>OW964833.1:38667073-47699839 GCA_943142095.1 Ophonus ardosiacus | reverse complement strand
ACTTTTCTACGTATGTAGACTAATTTTTAGCTTTCGTGTTCAGCTGATACAATATTACCATGCAATAAATCAAAAAATGGTACCTTGGATTTTTCAGTAGCCAGTTATAAAACAAAATTTTGAAACACCCTATATTTAAATAAAAATGTATCAATTTCTATTAAATCAAACGTGCATGATTTCAGAAAAAATAGTAAAAAAAATCCCAGGATTCTAGTTTGAGAAATACAAAGTTTTATTTCCAATGGAAATCTAACACGTTTATTTCACTTTGCCGGGCTATAACTAATGAACGGTAAAAGATACGTTAACGGGCATTGCGGCAATCGATTTTATGGACTTTTCTACGTATGTAGACTAATTTTTAGCTTTCGTGTTCAGCTGATACAATATTACCATGCAATAAATCAAAAAATGGTACCTTGGATTTTTCAGTAGCCAGTTATAAACCAAAATATTTAAACACCCTATATTTAAATAAAAAATGTATCAATTTTCTATTAAATCAAACGTGCTGATTTCAGAAAAAATGGTAAAAAAAAATCCCAGGATTCTAGTTTGAGAAATACAAAGTTTTATTTCCAATGGAAATCTAACACGTTTATTTCACTTTGCCGGGCTATAACTAATGAACGGTAAAAGATACGTTAACGGGCATTGCGGCAATCGATTTTATGGACTTTTCTACGTATGTAGACTAATTTTTAGCTTTCGTGTTCAGCTGATACAATATTACCATGCAATAAATCAAAAAATGGTACCTTGGATTTTTCAGTAGCCAGTTATAAACCAAAATTTTGAAACACCCTATATTTAAATAAAAATGTATCAATTTCTATTAAATCAAACGTGCTGATTTCAGAAAAAATAGTAAAAAAAATCCCAGGATTCTAGTTTGAGAAATACAAAGTTTTATTTCCAATGGAAATCTAACACGTTTATTTCACTTTGCCGGGCTATTACTAATGAACGGTAAAAGATACGTTAACGGGCATTGCGGCAATCGATTTTATGGACATTTCTACGTATGTAGACTAATTTTTAGCTTTCGTGTTTAGCTGATACAATGTTACCATGCAATAAATCAAAAAAATGGTACCTTGGATTTTTCAGTAGCCAGTTATAAACCAAAATTTTGAAACAGCCTATATTTAAATAAAAATGTATCAATTTCTATTAAATCAAACGTGCTGATTTCAGAAAAAATAGTAAAAAAAATCCCAGGATTCTAGTTTGAGAAATACAAAGTTTTATTTCCAATGGAAATCTAACACGTTTATTTCACTTTGCCGGGCTATAACTAATGAACGGTAAAGATACGTTAACGGGCATTGCGGCAATCGATTTTATGGATCCTTTTCTACGTATGTAGACTAATTTTTAGCTTTCGTGTTCAGCTGATACAATGTTACCATGCAATAAATCAAAAAATGGTACCTTGGATTTTTCAGTAGCCAGTTATAAACCAAAATTTTGAAACACCCCTATATTTAAATAAAAATGTATCAATTTCTATTAAATCAAAACGTGCTGATTTCAGAAAAAATAGTAAAAAAAATCCCAGGATTCTAGTTTGAGAAATACAAAGTTTTATTTCCAATGGAAATCTAACACGTTTATTTCACTTTGCCGGGCTATAACTAATGAACGGTAAAAGATACGTTAACGGGCATTGCGGCAATCGATTTTATGGACTTTTCTACGTATGTAGACTAATTTTTAGCTTTCGTGTTCAGCTGATACAATATTACCATGCAATAAATCAAAAAATGGTACCTTGGATTTTTCAGTAGCCAGTTATAAAACCAAAATATTTAAACACCCTATATTTAAATAAAAATGTATCAATTTCTATTAAATCAAACGTGCTGATTTCAGAAAAAATAGTAAAAAAAATCCCAGGATTCTAGTTTGAGAAATACAAAGTTTTATTTCCAATGGAAATCTAACACGTTTATTTCACTTTGCCGGGCTATAACTAATGAACGGTAAAAGATACGTTAACGGGCATTGCGGCAATCGATTTTATGGACTTTTCTACGTATGTAGACTAATTTTTAGCTTTCGTGTTCAGCTGATACAATATTACCATGCAATAAATCAAAAAAATGGTACCTTGGATTTTTCAGTAGCCAGTTATAAACCAAAATATTTAAACACCCTATATTTAAATAAAAATGTATCAATTTCTATTAAATCAAACGTGCTGATTTCGGAAAAAATAGTAAAAAAAATCCCACGATTCTAGTTTGAGAAATACAAAGTTTTATTTCCACTGGAAATCTAACACGTTTATTTCACTTTGCCGGGCTATAACTAATGAACGGTTAAAAGATACGTTAACGGGCATTGCGGCAATCGATTTTATGGACTTTTCTACGTATGTAGACTAATTTTTAGCTTTCGTGTTCAGCTGATACAATATTACTATGCAATAAATCAAAAAATGGTACCTTGGATTTTACAGTAGCCAGTTATAAACCAAAATTTTGAAACACCCTATATTTAAATAAAAATGTATCAATTTCTATTAAATCAAACGTGCTGATTTCAGAAAAAATAGTAAAAAAAATCCCAGGATTCTAGTTTGAGAAATACAAAGTTTTATTTCCAATGGAAATCTAACACGTTTATTTCACTTTGCCGGGCTATAACTAATGAACGGTAAAAGATACGTTAACGGGCATTGCGGCAATCGATTTTATGGACTTTTCTACGTATGTAGACTAATTTTTAGCTTTCGTGTTCAGCTGATACAATATTACCATGCAATAAATCAAAAAAATGGTACCTTGGATTTTACAGTAGCCAGTTATAAACCAAAATTTTGAAACACCCTATATTTAAATAAAAATGTATCAATTTCTATTAAATCAAACGTGCTGATTTCGAAAAAAATAGTAAAAAAAATCCCAGGATTCTAGTTTGAGAAATACAAAGTTTTATTTCCACTGGAAATCTAACACGTTTATTTCACTTTGCCGGGCTATAACTAATGAACGGTAAAAGATACGTTAACGGGCATTGCGAAAATCGATTTTATGGACTTTTCTACGTATGTAGACTAATTTTTAGCTTTCGTGTTCAGCTGATACAATATTACCATGCAATAAATCAAAAAATGGTACCTTGGATTTTACAGTAGCCAGTTATAAACCAAAATTTTGAAACACCCTATATTTTAAATAAAAATGTATCAATTTCTATTAAATCAAACGTGCTGATTTCGAAAAAAATAGTAAAAAAAATCCCAGGATTCTAGTTTGAGAAATACAAAGTTTTATTTCCAATGGAAATCTAACACGTTTATTTCACTTTGCCGGGCTATAACTAATGAACGGTAAAAGATACGTTAACGGGCATTGCGGCAATCGATTTTATGGACTTTTCTACGTATGTAGACTAATTTTTAGCTTTCGTGTTCAGCTGATACAATATTACCATGCAATAAATTAAAAAATGGTACCTTGGATTTTTCAGTAGCCAGTTATAAACCAAAATATTTAAACACCCTATATTTAAATAAAAATGTATCAATTTCTATTAAATCAAACGTGCTGATTTCAGAAAAAATAGTAAAAAAAAATCCCAGGATTCTAGTTTGAGAAATACAAAGTTTTATTTCCAATGGAAATCTAACACGTTTATTTCACTTTGCCGGGCTATAACTAATGAACGGTAAAAGATACGTTAACGGGCATTGCGGCAATCGATTTTATGGACTTTTCTACGTATGTAGACTAATTTTTAGCTTTCGTGTTCAGCTGATA
Organism: Ophonus ardosiacus; assembly: GCA_943142095.1. Classification (NCBI taxonomy): domain Eukaryota; kingdom Metazoa; phylum Arthropoda; class Insecta; order Coleoptera; family Carabidae; genus Ophonus; species Ophonus ardosiacus. Next base: position 47,696,069 of record OW964833.1, on the reverse strand, counting down.
CAATATTACCATGCAATAAATCAAAAAAATGGTACCTTGGATTTTTCAGTAGCCAGTTATAAACCAAAATATTTAAAACACCCTATATTTAAATAAAAATGTATCAATTTCTATTAAATCAAACGTGCTGATTTCGGAAAAAATAGTAAAAAAAATCCCACGATTCTAGTTTGAGAAATACAAAGTTTTATTTCCACTGGAAATCTAACACGTTTATTTCACTTTGCCGGGCTATAACTAATGAACGGTAAAAGATACGTTAACGGGCATTGCGGCAATCGATTTTATGGACTTTTCTACGTATGTAGACTAATTTTTAGCTTTCGTGTTCAGCTGATACAATATTACTATGCAATAAATCAAAAAATGGTACCTTGGATTTTACAGTAGCCAGTTATAAACCAAAATTTTGAAACACCCTATATTTAAATAAAAATGTATCAATTTCTATTAAATCAAACGTGCTGATTTCAGAAAAAATAGTAAAAAAAAATCCCAGGATTCTAGTTTGAGAAATACAAAGTTTTATTTCCAATGGAAATCTAACACGTTTATTTCACTTTGCCGGGCTATAACTAATGAACGGTAAAAGATACGTTAACGGGCATTGCGGCAATCGATTTTATGGACTTTTCTACGTATGTAGACTAATTTTTAGCTTTCGTGTTCAGCTGATACAATATATTACCATGCAATAAATCAAAAAATGGTACCTTGGATTTTTACAGTAGCCAGTTATAAACCAAAATTTTGAAACACCCTATATTTAAATAAAAATGTATCAATTTCTATTAAATCAAACGTGCTGATTTCGAAAAAAATAGTAAAAAAAATCCCAGGATTCTAGTTTGAGAAATACAAAGTTTTATTTCCACTGGAAATCTAACACGTTTATTTCACTTTGCCGGGCTATAACTAATGAACGGTAAAAGATACGTTAACGGGCATTGCGAAAATCGATTTTATGGACTTTTCTACGTATGTAGACTAATTTTTAGCTTTCGTGTTCAGCTGATACAATATTACCATGCAATAAATCAAAAAATGGTACCTTGGATTTTACAGTAGCCAGTTATAAACCAAAATTTTGAAACACCCTATATTTAAATAAAAATGTATCAATTTCTATTAAATCAAACGTGCTGATTTCAGAAAAAATAGTAAAAAAAAATCCCAGGATTCTAGTTTGAGAAATACAAAGTTTTATTTCCAATGGAAATCTAACACGTTTATTTCACTTTGCCGGGCTATAACTAATGAACGGTAAAAGATACGTTAACGGGCATTGCGGCAATCGATTTTATGGACTTTTCTACGTATGTAAACTAATTTTTAGCTTTCGTGTTCAGCTGATACAATATTACCATGCAATAAATCAAAAAAATGGTACCTTGGATTTTTCAGTAGCCAGTTATAAACCAAAATATTTAAACACCCTATATTTAAATAAAAATGTATCAATTTCTATTAAATCAAACGTGCTTATTTCAGAAAAAATAGTAAAAAAAATCCCAGGATTCTAGTTTGAGAAATACAAAGTTTTATTTTCAATGGAAATCTAACACGTTTATTTCACTTTGCCGGGCTAATAACTAATGAACGGTAAAAGATACGTTAACGGGCATTGCGGCAATCGATTTTATGGACTTTTCTACGTATGTAGACTAATTTTTAGCTTTCGTGTTCAGCTGATACAATATTACCATGCAATAAATCAAAAAATGGTCCCTTGGATTTTACAGTAGCCAGTTATAAACCAAAATTTTGAAACACCCTATATTTAAATAAAAATGTATTAATTTCTATTAAATCAAACGTGCTGATTTCAGAAAAAATAGTAAAAAAAATCCCAGGATTCTAGTTTGAGAAATACAAAGTTTTATTTCCAATGGAAATCTAACACGTTTATTTCACTTTGCCGGGCTATAACTAATGAACGGTAAAAGATACGTTAACGGGCATTGCGGCAATCGATTTTATGGACTTTTCTACGTATGTAGACTAATTTTTAGCTTTCGTGTTCAGCTGATACAATATTACCATGCAATAAATCAAAAAATGGTACCTTGGATTTTTCAGTAGCCAGTTATAAACCAAAATATTTAAACACCCTATATTTAAATAAAAATGTATCAAATTCTATTAAATCAAACGTGCTGATTTCAGAAAAAATAGTAAAAAAAATCCCAGGGATTCTAGTTTGAGAAATACAAAGTTTTATTTCCAATGGAAATCTAACACGTTTATTTCACTTTGCCGGGCTATAACTAATGAACGGTAAAAGATACGTTAACGGGCATTGCGGCAATCGATTTTATGGACTTTTCTACGTATGTAGACTAATTTTTAGCTTTCGTGTTCAGCTGATACAATATTACCATGCAATAAATCAAAAAATGGTACCTTGGATTTTACAGTAGCCAGTTATAAACCAAAATTTTGAAACACCCTATATTTAAATAAAAATGTATCAATTTCTATTAAATCAAACGTGCTGATTTCGAAAAAAATAGTAAAAAAAATCCCAGGATTCTAGTTTGAGAAATACAAAGTTTTATTTCCACTGGAAATCTAACACGTTTATTTCACTTTGCCGGGCTATAACTAATGAACGGTAAAAGATACGTTAACGGGCATTGCGGCAATCGATTTTATGGACTTTTCTACGTATGTAGACTAATTTTTAGCTTTCGTGTTCAGCTGATACAATATTACCATGCAATAAATCAAAAAATGGTACCTTGGATTTTTCAGTAGCCAGTTATAAACCAAAATATTTAAACACCCTATATTTAAATAAAAATGTATCAATTTCTATTAAATCAAACGTGCTGATTTCGGAAAAAATAGTAAAAAAAATCCCAGGATTCTAGTTTTGAGAAATACAAAGTTTTATTTCCAATGGAAATCTAACACGTTTATTTCACTTTGCCGGGCTAAAACTAATGAACGGTAAAAGATACATTAACGGGCATTGCGGCAATCGATTTTATGGACTTTTCTACGTATGTAGACTAATTTTTAGCTTTCGTGTTCAGCTGATACAATATTACCATGCAATAAATCAAAAAATGGTACCTTGGATTTTTCAGTAGCCAGTTATAAAACCAAAATATTTAAACACCCTATATTTAAATAGAAATGTATCAATTTCTATTAAATCAAACGTGCTGATTTCAGAAAAAATAGTAAAAAAAATCCCAGGATTCTAGTTTGAGAAATACAAAGTTTTATTTCCAATGGAAATCTAACACGTTTATTTCACTTTGCCGGGCTATTACTAATGAACGGTAAAAGATACGTTAACGGGCATTGCGGCAATCGATTTTATGGACATTTCTACGTATGTAGACTAATTTTTAGCTTTCGTGTTTAGCTGATACAATGTTACCATGCAATAAATCAAAAAATGGTACCTTGGATTTTTCAGTAGCCAGTTATAAACCAAAATTTTGAAACAGCCTATATTTAAATAAAAATGTATCAATTTCTATTAAATCAAACGTGCTGATTTCAGAAAAAATAGTAAAAAAAATCCCAGGATTCTAGTTTGAGAAATACAAAGTTTTATTTCCAATGGAAATCTAACACGTTTATTTCACTTTGCCGGGCTATAACTAATGAACGGTAAAAGATACGTTAACGGGCATTGCGGCAATCGATTTTATGGACTTTTCTACGTATGTAGACTAATTTTTAGCTTTCGTGTTCAGCTGATACAATATTACCATGCAATAAATCAAAAAATGGTACCTTGGATTTTTCAGTAGCCAGTTATAAACCAAAATATTTAAACACCCTATATTTAAATAAAAATGTATCAATTTCTATTAAATCAAACGTGCTGATTTCAGAAAAAATAGTAAAAAAAATCCCAGGATTCTAGTTTGAGAAATACAAAGTTTTATTTCCAATGGAAATCTAACACGTTTATTTCACTTTGCCGGGCTATAACTAATGAACGGTAAAAGATACGTTAACGGGCATTGCGGCAATCGATTTTATGGACTTTTCTACGTATGTAGACTAATTTTTAGCTTTCGTGTTCAGCTGATACAATATTACCATGCAATAAATCAAAAAATGGTACCTTGGATTTTTCAGTAGCCAGTTATAAACCAAAATATTTAAACACCCTATATTTAAATAAAAATGTATCAATTTCTATTAAATCAAACGTGCTGATTTCGGAAAAAATAGTAAAAAAAATCCCACGATTCTAGTTTGAGAAATACAAAGTTTTATTTCCACTGGAAATCTAACACGTTTATTTCACTTTGCCGGGCTATAACTAATGAACGGTAAAAGATACGTTAACGGGCATTGCGGCAATCGATTTTATGGACTTTTCTACGTATGTAGACTAATTTTTAGCTTTCGTGTTCAGCTGATACAATATTACTATGCAATAAATCAAAAAAATGGTACCTTGGATTTTACAGTAGCCAGTTATAAACCAAAATTTTGAAACACCCTATATTTAAATAAAAATGTATCAATTTCTATTAAATCAAACGTGCTGATTTCAGAAAAAATAGTAAAAAAAATCCCAGGATTCTAGTTTGAGAAATACAAAGTTTTATTTCCAATGGAAATCTAACACGTTTATTTCACTTTGCCGGGCTATAACTAATGAACGGTAAAAGATACGTTAACGGGCATTGCGGCAATCGATTTTATGGACTTTTCTACGTATGTAGACTAATTTTTAGCTTTCGTGTTCAGCTGATACAATATTACCATGCAATAAATCAAAAAATGGTACCTTGGATTTTACAGTAGCCAGTTATAAACCAAAATTTTGAAACACCCTATATTTAAATAAAAATGTATCAATTTCTATTAAATCAAACGTGCTGATTTCGAAAAAAATAGTAAAAAAAATCCCAGGATTCTAGTTTGAGAAATACAAAGTTTTATTTCCACTGGAAATCTAACACGTTTATTTCACTTTGCCGGGCTATAACTAATGAACGGTAAAAGATACGTTAACGGGCATTGCGAAAATCGATTTTATGGACTTTTCTACGTATGTAGACTAATTTTTAGCTTTCGTGTTCAGCTGATACAATATTACCATGCAATAAATCAAAAAATGGTACCTTGGATTTTACAGTAGCCAGTTATAAACCAAAATTTTGAAACACCCTATATTTAAATAAAAATGTATCAATTTCTATTAAATCAAACGTGCTGATTTCGAAAAAAATAGTAAAAAAAATCCCAGGATTCTAGTTTGAGAAATACAAAGTTTTATTTCCAATGGAAATCTAACACGTTTATTTCACTTTGCCGGGCTATAACTAATGAACGGTAAAAGATACGTTAACGGGCATTGCGGCAATCGATTTTATGGACTTTTCTACGTATGTAGACTAATTTTTAGCTTTCGTGTTCAGCTGATACAATATTACCATGCAATAAATTAAAAAATGGTACCTTGGATTTTTCAGTAGCCAGTTATAAACCAAAATATTTAAACACCCTATATTTAAATAAAAATGTATCAATTTCTATTAAATCAAACGTGCTGATTTCAGAAAAAATAGTAAAAAAAATCCCAGGATTCTAGTTTGAGAAATACAAAGTTTTATTTCCAATGGAAATCTAACACGTTTATTTCACTTTGCCGGGCTATAACTAATGAACGGTAAAAGATACGTTAACGGGCATTGCGGCAATCGATTTTATGGACTTTTCTACGTATGTAGACTAATTTTTAGCTTTCGTGTTCAGCTGATACAATATTACCATGCAATAAATCAAAAAATGGTACCTTGGATTTTTCAGTAGCCAGTTATAAACCAAAATTTTGAAACACCCTATATTTAAATAAAAATGTATCAATTTCTATTAAATCAAACGTGCTGATTTCAGAAAAAATAGTAAAAAAAATCCCAGGATTCTAGTTTGAGAAATACAAAGTTTTATTTCCAATGGAAATCTAACACGTTTATTTCACTTTGCCGGGCTATAACTAATGAACGGTAAAAGATACGTTAACGGGCATTGCGGCAATCGATTTTATGGACTTTTCTACGTATGTAAACTAATTTTTAGCTTTCGTGTTCAGCTGATACAATATTACCATGCAATAAATCAAAAAATGGTACCTTGGATTTTTCAGTAGCCAGTTATAAACCAAAATATTTAAACACCCTATATTTAAATAAAAATGTATCAATTTCTATTAAATCAAACGTGCTTATTTCAGAAAAAATAGTAAAAAAAATCCCAGGATTCTAGTTTGAGAAATACAAAGTTTTATTTTCAATGGAAATCTAACACGTTTATTTCACTTTGCCGGGCTATAACTAATGAACGGTAAAAGATACGTTAACGGGCATTGCGGCAATCGATTTTATGGACTTTTCTACGTATGTAGACTAATTTTTAGCTTTCGTGTTCAGCTGATACAATATTACCATGCAATAAATCAAAAAATGGTCCCTTGGATTTTACAGTAGCCAGTTATAAACCAAAATTTTGAAACACCCTATATTTAAATAAAAATGTATTAATTTCTATTAAATCAAACGTGCTGATTTCAGAAAAAATAGTAAAAAAAATCCCAGGATTCTAGTTTGAGAAATACAAAGTTTTATTTCCAATGGAAATCTAACACGTTTATTTCACTTTGCCGGGCTATAACTAATGAACGGTAAAAGATACGTTAACGGGCATTGCGGCAATCGATTTTATGGACTTTTCTACGTATGTAGACTAATTTTTAGCTTTCGTGTTCAGCTGATACAATATTACCATGCAATAAATCAAAAAATGGTACCTTGGATTTTTCAGTAGCCAGTTATAAACCAAAATATTTAAACACCCTATATTTAAATAAAAATGTATCAAATTCTATTAAATCAAACGTGCTGATTTCAGAAAAAATAGTAAAAAAAATCCCAGGATTCTAGTTTGAGAAATACAAAGTTTTATTTCCAATGGAAATCTAACACGTTTATTTCACTTTGCCGGGCTATAACTAATGAACGGTAAAAGATACGTTAACGGGCATTGCGGCAATCGATTTTATGGACTTTTCTACGTATGTAGACTAATTTTTAGCTTTCGTGTTCAGCTGATACAATATTACCATGCAATAAATCAAAAAATGGTACCTTGGATTTTACAGTAGCCAGTTATAAACCAAAATTTTGAAACACCCTATATTTAAATAAAAATGTATCAATTTCTATTAAATCAAACGTGCTGATTTCGAAAAAAATAGTAAAAAAAATCCCAGGATTCTAGTTTGAGAAATACAAAGTTTTATTTCCACTGGAAATCTAACACGTTTATTTCACTTTGCCGGGCTATAACTAATGAACGGTAAAAGATACGTTAACGGGCATTGCGGCAATCGATTTTATGGACTTTTCTACGTATGTAGACTAATTTTTAGCTTTCGTGTTCAGCTGATACAATATTACCATGCAATAAATCAAAAAATGGTACCTTGGATTTTTCAGTAGCCAGTTATAAACCAAAATATTTAAACACCCTATATTTAAATAAAAATGTATCAATTTCTATTAAATCAAACGTGCTGATTTCGGAAAAAATAGTAAAAAAAATCCCAGGATTCTAGTTTGAGAAATACAAAGTTTTATTTCCAATGGAAATCTAACACGTTTATTTCACTTTGCCGGGCTAAAACTAATGAACGGTAAAAGATACATTAACGGGCATTGCGGCAATCGATTTTATGGACTTTTCTACGTATGTAGACTAATTTTTAGCTTTCGTGTTCAGCTGATACAATATTACCATGCAATAAATCAAAAAATGGTACCTTGGATTTTTCAGTAGCCAGTTATAAACCAAAATATTTAAACACCCTATATTTAAATAAAAATGTATCAATTTCTATTAAATCAAACGTGCTGATTTCAGAAAAAATAGTAAAAAAAATCCCAGGATTCTAGTTTGAGAAATACAAAGTTTTATTTCCAATGGAAATCTAACACGTTTATTTCACTTTGCCGGGCTATAACTAATGAACGGTAAAAGATACGTTAACGGGCATTGCGGCAATCGATTTTATGGACTTTTCTACGTATGTAGACTAATTTTTAGCTTTCGTGTTCAGCTGATACAATATTACCATGCAATAAATCAAAAAATGGTACCTTGGATTTTTCAGTAGCCAGTTATAAACCAAAATTTTGAAACACCCTATATTTAAATAAAAATGTATCAATTTCTATTAAATCAAACGTGCTGATTTCAGAAAAAATAGTAAAAAAAATCCCAGGATTCTAGTTTGAGAAATACAAAGTTTTATTTCCAATGGAAATCTAACAAGTTTATTTCACTTTGCCGGGCTATAACTAATGAACGGTAAAAGATACGTTAACGGGCATTGCGGCAATCGATTTTATGGACTTTTCTACGTATGTAGACTAATTTTTAGCTTTCGTGTTCAGCTGATACAATATTACCATGCAATAAATCAAAAAATGGTACCTTGGATTTTTCAGTAGCCAGTTATAAACCAAAATTTTGAAACACCCTATATTTAAATAAAAATGTATCAATTTCTATTAAATCAAACGTGCTGATTTCAGAAAAAATAGTAAAAAAAATCCCAGGATTCTAGTTTGAGAAATACAAAGTTTTATTTCCAATGGAAATCTAACAAGTTTATTTCACTTTGCCGGGCTATAACTAATGAACGGTAAAAGATACGTTAACGGGCATTGCGGCAATCGATTTTGTGGACTTTTCTACGTATGTAGACTAATTTTTAGCTTTCGTGTTCAGCTGATACAATATTACCATGCAATAAATCAAAAAATGGTACCTTGGATTTTTCAGTAGCCAGTTATAAACCAAAATATTTAAAAACCCCATATTTAAATAAAAATGTATCAATTTCTATTAAATCAAACGTGCTGATTTCAGAAAAAATAGTAAAAAAAATCCCAGGATTCTAGTTTGAGAAATACAAAGTTTTATTTCCAATGGAAATCTAACACGTTTATTTCACTTTGCCGGGCTATAACTAATGAACGGTAAAAGATACGTGAACGGGCATTGCGACAATCGATTTTATGGAATTTTCTACGTATGTAGACTAATTTTTAGCTTTCGTGTTCAGCTGATACAATATAACCATGCAATAAATCTAAAAATGGTACCTTGGATTTTTCAGTAGCCAGTTATAAACCAAAATATTTAAACACCCTATATTTAAATAAAAATGTATCAATTTCTATTAAATCAAACGTGCTGATTTCGGAAAAAATAGTAAAAAAAATCCCACGATTCTAGTTTGAGAAATACAAAGTTTTATTTCCACTGGAAATCTAACAGGTTTATTTCACTTTGCCGGGCTATAACTAATGAACGGTAAAAGATACGTTAACGGGCATTGCGACAATCGATTTTATGGAATTGTCTACGTATGTAGACTAATTTTTAGCTTTCGTGTTCAGCTGATACAATATTACCATGCAATAAATCAAAAAATGGTACCTTGGATTTTTCAGTAGCCAGTTATAAACCAAAATATTTAAAAACCCCATATTTAAATAAAAATGTATCAATTTCTATTAAATCAAACGTGCTGATTTCAGAAAAAATAGTAAAAAAAATCCCAGGATTCTAGTTTGAGAAATACAAAGTTTTATTTCCAATGGAAATCTAACACGTTTATTTCACTTTGCCGGGCTATAACTAATGAACGGTAAAAGATACGTGAACGGGCATTGCGACAATCGATTTTATGGAATTTTCTACGTATGTAGACTAATTTTTAGCTTTCGTGTTCAGCTGATACAATATTACCATGCAATAAATCTAAAAATGGTACCTTGGATTTTTCAGTAGCCAGTTATAAACCAAAATATTTAAACACCCTATATTTAAATAAAAATGTATCAATTTCTATTAAATCAAACGTGCTGATTTCGGAAAAAATAGTAAAAAAAATCCCAGGATTCTAGTTTGAGAAATACAAAGTTTTATTTCCAATGGAAATCTAACACGTTTATTTCACTTTGCCGGGCTAAAACTAATGAACGGTAAAAGATACATTAACGGGCATTGCGGCAATCGATTTTATGGACTTTTCTACGTATGTAGACTAATTTTTAGCTTTCGTGTTCAGCTGATACAATATTACCATGCAATAAATCAAAAAATGGTACCTTGGATTTTTCAGTAGCCAGTTATAAACCAAAATATTTAAACACCCTATATTTAAATAAAAATGTATCAATTTCTATTAAATCAAACGTGCTGATTTCAGAAAAAATAGTAAAAAAAATCCCAGGATTCTAGTTTGAGAAATACAAAGTTTTATTTCCAATGGAAATCTAACACGTTTATTTCACTTTGCCGGGCTATAACTAATGAACGGTAAAAGATACGTTAACGGGCATTGCGGCAATCGATTTTATGGACTTTTCTACGTATGTAGACTAATTTTTAGCTTTCGTGTTCAGCTGATACAATATTACCATGCAATAAATCAAAAAATGGTACCTTGGATTTTTCAGTAGCCAGTTATAAACCAAAATTTTGAAACACCCTATATTTAAATAAAAATGTATCAATTTCTATTAAATCAAACGTGCTGATTTCAGAAAAAATAGTAAAAAAAATCCCAGGATTCTAGTTTGAGAAATACAAAGTTTTATTTCCAATGGAAATCTAACAAGTTTATTTCACTTTGCCGGGCTATAACTAATGAACGGTAAAAGATACGTTAACGGGCATTGCGGCAATCGATTTTATGGACTTTTCTACGTATGTAGACTAATTTTTAGCTTTCGTGTTCAGCTGATACAATATTACCATGCAATAAATCAAAAAATGGTACCTTGGATTTTTCAGTAGCCAGTTATAAACCAAAATTTTGAAACACCCTATATTTAAATAAAAATGTATCAATTTCTATTAAATCAAACGTGCTGATTTCAGAAAAAATAGTAAAAAAAATCCCAGGATTCTAGTTTGAGAAATACAAAGTTTTATTTCCAATGGAAATCTAACAAGTTTATTTCACTTTGCCGGGCTATAACTAATGAACGGTAAAAGATACGTTAACGGGCATTGCGGCAATCGATTTTGTGGACTTTTCTACGTATGTAGACTAATTTTTAGCTTTCGTGTTCAGCTGATACAATATTACCATGCAATAAATCAAAAAATGGTACCTTGGATTTTTCAGTAGCCAGTTATAAACCAAAATATTTAAAAACCCCATATTTAAATAAAAATGTATCAATTTCTATTAAATCAAACGTGCTGATTTCAGAAAAAATAGTAAAAAAAATCCCAGGATTCTAGTTTGAGAAATACAAAGTTTTATTTCCAATGGAAATCTAACACGTTTATTTCACTTTGCCGGGCTATAACTAATGAACGGTAAAAGATACGTGAACGGGCATTGCGACAATCGATTTTATGGAATTTTCTACGTATGTAGACTAATTTTTAGCTTTCGTGTTCAGCTGATACAATATAACCATGCAATAAATCTAAAAATGGTACCTTGGATTTTTCAGTAGCCAGTTATAAACCAAAATATTTAAACACCCTATATTTAAATAAAAATGTATCAATTTCTATTAAATCAAACGTGCTGATTTCGGAAAAAATAGTAAAAAAAATCCCACGATTCTAGTTTGAGAAATACAAAGTTTTATTTCCACTGGAAATCTAACAGGTTTATTTCACTTTGCCGGGCTATAACTAATGAACGGTAAAAGATACGTTAACGGGCATTGCGACAATCGATTTTATGGAATTGTCTACGTATGTAGACTAATTTTTAGCTTTCGTGTTCAGCTGATACAATATTACCATGCAATAAATCAAAAAATGGTACCTTGGATTTTTCAGTAGCCAGTTATAAACCAAAATATTTAAAAACCCCATATTTAAATAAAAATGTATCAATTTCTATTAAATCAAACGTGCTGATTTCAGAAAAAATAGTAAAAAAAATCCCAGGATTCTAGTTTGAGAAATACAAAGTTTTATTTCCAATGGAAATCTAACACGTTTATTTCACTTTGCCGGGCTATAACTAATGAACGGTAAAAGATACGTGAACGGGCATTGCGACAATCGATTTTATGGAATTTTCTACGTATGTAGACTAATTTTTAGCTTTCGTGTTCAGCTGATACAATATTACCATGCAATAAATCTAAAAATGGTACCTTGGATTTTTCAGTAGCCAGTTATAAACCAAAATATTTAAACACCCTATATTTAAATAAAAATGTATCAATTTCTATTAAATCAAACGTGCTGATTTCGGAAAAAATAGTAAAAATAATCCCACGATTCTAGTTTGAGAAATACAAAGTTTTATTTCCACTGGAAATCTAACACGTTTATTTCACTTTGCCGGGCTATAACTAATGAACGGTAAAAGATACGTTAACGGGCATTGCGGCAATCGATTTTATGGACTTTTCTACGTATGCAGACTAATTTTTAGCTTTCGGGTTCAGCTGATACAATATTACCATGCAATAAATCAAAAAATGGTACCTTGGATTTTTCAGTAGCCAGTTATAAACCAAAATATTTAAACACCCTATATTTAAATAAAAATGTATCAATTTCTATTAAATCAAACGTGCTGATTTCAGAAAAAATAGTAAAAAAAATCCCAGGATTCTAGTTTGAGAAATACAAAGTTTTATTTCCAATGGAAATCTAACACGTTTATTTCACTTTGCCGGGCTATAACTAATGAACGGTAAAAGATACGTTAACGGGCATTGCGGCAATCGATTTTATGGACTTTTCTACGTATGCAGACTAATTTTTAGCTTTCGTGTTCAGCTGATACAATATTACCATGCAATAAATCAAAAAATGGTACCTTGGATTTTTCAGTAGCCAGTTATAAACCAAAATTTTGAAACACCCTATATTTAAATAAAAATGTATCAATTTCTATTAAATCAAACGTGCTGATTTCAGAAAAAATAGTAAAAAAAATCCCAGGATTCTAGTTTGAGAAATACAAAGTTTTATTTCCAATGGAAATCTAACACGTTTATTTCACTTTGCCGGGCTATAACTAATGAACGGTAAAAGATACGTTAACGGGCATTGCGGCAATCGATTTTATGGACTTTTCTACGTATGTAGACTAATTTTTAGCTTTCGTGTTCAGCTGATACAATATTACCATGCAATAAATCAAAAAATGGTACCTTGGATTTTTCAGTAGCCAGTTATAAACCAAAATTTTGAAACACCCTATATTTAAATAAAAATGTATCAATTTCTATTAAATCAAACGTGCTGATTTCAGAAAAAATAGTAAAAAAAATCCCAGGATTCTAGTTTGAGAAATACAAAGTTTTATTTCCAATGGAAATCTAACACGTTTATTTCACTTTGCCGGGCTATAACTAATGAACGGTAAAAGATACGTTAACGGGCATTGCGGCAATCGATTTTGTGGACTTTTCTACGTATGTAGACTAATTTTTAGCTTTCGTGTTCAGCTGATACAATATTACCATGCAATAAATCAAAAAATGGTACCTTGGATTTTTCAGTAGCCAGTTATAAACCAAAATATTTAAACACCCTATATTTAAATAAAAATGTATCAATTTCTATTAAATCAAACGTGCTGATTTCAGAAAAAATAGTAAAAAAAATCCCAGGATTCTAGTTTGAGAAATACAAAGTTTTATTTCCAATGGAAATCTAACACGTTTATTTCACTTTGCCGGGCTATAACTAATGAACGGTAAAAGATACGTTAACGGGCATTGCGGCAATCGATTTTATGGACTTTTCTACGTATGTAGACTAATTTTTAGCTTTCGTGTTCAGCTGATACAATATTACCATGCAATAAATCAAAAAATGGTACCTTGGATTTTTCAGTAGCCAGTTATAAACCAAAATATTTAAACACCCTATATTTAAATAAAAATGTATCAATTTCTATTAACTCAAACGTGCTGATTTCGGAAAAAATAGTAAAAAAAATCCCAGGATTCTAGTTTGAGAAATACAAAGTTTTATTTCCACTGGAAATCTAACACGTTTATTTCACTTTGCCGGGCTATAACTAATGAACGGTAAAAGATACGTTATCGGGCATTGCTGCAATCGATTTTATGGACTTTTCTACGTATGTAGACTAATTTTTAGCTTTCGTGTTCAGCTGATACAATATTACCATGCATTAAATCAAAAAATGGTACCTTGGATTTTTCAGTAGCCAGTTATAAACCAAAATTTTGAAACACCCTATATTTAAATAAAAATGTATCAATTTCTATTAAATCAAACGTGCTGATTTCAGAAAAAATAGTAAAAAAAATCCCAGGATTCTAGTTTGAGAAATACAAAGTTTTATTTCCAATGGAAATCTAACACGTTTATTTCACTTTGCCGGGCTATAACTAATGAACGGTAAAAGATACGTTAACGGGCATTGCGGCAATCGATTTTATGGACTTTTCTACGTATGTAGACTAATTTTTAGCTTTCGTGTTCAGCTGATACAATATTACCATGCAATAAATCAAAAAATGGTACCTTGGATTTTTCAGTAGCCAGTTATAAACCAAAATATTGAAACACCCTATATTTAAATAAAAATGTATCAATTTCTATTAAATCAAACGTGCTGATTTCAGAAAAAATAGTAAAAAAAATCCCAGGATTCTAGTTTGAGAAATACAAAGTTTTATTTCCAATGGAAATCTAACACGTTTATTTCACTTTGCCGGGCTATAACTAATGAACGGTAAAAGATACGTTAACGGGCATTGCGGCAATCGATTTTATGGACTTTTCTACGTATGTAGACTAATTTTTAGCTTTCGTGTTCAGCTGATACAATATTACCATGCAATAAATCAAAAAATGGTACCTTGGATTTTTCAGTAGCCAGTTATAAACCAAAATATTTAAACACCCTATATTTAAATAAAAATGTATCAATTTCTATTAAATCAAACGTGCTGATTTTAGAAAAAATAGTAAAAAAAATCCCAGGATTCTAGTTTGAGAAATACAAAGTTTTATTTCCAATGGAAATCTAACACGTTTATTTCACTTTGCCGGGCTATAACTAATGAACGGTAAAAGATACGTTAACGGGCATTGCGGCAATCGATTTTATGGACTTTTCTACGTATGTAGACTAATTTTTAGCTTTCGTGTTCAGCTGATACAATATTACCATGCAATAAATCAAAAAATGGTACCTTGGATTTTTCAGTAGCCAGTTATAAACCAAAATTTTGAAACACCCTATATTTAAATAAAAATGTATCAATTTCTATTAAATCAAACGTGCTGATTTCAGAAAAAATAGTAAAAAAAATCCCAGGATTCTAGTTTGAGAAATACAAAGTTTTATTTCCAATGGAAATCTAACACGTTTATTTCACTTTGCCGGGCTATAACTAATGAACGGTAAAAGATACGTTAACGGGCATTGCGGCAATCGATTTTGTGGACTTTTCTACGTATGTAGACTAATTTTTAGCTTTCGTGTTCAGCTGATACAATATTACCATGCAATAAATCAAAAAATGGTACCTTGGATTTTTCAGTAGCCAGTTATAAACCAAAATATTTAAACACCCTATATTTAAATAAAAATGTATCAATTTCTATTAAATCAAACGTGCTGATTTCAGAAAAAATAGTAAAAAAAATCCCAGGATTCTAGTTTGAGAAATACAAAGTTTTATTTCCAATGGAAATCTAACACGTTTATTTCACTTTGCCGGGCTATAACTAATGAACGGTAAAAGATACGTTAACGGGCATTGCGGCAATCGATTTTATGGACTTTTCTACGTATGTAGACTAATTTTTAGCTTTCGTGTTCAGCTGATACAATATTACCATGCAATAAATCAAAAAATGGTACCTTGGATTTTTCAGTAGCCAGTTATAAACCAAAATATTGAAACACCCTATATTTAAATAAAAATGTATCAATTTCTATTAAATCAAACGTGCTGATTTCAGAAAAAATAGTAAAAAAAATCCCAGGATTCTAGTTTGAGAAATACAAAGTTTTATTTCCAATGGAAATCTAACACGTTTATTTCACTTTGCCGGGCTATAACTAATGAACGGTAAAAGATACGTTAACGGGCATTGCGGCAATCGATTTTATGGACTTTTCTACGTATGTAGACTAATTTTTAGCTTTCGTGTTCAGCTGATACAATATTACCATGCAATAAATCAAAAAATGGTACCTTGGATTTTTCAGTAGCCAGTTATAAACCAAAATATTTAAACACCCTATATTTAAATAAAAATGTATCAATTTCTATTAAATCAAACGTGCTGATTTTAGAAAAAATAGTAAAAAAAATCCCAGGATTCTAGTTTGAGAAATACAAAGTTTTATTTCCAATGGAAATCTAACACGTTTATTTCACTTTGCCGGGCTATAACTAATGAACGGTAAAAGATACGTTAACGGGCATTGCGGCAATCGATTTTATGGACTTTTCTACGTATGTAGACTAATTTTTAGCTTTCGTGTTCAGCTGATACAATATTACCATGCAATAAATCAAAAAATGGTACCTTGGATTTTTCAGTAGCCAGTTATAAACCAAAATATTTAAACACCCTATATTTAAATAAAAATGTATCAATTTCTATTAAATCAAACGTGCTGATTTCGGAAAAAATAGTAAAAAAAATCCCACGATTCTAGTTTGAGAAATACAAAGTTTTATTTTCACTGGAAATCTAACACGTTTATTTCACTTTGCCGAGCTATAACTAATGAACGGTAAAAGATATGTTAACGGGCATTGCGACAATCGATTTTATGGAATTTCCTACGTATGTAGACTAATTTTTAGCTTTCGTGTTCAGCTGATACAATATTACCATGCAATAAATCTAAAAATGGTACCTTGGATTTTTCAGTAGCCAGTTATAAACCAAAATATTTAAACACCCTATATTTAAATAAAAATGTATCAATTTCTATTAAATCAAACGTGCTGATTTCGGAAAAAATTGTAAAAAAAATCCCACGATTCTAGTTTGAGAAATACAAAGTTTTATTTCCACTGGAAATCTAACACGTTTATTTCACTTTGCCGGGCTATAACTAATGAACGGTAAAAGATACGTTAACGTGCATTGCGACAATCGATTTTATGGAATTTTCTACGTATGTAGACTAATTTTTAGCTTTCGTGTTCAGCTGATACAATATTACCATGCAATAAATCAAAAAATGGTACCTTGGATTTTTCAGTAGCCAGTTATAAACCAAAATATTTAAACACCCTATATTTAAATAAAAATGTATCAATTTCTATTAAATCAAACGTGCTGATTTCGGAAAAAATAGTAAAAATAATCCCACGATTCTAGTTTGAGAAATACAAAGTTTTATTTCCACTGGAAATCTAACACGTTTATTTCACTTTGCCGGGCTATAACTAATGAACGGTAAAAGATACGTTAACGGGCATTGCGGCAATCGATTTTATGGACTTTTCTACGTATGTAGACTAATTTTTAGCTTTCGTGTTCAGCTGATACAATATTACCATGCAATAAATCAAAAAATGGTACCTTGGATTTTTCAGTAGCCAGTTATAAACCAAAATTTTGAAACACCCTATATTTAAATAAAAATGTATCAATTTCTATTAAATCAAACGTGCTGATTTCAGAAAAAATAGTAAAAAAAATCCCAGGATTCTAGTTTGAGAAATACAAAGTTTTATTTCCAATGGAAATCTAACACGTTTATTTCACTTTGCCGGGCTATAACTAATGAACGGTAAAAGATACGTTAACGGGCATTGCGGCAATCGATTTTATGGACTTTTCTACGTATGTAGACTAATTTTAAGCTTTCGTGTTCAGCTGATACAATATTACCATGCAATAAATCAAAAAATGGTACCTTGGATTTTTCAGTAGCCAGTTATAAAACAAAATTTTGAAACACCCTATATTTAAATAAAAATGTATCAATTTCTATTAAATCAAACGTGCTGATTTCAGAAAAAATAGTAAAAAAAATCCCAGGATTCTAGTTTGAGAAATACAAAGTTTTATTTCCAATGGAAATCTAACACGTTTATTTCACTTTGCCGGGCTATAACTAATGAACGGTAAAAGATACGTTAACGGGCATTGCGGCAATCGATTTTATGGACTTTTCTACGTATGTAGACTAATTTTTAGCTTTCGTGTTCAGCTGATACAATGTTACCATGCAATAAATCAAAAAATGGTACCTTGGATTTTTCAGTAGCCAGTTATAAACCAAAATTTTGAAACAGCCCTATATTTAAATAAAAATGTATCAATTTCTATTAAATCAAACGTGCTGATTTCAGAAAAAATAGTAAAAAAAATCCCAGGATTCTAGTTTGAGAAATACAAAGTTTTATTTCCAATGGAAATCTAACACGTTTATTTCACTTTGCCGGGCTATAACTAATGAACGGTAAAAGATACGTTAACGGGCATTGCGGCAATCGATTTTATGGACTTTTCTACGTATGTAGACTAATTTTTAGCTTTCGTGTTCAGCTGATACAATGTTACCATGCAATAAATCAAAAAATGGTACCTTGGATTTTTCAGTAGCCAGTTATAAACCAAAATTTTGAAACACCCTATATTTAAATAAAAATGTATCAATTTCTATTAAATCAAACGTGCTGATTTCAGAAAAAATAGTAAAAAAAATCCCAGGATTCTAGTTTGAGAACTACAAAGTTTTATTTCCAATGGAAATCTAACACGTTTATTTCACTTTGCCGGGCTATAACTAATAAACGGTAAAAGATACGTTAACGGGCATTGCGGCAATCGATTTTATGGACTTTTCTACGTATGTAGACTAATTTTTAGCTTTCGTGTTCAGCCGATACAATATTACCATGCAATAAATCAAAAAATGGTACCTTGGATTTTTCAGTAGCCAGTTATAAACCAAAATTTTGAAACACCCTATATTTAAATAAAAATGTATCAATTTCTATTAAATCAAACGTGCTGATTTCAGAAAAAATAGTAAAAAAAATCCCAGGATTCTAGTTTGAGAAATACAAAGTTTTATTTCCAATGGAAATCTAACACGTTTATTTCATTTTGCCGGGCTATAACTAATGAACGGTAAAAGATACGTTAACGGGCATTGCGGCAATCGATTTTATGGACTTTTCTACGTATGTAGACTAATTTTTAGCTTTCGTGTTCAGCCGATACAATATTACCATGCAATAAATCAAAAAATGGTACCTTGGATTTTTCAGTAGCCAGTTATAAACCAAAATTTTGAAACACCCTATATTTAAATAAAAATGTATCAATTTCTATTAAATCAAACGTGCTGATTTCAGAAAAAATAGTAAAAAAAATCCCAGGATTCTAGTTTGAGAAATACAAAGTTTTATTTCCAATGGAAATCTAACACGTTTATTTCACTTTGCCGGGCTATAACTAATGAACGGTAAAAGATACGTTAACGGGCATTGCGGCAATCGATTTTATGGACTTTTCTACGTATGTAGACTAATTTTTAGCTTTCGTGTTCAGCTGATACAATATTACCATGCAATAAATCAAAAAATGGTACCTTGGATTTTTCAGTAGCCAGTTATAAACCAAAATATTTAAACACCCTATATTTAAATAAAAATGTATCAATTTCTATAAAATCAAACGTGCTGATTTCAGAAAAAAATAGTAAAAAAAATCCCAGGATTCTAGTTTGAGAAATACAAAGTTTTATTTCCAATGGAAATCTAACACGTTTATTTCACTTTGCCGGGCTATAACTAATGAACGGTAAAAGATACGTTAACGGGCATTGCGGCAATCGATTTTATGGACTTTTCTACGTATGTAGACTAATTTTTAGCTTTCGTGTTCAGCTGATACAATATTACCATGCAATAAATCAAAAAATGGTACCTTGGATTTTTCAGTAGCCAGTTATAAACCAAAATTTTGAAACACCCTATATTTAAATAAAAATGTATCAATTTCTATTAAATCTAACGTGCTGATTTCAGAAAAAATAGTAAAAAAAACCCCAGGATTCTAGTTTGAGAAATACAAAGTTTTATTTCCAATGGAAATCTAACACGTTTATTTCACTTTGCCGGGCTATAACTAATGAACGGTAAAAGATACGTTAACGGGCATTGCGGCAATCGATTTTATGGACTTTTCTACGTATGTAGACTAATTTTTAGCTTTCGTGTTCAGCTGATACAATATTACCATGCAATAAATCAAAAAATGGTACCTTGGATTTTTCAGTAGCCAACTATAAACCAAAATTTTGAAACACCCTATATTTAAATAAAAATGTATCAATTTCTATTAAATCAAACGTGCTGATTTCAGAAAAAATAGTAAAAAAAACCCCAGGATTCTAGTTTGAGAAATACAAAGTTTTATTTCCAATGGAAATCTAACACGTTTATTTCACTTTGCCGGGCTATAACTAATGAACGGTAAAAGATACGTTAACGGGCATTGCGGCAATCGATTTTATGGACTTTTCTACGTATGTAGACTAATTTTTAGCTTTTGTGTTCAGCTGATACAATATTACCATGCAATAAATCAAAAAATGGTACCTTGGATTTTTCAGTAGCCAGTTATAAACCAAAATTTTTAAACACCCTATATTTAAATAAAAATGTATCAATTTCTATTAAATCAAACGTGCTGATTTCAGAAAAAATAGTAAAAAAATCCCAGGATTCTAGTTTGAGAAATACAAAGTTTTATTTCCAATGGAAATCTAACACGTTTATTTCAATTTGCCGGGCTATAACTAATGAACGGTAAAAGATACGTTAACGGGCATTGCGGCAATCGATTTTATGGACTTTTCTACGTATGTAGACTAATTTTTAGCTTTCGTGTTCAGCTGATACAATGTTACCATGCAATAAATCAAAAAATGGTACCTTGGATTTTTCAGTAGCCAGTTATAAAACAAAATTTTGAAACACCCTATATTTAAATAAAAATGTATCAATTTCTATTAAATCAAACGTGCTGATTTCAGAAAAAATAGTAAAAAAAATCCCAGGATTCTAGTTTGAGAAATACAAAGTTTTATTTCCAATGGAAATCTAACACGTTTATTTCACTTTGCCGGGCTATAACTAATGAACGGTAAAAGATACGTTAACGAGCATTGCGGCAATCGATTTTATGGACTTTTCTACGTATGTAGACTAATTTTTAGCTTTCGTGTTCAGCTGATACAATATTACCATGCAATAAATCAAAAAATGGTACCTTGGATTTTTCAGTAGCCAGTTATAAACCAAAATATTTAAACACCCTATATTTAAATAAAAATGTATCAATTTCTATTAAATCAAACGTGCTGATTTCGGAAAAAATAGTAAAAAAAATCCCAGGATTCTAGTTTGAGAAATACAAAGTTTTATTTCCAATGGAAATCTAACACGTTTATTTCACTTTGCCGGGCTATAACTAATGAACGGTAAAAGATACGTTAACGGGCATTGCGGCAATCGATTTTATGGACTTTTCTACGTATGTAGACTAATTTTTAACTTTCGTGTTCAGCTGATACAATATTACCATGCATTAAATCAAAAAATGGTACCTTGGATTTTTCAGTAGCCAGTTATAAACCAAAATATTTAAACACCCTATATTTAAATAAAAATGTATCAATTTCTATTAAATCAAACGTGCTGATTTCAGAAAAAATAGTAAAAAAAACCCCAGGATTCTAGTTTGAGAAATACAAAGTTTTATTTCCAATGGAAATCTAACACGTTTATTTCACTTTGCCGGGCTATAACTAATGAACGGTAAAAGATACGTTAACGGGCATTGCGGCAATCGATTTTATGGACTTTTCTACGTATGTAGACTAATTTTTAGCTTTTGTGTTCAGCTGATACAATATTACCATGCAATAAATCAAAAAATGGTACCTTGGATTTTTCAGTAGCCAGTTATAAACCAAAATTTTTAAACACCCTATATTTAAATAAAAATGTATCAATTTCTATTAAATCAAACGTGCTGATTTCAGAAAAAATAGTAAAAAAATCCCAGGATTCTAGTTTGAGAAATACAAAGTTTTATTTCCAATGGAAATCTAACACGTTTATTTCAATTTGCCGGGCTATAACTAATGAACGGTAAAAGATACGTTAACGGGCATTGCGGCAATCGATTTTATGGACTTTTCTACGTATGTAGACTAATTTTTAGCTTTCGTGTTCAGCTGATACAATGTTACCATGCAATAAATCAAAAAATGGTACCTTGGATTTTTCAGTAGCCAGTTATAAAACAAAATTTTGAAACACCCTATATTTAAATAAAAATGTATCAATTTCTATTAAATCAAACGTGCTGATTTCAGAAAAAATAGTAAAAAAAATCCCAGGATTCTAGTTTGAGAAATACAAAGTTTTATTTCCAATGGAAATCTAACACGTTTATTTCACTTTGCCGGGCTATAACTAATGAACGGTAAAAGATACGTTAACGAGCATTGCGGCAATCGATTTTATGGACTTTTCTACGTATGTAGACTAATTTTTAGCTTTCGTGTTCAGCTGATACAATATTACCATGCAATAAATCAAAAAATGGTACCTTGGATTTTTCAGTAGCCAGTTATAAACCAAAATATTTAAACACCCTATATTTAAATAAAAATGTATCAATTTCTATTAAATCAAACGTGCTGATTTCGGAAAAAATAGTAAAAAAAATCCCAGGATTCTAGTTTGAGAAATACAAAGTTTTATTTCCAATGGAAATCTAACACGTTTATTTCACTTTGCCGGGCTATAACTAATGAACGGTAAAAGATACGTTAACGGGCATTGCGGCAATCGATTTTATGGACTTTTCTACGTATGTAGACTAATTTTTAACTTTCGTGTTCAGCTGATACAATATTACCATGCATTAAATCAAAAAATGGTACCTTGGATTTTTCAGTAGCCAGTTATAAACCAAAATATTTAAACACCCTATATTTAAATAAAAATGTATCAATTTCTATTAAATCAAACGTGCTGATTTCGGAAAAAATAGTAAAAAAAATCCCAGGATTCTAGTTTGAGAAATACAAAGTTTTATTTCCAATGGAAATCTAACACGTTTATTTCACTTTGCCGGGCTATAACTAATGAACGGTAAAAGATACGTTAACGGGCATTGCGGCAATCGATTTTATGGACTTTTCTACGTATGTAGACTAATTTTTAACTTTCGTGTTCAGCTGATACAATATTACCATGCAATAAATCAAAAAATGGTACCTTGGATTTTTCAGTAGCCAGTTATAAACCAAAATATTTAAACACCCTATATTTAAATAAAAATGTATCAATTTCTATTAAATCAAACGTGCTGATTTCGGAAAAAATAGTAAAAAAAATCCCAGGATTCTAGTTTGAGATATACAAAGTTTTATTTCCAATGGAAATCTAACACGTTTATTTCACTTTGCCGGGCTAAAACTAATGAACGGTAAAAGATACGTTAACGGGCATTGCGGCAATCGATTTTATGGACTTTTCTACGTATGTAGACTAATTTTTAACTTTCGTGTTCAGCTGATACAATATTACCATGCAATAAATCAAAAAATGGTACCTTGGATTTTTCAGTAGCCAGTTATAAACCAAAATATTTAAACACCCTATATTTAAATAAAAATGTATCAATTTCTATTAAATCAAACGTGCTGATTTCGGGAAAAATAGTAAAAAAAATCCCAGGATTCTAGTTTGAGAAATACAAAGTTTTATTTCCAATGGAAATCTAACACGTTTATTTCACTTTGCCGGGGTATAACTAATGAACGGTAAAAGATACGTTAACGGGTATTGCGGCAATCGATTTTATGGACTTTTCTACGTATGTAGACTAATTTTAACTTTAGTGTTCAGCTGATACAATATTACCATGCAATAAATCAAAAAATGGTACCTTGGATTTTTCAGTTGCCAGTTATAAACCAAAATATTTAAACACCCTATATTTAAATAAAAATGTATCAATTTCTATTAAATCAAACGTGCTGATTTCGGGAAAAATAGTAAAAAAAATCCCAGGATTCTAGTTTGAGAAATACAAAGTTTTATTTCCAATGGAAATCTAACACGTTTATTTCACTTTGCCGGGCTATAACTAATGAACGGTAAAAGATACGTTAACGGGCATTGCGGCAATCGATTTTATGGACTTTTCTACGTATGTAGACTAATTTTTAACTTTCGTGTTCAGCTGATACAATATTACCATGCAATAAATCAAAAAATGGTACCTTGGATTTTTCAGTAGCCAATTATAAACCAAAATATTTAAACACCCTATATTTAAATAAAAATGTATCAATTTCTATTAAATCAAACGTGCTGATTTCAGAAAAAATAGTAAAAAAAATCCCAGGATTCTAATTTGAGAAATACAAAGTTTTATTTCCAATGGAAATCTAACACGTTTATTTCACTTTGCCGGGCTATAACTAATGAACGGTAAAAGATACGTTAACGGGCATTGCGGCAATCGATTTTATGGACTTTTCTACGTATGTAGACTAATTTTTAGCTTTCGTGTTCAGCTGATACAATGTTACCATGCAATAAATCAAAAAATGGTACCTTGGATTTTTCAGTAGCCAGTTATAAACCAAAATTTTGAAACACCCTATATTTAAATAAAAATGTATCAATTTCTATTAAATCAAACGTGCTGATTTCAGAAAAAATAGTAAAAAAAATCCCAGGATTCTAGTTTGAGAAATACAAAGTTTTATTTCCAATGGAAATCTAACACGTTTATTTCACTTTGCCGGGCTATAACTAATAAACGGTAAAAGATACGTTAACGGGCATTGCGGCAATCGATTTTATGGACTTTTCTACGTATGTAGACTAATTTTTAGCTTTCGTGTTCAGCTGATACAATATTACCATGCAATAAATCAAAAAATGGTACCTTGGATTTTTCAGTAGCCAGTTATAAAACAAAATTTTGAAACACCCTATATTTAAATAAAAATGTATCAATTTCTATTAAATCAAACGTGCTGATTTCAGAAAAAATAGTAAAAAAAATCCCAGGATTCTAGTTTGAGAAATACAAAGTTTTATTTCCAATGGAAATCTAACACGTTTATTTCACTTTGCCGGGCTATAACTAATGAACGGTAAAAGATACGTTAACGGGCATTGCGGCAATCGATTTTATGGACTTTTCTACGTATGTAGACTAATTTTTAGCTTTCGTGTTCAGCTGATACAATATTACCATGCAATAAATCAAAAAATGGTACCTTGGATTTTTCAGTAGCCAGTTATAAACCAAAATTTTGAAACACCCTATATTTAAATAAAAATGTATCAATTTCTATTAAATCAAACGTGCTGATTTCAGAAAAAATGGTAAAAAAAATCCCAGGATTCTAGTTTGAGAAATACAAAGTTTTATTTCCAATGGAAATCTAACACGTTTATTTCACTTTGCCGGGCTATAACTAATGAACGGTAAAAGATACGTTAACGGGCATTGCGGCAATCGATTTTATGGACTTTTCTACGTATGTAGACTAATTTTTAGCTTTCGTGTTCAGCTGATACAATATTACCATGCAATAAATCAAAAAATGGTACCT
Source organism: Ophonus ardosiacus (assembly GCA_943142095.1). NCBI lineage: Eukaryota > Metazoa > Arthropoda > Insecta > Coleoptera > Carabidae > Ophonus > Ophonus ardosiacus. The sequence goes on along the minus strand of OW964833.1, from coordinate 47,670,409 downwards.
TGGATTTTTCAGTAGCCAGTTATAAACCAAAATTTTGAAACACCCTATATTTAAATAAAAATGTATCAATTTCTATTAAATCAAACGTGCTGATTTCAGAAAAAATAGTAAAAAAAATCCCAGGATTCTAGTTTGAGAAATACAAAGTTTTATTTCCAATGGAAATCTAACACGTTTATTTCACTTTGCCGGGCTATTACTAATGAACGGTAAAAGATACGTTAACGGGCATTGCGGCAATCGATTTTATGGACTTTTCTACGTATGTAGACTAATTTTTAGCTTTCGTGTTTAGCTGATACAATGTTACCATGCAATAAATCAAAAAATGGTACCTTGGATTTTTCAGTAGCCAGTTATAAACCAAAATTTTGAAACAGCCTATATTTAAATAAAAATGTATCAATTTCTATTAAATCAAACGTGCTGATTTCAGAAAAAATAGTAAAAAAAATCCCAGGATTCTAGTTTGAGAAATACAAAGTTTTATTTCCAATGGAAATCTAACACGTTTATTTCACTTTGCCGGGCTATAACTAATGAACGGTAAAAGATACGTTAACGGGCATTGCGGCAATCGATTTTATGGACTTTTCTACGTATGTAGACTAATTTTTAGCTTTCGTGTTCAGCTGATACAATGTTACCATGCAATAAATCAAAAAATGGTACCTTGGATTTTTCAGTAGCCAGTTATAAACCAAAATTTTGAAACACCCTATATTTAAATAAAAATGTATCAATTTCAATTAAATCAAACGTGCTGATTTCAGAAAAAATAGTAAAAAAAATCCCAGGATTCTAGTTTGAGAAATACAAAGTTTTATTTCCAATGGAAATCTAACACGTTTATTTCACTTTGCCGGGCTATAACTAATGAACGGTAAAAGATACGTTAACGGGCATTGCGGCAATCGATTTTATGGACTTTTCTACGTATGTAGACTAATTTTTAGCTTTCGTGTTCAGCTGATACAATATTACCATGCAATAAATCAAAAAATGGTACCTTGGATTTTTCAGTAGCCAGTTATAAAACAAAATTTTGAAACACCCTATATTTAAATAAAAATGTATCAATTTCTATTAAATCAAACGTGCTGATTTCAGAAAAAATAGTAAAAAAAGTCCCAGGATTCTAGTTTGAGAAATACAAAGTTTTATTTCCAATGGAAATCTAACACGTTTATTTCACTTTGCCGGGCTATAACTAATGAACGGTAAAAGATACGTTAACGGGCATTGCGGCAATCGATTTTATGGACTTTTCTACGTATGTAGACTAATTTTTAGCTTTCGTGTTCAGCCGATACAATATTACCATGCAATAAATCAAACAATGGTACCTTGGATTTTTCAGTAGCCAGTTATAAACCAAAATTTTGAAACACCCTATATTTAAATAAAAATGTATCAATTTCTATTAAATCAAACGTGCTGATTTCAGAAAAAATAGTAAAAAAAATCCCAGGATTCTAGTTTGAGAAATACAAAGTTTTATTTCCAATGGAAATCTAACACGTTTATTTCATTTTGCCGGGCTATAACTAATGAACGGTAAAAGATACGTTAACGGGCATTGCGGCAATCGATTTTATGGACTTTTCTACGTATGTAGACTAATTTTTAGCTTTCGTGTTCAGCCGATACAATATTACCATGCAATAAATCAAAAAATGGTACCTTGGATTTTTCAGTAGCCAGTTATAAACCAAAATTTTGAAACACCCTATATTTAAATAAAAATGTATCAATTTCTATTAAATCAAACGTGCTGATTTCAGAAAAAATAGTAAAAAAAATCCCAGGATTCTAGTTTGAGAAATACAAAGTTTTATTTCCAATGGAAATCTAACACGTTTATTTCACTTTGCCGGGCTATAACTAATGAACGGTAAAAGATACGTTAACGGGCATTGCGGCAATCGATTTTATGGACTTTTCTACGTATGTAGACTAATTTTTAGCTTTCGTGTTCAGCTGATACAATATTACCATGCAATAAATCAAAAAATGGTACCTTGGATTTTTCAGTAGCCAGTTATAAACCAAAATATTTAAACACCCTATATTTAAATAAAAATGTATCAATTTCTATAAAATCAAACGTGCTGATTTCAGAAAAAATAGTAAAAAAAATCCCAGGATTCTAGTTTGAGAAATACAAAGTTTTATTTCCAATGGAAATCTAACACGTTTATTTCACTTTGCCGGGCTATAACTAATGAACGGTAAAAGATACGTTAACGGGCATTGCGGCAATCGATTTTATGGACTTTTCTACGTATGTAGACTAATTTTTAGCTTTCGTGTTCAGCTGATACAATATTACCATGCAATAAATCAAAAAATGGTACCTTGGATTTTTCAGTAGCCAGTTATAAACCAAAATTTTGAAACACCCTATATTTAAATAAAAATGTATCAATTTCTATTAAATCTAACGTGCTGATTTCAGAAAAAATAGTAAAAAAAACCCCAGGATTCTAGTTTGAGAAATACAAAGTTTTATTTCCAATGGAAATCTAACACGTTTATTTCACTTTGCCGGGCTATAACTAATGAACGGTAAAAGATACGTTAACGGGCATTGCGGCAATCGATTTTATGGACTTTTCTACGTATGTAGACTAATTTTTAGCTTTCGTGTTCAGCTGATACAATATTACCATGCAATAAATCAAAAAATGGTACCTTGGATTTTTCAGTAGCCAACTATAAACCAAAATTTTGAAACACCCTATATTTAAATAAAAATGTATCAATTTCTATTAAATCAAACGTGCTGATTTCAGAAAAAATAGTAAAAAAAACCCCAGGATTCTAGTTTGAGAAATACAAAGTTTTATTTCCAATGGAAATCTAACACGTTTATTTCACTTTGCCGGGCTATTACTAATGAACGGTAAAAGATACGTTAACGGGCATTGCGGCAATCGATTTTATGGACTTTTCTACGTATGTAGACTAATTTTTAGCTTTCGTGTTTAGCTGATACAATGTTACCATGCAATAAATCAAAAAATGGTACCTTGGATTTTTCAGTAGCCAGTTATAAACCAAAATTTTGAAACAGCCTATATTTAAATAAAAATGTATCAATTTCTATTAAATCAAACGTGCTGATTTCAGAAAAAATAGTAAAAAAAATCCCAGGATTCTAGTTTGAGAAATACAAAGTTTTATTTCCAATGGAAATCTAACACGTTTATTTCACTTTGCCGGGCTATAACTAATGAACGGTAAAAGATACGTTAACGGGCATTGCGGCAATCGATTTTATGGACTTTTCTACGTATGTAGACTAATTTTTAGCTTTCGTGTTCAGCTGATACAATATTACCATGCAATAAATCAAAAAATGGTACCTTGGATTTTTCAGTAGCCAACTATAAACCAAAATTTTGAAACACCCTATATTTAAATAAAAATGTATCAATTTCTATTAAATCAAACGTGCTGATTTCAGAAAAAATAGTAAAAAAAACCCCAGGATTCTAGTTTGAGAAATACAAAGTTTTATTTCCAATGGAAATCTAACACGTTTATTTCACTTTGCCGGGCTATTACTAATGAACGGTAAAAGATACGTTAACGGGCATTGCGGCAATCGATTTTATGGACTTTTCTACGTATGTAGACTAATTTTTAGCTTTCGTGTTTAGCTGATACAATGTTACCATGCAATAAATCAAAAAATGGTACCTTGGATTTTTCAGTAGCCAGTTATAAACCAAAATTTTGAAACAGCCTATATTTAAATAAAAATGTATCAATTTCTATTAAATCAAACGTGCTGATTTCAGAAAAAATAGTAAAAAAAATCCCAGGATTCTAGTTTGAGAAATACAAAGTTTTATTTCCAATGGAAATCTAACACGTTTATTTCACTTTGCCGGGCTATAACTAATGAACGGTAAAAGATACGTTAACGGGCATTGCGGCAATCGATTTTATGGACTTTTCTACGTATGTAGACTAATTTTTAGCTTTCGTGTTCAGCCGATACAATATTACCATGCAATAAATCAAAAAATGGTACCTTGGATTTTTCAGTAGCCAGTTATAAACCAAAATTTTGAAACACCCTATATTTAAATAAAAATGTATCAATTTCTATTAAATCAAACGTGCTGATTTCAGAAAAAATAGTAAAAAAAATCCCAGGATTCTAGTTTGAGAAATACAAAGTTTTATTTCCAATGGAAATCTAACACGTTTATTTCATTTTGCCGGGCTATAACTAATGAACGGTAAAAGATACGTTAACGGGCATTGCGGCAATCGATTTTATGGACTTTTCTACGTATGTAGACTAATTTTTAGCTTTCGTGTTCAGCCGATACAATATTACCATGCAATAAATCAAAAAATGGTACCTTGGATTTTTCAGTAGCCAGTTATAAACCAAAATTTTGAAACACCCTATATTTAAATAAAAATGTATCAATTTCTATTAAATCAAACGTGCTGATTTCAGAAAAAATAGTAAAAAAAATCCCAGGATTCTAGTTTGAGAAATACAAAGTTTTATTTCCAATGGAAATCTAACACGTTTATTTCACTTTGCCGGGCTATAACTAATGAACGGTAAAAGATACGTTAACGGGCATTGCGGCAATCGATTTTATGGACTTTTCTACGTATGTAGACTAATTTTTAGCTTTCGTGTTCAGCTGATACAATATTACCATGCAATAAATCAAAAAATGGTACCTTGGATTTTTCAGTAGCCAGTTATAAACCAAAATATTTAAACACCCTATATTTAAATAAAAATGTATCAATTTCTATAAAATCAAACGTGCTGATTTCAGAAAAAATAGTAAAAAAAATCCCAGGATTCTAGTTTGAGAAATACAAAGTTTTATTTCCAATGGAAATCTAACACGTTTATTTCACTTTGCCGGGCTATAACTAATGAACGGTAAAAGATACGTTAACGGGCATTGCGGCAATCGATTTTATGGACTTTTCTACGTATGTAGACTAATTTTTAGCTTTCGTGTTCAGCTGATACAATATTACCATGCAATAAATCAAAAAATGGTACCTTGGATTTTTCAGTAGCCAGTTATAAACCAAAATTTTGAAACACCCTATATTTAAATAAAAATGTATCAATTTCTATTAAATCTAACGTGCTGATTTCAGAAAAAATAGTAAAAAAAACCCCAGGATTCTAGTTTGAGAAATACAAAGTTTTATTTCCAATGGAAATCTAACACGTTTATTTCACTTTGCCGGGCTATAACTAATGAACGGTAAAAGATACGTTAACGGGCATTGCGGCAATCGATTTTATGGACTTTTCTACGTATGTAGACTAATTTTTAGCTTTCGTGTTCAGCTGATACAATATTACCATGCAATAAATCAAAAAATGGTACCTTGGATTTTTCAGTAGCCAACTATAAACCAAAATTTTGAAACACCCTATATTTAAATAAAAATGTATCAATTTCTATTAAATCAAACGTGCTGATTTCAGAAAAAATAGTAAAAAAAACCCCAGGATTCTAGTTTGAGAAATACAAAGTTTTATTTCCAATGGAAATCTAACACGTTTATTTCACTTTGCCGGGCTATTACTAATGAACGGTAAAAGATACGTTAACGGGCATTGCGGCAATCGATTTTATGGACTTTTCTACGTATGTAGACTAATTTTTAGCTTTCGTGTTTAGCTGATACAATGTTACCATGCAATAAATCAAAAAATGGTACCTTGGATTTTTCAGTAGCCAGTTATAAACCAAAATTTTGAAACAGCCTATATTTAAATAAAAATGTATCAATTTCTATTAAATCAAACGTGCTGATTTCAGAAAAAATAGTAAAAAAAATCCCAGGATTCTAGTTTGAGAAATACAAAGTTTTATTTCCAATGGAAATCTAACACGTTTATTTCACTTTGCCGGGCTATAACTAATGAACGGTAAAAGATACGTTAACGGGCATTGCGGCAATCGATTTTATGGACTTTTCTACGTATGTAGACTAATTTTTAGCTTTCGTGTTCAGCTGATACAATATTACCATGCAATAAATCAAAAAATGGTACCTTGGATTTTTCAGTAGCCAACTATAAACCAAAATTTTGAAACACCCTATATTTAAATAAAAATGTATCAATTTCTATTAAATCAAACGTGCTGATTTCAGAAAAAATAGTAAAAAAAACCCCAGGATTCTAGTTTGAGAAATACAAAGTTTTATTTCCAATGGAAATCTAACACGTTTATTTCACTTTGCCGGGCTATTACTAATGAACGGTAAAAGATACGTTAACGGGCATTGCGGCAATCGATTTTATGGACTTTTCTACGTATGTAGACTAATTTTTAGCTTTCGTGTTTAGCTGATACAATGTTACCATGCAATAAATCAAAAAATGGTACCTTGGATTTTTCAGTAGCCAGTTATAAACCAAAATTTTGAAACAGCCTATATTTAAATAAAAATGTATCAATTTCTATTAAATCAAACGTGCTGATTTCAGAAAAAATAGTAAAAAAAATCCCAGGATTCTAGTTTGAGAAATACAAAGTTTTATTTCCAATGGAAATCTAACACGTTTATTTCACTTTGCCGGGCTATAACTAATGAACGGTAAAAGATACGTTAACGGGCATTGCGGCAATCGATTTTATGGACTTTTCTACGTATGTAGACTAATTTTTAGCTTTCGTGTTCAGCTGATACAATGTTACCATGCAATAAATCAAAAAATGGTACCTTGGATTTTTCAGTAGCCAGTTATAAACCAAAATTTTGAAACACCCTATATTTAAATAAAAATGTATCAATTTCTATTAAATCAAACGTGCTGATTTCAGAAAAAATAGTAAAAAAAATCCCAGGATTCTAGTTTGAGAAATACAAAGTTTTATTTCCAATGGAAATCTAACACGTTTATTTCACTTTGCCGGGCTATAACTAATGAACGGTAAAAGATACGTTAACGGGCATTGCGGCAATCGATTTTATGGACTTTTCTACGTATGTAGACTAATTTTTAGCTTTCGTGTTCAGCTGATACAATATTACCATGCAATAAATCAAAAAATGGTACCTTGGATTTTTCAGTAGCCAGTTATAAAACAAAATTTTGAAACACCCTATATTTAAATAAAAATGTATCAATTTCTATTAAATCAAACGTGCTGATTTCAGAAAAAATAGTAAAAAAAGTCCCAGGATTCTAGTTTGAGAAATACAAAGTTTTATTTCCAATGGAAATCTAACACGTTTATTTCACTTTGCCGGGCTATAACTAATGAACGGTAAAAGATACGTTAACGGGCATTGCGGCAATCGATTTTATGGACTTTTCTACGTATGTAGACTAATTTTTAGCTTTCGTGTTCAGCCGATACAATATTACCATGCAATAAATCAAAAAATGGTACCTTGGATTTTTCAGTAGCCAGTTATAAACCAAAATTTTGAAACACCCTATATTTAAATAAAAATGTATCAATTTCTATTAAATCAAACGTGCTGATTTCAGAAAAAATAGTAAAAAAAATCCCAGGATTCTAGTTTGAGAAATACAAAGTTTTATTTCCAATGGAAATCTAACACGTTTATTTCATTTTGCCGGGCTATAACTAATGAACGGTAAAAGATACGTTAACGGGCATTGCGGCAATCGATTTTATGGACTTTTCTACGTATGTAGACTAATTTTTAGCTTTCGTGTTCAGCCGATACAATATTACCATGCAATAAATCAAAAAATGGTACCTTGGATTTTTCAGTAGCCAGTTATAAACCAAAATTTTGAAACACCCTATATTTAAATAAAAATGTATCAATTTCTATTAAATCAAACGTGCTGATTTCAGAAAAAATAGTAAAAAAAATCCCAGGATTCTAGTTTGAGAAATACAAAGTTTTATTTCCAATGGAAATCTAACACGTTTATTTCACTTTGCCGGGCTATAACTAATGAACGGTAAAAGATACGTTAACGGGCATTGCGGCAATCGATTTTATGGACTTTTCTACGTATGTAGACTAATTTTTAGCTTTCGTGTTCAGCTGATACAATATTACCATGCAATAAATCAAAAAATGGTACCTTGGATTTTTCAGTAGCCAGTTATAAACCAAAATATTTAAACACCCTATATTTAAATAAAAATGTATCAATTTCTATAAAATCAAACGTGCTGATTTCAGAAAAAATAGTAAAAAAAATCCCAGGATTCTAGTTTGAGAAATACAAAGTTTTATTTCCAATGGAAATCTAACACGTTTATTTCACTTTGCCGGGCTATAACTAATGAACGGTAAAAGATACGTTAACGGGCATTGCGGCAATCGATTTTATGGACTTTTCTACGTATGTAGACTAATTTTTAGCTTTCGTGTTCAGCTGATACAATATTACCATGCAATAAATCAAAAAATGGTACCTTGGATTTTTCAGTAGCCAGTTATAAACTAAAATTTTGAAACACCCTATATTTAAATAAAAATGTATCAATTTCTATTAAATCTAACGTGCTGATTTCAGAAAAAATAGTAAAAAAAACCCCAGGATTCTAGTTTGAGAAATACAAAGTTTTATTTCCAATGGAAATCTAACACGTTTATTTCACTTTGCCGGGCTATAACTAATGAACGGTAAAAGATACGTTAACGGGCATTGCGGCAATCGATTTTATGGACTTTTCTACGTATGTAGACTAATTTTTAGCTTTCGTGTTCAGCTGATACAATATTACCATGCAATAAATCAAAAAATGGTACCTTGGATTTTTCAGTAGCCAACTATAAACCAAAATTTTGAAACACCCTATATTTAAATAAAAATGTATCAATTTCTATTAAATCAAACGTGCTGATTTCAGAAAAAATAGTAAAAAAAACCCCAGGATTCTAGTTTCAGAAATACAAAGTTTTATTTCCAATGGAAATCTAACACGTTTATTTCACTTTGCCGGGCTATTACTAATGAACGGTAAAAGATACGTTAACGGGCATTGCGGCAATCGATTTTATGGACTTTTCTACGTATGTAGACTAATTTTTAGCTTTCGTGTTCAGCTGATACAATGTTACCATGCAATAAATCAAAAAATGGTACCTTGGATTTTTCAGTAGCCAGTTATAAACCAAAATTTTGAAACAGCCTATATTTAAATAAAAATGTATCAATTTCTATTAAATCAAACGTGCTGATTTCAGAAAAAATAGTAAAAAAAATCCCAGGATTCTAGTTTGAGAAATACAAAGTTTTATTTCCAATGGAAATCTAACACGTTTATTTCACTTTGCCGGGCTATAACTAATGAACGGTAAAAGATACGTTAACGGGCATTGCGGCAATCGATTTTATGGACTTTTCTACGTATGTAGACTAATTTTTAGCTTTCGTGTTCAGCTGATACAATGTTACCATGCAATAAATCAAAAAATGGTACCTTGAATTTTTCAGTAGCCAGTTATAAACCAAAATTTTGAAACACCCTATATTTAAATAAAAATGTATCAATTTCTATTAAATCAAACGTGCTGATTTCAGAAAAAATAGTAAAAAAAATCCCAGGATTCTAGTTTGAGAAATACAAAGTTTTATTTCCAATGGAAATCTAACACGTTTATTTCACTTTGCCGGGCTATAACTAATGAACGGTAAAAGATACGTTAACGGGCATTGCGGCAATCGATTTTATGGACTTTTCTACGTATGTAGACTAATTTTTAGCTTTCGTGTTCAGCTGATACAATATTACCATGCAATAAATCAAAAAATGGTACCTTGGATTTTTCAGTAGCCAGTTATAAAACAAAATTTTGAAACACCCTATATTTAAATAAAAATGTATCAATTTCTATTAAATCAAACGTGCTGATTTCAGAAAAAATAGTAAAAAAAGTCCCAGGATTCTAGTTTGAGAAATACAAAGTTTTATTTCCAATGGAAATCTAACACGTTTATTTCACTTTGCCGGGCTATAACTAATGAACGGTAAAAGATACGTTAACGGGCATTGCGGCAATCGATTTTATGGACTTTTCTACGTATGTAGACTAATTTTTAGCTTTCGTGTTCAGCCGATACAATATTACCATGCAATAAATCAAAAAATGGTACCTTGGATTTTTCAGTAGCCAGTTATAAACCAAAATTTTGAAACACCCTATATTTAAATAAAAATGTATCAATTTCTATTAAATCAAACGTGCTGATTTCAGAAAAAATAGTAAAAAAAATCCCAGGATTCTAGTTTGAGAAATACAAAGTTTTATTTCCAATGGAAATCTAACACGTTTATTTCATTTTGCCGGGCTATAACTAATGAACGGTAAAAGATACGTTAACGGGCATTGCGGCAATCGATTTTATGGACTTTTCTACGTATGTAGACTAATTTTTAGCTTTCGTGTTCAGCCGATACAATATTACCATGCAATAAATCAAAAAATGGTACCTTGGATTTTTCAGTAGCCAGTTATAAACCAAAATTTTGAAACACCCTATATTTAAATAAAAATGTATCAATTTCTATTAAATCAAACGTGCTGATTTCAGAAAAAATAGTAAAAAAAATCCCAGGATTCTAGTTTGAGAAATACAAAGTTTTATTTCCAATGGAAATCTAACACGTTTATTTCACTTTGCCGGGCTATAACTAATGAACGGTAAAAGATACGTTAACGGGCATTGCGGCAATCGATTTTATGGACTTTTCTACGTATGTAGACTAATTTTTAGCTTTCGTGTTCAGCTGATACAATATTACCATGCAATAAATCAAAAAATGGTACCTTGGATTTTTCAGTAGCCAGTTATAAACCAAAATATTTAAACACCCTATATTTAAATAAAAATGTATCAATTTCTATAAAATCAAACGTGCTGATTTCAGAAAAAATAGTAAAAAAAATCCCAGGATTCTAGTTTGAGAAATACAAAGTTTTATTTCCAATGGAAATCTAACACGTTTATTTCACTTTGCCGGGCTATAACTAATGAACGGTAAAAGATACGTTAACGGGCATTGCGGCAATCGATTTTATGGACTTTTCTACGTATGTAGACTAATTTTTAGCTTTCGTGTTCAGCTGACACAATATTACCATGCAATAAATCAAAAAATGGTACCTTGGATTTTTCAGTAGCCAGTTATAAACCAAAATTTTGAAACACCCTATATTTAAATAAAAATGTATCAATTTCTATTAAATCTAACGTGCTGATTTCAGAAAAAATAGTAAAAAAAACCCCAGGATTCTAGTTTGAGAAATACAAAGTTTTATTTCCAATGGAAATCTAACACGTTTATTTCACTTTGCCGGGCTATAACTAATGAACGGTAAAAGATACGTTAACGGGCATTGCGGCAATCGATTTTATGGACTTTTCTACGTATGTAGACTAATTTTTAGCTTTCGTGTTTCAGCTGATACAATATTACCATGCAATAAATCAAAAAATGGTACCTTGGATTTTTCAGTAGCCAACTATAAACCAAAATTTTGAAACACCCTATATTTAAATAAAAATGTATCAATTTCTATTAAATCAAACGTGCTGATTTCAGAAAAAATAGTAAAAAAAAACCCCAGGATTCTAGTTTGAGAAATACAAAGTTTTATTTCCAATGGAAATCTAACACGTTTATTTCACTTTGCCGGCCTATAACTAATGAACGGTAAAAGATACGTTAACGGGCATTGCGGCAATCGATTTTATGGACTTTTCTACGTATGTAGACTAATTTTTAGCTTTCGTGTTCAGCTGATACAATATTACCATGCAATAAATCAAAAAATGGTACCTTGGATTTTTCAGTAGCCAGTTATAAACCAAAATTTTTAAACACCCTATATTTAAATAAAAATGTATCAATTTCTATTAAATCAAACGTGCTGATTTCAGAAAAAATAGTAAAAAAAAATCCCAGGATTCTAGTTTGAGAAATACAAAGTTTTATTTCCAATGGAAATCTAACACGTTTATTTCAATTTGCCGGGCTATAACTAATGAACGGTAAAAGATACGTTAACGGCATTGCGGCAATCGATTTTATGGACTTTTCTACGTATGTAGACTAATTTTTAGCTTTCGTGTTCAGCTGATACAATGTTACCATGCAATAAATCAAAAAATGGTACCTTGGATTTTTCAGTAGCCAGTTATAAAACAAAATTTTGAAACACCCTATATTTAAATAAAAATGTATCAATTTCTATTAAATCAAACGTGCTGATTTCAGAAAAAAATAGTAAAAAAAATCCCAGGATTCTAGTTTGAGAAATACAAAGTTTATTTCCAATGGAAATCTAACACGTTTATTTCACTTTGCCGGGCTATAACTAATGAACGGTAAAAGATACGTTAACGAGCATTGCGGCAATCGATTTTATGGACTTTTCTACGTATGTAGACTAATTTTTAGCTTTCGTGTTCAGCTGATACAATATTACCATGCAATAAATCAAAAAATGGTACCTTGGATTTTTCAGTAGCCAGTTATAAACCAAAATATTTAAACACCCTATATTTAAATAAAAATGTATCAATTTCTATTAAATCAAACGTGCTGATTTCGGAAAAAATAGTAAAAAAAATCCCAGGATTCTAGTTTGAGAAATACAAAGTTTTATTTCCAATGGAAATCTAACACGTTTATTTCACTTTGCCGGGCTATAACTAATGAACGGTAAAAGATACGTTAACGGGCATTGCGGCAATCGATTTTATGGACTTTTCTACGTATGTAGACTAATTTTTAACTTTCGTGTTCAGCTGATACAATATTACCATGCATTAAATCAAAAAATGGTACCTTGGATTTTTCAGTAGCCAGTTATAAACCAAAATATTTAAACACCCTATATTTAAATAAAAATGTATCAATTTCTATTAAATCAAACGTGCTGATTTCGGAAAAAATAGTAAAAAAAATCCCAGGATTCTAGTTTGAGAAATACAAAGTTTTATTTCCAATGGAAATCTAACACGTTTATTTCACTTTGCCGGGCTATAACTAATGAACGGCAAAAGATACGTTAACGGGCATTGCGGCAATCGATTTTATGGACTTTTCTACGTATGTAGACTAATTTTTAACTTTCGTGTTCAGCTGATACAATATTACCATGCAATATATCAAAAAATGGTACCTTGGATTTTTCAGTAGCCAGTTATAAACCAAAATATTTAAACACCCTATATTTAAATAAAAATGTATCAATTTCTATTAAATCAAACGTGCTGATTTCGGAAAAAATAGTAAAAAAAATCCCAGGATTCTAGTTTGAGATATACAAAGTTTTATTTCCAATGGAAATCTAACACGTTTATTTCACTTTGCCGGGCTAAAACTAATGAACGGTAAAAGATACGTTAACGGGCATTGCGGCAGTCGATTTTATGGACTTTTCTACGTATGTAGACTAATTTTTAACTTTCGTGTTCAGCTGATTACAATATTACCATGCAATAAATCAAAAAATGGTACCTTGGATTTTTCAGTAGCCAGTTATAAACCAAAATATTTAAACACCCTATATTTAAATAAAAATGTATCAATTTCTATTAAATCAAACGTGCTGATTTCGGGAAAAATAGTAAAAAAAATCCCAGGATTCTAGTTTGAGAAATACAAAGTTTTATTTCCAATGGAAATCTAACACGTTTATTTCACTTTGCCGGGGTATAACTAATGAACGGTAAAAGATACGTTAACGGGCATTGCGGCAATCGATTTTATGGACTTTTCTACGTATGTAGACTAATTTTAACTTTAGTGTTCAGCTGATACAATATTACCATGCAATAAATCAAAAAAATGGTACCTTGGATTTTTCAGTTGCCAGTTATAAACCCAAAATATTTAAACACCCTATATTTAAATAAAAATGTATCAATTTCTATTAAATCAAACGTGCTGATTTCGGAAAAATAGTAAAAAAAATCCCAGGATTCTAGTTTGAGAAATACAAAGTTTTATTTCCAATGGAAATCTAACACGTTTATTTCACTTTGCCGGGCTATAACTAATGAACGGTAAAAGATACGTTAACGGGCATTGCGGCAATCGATTTTATGGACTTTTCTACGTATGTAGACTAATTTTTAACTTTCGTGTTCAGCTGATACAATATTACCATGCAATAAATCAAAAAATGGTACCTTGGATTTTTCAGTAGCCAGTTATAAACCAAAATATTTAAACACATTGGGTGGAATTCAGTGGGTTGTATTAAGGTCTGTATTAAAACTTGTATTAAGTAAATGGCAACATTGTAATATTTTCCATATCTATCCGTGAGATTCAATTGTGATTTAGAAATTTTACCACAGGGAAAAGTAATACAGGTATCCTTTAGTCAAATGAGGAAGTATTATTGTAAATGGAAGGTGTAAAAGGAAACTCTTTATTGCAAAATTAGGTTAGAAATATGTCAAATTTTATGTGTCAAATATTTCATACCTGAACGTTAATGAATTTTAAAATATCTCAACCCCCGTTTTGATCAGTTTTGACATTTGTCATTTTTTTTCTTACTTCTGTTAATAATATTTTTTTCTTTATTTGATCCTTGGTCTCTTATTTTTTTCTGACAGGTATTACAAAGTTGCCCAAATATTTTTTACATAGGGACTGTTTTAGCTTAAAACCACGCTAATACAACCCACTGAATCTCACCCCGTATATTTAAATAAAAATGTATCAATTTCTATTAAATCAAACGTGCTGATTTCGGAAAAAATAGTAAAAAAAATCCCAGGATTCTAGTTTGAGAAATACAAAGTTTTATTTCCAATGGAAATCTAACACGTTTATTTCACTTTGCCGGGCTATAACTAATGAACGGTAAAAGATACGTTAACGGGCATTGCGGCAATCGATTTTATGGACTTTTCTACGTATGTAGACTAATTTTTAACTTTCGTGTTCAGCTGATACAATATTACCATGCAATAAATCAAAAAATGGTACCTTGGATTTTTCAGTTGCCAGTTATAAACCAAAATATTTAAACACCCTATATTTAAATAAAAATGTATCAATTTCTATTAAATCAAACGTGCTGATTTCGGGAAAAATAGTAAAAAAAATCCCAGGATTCTAGTTTGAGAAATACAAAGTTTTATTTCCAATGGAAATCTAACACGTTTATTTCACTTTGCCGGGCTATAACTAATGAACGGTAAAAGATACGTTAACGGGCATTGCGGCAATCGATTTTATGGACTTTTCTACGTATGTAGACTAATTTTTAACTTTCGTGTTCAGCTGATACAATATTACCATGCAATAAATCAAAAAATGGTACCTTGGATTTTTCAGTAGCCAGTTATAAACCAAAAATTTGAAACACCCTATATTTAAATAAAAATGTATCAATTTCTATTAAATCAAACGTGCTGATTTCGGCAAAAATAGTAAAAAAAATCCCAGGATTCTAGTTTGAGAAATACAAAGTTTTATTTCCAATGGAAATCTAACACGTTTATTTCACTTTGCCGGGCTATAACTAATGAACGGTAAAAGATACGTTAACGGGCATTGCGGCAATCGATTTTATGGACTTTTCTACGTATGTAGACTAATTTTTAACTTTCGTGTTCAGCTGATACAATATTACCATGCAATAAATCAAAAAATGGTACCTTGGATTTTTCAGTTGCCAGTTATAAACCAAAATATTTAAACACCCTATATTTAAATAAAAATGTATCAATTTTCTATTAAATCAAACGTGCTGATTTCGGGAAAAATAGTAAAAAAAATCCCAGGATTCTAGTTTGAGAAATACAAAGTTTTATTTCCAATGGAAATCTAACACGTTTATTTCACTTTGCCGGGCTATAACTAATGAACGGTAAAAGATACGTTAACGGGCATTGCGGCAATCGATTTTATGGACTTTTCTACGTATGTAGACTAATTTTTAGCTTTCGTGTTCAGCTGATACAATATTACCATGCAATAAATCAAAAAATGGTACCTTGGATTTTTCAGTAGCCAATTATAAACCAAAATATTTAAACACCCTATATTTAAATAAAAATGTATCAATTTCTATTAAATCAAACGTGCTGATTTCAGAAAAAATAGTAAAAAAAATCCCAGGATTCTAGTTTGAGAAATACAAAGTTTTATTTCCAATGGAAATCTAACACGTTTATTTCACTTTGCCGGGCTATAACTAATGAACGGTAAAAGATACGTTAAACGGGCATTGCGGCAATCGATTTTATGGACTTTTCTACGTATGTAGACTAATTTTTAACTTTCGTGTTCAGCTGATACAATATTACCATGCAATAAATCAAAAAATGGTACCTTGGATTTTTCAGTTGCCAGTTATAAACCAAAATATTTAAACACCCTATATTTAAATAAAAATGTATCAATTTCTATTAAATCAAACGTGCTGATTTCGGGAAAAATAGTAAAAAAAATCCCAGGATTCTAGTTTGAGAAATACAAAGTTTATTTCCAATGGAAATCTAACACGTTTATTTCACTTTGCCGGGCTATAACTAATGAACGGTAAAAGATACGTTAACGGGCATTGCGGCAATCGATTTTATGGACTTTTCTACGTATGTAGACTAATTTTTAACTTTCGTGTTCAGCTGATACAATATTACCATGCAATAAATCAAAAAATGGTACCTTGGATTTTTCAGTAGCCAGTTATAAACCAAAATATTTAAACACCCTATATTTAAATAAAAATGTATCAATTTCTATTAAATCAAACGTGCTGATTTCGGAAAAAATAGTAAAAAAAATCCCAGGATTCTAGTTTGAGAAATAGAAAGTTTTATTTCCACTGGAAATCTAACACGTTTATTTCACTTTGCCGGGTTATAACTAATGAACGGTAAAAGATACGATAACGGGCATTGCGGCAATCGATTTTATGGACTTTTCTACGTATGTAGACTAATTTTTAGCTTTCGTGTTCAGCTGATACAATATTACCATGCAATAAATCAAAAAATGGTACCTTGGATTTTTCAGTAGCCAGTTATAAACCAAAATATTTAAACACCCTATATTTAAATAAAAATGTATCAATTTCTATTAATTCAAACGTGCTGATTTCGGAAAAAATAGTAAAAAAAATCCCAGGATTCTAGTTTGAGAAATACAAAGTTTTATTTCCAATGGAAATCTAACACGTTTATTTCACTTTGCCGGGCTATAACTAATGAACGGTAAAAGATACGTTTAACGGGCATTGCGGCAATCGATTTTATGGACTTTTCTACGTATGTAGACTAATTTTTAACTTTCGTGTTCAGCTGATACAATATTACCATGCAATAAATCAAAAAATGGTACCTTGGATTTTTCAGTAGCCAGTTATAAACCAAAATATTTAAACACCCTATATTTAAATAAAAATGTATCAATTTCTATTAAATCAAACGTGCTGATTTCGGAAAAAATAGTAAAAAAATCCTAGGATTCTAGTTTGAGAAATACAAAGTTTTATTTCCAATGGAAATCTAACACGTTTATTTCACTTTGCCGGGGTATAACTAATGAACGGTAAAAGATACGTTAACGGGCATTGCGGCAATCGATTTTATGGACTTTTCTACGTATGTAGACTAATTTTTAACTTTCGTGTTCAGCTGATACAATATTACCATGCAATAAATCAAAAAATGGTACCTTGGATTTTTCAGTTGCCAGTTATAAACCAAAATATTTAAACACCCTATATTTAAATAAAAATGTATCAATTTCTATTAAATCAAACGTGCTGATTTCGGGAAAAATAGTAAAAAAAATCCCAGGATTCTAGTTTGAGAAATACAAAGTTTTATTTCCAATGGAAATCTAACACGTTTATTTCACTTTGCCGGGCTATAACTAATGAACGGTAAAAGATACGTTAACGGGCATTGCGGCAATCGATTTTTATGGACTTTTCTACGTATGTAGACTAATTTTTTAACTTTCGTGTTCAGCTGATACAATATTACCATGCAATAAATCAAAAAATGGTACCTTGGATTTTTCAGTAGCCAGTTATAAACCAAAATATTTAAACACCCTATATTTAAATAAAAATGTATCAATTTCTATTAAATCAAACGTGCTGATTTCGGAAAAAATAGTAAAAAAAATCCCAGGATTCTAGTTTGAAATAGAAAGTTTTATTTCCACTGGAAATCTAACACGTTTATTTCACTTTGCCGGGTTATAACTAATGAACGGTAAAAGATACGATAACGGGCATTGCGGCAATCGATTTTATGGACTTTTCTACGTATGTAGACTAATTTTTAGCTTTCGTGTTCAGCTGATACAATATTACCATGCAATAAATCAAAAAATGGTACCTTGGATTTTTCAGTAGCCAGTTATAAACCAAAATATTTAAACACCCTATATTTAAATAAAAATGTATCAATTTCTATTAATTCAAACGTGCTGATTTCGGAAAAAATAGTAAAAAAAATCCCAGGATTCTAGTTTGAGAAATACAAAGTTTTATTTCCAATGGAAATCTAACACGTTTATTTCACTTTGCCGGGCTATAACTAATGAACGGTAAAAGATACGTTAACGGGCATTGCGGCAATCGATTTTATGGACTTTTCTACGTATGTAGACTAATTTTTAACTTTCGTGTTCAGCTGATACAATATTACCATGCAATAAATCAAAAAATGGTACCTTGGATTTTTCAGTAGCCAGTTATAAACCAAAATATTTAAACACCCTATATTTAAATAAAAATGTATCAATTTCTATTAAATCAAACGTGCTGATTTCGGAAAAAATAGTAAAAAAAATCCCAGGATTCTAGTTTGAGAAATACAAAGTTTTATTTCCAATGGAAATCTAACACGTTTATTTCACTTTGCCGGGGTATAACTAATGAACGGTAAAAGATACGTTAACGGGCATTGCGGCAATCGATTTTATGGACTTTTCTACGTATGTAGACTAATTTTTAACTTTCGTGTTCAACTGATATAATATTACCACGCAAATAACTTTCGTCAATCATCGTAAAATGAATGAATAATGAAAACAAACAATATAATATACAACTATGCAATCCGCAAAATTTAGAAGTACATTCGGTGACAGTCATAAATATTATTAATTATATTATTGCCCGCAAAACTTAAAGTTCCACTAGGTCGCAGACCTTTTTATTATTGCACAAATTAATTTTTTAGACACCTGAATTGCCTATGCCTATTGATTTTACCACGCAATAGAATTTTCAACATTTATATATTGATTTCAAAAATTATTTTATTTATTTTTGGAAATATCTATGTGTTTGTTTATAGGTACAATATTAATATTATTTATTTTGTACCGCAGTTTTATTTTTACTGTGCGTAGATGCACCGCAAACCGTAATTTTACCGCAATATTGGCCAAAATTATTTTAAGTATTTTTTGGAAAAATCTTTTTAAATGCGCAATATTGTTTTTGTATCGCCGTTTATTTTTTACTGTAGAAAGTTGCACCGCATTTTTACCGTAATATTGGGTAGTTAACTAAAGATATCTTATAGAGGCAGACACATATAAATAAATAAATAAAACCATAACACCTGAAATCCTCGAAAGATTATCTATAATTTCTTATAAATTATAGATATTATCTATCTTAAGAGGCCAACATATAAATAATACAATAACACCTGAAATCCTCCAAAGGTCGTCTGTTATCTTTATTTTCTAATTATACAATTATTATAGACACCTTAAGAAGCTAACATATAAATAAAACAATAACACCTGAAATCCTCCAAAGGTCGTCTGTTATCTTTATTTTCAAATTTTATAATTATTACAGACTCCTTTAGAGGCTAACATATAAATAAAACAATAACACCTGAAATCCTCCTAAGGTGGTCTGTTAACTATAATATTTAATTATAGAATTATAGACACCTTAAGAGGCAGACATATCTATAAACAACACCTGAAATCCTCTAAAGATACCTATCTATTTTTTCTAGGGTCCTCCATTATTTATGTTTTACAATACTTCATCTAATTTGTAAGCGATCTATAGTTCTAGAAAGTCAATTGTTATTCGTCAAGCCGTGCTCATTATTTTAATATTGTATGACGTAGATGTTAGCTCATTTTGTGTAAGTTTCGATTGCCTCTGATACCTTTGTCATTCAACATTTCCTTCACTTTCATAATAACGCACGTTGCTTTTATCTGACGCAGCATCATCAATGCAAACAAGAATTATTTAGTTTACTTTTAATTATTAAAACTACTAACTTTTTTAAAGTTTGATACTATACAGTGCCTAGTAATGTCATAAGGTTTTAACGTCTGTTTTTAATATAACTGACGCATGTTTAAATTATTACCTCTATTCTGAACATATTTGTTTAGAATTTGCCTATTACAGTCCCTATGTACTATCATGCCGTGTTAAAGTCTATTTTTAATATAAATAACCAATGTTCTAATTCTAGGTTCGGCAGATCTAAGCAGATAAGTCAAAAATGTATGTTTTATAATTACAGGACACAGAAAAAAAAATGTAATAGCACAGAAATATCGGTATAATGCGTTTTCGAGTTTATATACCTTATATTTATAACATAAAGGCTTGTTTATGATTGATTTAATTTATAAATTTAGATTTAGTGCACTGTTTCATAATGAATTTAGATTTATAAATTAATTTATTCAAATAAATGATATTCTCCAGTGATTTGGTTCTCTTGTCATACTAATTACTGCGCAATTCTACATCAAAAATGAATTCCATACCTAATTTATTGAAAATCCATTATGAATTGTATATACTACATAAATTACCTACTATTTTTTCACGTATTTTTAATTCTGTCAACAACTGTCACATCATTTTGTTTATTTAGTTACATGTTGCTATGAATTTGAAAGAAAATTATTCTGATTGGTGAGATTTAAAAATTTTAAAATAAAATTTCAAATATAAACTTTTGTAAATCTAAATTTATAAATTAAATCCATCATAAACCAGCCCTAAGTCATGTCTATAGTAATGTAACATTGGTTGATATTGAAAGTGCTTTTTTCAACGGTCAACAGGCAAAGTTGACTTATGAGCAATAATAACAAAGAAATATCATTTTTCGACTTATTACTTAGGTCTGCCAGGCCTAGAATTATCTATATATGGTGGAGGACCCCATTTATTATTTAATAATGTTACTAATTCAAACGAAAAACTAAAGCCGCGTACATTCTGTTCGCGAGCAGTTCGAGAACTGTACATAAAACAGTTCGCGAACTCAACGTGAACACCAGATCACAGACCATCACCAGATATTTGAATTATGAACTCATGTTCGCCGTATAGTTCGGAAAAAGTTCGCGTTTGGATTTAGCAAAGAAAATAAAAAATGTCAATGTCAACGAGTGAGGAAGGTGTTGGTGTTACATTGTGTTAAAAAAAATCCTAATTCGGAGTAAGCTATGAACAAAAAAAAAAACATGTCAATTTGAAAGTATGTCAACTCGACACAAGATATTGTCAAAAATATCTAAAAAAAATCAAAGCTTTTCTTCTTGAATCGTTATTTTAGAAACAGAAATAAATTAGAAAATGGTAAATGGTAATAATCTGTAACCTTCTTAATTATCTTTTCTCTTTAAAATTACATTTCACGATCAATTATAACAACTTGATTTTTGAATTGAATAATGTTCCGACATACGTTTCTGTTCATAGCCTACTCCGTATTAGGTTTTTTTCTGAACGCACTGTATTATAATAAAAGTATATGATAGAGATAGAGGATAAGTTTATTAAATATTGAGTCCTATTTCACATTACTTTTTTTATAATTACGATCGTTTGTATTCCATAAATTTGGAAATAAACCCCTGAAAATGCTGTACGCTACGAGCTCGCGAAAAGTTTGTAGCGAACTTCATCCGAACACACGAACAGAACCAGAGATATTCGCGAGTTCTACAAGCCCTAATCCATATTAGTTGGCCTGCCGCTAAAATTTTATTTTATTTAATGCATATATAATAGAAATAATAAATAACTTAATTATCAGTATTATTTTTAATATTATTATTAAACGAAATAATTCATAGCTTTACTAACAATACAAGAAAAACAAACAGTTTGAATGTCATTTATTTGCCAGAGTTTAGAAATAAGACACTATACAAAATTGCGGCAATTTTTAAGAATAATCAGCGAATTATCCAATTTTGATAAATATTATAAATTTACTAATAAATTTGATTTATTATTATACTGTTAAATATTTATGTTCAGCTAAAAAAAATAGTTTAAAGTTACGTTATAATATGGAAATAACTTTACTTTAAATAAAAAAATTCTCCATTATTATTAGAAATAATTCACGATAAATGGATTTAACAAATAGGCCAACTAATATGGATTACGACTCGTATACTTTATTTCAAGAAATTAGTGTTGGTTTAGATAGAGATAAAAATTCAGCCTTTTTATTGGTTAATTTACTCCACAAAAGCGAAAAAATAAAATTGGAAAGAATTAAGTGATATTTAACCATGTTTTGATGTAATTTTTAATATTCAGGACTCGTACATTTTACAGATAAATATAATTTTATTATTGACAAAGTTTGGTTTCACGAATTTAAATTATTTATTTAATGAATGTCACTCGTTCGCTAACAGTTCGCGAACAGCTCGCGAACGTGCGTACACGGCTTTATACGTTGAACAATCAATATTTTAATTAAATAATTGTTAACTACCCAATATTATTCATCGCGAACCGATTTTGCCTGTATTTTAGGCGTAGACTTCGAAAACCGTGCCATTATTTTAATTTACTAGTATTTTGTGATTGTGTTGTGTATATTGTATAGTGTCGTTACATAGAGATATAGCAATTATTAGTAATTAGCAATACACATACTTATAACTAGAATAAATGTTAGACTCATTTTATAATATTATTTTTTTTATACAATAAATATTTCATTTGGGGGGGGGGGGCTGTGGGGGGTCAGGGGGCTGATTGATGGATGCGTCCTGTAAAATAAAAAAAAATATTGTATTATATTATATTTTCCTCATATATTTTCAGTATTCGAGTGGTTCTTCTATTTTTTAACTAAAAATAATAAATTATTTTAATATTTTATAAATTTTTTGTATTTAAATTTGACATACTTTTTCATTGTTCCTTAAGGGTGTTTTCTCAATGACATAGTGGTTTGGGGTGGGTCTAAAGAAATCTTCGGTCCATCTTGAATTCATATGCAGGGGGGGATTATGTGGGGGGTAGTGGGGGGGGGGGGGCTTCTGCTTGATAGATGCTTCCTGTAAAAAAAAAATATTGTATTATATTACTTTGGGAAAAAATATATTAATTTATACCTTCAAAGTTTGGACGTAAGCTGATATTTTCTTCAAATATTTTCAGTATTCGGGTAGTTCTTCTATTTTCTAACTGTAAATAAAAATATTTTATTTTTTATACTTTTTTTGTATTTAAATTTGGCATACCTTTCCATTTATCCTTTAGGGGGTGTTTTCTCAATGCCGAGTAGTTTGGGGTGGGTCTAAGAGGTCTTCGGTCCATCTTGAATTCATTCTGAAAATAAACACAATTTGTGTGTGTGTGTGTGTGTGTGTGTGTGTGTGTGTGTGTTTGTTTATTTTTCTCTACCAAATATTAATTTTTCAATTATATAATGAATACACAGGACTTGAGTCTATTTTTTATGATAGAAAAAGTTCCTTAACTGGATATATTGATGAGAACCCGAAAATTTAAATAAAATTTTGTGATTGCAATCCAGAAATTTTTATTACATCATCTATCTTTTACTTTTATTTAAAGTCGTTCATACTCTTAAAAAAAATTAATTTTTCATCTTTTTTTGCAATATAATGGCACAATTTTCAAAGTCTATTCTATTCATAAATTTGCCTCACGTTAGGAGGACTTTAAGGTTGCGTGACGTTAGCACGACTTCTAGGCGACAACTTATGAGGAGCTGAAACTAATAAATGGGCCACCCCATAGAAACTAGCGTCTAGGGGTGGCAAGGCGCAAAACACATACATAAATATAAATATAGTGCCGGGTCCGTACCCGTAAACGCGCAACTTAAAACTAAATAAAGGGCCCAACAATTAATTGTCAGGCACGCAACCCCTTACAGGTTATGTTACGTAAGGGTATATTTAGATAAATTACAAGCTAAAATGTCTATATATTCATTTTACAATTCAATCATTTTGAAAGAGCCTATAACATATTATAAACTATGTACCTAATAATTCTGTTTGTATCATATTTACCCCTTTCGAATTGAATCCTATAAATGTTAAATTTATTTTATTCCTAAAATTCCGCACCTAGACTCCCTAATATATTTGTATTATTATATTCACTCCTTCGGGAATCGAACCCAATAGAAGTAAATATATTTCATTCCTGATGTCTTGAAAACCGCGAGAACGAAAAGCAAATAATTCCGAATCATTCTATATTACCACCGACGTAAAGTCGTACCCTAGTGCCAGAATAAATTAATATCCTGGCTCTAGGGCGGTAATAGAAGAGACCGCACAGACCCCGGGGTCTTTATTGCCTGCCGACGACCGAACGTAAACCGCGGAATCGAATAACTAACTTAAAACTAAGGCGCAACTAAATTACAGGGCTTTGTCCCTAAACACTTATTCTACGGTACGGGTACGGGTGCACTTCAAAGACAACAATATAAAAAAAAAAAAATGGGTGCCCCTTGTTTACACCCTGGATAATTTTAGGGGCGCATCTGTTTTTGAGCCGTTAATTTGCCATAGTGATTAACTTATTATTATTTATTGTATGATATCCAATATAAAATATGCTTGAAATTTAAAAAGTGTAATGTAAACGTAAGTTAAATATAAACGTATGTATTCCGTAAGTTGGCCTGAGAAGTGACCAGTGTTGCCAGATGTGGCGCAATTGCGCCAAAGTGGCGTTTTCTTGTCAAGAAGGGCGCATAAAATACTTATTTGGCGCTTGGCGTTTAAAAGTGGCGCTTTACAAACTTTAATAGGCAATGTCATTTCCAGACAACTTTTCTTTTCTTGTATTTATAAAGTTTTTATTTATCTACTTCCCATTGGTTATTTACATGTTTAGCCCAACATACATAGATGTAAAGCCTTCTTGCGTGATAGCGTGATAACAAACACATCAATTCATCAACAGCGAGAGCATCCATAACATTTTGTTAGGTTAAATACAAATAAAATGATATGTGAAATGGGTAAAACTGAAAAACTAAGAAAATCTGTAATTGAAGAAAATGAGAATGATCAAGCATTTGACGAAATTATTGAAATATATATATAAATATATAATCGATGCTGATAATTATCCGGTTTTGTCAATTTCAGAATAATTTATTATTATTCTTTTTAAAAAAGATAAAATAAATAAATAAATATATCATCACGGTATATTACCAATTTCTGAGTGTGCCACAATCTGCTTTATCGCAGATATCGGTAATGATGATGACATACTTGTACCATGCGGGCGTTTATCAGGCGTCACTTCATGGGCACTCATTGCTGGCGTGGAGAGTGCACCACAGGGGTCACTTTTGTGCCATTTAAAATTCGAAATATTTGACGTTGGTCGGGATCGAACCTGGTTTATTATAAATAATAAATATAAATAAATATATAAATATAATAAACAAGTTTTTATTATCATATTAACTACGTAACTGATTATAATAATTATAATACAGTTCTTATTCAAATTTGGCGCAAAGTGGCGCTTTTAATATAAAAAATTGGCGTAAATAATATTCATATATCTGGCAACACTGGAAGTGACTGTTTTACCGACAGTGTCAGGTTGTCAAATAATACACATTTTACTGCATTTTGACAGCCGAATTCACGATTATTCCCTCCGTTAATTAATAGTTAACTGATTCGTAAATAATCAACGTTTGTTTTAAATCACCAACTTGATTTCTGTATGAAGTAATCATGATCAACAGATTCAGTTTTGTTTTGGTTTTTGACAGTTAATATAACTGACAATTTTATTTGTGGTAATTGTACTTTCCGTTAAAAAGTATTAACAATGTAAGTTTTTAATTTATTTGTAAAATATATTTTATAATTTTCCTATAATAATATATTTTTATTTTGTTATAGGTAGAAATTTACACTGACTCCAATAAGGTTCCAGTAAGATTTCAATAAAGGCCGTGAATGTTCTAAAACTTTACTTTGTCAATAAATCCGTATCATCGTGAGTATTATTTACAAATATAAAACAATAACATAACCTATACTCATTTGATTTGACAAGTTATGTGTAACAATATGAAATGTTAGCTGTTAAATACACAACAATCAAAAATGATTTTAATGTTTATTAAAACAGTTACCTTCATTTATTTATTAATATATGGGAAAAATATTGCAATAAAACTAACTTTAATAATTTTGATACTAATATAAACTATTTCTTGAAACAATAGTAAATCTATAATCATTATAAATTATTTATTGTTCGACGCCCAATATAAAATTTATTTTAAATTTAAAAAGTTAAACAATAATGAGTCAATATCAAATGTTTTAAGGCTAATAGGGAAATATTTCAATTAAAAATTATTAAATTGTTTGACAACAAAAAATGTCTTAAACATTTTTAATCACTTTAGCCAGTTAACGGCTCTTTGAAAGAGGGTATGAGTAATTATCCAAAATATAACAAGGTTTTGCCTTCCAACGTGTGTGAGATATATACCATAATTATTAAACAACAATAGGTACTAACATAAAAAAAATTAATTGTTGACTTATTTATTAACAAAGCATCGAATTAATTGTTTAAAACTCTACAAAAATAATATTGATTCCATTTATCAATTGTTTAAAATGATTACGTGTTTAAATAAAATAAAGAATATTTATTTAGAGGTCATTGAAAAAATATCGGTACTTTGCTATTTACGTAAGACATCCAATTATTAAAATAATAATTATTATTTAATTAAACAAAAAGGTATATATAATCACCGTAAAAAATCCAATCATCGTACGATTTTTGTTCATAATATTCAAGAAAAAAACTTTAAAATTTACTTGTATTTGTACGATAGGACATTTTTACAATCATTCAAAAACTCTTAACCAAATTATATCTAGCTTAACTGAAATTAAGAAAGAAAAATGATTAATCCCGATGTCCTAGGGCTGCTGTGGTCGCAATGGGGGGCGTCTTCAGGCTCTGCAGGGCCGGCTAACCTAAATTGCCCTACCACTGAAAGACTAAGAAAATAACTTAAAACTAGCTGAAAGAGAGCTGAAAGAAAAGGTTAGCTGTGAAATAAATTTTAATTAGGCTGAAAACATGGATTAGTAAATTTCTAAAACTAATAGCTAACCATTGGGAGAGAAAATTTACATTTTAGTAAATGTGTTGAAAGGCAAATGGCTAAAAAAATATTTCCTACCTTTTCACCCATTGAAAAGAAGCCGCAAACTGCCCCAACTGCTGTGGAAATCTGCCCGGAATGGATGGACCCATCACACGGAACTTAGTTCAACAATTGTCACTCGTTACACACTTCAATTATTAATTTCTAATCACTTTTTATTCACTAGTATTCCTTAATCACCACAACAATGTACAGGTCCGCGATGCGCGATCACTTCTCAAAAACAAATTTTATTTACATACCCAAATATACAAATTCCAATCAATATTTGTTAATTACTCACTACAATAACTGTTTTCTTTAATATTTCATTGTAATTACTTACTAATTTAATTATTTTTGAGGAGCGATCGAACGCAATTCCACACGCTACAAATTCTGGCGAAAAACTGAAGACCGAGTCGGACCTGCAGAAACCAAGTAGGATTAAAATTCGATAAGTGACATACGTCGTGCACTGAATACACGCAACGAATAGAGAAGAAAATGGCGGACGCATGTCGTAGCGAACACTACACGGCTATAAACAAATGAACATCGCAATTTTTCAACAATTATTAATTTTATTCTAAAAATAAATTGATATGCTAAAAAGATGTGCTATTTTTTGCTGATTCTAATGGTATATTTACTTTTGCGATTATATTTTTTTTAAGGGGAGAAAATCGCCCCCAAACATTCGAGGCGAGAAGTTGACATTTCAATCTTTGAATAATGATTGTGAACCAATTAAAGCCCTAAACTCATGTTTTACACCCCAAAACGATGATAAATAATAATAAAAACATATTATCAATAGTTTCCAACCCCTATTTAATGATTTAATGCCCTAAATCAACGATTTTCCATCTCCCAATGCTATTCAGATTAGGAGGTATTTCGTTGATTATTCGTTTCTCAAGCAATTTACGGCCCTTTTGGCACGAGAAATCTAAAATATAGCCCAAAAGAATAAACTAGCCGCAGCCCCAAACCCTAAAAACATATTTTAGGGTATGAAAATAATGGATGAAATATCCCGTCTTACGACCTATTTTTTACAATTACAGTACTTTTTCTTCAATCTAAAGCCCTTTTGGCACACAAAACTATAAATATATATCAATCCAAGCAATCCACTCAAGTTTCAGCCCATAAAAC
This sequence comes from Ophonus ardosiacus, assembly GCA_943142095.1. Taxonomy (NCBI): domain Eukaryota; kingdom Metazoa; phylum Arthropoda; class Insecta; order Coleoptera; family Carabidae; genus Ophonus; species Ophonus ardosiacus. Next base: position 47,641,803 of record OW964833.1, on the reverse strand, counting down.
CCAGTTTTGGGTTCATGATATAAATTAACCTCCTAACCTAACGGACGGAACACACAACAGATGGACTAATCTCAAAATTTAGCTATTTATGTAACCAAACTGGGTTTTTTGGTTTGAAAATCAAAATAGGCGTCATTTCGAACATCTATACCCATTTTTAGGGCAATTGATTAATTTATAAGAGAATCGGAAGTGAGTTTGAATTGCTTCGGATCTTCCACAACTTCTGCTATATGAAGGTAGGTTTTTTGGCATATTTACATTTTTGAACCAGGATTTCTGATATAAAAATCAAAATATCGATCGTTCTGAACGTGTATACCCATTTTTAGGGCAATCTGTTCACGTATAAGAGATTAAGGAACAGAAATATGTGGATCAACAACAAAAGATGAGACTTAGATACATTTACGTAATCGAACCAGGTTTTTTGACATAAAAATCAAAGTCTACATCATATTAAACCCCTATACCCATTTTTGGGGCAAATGATTAAAATATAAAGGAATAACGAGCATGTCTGAGATTTTCAAGATCCAAAAACGTTGCTCCAGTTCCAATAAATATGCAAACTGTGAAGTGGTTTTATGTACTGTAAATAATTCTACTTTTATCTATACACCTTATTTTAACTGTGTAGTAAGCCCCAGTAAGAATGAACATAGTTAAAAATATCATAAAATTCCGTATATGTTTGGCACGTGAAAACATCAATATTTTCAATTTTTTCTGTCAAAACCACTCACAGTAAATATATGGAAGTATCATATTTACATTCAGCATATATTAAACGTACTGTGTTCCAAATTTCATTCAATTCTGTAGAGAAATACAAATTTTACTGACCAAAATATGAGAATTCATCCATACACTTTTCTAGTGCATCTACCGGCATCCAATTTTTGGGTGTTTATGAATTGTATCTCTTCATTAATCGTTCAAAAACATCCAAATTGCTACTGTACCTTAATTTCTTTATCACATTTTCTATTAAATGTTCATATATGTTCAAGTTACATAAAATAATCTGAAATTTTAAAAATTATATCTAAAATACAATAAATCTGACAGAAACTTGGGTAAAATCTTTATTGGACAAAGGATAATACATAAAAATGGATAAAAGGACACTAAAAAGAATATGAAAGTAATTCGGCTTCTTTGGACAGTGAACACCAGCGAGGAACTCAGGATTTTGGTGGTCTTCAAATATATTTCTTACTCACCAAGTATAGGTCATACAGGTCTTCAAAACTTCTTTAAGGTCTATCGTCAAACGGCCCCTGAAAAGAATAAAAAATTATGAAAAACATTGTAAAGCCAAATGAATCATAACCACAGTTTCAGATATAAGTAACCAGGTTTGTTGGTATGAAAATCAAAATAGGCATCATTTCGAACATCTATACCCATTTTTAGGGTAATTGATTAATTTGTAAGAGAACAATTTGGATCAAAAACACTTTCCACAACTTCTGCTGTATGTAGGTTGATTTTTGGCAGATTTACATGTTCGTACCGGGATTTCTGATATAAAAATCAAAATATCTATCATTATGAACGTGTATACCCATTTTTAGGGCAATCTGTTCACGTATAAGAGATTCAGGAACAGAAATGGTTATTGTCATATATTAGCAACAATTATCAACAAACGATGAGACTTTGATAGATTCAAGTAATCGAACCAGGTTTTCTCACATAAAAATCAAAGTCTACATAATTTTATACCACTATACCCATTTTTGGGGCAAACAATTTAAATATAAAGGAATGATCATAAATACCTGAGACTTCCAAGATCCAAAAATGTTGTTCCAGTACCAATAAATATGCAAACTGCGGAGTGGTTTTATGTATTGTAAACAACTCTACTGTTATTAATACACCTTATTTTGACTGTCTAGTATACCCCAGTAAGAATAAACATAGTTATGAAAATAGCATGTTTAGATTCCGCATTATATTAAACGTAGTGTCTATTTGTGCCACTTTCTTCAATCTGTAAAGGATATGTTTTATTTATATTAAAATAACAACAATACAACTGTTAAACAATATGTTTTTATACCTTTAATGTAGTCTGTCTTTGAAGGGGCCCTGAAACTCGATTTTAAAGCTGTATTGGTCATCATTTTCCGCCAATGTTACAACAATCATTTCGCATATAAATCTTGTGACATTTGTTGCAAAACTTGTGTAAATTCATCAATGGCACATCCTTCGAGTATCATAACACTCAATTGTTCTTTATCGCCCCATTTTTCAAAATAATATAGAAGATTTCCTTTCAAAACGAACCTCAAACTTCAATACTTCTGCTGCGATTTGATTATGGTACAAATCAATAACAACCTGTCAACAAAATAGGTATAAATATTTATTTTATTACAAATACATGATATAGTGTCATATAAACTTAAATATCAATATTTTACAGCTTAAATTATAATTTCAGTAGTTGAACACCCAGAAATGGGTAAAATAATGCTGTGGTAATATATTTATTTCAATAGCACGTAACCCGCTTAATATATACGTAATACGGGTTGCTTGTGGCGAACTACGTAGCGCGGACAATAACCGCTCAGCAATTTAGCAGGGACACCCACCCCAAATTGGGGTATGGTGTCACTAGTAGTGCACCGACCCTTTTCTGCCCTGAAGGGGTTTATTTTAGGGTGGCTTAGGATAGGGAAATAACAACATATTTATTTAACAATGCTTTATTAATTTTACAATATATTTATTTCTTGTTGTTGTTTTTCTTTCCTGTGAACATAAGAATACATAAAACATTTAAAACATTGAAATGATTAAAAGATTTGTGGAGTCGTTGGTCCCACCCCCCAATTTGGGGGATGGTTAAGCTCTGCCACCGCGTCAAGGTCCCTCCACTTAGGCAGAGGGGTCGGCCGACCAGGAAGGAAAGGAAAATGATTAATGATTAACATGCAACACACACCATACATTCTGAGGGCCCTCACACACAACATTCATACACTGCCGCTGGACCCCGTCGCTCTGGAACCCGGGACATGACGCTGAAGCCCTGAAAAAACACTAATAAGTCAGTAACAATGTCAACAACAATTTAAACTTATTTTACAACATCATCAAAAGACTTTAATAAACGTTAATCATTGTTCAAACAATTTAAACATCGGAGAATATGATTTTGGAAGAATTAAGGCCCTATTTTTAACCATCTTTTTGATGGTTTCATATAATTTCAACCCTGTAGAGTTCAAATTTGAAACAATTAAGGCCCTATGTTCAACTGTGTACGAGTGGTAAGTCGCTAAACTTTGTAAAATTATTGAGAAAAAGTAAGTTTTTCAACTCGAATTTAATGCATTTTTAAACTCGTTTTTACCAGTTTTTTGATGGTTACATATAATTTCAATTGTGTAGAAATCAAATATAAGACAATTAAGGCCCTATTTTTAACGGTGTATGAGTTGTTAAGCTGTTAACTTTGTAATTTTTTGCCAAAAATTTCCAACAAATTAATAACAATGTGAATAACAATTTTAATGATGATTAAAGTCTGTAGATGATAAAAGACTTTAATAAACTTTTTTGACTACAGAAAATTATTCTCACCGCTGATGATTCGGGGTTAGATTGACTGGATCTGGAGGATCTTTTGGCTATTGTTTTGGAGCCGTGTTGACTGGAACTTGAGGCCTTTTTGACTGCAGGCACCTCCAGATTCGATCTCGCACCTGAAAAACCTGCACAAAACATTTATTAGTATAAAATCAAATATTTCCATCATGATTTTAATTTGGAACGATATTTACCTGGCCGTGCCAGATTGTCGGCCATTTTGTTGTGCGTCGTCATGTCCCGTTCTTCGATCCACTTTCGGCCGCTGTCCATGGGCTCGTCTGCTTCGCGACCACCAGTCCTATTTCGGCCGCTAGGGCCTTACTTGACTGTAACTGCCGTGGAGCGATGGTCGCGCACCAAGTACCCCCTGCTTAGGCAGATTTACATTCTCTCGCTTACGTACACGTGTACTCTGCGTTATCGCCGCCCCCGGATCCACCCAACTGCAGCCACCTGGCCAGGGTTTTTATATAACAACTACAGTTGGGCTTCGCTCAATAATAATAATAATATAGTAATAATAATATAATAATAGTTATACTTTCGTTGCAATATCAACTACAAGTATTTTTCGCCCCAAACCACAAAGCTACTAGTATATATTTACAGCTACAGACTTTCGCTTTAAGGGCGAGCCTATTTGTAGCAGGTATATACTTTCGCTGAGTTTATTGTGACGAATATGAGCGGGCTTCCTGTACTACAATTTAAACGATAACGTTTTCCACGTGCTGGGGAGAAATACTGCTTCTACTCAAGGAATACCTGGTGCTCTACTGCTGGGCTCAGCTGTAGGGGTTGGACCCCATCCCTCGTAGGTGGATCTGGGTCGGAATACCATGCACACCTCATACACAGAGCGTGCGATGCGGACAAAGGCTGGAAAGGAAGTGATCGAGAAACAGGTCGCTCGCTGCTAGCTTGCCTATAGTTTTAATGGAACGGACAGGTTTTGTTCCGTTACCAAGCTTGTTGATTGAAGTTAATTACTGTATTTTTATTCAATAAATATATAAATATAAAATAAAATACTTTGTATGACAATAAATGTTAAAAAAATATTTTTTAAAATATAACTTATGCCCCAGTATAACACTCTCTTTAAAAATCATGTATTAAATTAAAAAGAATAAAAATATATGCGGATATTTTGTAATTAAATATTAATATTCATTTCTTTACAAATATCTTAGAGACTTTATACACACACATACTTAAAATATCAAAAAAGTTATATATTTTATTTTAAATCTGTTTTCAGGGATAGATTAGGGAAGGTTTGAATTATATTTGACCCAAATTTCAACCCTGTTGGACAAGCGGTAAACATTTGGCAGAACGGTGAACACAAAAGCAAAATTATAATTTTTTTTGTATTAAATTTACCGCTTTGCCAAATTTTTACTGCTTACCCAAAAGAGTTGAAATTTGGGTCAAATGTACTTCAATCTTTCCCTTACCTACCGCTGAAAACAAATTTAAAATATCTGTATCCAATTTTGATTTACATATTTTTTTATCCACCCCTGACAAAATAAAAGTTTGTTAGTTATTAATTTTATTTTATGACGCCCTGTCTTTAAAAATTTATAATTTCAAAATGAAAACAGATATTTTAAATCTGTTTTACAGTGGTACACTAGGGAAGGTTTAAAGTATATTTGTTCCAAATTTCAACCCTGTTGGACAAGCGGTAAAAATTTGGCAAAGCTGTAAACACAAAAAAAAATTATAAAATTTTTTGTATTAAATTTATTGTTTTGCCAATGTTTTACCGCTTAACCAAAAGGGTTGAAATTTAAGACAAATATACTTCAATCTTTCCTTTATCTACCGCTGAAAACAGAATTGAAATATCTGCCCCCAATTTTGATATATATATTTTTTTATCCACCCATGTCAAAATAAAAGTTGTAATTTTTTGTTAGTTAATTTTATTTCATGACGGCCCTGTTTTTAAAAAGTTATAATTTGAAAATGGAAACAAGTATTTTAAATCTGTTTTCAGGGATAGATTAGGGAAGGTTTGAAATATACTTGATCTAAATTTCAACCTTGTTGGACAAGCGGTAAAAATTTGACAAAGCGGAAAATTTGATACAAAAATTTTTAAATTCATTTTGTGTTTACCGCTTTACCAAATTTTTATCGCTAGCCCAAAAATGTTGAAATTTAGCCCAAATATACTTTAAACCTTCCCTTATCTACCGGTGAAAACAAATTTGAAATATCTGCCCCCATTTTTGATTTATATATATTTTTATTCACCTATGTCAAAAAAAAAGTTGTAATTTTTTGTTAATTAATTTTATTTTATGACGGCCTTGTCTGTAAAAAGTTATAATTTAAAAATAGGAACAAATATTTTAAATCTGTTTTCAGGGATAGATTAAAGAAGGTTTCGAGTATATTTGACCTAAATTCTAACCCTGTTGGATAAGCAGTAAAAATTAGGCAAAGCGGTGAACACAAAAACAAAATTAATTTTTTTTTTTTGTATTACATTTATCGTTTTGCCAAATTTTTACTGCTTGCCCAAAAGAATTAAAATTTGGCTCAAATATACTTTAAACCTTTCCTTAACTACTGCTGAAAACATAATTGAAATATCTGCCTCCATTTTTGATTTATATATTTTTTTATCCACCCATGTCAAAATAAAAATTGTAATTTTTCGATAGTTAATTTTATTTTATGACGGCCCTGTCTTTAAAAAGTTATAATTTCAAAATAAAACAGATATTTTAAATCTGTTTTCCGGGATAGATTAGAGAAGGTTTGGAGTATACTTGACCTAAATTTGAATCCTGTTGGACTAGCGGTAAAAATTTGACAAAACGGTAAATTTGATACAAAATTTTTTATAATTTTTCTTTTGTGTTTACCGCTTTGCCAAATTTTTATCGCTACCCCAAAAGAGTTGAAATTTGGCAAAAATATACTACAAACCTTCCCTTATCTACAGCTGAAAACAGATTTGAAATAGCTACCTTCGTTTTTGATTTATATATATTTTTATTCACCCATGTCAAAATAAAAGTTGTAATTTTTTGTTAGTTAATTTTATTTAATGACGGCCCTGTCTTCAAAAAGTTATAATTTTAAAATGGGGACAGATATTTCAATCTGTTTTCAGGGAAGGTTTGAAGTATATTTGACTCAAATTTCAATCCTTTTGGACAAGCGGTAAAAATTTGACAAAACAGTGAACACAAAAACAAAATTATAAATTTATTTGTAGCCATTTAAGGGTTGAAGATAGGGGTTTAGTTTTACAAAAAATCATTTCCTCGTGTCAAAATACATATGTACACCAATTTTTGTTAATTTTCGCTAAAGGATATACCAAATATTTGAACTTGTATTTGCTCTAAATTTCAGGAATCTTGTCGGCATGTGACGCGTAGCTTGCGCACTGAAAATTCAAAGATTTGCGGTAAAATTCAAAGTGTATTTATTTGGAATTCCCTTAATAAAAAAAATTGAAAATTGGTATATTTATGTAAAGGTGTACGTAGAATCTGATGATGAAGTCGAAAATAGATTACCTCTACCCAATTTTGGGTGGCAAGTATCTACCCATTTAAGGGTTCAGGGTACGAATTTAATTTTACGAAAAATCAATTCTTTGGGTCAAAATACACATGTCCACGAATTTTTGTTAAAATATTACAACAGGTAATTTAGTAATATCAAAACAAAATTTTCAGAGGTCATTGACCCGAAAGGTGTAGCATTCAGAATCTTGTATTACTGTAATTATACCAATAGTACAATAATTCTGAAAATTGGTATACATGTACAAAAAAATATAGATTCTAATGGTGAAGTCGACATTTTTGTATCTCTACCCAGTTTCGGGTAGCATATATCTATCCATTTAAGGGTTGAAGATATACGTTTAATTTTATGAAAAATCGATTCCTTGATTCAAAATACATACGTACAATAATCTTTTGAATGATTCAGTTTTAATTGTAACATTTATTAAAAATGGTTTTACAAATTTGTACATTGTACTAACCAATTAAACAAAAATTTTGAGAACTGGGATATTTATATAAGAAAGTACGTGGAATCTAATGGTGCTAAAGAAAAAATTCCATTTTCACCCATTTTCATGTGGTCAATATATACCCATTTTTAGGTAGGAGATATATATAAAAAAAAATATTTCCTCAAGAACTATATGTAAATAAAATAAATTATTAAATATAATATTTTTAGAATTAAATAATAAATTTAGTTTGTTACAAAAATTATTTTGTAAAAAATTTTGTTTGTGCGAAAAAAATTCACTTTAATTTTTCTTCATTATCTCTGAAATTAAAACAAATATAAAAAAAAGTTTCAACCCAACTACCTTTTATTTTTAATTACAAATATATTTTCTTATGACAAACTTGGGCGAAATGTTATTAGATTAGCCAAAAAACGGCATTTTCTCAAAATTATTAATACCAAAACAATACTACTGCTGTACTCTATGATGAAACTCATGAACTATATTTTTATGTTGTGTTGTAAGAAAGTACGTTGATGTATCGTGTAAATAGGAGAAATTCAATAATATCGACAAATCAATTAACCAATCAAGGTCGCGGAAATGTGTATGAGATCTAAGCGGGAAGAAAAATTGTTTACACAAATGTCATTTGAATATTAAACAGATGGCAGATGGAAATCTTGTTAAATTTATCATTTTAAATAAATTAATAATTAAAATATAGTTTGATACACGATTTTATGTTTATTATAATTAAAATATGCTTTTCTTTGTCAATTTTATTTGACGTTTGTTATATCTGCTGCAAGATGTCTCCACGTGTATTACAGCAAATCTGACCTTCAAGAAATCCAGGACTGTAATTAAAAATTATTGTCTACAGAACATGTTTAACAGTTTTTTGGGCCAAAATTTATATGTATTTCAACAAGGATAAGACAATAGTTTATAAAAAATACAAAATAAATGATCAAACTTGTTTATTTAAGAATATATACTGAAATATTGACTAGCAGAAAATTTCCTGAATACGTCTTGTGTGATAGCAACAAATTATTTATGGAATGCAAAATATGACTGGCGCTGGCGCTTAAATACCATAAAATGTACATTGGAATTTCTTCAAAATTTGACCACACACAATAATTTTTCAATTAAATATTGTTATTATATGTAATTTGGAGGTTAAATAATTAGAATATTGTACATATTATCCATTTTTTATTATAATAAATACCATAATTTTGTTACATACTTTTATAGTGTACAGAATAAAAGTATTTCATTGTTTATTAATATTATATACAATAATTGTTAACTATAACACATTGTAAACATTATGCTAATAATACAGTTTACAGAAATAAACATATAATACAAAATAAATAAATATTATTATGTATAACACTGACATGGCACCTACATTTTTTTGTTTTCATTTTTCTTCACTAAATTTTCATAAAAGTTAATGTGTTATACATCAGAAGATTCAGCACAAAATTCTGAGTGTAAAAATATAAAATTCATAAATTATAACTATAATATATCGCTAATATCTTGTACATTGCATCTGACATTCTTTGATTTTTTTCAGTTACAATTTTCAATACAAAATTTTCATTAAAAGTTAGTAAATTATACATCAGCAGATTCAGCGTGAAGCACTGAGTAAAATTATACTAAATACTTGTACTAAAATATTAATGTAACATTAACATTATCCATCTAGTCTTATTAAAGGTTATTTATAATTATTTTGTTGTTTGATGTCATCTATTTGTGTTTTGTCTTCTTTGATTCGTCCCACATTCTTCATCTACATAAAAACAACCCCCGGAGTTTAATCCTGCGATATTTCATCCCTTATACAACAATATTCTTCGCTAGACAACCCCAAACCATTGTAATGTTTGTATTTAATAGGCTCTTGCATCGTCTCATTTGGAATTCTATAAAAAAACGTATACAATGATAATAATAATAATAATAATAATAATAATAATAATAATAATAATAATAATAATAATAATGCTATGTATTGATTATTATATACAAATATACATACTGTAATATAATACATGAAATATTGCTATGTCCATTTGGTTTAAGAGGCATTGAAAACTGTAGCATCTTTTGCAAAAATCTATAAAATGAACCAAAAGTGTTGTTATTAAATTTGTAAAAATTAAAGTGCACAACAAGCACTACTAAAGTATTGTCTTCGCCACATCTTCTGTAGTGTTATGGGAACTCGTTATATTACCTGGTTTTCATCTAAAAACCAGTTTTTCAAGTCTAGTACTTGCTCTGAAACCGGTTTGAAATTTAGTATTTGATGTCAGACCGGTTTTCATTTCGATACTTCCTCGTAAACCGGTTTATTTTATACATTTCCTGAAAACTAATTGCCTGCACCTGAAATACGATTATTGTTCGTATATCCATTGTATAAACAAATGTTTTCTTACCAAATATAACTTTGCAATAAAACAAAGTCTTAATTATTATTGTTTCTCGTTCTTCTCATGTTGTACATTTGTTATTAACAATTGCTCATCAGCTGTCATTTGACGTTTAAGGTTATAAAATTGTTATTAACAATTAACAAAACATTGGTTGTTATTAATTTCTAATACATGAAACTGAAAAATATAATCAAAAAAATAAAATTAAATAAATTTGTTGGATTGTTTATTAAATAAATAAATAAATAAATAAATAGTAGTTCCACAATATTGACACAGATGTCACTACCAATATCGTTTTGGGCTAATGAGGCACATATTTTTGTTTAAATCAATAATAAATCATTTTTGAAAATTGTATTGTTTAATAAATGTTATTAACGTTACATGTTTCAAGATTTCATTTGTATTAAATACATATTTTACTGAATCATTATTTTTTACCAGATAATTTATAAAATATCGATTTTTTCATTAGTACAAGACATAAAGACCTTTTTCACAAATTTATTTAAAGTTATTGTTCTAGTATAAATTAATTTTAATAAGAATATTGTATTAAATAACAATTCTTAATAATTATTTATTTACAAGTTAATGTACAAATATGTCATTTAATAAAAAAAACATTCAAAATATTTTGATAAAAATTACTGCACATATATATTTTGACCCAAGGAATAGATTTTTTTTTAAATTAAACCTTTATCTTCATCCCTTAAATGGGTAGACACTTACCACCCAAAATTGGGTTGAGATAAACAATTTTCGACTTCACCATCAGATTCTGCGTATATCCTTACATAAATACACCGAATTTCAAATTTTTTTATTAAAGGAATTCCTAATAAACACACTTTGAAATTTACCGCAAATCTTTGAATTTTCTTTTCGAAAGCTACGCGTCAGTTGCCGACAAGATTCCTGAAATTTAGGGCAAATACAAGTTCAAATATTTAGTATATCCTTTACAGAAAATTAACAAAAATTGGTACACAAATATATTTTAAAATGATGAATCGATTTTTGATAAAATTGAAACCATATTTGAAATCCTTAAATGGGTACATGTATGCTACCCAAAACTGGGTGGAGATACAAACCTATAAACTTTACCGCTAAATTCTACGTACTTTGTAATACAAGTATACCAATTTTCAGAATTATTGTACTAATGGTTTAAGCCATAATAAGAAAACTATTTAAAATGGTTTAAATACAAATAAAATGACACTTGTTTTCCTAGATTAAATTTTTTATGGCAGGTGGCACCATATGTAAAATCCACCCACACAACCTTGAAATTCTTTAGTTTTTCCAGTGCAGACGCCTTCTTTAGGGGGCCTCTTTTTTTAAATGCCCCCAAACACTGATATAAATAACACATGGCAAAAACTTTGTACCGACAGGCATGGTTTGGAATGTGTAAGATTGCTAGATCGAAAAATCAATAATATTAATCATGCGCAGTAAATCAAATTAAAATGAATTCAAGATCCTGTTTTCAAAAATGTGAGAATTTTAAAAAAAGTTTCAAACTAACCCCACCTGGAATTTAATTTTGAGAAACTTATTTCAAATAAATTATGTTCTCAAGTAAACCGTTTAGCCGGAAATGATTTTTATTCCAATTATGCAATTACATTTAAAAATTTGCCAGGGCTGTACTTATAAAAATTTCACAACCAAATTTTGGGTTTATATGGAACTCGACCCGTAGATTCCAAAAATCGATAAGTCGACTTCGTAGGTCTACCAATTTTTGGGGTGACTGCCCTTTACCCAAAAATGGGTGGTGTTAAAAAATTGGCTTATCAATTTTTGGAATCTACGGCTCGAGTTATATATGTACCCAAAATTTGGTTAATTAATAATAATAAAGAAAAAAGTTTTTTTCCAAAAATTTTCTTTAAATTAAAATTACTCAAAGATCCTGTTTTCAAAAATGTGAGAATTTTAAAAAAAGTTTTAAACTAACTCCACCTAGAATTTAATTTTGATAAACTTTTTTCAAATAAATTTTGTCCTCAAGTAAACCGTGTAGCCGGAAATAATTTTTATTCCAATTATGCAATTACATTTAAAAATGCGCCAGGGCTGTACTTATAAAAATTTCACAACCAAATTTTGGGTATATATGCAACTCAACCCGTAGATTCCAAAAATCGATATGTCGACTTCGTAGGTCTACCAATTTTTGGGGTGACTGCCCTTTATCCAAAAATGGGTGGTGTTAAAAAATTGGCTTATCAATTTTTGGAATCTACGGCTTGAGTTATATATGTACCCAAAATTTGGTTAATTAATAATAATAAACAAAAAAGTTTTTTTTCCAAAAATTTTCTTTTAAATTAAAATTACTCAAAAATCCTGTTTTCAAAAATGTGAGAATTTTAAAAAAAGTTTTAAACTAACTCCACCTAGAATTTAATTTTGAGAAACTTTTTTCAAATAAATTTTATCCTCAAGTAAACCGTGTAGCCAGAAATAATTTTTATTCCAATTATGCAATTACATTTAAAAATTCGCCAGGGCTATACTTATAAAAATTTCACAACCAAATTTTTGGTTTATATGCAACTCGACCCGTAGATTCCCAAAATCAATGGATCAACTTCGTAGGTCTACCAATTTTTGGGGTGACTGCCCTTTACCCAAAAATGGGTGGTGTTAAAAAATTGGCGATTTTTGGAATCTACGGCTCAAGTTATATATGTACACAAAATTTGGTTAATTAATATTTATAAACAAAGGTAGCTAAATTCCAAAAATTTTGTTGTAAATTAAAATTACTGCATTTTCCAATTTTTTAAAGTGTAAAAAAATTATAAAAAGTTTCAAACTAACCTCTCCTAGAATTCAATTTTGAGAAACTTTGTTCAAATAAATTTTGTTCTCAAGTGAACCGTTCAGCCAGAAATGATTTTGTTTTCAAATTATGCCATAACTTTCATAAATTCACCAAGATCGTATTTATGAATATTCACATAAAATTAAATTTTAATGGAATTATTGTTTCAAAAATTACTATCTCCGCATCCCATACCTATAAATGGGTGGAGATAGAATTTTTTCTATAGCACCATTTACTTACTTATATAAATAACCCAGTTTTCAAAGTTTTTACTTAATTGGTCTAAGTACTATAAATAAATCAGTAAAATCATTTTTGAGTAGCGATATATATTGTTGATAATATTACAATTAAAAATGGACCATTCCAAATAATTTGATAAAAATTACTGTACATATGTATTTTGAACCGAGGAATCGATCTTTAATAAAATTAAACGTCTATCTTCAACCCTTAAATGAGTATATGTATACTACCCAAAAATAGGGTAGAGATACATACACGTCGGCTTCACCATTAGAATCTACATATTTTCTATACCTATTTTCAGAATTATTGTACTATTGGTATAATTGTAGTAATAAAACATTCTGAATCCTACACATTTAGGGTCAATGACCTCTGAAAATTTTATTTTCATATTACTAAATTACCTCTTGTACTATTTTAACAAAAATTAGTAAATATGTGTACTATGCCCCAAAGAATCTATTTTTCGTAAAATTAAAGTCATACCGTCAACCCTTAAATGGGTAGATATTCACCACCCAAAATTGAGTAGAGATAAACAATTTTAGACTTAACCATCAGATTCTACGTATAGTCGTACATAAGTATACCAATTTTCATATTTTTTTGTTGAAGGAATTCCAAATAAACACACTTTGAATTTTACCGTAAATCTTTGAAATTTTTGTGCGCAAGTTACGCGTCGGTTGTCGACAAGATTCCTGAAATTTAGGGCAAATACAAGTTCAAATATTTAGTATATCCTTTAGCAAAAATTAACAAAAATTGGTGTACATATGTATTTTGACACGAGAAATCGATTTTTTATAAAATTAAACCCGTATCTTGAACCCTTAAATGGGTACATATATGCTGCCCAAAACTGGGTGGAGATACAAACCTATCGATTTCATCATTAAAATCTACATATTTTTTTAATACAAACATATCAATTTTCAGAATTATTGTATGTACGGTTTAAGACATAATATGAAAACTATTTAAAATGGTTTAATTACAAATAAAATATGACACTTGTTTTCCTAGATTAAATTTTTTATGGCAGGTGGCACCATATGTAAAATCCACCCACACAACCTTGAAATTCTTTAGTTTTTCCAGTGCAGACGCCTTCTTTAGGGGGCCTGTTTTTTTAAATGCCCCCAAACACTCATATAAATAATACATGGCAAAAACTTTGCACCGACAGGTATGGTTTGGAATGTGTAAGATTGATCGATCGAAAAATCAATAATTCTGATCATGCGCAGTAAGTCAAATTATTTTTTAATGAATGATGCGTGAGAGTGACTGTATTTTAATGAGCGATGAGTGGCAGTTTTGAAGAATGATTTAGTAAAAATCAATACAATCGATTATGTACGGTATATTCGTATATTAAATTGAAATATTAAGTAAACAATACCAAGTAATATGTGGACAACTAATATTTTATCAACTGTTAATAACAATTTTTATAACCTCAAATGACAGCTGACAACAATAATGGATGAACAAATGTACATAATTGGAACTGAAAACAAAAGTAATTTATTCAGTTTTTATTTTGTTACAAGGTGATATGTGGTAAGTAAATACTTGTTTAAACAATGGATATGTAAATAAATTGTATTTCAGGGTATGAAACCAGTTTTTCTGTAAAATAAACCAGTTTTTCAGCGAGTATTGAACTTGAAAAACCGGTTTGGGAAGAAACTGTTCATAAAAACTAATACCGAAACCGGTTTGAATGGAAATTAGTTAGAAAAACCGGTTTCGAAACGGGTTTATAGTCAACAAGGTTCATTATCTCTTACGGAGAGCTTCAGACAATAATTTTTACAAATTTAATAACAACACTGTTGGTTATTTTATAGATTTTTGCAAAGATGCTACAGCTGTCAATGCCTCTTAAACCAAATGGACATAGCAATATTTCATGTATTATATTACGGTATGTATATTAGTTTATAATAATCAATATATAGCATTATTATTATTATCATTGTATAATTTTTTTTATAGAATGCTAAATGAGATGTTTACAAGTTCCTATTAAATGCAAACATTACAATTGTATGGAGTTTTCTAGCGAAGAATATTGTTGTTTAAGGGATGAAATGTCGTAGGATTAAACTACAGGGGTTGTTTTTATGTTGACGAAGAATGTGGAACGAATCAAAGAAGGCAAAACACAAACAGATGACATCAAACAACAAAATAATTATAAATAACCTTGAATAAAACTAGATGGATAATGTTAGTGTTACTTTAATATTTTAGTACAAGTACATATTTAGTTTTATTTTACTCAGTGCTTCACGCTGAATCTGCTGATGTATAATTTATTAACTTTTAATGAAAATTTTCTACTGAAAATTGTAACTGAAAAAAATTTCAAGAATGTCAGATGAAATGTATAAGGTATTAGCGATATGTTATAGTTAAAATTTATGAATTTTATATTTTTATACTCAGAATTTTGTGCTGAATCTTCTGATGTATAACACATTAACTTTTTATGAAAATTTAGTGAAGAAAAATAAAAACAAAAAAATGTAGGTGCCATGTCAGTGTTATACATAATAATTTTTATTTATTTTGTATTATATGTTTATTTCTGTAAACTGTATTATTAGCATAATGTTTACAATATGTTATAGTTAACAATTATTGTATATAATATTAACAAACAATGAAATACCTTTATTCTGTACACTCTATAAAGTATATAACAAAATATGGTATTTATTATAATAAAAAATGGATAATATGTACAATATTCTAATTATTTAACCTCCAAATTACATATAATAACAATATTTAATTGAAAAATTATTGTGTGTGGTCAAATTTTGAAGAAATTCCAATGTACATTTTATAGTATTTAAGCGCCAGCGCCAGTCATATTTTGCATTCCATAAATAATTTGTTGCTATCACACAAGACGTATTCAGGAAATTTTCTGCTAGTCAATATTTCAGTATATATTCTTAAATAAACAAGTTTGATCATTTATTTTGTATTTTTTATAAACTATTGTCTTATCCTTGTTGAAATACATATAAATTTTGGCCCAAAAAGCTGTTAAACATGTTCTGTAGACAATAATTTTTAATTACAGTCCTGGATTTCTTGAAGGTCAGATTTGCTGTAATACACGTGGAGACATCTTGCAGCAGATATAACAAACGTCAAATAAAATTGACAAAGAAAAGCATATTTTAATTATAATAAACATAAAATCGTGTATCAAACTATATTTTAATTATTAATTTATTTAAAATGATAAATTTAACAAGATTTCCATCTGCCATCTGTTTAATAATCAAATGACATTTGTGTAAACAATTTTTCTTCCCGCTTAGATCCCATTCACATTTCCGCGAACTTGATTGGTTAATTGATTTGTCGATATTATTAATTTTCTCCCATTTACACGATACATCAACGTACTTTCTTACAACACAACATAACAAATATAGTTTATAAGTTTCATCATAGAGTACAGCAGCAGTATTGTTTTGGTATTAATAATTTTGAGAAAATCCATTTTTTGGCTAAACTGATAACATTTCGACTAAGGTTGTCATATAAAAAAATATTTGTAATTAAAAATAAAAGGTAGTATTGTTGAAACTTTTTTTTATATTCGTTTTAATTTCAGAGATAATGAATAAAAATAAAAATCAATTTATTTCTCGCAAACAAATTTTTTACAAAATAATTTTTGTAACAAACTTTATTTATTATTTAATTCTAAATATATTTTAACTTATAATTTATTTTATTTACGTATAGTTCTTGAGAAAATGTTTTCTTTATATAAACATTTATATCTCTAAAAATACAAACTATATAATTAAGATTTTATATAAATAATTAAAATAGAATATTTTGAGCAAATTTTATTTGAAACTATTTTCTATTTAACGCCCCAGTTTTGAGATAATAATTTTTGAAAATAAATAAGATAAAATTTGCCAAGTCCAACCAGTGTTTATAATTCTTGTCAATAGGTGGCTATACCAATATTTTATTGGAATTATTGATTTATAAATTATTAAATAACGGCTTTATTTCTCATTTTTATAAAAAGTTTATTTGAAGATATTTAGTCACAATTAAAAGTTACATATTACTGTATTTTTATATTCACATAAAATTATTTTTTTTGGAAATATTGATTCAAATATTACTATCTCGGTATCCCATACCTATAAATGGGTGGAGATGGAATTTTGTCTATAACACCATTAGATTCTACTTACTTTCTTATGTAAATAACCCAGTTTTCAAAATTTTTGCTTAATTGGTCTAAGTACCATAAATAAATTAGTAAAATCATTTTTGAATAGCGATATATGTAAATACCATTGTTGATAATGTTACAATTAAAAATGGACCATTCCAAACAATTTGATAAAAATTACTGTACATATGTATTTTGATTCGAGGAATCGATTTTTAATAAAATTAAACGTCTATCTTCAACCCTTAAATGGGTAGATGCATACTACCCAAAACTGGGTAGAGATACATACATGTCGGCTTCACCATTATAATCTACATATTTTCTGCACATGTATACCAATGTTCAGAATTATTGTACTATTGGTATAATTATAGTAATAAAAGATTCTGTATCCTACACATATTATGACCCAAAGAATAGATTTTTCGTAAAATTAAAGTTTTACCCTCAACCCTTAAATGGGTAGATATTTATCACCCAAAATTTTCAAATAAGAAATTCCAAATAAACACACTTTGAATTTTTCCGTAAATCTTTGAATTTTCTGCGCGCAAGTGATGCCTGAATTGCCGACAAGATTCCTGAAATTTAGGGCAAATACAAGTTTAAATACTTAGTATATCCTTTAGCGAAAATTAACAAAAATTGGCATACATATATATTTTGACCCGAGGAATCGATTTTTGACAAAATTGAAACAATAACTTAAACCCTTAAATGGATAGATATATGCTACCCAAAACTGGGTAAAGGTACATACCTGTCGACTTTACCACTAAATTCTACGTATTTTTTAATACAAGTTTACCAATTTTCAGAATTATTGTACAAGTGGTTTAGGCATAGTAAAAAACTTTTTAATATGGTGAAAACTGTTTTTTTTATTATTATTATTAATTAAATAGTCATTTGTTTAAATATTTTAATGAAATTTGGTATACATATGTATTTTGACCCATGGAATCGATATTTTATAAATTTAAAACCGCACCTGCCGCTAACGAATTTTTTCAAATAAATTTTGTTCTTAAGTGAACCGTTTAGCCGAAAATGATTTTTGTTACAATTATGCAATAGCTTTTAAAAATTCGCCAGGGCTGTACTTATAAAAATTTCACAACCAAATTTTGGGTATATATGCAACTCAACCCGTAGATTCAAAAAATTGAGGTGTCGACTTTGTAGGTCTACCATTTTTGGGATGACTGCTCCTTACCCAAAAATGTGTGGCGTTAGAAAGTTAGTTTATCGATTTTAGAAATCTACAGCTCGAGTCATATATGTACCCATTTAGTTAATTGAAAATAATAAACAAAAAAGTTTTTTTCCAAATTTTTTTTAAAATTAAAATGGAATACAAACGAGTCAACAAAATAAGTATAAAAATTTATTTTATTACAAATACATGATATAATGTCATATAAACTTAATTATCAATATTTTACAGTTTAAATTATAATTACAGTAGATTGGCACACCCAGAAATGGGTAAAGTGATGCTGTGGTGATATATTTATTTAAATATATCACAATAAATTTAGCATGGACACCCACCACTAATTGCGGAATGGTGTCGCTAGTAGTTCACCAACCCTTTTCTACCCTGAAGGGGCTTATTTTAGGGTGGTTTAGGATACGGAAATAAAAAAATATTTATTTGACAATGCTTTATTTATTTTACAATATACTTATTTCTTGTTGTTGTTTTTCTTTCCTTCCTGTAAACAAAAGAATACATAAAACATTGAAATGATTAAAAGATTTGTGGAGTCGTTGGTCCCCCCCTGAATTTGAGGGATGGTTAAGTTCTACCACCGCGTCAAGGTCCCTCCATTAGGGCAGTGAAGCCGGCCGACCAGGAAGGAAAGGAAAATGATTAATGCAACATGCAACACACACCATACACTCTGAGGACCCTCAGATGCGCATCATTCGTACACTGCCGCTGGACCCCGGTGTTCTGGAACCCGGGACACGACGCAGAAGCCCTGGAAAAACACTAACAAGTCAGTAACAATGTCAACAACAATTTAAACTTATTCTACATCATCATCAAAAGACTTTAATAAACGTTAATCATTGTTCAAAGAATTTAAACATCGGGGAATATGATTTTGGAAGAATTAAGGCCCTATTTTTAACCACTTTTTTGATGGTTTCCTATAATTTCAACCCTGTATATTTCAAATTTATAACAATTAAGGCCCCATTTTTAACTGTGTACGAGTGGTATGTCGCTAAACTTTGTAAAATTATTATACAATTGGAAAGAAATATCTTTTTTGCTTTTCAAAGATGTATAATGGGGTTTTATATCATTATTTTTTAAAAAATGGAGAGTATAATTTATTAATATATAATGTATTATTGTTGATTAAAACTGTAGTTGATGGTAAACGGTCGAAACGTGAAGTGGTGTGCGCAGAGTGTTTTACTATTTTGTGTACCTTTCGAGTGTTTGTTATAATAAACGAATAATAGTTAAAAGTGTTGTTTTCTGACATTAACCCGGGGTAGCATTTATGTAAATTTTCAACTTCTTATATAATATAGTAGTATAGTACCAGTACCTCATTTTTCCCTATTCCTATGTTTTAAACCGAAAAATTAACAACATTATATACATTTATGGGGTATAAACAATGGTTGTGACAATGAAACAAATGAAATAACAAGTACATATTATATTATTATTATTATTATTATTATTATTATTATATTATTATTATTATATTATTATTATTATTATTATTAGTGACCCCTGTGGTGCACTCTCCACACCAGCTATGAGTGCCCGTGAGGTGACGCCTGGTAAGCGCCCACACGGTAAAATATATCGTCATCATTACCGATGTCTACATGTGTTGTAGATACTGGCACACCCAGAAATGGGTAATATGCCGTGATGATATATTTATTTATTTATTATTATTATTATTATTATTATTATTATTATTATTATTATTATCAACTGTTTTAAAAGCCAATGTGTAATGTTCATTTAAAAATATTAAATCCCGTATATTGTTTCTTCATTGCATACATTATTGATTTAAAAGCAGATTGATTTAAATAAAGTACAGTGCATAGGACGAGGCTTAGTACTATCAATAATTTCTTTTTTCTTAAGTTGAATATATTTACCTACACCTGGCTTTGAAATTTTTTCATAAAAATTTCATGAAGTAATTAATATTTGTCTTAAAATCAATAAATTCTTGTACGTACATTTTTGGAATTTAATAATAATTATTATATTACTTGATCCTGAAAGACAAACTAATTTTCTGTGAATGAATATTTTAATTGTAAGTTCAGCAAAAATTAAATTTTGCTATTTTAGAATGTAGTATATGAGTCATGTTGTTTGTTTGTAAAAAAATGTATCTTATAACATTGAATAATGGAAAAATATCTTAACATATTCAAACAGAATATGAAACATAATAACCAACTGCATGTTCTACATTTGCGCGCTAAAAGTTTCTGTGAAGTTCCGACGTACGTATCAGTCGATGGTGACGGTGTAGCGAAGTTCGTGTTCGCGTCTGCGTATCTCGTTTTGCTCGTTTACTGTGAACCTAAACATCAGTTACGAGGAATGCAAAAGCATAGCGGTTGTTGTGATAAGACAAATAGCATAAAAACATTTATTTGTAGTGTTATTACATTGTGTTGATATCAAAGATCGATGTTTAAAATATTGTGCATGAATGACTTTTGTTGTCAGAAGTAAATTGTGAATAATGTGATTGTTTTTCTGACTGTCAACACATGTGGTGCTCGTGTCCGATCAGTTTATTATAATGATACTTTCATAAGGTACTGCATTTTATTATTATTTTTGTTATTCATTTTATAATGTTATTGAAAGCATTGTTACATTTGATTGTAGTATATAAATATTTTCTTTTGACATGGTCGATACTGAAATCTTTATGTGTTAGGGAATTTTGTTTATCCCTAGGTTCTATAGACATTACGCAGTTTTTCATGTGTTTTGATTAACTACCTATAAAAATATGTAGGTTTAAATTGTTCCATTTTTTAAAAAATAAAAATGGTACATTTCAAAATATTGTCATAATATTCTTATATATATGAATCATGAGTCAGGAAAATTTTAGGTTATGTACAATACTTATATCAGTGTAAAGAGCAATGCTTTTATTAATAATTTATAAATAAGTGTAAAGGTTTAGTCTTTGGATATGTAATAAAATATAAATAAATATTATAGTCAACATGGGGTTCAAGTTACTTCCAGCAAGGAGGATACATTTCTGTAACTGTTGACTGTTATTGTATTTGCTTCTAAGGTATCTTACAGTTTGTTCTAAGAAAGTTTATGACATACATATATTTGTATTTATCTAATTACTTATTTCCAAATATTTTTGATAGACAACTTTTTTCTAGCATTTTGAATGATTTTATCATTATGGTTGAGTTGTTGATAAATTGTGTCATTAAACTATATTTTAGGCTACATTCTTTTAAGTACTAAGTATTATTTAAACCTAGTTATAGCATATTTATATTTGGTACATCTAGAAAATAATGACATCAAGTTTTCTCTGTTTACCCAGCTTGTATAGGAGTAATTTAAGGAAATGCAAAGTGTAAAAACTAGTTTTTATGTCATTTTGCAAAAGATGCATTTTTTGATAACGCATTTTGATTTACCTATTTTTGTTAGAACACTGCACATATACATGTATTACTACGGTTAACTAAGAGATACGATTTCTGTATAAACACACAAACACTATAAATTTATTAAGATTTATTCATTTCAAATATTATATACTTTCCGTGTATGGTTTAATAGTAATGTGTAAAATAGTAGTTAGTACAATAATAGTTTTTACACTATTATCCGACCCTACCACTATTAACAATAACTATTTTACCAATGACACTCGTAACATATTTAAGAGTACAATTCTTAAATAGAATTCAAGAACTGAAAACTACAAAATCGATTGTGCATACATGCATTTATATATATATATATATATATATATATATATATATATATATATATATATATATATATAAATAAGTTAGTAAAGTTTCAACAATAATAATTTTCCTTTGAAAGAATATAGGACTCGAAACCATCATATACCCTAACTATCCTTGAAATCATATGCAATAGGGGCCAATGTCGGTTGTTTTCTTATTTAGCTGATTTATGATTTTTTTACAAGCACAGCTACTTAGAACTATCCTTTTTCTAAAATATGAAACCAAAAATATAGGTGTATTTATTTACATTATAAACATTAGGATGGAACTTAAAATGGGTCAACTCGAATTCAGTAGTATCGAAATGAAAAATCCAGCCGAAAGATATGGCAACATTGGTTTATATATAAAAAAAAGGTTTAATTTTGTACGATTTTATGTTACACATATATAATTTACCCTATTGCGGGTGAAATAAATTAGTAATATTAGTAATTAGTTTTCTGATCGTGCTTGAATTAAATCTTACGCTGAATAGTTGATTGCAACATCGGTCTCAAAGACCGAATGAAAAGAATTGCTTTAAAGTATAAAATGAAAAAAAATAATGATTGTACATTCTTACGTACGATCATTACAATCGTCTTACAATCCAATGATTGACAATCTTTTGTACAAAATTGAAGGAGTGATGCACCCTTCGATAGTAAGTAAAACTAATTTAGGATTTTTTTTAACCAACAATAAAGAAAAAATTGATAAATCAGAGCTAACCTGAGTGTATCAAATAAATTGCGAAAACTGTAATGCTTTTTATACATAGGCCAAAGTGATAGAAATTTTAAAACTAGAATAGACGAACATAAAAAAAATATCCAAAAACAATAATTACACTGCACCAGCTTTTCCACTCATTGCGTAGAACTAAACAATAAATTTTGTCGGTGACTGCAAAGTACTCCTTTCTACTCTTTAGGAACTAAGAATGAATTTATTCGAAAATCTAGAAATAAGGAAAGCCTCCATTTCCAAGAAATTTATTGTCAACGAACAAACAGATGTTACAGATTCCCCACTGCTAAACCTTATGTAATTTTCCTAAATGTACTCAGTCTGATGATGTTCGCGTGGACGAAACAGCCGTCACTCAAAATTTTGTGAAACAAATCAAGAACATTCTTTTTTATTTACTTATTGTAAAATGTTTCATCAAGCACCAAATACCACCTCTCTTTCATATATTAAATATCACTTATATCTGCCGATTTTATTTGATAACTGCCAGCTAACAGATGATATTTCTTTCGCTTTTATGAACTAGATGAGGTGTGCATTCTGACCAATCAGAGGACAGAATTTATTTCTTCGTGAAATGAACTATAACATCTCGTAGAACAATTAAAGTCCTGAAAATCCTAAGGTAGATCTTGCCCACCTTCAAAATGCCCAAGGTGGGCATATGGCCTGATGCCCGCCCTATAGTCGGCGCCTATGCTCAGGCGATGTGCTGCGGGTCATTTTCTTGTTGAAAGATCATGATCAACTACGTGGCATGTCTTTTGAAAATATTCGACGCTACGGGGGTGTATTGTAATCTGCATCAATGTGCATTAAATTTACATCTCAGACTATATTTTTCGGCCGGATTTTAAACTTTAACTGTTGACGTGGTTGAAATTGAACATAACTGGTGACCTGGGGTTTCTCAGAACCTCGTTGATTTCACCTTTGGAAAAGTTATTTGCTTTATTTTGTTGTTGTTGTTGTTGTTGTTATTGACTGAAAACGTGAAACTTAGTGTATATTTAACTGTCTGGTACAGTACAGTAATTAAAAACGTACTTGTAATTACTAGATACGATAAGGACAATAACAGAAGCTCTCCGCACGAGCCCTGTAGAAAGTATACTAATAGAAGCAGGTGAACAAAACTTAGAACATAGACGAAAACAACTAGCAATGACTTACGCGACTACTACAGCAAGAAACAGTACATACGCTACCTACAATCATATATTTAACCCTCCAGACCGAAAAACCATTTTTAAATTATATACAAAACTTCCAAAAATACCTATATAACATCGCATCTGACCTAAACCTAGCACCAACACGGCAAATAAAAACTTTGTTGTGATTACCAAAAATGAGTTTCAGCAGCAAATTTTTTTTGTCAATATAGGACCAGCAAATATATTTTTGTTACAGTTACCTAGGTAAATTTGCTGGTAAAAAATTGTTGTGGTAACAAATAGAGTTT
Source organism: Ophonus ardosiacus (assembly GCA_943142095.1). Taxonomy (NCBI): domain Eukaryota; kingdom Metazoa; phylum Arthropoda; class Insecta; order Coleoptera; family Carabidae; genus Ophonus; species Ophonus ardosiacus. The sequence continues at coordinate 47,617,149 of OW964833.1, read as the reverse complement.
TGTTATATATAACAAAACATATTTGTTATGCGAACAAATAAAATAAGTTATCATTAAGAAGTATAAATTTGTTATACGAACAAATAATTTAAGTTACTATTAAGAAATATAAATTTGTTATGCGAACAAATAAAATAAGTTACCATTAATAACTAAGAATTTGTTTTGGAAACTAATAAATTTTGATAGATATACAAATGCATTAATGAGGTAGTAAAGTAAAAATTAAATACATGCGTATTATAATAATTTTATTTATTTATAATTATAATCTATATACATGTAACAAATATTATATAAAAAAATAACATATGAAACAAAAGTCACTTAAATTATACAGATTTATCAGTAATCGATACATACCTTCAAATTTCTTAATAAAACACTAATTGCTATTGTTTTAAAATATCTTTTACAAAATCATCCATTTTTATTGACGGGCACAAGAAACAATCACTTTTAAAACACAATTTTCGACAGGCTAAAACTTAACAGCGCAAGCAAATGCGACACGACGTAGTATAGTATAACACGAACAGTGAATTATACTGTATACCAGGGAATACCCTGTCTACACAAAAGTTTTAGTTACCTGTACAAAGTATATGGCGGAAAGAAGAATTTGTAATCTTTACAAAATATAATGTCACAGGATACAAAAAAATAAAATTTGTCCCAGTAACAGATTGAATATTTTTAATTGTTGCAAAATGATTTTGTAATCTGAACAAAGTAACAAAATGACTGCTTAGTACTACTAATAATAATTGCTACCATGACTAATATTTTACAGCAAATAATACTTTTTATACACAACAAAAATTGTTTAGTTTTGGAAACTTAAAGTACAAAGTTCTTCGTATACACGGCAAAAACATATTGTTGAAATAACAAAAAAAATACAGCTAACTAAATTTTGTCCGGAATATCAATGTAATTTTTTAAAGTGAACGAATATCCCTACCACACCTCCTTAGAAAATACAGCTACAGCACATACAAGAAAGAGAACACGTCTCCAGAAGTATACAAACAGAAACAGATGTTCAATGAAATCATGGAAGAATATAAAAAGCACAATATAATATACGCCGACGCATCAATAATGAACAAGACAGGAGCAGCCTATACAACAATAGAAACCATTCAAAAATATCAATTGCCCTCCCTAAAAAGCATATACACAGCAGAAATGGTTGCTATAATGGAGGCTTTCAACCACATATAATAACCACCTCACTAGAAACATCTTCCCTTATATGCACAGATTCCCAAAGTACCATAAAAAGCATCCAGAATACACCCTTAAACAATCCCTTTCCATAAACCAACACATTTTTGAAAAACTCCAAATTCTTATAACCCAAAACCACAGCTAAATACATATCCTGTGGATCCCTTCTCACGTCGGAATATCTAGAAATGAGAAAGCAGACATAGCAACCAAAGAAGCCACCGAAACCCAAACTATTGAAGAAATTCCAGCCACCAGGAACGACTACAAAATCCACATTAAAAACAGTTCAAGAAAAATTGGATGTCAAAATGGAGAAACATGATAAACAAACTAAAAGAAGTAAAAGAAGACACAGAGCCATGGCCAACAATAGGAACAAGAAGAGACCAGATAGTCATCACAAGATTAAGAATAGGACATTCTAAACTAACTCATTCCCATATCTACTCATCCGAACTCAACAAAACCTATGTACCTACAGCAAACTAACAGTAAAACACGTAATAGAAGAAAGCCTACAATACATTAACCAAAGGAACAAATACCAAATACCATCGAGACACTGTCACACAACAGACACATCATTAAAAATACAATCAAATACTTTAATGAAATAAACATGTATTGTCATATATAACAACTGAAATGTAAACACTTATTATACCGAGATTTAATAATGTAGTAGTTGAAAAGCCCTTAATATATAATAATAATAATAATAATAATAATAATAATAATAATAATAATAATAATAATAATAATAATGATAATAATAAATCTGAACTGGAAACATAAAAAAGAACAAGTAACATGATACTGAAAAATTAAGGGTTAACAAACAATTCGTATTAAATAATGTAAGTACGGCAATTATTATTGCTTTTTTGCGTAAATAATTATCTATTTGTATTAATAATTAAAGTTCCTGTTTACAACTGTTGAATGAAAACAAATATAGTACCGTAGGTAAATGACAGCGGATTTCAATGTTTCATATTACTTAATACTCATTTATATTTATAGTATAATCTACGCACAAGGCATAAATGAATTTATTCCTTTTGTACTGTGCGAAACCGAAAACAAAACGTACGTACATATGTATATTGTTTTGATATATATCGCAGTGAACATAGCCGTTGCACTTAATGACGTCAAAATGATATTTATCAACTGAATGATTTATCTTTTTGCTACACTTTCGATCAGGAATGTAAAAGCGTAAATTACTAAATTTTATTTGCTAAAAATTACCAGATAAATATATATATATATATATGTAAATTTGTAAATTTCTGCCAGCTAATTTGTATATACGAATTTCGTGGGAATTTCTCAGTATTTTTTGGTAGGTAACGATAATACATACATAATTTGAAATTAACTGGTAATTAATTTGGCAAATTATTGCAGTAATTCAAAAAAAAAAAAAATTAATGTAATTTTACATTTCAGGTCTTAATATTGGCGATTTGTGTAAAATAAATTATTATAATAATCTTGTCAATCCTGTTAGGCAATCAATATGCTACTAAATATATCTCGCCTTTTCCCAGCTTGAAAGTAAGACATTGTTTTCACACGCTGCATCCATCTACACAGTGGTGTTAAGACGGTTGGGTTCGTTTTCAAATTTCCTTGAATAAAATAAACAAAAATAAATATATCATCACGGCATATTACCCATTTCTGGGTGTGCCAGTATCTACAACACATGTAGACATCGGTAATGATGACGATATATTTTACCGTGTGGGCGCTTACCAGGCGTCACCTCACGGGCCCTCATAGCTGGTGTGGAGAGTGCACCACAGGAGTCACTTTTGTGCCATTGGAAATGTTTGGCGTCTGTCGGGATTGAACCCGGTTCCCCCAGGTTCGCGACCGGACACTCAGGCACGCGGCCACGGGACCGAAAATTATTTATTCTAATACTGGTGAAGTAAACCAATTTTTTGAAATGTTTTTTGGACATGTAGGATCTTCTATTTCAAAATCATTTTTAAGATTTACAGGTCTCATTAAAGAAAAAAGGATAAAAGTGAGTTTTTGTGAAAAAAAAAATGACACCCAATTTAACGGAAATAGGTTGATACCCTTTTTAATTTCGATAAATAGAAAGCAAACATATTTTAACCAAAAAGAAAAAGAAATACTGTTATAAATGTATTATAATGGTGTTTTATACATTTTAACAATTGTCTCATATTAATTGTTTTCTTCTTATAAATTATTCTATATGCATATGTGCATTCATCAGATCGATGACATGACATGACCTCAGCCTGTCTTTAGGCACATTGGAATGGTCATTTATTAAATGTCAGTTCACACGAAGAATTAACCTATAATTGGCCTGGAAGGAGTGAGAGAATATTTCTCAATCAATGGTTAGAATAGAACTTTGAAACCAATGTAACAATAATAATATGGGGCCCCATATCATAGTTACGTTGCGGTTCTAACGATCCGAATTTCTATCATATGTTATATTCTTAAAAAAATACAATGGCGAATGATTGAAATATTACATTTTCATGAAATGCAGAAGGCTTTGCATTTCATTTATTTTATATTACCCCACAGAAATTAAAATAAAATAAATTAATGAAATATTCAAATTGAAGTCCATCTACTAGAATACAATTTCGGCAATACTCATTTGCTGATATTTAATTATTACAATTGTCATTTAACGTCAAGTAATATTATTCATATAAAAATTAAATTACAAAGCCTTCAACATTTCATAAAAATATATTTTAATGATTCGCCAATGGGTTTTTTAATAATATACCATACCATGAGAAAAAATCCCAATAAACATTGGTGCTATAACGCTTCCTAACAGAGATACGAAGGATTGTCTTAAGTGAAGCATAATACTGAAATTACAGAAATAGTTTTCTTATATCCTTGTATGCTCTTTTGTTAATTTCATTTGACAAAAATGCGAAATCATGACAACGCAGGTCGATATCTCTTTTAGTTTTGGAGTTATTCAACCTCAAAGATTTTCTCTAAATTACCCATTTCTGGGCTAGATCTCTACCTAGTTTTGAATTATTGCCCTGAGAGTTAATATACCTCATATTCACATAAAAACTTTAAAATTTTCAAAAATCTAATTTTCATGTATCTAGATACATTTCAATGCGCTGATTCTAAATTTTGAAACCGCAGGTCGATATCTCTTTTCGTTCTCGAGATATTTAGATTCAAAGTTTTACATAAAACTGCCCATTTTTGGGTAATATCCCAAAAATGGGCCGAGATACGACTTTGGCGACACCACCATTCGATTCTACGGATAAAAATATATAAATATACCAATTTTCATAATTTTTGACTAACCTGTTCATTGTTTATGAATTAAAGTTTGAAAACCGCTGAAAACAACCAAAATATGAAAAAATCGCAAGGGGTACCCCTTACGATTTTTTCAGATTTTGGTCATTTTCAGCTATTTTGCTTTAGAGATTGTATGCGGTGTTCAAAAATTATGAAAATTGGTATACTTATGTAATTTTGCCCGTAGAATCGAATGGTGTTGTCGCCAAATTCGTATCTTGGCCCATTTTTGGGTTATTACCCAAAAATGGGCAGTTTTGAGCAAAACTTTGAATCGAAATATCTCGAGAACGAAAAGAGATATCGACCTGCGGTTTCAAAATTTGGAATCAGTGCACTAAGAAGTATCTAGATACATAAAAATTAGATTTTTGAAAATTTTGAAGTTTTTTTTCTGAATATGGGATTCAGTAATATCTCAGGATTTTTGACACTGACATTTGTCATTTACAAACTATGTTATAAACTAAACATTACTATGTCATAAACATTTGAATTTATCAAATGGTTTCCGTAGTGCCTTAGCCTCTGCAATGTATTACACTAGATTATTCTATATATTATAGTGCCTTTATTTCTAAATCTATATACGATATAATAAAAATTTTATGTTCTTCAATATTTTTTGTAATAACAAAAATTTAGAAAAAATTATAATCATTTTTAAAGAGACTATTACTTCCTGTTGACCAATTGTTACCAAAATCTAATCAGCTCTTCCCAGGAATGTCAAATTTAAAATGCAAAAGAATAATATCACAATTTGAAGAATTCAAGTTGAATTCGTATAATGCATACAAATACCTTGTCTATGACAAATAAATTTTATAAAGCTGTAATTATAAATTTTCGATATATGACTATACTTTATTACTGTATCTTTATATTTGAAAACATAAGTAAAAAGTTTTTATTTGAAACGGCACTAAAGTAATTCATTATACGACGATTTCAAGCAAATGCAGTGTTGCCAACCTTATAATAATTATTGTACATATAAGATAATTTGGGTAGGTGTACGATTTATAGTAGTAAAAATATGTGCAAGAATGAACTAAACAATTCCGATGAAGAATATTGAAATAAAACAATTTTAAGTGTTATTTACGATAACCTCAATGCTTGGAGGTTAGCAACATTGAGTGTCAGGCTGACAGTTACATAAACATAACCTATAAAAATAAAATATTCGTTACATTTTCACAAATTTTTGTTTTCAAATAAAATTGAATATACACATCGGCACTGAAGTTCCATTTTATCACTCATATGGTTTATTTTCCTCGGCTTTGCGGCCTCGGTAACTAAATTTCATATTCGTGATAAAAAATAGAAATTGATACATAAATAACTATTGTTTCATTTGTTTCAGACTGTAAAATGTATTGGATACTGAGTAGCAATGGATCATGATAATGTAACAATTTGCTGATTTCAATGTACTGGCCTATAGTCGGTTGGGAAGACAGACACCTAATATAATGAAAAGTCTGGCTGAAGTGGGTAGACATGCCCCAACTTCTCAAAGACAAAACTCGAATGATGTGTTCCCGGATCGAAACAATCACCGACCAGCGCCTACTACTGAATGTTGCTGTAGCTGTACCAAGGCATTGAATCTAATATACTTGGAGACACACTCTTCTACAGGTGAGATACTATTAGGTACTTTCAGTTTTTTATATACGAGCCCCTTCCCACATCATTTGGCCCAATCCGCTTAATTTAATTTTATTTAGTTAATATATGACACACATAATAACTAACATAAATTATCACCAATTTTTATTAATATTACAGACATTTTGTCGTTTTACCGATATATCAAGATATGTTTCCTAAAATATTTTACTGTTTCATCGTAAAATGAAATAACACTTAGTTTTAGCAACAATTCAAGAAAAACTGAAAAAATTAAACGAATTTAAGTCGTAAAATTGTAAGGTTTTATTAAGTAAAATATCTAAAAGATTTACAGTAACAATTTACAATTAAAAGCGACGTTATTCAATATTAATAAATAATATGTAATTAATATATTAGATTTGTGTTAAAGTTATACCATTAAATTTTTAATCTTGAGCTAAAAATTGAATTTAAAATTACGCTATAATGCTGAAAATCTACATTTTAAATAAAAAGTAAAGATTCATTTTAGTATTATTAAAAATGCTATTAGTTAAGTAAGCATAAATGAATTTTTAACAAGTGGGCCAACTGAAGTGAGAAGGGGCTCGTATAATACCTACCTTACTTTTAAACATATTGGTATGGGCATCGGCTGAAGGCTTTGAATTGCATAATTGAACTTAATGTTCCCAAAGAGTTTAATTGGAAGAATTATAAGTAAAAATATAATTAAGCTGATAATAAATTTCTCCCAAAATGATCTATAAATGGATCAGTTGATTCATCTGCAGTTGCCTCTTTTCCAGCGCATCGAACCCGAACCGAACTAAAACCGGAACAAAACCTAACATTTTAGTTGGAACCAAATCGGGTATTAAAAATTCGGTTCAGGGTTCAGCTCCGGTTCAAGTCAGGGTTGTTGTAATTTTGCCCGACCCAAAAAAACCCACCTAAAAAAACCCAAAAAAACCCATCTAAAAACCCACTTTTATGAAATCATAATTTATTAATTAAATATGGCACATACTTATATGGTATACATATCTACATCAATTTTTGACACCGGCTACATTTTACAATCAATTCCATTTTGTTTATTTCGTGTTTGATCATTTTAAAAATATTTTTCATTGCTGTGCGAACTTTGCACGGTGTTTCTTATATTTGAACAACTGCAACCCTTGTGTCAGCATTTTCATTATTTTTTGAGTTATGTATTAATCATACTATTTGTTTAACGTGGCTATAATAACTACCGAAATAAGTTGGATCTAATTCTTGTACACACTTGCATTGCACAGACTTCCAACTATTAATATTAATTCGTAACTTGTACACATGTACACCCTCTAGTTAATTTATTGTTTATTATATTAAAGTCTTAAAAAAAAGAAATAATTAATATCTATTATCTATTATGCCGACTTCTGTGTATGTGTATTAGGACACTTTATAAAACTAAAGTTAAAAGCGATACATACTATAATTCGATGTTTGTCAATAAAACCCGCTTTTATTTAATAAAACCCAGGTGGGCTGGGTTTTTATAAAAAACCCGGGTTTTTTTCAACCCTGGTTCAAGTTCATTTTCTGTTCGAAACGTAATCGTAAAACTTACATCTGGTCATAGACGCTTTTTGCGTTGCTGACTCTGTTGATTGTTCGTGAAAATTGCGTTCATGCTCTTGTCTTGCGTTGCATTATAATGTCGGGATCGCAATTTAAATTATTTCTATATAAAGATTGTTATTCAAAAACTTTAATTCAATTTTATGTCGAACTAAACCTGAACCCAATACCTGAACCCGGAACAATACCGTAAATTTTATTAATAATTGAACCAGAAACCAGAACCGCACACGAATTTATCTCTAAAAAAACAAATTAATCTTTACCTGTACCGAACCTAGTTTCCTCAAAAGATGAAGTTAGTAATTAATACTACAAACTTTGGTGTCTTAATGTTTTTAATGTATTGAAAATAAATTGGTGAAATATTTAAATCTGACATTTAGAAATGAATAACTTTTAGATTTTAATGAAGAAACTAACTTAAATGTCCGTCGGCGGCATTATACGGGATGTTTCTAAACCTAAATAACAAATTTTAAGAGTGTGCTCGTATGTCTACATAATACTGGACCATGAATAAAAAGAATCCAAAATTCGGATAATTATTTCTTATTATTTATTAAATACAAATAACGAAGGACCCAATTCTATTTTCTGCAAGAAATCCTTGCTCCACTAGGACAGTTTGCAATAACGTTTTTTTTTCCTACATTTACAAAGATTTTACATCCAATAATTCTAAAATGTCTCATGAAAACTATTTCTGTATCATTTTCTACCAGTTAATTTAGCGATAAAAAATGTATTTAAGGCTTGGGACTAAAATTTTACTTTTGAATTCATCCAAAAACTATTAGTGTTAATAATTGAAATTCCTATTCCAGCTTTTCATATGACATATCTATTAACATTTGTCACTTTATTAATAATGAATGTTTGTTGATTATAGAAACATTATTTTCCTTAGAAGACGTAATGTTCTTCCCAGAAATTTTAAAATCACAGGTTACATTCATGTTCTTTGCGATAATTTTCTTATCACCATACTTCTTGTTATTTCTGTTCTGGGAATCATTTCTTGCTATGTCTCCCTTTTCTTTGCATATGAAACAAATATTATTATTTTGTCGCTGAGACATTTTTTTATTTTGTTTTATTTCTAGCGAATGAAAATCGTACTTTGTTCGTCAACATGACTAATGTATCTGTTATCATTAATATTTCATTGGTCTTAAATCTTCTGCAATCAGTCTTCATTAATTTACTTTATTTTTAATTCCTTCGGCATCTAGGATTAGTCCTAATAGCCTATTAGCTATTATGAATAAAACAAATCAAAATTACCTCTTATTTTTTTAAAGTTATACATTGTAGTGTAGGTACGTATAATCAAACTTGAAAGTGATACTTGGTGCATTGCTAGTAATAATGAGATACGCAGTGAATAGTCAGCAATCAAGATGTTCAGGGAAAGATATAAAGTTACTTTTACTGTTTTTTTTTTCTTTAAAAATTATCTTTGGCCTTCTTGGAGAAAAGGTTATTTTTAAATATAAAATTGTAGTTATGTTTTCTTTCTGTGTGGATATTAGAATTTCAATATCCACACAGAAAGAAATAAATAAATATATCATCACGGCATATTACCCATTTCTGGGTGTGCCAGTATCTACAACACATGTAGACATCGGTGATGATGACGATATATTTTACCGTGGGGGCGCTTACCAGGCGTCACCTCACGGGCACTCATAGCTGATGTGGAGAGTGCACCACAGGGGTCACTTTTGTGCCATTTAAAATTGGAAATATTTGGCGTCTGTCGGGATCGAACCCGGTTCCCCCAGGTTCTCGACACTCAGGCACACGGCCACGGGACCCCAGAAATTAGAAGAATTTAATGAGATGTTGGTTTATTTTAACTCCCCTACCACTTATTCATTAACACTCAGTATATTTATCATGTATTTAATTTTTTAAAAGTGTAATTATTAACTTGGGAAAATAGTTATATTTAACTACATTTTTAAAATCTAAATAATATTCCACATTAGAAAAAATAGAGATGCATTCGGGCGGGCCGGACCGGGCTTTGAGGTTTAGATCGACTCGGCCCGAAAATAAAAATTACCGGCCCGAGTCGAAGATCGACTCGACAAAAAAATTTGCTAGCCCGGCTCGAAAATTGACTCGAAATCGGGCCGGGCTTCGGGCCGGGCCGGGCCAAAGCTCGAAATTGGGTGCATCCGGCATTCCTAATGTTGATTTTTATGTTAAGGCGAAATGTTTAACTTTTTTCGTGTCAAACTTATAAAAAACCTCTACATTCTTATAATTTTCAACATTACTTAACATAAGTAGTTAAAAAAGAGACCCTTCTAGTGTAAGTTTGATATAAAAATTACAGACCTACGAGTATTTAACACTTTGTTTACCAAAGAATTTAAACAATTTTTTCACAAATCTTATATAAAAAAAATATAATTTTAATTTACATAAGGATTTTTTATCTTTGTTTCTGCTCAAAAATAGGACAAGAAATCATTATGGTAGCAACAAAAATCACTTTTATTTAAGTATACGAGTAATAACAATAATAATAGAAACATCACAATATAATTATTATGCTTTAATGAATAACCTTAAATTCTTGAAGTAAAATAATACATTTTTATTTATTAATATGTGAAGTGTGTTGTTATTAAATCATTTTGATCCGTTTTAACTTCATCCATCTTCATTAAAATATTAAGGAAACTGTGCATTTGATTGAACTATAAGATTTTTCGGGCCGGCCCGAAAAGCTCGAATTTTCGGGCCGGGCCAAAATCAAAAGTCCGACTCGCCTCGATTTTTGAAAATGATTAGCCCGATTCGGCCCGATAAAAAATTTCTTCGGCCCGGCTCGATGATCGACTCGAAATCGAGGCGGGCTTCGGGCCGGGCCGGGCCAAAGCTCGAAATCGAGTGCATCTCTATTAGAAATGAAGCATTTAACAATTTTTTATGGCCATAGGTAAATGTGAATATTTATATTAAAAATTTATATTTATTTTCAGAGGTGAATTTATCCGAAGTCTCGTTTACACATAGGGTGTTCCCAGCAGAAGTATGTCATTATCAACCATATCAGTGCGAATTAACGCAAGGTGTTGACAACAACCACTATAAACAGCACAGAACTGCAATCAACAATCAGTGCAGTGATAATAGTGCGAGTGCGGGAAAAGACGATAACGTTCATAGTGTGTGGTTTTCTTTACATTGTCAGATCATGTGGGGCCACTCGGCATCGATATTCACGTCTACTTCCATGTCCACGTTCACACCTCTCTCATCGAAACGAATCGGAGCCCCATGGAGCACTACTGCATCGTGGTTGCTTATTGGTGTTCTGCTAATATTTGCAGTGACTATCGATGCGCATAGTCTCAAAGCTCAAGATGTCTCTCCAAAGAAAAAATCGGAAAGTAAGTTACAAGTGCATTTACTTTCGAAATATTGGATTTTTATTATCATTACTATTTACGTTTCATTGACTTCAATCACAAACAATAAATTTTCATCTTAATAGAAACAAAAAGGAAATATTCAAAATTGAAATTTAATATGAAATATTTTTTATATGTGTGGTGACACTGAAAACCGGGCCACTCAAAATATTTTTTTGTATTTGTAATTACTTTTTAATTCTATTTATATATTTGTAAAGTGGGCTTGGAGGATTACAAATCATGGTATTTGCCATGGTGGTGTAGTGCTTCCGGTTATAAAAAGAGTAAATTTTTTAAATATATATTTTTTTATCAGGGCCACTATAGGTATCTCCGAAATTGTAAGAGGGCCATTTTAGTGATGCTTTTGTTTTTTCCAAAAAAATGCATAGGTCAGTAGATAATAGCGAAAAACTGGTTTTGGTAATTTTTTCTTTTTCAAATAACTCCTAAACTATCATTTATCCAGAAAAATGTTTTAAATAAAAATGTTACAATATTATATTGTCTATCCAGTGGCGTACAAAAATATTTGTTTCTATAGGTAAATTTTCAAGATATTGCACAAACTACAATTTTTTAAATGTTTGTTTCTCTTTTCAACGATATAAATGTTATCGTGTTTCGTATTTGTTTTACCCTGAAAAATTAGTATTTTTTTTCTTATTTTATAATAAATTTACTGTTATTTTCGAAATATTGGTAAGATATTATTTAGAAATATAACAAAAATACGAACAATAAAAGAATCTATATCTATATTTTTTTATTTGAAAACATGTTTTAAGATTACCAAAATCAGTTTCCGATATTCCTATGGTGGTCTTCGAAATTCAGACACCTGTATATTCTGTAATTTTTTTTTAACAACCTGTATATAAATTCTGATAACTATAGGTTCAAACACTTATTTTCTCAATATAATCGTATTTGTGAAGTATTTATAATTATAAAATTGTTATTTGTGCAACAAGATTGTAAACACAAGCTTTTTTAAAATGAGGTCAAGTTGCCGAGTCACGAAAAATATTGACCGAATATCATAAAGCTTGTTTACACTTGAGTTGCATACAAGATTTTTTATGCGAACTTAATATTCCTGAAACAAATTGTGAATTTGACAGGCGAGCAGAGGACAATTTGAACATACTAAACAGTAGATACAGATTTCACATTTAACAGATAACAGATCTGAAGTTCAGTACTGCAGTACTCGGTCAGTATTAACAACTTGAATGTACAGAAAACAATAAATTTAAGTAAGACAACTTAAATGCCACACGTGTATAGAATGGTTGTAGCTTTGTAATGTGTAAACTAAATAAAATATGAAAAGATGATACTTGCATATCGGAGCATAAAAAAATTATTACATGTTTAGATGAAGACTGGTTTTATTATCATTTTTAAAATATATTTTGCAAAGTATTGTATAATTTTTTTGTAATTAAAAATCTTTGGACAATATTGTTCTATATATTTTAATAACGATATTGCTTCTAGTGGGAATTGAATAAAATTGACATGATTTCATGTGTCAATTAAATTGTTTTCCCCTTATTTTATAAACAGTGGTGAATTATAGCCGATATCATAAAAAATATTGCTTGGCTCAATTGAAATAGGTACCTAAAAGTACTATTTAAAAAGGATTGTAAAATTTTCTGCAAGTGTTACAATTTGCGCCGGGATTACATTTCGTCGAAAGATGTCGGAAAATTTCATTTCGTAAATGGCATAATAAATTCTCAAATATATATAAATATATTGGGAAGCAGTGTAGTCTCATCAGTTATAAACAAATTGGTACATCGTATCATGGCCAAGATGATTAACAAATTTGTTTCATTGACAATGCTATCACTGCTCTGGACTGGCCATCCAGTAGTCCGGATGAGATTCTGTACCAAAAACCAAATGTCAAAAGTAGTTAATATGGGCTGCGTTCCAAAATCAAGAATACCTAGTTTTGGAGATTATTAGTTATTTGATGATTATAATTTAGTACACTAAAATATTCAAAAAAAAAATGAGAACTAAAAAACAAGAAAGAATACAGCTTCCTAAAATTTTTGAAGTTGGAGAAAAAAATGTATGTGTGTATGTATTGCATAAGTACCTAATAAAATAAATTAATATATTTACTTGTGATATTTATAACCATTTCTCGAATGATTTGCTCAATTTTGAGCAGAACATCTCGTCATTGTGGTTGTGGATGCTTTCTAATTTATATGATAAATAATGCTGTACACTGATAATGAATGAATGAATTAGGCTCCAAAATGACGGACGAGTCAGCTGTGGTTTATCTAGTAGCTATAGTGCCGGGCATGACGTCATTAGCTGTACTAAGTGCAGAACTAAATATATAAATGAAAAACGCTATAAGTAAGGAACTTCGTGCCAAATATAAAAGTAAAAGTATGTTGTGTGTGTCAGCTAGATGTCCCGGTTTTCCGGGATTATCCCGGTTTTCATCTAAATATCCCGATGTCCCGAAAATACTTTTCGGGTCGGGCATTTGTCCCGGTTTTTGTTAATGTACTTTTTCAGATATTCATATTTTTTATTATTTTTAATGATAGTACGTTTAATTTGGAAGTTAAAAAGTCTCAGTTGTTTTTAGTTTAACTACATTCGATTTTTAATGTCAATATGACGTCAAGATAGCAACAATTTGTTAATGTGACGTAACAGTGATACATGTTTTTTATTTCAACTTCATGGTTATTTATTAAGTTTTTCTTGTGGTGGAGGACCCTATTGAGATTTTTGTTTTATAAAGCAAGAATAAAAAATATATTTCCCCCACCCCCCCACCTCGTCGTCCCGGCCAAATATGGTCACCCTACAACCACCCTAGGGATATAATCTAAAGAGGTTGAAAATCCTGAAACAAGATACAACTTAATGCCCGTTAGCCCGTTAGAATAAATGAGATTATTATAGTTAAAATTGATGTTACGTTAAAGTTATTAATATTATTTTGAAATAATTTATTATTTACTTCACAAATACCTACCATTATATTAAGAAAAAATGAATAGTTTGAATCATTGACTTAGTAGACGTACGCGGTCTTTGCTGTTTCTCAGTTATGTGGAAACTAGGAGTAGAGATACAAGCAGAGTGGCACAGTTTATACACTATTCTTCTGTCATTAATGTATTACTACAGATACCAGTTACACGTATCGTTGCAGACATAGGTTGTCAATGCTAAATGAACTTGACATCATAATAATATTGATTTATAAACAACGTAAGAAAGTAATAAGAGCAGTATCTTAACTCTTTGTGATTTTGAAAATGATAAGAATGAAATTTGTTCTCTTTTAAATACAGAAGTTTTGTTAATATTTAATTCATTTGCCAAAACTTTTGTAGACAGCTGATTGTTTCTTATATTGCACATTGTAAATTATTTTTATTTTTGTCAGTTCGCGCAGTTTTTGTTCTTGCTCTTTTCGTATGATTCTTATCTAAACATCCATCACTTTTAAATTTTGTTAATATTCTCGAAACTGTAGAAGGATTTGGTCTAGGACGTTCGGGAAATATATTAGCAAACATATAATGAATATAAAAACAAAATTAAAATAACTTGCAAATGTAAAGTGCTTTCATGTTTTTACTAATATCAATTAATAGAAATAGGATCATGTTAAAAGATTTAATCAATTTATTTTGCCCCTTGTTGAATGAGCTATATTTTATTTGTTGTACATTGTGTTTCAAAGTATTATTAGGTACTATATAAAAATATTCAAAATGCATTGCTATTTTTATTTAAAAAAAATATAACCAGCCTAATTCTGAAAAGAGTTTCGTACCAAAAGTACGCTTACATGAATACCTGTACAGGTACTGGGTACACCTCTCCAGTACCGTGGATAATTTTGGGGTTAGTTCTACCATCGGTTAAGCGTTGTATACCTCGTCCAGATTTCATTTGAACAAATGATTTTTAATCCTCTGTGTTAATCCTAATCTTTGCTACTATGAATAGTTTTACGTTTCACGCAAATATAGTTTCTTCTCAAAGTACATTATATGTCTATGAAAGTTGAAAATTGCTTGTAACTATTTAAAAGGGAAAAAGTTTTATTGAGGTTCCTGAGAACCATAGTTGACCTGTAAAATTCTTATCCAAGATGTTATGCTTGCTTTAACAATGAACGCTCATTACTGAATTGAGCAACTGGTAGTGCCAAAATGTAAATATGCACGAGGTACAGGATTGTATTGAGTTATACCCCAATAAAACTTTTCCCTTTTTAAATAGTTACAAGCAATTTTCAACTTTCATAGACATATAATGTACTTTAAGAAGAAACTATATTTGCATGAAACATAAAAATATTCCCAGTAGCAAAGATTAGGATTAACACAGAGGATTTAAAAGTCATTTGTTCAAATGAAATCTGGACGAGGTATACGCTTACTTACATAATACCTGTATAACTGCAATCTTAATTTTAGTTACTTGATATTTACATGATATAGTAATTTCATATTTAGCTTGATTGTATGATACTTATTTTTCTCTTGTTTCATTAATATTATTCATACAATTTAAATAGAGTAATAGAACTGCATGATTAATTATTTACCTGTCTTTTTTTTTAATTTTCCAAATTCAACTAATTACGTTGGTTAGACTTAGCAAGCATTTTCATTGGTAATACCGAAATAAGCAATCTGTTTAACAATTTATTGCTGAAATTTTCAATGTTTTAGCTTTGTAGAATACAAAATATGTATATAAAATTATTAATTTAGCAAATAATATGATTTTTAACCAATGACGTGGTTTGCTTATTCCTAGTAACTTGCAGAAATTCCATTCTTCCTGCCAAATTTTATTATGTATAATTCAAAGTACTAACATAATATGTAAAATGCTCTGAGTAGATTTTTTATTTCATATTTATTAATTTTAAACAATATAGATTTGTTTCTAGTTTGTTCTAGTGTGGATATCCGAAATAACCAAGAAACATTCGAAAAACTTCGTGGTTGTCGAGTGGTTGAGGGATTTGTACAAATACTGTTGTTCGATAAAACAGAAAATTTTCACTCTAATATATCTTTTCCTGAATTAACGGAGATAACAGATTACTTATTATTATTTAGAGTTAATGGACTTATTACGCTTGGTAATTTATTTCCCAATTTAACTGTAATCAGAGGACAAAAAACTTTCTTCAACTATGCCTTTGTTGTTTTCGAAATGAGTCATTTGCAGGTGAGTGTATCTATTTTATTTATTCTTTTACGTACACTGGGTTATTGTAAAAGAGAAACAAATAACTTTTATTTTATTATTAATTATTGATAGGTTACATACCT
The DNA here is from genome assembly GCA_943142095.1 of Ophonus ardosiacus. Taxonomy (NCBI): domain Eukaryota; kingdom Metazoa; phylum Arthropoda; class Insecta; order Coleoptera; family Carabidae; genus Ophonus; species Ophonus ardosiacus. Next base: position 47,600,513 of record OW964833.1, on the reverse strand, counting down.
ATAGTTTAAATTACAAAGTTACAAAATTATTTGTTTTTGATTATTTCGAACAATTCAAATTGTCGAAGTTCAATAAAGATTGAATTAAACTTAAATACAAATAATGTTTTCTCAATTCTTTGCCAGCGCGAAATAATCAAAAACAAATGATACATCGGGTAAACGTCAAAATATTTCTTAAAACAAAAAAGATACAAATCATTCCATGTAAAAAATCAACAATGGTGTCTGATGTGGCTTCCGGCGAAGTAGAAATCAGGACCTATCCACAAAACGTGGTATTTGAGTTTGTCTCCACATAAATCTAAAATTAATAACAAATAGCCATTTGTGTCTATTTTTCAACCACCCGGTGCATGTATAGTAATCACATTCAGTAACTTAGAAAGAAGTGTCAGTTTCATGTCGTTTTTTCGAGACGACCCTCATGTCTCGTCTATAACATTATTGTATTTTTATTGTTGTTTTTATCAATAATCTTTACTAGTTGCTATTTTATCCCCTTTAAATTAACTGTAAAAAATAAAAATGTTTTGTGTTAGAATCATGTTCTATCCGTATTATTACTTCGGAATATCTTACTGTTATAATACAATTTATAAAATTTTTAATAAAGGAAAGGGGAATAACCGTTACCAAGAGATCAGGAATAAATTTAAAAGAAGATGAAAAAAATTTAAAAATGAACATAAGTAAACAAAATAGAATATTTTGAAACAAAAAATAGCAATAGTTTGTTAAAGCAACAAAAATAAACGAGGAACATGAAATAAAAATGAAACATGGATCTACGGTTTTATACAATAGTAAAGCAAATAATGAGAATAATAAACAGTATACGGATAGGTACAAAATTCACAGAAAGCTGAAAAATTGAAAACACAAAAGAATTATTGAGATTGGAGGAAGAAATAGGTAGAAAAAAGTTGTTACCTGACAACCAAAAAGGGATAAAATAAGGTCGTCGTAGCATTATAGACAATGTTTACTTATTAAATAATATAATACAAAAATATTTCAAATACGATAAAACCTTTTTTATTATTTGCGGCTTTCGATAAAGTAAATAGAGAGGAATGAATTACAATTACAAAATAAATATTGGAACTGCAAGATACAAGGAAATTAAATTCAATACAGGACAAAATCACCGTATTTTGAGATACGAGGTTTTGACATCTGGGCGACGAATTATATCAAAATATTAGTAATTGGCAATAAAGAGAAGCAAATTTGTATCTACGAGCGCTGTTAGATAAGTACGTGACGTGCAAATTCAAAGATATGGACCACCACACCACAAAAATTTTTTTTTGTCAGTTAAATTCAAAGTGCGCGACATTTATTATTGTGTATAAAATTGAGAAAATACTATAACTAAAGAAAAAACCCCTTAACCTTAACAATAAATTTAAAAACTATATACGTATTTCGAGAACTAAGTTCTCATCATCAGTAGAAACTACAAAGTGAAAACAGAGAAGTTAAGATTACTCAGCATGTAAACCATGCCAGAGGTCAAAACAGCTCTGAGGAATAAGGGAGAGAACACGGGTTATATAGGGACAGGAGTCATAGGTGAATGGATACCTAATTGGGTAACTAAGATTAAACAGAGTAACTGTCTTATATTAACTCATATAATTTAGAATTTGGGATCGGACCTAGGTCCGCGTTCATCAATTTATCTTTAAATTTATGTATTATCAAACTCTCATGTGCGTCTAAATATCTATTATTATCAACTTGTTTCAATAATTTTATATTAGAATTGTCAATTTTATGATTATTAATAAACATATGTTGTGCTACACTAGATTTATCAGGATTACCGCTTTTTAAATGATAGAAATGTTCTTTAAACCGAGTATCAATTTGTCTTTTAGTTTGCCCGATATAAACTTTATTACAATCTTTACAGTCAATTTTATAAACACCGGATTTTTTATTATTATCTATTTTATCTTTAGGGTTACCTAATAATGATTTAATGGTGTTATTTGATTTATAAGTTACCGTTAAATTTTGATTTTTAAAAATTTTGTTTAAACCTTTGGTGGCATTATCAAATGGTAATGTTATATATTTATTATTTTTATTATTAGTTGGCGTTAAAGTTGTGAAATCTAATACGGATTGACGATTTTTAAATTTATGGACTAGTTTATCTATAATTTTAACCGGGAATCCATTATATTTAGCTATTTCTTTAATATATTTCAATTCATTTTCAAAACGTGTTTTGTTTAACGGAAATTTGGTCAGTCTATTAATTAAAAAGTTAAACGCTGCTAATTTATGTTGCCAAAAATGATTCGAGTCAGCTGTTATAAATCGATTAGTATTCGTAGGTTTCCTATATATGTTAAATTCTAATTTAGTTTTGTTTCTGATAACCAGTGTGTCCAAAAATGGTAATTGTTTATTGGTTTCTTTTTCAATCGTAAATTTAATTGATGGGAAAACTGAATTTAATCTGGCTAAAAAGTTATCTAAATCGCAAGTTTCGGTATTAATAATAGTAAAAATATCATCAACATATCGAATCCAAACTCTAGGAAAGTCTTTATTATTTTTCATAAATTCAATTTCAAAGTGACTCATGAATAAGTTAGCCAAAAATGGTGATAAACTATTGCCCATAACTGTACCTTCTTTTTGATGATAAAATTTATTGTTTATTTGAAAATAATTTTGGTTCATACAAAGTTCAGTTAGTTTTAAATACTCATTTATTTTTTCTGAATTTAAATCGTTGTTTTCTAAAAAGATTTTTAAATATTCTAAAGTTTGTGGAATAGGTACACTTGGAAATAAGGAGCTGACATCAAAAGAAACCAATAATTCGTTTTTATCTAAAGTAATATCTTTAATTTTGTCAATAAATTGTAACGAATTTTCAACAGAAAAAGTTTGCGGTTGATTTGGAAGATTACTAAATTCTTTAACTAACCATTTTGAAAGCAAATAAGTTGGAGAATTTATACCTGAAACTATTGGTCTTACCGAATTATCCTGTTTATGAATTTTTGGCAAACAATACATTTTTGGAACCGCTGGATTTGAAACATTAATTTTAAAATTTATGTTTTTTGTAATTAAATTTGGACAATCTTTAAGAGTATTTTTAAAGTTCTTAATCATTTTAGGTAGTGGATTTTTATTAATTTGTATATAAGGGCCGTTGTTTAGTAATTTATTTGCTCTGTCAAAATATTCCGATTTATTTAAAATTACAATTTTATTTCCTTTATCCGCTTTTAAATAAAATACATCACGTTTTTTAAGATTATTTATAATTTTAAGTTCACTGTTATTTGGTTTGTTTTTGAAATGGTTTAAATGATTAGATATTTGAATTTTACAAGCGTTTCTTATATATTCTTTAGTGCTGTTATCGAAATATTTAATACTGGTTTCAATGGTAGCTATTATATCTTCTAACGGTGTGTGTTTATTATTAAGGGAGTATTTTAAACCTTTATTTAACAAGTTAAGTTCATCTGTATTAAATGATTCCGATGATTGATTGATAACGATGTTTTCATTAATAAAATAACACCATTAAATCATTATTAGGTAACCCTAAAGATAAAATAGATAATAATAAAAAATCCGGTGTTTATAAAATTGACTGTAAAGATTGTAATAAAGTTTATATCGGGCAAACTAAAAGACAAATTGATACTCGGTTTAAAGAACATTTCTATCATTTAAAAAGCGGTAATCCTGATAAATCTAGTGTAGCACAACATATGTTTATTAATAATCATAAAATTGACAATTCTAATATAAAATTATTGAAACAAGTTGATAATAATAGATATTTAGACGCACATGAGAGTTTGATAATACATAAATTTAAAGATAAATTGATGAACGCGGACCTAGGTCCGATCCCAAATTCTAAATTATATGAGTTAATATAAGACAGTTACTCTGTTTAATCTTAGTTACCCAATTAGGTATCCATTCACCTATGACTCCTGTCCCTATATAACCCGTGTTCTCTCCCTTATTCCTCAGAGCTGTTTTGACCTCTGGCATGGTTTACATGCTGAGTAATCTTAACTTCTCTGTTTTCACTTTGTAGTTTCTACTGATGATGAGAACTTAGTTCTCGAAATACGTATATAGTTTTTAAATTTATTGTTAAGGTTAAGGGGTTTTTTCTTTAGTTATAACTTTACCTTAAGACTCCATTTTAGTTTTATAATTGAGAAAATACTATTCCGATTATGAATTAAACATTACTTTTTTGAAAGAAAAATGGCAACGAAAACCAAAACTAAGGTTGATAAATAATAGGAACTATATTCTGTTACAAAGTGGTTAATTTTTAGCAACTGCCAATAAGAATGGATTTTACAATCCAATTTTCTGTTACATTTCTATATACCTGATTGGAGAAAAATTTTAACAACTTGCTAAAAAAATATCAAAAAAAATGTTTCAACCTGAAAGGGGATTATATTTAAAAATAAATAAAAAAAACTATTTTTGCACGTACTTATCGAACAACACTTATATTTACATGAATATCGAAGAGAACTAAGTGAAAAAAGTAATTGGTTTATGGTTGTAGACGAGGTGATAGAAGTGTGCCTAGACAAAAATGTGTGGAATGTATTCATTTCGAGTGATTTTATGTATTTATGCTTGCATGTATGCATTTAATTTCATGTACGGGAGAGTTCTTTCTAAACATCTGTCTCCATATTTAGTGTGGGTGTATTATTGTTATGAACTTTTTTTAACAATATCCCTTATGTGTCTATCGGTAGAGCCGATATTTTTAGTGGTGAATATAATGTCTTCTAACTCTCATGTGTATTTTTCCTCCGTTTTGCAATGGCTCCTGGCTCTGTCCAATACTCCTACTCCGATTTTTGTCATTTGTGGATAGTTGGACTGGATTTTGTGGTCTTCCTGTGTGTATTGGTTTCTGATATACAGAAGAAATAATTTTGTTTACAGTTCTTACAACCAACACATCAAAAAATGGCAGTCGTTTTCCAGGTTGCAACATGGCGACTTCCTTGGAGCTGAAGATTGGTCTAAGTAGTTTTCCATCTTATTTTCGGCAGTTCATATAAGTGAGTTGGTTTATTGTTGTGCGGTGTAAGACTTGATTTTATGTTATCATTCAGGTATTCTGCATGTTTCTTGAGTGTTTGATCTTCTTTGTGTAGCTAACGTTGTCTAGCAAAACTTTAGCATTCCCTTTGTCTGTTAGTAAATTTTTTATTGTCTTATATTGTCATTACCTTGGCCTCTTTCTTTAATATATTCTGAATTGTTTCTTCATTTACTGGAACAAGGAAAAGAAGCTGCGTTTATACTGATGAACAAAGAAAATATTTTCAGCCACGCCAGTGTTGAGATGCAATCTCATCTTGCAAGAACATAAATGAAGATGACTTCCAGGAGCCAGCCAGAGAAAAACTTACAGAGTGTCTTTATATTTTGAGCAAAAAAATGAAAGGTTATATACAGTATGTGCAACGAAAGACCGCTGGTGCGGAAAGGGAGAGCATTAACCTAATATTTGTTCGGACCAACGGTACCATAGGCGTTGCATGATGCATCATACAATGTATTTGTTATAATAATAATGTAATTGACAAGACATTTAGAAAATCTCGATCATGACCAAATAAATAAACAATTTTTACTAATAAAATAAATGTACGCCAATGAATGAGACTGCTTGCATTTTGCTTTCGAACAACGTCTCTGCGCGATAGTATAAATACAGCTGCTCCACTGTGGTAAATGATTTCAACAAAGCGATTCGCATTTTACCTCTAATAGTACGTGTTAAACTGCGGTTGATGTAATTTTTAATCACAAAAAGTTGGGTAAAACGTTTTGCATACAAACATCGTGCCAATAATAAATTTCGTCCTGCTTCTCCACAAACTAATAACACATAAAAATAAACTATTACTATATAAAACCATTATAAAATCTATTTGGACTTATAAATAAATAAAATAAATATATCATCACGGCATATTACCCATTTCTGGGTGTGCCAGTATCTACAACACATGTAGACATCGGTAATGATGACGATATATTTTACCGTGTGGGCGCTTACCAGGCGTCACCTCACGGGCACTCATAGCTGGCGTGGAGAGTGCACCACAGGGATCACTTTTGTGCCATTTAAAATTGGAAATATTTGGCGTCAGTCGGGATCGAACCCGGTTCTCCCAGGTTCGCGACCAGACACTCAGGCACGCGGCCACGGGACTTATGGGATCGAATTATGGGGAACAGCAAGTAAATGTTAAGAATAATAACAAATGCACCGTGGAATGTATGTTTCTAACTATACGCTGCACAACGATCTAAAAATTCCAACTGTAAGAGAAGTGAAAAATAGCTAAAGAAACTGGAAAACCACCCAAACTACTCCGTTGTAAACCTGTTGGATAACAGCGCCCAAACAGCTAGACTCAAGAGATTTTTACCCCTTGATATATAAGATAGATTCTAGTATTTTATCGTCTGTTATTATGTAAAGAATTGGTAACACTGGCTATCTTTTCACGAATATTTAATTTATGTAATTGTTAAAAAACTTACTGATTGTAAAATTATTTATTAAAAAAAAAATTGGTTTAAAATATATTTTTCTTTTCTTTAAATTTGTCTTATATAAGAGAAATTGTTTGTTTAACCATTTTTGTAGGTCTTATAGTTCTCAATAGCAATGGTGCTTAAGTTACATTTTGTTGATTTTTATATTTTTATATACTAATTCGATCGTTTGGTGGTAATACGAACTACTTCCGACTTCCGCCTATAGTGTTTACATATTGACTTTCAACAGGTTTAATTGTAAGAAGGGCCTAAGTCAAAATGAGACTTTTTTATTTGTGAACATAAGTCCTTTACCTTTAACCTCGATTCCGTAGGCCCTTTGAGTAATAAATGATTTATTTTAGATTGTGTTGGTTGTAAGTCTTCTGGGTTTTCTTTGCAAATTGCCTTATTGTCTGCGTAACATGCTGTTACTTTTTCTTTTGTCACTTTTCTAACTTCTACAGTATACAGCTTGAATTCATTTTTGAATTTCTTTATGATGTTTAAACTGCTGAAGTATATTGTGAAGAAAAGTTTTTTACTGTTGTTATTTACTACAAAATTGAATGAACGTATGTTTGGATTTGATCCTACAACTTGGTTCTGTTGCGCTGACTTATTTAATGGCGGGTGAGGAGCTATCAACGACACCAAGCATTTTAATTTCTAATAATTTTCTTACTTTACCTTTTCTAGGAGCTTAAACTGTTGCAATCTATTGCTGAATAAACAAACTATCGAATTCTTAACAAGAACTGCTTAATTTTTTTACAAAATATCTTTCTTTGTCTGTAAAATGAAAGGAATTGAAACTATGAACTCGCGACAAATGCAAATTCTAACGTTACGATAAATATGAAATGAAACAATTAATCAATTCATCGATATTCCCCTTCTTCCCGTTTGACATGGCATTTGTTTTAGTTGATTTTAATTTTTTTGTATTATTTTCTTTTTTACATTAATAAAGAATATGCACAAATAAAAAATATATTTGTTTACAGGAAATTGGACTTTATTCACTTACTGATATAGTGCACGGACTAGTACGTATCGACAAAAACCCTTCTTTATGTTTTGTGAACACTATTGACTGGGATCTCATTGCTAAGGAGGGTAAAGGTGATGAACACTTTATAAAGGTGAGATTAAAATAAATTATATTGTAATGTATAATCAAACTAAGCAATGTTTGCCTAATATGTCAACATTAAATTATTTCAAAATTCAAACAATGTTCATGGAATTTTTGCCGATCGCCTCACTATATTACAAATCAGATTCAATTCAACCTTCAGTAAAATTTTATTTATGCAACAATAACATAGCTTTGGACACTACATTCAAGGACGTTTGAAACTACATAAAAAATAAATTAATTATACTTCTGGTTTGATCTCAGGCGATATCAACTTCCGTGATCAATTGTAACTAGTGGTGGGATCCGGATCCGGATAGTTTTGGTTTCGGATCCAAAAATATCCGGATATCCGGATAATTGAATGTTGAACTATCCGGATCTCGGATCCAAATCTCAGTATCGGATTTTGGATCTAGATCTGAGTATCGGATTTTGAATCCGAATCTGAGTATTGGATTTTGGATCCGGATCCGAATATGAGTATGAGTATCGGATTTTAGACATGGAAAAACAATCCCTTTTATGTGAAACACGTGCACGATATAAATAAATAGGTATTTCGACACTTGCAATGAACCTGTAACCATTATTTCTCAAATTTAATCTTAATCTCGTTTTCTTTGAAGTATTTGTTGTAATGAATGTTAAAATTTTAGAACTACAGAATTCAATATTCTAAGAAATATCCTTCTCGTATTTGCACCAGCTACCTGTCTATTTTAGAGGCGTATTGTAAAATTTATTGCTGTTTACAGACCGCTGTAGAGATAAACAGACCACTGTAACGGTTTGAATTTGAACTCACTTCCAGATGTTTGCCTTTACATTCAAAATGATGAATCGGATCCAGAATTAAAATTCGGATATACGGATCCGGATCCGTAAACAACAAATCGAATCCGGATCCGGATCCAAATAGGATCCGGACCCAAACCAGGATCCGAATCCAAATCCGAGTTAAATTTACGGATATCCGCTTCAATATCCGAACATCGAATATCCGAGGAACCGGATATTTTGAAATCCGGGACCTCGGATCCATGTTTTGTCGGATCCTCACTGCACTAATTGTAACCATAACATAAAAAGAAGAAATTTTTATTTATTATTGTTAATTATTACAAACATTTTTTTATAAAATACTATCATAGATAAAGAATGAAATAAAAGCAGAAAAAAAATGAAACGTTAAACTAAAACAAACTATAATAAAAATTATGGTGAGAAATGAATGAAAATTAAAAAGTCAATTATGCTGTTGGTTGGTTCCGAACCCAAGTCTCTCCGAATTTAGTTTATTACTAAGCGCACTCGCTGTTGCTTGTTAACTATTTTGTCAGGATATAATGGACTAAGAAATTGTATAGGGTACGATTTAAAAAAAATATAATTTTGTTCTACAGTTTGCGAACACTGCTGAATTTTCGGTTTGTTATTTCTGATAAATGAATCCCTTATTCTTGATCATTTTTTTGTGTATAAAAAAGCACTGGTTATTTTAAAGAAATCACCCTGTATATGTTAAGCCATGAGTGCGTGTTTGCCTCGAATTTAGATTTATTAAATATTAACAGTATTTATTTACGTTCCATTGGCGTCCACAACGTTGCTCTTGACGACTTCTATCACTGGTTAAATTTAATGTACTTATTTCTGTTACAACCTGTATATTCATATATAACGAATTAAAAAATATGTTGGAAAGGTCACGGAAGTGGTGAGTGAAGTGTGTTTTTGTTAACGGAAAAAGTCATGCAGGCGCAGGCGATGATGCAGAATGATAATGATGATGGAAAAAATACCTCCATCTACACTGTTTTTATCTGTATCACGTATGTGACGACAAAAAACTATTCTTGGTGGGAACAGCCCCGATTCGATCATTGTATCATTTTTGATTACGCTTGATACAAATGTAAACCTATTGAGAAACAGGATTTTATTAGAAATTTCACACTAAGTACATCTAATAATGCATACTGTGCGTAACAATTATTATAAATGTAACATAACAATAAGATGGTGCTTTAACTCAATACCCAAAAAATAACGGTGTTTAGTGCAATTATGCCATAAAATCTTGTTGTTTGTAAATAGATTGTGGCATTCAGAATGCGTTCCTGCACTTCATTTTTTCCAAAAAAATCCTTGATTTGTTTCAATTATTTCTGCTTGTTAATTCATGCTAGCTTACTGATGAAACAGTATTACAATAAAAATTTAAAAAGCTATTTACTCGAACATATTGTTTTATACTTATACAGGCTGATTCAAAGAAAATGTAAAAGATTCTGAGGGCATATAGTTTTGACCAAAATGAGTAAGAAAAGCTTAATCAACATGGGTCCGGTCTTCAGTATTTTCCAAGATATAATAAAGCAGTGAAAAATAAGTTTTTACGGAGTTTACCTCAGCTATCTCGAAAACTATAAGAGTTACAACCAACTAAATGAGACTTTTTGTTTACCTTTGAGAAATGTGCTTCTGTTTTACTAAAATTTGTACCTATACATATTTTTCAAAGTAATTTTATTTATCAAATAAACGTTTAATTTTTCAAATTTATATTTAAAGTAATGTAACTGAAGGTTATTTGCCTTAATTTAACATTGACAACGCGGCTTCCTAATATTTTGCATATTTTCATAATTTATGAATACAAATATAAAAATTTATCTATAATTGCAGAGTAACAAAAATAACAATGAATGTCCAAGTTGTCCTGGAGATGACGAAGACAATGAAATTAAATGTCCACTTGTTAAAGATTCAAACACTGGGTTAACAACTGGGAGACAACTTTGTTGGAATCAACATAAATGTCAAAAAGGTACGTAATAGAAACAAGCATTAATTGTAAATCTATCTTTTAGTTTAGGGTTTATTTTTATTTAATTACGCCAAAATGTTTGTCTGTTTGACCCGTTTGATCTTGAATTATTTGTAATTATATCTCATGGGATCTATCATTATTATTTAATTTCAACCTCCGTGAATGTGTGTGTGTGTGTGTGTGTGTGTGTGTGTGTGTGTGTTCGTGTATGGGTTTATGTATCATGTATGCGTGTATTTGCTTTTTTCCCTTAGATTTTTTCTCGGATATTCTAAATTTGATGGAAAAATAAATAAATGGGGAACAATTTTTTTATGGGGATTAACTTACAGCACGCAATGGAAATAAGTTCATACTTACATTAAATTTAACCAGTGACCTCTCATCCAGAACAACAAATATTTCTTAGTAACTTTTTTTATAAATCTTTCTAGATATTTATTAACATTCTGTAAAATTTGGAAATTTTGTAGAATCTATGGCCCAATGATAAATGTCTGAATTCTATTTTATTAATCAAAGTTGCTCACACAAACTTGACAGTATCAGCCAAGTAGCATTGGTATCAGCTTTCAATTTATTTCCGTAGCAATTCGTTGCTAAGATCTTTAGACCAAAAGACAGGTTGGACAATCAAAAAATGATAGGAGATTTTTAGGGCGCTGTTGACAACTGACATTTGTCGAAAATAATTGTTTCATTTCTATTGCTAATGGACCAAATTATTATGAAAATACCTGAACGACTCGTGAATTTATGGAGCGGTACAAATGCTTAAAAAATAAGATTTTGAAAAAAAGTTATTAATATTGTTGCTCTCAACGATTTCTGTCACTGATTAAATTTAATGTAATTGTTTCTGTTACACACTATAAAAAAATCAGAAAATCGTGTAAACCCCCATTGCTGACCGAGATAGCGTACCTACATAAAAAGTCCCAAGTTCGAATACCACTAGAACATAAAATCCGTCTCGACAGTATAACAAATATTAAACTACATAAAAGTATTAGCGTTACTTTATGTGAAAGTTTAGATTCTTATAAAATGATATATTTCAGTGTGCCCAGAACACTGTACAAAACAACAAAAAACTTGCAATGAGAAAAAACAATGCTGTGACGAAAGTTGTCTGGGTGGGTGCTCGGGTCCATTGCGTAATGTGTGTACAGTCTGTAAGCAATTGACCATCGATGAAGGAGATCAACGTCAGTGTACCACAACATGCCCTCCTGACTTTTATAAGGTAAGCATTCAAGCTAATGTGTTTAAAGTAAAAACTAACCATATAAAATTCGAAGAATACAATGGGGTCATGCCAAAAAAAAATGTTGCTAATATTTTTATAAAAATAGAATCTATGACACTTATTATCCATATTGCAACATAAAACAACCCAAAATATAATATAATTTACTTAAAAGTCATACGTACATGAAGGTCACAATGTCACAAACTTTAAAGTTAAACGTCAGATCAGAGTAAACTAGCCAAATATTTATAAAGCTGTTAGAGGAAAAGTGCGCTCTATTCAATCTTTTTTGTTTCTTAAAGATTTAATTATTTCATTAGAGAAATATTATTTGTAATTGCAGGTTTGTGTGCTTGATATATAATTTAATACATAAAAGTGCAATAATTGTATATTTATAATGATAATAATAATAAAACATGGTGAAGAACTGTGCAGTTCCAACTTGTGGAAACAATTTATTAAAAACCCAAAAAGACTATTTATAAACAATCTTAATTTACATTTTGTCCGCCAGGGTGAACTGGAATCGTTCAGATACATGACGTATGCGCTCATGTGACCTCATTGAGATTTGAAATTGACTTTTTTTTTTAAAAATATATCTACAAAATAATGCACACAAATGGCGTGAAAATATTATTTACATATACTGTGACCGGTAGACTTCCAGGAAAAAAATAAAACAGAAAATGTGGCATGACCCCATTGAGAATATTAAAAAAAAAAATGTGTATAAATGTTTCTGATATACTGGTTGTTCATTTTAAATGGGCCAACACAATAAAAACCGCTAGTCGAAGTAAAAATTTTTTAGTGGTCATAAGTTCTATAAAATCAAAATTGTTTGCAAATTTCACTTTAGTTATGTGGCTAGCAAAAGTGGCCCGTTCAAAAAGAACACATGTAATTGTATATTTCGTAAACATGTATCAATTTCACATTTTTTAATTTATAATATGATATTTGTATTACAGTTTTTGAACCGTCGATGTGTAACCCTGAAAGAATGTATGAATATGCTTCGGCCATTAGAGGAAATGGAACATGAATATAAAATTAAACCTTATAAAATTTATAATGATTCTTGTCTTCTAAACTGTCCACCTAATTTCGTAGAAGGTGTAGCAAGAGATAAACATGGAACTAATTACGCCATATGTGAACCTTGTCAAGGTAATAAAAGTTAAATATTCAATAAAATAAAAGTGTACTATGAAGAAAAAACTGATATTTTCAAAACTTGTCCGTCTTTTATAAACTAAACATATTTGTTTTAATATAAAATTTTCTAATAGGTTCTTGTACAAAAGAATGCCCTGGAACAAACGTAGACAGTGTTAGTAGTGCACAAAGTTTAAGAGGATGTACACATATCAAAGGGCCTTTGGAAATTCAAATACGTGGTGGCAGTAAGTATTTACAATATAAAATGTTTGTTTCAAAATAATTATATTTATACAAATCAATATATTATATTTTAAATTTAAAAATACAAGCACGGTGTTAATTTAAAAAAGGTCATAGGCGCAAAAGTGGCCTATTAATTTTAGACAATACTGCTTCAAATTAATATTAACCATGTACTCGAAATAAAATCACAAAGAAATATGACATTTTGTGTGTATATTTATACTGTTGAAATCAGAAAAAAATCTATATCTAATGGAATAGCCTCTTATTGATAATTATTTTTTGTATATAACATTTTTCTCTAAAGTAATTAATTCGCCCAAAACACCTCTGGCTGTTTTAAAGGAAACACTCTGCATATAGTACAGTTTTTATTTGACACATTATTTTTTAGGATTTACAGTAAAAGAATTGGAGGAAAATTTAAATATGATAGAAGTTATTGATGGATATTTAAAAATTGCTCGTTCGTTTCCATTAGTTTCACTCAATTTTCTAAAAAAATTAAGAGAAATACGTGGATTACAAATGGAAAGTGGAAAGTAAGTTATTATTTGTTACTTCAAATGAAAATAGAACTCATAATTTATTGATGTTTAGGTTTGTACTTATAGTCTTAGATAATCAAAATTTACAAGAATTGTGGGATTTTGACAAAAATCGTACAATAAAAATAAACCCTGAAGGTCGCTTATTCTTCCATTTTAATCCTAAACTTTGTTTAAATAAAATAGAAAAACTCAGACAAATTGCAAACTTGCCAGAATTTTCTGAAGTTGATGTAGCTTCTAGTTCCAACGGAGATAAAGTTGCTTGTAAGTGAAAAATATGTATAATTAATCATATATATAGGATGTCTGTCCATAAATTAGCCAGCAATTATCACGCTTATTGTTATATTTAGCTGTTTTAACTATATAATATAAATTACAGTATTTAAACTCCTCTATATAATAGCCGAAGTAGATCAGCAATGTTATTGATAGCAACTTTCAATTTCAAATGGAACACCTATATATTTATTCAAATTTAAAGTTATATGTCATATTTTAAAAAATACAATGGCGAATGATTAAAATATTACATTTTTATAAATGTGGTAGGTACTTTCTATTTAAAAACGCTAAATATAGTAATAAGCGAGATAATTACTGGTTAATATATAGACGGACACATTATATATATATATATATATATATATATATATATATATATATATATATATATATATATATATATATATATATTAATATGTGCAGGTAATGTAACAGAATTACAAGTAGATGTAACAGGAATTTATGCAGGAGCAGTTATAGTTAGTTGGAAAAAATTTAAAATGGATGATCAAAGGTCTTTGTTGGGATATGTTGTATATAGTATAGAGGCGCCATTCAGAAATATAACTTTATATGATGGTCGTGACGGTTGTGGTGGTGATGGGTAAGATACACATTTTTTTAAAAATAATATGTAAGTATTTATCAAACATATATATATTAGATGGCGTGTAGACGATGTTAATCCAGAAGAAGATGATAAAGGAGGAAAGAATCTATTTCATATAATCACTCAATTAAAACCGTACACACAGTATGCCGTGTACGTTCGTACGTATACAATTGCATCGGAAGTATCTGGAGCGCAAAGTAAAATCATTTACTTCAAAACTAAACCTGACAGTATGGTTTACCAATCTCAAATTTAATTTTATAATAATTATTCATCGTTTGTAGTTCCTAGCACACCAATGAAATTGATTGTTATCTCACCTGAAAGTAACAAATTTGAAATCAAATGGGAACCACCAACTGAACCACGAGGAAATGTAACTCATTATATTGTAAATATAACTTGCACACCTAAAACTTCAAATGATCGAGATTATTGTAAAGAGCCGCCAACAAAAATAACGGAAGAAAAGCCACAAATTAAACCAGAATCTAAGCCTGATACAAAAAATGAAAATTGTAGTTGCGACGTCAATGAAGTTAAGAAAAGTAATAAAGCAATAGAGGTCGAAAGGTTATCGCAAATTAACTTTGAGGATGAATTACATAACCGAGTGTATGTTAAAAGAACAGAAACTGCAAGTAGGAAAAAAAGAGAAATTGATCACCCCAAAAAAATGTATGCTCCACAGAAAACTATTGGATCGGTATCAGGTATGTTACTTTATTAGACATTTAATTTGTTCTTTGCCTTAGTACGTAATTGCGAAAATCAAAAAGCAGATGTGGTAGTTTCATGGGATTTTAAATAATTCAGTTCGCAATACAAATCGGGAGATTTTTTTATTCCATAGTTTGCACTGCGTCAGAATAATAGGTAGAACTCAATTGTCGTATCCGTGAAACTGTCGTCAGCCGTTGAAATATTTGAAATTAAACGCAACTTTTAAAAAATATATCTCTGATTCTAAAGACTTAAAAGGTGTAAAAAATACACCTTCATATTTAATTTGAACTATTCTTTCAAGAAAATAATAAATCAAGAAATGTGAAATGTACCCCCATGTTATAAAATGCAGACATACCGTACAAAAGAATAATTATTTTGATACTTTGTTGAACTGACACATTGACATTGTGTTTTATGTCCATTGCCATTTGATTTTTGACGAAATTGTAACATTTTAGTTCTGAAATATCTCATGCTGCAAAATTAAGAGAGCCAATTTCCACACTTATTAAAATCCAATGTTAAACTTCTACGTTCTGATTTTCGGGGTACACCTGTGTATTATTTAAAAATAAAAATATGAAATAATGATTTCTAATTTACAGTTTCATCCTTCGATCCTACACCAGTTCCAAATACACGCACAGCAGAAATAGAAAACTTTGATAATTCTACATCATACAGCCACAGAGTCAATGAAACAAAGTATATTTTAAACAATTTGCCACATTTTACTACATACACTGTCTATGTCCAAGCTTGTCGAGAACTTGAACCCGGCGAAAAAGATAAAGTTTGCAGCCCAGCTAGTATTTTCACTGCAAGGACACTGAAAGCAGGTAAATAAAAAATTGTAGATATTTTAATATTGTTGCCTTAGATGCAGATACAATGTATATGTGTTTATTTTTCTTTTCTTCCTTAACAGAGAAAGTCGATAATGTGAAACATGTTCGGGTATCAATACCTATTAATCAAACATCTGGTATGGTTCGTTTAATGTGGGATGAGCCAGATAATCCAAATGGTATAATTCTAACGTATCAGATTCAGTATCGTCGAGTTGATAATGTCAATGTAAGTACAATTTTTTTTTACAAATCTTCGCCCTGAACAATTTATATTAGGAATGACGAATTCCGATAATTTTGGTACCCGAGTACCCGAAACAACTACCCGGATAATACCCTTTACCCGTTAATTACCCGATACCCTTTAATTACCCATTATCCTTTAAGTACATATACGTAATTCGTTATATTTTTCAATAAAAAGTAATACAAATAAATAATATACCTACTGTATCTCTATAAAAAAACTTAATATAAATTATATTAATTATGGTATGGTAATAAAAAGCTCTTCCGGCAGCTGAAAACTGTTCGGGTAATTAAAGGGTATCGGGTAATTAACGGGCAGCGGGTATATTTCGGGTAATCGGGTAAGAAATTTTAAATCCGGGTACATTATTATCGGGTAGGTTCCGAGTGCCCGGGTACCCATCGTCATTCCTAATTTATATTAATCTGGCGTTCTATTTTCTTTTCCCTTTTTTCCCAAATAAATAGCACTTAAATATAATTTTTTATGTCATGGCCCAATATAGATTAATATAGTAATATACTACTAAAGCTGGACTCACATGTACCATTTCACCATCAAATTGCTATTGAAAAGTTTCTATGTTTGACGGCGTTGAAGGGCCAATACCACCGTAAATTTTAACTGCGCATGATCAGAACAAACATTTCAATAATACCAACTCAAACAACCAGTTCGACAAAATCTATTGTATTTTATTTCTTTGTTTCTTCTCAAACACCGTAATCGCGAAAAAAACAGCCACAACGCGTACCAAATAACTAAATTCGCATTGTGGTCGTGTTTGTTAGGAGTTGCCAGTTAGGTTACGCTGCAGTTTGTATTTTTAAAGACCAACTGCAACGTAACCTAACCGAACTGGCAACTCATAATGGGGTCATGCCACATTTTCTGTTTTATTTTTTTCCTGGAAGTCTACCGGTCACAGTATATGTAAATAATATTTTCACCTGGCGGACAAAATGTAAATTAAGATTGTTTATAAATAGTTTTTTTGGTTTTTTTTAATAAATTGTTTCCACAAGTTGGAACTCCACAGTTCTTCTTCACCATGTTTTATCATTATTATCATTATAAATATACAATTATTGCACTTTTATGTATTAAATTATATATCAAGCACACAAACCTGCAATTAAAAATAATATTTCTCTAATGAAATAAATAAATCTTTATGAAACAAAAAAGATTGAATAGAGCGCACTTTTCCTCTGACAGCTTTATAAATATTTGGTTAGTTTACACTGATCTTACGTTTAATTTCGCGTTTGAAGTTTGTGACATTGTGACCTTCATGTACGTGTGACTAGTGTAGTTGTGTAAGTAAATTATGAATGAAAAGTATTATATTTTGGGATGTTCTATGTTGCAATATGGATAATAAGTGTCGATAGATTCTATTTTTATAAAAATATTAGCAACATTTTTTTTGGCATGACCCCATTGGTAGACAATGGTTGTTAGGTTGACCAGATTTCAGTTGTTGCTCGTTCATCACCGTCCACAACGCGTTGGGGCTGTTTTTTTTTTTCGCTCACTGAGCGATTTCGGTGTTTGAATAATAAACATTGAGTGTTGCATTTTAAAATAAATTTTTCATAGTATAAGCAAAAATTTCCTTTATAAAAATGTTTTTACAGATTGTAGAAATTCGATTGCATTCATATGATACAAAGTGATACAGATGTGGCCGTTATTCTGTAACACTTATGGTTGTTTCAGATTAAGCCAATGGTAGAATGTATTACACGTCGTGAATATTTGGAAAAGAAACAATACATATTGAAAGATCTTCCACCTGGCAATTACAGCGTTAGTGTAATGGCAACATCATTGGCAGGGGATGGTGATTTTTCACCAGAAAATTATTTTCTAATAGAAGATGTTAGATCTGGTCATACTGTTGAAATTGTAATTGGAATTATTTCAACTGTTTTGGTAAGCTTGCTTGTCTATATAATGTAAAATAAGATTTAGTAGAAAATCTGATGGTTTTATGAAATAAGGATTAGTTTATTTTCATAAAAAAGTTTTATTATTGGCAATCGATTTCGTCGCAACGGACATCATCAGGCCACAGCTGTAATACAATATATTTCTTGTAGAAAAAACATATAAAATTTTTTACATATGAAAATTATATAGAATTATTGAAATGGTTGGGATAAATTTAGAAAATTATTTTAGTTTGTATTACAAAAATATAAATGTAGATAAATATATGGTTATTAATAATAATGAATGATAAAATGTTAGAAAATAGAAGACAGGTTTATGAGATGATTAAAATGGATTTCAAAAAAGTTTTTGTAAGGTTAGGTGAGTGAAACAATCATAAACTTTAAATGTATTTATATAAAATTGAAAAAACTTACCGTCAATTAAGTAATTAAACAGAAGTATATAGTATTTTCATTTTGAAAATTTTTTAAAATTTAAAAAATATGAAAAAATATGAAAGGTGTTGAAAACGTGTGTTTTCACAACCAGAGGAACAAGATTTATGAACAGCTGAGCGGAAACCGGAATTAGATTTTAGTGTTATTTATTGTGTTAAATAGTTTTTAATTTATTTAAATGGCGCGAGATTTTTGAAAATATATTGTTCTGGAAAATCTATGACTTCGTTTAAGAGCGGTTTGTTGTCTTTAATATGTTTTAAGATTTCGTATTTTTCGAGTATAATTAATTTATGAAAGTCTGTTTCTGAATGTAATAGTGTTATGTTATTAAGAGTGATAGTATGGTTTGTATTGAATATGTGAGTGTACTATCACTCTTAATAACATAACACTATTACATTCAGAAACAGACTTTCATAAATTAATTATACTCGAAAAATACGAAATCTTAAAACATATTAAAGACAACAAACCGCTCTTAAACGAAGTCATAGATTTTCCAGAACAATATATTTTCAAAAATCTCGCGCCATTTAAATAAATTAAAAACTATTTAACACAATAAATAACACTAAAATCTAATTCCGGTTTCCGCTCAGCTGTTCATAAATCTTGTTCCTCTGGTTGTGAAAACACACGTTTTCAACACCTTTCATATTTTTTCATATTTTTTAAATTTTAAAAAATTTTCAAAATGAAAATACTATATACTTCTGTTTAATTACTTAATTGACGGTAAGTTTTTTCAATTTTATATAAATACATTTAAAGTTTATGATTGTTTCACTCACCTAACCTTACAAAAACTTTTTTGAAATCCATTTTAATCATCTCATAAACCTGTCTTCTATTTTCTAACATTTTATCATTCATTATTATTAATAACCATATATTTATCTACATTTATATTTTTGTAATACAAACTAAAATAATTTTCTAAATTTATCCCAACCATTTCAATAATTCTATATAATTTTCATATGTAAAAAATTTTATATGTTTTTTCTACAAGAAATATATTGTATTACAGCTGTGGCCTGATGATGTCCGTTGCGACGAAATCGATTGCCAATAATAAAACTTTTTTATGAAAATAAACTAATCCTTATTTCATAAAACCATCAGATTTTCTACTAAATCTTATTTTACATTATATATAATTAAAGTCTGAAAATGGAGTCATTTATACGAATCATTGCTTGTCTATATTGATATATATATTTAACAATGTCATAATTAATATGTAATTCAGATCATGTGTTTTGGAGTATGTGGATATATATTTATAAAGAGAAGATATGCACCTATGGTACCCAATATAAAATTAATAGCTTCTGTGAATCCGGAATACGATAGTACAGTATATGTACCTGATGACTGGGAAATACCTCGTAAAAAAATTGAATTACTGAGAGAATTAGGGCAGGGCAGCTTTGGTATGGTATATGAAGGAATTGCAAGAGATGTAGTCAAAGCAAAACCAGAAATACGATGTGCAATAAAAACAGTAAATGAACATGCTACTGACAGGTAGATTATTATATACATAATTGAATTTTTTTAATAGCTAATTTTAATTTGTATATACAGAGAACGTATAGAATTTTTAAATGAAGCTTCTGTTATGAAAGCATTCGATACTACTCATGTTGTACGTCTTCTGGGTGTTGTATCTCAGGGCCAACCTACTCTGGTAGTTATGGAGCTTATGGCAAATGGCGATTTAAAGTCTTATTTGCGATCGCATCGTCCAGATGCTGAGACATACAATCCTGCATTAAGTAGACAGCCACCAACTCTTAAAAGAATTCTGCAAATGGCAATTGAAATAGCCGATGGCATGGCATATTTATCAGCTAAAAAGTTTGTACATCGAGATTTAGCTGCGCGAAATTGTATGGTTGCTGAAGATCTTACCGTGAAAATAGGAGACTTCGGTATGACTAGAGATATATACGAAACAGATTATTATAGAAAAGGCACGAAAGGTCTGTTACCTGTTAGGTGGATGGCACCAGAAAGTCTGAAAGACGGTGTATTCACTAGCAATAGTGATGTATGGAGCTACGGTGTCGTTTTATGGGAAATGGCGACACTGGCGTCACAACCTTATCAAGGACTTTCCAATGACCAAGTCTTAAGATACGTTATTGATGGCGGCATAATGGAAAGGCCAGAGAATTGCCCTGATAAATTATATAACCTAATGAGAGTTTGTTGGCAACACAAACCTTCATTAAGGCCTTCGTTCCTCAAATTGGCTACCATGTTATTAGATGACGCTAGTCCTACCTTTAAACAAGTTTCATTTTATTATAGTACTGCAGGAACAGAAGCTATTCACAATGCAGGTAATGTCATTATGTAAATATTTTTTCATGATAGTTAAATAATTGATTGCGCAGCACAAGATGATCCTTCCACACCTTTACGACTTACCAAAGAGATAGAGGATTTTTCTGTTGGTAGTGGTTCAGAACCAGATTCTGAACCAGAAGATTTAGTCGACGATGGTGAAAACAGTGACTTTGATGATAAACATATAACAATAAACTTTCCTGGGTATCAAGTAGCGTCATTCAAGGGCAATCAAAAAAGCGTAGACACATCAGGACCAAGTTTATATTCTTATAAAGATCATGATACGTCTGCTCCCAATTTTGGTTCATACAGTGAACAACCGCGTATGCTCGAGCATAGGTCACTGTTCCATGTTCCAGAACTCAGGCAAAGTAGAGAATCTTTGAATTCAGGAGGAGGAAGAGATTCTTTGTTAAAAGAATCCGAAGATTCAGTTAGTGCTGAAGTGAATACAACTGCAAATGGTTACGTCGGTGGGAAACCAACAAATAGTTCTAAAAAGACGACGCGTTAACATACGTTATACAACCGTATATATAGTGGTTGTTTGAATATTGAGAACGTTAAATGTGCTCGTGTATGCATATCATTTGGTGTGCCATTGAAAAAATAAATGGCGTGAATGACACTGTCGACTTAATATGGTGCACGTCGTGTAAGCAAAAGTGGAGGTTATATACACAAGTGTTTAATACACGTTGCTTTCAGTTTAGGTTTTAATCTATTCATACGATTGCTGTATTCGTACGTGAATATACAATTTATAGATTTATATTGGGTTTGACTTTTGAGTTCGAAATATTACTAAATATGGCAACTATTCATTGTATCCTCCCTGACAAATAAATTTTATCATATTTTGGCAAACGTAGCTGTATGCCATCTGCTAATTGTTTATGAATCCTACAAAAAAACAGTTTAATGTGAGGTTCACATCATTCATTTACTACATCATTATTTTTCTTCTATTAAACAATGATTCGGTATTTATGACTGTCTGAAATTGATAACTTGATTCAAAATTAAACATCGTATGACTGAGTTATACTCAAGAATAACATTTTTACAGAAATAGAAAACTATATTTAAAAAGAAATTCATAATGACGTGGCTTTGACTAGTTTTAGAAGTTTAGCAATGGAGAGTTTATAACGTAGGATTTTTATTGCTAAAATGGATTTCAGGAATAAATTGCTCTATAAAATTCAGAAGCGTCAGGTATTAAATATTGTTAAATTAAAAGACTAAAAATAATCCATTGTGTATTAGAATGCAAATAGTATTTTGCGTATCTAGGACGAGAAGTAAATTTTTATGGTATATAAGCAAGTTGTTTATGGCCGAGGCCGTAATTACAAACATATACCGATATGAGAAAAACGGCAGCCACGCCATCATTTTTAATCTTCATCTTTGACAATAAGTACAGTCAAATAGGAAAATTTCAATTTCAATGTTTGGTGAAATTATCATCATAGGTTTTAAAATATCTTTTAAATTTTAATATGTCAATATTCTATCCTGCTCAGTAAATAATCATTGCATTGACAACTAATTTCTCAATTTTCCTATTCATCAAACTACATATTATTTTTACTAGTAATTAAAATAAATTTTACCATTTTAATTTTTTTTTTTGTATATGTATATCACTTTTTTGCATGACAAAAATATATTTTCATTTTAGAACAATATTTTATTCGTAAAAGAAAGTATAACTAAATTATTTTCATTAGAAGTACAGAATTCTTTGTGAACCTCATTATTAAATATTTAATCATTTTTTTCCAAATTTTATACATTTCATTGTCGTTTAAAACATTACACCAATATTCACATATACTGAGTGACTATTAAAAACTCCAATACTGTGGACTACATTAAGACATTGATTTTAAATTTTTATCTCTTGTAGACAAACGGTTGAAAAGTATTCCTATCGAATTTAAATGAATTAAGCTATTATTGAAACAAATTTATCAGTGATATTTCGAATTAGTTATTTATGCTAGAAGTTGGCCATCTCTTCCTTGAAAGTCCTTCCGCAATTTTTTACCACGTCAATTTTTTTCTTGATAACAAGTTGCAATTATCTTAAGTCAGATTTACTTTAGTGAGGTGCCATTATTAGAAGAAATAGCGAGATAATTAGTCACATTAAATTAGAGACAAAAATTTAAAATCAATATCTCAATGTAATCCGGAGTTACGAAATTTCAAACAGGATCCATTTTTTAATAGCCATCCGGTATTGGTGCAAACCTTACATAAGTATAATTAAATCCTAGATAAAAAAATACAGAATCTAGACTAGACGATAATTATTAATTGCGATGAAGTTAATGAAAACTAAATTATTACTCATTTTCACCAAGGCAATTTTTTATATTTGTATATTTTTTCTATCGCTTAACATAAAATGCATTTATTTACTTTTATTTCCACCATAATTTATTTTTTTATTCCCATATAAAGCATTTCATTGTATTATTTTACGTTTATTATAACTTTTATTATCATAATTGTTTGATTATATATCTCTCTATAATTCTTATAAAATATCCTTGGTGTAAGTGGGTATTAACAATATATAGAACTTATTTGATGTAAAAATGGAACCTAATTGCCTTAATGATAAAAATTATGTAACTGAAATATGGTAAATTATAATGCCTGAAAGTTTATTTCTTGGTAACAAAGTATACATTACATTAACAATTGCTACATGCACTCAGGGGATGTACAGTTTTATATTAATTCAGTAGCGTTTGTGATTTTAAATAAGTAAATTATGTTGCCAATGAATTTAAAATTATAATAATTAAGGAAATAATATGTATGCATTGCAGTTTGCAAACGCCAATGAGCGAAATGCGTCCACTGAGTGCGTAGAAATATTTCAGAGTCTGAGTTAATAGTTCCTCTCATTACCGAATCGTGGGTGAGTATAGAATGACAGACAATTAATCAGTATCGATGTATCAATTTGCTCACCCCGATGTAACAGATAATATTAGTTTATTATACCTATTACTATTTATATTATTGATTATATTTTGTACCATGTGAAATAAATGTACACATTTCAATTATTTATTTTATATAAATTAGTCATCATTTAAATAGTGTAATTTATTCTTTTAAAAATTCAAATTTTTATGAATTACTGAGGGTTTCCTTTATTCTGCGTTGTTAATTCAACTGTTCTCACATGTATTTTTTTTTTTTTTAGAAATTATTTCATCAAGAATTCGAACTCATTTCATTTATTGTATAATTCATTACTTCTATTTTTAATAACATTCTTCTTTCTGAAGCAACATCCAACTAATAAAAGTAAAAGCCAATCAATTTCTCAATTCCAATATCCATAACAGCGTTTACAACATGGTTTCTAATTTCAAGTTATATATTCTGCACGCTAAAAACTAGAAAGACCTATTAATCATGTAGGGTAGGAGTTATATATTCTTCAAACAAATTTCATCGCTTCTGAAACCATCTGATCGAAAGGTAAGAACGAATTTAAAAATGTTTCTGGTATTCATTTGTTTATTTACTTCTTCTTGAATATGAATATTTATTTACTTGATTTAAATAAATAATTTTATTGTAAAAGATCCTTGAAATCAATTCAATAACGTAGAAAGAGAATAACAATTCACACTTAATGTTACAACTCGTCTGTAAGAATATTAATATGTGAAGTAAATAAATATTGACCGTCATTTGAACCGATTTAATCAAAGTAGGTAGGTCTTCTTGAAATTTTGTATAAGGCCATAATTTATTATTCTGAACAACTTTTCTTAGTAAAACTGGCGTATTGTGACTTTACCTGATCCGAAAATAGTTTTGCTGAATTGTCAAGGCCTATTTGCTGCAAGCTTACAGGACGATATTTCTCCGTAAGATGCAATGAAAACTGAAGGTTTGCTTGTCCAGAATCAGCTGTTAGTCGCCATGTTGAAACGTTACGTGCGAGTGCTCCTACTTGTGTAGTTATGCGCTTTTGTCGCAGGTTTAACGTTAGTGCACATTGCCATCTCTACGTTACGTAGTGAAATATCCCAATACGCACAGTCACGTTAGTATGTTTTCTATGCGCACAGTTTAGTACCAATAATATCGAAACGAAATCTGTCATTGATTCTGAAAATATGCCGCCAGTGCTATCCATAGTGTAGATGGTCTATGGTGCTATCTAGTCACAAAGATAAGAACTATATGTAAGTGTGTGCGGTAAATAATAGAGTTTACTATTGATTTCTACTTTTGACATCGAACATCAGATGTTATAAGTAATTACCGGTAAAAGATACATGGCCTTAATTGTTTGTTAGGTTAATTTTATCATTAGGTGTGGCTTATCACAGTTGTAACAGAGTGTTTAAAACGCAAAAAAGTTTGTAACAACGATTCTGTAATATATATAAAAAAATGGATTTAAACTTATCAGCTTTTCAAGAGCCCAGGGGGGTTATGAGAGTGTTTCAATTTGTAAGTATAATTGTGATATAATAAATATTTTGTAACACATAGTAATGATTTTAGATATTTGCTATTTGTGCATTTGCGACTACAACAAATTACTCTGGCGAAGTTCAATTTTTATGTAAGAACCAGGTAGCAGAAACGTATGAATACAGTTATCCGTTTCATTTACTCAAGATTTATACTTTCAACTGTACTGGTACAAATGCTGAAAAAGTTGATATTGTAGGAAATTTCAGTTCTGATGCACAGTTTTTTGTTGCCACTGGAGTTTTAGCTATGTTATTCGCTCTAGGCATTACTGTTGTATATGCTAAGTTTGATGAAAAGTATAAAAATAATGCCCAATGGCCCATGGCTGTAAGTAAATTTTCTTTCTAACTAAGGGAAGAAACTGATTCTTTTATTATTTAAGGACTTTATCATAACAGTTATCATAGCAGTTTTATGGCTGTCAGGAAGTGCAGCGTGGGCAAATGGTTTATCTGGGTTAAAAATGGCAACAAATCGTGATCCAAATTGTGATTCCTGCCAAGTTCATTCAAGCAATTTTTCATCTCTTAACATATCTGTGGTAAGATTTTTATTCTTTTACTTCTGTTTATTTGGTCAGTACATTTATTAATTAATTAATCGTCACGTCATGAATATTTTAGTATGTATAAATAATTAAGTGTCAGTATCAAATTACATTGTCAGTAAAATTTCGTTTCTTTGGTCGGTTTACAAAAGTAACAGTAGGTATGTACTTACCTTTGTAACGGCTCGAATTTTGCAGGCCTGAGTTTTGTGCATGCGAAAAATTTGAAGATAAAATCATTATAACTGGTCACTTTTGTACTCCGTTAAATACAATTATTTATATTTTATTGTTAATAGTAAAAATCTGTTAGTGATAAACCAGTGAACGTGTTTGCCACATATCGATAAATTCTTTTCAAATAAAATTTAACAAATAGGGTGTTATTCAAATTTTTAAATAATTCTTCCAACTTTTCTAATAATTATTTGTAATAGATTTTAGGATTCCTTAATTTCTTCTTATGGGCATCAGATTTATGGTTTCTGTACAAAGAAACCGAATGGTTCCAAGGAAAACAAGCTGCAATGACGTCATCGCCAACAATGTAAACTCATGTACCATTGGACGCATTCAGCAGACATGTGATCGCTGAACATGGGGTACGTTCAACGGCGCTATTGCTAATTAGCAACTTCTATTTGAACGTCTTGCAATGCATCATCTGTTTCCGGTTCGCTCGAGCAAAATCTAGCGTAGATTTTAGCACTATATTGTCCGCTATGTAGACGGCGCTCGTGTTGGCTGGACAATTGTCAGAAGATCATAAATGTAAAAGTTGTGATCGCAATTATGTTACGAATGAAAACAGTTAATTACTAAATCTTTTTGCTAGATTTTAGCGCTAGTTCTCGTTGAATGTGCCCATGTTCATCATTTTTCTACTGAAAGCAACATTCACTAGACTGTTCACTGACCGGTCACCCACCAGCTGACCGTAAAAAATGCGGTCACTTGTTCACACGCGCAATATTTCAATTCAAAAACCGGGTGTTTTCGTGTAACACCCGGTAGGTTATACAGAGATAAACAACTACAACTTATTGTGAAATTATCAAAATTTTCTTACATTAGTTTAACAAATAACTTATAAAAGTTATTGTAACGATTATTTGACGTTTGTGTGAAAAGTACATTCAGCAGAGACCTCCTTTGTTTTGCTGAACGCGCCCATATCTACATGTGTACATATCAATGAAATGTCTTGTGTAACTAGTCAACTAGTGCAGCAAAATATACTTTGTTAATTGCGTTTGACATATAACATCGATATTGTTTTATAGTATTCAGCTGCTGGTAATAGCGTTAATTTTCATATTACATTCCAGTAGCTCAACTAGATGTAATTAGTACTAACAGAACTAACTCGACCATAAATAGAAGTACATGTATGTAGAATATTAATATCATAGATGTATTAATACTCACTATTACAGGATACTCAATCTGGTACAAACAGTTGTAATTATTTTGCCATTATAGTATCCAAATTAATAGTATTGTTATATACATGGATTTCACATAGTATTTATATCATAGTAATTGAGGTGTAAGAGAAATAAATAAGCACTTAACTTGTTTAACTTACAAATATAAGTACAATGGATTTTTTTATATTATAATAAATTTATTTTGTCAATAAACATTTGTTAACGCTCAAATTTCATAAATTAAAATTGTTGTTTTTACCTCCATATTTATTTGATTTATATAAAAATGTAATAAGTCAGTTCATTTCCATGGAAATTGTGTGTATAGCTCGCACAAGAAAAATATGCGCAGTAATAAATGTGTACTATAATTCTAAAAATTCAAGAGAACCTCCACAAATCCATTCCAGAAGCCAAATCCATTACCATCCTTTGGGTACCATCCCAATGCAGAATAAAAGACTATCAAGAAAAAAATGAAAGAAAAATCGTAACATCAATGGACTCAAACTACCAACAATCACTTGAGAATAAAAGAAACAGTAATCCATTCACTTCATTATTTACGTTATTCTTATACATATTATCAATACAAATAAAATATCTTTACGTTTTTTAATAAATAGGAATTATTATTTGGCGCTGAATAAATTATTCTATTTTTATTTGCTATGCGGTAATCTATAAGTTCATATCAGACGACATATTATTTTTAGCATGCCTTTAGTTTGTGACGTGGAACAAAGTATAACTATTATCAAATAGATGGAGACTATTAAATGTACAGAGATTTCTACTACATCGACTTAGCCATTGATATTCATTTCAATGCTCACTAGCGCTTGCCTCGGCGCAGATACAAATTAACCGGTAAGGGGGATTTCGAAAAAGTGACATAAAGTAATATCGGCGAGGCCACGAACTATTTCATTTTTTCTTATAAAATTAACCAAGAGAGGGCGGTTGGATGGTTCTGGTCTATACTTAGGTTCATGCCTGAGATAATGGAAGAAACATAAATAGAAAGATATAGATTCTTGAAGTCAACTTTCATCCATCAACCTACGAGTATTTAACACTTTGTTTACCGTATACAAGAATAACGGGATAACAATTTTATTTTAAGACTTTAATTTCCAAAAATTCTCTCAGTTGTTCAAATGCTCTAAATATACGTACACCTACGTAACATTGTCTTTACAATCAAATAATATTACTAGCAATTTTATATCTCTACCCATTTTTTAATTATTGCCCCAAAAGTCAATATACCCCATATTTAGATAAAAACTTCAAAATTTTAAAAAATCTAATTTTTATGTATCTAGATACTTCTCAATGCGCTGATTCCAAATTTTGAAACCGCAGGTCGATATCTCTTTTCGTTCTCGAGATATTTAGATTCGAAGTTTTGCTCAAAACTGCCCATTTTTGGGTAATAACCCAAAAATGGGTCGAGATATGAATTTGGAGATATCATCATTCGATTCTACGGGCAAAATTACATAAGTATACCAATTTTCATAATTTTTGAACATCGCATACAGTCTCTAAAACAAAATGACTGAAAATGGCCAAAAATTGAAAAAATCGCAAGGGGTACCCCTTACGATTTTTTCAGATTTTGGCCGTTTTCAGGGGTTTTCAAACTTTTATTCATAAAAAATGAACCGGTTAGTCAAAAATTATGAAAATTGGTATACTTATATACTTTTAACCGTAGAATCGAATGGTGGTGTCGCCAAAGTCGTATCTTGGCCCATTTTTGGGTTATTACCCAAAAATGGGCAATTTTCTGCAAAACTTTGAATCTAAATATCTCGAGAACGAAAAGAGATATCGACCTGCGGTTTCAAAATTTAGAATCAGCGCATTGAGAAGTATCTAGATACATGAAAATTAGATTTTTGAAAATTTTAAAGTTTTTATCTGAATATGGGGTATATTGACTTTTGGGGCAATAATTCAAAACTAGATAAAGATCTAGCCCAGAAATGGATAATTTTGAGAAAATATTTGAGGTTGAATATCTCTAAAACTAAAAGAGATGCCGACCTGCGTTTTCATGATTTGGAATCAGTGCATTGGGAAGTACGAGATACATGAAAATTGGATTTTTTGAATATTTTCAACTTTTTAACCAAATGCAGGTATTTATCGCTAAAAGAGGTATTGGATTATAGTGCTATACAATATTTATTTAACATAAAATCAAATTTAAAAAGTACATGAAATTTGCTATCCAACAGTTAAAAACAATTATATGTCATATTATACAAAAATACAATGGCGAATGATTAAAATATTACATTTATATTAAATAGGTAGGCACTGAAATTCGTTTTTTTTTTTTAACTGAAAGTAACTACCACATTTATAAAAATGTAATAATTTAATCATTCGCCATTGTATTTTTTTATGACATAATTGTTTTTATACTGTTGGATAGTATATATATATATATATATATATATATATATATATATATATATATATATATATATATATATTTATATATTGTTGACGGAATACGCCGTTGTTGGAAAAATTGCAACTGGACCAAGAGGAACGTGCACTTCCCTGTTATCAACGACGCAACCGTGCGGTGAGTAAGTAACGAGGTTGGAAAATTGCAACTGGACCACGGAGTGGGGAGTGCACTTCCCTGTTATCCTTTCACCCACTGACCGCGCAATGCGTTCAAAAATATGTGTATGGTTTAACGGAATACGCCGTTGTTGGAAAATTGCAACTGGACCAAGAGGAGCGTGCACTTCCCTGTTATCAACGACACAACAGTGCGGGGATTAAGCAACGAGGTTGGGAAATTGCAACTGGATCACGGAGTGGAGCGTGCACTTCTCTGTTATCCTTTCACCTACTGACCACTCAATGCGTTCAAAAATATCTCAGTGTCGCAGCTGAAGGCTTAGCCAACAACTGACAGCAATATATAGGCGTAACACCAATACCACAGCCTCCAGGTATTTAATAAAATTAGTATATGGACCATAAAAGCTGAGCAACTCTCTGGTAATATATTTATATATATATATACTAGTATTAATACCAGAGAGTGATCCTGGTCGAAACCAAGATGCCTTTCCTAGTGCAAAATGTTTACCTACATGAGTAATGAACTTTTAAAACATTTTTTTAATTATTCTGTTTATCGTTGATGTTTTACCTACTCTTTTATATTTCTAATTCTTATGCCAGGGCTGGATTCTAGGAAAACTTATGCTGTTTAGTTAATAATATACTCTTACATCATTACTCGTGCTGTTACGATTAGGAATAAATTAGTTAATGTTAGTCGGTCATGTTAGTTGTTTATTAATTGTCAAACATGCTAAATATTACGGTAAATTCTTATATTCATTCGAGCTGTAAACATTCCCACGCTAACCTCATGCCTACCCTGGCGATATCCTTACGTTGGGATTGTCCCAGACATTGTATTGACACGAGACGCCTGTAGTAATTTATGACACCCTTGAAAAGGCCTGCAAAATATCATCAACACCATTTTAATCTCTTCCTAGGAAGTACGTTTTGTTTTTGTATACATGTAAAAACACTACAATTCACCATCATGTTTATCCATTTACCGTAATTATACAATCACTCCGAAGCTCAATGAAACACATTGGAATGAGAGTAAATATATTTTTAGATAATTGAAACAATATCAATACCAAGCATATTTATCTTGGGATATTGCGTCGCATTGAACAATTCTAAATTTGTAAATATGGTGTGGAAAGAGGAATATTAAATGGGATTAAACTTGGTCTTCTAATCGTAACACTCCCTTTTATTTTTCAAAAATAGAATATTTCATAAATACATAGCTATTATCGTACTTTAATTTGATTAAACTCATTTTCGACACTCAGCACTTATTTATGCCAAGAAAAAGTGTAGATAGTGCACTTACAGAATTTGTAACAAATTAGTGATGCACTACGAGGCGAGAGTACTCTCGCATCTCGCCTCGCCTCGCATTATTATGCGAGGCGAGAGCGAGAGCGAGATTGCGTTTTAAAATGCGAGGCGAGATCGATATAACAACTGCGAGAAATGAGAGTCTCGTGAGAGTCTCGCGAGACTCTCGCAATAAATAGACAAAAAACGGTAAAAATAAAATATTTTCTGAAATAATTTTTAATTATTTAAAAAATACATAAAAAACATGTATATTATATAAAAAATAAATGTATTGTATTTCGGACTAGGCAAATAAAATAATAAAGGAACTTCAAATAAAATAAATATATTGGTACTGTTTTGGAAGCAGGTGCACATAAAATTCTCTGTGAACTTGAACAAATAACAATCTTACTTACTAAATACAGAATTATAGACAGATAACAAAATAATAAAGAAGTCCGAATAAAGTTATATCCAGGATAACTTTTCCAACATTGGGATTTCGAGAACTATAAGAGATACGAAGTCGGTTAAATTAGACAAATGTTGCCCCATTAGGAGACTATTTTAGTAGTATTTTGTCATTTGAGAAAAAATACATACGTCACTAAATACAAGCGAAAATGTAAATTTTGCAGTTTTTTTATTTTTGAAAATATCTTTCAAATGTGAAATAATATTGGATTTTAATTTGCACATCTTTAAGGCACTTTTTTATGTTCTTTCGAATGACGATGCTCAATTTTTTTTATCACTATTAGTTTTCGAGTTGCACCATTGAAAAAAGAATTTTTTTAGCTTTCCATTCATGTGTAATTTGTCTGTTTTCATTTGTTTCAAACATCGAAAATACAACAATTTCTAAATTTATAGGTTAAAAACAATGGTTGTTGCATAATGTTGCAATGAAACAATTGAAAAATACAATTGGGAATAACAATTTGATTATTTTCATTGATAGTTTCTTTAATTAGTTCGCAAAATTTTATAGTTGTAATATTTTTATTGGACGTCATAGTAGGCAATGACATTTATAGCGAAATTTTAAAAAATGTTTCAATGCTATGTATGTTAGAAATCTGACCGACTAGCCCTTGCCTTTGTGACTGATTCTGACATTGCAATAAGGTCGAAAATCACTAGGATAATTTGGAACGTCGTCTTATGGCGAAATACATAGCATGACGTATATATGCATTGCGCAAGCGCTATTTTTATAGCGAAACTCTCGCGAGAGTCTCGCGAGACTCTCGCGCGAGAACGAGACGAGGCACAAAAAGTTTTGCGAGAACGAGAGCGAGATCGAGATTACAGATCCAGAAACGAGGCGAGATCGATATTTCATATTTCTCGCCTCGTCTCGCCTCGCATGCATCACTAGTAACAAAACTTGTCGACTCAAATGATAAAAACTAAATTACAGTTGGTACCTTCATAGATTTTACTACAACATTTTTATAAATAAATTAGAAAGATATGGTATTCGCGGTATACCTCTTCAATGGTTTATTTCTTATTTACGAGATCGTACCTAGGTTGTTTCTTTAGATAATGATGTAATTTCTAATATATCTATTGTTAATGTCGGCGTTCCTCAAGGCTCTGTATTAGGTTCAACACTTTTCGCTATTTATGTAAATGATCTGTCTTCATTTATTCAAAATAATGAAATTTTACAAGTCTCTTATGCAGACAATACAAATATTTTAATTACAATTACATTCTGTTTTAAAGTATGGAATAGTGCAATGGGGAGGATCACCTGACATTAAAAAAGTTTTTATAATGCAAAAAAGAGCTATTCAGGAATTGCATGGTTTGAAAATCATGACAGCTTTAAGTGGTTAAAATGAAACTCCCCTGCTGAACGTGGATATTAGATAACAATAGGAATTGTTTTAATTAGAAAGAATAAGAAGAATTCCCATGAAATTCCCCTTCCTCCAGTATATTTCCATGTTACCATGTTCAGACTTGTTTAATACGACGCATTATTCCAGAATATAATATGCTTGTTACTGTTTCAATATATACATACTCCCATTCCATCCAGTGATGGACGTGTTTAATTAAGCTCCGTAGTGATTGCATAATTTCATTAAATGGATAAATATGATGATGAATTGTAGTGACGTGAAGCAAATTAAGTGAAAAAGTTAAATAAATATACAAATAAAATATTGAGGACATGACAGTAATAATGAATAATAGGTGGTAACTGGAATATCTAAGTTAGTTAATGGAATATAATAACACATAGGTACATACGCATTACGTGATTGAGATTATATACATTAAAGTCAACGACATATGTATGTACCTAATTTGTAAAGATTAAATGTATAATTTGATATTTAAAAAAAAAATATAAGTTTGTGTTATACATACTATGTATGTCGAAAAAATGATATACAAATTTATTTCATATACCACTGGTTAGGTAATAGTAACTTTTTTATTTGAAACATTTTTCTTTATTATTAATAGTTTAGAGCTATTAAAAAAAAAATTAACAAAATTCCCTGTGTCGTCACAAAAATTTTAATGCTGTTTTTCTCGAATTCTATCAATAACTACGAGTTACAAATTTAACTCTATAATTGGATGGATTAGAAAAAAATTAGATCACATATTTAGGTACTCGTCTCCGACAGGGCCATTCAGACCATGTCATACATCCTCGTATTGTTTTAATATAAATTGATATTCAAAGTCAAACACAGTCTCTATTAATTCGGTTATCCTGACAATGCTAGAAGTTAAATTACTGTTTCAAGTATACTCAAAATTAATTACTCTTCGTTAATTACTGTCACTCTATACAGATCAGTTTAAAAGAGGAAACTAATTATGTGTAGATAAGTAACAATAAGAGCCAAGAACTAATCAACGAATGTATAAACTGGCAATCACTCCGTCTCCAATGTAAATAGTCATCCCAGTGACTACTGAACGTAATGCAACCATTTTCGTGACTAAACCCAGTTATTACTAAACGTCACGTAATCATTCCTGTGATCACTCCTCCGTGTCTGTAATTATCCCTCTAAGAAACTTCACTTTATCATCCCTGTGGTTACACCTCCATAATCATCCCAGTAACTACGAAGTCAGTGAGATCTGAAAGACCCAGCCTTCACTAAAGTCAATCATATTATTTTGATGCAAATTATATTTTATAATTTCTGACAGGTAAAATGGCATTGCATTTATTTATGATTTTATTTCATTACCAAGGCTAACACTATAAAGTGTATAAAGTTTTGCAAAATTTTAATTTCGATTTGCTCGAGCAGGTGAATGATTTAGTATATTTGAGTACCATTATGTCGGAGGGGTGGAAGAATTGATCGTGAAAATGAAAGGAGAGTGAATGCGGGATGACTTTTGGGAAATTAATTCAAAAATGCATAGAGATATAAACTTAGTAATAATATTATTTGGTTGTAAAGACAATGTTACGTAAGTGTATGCATATTTAGAGCATTTAAACAACTGAGTGAATTTTTAGAAATTAACGTCTTAAAAATAATTGTTATCGCATTATTCTTGTATGAGTATTAATGAAAAAAAGATGTTTAAATATTAATTCGTTCGAAACTACAAACAATTGAAAGTTTGTGTGGCATGTCATGTAATTTTAACAATTATCGCAAAAATTCTAGAGTCTTAATAACGATGTTTCTTCACTAAAATCAGGATATGCGATTTTTAGTATGAATCCAATACTTCTCGAGATGTAAAAATTCTATGAACAAGTTTCCTCCTACTCTTCTAAATGTTCGATATTCTTCCTATTCATTGACAAGATTGGTGGTATTTCTGAAGGGTATATAATGAAATATATGTAGAGCAAGTGCTTGTTTAGTTGAAACTGATACTGTACATACTTTGACTTTTAAATTTAATCCCATTTCTTTTTATACTAATAGCATATTATATTACATCTCGACTTGTCCATTTACGAATTTTAGGTTTTCCGCATTCAAGAACAGGATCAATTTAACGTGCGGCAGCTATACCTATAATTCTAAATATTTAATTAATGATACAAAATAAATATTAAATTTGGAAGCCAACATTCGTCAAACTATCGCCGGCATACAGCCGCAAATGTTGGACATGGTGATCAAAAACTGGAGCGATCGGGTGCGTCAGTGTAAACAAAGCCGTGGTCGACATTTGAACGATATATTGTTCCATACATAATTGCATTGTCCGAGCTACGTTTTATTAAAATGAAAATCCTATCACTGTTAATGAAAGACCCTTTAGTTGATAGTTTGCTAAGGGAGAGTGGAAAGAGAAAAAGAGCATGTATTTGAAGTGATGCGAGGGATGAAAATATTCGGACAAATTGTAATAGGTCGATGTGTGGGAAATGTACAAAAGCCAGCACCAGCAAGAATCGACTGGCGACGGCGCGGTAGCAACCGAGCAAGGATCGGACGGACGAGGCTTAGGGGTGGTCGGGCGTCGGGTGGAGGCGTTGGCGGTGCGTGTGGAATAGGGAAACGCTGTACGCTGTTGAATAAGTTGAACCCGGAGTCCGGAGCCACAGCTCGCAGTTCACCTAGTACCGCCACCGTCAACACACGGCTATCTAACATATCTTATATACTTACTTGTAAGTCTTCATATCAATGCTCTATGTACCGGACACATCATTTAATTTCTCATTGCGTATGTATTAATTTTCATCTTTACAAAACAGTCGACTAATTTTCAATATTTGTATTTGCACGGTTTAATATCACAGTTTATAATTTGTTGCCAGTGTTTTAATGGGCAATCATGATTGTGATAATGCGCATTTCAAATTACTGATCACAAAGTCTAATAAGTATAAAGCACAATTCAGCACGTGATACTGCACTTGAATATCCATATCTGCACTGCACAAGTAGCATCACTGGTATCCAATAAGATTATTTAAACTATGACAGTCCTCAAGTCGAAGGTAAATATCACACATTTATGTTTTGCATGTTAACTGAAAAAATTAATGTAAGCTGCATGTTGTATAAACAAATATCTACATTATTTTTAATGCGTCCCTTTATAAATAAGTCAGCAAATATCTCACTTATTATTAATTTTAGTCATTTTAATTATATAGAATAAAATGAATTATCTAATATAGCGAAACGACTGGTAAGTAGCACGATGGATTTCAAGCAATTGATAGCAAATTTTTTGTTATTATTTACAGTATTTGCTTTCAACTTGAATATCAATTTACAGAATAAAGTTAAATTTTTGCTGGTTTATTTATAGGAAGATGCAAATAAGTGTCTAAATACAATATAATTTAACTTAAATCTGCACATTTTATATAAATGACTTTTTTCTTTTGTAAATATACTAAATATCAATTAAATAATTACAACAAAATAATTATAATTTAAAAAGTTATTTCATTTATAAAATGTATAATGATTTTTACGCCTGTTTGATGTATATGATTATGGTTTTTTGGCATATGGCCTATGACTAATATTTTAAAATTCCACTTACATAGTGAAAATAGTACCTTTTATTACCAGGTTGCACCACTATTTCATTGGCATTAAAGAAAATATAATACAATTTAAGCTTTATATAAATATATTTTATAAGTTCACAATTTGATTCGCTCTAAAACGAATATTTCATATTTTACAGGCACGTAAATGATAATAAAAACCAGAAAAAAAAATAGTGAGTTATATATCACTACTGCCGGGACAATAGGTCATAAGTCGATTTTTTCAATTATTGCGTTTGGATTAAATGTGGCAAAGTTTTTCATATAAGGAACTCGAATTTGTTCCACCCTGTACGTTGGGACTCCAAAATTAAACCAAACGCAATAATTGTAGACTTATGACTTTTTGTCTCGGCAGTAGCAATATTAAAATGTGAAAATTAAGTGTTCAGCAACAAAGATATGAATGATGTTTACTAAATACTAAGGTGCTAAAGCCTTGTATTATGTCTATTTTGAAAATTCTAAAGATACCTAAACTATAAATCGATAGCACTTCGTGAGTTTCAGCTAAGATGTAATATTTACTATTTTGTCATTAATGTATTACAATGGATACCTGAATCGTTCCAGATAAAATGCAACATAGGTTGTCAAAGTTGTCAATCTTAAATTTCAAATGAACTTGTCATCGTCATTTACTGATTTATAAAGAACATAAGAAAGTAATGAGCAGTATCTTAACTCTTGTTGATTTTGAAAATGACAAGAATGAAATTTGTCGTCTTTTAATAATCTAAATACAAAAGTTTTGCTAGTATTTAATTAATTTGCCAAAACTTTTGTAGGCAACTGATTTTCTTCTTTTATTGCACGTAGTAAATTATTTTTATTTTCTTCAGTTCGCGCAGTTTTTGTTCTTGCCCTTTTCGTATGATTCTTATCTAAACATCCACCACTTTTGAATGTTGTAAATATTTTTGAAACTGTTGAAGGATCTGGTCTTGGACGTTCAGGAGATAAATTAGCAAAAATATCACAAATATTTCTCAAACTATAACTAATGTCAAGTTCATTTGACATTGACAACTTTGACAACCTATGTTGCATTTTATGTGGAACGGTGCAGATATATAATTAGTATCCATAGTTATACATTAATGGCAGAATAGTAAATATTGCATCTTAGCTGAAACTCACAGTATATTCAAACACTAATGCGTGTTAAACAACATATAATATAAAATTACAGTACTTCCGGTTTCAGCGAAAATGATATTAATTTTCATAAATGTCACATTTTGCATATTTTTCAAAATTTGGTTTGAATCTTATATAAGTTAATTTTTCATTATATTTTTCCGTAAAAGTAGTACGAGTAGCTACCCTTAATATAGGAACATTAACTTCGCGAACTTGCAGACATGCTAAAACGACGGCATGTAGATATCGCTTGCCTATAGGGAACAAGATGTAAAGGGTAAAAATAAACTAATATATTACGGAACTTCTAATCATCGTGGTGTAGCTATATGAATGATGGCATTCAAATTCTTGATTTTTGTTATCTGTAATAGCTTCTTCAAAAAGAGAAATAGTCATTTAATAACATACTGCAGTGGCAATAATAGCAGCAGAATAGACTATATTTTAGTGCATAAGCAAGATTTCTCTGTCATCATGAATACAAAGATAATTCTGTCAGAATGCCTGGCGCAACAACATAAATTACTGATTAGTGACTTAAGGATTAGGACACGGAGAATAGCAGGATTAAGAAGTAGGCCATCATCATTTCAGTAGGGAAACTAGAGGAGCATCAAACTGCTATTGCGAACACATTATATTCTCTAATATCAACTCAAATGCTATTGATATCGTGTAGGCCGATCTACGCCATTCTGTTACTTCTGCTGTGAAATCAATTCTTTGGAGCAAGAAATTTGGTCGTCGTCATATTGATAGACAGGCGTGGCTGTGGACCGAAAATGTACAGCAGAAAGTGAGAGAAAAAGGGCAACATTTAAAATGTGGTATGCAAATAAGACTATTGATAATTGGCAAAATTATGTCACAGCGAAGAAAGCAGCTAAAACAAAAAAAATAGCAATAGCTCGTACCAATCACTATGAAGAATTATATGATCAGTTAGACACAAGGGAAGGTGCGAAAAATATATTCCAAATTGCAGAACAAACAGCAGATACTAGAACACTTTAAAGAGATTTCAGACATAGAATTTCCGCATCCGCCAATCCCTGAAGGTTTACCTAGCACTGGACCATTTCCTATCATTACAACTGAAGAGGTAGTTGAAGCTATTAAAGGTGCCAAAAATAATAAAGCCCTGGGTACAGATGATCTACCTGCAGATCTGTGGAAGATAGAAAACCTATATGACACGGCAAATGAGTGGCTGACACTTACAGAGTGGGCAACAAGTATTACAATTGCCATTAAGAACAAAGGCGCCCTGCAGAGTGCTCAAATTATGGGCCTGTACGTCTCCTCTCCCATACCGAGTGACTGACTTCCGTTGTTCTCGCTTCTCGCTGGCTCTTATATACCTGCCCGGCTGGCGTGGGTGCTCGGGCGTAATAGGGGTCATCCCATTGGAAGGCCCACTGCCTTCTTAAGCAGCGAATGACATCACTACTGCTTGAGGCAGGCGCGCTGAACTCTGACTAGCGGCTGTACGGTGCTAGTCCGTTAATGTATACAAAATTGTATGTACCTACCAGCGAATAGGTTTAATTACTTTATTTTTTTTTTATTTATTTAAAATTCAGTGCAGTATAAAATCTACTGATTTCGTAGCATTCAAATTAATTCAATTGTTTTTCATATCCACCCTAGAGTGGATATGACTATTATATCCACACTGTTCAGCATGCGAATATAGCATTATATAAAATGGGAGTAGAAATATAGTTTTCACTCAACAATTATTATTTAAATACGTGTCAATATTTATAAATTATATCCTAATGCTCAACTTTCCGTACCGGAAATACATATTAAATAAAGAATTGAAATTTGCTCCATCAAGAATTCCTGAAAACAAAGATATTATACAGAATGTTATGGAAGTAAGCGTACGTAAGTACGAATAAAATTTGTTATATCTCACAGCTACATGTTTTGGAATATAAGAATCGATTGTCAGTATAGTTCCAAAAAAGATCAACGGCGTCACAGTCGCTAACGTTACTTGTTGTGGGTACGGCGCTTGCGCTATATACTCGACCTAAGCACGTTATAAAAATTGATGGTTATATCTTGTAAACCTGGCTTTATAAAAAAATTCTATATATGCCATTAAATAGTATATTTAAAATAATAAAACCTTGAAATGAGCCATTTTTTCTATTACCTAAATAAAAATGATAAATGGGGGTGCATCTTTCCAGATTCAGCCTTTATATATATATATATTCTTGTGTGAATTCTTTTGTTTGCTGACAAAATTATTTTAGAACAGAGTCTTGAACATACAGATTGAGTTTGATCTTAGTCCCCCAAATTATTTTAAGTAACCCATAACAGTTCCTGATCCGACCATACTCACCCAGCAGATGTGATGAGTTAGTATACCCAAACCGGCTGCTCTCTTTCGTTCTTTATTTATGCTTATAACTGACAGTTGTGGACTTGAACGTGGGGTTGTTTACGTCGCAATAATAATTAGATTGAGTTAGGTTAGAGTATAGAGCCAACCAGTCTGCTCTTTCTATTCTATACAATTGTATTCTTTATTTATGCTTGTAAGTGACAGTTGCGGATTTGCACGAGAGGTTGTTTACGTCTCGATAAATATTATATTCAAGAAGTTTTTCGTAAAATTTATATATTTTTATTTGTTATTAATATTTTAAAGTAACAAAATATTATATAATATAAACAAAAATCAAAAACAAAATTTTACAACAGCTAAATATTGATGCTTGGTGTATATCCCTGATGTGTTTAAGATGATAAAGGTTGTACCTTTGTACAAGACTGGTGAAACGAAAGTCGTAGACAACTACAGATCAATCTCCAGTTCCAGTTTTTGGAAAAATATTTGAAAAAATTAGAAAATGCTTGACAAAAA
Source organism: Ophonus ardosiacus (assembly GCA_943142095.1). Lineage (NCBI taxonomy): Eukaryota > Metazoa > Arthropoda > Insecta > Coleoptera > Carabidae > Ophonus > Ophonus ardosiacus. The sequence continues at coordinate 47,559,241 of OW964833.1, read as the reverse complement.
TTAAATTAATAAAATTATAACATAATAAAATTTACGCATGTTACAAGTTATAAGAAATTTTGACAGATAAAATGTCAAACATTTATTTATCTTTTTGTTCAAATGTCATGGCTATTGTTATTAATGCGAAATTGAATAAATTTAATAATTAATTCATGGGCGTAAAATATTACATAATTTACATTATCTGCAGGATAAATCTCCTATATGAACATCATTCGTTATTTATTATCACTACGAGTCTTGCAAATTCCATGGATGATCTACATATATGTGCTAGGGTGGTGTAACGAAGCACTTTGTGGGGGGGTTGTAGCAGCTGCTCCCTCTGCCTCTTCGGTTCCTACGCCTCTGCATCCAGTTATAACTCCTACGCAAATATCAATAAAAACTGTCCATTCACAAACCCACCTAAATTTCTCTCATGCACATAAACACCCACTTAAACTGCTTATGCAAACACCGATGCAAAACGAACTAGCACACTGAAAAACAGACCACTCAAAATAACTTTTATTTATAATTTTCTTGATATATTTGTAAACTAGGCTTAGGTTACCCCAATACCCATTATATATACAATAACATCTTTGTAACCTTAAGTGTAAAACCAGGGTATTAGTCTACGTCCAACACACAGATCAATCATTTGAATAAATGCACACTAGGGAAAATAAATAGTACATTTGCAATCAAGACAGCTTAATACCCCACAAATTTTTAGAAAATCTGTAATTTCATAAAAATAATAATAATTGTAATTATATTAAGATACTTAGTCGTAATAAGTTAATTTCAATTCCAAATTCAAATATTGTATTTCTTTGTGGTATATGTGATAAAAGGAATCGATGAATATCGAATGTGATAATGAAATACAAGAAAGGGAAATCTTACGGATTTACTCTCTAAGAAATTGCTTAATTAATAAACAAAAACTTTACATAAACATTAACTATGATAAAGTAATAAATTTGAATATTGTTAATAATAACAAAAAGTTTATATTTAATGAAACCTCAAATACAAGAAACTTAGAAACAATCAAAATTCCAACCCAACAAATAATCCTTTTAAATCAAGTCTATTAATCAGAATTACATTCCATATTCTACGATATATTATATTTCTACATAAGAAATTGCAGCTGTTGCAATGTTAATTAAAAAAAAATATATCGGCCATCATTAACAAGAAAATCGTCAATAAAACAAAATTCTCATATTAAACATAATATCGAAACAACACCTTTCGAAGAACCAACAGGTGTTCTTTCGTCTTAAGGGGGAGGATTTATGTAGGTTCCCAACCCTTATTACACAACTATTGCATCAGCCGCTTGCACCCTAGTATATGAGATTATACTATATATATATATATATATATATATATATATATATATATATATATATATATATACATTTGCTAAGGGCTGTGTGATTGCTTGTCCACTTCATTTTGCGGTTTTAGAATTATATTTTCGTTTTCTTGTAAAGTTGTAGTAATTATATATTATGTGTGATTATGTTTTTTTTTATTTGTTTGACTGTTTTCAAGTGTAGTCTATGTATTCGTGATTATAAGAATGTTTTTGACGACTTGCAGAGATGTCCCGCTATTTAGATGCTGAACAAGTAGACGCCTATTTCAAGCAACTAGCGTTGATCCGCTAATTGTTTATAATTTGTGATAAGTTAAGGATTTGTAAAAAAAATCTTTAATATTTAACAAATACGAGGTTTGGTTATTTTTTCTTTGTATTAAGGGTAGAAATAAGTATGGAGATCCCCAGTTTAGTCTTGTAAATAATATTGTGTGTAATTGTATACTGATGAAAAAGAAAAGTTTGCAGATATCGATAAACATTTTCATTGATACATCGAGTATGACGTAAAATAATGTAACCATATAAAGTCAATATAGTTAACTATTCTGCAAATGAATTATAAAAGTTTAGACTAAATTTATAGTTTTGTAATTCTAAATATATTATATATTTTGTATTATAATAAATGTATTTACAAAATGTTTATGAATTTCATTAGACTAGATCCAAATCCTAATTTCGAGAAAAAATATTTATAAATTAATTCATTAACTATTAATGATATAATTCATCAGAAAATAATATACAATATTCATATACAGAGTGTACCAGAAATAAGTGCATTAAATTTGACCAGTGATAGAACTCGGCAAGAGTAATAATATTTCTTAGTAACTTTTTATCGAAGTCGTAAATTACTTTGGAAAGAAAAATATTTCCAATTTCGAGACATATACTGGTGAAACAGAAAAAAGTAAGTGACATTGATAGAATTCGTCGAGAGCAACATTTCTGTTACATTCTGTATACGGTATTCATACATTAACTATTAAATTTTGTATTTATTATTGTCATTATTTTCAGATAATATTGAACTGTACAGAAACATAATCGGGTGTAGAATTGATATGTGTAACATAGAAAATAAGAATATAATGTAATTTTTTTAATGTGGTGTTTGTTGCTTCCTTAAATAAATTAGACCAAAAGTGTAAATCTGTAAATATTAAAAATTTGTAGAATTAGAAAGTGCATCCAACGAGTACTAATTGTTGCTCAATTGTTTTTTATGCCCGAGTAAGAAATATACGAAAAATTTTCATAATGCAAATAGAGCATACCTGTCGTTTCAACATGGTGTCCAACAGCTGATTCTGGACAAGCAAACCGTCAGTTTACATTACGTCTTATGGAGAAATGTCGACCCGTAAGCTTTTGTTTTATTTTTTACAGTATTTATGTTTTCTTATGGAAAAAGAAATTAGAGTTTGTAAAGGTGAGTGTATGAGCTGTGTTTAGCATAAAAAAATATTTTAATATATTCTTATTATTATTATTATTATTATTATTGTTATTATTATTATTCAGGGCCGCGCCAAGCCTGTGGCAAAGATAGATTAAACCGGCAAATTTAATGGGGCGGTTTTCTCTTCATCTACACAAAGATGGGATGTTTTAAAGAAAAATGTAAAGAGATTAGTATTGAAACCCGTCTTGCCACTAAGGCACGAAATTGCTGAAATATGTCAATCTTTATCAGATCTTATGAATAATCCAAATAAAATCATAAAAACGAAACATCAAGCCAAATGTTTAACGATAAACTTAATGTCATTTAAATTCTTATGTGCGATAGTAATTTAGTATGACATATTAAGTCATGTCAATGTTGTCGTGTATTGATCAATTAAATAATTTAACCGAATATGTAAAATGTAAATGATCGGATGCTGGATTTGAAGAATTTATAAATGAGTCAAAAAAATTAGATGCAATATTAGAAACTGACACAGAATTTCCATTTGTGCGACGTCGAACGAAGAAAACTCATTTCTCTCATTATCTCCGAAAGAGTATGACGCAAGCTGGATTAAATAATTCAGCAATAATTTACATCGTTTAGATTTAGTTTTAGTTTATATTAGATTTACCCGAAATAAACAAGTTTTCTGAACTAAAAGCTAGAAAAATTAAATTTATCTAACTTTTACAAAGTAATATTTTTTACTCATGTACTATGTAGTTCAAAAGTAAAATATTTGTTTGATAATTGTTTCACGTTACAAAATACGTACGGTATAGTACTCATTTGTCTTTACATTTTTGGTCTAATTTAATTAGGGAAGCACCAATGACCATATTAAAAAAATAACATAGATATTCTAGATAACATGTCTTTATGATTATATTATGTAAATGTTTAGTCATGAGTGTCACATCATTTAGTTAAAAACAATTTTTATTATAATAAATCTTTTTTCTATTTAGTCTGTGAATCCGTAGTGTTAAAAACGTTGCTATGTATAATAAAATAAATTTGATGGTGTTGTAGATGAATGGCTGCTCCCTTATGACAAATACTCTTTTATGGTGGATTGCTTGTAATAACTTCACCACCGTTTTGTTAGCAATGCCACGTTCAAAAGAGTTACATGGCGCACGAGGGTCTGGGGAAGTTATTGATAAATTTGAAGTAGAAACCAATTCGGAGCCAAGCTGTGAAGAACTGAAAGCCATGTGGAGGTTTTCGAAAAGACAGTCACGTGCAGCTGAAATCACGAATGAAATTCCTACTTATAGAGATCCCTTCTCTTACAATATATGGGATCCCTACTTTGCCAGAACAAGAAGCGGAGGAGGGTAAGTTATATATTATTAAATTTCAAGTTATCGGGTATCCTTGCATTACGTTTTCCATCGCAACAAAAGCAATTGTTTTATGTATATTAATAAATTGCAGGCTAAGAACAATTAGTAGAGGGAAGCCCAGACCACCTGTTTATGGAATAATGATTCATAAACCAAATTCTTTCCGAGTGCATGATGTTTTGGCCAGAGACCGAGCATTTGAAGATTTTACCCGTTATTATGGACTTCCACAAGCCTATGACTTACCGAGAAGAGGAAAGTCGGCAGTACGTCTTGTTGGTGGCGGACTTAGCATACCCCAAAGTGGAAGCTTCCAACATCTTAAGGTAACAAATAAAAACAATTATTTATTTTAGTCGGAAATATAAAGTTAAAATTAAATTCGTTGTAATAATAGTAAATTTAAAACAATCTGGTAAATTACGTTTTGTGCATAATTTATTTTCACGTTATATGTATTATTTTCCAGAGATTTATGTTTACAGGTGTTCAGGAAATGTTATCCTCGACACCTATAATATACATATAATTATTTTATTTTTTATTTTATTTAATTTCGGCTTTCCAACAGGACCATGTCCTAATAACAGGAAAGCACATACAACATAAATGCAAAATAAAAAATACATTAGCAATTAAGTTACATTACATTACAAATAACCAACTACAATTAAAACATAATAGAAAAATTAATAACAAATAACTAATTAAAGGACAGTACTACATTTGTCACTTGTTTTTTACACTGTGATAAACTAAAAAGAAATATATCAATTGAATTATGATAAGACACATATTTATTGTAAAAAATGGTAGGCGATTTAGTGCAGAATTGAAAGCAGCATTAGTTCTATTAAATCCTAAAAAGAATAAATCCGTTGCTCTAGTCGTATAAATTGGTACGCGAAAGCCCAAACTGTTTAATAGATCAGGACAATCGACTCTATTATTTACTAATTTATATAAAAATATCAAGTCAATTACGATTCGCCGTTTTTCCAGAGGTAAAATATTAATTTCAAAATTATTAAATTTATATCTAATAAATTTACAAAATTTTTCTTGAATACGCTCTATTCTTTTAATATGAATAGCATACTGAGGTGACCAACAAATTGTTGCAAATTCTAATTGACTTCGTACTAAAGAAAAATATAAAACTTTTAAGGTTTTGGGATTTTTAAAGTTCTTTGATGACCTGATAAGAAAACCAAGCATTTTACAGCCGAATTCTCGAAAGAGTATTAGCTAATACCAAAACGGGTGTTAGCTAGCACCGCCTTAACACGGTATTAAAATTTAGCCTAACCTCGAATTCTCAAAACAAAAACGGTATTAGGCTAGTCCAGTGCTAGCTTAACACCACATTGCCGCGTTGTATAAAAATGGCGGGTGACATGGCAGGTGATATGGCGGCGAACAAGCGGAACAACCGTCAAAGAAAAGCAAATTTTACTTCCACTGAAGTAGAGGTAATGTGTGATGCAATAAACAACCGACACAACATTTTATTTGGCAAACCAACGCCACAAAATACACCCATCAAGAAGGTTCGTGCTTGGGAAGAAGTTTGTGTGGCCGTAAATGCGGTATCTTCCCAAGCACGAACAGTTAATGAAGTTAAAAATAAGTGGAAGCAAGAGAAAGTTAGGATAAAATCAAAACGTAAGTAAAAAATGACAATTCAATAATTTGTATACCGTAAAGTGAGGTTACTTTGTGCCGCCTGGTGTAAGTATGTGCCCTAGCGTTCGATGCTACACAAATGGAGAACTGGTAATTTTGTCATGAATACTCATTAGTTCCTACTATGCTATTCCTATAGGTATAGGAGATTTCATGATTAAATTACAAGTTGATCATTTTTTACTATGAAACGTACTGTCCAAAGTAGCCTCACTTTATGATAATAGTTACTATTGATATTTACTCTTTAGATGCCAATATGCTAAAAGAAAGGAGGAAGACGGGAGGTGGTCCAGCCGTAATAAATACGATATTAAACTACGAAGATAAAATCTTGTCAGTCATAGGTTCTGCATCTGTTTGTGGTTTGGAAAATCCAGTTGACATAGGTTTGCCTTCAGGTAATGTATTTATAGTTTTAAGTTCATGGTGGCATTGCGTAAGTACCTACGGTAATGTTTAAAATGTATTCCTATTATTTATAGGTTCTACCCATAACCAAGATCCTCCAATCGAAATTCTTGACATCCTTTCTCCTCCTGCTCCAAATTTTTGTGCTGAAACTGTTGACATCCTTCCTCCTCCTCCAAATTTTTCAAATTGTAATCATAATCATTCTTTTAATAATATTTCAGTATCAGTAGAAACCCAGACAGAGTAAGAGGATGCACTATTTACATATTATTATATTAATTAACTATTTATTTTTACTATTAGTTTTGATCAACAAGAACAACCGAAGAATATATACGATCAGAATAATAAATTGCTGGCCCAAGGGGAAGAACTGAATAAAAATATAGCGACCATCGCCTCACATTTGGGTGATATTAAAAGCTATTTGCACCAAATTGTAGAAAATTTAAATAATAAAAAATAAATATAACAAATTTGTTTCATATTCACATCACATTGTTTTCACCAACTAACATATTGTTGTAATCAACGGTTGTGTAGTTGCTCCCAGCGAATAACAATTTAGTCTATGTAAATGTAAATCAATGCTTACATCAATCATTTTCAGTTAAATTGTTGAATAAAAATAAATGAATTAAAAACAGAGTGGTTAATGTAACCACATCTACAAAAGGGACTGTTCCAAGTGTGTTTTATTCTGCGTGTGTGTGTCACTTTTAGATAAATTCCGGACAGTTAAAATATTGAACAGAGGAGATGATTAATAAAATTTCATGTCAATGTTATCTTTGGTATATTATTAATGTAAAATTAAAGCTAGGGATGCGCAGAATATCGCCAAATAAAACTATTATTATTATTATTATGCATCTGCACGCTTACACCCTCTGAGTTTTTATTACCCCCCCATCCAACCTCCCTGGACGAAATATTGAAGAAAAGAGAAAAATATAGGTAAGTAGAAAATTTATTCATTAAAACATCTATTTACTAAAATTTCACGTACTTGAGTACCGGATTTATCATTTAAATCATCGGGAGCCATATTTTCCACCTCATTTAATAAATTTATTTCTAAATCAGGTAAAGGAAGTTTTCTTAATCTGCAAATGTTATGTAACACACAAGATGTTACCATTATATTTTTAACGCGAGTTGCGTCATACAATAGTGTGCCACCAGAATTGTCTAGGCATCTAAACCGGCTTTTAAGCACACCAAATGTTCTTTCAATGGTGTTTCTTGTTTTAATATGTGCGGTTTGATACCTCTCTTCAGCCGCATTGGATGGTTCTCTAAAGGGAGTTAATATTCCTTGACCGCAAGGATAGCCACTATCTCCTAAATTTGTAGTATTTTTAGTTTTTTTTCTTTTATCAATTTATTTTAAAATATATGTACCTAGAAGCCAACCTTCACCATTCCAGTTTGCAATATATTCTTTTAGTTCACAATTTGTCCATATGAAGGAATCATGAGTACTACCGGGCCACTGCACAACCAAATTAGTAATAATCAAATTACTGTCGCACACAGCCTGTACGTTCAGACTATGATATCCCTTTCGGTTGACATAATTTTGAGGATCTGTCTATATATGTAAATTGGTAATGTTTATAATAAAAGGTACTGTTAAATTTTACAAAAACTTACTCGAGGCGGCTTTATTCTTACATGAACACAATCGATGCAACCAATTACGTTCGGAAACTTTGCAATTCTGTAAAACCCTGCAATAATAAAATAATATTAAATTTAAATTGAGCGCTATTTTGTTCGTCATGGGGGAAGGCTATCTGCGCGGTGCGCATGCTCGCTCGAAGAGCAGAACATAATGGACATGGACAGCTGTCTACCGTCAGATCATTTGAGCAATGCCATATATTAAAAGTAATGTGCTGTACATTGTTAGTGTTAAAATTTATACCGATTTTTGTTGCAGAAACATCATCTTCTGTGGTTGGAAATTTTATGTAGTTTCCAGATAAATGCACAATCGCATTGCAAAAGTTTTTTAAAATTCTACTGCAACTAGATTGGCTGACATGGACCACATCTCCCATTATATTCTGAAAACTTCCACTTGCTAAAAATCGCAAAGCCATCAACACTTGAGTGTCAACAGACAAAGCGTTTGATCTGTTTGTATTTCTTTCTAGAAATGGCCTAACTAAATCGCAAATTTCTAGAATAGACGCACGTGGAAGTCTGTAACGTCTGGTAAATAAATTAATTAATGAATTAATCATCTACGAGTATTTTAATAATAAAACATGTCATTACTATTGCAGATAATGGTCTGAAATGTCATCGAGGCTAAGATGTACTTGATGTATTCTTGGACGATGTATCCTATTTGGACGGTTTAACTCATCATTTGCCTCTATTTCTTCATCGAAAAGTAAAAATCGTCTCATTTTGTTATTTTGATGATGAAAAAGAAAAATTTTAAATAAATATTTAACAAACACCACAACGAATTTTTGTTAAAACTGTTGCCGACCAGTTTTAAGGTTTGGTGCTAAATTTAAACTATATCAGAAAGTGTTATTCTTTGAGAATAGGATTAGCTTATTTGTTTGTTGTTGTCATGGATACGATGAGTGTTAACGGTGCTAACACCGGTGTTAGATGAGTGCTAAGAGTTTGGAGTTACATTGTTTTGAGAATAGGGTTAGCGCTAACACTGGCAACTAACACCGGTGTTAGCGCTAATATCCTTTCGAGAATTCGGCTGTTAAATGCTTTCTTTGTTACGTTGTCGACATGTACATCGAAAATAAGTTTTTTATCATAAAGAATTCCTAAATCCCTTACTTCTGAGACAGGATTAATTATTTTACCAGCGAAAGTGTAAGAATAGCAAACATCAGATCTATTTCTAGAAAATGTGATAGAATGACATTTGTTAATATAATAAGAACATAAATAAATAATATTGTAAACAGTAGTATTCGAAGATAACAAAATAATATCATTTACATTTTCAATTTCTAGAAGGCCGTAGCCCTTACCAGTTATACCAAAGGACTCATTTTCGCTCTTATTAATACGTTTTACGACAGGTTACATCATAAAAAAGATGCTCTTGTGAATATGCGCCTTTAGGCATCTTGAGTCCTGAAACCCCTGAAAACCTAGTTTACCTTTTAGACAATGGCCCAGTAAAGCGCCCCTATAAGAGCCAACCTATGTATCGTGTGTTTTGTATTTTGCGTTTCATTAACATCTTCTATTTATTAGGAATTAATACGCACTGAACGAGCTAGAGAATTACAAGAACAGCGCATGTCGGAAGAAATTGCTGCTAAATTAGCTGCAGCCAACAAGAAGGAACCCAGCAGATATCGTGATGAAGATCGAGATCTTCAACAGTATGTATTTTTTATTTTCCATATTTCATGCCTGTTACTTTAAAAAATTAAATTATTAAAAAAAATATTTTTATCTTGATAAAAAATAATTGAAAAAACAAAAAAGCTGTTTCATACAAAAAAACTGTTTCATACAAAAAAATCATTTCATAAAGAATAAATTTTTACAATAAAATACACAAAAAACAAAAACAGGTAATTTATTTGATTTTTTATTTTTAAAGAGAACCAACAATTAGGTTTCCACGTTTTACACCAGGTGGTGATAATTGGGGCTAAAAAACAATATTATTTTATTTATTTTCTGTCAAACTTTTCTTTGTAAAAAATAAATTAGGTAATGAATGTTTATCGAATGAAGAACGTATTTTTTTATAAAAAATTATTATGACGAAAATAATTTAGAAGAATACGGGGTTTATTCATAAATATGATTGATATTCATAATTCCTTCATTTATTCATAACTTCTTAGTAACTTTATTTTGTAAACCTTTTAAATATTGGGCTAAAAATCTTCAAAGTTTTGTAAAAAAATTCATTGCCTACATAAAAATACTAAAAAAATGAGAATTCAAAAAAATGTTATTAAGAAATATCTTTGCTTTCAACGAGTTCTGTCACTGATTAAATTTAATATACTTATTCAATGTTACTTACATTTTTCTGTATCACTGGTGAGTATATGTCTCGGAATTGGTAATATTTTTTTTCCAAAAAATGAATTGCGATTTCGAAAAAAAGTTACTAAGAAATATTGTTGCTCTTGCTGAGTTGTATATATATTTCATAGAAATCTCGGAATGAGCTACATGATCCAGTCTGAAAATGAAGCTAAAAACGAAGAAAAAGAAAAGGCTCCTGTTCGATACCCCGGTGTACTTGTATTCCCGAATCTTTTGTCTCCTTCTATAAGGCATGAAAGGGGTGAGTCTTTATCTAGGAATGAGCAGCATGAAGACCCAATGGATTACTATCACGAAGAGTCTTTCAATCCTCATAGAACTGTATACAGACGAAATTATTATAAGGTAAGTTAGTTTTTAAACATTGCTATATTTCTCAACGAGTAAAATTATTAATTTTCGAAAAAATCGCATAATAAATGCATTTTTCATACATCTTCAAAGTAAATTTAAATGCAAATAATATATTTTTAAATTCTTTGACAGTTTAAAAACAAATTATGAATCAGGTAATCTTCAGAATATATCCTAAATAAACAAGACGGAATTTTCAAAAATTGATATACCTACATTATATAGTAGGTCTATAGGGTAAGGCTAATTTAAAATACTTTTCAGAAATTCTATTTAACATATCAAAGATGTTTAACGCAAAATACCGAATTTTTTCAAATAAAAAATGCATTCAACTTCGCGCACAACTTTGAAATTTAAACTATAGGTCTAGAATTAATAATAAATAAAATAGCTATTTGTACCTATTTTTTCAATTTTTAAATCTATAATTAGATGGATTAAAAAATAATGGGTCACATACTTCATTAAAATAGGAAAGACAACATAATAATGTAAATAAACTTATCTTTTAATCGTATTCATTTGATACTATTTCAGCAATTTAAATCATGGAGTAAATGTTCTTCAAAATTTTCGTAACGGAAATTGTCATATTATAGTGCGGGACACGAAAGATGAATCTAATATATGAGCTCCGTTTAAATCCACACGAAATACAATTAATTTACTTCGCTTATACCTAATATAATATATAACAGTTGCCCAAATAAGTTTCAAAGCTACGCAGCCTTTCTTATATTGGCAGTTGATCTGTGCAATTGCTGTTCGTTTTAGTTCCTGTCTTGATTACACTCGGATCCATTAGAATCATGAGTTAGAAGCACAGAGTTACAGTAATAATTATTATTTGATGGCGTTTTATGGAATATCACGATATAGTATTTCTTTCCCTTACTCGTCAGGTTAAGATTCGTGTCCCGCACTCTACTTTAACCCATTAAATTAAATTTAATTTTGTTTATTGTGAAATCTAAAACTAATATTGTTTCCAGGATAATTTTTCAGACGAAGAAGTGTTATAAGAAATAAACAAAGAACTCTGCAAAATTTGTGACAAACTTAATCTGTTTGACCTTGTTTAAAAAAGTTTATAATATGAACACATCTTCAAAATGAAGGAGTAACTATGTTGTAGAAGAAAAAATATTTTTTCAGTGCGCGGTTTAAAACAGAGTGCGCGACTCAGGCACCGTTAAAGAACTATGAAAAAAGTACTATTTACTTCCACGAAATAGATATCTTTTATACGAAACTTACAAAATATATAGAATCTTTTTAATATGATCAAAAGTATATTAAGTCAAGTTGCCAAATATTACACTTTTCATAATTTTAATTGTTTTCAAAAAAGACAATAACTGAAAGACTATCATATTTCAATACTTAATGTACAAATAGAAGCTATTATTTACATATACAGTCCTAACTAAATATTAAGGCACACTTAATGTGTACATTTTATCAAACAAATATTCCGCAACTTTACTTTAGATTTTAATGAAATATACTTCTTATCAATCAGGCTTTTAATGTAACGATGATCTATTGACGTATTTATTTATCAAATTTCATGCGTAATTATATCCATACATATATTTATATGTACAGTCATTAAATGAAAAAGTTATGTTAAAAGCCAAAATTTAGAATACCAATGTATCAATTAGAAATATACATCCATATATACATATACATGTAAAAATGTGATAACATTATCTGAAATGTACACTTTGTATAAATTCATGTTTAGATCTATGGTGAAACTATGTATGATATAATTGCAACATATCGTATAACTATGTAAATTATTACATAGTACTGTCCTCTATTTTAATTTGCGAACAAGGTAAACTAATATTTGCTCTTTGAAAATCTTATTTTTATTTTTTTTGTAATTAGATAAATGTGAAAAATCTACATCTTTCTATTAATGTACTGTAGATAGAGATATCTGTGTAATAATATTATAATAAGAATATATATAGACAAAATTACACAGACTACTTATCTATAGCAAGTAGTGAGATTTAAAAAAACGAAATATAGAACAGTATTATATTTATCCTACCTTATTTAATAGATCTTATAAATTATATGTTGAATAAAAGAAATCATAAAAATGTCTTCCGCAAGAACTGTAAATACGTATGATTGTTTGCAAAATTGGTACTTATATTTTCACTTTTATTTTTACACTATAAAATAAACCACAAACTAACATTTTTAATTAATATTATAGTACATATTAGTTAATTATTATGTTTTTAATTTACCATATCTTTTTTAAATTGCAGTAGCTTAAGCAGCGGTAACATATCAAAATTACGTATAAACTATGAAATATGTCACATAACTGCTAGTTTTTCACCAAGCTCCTTTTTGTGTTTTGAAGATGAAAAATTAAACGGTAAATATTTTTGTCTAAAGTACTTTGTAGTTGTAGATGTTACAAAATAAGCACTATTTTTCTAAAAAATATTTCCAATTATATTTACATGCTTTTCATGTATTTTCCATTGTAATTGAAAAAGTATTATTGTATAAGCGAATGTGTTTATATAACTAAGAATGTAAAAGAAAAATGGAAAAATACTAGTCAAATGTTCTTTCAAACATTTGTAACCATTTTCGAATTAGTAGATAATGAATGTTGCATTGTCGTATCAATATATATATTTTAATGAATAATTAATATTTAATTTTAATATAAATTAATATTGTAGCAAAAGGGTGAAGAAAATTAATTAATTACAAATATTTTCGTCTGGTTTGATTGAAAGTGAAAAATCATAATTTTCTAAAATTTGTTACGCAATACTGTAAATATGAATTTTTTCTTAAAATTCATTTACTTATGTTAGAAAATTAAATATTTCAAGAATTTTTGATGAAATACAAAATGGAAAAATGAATAAAGTTGAAAAATGTCATCTTGTAAAGTAATTTTCTAGAATGAAGCTTTCTGATAATTTGGATTTCATTCCTTTGTTACAAATATGCTACTATATATGATGAAAAATGTGATGCCCTGACAATAATTTGCACGTCATGTCATAAATGAACTATTCATATAATATATGAAATAATTTCAGTAATGGCCAGGATACAGTGTTAAAGAACTTAACTTAGTCGTTAGTTGTTAATTCTTTGAAACAAATATATTCACTGTTTTCAATAAATGAAGTCAATTGTGATGAGATTAGAAATAAAGAATACAGTTGTAACACTGTATACTGTTCAAAAATTACAAGTGCAATTTATTACCAGTATACCTTAAATCTGACAATAATTATTATTACCTATACCTAAATGTAACTTAGCAAGCGGTATGCATTTGGTAACTTTTAGGGCCCAACGGTTCCCAATGCAAACTGTTTACATAAAATATATCTAACTTTGTTTAAAATTGTACACATGGTCATCAGATAACAGAATACTGTATCAAACAGGTAATTGTAATTTGCAAATACAAAATATCGTATTTTCATGATATCAATTGAAATGTTTCGAATTACACTTTCTATATTAAGATTGATAATGACAATATATTTATATAAAAACTTGACGAGAAATACGTTATTCTGTAAAAACAGAGGAGCTATAATTAGTTTGTATTGAGTTTAAGGTTAGGCTGGAAAAATCATGTTATTCATATAATTTTATCGCTTTGAATGTTTTATCAACAATAGAATCAGTTAATAAAGATTATTTACTATATGAATTTGTTTCAATTTTAATGTCACTCATACTTTCAACATAGTTTTTTTTGTGTTATAGTGAAATTCATCTAACAAGAACACTTTGATGTAAAACGATTTAGCAATTGCGCCAATAAGCCAACAATGTCATCTTAACAGTACTGATCCTGGAATAGCCTGCTGTTATGATTTATTAGGGATCTGCAACCACAAGTTTAGGGTCACAAATGTTATTTAATTATGGCTTCGACTTACTAAGCCTGTTGTGGACCGGGCACAGCTGGGGGTAGTACTACCTGGCGCTTAGGATTCAAAATTGATATTTAATGCATTCGCAAAATCAAATTACGTGTTTGACCATTATTACAAATTAAGAAAAAATAAGAAAACGCAGTTAAATATTATTTTTTGTAATTTTATGTTATTATAAATATGGTAAAACATTTGATTTTCTATACGGTTTGATTACACATTTTCCTTCATATTCAATAGAGTTAAAGAATTTTAAAGAGATTAACTTTCATAAATCAGCCAGCTATGTTTTAACCATGGAAACTGATGATATATTCAAATAGATAGATGTCAGTGTCAAATACAAGTTATACAATATATATTCGTGTTATAATTTTATTAGATATATAGAATCTTTATCTAGGAATTTTCGGAATGGAATTTGTTCATGTTACAATTTTACTGGATACCTACATAGAATCTTTTCCAAGGAACTTTCGGTAAGGAATTTGTGCAAGATACATATAATTGACGGAAGGTAATGTGCTGACCACATCAGATTTTTTTACTATATTATGTCTCAAGTATTGTTTTTTATATATTATTTGTTTCATTATCATTAAAGGAGTTTTTTAAAAAATCTGTTTCATTATTACAAAATAAAGTGAAATAAAAATAGGAAAACATTTAATACGTACCTGTCCTGTACAAACTATACCTGTAACTGCCTGCATGGTTGTTAAAAATGCTTTATAGTAATTTCTATAAACTCCTACATTAGGATATTGCA
Organism: Ophonus ardosiacus; assembly: GCA_943142095.1. NCBI lineage: Eukaryota > Metazoa > Arthropoda > Insecta > Coleoptera > Carabidae > Ophonus > Ophonus ardosiacus. Next base: position 47,543,808 of record OW964833.1, on the reverse strand, counting down.
AATTCCTTGATAAGTATATTTTCTATTGGGGTTCGGGACGGGGAGAACATTAAATTAGATACAATTTGAAATTTATTTGCTTAATTAAACAAAGTATACATAAATAAAATGAAATAAGGTATATTGGAATTTACATAATACATATGTTCTGTACAACTTCTGGAAGTTTGTCGGTATGTTCTTGAAACACCCAACAGTTTATAAAATGGAAAGTTTAACATGTATTGTTAATAGGACAATGTTTTATTACTAGAATATGTTTTATGAATATTTTATTACAAAAAAATAATACAGAAATTTACAATATTCGCTGCTTACATTTATTCATGTAATACATATAAAAAATATTTTTCACAAAGATTCGTTTCCTATATTTTTTATTCATAAGGCAATAGACAGATTAACATTAAATGTAAAAAAAAATATTTATTCGAATGTTTCATATAACAAAATTGCATTTTGCAATGTGGTATTATGCCATTGTCAAGATAAAGGAAAGTTATATAAATAGGACAACATAAGCTATCTGATGAAGATCAATGTAAAATTTTACTACATCACCTATTAGCATTAATTTAGTAAGACTAAGACGAGTGCAATAAGCACTAAACATATTTAAATTATTATTATTCGTAATACTTGTTTAAATTGACATTGACATTTAACTTATCGGCACGTATATAACACAAAAATAGATCGATTTATTTACGAAAATACATTGACCAATAAACAAGGTATATTTTACGTTGATTTTTTAATTACTTTTCCAGTGCCATCTCCATAATATTTGACGTTTCAAATTAAGTAGACTGGGCTAAGAATTTTTGAATTGAGTTAACAGCAAATTAAACGGCTTTGACAAGCTGAAATGAGTGATAGGATATTCATATCTGTAATAATAGCAGTGATAAATTTAGAAGAAAAACGGCTAATATAAGTTACAAATATACCAGGAAAAATTGTCTCATCCCCATTAATCAATTGTAGTAAGATTGTATATCTTGAAATACAATAAAGAATTATTATTATTATTATTATGTTTTATAGAAGAATATTTTTAAACAAGTTACTAAATGCTGACCTCAAAAATTATTAAACAAATACAGCAAAATTTAAATTGTAATATAGAGTAAAATATATCAACAAGTACTTGTACAACTGGTAGTGCAACTTTTTGGAAAGAGGTAATGTTCCTTCTTAATAAAATGTCACTTTTAACACATATCATAAATAACTATTTAAGGCTCCATTAACCCACTTTTGTTAAACGGTTGAAATGAATAACACCAATATTTTTACGAGAGTTTCTGTTCAAGATAAATAAATAATTAGGTACCTTGAGATGACAATATTAAAAAGTTGGTAGTTGTATTTCCACAAAAATAAATTGACCTATTTATTTATTCATAACTGTAAAAGCGGTTCTGATAGGTAACGTCACAGCTAATTTCTATACTTTAAAAATTAATTTCGCACTCATTACTACATATTTTCAGACTGCCTTTTCACTGATACTTAAATTTTAATGCACTGTCATATAAAAAATAATCAAATTTATATTATACTAATACTAAATAACATATTTAATTAATACCAAATAGTCCCGTACGAAAACAATTATTTCAAAACTCTATACTGACACGGTAATCACAAGGCACGCGAAAGTAAAAATAATATTAAAGCTACATGTTCATAAGAATTTTCAATTACACAGGATATCCAGCGTAACTAATCTTGAGAACTATAAGAGATACGAAGTAGGTTAAGCTAAACAAAAAGGTGCCCCATTAGGAGACCATTTTAATGGTGAAAGGTAAGTACTTTATCACTAGTATTCAGGTTTGATGTCAAAGTTTTAATTTTTATATGGTCGCCATATTGGAAAGTTACACCACTGAAAAGAGATTTTTTAACTATCCATATATATATAACATGTTTCTGTTCATTTAAAAACAATAGTTGCTGCAATTAAACAAGTGAAATCATCAATTAGATATTATTTTTTTTTTATTTTAAGTTTATATTCTTCATGTTCTTTATTTTTAATATATTGAAACAATTTTTAAATTTCGTTATAAATATGGCATTATCTAATATGAAGTCCATATAAAAATATTAAACTTTTGAGTATTAAATAAGGATATTATGAATGAAAATAATCAAATTATTATTTTTAATTGTTTTTCAATTGTTCATTACTACAACCATAGTTTTTTACCTATTAATTTAATATTTATTGCATTTTGCAGTTTGAAACAAATGAACAGACTTGTTATACATCGTTTGATAGCTAAAAATTCTCTTTTCAATGGTGTATTTTTCCAATATGGCGTCCATATAGAATTTAAAACTTTTACATCATGACCCGAAAACCAACAGTGATAAAAAAAATTGAGCATGGCCATACGAAAGAACATGAAAAAGTGCGAATTAAAATCCTGTATTATTTCACACTTGGAAGATATTGGCAAAGATAAAAAAAAACTGCAAATTTTTTCCCACACCTAGTGACCTACGCATTATTTTCGCAAATAACAATAAAAAAGGTCCCCTAATGGGATAACTTTTGTCTAATTTAACCAGCGTCGTATCTCTCATAGTTCTCGAGATCCCCATGTTGGACAAGTTATCTTGGTCACACTGTATATAAAATACTTTAAAATGGAGAATTATTTGATGTACCATCAAAATTATCTCATTTGTAGGAAGCCAATTAAGAAAACTATAATACCATATTTTGTAAGGCTATTTGAAAAGTGATTAAAGAAAATAATCTCAAAAAAAGAAAATACTAGTAAAATATACACTTTATGGAAGTGGAGTAAGTTGACATTCAACAGCAATGGCAATACCCATTCCTCCTCCAATGCACAAGGCAGCAATACCTTTCTTTTTATTCAAACGACGTAAATTATATAACAGAGTAACAAGTACTCGAGTTCCTGAACATCCAATGGGATGTCCCAAAGCAATAGCTCCGCCGTTAATGTTTAACTTGTCCTCAGGTATCCCCAATTCATCTCTTACAATGATGGATTGAACGGCAAATGCTTCATTAATCTCAAAAAGATCGACTTCATCTATCGTCCATTTAACTTTACTCAACTAAAAATAAAATATACAGTAAATGATATACGTAAAAAATAAAGACTTGAAATACCAAATTTCGCACTGCTTTTATAGGTCCAAGACCCATTTTTTCTGGATCCAAGCCACTTTGACCAAAACCTACAATTTTAGCTAAAGGAGGGTCTGTGGAGTTCCGCAACTCTTCAGAGTTACAGAGGACAACAGCTGCAGCTCCGTCGTTAATGCCAGACGAATTTCCAGCAGTTACTGAACGCTCGTTTCCCTTTTGAAAATAAGATTTTGTGTTGGGATTATAATGACAAAAATTCAATACATACTCCTTTGAAGCACGGTCTTAATTTTGAGAGTCCTTCTAATGTCGTTTGAGGTTTAATGAATTCATCTTCACTCAAAGTAAATAGTTCTTTACCATTCTTGCCTTCTACAGGAATAATTTCCTCAGTGAAGTAGCCTCTTTCTTTACAGTTAGCAGCTTTAAATTGAGAATGACTAGCAAATTCATCTTGTCTAACACGAGAGATTTTATATGTTTGTGCCAAATGTTCAGCTGAACAAAAAGAAAATCAGTTATTTTATATTTTTAAATTGTACTGACAATTTACCGGTATCACCCATATGCATATGAAGATTTGGATCAACCAATCCATCTGTATTAATATTGTCCTCAAACTGACAAGGTCCATATTTAATTCCAGGTCGCAACAAAGCACTATGATGGGCCATGCTCATACTTTCTTGACCTCCGGCAACTACTACAGATGCCTCTCCACTTTTAATAGATAAATAACCCAGATAAACGGACCTAAAAATATTTATATATATATACCGACACATGCAATACGGGTTTCCAGGTTTACAGCTTAAAAAATACTTATTGGATATCTTATAATCGTTATTGTTCTGATTTTTATTACCCTAATATCAAAATGAAACTTTAATGCATTTAAATCAAGCGCTTAAAATTCAGTATCAGCCATGTTTGTGACGCGCTGGACACTGACAAATGCTATTGGTTAATGTTCGAGAAACGATGTACCCAGCGCGTTTGTTATATATTCGTTTTAATCATCTCTAGAAACGTAGGTTTTTAGTGTAGATCACGCCACACGCGCCTTCTTTTTTGTCGGATCCCATTTATTGAAACTAATTTTTTTCTGTCGTATTATAAACTTTTCGGCCAAAATACAAAATACGAGTCTAATATATTTATGTATAGATCAACATATTAAAAATTGAAAAACTTGAAAACTTTTATTAGTATCATCGTAACTCGATTTGATTTTGTCAGTTTTGAGTTATGATGCTGTTTAATATTATACGCACTCTTCTATTTACAATAAATAGATCGAACGTCTAGTATAAATAATTCAGGTGTTATTTGAATATTAAAAAATTCATCGTATTTCTTCTAATTCAAAATATTCAGGTAGTGCACTAGTAGATACAGGTTTTAAAAATGAAAATTTTAAATAAAGAAAAATCGTTTCATCGTTAGTTTTCAAGGTAAGTATATGCAAAGTAATGCAACTATTATAGATTGATTTATAATATTAGAGTAAACTTTGGTTCCTCTGAATTACAAAAAACATAATTATGTAGTTAGGATCTTATTAATTGCGGACATGATAACAAACTGACGTCATACAAAAAAAAACAGACTAAAAATGTAACATGAAAGGCATAAATTAGATAAAATTATATATATAGATGGGCTATTAACATAATTTTATTGTTATTCAAATAAAGGGGTACTAAAAAGTGAAAATGTAATTCCAACAAAAATAGAAATGCAAATACACTATGTATGTCAAATTTGGAGAAATTTAATGACTTACTTAAGCCCAGACCCGCAAAGCATATTAACGGTATACGCTGGTACAGTATTTGGAATACCAGCTTTCAGTGATGCTAAACGACTAGGATTCGGACCTTGGCCTCCTGTATAAACCTAAAATTTTGTTTTATTATTTACTGAGGCATGGACATTACCTATATGATATGTATATTTCTTACCTGTCCCATGATAACTTCCGTAACTTTTTCGGGTTTAATGTTGGAGCGATTCAACGCTTCTTTAATTACAATGCTTCCAAGAACATTCGCAGGAATACATTTCAAAGTTCCTGACAAACATCCTAAAATTATAAAAAAGAAAATACACATTTTAAATAATTCGCAGTAATAGGTTAATGATACCTATGGGTGTCCTACATCCAGATACAATATAAACTGTATTTTGATCAGCCATTCTGAAATATACTTCCTTTTATTTATACCAACTTTTATTACTTCTCAATTTTTAAGTATCATTAGCAGTACAACTCATAGAATAAAACACAACGTGCACTCCTACAAACCGCTTTGATACTGACAGTACTGACACACTAGCAGGGCGACAACAGTAACACGCGGAAACGCGCACACACTTGTATACTTATATTTTCTATGCGTGCGCAAGCGCAATCACGTTGAATCCAAAGAAAATTATATTTTGTTGTTTGAACTCGTTAAAGCCATTAAGATTATTTTATTACCTGAAAAAACCTAAAATTAATAATTCCCAGCAATTTTGCAAAATAATAACATAAATTATAATTTCAAACATTTTATCTACAATTAAAAAATAATACTTAATAGGTACTTGTGCAAATATACTAGTAAATATGGGAAAGTATTCAACGCCCGAATATTCAAAGCCAGAATATGCATGCACAGAATCATGGCCGCTTCGCCCTAATCACCACCAAATATATGGGTGTGACCTAGTGGAAGTCGTTTTAGGTTGTGTGATTCTGTTTTTGAATATTCGGGATTTGAATGATTGTAAGCATATTCTGCTTTTAAATATTCTGGGTTTAAATATTCGGCTTTGAGTTACACTCGCAAATATTATCGAAATTGCATAAAGATAGTTTATTACCACTACGTTATATTGAATTACTTGTATAATTATAAAGTATGTTCAAAAAAATTCTAACTTGGAGTAGGCTATGAACAAAAAAAACGTATGTCAATTCAAAAGTATTTAATTAAATGTCATTTTGACACGAGATATTGTTACCTTAAATTACATTTAACAATCAATTTCGACTTGACTTTTGAATTGAATAATGATGACATATGTTTCTGTGTTCATAGCTTACTCCGCTTACTTACGTTAGTATATGTTTTCTATGTTACTCCGAATTAATTTTTTTTCTGAACACAGTGTATTATATAAAATAAATAGTCATACTGAAATTTAAGCAAAATAAAAGTTGTATTAACAGTTGTCTGTATGTCAAAGAGTGTAGTATTGCCATCTAGTAAAACTTTAACTCATAAATTTCACACTAGATGGCACTAGAAGGTGGTGGTAAAAATGTGAAATTCATGAATTTTGTTGTGTGAGTAGTAGGCTGTGACTGTGCCAAAATGGCAGAAAATATACAGGAAAGTTATCAGCAGATAAAACCGTCAGGTAAATATCAATTCACTTATGTTACATGTTCAACTTTTATTTTTTGTAATATTCTAAACATTAATATATAATTTTTAGTTGGTTATAAAGTAATACTGTTACATAATCGATGCGACACAACCATCTGTAATAAATATATTTACTAGTGTTTGGGGTGTTTAACAAAAATAATACAAATTATCATGGTACTTACTAACTTTATGCTTGTTATAATTAATTTTGTGTATGCAAATATTTTTTATCTAGTGTGGTGCCTTTTTTTTTAGCTAAATATGACTACCTTGATGTGGCCTTGTCAAGGATGATAGAACTGCCCAACGTAAAGATGTGGGAGACACATTTTATTCCTCATTTGACAGATAATTCTATTTTTCAATTGTTTATTAACACTAAAACGTCGATAATCTCAGTCTATTTATAATTTGCAAATAATTAATGAAAATATTTGTGACAGGCATTTCTCTTCGTGGAAATACTTGTGTCTTTTACCGGTGTTTTTAATTTGTGCTTTACCAGTTTACATATTATATTTACTACCGTTGTTATCATTATGATTAAATATTAGAATTTCGGAAAAAAACGATATTAATTTGACATGAGAACAAATATATAATTTTTACTTTGAAATAATGAATTTGTAGTGTAAGGGTTCTGGGAGTTATTTTCGGATAAATTCCTTTTTCCATATTTTCAGATACCACTTGAACTTCAGAATATTTATTTAGCTCTGGGAATGTAGACAGCCGGATATCTGTTTTTTTTTTTTTTATTTTATTTTGTTACGCTGTCACATAGGAATGTTTCGTCTCAGCTGTATAGTCATTTATTTATATAAACTTTGTTCATTTTATATGTATAATTGTTATCTTATTAATTTCTTTTTATTATTATTTCAGGCAACATGTCAACTCAGCCGTCTACCGAAAACGTGAATAACAGTGAGTCAATAAAATTTACATTCTTAAGTTTACTTTAAATGTAAAGCATGTTATATTTCATTTTATCATCATTAAATTATATTGTTTTATTATAAAAATATTAAATCAGAGATAAGAATAATATCGAGAATAATATGTATATTGTATTAATTTTATAATATTTAAACGCTATGTATATTCAGGATAAGTCTGGGAAGATGTCCCCCCTTTTAACGTTTTGTTATAAATAATAGAAAAAAAATTGCTCATATAAAATATTTATTATTTTAAATATATTTAATTATAGATGTAAATATTTTTTTATAAAGTCAGGTTTACAAGATCACCTTTCATTTTTTAAGTAGCAACCTATAATTATTTTACTAAAATATAAACCACCATTTTTTCTCTTTTCAACAGTGTAAAAGTATGTATCAATTCAATGATCTTATTTTTCTCGATTTTTTTTCATATATTTGATTTATAAACTTTTATATCGTTGAAAAATGAAAAAATGGCGGTTTATATTTTAGTAAAATAATTATATTTTGATAATAAGTAATTGCGAACCTAAAGTTTTAATACATAGAAATGGGTTTAATATATCAAGAAGATTTTTAAATATACGAAGAAAGAATTTGTAAAAAAGTCATCAACCTCGCTGGGATTTTAACCCGGGACCTTCTCATATCTCACTAGCTATGAGAAGTTCCAGGTGTTTGAATTTTTCACAAATTCTTTCTTCCGTTTATTTAAAAATCTCCTTCATCCATTAAGCCCATTTCTATGTATTTAAAAATAATTATAAATTGCTATTTAAAAAATAAAAGTTGATAACTCACCCTGGGTAATTTTAATGTAATTAATAAACTCGTGTGAATTTTTTTGAAAATGAAGTTTTTATATGCGTCACATTTCTTGAAATTGTGTGATTCTATAATATAATTCCGAGTATAATCCTATATGATACAATGTATTGTAACAGATTTATTCATATTATCTTGTAGTTTAGTAGATTTAAAAAAATTAAACTCATTTTTTGATACTGAAAAGTAATGTTTTTCATATCAAAAATTTGTGGTTAACTTACCACTTAAAAAGATATTTCTGGGATACTCTATGCATTATCGACTTGATCAAGACTGAATATTTTATTTCGTCTGGTACACAAAAAGGTGTACAAATATGAAAAACTGAGAATATCGATGATTGTATGTGTGATTAAATACAAGTATTTCTTAAAGCAATAAAATAACCAATTTTTTAAATTGAAATTGATTAATTTTCTGCATTGTTTTAATGAAGGATGTAACTAGGGGTCGGGATTGAAGGTATAAATTATATCCTCGATTATATCATTTACAAGAATTTATGTTTATGAATCGAGAATATTTCGATTTCAATGTTTATCGTTGAATATTGAGACGTGTGCGCGTTAACATTGTGCTGAAATCGAGGCTTAAATAAAAAGTTACGCTCCTAGATATTGGAAGAAAAACAATTATTGCGAATTTTTATTTTATTTTTACAGATGTGTGTACATATTAGTATATTATGCAAACGAGTTTATTTTAATAGTCATTATACAGTATACACAATATTTTTGAAGAGCACGATAAATTATTTTGTTACTACATACACATAGTTTCTGGTTTATAATATGAAAATATTTAATGCACATGTTTATTAATATATGTAACTGTTTGATTTTTGTAACACCTTTACAATGGTTTAAAAATCTGTTTGGCTCAAAACTTTTGCACGCAACTGTATATTATTTGTTCAAATTTATTTCATTTATTGAACTCTAATCATTTATAGTCATTTTCTTATTCGGGCAACAACAATGATAAATGAAAGGAATTTAAGGAAATTAAAATTAATAGAATATCTTATATCCCATAAACAACCGATCATATTTTCTTTATTGCAATGAATATAGTGTGACCGAAACAATTAATTTTTTCATTAATTTTCTTAGAAAGTAGGCAGTAATTCACAATATAGTTTTGTACTAAAAACGGTAAAAGAGTCAACTAAATAATTAATTATTTATAATTAAATAAATTCATATCTGTGTCACGAAATATAATTATAAAGTATAATTTCACGTGTTTTGTAAGTAATTATTACATATTTTACTTGCTATAATATTTGCATAAAAGTACGTTATATTCTGAACAAACATGAAATAAAAAAAGAAATAATTAACATCAACCATAATAATATATTTGATAGTGTAGCTGTAATCCTAAATATTGTATTTTTTATATAATGCCAAAATTATTAGTTATTTTAATTTCATGGCAAAATAGTGTGCATCAAGGTGTAAATTGAAAAGTAATTTTGAATCATTATTATTCCTATATATCCAGAAGTTTCTATTGTAGTTAATGTTGCATTGAATATACCGTAATTATTATTTTTGTACTATTCCTTGTGAAGTTAATAAAATAGTACTTAGAGACATTTAGCGATAAATAATTAAGTTCACAGTAATCTTATGAGCGGCTTAAATCAGATTGTAATGCTTGACAGTCTTCGATATTTTCTGTGGTCTTGTAAAACATAGTTTATAAAAACGTTGAAAAGTAAGGGATCCAAGTGAGACCCTTGTGGTACCCCAGATGTAACGAAAAATACGTGCGATTTGAAACCACTGCAAAATACTAATTGGGATGGGATTGATTGGTTAAATAAGAATCTATCCATCTTAACAAAGATCCATGTATTCCTAGAAGTTCAAGTTTAGAAATTAACGTGGGATGTGAACCCGACCGAATGCCTTGCTAAAATCAGTGTAAAATAATTAATTCCTTTACCACTAAGTCTTCAGATATTTTTCGAAAAGTTGATAGTATGGTTATTAATCTATAATTACTATGAATGTCACCAGATTTGCGAATCGGAATTATAGATGATAATTTCCATTTATCCGATCGAAGTGACTTGATTAAATGAAAGAAATAAGGGTTCCGTGAGAAAAAGTGCACATGTTTTGATAAACTTTTAGTCTATCACAAATAAATAAAATTATTAATTGAGCAAACTCAAAATATCTTTATGTTTAAAGAAATTGACATTTCAAAAATTAAGAAAATCAATCAATGTATTTTTTTTATTTTTCTAGATGCCTCTTGGTATTTTTTGTAAAAATCGAAGTGGCCAAAAACTTATTCGGAATTTTTATCAGGTCCACTTCCTTTATTGACGTCTACATTTATTAAGTAAATTAAAATAGTTTATTTTTGTTGGTATAATGAATTGAGATTTATAGATGCATTATTATTGTTAATGTTATCGTTGACGTGTATGAGAGATATATCAATATTTGCGTAAATCGTAAATAAATAATTACTTATAAAACACGTGAAATTATACTTTATAATAATATTTCGTGACACAGATATGAATTTATTTAATTATAAATGATTAATTGTTTAGTTGACTGGTTTACCGTTTTTAGTACAAAACTATATTGTGAATTATTGCCTACTTTCTAAGAAAATTAATGAAAAAATTAATTGTTTCGGTCACACTATATTCATTGCAATAAAGAAAATATGATCGTTTGTTTACGGGATATAAGATATTCTATTAATTTTAATTTGCTTAAATTCCTTTCATTTATCATTGTTGCCAGAATAAGAAAGACTGTAATTGATTAGTAGAGTTCTATAAATGAAATAAATATGAACAAATAATATACAGTTGCGTGCAAAAGTTTTGAGCCAAACAAATTTTTAAATCATACCATATATAGTAAAGGTGATACAAAAATCTAACAGTTACATATATTAATAAACATGTGCATTTATGCATTAGATATTTTCATATTATAAACTAGAAATTATGTAAATAAACTTATGTAATAGGAATGACGATGGGTACCCGGGTACTCGGAACCTACCCGATAATAATGTACCCGGGTATAAAATTTCTTACCCGATTACCCGAAATATACCCGCTGCCCGTTAATTACCCAATACCCTTTAATTACCCGAACAGTTTTCAGCTGCCAGAAAGATGGTATCTAAAAGAAGAGCTTTTTATTACCATATCATAGGTAATTAATATAATTTATGTTAAGTTTTTTATAGTGATACAGTATATTATTTATTTGTATTACTTTTTATTTAATAAATATATGTAAACAATAATTATGAATTTTATTAAAAAGTAAACTGCTAATATAAGGGTAACTGGTAATTAACAAATTAACGAATTGTGTATATGTACTTAAAGGATAACGGGTAATTAAAGGGTATCGGGTAATTAACGGGTAAAGGGTACTATCCGGGTAGTTGTTTCGGGTACTCGGGTACCAAAATTATCGGAATTCGTCATTCCTATTATGTAGTAACAAAATAATGTATTGTGCTGTTCAAAAATATTGCACCAAAGCAATTAAAAAATCGGTTTAATTTTTTTTTACTGGTGATGTACTCATTTTTTAATGACTTATCCAATACGTTCTTCGTCTTAAAGACTTCGTGACAAAGTACTTCGGCTGACACTGGCAAGGTTTTCTATTCGATTTTAGCTTAATGATTGTATATGTTTGCTTTGTTGGTTTACGGTGTCTATTGCATCTTGGCTTGTCAGCTAATGATTTTGTCTACTTGTATGTATTTGGTAATAATTCCATTTGCTGTGCTTTTATCGATCATTAGCAAGCCGGCTATCTCACGAGAATTCTTTCCTTGTCGAGAAAGGTTTATTACGGATTTTCATAACTGAAAGTGGGTGCATTTCACCATTTGACTATAACTTAAATTAATATTAAATTGAGAATTTGATGACAAATATAAATAAACAAAGTATATCAACTATGAACAACAACTTGGCTCGATATTTTTGAACATGGTAAATTTCGTTCGTGTACTATAAAATACAATGAAAATAAATTTTAAAATATGTTAACTATACTAAATTTAATGTAATTAACGTATCTAACAGTATTGTAATATGTAAAAGTATGACAAACAAATTATATTCTTTTACAAAAGATAAAATAAGTTTGGCTCAAAACTTTTGCACGCAACTGTATATTTCATTGAATGTAAATGTGTTAAAACAATATATTTATATTAGTTTATTCAGTTTAGTATATTATTTTTTTTTTGAAAATAATTAAGGTGAAACTATCTAGTTTTTTACTTAAACTTGTGACGTATTTAAATTGCTTTCGGATTTTTTGTATTTCTCGTTACTTTCATGCTTATAATTATTTTTTCTTATTTTTACTTCCGGATAATAATTATGAGTGTTATTTGAAATTTAAACAAATTGATTTTCATAAGTACTTGAAGTATATAAGAAATTAAGTTCCATGTTTAAATATTTTAGAAAAATGAGTTTTATTTTAATTTCCTTGAAAATATAAATAAAATTTTGCAATATTTATAAAAATTCGAATTGACTTTACAGCTTATTAAATATGTAAAATAAAATCTGATTAGTGATTTGGGTGTAGAATGTAATTCTCTACAAAATTTATTTGAAACATTTTTGTCTAAAATTAAATGGAAAGTCTTGCGCAAAGAAAAACTGAATCGCGTTATCGCGTATGGCCCGCTTTTTAATTAACACCCTGTACATATAAAATTCAGATTCTAAAACAAAAAAGATAAATTCAAAAACAGCAAAAAACTGGATAGCATATCTTGTAGATACTGCGAACCCAAATTAATATCATTTCACTAGGTACAAAATTTTTTGAAGTTGATGAGAATAACACCAGATCAGAGTCGTGATGCAAGCGAATCTGTAACAGCGATGTTATGATTGGCCTCGAGGTCAAGGTTGCAACTAATGAGATTGGTAAAAAATGTATTTTATTTTTTGTATTGTTGAAATTAAAAATTAGTGCTAAAATGCAATTGCAACCTTATAAAATTTAGATACTGTTTGATAAATGATTTTTATTGCGTAATTTCGTAATTGAGACCGGGTATTATCGTAACCATAGTTTTGCAATGTTATGAGAAATATTTACTTTTATATGAGATATGTTCAATTTTTGCAATTCTCACACACACATGACGTTATCATAACATTATTTACATTTTAATATTGTAATAATATGTATTTGTAATAGTTTTGAGTGTAATAAAATTTAAAGATTTTGTGCCCCCAACAACTTCACTGTATTAGCAAATAATACCCTGTCTTAACTTACAGGTAATAGAATTATGACTGATGACTCGGTTAACTTCCTCTAAGCGGGAGATTATCTTAAACGACCCATTCAAGATTAGAATTAGCAAATTTTGGTAAATTTAACTATGAGTACATACCTTTAATTTTTATGACATTGATTTTTATTCATTCACAGCTAAGTATAATAATACCTGCGCTAAATGAATAATGGAAAAATTCAGTGTTGTATAAAATACTTGAAAAAACGTATTTGAAATAGAAAATACAAAATACAGTCGTGGTAAAAAAAGGGACACTTAGAAAGTTTTCTCGACCTATAACAAACGAAATATGGGTTTGTTTGCCATTTTTTTGTTAAAATATGAATAACTGATCTATAAAGTATGATTAGAAAATAAAATAAGTTTAGCAAACACTTTATTTATTAAGAAAAGGTTCTGAAACAGAAAAATGAATAAAAGTAGCAAATTTCTACTTCTTTATTAATTAGGTTTTATAGCTTTTATTTTGAGTAAGTAATAGTGTGTACTGCCTCCCCAAGCTGTAAAGATGTCTACCAAATTGAATGGTAAACATTTGTGTTAATTATATTTTCATTCTTCAGAAAGATATTGAATGGTTTTTGGTACGAATTATCGATGCTGATGGGATTTGGGCCCTCAAAACTTCCGAATGTAATTGTCAATCAATAAACATTTTATTGCGAACTATTTTTATAAGTTTAAATTAAATTTTCATAATAGTTACAAACATTTTTCTAAAATTAATTACAAATAAACCTTACCACTAAAATCTGGATATGCGATTTTTAGCATGATTCCAATAGGTACCTCTCTTAGCGAGAGGTAAAAAATTGCAAAATTGTATTAAAAAATGCTTCCAATGAAACAATGTGAGTCAAAATGATACAACCGTTATTTATGAAGTCATGAATAAATACTGTATCCATGATTATATGCTGTGGTTATATGTCAAACAATTAAATTGAATAGTAGAAAGAAATTGTTTGAAACAGATGTGTAAATATTTAGATTTGATTTATACTTATATGTTTTATATCGATAAGCAAAAATAATTAGCAATAATTATTCGACCATAGGAATGAAGAGTAAACCTGAGTAATTTTCTAAAAATATAAATAGTATTGTGAAAATGAAGTGTATGTACGAAGTAGAAATACTGTTCGTCGTGTAAGTCACGTGATGTCAAAAGAGATAGTCATGGCCGTGGTATGTTCGTTTCGTTTGCATGGTCGCATACTCAGCGCTCAGTGGCTTAGTCTCTGAGTCTCAGTAGTCGCAGTACTGTGGATAGTACGTAGTAGTTTGGCCGCGGAGTGTGTGCGTCGCGTCAGCTAACCTCAACCTCTCAAGTGACATGTGTGAATCTGGTTCGTGTTGTGGCATAATGTTGACTGTAATTCAGCCCCGGAACGAACCAAACGGGGTGGTTGAAGACGTTGATCATTTATTCCTGCTTCCCGAGCGAGCACTTATGGATAGTTCCCGCTTACAAAAAGACTTGGAAGGTTTGGATTTTGATCCACGGTTGATGCATGCAGCTCCGATGGGCAATGTCTGGCTGTGTGAGTAAAATTTTTATTGTTCTTCGACTATCTGACAGATATAACAACATTGTGATTATAATAAAATAAACAAGATGTTTATTTTATTTTGTTCGTAACTTATATTGTTATACTCATCAATTTACTAACATCACACTTTTGATTTCTTAAATTTTCTTTTTTTGTTTTGCGTGTATACATTTTCTTCCAAAATCATTTTACTATATTCTTTATTTTTGAATTCAAGAAATTACTGTATTATTAGCAATAAAAATCTCTATAATATACATACGTGACAGAAGTTATTAAAATATGGAAATACATATTTTGTTTTAGTAACATCCAAATAAAAGTGATGTTTATTATTCCAAGAATTAATTACTTTAAATTTCAAATAAAACACTGCTGTTAATTTTAATTGTTTTACCTTAAATATCACGTACATTTTCTCAGATGAGAGTATTTAAATCCAAATTTACGTGATATTTTAGCAAAATTTTATTTCTGTATATCTTGGCATTCCTATATGTTTATACATACATACATATAAACTATTGGATTCAAAAGTAGTCACCTGCTTTTAAAACGTTCTATCTTTATTTTTCCTCTTCTAAAAATGATATAAATAATTTTAAGAAAATTACATTTCTGTGTATCATATTTAAAATATATTACTCTCATCAATTTTGCATAAAAATAAATAAAACATTGACTGAGTACATTTTTTTTCTATAAATTGGTGATGTGCATTATGCACAATCTTTATGTTAAAATATTTAAATACGATTCAATATATGTCACTTATTTCATATGACACCTGTTGAAATAGCTATTTGTGTATTAAGAGCGCAAAATGGGACATTATTGATATAGAGGTTGTTTAGCATTCTCTCGAAATCGATCATTTGCACTCGAAATACACACAAGATTTTTTCTACAGGCGCCACCAATGAGGGCCGCCACCATAACAAATAATAAGAAAATGTACACTTTGTACTTACAGTACTACTCAATAAATAACGAATTATATTTTTTAATTTTAATATATTCTTCTTGAGTTATTGCTTCAATCTAATCTAAGCATTTTTTGCTTTTGCCCTATTTTATTTCTGTATTCCTTTACACAGCAGTACGGCATTTTATTTGGTTATGTAATATGCCGACAGAGGAGTCAAATGTCAGACTGACTTGTGGAGGTAGTAACTACAGCGCCATTAGTTCTTGATTAAACGTTTCTCATTAAGAATATAGACAAGTGACATTTCGCAGCATTTTTTAGTTAAAAATTCAGACAATGAGCTTTTTTCTACTTTGTCGCGCATGAGCGGCAAAGTGATATTTTGCGTTGACAATAGCTAGAGTAAATACCTACTTTGTATATAGAATGTAGAAAAATAATATTTTTATTGTGTATCGACGCCTCTATTACAATTTTAAATAAGTGCAGTAAATAGTTATTTATCAAAAATTATTAATATTTTAGTTTTTCAGTACATTTTTCCGTTCGGCTCTGTTACCTACATCGTATCGAGTTCGTAGCAGAGTGGCTAACGAGTACATGTCACTATGTCAGCCCCTAAAAATAAGCGGAAACGGTTTTTAGACTTTAAATATTTGATTAACATTTGTTATTTTATAGAAATAAATAAAAATGAGATGCTAATGTTAGGTGTTACGGTATTATATGAAGTAATTTCCATTTATAAATTTTATATAAATACATTTTTATACCGGATGTGCACACATTTTGTCGCTTCATTTGAAATTTAAAACGAATAATTCCGATGGAAACCGATTCGAAACGAACACACATCTTTTTGCACTCTTCTGCTCGTAGGAGTTGTATCAATATGTAGAACACAAAATAAATTATTTTTACACAACTCGTAGTTTTTTTCTTAAAATAATTATTATATTTTCAGTTTTTACTTCGTATATTCTGTTCCCCTTCTCGATTTTTTTTTTGGCTATGCCATTCTTCCGCTAAATGCTTGCCAAGCATAGGCGCCGACTTTGAAAAATTTTGTCGGGTGCACTCATTATTGTAGAAAAAAAGCTTCAAATAAAAGTTGGAGAGCATAAAATTTCATTTTTTATTTTGCCAAAATTCATAGGTTTGTTTATTATTATTTTGTCAAAATTGAATATATATACATATATTTATCCTTCAACAGTACGGAAATTAGGAAGGCGCGGCAAAATAAAATTACAAATTTCGATTTTTTATGAACTTTGTATGAAAATCCAATTATTTTATTTACTAATAACTAGAATAGATATTCATACGTCAAATGAGCTAAGATAAATTCTTAGTTTATCTTGGAACAAGGATGTTGCAAGTACACTGCATATGGAAATAAAGAACGAAACAAACTGCGCGCAGATTATTGTAAGTGAGAAACACGTAACCTACTCACCTACCCGACTATCGTGCCATCTTATAGAAAATCATAAATGTAAAATGGAGTTACTTGTTAAGTGAATAAAAATAACTTTAAAAATGTATAACACTATTAATCAATTAGTAACGAATGAAAATTAAGATGAATAACAATAATATAAATATGATATAAAATGTTTTAATTGATATATTTGTCGGGTGCACTTGACCCCATGTACCCTACAAGTCGGTGCCTTGCCAAGAGCCAAGACTATTTAGAAAAACAGTGTGCTCTAATTTAAGAAATCATAGAGGTTAACGATTTATCGTCTACATAAATTTTTCTTTGTTTTTAAAAATTGGTTTGTAGTAGAACATAAATTTACAGAACTATAAATATATGGTTTTTTAAACTTTGGTTATTTAAGTTTACGAAAAAATGTTATTTTGTATAATAATTTTAAGTTGACATGAACGAAATGAAAAATATTTTTCGCAGATAAAATAATAAATTTAGGAATATTTTTGGCCGGTTATTTTTCGTTTTATTTCAAACTCAGATTAAGTACTTCACATTTGAAGTGGATTGTAGTACTGAATTGAAATAGGTAATAAAGTACCAAAATAATTCTGGCACTTTGCAACCTGTTTACTAAATATAACATTTTATTTGCTATAACGCCATACAAAAGAAATAAAGACATATTTGTTACAAAACATGTTATTGCTAAAATGTGAAACTACAATAAATTCATCTTGATGAGAATAATTGCAATATTTGTGTAATCTTACTTTAATAATGTGAATTACTATTATACTTATTCTTTTTAAAAGTTGTAATAACCTTGCAGTTCTTATAATACTCAGCACTAATTATAATAGTCGACAGTTTTTAGAAATTAATTTGTTGGACTGAAAACTGTAGAAATATTTATTTATTGCTAAATAGTGTTTATGTATTTTTCCTTTGAGGTGATTGGCTTAAAAGAAAAAAAATGAATCCCATCTTCGGATTTTGATTTTATAAACTTCATGTTCCTTTATTTAATTTACTCTGTGTTCGAGTTATCATTATTGAAAATGGAGAATTATTCGATAGTATTATTTTAATGAAAACTATATTTATAAAAATTTCTGACAGGTGAAATGTCAAAATTTGTTCGGTTCATAATCGCTTACACGACGACAATATAGAGAATTGAACTGGAAAATTTACAATTTGTACCGATTTTTGTAGGTATACTTATAAGAGCCCTCGAGTAACAGCGTCCAGTGAAACAATTTGTTAGTGGTCGTTCTTGCAAGGTATTTTTACTAAGAAAATATTCACAATGAGTACTTCTCAGGTCAATTCTCTATATAGTCGTTGTGTAAGCGATTGTGAACCGAAAGAGCTTGTAAGTAAAACCTATTTTCTATTGCTATAAGTTCACCATATGCGGTTTTCGCTATTGTAGTTGAAATTGCAGGGATTATAGAAGTCAAAGGAATGATCTTGAATTAAACTATACATATTAAACTGACTTAACTCTCGCGAGATAAATATATTGTGTCGTTAAAAATTCAGGTTATTGAGGCATACTTCCGACATAATTGTGCTATCTGTATCATGATTAAGAATGGTGGGAGAAAGTTTGTCTCCTTGCGTGTCAGAATTTTGGTTTCCTGGTGTGACATTCTTTTCTTGTTAAAAACTACTCTCATCTTCCTGAATCTTTATACAAAGTTGACAACAGTTATATTACTATTGGAAAGCCGTGAAAGCACTTTTGCTTTTGCTGTTCGGATGATCGGAACGTGTGCAAATTGCATTCCACGATTTTGAGTTTAGGACGTAATAAATGTCAGCAAAAGCCTATACTTCAAGTCACGACAAAGATTGCATAATGCACGTGGTGGATAGATGCGTTATATGCAGAGTATTTATCTAGGTATATAGTTATAAAGCTGTATTCACACCAAAATAATTTCGACTTTCAATTTGTAATTTGAATTTAAACTGTAAACTTGCAACTTACAACATTTGTAATTACAGAAAGTATACAAACATTTTGAGAAATCTTCGTCTCATTTTTGTTTCATATAAAATATAGTGCTATATATTCAACTATTTTTATAAAGTTTTTATTATAACATTCAGAGCCGTGAACGATTCAATTATTTAAATCTCAAGAAATATTTTGTGTAAAATTCATGGACTTGACCGGGATTTGAACCCTGGACCTTCGTATTACCGGTACGATGCTCTCCCAACTGAGCTATAAAATCCCTCTGAAGTCAGTAAGACAGGTGAAAAATTCAATGACTTCAGAGGGATTACATAGCTCAGTTAGGAGAGCATAGATCATCGTACTGGGTTCAAATTCCGGTGAAGTCCATGAATTTTTCACAAAATATATCTTCGTTTTTAAAATATAGTGCGCCAATTATATCAATTGTCAATGTTATGTTTATATGGTTAAACCGAGGGTTAAATGAAACATAAACGTCAAACTACAATTTTAAACTCGCTTAAAACAATTGCGGTCATTTTGGAATATGCAGGATTTGAAGTGAAAGTGGAAATTTTAGTTCATGTTTTGTTTAAATAGGTATACATTTTTAAAATACAATTCCTGTTAACAATATCCGAATATATACTGTTTCATTATAATAACTTTGATTTGATTTGAAAATAAATGATCCACTATATTTTTCTGGAAAATATCTGGTGATGTAAATACAAATTTGACATAGCACCCTACAAGGCTATTCGCCTGATTGTAAAATTTTGTTATACTGTAATCTCTGCTTCAACAAAGTACGAACAGGTAGTTTTTCTTTTAAGTAATCATATCAAATTATCAAAAATTCGCAAAACATGCACATATTTTATTTTGCATTTTCAATTATCTTAAAAATATGCAACTCTAGTTTTTATTGACGTAATTATCATGTCAAACAAAATTTAACAACATATTTATAAAAATGAATTTTCTAAGTTATGTAACAAAATATATTACATTCGTTTTTGTATTTTACTTATATTTCCGCATAGAATATTTTTTGCGTGTTTGGCATTAACATTTTTAACCATTGAAGCGCTTAATTACATTCGTTATTATTCTTGGAACAATAATTAGCCGTCGGAATGAGAGCATTCAGCAACTGATAATCGTATTAGGTGGCAGTATCCCTACTTCAACCTATTTCAAAATAATCTTCAGTAAAATGCACAAAAATCGTCATTAAAATTTCAGAAACGGCATTAAAGTAATCCATTATACGACGATTTCAATCAAATGCAGTGTTACGAACCTTATAATAATTATTATTGTACAAATAAGATGTAGATGTTCGATGTATAATAGTAAATTTGTACGTAAAATGACAAAAAGAATGAAGCGCTTGGCTTTCAGACTACAGTATGCACCACTTGCTACTGAAAATTTGTTGGAGGCGTGGTCTACAAAACCCAGTCATGACGTAGGCGTCTTGTTCTAAATCTGTACGGAGTCTACTGTGGGAGAGAGTGAGATGATGCTATAGAGTATGTAGAGATGGAAGATATAACGAAGTGGTCGGGACGCGTACCGCGACATTCCAAGAAATCATGTTATTTTATAATTCATAAAATAATTCGATTACCATACCTCCAAACATTATAAACAATACACCAACGCATCCCTAAAAGATCATACAAACTTTTATAAAGAATACTATTTTTTGATTTGCGCCTTAGTTTTTGAGATAATATGGTGTAAACATAAAACTTATGGAATTGATGTCATACAACACACATCCCCCACTCCAGTATTACATGTCTTTAAAAGAAGACGGAAAAGAGAGAGATAGTTTTGTATTACCATGGCCTCTCTTCTTAATGTATTGTTCTAATCCGATTTGGTATTTGTCATTTATATCAAATCACTTTGCAATTGAGAATATGTAAAAGTATTACTTAATTATAGTCTTTTATGAGAGATACAATAAGGGTGCCTCAAAACTTTTGCACGCAACTGTAAGTTCACCTGCCGCTTTATTTTTTTTATTAATTGAATAAAAATATAAATTAGTATATGTATACAATTTCGGACGTAAATTATAATCAGGGCCAGCGGTAATTGCGTTGGGCACACCCGCGTTTAATGGCCCCCACATTTCAGATCTTTCACTTTAATGTCTGCGTTCAGACAGACGCTCAATAATGAGCCAGGAACGTTTGTCAGGATTTGTGTTAATGTATGTCGAAGAAATTTGAATTTTCTATCGTCATTAGCCAGGGATACGTCCAAAGCAAAATTTTAATGGTTGATTACGATGATCGACTGATTTCAGAATGTAAAAATGGAAAATAATCAGACATGCAGTCGTTTGTAAATTATTTATTTCCTGGCCGACGTTTCGACTTTAACAAAAGTCTTCTTCAGGGCTAGAAATAGTCAAAATTGTAAAGTAGCAAGTGGATCCCCTATACGACCCATTGGAAAGTCCAGGTGAAATATTTATTTTACAATTTTGACTATTTCTAGCCCTGAAGAAGAATTTTGTTAAAGTCGAAACGTCGGCCAGGAAATAAATAATTTACAAACGACTGCATGTCTGATTATTTTCCATTTTTACAAAATTTTGATGTTCTGAAATTATTTCTTTCGTTACACTTTGTGTTTAATTAATATTTCTTTCTAAATTCTGATTTTACTTTTTTCAATACATATTTTACAAAGAAAAGTTTCATAGCTTATAGAGTGAACACGAAAATCCGTGACATAGGCGTTTAACATGGGACAACATTTTTTTACAAATACTGTCTGTCCTGTCAAACTTTATAAGATGATTAATACATTTTTGATATCAGCATTTTTAAATTAATTGACCGAGTAAATGTAATTTATAGACGGCTAAAAACAGATTTAGTGTGCGTTATTTCAAGAAATGAGCAACAATAAACAGCTATTTTTAACATATTACTTGATTTGACAGTTTACTGTACGTTCGTGTTCGTGTTTTGAAATAATCGCATACTAAAATCAATTTTTATCACATTTTTAAATTCATTTTACTCAGAAAGCGTAAATTAAAAAATTTTAGCATCCAGAAACTCATATTTTATTTAAACACTGTGAAGGAATCATTAAATACATCAAGATATAATGGAATTGAGTTAAAAATGTTACACATTTGCCTGATTGGTGATTTAGTTTCATAATTCGTCTTAGCTTTATTGCTCTTGAAAGTAATTACCGAGAAAAACTCCTAAATATTATGTAGAATTAATTCTTTATTAAAGTAGTTAAATATATTTACTTGCAGATAATGAACAAGAAATGTGGCAGAAATAGAGCGAAACTATTTGTATTAAGAAGGAGATTATGTAACATAGGAACAAATATTCTAAAATTGGAATAACTTCTATTTTCCTTGATATCGAATTGTTTCGTTGATATTTTATTGTATAAAGTTTAAGTAATTTCTTGAAATAAATATTCTTTGATCGGAATATTAGGTGTGTTCATTGACCATAAATGTTTTCTGATACTGCTCATTTTACAGCGTACACGGTTATTTACTGAAATACATAAAAGTAAAATGATCGCAATTGTTGCAAAATTGCGACAAAATAATTTTGTTCCGCATTATTCCTAGGCATAAGAAGATCTTGGGTTTCAATTTTCAAATCCCGGGTAGTCACAAAAACGTTCCTTCGATATGTAATAATTAAATCATTCACGATTCTGAATGTTACAAAATAGCTGTAAAAAATTGTTGGGTAATTACATGTTTTTATAATTTTTATATAGGCAAATTCGTTAAGAAAATTATATAGATCATGAAACACTAGTTCATACAATTTGACATAGTTTGCATTTCTGACGTCATAGCTGACAATATTTTCAACGTTAATATAATTAGATTGAGAAGTAGTACGAAGTTCAATGTTTAATATATATAGGCACAGAGGGGGAGAGTGATGTACATACATGATGCAAAATAAAAATATGCGACTAAATGTCATAGCTCCCAAATTCCATAGAGTTTAAATTTCGCCCAAACTGAACTTAAAAATAAAGGGGTAGCTATGCAACGCACTAAATAAAATAAATTTACTTATAAAAAAAGTATTTTGTCAAAATTTTAGGATCACAGAATCATGCAACATTGCTTCTGTTAGAAATTGCTTTTTATTCAGATTTGCCCCGTCTCTTCTAACACAAGATCATACGCAACTATAAAATTCACGACAATCAGTCTATATTGCTAGAATCCGTAGTCGGTCTTTCTTAATTCTTTTACTTTTGTATAAATATGATGTAAGAACTATATCCAATCAATTTCTGAAGCCAAGTTTTGTATTTTATTTATTTAACAGTTTCAACATTGTTTTATCGTGGACCTACAACATCTAGGTTGATAATGTTATAGTGTTCAACAAAATTATTGGCAAATTCATATTAAAATTTTTAATGATTCGGCCGAATTATTCAGGAAATTAGGCTGAAATCGAAATTTCGGTTTTATGGCCAGATTAATTGGATTCATGATCAAAACCGGATCTTAGTTCTATCCAGGGCATCGAACCCTTCAAAAACTGGGTTCGGTTTAGGTTCAGGTTAATTTGTTTTTTGAAAGATGGGTTCGGGAGCGGTTCTGGTTCAAGCATTAATAAAATTTGCACTTTTGTTCGCGGTTCAGGTTCGAAATAATGTAAAATGAGAAAACGCAACAAGAAACGAACACAATTTTCACGAAAAGTCTGCCCAGACAGCAACGCAGACAACTAAGACGGCGATTATCGGCTGTATTTTCTTTTCGAACTAAAAATTAACCTGAACCGGAGTTGAACCCCGAACCTGAATTTTAATACTTGGTTCGGTTTCGACTCAGGTTCAATTAAAAATATATCTGAGGTTCGGTTCTCGGTTTGGGTTCCCTAAAATGTTACGGTTTGGTTCCGGTTTTGGTTCGGTTCAGGTTCGGGTTCGATGCCCTGGTTCTATCATTACTTAACTTTAGACTTTAAATTTTGACTAACTGAATCAATAAATAGTAGCCATGAATAAAAGCTTATTTTTAATTATTTTGAAAATTAACGAAATTTGAAATTCGTTTCGGGTCGAACGATTTTGGGCACTTGTCCTTGTCGTGAACCCAATAATAACTTTGAGGTATAATTCTTACTTTAGTTTTCATATTAGACGTTTTACTTTATCTAGCAATATTTTTAATAGTGTTATATTCCCTAACATTTTATTTTTGCTAGTGTAGATAGCCGTGCTCGGTAAAGCTCTGGGACTCTGATGCATGTTCTGAACAAATTTGACGTACCTTTGTTCGAATCTTCCGGCCGGTAAGTGCGTAGTCGTAAAAAATTCAGTATATTAGGTATTAATCGCACACAGACACAACGGCCTGACCAGTTGTCCGTCGTAGATATTTGTGTTAGAGTATCTGTAACTGTAACTTTTCTAGTACGAGTTGGTACCTCAGGCAAGGCTGTCGTGTCAACAATGAATCAACATTTTGTTTTAGTTATCTCATTATTTAAGTACATTACAGTTTTAATAAGGCAATGAGTAATTGAAAATGACATAAAATTTGTATACCCCTACATAAAAGTAATCTTCGTGTCTCGATGTTTTATTACATGTATCCTGAATGGTCATGACTTATGATTATTTGAGTTTTTTTTTCCTATTAATTTATTAAGTGTTACAGTTTAGTTGTTTATAATAAATGATCATAGATAAAATTATGCATCAGTGGAAAGCCAAAAATTCTCTTTTCAAGGGTGTAACTTTTCACTATGGCGTCCATACAAAACTTGTAACTTTGGTATCATTACTCATAATCCAGTAGTGATAAAAAATTGAGCATCAGTATTCGAAAGAGCTTTAAAAATGCCTTAACGAAGTGCGTACTAAAGTCCAGTATTATTTCATACTGGGAAGTTATTTGCAATAAAAAATCAGCAAAATTTATATTTTCGTTTATTTCTAGGTAATTACCCATGCATTTTTTTTAAATACGCTTGTGGTGCCCGAGTAAAGATGACGTAAAAGCAAATTTAGTGTGCGTTGTTTCAAGGAATGAGCGATGATTAACTGTCACATATCTATTTTTGACATGTCTTTGTTTGACAGTACCTATACTAGACGTTCATTTTTTGAAATAGTCGCATTCTAAATCTTTTAACTAAATTTCATTTTCTAAATCTTTATGTATAAATCACCGTATAAAGTTTTACGAGACAGTAATTGAAAAAAAACAACTGTTTTCTCATGTTAAACGCCTATGTCACGGATTCTCGAGTTAATCTTGTATGTGATAAAAGTGATAAAATGTCTTTTGATCATTTGTCGTTTGATAAAATGTCATAGAACTGTAGTCTTGTAAAAATTTATCGTGTTCCCAAGATCACATGGCTACATCTTCATCTTCCTGCTTTTACAGCACTTCTTATTACCCATTTGCTATTCTTATGTTATGTATGTTGTTTTCATTACTTGTTAGTATTCAGTCTGCACAAGGCATCTCCATTAGGTAGTATTATTGACTCAGTGGTTATTATTGGTTTTGTTTGTCTTTCGTCTTCTTTTTATTCCAACATCAATAGACACATTCATTTAGAATAAAATATTAATTAGGGGTTGAAATGTTGAGTTTTATTTATTACAAAAATAGAATCGCGTTCAGAATATTTTTCTAAAAGGTTTGTGATCTTGATAAACTCAATTCAAAAAAAGCTATCAATGTGTTACTTTAGTACTATTGAGAATTATTTTTAAATTAAGTAATATAAAGTAATATGTAGAAGTGCACAGTCTAATGAAAGTGTGTTTCATAATTTTCAAAGTTTTTTTAAGGAAGTTATTGAGTTTATAATTATTTCCCCGATAGTATTAATATGTGACAATTTGCGTTTCAAGTTCGTAACAAAGAATGCAAGCAATTCTTATTAATATACGTGGAACAGTTACAGTGGCAATTTGAACGGTTAGTTATTTGATGGTTAATATTGGCTGGCCTTATTTAATGTTATTGCCGTTCCAATCGTCTACTGTCCAAATAGAAAAAAAATCCAAAAATCTGTTAAAAGTAGGGTTACAGTTAATTAATAAAAAAAGTTGTAACAAAAAATTAATTACTACTTACTAAATGTACATACAAACTGTAACGTAATTTTTTGTTCATTAATAATTTCAGGCAACTGAAATTATTTAATTACAGTAAAATGCCGCTAATCCGAACCTCCAGTTATCCGGATATCCTTGTAATACGGATAAAATAAAAAATTGTAGTAAAACGGCGCCCAGATTTGCTTCCTTTTTCTCGTTCTTCATTGTATAAATTACTGAAGTTGATAATTTCAATAAGAATTTAAATAAATTATATATAGGTTATGTTCATTTCAAGAATATTGTTTTAAATCAAGTAAGTGTTTATTTAGATTACAGATTATTTTTTATTCACATAATCAAATATACAGGCGTGAAAAATAAGAGCTTATAATGTCAGTTTTATTTTAAAGTAAGTTCCAAGCGAATTATACAGTGCAGATTTGTACTGAAATTTTGTATTTCGCGCGAACAAAAATCTAGTAACTTTTTGTGGTAACTTTCTATAGCGTAAATCTGACTTTTACTCCTTCTAATTTAAAAACAGGGTATAGTAAGGGGTGACTATCCATGTAATTAAAAACTCATTTTCTATTGTATCTGATTTGTTATTCCATATGATTTCACTTGAATTATGAATTTTATTTTTGATTTATATACATTTCCATTATTTTGTGTGTTGTGTAATAAACATTGCATTCGTACAAATATTACAATAGGTTCCTATTATTATTGTATTATGAGTTCTGAAAGATTTGTATATTTCTACCCGCTTAAATTTGTAATAATCCTGTCATAATGACGTAGAAAACTCTATTTGAAATCCAGATTACTATAATTATGTAGTTCTAGGCAGGATATACCGAGTGTTTTTCATCAAGGTGTATATAGGAGATTAACATGGGAAATCAGTTACCTCCTATTTTGACTGACAACATTGGTTGTGGTATCAATAAAAAGATTCGAATTTTCTGCATCAAATACATGTAAATTATGTAATATTTTGGTCCTATAAACTAATTATTATGTGTTTTCAATTTTGTATTAATGTTTGACATTTTATCTGTCAGACTTCGTTACGATTTTTGTGTTATTTTCTTTTTAATGTTTTATAACAGATTAGAAAATACATGGAAAACATAGAATGTCCAGGAAAATTTCCCATTATATACAGGCAAAATATAAATTTTGCATTTTCTTTTATTTTTGCGAATACCGTCTAAATATGAAATAATGCTAGAATTGGATTTGCACATCTTTGGGGCACTTTTTATAGTCTTTAAATTGACGATGTTCAATTTTTTGAACCAGTATTAGATTTCTTGTCGTAGTTCCAAAATTATAATTTCTATATTGAAAGTTAGACATTTGAAAAAGCTCTCCAATAACTTATCTCTATGTTCATTTGTTTCAAACTGCAAAATTATAACAATTATTCCATTTAGTGAGTAAAAACAATGACAAGTTTTTTTTAAAAAAAATAACAACTTATTTATTTTTAAATACCTTATTAGAACAGTTTCACCAAGAGTCGCAATTATATTGTACTTTTATTATTAAAAACAATGACAATGAAACAAATGAAAAACATTATCATAGACTATAATTTGTTTGATTGTTTGTTTGCATTGCTAAATATCCGAATTTAATTTTCAAAATTTCACTCAGTCTCATACGTTGTACACACAGTAGGCCAGTAGGCAATGACATATTAAAACAAAATGTTTTAGTGCGGAGTCAGCTAAAAATAGGAACAAAAATAAATTAAATTATTTCATACTTAAGTTATTTTGCTAAATGAGAAAACCACAAAATTTATATTTTTGCCTATATCTAGTGACCCATGATTTTTTTCTCGATAAATACACCACCAAAATGGTCTCTTGAATGGTACAACTTTTATCGAATTTAATCGACTTCGTATCTTTTATAGTTCTTGATATTCTCATGTTGGTCCTTGTACATCCTGTAAAAAGGAAAGCTTTTGTTATCTATTAAAAGCGTACTTCAAAATTGTATTATTATTAGAAAAAAAAGGATTACACAACGTAGAAAAAATATTATATTTTTAGTTAATTTAGGGCAGTCATTTGTCGTGACACTGACACATATAACTTGCTATTCGTATAAATGGACCATAGAAATATGCTACTTAATTAAAATTAAAGGCGCTTATACACTGGCAACTTGCACTAATATGAGTGATGTAAGCCAAAGTAACATAGGAAAGCAAGTGTGGACGTTGAACCGTATCGAGGCTTCTTCGTAGATCTAATGTAAGAAACCCTATGATTTCAATTCAAATATATTCAACCAGTAGGATCAAGAGAAAAGTCCGAAAGAGAAAAAAAAATAGGGATGTGAGTACCAAATACCAAACTTCGGTCTGCGAGTGTCCATAAAGTTACCTTTTGCCTTGTTCTTGCCCGCGTGTCGTCTTTGACGAACACTTCTTTCCTTACATCGTTCATTTTACTTCTGACTTCTGTTTTAACAGATTGCAGTTATTTCCTACATTAATTTACAAATAAATCGTTGTTGTATAAATTCAAATGTTAATTTATTTCAACCATTTGATTTTAGAACTTTTCGTTTGAGAACCCGAAAGAAATTCTAATAAAATAAGGTTCATATTAAATGGTCTTGGCCCATTGTTTCGCGCTGAGTATTCATATATACAGTTTAGGATAGTGTAGTCACCTACGAAAATTTGTAAAAAGAAGTTGTGGAAGATTCATTGACTTCAGTGGGAAGGACTTGGTTAGAGCGCTTCATTTTTCATAATTTCTTTCTTCGTTTAATTAAATTCTCCTTGATCGTTTAAGAAGACCATTCCTATGTTTATAGGCAAAATACTTCAGCTAACTAGTGCGTTTCCATTGAAGATATTAAAGCAAATATTTTTAAAATTTCAAACTAGTGGTACTCCTTGCTATCTTTCTAGGTCCTAGTGGGTGACAACTTCTTACATCCAGTTCCAAAAAGCTATAAGATTTACGGGTTCTTTGCATCGACATGCGTCAAATTATTCGTCTTTATGAAGATTATTCCAGAAAATTCGGGACGAAATTCAGTATGAACTAATGTTTGTCTTAAGCGCATTCGTGCTTAAGTGTGTTCGTGGTTTTAGCTCTGATTCAAGTCTTATCTTGTACAGAAACCGTGTTATACTCACATAACATTGTTTAATTATCTTTTGTTTCTTACTTTATATGTTACGGTATTGAATTGTTTAATTGAATTATTTACCGTCAATTAAATTCTTGCTGAATAATCTTGTAATATTTAAGTTTACTTATAAAATTCCACTACCAATTATTTCTGACACTGAACATGATTTTAATAATAATTATAGAACCTTGTCTGCCTGTATCATGTTTAAATAGGAAGTTTGTATTTTAAATTTGATTAATATTTAATACGTATATCGAAATTATAATTAAAAACTAGAGCGTGGATACTGTTGTAAAGAAAAGTTAATTTAATAGTATGTTTTAATTATCATTATGAAATTTGCAGCTAATTATTTTTCTACAAATCATCAATTAAAAAAAGTTTTTGAATTAACTACCATAATAAATTTATGTTCTGCTACACTGCGTATTCCAAATAAATTCTATAACTTTTCTGTTATTAACCTTAGTTCATTGTAACAATTAATAATGTATGCGGTACACATTCTTTAATCTAATAATACTATGTTATGAACTCTTAATTTAAATTATTATGCAATGATGTCAGTATACAGGTGTTCATTTTATTTTGTCCATTATTGCTATCTCGAGAACTATAAGAGCTACGAGGTCGGTTAAATTTCTATTTTGAAATCGAAATTGATAGGATATATTCTACCATTAAAAATTAATCAATTGAATAAAATATTTAACCGAGTTGGTGAAAACTGAAAACCCATTATGAATTTAGGAATAAATTATATGTCCCCAATTTTCCTGGATGTACTGTACAGTACGTGTTGTATAATATAAAATACGAATACGTGGGTGAATTTGAGGTCACGTGTTACTGACACATATACCTAATATATAATATTTTTATAGATATATAAATTTCATGGTTTCTAAATTATTATTTTATTCTTCTTTATTAACGGTATTAATTGTTTTCATTAATGAATATTGAAAAAAGAAAGCGTCATTTTTATCTCTAAAAATATTTAATGCATTTCGCATTACGGTAAATGTGTAACGAATGAAAATTATTCATTAAACCATAATACTATTGTGATGTTATTATTATTGTCACTACTCGTATACTTAAATAAAAATCTATTGTATTGCACTATAATCCAATACCTCTTTTAGCGAGAGGTAAAAAAACACGAGGGTTGTTCTCTTAATTTTTGACCGAGCCTGATATAATAAAACATGGTCTTTCATTTCATTCTGAAATATTCTGTATGACTCTTTCTGTTGAGGCATACACTAGATCACCAGAATTAAAAATGGACAGTCCCGAATCCAAGATTGTTTTGTTAAAAGTTCGGTATTTGTACAAAATTTTAAAACATATGAATACTAAAGCGTTGTTCAACTTTTTGTTTCATACTCATAAAAATTGGTATAGTTACATATCTAATATTGTGTATATATTGTGACTAATATTACCACGAAGTTCTAAATACCTGCATTTGGTTAAAAAGTTGAAAATATTCAAAAATCCAATTTTCATGTATCTCATACTTCCCAATGCACTGATTCCAAACGCAGGTCGATATCTCTTTTAGTTTTGGAGATATTCAACCTCAAATATTTTCTCAAATTTACCCATTTCTGGGCTAGATCTCTGCCTAGTTTTTAATTATTGCCCCAAAAGTCAATATACCCCATATTCAGATAAAAACTTTAAAATTTTCAAAAATCTAATTTTCATGTAACTAGGTACTTCTCAATGCGCTGATTCTAAATTTTGAAACCGCAGATCGATATCTCTTTTCATTCTCGAGATATTTAGATTCAAAGTTTTGCATAAAACTGCCCATTTTTGGGTAATAACCCAAAAATGGGCCGAGATACGAATTTGGCGACACCACCATTCGATTCTACGGATAAAAATATATAAGTATACCAATTTTCATAATTTTTGACTAATCGGTTCATTTTTTATGAATAAAAGTTTGAAAACCCCTGAAAACGGCCAAAATCTGAAAAAATCCTAAGGGGTACCCCTTGCGATTTTTTCAATTTTTGGCCATTTTCAGTAATTTTGCTTTAGAGACTGTATGCGGTGTTCAAAAATTATGAAAATTGGTATACTTATGTAATTTTGCCCGTAGAATCGAATGATGATATCTCCAAGTTCATATCTCGACCCATTTTTGGGTTATTACCCAAAAATGGGCAGTTTTGAGCAAAACTTTGAATCTAAATATCTCGAGAACGAAAAGAGATATCGACCTGATTTAGAATCAGCGCACTGAGAAGTATCTAGATACATGAAAATTAGATTTTTGAAAATTTTGAAGTTTTTATCTGAATATGGGGTATATTGACTTTTGGGACAATAATTCAGAAATGGATAGAGATATAAACTTGCTAGTAATATTATTTGATTGCAATGTTACGTAAGTGTACGCATATTTAGAGCATTTGAACAACTGAGTGATTTTTTTGTAAATTAAAGTGTAAATAATGAAAATATCGTGGTTTCTTTTACATTTTAAATGAAATTAAGAAATGTTTTAAAAACGTTTCACTTCTATATTTACGTTGTTGTACGTGAGTTGAACTGATACTAAATTTGTCTTTGGTCTTTAATATGTTGGCTTGTAAAATTTATGATTAAGTAAACGTAATTCTGAAAATAGACGATGTTATTGCGTACTGCTGTTCTAAAATGCCATAATTTGAAATTCGTTTGTAGACGTTGCTTACCGTACCTGTCGGTATTCCAAACTATCGTGTGAATATTCAAAATTTTGAATTCTATGTTTTGAACATCGTGCTTTTGTTTCACTAATTCGACATTCCAACATTAATTTATTTAACCCAAATAATTCAAGTTTAATAGATATGTTTGTAAAACGTATGTTATAGTTTGAATTTATTTTTAGTTCGTACCTTTGCAAGTATATTAGAATTATTCTAGCAATTTGGGCATTTCATATTCCAAATAATTTATATGTAGGTAGAGGAAACAATTAGTAGTAATTTTGAATGTAAAGTATCCGCTTGACAGCATAAGTGTACAGGGTACTTTATTCATCAATATGAACAACGTAATTATGGTATAGTGAAATTCATATAACAAGAACACTTTGTCGTAATTCGCACCAATAAGCCACCAATGGTGACCCTAAGTTTGTGGCTGCCGATCCCTAATAACCAACCACAAGCATAGGGTCACCATTGTTGGCTTATTGGTGCAATTGCTGCATCATTTTACGACAATGTGTTCTAGTATATGAATTTCACTATACTAACTTCAATTAGGTCTACATTAGAGCTTCTACATACATGTTCCTGGCTTCAAGCACAAAGTTGTATGTGCAGTTTTAATAATTTTGATATAATTGCGATTCAAAATTTCATTATCACATTATGATTATACTTTCACTATTTGTAATTTACCTACTATTACGTATTTTAATTTTGTTGTACATTCTAACGGCAACCGTGTCCTAGTGCCCTTTTTAAATTTAAAAACAAAATAATTTAATTACCGTTTTAATAATTTTAAAACTGGAGCATTATTTTAAACACCTCGGACATAAAACAACAATGATTTTAAATTATTTAACGTGGTTGGATCTTCGTATTGATTGGGTTTAATTCATTTTATTTCCATATTTAGTGTTATAAACTGGTAAGTATTTTTTTATGCGTATTTAGGTCTATTTTGTAAGTTTTAACTAATTTTGATTTCTAAGTAAGATTAATACATATTTGTAATACAAGTAGGTATAAGATTATATTTGAAAGTTATGTGATAAGAAAAGCTTTAAAATAATTAAAATCAAACATTTATTTTGGATATTTTACATGTAAATTAAAGTAAAAAAAATATGTAATATTAACATTTTCTTATCTTGAATGAAAAAGAGAATTGGTATTTTTTTCATTAACGAAATAGAAAATGTAATTCAAAGGTAGGTAATTAACTAATTATTATTGTAATTTTGCACAAAATTTTTCAGAAGAAATACCCTACCGTGGCTGCCAGCCTACCATCTATAGAAGACAATCAGCTACCATTTGATGGTACTAATATTATATAATTTTAAGTAAGGCTGCTGGTTTCGAATCTCATTTAAGATATGGCTAACATCAATTTGTCGGCTACATAGGACTATATGAATAGTTTGCACAGCATTACAATTAGAAAAATACGCAATCATTTCTGAAAAACTCTAACTGAAACATGCTTTTTCAATAATTTAAGAAATTAAAAAGAAGTTTTCATAGCTGCAAAATTTTATTTTAGTTCTAAAGTTTCTAGTGGCTTACACTTACAGCGTTAATATAATTTGACTAGTAGAAATATCAAATAAGTATTAGACAGCGTTAGCATTGTTTTAATATGCTTTTTTCGTTAAATGCTCATTTAAAATTGAAATTCCGTTAATAATATTGGTCTTTTGCGTATGACATCTACATATGTTCATTTTATCGTATATCGATGGTGTATTTGCAATTAGGATGTGCACTTTTTTAATGGTATGTCGCATAATCTAAAGTTGTTAACTGCACTATTTTAAAATACTGTAATGAGTTACGTGTGATACGTCATATTACTCATTACAAATTTTTTGTGGCTTACGTCATATTACTTATTACTAAACATTCAAATTCTCGCTTATATGATTATGAATACAGCATCGATATTGCATAGAAAGATATACGGATACATATTATACATAGAATTATATTATACAGTTTTTAGTGAAAACTTGCAAAGAACTATATGGAGATTATGTACATGTTTATTATAAAATATACAGTCTTCAGGTATAAACTTTAAGGGCATACATATAGTACTGACCAAAATAAGTAAAAAAAGCTCCGATCTTCAATAGTTTCCTATAAAAGGCAGTGAAAAATTAGTTTTTACGGGGTTTACCTCGGCTATCTCGAAAACTATAAGAGTTAAGTCTTCGATTAAATGAAACTTTTTACCTTTGAGAGGTCATCTTACATGTTTTTTGTTTTTCAGAAAAAAATTAAATAATTGTACTGAGTTAAATGTTTTGGCGACCTTGGCCAATATAATTTTCAAATAACTTCGTAACTATTAGAAATTGAGAAAAATTTTATTGTTTATTTTTTTATATAGTCTACCAATTGACAGACAAAATTTGTCAATTTTTCTTCGATTCTAATACAAACACACTTACTGCTTTACTTGTGTATATCCGTGTATCGGAGCGAATTCGAAAAAACTTACCTTTGACTTCTGCCACGCGACGGCTCATTGTTTTTTAAATATAAGCATTTTGACACTGAATCTGTATAATGCTTTTTTGTAGAATTGACTCGTATTTTGGTTATAATTTTTTTAATTGTCGAATTAAATGGTACTTAGCTATATTTTTAAAATTCGATGTGGTAAACTGATGTAACTAAATGAATTTTTCACTAATTTACTATTCCATGTTGAATGTAGATATAATTAAGTTTTATTTTTATTTGTTGTAAATACCACAGTTTTTATACATGTTCTACTTAGTGATTAGGATCACTAACTGTATGTCTTTTTTGTTTTGTTTTTTAATACATAGAATTAATCTTTCAACCTAAAATTTCCATTATTACCTGTGTCATATTCAATTTGAATACAAAACTATCAAACAAAATACTTATTTACATATCGGTGTCCACAAAAAGCGGGGCACCCCTTTTGATTTCTTTATTTTTAAAAATATCATTCTTATGTATAATTGATGTACATATCAAATTGATGAAGTTTGCAACTTGTATGAAAAAATTTCCACGATCCGAGTTATCGAACTTCATCCAGTTAAATTTAGGTCCATTCTAATTGTAATTTTGGCAGCAGTGATTTATGTCATAAGAACATGGATATTAATTTGATTTTATTCACTTATTAACTTTAACTATGTGACTAAATTTAACAGGACGTTAATAATACCGACCCTTAATAATGGTCTAAGATTTTTATAAATTAAATTATTTAGCATTTTATCTTATTATATTATTTACACTGTTCCTAATTTTACAGTAATTTTACCACTTACCAAATTGATTTTACACTGATAAAATTTCCTATAGTTATGCTTTGTGCTATAAACGCATTTTAATTTATTAAAAGATAATTTACATTTCTGCAGTCTACTTCTAGAAAAAAACATATTTTCTGTGCACTATTTGTATACTTTTCCTTATTAAACATTCATTAAACAGTGAAATTAAATTTATTTAATTACTTACTACAGTCGACTTTCTATAAATCGAATTCGCAAGGGGAATTTGAATTTGTTCAAATTAGAGAGAATTCGTACTAGAGAGAGTAAAAGAAAATTAAATGAACATTTGTATAAATTACAAGGAGTATGTATATGCAATGGGAAATAACGTGTATTCAGTTAATATAACAAAAAAATTACATTTTTATTTTTTAGAAAAATGAGATGTACATACCTAGTAAATATACAAATTGAAACATTATACCGAGTGTATAAAGAGGCGAATTTCATTGAAATTGATGGCAAATGCCCAAAATTTAATTCGATTAAAGGAAAGTTCGAATTAAAAAATTTGATTTAAAGAATATTTTTTACATATAAAAGCACATACAGTTGAACATGTCAAAAAAACAATTCGATTTAGAGAAAAATTCAAATAAGTGAGAGTTTGATTTAGATGTCGTATTACTTGCAGATTACAAGTGGTTGAATTGCTACAAACATTTCTAAAAGCCCTATACGTGCTATTCATATCCTAATTGTGTAAAACAAACAAAGCCACTAATATCGATTAAGATTTTTAAGAAAAAATGATCCACAAAAATTCTGATTATTTTTGGGTTCTTTAAAAATCTGTAAAGAATAATGTCAAAATAATTATCTGTGGCATATATCTTTTTCCCCAAGGTCTTCAATTAATAATGCGTCTTCTACAAATTAAATTTTGGAGCAGTTGAAAAATGTCGGCGAGCTGTCGACAGTTGCGTTCATAATTTCAAACGTTCAAATCAAATGCTTTAGTGGAAAGTTATAACAGCAGTAACGCGCGTCGAACGTCAATGACTTTTATAGAAACCTTTATATTTTTACTTATGCTTTTTATTGTTATTTCATTTATTATCATATTTATATTAGTATCTTATCAATGATCATTTGTTTTGTACTTCAGCGGCAGTATGAACTGTATTTTGAAAATATAAACATATAAAAAAAATTACGCTAAATAAAGCTAACATAAGAATATAATATATTTTTAAAAAAGTGTGGTAAACTTCACTTACCAAAATAATAAAAATCTATTCTTCTCATTGAATTGTTTAAACCGAGTATCATTATTTATAAATATAAACATTACATTTAATATTACACCTCCAAGTTATGATATAACTACTTATTTTATAGTCATATTGAAATTTTAATACTGTCATATTAAAAACTGTTAAAATTTTTAGTACAATGATCTTTCCGAGAATTATTTTTCTGTTCAATC
The DNA here is from genome assembly GCA_943142095.1 of Ophonus ardosiacus. Taxonomy (NCBI): domain Eukaryota; kingdom Metazoa; phylum Arthropoda; class Insecta; order Coleoptera; family Carabidae; genus Ophonus; species Ophonus ardosiacus. Next base: position 47,506,491 of record OW964833.1, on the reverse strand, counting down.
GTCGTTTTTAGTCACTTTTTTTGTACGAATTTTTTTGTACATGTACAAGACTAAAAAATTTCTTCAAACGATGAATATTTCATTTAAACTATGTATGTACTTTATTTTAAAATAAAATAAATTTCAAATTGCCTTAAAGATATTTTATTTAAAAAACTGCTGACAATTTGGAAGATACTGAAAATAACAGAAAATTATTTGTTTTATGTTTACATTTTTTATAGGGTTGAAATTATTTTTGAGGTAGAATCATATTCAGGTCGCATTATACATTCATGTAATGGAATATATGCGTAAATAATTAATTCGCAAGTAGTCCTCCACGCGAGTTTAGGGTGCAGAGCAGCAGAGCACTGCTGTCATCTCTATAAAAAATATTTTATCACTCTTATTCCAGTATACTTTTTGGTTTTATAAGCATTTTTATTAGAAAATTATTCGTTTCTTTTTCTCTTTTATACACCTCTCTGTGTTCCTCTGTTTTAGTTTCCACATTTCTCTTTCACGCTAGTTTCTTATTTTTTATTTCTTTTTTGACTTCTTCATTCCACCATCTTCTACTTCTTCCCATGTTCATGATATTTTTGCTTGTTCCACAGGCTTTTTGTGCTATTGTATATATTGTTTCTCTGAAAACTTCCCATTTATCTTCTGGTGTCCATTGTCAGAATTCTCTATCTGTCTCTTCCTAATATTTAAATCTTGTTTCCACCTTCTTTAAATTGTATATCTTAGTCTCTCGTGTTTCATTGTGTTCTTCTACAGTACTTTAAATTGTTAAGAGTAGCTGTTACTAATTTATGTTGAGTTGCTAATTTCGCTTCCTTTTCTGTTTTTACTTATCCTACTCTGTCCTGCATGCTTTCGGAGTATACAATATAGTCTATTATTCTTTTCGTTCCACTCTCTTCTGCTACGAAAATATATCTATCCTCTAAAGGTTGCTCCCAAAAATTATATTTTGTGTGTTAGTTCAGGTTAGGTTAAAGAATGTTTAGAAAAATTAAGATAAAAATGTCCAAATATTAAAAAAAAAAAACAGTAAATAAAATCTAATGGCGTCGTTAAATGCTGATATTCCCCAAGCAATGTCGACTCTGCATTTCTTGCGATCTTTGTCCGTAATATATACATCGTAACCATAAAATCCGTCTTTTTGTAAACCGCCTAATCAAATTGTCAAATCTTTGTTGATTTTGTGATGTTTTACAATCTGGTAGTCGTATTATAAAGGGTCTAGGCGTTTTATAAAACAACAATCAACTTTTATAAGTTGTATATTTCTCTAAATACAACAACATTAATCTACCAAGCTAACGCACAAATCTTGGCCTGAGATTTCCAGGCATAAATTTTGTACGATAGGTTAGGTTGTGTTGAGATATATTTAAAAAAAATTCAAGCGAAAAAGACCAAATATTCATATTACAATGTCGCCGTAAACTGTTACAAAACGTCCAGCCAGATTGTAAAACATTGTGAAGTCAACGAAGGTTTGACAACGTGACCGCTTTTATAAAACGACTGGACGTTTTATAGAAAAACAGATTTTACAATCTAGCTACTACATATGAATAATCACTAGATGCATGAAAATTCGGTTTAGTGACAAATTCAAATTTTTTAGACGATCCAAATAATTTCTTTTTTTATAATCAATTGTAATTTTGAAAGTAAAATAACTCTCAGTATGTATGATTAAAGTTTTTTTTTCTGCTGGATTGTTCGAACAATTTTGCGTTGATAGTGGGTGTAATAGTAGTTATATTTTGTTAACAGCACTGGCCCTTCATCTTTTTTTTTATTGAATGAAGATGTATGCACTTTATTCACGTTTCATTTGTTTGAAATGATTTAAAAAATATGTAATTACCTGTAATTTATTATTTTCAGCTGGTGCGGTAGATACCAATGTGAAACATAACCGTCCATTTTCCGCACATAGAAGTAAGTACTATTATGGCGAAATGTTAAAATATTACCTCACTTAAATATTTACAGGTTGTTATAATACACATTATAACATTTAACATAAAGAACATTTTTTCTTTGCGTGAAGAGGTTGTTATAGAATTAACCTGAAAATACAATTAAATACTTTCTTTTGACTTGTATATAAGATTTTCTTTTTTAGTAAATATTTTTGCTACAAATTTGTAAAGGCAAGGCTATAATTTACTTTTATAAATGTTCATTGAAGTTTTTTTTAGTAATAATTAAACTATTCATTCGAACTGTAAAATGTGAGAGTAATGCGGACAAGTACATACTGTTCTATGCATATGGATTATATGTTTCTAGAAACAAACATTATACAAATTATTTGTCATACATCAAACTATTTTAGGTGGAACATTACACTGGTTTGCGTACATAGGCCCAGAAGATGAATCGTGTACAGGTAAAACAGTGTGTGCTGCTCGACTTTTCGATATTTATTAATCGAAATGTAATTAATGCTTGTATTTTATTAATAAAATGATAATCTATTGATGTTATGTTTGGAATAATCATATAATATATCCTGTCGTAGTGTCAGTACAATATATTATTAATGGTGGTATTCTTTAGGTCTTCATTTACCTATATAGTTCCGAGAACGTACGTTTACGAAAATAAATAGCAGTCTATACCAGAAATGATAAATTTATTTGTAGGGACAACTGTGGTAAAAAACAAATGCAACAGAAATAAAATTTTATTTATAAAATGCGTTAAATGTCATTAAAATTATGTGCAATATATTAGAATGTGTTTCAGGATTAATTTCCAATTTATAAATATTTCAAAATAAGTAGTACTAGATAATAAATAATATTTCATTAACTATACCTCGTTCAACGAGAGAACGTACCCAATCACGAACCAAATTTGTATTATTTCATTCCTACTATTATTATATTTCTATACTATACAGTACTTTAATTATATAAATCTAAAAATAATAACAATACGACTCTGTATGGTATGACCTCCCTCGCCCAAATTTTATAGTTGTCTGCGCGAAACAGGTACGCTCTCTCCCTAATTAATATATCATTTTCTTGTAATTTAAATTCCGTTTTGTCATTGTTACTACATTTTTAGTCTCCACCAGAGCCGGATTAAGGTCGGTTAAGGCCCTGGGCATAGAAGAAAATATTGGGCCTCTTAAAAAAGGGAGACAATGAATATATGTATAGTTTAATTCAAAAGCATATGGTGTACTGATGGCAATAGAAAATAGGTCTTTCGGTTCATAATCGCTTACAATTTTACATTTCGTACCGATTTTTTCTAGGTATACTTACAAGAGCCCTCAAGTAACAGCATCCAGTGAAACAATTTGTTAGTGGTCGTTCTTGCAAGGCATTTAAAAGCAAAAGCATTATGCAGTATTAATGTTTTATTTTAAATAAAATTTCAATATAATATACCGGGTTGCTAATAAAAAATGAATCCTGTTTGAAACTTCATAACTCCGGAGTACATGAAGATATCGATTGGGGTACTCGCCGTTAAATCCACCTCTGGTCTCTACTTAATTTTCATTCCCAGTGTTTTTAATAATATACAAAAAATACATTTTATGGTTAACATAATTCGTTTTCCTTAGATAACTTCATTTCAATTTATTGATAAATAAACCAATAAGTATTTTATTTGAAAAACAGTTAAAGATCTTATCAGTAAATTATGTGTCTATAAATCACTATAAATTTGTATAATTCTAAACTCATTTTGTTGTCACAATGCATTATTAAAGTGAGAACTGTGAAATTAAGAATCTACATAGAACGAGATTCTTGCTAACGCAACATTTTTATTTTTCATTTAGTTTAAATCGGAATAAAATGGTTATAGTGTTTCATATTTACCCCAGTTGATCCTAACTGTTATAGGTTATTGGCACAGAATACTACTATAAATATTATATAATAATTAAGATTTTAACATTTGCCGGAACACATCACTATGTAGGTTAAGAATGCGGAATGTTTTAGCAAATAATTTTACATTATCATAGCTACATATTTTTGAAAGCTTTGTTTTTGCTTCTCATTTGGTATAAACATATTTTAAGTCTAATTTTCTTTATAGCTCGAAGTGAAAGCACCGAAGAGAGAGAAAATCGCTTAAAAATGCTCAGGGAAAAGCAAAATGAGGAACGCCAAAGAAAGTTAGAAGAACTGAAGGCACAGGCATTAGCTGCTCAACGATTTCGCGAAATTAAAGAAGAAGAAAGAAGGAAACGAATTGAAGAGCTGAGAGTACGAGATAACGATAGAAGACAACAGGTAAATGTAAATTAAATTCATTTATTTTTTCTCTTTCACTAATTTAAGTTACACAGTTAAAATGTGCAATAAACAGATAGTATTCTTGTTCTATGCTCTTCTGAACACTTTGGCAAATTTAGTATATATATAAAAAAACCATTATCGTTAGTTATCAAAAATATTTTTTTATAATCAGCAATACGATTGTACTTGAAGGCGATTGTTTAAGTTTTAAAAAATGAAGGGTTGGAAATATTCTTAAATAATTCATTGCATTACTATCAATGTCAAAATTATATTCAGATTAATTTAAGTTTTAATAGATCGTATGAAATTATTAACAATAAAAAGTGAAATGTCCAAGCTTTCTTATTCGATTCACAAAAATAATATTCATATTTATGCATTTTAAAATTAGGTTACGAAATACGTAAAAACAATCTAATTTTTCTAGGGATATCCGATAGAAAGTTGTCGCAAGACTTGTTTTTTTTTTTTTAAATATACAAAAAACAAATAAATTTTAATATCAACTAACTAATTGAAGTTAAACATATTTTTATAATTTACAAAAGTGGATTGGGCAGAATTAAATCTAATTTTACAAAATATACATTTTTTTCTGAAGATCAACATTTTCAGTAGCAAAATTTATCTTTTTCTGGTACATAATTATTTATCTATAGAAATTATTATTTGAAACATATGTACTACCATGCGTCGCATAATTTTCACGGTAATTTTTTGAAGCAATCATATTTTATATTCCCTTTAAATTTCTAAAAAATTAAATTTATTTCTTTAAAACCTTTTTTTACCGAAGAAATAAAGTCAGTGAATTTTTCACCTGTCTTTAATGCTAGTCTTATGAGTTTACCCGCCTATTCAGAGCATTGAACAATGAACACTCATTTGATTGCGAGAAACACTTAATAGTTAAGAAATGATACCTTAGTAACTATTTTATAAACTGTTTTTATACGGATATTTATGTAACATTTAGAACTGGGAACAATTCAAGTGAAGTCTATGAATTTTTCACAAAGATTTTTCTTAGGTTTTAGTAATACTTGAATCGTTCATAGTTCTGAATGTTACATATAAAAAGATTTTTTATTTATTTTAAAAATGCATGTTTTTCCCAACGCTGTTACAGTGTTAATTTTTTTATTAAAAATTTATGTATAATGTTACAATTTTTTAAATAATTATTGCTCAATATCTTGAAATACATATTTTCGTAGCACAATTAGTTTTTAATAAATCTATGGAGATAATTTTGATACCTATATATTTTACCAAAATTATAATGGATAAGAACAATACATAAATTTTTATACCTGCCAAATAAAAAAAAAAAAAACGAACATAGAACTTATATGCTTTGATTATTGTGAATGAGAAAGCTTACCTAATTAATCCCAGGTTTAAAAACCAAGGTATTCTGCGTAGTCATTAAGTGCTAAATCTTTTCTTGTAAAATATAATTAACTTAAATTTTCGGAATGCTTAAATATTTTGGGATTTTGATTTTTTGGGTTTCATTGAAAAACATAGAAAAAAAATTGCAATAGAATTAGAACCAGAGGTGATAAAATTAAGAAACACGCAGGGACCACATGGAAGAGAAAAGTCAGAAATAGAGTGGAAGAAAGAGGAGGCCTTCGCCCAAATAAGGGTTGGGTAAATTCTGTATATACAAAATTTATTTTTTATCAAAGTTCGTAAGCGTTTAAATTCAGAATTGTAATATTTTACTTTATGAGTTACGTATAATTTACGATGGTGGATTTAAGTTTAATGTTATTGATATTTTTTGTGAACCATTGTGACGATTTTTTATATTTTGTTTGAGTTTTTGGAACACATTTATCAAAGATGCTGAAAAGTATGCTGCGTTTTAAAGCACCAGGAAGTTGATGCTGATACTAATTTTTCAAGGAAAATTTTCCACCTATCTGGAAATTGACTAACACGTCTGGAGTTACCGCCTAGTTGCGCGCATTACGATGTAATAACTTTTTATGTTCGTTTTTTTCGAATCCGGTGAAAATTTTGGAAAATTTCAAGTAAAACTTCTCTAATTCATTTACTACATCTTTGTCGCTGTATATTAGGGTTTATCTTAGTGGTGGGATCCGGATCCGGATAGTTTCGGTTTCGGATCCAAAAATATCCGGATATCCGGATAATTGATTGTTGAACTATCCGGATCTGAGTATCGGATTTTGGATCCGGATCTGAGTATCGGATTTTGGATCCGGATCTGAGAATCGGATTTTGGATCCAAATCTGAGTATTGGGTTTTGGATCCGGATCCGAATATTAGATATGGAATTTCAGAATCCACATTGGTTCTCGGATTCGAATATTCTCAGTATTGAACCCGATGATAATATTTGAATGTATAAGTATTATCACGGAGTTTCAAAACCAAATAAATCTGATTATGAAATAATCCACAATAATTTTTTGTTTGATATAGTTAATAGAATTGGATCCAGAATTAAAATTCAGATCCGGATCCGTAAACAAAATATCGAATCCGGATCCAGATCTGAATCCAAAAGGGATCCGGACTCAAATCTGTATCCGGATCCAGATCCGCATCCAAATCCGAATTAAATTTACGAATATCCGCTTTAATATCCAAACATCGGATATCCGAGGAACCGGATATTTTGAGATCCGGGTACTCGGATCCAAGTTTTGCCGGATCCTCACAGCACTAGTTTATCTCGACGAAAACTTTCTCACTTAGTGTTTCTTGTGCTGCAACATTCAAAACAAACGTGTTCGAATGCTAGTTTTTATTATTTTTCTAACAAACGTGTTCGAATGCTAGTTTTTATTATTTTTCTAACAAACGTGTTCGAATGCTAGTTTTTATTATTTTTTTTGTCATTTTACAAACAAATATGATATTTTTATTACACAAGCACATTTTCAAAACATAAATAAATAATAATCTGAAAAATTCTGAACGATATCTTCAATAGCTACACCATAAACTGATGCCTTCTTCAGGGGATACATTGACATAAATATGTGAAATAACAAAAACAACAAGTAACCAAGGTAACAAGAAATGTTCATAAATCATCACGTAACTTTTAACTGTAAAGTAGCTAGGAAGGTTTCAATCTCCAGCTAAAGTTGTGCCGAAATCCTCCAACATGGCGGCGTTCAATTAGTCACAAAGGTTTAACATTGCGTCCGCTATCCAGTTATGTACAGAGAACAGTGTTTGAACATATCCAGTTATCAGGCTGAATCCACACTAAACTTATTTTATTATATCGATATTATGATTAGTGCAGATTGAATTTGAGAGAATTTTATAAATTTGCTTTCAGGTTGGTGAAAGAAAAAGATTAATTAACGAAGCTGAACGAGATCGACGAGAATCAATCTTAAAGAAAAACATGGAGCGCGAGGCTCGATTCGAGTTGAAAAAACGTAACGAACGCAGTTCTGGTGCTTTCGCGTTTGGCTCATCCACACCTCGGATGTTGGAACCCGCTGACACCGGCGGCAGCTTCTGGGGTCACCGTCGTGCCACATCCACCACCAACATCATGTTCACCGCCATGCCGCTCACACGTCGCTCGTCAGAACGCGAGCTCGACGGTAGCAAGAAGCGCGCCATTTCTGCCGGAGGACTTGATAGGAATAATGCCGATGGTAACATTCTAACATTTTTAACCTATTATTCATTTATTCTATTTTTTACTTATTTTAATGAAATTTGGATTTATACACATAAATTTAAAACCATTTATGTAGATAGTCTGAAGGAAAAAATCATTACATAATAAAAATATATGGTTCTAAAAATTCATTTGAACTCCAATAAATCTGAAATCATGTGAAATATGTTTTTTTATTACTGTTTATGATAAATTCATTTGAAAATTTGAAAAATTATGAGTTATAAATTTTTATCTAAAATTGAAGTATATATAGTGAATACTGCATTTAATTCCAAAATGTTAGCATATGCGAATATAATGTATTATTGATTAGATTATTAATATTAGATTAATATTTTAGTAATCTGTCATTTTAATACGCAGTCTCTCCCATCAAAATGTGAAGTACTAAATTGAAATATTCATTTCATAATATATTAATTCGTGAAATGCATTTCGTTTAATCTGCATAAACTTGGTTAAAATTATTTGTTCGCCAATATTTGCACGTGATTTTTAGTTAATAAAAAATTGACTATATTATATATGGAAATATGGTATAATAAATCCAGATATTCAAAATACACCAAGATAGATGCGTTTTCTTAGCATGTAATTTTTTCTTCATATTTTAACATTTTGTACAAATTTTTACAGCAGGCATTTATCTTTATGTGGCTCATTATGCTTTGGTGATATTTATTTTTTACCTAGGTATCCAGGAGTTCACTTCTATTGTCTGACACTGTTTTTATTTAGTAGAGCAGTTCACAAAGCCACTTGACTTGGCTGCAGTTATTACAAAGTAACTAAACGATTGCAAAAGATGTGAATGATTGTGTCACCACACATTGTGGCTCAGTTTACGCTAACTTATTTATTTTTCCATTTCTTTTTATTTCAAAGCTGATAGAAAAAATATTAATATAATCTATAAACTTGAACTCTAAAGTGTAGCTTTTATTTTACTAATGTTACTAGCAAAATATATAAAGCGACATCAAGTGCAACAAATAGAAAAAAAAACATCACTTAAATGGTCTACTAACTCGGTAACTTTTGTCCATAAGAATATTAATTTTAAGTAGTGAAATTAAAAACAAAATATATACACATAAATACAATCGTTTAAAAATTCAGTTTTACAAAAGTTCGCAAAATACACATTTTTTTGCTCTCAAAATCAACAACAGAATAAATGTATATCCAAACATTGGTTTTGTAAGAATAAATATTGTATAATTGTTTTCCCTCCGTATTTTTTTTTTTTTAACAAATCCTGAGGTTGTTGTGTACTCTCATCTGCAGACCTATAAAGTTATATATATGAAAGAACTCAAACTGACCTGAAACAAAATGAAACAAATTTGAATTCTTTGTTGCTTAATTTAAATTTTATGAAAAGAAAATGAATAATATTGCATTGTAGGTATTTGAACAATGAAAAATACTGTAGCGTAAGCTGAGCCAGTGAACCTGTAGATTAGTATATTATCTTTTGCAGATATGCGAATGTCAACTTCAATGTATGAAGTATTTCACTGGGGAGAATTGTATAGCCCCGAATCCTCTGGTCCTGTTAACAGATCCTGTTATAGCCCTAAAACAAATAATAAAATACCAGATGGCTCTCCACTTTTAATACCAACATCTAGAAGTATGTCTTCACATCTCGGTACTTAGTATTCAATGACACTCTATCGTCTTTTCTTCTTCTCTGTCTTCGTCTGTTGAATGTAGTGTCGTTTTTCTTGTCACTTCAAATGTAGGATTCTAACCGAATATGTAGTTCTTTTCTAAACATAACCTTTCATAAAATGAATCTAACAAACGGTTAGAATCCTTGTGCGTTTATTTTGTGCTGCTTTTTAAAGCTTTTTCGTTTTAGTACTTTTAGCTTCTTATTATTATTCATTTGGATATCTATACATTTTTATACACTATATGCCAGTTATACAGTGTGTCCCTGGATGGACCCAAGTATAATTGTAAACTTCCTTATTTTGCATTTTAGGAAGAACAGTCATTCTTCATAAAAAGTTTTGCTTCATCTAGCAAGTCCGCAGCAACTACCAAAATTTCAAAATAACATACAAACTTTTCGAACACTAGATGAATGGTATCTGCATTTATGTCCGCTATAGCTTCTGTAATTTTCTGTCAGAATCAAGAGTGATCAATGTAACGGCATCATTTTGATCATGAATGTGGTTTTGCTTCTTCAAATCTGATACACTGGCTGTTCTGTCAAACTTCCTTACTAATTCTCGAACACAATTTACAGAAATGTATACTCCCCGGTACCGTAGCATTTCACTAAATAAATTCTTTGCTCTAAAGACAACATAATTCAAATATTGACTAACAATTAGTTGACATGAAATTAATCATTTGAGTAAATTCTCAGACCTGCGATAACCACGTTGGAAAAATTTATACTAGTATAAATTTTGCTAGAAGAAGCAAAACTTTTTATGAAGAATGACTGTTCTTCCTAAAATGTAAAATAAGGAAGTTTCCAAGTATAGTTAGGTCCATCCGGGGACACACTGTATTTTATAGTTGCGTTGTTTGCTTTGTTTTTGTATGTATTTTGTTATGAAAGCATGTAGGTGTTAAATTTGATTTTTTAACATTTGGCAGTAGATTTAAAAATGAAAATTTATTATTTGGTTTACCATATATTCATGTTATTGAAGAGTTGTTGAAATGTAGTTTGTATAGTAAGTAAAAGTAAAGTAAGAAAAGGCGAATAATACTGTTTTTGTGTGTTGTGATAAGAGTTAGGTAGCTATGTTAGTTGATTGTGTGTTAGGTGAGACGATTCCCGCGGGTTGCGCGAGCGGTCACGTAGGTCGCCGCCGCACCGACCTGATGCCAACGATCCCGACGCGTGACTTGACGTCCACCCCGGCCCGGAAACCATTCACAAAGTCTCCAGGTAGGACTTACTCTTTGTCCCGATTGGACCAGTTGGCGAAACCGCGTAAACGTCCCGTGTCCACTGCTGACCTCCCCGCTGTACTGGAACACCAACAACACCAGCACAAACCAACATCATCCATATCCTCCACTGCTACCACTAACATAAAGAGCATGAGCCGTAGCATGGGCCACCTGGCCATGGCAGGCCGTCTGACAGTCGCGCACGGCCAAGGGCACGGGCACGGCCCCGGCCACGCCAATGTGCCGTTGCCGCAGCGACCTTTACGCAAAGCTGACAGTCGCAGCATGCACCAACTGTCAGTTTCGGGTCTAGTGTCTAGTGAGTCCATGGCCTCTGCACCCGCGCCAGTGCCTCCGCCGCGTACTACTCGCGCCGTCTTATTACGGAAACGGGCCATCGAATCCCCGGAAGGTACGTATACGTACGTCTACAACTACAAATTATGTTATTCCTGCTCTTCGCTTTCCGATTAGGTGATGGTCAGGTAATCTAATCAATTATTATTTCTTATTTACATCCATAATAACACTTTTTTTTATTTCGCTGCAAATGCTTTATCAGTGTTATCACATTAAAGTTGAGGTGCCGATCACAACTATCTATCTTTTATAATTCTATATCAAGAGGTGCGTAATTTTTTTTTATTTATATTTAATAGCGTTCAGTTGAGGTAAAATTATTTCACTGAGCATTGTGTCATCTTCTAATTTGATTGTATAAATTTACAAGTAATTCATATTAGTTACGAAATTTAAATAATTTTTCCTCGGCAGTACTTCGATACGCAGGGTTTCTTCAAGGGTCTCCATGAATGTTGGTATACTAACATTGTGTTTCAGTGAAACTAACACTTTATTTCCTATTTAGGGAGTAGTATTCAGTGGTGAATTGGTGAAGGCTCTGTGCTCTAATTGTCCTTAATCCTTTCATTCTATTTCCTTATCTAAATATAATTCGTTATAACAATATAAATCTTATGCTGTCGCCATGCAAAAAAATTTGGGTGAAAGAAATATTGATAATGTTAATACTATTATGGTAAGGCGACATAAAACTAATTAAGACAGATTAATAAAAAAAATTGAATTTAACACAAATCTGATTTATACAGGGCCATCTAGACCTGATAGTTCTCTGAGTCATCAGAGTACTAGTAGCATATCTTCAACTGTGAACATGCGACCACGGCCTGTCGCAGCACCCAGAAAACCCCGTCCCGCCAGTATAGCTGTAACAGGCGTTACACATGATGCCAATAAAAACCCTATAAACGAGAAGAAGCATGAAACAAAACCACCATTGCCACGCTCTAGAAAGACTTCACTGGGAAAAGGAGCTCCAGAGAGAACTCCTTCTAAATTATCAAAGACTTCTCCGAAGGCTACGCCCAAAGTTACTCCGTTACAGTCTCCCTGCGCAGATGCGCCGTCAATTCCTGTCACAGTTCCATCTTCAGCTCCAGCTTCTCTTGCCGAAAATACTGAAGTTAAACTTGAAATTAATGATAAGGTTAGTATTTGGTATACGAGACTTCTGTTCTTGATAAGGAGGATCCATAAATCCATGACTCTACGGTGCAATCTTTGTATTATAGCGAATGATTCAAATAATTTACTAACCGTAATAGAAATTTACGGCACATTGCGAACATCGTTTATTAACAAAAAGTGATTGATTTGATGGCTTCTACAACTCCTGAAAATATCTCAGTATGCTTTTGAAATAACCATTTTTGTCCTCCTGAACTGTAAACATAACAATCACACATCATTCAAGTCATTGGTAGTTGCGATGTTACTACACATGCGCTAACTTTACCGCACCGAATAAAGTAATAAACACCCACATTTTTAAGTTTTAAGAGGCCATTAATAAACAATACTACCTTGTAATAATGAAGAAATTTGTCATTTCAGAATTCAGAAAATCCAGTAGCAGTAGAACCTACTCCAGTTCCTACTGAAGAAAAAGTTTTAGTGAAAGAACAGCAACCGCAAAAAATTGAAAAGCAAGCTGAAATTCAAGTAGAAAAATCAACACCTAATAAAATGATACCGAAAACTGAAGATGTTAAAGTTATTCCGAAAATTGAAGAGCCTGAATTGCAAATACAACAACAGCCGAACAACGAAGAACTTACTTTAGATAACGCGGACATGACAGCTTCAATGATCGCTAAAATTCGCATTACAACAGAGGAAGAAGCCAAAGCTGCATTAGCTGAAAGGAGGCGTCTAGCCAGAGAAGAAGCTGAACGCCAGGCAGAAGCCGAGAGACTGCGTATTGAAGCTGAAATCAAAGCTGAACAAGAACGTCAAAGACAAGAGGAAGAGCAAGCAAGATTATTGGCTGAACAACAACGGCATGCTGAGGAGGAACGTTTAGCACAGGTAAAGAACAAGCAATGCAAGTGCACATGCTGTACAACTAGTATGATTACATATATATATATATATATATATATATATATATATATATATATATATATATATATACAGGGTGTCTCAGGACGAGCTTACGCTATCTATATTTTAAATACTATTTAATATAATTTAACGAAATTTGGTATCTAGGGGTTATCCAACATGCCCGTTTTAACTAAAATATTTTCAAAGCAGTAGCACTTCCGGTTTGACCGGAAATTGACCTCAACTTTCTTATTTTAAATGGAATATGCTATATTTTATTTTACCATTGAATGCAGCGGAAAATTTTACATATGAAACAATAAAAACATTTTGCTTATGATCAATTACTTCCGGCGTTATTCAACTTTTTTTGTTTTTTTGTCTGAAATCCGGCACATTTTCAAAACTCTGTATATCGGGAACGAGATCGAATTTTTATAATCTGAAAAAAGCCTTTTATAAAGGAGACTTTAAGCTACATTATTCATAGAAGAATCCTCGATTATTTATAAAAATGTGACGGGTATGTTACACCAAAATTACAGTTGACAAACTTCAAAAAAGACAATTTTTTTAAATGGAACCCCCCATTTTTTATTACATAAATGTGTTCTACGGCAAAAAATAAGGGTACTTTATGTAACATGTCCTATGTTGAAAGTTGATAGAATTTCAGTAAATTAGAAAAACATGTAATCTGGGTATAATTATTTTATTAATACGGATAAGTAAGCCATGGAAAAACAATGTTTTTACAAACTCATCTACTTGATTTCTTAGATAATTTACCGTTGGATCAAAGGAATTTAATATGGTACCAGCATGATGGCGCTCCACCCCACAATAGCCATAGAATAAATACTTTTATAAGATTACATGTTTTTCTAATTTACTGAAATTCTATCAACTTTCAACATAGGACATGTTACATAAAGTACCCTTATTTTTTGCCGTAGAACACATTTATGAAATAAAAAAGGGGGGGTTCCATTTAAAAAAATTGTCTTTTTTGAAGTTTGTCAACTGTAATTTTGGTGTAACGTACCCGTCACATTTTTATAAATAATCGAGGATTCCTCTATGGATAATACAGCTTAAAGTCTCCTTTATAAAAGGCTTTTTTCAGATTATAAAAATTCGATCTCTTTCCCGATATACAGAGTTTTGACAATGTGCCGGATTTCAGACAAAAAATCAAAAAAAGTTGAATAACGCCGGAAGTAGTTGATCATGAGCAAAATGTTTTTATTGTTTCATATGTAAAATTTTCCGCTGCATTCAATGGTAAAATAAAATATAGCATATTCCATTTAAAATAAGAAAGTTGAGGTCAATTTCCGGTCAAACCGGAAGTGCTACTGCTTTGAAAATATTTTAGTTAAAACGGGCATGTTGGATAACCCCTAGATACCAAATTTCGTTAAATTATATTAAATAGTATTTAAAATATAGATAGCGTAAGCTCGTCCTGAGACACCCTGTATATATATATATATATATATATATATATATATGTACCAAACTATTACGTTTTAATTTTGTAATTAACCAATAATCTTTCTAGCCATATCAAAAACTCCCACTATAGTCTTACGGGACAGATAATAATTGAAAAAAACTGATTTCCCATGTTAAACACCTATGTCACGGTTTTCAGTGTTCACACTGTATATATATATATATATACTACTGATGATGAGAACTTAGTTCTCGAAATACGTATTTAGTTTTCATTAAATTAAATTTAAAGGACTCTTTCTATTATTATTAATAATAATAATTTGGTTATTATAGGCAATTAAAGAAGCACAAAAACGTGAAGAAGAAGAACGCCTTCGTCGTGAAGAAGAAATGAAACAAAAATTAGAAAAAGAAGAACAAGAAAAGAAGGCTCGCGAAGAATCTGAGAAACAACGAATTGAAATGCAAGAAAGATTAAAACAAGAAGAAAAGGAACGTGAAGCTAGACGAAAAAGAGTCGAAGCAATTATGTTACGAACCAGAGCTATCAAGGGCAATTCAGGAAATAATCAGTCTAAAGATGAAAGTACAGATAAAGTTCCAAGTAATGACGAGGTAAATAATCAAGTTAATAATAAGCCTGCCATTGTGTCATATGAAGCATCAGTAAATGAAAAAGAAGCAGAATTATTTAATGGTTCATTTAATAAAACTCAAGCATCCGTCATTTCTCAGGAAATCAGTGAAAATAGTGAGCCACAGCATAGTAATGGCCATCGAAATGGTGTAAATACTGAGGAATTTTCAAAAGTTAACAAGTCCTTGTAAGTATTTCATTATTTCATTTTGTGTAGTTGTAAATTAGAAAAACAAAAAAGAATGAAAAATTTGATCTTATGTAATAATGATCTTTTATTTGCTTTCCAGAATTGAACATAATGTTACCAATACGCTTTTAGATCTTGGTGAGATCGACCAGTTTAAAAACGCTAACACAAATTTAGATATATCTGCAGATAAAATTACGAATGAAGACAATGTAAATTCCAATAATCCAACGGAATCCAATAGCACTACAGGTTTGTGAATATTTATTATTAATATTACATGTTTATTACTTTGAAATATTTTTTTTTTTTCAAGTTAATTTTAAAACAAATTTATTTTATTTGAATATATATATATATGGTCTATAAAAAGTATACATAAGGTAAAATAAATAAATAAATAAATATATATCATCACGGCATATTACCCATTTCTGGGTGTGCCATTATCTACACATATGTAGACATCGGTAATGATGACGATATATTTTACCGTGTGGGCGCTTACCAGGCGTCACCTCACGGGCACTCATAGCTGGTGTGGAGAGTGCACCACAGGGATCACATTTGTGCGATTTAAAATTGGAAATATTTGGCGCCGATCGGGATCGAACCCGGTTCCCCCAGGTTCGCGACCAGACACTCAGGCACGCGGCCACGGGACCCCATAATTTTAAAACAAATTTATTTTATTTGAAAATATATATATAAGGTCTATAAAAAGTATACATAAGGTATACTGAAAATATTAATCATTAAAAATTAACGTGAATTTTGTGTGTTCTATTGCAGATTTTTTGCTGTGAACCATCAGTTGTGTTACATTCGATTTATGTTAGGTGCTGTTTCATAATTCATCTAGTGGTGCATATAGATAATAACTATAATTAATTACTTGCAAGAATTCTATGTTATTATATAGTGAATGCTGTGTTGAAATCCATTATAAAGTGATTATAAAGTATTTACACAAAATCATTTATATTTGGAATATTAGAAAGAAAAAAAATATTTAAAGTTGCATTTGGTGTTGTTGCAAATACTTTAAGATCATACTATGTAAATAATAAGACTATACATTTACACATACACATTTATATAAGTGTGGATCCAAGTCATTTAAATTTAGTAAATTTGTGCTTACAGTAGATTTTTCACGATTATTTTATGATCATTTGATGAATAAAACTTGAATCTACATCCGTATATAATAGAATGAACAGAAGGATGGCAGCAATGCACTTTGATAGCAACATAACCATGTGATTGATCATATGTTAAGTGTATAGGTTCGTGTTGATATTTTGGGAAGTGGCGCAATAGTGAAACTATTTTTTTTTTATAATTATGTAAACAAAAGTATACAACACTGTACTGAATAACACATCTTTTTAAGTTGTATAAATCTATGGCTCAAACTGACTGAGCCAATATCCCGGTGAGTGTGAATGAATCGAGGTTATTGCCTATCTGAGCATGTCTTAGTTGTTCATCTAAAATGTATAGCGATAAAATGTTTAAAAAAAAGTTTCTATCGGTATGTGCATATAGTGCAGTACGCACATAGCTGTTTCTGCCTATAAACTGTGATTAATTTTGTAAAATATTGAATTTGTGTGTAGTTTGATACATTTTGGACAGAGAAGCACGGACCTCGATTATCTAATCTTCCATTTTAACAGAAGTCGGTCGTTGTTCACTAGTCACTTAATTCTTATTTAACATTTGGACTGGTCTTCATTCATGCAACATTGAGATTAGTTGTAACATTTTCATTATTTTTAATATTTATATTCATGAGGGCACAAAAATATCAAATGTCTCTTAAATTAATGTTCTTTATTTTCAACAGAAATACATATTTTCAGTTTGCGTTCGCTAAATTATAAAGTGAAGTTGGGCAGGCAAAATACATTTATTTTTTTTCCATACTGCATATAAATATATAATTCGTACTACAATATTTAACTATAAAAAGAATACTGTTTTCTTTTAAAGACAGAAATTTGCATGTTTGAAATTTTGACAATAAATGTGTTTATATTAATTTGTATTGAATATTTATTTAAATATGGAAATTTCATTCCCTCGTCATTTAGTAACTATATTTTAAAAATTTAAAATTATAAATTGTAATATACAACATTTCAAGCTTACAAAATGTAAATATATTTATTTATAATTTTAAAAATGTATTCTGCATATATTTTGCTTGTTAATAATTTCACTTTAAGCATTTTAATCTGTGTCATTTATATAAATATATGTTAAAAAAAAACCTTTTTATAAGTTGAAAAAGTTACGATAATTATATTTATTCCAACATATAATTTTATGCTTTTAGTGCAACAATATACACAAGAATTTTGTTCATTATGTATGTAACATTGGTCAAAAGTTTCTGGGCATTATAAATTTCTGGCATTTAAAATTGTAAAATACTATGATTTAAATTAATTTCATTAATATTGTCATGTTTATAGTATACAATATTAACAAAAAATTTGTACATTTTAGTTAGCTTTTAATTTAAATAAATTGCTTTGATTCGAAGAACGATACTATAAACGAAAATATTGAAAATAAAACCACATAAAACAAATTAGTGACGACTGTATTTAATGTTTAAAATTTTATAAATATGTTATGACCGGAAATACTAGCTTTATCTGTATATAATTCTGGTGCTGATTAAATTATTACATTACATTAAACACAAATTTTATATATATATATATATATATATATATATATATATATATATATATATATATATATATATATATTCAGTGGTAAATAACTAGAAATGTATTTTCCAATTTTATGTAAAAGAAGGTTATAATGTCCCAAAAACTTTACCCAACATATATGTATTTACATATATTCATTAAGTAATGAGAAAAAAAGCAATACATAGTTCAAAAACAAGCTAAATGAGAAGTTAAGTTGCAGTTATGACTACTTTTGCAGACATAATTTTAGAGAAAAAACTTTACTTTGCATAATGACTCTGGGAACCAAACAAAATTAAAGCTGATAGGTTGTCAGAAGTACAAGGCGAATGTAGCACAATGTCTCATCTTAATTTGTATGTAGGTAGTCAACATTCGCATTGAAAATTTAAAAAAAATGTTCCTATATTTAATTGCAAGGTAGAAATTATATCTGCAGAAGTATTTGTCTAACATTTACGTAAAGTTTTTGAACTACTGCATTTTTCTAATTATACTACATAAAACGTAAATTAATGTTACTTCCGGTTTTACCTAATTTTAAGTGTAACACCGTATATATTTCGATTTTGAATTCAACTTTCGTTAGAACCGTGTAAAATAATACTCTTTTATAAATATAAAATCGTATATATTCCGTTTCTGAACTCTGTAATTAATTTTCCGTTGGAAACATGGAAAATATTACTTTTAAATGATCTTTAACTATATCCTGATTAATATGAAATTCTTCATATAAAATATAAAGTGTACGGGACATTTATTTCATAAGGTATCTTTATTTTTCGTTTTAAAAAATCCGTAAGTTATATATTATATTTCGCAAATACATATATAAAATAAATATGAACTTACTGTATATATTGAATTAAAAAATAATGAAAAAAATCGTAATATATATGAAATCTTTTCGTCATTTTTTTATGGTGTACCTGTATTTTAGGAAAACCGGTATGTATTTATATTTTATGCAAAATAACCTAATATTATATTACTGTTAAAGCCCAAAACCGGAAATTACTAGTCAGTACTGGTTTTAACTAATTAATAAATTATCAAATTTTTATTTTTTCAAAATTTTCAGTAATTTGTAAAATAGATTCACTTTAGGTACGAATGTAAACTATTCATTTAATTTTTAATTGAACAGTTATAACTAGGAAGTTATATTGCATTCATCATTTCATTGTTTTAATGTTTTAATTAAAAATTAGTTTACAAGAGTTTGCAATATAATTATTTAATTTGAATGAACATTAAATACTGTGTGTAAGGATTATTTTACATAAAGTATATTATTCTTGGTATTTAACATTTATTGCTTTGCTTGCATTAAACAAAACAAACAAGTCTTGTTAAATATAAACATCAAATTAGCTAAAACTGGTGATAATTAGTAAAATGTAGTATTGATTGAATTTATATTTTAACAGGAATATAAATACAGATTGGTGGTTAAGGATAAACATTGGAATTTAACATGGGATATTCGTTTTATGAAGTTTCCTGCTTTCCTGTAGAGTAAAAAGTTGTACAGAAATAAAAGTTACATATAAAACTGTTTTTACATTATTATTATGTTTTTGGTTTCTCCACAATTTTAAAAAGAAATATCAAAATTTCTGTTTATTAGTAGCAATAGCCATGGTACTTTGTTTATTCGAATGAGAAACATGTATTTATTAAAGGAATATTATGATAGAAATAGTTGCAAAAAATTATGGAATTTCTTTTCCATAAATCAAATTGACATTTGACGTTTTATGAAAACTAGAAAAAGGAAACAAGTAACATGAAATTTTGAAATTACGGAGAAACCAAAAAAAAAAAAAAAAAATAGATTTATGTAACTTTTAATTCTGTACAACTTTACACTATAGTTTTTCCTATAAAATGAACAGGAGAGCAGGTAATTTCATAAAACTAAAATCCCATGTTAAATGTTATTCTTAACCGCCACCATGTATATATGGTAACTATGGTGATTGCTTTATAAGTTTAATAACAAAACATACCCTACAGCATTGTAACATACACAATATTGAAGCATTCTTCATAATTACATGTTATTTTCCATAATTCGCAAATATTTGCTTTTTTACCGTAACATATATGTATGTATATATTGGCTAAACATTAATGTTTCATATGTTTATTTCACCATTTGAAATTAATCAAGGGTTCATAATAGTTGTATGTAACAAGCCTTTTTTAACTTATCATATAAAATTATTTCTTTACTTTGTATTATAGAATTAACAAAATAATAACTTAACGTATACAAAATAAATTAATATATGTTAATATGTATTGGTTGCTTCAGTTTTCTGTTGACTCTTATTTGTTATATTGATATATATGTATAATTAACTTATCAATAATTTAAATTAATTTTGACAGCATTAGAATGTTACAATTGAATTATTTTACAAATGTTATTTCTAAAATATAAACATTATATTTGGCCGTGGGTTATATTCATTGATTTAAAATATTATGATAGGTACATCATTTTAATATTTTTTATATGATATATAATATGTTTTGAATGAATTATGTAGTAATTATGTACGTCAGATTTGATATGATTTTTAATTTTTTATGTTTTTGTGTAACTTTAAGTAAATAATGTGACTTTCCAATATTTACAAATATTTCAAAAAAATCTGGTATATTAATTTCATTGTAATATTTGCATAAACCTGTAATAAGTAAAGAGTTCGTTGTGTGTTAGTTATTCAAAATTATATTTTAATTTACTCCATTTGTGTTTTTAAGATCTTCAGAAAAATATAAGAGTTTTGGTCAACAGTGGAATTGAATTTTTAGAAATAAAAATTTTATATTACCCTCCTGGCTTTCGCTCTGAACCAATGAAAACAAATTTCATAATCATTTTCATGTTTCAAAAATTCTTTTGTTTTCTATTCATTAGACACTATTAACCATGTTGTTTATAATCGATGAAAATGTTTTTTTTTCTTGATTTGTATTCTTGCTATACATATTAGATTATTTAAAATTGTTACCAAATTTATATAATTTACTATCTGAAAATATTAATTTTTACATTACATAAACAAGCGAATATAGAACTTTTATGGTAATAACGAATTGTTTACGGGAATTATAATTTTTATTGTAAAATTGCACACTCTTTTTCCACACTTTTTATGTAGGTAGTTTGCTATCAAAAAAATATAATTTAACAATTTTTTCATTGTTTCATGAATTAATCCATAAAATTAAAAAAATAAAAACATATTTTCAATCAATTGTGTAATTGTTAATGTATATATAAATATTAATTAAAAGCCCCATCAATATTTGTAAAAGTTAATAGTGCCTCAATAAATATTTTAAAAATTTTAATTTCTTCCATAGTACATTAATATTAGTAAAGTGATGATCATATATTTAAACATATCTTTTCAGAAAAACACTTTAATATTTATTGAGGTATAATATTACAAAATTCAATCTTAGTTATTTAAGAACTAAAGCAAATGTATTTGATATATAATTTCATTTAAAATGTTTTCTTTCGGTGAAACATTGTGGTGCGCTGTTATTATGTTTAGTTATTATTTATTAATTTTTCTAAACAATTTAATTTTTTTAATAATTTTATACATACGAAATATATTACATAATTGTTTTAGTTTGTTTTATTATGTAACATTTGTAAAAATGCTTGTTGAATTTGCTTATTTTTTAGAATAATTATTGCTTAATAAAATTTATAATTATTACTGAATTAAATACGTAGCAATTTTGGGTACCTTGATATATCGATTGACGTATTAAATTAAAATTTCGCGCGCCATTTAAATTTGCTGGTCGCTTACACGCCGGTCGTCGGTAGACCGGTAACCTTCACGTCAAAGTTTGTTTGTAGTAGTTGCTAAAGGAAGCGTGCGGCTCATGTGTTCGTGTCAGCTGGCGACGACACCGATTCGTTTGCAACACTAGTGTTTGACGGTAAAACTCATTGTCATGGATACCAATAATTCGATTGATTTGTTTAATTTTCATTGTACCGCCATGGACGCATGTTTTGCTGCATTCGACAAGAATGGGTAAGTTTAACTATTCAACTAATATTTTATTACAATTTAAATATTTTATTTTAAACATCTACCTAAAAGTTTTATGTAAAAATATGCAAATTAGTTTTAAACAGTATGATATATGTTTTTCGTCTTCAACACATGCATATTTAACAGTAATATAATGAAAAAAATCTTTGTTTCTATAAATTTGTGGGAATACCCAGTGTCCAAGTAAAACTGAAGTGTTTCAGGAAATATAAAATTACCGGAACTAAATTTCCTTATTCATTGTTTTGTATTTATAAACAATATATATAGAGTAAGGGTTGTTACATTTCACATATACATATTTATAATAATAATAAAATGAACTTATAAATTTGTGGGAATACCCAGTCTCCAAGTAAAAAATGTGTAATGTAATACGTAATTTAAAATTTTCTACGAAATATTCTTATCTAGTGTTTGTACTTACGTAAGTAAATAATGCAAATCATGTAGACATGACATCAATCATTTAAAAAAATATTACGTTTTATTTTCATAGTTTTCTTTTAAATAATTAAATATTTTTTAGTGATGGTAAATTAGATAATGAAGAATTCAAATCAATTTGTCGAGCATTATTTCGGAATGACAAAGGAAAAATATATACCTTGGAAGATTCAAAAATTCGTGAAATATTTCAAGTTTTTGACAAAAATAATGATGGATTTATAGAACGAGAAGAATTCATATTTTGTTGGAATCACTGGATTAAAACAGTAAGTTTTACTAAAATATAAAACTAGTATACTACTTATATTTTTTCACCGCAAAATATGATAATGCACAACATAAAAATCATTGTTGTCTTAATTAATTATTCAAAAATATTGTCCCTTTTTCAATGTAGATATAATAAATGAAATAATATGTACTTGCATTTTGCAAATATATAAAATTATTTTTGTAAACAATGTGAGTGACCATGATTAGATTAGATTAGATTAAATATCTATTAACTGTGATACATAGTTACAATGTTTCAGTACGTCAATATTTACAAGTAAAAGTTTTACACACAGTTACATGTAAAATAATATATATATATATATATATATATATATATATATATATATATATATATATATATGCTTTGGCGCACACCAAAACGTTAATTTCTTCCTCTTTCAAGTTCCTAATACGCGCGGTCCCAAATTTAAACAATACACTCATAGGCTACGTTCCAACACCCTACTTTAGAGTACGAAATTACTTAAAGTTGTTCCAAAACTTATAACTTTACTGTCAGAGTTTACTTTTAACCTGTTCCAAAACAGCCAGAGTTTACTTCAAAGTGATACTCTACTTACCTACTATCGAGGAGGGTACAAAAATTACTCCACAATATTTTCAAACATGGATGTATTGTTTTAAAATATAAATCACGTATGAATTCCATTTAAAAATGTAAGTTTGTGTTATACCTCGAAAATTTACCGATAGAAAAATTATTTTCGTACTGCACTAAATAGACAATAAAAATATCTATTTTTTATTTGAAATATTTTTCTCGTTTACTGATATATTAGAAGTAATTTCAAAATGAAAAAAATCGATCAATGTACGCCAATATCTAGTAACCTATTAGAATTTTTGGCAAAACAAAAGCATATCTAAGATGGTCCCCAAAGGCGCACTATATGTCCATTTAACCGATTAACGAAATCCGGGCAGTCTATACGCTATAACTGTACTGTATAAATGAAATAATTTTCTTTGTAGATTGTACGACCAATATCCGTTTTCCTTATAGTTGATGTGCAGAACGATTTTATTACTGGCACATTAAATATTAGTAATTGCTCGGCGCAACAAAATGGATTCGAAGTGATAGAACCTATAAATCGTTTATTGGATACAGTCGATTTCGATGCAGTATTTTACTCCCTTGACTGGCATCCGAGTGATCATGTTTCGTTTATTGATAACATATCACAAAGGGAGATACATCCCTCTAGCTCTGTAACCGTTGAAAATGCTCAAACCTATGATACAGTCATTTTTGCTGGACCACCACCTATGAAACAACGGTTATGGCCTAAACATTGTGTGCAAGATACTTGGGGTTCTGAATTGCATAAAGATTTAAAGGTAAATTTACTGTTCTCAAGATCTTCAGACAACTGGCTTACAATCAGTGAAACATCGTATTTATTTATAAGTTTAACAATGATCAAGCAGTTACATATAGTTGTTCGTTGGTAATTTTTTTATTTGTATAGACGGCTTTTCTAATTTCAAAATTCTCCGAGTAATTCAGCCTTAATCCCTTCTGGCCTGTGTGAAGGATTTTAAATTCCCCATTAAAGAAACTTGAATGTTACATTATGCCACTAAAAAAAAAAAACTAATTTAGCTAAATTACTTGTCAATAACAAAGAAAAACCCAAAAAAGACGATATATATATATATATATATATATATATATGTATATCTATATATCTATATATATATATATATATATATATATATATATATATATCTATATATATATATATATATATATATATATATATATATATGTATATCTATATATATATATATATATATATATATATATATATATATATATATATATTGCGCAAAGCGGCATATCTTTCAAGATTCCGATGAAAGAACATTTACTTCAGGTCATGACTTCACACAGGCCAGAAGGGATTAAGGATGCATTACTTGGAAAATTTTGAAATTAGAGAAGTCGTCAATATAAATAAAAAACATTTCCAACGAACACTAGATGTAACTGCTTCACCATTGTTCTCTTTGTTTATTGTATAGATTGTTGACAGTGCGATAAAAGTGTACAAAGGAACCAACCCCGATGTAGATTCATATTCAGTTTTTTGGGATAACAAGAAACTTACAGATACTACTTTGTGTACACAGCTTCGAATGAAAAATGCAACAGACATATATATTTGTGGATTGGCCTACGATGTCTGTGTAGGTATGTGTTTAGTTATATAAGACATTCAGCTTAATTGCTTCATATACAGACTTGAGAATTCAAAAAAATGTTACTTATATTGTTGCCCTCTACGAGTTCTGTCAATGTCACTTCCTTATTTCTATTTCACAAATATTGTTGCTCTTGCTGAGTTCTGTCAGTGGTTAAATTATTTCAGTAGGTATTACGCCCCATGAGCCACCCCCCACCACTGCACAAAAACAGGTAGCTGTATAAACAACTCGATAACAGGTACGAGAAATTCAACCAGTTCCTGTTTTTACGGAACTACGAACCAGGGTCTGTTTCTGTAGAAACAGGTGAAAACAGGTCTGGTAGCTGTATAAACAGCTGATAACCAGGTAAAAAACAGGAACTGGTTGAATTTAAGGCATACCTGTTATTGAGTTGTTTATACAGCATACTGGGTAGTTAATACCTACTTATTTCTGTTACACTCTGTATAACAAACTATTTTTGAAATCATTTCTGAATAAAAGTAATTTATTGTATTTATTTCAACTGCGAACTATCAAAAAGCACAAAAGTTTCGTCGCTGCCATTGGCGCAAGTATTTCTGAGTTTGCGCATTACACATCTGCTTCCGAATTTCTATTGTCCGCAAAAGAGAAGTAAACTGCATTTTCATCCTTGTTTATTTTCCATAAGTACAGTGCAATATGTCATTACATAATATAATTAAAAACATCACTTTGAGTATAAAAATGATACCAACTATTTCATTTAATAGGTGCGACAGCAGTGGATGCTCTAGCTATTGGATATCGAACAATTTTGTTAGATGACTGCAGTCGTGGTGTAGACTTACTGGAGATAGAAAAAACGAAGAATACTGTAATAAAAAATAATGGCGTTATTGTCAACTCTAACCAAGTAAAAGCAATGGTTGAAGGTCGGGATAGACGACCTGAATTAGGGTATAAACTTGCTATGGAGCTTAAAGCTTTAATGTCCTCATAAAACATTTTTATTCCTTATGCACGATGAAAGCATTCCTTTAAAAATTTGTATTAATAATTTGAATTTTATTTATTCAGTATTAAATCTATGTTTCAAATGCATTTATTATCCAATGTTCCGTAAATAATATACATATTGTTCTTAATACCATTAATTTTAATAAATTATTATTACTATCAAATAGAGTCCAAGTGTACTAATGGTAATATGTACTTATATTTATAAATATACTTACAAAACATATTTGTTGTGATGGAGGTTGTATTAGTGCTTAATATAAAATTATATTTTTTAAAATTGTACTATAATTATATAGTGTACTTACTGTAGTTATTAATTATATATTACGTGTTATTGATAACATTGTTTTATTTATTCATTTTTTGTTTATTTTATTATTTATTTAACTCATGTAACAGTGATTAAAAACATTTAAGCATCGCCATTCGGAAGAGCATAAAAAGTGCCCCGCCTAAGGCGATACAAACTAAAATTCAATATTATTTGACATTTGAAAATTATTTTCAAAAATAAAGAAATTGTAAAATATATCTATCTATATCTGCTGACCTATTAATGCATTTTTAAAAAAAACACTAAAATGTCCTAATGAGATAATTTTTGTATAATTGTATTATGACGCCAGTAATTTGAAAATAGACCCAACCAATTATTTATGTTTGACTCAGTTAAAAGGGAAATAAAATAAGTAAATTTAATGTTTTATTTGACATACGTGACGTGACTTTTGAAGTTTGCTCCGACAAACGATTTTGGACTAGACAGATACGTAACCGTAATATGCGCATGCGTTGACGGGGGCCAGTTCTGGACTATTTTTCAACTCAACATTTGTTGGAATTCTGAAATTGATGGCTAGTATACATTTTGGAAAATGACGGGCAACCGTTGAAGATAATTTATAAATATGTTACTCCAAATCATCATATTCATCGATATTATTCTTTTCAATTAAATCGCTCATACCATTAAAATTTGACCAAACTGTTTATAAAACAGCAAAACTATTGACGACCAAATAAACTAGCAACTGTAAAAATTCACAATTGATAATATTCTTTTTGACTGCGAATGTTCTGGCTATAAGTACATGCTCCAATCTGCTGACTAGTCCCAAAATGGTCTTGTTGGAACATTGGAGTAGCAGTCAAAAGTCCAGTTTGATGTTTGTTGGAACACTAATACTGCATTCGAGTCGAACAGTTGTGAACTGGTTTGCTAGTTTTTTGGAACAAACCTATATTAATACCATAAGGTATAATTAACAAATGGAGTCATTAACCATTAACCAATTCAATTTTTTATTGCGAAAGTTCCACTTAGTCTTCGTTTAAATTAAAAATTATTTGTAGTACTAGCAACAGAGATATATATATATATATATATATATATATATATATATATATATATATATATATATATATATAGAACTAATAAATTCACTTACAAATGCGGTTCACGTCGTAAACTAAAAATTCCTAGATTTATTCGCTAATGACTTAGATCATATAGCTTACGAATTGAATATGAGAGAACAATAATGCCTTATAATGCATTTCTGAGGAACGTTTAGGATCAATTGAGTTTATTTATAGCAAATTGTTTCACTGGATGTTGTTACTCGAGGGCCGTATTTCACTTGTTGCTGTGATAAAAGTATTTTTCATATATTTAATATTAACTTTAATAGAGATTTTTTTTGTTAAAAGCAGTTTTCCGGTACTACCCAAGAGGTACTGTTTTCAGCTCGTTAACCCTTTCTATAGCGGAGGGTTTTCCCAAGAGGCCTATTAACCACTTGTCGAAATCTATTTCATTAGGACTAAGTAATCTGGTAATAGCATTA
The DNA here is from genome assembly GCA_943142095.1 of Ophonus ardosiacus. NCBI lineage: Eukaryota > Metazoa > Arthropoda > Insecta > Coleoptera > Carabidae > Ophonus > Ophonus ardosiacus. The sequence continues at coordinate 47,478,273 of OW964833.1, read as the reverse complement.
GAAATACCGTTAAATAATTTCTCTGAACAATGGTCTTCTTGTTCTTATATATACGGCTCTTGTAAGTACCTACAAAAATCGGTACGAAATGTAAATTTTTCAGGTCAATTCTCTATATAGTCGTCGTGTCAACGATTATGAACCGAAAGAGCTTGTAAATAAAACCTATTTTCTATTGCTATCAGTGCACCATATGCGGTTTTCGCTATTGTAGTCAAAATTTCAGGGATTATAAAAGTCAAAGAAATGATCTTGAATTAAAAGATACAAGTTCTAGTTCCAAGGTTGTTGTCAGTTTTGTTTCAATTTATATATACAAATGTATTTTCAAATTTTCAACAACATTGTTTATTTGGTAGACCGTTATATAACCAAATAGGTCATTTAATCAAGGTTATAAACACGCAATACCTATTTTAAAATTAGGTTTCACTATTTATGCAAAACTAAGGTAGACAAAGACAAGTTATTAATTATCAGGAACTTAATACGAAACATACACCTTTGAAATGGCATTTTAAAAATAATATTATAGTTTTTTTTTTATCTTATATCCGCATTTTGTTTTTTTTTATTCTTAAGAAATGGAATTTTAATTACTTATAATTTTTCTATATTCTAATTTCGTTTCTAGAAATAAAATGATGAAATAAAAGTATTTAATTTTATATTCACCGCGCGAATCCCCTCTCCGATATGTACCACTGCTGTATCTGCTTCCGTCCTCACCGGGTTGCACTCCCCGTGCCCATAATATTCCTACCTCGACTATTGGAGATTTTCGGTGCGCGCTAAATTCATGGGCTAGATTTGCGTAGTCGAGAAATATATAAGACGAAAGTTAAAGTGGGCTTGTATTGCATGCAATTCCAATGAAATTATTTATTTTCTTAGATAAAAATAGTTTGAACCAACAAAAAGAAAAAGTAATTGAAAATATAATTGTTTGAGATTGACTGGTTTGTGGCGTCACTAGCGTTGCGGCGCATTCGTATTCCCGGGCCAGAAATCTGGCAAAATGCAGAGCGCCGCACAAGCATAGTCACGACGATCGATATTGCAAAGATAGCGTTACGTTTGCGCGTCTTTGTTGCGTTGTTAATGTGGGTGCAACCAGCAGTCGTACAGACTTCCATCGTACGCACCTTGAGCGATGTCTTTAATAAGATAAAAATGCATAAGACATTTTGAGTGCCTGTAATTTGTTTGTGAATTTGATTAAGGGCAATTTTCAAATGACAGTGTAAAGTGCTTAACGGGCATATCCCGTACACATGAATATTATTAAATAAGCGCTTATCGTTGAACATCAATCCAGTCAAGATGATGATTTTGCAGACGTTTCTTGTGATTGCTCTTCTACAACTAGTGCATCTTACATTGTAAGTTTTACAATTACACTATTTCTCACGCTTGTTCTAAATAACTAAGGCTTTGTACATGTTAGACAAATTACAGATTGCTAAAAAACAGATCGTTTTTATAGCAAATTTTAATAAAATCATTCGTAGCATCACTATCAAAAATTCAAAATTTGACTGTCTGTAATTAGATAAATGGGTGTGTGCCATGTTGTTTATATAGTCCCAAAATTTTTCAGTCTGATTGAAATTATTAAAAGACAACCATATTTAACGAATACGCTGAATAAAATTTTGTTGTATAATTTTTAAAAAAAGCATAATTGGCGGAAAGAAGTGTTTGTTTATGATTAATTGTGGTTTACTATAGCTGCAGCAATCTGAAGATAAACTTCAGAGAGAAGGAAAAGGAAATTCTAGATCAAATTCTTGGTCCGGGGCGCTACGACGCCCGCATCCGGCCGTCTGGAGTGAATGGGACGGGTGAGTAAGTTAAGTCCATTTATCATTAGCTCGCAACTCACATACGTACGTGTCACGTGTGTCATACCGATGCAAGAGGAGAGATCTCGATTCTCAAAACATTGGAGAATGTTACGTCCGTTTCTGATTATTTTATCATGGTAGCTTTGGTCTGTTTAGGTGCTATAAATCATTACAATTTTTGTTTTGACAGTGCTTTTGAGTTCAGAGTCAAAGTCATATCGCTCTTGGTTTTCTACTGCTTTGGTGTAAATTGCATATATTATGTATTCCGTCAAACATGACAGACACTATAAACTAAAATATTTGCATATCTTCTATCTGATATCTTTGTTAACTTCATGATGAAGTAGACAGGGTGCACATTATATTGTAAGATTCTTTTCACATCATTCATTCGATCTAAACATTTTTATTGCTGATGCAAATTACATTTATTCAAATGAAATACGCATATGTATTTTAAGACATATATTTCCGTAAACATGTTAAATAAGTACAGTAATAGCAACACAAACCAAAACCAAAATGAAAATATGAGCATTCATTTATTTAGATAGTATGATATTTTTAGATTCTATGGTATTTCAAACATCTCTTAATGACAGATCTAATACCTGTATTGTTGCCAATTTTTTAAATTATTGTTGAACTCATATCTAAAAATACGAGGTGTGGCAATTAAATAACAAGATTGATTTTAGATTATTGACAATGTATAAAATTACACAAAACAAATATTGTCACCTTCAATGTACTCTCCTCCCCGTACCCTGCACCGCCCGATACGAATATTCCATTGCTGGAAGCAATGCCTGCAGGCCTTTTTTGTTAGGTTGTTCATAATTTCTGCCGCTTTTCTATAACTACATCTCGGCTCCGAAGTTGGTGCCTTTTAACGCAGAATACAATTTGGGAAAGGCACATGGCACTAGATCAAGTGATGTACCAACACGGTGATTTTGTATTTCGTCAAAAATATCTTGCTGGACAGGGCATTTTGTTCTGACGCGTTGTCTTCATGGAGAATCCATCACATTTCAGCCCTTTTTCTTCTCACCCGTGCATGAAGGGTATTAAAACCTTCTTGTGAACAATCACTCTTCGATCTCTTTTCTTCCTTCTTTAAATCTTCTAAACAGCTCGAAAACTTGAGTACTAGATAGACCCTCATCACCATGAACATTCTTCAACAATTCGTACATTTCTGTAGCGGATTTTTCACACAGAATTTCATATTGACACTAACATAATTCCGGCGGAGTACTAGAAAGTAGTTAACTTCAATCAAAGGCTACTGCCGAACGGTTTGCCTAATTGAAATTTTAACACTGGATGGAGGGAAGATGACAAATTAATATACACAAATGACAAATAAATCTTGTTATTTAATTGCTACACCTCGTATAAGTTGAACCCATACAGTATTTGAATATGCCTTAAGGAAATAACGAATAGACAACAATCAACAATGAGAGTATATATTTGTGTGAGGAATAAAGTAAGTGGACGAGGATGATTATATGAGTATCTTACAGTATAATACCGATAGGTGTTGTGTGAGGGCTATGAGTATTTAATATGTTTTCCCATCACTCCAGATGGGCCAGCCATTGTCCGAGTAAACCTGTTTGTACGCAGCATTGCGACCATTAGTGACATCAAGATGGTAAGTGCGATACAGTTGGCAGCCGACCAATCATACAGTATGTGTACCCATAGGGTGATTTCTCTTAGTACGTAGTTGAGGTGCATATATGATTATGATACCGCAATCACTTTTAAGCATGGTCAGTCGAACGTACTGTATATCGTTATTATATTTATATTATACAACATGCATAAAACCTGTGGTAATAAACAATCATTATAAACTACTACAAATATTCAGGCAATTCATTTTTAAAATTAGAGGACAATAAATTAAGAAAATTATTTTTCCAAATTATTTACATTGTGTTGCCATAGGTACCTATATCGCAATTCAGCGGAAATATATTTGCAACTAATTAAAACTAAGTATAAAATTGTGTTAAATATTGAATACAGTTGCTTTTCTAGCTGAAGTGTGATTATCTACTTAGAATGAAGCATTAAATGGTCGATACCAAAATTATTTTACTAACACTACTTTTTGTCATAAGTTTCTCTGATGGTATCATTCACAATGAAAATATATTTAAATAATAACTACAATAATAATTTATTACAATCACATGATTCGTATATAAAATTATTGCTTAATAATCATGTTGCCCGTGTTGCCGTGTTTCAGTAAAAAATTTACCTCTACCATTTTTAGAATATATTTAGTTTTCTTTTGGACATTCCTTGAAGAGATGTTTTCAATTGTTAATTTGTTAATTTGCTTTGCAATCCATTTTAAATGTACTTACTTAAACTCTTAAACATTATTTAATATATTTCATTCTACATTAATCAAAGAAAGAAATTATAAATTACTTGGCTCTTGCTCAATTTTAATAATAATTGTAATAATAAAATTGAAATTACAATAGGAATTTCCAAGGCATTATATTTTGTTAAACAAACATTTAATACATATCAGTTTTAGATAAATACTCGTATATCGTACATATATTGCAATAAAGCCTAAATAATTAGATACACAGGCCCGTATTACGAACTCGCATTAACCTTGTTAAAAATAGAGTTCTACTCATTAATTCTTATAAAAGCATACCTTATTATGAGCTTTTTTTATTTCTGTATTTATTAAAATTACGAAAAAGTTAAAAATATTCTGTCAACGTTGCTTTAGTTCCTGTCGTTGTCTATCTCCCGTCGACAAGAAAATGTAAATAAAGTCTTCATCAAAGTGAAAAAAATTAGGTCTTTGCTCTACTTATTTTAAACGTAAGTATTTTAAATAGAAATTTACTGTATTTTTCCACTTTTTATTGTATATAATAAATTATAGTAGATACAGAATATTTAATAGTGCATGTTTATGTAAAAATTTATTTTTGAGACTATTTAAATTTATTATTAGCAAATTTATATTATTTTCATGTCAATAATTAAATTTATAATATTAAATACTGAAATATAAAAAAGTAAAAATTTCAATATTGCAGATGAAACCGACATAAAGAAAAAAAAATTATTTGACTTCGTTAAGAATAAAGCTGAAATAACTAAAATGACAAAAATAATAAAGGTTAGGAAGGAAAAAAAATTATGCAATATGCAAAAATATCAAAAAAAAAAAAAAAAAATGTAGCGCCAGTAATAAGAACAGAAAAACTACAGAGCTAGGACCATAGTTAATTTTGCCAAAGATACCAATTGTGCGATTCAGAACATCAGGTTTGAGGAAAGTCAATATCATCATTTCAAATATTTTTACACAAAGTCAGGAATAAGAATATAATGGACGTATAAATAAGTATTTCTATAAACAATTTTATTAACTTAAAATATTACATTGCAAATTATACCGTGAGTATTTTTAACGTGAAACATTGGATTTATCATCAGTAGGAAGAATATATTATAGAAAAATGTAGTTATATTTTTAGTGAAATGGGCTATGTAGCTAAATTTTGATTTTTACATGATACTAGACAAAAAATAAAATAACGATTAAAAAAGACAATATGCCATGGCAGCAGAAATATAAGCTTAGGCCATACTAAATGTTACCATATCCCCGTCTCCAAGACAATCAATTACAATTAAAAATATTATTAAGAAATAATGTTTAATTTTTATTCAATTCTATTATGGCCACATACGCTATTGCTCTTTGCTGAACTCCAAACTGATTAGTAAATGAAATAAAGCAAGCAGTCGTTTCACAAAAACATTTATTGCTCCATAAATATTCATGGATCCTACATCATATATTATATATATATATATATATATATATATATATATATATATATATATATATAAAATTTGTAAATTGTACTGAGGATGAACCTCTTCAGGATCGAAACGTCCGAAGATAATAATGAAATTCTGGATCACCAAGGCCTTTTCGCTTTATCCACGAAATATATGAAAGAAAATAAAATCTTGTTTCTCCCACAAATCAATTATGTGTTGTGCGTTTCTCACCTAATTAAAAAATATACATAGACACATAGTAATGTCATTTTATTAAAGTGCCTTCTATAAAACATCTTGAGGTTGGATTTACATGCAGAAATCTAAACTAAGCAGTAGTTATCCTCATTTTCGCTTAAATATAACATTCTATTTTTTTGTCAGTGCTGAATTTATTAAAATACCTTCTACAAAACCCGTTGATTTTTTGTATAATAATTTTACGCAAATGTGTTATATTTGCAAAATTTCACAACATGCCTGCAGAAGTAATACCAATGACAGTTAAAAGTACTAAATCAAAAGCACGTGTATTTGGCGACGATCCTGCTACTAACGGTTGTGTCAGTTGTCATGCTCAACAAACCAAACAGTCAACACATACATAAAAACAAAAAGTTGGCAAACTTAATAATTAACAAAAAATTAAGGGAGTGTATACTGCACTGTCCAGACAGAGCCGCAAAAAAATTTGGTGAACAGTCGTACATGCGCAGAGCGGCCATTTCTTAAACAGAACCTAAAAACCGCTGTCTCCCAATTATGAATTTTCAGTTAGGTATTGTTATAGTTTTTCTTTTTAAAAAAACCCAACCAAAACAATACCTAACTGACAATTCCTAATTGGTAGACAGTGGTGTTTAGGCAGATTCGAGAAGTGGCCGCTAGAATTGTCCGCTAAATTCCGTCTGGTCCAGGTGCGACAGTTCACTAATTTGTTTTTGCGGCTCTGTCTGGACACTTCCAAAAATTAGTATTTTATATCTGAAACACATATTTATAGAATGTCCGCGAAACTAGCAAACCATGAAGGGTGAATAATATCACACATCATTGTGAATGGTACATGTTTTGAGGACGGGCGACCATATATGGCAATGTTTCATTCAATGGTAAATAAATTGGTTACTGGAGATTCACGCTCCGGCCAGCAGTGAATTAACAGCTTATTTATTTCTGTAGGAATTACGTGACTAGTGTATGATATGATTTTGCTGAATGCTGTTTCCTTCTGAATTCTATAGGTATTGTTTTGGCACTTGATAGCTAGTTGCTGGCTGTATTTCACTCTCTTGTGTGCCGGTGCATTCATTACGTCACGAACTCAGGCTGGGAATGATATGACTTTGGAATAAAAAAAAAACGAACAAAATACAGAATTATTACAGACTAACTTAGAGTAATCTTGTCGTTTCGGAGAAACAAAACATACAAATGATAGCAACTGGTTGGTCCTGTGTGGTGAATTTAACCAGATGAAACTAATCAAAATTTTCTTTTTAAATGTCAGATGGCCCTGCTATAGTCCGTGTCAACATATTTGTCAGAAGTATCTCAAAGATTGATGACGTAACTATGGTAAGTGGTTGTACTTGTACAGAGAACAAGGAATGAACTAGAATGATTTAGTGTTGATAATGCCGATGCGTAGATAGATTCACTTTCTCTTTTATTACATTTGTTTCGATTGTTAGTTACTGTAACTGTACCACAGGGTCATACGAGTATGAAAATGAGTCTTATTCTGATCTGAAACAATTGATTGGGCTCTATGTGCTTTCAGTGTTGACAATTATCATTCAAGTATATACAAACCTATAACGTACAGGCCACGGTCATTCTGTCATTTAATTAAATGGCGTAGGTATTTGATGTTTTTCGTGTATATTTTATTATTATTATTATTTATATTATTATTATTATTATACATTATTTATGTGAATACTGGTTATACGAATTGGTATACTTATTCTTGTTTTCATGAATTGGATGGAATTGAATGTTTACAATCTGCAAGTGCATGACTAACCAGGTCTGCTGTTATCACATCCTATTACAACAATTATTACATCCGTCTATAAGTCTTGAATCTTTCGTCTGTCTGTATAGTCGGCCGCCTATTCATGCCGATTCCATTGCACTCATAGTGAATGGCTCAGGCGTTAAGCCCCATTCAGTTAGAGCTTAGTGCAGTTGCAGTTGTGGCGTAGTTGTATTGTAGTGCAGAAAGATTGTATACGGGCGGTCGGACGGTAAACCCAAGCGTTCACATTCAGACTTTCGTGGAAGTGCAGAAACTTCTGCACTGCACTACCAACGCTGCGATTCAACAACCAATCAAAAGGAGGCGTATTATTTGAATATGTAGGTAGTCTAGAAATCCGAAATGTTATTATAATGTATGTAATTTATTTTTGATTGTTGGGCCTACCAATGCTAATAAATTATCAAAACAACTTAATGACATTCTTGTATATAGAAAGAACATATCTGTATCTTGTAGACGTATTTCGTTCAACAGGTTATGATAGTCACCTTGTGAATATATATATATACAGGTTGCCCATTTTATAAGTTCCCTACTTAAAGTTTAAAAATAGGCAAAACAATACATTTCATAAGCCACTTGGTAAATACTAGTAATTTAAATCGAATAATCACAGTAGGTATCAGAGCAAAACAAAATTTTAAAAACCAAGTCACTGATGAAATGTTACATGGGTTGCCTATTTTTAAACTTTAAGGCGGGTACTTATAAAATGGGCACTCTGTGTATATATATATATTGGACGAACCCACCTACGACGACGTTTTGTTTTTCTTTTCTTCAGTAATAGTACTGCTGTACATGCTTTTAAATAAGTTATATTGGCCCAAGAAACATTATTTGACATATTGAATGTAGGTGATAACACAAATTCAGTAGGCGTGTACTCTGTATTGCAAATACATTTGCACTAATTTTCTATGTGGACGATACTTTCGCACTACAATACAATTGCACTACCAACACTGCACTGCAACTGCACTAAGCTCTGTCTGGATGGGGCGTTAGACTCCGTCTCTGTATAATGTACAGGGACTGTAGATAGATGCAAATCTATGCAGTGTATTCCTAAATCTTGTCGTATATATTTTTAGGTATTATATTTGATTTGGTTTTGGTTTATTTTACGTTTACATATTCAGGTTCAGTGTTGTTCAGACTCAGAACTCAGACGCTAAAGTATTCAATTTGAATTCAAGACCAAAGATGCATTATTCCCTCAATTGCATATCTCTATTGTTAAATGGTTTTACTTTTAATACAAGTACAAGTGGCCTTCCGAAATAATGATGTTTGTTTTGTTCACACAATTATAGGAGACACCCCGACCATAGTTATCATCAACATCTTTCTACGCTCTATCAGCAAAATAGACGATTATAAAATGGTGAGTGGCTGGGGCTTTGTCAATCGTGTACATATATTTCTTGAAGGGAAGGGGTATGGCGGTGTGGGTGTGTAAAGTGTAAATACTCATTGGGTGGGTGCCTAGCCATATTCACTAGCACTAACGCAGTGCACACAGAGGTCGTGATGTTGCAATGAGGGCACCAGTACACATAACAGTGTCTAACACCACACCACATACAAACATACATTCCTACTGCTTCTTGTACATATAATACACACACTTACCACTTACCTATCTTTTAAAACTAATGCACAAAACTTTACTATAACATATATGTATGTTCAGTGTTTTAACAACTCGATTAAACTGAATTCACCCTACCGCTCTTAATTCGTTGTATATACGGATCAGAACTAAAATCCTGAAACTGAAACATTCACTGGACCTCGTGTAGGTACACAGATGAACCAAGACCAGAGAAAAATGCATGAAAGAAATTTACTCCACCAGAGTCCGGGGCTTCAAAGCTGCGAACAAAAGCAGCTCCTGATGGACTAAGGCTTGCGTGAGCATTTGTTGCTTTGCTTACATATCTTTCTAAGCGTTCGTTGTTGCATCATGCTTGTAATTCAATGTAATTGTTCGTAGATGTTAGTGTCATGTCATGTTCAGTCTTACAAGAGACTTCAAATACAGCGTGCCTTTCTTAAATCTAAATCTTATGCCTTGGACCTTTATCATTAAATTCAATTATTCTTGTATGCTCTTTACAGGAATACAGTGTTCAGTTGACGTTCAGAGAACAGTGGTTAGATGAGCGGCTCAAATTCAACGATTTTGGAGGTCGACTTAAATATTTAACACTCACAGAAGCCAACAGAGTATGGATGCCAGATTTATTTTTCTCCAATGAGAAAGAAGGACATTTCCACAATATTATTATGCCAAATGTATACATTAGAATATTTCCCTATGGATCCGTGCTTTACAGTATTAGGTAAGAATATATAATAAATATTTATTTCATTTAAAATTTATAATTATTTTCATAGAATTTCCTTAACGTTATCGTGCCCTATGAATTTGAAGTTATATCCATTGGATCGACAAGTGTGTTCATTACGAATGGCTAGTTGTAAGTATATTATTTATTCCGTTTAAATTCCAGTAATAAGAAATTTTCAATTTTATAGATGGGTGGACAACTGATGACCTAGTATTCCTTTGGAAGGAAGGTGATCCTGTACAAGTTGTTAAAAATTTACACCTACCACGCTTTACATTAGAAAAGTTTCTAACAGATTACTGTAATAGTAAAACAAATACAGGTAATTTTTTTTACCATCATTCACCTTTTTTCCTCGCTGTATATTAATATTATGATATTTCAGTTCAGGATTCGACGAAAATTAATTAGAATTATGTTTCTAGGTGAATACAGTTGTTTGAAAGTTGACTTGCTCTTTAAAAGACAATTCAGTTACTACCTTATACAAATTTATATTCCCTGTTGCATGTTAGTTATTGTATCCTGGGTGTCTTTTTGGTTAGATCAGGGTGCCGTACCTGCGCGAGTATCACTTGGTGAGTGATACGAGTATATGGCTTTATTTTTTTTTTGTTAATATAAACTAAACTTTTATTTTGTAGGGGTTACTACATTACTCACTATGGCCACACAAACATCAGGTATCAATGCCTCTTTACCTCCTGTTTCATATACCAAAGCAATTGACGTATGGACAGGAGTTTGTCTCACGTTTGTATTTGGAGCGCTACTAGAATTTGCTCTTGTTAATTATGCGTCCCGGTCAGATATGCATCGGGAAAATATGAAGAAACAGCGACGCCAATGCGAATTAGAGCATGCTGCTTCTATGGACGCTACGTCCGATCTTATTGATACAGATAGTAATACAACTTTTGCAATGGTAAGACTTGTATGGTACGGTTCACAAATATTTATTACATACAGGAAATGGTATAAAATTCGTACCAATCTGAATGAATTATGTTCCACAATGGGGTATTCCACTCAATTTTTTTTATTATTTTAAATAAAACTTCATTCAGTTTTGAAGCAATTGATAGTATTAAAAAATCTTAATTGTTCCTAGTTTCAGAGTATTTTATTTTCGAGAAATCAGTGTAACGTCACATTTCCTCTATACTTGTCTTTCTCACACACACTGCTCTGAGTACGCTGCGAGAGAAGGATAACAATTGTATGACGTCAATTTTCCCTTTTAGCAAATGTGAAATATCTCGTAAAGTAATTATTTAAAAAATGTTTTCATTGTTTTAACTATTATTTATTGAGCCATACTTTATGTTAAATTGAAATTTTCTTAATTTTGTTGTTATGGTGGAATACCCCATTGTATTTTTTCGCTATGATGGGCGGGCAGTCACGTGACTTTGACATTTGCTTGTAGGGCCTAACGAGGTTTCCAAGAGTACAGCTTGTGTACTTTGCCTGTGTTGCCAAATGAATTTGAGCGTAAAATTAATAAATAAAATTGTAAAACTTGGGCTACTTGCGCGGTACTGATGTTGCGTATGATCAACATGTTTACTTTAACAAATTTCAGGTTATCTTTAAATTTCACTTGGATGTTTCAAACAGTGTGAAAATCAAAATGGTCGTTTCTTCGAACCTGTGACGTCACGCGGCAAGGGACGAAGCGGGGGTTTAACAGCCCCGTTTTAAAGAATGTCATTTTCAATTACAATTTTTTCATGATTACAAATGGATTTAAGGAAAAATAAAAAATACGGGTCTAATATTTTTCTACTCTATCGATTAAAGTTATAAAAAAAGTCGTGCATGACCTCATTTATTTGCATAATCATAATGGGAAGATAAATCACTATCGGATTCCAATCTAATGTTGTCATTTAAATTTTTTGTGATACTGTCATAACTGAAAAACAAATGAAAGTCGGAAGATGATTGGCACATATAATGTGTATTTTTAAAAATATAAAATCGACATGTTTCAGTGTTTTTTAAAAAAACCGGCCGAGTTCGGTTATTTTTTTTAATATTCCATACTTTAATCCCATACTGTATATAAATAAATAAATAAATAAATATATCATCACGGCATATTACCCATTTCTGGGTGTGCCAGTATCTACAACACATGTAGACATCGGTAATGATGACGATATATTTTACCGTGTGGGCGCTTACTAGGCGTCACCTCACAGGCACTCATAGCTAGTGTGGAGAGTGCACCGCAGGGGTCACTTTTGTGCCATTTAAAATTGAAAATATTTGGCGTCTGTCGGGTGGGGTCCCGTGGCCGCGTGCCTAAGTGTCTGGTCGCGAACCTTGGGGAACCTGGTTCGATCCCGACATACTGTATATATTATCATATTTAACTGCGTGTTAATGTACCAGAATTATCATAAGTATAGTTTCAGAAGCCATTGGTGCGTCACCCCGGCGATCCTATGAGTATGGACAAAGTCCGGCAGTGTGAGATTCACATGCAGCAAGCACGACCGAGTTGGTGCCGAACTTGGTTGTCGAAGTTCCCCACGCGCTCCAAACGCATCGATGTCATTTCACGCATTACTTTTCCATTGGTTTTCGCACTATTCAACGTTGTTTATTGGTCCACGTATCTCTTCCGGGAAGAGGGCGAAGAATCGTAAAGGTACTAAATTTATTTTGTGCTGTTTATTCAAAACCTGTTCAATTGTCTAATGTTCAATTTTATTTTCATTAATTATAGATTTGCATATCAGCATTTATAATTCATGATACTAATATCGTATGCCAGTGTTTCGATTATATACTTTTAAGGAGGATTCATGATGCGAAATTTAATGTAACTTATTACATTTTCTTTTTTATATTTTCATATAAATTTATGTGTTACATTAAATCTCGATGTATTATGAAAAACTGAAATAATATTTTTTTTTCTATTTCATTAAAAAAATGATTGTTTTATACATATGCTTACTTTTAAGAAATATTTGTAACTAGTAAGAACTGTCTGAAATATATCATTTAATCACCATAAATATTATTTATTCACAATCATTATAGCAATATACCGATTCCTAACCTTTTGAAGGTTGGGAAATATGTCATTCCTAACTTTAATGACAATCTCTTGGGTTGGAAATAACAGATTTCACTTCCATCTCTTAGGCTGGAAATGTATTTGTAGAGGTTGCCTAGTAACAGAGCTGTCAAAAATATTAATAAATTGATTTATTTTGAAAATTATTGATTTAAAATGAGGATGATTGTGAATAAAATAGTATACATAACCTCGGTAGGAGTTTCAACACAGCCTCGCGTTTTATCCCACCTTGGATGTAATATACTATTTCATAAAGTATGGTGTGTAATATTTATGGAGCTTAATTAATTTAATCATTTCTACATGTTTAGTATTAGTTGAGGGTAACTTTATTTCTATCATTGTATATACTCGAAACATAAAATACTTTACCAAGCGCTCAATGATGTTAATTTACAAATGTTTTCCATAAAGTATTACTTTATACAGTATTCTGATGTTCAAAATGTAATTACCCATATATTATTTTTTACGTCTGTTAAAAAAAGTACACTTTTATTTTTCATTAAAATAAGTTTATAAAGTATGTCCTTTTTTAACACAATGAAAGTGTGGAAAAAAGTGTACTTTTTAACGCAAAGGAGTGAAATAATGAAACGTTATGGTACTTTTTTCCCACACTTTTACTGCAGACGTAAAAAAAAATGTATGCAACTCGAGTAAAGTAGGAAAGTTTGACCGAACGAGCTGTTACTTTTTACTCTTGTTGCATAAATAACTATTTCAGTATATAATTAGCTCAACAATATGCAAGACTTACGTCTTGTTTAATACTAGAGTGAATAAATTTGTCTTTGAACTTCAGAGGATACACATATATATAATATAGAATCCGTAGCTAGGATATGAAAATGTAATAATATAATATTCAGTAAAAATTGAGAATTTTTATTACGGCATTTTTTATCTATAACAGAAATAGAAAATGCAATCTTTATGCTATGTTTAGAAATGGGAGATTATATTATACCTATAATAGAATTCACAATCCGAAGTTCAGTATTTCAGTGGAAGTTAAATTGATGAATACTGATTGTTGTAAAGAAAGGAGAAATCTTATATTTCTGGTGATAATTGTCAGCGACACCTATTAAAATTATCACACAAATAATTTTAAACAATCAGTTTTCATTAGACTGATATTTTAAAACAACATGAAAACGTTAAAGACAAACGATCATATAGTGACTAGACATAAACTGTTTTATATAAGCCTTATTAGAACGGTATAATTTTCAATAATTTTTAGATCTATAACATTCAAATGCACAATTATCTTCTTATAATCTTAGTATATTTATAAAAATGAACTCTATGAAATACTGTTTCAAGTGTAATAATATAAATAAAGAAAATAAGGAAATATTACACTTGAAATAGTAATACTATCTGTCACAGTAACAGTGTATATATTATCTACTGTTCTACTACGCATTTAATTATATACAGTTTCTTTGTTTCTGTTTTTCCCGAAACATTGACATGTGAACTTGGTTTCATTATTAATTATAAATATTTTGTTTGCACAGTAAACTCTACCTATAATATTAGTTTATTTGTATAATTACAATGAAATTAGAAAGACAAGTAATAAAATCAAGTTCAAAAGTTTAACTTAGAAACAATAAAGCACATTTTACTGCTTACACAGGGTGGTGTAGTCTAGTAGGTAATGATTATTATACTGTATTCTCGGCATGACTGATAAGTATAGCTTAGCTCAAGTCCAGTATTGAGTGAAAGTGTGACATTCAAATAAATATATGAAATGAAAGTATAAATGAAATATTGATATAAAAATGTTTAATAAAAAATCGTAGTTTTGTATAAAAATTGTTCTACTTTGCGCCTTATTATCAACAACTTTTAATGTAGGAATTTTTGTTGCTCACTTATTCTTTTTATTATGTATGTGCGTGCATAAGTGTTTTACTGTTACTTCCTTTTCTTTTAGACTGTGATTTGAAAATTATAGGTCTTGAAATCAGAGCAAGAAACCGGTGTTTTTAAAAAAGTGTGATTTTTAACCGAAACTGATATTTTTATTTACTAGAAAACAGGTAAATATTAACCAGGTTTAAACTTTCTAAAAAAGTGCACTTTTCTCACTCTTTTTAACTGTAATAAAAGTAACAACATTTTGTAACGTGCATGGAAAAATGATTTATATTTCTAAATAGTTTTTCTATCTAGTTTTAAAAACTAGATAAGAAAAGTGTAAATTAGTTTTTGAATAAAAACCGTTTTAAAAATTACGTTCTCGATTTTGGTTAACCATTAAGAGTTAATTTTTCGATTCTTGCTCTGCTTGAAATATAAATATCGTTAAAGCAATTAAAACATTTGATATTAAGTACCAATGAGATTTATAATATTAATAAAGTAAGAAATTTTGTTGAAAATTATGTATACATACGTTACTGTTTGTATATTTGATCAGAATTTTTATTTTATGGCTATTTACAGTGCATGGAAATATTACCCAAAAATCTAAAGTAAAGCACAGTACAGTATACATGAAATTTTATACATTTTTAATTTTTACTTTTTAAATGAAATATAAGAATTATCTACAAAAAAATTAAATATGCAATTTTAATTTAATCATACAATGTATAACCTGTAAAAAATACAATATCATTGTACGTCATGTGCCGAAATATTTGTTTATCTGTTAACGGTTATGTCCGATGCATTTATTATTCTTAATTTATGTCATTTCATGTACACCAACTTCTCATATACACTGAGAAAGTATTAAATAAAAAATTAAATTGTTGAATACTAAAGTTTTTTTACTATTGCCCTTTATTATTTATCAATAATTATCAAAGAAACAAATATGGTTAATATTTATAAATAATTTTTCAAGTTTTGTGTTTGTATGTTTTCAAGTAGCACGCGAAAACATGGCATGGGAGTTGGATAGCAATACAGTCACAGTCGGTAACATTGGTCACTAGTATCGAAATTAACTAGTCATCTTTCATAACTCGACATGGCGGAAGAAGAGCAAAGTCATACGAAAAAGAAAATTAATTTATTTGTAAAAACACCGAAAGAAAAAGAAAAGCAGTCTGTGGAAATAGAAGATGAGGCAACAATTAAAGAGGTATGTTATTATTTTAAATAATATTACATTTATTAGTATTACATATTCAATAATTATAGTTCAAAGAATTGGTAGCAGCAAAATTCGGCGTAGAACCGGAACAAATTTCATTAATATTTGCGGGTAAAATTATGAAAGATACTGATTCTCTTAAAGATCATAATGTTCGTGATGGTTTTACAATTCACATGGTCATTAAGCCAAAACCAGATACATCTTCTAGTTCACAAGAGACACCAGCTCCGAGACCTACGTGTAAGTATGATAGTGACAGTTCTGGAACTTTTCTAAATATTAGTTTTGTTTTCGTGTAGATGCATCAAATACTAGTGGAATTCCCAGTTCTGTTCCTTTGGCAGATTTAGGAATGCCTGGTCTTGCTTCCAGTTTGGGAATGAATAACCTCCCTGGTTTAGGTAATCTAGGGTTAGGAAATCAAAGTTTTATGGATTTGCATAGTCAGATGCAAAACGAAATCTTGAGCAATCCAGATTTTTTACGACAAATATTAGACAATCCTTTGGTACAACGCTTAATGACTGACCCAGATAACATGCGTGCTTTGATCACAAGTAATCCGCAAATGCAAGAGTTAATGGAGGTAAGTGATAGAATTATTATTATTAGGAGAATAGTGAAAACAAGAATGATTTTGTAGCGTAATCCGGAAATCAACCATATGTTAAATAATCCAGACTTGTTACGGCAAACCATGGAACTGGCACGAAACCCTGCTATGTTACAAGAATTAATGAGGAGCCATGATCGTGCCATTTCTAATTTAGAAAGTATTCCTGGTGGTTATAGTGCATTACAACGCATGTATCGAGATATTCAGGAGCCTATGTTAAACGCAGCAACTGAACAATTTGGTCGAAATCCGTTCTCTGGCTTAGTAGAGAATAGTGGTGAAAGCGGCACTAATCCTCAACAAGGAACGGAAAACCGTGCTCCACTGCCAAATCCATGGTCTCGGAGCGGTAGTAGTACTAGTACAAATGCACCTACATCAGGCACACCACTAGTACCACCCACAACACTGCCAAATACAGGCATAGGCACAGTGACAGGCAGTACTGATACAAACGCCGCTGCCGCTCCCGGAGCCGGCGCCGGCAATCCATTAAACTCAGTAATGCAGCAACTGACTGAAAACCCTCAGCTTGTGCGTAGCATGATGAGTTCGCCCCAAGTGCAGTCCATGATGCAAGCGTTTGTGTCCGATCCATCATTACTCAACACTGCATTCAATGACAATCCTTTGTTTGCTGGGAACCCTGCACTGCAGGAACAGATGCGCAACATGGCTCAGCAACTGCATAATTATCAGAACATATTTTCTAACAATCAGTCTTTAGCCGACTTGCTGGAGATCCAGCGCGGTTTAGCTGGTTTACAAATGGGATCAGGCCCAAACCCTAATACTGGCAACGCCAACTCCAACGCCGCAAGCACCACTCCGACCAACACTACCACTAATACAACAGGCACAGGGGCACCTCCTGCTTCGACAAATGATTTTTCTGAATTAATGGCTCGCATGTTGGCTTCGATGAGTGGGCAAAATGAAATGAACATTCCACCAGAACAGCGCTACCGTACGCAACTCGAACAGTTGGCAGCTATGGGCTTTTGCAACCATGAGGCAAATTTACAAGGTAACTATTGTGTTTTCACATTTACTTCGGATACATGCGCTGCGTAGGGAGCCGGCAACCTGCCTCGCATCGTACATGTAACCGGCTTCGTCCTCCCGATTCCGCACCGCAGCTAACAGCGACCTTTTCTAAACATGTCTCGGGTACTTTTGGTTCAGCGTTTTAGGCGTGAAAACGTAACAGATAGACAGACAGATTTACTTTCGCATGCACCGTACAGAAAAATGACCTATATCCAGGAAATCAAGTTATTCTCTACATCTTGGAAAAATTTTCATTAAAATCGCTTGCACCGTTTAGTCTGTACGGGTGAATAAAATTTCCCCGATCGTCGTGATGAATTCAAATATAGATAGTGAATTTACTTGTTTAGTATAACGGAAATATATATACAGGATGTTTCAGGACGAGCTTACGCTATGTATATTTTAAATACTATTTAATATAATTTAACGAAATTTGGTATCTAGGGGTTATCCAACATGCCCGTTTTAACTAAAATATTTTCAAAGCAGTAGCACTTCCGGTTTGACCGGAAATTGACCTCAACTTTCTTATTTTAAATGGAATACGCTATATTTTATTTTACCATTGAATGCAGCGGAAAATTTTACATATGAAGCAATAAAAACATTTTACTCATGATAAACTACTTCCGGCGTTATTCAACTTTTTTTGATTTTTTGTCTGAAATCCGGCACATTTTCAAAACTCCGTATATCGGAAACGAGATCGAATTTTTATAATCTGAAAAAAGCCTTTTATAAAGGAGACTTTAAGCTACATTATCCATAGAAGAATCCTCGATTATTTATAAAAATGTGACGGGTACGTTACACCAAAATTACAGTTGACAAACTTCAAAAAAGACAATTTTTTTAAATGGAACCCCCCGTTTTTTATTACATAAATGTATTCTACGGCAAAAAATAAGGGTACTTTATGTAGCATGTCCTATGTTGAAAGTTAAAAAAAATAATTGAAATCATTCCCTATTGTACCGCCTTGAGCGATGATTTTTCAAAAACGCTAAAACACTTTATTTCTTACCAAAAAGCATAAATAAGTATTTTTATATCCCTAACTTGAGAAATGATGGGTTCTCCATACAAACTGTCATCCTCTATTTCACCCCCTTCAAGTTTTATTTTCGCGACAAAAGGTAGTCTATGTTCTCCAAATTCCAATCTATGCCAAAATTCATCAAAATTGGTTCAGCGGTTTAGGCGTGAAAATGTAACAGATAGACAGACAGATTTACTTTCTCATGCACCGTACAGAAAAATGACCTATAACCAGGAAATCAAGTTGAGTTATTCTCTACATCTTGGAAAAATTTTCATTAAAATCGCTTGCACCGTTTAGTCTGTACAGGTGAATAAAATTTCCCCGATCGTCGTGATGATGACATAGATAGTGAATTTACCTGTTTAGTATAACGGATATATATATATATATATATTTCCCCGATCGTCGTGATGATGACATAGATAGTGAATTTACCTGTTTAGGTAAATTCACTATCTATGTCATCATCACGACGATCGGGGAAATTTTATTCACCTGTACAGACTAAACGGTGCAAGCGATTTTAATGAAAATTTTTCCAAGATGTAGAGAATAACTATATATATATTTTGATGCAATATTGTGATTAAAACAAATTTAATATTTAAATTAAATTGGTGCAACCGGCCATAAGCAAAATTAATTGCATGCTTTATAATGGCAGAAATTAGGTATGAAAATATCGAAAATTCGTAATTATATCAATAAATAATTAGTTACGAATGAAAATTGAGATGCATAACAATAGCATAAATATGACATTGGTTAATTTTTTTGTCGGGTACAAAAGTATAGACTTGCAATTTTGTCGGGTGCGCTTGACCCCATGCACCGTACAAATCGACACCTATGATTGTGTTATTTATTATTGTTGTAGGTGTTTACTAAAATGTTTGTTTCTAGCGCTAATCGCAACATATGGTGATATCAACGCTGCCGTTGAGAGACTTCTAGCGTTGGGACAGATGTCTACGAGCTAACCTTGAGGACTCGTAAATTCCTTCCTTATTGTTCCATGTTGTATGTTTAATTTTTTGAATTTTAAATTACTTGTGTTTCATTGTTACGGATTTTGTTGAGTTGGCACAAGAATTTTTGGAACATTAACCAAACACATTGCAGATGATGATTCTGTGTTATTATAAGATTAAGTTCAGTTGATTTCCATTATAAGTGAATATTTCGGTAAATATGTGTTTGTTTTCTTGTTTCATGCCACTTCTTGGTGCCTCCAATATGTGGTGTAAACCTTGTTTTATGCGCATGACGATTGTTGTTTATTTATAAAGTTATATAAATATGTACCAACTCTTGAATTTCTCGTGCGTTATATACTGATTTTATTTTGTAACAAATTTTTACTGTCGTTACAAATGAATCTTGTTTCATTGGTACATTTATGAGAATCTAATAATTTATAAAATACAGTTAGTATATTTCACGCGTGCAATATTTAAAAGAGTTTTATAAAATGAAAGAAGCCGTGTGTAGTTTATACTGAACTTCAAGTCAGTATAAGTTAATGTCGAGGAAGCTGCAAGTGTGGCATAGCTAATATGGCGTCTACTTGCAAGCTTCGTTGTTTCTATCATTGGCTAAGAAATATTATTTCCACAATTCACTATTTGTCTAAATTCAGAAAAAGCAATAGTTATAATTAATATTGGTGGAATAGTGTAATCTTAATATATTTTATGTGAATTTATTGGATATTATAAAAATATTGAAGATTAAAAAGAATATCAAATACATCATTGTTTATTTTGAACACATTTTTATATCATTTTTCAAATCTAACTGAGCATTACTTAAAATTGAATTAGGACGCAGCAGTAAAAGTAAGTTTCGTTTAACATTTACTACTGTTTATGTCTAAGTGACATTTCCTTACTTTATATTTGTTCTTATCTCACGCAATGATAACAGTGCATGTTCGTATCGTTCAATTAACATTAATTTTGTTGAGTAAGAGAAATGGACCAAGGTTAATCTTAGTTATTTGTTAAAAATCACTACCAAATATTATAATAACTTGTTGCCTTTTTCCGAACTAACAATTTATAAAATAGCCGTAAAAATGATTTTGCTAATATTGAACAAAAGTAAAATATATTACAGAGCAAAGAAACTTCAGTAAGCAGTACACGTACGCGTTTCTTATTTGCTATGAATGAAATAATTGTAATAGGGATAATTTAACTGAAGTGTACACGAAAGTTTTGACGTCCGTGGGTGTTTCACTTTAGGCGGTTAAAATACGTACATCATAAAGACCGTTGCAGATATGTGCACGGAATTCGAAAAAATGTTGTTCAGAAATGGTATTTAGCGAGAATAGACTACAGTGTGTGAAAACAAAGAGAACTCAGAATAGTATTGTTGCAGTGATTAGGTGAATAGATGAAGTACGCCACTGGTTTTCCACATCACAACACGGTCCAGCTACATTATTGTATGTAAGGTACATACATCACATATTATTTATATAATGACGGTAGCCGCAGTACATGGAGTATACAACACCATCTAAGTTACCGTTTTCGTCTATGATTGTCTGTGATCCTGATAATTGTTCGGCGTTTTTCGGTTTTGATGTCTTTGCTATTCACACTAAACTTTCCTATAGAAAATATCGGTGCAGGAAACAAGTGCTTAAATAACCTTATATGTGTATTGGAGAAACTAATTTCAAATTTTACTGTGACTTATTATGAGTGGGTAAGTTCTGTGAATTTATAATAAATTTATATTTTCTGTTACCCGACTTACATAAACGTGTGCTCGGTTGCTCCACTATATATATATATATATATATATATATATATATATATATATATATATATATATATATATATATATATATATATATATATATATATATATATATATATATATATTGTGCTTATGCACCCAGTTTTATGAAATTTTTAACACTAATATGTAATTCACTTTGTGAGTATATGGATTACTATACAGAGTGTTAATTAAAAAGCGGGTCATAGGCCTTTAACATGGAAAATCAGTTTTTCCGTGCGCAAAAGGATTAAATTAATTTTAAACAAAAACGTTTTAATTTTGCACCTAAACCAGTAAATAGATTTTATTTAACCTATAAAGTCAAATTTTATAAATACTGCTCATGTGTAGCGATAGCCATGGAATACAAACAAAATTACAAAGAAGTGTATATCATTTGAACTGTTAGAAATTTAATTGTACAGGTTACAAAATATGAAAAATAATAATAATAATAGTTAGTATTAGTGTAGAAAAAACAAAATCTATTTAGTGCAAAATTTAACTTTTATTTGACAACCGAATTTCAAACGATACGCATTTTTATAAAATTTGTAGTTCGATTTTACAAGTCACTAAACGTGTAAAATATAATCAGATTAATGATTTAATAGAATTTTATTCAAAACATTTTTGTCTACAATTAATTGAAAACATTTGCGCAAGGAAAAACTGATTTGCCATGTTAAACGCCTATGGCTCGCTTTTTAATTAACACCCAGTATATAGTTACTCATATATTCAGATATGCTAATTTAAATTATTCTGAGAATTAGTACCGTGAAATGACAATAAACATGGCGGAAATATCATTCCTTATATGACAACTAAATGATATTACACGGTACAAACTACAATTAATATTCATTGATTTTGTTTATTTGAATTATAATAGTTTAATATATATATATATATATATATATATATATATATATATATATATATATATATATATATATATATATATATATATATATATATATATATATATATATATATATATATAACCAGCCTTATAAACCCGGGGGTTAGTAAAATAATGTTTTAATCAGTAGTACTCGTTTATTATATCTAGTTGCTTGTAATGTTAATTTATTTACTATATCTAATAAGAAATTCGAGACTCTAGTCGAGATCGAGAGAAAGCTAGGAAGGACGGGACGAGACAAAATGCAGAGAACGAGAGTGAATTGTTTCTCGCCATTTCTCGTCTCGCGGCATCACTAATAATACCTATGTATTTAAAGTAAAATTAGTATTAAATAATTCAATAAGGTTTTAAATGTAATACCTAGCGATCAATTTTCATTGTGATCAATTTGTCAATTATTAATTTTCTGGGGATTAATTAATTTTGCCGCAATTAATTTTACCGGTGATATATTTTGTTGTGATTAATTTACAAACAATGGACTCATTTTCGCTACGGTCAATGGTTCTGCGGTTAAATTCTCTCTTGATAAACTTTATGAATATGAGAACATTAATGTAGACGTAAACTATTTAGATTTAATAACTACATTACAATAACAAATAACTAAAGAGAACATTAAATAAGTACAATAAACTTGCTACCGTTTCTCACACATCTATCCCCACTGCCATTTTACTTTTTACAGTTACCACCATAACACTGTAAACGTAAACAAAACGCTAATATAAACAAGGTAGATGCTGTATCAGGCACGTAGCCAGGTCCAAATATTACCATGAGCAAAAAAAAATTTTGAGTGGGCAACTTAAATTTTAGAGAATGCATTTTTTCACGTATAACTCGGTATAGAGATCATACTTTTATTAGAGCAATCTATAACATAATTTCTTTACAAAAACAGTAAATCAAAAATATATATAAAATAAATGTTTAAATAAATAAACAATAGATATCATAAAAAAAACTAACGCCAAGAACAATTATTGTTTCGAATTCTATATTTTGTTGACTTAAGAATCATTTAATATTGCGAGAATTTATTCGCCTTTACCAAAGAAGTGATAATATTTTTTGTTTGTTTTTTTACCATACAAATATTGTTTTTACATAATAACAATGATAATTCATCCGGCTATAACAAAAAATATAATCAAAATTGAAAACATTCAGCGACTTTACATAAAAATGCTGGTGCGCGTACTGAAGGATTAAACATAAACGTTGTTATTTCACCGTGATTACAACAATATTACATTTATACTCGATTTTTTTTACACAATGAAAGTGTGAAAAATGCAATTTTTTACGCCAACTGGTGAAAAAATGGAACGCTATGGCACTTTTCACGCTTTTATTGTAGACGTAAAAAAACAAAAGTAAAAAGTATCTTATTTCATTCATAGGATTTTACGCACAAACCTACGGCAACGGAACGTAAGGTTATACTTTCCTATTTGTCAAATAAGACTGTACTTTTACTCATGTATAAATAACTATTACCATACTCTTTGGTAAACTTTACAGATATCTCTTCGTGTTTTTTATTTTTATTTTTCACGAAGATATTATCAGGTCGTGAATAGCTGCTGGTTTCTGGCTTTTATCGATAAAATTTAAGTCAGGGCTACTATCCGTCCATGGGTGTAACCAGGATTTTTTTCCAGGGGGCGCAAAAAATAATTACAGTTTTCTCATGAACTTCAAAAAAATTTAATATACATTTATAGGTATAACTGCAATAAAAATTGCTATCACTATAATGTAAGGTAATATAAGAATGAACTAAGAAATAAAAAATGAATTAATTAAACAGCCCCCCCCCCCTTCCTGCCGCCCTCCATGCATCAATGTAAAAATGTTATTTATCGGATTATAGGGACCTTATAACGTGTTTATCCACTAAAATCTGGATATGCGATTTTTAGTATGATTCCAATACCTCTTAGCGAGAGGTAAAAATAAAAAAAGAAGAAGAAGACATCAGTTAATGGTGCTAAAACGTTGGATATAATAAAATATACTGAATGAAAACTAAAAAGGTTGTATCATTCCTAGTGTATTAATCCTTTATTTTTATAATCTGTGATTTATGCAAAAATTTCAATATTACAAATATTTCTCTTAGCAACAGACAACAATTCTTGGTATTCTTTGATCATGCAATATAAATATTGCTATAAATCGGTATACAAACGGGTTTTACAATAACATCGGATTGCGTATTTGATGGTACTTCTGGGAATATTCAAGACCAAGGCGATATATCGTATTATGCGTCCATTTTCATTCAAAATTACTCATACGCTCAGGGCCGCCTTAACAAGTTTGAGAGCCGTGGGCTAAAAAAATTGGCGCCATAATCACATTACATTGGGCAGTAATTTAATAATGCATAAATTAATTAAATAACTTTCAGTGCAAAAATATTTTAAAACGACATTGTGCATTTCCATTTAATTTAACAATATTTTTAATATAATAAAAGTAGTTTATTTGTATTTATAAAAACACCTAGAAAGAAAATGTTTAAATAAATTCTTTGCGGTATTTAATTTCTATACATATTTTTAATATTTCGCTATGATCTACTCTTCTAATTTATTGGATTCTACATAGATAATCTAAATCATTTTTTATTGAGGTGTCGAGGTTACAATTTTTCACATAAATTGTTAATCAGAAGCTATTGATAGTGAGACGCCTTCCATAAATTCTTCCACTCATTTCTGGGTTAAAGTTTACATATTCGTGCAGCATATTTATTTCTTCCGTCTTCTTGGGCCTTTCTTTGAGTTTCTTAGATCAGTGACACTGGCTTCCAGAAATCGTCTTCCAATATGGTCTTATAATATATTTTCAAGTAGCAGTTTTGTGTGGAGTTCTCGTAATATGTCATTTCTAATTTTCCCTAGCGTAGACACCATTTATGCATCTTCAAGTCTCCTGCAATTTTTGTTTGTTTTTTGTGATGCCGATGCACGGTGCTTGAAAAATTTTATAGTTAGGCAAACAATGATTTTGCCACTCGTCTTCGTCTGTTATCCTAAAAGCAGGGTCGGACTAATACCATTGGGAGCCCTAAGCACTACTCCTTCGGGGCCCCCCCCTCTATCAAAACTAAACTCAAAAAAAGGGTGCGTTTGTTGTACAAAATATGTTTAATGCTGCTTTTTTAATACAGAAATGTCATAAATACATATTTTTTTGAACTTATTCAGAAGCGTAATGTTCTACTATACATCTTGCAGATATCTCACGAAAAGTCAAACAAAATTATTTTTTTTAATTGTGTTATATTTTTAATATTAATGGTTTTATTTAATGCGATATTTATTAATGGTTATTTTGATGCTATTATATTAAAATTTTCAAAAATAATGAAGTCGCCAAGTTCATATCACGACCCACTTTTGAATTATTGCCCCAAAAGTCAATATGCCCCATTTTCAGATAAAAACTTCAAAATTTTCAAAAATCTAATTTTTATGTATCTAGATACTTCTCAATGCGCTGATTCCAAATTTTGAAACCGCAGGTCGATATCTCTTTTCGTTCTCGAGATATTTAGATTCAAAGTTTTGCATAAAACTGCCCATTTTTGGGTAATAACCCAAAAATGGGCCAAGATACGAATGTGGCGACACCGCCATTCGATTCTACGGATAAAAATATATAAGTATACCAATTTTCATAATTTTTGACTAACCGGTTCATTTTTTATGAATAAAAGTTTGAAAACTCCTGAAAACGGCCAAAATCTGAAAAAATCGTAAGGGGTACCCCTTGCGATTTTTTCAATTTTTGGCCATTTTCAGTTATTTTGCTTTAGAGACTGTATGCGGTGTTCAAAAATTATGAAAATTGGTATACTTATGTAATTTTGCCCGTAGAATCGAATGATTATATCTCCAAGTTCATATCTCGACCCATTTTTGGGTTATTACCCAAAAATGGGCAGTTTTGAGCAAAACTTTGAATCTAAATATCTCGAGAACGAAAAGAGATATCGACCTGCGGTTTCAAAATTTGGAATCAGTACACTGAGAAGTATCTAGATACATAATAATTAGATTTTTGAAAATTTTGAAGTTTTTATCTGAATATGGGGTATATTGACTTTTGGAACATTAATTCAAAAATGGATAGAGGGGATAGAGATATAAACTTGCTAGTAATATTATTTGATTTTGAAGACAATGTTACGTAAGTGTACGCCTATTTAGAGCAATCTAATCAGCTCTTCCCAGGAATGTCTGATTGAGGAAACTGCAGTTAAATATTTTGTACAGTTAAACCTGAGTTAAAACAAAAACACTAGGGAAAATAGTGAATATGTTCACCTCAATAAGACAAACATTATCCTATACATGATTGTAATGATGACTGTAGCTGATTATAATGTGATTGTATATGATTATAAGGATTGTAACTAATTGTAACGTGATTATGATTGTAAATGACTGTAGTGAATGTAGCCTGCGATTGTAAAGAATGTATCTTTGATTGTAAGCGATTTGTATAATGATTGTAGGAGTGATTCACCCCTCGTAGTTCAACTAAGATATTTAAAAAATAACACTCAACATGTTTCACAAGATTTTAGTCTCTGAATCAAACTCTCGCTCATAGAGACTGGCTCACTCAACCAGAACCACAGACGCGTTTCGCTCTTATTGGAGCTCTTCAGTGAGCTGAGTGAGCGAATAATAAACATCCCAAAAAGATAAGATGACTGCAGAAATACATAATATTTAAAAATATCTTATTTGAAGTAGATTGAATTATTTCTTCTATCCAGGCCTGCTGTATTATGAACGTGTGAACCTGTAATATATGCAATCAAATACGTAGGTAGATACACGTGCCAATATAAGATCTTAGAGAAGCATGTATGCTGGCAGAACGAAGGTCAATCGATCAAAAATGAATGCTCGCAATGTCGGAAGCGCCAAGAGGCGAAATAGCCAAATCAATTGAAAAGAAGGGCGATGATCATTATTACACTGTCGTCGTATCGGCGAGCTAGGAGCCCACGATTCCCGTGTGTTCGTTGTGTTTAAAAATATTGCTATTATATTTACAGTATTATTGTTAATATTGTTATCATAAAATTGGACTACTGATTTTGCATATATATATATATATATATATATATATATATATATATATATATATATATCGTGGGTGTGCAGTGTTTTTATTGGGCTAAATAATGTTAGTTCATTCTTTTTTAAATCAGCCAAGCTTTCGCCTAATGATAATTTTTCTATATATATATACAGGGTGTATTAAGATAATGAAACAGTGCCGTTTATTCGTGTATGTGAAAAGATACAGAAAAAAGTGATTAGGATATTTTGAAAGGGATAGAGGGGGACACATTTTAACATAAACTTTATTATCATAAACCCAGTGGTACTCAAACTATAGGGCAATATTATAAATATAATATTTTAAATGGCATTATATATATTTTATTAACTCATTAAATATAGAATTTTATTTTGTTTTATTGATTGAATGTTTGCTCAGATTACTTAGATAAAGTAGAAATGATATATATATATATATATAATGGCAATATGATGACTTTGACAACTCCCTATGTTCAGTGTAAAATAAAATGCCAGTGGTGCTGCCGGAAATGAAATTGTATATTGTTATTAAGTTTAAAAAAAGTATAATTTCTTTTATTTAGAAAAGCAATCAAAAATTTGTTAAAACTAAATATTATAAAAATATGATTAATGATTATCTGACTGATCGCGTGCCTGAGTGTCTGGTCGCGAATCTGGGGAACCGGGTGGGATCCCGACCGACGCCAAATATTTCGAATTTTAAATGGCACAAAAGTGACACATGTGGTGCACTCTCCACGCCAGCAATGAGTGCCTGTGAAGTAACGACTGGTAAACGCCCGTACGGTACAAATATGTCATTATCATTACCGATATATATTATTTGTTTATTAACTTAGTAAGCTGTATAAAAATTGTTTTGTTTAATTAAATATCTATTGTTTAATTTTGACGTCATTACAAATTTACTAGAATTTTCAGTTGCGCCCCTAGACGAAACATAGACTGAATATTCTTTATACAGCGAAATAGTGATTTTTCGCTAGCGAAATATTTCCTTATAGGATTACTGTCCGCATACGAATTCGCGATCAATTATTCGCTCAAAATGGCTGAAGTAATAACCTCACATTCTACGAAATATAACATGTCGCCAAGCAGAGTAGCAATTTACGTTCACAGAACTGATGCATGCGTTTGTTTGTTTGTATGATGTAATTTATTTTGTTTACTCTAACCGCAAAACTTGGATATTGATGAATGTTTCATTAGCAATTTTATGGATTTATATAATGTTAATATGTCTTATGTTTTATAAAAACAACAACAGAATTCAGAAAAACATACTTACAGAAAATAGTAACAACTTTAGATTACATGTGATCGTTCATAATAGCAATAAAATTGTTGAGATGTTTCTTACAAAATATCAACAGACCGAATAATACATTTTGCGATTAGTTCAAACAATAGCGACCTATGACTGTAACAAGCAAATACGAAATGCGTCATGAACTATATTTTTTTCAGTCGAAAAGATTATGTAGGAATATAGGTTGTCAGTTGATACAGTCAAAATTATTTTGAAACGGGCTCCGTCAAAATATTCTTTATAATTAAAAACTAAAATGGAGTCTTAATAAGGGAGAGAACTCAGGTTATATAGGGAGAGGAGTCATAGGTGAGTGGATACCTAATTGGGTAACTAAGATTAAACAAAGTAACAGAAAGCGAAACAAATTATTTTTTTGTCTAAATGTATTTCAATTTTCAAAGTAGTACCTACCTTAGACACTTTTTATATAAATGCCATTGATTCAAAAATAAATGGTTTTTGACGGGTGAGCCAGTTTTTTGAGACACCCGGTATAAAAAACTTAAAACTTATAATGCATATAGAAGTATAAGCTTCTGAGTTTACATTTGTTGTTGACAAGTTAATAACCTGGAAGAGTAAGAATGTATTTTACGTCAGAGGAAAAAAAAGATGTGCATGTATTGAAATATAATTGAAAAAACGTTGTACAAAAAATAGATGTGTTATTGAATACTGATCATTTATTCAAACAATACATATCAAATAAAAAAAAAAATTATACATAATACTCTCTAATGATATTAGTTTTTTGTCTTAATCTATAGCTAGATGATCAATTTTTCTTGCCTTTTACAAATGGCTCTTCTTACCACTTTAACTTTAAATGTCTTTTATATTTAATTTTAGTGTCATTTACAGATTATTTTACACCTCTTTATAGAATTTCTATGGTATATCAAAAAAGTCAGTAGACTATTCTTAATTTTATTTTCCTAACCACGGCCTAACAGATTATTTACGTTTTTTTAAGTTTATGTTTGTTTTATATCTTTATTATACAAATCAACAATAGTAGAAAAAATTCTCGATATTATTAAAAAATCATCTTGTTCATTAGCGTCTAACAAATTCATGGCCATGAAAATAAAATTGTAATCTAAAATCTAAACTAACAACTGGTTAAACGTCAAAAGACAAGAAGTGACAAGTCATTTGACAGATACTGACTGGTCAGATCCAGAATTTCAAAATCGAAAATAAACCAGATAGAAATGTCAAATGTGATGTGAAAATTAAATTTCAAATGTTTTTTTTTATTAGTTATTTTATCTTGAAATTTTATAATTTTACAATAAAAGTAAATTAATGAGAAATAGGGAAAATAATAGGAAAAACAGGTATTACAACGTCATTTTCAATATACTATTTCCTATATAATATACATTCAATTCCGTAATTAAATTAGAAAAAAATGCGATCTTATTAATGTTAATGTTATTACCAATAGCCTCTTCAAAACCCTGACATCAATCTCATCACTGAAGAAAAACCAATTTATAGAAACAATTCACAGAAAATGTGGTTAGCAATATTAATCAAGAAGAACAATAAATATTTTCTTAGAAAATAATTTTACAATTTATTTTAGAGTTTATAAAAATTAATGATTTTCACATTCGTTATTAGTTAAATAATTAAAATATATTATGTTACCAATGGTATTTATTAAGTTACTTAAGCTATTTAAGCTTGAACAATAATTTTGTTTTTGATTTCAACAAATATAAAGTATCCATAATAGTACGATCAACTTTAGAATTTTAAGAATTATAAGAGATATGAAGTCGGTTAAATTAGACAAAAGTTGCCGCATAATTAATGTGTTATTACTGTGCAAAAAAAAACCATAGACAAATTATACTTCGTTGAAAAGCAAAAAATATTGTCTTTTCAATGGTGTCATTGGCTACTAAGTATGTAGTTCAAATAAAAATTATAACTTTGACCTTATAACTTAAATAAAAATGATGAGCATAATCGTTTAAAAGAAAAAAAATGTATCTTAAAGAAGTACAAACCAGAAATTCATATTATTTTATATTTGGAAGTTGTGAAAAAATCACCGGAAAATTTATACATTTACATGTATCTAAGCATCTATACATTGTTTCACAAAAATAAATACATAATTAAAATAACTAATTCATTCAGTAATTAATGATACTGACTTTTTATTTCGTATGGATCCTGAGATTTAAATGTTGGTTAGTTTTAAAAGACCGTTAAATTCTCAAACTTCTAACTAATAGAAGAAACTACATCTGTAAAATAATTAAAAGTCATCTTTCATTCGCTACATCATGTATTATTTAGCTGGAAACCTGGAAACCAATAGATAACAAAATGCTTCTAATTTCTTCTCTAATCTGAATACTTTATTATCATTGCTGAATGAAATTAACTTAGTTAGATTAGATTGCAAATTGAAATTATATTTATCATTTGTATTTTGGTTAAATTTGACACACTTTTTCTGTCTTAATCTATAGCTAATTTCAATCAGAGATTGCTATTTCAGAACATTAAGCTACATAATGGTCCCTATTCTGTAACTCCATAGATAATAGTTAAAGATCGATAATAATTTTAGACAAATAGAAACAAATGTATCATGTGTCAGTTTCAATTTTTATTCAGTGTCTACTATTATTATTGGCTACAATTTATTATCGATCGATAAAAGTTATCGATTGTGTTACAGAATAGGGGTGAATGTTCTGATAATGAATTATCGGAGCTTACTTTGTCGCAGAACATTAACTGGTCGACGTTACCTACGGTTTCTTCGCAATATTTTACGTCAGTTATTGGAAGATGTGGAAATTGAAGTGAAACGTCAAATGTGGTTTCAGCAAGATGGTTGCTAACGCATTTCCATCACATTGTAAGAAACTATCTTCAGAGAACGTATCAAAATAAGTGGATTGGTAGAGGAGCAGAAAATGCCTGGGCACCCCATAGTTTCAACCTTACCCGCCTAGATTATTTTCTGTAGGGTTATGTCAAGCAGAAAGTTTACGAAACACCTTTGCAACATAATTATTTTGACATATTTGATTGATACTTTTGTTTCATTTTTTTAAAAATCGGATTACTATGGTCACAAATTTTTTTTCAAACTGAAAAACAGCGAAGCATCCTGTGACAAAATAATTTGTGTTGCAGGAATAAAGGCGCTAAATGAAACACTATTCGTAATCGCCCTGTATATAAATTAACAATCAACCATAATTCTTTCGTCAATTTTTTTGATATTTTACAAATATTAATTAACAAACGGAAGTAATTTTTCTTCGTACATTTTGTAAACTTTCAGGCGGATAATATCAGCTTCAAATTCACTGACCACTCGCAATTTACTAGCGTCACACCTACGTTTTCCGTTGTTAACAATTCAGCGCACAGTTTAATAATTCACTTTTGTTAATTCTGCCGTTTTCTGGTTACTTCCACTTCCATCAACACTTTTCAAGGAATTATACACATTTAAAATAATTTGTTTTGCGTCGTCCGATCAATGTTTTTGTTTAACATGTTCTCCTTCTTCACTCCACGGATGCTACTTTTTACAAATGAACACTTGAAACAAGAATAACGTGATACAAAGTTTTGCGAAATTTATATATATATATACAGGCTGTGCAACGAAACGCGGAACATAGGACTTTAACATAGGATTTCAAAAATGTGCGAAAATTGGCTCTCCTGTACATTTTAGAGCAAAAATATAAGAATGAAAAGTTGTTTAGATTTAATTTTTACTGTTAAAAATTCATCAATTAATACAATAGAATATCTGCAGCACTAGATATTTAGAAAGTAAAATATGACATTTTCACCAAATATCAGATAGCTATGGGAAATAAAAAACAAATAAAACAAAATATCAATTAAGATCATAATACTTAATGCTGAATTATAACATTGTAAACATATTGATTACAACAATAAGATTAATAATATCGAAATGAACTATCATTTCAGTGTATATCAAAAATGGAATTATCCTAAAATTTAAGTCAAATACTTAATAATAAAAAAAAATCACAAATTCTTCGGTACTGAATAAATCCATTTTATAATGCACAAAAGCACAGTAAAGTAATTTATGGACTATAACAATGTAGGCACAATGATTATAACAATTAACATCAATAACACTAAAATGAACTGTCAGAATGAGATTTTGTTCTATTTCTTTTATTTTCATGGCTATCTGATTTTTGATGAAAATGTCATATTTTATTTTCTAAACATCTAGTGCTACAGATGTTCTATTGCATCAAATGAAGACTTTTTGAAAGTAAAAATTAATTCTAAACATCTATTTATTCTTGTATTTTTGCTCTAAAATGTACAGGAGAGGCAATATTCGCAAATTTTTAAAATCCTATGTTAAACTCCTATGTTCCGCGTTTCGTTGCACACCTGTATATATATATATATATATATATATATATATATATATATATATATATATATATATATATATATATATAGACGAAACACATTAAAAGATTTTAAGTGGTTTCCCGGTAAATTTGGTAATCCGCTCCTGGCCTCTCAAATAAGGGGTGATGGGTTAACCGAGCTTAAGAAGTCGAAGCCAATATGTGCATTTTTCTTGACACAAACTATACATTCTAACCTAAACTATTCAGTATATGTGAATCATTTATCATTTTCTTCTCCTTGACCATTTATGTAATATTGTCATATTTGGATTTTATTTGTTTCAAAAGCGCAATAATATGTTGTTGTTTACCTAATCAAATGTGTTAATAAGGGTGATTTATAATCGACATGTTTTATAGTTGATACATATTGTTAATCTTCAATTAACACACGTGTCACAGTATTTTTCCGTTGATTGTTGATTGTATCTTAATAAATTGGAGAAAATCTAATTTTATTGCATGATACAAAAATTTAGTTTAGTACCTAACGTACTTATATTAAAATCATCCATTCCATTGATAGAAAATCATACATTAATAGATGTCATTAATAAACGATTTTGTGAAATCATTCATTAAAAGATTTTTTTGCAGTCCGACCCTAAGCGACAGCTGTGCCTGGTCTACCACAGACTTAGCAAGTCAAAGCCATAACGGTAGAATTCTGTACAAACTATACCTGTTAAGAGAGATATAAACTTAGAGTAGCACCAAATCTACATGGAAAAACAACGGGAAATTTGTCTAAAAAATAAATATACAATATTATCTTTATTCATTTTTAAGAACTTGGTAAATATTTATCATTTAAAATTAAATAGATATTTCTAAACAATGTTTTAAATTTCGTCTTTATTAAATGAAAGTATTTATTTTAAAGATAAATTACGATGAATTGAGGTAGATCACATGGAGATATTTTATTTTGCAAAATTTGTGAAACTAAATTATAAACACTGGCTTTTACATGAGTACGACGTGATGTATACTTTTTGCAATATTTGTCGATTTCACGATAAATCTTTATGTTTAAATGTAATTATCGCGTATATGCAAATTATGATTTCTTTTACTTTATTTATTTACTTATTCAAATTTAGGAATTCGTTTTCGCAAATTTTCAATACTAAAGAGTTTATGATTAAAATATTCTTTTCAAAATATATTTGTAAACAATTTCCACCGTTTCTTTTTTGCAATATCTTAGTTACTTACTATTTACTAGTACTACAAGGGAATATTAAAATTTGCGTGAGATAAAGATATGTACAAAACCGACAGAATATTTGGTACGAATAAAAGAATACTTGAATTTCAGTTGGAGAAATTTATTGTTAAAATGTGATACGAATTATGTATTTGGTTAGTAAAATGAGGTCATACAAAAAAATAATTGCACCTTATTTTTTGTTTAAATCGAAGAAAGATAGTCTAATTTATCGTTTAGTAAAATGAAATAATTTTTTATTTACATTTTTTGTTTTACAAAATCGTTTTAAAGTATATTTTTAAAAAGTTGCAAAAACCAGCCATTTTGTGACGTCACAGGTTCCGAACCTAAGTTCAGACTAATTTCAAACAGATATTTTATATGGACACAGAATTTTTAAAAGAAAAATATATAGACTATAAATTGAGGATTACATATCTAAATATGCTATAATATATTAATATAACATCGTTCTATTCATTTTCATAAATATAATTTTCATTTGGTGTGAATTTATCCGCACGTTACATCAGTTGTTTCTTTCACTTTTGATTTGAGATTAAACGCTAGAAGGTTATAAACGCACGTGAGATATTGAATGCAGTGCAGAATATTATTTTATTCTTTATTTTGGCACGACCGACATGTTTACTTTCATATATTTTAGGTTATCTTTTGACGTTTAAAACAGTGTGCAAATCAAAATGGTCGTTGCTCCGAACTTGTGACGTCACTGGGCGAGATGCCGAGTTCTCAACAATGTCATTTTTAATCGCAATTTTTTCATTATTAAAGGTTGATTTAAGGAAAAATAAAAAATACGGGTCTATTATTTTTCACTACTCTATCGATCAAAATTATAAAAAAAGTCGTGCATGACCTCATTGAATTTCTTAAATATTTAAATGAACCAAGATAACATTTTATTCGATGTTTAACGTCTTTGTCAGAAAAATGGATTTAAATACTTAACAGCTTTCCGGGATCCAGAGACTGTAAAATAATAAATACATATTTAGCACACGTGAACATTTTCTGTGGTCTTTTGGCTTATTTCTGTTGTAGGTTATTGTATTATATGCGTAGGTATTTAGTATTTGAAGTATATTATATTTGTCTGATATGATAATATCTGACAGAATGTAAGCTATCTACCCGTTGAGATTAAGTGTATTTAAGTACGTCTCAGATTTGATAACAATGAAATGTTCTGATAAACAAATAACAAATAAAACTGGGATATAGTTTAACTATTTCTTTACCCTGCAGACAATGATATTACCAATAACAGATATTTGAATTCATTCGATCGTGTTTATAAATGGAGAAAGGTTTCGTGTACTCTTATTCTAAAAATATCTATTTCAACACTATCGTGATAATTGTGTTATTAAACTCTTTCTTTGAGTCATAATTGCAAAATGGATCGTAACTCGGTAAGAAATTGTTATTTTATTATATTTGTTTGTAGACATGCGCCTTAGCACATATTGTACAAACCGAGTGTCTACTGTTTTATGGACAATAGGATATACAATGGTAACAACATATTCATATGGTTATAATTTCTTCCTTACTATTATAGCATTTTTCTATTTAATGAATAGGTACTATAAGGACCTCTTTAAAGAAAAAATACAAAAAATTATATTGATATAGAAATTTGAATAATAAATATATAATTACAAATAGTAAGCACCCTTGATTCAGATACGAAATTTTAAGATGATTGGCATTTTTTAAATTATTTTGTTGTTTATAATTAGAGATAGATTCATAGTATCATTGACCCGTAATACGCGTAATGCTGTTATATTATTATAAGGGTTCGATCCCGATCGACGCCAAAAGTTATTCCGTCTTTTAAATGGCACAAAAGTGACCCCTGTGTGGTGCACTCTCCACGTCAGCAATGACTGCCCGTTTTATATATATGAGGACTTTATTCGCCTACCCAAGATGATTTTTTATGGAAAAAAGGGAAAAAACCTCCGATTTTTCTCGTGAAGGTCTTCCCTCCATTCTTGGTTTTTGAGGGAGTAAGTCATGTGTTGTTGAATAATTTTAAATTAATATGTAAAGCACTTTTCTTTTTTTCCACAAAAAATCACATTGGGTAGGCGAATAAAGTCTCTATAACGAAACTCAATAAAGATAGAGGATTTTTAGTCTAAATTTCTTAAAAGAAGAAAAATTTGAAATTCAACCGGAATATAATAATGTTTCGAAATTTGTTGACCAAGGCTGTTAAAAGTTTCAAAAATCCTGGTGGAAAAATGAATAAAAGAAGGCAGAGGAAATTTGATATTGTCCATAATATTTATTTAGATTATTTTGTTTTTTAAATTATTTAACCAAAATAATAAAAACTTCTCATTTCACTGTATATTTACTTAAATTTAAGGAAAATGTTAAATAAATGCTATAAACAATCTACTTATAATTGAAAATAAATGCAAAATGCAGTACATAACAATATTTCGTATCTGAATATAGTGGGCTATTCCAATCAATTTTTCAAAATAAATAGTTTTTTTCTACTTCCGCTAAAAAAAGTGGACTTTTTTCAATATAATACGTTCTTGAAGTATGTATTGTCTCTTACACAAAAGCGTGAAAAAAGTACACTTTTTTAAAGCAAACAGTTGAAAAAAAAGAAACGCTATGACACTTCTTTTCACGCTTTTATTTTAGATGTAGAAAAAAATTTGTATGCAACTCGTGAGTAATGAACTTTTTTACTCAAGGATTTGCGCACTCGCCTTCGGCTCATAAACAGTTACACTTTACTTACTTGTTACATATATAACTATTCTATCTTTATAATTACATTAATTTACGAAATTAATTAATTATGGGGGTCCCGTGGCCACGTGCCTGAGTGTCTGGTCGCGAATTTGGGGAACCGGGTTCGATCCCGACCGACGCCAAATATTTCGAATTTTAAATGGCACAAAAGTGAACCCTGTGGTGCACTCTCCACGCCAGCAATGAGTGCCCGTGAGGTGACGCCTGGAAAGCGCCCACACGGTAAAATATATCGTCATCATTACCGATGTCTACATGTGTTGTAGATACTGGCACACCCAGAAATGGGTAATATGCCGTGATGATATAATTATTTATTTATTTATTAGTTATGGGGTCCCGTGGCCACGTGCCTGAGTGTCTGGTCGCGAATCTGGGAAACCGGGTTCGATCCCGACCGACGCCAAATATTTCGAATTTTAAATTGCACAAAAGTGAACCCTGTGGTGCACTCTCCACGCCAGCAATGAGTGCCCGTGAGGTGACGCCTGGTAAGTGCCCGCACGGTACAAATATGTCATCATCATTACCGATATCTGTGATAAAGCAAATTGTGGCACACTCAGAAATGGATAATGCCGTGATGATATTAAATCTTGTGTAGGTTGTAAATTTTCAAATTTCTTATTACTTATTGAAAATCGTATTATTTTTTTTTAAGTTTTGGGAGTATCCAAAGATTTTTTAAAAAGATAATATAAATATAGTAATAATTATAAAAAAGTTGGCTGCGAGAAAAAATATATAATAATTTCTCTGAATTAAATTATGATTTCAAATTGTAGGGTTACTACATATATATGATGAGCATACAAGTAACAAACATCTATGAAATAACTGTGTACAATGTATAATTATGTAGAACATGATGTTATCAATTTCATAATTAGACGAAATTAAATTAACATGTAATAGTAAAAATAGCGTTTGTACAAGAACAATCTCAAATGTAAATAATTGTTTACATGAGATTTTATAATTGTCGTAAATTACCACGTTAAGCCACGGATGATATTTATAACACGCTGCAAAGTGACGCGGTAGTGTACATGTGATCATTCATTTTTTTAATATTATTTATTGATTGATTGTAACATTGTTGTTTACTTACGCTATGGTATATCCCAAATTGGCTTTTTTCATAAGTGTAAAAGATGAAGACATATTTAAAAAAGTATTTATTTTATATGGATTTATAAATCCGTATGATGACGTATGGTCCAACTGTTTGCCTTGTGTTCATATTCTGATCTTTGGATAAACTTGAGCGCTTTGAGTATATAAAGCGATAGCGCAAAACTCTTACAACCTTGTGGAGGTTGTCTTGTCACAACCGCTACCCGCCACTTCACGACTACTGAACTTTGTGAATTTAACAGAAGTCAGGTTAGTGTCAATTACACT
This sequence comes from Ophonus ardosiacus, assembly GCA_943142095.1. Lineage (NCBI taxonomy): Eukaryota > Metazoa > Arthropoda > Insecta > Coleoptera > Carabidae > Ophonus > Ophonus ardosiacus. The sequence goes on along the minus strand of OW964833.1, from coordinate 47,439,170 downwards.
TACAATTCATTTTATAATTGTTTACATTTACTTTCAATATTTTATTTAAATAAAAACTTTTTATATTTACTTTGTTGGAATGTTGAACGCTGGCCCTGGTCCGGTCCAAGCATTTTATTGTAAATTCATTTGAATAAATTCCATTTCAAAATATCGGTTACGCAGTCTCAAAAATTCCCCCAGAAAAAATTAATAAAGCAACAAAAGGTATAGCAAAAACAAGATTAAATTTCATATTTGCAATTCAAATTTGAACGATGTAAACAAACAGGCTAACAAATTTGTATGATGTATTTATGACGTGATTGGTACTAGCTGTAAGAAAGAAATAGTTGTTCTTTTATTTACACTAAATAATAAATTTTAAAGTAGGAAAAGTAAAGAATGACAAGACAAGAGTTAGGAAACTTGTTTGTATGTGTATGAAATGGCAATTCAAAAATGAGTGGAGTAGATGTGAGATATAAACTGAGATGGAAGTGGATGGTAGAGGCCGCAGGTTGGATTTCGGGTAGTGGTCGTGGCCGTTGTCGCTGTTCATATCACAAGCGACTTTAACAACGCGCTAACACCGTCTGATACGAATTTTTCTCAGCATAGTTGTTGTTTTTAGTAAAGTGAGAGTGTGTTAGTGAATTTGCATTTCATTCGGTTCTTACTAAAATCAAAATTATTTTAATCCGCAACCGCATTATGCTTTGTGCTCATTGTGTTTATACGAATTACTACCACAATAAGACTAGTATTAAACTGTTTAAATTTAATATTGCTATTATATAATAGTAAATAACTGCAATAGTTTAGTTTGGTTAACTTATTTTTGGTAAGTATTATTTATGATTATTGTATATATTGTGAATAATATCGTTTATGTATACATCAAGCTTACTTAATTTTTTTGCTATGTATAACAACTTTTATAAAATATATCAACTTGAATTTTGATTTGACAGTTTATATATTTTTTGACTCAAATTAACAACAACAAAGTTGTCATTTTGTATTTACTTATTTCAAAATTCTAAATTAGGCTATATAAAAGTGGTTTAATTTATAAAATATTTTTAAATATGAACAAAGTGACTAACACTAATCTGTGTTTGTCTTAACAATCAAACCGGAGGAAATTTCCATAGTTACAAGTAGAATAATATACATTAATGTTTAGCAAGCTTTTGAGTAATTGGAGTTCTTGTTAAAAATTTATTATTATTATTCTGGCTCGCTAATATTATTCATTCGTTACGCGAAATTATAAATTTCGTATATGACGTCATTGGTAGTTTGTGAGATCATTTAATTAGCAAAATTTCTGGTTTGTTGGATGCAAATAATATTCATTGCTCTCACATCTCCCGTTCTTAACTACAGAAAAAGATGCCGTGTTTTTAAAACTGGTCAGACCAGCATTGTCATACTATCAAAAACGTCAACCACATTATATAAAATCCGATTAAGTCAGATCTATACATATAGTTAAAAAAATCCTATTATTTATTGTAAATATGTCAACATCATATTGGCTTGCTATTGAAAATTTAAATCTATGCAAAAGGTTATTAAGTAACCTAGACATTACAAATGTCCTAGGTATAGATGAAATGAAATGTTATGCAATTATAAACAATAAATTATTTTGTAATATGTACCAATATCTAATAAACTGTATTTATCTGAAAAAAATTCCAATAGTCAGATGTTACAATGAAATGTAAGAAATGAATTAAATAGGTACTGTTATACTTTTTATTTTGTCCCTGACAACAAATTACTCTCTTTTAGAAATTGTAAATGTAAAAAAAATAAGAGAATTTTTAAGTGTACAAAGAACAAACTATAAATTACAACCCAATCGAATACGTATATACATATATACATTTCTACATAAATTAAATGTACCTGTTCTACAACAAAACATTTAAAAGGATAAGAGTACATTATATCGGAAATGGACCTCGATTTAATCGTCCTTTGAATTTTTAGTTCAAGGTTAACATGTTACGATGAAACAAGTGTCAATTACTGCAGATGATTTTTTTGACTTAACTGATGATGAGAAAATAAAACTTTTTCGTTTTGGCAAACTTCCTCATATTGATAACTATCCAGTTACTTCGTAATATTTTCATTGTAATTTCTGCAAAATTTGTATATTTTGAATTTTTTGGTAAATTAACGAATTTGTAATTTTATTTTACATTGCATCACATTTATATTCAATAATGTCATAGAATATTTTCTACTATTTATGTACGCAACAATTTATTTAAATGATATGTTTATATAAAAAACCACATATAAGCATGCAGACTATATAAGTATGAATATGCACCTAAGGCTACAATATTTACAATTTTTCAGTATGTCAACTAATATAGTTTTTAAATTCTCTGCACTTTTTCTTATCTGACCGTAAATTCTGGAATAATAATTCAGTGTATTTCAACATGTTGCGGCTGCACATACATAAATATGTTATGGAAAACATTTAGAGAAAAAGTTTCAAAATGTTATTATTACTGGAATAAAAGTGATTTCTTTGAATGGTTTCAATACATGCTTTTAATTTTTCTTCGACGACTAAGGAGAATGTTATAAAAAACGTCCTTGCTATTATAATAAGATTCAAACCTCCTTGAAACCTTTAAGAAGTAAACAGACTATTATTCAAGTAATATTGTATTATACTTTATACATAATATTTATGTGAATAATTATTGTATTTTTCTCTATATTCGTCTTGGTCAAATTTATGTCCGAATTAAAAATTAACATTGTAAACACAACTCATTATCTAGAAAAGAATCATGTCTTAAAAATATTTTATGCTAATGAAATTGTTAGTGAATTACGTAAAGTTCATAAAAAAATTAAAATTCCTATTTACATACAAACTGTTGTATATAATTAATAAATAAATATAATATATCTATACTATAACACTGTATAGCAGTATACTAGGGAAAACCAGTTATGATTAATTTTAATAAATCGAGAATTAACTAATCAAAAGTAAACGATTTTCATTGGCAATATTAATTCTCCCTAGTAAATTCTAGTTTTAACTGATTTCTGGTGTCTGCAGCATGTGTAAATATATGTCGGGTATCCTTAGAGTCGGTGAGTTAAAGTAGATTGCTTATAAACAAAATTATCTAGAATAAAATATTTTTACTATATGAAACGAGTATATTATAAAAAAAACCATTTCTAGAATTTACCACAAACCTGAACATATTGAGCAACAATATTTTTTGCACCAATTTATTTAATTCAGAATTATTTGTAACAGTATTTCATTCACACTTCTAACCAAATCGATAAATACTTATATTTTTCAATATTTCAATTCTTCAACAAATTATAATCATATTTCAGAATTTTAAGCAACCCGTATACAAAAAAAATGAAAATTGCTTAAGGATAGCTTAAATTTTAAGTTACATTGGTACAGTCGACGTTGGCCATAAATCGAAATGGATGTTGAAATTTTTTGTTTTGTATAGTTTCATTTTCCTTGACTTCATATGAAATTTATTAATTATAAATTTTAAATATTTTCGAAATATACAGAGAATTTATTTTAAAATGCAACATTATAATTCATCACTTCCATGGTTACTCACTATTGTCAAAAAATGACAGCAATGTAAAATTTGTCCATTTTAAAATGAAACATTATAAATAGTATTGCAGCACAGGAGATACCTCCAAAACACATCAAAAATGGTGTCAATTCTTATTACGACCGACTAGAATATTGCCTCAGAGTGGTTGGGGGTATTTTTTAACATTTATTGCATGAAAGTTATGAATTTTTGTAAGCTAAAGTTTTTTTTAAGATGTACAACATTCATGTTTTGATTATTTGTTAATCGTATGTAGGCTAATTTATAAGAAATTAGTTTTGATAATACAAAACTACAAATTTTGTATGTTGCATTTTAAAATGGACAAATATTACATTGCTGTCATTTTTTGACAATAGTAAGTAACCATGGAAGTGATTCGCCATATGTTTCATATTAAAATAAATTTCCTGTAAAAGGACCTAGGTGGACATGGTTCAAAATAATATAGTACATTAATAAAAAAATGCAATAAAGAGACTTTTTGTACCATGTCCACACTTTTTATTATTATTTTTACTGTATTATGTCCAGAAGCACGTGACAGAATCATGAAATTTTATTGACTCTGGACTTGATTCAAAACAATTCTTAGTGTCTGTCATTTTAAGGGACATGGTACAAAACTATAAGTCTGTTTAAAGTACAAGAAGCACTGAATTATAAAAAAAAACTGGGAAACCGAATTTGACTATATCTTTTTTTTTTCAAAATGTGGACTTTGTACAATCTAAGAATTAGCCGACGAAATATTTCACTTCAAAAAATTACTTTTTTCAACAATATCCAGAAAACACAAATTTAGAGTAGTTTAGCTATAAGTTTTTGTTTTTGTTTTGCACAGAATTGCATTTCTGATTCCGACCCTAGCCGCAGGCCGTTGCTTGGTGTAAATACTTCCAGACCATCAGAGTCGCTCATTTCTTCAGCGCACGCAATTACAAACGTCGAATCACAGCATAGAATGGTAGGAGAGCCGCCGGATAAAAGGAACAACGGTATGTTTATGTTTTGTTTTAAAACGAGGGTAATTCAAAAATGAACCCTATTTTTTTATTTTACACTTAACACAAAACATATATACATAAAAAATCACGTGTGTCCTACATAGTGGGTTAGCACAAACCCGAAAACATAACAACAGCAGACTCACTTCACTCTTTTAACAATATTCTTACTAATCGTGCATCATACAGCAAATATTCCTCACTCTTAATATATTAAAGTGAAACATTAAATAAAATACACCATTTTACAGTGTATTTCTAATTATCATTATTTTTGATCATTTTCTTACAATACTTTGGTAATACAGACAAGTAATTACTCCCTGATGCACGGAATTTTTAAATTTATCTTCACTTCGAAAATAATCGTCTACTCAAATCGGTGTTTAAATACATTATGGTTACATGGTGACATATTAGTGGCATCTTTTTAAAAAATTGATTTAGAACCATTTTTTTTTCTGCTATATTGCAAGATACTAAAACGTTATAAAAACTATATCAAAAAAGATTTTAATTACACTGTGTAATGATGTACCGTGGAATTGGTGACTTGAAATCGGCAGGTGAAATGAAACAAATTAGTACAGCACTCAAGTGGAGTATAGTAGAAGCAAATGAAAAATTAAATATGTTCTAAAAGATATTACAGATCACTTACCTTAGGGTTAAATAGGCTAAACGGGCATGTGCGAAGAAAGAAAAATTCCAGAAAAAAAGATAAGAAAATTATAGTTTTTGTTAGGAGGAAGTAACGCCGTACTTGTTGATAGATAAAATGTATTAACGGATTTCTCGGCGGTGATTGTAAGGAATTATATTGTTGTTATTCCATAAACTAATTAATTTTATTTAAATTTCCAATATTTCGTTACACATTTTGTAACTTCTTCAGGGAATACTAATATGTTCATAAATTTGTAAAAAGGTAAGTTATACAGATAAATTTTGTTTTACTTACAAATAGTTTTAATTGATAAATTCAGAAACATTCAATTTTGTTGTTATTATTTGTTTGTGCCCTGCATTGATTTACATATTATTGAAAGAATTTTGACTATATACGTAGAAAATATAAGTTTTTTATAGTTTTTTGTACGCAATTTCCGTCTTGTTGTACAAAGAAAAGTGTCATTGTAATGCAGGTATATATTTTTTTATTGGTGACAGACTCTTGTCTCAAATGTACATAATCTAAAAAAAATCCAGTTCATCTGAAATTTTTTTTCTGGCGTGTTTTATTTTTTTGTTTTAATTTTTGGGTGAGTTGAAATATGCCTAATGAATACAAAAGAAAATGAGACTTTTCACGAGAGGAACTGGAAAATGCTTTGGCCGATATAAGGTCACTTTCAGAAACAGCTGAACTATACAATACCTCGAAATCCACCCCAATTGTACTCATGTTAAAAACATGTACTTTTGCGTTGTTATACACTAATATTTTTTTTACTTTTAAATTTTTTTTTTTTCAACTCACCTTGCAGTATTAAGAAAATAAAATTATATTGGGTGTATATGCAATATTTCAAGTATCCCAAATCGATGGGTGACATGGAACGGACCATTTTTTTTTTTTTAATTTATGATTGGCCTGGGCCTTTCATTCATTATGCTACACCATTGTCCGAGTAACTTCGCATATTTCTACAATTTTTATTTTGAAATTGGTGAAGTATTTCAATTTTTATTAAATCAAGAACACCAAAGTTGTAGTCAAGTCACCCAATTCCACGGTACTGTATAATAATTTTAATTTAGTGATTGTTGTATTTGTACCATATAATAATTAGTATTACGTTTTATAGAGTGTGATGTAAAAAGGAACAGTGTACTCCGAAACAGCATCAGCAGCCATAGCACTTCCAAAGAACCTGAACTGTACAAGGGAGACATAGAAAAAGGAGTGGGCTCGACAGCAATAGCGGCGACATTACAACATTCAGGCAGTACGAAAGCAGATTTCGAAGGTGCCATCGAACAAGCCGGCTATGGCAAATTCCATTACTTGCTGCTGGCAGTATGCGGGTTTGTCAGCACGTCCGAAGAGATGGACGTCATCTCGATGTCGTTCATCCTGCCATCAGCTCAATGTGATCTCAACCTAAACACACAAGCGAAAGGATGGCTGAACTCCATCATCTTCATTGGTATGATGGCAGGAGCCTACGTTTGGGGCTCGATTGCAGACTCCGTCGGCCGGAAAAAGGTGCTCATCGCTATTTCATTCATGAATGCACTGTGCATCGTGGCATCTAGTTTCAGTCAGACTTATGAGTTGTTTATGTTCTTTCGCTTTTTAAATGGCGCAGCATTAGGCGGTAGTGGTCCCGTCATCTGGTCATACTTTGCAGAGTTCCAACCCAAATCCAAACGCGGCTCTATGCTTTCATTCATGGCTGCTTTTTGGACTTTAGGTAATCTTTTTGTTGCGAGTCTAGCGTGGCTCATTATTCCCACCAACATTGGTTACATATCTCCAACATTTCTCTATAATTCATGGCGCATCTTCCTATTGATTTGTTCGCTTCCCTCGTTTATTGTAGCTGCTTTGCTACTTTTTCTGCCCGAAAGTCCCAAGTTCTTGTTATCCCGTGGCCGCGCCGATGAGGCTCTTTTAATTTTTCAAGAGATTTATCGCATTAACACTGGAAACAGTCACCAAGATTATCCTGTCAAGGAGCTCATTGTTGAAGACATGGGTCTTCATAATTTGAATGATATTCACAAAGAGCCTATCAAACCTAAAGGCAAATATCGAGTTATGATGGGGGACATTGCAGACCATAGTAAACAATTATTTGTTTCTCCCATTTTACGTTTTACTATGATCTCTATTACAATTAATTTTACCTTTCATATTGGATACTATGGTCTTATGATGTGGTTTCCTGAACTATTTAATCGGTTTGATGAATTTCATCGGAAACATCCAGGTCAACAGGCCTCAGTGTGTGAAGTAACTAGTTTTGTAGTAAATTCAGGTACACAACAAATAAATGGAACCTGCTCTGATAAAATTGAAAGTGCAGTATTTATGGAATCTCTAATTACTGTCGCGTCTGCTATTCCAAGTAATATTATTGCTGTTCTCGGAATGGATCGACTAGGAAGAAAATTCTTTTTAGGTAATATTTAAATATTTTATATTTCTAACATTCACTAAATGAATTTGAAATAGTTTTCAGTACGTTTACATCTGGCCTATGTGCATCAGCCATGTATTTCGTGTACAACAAGTTGCAAAATCTGATAGTGTCTGCGGTATTCAGTGGAGTCATTTCTTGCGGTAATGCTGCATTAGACTGTTTGATTACCGAGATATTCCCGACGAATCTAAGGTTAGTATACATTTGCTACCTACCTTACATCAAATAGCTACGAACTGGATGGAGGGAACGCTTAGGATTGAGAGAGACAGAAAATACAGAAACCTGAGGGAGTGCGCAAACTCAGAAAAACTTGTGACGAAGTTGAAGCTTTTGTACTTTTTCATAGTTCACTTCGCAGTTATCTGTTCCAAGTTGTTGGCAAGTAAACTTAAAATAAAATAAATAAATATATCATCACGGCATATTACCCATTTCAGGGTGTGCCATTGTCTACACATATGTAGACATCGGTAATGATGACGATATATTTTACCATGTGGGCGCTTACCAGGCGTCACCTCACGGGCACTCATAGCTGGTGTGGAGAGTGCACCACAGGGGTCACTTTTGTGCCATTTAAAATTTGAAATACTTGGCGCCGGTCGGAACTATCAAAAGTATTTTGTGGTTTATTTGTTCACGTGTTTCAATCAAAATGATGTGTAGTTACTGCTACCGTGCTTTATAATTTGGCGGCATAAGAAAAAATACCATAAATTACTTTTATTCAGAAATGATTTCAAAAATAGTTTTTTGTTAGACTTTTTCCTTTTTTTATTATTTTGCGACATAAATGAATAACAAAAATAATACAGTTTCTTATTCAACTTCTTCTTTGTTCTATTATTTTGTGTTATATTGGTCTCTTCTTGAAAATCCATGCCGGTGGTAGGCCCAACAATCAAAAAGAAATTACACAGATTATAATGACATTTCGGATTTCTACCAGGGCATCGAACCCGCCAAAAACTTGGTTCGGTTTAGGTTCAGGTTAATTTGTTTTTTGAAAGATGGGTCCGGGTGCGGTTCTGGTTCAAGCATTAATAAAATTTGAGGTTTTGTTCGCGGTTCAGGTTCGAAATAATGTAAAATGAGAGCCGGAATTTACGTAAAACGCAACAAGAAACGAACACAATTTTCACGAAAAGTCAGCCCAGACAGCAACGCAAACGCCTAAGACGTCGATTATCGGCTGTATTTACTTTTCGAACTAAAAATTAACCTGAACCGGAGTTGAACCCCGAACCTGAATTATAATACTCGGTTCGGTTTCGACTCAGGTTCAATTAAAAATATATCTGAGCTTCGGTTCTCGGTTTGGGTACCCTAAAATGTTACGGTTTGGTTCCGGTTTTGGTTCGGTTCAGGTTCGGGTTCGATGCCCTGATTTCTATATTACCTACAGATTCAAATAATATGCCTCGTTTTGATTGGTCGTTGCATCGCAGCGTTGGTAGTGCAGTTCAGAAGTTTGAACCTACAATACAACTGCACTAAGCTCTACTTGAATATGGCTATAGGCCTTTTCATATCCAGTTCGTAAGCTATATGATCCAAGTTTGCTACGAACAAATATGACATAACTATGTAATAACGAATTTAATATTTTTAGAGCAACAGGTGTAGCCATTTCCATGGTGGCTGCTCGGCTAGGTGGCATTATAGGCAACATTGTAATTGCCACTCTGCTAGATCTGTACTGTCCAGCACCCACCTTCATTGTAGCAGCGCTACTTATAGGCGGCGGTTTACTGTGTCTCTTTCTTCCCAATACAACGCGTGAACCACTTTCCTGACACTGACCAACATTTTTGTTCTACAATTATTAATCATTTCTTATCGTTTGTTTGCACATCAGTTCATTGTATTCTCATATCAGAGTAATTTTCAGTTAGTGAATCATAGAATTAGTTACTTATTGCATGTACCGTAAAATGGAGACATGTTGATCGCAGGTATGAAATTCACCAAAAAGTTGGAAAATGTTACAATCATTTTTATGAAATAAATTTCATTAAGATATTGTTTAAAAAACATTATATTCGTACATAAAATGTAAATAACACTAAAAACATTCTTTTAAACTTTTATATGAAAAACAAAAATTAAAATGTCATTGTAAAGTAGTATTTTTTGGATAAACCAATGAATCAAGATAAAAACTTCGATAATATATATATGCCAAAATTGCTTTACTTTTCAAAATTTGAGGAATTTGTTTAATTACACACTTTGAGATAATTTGGGATCAAGTTGTCCTAATGATAAGATGACTATCAGAAGTTCAAACATGCAATATTTTGCTTTGCAATTCTACAAGACAAATTTATTCGATTTAACACAGAATTGTGCAGTAGAAAGACGTTATTTTACTATGCCTCGGGTGTATAAACATAAAGAAGGCGCTAAACATCATAGAATATAATGAAGAAATGCTAAAAAAAATGTTTAACTGTGTTAAGAAGGAACACATAAACGAGGTTTAAATAAGTCGTAGGGGCGAACTTTATTTTGATGTTAATTTGAAGTTGAAATTATAAAATTCTGTTTTCATTCAAAATGATTATTTTACGTTAACTTGTTCAGTATTGAATTTTTTTATGCAAGATTTTAAATAAAAAATTTGGTTAAATAAATTCTCGCTTTCAATGTAAAGAATAATATTGGTCATTTTTAAAATTAAATGGGGTAGAGTATTGACAATTTGTAACATAAAATTTTAAAAGTACTATTTCGTACCCATGCACTTACCTAAACACCACGATATCTAATGAATTTTTGAAGCTAAACTTGAAAAGTGTTCAACTTCAATACCCATTTTACGGTATAGAATATTTTAAGACATGTATGATATTTGAGTGATTTCATCTTAAAATATTCATTTACCATTTTCGAATGTAAACTGAAACTGTATCTCCAGATGCCAGTACTGATATTCTTGTATATGTTCTTTTTAGTTAAAATGAGTTTTAAGATTATGAATTGTAAATAAAATAAATGGAACCTAGTTCTGTGTATTAATTGGAATTATTAAAAATTAACGCCATATTTATTAAAAACTATCACTTAGTAACAGGAATTTATTTATATCATAGTAGCATTTGATTTGCTAAAAATCTAACACTCTAATCCAAATTTAGTTATAATTGACAGTTAAAAACAATGCATTCGTTTATTTTTTGTCACAAATCCATGGCTGCCTAGACTAAAAGTTCATAAAAATTATAACTATAATTAATTTTTACGTTTATTTGAAGAGCTAGAATAACAGTATCACATGATTTAGATGTAAATTTAAATCTATAACTTTCATTTGAAGTATTTTTGCAGAAAATAATTAGGTACCATTTGCGTAAAGAAAAACTTTTCGATTTACACCCTGTACAATCAACACAGCTGCTCCCACAGACAGCTGTCACGTGTCTGTTTCCGACTTAGGCTTCAAATTGTCCATCATGAATATTGTATGTACACTACTAGAACTACATACAATTTGTTATATAATGAATTATTTTCTAAATGTTACTACCGGAAAAAATATTAAAATGATTAATAAAGTGGTATTTTTAAGAAATATTTAATAAGAACATAAAATAAACATAACAATTTCAATTTTAATAATAACACTACAACAGAATGTTTATAAAACATAATATATACTTGAATTTATAATTATATTTATTTGAATCTAATATACATTTAATACTTAATTTTTTTGTCAAAAACATTAATGTAAAAGAAAAATACTATATATAGACAACAAGTGTAATATTAATGGCAATAGGGGAGTTTCACTAAATACTGAAAATATATCATGCAAGTACTCTATTAAAAAATATAGAAGTAATATTAATTTTATTACAATATTTAAATTAAAATTGTACAATAATTCAAAAGAAGCGGTTGTTTTCTACACCATGGTGAACAGTCCATTTAACCGACATCATATTTCTTATAGTGAGATCCCAATGGTAGCAATTCTAAATGAGACACACTTAGTTAAAAGTATGGAGACGGCGATTTTTCTACACCATGGTGAACAGTCCATTTAACCGACATCATATTTCTTATAGTGAGATCCCAATGGTAGCAATTCTAAATGAGACACACTTAGTTAAAAGTATGGAGACGGCGATTTTTCTACACCATGGTGAACAGTCCATTTAACCGACATCATATTTCTTATAGTGAGATCCCAATGGTAGCAATTCTAAATGAGACACACTTAGTTAAAAGTATGGAGACGGCGATTTTTCTACACCATGGTGAACAGTCCATTTAACCGACATCATATTTCTTATAGTGAGATCCCAATGGTAGCAATTCTAAATGAGACACACTTAGTTAAAAGTATGGAGACGGCGATTTTTCTACACCATGGTGAACAGTCCATTTAACCGACATCATATTTCTTATAGTGAGATCCCAATGGTAGCAATTCTAAATGAGACACACTTAGTTAAAAGTATGGAGACGGCGATTTTTCTACACCATGGTGAACAGTCCATTTAACCGACATCATATTTCTTATAGTGAGATCCCAATGGTAGCAATTCTAAATGAGACACACTTAGTTAAAAGTATGGAGACGGCGATTTTTCTACACCATGGTGAACAGTCCATTTAACCGACATCATATTTCTTATAGTGAGATCCCAATGGTAGCAATTCTAAATGAGACACACTTAGTTAAAAGTATGGAGACGGCGATTTTTCTACACCATGGTGAACAGTCCATTTAACCGACATCATATTTCTTATAGTGAGATCCCAATGGTAGCAATTCTAAATGAGACACACTTAGTTAAAAGTATGGAGACGGCGATTTTTCTACACCATGGTGAACAGTCCATTTAACCGACATCATATTTCTTATAGTGAGATCCCAATGGTAGCAATTCTAAATGAGACACACTTAGTTAAAAGTATGGAGACGGCGATTTTTCTACACCATGGTGAACAGTCCATTTAACCGACATCATATTTCTTATAGTGAGATCCCAATGGTAGCAATTCTAAATGAGACACACTTAGTTAAAAGTATGGAGACGGCGATTTTTCTACACCATGGTGAACAGTCCATTTAACCGACATCATATTTCTTATAGTGAGATCCCAATGGTAGCAATTCTAAATGAGACACACTTAGTTAAAAGTATGGAGACGGCGATTTTTCTACACCATGGTGAACAGTCCATTTAACCGACATCATATTTCTTATAGTGAGATCCCAATGGTAGCAATTCTAAATGAGACACACTTAGTTAAAAGTATGGAGACGGCGATTTTTCTACACCATGGTGAACAGTCCATTTAACCGACATCATATTTCTTATAATGAGATCCCAATGGTAGCAGTTCTAAATAAGACACTTAGTTAAAATTATGGAGACGGCGATTTATTGTAGTTAATATTCATTTTAGGAAATTATGTTTAATAAAAAAGTTTTTTAAGAAATTTTGATCTACATTTGAGAATACATAAATACTTTTTATCTTGTCCGCGTATATTTTTAAATGGGAACCTATTAATTTTACACTACCATTCGATAGAGTGTTTTTTTCTCTTTACAACAGTATGTTTGTTTTTTTGTTTTTCAGTTTATTTTAATAACATTTTTACAAGGAAAAACACCGGTTCAAGTATTTACGAATAGTAGGTACAGCTGAGATAAACAAAAGCAAAGCGATAAACAAACTCGAGCGATGTAATTTACTGTTATTTATTTGTTTTTAATGATAAGATTGTGACCGACAACTTATTGGAAATAATTTTGTCTATCTTAGATGAACCTACTATTCGTAAATACTTCAACCGGTGTTTCCCTTGTAAAAATGTTATTAAAATTGAAAAATAAAAAAACAAATATACTGTTGTACAGAGAAAAAACACTCTATTGAATAGTAGAGTAAAATTAATAGGTTCCCATTTAAAAACATTACGCGGACAAGCGTATCTCAAAAACAATTGAAGATAAAAAAAATTCATGTATTCTCAAATGTAGATCAAAATTTCTTAAAAAACTTTTGTATTGAACATAATTTCCTAAAATGAATATTAACAATAAATCGCCGTCTCCATAATTTTAACTAACCCTGTATATACAGGTGTATCAAGATAATGGAACAGTGCATTTTATTCGTGTATATGAAAAGATAAAGAAAAAAGTGATTAAGATATTTTGTAAGGCATAGAGGGGGACACATTTTAGCATAAAATTTATTATTTTAAATCCAGTGGTACTTAAACTATAGGGTAATATTATATATTTTTAAATGGCATTATATATATTTTATTACCTCATTAAACAGAGAATTTTGTTTTGAATTCAACGATATAATAATATCATACCCTTACATTGCGAAAAATTTGATAAAAATTAATTCAAAGTTAATATTTCATTTCTACTTTATCTAAGTAATCTGAGCAAACATTCAATCCATAACACAAAATAAAATTTATTTTAGTTTTATTACATGCAAGTAAGCTACGATTTTGGCAATAAATTCTACTTTTAAAATAATTTTTTTTGTTTTATTGCTTGAATGTTTGCTCAGATTACTTAGATACAGTAGAAATGAAATACTAACTAATTAATTTTTATCAAATTTTTCGCAATGTAAGGGTATCATATTATTATATCGTTGAATTCAGAACAAAATCCTCTATTTAATGAGTTAATAAAATATATATAATACCATTTAAAAAAATACAATATTGCCCTATAGTTTGAGTACCACTGGATTTATGATAATCTCTATCTATTACAAAATATCCTAATCACTTTTTTCTGTATCTTTTCACATACACGAATAAACGGCACTGTTCCATTATCTTGATACACCCTGTATATCTTCGTTCAAGTAAAAACACATTTCTGGACTTTCTATTTTCCTATATGGTATAAGACTATCTTTCTTTTATAGCGAATGATTGATATTCAAAATTTTAATTATTTTTTCAGTAATATGGAGTACTTTACAAAAAAAAAAAAATGTAGATTAATATAAATTTTCAAAAATTGTGAAACTCCCCCATTGGGTAATATTAACTTGCCGTAGAGCAACTTAAATTTTAATTTCTATATATATATATAAGTTTATTTTATGAATATGTTTATAACAAATAATTAAGAACGAACGGGTGTTCCAGGCGGCAGTAGGTCCATAGTTTTACATACCCAACCCGCGATGTCAACATTTTCTGATTCAGCTTTCTTTATCCATTCGTGGTTCTATTACAGAAAATTAAGTTAAGAACATTATCAAGTATTTTAACAATATACTTACCATAAGAGTTTTCAAGTCCGCTCGTTCATCTGGATTCTTCTTTAAGCATCGATCTACAAAGTCTTTGAATTCGTCAGTAAATATTCCAGCTGGAAGTTTTGGCGGTGGTTCGTTTACAATGTAGTCCAGTAGCTCAAAAATAGCCATGGGTCTAGGTCCATTTGTATGGGCGGGAGAATCACCATCAGCTCGTGGTCCGAAGATCGCAGCCAGTGTCTTAGCGTCAGGTGGAGGAATAGGGTACATCCCTATAGCCATTTCCACTAACGATAAACCAAGTGACCAGATATCACTTTGCACCGAATAATGGGTTCCTTGCAGGCGTTCGGGCGACATGTAGCTACGGGTACCAACAAATGAGTTGGCCATGGAGTCAATTAACTGTCCTGACACACCGAAGTCACATATTTTTATCTCACCACTGCTGTTTACTAAAATGTTACTTGGTTTTACATCTCGATGCATAATTGCGTGTTTATCACGTAGGTAGCTCAATCCTTTAAGTACAGCAGATGTAATTGTACCTAGAATTGACTCGGGAATTCGTCCGGCTTTTTTTAATATTAGATCCAAAGAACCAGCATCCATATATTCCATACAGATGCTTATCTCACCATCACTGTAGAATGCGCCGTAGAAACCTACTATGTGTGCGAAATTACATTCGTGCAATACTTTCAATTCTCGAATGATTTGTTTTTTCACTGCAGGTTTAACTTCTAGGTGAATTAATTTTCTTGCCATGATCAGGCGACTTGATTGGTGCCTTACTTTCATAACAACGCCTCCGTTGCCAGAACCTAGTTCGCCTAACTTTTCAAAATCATCGTCTGTAAGTTCTCCGATTTTTTCTTTTTGACATAGAAATACTTCAATTCGCTTTCTTTGTGTATCATCCATTTCCAGCTCCTCCAATCTTTCAGTAAGATCTTCAATGCTTGACTTTGATTTTCCTGTTAAGTTATTGCGCCTACGAAAAGTGTCAGGTAAATAATATATTGTAAACTTCAGTGTTCGAATTACAATACTTACACTGATGGTGCGGCTTCTTTGAATGTGGCACTCGTAGTTGGAGTTATTGAAGTTGTTTGGTCAATTGACCCAGGAGGTAATGTGAGATTTAATTTATTTTTTGACATTGTAATTTAATTTAAGATGTAAAATAATCAATGTAATTTCATGTGTTTAATACACGACATATTATGTATACATACTTTATGCACTAATTTACGGTGTTCATTAATACTAATGATACAGTTTACACAATTCTATATATTAAATAAGTCTATCACAAAATTTCTTGTAACATTCATTGACAGTCACAGCAATAACTTTACTCATTTACCTATACAATAGGACAGAACAGATAACAACGAATGAACAGCGCATGCGTATACAATTGGAACTGTCAATTAATTCTATGCTACGTTCACACGAAGACGTGGTAACGTAAATTTAAATAGTTTTTCCCGGTTTTTTTGTATTAGAATATGAACAACTTTTTACCATAAGATAATAACGATTGAACAGCGCATGCGTGTACAATTGAAGCTCAATAAATTCTGTGCTACGTTCATACGAAGGCGTAATAACGTAAATTTAAATAGTGTTTCGCGGTTTTTTTTGTATTAGAATATGATTTCTTTGTACTTAAAAAACAATTTTTATCCAACACTGACTCATAATATACTTGTTACTATAGTTACTTGAAATAACTAATGTACAACATTACGTGAGAGAATATTTAGGAAGTCACGGAGGAATTATTACCGATTTTTGCGTTTTTTAATATAAATAAAAAGCAAGTTTACAAAATTATTTTATTATTGAAATAAATAATTTAACATTATAAAACTTATTTATGGGGTCCCGTGGCCGCGTGCTTGAGTGTCTGGTCGCGAATCTGGAGGAACGGGGTTCGATTCCGACTAACGCCAAATATTTCCAATTTTAAATGGCACAAAAGTGACCCCTGTGGTGCACTCTCCACGCCAGCTATGAGTGCCCGTGAGGTGACGCCTGGTAAGCGCCCACACGGTAAAATATATCGGCATCATTATCTACATGTTCTGTAGATACTGGCACACCCAGAAATGGGTAATGTGCCGTGATGATATATTTATTTATTTATTTATTTAAATCAATATTAACATTTATGTTAAAAGATACTTAAGTTACTTATCTTTACACAATGACAGCTGTCATCTGCGGCTGATTAAATGAGTTTGTGGTTACTAGCTTCGGAATTAAATTCAACGATACTGCTTATGCTTGTAAGTGAATATGTTTTAAAGGAAGGTCCTAATTTTCACCTATTTTAATTTCAATTTTCAAATCATCCCCAATAACAGATAATAATTACTGCAGATTTTTTTTCTGTAACAATATAACAAAACAACAACCATTCAATGGCTACTTTATAATTCAGTGTCAAACAATGAATGAAAACATAAAAATAATTTAAGAAGTTTTAAAAAAAGGGACTAATATGTTATTGTTAAATTCCACACTCATATAATAAATAACTATTTACCATAATGAAGACAAATAATAATGATTGCGCGATGCGCCATGCATGTCAATTATTTCTATGCTACGTTCACACGAAAGAGTAATAACGTAAATTTAAACAGTTTTTCGCGGTTTTTTGTATTAGAATAATGTGATTTTTTTATACTTAACAATTTTTTACCGTAATAAAGACAGACAATAACGATTGAACGGCGCATGCGTGTACATTTGGATTGGTCCATTGATGTTACATTCGTTCACACGTATGCGTAGTAACGTAAATTTAAATAGTTGTTCGCGGTTTTTTTGCAATTGACTAATATGAATTTTTTGTGATTAAATAACAACTCTTTAACATTATAAAGTTTTATTCATTAAAAGGATATATGTTTCACACAAGCTGCTTAAGATTTTAATTTAAAAGAAACTATTTAATTGCCATTTTATTACTTGTAAGATATTTATAATTACATTTTTTTGTTATAATAGGAGTACCATACAAAGCCATTTTCTTCATGTGAACTTTCGCATGTTTGCTTAAATGATCTGATCTAGAAAACGCTTTATCACACAAATTACAAGAATAAGGTTTAATTCCTGAATGAGACCGCTTATGTCTAGTCAGTTCGTCAGATCTAGAAAAACGCCACTTGCAACCATCCCAATCACATGCAAAAGGTTTCATTCCTGAATGTCGTCTCATATGAGATTTTAAATGCGAAGCTTTATAATAGGTTTTATCACAATTATGAACAGAACACTTGTAGGTGCGTTGATCTGTACTGGCTGTTGATGGATTGTTTCGACGTTCATAACGCTCGTTGTTGTTGTTGTTATTGTTGTTGTTGTTGCAATCGGTTACACTTTTCACAAATTCATTTTTGTCGTATAAAAGCGATCTTCTTCTATTCCAATCTGCGATGGAGTCCACAGCATAATGTGCAGATGAAGTCGTTGTCATCGTTTTTGATGTCGATTCTTTTTCTGATCCTATTGAAATATCATCATCTCCTAGACATTCCCCAAATATTTCCAGTTCAAGTAGATTATCTTTCAGTAAATCCGGCCAGGAATCTATGTAACTTTCAGCAGTCTGTTGAACATAATTTTGTGTGGTGTTTGTGTCACTAGTACACGTTCTTGTATTTTCTAAATCCCAATAGAATTGATCAATATTTTGGACGGTGTCCCATGTATATTCGTTGTTGGATGAAGTGAAGAATGAGAAATCATCAACGAGAATTGTTTCAGCATCTAATGAATCCCCTTCAGGCCACATCGGACTGATGACATTGGCGTTGAGATCGTGCTCTAAGTCGAGGTCTAAGATGTTCATCGTCATCTTCGATGGTTCGTCCAGGCGTTGTTAACTGCAGCAACCACAATGACAACTTCACCAGTACTGTCACTTTTAGTGTATGTATGTAACAGAAATGCGTTATCACATACGCTCATTGCAGCCTATCAAGCCAGAACCTAGTGATATCAAATTACCAATTTCAATACGCTTTGGGCCTTACAAATAATCTTGCTTTACTTGATTGTGTTAGTTCGTAACAGTCTGGGACTGTATTTGCGATTATTTTATTACATCCCTACTGACCACGACCAGAGATATAATATTTATTTTACGTCATACTACAACATATTATTTCATTATAAATTATTAATTTTAATTTATTCTGATATGTGTTTACATGTAATTGTTATTATTTTTTTTTTTTTTTTCAAAATTTGGTATGCGATTTATCAGTTGACAACATTCATACGTCACTGATAAAACCAGGAAATTTGAGATGATAGTAGACAATGTTTTGATATAATGAAATCGTAAAATAAAACGTCTATTTTACATATGAAAGTTACTTATATAATAATATTATTGAATTTGATTGTTGCAAATTTTTGGAATTTAATGTTATAAAAAAATTATATAAATTTTCCATGTTTATCTTTTTAAATTACTCGAATGTTTTATTGCGAAAGTTAGTTTTTATAGGAAATTACTTATATTTACTAATAGTTAAATAGTACGGTTTATAATCATGAGTTGTTTTCATAAATTTGGATTAATATTATTCAATTGATAAAGTTGATTATTTGATTATTATTGTCGGGAGGTGGTTCATTCTAGGAGCCCTGTATGTTTTGTAAACTCCAAGATTTTCTTTAGACTAATGTCCTTTAGTGTCTCAGTGTGCAATTTCTTTGCTCCTAAAAGACTATGTCTGCTTGCCATAAATGCTTCGCAGTGACATATTAAGTGTTCAGGGGTTTTATCCTCTTCTCCACATCCTCTGCATGTTGGTTCTTGTTTGAGGCCCAACCTATGCAAATGTTTATTTAATTGACAGTGTCCTGTTACCAGTCCTGTTATTAGTATGACATCTTGCTTGCTCATTACAAGTAAGTTGTCTGTTCTTTTCTTGGATGGCTCATTCAGGAAGAGCAATTGATAAAGTAACATGGGTCGGAGCGATTTTTCACCCATAAGACCCGTAAGACCCATAAGAACCGAAAGAACTGCAGACCCGTATTACCCGTAAGAATTCGTTAATTTCCGTCCTTCGTTTCTATTATAACTCTTGAGATCTCCATGTCAGTCATGTTGAGATATTCTGTATAAATGAGCTATAGTTGTAGATAAGCAGTTTTTTGAATTCTTTGAAATATGATAAAACATGTTTTATGATGATGTCTGTGTCTGTGAATCTTTTTATTCTGTAAGTCTGTGCGATCTTAAAAATTTGAAATCTATTTTCGATCTTTTGATAAAATCTATTTGATCGATCAATCGCAAAAAATCGATTTACTATATCAAAAAATCGATTTTAATAAAAAACCAAAAGATCGATTTTAATAATAGATCAGAAAACCGATTTTAATAAAAGATCAAAAGATCGATCTTTATTGATAAGAATTAACATCTAACGCGCTTCAAATGTCAAATACTGCTGAAATTAAGAGATTTTTTATCGATTTTTGAATAAATTTATGTTTTAGAAAAACCGATCTTTCAGAATCTAAAAGATTGATATGTTTTAGAAAGATCAATTTCCCGAAATCCGAATAAATGATTTTTAATTGAGTGATCTTTTTGAAAAATAGGCATGAAGATATCTTTCACTTCACCTGCTCAAGAAGGACATCGTCCATACTTCATTTGTTTTTGAGAAAATTGCAGGTAGAACAATTTTTAAGTGAAGATGCTGAAGTTGATTGATAATAGAAACTTTATCTAAAATGAAACATTGTAAGAATTCCTCGAAAATATATTTTTTTAAATCATGTTTACTTCAAACAAATTCTCTTGAATAAAATTCAAAAACATATCAATAGATGATTCATAAAAATTTTTCGAAAATATATTCTACTACAAATTGTTTTGAAGAATTTTTTATAACTATTGAATTTCATAGAATTTGTTTGTGAAAAATATTTATGTTATCAATAAATTCCAATTATCACAGTTATTAAGACATAACATACTACACCGGGTAGTAGTTACTTAGCAAAGAGATTTAATTTCGTTTGCAAAGTTTATGGCTTGAAAATTGAATACAAAAAATGATAGCAAGGAAAATTCGTTGCTAACAAACTTTATCACCGGTCACAAGAAAAATTTTCGCAAGAAAATTTAATAACTGCCAAATTGTTCTCAAGAAAAATATTTTTTAAATGGGATATTATATGATTTCTACTAAAAAATTGTAAATAAACAAATAAATATTGAAATTAACTGGTGGGAGTAAAATATAAAATAAAATGAGTTAATGAACAATATGAAAACCAGAGGACAATTGTTAAGTATAAAGTTTGTAATTCAAATTGACGGAAGTACACGCATTTACTGGAAGGGGTGACTAACAATACTCGGACAGAGTATGTAGAGTTGATGACAGCAGGTATAATTATTATATGGTTAGTAGTTCTATTCGGAACCTTATTGGAGTAACATCACCAAATCAACATTTGATTCCTAAAACCTCCCAGTGAGTATTTTATTATCATTTCTTTTTTTAATACTTTTTTATACAAATAAAATTTGAATAAATTGAATAATTTTTTATTTTTGAGTGTACACTTACCTACAGAGGAAGATCGAGAAATAAATACTATATGAGAATATATGCCATGCATATTATCTATATAATTATTAGAAATATAATAAAATATTTTTAAATATTTTTGTAAAATATTGTTCTCATAACACCAAATTGTAATTAAACCTATATTTTTTACTAAGGGAAACAGTTACAATTGGTAGCTTTATAAAACAATAGTTGTACGATAAAAATTTTATATTTATGAATGGATAACAATAATAATAAAAATATTTTTTTCTTTCTTTATTATTTGCATCTTGCATGAACAATAATGTGACTTGTACGGTATAAAAAATATATTAATTTACTTATATATTGGTAAGATACTAATAACATTTTTTTTGAATTCAGAGTTATCCGATACTCAAATTAGAAATGTTTTTGGTTTCTTTACAATTTTAGAAAGAAATTTAAAAATTTCGGTTTATTAGTAGCAATAGCCATGGTACTTGTTTTCTTTTTTCTGGTTTTCGCAAAGTATTTATAAACGTTAAACATCAATTTGATGTATGGAATAAGAATAAATTAAATAACAAATGTTTATTCGAATGAGGAACGTGTCTTTATTATAAATAATATTATGATGGAAATAGTTACAAAATTTTTAGTTTGTCGTATGCGCACTGCAAGTTCTGGCTATTAGCGAGCATTGTTCTTCCTACATACACTTGCACCAAAGCAAAAGAAACCGAATATTAACATTTATTATAAATTTTTCAAAACCACTACATATTTGCTATATTGTCATGTAGATTCTCGAGTGCAAATTTAAGAGAACCAGAAATAAACGCAGGGAGTAAATTTTAAAAAATAAAGTAAGATTATAATTTCATTATATGACAATGACAAATACTAACAACAACAATCAACGTAAGATAAAAATCTTTCTGTTCACTCCAAATGATAGTAATAACAATAATCTTTAATTCGTTTTGCAGAACCCAAAAATTTCAATTCGGTTTGAGACCAGTTTCAAACTACGCACGCGTATTGAAAAATTTGCAAAACTTTTAACTTTGTACTGTACAGTTATTGTCGTAAAATTGTGACCAATCTGTATATATGTTATACCTAACTATCGAAATCGCTCCGTGAGAGTAAAAACAGACACAATGCGTTGCGGACGGTGCAAAACGTCCAAGTACCGAAATCTGATCAACCAAAAAACCACTGTTTATCAATTATTGCCAGTTTGGTTACGTTGCAGTTAAAAAAAAAATACAAACTGAAACGTAACTAGCAATTTCTGAAAAACACGATCACTAAACGAAAATAACCAGATTTCGATATTTGGTCGTTTAGCACCGTACGCAACGCGTTATGGTTGATTCTTCGCTCACTGAAGGATTTCGATGTTTGGGGGTATATACGAGTATAATAATATTAATAATGTTGAATAACGTAGTACATATGTGCTAAAAATCTGGAGTTCAAATCTCATTTAAAGTATGGATGATTTTATTATGAACTCGTGTTCATAATTAATCTTATTCGCTACATATAATCTTAACATTTGCATATTAAATAATATATATAATATAAATAAAATATATCATCACGGCATATTACCCATTTCTGGGTGTGCCAATCTGCTTTATCGCAGATATCGGTAATGATGATGACATATTTGTACCGTGCGGGCGTTTACCAGGCGTCACCTCACGGGCACTCATTGCTGGCGTGGAGAGTGCACCACAGGGGTCACTTTTGTGCCATTTAAAAGTCGAAATATTTGGCGTTGGTCGGGATCGAACCCAGTACCCCCAGGTTCGCGACCAGACACTCAGGCACGAGGCCACGGGACATAAAAATAATAATAATCATATAAAATATTAGGATTTATTTTACGTTGTTGTAAAAACTTCAATAATCCCAATTCTATTTTATGTTTAACACTCTGTTGCGGTCAAAAAAATTATACTTTGCAGGAAATTTAATATTGAGTGTAACAATTATAATACAAGATTACAACATTTTAAAATGCTTTCTTTTTCTTTGAAAAATAGAAGAATTTTAGCAGGCATGATCTTTCTACACAAAATATGTAATAATTTGCTTGACGCGTCATCATTTTTATACAAACCTAATTTTTCTGTTAGCCAAAGGAACACTAGATCTAAGGATAATTATAGAAATTCACCTATAAATAGAATGATGACTTATATATAATACCAAATTTGCAGATGTTGATTTATTTTATAAATCAACGCAGAAATTTAAGACTGTTCTTAAAAACAATTTATGTTAAGCAATTTTTAAGTTATAATTTATTCTGTACTGTTTAATAATTGTTAAAGGCCGAACTATTTATTGTAAATCATTAACTGTGGAAACCTGTAATTATGTATTGTTGGTTTTCTTCAATAAATAAATATTCGTAAAAATTAAAATAATAATAATAACAAAATTAATATGTATTTATTATACATAAATTAAAAATATATAAATATTTTATTATTTATTGTTTTCATTCAAATGAATTAAGTCATAGTTTAAGGAAAATCAAAGAAATGTTGTCCTGGCCATACTGACTATATTTATTTAAAAAACAGTCGAGAGTGGTTATTCACATCGGATCACTAACTATATAGTCCGTTGATTACAGTCAATAACAACAATACATGCGAAATGTGAAAAGCAACTGTTCATGTATCCGGCTCTTTTACATAGTACTTCCGGTCAAACTTTTAGTGCATGTAATTTTGTAGGCCAATGTATTCTCAGCTATAATAATGAAATTTATTTTTGTTACAGAAGATGAAGACCATAATTTTTTTCGCAGTTTTGTACCTTGGAATTAAAAAAGCGAATGCATTACAAGATGTAGATGAAATTGATCCGAAAGAGGCATTTTTCAGATATTTACGATTACCAGATCATCACGAGGAATCAAAACCTTTAGAAACAGATCATTTTCACAATATTCCACAACCAGGAATATTACAATTCTTTAATGAAACTATACCAAACACAAATAAACGTCACAAACGCCAGGACAATATATTATATTCATTTCAAGTGTCTGCAAAGAATGACAAAAAAATACAATCTGAAGATCAAGATGTAATAAAAAGTGATTTAATTATAAATGATTTTATTCGGTTTAAACGAGACACACCGGTTGCAAACGACACAAGTATTGAAAACTTTCGTAAAAAGCGCGAACCAGAAATCAGAACAAAGAAAATTATACTAGAGCATGATATGCGTGAAGGACGAATGAGAGATGACCGAGATAGAGAAGAAAGAGGAGTGACAAAAGAACAGTGGATTAAGCAGCCGTATCCTGTTGAGCGACCTGCGGAGGATAACATACCCTCTGCATCCGGAAGTGACAGCCTCCGAGCACCGCGTGTACACTTCGTGACGACACAGCGTCGGCCCGAACCACCAGTCAACGCCCCACCGTCTCGTGATCGTGAACGAGAAGGTCGGTCTAGAGACCCAGAACGAGAACACCAAGATCGAGATCGAGATCTTTACCTTTATCCCTATCCGCAGCCTTATCCGGCATCTTCGTTTTCATCACCTGTCTATCCCGGCTCTAGAGCTAGAGATTATGAGCCATATAGACCGAGATATTACGACCCATACTACCGGCCTTACGAAGACAGAGACAGGGACAGGAGGTATGATTATGATGCGTATGATATAGGAAGAGGGAGACCAATGCTCCCGCCGCCTCCACCTTCGCCGCCACCACCGCCGCCACCGGCGCAGTTATTCGTGCCAGGTCTACCAGAACCAAATAAACAAAAGCAGAGGAGAATTATTTACTATGCTACATTGCCAGAAGTTGTTCGCAATCCATCATCAATAGACAATGAAGAACAACGTTACAGATATCGATCGAATTATGATGATCGCTATGATCGACCAGATTATCGTAGTCAGTTGCAGTTACAGAAACAGCGACATAATGAGCAAGAGCACAAAACAAATGCCAACCACAATACTGCTGAACAAGCAAAGACTCCATTATATCCTGTGAAAGTATCTACAGATGTAAATGTCCGGGAACCCACTAAAAATCCAGAAAGAAGAATTTATTCTGATGTGAACAGAAGATTTAACTATAAAGCACCTAAACCAAATCAAAGTAATTTTTAATTTACAACAGGTTAGCTAGGTACATGCATATAAAAGATATTTAATATTTATAATAAAACTCTGATAGTGTAGTATATGAGGTGTTTAGAGGTATTATTTATTTATGTACAACTCTTATAAAATGGGTAATCTTTTACATATATATTGTAAAACTTTTTTGTATTATTTATTGTAGTTATTTAGTATTTGTATGATATACGTATTTAGAAAGAATTACATAATTTTTGCAAAAAAGACCTTGGTTATTATTGCTATAGTAACCAGAAAAAGTTTGCAGATTAAAACATTTTTATAGCTAAAAATCAATTAGATATTTTAAAATAAATTTGCATGTTTTTACAGCTTGCTTTGACCTTGACGCGGTGGCAGAGCTTAACCATCCCTCGAATTGAGGGTGGGACCAACGACTCCACAAATCTTTTAATCATTTCAATGTTTTAAATGTTTTTTGTATTCTTATGTTCACAGGAAAGAAAAACAACAAGAAGAAATAAATATAATGTAAAATAAATAAAACATTGTTAAATAAATATGTTTTTATTTCCCTATCCTAAACCACCATAAAATAAAGCCCCTTCAGGGTAGAAAAGGGTAGGTGAAGCAACCCGCATCACACATATGTGACAACGGGTCACGTGCTATTTAAATAAATATGTCATCCCGGCAACATTTTACCCATTTCTGGGTGTGCCAATCTGCTTTGTACATGTGAAAATAGGCCTTCCGTACATCGTGTGGACCTCCCTAAATGTTATTTCATTTCAACGTGTCTATTTGTTTAACTTTCTTCAAACCTATCTGTAAAGGATATGTTATATTATTTGTCAAAATGTATTTTGTAGGATAGTATAGGTATATAACATCGATTATTGGGCCCTGAAACTTGATTTCATCATTTTCTGCCAATGTTACAACAATCATTTCGCATATAAATCTTGTGATATTTGTTGTAAAACTTGTGTAAATTCATCAATGGCATGACAGGAGTCGCCAATGCAGCAAATGCGCCTAAATTCTTTTCATTTATTTTCATTTTATATATTTACAGCTTAATAACATTGTAATTTTCTAATAATTAATAATTTGCAGCACTTCGAAACTTCTGCTGAGACTTGGTTATTTTTGGTTAGAGGTTACAAATTAATACAAACCAGGCAACAAAGTAAGTATAAAAAAATATTTATTTTATTACAAATACATGATATAATGTTGTATATACTTAAATATTAATATTATACAGTTTAAATTATTATATATCAAAAATATTTTTACTAACTCAGTGTATTTTCTTTACAGTTTGGTGGCAACACTGAAACAATCCGATCTTCAATCCTACGCGCATGCAACGCTGACAGTTGAACAACACTACTCTGTGAAACCGCGTTCGGTGTTTTAAAATATTAATATGTGCAGAAATATTGCAGGAACAATAGAAAATTTATGTGAAAATCAAAGATAAAGTGTTAATCTAACGTTTCTAATAATAATTTTTACGGGAATCGCAATTTAAATGAGTGAAAATAATGAACTATGTGTGCCGTCTTTGGGAATCGTCGAAGCTGCAAATGTAAGTATATATTAGTTGTTTATTTATATTTAAATAATTGTAAATGTACTTCAAACTATGATAAACATTATTTTCGTAGTAATTCTTATAATTTAATTTGTATTTCTCATGATTTCATACATTTTAAGGTGATTAGAATATCATATAAATGTGTTTGTATTTATCTCTTAAGCATAAATTCGATCACAAAATAGCAAATTTTGTATGTAAAACATACAAAAATGTCTATATTTTACATTTAAATACATATATTGCTATCTAATATTGATTTTGCATATAAAATCCAAGATTTAATTTG
This sequence comes from Ophonus ardosiacus, assembly GCA_943142095.1. Lineage (NCBI taxonomy): Eukaryota > Metazoa > Arthropoda > Insecta > Coleoptera > Carabidae > Ophonus > Ophonus ardosiacus. The sequence goes on along the minus strand of OW964833.1, from coordinate 47,411,500 downwards.
TTACAAACCGTCTCAAACTTGTACGCTCCGTAGATTGTTGCATAATAGCAAACTTCGGAAATCGTATACATTGTGTTTGAAAAATTTATTTCTTTATATTTTAAAAATATTATTTTAATAGTGAAATATTGTTGTATATTGTTGCAAATTAGCAACAATGGTAAGTTTAAATAATAGTTTAACTGTTTTAATAGTAATTTTTACTGATAACATGTTTTATTATTGAAATATATGCATTTTAAAATATTGTTTTTCTTTGTTCCAGGGGCGTACCGAAGCAGTTTTGGGGGTTGCTGTTTACTGATAGCTGAGATGTATTCATCAATGTAAGTCGTTATAATATGTGCCTCTCTTCACTGTCGCTTTTTTGCATTTTTTTTCAGCTTAACACAAAAGTAAATTCATTTTTCTTCTGAAAATATGGTTTATGTTGTTGAATATAATTCAAATAATCATATTTTCTTCTGTACTTCTTTTCCGAGGCACATTGTGAATGTCTTTCTATGTTATTAACATCGGGCGTCGTTACTCGTTACAATATCGTAAATAAATCGGCGAAACTTATAGAAATAATTAGCTTTTTTAATTTTTGAATTAGTTTAATTAAATATTCGTTCGTTCAGTGATAGGTTTCTTCTCCAAAAAATTGTATTTGTTTAAATTAATATTTAAACAAGTACAGTTTACAATACAGGGTTCCAGTGAAGTTTCTAAGGAGTGTAAAGGCTGGTTTAAGCCTTTGATTCTACAACAGGGCTTTTCCAAAGCTTTGTCCAAGGCTTTAAGAATTATAAGGCCAATCTACAACCACCAGACGGCAGCAAATAGTTAGAATTATATTAGTTATTAAAGTCGCGATTAATTTTTTGCTAATATTACATTCAAATTAAATTCATTTGCATTTTAAAGTTAGAATAAAATATAATTAAAGTTTCGTCGATAGTTTTTCGGTTTCGGATCGGTTTCCGCGATATTTAAGGACAGGGTAGCGTAGTTTTTATTTGAAGTGTCTACCCTATTATTTAATTTAATAATTCACATCATTAGTTATTAAATAATTGACTAGAAATGTAAAATACTCGGGTTCAAAATTATATCAAAAATTTGTTGTATTTTTTTTTTAAAAATAGACTTTTTAAAGTTCAAATTCATAAGTGTAATAGACACAGTAAAAATATATAGTGTGTATTTATTATTGTTTAGAGTGGTTTGCTACTCTTATAATTCAGTTTTTATTAATGGGTTTTCCACTAGACTAAAAAATTAAAACTATGGGTCATTTATTTTAAATTTTGTTCTTAAAACTGTATGATAGGGATTATCAATGTTTAAAAAAAATATTAATCATTAAAATATTCTAGTTTTTAATGCCATTAACAACTACGTCACACATCCACTATATTCCAAATTCTTATTACTTCAAGCCTTATTTGAAAGTAAAAGATATGTTGAATCACAGGCTGCCAGTGGCAATGAACAGAATATTGTATAATATATCTAATTTTTTTAAATCATTTTATTAAATTGTTTATTATCCATATATATTTTCAATTATTTACCACGAAAATTGTGCTCTATTCTAAATTCTTGTTAATTTCAAGCCTTCAGCTATCGCATTTTTATAAGTGAAAGATATGTTGAATGACGTAGATGCCAGTGGCAATCAAAACGTAAACTATTGTATTAAAAAATAAAAAATAGTGGAGAATCTCATTGTATAATTTATTTAAAGACGTACACATATTTTAATATTTAAATTTATTTAATTTTGATTCAATAATTTTATTTATTTTGTCATATATAAATAATTAAAGAGTGGACACTTCATTTAGAAACGAAACTACATTTATTAATGATCTATAGCACCGGCTGTAGATCGTAAAAGCAGTAGATTTTTCGCGATTTCAGGTAAAGAAAACATCAGTTGAAGAAAGAAGAACCCCCTTTCCCTGCATGCTTTTACTTTTTTTTCAGTTTTCCTCTTTACTATCCAAGCAGCTCTTTCTAGTATGACCCTGTTAGATTAAAATCAATTTCCCAAGAACGACTGGGACCCATTGGGCAAACTTAGTCGTTCTTTTCGCTGCTCCCCTCTGGGATAGGGCAGTGGGGCCTCTGGGAAGGACGCCTGTACTCCAACTATGGGCCGCCGGACTGAGTAACCCCCTGTTCTGATTCCCAGGTTTTGAAGTAGATATAAATGCATGCATTTTTGTACCGTGCGGGCGTCTACCAGGCGTCGCCTCACGGGCACTCATCGCTGGCATGGAGAGTGCACCACAGGAGGCATTCTTGTGCCATTCAAACAGATACACTAAATTATAGTTAGATTTAATTAAATTTGCAGTTAAAGTTTAAGTTTACAGTTTTAAATTAGTATATCATTAGTTTACTTGCGGTTAAATTTTCAATTTGCATTTTAAAAAGTAGTACCTATAATTGGTTTGCCTGCATTTTAAAGTATTAGTCTAAATGATTACAATTAGTTTATTTGCGTTTTAATGTTTTAGTTTTCAGTTTTAAAACATTACAATATTAGTTTATTTATATTTTAAATTTTTAGATTACAGTTTTAGATATTTATAATTAGTTTACTTGCATTTTAAAGTATTAGTTTGCAGTCTTAAATGATTACAATTAGTTTATTTACAGTTTTAAATAGTTTCAATAAGTTTGCGGGCATTTTAAAATATTAGTTTATAGTTTTAATTTATTAAATTGTAGTTACACACACTTGCTTTTGTATTAATTTTGCAAAAACACATACACACAAAATAATATATCTATTAAAGTTAATAGATATATGAAGAAAATCCGTTTTTAGTATTCGCGTTAGCTTTTAAATAGTTTTATCCGTTCGTCGCCGCGATTTCGTCCGTATATATTGTTGATTTCTTATGTATTTATGTATGTATATTATATATTTATGTATGTGCATTATGTATATGTATATTATGGTTAGGGCGTGAGCAGTTTCAACGGGGCCTCCTGAGCTAACTTTTCCCTTTCAGGTGCCGGGGCCGTTAGGCGGTGGGGCGTCTAGCGGTACTCGGCCCCTTTCCTTTCTCGCTGCAACTAAAGTTGTGGTCTTGAAAGAGCGTTAACCGGGCTTGGGTGCTTACTCACGAATGCTCCGGCTTCTTTGCACGATAAGCACTCAAGTTCCGGGGCCTGGTCTGCCACACTCGCGGTGGTGCGAACCTAGCCATTTCAATGGCAAGGAAGACCCTAGGGACGTACACACTTTACACAACTCAACACCGTCGTTGAGTACACATTGTTAGGTTCCCCATTTTAATATGTATATGTACATGTATGTTTACTTTTCAGTTTTATCAGGAGGCCCACATCATCATTTATTTAGTTATGTTTTTTATATGTATGTATTTACTTGTATTTCTTAGCTAAAATGTTAGGTAGGATGTATAAAAACAATAATTAATAATAAATTATCTAATTGCGGTAAAATATAACTTAAACTGTATCGAAAACGTCGAAAATTTCAAATAAACTTCGAAGAAATAATGTACATTTTCTCTTTCAGGATTTCCACATCTTCATAAATAGTTGAAGACAAATATTAACGACATTTTTGTTACAGATTTCTGGACATCAAAAGTAGATTTTATATTTTCTTTTTAATAAAAAAAATGTTTCGAAAACTAGGAGAAATAGGGACTCGTGGTGTTCATATTTGAATTCAGGAGGGTAGTTTTTAAAAGAAAAAGTTAGTTTCAGAATTCCAGGACAGCTGAAACATATTTTAATACAACGTTTTCTTCATAAACTCTATCTACTGTTCGAATGTTGCGCTCTATACTACATTAAGAAATTAGTACACTACTTTTATGCTCTTAGTAGTGAATAGTGGAACGCAGCCAATTTTCAATAGTTCAGCGTTTTCTGCGGGATGGCGCTAGGTGTTTAACAGTTAAAAATGTTATTATCTATAAGATTATTTGTTATGAAATTTTGTAAAATAAACATGAAGTAATAAACTTGTATTAAAAATACGTACATGATTTTCTTGTAGTACTAGACAAAATAAGTTTCAGAAGTAGTTTTTTTAAACTCTGAAGTCACTAAATTAGTGACTGGTTGTTAAAGGCGTTCGAATTAATATTAATATAGGCCGGAAACCAAAACAAAATAACAATTTCAGCAATGATTTCGATTTTATAAATAAAAAAAATCGACCGTTTATAACAACATTTGCACACAATTTTAACAACACTGAAACAACAATCAACAACATTGCATGTATTTTAGTTTATGGCCGTGCATATTTACAACATTTCAGCGATATTCGGCCCGATTCTGTAAGAAGAGTTACTAGAATAAAGTTACTAAAATAGTCTTTCAAATGAAGGTCAGTTACTACTACAGTAACTTGTTATTTTTTGTATTCTATAAGCACAGAGTTATTACAGTTTTAGATACTTAGTTGTTAAACAAGTTATTACGCTAGAGACTAGCCAAACGTAGTATTTAAGGTATAGTAACCTTTCAGAATGGCTGGAATTTGGATGAATTTTGAATTTAATAGAGCACTGGCAGATTTAGAAAATCGGTATGTATAAATAAGTAACTGTAAATAATTTTCGGTAACGTTTATTTATGAAATTGAAAAATTTATTTGATAAATTTATATTTTTATTTCACAGAAGAAGAAATAGGTTAGAAAATAGATTGGTAAGAGACGAGAGTAATCCTTTCTTAATTTCGGATATAAAATTTAAAAAATTGTTCCGATTACCACAATCAATTGTACAAGATCTTATTGAAAAAGTAACTCCGTTAGCAGAACCTTCAATAAGATCAACAGGCGTACCTACTCATTTAAAAGTAAGCTGTACATTTTTCTTGGCTCCTTTCTTTGTATTATTCAAAATATTTGTAAGTTCTTCCCATGACAATTTAAGCTCATTAGTTTTCAGAGGATGTATTTTCATTTCGAGCATTATTTCGTGGTTTTTTAAATAAGCTATTAATATTTCCAACTGTTCGTTGGTTTTTCTTGAACCCCTAGGCTTCTTATATACCATGATGCAAACAGATATAACACTTAGTCACTTACAAAACTAACACTAAGAAATGTCACTTGTCAGATTAGAATACACGCAGAAGAAGAAATACGCATGCGCACCACAATTCGTGTTCCTCATTTCACTGCTATCTTAGTAACTAAGTTTGTTTAGTTACTCTGGTAGTAACATTCCTAAACATATAATTACAAAATACGAAATATGTATTCAGTTACTAAGATAGTTGCTATCAGAGTAACTTCATAGTAACGTTGCTAACAAGTAACAATGTTAGATACTTTTTACAGAATCGGGCTGATTGTTACGTTCTGAAACACCAAATTGTCTGTTACACATTACAGCAAATGAATGACATCTTGACGGCTCTGTTGTACAAAATGCTCGGACAATACTCGTTAATATAACACTTACCGAGGCTAAAGTTAAAGGTTTAAGATACGTAGAGCATAATTTAGAATCGTGTTTAGGAGAATTAAACTTTGCAGTAACCACTGAAACCTCTTTAGTAGCTCAGGGACATCTTTCGGTCAAAATCGAATATGTTGTTTCAAATTACATATGAGTTTCAAATACAAAAGTTGAAAAGTTTTGGATCATATTTTAAAATATTTTTTCAAGAAAATCTGTTCAAAGCTTCAAGTAAAGTATCACTTCCGGTTTATCATATATAGTCAAAATCGCATATGTTGTTTCAAATTATATATGAGTTTCAAATACAAAATTTGAAAAGTTTTGCATCATATTTTAATATATTTTTTCTCTGTTCAGAGCTCCAAGTAAAGTACCACTTCCAGTTGATAATATATAGTCAAAATCGCATATGTTGTTTCAAATTATATATGAGTTTCAAATACAAAATTTGAAAAGTTTTGCATCATATTAATATATTTTTTCAAGAAAATCTGTTCAGAGCTTCAAAGAAAGTAGCACTTCCGGTTTATCAAATATAGTCAAAATCGCATTTATTGTTTCAAATTATATATGAGTTTCAAATACAAAAGTTTTGCAACATATTTTAATATATTTTTTCAAGAAAATCTGTTCAGAGCTTCAAGTAAAGTACCACTTCCGGTTTATCATATATAGTCAAAATCGCATATGTTGTTTCAAATTACATATGAGTTTCAAATATAAAATTTGAAAAGTTTTGCATCATATTTTAATATATTTTTTCAAGAAAATCTGTTCAGAGCTTCAAGTAAAGTACCACTTCCGGTTGATCATATATAGTCAAAATCTAATATGTTGTTTCAAATTACATATGAGTTTCAAATACAAAATTTGATAAGTTTTGCGTCATATTTTAATATATTTTTTAAGAAAATCTGTTCAGAGCTTCAAGTAAAGTACTACTTCCGGTTTATCATATATAGTCAACATCGAATATGTTGTTTCAAATTACATATGAGTTTCAAATACAAAATTTGATAAGTTTTGCGTCATATTTTAATATATTTTTTAAGAAAATCTGTTTAGAGCTTCAAGTAAAGTACTACTTCCGGTTTATCATATATAGTCAACATCGAATATGTTGTTTCAAATTACATATGAGTTTCAAATACAAAATTTGAAAAATTTTGCATCATATTTTAATATACTTATTCAAGAAAATCTGTTCAGAGCTTCAAGTAAAGTACCACTTCAGGTTGATCATATATAGTCAAAATCTAATATATTGTTTCAAATTACATATGAGTTTCAAATACAAAATTTGAAAAATTTTGGATCATATTTTAATATATTTTTTCAAGAAAATCTGTTCAGAGCTTCAAGTAAAGTACCACTTCCGGTTGATCATATATAGTCAAAATCTAATATGTTGTTTCAAATTACATATGGGTTGCAAATACAAAATTTGAAAAGTTTTACATCATATTTTAATATATTTATTCAAGAAAATCTGTTCAGAGCTTCAAGTAAAGTACCACTTCCGGTTTATCATATATAGTCAAAATCGCATATGTTGTTTCAAATTACATATGAGTTTCAAATACAAAATTTGAAAAGTTTTGGATCATATTTTAATATATTTTTTCAAGAAAATCTGTTCAGAGCTTTAAGTAAAGTACCACTTCCGGTTGATCATATATAGTCAAAATCTAATATGTTGTTTCAAATTACATATGAGTTTCAAATACAAAATTTGAAAAGTTTTGTATCATATTTTAATATATTTATTCAAGAAAATCTGTTCAGAGCTTCAAGTAAAGTACCACTTCCAGTTTATCATATATAGTCAAAATCGCATATGTTGTTTTAAATTACATATGAGTTTTAAATACAAAATTTGAAAAGTTTTGCATCATATTTTAATATATTTCCTCAAGAAAATCTGTTCAGAGCTTCAAGTAAAGTACCACTTCCGGTTTATCAATTTTAGCAAAAAATAATGTTATATTTTCCCGAGATATTAAATAGTTGTTTCACTTTTACCTATAAAAATACACTGTCTCCTAACTACCAGTATAATACACGGTGTTGTCACCCAGATATGCTACAGACATAACACTTTATTGGGAAATGAAACTTACAGTAAACAGAAGAATTCATTAGAATGAAATAGTTATATATTACTATCTCTTTCTTACAAAAATCAAAATTTGGAAGTGAGTGTTCACTCCTGTCTTTATTATTCTGTGTCATGTTTTCTCTATCTTACATTATACTTGTCTCTCTCACACAAACAAATAAGAACGCGTCGTTTAGTGTTTGGCTTCGGGAACTTTTAAAGAAAATTGAGATTTTTGAATCATTATATTTGATATTTTTTTGACGAAACAATGGATGACTCTTTTATATTATAGGTGACACCTGATTTTTTTGCAATACCTCTCGCCAACTAATCAAAGTGTAAAAGTAATAGTAAATTTTTTACCAACATACCTCTCGCTTATTATAAATGGAGATAGAGAAACAGGGCCTCTCGACAATTTAAAATGTGAATACCGCAGCAGTACCTCTCGACAATTTAAAATTATGTTAAAATGATTAAAGTGGTACATTGGCGCCATGAAAACAAATAATTAAAATTACGTAAATTTCTCTCCGATTAAAAATTATAATTTAATATTTTATTTCTGTCTGAAGCACAAGCCTTTTGCCGGTTGTTACGTCATTACCAAGTATTAGATAACTAATTATTTTAAAAAATATACCTCCTATAGTAGTAAACAATCATTTACAATTTGTCTTTCATAGTGAAAGGGTGGTTGTACTCTTCTGGTTTGCTGGACCGTGCTCGACCATTCCTTTTTTTTTTGTATTTGTATTTCGTAGTATTGAATCTGTGGTAGTTACTTCTACCCTTAAAATAAATTGTAAAATTTTAGAATTAAATTCATTAAATTAAAGTGCGCCTAGACCAACCCAGGGCCCAGAAGGACAACGTGGGATACTCATATTTGTATAACGGTAGTTTGGTAAAATGTCCAGGTTTATCCTGAGACAAGGTATGTGAAAATAAACTTCCCAGCAAATTGAAAGTTTATCAATTTTTAAAATATTTTAGGTCAATAACTTGGCATTTTCCTTAATCTAACAATTGTTGCTGTACCCGTAATGTAGGGTAAACAATACGATATAAATTCAATACAATGAATTGTACAACAATTCAAATTTTAATAAATTAAAATACATTACTAATACTAGTGTTACATAAAATAGCTAAAATCTTTTATATTTTTTAAACTATTTAAAACTTACAATTTCAAAATTTATTTGCGAAGCATACATTACTATAATTCTGTCTCATAGATTGTTGACATGGATTTTCCCATTTATTTATTTATTTAAATATACAAACTATCAAATAAAAAAATAAGGTAAATGACACACCCAACAATGGGTAATAAACAGTAATGATATAATTATTTACTATTAAACAGGCTTGTATAAAATAAAATGTGATTTCAACTTTAAATAAATATAAAACTGAGTACAATGTGGCATATAAAGGAATGACAGTGTGTGAGTGATTGGTAAGCGAAATCTTGCTCTATAAAATTGCCCGGGAAATTTTATACTGTAAGACCAGCTTTAAAGTAGACATAAGTTAGCTTAGGATAAGTTAGTTATAAGATAGGGCGCCATACTTGTACTCAGTTTTTTTTCTTTCATATTAAACAATAAATAGTTATTTATTAATGAACAATTATTTGAATATATTTATATAGTAATAACTTGGGAAAATCCTGTCTGCAAAATATTCATTTTAAATTTTAATATTCAATAATACCAATTCATTCTTTTAATTGAAATATTTTTCTATAATTTTTACTGTTATTGTATGCGAATTAGTTTTGAGTTCAAATCACGCACTCAACAATTGTGAAACAGGAAATGTTTAAGTGTTTGACCCAATTTTCTGATACATAATTTTTAACTTTTTACAAATTCAGAATAACGTATTTAATATTTATTTTGTTCAATTTTGACGTTTTAAACTGCTATTATTAACTCCATAGCAACGACTGTAAGTAACTGTTTATTCGCTAGTGAATTAATAGTTTATTATGCAACGAGTGTTTTAATAGTCATTATACATGAGTTGCATACACTATTTTTGCTATGACTATTCATAATAATTAAAAAAATAAACAATAAACCGTCCAAATTGAATAAATAAAGATTATCGTAATGCATTTTTATTTTGTCAAAATTAAATTCGTAATGGTTGTTAATACTATTTTGTCAAAATTGAATAAAATATTGTATAAACTACGTGAGTTAAGAATATTTATTCATTCGAAGAAATTAACCAACTCGCCCTTACGGGCTCGTGGGTTAACTTTCTTTTCGTGGATAAACATTATCTTAGCTCACTTGGTGCATAAATATCTATTATCAAATACATATATATTTTACTATATTATATACTTTTGCGAATTTACATTTTTAATGTGTTACCTATTACAATTTTGCTGGGAAGTTGCTGTACATTGCAATGAATGTTCAATTATTAATAAATGAGAATATAAAAATAATTAAGAATGAAAGGTGTGAGTGAGTGTGGATTGTATATATGGGTAAAACAAACAAAAAAAAAAAAAAAAACAAAAAAAATACGAATAATAAGATAATAAAAACCAATTTTTATTTATGAATGATCCCCTGAATGTTTTGTGTGATTGAGGTTTATTTAGTATTGATTAATATTTGATAAGAGACATAGTACTTCAACATTTTTATTCTAACAATAATATTTTGCAATATTTATAAATCTTTGAAAGAAAATTTTGAATCTATTTCATTCAGTTGAAATGAGATTTTCTGGGTCTTAAGAGAAAAGATGTCACACCCAACTAGGGGTAAAGAACATTATAATAAACAGAGATTTTGCATTTATATAAATATTAAAATGAATTGAATAATAAGTAAAATAAAAACGTTCATTGCAGTACAGCCTAGTTAAGTTTAGTTTAAGGGGGCGCGTCGTCATCCTAACTTTAACTTGTAAATCTAACTTAAAGTGTAACTTTCGTCCCGGGTGAATTTGCTCGCGTAACCCGGCATAAGGTCCGGGTCGCTAACTTCCGCGTATCCCGGCATGAGGTCCGGATCGTTTCCGTTTCGTATAGGCCAGGATTCCATTGGACCTGGACATCATCGTCCTTCTAGACTCCGTGGGATATAATCGTCATCCTAACTTTAACTTTTAAATGGTAGATTTCATGCCGGTATGAGGTCCGGATTGTTTTAGTTTTTTCTTATTTATTATTAGCTCGTGTAATCCGGTATGAGGTCCGGATCGATTAGGCCAGGAACCCAGGACCTGGACAACGGGGGACAACGAGGGATCGAGAAAGGAGCAAGTCTTCATGGCGAATTAAAGACGCGAATATATTCGATATTTGTTGCGAACCGGGTACGGGAAATTTTGAACAGATTTTGACAATATTGATTTTATTTTTTGTTGTGTCGGGAGTATTTTTTTATAAACTGTAGTTTGGGGTTTGTAGGGTTAATTTTTGCATAAATTCGTTCGCGAAAATCGATTTATAATGATATATTTGGGGTGGGATTTTGGGATTGTTTATATTATATTATCTTATATTATATATGCTCGTATATAATATAAATATGATATAATATATTTATTTTGTATGTTATGCTTTTTTCCTAGCGCACTGGGTATTTGGCGTGCCAGTATTTATACTGTGCAATGAATACTCATCAAATTCCGCCGAAAGTCTCTCGCGGGCATGAAAATGTTCGGTGGACTTTACACATGGTAAAAAATAGCTTTGTTGCAGATTGCTGAAATTAGTACCAGCAGCTAATTTCGTAATCACAATAAAGTTGTTTTTTATCGTGAGGTGAGCAACCCTCGTCCAAGAAAACTTACCCTCCTATATGGATTGCACGGGGTCGGTTTTCGCGGAATGGGGAGGGCGCGGTCGTAGGTCCAAACACTGTATGGAATATGACGATGAGCAATAGTTTATCGGCGTATGCATATCAGTGGTTGGAACGCGCTTGGCCCCAGCAGGCCGCGTCCGTGAACAAGCCACAAATAGGTTCATTTCATCTCATTATCATTTTTGTTAGGGTTTCAGGCGCGGGCGATTCTATTTACAGTTAATATGAGATCGTTAGGATTTTGTAGGACACCCCAGTTGTGATTTAGACCGGGGTGGCTCTGGCCTCAACTCCTTTGAATCGCAGGAGGTTTGGACAGGGTTCCCTGCCCAAGTGGAGAGACCTTGTCGTGGTGGCAGGGCTTAACCATACCCAAATTAGGGATGGGACCAACGTCTCCACAAATTCTCGAATGGGGTATTCCACTCAATTTTTTTCATTATTTTAAATAAAACTTCATTCAGTTTTGAAGCAATACATAGTTTTAAAAATTCTTAATTGTTCCTGGTTTAACAGTATTTTATTTTCGAGAAGTCAGTGTAACGTCACATTCCCCCTATACTTGTCTTTCTCACACACACTGATCTGAGTACGCTACGAGAGAAAGATAACAATTGTATGACGTCAATTTCCTTTTTTAGCAAATGTGAAATATCTCAAAGTAATTATTTAAAATATGTTTTCATTGTTTTAACTATTATGTATTGAGCCATACTTTAAGTTAAATTTGAAAATTTTCTTTTTTTTTTTGTTATGGTGGAATACCCTATTAATCTATGTCTGGTTAAATATATTAACAAAATAATATTTTGGCACATATTAATTCGATAATATTTATTTAAATGCAATTATTTTAATAAATGATCAAATAAAATATTATTTTTTCTCGTATCCAAACCATACACGCGAAATATAGTTTAAAAAATCTAATGACCTCCCGCCAATTCCACGTTTAAAATAGCAATGAGCTTGAAGTAAAGTGTCACTTCCGGTTGATCGTTTGTAAACAAAATCTAATTTGTTGTTCCAATAAATAGAAAAGTTTGTAATACGAAATTTTGGATCATATTTTATGTTTTCCTCAAAAATCAGTTAAGAGCTTCAAGTAAAGTATCACTTCCGTTTTATCTAAACCAATGTATGTTTTAAATTATATACGAGTTTTAAATACCAAAGTCTTGAATCATATTTTAATAGATTTTAAGGCAAAATCGTCACACACATTATTGTAAAAATAAATAAAAACCCTAATTCGTGCTTATTTACTGAAAACTCACTATCGAATTTTTGAATCGAAACCATTACCTCACCTATGGTATGGCGGGAGGTAAAAATTCATAATATATACAAAATGAACTAATAAAAAAATTGTCAATTTAGTATTTTTTCCAGAAAATAGCACAGTTTAGAGCAGCTGATGAAATGGCGTTACTTAGCCAGATCTTCTCTCGTGCATTCCACTTCTAAGTTGGGGCATGTGAGCAGGTGGGTCATTATTTGTTCTTGACTACAATGATATAAAGTGGGTTCTACTTGGTACCCCCAATTGTACAAATGTATTTCACATATTCCTACTTGACTTTATAGGCGATTTAAAATTTACCAAATGGGCCATTTCTGGTCATTGCCTGGTGGTATTTTCTCATCTTTTGCAGTAAATAAAGTAAAAAGAAAATTGTATCAAGTTAATTAACAATGGATTTAATTCATGTAATTCGAAATAAAATATTAGGTATCTTTATGAGGATTTTGAATGTGTCTTTACTTATAACAAAAAAAATAGGAGTTGGACACTAAATTTAAATAACAAAATATATTTTATCTTAAAAATATCTTAATTTTTATTTTTTTAATTGTTACAGGGCAGCAGGATGACTGGATGACCAAATTCATAGTTGGAGAGTGTTTCCCTAGACGCGAAGAAGAATACAGCCCTAGGCCCTCCCCAAAAACCCTATCTTGAATCTATTTGTGCCCATTACCCTTTACTTGCCAGTAAAATCAAAATAAGGTAATTAATAAAAATTCATTATGTTATAACTTGTTGTATTTTACGTAAATACTAATGTATGCCTGTTGTATGATGAATTTAAGTTGCAAATTATTATTTAGGAATCAAATGTAATAATTATTTCCAAATAACTGCACTTTGTTGGTTCAGAATTTATAGATTTAATAATTTTATATTTGAAATATCATATTTGACTTCTCGCTCTATATCCACCAATCACAAGCTTCGTTATTTTTACCAATCACACGAGACCACGCCGTGAGCGTCACTACCAGGTCATTGCGTCACATGTTGTGCTAGCAGATTGATGTTCGCCAGTGGTTTTATGTTTTTGTGATATGTTTTGTGATTAAAATAAAGTATTTATGTGTTATATTTGTGAAATGGACGTGGAACAGTTGAATTCGAATCCCTAGCTGTAATTTGAAAGGTAAATTACTTGATTTTATAATAACTTTAAGGATGAATCATGATGTAACCTTACCTACATTTTCAAGTTCCACATAAATATGTATTTGTATATTGAATTCATCATAACACAGCCTTAATACATATAATATATTATTGCATTTAATATTCTTTTACACTAGTAAAGTATAAATACATTCTTACACAACGCAGAATGTCTAACCTTGCTTTTTGAAGGTCGTGCATAATTTGCATCTTTCAGTACCATATTTTAAAAAACTTTAACGTAAAATCGTGTAGTGTATATATCTAGCTGCAGTTTGAAAGGTATATTATGTAATTTTATAATAAAAATAAGGACAAAAATCATATTGAAATATCATGCAAGTCATTATTTATAAAATTGTAGAACCTCTCTGAATTTAAACGATGTGGCAAAAAGTAAGGGCCTATTAATGTATTTTCAATAATACCTAGCCAAAAGTTACATTAAAATTCATAGTAAATTTTTTTCTCTTTAATTGAATGAGGATTTTCATGTAACCAAAGATGAGAATTTCTTTGAATCAAAACCATATCTCCCGAGCAATATCACGCAGCGACCAATGCAGTGCCCAATCATTGTCGTGCCTGTTTGTTTGCTACATGTGAACATTTTGAACAAATGTTATAAAAAATAGTTATTATTTTATTGTAAAATAAATAATAAATTTGTTTGAATTCATCGATAATTTTCATTTTTGTCTTGACCTCAAATGCAAGCAAACTAAATTGAAATTAGGTAATAGCCAAATCATTTACCTGTAATTAATTTAATTATTGTCTCAACTTAATAAGATAATATTTGATATATCGTTATAAAGTTGATTTTTATAGTAGCGCTGCTCCAATAAGAAAAACATGAATATGTCTGAAACAAAGCATTTACGGACATTTGCTCAAATGAACTTGTCACCTTATTTTTACGTATTTAATCCATGGTTCAAGGTATGCCGTTTAAATCTGGGACACTCTGTATAGTGGTATGCAAAAGTTTTGAGCCAAATAGATTTTTAACCAGTTGTCATTATCGTATATTGTCAAGGTGACAATCAAACAGTTGCATTAATGAACATATGAATTTGTGCATAAAATATTTTCCTATTATAAACGAGGAACTATGTAGGTAAATAAAATTGTGTAGTAACAAAATGATTTATCGTACTGTGCAAAAATATACGTTTTGTCTCAATATTTAATAGTTCATCATAATTCTTTTTGATACAATCACTGCAGAATACTGTCGAGATATTGATTTGAAATGTGTAGTACTGTCTTGTGATGTAAATCTTGTTTTTCATTTTCTAAATGGTTCCATAATTTAGGCTTGTTTTTCTTTTCCAACGCGTATTTTTAACTTGTGGCATAAATGTTTTATTGGATTTAAATTCGGATATTAGGGTGGTCAGAAAAGAATTCGGATTTTTGTTGACTTAAATTTTTTTTAATTTTAATTATTTTATCTGTTTGCTTTGATGGTTTACGGGGTCTATCGCATCTTGGCTTGCCAACTAATGATTTTGGCAATTTTTATTTCATTATTATTATTATTATTATTATCATTAGGAAGTCTGATTTCACGAGAAACCTCTCCTTGTCGAAAAAGGTTTATTGCGGATTCTCGTAACTGAAAGTTGGTGTATTTCACCATTTTGTTAGACAATAACTTTAATTAATAGATATTGAATTGAGTATTATTATTTGAAAGTATTTACATATATCACAGTCTCGATTACAGTAACCTATATAACTACATTTTCTCGATTGATAGCGCAATACAAACAATGATGTAGGAACGAATTATTTTCATTTGATATAAAAGTCGCGCATAACTATTGGTTTCAAACTTAGTAAAAATATATTATAAACGACATTCATTCTAAATAATGAATTTATTTTATATATTGATTTATTTATTGCGCAGTACATCATACGTAAATTTGACAATAAATTTATGTTTTACGCATTGAAATGCCAATGAAAATTTTGCAAGAACATTGAACCGATGTCGCATCTTTAGGTAAGAAAATACTTATTGCAATAATAACCAATGCGGACATACCAGTAAAATCTTGTAGGGCTTTAGTACTATAAGCACTTTCAATAAGAGAATTAGTGACATTTATAAACATTGATAGTGCCTAATGCTAATGTACTCCCCCTTTTATTAACATTGAAAATTACTCGTTTATTTGAAATCAGTAATTTTCAAAATTATGAAATGTTAACATTAGTTGTTCTTGCTTTAAATTATACATTTTTAATGTGTGTAATTTGGTGAAAAATACAACTTAATATGTGATAGTGAATATGTGAAAGTGCACATATCAGATTGATTGATTTATAGTTAAATTACTATTACATTATATTTGCTATACTTTATTTCCTATTTGTATTGATACAGTTTTTTTTCTAAGACATAGTCACACTATAGCAGTTAGTATATTCAAATTAAACATATTATATTTGTTTAAAAAACTTTGTATTAAATTATTGATCTATTTTTATAGTATCTGTGTATATAAATCTTTGCATAACTTATCTGAAAGTAATTACATAGATATAATAAAGTAATCTATAACTCGATGTCTTAGAAAAAAAAAGTTATATATTAGACTCGCAAAAATCTGTAATATTATGTAACAACTTGTACGATACAATATAACATATATTTGGCGATACATATTTCATTATTTATTTCCAAGTCCTCATAGAATAATATCATTACAATATGTAACACAAATAAAATGTATTATATAAATGACCAATAAAAACAGTAAAATGAATACAATTTCTCAATTCGAAAACCTATTTTCCTATCCTCAAAAATTGCATTCCAGAAACCAGCAATTCACGAAAATACGAACTAGATCATTAAAATGAGATCAGCAGGATATGAACGATTTACAGCCTATAGGTAAGCAACCAGCAAAATTCGATTCGAGAGCACCGCAAAGCGATCGCCGATCTGCAAACTGCATGCATAATATTAGCGCCTAAATTTCAACCTAGTGCACAGCAGATACATAAGCAAGTAGCCTACACGACGAAATTTCTAGCTAGCAAAATCCGCGCCACGAGCACCAGCAAGGCTTCTGGTCGACAAAATCACAAAAATCGTGTAAAATCGACGTTTTAGAGCCGTAGCGGCCGAAAAGTAGCTCTTTACTGCCGCTACGAGCATTTTTGAGCTCTCCGCTGGTTTTCAGCCGATCGCAAGGCATTTACCCACTAAAATTGAGAAATCCATCGACCAAAATGCTGTTGCTAGACTTCTGGCTGACAAAATTTAAAAAATCGTGTAGATTCGGCGATGTACAGCGTGTAGCAAGACTACTAGTCACGAAAACGAGAATTTGTGAGCTCTCTGGCCGATCGAAATGTATTCACCCCACAAAAATTCAAATTTCTGATAATACGGTAGGCTGAAGTAAGGCCTGGTGATCGAATCGTGAATCTCAAGTCTCCCACCACGGATTTCTAGCTGTGTATAATACTGGCTGTCTGTTGAATTTACAGCCATTCGTGCAGCGTGAGCGGTGGCGTCCTACCGTACACTCTTTGTCGTGAAGTTACGTAATCACGTCTATATGAAGCTATATACAGGTTTCTAGAAATTTTTTGCTGGCTAGCCCCCAGGAACCAGCGGAGCGATCCGATCCCAGCTCCCAGCAACCCGCCTAGCACCCACGTGCTCGCCTTCGGCTCGTGGATGGCTAGGGCGGGTTGCTGGTAGCTAGGATGGGATGCTCGGCTGGTTCCTGGTGGCTAGTAGGCGGGATTCGAACCTGGATCTTTAGGATAGGAGATTTTTGTAGGTCGTCTTTCTGGTTGTGGATCTATAGTCTGTGAACTGGTTTCTAAGCGGGATATGAACTTAGATCTTTGGAATGCAATTTTTTTGTTTAGGAAATAGGGTGTTAGAATGAAATATTATATAGTATTATCGGTATTTATTGGTCATAAATATATTACATAATGGTGTACATAATGCATTGCTATATTTTGCAAAGATATTGTTTTAATACAGAGACATATGTGAATGACAATTATATACATAAATAAAAGTATCTTGATCTGTAACACTCTGAAAGATGATATTTGAAATATAGGTTTGTTTTTATTTATAAATAAGAGAATATGATATAAATTCTTTATTATGATTCGTTGAAATATAAAAGTAGGTTAACATATATGATTGACAACAATCGATCGATTAATTGTTGAAAGAACTTTTATAAGGATCATTTGTTTTAACAAATAGAAATAATAGAAGACAATAATTATGAGTAACATGATCATATATTTATTTATAACAGAAAGTCCTTACAAAGTTTTTCCCTAACATTTTTTGGATATTGAAAATATATGCTAAGTTTAAAATAATATATTTTACAACTTTAAAATTAGTATCTCTCTTGCTATAAACTTTTGGGATTCAAATTCGAATTCGCACACAGATAAAAGATATATTTAACATATGTAAACTATAGTTTAAACAATATGAAAAGAAAATTTTGAAATGGATTTTTTAATTTAATTGTTGAAAATGATAATTAATATTTTCTCAATAATGTAAACAATATATCAAATTTATTTGAACTATTAGCTGAATTTGTTTTAAATTGTATCAAACACGTAGTTGTTAATATATTGATTAACTCTGTGGAATCGAAATATGACGCCCAAAATTTTTTGATCTATATAAATAGGAATAATGTATCAATTTATTAGTTTTATATCTTAATTTCGAAATTTAAAATGTAATGTTTTTAATTGCGTCGAAACTCTTATTACGTCATTCTTACAGGAGAGAATTATTTTGTGATAATTTCAAATTAGAAGAGTTGATATATATGTAGGTGATTTGGAACAAAAATGTTTTTATCATCTTTTTTTAACGGACATAGAAAAAGTGTGTGTGTAAAATATCATTTTCCTCTCTAGATACTCAAATAACTATTTTGCAATGTTCGAATATATTACGAAGTGTATTTTAAATATAATAATACAAATTAGGTTTTTTAACTATGTTTTATTTAGAACGATCAGAGTATTAGATTACAAGTGTGTACTCGTATGTATATAGGGGATGCAAATGATGGTACAGAAAAATAGAGCTAAGTCCCAATTACTTATATAGTTTCGAGATATTGAATTTTTAAAGTTTTAAATATGTACCATGTGATTCACATATCGTGCATAGTAATTTTAAAATTAAATACTTCAAGTACTAAGAGTGATAGCAAATTATCCTAATCTTATTTTTATTTATAGGATTATTTTCTATATGTAAACGTAATTTCAGTACGACAAGTATGTCTTTTGAAATTAGCAACTTAAAAACAGTATGTGAAAAACTAAAAAAAAAGCGACTTTTATTTTCCAAATTTAGTAGTAGAGAATTATTTTCTATCTTTATACAATATTTCAAAAGGTTTAAATTGCTGATTTTTTTGAGTTATGTTTATTTTAAAACGTGTACATGTTTACTAAAAATAGCAACTTTAAAATTGAATATCACGAAAACTAAGAAAAATAGCGTCTAGTACTTTTTAAATATGTATATAGAGAGTAATTTTCTATATGTATAGTGCTATAAATAATTTCAAAAGATTTCAATCACTGAAAAAAAAATCAGTAATGTTTACATATTATACGTTGTATATATGTTTATTGAAAATGGCAAATTTCACAATGAATATAAAGAGAAATAAGTACTTGTACTTTCCAAATTTAAATATAGGGAGTAATTTTCTAGTAATGTATACTTAATTTTGGAAGATTCAAATAGCTGAATTTATTTTATTGTTTATTTCAAGACATCCATGTTTATTTAAAATATTAACTTACATCCATGTTTATTGCAAATATTAAATTTGAAAATGAATACCTAACATGAAAACTAAGAGAAATAGCTACTTATAATTTTAAAATTTAGATATTGGAAGTAATTTGCTATATGTATACTTAATTAAAGGTTTAAATTGCTGAAAAAAAAATCAGTAATGTTTATTTTAAGACGTGTATAATTATGTTTATTGAAAATAGTAACTTAAAAAATGAATTTCACTAAAATTAGGAGATATAGCAACTTGTACTTTTCAAAGTGATATTAAGGAATTACTATATTGTAAACTTAATTTTAGAATATGAATTGCTGAAAAAGTTTTCAGTAAGGCTAGTTTCAAGACGAGTACATCTCTATTGAAAATATCAAGTTTAAAAATGAATATCTCGTAAACTAAGAGAAATAGCCACTTGTACTTTTCAAATTTAAATGTAAGAGATTATTTTGAATATGTATAATTATTTTCCGAATGTATGAATCGCTGAAAAAATCAGTAATGTTTAGACGTAGCTCTTTCGTTTCTTGTACACTTCAAATAATATGTATGTAATATGTGTTTGTGATGTATGTATGTGAACCTAACGCCATACGCTTTGAGATGTTGAAATATAATTATAAAAATGAAAATATGTGAATTGTATAATGACATGATTTAAAAATGCTTATATGAATGAGTGTCTTCGACATTTGTTTATAAAGTTTTTATTAGTACCTAGAGCAGATGATTTTTTACGTTAAATGGTTATATCATATAAGTACTTATAGGTGTGAGGTGGTTTTATTTATTTACATAAATTTGATAAATATGACTTGGGGTATACAAAATTCATGTTGGGGTTGTTTTGGGGTGCGATGCTCTGCAACAGGGTGACCATCTCCAATGCGGTTATCAGGATTCATGAACTGCAACTCTCTCGGGTACTTTTGCAGTATCGTCTGTTTAAGTGTACAGCTTATCTTTCTGCAATAATAGAAAATATACTCAAAAGCAACAAATATAAATTAGTGGTTAATGGTCATACAAAATAATATTATTTTACTTGTAGATTATTAAGAATTGTTTCAATTATATATAATATAATTATTATTTAAAAAAAATATTAATGTCAAAGAAAGTGCGAGATATTCAATATTACAAAAGAATGAATAAATATTTCAATCGATGAGTTATAGATTTTAATGCATAATGTGTACGATATTAAAGTATCTTAATAATGAGATAAAAGTTACGTGATTTCACCAATAAAAAAATGACGTCACCATTTGTCGTATTATCGTACACATTCATAATTACGTATATATGGAACAAAATATATGTAGTAAAATATATAGGACATACAATGATATGATATATTAAATTATATACAAGATGAATACAATTCGTGACAGATGTTTAACATTAGAAAACATTTTTTTTTTTCAAATATCTTTGCCGTGAAACTATATGGGGCCTTATACATAGTATTTACAGAATAAAATGTTAGAATATTGTATATGGTAGAAATATTAAATAATTATCAATTAATGCAAACTATTTTCGATATAATATGAACAATTATTTACATATAGCTTATATCTTGTATCTATACTGGAATAATCCCTCCAAATTAATGGTTAATATATCAAATGAAAATACAACTATGTATGAAGTATTATAAAAACAAAAAAAAACTCACTTTGAATAAATGAAATCTATGGATATAACTCCCAAGCCCTGCAGGTATCCTAACGTCCTCTCCAAGCACCAGGAAGTCGTCCTCGTGGTCACAGTACACCAGCATACTACACACACGTCTTTACACTAGCACTGTAACAAACAAACTGAAAGAATTAATCCATGTAATAGTCGGGGTGTTAAATAATTTACCCCGTAGAAATACAAGTCAACAATTTAATAATAATGAACCATTATAAATAATAATTGCTTCTTATGTATTATGTAATTCGTTCACGTGTTTTGAATTTTATGAATGTAGAAGTAGCGCGAAAAAAATTGAATAAACAAAATACAAAATTACCTTTTATTATTATAACATTTTATTAAATATGTGTGTCCTTTTCAGATGCAGCCGTGTGAAAAGCCGACATCCTGATGTTGCAGACTTAGCGACTTGGAGTCCCGACATTGCAACCTGAAGCACTCAACAATGGTGAGTTACATTGTTGTTGATATTTCTTGTAATCCCGCCCATGGGGATTAGCTGTTAAATCTTCGTTTTCATGAAGACAATCCCTGTAAAATTATATTAAACAATATAATACTATATATAGTTCACTAAAAGTCCAACTATTTTCCCTTAATTTGAATACGCTGATTAAGGGAAAAATAATGCAAAAATTCTCTAGGCCTTAGTTTCTAAAATAGAAATTTTTATTTTTAATGCAAAATTGACAAAAATTTTTTACTTTGACGGACTATAACTTATGAATGGTAAAAGATACTTTAACGGGCGTTGCGCCATTCGATTCTATGTATATTTCTACATGTGTTTACCAATTTTGAAAAACCGTGTCTATATAGTATAGTAAGAGTAAGCAAAAATGAAAAAAGTAACTTTAAACAATTCAGTAGTCTACTAAAAATCCGACCATCTGTATTTAAATGAAAAGTAACATTTTCTCTTAATTCAAGCATGCTGATTACGGCCTGAGTTTCCAAAATAGAAATTTTTATTTTTAATGCAAAATTGACAATATTTTTTGACTTTGACGGCCTATAACTAATAAGTGCTAAAATATACATTAACGGGCGTTGCGCCATTCGATTCTACGGACTTTTTCTACATATGTTTACTACTTTAGAATAACCGTGTCTAGCTAGTATAGTAAGAGTAAGCAAAAGTGAAAAAATGGTAACTTTAAACAATTCAGTAGTCCACTAAAAATCCGACCACCCAGTATTTAAATGGAAAGTATCATTTTCTCTTAATTTAAGCATGCTAATTACGGGAAACATAATGAAAAAAATCTCTAGGCTTTAGTTTCTAAAATAGATTTTTTTATTTTTAATGCAAAATTGACAATATTTTTTTACTTTGACGAATGAATGAATGACGAATGTAATGAATGGTAAAAGATACATGAACGGGTGTTGCGCCATTTGATTTTATGGACTTTTCTACATATGTTTACCAATTTTGAATAACCGTGTCTAGCTAGTACAGTAAGAGTAAGCAAAAGTGAAAAAATGGTAACTTTAAACAATTTAGTAGTCCACACAAAAATCCGTCCATCCTGTATTTAAATGGAAAGTATCATTTTCTCTTAATTCAAGCATGCTGATTACGGGAAAAATAATGAAAAAAATCTCTAGGCCTTAGTTTTTAAAATAGAAATTTTTATTTTTAATGGAAATTGACCATATTTTTTGACTTTCCCGATCTATAACTAATGAAAGGTGTGAGTTACATTGACGGGCGTGGCGCCATTCGATTCTATGGACTTTTCTACATATGTTTACCAATTTTGAATAGTCGTGTTCAGCTAGTATGGTAAGAGTAAGAAAAAAAAAAAATGGTAACTTTAAATATTCAGTAGTCCACAAAAAATCCGTCCACTCTGTATTTAAATGAAAAGTATCATTCCTCCTTAATTTGGACACGTTGATTACGGGAAAAATATTGAAAAAATTCTCTAGGCTTTAGTTCCCGAAATAGAAATTTTTATTTTTATTGGAAATTGACTTTGACGGTCTATATAACTATGAATGGTGTAAGTTACATTGACATGTATGTATGCATGTATGTATTGTATGGTATTCGAATTTCTTATATAATGAACTGTAAAATATATGAAAATGAAGATATCTGTTGCATAATGACATGAATGTACCAATTTTTCTTGCCATATATTAATTATACGAGTACATAATGTTTAGTTGGGTAACTTATTTATTAATTTACATAAATCTTATAAATAAGTCTTGAGGGGCAAAAATACTTGTTGGGGTGTCTTCAGTGTGATGCTCTGCAACAATATGATCATCTCCAACGCTGAAATCGGGATAGTTATCCTTCTGCAACTCATTCACATCCTTCTACGGCTCGGCCAGGATTGTAATTCATCTCTGTTACATGTTTCTGTAACAATAAAAATATTATCGAAATAAATAATATTTGGATTACTGGTTACAGATGGATATGGATGGACTTAGAACTGTTTCAATCGTTTGTAATTATTAAAAATAAAATACCTAATTTGAAAATGAAATTATGAAACCTTACACTTACGTGAGAAATTCATTATTGAAAAGAATATTTAAATTTTTATTTATTCAAATATAAAATATTTGTAGTAAAATATGTAGGACATACAATATGATTTTAAATTATATATATATATATATATATATATATATATATATATATATATATAAATAAATAAATAAATATATCATCATGGCATATTACCCATTACTGGGTGTGCCAGTATCTACAACACATGTAGACATCGGTAATGATGACGATATATTTATATATATATATATATAGGTGAACACAATTCGTGATATAGATGTTTAACATTAGAAAACATTTTTTTTTAAATACCTGTGCCGTAAAACTATATGGGGTGCTTAATATATAGTATTTACAGAATAAAATGTTAGAAGATTGTATATTGTAGAAATATTAAATAATTATCAATTAATGCAAACTATTTTCGATATAATATGAACAATTATTTAAATATAGCTTATATCTTGTATCTATACTAGAATAATCCCTCCAAATTAATGGTTAATATATCAAATAAAAAATACAACTATGTATGTATGAAGTATTATAAACGCAAAAAAAAACTCACTTTGAATAAATGAAATCTATGGATATAACTCCAAGTCCTGCATGTATCCTAAAGTCCTCTCCAAGCACCAGGAAGTCGTCCTCGTGGTCACAGTACACCAGCACACTACACACACGTCTTTACACTAGCACTGTAACAAACAAACTGAAAGAATAAATCCATGTAATAGTTAGGGTGTTAAATAATTTACCCCCCATAAATATTAGTCAACAACTAAATAATAACGAGTCATTATAAATAATAATTGCTTCTCACGTATTATGTAATTCGTTCATGGTATTTTGAATTTTATGAATGTAGAAGTAGCGCGAAAAAATTTGAGTACACAAAATACAAAATTACCTTTTTTTATTATAACATTTTATTAAATATGTATGTTCTTTTCAGATGCATCCGTGTGAAAAGCCGACATCCTGATGTTGCAGACTTAGCGCCTTGGAGTACCGACATTGTAACCAGAAGCACTCAACAATGGTGAGTTACATTGTAGCAAATATTTCTGGTAATCTCGCCCATGGGGATTACCTGTTATATCGTCGTTTTCATGAAGACTATCTCTCTAAAAAAAAAAAACCAATATAATACTATATGTAGACCACTAAAAATTCCCTTAATTCGGACACCCTCATCAAGGAAAAATAATGAAAAAAATTTCTAGGCCTTAGTTTCCAAAATAGGAATTTTTAGTTTTAATGCAAATTGACAATATTTTTTCACTTTGACGGACTATAACGAATGAATGGTAAACGATATATTAACGGGTGTTGCGCCATTCGATTCTATGGAGTTTTCTACATATGTTTACCAATTTTGAATAACCGTGTCTATCTAGTATAGTAAGAGTAACCAAAAATTTTAAAAATTGTAACTTTAAATATTCCGTTGCTCAATAAAAATCCGCCCATTTAAATGTAAAGTATCATTTTCCCTTAATTTAAGCATGCATGTTTACGGGAAAAATAATGAAAAAAAATCTCTAGGCCTTAGTTTCTAAAATAGAAATTTTTATTTTTAATGCATAATTGACAATATTTTTTACTTTGACGGACTATAACTAATGAATGGTAAAAGATACGTTAACGGGCGTTACGCCATTCGATTCTACGGACTTTTCTACATATGTATACTAATTTTGAATAACCGTGTCTAGCTAGTATAGTAAGAGTAAGCAAAAGTGAAAAAAAATGGTAACTTTAAACAATTCAGTAGTCCACTAAAAATCCGACCACTCTGTATTTAAATGAAAAGTATCATTTTCCCTTAATACAAGCATGCTGATTACGGGAAAAATAATGAAAAAAATCTCTAGGCCTTAGTTTCTAAAATAGAAATTTTTATTTTTAATGCAAAATTGACAATATTTTTTGACTTTGACGGACTATAACTAATGAATGGTAAAAGATACGTTAACGGGCGTTACGCCATTCGATTCTACGGACTTTTCTACATATGTATACTAATTTGGAATAACCGTGTCTAGCTAGTATAGTAATAGTAAGCAAAAGTGAAAAAAAATGGTAACTTTAAACAATTTAGTACTCCACACAAAAATCTGTCCACCCTGTATTTAAATGGAAAGTATCATTTTCCCTTAATTCAAGCATGCTGATTACAGGAAAAATAATGAAAAAAATCTCTAGGCATTTGTTTCTAAAATAGAAATTTTTATTTTTAATGCAAAATTGACAATATTTTTTTGACTTTGACGGACTATAACTAATGAATGATAAAAGATACGTTAACGTGCGGTACGCCATTCGATTCTACGGACTTTTCTACATATGTATACTAATTTTGAATAACCGTGTCTAGCTAGTATAGTAAGAGTAAGCAAAAGTGAAAAAAAAAAATGGTAACTAAACAATTCAGTAGTCCACTAAAAATCCGACCACTCTATATTTAAATGAAAAGTATCATTTTCCTTTAATTCAAGCATGCTGATTACGGGAAAAATAATGAAAAAAATCTCTAGGCCTTAGTTTCTAAAATAGAAATTTTTATTTTTAATGCAAAATTGACAATATTTTTTGACTTTGACGGACTATAACTAATGAATGGTAAAAGATACGTTAACGGGCGTTACGCCATTCGATTCTACGGACTTTTCTACATATGTATACTAATTTGGAATAACCGTGTCTAGCTAGTATAGTAATAGTAAGCAAAAGTGAAAAAAAATGGTAACTTTAAACAATTTAGTACTCCACACAAAAATCTGTCCACCCTGTATTTAAATGGAAAGTATCATTTTCCCTTAATTCAAGCATGCTGATTACAGGAAAAATAATGAAAAAAATCTCTAGGCATTTGTTTCTAAAATAGAAATTTTTATTTTTAATGCAAAATAGACAATATTTTTTGACTTTGACGGACTATAACTAATGAATGATAAAAGATACGTTAACGGGCATTACGCCATTCGATTCCACGGACTTTTCTACATATGTATACTAATTTTGAATAACCGTGTCTAGCTAGTATAGTAAGAGTAAGCAAAAGTGAAAAAAATGGTAACTTTAAACAATTCAGTAGTCCACTAAAAATCCGACCACTCTGTATTTAAATGAAAAGTATCATTTTCCCTTAATACAAGCATGCTGATTACGGGAAAAATAATGAAAAAAATCTCTAGGCCTTAGTTTCTAAAATAGAAATTTTTATTTTTAATGCAAAATTGACAATATTTTTTGACTTTGACGGACTATAATTAATGAATGATAAAAGATACGTTAACGGGCATTACGCCATTCGATTCCACGGACTTTTCTACATATGTATTACTAATTTTGAATAACCGTGTCTAGCTAGTATAGTAAGAGTAAGCAAAAGTGAAAAAAAATGGTAACTTTAAACAATTCAGTAGACCACTAAAAATCCGACCACTCTGTATTTAAATGAAAAGTATCATTTTCCCTTAATACAAGCATGCTGATTACGGGAAAAATAATGAAGAAAATCTCTAGGCCCTAGTTTCTAAAATAGAAATTTTTATTTTTAATGCAAAATTGACAATATTTTTTGACTTTGACGGACTATAACTAATGAATGGTAAAAGATACGTTAACGTGCTTTACGCCATTCGATTCTACGGACTTTTCTACATATGTATACTAATTTTGAATAACCGTGTCTAGCTAGTATAGTAAGAGTAAGCAAAAGTGAAAAAAAATGGTAACTTTAAACAATTTAGTAGTCCACACAAAAATCCGTCCACCCTGTATTTAAATGAAAAGTATCATTTTCCCTTAATACAAGCATGCTGATTACGGGAAAAATAATGAAAAAAATCTCTAGGCCTTAGTTTCTAAAATAGAAATTTTTATTTTTAATGCAAAATTGACAATATTTTTTGACTTTGACGGACTATAACTAATGAATGATAAAAGATACGTTAACGTGCGTTACCCCATTCGATTCCACGGACTTTTCTACATATGTATACTAATTTTGAATAACCGTGTCTAGCTAGTATAGTAAGAGTAAGCAAAAGTGAAAAAAAATGGTAACTTTAAACAATTCATTAGTCCACTAAAAATCCGACCACTCTATATTTAAATGAAAAGTATCATTTTCCCTTAATTCAAGCATGCTGATTTAGCTTTTTGTTTTTCTGTCCCTTTTAAATGTTATGTATGCCTGAATGTATGGTATATGATTTTCTTATTTAATGAACTATAATATAAATGAAAATGAAGATATATGTGTTGCTTAATGCCATGAATTGATTATGTGCCAATTTTTCTTGCCATATATTAGTTATTCGAGTACTTAATGTTTAGGAGGATAAATTTTATTTATTTATTTATTTATTTACATAAATCTTACAAATAAGTCACCAAAACATGTTGGGGTGTCTTCAGTTTTATGCTCTGCAACAATTTGATCATCTCCAACGCTGAAATTAACATAGATATTCTTCTGCAACTCACATCCTTCTACGGCTCGGCCAGGACAGTAGTTCATCTCTGTTACATGTTTCTGTAACAATAAAAATATATTCGAAATAATATGTGGATTAGTGATTACAGAAAATAATATGAATGGATTTAGAACTGTTTCAATCGTTTGTAATTATTAAAAATAAAATACCTAATATGAAAGTGAGAGAAATTCAATATTGAAAAGAATATTTAAATTTTTAATTATTTAATAATATATGATATTTGTGTATGGTAGTAATGCTATAAATAACTCTAAATTAATTCAAATTCTTTTCCACACAGCAACAATTATAATTCAAATATAAAGTATATATACGCCCGAAATAATCTTTAGAAATAATGGCTGATATACCCAATAATGGTTATTAAAAGTAGTTTAAAAATTAAAAAAAAAACTTACTATGAATAAATTATTTCCTTAAGTATAAGTCCAAGTCTTGAAGATGTCCAAAAGTCCTCTCCAGGCACTAGGAAGTCGTCCTCGAAGGCACACTACACGAGCACACCACACGTCTGTTCACTAGCACTGTAACAATGAAACTGACAAAATTGATCTATGTAACAGTTAGACATTAGATAACAATAAAAAAAAAATAGTAGTCAACAATCAAAATAGTGAATAATTATAAATTATAGTTGATGTCTATGTATTACATAATTTTGTAGTAGCTCGTAAGTTTTTTTTTTAAATTAGTTATTTGTAAAGAAGGTCTATGGATTACACGCGAAATATAATTTATGAATTTTAGGTTTGATAAAAAGGGTGCTATTCAATCCTGAAAAAAAAATCTGTTGTGGCCAGCACAAGACCTTCCGTTAATTTGATGTATTTTGTACAAATCCCAAAAGTTCATCGGAAAATATTTTATAAATCCAATAAAATTATCACATGAATATACATTATGTATACTCACACCTATATAAATACTTTAAAATTGCGTACACTTACGTAACATTCTCTATAAAATCAAATAATATTACTAGCAAGTTTATATCTCTACCCATTTTTGAATTATTGCCTCAAAAGTCAATATACCCCACCTTTAAAATAAAATTTCAAAATTTTCAAAAATCTAATTTTTATATACCTAGATACTTTTCTGTATGATGATTCCAAATTTTGAAACCGCAGGTCGATATGTCTTTTCTTTCTCGAGATATTTATATTCAAAGTTTTGCTTAAAACTGCCCATTTTTGGGTAATATCCCAAAAATGGGTCGAGATATGAATTTGGCGACAACGCCATTCGATTCTACGGGAAAAATTACATAAGTACACCAATTTTCAGAATTTTTGAACACCGCATACAATCTCTAAAGCAAAATAGCTGAAAATGACCAAAATCTGAAAAAATCGTAAGGGGTACCCCTTGCGATTTTTTCTGATTTTGGCTATTTTCAAACTTTTATTCATTACAAATGAACCGGTTGGACAAAAATTATGAAAATTGCTATACTTATGTAGTTTTGTCCGCAGAATCGAATGGTGATGTCTCCAAGTTCATATCTCGAACCATTTTTGGATTAATGCCCATAAATGGGGAGGTTTGAGCAAAACTTAAAATCTAAATATCTCGAGAACGAAACGAGATATTGACCTGCGGTTTCAAAATTTGGAATCAGCGCATTGAGAAGTATTAAGAAAATTTTGAAGTTTTTATGTAAATGGGAGGTATATTGACTTTTGAGGCAATAATTCAAAAAATGGGTAGAGATATAAACTTGGCAGTAATATTATTTGATTCCAAAGAGAATGTTACGTAAGTGTACGCATTTTTAGAGTATTTGAAGAACTATGTGTGAGTTTTTAGAAGTAAAAGTATTGAAATAAAAATGGATAAATGCTATAAAAAGTTTCTTGGAAAAGATTCTATATACCCAATAAAATTATAACACGAACACATACTATTTTTTACAAGTTACATACCAAAAGTTCCTTTGAAAAGATTCTATAAATCCAATAAAATTATAACATGAACATACACTATGTAAATTGCACTTGACAATTCCTTCTTTCTTCTTCAACTTTCTCCAATTTTATTAGGGGTCACTGTTTCTTACTCTTCTCTTTCACTCATTCCTGTCTAACGCATCTTCTTTTTGAGCAAAGATAATACCTTCCTTACCTAAATCAAAGGTAACGGAAGGTAAAAAAGTGAGATAGCGACTTTCAGTTTTCAAATTTGAATTCAGGGGGTGTTTTTGATATGTACACTAAGTTTCAGGAATTCGAATTAATGAAAAAAAATTCTATCATGTTTGTTTCAAGATAGGTAAATGTCTTTTGTGTATACCATGATAAAAGTAAAATATTTGAAAAAGTAAGTGAGATAGCGACTTGCAGTCTTCAAATTTGAAATCAGGGAGTTGTTTTCTGGATGAACACTACGTTTCATGAATTCGAATTGGAAATTTTAACTTTAGGGCTCAAAATTTCTGAAATTAAGATAGGAATTTGTACGTTTCAATTTTGTTTTGAACATTCATCTCTGTATACATAAGTAAAGTTTTAAAATTGTTGAACTACTGACAAATACTTTTCTACAGGAAATATCAACTTTAGATATTAATAGAGGAAAGCGGTATTTATAACACAGATAAATACAATTTGCAGATACAGTAAATAAGTTGTTACATTTATAATTTTATTAATAAATCAATCATTTATTTTTGCAGATGATCACGTTTTCGACGTTCCAGTGGTAAGAGACGCAGACATAGTGACTTGGAGAACCCGTCCGTGTATCTACAGTATCCTGGGGCTTCTCTCCGGACCTGGTGGATGATTTCGTTGTTGGATCAGGAAACCATCTCCTACGGTATCGTGAAGTCCTGAACCGGTTCGCCTGGTCTCCAGACTTCAAATTCTGTGAAATATAAATGTAAGTTAAACTGTATATTCCACTAAACTTTATCATGCGTTGTTATTTCACATTTTTATTTATTACTCCTACATGGTTAAACATAGCAACTTGCGCTATGAAAATTTGGAATGTACATAAAATTCTCTTTAAGATACGTCCAATTATAATTTTTAACTTTCATTGGTTCAGGAGTTACAGGACGTTAAAATAAATGTATTTTAGTCAAATTTGCTCTGTACACTTGTTCCATATTTTCATTTATCACTACTACAAGAATAAAGACAGTAAATAGGGAAGTAAAAATTTATATTTTACATAAAATTCACTATTTGGATACGACAGACACATTTGTTTTGTATTGAACAACTTAGAAGAAATGTAAATGTAATATCAAAGGTTTATACTTACCTCCGGCGAATTTTCATAATATATCATCCGCTGTTATATCATCACTGTAATATATCATCATCGGCGATTTTCACAGATTAGAATACACTTTGTAGCAAATATTACGTAACACTTACTTCAATTAGAATAACTTGTGTAACACTTGGTATTAGTAAGACAATACACTACACTTTTACGGACAATTATACTTGTTTTAGTAATAGTAAAGACGGTTTTTTTTAAAATATACATCAACCGTATAGTAAACTACTTCACGATACGACAATAAAATTTTGACTAAGGATTAAATAATGAACACTAACGGGAGGACAGAGACTTATGCAACATTTTATATAATATCGAAAATTATAATAAGCGGAAATACGTTGTATAAGTTAAAAATAAATTTTGAATATTTAGATTTTATTGTAAAAAATAATAATGTACATATGCACATTTAAATTTAGTACACTATTAACTTATTAAATTTAGATTTCTTTTACAAAGTTTAAACAAATTGAAAATTATTTAAAGTTATTTAAATAATTTTAAGAAAGCTATAGGGTAAATCTAACTTTTTTAAAATATATAGCGAACTATACAATGTAAATAGAGAACGATTGCAATAAAAATTTCAAAGTTTTTCGTTTGCTATGTACACTACACGATTATACACAAGCACACGATGTTCACTTCACCAAAGACCGAAAGGAACTGAAGTCTTTATTCTAAAAACATAATATTAATATTATCACGTAATACCCCCACTGTAATTAAGTGTTTATTTATTATATCTTTTGTACTTTGCCGCTCAAAATATACAATGTTTATGTTTGTTTACAGGTTCTGCGAAGGGCCTACTACACCCAGCAATAGGATACGGTAACTACAACACTGGCTGATGATAATATATGATTTTTTATAAGAATAAATAAATAAAAGAGTACTTTTCTTACCTTTCCTATGTAATAACAAAGGGACAGGGAAATATCCTAATATTTAAGGATTTTTCTGAATTTTCCTATGCTATCTTTTAGTATTAAGTTCTCTAGGTACGAAAATAACCATCCGATAGGAGTCCGCCCTTTTATAAAGGGCCAAGGGCTTATTTGAGCCCTTAGGGAAAATTTGACCACGGATTTCATTTATGCAGATCCAAGTAAGGTTAATAACACTTGTCCGGATTTTCTAGCTCTTTTAGATCAGGAATTCGCGCAGGCCCTTCGCCACAAACTTGAAGTGCAAATATATTGTAAACCAAAGGGTTTTCACCAATTCTGTGCAAGCCAATGGAAAGCGCGGGTTCGAATCCCCCCGATTCGCTATTTCCCGGCCCTTTAGCCCTATAAATGGACGAATTTAAGTGTTGGTCCCTTTAAAAAACTTTAAGGGCCCATATCTCGAAAACGGCTGGGTTTTCAGCGTTTTCCTTAAAACGCTTTTCCTTAGGGGAATATAGGGTCAAATTACATCAAATTACATCATACCAAAGTTTGAAGGGCGTAGGGCAAAGTTTTTTATAATAAGGGTTTTTGAAAATTTTTGAACATTTTTTGATTTTTTTTTTGTTTACACCAAAATTTTATTATTTATTTTTTAAGCTCTATAAGCAATAAAATAACCATCCGTAGAACTCTGTCTCATTTTTGTTCCCCGGATACTATGGAAAATTATCGACTCAAAATGCGACACTTTTTAATTAAGAAATGCTTTATATCTCCTAAACTACAAAAGTTAGAAAGGCCGGACAATGTTTATTAGACTAATTACGACCCGTAGAACACGAATCCGGTCTCACATTTAAAATATGAGAACTCTTTTCATTCCTGTTATCCGGATACCATCAAAAAATTTCGACTCAAAAACTGAGTAAATTCAGGTCATTGACACCAAAAATTGGGTTAAGAAAAGTGTTGTAGCTCGTAAACTACAGAAGTTAGAAGGGCCGGACAGGGTTTTTTAGACTAATTACGACCCGTAGAACACGAATCCGGTCTCACATTTAAAATATGAGAACTCTTTTCATTCCTGTTATCCGGATACCATCAAAAATTTTCGACTCAAAAACTGAGTAAAATTTAGTAAAATTGGGTTTAAAAAAAGTGTTATAGCTCCAAAACTACAAAAGCTAGAAAGGCCGGACAGGTTTTTTTAGACTAATTACGACCCGTAGAACACGAATCCGACCTCACATTGAAAATATGAGAACTCTTTTCATTCCTGTTATCCTGATACCATCAAAAATTTTCGACTCAAAACTGAGTAAAATTGGGTTAAAAGAAAGTGTTATAGCTCCAAAACTACAAAAGCTAGAAAGGCTGGACAGGGTTTTTTAGACTAATTACGACCCGTAGAGCACGAATCCGGTATCACATTTAAAATATGAGAGCTCTTTTCATTCCTGTTATCCTGATACCATTAAAAATTTTCGACGCAAAATCTGGGTAAAGTTAGGTTAAGAAGAAAGTGTTATAGCTCCAAAACTATAAAAACTAGAAGGGCCGGACTAGTTCTATTAGATTTATTACAATCCGTAGAACACGAATGAACATAAAAATTTCCCATGTCTTATTTCCCTTATAAATGTTACATAACTACATACTTCCCTGTCTCTTTGTTGTGGTACATCCCCCTGAAATAAATGACGGGTTGTTAAATAAAAATTGTATTGGTTCAAGAAATATTTATTGTTTATTATTTTCATAGCTTATTCTTATTTGTATTTTATAAACAAATATGCTTAGGGATGTTTAAATAATAGTCTGTATAAATTTTACTTGTATTTGTAATTCACATTGTTGTATTTCATGTAACTACCCTTAATGTACTTTGTAAATAAATAATATACTTACCCTTATTCTGAAAAATTAGAAATAGGGATGTTTAAATAATAGTTTGTATAAATTTTACTTGTATTTATTGTTTATTTGCACTTTACATTTTTGTATTTCATGTAACTACCCTTAACGTACTTTGTAAATAAATAATATACTTACCATTGTTCTGAAAAATTAGAAATAGGGATGTTTAAATAATAGTTTGTATAAATTTTACTTGTATTTATTGTTTATTTGTACTTTACATTGTTGTATTTCACGTAACTACCCTTAACGTACTTTGTAAATAAATAATATACTTACCCTTGTCCTGAAAAATTAGAAATAGGGATGTTTAAATAATAGTTTGTATACATTTTACTTGTATTTATTGTTTATTTGTATTTTACATTGTTGTATACCATGTAACTACCCTTAATGTACAATATATTACACAATAAAATATAATTTAAGATATAAATTGTTTATTTTTTACCTCTTTGCTACCCTTACACGTATATAGTTCTTAGAATGGCCGCTAGAGGGCAGCACCTATTAGAAAGGGGTTAGCGCCTAAAATATAGGCAACCAGAAATACTACTCCGCTCTGAACATACATACGTACATACATCATTTTGGGGTTCTACCTAATGGGAATTTAACACACTAAATATGGGACGTTTCAAAATTGGACGAAAAGACTCTAAAAAAGATGTAAACGTCATGGGAATTTAACACATTAAATATGGGACGTTTACTGTGGGAATATTAGTCTCTGAAAACGGGATGATACATGGATGTTTGCAATGCGGAATGGAATCTCAAGATTGTGTGGAACTTATTAAGAAAGTTTGAATAGATTCTTATCTACTACACAAGAGTCGTTGTGTTTTCTATTATGGTATTTAATCCTATTTCTAAGTACTAAAGGCATCAAAAATTAGGTATGTACGTACGTATGTACACAAATGAATTTTTTTTGATTGATTTTAGACTCAAAGTTGGAACGTTTATCGACAGGTGCTGCCTCTGGTGGCAGTTTTAAAAACTACATACGTGTAGGGACTTAGAAAAAAAAATCAATTTTTAAACATAAAAATATATTTGTATTATATCAAAATTACAAGACTTTTTCTTATAAAATTTAAAGTTTATTGACATTACTAAAGACGTTTGACATTAAAATAAAATGTTATTAGATTTGTTGACAAATTTAGTAACAATTGTGAACAGAATTACAACACAAAAGAAACGTAGAAGATATTTGTGTTTAAAAAATATTTTTATAATTATTTCTCACTAAGTTTGTTAACAAATTTGGTGACAATTTTTTAACGTTGCCAAACAGGCTTTAATTGTAAAATTGAAATGTTTGTTAATAAGTAAAACTATCATTATTTTGGTTGCAGATATTATAAACTATTTTGAATCTTTATTTTGTAATAAAAGTAATTTCTATTACAAAATAATTGGTATTTACAATCAAAATAATTATAATTTTGCTCAGTAACAAACATTTCAATTTTACAACTAAAGGCTGTTTGACACGTTAAGAAATTGTCACCAAACTTAGTAAGAAATAATTATGAATTTTTACACAAAAGAAACGTAGAGGATATTTGTGTTTAAAAATTCTGTTCGTAATTATTTCTCACTAAGTTTGTTAACAAATTTGGTGACAATTTTTTAACGTTGCCAAACAGGCTTTAATTGTAAAATTGAAATGTTTGTTACCAAGTAAAATTATCATTATTTTGGTTGCAGATATTGTAAACTATTTTGAATCTTTATTTTGTAGTAAAAGTAACTTCTATTACAAAATAAAGGTACAAACTAATTAATATTTACAATCAAAATAATGATAATTTTGCTCGGTAACAAACATTTCAATTTTACAACTAAAGCCTGTTTGACACGTTAAAAAATTGTAACCAAATTCGTTAACAAACTTAGTAAGAAATAATTATGAACAGAATTTTTAAACACAAATGTCTTTTACGTTTCTTTTGTCATAATTCTGTTCACAATTGTTACTAAATTTGTCAACAAATCTAATAACAATTTATTACAATGTTAAACATGGTTTAGTTATAAAACTAAAACGTTTGTTACCGAATAAAATTATCATTTTAATAGTTGTATTATTTGTTGTTAATTATTTTGCATCTATATTCTGTGACTGAATAAAGATGCAGTAGAATTGAACACAAATAATATAACCATAATTTTATTTGGTAACAAACATTTCAGTTTTATAACTAATACGAAACTCTACATTTATATTATTAAAGTTTTAAGGTAAAATAATACTATATTAAGTAGAGTTTCGTTTACAATACTAATTTAACAAATTAAATCTTGGTGGTCCCTAAATAAGATTCCTTGTTCCCATTTTTAAAGGTACAAAGATTTCTTATTCAGTAGAAGACCGTTTTCGAAACTTTACATTATATTATATATTTTGTTACCACCCAAACCTCCCACTTACCAAAATATATAATATTTATTAATACAAAGCTTCGTTTACAATACTTAAAATCTAACTTTGCCCTGACCGCGTCTAAATACTTAATAATAATTACAATTTTTACTAAAACTACCTACTTTAAATCTAAAGGAAGATGGGGTATTAAATTAAAATAAATGCAATAAAAGTTTGTTTTTTTACATACATTTTAAACAAATGAAGAAGAAGCCATGGTCTGCGTCTCGAATCGGCACTGCAAACTTGACGATAGTGGCGGTGGGGAGTTCTTTTTAACTTTAAAACTATCTTAGAACTAAAAACGAAACCCTTTATTTAATAAATAGTATATATAAGGGAAACACCGCCCTCAAATGCCAAACCCACGTTCCCTTATATATACCGTTTATTAAATACAGTTCCGTGTACAATAATACTTATAATCTAACTTAAATTATTGTAGTTCCCCCCCTAAATTAAGTTAGTGAAGTGCGTAAAAAAGCCTATCTTACGTTAAGATCTATTTCAAAGAAAAACAAATCTAAAAAAGCCTATATTACGTTAATAACGATTTCATAGAAAAACAAGTCTAAAAATGTCAAGTTACGTTAATTTGTCTCTCTCTCTCGAAAAGCAAAAACAACCCTTCCTACTTATATCTAAGCTATCTTATGTCTACGCGAACTATCTTATATCTAGATTAAACTAAGCTAAAGGCGTGTGAGAGAGAAAGAGTACGAGCTAAGCAAATGGTGAGAACTCCGTGGCGTCGAACGCCGTTGTTGGTTCTCACGGAAGTTTACGAGGGGGTTAAGCCGACCCCACGCGATGCAAAGCATTTACGGCCTAAAACTCGAACTAGGTAGAGAGCACGGCAGCAGTCACATGTAACTACCTAGGGTGCACGCCAACCTACCTAGCTACTCCCGGAGACATTCGCCCGCGCCTCTCGCGGATACCCTACACCGAACGCGGTTATTAACCCGTGTGCTCAACAAAGTTAATTCAAACAAAAACTTTACCTATTCGTTGCCATTACCATTAAATGATGTTTACGTTGCCTCCGGATGAGGAGAGCACATAAGGCCATAAGAAAGCTTTCTGTGCCAACTATATGGATTAATGTCCCTAGAAACATTCACACAAGTGTGAAGCGATCCACCATAACAACAGGATTCACATGACGGTGCGTTGTACATATCAGTCCACTCAATTATGGCTATCGCGCACGAACCCTACCTACCCAGCCCCTCTGACCGTGTGAAGTTAATTGAATAAGGAACCCGAACACCCACATCAAAGTTTCGAATCTGTTACCTCCTTCCTGACTCACTCATCCATCCACCTGCAAGCATCCCCCGATACGTCCGTATTTTCTTTTCCCAAGCACTCTCCCTAGGTACCGTCTGGGTAACCCGCGTGTACGGTTACCGCTGCAACCGTAGACGCACGATTTTAGGATGATCGCCACGGGATGCACTTCAAATTAATCAATTTATTTTTAATTTTTAAAGAAAACGCGTGTTTGCTCGACGGCGCGATGAGCCAAAGTTTAATTAAAACCTGAAAATACATTTCCAAGAACTTAAAACTATAGTATTCCTCACGTACGAATGGCATTGCACAAGTTCAATTCGCTTTATAATCTGTGCTGACATCTAAGAAGAAAGTATCTTTTCCCGCATCAAGAAACGCACATGAATTGATAAATCAACACTAAACACAAAAATGTTAAAACACCCGTTAATGTTTACGAACTATGTTGACAGTTTTAAATTATTTCCTAAACAGAGTTGCGACAAACGTTGCCTTATGAACAGATTTTACAACCTATGTGCCAAAAAAAAAAAACTATTCCAATTACGTGTCTTTAACAAGCCTACACTTTATTGCGCGCAATGCCATTCTTACGTAAATAATACTAAAACTTATAAAGCTACTACTTTTTAATCTTCTAGATGTCCGAATCCTGAAAGATAAATGCTAATCATTTGTTCCCAGATATTGATTTTATTGATAAATACTCGATATTTCAATTTCAAATTGTTTTGATTTTATAAGGACATTTATGAAAGTTATATTTCGTTTACTACAGTACTCAAAACTGAATTTGATTTCAAAATAATATTTAGACATAAACCTTTGACTATAAGTTCTCATGGTTGAGTATGAGAACATAAT
Source organism: Ophonus ardosiacus (assembly GCA_943142095.1). Lineage (NCBI taxonomy): Eukaryota > Metazoa > Arthropoda > Insecta > Coleoptera > Carabidae > Ophonus > Ophonus ardosiacus. The sequence continues at coordinate 47,372,333 of OW964833.1, read as the reverse complement.
AATAATTATGCATAGTCATATTCCCTAGACTATAAGTTCTCATGGCTGAGTATGAGAACAATATGATTATTAGGCATATAGTCATATTCCTTTGATTATAAGTTCTCATGGTTGAGTATGAGAACAAAATAATAATTATGTATAGTCATATTCTCTAGACTATAAGTTCTCATGGCTGAGTATGAGAACAAGGTGATAATTAGGCATATAGTCATATTCCTTTGACTATAAGTTCTCATGGTTGAATATGAGAACAAAATAATAATTATGTGTAGTCATATTCCCTAAACTATAAGTTCTCATGACTGAGTATGAGAACAAGATGATAATTAGGCACATAGTCATATTCCTTTGACTATAAGTTCTCATGGTTGAGTATGAGAACAAAATAATAATTATGCATAGTCATATTCCCTAGACTATAAGTTCTCATGGCTGAGTATGAGAACAAGATGATAATTAGGTATATAGTCATATTCCTTTGACTATAAGTTCTCATGGTTGATCATAAGAACAAGATAATATTTTATAAACGTTACAATTATGAGAAAAATAAAGTTTTTTACCAGTTCATCCATCGATGGCCGCCTACGTCGAAGATTTGTCTGGCGCTCATCTATCCTTACAAGATCCCTAAAGTTGCAAACTAAAGTAGCTTTTGTTGTGTTAAAATCCAAAGCTCGAAAGCTGTATCCAAATTCTCCAAGTTTCTTAACGCATCAGACCAACCAAAGGTCCACCTATTAAATATTAATTATTAGTTTGTGGTATTCTTTAAACCATTTAAAAAACTGTTGGATAATATTTCATATGACGAACGACTATTAATTACACAAGACACTTAAGAAAAGTAATGCTTTTCATACGTGATTTATATTATGAATACACGGGTACCATGCGATATTTTACCCAACAGTTTTTAAATGGTATTAAATACATTTGAAATTTGCTTTAATTTAATATTTCGAAAAGTATATTTGTTACTATGATGTTCATATAAGGATGTTTATCTCAAGCAACATATTATTTAAAGAAATACTTCATAACACATTTAAATTTGGTTACAATTTTAGTTTAAATATTGTTTAAAATGTAAGAATCAGCGGGGCAACTAATATTTTATTACTATGTTCAAATGCCGCCGAAAAACGCTATAAAATTTTCAATTTGAACTATTACGCATAATCAGTATTATTAAATTTTCGATTGTGTGACGTCACACAATTCCATACCGCCTGTGGTTGAAATTTTTGCCAAGTATTATTTAAATGATCATTTGGGGGCATAATAAAATCAAGCCCCTTAAAGAAAACGTCTGCACAGGAAAAAATAACGAATTTTATACAATTGGAATTATGTAGGAGGATTTAACATAACATGTGCTGGTAAATGTCTTTAAAAATGGAAACATATTTTTCCATGACAAAGAGTAAAAGTATTTTCACCATTTTGCCTCTAAAGAAAAATGTTGACATTCATCTAGAGCACTTTTAGTTATTTTAACAAGTATTACATTTAATGCTTTATCATACAATTCTCTGGATTTCGAAAGTAAAATATTAAAAAACTATCGCACCAGTAACAATAACTATTTTCTTTAGGAAATGAACAAATAGGATCGCGCACTATACTCTGTTTGAAATATCGAAAAAAATTTGACAGATAAATTCTTTTGATTCTATTGGTTGCTATGCATTGTAGTCAAGGGCGGTTTATACAAACACAATTTAAATATTGTTATTGTAAAAAAATGTATGCAGACGAACGTCATCAAAACATTACAAAATGAAAAAGAACTGTCTGTAGTAAAGACAAAGTGATTGTTTTGTTTGTGTGAAAAAGTGCACTTTTTGCAACGCAAACGCGTGAAATGATGAAACGTTACGGCACTTTCCTTCACACTTTTATAGCAGACGTAAAAAAAAATTGTATGCAACTCAAGTAAAGTATCTCATTTCGCTCATAGGATGTCACGAATTCGCCTGCGGCTCGTTCGGTCAAACTTTCCTATTCGTGAAAATAAGACAATACTTTTTACTCTCGTTGCATAAATAACTATTGTTTACGTCTGCAATAAAAGTGAAACAAAGTACTATAACGCTTCATCATTTCACCCGTTTGCGTTAAAAAAGTGCACTTTTATTGCGTAAAGAAGACACTTTATAAACTTATTAAAGTTTTTACTCGAACACTCGAAGTTCGATAACACCCTGTATAACATACAGTAAATTTGATATAGAAATCAATGTGCCATTAAAGTTTTTACTCGAACACTCTAAGTTCGATAACACCCTATATAATATACTTTAAAATTTATAGAAATCATTGTGCCACCAAAGTTTTTACTTGAACACTCGAAGTTCGATAACATCCTGTATAACATACACCAAAGTTTTTACTCGAACAATCAAAGTCCGATAACACCCTGTATAACATACTTTAAATTTAATATAGAAATCATTGTGCCAAGTTTTTACTCGAACACTCGAAGTCCGGTAAAACTCTGTATAACATACCTTAAATTTGATATAGAAATCATTGTGCTACCATTTTCATGTTTAGGACTTGATTATTTTAATGAACAATATAGTTTTGCTCAATTAATTTTTTAAAAACTTGCACAGAGTATTCTCGAATGCATCCCTATGTATAAAACATTCCTAAATCACGCCTCAATTAACTGTCAAAAATTATGTCGATATTTCAAACAGAGTATAATTTATAATTACTGAAAGTTATGTCCCAAATACTGCCTGTCGACTTCTGTAATGATTTAAAGGCTACATAAAAAAAATAGTAAATACACTTCGGGAGAAAATGGTATCCTTATTATATTTATCAACATTGAAACATAACAGTGTATTAAAATATAAACCTAACTCGGAGTAGGCTATGGAGAGAGTTGAGACATTTTATTACATTTAATGCCAATAATAATAACTAGATCAATAATACTTACACATATAATTATTATTAGTAGTACCACTAATACGGTTTACAAAATTAACATATACATGTCGTTTGATTTTGTTATGATGTTTGAAAGTAGCGGTAGTGGGGATAAAAATACCAAACAAACCAGGATTATTTCGTGATTGCCGTGGTCCGACTTTTTACCAAACTTTTCAGGTACCGCTTTCCGAATAGAAACCGGTAAATAATTTCAGGATTTACGGAACATTAAACTGCAGACCTGATCGAACAGGTTGCGTTACGGAACATACTGCAACAGCCAATTCGGCTGTCAAACGAAACGTCAAAAATATTACGTCACCAAAATACCTATATTCTTGGTGTAAATTTGCATTGTTTGACATTTTAGCTACAATAAAAGCTTTTTTCTGTTTTGGTTGTTTAATATGTACTTTATGAAACTCATAAAGCACTTCTTTAAAGAACTCAAACTTAATTTCTGTTAGGTTGGTTCTAGAAGACCTACCATTGAAATGAAGACGTCAATCACTGTTACCAACAATCATATCAAAAATTAAATATTCCCAATCAATGTTCATAAATTAGAAAATGAAATAACGAATCTTTCTAAATATTCTTTGACAAAGTACCAAAATAGAAAAAATAGTATAAAATACACGTTTCATAAGACATTTTAGCACATTTGTCCCTTAGAAAACTCGCGACAAGCCGCTCGTTTCTAATAACAACGCGTGCGCTAAAATTATGTCTTATGAAACTTGTATTTTAATGTGCTATTATTACATTTTTTGAAAAGTTTTTTTTTAAATTGCCAGACTTTTCTAATATTTTACGTCAATTTTTTTAAAAAACAAACTCATGACAAGCTCGTAACCATGACAATCAGTTGTTCATTTACTATGCGCACCCATATCTTATATCTCTTTAATGGCCGGTTTTATAAACAATAGATAAATTTATTTCCAACGTAAATAAAATTTACTGCTTCAAATGACAGTCAACTTTTGATAATGCCATAAAATTAATTAGAATTTGTTAGTTTGAATAAATATACTTTGAAAGTAAATTTATTCTACTTATAAACTGCTGTATTCTTTTTTATTTGAGCGCTCACTTGTGAATTTATTGAGCAAAAGAACACTTGCACAAGCGAAATTTGCACATAGCGCATCTAGCGGCACTACTTAGTGTAATGATTATTAGGTTACGACAATACAAAACTGTCATCAGCCATTCTCAATACAAAGATAACGGGATGGGGTTTAATTGTATGTTGTTACATCTTTCTTGGGCGAAAAAAAGTGAGCGTTCACTTCACAAATAAAACAACTTATTTAGGTACAGAGTGACCAAAAAAAGATGAAGCTTGTCGCTCCATACGATTTTGACATTTTCCGCTTACTTAGTATGAAGAATAATACTAAGAACCGTCTTCTTTACGTTCGCCTGAACGAAAATATGCTTCAAGAAGAAATTTGTCACACTCTTTATTAAAAGCTTTAATGAAAAGAAATTACTTGAAGTTTTTCACGAAAGTATGAGAAACAATACCAAATAATTCAAAGTACGGAATATAATTTTGATGAATTATGGAAAATGGAAATGTAATTTTGATCACTCTGTATATCGTGGATTACACGATGAAGTTTTGCGTGAATTAAAATATTCAAGTGTCAAAATATAAATTATACCTACATGAAATAGTCATTGAATTTCATCACTTGAATTTTTCGTATATAGCCATCAAGATTTCAATTACTTCTCTACCCATTTTGCCATTTTTCAGGTTAATATCGATCACTTATAACACTACTTGCATACATAAAAAATTTAAACACAAATGACATTTGATAGTTACTTGAGTCAAACTTATAGTGACTTTTAAGAAAAAGTAGCGCATGTTTTTCTTTAAGAGTGCGAAAGAGAAAACTTTTCAACTCGAAAAGAAAAGCTTCATCGTGTAATGCTCGTTTAAGTGAGTAAATTTTGTGACACAATATGAAACTGACATTTTATTTTTAAGTAAATCATTCTTATAAAATACTTTCAAGTGCTTTACTTGCGTATTAATATGACACGACTAAATCATACTCTTTCTTTTATATATTTTCTATTAAAATTCAATGTACATGGTGTTATAAAATACTGTTTTTATTTCAATCAGGTTTTCTTAGATTTCCTATGAAAATACGTACTAAACAGGTTTGAGATAACTAAAAACGTTTTGAAAACAGTTTTAACACTACATTAAACAAAGTATATGTTTACAACTTCCAATAATTATTTACTCAGTTGCTAATACAACTGATGCCTCCTCAAAAGCTGATCAATAGCGGTAAAGTGTGAGGTAAAATGCTCATTTCGTGTGCAAGAGGGCAGCGTAAATAAAACTTGCACAATTTTGAATGTCACTATTTTGTTCGAGCACAACTGAACGCTCAGTTAAAAAGAATACAACAAATATTATCTGTAATACAGAGTGATAACAAAACTGATGCAGTTGGCAATAACAAAAACTTGAAATTGGTAACACTGATACAAAAATGTATTTCCTGTTGTTGACAGTGACATTTAAAAATTTAAATACATTTATAATTTTTTATTCAATTTTGACGTTTTAAACTGTCATTATTAATTCCATAGCAACAACTATAAGTAACACTTTATTCACAAGTGAATTAATTTTTTTTTTAAATCTCACAAAATTTTAACTCACTCTGCAACATATAATGCATTTAAAATAACATCAGGCACGAAAATAACACTCACCATAATATTTATCAGACATTATCAGCCATTTTCATTATTTTTTAAAACATAAATGACAGACAATAAAGCATTTTAAATACATGATTTGACGTCTATCAGCGAAGATTGTCATGCTCAGCCTACTAACTGATCAGTTTTTTATTTTGTCAAAATTAAATAATATAATGGTTTTTATTATTTTGTCAAAGTTGAATAAAATATTGTACAAACCACGTCAGCTAAGAATGTTTATTCACTCGAAGAAATTAACTTACTCGCCCTTACGGGCTCGTGATTTAAACTTTCTTCTCATGCATAAACATTATCTTAGCTTACTTTGTGTATAAATATCTATTATTAAAATGGTTTTTTCTTATTTTAAAAAAACCTCTGAACAGGATTAAATCCCAATTACTGAGTAAGTTCACATACACAAAAATCTATGCCTTAGTGGGATTCGAACCCAGAACCCCGAGCACACTCATGACTAAGAGACGTTGCTCTAACCATTGAGCCATCGGAGCAGATATTGGAACATGACACTTTTATAAATATGGCATATTTTCGAACGGGAGTATAAGCCCCTGACATGACCTATTTGTATTTATTCTGAAGATCACATGGCAATGTCAATAGTATTTCTGCTTTTGCCTTATGTAATGCAACTGTAGGATAAAAAATCCCCAGAATTGTATTGCCAACTACATCATTTCTTTTTGATCACTCAGTATAAAAAATAACGTAATAAATATAACAATTGATTCATTGCGGCGAACTATTATGACGAAGAACTCGTATAACAAAAATAAAACACAGATATACTTTTTTGTATAGCTAGCGCGGGTTAAATTGACAATGATATCTGAAAAGATCGAGTACAATTTCTTTGCCTTGTAAATGAATCCCCTTCAATTAACCAATATTAAATGTTGATGGAGTGTTTTTCTTGTAATAATAGCATATAACACTTACTAGTAAATAGATAACAATTATTTTAAACATTCAGCTTTACGTCAATATATGTAACCCCCCCCCCCCCCCCTATTTATTACAGTTCGACCCGTCTTAGTAGAATAACCACACATTACATCAGTTTCAACTTAAGCCGTGCCAGCTAAACAATTTTTTAATATTTATATTACAAAAATAGAAAACAACCATAGTTCAAATATTGCAAATTTGAATTCTATACCGCGAAGTTTATTTTAAGGGCGCCTAACATTTTGGTAATACTGTTTCTCGCAAAAAAATCTTAGTCACAAATTATTACATTGTAAAGTTTCATTGTTTCTATAAAAATAACCGTAGTCATAGATTCAGCAAATACAGTGTGTTCAAATAAAAACTTAATTTGGAGTAGGCTATGAACAGAGGAACGTATTCAAAAGTCAAGTTCTCAAAATTGATCATGAAATGTAATTTTCATTGTAAGAGGCAGTAAAATAATACTGCCATTCGCCGTTTTCTATTTTAATTCCATTTCTAAAATAAGATTTAAGAATAAAAGCTTTATTTTCTTTAAATAATATTTATGACATTATCTTGTATCAAATTGACATTTAATTAAAGACATTCAAATTAAGACATACCTACGTCTATTCATAGCCTACTCCGAGTTAGGTTTTTTTTAAACACATGGTAAAATCTTGGTCCTGGTACATTGGTTGTTTTTAAAGGAAACGTGTAGGCTAATTTTGTATAATAAATTTATTTACTTTTTCTATTTCGGTGTTTTTATAAGTCTCCAAAAGCACTGTTAACACGTCGTTAATAAGATCTATAAGAGCACTGTTCCTCAAACTAAATTTACAACACACAATACACAAACTGTGAACATATGAAATCTTAATTGTTAGCGGGAAGCGCTACCAACATAACTGACAATAAACACCAAATCATTTTTGATAAATCGCATTTTTTTAAAATCTCATTGTAAAATTACCTCAATAGAAAAAATAGTATAAAAAAAGTGTTACGCACTTCATCCTTTTTAAAACTCGCCTCGTGGCTCGTTTTCAAAACATGGATTGCTTTATGATACTTGTTCTTAAGGTACTATTTACTTTCAATAAATAAAAACGTTCTTTCATTTTCCTGTTTGCAAATTATTAGTTTCTTACAAAAACAACCAATGTCTATAAAAAAATTACGAATAAATATGTACTTGCTCATCATTGTTTTTGATTTTCTAATATTTAATCATGAACTTAAGTTTAATTGAATTACAAATATCTTTAACGTTAACGAGAAGGTAGAAATGTCTTTTTTGATTATTTCAAATTTAAAAAATGGACTAAGGTTGTTATCAATTAAAATTCAAAGTTATTAAACGATGAAAATTATTAAAAATAAAACTTATCCTACCTTGTGGCGATATCGGTCCTTTCTGTCATCTGCTCTGTGATTCTTTCGGCCATAACAAAGGCATCTATTTTCAACTTCCGTTTCAATCTGTAAAGAATACATATAAATAGTATGGAATATTATGATAAATTATTCTTTCAATCTCACACATATTAATTTATGGAAAAACCGGATGGGACTTAACATGGAATTTTAGTTTTATGCAATTTTCTACTCTCCTGTTCATTTAACCGCAAAAACTGTACAAAGATTTTCAGAATTAAAAGTTACTTACACAATTATTTTTAGATTTTTATCTCTCGCTAAAGAGGTATTGGAATCATGCTAAAAATCGTATATCCAGTTTTTACTGGATAAGCACGTTTTAAGGTCCCTAGAATCTGATTATAAAATTTTTACGATGATGTGTGAACCACAGTTTCTCAAATACTATAAGACTTAAGACATGTTTAATGATTTCCTCAATCTGACATTACTAGGAAGAGCTGATTAGATTTTGGTAACAATTGAATAACCGGAAGTACTTACTAGATTCTTAAATAAAAATTTCTAAATATTATTTTTTGAAAATTTATGTTATTACAAATATTAAAGAATATAAAAATGTGTATCCGATACATTTAAAATTTTTATTATACCTTCTATAGAAAAATATAAATATATAAAATAATATATTGTAATGAATCCCACCGCCCATGGAAACCAGTTGAACAATTAGTAATTGACAGATGTCAGTGTTAAAAACCCAGAGACTTTTTCTGGGAAGTACATTAAATATTTATTTTATTAATTAAATATTTATAATTATACATATATTACATATACCCTTCAGAAATATCGCCAATGTTAACAATGAGTTGGAAGAATCTTGAACATTTAGAAGCATAAGAGGAAATTTGTTCATAGTATGAATTAAAAAATATAAAAATATGTGTTATATTGCGTACCAAAAATGTTAAAATATGTACAATACTTATATAGTCTATATTGAAATGGCGAGAGGTATTGTGCTGGCCACAACAGATTTTTAATTATCTGTTTCACAATTAGAATGTCACATTCTAGCACGCATATTGATGTTGGAAGAGCTTAACTTTAAAAAATTCCCTTAATATTTTTATAAAGAAATAATGTAAATAAAGCCTCAGCAGAGAAAATAGTATAAAGCACACGTTACAGAAGGCAATTAATGCACTCTTTTTTTTCACCCACTTGCCACTGCGCGCTCGTGAGCAAATTTGTAACTTGTGCTAGAATATGTTGTGTTCTGTTACTTATCTGTGGACCGATTTTTATGTATATCAGTATTCTCTATGCTACTGACTGTGCAAGTAATTTGAATTGATATATAATTCTGGTTATAAACATGATCTTCATAACATTTTATGATCATTGCTACTTGCTTTCCAGTTTAAGACATTAATATTTATACAAAAATTGAAAACAACCATAGTACAATTATTGTAAATTTGAGTTAACATATTCAGGGTGACGTTCAGGGTGGTTTTTTGCCTGAGAGGGGATGTGTCGACCAATTGTTTGCTCTTCGTATGATTGTAGAGAAGTCACTTGACAAGAACAAGAAGGTGTTCTGTGGCTTTCTAGATTTAAAGAAGGCGTATGATAGTGTTCTTCGAGATACTTTGTGGGGTGTACTAAGAAAGTACGGCGTGAATGGAAACTGGTTGGGAGCGATTCGAGCGTTGTATAAGGGTAGTGAAGCTGCTGTGAGAATAGATAGTAGGTTGAGTAGTTGGTTTCGTATAAATGTAGGTGTTAAACAGGGTTGTGGTATGTCTCCGTGGTTGTTTAATTTGTATATGGATGTGTTGTTGCGGAAGGCGTTGAGTGGATTGGATGGTGTACATATTGGTGAAAGTATTGTGCCTGCGTTAGCGTATGCGGATGATGTAGTTGTCTTAAGTGAAAATGAAGAGCAACTAAGAAGAATGATAGAGAGAATAAACGAAGTTGGAAGAAGTATGAATTTAATGTTGAATGTTGATAAATCTAAGGTGTTAGTATTTGAAAGGAGTGAATTAATGACTGAGTGCAATGTGTTAATGAATGGAGTAAAACTGGAGCAGGTGAATGAGTTTGTATATTTGGGTAGCATGATGTCGAGGGATGGACGAATTGACCGTGAAATTGATAGGAGGGTGAGTGCGGGATGTAAGGTAATGGGTGCTCTGGGCACGTTTGCTCGTAACGTAAACGTATCTAGAGAAGCTCGGTTAAGTGTATATAATGGAGTGCTGGTGCCTGCTTTGATGTATGGAAGTGAATGTTGGGCATGGACGAGAAAGCATAAAAGGAAAGTGACTGCTGTGGAAATGCGGTATTTACGTGGTGTTTGTGGGTATACAAGACGGGATCGCATGAGGAATAATTTGGTGTATGAAGAATGTATGGTTAGGAAGAATGTAGTTAAGAGAGTTGGAGTGAGTCAGTTGAGATGGTTTGGTCATGTGAAGAGAATGATAAGTGAACGACTTGTAAAACGCATATATGTTGGTAAAGTTGAGGGTGTTCGATTGCGTGGCCGTCCAGTGTGTAAGTGTATGGATGTGATTGGTAGTGTTTTGAAGGAGCGTAAGTTTCCGAGTGGAAAGAGAAGAAGAGCATGTATGAATACGATTATGAATGTGACTGAGGCGAAAGAAGTTTGCCAGGATAGGAATGTGTGGCGTAGGATGATTGTTTCGTAATTATTGTGGTGTAAAGATGAATGGTTAGTAAGAATGTTTTGTGAGAATGGAAAGACAGCTGAACTTTTATGTGGACGAGAAGAATGAAGTATGTTTGTACAGGAATGTGTAGCGAAAGATGATTTTTGTGTAACTATTACTGTGGTCCGGATGCGGTTATTCGCTACCGAAAATCGGTCACAATAATATGTTCTTGAATGAATGTTATGATGATTTTGGGCAAGGCGGAAGAAGAATGTTTTTAAAGAGTTAAGTGATTCTGTGGAGCTCTTGCTTTCATCCCTTTTCTTATTATTTTCGGGTTTTTGCTAACCCACTAAGTGGGAAACGCGTGATTTTATGTATGTATGTATGTATGTATGTATGCATGTAAAGCCGCAGCAGAGAAAATAGTATAAAGCACACGTTACAGAAGGCAATTAATGCACTCTTTTTTTTCACCCACCTGCCACTGCGCGCTCGTGAGCAAATTTGTAACTTGTGCTAGAATATGTTGTGTTCTGTAACTTATCTGTCGACAGATTTTTATGTATATCAGTATTCTCTATGCTACTGACTGTGCACGTAATTTGAATTGATATATAATTCTGGTTATAAACATGATCTTCATAACATTTTATGATCATTGCTACTTGCTTTCCAATTTAAGACATTAATATTTATACAAAAATGGAAAACAACCATAGTACAAATATTGTAAATTTGAGTTAACATATACAGCGATATCCACTTTCAAGAATGCTTAACGGTTTTTAGCAAAAAAAAAAATAAATTATTACATAAGAAAATGTTCTTTGTTTTTTCTGTTTGCAATGTCCTATAAAAACCACTAATAAATAAATACTACAAAATCTTTAACTGGAAGGTGGAAAGTTTTAATGGACTAGAGTTGTTTTCCTCAATGAAAATTCAAAGTTATTAAACTGTAAAAAGTAATACAAATGAAACTTATCCTACCTTTTATACAAGAAGATCCTCCAAGTCGCAATGTCTGTCCTTTCCTCCATTTGCTCTATTATTCCTTTGACTATAGGGCCCCATTTACAAAGACATCTATTCAATCTGTAAAAAAAAATACAGGGAAATAGTACGAAATATTATGATACATTAATCTTTTAATCTTACGCATATATGATTATGATTTTGAGTTAAATTGAATTTAATAAATCTTTAACGAGAATGCAGTTGTTTTATTATTTCAAATTCAAAATAATGTTATCCTCAATTAAAATTCGAAGTTGTTAAACGTTGAAAAGTAATAAAAATAAAACTTATTCTACCTTATACACGAGAAGATCTTCGCGATGTCTGTCTTTTCCTCCATTTACACTATTATTTCTTTAACTGTAGGGCCCCATTTACAACAACATCTATTCAAATAATTTCCGTTTCAATCTGTAAAAAAAATATAGAGAAATAGTACGCAATATTACGATATATTACTCTTTTAATCTAACACATATTTGCTTTTTAAAACAATTTGAAACACTGTAATATTATCTGTACTAAAAAAAAACTATATACTAAAAAACTACTATCAATGTAATATGTTAAAAAGTTATTAAACGATAAAAAGTAATAAAAATAAAACTTATCCTACCTTATACAAAAGAAGATCCTCCAAGGAGCGATGTTTGCCCTTTCCTCCATTTGCTCTTTTAAGCCTGATTCATGGATTGGACAGAAAAGAATGGAACAGAATGACGTCACTTTTGTGTCACTTCTACACTAAATTAACTATATTTGTTGGTGATTTGAACAACGTCGGTTCACAAGCAAAACACATTGTCATTTTTTTTCAATTACGACTTATTCACACTATGCCGTACCTTTCTTGCAGTTCTATCGTCTGATAAATTCCATTAAGTTCTATCAAAACAGGTTTTATCATTATTTTCTTTATATTGTTTGTAAGTCCCAAATTACGGATTTTACTCAATTTTCTCAATACTAATACTTTTGACTTGTGTTTTGTTTGTAAACCGACGATAATGTCATTGTTTGTTTTTGCAATATTTCTGCTATAAAATATAGTATTTCTACAAAAGAACTGTTACCTACAGAAAGTTTTTACGTTAAAGCAACGAAGTCACAAGTCACACGAATATTATCTGAGCAAACCGAATAGATTAAGAAATAAAATTTGGTTATATCCTATTCTATTCCATTCTGTGCAAGTATAAATAGTTCCATGCATTTACATTGGTTTATATTTCTATTCCCTGTGCTATTCTATTCCTTATTCTCTTCTGTGCAATCTATAAATCAGGCTTTATTCCTTTCGCTATAGGGCCCCATTTGCAAAGACATCTATTCAAACAATTTCCGTTTCAATCTGTAAAAAAAAAATAGAGAAATAATACGGAATATTATGATATACTCTCTCAATCTCACACATATTTGCTTTTTAACAATTTGTCACACTTTGTAATATTATCTGTACTAAAAAAAACTCCATATACTAAAAAAATTACAATCAATATACATATGTTCTAACTTATTTCTAGTCTTGAAAACGATTAAAACAATTTTATTTTTATGTAAATTGTACGCTTTGAAAATGAGCTTAACGAATTCCATCCACGTTAATTAATCTAATATAAAGCAATGTTAGTTCTAATAATTGCAATACTCAAAATTTTCTAACAAATTATTTTATGTAGATTGCAATTCATAAGAAAAATAAACAATATTCACATAAATATATTGAAATAAATATTACCGGCTACGAATCAAAATTATGTAACATGTGCTTACATTTCGAGAAGAAATTCTTTGGCCAGGCATATTCTACATTTTTAGCAACAACGCTTTCTTCTGTTCATAATAATCTTATTCTGTAGTTATTTGTTGTACACTTGTCCACCAAAACACTTTTTGAGGCCAACATCCTGTTGAAGTGAAATCAATGTACACAAATCCACAAAAATTCCACCCGTAATTTTACCAAATATAGTTAAACACCATGATATACTATCACAACAAGCATTTTCTTTATTATTTTCACTATAAAACTATCATAAAATATCAAAAACGCTGTTGAAATATCTTTTGCCGTTGAGAAATGCTAAGCGTCTTCTCGAACATGCCGTGCTCTGAGTGGACCGCGGTATACGCTTTAGGCTCACCTGATTGGCTATAATAACGAAGCTTGTGATTGGTCATAAAAGCCAGCGTTCGAATACAACATCGAAGTATGAAATATTCTACCAATTTTGCGCTATTTGCGTTCATTTATTACGAATATATTTGTAAATATAAATTTCTGAATGATTATTTCTGACTTAAATTCGTTAAATTCATCATTCAACAGTATGTATTATTAATAAAAGAGTGAATTAATTATTTATTAAGCAAATAAACTTGAAAGTGGACCAAATATACAACAAAAATAACATATTTTTCAAACAATGACGATGTAATCGCAGATATAAATAAGTGGCTGGCATAAGAAGAAAAGGAATTTATTTTTCAAAGGCATCGAAGCCCTTTTCAGCGATATCCAAATGTATTACTACCATTTTCAGAGATTATTTTGAAAAATAAAATTGCTTTAAACGTTTCCAGTTGTTTCTTTCTATGTTAGGTATGAAAATTCGTTAAATGACCTTTGTATAGGTTTCAAATTCACAAGAGAAACGAATTTAGGATGCAAACTATATAGGGTGTATCACAATTTCGGTACAAATATAAAGGCCTAAAGTAATATAACCAAAATGAGTTTAAATATGGGTCCTTCAATAGTTTCCGAGATATAAGGCGGTGACAGTTTTTATTTCGAAAACTAGAAGAGTTACGACGATTAATAAGACTTTTTGTTTACCTTTGAGAGATCATTATAAGTCGCGTACAGACCAACATCAACTGTTCACGATCTATTCGCGAGCAGTTTTAGAATTATATGCGAACAGTTCGAGAGCTCAACGTCTACACCACATATTTGAATTATGAACTCATATTCGAAAAAAGTTCCCGTTTGACATTAGCAAAAGAAAGAAAAATAATCAAAATATCTATGTCAACGAGTAGATCATAATTATTATTAAAACAATTGAGAAAAAGAAAAGACAAAATAAACTTCAAAATGGTGTCTGTTACACGAACGGTAACGGTAGTGTCACGACAACATTGTATATATGTATTTTAATGAATAAAATTACACTTACAAATCAAGTATTTGTACATCTTTTGCCCGTTTTAACCTTCAAACTCTGCTTTATATTTAGTCAAAAATACGAATAGATACATCACTAACTATTTTACTAATAGATTTTTCATAAAAAAAAACAAGTTCACAAATTTTCAGAATAATTAGTGAAATAATTCAAATTTTATGGATCAAAGTGCGTAGACGAAACGAAAACAAAACGTACGTGTTCAAAATAGCGATTATAAAAGGCTGTTGTACTATCCAACCTACATAATATTGGGTCTGACGTCATCGCCAAAATGTTTGATTTAATTACCGACCGAGTTAATAATAAATTCTAATGGATCCTCCACTATTATTTTTAGTTATTTTCTCGAAAACAGTGTTCTGTATCAAAATTTTACAATTCAAAATTAAAGCCCGTATTTTTTTTTGTACAAAAAAGGGTTCTTACATATTTATTCCCTTTCGCTAAGAGAGGTATTGAATTCATGCTAAAAATCGCATTTCCAGATTTTAGTGAATAAACACGTTTTAAATCCAATTATAACATATTTATGATGTGTGTGTGTCTGGAAGGACCATTCATTAAAACTATAATACTTAATACCTCTATAACTACATACTTCTCAATCTCGTATTAATGGGAAGAGTTGAAAAGGTTTTGATAACAATGGGACAACCGGAAATAGCAATTCTTTAAAAAATCTTCTAAATATTATTTTTTGAAAATTTTTGAAGAACGTAAAATTCTCCATCTAATCACTTAAAATTTTTATTACATCTTGTATATTTAGAGATAAAGAAAATATAAAGAACAATCTGTTGTAATTGTTAGTTAATTTGTTAATTAATTGCTGTAGGGGTACTTGGGTTGTATAATGTTCCCATGTTATTTAAGTGATGTATTGATGTAAGTGGGGATTATTATTCTTTGTACTGTGTAAACGAGTGAAGTGGTGAATAAAGAGTTAGAAAAGATAACACAATGAATCGCACAGTCCAGACTACATCAAAGAAAACAGTTGTCAAATTCAAATGTTTGTAATTGACAGGTAAATGTCAGGGTCAACAAATCAACAGTTTTAGTGACATTACTGAAAGCTTTTTCTGAAAAGCACATTTTAGATTTCTTATTGAATTATCTTATTTAATTATCAATTAAATATTTCAAATTGTAGGTAGGTATATATATATATACATCTATTAGAAATGTGTATATTGAGGACAAGTTAGCGACGCGTCGCTCAACGACGAGTGAGTATAGGTACTGCGCAAGAAAATTTTTAATTTTGAACGGTGAATTCTAGTACCCTGAATTAATATACAATGATTACACGATAAGATGGTAATAGGGTCCTCCACCATAACAGAAAATTGAGTAAAAAGTTAGTTATATTGAAAATAGATAAGATAAAATCATGACTGAGACGATAAAAGTTTTTAAAAAATTGTTAGTTTTTGAAATATTAGTGATTTTAAGCATCTATACATCTACGTCACGACGATTACTATCTTTCTCGCGCAGCCTACTACAGAAACTGGTGCGAGAAAGATAGCTATAGGTTTCTTTAAAAATCAAATGCAGTTGAACTAAAAATAATTATGACTAATTGCTACAAAATTAAACAAACTTTCATTTAAAATAATAAAAAAATTAGAGTGGAGGACCCTATTGTCTTGCCAGTGCCCCTAGATATTAATTAAAGTATAAGCAGAAATGGAATCACAAAATATTATATCTAAATAGACAATTCATTTTAATGATTAAATGTTGCACCCCTATGGGATGGCCAGCTGGAGTGGTACAACGCCATATTTTAAAAATAATAATTTTCAAGTCTACCTATAATACTTTTTCTATATATTTTATAGATAAATATATAAAATAATCTATTTTATAAATCCCGGAGCCCATGTTTTAAAGATAAAAACATTCCTTAATTACGCAGTTCAGATTTTAAATGTATAAATGTCGATGTCAAAAAACTAATCACTACAAATTAATAATAATAAATAAAGCAATATACTTCATTTCACGTAAGAAAATAGCAGATGATGCTTGAGAGCCGACCGTTTTTACATGTATTAAATAAATAATTTTATCCACAACTGTCAAATAATACACCCATAATTCAACCGATTTTTATCAATTAATGACCTTCGTTACTGTTGCTAATTGAATAATATTGACAGTTCGATGGAATAATATTATTCAATCGTTATGTCAAAATCAAATCTTACCTATCTTTCAGAGAGTACGAACAAAATTACTTTTTCCACTTAAAAAGCCAAAGTTTCACTAGTTTTGTTATTTTCATACATTTATTTTCGTCTTAAGCTTGAAATGTAGCTAAATAGTTGGTTTTAATATTTTCTGCTAAATGTCAAATGACTTCATACTTTTGTTACAACAAAAGGTTGCTGTATCAACGATAATTAGATTTGTCTTTGTACTTATTTTCACTACAAATATGTCACTAATATGTTATTATTTGATAGTTGTGGATAAAGTATAATATTCTATTCGCCTTCCAGCTCGAGATGCAAACTTTATTCACATGAGTAATACCACACATTACATGCTCATTGAATAATATACTACAAATTTATGAAACCAAACTTTGTCATTACTAAATAATTTTATCTGCAAAAAGGTAGAGTACCTGAATATTGAAAATTACAGAGACGAAATGATTAAATATAATTTAATTTTGTCAATTTTATTTCACAACTGACAGCTGACGGGTGATATATTTTTTTGCTTCTGTGAACTTGGTGTATATTCTGACTAATAAAAAAAATTATATTCCTATCTAAACCAACGCTATTTTCTTACGTGAAATGAAGTATAGTTTTATATACAAAGAAATTTAATATAGTTTGCAGCATTAGTAAATACGTACGTATGTAAATTAATAAAAATTAAATTAATTAAGGTATGGTGTTGGCCACATCAAAATTTTTATCTTAAATTTTACTGTATTAAAAATACCCCATTGTTAAAATGGCGTTTAGGTCGTTGCCAATGATATTATCATTATTGATATCTATGTACAAAGTAGATTGATACAACCACAAATGGGTAATATGCCGTGATCATTTATTTATTTATCATCAAAAGAGAAAAAAAGAATTTATTTAGCATGACTTACATTAGAAGATCTCAGCTATCCGCATCTCTGCAAACTCGTACTCAACTGCTCGGTATATATTACTCGGGAACTCGACAATTTCCATTCGCCTGCAAATTGACAAAAACATAAAAAAATAAATTATTGTTTGCTACTGAATGCATCTGAATCTATTTCTAATAAATAAATCACTTAAAAACATTCGATATTGTTCAAATTTTAGTTTGTTAACCAATTTATTATGAAATATTTAATTTATAAAGTTGTACTCAAAGCTTAACTATAATTATGAAACATTTTATTGTATACGACAAAAACAAATTATCAATTTATATAATCATTAATAAAGTTTGTATAACAAACGGCAATTAATATTGCTTGATACGATCAAATTATGTATGATTCTTAAAACGCAAAACTATGAAAAGATTCTATGAATCCAATAAAATTATAACATGAGCATACACTATGTACATTGCACTTGACTCTATCATTTGTCAATTAGAATTATTTGGATATATCAGCTGTTCCCATGATTATAGCAAAGCTGGCCGATTTATGAAAGTTAATTTCTTTACAACGAACGCCATATTAAAAAATATTATACTTTAGAGGTCTACCTATAGTACTTACATAACGCGGCTTTGTAAACTACACCACCCCTACAGGACGGCATACAACATGGCTTTATGGGGGTGATTAGTAGAATCCTTAGCTATGAAATAAATCTGAATCTGGAGTGGTACAACGCCATATTTTAAAAATAATAATTTAGAAGTCTACCTATAATCCTTACGTAACAAGGTTTTAAGGTTAAACTACAACACCCCCACGGGATGACAAGTTGTATGGCTTTATGAAGGCGATTAGTAAGATCCTGTTATGAAATAAAAATATGAATTTTGAATGGTACAACGCCATATTTTACAAAAAAAAATAATTTTGAAGTCTATTTATAATGCTTATCTAACGCGGCTTTGTTTAAGGGTAAACTACTACAGTCTTATGGGAAGGCAAACTACATGGCTTTATGGGAGTGATTAGTAGGGTCCTTAGCTACGAAATAAATCTGAATTTGGAATGGTACAACGCCATATTTTAAAAATAATAATTTAGAAGTCTACCTATAATACTTTTGCTATATATTTTATAAATATATAAAATAATCTATTTTATAATTTCCCTAGACTATGTTTTAGACTTAAACACAATTCCTTAGCTTCACAGATCAGATTTCAAAAGTATGTCACTGCTAAAATACTAATCACGTCAAATTATCAATAGTAAATGAAGCAATAGTTATATGCAAAGAACTTAATATAGTATGCAGCATTAGTAAATATGTAGGTATGTATGTAAATATTGTAAATTAATAAAAATTAAATAGCGGGAGGTATTGTGTTGGCCACATTAGATTTTTTTTTTTGATTTTACTACATTAAAAATACCCCATTGTTAAAATGGCGCTTACGCCATTACGATATGATTGCCCTTGATATTATCATCATTATTGGCATCTGAGTACAAAGTAGATTGACACACCCATAAATGGGTAATATGCCGTGATGATTTATTTATTTACTTATTATCAAAAGAGAAAAAAGAATTTATTTAGCATGACTTACATTAGAAGATTTCAGCTACCCGGCATCTCTGCAATCTCGTACTCAAGTGCTCGGTATCTCTGCAAACTCGTATTCAATTACTCGGGAACTCGGCAATTTCCATTCACCTGCAAATTGACAAAAAACGTAAAAATTAAATTATTGTTTGCTACTGAATGCATTTGAATCGATTTATAATAAATAAATTACGTAAAAATATTTGTTATTGTTCAAATTTTAGTTTGTTACTAATATTTTTGCCATGAAATATTTAATAATTTATAAAATTGTACGCAAAGCTTAACTATAATTATGAAACATTTTATTCTCATACAAACACATTATCAACTTATATAACCATAATCATTTCCAAGAAACTTTTGGTATGGGCTTTGTACGAAATACATAGAATTGACGGAAGGTATTGTGCTGATAAGGCACTAAGGAAACCGTTGACAAATTCAAATGTTTATAATATAGTAATGTTTATAAATAAAGTTGGAATATTATTTAAACTTACGATTGTTATTAATTTGCAACAATAGTTAACAATATTTCACTATAAATTAATAAAATATTAACAATAAATGCATTTTTTGCATCAAAATCAAAAGATATCTTCTTGAAGACGGCTACTATACTAGAGTAAGAACATTACAGAATAACACAAACGAGTTTAATTTGGAATGCGAACGGTAATTATGTTTGATTGTGTTACCTAATTCAATGTAGATAGAAAATTTATTTATAAAATAAAAATAAAACAAAATAAGAGATGAACTTTAAAATGCAATTATTCATGAATATTCGAACGTAAAATTTGATACCAATAAAAATTTAGTTATCGAAATATCTATGAGTTTTTAATTTATATTACAGATACACAAAGTGCAGAATATGTGAATGTAGTAGTGTATTGCAATTTATATTACGTACGTTTGGACAATTCAAATTCACTGATTTCTAGTGAAAATAAAATAATTTATTGTAATATACAATAATTTTTAAAGTTGTAATTAAAGCTTGATCTTGTAAAAAATTTACCACGTAATTTTTATAATAAAAAACATATTTCCAACAAAAATAACTATTAACATAGTTGAAACATTGTTTAAACTTACGATTGTTATTAATTTGCATCAATGCTTAACTATATTTCACTATTAAATCAATAAAAACGCGATCTCGGTTACAACACAAAATGTCTATCACAATCACTTATTGAATAATAACAAACGGTAATTAAGATTGCTTGATACAAGGACGTACAAATTATACATGATTTTTAAAGCGTAAAACTATGAAAAATGTGTATTAAACTACTGATAAATTATCAAAATCTATGTTCCCAATACTTTCATGTAGATATTATAAGAAAATAACAACAATTCTACTTACATATCAAAAGTAAGCCACAAAAGTTTGGTTGTTTCTTATACTAAACAATCGATTCCCACAAAATTATTATCACAAACGTTTACAGAACACTTTATTTCACTTTTCCGCGTAAATTTTCTCAGCTTTTCCTAGTTTATCCAACACAAAATCATGAATTTGTAGCACTAAAAACACGTTGCGTTGGCAATATCTCTTCGAGCACATGGCAAGGAATGAAGAAGCCGCGCGTGGGATCATGGGAGTTTTGCAGTGACGCGTGTGTATCGCTCCGCCGCGAACTATTTGTTTGATTTGAAAAATGATGAAATAAAGTGAAATTTTAAAATAGCCCAGAAATGTTATAATAGTTTTCGTGAAATACAAAATATATTATAATAATATAGTTGTAGTATTGTTTAAACTCATTATTATTAATGTGCAACAATATGAAACCCTGAATTATGTATTTTAAATGAATAATGTTACACTTACAAATCAAGTACATCTTTTGCCCGTTTTAACCTACAAAGTTTGTTCTAAACTTTGACAAAAATACGAATAGATAAAGCACTGACTATTTACAAACGATCAACCGGAAGTGATACTTTACTTAAAGCTCACTGCTATTTTAAACATGGAATTGGCGGGAGGTCACCGCAATGATTTTTTATTTTCAATATTCTCTTTAAATATTTGTTTCTGCAATCTCACAGACCAATTTTCTTTTTATTTGCTATAATTTATTCGTTTCTTCTTCATATCATTTAATTTTCACGCCGTAACAGCCCAAAATGAAACAAAATTACCGCGATATTAATCAACATCAACAAAAATGTCTGTGTTGTCAGTTTTTTTTTTACAGAAAATGATGCCGCGGAAATTTATAAACAAAATTATGAATGAGAAGTTTAATATTTTTGAGAAATATTGTATGATTATATATATATATATATATATATATATATATATATATATATATATATATACAGGGAATTTATTTTAACATGCAACATTATAGTTCATCACTTCCATGGTTACTCACTATGGTCAAAAAATGACAGCAATGTAATATTTGTCTATTTTAAAATGCAACATACAAAATTTTAAGTTTTGTATTATCAAAACTAATTTCCAATAAATTAGCCTACATACGATTAACAAATAATCAAAACATGAATGTTGCACATCTTAACAAACTTTAGCTTACAAAAATTCATAACTTTCATCTAATAAATGTTAAAAAATACCCCCATTCACACTGAGGCAATGTTCTAAATAAATAAAATAAATAAATATATCATCACGGCATATTACCCATTTCTGGGTGTGCCAGTATCTACAACACATGTAGACATCAGTAATGATGACGATATATTTTACCGTGTGGGCGCTGGTGTGGAGGGTGCACCACAGGGGTTACTTTGGTGCCATTTAAAATTGGAAATATTTGGCAATATTCTAGTCGGTCGTAATAAGAATTGACACCATTTGTGATGTGTTCTGGAGGTATCTCCTGTGCTGCAATACTATTTATAATGTTGCATTTTAAAATGGACAAATATTACATTGCTGTCATTTTTTGACAATAATAAGTAACTATGGAAGTGATGAACCATAATGTTGCATTTTAAAAAATAATTCTCTGTATATATATATATTGGAAAGACCCCATTCTTTGAAATCAAAAGAAACATGATCATCTGATTGAATAAATATTTCGTACATAAATATGAAGTAATTAGATAATCTAGTGATATGGGAAATCGATTCACAAATACCGTTAAATATATTAGTGTAACAAACATGGTTGCTACGACAACCTTAACGATGATTACAAAGGACGTCGAAAGACGTCACCGGGCCAGGGGTTCATTAGCGCGTAAAAAATACTAATTGTGGAATGATGTCCTGCCCCTTGTGAATCCTGGACCCGGGGAAATTTACCCCATAATTTCCCCTTCGGCCTTGATGATGACCACTGATTGATGGATGGTTCACACACAGTCACATAGAAACTTAAACTGTATTTCATTTATTTACAAAATAAATTAAAACTATTCATTATTATTAAATTAAACTCAAAGAGAACTTAATACTATAAATTGTGCATTCATGTGCCACACTCTATAATAAAAGAAATCAAATTTAAAAATCTGATGTGGCCAACACAAAACCTCCCGCTATTTAATTTTTATTAATTTAAATACATACCTACGTATTTATTAACGCTGCAAACTATTCCATTGCATAAAACTATTGCTTTATTTACTATTTTCTTTTTAAAATGTCACTATTATTAATTAGTTTTTTGACAGTGACAGTTACTGTCACTTACATTCATTTGAAATATGAACTGTGTAACAAAGGAATTGTGTTTTTCTTGGGCTTCGGGACTTGTAAAAAAAAAGATTTTTATATTTATCTGTAAAGTATATAGAAAAAGTATTAATGTATTCCTGTAGAAAATTCAATAATTTTTAATTTTCATAACGACGAAATCCAAAAAATGGCATTTAATGGTATTTTTTGAAGAAAAACCATTATGAGCTTCAGGTAAAGTGCCATTTCCGGTTATCCCATTTACACCAAAATCTAATGACTTTTTTTTCATATTAGAATAGGGTATAAATAAAAGGTTTCAGAATTTACTGAATGATAGTATTTGAGTTAGAGCGAAGACAAAATCCCTACACATACACACACACACACACACATACATACACACACACACATACACACATACAGACATCATCGTGAAAATGTTAAATTTGGATTCTAGGGACCTTAAAACGTGGTCATTTACTAAAATCTCGATAAGTGATTTTTAGCACGATCCCTATACCTCCCTTACCAAGGGTAACGGGAGGTAAAAATGATATAAGTAATTGGAAAACACATCTATGTGAACTGTATTATGAATTAGCAAATAAAAAGAATAACAAATTCGATTATCAGATTATCAAAAAAAAGGTCCTACTGTGTATTCATTCTAAATCTTTTAGTTTTTTAAGGAAGTTAAGGAATTACGAATGAGTAATATCCATTAACGATCAAAATATAAATATTAAGTATACAAATGACGCATTACTAATGGCCAGTGATAAAATGATAAATGTTTTAATAAAAATATAACATACAAGTGAATTAGTAATCAACTGATTAATTTTATTTAAATAATTATACCACTTTTCTAAAAATTAAATTTAGTTGTAGAAAAAATATTGTGTGGACCTTGTGCCAGAAATATGATTAGTGCTCTCGAGTGGTTTTCTGACTGACTAAATTTCTTACAATATTTAAATAAAATTTTTCTGCAAATTCGTTCCCTATGTTTCATTTTAAATGGGACAGGCAAATACATTGCTGTCGATCAAATGTCGAGTCGTAACCATGGATATGACAAACCCAATGTTTCAATCAAGTGAATAATGAAAATTAAAGTTTAATAATAATAAAACGATAGTTTACTAAGTTAAAATATACCTAACATAAATGTTATCTAATAAAGTCCGCCGTGAAAATGCAGTCGTATTGCGACGGAAAAGTGGAATCAGGCTTCAGGCACGGCCCGGCCGGTTTAGTAGGAAACGGATTAGAAATTACTCTATTTTTCACTAGATGTCACTAACATACCTGGTGGTGGCACTTTTGTTTTATTTTTGGAAGACAAGTTTATCAATATTTTTGCAGTATTTCTTTGAAGTTGAAAGACAATGTTTCATTACTAAATAAAACAGAACTTTGGACTTCCATTGTCTGCCTACCATTATTGATAAACAAAAAACTATTATACAATATTAACACAACGTTTCGGTAGCTATGTATCTGCTGCCGTCATCAGGTGTACAATAATAAAGACAATGGAAGTCCAAAGTTCTGTTTTATTTAGTAATTTTTACAGTATATATCATAAAAATAATTTTATGGTTTAACGGAAAATAATCAACCCATTTTTTAAACAAATTTATATTCGATTTATTGAATATCAAAATGCTAATTATCTTCATCAATCAAGAGTTTCACTGCTGAAAAATATGGATTTATTCATTGTGAAAGTCTCAAATATCTATTAACTGTCTCCAATGATCTTATATGTTAACTGTGACAGTTCATGTTTTTTTAAATTAGACAGACAAATACATTGCTGTCAATCAAATGTCGAGTCGTAACCATGGATATGACAAACCCAATGTTTCACGTTAAAAATACTCACGGTATTTTGAAAATTTATTGAAAATGCTAAATTTATAACAATTGTAATTAAATATATTAAATTATTGCCCCAAAAGTCAATATACCCCCCATATTTAGATCAAAACTTCAAAATTTTCAAAAATCGAATTTGTATGGGTACAGATACTTCTTAATGCGCTGATTCCAAATTTTAAAACCGCAGGTCGATATCTCTTTTCGTTCTCGAGATATTTACAGTTAAAGTTTTGCTCAAAACTGCCCATTTTTGAGTTACAACCCAAAAATGGGCCGAGATATAAATTTTTCGACACCACCATTCGATTCTACGGACAAAAATACATAAGTGTACCAATTTTCATAATATTTGACCAACCGGTTCATTTTTTATTAACAAAAGTTTGAAAATGGCCAAAATCTGAAAAAATGGCAAGGGGTACCCCTTACGATTTTTTCGATTTTTGATCATTTTCAGTTATTTTGCTTTAAAGATTGTAAGCGGTTTTCAAAAATTATGAAAATTGGTGTACTTATGTAATTTTGCCCGTAGAATCGAATGGTGATACTGACAAATTCATATCTCGACCCATTTTTGGGTTATTACCCAAAAATGGGCAGCTTTGAGCAAAACTTTGAATCTAAATATCTCGAGAACGAAAAGAGATATCGACCTGCGGTTTCAAATTATGGAATCAGCGCATTAAAAAGTATCTAGATGCATTAAAATTAGATTTTTGAAAATTTTGTGGTTTTTATCTAAATGTGGGGTATAATGACTTTTGGGGCAATAATTCAAAAATGGGTAGAGATATAAACTTGGCAGTAATATTTTTTGATTGTAAAGACAATTTATAGATTATATGAACAACTGAGTGAATTTTTAGAAATAAAAGTTGTAAAAGAAAATTGTTTTCGCGTTATTCTTTTATCTTACACTATACATATTGTTGTTATTGTTTATTTGTTTCGATGTATTACACTAAAAGATGTGACAAATCCAATGTTTCACGTTGAAACATACTTACGGTAAATCTTTCGCAACATTTCTTAATTGGATTCTGCAAAAATAATGGAAACTTATTCTTAGGATTTAGAGAAATTATATGTACATATCTCTTTCATCACATCTGATTTAAATGAGAGAGAAGGTTATGTTAATAGTGTGATGCACATGAAAGAAGATGGTCTTTTTTCTACACCTTAATTCAAAGATATCCAAGGTTCTTCTTCTATACTCCCATTCTAGAGTAATAATGAATAACAAGTGTTAATTCTGTACTTAGCAATTACTGTTTTTGATGAACATAAAAAGGGGTGAACAAAGAATTTTTATTTTGCTTAATCGTAGTGACAATTGTACATCCTGCGGGAATTTCTGTATTTTTGTATACATTAACGGATAATTAAATTGCGAATTATGCAAATGTGAGAAATAAAATAAAGGTTTATTGTCTTAACTTTAATTACTAAGTTAATTTTGTATGACTGTAACCTAAAATACTAAAAAACCTGTTGACAATTACATGCTATTATACAGTACTCATGAACATTAAAACAAAAAATTACGTCGCTACAGAGCACGGACAATAAACACAATTTAAATGAATGTATAACGAAGATGTTTGAAAGTAATTGTAGTATCTTAATATATGGATCTTGTGAGCAAAGTATTCTCATTAGTTGAAGTGATGCGACACCATACTTCCTGTACACAAGAGACAACGACCCACCTGCAGTATCGTAGTTGGTGATGCACCGTTACGCCTGTACTTGAACTTTTATCTACATTAATAATGCTGAAACGACGTTTGTCTGTCTGTTCTACTATCACATCTTAATCGCTGAAAGGAATTTTCGTGAACTTTTGTGAAATTATCTGAAAATATCCACTGAATAACAATGGGTGATCCAATTAGTGTTTCCGAATTTATTTTTTTTAAACATGAATTTAAAGAAATCTTCAGATTTTTTTATTAATTAAATGGCCGCCTCTGAATCTTGTGCAGCAGCCGATCATTTCGAGGTAATTTTCTAAGACTTTTTCGTACATTTCCCCCACAAAATAAAATCAAACGTGAAATAGTGCGACCTGGGAACTTTTCACGCAAAACATCCAACGTTGCACCCGATGTATGGCAAGTTGCGCCATCTTGTTGGAACCACATGTCTTCCACATCAATATCTTCGATTTCGTGCCAAAAATAATCGGTTATCTTGCGCCTATAGCGCTCACTATCGACTGTTACTGTTCGACCATCACTGTTTTCAAAAAAGTAACGTCCAATGACGCCGC
Organism: Ophonus ardosiacus; assembly: GCA_943142095.1. Lineage (NCBI taxonomy): Eukaryota > Metazoa > Arthropoda > Insecta > Coleoptera > Carabidae > Ophonus > Ophonus ardosiacus. The sequence continues at coordinate 47,344,830 of OW964833.1, read as the reverse complement.
CTGATCACATTGCGCACCAAACAGTAACATTTTGGGCATGTAATAGTGCCTCGTGAATCGCATTTGGATTTTGCTCACCCCATATGCTGCAATGGGGAAGTTTAGCATGGTAAAAATTCTACATAACATACTATTTTCTCACAAATATAACACAAATGACTGCTGAAATTGAAATTAAAAATAAAAATTATTGCTCCATTTATTTATAATTAATATTTTTTGGGTAAACTCTAAGTACGTCACAAGTCAGTTATGCGCAAACTCAGACAGAACGGTGAAATCGAACCACTTGAACGTAAGTCGTAACAAAGCGTAAAAGCGCTTCACTGGTAACCGCAACCGCGTGCGTTAGTGTATAAATCGACATACGTTGCGCCAAGCCTCTACCGACGTCATCACAGCTTAAAATCGGCTTTTCCGGAAAATCTGATAGGTAGAAATGTGCCTTATCAGAGAAGAAGATTTTCCTTGAAAAATCAGTATCAACTTCCTTGTGCTCTAAAACGCAATCTGTGGAAATTCTTCGCTGTACATGAACCATTTCGTAAATGTGTAGTTGTAATCTTTAAATTTATGGATTTAGTACCGATATTATTTCGGTTCTGTTATGTTTTCGGTTACAGAATAAATTTATTTTTCGTATCGGTTTTCGATTTCCATATTTGTAGAGATAAAATATAGGTTTCGGTTTTTGGTTACGGTTTCATAAAAAGCTGGAAATTCTTCGCTGTACATGATCCATTTCGTAAATGTGTAGTTGTAATCTTTAAATTTATGGTTTTAGTACCGATATTATTTCGGTTCGGTTATGTTTTCGGTTACAGAATAAATTTATTTTTCCTATCGGTTTTCGATTTCCATATTTGAAGAGATAAAATATAGTTTTCGGTTTTCAGTTACGGTTTCATAAAAAGTCAAATATCGATGCGGTTTTCGGTTACGGTTTCGTTACGGTTCGAGTCCCTGGTTTTATTTTTAATTAAGAAAGGTGTAAAGTAAACCATGGAAATGAAAAAAGAGAAAACTGTAAGACGACAAGAGACGAGGACTTAACCTTACAAATTTAAGTGTACATTATTTATATCCGTGGAAAAATTCCACTTGAAATTTAATTTGAAACAAACACGCATAAAGTATTTGTAATTTTATTTGCTGGTTTTAGGATAGGCAGCTAGAGCAGGGAAGCATTCGTGGACAACAACGCGCGTCGATACAGGGGACTGGAAACGAACATATATTCTGTTTCTGAAAATACGATATCTGAATTGCTGCTTTATTGTAACACGATGTAATTAGATATGTGTGCAGGTATTAGCATCAGATACTTATTGACCACGTTTACGGGTTAAAAGTATTTGGAGAAAGACGGCTGATGAAAGAGAAAACAATAGGACGCCTCTGAGTTGAAACCGAGACCGGAGACCGAGAGCGAATCAAAAGCAGAGGTGTTGTGTATTTTATAATTTCCTTTGGGAACGGAGCTCTCTGACTTGGAAACGAAGGGACTAATAGAGCCGAAGCTTAGTTTCAGACAGAATAGAACTTTGTGTACCTTTGAACAGGTATAGATATATGAATATGAGTTAAAGACATCGGGTGCACGTACGACACGGGCTGCAAACGCCGTCTCTCGGGTAAACAGAGCATATTTATGTTTCTGATTGCTATGTAGGCAGAGATACTGTATATAACTCAACATAGATTTATGATCTCGCGGAACGTATGTCAAGTTCTACATAACAATATGAGGGTCGTATTGCTATAAATTTTCTCAAGTTTGTTGTATGTTACTTTTCAAATACAATGAATATTGCAATATAATATAAAATGTATTTCATCTTTAAAATGGAATGGTCTGATATTTAATAAGAAAATATATAGTAGGTATTGGCACAAAATTTGAAAGTGGCAGCACTTGGTATAGTTTGTAGAGAATACTACCGTTATAGCTTTGACTTACTAAGCCTGTGGTAAACTGGGCACAGGCACTACCTGTCGCTTAAGGTCGGACTGCAGAAAAATTAAATTCGCAAATCTTTGTATGTATGTCATTGACCACTGTTATAAATGAGGAAAAAATAAGATTAGTTGTAAAATTAAGGAAAATAAGATTAGCAGAGACGTACCAAACGTATATAGGGTGTTGAAAAAATAGAGGTCACGGATTTAAGGATACATCTCAAAACAATAAAAAAGTTCATATAATCATACATCCGGAAATGCCTAGTTTCAGAGCTATAGCGATTTTAATATTTTATTTCTGTCATATACAACTCATACTTTTAACTTTATAATAAAATAGTCTTTTGTTTTTCCTTATTTGTCATAATTATTATTATTGTTTGTTACAAACACAATTTTATCATGAATAATTTCACTTTTTCCACTAACCATAGGACAATGTGGTTCATGCACAATGGAGCACCGCCATATTTCACTCGAAATGTGAGGCAATTTTTGAATAATTTTTATGATGATCGATGGATTGGCAGAGGAGCAAGGTGGTTGATTTTTCATTGTCCAGCTAATATCTTCTGAAATATTAAAGAGACAAAAAAGTTATATACAAAAGTTGTTTAATACAACTTGATCTATAATTTAGCATAAATAATTTTTTTCCAAGGCATACCAATTTTTTGGAAAAATATTTAGCTTTAATTTTTTAAATGGAACACCCCGTATATTTTGACAGAATAAGATTTTTAATAAATTTCTCTTTACAATGATGTGTAACAAGTAAGGATTTACCTTTAAATTATGTCGTACAAAGCAAATAGAAATATGATAAAATTAGGCTATGATATACTATTGTTTATACCTGTAACTTCTGTCACAAATGAACATTTGCTACGTAGGGGTTTTCCTTTGAATAAAATTATGTCTAATAAAGCAAGTAATAGAATTACTAGCATTGATGATTTACAAAATTATTAATACTTTTATTTAAATATCAAGTAGCAATCTGTGACATATGTTACTGGTATAAACAATAGAATATCACAGCCTACTTTTATCGTATTTCTATTTGCTTTATTAGACATAATTTAAAGGTAAACCCTTACTTGTTACACATCATTGTAAAAATAAATTTATATAGAATTTTATTCCGTAAAAATATACAGGTGTTCCATTTAAAAAATCAAAGTTAAATATTTTTCTGGAAAATTGGTACGCCTTGGAACAAAATTGTTTATGCTAAATTATAGACCATGTTGTATCAAATTACTTTTCTATATAACTTTTTCTTGTATCTTTAATATTTCAGAAGATATAAACTGGACAATGAAAAATCAACCACCCTGTATATATATATATATATATATGTTGACGATATCCATATATGTATTTAACATATCTTAGGATAAATAAATATTATTATTATTATTATTATTATTATTATTATTATTATTATTATTATTATTATTATGGGGTCCCGTGGCCGCGTGCCTGAGTATCTGGTCGCGGACCTGGGGGAACCGGGTTCGATCCCTACCGGCGCCAAATATTTCCAATTTTAAATGGCACAAAAGTGACCCCTGTGGTGCACTCTCCACACCAGCTATGAGTGCCCGTGAGGTGACGCCTGGTAAGCGCCCACACGGTAAAATATATCGTCATCATTACCGATGTCTACATATGTGTAGATAATGGCACACCCAGAAATGGGTAATATGCCGTGATGATTTATTTATTTATTTATTTATTTATTTATTATTATTATTATTATTATTATTATTATTATTATTATTAGTAGCCAGTGTCGTATTACTGTTATTCCCTATAATTACATTATTTAGCATATCAGTATTTCGCAAGTCAGAGACGACGACGAGTGAGTTGTAGGGATTCTGTTTGCCTCAAGCCCGAACCCCCAACCCCCAACCCCAATGGCGAAAGATGCACGTGGTACAAAATATACCGACGGCTGTCGCGCTGTCGGCAATATGCTCACTCTACGCATCCCTTAATCCGCAGTCCGTCTCACTCGAATGCACCGGATCTCTATCACATTCTCTTTCTTTCACATAATAAATAATTTAAATTTAATCACGCTCCTTTGTAACTAAATTCAATTACCATTCTATTAATGTGCAAATCTTGATTGTCTGCAATATTTATTCGTTATTCGTTTGTTGTCACCTCTATAATTTTCTTCAAATCAACAATTATATTACCAGACTTTTATAAAAGTTTTAAAATACATGCGTGATTAACTACTTGTATGTATAATGGATAATACAAGATTTTTTAACATTTCATTATGGAATCATATTGATACATTAAGGCCCGGTACTACAACCGCTATAGATAGGTATATTGGAGGTAGGTAGACAGTGGTTTTAGGTAGACAGAGAACTTGGTAGACAGTGGTTTTAGGTAGACAGTGAGTTTAGGTAATGGATAATACAAGATTTTTTAACATTTCATTATGGAATCATATTGATACATTAAGGCCCGGTATTACAACCGCTATAGATACTAATAGTTAGAAATTAGAATGTGTTTTACAGTTTTTGCTTATATTAGATTCATTTAGTTAACTACTGATTTCCCTAAATGACACAAATATGTAAGTTAACTGTTAGTTAACAGAATTATAACCTAAAATTACCAAAGTGAGAATTGCATTTATCATGTCATGGATGATTTTGTCGAAAAGGTCAATTAATACTTTACTTATCCGGATTCCTGAAAATCGATTTTTCTAAAACATATCGATGTTCTAGATACTGAAAGATTGTTTTTTCTAAAAAAATAGATTTATTTAAAGGTCAATGGAAAATATCTCTTGATTTCAGCAGTAGTGAGCTTTCGACGCGCGTTATATCTTAATTCGTTAGTTGTGTATTGTGATTTGGTCGATCTTTTAATCTTTTATTAAAATTGGTTTTCTGATTTATTATTGAAATCGATCTTTTAATTCTTTATTACAATCCATTTTTTGGTATATTTCGATTTCTATTAGAAAAAATTGATATTTTGCGATTGTGGTCAGCACAATACCTCTCGCCATTTATATTTTATGTTATATAACTATTGTATTGCACTTCGCTGTCGAACAGTTGTTTTATAACAAAAAAATTACAGAACTTTAGCCAAATATTGTTTTTTATTGTATGTAACATGTCTTTTGCATACATACAATTCTAATTATATCTATATTTCAGTGTATGAGAAAGTTCCTAAATGTTAGAGATTTTTCCAATTCATTAACAAGATTGGTGGTATTTTTAATGGATATATGCATTTTACCTATAATTTAAAATATTTAATTAATAAAACAATAAGAAAGATTAAATGTACTCCTCAAAAAAAGTTACTTTTGACACTGACATTTGTCATTTACAAACTATGTTATAAACATTTAAATTTGTCAACTGGTTTCCCTAGTGTAGTTTAGCCTCCGCGATTTATTATTTTCAATTATTATTCTTTATATTATAGTGTCTTTATCTCTAAATCTATAGAAGATATAATAAAAATGTTCACTGTATTGGATAGAGAATTTTATGTTCTTCAATATCTCCAAAAAATAATATTTAGAAGAATTTTTCTAAGAAACTACTACTTTGTTGTTACCAGATTCTTTTCTTTCTTGTTACCAAAATCTTTTCATCTCTTCCCATGAATATCAAATTGAGGAATTCATAGTTAAACTGGTCTTAAGTCTTATAGTTTTTGAGTAATCGTCCCTCCAACATCTACACATACATACATACACACACACACACACATCATCGTAAAAATGTTAAAATCGGATTCTAGGGACCTTAAATCGTGCTTATTCACTAAATGCGATTTTTAACATGAATCCAATATCCCTCTTAGCGAGAGGTAAAAATCGATCAATCGCGACAAATCGAATTTCGATTTCAAATTTCTAAGATCACACAAGAACAATTTTGAAATGTGAACACCTATACTTATAATATTTTATTACATATATAATGTGCATATACGATACACTTGTGTATATATATACAAGTACATGTAAAAAATATATGTTGGCATTCCGACACGCGAACTATAGAAATTCCAGTCGGCCAGTACGGCAGTAGATGTGCAGCTGCTGCTGTGTCTGACAATCTGGCAAGTAAGATACTAGTTAAGCCAAAAGCGGCAACAGCAACAGCAACAGCAACAGCAACAGCAAATCGATCGGATAAACAGAATGTACTGCGTACAGCGCACGGTGCACGGGCACGGCTGTATTGCACGGAGGACAGTGCACAGTGTACAGCATCGGCACCGATCCACTCGGAGACGCTGTTGTAATTGAGAGTATCGGTGCGAGGTATGAGGATGGCGGAGACAAGGGCAACGCGTCTAATTCTTGACCAAATGGCTGGGCGATTGCGCTCCTTACAAGGGATTATCATTAAACGAAGTCACGATTCGGCTTGTACGTTACTACATAAAATGCGACATTACGATTTTATATCTTAGGGTTGAATGTTGAATGTTTAACGTGCAATAGCACAACGTGACCATTACACATTTAAAACATCACTTATCACTACAGATGGGATTTTAGGTTAAATACCTTTTTTCACTTAATTATAAAACTAAAATGGAGTCTTAAGGTAAAGTTATAACTAAAGAAAAAACCCCTTAACCTTAACAATAAATTTAAAAACTATATACGTATTTCGAGAACTAAGTTCTCATCATCAGTAGAAACTACAAAGTAAAAACAGAGAAGTTAAGATTACTCTTTTGCTGTTTTGACCTCTGGCATGGTTTACATGCTGAGTAATCTTAACTTCTCTGTTTTTACTTTGTAGTTTCTACTGATGATGAGAACTTAGTTCTCGAAATACGTATGTAGTTTTTAAATTTATTGGTAAGGTTAAGGAGTTTTTTCTTTAGTTATACCTTTTTTCACCTAATTTGTTATAAATGAAGAAAAACCTAGTTTTTGAAGGTTAAGACTTAATTTCAATATACGATCACCTAAATCTAATTCTTACCTCTCGCTAAGAGAGGTATTGGAATCATGCTAAACATCGCATATCCAGATATTAGTGGATAAGCACGTTTTAAGGTCCCTAGAATCCGATTATAATATTTTACGATGATGTCCGCATGTGTGTGTGTGTGTGATGTCGGAGCCAAGGTTTCTCAAATACTATAAGACTTAAAAAATATTTAACTACAGTTTCCTCAATCTGACATTCGTGGGACGAGCTGGTTAGATTTTGGTAACAATTGGAGAACCGGAAGTAATAGTTTCTTAAAAAATCTTCTAAATATAATTTTTTGGAAATTTTTGTTACTACATATCGCACCCCGGCGAGAATAGTGACACAAGTCAAAATTTAGAAATTCTAAGTTCATCAGATAAAATTGGTCAAAAATATGCTTCTAATAATCAGGAACAGTGACATAAATCAAGATTATATTTTTCGAGAGATGGAGCTAATGTCGTTTCGTTTCGAGCTAATGTAAGTAACTTTACATTCGAGAACTGTCTTCTTTAATTTAAGTTTTACGCAAAACTATTTTTTGGACTTGTGTCACTCTTCTCGCCGGAGTGCGATATATTGAAGAAAATAAAATTCTCCATCTAATACACTTAAAATTTTTATTATATCTTGAATAGATTTAGAGAGAAAGACATCATAATATATAGAATAATCTAATGTTACCTATACATCGCAGAGGCTAAGGCACTAAGGATACCAGTTGACAAATTCAAATGTTTATAACATAGTAATGTTTATAACATAGTTTAGAAGTCAATGTCAAAAATCAACAGTTTTAGTGACATTCTGAAAGCTTTTCTTAATCTTTCTTATTGTTATATTAATTAAACATTGTAGGCAAAATGCATATATCAATCAGAAATACCGCCAATCTTGTTAATGACTTGGACGAATCTCTGACATTTAAGAACTTCCTCATACAATGAAAAGTAGATATAATTAGAATTGTGTGTGTGTAGAAGACATTAAATACAATAAAAACAATATTTCAGTAAAGTTCTGTATTTTTTTTGTTATAAAACTACGGTTCGATAGCGAAGTGCAATACAATACTTATATAACATAAAATGGAAATGGCGAGAGGTATTGTGCTGGCCACAACAGATTTTTTTGAAATGAGAATAGCAGCTTGACTTCGACTGATGTGAAACATATTATTGGGAAAGAAAATAAGTACCTATTTCTTAATATTTTTGTGACCTATTTTAGTATTTTTCTGAGCTATTTAACCTACCTATTTTAATGTTTGCTTCCACCCAAAAATTCCATCTTTTCTTATCACTACAACGTGATTCTGTTTTGAAGATTGAAGGTGAACCCAGAACCCATGTGGCACACAGGTACACAAACACATAGTGATCGGTTTTTGTTTTCTTCACGTTTCAATTCCTCTAACATATAATTATGTTTTAAAAATGCCTGTAAAAGCAACATAATTCAAAGCCTTACGACAACTCCTCTAATGATCGAGTTCTGTTTTAGAGCAATTAAATTTTGACAAAATGATTAATGGGCCAAAAGCTAAACCGCAATTGTACTGATAATAATGTCCTGTTGGCCGCCGGATTAATGATACAGTCTGGTAAACGGCCACCTTTTTATATGTTTTACAAAATTATTGTTATTATGTTGAAATCATGGTAGTGGTAGTGCCTTTCTTGAAATTTCATACAATTTCACACTGTGATTATTGTGTTTTTGTGGTTTTTATATAATCGGAATTATAATGGCGCCCTTTGCTGGAATCAATAGCATTAGTTAATATGGCGTTACCTTTAATTTATAGGATGATTAAAAAAAATTGTAGATTTTTTTATATAAAATCATGAAATCCATCTCATTTAATAATATTTTTTAATTCATTGAATGAACAAGTTTCCTCTTATTCTTCTAATGTTCGAGATGTTTCCAATTCACTGATAAGATTGGCGGTAATTCTGAAGGGTCTATGTAATATATGTATCTACACTCTCAGAACAGACGATGAAAATTTTGCCCAAATAGAGTGATTTTCAACTCAAGTAGAGTGTTGAAAATGCATCGCACTTATTGAGTTCTTTTTTACCCTTTTAGGAGTAAACTAAATTCGCTCTTAGAAGAGTATTTTTATAATTAATCTTTTAATAATTACATTTTAATCTTAAAAGATGAAAATTTTTGTTCTATAAAAGTGTATATAGTTCTCCACAAAAGTGTGAAATATAAACTTTGATTGTCAAAAATTACTCTTTATTTTAGTGATATTTATTCTTGAGAAGTGTATTTAGTTCTTCACAAAAGTGTGAAATATAATCTTTTATTGTCAAAAATTACTTTATTTTAGTGACATTTACTCAATAAGAGTGTATATAGTTCACCATAAAAATGTGAAGTATAACTTTTTTTGCGAAAAATTACTCTTTATTTTGGAAATATTTATTTCAATAAGATAAAAAATTACTTCTTAAAATTTATATAAAATATTAAAGCTTTTCAAAATGTTTCTTGTTTCCAGAGATATTGTTGTGTCTTCTGCGACTAGGAAGTAATTCTTATCTTGGAGAATCAAGTATCCGCTACCTATGAAATTTAAAATTAAGTGATACAATTGTTAAAATATATTTCCTTTCATATATTTACAGGTAACTAAGAGTTGATCTAGGTTCTAGTTACAAGGATCGATTATGAAATAAAAATAATCCAACTTACCTTCAATTCTGTTGGCTGTTGCCTCGTCCACACCATTTTGAATAATACTTTTTTTTTAATTCTTACACATTCATTTTTCTATTTTCCACCTTCCTAAGCGGGTTGAAATAATGATGATTGGGTATTACGCAGTAAAACGTACAAGAATGTGAAGCAAATATATGGCGCATGCGCACTTCTTTGAGTGAATATAGCTCTTATATGATTTAAAACGCTAATTTCACTCTTTATAGAGTACATTTTAACAAATATTAGAGTAAATTATTTAATTAACATTAATAAGAGTAAAATTTGATTTTTTGAAGTGTACATTTTACTTTAATGCAGAGTAAATTATATTAATGAAAAGAGTAGATTTTACTCGACATTTGATAACAGGAAAATATACTCAAATAGTGTAAAAATTCTACACTTAAAGATGAAAATATTTTCATCTTCAATTGAGTACTCATATTTCACTCATTTCGATTAGATTTTATTCAAGTAGATGAAACTATACTCAAATTAAACTAAAAAAGTTTTTACTCCGTAGAAGACAAAAATTTTCGCTCTTCTGTTTTGAGAGTGTAGATTTATAAATATTTAATTAATAATAAAAAAAGTAATACTAAATGTATTTCCCAGAAAAAGTCTTCAGTAATGTCTCTGGTTTTTTGACACTGACATTTATCTGTCATTTGCAAACATTTTAATTTTTCCGCTTGTTTTCCACGGGCTGTGAGATACATTACAACATATTATATTATATATTTATATTTCTCTATCTCTAACTCTATAGAAGACATAATAAATGTATCAGATATAGATTTTTACATTCTTTAATATTTGTAATCACATGAATTTCCAAAAATTAATATTTAGAATTTTTTTAAGAAACTAGTATTTCCGGTTGTCCAATTGTTACCAAAATCTAATCAGTTGACGATGTATTTTACCGTGTGGGCGCTTACCAGGCGTCACCTCACGGCCACTCATAGCTGGTGTGGAGAGTGCATCACAGGGGTCACTTTTGTGCCATTTAAAATTGGAAATATTTGGCGTCTGTCGGGATCGAACCCGGTTCACCCAGGTTCGCGACCAGACACTCAGGCACGCGGCCACGGTACCCCGTCATTACCGATGTCTACATGTGTATTAGGGACAATAAATATTGTACAACCCTCGTATGTTTCTTGTTTGAACAGGTAGAAAAACAGTTAAATGAGGAACAATGTAAATTTTTTCGAAAAATTTAATGGTGTAGAAAATCAAAACATCAAATAAACAACTTTTTTTTATGGAAATGCTATAATTAAAAGAATTAAATGAAAGTATGATCCGAAATTTTTTTAAGTTTAATAAAAATTAAGTCGCCTCGGTGATCGTGCGGTTAAAGGCAGCGCTCAAGCGACCTTCACCGCTCAGCCCCAGGGTCGTGGGTTCGATTCCCATCAGGGGTTTGGTTGTTTGTGTATGTTCTAAATTATAATATACTCAAATTACAAATTAAAATTGGGGTCTCGTGGCCGCGTGCCTGAGTGTCTGTTTGATTCCGACCGACGCCAATATTTCGAATTTTGAATGGCACAAAAAAGACTCCTGTGGTGCACTCTCCACGCCAGCAATGAGTGCCCGTGAGGTGACGCCTGGTAAGCGCCCACACGGTACAAATATGTCATCATCATTACCGATATCTGTGAAAAAAGACTGGCACACCCAGAAATGGGTAATATGCCGTGATGAATTTATTTTATTTATCTAATCAGTTCTTCCCAGTAACGTTAGATTGACGAAACCGCAGTTAAACATGTCCTAAGTCTTATAGGGACCTTATCCACTAAAATCTGTGTATGCAATTTTTAGCATGAATCCAATACCTCTTTTAGCGAGAGGTAAAATGTGAAATGACCCCATTGTTTGGGTAGGATATAGAAATGTGTGGAATGCGAATGGAATGAAATTTTGAGTTTAGTGTTCGGTTGACATTACCCCCGTGGGCTAGTGTCAGAAACTCACTGCAACTAGCTATTATACTCGTGCTCTTTTTAATGTTCTATCGCCCTAAATTATATCGTTGTGTTCTTTGTCCCAGCGGCAGCGGCAACAGGGCATTCCTACAGGTTTGACACACTATGCGCCGTAGCCTAAACCTCATGTCCCATATTTAATTGCTTGAGACTGGGGCGAACTTGCCCCACCTTTTATATCTGCCTTATTTTCAACTCCACACGATTACCTTCGTCGCTTCGTCTATGTCTATTGGATTGGATGTCATATAAATACGACAACATACAAGTACTTTCATCTTTCATTATATTGAAAGCGCGTGCAATGTTTTCTGTATTTCGTTTTTTAAAGATTAGCTAGGAGTCTCTGCAAAGCGGGAACTCTTTGATCTACATGCATCGAGTCAGCAGTTTGTTTTAATTAAAAGTTGGTGCAGAGATAGAGGCTGGTGAAGACAGAGGCGTTCTTGCTTGCTGCGCAGGGTAAATGTGCATTATATTGAAATGTCGAAAATGTTATACAGAAGCTAAAACTGATTCATCTATTTTCTTTACGTATATCATTTGTTTAATAATGTGTACATTAAAACAATACTGCTCACAACAATAACAATAAGAAATAGCTATTTGTGTATTAAGAGTGCAAAATAGGATTGACGATGTCCATTTGCCGCTCAAAACACAAATAAGATTTTTTCTGCAGTGACCATAATGGGGTCCTCCACCATAACAAAAAATAATAAAATGTGCACTTTGTACTTACAATACTACTCAATAAATATCAATTATATTATTTAATTTTAATTTGTCGTTATTTTCCATTCTTCTTGAGCTATTGCTTCAATCTAATCTAAGCATTTTTACTTTCATTTTTGTAAATGAATACCCTATTTTATTTCTGTATTCCATTGCACAGCAGTACAGCAGCAGTCATATATCAGATTGACTTGTGGAAGTGGAAAATATGTAACTATAGCGCCATTAGTTCTCATTGAGAATGTAGACAAGTGACATTTCTCAACATTTTATAGTTAGAAATTCGGACAGTGAGCGTTTTTTCAACTTTATCGCGCATGAGCGGCAAAGTGACATTTTGTGTTTAAAAAAGCGAGCGCAAATGCCTACTTTGTATATAGACTGTAACAAAACATATATTTGCTATGGCGGTCATATAAAATTACAATTTTCATATCATTAAGTACTTGAAATCTAGTCTTTAAAAATAATTGAGTATTATAATTTGAAAGAAGAAAAGTACTCTAAAGAAGGGTTAATCAGAATTTTTCATTATTTCACACAAGGAAATTACCTGAAGAAATTAAATTGCGTAACTTTTGTTTAACCCTTCGGAAGAGGCACCCTTTACTATAACATGGGAGATAGCGCCGGGTCTGAGAGACCCAGAGAGATCCATAAAAAAATAAACTACCGGGATATTTTTGTTTCAAAATAATGGTATGAGTTGATGAATTGAATCTTTTTTATGAAAATGAATAATTTACATAAAAAATAAAACTCTCAAAATATAATCCAACAAAAAAATTCACTGTAAGTATGTTATAAAATTGGTCGGGTCTGTCAGACTGGGCGCCACCTCCGAAGGGTTCATTGAAACTACTTAGTTAGGCTCGGCTGAAGATTTTCCATATTTCATATTCTTGTTTCTTTCAAGTATTTTCCGCAATTCCTCAATCAGATTAAAGTCCGGAACCTGTGATGATGATTAAGCTTATTTTCGATATTATACGATAGCTATTCTCTTACAAGTCGGCAATTATTTGTCGAATTGTTCTAATTTAACTTTTAAAGTATTGAGGTAATCTTTGCTATCTTTGATTGTTGCAATAATTACTAATTTTCGTACTCCCGCTGACTAAATATATCCCCAAAACAAAATGCTATCGCCGCCGTATTTAACTGTTACTTTTAATAATTTCAATTTTATATTTTCTCCAAACTTTTTGTCTTCTATCTAACTGGTATGTATTGTACTGACGTACGTTACCAGAAAACCGAATAAAGTATTAAAATTAGAAAATTTCAGGCATTTAAAAGTAACAGTTAAATATGGTGGTGACAGCATTATGTTTGGGGGTATAGGGAATAGGAAAATTGTAGTAATTATTGCATCAATCAGGGATAGAGAAGATTACTTTCATATTTTAAAAGAGAATATTTAAAGTATCAAAAAATAGGATTAGCAGACAATTTTCATTTAATGCATGAAAACGATAAGACTTAATCATCCCCCAATTTAACTATATTTAGAAACTGCAGAAAATCTTGAAAGAAATAAGAATATAAACAAAAAAATCGGTGACCAAAAATTTGGTAGATTCAATGACACGCCGGTAAGTTACTGTTGGAAAAACCAAAATAAACCTTTTAAAATATTATATCTATTTGTAAAACAAGTGGATTATTATTCAAATGTTTTGGTTATCGTACGGAGACTTTTTTGTCATGAAATTATGAATACTTTCAATGTTTACGGCATAAAACAAATAAAAAACTACTTTATTTGCAATGCAATACATTTTGGATTAAACAAGTGTGAAATATATTGGGTTTTAGAATGCCATTCTTCCTAAAATAAATTGATTTTTTTGTTGCACGAAAACTTGTTTGTATGATTGTACACTACTATAGACAGCAAATGTGTTAATTTATTCACAAGATTGTAGTATATATATGTATGTTCTTTTTCTTTAACATAGCAAATAAGAAGCACCCTTGCAAATATTGAAAATAGCTCATATCTTTGAAATGATTAATTTGCAGATCCACGTTTATTAGCAGTTATTATTCAATTTGGTCTTTATTTTATGCTACTAAATTACTGGAACGGTTTTTTTAACACCATGTATATTCAGGACATAAGAATAAAATTTACCTTCCTTCTTGAATAAAAAATAATGAAAACATGAAACAAAAATGAAATAAAATAAAGGAAGCAATGGACGAAATAAATTATTAGTAAAATATCAGCATAAAATGTCATTGACATATTACATTATAGCAGAGTGCGCAAATGTTGCATATTTGCCTGGCATAGTTTAATTTCCAAGGCGGTAGCTCCTTTTGCCGACAAAGGAGCCACTGCAAGAAACGCTACTTGGCAATTAATTAAGCCCATGCCCTCCGGCTTCAGTTCGATACGTCCGTAGAGTTCTGCTCGTGCTCATGCCTCTGTGTCTATTCCTACTTATCACTCACTATTTTCTTTCTTTTTACATGTACTAATGTTAAACAATATTATTTATTCTAAATAATTTGGATGTATTAACTGATAGAGTTACATACTCAATAGGTTACTTGGGTGGCAATATAATTTTAGAGGAGCAGAATCGTGGTGAATACAGCGGTGTTCCCTTTTTTGGGCTTCATTTTTAAAGTCAGTATAATATTAATTTATTTTTATATTCCGATGTGTAAATTGATACTTTACACACTGCAGATAGTGCGTAAAGTAAACGATTTTCATATTTTATTTACTTTACACATTACAGAGCTACCTATCTAAATTTAGTTTCTTTTTGTTGGCAATACTGACTGAGAATAGTGAGAATTGCAGTATTCAATTTCAGATCTGTTATCTCTATCTGTCAAATGTGAACTCAATATATGGTACTTAATATAGTTTGTACATATTCCATGCGGAAAGTTTCTTACAAAAAATTCTATATTTCATGTATTATGCGAATTATACTTGACACTGACATTTGCCATTTAGTAATATTTACTGTTTTCATGGTGAGCCTGTAGCAGCAAAGGTTGCAAGATTTATAAAAATTAATTTCTTTATAAATTTTTTTCTCCAAATACATTGATTATGAATAAAAAATACAATCAAATGAGAACAATATATTTTTTAATATTTATTATAATGTAAAATGTCCAAAAATAATATTTAACTGCGTTTTTAAAAGAAAATCTGTTAAGAACTTGAAATAAGGGTACTTTCTGAGTTATGACACATTGTCATAATTTTATGGAACCTACGGCCTACTTCTTTTATTTATAAAATACGAATTGCTTTAATTTTCAATTAAAATAATAAAAAAAATATTACTTATTTAGTAGTAATTATTATATGCTATTATTACAACAAGAAACCTACTCCATCAACATTTAAAATTGGTATAAAAGGGAAGGGGATTTAATCACAAGCCAAAGAAATTGTAGTCGATGTTTCCAGATTGGTAAAAATGCGAGGTGACAACGTCAACTTATCGCGCGCCTGCTATACACTTTTTTCTTTACTTAAATACGAACCTTAGGTTTTTATAAAAAACTAAGCACTTGAACCATATTTCTCAACACCTCAATTAATGTAAGTCAGTGATTTCAACTAGTTGTTCTATATCAAATGCAGTAAGATAAGATATTCAGTCAGGTTAGTGATTTGCCCCCTCAGTGGTACGTATGTAATTCTGTGTTAAGATGTGGGGTGACTTTGTAATTATTTCAATTAGTTAAGTAATCTCTTCATCATCTTACACAATTAACTGTTTATCTCTTCATAAAACGGATAAGTGATTAAGTTTATTATAATTTTATTATTAACTAAATGGTTTCAGATAATATATTAGTATAAAATTGCAGAACAAATTATTATAGGCAATTGTTTTATACAGGGTGTTATGTATTGTAAATCTGGCCATAATTTTTGTTTCACAAAATTTTTATAAGAACTGGAGTCCCTTAAAATGGACCAATTATATCACTGTTCAAAATTTTGTAAAAAACTAAAAATCAATGCCTTCTCTGAAAAAAAAAAATATTGTCAAAACTGATTTAAACGTTTTTTTTTTTTTAAATGGTGTACAATTTATATTCGCTTTATTATTTTTCAAAAACTCAGTGTTGATAAAGACGTAGTTTTTCATTGTGAAAGTCTTAAATATCTATTATCTTCCGCCAGTTTTTGCGGACGGTTTTTCCTCTGGCATGCATGTTGCCAAAAAAAACAGCATGCTTGCTGTTTCCTGTGATCATGTCTGGTAAATTGCATAAGTACCGAATCACATTTATTACATTGTATATTATTATACAAGGTGTTGAAAAAATAGGGGTCACAGATTTAAAGGTGGATAAAACATTTCAAAACAATAAAAAAAGTTCATATAAACATATATCCGGAAATGCCTAGTACTCAGTGGCGTAAATAGGGTCCGCAAAACCCCGCAGATATGAGGGGAAACTACCATTAATTAATTTATATTATTATGTGAAGTTTGCACTGCTTTATTATTTTTTTTTAATTATTCCAGTTTTATAATTTATAAATTACTCATAAGTGAATATAGGGGTATAATAAAGTTTTTTTTTATGATAGCGAACCATAATTTATGTTTATTTGTATAATATTTACACAAAATATATTTTTAATATCCCTATTCACTAGGGATATCATTTTTTTTTTATTATAGCGAATCATAACGTTATGTTTATTTATATCAATATCGATACTAAAAAATATTTTTAATATCCCTATTCACTTTTGAGTAGTATATTTTGAATATGTGAATATTATTTATTTTTGTTTTCTCTTTTTGTATAATAGTTATTTGCTTAACTATTCTACAGATTGGTAGTTGCCAAAAAAAATCGCACTTTTACTGTCAACTAGCAAAATAAATATTGTATTTATAATTATTTATAGTAAAATTAATCAAAATATACATTGTGTTTTCTTGTACCTAATCATATAATTTTATTAGGGGGGGGGGGGGGGGGGGCTACATTTTTTTTGCGGGGGGGCCTCTAAATCCTAGTTACGCCACTGCGTAGTACTTTTAACATTACAATGAAATCATTAAAATTAAAAAGTTATTAAAATAAATAAATATATCATCACGGCATATTACCCATTTCTGGGTGTGCCATTATCTACAACACATGTAGACATCGGTAATGATGACGATATATTTTACCGTGTGGGCGCTTACCAGGCGTCACCTCATGGGCACTCATAGCTGGCGTGGAGAGTGCTCCACAGGGGTCACTTTTGTGCCATTTAAAATTGGAAATATTTGGCGTCTGTCGGGATCGAACCCGGTTCCCCCATGTTCGCGACCAGACACTTAGGCGGCCATGTTATTCTAATTGTTATTATAAGTTCTGAAAGATTTTTTTAATAATAGAAATGAAACAGTTTCTCTACGACTAAGTATTGTTGTACAAATATTTTTAAAGACAGATGAAATTTAAAGACGTCACTTTAATAGAAATTTGACCTCCGACATTTAGTATATGGAATGGTAACCTCAGCATTTTAGCTGGGATTGTAATTAATATAGATTAGAGTAAGAAAGGGAAATGTAATGTACGTAGGTATGCATACATTTGAAGGAAGTAGCAATGATAATGGGCAATTTAGTAAGTTAACCCTAAAGTCATTTGAGTTTGTAGGTCCATTAATAAGCAGTGGTGTATGTTGTATGTTGCACCTTAGTTTGCTAGATAATGTCACTGGACTAGTGATAGAACACTCTCATCACGATCCGTGATTGTATGTATTTACAAGCACAGTTCGCAGTCTGGATGAAAGATAAATAATTATAGAGACTGTTATTATTGTAGCCGCAGCGCGTAACGCATAACGTATTTGGAATATACTAAGCAACATACCTGTTAATTACGACGTGAACCATAAATATAATGCGAGTAGGTCGTAAAAAACGTAGATGAAAACTTCTTAACAGTTTTTAAGGTCTCGCTTCACGGGTTACGGGTAATAATACGCGGTATGCGGGCGTTACACGCGTTATGCAACGAGCGACGCTGGTGTCATTATTACATTATACCTAACACAGGGAGACTGGGCCTAGGGTGAAGCTTTTATAAAAGACGTCTTAACTTTGTCGTATATCTACATAATATGTAATACCCTGCGTCTACTAAATTGAGAATCATGACTGCCTACCGAACATATTAAATAAGCTCTTCTCTTGCCCCTCTCGGCGTCGCCGTCACCGTCACGCATACTCTTGCATCCAAATTAATAAACTGAAAACTGCGATGCCATCACTGTACTCGCAATTGCATCGGCATCCATACGGTTTTATGGGCCACGACACATTTCACTCTTCACTTTTTCTCACCACTCTTATTCTGCATCTTACTCTCACTAAAATGATTAAAATGACAGATATTCTACAGGGAGCGAAACTTATTTTTCAATTTTCTATAATTACTAACTAATTCGGAACAGGGCTTTTTTTAGAAAAATATTGTTCCGTAAAATTATTTATTGACATAAAAATGTAGTGAAATGTATCCCATTTAAGTTACGTTTGGAAAATTATGTCTGAGAGATGTTGAACACTTTCATTGATGCACTCTTCCATATATATATATATATATATATATATATATATATATATATATATATATATATATATATATATATATATATATATATATATAACGTGAAACATTGGGTTTGTCATATCCATGGTTACGACTTGACATTTGATTGACAGTAATGTATTTGCCCGTTCCATTTAAAATAAAACATAGGGAACGAATTTGACATTTGATAAGACGTCAATAGAGGTTAATTTTGTTTAAATAATTATACCTGCATACTAAATTAAAATTAGTTGTAGAAAAAATATAGTGTGCACCTTGTGCCCAAGTGGTTTTCTCACTCGGCTAAATTTCTTACAATATTTAAATATAATACTTCTGTCAAATTTATTCCCCATGTGTCATTTTAAATGAGACAAACAAAAACATTGTTGTCAATCAAATTTTTTCACAGGGAAACCGCTCATAGCAGCTGTACACACGTGTTTCGCTCTTATTAGAGCTCATCAGTACAGCATAGCATGTTAACAGATGGACATTAACTGGAAATAGTGAATAGAAAATGAACAAATTGTAACAGTACCTATAAGCAGCCAAATACACAGTTGTTGCTTTGAAATAAGTTCCACCATTTGTAGATAAATATTACATCGCAGCAGAGGCAATACAATGCCATGCTGTACTGATGAGCTCTAATAAGAGCGAAACACGTGTCTACAGCTGCTATGAGCGGTTTCCCTGTGAAAAAATTTTTAAAATTGAAAGTAGTCTCATTTTTTCCTTATTTTTTAAGTTTTTCAAAGATGTATAACAAGTTTATATTATTTTGTTTCAAACATGAATAATACTTGAATTATTAATTTTTTGGGGTGAAAAAAAAAAAGAAATTTATTAAGAAACAAAAAAATCAATTACAAATCATCATATGTTTATTTTGTGTATATATCTATTAATTATATTCAAAAAATTCTTTTTAGTCAATTATTTTCGAATTAGTTAATTTATTTTTTATCGGCGTTGTAGTGATTCCAAAAATGTGGAAAATATGCTCTTTAAAGTACCTATATAATTTACAAAAATGGGTAAAAATAATAAAAATAACATTAAAAAAATTGGATGTAGAATTTAAATCTTTATAACACCCTGAATGTATGGCTGGACGTAGGACGTACATTATATTTGATTCCATAGATAATGAAATCTGTTGTCATTGTCAGAATCAACATCGGTACATTACAAAGTACACTCTACCACCCACAGATAGGAATATTTCTTGTTTCTGGGTTTACTTGTGTTTTAACGGTAAGCGTTGCCCACAGATGATCTCTATAAAAAATAGCTTCTAGCGGAATCGGAACGACTTATAATCGTGATATATTTTGATTAATACTTGTTGAATATGAAATTAAAACTCCGACCTTACATTCAGTAAGCGAATGCTCTAACCAGTACATTTTTTTAATATTCTTATGGGAAAAATATCAACTGTAAAGAATAAGCACGTAGGTTAATATTTTTTTATTAAAAAGAAAATGATCAATTTGGTACGAAAAAATTGTAGGTAATGGCGATGGCGCGCAGCAGGGCAATATCCTGCAGAGCTGAACTCATGGTACTGAGATACATCGCAAACTTATAATATAAATAAATTTATCACAGTAACATTTACTTATTGTTAAGTGATTTAATCAGCTTGGCGCAAATTTTGATTGATAATATATTTTTAGACGACCATTGTGATAAGTATGACATATCAACGTAGTATCCTAACACTGAAAGTTGAACTTATCACATTAGTGTTATGATATATTTCATATCGTAATAGTTGACACGGTTGCTAGGTTACTATGTCATTATTTTCTGGCTATATGTATACATTATTCATTTGTCAGCTGTCCGTACGTTTGAACCTAAATTTCAGTTTTGTAAAAAAAGTAAAATTTATTTAAGCTCGTCTAAAAAATAATGTTCATAACTTGTATGAAATACAAATATCTTAGCTCGTGTGTATTGGCTTGCACTCCTCTACGCGTCGTGCGTCAATTTACACTCGCATGATATTTGGTATTTTTCATAACTTGTTACGAAAATAACTATATCATATTAAAGAGTTACACATACTGAAATCCAGAAGTACATGGACACTGCTGACTGGATGTAAAATATATTATTTATTTTTTGTAAGTAAATCCATCGGAACCAAAAGTCCTAAATATAGAATGAATACATAAGTATAAAAATAAAATATCAACAAAATAAAGATGAAAAAATAATTAATATTTTTTATATCATGATTAGTTTAGACCTTACTACAGTGTATTAAAAAACTCAACTTGGAGGGGGCTATGAACAGAGAAACATGTGTCTGATTATAATTCAATTCAAAAGTCAAGTTGTCAAAATTTATCTTGAAATCTAATTTTCCTGAAATTTCTAATTTATTCCATTTCTAAAATAAAATTCAAAAAGAAAAGCTTTGATTTCTTTAGATAACATTTTTGACAATATCTCGTGTCAAACTGACATTCAAATAAATACTTCTAAATTGATATACGTTGCTTTGTTCATATCCTACTCAGAATTATGTTTTCTTGAACAGACTGTAAAATGAAAAGTTTACATATTAAACGTTAAAGAGACGACATATTTCCAAGGTAGGTAATAGCCAAGAAATGAGCATTCATTGATCATATTCATTAATTATGTGTATATAAATAAGCAAGGCATTATTTTTCAGAGATTTCATAAAAAAAATATTGACTTCCAGTCAGTACACATATTGTAAAAATTAAATGAGAATAACGTATTTTGTATTCAATGTCAGAGCAGAAAATTTCTATGGCATAGGCAAGCTACATTACTCATAAGTATTACTGGAAAATACAGAGTCAATCTATCAAATATATAGGTATTTATAACAGTAAGACATGGAAGAATGTTTTCAAAAACTAATAATTTTATATGCTATTATAATAAAGGATGGATAAATATCTAAACCAGCGTTGTGGATAGTATTTAAATCTTTAATTGCATTTTATTTATTTATTTTTGATATACGGACATTTACACAGGCTGACAAAAGTTTGGAAACTTTTAAATATTTCATATTTTTTAAATATGTTTATACCTAGTTCTCGTAAATTTGAATCTTATTTTCTAAAGTCAGTACTTATATCGAAGAATATATTCACAGGAAATATTTTGATATTGGCTGTATGATTTAAGTGAAGTAGCATATATTTGTGTTTTTCTGTATAGAAACATATTAATAATTTAATTTTAATTGTCTTACTTGCAGTCATATTTTGTCATTTATTTAGTGACTTGGCGTTAAGATGGGTAAAAATAAATATTTTTCGGATAGCTTATGAGAAAAAGTAGTACAGCTCCATAAAGATGGTATAAAACAGTGCAATATTTCAAAAACTTTAAAAATCAGTAAAAGTGGCGTATCAAAGAATTTGAAAAAAATCTCAATATGGAAGTGTTAAAACTAATATAAAAATTGGTCGTCCACACTTCAAGAAATTCTGTTTAAAATAAACACTAAAATTGGTTTATAGGTCCACACCAAGTTGTGTAAATTTAACCACTTACAAATTTGGTATAAAAGTACACGTTGAAGTGGTTCAAAATTGAATACGAATATATCGTAGCATAGCACCAACTAATGTATTTTAACTATACAATGATGTTACAAGATACATACACATATGTATGTATAAATGTATTATAAACAAATAAAAACAATGGTTCGAATTCTACACTTTTCTCTAACTAAAGAAGCGTCTTTAAAAATATCAAAATAAAGAGAGACATATGCATTGATACATTAATAAGAGAAAGATGTAAGCAGTTTCTACAGTTACTAGAGACGATCACTGCACTAGTGAAAAGTGCTGAGTTCGGGCCATTGTGTAAAGAACGCATTTTCTATAGATTAAATGATGATATAGTACTTACTAGGTAACTTCATCTTCATATCTGATGTCTTCGTTTAAAAAAAATATATATTTCACTTTGAATGTTAGTTTGTATTATCATTTAATACACAAAACACAGAAATATACAACCGAACACTTCGATGTAGCCGAACAAACTAAGCTACCGGGTGATTTTTAACTTGTTTCATTAGGAACTCGACAAAACTGATCAGAGTGTTGAATGAAATTTCTTTCAATTATTACTATAAGTATTGTAAAATATTCATAAATCATTTAACAATACAATTTTTACTACATTTTTTATTTACAATTAGCAAATTTTACAAAATTTAGAGTTGATTTTTACACTTTTACACGGCAAAAATTTCTTAGAGTGCAAGAAAACCAGTGCTAGAATTGAAAAAACCATTCGTCCTCTATCCGTAAGTGATCCTACTTTATCATCAAGTGAACTTTATTAAAAATTCGGAAACAATTTTATGTAAATTTGAGTGATCGCACTGTGTTACGACGGCTATGTGATGTAGGATTACTAGAAAATGTAGCCGTTAAGAAACCTCTATTATCAATGAAAAACAGGAGGGCCCGAATTGTAATTGCTAAAGAATACTCATTGAAGATGAGTGAAAAATTAAATATTGTTGCAGAAAATTACAGAATCGCACTATTAGTTTGAAAATATTCCAAAAGAAGATTGGTTGGGAGCTTTCAAGAAGTGCAAGGAAAGAATGATGAAGTGTATTATTATTAAAGGCAACTACTTTGAACATACATAAATTTAAAATAAAGTTCTAAAAAATATGTATCACGAATCTTATTTTCAATAATTCCTCCGTGACCCTCATACTACATTCGTTTAGTTTGACCGGATGACATTTTATAATCTCGATAATTAAGTTTGAGGTTAATTACAACCATAACCGTGTCCTAATTATATTTAAATTAGATAAAAAACACGGCTAATTCCCAGAGATGAAGATATCTGAGTGACAAAGGAGACACAATGAAGTATTTTGCATAGCTAATCACCGTGTCAATGTTGCCTGTCCGTATATTCATGCCCGTCACTTCATTATCATGGTTGCTCTGGGAAATGAACGAATACAAGTGCGTTATATATTTCCTGCAAGGACTCTAATTATATCAACGCAGTTTATGAAATTTTAATTATGGCATATAGATTTCAGATAAAGAAAATAAATGGTTTCGATAATAAACAGATATAGCATAATACATTTATTTGTAGTATACATAAAATGAGACATTATAATTTTTATATATGAAACCAAATCATTAATATATATATCGTGAATATTTTTTTAACATGAAACATTGGGTTTATCATATCCATGGTTACGACTCGACATTTGATTGACAGCAATGTATTTGCCAGTCCCATTTAAAATGAAAAGAATCTGAAAGAATTATTAAATAAAAAAATCATCACGGCATTTTACCCATTTCTAGGTGTGCCAGTATCTACAACACATGTAGACATCGGTAACAAATATTTTAAGAAATTTAGCCGAGTCAGAAAACCACTCGAGGTGCACACAATATTTCTTCTACATCTACATTTAAATTTTTGAAAACTGGTATAATTTTTAAACAAAATTAACCTCTAATGGCATCTTGTCAATATGACAGATAAATAAAATAAATAAATAAATATATCATCACGGCATATTACCCATTTCTGGGTGTGCCATTATCTACAACACATGTACACATCGGTAATGATGACGATATATTTTACCGTGTGGGCGCTTACCAGGCGACAGATAACCGTTGAATTTCCCTATAAATTACTTGACATTTGATTGACAGCAATGTATTTGCCTGCCTTATTTAAAATGAAACATAGGGAATGAATTTGACAGAAGTATTATATTTATATATTATAAGAAAATCACTCGAGGTGCACACGACATTTTTTCTACAACTAAATTTAATTAAGAAAGCAGGTATAATTATTTTAACAAAATTAACCTCTATTGTCAAATTTCAAATTCGTTCCGTATGTTTTAAATGGGACAGGCAAATACATTGCTGTCCATCAAATATCAAGTCGTAATCATAGATATGACAAACCCAATGTTTCACGTTAAAAAATACTCCCGGTATATATACCTACATACGTACATAAATGTGACAGTTACTTTATTTTTGTCACTGAAATATTTGTTACATTGGTTGTGAATTTAAAATATTTAATTATTTATAAAAGTCACAGATGGAATGTTGGCATTTATTAGCGCAACTTTTTAAAGCAAAATATCGCTCTGAAGTAGCGCATCTGTGAAATGTCTTCCTGTTCAGATTAGAGTGGAATTTTACGGTGTACATGTACTTGATGTCTGTGTAAGCTGCGAGCTCGTAAATTAGTTACGCGTCTACCTGCATCATCAGCGAAACTATGCTTCCAAATTAGTTTAGCCATATACTATAATTTTCGAATACATTTGGTCTTTAGAAAGTATTGCGATCATCTCTAACAGTACACATGTCATATCTTCATGATGGGATCGGCAATACCCACTACTCTTAAGTGCACAACCAGGGGAACGGGGAGGATATTGGTGCTTCAAAGCTCAGTACAGACTTCAACACGTTGCTGTTTTCGTTCCATAGTAAGCAACCTAGGTACCCATCTTGCGCAAACTTTTCGACAATGCAGATGGTTATCTATGATTTCCTCAACGCTACCAACACTAATGTGTACTGTTCGTAAGGACAGAAATTCTTCTTTTGGCAAGAATAATATCGTTTTTCTACAGTCACTATAGAAAGTAGCCATTTGCGCTCTCTTTTGTCAACGCAAAATGTCACATTTGCCGCTCATGCGCGACAAAATAGAAAAAACGCTCGCTGTCCAAATTTCTAAGTATATAATGTTGAGAAATGTCACTTGTCTACATTCTTAATGAAAATGTTTAGTTAGGAACTAATGGCACTGTAATTACACATTTATCACGTTCACAAGTCAATTTGACATATGTTCTGTCGGTATTTAACATAACCTAACAAAATGCCACACTGCTGTGAAAATGAAATAGGACATTCATTTACAAAAACAAAAGTATAAAATGCTTAGATTAGATTGAATAAAAACTCAAGAAGAATGGAAAATAACGTTAAAATAAAATTAAATATAAAATAAATTGTGTGAACAGTTATGTTTTTTGTAATAGGAATGATTGTACACAGATGGCGGTAGGATAGTTGCGAGTCGTACTGACATCTGATCTCTAGTTAACTATTTATTTTGATTACAATAAAGTTATTAGTTATTTCGTTACTTAAATAATTGCGAGAAGTCAGTCAATGCACATACATGTCTATATAATCACAAATTCCTTGAAATATTTGTTAATTTTTTCAGTGTGACAGGCGTGACAACTAACCACACATTTTGCTACAAAAACTCATCAAATCATCACAAATCCTTGCTTCCACGCTCTAATTTTGGTTTTTTTTATGGAATAGATGGCTAATGTAACGATATAATCATTTAAAAGCCTTTTTAAGTTTAAACCGTATCTTTTGTATTAGCCAATCGTTATTTATTGAGCAGTACTGTAAGTATAAAGTGTACATTTTATTATTTTTTATGGTGGAGGACCCCATTGTGGCGATTGTAGAAAAAATCTTGTGTGTGTTTCGAGCGCAAATGGACATTGTCGATTTCGAGAGAACAGCCTCTCAATCGACAATGTCGCATTTTGCGCTCTTAATACACAAATAGCTATTATCAGGTCAATGTTGTTTTGCGTTGTCGAAGTTTTAGGACGTGCGTTAAATTTTCGACCGTTGTGCGGCCCTCCTTAAACTTCTTACATCATTCAAACAACTGTGTTTTTGATAAGGTAGATTCCCCATACTGTTTGAAGTCTTTCCGAATTTGACTTGGTATGGCACCCTCATTCACAAGAAATCTAATTATTATGCGTTGCGCAACGGAAACATGAACTGTTTGCTCTGTCATTTTGACAATTACTAAATAAAAACAATTGAAGTGACGATGACATTATACACGCCTTCTAGATACCCCATTGCAAGAATATTGAGAAGAAAGAATTCTTCTTGTTCATCGCTTAACCCATGATAGAACTAACCCCATAGCTATAAATCTGGCAATAATTTTTTTAGCATGATTTCTACAAGAACTAGAGGCTATGTTTTATTAGTATTTAGTATTGGTAGAAATGACTCAATTCCAAGAAAAACATTGTAAACGGACAAGTAGATGTCACGAATTACATATAAAAAGCTGTGTACACAAAAATGTAAATTAGTTATCTAATGATGTCTGAAAGGACAAAACGATCGTCATAATTTCTGAATTAAATAAAAAAGTGGAAAAACCAAGTGTCAATTATTATTTTAATATTCAAAATTTCACATCTAATCTAAGTCAGACATGAAATTTTGTTCCCAGATTCTAACTTGGTCCAATCTATACATTGTGAACACTGAAAATCGTGACATAGGCGTTTAACATGGGAAAACAGTTTTTGTCAAATATTATCTGTCCCGTAAGACTATAGTGGGAGTTTTTGATATGGTTAGAAAGATTATTTAATTTTAAATGCTCTTAATTTAATGCCTTATTATTGAAAAATTTACGAAAGTATAATCCTACTTGACAGTTATTACTTATAATTTACTAAAAACAGTAATCATGGAAACGTTTTCGGTAGCTGACTTGGTTAAATCAAAGCTCCATGATAATTTTTCACTAGGTCAAATCCCTCCCGGTTCAAGTTAATGTTTTTATTATTATATTTATTTTTGTATTATTAAATAGATTCTTTCCGAAAACTTTGTAAATCCAATGGATTTTTCATTAGAAGAAAAAATTAGTATAATTAAATTTTACAATCAAGGTATGAGTTTACGAGAAATTCGAGACTTTTTTACTAGGATATATCCTGATAGACAAATTGCATCCCATGAACGAACTAGACGAATCATTTTAAAATTTGAAAAAACCGGTTGCGTTAATGATGAGTGTAAAACTAAACATAATTTGGCTTAAATTTACATATTTATTTCACTTCTTGTACATTTAGTCAATAAAATACTTGATGTACCAAAAAATTAAAACTAGTGAAAAATTATCATGGAGCCTTGATTTAACCAAGTCAGCTACCGAATACGTTGCCATGATTACTGTTTTTAGTAAGTTATAAGTAATAACTGTCAAGTAGGATTATATTTTCGTAAATATTTCAATAATAAAGCATTAAATTAGGAGTATTTAGATACTCTTCGATGCCAAATTAAATAATCTTTCTAACCATATCAAAAACTCCCACTATAGTCTTCCGGCTTACGGGACAGAGAATATTTGAAAAAAAAAACTGTTTTCCCATGTTAAACGCCTATGTCACGGTTTTCAGTGTTCACACTGTATATTCTTTGTATAAGTATTGCTGAAATGCATTTTTTTATTTTCAGTATTAAGACTAAAATGCATCGTTCATTAGGACCTGTCCTTATCCACACTTTCATCTATTATAACAAAGTATTTAAAGTAGGGATGACAACTGAAACGTAGAAAGAAATAAGTGTATAATTGAGTGTTGAGCTAAGTCTACAAATAAATGAGTGTTTGTGTTTAGTATGACACGAGCTAGAGAGACATGTGTACTGGGGACACGTTACGATACGATACGATACGGTAATATAGAATGAAGAGTTTTTGTTTGGTTCTGCGAACCGTGTGGAGAACGGACAATGAGTGTTGCATTAGACGTCGGTTGTTGGACAGGTGCTGTCATCTTGTCACTGTCAGTGAAGTTGCGAGCCATACTCGACTCAGAGCCAGAGCTCAGAATTCACCTTTCACCTGAACGACGACCAGTGTCCAACGCAGAACGAAGAACGCAGCGTGGGGCAGTGAGGTATTGTAGATTGCTTGTCGGTCTCGGGCGCGGCCCCACACCTATTGACCTGTCCTGAATTACGGTCGTCACTTTTACCAGCTTTTCTAACATTTTATTTTCAGATACAAGCAAAGTGTAATCACTGAGAAGGAGAACTGAGAAGCTTGGATAGTCAACTGTTTGTAAGTGTAGAAAACAACAATGAACAACGTGAATTAGACAAGGCCTGTGGCATAGGATAGACATTAGACATAGTTAAGACCGCTTGTGACAATGCATTAATCACGATATGCGAAATGCCCAGAGGATACGTAGGCTTAGTGTCTGGTGCGCTTGTATCTGCGCTGTGTTGCGTTGCGCTGCGCCTTATTGCCTGGTCCATAATTGAAAGGTGGGATATATTTTTAGTTTGCGCGGCCGCAGGCTATAAACTGCAAAATTAATAAATCTGGCTTTATCTAATGTACCTTCCACGATCTTTAAAACAATGCTTTAACTTTCCTTCATTCTTTATCTTCTTTTATTCGTTTGAACTTTTCTTTTTTACATTCATTCTTTTATGTCATATTTCTATTTTGGAATCCCGTAATTTCAAATTATTGTCGATATTGTCTTTACATTCCGCGAGTTTGCGAAATTAAAATAAATAAATATATAATTGCATATTCGTACCGTACGGCCGTTACTTCCCAGATACTCATTCCTGGCATGGAGAGTGCACCACAGGGGTCACTTTTGTGCCATATAAAGTTTGAAAAATAATTTTTCGGCGGGATCGTAGTCGGTTTCCCAGATTCACGACCAGACACTCCTCCCCGTGCCCACAAGATCCCTGAATACAACCAAAATTGTAAAATATGAATTATATGAAATATACTATTCAACCAAAGTATATACAGGGTGCCCATTTCATAAGTTCCCGCCTTGAAGTTTAAAAATGGACAAAATAGTGTGGGCGCTTACCAGGCGTCACCTCATGGGCACTCATAGCTGGTATGGAGAGTGCATCACAGGGATCACTTTTGTGCGATTAAAAGCCTGCACTGGCCGGGATCGAACCCGAGTCACCAGATTAGTAACCAGACACTATATGCACACGGCCACACGACCCCGGTATTTTTAAACTGCAACATTATGTTTTTCGTCGTTCCTTCGGGAATACTGAAGGTTTTTTTTGAATTTTTTTAGTATTTAAAAAAACCAATTTCTTTAAGAGTGGGGGAGTAATTACCTCTTTTACCCTCCCCATAGATCCGCCACTGTTTCGGTATTTACTCTAATAAAACTTTAATCAAATACTGTGTTGTTTTAAAAGATGCATGACATGAATGACGTTTGTGTTTTGTTTAAGGTTTAATTGTATGAATAAAAACAAACATGCGTTTCACAACCCATAGCCAATTGTCCTGGTAAAGACATATTGAACATCCGATATATTCCTTCGCGTTATTATAATATGAGCATTTAAATTTCAATTTTATGTAGTCCTTCATAATGCATCGATGATAAGTATCTTACTGGATCAATTTATATAATGATGCGCCGATAGTGTGTAATTAAATGATGTTTTGGTTTTAAAGGTTCATTAAAAAGACTTGTACATAATTTGTGATTATCGGAAATTAATTTTTCAAGATTTGATAGTAATGAATTATTAAACGATCTACTTAGCACTGTACAAATAATGCAAATGCAGCCGTCTCATAAACAATACAGTTACATATCCTATTTTTCTTAAGATCTTAAGATGTTTATGGTTATTAGGTGATAAAGAATTTTCTACATCAATGTCTTCATATTAAATACGAAATAATTCAAAATTCGTGCTAATAGTGTATTCATTATAAAACAGATTTTATCATTTTGGTTACAATAAGGTAATTGTAACTTAGATACAGTAGTACCAACAAATAAAAAATTATGTAATGAAAATTATGTTTGAGATAATACCAATTTTAAAACTACATTTTCAACACAAAAAGCTAAGCCAAATACAGGAGTTCATAAAATAGAGGTCACGGATTTAAGGGTAAATAATACATCTCAAAACAATAAAAAAAAGTTCATATAAACATATATCCGGAAATACCCAGTTTCAGAGCTATAGCGATTTTAATATTTTATTTCTGTCAATCTTATTTCGTGAGAATATACTGGGTGTTCCACTTAAAAAACCAAAGTAAGATATTTTGCTTTGCAATGTTTTATAAGAATCTTGTACAAGAAGAAGCTAAGAACGCTGATAATGAATAAATAATTTATGCAACGAAAATGTTTCTTTGTAATAAATAAACTTTTTCTATTTGTTCAAAATTTATTTAATTGTTAGTTATTTTCCTACACAGTTAAAATTTAATTACTTTGTTTATTGTTTATATGTTAATTGCTAATAAAATATTAATTATCATACTTTTATATTATTTATGCCCAGTTGCACCACCGATATTTAAAATTTAAACTTGATGGTTTTATTCAGTTAGCCAAATAAATTGATGATTAAAGCCAAGTTTAAATTAAAATTAAAATAAATGTTGATGGTGTCACTGGGAATTAATGGGCTTTAAACTTAACCATCTCTATAGCTTCCCGTCAAATAATATTCTTCAGAGCTATAAATTTACTTCTAGTAAACTTACCTATACCTAAATATTATGGGGAAAAATGTTTTTAAAATTTTTTCAGTGTTCAGTCACGCAAAAGAATATTGTAATAACAAAAGGTATTAAATCCCTAAAAAATAAACGAACAGCGTACAAATTTTAATGAGCAAAGACGGTGTTATTTTTGTAAAATTAATATAGGTAAATGCCGTATGTTACAAAATGTGATAATAAAAAAAAACTAATGGTACAAATATTATAAATTTTATAAACCTTTGGTAATGTAAACAATTTGATAATATGAACAAGCTTAGTATTATTCTGTTCACACTAACGCGAGTATGTAAAGAGGTAAATTTTACAGTTTTTACTTTTTATCTACCCTAAGTAAGAGAGATATAGGGATTGGGCTGAAAATCACATGTTGAGATTTATGTGTAAAAGTTTTAGAGTCCTCAGTATCTGATTTAAAATTTTTAAGATTGTACGGGTTAGTGTGTGTGTGTGTTTTCGTAACATAAATTTACAAATAATCCCACAACAATTATGTCATCATCATGCTCATTTTTTGTCAAACCTATAGATAAATTTTAATTCGTTTGCATGATTGTATTCTCTGAATTTTAAATTCACTATAAACCATCAAGGTAATTCATAAATTTCAAATCTAAATTTGTAAATCTAAATTTATAAATGAAATCTATCATAAACCAGCTATTACTTTTACAAAAGAATAAAGAACAAAAACAAAAAGCGCCTCATGAGTTGTGTCATGAATTTGACGGGTCACCTATCCTATGCTATCCTATCCTATCGGTAACGTCGTGATCGGGCGAGCCTCTACAACAGTTTGTCTTTGACAGCGAAAGTATTCAACTTGCTGCTCGACGCGATTTCGATATTTTCACACGATGTCAAGTGGCAATAGCCAACGGGTAATGAGTGACGGGTGGAATCGCTTACTTTCGTCTTACTATACAGGTTAGATGCTAGTGCTATTGCTATTGCTATTGCTAGGTTGACCGATGACCAACTTGTTTCTTTTTCTAACGTAATCACCTCTACATAGTTCCATATTTCAATGTTTTGCAATATAAAAATACCGTACCAGTTCATTTTTTTTAACAAATATAAATACATACCCACAGCGAGTATGACAGATGATCTGAAATATATGTGTTTGCAATACTCACTTGGAATTTTGATTGCGGCAAGTAGGTCAGAGTGTATATGCACTTTGCTCAGAATGTATAATACACGCCCTAAATGACAATGTATTTGAAAGTGCACCTCCTGATAGAACAGTGCTTTCTAAATTTCTTTCAACAATTACGAAAAATTTACATTTAGTACGGAAACCTATAATGCAAATTATGTATACACTAATCAATATAAAATATAATGGAACAGTTTAAAAATTCTGGACCATGTATTTTTGATACATGTTGAAATTCTCACAAGTTTCGGCCATTAACAAAATTTATGTTTCCTGGAGATGATATTTCTATGTTTTGAAAATTCCTATGCTACCCCCTAAAACGGGCAAAAAACGCAATCACTTGTGTTAGGGGGGGTCCCGTGGCCGCGTGCCTGAGTGTCTGGTCGCGAATCCGGGGGGATCGGGTTCGATCCCGACAGGCGCCAAATATTTCCAATTTTAATTGGCACAAAAGTGACTCCTATGGTGCACTCTCCACACCAGCTATGAGTGCCTGTGAGGTGTTGCCTGGTAAGCGCCCACACGGTAAAATATATCGTTATCATTACCGATGTCTACATGTGTTGTAGATACTGGCACACCCAGAAAGGGGTAATATGCCGCGATTATATTTTTATTTATTTTATTTACTTGTGTTAGCTACAGTACAACCATTCGCATCTGCACACCCCCTCTGCACTATATTTTGGAAAGATGTGCAGGAACTTGTAATAATTTTGACATTCTTATTTGGACAGTCGAGAACTCAACATTTAGTTTTGCACAGAGTTAGTCTTGGCCCTTATTATTATTAATTTCTCGTATTAAAACTTTGAACATTTTGTTTTGTGAGTGGTACGAGTCTGCATTGAAGCTGTAATGAATAATTGTAAGTAATATTTTAATCTTTTTATTGCAACATTGAATTTTATGTGGTACGACGCATTTTAACACAGTTCATATACAATCTTTTATTATTATTGTTATCATTACCTATATTATTTATTAAATTTTTTTATACTTTTACTGTACAGAAAGCAAAGAGTATTGTTAAAAGCAGGGATGGTAACAGAAACCGGAACCGAAACCATTAACCGAAAAAAATGAGAACCGAAAACGAAACTTGTACCGAAAATCGAAACAGATACAAAACCGGAACCGAAAGCAAAACCCTTTTTTATTTATCGGTTAACCGCACTAGATACAGGTCTCTTGTTAGTTGTTAAATATTGTAAATTTTTATTTTTATACTTATGTATAAAAAAAGTATAGGTAAACATAAATTTATTTCTATTTTTTTTTTGCCAAAACGTATTTCAATTTTCAACGTATTATCTCAACCGTGTGGCGCTTGAAATCCATTACATGTTACATTTACATAGGCATTTGACATGGGATATTAGAATATTTTGAATATTTGGTTCACATTAAAACTGATTGTTATAAAACTTTGTACACATGTTTGTGGTCACTTTTTGCATCATTATAATAATTAATTGTTCAAACAAAATTAATAATATTATTATTCTCGTAAATTACGTTTGCAAAACCGAAACCCTTTTAGAAAAACCGGTATACCAAAACCGATTGTTGTATAAAAACCGAAACCCAAATCAAAACCGAATTTTTATTTTCACGGTCACCGAAACCGTAACCTAAACCGATATTTTTTATGGTTACCATCCCTGGTTAAAAGTTAGTAAGAAGTTCAAAATTGTACTTAAGAAACACAGAATACCTTTAATAACATGAATTGAAAATGATCTTCCGTAAGAACTTCATACATTTTGATTTGATTCAGGGTTTCGCGCCAAACGTGAATCTTAACCTCACTAATGCGATCTATAGATATCGGAATGGATAGGTACGGTTACTAGGTTCACCGACCGTGTGTACTCCGCTCCATTTCAGCCAAAATATGAGTATAATACTTGCGCATCGATAAAAAAAAATGATTTAAAGGTAATAAAGTGCGGGGCAATAGTTACATAGGCATGACACCTAGTTTGAGAAACACTGCGTTAAAGGAATGAGTAGTAGAGAGCGTAGCACACATACAACACAACGGGTTACACGGGCAGAAGCCTGAGGCTTGAAGCTTAACCGTGTGAACTAGAGAAAGTGGCAACTGCAAATTGCGAGATGTGAGATCTCATAAAACAAACACATAACATCTATTTATTGATTTAAATTTTATCTGTAAACAAATATAAAACAATACTCTGTGAAGGTTCTTCTTGCTGGAATGGTGAATAGGGTTGAAAAAGTTCCTGAATATGCAGTCAAAATTTTATTTATTTTCGGCCTCGGCCGGTTTCGGCGCCACTTATGCCGTTATCAGGAGCAGGATGAAATTTACAAAATTAACGAATGTATAATATTTAACAAAGTAAAAATTATTTGAAAATTTATAAAAACGTGGTATAATAACATGTATAATTCATTGAGTATAAATGTAATAAATGTAATAATAAAAACATCACAACGGTCGTCAGGAAGTTAAAACAATAAATAATAATAAGTAAATAAAAACATTCATGTCTATGTTTTTGTAGAAAATATTTTGAAAAATATGAAGTACCTATTGCATACTACGAAATTACTAATAGTTATGACTTGCAGATTTCCGAAGGTCAGATTCTTAAAGGTTTTATCTTCTTATTATTAAGTATTTTTATAAATGTTTATTATAATTTTTAAGGGAACATGTTTTATATTAATTGTACATATATAATACTTATATAACATAAAATGGAAATGACGAATACTCTAAAAATGCGTACATTTACGTAACATTGTCTTTACAATCAAATAATATTACTATCAAGTTTATATCTCTACCCATTTTTTAATTATTGTCCCAAAACTCAATATACCCCATATTCAGATAAAAACTTCAAAAATTTTAAAAATCTAATTTTCATGGATCTAGGTACTTCTCAATGCGCTGATTCCAAATTTTGAAACCGCAGGTCGATATCTCTTTTCGTTCTCGAGATATTTAGATTTAAAGTTTTGCTTAAAACTGCCCATTTTTGGGTAAAAACCCAAAAATGGGTCGAGATATGAATTTGGCGACAACACCATTCGATTCTACGGGCAAAATTACATAACTACACCAATTTTTATAATTTTTGAACACCGCTTACAGTCTCTAAAGCAAAATAACTGAAAATAGCCAAAAATCGCAAAAATCCTAAGGGGTACCCCTTACGATTTTTTCAGATTTTGGCAATTTTCAGAGGTTTTCAAAGTTTTATTCATAAAAAATGAACCGTTTGGCCAAAAATTATGAAAATTGGTATACTGGTGTATTTTTGTCCGTAGAATCGAATGGTGTTGTCGCCAAATTCATATCCCGGCCCATTTTTGGGTTATTACCCAAAAATGGGCAGTTTTTAGAAAAACTTTGAATCTAAATATCTCGAGAACGAAAAGAGATATCGACCTGCGGTTTCAAAATTTGGAATCAGCGCATTGAGAAGTATCTAGATACATAAAAATTAGATTTTTGAAAATTTTGAAGTTTTTATCTAAATATGGGGTATATCGACTTTTGGGGCAATAATTCAAAAATGGGTAGAGATATAAACTTGGTAGTAAGATTATTTGATTGGAAAGACAATGTTACGTAAGTGTACGCATTTTTAGAGTATTTGAACAACTGACTGAATTTTTAGAAATAAAAATATAAAAAGAAAAATGGATAAATGCTATAAATAGATCTTAGGGAACAAAACGTGACTAACTGGACACAGACAGCTAGACGGGAAGAAATGGAAAGAAGTGCAATACAAAACGTATATAACAGAAAATGGAAATGGCGAGAGGTATTGTGCTGGCCACAACAGATTTTTATTTTTGTTCACATTATTGCAACTTCTCCTCTGTTTTAAGGTAGTGTTTATAGTAGTTTGGCCTGTATAATTTGCTAAACAGTTGTTACAAGATATTTTGTATATTATATTAGATCTATAATTTTTATCTACAGCCGCCTTGAGTTTGCTGAATAAATTTCCTACAGGTTTTGTGTGTTTGAAACCTACGTTTATATTTAAGTTAGTTGTGAAGTTTTTTTTTTTAATTTTCCTGCAATGTCATCTATGTATGTTAATGGGTAATATAATTTTTTATCAGTTTCTTTATTGTTGTTTTCATCTGCATTATTATTATTTTGTATATTATTATTATTTTGATTTTCAACAAAAAGAAATACGGATTGTTTGGTTTGTATTATTATTATTCTTTGTGCATCATTCATAACACTCAAAACGAAATGATAAATAAAACATAAAGATAGACACATTTCTTAGTGTTATATGAACAACATGTAAACTTTTTAATTTAATGCAGACTGGATACGAAGAAGAACAGACATATGCACCAAAGAGTGCTCTAAGAAGCTCGTTTAGTTATTGATGACGTAACCGAGTGACCTGGAGTCACTTATTCACTGGTGTATTCTGTTACCTGTAGTCTATTTAATATTCGCATTATTGTTGTAGTCATTGCTACACTAACTGATCCAAAGGCCGATTTCAGTCTCAACTGACGATTACACCTGAACTTTTGACCTCCAAGCAGTAGGTGTACCTTACTCACAGAGTCACAGAGGCGATCATAAAAATATAACATTTATTTTAAATCCACTTTTAGGTTCCATGTATTTAAATATAAGAATTTTTTTCCCATGCACTAATTTGAGGTAGGTAAGTAAAAGGAGAAATATATTTATCTCCAAAATTAACAATATTTTTTGTTAATGTACTTGATAAAAATGAAATTAATTTTGTTAAATTATTACTATAATAATTTATTACTGAATATATTTTATATTGAATTTGATATTTCTTATTTATGGGGTCCCCTGGCCGCGTGCCAGTGTCTAGTCGTGAATCTGGGAAACTGGGTTCAATCCCGACTGACGCCAAATATTTCGTATTTTAAGTGGCACAAAAGTGACCCCTATGGTGCACTCTCCACGCCAGCAATGAGTGCCCGTCAGGTGACGCCTGGGAAGCGCCCGCGCGGTACAAATTATGTCATCATTATTACCGATATCTGTGATGAAGCAGATTGGCACACTCAGAAATGGGTAATATGCCGTGATGGTGATATTTACTTTATAAGATATACTGATTTTGAGATAAGTGCAAATGAAAATTTTATTTTCACATTATGATTATACTTTTATTTATAACTTATTATTATTTTAATTTTGTTATGCATTCTGTTGGCAACTATGTCTTAGTGCCCGTCTTTTTCAATATGCAAACTAAATCAATTAATTACTGTTTTAATAATTTTAAAATTGGATCAATATTTTAACGCGGCGGAAGGACAACAAAATTATTTTTGACATTTCCGGTCTTTTTCTTATAATACATATTAACGTCTGTGCAATAATGATATTATAATGTGCGGTTGTAACTTTACAAAAAAAATACGTATTATCTTGTGCTTTAAGCCACCCATATACCAAGCCCAATTTTGTTTGGCCAAACAATGTTAAATATTTTATTGATTAAGATTTTGAAAATAAATTCTAAATTTATTTCCACTTATGACTAACGGAAAATCGAAAATTGTGTTTTTGAAAAATTAAATTTGGACTTACTCTGCATCTGAAGTATAGGTATGTAATCCATATTAACAATACACAAGAGAGAAATAATTATGACAATGGTAATTTTAGTACACGTGAGCAAAGTATGTCTTTTCCTCACGCGTCTGGAAATTGGCCACACGAGCGAGAGCGAGTGCTCTAATTGGACAAGTGCTAAACATGATTTTTTCCACAATCTTGAAATATAATTTTTCTAAAAAACGAAACGTTGTACTTCTTTTATTAATGAAAAATTCAACAGTGCATATGTTTGGTAGATATTTATTTATGACTTCTGACGTAGATTATTATAAGCTTGTGCATTTTGCTCACTTGTGAAGAAAGTTATTTACTTTGCTCTCTTGTGATTCAACATGCTACTTTACTCACTATATTAAGTTGAATAATAACGAATTTTGCTAATGATTGTGGAAAAAAGTGTTTTGTCTATCTAGCTAATAGTATGTATGGGCAAGTTGGTGACGTCTGACACGTTACAAAAGATCCGGAAGCCGATTTTAGTTGTTATAATTGTTTGGGCTGTATCTGATCCTTCGACTTCAAAAAGTAGATACGATTTATTTCCAGCGAAGGGTTGTGTAAAGGTAGAATGTAACAAATTTAATATATTTAGTTTAGTATTTTTTTTTACATTTATCCAAAAACAAGTACTTTGGTACCTATGAAAAGAAACTACCTAATTATTAAAATAATTACTATATTGGTATGATGACTCATTCCATTCTGTATAGTTCAAATACAACCTTGGATTGTTGTCTTACAGAAATAACCTTTGTGTTTGTAGTATTTTCTTCCCAACAGTAATGATGAGTGTCCGTCAGATCACATTTGGTTAACTCTTTGCACAGTAAAAATAAATCCTTACCCATTACTGGAATTTCCGTAAAATAGGATTGCGCACCAAAAGATGCTTTATAAGTTTATGGAAGTGGCTATTTATACATACAGTATGTATACGCAATTGGCTATTTATACATACAATCGGGATTATGTGTTGTCAGTTAGGTTACGTTGCAGTTTGTATTTTTTTTATTGTATGTTATTCGCTACAGAAAATCGGTCACTTTAATATGTTATTATGTATGAATACGATTATGAATGTGGCTGAGGTGAAAGAAGTGTGCTTGGATAGGAATGTGTGGCGAAGGATGATTGTTGCGTAACTATTATTGTGGTCCGGATGCGGTTATTCGCTACCGAAAATCGGTCACATTAATATGTTCTTTGTATGAATGTTACGATGATTTTGGACAAGGCGAAAGAAGAATGTTTTTAAAGAGTTAAGTGATTCAGTGGAGCTCTTACTTTCATCCCTTTTCTTATTGTTTTCGGGTTTTTGCTAACCCACTAAGTGGGAAACGCGTAATTTTATGTATGTATGTATGTATAAATAGCCACATCCTAAATTTATTGGCACTAGTCTTACTTCTAGGGCCTCGTCGTATTGAAATCTCAAAAATTACATATCAGAAGATAACATGTATCTGAAAAAGTAGTGAACGTATAAAAAGTATTTATTTTTCACTCCGGCAAAATGATAGGGCCTATAAAAGACGTAAAGAAGATTTTTCTTCAAATCCTGTAATGAGGTTTTATTAAAATACCGCCCAACTTTGCCTAGAGCCTCCAAGCGATATAATCCGGCGCTAAATTAGTGATAATATTAATGTAAGTAATTGCACATGTATATAAAGTCACGTGGCTGTGTGCGTATACTGTCTGGTTACTAATCTGGTGACCCGGGTTTGATCCCGGCCAGTGCAGACTTTTAATCGTACAGAAGTGATCCCTGTGGTGCATTCTCCACACGAGCTGTGAGTGCCCGTGAGGTGACGCCTGGTAAGTGCCACACGGTAAAATATATCGTCATCATTATCGATGTCTACATGTATGGTAGATAATGGCACACTCAATAATGGTTAATATGCCGTGATGATATATATATATATATATATATATATATATATATATATATATATATATATATATATACAGGCTGTCTCACAACTCGGGCCCCAGACGAAGCTGACACTTGCCGACGACAATAGGTTACCAACAAATAGAAGAAAATAATACTAGTGAGTTACAAAATTTGTTTGACTTACTGTAATTTTAACACTTTAGAGTTGACTTTTCACTGTCAACAAATTTAGGTTAGCGAAGGTGTCATCCGAGATAATCATTTATATCGTACAGTGCAACGTGTTGTAGCAGCTGTGTAAAATGTGTAAAACGAAAATATTATTGTCCACATTCTCCGAAAATTATAATCATTTCTAAGTAATCAGCGGCTGAATACATGGTAATATATATATTTAATAATAGTGCAATAGCGAACTCTAGGTAAAACAATATTTAATAAAATATTAAGAAAACACTCGCCATGTTTCACAAGATTTCAGCGTCTGAATCAACCTTTCGGCCATCATCAGACACCGGCCATGCTCAGCTAGTAACCATAGACGCGTTTCGCTCTTGTTAGAGCTTATCAGTATGGTATAACTTTTATGAGATGTTTATATCTTTCGCCATGCTCAATTGGGAATTGTCTCTGCAAAGAGACGACAGTTGTACCATACTGATGAGCTCTGACAAGAGCGAAACGCGTCTATGGTTACTAGCTGAGCATGGCCGGTGTCTGATGAGTGTTTTCTTAATATTTTATTAAATATAATATTTTGTATTTATTTATATAAAGCTAAAAAATATGCATTATTGGAAAAGTTCTGTCGAGGCGAAAAATGAAATCATTTTTCCGCATCTAGTTCAAAATTTCGATGTAATAATTATTCATTACACGTATTAGTTTATAAATAGATTTGAAACTAAAATTTCTTATTACATTTAAGTTAGAAATTTAAGTGGAAACGAATAATTGATGACAGCCATGAAAGTTTCGGGTCATACTAAACATAAACTGGTTTAACGACAAGTTTGTACTCCGTGAACTGCGTGAGATTCAGCTACAATGATGTAACATATTTTACAGTGTATCGGAGTCGCAATAGTGTCACTGTATGTTTCGAACATTCACTATTTGACAGGTGACAAGGTTGAGAAGTACTTGCGGCGACTAAGTTGTCCCCGTTCCGTCGTCCTCCCTCCGTCCTCAAGCCACTGTTACCTACGCCTTCACATCGCCTCTGCCTTTCAAAAGCAAGACCATACGTAAACTGTGCGGTGTCTTACAAATACCGCACCGGCACTGGGGACATCGACTAACTCAAATCCATCATACGTGGTTTTATGAGCATTTTTTGCTGTAGCTTGATTGATATTTAATGAGCGGTTCCT
Organism: Ophonus ardosiacus; assembly: GCA_943142095.1. Lineage (NCBI taxonomy): Eukaryota > Metazoa > Arthropoda > Insecta > Coleoptera > Carabidae > Ophonus > Ophonus ardosiacus. The sequence continues at coordinate 47,303,307 of OW964833.1, read as the reverse complement.
AATAAAATTTCGTATGGAAAATTTATTGCTAAATTTACATGGGAACACCGGCTTGACGATAGTATTCAATTTTGTCTGCTTTAAAATTATTTTATATTTTTAATTTATAATTTCCATAATAACTTTGGATTATGCCTTCATACGGAGCAAAATGGAATATGGAATGATCACTTGGTTACTTACATTCAATCATTACCGTACTCTTTTAATAACAATTCAAAGAAAATTCTTAAAATATGTATGGTATAAATATTTTGGTTCTTATCCTGAAAAAGGAGTTGATAATTTCACATTGAATATATTCAATATTCCAACTGTGCTGAACAGACATCAAATTATTTTTTTTTTTCAGTTTCTTTATAATTTATTACATAACGAATACGATTCCCGGATCTCCTATCTTCTGTTTACAGGCAACAACAACTATTCCACATTCCAAAATCTAGTACAAATATATTAGGTATTTCACCAATTGTTGCTTTATCAAACTATTATTCGACTGCACATTCAATGACATTTATCGTGTTATTAAATAATTACTTGAAAAATTTGATATTTTATTGTTATCATTGTTTATTTATATTATTTAATTGCAGTAATCTATATCATATAATTAAAATAAAAAATCTAAATCCTACAGAGTTTTTATTTAAATTTACTGAAAAAAATTAATTAGTGATGCCGCGAGACGAGATATGGCGAGAAACAATCCATTCTCGTCTCGTATCGAATTTTCAAGACGAGATTTCTCTGCATCTCGTCTTGTCATATTTTTTCTTACTTCCTCTCGATCTCGACTCGAGAGTCTCGAATTTCTCGAATTTATAATTAGAAATAGTAAATAAATTAAAATTACAAGCAACATGAATTTAATAAACGAGTGCCACTGATTAAAACATTATTTTACTAATGTCCAGTTGCACCAACAAGGCTTAAATTTTAAGCGACCCTTAAACAAAAAATGTATATCGTAATTTTGACAGCAATACATAATAATTGATTTGACATTTCATTTGTCAATATTGTCAATTAATGAACGTTAAAAATTTAAGTTACGTTGGTGCAACTGGCCAAAAGTCTGTGATTGAATGGTAGGCAAAAAATATGTACTCTATATTACCCGTTGTTGGGTATAGCAATCTGTTTTGTACGCTAATATTGGTAATTATGATTTTATATTCGTATAGTGGCGGCACTTGAGGCTAGCGTGAAGAGTAGGTATACCATAGATGTAACTTTTGAGCAATTTATTTTTACTGAAACGCAATAAATCTAAAATTAATAAAAAAATATGAATGTAAATGAAGAGGTAATTACAATATTTACTCATACCGACAAATATTTTGCTATTTTATATATTTTAATTAGAAATATTTACGTAATATAAAAAAATAATACAATCGAGATCTCGAATTTCTACTCTCGTCTCGAGCAAATCTCGAGGGCATTACTCTCGTCTCGTCTCGATATTTCGAAACGAGAATAAGGTTAATCTCGTCTCGAAAATTCGAGAAATTCCAGACAAGGTCTCGAAAATGCGAGATCTCGCGGCATCACTAAAATTAATAAATGCGATAAAGAAAAACAAATTAATAAAATGTTAAGACTACGTTAATGTTACATACATGTATTTTATAAACTAAATAATTTTCCTAAGAACGTGGATACACTCCCGAACGCTAGGTCGTTTAAAAAAAGTAAAATCTCGATGAGGCGTGATTTAGTTCTAGAAAGGCTTGGAAATTGTAAAATAATAATCCCGAACGCGGGACCATTGTTGAACAGCTAACTTAGTTTGCATATTTCTCTAAATATAACACGACTAACCGGGGATTTTTTTTTTAAGATTCCGCGTTCGGAACCTGTAGACGCTTTCTTTTTCTAATAAAATATTTTTCTACGTCTAAAATTAAATTCGTAGGTATATTTTATTACAGACAGAAATATGGACTTGTAGTAAATATAAAGGGTTTTGGAGTTCCAGCAGAAAAATCTAATTTTCTAATTCCTTCTAAATTTCATGCACCTTACAATTCTAATCCAACTGCAATAACCGCTGAATGTAATGATGGTGACATATTTGTATCGTGCGAGCGTTTATCAGGCGTCACCTCACGAGCACTCATTGCTGGCGTGGAGAGTGCACCACAGAGGTCACTTTTGTGCCATTTAAAATTCTAAACATATTTGGCATCGGTCGGGATCGAACCCGGTTCCCCAGGTTCGCGACCAGACACTCTGGCACGCGGCCACGGGACCCCATAATCGCTAAATTGATTTTTTGAGTCTAAATATGACATTTAAATGACAGCTGAAATAAATAGCTCCCTCATCACCGGTTTTAAAGCTAAAGTTTTTGGGGTTTTTGGCCAGATTAAAAAAAAAAATTAGTTGTTTCCCAATTAAAACTTTTTTTTCTTTAAATCTCATAAAAAATATTAAAGTAAGCCCTGCAAACATTTAAGTGTATAAGTTTTCAGGAGCAATCAAGAGATGGCATTGCTGTACGATCCAAATGTCAACCATTTAAGTTTTCATTTCGAACGTGTGTTCTTAAGTACACACATTTTTTTTTAAATAAATAAATATATCATCACGGCATATTACCCAATTCTACGTGTGCCAATCTGCGTTGTACACAGATTTCGTAAATGATATTATTTACACCGTGTGGACGTTTACCAAGCGTCACCTCACGGGCACTCATTAATTACTGGCGTGGGGAGTGCACCACAGGGGTCACTTTTGAGCCATTTAAATTTCGAAATATTTGGCGTCTGTCGGGATCGAACCCGGTTCCCCAGGTTCGCGACCAGACACTCTGGCACGCGGCCGCGGGATCCCATAACCGCTAAATTGATTTTTTGAAAGTCATTACGGCATATTACTCATTTCTGAGTGTGCCACCCTGAGTTGTACACATTTATACCGTGCGGGCGTTTACCAGGTGACACTTCACGGGCGTGGAGAATGCACCACAGGGATCACTTTTGTGCCATATAAATTTCGAAATATTTGGCGTTTGTCGGGATCGAACCCGGTGCCCCAGGTTCGCGACCAGACACTCAGGCTCGCGGCCACGGGACAGATTTTTTTTTGTTATTGTTGTTACTGTAACGTACATGTTCGAATGCTACTGATGAAAAATTTTAAAATAGAATAAAATTGACCCCTGTGGAGCACTTTCCACAATAACCTTGTGTTCACCTGATGTCACGACACAAAACGCCTTTTACAGTGCAAAAATATGCCGTCACCGAAATCTGCAGATGGTTATATAATAAAATGTAAACAAATTTTAAATATTGATATGTTATTCTCATTTCCTGGTATACAAAATATTTAATTTGATAGTTTTTACATGCCATGGACATTGGGCTGTGATTACCGTACAGAATATTAACACGCCCAAGTAATATAAATACACCTAGCAATGTTAAACTTACACACTACCTCAATTATAATAATCATTTATTAAAACAATACAATATTTTGACGGAACACACAGTCACGAACAATATCATTCCTGCACGAAACGCTTCAAGCGCTAGTTGAGTGCGAAACAATCAACATAGTGAGTGTAGTGGACGATCAGTCTTTCTGCCTCCATACTTATCACAGTGTTACTACAACTGTTGCTATTTCAAATCAACTAACAACCAATTCCTATTGTTTTACTCTCATCTGTCATTCGTGTTTATCTTTGTATTCAACTTTTTTTTATTATCTAATAAACAAATACAGTAGAATAGGGTACAATGCCATAGTCAAATTTAAACTATCTTAAATAAGAAGACGAAAATATACATAAATTATTAAGTAATAGTGGATTTTTTTTGTTTAAATATTGATTAGGTCGCTAACTACAAGCGATTGTAGTTGATTACCAATTGGGTATGACGCGTAGGTCCTATAAGAATTTGATTGGTCGCCTGATTTTTAAAAAGAAGATTTGCGCAATTGCTGCGGTCAGGAGATCACCAGAATTAAAAATGAACAATCTATGATTATTTTGTTAAATTAAAATCCCGATGAGGCATAAGGCGCAGCGTAGTACTAGAAAAGTTCGGTATTTGTGCAAAATTGTAGAACATGTGAAAATGTTCAAAAATCCAATTTTCATGTATATCGTACTTCCCAATGCACTGATTCCAAATCATGAAAACGCAGATCGATATCTCTTTTAGTTTTGGAGATATTCAACCTCAAATATTTTCTCAAAGTTACCCATTTCTGGGCTAAATCTCCACCTAGTTTTGAATTATTGCCCCAAAAGTCAATATACCCCATATTCAGATAAAAACTTTAAAATTTTCAAAAATCTAATTTTCATGTAGCTAGATACCTCTCATTACACTGATTCCAAATTTTGAAACCGCAGGTCGATATCTCTTTTCGTTCTCGAGATATTTATATTCAAAGTTTTGTATAAATCTGCCCATTTTTGGGTAATAACCCAAAAATGGGCCGAGATACGAATTTGGCGACACCACCATTCGATTCTTCGGATAAAAATATGTAAGTATACCAATTTTCATAATTTTTGACTAACCGGTTCATTTTTTATGAATAAAAGTTTGAAAACCCCTGAAAACGGCCAAAATCTGAAAAAATCGCAAGGGGTACCCCTTACGATTTTTGCGATTTTTGGCAATTTTCAGTTATTTTGCTCTAGAGATTGTATGCGTTGTTCAAAAATTATGAAAATTAGTATACTTATGTAATTTTGTCCGTAGAATCAAATGGTTGTGTCGCCAAATTCGTATCTTGGCCCATTTTTGGGTTATTACCCAAAAATGGGCAGTTTTGAGCAAAACTTTGAATCTAAATATCTCGAAAACGAAAAGAGATATCGACCTGCCGTTTCAAAATTTGGAATCAGTGTAATGAGAAGTATCTAGATACATAAAAAATAGATTTTTGAAAATTTTAAAGTTTTTATCTGAATATGGGGTATATTGACTTTTGGGGCAATAATTCAAAACTAGGTAGAGATCTAGCCCAGAAATGAGTAATTTTGAGAAAATATTTGAGGTTGAATATCTCCAAAACTAAAAGAGATATCGATCTGCGTTTTCATGATTTGGAATCAGTGCACTGAGAAGTATGAAAATTAGATTTTCGGAAATTTTGAATTTTTTATCTGAATATGGGGTATATTGACTTTTGGGACATTAATTCAAAAATGGATAGAGTTATAAACTTGCTATTTATTAGAAAAGTGAAACGAATAGAATCTAATGATTTTATACTTTACCGCAAATTGAAACTAACAGCAAATTTTTGCTGTGGTGGCAGGGTAGCAAAACGATGATGTTTTAAATCATACATTTCTTAATATCTATTTCCACGGAAATCTTAGAATCTTAGCATAATGTATATAGTAGAAACTGTAACAATCACAATCAGTCATGTGGTAGCAGTGTAGCCAGTGACAATACGATGTATGGCACGTGGCGCATGACACGTGGCACTTTTTCCAAGGCACGTGCCATTATAGAGATGAAACTGGCAGAGATACATTTAGATTAATTCCACAAGTTCAAAGTGAATGTTTGTGTTTTGGTTATTTGGTATACGATTCATTTGCGAATGATTAGCCAGTAATGATGAGTAGTACAAGCAAAGGAAACCAAATTCCTGCGTCATGACATTGCAGGACGGATATATAATTGCAAATTTTTCACAATCCTTTCCACTACATGGATATTAGCTTTCCACCAGCTCACCAGCATAAAATTCGGTAAATGGGTTCATGCAATGTATAGAACGATGTCAGCGCGTGGCGGCGTGGCGCTTGGGTATTAATATGATTTACAGTTTGTGGTGTAATTTTATCATGAAATAATTACGAAGTGTCAAAAGCATGCTTCTTCGATCGGACTCTAACGCTGATGCCGATTACGTAGCGCTCCCTTCCTTAATACCTTGTTCCCTGTTACATTGTTTTTCTAAGTAATAAAGATGTCGTCATTACAAAATATATTATGCAGCGGCTAAGAAAATTTTTGTTTCAGAGTATTTAACTAGTGTTGCAGCGAGACTCTCGAGAGTCTCGTTTAATGTTTTATGTAATATGATCCAAACAAAATAAGGAAAGAAAAATTAATTTATTTATACAACTAAACAAAAAAACTAACAATACAAAATTTTTGAACTAAATTTTATTACGTCAATCATTATTATGAATAGTTAACAAAAAGTATGGGGTCGTATAGTATCTAGACGCCAATCTGGTGACCCGAGTTCGATCCCGGCCAGTGCAGACATTTAATCGCACAAAAGTAGCCCTTGTGGTGCACTCTCCACACCAGCTATGAGTGCCCGTGAAGTGAAGCTTGGTAAGCGCCCACACGGTAAAATATATCGTCATCATTACCGATGTCTACATGTGTTGTAGATACTGGCACACCCAGAAATGGGTAATATGCCGTGATGATATATTTATTTATTATATTTTTTTTATTATTATTATTATAAATGTGAGAGATTCTTTTTATCTTTATTTTGCAGAGGATAGAGTATTTATTTTATTTGCGTATATAATACAGGTAACCTACCTATTTCTTAATAGAAATTTTTATAATTATTTGAACTTTGAAAAGACGAGACTTGCCGAGACTCAAACCGAGACGAGACTTAGATAGTCGAGACCAGTTCGAGACCGGGACGAGACCATGGCACGCGAAACCAAGTCGAGACCGAGGCGAGATCGACCCCAAATCTCGTCTCGTCTCTACATTTAATATGTTTTTTGAGTCTGCTATGTTTCACCTGAAGACATTTTATGTTTTATTCTTTTGTTTTCTAAATTCATTTTAAAAATTGTTCTTTCAGGTCATAATAATAAACAAGATCAATTTAATTACATATTGATTTTATGGGAATGAAACTATTATGTGATAATTTTCACATAAATTTTATGGTTTCGAGTTGTAGTGTTGTAGATACAATATACAATAGAAAAGCTAAAGAGCGAATGTAAAGTAAGTTTTATAAATGCCAAGGTGCTACACGCCCTTGTTGTTGTCGAAATTAATACGGCTACGTCAACTAATAAAATGCTTCTTCCAGTAACTTACCAATAGAAAGCGAAACTGTGTAATGAATGCTAGGAATTTATTTGCTTATTATTTATTATTGTTATCTATTTTAATCGATATATTTTACATTTAGGGCGACAATCGATAAGAATTTAAAATTCTATAAGTGCTTGCTTGGACGATTAAAAAAGACTTTTAAAATTACCATATCGAGGATCCAGGTTTGAATCTCACTTACTAGACTAGAAACTAGAGCATGGGCGCGTAAACTTTTTTAGTAGCGGGTTAAATCGCATATTAGCGAGGCTTATAAGAAGCTAAAAGCTAGAAGAATACTTTTTCTCAACAGGCAGTAGGTTGCCTATATGTGTTTAGGTATTTTCATTCCCTATCGTGTGAATTAAAATCTTATTGTAGAAATATTACAAACATGATACGTAATATATTTTGAAGTTGTTTATAACTTTAGGTTATGTATTTGAAGTGATATTGAAATTTTGTATTATAGCGGCGAAAGTTATTGAGTAATTTAGTGTGGTGAGCGGTGAACGGAGACTGAGGTTGAGACATCCCTACACCGGAGCAGGGTGTGCAATCACCCTATTTTGCTATACACCGCCACCATACTGCTGTTCCAAGTCTGCTTGCCATTAAGCCGCGAGTATTTATCTTTTTATGCGCAATTACTGGATTCATAAATGACTAATTACTTTAGCCACAACTGTGCAGTGTTCGGGAAAAAGTTTTCCCAACCCCTTGGAAACGATTTATGTTTTGCTTTTAAATGCAAATAAGGCTCTTAATCTTACGTTTTAACAACAAAACCTTCGACCGTTCGTCTTCTTCTTCACTTGTTCAAATATTGGTGCTTCGTTACTACCACAACTTCTTTACGGTTACCAATCTTATTATTATTAAATATGTAGGGATAATGTGGAAACTAGATGTATCTTTAATTTATTTATTGGGCTTTAAGTTCATTGCGGTATATAAAATTTGTTGGTTTTCAGTACAAGCGAATTAGTTTTGCTGTACATTTGCTTAATTGTTTAATGTTTATTTTACACAACTGTTTCGTATTTCTCATATTTTTGGGAAGGCTTTATCATCATCATCATCATGTTTATCAGTGCATATTAAAAAAATAGTAATTTACGTAACAAGACCTGAAAGTGATACTTTACTAGGTGAGCAAGCATATTCCAGAGCGAGCCGTAGGCGAGCTTTGAGAAGCTTGTGAGCCCAGTATATACACTTTTAGGTCATGTTGGGTACAATATTTTTTTTGCAATCCTGAAAAAAGAATAAAAAATTATTATTATATTTTTTACTGCGAGCAAATAAGAAATAAATAAACAACTGATCTCCATGGAAACATTTAGCTTTACCGGTCCCGGGATCGGTAAAGTACTTACCGAGCTAGCTCAACAAAGAAAGACTTTCCGGTCTAAATAGTGATCAGAAAGAGCTCATTTTCTGGGCGATCGCGAAAAAACGAAATTATTATTATATTTTATGACTTTTGATTGACATAGTCAAAAAAAGTGACTTGTTCCAAACCTCAGATATATATATGGGGTCCCGTGGCCGCGTGCCTGAGTGTCTGATCGCGAACCTGGGGGAACCGGGTTCGATCCCGACAGACGCCAAATATTTCCAATTTTAAAATGGCACAAAAGTGACCCGTGTGGTGCACTCTCCACACCAGCTATGAGTGCCCGTGAGGTGACGCCTGGTAAGCGCCCACACATTACCGATGTCTACATGTGTTGTAGATACTGGCACACCCAGAAATGGTAATATGCCGTGATGATATATTTATTTATTTTATTTATATATTTATATAAACAGTAGATATCTAATTTCATTAACTTAATTTAATTTCGTTCAAAAATAAACTCAATACTATAATTTCATCGTTGTCCTACAAATATTTATTGTATTATTCAACATCAATTTTACATAAATACATAATAAAATACTTTCACATGTAACAACAAAAGTATTTGTGAATTAATGAGCATAATATGTCACCATCCATATATGCGTATAAGCATATATAAGCAGCAGGAACAACGGAGCCGTCAAATAAGAGACCGCCTAAAACTCATTTCATTATAACCTACATTAACTGCAACAGTTCTGTTTAAAATGTTCCCCACCATTACATTCGTTTTGTCTAAAAAGTTGTTTCAGTCTATACTTTACTTGCGAAAAGTAATGATTAAAGGTTTAAACTTTAAACTATAATTAAATTATTAAAAAGTAGATAAAAAAATCCTGCATACGTAAGCGGAAAACAAGAAGTATTATAAGGGTTTGCTAATTTTTAAAAAATATGGCAACCTACGACTCAAGTTCAGTAATATTGAGTTTTAACTATGTGGTTTTCGAAACATGCAAAGAACTGACACAGTATAGATGATAAAGCAACGCTGCAAGTGACTTGCTGTCAGGAGGACATGTGATAATAGATTGATGACGGATATGCGGTGTGTTTGTATTTTTAATTCGTAGGTCATTGATAAATGATCAGTCATAGCCACTGAACAGCATGGATTTATTAAACAGAAATCTACAATAACAATTTGAGTACAATTGCTCAGGATATCTCGTCACCTATTGATAATAACAATAAACTAGATGTAATATTTATTGATTTGAGTAAGGCTTTTGATAAAGTTAATAATGGGATTTTAGTAAAAATTTTACAAAAAGTAATGATTTACCTGTTATCAGACAGGGTGCAGAAGTTGAATATAATAAATGTAAATCAAAGAAATTAATTTTTATTTTTATTCTTCTGGTGTGCCTCAAGGCTCATTATTAAGACCACTATTCTTTATTATTTTTAAATGATTTGCGTTAATTTTTCTAAATGTTTTTTATATGCTGACGACCTCAAAATATATGAAGAAATAAAAACTATAATTGATTGTATTCATGTACGAAAGATATAGATGCTATTAGCAACTGGTGCAAGGATAATAGTTTAGAATTTAATGTTAAAAAATGCAAAATTTATTTTTTTCACAAAAAAGGATGTTTTGGAATATAATTAGAACAAAATTTCAATAAATGGGAAAGTGAATATGAATTCAAATATTTAGGTCTATTATTCCAAAATAATTTGAAAATCACTGTAAAGAGATTAATACGGGATACAAAAACTTGGGTTTCATACCAAGAAATGCCAATAATTTAACGGTAGACACACTTGTAGTTTTCTTTAATTGGTTGGTTAGGTCAGTATTAGAGTATGGATGTATAATTTGGAATCCTACGACCCAAATTATGGAAAAACACATTGAAAGAGTTCAGATGAGATTTTTGAGATGCCCCTTACTTCTGTGTGTTTCGAGGGCTAATGAACATTGTCGATATAGAGATAATAAATAAACTATTATCATTATTATTGTTATTATAAATAACAGACGCCAAATATTTCCAATTTTAAATGGCACAAAAATGACCCCTGTGGTGCACTCTCCACACCAGCCTGTGAGGTGACGCCTGGTAAGTGCCCACACGGTAAAATATATCGTCATCATTACCGATGTCTACATGTGTTGTCGATACTGGCACACCCAGAAATGGGTAATATGCCGTGATGATATATTTTATTTTATTTATTTTATAAATAATGCGAAAAATCCATATTGATTTAACAAAGAAGTGTCGGTAACGACATAGTTCTGGCGTGATTGTTTTTAGTGTAATTATAATGCATTGGAAATGAAGGTGTGTTATGCGAACATAATCGTAGTCGTAGTCGTAGTCGTAAGGGAAATGAGCAGTGCTCTTTAGTGATGTATAGATATAGAAGAACGGAACGGGCCTGTGCCTGTACCGACAGAGACTGTTCTGTTATATTACCGCTTACCACCCGCACCCGCACCCGTTGTTGACGGTCACCGGCCGCCGCCCTCGACCTGCTTGACCGTTTGATGCTCGCGGTCGTCTTCCTAGCTGTAGCTGTAGCCGTAACCGCTCGCTCTTCGTTTCCCGTCAACTTGCCCCCCGCCCCGAGCCTCACTCGACTAATCTACCTTCGCTTACTTTACTGCTCTCTATCTCACTTATCCACATATACACGCATACCCACAACCGATGTATTATGATTATGGCATCATCATTTTTATTTTACGTATTTTCCCATGGATCTAAGCCGTTTCATTTTTAATAAATTACAAATACATAATATTTATATAATTAGAATACTTTTCATTTATATAATGTCACGTTTTACTGTATAATAAAAGTCTCTTATTCTTATTTAATTGCTATATATTATAAATTATTATCAATTTTACTCTTCACGACAGCTTTGAGTTCTAGACAAGTGCTCTGGTAAACGCCCAAATGGTCAATTACCAATCGCTTCAAAAATTACCCTTTACAACAAGAGGTGTAATAGTTATTTACGTATAGAGGGCCGAAAGAAAGGGTTTACGCCTGCGGACGAAATTTTTATTCGTCCAAGGACGTAAACCTCTTTCGGCCTGAGGTACGTACAACGTTTTACGCACAACTGAAACCAAATGAAACGTAATTTTTAATTGCATGACTAAAAGCTTGTTGCTATGTAAAAAATATTAGATGGCCAGATGGCTATGCCAAGAAACATTTAGGCGATGCGTTGTATTGGTAACCATTTGTTTTGTGTAAACAAATAATTAAAAATGTCAAGCATAGAGCTTCAACCTGAATATGATACTGAAATTTCTGAAAAAATTTTGCTAGAAGCTAATGAAGCTTTAGCGGATTTATGTCCTGGTAAGTCAAAGGACTGATATCAAAACGAATACGATGTGTTGCAAGCCTGGTTGACAGAAAAAAATGTGACAATTTTGAACGAAACTGTGTTGCTCACATATTTCAATGAAAAGGTATGGTGATATATCAATATTACTCGTATATATTTTTTACAGCCCGGCGGGCTTTTGCTTTACACTTTACCGTCCGCAGGGTGTAATTTTTCATTTTCCGCCATGGTAACTAAAATGTAAACAAACAATTACAATACAGTTGTGCGTAAAAAACGTAAATAAACAATAAATATATCATCACGGCATATTACCCATTTCTGGGTGTGCCAGTATCTACAACACATGTAGACATCGGTAATGATGACGATGTAATTTACCGTGTGGGCGCTTTCCAGGCGTCACCTCACGGGCACTCATAGTTGGTGTGGAGAGTGCACCAAAGGGATCACTTTTGTGCGATTAAAAGTCTGCACTGGCCAGGATCGAACCCGGGTCACCAGATTGGCAACCAGACACTATACACGACCACGCGATCCCATAATACGTGCAGAACCTTTATTTTTTCGTTTTTATTTTTTATATTATCAGATATTTTTTTTATATATACAATAGCTATTTGTGTATTAAGAGCGCAAAATGGGATATTGCCGATTGAGAGGTTGTTGCCCATTTGTGCTCGAAACACACGCAAGATTTTTTTCTACAGTTGCCACAATGGGGTCCGCCATCATAACAAAAAATAAAAATAAAATGTAGACTTTGTACGTAGTACTACTCAATATATAACGATTATATTTTTTAATTTTAATTCATCGTTATTATTTTTTACTTCCGTTTTTATAAATGAATGCCTTATTTTATTTCTGTATTCTTTTACACAGAAGTACGGCATTTTGTTTGGTTATGTAATATACCGACAGAACACTAAATTATTTAGTTCATTTCTCATATTTTCATGCACTACTCATACGCGGTTGAAGATAGAATAACGGACGATTTTGTGTTTTTTCAATAATACAAAATTTTGATGAAAAATCGTGTAACTTCAAACGGCTGTAACGCAAGATCCGATGATATAAAAAAATCGCGCATGACATGTAAAGAAAAAGAATTTCATGCTGAATCGTCCGTTATTTTATCTTCAACCGCGTATGAGTAGTGCATGAAAATATGAGAAATGAACTGAATTATTCAATTCATTTCTCATATTTTCACGCACCACTCTTTTTTTGTAAAAAAATTTAAACATTTTGCAAAAGTGGTCAAATTTGAAACGTAATGTTGCAAATAGTCATAAGAAAATTTGTATGATAATTTATAAGAAAATTGCTGGAGGGAGCATCAAATCTAAATATTATGTAGATCAGTTGCAAAATACTCTTCTTCCTGATTACTATAACAGATGTATTATTAGTAAGAGGGGCTACACGTAATTATACAAGCAAATTAAAATATTGAATTCTCGAACTTTACCTAATATTTTGTTACTAGTGTCTTATTATGATAATTTAAAATTAGAATATAGTAAGAAAATTCCAGGATCGATGTACCTAATGTGTGACGTCATTTCACTTGTACCCTTACTTTTTTCGCTTAATGTACATTTGTGAGGTAATATATAATTGTGATGCAGAAATTATACCTAAAAATGCATAATCATTTTGTATTTTTGAATACGAGTAGATTCTTTCAATACATGAGTGCCCCCTATGAAAGCTTATAACAAATATAATATTAAATAAAATATCCTATATTCTTTGTAAAGTAAAAAATATTAAATTTGTCCCAGAAAAGTCGCTGCCATGAAATAAAGACTAGGTATGTAATAGTATCATTATTGACCGAGCGAGGATTATAATTCGCAAGGACAATAATGCTCTTCATATCCGTGGTGTATATATTATTTTTTTCTTTACTAACAAATATCTAATTATAAGAATTAATTACGAAATTTATTCCATTATATTGGCAATTGACTTTAAGTAATATGATATCTGCTGTCATTTTTGGAACTATCGCTGATTCCAGAGAAATTAGAAATGAAGAATATTTTTACCTCTCGCTAAGAGGTATTGGATTCATGCTAAATTCGCATATCCAGATTTTATTGAATAAGCACGATTTAAGGTACCTAGAATCCGATTATAACATTTTTAAAATGATGTCTGTGTGTGTGGATGTGTGTATGTGTGAATGTGTGTGTGTATGTCTGGATGTTGTAGTCACGATTCCTCAGAAACTATAAGACTTAAAAAATATTTAACTGCAGTTTCCTCAATCTGACATTCCTGGGAAGAGCTGAAAAGGTTTTGGTAACAATTGAACAACCGGAAGTAGTAGTTTCTTAGAAAAATTCTTCTAAATATATTTTTTTGGAAGGTTTTTTTTTATTAAATATTGAAGAACATAAAATTCTCCATCTAATACACTTAAAATTTTTATTATATCTTCTATAGATTTAGAGATAAAGACACTATAATTTATAGAGTGAACTAATCGCAGAGGCTACGGCACTAAGGAAACCAGTTGACAAATTCCAATGTTTATAACATGACACATGTCTTTGTCAAATATCAACAGTTTTAGTGTCATTCTTATAGCTTTTACTGGGAAGTATATTTAATTTTTTTTATTGTTTTATTAATTAAATATTTGAAATTATAGGTAAAATTGTGGTAAAATGCATTTAGAAACTTCCTCATACAATGAAAAATAGATATAATTAGAATTATATGTGTGCAGAAGACATGTTAAATATAATAAAAAAACAATATTTGGGTAAAGTTCTGTAATTTTTTGTTTTAAAACGACGGTTCGAAAGCGAAGTGCAATACAATACTTATATAGCCTAATATGGAAATGGCGAGAGGTCTTGTGCTGGCCACAACAGATTTTTTCTTTAAGTTGTTATGTAGTAACAAAGAATATTTTTTTTAATTTGATAGTTTGAGTTCATTATGCACCAAAGAAAGTGACAAAGATTATTTTTTCAATTGATTGATACATTAGATAATATTCATCATTTTGTTCGCTAGAGTTTTTATGTTTTCGGAAATAATTAAGACTTCTTGTTCGGATAATTTCAAAATCCGGGCTAAATCCTGACAAGAGCCTAAAAATCCGGACATATCCGGACAAATCGGAGGTTTCAATTAACGACAAATTGTCTAAGTTAAATAGAAAATAAATGAACAATTGGAAAAATTTCAAAGCCGATCTGCTATTAGTGATGTTTCAAATTTGTTAATTTTTGTAAAAACTGTGTTATATATTGTTAAAGTTTCTACGGATGACTTGATTTGAAATTATAATTATGAGTCCGGTTACACAATGCATGCTCATGTAAATGCACGTACATATATTAGTTTTACGTTTCTTTTAGTAGTTTCTCTTCCTTGAGTGTTTTTAATTAATAGTCAACTTACCGGAAACTACAAGGGACATTATATGTAGTATATTCACACATCACTTTGGCTGCTTAATAGAATGAGTTTCTATTCGGTAATGATGGACACACAGTTTCACATGACAATTTGCATATCATTATCATTAGATACCTACATGATGGGAAAGATCTAGATCTGACACCGTCGTACATATTTTGTTTTACTTGTGGGTACTCTGTTTTGTTTTATTGCTTTGCTACACTACACTAATGTAATAAAGAAAAAAACTGTATTATTGTCTTGTGCTTTGCAATTATGTAACCATTTACAGTTAAAAGGAAATTATGACAAGAAATAAATATTCAACAAGATGCTATTATAAATCTAACAAATCATAATATGCTGTTGCAGGTATACTCAAATCGGAAGAGCAGCCGATGTACGTCATCGTTCAATTAACGATTTAATTAAATTATATAATGAGCAATAAAGTCCTTTAGTTAAGTACGCATTATTTAATTTAATTAAATCGCTAATTGAACAATGAAGTGCATTGGCTGCTTATATGATTTGAATATAAGGCGTGTTTCTTTGGACTCTTTCCCTTCTGAATCAGTCTTTTAGCATGAACACTGTGATTGAAATATCAAAAGATTTGAAAATGGCAGAAAAAGCAAGCAATGAAATATTGGAATGTGCAAATTTATGTCTATTTCAGAATCACCTGAACTACTACTCATTATTGGTTTCGATTTTTCTAATATTAGATCCTGCAGGTACATAAAAAAGTTAAAGAAACTTGTTTTCATATTTTACTTCACATTCCATACCAAAAATATTATTTCTGCTTTAGCACAATCCATCTTTAAACTATTTTCGATTTGAGTATTACTTCAATCAAATCAGCTGATTTATCACTTGACGTTTGCCGATAGTTCGTTCGACGTTGTATAGGTTTCACGTCGATCGAGTTAGGAATTAAATTTAATCATGATTCGAAGAAATCGTTTTTGAACAAATCATTATTTAGAAAATCATAATCACAGTCCGAAGAAACACGCCTATAGTGTCAAGACTTATAAATGACGAAGAAGACAATGCAGTACAACTTATATTATCAACTATCAGTATGTATTATTATTGCTATTAGTATTATACACGGTGTCAGAGAGATAGAAGGACATGGTTGAACTACTAATTCCTGGGCCCAAAACAAGACGATTTAAATAAACTTACCCTTATCCGAAAGTGCACCGGTTATCCAGTATTCTGCTTCAAAGTCCTCCTAAAAAAAAAAAAAAATAATTTTAGTTATAATAACGGAACGCTTTATTCAATTTGAATGAAATTTGGTATGGCAATCCATATGGATATACTAGTTCATCTTTTAATATGATATTTGTTATGATTAGTGAATTACTTTTTAATAGCAAAGTCAATAACGTAAAATACATTCAACAGTAAACTTTTCTGTCTCTGCGAAATTGTGATATCTGTAACGATTTAGATAGAATAAAATAAAATGGAAGTGACTTCGCCGTGCAATTTTTAAAATAAATTTTATCTATCATGGTATGTTCGTCTGATCGGACCATGTACCCATGACAACACACTTCACATTGACCGCCTCTTGTGCTATAATTCATTAATATATTAATAGTCGACAACATAAAACACATACATAGAAAGCTAAACGTCCTTTGGACTCCCCAAATTGTAACCTTAAAATTGATGTTGTGTGACTCTTTTAAAATGAAATTTTATTACTCGTATTCATATGAATGTTCAGTTCATCATCATATTTAATTGTTTTTAAATATATTTTACAACCATTAAGAATTGTTACAGAATAAAATATATTTATTAAATAGATCAAAAATAAGAACACATTTAGGTATATTGCAATATTATCTTTTAAAGGGAAGATGTCAATACACCAAATCGTGAATCAACTGTTTAAATGAATATGTTACTGGCAAAGTTCGCAAAAATTACTCGGGCACTGTGGAAAATGCACAACACTGTTAAATTTCATTTCCTTTCTTTCTCAATATTTGGACATTTTGGACTTGCAACTTTTCTAAACATACCTTAACACTTTCACTACGGTGAGGCTCATTTCGCCCCTAAATGTTTTTACATATTTTATTGTAATTTTGGTTTCTTTGCAATTTAAAAAGAAATTTCAAAATTTCGGTTTATTAGTAGCAATGGCCATGGAATTTGTTTTCTTTTTTTCTTGTTTTCATAAATTATTTATAAACATCAAACGTCAATTAGACATATGGAAAAGATATAAATTAAATAATGAATGTTTATTCGAATAGTAATTGTTAAACAAGAATTTATTTTCCATAAGTCAAATTGACGTTTGACGTTTATAAATAATTTATGAAAGCTACAAAAAAAAGAAAAGTTCCTAGGCTATTGCTTCTAATAAACCGAAATTTTGAAATTTCTTTTTAAAATTGCGGAGAAACCTAAAATATATAAAAATAGTTTTATACGTAATTTTTAATTCTGAACTGCACTACAGTTTTTGAGGTAAAATAAATAGGAGAGCAGGAAATTTCAGAGAAGTAAAATCCTTGTTAAATCTCTATGTGCAACCTTAACCGCCACCAATCTGTATATTAACAGATTTCAGTAATTACATTGGCTCGTATTACGAGCAGTCTTTTATGGAGCATACTCTTTTGCTATAACAGTGCGCTAGTAATGCGGGGCGATATATCTGTAACGTTGATGACTTTTATCAGGCATCACTTCAAAGGCTCTCAAAGCTGTCGTAGAGAGGGCAACACGGAGGCATTTTTTGTACTTTTTGAAAACTGGATATAATATACTTAAATATATTAAAATTCATTATAGTACCAAATTCAAAAAATTCCTTCCCCTAACTAATTGTAATTTCTAGCAGAGATGTTGTTGCCGACATGATCAATGCTGAAATATCCAAGTCCCAAATTGTCACGTGCTGAATAATCCACTGCTGAATGGCGCTGCCACATCTTCGGTTGTAGTGTTGTAAATATTCTAATAGACACACGTACTCATGTCACTTTACTTTACTTTGTGTTTAGTGTTGAATCTGTGTTTTTACTTGTTTTATTCCTTGCACTGCCACGACTTCAAACCAAAGAATTCTGGGCACTATTTACATCACGATCTATGTATATGTACGAGGTGGATATACAATGCCGCGTTACAATATATACAGGGTGCTCATTTTTATGTAGCCATCATTGCGATCTCGAGAACTATACGATACGAAGTTGGTTAAATTGGAAAAGAATTTCTATTTTACATGCGTATTGAAAAAAATTTCAACCAGTGGTTCTCAAAATATGGATACCAACTTTTCTATTTTAAATGGAAACATATTTTATATACATATGTTCATTAAATAGAGCTCTTTATTCCGTATCCAACGATGTACAATTTTCATACCCTTACAGAACAAACTGTCCAAAAAAAAAAAAATTAATAAAGTTTTCAATTAATTCCCCCTATAATATGATATTGATAAGTGTGCCAAGACCAAGACGAGACTGGTCTTGGTCTTGGGTCAACTCTATACGTAATACCTGGTGCTCAAATTGAGGTATACAAATGCTTATAAGGTTGTCAATCTATACACATTATTTATGCCCATTTGCACTACCGACATTTAAAATTTAATCTTGGTTTTACTCAGCCAAATAAATTAATGTTAATTTTTTTTATTGAGTCAAGAAGGATCAAGTGCAATATCGTGGATAAAGCGAAAAAGGCCTCGGTGATCCAGAATTTCTTTATTTTTAACATTTGGACGTTTCGAATCTGTAGTGGTTTATCCTCAGCACTGTACATTTATAATACAATTTTTTTTTTAATGAAAAATT
This sequence comes from Ophonus ardosiacus, assembly GCA_943142095.1. Lineage (NCBI taxonomy): Eukaryota > Metazoa > Arthropoda > Insecta > Coleoptera > Carabidae > Ophonus > Ophonus ardosiacus. Next base: position 47,284,225 of record OW964833.1, on the reverse strand, counting down.
ATAAAAATAGTCTAATCACTGACCATTTACAATTTTTTTTATATATTATATACGTATAATAAATGTATTAGCTGTGAATAACATCTTGTCAAGAACTTTATTTAATAAATATAATAAAAGTAAAATGCAATGCAACTTGTACCATAATTAAAATGGACGTTCTTGTCGAACTGACTTAAGTTAAGTATCATAAAGAAATACGTAGATTTGAATTCAAATTTAATAAAAAGTTGGACATGCGCATGATATGGGTGACGGACAATTTTTTTAAGAATGGGAGTTTAGGTGGGTATGTTGCGTGGGCAGTCGAGTGTGCGTTTAGGTTAGGTTTAGGTGGGTATGATTATAAAAGTTTATCGGACAGAGTGTTTCTGGATTCTGGATTCTGATAACCTATTTCTCTGTCTACCTAAAGCCACTGTCTACCTACCTCACTGTTTACCTACAAATACTGTCTACCTACTACATTTCACCTAAAATCACTGTCTACCTATTACACTTACTACCTATTACATGTATTACCTATCTATAAGCGCTTGAAATGCCCTAGAAAGTGTTTTCATGATTGAGGTTATTTTTAAAATCTGTTTGATGGTTGACAGTCCTGTGTTTTTGTAAGTTGATATGTAATGTTTATTTTAGCAGTCTTTTATGACAGAGCCCAAAATAAAAATAAAAGACAGTGATCGAACAAAATTTTGTCTATGTCAGTAAATAGACCATAAAAAACAATAAAATTTTATATGAAACATTTTTCTCAATTTCTATTAATATTAAAAATTAAATATTGGTTGACATTTAGCGTAGTATACTTATATTTCGCGAGATAGCAAAGATAAACCCCGTAAAAACTCATTTTTCACTGCCTTAAATATCGGAAACTATTGAAGATTGGACGCATGTTGATTATACTATATTTACTCATTTTGGTCAGTACTATATGCCCTCAATTTTTTAATTTTGCGAATTAAAAAACTGTTTCGTATTCAGTAAATAAATACTTCAAATTTATTATTTATTTAGCGTTTGGTTTGGAATACAATCATCACAAAATTATGATTAACAAATGATAAATAAAATTGCTTGCGAGTTGGGATCTCCGGTGTTGGTGCTACACTGGAGAGACTGAGTTGATCCAGGAGGAGGAAGGCACATAAGAATATTAGCAGATGAAATTTGGTACACAAGTATAGGAACACCTGCTTATTATAATAAATATGCTAATTATTTTCACATTTGTTTTATTTCAGTGATATTTATTGATAAGTAATTTAAAAGACCAAGAATTATTTATTGATAAAGTTTTAAAATGAAAATAAATTAATATTTAACAAGACGCATATTCTAGATTGAAGGAGTGTAATCATTTACAAAGTAGCTTCATATCACCCCAATGTATAGCTCAATTACGTTTGCATACATGAATAACAAATGTGTTTAATATTTTATTAGTCAGTAAGTTTAATCAAGCCGATCTCTGTACGAGCAGTTTAGAGAACTGTCAACTGTCCCAAATGTATCCCTACAGATGACATAGATCTTGCATCCCTACGTTCTTTGAAATTATGCTCAAGGGAATTCGTCCTTGCCCCTAATCAGTCTTAGTCAATCGACTGAAAAAATGACATTTCGCGACTAAATGCTACATAAATTTAATATATTTTAAATAAAAATGTAAATTGGCTTATATAGGGAGACTGAAAAATCTATACTCAATTTCTTTTGGGTACAACTTTTGTTAAATAAAATTACATTCATTCATTTCAGCTTCAGTTTCAGTGCACGAGAGAAGAACGACTAGATTTATTTTAACCTGGAACGAGAGGACAATTACTTGTTTGATTAAAATGTTATATGAACTAAGTTAAATCCCAGAAATAAAGAGTTGAGCAGAAAGGATGGCCGTTTTTTCAAAACGTCACAAAATGAGGTATTCCACCATAACAAAAAAATAAGAAAAATTTCAATTTAACTTAAAGTATGGCTCAATAAATAATAGTTAAAACAATGAAAACATATTTTAAATAATTACTTTACGAGATATTTCACATTTGCTAAAAGGGGAAATTGACGTCATACAATTATTATATTTCTCTTGTAGCGTACTCAGAGCAATGTGTGTGAGAAAGACAAGTATAGGGGAAATGTGACGTTACACTGATTTCTCGAAAATAAAATACTGTTCAACTAGGAACAATTAAGATTTTTTAATACTATGAATTGCTTCAAAACTGAATGAAGTTTTATATAAAATAATAAAAAAAATTGAGTGGAATACCTCATTGCTAGGCTCAGAAATGTGCAGATGATTCAAATACGGTTCACAAGGCACAGTATAGATACGTCCCCTACTGTATATCTGAGGTAGAGAAGTGTAACGAAGTGAAGATAGCACGTAGCTAAGACTGCACTACTGCAATTGCACTACTGAATTATGAGCGCAAATTAATAAGTTCTTAACATAAAACCAATGAACAATATGTTGCAAACGAATTTTTCAAAGTTTCCATAGGACTCATTATATCAGCTATCAAAAATTCATTTTCAAAAAGTGTACGGTTTAATTTGTAAATCTTACTTTCTTCTTTCATAATATGTACAGTTTGTAATGAATAGTTCAATAGTGCGGGGTGTAGGGTTCCGCACGAATTTCATGTTTTACATCATTTTGAGGACCGTCTTAAAGTAAGGGGCGTTTCAAAGGTTTATGGCGATCCTTTGGGTTTCGATGAGACAGAGTATACTGTGAATGCGAAGTAAGTGAGACGAAATAATATGTTTGCTACATGAAAAAGAAAGAGATGGTGCACATAGGGAACTCCTGTGATTGACACTGAGGTCGTGACTCACGCAGTGGTCGGGCTCACAGCACACCGTTCAAGCGTACATACAACCGTATGACCGACAGTAGTAGTCAGGATGAGCCATCAAAAGGAATATGGTCGGGTGTATTGTTCCCTCTGTCGCATATATGTATGTCCGTGTCTTTTAATATTATAATATGTGTACATATCGCACCCCGGCGAAAAGAGTGACACAAGTCCAAAAAATAGTTTTGCGAAAACTTAAATTAAAGAAGACAGTTCTCGAATGTAAAGTTACTTACATTAGCTCGAAACGAAATGACATTAGCTCCATCTCATGAGAAATATAACCTTGATTTATGTCCTTACTCCTGATTATTAGAAACATATTTTTACCAATTTTATCTGATGAACTTAGAATTTCTAAATTTTGACTTGTGTCACTATTCTCGCCGGGGTGCGATATTACAAAAATCCTGTTTAAAGTTCAAGACCACAAATTTTATTTTTTTGTAATAATTAGAATGTAAAAATAATTATCCTGGAAATGTAGTAAAATTTGCTTTTGCAAACTTAGCATTTATTTATATTTATATGTACCAAACTTTAATGGCTAATGTAATTTGGTGCATGTAGGTATAGGATAAGTCACCAGAACTCGAAATATCTTCAATTACGTTCATAAAAAAACCTTAAATTATATATGCCATAAATAAAAATGTAAACACTGCCGCTGGTTTCTTAAGTTTTGCATAGAGTTGAACTGTTTGATTAAAAAAAAAACGAAAGTAAACTAAAAAATAAGGTTCAAACCAAGCAGGCTCCACTCCTGGTGGTGCCCTTCCGTCAATTCCTTTAAGTTTCAGCTTTCAGCAATGTTAACATAAAAAAAGCATTTGCATTGATTTCAAGAGAGGCCAAGAGAGGCGCTAGTGTTGCTAATGACCGGGATTCGGGAATATTTGCAAGCATTCAACAGTGCACCCATAAACTAAAAACGCGGATATGAATCGTCACCAAATTTTGCAGTTTATTGATTATCATTACCTCTGTCGTTTTATTTTGTTGTTTGACGGTTGCTCATTGCTTTGTTATTTAGTGTTTGTCAACCGTATATAGTATAAGTAATTAGAAATCGAGGGATCATAATAAACCGTTTACACACCACAATTACGTTCACAAAGAAACCTTAAATTCTATTTGTCATAAATAAAAATGTAAAAATTATCATTGGTTTCTCAAGTTTTGCACAGAGTTAGACTATGTCTTAACAAAAATAAGAAATAAAATAGAAATTAAATTAAACAACTTTTTAACCTGTTACAACAATATATTTATTTGTAGTGTTGCTCTCAACTTATATATATATATATATATATATATATATATATATATATATATATATATATATATATATATAAATAAATAAATATATCATCACGGCATAATACCCATTTCTGGGTGTGCCATTATCTACACGTATGTAGACATCGGTAATGATGACGATATATTTTACCGTGTGGGCGCTTACCAGGCGTCACCTCACGGGCACTCACAGCTGGTGTGGAGAGTGCACCACAGGGGTCACTTTTGTGCCATTTAAAATTGGAAATATTTGGCGTCAGTCGGGATCGAACCCGGTTCCCCCAGGTTCGCGACCAGACACTCAGGCACGCGGTCACGGGACCCCATATATATATATAATTTTTGATTTGGTGCCCCGGTTCGTAGTTATTGGAGTTCTTTTATTTTTCAAAAAATCGTCATAACTCCCTGATTTTAAAGACTACTGCAATTTTTTTCCAAAATTACCTTTCGGCTTTTTAACACGTGTGGTATTTACAATTATTTTTTATTTTTCCAAATGACAAAATGGCGATCGATAAAAAATTCCAAAACAAGATTTTTTGATAACCACTCCATCGATTTTCGAAAGCAAAACATTTATAAAATCCCTAAACTATCTACTACAATATTTCTATTTATCCAAAAAAAGTCTTTATTCATTTATTTGATTTACGGAAGTATTTACAAACTAACTACGAACCGGAGCATCAAATCAAAAAATGAAACTGAGAAAAGTTGTTTGTTTTAATGAATACGACACTTTTTTTCGGGTGTAACGACTTAGTATTAACACGCTGTATATGTCACCATACAGGCTTTCAAAGCTGTCCTGGAAAGAGCACCACAGGGAGTTGTATAATATACAAGCTGTCCCAGATAACTTCCCTACATGGGGATCTCGAGAACCAGAAGAGATACGAGGTTGGGTGAATTAGACAAATGTTACCTCATTAGGACACCATTTTTTTTTTTCTCGAGAAAAAGTCGCTAGATATAAGCATATTTTTTTACTTTTGAAGAATTTTACAAAAGTAGTTTTCTTGAAGCATGCATTTTCTTTTCGGTATTTTTTGTTTTTATTTATTACGCATGTTAATACTAAAATATTACTGGTATTTATTTTAATATAAGATTAACTATATTAGTTATATTTTTATCATGCCTAGTTCCACCAACAAAGCATGGACATAAAATAATGTATTCCAACCCTGTATACATGCGTGTAGTATGTAATCAACGACTGGTAAATAGAAATTGATTCATCTGGTAGGGAGACGATCGCTTCTTCTTTTTCTTTGCGTTTCTCTCAAGCCATACTATTTGCAGTAAATAAAAATACTATTCCGGTAATGATATAAGGATTTCATGATTGGAAATTTTAATATTAGTGACATTTATAGGTTCTCATTAGTATCCAACCTTATACCAACTACAGATTAATAATAATGTACCACATAAAAGTAGTGATTTCCATAATTACTACACTAGACATTGTATGAAATACATTGTGTTCAGAAAAAAACCTAATTCGGAGTAGGTTATGAACACAGAAAGGTATGTCTGATCATTATTTAATTCAAAAGTCAAGTTGTCAAAATTGATCGTGAAATGTAATTTTAAGGAGAAAAGATAATAAAGAAGGGCAGAGAATATTTCTAATTTATTTCTATTTCTAAAATAAGGATTCAAGAAGAAAAGCTTTGATTTTTTTAGATAACATTTTTGACAATATTTCGTGTCAAATTGACATTTAATTAAATACTTTCAAATGACAAGCTATAATTTGATTGATTGAATCCGTCGTTGGCACTAGGTGAAACATTTTAATAAGGTAAAATAATTAACACTTGGCTAAGTTTCACAAAATAAAGTTTATTATCTTTACCGCGATTTCGGCCTTTACGCCATCTTCAGAAGACTGAGAAATGTACAAGAGAACTACATGAATATATATACAAAGATACAGGTATAAGATTATAAACTAATTTTTGGGGTCTTGGGAATACCATCTTAAGGGATCAACAAAAATTCCCTTTCGATAATATTTCCAAAATATCCGAGTGGAGAACATCTGTTTGGTCATTCATCAGTTTCTCATTGCGTTTAATGGCTTTGTCTATTTCAAAAAGAGATATTAAAAATAAATTTAGAGACACCAATATTAAACCGGCCTATTACAATAACAATACTCTAAGTAAGCTAATCAACAACAAAATTTATACAAAAAATGTTCTACACAAATCAGGTGTATATGAAATCCAGTGTGGCATGTGTGAATATAAATATATTGGTCAAACGGGTAGAAGTTTCCTCATTAGGTTTAATGAACATATGAGATCTTGGAAAAATAAAAAATCAGATTCTAATCTAGCCACACATCTTTTTGAAAACAACCACAACTGTTCAATAAAAAATTTTACATTTAGAAAAGAAAGGTTCGAAATTAAATTTCTTGGAAACATTTGAAATAGACAAAGCCATTAAACGCAATGAGAAACTGATGAATGACCAAACAGATGTTCTCCACTCGGATATTTTGGAAATATTATCGAAAGGGAATTTTTGTTGATCCCTTAAGATGGTATTCCCAAGACCCCAAAAATTAGTTTATAATCTTATACCTGTATCTTTGTATATATATTCATGTAGTTCTCTTGTACATTTCTCAGTCTTCTGAAGATGGCGTAAAGGCCGAAATCGCGGTAAAGATAATAAACTTTATTTTGTGAAACTTAGACAAGCTATAATAAAGTTTTAAAGAAATATTACGGATTATAAAATGTTTCTATGGTAATACTAAACAGTAAACTAGTATAGCAGCCATTATCGAGTTGTATGTGGTTTTGCTATAGTGAAGTGACATATTATGTTATCAGTATTTAATAGGCAAGGACGACACCACCAGGCTATACAATCAGGAACGCCAATACAGTTAACAGCCCATTTGCCCGTGATTTCGTTATCTAGGGTTATTTGAGGTCATCATATTATAAGTAACTGGAAAGCCGGAATATTGTAATATGGCATAATTGTCAAACATTGCTAATTAACAATATCTATTTTAAGTTGTATTACAAATTTAGTTACTGGTTTGATATGTATACTGTGTGGGCAGCACTGTAATGCCATAGGGTCATTGTATTAGACCATTAGAGAAATAGTAAACATCATCCTCAAGTTACGAGTATAGGAGTTCGTACCATGTACATACATATACGTACAGGAAAGATGAATCAGAATTCCAAATGTTAATAATTATTATGGACTTTTTATTTTACATTTTACTAATACTGCAAAATCAGAGCTAATACAACATAACCTGAAATGACTTTAATTTTTGTAATAAAATGTTATTACAATTTCAAATGATCATTTTGTACTTAATACTAATTACACAAGTTAATAATATTTTTTATGTGTGGGGTCGAGTGGCCGTGTGTGTATAGTGTCTGATTGCCAATCTAGTGATTTGGGTTCAAAAGTGATCCCTGTGGTGCACTCTCCACACCAGTTGAGTGCCCGTGAAAATAAATAAATATATATTTAATAATAATAATAATAATAATATTTTTATACTCTGATGGGTAAAGTTGATACTTTACACACTACACGTGTGGCTTTTAAGTTGACCTACCTAAATTTAGTTTTTTTTCTGTACATTCATGTTGGTTAGTTGAACTGCAGTATTCAACTTCAAATCTGTTATCTGTCAACACTATGGCGGACTATAAATTATAAATTATGACAAGTCACTGATGTTTAAATGTAGTGGTAACACCGTAACCCCACATCAATACGTGACGCTGAGTATTCTCAAAAAATGAGAATCTTTCAGTCTAACATTTGTGGAAGATAATGTGGGCCAACGGGAGGAGTCCGCCATAGCTCAATTGGTAGAGCGTTGTCCCGGCAAGACAGTGGGTCTGGGTTCAAATCCCGGTGGCTGACATTATCTTTTCACTCTTTCCTAATTTATTTAGAATATATAGACTGCGCCCTCAAAATTCATATTATTCAGTAATGTAATTTGCTTGGTGTTTTATAAGACTAGTTGCGTTTCTGATGGTCCGCGAGACCTAGTAACATGAAAACTTTTTCCAATTTTTAAATCATACAAAAGAGGCTGTCTGGTGATCTCTCCATCTCAGCTTTGAAAGCTGGTGAGGTGGTGCACAATAATTTCGTTACGAAATCGGGGAATAAAAATCAGATTTATTATATTTATTATTTAATTAAAATATTTCGGAGGGGAAATCACACATACACACATCTGCAAACACATCATTGTAAAAATGTTAAAATCGGATTCTAGTGACCTTAAATCGTGCTTATTCACTAAAATCTGGATATGCGATTTTTAGCGAGAGGAATTTAAAGATAATGAATATAGATCCGCTTTATGGTGCGGCTAGTATTAGATAGAGATTACAAACACTAATGTTCATCTACGTGTCATAGTCGTTGTAGCGCGTAATTGATGAAGGCGAAGGCGAATGGCGAACAAGGTTGATGCATAGCACAGAGAGATCGGAGAGCGGCGAGTGTAGCTGCAGAGTAGAGAGTTGATAGTTGAGAAGCAAGAGATTCGTCAATGAGGCGGGCGTGCCAGCTCAGGCACTTACAGCTCGCCACAGCACCAGCAGGGCCTTTCCCACGACCACGGTATGTGTAAACGCGGTGAGTGCGCGAATGAAACAGAGAAATGTGATGACCAATAACCGATAATTTGATCCCGACACCCAACTTACCTTATATTTACCGCTGTATATGTTAATAGGTTCACTGCAGCCTTAGCTGTGGCTGTGCCTGTGTATTTATGTAATACATGTATGCGTGCATGCCATAGTGCATCTGTGTAGTAATAGCGGTAATAGACGAACCGCCACTGTCTTATGCTGCGAATGTGTCTGTGCACTAGCACCAACACCGTACAACACCAGAGCTAGCAGCGCGCTCTGTGCAGACTATTTCTTATTGGCATGGACCGCAGTAAATCTCATTACGGCTCGTCCCCCGTGTAAATTACTGTTCGCTCATTTCGTAGCGTGACTGTTGGAAGCATCTGACCCGTTCACATCGACCGTGCTTCTTACACCCTGTATTGTGACCACCGAGTAACATGGATTTATGTACAGCCATACACTGACCAATGTGTCTACTTCCAACCACCTAAACCTTACCATTCGATACCTAACTAACAGCAACACCAATATTTGTAGTAAATGCGAATAGCGAACCCATGACAACAAGACCACATGACAACACGGCTCTGTTCGTTTACGGCTGATAGAGTAGTAACCATTATTAGAGCGTGATGTTTGCGACGAGTCTATTGTTGAGGGAAGGTTTATGAGCCCTAAACAAAAACATCGTTAACGTTCTATGGGCATCTACTTTGTTATTTGTTACAAGACTACCGACAGAAGTAATAGTGAGAGTAGCCTTCGCTGACAAAAAGATATAATTTTGAGAACTGAAAATTTATTTCTTACATATAAATCCTAAGCTTGAATACACAGGGTGTTATGCAAGTAAGTGTACAACGCTTAACAAGTGTATATAATAGTCGCACAGAGCAATGAGTAAACATTGAATGTATACATATATACAGGTGTCTCACAACTCGCGCCCCAGAGCGAATGAGGAACCACGAAACTGCACTCGGATGTGTAATTTCGAAGAAAAAAATCTAGCTTAAAAGATATTAGAGCACCTCTTAAAATTGACCAATCAGAGACCTACACCTTTAACGTGTGTTTGCCGTAATTTTACGTTACTATGGTTTTAAACAAATCAAATCTTCTTTAAAATGTGTGGGCAACTGTAGTTTTCGAAAAATGTCAGTGTCAAATTAAATTTGACAAGGTAAATAAAAAAAGGCAAATTCTTACCACGTATAGAAATGATTATAATTTTCGGAAAATGTGGACAATAATATTTTCCTTTAGCACATTTTACACAGCTGCTACAACACGTTGCACTGTACGATATAAATGATTATCTCGGATGACACCTTCGCTAACCTAAATTTGTTGACAGTGAAAAGTTAACTCTAAAGTGTTAAAATTACAGTAAGTCAAACAAATTTTGTAACTCATTAGTAGTATTTTTAAAACCTAGCAACCAGTTTTATTTTGTAATAATATCATCACACCTCAAGATATCCTTCTGGGATTGGTGGATTAAAAAGTCTTGTAACTCCGTTATGCAAGCAGCCGCAAATTATTTTCTTCTATTTGTTGGCAACCTATTGTCGTTGGCAAGTGTCAGTTTCGTCTGGGGCGCGAGTTGTGAGACACCCTATATATATTGGCTTGGTTAGTTCGGAACTTGAAAATGGAAGTTCGTATGAATATACACAACTTAGCTATTTATCATCTTGGACTGCAACCGCCGTTAGTGTATGTCAGCATTTTAATTATTCCGTTCTCTCTAGTAATTAAGGCAATACAGTTAATCACTGATTTATTTACAATGCTAATTGATTAATATGTGCTCAGCGTATGAAGAATACCAACACGCTTGGTGGCTACATACATGTCAAAAATCATTTTCTTAGTTTCGAAAAATTGTAGAGGTGGAATAAATTCGAGTACCTTATATGAAATCTTTCTGCACCCTACAGAAAATTGATGTAGGTCTTTATAAGCCAAATTTGATAAATGAGATATTTTCAAAATAAGCGAAAATTAAGTTTTTGCATATAGCTCAAAAACAAAAGACGATCGAAAATTCCTGCGGTGCCTATTAAAGTTAATAAAACTTTATTGGAGTCTAAGGTTAAATAGATAATAGTTAAAAAAACCCTAAACATTAACTAAAAATGCTAAAACTGGATACATATTTCGGCAATTAAGTTGCTATCATAAATAAATTTAAGTCTAAGAACAGATCAGTTTTGGATTACTCAACATGTCAACCATGCCAAAGATCCAAAGACAAATCTGAAAAACAGCAGATTTAGATTACTCAGTATGTAAACCATACCAGAGGTCCAAAACTGTTCAGAACGTATCTAGTTTATCGTTTTTAGTTAAGGTTTAGGGATTTTGTAACTATTGTCTATTAAAGTTGTCTCAAAAAGTTGGCCCATAAATACCTACATCAATTTTCTGTTATGTGCATAATAGAAAGGTTTTTCATATTTTCATATGAGGAACTCGAATTTGTTCGACCCTGTACATATGTAAATAAACAATTAAATAGGATTGTGCTTGATAAAACATTTGTCGAGAAGTTGTCTACAAATTGAAATTAGATGCTAAAATTAGAAAATGTCCTTTCAAACACACGTGAAATATCTAAACGAATGTTTACACGTGGGATGGGACAATGTAAACACGAGCGTGACGCACTGAGATAGTTGCGGGACACAAGTTCTGGGGCTTGGTTAACGACTTGCTGAACGTTGGTGGCGAAGCTAAAAATATTTCTTACTGGATTTGTAAATAAATATAGCATCAGTGGATAGGGAAAACAGCGCGAGGTGTTACCGAGCGACTACAAAATCCTGCAGGGCGGAATTGGACTGAGCATCGTGAAGAGCACATGTCAACGAGAACCATTAGCGTCGCGACATCAGTGACGTCCGTGGATCAGGTCATGTAAACACTAGGCGTCCGTCTTCCGTCGCTCTGTAGTCTGTATACATGTCCACATAGCAACAACACTCTTCCAATACCTCTGCTCTCCTCGTACCAATTCACATTCACCTATTTTTACTTTAAGACTTGTGGTTGTCAGTGTCGGATGTCAGATGTCGGATGCTGTATTACTGTATGCATGATCTACATCATTCGTTTGCTTACACGGATCGCACTATTTGTTTATCCTTCCAACTATAGTCTGAACTATACGTTTATCATTACTATTAGTGGTTCTGTTTTACTCCCTATCTAAATATGCAATGTTACAAGTGCAGGATTAAAAAATAGAATGCTCTATTTGTCTTAAGCGACAGACAATTTAAATTTCATGGTAAAACAGAGTGTTAACAGTTTCAAAAATTATTTAGATTTTCTAAAGTACTGACCAAAATGAATAAAATATTTATGTATAAAGGTACTGACGTTCTACTTTTCATTACGAATATGGGATTTTGTTGCTGAGGCTGTAAGGCCGAGGAAAATAAACCAAATATATATAGGCTGTTTTAAAGAAAGAGTAAAAAAAATTAAGGGCATATAGTACTGACTTAATCAATATAGGTCTGATCTTCAACTGTTTCCGAGATAAATGAAAAATCGAAGAGAAACTGAGAATACTAGTGATCGAACAAAATTTTGTCTAGCAGAGGTAAACCCCGTAAAAATTCATTTTTCACTGCCTCATATCTCGGAAAATATTGAAGATCGGACCGTCGAAAATTCGAGAAATTCAAGACAAAATCTATAAAATACGAGATCTGGCGGCATCACTAATGCAGACGGACACATTCATATATATATATAGAGAATTTATTTTAAAATGCAACATACATTATGGTTCATCACTTCTATGGTTACTCAATATTGTCAAAAAATGACAGCAATGTAATATTTGTCCATTTTAAAATGCAACATTACAAATAGTATTGCAGCACAGGAGATAGCTCCAGAACACAACACAAATGGTGTCAATTCTTATTATAACCTACTAGAATATTGCCTCAGTGTGAATGGAGGTATTTTTTAAACATTTATTACATGAAAGTTATGAATTTTTGTAAGCTATAGTTTGTTAAGATGCGCAATATTCATGTTTTGATTTTTTTTTAATCGCATGTAGGCTAATTTATTGGAAATTAGTTTTGATAATACATAATACAAATTTTGTATATATATATATATAGTGTGTTAATTAAAAAACTGGCCATAGGCGTTTAACATGGGAAACAGTTTTTCTTTGCGCAAAATCCCCAATTATATATTATTATATTCTACGCCTAAATCAGTAAACAGTTTTAATTTTGCACGTTTGGTAACTTGTAAAATCTAATTTGAAATTGTATAAAAATATTGCTCATTTCTAGCGATACCCATGGAATTGAAACAAAATTACAGAGAAATGCGTATCGTTTGAAGTGTCAGAAATTCAGTTTTCAATTAAATGTTGCAGATAATTCAATTCTGCACCTAAATCACTACACAGGTATTATTTTTAAAATCTAACATTTAAATAACTTTTATTACTATTATTTTTTCACAATCTATCTATAAAATTAAATTTCTGACAGTTCAAATGAAATGAATTTCTTTCTAATTTTGTTTCAATTTCATTGGTATCGCTACAAGTGAGCAATATTTTTATACAATTTCAAATTAGATTTTACAAGTTACTAAAAGTGAAAAATTAAATCTGTTTAGTAATTTAGGCGTAGAATATTAATATCTACAACATTTATTTGAAACATTTTTGTCTAAAATTAATTGGGGACTTTTGCGCAAAGGAAAACTGTTTTCCCATATTAAACGCCTATGGCCGGTTTTTTTAATTAACACACTGTATATATATATCACCACAAGACCTATCTTTTCTTACATTAGAGACTTCAATAGTAAGAAATGTATATTAAAATCATTTCACAGTCAATCTGAATTAAAAAAACTTTCAATTTTATGTATATTTTATTTGTAATTTTATGAAAGCACTCACCTATGTTGTATATGCACAGACTATATCAAGACTAGTATAAAAAAAATGACAATGTATAACTAAGAACATGTCATATGAACATAGATTCTATTCCTGTGTGTTACAGAATTACAAGGAATCAAAGTGTTCAAAATAGCAGGAATTACAATAAAAACTTTTAAAACAAAAGAACAAAATACGAAAACAGTAAATATATTTATTTTTTTAAATAAATATTGAAAATGTGCCCTTTGAGCTTGAATCTAAAATTCGTAATTGGACAAGTCGAAATGTAATAGTAAAAGTATAAAGGGAAAGGGGATTCATTTACAAGGCAAAGTATGCACAGTATTAGTACCAGTGTCAACTAAACACGCGCTTGCTATACCTAATAAGTGATGAATTTCAGCAAACATATTTCTTGATATTTGTCGCAATCAATTATTTTAGTTTTATTACTATTGATTACATGATTAGTTTTAAATTGTTTTATCCATAAAATTAGTTATACATATGCACTTATGCTTTACCTGATAATTTAACTTTCTGATCAATTATAGTGTCATAGTTAATTCATTCATAGTATTCAAGAGTCTTTTCCAATACTTCTTTCCTTTTCCTGTACTCTTTTTTAAAGGCGTATTCCAAGCTTACTACATTTATATAAATACTTATAATTACTATATAATTGCAACGTATTTTTTAGATTTCCCCTGCGAAATATTTTAATTAAATAATAAATAAATAAATAAATCATGATCATGACGACTTATTATCGTTGCTGGGTGCCTTAACTTTTTATTCCCCGATTTCTTAACGCAGTTATTATGCGCCACCTCACCAGCTAAGCTGAGATGGAGAGATCACCACACATTATTTTAAAATTTATGTTAATTAGCAATAGCCATGATGCTAGATTTGTTTTTCCTGCAAATTAATTACAAACGTCAAACATCAATCTAACTTAAAGAAAATTAATCCTGTGTTTTTTATATCAAAGACATGTTCCTCATTCGGATAAATGTAGAAGAAACAGAAATATTGAAATTTCTTTGTAAAATTTTGAAGAAACTAGAATACAGTTTTGTCAGTTTTGCTGTAAAATGAACAGGAGAGCAGGTAACTGCATAAAACGAAAATCCCATGTTAAATCCTTGTATTCACTCATAAGCGCCACCACCCGGCACGGGTATACTAGGTACATACTACCTTGTTTTTAAAGATTTAGTCACATATTAGTGCATCGAAATCGATGTGTAGTGTAATGTATTTCCTATTTTTTTAAAAAATTGTGCGTGCAGTAGAGAAGAGCATGTGTTTGTGCACCGAAAAGTATGCAGAAAGTGCACACTCACTATGAGCCAATTTTCTTCTGTTGTTTAGGATTTAGCCCATAGAGACGCAGATCGTTAGTGTACGAATGTTGTGCTGACTTGTGGTTATTAATCGATAAATTATTATAATTGCGTCAGTAACAGTTGTACTACTGCAAAACAATATCACTTATCACCAAAATACCAATAACGTATTAATCATTTATATTTGGTTTTCATTTAATATCTTAGTAGCTTTTATTTGTTTTTATATAAACGTTACAATGACGTGACATTTATTTATATTACATACTTATTATCTATTGATTGCCTCGTTATATGCATTAGAATGATTTGTTATCGGACATCCCGTATTGAAATTCTATTTTCCGTTTAACGCAGAATAATTGCCTTCATAATAATTATGTAGTCGTTCACATGCTTCCTGATTTTTAGTAAACCTACTTGTGATTATTGCTGGTACATACATAAATACAACCGTGCGGTAAATACAGGGTATTCAAAAATAACGTTTAAATATTTAAAGAGCATATAATATGATTCAAAAAGAAATAAAAAAAATTGTGTGTGCTTAAGACCGCACGTCCGAAGTGAAAACTTGTATTTTATTATAATGTTTCATACAAATAATGACAGCTCATAAACTTCATAACAACCATATTATGTTTTGTGTGTACTTGTTATTTTAATTACTATAAAAATTGCTTGCTTTGATTTTGGTATTATTGGAAAAGTTTTGACATTTCTGCATGACAGCCCCAGACTCCGAGACGATATCTCTCATTTGATACTAAACACGAAATAGTTCTGACAATGTTATGCAAAAAAAGCGAATCAAGCTGTTAAACTTTTGTCATTTCTGCATGGCAGCCCTTGACGATACCTCTCATTTGATACTAAACACGATATGGTTCTGACAATTTTATGCAGAAAACATAACTCGATAAAACCGTCAAATTTTTGAAATTTCAGTATGGCAGCCCTTGACGATACCTCTCATTTGATACCAAACACGACATGGTTCTGACAATTTTATGCAGAAAACATAACTCGATAAAACCATCAAATTTTTGACATTTCAGTATGGCATCCCTTGACGATACCTCTCATTTGATACCAAACACGACATGGTTCTGACAACTTTATGCAAAAAACAAAAGCCGATCGAGCTGCCAATTTTTGACATTTCTGCATGACAGCCCTTGACTATATCTGTCATTCACTAAACACGATATGGTTCTGATAACTTTAATCAAAAAACAAAAGCCGATTGATGTGTCAAATTTTTGACATTTCTGCATGGCAGCCCGTCAAGAAACATTTCATTTGATACTAAACACGATATATTTGCGACAACATTATGTAAAAAAACAAAATCCGATCGAAGTTTAATTTTTTTTTTCACTAAATGGTTGGTAACATGTATTTTAGAGTTTCTTTTTGACAGATATTATGATATTTCCCGGCCTTGTATTAAAAGAATTGAACAAAATTGTCATAATTCAAACAAATCAAACTATACCGCGCTTTTTTGAAAAGCTGCTGATTTCCTTCCTGAGAAGATGTAGATGTTGTATCGATATGGAAGGAAGAGATGTTTTCGTGTCGAACATCTTTTATTATTTTGTATTGTGCCATTAATTTATTTTAGCTAACAGTAATAATAACAAATTAAAAAAATAAAATCGTTAGTATCTCAAAAATTATACATTTTCGGTCGCATGTATATTTTTTACTTCTTTTCATCATAATATATATTTTCTGATTTGTTAAACGTTATTTTTTAATGCCCTGTATAATGTTACCCTGTATTTATTTTATTTATTAAAATAGTAAATATAAAATCACGATTTGAAATAGAGAAATTTGTCAAAAGAAAATGATGTTAAATGAATATGTCAGACAGAAGCATAATTGTTATCTGGCCGGTATTGTGAAAATAGAAGTTTATTAAACGGTCGCCTATCGACAGTGCGTGAATTTGTCAGGACCTACTTGTAATTATGCTTGTCACTAAGCAACTGTCGATACCAATAAACTTCTCTAGCGTTATCATTTAATAATGTTATACAGTTTTGAATAAATCTGATGCAAACAAGATAGGTTGGGTGTTTACTCTCTTCGTTGTATGGACATATTTTTATTTAGGCATTTTTGTTGATTCATCTATAGAATACCGTAAAAATGTGAAGAGAATGGGATACAGGAACTATGGTAGAACAGAAGGGAGTTTGTTAAACGAGAGGGATAATGTAACGTGTACCTTATTGGTCTGCTAACGTTGGGCCCAGCTGTGACAATACCGTCGTGCCCGCTAACTGACGCTTGAGTGATGGCACTCATTACTTCATGGGAATCAACACTTGTGTTCCTTGTTGACACCTCGTCGCTCACTTGCTCACATGTGCTAAATACATGTCAAATTATTTATCTTGCACTTGTCAATACTGTTCATAATTACTATTTTGTGCCTGAAGTATATGATATTATTAAATTTATATTTACACTAAAATAGATATCTAAAATGACTAGCTTATTCAGTTATTTCCTACTACTGGTAGTATTGGACCCTAGAATTTTTGCGATAATTTTTAAAATTACATGACATGTCACACAAACTTTCAATTGCTTGTAGTTTTCGAACGAACTAATATTTAAACATTTTTTTTTTCATTAATACTCATACAAGAATAAAGCGATAACAATTTTCTTTTAAGACTTTAATTTCTAGAAATTCAATCAGTTGTTCAAAATACTCTAATTATGCGTAGACGTACTTAACATTGTCTTTACAACCAAATAATATTACTATCAAGTTTATATCTCTATCCATTTTTGAATTAATGGCCCAAAAGTCAATATACCCCATATTCAGATGAAAACTTCAAAATTTTCAAAAATCTAATTTGTATGTATCTAGATACTTCTCAGTGCACTGATTCCAAATTTTGAAACCGCAGGTCGATATCTCTTTTTGTTTTCGAGATATTTAGATTCAAAGTTTTGCTCAAAACTGCCCATTTTTGGGTATTAACCCAAAAATGGGCCAAGATACGAACTTGGCGACTCCACCATTCGATTAAGGGGGCAAAATTACATAAGTATACCAATTTTCATAATTTTTGAACAGCGCATACAGTTTCTAAAGCAAAATAACTGAAAATGGCCAAAAATCGCAAAAATCGTAAGGGGTACCCCTTAGGATTTTTTCAGATTTTGGCCATTTTCAGGGGTTTTCAAACTTTTCTTCATAAAAAATGAACCGGTTAGTCAAAATTTATGAAAATTGGTACACTTATATATTTTTATCCGTAGAATCGAATGGTGGTATCGCCAAATTCGTATCTCGGCCCATTTTTGGGTTATTACCCAAAAATGGGAAGTTTTATGAAAAACTTTAAATCCAAATATCTCGAGAACGAAAAGAGATATCGACCTGCGGTTTCAAAATTTGAAATCAGTGCACTGAGAAGTATCTAGATACATGAAAATTAGATTTTTGAAAATTTTAAAGTTTTTATCTGAATATGGGGTTTATTGACTCTTGGGCAATAATTCAAAACTAGGATTGATTGGATTATAAGATTTTTCGGGCCGGCCCGAAAAGCTCGTCCGACTCGGCTCAACTTTTACAAATTATTGGCCCGATTCGATCCGGTAAAAATTACCTTCGGCCCGGCTCGATGATCAACTCGCAATCGAGGCGGGCTTCGGGCCGGACGGGCCAAAGCTTGAGATCGAGTGCATCCCTAAAATTAATGCAAATAATGAGGCAATAACATTATAATAAATATTACTGTGACTATGAAAATGAAATAACTATTTAATTGTTTAATAAGAAAATTTAATGTTTTATTTATAAGCAAATGAAATTAAATAAATAAAAATATATAAAACAAATAATTGGGTGGATATTTAAATTCCCAACATGCGAAGAGGTGTTATGATCTATGTTATCCGCACGAAATATACACCGCAAGCAAAACAAACGATAACCACCCTTTATTGACATAGTATAAATCAATAACTGAATAAATAGGAGGAATACCTTTTAATAAATTGATAATGGGATACGACGATAACGATATAATAGCGAACAAGGGTTTGCGAAAGAAAAAGAAAAGGTGAAAAGTAAAAGGGTTGAATTAACCCAAGTTATTACTATGTCAAATTAGGAATCATTATTCTTTAATCAAGTTTGATATAAGATGTCCCACGAAAGAATCTCAATATTTGAAACAAATATGCTTTAACATACAATTTTAAGCAAAAAATTCTAATTAACATGTCTTTTTCAGGAATACCAACATTTTGAAGATGAATTTAGTCCTAGAGGTGTATATTATAATCCCTAATTTGGGAATGGTTATAGATAAGATTAAAAAATGGGTGAAATATTTAAATAAATGAACGTAAAAAACAAAATCGATTTATTGTATTAAATATTAAAGGGAACTTTTAAATAGGGTTAGTTGCTAATTTGGTTAGGAAACTTTATCAGTTTCTCAAATATGTCGTTATTATAAATGACACTCAAAACTGGCTACTTTAATCCAGACTAATTTATTTAAATTCGAATCGCAGTAACACACAAATAATAATTTCTTATTTTTGTAACAAGTATCTTTGCGTCTTTGGGTACACACCAAGAAATTCTGTTTAAAATGAACACTAAAATTGGTTTGTATAGGTCTACACCAAGTTGTGTAAATTTAACCACTTACAAATTTGGTATAAAAGTATACTTTGAAGTGGTTCAAAATTGAATACGAATATTTCGTAGCATAGCACCAACTTATGTATTTTAACTACAATGAGGTTATAAGATACGTACATGTATGTATGCGTGAATGTATATATTATAAATAAATAAAAACAATATGTTCAAACATCTCATTTACAGAACGCATTTTACATAGATTAAATGATGATAGAGTACTTACCAGATAATGGGAAATCTTCAAACCTGACGCCTGACGCCATCTTTAAAGAAAACACATTTACACAAATTTTTGTATTTCACTTTGAATGTTAGTTTGTATTATCATTTAATACACAAAACACAGAAATATACATCCGAACACTTCGAAGTACCACAATAAACTAAACTGAACTAAACTACCGTGCAATTTTTAACTTGTTTCATTAGGAACTCGACAAAACTAATCAGAGTGTAGAATGAAATTTCTTTAAATTATAACTATAAATAGTGTAAAATTTTTACAAATTATTTAGCACTACATATTTTACTGCATTTTATTATTTACAATTAGCAGTGGCGGATTTACGCATAGGCACAGTAGGCACGTGCCTACGGCGGCAAATTTTCTGGGGCGGCAATTTTTTTAAATCAGAAATGTATAATTTTGTAAAAAATTGCCGATCAAAAGACGCGACGAAAACATTTATATCGATGATCTCTGAAATAAATTTATATAAAGTAAAGCTTTTTTGTAGGTATATTATTATTACTCCGGTCTATTTGTATTTATCGTCTGTTTTTCTATGGTACTTAAGTAATGGATATGCGCTCTATTTTCAACAAATGTCCAAGTAATAAAACTCATGTTCAGACTTTATTTTGAGATCCTCGTTATTATTATGCTATCTATAATTATAATACATTTATTAAAATTGCCTGGATTGTAGAATAACCACTTGAAATTCCATTTTGTTATGCCTTTTTTTAGTTAAAATAAATAAAGAAATGCAAAATTAAAACGCGGAAGGATGTATTTATGTTTTTTTTTTTGCAAAAATAAAATCAGACTTTATCTATTCTAAAGGTTATACTTGTGAAAATTATGACTTCTTCGCTTGTAAATTTTCAAAAAATACTTTAATATAACGGAAACCTAACCCATAAAACTCAATTTGACGAAATTCGGGTATATAATGTAATGTGACAAAACGATTACTAGTTTTTAGGCTGTGTTTGTGAAAAATGTGACTTTTTCGCATGAAAATTTTCAATAAATACTTTAATGTAACGATATCCTAAATCACAAAACACAATTTGACGTAACTCGGATGGTTATATTCATTTTATAGGAAATTATCGGTACCTTTTTTCAGAAAAAATGCCAAAATCACTATAAATATTGCTTTCCGCGTCATAATTTTTGTGAAATTTTGTGTTTATAATACTTTTGTAACTATCAAAATAAAATTCTTGAGGGTTGGGTATTACAGACTTAAAATTACCTATTTAAGCCCCTATTATATTTTAACAAAAATAAAACATGCGAAAATTTTAAACATTAAAAAAGATATATTTCAACATTTCTGATATTCAAATACCTATATTATCTTTGGTTAATATTTGAAAATTACATTATTGATTTGTTAGAAATATATTTTAAAATTATGAAAAAGCGGCAATTTTCTGGGTGCCTACGGGCGGCAAAACTGTTAATCCGCCCCTGACAATTAGCAAATTTTATAAAATTCAATGTTGATTTTTACACTAATATATTTCACCACTTACCAAATCGGTTTTTACACGGTGAAAATTTCTTAAAGTGTAGCATTATGGATTACATAAATGTATTGTCTCATAAAATATTTAAATTTTCCTTTAATCCAACCCTGGGAATTGTGACAAACCTAAGGCAATTTGCGGTACACAGCACTAAACTGTTCCTTTGTATTTTTATAGTATCTAGAGTATTGAGAAGTGAGAAACTTCAGGTTGTTTTCGCGAATTATAATTAATTTATAAGTTTACATACATACAAATATATCTTCATAGTATTTATCATGAATTAATTTTTTTTTTTGTTATCTATCGTTTAATGTCTAATAATTGTTCATTTTGTTTGTTAACAGAAATAACTCTATTTGTGGTGATCATGACGTATTGACAAAATATTGATGGTAAATTCAATTCCGACCAAGCTTGAGAAACACGACACCTCAATAAAGACCGTACACTAGTCTTGAGTGCCGATAATTAATAGAATTAAGAATGGCTCTTTGCCGTCCAATCGCCATTCTTGTACTTATTACTTACTAAGACTTAACTTTTTTCTCTTTTATTTATGATGACATTTGGCAAAATAATATTTATTTATACAATATACAATACTAAAAATTATTTAAATAGTATAAATAAAATAATATACAGGCTGGTTGGTTTTTCATTGTCCAGTTTATATCTGCTGAAATACTAAAGATACAAGAAAAAGTTGTATGTGAGACTTGTCTAATACAACCTGATCTACAATTCAACAAAAACAATGGCCTACTAATTTTCTGGAAAATATTTTACTTTGATTTTTTAAATGTAAGACCTGTATAATAATGATGTATGACAAATATGGGTTTATCTTTAAATTATGTCTAATAAAGCAAAGAATAAAATGATAATAGTTGACTGATATTCTATTTTTATGACTTTTTACATACAGGGTGTTATGTACGTAAATGTACAACGTTTAACCCATGGTAGAACTGACCCCAGAGAGTAAATCTGGCAATAATTTTTGTTTAACATGCTTTCTAAAAAAAAAAATATATATCATCATGGCATATTACCCATTTCTGGGTGTGCTAGTATCTACAACACATGTAGACATCGGTAATGACGACGATATATTTTACCGTGTGGGTGCTTACCAGGCGACACCTCACGGGCACTCATAGCTGGTGTGGAGAGTGCACCACAGAGGTCACTTTTGTGCCAATTAAAATTGGAAATATTTGGCGTCTGTCGGGATCGAACCCGGTTCCCCCAGGTTCGCGACATGCTTTCTACAAGAACTAAAGGCCTTTAAAACTGACTAGTCGCGTCATAGTTGGCATTTTGAGAATATCAAAAAAACAGAATATAAATTGTACATTTATGCAAAAAAACATTTAACGTCAGTTTTGACAATCAATATTTTTGCCAGAGAACACATTGATTTTTACTTTTTTACAAAATTTTAAACTATGACGTGACTTCTTCATAATCCTAACTGATAAAGTGTTCGTCAGGACGTCAGGTGATGTATATTGTCCTAACGATTAAAATAAATCAAATATTTATTGTCTGTTATTATAATTTATAAGTATTTGAACATTGTGATATTAATAATGAAAGATAAATTTTTGTAGATTTGTATAATGGAAATAACAAGATGGTTGATATTAGAGAAGAGATAGTCATACACGTTGAATAATATGAGTGAGGTAACCGTTGGCTGAAAATTGAAATTGAAAAGCAATAAGTGATAATGGTAATAGTGAAGAGTATTTGAAAGGCTGAAGTGACGTGCAGCATTATAGGATGTGGTTTGGTGCGTCGTGATGAGCATGCTAGCGGGTATTTAAGTGTTAACGGGCTAACGTGCTGGGAGTGTCGCACAGATGGATGCGTGTCGCGGGAAATCCCCGACGCATTGCCGTACCGTTTGAACTCACTGCACGTACATTTACTCACCCCTATACGCCAGACACTCGGCTTTCCGTGTTCTGTGTTCTATGTTCCATGTTCCGTTTTCCGTTTCTCGACGCCGGACGCCGACGCCGACGCCGACACATCTATAACTCATTGATTTTTAAGTTACGCGGCTTGGGATATGGGACATGGGATGTAGGAAGTAGTGAAGTAGGACGAGACGCGTGGGATACAAATCAGCCAGCTCCAGCCTTGCGGTCGATAACAATTTCTTAATGTTACAAATACAAATAGAAACCTTTACTTTCACACTTGTCATAAGTTTGTGTTCCGTTGATTAAAATGACATGACAGCGCTCTGTTACTTTATCAACACAACGATTAAGCAAGAGGAGGAGGCGGAGGGTGGATAGGCAGCAGTCATGTCGTTCTTTACGGCTTTTTTCCGGGATATAAAACACTAATTTAATCTTATATCTGAGCTGAGGCTGAGGCTGAGAGTCGGGAGCGTCGGGAGCATCGGGGTACTGGCAAAGGGACGTTTTTAATGCAAGCAGTAGCGGCGATGTCAAAGCAATTCCTACCCTTGCTTTCGGCGCTCGCGGCTAGCGACGAGTCAGACTTGTTGCCCCGGGTGCGGGTGCGGGTACAAGAACGATGTCGCCCGACTTTGCTTTTTATCCGGTTCTGCAGACAAATCCCCTGAGTCAAGCTACTCCTGCTCACCCTCCGCAATCGCTTTAGCCTAAAGTGAAATTCAATATGCACTACACATAACTTGTCATAACGTCGCACACTATCAACCAAAATCCTATTTCAAATATCTTAAATGATTAATTTCTAGTGGAAAAAGTGTTGGTTGTTTGTTTTCTGAAATATGTGTGTGGAGAATGGTAGCATTGTAGTCGTATGTACGTGTTGTGTGTGGAACCCCAAGAGAGGAACGTATCTATCTCTCCGCGCAGGCCTAAACCTGACGGCCGTCACCCGACGCCGGACGCCCGACTCCGGAGTCCTGAGCGGTAAGCCCCAACAGGGAACAGAATAGCTCACGGTCAAACTAACAACTGGCCACTTAATGTGACGCTCGGGACACAGAACAAACGTCTTGCGTCTCCCTTTGTCTTACCGCCCTGCCACTACATTCTGACGTTTGTTATTAACGCTTCGCTCGATTCATCGGTTACCGCCACACAACAGCGACCCCAAACGCATTTCTCCGGCACCTTGATTTCACCAAGTGCACAGAGGAAAATATTGCTTCTAAGTAGTTGGTTAGTTTGCGAGGAACAAAGGAACTTGTACAGTACAGAGAAGCAAAGCAAAGGTAAAGACGACAACATATACAAGTCGCAACACGCAGCAAAGAGCAGAGGTAGCGTTTGAGGATGTTGTTTAGGGCATACGGAGAAGCAAGTAAGATGTGTCATAAGTTTGCAGAGTGACGCCGCAGGGACACCAGCACTAACTTGAGATCTGATTCGCTAGCGCACCTATGTACTCGTCGTAACTTCCGGCAGTTACCTCTTATACCTAAACGCGATTAATAATACACCACAACGTGACCTCAGTATTCTGGACTCCTACCCATCTCATCCTTTTCATTTAGTTTATCGCTGACAGTATTCCAACTACCTACATCAATAAAATATTGCCATCTTAAATATTTACTCCGATACTGCACACTGCTTTATGATTTCGCATTTCTAGTTAAATTTTTATAAATTATCAAATCATGTGTAGATTCAAAATCAAAATTCGAAAGGTAAAAAGATTTACACTAATCTGAACAGACAAGATGAGGCATCCTGTTGGAACATGTGAATGATATGTCCCAGATGCACAGTTCTATTTTAAATGTAAACTACAGATATTTACACATGCAACGCCAAATGTAGATCATTCTGATCATCAACTTTTTTATTATTTTTCATTTTTTAAATATATTATACAGAGTGTTATGTAAGTAAGTGTACAACGCTTAACCCATGGTAGGTAGAACTGACCTCATTGATAGTAAATTTGGCAATAACTTTGTTTAACATGCTTTCTACAAGAACTAGCGGCCTTTAAAACTGACCAATCACGTCATAATTCAAAATTTTGTAAAAAAGTAAAAATCAATGTGTTCTCTGAAAAAATGTCACACTTGTCACAAATGACATATAAGATCACTGACGTCGCTACATATTTCAGGTTTTCATAATGAAAAACTACATGTTTATGAGCATTGATTATAAAACAAATAATTCAAAATAATTTTTATTGTTGAAATATCTAGAAAACATACAAAATATAAATTGTAGGCCTATGAAAAAAAAAATAAAACATTTAACGTCAGTTTTGACAATCAATATTTTTTCCAGAGAACACATTGATTTATACCTTTTTACAAAATTTTGAAATATGACGTGATTGTTCAGCTTGTAGAAAGCATGTTAAACAAAAATTATTGCCAGATTTACTATCTGTGGGGTCAGTTCTACCATAGGTTAAGCGTTGTACACTTACATACATAACACCTTGTATACATATACAACGAAATTTACTTTCAAACAAATAACACTAGAATTTTGTATAATATGTATAATTGACAAATATTTTTGATGATCTGGAAGGTATACAGGGTGTGTCACGGATACAGGACACCCCGATTATTTTCTTTATCATTGGGGATAGAAGAAAATCATTCAAATAAAAGTTGTAGATGGAGGGGTACATTTACTTATTATGAAAATAAAATATTTAAAACAGTTGTTCTAAAACTATAAAATAATGTTTTTTTTTTTTAAATAAAATAAATAAATATATCATCACGGCATATTACCCATTTCTGGGTGTGCCAGTATCTACAACACATGTAGACATCGGTAATGATGACGATATATTTTACCGTGTGGGCGCTTACCAGGCGTCACCTCACGGGCACTCATAGCTGGCGTGGAGAGTGCGCCACAGGGGTCACTTTTGTGCCATTTAAAATTGGAAATATTTGGCGTCTGTCGGGATATATAATTTCGAGGCTTATTCGATAGAGTATTTTTTCTGAATTCAACCATGTAATCATTTAAACAGTAACAGTAACAATAACAATGACAATAATAATAATAATAATAATAAAAACATTAACAATAATAGTAGTAATGATAATAACAACAATTTATTTATATTGAATCTGGGCTACAATGGTACATAAAAAATAGAATTTCAGAATTTAAAAAAATTATAATGTGTCAAGCAAAGTAAATGATAATGTCCCTCTAATGTTTGCGATGCATAACCCCAGATCTTCAGAAGTACATCAAGCTGTTTTGCTCAATTTGAGTTTGGTCACTGACGGAATGCGTCCGTGTAATGGATGTCTAAAGTCTAGGGACTGTCTACTTCGTTCGGCCATGGTTAAAGTTTCTCGCCTAATTTGTGGTGGAGCAATTCTGACTAGCATGTACAAATGGTCTAGGTTGCTAGGTTTCAAGCAGGTCGTTATTAGTCTACATACTTCATTTAAAACTAGTTAATAATAATAATAATAATAATAATTAAATAAATAAATGTAAATATATCATCACGGCATATTACTCATTTCTGGGTGTGCCTATCTGTTTTATCGTAGATATCGGTAATGATGTTGACATAATTGTACCGAACGGGCGCTTACCAGGCGTCACCTCACGGGCACTCATTGCTGGCGTGGAGAGTGTACTAACTGCTGGCAATGTTGCTTGAGTTATGTTATCGAGAAAGCCGGTAAGTACGGCCGTGCAAATGCTAATGGTCACACGTAGCCGATAGGGTGATTATGAATTAATGGAAATGATAAAGACAAACACTAAAATCCTGCCTGAGTGGAATTCGAACCCGGGACTTTTGCGCTATCCCGGTCTTCAAATTATTATTGTTATTATTATTTTATATACACGATGCAACAAACGTGGAATTTGATCTATTCGCAATATGACTGCAGCTGAGAAATGATCTGGGAACCTATTTTTGTACT
The DNA here is from genome assembly GCA_943142095.1 of Ophonus ardosiacus. Classification (NCBI taxonomy): domain Eukaryota; kingdom Metazoa; phylum Arthropoda; class Insecta; order Coleoptera; family Carabidae; genus Ophonus; species Ophonus ardosiacus. The sequence continues at coordinate 47,256,751 of OW964833.1, read as the reverse complement.
GAGTTTCCCCTCCAATTCCAGCGTCCTAAATTGCGTTCCAAACTTATTGTCGAGCATTGAGCGTAGAGCGTCGAGCTTCCAGCATTGTCCCACGACGACGATGTTAATTAGCTATATTTTATACCTTACGGATTTGTGTTCCCCTGTAATTGTGAGCTTGATGTAATTTGCTCTCCAACAATTTATAACAAAACAAATAGGATAATGCGAACTTTAATGCTGCACTCCTTGTTTTGTCTTATAAGTGCATTTTGTTTTGTACCTTTCTTCACAATAATATATTTTTATTCACGCAAGTAATTTGTGTTTAGTTCACAAAGACGAATGAATTTATATGGCAAGTTGAATATTGACTTTGTTTAAGTCGAGGACGATTGGAATTGGGAGATAAGTGTATTGGTGTCCGCAACAGATTGACAGGGAATGTTCGATGCTCCAAGCGACACGTGCACTAGCCAGATAAACCACTCTAACGACTCGAACCCACAACCAGTGACAGAAATCAGGATCAAAAGTTTGAATTGGCTTGGGGTGAGCTGTGCGCTTGATCAGTGAAACTCCTCCAACATCCACATAGGTACTCGTACATATACACTTGTATTGCCTTAGACTCTATTGACCACAATTTCTTACTGCATAAAATAAGTAACTTTGGCACAACTCCCTCTGTGATTCAATTATTAACATCTTATCGACATAATCGCTCATTGGAAAAGGTTTTTTTGGCTGGAAATGGTGATGTAAATAAAGGAATTTCCGGATATCAGCCACTATATTTTATTCACTCTCGACAGTTTCGACCCCACAGCTCCTGAAGAAGACCCATGTGGGGTCGAAACGGTCGAGAGTGAAAATATAGTGGCTGATATCTAGAAATTCCTTTATTTACAAAATCGCTCATGGTTTTGAATCTTTCAAATTTGTTGCTAATTCAGGTGTACCGCAAGGATCCAACCTAGGACCGCTTTTATTTATTTCGTTCGTAAATGAACTCATTTCATCATTTAACTGTAATGTTCTTGCCTATGTTGATGACAACAAATTATATTTAAATATTAATACTCCAGCTAATACAATTCAATTACAAACCAACATAAATTTAATGGTAAACTGGTGTATTGAAAATAAATTAAAATTAAATATTGACAAATATTTCATAGTTACGTTTACACGTAAAAAAACGCTTTGCAGGTGGAATACAATATGTAGAATAATTTATTATAAAAAAAAAATCTATAAAAGATCTTGGAATTACATTCTGCAGCAATTTAATGTTCATAGATCATATAAATAATACTTGCAAATAGTCTAGCAAGACACTAGGCTTTCTTATGAGAATCTCTAATATCAATGTTCTAAAATCCTTATATTTAGCATTCATAACGAGCAAATTTGAGTATGACTTAATTTGGTATCCATTTTATAATTATCAAAGTCTAGCTCTTGATCAAATCCATCATAGATTTTTAAAATATCTCTCATTTAAACAATCCCTGGCCGGGAGGAGAGAATAGTCGATTTCTTAATCGCTTGGTAACCAACAAAGTTGATGCTTTATATCTCCTGTCCACGTGTTTTATTCCACGTACCTCGCGCACAGATACAGATATGCTGAAACAACCTCCAATTTATTTTCCATGCAGCCAATCTTCTGTACCCAGATATATACCGAGAGTTTTTTTTTTATCAGTGAACATGGGCGTATGTCATTACCATAGTTACATTTAAAATGATTGACAGCAATGCATTATCGCGTTTTTTTTTTTTAAACTGGACATAGGACGTGACATTTAGTATATCTGTCAATGTCATCAAATTGTCATACTTCAAAATGTATACAGTTAAAGAAAAGTTCAAATTGTAAATTGGAGTAATTATAACGAGTCTACAACAAGTTTCTGACTTATGTGCATTAACTTTTAATAAGCGACCCAGTCCAACAACTATAAGAAAAATTTACAATGACTACAGAACTAAAGGATGCGTCAATAAACAGAACAAGAAGAAAATCAGACCAAGTACTGTAGTTAATAGTAAGAAACAAGAAATTATGCAATTAATTGAAAGTGACAACACCCTGCCAACAATTTTTTTTTCTGAAATTAAGAATACTAGTATACAAGGTTTTAAGAGAAGAACATTTTAAGAGTTTTAAATATCAAAATCACCAAGAGTTATTACACAACGATATATATTTTATTTACGGATGAAGCGATATTTTATATTAATCGGGAAGTAAATTCACAAAATTGCAGGTATTGGAGTCGTCAAAATGTTCACTTATATCTGCACCAGGTATTCCCCCAACGCTGGATAGGACGTGGTGGAGAAGTGGAGTGGCCTGCAATGCCACCAGATCTTGCACCAAACGATTTTTTTTTCTTTGGGGCCATTTAAAAAATTGTATTTACAATGGTGACAAAATAAATATTGATCAATTAAAAAATAGGGATAAAATATAATTTATATTAATTATTTCTTGCCTTAGGCTTATGTCAGAGTATAGAATTATACCATACAATTTGAACTTTTTCTTCAACTGTATACATTTTGAAATACGACAATTTAATGACATTGGCAGATGTACTAAATGTCACGTACTATGTCCAGTTTAAAAAAAAAAACGCGATAATACATTGCTATCAATCATTTTAAATGTAACTATGGTAATGACATACGCCCATGTTCACTGATAAAACAACAATATATATATATATATATATATATATATATATATATATATATATATATATATGTTATATTTTGTCCTGTTATCGGATTAATGTTGGGCAATAAATTATTATTATTGTGTGATGTGATAATGTATAGTTATTCTAGCGAAAATTTCCACGTAATTCATTTATTTCAATTTATAATTTGTCATAGACATTTTAACGTCTCCCCGTACCCTAAAGCTGTGCATAGCGTAAAGCGTACAGTTGCTCTTTACAGGCGGCGACAACCCGCTTTGACAGCTTCAGGGCAATTACACCGAGGTGAATTATGTTTCCGACCAAACCAATTACTCCGACTATATAACAATACTGATGCTAATGTAATATACATTCCTAGGCCTAGGCAACAAGTGCCAAATATCTAAATCCACACACATGTTTTATCTATACTTGGACTTAATAAATCGTAAACGATTAACGTCCATCGAGAAAGTGAAGGCACGGGGCACGGGTTACTGCTTACCAAGAATGTGGAGTGAATTATTTATAAATGACAGAGAAAGAATGGACAGTACGTAGTGCGCTGTGACCAATAGCCATCCCAATTACCATTTGTCAAGCGGCAAGTTAATGAAACTGACCGGAAGCTACGGCACTTCCCTGCCCAAACATTTATGGTAACCCCTTTGTCTTACAACCCTTTTGTGCTGTGATACTCAAAATGCGTACGCGACCGATAGACTCTTCACTACATCACATCCACTTCACAGTTTGACATATTCTGTTATTACTTGGTCCATCTTTCTCCCTTCTGGATTCGCGTTGGCAGAGAATTACCTACTTCTCTCGTTTGCCAGGAAGAATGACATCTAATGAATCAGGCTGTCATTCAATCAATATAATTAGATTGTTGTTTCAGAATGAAAAGGGAAAGGGTTATATTCAGCCCAGCGTTCTCCCTTATCTTTACCCTTGCTTACTATCGTTTTGTGTGTGACAAGAATAACACTTATATTAAGGGTGTAATAAAATAATATATTATTTGCACATACGAGTAGTCTACTCCAATTTCCTCGAGTGTCAATTATATGACAGGACAGAATCAGAAGATATATGCACAGTTTTTTTCAATAATATTTTTATATGTAGTCACTTGACTGTGCTGTAAATTACATAAGGTATCGATGGTTGAGAAACAATACCTCGTATCTCGAATTTTAAGGATTTTTAGTTACTTAAGGCATACTATTATGAAGGTCATTTTATACAGTTTATACATACCTTGGAAGTGTTACTAAAATATAAAAGATATATATATATATATATATATATATATATATGCCGAGAGTTTTTTTTATCAGTGAACATGGGCGTATGTCATTACCACAGTTACATTTAAAATGATTGACAGCAATGTATTATCGCGTTTTTTTTAAAACTGGACATAGGACGTGACATTTAGTATATCTGTCAATGTCATCAAATTGTCATATTTCAAAATGTATACAGTTGAAGAAAAAGTTCAAATTGTATGGTATAATTCTATACTCTGACATAAGTCTAAGGCAAGAAATAATTAATATAAATTATATTTTATCCCTATTTTTTAATAGGAAGAAGTGGAGGCCACTCCACTTCTCCTTCACGTCCTATCCAGCGTTGGGGAATACCTGGTGCAGATATAAGTGAAAATTTTGACGACTCCAATACCTGCAATTTTGTGAATTTACTTCCCGATTAATATAAAATGTCGCTTCATCCGTAAATAAAATTCGATCCAGTAATATTTCCCCACTATTAATTTTGTTCATCATATCGTTGTGTAATAACTCTTGGTGATTTTGATATTTAAAACTCTTAAAATGTTCTTGTCGTAAAACCTTGTATACTAGTATTCTTAATTTCAGAAAAAAAATTGTTGACAGGGTGTTGTCACTTTCAATTAATTGCATAATTTCTTGTTTCTTTCTATTAACTACAGTACTTGGTCTGATTTTCTTCTTGTGCTGTTTATTGACGCATCCTTTAGTTCTGTAGTCATTGTAAATTTTTCTTATAGTTGTTGGACTGGGTCGCTTATTAAAAGTTAATGCACATAAGTCAGAAACTTGTTGTAGACTCGTTATAATTACTCCAATTTACAATTTGAACTTTTCTTTAACTGTATACATTTTGAAGTATGACAATTTGATGACATTGACAGATATACTAAATGTCACGTCCTATGTCCAGTTTTAAAAAAAACGCGATAATACATTGCTGTCAATCATTTTAAATGTAACTATGGTAATGACATACGCCCATGTTCACTGATAAAAAAAAAACTGTCGGTATATAAAGTACTCGCTACTGTGTCTCGAGTAGTTAAGAAAACAAATAGCGAGAATTCAGTGTGGGAGTTGTGTGAGTTTATGTATTTAAAATATCATCTACGCAATACATTTTTTAATTGGAGAAAGAATTTTTGAAAATTTTAAATTTTGTTCCTATAACATTTTAAAAAGTATGTAATAAATTGTTAAAATATCAGAGTAAATTTTGACTAAAAACTTAACTTTTACAAAACCTCCTGTGATTATAAGTTTTTTTTTTAGTCAAGATTTAACGTGATATTTCAACAATTTATTACATACTTTTTTAAAATGTTACTGAACAAAATTAAAAATTATTTGCTATACGCACATTAATGACTCAGTGTTAATCTTACCATTTAATTAATAATCATTTTTTCAACTTTTTTGAAAAGGAATATTTGTCACATTCAAACTATTATTTCTTATAATCACCGATATTTCAAACCACAAATTTCAACCATTGTCATCTAAAAATAACTACAAAAACAAAATTTAGTTAGAAATTATCATCATTGGAGAGTGTCATGTACTGCCGATTTTTTGATTTTAGCGACGACCCTAATGTGTATTATATACATACATATATACAAAACTTAACTAATTTGAATTCACTTGTATATGTAAACTTACTTATCCAAACAACTACACAATACTCCTGCAGCTAATTGCTCAAGAAGATGTTCATTTCCTTTGCTTAATTGAGGTACTCTGACTGCTTATGCGTATATGGATCTGTATGCGTATATTCTATTTGTACCACTTTGTATAAAGTGGTCATTCATCTGCATTTACCAGCAAATAACCCTATGTTGTGTTGTCTAACTAAACATATTTAATTAATACCGATGAAATATTTTTGTGAAAATTTCATGGGCTTCAACGGGGCTTGAACCCAGGATCTTATTATATCTAGTAGTATTTTTTTTTTAAACAGTGTCGAGTAAACTGACAAACTAAGTAACATATTAAAAATATTTTACAAGTGGCATTTTATTCAAGGGTTAATTTTTTAATCAATTTTTAAATTATGAGATGCAAATTTTTAGGGTCGTTGTACTGTACTGTAAAAATGTCTTACCTACCTTCTACAATAATTTGTTCTAATAACACATTTTATTTTGCTTAAAGGAGCTTTGCAGGCTCCCAAGTGCTCGTTGGCTAAGACCCTGAAAATTTTAACTAGAATTTGATATTTGATAATATCGTAAAATTGAAGTTAGTACAGTAGAAACATATTGAGTACATATATGAATAGAAAAGCGTAGCGTAGTTGTAATACCAAGTCAAAGATATACAGACAGCTCGTTAATTTAACAGAATCACGACAGTCGTTCAGTCACGTCGTTTTAAACACTTAGTGGTTTTTTGCAAGCGCCGTTACACTGACGTGAGCAACGTGTTTCAAACAATTACTAAATTTAATTAAAACTGCGCTTAAACATTTCCTAGCGGGAGTCATCTATCACCAGCAGGGCCCAAGTTTAGTCGTCGCTCGTCACCCGCGTTTATCGCGTCTCAGGCATAGCGCCATTTGCATTCCCTTAGCGTAGCTATGCTGGTTCCGATTACGGTCCCAGCTGAACTGCACCCCAATACCTACACCACTTTTTTCTGCAAAACGGTGTGTATCTTCCCCACACAGTTCACTGTGCTTTACTTAGCTTACAGAAGGTCTCATTACTCGATATTCAACAGAACCTGATACCTGTCATGTGTCTCACTTAAAGTTATGTACCAACCGACAACCGACGTCAGCGTCGGAACAACTCGGACAGTGAACGACGAACGCAACAGCGCTAGAGTGATTGTCAGAAACAGCGGCGGCATTTGATCGAAGAGTGAGGAATGTTCCTAGTCCACGGAATCTGCCATGAACTCGTGCTACATTTTCAAGTTGACAAGTGACAGTTTACCCTCCACTGCTTGACTGCTCGAATGCTCAGCGTCTTAGTTGATAGCTGGATTCCTACACTTATTGTTCTTGGACATTCCTTGCGCACAGCATACACAAGTACACACGTACAAACACAAAGGTACGCCGAATTGAAAATGTAAAGGGTCTTTCATTGATAGGATTTTAGTTTTAAATAAAACAAAAACGGTTTGACGTATCAATTTAGTTTTTGCTTTATTTTGAAGCTTGAACAATGCAAATATGTGTGCAACAATACAGGGTGTTATGTAAGTAAGTGATCAACGCTTAACCCATGGTAGAACTGACCCCAAAGATAGTAAATCTGGCAATACTTTTTGTTTAACATACTTTCTTCAAGAACTAGAGGCCTTTAAAACTGACCAATCACGTCATAGTTCAAAACTTTATAGAAAAGTAAAAATCAATGTGTTCTCTGGAAAAAATATTGATTGTCAATCTGACGTTAAATGTTTTTTTGCATAGACGTACAATTTATATTCTGTTTCTTTGATATTCTCAAAATGCCATTTACCTTCACCAATCAAGAGTATGCAGACATGCATATGGTTTATAGCGAGACATTACAAAATAGTCGTGCTGTTGTAAGACGGTACAGACAGTTATTTCCAAATAGACGTCAATGATTTTGTCATTTGTGACAGGTATCACATTTTTTCCAGAGAACACATTGATTTTTACTTTTTTATAAAGTTTTGAACTATGACTTGATTGGTCAGTTTTAAAGGCCTCTAGTTCTTGTAGAAAGTATGTTAAACAAAAATTATTGCCAGATTTACTATCTTTGGAGTCAGTTCTACCATTGGTTAAGCGTTATCACTTACTTACATAACACCCTGTATATCGTTCAAATATCCACCACAACTTTGTTTACACTGACGCAAACGATCGCTCCAATTTCTGGAAGAAATAAGGTCCGATAACGCCACCATGCCATAAACCGCACCACACAGTGAGTTTTTCGTGATGCAACGGCATTTCATGTAACACTTATGGGTTGTTTAACGGCAATTTTGTTTATTAACAAAGCCATACATCCAAAAATCTGAGATATTTTTTTTGGCCCAAATCTTGATTACCTTTCAAGTGTTCAAGGACCCAATCAGCAAACTTCCGACGTGAACTGTGATGGTTTAGCTTCAGTTCTTTAATCAATACGACTTTGTAAGGATGTAGGCCCAAATTCTTACGCAAAATTCTCAAAGTTGAATATTGAGATCGTCTTGAAATCGACAAATTTGGCTCATTGGCAACACTAGCCGCTGCAGCTGTGATATTTTTCTGATGGTGGCTTATTGTCTTGTAAAGTAAACTTACGAAAAAAACGTTTTTTATTCTGCGCAGTATAACGGTGACGGCGACCCAATTCTCTGGTGAACAAACGTTGAGCTCCCACAACTGAACTCCAACTTTGGTAATATTTTAAAAATAATTTCTAAATGTTCGGCAAGGGTCAAACGCTGCATGATGATAGTGAAATCTCTATTGAAAAAACTGTCGCCTGTATTGAAAGACACTATAGGTGTTTTTTGGCGATACACTGGTTCAAAAACGGTTTAACCCGGTTCAAACCATTACATTTTAGCGTTGCAACGGTGACGTCACTGACGCAAGCGGTTAAACCGTGTTCAAACCGTTTTGTCAGCCGGTTCAAAACAGTTTGTTTTTAGGTTAATATTATTTAAGGTACCAAAATGATCATTAATAAACCGAATAAACTAGTAAATGTTGAAATGGAAAATAATTTGCCTTTAAATACAAAGAAAATAAAAATAAAACATACTTACTCTGATGTTACTATTACAGCAGTTCATTTTAATTTATAAGGTTAGAAACTTAAAATGACAAATGTCCGTGGTTCAAAACATTTCATTTTAGCGTAGTACGGACTTATGACGTAATTTATGCAACTGGTTCAAAATTGATGACGTTTCGGTTCAAACCGTTTTTGAACCAGTGTATCGCCAAAAAACAGCTTATACTTAAATAGTTCAATGTAGGGTAAGAAAAGAGTGGCGCTAGTTTGCTGGTAACTGTGCTAGGCGAACGATGAACAGTAGAATTAGATAAGACACATGCACCGTTGTTGTTGTTGCATGCGGTCAGCCCATCTTTTCGGCTGTCAGCCGTCGAGCAGAAGTACAAATTTACAGGTACATAGCGTGCATTGTCTCAACTGTCTCTTTAGAGCATATCCTGTGAATATAAATGATACAACAAACGAACAGATTTACATTGTTTTAGGGTTATTGTACTGTTAAAATAGAAGTATGAAATCATAATTGATAAGTGATAAAGTAGAATCTAATTTAAAATAATTGTATCATCACAGCAGAGGCAGAGGCAGAGCGATGTTGTTCGGATGTTTTATCGAGTATATTTACGTTTCCACTAATAGCCATGCGAGGCTGCTGGAGTTAATTTCGTAACTCATTATCGTGGAAGATAGATATACGATGGACGCTGGATGTTATGTCGTGACTGGCCCCGACCACCGAGTACCAGGCATCGAGCGCCGGTCATCGGTCACCGGCCGCACAGGCACAGCGGCCAAGCGGACGCACGCACTGTACTTAACCACGCCACCATAGCCACCACATATCTACGTGCCGTGCTATATATGCTACATGGCTTCGTCGCTCAGTCGCTCAGTCGCTCCGTCTGTACTCGTAGTACCACTACCGCATATAACCGAGACTGCCCTCAAGAGTGCCACAGCGATCGAAATGATGGAATCTCTTAACCAGCAAACGTGCGACTAGGGGGAAATAGCCATGATTGAGTAGAAACTCTGTACCCTGTACCAATGCATTATGAAACGATCACCGGCTGTTTTATTGGCATATAAACACGATATCAATATGTCACTGTGTTTTATAACCTGTACCCATAGGGGAAGTGCTATACTTCGACGTACGTCCTTCGTGCTACGACCATCTACTCCAACAAAAACGAAAACCAAATAAATCTCACGAATCACATGCGCCCTATAAACTTTATAAATTTTTATTCACTTTTAAATTTACTCTTGTTTTAGTTTTATGTAATGACTTCTCTTTTATACCGTGAGTATTTTTTAACGTGAAACATTGGGTTTGTCATATCCATGGTTACGACTTGATATTTGATTGACAGCAATGTATTTGCCCGTTCCATTTAAAATGAAACATAGGGAATGAATCTGACAGAAGTATTATATTTAAATTTTAAATATTGTAAGAAATTTAGCGGAGTCAGAAAACCACTCGAGAGTACTAAACATAATTCTGGCACAAGATGCACACAGTATTTTTTTACATCTAAATTTAATTTTTAGAAAACAGGTATAATTATTTAAACAAAATTAACCTTTAATGACATCTTGTCAATATGACAGATAACCATAGAATTTTCCTATAAGTTATGATTTGATATTTGATTGACAGCAATGTATTTGTTTGTCTCATTTAAAATGACACATGACAGAAGTATTATATTTAAATATTGTAAGAAATTTAGCCGAGTCAGAAAACCACTCTGGCACAAGATGCACACAACTAATTTTAATTTAGAGTTCAGGTATAATTATTTAAACAAAATTAACCTCTACTGATGTCTTATCAAATGTCAAATTCGTTCCCTATGTTTCATTTTAAATGGAACGGGCAAATACATTGCTGTCAATCAAATGTCAAATCGTAACCATGGATAAGACAAACCCAATGTTTCACGTTAAAAAAAACTCACTGTATTAGGAATAGTTTTCGGGATAATATTTTAACTATTAATTATAAACAACGAAATTATATTAAAGCCCACTATGCATTACAACCGTTCAATATGAAATTTAAAAACAGACTGACTGGTAAAAGGTTTCCACACAAGACCATTCAATTTAATTACAAATTACAATAATATGTAGATGTCACTATATATATCACATCCCCGTCTTAAAACTGAGCTTGGTACCTTTCAGGAGGTTTGATGATACGCCTAGGACGATCTTCGATGATATTACTGTTTACATTAGGTGTGATACTTTCTAGTTCTTGATTATTTACATTATCATCATCATTTAATTCATCATGGGGTCCCAAAACCGCGTGCCTGAGTGTCTGGTCGCGAACCTGGGGAACCGGGTTCGATCCCGACCGACGCTAAATATTTTGAATTTTAAATAGCACAGTTTTATAACAATCAGTTTTAATGGGAAGCAAATATTAAAAATATTCTAATTTCCCATGTTAAATGCTTATGTAAATGTAACATGTAACGGATTTCGAGCGCCACCCGATTGAGGTACTACGTTGAATTAATAATAAAAATTTACAATATTTAACAACAACAAGAGACCTATATATAATGCGGTTAACCGATAAATAAAAAAGGGTTTTGCTTTCGGTTCCGGTTTTGTATATGTTTCGAATTTCGGTACAGGTTTCGGTTCTCATTTTTTTCGGTATTTTTCGGTTAATGGTTTCGGTTCCGGTTTCTGTTACCATCCCTGGACCCCTGTGGTGCACTCTCCACGGCAGCAATGAGTGCCTGTGAGGTGACGCCTGATAAACGCAAATAAACATGAACCTAATTTTTTATAACAACTGCTTGACACCAAGTTGTTTACTTCCACCATAATTATGAATTTGTTTACTTTGTTTATTATCGACAAAATTTGAAGTTTGTGGTAAAATCAATACAAACAATAACATATGTATCACAACTTCAAAAATGCAAACATATATATCTTAAACTACTTATGTATTTTAATATCTGTCACTATTACCGGTTGGTGACATAATGAAAAAGTAGTAATATATTTGGTTGATTTATACGAGATTATAATATAATTTATTCATTGGTGTATGTTAGAGTGGTGTGCGAAAACGCAGGATAGCGTAATGCAAGACAACTAGATGAATGAGCCCTGAGATGTTATATTCAAGCCAAGACACTTTTTTGACATTGAAAAGTAGCTATTTATCAAAATATAAAGAAAATAGAAAGCTTCTCTAATATCATTTATCTTTCAAAATCTTCCTTTTATGTACAACCATACCTTATTTATGTATATTTCCCTAATCGCTTTACGATATATTTTTTTTAAATTACAGCTATTGAAGTGCTACTAAGCATTATACATCCTCAATATCTATATATTTCAATTAATTCACATTTCGTAAATTATGATTTGTAAAGTGAAATAACACGTTTGAAAATGAAGGGTATATTGGTAGCGGTGGCATCTTGCGTTAATCAACGTAAGGTACAGGGTGCAGGACTAGGACTAGGACTGGGACTGCAGGAACACGAACAGTACGGCCTGTTTTCTGTTAACGACCGGCATGTGTGTTCTGGCATTAGAAGGCCATCAACGAGTCTCCCAGTCTATCAACCACCAATAATTGAGTATTGATCTCGCCATTGCGCTCAAACTAGCACTGTCATGCAATATCTGATTTTGAGAAGTAACTCCCACCACCAAGCACATATCGCTTTTCATCTTCGCACATTTTAACAATTACATTTGCGAATTAATTTTTACTAATAAATAATTTATAATAAATTAGTTTTGTTTAACCAGTCTAACCAAACTTGAGGTAAATAGTGGCATATTACCCATTACTGGGTGTGCCAGTATCTACACCCCATGTAGACATCGGTAATGAGGACGATATATTTGTACCGTGCGGGCGCTTACCAGGCGTCACCTTACGGACACTCATAGCTGGTGTGGAGAGTGCACCACAGGGATCCCTTTTGAGCGATTTGTGCATTGGCTGAGATCGATCCCGGGTCACTAGATTGGTAATCAGACACTATACGCATACGGACACGCGACCCCATGTAAATAGTATATTACATTTATTTTAATTAGTTTTCTTAGTAGGTACCTTGCTAAAATCGGATTATTGCAATAATTAACTTGATTGTAAATAAATCTCTTAAATATATCCATATATACTTTGGAGCTGACGTGGTTGTGTACGTTAGGTGATTGTGTTTCGGACGGCCCGGGTTCGACTCCTTCCGAAGTCAAACTTGAAATTTAAATATTATTTCCAATTTCCAATATTTCTGTAGTGCTCTCTTCACGATAACCCTGAGAACCCGTGAGGTGACGCCTGTTAAACGCCCTGTAATGGGATTCTGTAACTCGTCCGTTATCAAACGGTATAGTACTACCAGCGAATGAAATGTTTAAATTTTCATAACTTATGATTTGATTATTTGCAAGTACCCATTTAAATACTGGACTAGGAAATCCCAGAAATACGTTATAATGTCTTGCTGAAAATAGATGGATTTATTCCTTTATTTTGATTATAACAAAATATTTTGAGTTTTAAACTATTTAGTTTGACAATTCTATGAAATAGGACTATTTTTAATTTCATCTAACAGTAGTTTCGACTCGAGGCGAATCATAATTCGCGATATTAATTTTTTTTAAATACATCCCTGAATCCTGTTGCTAAGCTCATTTTAAATGTCTCCTAGTATTCGAATGGTATTGAGTACAATTCTAGTCTTCTCTAATGAAATACATAAAGGTCAGTTTCCTTTCAAATTCAAATCTTAAGATAAAACTATGAAAAGAAACCACATCTAAAAAATAATTTAACGTCAAATTGTCAAATAAAATATAATATTTTATGTGATATCGGTACCATTTACTATCGGATAAGTTAGAGAATCCTACCTCTGAACGGTACAGATATTTAGTCCTTACCGAAATTAGCGAATAGAAGCCACACCCAAAAATGTGTACCAAGCCATGATGATGTATTATAAATTATAATTATTGTTACACTTTATTTTCTTTGAAGTTAACAATACAGCTATAGAATAAGTCTCATATGAATTCTTAATACATAAGTAACAGTAATTTATTTTATCATACAATTTTTTTCATGGCACGTTTGTTTGTTATTTGATCAAATTTGTTGCTATTATAGTTATCATTATCGTACATAAACCTTTAATCTTTAATTTTGCTTCAGATACATCGGATATAGAGGTATACGAGAATAGTGAGAGTCAGCAACGAACCGGAAACTAATGGCCACTACTGACGACCCGGTAGAAATTTACGACAGTTGACGGAAAGAGTATATCACTATGGCATTAGGTATAGTACCCTTGAGCATTCGTAAGATATAATGTCAAACAGTTTTATATCTGCAAATAACTCAACTACATTACACATTTTCAGTAGAATTTGTGACGCAATCCATGCAAGATCATTTCTATATGTAAAATATATATCGATAAATTATAACGAGTGATTATTTTGTATAAATATATTTTAAAAATCTGTATAATTAGTAAATACGATACGTAACAACAACTAGGGACGGTCAACTGGGCGACAGATGCTTAACAACTGGATAATAACAAAGTGGATGATGGTTAATTGGGCGATCGTCATTTAAGAATAAAAACGCTTAGTAGGCATACATATAAAAGTGGCACTCTGATATTTTTCTAAACATACCTTAACCCTTAACGTAACCTTACCTAACGCACAATTTTGTAATTCTGCACATCTCTTATTTTATCGCGCAAATGCCCAGCGCCCAGTTGGCTGTCGCCCAGTTTATCATCGTCCAGTTGGCTTAATAATAAAATAAAAAATTAGTATTGTTGACACTGATACTGTACATACTTTGGCTTATAAATGAATCCCCTTTCTTTTTATACCAATTTTAGATGTTGACGGAGTCTTTTCTTCATTAGAACAACAACATATTATAATTACTATTACATTTCGAGTTGTCCATGTACGAATTCTATATCTATCTATATTATTAAATATTTAATTAATGGTAAAATAAGAAATATGGGGTCCCGTGGCCGCGTGCCTGAGTGTCTGGTCGCGAACCTGGGGGAACCGGGTTCGATCCCGACTGATGCCAAATATTTCCAATTTTAAATGGCACAAAAGTGACTCCTGTGGTGCACTCTCCACACCAGCTATGAGTGCCAGTGAGGTGACGCCTGGTAAGCGCCCACACGGTAAAATATATCGTCATCATTACCGATGTCTACATGTGTTGTAGATACTGGCACACCCAGAAATGGGTAATATGCCGTGATGATATATTTATTTATTTATTTATTTATTTGATTCTCTATCTCTAAATCTATAGACGATATAATAAAAATGTTCATTGTATTGGATAGATAATTTTGTATTCTTTAATATTTGTAATAACGTAAATTTCTAAAAAATAATATCTAAAAAATTTTTTTCAAGAAACTATTACTGCCGGTTACCAAAACCTTTTCAGCTCTTCCCATTAATGTCAGATTAAGGAATACGTAGTTAAATTGGTATTTAGTCTTATAGAATTTAAGAAACCATGTCTACAACATCCACACATACAAAATGTTAAAATCTGATTCTAGTAAAATGTGCTTATTCACTACAATCTGCGATTTTTAACATGATTCCAATACCTCTCTTAGGGAGAGGTAAAGAAGAGATTGGCACACCCAAAAATGAGTAATAAGCCATAATGATATATTTATTTATTTATAATATTAGTCATGCTGAACTTGTCAAGACAAACATAGTTTAACAAGTTGAAGAGTAAATAATAGATAGATGTAGTGAGAAAGACAAGGATGTTGATGAGGTTAGTGCCAGCAATGAGGAAAGTAACTAATTCCAGTTTGTCTGTTAGGTGGCGATTCGATCAATACAAAAGCAGCTGCTGCCCGCTGCCCGTCGTCTTGTGCTTTCTGCCAGGGATCACAACGTAAGAGTCGAATAAGGTTTTGGTTTTTCGACGTTGAGTGTTGAGTGCTCTCGATATCAGAATAGGCCTGTGATTGCAGATCGTTCATCAAGAAGCTTCTGTGTTGTAGGGAGGATGAAGGGGACGGGGACCCTCGTTGCTTCCGGTTGCGTCTAAGTTCACTATAACCCGGACAATTAATAGAAACACTCTGAGACACACTAAGAATCACTAAATAACTTGTCCTTCGTCCATTGCCGAAACAAACGAACACCAAACACAAACCTCTCTTGGTTCTTTCCACTTACAACACGAAAACTTTTACATTGAAAAGGACAAACATGTTTACTTACTGCATTAAATATTAATGAGGTATTGCACGTTTTTTTTTCTTTGCATTATTTGATAGAAAACAAAAAAAAAAAATATTTACCCTGTATTTTTTATTTTTATTCAAATTAATCTCTAAAAAGTGAAAATAATTATTAAAAGTGACATTCTCGGGATAACAGCAAAATTGACTACTGACGTCAACGGGTATAAGCCAATAAAGTAACAGTATGTTCCATGGCGTTTGTTGTCATTTTAAACGTCAAACGCGTGGTAGAAATATAGGTTATGGAATCATAAATGTTACAAGTATGGATTACTCCTAAACATATCGAAATTTTTAAATTTTATTATATAAAATATGTTGAATACCGTATTAATTATATATATATAAATAAATAAATGAAGGCATATTACCCATTTCTAGGCATGCCAGTCTGCTTTGTCGCAGATATCAGTAATGATGATTTTATTTATTTTATTTATTTATTTAGAAAGAAAGGCCGTACAACAGGCCAAGGCCCAATAAAAGTACAGCACAGTTAACAATATACATAAAGAATAAAAGTTTCTAGCTAGAAAGTATAATAATAGATAATGAGAAGTACAAACTAAGGATCAGACAAAGAATGCGAGAAAACATATTTTAGAAATGATTTAAACTTAAATAGTGAACAATTAAAAATATCTGGAACATTATAGCTAAGAATCATGTTATTGAAAGAATACATTAATCGATTTACTGTAGAAAACATAGCAGCATCGGTTTTATATTTTTTAGAAGAGAACGTTTCGAGAGAACGAGTAGAATAGGAAGGCACACGCAGAGATATTTTACTTAAAAGGACGGGACTATCTATATAATTATTTATGATTTTGTATAAAAATGTCAAATCCAACACTTCTCTACGTTTTTGTAAAGTGACGAAACTGACAGAATTATAAGGGAATTTCCAATTTAAAGCTGAAATAAATTTCGGTTGGATACCTTCAATTCTCTTAATATATAATTGGTAATGAGGAGACCAACAAACGACACCAAATTCTAATTGTGAACGCACGAGTGAATAATATAGTTGAACGAGAGTGTTATAGTTCTTGAAAAGTGCTCCAACTCTTAATATAAATCCAAGCATGATGACATATTTGTACCTTGGGGGGGTTTACCAAGGATCACTTCATGGGCACTCATTGCTGGCGTGGAGAGTGCACTACAGGGGTCACTTTTGTGCCATTTAAAATTCGAAATATTTGGAGTCGGTCGGGATCGAACCCGGTTCCCCAGATTCGCGACCAGACACTCTGGCATGCGCCCACGGGACCCCATAATAATTATATATTAATTTCATTTAGCTATATTCAGCCATTTGAATTATTTTTTTTTAAATTAATATGCGTATTTATTTATAAGACATAGTGATAGATCCATCTTCCATGCATAATACTTTAGATTGTTTTTTTCTAATCTAAATAAACAAACTTTTATACAAACTGCTATATTAAATAAAACTATGAAATTAACATATTCGTATTAACGAATAAAATAGACATATTAATATTTTTTGCAATACCTCATTACGTTGTCGTTATAATACATTACAAATGCTCTCATTTTTATAAAATTCTAGTTGCTTTCATAATAAATGAATTCATTAAATATGTCGCAGATTTATCAGTTGAGGGTTGTGTAAAATAGGGTAATATTTCATAACCTCAAATACTATTTAAAAATCTACCCCCTTTAATGAAGCTAATTTTTTGTCTTAATCCCGAAATTAAAAATATAATTTGTTAGTGATTTTTTCTTCTTTTTTCTTTTATTCAAGCTACCACAAACAAACGTTAGAAACATTGAAGTAATGTAAATGTAGTCTAGGTTTTATACATAATGCATAATGAGTACGTATAGGATATGGATGTGATAGGGGAGCTTGTAACTTGTTACTTGTAACCCAGTGGCCCACATTCGCATTACATTATGAAATGTAGGGGCAGTAGCAGCAGCTCTTGCATAGACTACCGCCGCTATGTGCAGTATGCGAGGGCGAGTATGCCTGAATCACAAACTGCCAGGGGTTTGTCACTCTCAATTCACATACACATACATACATATACGCGTATACGCATATACGCGTATACCATTACACATTTATATCAATTATACTAAAAAGTTTCACTTCTAATTTGCAGTTCAATATTGTACATCTATAACGCAGCAACATATGAATATTTAATTTCATCTCTCAAATTTTGGCATTAATCTTTAAATAATAACATAATTATATGATGATGATATATACTGGGTGTAACACGAAAACCGGGCCATAGGGGTTTAACATGGGAAATTTTTTAGACGGCATATTACCCATTACTGGGTGTGCCAGTATCTACAACACATGTAGACATGGTAATAATATATATATACCGGGAGTTTATTTTACCAGTAAACATAGGGTATATCATTGCCATAGTTACGATATGAATGTTTGACAGCAATGTATTGAAGCGTTTATTTTATGAGAAAACATAGGCGTCTAACATGGGAAGCAGTTTTTTGTAAATACAAAGTGTTCGGCAAAAATTCAAGACATTACATCTTGTACATTATTTAATATTAATTACTTTAATAATATTGCAAAAATTACAATAAATTACAGAAATTGTCAAATAAATAATATGGCAATGGTATACTCTATGTTTACTGATAAAATAAACTCTCGGTATATATATATATATACATACAGAGAGTTTATTTTAAAATGCAACATTATGCTTCATCACTTCCATGGTTACTCACTATTGTCAAGAATTACAGCAATGTAATATTTGTCCATTTTAAAATGCAACATTATAAATAGTATTGCAGAACAGGAGATACCTCCAAAACACATCACAAATGGTGTCAATTCTTATTACGACCGACTAGAATGATTGGGAGTATTTTTTAAAATTTATTACATGAAAATTATAAATTTTTGTAAGCTAAAGTTTGTTAAGATGTACAACATTCATGTTTTGATTATTTGTTAATCATATGTAGGCTAATTTATTGGAAATTAGTTTTGATAATACAAAACTACAAATTTTGTATGTTGCATTTTAAAATGGACAAATATTACATTGCTGTCATTTTTTGACAATAGTGAGTAACCATGGAAGTGATGAACCATATGTTGCATGTTAAAATATATTTATTTATTTCTCATATATTTATTATATTATAATGTACTGTTTGTGTAAACTATTAATTAATATCATATGCAACTTGTTATTTATGTTTACATTGCCAAATTGTTATTGTACCAAATATTTCTCATAATAATTTATTGTATTTTGATTATTGTATTGCTCACTTCAGGGGTTGTTTGAAAATCAGCTGTTGTACCTGAAACAAATCCCTTTGTACTTCTTATGTGCAATAAACATTATTATTATTATTATTATTATTATTATTATTATTATTATTATTATTATTATATGGGGTCGCGTGTCCGTGTGCGTATAGTGTCTGGTTGCCAATCTGGTGACCCGGGTTCGATCCCGGCCAGTGCAGACTTTTAATCGTACAAAAGTAATCCCTGTGGTTCACTCTCCACACCAGTTATGAGTGCCCATGAGGTAACGCCTGGTAAGCGCCCACGCGGTAAATCAATAATAATTTTCTCTTACAGGTTTCGTTATCGAAACAATTGAATTTAAAATTTTATAAAAGTTAGGTACCCTTTATAGAGTTAGCCATGGTATTGAAATAAAATCTAAAACAAACTTTATGACATTTTATCTGTGAGAAATTATAAAATATTACTACTCAATAATCTATATCTTCTCATCTGTACATAATTCTCCATTATCAATAATGATAACTCAAACAGAGCTTTTCTGACAAGTAAACTATGTCATAATCTCACAGATACGTTTCTGACAGGTAAAATGTCATTATATATGTTATCATTAATGAAAATGGAGAATTATTCACAGGAAGAAAAGATTAGTAGTATTATTTTGTAAAATTGAGTAAAATTATAAATATGTCTATTATTTTCTACATTATTTTATTTAGTTTTCAAAGATAATTTGCAGAATAGCTATATGTGTATTAAGAGCGCAAAATGGGATATTGTCGATTGAGAGGTTGTTACCGCGCGACATAGGAGCGCGGCATTCTCTCGAAATCGACAATGTCCATTTGCTCTCGAAACACACACAAGATTTTTTCTACAGTCCTTACAATGGGGTCCTCCACCATAACAAAAAATAATAAAATGTACACTTTGTACTTACAGTACTACTCAATAAATAACGACTAGGTACAATTTTTAATTTTAATTTATCGTTATTTTCCATTCTTCTTGAGGTATTGTTTCAATCTAATCTAAGCATTTTTTGTTTTTGCCCTATTTTATTTCTGTATTCCTTTACACAGCAGTACGGCATTTTGTTTGGTTATGTAATATACCGACAGGACAGTCATATGTCAGACTTGTGTTGATAAAAGAGAGCGCAAATGCCTACTTTGTATATAGACTGAAGTAAAAGTATATTTTGTTTCGTTTAAATAAATACTTTATATATGGGTAATCAACTTGCAACACAAAATTATTCATAAAAGCTTTTTGACGATGACAAAACAAAATATTAGAAAATACTAAAAATTTGTTATTAGTAATTATGTACTAAAATTAATGACATTGAAAATTAATTTATTGCACAAAACTGACGTTGAAATTGTCATAAATTGATTTAGAGCTCACAAACATGTTAAAATGGCACGTTAAAATAAGCCCTGATAATATATACATATAAAGTTAATGGAATGGCATAAAACATATTATCACCCTACTTAAAAGACAAGAAATAAATAACACAAAAAGAAAAGTAAATCGTAAAGTAATACCCAACCCCTTTTATTTATAATGGTTATAACGACCCATTTAACAAATATTTTAACAAAACCTGCAAGATTCATGTTTCTAGGCACTAAATATTTGTATCGGAAGTAAAATTCACAGTTAGTGACAGGTGCTTATCTAATAAATTAAGATTAAATAAAAATAAAATAGTGTATATGACGTTTGAAACAGATCTGAGAATTAAAAATTAAAAACAATTGAGAAAATTTTAAGAATTAAAATCAAACAAAATTAAAAACTAGAGATGCACTCGATTTCGAGCTTTGGCCCGACCCGGCCCGAAGCCCGCCTCGATTTCGAGTCGATCATCGAGCATTTTCAAAAATCGAGGCGAATCGGACTTTTGATTTTGGCCTGGCCCGAAAATTCGAGCTTTTCGGGCGGCCCGAAAAATCTTATAGCTCAATCAAATGCACAGTTTCCTTAATATTTTAATGAAAATGGATGAAGTTGAAAAGGGTCAAAATGATTTAATAACAACATACTTCACATATTAAAAAATAAAAATGTATTATTTTACTTCAAGAATTCAAGGTTATTTATTAAAGCATAATAATTATATTGTGATGTTTCTATTATTATTGTTATTACTCGTATACTTAAATAAAAGTGATTTTTGTTCCTACCATAACGATTTCTTGTCCTATTTTTGAGCAGAAACGAAGTTAGATAAAAAACTTTATGTAAATTAAATTTTTTATATAAGACTTGTGAAAAATTTGTTTAATTTTTCGAACGTCTTTGGTAAACAAAGTGTTCAATACTCGTAGGTCTGTAATTTTTATAACAAACTTACACTAGAAGGGTCTCTTTTTTAACTACTTATGTTAACTTATGTTGAAAGTTATAAGAATGTAGAAGTTTTTTATAAGTTTGACACGAAAAAAGTTAAATATTTCGCCTTAACATAAAAATCAACATTAGGATTTCGAGTCAATTTTCTAGCCGGGCTAGTTAATTTTTTTGTCGAGTCGATCTTCGAGTCGGGCCGGCAATTTTTATTTTCGGGCCGAGTCGATCCAAACCTCAAAGCCCGGCCTGGCCCGGCCCGGTCCGAATGCATCTCTATTTAAAACATACTATCTAAACTCTGGCATTATGCCCTTAAATGTTAGGACAAGATTTGTTAAAAAAGTAATGAAAAACTTCGAACGCCTTTCACTAAAAAAGTGTTAAATACTCGTAGGTCTGTAATTTTTACAACAATCTTACACTAGAAGCGCATCTTTTTTAACAATTAATGTTGTTGAAATTATGATATATTTGTTTGCAGATTGCTTAGTAACAATACAGTGCAGTAAAGAATAATAATGCATGAAAAACCTCATTTACCGGACTGAAATCATTTCAGTAAACAATGAAATACGACACAGTATGAAATAAATACATACAACAATTATTCATTGATGCATAATTTTCAATTTTTAATTTGTTTCATAGTTTGTTCAATTCGACAAAAAGTTTGGAGCTAAATTATTTGAATTTATTAAGACGCTAGTTATTCAATCAAGGAAATGGAAGAAAGAAAAAAGTGAGCAAATAACGCCCCCTTTGTTTACGTGTTCGGTCAATGCGACGCAGCGACAAGCCTAAAATACCCGCACGTCGCACATCGCACGTCGCACGCAGTTATACGCCAACACCAACACCAAATCTTGATCCCGATGATTATAGCACAACGGGCAAAAACCGAACTACCGAAAAAGCACAATTAAATTGAACGGGTGCGGGTTCTGTTACAAGATTCCGGCGAATAAAAAAGTGACAACTGACTTCAGCTCCATTAAACGCTTACATCTGTCAACTGGGAAAAAATGTGGTAATCTAACAATTTGTCGACCCCTCAAGCCAAAAGCGTTAAGCTTATTACAGTCGGCCAGATCAAATATTGTTTGTCGTTTCTGTGCAATTGTTTCAGCAAATCAGATGTGCTTTTATGATTTAACAAAGATAATAATAACTAGATTCATGTAAATATACCGATTGTCCTAGATATAATGTTTATTCAATAGGTATTTTTTGTATTTTCGAAATTATAAGAAAGTTTGATTAAATTATGTATACTTTTAATAATGTTTTTGTTCTTTCTCTAAAACAATCATATGACTAACTACAGGAAAACAAATGATCGAGTTTGTTAAATGATTTCTAAATCTGGAGTAAAATGAAACCTTTATTACCGACGATTATGCGGGATGAACACGTTTTCGATAATCCGAGGTAATAGAATTTTCAAAATAATGTTGGTAAAAAATGCAACATTTGTTTTAAATATATACATACATGGTTTATAGCACATGTTAGAGTACAAAATATACAGGATGACACAAATTCGAGTTCCTTATATGAAAAACTTTCTTATTAAGCACGCTACAAAAAATTGATATAGGTCTTTATGGGCCAACTTTTCGAGACAACTTTAATAGGCACCACAGGAATTTTCTATCGTTTGTTTTTGAGCTACATAGGCTAAAACTTGTTTTTCGTTTATTTTGAAAAATACCTCATATCTTGTACAGTACTTGCACTTTTGTGTACAAGATCTTATGATGTACATAGCGAATGTAAACAATAAACGATAGATATTTCTCACATTCGCCTGCCGGCTCAGATAACCAGAATTTAAAATTTGAAATATTTGGCGTCGGTCGGGATCGAACCCGGTTCCCCAGGTTCGCGACCAGACACTCAGGCACGCTTTTTATTTTTAATGTTCCTAAATACAGTCCTAATTCGGAGTAGGCGAAGAAGAAAAAAGTATTAAATTAAATGTCAATTTGGCACGAAATGTTGTCAAACGTGTTATCTAAGGAAATCAAAGTTTTTCTTCTTGAATTCTTATTTTGGAAATAGAAATAAATTAGTACACGCGGTAAAGGCAATATTCTGTTTTCTTCTTTATTATTTTTTCTGCTTAAAATTACATTTCACGATCAGTTTTGACAACGTGGTCGTAACCTATTCCGAATTAGGTTTTTTTTAACACACTGTGGTGTGTTTCAAAACATGTGTCGGAAAATAAAGGGTGGGATTGGTTGGCTAATTATAAGAAAAAAAGTTCCTATTAACATGGTTCCGCAAACGCACCGTTTTCGAGATACAAAAAAAATTGTTATGAAAAGCATGAAAAAAAGTAGCAACATGATCACAGAACTTTTATTTTACAAAACTAAGCAATAACGTAAAAAACAAGAAAAATCACAAAAATTGTTGAAAATGATAACAACAAAACATGTTGCTACTTTTTTTCATGTTTTCCATCATAAAATGCCGTATTTCTCTAAAACGGTTTACGTTAGAGCTTTTGACTAGGAGTACCTTTTTTGTGGTGGTTCACAATGTGCTTTCAAAATGCCAATTTCCCAAGTGTCATAGAAATTAGGGCCATAAAAATCTCACGCAACCCTAAAATCTCCGTCAATGGCACATGAAAAAAATTGAATAAGCGCTTAAAAAGTAGCTAATATTAATGATAAGATGTGTACAAAAGCTGAGTTTTGTATCTCAAACGGTTCCTGAGATATCGTCAAAAAACAAAAAAAAAATATTTTTTTTTACACCCTGTATCTCGGAAACGGTGCGTTTGCGGAATCATGTTAATGGCAACTTTTTTTCTTATAATTAGTCAACCAATCCCACCATTTATTTTCCGACACATGTTTTGAAACACACTGTATATGTAAATAAGTACCTACATAATTGTAAATAAATCTTTTATTCGTTGATAATTTCTGTTTAAAATTTTAGGAACTTACATTTGTATTTAATGTAGGTACGTACTTAGTAATTGCTAAGCATAATTTATCATATATAAAATATGTATTTAAATATTTTAATTTATTCATGATATTTATTGATTAAACTAAAACATTATAATCTGTACTGTACTTAAGCATGCAGTACCAGTAAAAAGATTCTATTAAAATATTGATTTTTGTTGTTTATTCTTAATATATCGTTGTATACCTCGCGGCTTTAGTTTGATCTGAAAACACATTATGGAATAGTAAATGGACTTTCATTGGCTTCGTACACAAATTATTGATGGATTTTCGCAGCAGGAGTTTTGTTGTCATCGAATCTCACTGTTCACATTTAGAGTTTGGGCTGTGTATCGGCCGCCTTCCAATCTGAGGCGGCTGAGCTGCGGCTACATTTCATCTGTTCGATCTTTCCGAGACTGAGTCTACGCTCATCTGTTACATTTATCGTTATTCAATTGTACTTCACAATTACTAACCTGCTGATGAATTAAAATTTTGTATTATTTTGACAAGCTCTATAATTTGTTATCAACGACAGGTAGAGTGAGTACCGATTACATTATAGTAAAGGGTATAAATATATAATACAGTACAGGATGTCTCATTTTCGATGTTTGTTATGGTATCTCGGGAAATATTAATGATAGAGCAAAAACATCTGCACATTCCAGGGTCAACTTTTTGAAAAAAGTTTAATAGTCAATTTCTAAAAATTCGCTCAGATGTTCAAATGCACATGTAGAATGTGCGTACACTAACGTAACATTGTCTTTAAAATCAAATAATGTTACTAGCAAGTTTATATCTACATCTTTACCTAGTTTTGAATTATTGCCCCAAAAGTCAATATACCCCATATTCAGATAAAAACTTCAAAATTTTCAAAAATCTAATTTTTATGTATCTAGATACTTCTCAATGCGCTGATTCCAAATTTTGAAATCGCAGGTCGATATCTCTTTCCGTTCGCGAGATATTTAGATTCAAAGTTTTGCTCAAAACGGCCCATTTTTTAGTACTAACCCAAAAATGGGTCGAGATATGAATTTGGCGATACCACCATTCGATTCTACGGGCAAAATTACATAAGTACACCAATTTTTATCATTTTTGAACAGCACATACAAGCTCTAAAGCAAAATTACTGAAAATGGCCAAAAATCGCAAAAATCGTAAGGGGTACCCCTTACGATTTTTTCAGATTTTGCCAATTTTCAAACTTTTATTCATAAAAAATGAACCGGTTGGTGAAAAATTATGAAAATTGGTATACTTATGTATTTTTGTCCGTAGAATCGAATAATGAAGTCGCCAAGTTCATATCACGACCCATTTTTGAATTATTGCCCCAAAAGTCAATATGGCCCATTTTCAGATAAAACTTCAAAATTTTCAAAAATCTAATTTTTATGTATCTAGATACTTTTCAGTGCACTGATTCCAAATTTTGAAACCGCAGGTTGATATCTCTTTTCGTTCTCGAGATATTTAGATTCAAAGTTTTGCTCAAAATTGCCAATTTTTGGGTTATTACCCAAAAATGGGTCGAGATATGAATTTGGAGATATCATCATTCGATTCTACGGGCAAAATTACATAAGTATACCAATTTTCATAATTTTTGAACATCGCATACAATCTCTAAAGCAAAATAACTGAAAATGGCCAAAAATCGTAAAAATCGTAAGGGGTACCCCTTAGGATTTTTTCAGATTTTGCCAATTTTCAAACTTTTATTCATAAAAAATGAACCGGTTGGTGAAAAATTATGAAAATTGGTATACTTATGTATTTTTGTCCGTAGAATCGAATAATGAAGTCGCCAAGTTCATGTCACGACCCATTTTTGAATTATTGCCCCAAAAGTCAATATGCCCCATTTTCAGATAAAAACTTCAAAATTTTCAAAAATCTAATTTATATGTTTCTAGATACTTCTCAGTGCACTGATTCCAAATTTTAAAACCGCAGGTCGATATCTCTTTTCGTTCTCGAGATATTTAGATTCAAAGTTTTGCTCATAACTGCCCATTTTTGGGTTATTACCCAAAAATGGGTCGAGATATGAATTTGGAGATATCATCATTCGATTCTACGGGCAAAATTACATAAGTATACCAATTTTCATAATTTTTGAACATCGCATACAATCTCTAAAGCAAAATAACTGAAAATGGCCAAAAATCGTAAAAATCGTAAGGGGTACCCCTTAGGATTTTTTCAGATTTTGGCCATTTTCAGAGATTTTCAAGTTTTCATTCATAAAAAATGACCCGGTTAGTCAAAAATAATGAAAATTGGTACACTTATGTAATTTTGCCCGTAGAATCGAATGGCCATGTCGCCAAATTCATATCTCGACCCATTTTTGGGTTATTACCCAAAAATGGGCAGTTTTATGCAAAACTTTGAATCTAAATATCTCGAGAATGAAAAGAGATATCGACCTGCGGTTTCAAAATTTGGAATCAGTGCACTGAGAAGTATCTAGATACATAAAAATTAGATTTTTGAAAATTTTAAAGTTTTTATCTGAATATGGGGTATATTGACTTTTGGGGCAATAATTCAAAACTAGGTAAAGATTTAGCCCAGAAATGGGTAATTTTGAGAAAATATTTGAGGTTGATTCTCTCTAAAACTAAAAGAGATATCGACGTGCGTTTTCATTATTTGGAATCCGTGCATTGCGAAGTACGAGATACATGAAAATTGGATCCGAATGCATACCTAAGCATAAATTACTATTATTTTTCAGGCTTTTTTTGATTTCGGGAGTCTTCAAGAAATCTAGGGTCTTTCCATGTCTACAATTATTGTGAAGGATTTCGAAATTCCGTTGTTACGTCAAACTAATTGTTATTACTTGTTATGTGATCTGCAAAACTCGAATTCCTGCTTTCATGAACTATGCAGCGCTGGTGTTGTATGAAACGCGTGGAGAACTTGCGTGCTGTTTCACCTACATAGATGGCGTTACATGACTTACAGATTTTCTCAAAAAGTTGACTCTGAATTTTGCTCTATCATTAATATTTCCCGAGATACCTCGAAAATGAGACACCCTGTACAGATAGAGATATGAGTAGAGTATAGTGCAGCGGCTTATGTAAACGTAGTGGTATAATACAAGCATTGCAGTCTGACAACGACCTTCGCGTTTACACTCGCATTACGTTCAGTTGCTCGATGGCTTAGCCGTTCGACCGCATGCTGCGCCCAAGCCTGCCTACCAAGCTCCTCTTATCAATTACCCGTATCTTAAACGTGGACATAAATAACAACAGGTATAAAAATCTCATTATAGTCTCGTGAAATATGAATCTAATTGATGAAATAGAGTTATATCTGTATGCTTCGAACGTGTTGATTACTTCTTATTTTCTTTGAGTTATGTGTCTACCTTGTCCATTGTCTATTTCTGTTATTTACATCACGCCGTTCAATACGACAATACCGAAATATTGTACTTATCCTACATCTAAAAGGCCTGTTCTGCAAAACATTCGCTTAACGAATCGTTATTATGAAATTCGTTAACAGCTATTAATTTTATATTCAGTAATACATTTTACAAAAACATAACGTTCAATGTTAGGAGGAAGTTGATAGATAAAATGTATTAGCGGATTTCTTGGCGGTGATTGTAAGGAATTATATTGTTGTTATTCCATAAGTTTGTGTTATTATTATTATTATTATTATAAGATAAAGCAAATAACAACAATCAGTCAAATTTTATAAAATCCCGTGTGATGGTTGTAATCGCTCTTATATTAGACATACGTCTCAAAAGCTAGGTACTAGATTGTCCCAACACAAACAAGGAGAGAAGAAAATTAATACAAAAAATGTATGTGCCCTAACAGCACATGCTAATCATTTCATAAATTATGACAAAACTACTATATTAAAATTTTAAAATAACTACTAGAAAAGACTCGTTTTAGAAATGTGCCACATTAACAGTAACAACACAGTTAACTACAATACTGACACAAAATAGAAAATCATAATATATTTTTAAATTTACCGCTTTCCTTTGCCGCGCTGTGAACTTTTCTCATCTTATTTGAACTGCTATAATTCGCACCTAACCCTAAATTTCTAAAATATTCTCACACTTTTCGGCCAACATGTGACTATCACATAATAATTAGTGGCTGGTCGCGAACCTGGGGAACAGATTTCGATCCCGACCGACGCCAAATATTTCCCTTCGTTTTAAATGGCACAAAAGTGACCCTTGTGGTGCTCTCTCCACGCCAGTAATGAGTGGCCGTAAGGTGACGCCTGGTAAACGCCTCACGGTACATCATTACCGATATCTGCGACAAAGCAGATTGGTACACCTAAAAATGGGTAATATGCCGTAATGATATACTTATATTTATTTATTTATGATCAGACTGTAAACAAGACAGGAACTGAAACGAACAGTAATTGCACAGATCAGCTGCCAATATAAAAGAGGCTGCGTAACTTTAAAACTTATTTGAACAACTATTATATTATTAGCTATGTGGAAAGTAAATTACCTAATTGTATTTCGCTGATTTGAGCTGACATATTTTTCACAGTTCATCTTTTGTGTTCCGGACTATACTTTATTGGAGCAAGTTTGTTCCAAAATTACAGACACTGTATATATATATATTATATCGGGTTTTCGAGATCATTATTCAACATAATAACACCTTTATTTTGATATGAATAGAAATAATGAATTATTGACAAATATTTATGTAAACGAATGTTTTTTTCTATCGTTAAAAATAACGAATTTACGAAAAATTTATCATTTTTTGCGTTATATATAATTCAATTATTACTTGTGGAATACCACTTTAACGAATTTCGTTATAATAACGAATGAGTAATGTAATAAGTAACATTTACAGAATAAACCTATTAAACGATTTTCGTTATGTAACTATATTTTACGATCAATATGCATAATCCATGGTTTGTAAAAAGAAAAACAAATCATTCGACAAATCCTTTAAAATTATCAGTGACCAGTGAATATACTACTTTCAATTTGAAAGTGACATTAGAATAGAGAGACGCAATATGTAGTTTACATAATTACGTAACATAGCAATGTAAAATGAGGAATCCAAGTTGGAGTGATTTTTAGCGTGCACACAACTGGAAATGTGATTTGTCATTGATAAATGATACAGACCATTCATCAGACCCAAGTCCCGCACTAGACATTGATCGGCCACCGAGAACTCACTGGGCAACATTCGACTAATGGACTGGAAAATTTGGTATCTGAAAAGAGCAAAGAGAACAATAAGAATAAGGAAGTAGTAACCATCACTGGATGCCATGTGCCAACTTGTCCACTATCTACTATCACTTCTTCAAATTATGGTCCATAGTCTAATTTTTAACTAAAAGGATAAAATTTATCATTAATATTATAAAAACATTAGAAACATGCACTAAAAAATGCACACTAAATTTTAATTTAATCGCGAAAACAATACAATAACTATACCTACTTATAATCAGAGTTGGAAAGTATTAATTACTTTTAGGAGTAACTAAATTACTTTTTCCCAAAAAATAATTTGTAATTAGTTACTTCATATAAAAAATCTGATGTGCCTAGTACATGACCTCCCGCCAATTCCATTAAGTAAAGTATCACTTCCGGCTGATCGTTTGTAAACAAAATCTAATTCGTTGTTCTAATAAATTGTTAAGAGCTCCAAATTAAGTGCCACTTCCCGGTTATCATATACAGTCCAACTCTAATATGTTGTTCCAAATTATATACAAGTGTAAAATACTAAATTTAAGAAGTTTTGAATTATATTTTAATAGATTTTAAGAAAAAAACAGTAACAACTTCCTGGT
Source organism: Ophonus ardosiacus (assembly GCA_943142095.1). Taxonomy (NCBI): domain Eukaryota; kingdom Metazoa; phylum Arthropoda; class Insecta; order Coleoptera; family Carabidae; genus Ophonus; species Ophonus ardosiacus. The sequence goes on along the minus strand of OW964833.1, from coordinate 47,226,194 downwards.
GCTCTAAAACGCAATCTGTGTAGATTCTTCGCTGTACATGATCCATTTCGTTGTAAACTAATATTTGACACTTTGAAAACACGTGCTTATTGGCAGCTGCCAACAAAACAAACTTAAATCGGATCATCCTGTACATTTAATATTCATGTATGTTGGAAAATATATTAATATCATTATTAATTTTAATGCAATTGCTTCCTGACAATGTCATTTGTTTAAACATGTCAAAATTGTTATTAAAGTATTATGTTTTTGTTTGACGCATAGACAAGATGATTGTATAAAAATAAATTATAATATAAATTTATATTTAAATTTATGCTAAATTCTATTATATTAGAACTGAAGATTGTACCATTGTATTCAATTTTTATTAGTAAAAGTTGCTGAAAAATGATATTCAGTGTATTTTTTTTTAAGAAAAACTGTTAACATACACACACACACACACAAACACACACACACACATACACACATGCCCACAGACATAAGTGTAAAAATGTTAAAATGGGATTCAGGGAACATCAAAACGTGCTTATTCACTAAAATTTCTATATGCGGGATCCCTATCCCTATAGCTCCCTTACTTAGGGTAGCGGGAGATAAAAATTGTTCTCAAATAATTTTCAAAATTTTCAAATTTTCAAAAATTGAAAAAGTAATTGATTTTTCAAATTTAAATTACAATTTGATCCAAGAAATGGAGAAATCCTCAGGAGACGCGTCCAGAGTAATTTTTGAATGTATAATGACGGGTTACAGATAATAAACATCCGTAACGGCGTTCCTATAACAACCTCTATTCGTATGTAATTTGGAAGAGCAGCAAGTAACACCAATGTGAAGTTCTCATATTTACATTTTTATTTAATTGATTCACTGAGTCGATGAAATGATTAAAAACATTTTCTCGTAGCTATGTGCTTGCCTGCATGGTCGCGAATTTGGAGCTCCGTGTTCGATCCCGACCGACACCAAAATTATTTCGAATTATAATTGGCACAAAAGTGACCCCTGTGGTTCACTCTACACTACAGCAATGAGTATCCACGATGTGACGCCTGGTATTTCTACATGCAAACCTTACCTGAGATTCGAACACGAAACTATTTTATAAAATTTGGTTTACTATAATTATTTTTATTTTTACTGTAGTGTATTGCCTGAGTGTCTGGTCGCGAACCCGGGGGAACCGGGTTCGATCCCGACAGACGCCAAATATTTCCAATTTTAAATGACACAAAAGTGACCCCTGTGGTGCACTCTCCACGCCAGCTATGAGTGCCCGTGAGGTGACGCCTGGTAAGCGCCCACACGGTAAAATATATCGTCATCATTACCGATGTCTACATGTGTTGTAGATACTGGCACACCCAGAAATGGGTAATATGCCGTGATGATATATTTATTTATAGGCTGTGCGCCTTATGTTTTCCGTGCATCTTCGTAACATTTCGTGGTAGTTCGAATAGATATTTGTAAATACCACTACGACAGGTGTGACAATTTTTCAGAGAACACATTGATTTTTACTTTTTTACAAAGTCTTCAACTATGACGTGATTGGTCAGTTTTAAAGGCCTCTAGTTCTTGTAGAAAAGATGTTAAACAAAAATTATTGCCAGATTTACTATCTATGGCATCAGTTCTACCATGGCTTAAATGTTGTACACTTATTTACTTAACACCCTGTATATTACTCATAGTAGGGAAATGTTGACTTCTTTTCTTTTCGTTAAAAAAGAGACTATATAGGTAGTGCCTTATTACCTAGCTTAACATCAATTGTTTACATGAACGTTTTCACCAACTTTGTAATAAGATAGTGATTAATTATGTAGCAGGTGAAACTGAAAGTTCATGTGCATGCACTAACACGAGCATATGTAATTTCGTTGTTTTTATTCTTCTACTATTTTTGTTGTACTTTGTTGTTTACTGGGAAGATTGTTACACATTATGAAATTGTTTTGAAATTTTTGAATAATATTATATAGGTATTCATAAATATATATAGTTACTTATTTATGTTTACTTTTGTTTATAAATAACACCTGACGGATCACGACACCGACACATTATTCATTTAATAATTATTTTACTGAATTTGATTCAAAACATTGTTCTATGAATTTTTGTGCTCTTTCATTCTTGTAGAAAGATCTTGCTTTGAATTTTGCTTTCAAAGTAATGTATGAAGTTATATTTCATTACATACACATTTTTTTCAAAAGAGTTATAAAATCCAATAAGCATATTTTATAATGTAATAGTATATTACATTGCGAGAGTTATAAGAAGCACATTACGTGCGAATGGAAGAGTTACTCACGAGCCGTCAGGCGAGTGTGTAATCCATACAAATACAAATCATTGAGTAGTATTATTTTGATGAAGAGCTGATTAGATTTTGGTTATAATTGGTCAACCGGAAGAACCCGTATTTGAAGTTTTTTTACAATTTTTCTAGAAAAAATATCATTTTCTGACATTTTATATGATTACCAATATGACAGAATATCTTATTGTCTATATGGTTTGACTATACATGTTCTATTATATTCAATAGAGTTAAAAAATTATAATGAGATTAACTTTCATAAATCAGCCAGCTTTGCTATAATCACCTTTAAAACAGTTGATATATAATATAATTCTAATTGACAGATGTCAGTGTGAACTGCAATTTACATAGTGTATGTTCGTGTTTTAATTTTATTGTATTTATAGAACCTTTACCAAAGAAGTTTCGGTCCGGAATTTGTAGAAAATAGTTATGTTCTTGTTACAATTTTATACCAGTCAGGTGATAAGACTTTAAAACCCATATTCCGCATTTTCTCCAAAATCATCAAAATTTTCAAAAATCTAATTTTTATACATATAGGTACATCTCAACGCGCTGACTTCAAATTTTAAAACCGCAGATCGATATCTCTTTTCATTCTCGAGATATTTACATTTCAAATTTTACCCATTTTTGGGCCGTAACCCCAAAATGGGTGGAGATACAACCCTAGCGACTTCACCATTCGATTCTACGGGCAAAATTACATAAGTATACAAATTTTCAATTGTTTTGAACATCGCATGCAATCTCTAAAGCAAAATAACTGAAAATGATCAAAAATCGCAAAAATCTAAGGTGTACCTCTTGCCATTTTTTCAGATTTTGGCAATTTTCAGTTATTTTACTCTAGAACTTGTACACATTGTTCAAAAAGTTTGAAAATTTGTATACTTATGTAATTTTGCCCGTAGAATCGAATGGTGAAGTCGCCAGAGTTGTATCTCGACCCATTTTGGGGTTATGGCCCAAAAATGAGTAAAATTTGAAATGTAAATATCTTGAGAATGAAAAGAGATATCGACCTGCGGTTTTAAAATTTGAAGTCAGCGCGTTGAGATGTACCTACATGTATACAAATTGGATTTTTGAAAATTTTGAAGATTTTAGAGAAAATGCGGAATATAGGTTTTGAAGCCATTTTATCCAACATTTTTTTTAAAACTTACTGAATTATTTTTATATTTTCGTCCATCGTTTGACACTGATATGTCAATAGATATACTATTTAAAATTATAAAGTAGTCATTGAATGGTTGTTGTTTTCTTATATTGTTATTGAAAAAAATTCTGTCTGTCATTGGGAAAAATAAATTAAAATAGGTGAATATTAGGACCTTCCTTTAATACATATTCACTTACAAGCATAAGCAGTATCGTTGAATTTAATTCCGATGCTAGTAACCACAAAGTCGTTTCATCAGCCGTAGATGACAGCTGTCATTGTGTAAAGGTAAGTAACCTAAGTATCTTTTAACATAAATGTTAATATAGATTTAAATACGAGTAAATAAGTTTTATAATGTTAAATTATTTCAAAAATAAAATAATTTTGTAAACTTACATTTTATTTATATTAAAAAAACGCAAAAATCAGTAATAATTCCTCTGTGACTTCCTAAATATTCTCTCACGGAGTGAGTAATGTCGTACATTAGTTATTTCAAACAACCATAGTAACAAGTATATTATGGCTCGATGATCGACTCGAAATCAAGGCGGGCTTCGGGCCGGACCGTGCGAAAGCTAGAGATCGACTGCATCCCTATTAAAAATTATAATTTTAAAAATAAATTTATCACATTTACAGTGATTATTAAGAACGTATAATACATTGTCCTTACGATTTGGAACTAGGTTCAAATTTTACATAAATTAACTTTCCATTTTCATATAACTTGACCTTGTAGAATTTTCACGGAAGCTTCAGAATAACTTATAATTTGACTTTTTTAAACTCATGTTCATACTTTTAACTTAGATGATATGTTTAAAACAGGATTGTATTAAAATACTGAAAGTTTATGAGATTGCTCTGCTGCACGGGGTAGAAGTAAAGTGAGGAAAAGAAGAAATCTGACCTTGTGTAAAGATTTGACGGGATATACAGTATAGTGCTCATGAAATATCTTAGCTCTGCGCGAACTTTCGGCCATGACATTTTGTATAACTAATTATTATGAAAGGTGTAGCAGTCTTACACATTTTAATAAACAGAAGTATAAAACCCTGTAACTAGCAACAATCATTAATTCTTCTTTGTTGATGTCATCATCGATAGGCAGAACACAGGTCACTGGACAGGTTAAGTTCCTTTTGTTCCTTTACGCTTTCTAAATAAGATTGTGTTGTGTACATAACTTTGCAGTACACTGCGGCATTTAAATAACAACTTAATTAATAATACTTACAATATCCTGTTTTCAAAATTTTCGCTGAACATATGAGAAATGTGAAATAGTTACGCTTTAAAATTTGTTCAAATGCACGTACTACTTGAAACAAATATTCATTATGTGATATATTCAAAAAGTATTTTGAATATTACTAAATGCAAAACAATATACTGTACAAAACTAATGCCTATGGTGCACTTTCCACAACTTAAAATATCCCGTGAGTGCCTTCCATGATATTCTGTCGTCATTAGCGAAATCTACGCTACAAGTAGTGCAGTGGGTGTAAATGTCATGATAATACTTATATACTGAGTATAATCACAAATTAAATTATTTTAAGAATTATTACCGCATTTTCAAATTGCCTGATTATTGTAATTCCGACAATTCTAATACGAATCACGTTTTAAATCAAAATTTATTTCGGATTATTGATACATGTACCGTGTGTTCAGAAAAAAAACCTAATTCGGAGTAGGCTATGATCACAGAAACGTATATCTGATCATTATTCAATTTTAAAGTCAAGTTGTCAAAATTGATCGTGAAATGTAATTTAAGGAGAAAAGATAATAAAGAAGGATGCGGAATTTTGCCATTCACCGTTTTCTAATTTATTTCTATTTATAATATAAGGATTCAAGAAGAAGAGTTTTGATTTTTTTAGATAACATTTCCGACAATCGACTATACCTCGTGTCAAATTGACATTTAATTAAATACTTTCAAATTGACATACGTTTTTTTGTTCATAGCCTACTCCAAATTAGGATTTTTTGGAACATACTGTATATGATTCTATTGGTATTCCCACAGCTAGGCTCGTGAGGTGACATCAAGTAAACGATTTTTACATTAAAAATAAGTCACTATTGTATTTTGCAAACTTCTTGATGTATACAGGGTGTTACGGGGTCCCGTGGCCGAGTGTCTGGTCGCGAACCTGGGGGAACCGGGTTCGATCCCGACAGACGCCAAATATTTCCAATTTTAAATGGCACAAAAGTGACCCCTGTGGCGCACTCTCCACACCAGCTATGAGTGCCCGTGAGGTGACGCCTGGTAAGCGCCCACACGGTAAAATATATCGTCATCATTACCGATGTCTACATGTGTTGTAGATACTGGCACACCCAGAAATGGGTAATATGCCGTGATGATATATTATTATTATTATTATTATTATTATTATTATTATTAATTAAAAAGCGGACCATATAGGCCTTTAACATGGGAAATCAGTTTTTCCTTGCGCAAAACTTCCTATTTAATTCAAGAGACAAAAATGTTTCAAATAAATGTTGTAGAGAATTAAATTCTGCACTTAAATCACTAATCGTTTGTTATATAGCATTGAAAAGCTTACAAAATAAGCAAAAAGATGAAACTATTTTCAACATAGGTTCCCATTTAAAAAACCATAAGTTTGTGTTATATTTCGAGACTTAATAAGCTGCGCCGTTTTATTCTACCTAAAAAACGGTATAAAATTTGTTAAATAATTTTCTTCTAACTATTATAATAAGATATATTTTCGAAATGAGCGAAAAACGAGTTTTTGATTTTTAGCTCTGAAACAAAAGAAGATCGAAAATTTACAGGCTTTTTAAAATGTTAATCATATACAGAACTTCCATATTTCATTTACATAACAAGTTACAGCTTTATGTAAATAAAATGTCTCAATACGATTATTTCTGGAAAGAGTATGTTTACATAGTGCAGATGGGCCAAAAAGTTTCTTTGCAGACATTAGTACAAATTGAAATGTATCTGTAGTTTGTGACTCGTTACGCTCTTTCAAGGAGAAAATAAATATGTACTACATAACATAAAAGACCATGAGGGTTCAATACGTGAGCTTCTTACGAGATATCTTTATATTGATTAGATGAGCTTTAATATATATATAGTGTGTCCCCAGATGGACCTAACTATACTTGTAAACTTCCTTATTTTGCATTTTAGGAAGTACAGTCATTCTTCATAAAAATTTCGATAATAACATAGAGGATGGTTAGAAAACGAGACAGCAAAATTTGTAATAGTTAAAAAATCCCTAAACCTTAACTAAAAAACGCTGAAACTATATACGTATTTCGGCAACTAAGTTACGCCATCACCAGTAAACTTACGTCTAAGAACAGATCAGTTTTGGATTACTCAACATGTCAACCATGCAAGAGGTCCAAAAACAAATCTGAAAAACAGAGCAGATTTAGATTACTCAGTATGTCAATTATACCATAGGTCCAAAACTGTTCTTTTTAGTTCTTGTAGAAAACAAGTTAAACAAAAATTGTTGCCAAGATTTACTAACTATGAGGTTGTACATTTACCTACATAACATCCTGTATAACCGATGTCCAGTTGCACCGCTAACACTTAAAATTTAAACCTGGTTTTATTCAGTTAGCCAATTCAATTTTGTACTACAGGACAGGAATTAACATTAATTTATTTGGTTAACTGAATAAACCAGGTTTAAATTTTAAGTGTCAGTGGTGCAACTGGGCACTAATAGATAACAACCTATCATATTCAGTTTCAGTAATACAGTATTTTTGCATAAATACTGAATTTCTCATATCTAGGTACTCTAATCTATATATTTCAGAATTGATATATTTTTGCAATAAATTTGGGTAATGATAATTTAAAAATAATTTTTCCCGCATACTTCATTATTTATAAATGAAGTAAGTGATCAGATTTTTAGAGAATGTAAACCAGCATGTTCAATGCTTTTATTATTTTTATTTACTGTCAACCTTGAATGGATCACTGTCTACATCATGGGTATGTGCCTACAATTAGTATATTACTAATCGTTAATATTCTTAAACTAATAAATTATGTTTTAACAATCTTATTTTTATTATTCTTATACTTTTTATATACCGGGTGTAACAAGAAAAGCGGACCATAGGCGTTTAATATGGGAAAACAGTTTTTCCTTGCGCAAAAGTGTTATATTCATTTTAGACAATAATGCGTCAAATAAATGTTGTAGGTAGAGAATTAAATTCTGCATCTAATTGCATAATAAAATGTAATTATAGAATTAGATGTAGAATTTAATTTTCTACAATATTCATCCGAAGCAATATTGTCTAAAATTAATAGGCGAAAGGAAAATCTGTTTTCCCATTTTAAACGCCTATGGCCCGTACCGTGCCTGTATGTTGATTTAAATCACAAAGATAACAAATACATATTTTTCCTGAAGTCTTCATGTAATCTACTACTTTCCTGCCGCAAAATCGACATGGAAATTGAAATTCCCTGCCTACGCAGGGAAGTAAAATGCATCGTTGTCATATTATTTAACTATGCGATGATGTTACGAGATACATACATATATGTATGTATGAATGTATGTATTATAAATAAATAAAAACAATATGTTCATATATCTCATTCATATAACGCATTTTACATAGATTAAATGATATTGTACTTACCAGGTAATGGGATATCTTCAAACCTGATCCTGATGCCTTCGTTTAAGAAATCACATTTACACAAATTTTTGTTTTTCACTTTAAACGTTCATTTGTATTATCATTTAATACACAAAACACAGAAATATACATCCGAACACTTCGAAGTACCACAATAAACTAAACTAGCGTGCGATTTTTAACTTGTTTCATTGGGAACTCGACAAAACTGATCAAAGTGTAGAATGAATTTTCTTTCAATTGTTACTATAAATAGTGTAAAACTTTTATAAATTATTTAACACTACAATTTTTACTACATTTTGTTAATTACAATTAGCAAATTTTACAAAATTTAGTGTTGATTTTTACACTAATATATTTCACCGCTTATGTGTATGTATGATGAAGGTAAGAAAAATAAACTTGAACTATGGGGAATGAGCAATTTCGGCGAACTAGTTTCTTTTTATATAATACCTTTTCTCAAAGATTATATGGTTCATTAACAATAACAAATACCATCTTACCATTAATATGTTCTTGTATGAATGTTATGATGATTTTGGACAAGGCGAAAGAAGAATGTTTTTAAAGAGTTAAGTGATTCAGTGGAGCTCTTACTTTCATCCCTTTTCTTATTGTTTTCGGGTTTTTGCTAACCCACTAAGTGGGAAACGCGTGATTTTTATGTATGTATGTATGTATGTATGTATGTATGTATGTATGTATGTATGTATGTATCTTACAAGATGAACTGTATCTATATGAATTGTCATACCAAATTTCACTCAAATCGAACAAATCGTTCGGTTATTATAAGCAAAATTAATTTTTTAGACGACCTTTGAAGCAGAATACTGGCTAAACAGTGCACTTTCGGATATGGGTAAGATTGGTTAAACAGTCTTATTTTGAATCTGTGGTTAAGCCATGTCCTTCTATTTTAGAGACACCTATAAAAGCATGAGATTGACAAACACACAAATGATGTATTGAAATGCGAACGGGAAAAGAGATTTGACCCTCTAAACTCCCCCTCCCCCGCTCCGTACGCTCTTGAGTAAATATATGATGCAGAAAGAGAAAGAAGAACTGTACTTAATCAGTAAATAAAATGAAAAAACCTCTCTATTCAGTCCACATCGGAAAGCAGAGTACAGAGTACAGGTAGGTATGTTTATAAATCTCAGTGAATAGAAACGTATGAATTGTGCATCTGTTAAATTTGAGTGTCCATTTGCTTAATTGGAAAATTCGACATTCGGTAACTACTGGTGAAATGTCAGAGAATATTACCGAATGCCGCAACTGCTCTTTCATGAATTTCAGAATGCATGTAAAAAGAGTCTGTACATGTAAATAAACAACCTATTTGCTATCTTACTCTGCTGCCTCTTTCGTACCCATAAAATTTTCTCATCCGACTTTACTTATGTAATTAATTTATTACTATTTTTATTAATGCCCCTCAGGCACCCAATCCATGTGAACAATCACTCGCATTTCGAAAAAAACAATGTCAGTGCACGGCCGAGGCGCTAATCATCTCCGATCTCTTTTCTTCCTTCTTTAAATCTTCTAAACTGCTCAAAAACTTGAGTACTAGATAGACCCTCATCACCATAAACATTCTTCAACAATTCGTACATTTCTGTAGCGGATTTTTTAAGTTTCACGCAGAATTTTATATTGACACTAACATAATTCCGGCGGAGTACGAGAAAGTAGTTAACTTCAATCAAGGGCTACTGCCGAACGGTTTGCCTAATTATCTTGAAATTTTAACAGGGAATGGAGGGAAGATAACAAATTAATATGACAGCCTGCAATGTTGCCAAATTTACAGGAAAGCCGGAAAAAATCTCGTTATTTAATTGGCACACCTCGTTTATTAAATAAGTATAGCGATTCGGTCGAGGTGAGACGAGACGAGAAATTCATTGTCTCGTCTCGTCTCGTTTCAAATTCATAAAATTATGTCTCGTCTCGAAATTTTTCTCGTCTTGTTTAATAGAGTCTCGTCTCGGCCGAGATTTCTCGATGGAAATTTAATATGTATATTTTGGTCCTATAAACTAATTATTAAATTTATACAAATTTGTATTAATAGTAATTTGAACAAAAAAATAAATATTTGTCGTTTTATTTATCAAAATTTGATATAACCTAAAACTTGTGCAAATTTTATTATATTATAATTTTAGTAATTTAATATTTATCTAGCATTTTCTAATCTGTTATAAATCACTAAAAAGAAAATAACGCTAAAAAATCTTAGCTGAAGCCTAGATTACACGATGAAGTTTTTATTTTCAAGTAACTTGAAAAGTGTCTTTATAAGTGACCTTACAAAGTATATTTAAGTTATACTTACATTAAAATTTCAATGACTTCTTAATCCCATTTTGCCATTTTTCAGTTCAATATTGATCACTTATAACATTACTTGTATATATCAAAAATATATAATATTTCTAGGGACTTTTAAGAAAAAATAGCGCATGCTCCCGTTTTTCTTTACAAGTTTTTCGTTAAAAGTCTATTCATTTGTTTTTCTTGCACTCATGTCATTGTGCGAGAGAGAAAACTTTTCAAGTCACTTGAAAAGAAAAACTTCATCGTGTAATGCACGTTTAACAAATTCTGACAGATACAATGTCAAATACGTTATTAATCTTTTTGTTTAAAAATGCCATAGCTAAATAGAGACAGATATCACTAAAATTATGATAAATTTCACACGTTTACAAATATAACACATGAGAAAAATAACAACCGAGAAATCTCGAAACAATTTTCGAGAATCGAGATCTCGGCAAATATATCTCGTCTCGTAAAATATTTTTTACATTTCTGTCTCGTCTCGTCGAGACGAGGCGAGAATCGAGAAATATCTCGTCTCGACAGAATCACTAAATAAGTAGTATTCATAGTATGTTTATTGACATAACACAATATTGATATTTAAATAATAAGTATACTTAAAATTAGATGTCGTCAAAAAGAGAACAGTTTTCATAGAATCCAACCAATTTGCGATAAGATTTGTTTGTAGTTTGATAGTCAAGGCAGTTAATCGTTTTACACCGCTTCTTCGTGGTTAATAAGAAAACTATAAACATGTTGTTGTGCATAATTGAAAAAAAGGTATTGACGTGAGAGCACCGAGGGGTTGTTCGGTCGAGTTATGCGGTGATTGGTAGTGCGTGAAACTGCCACGACACCAGCAGTGGTGCTGCCATCCATCACCCAGTTCACCCGAATCGCGCTAATGACACGCTAAACGCAAGCTAACGTCCCGACGACATCAACAGCAACATCATTGTCGACAAGCGACAAGAAATCAACGCCCTCCGGCCTACGCCGAACGCGCAACCCCAGCCTATGCAAACCAAGTGCCTGTTATGCAATTCACATTACACGTAAGCTGCACTTAAAACATATACACAATACTCGTGTACTCCTGAGGCGTTGTCACCATTCACGAAATTCCACTTAAAACCAATATTCCGTCATATCATGGAAATAGTTTAATTTCCTGTTTGCATGTTCGGCAGACAAGTATACAGCATATCGTCTCGACGTCACATGCAACATCAATGTGAAATGTGACACTAAGGATCGGTGTTTCAGATTATAGCTAACTTTTTCTTTAGTTATTTTAACTACAAACTTAACTATTAGTTTCATTTGTACTTGTTTTTTATTATTTAGTTAAGTTACTATAAGTTAACTAAACAGTACACTACATTAAATAATTACTAAGGCTTTCATGGCCGGTATTTATCATAGGTTGGAACTTTTTCGGGTTTCTGGGCCATGGTCTTTTAGGTATAACACCTAACGTTTCGCCCAACAATGTGTTAGGCATCATCAGAGGATTTCTGAGTCTTTACATACAAAAATAATCTTTTTCTTGAAAATGACAGATATTAATGTCAATATTTGATATATTTTTGACAAATTGATCATAGATTGTTTTGACTGGCAATTTTAATGATCGATATTTTTATTTTTCAAAAGTCTTGGACTCTTTAGCTGTTGTTTTCTTTAAAGCAGGAATCCAAGCACTGTTAATTCATATACCTTCTTCCTTGTCAAAAATATATCAAATATTGACAATTAATATCTGTCATTTTCAAGAAAAAGATTATTTTTATATGCAAAACTCAGAAATCCTCTGATAATGCCTAACACATTGTTAGGCGAAACGTTAGGTGTTATACCTAAAAGACCATGGCCTAGAAATCCGAAAAAGTTCCAACCTATGAGTACACTACAATGGCAGCACTAAACGAATGTTTAATCTTTTTCAAGACTGAAGTCCTATTAATTTTATTTATTCTATAGTTTCTACAGTCGCTTATAGAAATCTTATTATTATATACAATATTCTACTGAATTTAGGGTAAGGTACGTATGTAAATAAGAAGAGGTCAAAAGTCGAAGTCTATTATGTGGAATGAACGTGTGAAGTAATGAGTAGTACATTGACAAAACAGGCGAAATACCCATTTCATTACCCAATGGAACGTTATAATTTGATCATAAATATTCCTAAACCGCAACAGTCCTAATTATTTTCTCGCACTGTTGGCTAGCCGCTTATACATATTAAATAGAATCTCTGTACATAATTATTCCTGCTATCGTAGTTGTAGGTCTAGAAAGGAAGTCACTTTACTACAATTACATTTATATATTCCTTGTCACTCTAAAACTGTTTTATACAAAAAATGTACCTACATAATTTAATGCAATATTTATTTCAAAAATATATTATTGTTTATAAGACCGTATTTAATTCTATATGTCCTATTTTCTATTTAAATGATTGCAAGTAAAGCCGGATTAAATTAATAGCTTCAACATTTAAGTTACTAATTGTATATTAAAGAATGAGTTTTATGAGTCCTTTATACTGTTTTTGAATCTTGTGTCTTTTACATATTAAAATATTATTAAAAAATCTTATTTTTTATTTTTTTATTATGTATTGTTTAATACGCAATTTCATAAATGAAGTCGAATTATGTATGATTAAAAATGGTAAAGCTCGATTTTTTAGAAATGTTACAAATTTGTATTACACACAATAATAGTAAAATTTTTAATTAATCATGCACAGAATATGCATCATTACAAGAAGTAGAAACACAATATTCAACAAAATGAAAAAAAAAGTTCCAGAAAATACTAAGAAATAACAAAGGACACTGTCTAAAAAAAACAATCAATCGCGAATAAATTTATTATTCAAAAATGAAAAAGTAAATATTAGACAAAAAAAAAAAATTAGACAAAAAACAAAAATAGCAGACCTAGTATGTACTATTAAATCACTCAAATTAAGTTGGACAGGGTACATGAGAAAGAAACGGGGATGACCGAGAGAAATAATGGAGTGAACACCGTTGGTATAAGAAAAGAAGCACAGGCAGACAAAAGAAGAGATGGGTTGATGAAATAAAAGCGTCCACAGGAAATACATGACGATGAAAAGCAAGAGACAGAAATCTTTCGATTGAAATAGAAGAGGTGTTTGTCTAAATGAGTGATATCCTTTAAAATATTTACAAATTTTTTAACAAGTTACCTAGTACATTAATAGACATTATTATGTTTTAAAATATGTAGATATGTACTTTTTGAGAGAAAAATTCTTTCTTCATTTATATTTATATATATAAGGAGGAAAATTTTGTGGGTATATCAGTGGATTTTGGGCTTTAATTAAAGTTGATTCTTTTAAAATCTATCGAGCTTTCGTGTATTTGGTTTTTACACATCAGGACAGTAGTTATCAAGATTACTTGTTGAGCAATTACAATGTACACAAACATATGATTTTGTCAAAATTACTATAAGTTTTTATTTTTGTAAATTTTAATCAAAATTATGTCAAAATTCTTCTGTTTTTTATAAAATCAATGACTTTAAAACATCTTCACCAAAATTGTGTGTACAATGTGTAAAACCAAATATACGAAAGCTCGGCAGATTTTAAAAGAATCAACTTTAATTAAAGTTCAAAATCCACTGACATACCCTCAAAATTTTCCTCCTTAACTAATCGAAACACAGTGACGATTACACTCCACATATATATCATAATCTTAGGTGAAACTCACGGTAAATCTTTGAAATTTAACCTTATCTACATAATTATGGGTAAATGTCTTGACTTTGGTGTAGCTTAGGTGTTAACAAATACTCGATATCTCAGTCATACAACATTTATGTCGGTTTTATCTAAATCTTTTTGAATTGAATATATCATTAATGGATATGAGCAGCGTTGCGTACTATAATATAAGAATATGCATAGAGTGTTAATATGCATATAGTATGTAGTTTATATAGCATGTAGATACATGTGATGATGAGCTGATAGAAGTGGAGTCGACGTCTGCCTGTTCATGTCCATGTCCACTCTCCTGGACGTCTTTCGTCGACACAGTGTACACGCGATCCCGCAATCAAAGTTGGTCACGAGCTGCAGCGAATGTACGTGTGTGCGTGTACACTACCTGACCATTTCATTAGGAACGGTACCATGTACTAGCAACAGCACAGGCACAGCACAGCAACAGCAACAGCAACAGCAACGAAGAGGTAACACCACACCCTGAAAACAACTTCACAACAACAATTTTAGATACATGACTGCGGTTACTTACTGACGGAGACGGACCATGATCGTTGCCCGACGACATTGCACGGAATGATTAAGTGCTTACAGAATCGTGATCAAAGCATACCGTAGGCTTGGCGCAAAACTCTTGCATTTGTGACCAAGCAACCGCTCTTGCTTCTCTACTTCATACAAAATACTTCCTTCTCTTTTCTCTCTTATTACTATCTTCTTGCTTATAACAATTTCAATTAAATTCGAAATCTATATACCAGTCCCGTCTCACATTAGTTCGCCCACCCCCTTTAATTTCATGATACAAATAATAACTAACATCAATTATCGCCAACTTTTATTAATGTTACAGACATTATGTCGTTCTAATAACCAATAGCAAGACATGTTTTCTTCTATATTTTATGATTTTATTTTTTTAATTTTAGTGCTTCGATACCTCATGTCTGGTGCAGACTTTTAATCGCATAAAAGTGATCCCTGTGGTAAACTCTCCGCACCAACTATGAGTGCCCGTGAGGTGACTCCTGGTAAGCGCCCACACGGTAAAATATATCGTCATCATTACCCATGTCTACATGTGTTGTAGATACTGGCACATCCAGTAATGTGTAATATGCCGTGATGATATATTTATATTTATTTATTTAATACTTCGTGATAATGCAAATTTTCATCAATTTTCTGATTACCGCCTTCTCCAGGTGAAGAGAATAAAAACAATAAGTTTTATAAAGTCACTGTTTTGGGACGTTTCGAAAACATTGCAATGTTTCCATCATCAGCCATAACATGTTAAATAAAAATGATGATCTACATTAGAATTTAGATGTTGTAATAATTGTATATGACAATTACATCGAGAAAGACTCACCAAGGCATTTAAAGAAATTTTACAATAAAATAAATAAATGTCATTGTTTTACAACCGCCTTGTCATTTTTTGTAATGGCAATTTTGAATTTATTTGTATAAACAGAAAGAAATCAGAATAAGAAAAAAAAGAATGAAAATATGGGAGACAAATTAGCAAATAAAGTATACAAAAACATTATTTTGGAGTTTTTTGAGCCAGTTTATGTTTATATTTTTGTTCGCTCATTATCCATTACTTATCTACAAATTAAGTTTCAAATATTATTTTGTTCAAAAATTAATTTGCAAATAAATTCTGTCTCTTTACTTCTGAAACAGTCCCTTATTTAAATCCCATTTGCCGTTATTCTAATAGAGTTTCAGCCTTGGAGCTTTTATATTTCTCCGGTTAAAAATCTCTTTATCTATGGTAACAAAAACCTATGGTGATATATATGTACATGTCCTAACAGCATAAACACGATTTTATTATTAACGGCATTTAATATTATTTTATATTAAATTTCGCCACCCTTGATTTTTTGATGGCTTAGAATCTGAAAGGTAGCTCGCGATTAAATTTTTATGTAAAAGTCCCTGAAACAATAAAAAGTTTTAAAAAGTATTTAATGTTCAATAGACTTTGTCACCTTTCATCTAAAATTGATGCTGAGGGACATTTTTGAAATTGGATTTTGATTTCTGTGATGATGTTTTTACATACTATAAGTTTATTTTTCGAAGAGACAAGTTTATCTTAAAGATTATGGTTTGAGGTTTGAGCGATGTTATTCTTCATATTGATTCCTCTATTACGACATTATAGTCATCTAGTAGAGCCGTATCTACAAGGTGTGGCACCCTTGACAGATATCAGAATTGACGGCCCTGGGTCCCTCTTTGCTACTAATTTTTACATATAATATTTTTATTTAAATTATAGCCGGATTCTGAACAAAACTGTAAGTCATACAACTCTATAAATAGTGAACAAAATTGCAACGAAACCTGTCACTCTTATGTATAATTTTAAATCAATCAACAAAACTAGATGTATTTTTGTCAGTTCTGTAAGACTTATAGATTTATTCAGAATTGGCCTAATAGTGTTACTCCTTTGTAAAATAATTTGTTACTACAAAGTTATTTCAGTGGTAGTGAATATAACGTACATAAAGTTTAGAAAATAATTTTTTCATAATAAATAATAATTTACAAAATGTCGCTCCCCTTGCCCAGCGCCCTCGGCGGGTCCCAACCGCGCCCACCGCTTGCTACGGCTTTGTCCTTTGGTTATAATTACAGAATTTTTGTAACCTCCTTAATCATTAATGTTTTATTTATAATTGTGTTGTTTATTTCAGGGTAAGAAACTAAAATAGCTATTTGTGTATTAAGAGCGCGAAATGGGATATTGTCTCCAAATCGACAATGTCCATTGGCGCTTGGTTAAAGATTTTTTTCTACAGTCACCACAATGGAGTCCTCCACCATAACAAAAAAATAATAAAATGTACACTTTGTACTTACAGTACTATACTCAATAAATAACGATTAATATAAAGAAGTGCGCCACCATACGTTTTCGCCATATCTTCCAATTTTTCTATTCTTGCATCACGTAATAAACAGTTCGTACTGTCTTTCATATTTTGCTCTAGATTTTTTGGGAAGCAGATTCCGAGTAACAACTTTTGTTGCATCTGCAATATCTGGGGTGTGCACGAAAAATCACTACCCGTATTTTTGTCGGTGATTTCCATATTAATAATAATTTTATCTGTAGAGGACATAAAAACTGAAAATTGTATATTTACTGACAGTTGTGACATTCATTTCTGTACCTATACACAATAATTATTAAGGATTACGCATTACCTGTAAGAATTTAATGAAAGGTAAAACCCTTTCACTTAAGAAGCCTCAAATTAAAATGTATCAAATAAAATCATATATTCTTTCTGTTTACATATATTGCTCAATAACAACATTCGATTTAAACTTGTTAACAACAAATTATAAAGCAGACTCACGGATTACATTCAATATAAATAAACATTGTTTCAAAATTCTCACTGTCAACTACACTGAACATCTGATATAAAAATATGTAAATACGATGTGAATATTTACATGCATAAATTCTAATTTTAATTTCGAATGTTGTAGTCGTGATTAAGTGCAGCTAACCTTGACAAGTGTGTATATAAAGACGCAGTAACGTCTTTTTCCTTATCTGTTCATCAAATTGTGAAACGAACTAAGAATTGTACGTTTTAGTCAATATGCATACCGGATGTCGTTAAATCCTTCATTATCCTGTGTGATACGTTCAATAACCTTCAACCACAGCTTTTCACTATTTCGTATATTTTTGTGACACTAGCCAATTAGACATATTAGATACACACTATACTGGCAATTATATTATAACTACAGTCTACTCTACTAGATTTTTCTCGCATTTAATGTTGGGAAATAGAACCTATGTACAGGTTGAAATTATTAATCCAGGCACACAGATACATATTCATTTACCATTCTTGTGCAAGGTCTCTTTTTACTCAGATTTCGCTAAAGTCTGTTCTACAGTTGAATCGTTTGTCGGTTGTCGCTTGTCGTAAGTCGTTTGACGCAAGCACTAGATATTGCTTTCATGGGGTCCTGTGGCCGTGTGCCTGAGTGTCTGGTCGCGGATCTGGGGAACAGGCCCAAAAGTGACCCCTGTAGTGCTCTCTCCATGCCAGCAATGAGTGCCCATGAGGTGACACCTGGTAAGCGCCAGCAAAATATGTCACAAAATTGACAATTTTTTTGGAATAATCCGCAACATGGTTAAACCGCGCACGAATAATAGAGGTTCTATACTATAGTAAAAATTTGGAATAGAGTGAATGTGTGACGCAGATAGAGATCAGGAAATGGTATTAAAAACTAATATCTTTCTTTTAAACTCATCTTAATACTAAAGAAAACAGCTATTTTTCCCTACTTTGGGGTCCTGTGGTCGCGTGCCTGAGTGTCTGGTCGCGAACCTGGGGGGAACCGGGTTCGATCCCGACAGACGCCAAATATTTCCAATTTTAAATGGCACAAAAGTGACCCCTGTGCTGCACTCTCCCGTGAGGTGACGCCTGGTAAGCGCCCACACGGTAAAATATATCGTCATCATTACCGATGTCTACATGTGTTGTAGATACTGGCACACCCAGAAATGGGTAATATGCCGTGATGATATATTTATTTTATTTTTACTTTTTCAGTTACCTACTCTTTCCATGACGGGAAATTCATAGCTAAACAAAATTCGGGTTATTATTCAGTTTCCGGTTCGTATTATCATATTACTCGTAAAAATTTCATAATGTACCTGTAAACCTGAATAATGTCCTCGGTAATCAGTGCAATAAAAGGATTTCAAAACGGGAACCATAAAAGATACGAAATCATTTTAGTAATGTATATTAGTCTGTAAGCATGCACTGGGAAATATTTAATTTTGCATATTTTTCCTTCGCTCATTTTTTCATTTTCTTTCAAATAAGGACGCTCAGTTCTTTTTATCATCATTAGATTTTAACACGTAGGTCATATTTATAATTTTTATGTACCTATATGGCAATCAAATAATAATCGAAAATATGCGTGGATTAAAAGCAATTTAATAAAATGCTACATATATTATAGTCCAAGTTTGTTGTTTACATGTATAACACCCCAAATTTATTTATCATTAAGGGAAACCAACGGTATACAAATACCAATTACAGCTTTTCACGATATAAATAATACAAAAATAGCACATGAATCTTACCTAAGTGATTTAAGCTGTATAAGTTAAATATAATAAAGGTAAAGAAGAAATCAGTGTTATCAATTAAGAGAAAACATTTACCATCTCTTTTTTTAAAAATATGTAGTGATACGTGAAACAAGCCTATATGCTCAAATCTAGAATTACCTGTAACTTGACATGATTCTGTTAATTGACGAATTTTTGTAATTGTAAGTATTAAGTGTTTGTAATGCAAAAACATTAGTAAACCGCGTACTTTTTATGTTTACAGTAAATCTTAATGTTAATGTTAATGAAGGTTAATATATTGTTATTAAGTAACTTATAAAAAAAATCATGTCAGCTTGAATTCTTTATTTTCCAACGAATGCATATTAAATTGTTTTAACAGAGGTGATTAGTTATTGATATCTAAGTTAAATTTATAGTTTAAAAAAGCGACATTTTCTGGTTGTCAATCTGGTGACCCGGGTTCGATCCGGGCCAGTGCAGACTTTTAATCGCACAAAAGTGATCCCTGTGGTGCACTCTCCACACCAGTTATGAGTGCCCGTGAGGTGACGCTTGGTAAGCGCCCACACGGTAAAATATATCGTCATCATTACCGATGCTGTAATGATATATTTATTTATTTACAATGTATTTTTGATAATAAGGATTTCAAACAACTAATACACGAAAATTGGTTCATATAGGTCCACACCAAGTTGTGTAAATTTAACCACTTACAAATTTGATATAAAAGTACACGAAAAAGTGGTTCAAAATTGAATACGAATATTTAGTAGCATAGCACCAACTAATGAAATGCAATAATGTTACAAGATAGTTAATTAGGGAAAAGCTGAAGAAGAAGAGGAATAATGTTACAAGGTACATACATACATACATACATACATACAGGGTGTTGTGTAAGTGTTCAACACTTAACCCATGGTAGAACTGATACAAATAAAGATAGTAAATCTGGCAATAATTTTTGTTTAAGATACTTTCTACAAGAACTAGAGGCCTTTAAAACTGACCAATCACGTCATAGTTCAAAACTTTATGAAAAAGTAAAATCAATGTGTTCTCTGGAAAAAAATATTGATTGTCAATCTGACGTTAAATGTTTTTTTGCATAGACGTACAATTTATATTCTGTTTTTTTGATATTCTCAAAATGCCATTTACCTTCACCAACCAAGAGTATGCAGACATGCATATGGTTTATAGCGAGACATTACAAAATAGTCGTGCTGCTGTAAGACGGTACAGAGAGTTATTTCCAAACAGACGTCAATGATTTTATATGTGATTTGTGACAGGTATCACATTTTTTCCAGAGAACACATTGATTTTTACTTTTTTATAAAGTTTTGAACTATGACGTTATTGGTCAGTTTTAAAGGCCTCTAGTTCTTGTAGAAAGTATGTTAAACAAAAATTATTGCCAGATTTACTATCTATGGGGTCAGTTCTACTATGGGTTAAGCGTCGAACACTTACTTACATAGCACCCTGTATATGTATGTATTATAAATAAATAAAAACAATGAGTCGAAAAAATAAGAAAAAAAAGAGAAGCATGATTATGCATTGATACATTAATGTGGTCTCATAGCCGCGTGCCTGAGTGTCTGGTCGCGAATCTGAAGAACCGGGTTCGATCCCGAGCGGCGCCAAATATTTCGAATTTTAAAATGGCACCCCTGTGGTGCACTCTCCACGGCAGCAAAGAGTGCCCGTGAGGTGACGCCTGGTAAACGCTCGCACGGTACAAATATGTCATCATCATTGCCGAAATCTGTGTACGAAGCAGATTAGCTCACTCAGAAATTTCCATATTTATAGTGAAATTCATATAAAGATTTAGCAATTGCACCAATAAGCCAATAATGGTGACCCTTAAGCTTGCTTATCCTTAATAAATCATAACAGCAGGCTATTCCAGGATCGGTACAATAGGAAAGAATATATTTTCCAATAGTTCATGTGGTGAATTCCAATGAATGAATTGGCAAGGCGTGTTAATGACATTAATATTACCATAATGAGATTTGAATCTGCCCCAAATACAAATAATGATAATATAGTAAGAAATTTGAGTGGTCACGTGGTGTCGCTTGTCATTAGAGGTAATTTGCAGTCATGCTCCCGAGAGATGTATATTATGTGTGAAGCACCGCCTACTCGACAAGTGCAGTGACAGTCGAAAGTCGTTATCTTTTGCGCGACTCTGCGACTGTCGGACTGTCCCCAGTCTTTAGTCCCCAGTGACGCTCAGTGGTAATCAGACTGTCGCGCCGAGAAGGTGTTTTGTGCTAGTGCTAGTACATTGCGTGCTGCGTCGTTCTCTAACATTTGCCCCTCGTGCATTGTATTTCATTGCGCGCGCAACATGTGATTAAAACTATTCTTGTTTAAGTGTTGTTTATTACCATATTCTGCAAATGCTTGTATCATCAAACTATAACTCGTTCATGGCAATAGGTGAGTATTAGTGACACTATATTTTACTTGACGTACCTTAGACATTTAATGTTTTCAGGTATTGGACGTGCATGCATGCACATCATTATACACATTCAAAATTTGCTTTACCTGTTACAATTTAAGTTACCTACAGTGATTAGCAAAATAAGTTTACATGACATTTAATCAGCTGTTATTTCCTAAATATACATGTATGTAGGGCTGTACCAATGATGATTGCAGCTCCGGGGTAGATTTTTGTTGCAGGACCCTACATGCACTTTGTGTGTACTGGGGTGGTGGGTTTATGTGGTTGCACACTTGAATTTGAACATTGGATTGTTGAAAAAGGATTTATATTAAAGTTTGTTTTTAATTGTATGTTATATGGAAAATAAAACATTAATACTATTAAAATCTTTACCATTCTGGCAGCAGCAGAGTGACAAGCATACAGGGTGTTTAAAAAATAGAGGTCACGGATTTAAAGGTGGATAATACATCCCAAACATTAAAAAAAGTTTATATTTCTGTCATATACAACTCATACTTTTAACATTTACAATAAAATCATAGTGGTTGTTTACGATGGAAAACAAATGAAGATGGTTTTTTGTTTTTCCTTATTTGTTACAAGCACAATTTTATCATGAATAATTTAACTTTTTCCGAATTAGCAGATATGCATTTAATGTTCGGTCGTACTCACGGTGATTCGTTAGAAGCTAAACGTTTGTACGAGAATTTTCCAAATCGAAGGATACCAAATAGAGGATTCTTCGGGTCAATTGGTCGTCGCCTAAGAAAATTTGGGAACTTCAAGATTCGTTCAGGTGACAGAGAATGACCCAGATGATCGGTGGGGCTGCTATACGGTGACTTCCGAGGTCACCTGATTTAAATCCTCTGGATTTTTATTTTTGGGGTCATCTGAAAAGTTTAGTTTATTCAGCACCAGTCAATAACATCGATGACTTACGTCAAAGAATTATAAATAGCTGCAATACAATTCGCAATAAACTCAGAATTTTTGAACGTATTCGTCAGTCCATGAGACGAAGATTAGAATGTTTGATTGAACATTTTTTTATAATTTATAATTGACTGTTTTCCATTGTAAACGGCCACTATGATTTTATTGTAATGTTAAAAGTATGAGTTGTATATGACAGAAATAAAATATTAAAATCGCTATAGCCCTGAAACTAGGCATTTTCAGATATATGTTATATGAATTTTTTTATTGTTTTGAGATTATCCACCCTTAAATCTGTGATCTCTATATTTTGAACACCCTATATGTATGTGTACCTGTCACTACTTTGATTCTAATTGGATTATGATCTATAAATATTTACGACACATGTACCTAAATAGAAGATTCCCATTACGCCTTGTTGGCCTAAAATAAAGGGCGGCCAATGTGACGTCCTTGGCTGTAGGTTACGAGGTAACTCCCCCTCTTTACCCCTGTTACATCGAGTTCCATAATTCTCAGCAGGATGAGAACCTGGGAAACCAGGATACTAAAGTTTACAAAGCGTAGATATGGTCCTGTATTCGAACCTGGGAATCCAACGTGTTCAAGGTCACAAAGTGAATGAAGCGGTGCATTACGCTTTAAATTATATGGGTAAAGGGTTACTAATTGGGATGAAACTATTTGCACATATACAGTGTGTATTAATAATTGGCTATTTGCACTTACAGTATGTACCGACCCAAGGGTCCTGGGTTCGAATCCCGGGTAAGGTAGGTATCGTTGTTTGTATGTATACCTTTCATAATTTCATTTCCATCACCAACGTTTAAAATGTATGAAAACACAAACTATAGAGCAAAACTGAAAATAAATATTTCATCATTTCTGGGGGTGCCAATCTGCTTTATCACACATATCGGTATCGGTAATGATGATGACATATTTGTACCGTGCGGGAGCTACCAGACGTCACAACAGCGAAACCTCGGGCAAAACAGACAACAAACAACAGCAAACTACAAAAATACTGTTTATATATTTAAAAAAAACATATAGTTCTTGTCATCAAAAATCGAGGGACGGTCATAAACAGCTTAACCGCCCATCACTTAAGTTCACAAAGAAACCTAAAACTTCTGCCTATCATAAATAATAATACTGAATACTATCACTGTTTTGCACACAAAACTAAAGCAATTTGCGGTGTACCGTACTAACTTATTTCATTCTAGTTTTATAGTACAGGGACGATTAAGCTGCTTATCACTGTCCACCAATTTTTGGTGACTAATACTACCTATACTTGGTGTAAGACATTGTAATGTTTACAAAAAAAAAAAAAAAATAACGCAAGTGACAAGTGTATTTTGAATAAGTTACAGATTCCTGAAATGAAATAGGGTAAAGCTTTATGACATGTTTTTATTACAATAATTGAGGAAATAATTTCTTAACACGAAAGATGCAATTCAGTTAAAATTTCATTAAGTTTCATTGCTTTACTATGAGCTGTTTTGTCGACTGAGCTATAAATGAATTCCCCCAAATATATTCTGTTCATAATATCTTAGCCCATAACAACCATACCTGTAAAGAAATTTTGTAGATATTCTATACAACTTATCACTATACCTACCTTCCTCATGTGGGTGATATATAAAAACTTGCTACATTTATAAGCATTCTATATTTATGAACAATAGTTGTAGTTTTGCTCCACTTTTAAAAACATAAATCTTGTCTTTCTCATAAATAATTAGGTATATTTTTTATGATTACCTATTTGAAATAATTTTGTTTTTAAATATCAGAAGTTCTTGAGAAGCTTAGTGACGTCAACCCATTGGAATATTTTTAGCTGAATTCAACTATAGAGTAATTGATCGAAATGGAATAATCCGGGTTCTGTTTGATTGAAGCTACTCCCCTATATATGAAGTACATCCTCAACTTGAAACAGTATGAAAATATGTCATGAATACTTAAGTTGTCATACCCACTATTGGGTTCAAGGAGTGATAATATGTACCTATATAGGGTATTTCAGAGAAAGTGTAAAAATTTGAAGGGCATAGTACTGACCAAATTGAGTAAAAAAAGCTTAATCAACGTGGGCCAGATCTTCAATAGTTTCCGAGATATGAGGCAGTGTAAAATGAGTTTTTACGGGGTTTACCTCTGCTATATCGAAAACTGTAAGAGTTACGACTTTGATTAAATGATACATTTTGTTTACCTTTCAAAGGTCATATTAGATGTGTTTTTGTTTTTTTAAAAAAATCGAATAATTGTACTAAGACAAAAGTTGTGGCGACCTTTGCCAATATTCATGAAAACTATAAGAGTTATGGCTTTAATTAAATAAGACTTTTTGTTTACCTTTCAGGGTAATCTATAGATGTGCTTTTGTTTTTTAAAAAATCAAATAATTGTACTAAGTCAAATGTTGTGGCTTGTGGCGACATTGGCCAATATTTAATTTTCATATAACTTGGTAACTATCAAAAATTGAGAAAAATGTTTCATATAATATTTTGTTTTTTGTAGTCTATTTACTGGCAGACAAAATTTTGTTCGATTACTATCATTGTCAGTTTTTCTTTGATTTTTTATTTATCTCGGAAACAATTGAAGATCGGACCTATGTTGATTAAGCTTTTTTTACTCATTTTTGTCAGTATTATATGCCCTTCAATTTCTTTGAAACAGCCAGTATTTAAATTTACAAAAGAATTATAAAACATAGTTAAACATTGTTTTCCAAAATTTATACAACTACAAAAATGTAATGAAATAAATTCTATGTTTTTTTTTATAATTGATAGATCGAACACATCTTCATTGGAATAAGTGTTAGTAACAAAGTTATAATCAATAGTAAATCAAGAGCCAATAATTTTATCACGGTAGACATTTAAAAAATTCACATAGTCATAGTTAAGAAAGTCTGAACTTAAATATGATTAGGATTAGATTAAGTGATCTTTTACGCTATGACCGAAGGAGTAATCATCTAATTCTTGGAGAACATAAATAAAAATGATACCATTATTTTTGTGACCTACTTTGGGGTGCAACAGCTGGGTTCAAATTTCTCAATTCATAATAATATAAGCATTGGAGATGTTACCAACTGACATCTCTAGGGGAATAACACACATAAAATATGTAGAGTATACTCGAGGAATTTGGCAACAGTTTTCATGAAGTAGGTAATTTAGGTCGCATAATAATTTAAGATTTCTGCATATAGGATATAAGTAGTCAATCGCTGATATTATTTTCGTCTTTACTATTGTTGTCTTTCTTTACTTGTTTGTGGACATTGATTTATTTATTATTTATTTACTGCTACACGCTTTCTGTACAATGCCTGTATAAGCGGTGATATTTATGGGGGGTGACACAATTTTTTCTTTTAAATATTTTTATATCACTGCATTTTCTATTCGAAGATAAAATGACGAAAGACGCACACAAAACCATGTTTTATCTGGGATACCGGTAGCCACCTGGATCGGTGTTAGTTATTTTACAAATAATAATTCTTTACTAGTTCAAATCTCGTTATGGAATTAGGAAATTGTAATTTTGTGGCATGTTTTGTACTTGATATATATTGAAGAACTCGTACTTATATTTACATTTAAGAACACATGTTAAAAATAGCTAAACTAAATAAATATACATATACCTGTTATAAATCATATATGACCCAATTCATTTATAATGATTAACCCTACATTAATGTTAAAGTTTACCAGACTATTTCCAATTGATGTCTGGGTACTTCTTCATAAGTTATATTAAAATAAATTAGGAAAGAGTGAAAAGATAATGTCAGCCACCGGGATTTGAACCCAGACCCACTCTCTTGCCGGGACAACGCTCTACCAATTAACCAATTGAGCTATGGCGGACTCTTCCCGTTGGCTCACATTATCTTCCACATATGGTAGACTGAAATAATTCTCTCTTTAGAAAAATCAAAACATTGAAAATGTTTTACTTACCTACCAAATACTGTCTATGAAATATATAAGCCTTTGAAAACATGATAACCCCTACCTGTGCGGTCTCTGGAAAGAATTAATATTTGTGATTTTTAGAATAATAATAATAGTTTTTACTTCCATGAACATAATACGTATGTACAGAAAAACGTCAAACCATAGTATAAGAATACATAAATAGGTAGCGAAACAGAGACAGTACAAATCTATGCAAAGCTTTTATTGAAGAATTCATTCAGATCATAGAATTTCAATCATATAATAAATATTTAAATTTTTGTAGAAAACTTTTGTTTGATTCACAGCTTTTTATACTCATGGAAAGGTGGTTAAATATTTTTAATCCTCTCACATCATATTTATTTCTTGCGTTCATAGTATGAACCTGTGAATTGAGTTTAAAAGACTCTTTGTTCAGAAATATATATATTTACATACCTACCTCGAAAATATAAATATCAATAACTGTTAGCAATTTATATATTGTTTAAAAAGATTTCTACAAGAGAAGCAGCATAGAACTTGTGCTATTCGTCTAAATATTTCGTTTTGACTAATAATATGAGTGCTAACTTCAAAAACCCCAGGTTCGATTCACGTAAACATAAAAAAATACCATTTACATTATTATAAATATAATGGTTGCAGCTTAAATGAAACAAGATTTTGGAGCAATTTTGGGACTGGTGATAACGAGCCTCCTACGCATTGACAGGTTAGAACATGACTGCGTCACGAGTTCGATAGCGTCGGTGCGGTAAACGAGCTGCGACGGACGTGCGCACAAGCGTCGCCAGCGCGTATTTATATAGAGCTTAGCGCAGTTATCCAGCATCTTTTGCGCACTTTTATCGTTTTTCGAATTGATGGTGCGCCGCATTTCCAAAGGGTTACGTTCATCGTCAGATTTTAATTTCGAATTTCCTGGACAGATATAGCAAATCGCTCAAATATCTCGTTTACAATTTTGGAATTCCTCACGTTGGAATTTCGAAATAATTTAAACAGAAGCGAATGTCGGTTTGTGCACTCTGTATGAATCGTCGTAGGGACATCGAGCAGAAACAAAGCGAATATAGGTAGATGACGTGATAGTACATAACACACATACATACATGCGTATATAAGGGACACAGACCAGGCGTTAGTTTTTAGAATGCAGACGCTGAGTAGCTGTGTCATTCGCTCATTCGCTTAGAGAGTAAATGTAACTCAGGACCAATGAGGGCCAGTCTCAGGTGAACCCGCCTGTCGTCTGTCGCGTTGTCACCGCCTCGTGACACGACGAGCAGTAGTGGGGAGGATGGTGGGGGTAGCACGTGTCGTACTGCTGGCGATTCGCCGCGCATGCGTGGTGGGCGTGTCGCAATGTCCCCTGTCAACTGCTTGGTACGCCTCTATGCGTTAGCGCTGGCGCTGTGTACTGCTGGTTCTCCCGTACCCGTATCCGTACCAGTGCACGATTGCTATGCTCTATGCTATTGCTTCTCACTAATTCACATTGTGCTGTATTATGCTATTTTCTATATATTGAGAGTCGCGTTCATTAAAACAGCAAATTGCCAGTTGGCAGGACCGTCGGTAGCTTGTTTATATTTGTATTGATTTTCAATAGAAAGCGACGACACCGA
This sequence comes from Ophonus ardosiacus, assembly GCA_943142095.1. Taxonomy (NCBI): domain Eukaryota; kingdom Metazoa; phylum Arthropoda; class Insecta; order Coleoptera; family Carabidae; genus Ophonus; species Ophonus ardosiacus. The sequence continues at coordinate 47,197,619 of OW964833.1, read as the reverse complement.
AGAGCAAAACAAGAGAGCGGCGCTCGGCGCAAGTTGACGTTCCGTACATACGTGTACCACATCTAGCTCGAACAAAGCACAAGCAGAAGGGTTATTGATATTTAGCCCGGTGGAAGAGGCGTGGTAGTGTTCCCTGACAATTGTCACTGTGTCGGTGTCACTTTGTCTCATGTTTAGGCAATGCGCGTGCGTGGCCATCGTCAGAACTCATAGGCTGTCGCGGATTGCAATGATGCTGTGACACGCCCGTAGCCCGATGTTCCCGTGCCCGTGCCCGTGCACCCTTTTCCACCACTACACTTCACTCGTCCAGCGATATGTTGACCCTTGACCCGTGCGTCAGCTACCGCACCTCTACACCCCCTTGCTTTGCCACCGTATTATTACTGTAGCTGTAGCACGCGAAGGCGACGTCGCTACGCGATTCGCTTGTGATGTGTCGTCATGTGATGTAATCAATACGTTCGCCGTTGGTCTGTTTTGCGATTCGTCGCTCAGAATATTCACCTCCACAAATACCCCGCACAGGCACACCACATCATCACATAAACTTCTTTTCTTTTATATTATATTATATCTTTCATGACTAAAATGCATTTAAACAAATCAAAATCTCTTCCGACTATTAATATCATAAATATATATTTTTTAAATAAGAAATTACGATTTGGTATAAAATGATTTTTTTTTAAATTTAAAAGCATAGTTATAATTATCTATAGTGTAGTAGCAGCAATAATTAACCTTTTTTATTTAAATACTTACTTTACTTTTTATTTTTAGTACTTAGGACCCTTTTCATAATCAGGCTCACTTTAAGACTTTAATTAAAATTACTTTAAGACTACTTTTATTTTAAAGTACCTAATGCTACAGTGCTCGATAAAGTGCTAAAGTTGTATTATGAAAACTAACACAAGTTTAATTTTAATATAAAGAGTTAAAGTGAAAATATATTTTATTATGAAATCGGCCCTTAAATGGTGTTTAATCAGTTGTTTTTAATGTAAAGTTATAAATCAATCTTAATAGTTGGTTACATACCCACTTGTGAGACAAAAATTTATTTTACAATATCTAATTTCTGAATACTTACATATATATATATATATATATATATATATATATATATATATATATATATATATATATATATATATATTAAGAAATAGTGTCAATAATATTTGACTGCCATTTTAAGTCGTTTTTGCAAATCAAGAAGATAATGATTACACCATAGGTACTAAGGTTTAGGTACCAAATTTCATCTAAGGTTATGTCTATTTGGCCAACTATCGATTCCTCGGGCCAAACTTCATAATCAATTTTTAATTCAATATTTCTTCAAAGTTTTACCTTTAATTAATTACTAAAAAAATATAAAATGTTTAATCTACATTTAATTCATAAGTATAACATTTTTTACACAAAAACTATGCACCGTACAGAAAAATGACCTATTACCAGGAAATCAAGTTAAGTTATTTTCTACATCTTGGAAAAATTTTCATTAAAATCGCTTGGACCGTTTAGTCTGTACAGGTGAATAAAATTTTCGCGATCGTCGTGATGAATTCAAATATATATATATATATATATATATATATATATATATATATATATATATATATATAGATAGTACTTTAAATGGAATTATTTATGAAATGAGGACAATTTGAAAGAAGTAGCAAATTATTGCCGGACATGCATATATTGTCTAGAAATTGTATACATAAAAAAGGTAACATTGACGTACTTTTCATGTTACCTTGGTTACTTGTTGTTTTTGTTTTTTCACATTTTTATGTTAATTTCCCCCTGAAGAAGGCACCAGTTTATGGTGCCGAAACGTTGGGTTTTATTAATAAAAAATACAGAACGTAAACTAAAAAGGTAGTATTATTTCAATAATTGAGTATTTTCAAAAATTACCTAATTAAATATTCTACATAAACACATATCATATTTAAAAATAATGTTATGTACAGATCTCTTACTTGAACATTTTTTTAGGTATATAAGCGTAGAAAATAATATTATATACTTGATGTATCGGTCTTATAAACCTTGGAACAAATCTCTCTGGATGTGTATTATGCATACCAATCATCTTCATGTTTCACGCACTCGTTAAGTAACGTTACAAACACTAACACAATCAGATATATAACGAGTAATAGTGATCATAAATCATAGTAAACATACTGTCCATCACATTGTCGTGTTCCCACGGATTTAATTTGTAATGTATTGGTTGCAGGCAAAAAATGTACGAATGCTAGTTCTGGATCAGTATGCAATGGCATCTTATCTGCAAATGGTTCTGCTGCCGTGAAAGTGGTACGTAATCAGATAACATATATTTTATTAAATATATTCAATTTACATTCAAGTTTTGATGCAGATACAAATTACATTTCGTAGGTTCGGAATAGTTTTTAAAAAACAATTCTTTACTTGGAACTTAAATATAATCAATTTTTATTGACTGAAGTGATTGTAGTTACATACAATAAGTATAATGAAAAAATGAGCACCCTTATTACTTAAACATGTTTTTTTATACCTTTTCTTATCAAGTAGAAGAGTACTAGACAATGCCTGAATCGTCTAATGCTACTCTGAAATATAGTGAAATAGTTAGTGTACAGATACCTATATATATATATTTGCAAATCATATATATATATATATATATATATATATATATATATATATATATATATATATACCGACCGACGCCAAATATGTCAAATTTTAAATGGCACAAAAGTGATTCGTGTGGTGCGTTCTCCACGCCAGCAATGAGTACCCGTGAGGTGATGCCTGGTAAGCGCCCGCACGTGATTATATATATATATATATATATATATATATATATTACATGTTAATATTTTTAATATATTATATGTATATAACAATACAAAAATAAAATAAAAAATTATGGAACTTTGCTTTTTTGCAAATTATATTATAAAGTCGAGGTTGCCCCACGAAATCTTATGTTTCTATTCATGTTGTACCCCACTTAACTATTTCCATAACACACGATCCAAGAACCCTTGTCCTTAATTTCGTACTTTGCGTATTCATTAAAGTTACTGGTCGTAGAGGATAATTATGTAATTTATAAAGAACCATGTGCCATGCAGAATGAACGCTCAATCGACGATACACTGCTGGTAATAATATCAACTGAAGAATTTAGAAAATATGGTTTAATGATGGGCAATATGAGTACACAGAAGAATTTCGTTTTTTCCCGTATTAGTTCGGAACAATTCGCGCGTCGGCAGTGGCGGGCACTTAGCTACAAAGCAGTGGTGGGGGCTTGTTCAACTGTTTAGTTCCTTCACTTGCCACCGTAGCGGGTGGATCGTATTCCTCACAGAAACTGTTCTAATCAATCACTTGTGTTTATGAATGCACGTGTATTGTTGTACAAATTCACGCATGACATGTCATCAAGTTCTCTTTGACATACATTGTCGTCTAATTGTCATCATGATTACAGCGTTATAGTGTAGTTTTGTCGTACTTAAGATTGGATTACTTACCTTAGACAGATGAAGACGAATATGGAGTGTCACCAGCCAATAAGCTGTGATTGGTAATTAATAAATAGTGAACACGTTGCAAATGCAATTGAATATGGTTAATGTGTATTTGAATTAACAATCTCGGTAACAGTGGCACGTGACAAACAATATAGTGAGTGATATGTGATACGAAAATGAGCCGATCCCGATGCCGACAGTGAGTGAGTGCCGATGCTGACGTGCGAGCCAATGATCCTGATGCAGCACCGGGGACCGATGTTGAAGGAGGCGACGTCGAGGGCCGCTGTGCCGGTTAGTGGTTCTGGTCGCGCCAGCACCAGATACCCGGGGACGGATACACCGGCACATTCGCCTTCGCCTTATGGAGTTGGGTTACCATTCCCTCCCGTTTCTCCCCATTTACGTCCACCTCTTAATGTAAGTAAATATCAACTGGGCCGTCCTCAGCACCTGTATTATTTCCTTGGACGTTGTCTCCACTCCTGACTCGTATACTGAAGACAATACAATTTTCGTAATTTAAAACACTAACCGAACGTCTGTTAAGTGCCTCAACGTAGTTATTTCAAAGGCCAATCCCAGCGGTCTGAGTTTTCGGTCACGGAACTCTACTTACTCCAAATTATAATGATATAAACGTTCAATCTGTTAAAGAAACACGGATACACAAAAAAAGAAAAAACATACCTGATGCAGACAAACCACTTATGTATTAGAGTCTTCGTGAATGTAAAAATATATGGAAATTATAGACGACGTCGTTTTCGTTTATTAAGGTTTTACGAAGTTTGTTTCACATGTCGTTCGATATGTAAATGTGGCGAAAGTGTAAGGGCCCATATTCCAGGACTCACATATACTCATCACTGCATCACGCGAACTTTTTGTTAGACGTTGGAGGTTTATAATATTGGATTCTAATTTATATGCGTATTTCGAATTGATGACACACGTTCAAAATTGCTAAGAAGCCTGTAGGTTCTTAAGTTGCACGCAATCCCTTTATTCTGATACAATTGACAAGTAAATAGTTCACGTTACAACTATAATTTTGATGAATTATATAGAATATTTTGATTCTGAATGGTTTTCTTTACAATGATTTTGTTTGACTGAAATTTATAATTTCACGAGGATACACAAAAATAACTGGCCCTCGTGTAATATGGTGTCAAAGTTTCACTATCTTGAAGTAATTGGTAGTTGCTTATTTGAAGATACATCGCTTGATTAGATATTTAATAACTTTAATTTAAATTTCATATGCACATCACTTCTACTTTGTCTCTAAATAAAATTTCGATGGGTAGAAAGGAAATGGGAAGCTGTATACTTCGGATGCTTTGTACTGTGATTTTGCGCTTCAAGGATCATTCTGTTCGCCGTTAAGTTCGCATATATTTTCTACTCCATTTACCTGTTGAAAATCTCAAGTGTTCAAGCTCACCATGCTTGGAAAGATCCTAACAGTGGAAATTATGGAAACATACGTGATATATATAGATGAAAATTATTTTACAGATACAACAATCCGGAGTATGGAAAAAGATGTTAAATAATACTCCTTAAAGTTACATGTCAAGCTTTCGGAATTACTTTATTCCTTCTTCAGGACAACTACAAAGTTATAACAAACACAAAGTACTTACTACTTCGTGAGGTTAAATTTCAAACAAATCAGTCATCAGAGCAGTGATAGATTTTTGATTATACTTTAAAAATATTGACTCATACCACGATAACGGTTTTAACTAAAACACCGTTTTAAGAAATGTCAAATTTCATTATTTAATAAATACTATCAAATTTATCAAAATATGATTTTAAAGCAGAACATAGTTTGTATTCAAACAAATCTTTGAACATAAGGGTGAAATTACATTTTGAAGTTTGAATTTGACATTTCTTAATATAGTGTTTTAGTTAAAACCGCAATCGTGGTACGAGCCATTGAGTTTAAATTTTGAAACTAAATTGTCAAAGGCAAGTAGTTAAATATATATTATATAACTCGAAATCAGAGCGACTTTGACTTTTTCTGCACCTAATCGCTCTGATTTCGAATTCTGTTATATATATATATATATATATATATATATATATATATATATATATATTTAATTATTTGTTTTTGACATTTTAGTTTCAAAATTTAAAGTCAATGTTTTTAATGTATAATCAAAAATCTATCACTGTTCTGCTGACTGGTTGTTTAAAATTTAACCTGACAAAGTAGTAAGTACCTAGTCTTCATATTAACATTTTTTTTAAATTGTAATATATTTGTTTGTTATAACTTTGTAGCTGTCTTGAAGAAGGGAAAAGGTAATTCCGAAAGCTTGCAATGTAACTTTAAAGAGTATTATTTAACATCTTTTCGCATACTGTGCAATAATTTTCATCCATATCTATATATTAAAAAGATTTAAAATTTTAAATAATAACTATGCGTTAAAATTTACTTCAATGCATAAATAAACTATAATTACATCGTATACTTACATCGTATGTTTACTACACAAAAAAAAGTGTGTCTAGTTTTAGTGTTTAGTGCACAACAGTCACATAGTGAATATTGTCTTCATCTTTCAACAATATATATATATATATATAATGGAATATTGAACGTCAGATATGTACATTAGGGGTCGTTTACGTAGTGATTAGTGAGTACTGAACAGTCCAACTTTATTTACTATTTTTTGAAAGATTCTATTGAACTTGCGGTTTAAGGGAATTATACCCCCGTAACATAACTTTAACGATTGTTGTCTTTATGAAGTCTGTATAAGAACTATAACTAACACCGCAATGATGTTTTCCAATACTACATTTACAATATAGTGTTCTTTAACACTATAGCAGTGTTATTTTTATTTTTCTGAGTGTCAATTTTAAATAACACTGTATTCTTATACACCTTACTTTGTAACGTCATTATCGTAAAGATTATTTAATTTAATGTTGTTATGACGTACTATAGTGTTAAATTATTAAAATCATCATTTTTACTGCTTGTAAAAATTATAAACTAAAAATTGAATACAAGCGTAATTTATTACTGTCTACATATTGTACGCACATTGTAACCGTAGAAAAATCATCTAGAATCTAGAAAGAGTAATTTATGAAAATAAATGAAAGGTACACGAAAATTGTGTTTTTGTTGTCAGTAACCTCTTATAGTATAGATATACTTTAGTTAAAACTTTTCTACCCCAGTAAGAGAATTAAGAATATGGAATACATCACTATTTTGAGCAGTCTCCATGATTTCATTAGCGGTTTTTATTTACGTGCTGTTTTCTTGGAATCAATTACCCGTGTAAATAGAGAGATTATTATATATTATGAGCCGTTCACCAGGCCTATTTAAAATAAATATTTGTGCTACATATTCTACAGTGTGTTCAAAAAAATATCCTAATTCGGAGTAGGCTATGAACGAAAAAACGTATGTCAATTTGAAAGTATCTAATTAAATGTCAATTTGATACGAGAAATTGTCTAGAATATTATCTAAAAAAGCAAAGTTTTTCTTCTTGTATCCTTATTTTCGAAATAGAAATAAATTAGAAAACAGTGAATGGCAATATTCTGTATCCTTCTTTTTTATCTTTTCTCCTTAAAATTAGCTACATTTCACGATCAATTTTGATAACTTGGCTTTTGAATTAAATACATACGTTTCTGTGTTCATAGCCTGCTCCGAATTAGATTTTCTTCTGAACACACTGTTATTAAGCTAAAATATTAACTTCATCATTGATTTAATTTTGGAGCCAAAATACATGACTGATTCTTAATTTTTTATATTTAACAAGTTTTCGTTAGGTGTATAAAAGCTATGTCTTTAATAACACATTCTACAATGGTTATATGAATGGGACTTTCCATAGGAATTAAAAAAAAAAAAAAACTATTTATATTATTTTATGAATTTTCTTTACATTTTGTCTTATGTAGTTAAATTGATTTTGCAAAATAGCCGCTCATATACATGTTTGTTAACATAAAAATAATTAGAGCGCATATTTAAAATCTTAATTTAAATACGGTGTATAATCTGATGTGGCCAACACAAAACCTTCCGCTATTTAATTTTTATTAATTTAAATATATATCTACGTATTTACTAATGCTGCAAACTATATTATGTTCCATTGCATATAACTATTGCTTTATTTATTATTTTCTTTATAAATGTCACCATTATTTATTTGAAGTGACTAGTTTTTTGACAGTGACATTTTCCTGTCAGTTACATACATTTGAAATATGAACTATGTAACAAAGGAATTGTGTTTATCTTAGGCTTCCGGATTTATAAATAAGAATATTTTTTAAATTTATCTGTAAATTATATATAAAAAGTATGAATGTATGCCTGTAGAAAATGCAATAATCTTTAATATTCATAATGACATAAAATGCAAAAAAATAACATTTAATAGTATTTTTGAAGAAAAACCAATATGCCATTTCCGGTTATCCGATTTATACCAAAATGTAATGGTTTCTTTTCATATTAGAATAGATTCGAAATACAAGGTTTCAGAATTTTCTGAATGATGGTATTTAAGTAAGAGCGGAGACAAAATCCATACACATACACACACACACACACACACACACACACACACACACACACACACACACACACACACACATCGCACCCCGGCGAGAAGAGTGACACAAGTCCAAAATATAGTTTTGCGAAAAACTTAAAGAAGACAGTTCTCGAATGTAAAGTTACTTACATTAGCTCGAAATGAAACGACATTAGCTCCATCTCTCGAAAAAATATAATCTTGATTTATGTCACTATTCCTGATTATTAGACCAATTTTATCTGATGAAATTGGAATTTTTAAATTTTGACTTGTGTCACTATTCTCGCCGGGGTGCGACATATCCACATACCCACACACATACCTACATACCCACACACACACACACACATACACACACATCATTGTGAAAATGTTAAAATTGGATTATAGGGACCTTAAAACGTGGTCATTTACTAAAATCTCTATATGTGGTTTTTAGCATGATCCCTATACCTCCCTTATCAAGGGACCTGAAACTGAACCCGAACCTGAATTGAAAACCTGAATTAACCTGAATTTTTGATGAACCTGACTCCGAAACAAACCAAATCTTTATTTGTCAAAGTCAATAAACCTGAACCTGATTTAAACCGTTTAAAATTCAGATTCGGTACAGTACTGCTAAATATAAAATTAAAAATTGTAAATTCAAATTAAATTTTAAAAATAATAAATATTACCATCTTTTTGTACTTGGCTCCGAACCGAAATTCGAACCCAACCAAAAATCGACGAACCGTTATAATTTTATTTTCCGAAACTGAATCTGAACCAGCATTTATTTCCTGAACCTGAAACGAACCTGAACCATAAATACATTTGGGTTCAGGTCCCTAAAAAGTACGTAGGTACCTTGTATTGTATTGGTACCGTAGAAGCGAAACCATGCATTACTGAATGAAGCTCAATCCAATATAGTATACGCACGCTGCACGCGAACTGGATGTAATACATTATCATACCTGTTTCAGATCACAGCTTCGCGCATTAAATATTCATGTTACATTTTTCTTTTAAATTTAAATCAACAAATTATTTATGTTTAGTTTGAAACTAACTGCAGTTGCGCAACAGCATTTGTTCTGTCAATAGTGAAGTGCACGCAACATGGATTTCATGCGGTAAAGGTAACATACGACAATCGGCCAATCACACAACTGTCGCGTACAACTTCCAATTCCAGCAAAAACCGCAGACTTGTTAGACCACAAAAGTGTATGTTGTACGAGTAAAGGGCACGTCCATTGTGTTTCTTGTGTGCCTTTGCCCTCGGGCCTCGATAAATGATAACCGTAACCTGCGTCCAATTAATACCTACTTAAATGCATATATTTCTTCGCTAAAGACAGATGTGACATAAGGTGTGATATGTTGACAGGAAAACGAAACTTTATTTTGTATTGAGAAACTAAATATACGACTGTCGTCGCCGAACTTGTTATTTGTTTTTGTGTTTTTTACCTCCCTTTACCCTTGGTAAGGGTGCTTGCAAATTACCACGTTTTAAGGTCTCTAGAATCCAATTTTAACATTTTCACGATGCTATCTGTATATGTGTAGTAGACGACCCTATTTTGTTGTGGTATTACGAGTCTTTATAAGGTACGACTAGTCAAAATTTGGTCGAACTATGTAATTTTAACAATTTTGAAAAAACAGCAAAATCCGTGTAACGTTTTTTATAAATTTTAATTTTTAACAACAAATTTTAAATAATCATTTATAATTCTAAACATATCACATGGTTAAACAAAAGTTAAAAGAAGAACATTAAATGAAGGATGCAAGCTTGGTTAAATTTTCAAAGAATTAACATTTCTCTTCTTTTGGCCTTTAATTACTAACATTAATATTTTCTCATAAAAAAAATTGTTTGGATTATTTTTTTTGCTGTTTCAATTTTTATAGTTTTACGCAAACCTTAAATAAGCTCTATTTTTACCTCCCTCTACTTTTGGTAAGGAAGGTATAGGGATCGTGCTACAAATCCACATCGAGATTTGAGTAAATGACCACTTTTTAAGGTCCTTAGAGTCCAATTTTAAAATTTTCACGATGATGACTGTATATGTGTAAGCCTGTGTGTGTGTATGTGTGTGTGTGTGTATGTACGGATTTTGTATACGTTCTAACTAAAATACTATCATTCAGAAAATTCTGAAATTTTGTATTTCGACCCTATTCTAAAATGGAAAGAAACCATTAGATTTTTGTGTAAATCAGATAACCGGAAATGGCACACTTGAAGCTCATAATGGTTTTTCTTCAAAAAATACGATTTAATGTTATTTTTTCGCATTTTATGTCATTAAAAAATTAAAGATTATTGAATTTTCTACAGGTATACATTGATACTTTTTCTATCTATTTTACAAATTTTGAAAATAAACTTTTTTATAAATCTGAGCCTATGATTTAAAGATTCCTTTGTTACGCAGTTCATATTTAAAATTTATGTAACTGGCAGATACAAATCACTGTCAAAAACTATTCATTTCAAATTAATAATGGTGACTTTTTAAAAAGAAAATAGTAAATAAAGCAATAGTTATATGCAAAGGAACTTAATATGTACATCATTAGACAAGAAAGATGAACTATGGAAAATATGTTAGCACAAATCACTGTCTAATATATGTGGATTTAAACGGAGCGTTTAAATCCACAAGAAATACAATATATTTATTTTCCGCATACTGGATATAACATATTATAACAATTGCCCAAATAAATTTTAAAGCTACGCAGCCGTTCTTATCTAGCAGTTGATCTGTGCAATTGGTGTTCGTATCAGTTCCTCTCTTGTTTACTCTCGGATCATAAGGGTACACAAATGTGTTAGAACTACAAAGTTACTGTAATAATTATTATTTCACGGCGTCCATGGCATACGATACCCCTCAGGCCCCGCACTATATGTAGGTATGTATTTGAATTAATAAAAATTAAATAGCTGGAGGTATTGTGTTGGCCACATCAGATTTTTTTTAATTTGTTTTGTATTCTTCGTTTCTACCCTCTCTTTTTTCTATGTACAATATCATTCTTCATCGGTTAAATAACCCTCTACGATACTAAATACAATGTACATACACATTTATAAATTGTATTAATTAGTGCATTGGGTTCATGGCACGTATTTAATTAGATACACTGTATCAAGTGCATTCAATGTGGAACGTGTATGTACCTGCACATGAATAATTTAAATAGCTGAGGGTAGGATCAAATTTTATCACCCAACTCTTATTTTATGTACAGTGGTAGTCTGAGCATTATTTTCATAATCACATCCTAACCCTTTTTAAAGTAATAGTTTCATTATAAGTCATTTATCATTCTCTTTGTATTTTGCAACTTAGATTATATTAATTCAAAATCTTTCTTAAATTTTAAATAACCTAAACCTGTCAAGTGTAATTTTATGAAGATTGAAAAATTTTAATTTTCAGAAATTCAAAAAATTCGAAAGATGTTTTTTTGGTACAAATTCAGTCACAATGTTCCCGCTATTGTACAGTGCGGGACACCAATCTTGTCCTGAGGGACAAGGAAAAGAAATGCTCATATCGTGATATTCCATAGACGCAGTCAAATAATTATTCCAGAACTTTGTGCTCCTAACTCATTTGTGTACGCATCCGAGTGTAAACAAGACAGGAACTACAACAAATAGCAATTGCGCAGATAAACTGTCAATATGAGAAAGGTTGCGTAGCTTTAAAACTTATTTGGGCAACTGTTATATGTCCATAAATATTACTTTCGAGAAAAACTGCTTCAAACATTTAAAATTTTATTGTAAAGAATGAATAATTAATACACATGTTGATTTTTTTTTGCATAGTTTCATTTCATTGTATGAAATTTGGAAAGCTATAATTTTTAAATATTTTCGAAATATAAAAAGACCTAATTGGACATGGATCACAATAACATAGTAAATTTATAAATAAAATATCAAATAAAGAAACGTTTTGTACCATGTCCACACTTTTTACTATTATTTTTATTGTACTATATCCAGAAGCACGTGTCAGAATCATGAAATCTTATTGGCTCTGGACTTGATTCAAAACAATTCTTATACATTCCAATAATCAGCCGACGATATATTAGACTGTGATTTGTATTAACATATTTTCCATAGTTCATCTTTCGTGTCCCGGACTGTATGTACCTACGTATAAAATTTAAGTTTGAAATTAATTAGTGCCATTATATATTTTGATTTTCTTCAAAGTAATATTTAGACCGTTTCCAAAATGTTAGTGATATTTAAATGACGTGTTTGTTATAAACTGGATTTTCATTATTTTATGTGTTTTAAATTTGAGCATAAAAAACCGCTATAATCAAAATTTGACATTTGACAATTAAATTTGGGAGCGTGTGATGGTTCGGCGTCTGGCTGGCAACTCGACCCTGTTTTAAAACCAAATTGCTACGGAGCCAACAAGAAAGACTCAGCGTGGTCTACAGAGGTAACAAGAAAACATCAACTCACTGTTACGTCGTTGTTTTGATTAGAAAGACTTCGAAGACACGATAGACTGAAGAACTACTACCCTAAATATATAAAGTAGACTTATTGTAATATACTGTATACAATTATAAAGAATGATATGAAATTTAAGGCCCTTTAAAGTCTCTATTTCAACTAATTTATAAAAAGCACGAAGCTAATATTTGTATTTGATCATGTAGAATAATTGTGAAGAGATGAAATAAAAAATATGCATTTATTAAAATTAAATATGCACAAATTAAAGATTATGTCGTTAAAACGTGTTGCTACATTTAGAATAGGGGATCTGTTAAATAAGTACTTAAACAAGCTTTAAACATAAAGTAGTATAATAGATTCTTATAATGATGAATATTAACGATATTACCATTTCGTTAACTTTATAATGTTGTTAAGATAGGTAAAAAAATATTCCTATCTATAATACCTACAGGATGTCCAAATGTACCACCAAAAATAAAGAAATATGTATGGATCGAAAAATGACCCGAATTAAAAGTTTGAACAAGTGGTTAAGTTAGAATGCAAAATTATATTTTTTTAAATGAATGGCATATATTTTTATACCCGGCCGATGGAGTATTTTTTATCTCATTTCAAATGCTTAATATAATATTAAAAAAAATTCAAATGAAATTCAAATAAATTCTATTTTTATTGTTATATTTCAGTAAGCTATGTATGAAAAACAAAAACTGCTATTTGCCAATTTAAATTATTTAGAATGAAAATCAAATATAAAGTTATTAACAAATATTTATGTTTTGTTATAATTTAAGCTCAATTGTTTTCATTCATAGCCTACTGACAAATAACTATAAAAATCAAATTTATTTAAATTTCAATTGATTTTTCTCAATATTTTTGTTATATAAGCATATAAAATGATTACATGATTGAATTCAGAAAAAATACTCTGTCGCCTAAAAAATATATGTCATCCCATTTAAAAAAAAATAACTTTGCATTCTAACTTAACCACTTGCATGTTAGTATCATTTGAAAATATAGACTAATGTAAGATTTGCCGTTTGAAATACATAATTTTATATTTTTTCCTGGTATAGTTACATTACTATTAAATAACTAATTAACTTAGGGTTATACAGATGTTCAAAAAATAGAGGTCACGGATTTAAAGGTGGAAAATACATCTCAAAACAATACAGAAAGTTCATATAAACATATATTAGGAAATGCCTAATATTTTATATCTGTCATATACAACTCATACTTTTAACATTACAATAAAATCATAGTGGCCGTTTACAATAGAAAAGAGTTGAAGATAGTCTTTTGTTTTACCTTATTTGTCATAATTATTGTTATTGTTTGTTACAAACACAATTTTATCATGAATAATTTCACTTTTTTTGAATTAGCAGTTACGCATTTAATGTTCGGTCTTGCTCACGGTGATTCGGTACAAGCTAGACGTTTGTACTAGGAGAATTTTCCAAATCAGTGGAAACCAAATAGAATGTTGTATTGAAGTTCAAGATGGACATTTAGAATATTTTTTATAATGTATAATTGACTGCTTTCCATTGTAAACGGCCACTATGATTTTATTGTAATGTTAAAAGTATGAGTTGTATATGACAGAAATAAAATATTAAAATCGCTATAGCTCTGAAACTAGGTATTTTCGGATATATGTTTATATGATTTTTTTTATTGTTTTGAGATGTAACTTCTATTTTTTGAACACACTGTATGCCGTTTCATTCGAAAGAGCCTTAAATGATTTTTGATTAATATTTTCCTCAACTCCCTAGTATTAACTTATCCTGAGATGTTAAATTTTGGTGAATGGCAAACTATTTTTTTTTTATTTATTTTTTTTTATTTTGGTTATTCAACAGGACATGTCCCAATTACAGAATAACACTGAATTACGATACAAAATATAGTAGCTAAATAATATTTCAATATAAATTAATAATATTAAACACATCTAAAAATAAATAAATAAATATATCATCACGGCATATTACCCATTTCTGGGTGTGCCAATCTGCTTTATCGCAGATATCGGTAATGATGATGACATATTTGTACCGTGCGGGCGCTTACCAGGCGTCACCTCACGGGCACTCATTGCTGGCGTGGAGAGTGCACCACAGGGGTCACTTTTGTGCCATTTAAAATTCGAAATATTTGGCGCCGGTCGGGATCGAACCCGGTTCCCCCAGGTTCGCGACCAGACACTCAGGCACGCGGCCACGGGACCCCATTAAACACATCTAAGTAACGCATTTTGATAATTTTTAGTGTATAAATTATATCGATATATATATACAAATATAGAATGTACATATTTTAGATTTATATCCGTTCATACATAAACCTTATATAGATTTAATGAAAAATTTTAATTGTTTCTTATATTTCATAAGATTATGAGAAAATAAATCAGGAAAACCATCAGAGTTACCAAAATTATTATATAGAAGTGGAAGACGATTCAATGGGGCATTTAGTGCTGAATTCGTCTTATTCGTTTCTAATGTGAATAGATCGAATGTTCTTGTCGTATAATTCGGTACACGAAAAATTATTCGATTTAATAAAACAGGGCAATCAATATAATTGTTCACAATTTTAAAAAGAATTGATAAATCAAGAAATGTATACATAAGTATATGTAAATGACATTCAATGGTATAAAATAATGTGTGCAAGTAAATTTGAATATGTGGGAGTATCGAGGTTCCATCGCCACAAGTAAACACATCTGAAAAGTGGTAGCACAATAAAGATGCAGCGTTGAAACACAACAATGGCCAACTGGAAGATTAACATTAAGCACGCATGTTCTTGGTTTCGACAGCCACTGTAACCATTGTTATTATTCAAATACAAGCCGTAGTATCAATAGAAACCTTATATGGCGTACGCCCTATATTTAACAGTCGTATGGATATGAGGACGATACGGCGAGATTACAGCGAATAGCACCGACGACAAGCGGATATAATATTGGCCGCTGCTTCATCGCTTGCCGACAAAATTCGTTCGCATCTTACGGGCTCTTCTCTTCATCGATTCGCTTGTTCCACGGCGCAAACACCAAACACAGGAAATCTTCTTCAAACATATTTTTATTAAATTCCAACTTCTTGTTTTATAATTTGTGAAATAATTTCCATTGTAGAAATAATTTACAAATACAATGGGGTTTTAATTTTTTTACATTTTTTATTTTACTGAATACTATTATAAGTTTAAAATATCAATATGTATGTAATTGAATTGTTATATATTGACAGGCATTTGTTTAGGTCGTTTTTAAGCATATATACTTTTTATTCTAAAAAAAATTCATTTCGTTATTTACAAATTGTCGAATGTAAATTAGTTTATTAGTAAAATTGGTATTTCAAAGTAATTAATAAAAAATATAAATAATTTAAATTTATTTATTTTATTCAAATTTTCGCACATTAACAACATTGGTTTTCTATGTTATTTTTGAGAGAGAAAATAATTTATTATTTTATAAGCATAATTAATTTTATTTTAATTTTTATTAAAAAATTTAATACCAAAAAAACCTGTTTATAATTTTATTTATACAATAAATTCTGTCATAACATAAATCAATATTTTCAATAAAGTGTTACATAGACACATAAAAGCAAGTAGATATTTATATACATATAATATTATATAGATCTTTGTCTTTCATAATCTGTTGTATTGGAGAATAAAATTTAACTAGCGGATGTTTTTTTTACTTCATTATTATTTAATAACTCACATTTATATGTAAATAATAATAAAACTTCGTAAATAATTGCTTTTACATCTTCATAAAGATTACTTACATTAGGAATGGCATATACAAGGTGTAACAGCTAAACGAGCTACATTTATATTATTTTAAATCAGTGGTTCTCAAGTTGTAATACAAAGTTATATATATTTTTAAACCCATTCGGTAACGTATTGTTTTCCGAATTCAAACATGTAATCATTTTTATATTCATACACCTTACATAAAAAAATATTGAAAAAATTTCAGTTGGAATTTAAATAAACTTTATTTTTATAGTTATTTTTCAGCAGGCTATGTATAACACAATTGAGCTTAAATTAATACATAAAATTTGTTAATAATTTCATAAATAGTGTTGTACCTATTTGCAACAATGGGAAATATACACTAAATAATTCAAATTTTATTTATTTATTTTGTTAAGTAGATATATATATATATATATATATATATATATATATATATATATATATATATATATATAGGGTGTGCAACGAACCGCGGAACATAGGAGTTTAACATAGGATATTAAAGATTGCGTATATTGGCTCTCCTGTATTTTAGAGCAAAAATATAAGAATAAAAAGATGTTTGCTTCCAAAAAGTCTTCATTTAATGCAATAGAATATTTGTAGCACTAGATATTTAGAAAATAAAATATGACATTTTCTTCAAAAATCAGATAGCCATGGAAATAAAAGAAATAGAAGAAATTCTCATTTTGACAGTTCATTTTAGTGTTATTGATGTTAATTGTTATAATAATTGTGTCTACATTGTTATAGTCCATAAATTACTTTACTGTGCTTTTGTGCATTATAAAATGGATTTATTTAGTACCGAATAATTTGTTATTTACTTTATTATTAAGTACTTGACTTAAATTTTAGGATAATTCATCATTTTTGATATACACTGAAATTATAATTCATTTCAGTATTATTATTCTTATTGTTGTTATCAATATGTTTACAATGTTATAATTCAGCATTAAATATTTAAGTATTATGATTTTAATTGATATTTTGTTTTATTTATTTTTTATTCCCATAGCTATCTGATATTTGGTGAAAATGTCATATTTTACTTTCTAAATATCTAGTGCTGCAGATATTTTATTGTATTAATTGATGATTTTTTAAGAGTAAAAATTAGTTCTAAACATTTGTTAATTTTTGTATTTTTGCTCAAAAATGTACAGGAGAGCCAATATTCGAACATTTTTAAAATCCTATGTTAAAGTCCTATGTATATATATATATATATATATATATATATATATATACCATTCCATGGGGTCCTGTGGCCCCGTGCTTGAGTGACCGGGTTCAATCTCAACCGACGCCAATATTTCGAATTTTAAATGGCTCAAATATTATTACCAAAATTTGGGTATAACGCAGATTGGCACACTCAGAAATATGGGTAATATGTCGTGATGATATATTTATTATACTACTTGCTTCTGTAATTTTGGTCTTCTATGAAATTTTGTTGTAGTACTCTATTCTATTTTTAATAATAAAGAAATTATTTAAGGTAGCTCGTATAACTGTTACATCCTGTATATGTACATATAAGTATGATATTATTTATGAGATTCCAAAATCAAATTCGTTGTTTATATTACAATTAGAGAACATAAATTGATAGCAGTAATAACAATAATGTCTTTGTTCATTATATATTAGAATACGGTAAAATAAACGCAATATGGTGATAGTGAGAATGACAGTGACAACTATGTTTACACTGAACTTGAGACTTGCAGTATCTGAACGTTGACAACTCGCAGATGTTGATAGTCTGCATTGGATCCTATAAATGGACGTGTTGTTGGAAATATTTATACCATATCATATTGATCATTTAGTTGGTTGGTTGTTTTCGATACTTTAATCTTTGTAATTCAACTGAGAAGTTGGTCTGATAAAATATATTCATGACATGAATGCTAATCAAAAAGAAAAATTATTTTTTATATTCAAAGTGGACAAATGACATGTCATATATTTCAGAGAGAGATTAATTATAATTCTAATTAGTTATCGTTAACATACTGAGATACATATATACAAACATCAGTAATTTTCGCAATAAAAAAAACTAGAAAGTTTTCAATATAATTATTTTTGGTATTGAAATTTTCTACTTGTGTCTCGTTAGTCATAGTGCAGTAGTGCATGTTGAAATAATTACATTTGTAATTGTATCTAATCTATATAGATAAGTATCAGACAAAGCACTAGCAAAGCAATGGGAACGGTGATGGTAGAATATAGTGGAAGCAGATAATGTGATACCGTACCGTGATGCCTGGATTCGTTCGTGCAATTTAGTGGAAAAAGGGTTCAGTACTGTACTGGGGTAGTCGTAGTCTCGTTCTGGAGACATGGGTGGAGCTGGCCTGACATTTGACAAGGGGTTTGGCCTTAAGCTTCGCACGGACTCGGACCTAAAGTTTCTGCATAATGCTTAATGCACTCTTCGTCCAAGCTTTTTTTTTTTTGTAGATATCTACTACAGTGTGGTCAAAAAAATACTAACTCGGAGTAGGCTATGAACTAAGGGTATATTCCAAAAATAAAATATAATAACCAAAACCATGGTTTCGGTTACGGACTGGTTCTAGTCACGTGAGTATTATTGTTGAAACAGTTCGGTTTCATTCGCGGGAACCCGAAAATTTTCTTTCAAAACATTACGTGTATCGTCTTTCAAAATCCTAAATTATGGAGTGGAAAATTAAAATACGTACAATGAAAACTGTAGAAAATAGATGCAAACATCAAAGAGTCAATAAATAGTATCTAACCACACTAACCTATGAAATCTGACATCTTATAAAAAGGACAGAAGATGTTAACCGGCAAAACCGAGGAAAAATCATGGTTGCGTTGGTGCGCTTCGGTTGCAACCATTTTAATCAGAACCATGTTTCATAAATGTACAATTTTTACCATTTGATATTATTGGAACACTTTTGGTTAACCACGGTTAAAATTTGTTATTTTTCGAATATACCCTAAAAATCGTATGTCAGTTTGAAAGTAATTAATTAAATTTAAATTTGGCACAAGATATTGTCAAAAATGTTATCTAAAAAAAATCAAAGCTTTTCTTCTTGAATTCTTATTTTAGAAATAGAAATAAATTAGAAAACGGTGAATGACAATATTCTGTAACCTTCTTTATTATCTTTTAAACATGAATAAACCTTGAAACTCAATTACAGATTATCATTTGTTGATTTTGATTCTATATCTATTAAAAAGCTCACAAAAAATTTCTTGGCAATTATTTTCGGATTAATTATTTTCTTTTATCAGTATTGTAGTTGGGTTTGACACAATTCGAAAAATGTGGTCTAATATGCCTTCTGAAGTATACAAATTAGAAAAATTAATAAAAATAAACAAACGATAATTTGTAATTGATATTTTCATTTGTTTTTGAATAAATTTCATTTTTTTATACCCAAAAATTAATAATTCGTGATATATTCATGTTCAAAACAATATAGATACGTCATTGAAAAGCTTATAAAATAAGAAAAAAGATTATACTATTTTCAACAAATGTTCTCATTTAAAACATTGTGTTTGTGTTTCATCTCGAGAATTATTAAGTTTTGAATAATTTAGTTGCACCACTTTATTCTACATAAAAAAAATTATTTAAACATTTTTTCTATATCTTTTATAATAAGCGATATATTTTGAGGTATTTTTCAAAATAAGCGTAGATCAAGTTTTTGCCAGTTGCTCAAAAACAAAGGACGATCGAAAATTCCTGTGGCGTGCATAATATGAAAATTTTTCATATCGCAGTGCTAGAACAATACTACGACAACTAAAAAAGTTAGTTTTGAAATAATTACGTTTTAAAGTTTTAAATCAACTTATTTTTATTATTAATAAAGATAAACAGATATTGCAAGTCTTGTTTTAGAAGTTACAGTATTACACCATAAAGTACAGAGTGGCCATTTTATAAGTTCCCGCCTTAAAGTTTAAAAATAGGCAAAACAATACATTTCATAAGCCACTCGGTAAATATTAGTACTTTAAATCGAATAATCACAGAAGGTATAAGAGCAAAACAAAGTTTTAAAAACCAAGTCACTTATATTTCCAATTTTAAATGGCACAAAAGTGACCTCTGTGGTGCACTCTCCAAACCAGCTATGAGTGCCCGTGAGGTGACGCCTGGTAAGCGCCCACACGGTAAAATATATCGTCATCATTACCGATGTGTACATGTGTTGTAGATACTGGCACACCCAGAAATGGGTAATATGCCGTGATGATATATTTTTTTTAGACGATCATTGTGATAAGTATGACATATCAACGTAGTATCCTAACACTGAAAGTTGAACTTATGACATTAGTGTTACGATATATTTCATATCGTAATAGTTGACACGGTTGCTAGATTACTATGTCATTATTTTCTGGCTATATGTATACATTATTCATTTGTCAGCTGTCCGTATGTTTGAACCTAAATTTCAGTTTTGAAAAAAAGTAAAATTTATTTATGCTCGTCTAGAAAATAATGTTCATAACTTGTATGAAATTCAAATAACTTAGCTCGTGTGTATTGACTTGCACTCGCATGATATTTGGTATATTTCATAACTTGTTACGAAAATAACTATTTATTAAGTCACTTATGAAATGTAACATGGGTTACCTATTTTTAAACTTCAAGGCGGGAACTTATAAAATGGGCATCCTGTATATGATATTGGCTTTCAGAATATATGGATAACTCGTAACCTACATTTTTTAAGTTGTCTTAGTATTCTTCTAGCATGGCGATATGTTCCTATTTAAAAATATTATGTTTGTGTTACATCTCGAGAATTATTAAGTTTTGAATAAATCTAATTACACCATGTTATTCGACGTAAAAAAAAAACCGTATAAAAATTATCTAAATATTTTTATAATAAGCGAGGTATGAGATATTTTTGAAATATTTAGATAATTTTTATACGGTTTTTTTACGTAGAACAAAGTGGTATAAAAAGACGATCGAAAATTAGTACAGGAATTAAAGTTGTTTCAAAAAGTTGGCCCTACGTCCATTTTCTGTAGCATGCATAATAAGAAAGTTTTTCATATAAGGAACTCCAATTTGTTCCACCCTGTAGAAGCAGTGAGCACGTGAAAGAAAAAGTAATGTACTGGTATAATTGTAGGAAAGTATTTGTTATTGAGGAAGTAATCACATGGACGACGAAAGTACTTCGTTTGCCAGTTGTTTAACTCAATTATTGATTAAAGATGGCCGTGTCCTTTTCCCTCATATTAGACTTGCCTCGCTATTAACCCTTTTCCATGGAGAGACTTAATAATTATATACCTACCCCTGTATTAGGTGCTCAACAATACCCTATTAGGATAGGGTTGCGAAAATATGCACTGTGCAGACTGTGTAATGAAAGAAAAATATAACGAGTCTGATTCCGTTCTTTGTTATAATATCTATGAGCACTGACGGATGCGCGCCTAACGTCATGCCCCGTTTACTTTATGTACCCCATACGCCATACTCCATGCCCCATCCCTATAGCACACTATTGCGTATATTTATTGACCGTTGTTATTAAATAATGTAAGTACCCCTGGTGTGGAAGCGACGGTACCACGACCGTTAAGTACGATGCGACTGATAACTGTTGTCGTCTCGTTCGCATGCGACGCTACTGACACTAGACGTGGATGTCGGTATCGGCATATTCAATGTCTGATCATTCCAGATAATGCCAGCGGCGTTACATCATTAACAGCAACAACTCTAATTACAAAGCGTCCCTGTAATGAGAACACTAGAGTCGAAGCAACTGGCTTGTATCATATATGATAAAGATGCTATAAATAATACATCATTTCACATTTTAATCAATTTGGATAAATAAAATGTACTCTGCACTGGCAACATGATTTATGCTTTACTGTATAGCTCCTATACTCGTATAAATTTAACTAAAAATAATTTCCAATAAATGATTTTTATTGGTCGGCAAAAAAATTCAAGTACTTTTTATGCGGTATTTTATGTATTTTAATGGAAATTCTAACTTTCCCTATATTTAGTTATTTCGATAAATTTTTATTAAATTTTAAAAAAGTTTCTATTTTCACATAATATACCTTGTATTTACCTATGACGGTTTTCTGAACGTAGGACCCACCTCGGGAAATACAATGTTAAATTTTTCAGTTAGTTCTGAAAATAGGTGAAAAGCTTCAGGTAAAACGATTCTTTGATTAATTCTGAGTCGATAATCCTAATGCAAAAAAATTGTACTTAAAAGAAATGTAAATTTGGCAACACCGAATCAAACTGTTGTAGTAATTGTCAGGTAGCTATGCAAATCAGTATGAATTTTATGTCAACATTATTTTGACATAAGTACACTCAGTGGAAATTCAAATTGGGAATTGCTTTATTAATTAAAAAAATTCAATGTAAACGATATTTTGAGTATTTATGTAGTAATAAAAATAACAAAAATAATAATAATTATAATTATAATATTCAATAACTTGCAAATAAAGTCAATTTGTAATAAATGTTCAAACTGATATCCATGTTTCCAGACATAATTGATAAACGTCAAAATTTGACAAATTATTTATAATTTCTGTTTCAAACAAAAAACTGTTTTATACATGGTTGTCGTACGTATTCAAATTAAAAAAATTCTACTTTAGAAATGTTAAAATTTTAAAGATTTCATATCAAACTTTTAGCTACGTACATCAAATTTTAGACCATTCTTCTAGAATGTAATGAGCAATGATATTACGTAAAAGATTTTTAAAAAATCGCTTAGTTCTAGTTGCACATTTATAAGTTTGATGGCTTCATACGGCTTTACGAAGGGCCGAACAAATTTCTTGCATTAGGATTATCGACTCAGAATTAATCAAAGAATCGTTCTACCTGAAGCTTTTCACCCATTTTCAGAACACCCTGTATATCTCTTTAAATATTAATTTTAAAGTAAAAAGTGTAAGGACAAACCGAGACGAACGTTGTTCATAATTAATAGTTAGCTCATCGTGAAAAATGCTAAATAATTTTAAAAACTTTTAAGTAAAACAAATCAAGATTTTCGAGTTTTTCAGTATGGTAGTTATAAAATAATTGTTAGTAATAAAGTGTTGTATGTATTCACAAATCATGGAAAAGATATTTTTCCATGAATTATGCTTCTATTCTGTACAAAAACTCTGTAACACTATGGCCGTTAGTATGAACAGTGATTAAGGATGATTAGCGAGCATTTGATTAGCATTATTTTATCTCTGCCAATCATTTATAGATTATTTTAGAGAAAATTCTTCAAATAAAAGATGCATGCAATTAATTTTTCTATAACTATTATTTGAAGTATTTTTCTCTAAAATAATACACAAACAATTGACAGAAATAAAACAATGCTAGTCAAATGCTGGCTAATCACTCTTAATTACTTAGTAATACTAGCGGCCAATATCTTTACAGGCTCTGTAAGCTATAGAGCTCTGTAAATCGTCCTCCTATAGGGCTACAGTATGAGCTATTCTGTACTTACCTTTATAATGTTTAACTATGTAACTTGTATTTACAGTGCAAATAGTTTCATATTTGTGTGTTAAATTTGACGTTTTAAGTTTTGAAGTGGTGGTGTACCTCATTTTAAGACTTAAAAAAGCAAAAAGGCCCATAATACAGAGTTCATTGCAAATATAAGTATAATTTTATATTATAAATATTTATTAAATATGTATAAATTTGACTTATGTGGATAATTTATGTAGTATAACCTCAAGGGTTTGTTTGTTTGCATTAGAGAAAATGTAAAAATAAAAGGAAACATATACAACGACGGATCAGTAAGAAGAATATTTAATATATTTTTTAATTGTATTCTCCAACTGCTTGTTTATATGAACTATTACTGAATAAATATAGAGCTACTAACATCTGAAATTATGAGTATATGTATACCTATATAATTTTGTTAGTTATTGTAAAATGAATCTTTATTATCCTTAAATGAAATGGAATTCCTGTTAGACAGTTCGTCTCGATTATCAATTAATTCGAGAACCAAGTTTTTGGTTAGCTGAAAATATTTGGTAAAATGAACATATGTCATGCGTATATACGTATAACAACAATAAAATATGTATAGGTTGTCAAAGATTTAAGTCTTTGTTCCAGTCAGGTTATAAGGCATCAAAACCCAAATGCCCAATTTCTCCAAAATCTTCAAAATTTTCAAAAATCCAATTTTTATACATTTAGGTACATTATACCCCTTACGATTTTTTCAGATTTTGGCCATTTTCAGTTATTTTGCTTTAGAGATTGTATGCGGCGTTCAAAAATTATGAAAATTGGTATACTTATGTAATTTTGCTCGTAGAATCGAATGGTGAAGTCGCCAAAGTTGTATCTCCACCCATTTTGGGGTTATGACCCAAAAATGGGTAAAATTTGAAATGTAAATATCTCGAGAATGAAAAGAGTTATCGACCTGCGGTTTTAAAATTTGAAGTCAGTGCATTGAGATGTACCTACATGTATACAAATTGGATTTTTGAAAATTTTGAAGATTTTGGAGAAAATGCGGCATATGGGGTTTTAAAGCCTTATCACCTCTCTGGTGCAAAATTGTAACAAGAACATAATTATTTTCTACAAATTCCGTATCGAAACTTCATTGAAAAAGATTCTATAATTACAATAAAATTATAACACGAACATACACTATTTAATTGTAGTTGACACCGACATCTGTCAATTAGAATTTTTGGAATATATCAGCTGTTTTCATGATTGTAGCAAACTACTCTATACCTATTGAATATTAAGGAGCTTGTATAATCAAACCATATAGACAATAAGATATTCTTTCATATTGATAATCACATAAAATATCAGAAAATGATATTTAACTGCGTTTTTTCTAGAAAAATTGTTAAAAACTTCAAATACTACTCAATGATTTGTATCTTCTCGTCCTGTGCATAATTCTCAATATTCAATAATAATAACTCAAACAGCTTTTCTAACAGGTACAATATGTCACAATCTGACAGATACGTTTATGACAAGGTATTATATTTGTTTGTCATTTTACCTATCAGAAACGCTCTGTTTTTATCATTACTGAAAATGGAGAATTATTTACAGGAAAAGAAGAGTACTATTTTGATGAAAACTATATTTTATAATTTTTAACAGATATAATGTCATAAAATTTGTTTGAAATTTTATTTTAATACCAAAGCAAACATGCAAAAGAAAATGTAACTATTGTTTTAGATGCAGAATTTAATTCTGTGTAATATTTATTTGAAGCATTTGTGTCTAAAATTAATAGGCCACTTTTGGGATAAGAAAAACTGATTTCCCATGTTAAACGCCTATGGCCCGATTTCCGTGTTACACCCGGTATAAATAGCTTCTTTCTAAATTTTAAATACAAATTATGGTTGTGTAATCGAAACATAATAAGGCTGTATCCGATGTCGCATTTTGGCACTTAGTATTTAGGATTTAGGTCTTCTTCACATAAATACAACTCCGAATGGTACACTTAATATCCATTGGTTTGTATGGCAACACTTTGGAACAACGAAAATGATTTATACAATTTGATTTCATTTAATGATTCACATTAAATATTAATTTTATATTTCATAAAATAGAAGCTAAGAAGCTATTCCTTGACAGTAAATTTGACGTTTTGTTCAAATTAGAGTAACGAACATAATTTGTTTAATTAGTGCGCGTCAACTTCAAGGCGTAGTGTGCTCCTGCAAAACCCTAAAATCTAATTCCTAAAATTCTAAATAATGACGTTATTTAGGGCATATAAATTTAGGATTTAGATATTAAGGTGATAAGACTGCAACATCGGACACAGCCCAAGTACATAAAATACTTCAGCAGTGTGCATTTTCGCTTCTTTAACATTAATTGTTTGTACTGTTCATCCCTGAAATATATACGGCTTATATTATTAAGAAATAGGTATATATTCGTCACGCCTCATACTGAAAACTATGTGAATAGTATACCGATAAGTAGATTTCATAAAATAATCCATTGTTCTTACATTATCATGCATTATCAGAAATTCGTCGGAAATAAAGGGAGTAAAAATGGAACTGTAGTGAGGTAAGCGCATACTATTCACAAGTTGTGAATCTCAACGAACGGAACGAACAGATAACATTTTTATTTGCTTCAAACAGAGAATGGCATATTATCAGCAAAGTGTGGGATGAGATGACTACATCGAGGTACCATACAATCTGTAGTTGTTAACGTCATTCACAATTCTTTCTAGTATGCAACCTTTTCCGAAAAGTATTGCACATAATAGCTATTTGTGTATTAAGAGCGCAAAATGGGACATTATCGACTGAGAGGTTGTTGCATTCTATCGAAATCGGCAATGTCCATTTGTGCTCGAAACACACACAAGATTTTTTCTACTCTCGCCACCATAAAAAATAATAAAATATACGCTTTGCACTTAAAATACTACTCAATAAATGGCGGTTAATATAAAGAAGAGTATGCCACCATTACGTTTTCATACACATACACACATACAATCGTGGTCATTTACTAAAATCTCGACATGCGATTTTTAGCACGGTTCCTATACCTCCCTCACCTAGGATAGCGGGAGGTAAAAATCAACGATGATATCACTGCTGACAGAACCAATACTACTCAGTATCTTCTCATACCAAAAAGTGGCATAATTTGAACTATAGTTTTAATATTAATAAATATAAAATATAATAATAAAGCTATTTGTCCCTACTTTTAAATCTGTATATAGGCTAGCTTGATAATCACGACACGGTTTGGAATAATCACAAATCCATTAATTATCATTATTTTAATTATTTCTCTGTGCAACAAATTATATATCATGGAGTTTTTTTTATTTTGATGGTGTAACTGACCGTCATATATAACTCATAAAGTTGGGCTCTGTTAAAAGTATATCTGCTGTTGTCAATGACACTTTTCCAAATCAGGGTTGATCTTATTTTCCCTAACCCAAAAAACCAATCTGTTTTTTATACCCACTTAAAAAACCCATAAAAAACCAATAAAACCCAGATTAGCTATTTATGTGTTTAGGTGCAAAATGATGCTGTTTTCGCATTAGAGGTGAAAATGCCATGTGCGAAAAACACGATTTTGTAACAAATCACAAATAGGTTTTTTCTAATTCCATTTAAATTCAACAAGAAAATAATGAATTATCATGAATTAGAAAGAAGTTAGCTATCTTTTTTGCATTAGTGCGAAAAAGTGACAGATAAACACATTAATGCAAAAAGTGACATTTTGAATGTCATATTTAATTAGTAATGTATAATTAACTAGAACTAGGACTGCGAACGGGGTATTTAGTTAAATGGGAAATACCCCCTCAACCCGGACCAAATAGAATACGGGCGGGAGCCGATTCTTCA
Organism: Ophonus ardosiacus; assembly: GCA_943142095.1. NCBI lineage: Eukaryota > Metazoa > Arthropoda > Insecta > Coleoptera > Carabidae > Ophonus > Ophonus ardosiacus. The sequence continues at coordinate 47,169,624 of OW964833.1, read as the reverse complement.
CCCATAAGACCCGTAAGAGCCATAAGAACCGCAGAACTATATTACCTGTAAGAACCGTAGACTCGTATTACCCGTATAATCCATAAGAACCGTATTTCCCTAAGACTTGACGTCATATATGAAGCGTTCGACTATCTGTACGAGGCATACTTCGCCGCACCGAGAACATACATATCTCATTATTGCATTTAAATACACACATTTAAATTATTCATAATAGTGTCTGTCTTATAAAACGAGATTTTCTTACTTGTCCTATTATTGTACAAATTGCTAATTTATCTTTTAAAGCTAATTGTATGATGCGAAATGTTTTATCAAATAAATCAACTATCAATTGTTTTTCAGCGGTATGATTATTTAAACAGATAATTAGCAACGCAATAATACGTTTTGAGGGTGATATGGTTCTTACGGGTAATACGGGTCTGTGGTTCTTACGGGTAAAACGGGTCTGCGGTTCCTTCTGTTCTTATGGATCTTACGGGTCTTACGGGTAAAGAATCGGCTCCGACCCGTATTCACTGAAATACGGGTGAGCGGGCGTTCTTTTGGATTCACTGGTAGAGTACTAGTCAGCTAAGAAAAAGCCATTTGCGTCATCAATAGATGCGCGAAGCAATGACGTAGTAATGACGTAAGCTCATAGATTTTGTAGGCAGTGGCGTGTCATCTTATTCTTTGCCAGATAGTGAAAGCGCACTTCAGTTGTTATTTTTTCTATTTATTTTAGTTGATTATCACAAATTATTGATAAATGACATGTAAATTTGCTAAAGAGACATTTTTAAATACCTGTTCACTGCGTCTGCTTTGATTTTCATTTAGGAAGCGCATTAGGCCATCACACGACGGAATTTTATATTATTTTAGTGCGAGTCGATATTTCGGTCTCTCAACTAAGTTGTAAGAAAGTTGCTTAGCTTGGCTATTTGCTACAGCAATGGTGCTTAGAGTTAGCAACTATGTTACAGAATTGGGGGGATTGTAACAAATAATAAATATAGCATTGCAGTTTAAAAAATTATTTCAACCCCTTTTTTTCGTTTATTTCAGGGAACTTTATAAGCAACTTTTGTTCAAAGATTGAAATATCGGCCCCACTGTACTAACAATACCAGTAATGAAATTGATTCAACTGTGGAATTGTCACGTGCACAAAAAAACCAAAAAAAAAAAACACAAACGACTTGACATAAAAATATTTCATAAACACTCGATAAGGCAGAAGTAAATTGAAATATAACTAAATTAACAAATTGTTGTACTATTTATACCGAATACTTATCCCTTCTCTACTCAAATCTGTTTGAAAACTTATGGAACATCATTGCGCGGTACACAACTACATACGACAATTAGATTCAGTTAATCTTTTATACCTAATGGATAAGACTGTAATAACATAAGTAATCCTAAGCCTGTGTAATAATTTCAGTTGAATTACATCTTTGACCTCTTCTGGTATTAACTTTAAACTTTTTCGGGTACAACATCTGGGTAAATTGTTTGTTAGAAATTAATCTGCAAAGCCTAGTACAGTTTCTACATTTGTTCTTAATACATTTATATTTAAACCTAGAAATACACCTAATATGTCGTTTAATCATATGATACTTCAAATGATACATTTTTATTAGAACTAAACGTCAGAACATAACACGAACGACACTGGGGTATCCATGAACAAGCTAAGCCGTTGCTATGACAACCAAGGGCAATGACAAAAATTCGTTTCTGCGCTGATGACGTAAATGGCTTTTTCTTAGCTGACGGGAACTCTATTCCAGGCACTATATTTTACACAAAAAATGTAATAACTAAGTTTATAATAAATATTTAATAAAGATAAAAAAGCCCAATTATACTAAAAAAAAACCCAATTATACTAAAAAAAGCCCAATTGTACTAAAAAAAAAGCCCAATTATACTCAAAAAAAAGCCCAATAAAGTTGTCATCTTCAGTAAACTTACGTCTAAGAACTGATCAGTTTTGGATTACTCAACATGTCCACCATGACACAAGTCCAAAAACAAATCTGAAAAACAGCAGATTTAGATTACTCAGTATGTTACCCATACTAGAGGTCCAAAACAGTTCTGTTTAGAACAGTTTTGGACCTGTTGAGTAATCCAAAACTAATCTGTTCTGAAGATTTTTAGTTAAAGTTTAGGGATTTTTTTAAACTATTATCTATTTAACCTTAGACTCCAATAAAGTTTTATTATCAATATTTACTACCAACCCATATTTCCAAAAACGTACACCTCTCGGTACAACTAACAACTAATCGGCGTATCATCGATTTAGAAGATGAATTTTATAATGTAAACGATAGGCTTGATGAACGATGATGTTCAGAATAAAATTATATGATTTTGTTTCTCTGCATTATTCTGTAATTCTCCGCAACGAATTTCCAACATTAAAATTAGATACCTATCCTGATAAGGAAAACAAAGAGAAGATTAGATTTCGGGAAGTTCTAATTGTCTGAAACCCGGTTATGATTTTTGCGCCACTCTGTCGTGCTAAAGCCATTGATTAGCATCGTAACCAAAGCGGCAACGGGAACCCAATCCAAGTACCACTCATATATTTAAGACGAACAACTGGTGATATCGTTGCGCCCGACTGTGAAAATGTCTGTATAGTGGCATTTTTATGACTACACAGTTAGCTGGTCGGCAGATTCAAAAAGAGGTACCTGTGATCGATTCAGAACATGCTCAGCTCTGAACATATGGAACTTACATAAAACATATTAAGGTAAAAGCCCCGGGTAGTTGACACTTTAAGAGATGAAAATATCTAAAATTGTTTTTTAAATTCATGGTTTATTGTTTAGCTAAAGTCCAGGATAATTTTCACATTAATTGATGTCTTAGGAACTAATATACGTAATACAAACATTTGAATTAAAAGTAATGTTCTTACAAAAAAATATAATCAAAATTACAAAGTGAAATGCACTAGTAGTTGACATTTGAATAATTTCAAATTTTTAGTAGTTGACACCTATGTGTTCTAGTAGTAGAACATTGTAAAATACAGGATGTTTCTATATTATGGGTCAAACTTTACGAGATGATAATATAGTGAAGAGTAAATACTCCACAAAGTCCAATTCTCAACCGTCTTCGAATTATAGATCATCTAATATACTGATTTATCGACATTTTCTATTAATATCTTAGAAAGTATAAGAGTTACGACTTTGGTCAAATGAAGGTTTTTGTTTATCTTAAAGACGTCTTCTCTGATGTTTTCAATTTTGCAAAAATATCTCAAATAGGACAATCAACAATATAGTGTTATGGAGTCTGTCTAATGTAATTAATAATAAAATTAAAAATTACCCCTAACCTGAAAAATTAAATACTTTCTTTTTACCTCTTTAATACGATTTCGCTTAATTTTTAGTGAAAATGAGAACTTCATTCTCGAAATATGTATCTGGCTTATTTTTTCATTTAATTTTAAGGTTAGCGGTATATTAATATGACAATCAGCTGATTTTCTTTTTTTAAAATTGCAATTTGTGGATTAAGACTTATTGACCACTTTTAGCTGTATTATCATCCCTTAAAATTTGATCCACAATTACCCATAGAAACACTCTATGAGTTAAATTTAAACGAGCTTTTCTAGTAATTGACATTTAATATATTATTAGTTGACACGGTGTCAACTACTACATTGAGAATAATACAGAAGTTTGGGTGCAATATACATGTAGCTGTTTTAATGGGAGACTAAATAATGTTCATGCTACAATAAATCTGAAAAGAATGTTGTGTATTAGTTATTAACAATGTGTCAACTAATAAAAAGGCTAAAAATGTTTATTAGTATTTGGCACCCCAAATGCAGTTGCAACATAACCTAAAATTACTAATTTTTCATAAATGTTTATTAGGTCACTTAAAACCGTTATAAACAGGAGAATATCAAAAAAGTACTATTAACAACTTATTTGATTAAATCTAAAAACTTATATTCTTAACTATTTACACTACAATTCAGTAAGTTTAATATACAAAACTTGCACTTTGCACTGAATCATGACATATGGTCAATATGGTGGTTTTGACATTAACCGATGTTACACATTTTCAACACAGATGGTAACACTAGTATATATTGACAGCAAAAGCTACTTAAAACACAGTAATATTGCTTATTTAACGCAATTTAAATTCAAAGTGTCAACTGGTAGTGCTATGTCAACTACCGGTGCTTTTATCTTACTTTTAGCAATTAATTATGTTATGAACTTGTTTTTTGAAACATTTCACAAATTTGTTCCTCCGTAGATATTAAAGATTAATTATTTAAATATCTGTAATAAATTATAAATAAAAATATATAGATATTTAGTTTGTGGCAAGGAATTTAAACACGCAACTTGAGCAGTACGGTTATATTGCCTGATTATACATACTAAATGCGTTCCGCACCCTAAACACTTTAATCAATTTGTTTATCATCATTAAATTTTGCAAGAGGTATTTGTAGTGTTGGCGTGTAGAAAGATTTTGTCAACTGACACTTCATTTCCGCTCAGTGCATGCGTGGCAGAGAATTCGTATAATCTGTTTCACAAATTGATAATGTTTCTGTTGTTGGATCTGCGTGATAGAGTTAATACGCATGAGTAGCCTATTCATTATTTATGTTGTCAATTTATAATGGTAAGAATGAGGGTAAGAATGTTAAAATATCAACTATTTAATCAACATCAAGCGCTGATAATTGTTCGCATACTTGCCTTACACTGTTACTTTGACATAGTACAAGTTACAGCATAATTTTGTAAAATACAATATAGAGACAGAGAGCGAGCGAGTTTTACTTACATTTGTACAAATATAAAACAAATTCTGTGTAAAAATAATATTATTTTATACTTTTAATTTTATAATGGAAGATAAGCACTTTTTTTAAAATAAAGTTAATTTTCCATTACATTACATTATATACAGCTGAACACAAGAATTTGTGACAGGCATTTATGAAAAAACTTTTTTTGTCCCACAAAACTTTGAGGTAATTTGAATTTTTTAATTTCAATTTTTTAAATTTCCTGCTATAGTGACCAAATAAACCTAATTTAAGATCGTTGTAAGAACTGATTTAGTATATAATGGTTGTGGTATCAATAGAAAGATAATTGTCAAGAGACATCACTTTTGAGTTATGTCAATTAACCTATTCTGACAGATAAAGTGTCAAGCATTTGTTTTCCTTTTTGTTCAAAAACTGCTATTAATAGGAAAATGAATAAATTTTAAAACTAATTTATGGGCCTAAAATATTTGATAATTTCCACGTATTTGGTATTTCCCATGTTAATCTCCTATGTACACCTTAAAAAATTCACCCTATATATAATACATATAATGCCCACACGGTAAAATATATTGTCATCATTACCCATGTCTACATGTGTTGTAGATACTGGCACACCCAGAAATGGGTAATATGCCGTGATGATATATATATATATATATATATATATATATATATATATATATATATATATTTACACCGACTCAGGTGGTGTAGTCCCGGGTTCGAATCCCAGATAAGATATGAATCTTTCTGAGTGTCCCTTAAATCATCCCATCTCCATCAGTACAATATGTTTAACGGAAATAAAATAAATATAAAGTAATGTACACGTTTAGTGCCCAAGTAAACTTAAAATAGTTCATTAAAAAACAAGTATCATAAGGCAATCTGTTAACGTACGAGTCCAAGTTTGGAAAATAAGCCGCGAGGTATTTTACAATATTTTTTCTATTGAGATAATTCGACAATGAGATTTTTAAAGAAATGCGACTTGTCAAAAATATGACTTGGTTTTTTTTTTTTGAACAATTGAAATTTCACATTTTGACAGTTTGTGTATGTCACAGTTTCTCGCTATATTGAAACTAATTTGGGTGAACATTTTATTAGATGAGGCAAAATCTACACAATGGGTATAAAATGTGTTTACTAATCACCCAATTTGAATTCCGGTTGTGATGGATAGGATATAAACACATGTTTACGCTGACTAAGGCTAGTTTTTGTTACTGATTTGTTTATTACTGGGAGTAATTAACAGTGCGGTGGTAATATATGTGTGTGCAGTATCGATAATTGAAAACTTAGTATCTCGAGGAAGAAATATTCGCCAGCCTAACCTTCGACTTACGTTTTAGAAATACATTTTTGATAAATGTATCAGATGAAAAAATTTAGAAAACTATTTTTATCTCTATTAATATTTTCTAAATAAATTAAGTTAAAATTAACATTCTATTCATTGTTATTTATTTTAATTTTAAACTTTTGAAGTGCCAGTAAATTAAATTAATTTGAAAAATAAAAGATTAGTATTAGTAGTATGTAAATTATAAAGTACAAATATCTTCATGATAATATAATGTAATGTAATAAATCTGTGCCAAATGATACGAGATTACATAATAAATTGTGTTTGTTTATAAACTGAACTTTAAAACGTTATCTTTATTTATCTAATTCGATTTTCAATGATCTATTATAAAGAGTGATCAAAAATATTTTTATTTCATAGTTTATAAAACACCAGGCGGAAATGCTATTTGACATGACATTTTTACAATAAATACAAATAGGTTATGTCCAACCATAAGCCTGACAACTAATAGGAATTTGAGTGAATGAAATACTTTAGATTATTTCTCTGTGAGTATGTGCGTAAAGAAAACAACGACCATTTTAATAAAAAAAAATTAAATATACTCAAATTTAAATTTTTAAATTTCTCTGTCAACAGTGTTAACAAGATATAAATTCTTGTTTATGTATTGCCCTTAACGTTATATATTTATGTATTACTAACTTATAAAACTATTGTATTATGTGAAGTGTTTAATCAAATAAATTAACTAAATTAAATAAAATTATTTTTCAACGGTAAGATTATGTAAACAAATAGCAATGTAATAATACATTTTACGGGTGATATGGTTCTTACGGGTAATATGGGTCTCTGGTTCTTACGGGTAATACGGGTCTGTGGTTCTTATGGGTAATACGGGTCTTATGGGTGTAGATCGGTTCCGACCCGTATTCACTGAAATACGGGTGGGCGGGTGGTCTTTTGGATCCACTGGTATTCCGAGCACTACATTTTAGTGAATAAGCACGTTTTGTTGTTCTCAGAATCCGATTTTAACATTTTTACAATGATGTCTGTGGGTATGTATGTGAATATATATATATATATATATATATATATATGTGTGTGTGTGTGTGTGTAAGAGTGTGAGGGGGCGCGCGTGTGTGTGTGTGGATAGTATGGAGTCAAATACTATCAATCAGAAAATTTTGAAATTTTGTATACCCATTCTGTACTAATGTGGGAAGAGCTCATTAGTTTTTAGTGTATATCGGATAACCGGAAATATCACTTACAAGCTTGTAACAGTTTTTCTTGTAAAAAAATTCATTGAATATAATTTTTCAGCAACTTTTACTAATAAAAATTTAATCTTCATTTCTACGATAATGGCATTTAGTAAATAACTTTAAATATTAATTTATGAAATAAAGTATTTTTGTATATCATCTTGCCTATGCGTCAAACAAAAACATAATATTTTAATAACAATTTTGACATATTTAAACAAATGTCACTGTCAGGAAGCAATTACATTAAAATTAATAATGAAACCGTGTTAAGGAGAATATAGTAGTAATATATTTGATTCTAAAGAAATTAAGGTTTGTAGAAACAATATATATTCCTTCATACATAAATATTAGAAGTAATATTGATTTGCTTCATTGTTTTCCAGGGAACGGCTCTGAAAAGACTTTGTATAAAGATGCGAGTATTATTTTGATTTTTATTAAGTTTTTCTATTAGTTTTGTCGCTATTTGTGAAATTTATTTTGTGTATGATATATTTGTTAAATAAAAATTGTTATGAGTGAATGTAAAAATATTTGAACATAGTGATTGCTTTATTTATACTGCGTGGTTAAATATCCAGCGGGAGATTTTTTATTGTCAATTGAATCAGTTATTTTTAATCACCCTGCATTTGTTTGTCAGATTTTGTGTGTATAACAATATACATTGTCACAGCTAATAAAAATGTGGTGTATTCTTTCATAGTTCTTCCTGTAGCTGTAGATGAAGCTTAACATATTTGTTTAGAATCGAATTTATTCGTGGTTTGCTCTGCCGACGGCCGACGCACACGCGACGCGCTTTAAAAACACATGACTGCTTTCAACTAGATTGGATGCGTTTTACATGCTGATCCTGACTTCTATGCTTTGATCTTAGCCATTACTTGTGCCTCAGACATCCTGTATTCCTGATTACTGATTCTCCATCTTCATTACCTAACTTTTCACTATACAAGCTTCACAGTATTATGCCAAACCCTGAACTTTTCGTATTTTTCTTCTTATTTTTACTGTAAAATTATTTGAAATTGTCACTATTGTGCACAAAAATCGACATAAAAGTATATAATAATAATAATTTCTTAGCTTCAGTTTTATGAAATATAATATTAAAATTTAATCTGAAGCATCAAATTAAATCAAATTGTATAATTCATTTTCGTTGTTCATTCGTTCGTGTGCCATTCGGAGTTGTTTTTATGTGAAGAAGACCTAAATCCTAAATTCTAAATGCCAAAATGCGACATCGGACACAGCCTAAATATTACTTACACATTTTATTAATAAAAGCGAGTGTGTAAGATGAAATGAACAAGTGCAACAATTCTATAGAAGAAAATTTAATATAGATTCTACGATAAAATAACTAAAGAAAAAGCCCCTTAACCTTAACAATAAATTTAAAAACTATATACGTATTTCGAGAACTAAGTTCTCATCATCAGTAGTTAAAATTATAGATAAACTAGTCCATAAGTTTAAAAATCGTCAATCCGTATTAGATTTCACAACTTTAACGCCAACTAATAATAAAAATAATAAATATATAACATTACCATTTGAGGTTTAAACAAAATTTTTAAAAATCAAAATTTAACGGTAACTTATAAATCAAATAACACCATTAAATCATTATTAGGTAACCCTAAAGATAAAATAGATAATAATAAAAAATCTGGTGTTTATAAAATTGACTGTAAAGATTGTAATAAAGTTTATATCGGGCAAACTAAAAGACAAATTGATACTCGGTTTAAAGAACATTTCTATCATTTAAAAAGCGCTAATCCTGATAAATCTAGCGTAGCACAACATATGTTTATTAATAATCATAAAATTGACAATTCTAATATAAAATTATTGAAACAAGTTGATAATAATAGATATTTAGACGCACATGAGAGTTTGATAATACATAAATTTACCTAGGTCCCATCCCAAATTGTAAATTATATGAGTTAATATAAGACAGTTACTCTGTTTAATCTTAGTTACCCAATTAGGTATCCATTCACCTATGACTCCTGTCCCTATATAACCCGTGTTCTCTCCCTTATTCCTCAGAGCTGTTTTGACCTCTGGCATGGTTTACATGCTGAGTAATCTTAACTTCTCTGTTTTTACTTTGTAGTTTCTACTGATGATGAGAACTTAGTTCTCGAAATACGTATATAGTTTTTAAATTTATTTTTAAGGTTAAGGGGTTTTTTCTTTAGTTATAACTTTACCTTAAGACTCCATTTTAGTTTTATAATAGATTCTACGAGTAGAACAGAATATTTTAGGAAAAGAATCATGTACAACCTGTAGAATGAAATTGGACGCTCAAACTTGAAAAATAAGCCCAGTTGAATAAACCGCTGTTAGCTAATCAATCAGTTAAGTAAACATTGTATCATAAATACATCAAATACAAGATATGTCAAAGTTAACAATGTAGTTATTAACTATATGCTTTAAGGAACTGAGCTGAACTAATTATAAAGTTTAATTCTTTTCAGTTTAAATTTCAATAATAATTTATATGCTGATCGGAGTATAGCGCAGGTGGTAGATATACAGCTCCGTTTATCAAAGGTTTCGGGCTCGAATCCCTCTAGGACATCCATGTTTATGTTTGTATTTATAGCAGACTCCATATGACCTTAGCAATTGCGCGATCATAAAACAGTAAAAAATTGTTGTTATTTCATTGAGCGGTATTGCAGATACTTTATTAAGTCCATAACTATCATTATATTCAATTAAATAATGAGTAATTTTTAAAATTCTTTATAGAAAATTTAATATTCATTTTTATATAAATGTCTGTAATTATTAAGAATTCATTATTCTTTCTTAGATATTAATTTCTTTGAGTGGTATATTTATTCACTAATTATTTATAGTGTAACTCTTGTAATAATTGCTTTTTCTCTCAAATATTTGTAAGCATCACTTGTGTATTTAAAGTACTATTTTTATTATTAGATATAACATAGTCTAAAGCAGTCCACATTCGTTTGCCTTTCCCATTAACCAAAAGCGTTGAATAATTAATGCAATAATAAACTAAAGCTGATTTTGAATCATAGCTTCATGTTAATAGTAATACATAATTAACTATTCTATTCATAGGTAGATCTAGTTTTCGGAATTTTACTCTAGAATAAACAATGCAGCGATAAAATGAATCAGCATTAATAATTATACTAATGACCAAATAATATTACTGCAAATAAAACTGGAGCAGTGTTTCGTGTAAGTGCATACATACACTATACAAAAGTTTTACACGTACCCATCCCAAATTATTTTAAGTAAGAGAATTTACTTAATATATATAAAATAAAAGTCTAATAGTAATAGTAGTCTATGTTTGTGTCATGCAACGGCTAGACCAATGAGCCTTTTCACCCAAAATCTGGCGTACCACAGGGATCAAATCTAGACCCTTTATTGTTTTATTTGTAAACGATGTTTGCTTTTCTGTCAACTATGACATTCTTTTGTATGCAGATGATATAAAAAAATTCCGTACAGTTAATTAACAACTTTCGTAAATGCTGTGTAGATAATAATTTACCATTAAATATTGAAAAATGTAAAATTATGTCATACAGTCGAAGGTAGTGTCCGGTGTACTTCACATACCATACTGAACAAACATTGTCTGTTATACCGTATACATACTTAGGTATCTCATTTGATCCACAGATTAAATTTGCTCTACATATCCTTCAAAAAATCACGAATGAGTAGTGAACTGTAAACTCGTGTGTTGTGATGCAAAATTCACGAATTGTTTACCCACAGTTCTTTTCGCAACTTAACAACCTCCCTTAAAGTGATTTGGCGATTACTAAGCACAATATTTTCTATTTTTGACGTATTTTCGACTGTGGTTGATGTGCTAGGACGCTAGGTTCTTTTGTCATCTTCATGGCCCTCTTGAAAACGTGTGTATCATTCAAAACCCGTGGTTTAGATATAGCTGCCTTGTCCAAAGCCGAGGGCTTCAACAGATTGTGGGTACCAACTTGATAAAAAAAATAATCTTCATCGAAAACAAATAAAGCGCGAAATTCAAACTTCGTATTATGGTCTCTTATATCTTTTCACCTGAGCTTGGAAGCAGATATTTGGGATTTAATTTCAAATTGTAATATATCTTTAAGAAGAAATCTACATCTGAACTTATAAGGAAGTACACCCGTATTCTGCAAGTCTAAATTACTGATATGTAATATTAATAAATAAATCCTGGGTCGCCTGCACTGTTCGAAATTAGAGTACCTGCTGATACTCTTTCAAAAGAGCGTTACAATTTTTAAACTTATAAATGTACAATAAAACACTTTATAAAAGTACTATTTTCCGAAAAGGTATTCTGCAATAAAGAGCAAGAGTAAAATATTATCGATTTTTAATAAATACTTATTTTTGAGTAATTATTATTCTATAATTCATTTAATTTTACCCTTTAATTTATATTTTTTTCCGGGTATACTTATAAATATAATAAATTACTTAAATTAGTGCACATTTTATACTTTTTGGATGCATTTCTACCTTTTTAAAAGTATACATTAAATCAAAAACACTAAAAAGAGCACAATGTGCACCTTAAAAGGGTAATTCTTCGCGCCCAAACATGTTCATTCCCGCCTGCGACGAGATTGAGTATTGAGTTGAAACGTAGTAACTACGCTGTGCTAGGTTTTCGTTTTATTTTGTTGTCAGTGTTCAGTGATTGATTTATATTTAAAAATGTTGTTACCAATATTATTAAATTCTCAAAAACATTATGTTGAGATAATACCGTCGGATAATAAGAATATATCCTATGATGATTGTGTACATTGTGGTAAGTTTAAATTTACTATTTGCTAGGTTACAACAAAATATATAAATAATTTGAGTTATTATTATAGTACTTCTTATTGCATTTGATTGTCAGTAGTATTGTTGTAGTGATTATTTATAATTAAAAGTAATGTTCTTTTCAGTTGTCACGAAATTCAGTTTAAACAATTTTATTGGATTCGCGGATACAGACGGAAATATTTACGAAGATAATATCTTTGTCAAAATATGCCAACAATATATAAACGATTCCAAATTCGTCGTGCAAATTATTCACGGTGAAATAACAATCACTGATTTAGGTAAATTGTATAAAACATATGCAGTGGTCATTTAAAAAGAGGAAGTTTTAATTATTGTTACAGGTGTATCTTTAGAAGAAAATAAAAAGCAAGCTGAAAATATATCATTATGTTCGGATGGAAGCGTAACTGATACAACAGTTTCCCTGAATTCTGTGAGTGAGATATTAAACTTTTTGATTATGATAACAAAGTGTTTTAATTCTTTAGAGTATTGATTTCGAAGTAGCTGCAGCCAATAATTTTTTCTCCGATGCTGATGACGATTTAGAATTAGAGCTTGAATCCACGACATTTAAGCCAAAAATTGATAATTCAACTACTTTAGCAGTTGAGGTATTTAACAAAAATATTTTTAATGAATTAATTGGTTTATATTTGCGACTTTGTAGGATTTAAACAAGTATTTATCAAATAATTGTACACAAACCTTTGATAAATATAAACTACAAAAAACACTCACTGACAACGAAAGAAGAGAAGTAATCCGCTATATTGTTAAATGTATGGTCGGTAAGTGTGGCCCATATCCAAAAAAGAAGGAAATAATTGAATTTGCGGAAGCAAGTGCAACTATTTTTAGTATATATAAAAACGAGAACAGTAGTGTACCATATGTGAGATTTTAATATGTTTTATTTATATCGTAGTCTGTTAATTACGAATTTTATTACAGTCCTTTTTTTATCATCCAGAATTTAATTCCGGATATTTATATTATGGATTAAAGTACTATCAAAAAAAATATAGAACATCAGAGGGTTGTAAGAATAAAAAAAGGAAAATTCAAGGAGTTCATCAGGAACAAACATACACAGAAGAAAATTTAGTACAAATCGAGAATGATGTACAATTTTTGTGCAATGCTGTGGTGGCTCTCCAAAAAGATGAGATAATAGAAAAACATAAAAGAACCCATATTTTTCGGAAATCATTACCAGATGACCAAAAACTTAAAAAATTTCCACGATTTTTAGATTGTCCGGGATTGGTAATTAATATAATTAATTGAAAATTATAATAATTTATCTACATTTTATATATCACATTGCAGATAAATCTTGATTTTACTTTAGATTTTCCTGAAGAAGAGAAAAGATTGATTGAGGAATGGGCACATATTTCAAAAGCAATTCCGCTTGTGTATATTGATTGTTTTGGAAAAGATACACCCGCCGTAATAGATGGTTAGTCATTTAAATTTGATATTTTAACTATCATACTCACATATATTTATTATAGACTGGGATGAAATTACCAACAGCATCTTTTTGCTAATATTATTATTACCACCTCCAACAAAAGGACCAATTAAAAAACCCAAACCCGAGATAGCTACCAGAATAAGGAAGCTCGTTGTCTTCAAAGAGGTATAAAGTTTTTAAATACCAAATCAGTTATACTAATTGTATTTTAATAACAATGTTATTACTCAGATATCATCAACACGTAAAGAATTATTAAATAACGCAGATACTGTTCAACCATATATTATTGCCGTTGGTGCAAACCAGAAAGCAATTTCCAAATATTTTATTACATTTGATAAAGCTTTAATACCAGTAGAAGCATCTAATTTTATACATGCTCTAGATGTTTTATTTAAAGCACATTATGTGTTTAATTTGCAATATAATGTCGAATTAAAGACATTTTACAATTTTTTGCAAACATGTATTTATAAAATAGGAGGCTCAGTTCCACTTACTAGAGCTACAGATATCTACTTAAGATTAAAAAGCAAATTAAATAATAAATAACCATTTTGTTAAGTTACTAATTTCATTTTATTGTGATTCAAAATGAGTTTTCAGTGTAATATTTGTTATGTTTGTAAGGATAGTCCAAATTTAATTGTAAAACATTTACAAACTTTTCATTTATTGGATGAAAGAAGTCTTGATTTGTCACTAGAATGTTTTATATCAAAAAATTGTAAAAATATATTTAAATCGTTTAGCGGTTTAAGGCGCCATATCAAACAATGTAAACATTTAAAATATTTAAATAGTTCAGAAAATATTAGCGTTCAAGAAACTGCGAGTAGTTTTCAAAGAGATGATATAGAATTTATAACTAACAATACTGATGAAGTCATAAATAATGACAAAAAAATAGAAAATAAATGCTCCATTATGATATCTGAAATGTTATCCTTGGGTATTTCTGAAACAACGATTGATACTATAATTTCTCACTCAAATAATATAATACATGTTATACTAGAAACCATAAAAAATTATGAGACAGTAAAGAATCTCAAAAATGTTGAAGATGTTCATGAAATAATCGATAAATATAAATCACCTTTTAAAAACATTGACACGAGTTACAAAAGAAAACATTATTTTGAAAATGACAGTAATTTTGTTAAACCTGTGGAAATTAGTACAGGAACCAGATTAGAAAAAAGGTATAATAAAATCAATTCACGAAATGAGTTGACAACAATACAATCGTCTTTTATTCATGTTCCTATTATTCAAACTATTAAATCTCTTTTTACGAATGAATCATTTAAAACACTGTATTTCAGGAATCCTGCTTCTTTACCGTTACCGTTTATCTCAAAATTCAGCGACAGTAATATATATAAGTTTTCAAAATTTTTCACCGATAATGCTTATGCATTGCAAATACAATTATTTTACGATGATTTCGAATGTGTAAATCCACTTGGTAGTAAAACAGGAATTCACAAAATCGGAGCAATTTATTTTACTATTTTAAATTTACCAACCGAATTTAATTCAGAATTACATAACATTCACCTATGCGGTTTATTTTTTGTACAAGATTTGAAAGATGGGACAGATTTTAACACATATTTAAAACCTATTTTCGCAGAAATTCAATATTTGGAACAAGAAGGTATAAACATAGGCAATAAAATAATAAAAGGTACCCTTGCTACTGTATGCCATGATAATTTGGGAGCACATACTATTTTCGGATTTGTAGAATCTTTTCAGAGTACTCATTTTTGTCGTTTTTGTTTATTGAGTAAAGAAGAAACAAAATTAACAACAACTGAAAATATCGAAATGATGCGTACAAATGAATCGTATATAAAACATGCTTCTGAATTTAGTGTCGGTAAAAAATCATCAGTATTGCATGTTAAAGGGGTAAAAAGAAATTGTATATTGAATAACTTAGACAATTACAAAGTAATATCAAATATGAGTGTAGATATCATGCACGATGTATTAGAAGGTGCTGTAGCGTACACATTAAAGTTTTTTTTTCAATATTTAGTAATAAACAAAGTTTGTTCTTCGCAAAATATTAATGAACGGATAATTTCTTTTGACTACGGATTACTTGATTCTAAAAATAAACCATCCGTTGTAAGTTTAGATAAATCAAACACTTCTTTAGGCTTACGAGCTGCACAAATGTGGTGCTTAATACGATATTGTCCGCTAATATTTTCTGACCTATTAAATAATAACGACGTCATGAAACATTGGACGCCTGTTTTGAATTTGTTAAACTGTATGGATATTATATTTGCACCATATATTAAACCCGATCACGCACATATATTGAAAAATTTTGTTCAAACCTACCTTGAATCCATGATTCAAATTTTTAAGTGTAATATTATACCTAAATTACATTTCCTCGTTCATTACCCTACAATAATGCAAAATCTGGGACCATTAATTAATCAGTGGTGTATGCGATACGAAAGTAAGCATAATTATTTTAAAACTACAATAAATAAACTCCATAATTTTAATAATGTTTGTAAACTGGTGGCAACTAGACACCAGCATTATATGTGGCATACGTGGAGGTATTTAAATATTAATAAAAAAATTAGCTACGGTAGAAGCGAAAATTTTATTGTAAGTAATTCACAATATGCAGATACTTTTGGAAATTTTTTTCAAGACATTACAAATTTAAAAATAATTAGAGTAAAATGGTATCAAGAAGGTTTTTATTACAAACCTGGTTTTTATATTTATATAGATAATTCTTTCGGTGAAATTCAAGATTTATTTCTAATTGAAGATGAATGTTATTTAATCGTACATGTAAGTAAAGTTAATTTCAATAAAAAATTTCATACATATGAAATAATCAAAGATAATACTTCCACACAGTTAAAAGCTCTAAGAAAATTATTGTATAAAGAACCATTTGAGTTGCATGGTGACAGAGTATCAAGCAATAATTTATATTTAGTACCTAAGTATATGTTTTTATAAAAAATATTAATATAAATAAATTGTGTTAGTACCAATTATATTTTGTATACAATTTTTACCCGAAATCCAAATTATAAAGGGTGCGAGCAGACACGTGACTTGAGCGACCTTGAAGATCTTTTAGTCAGCTGATTTGTGTGCGCGTGTCACTTTGACAAGAATAATGTCAATTTGACAATACCAATGTTTTGACTTATTTTAATTTTGAACTGTTAGAATGTTATTATTTTACAATTTTCAGGCAATAAAATGGATGAAATTAAAAATAAATTTTTAACAGTTCAAAATTAAAAATCCAAACATTGGTAATGTCAAAGTGACATTATTCTTGTCAAAGTGACACGCGGACACAATTCAGCTGACTAAGAGCACTTCAAGGTCGCTTGAGTCACGTGTTTGCTCGCACCCTATAGTATAGTTTTCAGGATTATAATATAATCTAAAATAATTAAAAGATTGTAATTTTAAAATGAAACTTTATTCCTCATTTCAGTGTAATTATTATTCATTATTGGGCATATAGAGTACCCTCAGTTGATTAAAAATAGTGATACTTAAAGTATTAAATTTTACCCTTATTAGTTTCTTTTTTAGAACTATAATATGTATACATTTTTGCTCAAAATAGTATAATTCAGTATTTTACCCTATTTCTATTACTGAATAAAGTGCCCTTTTCGCTTTACTCTTATTATAGAGCGTTATATGGCCTTGGTCTTATATAAACATTAATAAGAGTAAAAAAAGTGCTCTTTTTTTGAACAGTGTGGTGTACTCGTAGTGATGGGTTTTTCTTTGGCGATATCTGAAGGTTAAAGTAACAAAGAATATTGTGAAAGAATGAGAAAAATGTCCCACAGCATTCTTCAAAATTCAATAAAATTATAATGATTTAGATAGTTGTTAAATGATTATATATACAGTGCCCGAATTATGGGATCTCGGAGCCTGGAGCAAGACCAGCTCAAGGACATCCAAATTAAAGATCTTATACAGAAATTGTACTATATTTTTACAAGTGTGTATGTATATTCATTATTGTAATAATATCTGTTCAATTGTCATTGTTTGGAGTGACATTAGAATGAGGATTCAACATATACGTTTACTTACTTGAAGATTACTTACTACGCGGGACATTTTACACTGCAATTTCGTATGAGCAAATATAAATGAATTCTTAGAACAATATCCGTGTTATAAATAGGTAATAATTTTTTTTTATGTATTTGGGGTACACAGAAAAAAAACTGTCTAAATTGTAGTTAAATTAACTAAATAAATTCCTTATTTTCAGCCTACTAATTTTCATTCAAATATCTAAGTTGATTTAGTTAAATTACCTAAATTTGTAATAACAAATTATAGTAAAATTAAATACAAAATTAGATGAAATTACTACATTTATATCGTAATATGTAGGTACTGAACTAAATATAAATAAATTTTCTACTGAATTTACTTAATTCATTAAATAAATTACCGAAAATTGTAGGACAAAAATAATAAAGCCAAAATATAGTAAAATTAAATAAAATAGGTAATTAAAGTAACCATTTGCATATTTAAATTAACGGTTTTTAACAAAATATTAAGTTGAAATAATATGAAAAGTTACCGCCTTCTCGAGGTGGGAAAAAAAAGTAAGATTTGTAAATTATACTAAATTATTAGACATATTGCCTAATAAAATAATATCTAAATATAATTAGACAAAATTTCAATTCTTTTTTCTGTGTAGTGTACGAAAAATTTATAAGTGTCTGTAAATAATTTAATAATATTGGTACACTTTTACATATTTTCAAATCACTGTGAGAGACAGGTCCTGGAAAATATAACATTATTTTCGCCTCGTTATTTCGAGAGGAGGCGAGAGTAATGCCATCGAGATTTGGTCGAGACGAGAGAAGAAATTCAAAATCTCGATTGAACGATTTTTTTATAATATATACCTAAATATATCTAATAAAATATGCAAAATATTAATCGATATAAATAAATATTTTAATGGGGTATTCCACCATAACAACAAAATTAAGAAAATTTCAATTTAACATAAAGTATGGCTCAATAAATAATAGTTAAAACAATGAAAACATTTTTTAAATAATTACTTTACGAGATATTTCACATTTGCTAAAAGGGAAAATTGACGTCATACAATTGTTATCCTTCTCTCGCAGCGTACTCAGAGCAGTGTGTGTGAGAAAGACAAGTATAGAGGAAATGTGACGTTACACTGATTTCTCGAAAATAAAATACTCTGAAACTAGGAACAATTAAGATTTTTTAATACTATGAATTGCTTCAAAACTGAATGAAGTTTTATTTAAAATAATAAAAAAAATTGAGTGGAATACCCCATTGCCTTTTCATTTACATTCATTTTAGATTTATTGGGTTATTTGGGTTTTACTAAAAAGAAAATGCACAAAAGTGACTCTTCATGCCAGCCTCAAGTGCCCGCACTACACGACTACATAATCATATTACCAATATATGTGTGCAAAGCAGATTCACACACCCAGCAACGGATTATTTAAATGTTTTCTTTTTTTACTTTCCATTTAAACACCAGACTTAATAAAATAATGTTTTGATCAGTCGTTTATTATATTTATGTTGCTTGTAATGTTAATTTATTTACTGTTTCTAATTATAAATAAATAAAAATAAATATAAATATATCATCACGGCTTATTACCCATTTCTGGGTGTACCAGTATCTACAACACATGTAGACATCGGTAATGATGATATATTTTACCGTGTAGGCGCTTACCAGGCGCCACCTCACGGGCACTCATAGCTGGCGTGGAGAGTGCACCACAGGGCTCACTTTTGTGCCATTTAAAATTGGAAATATTTGGTGTCTGTCGGGATCGAACTCGGTTTGCCCAGTTTCGCTACCAGACACTCAGGCACGCGGCCACGGAAATTATAAATTCGAGAAATTTGAAACTCTCGAGTTGAGATTAAGAGAAGACAAGAAAAAGTATGACGAGACGAGATGCAGAGAAATCTCGAATTTTTGAGTCGAGTGGATTGTTTTTCGTCACTCGGCATCAGATTTGATATTGTGTTATTAAGTTTTGAAAAAAATTAATTAGATAACGTTATTCTACGTATAAAAATTATCTGAACATTTTTTTTGTATCTCTCGTAATAAACGAGATATGAGGTATTTCAAAATAAGCCAAAAACAAGTTTTAGCCTGTAACTCAAAAACAAAATTCCTGTGGTCCCTATTACAGTTGTCTCAGAAAGTTGGCCCATAAAGACCTACATCAATTTTCTGCAGCGTGCTTAATAAGAAAGTTTTTCATACAAGGAACTCGAATTTGTTCCACCTTGTACAAAAAAGTTACAAGCGAAAAATATTCAAAATTGGCAAAAACATTAAATTAAATATTAAAGCAACTTTATCTAAATGACTAAATGAAAACAATTTTATAGAGACAAGTTAGTAAAAGCTAGTAATAAAAGTGTATAATGCTTGTTTATTTAAAAGAACAATAGGTGTAAGATATGTAAGTTGCTGGATGGTAGAGTTGATCGCATTTTCATTTTGAAGCACATAATGAACACAGATATTTAGCAGTAAAACAGAATTGTGAGCACCAACACCAACACCAACGTGGGTTCGGTAAATTGTGAAATAGGAAATGGTATCGCGGTAACTAGTTCGACGGCGCCAGCACGACACGGACACGGCAGTGCGGCACGCACCTGCACTGAAATTTCAGGGATCTGATAAGTTATCGCAACCAAGAGACAGATGTTCTACCAGTGTGGAACAAGTAGCGTGAAACTCCGCAATAAACAGCGATACAACATACAGATAACTTGAATGACAACACCCTCAAGATTTATATGATACAACATCACCTTATCCGTGTAAATCTTTTGGCTTCATGTTCGTGGACATGCCTCACAATTCTTTACCAGTTTCGTGATGACATCTTTATTATATGTTTGTAAAAAATCAGATATAACAATACTTTTTAAATGGGCCACCATTACTATCTCCAGGTCTATAAGACCTATAGACACGGTTAAATTTAAAGAAAAGAAAATTTTCTTTTTTCGATCAGTAGATTTTTTAAAATTTGAAACGAGAACATATACACTGCTCAACATTTGAACTGGTACATTTATATAACATGCAGTAAAAGTAAACAACCCTTCTTAGACGTTTGGCACGACTTCCTACATGATCAGTGTGTTTCAGAATGCAAACAAATGCCTATCGAATAACATTTGCGATTCAATTGTTGTTTATTTGTCATAAGTGCAGTTAATCAGCTCGCGGAGGCTTATACTTTATCAAATTTTAAGAGAATTTTTGCGAATTTCTCGAGTAAGTTTTAATTCAGAGTGGTTGACTGCATTTTAAAGATGCCATTAAGGCGTTTAAGTATTGAAGAGATGAGCCAAGTTAAAATGAAGATTTTGTTATTTTTCCATTAAAACATTTGAAATTCGTTATTTAAGTTTTATTCTTTTACAGACCGATTCACAAAATAGTTTAAGCTAATCCTCGTTTTTGGATTAGTGAATTCTATTCTATTCCGGTATTTAAAATTTAATCTTCATAATATTATCAATAAAGGTAGATACTAGGAATATATTACACTATATTTTACGAAATAAACTATTAAATTAAAGTAGAATTCGCTAATCCAAAAATGAGGATTAGCTTAAACTTTTTTGTGAATCGGGCTGTTAATTCTTCGCCCTAAAAGTGTTTCCAGTACCATATACTATCAATTAAGCAAGAAGGTGTTTCTCAAAAAGTAGTAAATTGTTATTTATATATGTTCTTGTAAGTGTACCACTTCAAATGTTGAGCAGTGTATTTTTTATTTTCTCATTCGTTAGAGATTTTAATTCTGAATTCAGTGATATAATATTTTTATACCCCTACATAATAAAGAATAGATGTGTTTCAAACAACTATCGTGAAAAATCGAAAACATAAACTTGAGATTGTGTACGCCTTGGCGGATATCCGTCAGTAATAAGTTACTTTATCTTACTTGCGCCAATGCATCTATATGGCTAATAATAATAGAAAAAAATAAGTTTACGCCATTTCTATCAAATGACACACATTTTAAATAAATGTAAACCATTTGGCTTTATAGGTGAATATTACTAAGGATAAAATACGAGCTAAATTTAGTATAAAAGTACATGTTGAAGTGGTTCAAAATTGAATACGAATATTTCGTAACATAGCACCAACTAACTAATGTATTTTAACTATGCAATAATGTTACAAGATACATACATATATGTATGTATAAATGTATTATAAATAAATAAAAACAATGGTTCGAATTCTACACTCTTCTTTAACTAAAGAAGCGTGTTTAAAAATAACAAAATAAAGAGAGACATATGCATTGATACATTAATAAGAGAAAGATGCAAGCTGTTTCCAGAGTTACTAAAGACGATTACTGCACTTGAAAAGTGCTGAATTCGGGCCATTGTGTTCAAAGATCTCATTTATAGAAATCATTTTCCATAGGTTAAATGATGATATAGTACTTACCAGGTATCTTCATCTTCATATCCGATGTCTTCGTTTAGAAAAAAAATGTATTTCACTTTGAATGTTAGTTTGTATTATCATTTAATACACAAAACACAGAAATATACAACCGAACACTTCGAAGTACCACAACAAACTAAGCTACCGGGCGATTTTTAACTTGTTTCATTAGGAACTCGACAAAACTGATCAGAGTGTAGAATGAATTTTCTTTAAATTATTACTATACACTGTAAAAAAAATCCTCTGTAAAATTACTATAATTGTTATTGGCGTCCAAATTGCCTAAGTGAATTATAGTAAATTTACAGTTAAATGTAATTTTTTCTACCATTCTTAAAATTCCTTAAAAATTTTGATACATACTTTAAGTAAATTTACATATTAATAATATACATAATTTTTTTAAAACATAATTTAGTAAAAGTACATATTTTTCATTATATTTTAAATAAATTTTACTTAGTAATAGATTATATTTATGTTTTATTTTCCCCGGGCCTAGAGCCTAATTTTCTACTCTGCCCAAGTCCAATCCCGCTAAGTCTATACCTAAAATCATGTAAATTCTATAATATTAGTAATTAACTCTAAATTTGTAATAAATAACACACAGTATTTTAAATTTAGTGTAATAAATTAAGAATTTACTCCTATTTCATATAGAAATACATACTAGAATAACATCATTGAGTTTTTACATAGTACTTATAAAATTTGACAAAATTGTTATAGAAATATAAATATATCATTGTAAAAACACAAATATTTGTAGTAATTACTTCTAAACTTGTAATAAATACACACAGTATTTTAAATTTACTATAATAAATGTAGAATTTGTCCATAGCTTCTGTAAAAATAGAAACTAAAATAAAAAGAATTGAGTTTTTACACAGTTCTTACAAAATTTGAGAAAATTGTTATAGAAATATTAATATATCACTGTAAAATTTCATATATTTATTGTAATATGAATATTACATAGTAGTTCTAGTATTTTTTTTTATATTTGTAAGAGTGAATTAGAAAATTTATAGAATTATTTGCTATGTAAATGTAAGTCTACATAGTTTATGTAAAATTTGTTATTGCATACATATTATAGTAAAAAATTACTATAACTTTTCGACAAAATCGCTATTATTTTTTACAGTGTATACTTATATCGTAAAATTTTTATATTTTAATTTTTATATCTATATTTAACATTTCACATTTGAAGTAGTGCTGTTATGAAGTAGTACTACTTCAATGTACAGGTGAAAATACGGGCCAATATTTTAAATTATTTGAAATTATTAATTACTTTGATGATATATTTACCTAATTTAGGTTCAGTTTATTTCATACCTGTTGTGTTATTTAATTGAATTCTATTACATTTATAAGCATAATAATAAATAATTCAGTCATGGGCGCCCACAGGGGAAGTCGAATGTAAGTAATTTTTTTTTTCAGTTCAATGAATTACGTATTTTTTAAAAAATATTGATAACGACATTGTTCTTATATTTGAATAGTAAATTTATTAGTCTATTACACATACTTATTATAGGTATGTAAGTACAAAATAGCTAAAGTGTTGGAATGAGGAGTGGTAATTGAATGTACACAGGAAAGAAATTAAAGAAAACCAAGACATATTAGTACAAAATGTTATTGATAAATTTGGATAAGATTCCAGCAGACTGCAATTTTTTTATAAATAATTAATGAGCCGATAACACATTTTTTATTAAGTATGCAATACTTTTCATAGCAATAATAATAATAATAATAATAATAATAATAATACAATTTCCCATACAGTTTTTCCATCACCTAAGTGATTTATATAAATAAAATTAGGTGATAGTTTGTCACATATTAAGCTGTACGAACTTTGACG
The DNA here is from genome assembly GCA_943142095.1 of Ophonus ardosiacus. Classification (NCBI taxonomy): domain Eukaryota; kingdom Metazoa; phylum Arthropoda; class Insecta; order Coleoptera; family Carabidae; genus Ophonus; species Ophonus ardosiacus. Next base: position 47,145,347 of record OW964833.1, on the reverse strand, counting down.
TCATACGTCACATTCTGTTTCAGATTGCATGACTTTTCAAATTTGAGGCTATTTAAAAAACAATAGTTTTTAAAATTTAATACTTATAAAGCAAATTTTTTTTTGTATCAGCCCTAATATTATATTTATTATAATTTATGTATAGCTAGATGATCTAATTTTGATCTATTTACTTAAAATAATTTGCTTAATTCATTATTATAATATTCTTTATAATTTGCCGTAATTTGGCTATTTGTCAAAAATTTCGACCCACCTTGTGAAAAAGTGTGCGGGGGCCCATTGATTCAGTGTTCATTGTTCTTTTGTTTCTTATCATTTATTTTCAGAATATCCAATGTTGAAGTATTTCGTTTTGACGATGTACATATATAAATAAATACATAGTTTGTCTGTTGAAGTAGGAGTGTGATCATGTGTGCGCGTGTGGGCCACTGCATATGGTGACCGTAATATAAACTGCGGTATTTTTACTCATATTATCACAGGGGCCACGTGCTCTGTGCTCTGTATACTGTAGTTCGTGCACTAGAATCAAATATGAGACACATGCCATTTCTATCTCTTAATTCTATATGCAGAGCACTTTCTCAAGTGGTTTCCATTAGTTCCTTACGAAAATAAATAATAATTACAAGTACGAGTACTTGCGGTGATGCGATGTGTATTTTCTTCACAATATATAAAGGTTGTCTCTAAAAAAAGGGGCCGATTGCTTCACCACAGATTCCTGAGGCTCAAATAAAAAGATTTAACTAAACTTACCTTTACCGGAAAGTGTACCGTTTAGCCAGTATTCTGGCGTGGAGAGGCACCACAGGAGTCACTTTTGTGCCATATAAAATTCGAAATATTTGGCGTCGGTCGGGATCAAACCCGGTTCCCCAGGTTCGCGACCAGATACTCTGGTACGCGGCCATGGGACCCCATACTAATTCATCAAAAAAAATCTGTTGTGGCCAGCACAAGACCTTCCGTCAATTCGATGTATTTTGTACAAATCCCATACCAAAAGGTCCTTGGAACAGATTCTATATAATATCATGTAAAATCGAACACGAACACATACTATTTTTTACAAATTCCATACTAAAAGTTCATTTGAAAAGGTTCTTTAAATCCAATAAAATTATAACATAAACTACACTAAGTAATGTCCTTCCATCTTCTCTTTGGCCTTTCTCTGCATGTCACTTGCGAGTAACAATATGACATATCAATTTTAGATCCTATACTTTCCATATTTGGTTTTGCACTTGCAACTGACATCTGTCAATTAATTTTTTTTGAATAATTATGTCAGCTGTTTCCATGATAAATTGCAAAGCTGACTAATTTTTCAAAATTAATTTCTTTATAATGCTTTAAATTTACATCTATTGAATATGAAGGAAAATGTATAATTAAACCGTATAGAGAAGAGTATTTTCTTTAATATATATAATAACAAAATGTCAAAAAATAACATTTAACTGCATTTTTTTTAAGAAAAACTGTTAAAAACTTCAAATAAGGGTACTTCCGGTGGATCAATTATAACCAAAATCTAATCAACTCTTCATATGGATATACAGAAGAGGAATACGAAAGAATTATAATTTTTAGAGTTGTAGTATTGGAGTTATCGTCGGAGAAAAATTTGTCACACACGGACACACATACACACACACGCACACACACGGACAGACACACACACACATACATACATACATACATACATACATACATACAGACATCATCTTAAAAATAGTAAATTCGTATTGTAGGGACCCTAAAACGTGCTTATTCATTAAAAACTCACCACCGAATTTTTTGACCAAAGACAATACCTTCCTTACCTAAAGGTGACGGAAGGTAATTATCAAATACATCGGCACACAAACTTGATGGATCCGATAGATTTCTGGTGAAAATAGGAACGCTATATTGAAATTCATTGCTTTTAAAGCGCTGAATAAACAGACCCATTGGTGAATTTCTGCTTCAAAAGAACTCACCTTATCTTAGAGACACCCTGTATAACATAACCTGCATCTAAATCATACACACATTGTACTACCAAACAAATATGTTGTATGACTTAATTTGAATACAGGTAATAAATAAATGAAGGGTTCACAACTCTATTAACAAAATGGAAGAGTATGATTGAATTATATTAGCATTAAGATGGTCAAGTTGAGAAGCAAACTGGTTTTTCCACTATTCATTAATTCATTTGAGAAGAGTGAAATAAAAATTGAAAATGAGTTAATTTTAGTTTAGTATAACTGATATTGATGTTTGCAGTGGGCGTCTGTCGCTTCGTGGTTCTTCCGGCCGGAGTGTCCTCAAATGTCGGCAGCCTGCACGACTTCAACTACGTCCGCGTCAGTGTCTCTGTCTAGCGGCTCCAAGGTGACTCCGTGCAACAGCAACAGCAGCAATAGTAGTGGTAGCTCGCAACCTACTTCCAGTACCACCCCCACGTCGCCTCGTATTCTACAAGCGCCTACTATATGCACGGTAATACTTATACACATATCTTAAGCCGAGAATACATCTCATAAATGTTGTCATTCGTTCGCGTTGTCGAAGGTTTACTTACATTAGTGCAGTGAGGGTCCGACAAAACTTGGATCCGAGAAGCCGGATTTTAAAATATTCGGTTCCTCCGATATCTGATGTTCGGATATTGAGGCCAATATCCGTAAATTGATTTCCCTGATTTGGGTCTGGATCCCATTTTGATCCGGATCTGGACTTGGATCCGGATTCGAATTTTAACTCATCAAACAAAAATGTATAGTGTATTATTTCATAATCAGATTTATTTGGTTTTGAGACTCCATGATAATATACATTCAAATATTATCATCGGATTCAATACTGAGAATATTCGATTCCGAGAACCGATGCGAATACTGAAATTCCATATCTAAAATCCGATACTCATACTCATGTTCGGATCCGGATCCAAAATCCGATACTCAGATCCGGATCCCAACTCCGGTACTGAGATTTGGATCCGAGATCCGGATAGTTCAAAATTCAATTATCTGGAAATCCGGATATTTTTGCCGGAACTATCCGGATCCCACCACTAATTTACATTCGTTCGTCAAGTTTGCGACGAATTAAGTATGGTTCGAATGGCTAGCAGTGCGAGCAAACGTTTGCCATCGAATGTCGGTAAAAGTAAAAAGATCGAAAGAAAATTTGAGCCACGAATGTCTGGAAAGGTTGCTATGTGAACTTGTTGAAAATAATTTGCAATAGTTCGCTACTATTGTCGAGAAAGGTTGATTCTGCTCTTTGTTTTCGTTGTGGAAGTAGGAATGCATTCGGACCGGGCTTTGATGTTTGGATCGACTCGACCCGAAAATAAAAATTGCTGGCCCGACTCGAAGATCGACTCGACAAAAAATTAGCTAGCCCGGCTCGAAAATTGACTCGAAATCAGAACGGGCGTCAGGCCGGGCCGGGCCAAAGCTCGAAATTAGGTGTATCCGGCATTCCTAATTTTGATTTTTCTGTGAAGCAAAATGTTTAACTTTTTTCGAGTCAATCTTAAAATGCAAAAACCTCCGAATATTGACAAAGCAATCAATAGAAACTGTCAATCCTCGTAATAAATAACATACTACAATAAATTTGTTAGAACCATATTAACATTTATCTCACAAATCTTGTTCCGTGAAATAGGTTTAAAAAATTAATATTCTACCTCTTTGACCTCTCGTTAGAGCAGGTAGAAGTAGATCACTTTACACTAAAATCGGCTGTTGGATCAGTTTGGACTGCACCTGTGAATATGGAGTACAGTGCAGTTAAGAGTCCTTAATCTGAATTAAAACAGAACTGTTGATTACGAATATAAACAAGGCGGCGATGGAAATAAACCTATGCAACCTATGCTACATATATTTATGATGAACCATTGGTTATATCGTCTCATCCGAGTGTGATTAATGTTTCGTATATTGAATTTTACTGTACACTTAACCGACTTGTAAATTCGATCAGCACAACATGTAAAATGCACTCGGCTATCCATAAGCATTGCTCTATTACTACAAATTTTTAATTTTAAAAAGTTTGCTTTAAGCAAGAAAATAATGTGTGTGATGTGATATCTCTAAATTAATCAATGACGAGAAAGGAATACGTCATACGTTGCACTCTTATAAATATATTATTTTGCAAGAGAGCAAACTTTTTGTGTCCGAGTTTCTTCATCTTATAATTCGACATAAATATACATAAGAAATCTAATTGAATGACGTTTAGTTCATTTATGCCAAAAGTTTAGTAATTAGTTTTATAAAATTTTAAATTCATTTTTCTAGGTTACCAAACATGCAAAAAATGTGATTATCTATTTAGATGCAGAATTTAATTCTCTACAACATTTATTTAACGAATTTTTGTCTAAAATTAATTGGCTACTTTTACACCCGGTATAACAAAACATGCATATTTATTAAAAACTCTGCATCGAATTTTTTGATCAAAGACAATACCTTCCTTACTTAAAGGTGACGCAAGGTAAAAAAGTATTTTTTAACAGAAAGTTATCGTAATAATGTCACCATTAACAGAATTCATTTTGTCAAAGATTTAAGTCTCTGTTCCAGTCAGGGTATAAGGGATCAAAACCCATATTCCGCATTTTCTCCAAAATCTTCAAAATTTTCAAAAATCCAATTTGTATACAGGTAGGTACATCTCAACGCGCTGATTTCAAATTTTAAAACCGCAGGTCGATATCTCTTTTCATTCTCGAGATATTTACATTTCAAATTTTACCCATTTTTGGGTCATAACCCCAAAATGGGTGGAGATACAAACCTGGCGACTTCACCATTCGATTCTACGGGCAAAATTACATAAGTATGCAAATTTTCAATTTTTTTGAAGAATGTGTACAATTTCTAGAGTAAAATAACTGAAAATTGCCAAAATCTGAAAAAATGGCAAGGGGTACACCTTAGATTTTTGCGATTTTTGGCCATTTTCAGTTATTTTGCTTTAGAGATTGTATGCGGTGTTAAAAAAAATTGAAAATTTGTATACTTATGTAATTTTGCCCGTAGAATCGAATGGTGAAGTCGCCAGGGTTGTATCTCCACCCATTTTGGGGTTACGACCCAAAAATGGGTAAAATTTGAAATGTAAATATCTCGAGAATGGAAAGAGATATCGACCTGCGGTTTTAAAATTTGAAGTCAGCGCGTTGAGGTGTACCTACATGTATACAAATTGAATTTTTGAAAATTTTGAAGATTTTGGAGAAAATGTGGAATATGGGTATTGAAGCCTTATCACCTCACTGGTGTAAAATTGTAACAAGAACATTTTCTATTTCCTCTTAAAAGATTCTATAACTTCAATACCAGTATTTAACACTTTGTTTACCGAAGACATTCAAAATTTTTTACTTTTTTTATTAAATCTTGTACGATTATTTACGTATAAGGGTTTATTTCATTATTTTATATAACTTTATGTTTCTGCTCAAAAATAAGAAAAGAAATCATTATAGTAGGAACAAAAATATTTAGGTATACGACTAGTAACAATAAACTTCAATTCTTGAAGTAAAATATTTAAAATTATTTTCTTTATTTATGATGTGAAAGTTGTTATTAAATCATTTTTATCCCTTTTGACGTCATTCATTTTCATTAAAATATTAAGGAAACTGTGCATTTGATTTAACTAGGAGTTTTTGGCCGAATCGCCTCAAAATTTGCAAATGATTGATCCAATTCGGGCCAAAGCCCGAGATTGACTACAACCCTAATTGGGATTGTCTCTGGGGTTCATTGGTAAATTCTTTTGCTTCGTAGTTCGCCAGAAATATAGTTATAAGTATGATTTTATTGTAATGATAATAGTTTTCGAGTCGAAAATTTCTAGTAAAGCCGTATCATAATATACTTGGAGCACATAATACGAGGCGTGTCTAAACCCTGTGTTATTTTTCGAATGAATTTCACGCTCTGTTATGGGTTGAGTTTGTAAAAAAATAGTGTTTTGTATCTCCATGAACAGAAATTTGACATGGTAGTCCTTTTACTGTTTCAATGGGAAAAAATGATACTCGGGTTGGATAGGCTGTTGCTGTATTTTCTTTGATGAAGAAAAAAACTATTTTTCACGTTGAGTTTAATTCATTAAATGTCTATTAATCAAAATGTACTTAAATTCTTTTAAAAACTCAAGTTTTTCTGTGCACTCCTATCCCTATAAATATATCTTTAGCAAATTTAAATCCGTGTTAATTATGAATAAATATATATAGGGTGATTTTTTTCAAGGTGTACATAGGAGATTAACATGGGAAATCAGTTTTTTGCGAACTGTTGCCCCCCGTTTTAAGTTACGGCAATGGTTATGGAGTCAATACAAAGATCCGAAAATACCAAATACGTAGAAATTATTCAATATTTTATGCCCATAATTAATTTTAAAATTTATTCATTTCCCTATTAATAGTAGTAGCCATGCCAAATTTGAACAAAAAGATAAACAAATGCTTGACATTTTATCTGTCAGAATAGGTTAGTTGACATTGCCAAGAGACATAAATTTTAATTTATTCTGACAGATAAAATGTCAAGCATTTGTTTATCTTTTTGTTCAAATTGGACAAGGCTACTGCTATTAATAGGAAAATGAATAAATTTTAAAATTAATTTATGGGCCTAAAATATTGAATAATTTCTACATATATTCGCATGGGGAAATTTTTTATCTTATTGACACCACAACCATTGCCGTAAGTTAAAACGGGAGGCAACGGTTTGCAAAAAACTGATTTCCATCATATATATATATACAGGCTGTAAATTTTAAAACGGGTCATAGGGCTATAACATAGAACAGTTTTTTAGGTGCCAAAAGTTTCGATATTAATTTATTGAAAAAAGAATTAGTGCATATTATAAAGAAAAAAAATTCGAATTTTTTGATACCAAACACATTACATTTCTGTTTCATATAAAGCCAGAAAATAAATTTAAAAATTTGCACAATTAAGAAAAAATATCAATAGCCGTGAAACTGACAGAAACAAAAAACAATAGTTTACTTGAGACGCTCATTAATAAACGTTTCATGCACATTATTTTATTATTATTTTTGTTTTATTAAGAAGAAATCATGGATAATTTATCTGATGAAGAAAAATTACAAATTATTAAATGGTTTTAATTGTTCCCTTGTAGTTTGCAGTCTTTCTCGTTTCTTATAACTTATTACTTATTACATGTAGATCATCTTTAATTTGTAAATACCTATTACAATAAATAATAATTGTTTCTTAAATATCATAGTGTTTACTTTATTTTGTGTTATTTCGTATTAGTTCATAAATTAATAACTTTAATCTTTAATTGTCCCTATCATATTAGTAAAAAATGACAATGTTTGGTTACTGTCATTTTGATGGCTAATGATATTTTTTCAAAATTGTACTAATTTTTAAATTTATTTTCTGGCTTTATATGAAACAGAAATGTAAGGTGTTTGGTATTAAAAAATTTGTAATTATTTTCTTTATAATAGGCACCAATTATTTTGTCAATAAATTAATATAGAAACTTTTGTCGTCTAAAAAACTGTTTTTCTATGTTATAGCTCTATGACCCGTTTTAAAATTTACACCCTGTATATATAGATACCTCAATGCTATACTGTAATAACTCAAAATTTATAGTTTCGAGATAAATTGCTTTAAGAAAAACGTAAATGGAATAAGTAAATTTGAGTTGTTACAGTATTGCATTCAGGTATCGATATATGTATATATATTGTATGAGAAAGTAAAAATAAATGTTAAGAACATGTCGAAAACTAATATTAGTTTTAGCCGTTTGACAGTTTAAGATTGGTTACATAGGTCGTTATTATAGAGAAGAAAGACGTAGCCGGTGTCGGCAAGCACTAAGGCACTAAACAACTAAGCATTAACGGAGGCTGCGATGATAACTGAGGACGGACTACAGGCCACAAACTGTTGAGGAACAGTGACACACGGGATTCATTTTTACGCAAGTCACCACGTTGATTGGAACGGATACTGGATACGAATCCATAGCTTTGATTCTAACGATGATATGGCAAAAAGTGTTGTGTGCCGCGTTCTCAGATTCACCTTAATACACCCTTGACGGCTTGTCACCTTAACCAACACTCACTTCCATCTAGTCATCTACCTACGACTCCAGTAGATATGTATCTTAGTTAAAATACTTCTTTGCTAGGTGTTTGCTACTCGATTTCACGCCTTCACCAATTTCAATATTGTGTACAAGAGAATAAATTCAAGTACAGGTAGAGCTAAATAAAATTGGTATGTGTATGTGTGGTGTACTAATGTACAGGTTTCAACACTGGAACAATGGGGTCACGTTAATCTGTGGTCAAGTAACGGCGCCTCACGGATCTCGAAAATAATCATTTCACAGTGCAGTAACACAAACCAATCATAAATCATAACAATTGACATTATAATAATAATGATGCTGTCGCTACGAGTCCAATTTTGATACGTAGGCTTTGTGCTGTGAGCCCCCCGATGACGAACTCATACTGTGAGCTCATAATAGCCCATTTCGGCATTCTGATGTTCAGTATTCAGGTATAGACATTCGGAAGTGTAAAAAATACAGTCCACACAACAGTGCTTGCATTTCTCGATGCCGTCAGGCCGGTCTATCAAAAGGAATTCGTTTTAATGAATACAGCTTGAACATTTGTCACCTTACTGAATTTAACGATGCTTCGTCATTTCTCTCGCACTACTAACACTAATTATTCTATAGCTGGTAATGGTAATTATCAAGCGACAAACACCATGTGAGAATATAAAATCATTAGCGAGTAAACATTTGACTCTTTTAGGTATTGGTAAAAGTGACAATGCGACGTGCTAATTGACGGCTACTGGCTACAAACAACGCTCTACACTCATGCACTGTATACTCATGTGTGTACTATTTACATAAATGTTCTTCAAATCGCGGTACAAACCCGATAACGATAGCCCGCCAGTCTATGTCTCTGCTTACTCCTCGCTCGACGTCCGCTTACAAATATTGACATTATTATTTCCAAGGTTCTGTTTAGCGGTAATTAGCAGTTTACAAAACGTTCTAATGCCACCCACAGTGTTTAAATCCTACAACTACTACCAATCCTCATTTTTTTTACTTCTCGCTAAGAGAGGTATTGGAATCATGCTAGCATCCAAATTTGAGTGAAAAAGCACGTTTTAAGGCCACTAGAATCCGATTTTAACATTTTTACAATGATGTTTGTGTGGGTGTATGTGCGTGTGTCTATGTGTGGATGTGTGTATATGTGAGTATTGGAAGGACGATTCCTCAAAAACTATAAGACAAGATCTGTTTAACTATGAATTCCTTAATCTGACATTAATGGGAAGAGCTGAAAAGGTTTTGATAGCAACTGGACAACCGGAAATAATAGTTTCTTGACAAAAATCTTTTAAATATTATTTTTTTGGAAATTTATGTTATTACAAATATTAAAGAATATAAAATTCTCTATCCAATTTACATTTTTGTTATACCTATCTTCTACATATTTAGAGATAGAAAATTATAAATATATATTGATTGACGTCAAATATTATTTATTTTAAATGGTACAAAAGTGACCCTTGTGGCACACTCTCCACGCCAGCAAAATGTGTCCATGAAGTGACGCCTAGTAAACACCCGCACGGTACAAATATGTCATCATCATTACCGAAATCTGTAACAAAGCAGATTGGTACATCTAGAAATGGGTAATATGCCGTGATGATATATATATGATATATTTTGTAAATTAATATAAAAATTAAATAAATATATCATCACGGCATAATTACCCATTTCTAGGTGTGCCAGTATCTACAACACATGTAGACATCGGTAATAATGACGATATATTTTGCCGTGTGGGCGCTTACCAGGCGTCACCTCACGGGCACTCATAGCTGGTGTGGAGAGTGCACCACAGGGGTCACTTTTGTGCCATTTAAAATTGGAAATATTTGTCGTCGGTCGGGATCGAACCCGGTTCCCCCAGGTTCGCGACCAAACACTCAGACACGCGGCCACGGGACCCCAAAAAAAAAATTAAATTAATTAAATTAATCCATTGTGTAATGAATCAAACAGCCCATGGAAACTAGTTGAAAAATTAAAAAACTTTTTCTGGGAAGTACATTTAATATTTCTTATTTTATCATTAATTAAATATTTGCATGTTCAATTGACAGTGTCCCTGAATCCGGAAAACCTAAAATTCGTACATGAACAAGTCAAAATATAATATGCTATTGTTATAACGAGGAAAAGACTCCGTCAACATCTAAAATTGGTATAAAAATTTATAAGTCGAAGTATGTACAGTATCAGTGTCAACTAAACACGCGCTTGCTATACATATATTTCATCATATACCCTGCAGAAATTTCGTCAATGAATTGGAAGAATCTCGAACATTTAGAAAAGTTCATAGAATGAATTGAAAAACAAAGAATAGATTAGAATTTTTTGTGTGTACCAGAAATGTTAAATACAATACTTATATAGCCTAATATGAAAATGACGAGAGGTATTGGGCTGGCCACAACAGATTTTTATTTCATAAATAATTATTTTCATTTTTAATATTTTTGTTATAATGAATTTATTTTGCATTAAGCTGTTACTAAACGTTTAATATTTTTAAAGAATAGGGTGGCAGGTACGTGTATTTTTTAATGCGGGACGCTATAATTTGTCGTGCGAACACGATACTGCTTACAGCTGAAACGATAGATAGCACTATATAATTAAAATCATCTGGTAATAGGTATTAATTGTTAAATATAGTGTCTTTTTGCGTGACTAAAATGTTCTTATTTATATTGTCTCGGCTTTATTATCCGGGCAAACGATAACAAATACCTACTGAATCATAATGTAGCTTTCAGTGAAACCCAGCTGGCTACAAATCTATATTTGAAACAAAAACTGATCACAACAAATTACGAACAAGGAAAGTGTAACCCAATATACAGTACATGGCGTACCGTACCGACCGTACGCCGACATGACATTTCGAGGTGCGTGAGTTTCAAATAACTGAAAACCCTCCAATTAGAATGTTGCCGAGGCAACGGCTCACTCTCGTTCTAGAATCAGAGTCAATTAAATACAAAGTCAGGGGGGATAATGACAATATAACTGCAAGTGAACTAGCATACGTTCGCATTGTACTTGTACACGTATTCAGCATGTTGGTCTCTACTAGCCGCAACGAACCAAAACAGAACGTTGAAATCATCATTAGTTATTATTAACTTTTATTTTGTATGACAAAATATTTGCAATCTTTGTTTTCAACATCGGTAGTTTGCACAATTTTTACAAACTGTGAATTAAGTAACATTATGCGTAAATTACAAAAAAGAAATCAGGAGGATTATGTTGGTGTTGGTAATATATATATATATATATATATATATATATATATATATATATATAAATATATCAGCACGGTATATTACCCATTTCTGGGTGTGCCAGTATCTACAACACATGTAGATATCGGTAATGATGACGATATATTTTACCGTGTGGGCGTTTACCAGGCGTCACCTCACGGGCACTCATAGCTGGCGTGGAGAGTACACCACAGGGGTCACTTTTGTGCCATTTAAAACTGGAAATATTTGGCGTCTGTCGGGATCGAACCCGAGATATTAGAGATAGAAAATTATAAATATATATTGATTGACGCCAAATGTTTCGAATTTTAAATGGTACAAAAGTGACCCCTGTGGCGCACTCTCCACGCCAGCAATATGTGCCCATGAAGTGACTATTATATATTAGAAATATTTGGCGTCTGTCGGGATCGAACCGGTTCCCCCAAGTTCGAGACCAGACACTCAGGCACGCGGCCACGGGACCCCATATATATATATATATATATATATATATATATATATATAATCATTACGACTTATTATCCTTTTCTGGGTGTGACAGTTGGTAAATAGTATGTATATAAAAATTTACTTTATTAAAATGATGATACTACAGTAATTTGTTATGTTCACATGTGATTCCTGTTTTTGGATTTTTGTGACATTTTTAATAATACCGAGTGTAACACGAAAACCGAGCCATAGGCATTTAACATGGAAAAACAGTTTTTCCTTGTCAAAAAGTGGTCTTTTAATTTTAGACAAAAATGCTTCAAATAAATGTCGTAGTGAATTAAATTCTGCATCTAAACCAACAGTCATATTTTCTTTCGCATGTTTGGTAACCAAGAAAATTGAATTTTATAAAACTTACTTCTTTTATAGTGTTAGCTACGGTATTGAAATAAACAAGTTTTATGACATTTTTCCTGTCAGAAACTATAAAAAATAGTTTTCATTAAAATAATTTTCTTGTGAATAATTCTGCATTTTCAGTAATGATAACTCAAAACAAAACGTTTCTGATAGGTAAAATTACACACGAATATAATGACATTTTACCTGTCAGAAACGTATCTGTCAAATTGTGACATGTTTTACCAGCCAAAAACGTATTTATTAGATTGTGACATATTTTACCTGATAAAAACGTATCTATCAAATTGTGACATATATTACCTGTCAGAAAAGTTCTGTCTGGTCAAAAGCTATTGCCTCATTGTAATATATTTGTCATTTTCCCTCAAGAAAGCATCAGTTAATGGTGCCGAAACGTTGGAACTAATAAAATATTACAGAACGAAAACTAAAAAGGTTGTATTATTCCTAGTTTATTATGTGTTCTGAAAGATTTTTTAATAATTATATTATAATTTTTAAAAAGTTACTTTTTCTTTATATATTTGGCGTCGGTCGGGATCGAACCCGGTTCCCCCAGGTTCGCGACCAGACACTTAGGCATGCGGCTACGAATTTTAAATAGCACAAAAGTGACCCCTGTGGTGCACTATCCACGCCAGCAATGAGTGCCCGTGAGGTGACGCCTGGTAAGCGCCCGCACGGTACAAATATGTCATCATCATTACCGATATCTGCGATAAAGCAGATTGTGGCACACTCAGAAATGGGTAATATGCTGTGATGATATATTTAATTATTTATTTATTTTACTTTTTATTTAAATTTTTCGTTATATTCATATACGTAATTTATCTTTCAAGAAATCTTTATCTTTTGACACCAATGTTCTTGTCTTGTCTTGGAATAAAAACTTACCTTCTTTTCTTGATCTTGTCTTGTTTCTTGATAGTTGGTGAAACAGTAAATATGGTAAATTCCTAAATGCAACATAAAAATAATCAATACTTTAATTGTATTGATACAACAAATTTTTGCCAACTCAATAATGATTTGGTTAAACAAAAATAAAATTTTGGAATATGAAGTTTGAGAACATTGCGAGTTATTAATCTTAAGAACAAATCTGATTCCAGTGGCTCTAGAATGTTGAAATTCCCACCGGTATTCACGTCCACGTCGACATCAACACTGAGATGCTCGATTTTCTTTTCACAGCCAACAACGAAACTTGTCTTCGGTCCATTTATAAACATCTTGCCTGTCTGTGCCATGCAAATAAGGCACATAAAGGGATAGTGTTTGATTGATCTATATCCAAGATTGATTGCGGCTCAACCGCACTACTACTCGCGCAAAGCGCATATAATGGCCTAAGTGCTTTCCAGTCTCACTCCAGTCCACACTTCTGCCGAGTCTTGAGATTAGGGATTTGACGCAGACACAAAGCCAGTTCCTTATCAGTTTTGTACTTCATATTATACTTACGATAAATGCCTAAAGAGGAGCACTGCGCTGTTCGATATTCAATGCTAGCGTTTGGGTTGGACACGGACACAACACAACACATTACCATTACTTCCCTTCTTCTTTTCCTATATTTTCACTGCTGGTGCATTAGCTCACAAGCACAATTCTGAAGAGTCATGCACACAAAAAGTACTCTTCATCAACAAAAACTTTTACGAGATCATCGTAATCTACTGCAAAATGTAGACATCATTCTAACAACTAGGATTCATTTTTGGGCTACTATAAATTTTTTTATTTCAATTAGATTCCAAATCAATTTTTTAACTACAAAAATGTTTCAAATAAAAATTGTAGTAGTAGTAATAAAGTTTTTTATAAACGACTGTAAAAACTATATATAAAAATTAAAATAAATAGGACTTAAGTCTTGTAAAAGATTCATTTATTTTTTGTCAACGTTTCGGAATTCATTTATTCCTTCCTCAGGACAACTAAAAATTAATATATGAAATACAATAATCAATTATATAAATGAAACTTAAAAAACTTACGAAAATTAATACAGTAAACTGAAAAATAAGATCGTCAAAAAGGAAAAGGAAGTACATATAATTATTTTTAAAATGACATTAAATAATGTTACGATGGCAACAAAAAATATGTATTTTAAAAATATAGCTAAATAGGCTTTGACTTTATTTATGTAATTTACAAATTCTTTTATAAAAAAAATTACTAAAATTTTAAATGTCAATTCTGAAATTTACATTATTATTATTATTATTATTATTATTATTATTGTTATTATTATGATCAAACTCTGTGCAATGCTGGGCCATAGCACAATTGCCATTTGTTAAGTATTTATTAACACTTAATTTGTGCTCAGATATTCTCGTTTTTATTAATCTTTTTGTTTCGCCAATATATGCTTTACCACAGCATTTACATAGAATTTGATACCTTTATTTTCAGAAAAATCAAACGTATCTTTTAAATTGCTAAAAAGTTGTCTAATTGTTTTCACTGGTTTTAATGTAGTTTTTACAGCTAATTTTCTTTCCAATAATCTTTTTAAATTTTGTGTCAAACCATTGTAGGTGTTTATGTTTATGAATTTAACTTCTTTTAAATTGTCCTCATTTCATAAATATTTCCATTTAAAGATTCTGATTGACATGTCAAACATTCAAAGGTTAATATTTTGACACATGTCAAATATGACGTCTCACAGTGTTCAAACCACGGACGTGAAACATCAAAAATTATAATTTTTAAATATAATGATTTAGGCCCTTTTAGCTATTGTGGAATAATTGCCCATTGTTATAGTTTATATTTATGAATTTAACTTGTTACAGATTGACCTATTTTTATAAATATTTCCATTTAAAAGTTCTGTTTGACATGTCAAAAAAACGTTCTTCGTCTTAAAATTTTCAATGAGGACTAAGATTTTTGGTTTCAAATTGTTTCAAAGTACCAAATTTCCACTTTAAATATTTTTTTACTCGAAAACTATCCATCCTACTGAAAAATTGCTCATGACCAGGGACCTGAAGAAAAGAATTTTCTACAATTTGAAGCAAGTTTCATCAAAATCACTCGCACCGTTTAAGCTGTAGAGGTGAGCAAAAATTGGGCGATCTTCGAGATGAAAATTCCTATAGATAGTGAATGAACCTGTTTAGTAATATTGTCAATTTTTTTATAATCGTACAAAAAATTTATTAATTATTCTTCTTGGATATTCATTATCTGTCAATATTTGTTTTAATTATGTTATTTGTTTCGTTTCTAAATTCTTTGGATGTTAATTTAAGAGATCTATTTGCCAGACAGGTTGCTGTATTAATTTTATTACTCATTTGTAGCGATAGCCATGGAATTGAAACAAAGTTACAAAGAAATGCTTATCATTTGAACTGTCAGAAATTCTGATTTCTAATAAAAGTTACAAATAATTTGATTCTGCTGCAAAATCACTGCACAGGTATTATTTTAAAATCTAACACTTAAACAACTTTTCTTCAACAATTTCTTCATGGCTATCGCCACAAATGAGCGATATTTATACAATTTCCAATTCGATTTTCAGGTTAACAAACGTGCAAAATTAAATCTGTTTAGTGCTTTTTGCTTTAGGCGTAGAATATAATTATCTACAATTTTTGTTTGAAACATTTTTGTCTAAAATAATTAGGGACTTTTGCTCAAAGAAAAATTGTTTTCCCATGTTAAACGCCTATGGCCAGATTTTTAATTAACACCCTGTATTCCACAATATGTATTATTGTTTAATATAAAATTCTTTAAAGGAAATCTTCAGTGATATTGGTAATGTGATGTATCGTTTTTATATAGTGATGCGCACCTCACAAAATTGAACCGGTTCTAGTAGCCTGAGCTACAGTCTGTCTAAGCAAGCGAATAGCTAGCAGTCGTAACATTCAATCATAATATGTAAACAATTCTTTCTCAAATTACCTAACCTGCTTTGTTATTCGTTATTTCCACTCACATTCATTTCGAACTCTTCTTTTTTGTTTTGTTCAACCAAAAACGTGTAATTTTTGTTTGTATTCATTACAGATCATTTACTCATACGATATTTTAGAATTCAGTCATTTATATTGTTTTGTTTATAATCAATATTCAGAACATTGTCGACTTGGATTAAAAATTAAAAACTTTTATTTATTTGGACGGGATACGTTTTAGCAACGCAGCTCTTTTACAGGTAAATTAGAAGCATAGCTCGTACTGAATTCGAATGTGAATAGGTATTCTGTTTATAAACTTACTCTGTAGTCGTAGTCACTTAATTAGATCGCAATATCTGATAATTAAAATAGTGTTATGAAGTACATAGTTGCCTGTAAGTATATTTCAGATAATCCATATTTAAATTTGATTGAACTCATTTATTATTTTTTTTAGTAATTATTAAAAATAATATATTAAAGAACGAATGTCATAATTATTTTATTTTGTGAGAAAGACGTTTGGATCACGACGCGTAACGGAGTGGTCCAACCCTTCGAACAAAATAATCGACAATTATGAAATGAGTTTTTATACTATTTTTTTCTATTTTGCACTTTCTATGCCTTTTTAAATAGAAAATAGTAGTATCAAAATTTAGGGAATTTTGTCAGTTGGTGCTATTAATATGACGGTTGAAAATTCATTTGACAAGTTTAACTTTATTTTTGTAACACCATACGATATTTTCTATTTTTTATAACTTTACTGCTCTATTTCTTCTCTTCTTCTTTTTTGTAGTTTAAATTCAAAATTACATTAAAATAAAATTCTTAACAATCGTTTGTGTTCGTTTAACGAGACTAGACATTTGATAATTTTGAAATTCTTAGCAACCAACCTTAGAAAAATAAATTATACTAGTCTATTACAGCACTCGAATGAGCCATTAACGAACCCCTTTGTGTACTGTAACAGCTTACAGATGCAAAATAGAAAAATGTAATTTAAATGCATTTTTCGCAGAAAAACTGTTTTGAGCTTCAAGGAAAGTGCTACTTCCGGTTATCTGATTTACACCAAAATCTAATGGGCTCTTTCTATATTTATATATAGCCGGAATAGACAGTTTCAGATTTTTCAGAATGATAGTATTTAAGTAATCAAGTCCACAGGAACCACACACACGCGCACACACACACACACACACACACACACACACACACACATATATATATATATATGAACACACACATATACAAACGCACGCACACACGCACACGCACGCACACACACACACACACACACACACACACACACACACACACATACACACAGACATCAAATATGTTAAAATCAGATTCTGGGGACGTCAAAACGTGCTTATTCACTAAATTCATTGATATGATTACAATGTATAAAATCTTTAATAATATGACTATCATTCAGTACTTTTACATTTATGAGTTAAATAAAAATACCAGATCTCACAATCTTTTTGAGTTACCGTTTTACAATACAAATAATTATTTCAATTCACGTATAAATAGAATTTTTATAAATTTAGTTTATTAAATAGTGAGAACCTATTATTGGTTATTATGTATTGTTGGTTATCCATATATCTGTAAAAGAATAAAAAAATCTCTATATGCAATTATTAGCACGATCTCTCTCTCTCTCTCTCTCTCTCTCTCTCTATATATATATATATATATATATATATATGTATATATATATATATATATATATATATATATATATATATATATATACAAAATATTTTGACAATATATATATATATATATATATATATATATATATATATATATATATAGATTGTCAAAATATTTTGTCACAAGAACCGTCTACTATCTTATCGTTTAATTCTTGTATGCTTCTCGACAGCTAACTGGTGGATTACAGAATACATGTATGTATGCATATAACTAGATTCCACATTATCAAGTTATCTAAGTCGACGACAGTTTCATTAAGTGTCTATTTTCATTATGATATAAATACAAATTGTGCGTGTGCTAAGTATTTCTTTCTTATGAATTACGTCGCTGTAATCGTGTAAAAGCTTGATGGCTGATGGATTGTTCATGTTAATACTCTGTGACACGGAAGTGATGACGTCGAGGGGAAAAACAACAGTATGAACCGGAAGCAAACCGGGAAATCATTTTTTAAGATTGCGATTCTTTAATCAGAAAGAATGGGGCACTCCCTAGTGCTCAGATTAAGACTTACTGCATTTTATCACGATATATTCGTGTTAATAGTTATTAGTGTAAATCAATATATGTGCTCGAAATGTAACGTCGTGGTAATGTCACAATGTAACACGTTCTTCAGTGAAAAATGTAAATGCGTGAAATAAAAGTTTAATTGGGCAGTCAATTTATGCAGAGAGGTAATTGTTATTGAAATTTTCGTTTTAATTAGTTCATTTTCTGAAGATCTTTTAAAGTATAAATGTCTAGTTTTAATTTCAGCGGCGCTCATATTTTTCACCCCTTTACGCCCGCAAGTCTCCAGTCGCCAGCGCTTTTCTTCCTACTGAGACATTAAAACACTTTAGTAGGGTTTATCGAGATTACTTCACAAACTGCTCTTGCTACCATGTTAATTATTTGACCGTAACAACAACAGCTCGGCGTTCCAAACTCGGTAAATATTTTATAATAAATTTGAGTTACAAATGTTGGCAGACATGAAACTGCAACTTTTAATGTGAGTAACAGATATGGACAAACGCGTAAATATTTTCTAAGTACTAGTACTTAAACTTAAAGCCGGGTTTATGCAACAATATCATAGTCATTGTCATAGTTGTAGTCTTAGTTGTAAGAATTAAAATAGTCAGTATCATGAACATAAGCAAAATCACAGAATTGGGTTAATTTTAATTAATTAAGACTGTTCTTATGACTGCATAAACACGGCTTAAATAATATATATATATATATATATATATATATATATATATATATATATATATATATATATATATAGATATATGGGGCCCCGTGGCTGCGTGCCTGAGTGTTTGGTCGTAAACCTGGAGAACCGGGTTCGATCCCGACCGACGCCAAATATTTCGAATTTGAAATGGCACAAAAGTGACCAATGTGGTGTACTCTCCACTCCAGCAATGAGTGTCCGTGAGGTGACGCCCCGCACGGTACAAACATATCATCATTATCTCAAAAACTATAAGACAAGATCGGTTTAACTATAAATTCCTTAATCTGACATTAATGGGAAGAGCTGAAAAGGTTTTGGTAACAATTAGACAACCGGAAATAGTAGTTTCTTAAAAAAAATCTTTGAAATATTAAAGAATATAAAGTTCTCTATCCAATACATTGAACATTTTTATTATATCTTTTATATATTTGGAGATAGAGAATAATAAATATATATTGACTGACGCCAAATATTTCGAATTTTAGTTGGCACAAAAGTGACCCCTGTGGTGCACTCTCCACACCAGCAATGAGTGCCCGTAAAGTGAAGCACGGTACAAATATGTCATCATAATTACCGACATTTGTGTACAAAGAATATCGGGTCACTCAGAAATGGGTAATATGCCGTGATGATATATTATTTATTTATTTTACAACAAATATTCTAAACATTGTTTATTTCCTGACATATGTCATCATAATACGGCAAGATTTAAACGTCTTTTAAAATGCGAGTAAATCATTTTTAAGCTAAGATGTATTATACTTAATAAAACTTTATTGAGTCTAAGGTTAAATAGATAATAGTTAAAAAATCCCTAAACCTTAACTAAAACGCTAAAACTAGATACGTATTTCGGCAACTAATTTGCCATCTTCTGATGATGTCAACTTAGTTGCCGAAATACATATTTAGTTTTAGTGTTTTTAATTAAGTTTTCGGGATTTTTACTATTGTAAATATCTTCATTACACATGTTTCAAATATATCATACTGTAAATAATATTAGTGCTATTCAGTTATTGGAATTATCGTCCTGTTGAATTGGCTTGTATTTACAAATAAAATAAAATCAATCTTCATCTGAGTGAATCTCCATTAGGTAATTATTCCCTTTTTTATCATTAAATTTCTTGTGTTAATAATACGTTTTGCAAAGAAAATAGATTTGCCGTTAAATATGAGCTTAATGGTGGATGATGCGAAAATATTGAATTCAAGCGACAAGGGGTAAATTCGTGGACGAGCAACGGCATCCGCATCCGGCTGACGTTTTGTTTCCCGTTGAAAAATGCACCCATCGTTTCTTACATCTCCCTAAGTCAGCGAACTCGCGGGTTTCGATATTTACTGGGCGATAAAAATTCACGCTTCTTAAAATCCATGTTGAATATATTCAAATTGGCTCTTTTTAGTGTTCCCCTGTGAGCCATTGAGGTTGACGCCAATTTCCCTGACATGAAACAATGAGACCTTCATTTATTTTACCGACACCGGGGAACCATCCGTTTGTGTCATATGACACTAAATGTAAACTACTTATTCAAATATGACACACCGGTCAATGAGTAATGAATGGCTTTTCTTTCAGGCGATCCGCTGCACTGTTCCGGGCTGTGGTTGCGAGTGTTTCGCTCCTGGCAAGAGACATCTACGATACTGCGAAACCTGCAAACATGGATGGGTGCCTCATGGTAAGTGTCCTATGCGCTCGCTACGTCCATCAAACCTTTCTCTTATACTTGAATGCCGCTATCGCATACAACGTGCACATTGCACAGGCTTACACAACTCCCATCATTTATATTCCTTGTGTGTGTTCGATTTTTGAAACTGTTTACGATCGCCACTGGTGCCATCTGTAGGGTAATGTGCTGGTCAACCTTATAGTATTCATGGCCTTCGATTCCCTAGAGACGCAGGCCGAAGTGTATGCGCCACTGTAGATATCAATACTGATACTGCCATCTTTTACAGGGTAACAATAAATTACGGAGCCAAAAATAATATGTCACTATTCAGGTTTAATATTATTATTATTTATTTATTGGGCTTCAACTACAAAAGTTATTACCCTATAACAAATTAACAATAACACTATACAAATAACAATACAAGAATATAAAACTATAGCTTATAACAATAAATAACACAACAATATAAATAAAGGTTTGACAATACACAATATAAAGTTACAAAAATTTGAAATTAGCAATATAAATGTAATTAATTTACCCTTTTGAAGAAAAACTTGGAATTTTAAATATCGTCATATAAATTCACTGCTTTTAAAAATTTCAAAATATTCCTTAACTTGTTATGATCTGTCAAAATAAGAGAAAGGTTCTGGTCAATTTTATAAAGCTGCCTGATTAATGATTATTAAAACAAAGTTAATATAACATATACAACAATTGCAATTACACTATACAGGGTGTCTCCCAAATAAGGGGACATGGCTTAACCACAGATTCCTGAGGCTAAAATAAGACGATTTAACTAAACTTGCTTCTACCGGAAAGTGTACCATTTAGCCAGTATTCTGCTTCAAAGTTCTTCGAAAAAAAATTAATTTTGCTTATAATAACAGGACGCTTTATTCGATTTGAATAAAATTTGGTATGACAGTTCATATTCATATGGTTATATCATCTTTTAAGATGATACTTGTTATTATTAGTGAACCACTAGTGTATGGAACTTGGGTGTCCCAACATTGATTAGACCGTAACTTTTTAATGGCCACGCCGATGACGTACAATTATTTTTTTTCAGAAAGATACATTCAATAGTAAACTTTTCTCTTTCTGTGTAATTTGTAATATCTGTTACGGTTCTTTGGAACTTTATAGAGTTATAATACAAACATGATTTTTTCAATGGCAACCTATATTAAAAATAGTCTCATCTTTTTGCTTATTTTATAAGCTTTCCAGCGATATGTAACAAGTCTACATTCTTTTGTTTTACACATGAATAAAAGATGATTTAGTAATTTTTGGGGAGAAAATTTTTCAAATTATTAAGAAATAAATGAAAAAAACTATTATAGTTCATCATTTGTTTATTCTGATTTCGTATCTATTAATTATGATCTCAAAATTATTCTAAACCAATTATTTTCTGATTAGTTAAATTATTATTTATAGACGTCATAGTAAAACTAAAGCAAATAATATTAGAAATAAACAAATGATGAACTATAATAGTTTTTTTTTTGCATTTGTTTCTTAATAATTTTAAACTTTTTTCACCCAAAAAATAAATGAATCATCTTTTATTCATGTGTAAAATAAAAGAATCTAGACTTGTTATACATTGAAAAGCTTACCTATAAAATAATCAAAAAGATGAGACTATTTTCAACATGAATTATGAAGTTTTCAAAAATCTAATTACGCTATTTTATTTTACCTAAAAAACGGTATAAAATTTGTTAAACCAATTTTTCTCTAACTGACATAATAAATAAGTTATGAGATATTTTCGAAATAATTGAAAAACAAGTTTTTGTCAGTAGCTCAGAAGCAAAAGAAGATCGAAAATTCCAGTGGTGACCATTAAACTTTTCTCAAAAAGTTGATCCTGGAATATGCAAACGATTTTGCTCTATCAGTAATATTTCCCGAGATACCCTAAAAAAACTTCGAAGATGAGACTCCCTATACATTGTTGATAATATTTTAACACCAGTACTTATCTTGGGCAAAATATAATATTGCGTAAATGCCTTTGTAGCGACGTAGCTCCTAGGCAAGTAATTATAGTGACTATATTCTTTGTCCCGACGCAACACCCATCACATTCAATTTGATTTTATGATGAGACGCCTAGTCCCAGTGCGAGTCGTCACGCGTATCCCAAACCAGCACAGAGCTCCGAGAGGGGTGACACTAATAACTGGACGTCCCGCTGCCTTACAAATTGTGAGGGTAGTTCTAGAATGTCTTTACGTTATGCTATGTAACTACACTTTTCCTTATTGTCCCGCACATGGTTATCTATATCCGTACGACATAATCTCATTGCTTGCTTATGGGGATGCAGCGAGTAACGCAACGGAAAGGCAAGAGAACAGGGAGTCACTAGCAGAGGCATGATAAATCAAAATATATTGTCATAAATTTGATTAGTTTATACCTGACATAGATGAGCAATGCTAGTATGGATAGTTTGTGTCAAGATTAATGCACATTGGCTTCGACTTCGTAAGCACGGTTAACCCACGTACACAGAATATTGCCATTCATCATTTTCAAGGATTCAAGAAGAAAAGCTTTGATTTCTTCAAATAACATTTTTGACAATATTTCATGTCAAATTGTCATTTAATTAAATACATTCAAATAGGCACTTACAGAATTGACATCACATTCAAGAGAGAGATAGAAGATCATGCTTCCAAACAAACCTCCCCTCGTTGTCTTACGTCCAGCTCCCTGATTCTCTCTGTCATTATGTATGCATCTGTCATTCAGTGTTAACCTAATTCTTTGTGATTTGTTCGTTGCGTTCAACAAAAATGAGTTTAAAACCACAAGATGTGGGTGGGGCAACTTTTTTTGTTTGATAATATTGAAGATCATACGATTATTCAACTAAAACGATGGCTGGAGTATAGAGGTCTATGGCTGATGGCAGATCTTTGTTTGGTAGTGGTACCCATAGCAACTTTTAGTTCTATGTAGGCTGACCATATGTACTTATTTTAATAGGACAGTACTTTCTTTTTGAATGATGTCCTACTGTACTTAAAAGGTTCATTAAGTACACGTAAATGTACTTTTTTTTAGAACAATAGTTTGATCGAGTCAAACTTAACGTAATTAGTAAATATATATGTTGCGTCTTACACTGGTCAGATTCGGCGTTAATCAAGAAAGTATTTTCGTTCTTCCCCCTTATCACCAAATATTAGTTCTAACATTAATTATTTAAGTATTTTATTCATTTCCAACTTGTTTAAAAGTTTAAAGCAACAAAAAAATTCTTTTAACAAGTCAGTGTCTCGACGAAAGTTTTATTTCAATCTAGAGTTCATTTTTTGTTTACCTGGGACAAGCGCATCAAATGTTCAAATACTGAAATGTTCTATTTACTCCAGAGCAGTCGTCAAATTTTAAATGCGATTTTAAATTCCCAAAAGTACTGGTATCAAAAGATTGGTACAAACATGATGCGGAACGTAATAAGATTTTTTTTTTGTACCAATCAATTTTTGTATTATTTTGTTATATTCTATGAAACATTATGTTTTACTTGACTTATATGTGCTTATTATTAATTACTTTTTACATCAAAATTGAACTAAAACTAAATAAAATTCTCATTTTTATTTTCAATTCTCCCTCTGGTATTTTTGTACTTTTATTTCTAAAAAAATTATGGTCACTCTAGTTCTATGCGCTCTTGCAAATTGCAATTGGACATCATGCTACGTGCTTACCTAACATTGTGGCTTGTGCACAGAAGGAACGAACATATGAATAATCTAAGAATTAATTGTTATTTTTTTATTCAAAATTGCTATAATGAATATTCATTTATTGGTACAGGAGTATATGCGAAATCGGCAGTTCGGTATTATTCACTGTAAACCGTGTGTCATTTGGTATTTATGAAATGAATCGATTGAGAATAAAGTCATAAGTCTCTGGTTGCGGGAGAAACGTGAAACATTTGTGTCTGCTGGCCTGATCTCGGCGCTGGACAGCGATGGTGTTGGTTGGCATTTCGAACACGCGCACCGCATCAGTCGCCGTGAGCCGCACTCATGCATACACAATGCAAGCAATAACTCAACACAAGCAGCAGGAAAACTGATCCACTGCCCACTAGCCGTTACCAGGGATCCCTCTACCTCTCCTTTAATTTCTATTCACTTTCTTCTATTTCTTCAAAAATTCTTACATGTCATATTTTTCATTTGTACCTATTTGTATAAAATTATATATCTTGTTAATTTTCACTTATTTTTAATTATTTTTTATCCCCCTGGCCTTCAGTGCGATGGCGATTGGCGAATGACAATTTTTAATTTAAATAAATAAAAAAAATATATCTTCACGGCATATTACCCATTTCTGGGTGTGCCAGTCTTTTTTTACAGATATCGGTAATGATGATGACATTTTTGTACCGTGTGGGCGCTTACCAGGCGTCACCTCACGGGCACTCATTTCTGGCGTGGAGAGTGCACCACAGGAGTCTTTTTTGTGCCATTCAAAATTCGAAATATTGGCGTCGGTCGGAATCAAACAGACACTCAGGCACGCGACCACGAGACCCCAATTTTATTTTTTAATTTAATAATAATAATAATATATCATCACGGCATATTACCCATTTCTGAGTGTGCCAGTATCTACAACACATGTAGATATCGGTAATGATGACGATATATTTTACCGTGTGGGCGCTTACCAGGCGTCATCTCACGGGCACTCATAGCTGGTGTGGAGAGTGCACCACAGGGATCACTTTTGTGCCATTTAAAATTGGAAATATTTGTCGCCTGTCGGGATCGAACCCGAGTATATATTTGAGTATATTATAATTTAGAACATACACAAACAACCAAACCCTTGATGGGAATCGAACCCACGATCCTAGAGCCGAGCGGTAAAGGTCGCTTGAGCGCTGCCTTTAACCGCACGACTAAAGAGGCGGCTTAATTTTTATTAAACTTAAAATGGTTTCGAATCATACTTTCATTTTAATTTTTTAATTATACCATTTCCATAAAAAAAAGTTGTTTATTTGATGTTTTGATTTTCTACACCATTAATTTTTTCGAAAAAACTTACATTGTTCCTCATTTAACTGTTTTTATACCTGTTCAAACAAGAAACATACGAGGGTTGTACAGTATTTATTGTCCCTAATACATATATAAAACAAATTTATTTTTCAACATAATCACCGTTACCGTGTACTTGAGGGCACTTATTTCACCTATGTTCCTACATAGCAACATCTTTTTTAAAAAACTCAGAGTCTTTATCGCAGACGAAGTTATGTCTGGTGTCATAACAGCTTCGTCGGTTTTAAAATTGCAGTAGCCATAATCTAACCGAACCCTAAATTTACGACGTGGAGATCCTCGGTGTCGCTATTCCATACTTTGAAATTTCGACTAGTGATCGAAGTAGTAAATCCACGTTTCATCAACTGTAACAAAGCGAGCAAAAAAGTTGTTTGGATTTTGATTAAACAACGCCAAACTGACTTCTGATCTGAGGAGATGACTCTCTCTCGCTTTTGTTCGGACGCCAATTTCAGGGTACTGACATCTTATGAAGCCTTGTAAATTATTAACACTAGAATAATCAAATTTGTCACTTCGTTTAACAAATAAACAATTGCTGTTGCTATGAAAACAATATTTCAAAGCCTACTATGTTAGGGACATTAAATACTGTATGACATACGAGGGTCTCGTATGTAGCAATTATTTTAAACTTGGTATATAGTTAAACCATAAATTAATAAACGATAACATAATATATTTATAGAAATAGTATTTTATTCTCTGGATTTCTAGCAAATAAGTTGGAAATATGTTGGGAACCTCTGAATATCATTCGACGTCGCACGTGTCTGGTCATGCAAAAACCAACGAAACTGTGAAAGATTAATAGCATCATTTGAATTTTTGATCATTTCGGATGACCGCAAGGTGTAGGGTGGTTTTGATAAAATCATACATACTTTGGAAACTAAAATCGACCCTCCACAAATTGTATATACTGCTGTCCATTTATTACCACCGTTGCGAATATTTATAAGCTATTGTCTGAATCTGCAAGTTAAAATTTTATGCCATAAGAAATGTATTTACATTATTTATGATAAATAATATAACTGAGTGTTTTTAAAATTAGATTATGGATTTCGGTGCTTTTGCAGATTAGCTAGCATTGTTATACGTTAACATTCATGTTTTAACGGGATTCGAACCAGGTCGCCTATAATAGGGTCCTCCACCATAGCAAATAATTACTTTGCCAGATATCTGAGATTTAAATAATTTAAAATAATAAAAAATAAGAGTGGAGGACCCCATTGAGCTAAAATATTTTAAAATTTAGTTAAAATCATAATTCCGGATGAGACTTTGCACATGCAATATGTTCGAAAAATGGGTTATTTGTACATACGAATAATTGTCTATGTGCACATACATACCTATAGTAACGTAATCTTAATTACTCGTTATGCCTAACATAATGGATCTACAAATAGCCAATTATTCGTATAGATTGTGGTATCAAATACCAACTGTCTTTAATTATAGGCATGAGTACTTTTGAGACTGTACTTAATAAAAATACAAATTACATACATATTTTCAATTTAACACGCTTGTTCGTTAGTATGCGTCTAACAATCAAGCAATACATTCAAGCCAGTACACTAGTTCTAAAAATATCCATATCTCATTTTTTCTGTTTTCTAATTTATATATTTCCATTTGATATATCGCGTAGTAAAATTTGCGCACCATTCGATGAGCACGTTTCAGGGTCCCTAGAATCCGATTACAACATTTTTACGATGATGTCCGTGTGTGTGTATGGATGTTGGAACCACGGTTTCTCAAATACTATAAGACTTAAAATCATATTTAACTGCGGGGTCCTCAATCTGACATTACTATGGGAAGAGCTGAATAGATTTTGGTAACAATTGGACAATCGGAAGTATTAGTTACTTAAAAAAAAAGAAACAAGTGGAAAAATTAAAATGTTTGTAATTGACAAATAAATGTCAGTTTCAAAACTAAAGACCTTTTCTGGGAAGTACATTTAATGTTTCTTATTTTATTATTAATTAAATATTTATAATTATACTTCCATAATCTCATCAATGAATTGGAAGAATCTTGAACATTAGAAGAAGAAGAGGAATCTTGTTCATAGAATGAATTAAAAAATGTAAAAATATATAAAGAAGATATGTGTTTTTGTGTGTACCAGAAATGTTAAATATATACAATATTCATATAGCCTAATATGAAAATAGCGAGAGGTCTTGTGCTGACTAGAACAGATTTTTTAAACAACATCTTAAAAACAAATACTGTATATGTCCATTAAAAATCTTTATTAAAACCATTTTTTGTAAAGGTAAACGCAAACCAGTATGTTTCTATAAATTCAATGATCCAATTTGTAAAGAACTTGCTGTTTCTGTATGTTTGGATTGCCGTAAATAAATTATTTCAGTGAAGTTCACGTAAACTTGTATAATCATTTGTTACTTTATACATCTTTCATTAATATAATTAACTCTTAAAATATTGGTGCGCTGTGTTTTGTGTTACCAAAACAGGTCGTCCACTTGAAAGATTTACTCTGCTGCTCTACTAAAAATACGTCCAACAATGCAATTCGATACAGGTTATTCATATAAAATAAATGCGATATCTGAATAACATATATGTTACTATTAGTACC
Source organism: Ophonus ardosiacus (assembly GCA_943142095.1). Taxonomy (NCBI): domain Eukaryota; kingdom Metazoa; phylum Arthropoda; class Insecta; order Coleoptera; family Carabidae; genus Ophonus; species Ophonus ardosiacus. The sequence goes on along the minus strand of OW964833.1, from coordinate 47,116,622 downwards.
TCTAAATTGAAGAAGAATACTAAGTGTTCGGTTTCTATATAGAGTCTAAGGTTGATACATGTTTGATATATCAGCATTTTAAAGATATCATTTCATACAGTATAAACCTTTGGTTTATGGCTTCTCATTTGAAGTTATTTTTTATTATAATTTTCTTTCTCAACTAAGAGTATTTTTTACGTGTGTATCTACATCTTGTTATAATCCATGAATATCTATATCTACGTTTTTATGAACGAAAGAAATACCTATCAACGTTTTACTTATATCCTTTCTTTAACAGTCTATAGTGTCATTTTATACTCATTATAGATTTAGCGTTACGAACCAAAGTGCTTATTACGGATCCAATTTATACTGTATGTAAGTATTCAAAATTTTTATACGATGAAACAATTGACCATCAAACTAATTACAGTATTCGCCAAAATAAACAGTACCGAAAATGAAAATTGTATTATTTTTTAAAATTTATATAATTTAAGTATTCAACAAGCTTCATGACGATTTTGCGGATCATCGACTATATTACTGCAGTTGCTGAAAATATGTTATCTTTCAGTAGGTATGCCCCTCGAAGTCTTTTGCACGAGAAATTATTCTGTTTTCAAAATATTCGTGAAGTAAGGCTAGAGAACCTCTAGCTGTATGGCTCGTTGCGCCATCCTGTTGGAACCATTGCCTATGCACCTGCAGATTTTGTGCGCGACAAAAGTTTATTAAATCTCTCACAGAAGGTGTAATAATGTTCTGTCTGAAAAATATAATCTAACCTGACGCACATAACTCACACCCTCAAAACTCCTTAGTTGTGAGAACAATTTTTAAGACGATTTTAACATCAGCGCAATGTTAATTTGACAATGACAAATAAGCCAAATATGATAAATGGATCTTCCAGGAGAAATTCCACAGTACTTTAAATTTCAGTATTGTTTATTTTGGCGGATACAGTATTTAAGTCTCTCAGAGTGATCCGATACTTAATACCGTAAACGGGATCATTTTTTTACGTTTGACTTATTAGTTATCATAAATCCTTAAATGAAATAGATATCATTGATGTGTACGAATCTTCTTTAACTATCACGTTTAAACTTGTATGCTTTTTTTATACATCGTCTGTAACTATTTTATTTCAGATAGACTCCACATGTAATTGTTTTTCTGTGGTTCTTCCCAAGACAAAAAAAAATAGATTTTTTAAGAACTAATTATCTGGTAACATATCATTAAGATTAAAAGTTTCAATAAAATTAGTTGTAAATTTTTTCTGGATTTTTTTTATAATGTAACTCTGACTTTCAAATTTACTCTTATTAGTTTCGATACGGTATCGTTCTTACATTTTATCAATACTTAAAGTTTCTTTTCCTAATATTGTTTGCATCTTCAAACATTCAGTTTCTTTTCCTAATTGTTTGCATCTTCAAACATCTTCTTTCTTCTATGATGATTTACCGAAGTGTTAGACTGTTCAATGCTATTATTTGTCTTTTTTTTTAAAATATGTATATGTTTTTTCATTTCATCTTATCAACTACATCTATTATTAAATTCGTTATTAATTTGTCAAATATTAAAAAAACTTTAATTGAATTTAAGTGAATTGTCTCACTCTGAACGCGTGGCAGTGTGATATCTTTTCTTAATATTTCTTTTACACATTCCATATGGACGTGAAAAGTGTAACCACTGATTACACATCAAAATATTTGCGGGAATATTTTGAAATGTTTTATCATCTATTTAATCTGTTCTGTCGATTTTGTTACAAGTAGAAAATCATCGCGATATACTAGTATTGTCATTTTTGTCCTTCGTGTAATTTAAATTCGGCTTAATCCATTCTAAACAATTTCGAAAACTGTACAAATAAGTCACACGGAGAATTTGGTATTTTTGAAGATATTTGAAAAATTAAAACTTTATTGGAGTCTAAGGTTAAATAGATAACAGTTAAAAAATCCCTAAACCTTAACTAAAATCTCTAAAACTAGATACGTATTTCGGCAACTAAGTTGCCATCATCAGTAAACTTACATCTAAGAACAGATCAGTTGTGGATTACTCAACATGTCAACCATGCCAGAGGTCCAAAAACAAATCTGAAAAACAGAGCAGATTTAGATTATTCAGTATGTTAACCATACCAGAAAAATAGTAATGTCTAAATTTAGGGAATTTTGTCAGTAAGAGGTATTAATATGACGTTTGATTATTCATTTGACAACTATAACCTTATCTTTGTAACACCATACGATATTTTCTATTTCATGCTAAATTTAATACTTTATCTCTTTTTCTTATTCTTAGATTTAAATTCAAAATTATATAAAAATAAAATTCTTTACATTCGTTTATTTAAAAAGATTTGACATTTGATATTTTTGAAATTCTTAGCCACCAACCTTATAAAAATAAATTGTCACTCGAATGAGCTATTAACGAACTCCTTTGGGTGCTGTAATAGCTTTGTTACAGATGCAAAATAGAAAAAAATAATTACAAACTTTAAAACATTTTATACATAATTTTGCGACAAAGATTGTTCAAATTATATAGTGCGACCAAGTCTTGGCGAGTCATACAGACTCATTGTATTACAACAAAAAGACAAAAAAAATTAATAAATACTTAAGTATACGTAAAATTATAATGCCCATATTCATAAACCCTCGTTAAATTTCAAAACTGCTCGTTAATAGAATTAGACTTGACAAGTTACATTTCGATTTTTCTGTCAGTGTCGAGTGTTTTACTGGATAAAAATTATGACAAAGCGTTTAAAATTTTATGAGTGTTTATGAATATGGGCATAAAAGTTAAATAAGAAATAGAGAAGAATTCTTTAAAAGTATCTACCTATTGCTCAAAAATATGTAGATACATTCAAGAAATGTCATTTTCAGTTTTACAACCTATGATTATTTGTAAGTGCGACGAATGCTTTGCGTGGAAATTCTTCATATTTTCTATTTATGTACGAATTTAAGTCACGGTAAATATACTAATCAATGAGATGTTCTATGTTATAAACATAAACAACGTTAATAACCAGTTAATTCGCTAGGGTGACACGTCTGTGATTGGGTTTCACAATACAAGTCACACATAGGAAATTAGAAAAATTTTTTTTTGTTAAATTTAATTTTTAAAAATATACACATGTCAAACGTAAATCATTTGTTAAAATAATTACTTAAACCATTCTTACAGAAAAAAAAGTTTTGAGAACCCCGGAACTATGAGAACTTGTAACGAATTTATCTTTAACTATCCATACTTACAGTTGTTGTACGTTTGTAGGATATAATCTCTGGAACTACTTATCCGATTCTGAATATTCTTTCACTGGTAGAAAGCTACACTATTTCCGAGTGACTTAGACTATGTTTTAAAAATTAGTTTTTTAGTACGAAATCACTATATATATATATATATATATATATATATATATATATATATATATATATATATATATATATAGTCCAGGGTTGGCAATATTTAAATCATAATAGTTAAAAAATCCCTAAACCTTAACTAAAAACGCTAAAACTAGATTCGTATTTCGGCAACTAAGTTGCCATCAGATCAGTTTTGGATTACTCAACATGTCAACCATGTCAGAGGTCCAAAAACAAATCTGAAAAACAGAGCAGATTTAGATTACTCATTATTCACTACTTAGATTTTTCATTTATCTCGGAAACAGTTGAAGATCAAACCTATGTTGATTAAACTTTTTTTACTCATTTATGTCAGTACCACATGCCCTTAATTTTTTTTACACTTTTTTAAAACAGCCTGTATACGTTTTAACAAAAAAAGAATAACTATCCACTCATTTATTGTAATGTCCTAAAATTATTGGTTTTAAAATTTAAATGGCAAAAATATAAATATACTGCGATAAAAATTTTGAATGTGTAGGTTTTTACAGTACTATACGTGGTAATTTTCCAAGAATACTTGCTAATATTGAAATGTAAATGGTTGAAAATAATATCTTTTAACACAAATAATTAGTGTATTTTTTTTGGCTGAACTTAATGATTAACCACTTTTCTGATTCATTCACTAGGTTATAGTTATAGTTATTCATAGTTATAATCATGAACATAAGAATTGGATTAATTTTAATTTTAAGACTATGACTATGACGACATCTATATTTATTTATTAGGCTAATAAAATATGAATTACAAGTAAAAGTAATTGAGGTTTGGAGTTGGAGGTGACATATTAATAGTCACAACAAATATGGCTGCATGAACGGTCAACTATCTTAAAACAATTCTTATGACTATAACTTAAGATTATGATTATGGTAGTGACCATGTTATTGCTGCATAAACCCGACTTTAACGTACGATAAAATTGGGATGAAATTATTTGTAGTTCTTCCTGTTTTTAGCAAGAATCGAAAGAATTCGAAATTTATTTTTCAAACGTCATTTCTGTTTTTATTTTTATAATTGTATTTTATCGGACACTACAGTATTATGAGAAATTTAATTTTATTATGAATTTATTTTTAACAAATGCACCTCTGTTAATTTGTTTAACATTGCTAATAAAAAATTTATAGTGTAAAAATACAATTTTATATACAACACTTTGCTGTAAAATTAAATTGAGAGCAATGTAATGATAAATATTTATGTTCGGGTTTTGGATGAACACGCTACAAACACAATACTGTATTCACGGTTAGAATTTTAAACCTTTCAAAAGTCATGAAGACAACAAACAAAATTCACAAGTTTTTTTTAACCAAAAAATGATTTTTTAATTCCTATGACATATTTGATTTAATTTTTTACATTTTTAAATAATAAATATTTGAATTTCAAAGTTATTTTAAGGTTTTTTAAAGATTTTTTTACTTAACATTCGCGGGTAAAATTTGAAACGTATTCCCCACGAATGTACATAGATGCTTTACTAACTAATGTGTTTGTCACTTCACGTAGGTATTTATGGAGTTAGTATTAAAATATATAATTTAACTGCTGTCACCTATAATTTAACTTAATTTCTTTAAACATCAAATGAGAAAAATATATTGTGTCGTGTAACGCATGGTGAATACTTGGCTAGTAGTAATGTCAAGGTATACTCCTTCTATGGCATCGCACGCAAAGCCTAATGAAATGTAATAAGGGGGTATGTTAATTGTTTCGGTTATATGCGTGCCGCCTTATCTGACTATTTCTACAAGCGCATCTTACCGTGTATCGTGTACGAAAAGGTTTAATTTAAATTTGATTTTCTTTTAATTATGGTGTAATGTCACCTTGTTAAATTTAAAAACGTCAGTCACGGAATTGAGATGTGTCCACTTATATACCTACTTCATATCACAAACCTTATAAGCCGGCATTATGAAGCTTCATTTCGGGTCTGATATATGTTGTTGTGTTATTTCTATTAATTATTTTCGAAATTTTAATGAAACCATCTGAGAGATATTTATTAGTAGGTAAATTCTTTAAAATTAAAACTATATGCGAAGATAGAGTAATACAATATTTATGTACTACTCGTCACACACCTACTTACTTACTGTTCTTTGTATCAGGACATCGAACCCGAACCTGACCTGAACCAAAACCAGAACCAAAACGTAACATTTTTGGGAACCCAAACCCCGAACCGGACCTAAATAAAAAATAAATATTATCCATTTCTGAGGGTGCCACAATCTGCTTTATCGCAGATATCGGTAATGATGATGATATATTTGTACCATGCGGGCGCTTGCCAGGCGTCACCTCGCGTGCACTCATTGCTGGCGTGGAGAGTGCACACAGGGGTCACTTTTGTGCCATTTAAAATTCGAAATATTTGGCTTCGGTCTGGATCGAACCCGGTTCCCCAGGTTCGCGACCAGACACTCACGGGATCCCAGATATATTTCTCTGTTGAACCTGAGTCGAAACCAAACCGGGTATTAAAAGTTGGGTTTAGGGTTCAAATCCGGTTCAGGTTAATTTTTAGTTTGAAACGTAAACATAATCGAAATTAAGCCGATAATCGAAGCCTTCGTTGCTACATGGATTGACTTTTCATGAAATTTGTGTTTCTTGACTTGCGTAAATTCCGACAGTTATTCAAAAAGCATTAATTTAATTTTCATTGGTTCGAACAGAACCTGAACCTAGAATAATACCGCAAATATTATTAATGCTTGAACCAAAACCGCACCCGAACCCAACTCTCAAAAAGCTAATTAACCTGAACTGAACCTAACCCAGTTTTTGGCGGATTCGATGCCCTGCTTTGTATTATACGGACAGGATAAAAATTTGATTTATAATTTATTTCTCGCACTCCCGACAGCGTAACGTAAGTAGGCTATTAGGATGTTGTTTGTAGGGATGAATGTTTATTTTATCAGGGTATCGGTTTCTATAACGACAGGATGTAAGTAATTCCATTACATCCCTACGCAGATGACTTACCTTCCTCTTTGTGAAATACTAACAGTTAGATGTTTTAAACTTGTGTCAAATATGTGCTCGTTCTTATAATTTATGGTTTTGAATGTAATTTCTTTCAAATTGTCCTCATTTCGTAAATATTTGCATTTAAATGTTACTACTGATATGTCAAATGTGACAGATAACAGCGTTTTTCTTTGTAAATTTTCCATGGAATACTAAGATCCTTTGTTTCAATGTATCAACATTCAGCGACATTTCTGGCAGTAAATGTGGGAAGATAAAAAATAAATATTTGGAAATAGAGGTAAATATGTGTAATAGGGATGCACTGGATCTCGAGCTTTGGCCTGGCCCGAAGCCCGGCTTGATTTCAAGTCGATCTTCGAGCCGGGCCAAAGATATATTTACGAGTCGAATCGGGCTAATCATTTACTAAAGTTGAAGCGAGCTGAACTTTCGATTTTACCCCGGCCCGAAAAAACTAATTTTTTTGTTGGGTATATACATGCTGAGATGGACAAAGAAGTCAATGTGTATATATCTTGAGACAAACTATACCTATAAAATAAAAATTTACAGATAGTACAAATTACATGTTGTTTACCAATAATGATTATACAAACATATCACATTAATAGGATATGTTAGTAATATTTCGTTTTTTCCGAAAAAAATTTATGGGCACTATATAGGAAAAAACGTATTTTTTTATTATACAAATGACTTGCAGAATTTTGATTTCACACGTTTTCATTTTTTTACCACTGTTAGATAAATATGAAATATTAATATTTTATACAATCTGAAAATAATATCCGCGCAATATTGAAACGACCACACACCACACTGTTGACTCGATTTTCGATAAACTTTATTAGTTTTTTTTTGAAGGAATCCAATTTTTCCTTTGTCTTATGATAAAATGTTCCTTAATGGCGAAAATTTCAATATCAAACTCTACAAAAAATACAGTAATCGTTTAGGAAGGATAAAATGCTGCACAAGCTTATTGCTGACCAACGCTGACCTCACAGATTTATATGTAGTTTAACTAATTACCGTGTTTTAATAAAGATATACGAGTAGTAGTGGTTATGCTTGGTTAGGTTATTGTAGTAGTTTTGCTAATATAATTTCTTGTATGTACTGTCATTATATCTTCTTAGAACACAGAAATTATTTAGAACTTAGTTTGCAATAGTAAGCAGTACAGTGTTTTAACTGATTTATTTACATATTATTCCTTCTACTTCTTTTAAATTACTGAAATTAATCAGTACATAGGAAAATAGTTTTAAAAATCCCTAAACCTTAACTAAAAACGCTAAAACTATATAGATATTTCGGCAACTAAGTTATGCCATCAACTTACGTCTAAGAACAGATCAGTTTTGGATTACTCAACATGTCAACCTTGCCACAGATCCAAAAATAAATCTGCTTTGTTTTCAGATTTGTTTTTGGACCTGGTATGGTTGACACATTGAGTAATCCAAAACTGATCTGTTCTTAGACGAAATTTACTGATGATGGCAACTTAGTTGTCGAAGTACGTATCTAGTTTTAGCGATTTTAGTTAAAATGTTTAGGGATTTTTTAACTATTATCTATTTAACCTTACGACTCCAATAAAGTTTTACTGTAACTCAGCAATTATTAGCAAAGGTAATCACAATTATATTGGAATAACAAGTAGTAGGTGACATTTTTTCTAAAATTTCGTGTATTGTTGGTACATTATTTAAAAATACTGTTATTAGTTATAACACATATAAATCTGCGAGGTCACCTTTTGTTAACAGTCAGCTTTGTCAGCATCTTATTCTTACCTTTGTTTCCCACCTGTTACCATCTTTCAGATAATATGTAAGTAAACGTGTAGGTTCATAAGCTATCTTCATAAATATGTATGAATATATTTGTCATAAATGTTATTATACATTAATGAGTGATTATATTGAATTAAACTTGTTTTACGTTACACAATATTATGAACAATAAAAATGATGTACCTATTTTCATACTGCAAATCGAGTACAAAATTTAATGAATTCATTTAAGCTGAACCTGTTCTATTTCCATAAACTTTGTATCCACACATGCATATTACTTAACAATAATAATTATACGTAACTTATACATATATTATTTTTCTTACTGTGTATATTAATATTATTTCAGTAACATTTTTACTAATATTAATAAATCACAAACTATTTATATTCTGCCGGATTTATCTCATTGCCTTGGTATTATGAATAGTAACATTGTCCAGTGTCCGGGCAATATGAATAGTGCCCGAACTAATAACACGGTCTATAATTCATGCATTGAAGGATTCTTGCCTAGGAAATGTGTATTGTAAAACGGACTTTAGTTATCTTTGGAAAAATCAAATACTCTTGGATAATTGCCATGCAAGGCAATTAAAAATCCATTAGAGTTGCAGCAAATTTGTGTTTTAAAAACAGGGAATGTATTATTATATTATCAATGGTCCCTCACTATTTGCAGTGTAGGTATCAGCATATACTCGTACGAGTACAATGGGGTACTCCACCATAACAAAAAATTACAAAATGTGCACTTTGTACTTAAAGTACTACTCAATAAATAGCGATTAAGATAAAAAAAATTAATAATTAACTACTTTACGAGATATTTGAAAATTGTTGTGACGTCACAGTATTTCTACCTTCCTCTCGCAGCCTACTACAGAGTCTGGTGCGGACATGACGTCATACTGATATTGAAAATCAAATGCTGTTAAATTAATGACAATTAAGAAATTTTAGTACTACATTTAAAATAATAAAAAAAGAGTGGAGGGCTCCATTGCAATGAGAGCGCCAACACGCTACACAAGTAGACGACACATTCTTGTAATACATCTCTAATACTAAAGCTCTAAGCTCAAGTTCCAGTGCTACTAATTAGTCAACAAACTGTAGTGCTAATTGTAACCGCACGTATCTGCGTTGACTGTGCTATAATTACTACTAATTTGCTTTTTCGTTATAGCGTAGCTTACATAATTAGATAAAACCATTTAATACTCATAGCTCAATAATTTCTATTATACATGCCATCCTATATGTTAACCTTCATCCTCAACCATAAGTTGTACAATAATGTCCGCTTATAACGAACTCGTTTAGAACGAACCCCCAGTAGTAACGAAATAATCTGGAAAATACGAACTAAAGTCTCATAAGAAATGTGTATTTTTTTCTGCAAATAACGAACCCGTTTATATTGAACTTTCGGATAAAACGAACCTTATATGGAATATAGTATTTGAAAAGTTTTCAGTTATAACGAATTTATAAATACAAATCTAAGGACTTTCCCGAAAAGTCATTCCGATCACTTGACGAAAAAGACCGTAGTTCTTTTACAATTCAGACTAAATATGATATAGTAAAATGACTACAATATACAATATATATATATATATATATATATTTCAAGGTGTACATAGGAGATGAACATGGGAAATCAGTTTTTCGCAAACCGTTTCCCCCCGTTTCAACTTACGGCAATGGTAGTGGTGTCAATACAAAGATAAAATATTTACCCATCCGAAAATACCAAATATGTGGAAATTATCCAATATTTTAGGCCCATAAATTAATTTTAAAATTTATTCATTTTCCTATTAATAGCAGTAGCCGTACCCAATTTGAACAAAAAGATAAACAAATGCTTGACATATTATCTGTCAGAATAGATTCATTAACATTGTCCAGAGACATTACTTTTGACTTATGTCTATTAATCTAAGCAGAAAATGTTAAAAACCTAATTTTGCATGTTAAAGTTCTATGTTCGGATATTCGAGTCACCACCCTGTATGATTTTTTTTAAAATAAGATTAGTGATACTACCAAATAATTATGTATTACCTTTCTTATGTGGTATGTGTTCAATGAAATAAATACATACAATTTATTCAATGCATAGTATTTATAATGAACTTCGCTTATATTATTTCTTATATTGAAAATTTCCAAACAATAACGTAAAGTTTATCCCTTTACAGAAGCGTAGAGACGTAATAGATATGACTTTTTGAATAAAATTGTAAATAATCAGATTAGCAGTCCTACCCTTTTGAACAAAATTTCTTTTCGAATACCTTCTCATTCTACTTGTTTATGTGATCTATTTTCTTCAAGGAATTATAAAACCAACTCAGCAAAGTTTTCTCCTTTAAACAGAATTATGTGTAAATATAATATTTTTTTTCTATTAACAATTCATTAGTTTTTCATTGCTCATTATTCACGTTTAAGTCTTTTGTAAGAAATAACTATCTCACTCATATGTACTTAAAATAATCTATTTTACGCATATATAATAACCAGGGCATCGAACCAGCCAAAACTGGGTTCGGTTTAGTTTCAGATTAATTTGTTTTTTGAAAGATGGGTTCGGGTGCGGTTCTGGTTCAAGCATTAATAAAATTTGCGGTTTTGTTCGCGGTTCAGGTTCGAAATAATGTAAAATGAGAGCCGGAATTTACGCAAAACGCAACAAGAAACGAACACAATTTTCACGAAAGGTCAGCCCAGACAGCAACGTAAACGCCTAAGACGTCGATTATTGGCTGTATTTACTTTTCGAACTAAGAATTAACCTGAACTGTTGTTGAACCCCGAACCTTAATTTTAATACTCGGTTCGGTTTCGACTCAGGTTCAATTAAAAATATATCTGAGGTTCGGTTCTCTCTTTGGGTTCCCTAAAATGTTACGGTTTGGTTCCGGTTTTGGTTTGGTCCAGGTTCGGGTTCGATGCCCTGATAATAACCTTTTACTGATATGTAATAATCTATTTTTCTATTGTTTATAAATTTCCACTGTATGTTTGTCTGATGAAAAATTTATTTTGTTATATTTATATTGTACTGTGCTGTACTGTTATTGGGACTTGTCCTGTTGTTGAGCCTTAACTTAAATAAATAAATAAAATAAATAACGAACCATTTTTGTCGGTCCCTTGAGGTTAGTTATAAGTGAACATTACTGTAATTATAAGTATTGTATGGAAATAAATACTTGCGTTGGAAATAAGGTAAATTGTAGTGTGTTTGTTAGTAATAAATAAAGAGAAAATAGTGCGCATCGGACAGAAAATGGAAGACAATGATTGTGCGATGTGTAACGAAGTTGGTGAGGAATAGCGTAATGTAATCAGGATGTTGTGCTGCGACCGAACTCTCCGTCGTCTCATTACTGTATTTGCCAAGTCGCTGGCGTTTACTTAACGTCGCCGTGGCCGCCTGGAGCAGACATTAGAAGGAGTAGTACGAGCACGGTGTAGAAACAGTCAGACAGTGTTCTCGCTCTTTGTTGTTAGTTTGCGTTCGGCATTATTACGCGTCTTGTGCCTGCGCTCTGATTGGCAAATATTTAGAACGTTAAGTAATATCCTCAACTTGAGCAAACTGATGAAAGCGAAGCACCCCAACGCACCAACGCCATTGCTCTCATCCGTTCTCTGCCCTCTGCCCTCTGCGTCGCGGCGTTCTTCTGCATGAATAATTGAGAAATAGTGCATCATATTAATAACTTTACGGGCCTCGGTCCACTAATTTAATATAATACTTCCAGATATTAGCCATTAACTCTTTTATTCCAATGTATGGTAGGGATCCCATCCATCCCGATTTAGGCGGGACATACTCGTTTTTAAGAAGCCTGTCCCACCGGGGGACATCAAAATGTCCCGCTTTTCAGAAAATTTTATGTTGGAGAATCAATACACGAGATCTCACAGTCGACACAGTGAAATCTATCTTCCTAGTTGTAAAATCTCAATTCTATGATATTAAATGCGAAGGATTTTGTGATATAAAAAAAAATTCATTCCAATGCAAAATATGTTTCATGTAAAAATGACGACATGGAATTGTTAACAAATAATAATGCTGGACCTTTTAGTTTATGGATTGTCATATTTTGGAACATATTGATTTTTACTTTTTAACAAAATTTTGAAATATGACGCAATTGGTCAGTTTTAAAGGCCTGTAGTTCTTGTAGAAAGCATGTTAAACAAAAATTATTGCCAGATTTACTACCTATGGGGTCAGTTCTATCATGGGTTTAGCTTTGTATACTTATATAACACCCTGTATATTAAAATATTTGTAAAGGTATACATCAAACTCATAATAATTCTGCCGGTTTACATTTTCAATAAATTATAAAATCTACACAAATGGTTAGAAATTTCTACAAAATTCTTTCGGCTACTTTAAATACAAGGATCATCTTTTAGTCCAGATTTAGCTTCTAATTGAAACTTTACTTTTGACACAATGAAAAGCAATTTCGTAAAAATCCAATGCGTATAGTAAAATTTATCTTGCAAGAAATATGGTACAATACTCACAGGAAAATGTGCGGAACTTAGGGATACAATGCCTAATAGAATTATTCAAAACTGATATTACTAATAAAAGCGATATAACCCAATATTAAGACTGTGTCCAATGTTGCGCTCTTTTATCACCCTAATATCTAAATCCTATATTTATATGCCCAAAATCTAGTGATTATTTAGGATTTTAGGAATTAGATGTTAGGGTTTTGCAGGAGCACACTATGCCTTGAAGTTGACGCGCACTAATTAAACAAATCATATTCGTTGCTACAATTTGTACAAAACGTCAAATTTACTATCAAAAAATAGCTTCTTAGCTTCTATTTCATGAAATATAATATTAACATTTAATCTGAAACATCAAATTAAATCGAATTGTATAATTCATTTTTGTTGTTCTAAAGTGTTGCCATACAAACCAATGGATATCACTAGTGTACCATTCGGAGTAGTATTTATATGGCTGAATTTGTAGAAATTTCTCACCTTTTGCGTAGGTTTATAATTTGTTTATTGAATATGTTAACCTGCCAAACCAATATGAATTTGGGCTCGTATTTTAATCATTGAACCTAATGAAAATTCTGGGATCCGTAATGTATGGTGGACTTTGGACCTTCCTGCTTCGTATAGTCATTAAACGTTAACGTCGATGAGATTGTCTACTTACGTTTATTTGTTAGCTTGCCTCTGCTTTACTCTCTTTTTAGTCTTCCGTGTTCACGAGTTAGCGTTCCCTTTACATTTCTCTGGGCGTGTATATTTTCCTACGGCAGCATAAAAGTTGTTAATTATGATAAATATTCACAGGTTTTTTTCCTGCGAGACTCGTAGTAGCGGATGTTAGGTACTGGCGTATTGTTATTTCGGGAGGGGACTCAGTTTATGTTAGTGTTTAACCCTTGCCTTTTGCCCGCGGGTAGCTTCCTGTAGTCTAGCGTCCCATGGGACCTCGGTCCGCGGAGCTTAAATCCTGGATATCGACTCCTACCACCTCCCTTTTGCTTCCACAGCCTTCTACATCCTGTATCAACTACTTCTGCCTTTACTCTCCCACGCGCTTCTGCCACCGATGTTATTTGTAAACAATGGACTTCACTTCGGCATATTTGATGATGCTGCTGTCTATGTACGGTGTGTGCTCTACCTCAATTCATTACTATTATTTCTTCTGACACGTACACCTCACTTACCTCTCTCTTATTTATTATCATTTTATAAATTTATTATAATTAAGTAAAAACTAAATTATTTTATATTATATCGTTTTATAATGTAAAGTAAATATTTATAAACATGACAGCACATTAATATTATAAAAGTAGGAGTACGTGCCAATTGCGAAAATTTTGTTCACCTCTACAGCCTAAACGGCTGGAGCGATTTTAATGAAAATTGTTGTAAGTTGTAGAGAATAACTCAACTCGATTTTCTGTACGGTGTATAATTTCAGCTTTTTGAAACAAAATATCTAAGTCCTCCTTAAAAATTTAAGACGAAGAAAGTTTGTTTGACATGTGAATCAGAACCTATAAATGTAAATATTTACGAAATGAAGACATTTTGAAAAATGTTAAATTCATAAACATAAACTATGACAATGGGCAATTATTTCACAATAGTGAAAAAGGCCTAAAGCATTATATAGTGTGTCCCGAAATTTTGATAGTTGCTACGGACTTGCTATATGAAGTAAAACTTTTTATGAAGAATGACTGTTCTTTCTAAAATGTAAAATAAGGAAGTTTGCAAATATAGTTACGTTCATCCGGGGACACACTGTATTTAAAAATTATAATTTTTGATGGTTCATGTGTACTTCGAAAGTATTGCCAGACATTCCGTAAGTAACTAAGTAAAAAACAAATATTCCTAACTATATCAATGTGAAGTCGGTACACAAGTGTTACCAAATATGCCATAAGTAACTAAGTCAAAAACAAATACATATTCCTAATTGCATTACTGTGAAGTTAGTCCATTAATTTCCAAGCTGCCAGTAAAAATATAGTAAATTTTAAATATAACTATACAAGAAAATGTTGTCAAACTTACCGTAAGTAACTAAGTAAAAAGAACAATAATTTATTTATTTATTTAAGAAAATAGGAGAATCAACAGCTCAAACAGAGACCTAATAAAGGTTCTCGCTTATTTAACACAATATTACAAAATACAATAGCAAAACAGTAATAAAGTTAGTAGAAATAAACAAAATAATTACACCAGTAAAGCTCATCATAAAGTAGTTTTGACACATTTTTTAAAACTATTAAGAGATGAACTAAACAAATCAAGATGACTGAATTGATTGTTGTAAACTGCCATTATTCTATTTATGCAAGAAAATTTATAATTATTAGTATTACTTGCAGGAAGCTTAAACAAATTATAAGTTCTTGTACATTTTGCTGGAACATTTATAAGGAATAGAGAAAGAATATTGTCAAAATACAACAAATTGTTGAAAATATTGAAGAGGAATAACATATCAAAATATAATCCTAAATACCCACGCTGTTGGCACACCCAGAAATGGGTAATATGCCATGATGATATATTATGTGTATATTTTGTCAGGTATACAAAACTGTTTTTCTCAATAAATACTAGAAAACATTACCTAAATTTAAGCGAACTTTAATAAGGCCATTTGAAGCTTCTTTATGTACTTAAAAATGCACATTTTTTTAGGGTTGAATGTGAAAATATGTTGCGATATTAAATAGATACTTGTCGATTTTTGTCGTGTATTGGGTAGTCGTAAGTCGTCATGAATCGTTTCGGATATCGGGAATGGAAAGAGAGCAGGCTCGAAGAATAGCAGTCATTAATCTTATTTGATGTGCGTCCATGAAATACGAAATTAATATTATCCATGGAGTATCAGACAGCGTTACTCTGACTGTGTATTGCTTTTGCTATTCTGGGCCTGACCAACTGAGCCGTTCCTTTTTGTGATAGTAATTTTTAAAAGACTATATTCAAACAATAGGTGATCAACACTGGCTATGATCAATCAGTGCTTTGTCTCACCAAGAGTCGGCAGGAAAAATAACAAATAACATCTTTGAAGCGTATGCCCGCCTACTTTTATAAGAATATAGCTTCAAAGTGACCGTCGTCCTTTGATTGGTCGTTGCCAAGTTACTGCTGTCAGGTTGTCAGTTGATAAAGTTATGGTTTAAAACTGATTATGTTCTCTAACTTATTATCATCCAGGGAAATAAGTTGATGCTTTCAGAAGCGATCATCTTCGTTCTTCGAATTGCAAATTTACATGCTATTAATGAAACTACATAAATCCTGGAAATCCCTAATAACTGATAACATTCCAATAGGGTTCTGACCACAAAGAATTTTCAACAAAAAGGATTATATATTCCTGTAGCTCTATTGCTAGTATTGGTCGTATTTGTGATTGGTAAAAAAAATGTAAATGAAAATTAATGAAAACATAACATTTAATTTTTACAATTTATTTAAATTTATTATTATCAGGACATACTACACCCAAGCATATGACTGATATATGAATTGACAGTTAGCAATGACAAACACTTCTACGAGATTACTTATCAACTAAATAAAATAGTCAAACGGTCCGTTTTACGCCTCTTTTCTTTTGTTTTTGTTTTAGGCAACTAGGATTTGAAAAAATATGACAGTTATTTCATTTTTAATATTAGACAAAAAATATCTTGATCATTCATCCAATTGTGAAAGATACTTACATTTTTCTTTATTATTAATTTCATGTTAGGCACTAACAGTTTTCATAATAACTATGTATTATCATTTTTTTTAGAACACAACCATATGGAAGTGTTGATAAATCTTGCATGACTTGAGTTCCATGCTTTCTAATTCCATCATTTCAAATTAAAAAAAAATATGTATGAAACTCGGTACGTAATAAATTCTCATTTTTTTATTCTCATTTATCATCCTATCGCCTTTTGCTTATCATATTGTTTTTTGCTATTCATTTATTTCGCTATTTAACATTGAATATTGTTCATAAAAAATTAGCCCTACTTTAAATTTTTTATCATAAAACGTACATATTTTAAAGTGTATATAAAGTAACTTTAAAATGAAGTTTTACTTTGACTAAGGTTTACTTTTACGAATTATTGTGAAACCAGCCGTTAGGGTTTAAATATAATGTAGGTGGCAATTTTATCTAAAAAGTGAAATTAAAAATTATTTAATATTGTTGTGACGTCACGGCCGCAATACTGCTAACTTCATAATACTTAAATCAGTGCGCATGCTCTGTTGTAGCTTCATTTTACTTTAAATTTATTTGTTTGACGTTTGGGACTTATTTTATGCACGTGCGACGTCAGGAACAAACTTAAATTAATAAAAATATTGTGACGCCACGGCCGCAATACTGCTAACTTCATAATAAGTCAGTGCGCATGCTCAAACTTAAATTAATAAAAATATTTCTTTTTTGACGTTATATCCACTGTTTTCTTTGTCATTCATAGTTCTGTCCCACAGCAGACAAATCTCTCTCTTTTGGGGCGGTTACGTCACAAACATATCCTCAAAATTTTATTAATGTGTTTCTCGGGTATTGTTAGAAAAAAGAGGGTTTCATATTTTTTGTCAAGATTGATTTATAAAAAAAAAGAACGAAAATTTTTCATTGTACTACAGACATTATTTTAATATTCTTTTGTCTGAACCGTAATCAGCTACTAAGTATAAAAAAATTAAGTTACATTTTTACATATGCGTATTTAGAATATTAATTTTTTAAATGTGTACTACTGTATATTATTAAAATTAAAAAAGTTATTCTCCCATATGTTCTAATACGAACAGGATCATAGATGATTACTCTTGATTTTAAGCAGCTTAAATGATTGAATTTTTAGTCAATATTTTACAAGAGGTTACAGGAAAAAAAAGTCATTTACAAAAGAAACAAATTCGGCCGAGAACAGTCCCTCTTGCCGCTTGCCACTTGGACCCAAGCAGTGACGACGGTTAGGTAATTTAGTCGGATCGCCACATTGCCGCCCATGGCTTTGAGCTCACGTCCTCCGACCACCGTCCCACATAAAACATCCATCAAGACCTATGCTGTAATGTAAAGTCGTGGCGCCTCTACATATCTCACTCTTTTTAAATATTCCCGCTCTACCATACCATACCATTTGCATTTGCATGTACATGACATGATTTTTTTACTCAAATTTTCTCATTTAACACTGTCTCATCAAAATAATAACAATGCGTTAAAATGTTTTATTTGAAATTTGATAGTAATAATTTTGATGTATCTGATGTTGTTGACATATGACAAAATGTACAGTAACACGAAAAAGTCTTCGTATGACAATAATTTCAATCTATTTTAGGAAAATAGCTACATAAAACCCAATATATTTAATATTTTTTTAATCTAAGTTATACAGTGTGTTAATTAAAAATCTGGCCATAGGCGTGTAACATGGGAAAACAGTTTTTCTTTGCGCAAAAGTCCCCAATTAATTTTAGACAAAAATGTTTCAAATAAATGTTGTAGATATTCTACACCTAAAAATCAATATACCCCACATTTAGATAAAAACTTCAAAATTTTCAAAAATCTAATTATTATGTATCTATATACTTCTCAACACGCTGATTCCAAATTTTGAAACCGCAAGTCGATATCTCTTTTCGTTCTTGAGATATTTAGATTAAAAGTTTTGCTCAAAACTGCCCATTTTTGGGTAATAACCCAAAAATGGGTCGAGATATGACTTTGGCGACAACACCATTCGATTCTACGGGCAAAATTACATAAGTACACAAATTTTCAGAATTTTTGAAAACCGCATACAATTTATAAAGCAAAATAACTGAAAATGGCGAAAAATCGCAAAAATCGTAAGGGGTACCCCTTACGATTTTTTCAGATTTTGGCCATTTTCAGGGGTTTTCAATTTTTTATTTATAAAAAATAAACCGGTTGGACAAAAATTATGAAAATTGCTATACTTATGTATTTTTGTCCGTAGAATCGAATGGTGATGTCGACAAATTCATATCTCGACCCATTTTTGGGTTAATACCCAAAAATGGGCAGTTTTGTGCAAATCTTTAAATATAAATATCTCGAGAATGAAACGAGATATCGACCTGCGGTTTCAAAATTTGGAATCAGCGCATTGAGAAGTATCTAGTTACATAATAATTAGATTTTTGAAAATTTTGAAGATTTTATCTAAATGTGGTGTATATCGACTTTTGGGGCAATAATTCAAAAATAGATAGATATGTAAACTTGGTAGTAATATTTTTTGATTGAAAAGAGAATGTTACGTAAGTGTATATACGCATTTTTAGAGTATTTATATATGAGTATACATAATGTATATTCATGTGATAATTTTATTGGATTTATAAAATAATTTCCAAGGAACTTTCTGGATGGAATTTGTGAAAAATTGTATTATGTCTGTGTTACAATTTTACTGGAACTTTTAGTATGGGATTTGTACAAAATATATCAAATTAACGGAAGGTCTTGTGCTGACCACAATCTGGTTAAAGTCCGGAGACTGTGGCGGATGATTAAGCTTATTTTCGATATTATACTGTATAGCTATTCGCTTAGAAGATGCGAATTATTTGTCATATCGTTCTCATTCATGAAATAAAAATTGTCTGCCAACACTATTTTGCGATACTTGCAGGTAAATGTCACTGTCAAAAAACTAATCACTTCAAACTAATAATAGTGACATTTTAAAAAGAAAATAGTAAATAAAGCAATAGTTATATATGCAATGGAACATAATATAGTAAATACGTATGTATTTAACTTAATAAAAATTAAATAGCGGGAGGTTTTGTGTTAGCCACATTAGATTTTTTTATATAATAACGTAACATAAAGCTTTTAATTTTCAAAATAGATTGAAATTATTGTCGTATGGAAACTTTTTTGATGGCTGTATATGTATATCAGCATTTGTTTGCGACCATATTACAAAGCATATCTTTGTCAACCAAAATATAATTGCGTCCGTTTATTCGCACATGTGTAGGCAGATAGCGGTAACCGATGTCTGGACAGTGACATCTATGCTCTGTCTGCACAACAGAGCTTCCTCTATGCATATCATTTTTTTCCTGCGAAAACAGAATGTACGTATATGGATTGTGTGAATGTGTGTGTGTATATATTAAACGTTGACTGCATGACTTGCACAGACAGGAATGTAAAACGGTAATGCTTTCAGCTTGGTGAAATGTTTCGCGTTAAACACTACGGAGATTTTTTTGTAGTAGTAGGAAGAAGGACAATAAGCAAGAAACTACAACCAAGCAATCAAACAGCGGTCAGTATTATAATACACATAATAATAGGACTCTGATCACAGGTAGAGTGGTCCAGTGCAGTCGTTACTGAGATTCATAGCTGATGGATCGCTCACTGGCCGCAAGGACGTGTTCGACACTTGTGACGAACGAGTTATATAACCTTGTATTAATTATCTAGCATGGTGTAAAAAATACTTGACTTCTTCTCTCATCTCTTCTTTTTGTTTTAAATTTTATTTTATTTTACACATTTTTTAATTGTTAATTACTCTCTGTAGATTTCTAAACTTTGTTTGTGGTTACATGGCGAAAACAGATATGTCACTTTTCGGAGATTTTCTATTTTTACATAATGTGGCAAAAATGATTAAGTCTGCACCATAAATACATACATACCAAAAGTCACATTAGTATAAGTACAATATTGCTTTCTAGTTCATGACATGCACAGAAAAAAATAGAATTGAAATTTTGTTTAATTGTAATTAGATATTACTTTATTAGGCAATATGTTTAATAATTTAATTTAATTTATAAATCTTAATTTAGCGTGTCCGTGTCTGGTGACCGGGGTTCGATCCCGGCCAGTGCAGACTTTTAATCACAAAAAAGTAATCTCTGTGGTGCACTCTCCACACCAGCTATGAGTGCCCGTGAGGTGACGCCTGGTAAGCGCCCACATGGTAAAAATATATCGTCATCATTACCGATGTCTACATGTGTTGTATATGTATATTTATGTGTTCAATACTAAATGTAGTCATTTAAACTAATTTTTTATTTAATTTAATGAAATATAGTAGAATTTGTTTAGTTAATTTAACTACAATTTAGAAGGTTTTTTTTGTGGTTTTAAACGATTTGTTTTGCCGAGTTCATATTGTATTTTAATATCATATACAGGATGGTTGCGGTTAGAGTTGAACATAAGGATTTAACATAGGATTTTAGTTTTATGCAATTACTTACTCTTCTGTTCACTTTACTGCAAAAACTGTAGTGTGCAAAGTTACTCAGAATTAAAAGTTTCATATAAAACTATTTTTACATATTTTATTGTTTTTGCTTTATTCGCATTTTAAAAAGAAATGTCAAAATTTTGGTTTATTGGTAACAATAGCCATAGAAGTTATTTTCCTTTTTTCTAGTTTCCATAAATTATTTACAAGCATCAAACGTCAGTTTGACTTATGGAAAATAAATTCCATATTCTTTTGTAACTATTTCCATCATAATATTCCTGTACAATATACACACGTTTCTCATTCGAATAAACATTTATTATTTAATTTATATCTTTTCCATATGTCAAATTGACGTTGACGTTTATAAATAATTTATGAAAACCAGAAAAAAGGAAACAAATTCTGTAACCATTACTACTAATAAACTGAAATTATGATACTTCTTTTTAAAATTGTGAAGAAACCAAACAATAATAAAACATGTAAAGATAGTTTTATATGTTACTTTTAATTATATACAACTTTGTACTCTACAGTTTTTGCCATAAAATGAACAGAAGAGCAGGTAATTTCATAAATAGAAAATCTCATGTTAAATCCCTATGTTCACTCTTAACTGTCAACACTCTGTATAATATATTTTATGGACCTTAGGAAATACAATGGTAAAATGACTGTAAATTGTGCCTTATTAATTTTAGAACAAAAATGTAGGTAAATGCAAAAAATGTTCAGAACTAAAACTGCATTTAACAAGTCCAAAATTATTGTTTACATGCGCTTCGTTCGCGAATAGAGGCAAAATAAAAGTAATAATTTTTAACTATTTATAAAATGCCATGAACAACAGTACAAATTACAAAATGTTAAACAGTTGTATAGCTTGAGTTTGGCAGATGGCATCTGTCATAAAGTTTTAATAATTATTGAATTAATTAATTTATTTATCAGTAATCATGGATACATTTACCAACACAGAAACAACTCATTGGAACAATATTAACAATTAATTATTATTTAATAAAATTTCATCTGTCAAAGTCAAACATTACGAATATTTGAATTGTATGTTTTGTCTCGTATGGCACTTTATTAAAGCCTTAAAAAAACGGATATGTTATTTTACGTTTATCTCATGACAAAAAATAGACACCTGGTAAAATAAAATTATGTATTTAAACAGTTTTTTGTTAAACAAATTATACAAAACTAATAAAAATACTATAGGTATTATTGTTAATTACTTTTTATATCAATGTTATTACAGAAAATTTCATGCTAGAAAGAGACATGTCAATTTAAGGGACTTTAAAAACCTGAAAAGTAATAAAATAAAGAAATTGCCATTATTGTATCTCAATTTGTTGTAACCAACTATCAAAGTTTGCGGATATTCAAAATCTGTTGGTTTATGAGCGGTAAAAATTTAAATTTGATCCCTGAAATATTTTAAAAAAATTACATCTGATTATTTATTATTAATTATTTATTATTTATGGGGTCCCGTGGCCGCGTGCCTGAGTGTCTGGTCGCGAACCTGGGGGAATCGAGTTCGATCCCTACAGACGCCAAATATTTCCAATATTAAATGGCAAAAAGGGACCCCTGTGGTGCACTCTCCACAACAGCTATGAGTGCCCGTAAGGTGACGCCTGGTAAGCGCCCACACGGTAAAATATATCGTCATCATTACCGATGTCTACATGTGTTATAGATACTGGCACACCCAGAAATTGGTAATATGCTGTAATGATATATTAATTTTTTTTATTTATTATTTTTTATTATATATTTTTATTTATTTGTTGTTGTTGTTGGAGTCCCGTGGCCACGTGCCTGAATGTCTGGTCGCGAATTTGGGAAAACGGGTTCGATCCCGACCGTCGCCATATATTTCGAATTTTAAATGGCACAAAAGTGACTCATGTGGTGCACTCTCCACGCCAGCAATGAGTGCCCGTAAGGTGACGCCTGGAAAGCGCACGCACGGTACAAATATGTCATCATAATTACCGATATCTGCGACAAAGCAGATTGGCACACCTAAAAATAAGTAATATGCCGTGATGATATATTTATATTTATTTATTTTTTATTATATGTTTTTATTTATTTGTTGTTGTTGGAGTCCCGTGGCCGCGTGCCTGAATGTCTGGTCGCGAATTTGGGGAAACGGGTTCGATCCCGACCGTCGCCATATATTTCGAATTTTAAATGGCACAAAAGTGACTCCTGTGGTGCACTCTCCACGCCAGCAATGAGTGTCGTTAAGGTGACGCCTGGAAAGCGCCCGCACGGTACAAATATGTCATCATCATTACCGATATCTGAGACAAAGCAGATTGGCACACCTAGAAATAGGTAATATGCCGTGATGAAATATTTATATTTATTTATTTATTATTTATTTGTTGTTGGGGTCCCGTGGCCGCGTGCCAGAGTGTCTGGTCGTGAATTTGGGGAAACGGGTTCGATCCCGACCGTCGCCATATATTTCGAATTTTAAATGGCATAAAAGTGACTCCTGTGGTGCACTCTCCACGCCAGCAATGAGTGTCGTTAAGGTGACGCCTGGAAAGCGCCCGCACGGTACAAATATGTCATCATCATTACCGATATCTGAGACAAAGCAGATTGGCACACCTAGAAATAGGTAATATGCCGTGATGAAATATTTATATTTATTTATTTATTATTTATTTGTTGTTGGGGTCCCGTGGCCGCGTGCCAGAGTGTCTGGTCGTGAATTTGGGGAAACGGGTTCGATCCCGACCGTCGCCATATATTTCGAATTTTAAATGGCATAAAAGTGACTCCTGTGGTGCACTCTCCACGCCAGCAATGAGTGCCCGTAAGGTGACGCCTGGAGAGCGCCCGCACGGTACAAATATGTCATCATAATTACAGATATCTGTGATAAAGCAGATTGGCACACCTAGAAATAGGTAATATATTATTTCATGTAATCACAGATATACACATATATCTTTACAATTACTAAATTTTTAACAAATAATAATGAACTTTGAGCCCTTAATAATACGATAATGATTACAAGATTGTATAGGTAATATGTGAGGTGACGTAAAAACAACGTGACCAGCCAAATAACAACAGCACTGAAGCTCTTAGCAGGACGTGGCCTCGCACTCCAGGGGTCGAAACGACCCATACCTCGCTACTTTTATTACCATTATTTTAAAATAAAAAATATCTTCCAATTAAAAAAGGCATGCCGCAGTACCTATATATCAATAGGCTGACTCACTGTAGGGGTCGACTGACCGTTCGAGATTTGCGTATGCCACCGATACAAACCTATTTTACTACACATTTAAACCATCTTATAGGCAAAATTTACACTAAAATTAATTATTTTGTCTTCGTTTAACAAATGATATGTAGTGGTTATTTTTTCTGATAAATTGGACAGCGTATTGTACTATATAATGACTTGTTGAAGTTCAATCTCATTACATAAATAATTAATGATTCAATAAATTACTAAAACAAGGTTGGTATAGTACAAGTCACCAGAAGTCGAGGGATCGCCATAAACATATTAAACGCCCCTAAAATATAAAAATACAAAAGAGACTTTCAACGTTGATACCGCAAATTGTTGTATGTTTGTCAAAATACTTCCAATACCCAGGGTCGGATTCAAGGAAAAATTATTCTTGTTTTTACATGTTTTTTACCTCTCGCTAAGAGAGTAATAGTAATATAATATGCTGTTGTTATAACGAGGAAAAGATCTAAAATTGGTATAAAAAGAAAGGGGATTCATTTATAAGCCAAAGTATATACAGTATCAGTATCAACTAAACACGCGCTTACTATACATATAATTCATCATATACGCTTCGGAAATACCGCCATTCTTGTCAATGAATTGGAAGAATCTCGAACATTTAGAAGAGTAGGAGGAAACTTGTTCATAGAATGAATTAGATGTAATTAGAATTTTTTGTGTGTACCAGAAATGTTAAATACAATACTTACATATATAGCCTAATATGAAAATGGCGAGAGGTATTGTGCTGGCCACAACAGATTTTTTTTTTCATTTATAATACACGTAGGTAACGATAGTTCAAGTACTGAATTAGAAGAGTATTTTTTATGTAAATTATGTATGTGTGACTAAAACATTATTGTAAATGTTAAATATCCGTATTTAAAAAGTGTATGTATATAAATATAATAAAAATTGCCAGCAACAAATAAATAGTTAAATAGTATATTATGTGGCAAGTGTGTGAAGTTGAATTTTTTACATGAGGGTGGAGATTGCGACACGAGCCGAAATTTAATCCGTAAATTTAATTCGGATTTGGATCCGGATCCAGATTTGAGTCCGGATCCCTTTTGGATTCGGATCTGGACTTGGATCTGGATCCGGATTCGATGTTTTGTTTACGGATCCGGATCCGAATTTTAATTCTAGATCCAATTCTATTAACTATATCAAACAAAAATTTATTGTGGATTATTTCATAATCAGATTTATTTGGTTTTGAAACTCCATGATAATACTTATACATTCAAATATTATCATCGGGTTCAATACTGAGAATATTCAATTCTGAGAACCGATGTGGATTCTGAAATTCCATATGTAAAATCCGATACTCATACTCATATTCAGATCCGGATCCAAAATCCAATACTCAGATTTGGATCCAATATCCGATTCTCAGATCCGGATCCAAAATCCGATACTTAGATCCGGATCCAAAATCCGATACTCAGATCTGGATAGTTCAACAATCAATTATATGGATATCCGGATATTTTTGGATCCGAAACCGAAACTATCCGGATCCGGATCCCACCACTAGTAATATGTCGTGATGATATATTTATTTATGTTATTACAAATTTTAAAATTGAAGTCAATTTATCGTACTTCATTATACATATACTATAGTTGGAAAAATACTACCTTTTTTTTAGTTTATGTTCTGTATTTATTAATTTTAACCCAACGTTTCGGCACCATAAACTGGTGCCTTCTTCAGGGGATACATTGACATAAATATGTTAAAAAACAATAATAACAAGTAACCAAGGTAACAAGAAATATTCATAAATGTTACCTTTTTATGTATACAATTTTCTAGACAATATATACATGCCCGGCAATGGTGCCGAAACGTTGGGTTAAAATTAATAAATACAGAACATAAACTAAAAAAAAGGTAGTATTTTTCCAATTTATAATATGAGTTCTGAAAGATATTTTAATAATATACTATAGTTATTTAAACTATTTTAATTTCGCGAAGCTTCCAAATACATAAAATAATACTTCAAGAAAACAAATTTTAAAATTGTAGTGAATTTATCGTAGCTCAATATATGTATAACCAAAGCAGCATCGGCAGTGCCAGTGGGATCAGATGGCCTTTGGAACTATTAATTACGAAATGATAGATACTTTCATCCCCATATGTTGTATAATAGGTAACTAATAGCTTATGTCTTGTCGGCATTGTGTGTATCAACGGGGCGCCGTCTGCCATGATTTTCCAGGTTCGCCGCTGTTGACGTCGGCGCGTCCACCATTGTGTCCTATCCCTGTTCAATTTATATTTTAATATGTTTCGCCCAAAACAAATGACCTATTCCTCGGTTCGGCCGTGTTGTTGCGCTCCAAGTACGCAGGTGCTCCCGCTGCTTACTGCTCTGCTCATGCTTGTACTCCTGTTGCATAATACACGTACACCTAACCCAAACCCTCAACTCCATGTTCATGTCTCTTGCTTCAGCACACTTAAACTCCACTTGCGCATAACAATTAACTTTAACTGACACTCTACACTTAACATATAATGGTTTGAGCAATACTTTTAACCCTTTCATACATGACTGCTAACTTCTTTCATTTATTTCACGAGCCTCTGGCTGACCGTTTTGCGATTTTAACTATACATCGCATACTTAGCTTTATTTGCAACTACATCTGTCCCTTTTTATTATTACTGTTATTGTTATATTTACCACCAATTATCATAATTTGTGGATTTATCAATTTACCTCTGCTATAACTATACTATAAAAATTCATTGAATATGCCTTAAATGTATATGTATATTTATGATCCTACGTATTTTGTACGCCAACATTTGTAAATAGGTATGCATTTCAATTGCTTGCAGTTTTCGAACGCATTAATATTTAAACTTTTTTTTCTTTAATACTCATACAAAAATAACGCGATAACAATTTTCTTTTAAGACTTTAATTTCTAAAAATTCACTCAGTTGTTCAAATGCTCTAAATATGCGTACACTTAAGTAAAATTATCTTTACAATCAAATAATATTACTGGCAAGTTTATATCTCTATCCATTTTTGAATTAATGCCCCAAAAGTCAATATATCCCATATTCAGATAAAAACTTCATAATTTTCAAAAATCTAATTTTCATGTATCTAGATACTTCTCAGTGCACGGATTTCAAATTTTGAAACCGCAGGTCGATATCTCTTTTCGTTCTCGAGATATTTAGATTTAAAATTTTGCTCAAAACTGCTCATTTTTGGGTATTAATCCAAAAATGGGTCGAGATATGAATTTAGCGACAACACCATTCGATTCTACGCGCAAAATTACATAAGTACACCAATTTTCAGTGTTTTTGAACACCACATACAATCTCTAAAGAAAAATAACTGAAAATGGCCAAAAATCGCAAAAATCTAAGGTGTACCCCTTACGATTTTTTCAGATTTTGGCCATTTTCAAACTTTTATTCATAAAAAATGAACCGGTTGGACAAAAATTATGAAAATTGCTATACTTATGTATTTTTGTCCGTAGAATCGAATGGTGATGTCGCCAAATTCATATCTCGACCCATTTTTGGGTTAATACCCAAAAATGGGCAGTTTTGAGCATAACTATGAATCTAAATATCTCGAGAACGAAAAGAGATATCGACCTGCGGTTTCAAAATTTGGAATCAGTGCACTGAAAAGTATCTAGATACATAAAAATTAGATTTTTGAAAATTTTGAAGTTTTTATCTGAATATGGGGTATATTGACTTTTGGGGCAATAATTCAAAACTAGGTAGAGATCTAGCCCAGAAATGGGTAATGTTGAGAAAATATTTGAGGTTGAATATCTCCAAAACTAAAAGAGATATCGACCTGCGTTTTCATGATTTGGAATCAGTGCATTGGGAAGTACGAGATCCATAAAAATTGGATTTTTGAATATTTTCAACTTTTTAACCAAATGCAGGTATTTATGACTTTTTGGGGTAAAAACTTAAAAATGAGAACAGTTTTGAATTTGGTAGTAATATTAGTCAATTTTATACACAATACTAGATGTGTAACTATACCAATTTTTATGAGCATGAAACAAAGAGTTTAACAACGCTTTAGTATTCCCATGTTCTACAATTTTGCACAAATAAATGGTGTTCATTATTTTATATTAATATTATTGTCATTTTATATACACTCTCCAACTTATTACTGTTTATGAATACAATCGCAATAATGATCCGCTGGTATAATTGTTGCTTATACTAACGATATAATGGTCTACTGAGTTAGTGGATCAATTCTGAAATGTGTACGGAACAAGGAACAACCTTACACCGTTGCTCTGGCTTTGTTTTGCTGCAGAATAGAACACGACTTATGTTGGGGAGTCAGCATTTTGATACATTGTCTCCCTTGGCGATGTAATAGGCGTGACAGATTCGCAAAACTTTCCACGTAGATATTTTTTCTAACGAACGATGCACACCATGTTATTATATTCGTAATACCTAATTTATAGTAGGGATATGAAAAGTTACCGTCATTTTTAATCATGTTGTAGCACCGGTGGTTGGCATTATTTGGCGTCGGTCGGGATCGAACCCGGTTACCAGGTTCGCGACCAAACGCTCAAAAAACAACATTATATATTTTCATCTCTTACAGCCGTATTCACCAATGCTAGTTAAAACAGACTGTTATTGAATTAACGGTCTGTTAAACCAGTGTATTGTATTCACCAAAGGAAATAACGACCAACAGCCTGTTAAAGGTACTGACAAATTAACTGCCCGAATTTGATGGTTACCTTTATTTAACAGTCTGTTTGTGTATGTCATTATTGTATATACAGTGTCAGTTGATCAGTGAAAATAATTTAGAAGGTAGGTAAGTTGAAAAAAATTGTAACAGTAATTTTATAACAATTTTATTTATATTATTAGATAAAATAATATTGTCAAAAAGTATGGAAAGACTTGAACTTTTCCAAGTCATACTTGAAGAAAGTTCATCTTCATCCGACGATGAGCAAAGGTTGCGAGTTGTTCACGAAAGAAACAATTTTTTTCAGGAATTAGATAATATTGATTTCCGTAAACGATTTCGAATGAACAAAGATACGGTATTACATTTGGCCAGGGCATCGAACCCGCCAAAAACTGTGTTCGGTTTAGGTTCAGGTTAATTTGTTTTTTGAAAGATGGGTTCGGGTGCGGTTCTGGTTCAAGCATTAATAAAATTTGCGGTTTTGTTCGCGGTTCAGGTTCGAAATAATGTAAAATGAGAGCCGGAATTTACGCAAAACGCAACAAGAAACGAACACAATTTTCACGAAAAATCAGTCCAGCCAGCAACGCAAACGCCTAAGACGTCGATTATCGGCTGTATTTACTTTTCGTACTAAAAATTAACCTGAACCGGAGTTGAACCCCGAACCTGAATTTTAATACTCGGTTCGGTTTCGCCTCAGGTTCAATTAAAAATATCTGAGGTTCGGTTCTCGGTTTAGGTTCCCTAAAATGTTACGGTTTGGTTCCGGTTTTGGTTCGGTTCAGGTTTGGGTTCGATGCCCTGCATTTGGCAGAGCTGTGAGATCATCGCTTGGAACCCATTTCGGCAATAAATTTTATAATATCTGCACTTTTTTATTTGACACTTTTCATTCAACTATTCAAAAACAACAACCCATAGCAAACTATAAATACATCATAAATACATCAAAATTTTGGTTAGGACTTATAAAAATTATTCGTTTTTTTTTATAAAATTGAGGTTAGGATTCATAGCAAGAATACCAAGTCGGTTAACTAAATCTCTGTTAAAAAGTAGTATCTAAGTTGGAAAATACGATTATGTCTTAACAGTTACTTAAAATCTAACAGTGAGATAGAAAACAAACTGTTATTTCGCCAAATGGTGAATACGGCTGTAAAAGTGTCAACTACCGGAGTTTTTCCTTAAACATAAGTAATGTTTTTATGACAGAGCGCATATTTATGTACTAAAACCAGTGTTTGATAACGTCTACATATATACACAACGACCACGTTTTGTTCATTTTCCGCAAAAACTTTTGTATTTCACGGTTCAGTATGTTTACTTGGCGTTTTCCCTGAGCATAGCGTCGACGTTAAATAATTACATCCCTGAATAATTCAGATTTCAAACGCGTGTTGTACATACACATATGCATAGGTAATGATTCTGATTGTAAAAGAAAATTGAATAAATAGTAGCGGTAGAGTTGGACAGAAAGCAGAAAAGTTTAAAATAGATGTGTTGTGCTTTGAGCATTTTTACATGACGTCCAGGGAAGAGTTGGAGAACCAG
Organism: Ophonus ardosiacus; assembly: GCA_943142095.1. Taxonomy (NCBI): domain Eukaryota; kingdom Metazoa; phylum Arthropoda; class Insecta; order Coleoptera; family Carabidae; genus Ophonus; species Ophonus ardosiacus. The sequence goes on along the minus strand of OW964833.1, from coordinate 47,085,872 downwards.
TATGGTATGGGCTTATGTACGCGTGAGATACCGATGGCAGGTTGTAGATCATAAACGGGCTCTGTACTTAGTCTTTAATGTTTAGCGTTCTTGTCGGCCTGTGTTCACGGCCTTCGCGACGGACACATTGTACTCGAAGGACATTATATTTATATCCCCTAGTGAGTAAGTAACATGTGAATCGAACCGTGCAGAATTTCATGTATATTTATATACAATGTTGTTGCATTGTACGATTCACATCCAACAGTCTTCGGCGCTCTTTGATTTAAACCCACGCCACCTCTGCCCTCGCATGCACCAACTACACCGGTTACTGCGCTTTCTTTACGTATTACATGCATGATTAAATCCGTTATTAAATTTTTACTCTGATCAGTACCAATCATATTTACTTATGTGTGATTTAAACCTTTCATAGTTTGACCATCACATCAATAGAGTGATGCAAGTGGTCATCTACGTCTACTTTTACTTTACGTTTGCAGTTTGCAGACGCTACAGAGCAGAGAGCTGAGAGATAAAGGCACTATAATATACAGTATGTCCCATTTAGAACTGCCACCATTGGGTTCTCGAGAACTATAAGAGATACGATGTCGGTTAAATAGAACTTTTTGTGCGCCTTTGGGAGGCCGCTTTTGTTTTTCCAAAAATTCTCATAGAGCACTAGATGATGACGAAAAACTGAATATAAAACATAATAACCATGGGGTCCCGTGGCCGCGTGCCTGAGTGTCTGGTCGCGAACCTGGGGAACCGGGTTCGATTCCGACAGACGCCAAATATTTCCAATTTTAATTGGCACAAAAGTGACCCCTATGGTGCACTCTCCACACCAGCTATGAGTGCCCGTGAGGTGACGTCTGGTAAGCGCCCACACGGTAAAATATATCGTCATCATTACCGATGTCTACATATGTTGTAAATACTGGCACACCCAGAAATGGGTAATATGCCGTGATGATATATTTATTTATTTATATTTATAACCATTACATCACTGAAAAGGAAAAAAAACATTATTTTTTGAGACTAAAATCAGATATAAAGAAAAATATAAATATATCATCACGCCATCACGGCATTACTGGGTGTGCCAGTATCTACAACACATGTAGACATCGGTAATGATATATATTTTACCGTGTGGGCGCTTACCAGGCGTCACCTCACGGGCACTCACAGCTGGTGTGGAGAGTGCACCACAGAGATCACTTTTGTGTCATTTAAAATTGGAAATATTTGGTGTCTGTCGGGATCGAATCCGGTTCCCCAGGTTCGCGACCAGACACTCAGGCACGCGACCACAGACCCCATCATTTCGTACGCCACTAGTTAGTTAATAAAAATATCTATCTTTTATATTTGAAACGTTTTTCTCAATTACTAATAGTTTAGAAGTTATTTGAAAAAGAAAAAATCAACAATATTCAGTTTTTCGTCATTATGTAGTGCCCTATAAGAATTTTTGGAAAAACAAAAGCACATCTGAGATGGCCTCCCAAAGGCGCACAAAAAGTTTCATTTAACCGACATCGTATCTCTTATAGTTCTCGAGATTCCAATGGTGGCAGTTCTAAATGGGACACACTGTATAGAATAATCGGATGTAATACATCGCAGAGGCTAAGGCACTAAGGAAACCAATTGACAAATTCAAATGTTTATAACATAGTTTGTAAATGACAGATGTCAGTGTCAAAAATCAACAGTTTTAACAACATTCTGTACGCTTTTCTGGGAAGTACATTTAATTTTCCTTATTGTTTTATTAATTAAATATTTAAAATTATAGGTAAAATGCATATATCCATCAAAAATACCGCCAATCTTGTTAATGAATTGGAAGAATTTTTAACATTTAGGAACTACATCATACAATGATGTGTGCAGAAGACATGTTAAATACAATAAAAAGCTATATTTGGGTAAATTTCTGTATTTTTTTGTTATAATCGACTGTTCGATAGCGAAGTGCAATACAATACTTATATAACATGGAAATAGCGAGAAGTATTGTGCTGGCCACAACAGATTTTTATTGACAATGTATTACTTCTTGTAAGGGTATTAAAACATCATTTTTCATAGTTTGACGATCGCATGAATAGAGTGATGCAAGTGGTCATCTACGTATACTTTTACTTTGCGTTTGCAGACACTATACAGAGCAGAGTTCGAATATGGAGGCATGTTCATGTTCCGCACACAAAGCATCGTCAGCTAACTGCGGTAACGACGGCCGTCATGTCGTTGTATTTAATCAAAGCTTTGCGAGAAAACCGAGTACCGAGCACTTTGATATACGGTTCGTTCGCGAAAATCGTCTCTAGAATAATGATACGTTGGTATATGTTACAATTATGTTGAAATTTAATCAGTTGAGTAACCGATTACTTCACAGTTTAACGATCATAGGATCGGCGCGCCGCGCCGCCAGTAGGAATTTCATGTTTGTTCAGCATTCAGCGTAGTGTCCAAAACACGCGTCGTTCGCCCTGACAACGTGACTTACCATATTACGAGTACACAGTAATTTCCTGCGCTGTGATATCTAATCATTCTTCGTTTATTCGTTCCATCAAAATTATTCACCCTTACTCATTTATATTATTTACTATATTTGTTCACATTTACTTTTTATTGACAATTTTCTTGCATCTTAATAAATAAATAAAATAAATATATCATCACGGCATATTACCCATTTCTGGGTGTGCCAGTATCTACAACACATGTAGACATCGGTAATGATGACGATATATTTTACCGTGTGGGCGCTTACCAGGCGTCACCTCACGGGCACTCATAGCTGGCGTGGAGAGTGCACCACAAGGGTCATTTTTGTGCCATTTAAAATTGGAAATATTTGGCGTCAGTTGGGATCGAACCCGGTTCCCCCAGGTTCGCGACCAGACACTCAGTTATTATATTATTGGAATGTACTAAGTCCACTTTTTAAAATAAAAAAAATCTGTTGTGGCCAGCACAAGACCTCTCGCCATTTTCATATTAGGCTATATAAGTATTGTATTGCACTTTCCTTTCGAACCGTCGTTTTATAACAAAATATCACAGAACTTTACCCAAATATTGTTTTTGATTATATTTAACATGTCTTCTGCACACATATATAATACTAATTATATCTATGAGGAAGTTTCTAAATGCCAGAGATTCTTCCAATTCATTAACCAGATTGGCGGTATTTCTGATGGATATATGCATTTTACCACAATTTGACCTATAATTTCAAATATTTAATTAATAAAACTATAAGAAAGATTAAATATACTTTCCAGAAAAAGCTATCAGAATGTCACTAAAACTGTTGATTTTTGACACTGACATATTATAAACATTGAAATTTGTCAACTGGTTTCCTTAGTGCCTTGGCCTCTGCGATTAGATTACTCTATAAATTTATAGTGCCTTTATCTCTAGATCTATACAAGATATAATAAATTTTTTAAGTGTATTAGATGGAGAATTTTATGTTCTTCAATATTTAATAAAAAAAATTCCCAAAAAATTATATTTAGAAGAATTTTTCTAAGAAACTACTACTTCCGGTTGTTCAATTGTTACCAAAACCTTTTCAGCTCTTCCCAGGAATGTCAGATTGAGAAAACTGCAGTTAAATATTTTTTAAGTCTTATAGTTTTTGAGGAATCGTGTCTACAACATCCAGACATACACACATACACAAATACACACACATATAAGGACATAATCGTATAAATGTTATAATCGGATTCTAGGGACTTTAAATCGTGCTTATTTAATAAAATCTGGATATGCGAATTTTAGCCAATACCTCTCTTAGCGAGAGGTAAAAAAAGGTATAGTCAAATTCGGTTTCCCGGTATTTTTTTGTACTATGGCCAGGAGAAAGAACATTCAGTGCTTCTTGTACTTTAAACAGACTTATAGTTTTGTACCATGTCCCTTAAAATGACATACACTAAGAATTGTTTTGAATCAAGTCCAGAGCCAATCAGATTTCATAATTTTGTCACGTGCTTCTGGGCATAGTACATTAAAAATAATTTTAAAAAAAATGTGGACATGGTACGAAAAGTCTCTTTATTGGATTTTTTTATAAGTTTACTATGTTATTTTGAACCATGTCGAACTAGGTCTTTTTTTATATATCGAAAATATTTAAAAATTATAATTTAACAAATTTCATACAAAGTTAAGGAAAATGAAACTATACAAACAAATTGTATTCATTATCCATTCGTTACAATAAAATTTTAAATGTTTGAAGCAGTTTTTCTCGAAAGTAATATTTGTGGACATAGTACATTCCAATAGTCGGCCGACGATATGTTGTTAATGTAATGGATATAAAACTTGTAGCATTTTTCGAACTGCTCGACCCCGTGTTTTTATCATCAATAATTGTCACGTATGGGATTTGCAACCCCAACTTCACGCTCAGTATACGAATATGCTGAACATTGGCCCATCTCCCTTTAATTCTGATGATTGTTAAAAAAGACATGAATCAACAGACAATGGAAGAAGAGCCTGTTTCTATACTTAATTTAAAATGTAAATAGTTGAGGGATGATACAACAAAGTATTCAAATTTATTTATTTTCTTTCCATAGAAATTACAAAATTTATGGATTTCTTCTTAGTTACAGTATAATTAGGTACAGATATTAAATATTTTTACAATAATTAAAGAATTCTAATTCTGAGTATAATATATAAAATATCATCACGACAAAGCTTTCTTTAAGCGCTTTCAAGATAAAATTAAAAAGCATTTTTCTTGTTTAAACTTTATAATTTGAATTGAAAACATATTAGTACTAGTACTCTTTGTATTCAATATTCTATGCATGTGTACTAATGTCTATAATAATTAATTTTCTTTTGCTGTTGTTAACCTGGGTTAGGTTAGGTCAATGGTGTATTTTTTTTTATAACCATTAATAAAGATTATTATTATTATTATTATTATTATTATTATTATATATCCCATTTCTGGGTGTGTCAATCTGCTTTATCCCAGATATCGGTAATGATGATGACATATTTGTACCGTGCAGGCGTTTACCAGGCTTCACCTCACAGGCACTCTTTGCTGACGTGGAGAGTGCACCACAGGAGTCACTTTAAAATTCGAAATATTTGGCGTCGGTCGGGATCGAACCCGGTTCACCACATTCGCGACCAGACATTCAAGCACACGGCCACGGGATCCCGAACACGACCTGAAAGTGATACTTTACTGGGAGAGCTTTGGAAGCTTGTGAGCTCAATATAGACACTTTCAGGTCATGTTGGGTACAATATTTTTTTGCGACCCTGAAAAAAGAATAAAAAAGTATTATTTTATTTTTTACTGCGAGCAATTAAGAAATAAATAAACAACTGATCTCCATGGAAACATTTAGCTTTACCGGTCCCGGGATCGGTAAAGTACTTTCCGATCCCTTATAGACAACTTTCCGAGCTAGCTCAGCAAAGAAGGACTTTCCGGTCTAAATAGTGATCAGAAAGAACTCATTTTCTGGGCGATCGCGAAAAACGTATTTAATATATGTAGATGATACCAAATATATCGAATTTTAAATGGCACAAAAGTGACCCCTGTGGTGCACTCTCCACGCCAGCAATGAGTGCCCGTGAGGTGACGCCTGAAATGGGTAATATGCCGTGATGATATATATAGATGATACCCAAAAGCAAATTCCATAAGCTAAAACAGATTCAATTTTGAATAGTACATCATTATCTGTCCATGATTTAAAATATGTTTGAAAACAAGCAGTATTGAGTTTGGAGACCACATTTTCGCAGTGTGCAGTCCAAACACAGTTATCATCTGCCTTTAAACCTAAAAACTACAAAGTACATATAAACGAGTATACCAAATTGAGTCTCAAATCTGCAATATTAATTATATCATTGATACGTCAGGTGTCGTGGACGTAAAAAATATTTCAAACCCAAGTCGTTTGTCACGCTCTCGATTTGATTCTGTAAAAATGTCAAACATCTGACACTACTAAACCTATCTTACATTCCTTTAGGCTGTTTTTCTCATCCTTGTTTGACAAATTGCGATTTTATATCTTTTTCGCTGTCATCTTTCTTCCAGCCTTGAGCGCTCGCCTTTTTCATTGAATGCAATTTTTGTGGCCTTCTACTGTCTCGTTCGCACGACAGCATGCTGGATGAAGCCATCCCTGTCAGTGTCCCGACAATAGTGTCACAATATTCTTGTCCTTGTTGCACTTGAGCGTAAGGCGATCAGATACCGCGCGCCTTGATCATCTTCCTTTGTCGCACTGTAGTCCCCGCATCTCCGTCACTCCGTCTCTTTCTCTGCGGGGGACTTTTATAGTCGTACGGGGTGTTTTTTATCTGGCCACTTTGTCGTCGACAATGACGTTGACACGCACTTGTTGAATATACCACTATACACAATTTATTCTTTATTTTACTTTCGTTTTTAAATTACATAATACAATCATGCTTTAAGGGTCTTGATCAACTATTTTATATGAAAAAATATGTTGTGGCCAGCACAAGACCTCTCGTCATTTACATATTAGGCTACATATGTATTGTACATATTTAACATTTCTGGTACACACATAAACACATCTTTTTTATGTATTTTTATATTTTTAATTCATTCTATGCGGAAGTTTCCTCTTACTCATTGATGATATTGACGGTATTTCTGAAGAGTACATGTACCTATGTAATTATAAATATTTAATTAATTACAAAATAAGAAATATTAGATGTAGGTACTTCCCAAAAAAAGCCTTCAGTAATGTTTTTGGTTTTTGGCACTGACATTTATCTGTTAATTACAAAAATTTTAATTTTTCACTTGTTTTCCATGGGCTGCTGCGAGATTCATTTGCAACAAATTATTTTATATATTTATATTTCTCTATATCTCTAACTCTATAGAAAATATAAAAAATTGAAATGTATCGGATAGAGATTTTTATAATCTTTAATAATTGTAATAACAAATTTTCATAAAATATTATTTAATTTTTTTTAAGAAACTGGTACTTTCGGGCGTCCAATTGTTACAAAAATCTATTCAGCTTTTCCCAGTAATGTCAGATTGAGGAAATCGCAGTTAAACATGTCTTTAGTCGTGTAGTATTTGAGAAGCCGTGATTCCACACACACACACTCACACACACACACACACACACACACACACACACACGGCCATCATCGTAAAATGTTATAATCGGATTCTAGGGACCTTAAAATGTGCTTATCCACTAAAATCTGGATATTACCATCATGTGCCGAAATGCAAACATTATATATGAAAACAATTCTTTTTTCCTAGGACTATCGCTCAAATGCAGCTGTAGACACGTGTTTCGCTCTTATTAGAGCTCATCAGTACAGCATAGCTAGTTAATAAGTGGACATTAACTAGAGGTGGTAATAAAAAAAAATGACAAAGTGTAACAGCACTAGTAAGCAGCCAAATACACCTATGTTGCCTCGGTCAACATTTCCACACACTTTGTGGATAAATACAACGTTACAGCGCCGGTGATTTATAACCACCCACCAGACCCGTTACTTGGACCCCAAAAGTAAATATACGAAAATAATAATATTTCTTGAGCGCAAAATTTGTTAACAATTCTTTTTCCGGGGGTTATCGCTCAAATGCAGCTGTAGACACGTGTTTCGCTCTTATTAGAGCTCATCAGTACAGCATAGCTAGTTAATAGGTACTGATGAGATCTAATAAGAGCGAAACACGTGTTTACAGCTGCATTTGAGGGATAAAAAAAAATGTTTACAAATTTTGCGCTCAAGAAATATTATTGTTTTCGTTTATTATATATGAAGATATATTTTTGTAATTTCTGTATTAATTTTTTTTTACAACAATTATTTTAATTATTAATTTCTGTGTTATGTATCCTAATATTATTATTATTATTTGTTCTTTTGTGGTGTCTTGTAAATGGTTCATCTGTTGGGCAATAAATATTATTATTTTTATATATGATTTTTAGCATGATTCCAAAACCTCTCTTAGCGAGAGGTAAAATTACATTGAAATTTAATTTAATTTGTATTTATTAATTAATTATTATAACTAATGAAGTTTGAAGGTCTCTACCGAATATTATACATCTCTGATAATTATATCGCTTCTCACAAATCAATTATATTCTTAAAGAGATTATCATTTGTATTCACACAGAGTATAATTAGTAATAGGTAAGTGTGATGTGACATTCACGAAGGTTACCGCAGACCAGATGACGCAAAGACACGAATTGATAGTTACAGCGGCTGTTCAAGGTTTTAGTTTTCGGTATTCTGCAATATGAACGGGAACGAGCGTCAGCGTCAGCGTAGTCAGTAATATTCAGTGGCTTCTTTGATACCGAAACAGTGATGGTGAGGTCGAGCGTAACACATAGTGCGCGCCTGTCAAGCGAATCCACTGGCGCTTGATGCTTGATGTGTCTCCCCATATCACAAGGATGGTTCATGAATAATTCTCATACGTATTTACGGGCTTGTCAAGTGGCCTTTGTTATGCAAAACTCTGTCACAGTATCATCTCACCCAAGTAGATAACGCGGAAACCAAAAGTACGTGCGCTCAATATCACACTTCACTACAATCCTCCATCCCACTATTTTTATGTTTACCTCTCGCTAAGAGAACTATTGGAATCATGCTAATAATCGTATATCCAGATATTATTGATAACCACGTTTTAAGGTCCTTGTAATCCGATTATAACATTTTTACGATCACGAGAATACGAGACACCACATAAAGACAAAAAATATTTAACTGCAGTTTCCTCAATCTCACATTCCTGGGGAGACCTGATTAGATTTTGGTAACAATTAGACAACCGGTAGTAATAGTTTCTTTAAAAAAAATCTTCTAAATATTATTTTTTGTAAATTTCTGTTATTACTAATATTGAAGAATATAAAAATCTCTGTCCATTTGGACAGACTGCTAGATTAAATTTATTTTAAAAATTTAGCAGTGCAGACACTCAGATTTTATTTTTTTCTGTGTGAACCGTAACAGATATCACAAATTACACACAGAGAGAAAAGTTTACTATTGAACGTATCTTTCCGAAGAAAAATAATTTCATGTTTTCGTCATTGCCATTAAAAAGTCTAATTAATGTTGGGACACCTAAGTTTTATACACTAGTGGTTCACTAATAGTAACAAGTATCACCTTAAAAGATGACTTATAACCATATAAACAGTCATACCAAATTTCATCCAAATCGAATAAAGCGTTCTGTTATTATAAGCAAAATTAATTTTTTTTCGAAGAACTTTGAAGCAGAATTCTGGCTAAATGGTACACTTTCCGGTAGAAGCAAGTTTAGTTAAATCGTCTTATTTTAGCTTCAGGAATCTGTGATTAAGCCATGTCCCTCTATTTAAGAGACACCCTGTATATAAAATAATAAGTTGTAAATGAATTTCGCATCCCATGGAAAACAAGTGGAAAAATTAAAATGTTTGTAATTGACAGATAAATGTGTCAAAAAGCCAGAGACATTAGTGAAGACTTTTTCTGAAAAGTTCATTTAATATTTCTTATTTTATAATTAATTAAATATTTATAATTATATACATATAGTACATATACCCCAACAATATATTGTTTTGAAGTCTAAGGCTAATATAATTAATAATAAAATTAAAAATTACCCCTAACCATAAAATTAAATGAAAAAATAAACTAGATACGTATTTCGAGAACAAAATTCTCATCTTCAGTAAAAATTACGCGAAATCGTATTAAAGAGGTAAAGGGAAAGTAGGATTACTCAACATGTAAACCATGCCAGAGATCCTAAGAATCCTTTTATCTGAGAGTAGGTTAGGATTACTCAACATATGAATCATCCCAGAGATCCTAAGAACTCTGAGAGATAAGAACTTTGTTCTCGAAATAAGTATCTAGCTAATTTTTTCATTTAATTTTAAGATTATTATTACAGAAATACCGCCAATCTCTTCAATGAATTGGAAAAATCTCGAGCATTAGAAGAATAAGAGTGAATAGAATGAATTTAAAAAATAGAAAGAAGATACATGTTTTTGTGTTTATCAGAAATGTCAGATATGTACAATATTTATATAGCCTAATATGGAAATGGCGAGAGGTCTTGCGCTGGCCACAACAGATTTTTTATTTTTACGTAAAACATTTAAATTTATAATTACGAATTATAATTGGCATGAAATATGTTTGTTGCCATGCTAATAGCAGGTGGCCAGCCTGAATATTATTTTAATAAGTACGTTGTTGCAATTGCTGTACGGAAAAGTTGACGGACGACAATAGAGATTTTCGATATCCGCTGCAAAGAATAATTCAAGCATAGTATGAATGTCGAATCGCCGGAGCAAACTTACTATCGTTGTTTGTTTCCGTCTCCCTTGTGCACGTTCGTTGACCATGGCTTCCGCTTGTACGGCTCGCTTCGTACCGAGTATTGAGATTTTTTTATTTCAGAACTTTGAGAACCTGTAATTTGCTCCTATGTGCATTTTGCCTGAATTCATTACGAATTTCCCAGATTTTTTCATTTCTTTGTTACGCTACGATTTTAATTACGCTTACACGAATTTTTTATATCGATTTTTTTGACCGCAAAAATGTTCTCTACGCTTAGATTTTTTCCTCCGAGGAATGCGGTACGAGAATTGTTAGGCGGACATTGTGAAAATTGGTGAATGAAAATAAAAAATATGATCGGTAGATTATATTCTCGAGGCAATATTTCATTTCCACATTTTCATTTTGTATTCATGTACTCTAAACTCCCAAGCTCGTGGTCAGTATCATAATATTACACATACCATTCCCTGGACCTGGATTGTGTTTGCTTTATTTTATATCTTCTCATTGTTTACACTTCCATATGATAAAAGACTAATGAAAAAATATTTTCATTTCTCAGGCCGTTCTAGAACAAATATGTGTGATTATCACGGTCGCTTTTCAGTAATTACATATCTTGTTATTTTATATAAGCTCAACTAATATATGTTTAAATGTGGGAACATATTCGAAATCTCAGCCATGCAACATTTATTACACCTATGCTTTCCAAGAGTATTTCACCAAAATCCGAATTGATTCGGAAGCTTGTTGAAATGCTGTATTTAAAATTGTTATCGAAGCACTTCATATAGATCATCGTGTCTAATACAACTTTAAAAATTTTGTAATAAATTTAATAATTACTGTATATTCAACGATTGCTGACGATGGGCTTGCCCTAAGCCCGAAACGTCCGTAATAAAGAATTTTACAATACACGTGGACCATTTATGCTTTTGTTTTCATCATTAAATATATACGCTCCGTTTAAATCCAGACGAAATACAATTAATTTACTTTCCTAATACCTAATATAACACACACACACACCCATATATACATATGGGGTCCCGTTCCCGTGGCCGTGTGCCTGAGTGTCTGGTCGCGAACCTGGGGAACCGGGTTCGATCCCTACCGACGCCAAATATTTTGAATTTTAAATGGCACAAAAGTGACCTCTGTGGTGCACTCTCCACGCCAGCAATGAGTGCCCATGAGGTGACGCCTGACCGCACGGTAGAAATATATCATCATCATTACCGAAATCTGTGTACAACACAGATTGGCACACTCAGAAATGGATAATATGATGCCGTGATGATATATTTATATTTTTATTTATATTTTACAGTTGCCCAAATAAGTTTTAAAGCTGTAATTGGTGTTCGTCTTAGATCCTGTCTTGTTTACACTCTGATCATAAGTGTACAGAAATAAATTAGAAGCACAAAGTTACTGTAATAATTATTATTTGACGGCGTCTATGGAATATCACGATATGAGTATTTTCTTTCCTTTATCTCTCAGCTCAAGATTGGTTACAGATTTTCACTTGCATCATGTAAACATACATAGGTTTATTCCTTTCAATATACAGGTTTTCAAATACATATATTCGACATCAGAATAATTCAGGAACCAGCCGAAAAGTCTTGTGGAACTTTTTTTCCGGTGACAATCGATTTCTATTGGTCTTAGAGAAAAATTAATGGTGTAAACATACAATAGGTAACTAAAAGTCTGGTATAGTTAACATTTGGTTAGGTTACATTATATAGTGTCACGGTGTAAACTAGACCTATGTTATTATGTTTACATGATGAAGGTACAGGTGTGTATCGAAAGGCAGGTTTTGTAAGAATAAATTTCGAGTATTTGTTAAAGCCCTGACATGTTTAATGTTTGCTTGACCCTTCGCAGAATCTAGAGATGAATGATTATAGAGCCCTAGCGAATTTAGTTGGTTAATAAAAGAATTATTGATTTTAATATTTACCAAACATTCATATGTAAGGATAAATAATTGATGGAGCAACCCCTAGAGTAATGAGTCAGACGGATGTGGAATCCGAGTAGCGCACGCGGCCGACGGTCTAGAGACGAGGACGAGATCCAGTGGTTCGCAAGCCGGAGAATTGAGACACCATTACTGAAGCTATAGCTACAGTGCGATGTACTAGTTCGGTATATCTATAGCTATAGCATAGCAGATGTGTGGAATAAGGGCTGAAGAACGAGGGCGTTTGCAGTTGCACAGTGCATGCTGCCTGGCGTGCACGATGCCGGCTGTGGAGTGCAGAGTGCCGGGTGCCTGTCTGTATCTCACACTCACTGATTCAATAACCTCTATTTTATTCTCTTGTCCTTTCTACAGCCTTATTACTAGCTTTATTAAAACATTTACTATACTATACCATAATCATCATGTATCTACCCAGTTTTCATCGTAACACGTGTAACAAGCTTATATCGCAGATGATTTAAAACTCTTCTGTACTATATCATCTAATTCTGATTGTGAAAATATACAAGACAATTTAAACAATATTCATAACTGGTGTGTCAATAATAATCTATTATTAAATGTCAACAAATGCAATGTGATGAGCTTCCATAGAAAATCCAATGCAATCACCTTCACTTACAACCCTTAACAATATTATTCTACATAGACCGTATTTATTTAAAGACCTAGGCATTGTTTTTGACCCTAAATTACTTTTTACTGACCACATAAAACATGCAATCGGTTCCGCATATAAGAATCTGGGATTAATAATCAGAAACGCTCAATTTTTCGATGATATTTCAGTTCTAAAACTGTTATTTACATCTCTTGTGCGACCTCACTTAGAATACTGCTCGGTAATTTGGAATCCTATTTATAATAAAAATAGTGATTCTCTCGAAGGGGTTCAAAGAAAATTTTTAAAATATGGTATGTATATCTTAAATGGAAGTTACCCGCCAAGAGGTATATCACAGGAATTATTGTTAAAATCGTTTAACTTGAATTACCTTCATCAAAGGAGAACTATTAATTCTGTTATTTTATCACATAAAATTATTAATAACAACATAGACTGTCCCCTCATTTTGAACAACATTTCGTTTCGAGTACCGAGATTATCAGCCCGACATACCAGTACATTCTATACCAAAACTCCTCGATCAAATATTCTAATTAAATCGCCTATAAATAATATGCAACAATGTTACCATCAGATTGAATTGTATGTTGATATTTTTCACGACAGTATAAAAAACATAAAAAACTCTATAACCTATCTTACTCAATTTGTATACTTATTTTATTTGTAATATTTATCTTTTCTCCTTACCCTAGAATTGGACAGCAGTCTGTTGGGTATTGAACACATAATAATAATAATAATAATAATAATAATAATAATAATAATAATAATAATAATAATAATAATAATATCGCGCAAACCATCTACAAGTTTTTTACTACATAAAAGTGTGATCAAAAATAATTGATTCAATACTTGAAAGATACTTGAAATTGGTAATATTTACATAAAAATATATTTCCTTTTTTTGACACTGTTGACAGTGACATTTGAAAATTTAAATTTTGGTATATTTACAATTTTTACCTCCCGCTACCCTTGATATAGGACTCGTGTTAAAAATCACATATATTTAGTATTAGTATCTTATCGATAACATAAAATTATTATACTGTACTTCCGTGAATAAAGAGAAACAATATATCACGTATGTCAGAGACTAACCCAAACCCAAACTTTTTCATCTGTAACGGGGAAGATTAGCTCGATTGAATTCACATATATTTCTCAAAAAGATATGGAAATATTTATCTGTACTCTCAATAAAGTTCAAATTATATTCATATTTCATATACATTATGTATATATATAGTTAAATGTTTGTTCAATTGTTTTAGAATTTTGTTACTTGCAACACCATTGTGAAAACCGTGATTGCATCTGATCAAGAAATAATAAATGTTTCTCCCTAACGTCATTAAAGAAGGAAAATTTGGAAACTTTGTTTCTATGAAATAGCAAAATATAAGCATTACTTTTAAAACATCTCCTAAGAAAAAAAGAGAACAGTAAACTTTCTAATTCAACACTGTTTGCGTTTACGCTCTTAATATTTTATGAACCTGAATTACAACAAACTAGATAGAAGTTATCAAAATGTAATTAATTTTTAAATACAATTATCCAACAAATTACTCATATAAATCCTTCATACAAATAGAATTAATGTATTATCTATATACAGGGTTCTTCATCGGAAAATACACCATAGCGAATTTTGAAATGTTCAAATATTATTTCTCCTAATTACTTTCAACAAAAAATAATTCCGAATTTTAGAAGCCTCTTCTATTGCCGAAGTAAAAAATATGAGACAAAACAAATAATTTTTCAGTGAGCTATAAAAATAAGTATTCCTTTCATTTTTACCAGTTTTTTGATTTCAAATAAAATTCAACATGCACCTCCGCACTGAAGTTCCTTTTTTTTAAAACCTCCCAACAGGATTAAATCCCAATTACAGGGCAGGTTTACATACACAAACATCAATGCCTTATAAAACTAAAATGCAGTCTTAAGGTAAAGTTATAACTAAAGAAAAAACCCCTTCACCTTAACAATAAATTTAAAAACTATATACGTATTTCGAGAACTAAGTTCTCATCATCAGTAGAAACTACAAAGTAAAAACAGAGAAGTTAAGATTACTCAGCATGTAAACCATGCCAGAGGGCAAAACAGCTCTGAAACATATAGTTTTTAAATTTATTGTTAAGGTTAAGGGGTTTTTTCTTTAGTTATCCATGCCTTAGTGGGATTCGAACCCAGAACCCCGAGCACACTCATGACTAAGAGGCATTGCTCTAATCATTGAGCCACCGGAGCCGACTATAACTAATTTAGTTTATTTTCCTCGGCCCAAGGGCTTCGTCAAATAAATTCCACATTGCGATAAAAAGTAGAACTTCAGTGCCTCGATACATAAATAACTAATTTTTCTTTTCCATAAAAACCATTAGATGTACCTACATATATGTATGTCGTGTTTGGTGTTATATTAAATGTCTCCGTAAGGGCTACCATATATAAATGTATGGATTGGCAGTTTCCGTGGAAAGTTTGGATGGGCAGCTGGCATGTGCAGCATGTGCAGTTTGCATGAGCAGTTGTGGTGGACCGTGGACATTGCGTGAGCAGTTCGAGTGGGCAGCTTCAGCTTGCGCGAGCAGTTTTAGTGGGCAGTTTCGGTGAACTACCTGCGCGGGTAGTTTGAGAGAAATTTATTTTGACCTTTGGAAGAATAGCCTGGTTTATACCCTGATACTATATTTTGACACTAACCTAACTATGTATTTTGTTTACACCGTAAAGTTTCATATGGTTATAATTTGATAAGAAGTATCGCCATTTTTCATCAGAAGTATATGTATCGGTAAATATATGTAATTTGTTAAAATTAATTTGATAGTGTCTTTTGTGATTTTTGTCATGTAAAAAGTATATTATTTCAACTCAAAGGAATTGAATAATATCCCACTTCTTCTTCATGTTGCATAAATAGCTAATTTCAAATTGTAATTCAAATTTACATTCAAGTATTGAACAATGTAATTAAGAACATTATTATAAAATTACGACCTTCAAATTACTTTTACTTTCTGTGTTGTATGTGTTTCTATTTTCGACTAACGATATTAAATTTAAATCCTATAGAAGAGAAACACACGATCTCTTATTTATTAGTGTATATCTAGTAATAGCTATCTGTGACGCTACAAATTAATGAATCGAATCTATTACACTTATTACTCATATAATGAGACTGAAGAACGGTATCCTCACCTCAAAATTAAATAAAATCTTTTGACATCCTATTGCTTTTCACATCAGTCAACAGAAAAAAAAATAATAATGGCGCTTTGACTTTTGTATTTGAATATAATTTAACGTAATGCACAATATTCACTCCTTCAAAACTCGGAACGTCATTTTTATCTAATTCAAAATTCTAATTGCAAAAGATCCATTGTGAAGGTCATAGAGATCAGAGCTCCACTTTTCATTCAGACTTTTATCACCAAAATCTAGAAGAAAAATAACGCGATAACAATTTTCTTTTAAGACTTTAATTTCTAAAAATTCACTCGGTTGTTCAAATGCTCTAAATATGCGTACATTTACGTAACATTGTCTTTACAATCAAATAATATTACTAGCAAGTTATATAAACTGTGAATTAATGTCCCAAAAGTCAATATACCCCATATTCAGATAAAAACTTCAAAATTTTCAAAAATCTAATTTTCATATATAGATACTTCTCAATGCGCTGATTTCAAATTTTGAAACCGCAGGTCGATATCTCTTTTCGTTCTCGAGATATTTAGATTCAAAGTTTTGCTCAAAACTGCCCATTTTTGGGTAATAACCCAAAAATGGGTCGAGATATGAATTTGGCGACAACACCATTCGATTCTACGGGCAAAATTACATAGGTACACCAATTTTCAGTATTTTTGAACACCGCATACAATTTCTAAAGCAAAATAACTGAAAATGGCCAAAAATCGCAAAAATCTAAGGTGTACCCCTTAGGATTTTTTCAGATTTTGGCCGTTTTCAGGGATTTTCAAGCTTTTCCTCATAAAAAATGAACCGGTTGGACAAAAATTATGAAAATTGCTATACTTATGTATTTTTGTCCGTAGAATCGAATGGTGGTGTCGCCAAATTCGTATCTCGACCCACTTTTGGGTTATTACTCAAAAATGGGCAGTTTTGAGCAAAACTTTGAATCTAAATAACTCGAGAACGAAAAGAGATATCGACCTGCGGTTTCAAAATTTGGAATCAGCGCATTGAGAAGTATCTAGATACATGAAATTTAGATTTTTGAAAATTTTAAAGTTTTTATCTGAATATGGGGTATATTGACTTTTGGGGCAATAATTCAAAACTAGGTAGAGATCTAGCCCAGAAATGGGTAATTTTGAGAAAATATTTGCGGTTGAATATCTCCAATACCAAAAGAAATAGTTAGTCAGTTAGTTAGTTAGTTAATTATGTGATCACGGGAACAACTATGACTTTAATCCTACGAATTGCTTCAAAAATACTGTCTAATAATAATTATTCCGTAAACATTGTTTTAGAATATGCGTGAATGATTTACCAAATTAATCTGCGCTACAGTAATTAAATTTAAGGATTTGAAAATATCAACTAGTGAATCTGAAAATTAAAATTGTTATTCTATCTTAATTGCAACTTCAATGATGAGTTTATTATTATCAATAGTGTAAACGTGTTATTTGAAAACATTTCATTTCTTTTACGAAACCTATTATAAAGCACTTTTCATTTATAACTTTTGCCTATTATTGTTTCATGTGATACTAGATCTGTGCTTCTCAACTGAAATTTCCGACCCCCTGGGGGTCGCGAAATAGATTTCGGGATCATGTGGCGATGGTAATTACACATTTTTTATCTTTGTTATATTTTGCAACTCTATTTATTTACAGCACTTCATTGTAATTTACTGTTAAGAAGATTTTATTTCAATATCATTTTAGTCTGAATTAACTTGTCTCTGTCCCAAATGATGAGCAAGGGAACAGCAAAAATTTGATCTGTCAAGGGGTCGCGTGCGAAAAAGTTTAAGAAGCCCCACTACAGCTAAGCATCTTCAATCCAGCTTCATTTCCAATAGAGTGGTACACTTCATTAGTGGAGACAGAGTATCTAGTAGAGATATTCTTTGGTTAGCTAGCTCCCTAAATTTCTTTTCACATCTTTTTATTAAGCAGTACAAAAGGTATTGTGTATCAGATATAACCGAAGAATTTGTATGAATTGCAACAAATACCAACATGTAATTTTGTCTATTCGTTGATAAAGTTATGCAGCGTGAACACGAGCATCTCTTATAGGCGTTTAACACAGATTTTTTTCACAAATTTTCGTTTTCAAATAAAGTTTAATATGCAACTCTGAAGTACTGAAGTTCCATTTTATCACCCATATTGTTTTTTTTTCCTCGGTCACGGTCGGTAGTATAAATAATATATAAAAGTATTACAAAAAATTCTATTATAAAAGATATAATATTATATAATATATTCCCATATTAAACACTTATATCACCGATTCTCGTGTTTACCCTTTATATTCGTAATACATGTATTTATACATACCGTGAGTATTTTTAATGTGAAACATTGGATTTGTCATATCCATGGTTACGACTTAACATTTGATTGACAGCAATGTATTTGCCTGTCCCATTTATAATGAAACATAGGGAACGATTTTGACATTTGTCAAGACGTCAATAGAGGTTAATTTTGTTTAAATAATTATACATGTTTTCTAAATTAAATTTAGTTGTAGCAAAAACATTGTGTGCATCTTGTGTCCGAATGATTTTCTGACTTGACTAAATTTCTTATAATATTTAAATATAATACTTCTGTCAAATTCATTCCCTATGTTTCATTTTAAATGAGACAAGCAAATACATTGCTGTCAATCAAATGTCAAGTCGTAACTCATAGGAAAATTCAAGGGTTATCTGTCATATTGACAAGATGTCATTAGAGGTTTTTTTTGTTTGAATAATTATACCTGTTTTCTTGCCCGAAATATGTTTAGTGCTCTCGAGTGGTTTTCTGACTGGCTAAATTTCTTACAATATTTAAATTTAGTCAAATTCGTTCCCTATGTTTCATTTTAAATGGGACAGGCAAATACATTGCTGTCAATCAAATGTCGAGTCGTAACCATGAATATGACAAACCCAATGTTTTATGTTAAAAAATACTCACGATATATATATATATATATATATATATATATATATATATATATATATATATATATATATATACAGTGACAATGAAAGTCTAACACGTCTGACAAATTTGTGTGAAAGTTTATTTATTAGTTATTACTTTTTGTTTTTTGTTTAATACTATTACCAGTGATATAACAAAGAAATAGTATAGTAAATTTAAGAAAATACTTGATGTACCAAACTATTTACGTTTTAATTTTGTAATTTATTTAATAATACATTCTACGAAATAAATATAAAAATATTAACTTGAACCGGGTGGGATTTGAACTAGAGAAAAATTATCATGGAACCTTGATTTAACCAAGTCAGCTACCGAATACGTTTCCATGATTATTGTTTTTAGTAAATTATAAGGAATAACTGTCAAGTAGGATTATACTTCCGTAAATATTTCAATAATAAGGCATTAAATTAGGAGTATTTAGATACTCTTCGATGCCAAATTAAATAATCTTTCTAACCATATCAAAAACTCCCACTATAGTCTTACGGGACAGATAATATTTGAAAAAACTGTTTTCCCATGTTAAACGCCTATGTCACGGTTTTCAGTGTTCACACTATATGTATATATATATATATATATATATATATATATATATATATATATATATATATATATATATATATATTCCTGAAATAAATAATAGATATACTTTTCCATTTAATTGGGAGGACTTTTTGTCGTCAAGTGTGAGTATAAAAGTAATATTTTTGTTCGCCTTCGATAATCATATTCTAGTGAGTGTCCTGCTTATTGAATTGTTCCGAATGCGATAATTGGAAACCAAAATTCCATCAACATAGTTCAATGCTAATGATATAGTGTATACATAGGTGCCGTCTGCTTCCCAAATGTCCACTAACTATTATAATTTTTTTGTGCCGTCAGATTTTTTTTTATAAATCTTTGTTATTTTCTTCTTTCATCTTTCAACATTGATAAATTACGAGACATATTTTCAAACCTGGATGAGAAACATCAGCAGCCGTTTCTTTGTCCACTACGCGTAAGTGTGGTCCGATGTAATATACAAGGAAGCAATTTCAAAAGAAACTCAAATTTAGTTACACTCATTTATAATGTAACCTCAGTAACTTATATCATTATAGGTAATATTGTTATTAAAATAGTAATATGCACATTTTCCATGAGCTATAAAATAAACATTTGTACTGCTCCATGTTATTCAATATTACCAGCAATAATAGAGAGAAATGTCAAGCAGAGTACAGTAAATAAATATATCATCACGGCATATTACCCATTACTGGGTGTGCCAGTATTTACAACACATGTAGACTTCGGTAATGATGACGATATATTTTACCGTGTGGGCGCTTACCAGGCATCACCTCGCGGGCACTCGTAGCTGATGTGGAGAGTGCACCACAGGGATCAAGCGATTAAAAGTCTGCACTGGCCGGGATCGAACCCGGGTCATCAAATTGGAAAACGGGCATTATACGCATACGGCCACGCGACCCAGAGAGACCTTTAATCCGAATTGCTAAATGTAAGTGGCTATTCGGATTAACGATTTGTTCGGATTACAGAATTTGTTTGGATAAATGTAAACAATTTCGAATTAGAAAGTTTTGCAATATTTATTACGGCACGTCAGAGACCAAACAATACTGAAATTAAGGAATATAAATAAATAAATATATCATCACGGCGTGTGCCAGTACCTACAACGCATGTAGACATCGGTAGTGCTGACGATATATTTTTACCGTGTGGGCATTTACCAGGCGTCACCTCACGGCACTCATAGCTGGTTTGGAGAGTGCACCACAGGGATCACTTTTGTGCGATTAAAACAAATAGAAACAAAAAATGTTTACTACATCCCGCTAACTCGAGGCCTCTTTTGTCGTTTTGTACGACCCGCGGCGTAATTTAAAAGCGGTTTTGACAGTGTAACAAAATCGAATACTTTTTTATAGGTCACATGTAGCCCTTAGGATAAAATGTTTTTCCACCCTGGTCTAGATCGGCAGTTTTCGGACTTTACGCTATTAAAATAGAAAATATTGTGACAGTTTTATATATTTAATATAGTTATTTTCGTAATAAGTTATGAAAAATACCAAATATCATGCGAGTGTAAATTGACGCACGACGCGTAGCGGAGTGCAAGTCAATACACACGAGCTAAGATATTTGTATTTCATACAAGTTATGAACATTATTTTTTAGACGAGCTTAAATAAATTTTACTTTTTCTGCAAAACTGAAATTTAGGTTCAAACGTACTGACATAGTAACCTAGCAACCATGTCAACTATTACGATATGAAATATATCATAACACTAATGTGATAAGTTCAACTTTCAGTGTTAGGATACTACGCTGATATTCTTATCACAATGGTCGTCTAAAAAATATATAAATTGGCTTTGAATTGAATTGTTATTTTTAAATTCAAAATGATATCAATGTAAAATACATAATAATCGTTTGTGTTTTTTTATTTAACGAGATTTGACATTTAATATTTTTTAAATTCTTATAAAAATAAAGTAGTCTTCTACTGCACTCGAATGAGCTATTAACGAACTCCTTTGGGTGCTGTAATAGCTTTGTTACAGATGCAAAATAGGAAAAATAATTTTAAAGGGAAATATAAAGTATATATTCAAAAATTATTTTCTAATGAAATGCAAGAAATGCTTGTAGAATTAGCCAGAGGTAATATGTTAGCCACATGAGATTTTTTCTTTATTACTTAGTAAAAAACGACTATTAATAATAAATCATTTTCTCACTCATCAAAATACGCTTGTATGCAAATCTCATGATTCCTGTACTGATCAATAATTCATTTCATTTAAATTCAAATTTCATCACTTGCGTTGCATTCTCTGAACCATTGTGAAAATAAAATATTATCACCTATAAAATGCATTTTGTTTGTATCCTTCCGGTATCCGATTTTGATCTAACACCGAATGCGTGGGTAATTCTTTAGTCCCAATTTCAGTGGCAGCACACGACCATAACATAAGCCAGACTCTTCTCACCCCATTTCAATTCACGAGTCACGGCGTTTTGTCATTTTCGTAGAATAATAATGCTTGTATGTGGCGCGCAGGGACCATAAAAAAGGGGATTTTAGCATTACGAGAATTTAATCCGAGTTTATATCGCCGCCAAACGTTCAGTGGCACTGCTACCAACACATTGCTACATCATTTTGTTACCTTCATTTATGATTTTTTTTGTCCTTCTACAAATTACCTGTAATTTCATCATCTAAAATGCGTATATCTATATCGATGAGATAGAAGAAATTAGCTGAAGCTAACTTAATTTAATTTAATCCAAGAAACATTGATACTTTCATGTTATTATGTAAATAGGATTAAAGCAGATTAATTTTTACTTTTAGTTTGGTCAGATTCGACGATAAACAAGGATAACCCGAATGAAGGAAACATTTAGGCGAATTACATTGTTATTATCTGTTATACTCTTATACTTGCCTCAGAAAAGGTCTGTTTATTAGCACAGCGCTAAAATGGCAATGATATCTTTGTAAATAAATACGTATACAAACAGAAACTTTCTCATCTCTATGATTATGAAAGAAATACTAGAATAACAAAACATTGTCAATCCATTGCTGACGAAAAAACTCAACATTTGCGAACTATTTAACAAAATGCAACTATGATATTTAACATCATCGTTCCATACGTAGTCTGTCACTCACTTTACTTTACGATGTTGAGTATATTATTATTTCTTATATTTATTCTGTTAGAAAATGATATGTTTGTAGCAATACAATAAATAATGAATATTATTTGTTGAAGCTTGATGCTTGGTATTTAAAATCAAGTTACTTAAGATTTTTAATAAATATAATCAGTTACATTTAAAAATAATTCATTTCTTTCAAAATGTAAAAATTTAATGAACAATATTAATTTCTAAATATTAGTTAACATTATTTTAAGGCCCGATGTTTCAACCGCTGGTTAACTCATAAAGTAATGTTAACTAGTAGTTAGAAATTAGAATGTGTTTTATAGTTTTTGCGTATATTAGATTCTTTAAGTTAACTACTAGTTTCCCTAACCAACACAAATGTATGAGTTAACTGTTAGTTAACAGAATTATAACCTAAAATGACCAAAGTGAGAATTGCATTTCTCATGTCATGGATGATTTTTACGTGATGAAGTGATTCGAATTAAAAAATATACCTACTTATATATAAAACATAGAATAAATCATTTTGAATTATGGGATGATAAAGAATTTTTTCAGCGTTTTCGCTTTTCAAAAAGAATTTGTTTTTTGAAAGATGGGTCCGGGTACAGTTCTGATTCAAGTATTAATAAAATTTTGCGGTTTTGTTCGCGGTTCAGGTTCAAAAAAATGTTAAAATGAAAGCCGAAATTTACGCAAAACGCAACAAGAAACGAACACAATTTTCACG
Organism: Ophonus ardosiacus; assembly: GCA_943142095.1. Taxonomy (NCBI): domain Eukaryota; kingdom Metazoa; phylum Arthropoda; class Insecta; order Coleoptera; family Carabidae; genus Ophonus; species Ophonus ardosiacus. Next base: position 47,062,119 of record OW964833.1, on the reverse strand, counting down.
AAAAGTCTGCCCAGACAGCAACGCAAACGCCTAAGACGTCGATTATCGGCTGTATTTACTTTTCGAACTAAAAATTAACCTGAACCGGAGTTGAACCCCGAACCTGAATTTTAATACTCGGTTCGGTTTCGACTCAGGTTCAATTAAAAATATATCTGAGGTTGGTACTCGGTTTGGGTTCCCTAAAATGTTACGGTTTGGTTCCGGTTTTGGTTCGGTTCAGGTTCTGGTTCGATGCCCTGGTTATAAGGTTGAGCCAGTCTCTGCATTAAATTTGTTTTCAATGTTTTTCTAGGCTTTTTGTTTTTGTTGCCAGTAGGTATACACTTCCACTTTTTTACATTCTATTATATTTTCAATATTCATATTCCACGACTAGAGCAACAAGAAGTCCTTCTTCTTTTGTAAAATTAGTTGCCATTTTTTTACACCAAGCATTTTTATAATTTAGCAGAATTACTTATAATCATCTATTATCTGTCACCTGTCCCTGTCATTGACAAACGTTTTTGAGGTTATACGTCAAATTGAGTCCGTCCAGATATAAACAAAACATTCATTCAGTGCTGTCAATGTAGTGTACTGTTTAGTTAACTTGTAGTAACTTAACGTGCCAGAGTGTCTGGTCTCGAACCTGGAAAACAAAAGTGACCCCTGTGGTGCACTCTCCACGCCAGCAATGAGTGCCCGAGAGGTGACGTCCGGTAAGCGCCCGCACGGTACAAATATGTCATCATCATTACCGATATCTGCGATAAAGCAGATTGTGGCACACTCAGAAATGGCTAATATGCCGTGATGATATATTTATTTATATAGTAACTTAACTAAATAATAAAAAACATGTACAAATTACACTAATAGTTAACTTTGTAGTTAAAATAACTACATGCATACATACAAACATACATACATAAAATCACGCGTTTCCCACTTAGTGGGTTAGCAAAAACCCGAAAACAATAACAAAAGGGATGAAAGTAAGAGCTCCACTGAATCACTTAACTTTTCAAAAACATTCTTCTTTCGCCTTGTCCAAAATCATCATAACATTCATACAAAGAACATATTAATGTAACCGATTTTCGGTAGCGAATAACCGCATGCGGACCACAATAATAGTTACGCAACAATCATCCTACGCCACACATTCCTATCCATGCACACTTCTTTCACCTCAGCCACATTCATAAACGTATTCATACATAATAACATATTAAAGTGACCGATTTTCGGTAGCGAATAACCGCATCCGGACTACAAAAATAACTAAAGATTACTAAATAAAAAAGTTAACCCTAATCTGAAATACCGGTCCTAAGAGTTATCCAGCGGTTGAAATACCGGCACCGTGCCTTAGTCATCACATCAATACATGAGATGTAAAATGCAGTATCGTAGAGAATCGTTTGGAATAAGCAGCTAGCAAACAGCAACACCGGATACGTTTCAATATGAAACAGTCCATTGGAACATTTGAGACGAGCATTGGTGCGAGCCCAAACAGTGACATGCATAATTTGAACCGACCAGGGTGTCATGTACAGCGGCGGCCGCAGGCATTGCATTAGATCAGCCCCAATGTATGTTGTATAATGTATAGAATATGTGTATGTTAGCTTATATTGTACCGTTACCGTGGCTGTCAGCGCGGATGAGTTTCGGAGCCGTAGGCGCCGCACTCGATTGCCCATGACGTGCGAGAACGCATGCTTACGTATACGTACCGAGTGTCCTGCATGCCAACTTCCCAACATGTGGACTCTTATTTTCTAATTGCATCCATCAGTTTCCATTTATATTTATATTTTCATACATTTTTTTGCCATTCCGTATATCTGTACTAGCGCATCGAAAGCAGTACAATCGCGTTAGTGCGAACAGAATAAATCCAGGCCTGTTCATATTATCGAAGGTTTATAAAATTTGAGATTATATAAGTAATAAAACTCGCATCCTTATTAAATAAATATAAATTAATACATACATATATTTATTAAGCCAAACTTACTATAATGTCTAATGCGGAACACGAATCTTGGCCCGAGGAGTAACGGAAAGAAATGCTCATATCGTGATATTCTATAAACGCCGGCAAATAATAATTATTACAGTATCTTTGTGCTTCTAACTCATTTGTGTACGCTTATGATACTAATGGATCTGAGTGTAAACAAGACAGAAACTAAAACGAACAGCAATTGCACAGATCAACTGCCAATATAAGAAAGGTTGCGTAGCTTTAAAACTTATTTGGGCAACTGTTATATGTTATATTAGGCATACGCGAAGTAAATTAATTGTATTTTGTGTGGATTTAAACGGAGCGCATATATACAGTGATTTGTGCTAACATATTTTCCATAGTTTCAATTTAGAAAAAAACAGGCCGTAAACGGATGTTGTGGAATAATCCTGTTGGTTTCATGTAAAAATCCGTTTATTCCATGGCAACCATATTGTAACCACTATTAAAAGCTGAATATGGACAAATACTGTCCGAAACGTCCTATTTTATACAAATAAAGATGATTATGACTGTTAGTCATAATTTTTGGAACCTACGGCCTGTTTTTTTCCTAAATTGAAGCTTTTACAACGTTCCCGAATCACCCATTTCTATATTTTCCATAGGTTATCTTTCATGTCCCGCACTATATACATACAGTAATTTTTAAAAATTTCGAAACGCTGAACCCAGTCATAAAAAAAAATATATCATCACGGCATATTACCCATTTCTGGGTGTGCCAATATCTACAACACATGTAGACATCGGTAATGATGACGATATATTTTACCGTGTGGGCGCTTACCAGGCGTCACCTTACAGGCACTCATAGCTGGCGTGGAGAGTGCACCACAGGGGTCACTTTTGTGCCATTTAAAATTGGAAATATTTGGCGTCTATCGGGAACGAACCCGGTACCCCCAGGTTCGCGACCAGACACTAGCGTTAAATGATCCAGGTTTTTCATTTAATTTTACATGCAATTCCTTCACTTTTCCTTTTAGCATATCTCCACTGCAGTACAATACTTGTATAACATAAAACTTGTTGGGTAATAAACATATTATTATTATTATTATTATTATTATTATTATAAAATCGAAATGGCGAGAGGTATTGTGCTGGCTACAACAGATTTTTAACTTTTAAATAGGTGAAATCCACAAGCACTACATACACTTTGTTCAAATTAACGAAAGCTAGATTGTTCACGTTATAAGGTAATCAATGTTAGAAAATATCTTGTTCAAACTAAGGAGTAGTCTATATATTCGAGTGTTCACGTTAACGCGATTGTACTAATATTTCCCAAAATACTTAGTCGTAATTTCAATGGTAATTTTGAGCAAAATATTATAAATTGATTTTTCCACATCCACAGCGCATTCTGCGCATAGCTTAAATTTCGTAACTTAACAAACTGGCCATTATATGAAGAGATTATGACCTCCCGACCGAAATAATTAGTCTGAACGAACCCCGAACTGCAAATGAGAGCATGTTAACCCTAAAGCGGGGAGCCGACTCGTCATCCGTGCCGAGCCATTCACCCTGGGCTCCGAGTCCGAAATCCTGCGCGTCCTCATGTCCAGAGTCTCAACACAGCACAGCGTATACTGTATGCCGTACGCCGTACGTACTTTCCGCTTACCGCACTGTGCTCTGTGTCAATAACGGCCACGGATATTACAAATTAAGGCAGATTGCGGCCAGAAAACCCGCTCAGTTCAGCGTTTGCGAAATTACCCTCGCTTCGATGTCATAATATCGTCAATTAGGCAAATAGGTAGTGGCTGGCGCGTTTGTTTGCACGTAACACACTCGTATACCTGGCCTGGATCGTCCGCTAGCTTGTACGTTCGACAATTCCACCATTCAGCCGCATCATCATTCTGCTACATCTTATTCATCATACAACAATTACAACTTTCCTACATATAACACATCTCTCTTCTTTCATTATTTTAGTTTTACTTACCTATCTCACATAGTATTTGAAATATTGAAATATAAGTAATTGAAATAACTATTTGAATTAGATAATAGTACCTATATTAAAGAACAAGTTTTAAGACATGTTTTTTTCGCACACCTCAAAATTTAGAAAACGAGCCTTGACGAGTTTTCTAATTGACAAGTACGAAAAAAAGTCTTATAACATGTTCTTTATACTATTTTTTATATATTTTGCGCCTTCTACATACTAAAATATTTTTAAAAAACTGCTAATATTACACCGGGTAAATTTAGGGAAATTTGTAAGTGAAATGTACTGTCACTCCGGTTTCAGAAAAAAAATTACAGTCAGGGCATCGAACCCGCCAAAAACTGGGTTCGGTTTAGGTTCAAGTTAATTTGTTTTTTGATAAATGGGTTCTTGTGTGGTTCTGGTTCAAGCATTAATAAAATTTGCGGTTTTGTTCGGAGTTCAGGTTCGGTTCGACTTAATGAAAATTGAAGTTTTTTTGAATGACAAACAAATAAAAATAATTGAAAATGAAAGCCGCAATATACGCAAGACAAGAAACGAACATAATTTTCAAGAAAAGTCAACATAGGCACCAACGCAGACGCCTAACGCGTCGGTCATCGGCTGTATTACAATTACGTCTACGTTTGGAACTGAAAATGAACCTGACACGGAGCTGAACCCTGAACCCGTTCGGTTCCAACTCGGGTTTAATTGAAAAATATATCTGAGGTTCGGTTCTGGGTTTGGGTTCGGTACAATATTACGGTTAGGTTCCGGTTTTGGTTCGGTTCAGGTTTGGGTTCGATTCCCTGATTACAATACCCTAAAATATTCGAAATGCTTGAAAGTATTTGAAATACTAGTATTGTATTTTACCAAACATAGTATTTTGTATTTTCTATTTGAAATACTTTTTTTTGCCCATATATAATTAAATTCTCCGTTTATATTTGATGAATTTAGTTTTGCTAAGGGCGTCTTACGGTCTTTATGTTTACCAACTGCTAACATATGGTAACAATATAATCTTCATCCCTCTAACATATGTATATACTTTCATTAAAAAATTAACAAATGACATAGATGATCTTGATAGTGTCGTTAACATAGTGTAAATTAACGAGTCATTTATTAATTACACGAAGTTTAATCTTAATCTTTAAATCTGACTGCATGCACGCACATTAACTTGACTGTAAACAATAAGTGATTTTTAATGACCCTATGTTTTCACTTTGAAAGAAATATATTTCATTAGATTAATATTGGAATCACTTTGCATTCGTGTTTTCTTTCTAGGTAGGTACGCCATGTTGAATGTTGAATGTTGAATTTTCATATATTTTAAATTGTAGTGCGTGTGGGTTGTCGAGAAATGTGATCGCCCCATGTCCTAAACGCAAACACCGTTTCTAATTACAGGTTGTCAGGGTGTCGATTTGTTGGGCTCTGCAACATAGAGTTGATGTTATCACAGATAAATATTACAAGTGTATCCTGTACTTTGATAGGAGTGCTAGTGCTGGTGTTGGCTTGTAGTAATGTTGACATATCACAATGTCGCATTCATCGGCTGTTCGTTTTAATTTTAGCTTTAGTCACCCTAACTGTCTGTTTACATCGACCAAGATAAATTTGATTAAAAGTACAGGGTTCCTATTCTATCGCATGTTTGCTTTTCTTATGGGAATAAGTAAAAATAGAAATTATGCAGTGCTCCGTATATTTTATATGCGATAACTGTCACACCTAATGGCTGTAAATATTCTAATTTAATAAGAAACTCTATAATCTTCTGTGCTTATTTTTATTTAAACCGACTTTCATGTGAATACCGCTATTGTGTGATAGTGATCTTCTTTATACATATTTATGATTGTATATGAGTGCTACGTGTAAGCTGTGACTAGCATTTTATATTATGTGCAAACTAATTGTCATTATTTTATTTTTTATTCAGATACACACAAATCTTGATTAAATTAAATTAACTTATTACCTATGTCATATAAAATTAGGAATGTATAGACAGGAAAAATGGCATTATATTTGTTTGTAATTTTATCTATCAGACACGCTCTACATTGAATTATCATTACTAAAAATAGAAAATTATTCACAGGATGAGAAGATAGTAGTATTATTGTGATGAAAACTATACTTTATAATTTCTGACAGGTAACATGTCATAAAATTTGTTTGAAATTTTAATTCAATACCAAGCCTACCACTACAAACAAGTAAGTTTTATAAAATATTTAATTCATTTTTCTATAGTTTACCAAACATCCAAAAAATGTAATTATCTATTTAGATGCAGAATTTAATTCTCTACAACATTTATTTAAAGAATTTTTGTCTAAAATTAATTGGCCACTTTTACACCCGGTATATAACAAAAAGTGCATATTTATTAAAAACTCTGCACCGAATTTTTTGACCAAAGACAATACCTTCCTTACCTACCTAAAAGTGACGAAAGGTAAAAAAGTATTTCTTAACAAAAAGTTATCCTAATAATGTCACCATTAACAGAAGTCATTTTGTCAAAGATTTAAGTCTTTGTTCCAGTCAGGGTATAAGGCATCAACACCCATATTCCGCATTTTCTCCAAAATCTTCAAAATTTTCAAAAATCCAATTTGTATACATGTAGGTACATTTCAACGCGCTGACTTCAAATTTTAAAACCGCAGGTCGATATCTCTTTTCGTTCTCGAGATATTTACATTTCAAATTTTACCCATTTTTGGGTCATAACCCTAAAATGGGTGGAGATACAACCCTGGCGACTGCACCATTCGATTCTACGGGCAAAATTACATAAGTATACAAATTTTCAATTTTTTTGAACAATGTGTACAATTTCTAGAGTAAAATAACTGAAAATTGCCAAAATCTGAAAAAATGGCAAGGGGTACACCTTAGATTTTTGCGATTTTTGGCCATTTTCAGTTATTTTGCTTTACAGATTGCATGCGGGGTCCAAAAAAATTGTAAATTTGTATACTTATGTAATTTTGCCCGTAGAATCGAATGGTGAAGTCTCCAGGGTTGTATCTCCACCCATTTTGGGGTTATGACCCAAAAATGGGTAAAATTTGAAATGTAAATATCTCGAGAATGGAAAGAGATATCGACCTGCGGTTTCAAAATTTGGAGTCAGCGCGTTGAGATGTACCTACATGTATAAAAATTAGATTTTTGAAAATTTTGAAGATTTTAGAGAAAATGCGGAATATGGGTTTTGAGCTTTATCACCTGACTAGTGCCATGTGACTTGTTTTTGTTCCAAAATTGTATTTCTGCGTTAAAAGGCACCAAATTCGGAGCCGAGATGTAGTTATAGAAAAGCGGGAAAGCTTATGAACAACCTAACAAAAAAGCCTGCAGGCATTGCTTCCAACAATGGAATATTCGCATCGGGCGGTGTAGGGTTCGGGGAGGAGAGTACATTGAAGGCGGCAACATTTGTTTTGTGTAATTTTATATATTGTCAATGTTGTAAGATCAATCTTGTTATTTAATTGCCACACCTCATATGCAGTACTTATAAAAAAAAATATATTTTTTTTTATAGTGCACCCCCTACGAAAATTGTTGGGTGCGCCACTGGTACAAGTAGATATTATAATGTATTTGATGTACGAATAGTAGTAAGTTACGTTTGAGGTCTTCGATCACTCAGTGAAACGATCGTATTTTTTACCTAATGAGCAGCTGTGAGCTGGTCGCACTTTTTAATTAATAGAACGTATCAGATTAGCTGTATAGTTAATAGAAATTTTGCTCAAGAAACCATAGAATTTTTCTTTTATATGGAAATGTCTCTAACGGGCGTAACGCGGGCAGCGGGCAGTGCGGACTGCGCAACGGATATGTGCGGGGAAAAGAGAGGATGGAAATATGTATGTTGCCGTGAAGGAAGTGTTCATTACGACACCGACACTTTAATTGTCATTGTATTGTATGCAGATTCTCTAGACAGTGTGACAATCTAGGCTATCTTTCTGCGTTTTCTACTCAGAATATTCCGTCCGTACAGCGTACAGCCCGTACTCGCCTCGCTGTTTGTCCATACGAAAGACGTTTAAGTTCACATTACTGGAGACTGATCTTCGTTCCTTCGGCTACATCTCCACTGTACACTTCACGTTTCTCACACATATACTATATATTCAAGTACAACGCTTCGTATACTTCGCACGCCTCGCGCCGCTAACGTCAGATCGTTATCACCCAAGTCCGGGAAATGTCCATTGTCAGATTGCCACACCAATTAAAACGAAACGGCATTTTCATTCATGGAATCCTTTTGTCTTTTCTCATCCATCTAATGTGACCGCAATTTGATATACATACACGTCTTACAATTTATTCTAATATTCTTAATAAAATCATGATATTTTTTTACTATCGGATGTTACTTCCTACGTATTCATTCACATGTGATACTGGTATATCACACACTGAAACGGTCTATGTTCTTATAGGGATCATCATTTTTAAGAAGGTGTCCCGATATCCCCCAACAATAAATGGGGACATCAAAAAATCTTGTGTTGGAGCATCAATAAATCAGTTCAGTTCATGGAATCTCACAGTCGACACAGTGAAATCTATCCTAGATGTAAAATATCAATTCTACGATATTACATATGAAGGATTTTATATGATTATATAACAAAAATTTAGAAAAAATTCATTCCAATGCAAAATGTTTCAAGTAAAAATGACGTTAACAAATACTGCTGGTCCTCCTGGTTTATGGATAGATTAATTCATATTAATGACATCAGGATTGTCATATTTTTGTTTTATCTAGTGTTTATTTTTTAATAATTATTTATGTCTAGTTTGTTCATTTTATATTTTCAATAAATTGTGAAATCTACACAAATGGTTAGAAATTTCTACAAAATTCTTTCGACTACTTTAAATGTACTCGTAGACTTAAAACTTTAAAAAACTGTTGGCTGAATGACTGGAGATAATAGTTCGACCTGTAATTTAAAGGAAAGTAGGATTACTCAACATGTAAACCATGCCAGAGGTTCTAAGAACCCTTTTATCTAAGAGTAATCCTAACATACTCTCAGATAAAAGGGTTCTTTGGACCTATTTGCCCTTTACCTCTTTAATACGATTTCTCGTAATTTTTACTGAAGATGAGAACTTTGTTTTCGAAATACGTATCTAACATAACACTACTATATTGTTGATATTAGTAACACAAGCTATGTAACCCAATATTAAATGGCGGAATATTTGAAAAACATATTCAATTTTTGTAAGTTAAGGCTGTGTCCAATTGGAGTTAGATCTTCTTCACATATATACAACTCCGTATGGCACATTAGTGATATCCATTGGTTTGTATGGCAACACTTTAGAACAACAAAAATGTATTATACAATTCGATTAAATTTGATACTTGAGAGTAAATGTTAATATTATATACCATAAAATAGAAGATAAGAAGCTATTTTTTGAGAGTAAATTTGACGTTTTGTATAAATTATAGAAACGAACATGATTTGTTTAATTAGTGCGTGTGAACTTCAAGACATAGTATGCTCCTGCAAAACCCTAAAATCTAATTCTTAAAATCCTAAATAACCTCAATATATTTAGGGTATATAAATTTAGAATTTAGATATTAGAGTGATAAAATTGCAACATCGGACACAGCCTAAAAATCTATACAGGGAATTAATTTTAACATGCAACATATGGCGAATCACTTCCATGGTTAATCACTATTGTCAAAAAATGACAGCAATGTAATTTTTGTCCATTTTAAAATGCAACATACAAAATTTGTAGTTTTGTATTATCAAAACTAATTTCCTATAAATTAGCCTACATACGATTAACAAATAATCAAAACATGAATGTTGTACATCTTAACAAACTTCAGCTTACAAAAATTCATAATTTTCATGTAATAAATGTTAAAAAGTACCACCAATCACTCTGAGGCAATATTCTAGTCGGTCGTAATAAGAATTGACACCATTTGTGATGTGTTTTGGAGGTATCTCCTGTGCTACAATACTATTTATAATGTTGCATTTTAAAATGGACAAATATTACATTGCTGTCAATTTTGTCAATAGTGAGTAACCATGGAAGTGATGAACTATAATGTTGCATTTTAAAATAAACTCTCTGTATTTCAAATTCAAACTAGTTGAAAGAAATTTCTCACCTTTTGCGTACCTATGTTTTATAATTTTGTTGAAAATGTTAACCGGCTAAATTAATGAGTTTGGGCTCGAATTTTAAACACTGTAGCGTTCCGTTTTTCCGTTTTGAAATTGTGGGCTCCTATCTCAATACATGGCGGATCTTTGAAACAAATAAAACAAGCGACGAAAGACGAAAGGGTAAAGGGTGAACTAAACCACGTTGGGGTTCCACATGGGACGGACTACATATTGTATGCCTCCACCGTAGCGGCCATTATAGGAGCTTGGGAAAGTACACAGATGACAGCTGGGCCTTTATATCCTACTCCAGCTAAGCTTGCACGACAATAGAACTCTGCAATTGTTTGTCAATAGCAGGGCTTGTCATTGGCTCTCTTGTGCCAATCGTAATTGTCGATGTCCTTGTTATAAATGGCGTCGCAACGCTTGACGTCGCTTCGCCATTCGAATAAATCTTAGTCCTTGTTGATTTTGCACACCTGCATAACCTTTATTTTTACCTAGAATACGTTATTTTAGGTAATATCTAGTTCCAGGCTATCAAATATGACAAATATATTTAGGTAATATGATACAATTTGACGTGTAGTGATGCACAGTTGAATGAACAAAAATGTCCATAATTCCCTTTATATAGATGCATACAATGCGTTATGGATTACATAGAGTACCAGCTAATGTATCGTGTCCTATTGATTCGGGTTCTTGTCCTACAGCCTGTCGAAAATATTATTTTTTTCACTATATTGAACACAAATATTTACTAAAAATATTCGATTTGAAAGAAATAAAGAGGTTCATTTCTTTTACACAAGAGCTCAGAAGAATTATAGATATGTATTTTTGTTTGAGGAACAGTACCGCACTTTGTGGCCGTAACCTGGAATAGGTACCTAAGATTTGAGAGGCATTGTCATTCTTCGGTTTTGTTTGCGTGCTCTACTTATGATTCTTTAAGTTTAGCTACTGAAAACCAATGGGTTGGTCTATTGTTGTGAAATTGAAAACCAAATATTAATGTTGAACATTCTATTAAAAATATGTTGACGTGGTTATTTCCATTGACGTTTCTTATAAATTTTATACTGTAAAACAAACTAGAAGACGGCTAGAGATAAACTGTTGATTGTTACATTTATTTTGTCTTAAATATTGTTGCATATTTTTAAATATGGTATACAGTGTGTTCAAAAAAATCCTAAGTCGGAATAGGCTATGAGCAAGAAAACTTAAGACAATTTTAAATTATTTAATTAAATGTCAATTTGGTACGAGATATTGTCAAATAATTTATCTCAAGAAACCAAAACTTTTCTTCTTAAATTCTTATTTTAGAAATGGAAATAAATTAGAAAGCGGTGAATGGCAATATTATGTATCCTTCTTTATTATCTTTTTTTCTTAAAATTACATTTCAAGATCAATTTTGACAACTTGAATTGAATAATAATCAAACATATGTTTCTGTGTTTATAGCCTATTCCGAATTAGGTTTTTTTCTGAACACACTGTATTAAATTTGATTTTGCTTATAAAATTTATAATAAAAAACACTGCTATATTTAATCTATGGATAGTATTGCTTGCAAAGATGTTATACATATATCACTACTAAGAGGTTAACATGGAAAATCGGTTTTTTGTAGACTGTTACTCCCCGTTTTAACCAGGGATGGTAATCGAAACTGGAACCGAAACCATTAACCGAAAAATGCCGAAAAAAAATGAGAAGCGAAACCGAAACCTGTACCGAAATTTGAAACAGATACAAAACTGGAACCGAAAGCAAAACCCTTGTTTATTTATCGGTTAACCGCATTATATACAGGTCTCTTGTTAGTTGTTAAATATTTTAAATTTTTATTATTAAAATAATTTTGTATAAGTATAAACATAAATTTATTTTCTATTTATTTTTTTTTTTTTGTCGAAAAGTATTTCCATTTTCAACGTAGTACCTCAATCGGGTGGAGCTCGAAATCCATTACGTTACATTTACATAGGCATTAAACATTGGAAATTAGAATATTTTGAATATTTGCTTCCCATTAAAACTGATTGTTATAAAACTTTGTACACGTGTTTGTGGACACTTTTTGCATTATTATAATAATTAATTGTTCAATCAAAATTAATAATAATATTAATAAAACCGAAACCCTTTTAGTAAAACCGGTATACCAAAACCGATTGCTGTATAAAAACCGAAACCCAAATCACAACCGAATTTTTATTTTCATGATGACCGAAACCGTAACCCAAACCGATATTTTTTATGGTTACCATCCCTGGTTTTAACCGACAACGACAAACAAAGTATTAAATTTATTCAATTTTGTATTAATAGCAATAGCCATGGAATTTTTTAACCAAATGGTAAACATATGCTTGACATTTTATCTGTCAGAATTTTTTGGCTAGGACTTTTTGTCCTACAAAATTTAAATTAATAAAATTATGACATCCATAATCTCCTATGTGCATCTTTAAAAAAACACTCGGTATAGTAAATATACTTTTGTTTTATAAAATAAATATATCATCATTACCCATTTCTGGGTGCCTGTTTCTATTCGCATATTTTGATAATTATATGTTTCAAGCCAAGAACTGCTGGATGGGAAGCTGGTCGAAATAAAAATGTTTGAGAACCACTGGAACAGCCCATTCAATCTGTCATCAAGTGTAAAGCGCTGTATATTTTTTAAAGGCACCCTAATTATTTTCAGTCTTTTGTTGGATTATATAAGCAACCCTTTATATATACACAAGGCAAATATTTTATTATGGGTGTATTATTTATGTATGGATGGGCGCTTTATATGCGGGAGCCATCGTTTCATACTGCATCCTCTAACTTTAGAAGAGTACAGATGTGTGCCTCGTATGAACTTCGGTTATGTTAAGGACATATTAGTTTGTCATGTCTTTTATCTAACGAATAATGCAAAGTACAAAACTTATTTAGAAAAAAAATGAATAGTACCAATTATAATTCAAATTTTTTACCATAGTACAAGTCGTAAGTACAAAAAACGTTATGTTAGTGAGTGTGACATAAGCATAAAGTTTTACAGTCGTGAACTGTGATGGAACTACTTCAGGCTTCAACCGACAACTATCTGTCTCAACATTAGCTCAAACCATGAACCTTCTAACCCATGTCCACGTCTCAGTCGCTCAATTCTCCTCTTACCCCTGTACTTCCGTGGACTGGTGAGATTGACCTTAATTATAGGTTGTCTTGTCCAATACCAAGCATACCTTTTAAAATTAGTTCCATTTTAGGTAGGTATGTCACGATATTGTCTAACATGTGATATAACAAAATCCTATCCATTATATTTTTTCATAAATTCCATTTGTAGTTATACTGCAAAATAATAGTTATTTATGTATCAAGGCACTAAAGTTCTATTTTTTTCACGAAGGCCTTCAGGGCCGAGGAAAATAAACCATGTGAGTAATGAAAAGAACTACAGTGTTGAGAGGTGCATATTAAATTTTATTTGAAATCGAAAAATTGTGTAAATTAGAGGAATTTAATTTTAATAATTAATTTTTCCTTGTTGTATTACTGAAGATAACTTAATTCTTGAAATACGTATTTAGTTTATTACAATTAAATTGTAAGGTTAAGAAATAAAATATATCATCACGGCATATTACCCATTTCTGGGTGTGCCAGTATCTACAACACATGTAGACATCGGTAATGATGATATATTTTACCGTGCGGACGCTTACCAGGCGTCACCTCACGGCCACTCATAGCTGGTGTGGAGAGTGCACCACACGGGTCACTTTTGTGCCATTTAAAATTGGAAAATATTTGACGTCTGTCGGGATCGAACACGGTTCCCCCAGGTTCGCGACCAGACCACTAAAAAAAATTATCCCTTAACCTAAAATTTAATTTTAATAATTAATTTTTCCTTGTACTACTGATGATAACTTAGTTCTCGAAATACGTATTTAGTTTATTACATTTAAATTTTAAGGTTAAGGAGTAATTTTATTAGTCTTATTTATAATTTAACCTTGCCTTCTTTTACTATTATCATTTATAGGTTATGTTTAAATACAACGATCGAACTATTACAATAATAGCGCTATTATGAAACGCAATTTTACTTTATATCCTTATGAGATTAATCTCTACTTTTAACAAAAGCACCCTATAATAGTGGGTTTGTAATACGAGCCATTATTTTAAAAATTACTAAGAAAAAGTACAATGAAATGCCTTTTTCTATATTTATAAATAAATATATTATCACGGTCTATTACCCATTTCTGGGTGTGCCAATCTGCTTTATCACAGATATCGGTAATGATGACGACATGTGTGTATCGCGCGGGCGCTTACCAGGCGTCACCTCCCGGGTACTTATTGCTGACGTGGAGAGTGCACCACAGGGTTCACTTTTGCGCCATTGAAAATTCGATTGGCGTCGGTCGGGATCGAACCCGGTTCCCCAGATATTATATTATATTTATATTATTGTAATATTAGAGTCAAGAATCTTTCGTGGTCTATCAAAAATTCGAGACTAGATAATTCTGTGAGTGAGCGCGAGCCTCCCGGCAATACTATTTGGAAAGAATTTTAATTACGACTCTGTCCGTTTTTGAATACTGCAAAGCTTCTTTGTCAAATATCATACGCAGTTCCTTTCTTAGATTAGACCAAGTGTGCTTTGGTGCCGAGCTTTCATTTTATAAAGAGCCTACATTCGATAATTATTATTATACACTTATTTTTATTTGATATTAATAAATCTTGTGTAATTTGTATTTTAAAAAATATGCTACCATATACATAATATTCAGAAATAAAAGACTATGTTAGTGACACGACAAAGATGAGCTAGTAGTCATCATGAACATTTCTTATAAATATTGTGTGTTGTGTTATATCTTCACAATGATAATTGGCGTTTATAATTTTGACATTTATGACATTATCGAATAACAAAATTTTATTTAACTTTATTTATTTCTAACTATACTGTTTGCTTGGTTAAATGCGTTAGTGTTACTAACACTACTACAACTTTTACTGTGACGGATGACTTAGGTGACATTTTAGGAATAGTCGTTTAGAATTCAGGTAGACCGTTGTGTCCCTAAATTACTGCTTTTATCTTCACCGCTTTTATTATGGAACATAAGGTTTAAATTGCATGACACTTTTCACAGTTTTTCCCATGTCATTTATGGCAGAGCACTCTCGATAGAACTTTGAGGACAGAACAATAGGTAGTGGATTGATAAATAATAAAACCGAAAGAAAAGGTTAATAGAATGATGTGTAAAATATATTTGGAGATAGTAGATTTTATATAGTTATATATGTGTTAAATTACGTTAAGTTGAATGGCAGAGTGGCCGCGACAGAAGGTAAGATCCAGACTCTAGACACGCCTCTTGCTTTCGAACTGGAATTAGTTTGCGGCACAAGCAAAAGCCTACCTGGGATGAGATGGACGTAATAAATGTGTGTCTCACCTTGCCGTTAAGTCATTGTCTTGTGCCGTCGCCCGCCTCGCTATCAAGCCTGAAGTACTTGACTGTCGGTCGTGCAGGGAACTCTAGCACCGGACCAAACCGGCCGTTCTCTTTTTTCAATTGGATGCAATCTGTTACGGCATTCTCGATGTCTGCTAGCCTACGGTCGCGCACCTAATTATTTTTGTTCAGGATGCGCCCAGGTCTTTTTCCAATTATCGGAAATGTCAAGTCTATGGACATATTTCATATATAGCTGGGACCCGATATATATATATATATATATATATATATATATATATATATATATATATATATGTATATATAAATAAATAAAATAAATAAATATATCATCACGGCATATTACCCATTTCTGGGTGTGCCAGTATCTACAACACATGTAGACATCGGTAATGATGACGATATATTTTACCGTGTGGGCGCTTACCAGGCGTCACCTCACGGGCACTCATAGCTGGTGTGGAGAGTGCACCACAGGGGTCACTTTTGTGCCATTTATATATATATATATATATATATATATATATATATATATATAGTGTGTCCCCGGATGGACCTAACTATACTTTTAAACTTCCTTATTTTGCATTTTAGAAAGACCAGTCATTCTTCATAAATAGTTATGCTTCATCTAGCAAATCCGCAGCAACTACCAAAATTTTGAAATAACATACAGGTGGTTAAAATTTATTACACAATTTTTACAACACACAAAAACAAAGAAAACTTATTCTGCATATTGCACGCCTGGTGTTACACATATTTCAACGACTGATCTAAACTTTTCAATCACTAGGTAGTATAGACCAGGGCATCGAACCAGAACCTGAACCGAACCAAAACCGGAACCAAACCGTAACATTTTAGGGAACCCAAACCGAGAACCGAACCTCAGATATATTTTTAATTGAACCTGAGTCGAAACCGAACCGAGTATTAAAATTCAGGTTCGGGGTTCAACTCTGGTTCAGGTTAATTTTTAGTTCGAAAAGTAAATACAGCCGATAATCGACGTCTTAGGCGTTTGCGTTGCTGTCTGGGCTGACTTTTCGTGAAAATTGTGTTCGTTTCTTGATGCGTTTTGCGTAAATTTCGGCTCTCATTTTACATTTTTTCCAACCTGAACCGCGAACAAAACCGCAAATTTTATTAATACTTGAACCAGAACTGCACCCGAACCCATCTTTCAAAAAACAAATTAACCTGAACCTAAACCGAACCCAGCTTTTGCCGGGTTCGATGCCCTGGTATAGACCCATAGTGTTCCGTTTTTGGAACATCAAAATATCTAAAATTTTTGTTATATTATACTTTTTATACTTATTCTTGACAAATATTAGCATAGCATTATCAAAATTTCAAAAAATAAACTAACTTCTAATATTATGCAAACAAAGGTAAGTATAACAAATTTGTAACATTTAATAAATTTATTCAAAATTTTGATTCATAATTATCAATCTGTTTTGTTTTATTTACATTTTATTTTCTTACGCAAAATATAATCAAATTTACACTTTTCTCAGCTTTCCTATTGTACGTACATAAAACGTATAATTTTGACAGTGTTATAAATCATGACAGTATCTCACTCAAAGAAATCTACAATCATAGTAACACGTCCCACTCTTTATGTCGTGTTTCTCCATTATCTGATACGATACAGGTCTTTAGTACCATGTTTACAAGTCGTAAAACAAAACAAATAATATATTTCGGTGTTGTCCCTTTTCAGATACCGCACACCGCCCGGTGATTTTTACTTGTAAAAGTTGGTTTGGTTTCAGTTTCAATTAAAAACAAAGACAAACCCAAAATAAAAATAATCACGGCTTATTACCCATTTCTGGGTATGTCAACCAGTCTGCTTCTATTCGTAGATTTCGGTAATAACTAGGGATGCCGCGAAATCTCGCATTTTCGAGATCTCGTATCGAATTTCTCGAATTTTCGAGACGAGATTAACCTTATTCTCGTCTCGATATTTCGAGACGAGAGTTATGACCTCGAGATTTGCTCGAGACGAGAGTAGAAATTCAAGATCTCGATTGTACGATTTTTTTATATTACGAAAATATTTCTAATTAAAATATACCAAATAACAAAATATTTGTCGATATAAATAAATATTTTAATTGCCTCTTCATTTGCATTCATACATGAAATGACATCTATGGTTGGTATACTCTTCACGCCAGCTTCAAGTACCCGCACTCTACGAATATATAATCATAATTACCAATATTAGCGTATAAAGCAGATTGCTATACCCATCAAAAGGTAATAAAGCCATAATATTGTAGAGTACCTATTTTTTACCTACCATTCAAACACCAGACTTAGTAAAATAGTGTTTTAATCAGAGGTACTTGTTTATTATATTCATGTTGTTTGTAATGTTAATTTATTTGCTATTTCTAATTATAAATTCGAGAAATTCAAGACTCTCGAGTCGAGATCGAGGAAAAGTAAGGAAAAATATGATGAGACAAGATGCAGAGAAATCTCGTCTCGACGAGACGAGTGTGGGTTGTTTCTCGCCATATCTCGTTTCGCAGCATCTCTAATAATAACGATATATTTGAATAGTTGAGGACATTTATCAGGCGTCACCTCATAGGCTTTCGAAGTTGTCGTGGAGAAAGCACTACAGGGATCACTTTTGTGCTATTTGAAATTGGAAATAATTTTCAAGTTTTGACTTCGGTCTGATTCGAACCCGAGTCATCAGGAACACAAAACACAACTGATTACTTCATACACTTAGCTATGTGATTTTAAAAAAATCTGGTCAATTTTAATAAAATTTCGTTTAGCTTTGATATGATATTAGATGGTTCAAGTTTGTCGTCTATCGGAATCGAATCTGAGCCGTCCGAATCATAACTGTTCACGTAACACACACAGCCACGGGACTAATATAAACCTATAAGAAATGTAAAATGATGTAAATTACAATATTTTAACATATAATAATAGCAATCTTGTTTATTTACAATAAACATTATTTGTGTAACAAATACACTTAAATACTTTTTTTTACATCATACTGAGATTTTATTAGTAATTGCGTTATTCCATAAAATTTTATAATTATTGGAACGTGTTTATAATCTTGTAACTTGACGTAAACAAAATCATCATAAACATTAGCATGACGTTTCATATATACTGATTGTACATAGGGTTGTAAAATGTAACATTAAATTCTGAGACAGGGGTGCTAAAGATATATTGTCTTGAAGCGCGCGGACTCCATTATCGTATTTGCCACGAGTGAGTAGTAACAGTAAAGAATGAAACACTTTTGTAGATATATTATTTCATTTATACGAGCTAATGTATCTGAAAATGTCAACATTACGGATGTAACTTACCCCATCGTTAAAGGTTTTTTGAACATTAATCACGATGCATTTAACATGGCACAGTAAAAATGGATTAGTTTCAGTTTAAAAACTTGATTAATTATATTGATCGTAATCAATGTACATATGCACTAACAATAATTAAAATTAAGTACCATAGAGAATATATAATTAGTGAGTAATTAAATGGTGTGGAAATTATAATAATTACGTTTTTAAAATTGAAAATGTAATTATTGTATTAGTCGAAACCAACGATTGTCTGACAGTGAATGTGTAAATGTAGTGCCCGTGTTATATACTTATTTAACGTAAAATGTAAAAGTATAGAGGAGTAAGAAGAAGTGAATATACGTAATAGATGCGATGCGATCCTTTGTTTGTAAGGACGTTGCACGCAGTACACACAGTATAGAATATAGCATGAAGCATACAGCACGCAACATAAAACACGAAGGAAAGAGAGTAAACGGGCAGTGAAGAGAACGTGAGCGTGTTATTTATTCGTGTCAAGTGCGTGCGCTAATTACCGGGCGTGCCGTGTTCTGGTGTGCAGTGAATTTGTGAGCCGAGCCGAGCCGTCTTGGTCTTGCCATCCGCTGTACACTCCGTGCGCTCTGCCTTTCACATTCACAATCCCATTTTCTGTGCTCTACGCGGCTACGGCTACGGGTACGGGTACGGCTGGCGTTAGCAACGAGGACGGCGGACGGCGAACGAGGCTACAAAAACACAACAACCAAGAATCCTTCGTAATGTTGCGTGTAGCAAACATCACTTTATCGTCTATCTCATCTCTACCTTGTCAATATTCCCCCACCAGTGAAGGCTGCGAACTCGTTACGCTCCTCCCAGATGATGCGCACGACGATTTTGTAACCCCCTCTCTTCTCTGTTGTTTCAGCTCTCGACAAGTTGGGGTCTAGACATCTTTTCACGAACAGTGCACCCGAACCGGTTCAGCCGAACGCGGCATTTGACATCGCCAGTTTGGTGTTGTACGGTTGCCAGGCCTTACCCATCCGCCTCAAAATTCTTTTGGACAGGCTTTTTTCCGTCCTGCAGAAAGAACAAGTGATACAGGTGTTGCATGGCTTCGGCTGGACGCAAGAGGACTACGCTCGAGGCTATATACTGCAGGTCAGTCATCCTCATGTTTAATGCCCGCAGTTAATTAACACCAAATATTGTGATGCACCGCGTCTTGTGACTTTCTTTCTTTGTATTGTGATACATGTTACTGTTACGTAATCATTATTCATCTACAACTTACAGTGTCTAATGTCCGTTATTTTGTTTACAAGTGACATCTAATGCTATCCAAATATTTCACAATTTGTCCCGTACTGCAAATCAGTTTCTCGTGGAAATTGTTTTCAACCGTAGTGAATGTTTTTATTAGCACAAAACACATCGTCTAACGCTGCGAGGTAGATAGGGTACACAGAGTTATTTTGGTGTTTGTTTATTTATGCGAGTGACTCGTAACGTCAAAGACGTTCAGCGTTCCTTAAATGAGTCTGATCATTGTTGTATATAGAGCAATAGTGGCACGACTGTGTTCAGACTTTAATACTTATTTATTTACCATGAAATATGAACATTTTTGACAAGATTATAATATTTAATAAATAATCATATCCATTTAACTTTTATTTATATATTATTGTAGAATTGTTTGAAACTTACAATTTTTAACTTGTGAGTATAAAATCTTATCTCCGCAATCAATATTTTTATTAAATTGCCAGTCTGTAGACATTGCATGTGTTTAAAAATTATACGAACGAAAATAGAATGAAGTACTTGTCAGAAAAGTGGCTGAAAATACAACGTCTTACGTGGTATGCAAAATGCGTTATAATTGCAATGTCTATTATTTAAACTATAATTTACTGATGCAACCAGCATGATATAAAGACAATTGACCGCACGAACCTGCTGTCTCTTTCATAAATTTGGTGTAGTGTTGTTAACTGTGACAGGATATTAACATTGTATATATTATTGTATGCGACGGCAGCAGTAGATTACTAAGGCGACGGTTGGCCGCGGATACTACTCAGCTGTAATCGTCGTCACTTCTCAACACTATTCGATACGGCTTTTGTTATTTATTACAAATATTTACATCTTTATTATATATTGCGGCATTTGCATTATAAATAGCATATATTTCACCTTGTTTATCTAATTTTAAAAACACTAATACCATTTAATCTAGGAGAAATTTTATAGTTTATGAAATATAACGTAATTAATTATTTATAGATATTATATTAGTAATTTTAAATAGTGAAATAGTTGAGTGTACGCTTTAAAATTAGTCGGCTTATGCTAGTATCTTAATTGAAATATACATACATTCAACAGAACTGGATTCACGTATTTTGCGAATTGGTTATCTTCAAGTTTATTTATACGTGCTCCTTGATGAAACATTCTCCAGGCATCTACTGTAAACAGTTCAGCTATCTTGACTCAGTATTTTTACTCCTCAAATTCGTAAAATACCTCCGTACCAGTATATTTTCATAAATACTTCGCTCTCATCTATTGATATTTTG
Organism: Ophonus ardosiacus; assembly: GCA_943142095.1. NCBI lineage: Eukaryota > Metazoa > Arthropoda > Insecta > Coleoptera > Carabidae > Ophonus > Ophonus ardosiacus. The sequence continues at coordinate 47,040,457 of OW964833.1, read as the reverse complement.
TATAAATTGCCATTAATATATAAAAACAGGATATGTAAAATTTGAACTAATTGTATATGAAAAGTTAATCTTTGTCATAGTTCTTATGGTTGTTTTTTTTTTAATATATACAGGAGGCTCACGGCACTACACTGGACAGATGGAGTATATGCAGTCCTGAGGAGGAGCCTCTAGTTCTACAACAATTTCTACGATTTGGAGAAACTAGAGCCATCACTCAGCAACTTCTATTAGCCCAGCACGCACTTCAAGACCCACAAATGCTAGATCATCTCGAACGTAAACCGCTGTCGCAACCATCACGACGTACGATTTCTCCTAATCATCGTCCCTCGCCTCCTAATTTCACACCTTCAATATTCAGCCCGTCTCGCCTACCGTCAATGTCACCACATCAGAAGCACTCGTTAAATTTCCTTAAACTCTCGTCTGCAAATGGTCCTGTAGCAGCAGCATCTTCAACACCCACCAGCTCGTCATCACCCACTGCCACCCCAACATCAGTTCCAACGTCTACTAGTATGAATATGAGCACAAGTCCTCTGAGTGTATCGCCCTTAAATCGTCTACAGAATATGCAGCCTTTTGATTTCCGTAAACTTGGGGTAAGCTTTCCCACTACAAGAGTCAGCCCAGAATTGCCAACACGACGACGCACACTCGACAATGATACAGTTCCTCCTGGACTTAACCTCTCCATGTCCACAGCTATTCCTATATGTTTACCTCCACCACCTCCTCCTCCCCCAGTCTCCACTGCCATCTCTATTGCTAATTCTTTATCACACTCCGCAGCAGCTATGGCGGCTGCTGCTGCAGTCACCGTAAATCCTTTAGCCGCCGCCAGTCTTGTTGCATCTTCCTTTCCTAATCTTATTTCCTCCGGTAGTAAATCGCCATCAACTGCAGACTTACTAAGTGGTGGTGGAAGTAGTGATTTCGGCTCTGAAGATGATGATGATGACGAGGAAAACTCTCATAGTGCTCTCAACCTCAGTCGTGACAAAGATGTTCAAAAAATTGTTCGTGGCCATCAAGCACGACCCGGAAGTCATATTCGAAAGACATCGTCACCCACTAAACGACACTGGGGTTCTTCGAATCTACCTCTAAATCTTGGTACACAATTTATAAATCCAGCAACTGGGAAGAAGCGTGTGCAATGTAATGTATGTTTGAAAACATTCTGCGATAAAGGGGCGTTGAAAATACATTTTTCTGCCGTTCATCTTCGAGAAATGCACAAATGTACCGTGGAAGGATGTAATATGATGTTCAGTTCTCGTCGTTCACGAAATCGACACAGTGCTAATCCAAATCCAAAACTACATTCTCCACATTTACGAAGGAAAATATCTCCTCATGATGGCAGAAGTGCTCAAGCTCATCCTTTGTTAATCCCACCGCAATCTGGTCTATCGTTACCTGCAGCTGCCGCAGCCCTTAACCCTTTGAATCCATTTGGTCCATTTCCTTTATTAACTGCCCCTAGAGATATTCGTCATCATACTGCACTCGCTGCAATGGATTTTAAACAAAGTCTTGACCTTAGTATGCAGAGATACGAAGAAACACGACGAGATATGAGCACAACTTCTTCAGAAGACGCTGCTTTGGCACTTACTACGAGTAGTAATCAAGAAGAAGACGATGACGACGATGATGACGGAATTGTAGTCGTGGGTGGCGATGATGACGATGATACTGAAAGAAATGAAAATGTCGAAGGTCACGAAATATCTGATCAACCTGAAGATTTCAGTATGCCTTCAAAGCGACCAAAAATGTCAGTGTCTGATGTTGATGAAGATATGGCCAGTAATGTAGATAGTAACGAGGATTCATTAAGTGTTGTTGATACGCATAGCTTAAAGGACGATTCCATTTTCAATTCTACGAAACGAAAGCGAAAAAGTCTAAATCCTACGAGATGCGCAATACCACAAATAATTGATGATAGTATGACTGATTGTGATTCTTCTAATGATATTGTATTTCCTGAGCCAATGCAGGAACAACATGAATCTGATGAAATGATGAAACATGTAAAAGAAGATAGAATGAGCCTAGCTAGTAATAAAAGTGAAAATGATGAAAATTTAAAAATGGAACAAGAAACAGAAGAAGGTGTTCGATGTAGTTCTACTATTGGTATTACCAAAGCCAGTCCAGATGTAAATGCAAATGATTCTGAATTAAATATAGAAATAAAAACAAGCTTAGCTCCTCTATTTCCGTTGGAAAAATATAAAAAAGAAAAAAATTGTTATGAATCAATTGAACAATCAGAAGAAAAATGTGAAAATGATAATCAGTACAATGATGAAAATGAACAATTACAAGACGAAGAGAAAGAAGATAAGAAACACGGATACAAAGCAGAAAACAAAGAAAGACCAAGCAGTTCAGCAGGCAGTCATAAGAGTGATGAATCAATGGATTCATCAAATGCTTTACGCCACTTGGAAAGTTTGTCCCACGGCCACTTCAGTGACCTGATGTCCCGTAACTTACAGATGGGTTTGGGGCAGCCGCAGTTCCCGTCGTTGGGTTTTCTGATAGGAGGGGATCCGCCCAGCCCAGCACGTTCACATGCCTCTTCCGCCGCCAGTTCCAACGGCGCAGAATCACCTGACGAGAACAGCCAGAATCAGATTTTCGGGCACTTCGAGAACGGCCAGTTTATCAGTACTATGGACGTACCCATTGACAAAGACAACCCAAGAAGATGCACAGCTTGCGGTAAAATATTTCAAAATCATTTCGGTGTTAAAACGCACTATCAAAACGTTCATTTAAAGCTAATGCATAAATGTAATGTAGATGGATGCAACGCTGCGTTTCCTTCCAAACGAAGTCGAGATCGACACAGCGCGAATTTAAACCTGCATCGCAAGTTGCTTTCGACGTCGTCTTCGTCGGACAAACCAGGGGCCTCAGTATTCATGGACAAGTCACCGTTCGCTTCGCTGGCGAGCAACGCGGTGCTGCACAACGAGTTCTTAGCCCGGCTGTACGTCGACACCCACGGCATGCTCCCCCCGCCGCCCGGCACGTTGGAGCAAATGATGGTAAACGGGAACGAGCGGCTTCCACCCCCGCCGCTGCTGCTGCCGCCGCTCGCGTTCCCCTCGTTAGGTGCCCTGCCCGGCTTCCCCCATGCGAACGGGCGCAAGGAGCGCACGTCCGAGGAGTCAGGCTCGGGCTCCGGGTCTGGATCGTCTCCCGTATCTTCCCCCGCCCCCGCGCCTACTGCTGGAGTACTCGGCCTGGTGTACAGCGTCGAGGATGAGCTACCTGACCCTGATGTGGATGGCAAGTTGCCGTGTCGCTTGTGCCGGACAGCATGTGTCGATGCTGCTGCGCTGCGCGAGCATTGTGAACAGAAACATGCGGCCGATATGCACCAATGTCCTATAGTCGGCTGTCCGCGGCTGTTCACTAGTCGCACACGGCGTAATCAGCATGTAGAATCCGTACACTCGCAAACTTCCAACCCATCCAATGGCAATTGTTCGTGACCATTCAAGAACTTTTTTCTCTCTAATAAACAGGTACCCCTGTGGTGGTAATTGCCACTTATTTATATTCGTAAGTTTATTCGTTCATTGTGATTTATAAACAAAAGTATTCTGGACTCATTGTTGTTGATTCTCTCTCAGTCTAAGAACTAAGAACCAGTCTTGTGAAATACTCATTTATGTACATATGATGAAATATTAATTTCTTGTAGTTAAATAAGATATCGATATATAAAATGCCCGATCTCTGATATGATGTGATTTTAATTCTTTACAGGCACTGATTGTAATCGCGTTTGTTATTTACTCGTACATCACACTTAAGGTACATTTGTTTATATTACAAATTATTGACATTTCAAGTGATAATTTATAGTAAGTGATTAGAGAGCTATTTAAATGTGCAATAATATAAATGTGTACATATTCATATAATTATAAATTTATATATACAGTGTGTTCAAAAAGGGTCATTTTTTGAGGTTATACACATTTTCATGTGCTGATTAATAAATAATGAATTATTTAATCACGTAATTGGTGTTGAATAGCAAATAATTAAATTAATTAGATTTTTAAAAAAATTGCATGGCCAGGACACTAAAAATGTACATTGTCCTTAATTTTCCGAATTTTGGAAATATTCTTGTTGATTGACAATCAACACATCGAAATGTATGTACCCCTGAAATATTTTACCCTTTTTAATCACCTTGTATATATATGAATTTACTGAAGACATAATTAATAAAATAGTATGTAATCTAAATTCTATGTATCTGTACTTTTAGATTGTTATTGTATAATATCTACTATACATATACTAATAGTTATTCTATATATTTGATGTATAGATGTACATAATATAAATAAATGATAAGGCCGTAATATTAGAAACAAAGCGTGATGCGTGAGATTCAAAGCTAAAATAACCGAAGCATTGCTAAGTTACGAATTGTTAGTTGACTTGACCCATTACCGTAAAGCGTAACTTATATCAAATGTATACGAGTTAAAGATGAAATTACAAGAGATTGCATATTGTCAAATTGATAGAAGATTAAACAGAGACTTTTACGCATTTTTATTCATAATTTGAGAACTAGAATTGCAAAAGTTCCTTTGTTAAATTACTTCCACGCACTATTTTTTTTTCAAATCTATTACATTTGTGACATGTACCAATCAAATGTTATATTTTGTTTATCACTTCATCTCAGAATGGTAAATTAGCACTAAAATCAATGTTATTCGTTATGGCATATTTACTTCTTGTCTACATTGACTAATATATGTACCGCCTTTGGGCTTCATTAAACTATAGCTGTCGTAAACTTGGTAGTTTTTCATTTTATCTGGTATTAAGAGATAATATTATCTTCATTACATTTTTGCGCTACTATATGGTAAGTAGAAATAATCAGGTAAGCATTAGCATACCGTCGAAGAATACATACACATATGCTAACTGGAAAATAGCGCTAATTTATATATTTTTAACTTTAACTCATTTTGCTGATATCCCTAATATAAAAATATTTGTTTTAGGAGGAAGTAACTTCGTACTAGTTGATAGATAAAAAAAATAACGGATTTCTCGGCAGTAATTGTAAGAAATTACCTATATTCTTATTCCATTTTTACACTTTTTGACCAACGTATGATGGTCAAACAGAATTTCGTAAAACTTTTTTAACATTCTTTTAATTTACTAAGAGAGGTATTGAATTCATGCTAAAAATCGCATATCCAGATTTTATTGAGGTTTTGGTAACAATTAGACAACCGGAAGTAGTAGTTTCTTTAAAAAATCTTTTAATTTTATTTTTTGGAAATTTATATTATTACAAATAGTAAAGAATATAAAATTCTCTATCCAATACATTGAACATTTTTATTATATCTTCTACAGATTTAGAGATAGAGAATTATGAATATATAAAATAATCCATTGTAACCTAAAATTCGTACTTGGACAAGTCGAGATATAATAGTAATTATAATATTATGCTATTGTTATAACGAGGAAGACTCCATCAACATCTAAAACTGGTATAAAAAGAAAAGGGATTCATTTATAAGCCAAAGTATGTAAAGTATCAATGTCAACTAAACACGCGCTTGCTATACATATATTTCATCATATACCTTTAAGAATTACTGCCAATATCGTCAATGACTTGGAAGAATCTCGAACATTTAAGAGTAGGAGGAAACTTGTTCATAGAATGAATGGAAAAATAAAGAATAGATGTACTTAAAATTTGTTGTGTGTACCAGAAATTTTAAATACAATACTTATATAGCCTAATATGAAAATGGCGAGAGGTATTGTGCTAGCCACAACAGATTTTATAACATGTGTTTGTGAAATTCTCAAAATTCTTAAAAGATCATGTATATCAGTGAACAATAAACCAAAAATTTTAAAATTGAATATTTCTGATATCAACTAATTGCTAAGTGACTGTTAAAACTTCTTGCAAGTAACATAAATATAATCATGTAACTTACCTTTATGTAAAAGTATTTTACATTTTAGTATTCCCTGATGAAGTTACAAAATGTGTAACGAAATATTGGAAATTTAAATAAAATTAACTACTTTATGGAATAACAACAATATAATTCCTTACAATCACCGCCGAGAAATCCGTTATTTTACAAATATTTGTTTTGTTTCACTGGGATAAACAATATTTCCCTGGGTCCATCACATATTTTCTTCCAAATGTTTTATTGACAGTAAGTACCTATGCATGTGTCTAGTCGAATTCTAGTATGCTTTGTGTGGACAGTAATTTTTCATTTTTAGTGTTTAATTGATTAAAAAAAATCACCATTTTGATATAAGTAAACAAAATTTACAAATCGAATAACACGATTATTTTCAAAACTAAAAATATGATCTTTTTATTCATCTACTCTGTACCACCAAATTGTTTCTATAATAACAATATGTAGCACTGTAGCCATTTATATTGGCACTGTGCATAAAGTGACGAACTATAATATTAGTAAATAAAAATGTGATTAAACTAGTTTAAAAATAATTAGCTTTCATATTAAATTATTTATTGATATCGTTAATCATTTTCTCCGAATTATTCCAACAATTTTTTACGTTTTGTTTCTTTTTTTTTGTAGGGTTGGAAAACTTGGAAAATTTGCTTTTAAAATGTTAATAAGTATTTTCGTTAACTTTTAGTGTTTCTTGTATTATATTTATCAAATCATATATCACTATACGGTGTCATTATTGAGCCAGCGTTAAACTTTCCCAAAAAATATATAAACAAGCTAATACTTTCTGGAATAGAGTTCTTTGGTCCAGTAAGTAAATATTAATTTAAAAACAATGTCATTAAATGTTATGATGCAAAAAATGCGAAGTTTTTTATCAGAAATTATTTCCAATTTTCAAAATGCATAACAGTAATCTTCATAATGTACTCCTCACAACAGCTTGAAATGCCTTACCATTTATGGTAAGTATGGTAACATTATCGAACTCTGCGAACAAAAGCAGATTGACATATTTAGCAAAGCGTAATAACAGCCATTAATTATAATATCATTATCTCGTCAAACATAAAACCAGAATTCTACGGAAATTGTAGTAAGAAAATAATAATGGCATATTATCACGGTTTCTCTTAGTGTCGTAAAAACAAAATAAAATATTAGCCGATTAACCACGGTTATTTTGCCGGTTTAACAGAGACTACTTGCGAATTGGGGCAATCGGTTATCCAATTAACCGACTAACCGCGAAAAACCGGTTATTCAACCACAAGTAACCGATTAATAGCCTAATAGTAAACAAAAACGAATGAATATCTTCTTCACTAAATTAAAACAATTATTATTATTGCAAAAATCAGTAAATCGCCGACATACATAATATACCATACTCAACTAGTCATTACAATCAACTATCCGGTTATTCGTACCAACCGGCCAACCGATTAATCGAAGTATACGGTTACGTTAAAGAGGTTTAACCGATTAACCGCCCAACCGATTTTTGAAATAAAAACTTCTTCAAGCGCCCCATGCACTTAGGCAGTGAACAAGGCTGATTCGTCTCTGCCATTCGGGGAAAGCCGAATATGACGTCTCGTTAATTCGGGTAATAGCCTACGTTACGTTATAAATACAAAGCCGGGGAACATATAAATATGTCAAAAAGAAACTCTAGTTCCAAACTCGCCGTTTTGGCGTGACTTGTTCCTGCTGTCATTACTGATATCTGTGTACAAAACAGATTCGTTGTTTTAAAATTTTTTAATTGTCTTTAGTTTAATTGTATTTGATTTTTAAAATCAATATGTCGTCACAGAGACACTTCTATCTTTCTGTCGCTTCGCACCAGACTCTACAGTAGACTGCGAGAGAAAGGTAGCAAAAGTGTAACGTCACAGTGGCACTGACAACAAATATCAAATATCTCGTAAAGTAAAAATAAATATATCATCACGGCATATTACCCATTTCTGGGTGTGCCAGTATCTACAACACATACAGACATCGGTAATGATGACGATATATTTTACCAGGCGTCACCTCACGGGCACTCATAGCTGATATGGAGAGTGCACCACAGGGGTCACTTTGTGCCAATAGAAATTGGAAATATTTGGGGTCTGACGGGATCGAACCCGGTTCCCCCAGGTTCGCGACCAGACACTCAGGCACGCGGCCACGGGACCCCTCGTAAAGTAATTATTAAAAAAATGTTTTTTGTAATCTTAATTGTTATTTATTGAGTAGTACTTTAAATACAAAGCGTACATTTTATTATTATTTGTTATGGTGGAGGACCCCATTATCAAACGACTTTAATCCCATTGAATTTTTAACAGGAATATACAGAAAAAAGCAAATCAAACAATTTATTGAAAGAAATCATATAGAATATGTTATTGTAATAATATAGAGGAACCAGAAGTCCCCAAGAATATGTTTAGTTTTGAAAACATTGGCCTTATTTTATTCGTAATTATTTCGTATAATCTATAAAAGTGTCAACTAATGTACGAATTCCATATATATAATGATCCATAATTTGTATTCTTAGAATTGACGCTAGTCCAACTTAAGCGAAACCCATATCAAATTTTACATGTTTTGTAACATGTTATTATCTTAGCCTTAGTTTAGCATGGTTAGAAGGCCTAAAATCTTGAACAGGTAAACTGAATTTTTTTTGCCTTGTTTAGCACACGTTAAATTTTCTAGAATGAATTTGTTGACAACACGATTAATTAATAAATTTGCCTTAAACCACAGTATTTATAGTAAAATTTCCATGCTCATCAATTATCTTTAATATTTTTATGAAAAGACGTAGAAAAACTTACAATATCTGGCCGCAAGTAATTGCCCCTCAACCTGGTTGGCGGTATATCTACAGGATTACTTGTCCTGTTCACTGCATTGTAAATCATATAGTGACAGCTTAATAATTATTAGATCAAGGATGAGACAACAGTAACACTTTTTAATTGAACTAAAAAGTTTAACATTCTTTGTGTTTGTCTCCAGACCATGAGTCATTTTTTACCTCTCGCTAAGAGAGGTATTGGAATCATGCTAAAAATCGCATATCCAGATTTTAGTGGATAAGCACGTTAAGGTCCCTATAATCCGATTATAACATTTTTACGATCATGTCCGTGTGTGTGTGTGTGTGTATGTGTGTGTGTGTGTGTGTGTGTGTGTGTGTTTGTGTGTGGATATTGGAGCCCCGGTTTCTCAAATATGTACTAGGAATGACGAATTCCGTTAATTTTGGTACTCGAGTACCCGAAACAACTACCCGGATAGTACCCTTTACCAGTTAATTACCCGATACTCTTTAATTACCCGTTATCCTTTAAGTACATATACGCAATTCGTTAATTTGTTAATTAACAGTTACCTTTATATTAGCAGTTTACTTTTTAATAAAATTTATAATTATTGTTTACATATATTTATTAAATAAAAAGTAATACAAATAAATAATATACTGTATTTCTATAAAAAAAAACTTAACATAAATTATATTAATTACCCATGCTATGATAATAAAAAGCTCTTCTTTTAGTTCTTTTAGATACAATCTTTCCGGCAGCTAAAAACTTTTCGGGTAATTAAAGGGTATTGGGTAATTAACGGGTAGCGGGTATATTTCGGGTAATCGGGTAAGAAATTTTATACCCGGGTACATTATTATCGGGTAGGTTCCGAGTACCCGGGTACCCATCGCCATTCCTAATATGTACTATAAGACTTAAAAAATATTTAACTGCAGTTTCCTCCATCTGACATTCCTGGGAAGAGCTGATTAGATTTTGGTAACAATTCGACAACCGGAAGTAATAGTTTCTTTAAAAAGATCTTTTTTGGAAATTTTTGTTATTACAAATATTGAAGACCATAAAATTCTCCATCTAATACACTTAAAAATTTTATTATATCTTGTATAGATTTAAAAATATAGGCACTGTAATATATAGAATAATCTAATTTTATACATCGCAGAGGCCAAGGCACTAAACCAGTTGACAAATTCAAATGTTTATAACATAGTAATGTTTATAACAGTTTGTAAATGACAGATGTCAGTGTCAAAAATCAACAGTTATAGTGAAATTCTGAAAGCTTTTTCTGGGAAGTACATTTAATCTTTCTTATTGTTTTATTAGATAAATATTTAAAATTGTAGGTAAAATGAATATATCCATCAGAAATACCGCCAATCTATTAATGAATTGGAAGAATCTCTGACATTTAGGAACTTCCTCATACAATGAAATATAGATCTAATTAGAATTGTATGTATGCAGAAGACATATTAAATACAATAAAAACAATATTTGGGTAAAGTTCTGTAATGTTTTTGTTATAAAACGACGGTTTTATAGTGAAGTGCAATACAATACTTATATAACATAAAATGAAAATGGCGAGAGGTATTGTGCTGGCCACAACTTGATTCAAAAACAGCTAATAAATAAACTAATAATCAATGCGTTATCCATTAAAACTTTTCTGGTTTCATTAGTACCATCAGTTCTAGTTTGTTTTCTTGGTATGTAAGTAAGGTCAATAGTAATAAAATTAATTATGACGTTGACTAGATTTTTTTCGAATAGGTTTCTGCAATAATAAAATTTTAATATTTTTCTAAATTGCCGAATATAATTTACGTGGGATATAAAAAAGCTTATTTCTGCGGACCATTAAACGCAGAAATGAGTACGTAATTTAAAATCATCCAATGACTGTAAACGCAATCACCATTTGAATCGTATCATTACCTGTTCTGTAACTTGCAATCACACTGCATCTGCACATCCTCTCCTGCATCCCATATATCAGAAGTGTAATTGCAAAGTTCGTAGCTTCGATTTACATATCGTTGTCAGTATGGATCTGCAACATATCCTTGTCACGTGATTGTGTACTGGTACTGGCCGACGACCTATGCACCCTCCTTGCAGGTCAGACGATTTCAGTTGCCCTTGACATGACCTGTCAGCCTGTCAGCAGTGTGTACTATACCATTTGTCGCAGCTTATTTCATAACAAGTATTGAAACAGCCAGAGATATTATAAAAGTATTTTTGCAGAGGACCACTTACAAACGTCTGAAGACATGCATACCTACAGTGGAAAACGAAAGCCTCTATTATTATACGCAAATTACAAGGTTACAATCTTTGCATGTGGTAAATTCGACACAGGATACAAATAACACGTTTTTTAAATAATGCCCTGTTGCCATATAGCATACCTTTGCTACCTATCTTGCGAGCACATGTAATCGTTGGGAATCATTGCGATTCAGATATTTGAGTATCTCTACCACTAATTATATTACATTTATGAATTTTACACTTGTTTAACCAACAGGTCACAACAACATAAAAACACTCAATAGAGACAGTCATACAAAAAAGTCTCCTTACGACAATAATTTCAATATTAGGAAAAATAGCTGCTTAAAACCCAATATATATTAGTGGTGGGATCCGGATCCGGATAGTTTCGGATCCAAAAATATTAATATTGATTGTTGAACTATCCGGATCTGAGTATCGGATTTTGGATTTGGATCTGAGCATCGGATTTTGAATCCAAATCTGAGTATTGGATTTTGGATCCGGATTCGAATATGAGTATGAGTATCGGATTTTAGATATGGAATTTCAGAATCCACATCGGTTCTCGGATTCGAATATTCTCAGTATTGAACCCAATGATAATATTTGAATATATAAGTATTATCATGGAGTTTCAAAACCAAATAAATCTGATTATGAAATAATCCACAATAAATTTTTGTTTGATATAGTTAATAGAATTGGATCCAGAAATAAAATTCGGATCCGGATCCGTAAACAAAACATCGAATCCGGATCCAGATCCAAGTCCAGATCCGAATCCAAAAGGGATTCGGACTCAAATCTGGATCCTGATCGAAATCCGGATCCGGATCCAAATCCGAATTAAATTTACGGATATCCGAACATCGGATATCCGAGAAACCGGATATTTTGAGATCCGGGTACTCTAATCCAAGTTTTGCCGGATCCTCACAGCACTAATATATATCGCACCCCAGCGAGAATAAGTAACACAATTCAAAATTTAGATCAACAGATAAAATTAGTCAAAAATATGCTTCTAATAATTAGGAATAGTGACATAAATCAAGATTATATTTTTCGAGAGATGGAGCTAATGTCGTTTCATTTCGAGCTAATTTAAGTTACTTTACATTCGAGAACTGTCTTCTTTAATGTTAGTTTTACGCAAAACTATTTTTTGGACTTGTGTCACTCTTCTCACCGGGGTGCGATATATATATATCATCACGGCATATTAACCATTCCTGGGTATGCCAATCTGCTTTGTCACAGATATCGGTAATGATGATGACATATTTGTACCGTGCGGGCATTTACCAGGCGTCACCTCATGGGCACTCATTGTTGGCGTGGAGAGTGCACCGCAGGGGTCACTTTTGTGCCATTTAAAATTCGAAATATGTGGCGTCGGTCGGGATCGAACCCGGTTCCCCAGGCGACCAGACACTCAGGCACGCGGCCTATACATAATGGAATCTAAGATAAATAAAAACCTTCATTTGACCAAAGTCGTAACTCTTATAGTTTCTAAGATATTAATAGAAAAAGTTGATAAAACAGTATATTAGATGATCTATATCTCGAAGACGGTTGAAAATTGGACTTTTGTATTAAGTTTTTTTAACTTACTCTTCGCTGTATTATCATCCCTTAAAGTTTGATATAGAAACATCCTGTATTTTATAATGGGTCTACTACTAGTATACATAGGCGTCAACTACTAAAAATTTGAAATCATTTAAATATCAACTACTAGTGCATTTCACTTTGTAATTTTGATATTTTTTGTAAGAACATTACTTTATTTTTGCATGTATATTAATGTGAAAATTATCCTGGACTTTAGCTAAACAATAATCCATGAATTTAAAAAACAATATTAGATATTTTCATCTGTTAAAGTGTCAACTACCGGTGCTTTTACCTTACATGTTATAATCTTATCAACAGGTTTCTTTAAAAAAATCCAATTACATTCATGTTTTAGTGATATTAAAAGTCTACACCACAAACAAATACTTGGGTAACACATTACTGTAATCAATATTGGTATATTTTTTTGTTGTGTTTTGATTAGTTCTTTATGGAAAATTAAAATAGTTCGAGTCAGTATCCAGTGGTGATTGGAAATGAATACAACATCCTGCAGCCATGGCTAGCGAACCCCCTGCGGCATTGTTCCAGTTCCAGCACACATTTATTAATTTAATGTCTAAGATCTTCTGCTGTCTGACGTGTTGATTCGTGTTCCCGTACTTACAGTCATACAAAAAGTCTCCGTACGATAATAATTTCAAACTATTTTAAGAAAAATAGATGTCTAAAACCCAATATTTTTTTAATCCAAAATGAAAAGCATTATGTTACGTTATTATACAGGGAGTTTCAACATAAGTGTAAATAAAAAAGCTTAATCAACATGGGTCCGATCTTCAATAGTTTCCGAGATATGAGGCAGTGAAAAATTAGTTTTTACGGGGTTTACCTCTGCTATCTTGAAAACTATAAGAGTGGGGTATTCCACCATAACAAAATAATAAAAAAAATCAATTTAACTTAAAGTATGGCTCAATAAGTAATAGTTAAAATAATGAAAACATTTTTTAAATAATTACTTTACGAGATATTTCACATTTGCTAAAAGGGGAAATTGACGTCATACAATTGTTATCTTTCTCTCGTAGCGTACTCAGAGCAATATGTGTGAGAAAGACAAGTATAGGGGGAATGTAACATTACATTGATTTCTCGAAAATAAAATACTGTTAAACTAGGAACAATTAAGATTTTAAGACTTTTTTTGAAACAGCCTGTATACATACTAGTGGTGGGATCCGGATCCGGGTAGTTTCGGTTTCGGATCCAAAAATATCCGGATATCCAGATAATTGAATGTTGAACTATCCGGATCTCGGATCCAAATCTCAGTATCGGATTTTGGATCCGGATCTGAGTATCGGATTTTGGATCCGGATCTGAGTATCGGGTGTTGGATCTGAATCTGAGTATGAGTATCGGATTTAGGTATGGAATTTCAGTATACGCATCGGTTCTCGGATTTGAGTACCTATTCTCAGTATTGAACCAGATGATAATATTTGAATGTATATTATCATGGAGTCACAAAACCAAATAAATTTGATTATGAAATAATCCACTATACATTTTTGTTTGATGTAGTTAATAGTCGGTATATTTTCGGTGTTAAACTTTTAGCATCCGCTAATAAGGAAATTCCTCGATTCCACAGAACTATAACAAAAACAATCCCTTTTATGTGAAACACATGCACGATATAAATAAATAGGTATTTCGACACCTGCAATGAACCTGTAACCATTATTTCTCAAATTTAATCTTAATTTCGTTTTCTTTGAAGTATTTGTTATATTGATATTATATTGTCGGATCTTCACAGCACTAATACATACATACTAGGAATGACGATAGGTACCCGGGTACATGGAATCTGCCCGATAATAATGTAGCCGGGTATAAAATTTCTTACCCGATTACCCGAAATATACCCGCTGCCCGTTAATTCCTCGATACCCTTTAATTACCCGAACAGTTTTCAGCTGCCGGAAAAATTGTATTAGCATACCCTAATTAATATAATATATGTTAAGTTTTTTATAGAGATTCAGTAGGTATATTATTTATTTGTATTAGTTTTTATTTAATAAATATATGTAAACGAGAATAATGAATTTTAAGTATTAAAAAGTAAACTACTAATATAAGGGTAACTGGTAATTAACAATTTAAAGGATAACGGGTAATTAAAGGTATTGGGTTATTAACGAGTAAAGGGTACTATCCGGGTAGTTGTTTCGCGTACTCGGCTACCAAAATTATCGGAATTCGTCATTCCTAATACATACCTACCATAATATCTGAAGAAGAAAATAGCAAGTTAATTTTATTAAAATATTTCAATATGAAACTCCACCAACTAAAAGACACTATATTACGTATATTGGGTGGAGACTTTGTGATAAAAGTTTCGGTGTACGATATGATCTCTCTGCTAAGTCTCCGAGCTTGAAGTATATATATGACCGAATAAATCAACAGGGATCTAATACATCACTGAGGTGACATATCACTGAGAGCAAGGGATTTCCACGAAGCTGCAGCTGAAGTTGTTAGCGAAAGTCGAAAATTTTCTTCCTTTAAATACTTGTAAGCGTGACGCACTGATTCTTCTTTGAAATTAATATCTTGCTGCACATATAATGATTATATACTTTTGTTTTCTCTACAATTAATGCAATATTTAATTGATGTAATTGGTAAATAAATTTTTATGAAACTGTGTATGCCGTACAGCTGTTGACAATCTCTATATCTATCTCTATTTAGTCCCTGACTTATAAATCAAAGCCAGACACCCTTGGTAACTATATATTAACGGCATGAGAAACACGTTCTTAGATACAGAATCATCAATAACTCACTATCGCGTCTCGTGAAATATGGAATTGCTGCCGTGTTGACGCACAACCCGCTGGTCGCTGTTGTGGAATACAGACACAACGCACAGCTGTGAAAAATCGATCTTTAATGGTGACATCGCGAACAAAGAGCATGCACCACGTCAAAATATTACGAATGCTACAGTCCACTCAACCACTTCCTAATTAACGAATTCATTTTTCCAACATAAGTAAATAGTGTTAATATTTTTCATTGTACTTACTTACCTTTTACCTACAGTCTTCGAAATAAATTCGGGAGTTAAAAGTCTACTTAAAAATATTGAAATGTTAAACTCGAAACATCGATAGAACTTGACGTAAACATTATCCATAATTCAGAAATTTATCGTGTAACTGAAAGGTATATTTTATCAATTAATGTCGCTGTGTACCTATACACAGATTTTAAAATTAACTGTTTTAAAAGTAAAAAAAAAAACTTGTGGCATGTTTGTACTACCTCTGTCCTATAATAGGTGCCACATTTATATGTTAATGCTTCTTCATTGTTTTAGTTTCTCACCTTTAGAGCTTTGTAATAAAAATTGAAAAACAGCCAACTTACTACCCAAAGGTTCCGGGTTCGAATCTGTGGTCAGGTATGTAAAAATGTTTGTATATATATAAAAGTGTAACAGAAATAAGTACATTAAATTTAACCAGAGGTGGATAAGAATTCAAAAAAATGTTACTAAGAAATATTGTTGCTCTCGTCGAATTCTGTCAATATCACTTACTTTTTTCTGTTACACAGTAGGTGTATGCCTTTTTCCAAAAAATAAATAGCGATTTCCAAAAAAAGTTGCTAAAAAATATCGTTGTTCTTGCCGAGTTCTATCACCTGTTAAATTTAATGTACTTATTTCTGTAATACCCTGTATATATATACGAAAATACTTATATCATGAGCATAAGTTATAAAAACTACAAAAATGGGTGGTTATAAATTACCGCCGCCTTGACTTTGTATTTATCAACAAATCCGTGGAAATGCTGACGGAAGCAACAAATGTGTATTTGGCTGCTTACTAGTGCTGTTACAATTTGTCGGTTTTCTAATTACTACCTCTAGCTAAAGTCCATCTATTAACTAGCTATGCTGTACTGATGAGCTCTAATAAGAGCGAAACACGTGTCTACAGCTGCTATTGACCGGTTACCCTACGAACAACATTTTTCTATATATATATATATATATATATATATATATATATATATATATATATATATATATATATAAACATGGGAAAACAGTTTTTCTTTGCGCAAAAGTCCCCAATTAATTTTAGACAAAAATGTTTCAAATAAATGTTGTAGATATTAATATTCTACGCCTAAATTACTAAACATATTTAATTTTTCACGTTTAGTAACTTGTAAAATCTAATTTGAAATTGTATAAATGTTGCTCACTTGTAGCGATACCCACGAAATTGAAACAAAATTAGAAAGAAATTCATTTCGTTTGAACTGTCAGAAATTTAATTTTATAGATAGAATGTTAAAAAATAATAATAATAAAAGTTATTTAAGTGTTAGATTTTGAAAAGTAATACCTGTGTAGTGATTTAGGTGCAGAATTGAATTATCTGCAACTTTTAATTGAAAACTGAATTTCTGACAGTTCAAACGATACACATTTCTCTGTAATTTTGTTTCAATTCCATGGGTATCTCTAGAAATGAGCAATATTTTTATACAATTTCAAATTAGATTCTACAAGTTACCAAACGTGCAAAAATAAACTGTTTACTGATATAGGCGTAGAATATAATTATCTGTAACACTTATTTGAAACATTTTGTCTAAAATTAATTGGGGACTTTTGCGCAAAGAAAAACTGTTTTTCCATGTTAAAAGCCTATGGCCAGTTTTTTAATTAACACACTGTATATATATATATATATATATATATATATATATGTGTGTGTGTGTGTGTGTGTGTGTGTGTGTGTTAGCGCTTCAAGCCTTCGAGGCCCTGGGCTTCTATTTTCTTCACAACTTCTTCTCATTTCGTCCAGTCTTTAGATGTCTCTGTCCAGTTCGCCACGTAGATCTTTTTCATAGCATTTATCCATTTTTCCTTCGGACTTTTTTCTTTCCTCTTTCAGTCCCTAATACTGCTCGCATAGTATTTCTACTCTCCGGTATTCGTGCAACATGCGCTAGTCATCTCGCTCTTTTTACTATAATAATATCTTAAAATATAGTCTAATCTATTCCTAGTATCTACCTTTTTTGATAATATTTTAAAGATTAAATTTTAAATGCGGAATAGAATAAAATTCACTAATCCAAAAATCAGGATTGGCTGATTTTTTTTTTGAGAATCGGGCTGATAGTGATTTATAAAACTCAAGTTGTTAATAACATAAAGAAAGACATTCCTTGCAAAGCATTGTCAACTAAAAACTAGTATTTGTTTCAATTATTTTGTGTCAAGTAATTAATGTAATAAGTACCTACCTATATATTTGGTCGTACACAGAAAAAACAAACCTAAATTGTAGTTAAATTAACTAAATAAATCTGTGATTTTCAGCCTTCTAATATGTTTTCATTAAATTATCTAAGTTGATTTAGTTAAATTTTCTAAATTTGTAATAACAAATTATAGTAAATTAAATACAAAATTAGATTAAATGACTACATTTAGTATTGAACTAAACATAAATAATGAAATTAACTAAATATACATTGAAATTTTCTATTTACTTATCTAATTCATAAGATAAATCACCAAAAATTGAAAGACAAAAATAATGAAGCCAAAATATAGTAAAATTAAATAAAATAAGTAATTAAAATAACTATTAAATTAACGATTTTTTACAAAATATTTATTATCTATTTCGGGCTAGTTAAAATGCTAAATTAAGATTTGTAAATTATACTAAATTATTAGACATATTGTCTAATAAAATAATATCTAATTATAATTAGACAAAATTTCAAATCTTTTTTTTCTGTGTACTCAGTCATTGCAGCCAACATTGTTGTCAACCTGGGATTCTCAAAGTATGCTAATTTTTAATACATTAAAATACAAATTTGAATAAAACAGTTTTAGGTTGGTACATTACGAGTATAGTATGTTTGTCATGACACAAATAAATCCAAACATTCGTGAATATTAGGGCTAGGACTTCGAACTGGGTATTTAGTTATATGGGAAAGAACCACCCACCCGGACCAAATGGAATACGGGTCGGAACCGATTTTTAACCCATAAGACCCGTAAGACCCATAAGAACCACAGACCCATATTACCCGTAAGAACCACAGACCCATATTACCCGTAATGGTATCTGTCCTATAAATCGAGATATGTTTTACTTGTCTTATTATTGTACAAATTACTAACTTATCTTTTAAAACTAATTGTATTACCTATGTGAAGTGTTTAATCAAATAAATTAACTTAATTAAATAAAATTATTTTTCAACGTTACGATTATTTAAACAGATAGGAACGTAATAATACGTCTTACGGGTGATATGGTTCTTACGGGTAATATGGTTCTTACGGGTAATATGGGTGTGGTTCTTACGGGTAATACGGTCTTATGGGTAAGGAATCGGTTCCGACCCGTATTCACTGAAATACGGGTGGGCGGGTGGTCATATGGATCCACTGGTATTCCGAGCACTAGTGAATATTAACAGTATTTATCGTAAATAAATAGTGTACCACTTTGTATTTATAGTGTTAAAAATGGAAAAGATCATGTGTAGTGAACATGTATCTAACTGAATGTGCGTGAGCACTTCGCCCGATAGATGGATAAAAGGCTTTAGGGCAGCGGTCAGCATCTATCCCTGCCCACTGCCCGACGACCGGTGCTAACAGTGTGATGTTCTTTGTTTTACAATTCAAATATTTTCAATCCACCGAAGTGGCCGCGATAAAAGCCGAAACTTACTTGGAAAATATTTCAGGCGAAATTTGAAAGCATGCAAATCTTATAGGGTTTTATAGGTGCTGCGTTATTTATATTAAATAAGTATTTACCAAATGTTTTAGGCTATTTCTTCAACTATAAAACTACGCTATAAACTTATTTACATTCAATAAAATTTAAATATAAACTTAGTTAATTTCTTTTGACATGTTACTGAATATCTACTGTGAATATACAGGGTGTATCAAGATAATCGAACAGTGCCGTTTATTCGTGAATGTGAAAAGATGCAGAAAAAAGTGATTAGGATATTTTGTAAGGGATAGAGGGGGACACATTTTAGCATAAACTTTATTATCATAAATCCAGTGGTACTCACACTATAGGGCAATATTGTATTTTTTTAAATAGCATTATATATATTTTATTAATTTATTAAATAGAGAATTTTGTTCTGAATTCAACGATATAATAATATCATAACCTTACATTGCGAAAAATTTGATAAAAATTAATTCAAAGTTAATATTTCATTTCTACTTTATCTAAGTAATTTGAGCAAACATTCAATCAATAAAACAAAATAAAATTTATTTTAGTTTTATTACATTCAAGTAAGCTACGATTTTGGCAATAAATTCAACTTTTAAAATAATTTTTTTGTTTTATTGATTGAATGTTTGCTCATATTACTTAGATACAGTAGAAATGAAATACTAACTTTGAATTAATTTTTATAAATTTTTTCGCAATGTAAGGGTATGATAATATTATATCGCTGAATTCAGAACAAAATTCTCTATTTAATGAGTTAGTAAAATATATATAATGCCATTTAAGAAAATATAATATTGCCCTATAATTTGAGTATCACTGGATTTATGATAATAAAGTTTATGCTAAAATGTGTTCCCCTCTATCCCTTACAAAATATCCTAATCACTTTTTTCTGCATCTTTTCACATTCACGAATAAACGGCACTGTTCGATTATCTTGATACACCCTGTATAACTTTAAAGTATTATTATTAAATATGTCAATGTACTAAATGTTTTTTTGTTAAATTATGTGATGACTGTTCCCAATATTTAACAGCTTATTCGTGAGATCATTTTGAGCAAAATATGTTATATGAAAGTATGCCCGGAAACGTTTCATTATAATTACAGAGTTACAGCCCTTTTAAAGTGCACATTTTTTTTAATAACTCTGGTACTAGTTACACTATAATTTTGAAACTCAGTATGGGAATACTACATCATTAGATGCATGTTTATACTTTCTTTTGTTTCTGTATCTCAACCAGAGGCGTCTCATATGGGCAAGCCTTGAGCGCGTTTCATCGAATTCTTTTACCTATAGTGACATCTTTTCATTTTTACTAATGACATATTACGTACAATGCTAAAATAGACAAAAAAAGTACTCTTGCTAAAACTTGATGCTGTAATTTTTGAGATAATTTTTTTTAAAAAAAAAAATCAAGTATCCAAAAAAAATTGGTAGCAATTAAATTCATTCTTGAATGAACACGTCGATATTTTCTAAAAACACGACAATCATTACCGTTACAATATCCTTAAAAAAAAGCACCAATCTGCATATTTAACAGTACTAATATTTTCCATTTTTTTTTAATGAACAGATAAAATTGCCCATAATGAAAAGATAATAATATTTATAAATAGATTTTGTGGTTTTTTTTTACTATTTTCTGTGGTAACTTGATTGTATTTAAACTAATAACTAAATATATTGGATAATTGATAAATAAATAAATATATCATCACGGCATATTACCCATTTCTGGGTGTGCCAGTATCTACAACACATGTAGACATCGGTAATGATGACGATATATTTTACCGTGTGGGCGCTTGCCAGGCGTCACCTCATGGGAACTCATAGCTGGTGTGGAGAGTGCACCACAGGGGTCACTTTTGTACCATTTAAAATTGGAAATATTTGGCGTCTGTCGGGATCGAACCCGGTTCCCCCAGGTTCGCGACCAGACACTCTCGAAAACTATTGTGATTATCAAATTTTAGCAAACGTAGCTTGTTGTGTTTTTGCGTTGTACAGGGTGTTCAAAAAATAGAGGTCACAGATTTAAAGTTGGATAATACATCTCAAAACAATATAAAAAGTTCATATAAACATATATGGGGTCCCGTGGCCGCGTGCCTAAGTGTCTGATCGCGAACCTGGGGGAACCGGGTTCGATCCCGGCAGACGCCAAATATTTCCAATTTTAAATGGCACAAAAATGACCCCTGTGGCGCACTCTCCACACCAGCTATGAGTGCCCGTGAGGTGACGCCTGGTAAGCGCCCACACGGTAAAATATATCGTCATCATTACCGATGTCTACATGTGTTGTAGATAATGGCACACCCAGAAATGGGTAATATGGTTTATTTATTTATATAAACATATATCCAGAAATGCCTAGTTTTAGTGCTATAGCGATTTTAATATTTTATTTCTGTCATATACAATTCATACTTTTAACATTACAATAAAATCGTAGTGGCCGTTTACAATGGAAGTAATAGTTTGTTTAAAAAAAATCTTCTAAATATTATTTTTTGAAAATTTCTGTTATTACTAATATTAAAGAATATAAAAATCTATATCCGATACATTTAAAATTTTTATTATATCTCCTATGGAGTTAAAGATAGAGACATATAAATATATAAAATAATACCTAAGTTGTAAATGTATCTCGCAGCCCATGGAAAACAAATGGAAAAATGTAAATGTTTGTAATTGACAGATAAATGTGAGTGTCAAAAAGCCAGAGACTATATTACATATACCCTTCAGAAATACCACCAATCTCATCAATGAATTGGGAAGAATCTCGAACATTAGAAGAATAAGAGTGAATAGAATGAATTAAAAAATATAAAAATATATAAATAAGTTATGTGTTTATGTGTGTATCAGAAATGTCAAATATGTACAATACGTATATAGCCTAATATGGAAATGGCATCTTGTGCTGGCTTTTATTTGCGATTCATTAGCTCATATTTGTCGTCATTACTTTTAAAATTATTGATCTAATAAGTAAATATGCTTTGTTTAAGTGAAAAGATGATATGTTTACACATTTACATCTGATATGATTACGAAGGGTTGAGTTGGTGGACGCCGGCGCCTGAGGCCATTGAATGGCTGCAAAGGAGACGATCATAATTCGCCTTCAATCGTCAGTCATATCATCAGCATGCTGTGCGTAGACTGGTCTATTCGAATGGTTTAATTATACTGTAGAGATAAACCGAAAATGCAAATGAGAACAAGGGTCCCACATCCCTAACACGCAACACGCATCAAGGGAAATAGTGCCTTTGCTTTTCGATAGCTGACCGCAAGATGAATCGCTTTTGTATTCAACATCTTCACAAAATGTGCGAGTCATCACGCTACTTAAGTATATTGCTACATAACTAAAAGGTTTGCATTAACAGCTTGTATCATTTACTGTTTCCAAACATTTAACCCATTGCCAAACAGATCATGAATTTTATACGCGAAACTTAATTGCTAATACATGAACTGAATTACCTACTATTTAACTTCTGTCACTAATCATTTATCTAATACAGGTATAACAAAAATCTTGGACTAGCTATACACAGGCGGCTTCTACGACTAAAAATAAGAAAAAAAGTTTATATATATATATAAACAGATCATGAATTTTATACGCGAAACTTAATTGCTAATACATGAACTGAATTACCTACTATTTAACTTCTGTCACTAATCATTTATCTAATACAGGTATAACAAAAATCT
Source organism: Ophonus ardosiacus (assembly GCA_943142095.1). NCBI lineage: Eukaryota > Metazoa > Arthropoda > Insecta > Coleoptera > Carabidae > Ophonus > Ophonus ardosiacus. Next base: position 47,017,102 of record OW964833.1, on the reverse strand, counting down.
TGGACTAGCTATACACAGGCGGCTTCTACGACTAAAAATAAGAAAAAAAGTTTATATATATACAGGGTGTATATTTTAAAACGGGTCATAGGGCTATAACATAGAAAAATCGTTTTTTAGACGCCAAAAGTTTCTATATTAATTAATTGAAAAAATAATTATAAAGAAAAAAAATATGAATTTTTTGATACCAAATACATTAGATTTTTGTTTCATATAAAGCCAGAAAATAAATTTAAAAATTTGCACAATTAAGAAAAAATATTATTAGGCTAAAACAAAACTATTTTTGACTTAAGACTGTCATTGATAAACTTTTTCTGGACATTATTTGTTTAATTATTATTATTTTCGTTTTATTAACAGGAAATCATGGATAATTTGTCCCATGAAAAAAAATTACAAAATATTTTTCCCTTGTAGTTTGCAGTTTTTCTCGTTTCTTATAGTTTATTTCTTATTACATGTAGATCATCTTTAATTTATAAATACCTATTACAATAAATATTGTTTCTTAAATAAATATCCTAGTGTTTTTTTTTTATTATTTTATATTAGTTCATAAATGAATAACTGTAATCTTTAATTGTCCCCTATCATGTTATTAAAAGATGACAATGTTTTGTTACTGTCAGTTTCATGGCTATTGTTATTTTTTCTTAATTGTACAAATTTTTAAATTTATTTTCTGGCTTTATATGAAACAGAAATGTAATGTGTTTGGTATTAAAAATATCGTAATTTTTTTCTTTATAATATGCACTAATTCTTTTTTCAATAAATTAATATAGAAACTTTTGGCGTCTAAAAAACTGTTTTCCTATGTTATAGCCCTATGACCCGTTTTAAAATTTACAGCCTGTATATATATATATATATATATATATATATATATATATATATATATTTACAGCCTGTATATATATATATATATATATATATATATATAACGGCATATTACCCATTACTGGGTAAACATCGGTTATGATGACGATATATTTTACCGTGTGGGCGTTGACCAGGCGACACCTCACGGGCATTCATAGTTGGCGTGCAGAGTGCACCACAGGGGTCACTTTTGTGCCATTTAAAATTCGAAATATTTGGCGCTGGTCGGGATCGAACCCGGTTTCCCAGATTAGAAATTCAGTCACTCAACTCGAAGATATCCTAATTAGCAATATGAAAAAAAAATCTTAATGATAGCAATTAAATATATAATAGAGAAAAAAATATGAGTCTGTGAATATAACCAAGAAATTATTCTGACAATGGTGCAATAAGTAAATTATTTTTTTATATGTGAAATACGTGTTTATTAACTTATTTAATGTCCTACCGGTATATTATTATTATCATAATAACCCTGCTTAATGCCCAAGGGCATTATGATTTGTTGATATGGTAATATTGTCAGGAAATGGATATTGACAATGGGATCAAGCAAAAGCAATCATAGCCTACCTATTTCTTAAATTTTATTAAAACTTTCTGATCCATAATCCGTAAAATATTTAAACATTAAACTTTGAAGGCACCACGGGAGTTAAACGAATAATAGTGCCTTCGGTGAACGTGCATTGCTCGGGCCAGAGGCCTTCGGAAAGTACACTGTTCCTAGTCCAGTATTTAAATGGGTTCTTATGCCTGAATATTCTTCTCTAAGTTAGAAAACAAATAATTTAAATGTCAGCTTCCATTAACTAGTCATACTAGATGAATTTAATGAAGCAAAAGTGTCATATTGCTATAAATCGGTAATTAATATCATTTTACTAGCAATTTTTAATTATGTAGTACATAATGAATACAATTTTAAAAGGACGGGAACAACCTTGAAACCTCATATTGAGTAGAGGTCGATTGAAACTTCGTCGTGACATTGCAATATCATTCTTCTTACGTTGTATTTGTGAGATTCGAAGATTGTCGTGGCCATCCATCGCTTCAGGCTGTGTCTGATGTCGCATTGTGGCATTTAGTACTTAAGATTAAGTTCTATTGCACAAACACCGACTAGCGTACTGATGACATCTGTTATTTGTAGGAGAACACGTTATAACAACAAAAGTTCATAACACATTTCGATTCAATTTCATGATTTAAGATTATACCCTGAATTTCAGCTAAGATGCAATATTTACTGTATCGTTCCAGATAAAATGCTACATAGGTTAGCAATGTTTAATGAACTTGTGATCATAATAATACTGTGGTGCACTCTCCACACCAGGTATGAGTGCCCGTGAGGTGACGCCTGGTAAGCGCCCACACGGTAAAATATATCATCATCATTACCGATGTCTACATGTGTTGTAGATACTGGCACACCCAGAAATGGGTAATATGCCGTGATGATATATTTATTTATTTATAAATAACGTAAAGAAATAATAAGAGCAGTATCTTAACTTTTTGTGATTTTGAAAATGATAAGAATGAAATTTGCTTGTTTTAATAATTTAATAACAGAAGTTCTACTAACATTTAATTCATTTGTCAAAATTTTTGTAGACAGCTGATTTTTTTTTCTTCTATTGCACGTTGTATATTATTTTATTTTCTTCAGTTTGCGCAGCTTTTGTTCTTGCTCTTTTCGTATGATTTTTATTCATCACTTTTAAATTTTATTAATATTCTCGAAACTGTGGAAGGATTTGGTCTAGGACGTTTAGGAGATAAATTAGCAAACATGTCATAAACATTTCTCAAATTATAACCAGCGTTGATGTCAAGTTCATTTGACATTGTCAATTTTGACAACCTATGTTGCATTTTATATGGAACGGTGCAGTATGTATAATTAGTATCCAAAGCAATACTTTAATGACAGTATAGTAAATATTGAATTTTAGCTGAAACTCACGGTATATTAAAATTATACCGGGTGTACCATGAAAATCGGGCCAACTGGCCTATTAATTTTAGACAATAAATAAATGTTTATCGTGCTTGGTATCAAATGAGAGGTATCGTCGAGGGCTGCCATGCAGAAATGTCAAAATTTTGACAACTCGATCGGCTTTTGTTTTTTGCTTAAAGTTGTCAGAACCATGTCGTGTTTGGTATCAAATGAAAGGGTTCGTCAAGGGCTGCCATGCAAAAATGTCAAAAGGTTGCAGGTTGCGTGGGCCGTTTGGGTGGGCATATTGCGTGGGCATATTGCGTGGGCAGGTTGCGTGAGCAGTTTGGGTGGGCAGGTTGCGTGGGCTGTTTGGGTGGGCTGTAAAAAAATATATTGAAAGACTCTTAGCGTTAGAACTTTGCGTTTAAATTGTTCCTAGACGGATTGGACGTACGTAAAACTATTATAAAACACTATCGGCGGAGCTCTAGGGAATAAATATTTATCGGTTAACCGCGTTATATAGTGTGAGATTAAAGTATGGACTATCAAAGAAAAAGAACCGAACTCAACCGGTTTTTTTTTTCAAACGCTGAAACACGTCGATTTTAGTTTACTGTAAACAGTATAAAAAATATCTAAACATTGTCTCTTTATCTTTTATAATAAGCGAGATATGAGGTATTTTCAAAATAGGCGAAAATCAAGTTTTAGCCTGTAACTCAAAAACAAAAGACGATCGAAAATTCCTGTGGTGCCTATTAAAGTTGTCTCAAAAAATTGGCCCATAAAGACCTATATCAATTTTCTCCAGCGTGTATAATAAGAAAGTTTTTCCTATTCGGAACTCGAGTTTGTTCCACCCTGTACAAAGTTTTATAACAATCAGTTTTAATGGGAAGCAAATATTCAAAATATTCTAATTTCCCATATTAAATGCTTAACGGATTTCGAGTGCCACCACGTAAGTACCTATACGAATTAGAAGAATAAAAAATAAAACAAAAAGTATGTACTCGTAAATTACTTTTGCAAAACTGAAACTCTTTTAGCAAAACCGGTATACCGAAACCGAAATTTTATTTCCACGATGACCGAAACCGTAACCCAAACCGATATTTTTTTATGGTTACCATCCCTGGAATTTATCGAATACTGTGAATATTAATTTTTGTCCGGTTCACAGAATAATTGTCAAAGCTGCGTCCAACTTACCTTTTGTCGGAAAAAATCGCACCGTTTATTGGTTGAGACGTCGAACTCATAATATGGAATGGAAACAGTAAGGGTACATACGTAATATCGTCAAATCGAAGTGATATTGTTCACATGCATTGCTAAACATAATTTGTGAGTCTTCAGCTTACTGTCTTAGTACCTGTAATCCATAAAGGATAAGTTGCCGTTGCCATTGTTGCTCACCTAATTCTATATGGGTGGTCTTTGTGTAGGTAATTGTACTCAAAGAACTGTGCAATGGTATTTATTTTGTCATATTTTATGGTACACTAGATATGTCAAAACCCATTGCTTGAATGTTACACCATGGAAACTTGAACCCATACTTTCTTTACAATTCTAACTTGTCTCTTTTATTTTTCTTTATTATTGAAAATTGGAAACAAAATATTGTATGTACCTACATATTTGGGGTACACGTCAACAATATTAATATACAAACAAGTGAAAGAATATTATTTGAAGCAGAACTCAATATTTCACAAACATAAGCATTAAATTTAAATACCATAGGCGTAGTTATAGGGGCAGGGGATCGAATCCGCCAAAACTAGATTCGGTTCAGGTTCAGGTTAATTTGTTTTTTGAGAGATGGGTTCGTGTGCGGTTCTGGTTCAAACATTAATAAAATTTGCAGTTTTGTTCCGGGTTCAGGTATTGAGTTCAGGTTGGGCTCGACTTTATGAAAATTGAATTAATGTTTTTTGAAATATAATATATTTATGAAAGACAGAAACGAAAACAATTTGTACGAAAAGTCAACACAGCTATGTTACGATTACGCTTCTAATTAGAACTGAAAATGAACCTGAACCGGAGTTGAACCCGAAACCCGAATTTTAATACCCGGGTTTAATTGAAAACTATATCTGTGGTTTAGTTCTGGGTTTGGGTTCGCTAAAATGTTACGGTTTGGTTCCAGTTTTGGTTCGGTTCAGGTTCGGGTTCAAACGCTGGTTAGGGGGTACTTGGGGGGTGCTTGAGCACCCCCAGATTTTAAATTAGCACCTCCAAAAAAAAATTCTGTAAATTCTAATAATGATTATTTTCATCTTAATACGAAGCATCGACAAAGAACGATAAAATGCCTCTATACTTATAGTAATGTACACTTTTCTGTTAGTTTACGTATTTGAACAGTAGAATCCATTATTTCCGAACCCTGTTTATTAGCAACTATGAGTTTCTGACTTCCAGCCGATTTTTTTTTAACAATGTTTTAAATTTGCTTCATTTTAAAGAACTCTATATTATCTTACTTTGCGGTAAAACTTGTTATCTAGAAAGTTTTCAAAAAATGGCCTGCGTTACATTTTCTTTTCACAAATTTTGAATATATCGATGTATGTACGTTTTTGAGAAAATTCAGAGTTGGCAACCCAACATCCGCAGTTGGGACTTAAGCACCCCCCAATTTTAAAGTCTAACTTCGCCTATGTGAAGTACAGAAGCTTATAAATCATATCAAATGAAAATTTGTATGTTTATATATAGAAAATATTTGTACCCAGAAAGGTCTTTGAACCCTCTGCTAATCATAACGCAAGTCTAAACAGGATTTAATATTTTCTTTTTGGTCAAGTTTTACATTGATAAAATTTGGTTGAGGTCACGACAGCTATTCCCTTGAGACATTTTCAATTTCGCAAACATTGAACGCTAGGGCAGGGTTGACGGGGTAACGGACTGGCGACTAACACTGATGCAGCGATTTGCGTGAACCACATCCGATGCGATGTGACAGGACCAGGAGCATTCTACATCCTCTTTACATTTTCCTCGCTTCCTCATTCTCCTCCACTCCATAATATATATATATATATATATATATATATATATATATATATATATATATATATATATATATATATATGTATACAGGGAATTTATTTAACATGCAACATATGGTCAATCATTTCCATGGTTACTCACTATTGTCAAAAAATGACAGCAATGTAATATTTGTCCATTTTAAAATGCAACATACAAAGTTTGTAGTTTTGTATTATCAAAAGTAATTTCCAATAAATTAGCCTACATGCTATTAACAAAAAATCAAAACATGAATGTTGCGCATCTCAACAAACTTCAGATTACAAAAATTCATAACTTTCATGTAATAAATGTTAAAAAATATCCCCATTCACACTCTGGCAATATTCTAGTCGGTCGTAATAAGAATTGACACCATTTGTGATGTATTTTGGAGGTATCTCCTGTGCTGCAATACTATCTATAATGTTGCATTTTAAAATGGACAAATATTACATTGCTGTCTTTTTTTGACAATAGTGAGTAACCATGGAAGTGATGAACCATAATGTTGCATTTTAAAATATATATATATATATAAACATAATTTAAGTGCAACAGAAAGACAACTTAACGCTTAAAATAGAACAAATTGAAATGCCAAAGAAAAAAATTTGTGCAAGACAAGGATAACTTAGAATTTTGAGTTTTTTTGGAAAGTTTACAAACTTTTACAAAATTCAAATGCACTGTCTTTAAGTCAGTATAAAGTTTTAACAAATTCTGGAAAATATTTTGTTTATTTTTGTTAATAATAAAAATAAGTTGATTTAAAACGCAATTATCTCTAAACTAACTTTTTTTAGTTGTTTTAATATTGTTCTAACACGGCGATATATATGTTGTACAGTAACGGAAATTGACGATGTTATTTGTTGTCGTTAGGCAATAACTCGAGATTTTACTTAGTCTCATCTCGATATTTCATAATTTGTTAAAATCTTCCGCTTGTCTCAACTCGTAAATTCTCGTCAAACTTGACATGAAGTCGAGAGTTTTGAAACTCTTGAATATCTACTGGGTGGTCTGTATCTGGCATACACAACACAAACATGTTTTGTTTTTGTTTTTACCTCTTATTATAGTAGGGCTCTATATGTTGCTAAACAAGCTTGAATCACTACTAATGATGTTTTTGTTTTTCAAAAAATTCTGAGATGAAAAACCGAATTTTGTTAATTTATACTTTTTCCAATATCTTCTAAACTAATTGAGAAAAATGTTTCAAATATAAAAGTTAAATATTTTTATTAGCTCAGTGGCGTGCCAATTTTTTTTTTTGTCCGCTAATTTTCGAGATACACAAACATATTTTTTTTTAAATAGAATCCATATCTGATTTTAATCTCAAAAAAATCGTTATTTTTTCTCTTTTCAGTGATGTAATTGTAAGGGTTGTATTTTGTATTGTTTTACCTTGATTTTTTTCTGATTTTGTATTAAATTTTACCGTTATATTAAAGTTATATCTTATAATACTCCTTTTATTTAAATACATAATTTATTTTGTTATAAATTTTTGCACAAAAATCTATTAAATTAATTTTTGTGATAAAAATATGTTGTCAGGACGGCCTTGTCATGTTATCGAATTTGTAAATATGTGTTTAGAATGAACATATTGAGTAAGAATGAATTATATCAAACAAATAAAATATAATTAATAAAAATAATAAAGTTTTTTTTTTGGGAATAACTAAATTCAGGAGAAATATAGTGCAAATTAAAAATCGGATTTATATTTATTTATTTTTTTATATTTTTACCATACCTAATATAACATTTATCTATGTGTCATTAAAAGCTATAGTTTATAACTTATAACAATAAAAATATCATACTCATTTCAAACTAAATTATTTATAACTTAATTTATTGCAAGTAATTATACAATGTTAATTACAAACATAAAATAAAATGGTAAGAAAATGTTTTTACAGAAAAATATACTTACTATAGGAGGTATATTATTGTAAATTGTAAGTTTAAAAACTAAAGAGAAAAAAATGGCTGCGTACCTGGATGATGAATGATGAAAAAAATTACTGAATTACAGTGAGAGTTTTATTGATTTATTATCTCAATCGACCAATTTTATGCACCACATGTGACTGCATCGGAACAGATTTTAAAAGAAATGATGCATTTCTGAATACATTTTTAAAAAAAAGCATCTCCTGATGAAGTCGCATGTAGCGCACGAAATCGTTTCGTGCAACTTTTGACGTGTGATAGTACAACAATTTTCGTGCAACTAGTTTTACATTTTGTTCGAAAACTAGTCACACGTATCTGCAACACGCAAGATACGCATGCATAGTAAAGTGGCTAGGGAGTAAAAATCCCTAGACTGTTTCACATTTCCGCATTCGGCTGCGCCTTATACGTAAAACATCGCACTCGTCCAAAAAAGTACTACTTTACACACTTGTTGCATAAATAACTATTTCCCACAATCGTGCGTAAAGTACGTACTTTACACACTCTTTACAATGTGTAAAACTTGAAACTCTTGAATTGTTGGGTTTCATGAAAATATAATTTTAAATTCATTTTCCGTATTATTTCCCATTTTAACAAAAAATTCTTTTACTAAAATAATTAATTGAGATGCGTTTTTAATTTGCTGATGAACAGAAAGAGGTAGAGTTATTGACAAACATTTTGCCAAAAATTTTAAAATAATTAAATAATCAAATTTGCAAATAGTATTAGACAATGTATGAGCTTTACACAGAAAGAAAAAGAATTGAAATTTTGTCTTATTATAGTTAGATATACATACATACATACATACATACATAAAATCACTCGTTTCCCACTTAGCAAAAACCCGAAAATAATAAGAAAAGGGATGAAAATAAGAGCTCCACTGAATCACTTAACTCTTTAAAAACATTCTTCTTTCGCCTTGTCCAAAATCATCATAACATTCATACAAAGAACATATTAATGTGACCGATTTTCGGTAGCGAATAACCGCATCCGGACCACAATAATAGTTACGCAACAATCATCCTTCGCCACACATTCCTATCCATGCACACTTCTTTCACCTCAGCCACATTCATAAACGTATTCATACATAATAACATATTATAGTTAGATATTATTATTTTATTCGGCAATATGTCTAATAATTTAGTATAATTTATAAATCTTACTTTAGCATTTTAATTAATCCGAAATAGATAATAAATACTTTGTAAAAAATCGTTGATTTAAAATTGCAAATGGTAACTTTAATTACTTATTTTATTTGATTTTGCTATATTTTGGCTTCATTATTTTTGTCCTACAATTTTCAGTACTTTATCTAATGAATTAATAAATTAAATAGAAAATTTAAATACATATTTCGTTAATTTCTTTATTTACATTTAGTATATAAACTAGCGAAAACTCGGGTACGCCGAGTATTCCCTGAAGCTCCACCGACAGTGTTTTATAATAGTTTTACGTACGTCCAATCCGTCTAGGTACAATTTAAACCCGCAATGCTAACGCCATCAATCTTCACGCATACTAAAACGATTTATATTTATGCGAATGCGAAAAACAAAAGCCGATCGAGCTGTCTAATTTCTGACATTTCTGCATGGAAACCCTCGACGACACCTCTCATTTGATACCTGATTTCTGTACTTGCTGCTTGATGATTAGTGTTGTTGTTGTTCATTTTGTCTAACCCAGAAATTATTACGGGCAAAATATCATCATAATTTAATTTCGGATTTATTTATAAACCATTCGGGGGGCGGGGGGCCCGGGCCCCCTTGGCCGACCCCTGAATCCGCCATTGACATCATCAGTCACGAAGTTAGAGCAATAGCAATCCTAAACTCCAGATGATATTCTTATCCTACTTCACTCCATGGTCCATAAAGACGATGGTGAACTTTTAATTTGTCTGTAACTAACAAGATTTGAGGTGCAGTTTGGTCTAGATCATATTTTAAATTTCTTTCATAATGTTTACATCTTACATCTATTTATAAATTTGGCTATGTACTTGAAAAAAGAAATGAGTGACCATTGGAGTGACTCATGTAGAGGAAAATGCTTCCAGTATATGAATTAATAAGACTTGCAACGACATCTATTGTCCAATATCGTGAAAACATGCAACACTAGCGCTGTACACTATCCAGTGTACAAAAGATGAGTTGTTCGGAATTTTGTGTGTGTGCGTACGTATTTATATGTTCATGTGTGGACTTATTCCTATTCGCACCGGGCATGGTAGTATGTGGCGCCGCCAAGCGGTTAATATAGGAAATATGCTTGGATTTAGTCTGACGCATTTCGCTTGTATAGTACAAGCCACCAGCACTGTAGGGATCGAAATAAAACGATTAAACACCCCCTCAATTACGTTCGCAAAGAAACCTTAAATTCTATCTGCCATAAATAAAAATTCCACCACTGTCACTGGTTTCTCAAGTTTTGAGCAACGTTGAACTCTGTCTTCCCAAAAATTAGGAATAAAATAGGGTTAAACAACTGTTTTAACCCGTTACAACAATATTTATTTACAGATTTACAGTGTTGAGTTCAGTTGTTGTTTCGCATGTCACACAAACTTTCAATTGCTTGTAGTTTTCGCACGAATTAATATTTAAACATTTTTAACGAGATAACAATTTTCTTTTAAGACTTTAATTTCTAAAAATTCACTCAGTTGTTCAAATGCTCTAAATATGCGAACACTTACGTAACATTATCTTTACAATCAAATAATATTACTAGCAAGTTTATATCTCTATCCATTTTTGAATTAATGTCCTAAAAGTCAATATTACCCCATACTCAGATAAAAAATTCAAAATTTACAAAAATCTATTTTTTATGTATCTAGATACTTCTTAATGCGCTGATTCCAAATTTTGAAACCGCAGGTCGATATCTCTTTTCGTTCTCGAGATATTTAGATTCAAAGTTTTGCTCAAAACTGCCCATTTTTGGGTAATAACCCAAAAATGGGTCGAGATATGAATTTGGCGACAACACCATTCGATTCTACGGGCAAAATTACATAAGTACACCAATTTTCAGTATTTTTGAACATCGCATACAATCTCTAAAGCAAAATAACTGAAAATGACCAAAAATTGCAAAAATCCTAAGGGGTACCCCTTACGATTTTTTCAGATTTTGGCCATTTTCAGGGGTTTTCAAACTTTTATTCATAAAAAATGAACCGGTTGGACAAAAATTATGAAAATTGCTATACTTATGTATTTTTGTCCGTAGAATCGAATGGTGATGTCCACAAATTCATATCTCGACCCATTTTTGGGTTAATACCCAAAAATGGGCAGTTTTGAGCAAATCTTTAAATATAAATATTTTGAGAACGAAAAGAGATATCGACCTGCGGTTTCAAAATTTATAATCAGCGCATTAAGAAGTATCTAGATACATGAAAATTAGATTTTTGAAAATTTTAAAGTTTTTATCTGAATATGGGGTATACTGACTTTTGGGGCAATAATTCAAAACTAGGTAGAGATCTGGCCCTGAAATGGGTAATTTTGAGAAAATATTTGAGGTTGAATAACTCCAAAAATACAAGAGATATCGACCTGCGTTTTCATTATTTGGAATCAGTGCATTGGGAAGTACGAGACACATGAAAATTGGATTTTTGACTTTTTGGGGTAAAAACTTAAAAATGAGAACAGTTATGAACTTGGTGGTAATATTAGTCAATTTTACACACAATATTATATATGTAATTATAACTATTTTTATGAGTATGAAACAAAAAGTTTAACAACTCTTTAGTATTCACATCTACAATTTTGCACAAATACCGAACTTTTCTAGTACTACTCTACGCCTCATGCCTCATCGGAATTTTAATTTATCAAAACAATCTTGGATTCGGGACTCGGTACTGTCCATTTTTAATTCTGGTGATCTGGTGATATTTTGTTTCAAATTGTTACATAAATAAATATTGTATACTGATTTACATGCAGAATTTAATACTCTAACTCTACCACTTTTCTTTGAATTATGTTTTTCTAAAATAATTAGAGAAGCAACACCCTCCAAATTAAAAAAGTAACGTCCATACAAAACATTATTTGAATTTTACACCTGTATATGAGATTGACTAGTAGGATAAGTTAATAATATTCTAATAATTTCGTGTATTTTCATTCACATTATTTTTAAACAAAATTCGTTGTTCACAAAATTGAAGTTATTGTATACCTGCGCTACTTCCAAAGATCAGACGTGAGAAACCATGTCCTCCGCCTCTTGATCCAGGCTGACCACCTGACCACCGAAGTAAAGAATTATGCTCACAAATTACTACTATGCCACGTGTGAAATGCGTTCTTTGTTTCGGCAGATGTTTTACACGTGACTACAACAATCCCTACCATTATATTTAGTGTGCTTTACGTGATTTATCAACCAACAACAGTGGTCCAGTTCACTTTTCGACAAAAATTCTACTGTGTAAAAAAAAATAATAGCACTTTATTCCATCGGAAATCTATAAATACTTCTACAGGGTGTAAATCGAAAAGTGAGACATGGAATTCAGTTTTTCTTTGCGCAAACGTTAGCTAATTATTTTATGCAAAAATACTTCAAATAAAAGTTATGGACATTTAAATTTTGCTTTTAAATCATGTGAAATGATTATTCTTGCTCTTGACATAAATGTAGAAATTAATTATAAAGTTACACGTTTTATAAGTTTTTAGTCTAGGCAGCCATGGTTTTATGACAAAAAATAAACAATTATAACTAGAGATGCATTCGGGCCGGGCCGGACCGGGCTTTGAGGTTTGGATCGACTCGGCCCGAAAATAAAAATTGCCGGCCCAATTCGAAGATCGACTCGACAAAAAATTAGCTGGCCCGGCTCGAAAATTGACTCGAAATCGGGCCGGGCCGGGAGAAAGCTCGAAATTGGGTGCATCCGACATTCCTAATTTTGATTTTTATGTGAGGCGAAATGTTTAACTTTTTTCATGCCAAATTTATAAAAAAACCTCTACATCCTTATAACTTTCAACATTAGTTAACATAAGTTGTTAAAAAAAAAGAGACACTTCTAGTGTAAGTTTGTCATAAAAATTGCAGACTTACGAGTATTTAACCCTTTGTTTCCCAAAGGCACTCGAAAATTTATACAAAAACATATCATTTACATAAGGATTTTTTTATCTAACTTTATTTCTACTCAAAAATAAGACAAGAAATCATTATAGTTGAAATAAAAATCACTTTTATTTAAGTATACGAATAGTAACAATAGTAATAATAACAACATAACAATAGCATTATTATGCTTTAATGAATAACGTTGAATTTTTGAAGTAAAATAACATTTTTATTATTAAGATGTCAAGTATGTTGTTATTAAATCATTTTGACCCTTTTCAACATCATCCATTTTCATTAAAATATTAAGGAAACTGTGTATTTGATTGAACTATAAGATTTTTCGGGCCGGCCCGAAAAGCTCGAATTTTCGGGTCGGGCCAAAACCAAAAGTCCAACTCTCCTCAACTTTTGCAAATGATTAGCCCGATTCGGCCCGATAAAAAATATCTTCGGCCCGGCTCGATGATAGACTCGAAATCGAGGCGGGCTTCGGGCCGGGCCGGGCCAAAGCTCGAGATCGAGTGCATCTCTAATTATAACAACAAATTATTTATGATAAAATTGTGTATGTAACAAACAATAACAACAATTATAACAAATAAGGAAAAACAAAAGACCATCCTCAATTGTTTTTCATTGTAAACGGTTACTATGATTTTATTGTAATGTTAAAAGTATGAGTTGTATATGACAGAAATAAAATATTAAAATCGATATAGCTCTGAAACTAGGCATTTCCGGATATATGTTTATATGAACTTTATTGTTTTGAGATGTATTATCCACCTTTAAATCCGTAACATCCTGTATACACCCTACCTCCTCAGTACACTTACGATGAAAATGCCCGGACTTTTCTAGGGAAATCAGGCTTTTTGTCCGGACTTTTACAAACGGTAACCCTACTCATGATCTATGTATTTCTTTATATCGTCATGCCCATGCCCGTGCTAAGCAAGTTATTTGTAAAACCTCATACTAATAAGTACTATTAAATATGTCAATAATGTTTTAAGCAACGTAAATAGTAAAGTCGGAGACAATGACCTTTGACGTACCACACACCGGCTGAATTATGGGGCCCGCTTCTGCGTTATAATGAGAATACTCATTGGTACGATCTATCTGTCCTGCTATTCCTGTCAGTCCGCCCTCAGCTAGGTATACAAAGAAACGAGTACGAGTACCGGAGTACCATGCGCTTGAACATGTTTTTGTTGTCACGACCGCGATTTTCGTCAGGCCAATGTAGTTATATCGGCAGTAGCCATTTATTGAAATATATATATATATATATATACAGGGAATTTATTTTAACATGCAACATATGGCGAACCACTTCCATGGTTACTTACTATTGTCAAAAAATGACAGTAATGTAATATTTGTCCATTTTAAAATGCAGCATACAAAATTTGTAGTTTTGTATTATCAGAACTAATTTCCTATAAATTAGCTTACATACGATTAACAAATAATCAAAACATGAATGTTGTACATCTTAAAAAAACTTTAGCTTACAAAACTTCATAAATTTCATGTAATAAATGTTAAAAAATACCCCCAATCACTCTGAGGCAATATTCTAGTCGGTCGTAATAAGAACTGGCACCATTTGTGATGTGTTTTGGAGGTATCTCCTGTGCTGCAATACTATTTATAATGTTGCATTTTAAAATGGACAAATTTTACATTGCTGTCATTTTTTGACAATAGTAAGCATGGAAGTGATATATATATATAGGGTGTTAATACCAAGTCGTTACACCCGAAAATGGCAGTTAGAACTCATTAAAACAAATAACTTTTCTTAGTTCCAATTTTTGATCTGGTGCCCCGGTTCATAGTTATTGGTATTCTTTTGTTTTTTGAAAAATCGTCATAACTCCCTTATTTTAAGGATTATTGAAATATATTTTTTTTAAATTACCTTTTGGCTCTCTAAAACATTTGCATTTGCAATTATTTTTTATTTTTTCAAATGACAAAATAGCGATCTATTAAAAATTTCAAAACAAGATTTTTTGATAACCATTCCATCGATTTTCAGAAGTAAAACATTTATAAAATCCTTAAACTATCTACCTCTACCTATCATAATAAAAAATAATAAGAATAATCCGGGAGAGCCACATCCTAGAGATGGCAGCACTAATGATCGACTTATAGGGAAAACATTATATTTTACGTTTGTGCTAATTGTATTTTGATGCTTTGTTTTGAGGATATTTTGTTATTTTTAAATGAAATTAAATATGTTTATCACAATGTCAGACATACATTTATTTAAATGGTGCTGTGCGGCCTATGGTCGAAGGAGAAGTAGTATATAAAGGAAAATAAGATTCAAAATTGAAGTTATCTGCATGTTAACTACTTATTTAATTATTTTTAGCTGGACATACTTGTGCGGATATAACACAGATACACAGAATAATATAGAAATAAATGGACTGTGTGTTCAAATCTAATTTGAAAGGGGCTCATCATTCAATCGTAATAACATTAAATACAAATGCACATCAAGTTATTTGTTTTGCACGTCTTCTTCGCTCAACTTCTGGTATTTTTATAGTTTATTCTTCTTCTCTATCTTTTCTATAAACAATTTAAAATCAATATATAATATTAAAGAATAACAGTTACTATTTACAGGTAACGTCTCTCTATTTTTCTTCTCTGTACAGGGATTTTGTTGAATTTTCTTTAGGTAATTTTTGGCTTGGTTTACCATTTCTTTTTAATATTTTTCTATTAATAACTACAAAAACAATCTAATAATATTTTAAAGCATACATTCATGAACGGTGATATGTCCTTTCCGATTTTTAACGCGATTTTCCACTTATTTTTTAATATTTCTCTTTTTGGGAAATAATGAACGGAAATGTCAGCACTTATATAATTATTGCACTGCGGTACAGACAATATTTCTTCGATTTGCTGGTCATTTTTGGTTGCTATTTACTTATAACCCTATATGAGAGCACAACGTTTTCCCTACAACTTATATGTTTTATTTTGCCACCAGATGTCAGACACTTTGTTGGCTCTTGCCAATAATAAATATAAAAACAAAATATATCAAATAGCAACATAAAATAACAACCAATGAAAGAATGGTAAACTCCCCACTGTTAATATAGAGTTACGATTGGTCGTTCAGTCAGATGAAAGTGCATATTGCTACCCCACTCCAAATTCGTAGTAATGACAAATAACAATTGCAACATATATAATAATATGTTTAAAATTACGTGCGACGTCAGCGTTCCCAGTGCTGGTGATTTATCAACAGAATCTGGTTATTTTTCTTAATTTTGAATTACCTGGTGATTATTTTTTAAATTATTATGATATCTGGTGATTTTTGATATTATTTATTTTTACCCTGGTTGCTAAGAATATAAAACATTAAGCTCCTAAAAGAGTAAAGTGACGTAGCAAGTTATCGTTCGTAGCGCCCCAGTGTTGTCGTTGAGTTGATTTTGTGCTATTTTCCTACATCTTGTGGGTTATATTTTATCTTCTTTTTAATATACTTAATTTTTTGGCTTATTCTTAAATATTTTTCATTTGAGGAAGTATGGATTTTAAATCCAAACCAAAAATGAACAATACAAATTGTTGTGTGTCATTCCTGCGCGGTAAAGAAATTGAGAATTAGTTTTTACTGTTTTCCCAAAAAAGGTTAAAGGAAGATTAAAATATAAAAAAATAAATATAAATAAATGGTTCTATTTATTTCATAGGGATTTTTAGTAAGAGCACTGGTCTGCAAACATAACCCAACTAGCTGACAGTTATTTAAATTTACTTCCATAACTCGACATAAAAATAGCAAAAAACACTATTCATTACTTCTTCCCCTATGATAAAATTTCTTGAAGAATTCGTTGCCACCAGATATCTACATAATTCTTGAAAACCAACTTGCTTATCGGTACCAAAAAAGTTATTCACACCTAAAATATATGAAAAAGGCGGTATAACTGTATATTTTACTATAAATAAAGAACAAATACTTCCCTTTAAATAATTTAGCACTTCAAATCAGTTTACATTTAAAAAATTATAAACTATAGGGATTTACTTCCCTTTGCTTCACACTTATCGGCACCAAGAGAGTTATATATCTAAAATATATTAAAGGGCCGATATAACTAAATATTTCTCTTGAAATAAAGAACAAATACTTCCCTTTAAACAATTCAAATTAGTTTACGAACTTTATAGGTTTATTTTCATATGGCTTAAACTGTACAAGTGCTGTCAATTACTACTACGCCGGCCATATTGTAAATACGGTGCTGCCTCTATCGGTCATTTTCGTTGCCAACCCTTAACACTGTCTATTCCCTTGTTTGATTCTTATTAATTTCTAACGCTTAAACCGACTGTAGATCCTCAATTTCAATAGCTAATTAGATCGTTTCGAACAATCCCCGTGCAAATCTTGATCGATGCTCAGTTAGTACAGGGCATACACGATATTCATAAATAACTGAAACGAACAGGATAGAAATTCTATTACATCTTGTATCGATTCGACACAATATAACTAATTGATATTGGAGGAGACGTGAACCAATTTCTCGTTCAGAAGTCAGTCGTATTTCTTTGTATTCCTTGCATTCATCAAGTCACCTAGAATCCTCAAAGAAATTTGCTCAAAATCACTTTTCTCTTACACTACGACTAATCATTATTTTTTTTAACTAGCAAATTGATCTAGATTAAAAGAAAATAAAACTAAATTGATAGTCTCATGTCATAATTAACATTTTTCGTAATTCAACCAGAATTCAGTGTACAGGTGTCTCATTTTCGATGTTTTTTAAGGTATCTCGAGAAATATTAATGATAGAGTAAAACAATTTGCACATTCCGGGGTCAACTTTTTGAGAAAAGTTTAATAGTCACCACAAGAATTTTCGATCTTCTTTTGTTTCTGAGCTACCCGTAGAACCTCATTTTTCGCTCATTTCGAAAATATCTCATATTTATTATAATTAGAGAAAAATTGTTTTTACAAATTTTGTACCGTTTTCTAGGTAGAATAAAATGGCGTAATTAGATTTTTTAAATCTTAATAATTCTCGAGTTAAAACACAAAATAGTCTCATCTTTTTGCTTATATAAGCTTTTCAATGATATATAACAAATCTACATTCTTTTGTTTTCACATGAATAAAAGATGAATTATTATTTTTTGGTAAAAAAAATTGAAAATTATTAAGAAACAAATGAAAAAATCTATTACAGTTCATCATTTGTTTACTTCTAATATTATTTGTTTTAGTTTTACTCATATTTTCAATTTATTTACTTCGAAAGCATATGAATAGACACAAATACATTATATATATATATATATATATATATATATATATATATATATATACATATACACAATTTTTTTTATAGAAACAAAATCATAGAACCACATTCAATCATAATAGACAATTTATCATTAATGCTGACAATAAAAACAAAGCATTGTGAAACATAATCAATAAAGAATTGAAGGGCTCAAAATATACTTGTGACTATCTAGTATTTTTGATCGAAGGTCTAGGTCAATTAATTTATTTTTCTTTATATTTGGATTGGAAAATTAGTATTGCTAGTGACATCTACTGAATTTAAACATAAAAAGGATTATACATTTTTCCTTTTATAAAATAGATGGCAAAATGCGTAACTTTCAACAGTGGCTCTCAACAAATACAGTGTATTGGACGGCACTAGACAGGTGTATAATTTATAAATGATATAAACAAACAATTATTCCCCAACACAACATTGGCAATTGTTTATCTACCTTATAAATAAATATGTTTTCAAGGTAATAAACCTAAAATTGAAATTTCTCTGAACTAAATTGAGAAGCACTGGCATGAAATATTGTACAATGATCTAACCTTTAAAAAGCATAGTCTTCAAAGCTCTTACACCGGCTAAATGAGTAAAAATGTTTAAAAATTCAGTAAGATTTATCAGTTTCTTTAACAAAGTATTGCAACCATTAAATCATCATACTGGTAAATATGTAATGCATCCAGTTATTGTGTCTTGTCGCTATTACTGCAAGCCTAATGTCAAAAGTAAGGTTATATATTAAATCTAATATTAATATTTTGCATGTTATAAATGAAAAATAACATATATGAAAGTTATATGATTTTAGTTGACTCCTCGGTTCAACCTCCAAATATTATTTCATCTTTTATACAAAAAGAACAACAAGAGCAAAAACAAGATAAAAATGAGGAGGAAGAGTTGGAAAAGCAACGTGAATCTGCTTGGCGTACAATGAAATATACATTAATTGCATTCGGCGTTTCTTTTAGTTGCCTTGGTAGTTATTTAATATATGAATTAGGAAAAGCTCCGACTGATCCAGATGGAAATGAATGTATGGATGAATATTCACATTATCCAGTATACAAGCAATATTTTTACCGCACACTTAGAGAACTAGATTACTATAAAAGGGTGAGTATATAATTGTTGAACATGCGGTGCTTCATTATCAAAAATTTTGAGAACTACAAAATATTACATTCAGAATCACAAATAAACGGTTGTTTCTTGAAACTGTTTACATAAATTTGGATCCTAATAGTATTAACATTAAATCAGATACCTTTTTGTTAAATTACAATCGTTCTTGTTGACATTTGATTTTTAACTTGTATTGTGTTCTTCTTTACCTAATGTTTCTGATTGCATACAAAACCACCAGATGACACTAACTGTTTACTACTGTTTAACAACTTTGCAAATAGTTACAATTTAACTCTTGAATCTTGAAGTGTGTACACACTTCATGTTATATATTTTAAGTATATTGACATTAAAAAATGTAACAATTTTAATTATACAAGTAAAGCTTGATAATGGCCAGGATTTTAGCCGGAACGTTGCATTTAGAAAAAAAATACAACATAAAGCCAGTAATCCAATAAAAAGGAATGTTTTTACTTTCCATTCTAATTCGGTTTATTAAACCTTACAAAAACAATATATTTTATAAATATCAAAATAAGTTTATTGTTTCATTTTAGATGATAAAAGAACCATCTCGGGAAAAATTATTACCGGATCCCGTACAACCTCCATATTATCAACCTCCTTATACTTTAATTTTGGAGATGACAGACATTCTAGTACATCCTGATTATACTTATCAAACTGGATGGCGTTTCAAAAAACGCCCAGGTTTGTGAGACAGTATTACTGTTTTAGTATCTATATAATGTATTTTAATAATATTTAGGTATCAATCACTTCTTAGAAAGTTTGAGTGGGGTATATGAAATAGTAATCTTCACAGCAGAACAAGGCATGACTGTATTTCCTATTATAGAGGCCTTGGATCCAAATAATATTATTTCATACAAACTTGTTAGAGATGCTACACATTATGTAGATGGACATCACGTTAAAGATCTCAGCAAATTAAATCGAGACCTGAGTAAGGTGTGGACTTCAATTTCTTTTTTAATTGTTGTTCACTCAATTTTATATTATTTCCAATTTATACATAAATTCACGCGTATCCCACATGGTAGCCGCGCGACAGCAGACATTCGATAAATAATGACGAACTTTACGCCCTTGATATATATACTACTATTAATAATATTATTTGTTCTTTTGTACAGGTAATAGTAATAGATTGGAATAATGATTCAGTAAAATTCCATCCTGAAAATTTATTCCATTTACAACGTTGGACTGGTAACGATGATGACAACACGCTTATTGATTTAGCATCATTTCTGCGAACTGTCGCTCAATCCGAAGTCGAAGACGTTCGTGAAGTTTTGCGTTATTATAGTCAGTTTGACGATCCACTGAATACATTTCGCGATAAACAGAAGCAGCTAATGGAGCAGCAAGAAACTGATCGTCAAGATCAAGGTTCTAAAACTATACCTGTAGTCAAACGTTGGGCCCCAGGATTGCTCAAGAAGCAGCTTTAAATATTTTCTATTTTTACAAAATAATATTTTTTGTTTTAAAATCTAAACATATGAAATGTATACTTAATTATGTAATTCTTTTTTTGAACTACCTCCATAAGTAAATACCTGGAATTATGAAATAATTCATTATAGTCGGATTCCAACGCCAGGGCGTCATTGACTACTTTCTCAAAGAGTTGTTTTGATTTAAATCATGATCTAAATCTTTTTTTTAATTTGATTTGTTATATTTTATAAAATATACATTTTTTTCTGAAAATCAATATTTTTATTTAATTTACCATTACTACGTTTTACCGTTATTTATAAATAATTTATTTGTAGACATATATATATATCCACTTTTCGGAATTTCTAGACAATTTTTTGAAGCAATTCTTTTATATTCGTTTGATTTTACTAACTGACGTTATTTCGAGACTGTAGCTGACTGACTGTTCCCCACTTCTCTTGTAAACGTTGGTTACCGCACCAGATTTCTTTGCGGTCATGGACTGTAGGTATGTGTCAAAATAAAAACACGCTTGATAGCAAGATGGTTGAAATGAAAATTTATAAAATAAATGTTTGTTATGTTCAAGAGTGTGGTTATTTGTATAAAATACAAACCCTACTATTTTATTTATCCTAAAAGCAAGAAACAAACCATTACCAAAAAATAAAACAATGTCGCCAAATTTATTGAATATGGCTGTCAGTAGTCAGTACTGTTTTAGGTTTAATTCAGTACATTGGCAACCGTTTGACTTTTGAATTAAATAATAATCAGACATACGTTTCTGTGTTCATAGCCCACTCCGAATTAGGTTTTTTTCTGAACATGCTGTACTACTCTTCGTTTTGTTGCTGGAAAATGAGACTGTGCACGACTTATTGTAACGGTATATTTATGAATGACCGTTTCTGTTTTCACACAGGTCCATTACATACAAAAGGTTGGGAAGCGCTATTTTATGTTATATTTGCAATGGTCTTAAAATTGCAATTATTACTAAACGTTTCGTACATAAATAAAAGTGTGAGAATATGAGGTATAACTTGTCAGACTTATTATATTTATTTCAAAATGGTATTTCATATTTGATAATACAGACGCATTAGCATATTCTTTTAATTTGTATGGAAGCAGATTTTTATTTATAATTTTTGATAAGGTATATTAAAATTTTAAATACGCGCGTAAATATTACTCATCAATTTGTTAGTTGTTACATTACCTTGACACAACAGAACCTATTTCTACAATATGTTGAAGTATCAGACGAATTGTAAGTAGTTTGACGTAAATAGAAATACGAATACAATATAGAATAATTAACTATACGTATACGTAATGTAGAATAATGGAATCAGAGGTTATTAATGAAGGCAATACCGTGAGTACTCATTCGCATAATCCAGACATAAATACAAATTCCTGGGTATTTCTTGATGTATCAACATCTAATAATTCTTCAAATAAAGAAAATGAAGAGAAAGTAGAACAACTGAATCCTAGTGATTTAGGAGCACTGAATGATTCTAATTCGGAATCAGATAGTATCAGTATTATTAGTGAAAGTGAAGATCTATTACAAGAAGATGATTGCATATGTTCACAACAGGTGGAAGAAGCTGTTAATGAAAAACAAATAGTTTGTCTGAAAAATTTAACTCCAGTAACAAATGACAATTTAGATAATATACAATTTATTCCCTATAATTTCAATCTTCGAATTATTTTGTTTATAATAGTGACCAGTATATGTTTTGTACTTTTAACATTTTGGATTAAAACTTTCATTACAAAAGATGATAATAATAATATTGTAAAGGAAGAGTTTCTTAATTCAGATATGACATTTTATGACTTATTGGACAAAGATACAGAATATTTTTGTCACAATTCCAGTGAAACCTGTGACATGAATTTAAAATTACCAAATGACTATATAAATTTATATAACAAATATACTAACCTGGACAATTCACTTGCAGATTTAATTTATACCAAAAATTTTCAAAATGCAATTAAGAAAGAGACAAATAAAAATATAAAAGAAAACAATCAAATGCGAAATACCAAATATATGCACAAAACAAAATCGGATTATTTAAATAAAAAAAATAAGTACTTAATGAAAAAGGCAAAATATTATAAAAAATTAGAAAAAGAGATAAACAAATTAGAAACAAAATTACGACGAACATGTTATCGTATTATGAAATTTACAAACATTAATAAAAAAAGAAATGATAAACAAATGAAGTCTACAAATAAAAATGGCGATTGGTATTACAAAATGCATTCTGGTCGGTCTGAAATAAGACACAAAGAAAAATTGAGCGATTGGATTTTTGATCGCTCGAAAATGAGAACCAAATTACGAGAAAATAATTGAAATTGATTTACTTTGCAATCGGTAGGGAACAAACTCGTCCTACTGAAAAATTTAATAGTAAAAAAATTTCTTTTTTTTTTAGTATTTACTTACATAAACATTAATTAATTTTATCTAAAAAAAATATAAGTGGAAGCTGATCAAATATAAATACTATGAAGTTGATGAAAAAAATACTCTATATTTATTTTTACTAAATAAGAGATATTTTTTTAATAATAATGATAGAATATGGGCAATTCATAAAAAGTATGTTTACGTTTGATTAACTTCCGAAATAATTATATTTTACTGACACTTTAAATATTGTATTTATGGTCGGTTTTATAAAGAAATTTAATCTTCACTTAAAAGTATCACCCACAGTAAATGAAATGAAAAAAATGCAACGCGTTTTTTGACAGAAATGATACGTCATTAAGAACAGGGAAACTGATTCGAATTTATTAATTCATTATATTTAATTGACAACTAAATTTTAAGTGAAGATTAAATTTCTTTATAAAACCGGCCAATTAATATTTATAAATTTATAAAATAAAAATCAGAGTGTATGTACATTAATGTATTTATTTATTAAAAAGTTAATATATTATGGCCTGTATTCTGATCTCCCTTTTATAATAAAAGCGGTAAATAAAAACGTACTATTACATAATATTTTTATGGAACTAAATATCACTCTACAACAGCTTATATTATTATTAAAAGCGTGATCAGCATACGGATCTTTATTTTTTTATAAACTACAAATTTTCCACTTATTGTTCATTTGTTTTGGAGGAAATCTGTATTGAATTTCTAAAAAATAAACAATATGAAATATAAACTTTATATTTTTTATTAACACATGTTCAGATAACGTGTCCTACGTGAAAATTGATTTTTTTTTTCGTATAATTTTCAAATATAAAGCAATATACCCTTAGCCGCACACCATTGACAAATTGTTCAGAACTTCTGATAACAGCAGCGTTGAGAGAGAAAACAAAATATGCCATTGCTCTCCACCACTGGGCTTGCTTACGCCGTAAGGCGGGAAACGCTGGATACCAAATATTTGAATTTTTTTCTTCCAAAAGAAGCCGAATTTTAAAAAAAGAAAAATTAGGGTATTTCTGAATTTAAAAATACTATAACATAAAAAAATGTGGAATCCCCCATTGCTATGCTAGCTTTGTTCGATGACATGTACTAGGCCGCCCTAGTGTTAACTTTCTTACACTAACATGTTTTATGAGAAATGGACAGCTTCTGGCAGGCTGTTCGATGACAAAAATTTTAAGAACTAGTGCTCACGTTTCTGACCTGACTCGCGAGGTGGTGTAGAAAGTGCAGAGTAGGAGTGGGGGTAACTAAGTGTTGTTCGGTAGACATTGAGAAAATAAAATAATGGATTCAGATGTAGTGTATTCTCTTTGTTTTGTTATATAAAGAATTAATTAATATATCTGAATCTGATGAAGAATCAAGTGATGATTGATCTTTGTCAGAATCGTTTATTAGTTCAAACATTATGCTCTTTAAAACAGACATTTCTGCAGTTTCTGCAGTCACTTCTTTGCAGCTTTATGATATGACTGTGTTTATAAACAACCTAACCTTTTACACCTTTGGCTACGCTTGGCTTGATTACTCACAACTGAGCAAACTTGCCCAAATATACACTAGTGTGTTTTATGAAACCACAAGAATTAGACTGAACTAGTGTACACTACACTGCACTGCACTATTCTGCTCTGCACTTCAAGCACTTCTCATCGAACAGAGCTATTATTTAAATATATACGTATAAAAAAATGCATTTCTAAATTGCCTTGTATTACCTAAATTTTAATCTAATTTAATTTTATTAGTTTCATTTTAAATCACGAGATCACACAGGGCTCGTTATCTGGAACATTTATATATATTACCTAAATGCTGTAAATTGAGCCTATAAACTAAAGATTCAATTGTAACGGGGTGAGGTGGTAATAGCATATCTTGTGGCCAGATAATATCCCTTGAAGATTCTATCAAAATCAAAAGTTCTTCATACGCTGAATGTAAGTGAACAATGTTCTTGTAATGTTCGGAGTTCAACATAAATTGCAAACAACAGTCTCTGATTGTATTTGCAAGATTTTCAACCTCTGTAATAATAATATACAGCCTTCGAATTATTGCAATATTTTCAAAAGCACTGCCTTTTCTAATTTGTACTATTTTTTTCTCGATTTTCTTTTTCCTTTTTGAAGAAGCTGATGTTCTGAAATATAATATTTTTATTGAAAGGTATTAGATAATAGTGATTATTCCTTCTTACACTTGTGTATTTTTTGTTCTTTGACTTGTTGTTTTACTGTAAGTCGTTGATATCACACTTTCTAAATCAAAATTAGTACCAGAAAATTCATTTATATTCATGTACTCTTCACTTTGCACATCTCCATTTTCTCTAAAATAAAATTTATTGTAATGGGGCCATTAAAAAAAAAATGACCATTTTTTTTTATAAAATCATGAAATCTATCTCATTTAATAAATATGGTAATAGAAAATAATTTGAAATATGCAACTTTTCATTCATAAATATGCTAATAAACTTACTTAATTTCCTTTATCTTTTCATTTCTAATATCTTGTAATCTATTTCTTAACGTCAAGAATTCATCGTAATACATTTTTAAATTAGCGGCTAAATTTTCAACGTTATTTAAAATCGCTGGATTTATTTCAGATTCTGCAAATAAATATGTTTGAATAAAATTAGTAAAAAATAATAATTTCTTACCAATAATGTCATGACGATTATTCTTATAAGCCAAATATAGAGCATCAGACCATAAACAGCCATTAATAAGTACTGCTATTGCTTGTTCATAATTATGTAAAATTGTATCATAAATAAAACTAGCATTTTGATATTGTTTATCATTACAGAGTTTTTTTGCTAATTCTTCCAAACTCTCATTTATTTTAATCTTATCTGATTCTAAGAATTTAATAGCAGTTAGAGCTTCGTACATACAACATCCTTCAACGAAACATTGTAGCGCATTTTCATAGTTTTCCGTTTTCATAAACATTAAACCCGATTCTTTAAACTGGCGTTCTTTTTTTAGAAAAGACGCATACAAATGTAGCAACGGTTTATACCACTGATTATTTGGGAGAACATATTTCAAAATAACTTTATATAAATTATTTTTAGTAACTAGTTGTTCAAGTTCATAAAGAACATGATCACATTCTATTAGAAATGTGAAAGCTTTTTCAAATCTCTTTATATGACTATTGATTTTATAATTACGATAATTAGTTCCCATAGACACAAGTTCACGTAGAAATGGAATATATTCTAACGGATCTAATTGCGACTTTGATGCTACCCACATAATTAAATCAATTTGGTCCATTCCTAAAGCAATATCATACAATTTTTCCACCGACGAAAGCATGATCAAATGTTCTAATGTATTATCGACTGAATCTCGTAATTTAAGACCATTTTTTTCTCGTTCTCTAGCTGCTGATAATTCGTTCAAAGCTTTTTCCAAATCATCGTCTGTGCCTGTGCATAAAAATGCAGTAACAATTGACTGCAAATAATAATCAGCATCAATTTTTTTCATTGATTCAATAAATTTATTGGCAACCGTGATTAATTTATTATTTGCGTCTTCGTGTAAATTGTTGTCAAAACAATTACAATATAAATTTTCACTTATATTCGTATTTTGAAGCTGGGTCAAAAATACATCCAAATATTCGCAGTTATTAATATTTTTTATAAAATCTTCAATGTCATTAATAAATCTCGTTGGATTTAAATCGTACATCAAATTCAAATTTATCCTGTCTGTTCTCATAATTAAAAAGGCTTCCAAATGTTTTTTATTAGTCAATAATTTATCAATTTCATCAATAGCTAAAATACGAGGATTTATAATTTCCAGTTCACCTCGTGGGACTTGCAAAATAATTTTTCTACTATTCGGGACAGCATTGATTAAAATGGCTCCATTAGGAATGCTTCTTGTATATACTGTACATAAATTATTTTCCTGAAGATTATTTATTCCTTTTTCACTCAATTTAATGCACAATAATTTATTTTCTGTTGTTGTAAATAATAAGTAACCATGACATAACAAATATGAAGTAATATTGTTTGCAATTTTTTTCCCGTTAAAATACAAACGTTGAGATATTAAAAATAGAGAAAAGAAACGATTAATGATGTGAAAAATTGAATAATAACCCCCTTCTTCCGGAATTTCATCTTCCACGACAGGCAAGTCTGAATCGGGAAGTACGGATAATGTGTCCGGTCGAAAAAGCTTAATATATGATTTAGTGCATATTCCTAAATAATATTCACTGTTATCTTCATGACACATATACAATAAATCGTATACATTTTCCATAAATTCATATGATTTTACCAACACCATTTCACTTTTTGTAAAGTTCATTTCGCATTTCATTACTTCTGCACGTCCATCAACAAGCGATTTTACGCAATAAATATTTGATAATTTATCGTCGTACACGAAACTATGCAAAGTTAAAGGAAGTGATTCGTTTGATATATTTGTCGTAAATTGTTGCTCATATCCTGATTTAGTAAGTTGTAACACTTCTAGTGTATAGTCATCAAGTATAACTGCAATCATATTTTGGTCAGAACCAAAGGCAACGTAATTAACACAACGAGAAAATTTTATGTTATAAGAGCTATATGGCGGTGGTATGATATGGGCAGATGTCACAGTAACATAAAGTTGATTGCCATCAACAACTAAAACTGCGCCAATATCGTCTTGCCTACAAAATATAAAAAATAATCTACATTTTTTTTAAAGATGAGGTAATAAAAATTTCTGGATTGCAGTCACAAAATTTTATTTTAAATTCTCGGGTCCACCGGTTTCGAGCTCCACATGAGCCTTCCTCAGGAGCTGAACAATATTTATAAAACATTACAATTTAATAATCAGAAATAACAAAAATTATAAATTACTTACATGAGAATTAAGAAAATTTTAGATACATGGCAAAAAAATGAAAACGTAAATGCAACGTAAAAAATAAAATAAATTATATAAAACTTTTATAAAAACTAAGAACAAATGTTCTACGTGAACCACACCCATGGAACTACTTAAGTAAAGTATTAGCAAGTTAAGACACTTACTAAAGTCAAGGTTTTTTATTGTTTAATTAAGTAAAATATTTTAAATTTATTTTAGTGCAATTTGTTTTTTAATGAAAAAAAAAATTATTTTTAAGGATTAGAAAAATGTATTTTATGATTAAGTTTTATCCTTATTTTTTAAGCTATGTTTTAAGACGTTGGTGTATATTTTACTAATGTACATAGTATCAGTCCTGAAATTAACATTATTTTTATCCTGCTGTACATGTAGCACTTCTAGGGTCAACCGTTTATTAAGATTTTTTTCCCTGTCCAGTATTTTTGTTTCATTAAATTTAATCTAATCTAGTTAACAAGGTATTTTGTAGACCACTCCAGATTGATATTCAGTTGCAATTTTGGTTTTTAGTCTAGAGAATAAATTTCCAATAGTTTTCGCTTGTTTGAAACCAACGCCTACATTCAAATTTCGCGCCATGTTTTTCTCATTTGGTCAGCCACGCCCTCGACGTATATTAATGAATAAAAATCCCTATTACTGTTCAGCTCCTGAGGAAGGCTCATGTGGAGCTCGAAACCGGTCGACCCGAGAATTTAAAATAAAATTTTGTGACTGCAATCCAGAAATTTTTATTATCTCATCAATATATCCAGTCAAGGAACTTTTTATATCATTTTTTTTAAAGTTCCGGCTAAACTAACCTGTTTTTGTTACTATTAATCAATGTGACCCATTTCCAACTATAAAGTATAATATTTTTAGAAGTAATTACTTCCAGCCACTTTTTATCTTTCCATTGTACATAATTAACGATATTATTCTTATCGAACACAAGATTTTGTTTTAAATACCATTTAAAGTTTGAACAAGTCCATAAAGATATTTCAGAATTGTCCAGAGATTTTTGCCAAACCATTAATATATCACCAGTTTGATTCCATTCAATTTTTTTCACCTCTTTCTAAAAAATCATAATTACAGAAAGCATATTTTAAATTAATATTTTATACTTACATCAGAATGCAGTTTGAAATTATAACGATATAATCCATTCTTTTCAAAAAACATAATATAACGACCATCTAAAGATTGGCTTTCTGTAGCAATTACACTACCATCTGGTTTCCACGCTAATTCTGCATTTAAATCAGGTTTATATTCACTTTCATACAAGAACTCGCATTCACAGGAAAATATTTTAAATAATCGCTGCCCATCTCTCACGAAACTCACTGCAAATATGTCCCCATCATCTCGCCAAGCTATTCGTAATGAATTTTCATTGTTTAATGAAGATGCTGTAAAAGATTTTACAATATTAATTGCTAATGGATTATGCTAAACAATAAACGAATAATATAAAAAATAATAAAAAATTACTTTTTCTAACATGAGTTTTCTTGTAATTTATTTTGGCGCTAAAAAGGCATCACGTGATTTGTGACTGATGACATTTGTAACGAATTCTGTACATATAACTGTCCTGTTAACAGGAAACAATTTTTCTACGTCAACTGTTTTGTTCGTGTTTTACTACATTTTGTGTGTTTACAAGTTTTCTATCTCTATATATTTCTTAAATGTCATCAGTTTCTCCTACATCCCGAAATATATATATATATATATATATATATATATATATATATGTATATATATATATATATATATATATATATATATATATATATATATATATATATATATATATATATATATATATATAGATAGATAGATATAGATATATATATAGATAGATAGATAGATAGATATAGATAGATAGATATATATATATATATATAAATATATATATATATATATATATATATATATATATAGATAGATAGATAGATATAGATATATATAGATAGATAGATAGATAGATAGATATAGATAGATAGATAGATATATATATATATATATATATATATATATATATATATATATATATATATATATATATACTTTTGCGCAAGGAAACATTGATTTCCCATGTTAAACGGCTACGGCCCGGTATATATATATATATATACATACCGGCTTTTAACATACACCAAATATGAGCTACTGATAATGTTATACAATATATTTAAAATGGTATTACCTTCACATGATGTTCTTTTTTGGCTATACTTTCCCTCTGAACCTCGAAATTGTGTAGTTTGTGAACCCCATCCTAAATTAATAAATGGCGAATTTTCAATACATTTTAACTGATATTTCCCAATATAAGTACAGTGACAATTATAAGCATCTAGTAACACAATTTTTAAAGTATCTTCATCATTAATAAGTGCAATTCTATCTTGTGATGGATTCCATTCATGAATCGCATATCCTCCAAGAATGTCAATAATATTTATCTCTTTAGTTTCAACATTATAGCAATAAAATGCAAGTCCATCGCTCATATATAATATATTTTCAACAGGCACCCAGTTAATTGTATTAATATCACTTTTTATAACAGTATCATTTTCTTCCTCCACGAGATGTACAGTATTATTAATTAAAATAAAATATTTATTATCAATGTTTACACATTTTTCAATATTATTTTCTTCAACAGGTAAATTATAAATTTTTGCTACGTCCAACTTTAAATTACGCATTTTAAATTTATAAGTTTATAACTCTAGCACATTTTTTTCGTAGGTTAGAAATCAAAATATTTTTAATTTCACACTGATATATCACTTTTGAGATTACCAGTTTACCAAAAACGATGTAAAAATTATAAATCAACGAATATTAGAACGTAGCGTACTTATTACACTATTACACGATAATATTTGTATAATAACTATATTTGACATTTATGTTATGTACAAGTTGTTTTCATGTAATTAGAATTCGGGTATTTAGTTTTTACCAAATTGGCAAAATTGCAAAAACAGTCTTGACTATGAAGTTCGCACACATCAAAATTTGTTCATTTCATGGTATTTTCAAATACCTATTTCCCACGCTCACAAATTTAAACATTAAACTCCATTATAATAAAAAAATATCTTATTCGTTTTCTGATCACATTGTGCACTATTCTCAAGTGTTAACACGTCTCACTTACTAATCATCCTTATTAATACATTTGATATAATTACTAAAAACTATTCGTTTTTGGAATATGTTATCGGGAGTGTACTCTTTAAATTTGTTCGCACGCAATTTGAACAGAGCAAGAAATGAACAAATCATGTTGCGCGCAAACTTCATGATTGAGATTCGAACGATGAACAGAAAAATGAACGAGTAGGGGTAGGGACATTATGGAACTGTAGCTGAATTGCAGTCACTATTTTATTGTGTTGCATCATGCGATAAAATCATTGTTAACATATATTTTTATTAAATAATCAAGAAAATTTATTATATAAAGTAAATATTTACACGTATAAAAAATTATGAAAATTTATATATTTTTTTTACTTTACAAAATAGGTATTATTTCTATAAGTTAATAATTATTATTTTTTTTAAATTCATTATGCTATCATTTTGTCCTACTTGTGGAAATGTATTATTTGTACCAGAAGTAGCTGGTATTTTAAAACTTGAATGTAGTAAATGTCCTTTCGTGTACAATATTACATCAGCAGTTCGCAGCAGAACTTACTGCAAGCTAAAGGTGAACAATTACACTAAATTATAATAATATAAATTAATATTACGAATATTTGTTACAGGAAGTAGATGACGTTTTAGGTGGAGAAGAAGCGTGGAAAAACGTGGATTCCACCGAAGAGAGATGTCCAAAGTGTTCACATCCAAAAGCTTACTTCATGCAAATTCAAACACGATCTGCAGACGAACCAATGACAACATTTTACAGATGTTGTAACCACGAATGTTCATACAACTGGCGGGATTAATTTTTTCTACAAACAATCAATGAGTGCTACTTTTTGTTTCCAGTTACGCTATTTCACAAAGTGTATATCACGATACAGACCATTTGTTTCTATGGCTTCTCCGATTCTTGTTGCAAATAATCCAAAAGCAGTGAAACATGCATCCGAACTAATTTCATACGGCGAAGTGATTGCGGTACCTACTGACACAGTGTACGGTTTAGCGTGTAGTGCTGTTGACCCAAAGGCAATTAATAAGTTATATACCATCAAAGGACGAAGTGAAAATAGACCTCTTGCTATTTGTATAAGTCATATTGATGATGTTGGACGATGGGCTTGTATTAATCATCTACCGGAAGGTTTACTGTCTGCACTTTTACCCGGCCCTGTAACCTTGGTACTACAATATACATCCCAGTTAGAAGAATCATTGACGTCCACAGACGGCAAAGTTGGCATTCGCATCCCTAACAATAATTTTATTCGATCAGTAATAAATAAATTACAATATCCAATTGCGCTGACCAGTGCTAATATAAGTGGTAATCCTAGTTCAATTTCAACGACTGAATTTCAAGATTTGTGGCCACAACTAGGTGCAGTATTCGATGAGGGCACACTGGGTGCTGATAATCATCGCCAAGCTTCAACTGTTGTTGATTTATCGTACCCAGGCTTTTATAAGCTTATCCGAATAGGTATTGCAGCCGAACAAACCAAGCATATTCTTAATTCCTACGGTTTAGAAAGTAGACAGTAATATTTCATCATTATGAGTTCGTTTCTACAAAGTGTTCGCTCCTCATACAGTAATAAAGAGACAGTCATTAGAAATTCTATTACTACACAACTTTCTCAGAGTGTTAAAGAAATACAGTTATGTGGTATGGACGAAAATTTATCCGGTAATTAATAACTTCAAACATCTTCATACTTTGTATTGATTTTAAATTAATTTTAGGTGATTCATTAAATTTAAGTGATGCTTCGAATACTTTGTGTTCCATTATCGAAGCAATGTTTTTACATGGACTAAAGGACTCGTTAGCACACCGTGCTCGCCGAGTCATCAGTAACGATATTGACCAACGACCAGAACCAAGTTTTTGGTCTGCTTTACTAATATTTTCTCATAGGCAACTCATTGACCAAGTATAATAATATATTTCTTAAGTCGGACTAATGATGCGTCCTAGCACGCCATTGGCGCCGACTTGTGTGTGGGTGCTTTAGAACGCATCATTAATCCCTACTTTCTTCAGATTTTATTATTTTTAACTTTGTTATTTATTTCAGATAACTTCACTATCTAATATTACAACAGAAATAGGACAATGTCGTGCATGGATTCGATTTGCTTTAAACGATTCATTATTATCTTCTTATCTCGTGACAATCCGGCAGAATTCTGATGCTTTGAAACTATTTTATAAATCACAGGCATACATTAGAGATACTGAATTGCTAGATGTAGCACAAAAGTTAATTGAAGGTGTGGAAACATGTACAATATTCACATTACCCTATAATTCATCACTGCTGAATACGTGGCCTTTACCTACATTAATCTTGGCTGGTATTTGGTGCCCTACGCTTCGCCAGTGTCCAATTGCTTCCGGAGTGGATGTAGCACAATCATTAGATAATAGTATGTCTTCAAGTTCTAATTGCAATTCAGGTTCTACGGATTTATCTTTATCTGTAACTCCACAAAGTTCTGAACTGGGTAAAATGTTAGCTATGAATGAAGATGATGCATTAAAAATTATTTTATCAAATACGTCAACCGAAAATTTGACGCCGGCGTTATCACCCCTTCGCGATATAAAAGTTGAAGTAGGAAGTACTAGTACAAGTTCAGAAGAAATGTCTAAGAATTTACCAACGGATGAAATGTTATTGGCTTTAGAAACTTCCACTTTAGGAAATTCCTTAAATAGAAAATCGGGTTGGTCGTTTGATGAAAGCCAAAATGCCAATGAAGGTACAAAAGTAGAAACAGTACCCGTAACTCCAACCCCCGCCTCCGAATGTACTTACAGTAATACTGTAGAAGCTAGGTCTACAGAACATAGTTACCATGCATTAATTGAAAGTTATAATCTAATGAGTGGATCGTATGTGAAAACACCAAATTTACAACAAGTGTGGCAACAATTTGAAAATTCCGCCAGTAATAATTCAGCTTCCTCCGAACCTGATATACATACAAATCAAGTTGAACTTCCAAATCAGGAAGATTTACTAGATTTTGAATTTATTTCTGCTTCTGTACTTGATAAAGGTGATATTAGAATTTTTTTGTCATATTTGGGTAAGTTGGCTCAAGAAAAAGGTCTTGATGTACAAAATTACGAATGTTTTGGTTGCAAACATCCGTTAAGTATAAATGTGTGTAAACCGAGAGTTTGCGCTTTTACTGGTAATTGTTATTGCGATTCTTGTATGAGCCCTGATCCTGTAGTCATTCCGTCACGAGTTATACATAACTGGGATTTTAAACAATACTACGTCGCAAAAAACGTTGCAACTTTTATAAATGAAATGAAGAATCACCCATTATTAGATATGAAGGTAGATCATAAATATTTAATTGAAATATATACTTTATTTTT
The DNA here is from genome assembly GCA_943142095.1 of Ophonus ardosiacus. NCBI lineage: Eukaryota > Metazoa > Arthropoda > Insecta > Coleoptera > Carabidae > Ophonus > Ophonus ardosiacus. The sequence goes on along the minus strand of OW964833.1, from coordinate 46,982,090 downwards.
TTATTGTTTAGGTTTTAAATCCTTACATTTATGCAGGAGTGGAAGAAATGAGTCGTCTACAAACAATTCGTATTCAATTAAATTTTTTACGAGATTATTTATATACTTGTCGCGGTCCAATAATTGAGCAATTGCAGCGTATGGTATGGCCTAAGGAATATATGTATGAGCATATTCATCAATATTCTATTTCGGTAAGTCGAATTTTTTATTAGGGTACTATACCATACTCAAATTTTAACTTAAATAAAAAGACAAAAATATACATAAATTAATGAGTATTAGTGAAATTTTTTGTTTAAACATTGATTAGGTTGCAAACTACAAGCGATTGAAGCTGGTCGCCTGATTTTAAAAAGGAGATTCGCGCGTCTTCTGCGGTCACCTTTAAAAGATTATGAACTGTCGCGTTGACATAAAAAAATTAACAATTTTGTGTTTGATGAATTTCAATGTTCTATAATTTATTAGGAAAAAATGCTTATTATTTATATTATTTATGCTTAATAATAATTTCTTCGTGAATATAACGTATAAGGTTTTATACAGGGTGTTCTGAAAATGTGTGAAAAGCTTCAGGTAGAACGGGTCTTTGATTAATTCTGAGTCGATAATCCTAATGCAAAAAAATTGTACGGCCCTTCGTAAAGCCGCACAAAGCCATCAAACTTGTAAATGTGCAACTAGAACTAAGCGATTTTTTAAAAATATTTTACGTAATATCATTGCTCTTTACATTCTAGAAGAATTGTGTAAAATTTGATCTACGTAGCTAAACGTTTGATATCAAATCTTTAAAATTTTAACTTTTCTAAAACAGACAACCATGTATAAAACAGTTTTTTGTTTGAAACAGAAATTATAAATAATTTGTCAAATTTTGACGTTTATCAGTTGATGTTTGATTTTATAATTTATTTCTTTTTGTATGGTGAATGAAACATTTGATAATTAGAATGTATACCTTTAACGAATACGCTAATATGTATTATTATTTTTGTTATTTTTATTACTACATAAAATATCGTTTACATTGATTTTTTTTTTAATTAATAAAACAAAGCTGGTGTTGGTATCTTAAGTAAATAAATTCAATTCCCAATTTGAATTTCCACTGAGTGTACCTGTCAAAATAATGTTGACATGAAATTCATAATTATTTACATAGCTACGTGATAACTTCTATAACAATTTGATTCGATGTTGCCAAATTTACATTTCTTTTAAGTAGCTCGTGTGGCTTTAGGAAGGGCCGTACAATTTTTTTGCATTAGGATTATCGACTCAGAATTAATCAAAGGATCGTTCTACCTGAAGCTTTTCACCCATTTTCAGAACACCCTGTATAAAAATATTTCAGCTATACAAATATGAAAAAATAAGACGCGTTTGCACTAAAATTCTTATTTAATCCTGTACTTACAGACTTTAAAAAATGGTATAGAACCCTATTTAATAAAATAGTTTATATACAGGGATTTTCTGCAGGATTTAACGGAGATACCTAACGGAGTATTGCTAGACAGTCTTCAAAACATTGTAAAATTTGGAAGAGATCATGTAATTAATTGTTGGCTCTGTAGTCAAAAAGGTTTTGTTTGTGAAATTTGTGACAAGGCAAAAATTTTATATCCGTTTGACTTGGAAAGTACATATAGGGTAAGATTTTCCTACTCATTATAAATTAAAAGTGTGATTTTATTTTTTTTATTTTACAGTGTAAAGTATGCAATGCAGTATATCACACGGAATGTCTAAATGCATCGAAACCGTGTCCTAAATGTAAACGACGACGAGAAAGAGAACACTTGTCTTTGTTGGATGCCACTTTAGAATAATAAATAAATATATATTGTTTTTGTTTAATTTTAACTACCTTACTAGCTTTGTTAATCATTTTTACTAATTTGTGATTTGTCAACAATTTTTGGTATAATGTTTACATTTTTATAAAAATTTGTTGAAAAATAATCAACTGTATTATAATCAACAGAAATTATAAAATAAATCGTTAAATTTAATCCAGAGTTTAATATATATGTCGATGACTTGAGCATCATACATACATGTTTAATTTTAAGTGGCCACCATTGCGATCTCCAGAATTATAAGAGATACGAAGTTGATTAAATTAGCAAAGAATTTCTATTTTACAAGAGTATTTCAATAATGGAAACATATTTTTTATTTGCTCATTCTTTAGAGAATTTAATTCTGAATTCAGTGATATATAATACTTTTTTTGAGAAAAATGCATGTAAAGTTTTATACTAATTTGATTAAAATAGGTTTTCTTTTGAACACACTGTATAATATCTGATATCATCTTAACTGAAAATTTATGTTCTATATTTTACTGGAAACAATATTTTATTAATTTTCCCTAGGAAGAAAGAATTGTTTATTAATGTAAATATTCATTAAATAAAATTACTTCTAACATTTGTATAATTAATAGTTTATTGAAATATGTATAACAATATTATTTGATCACAATTCTAATGCAAAATTGACGACATTGTTAAGAAAGATAATAATAGAAATAAATACAAGTCTTCATTGTTTTAAAAACAAATCCAGGTTTTCTGATTAAATATGTGTTATTTTGAAACAGTTAACATTTCACTGCTAAATATTAATTTAAAAGATAATATTAATTTGTTTTATAGGGCAAATATATTTAATGAATTAATATTATATTTATTAACAGTGCATAGTTACATGTATAGTCCATAAAGATATTTGCTATTTTAAAAAGTCATTTTAATAAACATGTTAATTCCCATTGGTCCCCATAAAATCTTAAATTTTAACTACATTGTGCTCGTGTTATTAAAATAATTATTTTTGCTATTAAAAGTTATTAAAATATTTACATAAATAACGAATTTTTAAAAAGATACTATGCACTGTACGAGGAATTAATTAACTTTTGGAATTACTAAAATGAGGTCATGCACGACTTTTTTTCTGTAACTTTAATCTAGAGTAGTGAAAAATAATAGACCCGTATTTTTTTTTTCTTAAATCGATCTTTAATAATGAAAAAATTGCGATTAAAAATGACGTTGTTGCTAGACCCCCGCTTCGTCCCTTGGCAAGTGACGTCACAAGTTCGAACCACGACCATTTTTATTTTCACTGTTTTAAACGTCAAAATGACATTTAAAGACAACCTGAAATTTATGAAAGTAAACATGTCGATGAAACGTTGTTTCGCGCCAAAATAAAGAATAAAATATTCTGCAATATATTCAATGTCTCACATGTGATTACAACCTTCTAGCGCCTAATCTCAAATCAAAAGTGAAAGATCGATGTTATATAATATATGATAGCATATTTTATTCTTTAATCGGATGCCCCCCTTGGTCTTCTACAAGATTGTCTTATAACATATTATTGTATCTTTAATAGTATAGAATTTATTATATATATATATATATATATATATATATATATATATATATATATATATATATCTTTTAGGTTTGAAATGAGTCTGAACCTAGGTTCGGAACCTGTAACGTCATAACATGTCTGGTTTGTACAACTTTTTAAAAATATACTTTAAAACGAATTTATACAACAAAAAATATAAATAAAAAAATAATTTAATCATACTGAAACAAAAAAAACGTACAAATATTTTTTTCTTGCATGACCTCATTGTGTGAGCAAGAGGTGAAAATGTGAATGAAATGGTAATTTGCTTTACTTAGAGTGTTTATTATCGTATGCTCCTCGACTTGAACTTCTGGATACAGAACCGGAACCAGCGCCAGACTCCTTCGGTTTTGGTTGTCGCAGTGACGAATAAGGAGAGACACCATGCACATTATGTTCATGCGCATAAAGTAACACCCCAATGTCTTTGTGACCGGCTTCTAGTGCGATTTTCAAAGCTGTGCTGCCATCTACGTCTACAATAGTAGAATCGCATTCTGGATGCCCTAAAAAATATTTAACAATCTCAACGTGACCATGTTCCGCTGCACACATTAGCGATGTGCTCCCGTCTTCATCCTGGATGTTGATATCAGCACCTGCTTCCAATAGCATTTGCACCATATCGAGTCGGCCATGGGATACAGCAAGCATTAGAGCTGTTTGACCATGTTGGCGCGCACGGACGTTCACATCAGCTAGTTGGAATAATCGACGGACAACAGTTGCATCAGTTGGCGATTTTACTTCAGTCAGTGATACCAACATCACGCTCGTATATCCTGCTTTGTTGGGTTTATTTATATTACACACTTTTGAGTCTAATAGAATAGAAACTACATCGAAATTTCCATGTGAAACAGCGTAATGCATAGCGGTGTTTCCCTGTTAGAAAATTATTGTAAATAAAGATATCATTTTTAATAATATAAAACTTACACTGTCATCTGTCATGTTAACAACATACTGTAATAATGAATTTGACATTTCTTCAAAGTGATCAAGGTAGTCTTCCACATCTAAAGGATCAGCGTTTACTAAACTGGACACTTTGAACCATTCTTGTTGTATAATATTTAATGCATTCTTTAAGTGTGTTTTAGCCGAATTACTAGTATTCGCACTGTGTTTTGATTTTTGTAAAGAATCATTTAATACTTTCATAGCAGCCTTCATTTCTTTGCTTGGTAAAGTTCTACAATAATAAATGTATTAAATAATAATAATAATAAAAGTTTATAGTTTGTGATTTTATTTCAATACCATGGCTAACACTATAAAGAAATCACTTTTACAAATAGGTTGCGGATCTATCTATAGTTTCATCACGACGATCGCCAAAATTTTGTTCACCTCTACAGCCTAAACGACTTGAGCGATTTTAATGAAAATTGTTGCAAATTGAAAATATGTCCGAAAATGTTGCGTTTGAAGGTGCACCTCATCAGAGGCATTTTTATTAACAAAAAAATGTAATGAAATTTTACCTGTCAGAAACATATCAGTTACTTTGCGACTATTTTACATATCAGAAACGCTCTTTTTGAATTAAAAACGGAGAATTATTCACACCAAAGAAGAATAATAATTTATTAAGTAGTATTTTGATGCAAACTATATTTCATAATTTCTGACAGATAAAATGTCATTACATTTGTTTGTGATTTTATTTCAATACCATGGCTAACATTATAAAGAAATCACTTTTACAAATAGGTTGCAGATCTATCTATAGTTTCAACACGACAATCGCCAAAATTTTGTTCACCTCTACAGCCTAAACGACTTGAGCGATTTTAATGAAAATTGTTGCAAATTGAAAATATGTCTGAAAATGTTGCGTTTGAAAGGAGCCCTCATCAAAGGCATTTTTATTAACAAAAAAATGTAATGAAATTTTACCTGTCAGAAACATATCAGTTACTTTGCGACTATTTTACATATCAGAAACGCTCTTTTTGAATTAAAAACGGAGAATTATTCACACCAAAGAAGAATAATAATTTATTAAGTAGTATTTTGATGCAAACTATATTTCATAATTTCTGACAGATAAAATGTCATTACATTTGTTTGTGATTTTATTTCAATACCATGGCTAACATTATAAAGAAATCACTTTTACAAATAGGTTGCAGATCTATCTATAGTTTCAACACGACAATCGCCAAAATTTTGTTCACCTCTACAGCCTAAACGACTTGAGCGATTTTAATGAAAATTGTTGCAAATTGAAAATATGTCTGAAAATGTTGCGTTTGAAAGGAGCCCTCATCAAAGGCATTTTTATTAACAAAAAAATGTAATGAAATTTTACCTGTCAGAAACATATCAGTTACTTTGCGACTATTTTACATATCAGAAACGCTCTTTTTGAATTAAAAACGGAGAATTATTCACACCAAAGAAGAATAATAATTTATTAAGTAGTATTTTGATGCAAACTATATTTCATAATTTCTGACAGATAAAATGTCATTACATTTGTTTGTGATTTTATTTCAATACCATGGCTAACATTATAAAGAAATCACTTTTACAAATAGGTTGCAGATCTATCTATAGTTTCAACACGACAATCGCCAAAATTTTGTTCACCTCTACAGCCTAAACGACTTGAGCGATTTTAATGAAAATTGTTGCAAATTGAAAATATGTCTGAAAATGTTGCGTTTGAAAGGAGCCCTCATCAAAGGCATTTTTATTAACAAAAAAATGTAATGAAATTTTACCTGTCAGAAACATATCAGTTACTTTGCGACTATTTTACATATCAGAAACGCTCTTTTTGAATTAAAAACGGAGAATTATTCACACCAAAGAAGAATAATAATTTATTAAGTAGTATTTTGATGCAAACTATATTTCATAATTTCTGACAGATAAAATGTCATTACATTTGTTTGTGATTTTATTTCAATACCATGGCTAACATTATAAAGAAATCACTTTTACAAATAGGTTGCAGATCTATCTATAGTTTCAACACGACAATCGCCAAAATTTTGTTCACCTCTACAGCCTAAACGACTTGAGCGATTTTAATGAAAATTGTTGCAAATTGAAAATATGTCTGAAAATGTTGCGTTTGAAAGGAGCCCTCATCAAAGGCATTTTTATTAACAAAAAAATGTAATGAAATTTTACCTGTCAGAAACATATCAGTTACTTTGCGACTATTTTACATATCAGAAACGCTCTTTTTGAATTAAAAACGGAGAATTATTCACACCAAAGAAGAATAATAATTTATTAAGTAGTATTTTGATGCAAACTATATTTCATAATTTCTGACAGATAAAATGTCATTACATTTGTTTGTGATTTTATTTCAATACCATGGCTAACATTATAAAGAAATCACTTTTACAAATAGGTTGCAGATCTATCTATAGTTTCAACACGACAATCGCCAAAATTTTGTTCACCTCTACAGCCTAAACGACTTGAGCGATTTTAATGAAAATTGTTGCAAATTGAAAATATGTCTGAAAATGTTGCGTTTGAAAGGAGCCCTCATCAAAGGCATTTTTATTAACAAAAAAATGTAATGAAATTTTACCTGTCAGAAACATATCAGTTACTTTGCGACTATTTTACATATCAGAAACGCTCTTTTTGAATTAAAAACGGAGAATTATTCACACCAAAGAAGAATAATAATTTATTAAGTAGTATTTTGATGCAAACTATATTTCATAATTTCTGACAGATAAAATGTCATTACATTTGTTTGTGATTTTATTTCAATACCATGGCTAACATTATAAAGAAATCACTTTTACAAATAGGTTGCAGATCTATCTATAGTTTCAACACGACAATCGCCAAAATTTTGTTCACCTCTACAGCCTAAACGACTTGAGCGATTTTAATGAAAATTGTTGCAAATTGAAAATATGTCTGAAAATGTTGCGTTTGAAAGGAGCCCTCATCAAAGGCATTTTTATTAACAAAAAAATGTAATGAAATTTTACCTGTCAGAAACATATCAGTTACTTTGCGACTATTTTACATATCAGAAACGCTCTTTTTGAATTAAAAACGGAGAATTATTCACACCAAAGAAGAATAATAATTTATTAAGTAGTATTTTGATGCAAACTATATTTCATAATTTCTGACAGATAAAATGTCATTACATTTGTTTGTGATTTTATTTCAATACCATGGCTAACATTATAAAGAAATCACTTTTACAAATAGGTTGCAGATCTATCTATAGTTTCAACACGACAATCGCCAAAATTTTGTTCACCTCTACAGCCTAAACGACTTGAGCGATTTTAATGAAAATTGTTGCAAATTGAAAATATGTCTGAAAATGTTGCGTTTGAAAGGAGCCCTCATCAAAGGCATTTTTATTAACAAAAAAATGTAATGAAATTTTACCTGTCAGAAACATATCAGTTACTTTGCGACTATTTTACATATCAGAAACGCTCTTTTTGAATTAAAAACGGAGAATTATTCACACCAAAGAAGAATAATAATTTATTAAGTAGTATTTTGATGCAAACTATATTTCATAATTTCTGACAGATAAAATGTCATTACATTTGTTTGTGATTTTATTTCAATACCATGGCTAACATTATAAAGAAATCACTTTTACAAATAGGTTGCAGATCTATCTATAGTTTCAACACGACAATCGCCAAAATTTTGTTCACCTCTACAGCCTAAACGACTTGAGCGATTTTAATGAAAATTGTTGCAAATTGAAAATATGTCTGAAAATGTTGCGTTTGAAAGGAGCCCTCATCAAAGGCATTTTTATTAACAAAAAAATGTAATGAAATTTTACCTGTCAGAAACATATCAGTTACTTTGCGACTATTTTACATATCAGAAACGCTCTTTTTGAATTAAAAACGGAGAATTATTCACACCAAAGAAGAATAATAATTTATTAAGTAGTATTTTGATGCAAACTATATTTCATAATTTCTGACAGATAAAATGTCATTACATTTGTTTGTGATTTTATTTCAATACCATGGCTAACATTATAAAGAAATCACTTTTACAAATAGGTTGCAGATCTATCTATAGTTTCAACACGACAATCGCCAAAATTTTGTTCACCTCTACAGCCTAAACGACTTGAGCGATTTTAATGAAAATTGTTGCAAATTGAAAATATGTCTGAAAATGTTGCGTTTGAAAGGAGCCCTCATCAAAGGCATTTTTATTAACAAAAAAATGTAATGAAATTTTACCTGTCAGAAACATATCAGTTACTTTGCGACTATTTTACATATCAGAAACGCTCTTTTTGAATTAAAAACGGAGAATTATTCACACCAAAGAAGAATAATAATTTATTAAGTAGTATTTTGATGCAAACTATATTTCATAATTTCTGACAGATAAAATGTCATTACATTTGTTTGTGATTTTATTTCAATACCATGGCTAACATTATAAAGAAATCACTTTTACAAATAGGTTGCAGATCTATCTATAGTTTCAACACGACAATCGCCAAAATTTTGTTCACCTCTACAGCCTAAACGACTTGAGCGATTTTAATGAAAATTGTTGCAAATTGAAAATATGTCTGAAAATGTTGCGTTTGAAAGGAGCCCTCATCAAAGGCATTTTTATTAACAAAAAAATGTAATGAAATTTTACCTGTCAGAAACATATCAGTTACTTTGCGACTATTTTACATATCAGAAACGCTCTTTTTGAATTAAAAACGGAGAATTATTCACACCAAAGAAGAATAATAATTTATTAAGTAGTATTTTGATGCAAACTATATTTCATAATTTCTGACAGATAAAATGTCATTACATTTGTTTGTGATTTTATTTCAATACCATGGCTAACATTATAAAGAAATCACTTTTACAAATAGGTTGCAGATCTATCTATAGTTTCAACACGACAATCGCCAAAATTTTGTTCACCTCTACAGCCTAAACGACTTGAGCGATTTTAATGAAAATTGTTGCAAATTGAAAATATGTCTGAAAATGTTGCGTTTGAAAGGAGCCCTCATCAAAGGCATTTTTATTAACAAAAAAATGTAATGAAATTTTACCTGTCAGAAACATATCAGTTACTTTGCGACTATTTTACATATCAGAAACGCTCTTTTTGAATTAAAAACGGAGAATTATTCACACCAAAGAAGAATAATAATTTATTAAGTAGTATTTTGATGCAAACTATATTTCATAATTTCTGACAGATAAAATGTCATTACATTTGTTTGTGATTTTATTTCAATACCATGGCTAACATTATAAAGAAATCACTTTTACAAATAGGTTGCAGATCTATCTATAGTTTCAACACGACAATCGCCAAAATTTTGTTCACCTCTACAGCCTAAACGACTTGAGCGATTTTAATGAAAATTGTTGCAAATTGAAAATATGTCTGAAAATGTTGCGTTTGAAAGGAGCCCTCATCAAAGGCATTTTTATTAACAAAAAAATGTAATGAAATTTTACCTGTCAGAAACATATCAGTTACTTTGCGACTATTTTACATATCAGAAACGCTCTTTTTGAATTAAAAACGGAGAATTATTCACACCAAAGAAGAATAATAATTTATTAAGTAGTATTTTGATGCAAACTATATTTCATAATTTCTGACAGATAAAATGTCATTACATTTGTTTGTGATTTTATTTCAATACCATGGCTAACATTATAAAGAAATCACTTTTACAAATAGGTTGCAGATCTATCTATAGTTTCAACACGACAATCGCCAAAATTTTGTTCACCTCTACAGCCTAAACGACTTGAGCGATTTTAATGAAAATTGTTGCAAATTGAAAATATGTCCGAAAATGTTGCGTTTGAAGGTGCACCTCATCAAAGGCATTTTTATTAACAAAAAAATATAATGACATTTTACCTGTCAGAAACATATCAGTTACTTTGCGACTATTTTACATATCAGAAACGCTCTTTTTGAATTAAAAACGGAGAATTATTCTCACCGAAGAAAAATAATTTATTAAGTAGTATTTTGATGCAAACTATATTTCATAATTTCTGACAGATAAAATGTCATTACATTTGTTTGTGGTTTTATTTCAATACCATGGCTAACATTATAAAGAAATTACTTTTACAAATAGGTTGCAGATTTATCTATAGTTTCATCACGACTATCGCCAAAATTTTGTTCACCTCTACAGCCTAAACAACTTGAGCGATTTTAATGAAAATTGTTGCAAATTGAAAATATGTCCGAAAATGTTGCGTTTGAAGGTGCACCTCATCAAAGGCATTTTTATTAACAAAAAAATGTAATGACATTTTACCTGTCAGAAACATATCAGTTACTTTGCGACTATTTTACATATCAGAAACGCTCTTTTTGAATTAAAAACGGAGAATTATTCTCACCGAAGAAAAATAATTTATTAAGTAGTATTTTGATGCAAACTATATTTCATAATTTTTGACAGATAAAATGTCATTACATTTGTTTGTGATTTTATTTCAATACCATGGCTAACATTATAAAGAAATCACTTTTACAAATAGATTGCAGATCTATCTATAGTTTCATCACGACGATCGCCAAAATTTTGTTCACCTCTACAGCCTAAACGACTTGAGCGATTTTAATGAAAATTGTTGCAAATTGAAAGTATGTCCGAAAATGTTGCGTTTGAAGGTGCATCTCATCAAAGGCATTTTTATAAACAAAAAAAATGTAATGACATTTTACCTGTCAGAAACAAATCAGTTACTTTGCGACTATTTTACATTTCAGAAACGGTCTTTTTCAATTAAAAACGGAGAATTATTCACACCAATAGAATAATAAATTATTAAGTAGTATTTTGATGCAAACTATATTTCATAATTACTGACAGATAAAATGTCACTACATTTGTTTGTGATTTTATTTCAATACCATGGCTAACATTATAAATAAATCACTTTTACAAATAGGTTGCGGATCTATCTATAGTTTCATCACGACGATCGCCAAAATTTTGTTCACCTCTACAGCCTAAACGACTTGAGCGATTTATAATGAAAATTGTTGCAAATTGAAAATATGTCCGAAAATGTTGCGTTTGAAGGTGCATCTCATCAAAGGCATTTTTATTAATAAAAAAATGTAATGACATTTTACCTGTCAGAAACATATCAGTTACTTTGCGACTATTTTACATATCAGAAACGATCTTTTTGAATTAAAAACGGAGAATTATTCTCACCGAAGAAAAATAATTTATTAAGTAGTATTTTGATGCAAACTATATTTCATAATTTCTGACAGATAAAATGTCATTACATTTGTTTGTGATTTTATTTCAATACCATGGCTAACATAATAAAGAAATCACTTTTACAAATAGGTTGCAGATCTATCTATAGTTTCATCACGACGATCGCCAAAATTTTGTTCACCTCTACAGCCTAAACGACTTGAGCGATTTTAATGAAAATTGTTGCAAATTGAAAATATGTCCGAAAATGTTGCGTTTGAAGGTGCACCTCATCAGAGGCATTTTTATTAACAAAAAAATGTAATGACATTTTACCTGTCAGAAACATATCAGTTTTACTATATTTATTTTGTGAAAATATATTTATTTACTTACTTCGTTCTTGAAGATCTATCAACTTGATTGAGTATTATAGCAGATTCTGAAACAGGTAGTACAGTACTCGTGCAAGTGGTAAAGTCCTGTTTATTTTCTGAGCTAGGGATTTTATCTTTTTCTGATGCTGCCGCTGTATCTGTCGATGGATTAATATCCTGTAAACTGTAATACTCTGGTTTTGAATACGAAGCTGAACTTTCGGCCTCCACTATGTCTGCTGTCGAAGAAGTCGTTATGAGAGACACATCTACTGCAGACAACCTGTTAAACAAAAATAAATAAAATAAAATTTAAAATATCTGAAATATATTTCAACTTATTGCTACCTTGTTCTAAGTATATGATGATGCATGTAAATGCTTCCAGTATTATTATATTTTTCATTTTTATTATCAGTCATTCGGTAAATAACTATTATTTACGCAAATTTTATTAACTACTCATTTTACTACATAATAAATGTTTAAAAGTCACATACTATTATATTAGAGCACCCAGTTACATTTTTTATTTAAAAATATGAAATGAATGATACGATATTAAAATCAGTCAAATAAATAGACAAAGGTTAGTAAAACTTATTTTACTGTTACTAGTAGACCACTTATATATTTTAACTTTCTCAAAATATACAATTTAATTCACATTAAAAACTATAATCCTGTGTAAATTTTATATTTGTTGTGTTTACTACACGAAATTTTATTGTACGCGTTCAGTAAACTACCCCACAGCAAATATGAACATGTTCTACAGACACTATGAACCCTCTTGGATAATTTCAACGAAAATATATAATGTGAAATAAACATCATATTGGTTTCCTTTAAAAGATAAAATGACATCCAAAACATTGGTCCAATGTCAAAAATGCTTTTATGAAAAGAATTAAAATTTCCCACCATGAACATATTTCAAAAAGTAGATACAAAATTATTGTATATTGTGAAACGGACTCCACTGTCACGCCCACTGGTTAAATAATTAACAATAGGTTATCATTTCGTTACACGGTTAAAAGTAAAACTACTGGAATGAGGTCATCAAAAATATTGTTATTGATTTTTTTGTAGAAATGGAATCTATGATTTTTACCATGAATAGTACAATAAAAAACATTTAAAAATATGATACTTTTCATTCATAAATTTCTTAAAAGATATTTCCGCTGTTTTATTGTGACAGCACTCATTCGTTATTCAAGCAACAATATTAGAGTTTAGAGTACATAATAAGAACAATGCCACCTGCGTTATTATCAATCGTCAGGGGATTCCATCATTTTTTAAAAATTTCATCGCAAACTATAAGTAAAACACTAAGACCACTGATGAAAAACCGGTAAAAAATCCTATTAATAAGAGAGTTATGGTCTCCCAAAGTTGATGTGACGTCACTAATATAGGGTGAGTCTGGAAAGATGCATCCCCCTTCATCTTTTTTATTACAGGTAATAGATAAAACTGGCTCATATAAAAGTTTTATTATTGTAAATATACTATTTAATGGCAGATATATATACAGTGTGAACACTGAAAACTGTGACATAGGCGTTTAACACGGGAAACAGTTTTTTCAAATATTATCTGTCCCGTGAGACTATAGTAGGAATTTTTGATATGGTTAGAAAGATTATTTAATTTGGCATCGAAGAGTATCTAAATACTTCTAATTTAATGCCTTATTATTGAAATATTTACGAAAGTATAATCCCATGTTAAACGCCTATGTCACGGTTTTCAGTGTTCACACTGTATGTATATATATATATATATATATATATATATATATTACATATATGTTAGAGAATGAAATTAAGAACACTTGAAATGATTACGCAACATTCTATGATGATTAATTTTGTTATGATCAAATAGTAATTAATGGCTTCTTAATTAATTAGAGCCTGATTGTTATGTAAGGACTGTATAAAAATCAGACGTGTTACCGCAGCACGGCTCAGTGTTTATGGTTGTTTAGTAGTGAGTAGTGAGTATATAGATACAATATATATATATATATATATATATATATATATATATATATATATATATATATATATATATATATATACATACATACATATATATATATACATACATACATATATATATATATATATATATATATATATATATATATATATATACATACATACATACATACATACATACATACATACATACATACATACATTGAGCTTTGCCCGCCTGCTCCCATTGATGTATCCTAAACTTTACACTTACTAATTAAAAAAAAAAGATAACTATAACTTACCCCACATTTGAAATAACTGCAGGAGCAGGAATTTTTGTGTAGGTGTCCTGTCGACGAAGTTTACGCCTCTCCAAAGCAGGAGATTGAGCTGGTCGCGGAATACGAGACACTGTACTACTGGCATCTTCTCTTTTATTTCCGTCATCCACATGTTGCAAATCGGTTGTAGTTGAAGATACATCCACCATTTGGAGTTTAGTGGTATTAAAAGATGCATCACACATTCGAGGTTTTATTGTACAACAAGCCACATCGGAGTATGAACGAATTGGCGTATTAGTAAAAATATGTTTACCTGGTGTGAGTAAATCCTGCGTGTCACTGTATTGCGAATTAACATGAACATATTCGCTCTGAGAGGCTTTGTCTATTGCTTTTACCGTAGGTTCGTACTGACAGGCTCTTGTAGATACTGATGGTTCATACTGACAAGCGCGATTTGCTAATAAACGTTCGCTCTGACAACCAATTGTACGTTGTTTTGTATTATGTCCCAGTTTTTCTTCACCTAAATTAAAAGATTTACTTCTAGGGACCGAAAGTGACTTAAGTGAAACTGGTGCAATATGATCACACGGAGCGGTACCTACGGCTATGCTTTTTGTTAGCACATTACATTTATTACAAAATATATCATAAATAGAATCATTTGATACTCCAATTGTTCGTAAGTTAGATGAGATTTGGAGTGCGATATCAGATGTATGTGGATGAGCTGTAACACCGCAGCTGTTCATTTTTTTTACTATTTGTACAGTTTGTACGCTGGCATCGGTATTTTTATTACGTTGTGTTTGTGAGGCTCGAGATATAGCGATAACAGCGTTCTCTATTTCACAGGGTGGCTCAAAAAGTGCAGTTGTTGTAAATGTTGTTCGCTGCCGGGGATATTGTGACCCTATCCCAACAGTTCGTGTAAGAACTCCGCACATGACACCTACTTCTTTTTTTGCAATTGTTTGAATTTGTTTTGAATTATCTATTTTAATTTGTGCTTCTCGAATTTTTTCCATGAGTTTCCGTTTTTCATCTTTCAATACAGAAACCTGGACCTAGAGAAGAATAAAATTTACTTACAAATTATTGGGAAAATGAATCGGGTGTAGAACGAAAACCGGGACATAGGCGTTTAACATAGGCCACTTCTGGGCAAGGAAAAATTGCTTTCCTATGTTAAACGCCTATGGCCCGATTTTCGTTTTACACCCGGTATAAAGTGTACCTGAAGTGTGGGTATTAATTTAACTTGTTCTTCTAATTCCCGCATTCTTTCTAATCCTAAAGCCATTTGTTTTCTAATATTTTTCAAAGTACAAGCATTTGCATCTTTCGTGAAGTCAACATCAGGATTGACTCCATTTAAAATGGTTGTTGTATTTCCAGAACCAGATCCACTCGACATGGACGAGTTGGAAGAAACCCGGTATAAAACAGCCGCATCTTTTGTGTCAGTAGCTGAACAAGAAGAATGTTCGAGTGTCCGCTCAAAATCTGTGAAAACATCTCCCAGGGCTTCTTGTATTAATTCTGCAGTGTCAGTTTTTTCAGCTCGTGGTGAAGTTTTTAGTAATGAAGTAGAATTTTCAAGAGTTTGAGGAAGATTGGTACTAGATAATACTGGAATAGGTGTAGCTAATCCTAACAACACTTCCATAGACTGTCGCTGCCGGCGTCTTTCTCGTCGTTTATTGATGGAGTCAGTATAGTCAGCGCGTTCCTTAACTGCTTCACAATATCGGACAAAATCAAGATCTATGTGGTAACCGTAAGGACAACATTCGCACGACTGATATCTCCAGCTAGGCTTTTCTTGCTGTAGATATCTTCCACTATCCGGCCGGTGATATGCCGAAAAATAACTTTGAGCCATTGTGTATATGTTTTTATTTTTTACTGAAATAGATAAATACACATACAATATAGTAAAATGTTTCAAAAAAAAAAAAAAAAAATCAAAGAGACAACAGCAAAAAACAAGTATCCAAGGTAAGTATACAATTTACTAGACATTATGCATGTCCGGTATTAACAAGGACGGCAAACATGCATCTTCTCAGGAGAAAACTTTCCTTTTGCCAGAGGAAAAACCGTCCGCAAAAACTGGCAGAGAAGTGATCTATATAACTGTATGACTTAAAAATAGGTAACATTTATGTACTTTTTATGTTACCGTGGATACTTGTTTTTGGTTTTGTCTATTTGTATTTTATTTGCCATTTTCCTGAAGAAGGCACCAGTTAATGGTGCCGAAATGTTGGAAATAATAAATTTTACAGAACAAAAACTAAAAAGGTTGTATTATTCCTAACGTACTATGCGGTCTGAAAGATTTTTTAATAATTTTAAAAAAAAACTAATTTATGTAATTGGTGATCGAATAAATGTAATTTGAAAACATGGGGAAAACATATCTTCGGGTAACTGTCATAAGTAACAAACTAATAGCTATTTTTAATACAAGTGAGCAAAGTGTGTCTTTCTGACGAGTCCAGAAATTGGCGCCAACTGGAAAAAGACATGCTCACGTGTGCCAAACATGATTTTTTCCACAATCACGCAATATAATTTTTCTAAAAAACGAAATATTGTACTTTTTTATTAATGAAAACTCAACAGTACATATGTTTATAAATGAATTTAATGTAAAATTAACTACAAAAACATTATTGTTCCTTCATGTAGAATAGTAGATATTTATTGTACAATTTGTAACTCCATCAAAATTTATGACTCTTGACGTAGATTATTATAAGCTTGTGTATTTTACTCACTTATGATTCAACATGCTAATTTGCTAATTTTAAGTTGAATAATAATAAATTTTGCTAGCGATTGTGGGCAAAAAAGTAATTTATGCAATTGATGATCGAATAAATGTAATTTGAAAACATGAGATAACATTTCTTCGGGTAACTGTCATAAGTAATAAAACAAAAATATTTTACAAGTATTATAAGACTTAATTTGATATAACACATTTTTTAATGAAGTTTACTCATATACCATTGGTGTAAATTCAAAAATTCTATAATATCCAATAAAAGTAAATTTTAAATTATAATAACCACAAAAATTAAACAAGTTTCATTTATTCATACGATATGAAAACATAGCTTTATTTAATGTCATGGACAAGGCGAGGCCATTTAAATTTATAAGCAGATTGCTAAATGAAATTTTAGATAATTAAACTAATTTGAAAACTAAACAAAAACTTTATAAAAATCAATATTTACTTCTTAAAATTAGAATTATTAAATTTTAAAAATACCGGGCTAAAAGTCATACATATGCGAGGCACGATGACAAGTACAACAGGTGGTAATTTAATAAATATTTATTACATACGTTAAAAATAAATTTTAATATTGAATTAATTTAAAACAAGTAATAAATGTTAATATAAATCATTTTGCAAATATGTAAATAACAAAGAAATAAATAATGTAAATGACAAGTGTTCAATTTGACAGTAAAGGGATAAACTTAATATACGTATAAGTTTAAACTAAAGTAAATAAGTACAAATTAGGAAAGCAAAATGAAAATAACCTTAACAAATAAAATATTAAAAAAAGTTTTTACTTCAGAACATCCACAGACATGATTGACACATGGTGATAAGATCCTTTGTTTACATTATTTACTAATGTTAAACTGTATTACTGCCTGTCATATATATTTACGAATACACAAACATTTATTTTACCGACATATTCTTGGATCTATCACGTGTACACCACAAAATTGGCGAAGCACTACCGTGATCCCAGAATAAACTTCGTTAGCTTCGATGTCGTCGTCCCACAGTCCGGACTACATTACGACTTACCCAGCAAAATTAATGGCGCGACAAAACTTTTGAAATACTTTGAATAACATGTGCTAGAGGCGCTGATGTGGACCATAAATTATATTAAAAAAATTCTAACGTACAAATAGTTTTCTTTTTATACAGCAAGGAGTGAACTTCATTGATCTCGACTGGTAAAATGTCCTAAAAATTGGAAAGAATATTTGAAATAGATATCTGAAGCCTGCACACTTTATTATTTTCATGTAACTTCAAAATGTATTTTCTATACAGGATGTCAATGGAGGGTTATAATTTATAATTTTGATGTCACTCCCAAGAAAGAGATAGTTGATGTAGAAGTTGAGACGGAAGATCATAATACAAACAAACCATCGCTACATTTAAAGTTTTGTCTTCCGTCATTTGTATTTTGATATTTGAGTTCTTCATTGTCTTCGGATGGCTGTGAAAACTTAAAGAATTTAACATTTGTTATGTATTCTTTATAATTTTAGAGGAAGTCAGTGTTGCAAATATCTTACTCACTTCGTTTTTCATATATGGCACCATCTTGTTGCAACTGTCATCATGACAGCAATTTGTTTGTATTACAACAGCTGAGTCACGTGTAGTTCTAGGGAAATATCAATAGATGGCAGCACAAAAATATGTCTATATAACCTTCCATTAAAAAACCATAGGCGTTTAATATGGGAAGTCAGTTTTTCATTGCGCAAAAGTCCCCAAATTATTTTAGAAAATAATGGTTCAACTAAATGATGTATAAAATTAAATTCTGCATCTAATTCAATGATCATATTTTCTTTTGCAAATTGAATTTAAAATTTTGAAAATTGCTTTTTTATAGTGTTAGAAACGAAAATATGTAAACAGTCTATTAAAAGTTAGTTTAAGATTAAGTATGAAATTAAGTTTTATAATCTAAAGATGATTCCATTCAACTTACTTTTCTTCGTTTTCGATTTCCTTCTAGTCTAATCAGATATTATTTTCCATTTATATATAGCTAGATTTTATTTCTTTTGGGTATTATAAAATATTATGAATAATTTTTAACTTTTATGAATTAAAATAAAGATTAATGAAAAGTCACTAACCTTTATTTTTACTTAGCTTTGGGTAATTGTATTAAAAATATTCATTTCTTATTCCACTTGTGTTGAATACCGGATGTCTCCTTTTTCCGGATCATAGGAAATAAAATGGTAAAATTTTCATATGGTTATAATTTCTGACCTATTTTTAGAACAAAATTTTAAATGCAAAAAATGCTCAGAATTAAAAACAAGTCCAAAATTATTGTTAACATGCGTAAATAAAATGTTAAACAGTTGTAATGTTTGAGTTTGACACATTGTCATAAAGACTTAATAATTATTGATTTCATTAAATTAATTTTTAATTATATTTCTCATGGTAGTCTGTAAATAGCTAAAAATTACAACTTTTATTTTACTTCTCTTTTGCAAATAAAAATGTAAATAATTTTGCACTTATCAAATGCAGTTTTTAATTCTAAACATTTTTTTTGCATTTACACTTTTATTCTAAAATAAACAGGGCAGAAATTAAGCCATATGAAAATCGGAAAAAAGTAGACACCGGTATATGGAATATTAGTAAAACAAAGACGAATTGTACTAAATATATTTAAAATAATACATAACAGATAAAATAACAGTACCTATATTTGTCGACAGGTAAATATAATATGAATTAATGTTAATAATTTTTATGGTAGAATATCTTAATTCTAGAGCAGTCTGTCAATTTTTCGTCGAAATATGTAATTTTATAGAGAGAAATTTAATTTCCCACTGTATGTGCATATTTTAAAAAGTCTACATAACTTGAACTTCTCATACTGTGTATCATATTTTGTGTAATTTATTTATACAATGACAAGAAATTCAACAATGCAGAGCTTATTTAAAAAATAAATAAACTAGACCAAATTTATTTCGTGAACATAAAGGCCAATTAATAAGGTACATATGAATTATGTTTGCGTCTGTCTAACGCCGTTACACTTTAAATATGGTGGTTGCAATAAGTCACAATACTGTAAAAGAGCTTCTCGTAATGGCCGCGATACTTGTGATGAAGTGGTTGTTGTACAATCTACTAAATATGGATAGAGACCAATTAGCTGCTCCCAGGCAGTAGTATCATCTATTAAAAACGAAATTATTATAATTATCTCTTAGTAATTTCAACATTTCTCACCTTTACCTACTGACGCTCGCTTCATTGAAATTACTAATGTTGTTACAGCTTTTAATACAAATGAAATTTCTGATAAGCGATACCTGACAAAAATAACAATTCTCAGTTTTAAAAAAATGTTTAAAAACTATTATCGGTTTCAAAAGTAAAGTTCCCTGAGTTTAGGATAGTATAACTTCTACAAAAAAATCGCGGTTTGCACGACGATATAAAAGAAAAATAGGTATTTTTTTTGGTTTTGCAATTTATTTATATATATATATATATATATATATATATATATATATATATATATATTTAACATGCAACATATGGTCATTCACTTCCATGGTTACTCACTGTTGTCAAAAAATGACAGCAATGTAATATTTGTCCATTTTAAAATGCAACATACAAAATTTGTAGTTTTGTATTATCAAAACAAATTTACACTAAATTAGCCTACATACGATTAACAAGAAATCAAAACATGAATGTTGCACATCTTAAGAAACTTTAGATTACAAAAATTCATAACTTACATGTAATAAATGTTAAAAAATACCCCCAATCACACTGAGGCAATATTCTAGTCGGTCGTAATAAGAATTGACACCATTTGTGATGTGTTTTGGAGGTATCTCCTGTGCTGCAATACTATTTATAATGTTGCATTTTAAAATGGACAAATATTACATTGCTGTCAGTTTTTGACAATAGTTAGTAACCATGGAAGTGATGAACCATAATGTTGCATTTTAAAATGAATTCTCTGTATATATATATATATATATATATATATATATATATATATATATATATATATATATATGCATTTCAAAATTTAATATGTGTTAATATGCACCTTTATCTACAATTTGAGGTACAAAAGAGGTATTATAATTATTGAAATTTGTTATAAATAAAGAAAAACTAAACATCAGCGAACTTTACATACAGAAATAAATATTAAAAAAAATTATTAATATGCACAGATTGTATGATTATTAACATGAAATAAAAACGTAAAAATAATTACATATAGCAACTCACTAACGTGCAATTAATTGTTAAAACGAGGAAGTCCGATTACAAACTTCGTGTACGTTTGTCTATTATCGTCATGAGTCAAAGATATTCAATCCCACAATGTATAAAGCGGCAAGATTTACTATTAAAATTATTGCACGTTTGTCCCGGAATTATAATATTTAATATTTGTAACTACAAGAATGTCGAATGTTTAATTACATTTATTCACTTTATCCATCTTTTTAATCATTTATTTTTATTTCGTAGTAAATAAGCAATTTTTTCATTTATTTAATGTGAAGTATAATAATAAATTTATTAAATAGCAATAGTGAATATTTAAAATATATCAAAAAAATTATTTCACCTATAATGCCGAAATACACGTTTGCCGCTTTGCTCTGCGCAGAATACGTATTAGCCCAGCGGAAGGCAGAAAATTGCTGAAATTTTTATACAAAACTATGTTGTAACTTTCGTCAAATTTTTGTTTCCTTATATTCTATCCATAATAATGAAAGTTATTATATTTCAAACCCAGGGGACTTTACTTTTGAAACCGATAATAAATTTACCTTGGTAACGGACATTTGCCGCTTTGTTTCTCATCTTCAATATACTTCTTGAGTACTTCCTGGAAGCGATGAAGAAGTGCAGTCACAGCTAACCGACCAGCTACGCCCCCCTCATTGTCTTCCCCTTCACCACTAAATACAATAGCTTCTTTACTGTCATTAATAAGCGAAAACTGTAGCAGCGTTTCAAAACAAGTTTTCGCAAATTCTTCCCGCAAAGTTAATTCAGTCTCAGAATCAATGTCTGCATTAGTAGCAGAGTGAATCGAACCTTTATTTAGAAGTACTACTACTTTTAAAATAAAGTGTTTGGGAATTTGGTGGGAATAGGGCAATACTTCGTTACGTAATAATTCGATGAGTTGGCAATCTGTAGTTTCGTCTGATACTAGGTCATCTAATCCTCTATCAGCCGGAGCTGTACTACTAGGAAATAAAAATTGGTTGAGAGTATTAGCTAATTGTGGCCACATTGAATTGAAGTGGGTGGGGTACGATCGGGCTACCGGCAGGCCTATTTTCAGTACAGTTAAAAGACTACTAGCTGCTAGTTTCCAAGTACTGCTCGAAACACAATTATATTTTAATGACAAGGGTATATGCAGTGCTCCAATCATATTATGCAAAACATTCGATTTAATTACATCTTCATATTCTGCTGTCCTTTCATATAATGTCACAGCCATCGTAATTGCCTTTTCGCCAAATGGAATATAATTCATCATTATCCATTCATTGGCGGTACCTTTCAAATTTTTACTTTCACTTTTATTATATGATGGTGGCTGACAAGTAAACTTTCCAAAAGTTAACAGCTGGCTAAAAATTTCAGGTATCATAGCGTAATTGTTGGCAGAAATTGCTTCTTTTTGTAATAATTCCATTGATCGTAATACGCCGTCATGAAGGGGCGTTAGTGAAACGTCTGATACTGACGGTAAAATATACGGGGCACTTTCGCCATGTATAGGAACTGTAACTGCATTTGTGAGCACAGAACACAATTGCTTCAAATCGTCGATATCAAATTTATTTCGAATATGCTGAAACACGTTGGGGAAAATTTGTACAAGTGCTGTCAAAAATGCTTGACTAGGAATATAAATATCTAAATTATCGCTGTTTTCAAGTGGAGGTACAGTTATTTCAGTACCTATATTAAGCCACACACGCCATGCGACTAGCCATATATCCATTTCTTCGCTGTTATCGCCCCCCTGATTTTTACTCAAATATAATATTTCCTGGAATGATTTCAGAGCCGCAAACGATACCTCATTGTTTTTATTAAGCGCAGAATTCTCAATAAATTCAAGTAACAAAGACCACGCGCGTGGAAAATCGCCAAGTAATTGCAACAACTGTCGCTTAGTATTAAAAACACGAGCAACTCCAGATAATGTGAGAACCTGCGTTTCGGCCCATTGTTTCTGCGCTGTGTTGCGCGAATGATGAATAAGTATGTTACCACCAGTATCTACTTTTTCATTACTTGCTGAGCTTGATAGGTTTCGTACTTTATCAAGCAGTGGAAATAGAACTTGCCACAATACAGCTTGCCAAGTTGATTGTTTCAACAGGCTTCCATGTGCGGATATTGTTGAAAATAGGGTTTGGCCAGCGGATTTCCGTACCGCAGGACGTGGATCGACGCATAACTCACCTGTAAAAAAATATTTTTTTGTTTTGTTGCTTCATTCTTTATAAACGGGGCATGTGACTGTAATCAAATTTAAATAAAATAAAACATTTTTAAATATAATTTTATTAATTAGTTATTGCACGATTTTTTTTCTTTGTATTATTTGATAGAAAATTTGGCAACACTGGCTAGGTACACAAGCTATACTCGGCCTTGTAACAATGACATACGAAAATGACAGATAATTTTCTTTTGTTTTAATAGTTGAATATTTGCTTAGCCTACTCTGAAATACTAACTTTGAATTCATTTTTATCAATTTTTTCGCAATATAAGGGTATGATAATATTATATCGTTGAATTCTGAAGAAAATTCCTTATTTAATGAGTTAATAAAAAAAAATGTAAGATCCCCTCTACTCCTTACAATATATCCTAATCACTTTTTATATACATGAATTTAATTTAAAAATGTTATATTCTGCTTATTTGTTTCTAAATTCTAAATATATATATTAGGAATGACGAATTCCGATAATTTTGGTACCCGAGTACCCGAAACAAATACCCGGATAGTACCCTTTACCCGGTAATTACCCGATACCCTTTAATTCCCCATTATCCTTTATATTTATTAAATAAAAAGTAATCTATGGTATGGTAATAAAAATCTCTTATTTTTTAGATACAATCTTTCCGGCAGCTGAAAACTATTCGGGTAATTAAAGGGTATCGGGTAATTAACGGGCAGCGGGTATTTTTCGGGTAATCGGGTAAGAAATTTTATACCCGGGTACATTATTATCGGGTAGGTTCCGAGTACCCTGGTACCCATCGTCATTCCTAATATATATACAGGTTGTATCAAGATAAGGGAACAGTGCCGTTTATTCGTGTATGTGAAAAGATACAGAAAAAAGTGATTAGGATATTTTGTAAGGGATAGAGGGGGACACATTTTAGCATAAACTTTATTATCATTAATCCAGTGGTACTCAAACTATAAAGCAATATTAAATTTTTTTAAATGGCATTATACTTATTTTATTAACTCATTGAATAGAGAATTTTGTTCTGAATTGAACGATATAATAATAATATACCCTTACATTGCGAAAAATGTATATATATATATATATATATATATATATATATATATATATATATATATATATATATATATATATATATATATCGTGAGCGTAAAGTTATAAAAACTCAATATATATATATAATTATTATTTCGACAATTCATTACATCCTGTTATTAAAAATGTTACAAGAACAAAACTAAAAATTTTCCAAAATTCTTTCTCCAAAAAACGATGTACGACGTAGATATAATTTTTAATACCTAATCTCACACAATGTAAGTAAACAAATATTTTAATTCACAAAATTGTAATTTATTTGTAACAATTTAAACATGTTTTAGAACCCTGAGGATGGTTAAAATAAATAACCGAAAGCTTGGTTAATTGTAAAGAGTGACAATTATTTACTAGAGCCCAATATACTCCTAGACTGTATTCACGCTATTTGTTTTCATATATATATATATATGCTTCTTTATTGTTTATATTATGCATTTATATACTTCTCTTCTGTTCTCGCCATTATACTTTTGTTTTTGTTTTGTACTATCTCCCATGTTTTTGGGATACTTTTGTATCTTGTTTTGGGCGATAATAATAAATAAATAAATAAATAAATAAAAATCCATTAACTTGATATACCTGTATATCATTAGCAAAATATGTATAAAGTAAATTGACAAATTCATCTATAGGTAATATTATAAAAAATTTGGTCACATACCCATTTGACTTACCCAAGCGTGCATATAAACACATCCAAAGTTTGTCGAAACTTGGCATATTTAATGTACCAGGAAATTCTGGAAACACCGAAGCCTCTTCACTAATTGTTTGACTTAATTTATTTTGGTTTTGAAAAAAGTAATCAGATATGTTCCACTGCAAAGATATTTATGATAAAACTATAAATTAAGATTAATAATAAATGTTACCATCAGTCCAACTGCTGTAAGGGATATATTTAAGTCCTGAGTTTGTGATCCAAACTTAGATACTGTGTCTACACAAAGAGGTAGACACCTCCAAGGCATTATTGGAAGGAAATCTGTGATAACGAGTTGTAAGCATTGAAATGCGATGCGTACTAGATTTTCTCTGTAATAAACAAAAATGAAATGTGTATTATTGAAATAAATAATAATTTAGCAATAAACTTACCCATGATGATCAGAAACTGCTCCTATGATATTAAGAACTAATGGCCAACCATGGGATAAAGTTTCACCTGCACCATGCAATATTTGTAAGACACATTCTAGTTGTTTTTGGCGCACATCTCCATGAGGTACTGATGATAATTCAGATAGAGGTCCCAATAATAATGTTTGTAGTTTCTAACAATAGAAACATAGATATTATAGAGATAAATTTGACATTAAAATATATTCACCTGATTTTCTCTAAGTGGAACTTGATATTTATATTGCAAAGCAGCTTTCACTAAATAAGTTATAGCTTCTACACCCCACTCACGCATTCGAATATGTGGATGATGGCACACCTCCAGTAAATGATTTGTGACGGGTCGCCAGAGGACTTCAATACGAGACATATTTACGAAGCCAGTTTCTAGTAATTTTGCTACAGCGAACAATGAAGGTTCCTACAAATTTAAACGTAAAAATTACAATTTAACAATGAGGTCATACACGATTTCTTTTTATAACTTTAATCGATAGAGTAGTGAAAAATATTTTTTATTTTTCCTTAAATCCATTTGTAATCATGAAAAAATTGTAATTGAAAATGACATTCTTTAAAATAGGGCTGCTAGACCCCAGCTCGTCCCTTGCCTAGTGACGTCACAGGTTCGGAGCAACGACCATTTTGCTTTTCACACTGTTTTAATCGATATTTTACTTTTGGAATTATATTGTAAATACAGGTATCTCAGGACGAGCTTACGCTATCCATATTTTAAATACTATTTGCCCCTTTTAACTAAAATATTTTCAAAGCAGTAGCACTTCCGGTTTGACCGGAAATTGACCTCAATTTTCTTATTTTAAATGGAATACGCTATATTTTATTTTATCATTGAATGCAGCGGAAAATTTTACATATATCAGTATTAATAAAATAATTATACCCTGATTACATGTTTTTCTAATTTACTGAAATTCTATCAACTTTCAACATAAGACATGTTACATAAAGTACCCTTATTTTTTGTCGTAGTAAACATTTATGTAATAAAAAAGAGGGGGGGGGGTTCCATTTTAAAAAAATTGTCTTTTTTGAAGTTTGTCAACTGTAATTTTGGTGTAACGTACCTGTCACATTTTTATAAATAATCGAAGATTCTTCTATGGATAATGTAGCTTAAAGTCTCCTTTATAAAAGGCTTTTTTCAGATTATAAAAATTCGATCTCGTTCCCGATATACAGAGTTTTGAAAATGTGCCGGATTATAGACAAAAAATCAAAAAAAGTTGAATTACGCCGGAAGTAGTAGATCATGAGTAAAATGTTTTTATTGCTTCATATGTAAAATTTTCCGCTGCATTCAATGGTAAAATAAAATATAGCGTATTCCATTTAAAATAAGAAAGTTGAGGTCAATTTCCGGTCAACCCGTCCTGAGACACCTGTATTTGTATGATGCATAACATTTATTTTTTTCGCAATGGGGTCATGCCAAAAAAAAAATGTTGCTAATATTTTTCTAAAAATAGAATCTATGACACTTATTATCCATATTGCAACATAAAACATCCCAAAATATAATACTTTTCATTCATAATTTACTTAAAATATATTCGCGCTACGATTTTCTGTGACGTCATGTATCGGTTACTCACACAACGACACTAGTCACACGTACATTAAGGGCACAATGTCACAAATTTCAAACGCGAAGTTAAAAGTCAGATCAGAGTAAACTAACCAAATATTTATAAAGCTGTCAGAGGAAAAGTGCGCTCTATTCAATCTTTTTTGCTTCATAATGATTTTATTATTTTATTAGAGTAATATTACTTTAATTGCAGGTTTGTGTGCTTGATATATAATTTAATACATAAAAGTGTAGTAATTGTATATTTATAATGATAAAACATGGTGAAGAAGAACTGTGCAGTTCCAACTTTTGGAAACAATTTATTAAAAAACCCAAAAAAAATTATTTATAAACAATCTTAATTTACATTTTGTCCGCCAGGGTGAACTGGAATCGTTCAGATACATGACGTATGCGCTCACGTGACCTCATTGAGATTTGAAATTGACCCCTATTTTTAAAAAATTATATCTACAAAACAATGCACACAAATGGCGTGAAAATATTATTTACGTGTACTGTGACCGGTAGACTTCCAGGAAAAAAATAAAACAGAAAATGTGGCATGACTCCATTACCCTATTATTTTTTTTTTGCATGACATTCAAAAATCTCCTTGATCCCTTAAGCCCATTTTTTGTTAATCTAAAATCTAAAACTAGATTTAAGTAAACTGGTACATACCCTATTAGAATAAGCCAGTTCCATAGCTTCTTGGGAAAGTTTGCAAAGTGCATTAATAAGATGATGTAGAGCAACATCATCTAAATATTGACTGGATTCAAATAATCGACTCAGCATTGTAGATAAAACAGGTAAGTCAGCCATAACAGCTGTAGTAATGACTGCATTCGAGTCAGCAGTCGTTCGACCCGCTTTCAAACTTCCACCTGTTGACGGTTTCAATCCCAAAATCCACACTAAATGCTGCAAAGTGGTAAGTACCAAGTGCCAAGAAGTGCCCAAAATATCTCCGTGGCAATGGGCAAGACTAAGAAGCGCTCGCATGGACTGTAAATTTTTCGCTGTTAACATAACTGGTCCTTGTTGCGTTCCAATTGGCAATGAAGACGTAGGCAACGGCGTTCCAACTGCAACAACTTGTTGTCGATAATCTGTTTCTCCATAATTTGTAAGAAACTGTGAGTGTAAATCAACACTTTCATTACGATTATGGGTTCTAATAGCAGCGTTTCCTGGCACAACTGTATTCAAAATCGTAAGGGCGTAGTGCGGAGGTAATGATGCTTTGCAAATAGCAGTGATGAATGCATCTCTGGGGATTTGTAGATCCAGAAGACCACAAAGTGCAGCGTAAGTTTGGATTGATTTTAAAACGTTTTCTGTTGCTGATTCGTCAGTACAAGCTTCGATTAGTGGACTCAGAGCAGCTAACAACCCACACCAACTCGAATTTATTAGCTGGCAATGGAGACGACGTTCTTCTTCCAGGGGTTCTTTCTTCGTTACAGGTACTCCGCCTTCAGTCTGCTGCGTTGGACCTTCAATAGTTAACGTCAATGATCGAATTATGTCTAATAAACAAGCATATGCGATAGAAATGCCGTAACCGTCTGGAATTACTGGAGGTTCAATTTTATCTAGCATTTCCAAACTGAAAACAAACAAATGATTTTTATTTTATTATACAGGTGGGTCTGGGAGACGCCCCCACTTTAACTTTTTACCTCTCGCTACGGGAGGTATTGGAATCATGCGATTTTTAGCATTTCAATACCTGTGGTGTTGTTTTTTGTTACTGAATTTTTTGTTTTAGTTTGTTAAATTGTATAAAACTGTTACATTTTGTTCATTTTCACATAGCCACAAAAATTATTTCTAATATTTCTCAATTTTCTGGTTTTTTTTTCAAATACATTAATAAAAACTAATACATCGTTGAAAAGAGAAAAAAAATGGCGGTTTCTAATTTAGTAAAATAATAATTATAGGTTGTCATTTGAAAAATAAAAGTTGCCGGGCATGCATACATTGTCTAGAAAATTGTATACATAAAAAAGGTAACATTTATGAATATTTCTTGTTACCTTGGTTACTTGTTATTTTTGTTAATTAAAAAATGAATGTCAATGTATCCCCTGAAGAAGGCACCAGTTTATGGTGCCGAAACGTTGGGTTTAAATTAATAAATACAGAACATAAACTAAAAAAAAGGTAGTATTTTTCCAAATAAAAGTTGATAGTTGTATCTTGTAAACCTGACTTTATAAAAAAATATCTACATCTGCCATCAAATAATATTTTTAAAATAATAAAACTTTTATATGAGCCATTTTTTTCTATTACTTATAATAAAAATCTGTTGTGGCCAGCACAAGACCTCTCGCCATTTTCATATTAGGCTATATAAGTATTGTATTGCACTTCTCTTTCGAACCGTCGTTTTATTACAAAAAATTACAGAACTTTACTCAAATATTTTTTTTATTGTATTTAACATGTCTTCTGCACACATATAATTCTAATTATATCTATTTTTCATTGTATGAGGAAGTTTCTAAATGCCAGAAATTTATTAACCAGATTGGCGGTATTTCTGATGGATATATGCATTTTACCACAATTTTACCTATAATTTCAAATATTTAATTAATAAAACAATAAGAAAGATTAAATATACTTCCCAGAAAAAGCTATCAGAATGCCACTAAAACTGTTAATTTTTGATACTGACATGTGTCATTTACAAACTATATTATAAACATTGGAATTTGTCAACTGGTTTCTTTAATGCCTTAGCCTCTGCGATTAGATTACTATATAAATTTATAGTGTCTTTATCTCTGAATCTATACAAGATACAAAATTTTTAAGTGTATTAGATGGAGAATTTTATGTTCTTCAATATTTAATAAAAAAAATTCCCAAAAAATTATATTTACAAGAATTTTTCTAAGAAACTACTACTTCCGGTTGTTCAATTGTTACCAAAACCTTTTCAGCTCTTCCCAGGAATGTCAGATTGAGAAAACTGCAGTTAAATATTTTTTAAGTCTTATAGTTTTTGAGGAATCGTGTCTACAACATCCAGACATACACACATCCACACTCACACACAGACATCATTTTAAAAATGTTATAATCGGATTGTAGGGACCTTAAATCGTGCTTATTCAATAAAATCTGGATATGCGAATTTTAGCATGAATCCAATACCTCTCTTAGCGAGAGGTAAAAAAGTTAAAGGGAGGAGGGGGCATTTTTCCAGATCCACCATATACATAAATACAAGTAACTTACTATGTTGATTTAGCTTGACCATTAGGAAAAGTAACAACAAGTGGCAACCATACTCCCCTCGAAAAGAATCCTGGCTGCGGAGAGACCCCAGGCCCTGCAGGCATGCCTGCTAAAAATGCAGGCGACTGTCCTTGAACGGGCCCCACTGAACTGCTAACCTGCAGTTGAGGATTTACAAAAAGAGATTGAACATATGTACCCAACGAATTCACAATATCTTGAAATATGTTAGTGGTATGTTTCTTCAAATCGTAACATTCACAAAATGAATTCAAAAGGTCTGGTTGTATCGTCATTTTGTGAAGAACTTCAAGTGCTAACGATCGCTGCCAAGTAGGTTTATCGGGATCTAAGAATTTTACGATCAGCGATAAAAAAATCTCGCATTCTGTAACCTGAAATTTCAACATTAATCGCAGCTGAAATTGTCAATTGTTTTATATTTACCAACAGACTGTGATATTTTTGAATTAAAATGGAAACTACTCTTAAAAGTCGCATACTTATAGGGAAATATGGTTTATCAAATGATGTAGCTTGTTGTACATTTGCTGGGACGGTGGAACGATATTTAATGTTAGGAGAAAATAATTTTATAACTAAAGCACATACTCGCTCTTTCAACAGGAAACTAAATTCGGCATTCTGAAAATTTAAATTTGAAATATTTATATACATACATATATATACAGGGGTGTATCAAGATAATGGAACAGTGCCGTTTATTCGTGTATGTGAAAAGAGACAGAAAAAAGTGATTAGGATATTTTGTAAGGGATGGAGAGGGACACTTTTTAGCATAAACTTTATTATCATAAATCCAGTGGTACTCAAACTATAGGGCAATATTACATTTTTTTAAATGGCATTATATATATTTTATTAACTCATTAAATAGAGAATTTTATTCTGAATTCAACGATATAATACCATACCCTTACATTGCGAAAAATTTGATAAAAATTAATTCAAAGTTAATATTTCATTTCTACTGTATCTAAGTAATCTGAGCAAACATTCCATCAATAAAACAAAAAAATTATTTTAAAAGTTGAATTTATTGCCAAAATCGTAGCTTACTTGAACGTAATAAAACTAAAATAAATTTTATTTTGTTTTATTGATTGAATGTTTGCTCAGATTACTTAGATAAACTAGAAATGAAATATTTACTTTGAATTAATTTTTATCAAATTTTTCGCAATGTACGGGCATGATATTATTATATCGTTGAATTCAGAACAAAATTCTCTATTTAATGAGTTAATAAAATATATATAATGCCATTTAAAAAAATAAAATATTGCCCTGTAGTTTGAGTACCACTGGATTAAATATAATAAAGTTTATGCTAAAATGTGTCCCCCTCTATGCCTTACAAAATATCTTAATCACTTTTTTATGTAACTTTTCATATACGCGAATAAAATGCACTGTTTCATTATCTTGATACATCTGTATATATATACAGGATGTATCAAGATAATGGAACAGTGCATTTTATTCGTGTATGTGAAAAGATACAGAAAAAAGTGATTAAGATATTTTGTAAGGCATAGAGGGGGATACATTTTGGCATAGCCACTATTAATTTAAAACCAGTGGTACTCAACTTATGGATCAATCTTATATTTTTTTAAATGGCATTATATATTTTTTATTGACTCATTAAATAGATAATTTTCTTCTGAATTCAACGATATAATAATATCATACAAAACAATTAACTTATACTAAACTGCTATTGTTATGTCAAAATAATGGAAACAATTTTGAAAATTATTTCTAAAGTTAAATACAAGTTAATTGTTTTGTTACTGATCATGGCCTACTGTTTTGTGTTATGTTAAATAAAATTCATTTAATTTTCAAATTAATTTTTCTCAATATTTTTGTTATACAAGAACATAAAATATTTACATGGTTGAATTCAGAAAAAAAATATTAAAAAATGTATAATATCCCATTTAAAAAAATATAACTTTGGTTTGTAACTTGTAATTTTAAATGGCACAAAAGTGACCCCCTGTGGTGCACTCTCCACGCCAGCTATGAGTGCCCGTGAGGTGACGCCTGGTAAGCGCCCACACGGTAAAATATATCGTCATCATTACCGATGTCTACATGTGTTGTAGATACTGGCACACCCAGAAATGGGTAATATGCCGTGATGATATATTTATTTATTTATTTGTAACTTGAGAACCACTGGTTTAATTTTTTTTTCTTCAACAAGTAAATGTCCCCCTTGATCTACTGCAACCTTTATTTGAATGATTTTCTTCTATTCCTAATAATAAAGAAAATAATCGGGGTGCCCATATCCGTGAAACACCTGTATATAAAATGCACTGTTCCATTAACTTAAAACACCCTGTATAATATTTAACATTACCCTAAAGAAAACAACTGAAAAATTTGTTAAAACAGATTCCAGTAGCTCAAGACCAAACGTTCTTGTCATTTCAGTCATGCCTGTTAACCAATACGGCTGATCAGCATTTACTAATTGAACAAGATCTTGGAATAATAGATAAGCATCTGCGGCACAGGGGGCTAAACCTTTTGGAGCAACACCACTCGGTGTTTTCAAATCTTCTAAATTTATTTGTCGTGGCTGTGTTTCATCTTCATTCTTCAACGCTGCTTCATCTTCAGCAACAACTCGTTCAAATACCAACGACACTAATTGTCGAACAGTTGCTCCCGCTGTATTTATTACAGTAGAATTCTTAGTAAAATGCAACCGAAAACATAATACTAAGATTCTTGCTAGAGTTTCACCATGTACAACTGTGTTTATCGTTAATAATAAAGTCACAGATTGTAAAATTTTTACTTCCTCTGTGCCAGCTTCCATTAAAATCCATAGAGTATCAGTAATATACCTGGCACCTTTTTGATCAACAACTTGTTGCGTGATAAGTTTTTGCATGATTTTAACACAACACTGTAACACAAATTCGTAAAAGAACAACAATAACAATGTTTAATCATGAACTTACCTTAATAATTTTAACATCTCTAGATTCGCAACCTTGTACTAGAGGAAATAATATCTGATTAACAACATAACACAAGGGGGTCTGTGGATTTGCAGCTGCTGTGCGAATCTTTGATATAGCTTCTTCACATGACTGCGAAAAGAAATTATAAAAGTTTAAAGGTTAACTGATATTTGTTTACTTACTTCTTTTATTTGAGGATATTTCTTTTTAGTTTCTAGAGACAAATTTTTGAATTCATTTTGCAATGATTCTAGGAACTGTTGTGCAAATTCACTACCAGCCGTGCCACTATCAAAAGCCATAACTAGACGTTTTTTTCATTAAAATTTGATATCTGTATTTAATAACATATATGTACTTAAGAAGTAACGTGTAATATTATGACAGCTGAGCTGGCATGTCAAAATCATGTTCAGCGAAAAGTATCCATTCATTTATATTTCTGTTCAAATTAATAGTAAACTCAAAATAAAATTATTTTTGCCACTTCACTTAATTATTCAATAAATATATCACTATAATTGAGTAAATGCATTTAAACTAATGTTTATTTTGACATTTTGGTACTGTAGCAATAATGACAAAGACAATGTGATGCATACTACCATCTATCGTTTTAATTAGGAAAACCGGGAAATTTTACTAGCTCTATTTTAGAGCAAAAGTACAAGAATGAAAAGTTGTATAAATTTTTTTGCATTTCAAAAATCTTTATTTAATTCTACGGAAGCGTAGAAGGGCCAAGAGTAAAAATATTATTAAAAAAAAAATGTTTTAAAATCTGTATTATAACTATAGTGCACAAGCGATATGTGCTCCTGCGTGCTCCTGGCCTCGACTTGGAAGGGGTGGTCTATCATTACATTCGGAGACAAGAGTTTTCTATATAAATTTTAGCGGTTCATGTAGGAAATCTTTAGAAAATGGTTTTAGTTTGAACACAAATAAAATACATAAAAATTTCTTTAAATATCATTTATTATATACATATTATACCTTCTCCATAATTATAATTCATTTATTAACATGCCTGCCGCCGCCGCCACTACACGTCTACTTTTATTCTATATATACTTACGCGTTCGCGGCAAAATTCTCAATTGTTATTGATATTACTATAATAGTATTACCAGTTTTTTAACTGGTACTACCACTTTTTTAAATAGTAGTTGTAACACTTTAAAAAGTAGTAGTACCGATTAAAATAATGGTAGTACCAGTTAAAAATGGTGGGGCATCAAATTGAAAAAAATTCAAATATAATTTGCTCAAAATACTCTATTTTAATTAATTATATAATAATCTTAATTATATAGTCTATATTTTTAGGGATATAAATGCATAGTTAAATATATCATTTTCACAAGAACTATAATTAAAATATATTATTATTTAATACTTATGTAGAATTATATAATAAATAGAGTTTGTTATAAAAATTATCTTGTAATTTTTTTTTTATTTTTATTCATTATCTCTGAAATTAAAATAAAGAAAAGTTTCAAGAAGACTACTTGTCATTTTTAATTGAAAATCTTTTTTATTATAACAATCACAGTCGAAATCTTTCTTGTTTAGCCGGAAAATGGATTTTCTTAAAATTCTTAGTACCAAAACCAGCAAAATAATACTGCTACTGTACTCTATGATGAAATTTGAGAACTATATTTTTATGTTGTGTTGTAAGAAAGTACGTCGATATTGACCAATCAGATATATGGAAATGTCATTTGATTGTCGATCAAATTATGAATAGAAAAAATGTTAAATTATTTATTTTAAATAAATTAATTGTTTTAATATTGATTTAAGCACGAATTTATGGTTATTATATTATAAAATTGCTCATTTTATTGTTAAAAGTTTTATCTGCAACACTATAGCACGAGATGTCTCTACCTGTTCATCAGACAAATTTAACCTTCATGAAAACCAGGACCGTACTTAAAAATTATTGTTGTTAAATAACTTTTAACATATTTTTGCACTAAAATTTCGATTTCTTTTGACTAAGATAAAATAATAGTTTATAACAAATACAAAATAAATGATTAAATTTGTTTTTTGAAGAAGACATACTGAAATATTGGCTAGCATAAAATGTCCTGAATACGTTTTGTGTTATAGTAACAAATTATTTGTGGAATGTAAAATATGTTAGGCGTGGCGCCTAAATACCAAATAATAAATATTGGTATTTCTTCAAAATTTGACTATGTACTATTATTCTTCAATTAAATATTAATGTTATATTTATTATAGGGGTTTAATAAATATAATATTGTACATATTATCCATTTTTTATTTTATAAATATCATATTTTATATAGCATTAACAGAGTGGAGAGAAAAGAACTATTTAATTGTATATAATATTTTATAAACAATAATTATTAACTATAACTAATTGTAAATATTGTACTAATAATATAGTATGCAGAAATAAACAAATAATACAAAATAAATAAAAAAATATGCATAACATTGACATGACACTTATAATATTTTATCTTTAATTTTCTTCGCTAAATATTTATAAAAAGTAAATGTGTTATATATCAGAAGAATCAGTACAAAATTCTGAGTATAAAAATATAAAATTTATAAATTATAACTATAACATGTCGCTAATACCTTATACATTTCGTTTGACACACTTGGATTTTTTCAATTACAATCGTCAGTACAAAATTTTCATTAAAACTTAATAAATTATACATCAATATATTCAGCGTGAAGCACTGAATAAAATGATACTAAATACTTGAACTAAAATACTAAATTATTACAAAAATTAGTTTTATAATCAATGGTGAAAGTTTTTCATCATATTTTGTTCTCTGATGGCATTTGTTTGTGTTTTATGTTCTTTGATTCATCCCACAGCTTTTGTCTACATAAAAATCAACCCCTGGAGTTTCATTCATCGATATTTCATCCCCTGAACAACAGTATTCGTCGCTGGAGAACTCCAAACATTTATAATGTTTGCATTTAGTTGGACATTGTAATCATGTGACTTGCAGTTCTGTAAATAATATTTATGCAGTAATAAATAATTATTATATACAAATATACATACCGTATTGTACTAATACGTAAAATATTAATATGCCCAATTGGTTTAAGATGCATTATAAGCTATAGCAACCTTGTAAAAATATACATGAACCAGAATTGTTTATTAGTAAAATATGGAATAATTCTTGTCTCAAGATTTACACAAAAGTTAATAAATATGTTCTTTACAAAATAACCGGTTCTTAGAACTAGTTCTCATTTGAAACCGGTTGGACAACCGGTTTTTCACGTTTAGTACTCATTAAAGACAAGTTTATTTACCCACAACTTTTGGAAAATTGGTTTAAGAACCTGAAATATAATACATATTCATATCCATTGTTTCAATAAACGTTATTTTACCAAATATCTCCCTGTAATAAAACGTAAACTGTCTAAATTTGTTTTGTTTTTTGTTCCAATTATGTGCATTTGTTTATCCATTATTTTCAGCTGTCATTTGTTAGAGGTTATAAATATTGTTATTAACAATTAACAATATATGAGTTGTTAATAATTTATAATGCATAAAATTGAAAAATTTACTCAAAAAAAATAATTAAACAAATTAAAACACTTTTGTTTAAATAATATATAAAATTATTAGTTCATGATTTTTCTTAGAGATGGCAGGACCAATACTGATTTAGACTAATCTAACAAAGTATTTATCAATATATCGATTTTTCTCGATAATAAAAGCATTTTCAAAAAACATTTATGTGAAATATAAAAAAAAAATAAAATAAATAAAAAATAAAAATAAAAAAATAAAAAATAAATAATAAAAAAATTAAAAATACGAAAATTGGTATAATAAATAAATATTTCCAATTTTAAATGGCACAAAAGTGACCCCTGTGGTGCAATCTCCACAGCAGCTATGAGTGCCCGTTAGGTGACGCCTGGTAAGCGCCCACACGGTAAAATATATCGTCATCATTACCGATGTCTACATGTGTTGTAGATACTGGCATACCCAGAAATGGGTAATATGCCGTGATGATATATTTATTTATTTATTTGAAATAATAAACAAAATTAAAAATAATTAACAGTTTTGAATGTTTCAATAAAAGCTAATATGGAACACAAGTGAAATACAATTTTAAACAAACAGCAAAATGAAATATGCCCTTTGGAATATTTTGATGAACATGATGACACATAATATGTATTTTAACACGAGGAATCGATTTATGATAAAATAAACATTCTACCTTCAACACTTAAATGGGATGGAATTTTTTTACCCAAAAATGGGTAGAGATACAAATTTATCGATTTTCTCATTAGAATCTACGGATTTTGTTGTATACGTATAATAGTTTTCAGTAATTTTGTAGTATTGGTTTAAATGTAAAAGAACTATTTAAAAACCCAGGAATTTACTAAGCGACTAGAGTCAATGACAGTTAAAATTAAGTTTCCAAATTATTTGATTATCTGTTGAAATATTTTAACAACAATTAGTATACATATGTATTTTGAGCAAAGGAATCGATTTTTCATAAAATTAAAGCCGTACTCTCAACCTTTAAATGGGTAGGTATTCACCACCCAAAACTGGGTAGATATAATTAATTTTCGACTACACCACCAGATTCTACGTATCTTCTTATATATGTATACCAATTTTCATGTTTTTTTGTTAAAGGGTCTTCAAATGAACACAATTTGAATTTACCGTAGATCTCTGATATTCTTGTGCGCAAGCAACGCATCGCTCGCCCATTAAAATTCAGAAAATCTACGGTGAATACAAGTTACGATAATTCGTAAACCTTTTAGAGATAATTAACAAAAATTACTGCACATATGTATTTTATACCGAGGAATTCATTTTTGATAAAATTAGAACCGTACCTCCTGCCAATAAGTGGGTAGGTAATTGCTACCCAAAACTGGGTAGAGCTACACATTTTTTTATTTTTTCGTTCGACTCTATGGGTCTTCTAGTATATGTATACCAATTTTCAGAATTATTGTATGATTGATATAAGCACAGTAAAAAATTCTTTATAAGGGTAAAACTCAGGAGGTCAATGACCGTTAAAAACATTTTGAGTTTTTTTGGTCTATCTGTAGGAATATTTTAACGAAAATTGGTACACATATGTATTTTCATCTGTGGAATCGATTTTTCATAAAAATAAAGCCGTACCCTCAACCCTTAAATGGGCAGATATTCACCACCCAAAACTGGGTAGATATAATTAATTTTCGACTACACCGCCAGATTCTACATATCTTCTTATGTATGTATACTAATTTTCATATTTTTTTGTTCAAGGGTCTTTAAATAAACACAATTTGAATTTACCGTAGATCTCTGATATTCTTGTGCGCAAGTAACGCGTCGCTTGCCCATTAAAATTCAGAAAATCTACGGTGAATACAACTTACGATAATTCGTATACCTTTTAGAGATAATTAACAAAAATTAGTGCACATATGTATTTTGTACCGAAGAATATATTTTTGATAAAATTAGAACCGTACCTCCCGCCAATAAGTGGGTGACTTTCATTTCTAAAAATTCACTCAGTTGTTCAAATGCTCTAAATATGCGAATACTTACGTAACATTGTCTTTACAATCAAATAATATTACTAGCGAGTTTATATCTCTATCCATTTTTGAATTAATGTCCCAAAAGTCAATATACCCCATATTCAGATAAAAACTTCAAAATTTTCAAAAATCTAATTTTCATGTATCTAGATACTTCTCAGTGCACTGATTCCAAATTTTGAAACAGCAGGACGATATCTCTTTTCGTTCTCGAGATATTTAGATTCAAAGTTTTGCATAAAACTGCCCATTTTTGGGTAATAACCCAAAAATGGGTCGAGATATGAATTTGGAGATATCATCATTCGATTCTACGGGCAAAATTACATAAGTATACCAATTTTCATAATTTTTGAACAACGCATACAATCGCTAAAGCAAAATAACTGAAAACGGCCAAAAATCGCAAAAATCGTCCTTACGATTTTTTCAGATTTTGGCCGTTTTCAGGGGTTTTCAAACTTTTATTCATAAATAATGAACCGGTTAGTCAAAATTTATGAAAATTGGAATACTTATATATTTTTATCCGTAGAATCGAGTGGTGGTGTCGGCAAATTCGTATCTCGACCCATTTTTGGGTTATTACCAAAAAATGGGCAGTTTTATAGAAAACTTTGAATCTAAATATCTCGAGAACGAAAAGAGATATCGACCTGCGGTTTCAAGATTTGGAATCAGCGCATTGAGAAGTATCTAGATACATGAAAATTAGATTTTTGAAAATTTTGAAGTATTTATCTGAATATGGGGTATATCGACTTTTAGGGCAATAATTCAAAAATGGGTAGAGATATAAACTTGCTAGTAGTAGTATTTGATTGTAAAGACAATGTTACGTAAGTGTACGCATTTTTAGAGTATTTGAACAACTGAGTGAATTTTTAAAAATAAAAATATAAAAAGAAAAATGGATAAATTAGATTTTTGAAAATTTTAAAGTTTTTATCTGAATATGGGGTGAAGTATGTTGTTATTAAATCATTTTGATCCATTTAACTTTTACAAATGATTGGCCCGATTCAGCCCGGTAAAAAATATTAGCCCGGCTCGATGATCGACTCGAAATCGAGGCGGGCTTCGGGCCGGGCTGGACCAAAGCTCGAGATCGAGTGCATCCCTTCAACTTCAATGACATTTACAGTTTTTTTATTGTTTCTGACGTAAAAGTACCATTATAAAGTCAATCCACATGAAATAATGTTAATTATTATATATTTTTTATAACTAAAAATTCATTTTTTTCAAAATAATTTTCATTAACAAATACTAGCTTTATATTTAGACTTAAATTTTATTATTCTTTTCTTTTTTCATCCTTTGGTGAACTACAAGAACATAAAAAGATAGCATTATTTAAAAGAAGAATCCAAATACAATATAGTTTTAAGTAACTATCTGTCACTTTTAATTCTTTAAATGACAGGTAAATACGAAATATTGTATTATCGGGCCGCATTTCATTGCAGGCAAGATTCGGCCCACGGGCATCTGGTTTAGCCTCTCCTTTATCCCAGTAAAAACCACGTTCTTGCCGTCTCTGAAAAGTGGCGTGGAGAGTGCACCACAGGGGTTACTTTGGAGTAGGTCGGGATCGAACCCGGTTCCCCAGGTTCGCGACCCCATAAAATTAATGGAATAGGTAAAGTTAAAATAAATAAGAGCGTTCACGCCAAACTTTTGCAGGTGGCAGCACAGCTGCACACATAATTTTGTGAAAATTGACATTTTACGGCACATTCACAAATCGAAATTAGTTTTAGTTTTATGATTTATTTTATTTCAAGAACATTAACACCATGTTATCTTATGAATAGTGCAGTGAATACTCTCATAATTTATTGTTAAATTGTGTTAAATATAAATATCATAAAACTGAAACTAATTTCGCTTGGTGAACGAATCTCTATTTCGCATGTTCGCGTTTGCGCAGTAATAGTAAAGTAAAAAAGTAAAGCATACCGCGTGTGAAATGAAATGTAAATAAGCATTTTTTAAGTTTTCGGTTTTTGGAAATGAATGTCCTATTTTATTTCTGCATTCCTTTACACAGCAATAAGGCATTTTGTTTGGTTATATAATACACAAATGTCAAATTGACAGTTGAATGTTAACAAAAAATCTGGAGGGGATAAATGTGTTTGGAACTACAGCGCCATTAGTTCGTTACTAAACGCTCTCATTCCTTACTAATGTTCTCTGTAAATAGAAATGTCCATTGTTAGTGATTTACATTTATTTGGTTTGTAATGAAATATACAATAAAATTTTACTCTTAATTATATTGATTTAAAAATTACATTTGTATATATGTATATAATATAAATTTATATATGTATATAAAAAAACTTACATTATATTGCGAACATTATCAACATGAATTCCTAGAGTAGACATTTACACAAAGGCACAATATGGGTATTTATTATTATTATTTTCAAGAACAATAAATTGAGTTCGAAGATTGAGCTGGACTTAGATTTCGACTTGAACAATGAAAATTCTACTTCTACAAAATGTTTACATTAATCATACACATATAAGATGAGCACTAGATGAACACATACATTTCAAATAAAAATTACAGAATGACTGAATTATTAGTAATAAATTACTGTAAATGTTCAATGACAATGAACAACAAATAGTTTGCAGTTCAATACCAAATACGGTATAACGTAGTATGGCATGCGTACTACTACACATTAAAATTACGGTAATAATAAAATATTCGCTAAAACTGATATTTAATACGTTTTTCAACAAAACCATTTTTACAAAATGGCAATACTTAAAATCGAAAAAATAAACATTGTTTCGTAAAGAGTTAGTTATTTTTTCAACTCAACAGTAAAGCATAAGTCAGGTACGATTTTCTTATAAAAATTTTAAGCCAATTATAGAAAATTTAGCTCGCTGCAACTTTGAAGAAAAACAGATGCATACGAATAATGGCATCTGATATAAGTTCACCCATTCTTGCCTATCACAATATGGCAATATTTCGGCTAAGTCATGGCTCTTAAATTATATTCATACCATTTTCATTCCAAATCAATCATCAATACATATATAATATATACAAAAACGTAACAATTGTAAAAAATAATAATAATAATAATAATTCAATTCATAATAAAAGTAATTGTTACCATTTAAAATAAAATTAATATTTACAATTAATAAATGAGAAACCCAGCCCTTAGCGATATTAAATACGTAAAAGGTAGGTAGAACGAACAAAAACTTTGAAACATAACCGTGAATAACTGTCATACAGAAGTTCACGAATCTTTTGTCTTATGGCATTATATTAATACTAATATTACTGTGTGACACTTGATCAGGTCATTGTGCAATTTTGAGATCATTTTACCAACAGTTGAGGTTAGAGTTCTACAGTACAAACTCTATATAACTAACTCTTGTCCAATATAAATGTAATAAAACCTAACATAAAAAACTCAACTCACACATATACACATCACACATAATTACAAGTAAATATATAAAATTCAATGAGCAATTGTGTTAAAACTTACGAACTATACAATTTTAAAACAGATAATATTAAAACTTATTCATTGTTATCAGACAAGTAATATTGAGATAAAATCAATAACAGTACTTATTTCTTATAACAAATAATAAAATTAAAATCAACATTTTGATCATCTAAATATAGATTAAAATATAAAAATAATCACAATACCTTAAAAATAGGTGATAAACGAAAAATATCAGTGATCGAGAATGACAAATAGATCTAGAATTACTCAATGGTCAGGCAGTTCGATGAACGTTATGTCGTAGAGTTCTTCGTCAATACCCACGACAGGTTTTACTTCCAGGAGAAATAAGTCTTCGTTGCAGTAATACGTCACCATCTCGTCGTCAATTTTGGCCAAAATTCTAAAACAATAATGTGCAGTTGATGACAGAAGTACTAATTCAAAAAACTATAAAACTACAATACTGTATAGTGCAAGAGCGTGTTCAGTGTCATATATAAAAGCAAGAGCATGCATACCCGAATGAATGAAGATGTGAATATTTACATAAGTGAGAATTACTAAAACTACATATAATATAACAATTCTATTTATGATTAGTACATGCAGACTGTTAAATTGCTTGTAACAAAAGAAATTAAATAATAAGTATTAGTAATTTGTGAATTTTTTAAAGAGTATAATTACTAATTCTTTGGTTTGCGACTTAAAGTGATTTTTCTTCATTTTATACATAGTATACCAAAAACGAATAAAAAACTAACTTACCCCTTTCGATTTTTGCGAAATAAGTTATTGACTCGCGACGAGTCTATTTTATATTTATGTTCAATCTGGAAAACAAGGAAACAGAATTAATTTCTTTCCTTTTCCTTCTATTCTAATTTTTGAAATAATTTATTAAAAAGTACTGAGCTTCACTGTTTTAATTTTAAATTTATTAAAAAAATTCAATTTTATAAAAGTAACTAAATATGGCATTATTATTATTAATTATTATATCACCTTTATGATTATGAATATTTATTTGGTTAATCATGCATGCTATTGAAAATTATTTAGTTTGTTATTTGGACAAAACAAATAATATACGAGGGTGGATCCCTATGCTGCACCCCTGACCCCCTTACAGTAAAACTACAGTGGCATTATATTCTTTATTTTTCGACATAGTCTCACTGTACACTAATGCATTTCGTCCATCGTACTCCATCTCAACAGCCTCCTGGGAAAATTTTTCTCCGACCTCTGCAAACCACCTCTCTACAGCTTGCATCAGTTCATCATTACTGGAAAAAAAATTCCCACGTAAGTTTTCTTTTAATTTGGGGAACAGCCTGCTTGGTGTATAGCAGCCATGGCAATAGAAGATGTATGACTGGGAGGATTATTCCTGATGGAACAACACACCGTTCTTTAAATTTCCTCGGCGTTTCTTTTTAAGAGCGTCTTGCAATTTAGAAATCAATTGTGCGTAATAGGTGCTTCGTCCCATCAGTCAGGATGATTCCTTGAGCATCCCAAAAAACAGACAGCAAAATCTTTCCAGCAGACGGCATGACTTTGAATTTGCGGGGAGGAGGAGAACCGCGACGTTTCCACTCTTTACTTTGCGCTTTGGTCTCGGGATCATAGTGATGCACCCATGACTCGTTCATGGTCACATACCTACTAAGAAAGTTCTCTTTGTTTGCTTCGTACCTTTC
Source organism: Ophonus ardosiacus (assembly GCA_943142095.1). NCBI lineage: Eukaryota > Metazoa > Arthropoda > Insecta > Coleoptera > Carabidae > Ophonus > Ophonus ardosiacus. The sequence goes on along the minus strand of OW964833.1, from coordinate 46,937,502 downwards.
CAAAAGACGCTCAGAAGTCAACACCCGATTTCTTTTTTGATAAATTGTTTACATTCGGAGCACCCATCTTGCACTCATCTTTTCATATCTAATTCTTTAGTTAGTATCTTCCACAATGTCCCTGGTGCGTACTGGTCGATCTTGAGGTACGATATCGTGTACCTTTTTAGTGTTTTTGTCTGTTGTTACCGTTATGGGAGGACCACCACCACCGGCATGTTGGTTTTCACAGGATGTTTTTCCGCATTTAAAACCTCGACACCAGCGTTTGACTATGTCATAAAAAACTGCAGACTCCCCAATAGTTGCCCCAATGTCTTTTGAGTTGGCGTCATGCCCTTTTTCTGGAGCTATTTTACTGTTCTATAGGATCCATTTTATGAACAATCACGACACACAGTTCAAGAATTAGCCACAGCACACGCTTTGGGATACAAAGTTGATATTTTGTAGATATGTCAGTTAACTAACATTAATCAAGCAACCACTTAGAAAGAGGTCAGGGGCGGAGCATAGGGTTCCACCCTCGTATATTAAAATGAGATGTATAAATACAAAAAATAATATTAACACAAAATAAAACAAAAGCCCAGTACACTTATGATGTGGTCGGGTAGTGGACTTGTTGGCATGCATACAGCTACACAGCACACTTGGATTTGAAAAGCGAAGCCAGCTGTATGTCTGGGACACTTACCGCATTCAGCAAGCCAGCAGTGGTAGGTGGTACAACATGTAAGGGCGTGTAAACTTCTTCGTTTTCTTCGCGAACATACAGCATTACTCTTTCATTGAGTGGTGGAGGACCCGTACCCACTGGAACACCCATTAACTTGGGCCTCTTAAGTGGAGGTGAAAACACTGTACCATCCGGGCTTGACACTACACTCGCATCTAAGATTCCGTCTTTCTTATCACTATCTGGAGGAAAATGATTATGAAATTTTAGGGTGGGCGTTGTTGGTGGCTTGACAGCTGCATGGAGTAAAAATGGAGATCCGGATTTAAGGTGCGTGTCAGATGCCGTAGGACCACTTCCGCCGCCACTCAGAGAGCTGTCGGTTTCGTGATTGTAGAAACCTTGTAACTCCATTGACGTTAACTGCATTATATTTCATTTTTATTAATATATTATAAATGATATTTAATGCAATACTTTCAGTATTTTTTAACGTGAAACATTGGGTTTGTCATATAACATAAGGAACGAATTTGACAGAAGTATTATATTTAAATATTGTAAGAAATTTAGCCAAGTCTGAAAACCACTCGAGAGCACTAAACATATTTCGGGCACAAGGTGCACACAATATTTTTTCTTTACTTTTTTTCTCCGGAGTTCTACCCCCAAATTATTATTTTGTCATAGTTTCGTGATATATAAATGCCCATTATTATTATTTTTCTATGATAAAGTTTGAAGCTATAATCATTTTAGTAGTACAGCGCGCCATTAACTTTTAACATTAACAAAAGCAAACCCACTTTGACGAGGCAGTGGTCGCCGACCCACCTACAGTGTTTGGGCCAAGAACCCAAAAAAGGTATCACATCTGCCCCAGATAAAAAAAAACAACTTGCATAACCTGCCAAAAACATGTCGCCAGGAACATCAAAGAACTCATTGTAAATCATGTGTTCAAATGTAAATTACATTTTGTTGTTTATATATCTAAAATATTGAAAATGTAATTATGTTGAATTGATAACAAAGTGTTTAACATTAACTTAACTTAAAAAAAAAAAAATCTGCCAAAAATGAACCAAAAAACACCTATCTCCCGATTTGGCGTCTTATGATGCCACGCGAACACTAACGTCACACAGAGCACGCGAGTTCTTAAAAGTTAATTTTTAGAAAACAGGTATATTTAAACAAAATTAACTTCTATTGACGTCTTGTCAAAAGTCAAATTCGTTCCTTATGTTTTATTTTAAATGGGACAGTAAATACATTGTTGTCAATCAAATGTCGAGTTGTAACCATGGATATGACAAACCTAATGTTTCACGTTAAAAAATACTTACGGTATAAATTACTACCTTGTCTATATCTTCCGCTGGCGTGAATAATACTGGTGGTTTTCCTAAATCGCTCATTGAGTAAAATTCAGAACGTTCGGAAACAGGATGGTAGAGTTCGTCGAGTTTTTTACGTCCAGTTGCTGTCATTTTCCGTTTCGCAGCCCTGCGTTCCTCATCCCGAGTTTTTCGTTCTGCTCCCTATTGCATGAGTCATTTTTATTAAATGCAACATATGTAATATTTATATACACATACCTTATCACAGAAAACCTTAATTTGGCAGTAACCACGATGTGAAATAGTAGTATCACGAGGTTCTTCGTATGTGTCGATTTGCAAATGTAAAGGTAAGCCCTACAAATATTAACACATAGAATACTAACAATAACTTTCATTTTAACGTACATACCTTTACTCCTTTTTGACTACTAAAATCTGTACTAAGGCATTGAACAGCTACATTTATCTGGAATACAAAAAAAAAATTCTTGTTATAAAAATTTAAAATAATATATAAACACAAATAATATTTTTTTCTAGTCACTATACAAAGTAACCATTTACGCTCTCTTTTGTCAACGCAAAATGTCGCTTTGCCGCTCATGCCCGACAAAGTAAAAATAGAAATAACACTCGCTGTCCAAATTTCTAACTATACAATGTTGACAAACGTCACTTGTCTACATTCTTAATGGAAACGTTTAATTAGGAACTTATGGCACTGTATTTACACATTTACCACCTTCACAAATCAATCTCACATATAACTGCTCTGTCGCTATATGGTATATTATAAACCAAACAAAATGCCGCACTACTGTGAAAATAAAACAGGGCATTCATTTACAAAAACGAAAGTATAAAATGCTTAGATTAGATTGAAGCAATAGCTCAAGAAGAATGGAAAATAACCTCTCAATCGACAATATCCAATTTTGCGCTCTTAATACACAAATACACAAAGAAATTTTAGCTTTGTAAAAACCGATTTGGTAAGTTGTGAAATATATTAGTGCAAAATCCAACACTAAATTTTGTAAAATTTAAATAAATAAATATATCATCACGGCATATTACCCATTTCTGGGTGTGTCAGTATCTACAACACATGTAGACATCGGTAATGATGACGATATAAAATTGTAAAATTTGATAATTATAAATAACAAAATGTAGTGGTAAATAATTTATAAAAATTTTACACTATTTATAATAATAATTTAAAGAAAATTCATAGCACGCTCTGATCAGTTTTGTCGAGTTCCTAATTAAACAAGTTAAAAACCGCACGGTAGTTTAGTTTGTTGTGGCACTTCGAAGTGTTCGGTTGTATATTTCTGTGTAATGTGTATTAAATGATAATACAAACTAACATTTAAAGTGAAATACTAACATTTGTGTAAATGTGTTTTCTCAAAAGAAGGCAACAGCTATGAAGATTTTCCATAACCTGGTAAGTACAATTATATCATATAATCTATGTAAAATGCGTTCTATACATGAGATCTTTGAACATATTGTTTTTATTTATTTACAATACATACCTTCATACATACATATATGTATGTATCTTATATTGTATAGTTAAAATATTCGTATTCAATTTTGAACCACTTCAACGTGTACTTTTATACCAAATTTGTAAAAGGTTAAATTTACACAACTTGGTGTGGACCTATATAAACCAATTTCTTGGAATGTAGCTATTAATATATAAAATAAATTCATTTCTGAATATTCTGGATATTTACCTTTGCGGAACTTTCTAGAGGATTCCAATATACAGCTATTGCGTTGTGTGCTACTTCTTCTATGCATCCTACGAGGCCCACACTGTTCTTTGTGTCTATAAAAAAGTAAATAATGTACATAAGTAAATTGGGAATCTAATACTCAAAAATTGTGTGTAATACAATAGAATGATGTACTTACAATTTATGTTATATGACCCATTATTGTAAGCATGGAATAACATAAAAGAAATGCATTTCTTTTGAGTGAAACATATAACATTGTTGATTAGAATTTACTGAATAGTAATAGTAGCAGTAATTAGTTTTCGGCAAAAGATTACATAAAATTGGAAAAAATATATATGTTATGGACTTTCAAATTTATATTGTACAAAAAATATTATACAGGGAATTTATTTTAACATGCAACATATGGTGAATCACTTCCATGGTTACTCACTATTGTCAAAAAATGACAGCAATGTAATATTTGTCTATTTTAAAATGCAACATACAAAATTTGTAGTTTTGTATTATCAAAACTAATTTCCAATAAATTAGCCTACATACGATTAACAAATAATCAAAACATGAATGTTGTACATCTTAACAAACTTTAGCTTACAAAAATTCATAACTTACATAACATAAAATACCCCCAATCACACTGAGGCAATATTCTTTGACACCATTTGTGATGTGTTCTGGAGGGATCTGCTATGCTGCAATACTATTTATAATGTTGCATTTTAGAATGGACAAATATTACATTGCTGTCATTTTTGACAATAGTGAGTAACCATGGAAGTGATGAATTATAATGTTGCATTTTAAAATAAATTCTCTGTGTATCATATACAGCAGAATATCGAAAATTCGAACGCCAAAAATCGCTTAGTATGACATGATACAATATAAAATTTCGTTACCCAAGATATGTTTTTCTAAGAATTATATTAATTTTCTTAGTTTAATATGATATTTCTCTTCTAATAAATTGTTTTCAAAGTACAAAACACTGTTTTTAGTTTAGGTACATACTTTTTCGCCCGACTAATGTACTATGTCCACAAATATTACTTTCGAGAAAAACTGCTTCAAATATTTAAAATTTTGTTGTAAAGAATGGATAATGAATACACATGTTGATATTTTTTTGTTTGTATAGTTTCATATTCCTTGACTTTCTATGAAATTTGTAAAATTATAATTTTTAAATATTTTCGAAATATAGAAGAACCTAGTTGGACATGGTTCAAAATAATAGTAAATTTATAAAAAAATCTAATGAAGAGACTTTTTGTACCACGTCTACACTTTTTATTATTATTTTTGGTGTATTATGTCCAGAAGCACGTGACAAAATTATGAAATCTGATTGGCTCTGGACCTGACTAAAATAAGTTTGTTTAAAGTACAAGAAGCACTGAATTTGATTTTTTTCTACTGGCCATGGTACAAGAAAATACTGGGAAACCGAATTTGACTATATCTCGCGATAGAGCAAAATCGTTTGCACACTCCATTAATGTGCAATTAATGTTATTTCATATTTACCTGCATCCAATATACGTTGTTTGACTGAATGTTGTCTCCCGTGCCAAAACTGCCATGCTTTTATTTCGTCTTCTGGACTCTTTTCTTCCCTGAACATTAGCATAACTACACTCTGTAAATATACATTATTTCGAAATAAATTGCTGAATTTAATAAACACATGAAATTGTATAATTCTTACTTTGACTGTTTGACTTTTGAGTGGTTTATCTGGGTCCGGAATGTATTCCAAAGTGATACCATAGAACTGTCCTTTGTTAATGTACGTAATGCGATCATCTTCTCGTCGTTGAGATGTTGAAATTGGAGTTTCCAAGTGGTATTTAAATCCAACTGGGGAGTATCTGATGCAAAATTTAAAAATTACTAATACAAATAATAGCTATTTTCTTATCAAGGCAGAGAAGTTCGTCTTTTCATGACGAATATGAAGATAGCCATAATGAGTCATGAAAATAAACTTCAATGACGAGATAAGTATTATTTTTTTCTGAAATCGAATAAGAATTCAAAATTACTGAATGGTACATAAAACCTATTTTCATTTAACAAGTAAATCACATTGAAAACTTAAGGAACTCTATTTAAAACTACAAGAATTTAAAACAAATGAATACCTACTGGACATCTTTTATTTTACTTTTATAATTGTATTTTATATCAAAATGTAAATGTGTTGGTGACAATAAATAAGGCAACGTTGGATTTGACTTCCCTGCCTAGGCAGTGAAAGTGAAGTAGTAGATTTTATGACGATTTTAGGAAAAATTTATAACATAATTGCAGTATGTCGTTATCATTAAAAAGAAAAATATGTATGTACATAAGTTCTAATTGTACAATCAATAGATATATTTATTATCAAATAAACGACAGTTTTAGTAATGCCAGGGTCGTATGTCAAAGTCCTTAATTTATGTGACAATATTTGATTACCACTGCAATCAACTGAACATTACAGGAGGATTTATGACACACAGCACACAGAAAATATTTAACATAGCACATAATTTACTTAGGGGTTTTATAAATCGCAAAGAAACAGAGTAATGAAGTTGGTTATATACATTTGTTAACATTTTTGTTTGTAAAATTGTTAACGTACGTAGATTCTCTACTAATAAGGGTTAATCTTTTACAATCTGTTTTCCTAACCTTATTTTTCTTGTTATGTGACAATTAAAAATTATTAATATTAATTAGAAAAATCTATTCTAAACATTATAGCATTTATCTGAAAATTTGGTTGACAGTGAGTGAAAATGTAATAATTAATGCGCAAACTATTGTAAAATTTCATGGGGTATAATTGTACCCCATATAGTTGTTTTTACATTTTTCACGACTCAGTAGTCAAAAGGTTAAGTGTATACTATCAGAACGACCGAAGATTAAGAATTAAAACTTTTGAAATCAAATCTAACTCTTCAACATGTGAATTTGACAATTTACCTGAAAGACGATGATGGTGGCGTACTTGTAGGCGTGAAAAGTAATATCAAATGTGTTCCTAAACCTGAGGGCCAACATGTGCAGAAGAGGTGTAGGTAACTATATATTCCAAAATTTTCAAACTACACTATGCTGTTTATATTCCTCCAAAGTGTGATGAATCTCGTAACATTTTTGTGAATAATTTAATATTTGTTGTCCACTCTCAGCCATGGGATGAGTTTTTAATATGTGACGATTTTAACTTACCACTATTACAGTGGCGTCCATTTAATAATTGTTATATTTCTAATAATACAAATAATGTTGTATCCTCTGAATTTGTTGACCAAAAATGCTTCAAATGCGCTGTATACGATTGATTATTGTACTACCACTCTTAATTTACCTAATATTTCACTTATGGAGAGTGAGGTTCATGAAATCTTAGCATCTCTTGATATTACTAAAGGTGCTGGTCATGACGGTATCCCTAGCCTATTTGTAAAACAGTGTGCCGAGTCTCTTTCTCTGCCTTTAAAGCTAATCTTCGAGAAATCACTTACTGAAGGTCATGTCCGAATTCCTGGAAAAGTTTTGGTTGTTCAGAATTATCGCCCAATATCGACACTATGTGCCCTACACCGAATTTTCAATTCCACAAACTGGAAATATATTGAGTTTTACGATAATCAATTAATCGTCTAATAAATCAATTAACTTGATTCTTGATTGCAAAAATTAGTATCGCACATAAACACAATTATGCGACACACATTACATTTTTTAAAATTAAATTAGTATACCATGTAAACCTAGTATTTCGTGACGTCATTATCTAGTTACAAACAATGATGACATCCCTACTCTAGATAAATATGTTTTTTGTGTATTTTTTACCCCAACTTCTTAGCTTCTGATTTATTTTTGAATCGAAAACTTTTTTACGCATAGTTTGCACACGTTTTCCTGGGCAGTGAGCAAGGCTGATCCGTCACGCGTGACGTGTTACGGTAAAAATCATGCGTGACATGAAAAAGAGAATTTCATGCTGAATTCAGACTTCCATTGTCCGATATTCTATCTCTAACCGTGTATGAGTGGTGCATGAAAATATGAGAAATTAACTAAATAATTTAGTTCATTTCTTATTTTTACATTTTTCTCTATTTGTTCCATACAGATAAGAGATTTTAAAGATAAGATATAACGTCAAGAGATTTTGAAGATAAGGAGTAATGACGTCACACAAGGAATGACGTTATTGGTTTGTTGACGTCATAAGTGAGAGATTTTAAAGATAAGGAGTAATGACATTGGTTGTTTTTGTTGGTGATTATAATAAGTATTGGTATTTGTTACTTGGCGTTTGATAAGGAATATTTTAAGTTAGAGAGTTGGTAGGAATGTGTGTGTTTCTTGAGAGACATCTTAAAATTTGATAACGAATGTCTTAAGGAGTGACACAATATCTTGAAAGTTTGATAAGGAAAATCTTAAGATTTGATACGGAAATCTTGAGACATCTTAATATTTAATTCTTGAAATTTTTTTAAGACGTTTTTATTATTTCTTAAAGGGGTGTTGAATCGGGTGTCTTTTCCTACTAAATCGAACCCGTAGAATACGAAGGTAGGGTTATTTCTTTAATAAATTTATGATTTTATAAAATTAATTTATTGTTTTTAATATTTTGAAATATGCTTTCAGAACTCATTATAAATAAAATTAAACAATATTTGGGTTTAGTTCTGTAGATATTTTATTAAATTAACAACGTTTCGACAACAAGGTACTGTCTTCTTCAGGTTTTAATAATAATAACATAAATAAATAAATATGTAGTCAAGACTACAAGTATATAAAATCAAAGATACATTAATAAATGGTTAATATAAAACATACAAATGAAAAAGAAAATTATAAACGAATAACAGGGTACCATGATTTATTTAGTTCATAGCCTGTGTTAAGATTGATATTATTAGGAGACTTCTGAATTTCATAGCTTCTCCAGTGTCGGATTAACCATGAGGCGCAGGAGGCGCGCGCCTCAGGGCCCGGGCCTACTAGGGGCCCGGCTACAGCACCATTCTGTCGATTTTTTATTTTTTAGAGTTGTATTTATTTACTTTATGAGTTTATTTCTGTTGTAATTATTTTTCTGTTTAATTTATGAAATAAATTATATTTTTGGGGTCTTATGTTATATTCTAGGGGCCCGAAAATTGTTAGCGCCTCAGGCCCGAAAATACCTTAATGCGGCCCTGAGCTTCTCTTATCAATCTTCTAATCCAGTGATTTTCCTTTGCTATAATTTTCGTATTTTCAAAATCAACTCCGTGAAGTTCTTCTATGGCATGTTCAGCTACCGCTGATTTATCAGGCTGATTAAGTCTTATATGGCGTTGGTGTTCCTTTATTCTAGTAGCTATTGTTCGGCCAGTTTGTCCAATGTACACTTTTCCACAATGGCAAGAAATCTTATATATGCCAGAACATTGTAGAGGAACTTTATCTTTAACACTTCCAAGAAGATCTCGGATTTTTATACTTGATTTAAAAGATGTTTGAATATTATATTTCTTTAAAATCCTGCCAATTTTGTCTGTAACATTGGCAACAAATGGTAAGGTGGCATATAATTTCCTTTCTGTAATAACTTGTTGTAGTGGTTTATTCTTGGTCTTTAATGCTCTTTTAATCTGAGCTTTACTGTAACCATTTTTAGGAACACATCATCCAAAAAATTAATTTCTTCTTCTTCTTATTTTTACATAAAGAGATAGCATTTCCTGCCAGAGATAAGATTTATTTATTTTGCATGCTAAGTTTTTATTATTTCTTAAAGGGGTGTGGAGTTGGGTGTTTTTTCCCACTAAATTGAATATGAGGAATACAAGAAACCAATAACGTCATATCTTATCTTTAAAATCTCTTATCTCTGAGGTCAATCTTAGATCGTTATCTGTTTTTGAATCCCCTGTTTAACCTACTCATATTTTTTGAACTTATAACATTTCAACAACATCCATTGTAGCTATTTGTACCACTTAATATTTAAATCAAAAGTTAAATTTCAAATTATTTACAATGTGGTAAATTTCAGTCAGGAATGTACGGCTTAATTTAAACCGAAATGTATAGTATCTTCAGTTATGACTAGCAGAGGTTATTTTACCGAATTTCTAGAGCTGCACAAAGAAGTAATTCGGGGAATTTGGGAAGGCCAGTGGTTCAGGCAACAAAATGTAATTCATAACGGGACTTTGCCCATAGCCAGGCTGTTGAGCCCTATGTTTGCTATGCTATGACCATCTGTTTAAAAAGTAAGGATTTTATGAGCCTTACATTATTTCTAAGATATTTACTGTATAATAGATGTCTCGGGATTTCAAAACGAATTTTGAGAAGTGTAAAAAAATTCGGACAATTTATTTTAAACTCCCTATGTCACATAAAGGCTCAGTTTTCTAATATGATCAAGGAGAGCTGTGCTCGCTGTACAACAAACAAAACCTGACGATTTACAACATTTCCCTACTCTAAAGCACCACAGAAAAAAATCTTGGAAAAATACCTCAAATACTTCCCCAGAAGAAAATAACAAAAAACAAAATCCTACTAGCAGACCCGTATGTAACAAAATATATGATATATGTATAATTGATAATGCAATATCTTTCGCCCTTATGACGATCCTATAGCGACGAGGCAATAGGGTTCTCCACCATAACAAAAAATAATAAAATGAAGTCTGTTCGCTCCTAGCTGAAACACGCCGATATTTTATTACCCCAATAAATATTACCACAAACAAATAGAAAATCCTCAGGTAGTGTGGAACAAGGACGTATTCGAAATCTGCATAAGTAAGGGAAAATGTCATTATTACAAGTATACAGTTATACTCGTCATAAAATAATCAAATAATGGCCGAAAACGTCTTTCCAGGTAATTCTTAATTATACCTATTCAATGATAATACCTAGCTGTAAATACATTTCAAAAAATTATCTTAAAAATTTACAAACGCATATCAAAACGAACTGAATACAATCCTTGTTCAACACTCCATTTACAACTAACCGCCGTTTGATGAACAAAGGCTCAAGAAAGTGGTTTATGGTAATAACTATTGGGGTAATAAATTATCGGCTTGTTTCAGCTAGGAGCGAACAGACTTTACTTAAACTACTACTCAATAAATAACTATTAAGTTAAAAAAAAAAAACATTTTTCAGTAATTACGAGATATTTGAAATTTGTTGTCAGTGTTGCAGTGACGTCACACTACTGCTACCTTTTTCTCGCAGCCCACTATAGAGTCTGGTGCGAAGTGAGGCAAAGATAGGAGTGTTGTCGTGACGTCATATTGACTTCAAAAATCAAATGCAGTTAAATTGAAGACAATTAAGACTTTTTAATACTAAATTGTTTCAAAATTAAACTATAACTTTCATTTAAAATAATAAAAAAGTGGGGAACCCCATTGCAGCGTTCAGAAATATGCAGATGATTCAATCACAGTCCAGAAGGCACCGTACTGATACGTCCCCTAGTGTATATCTGAGGTAGAGCAGCGTAAAGAAGTGAAGGTAGCGCGTAGCTAGATTGTACGACGGAACTATGAGCCCAAATTAATAAAAAATCTAGAAAATAGTATTTATCGCGCGAATCTCGTCAGCCTCTATTTCTAGAAATTTTGAAAATTGTAAACGACTAATGATATCAGCTGTCAAAAATAGCTGTTTTTCAAGAAGTCCCTAAAAAAAAATTTCAAAATATGTACGGTTCATTGGTAGCTCATACTTTCTTCTTTCATAGTATGTATAGTTTGCAATAAATAGCTCAACAGTGCGAGCTGCCTCGTTTCGCGCGAATCTTATATTTTATATTGGGTCCAACATAATTTTTTCTTCTGAAATTTATTAGTTTAAATTTTAATTTATATTTTTGAATTAATAAAGAATAATTATTGAATCTTTAAAAGAAAAAAATACCATAAACTTTAAACTTACCAAATTGTATAAATAACAAACAACTTAATAAGTATATGATTTTGATTGAAGTTAAATGTATTTAGTAAATAACTTATAGATAATACTCAAAAAGTACTAAAACATATTAAAATATCATTATGAATTAATTATGAAGAAATGTTCCACTTAAATACAAGTGTTCTAAAAAATGACAGCAAATTGAGAGTATTTCGGGAAAAAGATCATACTATGTGTTTCAAGCTATAAAAAATGGAAGAAACATTTTTACAGGTGTTTACAGTACCCAATAGATAGTATAACACGCGTTATCAAGAATCATAACGGATATGCTAGGAAGCTATGTTGTTTGTACCATGGTGCAAATATACAAGGTGATTTACTGCGCATAATGTCCGCCGCTACCAATAAGAAATGCCCCTAAATGTTCGCGCTAAATTCAAATCAAGTGTGATAATTATTTTTACCTCCCGTCATACCGAAGGTAAGTGAGGTAATGTTTTCAATGGACATAAGCATAAGAGCTACATAACATAAAAATTACGTACTGCTTACGTGTGTTCACAATGAACATAACATAAAAATTATGTTTTTCGAAGTAAATTGGTAATAAAGTGTCATTATTTTATTAATTAGTGAGCGAAGTAATTGATATTAACATCAACAGGTTGAATTATTTATTTTGTTAATATTTTCATATAAGGGCCGTGATTTCCATATTTTCTTTACTTAACATATCTCTGTAATATCTACTTATTCTTATCATACAAATTTTCATACATTTTAATTAAATTAACCTGTAATTTATAATGAAAAGATATATAAATATAACTTACAACTTCGGCTGTTATTATTTCATTTCACACTAGTTGACAATTACAATGCAGACATGCGCAGTTCACATTCAACATGAGAAAAACATAAAGTTGGAATGATTTCAACTTTATGTATTTCTTACGGGACTGTTATGTAGCTACATAAGCATAAGAAATACGTAACAGCATTGTGAACACGCCCATTGAAAACCTATACTTCAACTTTATGCCTATGCTTACGTAATTCTTATACTTATGTCCATTGTGAGTAATTAGGGCTTATATTTTAAAAATGCAACAATAATCTTTAATATGATGTGTTCCAATAATATTTACTTAGCACTTTTAATATTTATATTTTTTTCCACAAGCATCCAGCCATAATTTCATCAAATTTTCGTCCTTTGGAAAGTAAAAATATTTCATTTTTCTTTTAAATAAGGCGTTTGTTCTATTAGAACACTTGTGTACTGCACACGATGGCATATTTAATGAAAAACGAACGAACACGCTGACACAGCTGACACAACTAACGCCATTTTCAACTAAACATTTAGGGGCGCACGTGATTGGTCAACACTGCGCATACATGGGAATAAATCACCTTGTATATTTGCACCATGGTTTGTACCATAGCCGTAGAAAAACAATGAGAATTTGGTGCTCGGACAGTTTGACATAAAATTTATTAGTATGTTTCAAAAATATGAAACTACCTTTATTAATTTATAATTTTATTTTGGCTTCCATTGAATGAATACATAGTGGATACGTCAGATAACATTAAAAGAATACTTTTAAATACAATTTAAAAATAATTTAGTGAACATAACTCCACAATATAATTATAATAAATTGGTGATCTTTGCATTTATTTATTTATTATAAAATTTATTTTTATATTTATTTTTCAGTATGCTAGGTATGAAAAACAGAAACTGCTGTCAATTTGAATTATTTAATGTATAATTCCTATTGTTGCAGATAGAACGCTATTTATAAAGTTATTAATAAATATATGTTTCGTTTTAACTAAGCTCAATTGTTTTTCATACATCGCCTACTAAAAATTAACTACAAAAATGTAAAAATGAATTTTATTTAATTACAATTAAATTTTTCTCAATATTTTTGGTATGCAAGGATATATAATTTTTAGACGACCATTGTAATAAGTATGACATATCATCGTAGTATCCTAACACTGAAAGTTGAACTTATCACATTAGTGTTACGATATATTTCATATCGTAATAGTTGACACGGTTGCTAGGTTACTATGTCATTATTTCTGGCTATATGTATACATTATTCATTTGTCAGCTGTCAGTACGTTTGAACCTAAATTTCAGTTTTGTAAAAAAAGTAAAATTTATTTATGCTCGTCTAAAAAATAATGTTCGTAACTTGTATGAAATTCAAGTATCTTAGCTCGTGTGTATTGACTTGCACTCTGCTACGCGTCGTGCGTCAATTTACACTCGCATGATATTTGGTATATTTCATAACTTGTTACGAAAATAACTATATTACATGGTTGAACCAAGAAAAAAATACTCTATCGAATATGCCACCCCATTTAAAAAAATATAACTTAGTGCTGTAACTTGAGAACCACTGGTTTAACCCTTAACCAACTGAGTGTTTCTACTCGACGTAAACTTCTAAGTGGGGTAACTCATTGACCCCCTATGTAATAATTACTTAATACATATATGAAGCTAAAATATATGATTGTGTTAATTATAGCTTCATTCATAAACTAAAACATATTTATTGTGTATTTATTAATCTGCATTAGCGCAGCTTTCAGAAAAATTATTTATTTTTTTAATTTGTCAGTGTTTTTTGACACTTTGAGCATCTGAGCGTAATTTTTAGTCATTGTGTCGTGTGCAGAGAAAGCACCTACCCCTTTTTCTATTGGCGGCTAGCGGTGCGGGTGGTGGAAATGCTCTATTTATTTTTATTTTACTCTGTGAAATTTTTTTTAACAGTTCGTGGGTAAGTTACCAGAAAGTAGGTGACAAAAGGGGTGATTACATGAAACTTCTACATAAGAAAAAAAAAAATTCAAAGAAATATCAAGTAAAATGTATACCTGGGGTCATTAAGTTACCCCACTTCGTCAGTTAAAGGTTAAAAAAAAATTCTCTAATCGGATGTCCTTCATGGTCTTCTATGTTTGTCTTATAGTATTTTATCTTTAATAATATATAAAAAATATTTGAGTTAGTCGTTTAGCTATTACACCCTGTATAAACCATGTATAAAAATTAGCTTGATATATGATGAGGTAATAAGAATAAATATAATGATATTTACTTATTTACCATTACTACTAATATACATATTACTGTTTATTTTTAACTTTAGCATCACAATATTATCTTCGTATTATTCTTGAGAAGTCAAAACTAAATGCATTAGTATTATTCTTGGATATGATGGATTTGGTCAAGATTTGTTTAAAAAAACCTTTTAACTCTGCCGTGCATTTACATTTTATATGTGGCTATATTTACTAAAACTAATATAAATCACTTACAAACAAACGGTGATATACATCAGTACAACACGCGTGGTAAAGGTAATATATGTTGACTACTCTTATACCAATATATTGGTCTTTGGAAAATCAAAATTTATTATTATTATTAATACATATACGATAAATGTACTTACAATTTGGGTATTTGTATCTTGTCTGCATCATTTTGTCTGCCAAAATCGTGCCAGGGTCTACTTCGTCCTGTGGCGGAGGCAGGAGTAGGAGCACTAGGAGACGCTCCCGAGTTAGGAGCACGGGTACCTAACGCTGTAGGATCCAATAGACTTGAATTGGCCTGGCAGAGATCCGACGAGTAATCGAAAGACTGGAACATCACATATTATACATTGCAACCATAATCTATATACAGGTGTATCAAGATAATGGAACAGTGCATTTTATTCGTCTATATGACCAGTTACACAAAAAAGTGATTAAGATATTTTGTAAGGCATAAAGGGGCACACATTGGACATATGTTTTAGTTTAAAACCAGTGGTACTCAACTTATGGATCAATGTTATAATTTTTTAAATGGCATTAAATTTTTTTATTAACTCATTAAAAATTGCTAAAAATTTGATAAAAAGTAATTCAAAATTAGAGTTTTATTTTTTTAAACAGGTTGAGCAAACATTCAATCATTAAAACAAAAGAATATTAACTGTCATTTTCGTATGTCATTGTCACCCATTATTATAACTAAGATAATTTTCGTAACCGTTTTTTCTTTTATAGCCTCTCAACAAGATTAAATCCCAAAGACTGAGTAGGTTTACATTAGGAATGGCGATGGGTACCCGGGTACTCGGAATCTACCCGATAATAATGTACCCGGATATAAAATTTCTTACCCGATTACCCTAAATCTACCCGCTGCCCGTTAATTACCCGATATCTTTTAATTACCCGAACAGTTTTCAGCTGCCGGAAAAATTGTATCCAAGAGAAGAGTTTTTTTTACTACCACACCATAATTAATATAATTTATGTTAAGTTTTTTATAGAGATACAGTAGGTAGGTATATTATTTATTTGTATTACTTTTTTTAATAAATATATGTAAATAATAATAATGAATTTTATTAAAAAGCAAACTGCTAATATAAGGGTAACTGGTAATTAACAAATTAAAGAATTATGTATATGTACTTAAAGGATAATGGGTAATTAAAGGGTATCGGGTAATTAACGGGTAAAGGGTACTATCCGGGTAGTTGTTTCGGGTACTCGGGTACCAAAATTATTGGAATTCGTCTTTCCTAGTTTACATACACAAACATCCATGCCTTAGTTAGTGGGATTCAAACCCAGAACCCCGAGCGCACTCATGACGTAAGAGGCGTTGCTCTAACCATTGAGCCACCGGAGTCGACAAATTTGTCACGATAAATGAATTTCACAAATAATAATTAACTTAATAATGGCAGGAGATTTAATAAATACTTATAAATTATTTTATTTATTGATGTGGGACCCATAAAATGTATTTCAAGCATGCAATTTATTTGCAAAAAGTTGTCCTAACTAAAGAAGACCAAATAGCAATAACGCGAAATAAAAAAAAAAACGAATTATGGAACATTTCGAAAAAATAATTTAATAATTTGTAACAATGACATATGAAAATGACAGAAATTTTTCTTTTTTTAAATAGTTGAATGTTTGCTTAGCCTACTCATTTTTTTTTAAATAGAAATGAATAGGAATGACGAATTCCGATAATTTTGGTACCCGAGTATCCGAAACAACTACCCGGATAGTACCCTTTACCCGTTAATTACCCGATATCCTTTAATTACCCGTTATCCTGTAAGTACATATACACAATTCGTTCATTTGTTAATTACCAATTGCCCTTATATTAGCATTTTGCTTTTTAATAAAATTCATAATTATTGTTTACATATATTTATTAAATAAAAAGTAATACAAATAAATAATATACTGTATCTCTATAAAAAACTTAACATAGGTATATGAATTACCTATGGTATGGTAATAAAAAGCTGTTCTTATAGATACAATCTTTCCGGCAGCTGATAACTGTTCGGGTTCTTAAAGGGTATTGGGTAATTAACGGGCAACGGGTATATTTCGGATAATCGGGTAAGAAATTTTATACTCGGGTACATTATTATCGGGTAGGTTCCGAGTACCCGGGTACCCATCGCCATTCCTAAAATGAAATACTAATTTTGAATTGATTTTTATCAAAATTTTAGTAGGATAAACACCGAAAAAACTCATTTTTCATTGCCATATATCTCGGAAACTATTGAAGATCGGACCCAAGTTGATTAAGCTTTTTTTAGTACTATATACCCTCATAATTTGTGACACTTATTTTTTAACACCCTGTATACATGAATAAAATGCAATGTTTCATTAATTTGATACACCCTGTATATACATATATGAGATGAAAGAAAACACGCGAGTAACGAGAAATAGAAGTGAGCAGAGCTGTGACATAAGTGCCCAGTGCAAAGACAGAAAGAGAAATAAACTCGTACCTGGTGCAAAGTGTTCTGGTCGCGTGGCGTGATGGCGTCAGCTCCGATGCCGCTGTCCGGGCTTGGCAAGTCGACGGTGAGTCCAGCTGCAGTGATCACACCCTTACTGTGGTAGGCAGAAGTTTGTCGTACGTATCGTTCAACAAAATTCGCGGTAGCCACTGCGCCAGTACTCTCTGCACTGTCCGCGTAACCGGTTGCCGACAGTTGACCTTGGCGCAGCTGCGAGCTATATATGGGCTCCGGAGTACCAGGTGTGCCGACTCCTGAGGCTACTGTTGTGAAGTACTCACGGTAATACGGATCGGCCACAGTAAACGTGCTAGTGACGGTGGGTGTCCGTACACCACTAGACCCGCTAGCCACATACGAATTGAGCGCGTACTGTCCACTGTGCTCCCCGTAGGGAATTGGCGAAGGAGAGCCACTGGCACTACCATGCGTGTAGATTTGCGCTGTATACATCGTGGGTTTCAGCCCGTTCCCCGTATCTGACGCTGTGATTAATTCAATAGGACCTGTGTTTGAGCCGTCCGCTAGCAGGCTACTGTGTGTTGAAGTCGGTGTACCGTTGATGGATCGTGAGCTGTGCTGCGGCGAGTTAAGACCCCGGTGATGACCATGTGATTCGTCCTTGATGAGGGCGTGTGGACTATTTACGTCCACTACCAAATCTTGTTGGCCTGGTCCATTTCCCGACGAGACTAGCACCACCTGCAGCATAAGTATGAATGGTGTGTTGGCAGGGTTGTCATGAAAAAACCCACTTGAAAAAACCCGTTAAAAACTCAGTTATAAAGTTCATGAAGACAATTTTTTAATGTTTTCTTAACAACATTTGCCGTCTAGTGACTGTTTTCTCCCCTCTACTTTCAGAATATTGACTATTATGTTTGAAACTCAACTATGAATTAAATAGTATGTTCATCCCTTCGAGCATATCATATACCTATTAACTAATACAGTCGAACTTCAGTAAGTCGAACTTCGATAACTCGTATTTTTGATAACTCGAATCAAACTGGTTGGCAATAGCGCCAAGAGTGAGAATTATGGGTAATTTTTACTTGATAACTCGAACTTCGATTACTCGAATATCTTTGTAATTCGAACAGAATATTTGGCGCCAGCTTCAATAAGTCGAATTCTGGGGTGAAAATTGTCAAAATTACACCAGAAGGTGTCACGTTAAATGATTTTATACATGTGGATTATGATATTGTTACTTCGGAGTTTCCCACAGATGAAGATATAGTCGAGCTCTACAAATCCGAATCTGTAGAGCTCGACAATACAGATGACAGCGAAAGTGATATGATGGAGGATAATTTGCAGCAACCACCTTCAAACGAGTTGATTGAAAATTCGTTGATCGTTTTTCGTTTGTATTTAAAAACTAATGAGCATACAACTGATTCCCTGTATAATGGTTTAAATAACATTGAAGCTTTTTTTTATTGAAAATCAAAATAAAAAATTCTCTCGTCAGTCACAAATAACTGACTTTTTTACAATAAAATAATGTTTATAACTTTGATCTGTACTTATATATCAATCTGTATATGTATATCATAAGGTAAGTGGTTTTTACTCGAATAAATACATACATGAATAATATTTATACATGTGCATTATATTTAATAACCCGAAGTCTTGATAACTCGAACTTTTTTTGTGGAAAGTCATGGTTTGAGTTATCGAAGTTCGACTGTATATTGCTAATGCTCGTATCTTTCCCATAAGAGTAGGTGAAGGAAACACTGTGAAATGGAAATATCATTTCAGCATAAGTCTATCTCTCACAAACACCCAACCGGCAATTATGCGCATGCTCGGAAATCTTGACTACTATTGGCTAACGCTGACAGCGTCGCTGGCTGGGCTGTGTTCCAAAATCCACAATATTTTCAAATGTAGTTGCTCACGATTCTCAACATATGAAAGTAATTTGCCTTCTTGAGGAAGAAAACATGCTTTTGGTTGAAAATAAACATAAGTAAATACGTTGGCGTGTATTACGAGCATACTTTTATAATAAAAGCGCTTTTATGGAGCGTACTTTCACATTATATTTGCTCCATAAAAGCGCTTTTATTACGGGCTTGACATTAATGTTGTAATTATAAGTAGTTTTGTTAGTTAGTTCGTTCCAAAACACAACACTTCATACTCTACGCCAAAACTCGGTATTCCTGGTTTTGAAACGCTGCCCTGATGATGCAGCGAGCACATGGTTTGATTTCATTTCTGTTTGTAGTTGCACTTCGAAAGGATTTGCTTTGTGTTTCATACAGTAATTTATTGTCACCTAAATAAATTAATCCTGACCAGATTGTATTCCTATTATTTTTACAGTACAACAAAGTAAATTATTTAATTCAAATTTAGCACTAGAATATGTCAATGTTTTTTATTATTACTAATATGTATATTCAAGAATTTACATACAAAATAAATAAAAGGTACATTGTTTAATTTCTCAAATTTATATTTAAAATTTCTCGCGCTTGTCGTTAATAAACAGAACTCTGTGATTCGCAAAAAGTGATCATGATTTCCCTGTTAGCCAATAGTAGTCAAGGTTTCCAAGCATGCGCATAATTCGCGGTTGGGTGTTTGTGTGAGGTAGACTTATGCAGAAATGATATTTCCATTTCACAGTGTTTCCTTCAAGAAAAGCAAAGGATCCGCAATATATTAGTTAATAGGTATATGGAGCATATATTGACTAGAGGCCGCCTTACGATGTTTGATGTGATTGCAACATATGTGGTGTATTGCGGGCTGCGTACTGAAGCCGTGGTGTATTGCGGACTGAGTATTATCCTAATATTTGTATAGTTCATCTAGGGATCATTTTCCGAAGACTCGTTATCGTTTTATTACGGCAGTACAATAGAGGGTCCCAATAGCCTGGCATGTGTCAGGGCTGTGATGAAAAATTTGAGTAGGGGTTTGAAATATTTCATTTCACACATTTTACTGAATCTTTTCGAACTCTTTTAGGTACCGGACCACCTATTCTGATTCTTCATATTCCTCTAAAATTCCATTGTAAACATTCAACACGATTTGTTGTCCATGTTCGTGCAAAAAAGGTTTAAATATATTAGGCGATGGTAATACACTTTCTAATTCTTCATTTTCTTCCCACGGGCGAAACATTGTTAACGTTGTTGACTGTTGAATTTAATTTAATAAAACAAAAAACACTTTCAGCCTTCGTACACTAGTTAGGAGGTACAAATGACAAGTGAAAATAATTAAACTCACTACCTATTTATATACCTACATAGCCACAAACAACGGTTTTATAATCCTTTGGAGACAAGTTCACAGACCTTATAATAAGCTATAAGAAAATTAGGGAAATTCAAGTTCAAAAGATTAACGCATTAAAATTTTAAATATTAGCAAATACAGCCCTGGTAATCGGTTTAGAAAATCTGGAAAGTGCAGTCTTGGTCTATAGCCGAATACTGGGCGTAAAATATACACCAGCATTGCAAATACTGAACTGGTCGACTGTACGGACCGAAATATTTTGGCATTGCGGTTTTAGCTATTGTGCACCCATAATAAAACGATAACGAGTCTTCGGAAAATGATCCCTAGATGAAAAATACTACTTAATTGCTGCTTTTGAAATATGTAAATCACCTTTATTTCCAATATATTTCAATCTCTTTACTTTTACGTCATTATGAACAAGAAACCTAAAAGTTACACTTTGTTTAGTATATTATTTATAAAAAAAAAAAATCCCAGTTGCTTACACATGAAACGAAATATCCTTACTTTCTTTGTATTTTTCACTATAATTTGATATACTCACAAACTACACGCAAAAAATAACATTAAGTTACAGTAAAATGACAAGTAGTGAAATATAACACAACAAAACACTATGACTTCCAGCCCCCCTCCTGCATATCTTCCGATCACAACATCCTATGCATTGGTATAGGGAATAGTGCTGTGAGGATCCGGCAAAACTTGCATCCGAGTACCCGGATCTCAAAATATCCGGTTCCTCGGATATCCGATGTTCGGATATTGAAGCGGATATCCGTAAATTTAATTCGGATTTGGGTCCGGATCCAGATTTGAGTCCGGATCCCTTTTGGGTTCGGATCTGGATCCAATTCTATTAACTAGGTATATCAAACAAAAATTTATTGTGGATTATTTCATAATCAGATTTATTTGGATTTGAAACTCCATGATAATACTTATACATTCAAATATTATCATCGGGTTCAATACTGAAATTCCATTTCTAAAATCCGGTACTTATCTCATATTCCGAACCGGATCCAAAATCCAATACTCAGATTTGGATCCAAAATCCGATTCTCAGATCCGTATCCAAAATCCGAAACTCAGATCCGGATAGTTCAACAATCAATTATCCGGATATCCGGATATTTTTGGATCCGAAACCGAAACAATCCGGATCCGGATCCCACCACTAATAGGGAATAACTTCTCTGGTCAGTATATGCTCGAAGGTCCATCCAGAAACCAAAACAAATATAAATAAATAAATATATCATCACGGCATATTACCCATTTCTGGGTGTGCCAGTATCTACAACACATGTAGACAGCGGTAATGATGACGATATATTTTACCGTGTGGGCGCTTACCAGGCGTCACCTCACGGGCACTCATAGCTGGCGTGGAGAGTGCACCACAGGGGTCACTTTTGTGCCATTTAAAATTGGAAAAGCTGATTATTACAAGTTCGCTAGAATTTAGATGAAAATATCACTGAATAAACACAGTTTAGTAAAAATCGTATTACATTATATTGTAATTAATTGAAATGGAATAAACTAGAGTTTCTTGTAATTATTTTTAACTTGTATTACATGAACAATGTAATATTTTTTTTTGAAAAAACCCAACCCAGTATGCTGGGCATATCTGGGAAAAGCCCGGGTTTTCGACAACCCTGTGTGTTGGTGTGTTATGAAGTAATGCTGCGTTTTACGCCGGTACACCGGGCACTTATATGAATCAGATCTAAATGATACTGATGGATGACAAGCAAATGTTTTCAGTGAAACTTACTTTGTGACGATGCTGTTTGGAAAAAACTGCCGAATTTGCGTCTTGTACCGGAGACCCACTATCCTGCTTGCGATGGTGACTGAGATCTTCGGGCTCTCGCTTGACGATGTGCAAATTTTGGCCGACGCCAACGGCGGCCGTGGGCTGCGAGTAGCCCACGTGCTGGTTGATAAACAGCCCGATGTCAGCCTGAGCGCCGAGCTGTCCACCAAGCGCTGTGCCAAGAGGCGGTGCAGCGATCTCTAAGCCCGCCCCACTTACCAATCCATTGGCTGCTTTTAGTTGTGACGTCAGGATTCCGCTAGGCTGTGAACTGCTTCTGTAAGTGGGGAACAGCACTGTTATCACATCGCATAATGCATACATAATGCAAAGTTCGCCCAAGCATACGCACAGAATCATCAACTATTTATGCCTTAAATACTATTATACCGTATTTTTTAACGTGAAACACTGGGTTTGTCATATCCATGGTTACGACTCGACGTTTGATTGACAGCAATGTATTTGCCTGCCTCATTTAAAATGAAACATAGGGAACGAATTTGACACAAATATTATATTTAAATATTGTAAGAAATTTAGCCAAGTCAGAAAACCACTCGAGAGCACTAAACATTTCGGGCACAAGGTGCACATAGTATTTTTTCTACAACTAAATTTAATTTTTAGAAAACAGGTATAATTATTTAAACAAAATTAACCTCTAATGACATCTTTCCAATATGACAGATAACCGTTGAATTTGATTGACAGCAATGTATTTGCCTGTCTCATGTAAAATGAAACATGGAGAATGAATTTGACAGAAGTATAGTATTTAAATATTGCAAAAAATTTAGCGAAGTCAGAAAAATCACTCGGGCACAAGGTGCACACAATATTTTTTCCAATTTCAAGTATCTCGTACTTCCCAATGCACTGATTCCAAATCATGAAAACGCAGGTCGATATCTCTTTTAGTTTTGGAGATATTCAACCTTAAATATTTTCTCAAAATTACCCATTTCTGGGCTAGATCTCTACCTAGTTTTGAATTGTTGCCCCAAAAGTCAATATACCCCATATTCACATAAAAACTTTAAAATTTTCAAAAATCTAATTTTAATGTATCTAGATACTTCTCAATGCGCTGATTCCAAATTTTGAAACCGCAGTTCGATATCTCTTTTCGTTCTCGAGATATTTAGATTCAAAATTTTGTATAAAACTGCCCATTTTTGGGTAATAACCCAAAAATGGGCCGAGATACGAATTTGGCGACACCACCATTCGATTCTACGGATTAAAATATATAAGTATACCAATTTTCATAATTTTTGACTAACCGGTTCATTTTATATGAATAAAAGTTTGAAAAACCCTAAAAACGGCGAAAATCTGAAAAAATCCTAAGGGGTACACCTTACGATTTTTTCGATTTTTGGCCATTTTCAGTAATTTTGCTTTAAAGCTTGTATGCGGTATTCAAAAATGATAAAAATTGGTGTACTTATGTAATTTTGCCCGTAGAATCGAATGATGATATCTACAAATTCATATCTCGACCCATTTTTGGGTTATTACCCAAAAATGGGCAGTTTTGAGCAAAACTTTGAATCTAAATATCTCGAGAACGAAAAGAGATATCGACCTGCGGTTTCAAAATTTGGAATCAGCGCATTGAGAAGAATCTAGATACATGAAAATTAGATTTTTGAAAATTTTGAAGTTTTTATCTGAATATGGGGTACCTACCTATATTGACTTTTGGGACATTCATTCAAAAATGGATAGAGATATAAATTTGCTAGTAATATTATTTGATTGTAAAGACAATGTTACGTAAGTGTACTCATATTTAGAACATTTGAACAACTTAAAAGAAAATTGTTATCGCGTTATTCTTGTGTATCAATGAAAAGAAAAAATGTTTAAATATTAATCCGTTCGAAAACTAAAAGCAATTGAAAGTTTGTGTGACATGTCATGTAATTTAAAAATTATCGCAAAAATTCTAGGGTCATTATAACGATGCGTCCGGTCCCCATATCTGCTTGTCAAGAAAGACCAACAAAGTCGCATGACTGCTCGCGCCTTGTAATTTAGTATCCAATGTAAACGTAGTAGTATATGACGTCATTACTTTAGGGATATTTTTTGATGACGCAAGTCTTCTGCTTAATCATTTCTACCATATCTCCAACGATGTTTTCTTAAGTAAGACAATTTTACGGTTAAGATTAATAACGATAAGAAATTGACTAGCTAATTTATATACGAAAAATAAATTTGATCGTACGTTAAGATAACAACTATTTTATTATACACGAAGGTATGTACCTACCACACATCCGACAAATATTTTTATTTAACATTTTACCTATAAATATTTAAAAATTTACAGTTTTGTTATCAGTAACAAAAATAATAATATTGCTCGGCTTTTTAAAAAATATTGTACTTGTACACCTGCAGTTACCGTATCAACAACGCTACAGTGTTAGTCGACGAGTGACGAAAGTCTAGTGAATGACGAACCCTTGTCAGCTAGAGGAAACCTCACATATATACAAATTTATCATATCTTTTGTAGTGTGTACTATGTACACAATGAATCCCAAGCAACGCTCGAGCGGTTCGTGATAGCAGGTAGTGAATTTGTAATGTGATGCCTTCCAGGTCACTGCCAATCCCAAATGTTACAAGTACCAAGCACAGGCACCGAACCTGCACCAGAATGTCGAACACATCCGCAATTTGCCGTCAAACCATTTGCATTAGATAAAAATAAGATCAAGTTGCAGATCGTATGTAGATAGTGAGATTAATTTTTTATATCGTTACTGAACGAAGCATTACGCATTCATATAGAACTTCATACCCTTGTACCCTGCGATTATAAATGTTTTCATAACGACGAACGAACCGTTGCATGACAAGAAAAACTTATTTACCGTTCGGTTCTCACTGAATTTAAAATTTTACCTAACATGAAAATAGTTACTTTTAAAATTACATAGTAGGTAATAGGAATGACGATGGGTACGAGTACCCGGGTCCTCGGAACCTACCCGATAATAATGTACCCGGGTGTAAAATTTCTTACCCGATTACCCGAAATATACTCGCTGCCCGTTAATTACCCGATACCCTTCAATTACCCGAACAGTTTTCGGCTGCCGGAAAAATTGTATCTAATAGAAGAGATTTTTATTACCATACACCATATCATAATTAATATAATTTATGTTAAATTTTATATATATATATATAAAAACAATAATAATAAATTTTATTACAAGGAAAACTGCTAATATAAGAGTAACTGGTAACTAACAAATTGAAGAATTATGTATATGGACTTAAAGGATAACAGGTAATTAAAGGGTATCGGGTAATTAACGGGTAAAGGGTATTATCCGGGTAGTTGTTTCGGGTACTCGGGTACCAAAATTATTGGAATTCGTCATTCCTAGTAGGTAATACAGGGTGTTAAAAAATAAGTGTCCCAAATTATGAGGGCATATAGTACTGACCAAAATGAGTAAAAAAAGTTTAATCAACATGGGTCCGATCTTCAACTGTTTTCGAGATAAAAGGTAATGAAAAATGAGTTTTTTCGGTGTTTATCTCTGCCATCTCGAAAACTGTAAGAGTTACGACTTTGATTAAATGAGATATTTTGTTTACCTTTAAGAGGACACCTTAGATGTGTTTTTGTTTTTCACAAAAAATCGAATAATTGTACTAAGACAAAAGTTGTGGCGCCCGTGGCCAATATTTAGTTTTCAAATAACTTCGTAACTATTAGAAAGTGAAAAAAATGTTTCATGTAATATGTTATTGTTTATTTATAGTCTATTTACAGGCATAGACAAAATTTTGTTCGACTATTATCTTAATCTGTTTTCTTTCTTTTTATGTTGATTAAACTTTTTTTACTCATTTTGATCAGTACTATATGCCCTCATAATTTGAGACACTTATTTTTTAACACCCTGTATAATGGGGTATTCCACTCAATTTTTTTTATTTTAAATAAAACTTCATTCAGTTTTGAAGCAATTCATAGTATTAAAAAATCTTAATTGTTCCTAGTTTAACAGTATTTTATTTTCGAGAAATCAGTGTAACGTCACATTCCCCCTATACTTGTCTTTCTCACACACACTGTTCTTTGTACGCTACGAGAGAAAGATAATTGTATGACGTCAATTTCCCCGGGTACAGATAAAATGAACACCTGTATAGTGCATGTGGGAAATTACAACACTGGTTTCTCACATCGAAAAAAATAAATAATGAGGTATTCTAATGTAGTAAAATTTAAAGAGAAAAACGTTTATAATATTTTAGATTATACTACAAAAATAACCGAATGTAAAAAATCAAAATTTATTTTTTTAACCTCAGGTTTTTCTAACTTATTTTGGCGCGAAAAAGAAATCACGTGGTCTGTGACGTCAAATTTTATGCATTCAAGAAACACATTTTTTGCCAATGACGCATTGTTAACTGTTTTGTTACTAGTTTTATTAAGTTTACATTTTATGCGGTTACAAGTTTTCTGTTTATTTCTAAATGTCATTAGTTCCTCCCATGTTACTTCCGGAAAATTCAAATTTTCAAGTAATATTCAAAAATTAATTAAAAAATAACTCAATTTGGAGTTTCAGAAAAAAAGTAAAATACCCTATTTATAAATATAAACAAGACATGAGATATTAATTTTTTTCTTATTTAATAATAATATTTTTGTCGGCTTTCAAACTATATTAAGTTATACCCGCACGACCTCCAGGGTCCAAGCGGTGAAGGTCGCGTTGAGCGCTGCCTCAACACGCTCGGCCGCTGAGGCGGCTTTTTTATAAATACGAAAATATAATAAAATATGGTTAAATATTGGCTATCTTCTAAACCGTGTTATTTCCAATTTATGTAAAAATAAACCGTGTAAAAACAGGTTTGAGTGTATAGGTAATACAATATAAAAAAAATCATTTAGCGATAAGGGATATCTATTTACCTATTAATCTTAATTTTGGAGCAAAAAGTGTAAGGACAAAAGATATTTATGTATTTATTGTCAGTTATTTATTTAAATTAAAAACTGAGGCTAGTGAGCTTCAAATTATTGGCCAAATATCTTTGTCGTGAAAATTATTAAATCATATAAATAATTTTAAAGCAATGCCATAGTATGTAAAACAAGTTATGATTTCCGAGTTATTCAGTTTGACAGTTGTTAAAAAGTAATAATTTTTTTCTATGAATAAGTCCATATAAAAATATTAAAGCGGAATGCAAAAACGTGAAAACAAAATCAGTAACTAATGTTTGACGTTGCGTTAATAATGAGCACGTGTGTGCGTTTGAGAGCAAATGGAGCGAAAGTGAGTAAATAACGGTGAATAGAATACTGAAAAGCACAGGGGCATGAACATACACACCACCGACCCATGTGCCCTAAGTTAATAAGATCTATTGCTGTTCCAATTTTTTTTCGCATATTCATATAACTTTTGACAACTGAAACCGTAGCAGTAGACCGAGGGTTAACACTTATGCAGTTATTTCTTATTTAATATTTGTGAAAATTATATTTTTCTACCATACGTGAAGTGAGTACTTCACGCATCAATTTTTATGTGTGAAGTTTGATTTTTTGTACACTGTGCGTGAAGTGTTACTTCACGCACAGTACGCACCGTTTATTATTTTAAATATTACAAACTGAATTGTATTTTAATAAAACAAAGCTGTTAAACCCCCGTAACGGTGGTAACCATGGTTACCCAAGTCGATAATACAGAGGCTTTACGTTAAAAGAATGACAATGTGAAAAAAAAATATATTTTATTGCAAGGTCGTAGAAAAAGTATAGTATGTAACACCTGTGTGAAGCCTATTTTACATTCGGGTGGTCTCCACCCTCATGTAAAAATTTCAGCTTCACATACTTGCCACATAATATACTATTTTCATTTGTTTACTTATACGAAATGTAATTTCACAAATTACCTATCTTTATAATAGGGTATTCTCTCATGATTGCAAATATTAAAAATTTATTAAAAATATTGAAGTTGGTAAACAAGAGGAATAAAACAAAAAAACACATTATATATTGATTGTTGCAAAACATATAAAGCATTGAAACTTTGATGACGGACTAGTTGTATGTTGTACTATCAATGGAAGATCAGTTGAAATCTCTACTCCTTGTTTAAATATGGTAACACACCGCACAAGCGCCACTAATAGTTGAGAATGTCAAAATATTTTCCTAGTACAATGGAAAATATGTAATCAATTACGTAGATTAATTATCTTATAATTTTCTTCAGTTTTTTGGTACTAGTATGTAAGATTGTAATGAAATATATTTTATTTGCCTTTTTCAATACTTGGTCAACACCTTCTCAAAAAGCTAAGAACCACTGATTGTACACCATTGGTACTGACAACTAGTACGTCACTATCACGTGACACAACAAAATCAAACTTTAAAAATTAATATCTCGCTTATTAAATGGAATTTTTAACTCGGGTTTTCACAGGTACTCTTAGATGTATCTGTTCTTTAAGAAAAATAAAAAAAATAATGAGATAATACCCTATTACGGTTTTATAGAAAAAGTCTCGGAAAAATATTATCTTATAATATAAATATTTGGAAGTTTTAAGGTGGATTTATAAGTAACACAGAACATAGAACATAATTAAGTATAGATTAATTTAGCATAGAAAACATAGAATTTTGTCAGGAGGTTTATAAGGTCACACAAAACATAGAGAAAATAAGAAGTAAAAGAAAAAGTATATGTGATTTTCATATAAAAGTAAGAAGAAAAACACATGTTTGCTGTTGTTAATAATAATGAAGATTGGACTACTCTTGCGAATACATTAGGAGTAGAAAAATTCACGGCTTATCGTTGAGTAAAAAATCAAAAAGAAGTTGAAATTGTTTAGGCTCAATTTGGAGTTTAAAAGGTATAGAATTTGAAATTGTTTATTCTCATTTTAAAATTATTTGGTCTCAATTTGAAATTGTTTAATCTCAATTTGAAGTTGAAAAGGTATAGTTTTTGAGCATACTTTCAATTGCAAAACTATATTTAAACATGAACACAAGGAATATATTTATATGTGTGACGTAGGAAAACAAATAATTCGTACATGGTTTGAATTTGCATATGTTATATACCTGAAGTCTAACGACCGTAAAAGACATTCAAGGGATCAGCGTAAATATAAAAAAGTGAATTGTTACCAGTGAATCTATTATTTTTTTCAGCAGGCTCCCATTGTGCAAGGTAATATATAGTGCAACGCATTGTAGAATCTGATGGCAATAAATTTGATTTCAGAAGACAGCTTTAATTTCTATGAAGCTAGCGTGAAACGAAAAAGCCGTGAGTAAAGCAAGAAAGCTGCTTAACACTAACACTATAGATAGTTGGGGCAAATGTAACGTGGCTCTCTCGTTTTTATATTTATGATGGTATGAAAGGTGAATATACTCACGGCCAAATGTCAGTGAGTTTGTCTTTGGTTGCATCTGTGGCAAGCGGTGGCAATTTGTAGTATTCGTAGATAAGCCCCATGGTAGCGGATTGGTCGTCCGCGGCCCCGCCTGAGATATTTAGCATAGCGGTGGTGGCCGCGGTGAGTGGGTGTTCGTAGTATGCTCGCCACGTGTGCTGCTCCTGATCACTACTGGTATGGCCTGCACTCCCACTGCCAGCGTGATGCTGATGGTGCTGGTGCTGTTCGCTCGAGAGATCTGCCATGCGTGCAGCACTGCCGACGCTGCCGCCGCCGCCTCCGCCTTCAGCGTCGCTACCACCCACTGGAACTGTCACCGACTCTAAACTGTTCTTGCGTTTTCTGCAACAAATCCACACGTGATCTACACCATCTTCTTCTCCATACAAAACATAAAATACATTCAATACCAATAATTGGTATTCGTCATTGTTGTTGCTTTCATTCTACATATATTTTACATTCCAATCATAATAGTCGTTTACTATGTAATGTACTACTATAGGCGTGTTTCTTCGGACTGTGATTATGATTTTCTAAATAATGATTTGTTCAATTGATTCCTTCGGATCCTGATTAAATTTAATTCCAAAGAAACAACAAAATTAACTCGATTGACGCGAAACCTACACAACGTCGAACGAACTAGCGGCAAATGTCAAATGATAAATCAGCTATTTTGTTTGAAGTAATACCCAAATCGAAAATAGTTTAAAGATGTATTGTGCAGAAGCAGAAATAATATTTTTGGTATGGAATATAAAGTAAATATGAAAACACGTTTCTTTAAGTTAACTTTAACTAATATAAGTAAAATCGAAACCCAATAATGAGTGTTGAATCTACTGACTCAAGTTCTAGTAGATCGGATGATTCTGATATAGACATAAATTTGCACATTCTAATATTTCATTGCTTGCTTTTTCCGCCATTTTCAAATCTTTTGTTATTTCAATTACAGTGATCATGCGAAAAGACTGATTCAGAAGGGAAAGGGGAATGGCGTGTTTTGATCACAAAATCAAAGAGTGGGGATAACGAATAACGAAGGAAGAAACAATTTTCTTTTTGATCATGTTCACTTTGTTCAATTTTATCACGAATCACAGTCCGAAGAAACACGCCTTATTTTAGCGTGAGTTTCAGCTAAGATGCAATATTCACTATTCTGTCATTAATGTGTTACTATGGATGCTAATTATACATACTGCACCGTTCCACATAAAATGCAACATGGGTTGCCAAAGTTGTCAATGTCAAATAAACTTGTCACGCTTTAAGGATATTTACTAAAGTAGAAAAAATCGGATGGTTACTTGATACTATGCTGGTTATAGTTTGAAAAATGTTTGTATGTTTGCTAATAAAATAATTTGTCTCCTGAACGTCCTAGAACAAATCCTTCTAAGTTTCGAAAATATTAACAAAATTTAAAATGATCAATTTTTAGGTAAGAATCATACGAAAAGAACAAGAACAAAAACTGCGTGAACTGAAAAAATGAAAATAATTTACAACGAGCAATAGAAGAAATACAATCAGCTGTTTACAAAAGTTTTGGCAAATGAATCAAATATTACCAAAACTTCTGTATTTAAATTATTAAAAGACGACAAATTTCATAAGTGTCATTTTCAAAATTACCAAGAATTAACATACTGTTCTTATTCTTATTATTTTCTTACGTTATTTATAACTCAGAATTATGATGACATGTTCATTTAACATTGATAACCTATGTTGCATTTTATATGGAAAGTTACAGTATGTGTAACTGGTATCCATAGTAATACATTAATGACAGAATAGTAAATATTGCATTTACCTGAAACTCACGGTAGTTTCTTGTACTAAATTTATATTACTTTCATATTACCTACTATAAATTATCTCTTTGCCCTTTTGTGACATATTATTATTTTGTAAAATATGATATATTATATAAAAAATTGTACATTATATATGCAGCGTGTTCAGAAAAAAACCTAATTCGGAGTAGGCTATGAACACAGAAACGTATGTTTGATCATTATTCAATTCAAAAATTAAATTGGCAAAATTGATCGTGAAATGTAATTTTAAGCAAAAAAGATAATAGAAGGATATAGAATATTGCCATTCACTGTTTTTTAATTTAGTTCTATTTTTAAATAAGAATTCAAGAAAAACGCTTTGTTTTCTTTAAATAACATTTTTGACAATATCTTGTGTCAAATTAACATTTAATTAAATACTTTAAAATTTACATATGTTTTCTTGTTCATAGTATACAGGGTGTTACATATGTAAGTGTACAACGCTTAACCTACGGTAGAACTGACCACATAGATAATAAATCTGGCAACAATTTTTATTTAACATGCTTCCTACAAGAACTGGAGGCCTTTAAACTAACCAATCACGTCATAGTTTAAAATTTTGTAAAAAAGTAAAAATCAACGCAAGCGAATGGGCTACTTGCGTACCTTTTTTTTATTTAATATTTTTGAAGAGAAGGTAAAAACTTGCTACCCATATTTTTTCTTTAGAAGTAATAATTATAAAGTGGACGAAATGTCTAACAAGAAATATACCCGCGCGTGTTAACTACTGGCACCATCTGTGTTTTTAAACGAAAATATTTACTTTGAAATGAGCAACAGATTATCAACTTGACGTCACAAATTTCAAGGATGTTTCTAGAGTTGTAAAAATTCTAATTTTGTAACATTAAATTATGAATTAAAACTTTTTATTAAACATGTTTTATTATATTTTTCTACTATATGAAGATGGAAACTATAGAAAAAAGTTATTATTTTGTATTAATTCCATATCACCGGAATACCCTATTGTTTTGATTCAAGTCCAGAGCCAATCAAATTTCATAATTCTGTCACGTTCTTCTGGACGTAGTCCAGTAAAAATAATAATAAAAAGTGTGGACATGGCACAAGAAGTCTCTTTATTGGATTTTTTTTTTTTATAAATTTAATGTTATTTTGAATCATGTCCACCTAGGTCCTTTAATATTTTAAAAATATTTAAAAATTATAATTTAACAAATTTCATACAAAGTTAAGAAAAATGAAACTATAGAAACAAAAAAAAATTCAACATGTGTTTCATTATCCATTCTTCATAATAAAATTTTAAATGTTTGAAGCAGTTTTTCTCGAAAGTAATATTTGTGGACATAGTACATTCTAATAGTCGGCCGACGAAATATTTAGATGGAGAATTAATAAAAATTAGAAGGATAATGAACATCCATTTTATAAATAAACTACACTTGACCATTCAACATAGCATTGCATTATCTGGGCAGCACAATCACAAAACAACAAACGTCGAATATGGTCGTCAAAATTTTGACGACCATTGTCTGGTCGCGAACCTGGGGGAACCGGGTTCGATCCCAACAGACGCCAAATATTTCCAATTTTAAATGGCACAAAAGTGACCCCTGTGGTGCACTCTCCACACCAGCTATGAGTGCCCGTGAGGTGACGCCTGGTAAGCGCCCATACGGTAAAATATATCGTCATCATTACCGATGTCTACATGTGTTGTAGATACTGGCACACCCAGAAATGGGTAATATGCCGTGATGATATATTTATTTATTTATATTTGTATGTATTATATGTTATTTATTATTGTCTTATGTATTTATCCATGTTTTACAATCTAAAAAATTTCACCTCCTGAAGAAGACACATGAGGTGTCGAAACCGGTAGAGGCGGAAAATATATTTAATATTTGACTGAAATCCAGTAATTTTCTTTCCTTCATCACCTTTCCAGTCAAGAAGTTCTTGCAGCCGTCAAATATTAATATTCGCGCCAAAATTGTCGTTCAGTAAATATTTTGCTAACTTTATTTTGCTACTTCGCTAACGCTAGCTTGCTAATTCCATTGAACGCACCTACTATAAATAAAACTCATAACTAAAATTAAAACTATGTCAGTTACAATATGAATTGAATGAAGCGTAGTTGCAACTTTGCAAATATATTGTAATGAGAAAACGGTAAAGTACACAATCGTCGTATCTGTGGGGACAGTGATGCACAAAGACATTAACAAATGAAAGCTCATCCCTTGCGCGGGAATTTACTGAGAACCGTTGTTAATGTGCCGGTGCACGTCTTCATTACAACGAGGTGCGATGACGGATGATGGATGATCGATTTGAGTTTATGGTTACCCTTTCCCAACACTTGAGACAAGTCTAACATTTCATAACAATGGATCTCTGCTTGTGTTAAAAAAACAAAATATATTTTATCTTTTAAAATAAATCTTATTTCAAATCTCATTCATATGTATATTAACAATTGACATTTTACATTTGCTTAGCTGCTCGTAAAAAATGCAATAAATTAATATGTATTTTTTTTTCTATCAATAGTTCAACATTAAAAGAATATTTATACCGGGTGTCTACTTGAAATCCGTAATATAGGGAATACAATGTTATTTTTTTTTCATTTTGCTGTAATTTCTGACCTATTAATTTTAGAGAAAATTTGTAATTAAAAAGTTCAGAAATAAAAACTACACAATATTATTAAATTAAATTAATCACAATTTCTTTCTATTTTCTAAAAAACGCAAATTAAAATTCGTAATTTACAGCAAATTTCAGAGTGCCATTGAAATACTGATGTTTAATTTTTTTATTTCACATATTATTATTATTATTATTATTATTAATTTTTAATGTTATAATAATATACCATTTATGAATCATTTTGTGCTTTCTTTTTATGTCTAATTATACTTTTAATAATTATATAAAATTATTTATTGACAAGAGTAGAATTATGAGATTTGTCAAATAAAAAAAAATGAAACATCAGTGTTTCAATGGCACTCTGAAATTTGCTGCAAATTGCGAATTTAATTTGCGTTTGCAACTTTTCTCTAAATTTAACAGGTCAGTAACTATAGTAAAATGAAAAAAATAATATTGTGTTCCCTAAAAAATAAAAAAAAAATATATCATCACGGCATATTACCCATTTTTGGGTGTGCCAGTATCTACAACACATGTAGACATCGGTAATAATGACGATATATTTTACCGCGTGGGCGCTTACCAGGCGTCACCTCACGGACACTCATAACTGGTGTGGAGAGTGCACCACAGGGGTAACATTTTGTGCCATTTAAAATTGGAAATATTTGGCGTCTGTCGGGATCGAACCTGGTTCCCCCGGATTCGCGACCAGACGCTCAGGCACGCGGCCACGTGACCCCATATTACCGATTTCAAGTAGACACCCGGTATATTATTTTATTCAATTTTGACGTTATTAACTCCATAACAACAACTGTAAGTAACATTTTATTCACAAGTGAATTAAATTTTTTTAAATCACTCTCACAAAATTTTAACTCACTCTGCAACAAATAATGTATTTAAAATTACATCAGGCACGAAAATAACACTCACCACAGTATTTATCAGACATTATCAGCCATTTTCATTATTTTTCACGATTCAAATGACAGACAATAAATCTTTTTAAATGGATAACTTGACGTCTATCTTCGACGATTGTCATGCCCAGCCTACTAACTGATTAATTTTTTATTTTGACAAAATTAAATATTATAATGGTCTTTATTATTATTTCGTCAAAATTGAATAAAATATTGCATAAATCATGTGAGCTAAGAATGTTTATTCACTCGAAGAAATTAACTCACTCGCTCTTACGGGCTCGTGAGCCAAACTTAAAGTATAAAGTATAAATATCTATTAAATATTATTATTATTATTATATATAATACTCAAAAATATATAGATTGGAATTAAAGACTAAATGTCGTCGTAAAGTTGAAATTGTTTGGTTACCTAAGATTTTCACAATATCCTGTTTTTTGTCATAGGAGACAGAGTGGAAAAAATACGCTGGTATAATATATATTCAATATTCCATTATCAGCAACATAAAATAAATGTCAAGGTGAGACAACAGATTAATGTTTATAATAAGTTTTTAAGTTGAAATAGCAACAGCGCGATTAAATCTTTAAATTATTGAACCAAAAATTCACATATTTTTTTAATCAAAGTCAAATTATTGTAATCTCAACCAAATTGTTTTCGCTGTAAGTACACTTATGTTCTTTTGTTTGTATTATGATTTGAACTTGAAACAGGTAGAAAATAAACTTTAGGTTCATAGACATATCCATGCGGAGGTATCAGCGACAAAACACGTGATCTTGAATTTTTTAAATGTCCTTGCCATTAGCCTGATTTAAACAATGTCGAAATTTACAAATTAAATTCATATGACTATGAAATTGACACAGGAATAAATATATTCTATCAATATAATATTTCTGCATATAGTATTATAATTAATTAATTAAATTTAATGTTACATAGATATGTTATGAAGCATAATTTTCTTATTTTACTAGATCTATTTTCAAATTTCTTATTACATATTCATTTCAATTAAAATATTATACCGGGTGTAACAAGAAAAACGGGCCATATGCATTTAAAATACGAAAACAGTTTTTCCTTGCCCAAAAGAGGCCTTTTAATTTTAGACAAAAATGCTTCAAATAAATGTTGTAGGGAATTAAATTCTGCATCTAAACCAATAGACATACTTCCTTTTGCATCTTTGGTTCTTTGTAACCGAGAAAATTGAATTTAAAATTTTATAAAACTTACTTATAGTAGGCTGGAACTTTTTCGGGTTTCTGGGCCATAGCGTTTCTGACATTTTTATTAAAGACTGCTGACTTCGAATTTCACCTAGTTGATATTTCGTTTTTCATTTATACGTACAGAGTGCCCATTTTCTAAGTTCTCGCCTTAAAGTTTAAAAATAGGCAACCCATGTTACATTTCATAAGTGACTTGGTTTTTAAAATTTTGTTTTCTTATACCTACTGTGATTATTCGATTTAAAGTACTAATATTTACCAAGTCGTATATGAAATGTATTCTGTTTTGTCCATTTTTAAACATTAAAGCGGAACTTATAAAATGGGCACCCTGTATTAACATAAATTGCAAAATAAATCATTATTAATGACAAAAAAGAAAGTAGAAAATCTTATGAAGCCAGCACATAATCCACCATTATTAATTTCAAATCCCGATTACATTAAAAAAAGCAAAAAAAAGTTTAAAGGCACAAATATTTGATTTTTAAATAAACATTGTTTATTATCAATTAAATAGGTTTTTTTATTTACAATAATGGCTAAAGAACCGAATCACACATGTTAATTAAATGAAAATTCTAAATTAGGTATTTTATGCTAAAATTTCTTGATAAAATTAAAAGAAGGAGCCACACAGAATAGGTTTGAACTTTGAAAGGCTACAAAAAAAGATTTTATAGATACACACAAATGTCAAATTAAATTTTGAAGGTCATTTTGTATATACTTAAACCATAGTTTTGATCAAAAATGTGAACTGTTATTTTAATAACAGGTTGTGTAACAACCAATTCAGAGCAAGAACAGCTTTAACTGCACTTATTTTTGAGGTAGTGTAAAGAGTGCAGAGCGTTTTAGTGCGGAAGACTTTCCAAAAAAATTTTTATATATTTTTTTGTTTTAAATGTAAGCAATGTTATTAACGTACCTTCTAGAAGTACATAATATTTGAATATATGATTGAAATATCTTACATTATGAACAAAACCAAAACTGATTTCACACGTTAAATCAATGTATCTTTGATGATTTTCATAATTCAAGTCTTACATAAGAAATGGAAAAAAATCTTAACTAACTTACGGTTTTCATATTTTCATTCTAAATCAGTTTGAGAAATATATATAAGGTGACGCAAGGTAAAAAAGAATTTCCTAACAGAAAGTTATGGAAATAACGTCACCATTAATAGAATTCATTTTGCCAAAGATTTAAGTGTTCCAGTCAGGTTCCAAAGCATCAAAACCCAAATTTCTCCAAAATTTTCAAAAATCCAATTTTTATATTTTCAAACCGCAGGTCCATATTTCTTTTTATTCTCGAGATATTTACATTTCAAATTTTACCCAATTTTGGGCCGTAACCCTAAAATGGGTGGAGATACAAGCTTGGCGACTTCACCATTCGATTCTACGGGCAAAATTACATAAGTATACAAATTTTCAATTTTGTTGAACAATGTGTACAATTTCTAGAGTAAAATAACTGAAAATTACCAAAACCTGAAAAAATGGCAAGGGGTACACCTTAGATTTTTGCGATTTTTGGCCATTTTCAGTTATTTTGCTTTAAATATTGTATGCGGTGTTCTAAAATTATGAAAATTGGTATACTTATGTAATTTTGCCCATAGAATCTAATGGTGAAGTCACCAGGGTTGTATCTCCACCCATTTTGGGGTTATGGCCCAAAAATGGGTTAAATTTCAAATGTAAATATCTCGAGAATGAAAAGAGATATCGAGCTGCGGTTTTAAAATTCGAAGTCAGCGCGATAAGATGTACCTACAAGTATAAAAATTGGATTTTTGAAAATTTTGAAGATTTTGGAGAAAATGCAGAATATGGGTTTTGAAGCCTTATCACGTGACTGATGGAAAATTGTAACACGAACATAACAATTTTCTACAAATTCTATACCGAAATTTCCTTGGAAAAGATTCTATAAATACAATAATACAGTTGACACTGACATCTGTCAATTAGAATTATTGGAATATATAAGCTGTTTTCATGATTATAACAAAGCTGGCTGATTTATGAAAGTTTATCTCTTTATAATTCTCTATATCTATTGGATATTAAGAAACATGTATAACCAAACCATATAGCCAATAAGATATTCTTCCATATTGATAATCACATAAAATGTCAGAAAATATATCATCATTAGATCATTACCGATGTCTACATGTATTGTAAATACTGGCATAACCAGTAATGGGTAATATGCCGTGATGATATATTATTATTATTATTATTATTATTATTATTATTATTATTATTATTATTATTATTATTATTATTATTATTTTATAATATCATAGTAATTCATGCATTTAATACATTCTACATACAATAAAATTAATTAACTCCGTAATCCCTACATACAATATAAGAAATATACGGTGTCCCATTTATCAGTCACTCGCTTAGAGCAAAAAGAGCGAAATGGCCTAGGGCATATTGCACGGATGCCGGAGAGTAGAAATACTAGGCGAGCAGAATTAGGGGCTGAAGGAGGAAAGAAAAGAAGAGGGAGATCGAAGAAAAAATAGACAATTGCTATAAAAAAAGATCTACGGGAACAAAACGTGACGAACTGAAAGGAGACAGCTAAAGACAGGAAGAAATGGAAAGAAGTAGTGAAGAAAATAGAAGCCCAGGGCTTCGAAGGGCTGTAACACTAGCATATACATACATAATTTCTGCGTATTTTTAAAAATATTTTTTAACAAATTTGCTATTAGAATTACAAATATCAAACAATAAAAATGTAATAAACGTAAACTATAAGAAAAATGGTGGTGAAATTAATGATGATTATTCAAATAATACGTAAATAATTGCTTTGATAACGATATTTTTTATATTATTTATTAACATTTTGTTTTCTGATAAACTTTGTAAATACATTTTGTTTAAAGTTATATTGTTAAACACGCATTTTTTCTCCGCTAAAAAAATTTACGTGTGTTTTAATACACATCGTCGGCCGACTATTGGAATGTAATATGTCCACGGGCACTCATAGCTGGATGGAGAGTGCACCACAGGGGTCACTTTTGTGCCATTTAAAATTGGAAATATTTGGCGCCTGTCGGGATCGAACCCGGTTCCCCCGGGTTCGCGACCAGACACTCAGGCACGTGAGGTGACGCCTGGTAAGCGCCCACGCGGTAAAATATATCGTCATCATTACCGATGTCTACATGTATTGTAGATACTGGCACACCCAGAAATGGGTAATATGCCGTGATGATATATATATATATATTTTTTTTTTAATATGTCCACAAATTTAATTGGAATAAAACTACCTTTTTTAGTTTAAGTTCTGTATTTATTTATTAATTATTAAAACCCAACGTTTCGGCACCATAAACTGGTGCCTTCTTCAGAGGCAATAACTTGGACGGCGAACATGCATCTTCTCAGGAAAAAAATCTCCTTTTGTCAGAGGAAACACCGTCCCAAAAACTGGCAGAGAAGGTATCTGTATAACTCAGAAACACTTTATCGGTAGCGAAATACCGCAGCCGTACTTTTTTTTTTACTTTTATTGTTACCTTGGTTACTTGTTGTTTTTGTTATTTCACATATTTATGTCAATATCTTCCTCTGAAGAAGGCACCAGTTTATGGTGCCGAAACGTTGGGTTTTAATAATAAATAAATACAGAACTTAAACTAAAAAAAAAGGTAGTATTATTCCAATTATTAATATGAGTTCTGAATGATATTTTAATAATCCACAAATTTACTTTCGAGAAAAACTGCTTAAAAAATTTAAAATTCATTTTCCTTGACTTTGTATGAAATTTGTTAAATTATAATTTCTAAATATTTTCGAAATATAAAAGAATCTATTTGGACTTTTTATAAAAAAATATCAAATAAAGAAATGTTTTGTACCATGTCCACTTTTTTATTATTATTTTTATTATGCTATGCCCAGAAGTACGTGACAGAATCATGAAATCTTATTGGCTCTGGACTTGATTCAAAACAATTCTTAGTGTATGTCATTTTAAGGAACATGTTACAAAACTATAAATCTGTTTAATGTACAAGAAGCACTGAATTTGATGTTCTCTCTACTGTCTCGTCACAAATTTAGTCCGTGTTTAAAAGCGCGAAAGTTTATTAGCAAATTTATGAATGAAAAGTCGCATATTTCAAATTATTTTCTATTACTATATTTATTAAATGAGATGGATTTCATGATTTTATAAAGAAAAACCCATTTCCCATTCGGAAAAACAAGAAACTTGGAATACCATATGGCTAAATGCTAAGTATTTTAGTGTATTTATTAACTTATTAAACTACTACATTTTACTCCTAAACAAAATATCACAATATATGTATGTAATATGTAGCTTGATTTTGGCCTAAATGTGTTGGGTCGAACATAGAATTATTGCAAGTCACGCCCAGTGGAGAATAAAAAATATACCACGCCTTGTTAATTAATGTTTCTGATTTCTGAAGATGACAGATTCAAGAAAGATATGTAGCCAGTCGCAGCCATTTATGTTTCTGTGTTTGTATTACAGAAATTAATTGTAATGACTTCATTTCGTACCATTCATATATTCAATTTATTTCCAAATTAATTAACAGATTTTAAAATTTACACAAGGTCACAACAATAAGTTATGGTGGTCATTTATTTTCTATACATATTAAATACGTAGCATCCATATTTTATGCAAATAGCATCAATGGAGTATCCAGAAAATAGGAGGAGTGAAAATAAAAACCAAGAAAAATTCACAAAACTATGTTTAATAAGATATTTACCATCAGAATTATTTACATGTTTCATTTTAAGCTAATTATATTCGTATTTTGATTGAATTTAATTTCTTTCAATCAGTAGTTGGCCATTAATTTATTCTAAAAATTATTGTGATATAATAGTGTTTAGAACAAGTATTGAATTTGGTAATTTAATGGGTAACGTTCATTTCACGCTAAATCCTAAGGAGGTTCCCAAAGAATATTCCAATTAAAAGATATTCTTACAGTAAACTGTCCATATTATTAAACAAATTTAATTCTTTTATAGATAATTACTTCATTTTCGAAATAAATTAACAAAATATTATTATTATACTCAAAGAAATTTGAGCTGTGTAAAAACCTATTTGGTAAGTGGTGAAATATATTACTGTAAACCCCAACAATAAATTTTGTAAATTTTGCTAATTGTACATAACAAAATGTAGTAAAAATTGTAGTGGTAAATAATTTATAAAAATTTTACACTATTTTTAGTAATAATTTAAAGAAAATTCATTCGACACTCTGATCAGTTTTGTCGAGTTCCTAATGAAACAAGTTAAAAATCGCACGCTAGTTTAGTTTATTGTGGTACTTCGAAGTGTTCGGGTGTATATTTCTGTGTTTTGTGTATTAAATGATAATACAAACTAACATTTAAAGTGAAATTTGTGTAAATGTGTTTTCTTAAACAAAGGCATCAGGTATGAAGATTTTCCATTACCTGGTAAGTTCTATATCATCATATAATCTATGTAAAACGCGTTCTATACATGAGATCTTTGAACATATTGTTTTTATTTATTTACAATAGATATGTACCTTCATACATACTCGTACATATACGTATGTATCTTATCATTGTATAGTTAAAATACGTTAGTTGGTGCAAAAATAAGTACAAAATATGAACAGCAAAATCTTTTGCATGATGTTTCAAGAAGCTCGCTCAATATATCAAGAATAACGCGATAACAATTTTCTTTTAAGACTTTAATTTCCAAAAATTCACTCAGTTGTTCAAATGCTCTAAATATGCGTACACTTACGTAACATTGTCTTTACAATAAGATAATATTACTAGCAAGTTTATATTTCTATCCATTTTTGAATTAATGGCCAAAAGTCAATATACCCCACATTCAGATAAAAACTTTAAAATTTTCAAAAATATAATTTTCATGTATCTAGATACTTTTCAGTACACTGATTCCAGATTTTGAAACCGCAGGTCGATATCTCTTTTCGTTCTCGAGATATTTAGATTCAAAGTTTTGCTCAAAACTGCCCATTTTTGGGTAATAACCCAAAAATGGGTCTAGATATGAATTTGCAGATATCATCATTCGATTCTACGGGCAAAATTACAT
Organism: Ophonus ardosiacus; assembly: GCA_943142095.1. Taxonomy (NCBI): domain Eukaryota; kingdom Metazoa; phylum Arthropoda; class Insecta; order Coleoptera; family Carabidae; genus Ophonus; species Ophonus ardosiacus. The sequence goes on along the minus strand of OW964833.1, from coordinate 46,894,426 downwards.
AAGTATACCAATTTTCATAATTTTTGAACAACGCATACAGTCTCTAAAGCAAAATAACTGAAAATGACTAAAAATCGCAAAAATCGTAAGGGGTACCCCTTGCGATTTTTTCAGATTTTGGCCGTTTTCAGGGGTTTTCAAACTTTTATTCATAAAAAATGAACCGGTTAGTAAAAAATTATGGAAATTGGTATACTTATATAGTTTTATCCGTAGAATCGAATGGTGGTGTCGCTAAATTCGTATCTCGGCCCATTTTTGGGTTATTACCCAAAAATGGGCAGTTTTATGCAAAACTTTGAATCTAAATATCTCGAGAACGAAAAGAGATATCGACCTGCGGTTTCAAAATTTGGAATCAGTGCATTGAGAAGCATCTAGATACATGAAAATTAGATTTTTGAAAATTTTAAAGTTTTTATCTGAATATGGGGTATATTGACGTTTCGGGCAATAATTCAAAACTAGGTAGAGATCTAGCCCAGAAATGGGTAGTTTTGAGAAAATATTTGAGGTTGAATATCTCCAAACTAAAAGAGATATCGACCTGCGTTTTCATGATTTGGAATCAGTAGGTACATTTGGGAAGTACGAGATACATGAAAATTGGATTTTAGAATATTTTCAACTTTTTAACCAAATGCAGGTTTTTATGGCTTTTTGGGGTAAAAACTTAAAAATGGGAACAGTAATGAACTTGGTGGTAATATTAGTTAATTTTACACACAATATTATGTAACTATACCAATTTTTATGAGTATGAAACAAAAAGTGTAACAACGCTTTAGTATTCACATGTTCTACAATATTGCACAAATACCGAACTTTTCCAGTACTACACTGCGCCTCATGCCTCATCGGATTTTAATTTAACAAAAAAATAGCTATTACAATATTGCAAGGAAAGTTTGTTATTTCAAGTTATACCGGAAGTAACAATAATTTATTTTTTAATTTAATAGTCTTTTAAAGTAGTTTCTAAATGCATAGTACAAAAGTTATCATTTTATATATTTTTTGGGTGTGTCCGTTTTTATATAATATTATGGAGACTTTCCAATATTATTTTTTTCATTTCAAATATTACCCACATAATAATAATTTAAGTTGTATAAATTTGATTTTAATTTAATATAGGACAAAAATACGAAAACTTATAGATTATATAAAAATATGTAACAAAATTGTAAAAAAGTTATGTTTCTTAACGTAGGTTCCGACTAATCCCTATTCATATTTACGTGTTTTTACAATTTATTTTCAATAATTCATTTCCTTATTTTATATGTATGTACGTTTAAAATGTTATCTCACATAAGTTTAAAATGATGGGAAGTTTGGATGAAATATATGTGAGAATCATTCGGATCATGTTGTCGACTATTCGATTGTTACCCTCTTAAAAATTTATTTTGCTACAGTCTATATGCAAAGCAGACATTTACGCTCGCTTTTGTCAACGCAAAAGTCACTTTGTCGCTCATGCGCGACAAAGTAGAAAATCGCTCGCTGTCCGAATTTCTAAAAAAATGTTGAGAGATGTCACTTGTCTACATTCTTAATGGGAACGTTTAGTCAGGAACTAACGGCGCTGTAGTTACTTAAACATTTATCACCTACACAAGTCATAGTCTGACATATGACTGCTCTGTCGGTATATTACATAACCAAACAAAATGCCGAACTGCTGTGTAAAGGAATACAGCAATAAAATAGGGCATTCATTTACAAAAACGAAAGTAAAAAATGCTTAGATTAGAGTGAAGCAATAACTCAAAAAGTATGGAAAATAACGATAAATTAAAACTAAAAAATATTATCGTTATTTATTGAGCAGTACTGGGAATACAAAGTGTACATTTTATTACTTTTTGTTATGGTGGATAACCCCATTGTGGCGACTGTAGAAAAAATCTTGTGTGTGTTTGGAGAGTAAAATGACAATGTCGATTTCATACCTAAAATTATTATAAAAGAAAGACAAATTTCCTTATAAATTAAAAAAAAGCAACTAATTACAGAAACATATCTTCAGACATTCGTTTGAATGTTAAAACAAATAATTTAAGTGAGTGTGAAATTAATTTTAATCAGTTTTCATTTGTCTTTTAGGAAAAACTTTTTTTTACATTTTGCTATAAATATATTTTTTTATAAAACTAATAAATAAATAAACATCATATTATACTTTGGAAGTATTTGTAGTTCAATATATTGTAGAATTTCATTTATTTATTATTTATTAATCTCATGATAATAAAATTCGTTGATTTTAAATCGAAAATTTCACTGATAAAAAACGTCATGTCAAATTAAGGTGAGCCACCAAAATACTTTTCAAAGAGAAGTACATATTTTCCAATGAGGCGAAATTTTAATTCACGAATATATATATACACAGGTGCCCATTTTTAAAGTTCCCGCTTTAAAGTTTAAAAATAGGGAACCCATGCTACATTTCATAAGTGACTTGGTTTTTAAAATTTTGTTTTGCTCTTATACCTACTGTGATTGTTCGATTTAAATGGCGAGAACAAATAAAATGGGCAGCCTATATATATATATATATATATATATATACCGTGAGTATTTTTTAACGTGAAACATTGGGTTTATCATATCCATGGTTACGGCTTGATATTTGATTGACAGCAATGTATTTGCCCGTTCCATTTAAAATGAAACATAGGAAACGAATCTGACAGAAGTATTATATTTAAATATTGTAAGAAATTTAGCCGAGTCAGAAAACCACTCGGGCACAAGGTGCACACTATTTTGTTTCTACAACAAATTTTAATTTAGAATTTAAACAAAATTAACCTCTATTGACGTCTTATCAAATATCAAATTCGTTCCCTACGTTTCATTTTAAATGGAACGGGCAATGAAATTTCAAGTCGTAAACTCAATGTTTCACGTTAAAAAATACTCACGGTATATATATATATATATATATATATATATATATATATATATATATTGAAATAAGTATTACATGTCATCAATTCATGAATGTAAATGTATTGATTGTCAGAAGGATTGTACAAATATTAACGTTTACACTGCATTGTAACGTATCAGTAAAACTGTTTGAAATCTATGTTAGGTATTGAAAGTTTAATAGAGAAAACTTATTTCCCATTTTCGCAGTAGTTTTCTCGAAGAAATAAAGAACTCTCTAATTTCTGTATTACATACGTAGTAGTTCCAATACAGTTATTCGTAAGATCATCTAGTAGTATACCCTTTTTTAACATCCGGTGGTAAAATAAAAATGTTATCTAATAGGGAAAAGCAGTATAGAGTTTAAAAAAACTGATAATTTTATAGGAAACTGTACTGAAAGAAATACCAAATTGTATATAATTTTAGTTGGAGATTGAAACCTTTCTAGCTATTTTAAAGTTAAAAATTACATGATTTTATAGGAAATTTTCCGACAAATTTGATGGTGTTTTTGCGAACATTTGAAAATTCACATTTTTCGAAAAAAAAAATTCTCAATTAAATGTCTTCACAATGGGGTATTCCACCATAACAATAAAAATAAAAAATTTCAATTTATGTAGTCTCAATAAATAATAGTTAAAACAATGAAAACATTTTTTAAATAATTACTTTACGAGATATTTCACATTTGCTAAAAGAAAAATTGACGTCATACAATTGTTATCTTTCTCTCGCAGCGTATTCAGAGCAGTGTGTGTGAGAAAGACAAGTATAGGGGAAATGTGACGTTACACTGATTTCTAGAAAATAAAATACTGTTAAACTAGGAACAATTAAGTTTTTTTAATACTATGAATTGCTTCAAAACTGATTGAAGTTTAATTTAAAATAATAAAAAAAAATTGAGTGGAATACCCCATTTTTAACTTTAACTGCTCATATCTTTGTAGTCATTGAAGATATCGTTCAGATTTTTTCAGATTATTAATTATTTATGCTTTGAGAATGTGCCTATGTAATAAAAATATTATATTTGTTTCTAAAATGATAAGAAAAATTAGAAACACTAAGCGAGAAACTTTCGTCCTTACGAGATAGATACAGCGACAAAGTTGCAGTAAATAAAATTTCTCCGTTAGTTTTTTTTTATGTAGTTAGATTAGATACCGTATTTTAAAAATAAAGTACTTGCGAAAATAGGAGGGCAAACTTACTTCGTACGAACACTGAAAAAGGTAGTTCCATTCGTATCCACAGGAAGTTTATGAAAAATGTCACTTTGCCGCTCATGCGCAACAAAGTAGAAAATCGCTCGCTGTCCGAATTTATAACTATGAAATGTTGAGAAATGCCATTTGTCTACATTCGTAATGGGAACGTTTAGTCAGGAACTAATGGCGCTGTAGTTACTTAAACATTTACCACCTACACAAGTCAATCCGACATATGACTGCTCTGTCGGTATATTACATAACCAAACAAAATGCCAAACTGCTGTGTAAAGAAATACAGCAATAAAATAGGGTATTCATTTACAAAAACAAAAGTAAAAAATGCTTAGATTAGATTGAAGCAATAGCTCAAGAAGAATGGAAAATAACAATAAATTAAAACTAAAAAACTATAATCGTTATTTATTGAATAATACTGTAAGTACAAAGTGTACATTTTATTATCCACAGGAAGTTTATAAAATTAATATACGGTACTATTAAAAGGTAACTCGTGTTTCGCGTTACTTGCTTGCTAGCAGCAGACACACACAGCCTCTGCTTTTTGTCGTGGCAACAAGTCGCGCCATCCTACAGTTCCCCCCATATGATACAGGTTTTGATAAAGTGTGGTTATGTCGAAAATGTTAAGTATTGAATATAGGATCACAAAATGAATTCATTTAACAGCGTGGACAACAGAAATCGGAAAATGTTACAAAAACTTTTTGCAATTTATATCAATAAATATATCATCACGGCATATTACCCATTTCTAGGTGTGTCAATCTGCTTTGTCGCAGATATCGGTAATGATGACATATTTGTACCGTACGGGCGTTTACCAAGCGTCACCTCACGGGCACTCATTGCTGGCGAGTAGAGTGCACCACAGGGGTCACTTTTGTGCCATTTAAAGTTCGAAATATTTGGCGTCCCTGTTCCCCCAGGTTTGCGACCAGACACTTAAGCACGCGGCCACGGGACTCCATATTGTACTGTTTAATGTTATTTTTATCTTTCGTAGGGTATCGCTCAATAGCAGCTGTAGACACGTGTTTCGCTCTTATTAGAGCTCATCAGTACAGCATAGCTAGTTAATAGATGGACATTAACTAGCTATGCTGTACTGATGAGCTTTAATAAGAGCGAAACACGTGTCTACAGCTGCTATTGAGCGATACGCTACGAACAACATTTTACTGGTTTTTATAACTTTACGCTCGCGATATATGTATATATTTTCCTTATTTTTTATCGTCAATTATTTTAATAATAAATTATGAATAAACAAAAAAAACTCAGATTTTTTCTACAAAAATTGTATTTAATATTATTTTGTTTATAATGACCTTGAAAGTCTGTCTAGACAAGCATTCCATATTCTATTACTGCTCACATTCAATTGCATGTTATTGCTGACAGATTTCAAATTTTTTTTTTTCATAATCAAGTAAAATCATTTTGTTTTAAACAGCAAAAATACAGTATTTATTAAGTTAATAAAGAAAATTAAAATCTAGTGTTAATTGCATTTTACACGTGTTGTATATAAACTTTAAATAGATATGACTCAAAGAAAAATAAACTTTACGAAGCTGTGAGAATATTAGGTGTCCGGAAATAACAAAGACGATTGCCTGTGTTAATGTATAAAAATACTAAATGCAAAGTTCTTCTGCTGTAGGGTAAAGTACCACAGGGATTTAAAGTAAACAAAGGTCCAGCTTCAGGTACGGAATTATTTCAATCCTGTTTTTTTAATTGTAGCATGAGAAGTATGAGGAGTACAGTACCTGCATGTGGTATAATATAAGAATTAACGTAAAAGTAGCTTCTACACATATTACTTGATGATAAGAAATAAAAAAAAATTGAAATAAAATGAAATATGAAAATGTTTTGAAGAAGTTCAAAGTTTTCAAGAAATCATTTCTTGAAAAGTAAAATTATGGAATTATTGTTAAACATGTTAAGATAGTTTTACGCATAATTATTACTATTGTTTTACTTGTAACCATAAATAAAATAATAATACAGCCAATTTATTATCTACTATTTATTACAGACGTAAAGAAAATGTTATCTGCGCTTGTAACTCGTTTATTGGATAAAATGATATTTCTATGTTGCTTGTTTTTTAAACGATTGTCTATTTCTTTCATTGAAAAATTAGTAATGGAATCCCATTTATTCTATTTGACTTTTTAAAAATAAAAAATCGTAGAAGAGTGCTAGACAACAATAATTTTCACACATGAAAGTTATTGACTTAACAATCCAAAATTTCGAATTTGTTAAACTGTAAGCATGGCAAAAGGACACTAACAATCAAAATCTGACTTAGACAGAACGGTAAAATAAAGAAAATTCTTAATATTTTCAAACTGAAAAAAATGTTATGGCCGGTATATTTTTAATTTTAAGAAATTTCAAATCGAATTTACTCCAAATGAGTGATGGAAAAAATTAACTAATTAATTAATTTTCAGCTTACATTAGATTATCTCAAAAACGTAAATGAAAAATAGTATTCTTTATAAAAATTTGTATAATCTTTTAGGAATGCGTGTATTTTTTATAATTTTTGGAAATATGGTAATCGAATTATATTATTAATTATAAAATAACACGTTGTAATTTCGCGTTGGCTAAGCGTACGTGTCCCCACCACTCCGTTATATCTTCCATCTCTACATTCTCCATAGCACCATCTTACTCTCTCACACGCACTACCGATTTTAATAGTCATTTGTAGTAAATGTGTATTGTTTTAAAGATCTGTATATATAAAAATTATACACTGTTATTACCACTGCTTGACGAGAAACTTTTAGTAAATGTACTCATAAATAATAGTAATTTATTTTTATGAAGATTAACCTTTATGAAGGAGATGGACGAAACTATAAATATTAAAAAAAAAAAAATGGTTTTCCTATTCGTTATTCAGCATTACGTAAATATTTATTATTTAATATAACATATCCAATAAACTTCTAGTAGATAAATAAGATCAATACAGGGAAATAATCTCTCGTATTGTATGAATTCTTTTTCAAATCCTTGTATACTGTTTTTATGTGTACGCAATACTCTAATAGTTAAAAAACTAAAAATGCTAAAACTAGATATGTATTTCGGCTAAGTTGCCATCTTCAGTACGTCTAAGAAGAGTTCAGTTTTGGATTATTCAATATGTCAACCATGCCAGAGGTCCAAAACAAAAATGCTGTTTTTCAGATTTGATTTTGGACCTCTGGCATGGTTGTCATGTTGGGTAATCCAAAACTGATCTGTTCATAACAACTAACATTATAAATTTTCCTATTAGTTCTTTGAATGTGTTTAGCAACCCGAAGTTTTTTACTAACCATACAATTCATTTCATTTGATTACCCCTTTCTAGTTCAAGTTTAAATAGTATTGCGTCTGGATAAAAATAATATACAAGGATTTAAAAAAGAGTACTACTTACAGAGTAAGTAAGTAGTATATTTCCCTGTATTAATGTTATTGATTTTATTTTTTAAATTTTTATTGGAAATGTTATGTTAAATAATAAATATTTATGCAACGCTGAATAACGAATAGGCAAATAAATTTATTTTTTAATATTTAGTTTAAAATAAAAATAAATATATCATCACGGCATGTTACCCATTTCTGAGTGTGCCAATCTGCTGTAATACACACAGTTCGGTAATGATAACATATATGTACTGTGCCGGCGTTTACCAGGCGTCACCTCACGGGCACTCACTTAATCTTCATAAAAATAAAATACTATTATTTATGAGTAGAGTTACTAAAAGTTTCTCGTCAAGCTGTGGTAATAACAGTGTATAATTTTTATATAATACATACATATACACAGATCTTTAAAACAATACAGCAATACACATTTACTACAAATGTCTATTAAAATAGGTACTGTGTGTGAGAGAGTGAGATGGTGCTACGGGGAATGTAGAGACGGTAGATATACCGGAGTGGTAGGGACGCGTACCGCTTGGCCAACGCGAAATTACAACGTGTTATTTTACAATTCATAAATAATTTGATTACTTACTTCCAAAAAGTAAGCCACAATGTATGCCGAATATTTTAAAAAATAATTAAAAATAGAACAGCCACAAAATTTAACATTTTCTTAATTTGGAAATATTCAGAATTTTCTTTATTTTTACCGTTCTGTAAATATTTCAAATTTTGATTCTAATGCCCTTTTGCCATGCTTACAGTTTACTACATTTTGGATTGTTAGGTCAATAACTTTCATGCGTGAAAACTTTTTGACGCTTTTCACAGGGCGGGGTGCGCGTCCATGAAGTTGGCACCAAAGGGTACGGCACGAATTATGAAACAAGTACTGTTGTTTACTGCCCAATTAATGAGATTTTAATGCCCTAAAATTACTTTTGAATTACATATTAATATTTATCTCTTAAAGTTTAGTTTTTACCTTCACGCTAGTACCAAAAGTACGTATTTCTTAAAATGTTTTTTAATATTTCTTTAGTGCCTAATTGGTGCCCATTAATGCCTTTAAATTTTCCATTTTAACATAGTAAAATTATTTTTTTTTCATTCGTACAATAGAATATTAGACATCAATGAAGTTGAGAATTTCTTCAAACGCGCTAAAAATGGGGGTAATTTTTTTATAAATATTGTCATCATTTTTATATTAATTAATTTAAAAATATGAAACGTAGTGTAATTACGTAGAAATGTATAGGCCATAATTTAAAGTGTGTTTCATAATTTTTGAATTTTGTTACAGGAAGTTATTCGGCTTCAAACTCAACTGACTACAATTCTGAAATGGAGAGTAGGTAAGTCCAATGTTGTACTTTTATCACCCTAATATCTAAATTCTAAATTTATATGCCCTAAATCCAGTAATTATTTAGGATTTTAGGAATTAGATTTTAGAGTTTTACAGGAGCACACTATGCCTTGAAGTTGACGCGCACTAATTAAACAAATCATATTCATTATAATTTGTACAAAACGTCAAATTTACTGTCTAAGAATAGCTTCTTAGCTTTTATTTTATGAAATATAATATTAACATTTACTTTTAAGCATCAAATTGAATCAAATTGTATAATTCAGTTTTGTTGTTCTAAAGTTTTGCCATACAAACCAATGGATATTACTAGTGCTATTCGGAGCTACCATTGTAATTTTTCTTCCATATTTTTATAATGGAATTAAATCCATTATTAAAGTTAATAAATGTGAATTCGATAACAATAATGTGTTGAAATAATAGTGAGTTAAAATTTAAAATCAGTTTCCTCACCATATTACTTTCTTACAATTACATATTTGTATAATATAAAATCAAAAGATTTTCATTAAAATAAAACATAAAGATGGCCATAGAATAGTACCTACATTATATAAAAAACATACCAATATCCATACTTAAATTTATAAAAATAAATAAATGCATGCACGTGTTACATGTGAATAAAATTTAAAATATTTATATTTCATTGCTAGACTCATTGTACTATTGTGTTAAAACAATTGTATAATTATACAATATGCAATTTTATCTAACTCTCCACTTCGCAGAGTAATCTTGTTGGATAGAAAATGGTAGCGCCAATGTCCTGTTTTCTAAATCTGTCGTGTAACGTGTAACTGGCTTGCTGGACGATAGGTGGACAGTGAAGCATATGTGGTGTTATTTTACAATTTGTAGAACGATTTCTTTCATCACATGCAACAGATATTTAGAATACTGGTTGATTCAAAAATAGTAATTTTACAGAAATTTAAATAAAAAATACTTGTTAATTATTTATCAAATCGGTAGGTTATTCATATAAAATCAAAATTATTTATGTAACAAGTGCATGAAGTAGTACCTTTTTGGACTAGCACGAGGATAAAATATACTTTATACATACAACAACCGAAATGTTAAGTGCTATTTCTCATAATAGTGAGTGCGAGTGTAGAAGTATCTTCAAATATTGTTAGTGTTATTGACAAGTAAATTAACAGTTGGCTAGTAACGGATTTACTTTTTACGCACTATTGCTTGAAAAGTATTTTCACGCACTAGTGTTTGAGAAGTTACACTTTATACATTGTAAAGAGTGCGTGAACGAACGGTTGGACGAAAAATATTTTTTTACGTCTGTTAAAAAAAGTACATATTATTTCATTAAAATGGGCTTATAATAGTTATTTATGCAACAAGAGTAAAAACCATAGTCTTATTTCACGAATAGGAAAGTTTGACCAAACGAGCCGAAGGCTAGTCCGTCGAATTCTTTGAGTGAAATTTTATTCGACTTGCACACAAATTTTTTTTACGTCTGCTATAAAAGTGTGAACAAAGTGCCTAACGTTTCATAATTTCACGCGTTTGCATTAAAAAAGTGCACTTTTTTTCACTTTTATTGAGTTAAAAAAGACATACTTTATAAATCCATTTTGATGAAAAAAGTATACTTTTTATTTACTTTATTATTTTTAACACAATAAAAGTGTGTAAACAGTGTACGTTTTTGACGCAACTGACACTTTTTTCACACTTTTAGTGCAGACAAAAAAATTTTTATTCACAATTTGCCGAACTCGCCTACGGCATAAATAACTATTATTTCATATGGAATGTTAAATAAACAAAAAAATAAAGAAATAAATTATTTAGGCGTAAATAAATAAAGAAGAAGTGATAAATAAATGTGAAATATTTGCATTATATTATAATTATGTAGGTACACCTGACAAGAAGCAATTCATGGCGTAAATATTGTTTTGCAAAATTGGGAACTGTTATCTTATTATGTTACATTAGAAATTCTGATCCTAAGACTCATGAGTTGATGATATCAAATATTCAAAATAAACGTAGAATTTTATAATTCCTAGAGGTTGCTTATTGCTCTAGACATCACATGGCAATATTTAATTAGTCGAAGTTTACTTGTGTTCTCGGAACATTGTATATATTTACAATTTACCTCTAATTTAACTCTAATTTTTGTACCTCGAATATCTCTATAATTCGAAACCACTCACATGCTCCAGTAACATTGTAGTCTCTATAGCTCGAATTTTCAGGCACAAAATATTTTTTTGGCATTATATTATTCGTGCGCGGTCTTCATTTGAAACAATTCAACTTTTTTTACTATTAATGAAAATACAACAGATGAAATATTTAGTTTGCTCAAATAAGAAAATTTTATGAGTTAAGTATGCAAAAAACACCAAATATCAATAATTAATAATTGATTATTTTAAAAAATAACTTTTTTGTTCAACAACCCATTTTTTGTTTTAGAGTATGTTTAAAAATGTATAAGAATTATATATTTTTTTAATAAATTAAACTTGTTTGCAATAAGTATGCTTTTTCTCTAACTCGAAATCTTTGTAACTCGAAGTAATTTCGCGGTTCCTTGAGAGAGGCTCGACTGATTTAGAAGATAACAGAACTAAATATTCCTTAGTAGATATTTTATTTTGTTATTATGTCCGTGCAGGGTCTGCATTATTCGTCCGACAATTTCACTGCACAGTTTCTGCTGCGACTTTCAAATCGTATCAACAAATCAATTTATTTATCAGTGCTGCCCTGTTGAGAACTTTCCAAAGGTGTGTACAGTATACGAAAACCATGCGCACAGACACTAAGTATCAAGCGGATTTTACAATGACAGGTTACATGAATTATGAACTGCACTTAACGAATTGTTAACCTAGATAATAAACTAGAGGTTTGTGTAACTTTTAAGATTCAATTATTTAACCCTGCTAGTTAATTATTATATACAATTCAGGGTTGGCATGATTTAAATCAACTGATTTTTTAATGATGAAAAAGATTCAAATTATAATAAAAATGTATTTATTTGCTACAAAAGTATAAATAACAACAAAAATATGGGCTGTATTCGAAACAAACAGAAACAAAAATTCAAATGCATCCTTTGGAGTTTATTACAGATTTCGTTTTCCTTTATGAAATAAAATAGTTATATTGTTTTAAAAAGAATTAAAAAATGCAATAACACTAACATCATTGAAAATGAAAAAATCAAAAAAATCATCAATTTATTTGATTTTTTTTAAATAAATCATGATATTTGCCAACTTGTATACAATGCATCCGTATATAAAAATACATAAACAATATACAGGGTGTTATGGAAGTAAGTATACAACGTTTAACCCCTGGTAGAACTGACCCCAAAGATAGTAAACCTGGCAATAATTTTTGTTTAACATGCTTTCTACAAGAACTTTCAGACTAGGGTTGCCAGACCTTCTATATTTAATAGGACTTCTATATTCAAAGAAAATCTTCTATCTAATAATATAATATTTTGATTTTTGGTACCACTTTCCAACATATCCGAATTTAGTGTCGTGTGTGTTGATTTCAAGAATATTCCAACTCGATATTTTCATTTATCTGAATATACATACAGAGAATTTATTTTAAAATGCAACATTATGGTTCATCACTTCCATGGTTACTCGCTATTGTCAAAAAATGACAGCAATGTAATATTTGTCCATTTTAAAATGCAACATTATAAATAGCATTGCAGCACAGGAGATACCTCCAGAACACATCACAAATGGTGTCATTTCTTATTACGACCGACTAGAATATTGCCTTAGTGTGAATGGGGGTATTTTTTTTAACATGAAACATGAAAGTTATGAATCTTGTAAGCTAAAGTTTGTTGAGATGCGAAACATTCATGTTTTGATTTTTTGTTAATCGCATGTAGGCTAATTTATTGGACAAATATTACATTGCTGTCATTTTTTGACAATAGTGGGTAACCATGGAAATGATTGACCATATGTTGCATGTTAAAATAAATTCCCTGTATGTGTTTCTTTTTAATACATTAGTAATTTACCTAATGTAATGATTGATTTAGTTGAATCTTCTATATATTTTTTTAAACTTCTATATTTCCAAGTTAATTCTTCTATTTTCGACATTTTGATATCTAGCAACCCTATTTCAGACTGACCAATCACGCCATAGTTCAAAATTTTGTAAAAAAGTAAAATCAATATGTTTTTTGGAAAAATGTCACACCTGTCACAAATGACATATAAGATCGTTGGCGTCGCGGCATATTTCAGATTCTCATAATGAAAAGCTACTTGGTTATGAGCAATGATTATAAGTAGACTAATAAATAAATAAAATAGATGAGTAAAATAATTCAAAATAATTTTCATTGATGAAATGTCTAGAAGACATATATGCATACATAACGTGAACGTCAATTTTTTCCAGAGAACACACTCATTTTTATTTTTTTACAAAATTTTGACCTATGAGATTGGTCAGATTTAAAGGCCTCCAGTTCTTGTAGAAAGCATGTTAAACAAAAATTATTGCCAGATTTACTATCTATGGGGTCAGTTCTACCATGGGTTAAGCGTTGTACACTTACTTACACAACACCCTGTATATATTCTGGGTACCAATAGACAACATTTTACATCAGATTATTTTTCTAAATAATTTTTAATGTTAGACACACAGACAAAATAATCATAATCGGCAACCATAAAAACGTTCTGATTAAAATTACAAAAAGTTGTTACTGTTCATATTTGAATACATTTATAAAGAATTATTTACAGAAAAGTACAAATATACAAACAACATGTAAATTTTATTTTGTATATTCCATGGAAAATTATTTAAGTTAATTACAAATATTTTAATGTGAATGACGATAAGTATTTCTGCTGGAGGTAATATGAAATAACGAGCACAACAAAGTTGTTCGATTGTTTCACCATAAAGTAGCTGATATATAGTCTAAATAATTACATCAAATGTAAAGAATTTTATGATAGATAGACAAAATCTGTATAATTTTTCCTTCCCTTTTAAATATACTGTGTTATAGCGTATAGTATAGCACTAGTTTTATCTTAATTTATATATTATAGTCTTGTTATGCTGCAATTAACACAATGTCCTGTTCAGTTGTACTCTATACATATTTGTAAATATCGATATTCATGTTAACAAATTTTACTCAATGATTATTTAATTTTCTGTAAATGGCTATTATATGCCTATCTGTTTAATGTACAATAATACATTTTTTCATTTACACCGTGCCCGGATTGAGAGAAAATAATATTAAAAACTATAAAGCTATTAAAATATGATTTAAAATTTGAAAACAAACTAACTTTGTAGGTATATAAACTGAAATAATGTGTGGTCTATAAGTAGATGGATATATTGGCATAAGACCATGTTAAATTCATGTCATGCACGAAGATTGGATATTACGAGATGGCGCTAAGAATACAAAATAAGTATAAAGATAAATGTTATGGCCAAATGATTACATCCATTATGGCCACGTGACTAAAATTTAGTTATTGTATTGTTATCACTTGTAACACTGTAGATTGTGAATATAAACGAAGAAGTCATAGAAGAAGTTTCAAGAATAATAATAATGTAATACAAAATATATTTTTGAATTGAAAAAATACATGTAATTGGTAATATATATATATATATATATATATATATATATATATATATATATATCGCACTCCGGCGAGAAGAGTGACACAAGTCCAAAAAATAGTTTTGCCTAAAACTTAAATTAAAGAAGACAGTTCTCGAATGTAAAGTTACTTACATTAGCTCGAAACGAAACGACATTGAAAAATATAATCTTGATTTGTCACTATTCCTCATTATTAGAAGCATATTTTTGACCAATTTTATCTGATGAACTAAGAATTTCTAAATTTTGACTTGTGTCACTATTCTCGCCGGGGTGTGATATATATATATATATATATATATATATATATATATATATATATATATATATATATATATATATATATATATATATATATATATATATATATATATATATATGGGATATTGGCGGTTAAGGGTGAACAAAGGGATTTAACATAGGATTTTCATTTTGTGAAATTTCCTGCTCTCCTGTTCATTTTACGGCAAAAACTAGATTGCAAAGTTGTTCAGAATTAAAAGTTACATATAAAACTTTTTTCATTTTTTGATATGCTTCGAAATTTTAAAAAGAAGTTTCAAAATTTCAGTTTATTACTAGTAATAGCCTGGGAACTTGTTTTCTTTTTTCTCCTTTCATAAATTATTTATAAACGTCAAACAACAATCTGAATTATGGAAAATGAATTCCGTATACTTTTGTAACTATTTCCATCATTCCTTTACAATGTACACACGTTTTTTATTCGAATAAACATTCATTATTTAATTTATATTTTTTCCATGTCAAATTGACGTTTATAAATAATTTATGAAAACCAGAAAAAAAATTTCATGGCCCTTGCTACAATAAACTGAAATTTAGAATTTTTTTTTAAATTGTGAAGAAACGAAAAACAATAAAACATTCTACAGTTTTGGCATAAAATAAACAGGAGAGCAGGAATCTAAAATCCCATAATAAATCCCTATGTTTACCCTTAACCGTCAGACCGTCACTATTCTGTATTTCAGTTTATAATTGATAAGATATAAGATTCGGTGAACATATTTATCATAAATACATATTGTATATTTTAATAATTAATGCGGTCCTCCATTATATTTTTTTCTACTTTTTTTATTAAACTTCATTTAAACTGAAAGTGATATGTAATTTTAGAAAGTCTTTATCGTTATTCGTTAAGCCGTAATATATATATATATATATATATATATATATATATATATATATATATATATATATATATATAATATTCTGTGACGGAGATGTATATGATTTTGTTATCAAACAGTGGATTTCGCTAATAATTGAAGTTACATAAATTCGAGCATAAATTGATCTATTTCAGCACTTATAAAAATATATAAATATGTTAAAATAACACTTGTGATCAGTAATTGGAAATATGGGTGAATAATAAGCAATTTAATAACAATTAATAAAAAATACTACGTATATTAGTCCAAGATTTGATTACCACTGGCAGCCTATATCATTCAACGTATCTTTAACTTTCAACGTTTGAAATCTGTCCTGGCATCATAATTTTAACTAGTGTTTACTTCTGTTGTTTTATTGTTGTTATTTTCTGCATTTATGTACTTGAAAATGAATTCCATATTTCAAAAAGGCGATAGCAGAAGGTTTAAAAGTAAAAGAATTTGGAATAGAATAAACGTGTGACGTAGATATACAGATGAAGAAATGATATTAAAAACTCGATTATTTTAAAAACTATTAAATATTTTTAAACTTTGATAGTCTTTAACATACAATTTTAAGATCTAGTTTTAATAACCCATGAAGTGTATTATTTACACATTCTCCAAATAGCAGAAATGTGTTTAAAATTGACATTTTCTTTACGGTATACTATTGTTATTTGTTTTCCATATATAAGGATACTGCGAACATACATATAAGTCAATATCAGAAATGTGGACAGCGAAATAAATTTTACATTTAGATACTCATTTTAAATTTAACTATAATAACAGCATATGAAGTCTACATTAATGATATTAATACCTTAATGATTATTTTATATTATTTAGAGTAATAATTACATTTCTCTCACATAAATGTAAAAGTTTAAACTATATATGATCCTTGATTGATCGCTATTATTTTCTTTGGTTGTACTAATCTATGATAGTAGGTATGTACATACATTTCAATTACAAAGTAGGTAGTATTTTTTAAATATAATTTTGAACGAAATCAGTAATACACTGTACGACGTTATGTATATATGATTCATTCCGAAAATAATAATAATAACAATAATAAATCAAATACCTTCTAGAGATGAGCATTTTTTATAAAATAATTCTAATTAAATAATTTTAAATGAGAGAATTTTTAAAGGTTATAATTTTACATGCTATGTTAAAAACGGTGTACAGAGCCATTTTAGAATTTTTCTGTACACAATTGTAATATTACATAATCAGTACAACAGAGTATTTTAGTTACTTTTTTCCAAATATAATTTCTTTAGTTTTTGTCTTCTCTAATTTATAAATATTTTCAAAATAGAAGCAAAGTGTGGTTCCCTGACAAGATAATATAGACAAAAATTTAATTGCTGTATAGGATAGGTAATGCCATCTGGACTAAATGAAAACATTTTGCCCAAGAAAGTAAAGTTTCATTACTCCGTAAAATATATTAGTAGTTTAAATAGAAATCATATTTGTTTCATTTAAATATAGGTAAACCCTAAAAAAATTATTTTGAAATTGTAACATTCAGAATAAAATTATACTCTTTGAACAATATAAGATTTACTTAATGTTACTATAATTGTTAACAAGCCTTATAAATGTTCATTAAATTTGCTACAATAATTACGGTAAAACGCATTAACTATTGTGTGCAATCAATTTTACTTTACGATACCAGCAATTATAAAAACAACAAAGATTAAATACTTTTAAAAAACAATGCCGTTAATAAAAATAGTTCCTAATGTTATTTAAAACACATTACATATAGTATTCATTAAAATAATACGAAATATTTATCATAGTTCAAAAAGTCAGTGCACTGCTAAATGAAAAATTTGAAGAATAAATTTTTATTATACTCTAAAATACATATGATCAGTCATACACAAAAATGAATCAAATTTAAATATACAGGGTGTTTAAGAAAGTAAGTGTACAACGCTTAACCTATGGAAGAAATGACCCCACAGATAGTAAATTTGGCAATAATTTTTGTTTAATATGATTCCTACAAGAATTATGAGGTCATATAGTACTGAATAAAATTAGTAAAAAAAGCTTAATCAACACGGGTCCAATCTTCAATAGTTTCGGAGATATAAGGCAATGAAAAATGAGTTTTTTCAGTGTTTATCTCTGCTATCTCGAAAACTGTAAGAGTTACGACTTTGATTAAATGAGACATTTTGTTTACCTTTCACAGTTTACCTCTTAGATGTGTTCTTATTTTTCAAATAAAATCGAATAATTGTACTAAGACAAAAGCTGTGGCGACCTTGGCCAATATTTAGTTTTCAAATAACTTTGTAACTATTAGAAATTGGAAAAAATGTTTCATATAAAATGTTATTATTGTATTTTTATAATGTATTTACTGGCATAGACAAAATTTTGTTCGACCACTATCTTGGTAAGTTTTTCTTCGGTTTTAATACAAAATGGCCTCTTTTTCAAAAACAGTTGAAGATCGGGCCCATGTTCATTAAACTTATTTTACTCATTTTGGTCGGTAGTATATGCCCTCATAATTTGTGACACCCTGTATATATTCTGGGTACCAACAGACTATTTTTCTAAATAATTTTTAATGTTACACACACAGACAAAATAATCATAACCGCCAATTTGATTAAAATTACATATAAGTTGTTACTGTTCATTTTTAAATACATTTATAAAGAATATAGCGTCTTGAATAAAACCATTTACCTATTAGAAAATATCACAATTTTTAAAATAATTCAAATGCTAATTGTATGTTTTCCTTTAATAAGTACTCTATTAATGAAGCAGTGGTAGACTTAATTCCTACTGTCTTACAACTACATTTGCAAATTTATTAACCTTTGACATTCAAGTAACATGAAAAATTCAACATCAGGTATGTTTATAATGCTTCGTGGGAGTGTTCACGGCCTAGACAAGGTCATTAACAATATACTCACTACTTGTATTATACTATTGATTTTAAAAGATTATTTTTCATCATAAATTATTAATTTTAAAGTGTCCAGATTGAAAAAAATAAAACAGGGCTTTAACATTAAGAACACCATGTGCGATTCCAGAGAACTCTAATAATATCGCACGAGGTGCGTTGTACTACTAACCGTAGTGATCCCCGTAATTAAAGTATACAATGCTTTTCCAGCATTTTACTGCGGGAATCAACGTTTAGGGCCGAGAGTACAATAGCCATGCACAGGTACAAGGATGTCCCGCGGAGTGAGTCAGTCAAGGGTTGTCCGAGAGACATGCAGAGCAACGGTCTCTAGCCTGGTCTCTTGTAACACTGCAGCTCATTAGCTATTAACCACCCGACACCTCGAACTATTACCAAACTAACCATTACACTCACTCTTTAATATTTAACTTATACGGGGTGTTAATGGCGCAAAACTTCCCATTTAATTATAAATAAAAATGTTTCAAATAAATGTTATAGAGAATTAAATTCTATATCCAAAAACTCCACACCAGCTATGAGTGCCCGTGAGGTGACGCCTGGTAAGCGCCCACACGGTAAAATATATCGTCATCATTACCGATGTCTACATGTGTTGTAGATACTGGCACACCCACAAATGGGTAATATGCCGTGATGATATATTTATTTATTTATCCAAAAACTTAATCAGATTTTATTTTGTATATCTAATAAGCTGTAGAATCTAATTTGAATTTTTATAAATATTGCTCATGGAATTTACAAAATTTCACAGGTATTTCGATTTTACAAGTTACAAAATAAAAATAAATAAGAATAATACAACCTTTTTAGTTTTCGTTTTGTAAAATTTACTTTTCTAACGTTTCGACACAATAGTTCCTTCTTCAGGGAAAATGACAAATAATTTTTTTTTGCTTCTGTCTCTTTGTAATTTATTTGTCATTTTCTCTGAAGAAGGCACCAGTTAATGGTGCAAAAACGCCGGAAATAATAAATTCTACAGAACGAAAACTAAAAAGGTTGTAAATTCAATAGATTTCACTGTCAGTTCTCGTTGAAATATTTTAATAAAAAATAAAAAAATAACACTAGGTAAGTTTCAAAAATAAAATTATATTTACTATACGTATTTTGGTCGACTAGTAACTATTACCTGATGATGGTCTAGTCGACCGAAGTACGTATAATAAATGTAACTATTTTTGAAACTTACCTATAGTGTTATTTTTTTTAAAAAAAAAGGTATTATTCCTAATGTATTATGTGTTTTGAAAGATTTTTAATAATTTAAAAATAAAATCTGTGCAGTGATTTGGATGTAATTATGAGAACAAAATATTTTTAGGGGCTATCTGTAATATTTATTTGAAAATCGAATTTCTGACAAATCAAACGATATGCATTTTTTTGTAATTTTGTTTAAATTCCATGGCAATCACTATAAGTGAGCAATATTTATAAAATTTCAAATTGGTTTTTAAAGGATACTAAATACGTAAAATAATATCTGAGTAGTGATTTGGGCGTAGAATTTAATTCTCTACAACATTTATTTGAAATATTTTTGTCTAAAATTAAATGGGAAAAACTGATTTTCTATGGCCCGCATTTTAATTAACACCCTGTATAATTATTACGAGGTGTAACACGGTACAAAACATAAAAAGGTAAGTAAATTTTTCATGTTATTGAACAACAAAATATAAGCACTGTGTCCTATAGTTCCATAATATCATAACCCCGTATTTTTCTTATGATCTAAGTTCACAGTAAAGGCAGCACATACATATGAGTATTTACGGTGATCGGTAAATGCGAACTTACGCTGAGTGTAAATGTTAGCGAAAAATATCACAAAAAATATGATAAAAATGCACTGACGCTGGCACACTTGATCCACAACCTGTAATCACTAGTTTAGTTTCACTGATAACTATTATGTCCATATTACACACTAATAGTGAACATGTTGTAATCGGTGTGTCGTTTATCGCGCATGGATGCGATGCGTACACGAACTGGCGAGCACTGAGTGGTGCCGGGGCCGGGGAAAAGCCTGTGCCAACGCTGGCCACCTCGAGCCGTCAGACTGGACCGCCCATTTCACCAACACAAACGCGCGCACTCCGATACGAATACACACAAACGCACCAGCCAGGTAGATATACAGGTACAGGTAGTCTACAGCTACTGTGTAATTCCAAGTCGCACCCTTCTTCAACTCAAGCTTTGCTTGCTTTACTCGCTTTCAACAAACTCGCTAATATTTTCCATTCTCATTAAATTAAATATAATCATAGTTTTTCCCGTTGAAAACAGCATATTATATATATATATATATATATATATATATATATATATATATATATATATACAGGGTGTTAATACTAAGTCGTTACACCCAAAAATGGTAGTTAGAACTCATTAAAACAAACAACTTTTCTTAATTCCAATTTTTGATTTGGTACCCCGGTTCGTAGTTATTGAAGTTCTTATATATATATACAGGGTGTTAATACTAAGTCGTTACACCCGAAAATGGTAGTTAAAACTCATTAAAACAAACAACTTTTCTTAATTCCAATATTTGATTTGGTACCCCGGTTCGTAGTTATTGAAGTTCTTTTATATATATACAGGGTGTTAATACTAAGTCGCTACACCCGAAAATGGTAGTTAGAACTCATTGAAACAAACAACTTTTCTTAATTCCAATTTTTGATTTGGTACCCCGGTTCGTAGTTATTGAAGTTCTTTTATATATATATATATATATATACAGGGTGTTAATACTAAGTCGTTACACCCAAAAATGGTAGTTAGAACTCATTAAAACAAACAACTTTTCTTAATTCCAATTTTTGATTTGGTACCCCGGTTCGTAGTTATTGAAGTTCTTATATATATATACAGGGTGTTAATACTAAGTCGTTACACCCGAAAATGGTAGTTAAAACTCATTAAAACAAACAACTTTTCTTAATTCCAATATTTGATTTGGTACCCCGGTTCGTAGTTATTGAAGTTCTTTTATATATATACAGGGTGTTAATACTAAGTCGCTACACCCGAAAATGGTAGTTAGAACTCATTGAAACAAACAACTTTTCTTAATTCCAATTTTTGATTTGGTACCCCGGTTCGTAGTTATTGAAGTTCTTTTATATATATATATATATATATATATATACAGGCTGTTAATACTAAGTCGTTACACCCGAAAATGGTAGTTAGAACTCATTAAAACAAACAACTTTTCTTAATTCCAATTTTTGATTTGGTACCCCGGTTCGTAGTTATTGAAGTTCTTTTGTATATATATATATACAGGGTGTTAATGTTGTTTTTCGAAAAATCGTCAAAACTCCCTTATTTAAAGACTATTGGAAAAAAATATCTTTCAAATTTAGCTTTAGGCTCTCTAAAATATTTGGTATTTACAATTATTTTTTATTTTTTCAATGTATCTATCCATATATATATATCGGGTGTAACACGAAAACCGGTCATAGGCGTTTAACATGGGAAAACAGTTTTTCCTTGCCCAAAAGTGGCCTATTAATTTTAAACAAATAAATGTTATAAAGAATTAAATTCTGCATCTAAACCAATAGTCACATTTTCTTTAGCATCTTTGCTAACCGGAAAAATTGAATTTAAAATTTTATAAAACTTGCTTCTCCATAGTGTTAGTATTAGTATTAAAATAAAATCTCAAACAAAGTTTTCATCTTCTCTTCCTGTGAATAATTCTCCATTTTCAGTAATAACTTAAAGCTAAAGTTACAAACAAATATAAAGTAATGACATTTTACTTTGTCAGAAACGTATCTGTCGGATTGTGACATATTTTACCTGTCAGATACGTATCTGTCAAATTGTGACACATTTTACCTATTCGAAAAGCTCTGTTTGAGTTATCATTATTGAAAATAGAAAATTACATATTCCCAGGAAGAGAAAATACAAATTATTGTGTAGTATTATTTTGATGAAAACTATATTTTATTATTTCTGACAGGTAAAATATCTTCAAATTTGTTTAAGATTTTATTTTAATACCATAAAGAAATAACTTTTATAAAATTTTAAATTCAATTTCTTCAGTTACGAAATATGGAAAAGAAAATGTGATTATTGATTTAGATGCAGAATTTAAATCTCTACAACATTTATTTGAAGCAGTAATAGGCCGTTTTCGTGTTACACCCGGTATATATGTATATATATAAAACAGATTCAGAAATTCGTCAATACTGTAAAAACTATTTTGTAAAGAAGAGATTTTAATTCATTTTTGAAAATGTTAATATTTTAGGATTTGGAAGTTTATTGTAAATAATTAAGCCTAATTTTCTGAACTATTTTTAACTAAATTTAACTTGACATTATCTTTCTGTCTTGTATTATAGGTTGTTTATCAAGAACTAAATTAATGCCGCAATTCTGAACAAATCTGTAAGTCTTACAGATTTGTAGATCTGTAAAAAATGAACAAAATCGCAACGAAAGCTGCAACTCTTATGTATAACTTTATATTTATCAACAAAAATAAATGCGTTATTGTCAGTTTTTTACAGATTTACAGATCTGTAAGAGTTACAGATTTGGTCAGAATTGCGTCATAAATGAATCTTTATTTTTATAAACATAGATACAAAGTTCCAAAATAAAAATATCTGTTACCGTTAAGATATTAATTTTTTTTAATGCTAGTACTTTGGCAGTTTTACTACATGTCTTAATGATTTCACCAAATACAATATCTTTAATTGTTTTATAACATTAATTTTCAGTATTCTCTTTCAATTCATAGTTATGAAATACATAGGAAACTTTTAAATCACAATTTCAAAAGGCACCCAGCATTCAAATCTTCTAACTCTTTTTCCCTAAAATGGAAGATATAGCTATTGCTACTTGAGGAAACTATTATTACAATGCAAAAAGTCAAATCTATTAATAATAACTCATCAAATTTTGGTTTGTTCAAGAATTACAGGAAATGAAATATGATAACATTGACAAAAAGAAACAATGAGTAGAAATCCATAGATTTGGAATAGTTCAGTAAATGAAGTATATAATTCCAGTACAAGTTATAATTTATGTCTGATTATCAACGACTAGAATGCTATTGCACTAATCGTAAAGCTATAAACTATGAATGAAGTATTGCAGTAAAAACTACGGTGGTAGGTAGTAACCAGAGAGGACAAAGAGCGGTCAAACTGATCACTGAATCCCGCAATGTTATACTATGGACACGGTTTCACGTTACACACTCGCTCAAGTCAAATTCCACATACTTGTGGAACAACTTTGACTTTGACTATCTACAGTCTTCACCAACGAGCTCCGTTTATTATTCCTATACCTACGTTTTCAACGGCAAACTTTTTTTTACAAACTGAAGGCTAAATTAACGAACGAAGTAATTCGGAATATATTATGGTACTATGATCGCCGATTACGTTCATTGTTTTTGCATTTCAATATACAAGATGTCTTAGAAATAGGGGGACATACCTTAATCACAGATTTCTAGGCCCAAAATAAGACGATTTAACAAAAATTACCCTTTTCCGAAAGTGCACCGTTTAGCCAGTTCTTCTAAAAAAAAATTAATTTTGCTTATAATAACGAAACGCTTTGTTCAACTAGAATAAAATTTAGTATGACAATCCCTATGGATATAGTTCATCTTTTAAGACGATATTTGTTATTATTAGTGAACTTTGAAGCAGAATACTGGCTAAACGGTGCATTTTCGGATAAAAGTAAGTTTAGTTAATGGTCTCCCACAACCGCTACTCATTGTGATATGATCGAAAAAGTACAGAAAAAATTACTTAGGTACCTGTACTTCAAGAGATTTCATGTATTTTCTATATATGTTTCATATACTGAGCACAGAAATATATTTAATATTACTCTGTTACAGACAAGAAGAGAATTTATATCTATGTTATTTATTGTAAATTTAGTAAATGGAAAAATTTGTCTTCGTGAAATATTGCAAGAAATTAATTTTTCCGTTCCAAATGTGTCATTAAGACCACGATTTATATTGTTTGAAATTAAAAAATCATGTTCTCCATTAAATGAAATTTTAAAAGTAGCTAATAATTTAATTCTTAGAAATAAAAATTTCGACTTGTTTAATTGTAAGAAAATAGATTTATTTAAAATATTTTTTAAGACACCTTATTGATATTGATATTGAATAAGTTAAACATCTATTGTAAAATGTTTATACTATGCTAACTGTTAATATGTAATTGGGGGTTACCCTGTTTATTATCAGTATAAATAAACTTATTATTATTATTATTTTGAGCCCAGGAATCTGTGGTTAATCTATGTCCTCCTCTTTCTGAGACATCCTGTATAAGTGATAATCAAGTTTCTTGAATTTTTTTTTTTGCAGTTTTGTTTTAAATTATTTTATATGTTGTGTATAATACTTAATTTTATAAACAATTTCGGCAATTTGTAAATTCAGAAAGACAGTATGAATCACTTGTAGAATACTTATATGGTCCATCTGTTTAGTAGTACCATAACTAAATTCCAAGTTCTAACGAACTACCGACCAGCCGACGAAATAAATAACTGATAAATTTGCTCACACATTCCAATCCTACAAGCCGTTGGTCTCTTCTATGTATATTGATCAACTATGAAAATCTGTATAACGGAATAAATTTTGTCTTTAAGGTGGATTTATAACTAACACAGAATATAATTTAGCATAGGAAACATGCAATTTGGTCATAAGGAAAGTAATATATCCATTTATAAGAGACAAAGAGCACAGAACATAATTTAACACAGCATAGGAACTGACAAATGTTCAATTTTCTAACATTTCGTGGTAGTTCGAATACATATTTGTAAAAATACCGACGTGTCAGTCATTTGTTGGATAAAAATGGACGGCATCAAACTTATTTCTATAAATTTAATCATAAATTGATGAAGGAATTTTGGGAATCTAAAATTATTATTTTCGATCCCGGCCAGTGCAGACTTTTAACCGCACAAAACTGATCCCTGTGGTGCACTCTCCACACCAGCTATGAGTGCCCGTGAGGTGACGCCTGGTAAGCGCCCACACGGTAAAATATATCGTCATCATTACCGATGTCTACATTTGTTGTAGATACTGACACACCCAGTAATGGGTAATGTGCCGTGATGGTATATTTATTTATATTTATATTTATTATATATACAGTGTGTTAATTAAAAATCTGGCCATAGGCGTTTAACATGGGAAAACAGTTTTTCTTTGCGCAAAAGTCCCCAAATAATTTTGGACAAAATGTTTCAAATAAATGTTGTAGATATTAATATTCTACGCCTAAACAGTTTTAATTTTGCACGTTTGGTAACTTGTAAAATTTAATTTGAAATTTATAAAAATATTGCTCATTTCTAGCGATACCCATGGAATTGAAACAAAGTTACAGAGAAATGCGTATCGTTTGAACTGTCAGAAATTCAGTTTTCAATTAAAAGTTGCAGATAATTCAATTCTGCACCTAAATCACTACACAGGTATTATTTTTAAAATCTAACACTTAAATAACTTTTATTATTATTATTTTTTCACATTCTATCTTTAAAATTAAATTTCTCACAGTTCAAACGATACGAATTTCTTTGTAATTTTGTTTCAATTTCATGGGTGTCGCTACAAATGAGCAATATTTGCAGAATTTCAAATTATATTTTACAAGTTACTAAACGTGCAAAATTAAATCTGTTTAGTGATTTAGGCGTAGAATATTAATATCTACAACACTTATTTGAAACAATTTTGTCTAAAATTAATTGGGGACTTTTGCGAAAAAAAAAACTGTTTTCCAATGTTAAACGCCTATGGCCAGCTTTTTTAATTAACACACTGTATATATATATATATATCAAAATTTTTTTTGATTCTATCAATATTGTTTTATAAATAGATTAACTCTTTGTAACTGAAGATGGAGCATAAATGAATGAAATATTGAATGAAAATGAAATAATAATTTTAAATGGATTCCCGAAATTCCTGCACCGATCTTACAATTTAAGGATCCAAAATTTTAATCTCGTTTTAATCATAACAAACAATAACATGAACTCGAAATCAAATTTGACAAAATTTATAAAAATATCACAGTCAAAGACGAACATATGTTTTTCTTCTTATTATTTGAAAATGCCAGGTACTTCTTCTTTTACTTCTTATTTTCACTATGTTTTGTGTGACTTTATAAAACCCCCTGACAAAATTCTATATTTTCTATGCTAAAATAATCTGTGCTAAATTATGTTCTATGTTCTGTGTAAGTTATAAATCCACCTTAAATTTGTTACAGTCTGCTTACGAAGAACAAAATATATAAGCATTACGCGATATTATCAAAAGAAAGCTTGAACGATCAACAGTCCTTACTTCACATATGAGTGTCCTAAGATTTCACTTGTCAGTTAAATGTCAAAACTGGAAATGCCATACAAGCGACCGTCAACTCAGCAACAAGTTTCATTTATACCACACGAAAATCGGATCAGACCACGCCTTGCCATTAACGAAAGATTCGATTTAAACCAAAACATTAATATCGATCAACATCAAGGTAAAAACAAGGAAAGTCGAATGCTGCATTCAGCATCAGCGTTGCTGGTAGTCTCTGTCGCTATGGGGTCTTTGGGACGAATATCAGTATTTACTGCAAACGGTAGTGGGAGTTGGGTTGGGAGTAGACCAAGACCAGTCGTTAGTATTGTCTCGCTCTCGGAACTAGTTCCATATGGCCTTGTGAAGGTTATCGCGTGAAGCTATTATATGATTAGCGCCCGAACGTTAAACTATCACTAACTTAGTTCATTTCTTATCGAATATCAAAGAAAATAGAAAACAAACGCATTGTGTCGTGGTCGTGATCAAATGCTACTTTTTTCCAGTCTAGAAAACTGTTTTGCCATACACTTAAATATCTTTTTTATCTCCCGCTACCCTTGGTAAGGGAGGTATCTCTAGATTTTAATAAATGACCCTAGAATCCAATTTTAACATTTTCACGATGATGTCTGTATGTGTGAATAGTTTTTGTCTACGCTCTAACTCAAATATATCATTCAGAAAATTCTGAAACCTTGTATTTCGACGCTACTCTAATAATCTGTTGTGACCAGCACAAGACCTCTCGCTATTTCCATATTAGGCTATATAAGTATTGTACATATTTGACATTTCTAGTACACACAAAAACACGTATCTTCTTAATATATTTTTTAATTCATTCTACGAACAAGTTTCCTCTTATTCTTCTAATGTTCGAGATTCTTCCAATTCACTGATGAGATTTAATTAAATTAATAATAAAATAAGAAATATTAAATGTACTTCGCAGAAAAAGTCTTCAGTAATGTCTCTGGCTTTTTGACACTTACATTTATCTGTCAATTACAAACATTTTAATTTTTCCACTTATTTTCCATGGGCTGCTAGATAAATTTACAACTTATTATTTTATATATTTATATGTCTTTATCTTTAACTCCATAGACGACATAATAAAAATTTTAAGTGTATCGGATAGAGATTTTTATATTCTTTAATATTAGTAATAACAGAATTTTTCAAAAAATAATATTTAGATTTTTTTAAAAAAACTATTACATCCGGTTGTTCAATTATTACCAAAATCTAATCAGCTCTTCCCAGGAATGTCAGATTGAGGAAACTGCAATTAAATATTTTTTAAGTCTTGTATTTGAGAAACCGTGGTTCGAACATCCACTCATCCACACACACACATACACACACATACGCACACGCGGACATCATCTTAAAAATGTTATAATAGGATTGCAGGGACCTTAAAACGTGCTTGTCCACTAAAATGCGATTTTTAGCATGATTTCAATACCTCTCTTAGGTAAAAAGATACCTTTAGATTTTGGTGTAAATCGGATAACCGGATATGGCACTTTACTTGAAGCTCATAATGACTTTTCTTCAAAAAATACTATTAAATGTCATTTTTTGCATTTTATGACATTATAAAAATGAAAGATTATTCAATTTTCGATACAATAATAATTTTTCTATATATTTTATAGAGAAATTTAAAAAATAATCTTTTTTATAAATCTCAGAGCCTATGATTTAAAGATTCCTTTGTTACACAGTTCATATTTTAAATATATGTAACTGACAGATAAATGTCACTGTCAAAATAATAATCATTTCTAATTGATATTGATGATATTTTTAAAAGAAATAGTAAATAAAGCAATAGTTATATGCGAAGGAACTAAGTATTTAAATTAATAAAAATTAAATAGCGGGAGGTTCTGTGTTGGCCACATCAGA
Organism: Ophonus ardosiacus; assembly: GCA_943142095.1. Classification (NCBI taxonomy): domain Eukaryota; kingdom Metazoa; phylum Arthropoda; class Insecta; order Coleoptera; family Carabidae; genus Ophonus; species Ophonus ardosiacus. Next base: position 46,865,177 of record OW964833.1, on the reverse strand, counting down.
TTTTTTATAATTTTTTTATTAAAAATTTTCATGTAGTTCTTCATAAAATGTTGAATATTACGGATATTGCTAGTTTCATTAAAAATAGTCACAGATGTAGAAATCATAATCCGCAGTGAACAAATCCACATTTATTAATTACGATACTCATCACCCGCTAAAATTAATCGATCATATCAAGCTTACAAGTTAAATGCACAGCCTACCTTACTTGAAATGCGAGCACATTAAAAAGATGCTCTTATATGGCAAATACAGCTAGTTCTTGATCATGTATAATTATCTAATCACAAAAACTGCTTATATTATTAACATTCTGCGCTCGTACTAAGGTAAGACTAACCAAAATAATTACTTATTTGCAAGCGTAAAATGGAAGAAAAATGATTTCTATTAACGATTTATTTATAGTTGAAACAGCGTAATTAATGGAATTATTGAAAATTACTACGAAGCGTCCGAAAATGATCGATTTCCTTCAAGTGTAACTAACATATTAATACATATTTAATTACGTGCATGTTTAGTTCACATGTTTACTGATATACATAATAATATGTAATTCCATTAATCGAAAAACAATATTTACCAGTCGAAATTTACCCAAAGCACTAATTGTAATTAAATTCTTATTTTTATTAAAATTCCATGTTTTTTTCCTGAAGAAATGGGAATAATATTTGGAATTTTTATAACATTTTACACCTAAAGTTCGAAAGCTTGAATACATTACTTCACAGTTCAAACATTTTACTCTTTAAAAGACTCTATATAAATCCGAAGATTGTTCTACTCCTTATGGAAGAGTAAATAAAAAATAAAATAAATAAATAAATATATCATCACGGCATATTACCCATTTCTGGGTGTGCCAGTATCTACAACACATGTAGACATCGGTAATGATGACGATATATTTTACCGTGTGGGCGCTTACCAGGCGTCACCTCACGGGTACTCATAACTGGTGTGGAGAGTGCACTACCGGTGTCACTTTTGTATAAAAAAGAGTACTTTATTGACCCCTGTGGTGCACTCTCCACGCCAGCATTGAGTGTCTGTGAGGTGATGCCTGGTAAACGCCCGCACGGTACAAATATGTCATCATCATTACCGAAATCTGTGTACAACGCAGATAGGCACACTCTGAAATGGGTAATATGCCGTGATGATATATTTATTTTATTTATTGCATCTCGCTAAGAGAGGTATTGGAATCATGCTAAAAATCACATATCCAGGTTTTAGTGGGTAAGCACGTTTTAAGGTCCCTAGAATCCGATTATACCATTTTTATTATGATGCTCGTGTGTGTGTGTGTGTGTGTGTGTATGTATGTTAGAAACACGGTTTCTCAAACACCGTGTTTCTTACACACACACACACACACACACACACAAACATCATCGTAAAAATGTTATAATCGGATTATAGGGACCTTAAAACGTGCTTATCCACTAAAATCTGGTAAAAATTATTCAAATTAGTGCAATTTGAATCACTACACTTTTTGGGAGCAAAAAAAATAATGATTAAAGAAATAATATACAGAGTATTATTCCGATTTACTATAAAAGTGGTACTTATTGCTTTTACTATATTTTTACTTATTGAATAAAAGTATTAAATACAAAACGAAATAGTAAAATTTTATACTTGAAAATGTAGTTAGTCCAACAAAATATTTTACCTTCCCTCTTTTTTTTTCGAACTGTTGAATAAATAGCTTAATTTCACAATGAATATAGATTTTGTTATGAGTTGAAATGGATCAGTAATTTCCGGGTGCCCTGTATACATGCATACGCATTACGTCCAATTCATGGGGAAAGTGCCCCAACCTGCTTGACCGTTCTTTTCAATGGCCAATCGCTCAACGCCCATGTATTCCGAATGCCGCAAGCAAGCGCGAAAATGTTCTGCCATCTGTCTACTACTAAAATGTACGATAATAATAAAGAATGGTAAAAGTTCCAATTGGAAAGTGAAATTAGTACACACAATCAGTTTATACCATATAGACGCAATTTCACCAAAAAGAAAACTTGAAAAACACGGTGAGGTCAAGAACTAATACTCATATTGTTATTCAAATTATAATTCCTTCATGTATGCCCTTTATACAGAATGCCCATTTTATAAGTTCCCGCCTTAAAGTTTAAAAATAGGCAACTCATGTTACATTTCGCGACTTGGTTTTTAAAATTTTTTTTGCTCTTATACCTACTGTGATTATTTGATTATTATTAATTATGTTATATTAATATTTACCAAGTGGCTTATGATATATATTCTGTTTTGCCTATTTTTAAACTTTAAGGCGGGAGCTTATAAAATGGGCACCTGTATGTACAGGGTGTTTCAAAGAAAGTGTAAAAAAATGAAGGGCCATATAATACTGACCAAATTGAGTAAAAGAAGCTTAATCAACATGGGTCCGATCTTCAATAGTTTCCGAGATATGGGAAGTGAAAAATGAGTTTTTACGGGGTTTACCTCTGCTATCTTGAAAAGTATAAGAGTTACGACTTTAGTAAAATAAGACTTTTTGTTTACCTTTCAGTCATCTTAGATGTGCTTCTGTTTTTTTTTTTTAATCAAATAATTGTACTAAGTTAAATGTTGTGGCAACCCTGGGTAATATTTAATTTTCATATAACTTCGTAATTATTAGAAGTTGAGAAAAATGTTTCATACCTATAAAAATTTTTTGTTTTTTTACCTCTCGCTAAGAGAGGTATTGGATTCATGCTAAAATTCGCATACCCAGATTTTATTGAATAAGCACGATTTCAGGTCCCTAGAAACCGATTATAACATTTTTAAAATGATGTCTGTGGATGTGTGTATGTATGTGTATGTGTGTGTGTGTGTGTGTGTGTGTGTGTGTGTGTGTGTGTGTATGTATGGATGTTGGAGGGACGATTCCTCAAAAACTATAAGACTTAAAAAATATATAACTGCAGTTTCTTCAATCTGACATTCCTGGGAAGAGCTGAAAAGGTTTTGTTAACAATTGAACAACCGGAAGTAGTAGTGTCTTAAAAAAAATCTTCTAAATATAATTTTTTGGGAGTTTTTTTTTATTAAATATTGAAGAACATAAAATTCTCCATCTAATACACTTAAAATTTTTATTATATCTTGTATAGATTTAGAGATAAAGACACTATAATTTATAGAATAAACTAATCGCAGAGGCCAAGGCACTAAGGAAACCAGTTGACAAATTCCAATGTTTATACAGTTTTAGTGACATTCTGACAGCTTTTTCTGGGAAGTATATTTAACTTTTCTTATTGTTTTATTAATTAAATATTTGAAATTATAGGTACAATTGTGGTAAAATGCATATATCCATCATAAATACCGCCAATCTGGTTAACGAAATGGAAGAATCTCTGACTTTTAGAAACTTTCTCATACAATGAAAAATAGATATAATTAGAACTATATGTGTGCAGAAGACATGTTAAATACAATAAAAAACAATATTTGAGTAAAGTTCTGTAATTTTTTGTTATAAAACGACGGTTCGAAAGTGAAGTGCAATACAATACTTATATAGCCTAATATGGAAATGGCGAGAGGTCTTGTGCTGGCCACAACAGATTTTTTTTATAGTCTATTTACTGACAAAGACAAAATTTTGTTCGATCATTATCATTGTCAGTTTTAAATTAAATATCAATTTTGAAATACGAAATGCGTACAAAAATTTGTGAATTTAAATTTTTTGCAGTCCGACCTTAAGCGACAGATAGTGCTACCCCCAGCTGTACACGGTCTACCACAGGCTTATTAAATCAAAGCCATAACAGTAGAATTCTGTACAAACTATATAGGCCCTCTTACTTGACGGCGATAACAATGACATAAAGGTTTTCGAAAGTGGGGAACTTTCCAATAAAGTTCCATGTCATTAGTGGACTTGCTTCACTGTTTCAGCGTTTCTTGGTGAACCACTTAAATTAATATTACACGTTAATTATTGTCCACAGACAACGCATGTGAAAAGGTTATACGTACGTTGCAATATATGCGGCCACACCTGTGCGTATTTCTTTTAGTTTTTTCGATATTTACGTTTATTTTGTAATCTTCTTTGGGCCGCTGTTATAAACGTCCAGTTTAATTTAGTTCCATAATAAATTTAATAAAATGAACAAATTCGAATCATTTCCATTTAAATCATTGCTGTCAAAAATTCGCAATGCATTTGTTCATTTAATTAAATTTGGAATTCAATTTAATTGGACGTTTATAATACCAGCCCTTGAACATATAACCTTTCTTTTAAATACACGTACATACATATATAACGTTTCTCCCATACGTTTTCAAAAATTTTATATATATATACGGTGAGTATTTTTTAACGTGAAACTTTGGGTTTGTCATATCTATGGTGACGACTTGATATTTGATTGGCAGCAATGTATTTGCCCGTTCTATTTAAAATTAAACATAGGGAACGAATCTGACAGAAGTATTCTATTTAAACATTGTAAGAAATTTAGCGGAGTCAGAAAACCATTCGAGAGCACTAAACATATTTCGGGCACAAGGTGCACACAGTATTTTTTCTACATCTAAATTTAATTTTTAGAAAACAGGTATAATTATTTAAACAAAATTAACCTCTCATGACATCTTGTCAATATGACAGATAACTGTTGAATTTTCCTATAAGTTATGATTTGACATTTGATTGACAGCAATGTATTTGTCTGTCTCATTTAAAATGACACATGGGGAATGAATTTGACAGAAGTATTATGTTTAAATATTGTAAGAAATTTAGCCGAGTCAGAAAACCACTCGGGCACAAGGTGCACACTATATTTTTTTTACAACTAATTTTAATTTAGAATTCAGGTATAATTATTTAAACAAAATGAACCTCTATTGACGTCATCAAAAGTCAAATTCGTTCCCTATGTTTCATTTTAAATGGAACGGGCAAATACATTGCTGTCAATCAAATAATGTCAAGTCGTAACCATGGATATGACAAACCCAATGTTTCACGTTAAAAAATACTCACTGTATATATTTACCGGGTGTCTACTTGGAATCCGTAATATAGGGAATACAATGTTATTTTTTACATTTTGCTGTAGTTTCTGGCCTATTAATTTTAGAGAAAAGTAGTAAATAAAAAAATTGTTCAGAATTAAAAACTACATAATATGGGACTAAAATTAATCACAATTTCTTTTTATTTTACGAAAAAAATGCAAATTAAAATTCGTAATTTCGGAGTGCCATTGAATTACTGATGTTTTATTTATTTTTATTTGACATTTAATTTTTGATATATTATTATAATTAATCTTGAATGTTATAATAATATACTATTCATGAATCATTTTATACTTTCTTTTTGTGTTTAATTACACTTTTAATGATTATATAAAATTATTTATTGACAAGAGTAGAATTATGGGATGTCAAATAAAAAAATTAAACATCCGTATTTCAATGGCACTCTGAAGTTTGCTGTAATTTGCATTTAACCGAAATTGTATTTTTTTTTTTAGTTTTAAAAATTCCAATGATGGCAATTTGCAATGGGACACATACATGTCTCACGATTTCATTCTTTCGCCTAATCTGATCTCAAAAAAATATATTTTCCACTCTTCATATCCTTTTAGATAAAAATGATTGTAATTGCCTGTTTTTCATTTGTTTTACTGTTATCTTTGTTGTTTTTATCATAATAATTCAATAATTTATGTATTGATTTTCTTAAACAAATAAGATACAGATACATACAAATGGTGTCACTTCCTACTATGACGCCTATGCAAAAATTATAACTGACCTCATAATTCGAAATCATAACAGTTATAAAAAAGGTTGATATTTAAATATGAGTAAAAGCACAAAAAATATGAATAAATTTCAAAATTCTATTCTGAAAAATTTTAATGAAAAATTAATTCCAGCCTATTTAGTAATTAGATTTTTAAATGTTTGGCATTTGGACAGACTGCTAGATAAAATTTATTTTAAAAATTTCTCGGTGCAGTCACTCAGGTTTTATATTTTTCTGTGTGAACCGTAACAGATATCACAAATTAAACAGAGAGAAAAGTTTATGTTGAAAGTATCTTTCTGAAAAAAATAATTTTACGTTATCGGTGTGGTCATTAAGTTCCTCTTTAATCAATATCGGAACACCCAAGTTTTATACACTAGTGGTTCACTAATAATAAGTATAATCTTAAAAGATGACTTATAACCATATAAAGTGCTATACCATACATTTCATACAAATCGAATAGAAGCAGAATACTGGTTAAACGGTACACTTTCCGGTAAAAGTAAGTTTAGTTAAATACCTAGTCTTAATTTAGCCTCAGGAATCTATGGTTAAGCCATGTCCCCCTATTTTAGAGACAGCTTGTATAGTTCTTTTTAAGAAAAACCAGTAAACAGTACCTAAATACTTACTTTTGCTTGACCAATTTTATTTAAAAATTACACTCTAAGAAGTAAGTGGTGAAATATATTAGTGTAAAAATCAACACTCAATTTTGTAAAATTTGTTAAATGTAAATGATAAAATGTAGTAAAAATTGTAGTGTTAAATAATTTATAAAAAATTTACACTATTTATAGTAATAATTTAAAGAAAATTCATTCTACACTCTGATCAGTTTTGTCGAGTTCCTAATGAAACAAGTTAAAAATCGCACGCTAGTTTAGTTTATTGTGGTACTTCGAAGTGTTCGGATGTATATTTCTGTGTTTTTTGTATTAAATGATAATACATACTAACATTTAAAGTGAGATACAAACATTTGTGTAAATGTGTTTTCTTAAACGAAGGCATCAGATATGAAGATTTCCCATTGCCTGGTAAGTACTATATCATCATTTAATCTATAAAAAATGCGTTCTATAAATGAGATCTTTGACATTTTGTTTTTATTTATTTATAATATATACATTCATGGAATATGTATGTATCTGGTAACACCATTTCATAGTTAAAATACATTAGTTGATGCTATGTTATGAAATATTCGTATTCAATTTTGAACCACTTCTACGTATACTTTTATACCAAATTTGTAAGTGGTTAAATTTACATAACTTGGTGTGGACCTATATACAACAATTTTAGTGTTTATTTTAAACAGAATCAGAATATCTTGGTGTGTAGTCAGCTCTTTGGATAACCGTATAAACTTTAAATGTGAATGGAATGAAATATTTATAGTTGTTTTAGGTACCTTAAAATGTTTTTTTAACATATTATCGATTTTTTTAACAATATCTCCATAAAAGTGCACAACAAATTATAATTTTATTGTTATAATAATACTCAATATTATTTTCTATTTTAGCAATTATTATACTATATCTGTATTAGTAAAATACAATTAGAAGCATAATACTCATAATTATAGGTATTTATATCCTGTTCGTACTATGTAAATCTCAGAATTATATAGGTACTGTTATTTATTGGTTTTTGATTACAATTATTAAAAATGTACTGAAATTTTCAATTATATAAAAATGTAATCATTGTTCGGCAAGGAAAGTGCGACATTTTAATAATATATTTTATGATCATTATGTATCAATCATTTCTTATAAAATTTTTAGAATAAGAGCGTTTATAATGTAGCTGACAGTCAATTAAAATAAAAAAATGATTTTTTTTTAATTATGGGAAAAACCGAGTATGATTGAGCCATAAAACATTTTTTTGAAAGGTTTTAATACCAACGAAATAATTTTCTGACCTTCCCTTGTACATAAATACTTGTAAATAAGGATATTTTTATGAAAACAACTTAGTTATGAAAGATGAAGAAGTTAATAGTTTTTAAAATATTCGAGTTTTTAATGTCACTCTACTTCAAATTCTTAATACTTGTAAGACTTCTACTATTGCATTTTTGAAATCCGGAATCCATTTTTAATAACATGAATGCAGAAAATAAAACAATAGACACTACTTGTTTGAATTTATGATGCCACGCCAGAATGAAACCACGTGCGTGTAAGGAAATGAAAGATATGTTGAATGACAGAGCAAAATCGTAAAACTAAGATATAAGCAAAATAATTATCACAAGTAAACGCGATCACCTTAAAAATATCTCGTGATCGACTGCTTGTGCACCCCTGGTATAGAACAATAGTAATTAAGTATACATAAAGTTCTAAGCAAATATTTAGTCAAATTATTGCGTTTCCGAAAACATTTAAAATACATATAAATGATAATCTTATAATAAAGGAAATCTTGTCTTGCAGTAAGTTTGTCCTTCGTTTGTAAAACTGACTATTTTTCCCTTGACTGATAATAGAAATATTATCCACTGTTATTACTATTACTAATATTATTTGTAAAATTGTAAAAAAAAAAAAAAACATTTGGTGTACCTTTCATACCGGCTTTTTAAATCAAATTTTGTTACATTCTTTAACATTATTGGCAATGTTTTTGTTGTTAATTGTTTTTCCAATCAAGCTAATATAGGTATATCTTTTTTCATATAATGGGTTATGTTAATAATGCTATTATTATTATTATTATTATTATTATTATTATTATTATTATTATTATTATTATTAACAGTTGATGTATCATCTTTGTACACACATTAATAATCATAGTATAACTACACTATTATATTAATATTGCAATTTTTTACGGTTTGAAGATTTGTAAAAAAAATCTAAAAACAAATCAACTTTATTATTATTTATTATTATTATTATTATCCATTATTATTATTATGAATAAAGGATAATAATCCTTAATAACTGTACGTGGAATCAAGTCAGGACTATTTGAAAATGAAAAAAAGGGTATTAGATCGAAAAAAAATGTAATATGCCTGTGAAGGTATTGGTTGTCACATCGGTTGATGGTTTTCTCTATTCTATTTATTCTATTCTATGATTTTACGTTTCTATTTACTTTTGTAAAATAAATGTTACACATCCTGATTTTTTTCCATTGTCACAAATACCAATAACTCAATTTTACAAAGATATTTAAAATAGTTTTATGAATAAATAATATATAAAAATGCAGAAAATAATATTAAAAATACAGATACGATGAAACATTTATTTTGAAAAATAAAAATGTGTACTATGTATTTTTCCAAAGAAAAAAAAAATCTAAAGGAATGTAGGTGTAAAATTTAATGAGCTGCGTTTCTGAGTTTCCGAGAACCCAATGTATATATACCTACCATATATATATCGTTGCGTGCAAAAGTTTTGGGCCACACATATTTTACCTCTTATAAAAGAAAATATTTATTTTTTTTGTAATGCTTTTACATATAACACTACTGTTAGGTATTATAATTAGAACAATTAACATGTTTTAATATTTATTTTCATTGTATTTTATAGCACAAACGAAATTAACCGTGTTTCATAAACATAACACCAAAAAAAATTAATAATTCAAGTTTTATCCATGTTTAACACAAAAGAATGTAGACTGAAAAGCTTATAAAATAAGGAAAAAGATGAGACTATTTTCAACATACATATGTTCTCATTTAAAAATATTAGGTACGTATTACATCTCAAGATTTATTGTTTTCAAAAAATTAATAAAATAATAATAAATAAAAAAGATTAAACCGATTTTTTAGTAGTTTTCAAATACATATGTGTATGTTTGGCGCAATATTTTTGAACAGTGCGATAAATTATTTTGTTACTACATAAGTTTATTTACATAGTTTCTAGTTTATAATAAGTAAATATCTTATGTACAAATGCATATGTTTATTAATATAGGTAAATGTTTGATTTCGTATCACCTTTACAATATATGATATGATTTAAAATACGTTTGGCTCAAAACTTTTGCACATATACCTAGATTATAAATTCTTATTGACTAATGAACATAAAAAGAAATAATTATATACATAATTAAATATTAACTTGAGTTCATAGCTAAAATGAATTTTAATAGAGAGGTGGGACAACTAAAATAAAATATAAAACGAGAGAGCCACGTACAGCTAGGCGAAATTATTGTAAATAAAATGTTTTATAAAAGTTTATGCAAAGATGAAATACTATTTCTAAAAATGTGATCAGCGTAAAGCGTGCAATAGATTGTAATTCAAACACATGAACTCTAAATTTACAACATACATCATTCATACTTCCTATTTTTTTAAATTCTCTACTCATATTTATGTAATTAGAATAATATTTTTTCGAATTATTTTAAAATTGAATACTTATGAAATATATTTATTTTTCAGTCTCTAATAACATTTAAAAATAGAATATTTAGCGAATTTTTTTTTTTTCACTGAGTGAAGATTAGAAGCAAAAAACAAAAACAACGAAAAAGCTAGCCTAAAACAATTAACCAAACATTCAACTGCATTGCATACTTACATTACACCGCAAGCTCTGAAACTGCAATTGTTGTCTAGTAACGTGATATACGTACCTGAAAGAAGAAGAAAACACGTTGTGAACAAAACAAGTAACTATTTTATTACTTTATTTTATTAAAAAGAAGTGCGCTTTGATCTTCGATTAATAACCTTTTACATTTAATTCAAAATGCAAAACTCTGAACTTACATCAAATTTAAATATTATAGCTAGTAATATGCCCGGAAATTCCTTCAGTAACGATTTGCGGGAAAAAAAATTGTTACGTATTTTTCCGGATTACTGATTCTTCTGATTCTGATGTCTAATTACATATTTGTTTACATTTTAAATTATTTGTTCTTGTATTACCAATGTACACTTTTTCGATATTAATAAATTCCCCCCCGGGTAATTTCTCAAAAAAAAATCCGGGGAAATTCCTGGGAATATTCCCGTAACTTTAAATTTCGGGAATTGACCCATCTCTAATTATAGCATTTAATACGCTTTTACTTAATTACTTTAATATTATTGCAGTAATCCGATAATTCTCATAATCCGGATTGAGCTAGTTTCAATTGATACGGATTAGCGGTGCTTTACTGTATCTGTGGAATAAAAAATTAAAAGTAGTATTATTTTTTTTGACTTTAGGAGTGTTTTTATTCGGAATAATAATAAAAAAATTGTGTGCTTAAGACCGCACGTCCGAAGTGAAAACTTAAATGGTTGACATTTGGATCGTACAGCAATGCCATCTCTTGACTTCTTCCGGAAGCTTTATAAACTTAAATCTTTAAATGTGCTGGACATTCATATTTTTTTATGAGATGTCAAAATCCTGTGAGCTTTCTAACGAAATTCTAACAAAATTTTCAAGAAAGAATTTAAGTTTTCTTGGGAGAAGACTGGAAAACAACTCAAATTTTATTATGACCTACCACAAACAGGGTTGTTGTAATTTTGCCCGACCCAAAAATCCCACCCGGGTTTTTTTAAAAAAACCCATCTAAAATAACCCAAAAAAACCCATCTGAAAAAACCCACTTTTATGAAATCATATTTTATTAATTAAATATGGTACATACTTATATGGCACGCACATATATACATCAATTTTTGTCACCGGCAACATTTTACAATCAATTTCATTTTGTGTACTTCGTGTTTGATCATTTTTAATATTTTTCATTGCTGTGCGAACTTTGCACAGTGTTTTTTTTATATTTGGACAACTCCAGTCCTGGTGTCAGTATTTTCATTATTTTTTAAGTTGTAACATACTATTAGGTGTGACACTTGAATCTTATTCTTGTACACACTTGCATCTTGCATTGCACAGACTCTCTAGTTAATTTATTGTTTATTACATTACACTCTTTTAAAAAAAATTATTAATATTAATATCTGTTATCTATTACGCCGACTTGTGTATGTGTATTAAGATACTTTATAAAACTAAAATTAAAAATGATGAAAAACTATATTTCGATGTTTGTCAATAAAACCCGCTTTTATTTAAAAAACCCAGGTGGGCTGAGTTTTTTGTAAAAAACCCGGGTTTTTTTTCAACTCTGACCAAAAACCCCAAAAACAGTTTTAAAACCGGTGATGTGTGCGCAATTTATTCCCGTTGTCATTTAAATGCCATTTTTAGGTTGTCATAAAATCAAGTTAGCGGTTGTAATAACAATCACGTTGTAACACTGTCAATACGGTTTTTCAAAATTATAAACAAATAAAATTTACAACAAAGACAAAAGTAAGTAATGTTTTATTTACTTATAAATAAATAAATAAATATATCACAGCATATTATACCCATTGTTGGGTGTGCTAATCTGCTTTGTACAGATATCGGTAATGACAACAGTGACAGCAGAAATAAGTCACGCCAAAACGGTGAGTTAGGAATAAGAGTTTCTTTTTGACATATTGTGATGTTTCCCGGTCTTGTATTAATAACGTAACGTAGCCTATGACCCGAATTAACGTGACGGCGCGTTCGGCTCTCCCCGAGTTTACCCGAATGAGAAGTGTGCAAGGTGTGCCTAAAGAATTTTTTGCTTTAAAAAGTGGCCCATTTGTTAAAACTTTTTTCAGTCACTGGAGAGTATAAATGAATAGAACTACAGTTAATTCATTAAAATAAAAGATACACTATAGGTACGTATTCCTAAACATTTAGAGTGATATATTTCTAATCAGAATATCAACTTTTCTATGGTATTCTATTTATGGTACATACGCACATATATTTTTATTTTGCATTTGTTTAATGACATAGCTTGACACTTGGGTAGACAATAAAATCCGTTATTATGCTGCTGAGTCATTTTACTTATTATTAGATTACTATATAATAAGAATTTCTTGTGCCATTATAGCATAGCACTTTGACAACGAAAGTAAACTATTATAGTAAGACCTCTGCCCTGTAATATTTTTTATATATAAATTGCTGAGTAACTGTATAAAAAACAAGTTCATACTATGTTGTTTAATATTATAATTTTCAACTACAGTCGAATCTCTATAACTGGAACCTCCATAACTCGAAACTCTCTGTAAGTCGAAGTTTATTGGTGTCCCGGCACATTTTATATATTTACAATGTATTTTGACCTCTCTAACTCGAATTTCTGTAACTCGAAAATCTCTATAATTGCAATTAATTTTCAAGTATGAATAGGTTTCAAATTGTTGACACCTTTTTATACTCTTTCGAGTTGCGAGGTTGAATTTTTTTTATCACTTTTGAATTTCCATTTATGACGTCAGAGTTAAAAATTTTATATGGGCGTCATAGTAGAAAGTTACACCATTGGACAGCAATTTTTTTTTGCTTTCCAACAACAAAAATGCAATAATTATTAAATTTATTTAGTAATAAACAATAAAAGAAATGAAAAATACAATTATAATTGCAAATTTTCTAATTTATTTAAATTAGTCAAAGTACATTTAATTTTAAAATTTCAATTTCTGAAACGTACATTTCCTGTTAGATTTATTACATTTTTTTTTTAGTAATTTGTTTTATTATTTTATTTTTGCCAAATGTGCCAGATATATTAGTTGTATAACATAAAAAATATCTATGCTTCAACATGTGATGTTACATCTTAGTATGTTTTAAAAATATATTATTCGTGCCATAATACACGTTTGTTAAACAGAAAAATTTAATACTAAAGATAATTATTAATGCAATATATATATTGGGCATAACCAAAGCTTTTTCACAGTAAAAACAGATTGCAGAATTTAAACTTGGTTATCTTTCTTTTAGACAGCGGAAAATGTTCATATAATCTACATAATTGTTTTGAGAGAACAAAAATGGGGTTATACCAAAATTTTTTCTAAATCATTAATGCAAATCAAATATATTATATTTTTACTATATATACAGAGTGCCCATTTTCTAAGTTCCCGCCTTAAAGTTTAAAAATAGGCAACCCATGTTGCAGTTCATAAGTTACTTGGTTTTTAAAAATTTGTTTTGCTCTTATACCTACTGTTATTATTCGATTTAAATTACTAATATTTACCAAGTAGCTTATGAAATGTATTCCGTTTTGCCTATTTTTAAACTTTAAGGCAGGAATATATATATGGACTTGGAACAAACCAATATTTAACTGCCGAAATATCGTTTCTCTACGACAAGAAGCACAATACTTCTTTGTATTTATACATATTATTAGCATCATTTTTATAAATAAAGAATTTATCAGAGTCCACCAGTTTTGTGTTAATTAAAAGAACAAACATATTAACATGAATAATTTGTATGTTCGTTGTCAGACAAATGACGTGTGAGTAATCTGTAAACTAGAGAGATTACGTTCATAAACAGGGGCGCCGACTTGTGGGGGACAACGGGGCCAGTGCCCCCTAAAAATAATTTTGTAGAGGGAAGTGTTCTTAACAAGATTACATTAATGAATTATCAAAGGACCAAACTTTGATTTATTGTATAGTGTAAAGAAAAAGCTTCAATGCCCCACGCTGAAATTTGTTAATATTTGGACGTTTCGGGCTTATAGCAAGCCCATCTTCAGATGTTTATACAATTTTTTCAATCAGAATACTGTAAATTATAGAAATTCTTACCGATGTAACGAATATACAAAACTTTTAATTGTTATACAAAAAAAATCAAAGGTACATTTCTCGTTATATTTGGGATTTTTGAAATTCTTTAATCCTTTAATCTTTGCTGGCTGCAGTATACATATTAAACGGATTATACAATTCTCTAATATCGAAGCATTTTGCACGTGTTCCTAAATATTCTTGGTAATAAATTTAAATGCTAATGGAGCATGAGATTATTATAATAAACCATCTAATTTTAGAGTTAATACATATTTTAAAATTTGTTAAATATTTATAGAATGAGAATTTCCAAGGCAACGCCTTTTTAAAAAATGTGTATTGCATATAAATTTTAGCCTTAAGTATATTGTAATTAAACTAAGATAATGCTTAATTATAAAGTATTTTATTAAAAAAGTGATTTTTTTTAATATTGTGACGTCACGGCTCACGGGTCACGGCCCCATTACTACTAACTTCATGTGCTTGACTCGGTGTGCATTATCTGTTGTTGATATATTTTACCGTACATTTATTTATTCGAAGATAGTGACTTATTTTATACAGGGTGTATCAAGATTTGCATTTGCACTTGTATCTTCTTTGTTATAGAAATATTTTGACATTAAAATTAACATAATTATTAAAAGTGTAATTAAATAGAAAAAAATAAAATATAAAATGATCTAATATTGGTATATTATTTAACATTCAAAATATTATTAATAATAATAATGTGTCAAAAGTTTAATGTCAAATAAAAACAAATAAAACCCCAGTAATTAAATGGCACTCTGAAATATGCTGTAAATTGCGAATTTTAATTTGCGTTTTCTCGTCTGATATTGCGTAGTTTTTAATTCTGAACAACTTTTCTCTAAAATTAATATGTCAGTAACTACAGCTAATTAAAAAAAAAACATTGTATTCCCTACATAACGGATTCCAAGTAGACACCCGATATATTTCGAAAACGTTTTAATTTAAGATGAATGGCGACACGAAATAAATCTTTCGCAACCCTAAGGTAGAGAATCGCCATTCTAGATGGCAATCGAACAAATTGCAGTCCATACATTAAGACCCTTGGTTTTTATTGGTATAGCGGATTAAAATGAGGCGAACATAAATTAATGTTGTCCAGACTTAAACTTAGGTAGTTTTATTAATATCGTCATATTTTATCATATGTTACAAAACTAAACTTAGTTAACTCAATTGTTGTGCCTTTATTTGGGTATTGTGCTTATGTATACCGTGAGTATTTTTTAACGTAACTTTAAATAAATAAATAAATATATCATCACAGCATATTACCCATTTCTGGGTGTGCCAGAACTACAACACATGTAGACATCGGTAATGATGACGATATATTTTACCGTGTAGGCGCTTACCAGGCGTCACCTCACGGGCACTCATAGCTGGTGTGGAGAGTGCACCACAGGGGTCACTTTTGTGCCATTTAAAATTGGAAATATTTGGCGTCTGTCGGGACCGAACCCGGTTCCTCCAGGTTCGCGACCAGACACTCAGGCACGCGGCCACGGGACCCCAAGTAACTTTAATTTTTAAAAATTCACTCAGTTGTTCAAATGCTCTAAATATGCGTACACTTACGTAACATTGTCTTTAGAATCAAATAATAATACTAGCAAGTTCATATCTCTATCAATTTTTGAATTAATGTCACAAAAGTCAATATACCCCATATTCAGATAAAAACTTCAAAATTTTCAAAAATCTAATTTTCATGTATCTAGATACTTTTCAGTGCACTGATTCCAAATTTTGAAACCGCAGGTCGATATCTCTTTTCGTTCTCGAGATATTTAGATTCAAAGTTTTGCTCCAAACTACCCATTTTTGGGTAATAACCCAAAAATGGGTCGAGATATGAATTTGGAGATATCATCATTAGATTCTACGGGCAAAATTACATAAGTATACCAATTTTCATCATTTTTTAACAACGCATACAATCTCTAAAGCAAAATAACTAAAAATGGCCAAAAATTGAAAAAATCGCAAGGGGTACCCCTTAGGATTTTTTCAGATTTTGGCCGTTTTCTGGGGTTTTCAAACTTTTATTCATAAAAAATGAACCGGTCAGTCAAAAATTATGAAAATTGGTATACTTATATAATTTTATCTGTAGAATCGAATGGTGATGTCGCCAAATTCATATCTCGACCCATTTTTGGGTTATTACCCAAAAATGGGCAGTTTTGAGCAAAACTTTGAATCTAAATATCTCGAGAACGAAAAGAGATATCGACCTCCGGTTTCAAAATTTAGAATCCGCGCATTGAGAAGTATCTAGATACATAAAAATTAGATTTTTGAAAATTTTAAAGTTTTTATCTGAATATGGGGTATATTGATTTTTCGGGAAATAATTCAAAACTAGGTAGAGATCTAGCCCAGAAATGGGTAATTCTGAGAAAATATTTGAGATTGAATATCTCCAAAACTAAAAGAGATACCACCCTGCGGTGTTAAAATTTGGAATCAGTGCGTTGAGAAATATCTAGATACATGAAAATTAGATTTTTGAATATTTTGAAATTTTTTATCTGAATATGGGGTAAATTGACTTTTGGGACATTAATTCAAAAATGGATAGAGATATAAATTTGCTAGTAATATTATTTGATTGTAAAGACAATGTTACGTAAGTGT
Source organism: Ophonus ardosiacus (assembly GCA_943142095.1). Lineage (NCBI taxonomy): Eukaryota > Metazoa > Arthropoda > Insecta > Coleoptera > Carabidae > Ophonus > Ophonus ardosiacus. The sequence goes on along the minus strand of OW964833.1, from coordinate 46,847,994 downwards.
ACGCATATTTAGAGCATTTGAACAACTGAGTGAATTTTTAGAAAATAAAGTCTTAAAAGAAAATTGTTAATCGCGTCATTCTTATATTAGTGTTAATGAAAGACAAAAAAATTGTATAAATATTAATTCGTTCGAAAACTACAAGCAATTGAAAGTTTGTGTGACATGTCATGTAATTTTAAAAATTTCAATTCTTTTTTTTTTCTGTATAATGAATAGTTCAACAGACATATACATATGCATAATGAAATCTTTCAAGATTGCATATCACTTGCCTGCATAAAGAGCATTTAATTATCTGGACGGTGTAGTTTTTTTTTTTATTTCTTTATATGTTCAAAATTTGAACTTATGATATTTGGTATTTTTAATTGTCATTACGTTCTTAACATTGTGTAAATGTCATAAGTGACGTCATCATATTGGAATTTTCTTGTTCGGTGAATTCAACAGTACTAGCCATAACCACTAATTATACTTTATTAACCTAACTTCTCATTTCATATTGTGAGGGAGCTTAAATATATTAGAACAACGTTAAATTCAGTAAAATCTATCTCTGTCTGTATCAAAAAAATATAATCACTCGTTGAATATGTATCACACGTGTGTCCTCAACTTTCACTTCAGTCTATTTTGCGTTCTAAGAAATTTGTTTATCACCAACATCCTGCGTTCCAACTGAGCAGGGCCTCTGGTTATTAGTTGCTCACTCAATTCGACTTTAAGTATTATCTTTCAGCCAAAAGCAGTCAAATAAGAATACTTAAACTTAAGTCATTATGTTTTGTATCACTTGAATAAATTTAATACAAATTTCCATATACATATATTTTATAAAAGATGCTCCACGAAAGAATGTCAATAATGAAATCATGAGAAAATAAGTACAAATAAACATAAGACTGAATTTCTGTCCTATAGAAGTACTGGCCTTTTGAAGATGATCCAAAAGGTGTATACTTTTTTGTCATTAATTTGAAAACATACATAAAATTATAAAAGTATATTTGTGTTTGTTTTTCAAATTACACAACTCTTCTACTCACTTCTTTTCGGCTTGATTTGAAATTCCCCTCAAAATCGAAGAAAAACTGGCATTGATAGTGATCGAACAAAGTTTTGTTTATGTCTGTAAATAGACTATAAAAAAACAATAAAATTTTATATGAAACATTTTTCTCAATTTCTAATAGTTACGAAGTTATATGAAAATTAAATATTGGCCAAGGTCGCCACATTTAACTTGGTACAATTATTTGATTTTTTTAGAAAACAAAAGCACATCTAAGATGACCTCTGAAAGGTAAACAAAAAGTATTATAGTTTTCAAAATAGCAGAGGTAAACCCCATAAAAACTCATTTTTCACTGCCTCAAATTTCGGAAACTATTGAAAATCGGACCCATGTTTATTAAGCTTTTTTTACTCAATTTGGTCAGTACTATATGCCTTTCAATTTTTTTACGTTTTTGCAGTGAACAATATAGCAGTGATGTGTTTTCAGAATTTTAGACTCGAGTTGTAATAGTCGCATTGATTGCGCGTTGGTGTGCATTTTACTTTACAAAAGTTATACCATACTGATGAGCTCTAACAAGAGCGAAACGCGTCTATGGTTACTAGCTGAGCATGGCCGGCGTCTGTTGATGGCCGAAAGGTTGATTCAGACGCTGTAATCTTGTAAAACATGGCAAGTGTTTTCTTAAATATTTTATTTAACAATGGGCCGAATTCAGCACTCTTCTTTAACTAATGAAGCTTATCTAAAAATAACAAAATAAAGAAAGACTTATGTACTAATACATTAATAAGAAAAGGATGTAAGCTATTTCCATGGTTACTAGAGACGATCACTAAGTTAAAGAAGAGTGCTGAATTCGGCCCATTGTTTCACCTAGAGTTCGCTATTTTACTATTAATATTTACAAAAGTTAATTGAAATTTGAAATTTAAGTAATTTTTATTTATATTTTGTAGTACCTACAAATTTATTTATGTGTATTACATATATTCATTTCAAATAACATTTTGATTTTCATTTGATACTTTCACCGAGGCAGATCTCACTCGTTTATCATTAGTTGAATGATTGAACGAATGAGCTCCGATTCGATTAAGTCAACGCAAAGGCAAACCAATTAACTTGATAGTTATACATAAATTTGCTTTTTTCCCAATGAAAGAGAAAATCATGACGCTGGCTTTGTACAGTTTATTGCAATTATTGTATCAATAATATTTGTGTAGTTTTTTGGGAATTCATTTATTTCGTGTAGAATCTAAATGTTGTCTTCGATGGTTTTCCATAGATTAAAAATACCATGTAATTTGTAGGTACATAGACGATGTAATTGTAATATCTATTTTAGGAACCAGATGTAGATACGTAACTATAATTATTTTAACAACTGGCCGTATCGAGATGAAGTGAATCCATAGCTGTACACCACTAATATTTAAAAGAACTGTGTTAATACAGTTGAACCTCTAAAACTCGAACCTCCATAACTCGAACCTCTTTGTAAGTCGAAGTTTACTTGTTGTTATAGCCGCGTTAAACAAATAGTATGTTTAGTACCACGACTCAAAATATTAATGAAAATTCTGACACAAGGATTGGAGTGGTTTAGGAGTTCAAATATAAAAAACACTGTGCAAAGTTCGTACAGCAATGAAATATATATTAAAAATGAAAACAAACACGAAGTACACTAAATGAAAATGTTTGTAAAATGTTGGCGGTGATAAAAATTGATGTGTATATGTTAGTGCTGTGAGGATCCGGCAAAACTTGGATCCGAGTACCCGGATCTCAAAATATCCGGTTCCTCGGATATCCGATGTTCGGATATTGAAGCGGATATCCGTAAATTTAATTCGGATCTGGACTTGGATCTGGATCCGGATTCGATGTTTTGTTTACGGATCCGGATCCGAATTTTAATTCTGGATCCAATTCTATTACCTATATCAAAGAAAAATTTATTGTGGATTATTTCATAATCAGATTTTTGGAGCTCCATGATAATACTTATACATTCAAATATTATCATCGGGTTCAATACTGAGAATATTGAAATCCGAGAACCGATGTGGATTCTGAAATTCCATATCTAAAATCCGATACTCATAGTTATATTCGGATCCGGATCCAAAATCCAATACTCAGATTTGGATCCAAAATCCGATTCTCAGATCCGGATCCAAAATCCGATACTCAGATCCGGTTACAAAATCCGATACTCAGATCCGGATAGTTCAACAATCAATTATCCGGATATCCGGATATTTTTGGATCCGAAACCGAAACTATCCGGATCCGGATCCCACCACTAGTATATGTTGACAAACTGAATCTTCAACTAACTACTAAACACAGAAAGTAAACTTATTCTAAAAGGTGGGGGTTGCAAAACTTTATTCTGATTGGAGCGGTGAAATATAAAACAAATAATATTTGGTGCCAAAGTGTCGACGGAAAATACCAAACACTCGGTAATCGGCGACAAAGTGTCGACCGGTTTTAAGAATACTAAGGAATTGTGTACTACCCCAGCTGGGTTCAATAGGGCTAATCCCAATAAAGTAATAAAGTAAATGAAAGTGAAACATCTGCAAAAACTGGAAATTCACTATAATAAACAGAGTAATATAAATTCTTAAGCTCCGAACACTTGTGTTCCCGGAATATTTTATATATTTACAATGTATTTTGACCTATCTAACTCGAATTTCTGTAACTCGAAAATCTCCATAAATCAAAACCACTCACATGCTCCAGTAACATTGTAGTCTCTATAACTCGAATTTTCAGGCACAAAATAATTTTTTTGGCATTATATTATGCACGTTAAAAGATCGAGACGCTACTGAGCTTACCTTCGCGTGCGGTCGTCATTTGAAACAATTCAACTTTTTTTTTTAATGTGAATGAAAATACTACAGATGAAATATTTAGTTTGCTAAATAAAATAAGAAAATTTTATGAGTTAAGCATGCAAAAAAAAAACAAAACATGAATCAATAAGTAATTATTTTAAAAAATAACTTTTTTATTCAACAACCCATTTTTTGTTTTAAAGAATGTTTAAAATGTTTAAGGATGCTTTTTCTCTAACTCGAAATCTTTATAACTCGAAGTAAGTATACAACGCTTAACCCATGGTAGAACTAACCTTATAAATAGTAAATCTGGCAATAATTTTTGTTTAGCATGCTTTCTACAAGAATTGAATGCCATTAAAACTGACCAATCGCGTCATAGTTCAAAATTTTGTAAAATAGTGAAATCATTGTGTTCTCTGGAAAAAATATTGATTATCAAAACTGACGTTAAATGTTTTTTGGTAAAGTTGAATGTGCGTTATGTATGCATGTATGTTTTCTAGATATTTGAACAATAACAATTATTTTGAATTATTTTATAATCATCTATTATATTTATTTGTTAGTCTAATTTAGGAATGACGATGGGTACCCGGGTACTCGGAACCTACCCGATAATAATGTACCCGGGTATAAAATTTCTTACCCGATTACCCGAAATATACCCGCTGCTCGTAAATTACCCGACACCTTTTAATTACCTGAACAATTTTCAGCTGCCGGTAAAATTGTATCTTAAAGAAGAGCTTTTCATTACTATACCATAATTAATATAATTTATGTTAAGTTTTTTATAGAGATACAGTAGATATATTATTTATTTGTATTACTTTTTATATAAAAATATATGTAAACAACAATAATACATTTTATTAAAAAGTAAACTGCTAATAAAAGGGTAACTGGTAATTAACAAATTAACGAATTATGTATATGTACTTAAAGAATAACGGGTAATTAAAGGGTGTCGGGTAATTAACGGGTAAAGGGTACTATCCGGATAGTTGTTTCGGGTTCTCGGGTACCAAAATTATCTGAATTCGTCATTCCTAGTCTAATTACTTATATTCAGAGTTCATAAACATATAGTTTTTTATTATGAAACTCTGAAATATGCCGCGACTCCAATGATTTTATATGTCATTTGTGACATGTATGACAATTTTCCAGAGAACACATTGAATTTGCTTTTTTACAAAACTGTGACTTGATTGGAAAGCATGTTAAACAAAAATTATTCTCGGAGTTACTATCTATGGGGTCAGTTCTACCATAGGTTAAGCGTTGTACACTTACATAACACCCTGTATAGCGAAAATCAAAAAGTGAAATATATCCAGGTCATGAAATAATCAAGTAGTAATGTAATAATACGAATATGTTAACGCTTATGTTAAACGTATCCAGGTATGTTAGGTATAAATGTATACAGACGATTGTGGTAAGTTGGATTGTTACAGTAGGAGTGAGAATGCCTCTCGGCTAATGATTTTTCGAGGGACCGTTGTTGCGGCACCCGGCACGGCATATATACAAACTAAATCTACACATGATCCAAATAGGAATAGATCAGTGTTTAGATAACACTAGAATTCATCCGTCCCTTTTGATACGTATGATTTATATGCATAGCTTTGCAGTCTATGTTTACACAAAGAAGCCTGCTGCAAAAAAAAAATACAGGGATTATCCCATATCATCATACATTTCTACTGATTACAACAATCAAATTTACAAAGGTACCATTTGAATTTAAATTAAAGTAAAGAAAAAAACAGCAGGCAAGTTTGCACTGGGCACCGATGAAATTTCAAATAATAAATGTTGGACGATTTATCTTGGCAAGTCTTAGGAATGCAGGTCGATTCACAATTCCTACGATGCGGTATATTAAATATATACTTTTTCTTAGATACCGCACTGCGTTAAAAGTAAAATAGTGATTTTACGACCTTTTATGGCCTAACACAATATAAAAACATTCGGAACCGCATGATTTATGACACTTATATTCAAACAGTTCTCTTTGCACATAGGCGTGCATAAATTTTCTTACTGGCAATAAGAAATCCACAAATGATTCAATTTTTTGAATATTTATTTCAGATATTACATATAACATGTTAGTAAAGTAAACGTATTGGCAAATATTTATATTTTGTAGCTAGTAGTAAACTTGTAATGTACATTATAATATAAGCTAAAATCTGCTCGTAATTATAATCTAAACCTAAAGACTAAGATTTAAACACAAATTATGCAATGTGATTATTATACGAATAATATCAATACATATTATGTATTTTATTTTTTTATTTGCATTTCGTACTTAACATTATTTTTTTTTAATGTAATAAATAAATTATTATTATTTTCTGTACTGTTTGTACATTTATTAAATTGATTTTTTTTCCGGCGCGCCTATGTTTTTTATATCTTTACCGTAACCACAGAGAAATCCTTTATTACTTGAGCTCGCCAAGTAATATCGTCCAGACTACACATATGCAGTTTAGTTTTTAATTTGTATTTATGAAATCTTAAATATAATATCATCACGGCATATTACCCATTTTTGAGTGTGCCACAATCTGCTTTATCGCAGATATCGGTAATGATGATGACATATTTGTACCGTACAGGCACTTACCAGGCGTCACCTCACGGGCACCCATTCCTGGCGTGGAGAGTGCACCACAGGGATCACTTTTGTGCCATTTAAAATTTGAAATATTTGGCGTCAGTCGGGAATGTATAATTTCAATTTTTTGTTCGGTGAGTGCACCCGACAAAATTTTTCGTCGGCGCCTATGGAAATGTCAGATACGTATTGGCGGGTTAAAATACCTATACAAAGTTTTAAAATGCTATATTGCTGTATTAAAGAATTACAATAATAAAACACTAATAAAAGCAGCAAACAATGCATAACTGTTTTGGTATTTGAAACACACGTGTGAAATGTAACAATACGCACGTGCGTCACATGCGCACAACCACAAAAAAACCAAACTTTTCTCATAACAGTGTCTAGTTTTGCATACACTTCTAAAATCTAAATATTGAGAAAATACGGGACTAGAACACTACTGCAATAGTTTTGCGTGAAAGCTCCCATTGAACATACAATTTAAATAAATTTAATTAATCGTAAATTTACAAAAGAATGTCCAATGATATTAGTATTGTTGCTTGTTACCAGAGGCGGATTAACAATTTTGCCGCCCGTAGGCACCAAAAAAATTGCCGCTTTTTTTTTCAGAAAATTGTCGCTCTTTAGATTAAAAATCTACTTTTCTAACAGGACAGTATCGTAAAAGTCGATTTTCAAGTCTTAACAATTAACTAAAGATTATAAAAGGTGATATAAGAAACAATGACATACCTACTCGTTTAACATGGGACACACTTTTTTACCTCCCGCTACTCTTGGTAAGGGAGGTATAGGGATTGTGCTCAAAATCGTATATATATATATATATATATATATATATATATATATATATATATATATATATATATATATATATATATATACAGGGTGTCTGTCTATAAATTAGCCAGCAATTATCTCACTTATTATTACATTTAGCTGTTTTAACTATGTGACATAAATTAGAGTATTTAAACTCCTCTACATAATAGCGGAAATAGGTCAACAATGTTACTGCCGGTTTTCGAGTAACTAATAGCAACTTTTAATTTTCAAATGAAACACCCTATATATTTTTTAAAATTTAAAAAGTACATGAAATTTGCTGTGTAACAAGTTATTTGTAAAAAATAAAAATTGCTACCGAAAATAGGTCACTTCAATATGTTATTATGTATGAATACGTTTATGAATGTGGTTGAGGTGAAAGAAGTGTGCATGGATAGGAATGTGTGGCGAAGGGTGATTGTTGCGTAACTATTATTGTGGTCCGGATGCGGTTATTCGCTACCGAAAATTGGTCACTTTAATATGTTCTTTGTATGAATGTTATGATGATTTTGGACAAGGCGAAAGAAGAATGTTATTAAAGAGTTAAGTGATTCAGTGGAGCTCTTACTTTCATCCCTTTTCTTATTGTTTTCGGGTTTTTGCTAACCCACTAAGTGGGAAACGCGGGATTTTATGTATGTGTGTATGTATGTAAATTTCTACTGTACACATGTACACAAATCAAGAATATTACGACTTTATACAGATAAGTGTATGACCAAAATTTGATAGAAAATCGTATTAGTTCTTTACCTCATGCTCATATCTCTTCAAAGACCTTATGTAATTGAAAACAGCGCACATGTAGGTAATAGATGAAAAAAGGAATTAAATTTATAAACAGGTATTGTACATTTTATCTCTCATTAAGTAGATTACTAGAGAAGTGTAATAAAAGTATAATAATTACAATTGTTAATTGTTAGTTGTAAATAGGTAATATAGAATCAAGTGTGAATGATAGATGTGCTAACCTAACCAGTAACTAGTAACTAGTAACCAGTAAGTGTAAGTATCGTTCATTCACGCGGAACTTTCATCACGTGGGCCAGATTTTCTATGTGTTGTGAACGGTATGTATTTGTTAATAAATCGAGCAGGTTTTTGCATTTTTCCCTGCGGCAGCGACTAGAGAAGCAGAGTCAGCGTCGATGTTATAGGTATCAGTTGTTTTCTTGCTCCTAAGATCACTGGAGCAGTGGAACGTCTGCCAACGAAACGGTACCAGTCGTACTTCGTAATGCTCTTATAACTGTAGGGAATTAGATCTGCATATACTTGAGGCAGGCACGTTCCATACTGGACCTTAACGTTTGGCCGTTTTATTGTTTATAACAGGTTTTGCTCATCTTTAAATATTTTCAAATGTTCGTGATTTTGCCATTATAAAGCCTCAAGGCTCATTCCCAGCTAATGTTTTAATGCGTAGTGAATAGCGCATAGTAGCTAGTGCGTAATGCTTAAAAGCTTGTGCACAGAAGCATTCCCAGCTGGTTTAAGCGTAGTGCCTTATGTATAAACGTAATATACAAGCGTTAAAGTTTGCAAGGTCCAAGCTCTGTGCTAGTGTTGAGATTCATATCGAGAAAATATGTAGTTTTAGTTTAGGCTCGCGATCTGCGTAACGCGAGTATTTTGGCCTAGGGATGCATCGGCATCTTTAGGATTTAATGTTTAGTTTAATTAAGTTTAGTTTTATCGGTAACAAGAAGTTAGTTTAATTGTAAATAGGTAAATAAAATTTAGTGGTATAAAAATATTAAGTGTTCATTAATCATCAATTTAAGTATTAAGTGTGTGTGTTCATTTTCAATGAAGCGGTAGTCAAGCCGGAAAACGTAAACGTCTACCATTTAGTTAAATACATCGTGGGTAAGTGCCACGCCAGTAAATTGCGAGTGGTCAGTGAATTTGAAGTTGATATACGCCGAAAAGTTTACAAAATGTACGAAGAAAAACTACTTCCGTCTGTTCGAATTTTATTAGACATATTATTGAAATTGAAAAACAATATTACGATACCTAGTCGTAATTATTGTAAATGATTTTATAATAAATATAAATACAGTAAAAACATAATAACTACACAAATTTGTTATATTTCAGTTATTTTTATTAATGTCAAAAGAAAATGCAACGCATTGTTATATTAATATTTTGATTATTGTAATTAATTATTGTCAATTATTTTTTATTCATTAATTACAGTTAATATTAATTCTAAATGACTATAATACAAAATATAAAACAGATTTTAAAAATTTTATTGTAAAAAAAAATCGAATCCCGATCTAAAATCTCATAGACGGCTGTCTTCACAAATGCGCTACGCTGACATTTGAAAATCTTTTTATATTGTATAATAAAAAGTGAAACATTTATTTGAAAATTTTTATAATTTATTGCAATTTATGCGATAATATTAAAGTAATTAATATTAAATAATGTACAAGATGTAATGTACTATTATCATGTTTAATACCATGACTTAATTTTCTGCCGGACACTTTTTATTTACAAAAAACTGTTTTCCCATGTTACACGCCTATGTCAAGGTGCTTGGGACACACACACACTATATGTCTGTGTGTGTTAATGTATCTACCTGCTTTCTGTATACAATACTAAAGTCTAAATTTTTTAACTAAGATTAAAAAATATTATTTATAATTATTTATGTTTATTGGCTATCGTCGGGAGTATCCGTGATAAAATACCTTATAATCCTTCGTAGTTATATTTTTATATGCATTTCAGATTTTAATAACAAACATAGCCTGTGTTTTGTGCTTCAACAGAAAGACAGTTGTTGTTTCAACTTTACCAAAAATATACTCGCAGATTATCAGTTCTGTAAATGGCTTAACTTTCATTAATGTTATTTTCTTTATTTCATTTAATATATTGTTGGTTCTATAGCCTTACATTTATTATGCAATTATTACTAATTGAACATATTTTTTTATATAGATAACATTTACTCCTTGTTACAAGATTATTTTAAATTAACGTCACACTTGTATATAATAATATATTAAATTTTATATTTTAAATACAGTGTGCGAGTCGAGTCGGACGAAAGATATTTTTATGAGTTACATAGTTGCCAAGCTTCTATCAGTCACCGGAATCTGAAATGTAGCAAGCAATACTACAGCAATGCAACCATTTGTCTGAGTGGTGGGGCGACCACTGGCGTCCTCACCTCAATCTGCGGCTTCGAGTGCTATAACCTTGCCACGCCAAACCCTGGATCAGTTTGGAATCGCAAACGCGACACTGCGACTGCTGTTCAACTCTCTTGTATAGGTATTGGCAACGTAAAATTCTGCAACGCGGATACACGATAACGAGATGGTTACATAACGCACCCTAGTGGTGTGAGGCCACCTTTTTTGCAGAGACAGGAGGGATTAAATTTAAATGAACAACCCCAAAAGGGTTGAATGGACACCACGTAATTTTTGCCCAAAATTACGAAACGGAGCACCTATTAAACAATAATTACCTACCGTCTACCGTGAATTTTATTGTTGCCCAAAAACGACAAAGCAAGGTTCTTGCAAAAATAATACTCAAGACTTCCAAAAATATAAAATGAAATTTTAATGAAATGTAAATAAGTACCAGCCATTTGGAAACGACGGGAGCCACGGAAGCCCATAACCAAATTTTAAATCAATGGGAGCAGGCGTTGGTGACAACCCAAAAGCAGGACATCGAACCCGTCAAAAACTGGGTTCGGTTTAGGTTCAGGTTAATTTGTTTTTTGACAGATGGGTCCGGGTGCGGTGCTGGTTCAAGCATTAATAAAATTTGCGGTTTTGTTCGCGGTTCAGGTTCGAAATAATGTAAAATGAGAGCCGGAATTTACGCAAAACGCAACAAGAAACGAACACAATTTTCACGAAAACTCAGCCCAGACAGCAACGCAAACGCCTAAGACGTCGATTATCGGCTATATTTACTTTTCGAACTAAAAATTAACCTGAACCTGAATTTTAATACTCGGATCGGTTTCGACTCAAGTTCAATTAAAAATATATCTGAGGTTCGGTTCTCGGTTTGGGTTCCCTAAAATATTACGGTTTGGTTCGGTTCAGGTTCGGGTTCGATGCCCTGCCCAAAAGGGTTGAACAGACACCACGTAATTTTTGCCCAAAATTACGAATCGGAGTACCTATTAAACAATAATTACCTACCATGAATTTTATTGTTGCCTAAAAACGACAAAGCGAGGTTCTTCCAAAAATAATACTCAAGACTTCCAAAAATATAAAATGAAATTTTAATGAAATGTAAATAAGTTATACGTCGCATATTTAAAACCCCAGAAAACTTCAACACGGATGCCGGAGTAGAAATACAAGCCGTCTGGAAACGTGTAAACCATCAAGACTAGGACGGGAGCCAAGGAAGCCCACAACCAAATTTTAAATCAATGGGAGCAGGCGGTGGTGACATAGAGCAACTATGGCGCGACCCTAGCTAAGAACTTTCTGGAATTATGTAACAAAATTTGTGCACTTTAGTATGCGCGCGCTAGCCCAAAGTACTTATAATTAGAGGATCCGGTATTAAAAGAGACTATATTATATTTGGATTCTTCTTTTAAATAATGCGTTCTTGTTATGTTGTTATAGTTTACCAAAGGATGAAAGAAGAATAGAATAATAAAATTTAAGTTCAAATATAAAACAAGTCTTTGTTTGTGCAAATCATTTTGATAAAAATAAATATACCATCACGGCATATTACCCTTTCTGGGTGTGCCAATCTGCTTTATCGCAGATATCGGTAATGATGATGACAAATTTGTACCGTGCGGGCGTTTACCAGGCGTCACCTCGGGGGCACTCATTCCTGGCACCACAGGGGTCACTTTTGTGCCATTTAAAATTCGAAAAATATTTGGCGTCGGTCGGGATCGAACCCGGAACCCCCAGGTTCGCGACCAGACACCCAGGCACGAGGCCACGGGACCCCATGACTTTATAATTGTACTTTTACCTCAGAAACACCATAAAAATTGTAACTGTCAGTGAAGTCATTCAAAATTATCGGCGGCAACCGTTCATAGCCTGCTCCCATTTATTATGATATTCTCTGTCTTGAGAATTCATGAGAATAAATTCTTGAATAAAATAGATAAGTATATAAAAATATTGTCATAAATTATTAGAGCAAAATATATTTAAGAACATAACATTAATATTTGATATTTAAAAAATCATAGAAAGTCAGTGTTGCCAAACTTGTTGTTAATAAATAGATACATAAAAAACATATTTAATTATATAATGTATACTTCGAACAGTAATTTCCATATTCTAATTATTACTACATAGTTATTTTTAAATATAGTTATGCAGAAAAAAAAACATTAGGTACTAGCAATTTTTATTTTTTTTTCTTCCCCCTGGCGTTCGAAACGGTGCCGATTGCTCAATGACAATTTTTATTTTTAGTGTTATAATTTAGGACAGACATAAACATCCAAGTACAATTACTAATATTAATTCGTGGTGACGTTTTTGCCGTTGCAATTGTTGACCCTCAAAGGAGACCATTTAGATGCGAATGAGGAACAAAAGTTTGACAATCCAATATCTTGTTGGAAGTATTAATTTTATTAGTAAAACATTCTTCCACATAACCTTCAGCCACTGAAGACGATGTCCACCCTCAGTGGCGTTTTAGGAAAGTTATATCATCACCAGCATTTGCTAAAAGAGTAACAGAAATTCTCCTAAAGCAATAACCGGTAAAATCCTTCTGTGAGTTCTTGCCGAATTAAAATGCAATTAAACTGGGAATCTGTCCCATTTTAACTAATCCAACTACCATTGTTGTATTTTAAAAAGTCTCTTGGTTGGAACGTATTTTTCATATATTTCAATATACTTTACATTTGTAAATGCAAACGTTCGTTCTGAATGCGTTTTAGTATCAGGCACTTTTACAATTAAAACAGAGCCTGTATTTTCTATATGATAATCATTTGACGAGAAACGCTCATAATTAAAACCACCTAAACCAAGCAAATCTTAATAATTTACATTTATTTAATCTCACTAAACAGTTTTACTTTCATTAATAAATTTGACGTCATCAGCTTCTTCCATAAATTTTGAAATACCCTCACTAGTTAAAATTTTAGACTTTTTAGTTTGATACTCAACCGTTTTCTTTTCCAAATATGGCACCAATTTCAGAAAATTTCTTAGGTTTATATTTTCTTTATTGTGAAGTGTAGCCTTTAAAATCGAAAGTCGACCATACCATAATGTTGGTGCTTTTACCTTCATTGACTTTTCTTCAAAATACGCTAGTAGAACATTTTCCGATACTTTACCTATCTTTTTCTTCCCACACCATTCGCGAAATAGATAAACTTCTTGTATTGATCTTTTGATTGTGCGGGCAAAAGATTATTATTTGCAACATTGGCTATTTCGTTTCCTTCTGCTGGAATTTCCATAGGAGCTCGCATGGATCAAAATGACTTTTTCTTGGAAAACAAATTTATCAACAACGTATTGACAAAAAGATAACCATAAGAACTGTCACTTTTCAAGGATGATTTTGAATTTTATCTAGTTTTATTTCAATATAATACATATTTCAATAGCTCTAGTTATTCATATATTAGTTGTAGAAAAAACGTTGTTTGTATTTTGTGCGCGAAGTGGTTTTAATATCTAAGAAAGACATTTTTTTTGACGAGGCTTGTCGAATCAAAAAAAGTCAAACTTCGCGCAGAAATAAAATACTTTGATGGGGTTCCTTTGGGTTTTCCACCAGTAACTAAGCAATGACCCATTTAATTTACCAAGTTTTTGGTCACCGATGGCATTAAATTCTACCATTATGCTTGTAATTAATTTTAAATTCTTTTTTGATTTATATTCTTATTTATTTTAAGAATTTTCCGCACTTTCTCAATCTGGTTAAAGTCCCGAGTCGGTGGGGAATGGTTAAGCTTATTTTCAATATTATACAATAGCCATTCTCTTATAAGATGCGAATTAATTGTCGTACCGTTCTCATAGATGCAATTAAAATTGTCTGCTAACCCTATTTTGCGATACTTCTTTATATTTACCTACAAAATATCAAGGTTATCTTTGCTATCCATGATTTGTGCAATAATTACTATAATTTTCGTACTCCCGTAAACTAAATATACCCCCAAAACATAACGCTGTCACCGCCGTATTTAACTTACATTTAAATTCCTTAGGTCCGGTATTATAAACGTCCAGTTAAATTTAGTTCCATAGTAAATTTAATAAAATTAACAAAACCGAATCAATTTACATGGTCTTATGACATTGTATCATTGCTGTCAAAAATTCGCGTTTCATTTTTTGTCTTAATTAAATTTACTTGGATCTAAATATAACTGGACCTTTATAATACCGGTCTTTAAATTTTCTATTTTTAAATTAAAAGTTTTAATTATTTATTAGGTTTTCTATATTTAGTAGATACTGACGGAAAAATATTAGAAAATATTTGATGATAATGATTTAGTTCTATAAATGCATTTTTTCTTAAATTTAAATTTTTTATGAGATACTATATTTTTATCTTTTAGCAGTAACGGCTGACATTAACAGGATCTCCACACGCGTATGGAAAGTAGAAAGTGTATCACTTGAAAATATTAGGTAAACGCCTTTTGCGGTAATAATATGTCGTCATATCATATACACTTCGTGAACAAAACTGCCTTTAACATTTTAATATGTATTATGTATTATTTTTGTAAAAATTCTACATGATCTACAGAGTACGTACGCTAGTGTTTTAAAGGATAAATGCACAAAATATCTTTTATTAGTACATTTGTTATAAATTAAATAATATAAATATGTTCTTCTGTTAAACAAAAGAACATATTACATTATTTTGTTACTAGCAAAGATGCCCGTTATACGACAGGTACAATGCACCTGCTAACAATTAAATGCATTCCCTATCTTGTTAGCACTAATATTTCCCGAATTTTTTCTTTTAATAATTTCTAACTTAAGTGTGCATTACACGATGAAGTTTTTCTTTTCAATGGGAAAGTTTAGTAAGGAACTAATGGCACTGTAGTTCCTGACACATTTATTCCCTCCAGATTTTTTGTTATCATTCAACTGTCAATCTGACATTTGTATATTATATAACTAAACAAAATGCCTTACTGCTGTGTAAAGAAATAAAATAGGGCATTCATTTCAAAAACTAAAAACTTAAAAAATTTGTTACATTTAACTTTACACGCGGTATGTTTTATATTGCGCGAACATGCGAATTAAAGGTTCGCTCACCAATCAAAATTAGTTTTAGTTTTATGATATTTATATTTAACACAATATAACAGTAAATTATGAGAGTATTCACTACATGTTTAGTAAATGGTTTCATAAGATAACATGGTGTCAATGTTCTTAAAATAAAAATATAAATCATAAAACTAAAACTAATTTCGAATTGTGAATGTGCCATAAAGGAAACATTTTTTCTGTCATAACAGTGTATATACTGTCAACTTTCACAAAATTATGTGAACAGTTGTGCTGCCACCTGCAAAAGTTTGGCGTGAACGCTCCCATTGCCTTGAAAAGTGTCTTTATAAGTGTCTTTACAAATATATTTAAACAATTAAGTTTTCCGTGAATTAAAATATTAAAATGTCAAAAGCTAAATTATATCTACATAAAATTTTGTCCACATATTCTCGGGTCATTCTTGTATATTCCAATATTGAGTAAATTTTTTAAACTACCTATTGCCTCGGACAGAGTAACTATATGCCGCTTTGTTATAATTACGATATTTATAGTTTTATTTCTGGGCTCGACAGAATCATTTTTTCTGACTATATCACTTCATTTCTATTTTTAGAACTTAAACGATTTAAAGAAACAAATTTTTGATTATGGACACTACAAAAGTTATAGTGAATAAACTTGTTTGACGATGGGACGCTTTTATAAAATTGGGTAATGTTTCATTTTGAAGAAAAATCGATCAATTAACTATGAAGGCACATAAAAAGAAATACGAAAAAATACAATTTTCGTCCATGACTTTATGCATCGTATGCTAAATGAAACATTTCAATCATTTAATTTGGTGTATCATAAAACATAACCTATTGTTTTACAATTAATCAACACATTAAATAAGCAAGATAAGTCCATGTTAGTTATCGTAATCACTTGACAATTTTCAGTAATTTCAATGTGTTTCGTAGAAGTAAGCTTATGACGACACCATGTTGTTTGATTAAAGCATGTATTCATTACAATTTAGTATTTGTTTTAATATTTTATGGTCGCTTGCACAGAATTAATTTAACACTGAAGGTGTTTCAAAAAAAGAACAAAAAAAATTAAAGGCATATAGTATTGACCAAATTGAGTAAAAAAAAGCTTAATCAACATGGGTCCGATCTTCAATAGTTTCAGAGATATGAGGCAGTGAAAAATGAGTTTTTACTAGTGCTGTAAGGATCCGGCAAAACTTGGATCCGAGTACCCGCATCTCAAAATATCCGGTCCCTCGGATATCCGATGTTCGGATATTGAAGCGGATATCCGTAAATTTCATTCGGATTTGGATCCAGATCCAGATTAGAGTCCGGATCCCTTTTAGATTCGGATCTGGATCCGGATTCGATGTTTTGTTTACGGATCCGGATCCGAATTTTAATTCTGGATCCAATTTTATTAACTATATCAAACAAAAAATTATTGTGGATTATTTCATAATCAGATTTATTTGGTTTTCAAACTCCATATTATCATCGGGTTCAATACTGAGAATATTCGAATCCGAGAACCGATGTGGATTCTGAAATTCCATATCTAATATTCGGATCCGGATCCAAAATCCAATACTCAGATTTGGATAGTTCAACGATCAATTATCCGGATATCCGGATATTTTTGGATCCGAAACCGAAACTATCCGAATCCGGATCCCACCACTAGTTTTTACGGGGTCTACCTATGCTATCTTGAAAACTATAAGAGTTACGACTTTAATTAAATAAGACTTTTTGTTTACCTTTCAGAGGTCATCTTAGATATGCTTTTGTTTTTAAATCAAATAAATGTACTACGTTAAATGTTGTGGCGACCTTGGACAATATTTAATTTTCATATAACTTTGTAACAATTAGAAATTGAGAAAAATGTTTCATATAAAATTTTATTGTTTTTTTTAGTCTATTTACTGACATAGACAAAATTTTGTTCGATCACTATTATTGTAAGTTTTTCCTCGATTTCCTCGATCTAGGAAACAGTTAAAGATAAGACCTATGTTGATTAAGATGCCCTTAAATTTTTTTACACTTTCTTTGGAACAGCCTGTATACTACACTAATTCAATTTTAATTATTATTTCATTTCACCATTTAACGAATAAGGTAGATACTAAAATACCGGGTAAATAAAAAGTCACTAGAATTTGTTCTTATTCTTCTTCCATTCTAGCCATTTAAGTATGACCTTTAAATGTTAAGTGTAGAGATTCACGGGCTTGGCTTGAAGCTTGAAAGCTTGGCTTGGCTTGGTTTGAAAAAGCTTGAAAAATCAAACCAAGCCTGTCTTTCAAAAAAGCTTGATTTTTCAAGCCAAGCCAAGCTTCTGTTTTATCAAGCCCAAGCCAAACCAAGCCTACCATTAAAAAAAGCTTGAATTTTCAAGCCAAGCCAAGCCTTTGATTGTCAAGTAGCTTGGCTTGAAAACAAGCTTTTTCAAGCTTTTCATAAAATTATTGTGGAGTCCGACAAGACCGTAATTTGCAAACTTCTGAGAATTGGGGTTCCCAAAAGGACCAGCTTCACTACCTGTCAGTTTATTTAGTTTACAAAATTAGTAAATAGGATTATTATTAACCACTGTCTACTCAAATAATAATAACATTGCAAGTAGTATAAGGTGTAGCAATAAAATAACGAGATTTTTATTTTTCCGGCTTCCCTGTAAATTTGGTAACATTGCAGGCTATGTCATATTAATTTGTCATCTTCCCTCCATTCACTGTTAAAATTTCATGATAATTAGGCAAACCGTTCGGTAGTAGCCTTAGTTTGAAATTAACTACTTTCCCGTACTCCGTCGGAATTATGTTAGTGTCAATACGAAATTTTGTGTGAAACTTAAAAAATCCGCAGCAGAAATGTACGAATTGTTGAAGAATGTTTATGGTGATGAGGGTCTACCCAGTTTTCGAGCAGTTTAGAAGATTTAAAGAAGGAAGAAAAGAAATCGGAGACGATTAGCGCTTCAGCCGTGCACTGACATTGTTTTTTCGAAATGCGAGTGATTGTTCACATGGATTGGGTGCCTGAGGGGCATTTCGTTAACCAAGCATATTACAAGAAGGTTTTGATAACCCTTCATGCACGGGTGAGAAGAAAAAGGCTGAAATGTGATGGATTCTCCACGAAGACAACGCGCCGGAACAAAACGCCCTGTCGGCAAGACATTTTTGACGAAATACAAAATCACCGTGTTGGTACATCACCCGTACTTACCTGACCTAGTGCCATGTGACTTGCTTTTATTCCCAAATTGTAATTCTGCGTTAAAAGGCGCCAAATTCGGGGCCGCGATGTAGCTATAGAAAAACGGCAGAGCTTATGGACAACCTAACAAAAAAGGCCTGCAGGCATTGCTTCCAACAATGGAATATTCGCATCGGGCGGTATAGGGTTCGGGGAGGAGAGTACATTGAAGGTAGCAATATTTGTTTTGTGTAATTTTATACATTGTCAATGTTCTAAGATCAATTTTGTTATTTAAATGCCACACCTCGTATTAATATAAAATACGAAGAAATGTGTATAAGTACAACACAAAATTTATTGCAAATATCAATCATTACATATAGAAATATTCAATATTTTTATTAAATATTTATTAAGTTAAAAGTACTTTGAATAAAATCTAATTAATTAAATCATTACGTAACTGGAATAAATTATAAACACAAATCTTTAATAAAATAAACTTTTTAAATTTATCTCATTGTACTTAATTTTAAACACCTACCAAACAACAAACATCAACAAATATTAAATATTTATGACCATTGTAATGCTACAAATTGATAATTTTGGTTCAGAATGAAAGGAATAATATCAATTAAGATATATAAAAATATCCCTTGACATGTTTCATAAGATTTCAGTCGCAGAATCAATCTCTCAGTCATTTATCAGAGACTGGGTCATTCAACCAGAACCACAGACGCGTTTCGCTCTTATTGGAGCTCTACAGTGTGGTGTACTGACGCGTCTAGGAGGCAGTAAGGCTAAGCGAACAGATGAGAGGCTGGTTCAGAGACTGAAATCTTGTGAAACATGTCAAGTGATATTTTTAAATATCTTAATTTAACCAAGTGTCACCATCATAATGAACTTTATTGTACTTTTATTATTAATATCACTTAACACCGAAAAGTAATTTGGGTGAAAGACTGCGTATGATAATTATGATAAATATTATAGTTATATTTTGTTAAATAGTTCACAAATGTTGAGTCATATTTTTGGTAGCAAAGAATTTACAATGCTTTGTTATTCTACTAATTCCAAATCGTAGGAAAGAGAAAGTTTCTGTTTGTAAACATATATTTCAATACTATTCATAGCAAAATCCCTAATCTACCCCTAATAAACTGATTTTGTCTGTGGGTTTAAAATAGACAACAAAAGAAAGAGTGAGTATTTCAAGGAAATTCCCATCTGTATAGGGTTTTATGATTACCAGATGTATTTGAAGTAAAAGAAATAAGTTGACCGTTACATTCCATTATGAAATTCCAAAAATATGTATTTACACACTGTTCTACCGTAAGTCGTAATTTTCTGTCTGCGGGGTCTTGAGTTTTTTTTGATTATGTAAAATGAGTATGAACGAGTTTTAACAGTTTATTAGAAGGTTATTTCGTCATGTTACCAAAATACAATAAAGTCAAACTAATGTATAAACATAAACCTATAATGAATGAATGGAGTAAATAAAATTTATAAAAGTAACATAAAAATTGCAGGGTTAAAATTCTAAATATCAATAAACATTAAAAATTGTAAAATATTTTTATTTGTCGTTATTAGAAAAATATTTATCTATGTATACGATTATACTTTTAATAAAAAATAATAAATTATGTTGATCGTTTACTGTCATATATAAAATTCAATTAAATGTTCATATCAATATTGTCATATTTTACCGTCTTATTTCATCTTTACACATAGTTATTCTTCAGTATTACCAGAATGAATTTATGTAAAACTAAAAATGGTACAATGGTATTACAAAATATTTATATATCGATATATCGGATATATCGGTATTAATTTTACATCTAATATCAATATTCAAATCTTGATACCGAACTAATAGTTAATTTCACATATCAATACCTTTATATTACTTAATATACTGTACAAATAAATGACATGAAATAAAACTAGCATATTATGTGCTTGCGTAAATAAGTTCGCGCATGAGCATTTACAAAGCTTGAAAGCTTGAAAAAGCTTGAAAAGGCTTGAAAAAGCTTGAAAAAGCTTGATAAAGCTTGAAAATCAAACCAAGCCTAAAAATTTAAAAGTTTGAAATTTTCAAGCCAAGCCAAGCCTCGTGTCCATCAAGCCCAAGCCAAGCCAAGCCCAACATTAAAAAAAGCTTGAATTTTCAAGCCAAGCCAAGCTTTTTTATTTCAAGCCAAGTAGCTTGGCTTGGTGAATCCCTAGTTAAGTGGCGCTTTGCTAAGGGAAACGTTTAAAGGAAACCGGTGCAAACGACAATAAATACAATAAAACTTAATTGGGCTTGGTATCAAAAGAAATACTTTAGTTTTAAATTTTTTGCAATTTTTATATTTTACTTATTAGTTATATATGTATCAAGGCACTAAAGTTCTATTTTTTTTTATCACGAATTTGGAATTTATTTGCCGAGCCCCCCAGACCGAGGAAAATAAACCATATTAGTGATAAAAAGGAACTTCAGTGCCGAGGTGCATTTTAAATTTTATTTGAAATCGAAAAATTGTGAAAATGTAAGGAATATTTATTTTATGGGTTAGGTGAAAAATAATCTGCCAGTATGACATTCTATGTTGCTTACCTTTGGACATTGAAGTTATCGTAAAGAACACTTAAAATACCTAATGTGTTTTATCTAACTTATTCATCGGAATTATTTAGTTCGTTCTTCTAGTACATATTTTCGTCATTTTACGTACAAAATTACTATTGTACATCGTACACTGCCCAAATTATCTTATATGTACAGCAATTATCATAAGGTAACACTGCTATTGCATGAAATCGTCGTATAATGGATTACTTGACTGCCGATTTTTGTACACTTCAGTGACGATTTCAAATATTTTTTTTAATCATTATGAAATTGGTAAAGACTTCAAAAATAAATCTGTAGTGCAAAACAATTGTCATAAATGCGACAGTTGTAAAAATTATCATTATGCACTCTAAGAAATTTTTGCTGTGTAAAAACCGATTAAAAATCAACACTAAGTTTTGTAAAATTTGCTATTTGTAAATAATAAAATGTAGAAAAATTTGTAGTGTTAAATAATTTATAAAAATTTTACACTATTTATGCCCGGTTGCACCGACGTTTCTTAAATTTACACTTAATAAAACTGAACTTACATTAAGTATCACTTAATTTTTATCTACTGTTGCACACATATTTTTTTAATAACCTTAAGTAAGTGGAGTTTATATATTTTTAAGCTGTTTAAATTGTACTTTTAGTAACAAGAAAAATAAAATTTAGAGATTTTGTTGTTAAAGTTTGGAGGTTATATTGGTAAGTTTAATTCAAATAGAATTATAGTTTTTAAAATTGAAGTTTAATTAAATATATTCATTGTTTTTAGCAAAAATGGTATCAGACGAAAAAAGAAAGCGAACACGAAGTGCCAACTAATTAAATTAATAAATAAAACATTGAAAGAAAAATGAATGCAATATTTACATGTCGTTATAAAATTAATATTATTTTCTATTTTTTATTTCTATTTTTATTTGGTTAATCGAAACCGTTCAAAAAAGCATGATCAGAAAGAGTATGAAAATGGTCAGATCTGTCGTATATTTGCCTTGGTATTCCGCATGAAATTAAATCCAATACATCTAAATCGTCATCATCGACAATAAAATCGTAACTTCAATGATTCTGATAGAAATTAAAAACGTTTCCATTCAATATTACCTCACTACTTACTTAAGTGCAAGTTAAACCGTCAATTTCGGAGGCTTAAATTTATGGAAGCCTTAAGATGTTTATGGAAAGTTTAGCGCACGGTGCAGCGAAATAAAACTAAACTTAAGGCTAAACTAAACTTAAATTCTTAAGTGGTATCGGTGCAACTGGGCATAATAGTAATAATTTAAAGAAAATTCATTCTACACTCTGATCAGTTTTGTCGAGTTCCTATTGAAACAAGTTAAAAATCGCACAGTAGTTTAGTTTGTTGTGGTACTTCGAAGTGTTCGGTTGTTTATTTCTGTGTTTTGTGTATTAAATGATAATGCAAACTAATATTTAAAGTGAAATACAAACATTTGTGTAAATATATTTTCTTGTTTCAGGATCAGATATGAAGATTTCCCATTGCCTGGTAAGTACTATATCATCATTTAATCTATTAAAAATGCGTTCTATAAGTGAGATCTTTGACATCTTCTTTTTATTTATTTATAATATATACATTCATGGTACATGTATGTGTCTGGTAACATCATTTCATAGTTAAAATACATTAGTTGGTGCTATGTTACGAAATATTCGTATTCAATTTTGAACCACTTCTACGTATACTTTTATACCAAATTTGTAAGTGGTTAAATTTACACAACTTGGTGTGGACCGATATAAACCAATTTTAGTGTTTATTTTGAACAGAATTTCTTGGTGAGTAGGTCTAGATGCTTTGATACAACTACAGCCAAACTTTATGACTATAAAATATACAATTATATATAGATGTCCCAAATAAAGTGCCTTGTATGAGAATCTCCATAACTATAATAGATACGAAGTCGGTTATATTAAGAAAGTTTTCCCATTATAGTAGGTTATTTTAATTGTTCGAAAATAAATATGCATAGGTCACTAGATATAAGCAAAAATAAATTTTGCAATTTTTTATTTCTACATTATGAAATCATACTGAATTTTTGTTTGCGCATCTTTATGGTATTTTTTTATATTCTTTTGAATGATGATGCTAAAACTGTTTATCACTGTTGAATGTCAAAGCTATAATTTTCAAAAAGGCTTGGGTGTTATTGTATAAGTTTATAAGCTAAGAGATGGAATTGCTGTACGATCCAAATGTCAACCATTTAAGTTTTCATTTCGGTCGTCCGGTCTTAACCACACGCAATTTGTTTCTTACTTACTATTTCATTATGAAAAGGCCACTAATGCGGCAACTTTTGTTCAATTTATTCGATTTCTTATTTCTTATAGTTCTGAAGATCCCCGTGCAGATCATATTTACGATTCCTGCATATTAAAAAATATTGACCTAATATAAACCCTACAGATACCTATATGAATTATAAATTAGGAATGACGAATTCCAATAATTTTGGTACACGAGTACCCGAAACAACTACCCGGATAATACCCTTTACACGTTAATTACCCGATACCCTTTAATTACCAGTTATCCTTTAAGTCCATATACGTAATTCTTCAATTTGTTAGTTACCAGTTACTCTTATATTAGCAGTTTTCCTTGTAATAAAATTTATTATTATTGTTTATATATATATATTAAATAAAAAGTGATACAAATAAATAATATACCTAATGTATCTCTATTAACAATTTAACATAAATTATATTAACTCTTCTATTAGATACAATTTTTCCGGCAGCTGAAAACTGTTCGGGTAATTAAAGGGTATCGGGTAATTAACGGGCAGCGGGTATATTTCGGGTAATCGGGTAAGAAATTTTACACTCGGGTACATTATTATCGGGTAGGTTCCGGGGACCCGGGTACCCATCGTCATTCCTATTATAAATCCAAGTAAAATTGATAAAAAGGATCATATCGGATCCTATACATAAGCTTTTCAGAAACTCCCATGCCATATTTTTAAATACAAAGTTGTCTTACGTACATATGTTGATAAAAGGTATAGATTTAGATTTACCATTCTCAATAATTATAGGTATATATTAAATAGTTTCCATACTTTTGTCCAACACTGTATATGTATACATGCATAAATCTCGAAGCTTGTAACGTGAATTTCTAATGGAAAATTTTCTACTTGATTATTTTTAATACCTACTCTTTCAAATTTGCATATATATGTCGTTATAATTTAACGTCGACTTAGTTTACTTGTCGAAGTACTCCTGGAAGTTTTATCTCTGAATTTATAATTTTGGGATAATCATTTTCAAATTAATTTGTGCTTGTTATAATTAACTATAGGTATGTATTTTTTTAATTAAAATTTTGCTTAGACTTTTACTGAATTGTGATTGTAAATTATAAATTTAATTTCAATGTGGATACATATATATTGCCCAATAATAATTCGTTTATAATTAGTTACATCTACTAGGAAACTATCTTTTTCTGCATCAAGAAACGCACGTGCAAACAAATGCTAAAATACACACTAATCTGTACGAACTATGTTGCCAGTTCCAAATTATTTCCTGAACAGAGCTACGACATATGTCTCCTTATAACAGATTCTATAACCTGTGTATCAAAAAGAATCTTCTTCAATTGCGCATGTCTTCAAGAATCATATATAATATAAAAAACGAGAAATTGAAAAATGATTTTTATATTTAAAATATGGTTGATTTTTTTTTTATAAAATTATGTTTGATTTTAATTAAATAAATAAACTAGCATGGCATAAACTAACCATTTTGTCAAACACTTTATAAAGATAAAAAAATATTTATGAAATATCACTTAATTACTTTTCTTTTACATTCAGTAATAAAAACAAATATGAGAGAAATATTATCTATTAGACGATTAAACGATTACGCAGTTTGTTATTGTAAATATGACCTTGAAAAGAAATATGTAAAAATATCTTATATACATGCGTATATACCAATATGTTTTGAAGAATAATATTTTAATATTTGTTGTACATATATAAGAAATATGTATTTTCACTGATTTTAGCCCATTACTGTGTGTTTGAAAATATTTTTTTACGCAGATTAAGTAACTTAAACAAGTATAAAACTAAAATGGAGTCTTAAGGTAAAGTTATAACTAAAGAAAAACCCCTTAACCTTAACAATAAATTTAAAAACTAAATACGTATTTCGAGAACTAAGTTCTCATCATCAGTAGAAACTACAACGTAAAAACAGAGAAGTTAAGATTACTCAGTATGTAAACCATACCAGAGGTCAAAACAGCAAAAGAGCTGTTTTCTACTGATGATGAGAACTTAGTTCTCGAAATACGTATTTAGTTTTTAAATTTATTGTTAAGGTTAAGGGGTTTTTCTTTAGTTATAACTTAAACAAGTGTTATAACGGTTAAAGTAAAAGTTTAATTTTTCTGAAATGTTAGCGTCAACATCTATTTGAATAACAAGTATTACAAAGTAGGTAAATAAAAATATTATAGGGGCTAATAATAAAATCCGTGAAATATTAGTTGAATGTTGTTTTCACTTATATGTTAACTAAAATTATGCATTTATTCAACAAAATTTAACATTTTGTTAATAACACTATTTAAACTATCAGTGTCTCTCTAAATATATGCTCATGTGATTTGTGATATAAATTCACATTCATATATAGGAGGAATTTATACTGTTTTTATTGTCAGTCTGGAAGGTAGGTACGCAAATATCTTTTTTACGTCTGTTAAAAAAGTACACTTTTTTCATTAAAATGGATTTATAAAGTATGTTTTTATCAACACAATAAAAATGTGAAAAACAGTGCCCTTTTTTTAATACAAACAAGTGAAATAATGAAACGTTATGGCACTTTTTTCACACTTTTATTGCAGACGAAAAAAAATTGTATGCAACTCGAGTAAAAAACGTCTTATTTCACTCATAGGATATGATATATTTCCTATTCGTGAAATAAAACTATCCTTTTTCCTTTTGTTGCATAAATAACTATTAACCTCTTCTATTTGCTTTTTTTAAATTTTGCAAAAAATCTCTTGCAAAACCTGCGGATCTAATTGGAATAATAAATTTTTTAAGGTACATTGTTAGTGCAACTTATAAAAAGTATGATGAATAAATTGCATCACTTTAGTACGCAAAACAATTTATTTCTCTTTTTTTAGATATTAATTTTTAAGGCACAGTAATTATTATTAAAAATAGATAGATACAAAGTGCAGATAGTGTCGATAACGACAGAGGACATGTGGACTAATTTTACTTTAAATTAATCATTCCCATATACATTTTAATTGTAAAACTTAAGATTTATTTTAGTTCAAAAAGAGCACCAGGTCTTTATGAACACCTGAATTTCAGAATAAATAAACTGTGATGATGAAATAGTAAAAATGAAAAAGTTCAATAGTAAATGTGTACATACATATACATAATATCTGGTTTTCATCCCCAATTTTTTTTTGGTTTTGTTAAATTGTTAAATGAAATAAAATAAATTGTTAACGACTAATGAATTATTCTGCTAACACATCGATATTTCATAGTTAACTGAATTACACGTAATACCAAAAATTCAGAACTTACTACAAAAATAAAAATCTTTCTTTGCTATATTCGACCGAAAATAACTTATATATAGTTATAGTTTCAGGCAATAACTGTTACAAGTAGAATACCACATTTTCTGATTTGGATATGAATGATTTTTTTATATGAACTGGTCCAAAAGATGTTATATTTTCCAGTTCGCAATCTTCACAAGGATTAAATTAAAATTATAAATAAAATTGTTCCTGAATTATGTGCACACGAATCAAATATTATTTGGATAAAATTTTCGTTACATTAGCAGAGCTATGCACTGGGCAAAATATTGAAAAGAAATATGAAAGAATAAAGAAAATGATATATGACTTACCTTAGTCCAAGGATAGGAACACCAGACATATCTTCAACAAGTTCCGAAAGAACAAGCACTGTAGCTCCAGGTACTTGGCTTTGTGGATACTGCAGTAACCCTTGCGTTCCTGCTTGCAGGACGACAGACACAGCTCCGGGAGGCGTTGAATTCGTCTCCACGGTTCCATTTTCCCCATTATCCATCAAAACGTCGGCCAAATGAGCATGAGCATTAATGTTATTGATGGTAACATCTTGTCCCGCTTGCGATGAATATATTTCCAGCCCTTTCTCATCTGGGGTAGTGGTGTATATGACTGTTTTGTTACCGTCTTCGTATATAAGGTCGATAGGTGCATGATGTTGTTTGTAAATATCTACATCTTCCTTATCCGTTGGGTATATAATTTCAGTTTTGACGTGATAGGAGTCTGTTTGTTCATCTCGCTTTTCTTCTAGTTCTTTTTTGAGTTCGATTACATTAACTGGTGTCATGGTGGCCAGCATCGGCTGAGGACTTGGGGCGTCTTGGTGTAAATTACCGCTGAGTGGAGACCGAGATGCTGGAGATGCCATCGGAGCTGGTGGGGTGATCATATTGTTGGACTCGGAATCATTTGCTGATGAGGCGTTCATTTCATCTATGTTTCTTCGTGTCATGGCTTTATTTGTCAGTGTTTTAACTAAACTACGATGAGTATGTAAAAATCACAGTCTTCTCGTCACTTAAAATCACTTATTAGATGCTACGTTGTATACTATACATACATATTTGTATATTTTGATATTAGAATATCAGTGGCATTCATAAAAATGAATACTATAAATCTGTTCTTCGGACAGATATGATTTATTGCACTTGTTTACGTATAGAAAGTTTTGGTTATGTCGTTGCGTTTAGTTTAAGTATGTTTCTTATGGCACTTATATGGCTTCGAGATGTTTGATCACAAGGAGTTTCGGTCATTTGTTACAATATTGTTGCAGTGCATGTTTTCGACTTTAAATACAGATGGCATACGTATGCGTATCGTGCGAATCTGCAAATATAAAATATGCAAATATGTGTACTTTCGTTCTGAACTTAAATGATTTAGGTTGACTTGGCCAGACAAACGTTTGGTTTGATATTGGTCATAACAAAATGAAAGCATGAGGGATAGGCACAGAGAAGAATAACTGAGGGATATTGCTAAGAGAAAAAATAGTACATGCATTGCTGTATTTGCGGTGTCGGTGTCGATATGTTATGTTATGACCGAACAACAGGCAATGGACGATGTAGTGACGGTAAACCGGAATCTCCTGCTGAAGCCGCGAGCCAAGTGGTTTAGCTTAGGACAGGTTTGACAGGCATGTGGTTACCTCCCCTAACCAGAGATCCCGTTGTACAATGAATGAAAGCCACATTGCTACTAGACTACAATCATCTCTCATAACAGGTAGTGTACTAGTGGGTTACATTCATCATCACAGTCACAGGTGTAGAACGTCGCGACGCAACGCAACCATAACCAAGTAGTGGCAGCGGCAGCGACTAGCAGAGCAGTTAATATTAGACGTTAGATACACATGCGAAGTTGAAGTTGTTTATGTTTCTTCATTGAGTACACGCAGTCTCGTTTCATGACCAGAACAACCGGCTTTCGCAAAACTAGAAGGGGCGTAGGTTGTCGCTCAAGTTACCATTTACACCGCTATAGTACATAACACCGACTACTAGTCACTAGAACCAGATAGAAAGAAAATCTTCACTTACATTGGATATCTTGATGTTACTCGGTTGCAGTAGTTACGAAATGGAGGCTCCAAGTTTCACACAAAATGAGGATAGAATCGCAAACTTAGTACCACTCAAATAATCACTTCACCTCACATTTAACGTTAGTTTTCCATTATTTTTATCCTTGCGACTGCACGATTTACCAATGTACATTTTTTGTTTGTACTGTTATAATGTTATTCTTAGTAAATTCACATACTACCGTCTACAGGTGTTTCCAACTAATTCTCTACTGACTGTTAGTTCGCAAGAGAACAGTGGAGACCACGACTCGACTGAATGTAAACTTCCTTTTTCTTACAGCTGTCCTCGTCTAGTGCACTGTCCACTAAGCCGCATACTCAGCTAAGTATGTCGAGTCTTAAGTCTGCAAGACACGCTTTAGAACGACTAGGTATTATGCATTAATCACAGACACACTGATCGATAGTTTCTTTTTCGCGTGCTCAAGAGAAACTAAATAGCATGGGTGAGTTCTTGAAGCGTCAGAGCAAAGCTTTAGCCAGCTGTATGTGAGGGCAGCATCTGACTGAGAAGCACAGCGGCGGTGTTGGTGGCGGTGACTCTGGCCAGGTACATGGCATAGTGCGAGACTCTGGATTCTGTAGCTGAACGGGAACGGGAGGAAAGGGGCACTGTTAAGGTGAAGCGGGCGCCAGACGAAGACGGAGAACCCGAACGGCGACCTAGCGACGGACACTACACTGTCTTCGAGCTCTCTCGCACTCACGCACTCTGTACGCACACCTGCATCTCGGACACTCACCGAGCCCCGACGGCGGAGGAGGGAAATAAAACGATAGCGGGTCCAAAAGGAAAAAGAAAACATCACATAAAATAGGAACAATGGGAGAAAAAAGTATAAAGCCCAGACATGCCTGCAGCCATTCTACGGCATTCTCGATATAGCTATAGTAGCATTGTTTATACCTGCTTCTAGTACACTACCCTTCAAAAAATATTCACCAACTTCACATTAATAACAAAACAACTATCAAAACAAAATCACTTATATTACAATCATTTCTTGACATTTTCTAGTTCAAATGTTATACCATATTCAAAATTAACTAAAATTGCCTGTATGTTCAAGAGATTTCAATGCTACATACGGAAATCAACTTCAATACACTTGGAGATATCAACGACTGATCCACACACAACCATTCAAATTAAAAATCTAACAAAAATATAATACAAATAAAATACAAACAAGATGAAATATATTACATTTAAATTTATTATTAATCTAAACTTTCGTTAATAATAATAATAATCTTTATTGATAATAATCAAAAGGCGAGATTCAGCCATGGCTGTTCTTCCACCTAACCATATATTAATGTTATGACAAAAATATATACCAGAAAAACAATGAAATATATATAAAATTTAACAAATACTTACAATAATAAATACATGTAGTTAAATGTTGAATTTAAGTAATAACAAATAGAAATAAAACTATACCAAGTACAAAAACATAATTAGAATTACTAGTGAGTAGGTACATGGTGTAATTATGTATATATGTATTAATATCTAATAACTGTGTTAATATTTAACATGGGAAACAGTTTTTCTTTGCGCAAAAGTCCCCAATTAATTTTAGACAAAATGTTTCAATTAAATGTTGTAGTAATATTCTACGCCTAGAACAGTTTTAATTTTGCACGTTTGGTAACTTGTAAAGTCTAATTTGAAATTGTATAAAAATATTGCTCATTTCTAGCGATACCCATGAAATTGAAACAAAGTTACAAAGAAATGTGTATCGTTTGAACTGTCAGAAATTCAGTTTTCAATTAAAAGTAACAGATTATTCAATTCTGCACTTAAATCACTACACAGGTATTATTTTTAAAATCTAACACTTAAATAATTTTATTATTATTATATTTTTACATTCTGTAATCTATAAAACTAAATTTCTGACAGTTCAAACGATATGAATTTCTTTGTAATTTTGTTTCAATTTCATGGGTATCGCTACAAATGAGCAATATTTGTACAATTTCAAATTTCAGTGAATATTAATATCTACAACATTTATTTGAAATATTTTTGTCTAAAATTAATTGGGGACTTTTGCGCAAAGAAAAACTGTTTTCCCATGTTAAACGCCTATGGCCAGGTTCTTAATTAACACACTGTATATATATTACAAAAATTAATTATATTTTTATAATATTTAACAATATTGATTGCTTTTTATTTCGGTTATGCGTCAGATAATTGACTGTACTATTCTTTCGAATATATGATATAAAATAGAATTAACATATTCAAATCTAAAAAACCAAAGCATAGTTGGAAAACTATGTATGAAAAATATTCATGCAATATAATTATAAAATATCAATGTTGTTCAACCTTTAGAATAATTATGTTAAGTATCATTGAGATATTTCATACTGCTAGTCTTACTGAGTAAAATGTACTGAAGAAAATTAAAATACTATTTTAGTCTTTGTCACTGAACTTTTATATTTGACATTTTCCGGCTAGTAACAGAAGTATAAAGCACGGCCATAAAGTAGCAGTAGATGTTTGTTCAAATTTAAATCACAATAACATGTAACAAAATAGCATTTTAGAAATTATGTGTTCATGAATTATATTCATAGCCACTAAAATAATTAAGTTGCAATATAATAAATTTTAAATTCGAAGAAATACAAAATTGTGTAAAATATCGAGGTGAACGAACCTCAATTTTCCAAATATAGCACTCATAAATTATATGATTTATGATACATATTTTTACATTTTACAAGTGAACTCATCTTGTGATGCACTCTCCCTAGCAGTAATGAGTGCTCGTGAGATTATTGCTATATCCAGCAATGGGTAATATACCGTGATGATTTATTTATTTACTGTTTTTTTTTTAATTGTACATAAAACAAGAAATGCCAATTCTCAAACTCATTGACAGATTTTATTACACTACGCATACTTACTGCGCATGAAAAGAGATAGTCTTATCTTTTTCCAACCGCAAGACGAAAAACTATGTCGAAGGTATGGAGCATGCAAACTTTATGCTTATAGAGGAAACGCTCAGCCGTCATGACAAACTTTTATGCTTATGTCAAAAAACGAAAACAGTGATTATGTTAAAAGAAGGAAATGTAGTTATATTTTATCGAAATTTAATTTGTGGTTGTGACATTGGCTTTATACTTAAAAATTGTTTAAATTTTGGATATTGTGTTTATGAAAATTTCATAACTTCTTTGTAATTTAATTGATATTATGATACAGGTTTGTTTCTGTCAGATGCTTGTTTCTTCACGCAGTCGAGAGAAGTATAGAGGTCAGCTCAAGGTCACGGCATCTCAGTTTCTATCTCAGACTTTAATATTTGACTGTTCATTCTGAAAATGTACTCCAGCACGTATATACCTATATGTATATAGTACCAGCCGATAATATAATGTCTTTATGTTTTTCAACATAATTTCATTAAAATAATTAAGATGTGCGGAAAATTTAATTGCATATACGTATATAATATCAAATTTGACCTTATACACGATGTGACATGAGTTTTACAAAGTATACAGGTGATCAAAAAGAAAAGTTGCTGTTGGCAATACAATTCTATAAAGATCCCTAGAATTTCTGGGGATCTTTTTATTCCACTGTTTACACAACACCAGGTGAAAGCGGAAATATTATGTGACTTGTCATTTTGACAATAGATACAAATAGGTTATGTCAGAGCAATGACCTGACAGCTAATATGATTTTGAGTGATTGAAATGCTTTAGATTATTGCTTATGGATAATGTAAGAAATAATAAGGGAAACAAAAACCATTTTAATAAAAAATTGTAAATATGGCCAAACTTAAATTTTCAAATGTCACTGTCAGTGTTACCAATTTCAAGTAATTTTTTGTTACTGCCAACTGAATCAGTTCTTTTTGATCACTTTGTACCGTGTGTTCCTAGTTATTGAATTTTGCAAATTCGCTTGTTTGTGATTATTGAGATTATTTTGAGAAGACACGCGTGCTCCAAATTTCTGCAAAGATTCGGAAGGCGCGAGTGCAGTGGACTACACTTAACCATAACAACGGGACACCTAAGCACAAGTCTAACGCCGTTTGGAGCAATGAAATTAAGTTTATCTTGTTTGTGTGAGTGAGCATAAAATGCATTCGTCTTCCTGAAGTAGGGATGCTAGGGTTGTATTGGAAAAAACCAAGAGGGTTTTTATGGTTTTAATCGGATAGAAAAACCCATTGAAAAACCCAGTAGAAATCCCCACTTAATTAAATTAAATTCGTATACCTATTAAAATAGAGTAAAGTAAAAAAATACAAAATTATATGCCTAATAGTAAAAATGTTTTTTCAAAGATTATCTACATACAATTTTAGAGAATAAAATCCTGAATTTTTGAGTGTTATAATTTTAAATTTACACTTTTGGAGCCCGAATGATTTAATTTAGGAATGACGATGGGTACCCGGGTACTCGAAACCTACCCGATAATAATGTACCCGGGTATAAAATTTCTTACCCGATTACCCGAAATATACCCGCTGCCCGTTAATTACCCGATACTCTTTTATTACCCGAACAGTTTTCAGCTGCCGGAAAGATTGTTTCTAAAAGAAGAGCTTTTTCTTATCATACCATAGGTAATTAATATAATTTATGTTAAGTATTATATAGAGATACAGTATATTATTTATTTGTATTACTTTTATTTAATAAATATATATAAACAATAATTATTAATTTTATTAAAAAGTAAACTGCTAATAAAGGGTAACTGGTAATTAACAAATTAACGAATCGGGTAATTAACGGGTAAAGGGTACTATCCGAGTAGTTGTTTCGGGTACTCGGGTATCAAAATTATTAGAATTCGTCATTCCTAATTTAATTTAAAGTCGAGATAAAGCTAGATTTAGTATGCGTTAATTCAAGAAATGTGCGTAGATTGACTGTCAAATATATATTTGACAATATACTTGAATTTCATTTTTTGATATAATCGCATACTAAATCCTTTTTATCACAACTTAAAATTAAGTTTAGTCGAATATCAGAAGCGTCAATTTAATAATTTTAGCACACGAAAATGTAGAATTATATTCTTTAAATCTTTATGCATAAATTACTCTTAAAGTTTTGAGGGACATTAGTAAATAAAACAAAATATAGAAAAACCCAGAAATACCTACAAAAACCGGGAAAAAACCAATAAAACCCAAGTGGGTTGTACTTTTCTAAAAAAAAAAAAACCGGATTATTCACAACCCTGAGGGATGCGCACGATACATCGATGTTTAGCTTTCGATTTTTCGATGTTTATATCGATTTAATTTTTTTCATTAATATCGAACGACATCGATGTTTGTTTTCGACGTTTTCCTCCTCTTTCCTTTACTTACATGCGTCTTGTTAAAGTTTATTTAATGTCTATCATATTTTGGCGAAAATACTTCGCGATAACTGGGTATGATGGTTATGGTTACATTTGCGGCCTCAAATATTTATTTCTGCATAGTTAGTTTCGATTCGAATGTTTTTAAAATTCACTGGTTACATCTGATTTTTAATAAAATAAGTTATAGATTTTTGTGTATGTACCTAATTTACAAATATCGATATTTGAAAATATCGCATCCCTATCCTGAAGGCAGACGTATCAATCCCAAATATCAACTACCGACTATGATGGCGGTTCAGAAATGAACGCTTGCTCATAGGTCGCTGTCCATTCAATTCTGCGGCCTCTAGATGACAGCGTATATGATACGATGGAGGGTTTACTGTTAAATGTATCTTTCTGAAAAAGAATAATTTCACATTATCGGCGTGGCCATTAAAAAGTTACGGTCTAATCAATGTTGGGACACCTAAGTTCCATGCACTAGTGGTTCACTAATAATAACAAGTATCATCTTAAAAGATGACACTGTCATACCAAATTTCATCCAAATCGAATAAAGCGTCCTGTTATTATAAGCAAAATTATTTTTTTTCGAAGAACTTTGAAGCAGAATACTGGCTAAATGGTACACTTTCCGCTAGAAGCAAGTTTAGTTAAATAGTCTTATTATATCCTCAGGAATCTGTGGTTAAGCCATGTCCCCCTATTTTAGAGACACCTGTATACATGTAATTAATTAATGACAATTTTTGTTTGTTTGCTACTGAATAATATTCAAAATGATTGCTGTTTACTATCATCATACAGTTCAATTCGTCATTTAAAATATTTGAGCCTCACAAATTAAATAAATATAACAATTAATGTAACTATTTATAAGTTTAATAATGCAATCAATTTTAAAATAATATTTAATATACAAATATGAGGCATTAACACTTTCAAAGTATGTATGTAATAAGAATTATAGATTATAGGAAAATACTTACCTTTAGTGAAATATGCGTATTTTGTAAAAATAAACAAGAAAAAAATTTACGTGACGGTAGATGTATGAAGATTAAATTAGAACCTCCCCTAAGACCTACCTGTCTACGCCACTGCATTGGGGCTTGTTTGGAGAAAGTAGCGAACAGGTCAACTTTTTTACTTTTTATCGACAATTATTTTGACTTGCTGTTTTCGAATATTGAATGCTCGAAATACATCGTTAATTATTATTATCCTATGAAGTCAATTCGATATGAAACCGAATATATTATCCATCCAGGATAGCAATTGTTATTTTTAGTAACAAATGTAACATCTGTTGGACACTTTATTTATATAGGTATTATTTACGAAATAAATTATTTAAAGGTTCGAAGTGCCTTTCACCTTGATCGGTGCATTTTTGCAGCCGAAATCGATTGTAGACTGCACTTAACACTTCATTTTCACTCAGCGAGCTACAGACGTCCTGAATCCTGGCCGACGTAGTAGGACCTAACCTAACGCCATCCAGCATGCCGAATCCTTTCGCGGTTTGAAAACACCATTTGTCACATTCAAAAGCCACATACAAGTGTGAGACACAATGATTAAAAGTAGGAAATGTCAAATTAAACAAGTGAAAAACAGGAATAAGTAACGATTATGGTGGAAAGTACTTCGAACATTTAAACTGGCAGATTCATCAAAATTATTAGCCGCTAATCCCACTTTTAATTCCATTTTTAACTCTTTCCTAATTCACGAAAAGATTTGCAGCTAATCCGAATTAGCGCTAGTTCCACTTTTAGTCCTATTTTTAGTTCCATTTACTGCAAAATTAACTTCGGTTCTAATTCACAAAACAGGATTAAATAAAAAATTTAGTTCCAAAACTAATTCTACTATGTAGACAGAATTAAAAGTATTCTGAAGTAATAATTATAAAAAAAGCAACAAACTGTAATTTTTTGAGAAAAATAAATTTATTCCATATTTACTTACCAGAGAAGTGCGCACTATAAATTACACATTTTTTAAATTTGAACTTATATTTAAATTCTAAATAACTGTTTTATAAATAAATAAATATGTCATCACGGCATATTACCCATTACTGGGTGTGCTAGTACCTACAATAGACATCGGTAATGATGATGATATATTTTATCATGTGGGCGCTTACCAGGCGTCACCTCTCGGGCACTCATAGCTGGTGTGGAGAGTGCACCACAGAGGTCACTTTTGTGCCATTTAAAATTGGAAATATTTGGCGTCTGTCGCGACCAGACACTCAGGCATGCGGCCACGGGACCCCTAACTTTTTTATATATTTCAAAAATTAAAAGTACTTTACTTGAAACTGAAAATAGAAACATTGATATTCTAGTCATACTTTATAAATCACAGAAATTATACCTGCGCATTTTTAGTAGTTTCTAAATATTCAAATAAATTTATAGAAATTTTTTTTATCAGTTTAGTAATAAAAAATTCCCCATATGTGACAATCAAATCAATTAGGAATGACGATGGGTACCGGGATACTCGGAACCTACCCGATAATAATGTACCCGGGTAATAAATTTCTTACCCGATTACCCGAAATATACCCGCTGCCCGTTAATTACCCGATACCCTTTAATTACACGAACTTTTTTCAGCTGCCGAAAAAATTGTATCTAAAAGAAGAGCTTTTTATTACAATACCATAGGCAATTAATATAATTTATCTTCAGTGTTTTATAGAGATACAGTATATTATTTATATGTGTTACTTTTTATTTAATAAATATATGTAAACAGTAATTATGAATTTTATTAATAAGTAAACTGCTAATATAAGGGTAACTGGTAATTAACAAATTAACGAATTATGTATATGTACTTAAAGGATAACGGGTAATTAAAGGGTATCGGGTAATTAACGGGTAAAGGGTACTATCCGGGTAGTTGTTTTGGGTACTGGGGTACTAAAATTATCGGAATTCGTCATTCCTAAAATCAATCACACTATTTATGTAAATTTAATTTTTTTATCAAATTTTTAAGCACCTCGTCGTTTTTGCTGATATACTAGTTAAAAATAATAAAATAATTTTGTATTACTTATTCAGTATTTTTAAAAATTACTATTTCTTTTTTAAATGATAATAAAATATTTTCTTCTGTAAAACATGGAGTGGATAAACAGTTGAATTATATAATAGTGCTCCGTATAAAAAATGAATTGAAAAATATAATATTGTTCAATACATTGATTTATTATACGCTATTTTTCTTTTAAATTTACTACTGTTTACTGCTGTCATTAAACATAAACAAATAAATACATGTTTGACGTGACTGACTCAGTTCAGTGGTGCTAAAGCTGTTTTATTTGCTGTTAACTCACTTCAAAAAATCTCAACTCAGTTGAAGTGAGTAGAGGTGAGATTTGTAACAAACTTAATGCTACTTTAGTCAAGTTAGAGATATATTTAAAGATTTAATAACATGTGAATAATGACGAACACAAGATTCAATAAATACAGGGTGTTAAAAAATAAGTGCCACAAATTATGAGGGTATATAGTACTGACGAAAATGAGTAAAAAAGCTTAATCAACATGGGTCCGATCTTCAACTGTTTTTGAGAAAGAGGCTATTTTGTATTAGAATCGAAAAAAAAATTGTCAAAGATAGGGGTTGAACATAATTTTGTCCATGCCAGCTAATAGTCAGGAAAAAGCAATAAAATTTTATTACATGACTTTATTTGTTAAAATAAATATGTTATATTGTTATTTTTATCTTAAATACTTCATGTTTATAAGCTGATGATGGGTAGATTTTGCCCGAAACGTCCTGTGTAATACATAGTATACAACAATAAACCTATGGAACTTCAATGCCTTAAAACCCAAAACATAATCTACAAGGTTCCCAAGCTTCAACAATATTATTTCAAAAGAATTATTAATTTTAGAATTGAGATTCGGTTTGTTTCGATCCCAGAATGAGGTCATGCACGACTTTTTTTTATAATTTTAATCGATAGAGTAGTGAAAAATAATAGACTCGTATTTTTTATTTTTCCTCAAATCGATCATGAAAATTTTTTAATTGAAAATGACATTCTTTAAAATGAGGCTGCTAGACCTCCGCTTCGTCCCTTGTCCCATGACGTTACAGAGTGAAAGGCACGACCATTTTGATTTTCATATTGTCTTAAACGTCAAAGTGACATTTAAAGATAACCTAAAATTTATGAATGTAAACATGTCGATGGAACGTTGTTTCGTGCCAAAATAGAGAATAAAATAATATTCTGCAATATATTTAATGTCTCACATGCGTTTATAACCTTCTACCATTTAATTCAAAGATTCAAAAGTGAAAGAAACATCTGATGTCACGTAGATAATTTCACGCCAAATGAAAATTATATTTATAAAAATAAATAGAACGATATTATATTAATATATTACAGCATATTCAGATATGTAATCCTCAATTTATAGTTTATATATATTTTTCTTCTAGAAATTACGTGTCCATATAAAATGTCTGTTTGAAATGAGTCTGAACTTGGTTCGTAACGTTGTGACGACAAAACATGGCTGGTTTTTGCAACTTTTTAAAAATATCATAATTTAAAACGATTTTATACAACAAAAAATATAAATAAAAAATAATTTAATCATACTGATCGATGAATTAGACTATCCTTTTTCGATTTAAACAGAAAAAAGGTACAATAATTTTTTTTTGCATGACCTCATTGAGAAGTTACTCGTATTAATTTTGGTTCCAGAATCGAGATTCGATCTGTTTCGGTTCAAGAACCGCGAACTAATTTGTTCTGGATTTAGAACTGAGAGCCGATTAGTTATGCATTCTAATAACCTGGTACTAGGATAATACTAAAACCGGAATCGAATCTGACCGGAACCGGTTCCTACCAATAGTATGGTTACGAAAATATTTCATTCATCAGATAGATATAAATGCCGTATTGTTTTACACTACAGGAAATTGAATGAAAAAGTATGGACTACCTAGTATAATATATACTGGATCAATGGGAGCGTTCACGCCAAACTTTTGCAGGTGGCAGCACAACTGTTCACATAATTTTGTGAAAGCTGATGGCACATTCACAAATCGAAATTAGTTTTAGTTTTAAGATTTATATTTTTATTTTAAGAACATTGACACCATGTTATCTTATGAAACCATTCACAAAACGTGTAGTGAAAATTCTCATAATTTATTGTTAAAATGTGTTAAATATAAATATCATAAAACTAAAACTAATTTCGATTAATGAACCTTTAATTCGCATGTTTGCGTTTGCACAGTATAAAGCAGGGATGGCGAACCTTTACGTATCAACGTGCCATTTTTCTAAAGAAATGTTTAATGAGGTCATAGACGTGCCATCAAATAATTTTGACTTTGTGATTATTGGGAAAATAATAATAATACTATCAACTCAAAACTCTTTATTTACTACAAAAAAAAATAGGAACATTTTGCAATGTTTCAATTATACGCGTAATTTAAATTAAATTAAAATTAATGTGACTTCTGTTGTTGCAGATTAGATGACAAATAACAGATGTTAGGGTTGTAAGATGTTACTTTTAGCAGAATGCATGCTGAACTGGAGTCATCTGTCAAACGGTTTCTAACCGAGTCTTTAATGTTATTCATCTCTGAAAATAATGACTCGCAGGCATAGGTTGATGAAAATATTGTTAAAATAGCATGAGCCAGCTTCTTCAAACAATTAAATGTGTCTGGTAACGCATTCCATGTTTCCAAAATTTTGTTATTAGCATTTTCACTTATATTACTTGTTTCAATAAATTTTTGAATCCATATTGAACTACACTGGAAATCAATCAGCTGCTTTTAAAATTCTTCAATTTCCAACCAATCGAATTGGGACAAATTCAGTTTATCAAATGACGTCACATCAGGGTACATAATAAACTTGAGTATTTCCGATAATTCTTTGAACTGAGAAAATCTCGCTGAAAATTCCTTCATTGAAGAATCAATCACAGAAATAAATTCTTCAGTAACTTGGTCTTCGTGTGGTTTCTCATGTATTTCTAATACATCTAGTGCATCATAATGAATTTTGTGATCAGTGACGTGCCCAAAATATTGTGTCGCGTGCCATTGGTTCGCCATCCCTGTGCTAGGACGATTTCAATCTCCAGCTAAAATTGTGCCGAAATTCTCCAACATGGCGGCGTTCAATTAGTCACAAAGGTTTAACATTGCGTCCGCTATTCAGACATGTACAGAGATCAGTGGCTATTACCTTTTACATACTTGTGAAATAAAACAATGAACAATACGTACATAACTAATATGAACATTGAACACTAATAAAATAAGAAATAAATCAGACATTTACTGTTTGTAAACAAACTCCTCCTCACACCCCACACCGCCAATCAAACAACTGTTAAGTCACAAACGATGATGCTTTTACACTTCAGTGGTAGGCAGCGTTGTCGCTATTCGCAGTGTCATCAGAAAAATCTGTCTTTTAGGTATTTTTTTTATAACTTTTAAAAAATCATAATCTCGTTCAAATTTAATGAAAAAACTTAAATTTTCACATTTTCGTTTCAAACAAAGAGCAGGTATTTTCTAAAAAAAGTATGTAAGTAGCAAAATACCTGACCAGTACGAACTATTTAAAAAAGTATATAATTGTGCATTAAACACAAAAGTACATAAAACTCAGGCGATACGACGCGCATAAAGCCTCATTCCCAGCTACTTCGCTAATGCCACTGGTACTACACTACCGTGTACGTGTGTATTTGAGTCTGGTGACCTTCAACAAGCTCGCTTTACGCAACCCTTGCGCGCCAGCTACGGCGTACGTAAGATATCTGCCTAGGTGTCTAGGGAGAAAATTATTTATTTTGATCAATCCGTCACTGGCACAGCCGGGCGTACTGGAGTACGCCCATTCTCCTTGCGTTACCCGTCCCTGGTCTAAGTTCACGCACACATAGCCATGAGCACACGGACGGCAATACATACAACAGTGTCGTTTCTGTTGACGTTAGTCATGTATATTCTGTGCTAATGCATAGAGGGTTATACACAAACGCAAGCGTAATTCATAGTGCTTAGTAGGAAGTTTATAGCCCATTCCCAGCAAATGTTTTAATTCGTAAATCGACAGTAGTGACATCTGACAGATATCAATTGTAATCTCAAAAGTTTCCTAGAATATCGATTGTAATTTGTTTGTAAATTTAGAGACACGTGGTTGTCAGTTGTCATTTGTTTTTCTTGTCTACTTGTTGTCGTCATTGTTGTTCTTATATTTTTTTTTTACTTTTATTTATTACATTTGCAGAATCCGTAATAAATTTTGAAACTATCAAAGCAACTGCTTTTTTTCTTTGAACTATGGCTTCATATACTATCTGATTTTCAGTAGATATCCATTGCGAACACATTGGTTTACGGCAAGTATAACGAAATATTTTTAATAGGTTAGACAAGTTGACAGTTCGAACAAAAAACAAGGACAACGATATATCTCCATCTCTTAATTACGCTTATGTACTATGGACAACGCACTACGCTTAAAACCAGCTGGGAATGCTACTGTGCGCTATTCGCTACGCGTTAAAACATTAAGTTTTCATCATACAATTCAACAAAATCTAATTCGTCTTTAACTACTAATTTGTTTTAACGTTTTATCTACCTATTAATAAAGGAAAATGAAAATATAAATGACGACAATAACTAGACCAAGTGTAGATTAACGTGTTTATTAGTTTACACACACTAAAGTGATAAGATATTCAGTAAAATTAATACAAAAAGTTTGAAGCTTGCACACTGCAGTCATTAATTTTATGTGAACGTACTCATATCTACGCAGTGAATGATCGCACATAAACAAGTGTTGCTCCTTTGCGTATGCGGATTAATTTTACTGAGAACTTTAGAACTATTTTTATAAAGGCTAAAATTTATCACGAATAATTTTAGGGTGTTTTGTACAAAAACAAATTATTAGTAAAAAAGGTTGATTTTGAAAATAAAGATGAAGTGTGTATTTGAAAAAAAAGTTAGGTTAATTGTTAATTTTTGTGTAACCGATTTGTTTTGTACATTTTAACTATATATTGTATACAGCCGCCCCGGTCGTCGAGTGGGTAAAGGCAGCGCTCAAGCGACCTTCAGCGTTCGGGGTCGTGGGTTCGATTCCCACCAGGAGCTTGGATGTTTGTGTATGTCCTAAATTATAAAAACTCAAATAAAATTGTCATTGGCCAATCGACGCCGTACCGAAAGCCAGGGGGAAAGAAAAAAAACTATGTTGTATAAATAATTTGTTTTTAATGGATAAAATTAGTTTGTATGTATAATCTTTATTTTATACGTTTCAACTTTATTGTATAAATTAATGCCTTTTGTATAAATAATTTTATTTGGTAAAAAAAACTCCTCTTCTGTATTTAAATCCCAGTCTTATAAATAAGTAATTATATATTATACTAAAAACTATTAATTTCACTGTTGTGAATATAGCAGTAGCATTCTGTTTGGCTGTAGTTTAAATTTTCCTAATTGTTATTTGTGTACATGTTGTGTCCATTTCAATTTATTTAATCTTTCATAAGATTCACTATCTTATACGATTATTGTTGCTCTCTCTTGTTTTTTTCATTATTAATATTAAAGGATGATTTTATTGTGTATATGCCTTTTACTTTGCTTTTCAAAAATCATCTACTTTTTTTTAAGTAGATGGCTTTTATCGTTCAGACTAGGACAATATTTACCCAGAACATTGGTATAAATGGGAGTATTTTTGGAACCACACAACAATCGATCCCACGACCCCAGAGCCGAGCGGAGAAGGTCGGTTGAGCGCTGCCTTAACGCGCACGGCCACCGAGGTGGCTAATCACATACT
Organism: Ophonus ardosiacus; assembly: GCA_943142095.1. Lineage (NCBI taxonomy): Eukaryota > Metazoa > Arthropoda > Insecta > Coleoptera > Carabidae > Ophonus > Ophonus ardosiacus. The sequence continues at coordinate 46,804,394 of OW964833.1, read as the reverse complement.
TATAAAAACGCTTCCCTTCTTTAGCTTGTAGTCAGCTCTTTAATAATTATTATTAGCATCGCTATTTTTATCCTGTGTGTTTGTAATAATTTTTTTTTAAGCTATAGTCTCACTGTATACCTCAATTTTTTAATTTAATTCTTCGTGATTTGATACTATGTATTTTATTTTTTATAACGTTCATAATTTTTTACAATTTATTCAACTTCAAATTTAGTTACTTTATTTCTTATGTTTCTGATCTTCTACTGTTGATCTTGTTGTTCTTGTATTTCAGCTTCGTGTCCGTTATTAAAATTCATTCTTCTTCATTTTTTCAGCGATTTACTGTGATCTCTTAAGTATTACTCCTTTCCCGTATTCTACGCCTATGTTCTTATGATAATGTTCCTCAATCCTCAGTGCGCGTGCGTCAATCGCACAATATGCGGGACTTGCCTTTATATCACTTGTTCCCGCGTTAACTTCACTTTTTCCGACATGTTTATCACATCCTCTTGGACTTTTATGTAAAAGTTGTGAAAAAGATTTAAAATTATTTCTGTACCTAACAACTTTCTTAATATTGTCATTTTGTTACTATTTACGTACTGTGTTCTTTTATTCGTTGGTTTATTGCTGGTGTAAAATCAAACAATATTATCTAAACAACTACCATAGGCGTACTCCTTATTCATCTGAGGCACAGCATCCTTAACCAAGGCCGAAACAAAAATTCATATACCGTGTATTTTAGCTTTAAACGTCATCTAAACATTGCTCAAAAACCGGGTACCATCCAACATAGGCGCCGACTTTGAAAAATTTTGTCGGGTACACTTACCCAACAAAAAATTGAGAGAGACACAACTGAACATAGGACTTTAATATGTAAAATCAGACTTTCGTAATTTCCTGCTTCCCTAATTATTTTAGAAAAAAAATCTTCAGATAAAACATAAAATTGTGCATTTGAATCAATAAGCATTTTTGCATGCTTTATAACGGCAGAAATGGAATGGTTTATATATTTTTCTTAATTCTTTGGCGAACTGTCAACTACAGCAGAAATCAGAATCTTTTCACACCAAGAAATGGCCTATTACTTTTCCCCTAACTTTGTAATTTAAACTAATGTTTAAAATGAATACAAAGAAGGTGCGAGCGAACACGTGACTTACTCTTCTACACGACTGTCATGCCATCTCATAGAAAATGGCGTTACTTGTTAGGCGCGAAAATAAAAATAATTTTGAAAATGTATAACAAGTAATATATTAATCAATTAGTAACGAATCAAAATTGAGATGAAGAACAATAATATAAATATGATATAAAATGTCTTAATGGATAAAATTTTTGTCGGGTGCAAAAGTATAGTTTTGTTGTCTTGACCCCATGCACTCTATATATAGGGTGTTATGTAAGTAAGTAACATGTGGTAGAATTGACCCCGAGATAGTAAATCTGGCAATAATTTTTGTTTAACATGTTTCCTACAAAATCTAGAGGCCTTTAAAACTGCCCAATCACGCCATAGTTCAAAATTTTGTAAAAAAAAGTAAAAATCAATGTGTTCTGTGGAAAAAATATTGATTGTCAAAACATTTTTTGTTGTTTTTGATATTCTCAAAATGCCATTTACCTTCACCAATCAAGACTATGCAGACATGCATATGGTTCATGGCGAGACAATACAAGATAGTCGAGCTGCTGCAAGACGGTACAGAGAGTTATTTCCAAATAGATCTTATATGTTATTTGTGACAGATGTGACATTTTTTCCAGAGAACACATAGATTTTTACTTTTTTATAAAATTTTGAACTGTGACGTGATTGGTCAGTTTTAAAGGCCTTCAGTTCTTGTAGAAAGCATGTTAAACAAAAATTATTGCCAGATTTACTATTTATGGGGTCAGTTCTACCATGGGTTAAACATTGTACACTTACTTACATAACACCCTATATATATATATATATTTACCAATTTCAACATATTTTCTGCTGCATTAAAAATTATTATAGTCGGTATATTACTTTACAAAAATCATTGTCGAAAGATTAAATAACATGTGAATTGGCAGTGTCTTTAAATAAATAATTATTAATTCCAGATTCGTGTTCCATTGTTACACGGATTTTATAGTACACTTCAGCGAAATAACTAATCTCTCCAAATGACATATTACGCAACGCGTACATATCTAAATATTTTTAAATGTCACGATATAGTTGAGTCAATAACTACGTCACTGGCTACCGTTACAATATAGAAGCAAATATTTTTCTGTTGGTTTTCGTTGTGTGTCTGAGTAAAAAATATACATATCTACATTTGCAATACATATGATAAAATAATAATAATAATAATAATAATAATAATAATAATAATAATAATAATAAAAAATAGGCTAAAGGCCGGTTGCATATATTTTTAATTGCCAATTTACTAATATACAATTAATTTTTAATCTACAATATTTAGATAATGTCGTTGTATCAAGTTAATTGTATATTAAAAATCTTTAATTAATAAAACATTAATTTAAATATAGTTCTTATGTTTTGGTTGTATAATATGTACTTTTGTATTTTTAAATAATATAAATTATGTATTGAATGCAATTTTGAACACTTGTGCTGTATTTAGAATGAAACGTAATTTTCAAAACGTTATTAAAATAAAACTAACTGATATGGAATTATTAAGCTTTCTTTATATTCATTTAATTTTTTATATACTCTAGTTTGTCTTTTTAAGAAAGTAATAAAATAATTTAATTTTTATATTACTGATATTTTATAAAATTCTTATTTTTATTATAAAAAAGTTTTTAGTCTCACAAAACGTACTTTATTAACAAATTATTTAATAATAATGAATAATATTTGTTTCAATATTACATGTTCTTGTACAACATGTGATTATCAATAAAAAGATACCGTTTTTTGCATTTAATTCAAAATGCAGTTTTGACAATCAATATTTTTTCCACAGAACACATTGATATTTACTTTTTTACAAAATTTTGAACTATGACATGATTGGTCAGTTTAAAGGCCTCTAGTTTTTGTAGGAAGCATGCTAAACAAAAATTATTGCTAGATTTACTATCTATAGGGTCAGTTCTACCATGGGTTAAGCTTTGTACTCTTACTTACATAACACCCTGTAATACATTTTATATGTATATAAATGTTGATTTTAATTTAATTCCCCATTAAATAATGATACCAGCTATTAGATGAATAAGAAAATATGGAAATTACAAATAATAATAATCAATTCTTATAGAAAAATTGTGGAATTGTAATAGTGCAGTCATATAAAAAAGAACAAAAGACCATAAAATGTAGATGTTTTTTTGCTACACATTAAATGAGAAATGTTTATGGCATGTGACATATTTACCAGTTGTGAGGTTGTGTTCCTGTTATACCGAAATGTGACAAACTAGATAACGTGTAGCAGGTACCAGAGGTCAGAAGTCACCAAGTAAGAAACTCAGTTCCGGGGTTATGGTTCAAGATATAAAACAACACTTTATTTTTAAATTTATTTTCTTACATTTCACGGACATGCAATAACAGTTGCTTTATTATAGAAATGTATGTACAAGATGTCTTTATCTTTTCGAAATTTTTCATTTTTCCTTTCCCATTAATTAACCTACTAATACAAATAAAAGATTATATATCTGCAAGTTATTTGGTTACAACTACCCTTTTAAGTGTATAATTAAGGCAAAACGATTATTTTCTAAAGGATTAAAGCCTGATTTATAAATTGCATAGAATAGAACAGAACAGCACAGGGAATAGAAATATAAATCAATGTAAATGCATGGAACCATTTATACTTGCACAGAATGGAATAGAATAGGATATAACCAAATTTTATTTCTTATTCTATTCCATTCTGCTTGCTTCGATAATATTCGTGAGACTTGTGGCCCGTCCCCTAACGTAAAAACTTTCTGTAGAAAACAATTCTTTTGCATAAATACCATATTTTATTGCAAAAACAAACAATTAAATTATTCAGATCACCAATAAATATAGTTAATTTAGTGTAAAAGTGACACAAAAGTGACGCCATTCCATTCCAATCTTCTATTCTATGCAATCTATAAATGGTCTTAAAAATTTCTATTCCTATTCTATTCCATTCCTTATTCTACTCCATTTTGTTTTGTGCTATCTATAAAACAGTAACAATTATTTTATGGGTTGTCAAAAATTTTCTTCACAATATTCTAAAATTAGTAACATCCGTTTGTTTGGCCTAATAATATTTTACTACCCATTATTATAAATAAGACGATTACATATCTTAGCTTACTCCTAAACAAGTTGTGAAGATTGACAACTCGTTACTGTCATTAAAAATTACTTGTTTGACATTAGAATAGACTGCTAGATTAAATTTATTTTTAAATTTTAGCAGTGCAGACACTCAGATTTTATTTTTTTCTGTGTGAACCGTAACAGATATCACAAATTACACAGAGAGACAGAAGTTTACTATTGAATGTATCTTTCTGAAAAAAAAAAAAAATTTCACGTTTTCGGCATTGCCATTAAAAAGTTACGGTCTAATTAATGTTGGGACACCTAAATTTCATACACTAGTGGTTCACTAATAATAACAAGTATCACCATAAAAGTTGACTTATAACCATATAAACTGTCATGCCAAATTTCATCCAAATCGAATAAAGCGTCCGATTATTATAAGCAAAATTAATTTTTTTTCGAAGAACTTTGAAGCAGAATTCTGGCTAAATGGTACACTTTCCGGTAGAAGCAAGTTTGGTTAAATCGTCTTATTTTAGCCTCAGGAATCTGTGGTTAAGCCATGTCCCCCTATTTAAGAGACACCCTGTATATTCCACATGTTGAATAAACTTCAATTTATTATCGATCATTACACCTAAATATTTAAATTCACTGTAATAATGATAATATGTGTACTAAAAAAATATAGTGTTCGTTTATTCAAGTAAAAATTTGCTGAGGCCTGCGGACTCTGATAAATAGGGGGTATATCAGTTCTTGATAAAAATATTAACAGTTAATAAATTATGATATTTAGCATGACTGATAAAAATTATTTCAAGGCTAGCTATAGGACATAAATAAAATAATTCTTTTCATAGTAGATAAATAAAAGCAAATATGAGACGCATTAACAGGAAATATATTCTCCCAACATTGTCCATGTTGCGTCATCAGCGCCCCTGTTTGTTCCTGGTTATATTTCCGCAACATAAAATGTAAAGAGATGAGCGAAGTAACAAAATATCACCCGGTTGTCGTTGTCCGTGGGAATCTGAATTAGAAGTTATAGACACGTGTTTGGAGAATTGTTAGCGCGCAGTGGCCAGTGGCCAGTGGGACCAAGGGGATTTGACAAATGGCAAACGGTCAGCCCTCCATATTCCTAAACATAAAAGAGATATCCCATTGAAGATCCCTTTTGTATTAATTATTACTCATCTCTGAAAGGGTTGAGCAATGGCCAGCATGCCGTTATACGCAACAAGTTGACCGGTGGCTAGTGTCCGTGGGAAACCACCCTTCCCAACTTGGATTCGTATTCGGAATAGTAAACTGACCCCTTAACCTGTTTTCCAAACCTGTTTGGACTCTCAGCGTCCCGTACTGGCCACTGTCCGATGTTCGCCATACATAATCCCCTTTTCCCGTAGGTATACGTAATAAGTCCCTATCAACGCACCGTGAGAAATGCATCACTCAATTAAATTCTAATTCACAGTTTTTCTTTCGTTTGTTAATTATATTGATCACATATGAGGAGTGTTCATTCAAAAGTTGATATGTCCATTTTTTGTCAAAAATGAGTTATAATACATGTGTTCGCCTTAAATCTAGTCATCCGAATCGATTGGCATGCTCGGTTTCAAGAAAACTGTAACATGTCCCATATAAACTTAACAATAAAAATTGAGTTTCAATCAAAAGTTAATATGTCCACTGGACATGTTAACTATTGGTTGAAACTTTTTATGTTTTGACCAAAACTTAACATGTCCTTTGAATAAGTAATACAATTTTATTAATTTCAAACGAAGCTATAAATGTCCACTATATAATGTTCATATAAAATTGAATATGAAGATGTCAGAAGTGTAGGAAGAGTAATGAGGCTAGGGAAAGAATGGAAAATATATAATATCAAAGAACTACAAAATATATATATATATATATATATATATATATATATATATATATATATATATATATATATATATATAAATGACTGGCCTAAAGGACACTAAAAGGATTCATATAAAGAAATGTATGGGAGAGAATAGAGAATACATTCAACTTAAAGAACATGAATAGTAATATTATAGTTTAGTGATTTGGAACAATCCGTACGTCTCTTGAAAAGAGGAAAGAATGACAGAAAATTGGAAATGGATGTACTAAAAAATATTAATAAAATAAGTACACATAAAAAAGGATGTAGACCATCTGGCAAGAGATAGAAGAGTTTGAATGGTACAAAAAGTTTAATAAACACTCCAGAATGTAAACATGAAAATGAAGATAATGAGGAGTGTGACTGTGAATACTGTGAAGAATTTGATACAGGAGTTCACCTTTAAACGAAAAGTATTATGTACCTACTGGAATGTTTTTTTTAATTTTCATATTTTTTGTAAAACTTGAATATAAAAAGGATGTCAACACTAATTATAAGTTTTTTTTAATTCATGAAAGTTTAAATTAATCTTAATTTCTTAATAATTTAACAAAGAAATCCAAACAAAATTCAACATTTCCCAATTTTTCCATGCAAAAGTTAACATGTCCCAATTTTTCCATGCAAAAGTTAACATGTCCAAATATTTTTTGCAAATTTAAGCTAAATGAAAAGATATACAAATATTATATTATCGGAAATTTAATAACATTTACTAACTGAATTATATATGAAGTAATCGAATTAAAAAAATATATAGCAGGGACATAGTAAGTTTTTCGCGTTTTTCTCAAAACTGTTTATGATGGACATATTAAGTTTTGAATGAACAGTCCTCATATTTCCAAATACATGCAATAGCTTATAACAATCATTTGCTTGATTGCAGTTTTCTAAATTATGCCCGTAATCTGTTCATAACATGATGAATTTAATTTACGAATTTATAATTTAGATTTTAAAATATAAACTCACTTAAAACACATGCGATGGTTTATGAACGATTAACAAATTTAAAAATTTGAAATTGAAATTTAGATTTGGAATATAACTATATTGTATATTTCCAAATGTAAATTTCAAATTCGCCCAATCACAAAAGAGAACTATTAAACATGGCGGTTTCAGGTGTCTTTTCTGTTTGTTGACATTTTAGAAGATGGATTCACAGGAAACATAAATGTCAAATGACAAGCAGTGAAAAGTCAGAACCAGAATTTAAAAATCGAACATAAATCAAAGAGAAAATTGTAAATTTTAAATAAAAATTTCTATATGTAAATTTATAAATTAAATTCATCTTAAACCAACCCTTACAAGTCAACTATAAAAATGACAAAACACATCTATTTTTGTTGATTAATATAAAATTATATGTGAGAGTAGCAGCTTTCGTTGTAATTTTGTACTTTGTACTTTGTTCATAATTTATAGATTTACAAATCTGAAAGACTTTGGTACAGTTTTGAACAGAATGCGGCCTTCATTTTTTATACATAATAACAACAAAATATTTTTATTCTGGAACGTTTCAGTTTCGTAAACAAATTACAATTATTTTTATAAGTTTTACATATATTATTGTTGATGATTATACAGTGTGGGATTAAAGTATAGAACATCAAAAATAAAACAACTTTAAAAAAAAAAACGCTGGAACACGTCGATTTTAGTTTTTAAAAATACACAATCTGTGCATTTATCTTTCGATTTTCATTTGTTTTTCAGTTATGACGTCATCACAAAAAAAAATTAAATGACAACATAAATTTTTAGTAGTGGAATCCGATAGTGATTTTTTCTTCCCTTTATGATCATGCAAATAAATCATAAGGGTGCATAACAAAAATTCTGAAAAAAATCGAGCTGAACATTTAATACGTAATAATGAATAATCAAGATGCCTTGATAAAAATTTTAAATCTAGCCAACTGTTTCATACAAATATCTTGATTATTCATTACGTATTAAATGTTCAGCTCGATTTTTCTCAGAATTTTTGTTAAGCACCCTTGCATGATCATAAAGGGAAGAAAAATCACTATTGGATTCCACTACTAAAAATCTATGTTGTTACTTAGTTTTTTTTTTTCTGTGATAACGTCATAACTGAAAAACAAATGAAAATCGGAAGATGAATCGCAAATATGAATGTAATGAATTTAGAAAAAAAAAATCATTAAGAAAAACTGTTTGCACCGTAACGAAACCGTAACCGAAAACCGCACTGATATTTGACTTTTTATGAAACCGTAACCGACGTAGTTACCTAACCGTAAATATCACGGACGCAGTCATAATATTCTTTGAGCTGCAATTTTGTACAGAATGATTGAAACAAGTTTTACCAAATGCAGAATATTTTAAATTTTGTGTAAAAATTTCTAATTAACGAAATATGAATATTGCATACATATTCAATATACCCTCTAAGTCCAAATGAACCATATTGTTCAAATGACAAATATTGTACAGAACTCTTAACGTATACGGCCTGCTTTAGCTTACCAACGACATAGTACGCAGAAGTAACATACATAATGAAATAATGAGTCTTCCCTATGAGTATCGTCCGTATGCTACGCACACATCGCTCCCTAGGACGGTGCACCCCTTTGTTTGTGCAAATCCAGACGTACCTTAGATAAATATAATTGTTGATTTTATTAAATTTTTACTGTGTTTCTCATTTTAAAACGAAAATCTCTTTTTTACTTTCCTTTTGAATACGAAATTAATGAGTCAAAATTTTATTTAAAAAACTTAATTAAATATAAAATAAAGTTAAGAGTCGACAAAATTTTAAAATATATCAATAATTTTAAGTAGATTATATAAATATAGATCAGTTTTCTTGTGTAATTTAAAATATTTCTAAACTAATAAACAAATATAATTTCTTTAAAATTAACATTGATACTTTTCTATTTCATATATACTGGGTAGTGGCGATTAGGCCTGTTCTACAATAAGTTGTTTGTCGCTGTAAGAGTTGTCGAATGTCGATTGTCGTTGTATTTCCCATTTTTCTACGACAACGACATTGAACAACATGACGACAGTAACGTAAAAAAACCAAAAAATATTTAAAATTTTTGTACAGACATCCTTGTAAATTTGAAAAATTCTTCGTGATCAATTGACTTGAAATATGAAAATAATTTTCTGTGCGCAACAAAATTCTGCTTAACATCAACGGTTATATGAGGTTTTATCCATCATCATCTTGTATGTTTTTGTTTTCTCTTTTGCATCAGTCATCGTAGTTTATTTGAAACCATATTGCAATTAAATTAAAATAAATTCGAAGGGTTAGATCACTCCGCTACGCGTCGTGTTGTGATCCAAACTTACTTCTCACAAAATAAAAGGACAATTATGACATTCGTTCTTTAATATACTATTATTTAATTATATGTAGTAAGTTTGATAACACTGTAGGATTTCAGTTTTATTTTTATTGAATTTATATAATTGGTACCGTGTCTTTTTGTCAATATTTACTATATTACTCCACCAACTTCACTCTAATGCATTCAGTAATATTTGTTTTTACATAGTTACTTATGATATAGTTGGGAACAATACTAATAAATACTTTGTTGCAGAACATATTTGTTTTTCTAATGTGCAGAATGTTAAAAAAGAATTTTATATATATATATATATATATATATATATATATATATATATATATATATATATATATATATATGAATACTTTTCCGACATATTTTTGAGTGGGCAATACCATATAAGCCTATTCTAATCTAGCCTAACTTACAGTGGCGTAGCTAGAACTCTTTTTAGGGGCGCTCGAGGGCTTGAGCGCTTCCAAGTTCCGCCTGCAAAAATTTGGAAACTTAAAATATATTTTTTTCACGACCATTAAGTAATACATTCATTATACATCCTTTTTTATTAAACAGTACTACTTATTACACACGGGCAGTGAGTTTTCACATATGACACACGACAAAAACTGCACAATGAAAACAGAATATCTGTGTAGCGATCTGAGTAGAATATTCATACATTAGTAATTGACAGATGTCAGTGTCAAATACAATTTACGTATTATCTTCTTGAAATGATTTTACTGGAAAAATAGAATAGAATCGTTTGTATTAAACTTTCTGTGTGTAATACAAAATGCGTAAAACTGGCCACATCAGATTTTTTATTTGTACTTCAAAATGGCAACGTAAGTGTGTAGCAGACTCGCCATTTTAAGAAATTCATAACTTTAGAAGTGTTGTGGGAGATAATAAGATAACATCATAAAACATTGCAAACAGAGTACTAACGAACGGTACCTATGTTATTATTTGTACTCCAAAATGGCGAAATAGATGTGAAGTGGGGTTGCTATTTTAAAATTTTTTAAATTTTTTAATACTTGGGGTAGATACCTATGTTACAAAACGATACAGAGTATTAACGAATGGTATTCATGATTTTATTTTTGTTAGACTAATACTACATTTTAGTTCGTTCTGTATACATTTTAAATTAATCCAACGTTTCGGCCGCATACACTGCTATCGTTTCAGGAAAAACAATATAAAAATAAACATAAATTTGTTGTTTTTCCCTGAAGATGGCAGCAGCGTATGCGGCCGAAACGTTGGTTTAAATTTAAATACATTCAGAACTTAAACTAAAGGGTACTATTATTCTAATTGTTGTTATGAATTCTGAATGATTTTTTAATAATTTATTTGCATTCCTAATGAAGTGCCTACTTCACGGATATGGCGTCTGGTTAATAGGGCCGGTTAATAATAAACGCAAACATAGTTAACATTTATTTTTATTTCTATGAAACTAATTGGTTACTTAATCAGTGACACGTATAGTACTGGAGTTTAGTACAAAAATGTATCAGAGAAGGAAATTTCACTATAGGCTCTATATTTTACCTATTTCGGGCTGTGGTAACAAGTTCACTAATGCGTCTAATGTAGGTATAATACATATTGTTGTAATTGAAATGTGATGTTTTTTTCTTACTATTATATTATAGATGATGAGGTGAATTTTAAATTGCACTACAATGTCAGTGCTCGATGTTCGCCGAATCAACTAAACGAGTACGGAGCAAGTCTATTGGCTATAGCTGACTGTTATCGTGTAGCCGCCTACTTTTTAGTTGTAGCTTTGTTCATTACAGGTTATTTGTATGCCGTGAGTGTTGCGGAGATCTTTTAAGGACAGGAGGCAGCCATCGCTTTGCGTTTTTCTCTACATGTATCTCTCATCTCTGTCGTGGTGTTCTCTCCGATTCTTTCTACCCTTACTGCTATTGCTGACCAATGTCCACTGATTATACTTGTCTTAATTATTTACATTATTTTTTTTATTGATTTTCTTTTGGCATAACAATTTTTTAATTTTATTCCCTTATTGTAAGTCTACTTTAATAATGTTTTTGAAGAATATAACGAGGCTAATATTGTATCTGAAACAGTTCACACACTGTGTTACATACACATAATGTATAAAATGGAATCTATAATTCTTATTTAAAAACATTTAATTTAGCAGTGGTTCTGTTAAAAAATTAAATAAAAAAAAATAAATAAAATAAAACGAAGGTATGCAGTAAGATATACTATTTATTCATATACAACTACATACAAAAACTAGTTACTTAATTATAATTTACAGAAAATTGCTTATGTACATGTACAGTGTGTACGAATATTCGGCTATTTATAGTCCGGGACACGAAAAATGAACTATGAAGTAATATGTTAGCACAAATCACTGTCTAATATATGCACTCCGTTTAAATCCGCACGAAATACAATTAATTTACTTTTCGCATATCTCATATAACATATAACAATTGCCCAAATAAGTTTTAAAGCTACTCAGCCTTTCTTATATTGGCAGTTGATCTGTGCAATTGTTCTTTCGTATCAGTTCCTGTCTTGTTTACATTCGCATCATAAGCGTACACAAATGAATTAGAAGCACAAAGTTACTGTAATAATTATTACTTGACGGCGTCTATGGACTAACATAAATAAATAAATAAATATATCATCACGGCATATTACCCATTCTGGGTGTGCCAGTATCTACAACACATGTAGACATCGGTAATGATGACAATAAGTCAAACAAATTTTGTAACTCACTAGTAGTATTTTTAAAACCTAGCAACCAGTTTTATTTTGTAATAATATCATCACACCTCAAGATATCCTTCCGGGATTGGTGGATTAAAAAGTCTTGTAACTCCGTTATGCAAGCAGCCGCAAATTATTTTCTTCTATTTGTTGGCAACCTATTGTCGTCGGCAAGTGTCAGTTTAGTCTGGGGCGCGAGTTGTGAGACACCCTGTATGTTTTTGACTGGTCAGTCGGTTCAATGACAATGTAGTTACTGTATTTTCGCACATGCGTTCCTTCCGAACAGGAACTTCAATTTTAAAAATATGTAGGTATAGTGAAAGCTGCACAAGAACACAGTAAGTACAACGTTGTACCTAACCCATTTTCTCCAAAAATGTCAATTACTGTGTTTTGCAAAGGGCAACCGCACTGTTTCTTTACTACCCATTTTGAGGTTATATGGAGATTTATTTGTTAATTATTATATAATTGAACTTTACACCTGAAACTTTTGTTACATTTAAATTTCAGAATACACTGTGACTGTGAACAGTTCTGTATTTAATTATCGAGGATAAATTATTTATTGAAAACTATTTGTCGGTTCCGGTGGCTCAATAGGGTATTCCACGATATTTTTTTAAATTTTTTTTCTTGAAGTACATAAAAATATAAGACCACATGTGAAAGTCCGAGTTAAAAATTCCTCCAAATAAGCGAGATATTAAGGTCCGAATTTTAAAGTAACTTTGTGACGTAGGTAATGTGGATATACCAGAAGTAAACAAACAGTGGTTCACAAATCACGAAAAAATGTTAAACAAAATACAAAATAATGTATATTTAAATTGTAATATTATAATTCATTATTAGAGACATAAAATAAATTATTATACTTAATTTATTTCACTTTTTCTTCTCATTTTATAAAAACAAAGAAATTAGAACGTCACCCGAACAGCAACCGAACAAATCCGACACACCCGAAGAAGTATATTCTTAGTTAGGGCGGGGCTTCTCAAAATCGGAGGTCATACTTGGATCCTATTTGCTCAAACACTCGTGCACATGTCCTGCATCATCAAAAGCAAAACTCCCCGTGTCTTCTAGAAGGAATAATTTATAATAAAAGAAATATGGTTTTCCTTATCCTTTAACTATTATCGTCCATATTTTCAATAAACTTTTACTATTTTTGATTACTGTGGAATAGCCTATTGCAAATGCAACGCCTCTTAATCATGAGTACGCTCGGGGTTCTGGGTTCGAATCCCACTAAGGCATGGATGTTTGTGTATGTAAACCTACTCTGTAATTGGAATTTAATCCTGTTGAGAAGTATAAAACAATGTTTTCAGTACTGCACGAGGGGTCGTTTTTATATTCCCGGACTAAGCAGTTTTCAATTTTAATGTAAATTTTCTTTAATAGTTTTTTAACCACATATGTCAAGGTAACGTGTGTGACAATTTACAAAACAATTGCAGCAATATTAGTTCAAATATCTGTCAGTTTGTGTTGTTACGCAAGGTGTCTTGTTGCTTCACAAGTCAAGACTTTCAGAAGCTGCCGTTGCTGAATTTGGCTTCATAGACATTGACCATGCGCCTTGTAGTCCAGATTTAGCTCCCTGAGACTATTTTTGTGTCCAAATCTCAAAACAACAATAAGGAAAACAAAATTTTTGGACGATAACGAACTTATAGCGGCCATTGAAAGGCATTTTGCGGGAAACTCAAAGGAATATTTTTTATTCACAATCATTATAGTAATATACCGATTCGTAATCTTCGGGAGGTTGGGAAATACGTCATTCCTAACTTTAATGACAATCTCTTGGGTTGGAAATAACAGATTTCACTTCCATCTCTTGGGTTGGAAATGTTTATGTAGAGTTGCATAGCAACATTGTCATAGATCCTTATAATAAGGTACGATAAAACAAATTTTAAGAAAACTGTCCAAAATATTATAAACTCACTGATTTATTTTGGAAATTATTGATTTAAAATGAGGATATATAATCTCGGTGGGAGTTTCATCACAGCCTCGCGCTTTATCTCACCTCGGATGTAATATACTAATAATGGATTAAAGATGTTATTGAAACGATGTAATACTTGTATGAAAAAGCAAGGGGCCTGTATTGAAAAATAAATTTTTGTTGCTGTTCTAATCTTTCCTTTTCATGCCTAGTCCGGGAATATAAAAACGACCCCTCGTACAATGTTACATGTGCCAGTAGAAATATTATGCCCAAATAACAACAAAGTTATACTTATATTTCAATAAAACTTCCATGACTTCTATTTTTGTTATTTATTCCTTGATTATATTTATTGTTTTTAGTAGCCCTTTGAAGAGATAAGTGTACGCCTATGGGAATGAGCACGCTCTACTCTTCCCTTTACCCCGCAACCGTCTAGATTGAGCAGTGTGCTTCCCTCTACAGCTCTACACTACACTGATCACACGCTCAATGTTAAACAGATATTTTTGGATTTTTTCTGCCGGCCCTGACCTTTACATATATGCTTTACATATCGCGTGTCCAGTGCCAAAAACATTAGCAAGACAGTTCTTTATTAACATGATACAAACTCACTTTTATATGTACATTATATTAAAACTCATAAACGGTTAATATTAATAATAATAAATGCAATATTAAAGTTACACTTAATATTTATTTACGTAACAAGTGTGTAAGGTAGTTCTTTTTTGGTCGAGTGCCATAAAAAATACTATTTACACAGGAGTTGCATGCAATATTTTTCGTACAACCAAAATATTAGTGCCATTTCTTATAATACTGAGTGTGAATGTACAGGCATCTTCAAATATTGTTAGTGTTAGTTGACAAATAAATTGCAACGTATTTACTTTTTACGCACTAGTGCTTGAAATGTACTTTTCACGCACTAGTGTTTGGGAAGTTTGCGTAAAGTTTGTACTTTACGCACTGTTGTAGGAAATAACTATTTGTGTATTAAGAGCGCAAAATGGGATATTGTCGATTGACGGGTAAAATATCAACGTTATCTTCTTTAAATGGTCGCCACATATTAATGTATTATGTATATTGTTGCTGTCAGTACGAAAATTAAAGTATTACTACTGATTTTAAAATTTTAAAAACGTCTTTGCTAATCTTTTTGTCTATAATTTTAATACTATGGTCACGGTGTTTTTTATTTTTTCATAATTTGTAACAATGGTCAAAGACGTAATTTGATTTTGCGAATCCATTAAATATCAATTTTGAATTACGAAATGCATACAGAAATTTGCGAATTTAAACTTTTGCAGTCCGACCCTAAGCGACAGGTAGTGCTACCCTTAGCTGTGCTTTTGTACAAATTATACAGCTCGACAGCGAGAGTAACAACTCTCACACAATACATTTCGGAAAAATGTTAAACTATATTCATAATTTTCCACTATATAACTAAATTTAAACAATAATATCAAGATGTCATAATTTTCTAATGAGCCTGTTTCACATTTTTCAAAAACTATTTTAAATGAAAGTTTATGGAATGATTTTCTTAGTAATAATTTTTATTTTAATAATTTGTTGTTATTTGTGGAAATAATTAAATAAAAAGATTGGCGTCCTGAAAAACTACCCCCCACTCCTGTGACGTAGAAGCACATACATTACATCATTAATAGCCAACAGGAAAATAGTTTTTCCATCACCTACGTTTATTCATATTATTTATATAAATAAACGTAGGCTAAAGTTTGTCACATGTTAATAACAAAATCTTTTAATTTGACATTTGACGCTGACATTGCTCATTGTAAATGAATAATAAAGTAATAATGGCTAATTCAAATTACACACAAGCTAAATCGGACAATTAACCGAAGGTCGATAGCTAGATGATAGCTGAATTTATATCAGAACGATTGTTTTACTGCTACCGAAGGGGTGTTAAAGAGTTGAAGTAAAATAAAATATAAAAACTGAATTTATTATATAAATTGATAATATATTTTACTTTAAAGTTCTGGTCGTGATTCTTATTTGACACTTGTTTGACAACTTTGACCTTTGACAATACACTTGACACCTTAGAACCGCTGAAGATGTATGTACTCTGACGTCACATTCCGTTTCAGATCACGTGACTTATTAAAAATTTTATCCAAATTTCAAAAATTAATTGTAAAATATCTAAAGGATATTTCGTGATATTTTCAAATTTGAGGCTCTTTCAAGAACAATATCTTTTCAAATTTAATACTTAGAAGTCATATAAAAATTCTTGTAACAGCCCTATTGTTGATTATGTGTAAATGTTACACGAAACGGCCAATTCGTATTAACCTTTTTATTGTCTATGACAATTATTAAATAAAATCTGCGACATTGAACTATTAAAATTTTATTTCCTATCTACACTTCGAGTTCCCAAAACTAAATACCAAAAAATAAGAAAATGGCGTTCATATAGTCATTTTCATTTTTGAAAAATTATACGTGAAAATGTGAAGAAAGCTGAGTCCTAACTCACCGCATGACGCAATGCGCAGACTAGACCAAAACTAGACTCGTGAATATCACGTCTTCTGTGTTTATAGTTTCATGGCTTGCAGTACCTCTCCCTCTTACTATCTAAGACACTCTAAAAGTATCCGCCCCCAATGAGCACATGGCTAGGTCCCTCTTACACCGACCCCGCGCAGCACTAGCATGAATGGGGTCATTTCACAGATTTATTTTTTCTAGAAAAAATAGATCAAATTAAGTAATGGGTGATCCAATTCAGCTTTCCGAATTTTTTTTTGTTATTTGATCCCAAACTTGCATTTACTAAACATATTGACTCGAAAGTTTCTAGTGCCATCAAAAATATAGGTTTCATTATTAGGAATGCGGGAATGTTTAATGGTTGCGTTTTGCGAGTTCTTTTTTTGTCTCTGGTACGTCCTCACCTGGAGTGTTGTTCAATTATTTGGAATCCAATTTATTCTAACTCTGTTGAACAAATTGAGAAAGTTCAGCGTCGATATTTAAAATCTGCTATATTCCTAACGGAAGGCACATATCCTACTAGAGGTACATCACAAGATATGATGCTTGAGAAATTTAATCTTAATTTTTTACAAAATAGGCGAAGTATTCATGCTGTTATTTTGCTAAATAATATAGTAAATAACAATATAGATTGTGCTTATTTACTTAATAATAATAATGCAGATTACACTTGTTGCTTTTAAACAAAATCATTGTTGGGTTTGGCGTTTCAGAAGGTGTAGAAATTTCCACTTGCGTTAAAGGTCTTTGTGCTCACCGTGAGATCAAGTTTTATAACGGGAAATGACGGTGTCTGTTTCACCCTAGCGAAACATATAGATGCTTTTGTTTTTAAAAAGCAGCACGGGATGAATCCTGGATGTTTTTTGTTATGAAACAATATCGTGTGCCCTCAGCTTCGGTTACGAGTTATGATCTAACTGCGATAGTAATATACATAGGATACACGACACAAACAAAATTTTAACTTTTGTTTTGGTTATCTTATAGCCGAGACAGACGACACATATTAATGATCATTAGTATAATTAGTAATTTACCTTAATTCATAATTATCAAAATACCTGACATACGATATATAAAATTAATTTTGGTGTGCATGCAAATGTCATTTCATAAGTTTTGCAATTTTACAATTTCCCTGTTTCTTTCACTTTATCATTCATATATAACAAATTTGTTTGGTTTAATAAAATCATCAAATTTAGAAAACTGTTAAATTGTGACATTTTTCGGGTTACAATTAGAATTAATATCATGGCGAGATTTTGACAGTATCAGTGTGACGATTATTACGGAATACTTACGATCATGTTTTCAAAAGATTATCGCGACAATTACAATTTAAATTACAATTATAATGATCATTTATATAATTTGCACATGACATCCGAAATGTTAAATTAAGAATTAGAGTTTAATTATCATTAGCCGTCGTCTTATGTTTGGGCTATTACTTAATTTAAATGTTAAATAGATATAAAATATTTGTACCTGTTCATCTTCCATTACGTTATTGTTATTTAATACAATAGGCAGTTTGCGAACTTTAGTTACGTCTAACGTAACGTAACGTAACGTGACGTACAGTTGGATTTTGTCACGTTACTTTAGGAATATTTTGCAAAGCTTATTTCGTTTCAAATTGTGACTTAAATAACTGATAATACCGTATCGTTGAAATGTAGATTACGGACCGTAGAATCGTTATTTTCTGAGTTGTATGTCACGTTACGTTATATGTAACTAAGGTTCGCAAACTGCCTAATATAATGATAGTTCGTTATTATTAACATCTTCAATGTTTTCGTATGAATCAATGCTTCCTTTTTAGATAAATTTACTTGTTAGGAATGAAATTATAGAACAAAATATTTCATTAGACATCAGTGTTTCTGGATGAACCATTATTTCTTTATTGGATATCATCGTTTGTAAAAGAGAAGGACAGTTCAGAAAAAATAAATTATCCAGAATATTAATAAGAGAACGCAATAAAATTGATTGAAACTACTTAGAAGTACAATATTTTTCAAAAAATAAAAAGTTTAATAATTTAAGCATAAATGAAATGTACTAGATAAAATTTTAAAAAAATACAAAACGTAAAAATAATTGAAATACAAAACGTTGTATTGTTGGCAACCACAATAACCGCGCGGCATATGATGTAATCGCCACATTAAAACGAGAAATAATATTCAGTGGCGGATCTATGGGGAGGGTAAAGGGAGTAATTACCCCCTAAAAAAATTTAAAATGTATGTTTATTTTTTAAATATTGAAAAAATGCATTAAAAAACTTTAGTACTCCTCAAGGAACGACGAGAAACACAATATTTTAGTTTTAAAAAACAAAAGCACATCTAAGATGATCTCTGAAAGGTAAGCAAAAAGTCTTATTTAATTAAAGCCAAAACTCTCATAGTTTTCAAGATAGCAGAGATAAACCCCGTAGAAACTTATTTTTCACTGCCTCATATCTCGCAAACTATTGAAGATCGGGCCCATGTTAATTAAGCTTTTTTACTCAATTTGCTCAGTACTATATGCCCTTCAAATTTTTTACACTTTCTTTGAAACACCCTGTATACAGGATGTTCTGAAAACGGGTGAAAAGCTTCAGGTAGAACGATTTTTTGATTAATTCTGAGTCGATAATCTTAACGCAAAAAAATTGTACGGCCCTTCGTAAAGCCACACGAGCTACTTAAAAAAAATGTAAATTTAGCAACACCGAATCAAACTGTTATAGTAGTTATCAGGTAGCTATGCAAATCAGTATGAATTTTATGTCAACATTATTTTGACATAGGTACACTCAGTGGAAATTCAAATTGGGAATTGAATTTTTATAAACGTCAAAAATTGACAAATTATTTATAATTTCTGTTTCAAACAAAAAAACTGTTTTACACATGGTTGTCGTACGTATTCTAATTAAAAAAAAATTACTTTAGAAGAGTTCAAATTTTAAAGATTTGATATCAAACGTTTAGCTACGTACATCAAATTTTGCACAATTCTTCTAGAATGTAAAGAGCAATGATATTACGTAAAAGATTTTTTAAAAATCGCTTAGTTCTAGTTGCACATTTACAAGTTTGATGGCTTTGTACGGTTTTACGAAGGGCCGTACAAATTTTTTCCATTAGGATTATCGACTCAGAATTAATCAAAGAATCGATCTACCTGAAGCTTTTCACCCATTTTCAAAACATTCTATATACAACTCTCAATACACTAAAGTATCGGATTAGATACAGTTTAGGCGTTTCGGGGGCACAGAAAATGCGGATATATTCCCGACAAAATTTTATTGCCTGAAGAGAGGACTTGTCCGGGTAAAAGAGAATGTCTGGACAGCTTACGTATGTTGTCAAGAATCATACACAAGAATAGTATATATCTGTGAACTTTTTTTGTTTCCATAAATGCTTATTGATAGTGAACTCTATGATGAATAAAGTTGAAAGTTGCTCCTCCATTTGTAGGGTAGGTAATAGCGTCCGCCAAATTAATGATCAAATAGTGTCTGTTTATGGCAATGACAGTAGTTTCAGTAGTCGGCGCTTATGGTAGTTAGAATATTGTTTCTCAAATTACATTGAGAATTTTGGGTGAGGTAGCGCATTTAAAATTATTAAGACATGTAGTTTTGCGTGTGGGCACTGCTGATCGTATGTCTGTGAAACAGGTAACCAACATCACGCCAATGAAAGTAACTAGGTGGAACAAATGCAAATATGAGTTAAATGTGGTATTCAATATATATAGTTTGTTTGGACCGTGATCTTCTATCTCTCTTTTGCATGTGACGTCAATTTTGTAAGTGCCCATTGTCAATTAATGCTAAAATTTGGTCGAACATGTAAAAGTAATAATAAAAAATCTGTTGTGGCCAGCACAAGACCTCTCGCCATTTCTATATTAGGCTATATAAGTATTATATTGCACTTCCCTTTCGAACCGTCGTTTTATAACAAAAAATTACAGAACTTTAGCCAAATATTGTTTCTTATTGTATTTAACATGTCTTCTACACACATATAATTCTAATTATATCTATTTTTCATTGTATGAGGATGTTTCTAAATGTCAGAGACTCTTCTAATTCAATAACCAGATTGCCGGTATTTCTGATGGATATATTCATTTTACCACAATTTTACCTATAATTTCAAATATTTAATTAATAAAATAATAAGAAAGATTAAATATACTTCCCAGAAAAAGCTATCAGAATGTCACTAAAATTGTTGATTTTTAACACTGACATGTGTCATTTACAAACTATGTTATAAACATTGGAATTTGTCAACTGGTTTCCTTAGTGCCTTAGCCTCTGCGATTAAATTACTCTATATATTATAGTGTGTTTATCTCTAAATCTATACAAGATATAAAAAATTTTTAAGTGTATTAGATGAAGAATTTTATGTTCTTTAATATTTAATAAAAAAACTGCCATAAAATTATATTTAGAAGAATTTTTCTAAGAAACTACTACTTCCGGTTGTTCAATTGTTACCGAAACATTTTCAGTTCTTCCCAGGAATATCAGATTGAGGAAACTGCAGTTAAATATTTTTTAAGTCTTATAGTTTTTGAGGAATCGTCCCTCCAACAACCATACATACACACATACACACACACACACAGACATCATTTTAAAAATGTTATAATCGGATTCACCTTAAATCGTGCTTATTCAATAAAATCTGGATATGCGAATTTTAGCATGAATCCAATACCTCTCTTAGCGAGAGGTAAAAATAAATACAAGACTTACCATAGAAATGGATAGCTCTTCTTTTGAAAAAATGATTGCAAACAAAAAGATAATGTTGGCTGTAGTAAATGTGCCGTAAAAAAAAGCACTGATTTGTACAAAATATTTATTATAAACTCTTTCATAATGTAGCTGGAAGCTAAAAGACTTAAATATAGCCTTTAAAAACTTCTATCGGTAAATGACATTACTTGTCGATCTGCCTATAATAAAAAACTTTTGGAAAAAAGGTTAAAAACTCTCTTTTATAGAAACAAAATTATAAGTTTTATTTAAATCAAACAAAAGAACTTAAAATAATTCTACATTTCTTATTATATATACTCTATTTTGGTTTCAAGGGTTCAAACTAAATAAATCTTTAGATTTCTTTAAAGAATAAAGAGCAGTTAATTATTAATATACCGGTGTCTACTATGTACCATAGGAAATACAATGATAAATTTTTCACATCCAATTCCTGCCCTATTACATTTACAACAAAAGCGTAGATACAAAAAATGTTTAGGTTTGAAACCTGCATCTAATATGTTCAAAAATTATTGATTGTGAGCGTTTTGTTTCTTGAAAGTAATTTTTAGCAATTTTATGGGTGCCATGAGAAATAGAACAAAAAATGTGAAACAGTTTTTTCACTTTGACAAATAACATGACACAAAATTTAAAAAATGATTGATTATGTTAAATTATTTATTAATAATCATGATGCATTTACCACCTCAGAAAAATATAATTAACTATTAATTTAATAAAATCAATAATTATTTAAAAAAATTAATATCATGTATCCAATTCAAACAAAATTTTGTTTTACAACTCATGGC
Organism: Ophonus ardosiacus; assembly: GCA_943142095.1. Taxonomy (NCBI): domain Eukaryota; kingdom Metazoa; phylum Arthropoda; class Insecta; order Coleoptera; family Carabidae; genus Ophonus; species Ophonus ardosiacus. Next base: position 46,781,898 of record OW964833.1, on the reverse strand, counting down.
AGCCTGAAAATATCTAAAAATTACGACTTTTATTTTGTCTTTCGCGAACAAAAGGCACATAATCAATAATTTTGGACTTGTTAGATGAAGGTTTTAATTCTGAACTTTTTACCATTGTATTTCCTATGACCCATAAAAAGTAGACACCCGGCGTAAACAGAATAATAATATTTATAGTTTATAACTTAAGCTGATGATTGTTTTTAGGCAAAATGCTCTTAATAATTCTCCAAAACATCTGCTACATGCTTATTATCTTTTGGCTTCGTCAAAGTATCTTTTGGTACACGTTTCTTACGTTTCACTGGTGGTATAGGTTTCTTTGACCCACGGTCTTGCATTGATGGAATACCTAAGAAAAAAAACACAAATTATTTCAAGAAATATGAAAAGTTTAAGAAATATACCTTGTTTCTCCAAATATTTTTCAATTTTAGCGTCATCCAATCCATCTACTGGTACAGATCTCCACATCTTTTTAAATTCTTCGTCTATAGGTAACGAAGTTGATCTGTCATTGTAGAAAACAATTTTCTTTTTGTCTAATGGTCGTTGGACATAAATAATTTCGTTTTGATCTCGCAAAAACTTAAAAGAAGAAAAGAATTTATATACGGTTGCATAAATAAGTGGTTTATATCTTGGACCAAGAATAGGTTCCGGACACTCACGTGACGACGCGAATTAGCCAATCAAAAACTGGGGAGAAACTGTCAGATCGATTTTGCGTTCCAAAATCAAGAGTACCAAATATTGTAGGAGATTTTGTTGACGTAATATAAGAGTAGTGTGTTTTGGAACGAATGAGTTTTGTTGGAGTAAAAAATTGAAACTAAATTAAAAATAATTTTAAAAAATTAAAAAAACTACTTATAATTACAACATTAATGTCAAGTGCTTGTTTATAATAAAAGCGCTTTTATGGAGCACTCTCCTTATAATGTGAAAGTACGCTCCATAAAAGAGCTTTTATTATAAAAGTGTGCTCGTAATACAGGCTAATGTGTTTACTTATATTTTAAAGCAAAATGTAGCAAGGTGAGCATGGTGAAATAACTAGTAATGAACTTTATTATAAACTTCTAAATTACAGTTTCAATAACTACATTTTAACTCTGTTATCTTTGTAAGTCAAAATTCTGTTTACAAATAATAATCATTATTCTCTCATATATCTGTTTAGTCTAGATGTCAACCGCGTAGACATTTATTGTTTTGACAATTAACCATATAAGTTATTGCCTATGATACGTGCAGTCTTGTTATTTAGCTATGGATGCTACACCCTCGCACCCTTCATCAGATATGCCTGTTGAAGAGATAACCCTTTTGTTTTAAGGCAGCCGAGATTAAAGACTCAGACAGGACAGATATGTAGTTGGCGGTTTAGTTTGGTGCGCGTACGCGACTACGCGTAATTAGGGTTACAATATAATTATGTAACAGTTTAGTTTGTGTTCAGAGTGTAATCAATAATTATAAGTTAGTATTAATGTAAATATGTGTAAATAAAATTTGTAGTATAAAAATATTGTGTGTGCCATCCATCCAAGATATGTTCATCATCTATCATCAAGTGTTAAGTGTTTAGTGATAGTGAGAGTGTAAGGGTGTTCCGTCTCAGTATAGTGGACAATACAGCAACCGTCCTTTGGGGTAAGAAAAGAAAGTAAGAACAAAGAGTAAACAGAATCATCTGAGACTCTCCCTCCCCCCTGTTACAAAAAGCATGTTTTCTTCCTCAAAAAGGTAAATTATTTCATTTGGTGAGAATCGTGAACATCCATGTTTGAAAATATTGTGGTGTAATTTCTGTACCCTCCTCGATAGAACTGCCAGAGTTTAATCTTTGAATTAAATTCTGGCAGTTTTGAAACAAGTTAAGAATAAACTCTGAGAGTAAGGTTATTAGTTTTGGAACGATTTTGAGTAATTTCGTAGGGTTTTGGATCGCAGACCTGAAGTTTGTTTTGGTTTATAGCGTGGTTACAGTTTAAGCGTTTTGCTTTCATAATTTGGCAGTTTTCATATTGAAGTTTTTAGTGCGTATTGAGTTATTTTATATTTTTTGCCAAACTATGAAAACAAAACGCATAATTCGCTATAAACAAAAACAAACTGCAGCTCTCTGTTCTTCAATCTGACAGTTTCTCCCCAGTTTTTGATTGGCTAATTCGCTTCGTCACGTGAGTGCCCGGAACCTATAGAGCGATGGTAAAACTTTCCAAATCATTTTAGCGACTTTCGACCGTATTATAATGCCAAAATCAGCTGCAATCGTGTAGTCTGACGTTCTCGTATACATACATGTTTAGTTTGATTCATGGTTTTAAATTGTTTTACTTATGGATAATTAAGTATTTATTTAGATTTGGTTCTGGCATTGCAATAAGGGTCAAAATCGCACAGATGATTTGGAAAAAATGCCCTGCCTCCTGCCCCCCCACTATTTCTGGTGAAAGGTTCATACCGTCAAAGCCTTTTCAGCATGTGGTAAGGATTCTTGAATATCTTCTAACAGAATACCACCTCTTCCTTTTATATCGTTTAATTTCAGTAATCTCAACAAACTTCTGCGATCTCTTATTTTATACATGGGTTTGAACAAAAATTTTCTCTCTCGAGTAACTTCAATTTTTGGATTATTAATAAGAGCTTCTGTAGCAAGCCACTAGAACAATGTCCGTAAATTACAGGAAAAAAAAATAAAAATCGTGAAAACTAACTTTTTGAACCTGAATGCCGATATCAAGTTGATTGGTCTCCTCCAAAATTTCTACCAAAGTTAATGGGTGCGTATCACCTTCTTGGTGTCTGGTTTTCATGTGTTCAACTATTTTAGCAAGAATTCCAAATCGATATTGCGAACTGCCAGATGCTGAGTTGAACCTTTATAATTAATTACTAAATGTAATTTCAATAATATGGAATATAATTAGAAATTACTTACGGGTTTACATCGGGTACTTTTGGTGCACAAATGGTCGGAGTTTTTGTATTTGGTTCATCTCCTAATGCTGCATCTGATTTACTTTCTTTCTTTTTCTGAACTCTAAAGACATATAAAATATTTGTTGAAAAAATAATATATGGGATAAATTTTTATACAAAACTCACGAATGAATAGTTAAAGCTTTCTTCTTAAATACTTCTCTTTCTCTGGACAATTTTGGATCCATTTCGCACTAATATTAAAAATAAATGTTTTGATTAATTGTTTATACTTGTTTCTACAAAAATTGTAGGTTAACTGTTATAACAAAGATGTTGCGCAAGGGGTACAGTTGAGTGCAAAAGATTTGAGCCCCTTACATTTTTACACTATATCATATAATTGTAAAAAAAATGAAACAGTTATTTTTATAAACATATGTATTTGTGGATAAAATGTTTTCAAATTATAAATCAAAATCTACATAAATAAACCTATGCGATTTGGATTTAAATCCAGAGATTGGCATGGCATGTCAAGAATTCGAACTTTTTTGACTTAAAAACTCCTTTATGAATGAACATAAATTTTAAAATATGACTATACTAATTACAAGGTACTATATAAATGTATTACAAAAATAAATTTTAAAAGAAATATATGTGGCGCAAAACTTTTGCACGCAACTGTATATTGTTCTTACGGTACAGCCTTCCGCAAAATTTAAAAACTCGCGCCTAACATAATGCAACACTTTTAGTTTGATAGTCATTTATTTGCCAATCGACAGGCGAACAACATATTCTTGAAGTGAGTATAAATTGTAAATCTTTGTATAATTGTTGAACTATTTAATTTATAAAATATATCGTCATCATTACCGATGTCTACATGTGTTGTAGATACTGGCACACCCAGAAATGGGTAATATGCCGTGATGATATATTTATTTATTTATTATTTATTTAATTGAGAGCATTGTAAAAAGTAATTACGATTAAATAATTCTGAATATTTTAGTTTTTCATCAAATAATTTTACTAAGAACTTCTAAAAATAAATAAATAAATATATCATCACGGCATATTACCCATTTCTGAGTGTGCCAGTATCTACAACACATGTAGACATCGGTAATGATGACGATATATTTTACCGTGTGGGCGCTTACCAGGCGTCACCTCACGGGCACTCATAGCTGGTGTGGAGAGTGCACCACAGGGGTCACTTTTGTGCCATTTAAAATTGAAAATATAAAAAAATAAATGTTAAATATAATATAATTTGTTATAATATCTGTCATAAGTTAATGTAAAATGAATTTACAAATAAAATACATTTTCTAAATGTAATAGATGTATTTATTTCATAAAGTGGGCTTCGTACAGAACAGTGTTCGAATTTGAAAAGTATTAAAATAAATACATGTGTATGTATGTTAAAATTAACGGAATAGGCCCATAAACCATAACAAAAAATAATAAAATGTACACTTTATCCTTAAAGTACTACTCAATAAATAACAATTAAGATAAAAAATACATTTTTTTAATAATTACTTTGCGAGATATTTGAATTTATTTCCAGGGCCACAGATGACGTCACACTATTGGTATCTTTCTCGCGCAGCCTACTACAGAAACTGGTGTGAGAAAGATAGCTATAGGTTTCTTTAAAAATCAAAGGCAGCTATACAAAAAAACAATTATGACTTTTTGATACCACGCATTGCTTCAAAATTAAACGAATTTTCATTTCAAAATATTTAAAAAAGTTGGATTAAATTTTTACATTGCCGTCATGAAATAATAAAATAAGAAATAATAATTAAAATTACGTAATTTGTCTCCGATTAAAGATTATCATTTAATTTTGCCGGTTGTTACGTCATAACCAAGTATTAAATAACTAATTATTTTAAAAAATATACCTTCTAAAGTAGTAAACAGTCATTTACAATTTGTCTTTCATAGTGAAAGGATGGTTGTACTCTTCTGGTTTGCTGGACCGTGCTCGACCATTCCTTTATTATTTTTTGTGTTTGTATTTCATAGTATTTAAATCTGTGGTAGTTACCTCTACCCTTAAAATAAATTATAAAATTTTAGATTTAAATTCATTAAATTAAAGTGCGCCTAGACCAACCCAAGGCCCGGGACAACGTGGGGATACTCATATTTGTATAACGGTAGTTTGGTAAAATGTCCAGGTTTATCCTGAGACAAGGTATGTGAAAATAAACTTCCCAGCAAATTGAAAGTTCATTAATTTTTACATTTTATAGCAAATTATAATATATTTTAGGTCAATTAACTTGACATGTTCCTCAATCTAATAATTGTTGCTGTACCCGTAATTTTAGGGTATAAGGCATAACAATACAATATAAATACAATACAATGAATTGTACAACAATTCAAATTTAATATTTTAAAATACAGTATTTGTAGTAGTGTTAAATAATACATAAAACAGTTAAAATACTTACATATATATTTTATAACTATTTAAAACAATTTCAAATTTTATTTGCCCAAAAAACATTACAATATATGTTTTATAGATTGTGACACGGATTTTCCCATTTATTTATTTAAATATACAAACTATCAATAATAAAAAATAAAATAAATGGCACACCCAACAATGGGTAATAAGCAGTAAAGATATAATTATTTACTATTAAACAGACTTGTATTACTTAAATATATTTTGATTTCAACTTTAAATAAACTTAAAACTGAGTACAATGTGGCATATAAAGGAATGACAGTGTGTGAGTGATTGGGTAAGCGAAATCTTGCTCTATAAAATTGCCCGGGACATTTTATAGTGTAAGACTAGCTTTAATTAAGGTTAGCTTAGGATAAGTTAGTTATAAGATAGGGTGCCATATTTGTACTCAGTTTTTTTCATATTAAACAATAAATAGTTAATTATTAATAAACAATTATTTGAATATATTTCTATAATAATAATAATAATTTGGGAAAATCCTGTCTGCAAAATTCATTAAAAATTGTTTCATTTTCAATCATTTCAATTCATCCTTTTAAATGTTTTTTCTATATTTTTTACTGTTATTGTATGCCAATTATAGTTTTGGGTTCAAATCCCGCACTCAACAATTGTGAAACAGAGGAAATGTTTAAGTTTTTGACCCAATTTTCTGATACATAATTTTCAATTTTTACAAATTCAGAGTAACGTATTGCATTTTTATTTTGTTAAAATTAAATTCGTAATGGTTGTTATTAATATTTTGTCAAAATTAAATAAAATATTACATAAACTACGTGAGTTAAGAATGTTTATTCAGTCGAAGAAATTAACCAACTCGCCCTTTCGGGCTCGTGGGTTAAGCTTTCTTCTCATGAATAAATATTATCTTTGCTCATTTGGTGTATAAATATCTATTAACAAATATATATTTTACTATATTAAATGCTTTTCAAAACTTGGATTTTTAAAGTGTTACCTATTACAATTTTGCTGGGAAGTTGCTGTACATTGCAATGAATGTTCAATTATTAATAAATGAGAATATAAAAATAATTAAGAATGAAAGGTATGTGTAAGTGTGGATCGTATATATGGGTAAAACATAAAAAAGATAAAAAAAAAAATAAGAATAATATGAAAATAAAAAACCAATTTTTATTTATGAATGATCCCCTGAATGTTTTGTGTGATTGAGGTTTATTTAACATTGATAAATATTTGATAAAAGACATAGTATTTCAATATTTTTATTCAGACAATAATATTTTGCAATATTTATATATCTTTGAAAGAAAATTTTGAATCTATTTCATTCAGTTGAAATGAGATATTCTGGGTCTTAAGAGAAAAGATGCCACACCCAACTAGGGATAAAGCACATTATAATAAATAGATATTTTGCATTTATACCAATCTTAAAATTAAAATGAATTGAATAATAAGTCAAATAAAAATGTTCATTGCAGTACAGCCTAGTTAAGTTTAGTTTAAGGGGGCGCGTCGTCATCCTAACTTTAACTTGTAAATCTAACTTATTGTAACTTTCGTCCCGGGTGAATTTGCTCGCGTAACCCGGCATAAGGTCCGGGTCGCTAACTTCCGCATGACCGGCATGGATCCGGATCGTTTCCGTTCAATTGACATCGTATACACCAGGATCCTTTTGGACCTGGATATTATCGTTCTTCTAGACTCCGTGGGATATAACCATCATCCTAACTTTAACTTTTAAATGGTAGATTTCATGCCGGCATGAGGCCCGGATTGTTTTAGTTTTTTTATTTATTATTAGCTCGTGTAATCCGGTATGAGGTCCGGATCTATTAGGCCAGGAACCCAGGACCTGGACAACGGGGGACAACGAGGGATCGAGAAAGGAGCAAGTCTTCAAGGCGAATTAAAGACGCGAATATATTCGGAATTTGTCGCGAACCGGGTACGGTAAATGTTGAATAAATTTTGATAATATTGATTTTATTTTTTGTTGCACGGGGAGTATTATTTATAAACAGTAGTTTGGGGATTGCAGGGTTAATTTTTGCCATAAATTCGTTCGCGAAAATCGATTTATAAATGATATCTTTGGGGTGGGATTTTGGGATTGTTTATATTATATTATCTTATATTATATATGCTCGTATATAATATAAATATGATATAATATATTTATTTTATATGTTATGCTTTTTTTCTAGCGCACTGAGTATTTGGCGTGCCAGTATTTTTAATATTGTGCAATGAATACTCATCAAATTCCGCCGAAAGTCTCTCGCGGGCATGAAAATGTTCGGTGGACTTTATACATGGTAAAAAAGAGCTTTGTTGCAGATTGCTAAAATTAGTACCAGCAGCTAATTTGGTAATCACAATGAAGTTGTTTTTTGTCGTGAGGTGAGCAACCCTCGTCCAAGAAAACTTACCCTCCGTAAGGATTGCACGGGGTCGGTTTTCGCGGAATGGGGAGGGCGCGGTCGTAGGTCCAAACACTGTATGGAATATGACGATGAGCAATAGTTTATCGGCGTATGCATATCAGTGGTTGGAACGCGCTTGGCCCCAGCAGGTCGCGTCCGTGAACAAGCCACAAATAGGTTCATTTCATCTCATTATCATTTTTGTTAGGGTTTCAGGCGCGGGCGATTCTATTTACAGTTAATATGAGATCGTTAGGATTTTGTAGGACACCTCATTCGTGATTTAGATTGAGGTGGCTCTGTCCTCAATTCCTTTGAATCGCAGGAGGTTTGGACAGGGTTCCCTGCCCATGTGGAGAGACCTTGTCGTGGTGGCAGGGCTTAACCATACCCAAATTGGGGTGGGACCAACGTCTCCACAAACTATCGAATTAATATCTGTTTCTGGTTAATATATTAACAAAATAATTATGTTTTCACATATTAATTCGATAATTTTTATTTAAATGCAATTATTTTAATAAATGAACAAATAAAATATTACTTCTTGCGGAATATAGTTATAAAATTTGATGACCTCCCGCCAATTCCATGTTTAAAATAGCAATGATCTTTAAGTAAAGTATCACTTCCGGTTGATCTAATTTGTTGTTCCAATAAATAGAAAAGTTTGTAATACCAAATTTTGGATTATATTTTATTATGTTTTTCCTCAAAAATCTGTTAAGAGCTTCATGTAAAGTACCACTTCCGGTTTATCAAAGTCAAAATCTAATATGTTTCAAATTATATACGAGTTTTAAATACCAAAGTTTTGGATCATATTTTAATAGATTTTAAGGAGAAATTATCACACACATATTATTGTAAAAGTAGTAAAAACGTGTTGTAGGGCCCTAATTCGTGCTTATTCACTGAAAACTCTCTATCGAATTTTTGGGCCAAAAAGTTACCTCCCTTATCTATGGTATGGCGGGAGGTAAAAATACATAATATACACAAAATAAACTAATACAAAAATTGTCAATTTAGTAATTTTTCCAGAAAATAGCCCAATTTAGAGCAGCTGATGTTCCTTTAGCCAGATCTTCTCTCGTGCATTCCTCTTCTAAGATGGCGCACGTGAGCAGGTGGGTCTTATTTGTTCTTGACTACAATGACAAAAAGTGGGTTCTACTTGGTACCCCTAGTTGTACCTAGGTATTTCATAGGCGATTTAAAATTTTCCAAATGGGCCGTTTTTGGTCATTATCTGGTGGTGTTTTTTCATCTTTTGCAAATAAAGTAAAAAGAAAATTATGATAAATTATTTAACAATGAATTTAATTCAAGCAATTTGAAATAAAATATTAGATATCTTTATGAGGATTTTCAATGTGTCTTTGCTTATAACACAAAAAATAGGAGTTGGGCACTTTAAATTTAAATATTAAAATATATTTTATCTTTTAAATATCCTAATTTTTATTTATTTTGAATGTTACAGGGTTCTATGCAGTATGGCCGATACACCTTTCGAATGTACCCTCATGAAACCTGATTTCTTCCAGTATCATCGTTGGAGAATGAATCCCGAGACAAATGCACCCTTATGCCCTCCCCATAAACCCCATTTTAAAGGTATTTATTCCCATTGCCATCTACTTATCAATAAAACCAAATTAATTCATAATATTTCTTGTATTATGTTATTATTTGTGTATAATTTCCGGTAAAAATTGATGTACCCTGTTGTATGATGAATTTAAATTACAAATTATTATTTAAACATCTTAAATTAATGATTGTTTTCAAATAAATACTGTTCATCCGTTCAAAATTGATAGGATTTTGTCGTATTCGAATTCTCGATGTATTTCCACCAATCACAAGCTTCGTTATTGTTGCCAATCACAATCGTTAATTTCACCAGATCAGACCAATCACATGAGACCACGCCGTAAGCGTCACTGTGTTACATGCGTTGCAAGCAAGTTGATGTTAACAAGTGGTTTTATGTTTTTGTGACATATTGTGTGATTAAAATAACTTTTTTACGTGTTATATTTGTGAAATGGACTTGGAGCAGTTGAATTCGAATGCTTAGCTGTAGTTTGAAAGGTAAATTACTTGATTTTCTAATAAATTTAAGGACAAAAATCTTGACGTAACCTTACATCTTCAAGTTCTACATAAATATGTATTTGTATATTGAATTCATCATAAAACAGCCTTAATACATGTAATATATTGTTACATTTAACATTCTTTTACATTAGTAAAGTATTAATACATTCTTATACGACGCAGAATGTCTAACCTTGCTATTTGAAGGTCGTACATGATTTGCAACTTTCAGTATCATATTTTTAAGAATTTAAACGTAAAATCGTGTAGTGTATATATCTAGCTGCAGTTTGAAAGGTATATTATGTAATTTTATAATAAATGTAAGGACAAAAATCATATTGAAATATCTAATTACGCTACGTACATCTTCAAGTTCTAAATGTACATTTCTATAGGGATCAAATTCATCATTAAACAGCAGCTAATACATTTTTACATTTTTGAATATTATATGCAACTTTATAGAAATGTCCATAATGTTATGTAATGAAACAGTTATATTAATAGACATATGCATTTGTGCATAAAATATGTTCCTATTATAAACCAGAAACTATGTAGGTAAATCAAATCATGTAGTAACAAAATAATTTCTAGTGCTATGCAAAAATATTGCGCCAAAAATATGCGTATTTCAAAACAACTAATAAATCTGTTCAGTCTTATTTTGTTATCCATATTTAATAGTTTATCATTCCTTTTGATACAATTACTGCAGAATACTATCGAGACATTGATTTAATTAAGTTTGTATTACTGTCTTGTGGTGTACATCTTGTCATTCATTTTCTAAATGGTTCCATAATCCAGGCTTGTTTTTCTTTTCCATCGCGGATGTTTAACTTCTGGCTTAAATGTTTTATTGGATTTAAATTCGGAGATTAGGGTGGTCAAACAAGAATTTGGACTCTTGTTGACCTAAAAATTAGATTTTAGTTTATTTTATCTATTCGCTTTGTTGGTTTACGGGGGTCTATTGCATCTTGGCTTGTCAGCTAATGATTTTGGCAATGTATATTTCGTGATAATTCCATTTTCTGTGCTTTTATCGATCATTAGGAAGTCTGCTATCTCACGAAAATACTCTCCTTGTCGAGAAAGGTTTATTGCGGATTCTCGTACCTGAAAGTGGGTGTATTTCATCAATTTATTAGACAATAACAAGTTAATATTGAATTGTGTATTATTTATTTGTGTATTTACATTATATTAGAGTTTGGATTACAGTAACCTATATAACTACATTTGTGTGTAATTTGGTGAAAAATATTGTGATAGTGAATATGTGATAGTGAATATATCAGTATTATATTATAATTGCTCTACTTTATTTCCTATTGATACAGTTTTTTTCTAAGACATAGTCACAATATAGCAGTTAGTATATTCAAATTAAACATATATTTGTTTACAAAACTTTGTGTTCAATTATTGATCTATTTTTAATTGTATCGCTGTATATAAATCCTTGCATAACTATTATTTATTTGAAAGTATTTACATAGGTATATTAAAGTAATCTATATCTCGATAAGTCTTAGAAAAAAAATGTTATACATTATACTCGCAAAAATCTGTAATATTATGTAACAACTTGTACGATACAATTTAATAAATATTTGGCGATATATATTTCATTATTTATTTATTTACAAGTCCTCATAGAATAATATCATTACAATATATAACACAAATAAAATGTATTATATAAATGACCAATAAAAACAGTAAAAAAGAATACAATTTCTCAATTGAAAAACCTATTTTCCTATCCTCAAAAATTGTTTTCCAGCAACCAGAAATTCAGCAAAATTCGAACTAGATCATCAAAATGAGATCATCAGGATATGAACGATTTACGGCCTATAGGTAAACAACTAGCAAAAATCGATTCGAGAGCACCGCAAAGCGATCGCCGACCTGCAACCTGCATGAATAATTTTAGCGCCTAAATTTCAACCTAGTGCACAACAGATTACAAAAGCAAGTAGCCTACACGAAAAAATTCCTAGCTAGCAAAATCCGAACCGCGAGCCCCAGCAAGGCTTCTAGTCGACAAAATCGCAAAAATCGTGTAAAATCGACGTTTTAGAGCCGTAGCGGCCGAAAAGTAGCACTTTACTGCCGTTACGAGAATTTTTGAGCTCTCAGACGGATTTTCAGCCGATCGCAAGGCATTTACCTACCAAAATTCAGATATCCATCGATCGCAATACTGTTGCTAGACTTCTGGCTGACAAAATTTAAAAAATCGTGTAGAATCGGCGATGTACAGCGTGTAGCAAGACTACTAGTCACGAAAACGAGAATTTGTGAGCAAACGGAATGTATTCACCCACAAAAATTCAAATTGCTGACAATACGGTAGGCTGTAGTAAGGCCTGGTGATCGAATCGTGAATCTCCAGTCTCCCACCACGGATTTCTAGCTGTGTATAATAATGGCTGTCTGTTGAATTTACAAACATTCGTGCAGCGGGAGTGGTGGCGTCCTACCGTACACTCTTTGTCGTGAAATTACGTAATAACGTCTATTTCAAGCTATATACAGGTTTCTAGAAATTTTTTGCTGGCTAGGCCCCAGGAACCAGCGGAGCGATCCGATCCTAGCTCCCAGCAACCCGCCTAGCACCCACGTGCTCGCCCTCGGCTCGTAGCCTAGGCGCGCTCGTGAATGGCTAGGGCGGGTTGCTGGTAGCTAGGATGGGATTCTCGGCTGGTTCCTGGTGGCTAGTAAGCGGGATTCGAACCTGGATCTTTAGGATGGGAGATTTTTGTTGGTCGTCGTTCTGGTTGTGGATGTATAGGCTGTGAAATGGTTTCTAAGCGGGATATGAACTTAGATCTTTGGATTGCAAGTTTTTTGTTCTGGAAATAGGGTGTTAGAATGAAATATTATATAGTATTATCGGTATTTATTGGTCATATATATATTACATAATGGTGTACATAATGCATTGCTATATTTTGCAAAGATATTGTTTTAATACAGAGATATATGCGATTGACAATTATATACATAAATAAATGTATCTTGAAACACTTTGAAAGATGATATAGGTTGTTTTAATTATATATATAAGAAAAGAACATATGATACAAATTCTTTATTATGATTCATTGAAATATACAAGTAGGCTAACATATATGATTGACAACAATCGATCGATTAATTGTTGAAAGAACTTTTATAAGGATCATTTGTTTAACAAATAGAAATAATAGAAGACATTAATTGTGTATAAGATGATTATATATTTATTTATAAACAGAAAATCCTTACAAAGTTTTTCCCTAACATTTTTTGGGTATTGAAAATATATTCTAAGTTTAAAATAATATGTTTTACAACTTCAAAATGAATTATCTCTCTTGCTATTAACTTTTGGGATTCAAATTCGAAATCGCACATAGCTAAAAGATTTATTCAAAAATATGTAAACTAAAGTTTAAACAAAATGAAAAGAAAATTTTGAGATGTTTTTTTTAATCCAATTGTTAAATATGAAAATGAAGTTTAAAAAATTTTCAATCATGCGAACAATATATAAAATATTTTTGAATTATTAGCTGTATTTGTTTTAAATTGTATCAAACATGTAAATGTTAATATATTGATTAACTCTGTGGAATCGAAATATGAGGCCCAAAATTTTGTGATCTATATAATTAAGGATAATGTATTAATTTATCAGTTTCATATCTCAATTAATGCATTTCGAAGTTTAAAATGTAACGTTTTTAATTACGTCGAAACTCTTATTACGTCATTCTTACAGGAGAGATAATTATTTTGTGATACAGTTTTAAATTAGAAGACTTGGTACATAGGTGATTTGAAAGCAAAATGTTTTTATCATCTTTTTCAACGGACATAGAAAAAGTATGCGTGTAAATTATCATTTTCCGCTCTAGATACACAAATAACTATTTTTCAATGTGCGAATATGTTATTAAGTGTATTTTAAATATAATAATACAAATTAGGTTTTTTCTTACTATGTTTTATTAAGAACGATCAAAGTATTGGATTACAAGTGTGTACTTGTATGTATGTATGGGATGCAAATGATGGTACAGAAAAATAGAGCTAAGTCCCAATTACTTATGTTTCGAGATATTGAATTTTTGAAGTTTTAAATATGTACTATTGATTTATATATTGGGCATAGTAACTTTAAAATTAAATACTTCAAGAACTAAGAGTGATAGCGAATTATCCTAATCTTATTTATATTTGTATGATTATTTTCTATATGTAAACGTAATTTCAGCACTATGGAATCGCTGAAAACATTTTCAGTAATGCTTGTTTCATGACATATATATGTCTATTGAAAGTAGCAACTTAAAAAATGAGTGTATGAAAAACTAAAGGAAAAAGCGAGTTGTATTTTCCAAATTTGGTTGTAGAGAGTTATTTGCTATTGTGATATAAAATTTCAAAAGGTTTAAATCGCTGAATTTTTTTTCAGTAATGTTTATTTCAAAACGTGTACATGTTCATTAAAAATAACAACTTCAAAATTGAAAATCACGAAAACTAAGAAAAATAGCGTCTCGTACTTTTTAAATTTATATATAGTGCTATAAATAATTTCATAAGGTTTCAATCACTGAAAAAAATTTCATTAATGTTTACATATTATACGTCGTATATAAGTTTATTGAAAATGGCAAATTTGATAATGAATATAAAGAAAAATAAGAGAAATACCTGCTCGTACTTTCCAAATTTAAATATAGGGAGTAATTTTCTATATGTATACTTAATTTCGAAAGATTTAAATCTCTGATTTTTTTTAATTAATGTTTATTTCAAGACATACACGTTTATTGAAAAGATTAACTTTGAAAGTAAATAACATGAAAACTAAGAGAAATAGCTATTTATACTATTCAAATTTGGATTTTGACAGTAATTTTCTATATGTATACTTAATTTCAAATGTTTAAATCGCAGAAAAAAATAAGTAATGCTTATTTCACGACGTGTATATGTTGAATGAAAATAGTAACTTTATAAATGAATATCACGAAAATTGAGAGATATAGCGACTTGTACTTTTCAAAGTGATATTAAGGAATTTATTGTATCTAGACTTAATTTTAGAATATATGACTCGCTGAAAAAGTTTTCATTAATACTAGTTTCAAGACGGGTACATCTCTATTGAAAATAGCAAGTTTAAAAATTAATATCTCGTAAACTAGGAGAAATAGCCATTTGCACTTTTCAAATTTGGATGTATGTATTTTGTATATTTGTAATTATTTTCTAAATATATGAATCGCTGAAAAAGATCAGTAATGTTTAGACTTAGCTCTTTCCTTTCTTGTACCCTTCAAATAATATGTATGTAATATGTGTTAGTGATGTATGTGAACCTATCGTAATACGCTTTAAGATGTTGAAATATAATTATGAAAATGAAAATATGTGAATTATATAATGACATGATTTTATTCTCTGTTATTTAAATATGCTTATATGTATGAGTGTCTTCAACATTTGTTCATAAAGTTTTTATTAGTAGAGTAGATGATTTTTCACGTTAAATGGTTATATAACATAAGTACTTTATAGGTGTGAGGTGGTTTTATTTATTTATTTATTTACATAAATTTGATAAATGTGACTTGGGGTGTACAAAATTCATGTTGGGGTTGTTTTGGGATGCGATGCTCTGCAACAGGGTCAGCATCTCCAATGCGGTTATCAGGATTCATGAACTGCAACTCTCTCGGGTACTTTTGCAGTATCGTCTGTTTAAGTGCACAGCTTATCTTTCTGCAACAATAGAAAATATACTCGAAAGCAACAAATATCAATTAGTGGTTAATGGTGATAGAAAATAATATGATTATTAAGGATTATTTCAAGTATATATAATTATTATTTAAAAAAAATATATTAATGCCAAAGAAAGTGCGAGATATTCAATATTACAAAAGAATGAATAAATATTTCAATCGATCAATTATAGATTTTAATGCATAATGTGTACGATATTAAAGTATTTTAATAATGAGGTATAAGTTACGTAATTTCACCAATAAAAAAAGACGTCACCATTTGTCGTATTATCGTACACATTCATAATTACGTATATATGGAACAAAATATATGTAGTAAAATATATAGGACATACAATGATATGATATATTAAATTATATACAAGATGAATACAATTCGTGACAGATGTTTAACATTAGAAAATATTTTTTTTTTTCAAATATCTTTGCCGTAAAACTATATAGGGCCTTATACATAGTATTTACAGAATAAAATGTTAGAATATTGTATATGGTAGAAATATTAAATAATTATCAATTAATGCAAACTATTTTCGATATAATATGAACAATTATTTACATATAGCTTATATCTTGTATCTATACTGGAATAATCCCTCCAAATTAATGGTTAATATATCAAATGAAAATAAAACTATGTATGAAGTATTATAAAAACAAAAAAAACTCACTTTGAATAAATGAAATCTATGGATATAACTCCCAAGTCCTGCAGGTATCCTAACGTCCTCTCCAAGCACCAGGAAGTCGTCCTCGTGGTCACAGTACACCAGCATACTGCACACACGTCTTTACACTAGCACTGTAACAAACAAACTGAAAGAATTAATCCATGTAATAGTCAGGGTGTTAAATAATTTACCCCGTAGAAATACAAGTCAACAATTTAATAATAATGAACCATTATAAATAATAATTGCTTGTTGTGTATTATGTAATTCGTTCACGTGTTTTGAATTTTATGAATGTAGAAGTAGCGCGAAAAAATTTGAGTAAAAAAAATACAAAATTACTTTTTATTATTATAACATTTTATTAAATATGTGTATCCTTTTCAGATGCAGCCGTGTGAAAAGCCGACATCCTGATGTTGCAGACTTAGCGACTTGGAGTCCCGACATTGTAACCTGAAGCACTCAACAATGGTGAGTTACATTGTAGTAGATATTTCTTGTAATCTCGCCCATGGGGATTATCTGTTAAATCTTCGTTTTCATGAAGACAATCCCTGTAAAATTAAATTAAACAATATAATACTATATATAGTTCACTAAAAGTCCAACTATTTTCCCTTAATTTGAATACGCTGATTAAGAGAGAAATAATGCAAAAATTCTCTAGTCCTTAGTTTCCAAAATAGAAATTTTTATTTTTAATGCAAAATTGATAATATTTTTTGACTTTGACGGCCTATAACTAATGAATGATAAAAGATACATTAACGGGCGTTACGCCATTCAATTCTACGTACTTTTCTACATGTGTTTTCCAATTTCGAATAAGCGTGTTTAGCTAGTATAGTAAGAGTAAGCAAAAATGAGAAAAATGGTAACTTTAAACAATTCAGTAGTCCACTAAAAATCCGACCATTTTGTATTTAAATGAAAAGTATCATTTACCCTTAATTCAAGCATGCTGATTACGGGAAAAATAATGAAAAAAATCTCTAGGTCTTAGTTTCTAAAATAGAAATTTTTATTTTTAATGCAAAATTGACAATATTTTTTTACTTTGACGGACTATAACTTATGAATGGTAAAAGATACTTTAACGGGGGTTGCGCCATTCGATTATTTGGGCATTTCTACATATGTTTAACAATTTAGAATAACCGTGTCCGGCTAGTATAGTAAGAGTAAGCAAAAATGAAAAAAATGGTAACTTTAAACAATTCAGTAGTTCACTAAAAATCCGACCACTCTGCATTTAAATGGAAAGTATAATTTTCTCTTAATTCAAGCATGCTGATTACAGGAAAAATATTGAAAAAAATCTTTAGGCCTTAGTTTTTAAAATAGAAATTTTTATTTTTATTGCAAAATTGACAATATTTTTTGATTTTGACGGCCTATAACTAATGAATGCTAAAATATACATTAACGGGTGTTGCGCCATTTGATTCTACGGACTTTTCTACATATGTTTACTAATTTAGAATAACCGCGTCTGGCTAGTATAGTAAGAGTAAGCAAAAATGAAAAAATGGTAACTTTAAACAATTCAGTAGTCCACTAAAAATCCGACCACTCTGCATTTAAATGGAAAGTATCATTTTCTCTTAATTCAAGCATGCTGATTACAGGAAAAATATTGAAAAAAATCTTTAGGCCTTAGTTTTTAAAATAGAAATTTTTATTTTTAATGCAAAATTGACAATATTTTTTGACTTTGACGGACTATAACTAATGAATGGTAAAAGATGCATTAACGGGTGTTGCGCCATTTGATTTTATGGACTTTTCTACATATGTTTACCAATTTTGAATAACCGTGTCTAGCTAGTATAGTAATGAAAAAAATGGTAACTTTAAACAATTCAGTAGTCCACTAAAAATCCGTCCACCCTGTATTTAAATGGAAAGTATCATTTTCTCTTAATTCAAGCATGCTGATAACGGGAAAAATAGTGAAAAAATCACTAGGCCTTTGTTTTCAAAATAGAAATTTTTATTTTTAATGCAAAATTGACAATATTTTTGACTTTGATGGACTATAACTAATGAATGGTAAAAGATACATTAACGGCCGTTGTGCCATTCGATTCTATGGAGTTTTCTACATATGTTTACCAATTTTGAATAACCGTGTCTAGCTAGTACAGTAAGAGCAAGCAAAAGTGAAAAAATGGTAACTTTAAACAATTCAGTAGTCCACACAAAAATCTGGCCACCA
Source organism: Ophonus ardosiacus (assembly GCA_943142095.1). NCBI lineage: Eukaryota > Metazoa > Arthropoda > Insecta > Coleoptera > Carabidae > Ophonus > Ophonus ardosiacus. The sequence continues at coordinate 46,763,233 of OW964833.1, read as the reverse complement.
TGTATTTAAATGGAAAGTATCATTTTCTCTTAATTCAAGCATGCTGATTACGGAAAAAATATTGAAAAAATTCTCTAGGCCTTAGTTTCTGAAATAGAAATTTTTATTTTTATTGGAAATTGACAATATTTTTTGACTTTGCCGATTTATAACTAATGAATGGTGTAAGTTACATTGACGGGCGTGACGCCATTCGATTCTATGGACTTTTCTACATATGTTTACCAATTTTGAATAATCGTGTTCAGCTAGTAGGGTAAGAGTAAGAAAAAAAAAATGGTAACTTTAAATATTCAGTAGTCCACAAAAAATCCGTCCACTCTGTATTTAAATGAAGAGTATCATTCCTCCTTAATTTGGACACGTTGATTACGGGAAAAATATTGAAAAAATTCTCTAGGCCTTAGTTTCTGAAATAGAAATTTTTATTTTTATTGGAAATTGACAATATTTTTTGACTTTGACGGTCTATATAACTAATGAATGGTGTAAGTTACATTGACGGGTGTTGCGTCATTCGATTCTATGGACTTTTGTATATATGTTTTTGTTTTTCTGTACCTTTTAAATGGTATGTATGCATGTATGTATGGCATGCGAATTTCTTATATAATGAACTGTAAAATATATGAAAATGAAGATATGTGTTGCATAATGACATGAATGTGCCAATTTTTCTTGCCATATGTTAGTTATACGAGTACATAATGTTTAGGAGGATAACTTTTATTTATTTATTTACATAAATCTTATAAATAAGTCTTGAGGAGCAAAAATACTTGTTGGGGTGTCTTCAGTGTGATGCTCTGCAACAATATGATCATCTCCAACGCTGAAATCGGGATAGATATCCTTCTGCAACTCACTCACATCCTTCTACGGCTCGGCCAGGGTTGTAATTCATCTCTGTTACATGTTTCTGTAACAATAAAAATATAATTGAAATAAATAATATTTGGATTACTGGTTACAGATGGATATGGATGGACTTAGAACTGTTTCAATCGTTTGTAATTATTAAAAATAAAATACCTAATATGAACATGAAATTATGAAAACTTTCACTTACGTGAGAAATTCATTACTGAAAAGAATATTTAAATTTTTATTTCAAATATAAAATATTTGTAGTAAAATATATAGTACGTCGAATAATATATATTTGTGTATAAATAATTCTAAATTAATTCAAATTCTTTTCCACACAACATCAACAATTATAATTCAAATATAAAGTGTATATATCGTCGGATTTCTGGTAAAAAGACTTAACCGCCTTTTGACTAGTTTTGAGATAAACAGGAAAAACTTGTTTTTATTTACAATATTGATTTATGTAACAAGATATTGTGTTATATCGATGAGATTAATATTTTATACATTTTTCAACATACTTTCGCAACATTTTGAAGCATATATCATGAAATATTTAATAAAAATGTTTTTTTTTTTTTGTTCAATATAGCTTAATACCTAAATTTTTAATATTTATATAGTTGTGAACACCAGATTAATAAATAATATCAAAATAAATTAACTTTTGTGGAACACAACTCGTTAACATCTCCCATTACATTAACACAGAATGGCGTTTAAGACATTTCGTATAAAATTTCTGTGCGCATCAAATAGTGTCAGATGGCGTTTACGAAACTTTAGAATGAATTACCTTCTAACATAAATTTTTTGGCGCTCAGATATTGTATTTAGAGCATGCGTCGTGAAGAGACGTATCCGTTTATGTGCATAACTCATTTTATCATTTTTTGGCGGTTAAGTCTTTTTACCAGAAATCCGACGATATATACACACACACCCGAAATAGTCTTTAGAAATAATGGCTGACATACCCAATAATAGTTACTAAAAGTAGTTTAAAAATGAAAAAAAACTTACTATGAATAAATTATTTCCGTAAGTATAAGTCCTAAGTTTTAAAGATGGCCAAAAGTCCTCTCCAGGCACTAGGAAGTTGTCGTCGAAGGTACAGTACACGAGCATACCACACGTCTGTTCACTAGCACTGTAACAATGAAACTGACAAAATTGATCTATGTAACAGTTAGGCATTAGATAACAATAAAAAAAAATAGTAGTCAACAATCAAAATAATGAGTATAAATTATAATTGATGTCTATATATTCCATAATTTTGTAGTCGCTCGTAAGATTTTTTTAAATTAGTATTTGTAAAGAACGTCTATGGATTACACTCGAAATATAAATTATGAAATTTAGGGTTGATAGAAAGGATGCTATTCATTGATGAAAAAAAAATTTCAAATTTTAAATTCAGGGGGTTGTTTTCTGTATGTATACTAAGTTTCAGGAATTCGAATTGCTGAAAAAAAGAATTCAGTTATATTTGTTTCAAGACAGGTAAATGTCTTTTGTGTATACCATGATAAAAATAAAATTATTTAAAAACTAAGTGACATAGGGACTTGTACTTTTCAAATTTGAATTCAGGGGGTGTTTTTCGATATGTACACTAATGTTCAGGAATTCGAATTACTGAAATTTTTTTTTGTTATGTTTGTTTCAAGATAGGAAAATGTCTTTTGTGTATACCATGATAAAAGTAAAATAATTTAAAATTAAGTGAGATAGCGACTTGCAGTTTTAAAATTTGAATTCAGGGGGTTGTTTTCTGTATGTATACTAAGTTTTAGGAATTCGAATTAATGACAAAAAAAATCTGTCATGTTTGTTTCAAGATAGGAAAATGTCTTTTGTGCATACCACGATAAAAGTAAAATATTTTAAAAACTAGTAAGATAGCGACTTGCAGTTTTCAAATTTGAATTCAGGGGGTTGTTTTCTGTAGGCATACTAAGTTTCAGGAATTAAAATTACTGAAAAAAAATCTATCATGTTTGTTTCAAGATAGGAAAATGTCATTTGTGTAATACCATGATAAAAGTAAAATATTTTAAAAACTAAGTGAGATAGCGACTTGCAGTTTTCAAATTTGAATTGAGGGAGTTGTTTTCTGTATGTATACTAAGTTTCAGGAATCCAAATTACTGAAAAAAAAATCTGTCATTTTTGTTTCAAGATAGGAAAATATATGAAAATGAAGATATGTGTTGCATAATGACATGAATGTGCCAATTTTTCTTGCCATATGTTAGTTATACGAGTACATAATGTTTAGGAGGATAACTTTTATTTATTTATTTACATAAATCTTATAAATAAGTCTTGAGGAGCAAAAATACTTGTTGGGGTGTCTTCAGTGTGATGCTCTGCAACAATATGATCATCTCCAACGCTGAAATCGGGATAGATATCCTTCTGCAACTCACTCACATCCTTCTACGGCTCGGCCAGGGTTGTAATTCATCTCTGTTACATGTTTCTGTAACAATAAAAATATAATTGAAATAAATAATATTTGGATTACTGGTTACAGATGGATATGGATGGACTTAGAACTGTTTCAATCGTTTGTAATTATTAAAAATAAAATACCTAATATGAACATGAAATTATGAAAACTTTCACTTACGTGAGAAATTCATTACTGAAAAGAATATTTAAATTTTTATTTCAAATATGTGTTTTTCTATATGTATGTATGCTAAGTTTCCGGAATTCGAATTACTGAAAAAAAATTCTGTCATGTTTGTTTCAAGATAGGAAAATGTCTTTTGTGCATACCATGATAAAAGTAAAATATTTTAAAAACTAGTAAGATAGCGACTTGCAGTTTTCAAATTTGAATTCAGGGGGTTGTTTTCTGTAGGCATACTAAGTTTCAGGAATTAAAATTACTGAAAAAAAAATCTATCATGTTTGTTTCAAGATAGGAAAATGTCATTTGTGTAATACCATGATAAAAGTAAAATATTTTAAAAACTAAGTGAGATAGCGACTTGCAGTTTTCAAATTTGAATTGAGGGAGTTGTTTTCTGTATGTATACTAAGTTTCAGGAATCCAAATTACTGAAAAAAAAATCTGTCATTTTTGTTTCAAGATAGGAAAATGTCGTTTGTGTATACCATGATAAAAGTAAAATATTTTAAAAACTACGTGAGATAGCGACTTGCAGTTTTCAAATTTGAATTCAGGGAGTTGTTTTCTGTATGTATAATAAGTTTCAGGAATTCAAATTACTGAAAAAAAATCTGTCATGTTTGTTTTAAGATAGGAAAATGTCATTTGTGCATACCATGATAAAAGTAAAATATTTTAAAAACTACGTGAGACAGCGACTTGTAGTTTTCAAATTTGAATTCAGGGGGTGTTTTTCTATATGTATGTATGCTAAGTTTCGGGAATTCGAATTACTGAAAAAAAATTCTGTCATGTTTGTTTCAAGATAGGAAAATGTCTTTTGTGTATACCATGATAAAAGTAAAATAATTTAAAATTAAGTGAGATAGCGACTTGCAGTTTTAAAATTTGAATTCAGGGGGTTGTTTTCTGTATGTATACTAAGTTTTAGGAATTCTAATTAATGACAAAAAAAAATCTGTCATGTTTGTTTCAAGATAGGAAAATGTCTTTTGTGCATACCATGATAAAAGTAAAATATTTTAAAAACTAGTAAGATAGCGACTTGCAGTTTTCAAATTTGAATTCAGGGGGTTATTTTCTGTAGGCATACTAAGTTTCAGGAATTAAAATTACTGAAAAAAAAAATCTATCATGTTTGTTTCAAGATAGGAAAATGTCATTTGTGTAATACCATGATAAAAGTAAAATATTTTAAAAACTAAGTGAGATAGCGACTTGCAGTTTTCAAATTTGAATTCAGGGAGTTGTTTTCTGTATGTATACTAAGTTTCAGGAATCCAAATTACTGAAAAAAAAATCTGTCATTTTTGTTTCAAGATAGGAAAATGTCGTTTGTGTATACCATGATAAAAGTAAAATATTTTAAAAACTACGTGAGATAGCGACTTATAGTTTTCAAATTTGAATTCAGGGGGTGTTTTTCTATATGTATGTACGCTAAGTTTCGGGAATTCGAATTACTGAAAAAAAATCTGTCATGTTTGTTTCAAGATAGATAAATGTCTTTTATGTGTACCATGATAAAAGTAAAATATTTTAAAAACTAAGTGAGATAGCGACTTGCAGTCTTCAAATTTGAATTCAGGGGGTTGTTTTTGAATGTACACTAAGTGTCATGAATTCCAATTGGAAATTTCAACTTTAGGGCTCAAAATTTCTGAAACTAAGTAATGTAGAGATTTGTACGTTTCAATTTTGTTTTGAGCATTTATCTCTGTAAACATAAAGTTTTAAAATTGTTGAAATATTGACAAATACTTTTCTACAGGAAATTTCAACTTTAGATATTAATAGAGAAAACGGTATTAATAATACAGATAAATACAATTTGCATATACAATAAATAAGTTATTACTTTTATAATTTTATTAATAAATCATTTCTTTTTGCAGATGATCTCGTTTTCGACGTTCCAGTGGTAAGAGACGCAGACATCGCGACTTGGAGAACCCGTCCGTTTATTTATAGTATCCTGGGGCTTCTCTCCGGACCTGGTGGAGATGATTTCGTTGTTGGTTCAGGAAATCATCTCCTGCGGTATCGTGAAGTCGTGAACCGGTTCGCCTGATCTCCAGACTTCAAAATCTGTGAAATATAACTGTAAGTTAAACTGTATATTCCACTAAACTTTGTCATGCGTTGATATTTTACATTTTTATTTGCGCCATGAAAATTTGGAATCTACATAAAATTCTCTTTAAGATACGTCCAATTATAATTTTTACCTTTCATTGGTTCAGGAGTTACAGGACGTTAAAATAAATGTATTTTAGTCAAATTTGCTCTGTACACTTGTTCCATATTTTCATTTATCACTACTACAAGAATAAAGACAGTAAATAGGGAAGTAAAAATTTATATTTTACATAAAATTCACTATTTGGATACGACAGACACATTTGTTTTGTATTGAACAACTTAGAAGAAATGTAAATGTAATATCAAAGGTTTATACTTACCTCCGGCGAATTTTCATAATATATCATCCGCTGTTATATCATCACTGTAATATATCATCATCGGCGATTTTCACAGATTAGAATACACTTTGTAGCAAATATTACGTAACACTTACTTCAATTAGAATAACTTGTGTAACACTTAGTATTAGTAAGACAATACACTACACTTTTACGGACAATTATACTTGTTTTAGTAATAGTAAAGACGGTTTTTTTAAAATATACATCAACCGTATAGTAAACTACTTCACGATACGACAATAAAATTTTGACTAAGGATTAAATAATGAACACTAACGGGAGGACAGAGACTTATGCAACATTTTATATAATATCGAAAATTATAATAAGCGGAAATACGTTGTACAAGTTAAAAATAAATTTTGAATATTTAGATTTTATTGTAAAAAATAATAATGTACATATGCACATTTAAATTTAGTACACTATTAACTTATTAAATTTAGATTTCTTTTACAAAGTTTAAACAAATTGAAAATTATTTAAAGTTATTTAAATAATTTTAAGAAAGCTATAGGGTATATCTAAGTTTTTTAAAATATATAGCGAACTATACAATGTAAATAGAGAACGATTGCAATAAAAATTTCAAAGTTTTTCGTTTGCTATGTACACTACACGATTATACACAAGCACACGATGTTCACTTCACCAAAGACCGAAAGGAACTGAAGTCTTTATTCTAAAAACATAATATTAATATTATCACGTAATACCCCCACTCTAATTAAGTGTTTATTTATTATATCTTTTGTACTTTGCCGCTCAAAATATACAATGTTTATGTTTGTTTACAGGTTCTGCGAAGGGCCTACTACACCCAGCAATAAGATACGGTAACTACAACACTGGCTGATGATAATATATGATTTTTTATAAGAATAAATAAATAAAAGAGTACTTTTCTTACCTTTCCTATGTAATAACAAAGGGACAGGGAAATATCCTAATATTTAAGGATTTTTCTGAATTTTCCTATGCTATCTTTTAGTATTAAGTTCTCTAGGTACGAAAATAACCATCCGATAGGAGTCCGCCCTTTTATAAAGGGTTAAGGGCTTATTTGAGCCCTTAGGGAAAATTTGACCACGGATTTCATTTATGCAGATCCAAGTAAGGTTAATAACACTTGTCCGGATTTTCTAGCTCTTTTAGATCAGGAATTCGCGCAGGCCCTTCGCCACAAACTTGAAGTGCAAATATATTGTAAACCAAAGGGTTTTCACCAATTCTGTGCAAGCCAATGGAAAGCGCGGGTTCGAATCCCCCCGATTCGCTATTTTCCGGCCCTTTAGCCCTATAAATTAACGAATTTAAGTGTTAGTCCCTTTAAAAAACTTTAAGGGCCCATATCTCGAAAACGGCTGGGTTTTCAGCGTTTTCCTTAAAACGCTTTTCCTTAGGGGAATTCCAATGAGTAATATAGGGTCAAATTACATCATACCAAAGTTTGAAGGGCGTAGGGCAAAATTTTTCTAATAAGGGTTTTTGAAAATTTTTGAACATTTTTTGATTTTTTTTTTGTTTACACCAAAATTTTATTATTTATTTTTTAAGCTCTATAAGCAATGAAATAACTATCCGCAGAACTCTTTCTCATTTTTGTTCCTCGGATACTATGGAAAATTTTCGACTCAAAATGCGACACTTTTTAATTAAGAAATGCTTTATATCTCCTAAACTACAAAAGGTTGAAGGGCCGGACAATGTTTTTTAGACTAACTACGACCCGTAGAACACGAATCCGGTCTCACATTTAAAATATGAGAACTCTTTTCATTCCTGTTATCCGGATACCATCAAAAATTTTCGACTCAAAAACTGAGTAAAATTGAGTAAAATTGGGTTTAAAAAAAGTGTTATAGCTCCAAAACTACAAAAGCTAGAAAGGCCGGACAGGGTTTTTTAGACTAATTACGACCCGTAGAACACGAATCCGGCCTCACATTGAAAATATGAGAACTCTTTTCATTCCTGTTATCCTGATACCATCAAAAATTTTCGACTCAAAAACTGAGTAAAATTGGGTTAAAAAAAAGTGTTATAGCTCCAAAACTACAAAAGCTAGAAAGGCCGGACAGGGTTTTTTAGACTAATTACGACCCGTAGAACACGAATCCGGTCTCACATTGAAAATATGAGAACTCTTTTCATTCCTGTTATCCTGATACCATCAAAAAATTTCGACTCAAAAACTGAGTAAAATTGGGTTAAAAGAAAGTGTTATAGCTCCAAAACTACAAAAGCTAGAAAGGTCGGACAGGGTTTTTTAGACTAATTACGACCCGTAGAGCACGAATCCGGTATCACATTTAAAATATGAGAGCTCTTTTCATTCCTGTTATCCTGATACCATTAAAAATTTTCGACGCAAAATCTGGGTAAAGTTAGGTTAAGAAGAAAGTGTTATAGCTCCAAAACTATAAAAACTAGAAGGGCCGGACTAGTCTATTAGATTTATTACAATCCGTAGAACACGAATGAACATAAAAATTTCCCATGTCTTATTTCCCTTATAAATGTTACATAACTACATACTTCCCTGTCTCTTTGTTGTGGTACATCCCCCTGAAATAAATGACGGGTTGTTAAATAAAAATTGTATTGGTTCAAGAAATATTTATTGTTTATTATTTTCATAGCTTATTCTTATTTGTATTTTATAAACAAATATGCTTAGGGATGTTTAAATAATAGTCTGTATAAATTTTACTTGTATTTGTAATTCACATTGTTGTATTTCATGTAACTACCCTTAATGTACTTTGTAAATAAATAATATACTTACCCTTATCCTGAAAAATTAGAAATAGGGATGTTTAAATAATAGTTTGTATAAATTTTACTTGTATTTATTGTTTATTTGCACTTTACATTTTTGTATTTCATGTAACTACCCTTAACGTACTTTGTAAATAAATAATATACTTACCCTTGTTCTCAAAAATTAGAAATAGGGATGTTTAAATAATAGTTTGTATAAATTTTACTTGTATTTATTGTTTATTTGTACTTTACATTGTTGTATTTCACGTAACTACCCTTAACGTACTTTGTAAATAAATAATATACTTACCCTTGTCCTGAAAAATTAGAAATAGGGATGTTTAAATAATAGTTTGTATACATTTTACTTGTATTTATTGTTTATTTGTATTTTACATTGTTGTATACCATGTAACTACCCTTAATGTACAATATATTACACAATAAAATATAATTTAAGATATAAATTGTTTATTTTTTACCTCTTTGCTACCCTTACACGTATATAGTTCTTAGAATGGCCGCTAGAGGGCAGCACCTATTAGAGAGGGGTTAGCGCCTAAAATATAGGCAACCAGAAATACTACTCCGCTCTGAACATACATACGTACATACATCATTTTGGGGTTCTACCTAATGGGAATTTAACACACTAAATATGGGACGTTTAAAAATTGGACGAAAAGGCTCTAAATAAGATGTAAACGTCATGGGAATTTAACACATTAAATATGGGACGTTTACTGTGGGAATATTAGTCTCTGAAAACGGGATGATACATGGATGTTTGCAATGCGGAATGGAATCTCAAGATTGTGTGAAACTTATGAAGTAAGTTTGAATAGATCCTTATTTACTACACAAGAGTCGTTGTGTTTTCTATAATAGTATTTAAATCCTATTTCTAAGTACTAAAGGCATCAAAAATTAGGTATGTACGTACGTATGTACACAAATGAAATTTTTTTGATTGATTTTAGACCCAAAGTTGGAACGTTTATCGACAGGTGCTGCCTCTGGTGGCAGTTTTAAAAACTACATACGTGTAGGGACTTAGAAAAAAAAATCAATTTTTAAACAAAAATATATTTGTATTATATCAAAATTACAAGACTTTTTCTTATAAAATTTAAAGTTTATTGACATTACTAAAGACGTTTGACATTAAAATAAAATGTTATTAGATTTGTTGACAAATTTAGTAACAATTGTGAACAGAATTACAACACAAAAGAAACGTAGAAGATATTTGTTTAAAAATTATTTTTATAATTATTTCTCACTAAGTTTGTTAACAAATTTGGTGACAATTTTTTAACCTTGCCAAACAGGCTTTAATTGTAAAATTGAAATGTTTGTTAATAAGTAAAATTATCATTATTTTGGTTGCAAATATTATAAACTATTTGAATCTTTATTTTGTAATAAAAGTAATTTCTATTACAAAATAATTGGTATTTACAATCAAAATAATTATAATTTTGCTCGGTAACAAACATTTCAATGTTACAACTAAAGCCTGTTTGACACGTTAAGAAATTGTCACCAAACTTAGTAAGAAATAATTATGAATTTTTAAACAAAAGAAAAGTAGAGGATATTTGTGTTTAAAAATTCTGTTCGTAATTATTTCTCACTAAGTTTGTTAACAAATTTGGTGACAATTTTTTAACGTTGCCAAACAGGCTTTAATTGTAAAATTGAAATGTTTGTTACCAAGTAAAATTATCATTATTTTGGTTGCAGATATTATAAACTATTTTGAATCTTTATTTTGTAGTAAAAGTAACTTCTATTACAAAATAAAGGTACAAACTAATTAATATTTACAATCAAAATAATGATAATTTTGCACGGTAACAAACATTTCAATTTTACAACTAAAGCCTGTTTGACACGTTAAAAAATTGTCACCAAATTTGTTAACAAACTTAGTAAGAAATAATTATGAACAGAATTTTTAAACACAAATGTCTTTTACGTTTCTTTTGTGTCATAATTCTGTTCACAATTGTTACTAAATTTGTCAACAAATCTAATAACAATTTATTACAATGTTAAACATGGTTTAGTTATAAAACTAAAACGTTTGTTACCGAATAAAATTATCATTTTAATAGTTGTATTATTTGTTGTTAATTATTTTGCATCTTTATTCTGTGACTGAATAAAGATGCAGTAGAATTGAACACAAATAATATAACCATAATTTTATTTGGTAACAAACATTTCAGTTTTATAACTAATACGAAACTCTACATTTATATTATTAAAGTTTTAAGGTAAAATAATACTATATTAAGTAGAGTTTCGTTTACAATACTAATTTAACAAATTAAATCTTGGTGGTCCCTAAATAAGATTCCTTGTTCCCATTTTTAAAGGTACAAAGATTTCTTATTCAGTAGAAGACCGTTTCCGAAACTTTATATTATATTATATATTTTGTTACCACCCAAACCTCCCACTTACCAAAATATATAATATTTATTAATACAAAGCTTCGTTTACAATACTTAAAATCTAACTTTGCCCTGACCGCGTCTAAATACTTAATAATAATTACAATTTTTACTAAAACTACCTACTTTAAATCTAAAGGAAGATGGGGTATTAAATTAAAATAAATGCAATAAAAGTTTGTTTTTTTACATACATTTTAAACAAATGAAGAAGAAGCCATGGTCTGCGTCTCGAATCGGCACTGCAAACTTGACGATAGTGGCGGTGGGGAGTTCTTTTTAACTTTAAAACTATCTTAGAACTAAAAACGAAACCCTTTATTTAATAAATAGTATATATAAGGGAAACACCGCCCTCAAATGCCAAACCCACGTTCCCTTATATATACCGTTTATTAAATACAGTTCCGTGTACAATAATACTTATAATCTAACTTAAATTATTGTAGTTCCCCCCAAATTAAATTAGTGAAGTGCGCAAAAAACCCTATCTTACGTTAAAGATCTATTTCAATGAAAAACAAATCTAAAAAAGCCTATTTTACGTTAATAACGATTTCAAAGCAAGTCTAAAAATGTCAAGTTACGTTAATTTTTCTCTCTCTCTCTCGAAAAGCAAAAACAACCCTTCCTACTTATTTCTAAGCTATCTTATGTCTACGCGAACTATCTTATATCTAGATTAAACTAAGCTAAAGGCGTGTGAGAGAGAAAGAGTACGAGCTAAGCAAATGGTGAGAACGCCGTGGCGTCGAACGCCGTTGTTGGTTCTCACGGAAGTTTACGAGGGGGTTAAGCCGACCCCACGCGATGCAAAGCATTTACGGCCTAAAACTCGAACTAGGTAGAGAGCACGGCAGCAGTCACATGTAACTACCTAGGGTGCACGCCAACCTACCTAGCTACTCCCGGAGACATTCGCCCGCGCCTCTCGCGGATACCCTACACCGAACGCGGTTATTAACCCGTGTGCTCAACAAAGTTAATTCAAACAAAAACTTTACCTATTCGTTGCCATTACCATTAAATGATGATTACGTTGCCTCCGGATGAGGAGAGCACATACGACCATAAGAAAGCTTTCTGTGTCAACTATGGATTATGTCCCTAGAAACATTCACACAAGTGTGAAGCGATCCACCATAACAACAGGATTATATCACATGACGGTGCGTTGTACATATCAGTCCACTCAATTATGGCTATCGCGCACGAACCCTACCTACCCAGCCCCTCTGACCGTGTGAAGTTAATTGAATAAGGAACCCGAACACCCACATCAAAGTTTCGAATCTGTTACCTCCTTCCTGACTCACTCATCCATCCACCTGCAAGCATCCCCCGATACGTCCGTATTTTCTTTTCCCAAGCACTCTCCCTAGGTACCGTCTGGGTAACCCGCGTGTACGGTTACCGCTGCAACCGTAGACGCACGATTTTAGGATGTTCGCCACGGGATGCACTTCAAATTAATCAATTTATTTTTAATTTTTAAAGAAAACGCGTGTTTGCTCGACGGCGCGATGAGCCAAAGTTTAATTAAAACCTGAAAATACATTTCCAAGAACTTAAAACTATAGTATTCCTCACGTACGAATGGCATTGCACAAGTTCAATTCGCTTTATAATCTGTGCTGACATCTAAGAAGAAAGTATCTTTTCCCGCATCAAGAAACGCACATGAATTGATAAATCAACGCTAAACACAAAAATGTTAAAACACCCGTTAATGTTTACGAACTATGTTGACAGTTTTAAATTATTTCCTAAACAGAGTTGCGACAAACGTTGCCTTATGAACAGATTTTACAACCTATGTGCAAAAAAAAAACTATTCCAATTACGTGTCTTTAACAAGCCTACACTTTATTGCGCGCAATGCCATTCTTACGTAAATAATACTAAAACTTATAAAGCTACTACTTTTTAATCTTCTAGATGTCCGTTTCCTGAAAGATAAATGCTAATCATTTGTTCCCAGATATTGATTTTATTGATAAATAGTCGATATTTCAATTTCAAATTGTTTTGATTTTATAAGGACATTTATGAAAGTTATATTTCGTTTACTACAGTACTCAAAACTGAATTTGAGTTCAAAATAATATTTAGACATAAACCTTTGACTATAAGTTCTCATGGTTGAGTATGAGAACATAATAATAATTATGCATAGTCATATTCCCTAGACTATAAGTTCTCATGGCTGAGTATGAGAACAAGATGATTATTAGGCATATAGTCATATTCCTTTGATTATAAGTTCTCATGGTTGAGTATGAGAACAAAATAATAATTATGTATAGTCATATTCTCTAGACTATAAGTTCTCATGGCTGAGTATGAGAACAAGGTGATAATTAGGCATATAGTCATATTCCTTTGACTATAAGTTCTCATGGTTGAATATGAGAACAAAACAATAATTATGTATAGTCATATTCCCTAAACTATAAGTTCTCATGACTGAGTATGAGAACAAGATGATAATTAGGCATATAGTCACATTCCTTTGACTATAAGTTCTCATGGTTGAGTATGAGAACAAAATAATAAATATGCATAGTCATATTCCCTAGACTATAAGTTCTCATGGCTGAGTATGAGAACAAGATGATAATTAGGTATATAGTCATATTCCTTTGACTATAAGTTCTCATGGTTGATCATAAGAACAAGATAATATTTTATAAACGTTACAATTATGAGAAAAATAAAGTTTCCTACCAGTTCATCCATCGATGGCCGCCTACGTCGAAGATTTGTCTGGCGCTCATCTATCCTTACAAGATCTCTAAAGTTGCAAACTAAAGTAGCTTTTGTAGTGTTAAAATCCAAAGCTCGAAAGCTGTATCCAAATTCTCCAAGTTTCTTAACGCATCAGACCAACCAAAGGTCCACCTATTAAATATTAATTATTAGTTTGTGGTATTCTTTAAACCATTTAAAAAACTGTTGGATAATATTTCGTATGGCGAACGACTATTAATTACACAAGACACTTAAGAAAAGTAATGCTTTTCATACGTGATTTATATTATGAATACACGGGTACCATGCGATATTTTACCCAACAGTTTTTAAATGGTATTAAATACATTTGAAATTTGCTTTAATTTAATATTTCGAAAAGTATATTTGTTACTATGATGTTCATATAAGGATGTTTATCTCAAGCAACATATTATTTAAAGAAATACTTCATAAAACATTTAAATTTGGTTAGAATTTTAGTTTAAATATTGTTTAAAATGTAAGAATCAGCGGGGCAACTAATATTTTATTACTATGTTCAAATGCCGCCGAAAAACGCTATAAAATTTTCAATTTGAACTATTACGCATAATCAGTATTATTAAATTTTCGATTGTGTGACGTCACACAATTCCATACCGCCTGTGGTTGAAATTTTTGCCAAGTATTATTTAAATGATCATTTGGGGGCATAATAAAATCAAGCCCCTTAAAGAAAACGTCTGCACAGGAAAAAATAACGAATTTTATACAATTTCTGGAATTATGTAGGAGGATTTAACATAACATGTGCTGGTAAATGTCTTTAAAAATGGAAACATATTTTTCCATGACAAAGAGTAAAAGTAATTTCACCATTTTGCCTCTAAAGAAAAATGTTGCCATTCATCTAGAGCACTTTTAGTTATTTTAACAAGTATTACATTTAATGCTTTACCATACAATTCTCTGGATTTCGAAAGTAAAATATTAAAAAACTATCGCACCAGTAGCAATAATTATTTTCTTTAGGAAATGAACAAATAGGATCGCGCACTATACTCTGTTTGAAATATCGAAAAAAAATTGACAGATAAATTCTTTTGATTCTATTGGTTGCTATGCATTGTAGTCAAGGGCGGTTTATACAAACACAATTTAAATATTGTTATTGTAAAAAAATGTATGCAGACGAACGTCATCAAAACATTACAAAATGAAAAAGAACTGTCTGTAGTAAAGACAAAGTGATTGTTTTGTTTGTGTGAAAAAGTGCACTTTTTTCAACGCAAACGCGTGAAATGATGAAATGTTACGGCACTTTCCTTCACACTTTTATAGCAGACGTAAAAAAAAATTGTATACAACTCAAGTAAAGTATCTCATTTCGCTCATAGGATTTCACGAATTCGCCTGCGGCTCGTTCGGTCAAACTTTCCTATTCGTGAAATAAGACAATACTTTTTACTCTCGTTGCATAAATAACTATTGTTTACGTCTGCAATAAAAGTGAAACAAAGTACTATAACGTTTCATCATTTCACCCGTTTGCGTTAAAAAAGTGCACTTTTTTTCACACTTTTATTGTGTAAAGAAGACACTTTATAAACTTATTAAAGTTTTGCTCGAACACTCGAAGTTCGATAACATACAGTAAATTTGATATAGAAATCAATGTGCCATTAAAGTTTTTACTTGAACATTCTAAGTTCGATAACACCCTGTATAACATACCGTAAATTTGATATAGAAATCATTGTGCCACCAAAGTTTTTACTCGAACACTCGAAGTTCGATAACATCCTGTATAACATACACCAAAGTTTTTACTCGAACAATCAAAGTCCGATAACACCCTGTATAACATACTTTAAATTTGATATAGAAATCATTGTGCCACCAAAGTTTTTACTCGAACACTCGAAGTCCGGTAAAACCCTGTATAACACACCTTAAATTTGATATAGAAATCATTGTGCTACCATTTTCATGTTTAGGACTTGATTATTTTAATGAACAATATAGTTTTGCTCAATTAATTTTTTAAAAACTTGCACAGAGTATTCTCGAATGCATCCCTATGTATAAAACATTCCTAAATCACGCCTCAATTAACTGTCAAAAATTATGTCGATATTTCAAACGAGTATAAATTATAATTACTGAAAGTTATGTCCCAAATACTGCCTGTCGACTTGTGTAATGATTTAAAGGCTACATAAAAAAATAGTAAATACACTTTGGGAGAAAATGGTATCCTTATTATATTTATCAACATTGAAACATAACAGTGTATTAAAATATAAAACTAACTCGGAGTAGGCTATGGAGAGAGTTGAGACATTTTATTACATTTAATGCCAATAATAATAACTTGATCAATAATACTTACACATATAATAATTATTGGTAGTACCACTAATGCGGTTTACAAAATTAACATACATATCGTTTGATTTTGTTATGATGTTTGAAAGTAGCGGTAGTGGGGATAAAAATACCAAACAAACCAGGATTATTTCGTGATTGCCGTGGTCCGACTTTTTGCCAAACTTTTTCAGGTACCGCTTTCCGAATAGCAACCGGTAAATAATTTCAGGACTTACGGAACACTAAACTGCAAACCTGATTGAACAGGTTGCGTTACAGAAAATACTGCAACTGCCAATTAGGCTGTCAAACGAAACGTCAAAAATATTACGTCACCAAAATACCTATATTCTTGGTGTAAATTTTCATTGTTTGACATTTTAGCTACAATAAAAGCTTTTTTCCGTTTTGGTTGTTTAATATGTACTTTATGAAACTCATTTGGATGTTATAAAGCACTTCTTTAAAGAACTCAAACTTAATTTCTGTTAGGTTGGTTCTAGAAGACCTACCATTGAAATGAAGACGTCAATCACTGTTACCAACAATCATATCAAAAATTAAATATTCCCAATCAATGTTCATAAATTAGAAAATGAAATAACGAATCTTTCTAAATATTCTTTGACAAAGTACCAAAATAGAAAAAATAGTATAAAATACACGTTTCATAAGACATTTTAGCACATTTGTCCCTTAGAAAACTCGCGACAAGCCGCTCGTTTCTAATAACAACGCGTGCGCTAAAATTATGTCTTATGAAACTTGTATTTTAATGTGCTATTATAACATTTTTTGAAAAGTTTTTTTTTTAAATAGCCAGACTTTTCTAATATTTTACGTCAATTTTTTTAAAAAACAAACTCATGACAAGCTCGTAACCATGACAATCAGTTGTTCATTTACTATGCGCACCCATATCTTATATCTCTTTAATGGCCGGTTTTATAAACAACAGATAAATTTATTTCCAACGTAAATAAAATTTACTGCTTCAAATGACAGTCAACTTTTGATAATGCCATAAAATTAATTAGAATTTGTTAGTTTGAATAAATATACTTTGAAAGTAAATTTATTCTGCTTTTTATAAATTGAAAAGGTCTATTGATCATGAAATTTAATTTTCCTGAATTTCATTGTAACATCAAAATAATATTACCATTCGCTGTTTTCTAATTTATTTCCGGTTCTTTTAACACACTGTACTTATAAACTGCTGTATTCTTTTTTATTTGAGCGCTCACTTGTGAATTTATTGAGCAAAAGAATACTTGCACAAGCGAAATTTGCACATAGCGCATCTAGCGGCACTACTTAGTGTAATGATTATTAGGTTACGACAATACAAAACTGTCATCAGCCATTCTCAATATAAAGATAACGGGATGGGGTTTAATTGTATGTTGTTACATCTTTCTTGCGCGAAAAAAAGTGAGCGTTCACTTCACAAATAAAACAACTTATTTAGGTACAGAGTGACCAAAAAAAGATGAAGCTTGCCGCTCCATACGATTTTGACATTACTTAGTATGAAGAATAATACTAAGAACCGTCTTCTTTACGTTCGCCTGAACGAAAATATGCTTCAAGAAGAAATTTGTCACACTCTTTATTAAAAGCTTTAATGAAAAGAAATTACTTGAAGTTTTTCACGAAAGTATGAGAAACAATACCAAATAATTCAAAGTACGGAATATAATTTTGATGAATTATGGAAAATGGAAATATAATTCTGATCACTCTGTATATAAAGCGTGGATTACACGATGAAGTTTTGCGTGAATTAAAATATCCAAGTGTCAAAATATAAATTATACCTACATGAAATAGTCATTGAATTTCATCACTTGATTTTTCGTATATAGCCATCAAGATTTCAATTACTTCTCTACCCATTTTGCCATTTTTCAGTTTAATATCGATCACTCATAACAATACTTGAATACATCAAAAATTTAAACACAAATGACATTTGATAGTTACTTGAGTCAAACTTATAGTGACTTAAGAAAAAGTAGCGCATGTTTTTCTTTAAAAGTGCGAAAAAGAAAACTTTTCAACTCGAAAAGAAAAACTTCATCGTGTAATGCTCGTTTAAGTGAGTAAATTTTGTGACACAATATGAAACTGACATTTTATTTTTAAGTAAATCATTCTTATAAAATACTTTCAAGTGCTTTACTTGCGTATTAATATGACACGACTAAATCATACTCTTTCTTTTATATATTTTCTATTAAAATTCAATGTACATGGTGTTATAAAATACTGTTTTTATTTCAATCATGTTTTCTTACATTTCCTATGAAAATACGTACTAAACAGGTTTGAGATAACTAAAAATGTTTTGAAAACAGTTTTAACACTACATGAAACAAAGTATATGTTTACAACTTCCAATAATTATTTACTCAGTTGCTAATACAACTGATGCCTCTTCAAAAGCTGATCAATAGCGGTAAAGTGTGAGGTAAAATGCTCATTTCGTGTGCAAGAGGGAAGCGTAAATAAAACTTGCACAATTTTGAATGTCACTATTTTGTTCGAACACAACTGAACGCTCAGTTAAAAAGAATACAACAAATGTTATCTATAATACAGAGTGATAACAAAACTGATGCAGTTGGCAATAACAAAAACTTGAAATTGGTAACACTGGTACAAAAATATATTTCCTGTTGTTGACAGTGACATTTAAAAATTTAAATACATTTATAATTTTTTATTCAACTTTGATGTTTTAAACTGTCATTATTAACTCCAAACAACATAAACACTAGTAACACTTTATTCAGAAGTGAATTAATTTTTTTTTAAATCTCACAAAATTTTAACTCACTCTGCAACAAATAATGCATTTAAAATAACATCAGGCACGAAAATAACACTCACCATAATATTTATCAGACATTATCAGCCATTTTCATTATTTTTTAAGACATAAATAAAGCATTTTAAATACATGATTTGACGTCTATCAGCGAAGATTGTCATGCTCAGCCTACTAACTGATCAGTTTTTTATTTTGTCAAAATTAAATAATATAATGGTTTTTATTATTTCGTCAAAGTTGAATAAAATATTGTACAAACCACGTCAGCTAAGAATGTTTATTCACTCGAAGAAATTAACTTACTCGCCCTTACGGGCTCGTGATTTAAACTTTCTTCTCATGAATAAACATTATCTTAGCTTACTTGGTGTATAAATATCTATTATTAAAATGGTTTTTTCTTTTTTTAAGAAAACCTCTGAACAGGATTAAATCCCAATTACTGAGTAAGTTCACATATACAAAAATCTATGCCTTAGTGGGATTCGAACCCAGAACCCCGAGCAAACTCATGACTAAGACACGTTGCTCTAACCATTGAGCCATCGGAGCAGACATTGGAACATGACACTTTATAAATATGGCATATTTTCGAACGGAAGTATAAGTCCCTGACATGACCTATTTGTATTTATTCTAAAGATCACATGGCAATGTCAATAGCTTTCCGCTTTTGCCTTATGTAATGCAACTGTAGGATAAAAACATCCCTAGAATTGTATTGCCAACTACATCATTTCTTTTTGATCACTCAGTATAAAAAATAACGTAATAAATATAAAAATTGATTCATTGCGGCGAACTATTATGACGAAGAACTCGTATAACAAAAATAAAACACAGATATACTTTTTTGTATAGCTAGCGCGGGTTAAGTTGACAATGATATCTGAAAACATCGAGCACTTACTAGTAAATTGATAACAATTATTTTAAACATTCAGCTTAACGTCAATATATGTAACCCCCCCGCCCTATTTATTACAGTTAGACCCGTCTTAGTAGAATAACCACACATTACATCAGTTTCAACTTAAGCCGTGCCAGCTAAACAATTTTTTAATATTTATATTACAAAAATACAAAACAACCATAGTCCAAATATTGCCAATTTGAATTCTATACCGCGAAGTTTATTTTAAGGGCGCCTAACATTTTGGTAATACTGTTTCACGCAAAAAATTCTTAGTCACAAATTATTACATTGTAAACTTTCATTGTTTCTATAAAAATAACCGTAGTCATAGATTCGGCAAATACAGTGTGTTCAAATAAAAACTTAATTTGGAGTAGGCTATGAACAGAGGAACGTATGTCTGATCATTATTCAGTTCAAAAGTCAAGTTCTCAAAATTGATCATGAAATGTAATTTTCATTGTAAGAGGCAGTAAAATAATATTGCCATTCGCCGTTTTATATTTTAATTCCATTTCTAAAATAAGATTTAAGAATAAAAGCTTTATTTTCTTTAAATAATATTTTTGACATTATCTTGTATCAAACTGACATTTAATTAAAGATATTCAAATTAAGACATACCTACGTCTATTCATAGCCTACTCCGAATTAGGTTTTTTTTAAACACATGGTAAAATCTTAGTCCTGGTACATTGGTTGTTTTTGAAGGAAACGTGTAGGCTAATTTTGTATAATAAATGTATTTACTTTTTCTATTTCGGTGTTTTTATAAGTCTCCAAAAGCACTGTTAACACGTCGTTAATAAGATCTATAAGAGCACTGTTCCTCAAACTAAATTTACAACACACAATACACAAACTGTCAAAATATGAAATCTTAATTGTTAGCGGGAAGCGCTACCAACATAACTGACAATAAACACCAAATCATTTTTGATAAATCGCATTTTTTAAAAATCTCATTGTAAAATTACCTCAATAGAAAAAATAGTATAAAAAACGTGTTACGCACTTCATCCTTTGTAAAACTCGCCTCGTGGCTCGTTTTCAAAACATGGATTGCTTTATGGTACTTGTTCTTAAGGTACTATTTACTTTCAATAAATAAAATTTTCCTGTTTGTAAATTATTAATTTCTTACAAAAACAACCAATGTCTATAAAAAAATTACGAATAAATATGTACTTGCTCATCATTGTTTTTGATTTTCTAATATTTAATCATGAACTTAAGTTTAAATGAATTACATATATCTTTAACGAGAAGGTAGAAATGTCTTTTATGATTATTTCAAATTCAAAATACGGACTAAGGTTGTTATCAATTAAAATTCAAAGTTATTAAACGATGAAAATTAGTAAAAATAAAACTTATCCTACCTTGTTGCGATATCGGTCCTTTCTGTCATCTGCTATATGATTCTTTAGGCCATAACAAAGACATCTATTTTCAATTTCCGTTTCAATCTGTAAAGAATACATATAAATAGTATGGAATATTATGATAAATTATTCTTTCAATCTCACACATATTAATTTATGGAAAAACCGGATGGGACTTAAAATGGAATTTTAGTTTTATGCAATTTTCTACTCTCCTGTTCATTTAACCGCAAAAACTGTACAAAGATTTTCAGAATTAAAAGTTACTTACACAATTATTTTTAGATTTTTACCTCTCGCTAAAGAGGTATTGGAATCATGCTAAAAATCGTATATCCAGATTTTACTGGATAAGCACGTTTTAAGGTCCCTAGAATCTGATTATAACATTTTTACGATGATGTGTGAACCACAGTTTCTCAAATACTATAAGACTTAAGACATGTTTAACGATTTCCTCAATCTGACATTACTAGGAAGAGCTGATTAGATTTTGGTAACAATTGGATAACCGGAAATACTTACTAGAAGTAAAAGGCAGATTTAATCAAGAGCTGAACGAAAATTTCAAAAATAGAAATAACTTAGCAAATATAAATAAAAACTGGGAAAAATGAAAAGAACAGTAACTACGATTTCAGAGGAATTACTAAAGTGGCCGAAGCAGGAAAAGGACAAAGGTTGGTATATTGATGAATGCAGAGAAACAATGATTAAGAAAAATCATGCCAGATTGATTGCTCTACAAAAAGAAAGTGAAGAAAATAATAAAAGATACACAGAGGAAAGAAACGAATATAAGAGGATTTGTAGAAGAGAGAAGAGATGGAAAAAAAATTTGCGCAAATAGAAGAGAACTATAAGGGCAAAGCCATAAGAAACTTCTATCAAGACGTACGAAAACAAAAATCTGGGTATCAACAAAAAAC
Organism: Ophonus ardosiacus; assembly: GCA_943142095.1. Taxonomy (NCBI): domain Eukaryota; kingdom Metazoa; phylum Arthropoda; class Insecta; order Coleoptera; family Carabidae; genus Ophonus; species Ophonus ardosiacus. The sequence goes on along the minus strand of OW964833.1, from coordinate 46,740,830 downwards.
AATTTATTGCAAGAATAAAGAAGGCTACTTGGTTACAGAAGAAGACAAAGTAAATAGATGGAGGGAATACTTCAACGAATTATTAAATGAAGGGTGTAGCCCAGAAGAAGAATTAACAGGAAGAGAACAAGAAAGAAACGACGAACAGGACGAACTGCCACCAGAAAAAGAGGAACTTATTACAATTTTGCATAACCTAAAAAACAATAAAAGTCCAGGGGAGAATGGAATATCCGCAGAAATATATAAGAACGGTGGAAACAGGCTGCAAGAAGAAGTATACCAACAGATTCAAGAAGTGTGGAAAACCGAGGAAATGCCAGACCGATGGAAAGAAGCTGTAATCTTACCTTTATACAAGAAAGGGAACCAGACCATATGTGAAAACTACAGGGGAATTGCCTTATTAGATGTGATTTATAAAGTCTTCTCAACTAGCATTAGAAACAGAATACAAGAAAGAGTGGAGGATCTGCTGGGAGAATATCAAGCAGGGTTTAGGAAAAATAGATCGACCATGGATCAAATATTTACACTAAAGCAAATAATGCTCGACAGCTATGAACATAATCTACCTCTAAGGATACTGTTTGTGGATTTTAAACAGGCTTATGATTCTATCAAGATGAACAAACTGTACGAAATACTAAGAGGACTCCAGATACCTGAGAAACTAGTACGACTCATAGAATTAACACAAAAAGACAATAAGTGTAAAGTAAAAGTGGACGGTGTAACATCCGAAAGCTTCAGAGTTCGAAAAGGATTACGGCAAGGAGACCCATTGTCGCCAATATTTTTCAATGTGGTTCTGGAATGGGTCATAAGGAAAGCAAAGATTTATAGCTCCGGAAACTTATACGGGAAGTAACATCAAATATTAGCCTACGCGGACGATATAGCGATATTAACAAGGTCAAGGCAAGAACTACAGGAGGTGGTTAAGAGATTAGAAATAACAGCGGAAGAAGTGGGATTAAAAATAAATGAAAACAAGACAAAATATATGAAAATAGACAAAATACAACAAAGGGACTTGAAAATTTTAGTAGTGAAAAGTAAAAATGGGAAGATTTATAAGTTTGAAGAGGTTAAGTGCTTCATTTATTTGGGAGTGACTTTAACCAACAATTGTGAAGAGAGTGTGGAAATTAGCACTAGGCTAACTAAAGGAAGTAAATGTGTTGGGATGCTACATGGGTTGCTAAAATCGAAACATATATCATGGACAACAAAAGTAAGGGTTTACAAGACAGTGATAAGACTGACAGTAATATATGTGTGTGAACTGTGGGCATTAAAACAAAGTGACATTTTAAAATTGGAGGTGTGGGAAAGAAAAACGTTAAGAAAAATATTCGGTGGAAAAAAAGAAGAAATGTTGGTGAGAAGACGGACAAATGCGGAAGTGATGCGTTTATATGGTGACATTGCAATAACCGGTTTAATTAAAGCTGAAAGACTAAGATGGTTGGGACATATAATGCGGCTATCAGAGGACAGAATAGTGAAGGTTTTCAAAGGAAGGACAGGAATAAAGAAGAAAATAGGACATCCTAAGGGAAAGTGGTGTGACTCCGTATTTAAAGACTTAAATAGACTCAATATAAAAAACTGGGAAATAAAGACTCTAAATAGATTAGAATGGAAAGAAATATGTAAAAAAGCCATGGGCCTATAAGGCCTGCAGAGCTGTTCTATTATTATTATTTCTGGGAAGTACATTAAATATTTATTTTATTAATTAAATATTTATAATTATACATACAGTGACGGACAAAAGTATGGAAACTTAAATCGTACAGCCAATATCAAAAGATTTCTTGTGAATTTATTCTTCGATATACTGACTTTAGAAAATAAGATTCAAATTTGCGAGAACTATAAACATATTTAAAAAAAAAAAATGAAATATTTAAAAGTTTCCATACTTTTGTCCGCCACTGTATATTACATATACCCTTCAGAAATATCGCCAATGTCAACAATGAGTTGGAAGAATCTTGAACATTTAGAAGAATAAGAGGAAATTTGTTCATAGTATGAATTAAAAAATATAAAAATATGTGTTATTCTGCGTACCAAAAATGTTAGATATGTACAATACTTATATAGTCTATATTGAAATGGCGAGAGGTATTGTGCTGGCCACAACAAATTTTTAATTATCTGTTTCACAATTAGAATATCACATTCTAGCACGCATATTGATGTTGGAAGAGCTTAACTTTAAAAAATTCCCTTAATATTTTTATAAAGAAATAATGTAAATGAAAGCCTCAGCAGAGAAAATAGTATAAAGAATACGCTACAGAAGGCAATTAATGCACTCTTTTTTTTCACCCACTTGCCACTGCGCGCTCGTGAGCAAATTTGTAACTTGTGCTAGAATATGTTGTGTTCTGTAACTTATCTGTGGACCGATTTTTATGTATATCAGTATTCTCTATGCTACTGACTGTGCACGTAATTTGAATTGATATATAATTCTGGTTATAAACATGATCTTCATAACATTTTATGATCATTGCTACTTGCTTTCCAGTTTAAGATATTAATATTTATACAAAAATTGAAAACAACCATAGTACAATTATTGTAAATTTGAGTTAACATATACAGCGATATCCACTTTCAAGAATGCTTAACTGTTTTTAGCAAAAAAAAAAAAAAAATATTACATAAGAAAATGTTCTTTGTTTTTTCTGTTTGCAATGTCCTATAAAAACCACTAATAAATAAATACTACAAATTCTTTAACTAGAAGGTGGAAAGTTTTAATGGACTAAGGTTGTTTTCCTCAATGAAAATTCAAAGTTATTAAACTGTAAAAATGTAATACAAATGAAACTTATCCTACCTTTATACAAGAAGATCCTCCAAGTCGCAATGTCTGTCCTTTCCTCCATTTGCTCTATTATCCCTTTGACTATATGGCCCCATTTACAAAGACATCTATTCAATCTGTAAAAAAAAAATACAGGGAAATAGTACGGAATATTATAATACATTAATCTTTTAATCTTACACATATATGATTATGATTTTGAGTTAAATTGAATTACATAAATCTTTAACGAGAATGCAGTTGTTTTATTATTTCAAATTCAAAATAATGTTCTCCTCAATTAAAATTCGAAGTTGTTAAACGTTGAAAAGTAATAAAAATAAAACTTATTCTACCTTATACACGAGAAGACCTTCGCGATGTCTGTCTTTTCCTCCATTTACACTATTATTCCTTTAGCTGTAGGGCCCCATTTACAACATCTATTCAAATAATTTCCGTTTCAATCTGTAAAAAAATATAGAGAAATAGTATGCAATATTACGATATATTACTCTTGTAATCTAACACATATTTGCTTTTTAAAACAATTTGAAACACTGTAATATTATCTGTACTAAAAAAAAAAAAAAAACTATATACTAAAAAACTACTATCAAAGTAATATGTTAAAAAGTTATTAAACGATAAAAAGTAATAAAAATAAACTTATCCTACCTTATACACAAGATCCTCCAAGGAGCGATGTTTGCCCTTTCCTCCATTTGCTCTATTAAGCCTGATTTATGGATTGGACAGAAAAGAATGGAATAGAATGACGTCACTTTTGTGTCACTTCTACACTAAATTAACTATATTTGTTGGTGATTTGAATAACGTCGGTTTCACAAGCAAAACACATTGTCATTTTTTTTCAATTACGACTTATTCACACTATGCCATACCTTTCTTGCAGTTCTATCGTCTGATAAATTCCATTAAGTTCTATCAAAACAGGTTTTATCATTATTTTCTTTATATTGTTTGTAAGTCCCAAATTACGGATTTTATTCAATTTTCTCAATACTAATACTTTTGACTTGTGTTTTGTTTGTAAACCGACGATTTTTGCTATATTTCTGCTATAAAATACAGTATTTCTGCAAAAGAACTGTTACCTACAGAAAGTTTTTACGTTAAAGCAACAAAGTCACAAGTCACATGAATATTATCTGAGCAAGCCGAATAGAATAAGAAATAAAATTTGGTTATATCCTATTCTACTCCATTCTGTGCAAGTATAAATAGTTCCATGCATTTACATTGGTTTATATTTCTATTCCCTATGCTATTCCATTCCTTATTCTATTCTATCAATAAATCAGGCTTTATTCCTTTCGCTATAACAATTTCCGTTTCAATCTGTAAAAAAAAAATAAGAGAAATAGTACGGAATATTATGATATACTCTCTCAATCTCATACATATTTGCTTTTTAAAACAATTTTTCACACTTTGTAATATTATCTGTACTAAAAAAAACTCCATATACTAAAAAAATTACAATCAATATACATATGTTCTAACTTGTTTCTATTCTTGAAAACGATTAAAACAATTTTATTTTTTATGTAAATTGTACGCTTTGAAAATGAACTTAACGAATTCCATCCACGTTAATTAATCTAATATAAAGCAATGATAATTCTAATAATTGCAATACTCAAAATTTTCTAACAAATTATTTTATGTAGATTGTAATTCATAAGAAAAATAAACAATATTCACACAAATATATTGAAATAAATATTACCGGCTACGAATCAAAATTATGTAACATGTGCTTACATTTCGAGAAGAAATTCTTTCGCCAGGCATATTCTACATTTTTAGCAACAACGCTTTCTTCTGTTCATAATAATCTTATTCTGTAGTTATTTGTTGTACACTTGTCCACCAAAACACTTTTTGAGGCCAACATCCTGTTGAAGTTAAATCAATGTACACAAATCCACAAAAATTCCACCCGTAATTTTACCAAATATAGTTAAACACTATAATATACTATCACAACAAGCATTTTCTTTGTTATTTTCGCTATTAAAACCATCATAAAATATCAAAAACGCTGTTGAAATATGTTTGTCGTTGAGAAATGCTACGCTTGTTCTTGACGAAAACGAACATGCCGTGCTCTGAGTGGACCGCGGTATACGCTTTAGGCTCACCTGATTGGCTATAATAACGAAGTCTGTGATTGGTCATAAATGCCAGCGTTCAAATGCAACATCGAAGTTTGAAATATTCTACCAATTTTGCGCTATTTGCGTTCATTTATTACGAATATATTTGTAAATATAAATTTCTGAATGATTATTTCTGACTTAAATTCGTTAAATTCATCATTAAACAGTATGTACTATTAATAAAAGAGTGAATTAATTAATTATTAAGCAAATAAACTTGAAAGTGGACCAAATATACAACAAAAATAACATATTTTTCAAACAATGACGATGTAATCGCAGATATAAATAAGTGGCTGGCATAAGAAGAAAAGGAATTTATTTTTCAAAGGCATCGAAGCCCTTTTCAGCGATATCCAAATGTATTACTACCATTTTCAGAGATTATTTTGAAAAATAAAATTGCTTTAAACGTTTCCAGTTGTTTCTTTCTATGTTAGGTATGAAAATTCGTTAAATGATCTTTGTATAGGTTTCAAATTCACAAGAGAAACGAATTTAGGATGCAAACTATATAGGGTGTATCACAATTTCGGTACAAATATAAAGGCCTGTAGTAATATAACCAAAATGAGTTTAAATATGGGTCCTTCAATAGTTTCCGAGATATAAGGCGGTGAAAGTTTTTATTTCGAAAACTAGAAGAGTTACGACGATTAATAAGACTTTTTGTTTACCTTTGAGATATCATCATAAGTCGCGTACAGACCATCAACTGTTCACGATCTATTCGCGAGCAGTTTTATTTACATTTATTCTCAAATATTGTCTAGACATTAATTTTAAATGAAATATTATCTTGAATAGTTATTTTTGATCCTAGAATTTGATTTGCTACAAAATCTAATGTGGCCAGCACGTTACTTTCCGTCATTTCTATGTATTTTGTACAAATCCCATACCTAAAGTTCCTTGGAAAAGATTCTATGAATCCAATAAAATTATAACATGAGCATACACTATGTACATTGCACTTGACACTATTATTTGTCAATTAGAATTATTTGGATATATCAGCTGTTCCCATGATTATAGCAAAGCTGGCCGATTTATGAAAGTTAATCTCTTTACAACGGTACAACGCCATATTAAAAATATTATACTTTAGAGGTCTACCTATAATACTTACATAACGCGGCTTTGTTTAAGGGTAAACTACACCACCCCTACAGGACGGAATACTACATGGCTTTATGGGGGTGATTAGTATAGTCCTCAGCTATGAAATAAATCTGAATTTGGAGTGGTACAACGCCATATTAAAAAATATAATAATTTAGAAGTCTACCTATAATGCTGTATGGCTTTATGGGGGTTGTGGGAGCCCGTAATTGGGAATTAATTAATTAGGAATTGTAGTTATATTAGGTAATATTATTATTATGTTCTGTCTGAAGATTTTGGGGGCAGTCAGCTGAAGGCAGCTGAATTGTGTACTTCGCAGTGTTAAATATATCTGTATAGTGGGTTATCAATAAAGGTGTTATAAGTGAAACGAATCGTGTTGTTAGTGACCAGCAGGGTAGCACAGGGGTGATTATTAGGATTCTAAGTTATGAAATAAATATAAATTTTGAATGGTACAACGCCATATTTTACAAAAAATCATTTTGAAGTCTATTTATAATGCTTATCTAACGCGGCTTTGGGTAAGGGTAAACTACTACACTCCTATGGGAAGGCAAACTACATGGCTTTATGGGAGTGATTAGTAGGGTCCTTAGCTACGAAATAAATCTGAATTTGGAATGGTACGCCATATTTTAAAAATAATAATTTATAAGTCTACCTATAATACTTTTTCTATATATTTTATAAATATATAAAATAATCTATTTTATAAATTCCCTAGACTATGTTTTAGACTTAAACACAATTCCTTAGCTTCACAGATCAGATTTCAAATGTATAAAGCTTCATTCACAACCACTTTGAATAATTTGTATTTAGGAAATTTGAATTTAAAAAAATTGACATCATTCGCAATACATAATTTTTAATAGCATTCACAACCACTTTCATAACCAAACAATTAAAGAATAATAGTAAGAAGTGTTTGTTTACATGTCAGCCATAGAATGCCAAATACCCAGCTAACATAGATATGGACGAGCAGGTAATGTACAAATTTAATATTGTAAATAACTATCACCTAATCACCAACTACATAAACAAATAATGACAAGTACCATGGCTCGCGAGATAAACTAATAACGTACAACCATGACCAACTAGCTTAAACAAGGACAGAAGATAGTAATTTCAATTTCAAGTTTGGAGCTTGCAAACTTCAAATTTTTCAAATTCAAATTTTTCGAATTGAAATTGATTGTGAATGCTTATACATATATCCTATATGCAAACTTCAAATTTTTGAAAGTGAAATTGGTTGTGAATGATACTTAAATGTCACTGCTAAAATACTAATCACGTCAAATTAACAATAGTAAATAAAGCAATAGTTATATGTAAAGAACTTAATATAGTTTGCAGCATTAGTAAATATGTAGGTATGTATTTCAATTAATAAAAAATTAGATAGCGGGAGGTATTGTGTTGGCCACGTTAGATTTTTTAAAAATTTTACATTAAAAATACCCCATTGTTAAAATGGCACTTACGCCATTACGATATCATTGTCCTTGATATTATCATCATTATTGACATCTGAGTACAAAGATTGACACACCCATAAATGGGTAATATGCCGTAATGATTTATTTATTTACTTATTATCAAAAGAGAAAAACGAATTTATTTAGCATGACTTACATTAGAAGATTTAACTACCCGGCATCTCTGCAGTCTCGTACTCAAGTGCTCGGTATCTCTGCAAACTCGTATTCAATTACTCGGGAACTCGGCAATTTCCATTCACCTGCAAATTGACAAAAAACGTAAAAATTAAATAATTGTTTGCTACTGAATGCATCTGAATCGATTTCTAATAAATAAATTACGTAAAAACATTTGTTACTGTTCAAATTTTACTTTGTTACTAATATTTTTGCTATGAAATATTTAATAATTTATAAAATTGTACACAAAGCTTAACTATAATTATGAAACATATTATTCTCATACAAACACATTATCAACTTATATAACCATAATCATTTCCAAGGAACTTTTGGTATGGGCTTTGTACAAAATACATAGAATTGACGGAAGGTACTGTGCTGGTAAGGCACTAAGGAAATCGTTGACAAATTCGAATGTTTATAACATAGTAATGTTTATAAATAAAGTTCAGATGTTATTTAAACTTACGATTGTTATTAATTTTCAACAATAGTTAACAATATTTCACTGTTAAATTAATAAAATATTAACAATAAATGCATTTTTCGCAACAAAATCAAATATACAGATATCTTCTTGAAGACGGCTACTATACAAGTTACGAGTAAGAACGTTACAGACTAACACAAACGAGTTTAATTTGGAATGTCGACGGTAATTATGTTTGATTATGTTAATTCAATGTAGATAGAAATAAAAATAAAACAAAATAAAAGATGAACTTTAAAATGCAATTATTCATGAATATTCGAACGTAAAATTTCATACTAATAAAAATGATACCTATGAGTTTTTAATTTATATTACAAATACACAAAGTTCAGAAGGCTAAAGTTAAGTTTAACAAGGATTGTAGAAATTTATATTGATGGTTATATATAGTTGCTAAACCATTAAAAACATTAAATACCACAAAAATTTGGGTGCGGAAAGCAATATTTATAGCGATTTTGGCATTTTTTCTGAAAAAATTAGGTTAGATCAAGCACATATATTTCAATGTTTAAGTACGTACTTACGCTTCCATACGAATAATAGTGTTTCAATTAATGTATATTTGCAAAATTATGTCTTTTTTCCTTTATTTTCCTTCGTTTTATTAGGTATTGTTTTTGTCTGGATTTTTTTAAAAATGAGTGCGTTAGGTATTGTTTTTGTTAGGATTTTTTAAAACATTTCTTAAAACATGAGTGTGCGTTAGGTATTGTTTTTGTCAGGATTTTTTAAAAAATTTCTTAGAAAATTAGTGTGCGTTAGGTATTGTTTTCGTCAGATTTTTTTTAATTACCGACTTTCAATTTGAACGATGTTCGTGTTCTTACGTTTTCATATCATTTTAGGTTAAGTTGCATTTTTCTCTTAAATATCTATTAATAATTACTTTTCTACCTCACTTTTGTGTTTTCATGTGGTATTTTACTCAAAAGTGTACTGTGTCTTAATAACAAGCATATCCAGTGTTCATTTCATTACAAAAAACACAACTTTATTATAGGTAAAATTAGACTTTATTTTTACAAAAAATTATATAAATACCTGTTTCCGCACTCTCATTCTGTCTTTTCTTATTATATTTTAGCTAAAAGAAGACATTACAACAAAAAAATTGCAATTTCTACAATCCTTGTTAAACTTAACTCCAGCCGTTCAGAATATAGTTTTATTGCAATTTATATTACGTACGTTTGGACACTTCAAATTCACTGATTTCTATTGAAAATAAAATAATTTATTGTAAATATACAATAAAGTTATTATTTCGAATGATATTTGTATGCATGAGACAGAATATTGTTAGATAACAACAATTTTTAAAGTTGTAATTAAAGCTTATGATTTTTATTAATTTGCAACAATACTTAACTATATTTAACTACTAAATCAATAAAAACGCGATATCGGTTAAGGATGAATAAATTATATATGATTTTTAAAGCGTAAAACAACGAAAAATGTATATTAAACTACAGATGTTATCAAAAACTATGTTCCCAATACTTTCAAGTAGATATTGTAAGAAAATAACTAAAATTCTACTTACATAACAAAAGGACGCGTCAAAAATTTGGTTGTTTTCTTGCACTAAACAATCGATTCCCACAAAATTATTATTACGAACGTTTAAAGAATACTTTATTTCACTTTCCGCGTAAATTTTCTCCGCTTTCCCTAGTTTTTCGAGCAAAAAACATGTATTTGTAGCACCAAAAACATGTTGGCTACGTGCTGTCCGAGCACATGGCAAAGAATGAAGATGCCGGAAGTGGGAAGTGGGATTATGGGAGTTTTGCAGCAACGCGTGCGTACTGTTTCGCCGCGAACTAGGCGTTTGAAAAATAATGAAATAAAGAGAAATATTGTTAAAAAACGCGTTGAACTGTTACAATAGTTTTCATATAATACAAAATAGATAATAAGACAGTTGTACCAATGTTTAAACTTAATTAATGTGCAACAATATGAAACTCTAAATATACATACGTATTTTAAATGAATAATGTTACACTTACAAATCAAGTACATCTTTTGTCCGTTTTAACCTTCAAAGTTTGCTCTATATTTAGTCAAAAATACGAATAGATACACCACTGACTATTTTACTAATCAATTTTTTATAAAAAAATGAACAAATTTACAAATTTCCAGAATAATTATTGAATTCAACTTTTATGGATCAAAATGCGTAGACGAAACGAAAACGAAACGTACAACGTGTTCAAAATGACGTTCGTAGAAGATTGTTGTTCATTACTTATATAGGCGGGCAAAGTGAAAAAGAAAAAAAACTAGAAAGATTTAAATACAGAGTGTTCGGATTTTTACTGAACTACTGACACTTTGAAGTTACCATTTTTTGTTGTAGTTTGTACAGAAATCTATCATTATGATCCTCTCAGAAAGGCTACTGTTCGGGATTTAAGCTTGATTTAGGGCGGGGAAAGGACAGGTACATATTAAATGTTTTCCTATTTTATTTCACTGTATTTTGTAATAATGAAACAGATTTTTTTTAAAACCCTTACTGAAAGTTTCTTGGAAATGATTCTATATATCCAGTAAAATTGTAACACGAACGTAACTATTTTCTATAAATTCAATACCGAAAATTCCTAGAAAAAGATTGTATATATCCAATAAAATTATACCACGAACATATACTATGTAAATTGCACTTGACACTAACATCTGTCGATTAGAATATTTGACTATAACACCAGTTTCCATGGTTAAAGCATAGCTGGCTAATTTATAAAAGTTAATCTCTTTTCTTTAACTCTATTTCTATTGAATATGGAGGAAATGTGTAATCAAACCGTATAGACAATCAAATGTTATTATTTTTATATTTGCTGTACTGATGAGCTCTAATGAGAGCGAAACACGTGTCTACAGCTGCTTTTGAGCGATTCTCTGCGAACATTTTTCTAGTTTTTATAACTTTACACACAGTTTTTTCCTGGACAAAAAAAAATCCCAGTTGTTTGACATCCTAGACACAAAGATAAAAACTTACTTTTGATGATGAATTTCTATTGTCCGCTCCTTTAAATTTCTAGTTCTGCTACCGTAATCTCTGCAAATGTGTTCTCTGCTCTTTTTTTGGGGTCACATTATAGCCCCATTCTGGACACTGTACTTGATAAAAGTATATTTGTTGCAACACTGAAAAGAAAAAAAATACATTGTAATACAGAATAAAATGATTATTCTGAATATTTGTCTGCATGAGACAAAAAAAAACAAAAGCACATCTAAGATGACCTCTGAAAGATGAACAAAAAGACTTATTTAATTTAAAGTCGTAACTCTTATAGTTTTCAAGATAGCAGAGGTAAACCCCGTAAAAACTCATTTTTCACTGCCTCATATCTCGGAAACTATTGAAGATCGGACCCATGTTGATTAAGCTTTTTTTACTCAATTTGGTCAGTACCTATACTATATGCCTTTAAATTTTTTTACACTTTCTTTGAAACACCTGTGTATATATTAAAATGAGACATTTTTATCGACCAATAATAAATCATGCAATAATAATTCTTTAAATTGATTCCATGTCACACCAGGAAAAGAAACGTGTGACTGTGACAGCCAAAATTATTGTAATTAAATAAGAAAATAAGAAAATAAGAAACGTAGGTAATCTCGGAATGAATGCTCGGCTCTACTTGCTCGTCCGAACCACCGTTAGGAGATCCTCTTCCTTTCAGCCTAAGCAAAACAATAAACAATGACCCAATAGCTGGTAATCGGCACTTGACATTTCATATTTCTTAAGCCCCATTCAGATAGATCTTAGTGTAGTTGTGGCGTAGTTGTATTGTAGTGCAGAAAGATTTTATAGGGACGTAAACACAAGCGTTCACATCACATTCAGACTTGCACGGTTCAAACTTCTGCACTGCACTACCAACGTTGCGATGCAACGACTAATCAAACAGAGGCATATTATTTGAATCTGTAGGTAATGCAGAAATCCGAAATGTCATTATAATCTATGAGATTTCTTTTTGATTATTCGGCCTACCATTGCTAATAAATTGCCAAAACAACTTTATGACATTCTTGTATATATATATATATATATATATATATATATATATATATATATATATATATATAAATAAATAAATATATCATCACGGCATATTACCCATTTCTGGGTGTGCCAATCTGCTTTATCGTAGATATCGGTAATGATTATGACATATTTGTACCGTGCGGGCGCTTACCAGGCGTCACCTCACGGGCATTCATTGCTGGCGTGGAGAGTGCACCACAGGGGTCACCTTTGTGCCATTTAAAATTCGAAATATTTGCCGTCGTTCTATATATATATGTATATATATAGAACTTCTCTGTACCTTGTAGACGCATTTCGTTTAACAGGTTATGATAGTCATCTTGTGAATATTTTTTTTTTATATATTCTTTTCTTCAATTAGTACTGCTGTACATGCTATTAAATAAGTCATATTGACGCAAAAAACATTAATTGACATATTGAATATAGGTTATAATACAATTTCAGTAGTGTGTCTATCCTGTATTGCAAATATAACTGCACTAATTTTCTATGTGAACGATACTTTCGCACTACAATACAAATGCACTACCAACGCATATGTGACATATATTTTTCCCAAAAACCCTTATCACACGTAAGCTGTAAATTAACAATAATAGTACTGATTGATAACAATAATAATATTGATTGATAAATTAATTCAAAATAAAGTTTGATACTTCATTGTAAAAATTAGGTAGGTACTAATTAAAAGTATTCTAGTCTAATTGAACAAAATGAAGGCAACAAAATGAAATTAAAATTGGTACCTACTATAGATTAACCGAAATTTAAAAAAAATGGCTTTTACATATATTAATAGTTGTTAAACAGAGATCTTTATCTTTAGATAATCCCTTATTAAAATTTGTTAGTATTTAATATTTGAATATTTTAGTTTAGTAAGGTCAAATCTTACATTACCATATTTATAAAATCCTTGAAATAAAGTAAGCCGTTTATGTCGCTAATTTTTTATTGAAAATTTATGAAACCCAATTCGTAATCGACACTCTAAATCAATTTTCCATTAGATATACTGATAAAACCCATGTTAATAATACAGATTGTTTTTAATTTATTTTAAGGGGCGTGCCTTGTTCGAAAATAAATTTGGATCAATGACATTTCTTGTAAGTCATTTTGTGGTCATTCTATAAGAAATAAGCAATTGAAACTTTAGATACATAAAGTTTAATAATAATTTCGTGTTATTCTCTCAGACTATTGTTTTTGCGTATCAGTTTCATATTCTGTCACCTTTAGCTAGTTTGTCTTTCGTTAAAAAGATTTTAACAACTTTTCTCGAAAAAACGTTTTTTAAAGATTTATTTATTTATAATACGATTTTTTTTCAAATTTTTGGGGGTATTCTGACCCCTTCTAAACACACCCTTGGTTTAGATTACATCCATGAAAGAGTTAAACCCATGAACACTGGAGTATGACATGAAAATGATAGTATAATTTCATGACTAGTGTTGCCAGAAGTCGAGACGAGACGAGACTTGGGGCCGGTCTTGTCTTGGTCTTGACTTGGTCTCGACTAGAGTGGTCTCGTCTTGGTCTTGTCGAGACGAGACTTGATGTCAGTCTCGTCTCGTCTCGAGTCTCGACAAGACTCTCGACTTTGCTTCCATTAACATTTTTTTTTATAATCTCATCTAATAGTACATAAAATTCTAAGAATAACAGTACAATCGCGATTCAAAAATTCCAAATAATATTTGAGATATTTATTATTTTTTCTGTAAATATCATCAACTTGATAGTTGAGCTCTTGAAATAATTAATATGAAAATATACATACATACCGAGTGTTGTTTCTTATTAATAAACATAAAATATGAAGCAGTAAGTAAATGGACAAAAATCCCCGAAAATGTAACTTCTTTCGCTATTTTTTTTATATTTTTCTAAATAAATGTTAAAAAAAAAATAGATAACTAAAACTTGGCCTTTCGCGTATCCCCTAGTACGCGTACCACAGGTTGAGAACTTCTGCTTTATATCAAAATTTTGACGAATGTATTTAGAATAATAATGGTATATTCAATAAAAACTGTAGGTAGTTACATAAACACAATTCTCTAACAAAAAAAAAAAAAAAAACACTTATTTGGAAAACAAATAAATTATAATAAACCTGCTTAAATTTATAAAATTAGTAAAAAAAAATAGTAACTAAGAAACTTTAATAATGACAGTTTAATTATAAATAGATTAACTTTCCAAAATCAGTCAGCTTTACTATAATCATAGAAACAGCTGATACCTATATTCAAAAAATTGTAATTGACAGATGTCAGTGTCAAGTACAATATACATAATGATTGTTCGTGTTATAATTGTATTGGATTTATAGATTTTTTTCAAAGAACATTCGGTATGGAATTTGTAAAAAATAGTATATGTTCGTGTTATAATTTTATTGAATATATAGAATCTTTTCTAGGGAACTTTTGATGTGGGATTGGTACAAAATACATCAAATTGACGGAAGGTCTTGTGCTAGCCACAACAGATTTTTTATGTACCTACTAAAACTTCTTTTACATGTTGTAGAAGGTAGAGTTAAAAATAAAATCAAGCCATGGAGTAAAAATGGATAGAATTTTTTGGAGATATCTAATAATTCTTCATTTGGTATTTCTTTCTCTAGAGGTTCCTCTTTCCACTTATGAAACCATAATAATGATTCCTCATAAAATTGTCTATGTTATGTTTCATTTAATTCTTTATCATTCGTTTATACTTTTCTTTATTACATGGTTTTATATTTTTAGGATGCAAAATTGTTAGACTGACTAAAGTATTGTATTCGGAAATATTTGGATTTGGGTTGGGCAAACCTACCTACTTTTATTATACCTCGTCCAGATTTCATTTGAACAAATGACTTTTAAATCCTCTGTGTTAATCCTAATCTTTGCTACTGTGAATATTTTTACGTTTCACGCAAATATAGTTTCTTCTCAAAGTACATTATATGTCTATGAAAGTTGAAAATTGCTTGTAACTATTTAAAAGGGGAAAAGTTTTATTGGGGGTTCCCGAGAACCATAGTTGACCTGTAAAATTCTTATCCAAGATGTTATGCTTGCTTTAACAATGAACGCTCATTACTGAATTGAGCAACTGGTAGTATCAAAATGGAAATATGCACGAGGTACAGGATTGTATTGAGTTATACCCCAATACCCTAATAAAACTTTCCCCCTTTTAAATAGTTACAAGCAATTTTCAACTTTCTTAGACATATAATGTACTTTGAGAAGAAACTATATTTGCGTGAAACGTAAAAATATTCACAGTAGCAAAGATTAGGATTAACACAGAGGATTTAAAAGTCATTTGTTCAAATGAAATCTGGACGAGGTATACTAGCAGATGTCTAAAAGTGGTTGTTATTGTCTGGTAATATGCAGCATTTATAGCACAGGCCGTTGTAAAATTTATTGTTCCATTATTGGATTTTTACAAAAAAAGAAATGTGCTATTTTTTACCAATTTTTTAAAAATTATATTATATTAGGGAATTGGAAAAACAGTTTGTTTTACACATTTGTGCATACAAAGTTTTAAGAAAATTGGTAAAGAAGGGCTTGTACATTACGACATTTTCTTTAAGGCTTTAAGTAAACGTTGCTTATTGTTTTCAATTTTTTCATATGAATGAAATTATACAATGTATTTTAATATTCTCTGTATACGCGAGTGTACTTGCATTTTGCATGTGTTCTTACGAGAAATGCTTAATACCAGTTTCTTAGAATATCTGATACCAATTTTCCCAAATTGTTATACCTGTAACTACATATTTTAACAATGTCCCTTACATTTCACTTTGTTGAGATAAAGTTTTACTTTCATTATACATCACATAAAAGATGCATAAACTTCTATCTTTTGAAGCACATATTTTCCAATTTTTTTTTACTAAATGATACATTATGATTTTTTTGTTAGTTTTTAATGATAACTATAGAAAATGTTTTATTTTCATTGGTTGGAAAAGTATTTTTACATAAATTATGGATACAAAGTTTGAGAAGAATTAAATCTTCGTTTTTTTTTATATTTTTACTGTTTCTTTACAAAATAATTATGTAACTGATTTGTTAGTATTAATAGTTTACATTATTTGCAATTAATATATTTTTATTTCTACATGCGATATGTATTCATGTATTTCAATGGAAGAATTATTTAGGTGAATAAGAAGTACATCCGTTGAAAATGTAGAATATGGTTATTTTAAAACGGGAATTTCCCTAAGATCGTAAAATCTTTGTGTGCATTTTCGTAAAATTCTAAGAATCACAATAGATTCTTTAAAAATAAAAGAAAAATAATGTATATTTGAAGGGAACGTTACTTTTGTTATAATATATTAATTTAATAAATAAAACTGAAGTACATTGCTAACTCGCAGAATGCACCACAGATGTAACTTTTGTGAGCTATTTGAAAATTGGAAATATTTTTGAAGATGTAGTCAGTATTTCATATACCCAGTTGTACCAATATATTAATTGAGAATTAAAGAAAAATTAAATTAAAATCAACATGTGTAGTATAAAATAAAGTTTGATCTTAATTTAATAAAAAATATTGGTGCATTAAAATAACATAAGAATTCTAAATTGATACTTCTTTTTCATCCCACTTACATTCTAATTTAAATTCATTTAAAACTTATATTTGGATTATTTAGATGAATAAGGAATACATCATATATTTACATAAATTAATCTTTCTGGGACACAATTATGAAAGTAGAAAATTACAAAATTTGAAAAATTAATATCTCTGTTATTTATTCGAATTTTCAGTCAGTATTTACAGCAATACTCTCAGTTTTTGAAGCACTTTTAGAATAGGTATATGTTTAAAAAAATACCTTTGATCTGAAGTCGAGAGTCTTGTCGAGACTCAAGACTTTCTCGACAAGACTTGATGCTAGTCTTGTCTCGTCTCGACTTTTCTAGTCGAGACCAAATGATGGTCTCGTCTCGACAAGACCAAGACGAGACGAGACCAAGACCAAGACTGGTCTTGGTCTTGTGGCAACACTATTCATGACTAAAAAACAATATTTCATGAAAAATAACTTTATTGATTGTGTGGACGTTAAGTAATTAATAAAATATCAAATAAATTAAAATTTACAATAGATAGGTACCTATTGCAAGATATAAGGAAAAACAAGAGCATAGATATAGTATATAATCTCATTTTTATATTTTCGTTTAACCGTACATCTACATAAATTTTGTTCATAACTCTTTTTACAATTAAAAAGATTGCACGCTGTTTTCTTCGTATTTGACAAAAAAAATAATTGTCGCTTGAAAAAATATGGATATTTGCCGGATATATTAGATATACCGGTAGATTAATATACCTCTGCAAATTTGTAAAATAATTAGTTTTGTTGAAAAATATCCATATTTTTAGGCCCGTTGTATTTTCCTAGCAGTAAACATGTTATAACATTTTACAAAATTAACTAGTAACAATTTATTAACATCTTCGTTCATCTTATAAATATATTTAAATAAATTACTATCAACAAAATAATAAAATTGTTGCAGAAGAGATAACAGTTTAGTAGAAAAATATATAAAATAGAAGATAGAATAAATGAAGCATGAATACTAATATATTGATTATTATGAGTGTAGTCATTGTAATTGGAAAACATTGATTGAGCTGAAATCCGAAGTTTATAGTAAGAGCGGGGTAGCAAGAAGGAAAGAAGAATGAACAGTATGGTACGACTAGTGAATAAAACTTGACTTTAAAATTATTTTATAGATGTGGTTCTTTTGAAAAGTTTTTCGTATGCTGCAAATTTGAAAGGAAACTAACCTTTATGTATTCTGTTAAAGAAGATTAGAATTACCCATTCATATACAATATTGGACTAGGATAACCTAGAAATACACTAGCATGATTGTAACAGAATTATAGCCAAGACAAACGACAAATATTAAAGATCATTAGTATAATTAGTAATTTACCTTAACTCTTAATTATCAAAAACAACTATTCATGCGCTAAAATTCCATCAGCAATTGAAAATGACGTCACGATGAATAGCTGCTGGATACGAAGGATAGCACCCCGAATAAAGAAACAGGTTGCTGAAAAGTGCGATGAATCTCCTAACCTTAAATATGAACTGACAGTTAACCACCAGTTAACAGATGGAAAGTTTTATAGTTAAAGAACCGTCGCTCTATTGCAATCATCAGATTCTTCATCGAATAATGAAGAATCTGATATGGAAGTCATAATGATAATAAAAATCATCTACATCTATAACCATCTCTTTTTCGTTGTGAACGAGATATAATGGCACATATTCTCATTTCTTGAAGTACTTAGTACTACTTCGGAAGTAGCGCTATTTCGATTTTTAAATTTTATTTCATGAACAGACAAGAATAAGTGCCAAATTTTTGTATTTGAAATTAGTGCTATTTACAGTTTAATTTATTTTTATTTCTAAAATTTTTAATATTTGACAGTTGAAGTTCTGATTTTTCGGAAGTAGCGCTACTTAAAGAGGTGAGAATGCGGGCCAATGTTTTTTTATTTGAATCATGCATTTGTTTTTCTTTGCATAATCTTACACCCGCAAGCATGAAACAAACGCAAATGTCAAAAAGATAACCTAAAAAATTTCGTTAGACCCCCCACTCGGAAATCGTAAAATCTATCGGAAATCTATTATATAGAGAAAACAATTTTATTATATACATATACAACATTTATTTGAAACATTTTGTCTAAAATTAATGAAAGGTAAGTAACTATAGCAAAATAAAAAAAATATATTCCCCATATAACAGATTTCAAGTATATATATTGTAATATGTATAAAAAAATAAATATGTTATTATAACTAAAATAAATGAAAAATATTTGAAATGTCTTGTTATACTGCTATTGTGCAGGTAACGTAGTCATCTTTCTATTTGAGCAAGATGTACTATATATACTAATGTATTTTTGGGAAATACTAGTCCATTATTCGAATGGGTACTTGGAAAAATACGCACAACTGGATATTTCGTACAATGGGGGATTCCATCCTTATCGAATTTTTATATAAATTATATATAGGTAGGTACATAATTATTTCTTCCCATCTAACTGTTATTGACGAAAATTTCTTTTCTATATGTTTTATCACTTTTTTTATAAATACTAAAATATACCGTGAGTATTTTTTAACGTGAAACATTGGGTTTGTCATATCCATGGTTGCGACTTGACATTTGATTGACAGCAATGTATTTGCCCGTTCCATTTAAAATGAAACATAGGAAACGAATTTGACATTTGATAAGAAGTTAATAGAGGTTAATTTTGTTTAAATAATTATGCCTGCATTCTAAATTAAAATTAGTTGTAGAAAAAATATAGTGTGCATCTTGTGCCCAAGTGGTTTTCTGGCTAATTTTCTTACAATATTTAAATATAATACTTCTGTCAAATTCATTCCCCATGTGTCATTTTAAATGAGACAGACAAATACAGTGCTGTCAATCAAATGTCAAATCATAACTTATAGGAAAATTCAACGGTTATCTGTCATATTGACAAGATGTCATTAGAGGTTAATTTTGTTTAAATAATAAATAGAAAAAATACTGTGTGCACCTTGTGTCCGAAATATGTTTAGTTCACTGACTCCGCTAAATTTCATATAATATTTAAATTAATACTTCTGTCAGATTCGTTCCCTATGTTTCATTTTAAATGCTGTCATTCAAATATCAAGTCGTAACCATGGATATGACAAACCCAATGTTTCACGTTAAAAAATACTCACGGTATAACACACTTTCAAAACGCGCGGATTTTTCCGGGCTTGATGACGCAACCGTACCCGGCTCTCTTTTATTGGCCGACACTGTAAGTAGGCGTTCCCATCACCAAACCATTGACTGCTAGACTGTTCCACTAGAGTGTTTGGTTATGGGGTTATTAGGGCTACAAGCCATTATTTTTACAAATACTTAAATAGTAATAAACTATAACTACAATATACTAAATCTAAGATAAGTAAGAGAAAAGAAAATAAGAACAAAATGAAATTTTCAAATTTAACAGCCGATAAATGGTTTAGAACCTCTGATAATAACAGCAGCTGCTGAAAGAGAAAGCACGATATAATGTTATTGCTCTCCACCACTGGGTTCGCTTACGTCGTAAGGCGGGAAACAATGAATGTCAAATATTTGCCAAAAGAAAAATTAGGGAATTTCTGTATTTAAAAATACTATAACATATAAAAAAATCAAAAAATCGTGTAATCCCCCATTCTAATATTCTCTAACAGAATAAAGGTCAGTCTCCTTGCAAATTCGAAGCATACGGAAATTTTTTCAAAAGAAACCACATCTATAAAATAATTTAAACGTCAACTTTGATTCGCTAGTGATACTATATCATTGTAACATGTTCCTGATAGCTGCAGAACGAGCAGCAAGCAATCTGTTTTTATTATTGTAATCAGTAATACTGTTCTGATCTCTTCAGTAAAACATGTAGTACCATGTGAGATAAACACATCTCAATAGTCAATACCCATAAAATTTCTTCACTTCACTTTCAACAAAAATTATTCGTTTTAAATAAATAGTTACTGTTTAAACACATAAAAATACAAGATCTCTTTATTTTCATTTTAAAATTGTCTCGTTTTGAAAGAACGTTGTATTGATAATTGATATCAATAGTTTAAAACTAGCTACCTTAACTAAATAATCACACATTTTATTACATATCAATATTTGGATTTAACGCTGTTGTCAGTGTCCAATTTTCACCACTTTTTGTCCATGCTTTCAAAGCTTTATGGGTCCTATAATTATTATTTATTTATATATTTATATATTTAATACAGTAATAATTATTTACAAAATGATCATCTTGCCACCACTTTACGAACGCAAATCACTCTGTTGTATATGGAATTTGCAAATGCCCAGAGCTAGACTGTTATTAGCCAAAAGGCATAATAATTCTGGATTTGTCATAGCTGACATAACAAAACTTGGTTATCAATATTTTAATTATACACGAATTTATACGTGATAAAGGGGGGACATTTTCAACTATAATGTATGTATATTATATATATATGTATGTATATTTATATATGTATGTATATGTATATATTTATATATAATATTTATTTATAAACGAAAGCGCACACAATCCAGGGAGAACTGAGTCGCAATATATTCAAAAGAGCTGTAAAAGAACTTTGAAAATATTGATTGCAATGTATGTATGTTGAATATAAACATGATGAATGAAAATTATTTCAAAACTTCCATTACAACTGATTGAAACACACATACGCACAGTTCCCCCTAAATTGTGTTGCATTTCCTGGATTATATAAGATGATGAGTTTTGTTTGTGTTCAGTAACAGTAACAGCAAGAGTTGCACAGCTCTGATGAGCTTATGTAGCGAGCACGTGAGCCAGTACTGCACACGAGAGGACGAGCAAGAAAACGAATCGCGCTGGAGTACACGAAGCTAACCCCAACCCCACGCTTAAATGGGACCACCAGCGGGCAGGAATAGGAGACGCGCAGTTCTTGCCACGTTGCATTGCTGCAGGGTGTTCACCTGAAACAACAATGACAAGTGTGTAAGCACTCTAAGTATTTTGACAACGATTATCATTATTATACTCTTAGATCATAGCTTACTAACTGGATGGAAGAAGTAGGGAACGCTTAGGAAAATACTGACACCTATACAGTGTCCCATACTCTATCTTCAGTGTATCAGAGACAGCCAATGTTATTCTTATGGAGGTTTTCTGTACCATGTTGCCAATTTTTCAAAGTAATGTAATATTGAAACATTCATAAATTTTCATTGCTATACCAAAATTAGTTAACACTGTACAATTTAATTTTTATGAGGATCTCTTATTTACCCAAGGGCTTATTGTAATCACCCGAAATTTATCTGCAGTTCTAAATAGTTTTCTTTACAGGGGCGCGAAAAGATGCTGAAGCTATTTGTACCTGTAATAAGTAATATTTCAATACAATATTTAAAACCGCCCGGCATACTAATCTTCATCAAATGCATTAGAGATTAAAATATTAGAATATTATAAATTCAGAATAAAGACTTATGAACTATGTAAAATATATGCAGTATTTCTATCAAGCCTAAATATTAGAAAATTATCATAAATTAAATAAAAAAAATAATGTTTAATAATTTTAACTCTTTATGAATTATTCATCATATAATATGTCGACATAAATAGCATAAAACATAAAAAAATATTCTTCATCAATATGGCATTGGGATAATGTATCGTAGGAGGAAAACAAAAAATTAGGGACTTCAATTCATCATATCTATCTGCTCCAATCGGCAAGTATAGTGTTACAAAAATGCGCTGTAGAAAATAGAGTGTTAATTATTTCATATAGCTCTATATCTTTTCGTAGAATAGAAATATGTAACATAGGGAATTTATATTGTTGACGAAGATTGTAAAATGTCCAATTAAGTACGAAAATGTTTTATATTAGCTCTGTTCGATGAGAAGTGCTTGAAGTGCAGAGCAGAATAGTGCAGTGCAGTGTAGTGTACACTAGTTCAATCTAATTCGTGTGGTTTCATAAAACACACTAGTGTATATTTGGGCAAGTTTGCTCAGTTGCGAGTAATCAAACCAAGCGTAGCCAAAGGTGTAAAAAGTTAGGTTGTTTATAAACACAGTCATATGCTGCAAAGAAGTGACTGCAGAAATGTCTGTTTTAAAGAGCATAATGTTTGAACTAATAAATGATTCTGACGAAGATCAATCATCACTTGATTCTTCATCAGATTCAGAGACAGATATATTAATTAATTCTTTATATAACAAAACAAAGAGAATATACTATATCTGAATCCATTATTTTATTTTCTCAATGTGTAAAATTTTAGGTTAATAAACAGATGTGTAGATAGGAAAGAATTAAAATGTCTACCGAACAACATTTTGTTACCCCCACTCCTACTTTGCACTTTCTACACCATCTCGCGAGTCAGGTCAGAAACGTGAGCACTAGTTCTTAAAGTGTAAGAAAGTTAACGCTAGGGCGGCCTAGTACATGTCATCGAACAAAGCTATTGTTTACTTTAAATTGACTAGAGTTTATATGTTAATTATTTTAATTTACTTTCGCTTGTTATGTTTTTATACCCTATTTATATTTTGTGTTTGTATTATTTTATATTTTTTGTAAATTGTTAAACTGACCTGTTTATTATGATTTTTTCTTCTTTTCACCCACCTGTTTAGATACACTGAAAGTACACCAGTCATAAATACATTCAATGAAGTACCCAGAATATTTAATCTCTTTTTGGTCATATATTTTGCTCTTTTTATCTTGTAGTCTAACAGCAGGTAAATTTGGCAACATGGTACTCCATAAGACCCTATACTGAACATAGAGTGTGGGACACTGTATAGAAAAATATGTGTCATTGAAAAGCCAGTGACGGTGTGCGTCCAAACTTTTTATAGTTCGCTTCGCAGTTACTCTGTTCCAAGTTGTTGGAGAGTAACATCAACTATTAAAAGTATTTCGTGTTTGTGGATTATTTCATTAAAAATCCAAATCCAGTGCGTAAGCTATATGATCTAAGATTATACCATACTCATACCATTCAGCACATGCAATAAAACACTGGCAGAATCCAAGTTCGACGGGCTGCATGTGTAGTTGCCCGAATCACCTGGCTTCCCGTGATATATGATCAAAGTACCGACAGTCGTATCTGGACTTATACGCTCCATTCGAATGTCAAGTACACTTCGATCATAGTTGAGGACTCGCTCGTTGTCATGGTACCAGAATATATACGCCGGTTCCTCCAACGATTGAGTAATTACGCACTTTAAGTGTACGGTACTTCCTGTTTGTGCGTAGATATCTGATTCACCCAAAATCTCAATTTTAGGTACTGCAACAAAA
This sequence comes from Ophonus ardosiacus, assembly GCA_943142095.1. Classification (NCBI taxonomy): domain Eukaryota; kingdom Metazoa; phylum Arthropoda; class Insecta; order Coleoptera; family Carabidae; genus Ophonus; species Ophonus ardosiacus. The sequence continues at coordinate 46,716,423 of OW964833.1, read as the reverse complement.
AATATATATGTACTATATAAATATTACATTCGCACACTTAAATATAGTGCTCGGAATACCGCTGGATCCAAAAGACCACCCGCTCATTCATTTCAGTGAATACAGGTCGGAGTCGATTCTTTACCCATAAGACCCGTAAAAACCGAAAGAACCGCAGACCCGTATTACCCGTAATAATTTGAACAATAATAAGACAACTAAAAAAATCTCCCATTATGAATAATTTAAATGTATGTACTATACAGAATGTTCTGAAAATGGGTGAAAAGCTTCAGGTAGAACGATTCTTTGATTAATTCTGAGTCGATAATCCTAATGCAAAAAAATTGTACGGCCCTTCGTAAAGCCACACGAGCTACTTAAAAGAAATGTAAATTTGGCAACACCGAATCAAACTGTTATAGTAATCAGGTAGCTATGCAAATCAGAATGAATTTTATGTCGACATTATTTTGACATAGCTACACTCAGTGGAAATTCAAATTTGGAATTGAATTTATTTACTTAAGATACCAGCTTTGCTTTATTAAAAAAAAAATCAATTTAAACGATATTTTGAGTGTTTATGTAGTAATAAAAATAACAAAAATAATAATAATTATAAATATAATAGTCAATAATAAGATTCGCGAAGTCACTGATCTAATTTTCTAAATGTGTTCTTCTTTTGCCAAGTTAGCATTCCCGTTGCAAAATCCATATACCATAAACATATCAGCGTATTCGTTAAAGGTATACATTCAAATTATCCAATGTTTCATTCACCATACAAAAAGAAATAAATTATAAGATCAAACATCAACTGATAAACGTCAAAATGTGACAAATTATTTATAATTTCTGTTTCAAACAAAAAACTGTTTTATACATGGTTGTCGTACGTATTCAAATTAAAAAAAATCTACTTTAGAAGAGTTAAAATTTTAAAGATTTGATATCAAACGTTTAGCTACGTACAACAAATTTTACACAATTCTTCTAGAATGTAAAGAGCAATGATATTACGTAAAAGATTTTTAAAAAATCGCTTAGTTCTAGTTGCACATTTACAATTTTGATGGCTTCGTGCGGCTTTACGAAGGGCCGTACAAATTTTTTGCATTAGGATTACCAACTCAGAATTAATCAAAGAATCGTTCTATCTTTTCACCCATTTTCAGAACACCCTGTATAATAATATTTACTGCTTCCTTAATTATTTTAGAAAAAATCTTCAAATTACAGTTGTTGGGCATAAAATTCTTCATTTGAATCAATAAGCAAAATTAATTGCATGCTTTATAACGGCAGAAATTAGGTATGAAAATGACGAAAATCACCTCATAAATAACGATAGAGATGGAGCCATAAAATTGAGATAAAATAATTAACAAATGTCTAATTATAGTTTCAATTTCATTGCTATTGCTTCAGATGTAGAATTTTGTGCTTTACAACTTTTTTAAAAAACATTTTTACCTAAAATAAGGAAGCAAGAAATTACGAAAGTCTGTTTTTACATGTTAAAGTCCTATATTCGGCTGTGCTGTATAAAACAGCGTTACTTTTTAGTAACGAATGAAAATTGAAATGTATGGCAACAATTATAAATATGATATAAAATGTTTTAATGGTTAAATTTTTTTACTATTTTATCGGGCGCATTTGACCCCATGGACCTTACAAGTCGGCGCCTACGTATGAGGGTCATTAGTAAGACCCAGCAGTAGAACGAATTTATCTTGTTCAATATTTAAACCCGGTGACAAAATAAATTTTTGAGCTTTATTTTCATTTAATTTAAGATTATTTAAAGTGAACCAGTTTTTCGCATCGGACTTAATTTTTGCCATATTAGTTCTGAGTTTATCTAAATTGCTACATGTAGATACCAAGATAGTGTCGTCTGCAAAGAGGATGTATTCGCCGGCAACTACGCTTTTGGGAAAATCGTAAATACATATTAAAGAGCAGAGGGCCTATATGGAGCTTTGAGACACATGATGGACGGTTAAGTAATTTGAACAGCTATTGTTCATAAATACTCACTGTTGACGATTTTCTAAATGGGATTTAACTAATTCATGTGAAGTGTGACAGATACGTTTCTAACAGGTAAAATGTCATTACATTTGTTTATAATTTTATTTCAATACTATAATGAACTAACTTTAATAAAATTTTAAATTCAATTTTCTTGGTTATGAAACGTGAAAAATAAAATATTGTGATTATTGCGTTAAATGCAGAATTAAATTTTCTACACCTATTTGAAACATAATTGTCTAAAATTATTAGGTCATTTTTGCGCAAGGAAAACTGTTTTCTCATGTTAAACGCCTATGGCCCGCTTTTTGTTACAACCGGTACATATAAATAAATAACAAAATGAACTTTTTTTGGAAAGACCCCATTTAGGGATACTCTCGATCTCGAGCTTTGGCCCGGGCTGGCTCGATGATCGACTCGAAATCGAGGCGAGATATTTTTTATCGGGCCGAATCGGGCTAATTATTTGCAAAAGTTGAGGCGAGTCGGACTTTTGAATTTGACCCGGCCCGAAAATTGAGCTTTTCGGGCCGATCCGAAAAATCTTATAGTTCAATCAAATGCATAGTTTCCTTAATATTTTAATGAAAATGGATGGAGTTAAAAAGGATCAAAATGATTTAATAACAACATACTTCACATCTTAATAAATAAAAATATGTTATTTTATTTCAAGAATTCAAGATTATTCATTAAAGTATAATAATGCTATTGTGATGTTGTTATTATTGTTACTACTCGTATACTTAAATAAAAGTGATTTTTGTTCCTACCATAATGATTTCTTATTTTTGAGCAGAAACAAAGTTAGATAAAAAATCCTTATGTAAATTTTATTTTGTTGTATAAGATTTGTGAAAAAGTTGTTTAAATTTTCGAACGCCTTTGGTAAACAAAATGTTAAATATTCGTAGGTCTTTAATATTTATTACAAACTTACACTAGTAGTGTCTCTTTTTTTAACAACCTTTGTTAACTAATGTTGAATGTTATAAGGATGTAGAGGTTTATTTTTTTAAGTTTGCTCGGACCGGCCAGAAGCCCGGCCCGATTTTGAGTCAATTTTCGAGCCGAGTCAGCTAATTTTTTGTCGAGTCGAGATGGACCGGCAATTTTTATTTTCAGGCCGATTCGATCCAAGCCTCAAAGCCCGGTCCGGCCCGGCCCGAATGCATCTCTAATTCATTCATCTACACATCTATAATTGTTCTCTTCGAGGAATTCTTATTTAAAATTTTTATGATTAGGATCTAAAGTTTTGTTAGAATTATCACGAACATGAAGGCTTGCAAATGACTTACCTACAACGTTGAGGGTAATAAAATGGCTCATTTTAGGCTCCGTGCTGACTTGACATTCGTACTGCCCAGCGTCTCTTGCTTGCACGTATTTTACTTGTAACGTCCAAGTATCGGTGGCTTCGACTAAAAATGCTTGAAAGCGGTCATCGGCGATGAAGGTGTAGCGATCAACTGTGAGAATATGTGCGTCACGACGTCGTATCCATGATACAGATTTATTACCCAATTGCTTCACTTTACAAGGCAGATACGCATGTGTACCCAACTGCGTCGTAATGTTGGTGGTGGTGGATGTATCGAAGTATGGGCCAGTATATAGTCCGGTGTAACGTTTTACAGCATGTGCAGTATCTCCACCGGACAGAACTGCAAACAAAAAAATGATGTGTCAAACTAGAACATATGCACAGAATCTATTTTAGTTACTTTTGAATCAGGGAATGTACATGAAGTCAAGGAAATATTTTTTTTATGAATACAGTGTGTCCTCGGATGGACCTTATTTTGCATTTTGGAAGAACAGTCATTCTTCATAAAAAGTTTTGCTTCATTTAGCAAGTCCGCAGCTACTATCAAAATTTCGAAATAACATACAGGGTGGTTAGAAAACGAGACAGCAAAATTTATACTAGTATAAATTTTGCCAACGTGGTTATTGCAGGTCTGAGAATTTACTCAAATGATTAATTTCATGTCAACTAATTGTTAGTCAATGTTTGAATTATGTTGTCTTTAGAACAAAGAATTTATTTAGTGAAATGCTACGGTACCGGCTAGAAATGCACTCGATTTCGAGCTTTGGCCCGGCCCGGCCCGAAGCCCGCCTCGATTTCGAGTCGATTATCGAGCCGGGCATAAGATATTTTTTATCGGGCCGAATCGGGCTAATCATTTTCAAAAATCGAGGCGAGTCGGACTTTTGATTTTGGCCCGGCCCGAAAAATCTTATAGTTCAATCAAATGCACAGTTTTTTAAATATTTTAATGAAAATGGATGAAGTTAAAAATGTTCAAAATGATTTAATAACAACACACTTCACATATTAATAAATAAAAATGTATTATTTTACTTCAAGAATTCAAGATTATTCATTAAAGCATAATAATTATATTGTGATGTTGCTATTATTATTGTTATTAGTCGTATACTTAAATAAAAGTGATTTTTGTTCCTACCATAATGATTTCTTGTCCCATTTTTGAGCAGAAACAAAGTTAGATAAAAAATCCTTATGTAAATTAAAATTATATTTTTTTATATAAGATTTGTGAAAAAGTTTAAATTCTTTGGTAAACAAAGTATTAAATACACGTAGGTCTGTAATTTTTATAACAAACTTACACTAGAAGGGTCTCTTTTTAATTATCTAATGTTAAAATTTATAAGAATGTAGAGGTTTTTTATAAGTTTGACACGAAAAAAGTTAAACATTTCGCCGTAACATAAAAATCAACATTAGGAATGCTGGATGCACCCAATTTCGAGCTTTGGCCCGGCCCGGCCCGATTTCGAGTCAATTTTCGAGCCGGGCTAGCTAATTTTTTTGTCGAGTCGGGCCGGTAATTTTTATTTTCGGGACTAGTCGATCCAAACCTCAAATGCATCTCTAGTACCGGCAAAGTATCATATCGCTATGCAATTGAACTTTTTGATAGGAAATATCAGGAGTTTTATAGAACAGGCAGTGTAACAGATTTGAAGAAGCAAAGGCACATTCATGATCAAAATGATGCCGCTACATTGATTATTCTTGATTCTCATAGAATATTACAGAAGCTATAGCGGACATAAATGGAGATACCATTCATCTAGGGTTCAAAAAGTTTAGAGCAGTTGTTGAAAAATGTGTAACACTAGGCGGGCAATATACAGAACAAGTTTTCTTTGTTTTTGTGTATTGTAAAAATTGTGTAATAAATTGTAATCACCTGTATGTTATTTCGAAATTTTGGTAGTTGCTGTGGACTTGCTAGATGAAGTAAAACTTTTTATGAAGAATATACTTTTATCGTTTATAGGTGTATCAATATAAATAATAAAAGAATAAATAATTAAAAGAGATATATTCAGTCTAGATGCAGCAACGTAATAAACTTAATGGAAACAGTTTTATTGCAACACGTCGACTATCCGTGATGATATATTTTATTTGTAAACTACTTTTTAAAATGGTAACTTTTTTCCGCTAATAAGAAAATTTTATATCGTTCCACCAAGAGCAGTATTTAGTTAAACTTGCATTTGCTTCTTTTCTTGCACGTTTTACCTTAATTATTACAAATGTAGGAAACACCTGACGCGTTTTGAAACAAATGAATTCTCGTACGTACTAGGTACACTCATATTTTGCTAACTAACGCAACAATAGAACTAAGGCCATGACAGTTTACTTTCCAGCGAAAGATATGTTGCAGGTAAAATAGCCAATCTAAAGAGAAAGTTCATCTGAAGCTTGAAGTTGTAGATTCTACTACGCCAGGTGTAGATTATTGCTAAGTATTACGTTTAAGAACCAGCTAGCAACTAGCAAATGATGCTTTCAATGAAAGGAAAGAGTAAAGAGTAATATAAGCATGGATTCTTTTGAACTAAAGTGTCGTTAACAATAAAATGTCGTCAGTAAAATTTTCATTTTATAAAACGAATTAGCTCCAGCCAGTAAAGCGGTTTACGTCATCGTTTAGGGATTTTTGAATTTTTTGATACATTTACATATACTACAAGAATGAAGTATTTATAACGGCGAAAGGAGTATCCTTTAGAAAATTTTAAATAAAATCGGATTTTTAAGAAAGATTTGGATTTATGAAGGCAAACCGCAGATCATATTTTAATTCGTTTTACATGCTCATGTAAACTTTTTAAAACATGACTTCATTGTTTCTAGTGATATTGTATTTATGACGTAAACCGCCTAACTAGCTGGATACCCTCTATTATAATAAAACTATTAAAAAAAATTGAAAACAATTACCTTATATGTAGGAAGAAAAGTTGTTTTTCCAATATAAATAATAATAAATTACTGGAAATTCTAAAAAAAAAAATTACATATATACCCTCTATTATAATAAAACTATTAAAACAAAATTAAAAACAATTACCTTATACGTAGGAAGACCAAGTTGTTTTTCCAAGATAAATAATAATAAATTACTGGAAATTCTAAAAGAAAAAATATTATAAAATAAATAAACAAGATAAATAAAAATAATAATAAATAAAAATAATAAATACCTGTGAGTCCAAAATATACGAATAATGCATAGACACTAGTTGAGTTGTACTATTGCATATATTTCATTACTTCACAAAAATATTAAATCTCTAATGTAATGAAAACTTGAGCAAATCAAAATAAATTTCAAACGTCTTGGTTTAAACTCTTGACCGATATCATGAAGGGGGGGGGGGGTTGGATCACCCATTTCCCCTCCACCCCCTAAAATTGCAGAGATATTCCTATTTTTAGAATTGCACCAATTCAACATTATACTATCTACGAGATAACAATAAATTATTATGATGTGCTCTATTTTTGCAGAAAATTAGTAGCAAACAAAATCTTAGTACAAGAGATATTTGAAGTAAACAACTATATACACAAAAAATTACATAATTAGCAAGTCTCTACCTCACTTCAAAATATTGGATTAGCAAACAACTACCCGTATTTGTAGAAATCTTTATTGAAATACTTCAACTCAATAAAAAAATACAACAAACAGATTACATTATACATTACATTCAACTGTGTGATAAAACCTATTAATGTAATTATAAACGCAAATATACAATGTGATTACGACCTACATGAATACCTAGAAAAGAACTTCCCTAATAACTTACTAATATCTACGGACGGCTCAAAATTTCAAGACAAGAACTAGTAGGGGATGCTTTCCACTGCCACAAATATGACATGGAAAAAACTATCAAACTCCAAGCTGATACTTTGATATACAATGCAGAAGCTATAGTTATTTACCAAACACTAATATTTGCCTCCCAGAAAAAAGAACAAATATCATTATATTATCAGATTCTAAAAGTGTGTTACATAGTTGGCTAACCCCTCATGGAATAAGAAAACACATTATATTTGTTAATTGAGAGAAGATTTCTAGTTGGTACTTGGTGGAACATTTTTAATAAGTTTTAATAAAAAACAAATATACTCTTGATTTAGCCACTTTATTAACTATTCTGTGACAATTGTTTCGTCCTTTCGGACATCTTAAGATAATTGGCTTACAATCAGTGAAACATCGTAATTATTTTAAGTTATCAATGGTGAAGCAGTTACATCTAGATGTTGCTTGCGGAATAACTGCGCAAACAGTTAAGCAAGAACTTAATACTTTGCTTTGGCAATGGTACAAACGGCATTGGACAGCCACATCAGGCCAAAGACATTCCAAGCCCTTCCTGAATGAGCCATCCAAGAAAAGAACAGACAACTTACTTGTAATGAGCAAGCAAGATGTCAGACTAATAACAGGACTGGTAACAGGACACTGTCAATTAAATAAACATTTGCATAGGTTGGGCCTCAATCAAGAACCAACGTGCAGAGGATGTGGAGAAGAGGATGAAACCCCTGAACACTTAATATGTCACTGCGAAGCATTTATGGCAAGCAGACATAGTCTTTTAGGAGCAAAGAAATTGCACACTGAGACACTAAAGGACATTAGTCTAAAGAAAATCTTGGAGTTTACAAAACAAACAGGGCTCCTAGAATAGGAGGAAAACACGGAGGGTACAATAGACCAGAAAGGTCGCAGTACAGGGGCAAGAATGAACCACCTCCCGACAATAATAATAAATAATATACATCTAGATGTTCGTTGGTAATATTTTTATTTATAATGACGGCTTTTCTAATTTCAAATTTTTTCAAGTAATTCATCCTTAATCCCTTCTGGCCTGTATGAAGGATTTTAAATTCTCCATTAAAGTTATGACCTGAAGTAATGCAACGGTCGGCAAAACCCGTATTTGAAGTTAGTTTATTGATGGCATTTAAATGTTCTTTCATCCGAATCTTGAAATATCTACCGCTTTGCCCAGTATATATTGCGCCACACTCATCGCATTGAATTTCGTAAATACCTATTAGTTCATCTTTTTTGGGTTACTTTTTTCTGGTTCTTGTGCTACATAGCAAGATATATTTTCTGAAATGTTTTGTTGTTTTAATGTCAAACGAAATAATTCATAGCTTTACTAACAATACAAGAAAAACAAATAAAGTTTGAAAAGAATTGATGTCATTTGTGTGTCAAAGTTTAGAAATAAGACACCATAAAAAATTACGGCAATTTTTAAGAATAATCGGCGAATTATCCAATCTTGATAAATAATAGAAATACGAGACCTGGACATCGTCCTCATAGCCTACCAGGCTTACACCTAAAATGTGCTACGTGTCGTGATATTATAACAAAAGCTGTCGAAACAAAACTCAGGGTTCCTCTGCGCATAGCAAAGCTACCGGCACAGTAGAGCCAGCGGTTATTGTCCGTAGTCTATGTTCATCCCACGTTGCAGGAAATGAGTTTAAGCACGTTATCCTAGAAAGGACATTCTATATACACGTCATACATTTTCGTGGTGTATTGGTATACAGGTGTATCAAGATAATGGAACAGTGCATTTTATTCGTGTATATGAAAAGTTACACAAAAAAGTTATTAAGATATTTTGTAAGGCATAGAGGGGGACAATTTTGGCATAATCTTTGTTATTTTAACACGTTCGCTGCGTAAAACGCACACGTTGCGTCCCGTATGTTGTCGAACCATTGCGCACGCCGCATCAGGTGCGTCAACCGGCATCGTTTCGTCAGCCTTGTAAAGAGAACACTGTGCGTTGGCCAGCATTGTCAGACAACTACAGAAAAGTGATTTGTGGGGTTAGTTTACAGTTTGTTTTTTTTTTGCGTCATGGGTGACAACGACCAGGGCTATTTACAACTCAAAAGGGCTAAAAACACAAATATTAAAATAATGGCTATTACATAAATAAAAGATAAAACATCAAGCAAATAAATATGATTTGTCTAACATGTTGATTTCAGAATTCAAGAGGCTGGACGTATAGGTGCGTCGTTAGCATTGCCGAACAAAAGGTGTCCACAATGCTGGCGACGCACGGTATGCGTTAAAAAAAAAATACTGAAAAATAAGAGTAAAGACTTCTACATACACATAATATTAATAAATTGAGAAAAAAAAAAACTAGAATTGCACCAAAACTCATTACCGCGTTCAACTTATGGATTTGTTTCACATTTAACAAATGCTATTGGAAATTGGAAATGTAAGCATTATCAATACAGCAACCCATAAATTTGCTCATTGGTTCCGGAATGTTTACATAAAACTACACACTCAACGAATCAATAAATATATGATTTCATTTTTAATTTGTTTTGGAGAAAAATACTCTCAAAAAAAGTCGCCCTAAAACCAATTTCGCCCCAAGCGGTTGGGCCGGCCTTGGAAGTAGCTATTTATATATATATACCAGGCATCACCTCACGGGAACTCATTGCTGGCGTGGAGAGTGCACCACTGGGGTCACTTTTGTGCCATTTAAAATTCGAAATATTTGGCGTCGGTTGGGATCGATATATATATATATATATTGTAAGGGTGAAACACAAAAGGAACAAGAACAACGTACCTCATTATATGTATGTGTATAGATGATTTCATAAATGGACCAAAGCTCCATTTCTTGACGGTACTAAATATTTAGCGAGTTCTCAAACTGACCGACAAATCAGGGTTCAAATCCTGAAGGCATTAAACTGTACCCGAATGAATTAGAAGCCAAAGGAGGCTAAAGATCATCAAATTATCATTTATTCAATAATTGCAATTCCTGTCCCTTAAAAGAAAGAAGGAAACTATTATAAGTAATGTATAATTTACACCAGTATTACATGAAACATGAAATTCAAATATATTTAATGCAGATTGATGTGTAATGATTCCCATTCATAATAAGTATTAATCGTAAACGATAAACCATTACCTGTAAAATATTACTCGATATTTCTTATCTAATAGATTGTTGATAAATGACAATAGAAGTAAAGCAGAGAATAGAATTTTATGTAGCTAATATTAAGTACCTACAAGTCCACGTTAAAAGTTCTTTTTTATATGTAGACAGAGTGACATCAATTTCATTAAAAAAATTCTGTTGTGGGCAGCACAATACCTCTCGCCATTTTCATATTAGGCTGTATAAGTATTGTATTTAATATTTCTGGTACACAGAAAAAATTCTAATTACATTTATTCTTTATTTTTCAATTCATTCTATGAACAAGTTTCCTCCTACTCTTCTAAATGTTCGAGAATTTTCCAATTAATTAACGAGATTAGCGGTATTTCTGAAGGGTATATGATGAATTATATGTATAGCAAGCACGTGTTTAGTTGACACTAATATTTTTATACCAAATTTAGATTTGACGGAGTCTTTTCCGTTATAACAATAGCATATTATATTACTATTACATTTCGACTTGTCCATACGAATTTTAGGTTTTCCGCATTCAAGGACAACAATTTAACGTGCGGCAGCTATATCTATAATTTTAAATATTTATAATTAATGATAAAATAAGAAATATAAATTGTACGTCCCAGAAAAAGTCTTCAGTAATGTCTAGATTTTTGACACTGACATTTATGTCAATTACAAATATTTTAATTTTTTACCTGGTTTCCATGGGCTGTTTGATTCATAATACAATGGATTATTGTACATATTTATAATTCTCTATCTCTAAATATATAGAAGCATGGGCGTCATTTCAGCTTTCTAACTGGGGTGGCAAGACCTACCGGGAGGTCTGGAATATATGGAATACCCCCCAGGCTCCATATGAAAGGGGGGTCCGGAGATCCTCCCCCAGAAAATTTTTATAAATTGGCTTTAAATTTGTTAGTTTCTGAAGCATTTTCAGACTATTTGTATCTAAGTTTATAATTTACAAATTTTCAAATCATATGCTACCTTTCTGTGCTAACCTAAGCGTGATTAATGGAGAATCGATAATGTTAGTTGTAGACTTGTATTTTTCAATTAGGTATTCGTAAATTATTGAGACTTTTACTTAAAAATTCTGGGGTGGCAAAATACTGGGCGCGACAATTCTGGGGTGGCAACTGCCACCCCTTGCCACCCCCGAATTACGCCTATGTATAGAAGATATAATAAAAATGTTTAATGTATTGGATAAAGAATTTTGTATTCTTTAATATTTGTAATAACATAAATTTCCAAAAAATAGTACTTAAGAAACTACTACTTCCGGTTGTCCAATTATTACCAAAACTTTTTCAGCTTTTCCCATTAATATCAGATTAAGGAATACGTAGTTAAATTGATCTTTAGTCTTATAGAATTTGAGAAACCGTGTCTACAACATCCACACACACACACACACACACACACACACACACACACACACACACACACACACACACACACACACACACACAATACACTTATATATATATTTGAAGCAGTAATTTCATTATAAATGAAAACAGTATTTAGCAAATTTAAGAAATTTGTAACATCTCGAGCACACAATTTGGAATAATATTTTACAAAAGAAATTAGGTTTGAAAGATTAAAAATTATTATAATTAAAAAGTTTATAATAACATTCATTGATAGAATAATTCAAAATTAAAAACATAAATCTCTTTCAAAAATCATTTAAATGCTTTCCTGTAAAATATTAATTTTGTGATTTAATACACTTTTATTCTGAGATATATATATATATATATATATATATATTATATATATATATATATATATTGTAAAAATGTTAAAATCAGATTCTAGTGACATTAAAACATGCTTATTCCCTAAAATCTGGATATGCGATTTTTAGTATGATTCCAATACCTGTCTTAGCGAGAGGTAAAAAAATAAAGATTTGGGAGTGTTCAATTGTTGTCAGCATACTCATTTAAAAGGGTGGACGTCTCAGTATTGCCATCAAAGGCGAACCAAAATAATAGTTCGTTGCGCCTTGCGCCGCTGGGCCCATTTACCGTGACACATTAAGGGCGGGCAAGTTTCGACGAAAAACATGACTATGCTCGTCTTGTACCAAGTCCGAGCCAGCCACCGCGCAGAGAACTACGATGCGACTCGCTATTGCCATTACTGCAAATTTAACTTACCAGAACTCATTGCAGTAAAATTACTACGAGTACTGGTGCAATAATTACTAATGCCACAATAACCGCACAAATTGACTAATGCCCGGTTTCACCATCGACGAATGAACATTTTATTCATCAGTTAAACTATTCGTCGAATAAAAGCTTTTTATTCTTGGTATTTTTTTGTATATATTTTACTCTAAAGTCATATTATCTCGCCCAGAAAAACACTGGTTGTTTTAAATATCATCTTACTTAGATAATAGATTGTTGTATGTTAATTATATGGGACATAACTCTATCCCTATTTCTGCCATTTCAGGTGTCCCCCAAGGCTCTAACCTTGGTCTTTGCTTTTCCTTATCTTCTTTAATGATATTACCACAGTTATCAAAAATAAAAAACTCCTCTTTGCCGATGATTTGAAAATATATAGCTCAGTATTGAATCTCTCTGATTGTTTGTCGCTGCAAGATTTAAATAACATAAATAATTGGTGTATTTCAAATAAACTATTCTTAATGTGACAAAATGTAAAACAATTTCTTACTCAAGGAAAACACCTTTTATTCAATAGATAACACTACCCCAGAACGTGTTACTACTATTAAAGATTTAGGTGTAACATTCGATGTAAAATTATCATTTTCTCCACATATCACTAATGTTGTATCTTCTTCTTTAAAAATGCTATGTTTCATAAAAAGAAATACTAGATCCTTCACTAACCTTGATTCAATTATTACTCTTTATAATGCTTTTGTCAGGTCCAAACTGGAATATTGTAGTACTATTTGGAACTCGGTTTACGACAAATATGATAATATAATCGAATCAGTGCAACGTAAATTTTTAAAATTTTTGTACTTTGAAAAACATCGGCATTATCCTTCCGTTGATTATTCATATAATACTTTACTTCAGTCTTTCAACTTTGTTAAACTCTCCCTTCGACGCCAATGTGCTTACTTAATTTATCTATATAAAATTATTCATAATTTGGTTGATGATCCTGAAACTCTTTCTCTCCTTTCCTTCCATGCTCCTTCAAACACAACTAGAAACAATAAATGTTTTTACCTGTCTAGAGCTTCTACAAATATGTTTTTGAAATTTCCGCTATTTTCTATGTGCACGCTTTTGAATTCAATTTATAATCAGGTTGATATTTTCAGTATTTCAATTTCTGCTTTTAAGAACCAATGTTCAAAAATTCTGGCTGACTCATTTGATTAATTTGTAATTCTTTTCTTATACATCTACTGCATTATTATTATATGTGTATCTTCGTTATAAATTTTTGTATGTTTTTTTTTTTGAATCTGTTATTGGGTCATTGACCTGTTGATCTTTATATATTAAATAAATAAATAAAGGAACCACCCTGTATAGGGAAGATTATAAGGAACACGACATTTTTAGTGTTGTCTCATAAATATGATTTCGTATGTATACTTCATCAGGTGGACGTGACGTTACATATGTACATATTAATATATATTGCGACAATTTTGTTTCCACGTAGCTACCCGAGTATAGCACTCCACCAAGTTGTTTGACATTTGTTTAAATTTTGCTAGTTAAGGCTCGGATCGACATAGTCAGTGAGACCATGTATAGTCCGGGACACGAAAGATGAACTATGAAAATCTGATTAGTGATGCCGCGAGACGAGAAATCTCGTCTCGTCATATTTTTTCTTGCCTTCTCTCGATCTCGACTCGAGAGTCTCGAATTTCTCGAATATCATGGCTTATTACCCGTTGCGACAATCTGCTTTATTCCCAAATATTGGTAATAATGATTATATGTATATTCGTACAGAGCGTGTGCTTTGAGTTGGCGTGGAGAGTACCTATATCATTGGACTCACTTTTGTGCATTTTCTTTTACTAAAATCCAATAAATCTAAAATAAATAAATAAATATATAAATAAATAAATAAATAAATATGAATGTAAATGAAGAGTCAATCAAAATATTTATTTTTATCGATTAATATTTTACATATTTTTATTAGATATATTTGTATAATATAATAGTTATTTATGCAACAAGTGTAAAAAGTATAATCTTATTTCACGAATAGGAAAGTTTGACCGAACGAGCCGTAGGCGTGTTCGTCAAATCCTATGAGTGAAATAAAAAACTTTTTACTCGAGTTGTATACAAATTTTTTTACGTCTGTAACAAAAGTGTGAAAAAAGTGCCGTAACGTTTCATTATTTCACGCATTTGCGTTAAAAAAAGTGCATTTTTTCACACTTTTATTGTATTAAGAAAAGATATACAGACGTTAAAAATAAATTTTACAATCGAGATCTCGAATTTCTACTCTTGTCTCGAGCAAATCTCGAGTGCATTACTCTCGTCTCGTCTCGAAATATCGAGACGAGAATAAGGTTAATCTCGTCTCGAAAATTCGAGAAATTCGAGACGAGATCTCGAAAATGCGAGATCTCGCGGCATCACTAAATCTGATAGCACAAATCACTGTCTAATATATGCGCTCCGTTTAAATTCATACGAAATACAATTAATTTTCTTTCCGCATACCTAATAACATATAACAGATCCCCAAATAAGTTTTAAAGCTACGCAGCCTTTCTTATTGTAACAATCGCGACCTAGTTTTGAATTATTGCCCAAAAAGTCAATATACCCCATATTCAGGTAAAAACTTCAAAATTTTTAAAAATCTAATTTTCATGTATCTAGATACTTCTCAGTGCACTGATTCCAAATTTTGAAACCGCAGGTCGATATCTCTTTTCGTTCTCGAGATATTTAGATTCAAAGTTTTGTTCAAAACTGCCCATTTTTGGGTAATAACCCAAAAATGGGTCGAGATATGAATTTGGAGATATCATCATTCTATTCTACGGGCAAAATTACATAAGTATACCAATTTTCATAATTTTTGAACACCGCTTACAGTCTCTAAAGCAAAATAACTGAAAATGGCTAAAAATCGTAAAAATCGTAAGGGGTACCCCTTGCGATTTTTTCAGATTTTGCCCGTTTTCAGGGGTTTTCAAACTTTTATTCATACGAAATGAACCGGTTAATCAATAATTATGAAAATTGGTATACTTATATATTTTTATCCGTAGAATCGAATGGTGGTGTTGCCAAATTCGTATCTCGGCCCATTTTTGGGTTATTACCCAAAAATGGGCAGTTTTATGCAAAACTTTGAATCTAAATATCTCGAGAACGAAAAGAGATATCGACCTGCGGTTTCAAAATTTAGAATCAGCGCATTGAGAAGTATCTAGATACATGAAAATTAGATTTTTGAAAATTTTAAAGTTTTTATCTGAATATGGGGTATATTGACTTTTGGGGCAATAATTCAAAACTAGGTAGAGATGTAGCCCAGATACGGGTAATTTTGAGAAAATATTTGAGGTTGAATATCTCCAAAACTAAAAGAGATATTGTCCTGCGTTTTCATGATTTGGAATCAGTGCATTGGGAAGTACGAGTTACATGAAAATTGGATTTTTCGGGCCGGGTCAAAATCAGTAGTCCGACTCGCCTCAACTTTTACAAATGATTGGCCCGATTCGACCCGGTAAAAAATATCTTCGGCCCGGCTCGATGGTCGACTTGAAATCGAGGTGGGCTTCTGGCCGGGCCAAAGCTCGAGATTGAGTGCATCCCTACTCACACATATAGTTATTTCCTACAACCGTATATAAAAATATTTATGATTATATTCCAGTATGACAATGTTGAAGTACGCGGAATGAACAACGGTGGCCATGCAAGAAAGATTTGAATTGTGTATCGATTAGTGTACGTGATAAGTATTCGTTAATTATATTTGTTATTTCACTCTGAATGAGACTTAAATGTCAGATAATATACATTTATGTTTTTATTGCCCGCTCACCTTCAGTTATATACTCGTTACTGCGATATAACTCACTATTATTTGACCATAGCACGCACGTACTGTGACTATTTTGCGTTTTCTCACGAGTAAATCGATAACGAGAACAAATAATTAACATACTGTCCCCAAAATGTCACTAATCTAGATCCAGTTACAGTTATTACGGCAATGAAATCAAAATAAGTACCTATATAACCTAATTTTATTATTGCACTATGCCAAAAACCAAAAATCAAAAGCCATATGATTAAGTTTATATTAATAACGTGCCAGATTAGACATTTTTCTTTTAGTTTTGGTTGTCAAATAATCTATAGCTATTAAAATGAAGATAAATTTGGATGGTTAGTGCTTTCACTGAAGTATTTTTATGATAATTGTTCGGACACAGAAATCATTTGGTAATAAGTGTAACAAGTGTCATTTAAAATAAATTAGGAAAGAGTGAAAAGATAATGTCAGCCACCGAGATTTGAACCCAGACCCACTGTCTTGCCGGGACAACGATCTACCAATTGAGCTATGGCGGATAATGTGAGCCAACGTTGGCACTCTTTCCTAATTTATTTAGAATAAATAGGTTGCACACTCTACGTTCATTTCAAGTGTCATTTAATTGGCTTTTAATTGATCATATACAGAAAAAAAAAACAAGGGAGCAATATGTAAATTGACAGATTTATATATAAAAAATCGTCATTATACAAAGCGTGTGTTAAGGAGGGGTTTCAAGACCAATTTTTGATCATACTTCTTACATTTTTAGCTTACATTCATTTTCTCTAAGAAACCATTCATGGAAATAGCCGCTGTAATAAAAGATTGTAAATCAAATTACAAAAATCTCATGCTTTTATATATATATATATATATATATATATATATATATATATATATATATATATATATATATTTTCTATGGCCGGTTTTCGTGTTACACCCGGTATGTTGAAAATAGTCACACTTTTTACTTATTTTGTAAGCTTTTCAATGATGTATAACAAGTCTACATTCTTTTGTTTTAAGCATGAATAAAACTTGAATTATTACTGTTTTGGCGTGAAAAAAAATGAAATTCATTAAGAAACAAATGAAAAAATCAAAGTGCACGCATGTTAAAACATCTGACATGTATACCAGGCCTTAGAAAGATAAATGTCTGCCAATTTATTAATTCGTTCACGATACAAATGACCTTTATTGGACTTTTTGAAATTTTACTGTAAATTATTATACCTGCAAGAACATAATTTTCACTAATATAAAAATAAATAATTAAATATATCATCAAGGCATATTACCCATTTCTGGGTGTGCCAGTCTGTTTTCACAGATATCGGTGATGATTATGACATATTTGTACCGTGCGGGCGCTTACCAGGCGTCACCTCATGGGCACTCATTGCTGTCGTGGAGAGTGCACCACAGGGGTCACTTTCGTGCCATTTAAAATTTGAAATATTTGGCGTCGGTCGGGATCGAACCCGGTTCCCCAGGTTCGCGACCAGACACTCAGGCACGCGACCACGGGACCCCATAATTTTCCCAAATATGGCACTTATATCATTATTTACTTCGTCATCAAATATTAAAGCATAAAAGTTTTTTTGTAGATAACGTGAATTAGAAAGCAAGATAGTATAATTTAAAGAACATCTTCCAAGTCCCGCAAGCAGCCACGGCTTGAGACCATTGTTAGCAACAAGCAACGAAGCAGTAGCTGTATTGTATGAAATATAAATTTCCTACACAAAACGACTTTATAATTTATTTCAAACAAGATAGTGAATCATCTTTCCTGCTCCTACGGGGTAAGTACATGGAACTGAAACATATGCTTGGCTGTGTATGTAAATTTGGAGAAAGTGTAACAAGAACAGTGAGAATTAGTGGAAGTATATAAAAGCAGAGCAGAACGCAAATACTTAGGCGTGGAAAGGAAAGTAAGGGGTTTGGAAAGACTGTCGGCTGTCAAGCACCGGAAAGAGCAGAACAGCTTGTAAAAGGAGTTAATACCGAAGTGAACGAGTATTACACCACAGTTCCCTGTAAGATGATAACTAACTTACCTACAAAACACAGAAAGATTAATAGTATTAGGATAATTATGTAGATACATATTCACACTTGTTACAAACAATCAATATCTGACTGAACCCACCGAGATGCCGAAAAATTTCTCGATGGGCCCTAGCCTTATTTTGGGCCCTTAGGCGAAGCAATTTTTTAAAATTAAATTTTATATAAAATTATTCCATATAACATTATAAATGTCATTCTTTTGGAGGAATTCGATGAAAAAACATGTTCAGAAGCATCTTCTTTACAACTTTTTAGGAAATACGACATGAAACGATTTATTGTCTTTTACTTTACTTTAACTGTTTGAAAGTTTAATGCCAGCGTCAAATTATTTGCAAACACAAGGAATTCTTCATGCAAGCTTACTATATTGTTATTACAGCAAAAAATGAAATAAAAAAAATGTTTGATAATTTTGAAAAAGTGAAGGAACGCACATATAATTCTGTTAAATATTTAAGAGATCTTGAATCACTCAGTGATATTGAAATCGAAGCAAAATATCCTGTTGTTAGGCCACGAAGAGTAAAAAAAAAATGTCCGGAGAAGTATATGCCGACTGATTAATAACAGATCAATTAAAAAATATGAAATTGAAGCATTGAATTAATGTTTGAAGGAAACAAAAAGATTTATGAAGATTTTTTATCTTAGGGCCGAGATATCCACCTCCTAATAACTTTATTTGGCGAATAATAACCATGGATACAATTGTTTCAACAATTATTACCATAGAAATTATTCACCAAATAAAGTTATTAGGAGGTGGATATCTCGGGCCTTAATACTAGAAATTTTAACAGAATTAAACAATTATTCAAAAATCAGGAAAATAAAGAAATTTTTATGATTATTTCAAAACGTGTTAATGCTGATTATGTAGCCCTGCAAAATGAATTACTAAATTTTAGTGAAAATTTTTCCAACATGGAACTGACGAAAACTAAACTATGTATATGTATATTAATGAGGATAATTCGTGCAAAGGCTGCATTCATTGTACTTTCAATGTAATTCGCAAATATAACATAAATATTTGTTGTGTTTTCAATTTTAAAAATAATAAAATCACGTTTACGCGCCAATATGGGGGAAGGTATATTGCAAGATTTGATTATGTTGAACATTGGACAATATCGACCCTAATAAAATATTGATACCTTAGCCTCATCTAATATAGAATACAAAAATATGTTAATGTAGGCAGTATTTGTTATTTTCTGTATTATATATTTAACAAAAAAAAGAATATATATTTTTTTATTTATACCTTATTTAAATTATTCATTTGTTGATTTCGTGTGATATAAACTATAAATTACAATAAAAAGTTACCAGTAAAACGAATTTATAAATTAATTATTTTTGCTGTATGAATATGAACCCAAGTAAAGCCACCGTTTCACGTAAAAAATAGGACCCTCAACTCTATTTTTCTCGGTGGGCCTTTTTTGTTCAGTCCGACCCTGGATTTACAGTGGTTCCATAATAGTATATTATTCAGTGAGCTTGTAAGTTATACTATTACTTATTCGAATGAGTAATAGCAATTACATGCCAATATCCACAACTGTCAAATAATAACATATTAGTGACATATTTGTATTGAAAAATAAGTAGATATAGATAAATCTAGTTCATAAGAAAATAAAAGTATAAAATGACAAAACTAGTGTAACTTTGGCTTTTTATGTGGAAAAAAGTAATTTTGTTTGTACTCTCTGAAAGGTAGGTAAGATTTTAATTTGACATAAAGATTAAATAATATTAGGTTTGTTCGCGGTAGCGATCCCGGACTAGTTTGAGTATCACAAGCATGCGCAGTTTCGTTTTAATCGTTCGGGGTACGATTCTGACTGTGTTCGCGGAACACTGTGTACTGGTACATGATTGGTTACGTATTAATCAGATCAGTCCGAAAATTGAAGCAAGTACTATAAATCAGGGACTAATTGCATGTGTTCAGTGCATACTTTTCTGCGTTTAATTACGTTTATTTTAACAATTTCACAAACTTTAAATTAATAAATATTTGAAGGTAAGTTTATAATATTGCCTCCATTTCAGTTCAAAACAATATAATATTTTCATTCAGGTACCTACATAACATATACATAACCTCAAACGTCAAAACAAGCGTTCGCGGTAGATAAATCCCAAATCAATCTCGGATCACGCATGCGTATTTCACGATTTATGAATTAGTACGGAACAAGTACGAAATAAGTTTGGGATCCGTCAGGGATTGTTACTGCGAACAAACCTATTATTTCGACGAACAGTCAATATTATTTAATTAACAACAGTAACAAAGGTCATTAATTGATAAAAATCGGTTGAATTGTGGATATTTTATTTGACAGTTGTGGGTAATATATATTTTTTCATTATGAATAGTGGAATGTTACAATTACTATATAAGGATTTTTGAGTGGTTCATAATCGAAGAATGGTTAAAAGCATTTTTTTGTTATATTAATTGGTTCATATTTCATATTTTTATATATCTACAAATTAGACACCCTTAAAAATAACATATATTTATACCTTTTTTTCTACATAAAATACTCTATCACAACATGTCATGTCAATAAGCCGTAAATAGTTAAAAACACGTAGGTAGGTATACACATTTCATATTTTTGCGA
Source organism: Ophonus ardosiacus (assembly GCA_943142095.1). NCBI lineage: Eukaryota > Metazoa > Arthropoda > Insecta > Coleoptera > Carabidae > Ophonus > Ophonus ardosiacus. The sequence continues at coordinate 46,695,256 of OW964833.1, read as the reverse complement.
CTAACAAGAGCACGGTTAAAAATAGGTCAAAGAGTGTTTCAAATATTTTTCTGTATATAAACTCATATTATCGAAGAATTTTTAGGGTGATTTTTAAGATTGTTATATAATGCTTAACATTTGAACTGTTACACTTACAAGAACATAATAAATAACAATTTACTACTTTTTGAGCAACACCTTTTTAATAATGCGTGAATTAAAACTTACTCGAGAAATTCGCAAAAATTCTCTTAAAACTTGATAAAGTATAAGCGTCCGCGAGCTCATTAACTGCACTTATGACAGATAAACAATAATTGAATCGCAAATGTTATTCGATAGGCATTTGTTTGCCTTCCGAAACACAGCCCTGATCATGTAGGAAGTCATGCCAAACGCCTAAGAAGGGTTGTTTACTTTTACTGCATGTTGTATAAGTGTACCAGTTCAAATGTTGAGCAGTGTATATACATATGTATATGCAATATAAATAGAATTATTACAGATTATTGTCTAGCTTAGAAAATAATATGAAGCTAGTTGATTAGTAATATTGTCCGCAATTGAGACAAAGTTAAAGTTATCTGCGCTAAATGATACCCAGATGAAATCATCTCTCCCGAAGAATTGTTAAGTGATAGTGCATAGATCTTAGCTCAGGCGTAACCCACTTATTACTTTCATTATTTTTCCTCCACTTTGTAGCAAATAAGAAAATAAATTAACATTGTTTTCATTATTCACAGGATAATCGCTCAATAGCAGCTGTAGACACGTGTTACACTCTTACACGTGTCTACTGCTGCTATTGAGCGATTATCTTGTGAACAATATTTTTCTATTTTTTATAACTTTACACTCACGATATATGAATATTGTTTTTAATTATTTTCATTATTGAGAGTTTCTGGGATACTTTGCCAACACTGATTTTCCTGCGGGTCCTTGGCGAAAAAAGTAGCGTTTGACAACAATACGGTCAGACCAAAAGTCATTATTGTTAATAGTATCATACAGGGAGAAGTCGGCACTAACTTTGAAGGATTTATTGAGTCCACTGAATGGGAGTTGGTCGCATGTCGCATGTGAATTCGCCATCGGGACACTTTGATTTAAGATAATCTAACACGTCATCAGATGTTGAAGAGCTCATTCGTCCAATGTAAAACCAAGCTTCCTTTTTCCACTTTGAAAGTTGCTTGAATTATTTGAATTAGATGCTGACCCAACTATTGTATTTTGGAATTTATTTACAAGGTTATTTGATTTATCAATAGGTTCACTATTTTGTATATTATGAGTAATTTGAGTTGTGTTGGCGTTTGCATTTTTATTTTCATTCGATTCACTTTTTAGTTTTATTTTTATTTTTATCTGATTGTGACTTAAATTTATAAAGTTCTTTTACAAGGTTTAAATTTGTTTATTTTAGTTCAGAGATTTCATGATTTAGTTTATGTATTTCAGTCTCAAAATGAGTATGGTTCAATTCAACTTGGATTGCTGTAGTCAATAGTTTACTTAATAGTTTTTCAAATTTAGAAGAATGGGGAATTCCAGCTCAATCGAATTAAAGGAAAATAGTAAAAAAATACGAATGTATATGCTGAATAACGAATATTAATAAAAAAATGAAATTGTATAATTGAGATATTTCGGAAATAAGGGGTTTTTTGTTATAGCGCTTCGACACGTATATGAAATCCATATATACAGGGTGTATCAAGATAATGGAACAGTGCATTTTATTCGTGTATGTGAAATGATACAAAAAAAAGTGATTAAGATATTTTGTAAGGCATAGAGGGGGACACATTTTAGCATAAACTTTATTATCATAAATCCAGTGGTATTCACACTATAGGGCAATATTGTATTTTTTTAAATAGCATTATACATATTTTATTAATTTATTAAATAGAGAATTTTGTTCTGAATTCAACGATATAATATCATAACCTTACATTGCGAAAATTTTTATAAAAATTAATTCAAAGTTAATATTTCATTTCTACTTTATCTAAGTAATTTGAGCAAACATTCAATCAATAAAACAAAATAAAATTTATTTTAGTTTTATTACATTCAAGTAAGCTACGATTTTGGCAATAAATTCAACTTTTAAAATATTTTTTTTTGTTTTATTGATTGAATGTTTGCTCATATTACTTAGATACAGTAGAAATGAAATACTAACTTTGAATTAATTTTTATAAATTTTTTCGCAATGTAAGGGTATGATATTATTATGTCGTTGAATTCAGAACAACATTCTCTATTTAATGAGTTAATAAAATATATATATATAATGTCATTTAAAAAAATATAATATTGCCCTATAGTTTGAGTACCACTGGATTTATGATAATAAAGTTTATGCTAAAATGTGTCCCCCTCTATCCCTTACAAAATATCTTAATCACTTTTTTCTGCATCTTTTCACATTCACAAATAAACGGCACTGTTCGATTATCTTGATACACCCTGTATATATATATATATATATATATATATATATATATATATTTATTTATTTATTTTGACTGGCGACCGAAAGACCGCCTATACATACATAACAAAGAGCATGTTAGGAGGTGGGTGTTACTACCAATGGAAGTTAAGAAATTCAAATTCGAAAGGAGGGGCTAACATTCCTGTATTGCAGTTTTCAAACAGTTTTTATTTTGACATAAATTTCTTGCATTAAACTTAATAATTTAAATATACCTGTAATTATAAAGTATGTAGACTTATACAGTGTTATAATATTCATTTATTTTATGTAAATATAACTTAAAATAGCATATATTTCAAGAACATTTAGGTCCATGATGAAAACAGTTTTTCAAAATTCGGGAGACCATAACTCGTTTATTAATAGGAATTTTTTCACCGGATTTTCATCAATAGTATTAGTTTTCCTAATATTTTCAGATGAAATTATAAAAAAAAATGGTGGAATCCCCCATTTAAAAAATGAGTTATATATTTATGAATATTGTCCATAGTTTCACCACTGGTGTCGCTGGTTCATTTTGCGGCAAAGCGAGTCATTAGATAATTGAAAAGATGTGAATGAACACTTAATTATTGTTAGTATTTGCGCGTTTAATTATTTTAGTCTTAAAAATGCGCATTTCGACTTTATGTCAACATGTGTTTAAATCTACAATTAAGATACTGTAAAAACTAATCTATTTTAATGAAATTTGCAGAACAATTTAACGCGTTACAAAAGCACCTTGTTTGTCTTGCACTTGTATTAGAAAATTCACCAAAATATTTTTGTTTTCTTAAAGAAATTAGAAAACTTTTAAGACTGAAATGAATACGTCAAGGGAGACCTACACTTTAATTCAAAATTTTAACGTTTAATAACGATTTTTCTGCAACTGTACAACAAAGGAATTATGTTTATCAACGGCTCTGGGATTTAAAAAAGATTCTTTTTTAAATTTTCCAGTAAAATATATAGAAAAAGTATTAATGATACCTGAAGAAAATTTAATAACTTTTAATTTTTATAATGACATAAAATGCGAAAAATTGCATTTAATTGTATATTTTGATGAAAAACCATTATGAGTTTCAAGTAACGTGACATTTCCGGTTATCCAATTTACACCAAAATTTAGTGGTTTATTTCCATATACGAAATACAAGGTTTCAGAATTTTCTGAATGGTAGTATTTGAGTTTATAAAAAACATAATAATTTGGATTATTTTTTGAATGGTTTAATTTTTATTTGTAAATTGGATTTTCCACGAGTGTCGTAATTATAAATAAATAAATAAATATGTCATCACGGCATATTACCCATTACTGGGTGTGCCAGTATCTACAACACATGTAGACATCGGTAATGATGACGATATATTTTACCGTGTGGACGCTTACCAGGCGTCACCTCACGGGCACTCATAGCTGGTGTGGAGAGTGCACCACAGGGGTCACTTTTGTGCCATTTAAAATTGGAAATATTTGGCGTCTGTCGGGATCGAACTCAGTTCCCCCGGGTTCACGACCAGACACGCAGGCACGCGGCCACGGGACCCCATCGTAATTATGAAGTTCCCATAAAGTAGGTAAATTGTCTTTCTTTGCTATATGATATGTAAGAAGGTATTTAGGATATACAGACAAGGTAAAGTTAACAATCCTTCGTTTCTAAACAGCAGCCTTCAGGATTCTCTCTTGTTTAACAGAACTATGTTTCTTACAGCCTACAGCGTGTTTTTGAAGCTTAAAAACACGAATCGCAGAAGGTGATAAGTTCCGCAAAATCTTTACCGGCTAAAATAACTCGTACAAAATCTGTTTACACGTCGTTTTTGAATATCGCGATATTGTGACGAACGTAGCAATAGGGATCGCGAAACAGACGGTAGGCCATATTGAACGTGTTACGGATAGTACAGCAACGGCATTGGCGAGACAGTGGAAGTTGTGGGAAAGTGCATTACTTGTCGTTCAGAGCTCCCGTATCCACGACAGTACTTTAGTTAGCATATTAAGTTTGTCAGTGAGCAAGTTAATTGAATTGGCTTGATTCGCCAACTACATGGAACATGTAACCAGGACGTAATAAGGGACATACAAATTGCTTTGGTGAAACTTAATCCATTTATGTTCTGTCTCATCGCGAGAACACTCTACACACGCATAGTGTAACGCAATCGCCGACCCGTGACAACAGTTTTACCAAGCATAACGGGTTTCCCGCACTCTACTATGTTTTCCGGAATTGCTCAGTTTATATTTTTCAAACGTTCACTTTAAATTGCCAAGTGTATTGATAACGAAGCGAATACCTTCTTCTTCTTCTTTTTCTTCTTCTTCTTCTTTTCTGTATACCCAAAATCGGTGTCGGATATTTGAAATTATGGGGTCCCGTGGCCGCGTGCCTGTGCCTGAGTGTCTGGTCGCGAACCTGGGGGAACCGGGTTCGATCCCGACAAACGCCAAATATTTCCAATTTTAAATGGCACAAAAGTGACCCCTGTGGTGCACTCTCCACACCAGCTATGAGTGCCCGTGAGGTTATAGCATGCATCTATAGCATGCATCTATAGCATGCATCTAGAGCATGCATCTATAGCATGCATCTATAGTATACATCCCGATATCCTTGAGAATAAATATAAGAAAAATATCAAGTAATGTTTTGGGGAATTGTTGGGTAACTAGACAACAGAAAATAAATAAACATTCATTCCTATTTCGACTTCAAACGAGTCAACATAAATGTATTTTTTATACTAGAATAAAGTGTTATTATTGTTCATATTATATATATATATATATATATATATATATATATATATATATATATATATATATATATATATATATATATAGATATCTTTCTACGATTTAATTAAAACTTATTTTTACAACGGTGACGGCTCCAGCTGCCACAACTGGTGACCCTGGTAAGCGCCCACACGGTAAAATATATCGTCATCATTACCGATGTCTACATGTGTTGTAGATACTGGCACATCCAGAAATGGGTAATATGCCGTGATGATATATTTATTTATTTATTTATTTATTTATTTATATTTGAAATTCGTTTAGGCTTCTACGTAATCCTTGAGGTGAATTTAGAAATAGCACAGAACATAGAACATAATTTAGCACAGACCAATTTAGCATAGAAAACATAGAATTTTGTCAGGGGGTTTTATAAAGTCACACAAAATATAATGAAAATAAGAAGTAAAAGAAGAAATACCTGCTATTTTCAAATAATAATAAAAAGAAAAACATATGTTTGCTTTGTGACTTTTTTTTATAAATTTTGTCAGATTTGATTTCTAGTTCGTGTTATTATTTGCTCTTGTTATTTATGAATGGCTCACCGCTGTTTCAACCTCGTAGCGGTATTTACAAATATTTGTTCGAACTATACCAGGAAATGTTACGAAGATGTATGAAAAACATAGGGCGCACAGCACAGACATAGAAAATTGAACATTGGTTAATTCCTTTGTTGTACCACTGGTACGACTACCGTGTACGTGTGTATTTGAGTCTGGTGACCTTCAACAGGCTCACTTTACGCAACCTTTGCGCGCTAGCTACGGCGTACGTAAGATATCTGCCTAGGTGTCTAGGAAGAAAGATTATTTATTTTGATATCAATGTTAATACTATAAAACTTAAACCTTTAAAGCCTTTTACGCAACAATATATATGTCTAATAGTCTAGTCTGGTAGTTGTAATATTCTTGCGCTGAACTGCCCTACACACGAACGCCGTCACTCCGTCACTGGCACAGCCGGGCGTACTGGAGTACGCCCATTCTCCTTGCGTTACCCCTCCCTGGTTCTAAGCACATAGCCATGAGCACACGGACGGCAATACATATAACAGTGTCGCTTCTGTTGACGTTAGTCATGTATATTCTGTGGATGTGCTAAATTATGTTCTGTGAGCTATGTCTCTTATAAATGGATACATTTCTTTCCGCAGGGCCGGATTAAGGTATTTTCGGGCCTGAGGCGCTAACAATTTTCGGGCCCCTAGAATAAAACATAAGACCCCCAAAAATATAATTTATTTCATAAATTAAACAGAAAAATAATTACAACAGAAATAAACCCATAAAATAAATAAAATACAACTCTAAAAAAATAAAAACTAGACAAAATGGTGCAGCAGCCGGGCCCCTAGCAGGCCCGGGCCCTGAGGCGCGCGCCTCATGGTTAATCCGGCACTGACCAAATTGTATGTTTTCTATGCTAAATTATGTTCTGTGTTCTGTCAGTTATAAATCTACCTTTAAGATGGATTTTCTTAAATGCATCGGTTATCGGATAATACGAAAGAACAGATTTTAGTTGATTAGGCAATCAGTAATCGACAAAAATGCTTGAAATTAAAATGTTTCGGGATTTCATTTTTTCGCGCAAAAATATTTTTCTAGATTAATTTTTTTAACTCACGATCGATTTGAGAAACTATTATTTTTTAAGAAATTACTGTTGTAATATGTAATCTTAAATTAAATTAGTTGGATGGGGTCCCGTGGCCTCGTGCCTGAGTGTTTGGTCTCGAATCTGGGGGTACCGGGTTCGATCCCGACCGACGCCAAATATTTCGAATTTTAAATGGCACAACAGTGACCCCTGTGGTGCACTCTCCACGCCAGCAACGAGTGCCCGTGAGGTGACTCCTGGTAAGCGCCCGCACGGTACAAATATGTAATCATCATTAAATTAGTTGGAGAAGAATTTAAGGTTCTTGATTCCATTCAATATGACGTATTTTGTATTTAACGGAAATATAACTAATATCCCTTACCGGTCTAGAACCGGCGAAAAGTAACTACGTACCTACATACGTATGACTGAATTTTTTATTTTTAATTATGCTTGATGTTCCACATTATTTTATTATAAGTACTATTTTTTTACCATATAAATATAGTGATAAGAACCATACTGTTTCGAAAGAGTACAAAGTGCTAAATCGAAGTCATCGACGTCGGCAATAGAGGAGTAGTCGTTAAGCGCACGATAACCTGCCATGTGAAGAAGAAAATTGCCGATATTTATTATTCCACTCTAGCTGCCGCTTGCCGATGGATATGTTTGGTTCAATAAGTTTTCTCCCTATTTTACGTATACAGTGGGAGTGGTTGAGTGTTGATACGTTCTGTTATTTACAAAAGAATTGTAATACTGATTTGAATATCTTACTAAATTGAATATTATTAGGCGTTTTCGCAAAGTCGATCGGATTGATCCGATGCAATCTGAAGCTTTCGTAAAATCAATCGGGTAAATCTGACACGTCCGTAAACTCACTGCGATCAGTTAGATCGAGCGATCCGATCAAAAATTTTCAACCATGATCCATGTGGAGGGTTAGTATAGATTGCGTGCGCAAATTTAAAATTGTAAACAATAGGGTCCTCCACTATATTTTCTTTATATTTTTTTACAAAACTTCATCTAAACTGAAAGTGATATGTAATTTTAGAAAGTCTTTATTGTTATTCGTTAAGTCGTAATAAGTTTTTTAATATTCTGTGACGTAGATATAGAGATGATTTTGTTCTCAAACAGTGGATTTCGCTAATATTTGAAGTCACATAAATGTATCTTTTTTAGCACTTATAAAAATGTATAAATATTAAAATAACCCTTGTAGTCAATAATTACATATATGGGTAGATAATAAGTAATTTAATGTCATAATTAATAAAAATACTACGCATATATTACAGTCCAAGATTTGATTACCACTGGTAGCCTATGTCATTCAACATATCTTTTACTTTCATACCAACGCTTGTAATCTGTCATGGCATCATAAATTTAAACTAGTATTGTTTGGTGTATTTCTGTTGTTTTATTGTTGTTAGTTTCTGCATTTATATAGTTGCAAATGGATACCGTATTTCAAAAAGGCGATAGCAGAAGGTTTAAAAATAGTAATAATTTGGAATAGAATAAATATGTGACGTAGATATAGAGATGAGGAAATGGTAATAAAAACTCGATTATTTTAGAAACTAATAACTATTTTTAAACTTTGATAGTCCTTAATATACAGTTTTAATATAACTGATCCTTGTTCTAATTTGTTACTACGGTGGAGGACCCTATTGTGTTTCAGAAAATGTAAAATTAGAAATAAATATATTATCACGGCATACGACCCTTTGTTGTACACAGATTTCGGTAATGCAGCCGTTTACTAGGCGATCTCATTGCTGGCGTGGAGAGTGCACCACAGAGGTCACTTCTGTGCCATTTAAAATTCGAAATATTTGGTGTCGAGGATCAACCCCTGTTCCCCAGATTCACGACTAGATACTTAGGCACGGGGCCACGGGACCCCATCCAGTTTAACAAGTTAAACATTTTCTGTAACTTCAGATTTAAACGTCAAAACCATATATAATAACAAGCAGTTAACATTAAAAGCAAATTTAAAATCAAATTTTACTTTTCCGAAGACTGTTTCGAGCACGCATTCTTCCACGCGTTCACATTTCATGTTTTACTCACTCTCTTTAAAGTGCGACATATGCAACATGAAAAATGATGCCTGAGTTTCAGCCCGACCTTTCAGATGTGGGTTTCCCTCTTAAATTTGTAACAATAAATTTCGATTTATTTTATAGTAAGTTCCTTTCAATATTTTTACTACAGTACACATGGCGGCACGCATTGTGCAAACTGTCATTGTTTGATTAATTGCTAAATAGTAAAAAAAATTGATGTGGCCAGTCCATAACCTCCCGCTGGGTGTTTAATCACGCAGTATAAATAAAGCAATCATTATGTTCAAATATTTTTACATTCACTCATAACAATTTTTATTTTACATTTAACAAATATATCATACACATAATAAATTTCACAAATATTGTCAAAACTAACAGAAAAACTTAACAAAAATCAAAATAGTACTCGCATCTTTACACCAAGTCTTTTCAGAGCCGTACCCTGGAAGACAATGAAGCAAATAAATAGTAACATTTATCTTTGATGCAAAATATATTATTTTTACATAATAACACGGTTTCATTACTAATTTTAATGTAATTGCTTTCTGACAGTGACATTTGTTTAAATATGTCAAAATTGTTATTAAAGTATTATGTTTTTGTTTGACGCATACGCAAAATGATGTATAAAAATACTTTATTTCACAAATTAATATTTAAAGTTATTTACTAAATGCTATTACCTTAGAATTGAAGATTGTACCATTATATTCAAGTTTTATTAGTAAAAAATGCTGAAAAATTAAATTCAATGAATTTTTTACAAGAAAAACTCTTAAAAGCTTGTATAAGTGTCCGGTTGTCCGATATACACTAAAAACTAATGAGCTCTTCCCACATTAGTATAGAATGAGTATACAAAATTTCAAAATTTCCAAATGTAATCGTTAATAAATTCAAATATGTCGACATATCTATCTATCTATCTATATATATACAGGGTGTTAATACTAAGTCGTTACACCCGAAAATGGTAGTTAGAACTCATTAAAACATACTTTTCTTAGTTCCAATTTTTGATTTGGTGCCCCGGTTCGTACTTATTGGAGTTCCTTTGTTTTTCGAAAAATCGTCATAACTCCCTTATTTTAAAGACTATTGAAAATTTATTTTCTTCCAAAATTACCTTTAGGCTTTCTAAAACATTTGGCATTTACAAATATTTTCTATTTTTTCAAATGGCAAAATGGCGATCAATCAAAAATTTCAATACATGATTTTTTGATAACCACTCCATCGATTTTCGAAAGTAAAACATTTATAAAATCCTTAAACTATCTACTACAATATTTGTCATGAACATTTTTTTCAATCTATCCAAAAAAAAAGTATTTATTCATTTACTTGACTTACAAGTACAAAAGTTATTTGTTTTAATGAGTTCTAACTACCATTTTCGGGTGTAACGACTTAGTATTAACACCCTGTATATATATATATATATATATATATATATATATATATATATATACGAGAGTTTTTTTTATCAGTGAACATGGGCGTATGTCATTACCATAGTTACATTTAAAATGATTGACAGCAATGCATTATCGCGTTTTTTTTAAAACTGGACATAGGACGTGACATTTAGTATATCTGTCAATGTCATCAAATTATGCAATTAATTGAAAGTGACAACACCCTGTCAACAATTTTTTTTCTGAAATTAAGAATACTAGTATACAAGGTTTTAAGACAAGAACATTTTAAGAGTTTTAAATATCAAAATCACCAAGAGTTATTACACAACGATATAGAACGAAGAAATATCTTTTGCGAAGATATGATGAACAAAATTAATAGTGGGGAAATATTACTGGATCGAATTTTATTTACGGATGAAGCGACATTTTATATTAATCGGGAAGTAAATTCACAAAATTGCAGGTATTGGAGTCGTCAAAATTTTCACTTATATCTGCACCAGGTATTCCCCCAACGCTGGATAGGACGTGGTGGAGAAGTAGAGTGGCCTGCAATGCCACCAGATCTTGCACCAAACGATTTTTTTTTCTTTGGGGTCATTTAAAAAATTGTATTTACAATGGTGACAAAATAAATATTGATCTTATTAAAAAATAGGGATAAAATATAATTTATATTAATTATTTCTTGCCTTAGGCTTATGTCAGAGTATAGAATTATACCATACAATTTGAACTTTTTCTTCAACTGTATACATTTTGAAATATGACAATTTGATGACATTGACAGATATACTAAATGTCACGTCCTATGTCCAGTTTAAAAAAAAAAACACGATAATACATTCCTGTCACTCATTTTAAATGTAACTATGGTAATGACATACGCCCATGTTCACTGATAAAAAAACTCTCGGTATATATATATATATATATATATATATATATATATATATATATATATATATATATATAATTAGATTAAACCAGTTCAACAAATACAATTTGTTATTCATGGTTCTATTGTCTTGGTTAGGGGCAGTAATGAAATACTTCCTTGGGACTTATTCATAGTGTGCGTTGTTTATTGCTTGTGTTTGATTTATCTAGCGCCAAAATGAATATCTTGAGGTGGGCGTTTGCGTAGTCTTCTTTGTTGGGAATTTCCCCAGAGCTATAGTGACTGGATCTTGAGTACTTATTAATGTTTGATACGAAGTTTAATGTTAGTTTGTCACTAAAGTCTTTAATTAAAAGAAATTTTATTTGTTTGTGGATTTGTTTATTGCGAATAAACCAGGGTGATTTACTAGCGATTCTTAATACTTTATATTGAAATTTTTGCAATTTACTGCAAAAATTTACTGCAATTTAAGATATATTCGGTTATTTCTACAGCGCTCTCAATCTGTATTTTTTTTAGGAATGCCATTTTTCGTTTGTTTCTTACTCCGACATGAAAACAATTGAGCAACTAGTTAATACTCATTAGATGCAGTTTTTAATTCAAAATATATTTTGAATTTATACTTTTTAAATAGGAAAGCAACAATCACCATATTAAAAAAAAAACATTGTTCTCGCTCGACAATTTCCGTTTCCCTCCGTTCCGTCCGGATTTGGTCTCGCTTACTCCTGAGCATATTCTAGCAAAATTACATGTTGGAATATTCGCAAATAAAGCAACTCACGCTCACGCAACAATATCTTGTAGCCAAAATTGTTTAGGTTGTGCTGAAATTTAGAATGATATACAAAATATGGGCTATAATTCAGCGCAGTTTATTTGAATATGCCAATGTGACAAGCAGAATTGTCAAATACATAGGATATAGGGATGTACTCGATCTCGAGCTTTGGCCCGGCCCGGCCCGAAGCTCGCCTCGATTTTGAGTCGATCATCGACCAAAAACTCATAAATGCAGGTAGCATTTGGTTAAAAAGTCGAAAATAGTCAAAAATCCAATTTTCATGTATCTCGTACTTCCCAATGCACTGATTCCAAATCATGAAAACGCAGGTCAATATCTCTTTTAGTTCTGGAGATATGCAACCTCAAATATTTTCTCCAAATTACTCATTTCTGGGCTAGATCTCTAGCTAGTTTTGAATTATTTCCCCAAAAGTCAATATACCCCATATACAGATAAAAACTTCAAAATTTCCAAAAATCTAATTTTCATAAATCTAGATACTTTTTAATGCGCTGATTCTAAATTTTGAAACCGCAGGTCGATATCTCTTTTCGTTCTCGAGATATTTAGATTCAAAGTTTTGCTCAAAACTGCCCATTTTTGGGTAATAACCCAAAAATGGGCCGAGATACGAATTTGGCGATAACACCATTCGATTCTACGGATAAAAATATATAAGTATACCAATTTTCATAATGTTTGACTAACCGGTTCATTTTGTATGAATAAAAGTTTGAAAACCCCTGAAAACGGCCAAAATCTGAAAAAATCGCAAGGGGTACCCCTTACGATTTTTGCGATTTTTGGCCATTTTCAGTTATTTTGCTTTAGAGACTGTAAGCGGTGTTCAAAAATTATGAAAATTGGTATACTTATGCAATTTTGCCCGTAGAATCGAATGACGATATCTACAAATTCATATCTCGACCCATTTTTGGGTTATTACCCAAAAATGGGCAGTTTTGAGCAAAACTTTGAATCTAAATATCTCGAGAACGAAAAGAGATATCGACCTGCGGTTTCAAAATTTGGAATCAGTGTACTGAGAAGTATCTAGATACATGAAAATTAGATTTTTGAAAATTTTGAAGTTTTTATCTGAATATGGGGTATATTGACTTTTGGGACATTAATTCAAAAATGGATAGAGATATAAACTTGCTAGTAATATTATTTGATTGTAAAGACAATGTTACGTAAGTGTACGCATATTTAGAGCATTTGAACAACTGAGTGAATTTTTAGAAATTAAAGTCTTCTTGTATGAGTATTAATGAAAAAAAAAAGAAAAGTTTTAATATTAATTCCTTCGAAAACTACAAGCAATTGAAAGTTTGTGTGACATGTCATGTATTTTTCTAGGGTCCTTACAACGATGCTTCTTCACTAAAATCAGGCGATGCGATTTTTACAATGAATCCAATACTTCTCGAGAAGTAAAAATATATAGTTTTATCTTGGTAGTGCACTCTCCATGCCAACAATGAGTGCCCTCGGCAAACGTTCTGATGTTAGTAAAGTTTCCTAGTAAAATATTACAAATATTGTGGTATAAGTCGTTTGGACCCAAACACTTCCATCCATACTGTACTTTCCTTCTCTCTTCCATCGGGTGGCCATATTTAGTCTTTCAACAAAAGAAAATTTAAAATTATGTAGTACCATATAAGTGCTAATATCTTTCTGGACAACCCTGTACTTAACTGGGTAAGCGGTAAGTAGCCGATACTTTTAATGAAATTGACGAAGACATTTATTTGTTAGCCTATGTATTTTTTTGTTTTAATAAATTGTATTTACCTACTATTAGCCTATTTGCCATATTCGCATTATTTACCTATACTTCTCTGTCGATTTAACTATCTTTTAATTAAAATCCTCCAAAAATATTCGGCACGTCAGCAGTAAGTATTGTGCATTTTTAATGATTGCAATGTTTACTTCTAATTTTCGTAATTAGGGTATTAATTAAAATATGTTAATTTGTAGAAGAAATTGTATAAGGTTTAGTTCTGAGTTCGCCTTGCGAGCGAAGAGATGAAGTACTGACGTTAAATCAGAATAAATAATAGATGGACGCTTGCGAGCGAGAGTTTGGAAATTGGGTGTTGGTTCGCCATACAAGAAAGAAGTATGTAAATGAGGCTAAATATAGTTATTCACATACTAAGTGCGGAAACGCTTGTGAGCGCTGCCATAGAACGATTTCGGAAAGCAAGTTCACGCACGCAGAAAAGTATAAAACTAGTAATATTAAAAATTTATTACATAATATTATAAATGAGTAATTTAAAATAGTTTTCACAATAAATGAACCAAAAGAATGAAGTAAGTACATATATTCTTTTTGGGGTCGATCTCGTCTCGATCTCGACTACCGTGGTCTCGTCTCAGTCTCGAACTGGTATCGACTATCTTAGTCTCGTTTCAGTCTCGAGTCTCGACGAGAGTCTTGTCTTTTCAAGATCAAATTGCGGGGGATACGAAAGGAGTCTCCTCGAAGAATACATTCAAAGCATTCGGGCGTCCCCCGGGCAACGGTTTAGCCGGCAATTCCTTTCATACCAGTAGCAAACAAAGCGTATGAACAGAAATGCCCATACCAAAAAGGTCCTTTCTATGAACATCGCGGGTCTGTCTCCGTGCAAAAAGGAATTGTAGGATTTTAGTCAAAAACACAAATGCGACCCAAAGAGATAGTACCCAGAAGTCTAAAGGATGTGTTTGGTAGCTGAGAAAGTACATCGTCCATATGGAAATAAATAAATATATCATCACGGCATATTACCCATTTCTGGGTGTGCCAGTATCTACAACACATGTAGACATCGGTAATGATGACGGTATATTTTACCGTGTGGGCGCTTACCAGGCGTCACCTCACGGGCACTCATAGCTGATGTGGAGAGTGCACCACAGGGGTAACTTTTCTGCCAATTAAAATTGGAAATATTTGGCGTCTGTCGGGATCGAACCCGGTTCCCCCAGGTTCGCGACCAGACACTGGAAAGCCTGATCAAATTATGATGTATTGCTTCTGACACGAATAAATAATAAATAAGTTCAAATTGTGAATTTATAGATCAAAATATTATATTTCACCCAAATTGAACAAAAAAGTTCAATGAATCCTCAACCAGCTACATGTAATAAAAAAAATTATGATGCTATAGATTTTTCGTCATTATACGAAAGTGAAACTTTAGCTGTTGCAGACGATTGAAAGAGAAAAAGTAATATGTAAGTATGTAAATTTTAAGCGAGCAGATAAAAATACTGAAATATAATCTTGGTGGAGATTATTCGAATGTATATCCAACATTATCTAAAATGGCACGGGATTTTTTATGTACACCAGCTACAAGTGTACCACATGAAGGATTGTTTTCCAATGCTGGTCTTATTATCCGAAAACAACGAAATCGTTTAGGTGCTGCCTCCGACAAATCACTCTTATGTTTAACTTCGTGGAGTACCTACTAATAAATTGCATGAAACTATTACAAACTGTATATAAAGCGTATATCTTTAACTTGGGGTCCCGTGGCCGCGTACCTGAGTGTCTGATCGCGAACCTGGAGGAACTGGGTTCGATCCCGACAGACGCCAAATATTTCCAATTTTACAAAATGGCACAAAAGTGACCCCTGTGGTGCACTCTCCACACCAGCTATGAGTGCCCCTGAGGTGACGCCTGGTAAGCGCCCACACGGTAAAATATATCGTCATCATTACCGATGTCTACATGTGTTGTAGATACTGGCACACCCAGAAATGGGTAATATGCCGTGATGATATATTCATATTTATTTATTTATTTATTTATTTATCTTTAACTTTATTTTCTATTTCTATTTATTTATTTATTTTTTTATTTATTTATTTATTTCTATTTATTTATGATTATAAATTACCTACACTATTATCTATGAGTTTACTTTTTTTTTGTAAAATGTACATAAAAATTATTGTCGTAATAAAATTTATTACAAAAAAATTGTATTTTTGTTTGTTTTTGTTATATAAATAAATTTTTCTTGCCTTAATTTTATACATTGATCATATTATAACATTAGGCGAGACTCTCGACGAGACTCGATACTGGTCTCGTCTCGGTTTCGAATTTGATCTCGAGACTCGACTGTGGTCTAGTCTCGAGGCGAGACGAAACGAGATTGAGACTGGTCTCGAGTCTCGCGGAATACTAGAAATTGATCTCACTCTAATATGTCATTTAATTTGCTATTGTAATTTGCCATGTTATTTTGCTAATGTAATTTGCTATTCTAATTTATCGTTCAAATTTTATTTTTATGTATTTTGTTAATTAATGTTTCAATATAATCTCTAATTGTTTATTTATTTATTTATATTTGCCATTAATTCTACGGTTAACGAATGTAAATGCATTCTGTAAAATTTTTAAAACTATTTAAATGAATAACAATCACACGCTTAAAAATATCCTCACCATAGAGGTTTTTTAAATTATTAAAAAATCTTTCAGAACACAATACCTTTTGTTCTCAGAGCTTCTGCAGTATTATGATACGATAGCGAATGGAAGTTGACGTTTAAATTATTTTATTGATGTGATTGCTTTTCATAACTTTGCCCTATGATTTGAGAATTTTTGCAAGTACCCATTTAAATACTGAACTAGGAAATCCCTGAAATACATTACTATGTCTTGCTGAAAATAGATGGATAACTACGGTACCTGCATAGAAAAATAACAAAACAGGGGTACATTTAAAATATTTTAATCATTTGTCGTTTATTTTGATTTTAACATAATATTTTGACTTTTAAACTATTTAATTTGACAATTCTATGAAATAAATAAATATATCATCACGGCATATTACCCATTTCTGGGTGTGCCAGTATCTACAACACATGTAGACATCGGTAATGATGACGATATATTTTACCGTGTGGGCGCTTACCAGGCGTCACCTCATGGACACTCATAGCTGGCGTGGAGAGTGCACTACAGGGGTCACTTTTGTGCCATTTAAAATTGGAAATATTTGGCGTCGGTCGGGATCGAACCCGGTTCCCCCAGGTTCGCGACCAGACACTCAGGCACGCGGCCACGGGACCCCATGAAATAAGCTTATTTTAAATTTCATCTAAGAGTAGTTCCGACTCGAGAATTGCTTGCATCTGAGACGAACGAATCATAATTCGCGGCATTAAATTTTTTAAATACATCTCTGAATCCTGTGGATAAGATCATTTTAAATGGAACAGAATACATAAAGGCCAGTTTCCTTCCAAATTCAAATCACAAGACAAAGTTATGAAACGAAACCACATCTATAAAATAATTTAAAAGTCAACTTTTATTCACTAGTTGTACTATACCAGTATCACTATAAGTTTATCACAAATCTAACAAGATAATGGCTGTTGCAAATGTGTATTTCAATGACTTCGATAAATAGTACTTTCAAAAACAAATACGTGGACCATTGTATTCAAGATTATAATATAAAATAAAAGTAACTTCCATTGCTATTAAACTACCTAACCTTCAATATAACGCCACAAACTTATTCCTCTCACGTAGATAAAACGAAATTTACTTCTTAGTTGGAAATAAAAACTGTTCTGAAGAGCTATTGAAATTACTCGTGCACATACGATAAACCAACATCAAAATTAGAATAAAGTGCTTCTCAGGCTTATTTCAGTTCATCAGTTTTTATTAATTTTTCTAGCAATTTGCAACATATATGTTTAGTCAAAAAACAGTATCTGCAATTAAAACTTCTATGTTACAGATACTGCAGAATTTATAGAAAATATAATATAACATCGATTTTACTCGGATATTAGCAATAAAATAAATTTAATTGAAATTTTAAAAACGATCGTTGGTTGAACACAAATGAGGAAAATTATTATCATTGGAAATGGAAATATCAGTTTGTTTTGATGCAAAGTGCAAAGTGCACTGTTCCATTATCTTGATACACCCTGTATTATTAAGGGTTGATGAAGTCATGTCGTCTCAGGTATGCTCCTGTATGACCTCGAACGACATTATGCATTATTTGCTATTTAAGAACGTTCTACTTTTCAGGCTACGTGCATATAGTTTGATAAATGCAGTAAATGTGAGAATTTCTCATTGCGCGGGTACTTGTGATACATAATTTAGCGATGAGTAAAAAAAAAATTATTAGCGCAGGCTACGTAGGAGTAAAATAGAGAGGAAGAATAATATTTTATTAGGATTTTCCCTCCTATAATTATTTTTGTTTACCGAAATAGCATCAGATTCAATTATGGAAAAATTTCGTCCTGATAATTTTCATAAAGTAATCAAATAATATTTGTTTTGTTATATTGCTAACAAAAAAATATTTAATAAATGTTCGTTTTTTTTGCTTTGTTGGAAATTTTTAATATAGCAAAATTTCTATACAGGGTGTAACAAAAAAGAAGGCTCTAGGCGTTTAACATGGGAAAAAAACAGTTTTGCCTTGCGCAAAAGTTGTGTATTAATTTTAGACAATAATGCTTCAAATAAATGTTGTACAGAACTAATTTTCGCATCTCATTCAATAACATTTTATTTTGTTAGCTGTTGCTACTAGTCATTTATTTCGGTAAAATAAGTGATGTAGAGGGATTTTCATATATATATATATATATATATATATATATATATATATATATATATATATATATATATATATTTATATATATTCTTCTCTTAAGTTCTTATGACTAATATTTATGAAAATAAATAACTAAATATTTATGTTTAACAAATTTAACATTGATTTTAATAATATAAAATGCAACTAAGCTTTTTTTAATGAGCTCTTAAGTCAGCAACTGTTTTCTTTTGTTATTGTCAGTTTCATTCTACTTATTAGATTTTATTATTTATTTATTTATTTAGAATATACTCTACAGGAAATTAATTCCAGTTACAGAGGAATTATAACAAAGAATAAATAAACATACTTTATATCGAACGAGAGAAATAAAAAATAATAAATAAATACATATAAATAATTTTGTGTATTTTCAATAATATAAAATTTCGATGAAAAAGCATGTAACTTCAAAGGACTGTAACACGAGATTCGATGATATAAAAAATCATGCGTGACATGAAAAGAAAGAGAATTTCATGCTGAATTTAGACTTTCATCGTCCGTTATTCCATCTTTAACCGTGTATGAGTGGTGCATGAAAATATGAGAAATGAACTAAATAATTTAGTTCATGTATGAATTTTTTACTTCATCGGACCTCGAGCAACAGACGTTTGTTTTATTATTGTATATGGATGATTTATAGATGATCTAAATTGTCATTAAAGTTACTTTTCTTTATAAAATTGTTTGATTTTGCAAAAATAATTCCATCTACAGTCCAAAAATATTTATACCCAAAATTTATCGGACACTACTTTTAAGAAATATAATCGTTTTTAGGAAAATCTTCGTTAATAGATACGTTAGTTAAGGACTCTATTACGGATATGATAGCTGGTGAACTTAATGAAGATGAGACGAAGACGATTATGATTGGTGGATTAGATGTTAACATCAGTGTTCTTTCTACCGAACGATGACAGCGATCGATGGAGTCTGATGAGATGTTCAGGTGCAATTTTGATTGACCTTATCCTCGATGTCTTTTAAAACATCGGGCAGGTTTAGCAGAGCTGTGTACTCTTTATGGGATGTATAGAATTAAAACCTGCGTTATGTATTTCTGCATCATAGTTGATCTTTAATAAGTTTTGAGACGACGAAGTGCGCTGAAGGTATTTGATTTCAAACAAATTTTACCACAATAACATATATTCGACACCTAAAATAAATTTGATAGAGCACGAAACAGGGATGATTCCTGCGTTATTTGTCAATTTAAAAATAAACATAGAGTTATAGCTTTTAATACCGAATAAATAAAATAAATAAATATATCATCACGGCATATTACTCATTTCTGAGTGTGCCACAATCTGCTTTATCGCAGATATCGGTAATGATGATGACTAGAGATGCATTTGGGCCGGGCCGGACCGGGCTTTGAGATTTTAATCGACTCGGCCCGAAAATAAAAATTGCCGGCCCGATTCGAAGATCGACTCGACAAAAAATTTGCTGGCCCGGCTCGAAAATTGACTCGAAATCGGGCCGGGCCGGGCCAAAGCTCGAAATTGGGTGCATCCGACATTCCTAATTTTGATTTTTATGTGAGGCGAAATGTTTAACTTGTTTCGTATCAAATTTATAAAAAACCTCTATATCCTTATAACTTTCGACATTAGTTAACATAAGTAGTTAAAAAAAGAGAGACATTTCTAGTGTAAGTTTGTTATAAAAATTACAGACTTACGAGTATTTAATACTTTGTTTCCCGAAGGCGCTCGAAAATTTAAACTGTTTCACAAATCTTATACAAAAAGATATCATTTACATAAGGATATTTTTATCTACTCAAAAATAAGACAAGAAATCATTATAGTAGAAATAAAAATAATTTTTATATATATATAGTACCAATAGTAATAATAACAACATAACCTTAAATTTTTGAAGTAAAATAACATTTTTATTATTAAGATGTGAAGTATGTTGTTATTAAATCATTTTGACCCTTTTCAACTTCATCCATTTTCATTAAAATATTAAGGAAACTGTGCATTTGATTGAACTATAAGATTTTTCGGGCCGGCCCGAAAAGCTCGGATTTTCGGGTCGGGCCAAAATCAAAAGTCCGGCTCGCCTCAACTTTTGTAAATGATTAGCCCGATTCGGCCCGATAAAAATATCTTCGGACCGGCTCGATGATTGGCTCGAAATCGAGGCGGGTTTCGGGCCGGGCCAAAGCTTGAGATCGAGTGCATCTCTAATGATGACATATTTGTACCGTGCAGTCGCTTTCCAGGCGTCACCTCACGGGCACTCATTGCTGGCGTGGAGTGTGCACCACAGGGGTCACTTTTGTGCCATTTAAAATTCGAAATATTTGGCGTCGGTCGGGATCGAACCCGGTACCCCAGGTTCGCGACCAGACACTCTGGCACGCGGCCACGGGACCCCATAAATAATAAATACTTATTATTTTTAATATATAAACTAATAAAATTCTTAAATATAAAGTAAAAAATAAAGTATATGTAAGGAAAAACTTATTTAAATGAAAACCAACCATATTAGATCTTAGCACATTTAAACAAGCCGAATCTAATTAAATAACTCGCTGCAAGTAGTTGAAAAGTTTCCTACTGAAATAACGGCAAATCAAGAACGCATTGAAGGTAAAAAGATTCTCTAGTGATTCTGTGATAAAGTTATGAAAGACTAATTGACAACATGTAACGTTCATTTTCCGACCCTTAACATTTTCCGTCTTTTTTCATTTTCAGCTTCCCTGAAATGTCATTCATTAGTCTATCATTCACGTCATATTTTTTATAGTCATATTACACTTTTTTCATGGAGTCGCGTGGCTGTGTGCGTATAGTGTCTGGTTACCAATTTGGTGACCCGGGTTCGATATCTAGAGATGCATTCGATTTCGAGCTTTGGCCCGGCCCGGCCTGAAGCCCGCCTAGATTTCGAGCCGATCATCGAGCCGGGCCGAAGATATTTTTTATCGGGCCGAATCGGGCTAATCATTTTCAAAAATCGAGGCGAGTCGGACTTTTTATTTTGGCCCGGCCCGAAAATTCGAGCTTTTCGGGCCGACCCGAAAAATCTTTAGTTCAATCAAATGCACAGTTTCCTTCATATTTTAATGAAAATGGATGAAGTTAAAAAGGATCAAAATGATTTAATAACAACAAACTTCACATATCAATAAATAAAAATGTATTATTTTACTTCAAGAATTCAAGGTTATTCATTAAAGCATAATAATTATATTGTGATGTTGCTATTATTATTGTTATTACTCGTATACTTAAATAAAAGTGATTTTTGTTCCTACGATTTCTTGTCCTATTTTTGAGCAGAAACAAAGTTAGATAAAAAATCCTTATGTAAATACATGTAGGTCTGTAATTTTTATAACAAACTTACACTAGAAGGGTCTCTTCTTTAACTACTTATGGTAACTAATGTTGAAAGTTATAAGAATGTAGAGGTTTTTTATAAGTTTGACACGAAAAAAGTTAAACATTTCGCTTTAACATAAAAATCAACATTAGAATTTATATTCTATTTACACTTTTTCATATCTCATCCGCCCCTGTTGTATTTTCCCTCTCATTTTCTAAAGTGTTTCCTTTCTATTTATTCATTCCATTTCATCATTCATTTCATTAACCTACAAATCGTGATGTTGACATTTGTAATTCTGATTTTAGTCTTCCATGGCGCTAATCCTATGTTTCAGTTAAATTTTTGTGGTCGTAGCCATCCCCAAATGCGTACACTATTCGTGAAACGGATCAGTCGCATTCGTGGTGTGCTCAATTTATTTCATTTAACAGAAGATGTTATACAATACGTAACAGACGGAATCTACGTCGGACCAGCAAACAAAATAGAATTATACAAAGCTACGAATTTAGAACAATTTAAAAAGAAATTAAAGATCTACAATGAAATCAGAAAGAAAGTCGAAAAGAAATAAACCAATTCCATGTACAAAAAAGATCATCACAATTTTGACAACAAGAAAAATGAAGTTAAACGAGAAACGAAGAAACAACGATGCTATAATAGACACTTACAGAATTTACGTCACATGCAAGAGAAAGATAGAAGATCAAGTTCCAAACAAACCTCCCCTCGTTGTCTTATGACCCGTTCTCTGATGTCATTCAGTGTTAACCTAATTCTTTATTGTGATTTGTTCGATGTGTTTAATAAAAATGAGTTTAAAACCAGAAGATTTGCCTGGGGCAACTTTTTGGTTTGATAATATTAAAGATCATTCGATTATTCAACTAAAACGATGGCTGGAGTGTACTGTCAATGTCTGATGACAGGTCTTTGTTTGGAAGTGATAACCATAGAAACCTTTAGTTCTATGCGTTGAAACAAGTAAAGCCTGAGGCAAAAGTTACAAAAGATAATCAAGAAAAAAATAGTATGCAAGTTTTGGAAACGAAGAAAAAAATAGATATATACAAAATGGCTTCAAAATTCAAGCACTTGTTGACAAAGGTAGTGACATCTGCTTGATAAGAGGCGATGAATAATACAAAATTGGAACACCATCAACAATTCCAGAGAAGATAAAATTAAATGGATTTGGTTGTGTCGAAGTTGAAACTTCAGACATTTTTTCAACAAAGATCGAAGTCGACTAACTTTAATTTTATACAAATATGCACATAGTTTCCAATACAGTAATGCCTATGAAATGTATTTTGGGAAATGAACTTATAAGGAACGCCAAACTTAGCATAATCCAAATCCAGTAAAAACAACATCTATACAGACAAAGATAACAGTAAGAGACGAAACACCAATTTATAAGACGCGAAGAAGACTTTAAGAAAGTGAAAAGCTCGAATTTGAACAACAATTATAAGAATGGTTGAAGCATTAAAGAATTATTAAGCCAAGTACTTAGATTTAACAGTCCAGTTGTACTAATGCAGAAAAAGAATGGCTCAACATGTATTTTTGTTGATTATCGGAAGTTAAACCAGATAGATACCCATTGCCTCTTATTAGAGACCAGATAGATAAATTAAAGAATGCTAAATTTTTTACAACAATAGAATTGAATTCGTTACACCTAATTACCAAAAACACGGATTTTGCAATTCTCCAGTAATTTTCACGATGTTTATCACCAACTGATAAAAAAGAAATAGTTATTGTATACATGGCCGATATCATTATACTATTAGTCAATGAATTAGAAACTGTAGAAAAACTTGAAACCGATTCGAAAGTAGCCGAAGAATATGGATTGGAGATAAATTGGACAAAATGCGATAGAATATTTAGACCATGAAGTATCTGAAGTACAAGTACGAGCAAATAAAAATAAAATAGAGGCAGTTAAAATATTTCCAGAATCGAAAACAATCAAGAATATGCAAAGTTACTTTTAGTGTTGCCGTCTAGACAAGACTTGATTAAGTCTAAGTCTAGATTAAATAGTCGGGTTAAAGTCTTGTCTAGATTGTTTCAGGACTCTAGATTAACCTGCGCTTGCGCATTAGACAAGGACAGAGATAACTCTTCGGCATTTTTTTCGCTATTTTCCCCTGTATTTGGTCATATGTTTGAACTGTAACACTGTAACGCATTTTTAATTAAAAAAAAAAAATAATAAATTAGCTTTTCTTTTTACATTGTATATTATGTTTTTCTTATATTACATTACCTATCTATACCATCTATAGTTTTTTGTTTTTGTTAGCATTAGATTATCAAAATTGAAGAGTTTTTTTTTTTAATATACCTAACAATTTCCTCGAATTATAAAAATATTGGCAGAAAACAAATTTTGAAAATGGGAAAATAACTGGAACTGTAATCTGTTTTATTACAATCATCATTACATTTATTGATTTATTGAGTAGGTAAGTACTTAAGTATAACAAAACCTTCTTAATGTTAACTAATAGGAATACTTTAAATTTTTATTGAAACTTTGTACTTATCTCATAATATTATTATGAATCGAAGTAAAAATTCATATTACCTACTACTACTAGTTAATCTAGTCTTGAAAATTGTCTAGAATTTTGTCAAGAGTCTTGATCTAGAGTAGGAAAGTCTTGTCTTGTCTTGAAATTGCAAGGCAAGACTTTTGCCAGTCTAGTCTTGATAATCTAGATAAGACAAGACAAGAGTCTAGAAAGTCTAGATCTAGACGGCATCACTAGTTACTTTTGGAAGTTTATACACAATTACAGTGTAATTTCGAAACCACTAACAGTATTACTAAAGAAGGACATTGCCTTTTAATTTGGGGAAGAAGAGGGACTAACAATCTAAATCTTATTCCTTAAAATTATTTATATAAACCACCCCTTCAGTTTCACGGGTTAGATAATAATTAAAACATACTATTTTTCCGTGTGAAACAAATATATCTCTCGCATTAATCCCGTATACGGAGCAGTGACCAACTAATTGTTTACAAAGTATATCACGGTAAAAATGACCCCCGTTGTCCACCTGAAATTGACGTGCACGCTTTTAACCACAGTTATACTAGTTCGTATATATTGCAACACGTCAATTTCAAATTTATACCAGTCGATGCCACCCAAAGCACATACGGACATAAATAATAAATTTATCAGCATAGTTTATTGAGCTTCCGGCTTAAATAAACTGACATCACGTTAGTTTATTAGTATTTGAATAAACAACTGATACCTCTGCAGTTTAGACTATAATTTATACACAAAAGATAAGTTTATGATATGCTTTTTGACATATGTTTTGTCTATAACGTTGTATATGGGCATTCTACATTGTTTTATTATACAGACACTTTTTTCATATGTGCACATTTATCCAATGTCGAATGTAGTATTTTAGTTTCGTGGAAATACACTACAGCATACAATAATTCGAAAGTTGCCTTGCATTCTTTAACAATATTTTTTAACTGTTTTACAAACAAGCATTATATTCGTATAAATAATGAACTTTTTTAGGTTTTGTGGTGCACTATGCACACCAGCTATGAATGCCCCTGAGGTGACGCCTGGTAAGCGCCCACACGGTAAAATATATCGTCATCATTACCGATGTCTACATGTGTTGTAGATGCTGGCACACCCAGAAATGGGTATGGGTATGCCGTGATGATATATTTATTTATTTATTTATTTATTTATTTTAGGTTTTCACAAAAACGTAACTTAGTTTATATGAACTTAATTTATACAGGGTGTAAATCGAAAAGTGGGACATACGCACTTTTTTTTTGCTTAAACGTTACCTAATTATTTTATGCAAAAATGCTTCAAATAAAAGTTATTGAGATTTAAATTCTGCATCTAAATCATGCGAAACGATTATTCTAGCTCTTCATATAAACATAAAAATTAATTATAATTTGTGTGGGCTTGTAGTCTAGGCAGCCATGGATTTTTGACAAAAAATAAACAAATGAGTTATTTTTAACTGTCATTTATAACTAAATTTGGATTAGACAGTAAATTAACACAAAACACAAAAAGGTAAAATGTTTTAGTTTTAATTAACAGTTAAAACAAGGCATTTGCTTATGTTTGTCATGGCTGCCAAGACTAAAAGTTCATAAAAACTGTAGCTTTATAATTAATTTATACATTTACGTGAAGAGCTAGAATAATCGTTTCATATGATTTATATCCAAAATTTAAATATCTATAACTTTTTTTTGAATAAAATAATGAATTAATGTTTGCGCAAAGAAAAACTGAATTCCCATGTTAAGCTCCTATTGTCCTATGTCTCACTTTTCGATTTATAGAGTGAAACAAATTCGAGTTCCTTATTATGTACGTAACAGAAAATTGATGTATGGGCCACCTTTTTGAGAGCACTGTAATTAGGCACCACAGGAATTTTCGATCGTCTTTTGTTTTTGAGCTATAGGCTAAAGCTTGTTTTTCGCTTATTTTGAAAATACCTCATAATAAACTGGTAAATTATTTTTTTTTGCAACTGTTGTCCCCCGTTCAACTGACAACCGTGGTTGCTGTATTAATAGAAAGCAGGGCATCGAACCCGCCAAAACTGGGTTCGGTTTAGGTTCAGGTTAATTTGTTTTTTGAAAGATGGGTTCGGGTGCGGTTCTGGCTCAAGCATTAATAAAATTTGCGGTTTTGTTCGCGGTTCAGGTTCGAAATAATGTAAAATGAGAGCCGAAATTTACGCAAAACGCAACAAGAAACGAACACAATTCTCACGAAAAGTCAGCCCAGACAGCAACGCAGACGCCTAAGACGTCGATTATCGGCTGTATTTACTTTTCGAACTAAAAATTAATCTGAACCGGAGTTGAACCCCGAACCTGAATTTTAATACTCGGTTCGGTTTCGATTCAGGTTCAATTAAAAATATATCTGAGGTTCGGTTCTCGGTTTGGGTTCTCTAAAATGTTACGGTTTGGTTCCGGATTTGGTTCGGTTCAGGTTCGGGTTCGATGCCCTGATAGAAAGATAATTTTTTGCATCAAATTATGCCAAATATATGAAACTTTTGTAATATTTTTGTTCCATAAATAATTTATTAATTATTAAATTTATTAATTTTCTTATTAACCCTTAAGTACTCGCGCCAACTTTTTTTACGTAAGTAATCGCAAAAAGCACTTTGTGCACCTAACTTTTAAAATGCTGCAAAATTACTGAAAATGTAGAAGTAATATACATTATATTTTTATCTGATGCATCTTGTGCAACTAGTTTTTAAAATGCTGTAAAGCTATTGAAAATGTATAGTCCGGGACACGAAAGATGAACCATTGAAAATAGGTTAGTACAAATCACTGTCTAATATACGCACTCCGTTTAGAATCACAAGCGTACATAAATGAGTTAGAAACACAAAGTTATTGTAATAATTATTATCAGACGGCGTCTATGGAATATCACGATAGGAGCATTTCTTTCCCTTACCCCTCAAGTGAAGATTGGTGTCCCGCACTATAAAAGTATTATATTTTATATTTTATTTATTTGGTATACCTCTAAAATACATAATTGATAAAACTATATATATATATATATATTGAGGTACAGGAAGCACAAACAGGAGAAAATTTATAAGTAATTTCATTTCTTTCTAAACATCAAACGAAGTAAAAGCAAAACAAATGCAGTGAAACAAATAAAAACACTCTAAAAACAAATCAAATCTCATGAAATTGAATTGGATTTCTTGGCACCCTGAAAATAATAGAGGTATTAATATCATTATTATTACTATAACATGACTTTTACAACCAAACTAAAGCGGTAAAATCTATAGTATTGTTTATAAAACACGTTTATAACAAATAATATTAAAAAATAATAATCGAAAAAAAAAAAAAATGTGGTCGCCTGCTGTACAGGGCGAACAATGCGAGTCCCTTATATGAAAACCTTTTTTATTAAGCACGCTACAGAAAATTGATGTAGGTCTTTATGGGCCAACTTTAATAGACACCACAGGAATTTTCGATCGTCTTTTGTTTTTGTGCTACAGGCTAAAACTTGATTTTCGCTTATTCGAAATTATTAACTCTGGTGATTTAAATAATGAATTGCTAAAAGAAAATAATAATTCAATGATTTTCAGACAAATAGCGGACATTTTAATTAATATATTATGAAATATACCTAATAAAATTACAAACCAATCATCTACCTACACAGATAATTTTATAATTAGTGCAAATATAATAACTTCATATCAAATAATAAATAATAATTATTTGGTCCATACTGTACAACTGTTACGTTTAGGAGAAATGCAATATGAAATTGAATGCATAAATTAATATATCATTACGGCATATTGCCCATTGTTGCAATTTGTCTGTAGTACAAATTAAGAAATTTTTTTGTTTGTAAAACCATAACCATACTCTATGTTTTTATATACAGTGTTAAAAAATAAGTAACAAATTATGAGGACGAGTAAAAAAAAACTTAATAAACATGGGCCCGACCGTCAACTGTTTTTGAGAAAGAGGTCATTTTGTAGTGATTGAACAAATTTTTGTCTATGCCAGTAAATAGACCATAAAAAAGCAACAAAATTTTATATGAAATATTTTTTCACTTTCTAATAGTTACGAAGTTATTTGAAAACACATCTAAGATGACCTCTGAAAGTTAAACAAAAATTCTCATTTAATCAAAGTCGTAACTCTTACAGTTTTTGAGATAGAAGAGGGATATCCCGAAAAAAATTCATTTTTCACTCTTGTATGTATCTCGGAAACTATTGAAGATCGGACCCATGTTTATTAAGCATTTTTTACTCTTTTTGGTCAGTACTATATGCACTATTATATATATTATATATATATATATATATATATATATATATATATATATATATATATACAGGGTGTAAATTTTAAAACGGGTCATAGGGCTATAACATAGGAAATCTATATATTATATAATAATGTGAGTTTATAGGATATTATATAAAGAGAATTAAATTTATTTAATTTCTAATGACTGTAATTCGTCAATATCAAATGGAACATGCTCTATTTTATTTTTCAATTAAATACCTGAAATAAAAAAAGGTAAGTATCAAAAAAATATATTAGAATAATTTGATAATGATATAATAAACTAACATATTGTAAGAAAATAAGAAGTATCTTATTTTTACAGTGAATCATACATGTATTTGCACTCGTATATGCAACTTTTTTGTTTACTTAAACTTAAATGACTTAGAAATCAGATTTTGAAAACTTATTTGTACGAAAACCTTATGTATTATGCATAATATCTTAAATTAGAATATAAGTGCCTTGTAGTCTTCTATAGAAAATAATTTATGTTTATTATTATTATTTTGATTTAAAAACTGTGGTGTCACAATTAGATTGACAGTAATTTCTATGTTCTTCGTGTACATACGGTATCATATTTACCGTATTTAGTTTACATTGCCAGAGAGATTGCATACTAGAAATATAACGATAAATTACTGTCAACAGAACCATCAGAGACATACGATATCATCTATCGGATCAGTGACAGAGTGTGAAACTATTTTACTTAAAACAATATATTTTTGATTCAATCCGATACCAATACCGTTTTCTTTCCACTTATTTCCAGTTCCCGGTTTTCCAATAATTGATCTTTCAGTTCTGTAAAGTTTAGATCTTTTAATTTCATTTTTATTTTATTTTTTAACCGACACCTGACACGAATGTAACATTTTTATTTACTTATTGCGGGTTTAAAAATTTATATTTAATTTATTTTTTGTACTCTGGTGTGTAAACTGGGTACTTTACACTATTTGCAGTGTGTAGAGTAAACAATTTTCATATTTTATTTACCTTACACATTACTGAGCTGCCACCATCGATACACGTTTGGTATTTGTCTTACCTAAATTTAGTTTTTTCTGGTGGTAGTACTGACTGAGTACTGCAGTATTCAACTTCAGATGTTATCTGTCAAATGTGAACTCAGTATTTGGTGTGTACAAATTGTCTGTCAAATTTCTAATTTGTTTTTGGCATGTTATTTAACATCATATAAAATATCTTGTACGTAATTGAAGTGTAGTAAACATGCATAATGACATTCGTTCAAAATTTCGTGACTCGACGAGCTCATCAAAAGATACTTGTGTTTCCATTCTTGTTCCATAATTAACTATTATCAGCTATAATATCCCGAGGACATTGAAAATTACGAAATAATTTTGACAGTTACCGAAAGCGCGTTGCTTGGGAATAGCCCGACGCCAAAGCCGGAGGAGGTGTTACCTAAAAGCAACGTGCTTGAGGAAGTTGTGATAAAATTATAAGTATTTATCAATGATCAAGGGGTATTCGGTGAGAATATTTTTTGCAATTTTAATTAAATTTATGAAGAATTTGTATTTAGCAGAATTTAACAATTATAAAATCACCCAATAGATGGCAGTAGTAGCTATGAATATTGTTCAGTGTGAAGTGTGTAACGATAATAAGATTGACATTGACACTACGAGATGCCCAGACACCTTCAGTTTTATTATACAAATGTTTAATAGTAATAATAATAGAATGATATTTTCTAATTTTTGATTTATAATAGAGTGTTTTATTGTGTGTAAACAATTAATCTTCAATTATCTGTCAAAAAGTGTTAGTTACTTAGCAACTTAAGTGGTAATTGCTTAGGATTTTCACACTAATATTCACAATACTGTATCATTAAAACATTTAACAAATACGATTTATAATAATAAATACAACGGTAATAACTATTACACTGCCATTCAATGTTCACGTCGTGTAACATATAACTACCACAAATTTTAACTTTATACTTTTTTGGCGCATTTGTTTCACAGCTTATATATCTGGTCGCCGGATTTCTGGAATCTTCTAGAATATTCTTGCTGTACACTCTTAATTATCGATACAGAGCATTCTTATTGTACTCGCTTGGCTATTAAAATTATCGAATTATAGTCGACCAAATGAAGCAGGTTGAGGTTGAGATATGTATTCGACAATAAAATCTTGCAGGATGAGTATTTTTTGTTAAAACTTGAAATAATTATGAACTTGTCAAAACATATTATGATAAAATATCAAGTGATAACTCAGATTGATCAACACAGTATAAAAAAATAATGCAATGAAAAGGACAAATAAACAGTTTTTAATGAAAAATGAACGATTTATAACGCAAATTTGTTGAGCGACTGAAGTACACACGTACTTACTCCGTAACGATAAAACAATGACTGCCAACTGCTGCGCTAGTGTGCTACAGCCAAGCCAGAACACGTTCGCTTCAACTAATCGATAAAAGTAGAAGGCTCTGATTGGCTTAGTGATTCGTTTCTGTTATTTTGCTTTTGCGTTCGTTTTACAAATACAGAATATTCCGTCCAACAAAATTTCTTGTGGATACAGTTAAACAAATATCTAGAACTACATTAACAACTAACAATTGTCATTTTTACCTCTCGCTAAAAATCTTATATCCAGATTTTTTATTAGAATTTTTTTTAGGAATTTCGGGTTTATTATTTTTCAATGATTTCAATTCTCATCATTTCAAAATAAGTGCAATAAGTGCAATGATATTGTGATCGTTTAGAATCTAACATAACAGAAACCTCCAAAAACAGCGGGATCTTAGAAAGGAATCTACAAGGTAGATTGTGAATGTGGTAAACTGTATACAGGCTAATATAAGAGACCACTGGACATCAGGATCAAGGAGCACAAACGGCATACAAGGGAAGATACATCGAAATCAGGAATTGCAGACCACATTTGGGAAAACCACCAAAAACGCGAAAATCATCTTCAAAGAGGATCACATTTACAAACGAAAGTAAAGAGGACGCCAGTGTTGCCACGTTCGGATGTAACGAATTCGGAAGATTGTTCGTAGAATATCGGTAGATTTCGATAATTTTCGGTAGATTATTTTTTTTTGCATTTTAATATATAATATATTTGTTGTGTTTGTTTTATGGATTTTTTGTAGAAAACACTAACATAAATGAATAATTTTATTTATCAAAAAATGTAAATTTATATAAAAACAAGAAAAAGTTCTTTTGAAGATTAATGGATGTATCTTCGTAAGAATTTTTTCTTTTTAAATTAGAATCATCATTTTGGCAATAAGATTAAGAAATCGGGAATTCCCCTAGTATTGTTTGTACAATTTGTCAATGGGAAGAGTGATAAGGAAGTGTACGTTGACTACCTTTAATTTAAATTTTACTAAATAATAAATTATTGAAACAATATAATCAGAAATTTTGTCAATCAGCAAATTCGGTAGATATCAATGTCTTTCGGTAGATCGGTAAATTGAAGAAAAATTCGGTAGATCTACCGAAAAATCGGTAGAGGTGGCGTATATCATGAGAAATCGGGAGAAGGTCTTCAATCCAGGGACCTGAATCGAAATGTATTTATGGTTCAGGTTCGTTTTAGGTTCAGGAAAAAAATGTCGGTTCAGGAATTTTCAGTTGAAGAAAATACGAATTATAACTGTTCATTGGTTTTGGGTTCGGATTCGATTTTCGGTGATTAACAAAACATGGTGATATTAGTACATTTAAAATCATATTTAATTTGAATTTACAATTTTTAATTATGTATTTAACAGATCTGAGACGAATTTGAATTTAAAACGGTTTAAATTAGGTTCAGGTTTATTGACCTTAAGAAATAAAGGTTCGGTTAGGTTCAGGTTCATCAAAAATTCCGGTTAATTCGGGTTTTCGGTTCAGAATCGAGTTCAGTTTCAGGTCTTTGCTTCAGCCAAACCAATGCAGATATCAAAGCACTTTGGAAGAAGATCATTTCTCAAAATATATCACTGAAGATTAAAACCAGGGAACCAGCAATTCAAGAACCGCCAAAGTCAAGACAACAACAAATCATGGATCACCGAACACATTTGAACTCACAGCCACGCTTGACCACACTCATTTTACTAGATATGTCTCGTAGTATTAGGAATTAGTATTATCAGTATACCTAATGACGATAGCAGGTACTTGTTATGTATACGTTTTGGGGTAATCGTTCTGAACTTTTCCTAATGTTGGCATCCCTGTGTATATTACTGATTCAGTGAACAGTTGTAAATTAGAAACAAAGGTCTTTTGTACTTGTGATTGAATACTAATAAACTAGCCTCCAGTGAAACTGTGCCTCAAGCATTATTTACATAATCCCGCTACCAATCAGGATCCCAAAGTACATCACAATACTTAGCTACCTATAAACGTTGTAATATTATTTGTGTTTTGTTAATAATTATAGTTAATAGTACTCACTCAGTATTACCAACATGAATGAAAAGAAAAAATTAAATTTAAGTAAGACAACTTAAGTGTCACACGTGTATGGACGATGTGTAAAGTAAATAAATTTTTTTGGGAATCGCTAATATAAATTTATTTTTGCTGAAATCACTAATTTTGTAATTCAAAATGGCTCAATTTTAAATAAATTAGGAAAGAGTGAAAAGATAATGTCAGCCACCGGGATTTGAAACCAGACCCACTCTCTTGCCGGGACAACGCTCTACCAATTGAGCTATGGCGGACTCCTCCCGTTGGCTCACATTATCTTCCACAAATGTTAGACTGAAAGATTCTCATTTGGGAATACTCAGCGTCACGTGTTGATGTGGGGTTACAGCTAACCACTACATTTAAACATCAGTGGCTTGTCATAATTTACTTTACATTTGTGGAAGATAATGTGAGCCAACGACAGGAGTCCGCCATAGCTCAATTGGTAGAGCGTTGTCCCGGCAAGACAGTGGGTCTGGGTTCAAATCCCGGTGGCTGACATTATCTTTTCACTCTTTCCTAATTTATTTAGAATAAATAGGCTGTACACTCTACGTTCATTTCGGCTCAATTTTACTCATTTATCCAAACTAGTATTTTTTCAAATAAAAAAATTACCAATAATAAGTGAGCTTCTTGAAACATCATCTATGTAATTTCTATGAATCGATAATGTATAATGTCCAAGGTTGAGAGACAAATGCACCGTAGGGTCAAGGGGTAGGATTACATACCCTAATCTCTTTTACGATATAATTTGCTCCCTTTGCGAACGCCCTTAATTGTCAATATTAATTTATTTTTGCGGATCGGATCTTTATCATTATTTTTAATGATATTCAGTATAATTTTTACCTTCCGTCACCTTTAGGTAAGGGAGGTATTGTCTTTGGTCAAAAAATTCGGTGGTGTTTTTAATGAATAAGCACGTTTAAGGTCCCTACAATACGATTTTACTGGTTTTACGATGATGTCTGTATGTGTGTGTGTGTGTGTGTGCGTGTGTGCGTGTGTCCGTGTGTGTGTGTGTGTGTGTGTGTGTGTGTGTGTGTGTGTGTGTGTGTGTGTGTGACAAATTTTTCTCCGACGATAACTCCAAAACTACAATTCTAAAAATTATGATTCTTTCGTATTCCTCTTCCTTACAACCCTATGAAGAGCTGATTAGATTTTGGTTATAATTGGTCAACCGGAAAAATCGCAGTTAAATATCATTTTCGACATTTTATGTGATTATCAATAGAAAGAATATCTTATTCTCTATACGGTTCGATTATACAGTTTCCTTCATATTCAATAGATATAGAGTTATAGAGAGATTAACTTTCGAAAATCAGTCAGCTTTGCAAAAATTATGAAAACAACAGATGTCAGTGTCAAGTGCAAAACCAAAGTGGAAAGTATATGATCTGAAAGTGATATAAGTGACAGTGTCCCTCGGCAGTGACTTGCATTTGCGGCCTCGCCTCAAGATAGGAACTTATAATGCCAGAAGTACGAGAAAGGCAAAAGAGAAGATGGAAGGACTGTATAGCAAGATTTGAGGGAGGAAGAACTGTGTCATGAAGATGCGTTGGACAGGAATGAGTAGAAGAGAAGAGTAAGAAACAGCGACTTCTAATAAAATAGGGAAAAGTTGAAGCAGGAGGAAGTGTTAAGTGCAATACATAATGTACGTTCGTATTCGTATTAAAATTTTATTAGATTTTAGAATCTTTTCAAAGGAACTTTCAGTATGGATATGTGAAAAATAGTGTGTTCTTGTTACAAATATACAGGATATATAGAATCTTTTTCAAGGAACTTTTGGTATAGAATATGTACAAAATACATCGAATTGACGGAAGGTTTTGTGCTGGCCACAACAGATTTTTTTCAATTAAGTAGTAAATAGTAGATATTTTTAAATAATAGAACTATGCATAATAAAAGAGTCAAGGTAGGATGATAATATTATTTTTAAGATATGAACACAAAATGTAAAATAAAATGTGATTTTACATTTATAAATTAAAGTTGGTACCGAGAGGAAAAATTGCCAGATAATAGTTTTCCAAGCCATGAACTCTTCAGCCTTACTCCTGAAATATTGGAAATCGAATATGAATGCATTTTATAAATCACGCTTCAGCAACAATGCTGTCCAAACGTATCTCCACACACATGATAAGATAACAGTTTGCGGCACATTGTAAAGGAAGAGGAAGTACCGTCCTACCTTCCACTGCTTACACTTCGGCATTTGCTATTCGACCCACAGAAAAATTCTTGTCTTAAAATATACACATTACATATGCGATTTTTCTGAATATATAGATGTGTGCTTTACTTAATTTCACTGAATGCCATAAAAAATAGTCTTTACTATGAACAGAAATACATTTTCTGGATAAAAAAAATTATCATCACGGCATATTACCCATTTCTGGGTGTGCCAGTATGCACAATAGTGACCCCTGTGGTGCACTCTCCAAGCCAGCTATGAGTGCCCGTGAGGTGACGCCTAGTAAGCGCCCAAAATATACCGTCATCATTACCGATGTCTACATGCGTTGTAGATACTGGCACACCCAGAAATGGGTAATATGCCGTGATGATATATTTATTTATTTATGTAGACATCGGTAATGATACTAATGATGACGATATATTTTACCGTGTGGGCGCTTACCAGGCGTCACCTCACGGGCACTCATAGATGGTGTGGAGAGTGCACCAGAGGGGTCACTTTTGGGCCATTTAAAATTGGAAACATTTGGATATTTTCTGGATAATATATTTATTTCAGGTACCATTTTGTAATACTATATTAACTTCTCCACTAAATAGAATAATGAATACATACAACATTAAATTTTGTGATTTGATATATTTCACCTCTCATCAAAACAATTCAAACGTGCTGTTGTAAATGTATTAGAATAAGTAGTATAAATTTATCTTCTTCATCTTATATTTTGTTGTTATAAATGCATGTAATTAAGTTCTGTGAACCTATTATTAGTCATTTTTGTACTATTGGTTTACCTTTAAAACTAGCCAATCACGTGATAGTTTAAAATTTTGTAAAAAAGTAAAAATCAATGTGTTCTCTGGAAAGAACAAGTTTTATAACACATGTTTTTCTCGCACGCGTCTAATTGACAAGTGCAAAAAAGTATTATAAAATGAGTTTTTTATAATATTTTTTATATTTTGCGCCTTCTGCATATTAAAATATTTTTAAAAAACAGCTAATATTAAACCGAGTTAATTTAGAGAAATTTTTAAGTGAAATGTTGTAGTTAGTAACACTGAATAGACCACATTCAATTCTTATTTAAAGGTTAATGTCATGTCATATTTACGAACAAGTTTAAGTGAATTGAAAATTGAATAATTGAAAAAAATTACGTGAATTTAGTGTAATCATGGAAGATGAAGTCAATTGCAGTCCGCCTGAGCTCAGACCACTTCCTAAAAAAACAATTAACTAAAAATAAATTACGTAAAAAAGGGTTAAGTAAATGTCATTTAGTACCAACCTTCTAAAACAAAAAATTGCATATAGTAATGACTTCATTATGAACACAAAATCTAAAAAAAAGATTTTTTAAAGTAAATAGAACTAATAACAAACTGATTTCTGCTCCTTGGGATAGGGTCTAAAACGCTTCCTTGTGGAACACCCAACTGAATTTGATGAAGAGTAGAAAATGTAAAAATGAGGCATATAAATTGAGGAGAATTATTTACAAAACCTGGCTTCGCACGGGTAAAGCTAAAATAACGATTAGCTACACGTGTACCAGTACATGCGCTGCGTAGGGAGCCGGCAACCTGCCTCGCATCGTACATGTAACAGGCTCCGCCCACTGCCCATCCGATCCTCGCATCACACCTAACAGCGCCCTTTTCTAAACATGTCTCGGATACTTTTACTTATGTACATATGATGCAAGCTCTCTCCGATATGTATCGAAATCTGCTAACGGTTAAAACTTAACTATAGATACAAAGATAAAAAAAATAATTGATATCAACCCCTATTGTACCGCCTTGAAGTATGATTTTTCAAAAACGCTAAAACACTCTTTATTTCTTACCAAAAGCATAAATAAGAATTTTTATATGCCTAACTTGAGAAATGATGGGTTCTCCATACAAACTTTCATCCCCTATTTCACCTCTTCAAGTTTTATTTTCGCGACAAAAGGTAGCCTATGTCCGTCTCCAAGTCCAATCTATCTGTATCCCAAAATTCATCAAAATAGGTTCAGCGGTTTAGGCGTGAAAACGTAACAGACAGACAGACAGACAGACAGAGTTACTTTCGCATTTATTATATTAGTATGGATTTTCGTACCTGCCAAAACCAACTATGAATACTTAAACTAAAAAAGGAAGATGAATGAAACAAATAAATGGGCAAACAATGGACGTGTTTGTATCACATCACACAATATACGAATTTGAAATACTTTGTACACAAGAAAAAACATTTTTTCGCAATAATGATCAAAGTGAGTGAAAGGAATGGCTAACTGCGTGTGTCGCTTGTAGCATTGATGTCGCATCGTTTTGCATGTCAAGTTTTTCTCGTTTTGGAAAGCGCTTCTACAAACTTTCAGTTGAAGTTTTCGCGAGCACATGTTGCCGCGGTAGGCAGAAGGTCCCTGGCTCGAAATGGAAATCCCTGTGCAATCAGCGCTTCAAGTGAGGGGTGCCGGTCTCCTACCTATTACCTTACAGTTCAATACGGTTTATGTATACATAGCGTTTCGCGTTCAACGTAAGAGTTAGGAGCTTGACGTTTCCACTGCGCACACAACATTTTCATTTCAGTTTTAATATCACCCCCGGAATCGGAGTAGCGAATGTTGGACCTCTAGATGCATACAAAGTTAGATGCATGTCAACTCATATCCTTATGAAATTTTAACTTATTGCAATATATTTTCTCAAAATGTACGTAATATATATAAAAAAAAACATAGAAATCGCCTCAACGATCAAGGAGATTTTTTTTTTAAAACGTATGAAGAAAGAAATTATGAAAAACTCAATAACGCTACGGCAGGAATGTGCATTTACGCGTAAAAAAATATTTTTTCTACAGTCACTATAGAAAGTAGCCATTTGCGCTCTCTTTTGTCAACGCAAAATGCCACTTTGCCGCTCATGCGCGACAAAGTAGAAAAACGCTCGCTGTCCAAATTTCTAAGTATACAATGTTGAAAAATGTCACTTGTCTACATTCTTAATGAAAATGTTTAGTTAGGAACTAATGGTACTGTAATTACACATTTATCACGTTCACAAGTCAATTTGAAATATGTTCTGTCGGTATTTAACATAACCTAACAAAATGCCACACTGCTGTGAAAATGAAATAGGGCATTCATTTACAAAAACGAAAGTATAAAATACTTAGATTAGATTGAATAAAAACTCAAGAAGAATGGAAAATAACGATAAAATAAAATTAAATATAAAATAAATTGTGTGAAGTTATGTTTAGTAATAGGAATGATTGTACACAGATGGCGGTAGGATAGTTACGAGTCGTACTGACATCTGATCTCTAGTTAACTATTTATTTTGATTACAATAAAGTTATTAGTTATTTCGTTACTTAAATAATTGCGAGAAGTCAGTCAATGCACATCATGTCTATATAATCACAAATTCCTTGAAATATTTGTTAATTTTTTCAGTGTGACAGGCGTGACAACTAACCACACATTTTGCTACAAAAACTCATCAAATCATCACAAATCCTTGCTTCCACGCTCTAATTTTGGTTTTTTTTATGGAATAGATGGCTACTGTAACGATATAATCATTTAAAAGCCTTTTTAAGTTTAAACCGTATCTTTTGTATTAGCCAATCGTTATTTATTGAGCAGTAATGTAAGTATAAAGTGTACATTTTATTATTTTTTGTTATGGTGGAGGACCCCATTGTGGCGACTGTAGAAAAAATCTTGTGTGTGTTTCGAGCGCAAATGGACATTGTCGATTTCCTTCGTCGCGCGGCAACAACCTCTCAATCGACAATGGTGCATTTTGCGCTCTTAATTCACAAATAGCTATTTACGTTTACGTGTAAAAAATGTTAAATAAGTAAAAAACGTAGATAATGTATAATTTTAGTTCTTCATAACGACA
Source organism: Ophonus ardosiacus (assembly GCA_943142095.1). NCBI lineage: Eukaryota > Metazoa > Arthropoda > Insecta > Coleoptera > Carabidae > Ophonus > Ophonus ardosiacus. Next base: position 46,655,514 of record OW964833.1, on the reverse strand, counting down.
CTAGTTGACTTCTTGTTTACAAATGTCACATTAGAGTAACTTTTCTTAATCCTATCATAAATATATTCTAAAAACAACTGAAACTATGATAAGTTCATAAGAAATAAAATAAATAAATAAATATATCATCACGGCATATTACCCATTTCTGAGTGTGCCACAATCTGTTTTATCGTAGATATCGGTAATGATGATGCCATATTTGTACCGTGCGGGCGCTTGCCGGGTGTCACCTCACGGGCACTCAAATATAGATAAATTAACATGAAATGCTTAAAATTTGTATAAAATTCATTTTCAATAAGTTTGGAGCTAATGATTTAAATCTCTTTCAACTATATCTTATTAGTAATTAATAAATAGAAAATGATTTTAGTTTTGCAATTTTTTTATTCGCCGTCTATTTTTAAATGTCTTCAAATTTATTTCTTTACAAAACTGCCTAAAATTTACATAAAACATATAAAACATTTTAAAAATATACTACACTACAATATGCTTCAAATTTACGTATTTATCTAATTTTGACGTAAAATGTGTTTAAAGTTTGACGTTTGAAATTATGTTTCAGGAATATATTTCTCTACTAATCTGATTGTTGATAGTTACCTAATTGTTTGTCTGAATGAATGAGGCAGCGAATGTATTTTAAGAAAAACCAGTAAATGCAAATCTAACTGAAATAAAAGATAATTTGCACAAAAGTAAAAAGAATCTGAATAAGAATTGCAAAGCTACCAATGTATATTCAGAAGTTCAGAATAATAATATCGCAAACACGCAATGAATATATCAAAAGAGGAATTTACCAAGAAATATCAAGATTTAAAATAAAAAATATTAGAAGCTAACCCCATATTTAAAAAAAATTGAATTATGTATACATAAATTTATTATGGGCCATAGGATATCAATGGCAAAATATTCATATGGATATAATTGCCGCCCTATTAATTTTAGAACAAAAATGAAAATACAAAAGTTCAGATATTAAAAATGCGTTAAATGAGTTTCACTTATTAATATATGTTCTTGTTATGAGATGAAACGTAAAATAAAATATTTATCTTTAAGCTTTTTACAGAATGCCATGCAAGACAAAATATACAGTGTGTTCAGAAATAAACCTAATTCGGAGTAGGCTATGAACACAGAGACGTATGTCTGATCACTATTCAATTCAAAAGTCAAGTTTTCAAAATTGATCGTGAAATGTAATTTTAACCGTTTTCTACTTTATTTCTATTTCTAAAATAAGGATTCAAGAAGATTTCTTTTGATAACAATTTTGATAATATCTTGTGTCAAATTGACATTTAATTAAATACTATCAAATTGATAGGTTTTTTTTTGTTCAAACCTACTTCGAGTTAACATTTTTTTGAATACACTGTACAATTCAAATAATAATATTGTGACATTGACCTATAAAAGTTTATTACAACTCTAAGAGTTATTAAGACCTCTGGCATGGTTAACATGTTGAGTAATCTCGGCTACTCTGTTAAACTTTTTAAATTTTATACTAACGATGATGAAACTTATTTTAGTTCTTGAAATACGTATTTAGTTTTATTAAAATACCGACAGACGCCAAATATTTCCAATTTTAAATGGCAGAAAAGTGACCCCTGTGGTGCACTCTCCACACCAGCTATGAGTGCCCGTGAGGTGACACCTGGTAAGCGCCCACGCGGTAAAATATATCGTCATCGTTACCGATGTCTACATGTGTTGTAGATACTGGCACACCGAGAAATGGGTAATATACCGTGATGATATATTTTTTATAAAATACACGTTATATTTCGAACACACGAAATAAATTAACAGAAAGAACAACAATGGAAATGGAAAATAATAATGACATGATACTTGGCATTTTCACGTAAAACTTTCGACTCGACTATTTCTTTTTTTACGGCTGACTTTGCCCGGCGTTACATTATCTTTTTTAGTATCTATCGTTTAATTTTAAATGGTTAAATCAATTGTTGCTTTTTAAACCAGTTTTAACCCTGGTTTTCTTTTTTCCCAACTCTACCTAATAGAGAGGTGAAAAACAAAGCATTGCGAGAGGATTGGGAACTGCTTTTGAAATGGTAAGCCATAATAAAATACGCTGAGCAATTAACACATTTGCCTCGTAAAAATCGCTGGGAAAAGAAAATATTTTTCCAGCTTCGCTGCATAATGGGCTTATGGCAACTGTAGGACTACTGTGCAAGATATATTGATTTTGTTTGGCTCACAGATATATTCCATTATCTTAAAGGGATATTAAAGTCGTATTCGTACCATTTGTGCAACTAATTATCAAGAAAATTTTTATAAAAAATTCAAAGTTGACAAGAAGTGTAATTTCATTCTGATTTTAAATAAAAAAGGAATATTTTTTTTATTCAGAAACACTTATCGAAACATATTTACAAATAAATGTACGAATACTTATCCTCTTTGAAAATAACACACATAAACAACTACGAGCCCTACTTAATGATATGGGTATTCGAAAAAAAAAATTAATAAGCCACTTTTGTGCAAGGAAATAGCTATTTGTGTATTAAGAGCGCAAAATGCGACATCGTCGATTGAGAGGTTGCTGCCGCGCGACGAAGGAGCGCGGCATTCTCTCGAAATCGACAATGTCCATTTGCGCTCGAAACACACATAAGATTTTTTCTACAGTCGCCACAATGGGGTCCTCCACCATAAAAAATAATAAAATGTACACTTTATACTTACAGTACTGCTCAATAAATAACGATTGGCTAATACAAAAGATACGGTTTAAACTTAAAAAGGCTTTTAAATGATTATATCGTTACATTAGCCATCTATTCCATAAAAAAAACCAAAATTAGAACATAGAAGCAAGGATTTGTGATGATTTGATGAGTTTTTGTAGCAAAATGTGTGGTTAGTTGTCACGCCTGTCACACTGAAAAAATTAACAAATATTCCAAGGAATTTGTGATTATATAGACATGTATGTGCATTGACTAACTTCTAGCAATTATTTAAGTAACGAAATAACTAATAACGCTGCACTGAAGCCTCATTGAACAATAATGGCTGGTCCTGTTCGCTCACGGTCGTGCCGAACCGAACCTAGCCGAATAACTCGCATTATTTTCATATTGTGCTTCATTTATTTAAACCTGCGCCACACGAAATAATTTCCGTCTACTCACGAACTGCCTCGAAGTTTGCCGACTACTCCAGCAGCAGGCTTTCAATATGCCTTCACAGTCACGGTTCGTACGCGCATTCCATTTAGTATATATTTCAGTGAGCAATACATCATTAATATTTTGTAATAATTTTAATTGTTCCTCAAAATTTATTCCAAAGCATTCATGCCACTGTATTTACCGTACGGTGATCTCGAATTAAACAAATCAAACCAGTCATTCATCATTTTCAAAGATTTACCTGTCTCTTTTCAAATTTCTATAACAAGACCTTTTAATCCACAAATTTCTAAAGCTTTTCAAACAGCATTTGATATAAGTTGCCCTGCCGTTTTCACTTTCTGCCGTTTCAGATCTTTAACGTCCAGATGTTGATTTCTTATTGTATGGAGGTATAATATTTAATTCTGAACTGTATTATTTAACATAATTTCTTGATCAATAAAATGGTTTCTAACTAATTTCAGAAGTTGCGGGGATAAGCAAAAGATAAATATTTCTATTAGAATTAAATGGATTTGTAATTAGAGATGCATTCGGGCCGGGCCGGACCGGGCTTTGAGGTTTGGATCGACTCGGCCCGAAAATAAAAATTTGCCGGCCCGATTCGAAGATCGAGTCGACAAGAAAATTAGCTGGCCCGGCTCGAAAATTGACTCGAAATCGGGCCGGGCGGGGCCAAAGCTCGAAATTGGGTGCATCCGACATTCCTAATTTTGATTTTTATGTGAGGCGAAATGTTTAACTTTTTTCGTGCCAAATTTATAAAAAAACCTCTACATCCTTATAACTTTCGACATTAGTTAACATAAGTTGTTAAAAAAAAGAGACACTTCTAGTGTAAGTTTGTCATAAAAATTAAAGACTTACGAGTATTTAACACATTGTTTCCCAAAGGCGCTCGAAAATTTAAACTGTTTCACAAATCTTATACAAAAAGATATCATTTACATAAGGATTTTTTTTATTTAACTTTATTTCTACTCAAAAATAAGACAAGAAATCATTATAGTTGAAATAAAAATCACTTTTATTTAAGTATACGAATAGTAACAATAGTAATAATAACAAAATAACAATAGCATTGTTATGTTTTAATGAATAACGTTGAATTTTTGAAGTAAAATAACATTTTTATTATTAAGATGTCAAGTATGTTGTTATTAAATCATTTTGACCCTTTTCAACACCATCCATTTTCATTAAAATACTAAGGAAACTGTGCATTTGATTGAACTATAAGATTTTTCGGGCCGGCCCGAAAAGCTCGAATTTTCGGGTCGAGCCAAAACCAAAAGTCCGACTCGCCTCAACTTTTGCAAATGATTAGCCCGATTCGGCCCGATAAAAAATATTTTCGGCCCGGCTCGATGATCGACTCGAAATCGAGGCGGGCTCCGGGCCGGGCAGGACCAAAGCTCGAGATCGAGTGCATCTCTATTTGTAATAAATGAATTTTTTGTACTTATATTTAATAACTTCCATAACGAAAAATTTCAGTCTCTTTTATCATTTGTGCCCGCAAGTACATACCCTGCTTGTTCCAATTTTAAAATTATATTTATTAAAATATTTGAAGCCATTTTTCTTGATCAAGTGCGTAACATATTATTTGTTTTCGTTTTGAAATTAATCCCCGAACAAAGAGAGTTTGAACGGCTTTAAATGGACCTAATATTTTCTCATTAATTTTATCTAAATTAATTTCTTCTGATAAATACGTCTCATCAAAAGCTATTGCTATAAATTTAACGTCCTGTGACATAGACATTGACTTATTTTTTAATAACAGTTATTTAGCAAACCTTCATTTAGGATCAAATTAACAGCCCTGTTTAAATTTTGAAAATGCAGGTAAGGGGTAATGAAGTTTTTCTTGTAAATATTTATATACTTTCGGACTTACACTTCTTAGGCCTGTTCTACAACTGAGTCGTTTGTCGGTTGTCGCTTGTCGTAAGTCGTTTGACGTTAGCAGCACCCGACATTGCTTTCTACAATAGTCGCAAGAGTCGGAAGCTGTCGTAGCGAACTGTCACTTTTAAGTGAGGTTATGGATACTATATCTCTTCCAATTTATTTTAATTTAATTGAAATATAGCTTCAAATAATAAAAATTACGACGGCCGATGCAAAAGAGAAGACAAATAAAATACAAGATGATGGTGGGTAAAACCTCTTATTACCGTTGATATTAGGCAAAATTTTAGTGCGCACAGAAAATTATTTTCAAATTTCAAGTCAAGTGATAACGAAGACTTTTTTAAATTTACGAGAATGTCTATACAACAACTGAAACCATGATTACAGAAAACCTTTGCCAACTGATATTAAACTTGCTGTTAAGATTAGGTAGTTAATTTGAAACACATTATGATTATTATTTGTCCCCAAATATTTTTTTTCTTTTTAAATCGTTGTATAATTTATTTATTTTGCCATACAGACTACTGTTTTCTTGTACCTAATATATTATTATTACATCCAACGTCATATCATTCATTTTCAATTTTCTGTTGACGTGACCTTCAATGTCGTTGTCGGAAAAGATGGGAAATGACCAACTTGCGTTCCGACTCCGACAGCCGGCAGCCGACAACGCCTACCGCCAAATTTCTGCGTAGTGCGCACGCGTACGACATCCGACACCGACTAACGACTTATTGTAAAACAGGCTTCAAAGAAATAGCAGATGCAATATCTCCACTGGATCAACAAACCGATTTATTTTTCAAAATGTAGATTTTTTTTTGAAAGTTTTGATTCAATGTTGTGCCCTGAACTTGATTTTTGTTTATCTAACTCTGTTTTTAAGTCATTTACTTCGTTCTCTACATTATGTTTCTAGCTATCTACTTTAAAATGCTCTCAACAAATTCTTGCAAAATATACAAACAAAAATAGCAAATGCTACGTATATAGATAGAGTGTTCCTCGCAAGAACCATGCAGTTGTAGCCTCGTCTCACGATTGGAACTTTCAATACGAGGAGTACGAGGAAGACCAAAGAGAAGATAGAAGGACTGTATCGCAGAAGACTTGAGAGAAGAAGAGCTGTGTGAAGAAGATGCGTTGGGCGGGAATGAGAGGAAGAGAAGAGTAAGAAATAGTGCCCCCTAATAAAATAGAGAAATTTGAAGAAAAGAGGATTATTTTTATTTTTTTTTTCATATCGTCGTTCTTCTTATAGTTTTTAAGATAGCAGAGGTAAACCCCGTAAAAACTCATTTTTCACTGCCTCGTATCTCGGAAACTATTGAAGATCGGGACCCATATTGATTGAGCTTTTTTACTCAATTTGTTCAGTACTATGTGTCTTTTTTTTGAAACACCCTATACAAATTCACTGATTATGCTTACATAGTTTATCCAAAATAATACCGACAAGAATGGGAATATTTGTGTTTTAACTTCTTTAGTCTTTTACTGATTATCTTTTTTTACAGAAACATTCAACTTCTTTTATATAATCAAAATCTTAGAAGGCTAAGGGGAAACACTGTTCTACATTACGCCTTGTTTTCACAATTTAGCAATTTCTGACTTAATAAATCTCTATATTCAAAACATGATTTTCCAATCTCTTGGAATTGTTGAGAATGAATGTCTTGGTTGAATAATTCGGTGGAAATGAATGTTTTATGGAGTGAAATTCCGGCGCTGCCAGATAATGTATCAATAAAATCAACAGATTAAATAAAATTTAAACTGTTGATCTTAGTTTGTCCTAATTTTGTTCATTTTATTTTTAAATGATAAATACCTGTATATACATCGTCACAAAATAAGTATAATACATAATTCAGTATACAATACAGTGAAGTTTTTTTTTTATTATTTTTTAATTGTGAATATTTGCTTCAGATACAAATTCAGTTTTATGTTGCAAGAAAAATTTACATAATTTAAAAATTTATTTATAGAGGAACAATTCTTATTGACATTCAATAAAATGCAAATATATTAGCTAGCGAATTTGTTTTGATACGATATTTATTAAAGCAGCAATAATCTACTCTTTTGATAATAATTTTTATTATTACTATAGTTATATATATGGCCTAAGCGCCAAAAAATCGTAATTTGCGATTTTGGTACCGTTCGATAGATTGGCGCAACGTCCATCTATTAAACACAGTGGCATAAGTACGAAAAAATTTATTTAAGTAGATATTTCACTTTGAAGTTGCGCAAGCGACAATCACAATTTTAATACGCAGGCGCAAAATGGCATAAGCTCCATTTCTACGTAGTTTCTTATAGGTGAATGCAGGGTGAAGTGGCCTGAGTTATTGATGTCAAAGTAAGTGTTTTAAAAAAATTTGGTATCATTGTTTACTATAATTCATTTTAGTAAAGATCAAAGTTTTCTCATAGTATATTTTTATAATAATACAGATTCAGTATTTGTCGCAAAACTTGTTTAAACATTCTGTCGTTTGTGCCATCGACCTGCAAAAAATCTGTTCGGGTACAACCGACAATCTACATGTTAAATTTATATCTCAAACTATCGGCAACAATATGTCATTCATTATTTGTTATTTCTTGCTTTCACATTTTAGTTTTTTTCAATATTTTATACTTTAATGCTGGTAATTAATTAAAGTTTATGTAATGGTAATGACAGATTATTATGTGTTTCAGCGTTCAAAATATTGGCGCTTAAGTCATTGTCCCAAGGCCAGAAAATCATTGAATTAGCTCTTTCTCTTCCATCAGCACTTGAAAATAATGATTTGATGGAAGCACTGAACAATGATGTGTTATTTTCCGATGCTCATACAGTAGAATATTTAATAAGTCTATGTGAATTAAATGTTATACCACCAAGATATCATCAAGAATACTTGTGTTTGAAGTATGCGTCTTCTGTTCCTGATGAACTAGATGAGACTGACGTAGAAGATTATTAGATATAGTCATTTTATTTCATATCCAGTCCTGTCGGTAAAGTAACTAAAGTATAAAACATCGGAGTGATAGTTTTTTTTTATTTTTATTAATTTTGTCTGAGTTTTGATGTTTGTATAATTATAGAAGCGCAATATTTTTGTACTGATATGTTTAAAAAAAGTTTATTAAGTAAAATATATTCTAATATGTATTTCAAATAAATCCTTTAACAGTCCTTTAATAATTACAATTATTACAGATCATGTCACAAACGCCGTTGTCCGTTTAAATTATCAAAAATTAAAATGACATATCTTCGCGCAAGCAACATTTGCGATCAAAACTTACGTTAATGTAATTGTCTTAACCGACATATAAATTTGGCATAAACACCACATAAACGAAACATTTGGCATAAGTGCCAATCAGACAACATGTAATTATCATGCAGTTCTTTAATTTATATTTACATTTAAATACACACAAAAATTCAGAAAAATATCTGCTTACTTTTAATGCAGTTAAGACATTAAAAATATATTTGTATAAAAGTGCAAACAGTTTTTTGTGTCTCCTGGCTTATTATGAGCAGAGGTGCACTCGATTTCGAGCTTTGGCCCGGCCCGGCCCGAAGCCCGCTTCGATTTCGAGTCGATCATCGAGGCGGGCCGAAGATATTTTTTATCGGGCCGAATCGGGCTAATCATTTTCAAAAATCGAGGCGAGTCGGACTTTTGATTTTGGGCCGGCCCGAAAAATCTTATAGTTCAATCAAATGCACAGTTTCCTTAATATTTTAATGAAAATGGATGAAGTTAAAAAGGATCAAAATGATTTAATAACAACATACTTCACATATTAATAAATAAAAATGTATTATTTCAAGGTTATTCATTAAAACATAATAATTATATTGTGATGTTGTTATTATTATTGTTATTACTTGTATACTTAAATAAAAGTGATTTTTGTTCCTACCATAATGATTTCTTGTCCTATTTTTGAGCAGAAACAAAGTTAGATAAAAATTTTTATGTAAATTATATTTTTTATATAGGTAAGATTTGTGAAAAAGTTGTTTAAATTTTCGAACGGCTTTGGTCAACAAAGTGTTAAATACTCGTAGGTCTGTAATTTTTATAACAAACTTACACTAGAAGGGTCTCTTTTTTTAACTACTTATGTTAACTAATGTTGAAAGTTATAAGAATATAGAGTTTTTTTATAAGTTTGACACAAAAAGAGTTAAATATTTCGCCTTAACATAAAAATCAACATTAGGAATGCCGGATGCACCCAATTTCGAGCTTTGGCCCGGCCCGGCCCGAAGCCCGGCCCGATTTGAGTCAATTTTCGAGCCGGGCTAGCTAATTTTTTTGTCGAGTCGATCTTCGAGTCGGGCTGGTAATTTTTATTTTCGAGCCGAGTCGATCCAAACCTCAAAGCCCGGCCCGGCCCGGCCGAATGCATCTCTAATTATGAGAATGGCGCTTGTGTCGTTTTGCCTTGAACGCGACGATATATATAATCTGTAACCCTTTTAGTACCTTTTCGGTGTAAGGGTGCCGGGCGCACCGAGCAGCATTGTGATAAATTTTTGTTGCTGAGCGTTCACCCATCCAACATATCGCTGCTGTGTAGCCTGCTCGGACTTGCCGATCACAAAGCTGACACTCTAACCACACTGCCGTACTGCCGGCTATATAGTTACTATAGTTAAATAATGAAATAAAACTAGAAAAATTTAATACTGTATTTAAAACACCGCATGTTTTACTGGATATACATCATAAACAGGTATGTATGAAAACTATTAATGTTAATCGCCTTACTAATCTTGGTGCTCACTTTTATGTAATATACAGGGTGCACACAAGAATCTGTGAAAAATTTGTGTTAAATTTAATTTTTGTTTTTTCAAGTATTCGCCTGCGGCTCGCCCTACAAACGTTTCGATCGCGCGGAAATTATCTATTCCGTACTAGTTGTAGAATATACTATTCTTTGATATGATAACCTATACGAATATATAATTGAATTGAACTGATAGTATGGTGAGTGAGTAGAGTAGTACGTACTGCTAGGAGACGAAGTTGAATAGTACCGTGGCGCCATCCTGGTGAATGCGTATGAACGAACACGGAATGATGAGCAGCTTGTGGAATAGAGAGAAAACGTGTTTTGATGGGTCTCCCCGTTGGCGAGAAATCACGGACGGAGATTTGCGATTAGAGACGTCGCATAAGCCCGAAGGAACGCAGAGGAAATTAATTAATCAGCCCGTGGTCTCTCTACCCTCCCATTTCACCTCTCATTCCATCCATTGCTGTCACCGCGTTCGACTATCGCAACTTCCAGCGACACACCATTTCAGCCTCACTGCTTTATTGCTACAGCCACAGCCACATAAATATGTGTACTACAACCTACTTTATTTATATTTATTCTTTACGTTTACAATCTATTCAGTATCTGCTATTTTCAATAAATTTATACTAAAAAATACACTTCTGATGTAATGTATACCGCCAATGCTGTTGATATGGTGCATTGTTCAATTATTGTCACTTTACATAGGAATTAAAAAAATTACCGACGACTTGGATGTATTGGTGTTTTAATATTTGGGAAAAAATATCCAAACAGCTTCTATTTGTTTTAGTTCCTCTTGTGGGTGTTATATATATATATATATATATATATATATATATATATATCAAATAAATAAATAAATATATCATCAAGGCATATTACCCATTTCTGGGTGTGCCAATCTGCTTTATCGCAGATATCGGTAATGATGATGACATATTTGTACCGTGCGGGCGCTTACCAGGCGTCACCTCACGGGCACTCATTGCTGGCGTGGAGAGTGCAACACAGGGGTCACTTTTGTGCCATTTAAAATTCGAAATATTTGGCGCCGGTCGGGATCGAACCCGGTTTACCCAGGTTCGCGACCAGACACTCAGGCACACGGCCACGGGACCCCTTATATATATATATATATATATATATATATATATATATATATATATATATATATATATAAATTAAATTAAAAGGCAATTTTAATTTATTTTTAAAAATGTAACATTACAAAATTTTTACAAAATCTTGTTATTTTATCAAATTGACAATGTTTAAATGTAAAATTGATATCAAAATTCGTTTATTATGTTAACTTTTGAAATCTTACGTGAGAATCTCAAATTAATAGTCCTGAGGAAGGTTTCAAATAAACTGAAAGCTTGACTTTTATTAAAAAGAGTTTCAAAAATTTTTTCTGCCCACTGAATTCCATTTGACTGTAATCCCGCTTTAAAATTTGTCTTCTTAACTACTCGACCAGTCGCGAGTACTCCCACATCTATATATATATAGTGTGTCCCCGGGGGACCTAACTATATTTGTAAACTTCCTTGTTTTGCATTTTCTTCAAAAAAAGTTTTGCTTCATTTAGGACGTCCGCAGCCTCTAACAAAATTTCGAAATAACGTACACTATATACATATTTCGAGAACTACGTTCTCAACATTTGTAGAAACTACAAAATAATAAGAAGTTAAGATTAGTCAGCATGTAAACCATGCCAGATGTCAAAACAGCCCTGAGGAATAAGGGAGAGAACTAAGATTATATAGGGAGAGGAGTCATAGGTGAGTGGATACATAATTGGGTTACTAAGATTAAACAAAGTAACTGTCTCATATAATTTAGAATTTGGGATGGGACCTAGGTCCGCCTTCATCAATTTATCTTTACATTTATGTAGTATCAAACTCTCGGGTGCGTCTAAATGTCTATTATTATCAACATGTTTTAATAATTGTATAATAAAATTGTCAATTTTATGATTGTTAATAAACCACTGAAAAGATAAGCAAAATTTTGTTTTGTATTTGTTTAAGACTTTTCTATCTTCTTTAAAATAGCAATACTTTGAGTTTTGTTTGATATTGAGTCAAAGCGACAGTTTTTGTGTGGATATCAAAGAAATTATTTTTGCTTTGTATTCACGTATAATTGAACTATATTTAATTGTTTAAATTTTAGAGAGTAGGAATACAAAAATTATTAAATTAATAAGGTAGGTAACAATTACCATCAACCGTATGAAACGAATGAAAACAATGATAATTATAATTATAGATCATCATTTGTTTGGTCTCATTATTACTTACTTAATTAAAATATTAAATTTTGACTTACGTAACATTGTCTTTACAAGCAAATATTATTACTAGCAAGTTTATATCTCTATTCATTTTTGAATTAATGTCGCAAAAACCAATATATTCCATTTTCAGATAAAAACTTCAAAATTTTCAAAAATCTAATTTCATGTATCTAGATACTTCTCACTGCACTGATTCCAAATTTTGAAACCGCAGGTCGATATCTCTTTTCGTTCTCGAGATATTTAGATTCAAAGTTTTGCACAAAACTGCCCATTTTTGGGTAATAACCCAAAAATGGGTCGAGATATGAATTTGGAGATATCATCATTCGATTCTACGGGCAAAATTACATAACTATACCAATTTTCATAATTTTTAAACACCGCATACAATCTCTAAAGGAAAATAACTGAAAATGACCAAAAATCGTAAAAATCGTAAGGGGTACCCCTTGCGATTTTTTCAGATTTTGGCCGTTTTCAGGGGTTTTCAAACTTTTATTCTTAAAAAATGAACCGGTTAGTCAAAAATTATGAAAATTGGTATACTTATATATTTTTATCCGTAGAATCGAATGGTGGTGTCGCCAAATCCGTATCTCGACCTATTTTTGGGTTATTACCCAAAAATGGAAAATTTTATGGAAAACTTTGAATCTAAATATCTCGAGAACGAAAAGAGATATCGACCTGCGGTTTCGAAATTTAGAATCAGCGCATAGAGAAGTAACTAGATACATGAAAATTAGATTTATGAAATTTTTAAAGTTTTTATCTGAATATGGGGTATATTGATTTTTGGGACAATAATTCAAAACTAGGTAGAGATCTAGCCCAGAAATGGGTAATTTTGAGAAAATATTTGAGGTTGAATATCTTCAAAACTAAAAGAGATATCGACCTGCGTTTTCATAATTTGGAATCAGTGCTTTGGAAAGTACGAAATACATGAAAATTTGATTTTTGAATATTTTAATTTTTTTAACCAAATGCAGGTATTTATGACTTTTTGGGACAAAAACTTAAAAATGAGAACAGTTATAAACTTGGTGGTAATATTAGTCAATTTTACACACAATATTAGATATGTAACTATACCAATTTTTATGAGTATGAAACAAAAAGTTTAACAACGCTTAAGTATTCACACTTTCTACAATTTTGCACAAATACCGAACTTTTCTAGTACTACACTGCGCCTCATGCCTCATCGGGATTTAACAAAACAATCTTGGATTCGGAACTGTCCATTAATTTTAATTCTGGTGATCTAGTGTATGCCTCAACAGAAAGAGTCATACAGAATATTTTCAGCATGAAAGACCATGTTTTATTATATTAAGCTCGGTCTAAAATGAAGAGAACAGCCCTCGTGTTTTTTACCTCTCGCTAAAAGAGGTATTGGATTATAGTGCAATACAATATTTATATAACATAAAATGGAAATGGCGAGAGGTATTGTGCTGGCTACAACAGATTTTTATTTGTCTACGAGTAGTGACAATAATAATATCACAATAGTATTATTATACTTTAATAAATAACCTTGAATTCTTGTAAAATAACATTTTTATTTATTAAGATGTGAAGTATGTTGTTCTTAAATCATTTTGATCCATTTTAACTGTATCCATTTTCATTAAAATATTAAGGAAACTGTGCATTTGATTGGATTATAAGATTTTTCGGGCCGGCCGAAAAGCTCGATTTTTCGGGCCGGGCCAAAATCAAAAGTCCGACTCATCTCAACTTTTACAAACGATTGACCCGATTCGGCCCGGTAAAAAATATCTTCGGCCCGGCTCGATGATCGACTCGAAATAGAGGCGGGCTTCGGGTCGGGCCAAAGCTCGAAATCGAGTGCATCCCTAGTTTCAACAAAGATTTGTTGATCTACAATCGTTCTTTACTTGTCATGTGGTTACTATAGTAATTCAATAATCAATATTGTATTTATTGTTGTTGTTCAAAACAAACGAATAAAAATTATATATCTTTTAAAAAACATTTTATTAATAGTGTCGGTAAGTATTCTCCTTCAGAGATTTTTAAGCAATAATTGGTAATATAGTCAGTAAATAATTCGTATGAGCGGTTACTATAGAGTGCTCCACGAATCCGATATCCCTTTTTGGTGAGAGTAAAATCAATAGCTAAGCAGAGTCTCTCTTATTGGTCCGGTACATCACAAATGAATTTCACATGCGCCATGCCGCAATTCGGTTTATAATTTGAATATGAAGAATGTTCGTAGTAGTACTCAACTAGTTTTAGATGCTGTCATATATGAAATCTGTTTTCGTGACAATAGTATTACAAACATAAAGAGTGTGAATTAAAAAGCAGGCCATAAGCGTTTAACATGGGAAATCAGTTTTTCCTTGCGCAAAACTTACAAGAATTCAAACACCAGACTTAGTAAAATAATGTTTTACTCATAGTTACTCCTTTATTATATTCATGTTGCTTTTAATGTTAATTTATTTACTATTTCTAATTATAAATTCGAGACTTTCGTGTCGAGATTGAGGGGGAGTATGGAAAAATATGACGAGACGAGATGCAGAGAAATCTCGTCTCGAGACGAAACGAGAAAATATTGTTTTCTACAATGTCATAAGTCATTGCTACTATTTAACGAACTTTTGAAATATCTTTTTAAAATTGTATAGAAACCAAACACATAATACATTTACACATTAGTATTATAGTAATCGATATATATATATATATATATATATATATATATATATATATATATATATATATATATATATATATATATATATATATATACCGTGAGTATTTTTTAACGTGAAACATTGAGTTTGTCATATCCATGGCTACGACTTCATATTTGATTGACAGCAATGTAGAGTATTCCCTGGCAATGTATTTGCCCGTTCCATTTAAAAAGAAACATAGGGAACGAATCTGACAGAAGTATTATATTTAAATATTGTAAGAAATTTAGCGGTATCAGAAAACCACTCGAGAGTACTAAACATATTTCGGGCACAAGGTGCACACAGTATTTTTCTACATCTAAATTTAATTTTTAGAAAAGAGGTATAATTATTTAAACAATATTAACCTCTAATGACATCTTGTCAATATGACAGATAACCCTTGAATTTCCCTATAAGTTATGATTTGACATTTGATTGACAGGTATGTATTTGTCTGTCTCATTTAAAATTACACATTTGACAGAAGTATTATTTAAATATTGTAAAAAATTTAGCCGAGCCAGAAAACCACTCGGGCACAAGGTGCACACTATATTTTTTCTACAACTAATTTTAAATATAGAATGCAGGTATAATTATTTAAACAAAATTAACCTCTATTGATGTCTTATCAAATGTCAAATTCGTTCCCTATGTTTCATTTTAAATGGAACGGGCAAATACATTGCTGTCAATCAAATGTCAAGTAACCATGGATATAGCAAACCCAATGTTTCACGTTAAAAAATACTCACGGTATATATATATATACATAATTTTGAAACGTGGAACTTGGAAATTAATTTTAGAAATAGAAACAGTTGCAATTGATAAGTATTAATTATAAAGGGGACGTAAGACAATTATTCTGTTTTTCTAAAATCATAGGCAAACTATAAATGTTTTTCTACTCCCGCTTTTAATATGCCATTTTACTTACTGGTTTCCACGTTGTTAAATAACACTTTATTCACAGCTTGACAAGCCGTGGGATGTCACTATATTAAACACTGATTGAACAGCGAGAAGATAGCTACATTTCTTTGTACAGCGGTTAAATAAGCTGAAGCTAGCTTCCATCAATCATAGATCACTAGTACATAGAATATGAAAATAATTGCAGTGAAGAGTTTGATTATGGTGAAAAGTTGTAGTGATATATTCGTAAAACAATGAATTGTAATGATAAAGACAGTGTAAGCGAAGAGGAAATTCTAATGGGAACTCTACTTACCCGAAATAACGTAGGCCGGTACATTAACGTCAGATAATTTGTTACTTCTTAAATAGAGATCCGAATGAACAACAATATAAACTTTTCATGGACTGGCGTATAAAAACAGAACTGAATCATTCTCGGAAAATGTTTTTCTTGCATATTTTCAAGATTTATCAAATAAAATGAAACCTTCACCGTTGTGGGCAATCTACTTCATAATAAAACTTTATTGGAGTCTAAGGTTAAATAGATAATAGTTAAAAATCCTTAAACCTTAACTACTTACCTTAGTCAAGATTTAGGAATTTTTTACCTATTAATCTACTCTATGCTACGAAGTACTATAAATATAAAACACAATGTTGGTATTAGTAAATATTCTAAATTATGTGCGTTTCTAAAACGCTATTCTAATGGATACAAACCTAAGAAATCAAAAACTTTTACACCACCGCAAATTCAAGAATTCTTACCAGCTGCCCCCGATGAGAAATATCTACCGTGAGTATTTTTTAACGTGAAACATTGGGTTTGTCATATCCATAGTTACGACTTGATATTTGATTGAAAAAAATGTATTTGCCCGTTCCATTTAAAATGAAACATAAGGAACAAATCTGACAAAAATATTATATTTAAATATTGTAAGAAACAATTTAAACAAAATTAACCTCTAATGACATCTTGTCAATGACAGATAACCGTTGAATTTTCTTATAAGATGATTTGACATTTGATTGACAGCAATGTATTTGTCTGGCTCATTTAAAATGACACACGGGGAATAAATTTGACAGAAGTATTATATTTAAATATTGTAAGAAATTTAGCCGAGTCAGAAAACCACTCGGGCACAAGGTGCACACTATATTTTTTCTACAACTAATTTTAATTTAGAATGCAGGTATAATTATTTAAACAAAATTAACCTCTATTGACGTCTTATCAAATGTCAAATTCGTTCCCTATGTTTCATTTTAAATGGAACGGGCAAATACATTGCTGTCAATCAAATGTCAAGTCGTAACCCTAGATATGACAAACCCAATGTTTTACGTTAAAAAATACTCACGGTATTTCTTTTTACAAAGGTATAAATTATCTGTACTTTAATAACTGCCAGAAATTTTCTAATTTGACAAATTTACAATAAGATAAATAAATTTAAGACCATTGACATACATTAAATGAAAATATCATGACAAACTTTATTACTAATTATGAAAATGGGAGAAATTTTCAGTAAGTCGGTACGAAAATTCGGTATCTGGAATGACTTGCCGTACCGTGACTCCAGACGAGGAACATGGAATTGCACCTGAGGCAAGAGGAAAGATACATCAATCTTGTTGTGGATAAGATTCCTAAGGAACCTTGTACTGGATATTTCCCTTCTCTCAGCCAAGGATGTCATTGAATGGCGTTGTAGCACTGAATCCTGGTCAGTACTTCTATCAAGATAAACCTAATCTATTTTAAATCATATATACTTTAAAAATCTACGTTGGATTTCTTCTAACATTTGACCTTGATATGTATAGGAGGGATACCAAATTAAGGATGCATACTCGAATTTTCTTAAAACAAAAGCATAATATAAGGACTTCAGATCATTATTGTCACTGAAAAATTTCGAAATTCTCATTATAAAACCTACAGATATTCTGGAAGAATTACAGATATTATTTATATATGCTCAGTAAATATGAAATTACTACAAAATGCAATTCCTATATATGAAATGTTAATCGAGTTCTTCCTGCGAGTGTAAGAACCTACGCAACGTTTATCGACATTTAATTTTAAATTATTACGGATACACCAGGAAACGATTAAATCAAGATTTAAATGTAATTTAACTGTACCATTAGGTATATTTATGGTCGGGTACAATTTAATATCATCAGCATATGCTAGGATATTGCAATTTAAGGAATTATTAAGATCGCTTATAAACAAAATAAATAAAAGTGGTCCAAGATTTGAGCCCTGTGGGACACCCGTACTGGCAATAAATTTTTAAAAAATTGAAACCTTTATAAGACACGAAGCAAATCCGATTACATCAACAATATTTGAAGAGTTTCAGGATAGAGGGAAGAGCACCTAGATTATTTATTTTACGTAAGTAAATATGAAATTACTATAAAATGTAATTCCTAGATCCTTAATAGATAATTTCTGAGTTCATTTACTATTCTGTATAATATTCGAAATATTAATCGGTTTCTTTCCGCGAGTATAAGAAACTACGCAACATTATTGACATTTAATTTTAAATTATTGCGGATACACCAGGAAACCATTAAATGAAAATTTAATTGTAATTTAACTGCATCATTAGGTGTATTTATGGTAGTGTTCAATTTAATATCATCAGAATATGCTAGGACATTGCAACTTAAGGAATTGATAAGTTCGTTTTAAACAAAATAAGTAAAAGAGGTCCAAAATTTGAGCCCTGTGGAACACCCGTACTAGCAATAAATTTAAAGGAATTAAAACCTTTATAAGCCACGTAGCAAATCCGATTACATAAATAAGATTTTAAGAGTTTCAGGATAGACGGAGGAGCATCTAAATTATTTATTTTATGTAAGAGTCTGCAGTGATCAATGGAATCAAACGCTCTCGTAAAATTTGTATAGATAGTGTCGACTTGACCTCTTTCATCTAGTTGTTGTGATACAAATTTAACAAGTATCGTAACAGTTGATATCCTATCATGAAACTATGTTGATCTGGTGAAATTAATCTTCGTGTGTTATTGTAAAGATACTTATACAAAACAATTTCGAAGAGCTTGGCAAAGTTGTTTAGAATGGAAATCGGATGATAATTATTAATATATGATTTATTACTTTTTTTTAACACTGGTGTAATTCTCGTTCTTTCCCATTTTTCAGGAAAAACGGAAGTACTGATTGCTAAAATGATAATGAACGAGAGAGGTTGAGCAAGAATAAATCCACAGTCTTTAACAAAAAAATTCGGTGTCTGGTCTTCTCCAGCTGTAAATTTATTAGAAAAAAAATGCCATTAAAGTTAATGTATATTTGCCAAAGCAATGATCTGTATATATTAGGTGGTGCTCGAAATTTGTTACAAAGGTATTTAACATGGGAAATTAGAAAAATTTGAATATTTGCTTTTCATTAAAACTGATTGTTATAAAACTTTGTACACATGTTCATGAGCACCTATTGCCAGCACAATACCTCTCGCCATTTCTTTTTTATGTTATATAAGTATTGTATTGCATTTCGCTGTCGAAACGTCGTTTTATAATAAATAAATTGCAGAATGTAACCAAATATTGTTTTTTTTTATTGTATTCAACATGTCTTGTGCACACATACAATTCTAATTGTATCTATTTTCCATTGTATTCTTTCATTTCATTAACAAGATTGACGGTATTTCTTATGGATACATGTATTTTACCTATAATTTTAAATATTAATAAAACAATAAGAAAGATTTAATGTATCTCCCAGAAAAAGTCTTCAGCATGTCACTAAAACTGTTAATTTTTGATACTGATATTTACTTGTCATTTACAAACTATGTTACGAACATTTGAATTTGTCAACTGGTTTCCGTATTTTAGTTTAGTACATCCTATTATTCTATATATTATACTGTCTGTATCTCTAAATTTAGTTAGTAAATAAATAAATATATCATCACGGCATATTACCCATTTCTGGGTGTGCCAGTATCTACAACACATGTAGACATCGGTAATGATGACGATATATTTTACCGTGTGGGCGCTTACGGGCACTCATAGCTGGCGTGGAGAGTACACCACAAGGGTCACTTTTGTGTTTGTGCCATTTAAAATTGGAAATATTTGGCGTCTGTCGGAGTCGAACCCGGTTCCCCCAGGTTCGCGACCAGACACTTAGGCACTAAGAAGTTGAATGTTTCTGTAAAAAAAGATAATCAGCAAAAGACTAAAGAAAGTTAAAACACAAATATTCCCATTTTATGTTCTTCAATATTAGTACCTAATAACAAAAATTTTCAAAATGTAATATTAAGAAATTTTTTTTAAGAAACTACTACTTTCGGTTGTCTAATTGTTACCAAAACCTTTTCAGCTCTTCCTAGGAAAGTCAGATTAAGGAATTCATAGTTAAACGTACACACACTCTCACACACACACACACACACACATCCACACACATCCACACACATCCACACACATACATCATCGTATGAATGTTAAAATCGGATTGTAGGGACCTTAAATCGTACTTATTCATTAAAATCTGGATAT
This sequence comes from Ophonus ardosiacus, assembly GCA_943142095.1. Taxonomy (NCBI): domain Eukaryota; kingdom Metazoa; phylum Arthropoda; class Insecta; order Coleoptera; family Carabidae; genus Ophonus; species Ophonus ardosiacus. Next base: position 46,635,011 of record OW964833.1, on the reverse strand, counting down.
GCGATTTTTAACATGAATCCAATACTTCTATTAGCGAGAGGTAAAAATTATTGCTAGATTTACTATTTATGGGGTTAGTTTTACCATCGGTTATACGTTGTACGCTTACTTACATAGACACCCTGCAGTACTTGTAAAATTTTAAAAATGCAACTACTTCTGCAGCAAGAAGCTATCATGATTTGCTAACTAGTTTCAACTTGTTTAAACTCGATCATTCTAAACTTTTGGTAAATTGCTGTATTATAGGTCAATTTAAGAATTCATCTTAATATCTAATTTGCAACAAAATTACATAGCCCTAAGTCAAATGCAAATTAATTCTTTTCAATAGTTAGTCTAATAAATTATGACTGCACCGTCAAAAAGTTAATCTGTTGCCCCGCGTTCTTTTATGAATAATAAATGTCAAACTTTGTTATTAAAGTTTTACAAAATCTACAGCTCCACGCAACGAAAGAATATGCCTGCGCTTAGCCGCGCTTCGCATCGTTAGTGTCTCCCTGCCATTCGACAGGTCTGAGGCGACACTGGGGTTGGGGTTGGGGTCGCGCTCTGCACTTGCCTTTTTTACTGTTACTGTTGATTAGTAGCGTTTGTTGGAAACCCCAATTCCTGAGGCATTACGAAAAGCTTTAGCAAACCCGAAACTTTTATTCTAAATCTAGATGCATGAATGATGTGCACATAACCTAGAATTATTTTCTGATTACCTACAGACACCATATGACAACAGTAGTAATAGGTCCGTATAAGTTCGCAGCTTATATAAATTATACATTATATAATTATATTATTGTCGGCTGCAGTGACCCAATGGTTAGAGCAACGCCTCTATGGCCTTTTGCACCGAAGTAATCTTAAGTTCTACTTTAAGTTACGGTTCACCTTAAATTTTATTCTATTGCACATGTACATTTTAAGTTTTACTAAGAATAGAATTTGGTTAAAAGTCAACGTTTTTGATTTAGGTATTATAGGAAGGTAGTTAGTTTAACATTTCATTGATTTTTTTTTTAATAGTTTAGTATTTAAAACTTGCAAATTTTATTGTTAATAATATTAATGCTTGTTTTATTAATGAGTGCCTGGTCGCGAACCTGGGGGAACCGGGTTCGATCCCGACAGACGCCAAATATTTCCAATTTTAAATGGCACAAAAGTGACCCCTGTGGTGCACTCTCCACACCAGCTATGAGTGTCCATGAGGTGACGCCTGGTAAGCGCCCACACGGTAAAATATATCGTCATCATTACCGATGTCTACATGTGTTGTAGATACTGGCACACCCAGAAATGGGTAATATGCCGTGATGATATATTTATTTATTTATTTATAATTATATTATTGTCGGCTCCGGTGACCCAATGGTTAGAGCAACGCCTCTATGGCCTTTTGCACCGAAGTAATCTTAAGTTCTACTTTGCTAAGTTTTACTTAAACTTACGGTTCACATTTTAAGTTCTACTAAGAAAAGGATTTGGTTAAAAGTCAACGTTTTTGATTTAGGTATTATAGGAAGGTAGGTAGTTAGTTTAACATTTCATTGATTTTTTTTTTAATAGTTTAGTATTTAAAACTTGCAAATTTTATTATGAATAATATTAATGCTTGTTTTATTAATGAATAATTTAAATAAATGAAACCAGGCGGTGCGGTTATATATTGTAACTATGGCGCCACCATAGGCATAGGCATACACTTTCTAGAACTATGTAATAAAATTTCTGCACTTTGGTAGGTGTACGCTAGAGCAAAATACTCATAATTAGAGAATCTGGTAGTAAAAGTGAAAGATCGTTTAATATTTGGATTTTCCTTTAAAAAAAATTATACTGATCTTGCTTGTGATAAACTAGTGTTAGTAAAACTTTAATTAAAATTAAAATTTATCATCATAGAAAAATATCACATCCATTGTCAGTTCATTTTAAAGGTTAAGTGGACCTTAAGCCTCAGAAATCACAGGCTTAAAATAAGTGCACCTTAAGTATAACTCAGCAAACGGTGCAATACATTTTTAAATTTTAAGTTCTACATAATGTTATTATACTTATAAGTAGATGCGGTGCAAACGGCCATTAGTCATAAGTGCGCTCAGAGTTCTGGGTTCGAATTTCGAATCCCACAAAGGCATGGATGTTTATGTATGTGAACCTACTCAGAAATTGGGATTTAATCCTATGAGAGGTTATAAAAGAAAAAAAAAATACCGTAAGTATTTTTTAACGTAAAACATTGGGTTTGTCATAACTATGGTTACGACTTGACATTTGATTGTCTCATTTGGGGGTCCCGTGGCCGCGTGCCTGAGTGTCTAGTCGCGAACCTGGGGGAACCGGGTTCGATCCCGACACACGCCAAATATTTCCAATTTTAAATGGCACAAAAGTGACCCCTGTGGTGCACTCTCCACACCAGCTATGAGTGCCCGTGAGGTGACGCCTGGTAAGCGCCCACACGGTAAAATATATCGTCATCATTACCGATGTCTACATGTGTTGTAGATACTGGCACACCCAGAAATGGGTAATATGCCGTGATGATATATTTATTTTTTATTTATTTATTTAAAATGAAACATAAGGAACGAATTTAATAGAAGTATTAAGTATATTTAAATATTGTAAGAAATTTAGCCCAGTCAAAAAATCACTTGGAAACAGGATGCACACATATTTTTTCTACAATTAAATTTAATTTTTACAAAACCGATATAATTATTTAAATAAAATGAACCTCTATTGACATCTTGTCAAATTCATTCCCTATGTTTAATTTTAAATGAGAGAGGCAAATACATGTTACTGATTAATTTTATTCATAAAAAATGTAATGAATGATATGAAATTTAAATGAAATATACTTTTGACCACGTTTAAGGATTATATGTATTATAAAGCTATAATTTTCAATAGTTTCAAACATCCACCTAATAATAAGATGAAAATGTGTCAGTTTGATCCATAGATAATAGGAAGGTTAAATTAAGAATTAACTTTGCAAGTAGTAGTAGTCGTAGAAATAAACTAATACAATTTTGACAATAAAAGACATCAGAATCCAGAATCTGTAACATAACATAAAAAAATGTTTATCTAGGTATGTGTAATAGTAATAGTAGGGTACATTTGTAGTTTTATTTTAATTTGTCCTTGCTAAAAGTTTAATACTCAAAATAACCAGAATAAGATTAAAGAAGGTTAACAATCTTTCACGTTACTTAATTTGAGGTTCATGAAAAGCATGTACCGTATAATTCAGTACTGCGCTTGATAACAGGATTTACGTTTAACACTTGAGCAGTCTTGTTTCAGAAGACGTTGTTTATTTGGAGAAAATACTAATTATTTTCTCATGAGAAAAACTTTAATATTAAAATTAACTATTAAAAAAAATACTAACTTATTTTATATTTCCGTCAATTAAATTTAATTCAATATTTAATATTGTATAAAAGACATCCGTATATACGGGATTTTTTTTTGTTCAATTGCTTGTAGTTTTCGAAAGTATTAATATTTAAAGATTTTTTTTCATTAATACTCATACAAGAATAACGCGATAACAATTTTCTTTTAAGACTTTAATTTCTAAATATTCACTCAGTTGTTCAGATGCTCTAAATATGCGTACACTTACTTAACATTGTCTTTACAATCAAATAATATTACTGGCGATTTTGTATCTCTATCCATTTTTGAATTAATGTCCCAAAAGTCAATATACCCCATATTCAGATAAAAACTTTAAAATTTTTAAAAATCTAATTTTCATGTATCTAGATACTTTTTAATGCACTGATTCCAAATTTTGAAACCGCAGGTCGATATCTCTTTTCGTTCTCGAGATATTTAGATTCAAAGTTTTCCTCAAAACTGCCCATTTTTTGGTAATAACCCAAAAATGGGTCGAGATATGGATTTGGAGGTATCATCATTCGATTCTACGGGCAAAATTACATAAGTATACCAATTTTCAAAATTTTTGAACATCGCATACTGTCTCTAAAGCAAAATAACTGAAAATGGCCAAAAATCGCAAAAATCCTAAGGGGTACCCCTTGCGATTTTTTCAGATTTTGGCCGGTTTCAGGGGTTTTCAAACTTTTATTCATAAAACATGAACCGGTTAGTCAAAAATTATGAAAATTGGTATACTTATATATTTTTATCCGTAGAATCGAATGGTGAAGGCGCCAAATTCATATCTCGACCCATTTTTGGGTTATTACCCAAAAATGGGCAGTTTTGAGCAAAACTTTGAATTTAAATATCTCGAGAACGAAAAGAGATATCGATCTGCGGTTTCAAAATTTGAAATCAGCGCATTGAGAAGTATCTAGATGCATGAAAATTAGATTTTTGAAATTTTTAAAGTTTTTATCTGAATATGGGGTATATTGACTTTTGGGGCAATAATTCAAAACTAGGTAGATATCTAGCCCAGAAATGGGTAAGTTTGAGAAAATATTTGAGGTTGAATATCTCCAAAACTAAAAGAGATATCGACCTGCGTTTTCGTGATTTGGAATCAGTGGATTGAGAAGTACGAGATACATGAAAATTGGATTTTTGAATAGTTTAAACTTTTTAACCAAATGCAAATATTGTATGACTTTTTGGTGTAAAAACTTAAAAATGAGAACAGTTATAAACTTGGTGGTCATCTCTCAAACACGGTAGGTATGTTTTGGGATGAGAGGCCTTGCATATCTTAAGGGTTCCAAATGAAACAAAAGACATCTAACTAGTTACTAGCCACCTATAGCGAAAAGTAAAACTAAAACTAAATTGCGAATTTTATTGCGCTGGTATCGGGCACAATGTTACTACCGGACGTTTCAACGTCGCCTTTTGTGTGCGAATCAACGCTACGCGAATAACACCGTCCTTACCCGGGTACACGCATTCAATAATACCAGTCGGCCAGTGTAGCGACGGCGTGTTTTCTTGATGAATTAGAACATTATCGATCTGAATAGGGGTATCGGGCGTATTCCACTTTTGTTTAATATGTAGCGTGTGTAAATATTCTAAATGCCATTTATTCCAGTAAGATTTTACTAAGTGATCTTGTTAAATTTAACCGTCTTATAGTCGTCGAGATCCCAACGCAGGGCGCGTTTTTTGGGACGGCAAAAAATAAATGGTTGCATATATCCTTAAATTTTACGATCTACATATTTTTTACCTCTCGCTAAGAAAGATATTGGATTCATGCCAAAAATCGCATATCCAAATTTTGGTGAATAAGCACGATTTAAGGTCTCTACAATCCGATTTTTACATTTTTACGATGATATATATATATATATATATATATATATATATATATATGTGTGTATATGGATGTGTGTGTGAGACCTGTTTAACTATGAATTCCTCAATCTGACATTCCTGAGAAGAGCTGAAAAGGTTTTGGTAACAATTGGACAACGGGAAGTAGTAGTTTCTTAGAAAAATTCTTCTAAATATAAATTTTTGTTATTACAAATACTGAAGAACATAAAATTCTCCATCTGATACATTTAAAATTTTTATTATATCTTGTACAGATTTAGACATAAAGACTCTATAATATATAGAGTAATCTAATCGCAGAGGCTATTGACACTAAGGAAACCAGTTGACAAATTCAAATGATTATAACATAGTTTGTAAATGACAGATGTCAGTACCAAAAATCAACAGTTTTAGTGACATTCTGTAAGCTTTTTCTGGGAAATACATTTAATCTTTTTTATTGTTTTATTAATTAAGTATTTAAAATTATAGAGAAAATGCTAGTGGTGGGATCCGGATCCGGATAGTTTCGGTTTCGGATCCAAAAATATCCGGATAATTGATTGTTGATCTATCCGGATTTGAGTATCGGATTTTGGATCCAGATCTGAGTATCGGATTTTGGATCCGGATCTGAGAATCGGATTTTGGATCCAAATCTGCGTATTGGATTTTGGATCCGGATCCGAATATGAGTATGAGTATCGCATTTTAGATATGGAATTTCAGAATCCACATCGGTTCTCGGATTCGAATATTCTCAGTATTGAACCCGATGATAATATTTGAATGTATAAGTATTATCATGAAGTTTCAAAACCAAATAAATCTGATTATGAAATAATCCACAATAAATTTTTGTTTGATATAGTTAATAGAATTGGATCCAGAATTAAAATTCGGATCCGGATCCGTAAACAAAACATCGAATCCGAATCCAGATCCAAGTCCAGATCCGAATCCAAAACGGATCCGGATCCAAATCCGAAATAAATTTACGGATATCCGCTTCAATATCCGAACATCGGATATCCGAGGAACCGGATATTTTGAGATTCGGTTACTCGGATCCAAGTTTTGCCGGATCCTCACAGCACTAGAAAATGCATATACCCATCAGAAATACCGCCAATCTTGTTAGTGAATTGGAAGAATCTCTGACATTTAGGAACTTTCTCATACAATGAAAAATAGATATAATTATAATTGTATGTGTGCAGAAGACATGTCAAATACAATAAAAAACCATATTTGGCTAAGATCTGTAATTTTTTCTGTTATAAAACGACGGTTCGATAGCGAAGTGCAATACAATATTTATATAACATAAAAAGGAAACGGCGAGAGGTATTGTGCTGGCCACAACAGATTTTTTATCTTTTGAATTAATTTTTGAGTTGGGTGTGTTGTTATAAGATTTCAGTTAATAAGGTAACATGTATATGATTTAATTATCATTAACGTAGACACGAAGGAGCATAGGTCACGTATACAGCCAACGGCTAGCGCAGTGACTGTAGTATGTATAATACAGAGCCATGCGATAACATTCTCGTAATATAATTATTATAAATGTTTAGCCCTATTATTTTGTTTGTATTTTAGAGTTGGGATCTGACTTTTCGTGTTGCTCCTGCTAATGATATTACAAAAGTATTTATACCTAGGCATCCAAGTCACCGCCAAGGATTTCGTCGTGATATGTCTCCATCTTTAGTAATCTTAATTGTTTTAGTTATAAAGAGATAAATATACCGTAAGTATTTTTAACGTGAAACATTGGGTTTACCAAATCCATGGTTACGACTTGATATTTGATTGACAGCAATATATTTGCCCGTTCCATTCAAAATGAAACATAGGGAACGAAGCTAACAGAAGTATTATATTTAAATATTGTAAGAAATTTAATGAAGTCAGAAAACCACTCGAGAGCACTAAACATATTTCGGGCACAAGGTGCACACAGTATTTTTTCTACATCTAAATTTAATTTTTAGAAAACAGGTTTAATTATTTAAACAAAATTAACCTCTAATGGCATCTTGTCAATATGACTGATAACCGTTGAATTTTCCTATAAGTTATGATTTGACATTTGATTGACAGCAATGTATTTGTCTGTCTCATTTAAAATGACACATGGGGAATGAATTTGACAGAAGTATTATATTTAAATATTGTAAGAAATTTAGCCGAGTCAGAAAACCACTCGGGCACAAGGTGCACACTATATTTTTTCTAATTTTAATTTAGAATGCAGGTATAATTATTTAAACAAAATTAACCTCTATTGACGTCTTATCAAATGACAAATTCGTTCCCTATGTTTCATTTTAAATGGAACGGGCAAATACATTGTTGTCAATCAAATGTCAAATCGTGACCATGGATATAACATACCCAATGTTTCACGTTAAAAAATACTCACGGTATGTAAAAAGAATATTATATTCCTAAATGGGGTCCCGTGGCCGCGTGCCTGAGTGTCTGATCGCGAACCTGGGGGAACCGGGTTCGATGCCGACAGACGCCAAATATTTCCAATCTTAAATGGCACAAAAGTGACCCCTGTGGTGCACTCTCCACACCAGCTATAAGTGCCCGTGAGGTGTCGCCTGGTAAACGCCCACACGGTAAAATATATCGTCATCATTACCGATGTCTACATGTGTTGCAGATACTGGCACACCCAGAAATGGGTAATATGCCGTGATGATATATTTATTTATTTATTTATTTATATTCCTAAATACTTAAAGAGGAACACAAATTTTGAGAAAACAGTAGTAAAGAAAGTAGCACAACAGTTTTAGTTATTGTAAATAAATTTTAATTTTTTCAAAAAAAGTATTTTCATCGGAAGATAAAGAATAAGCCGTTATATGCTGTTCATGACCGGCATGAAGTAGTAATTATTATACCGGGGCCGCACAGAAAAAACCGTACAATAACGAAAATGTCGCGGATGATACAATGTAACAAAAGGTTCCAGAAAATGGCTTATATGGTACTTAGCCAAACAGCAATCTAACAATTGAATAGAAATACGCGTTGTAGGCTGTGTCCGATGTCACATTTTGGCATTTAGTATTTAGGATTTAAGTCTACTTCACATAAATACAACTCCGAGTGGCACACTAATTCACTAATATGACATCTATTGGTTTGTATGGAAACACTTGAGAACAGCAAAAGTGAATTATACAATTCGATTTAATTTGACGCTTAAGATTAAATGTTATTATTATATTTCATAAAATAAAGCTAACAAACTATTCTTTGACAGTAGATTAGACATTTAGAACAAATTATATGAAGGCGCATGATTTGTTTAATTAGAGCACGACAACTTCAAGGCATGGCATAGTATGCGCCTACAAAAACAACAAAATAAAAATAAATATATCATCACGGTATATTACCCATTACTGGTTGTGCCAGTATCTACAATACATGTAGATGTCGGTAATGATGACGATATATTTTTACCTTGTGGGCGCTTACCAGGCGACACCTCCCGGGCACTCATAGCTGGTGTGGAGAGTGCACCACAGGTATCATTTTGTGCGATTAAAAGTCTGCACTGACCGGGATCGAACCCGGGTCACCAGATTGACAACCAGACACTATACGCGCACAATTTCAAAAAACCTAAATAATGACCGCATTTAGGGCATATATATATATATATATATATATATATATATATATATATATATATATATATATATATATATATATATATATATATATATATATAGGATTTAGATATTCAACTTCGATTCGATCGATCAGGAGATTTTGTAAATTTAAATTATAATTAAAGAATAATGTTAATTATGAGTACATAATTTCTCTGATTTTTACAGTAGTTATGTTATGGCACTATTATTCAGGTTTCGGATGTATATAAAAGATTGAAATTGAATAGAGTAGTATGGGTAACGTTCTTATTATTAAAGATACCGATTTGGTTAAATAAGCAATGTTGACCAATTTTGTTTGTAGAAAGGACGTATACAATTCACAAAATGAGCCAAAAGTAACACATTCCATGAATTGTGAGATTTCACGCGGTACGCGACAACTCGGCGAGTCAAACTGGGCGATGGAAAGTAAGAGATGGTTAATTGGGCGACAGAACCTTAAATATTTTGCATTCTTAACAGGCATACAATTTTTTGCAACAAGAAAAATTGTTTAGCGTGACGCTCCGAGTTTTCTAAAAAAAACTTTAACATAAGCTAACTCATAATTTTGTAATTCTATAGATCAATTCAGAACAAATGAATTTCGTGAGGGGCAGCTGCCAGAAATAAATTTCATACATAATTTACTCAATTATGGAGCCATGGAAAAATTTATGGTTTAATTTTAAGAATGAATTGTATCAAAATCAAAATTTCTCGATAATTATCATAAGATATACAGGATGTTCCGCGACTCGACCGATAAACTTATACCATATGTTCCAGGGGTCATTACGATCAAAAAATATTATATGACCTATGGATGAATTCCTCTTTGTTTCGGAGATATCCAGTAAAATACAAAAAAAAAGATAATTGAGTTGAGGCGATACCCAGATCGCATTGTTCCTCACCACACAACGTGACAAGCTCGGTCACCTGACTTGTCGCCTTTAGATTTTTTCCGTGGGGTTGCCTCAAATCTCGTGTGTATAATAATAATATCTCCGAAACAAAGAGGAATTCATCCATAGGTCATATAACATTTTTTGACTGTAATGACCCCTGGAATATATGGTATAAGTTTGTCGGTCGAGTCGCAGAATACCCTGTATAATTAAATAATTTTTAAAAATATTCAAAAGTGAGGCTAAAATCACTCCTGTGGAGGGCAGGTGACGTCATTCTGCAATGGTCTATATATGTCTTACTTTATCGTTCAGATGCTAACAGTGTCCGGATTCGTAGTATGCGCGTAATTAAATTCTATGAAATAAAACTGAAGTAAAGGAAATATCTAAATAAAATGTATGATTATTTATATTTACGAGTAAAACTCTGAATCTAGCACGTAAAAAGTTGAGCAAGAAAGTAAAGAGAGTGAACCCCGAATCACTGACAGGATCTTCCGAGCTAACACCGTGTTAGTAGTGGATTTACCAGACTGGGTTATGCATAATCACATAATCTAATATTGCGCGTACATCTAGCTAACCGAATTGATTCCGATCGATGCGACGCGTCGTAAACATTATACTGTATAATCACTCTCACTTCCGCAACAAGATACGCCGTAAGCATACAATTTACTTATACGTCTGACACTGACAGGATCCTACATACATTTAATGTTTCTTAATTACTTCAGGACATACTAAGATATTCAAATATTCCAGGCAATATTAATATAATTAACTATAATGTAATTTCTTTACCGCATGATACATATAATTAAATAAATTTCTATTTATTTTTACTAACATATATTTTTTAAATAAATGCAGGTGGCTGCATCGTCGTAAATGTACATGTGTTTTTGGTACATATTTATAAAAAATCTATAACAACTATGTCATTTATGCCCATTTGTACCGGTACCACATTTGTTGAGCGCCCCTTAGTTAGTAAATGGCCATTAAGCTTAAATGGTTCGAACAAATAGAATATGGTCGTCGCTTAGAAAGTATAAGAAGGAATTCTAGTAACTTTTCATTTTCTTATTATATTATTCTAGTAACTATTATGTCAAATGTAAGAGGTTAGAGTGTGAGGGCTGAAAGTGTAAATAATTATTGATTGTTTTTATGTATAGGTAATTAAAATTTATCAAATAAATATACATATAATTAAACTAAAATATTAATTTTTTCGAAAACAATAATATTTCTTGAGCGCAAAATTTGTAAACAATTCTTTCTTCCTATGGATATCGCTCAATTGCAGCAAATTAATGTCCACCTATTAACTAGCTATGCTGTACTGATGAGCTCTAATAAGAGCGAAACACGTGTCTACAGCTGCAATTGAGCGATATCTCTAGGAAGAAAGAATTGTTTATTAATTTTTTCCTTTATGGATGAATATGAGTAATTTATTTTACTTGAAGCTATTACTAATGGGTATATTGTATATTATAGTTTAAAAAAAAATCTGAATTGAAAATAAGAACGGTTAACTGTAGACTATTAATGTACATCATAAAACTAAATAATAGATGACAGATTGCTCACTCTTTATTAATATAGTGCACATTAAAACGAAAAATAAATTATTGGCTTCTAATATGTCATTATAATTACAAAGCGATATTTAAATTTCTACTTTTTTTTTTTGAAAATATCGAAAACTTCCTCTACATTAATGGGCAAATTTTTATACATATTATACAAGAGAGTTAAACAACCATTAAGCCTTTCTTTCGCCATTGTATACTTTTAAACAATTTTTCAAATATTTTGCTTGTAATGTATGCAGACAATGATGAATTCATATACATTATACTTGTAATTTACTGGTCTTTAATGGGGGTGGGGGGTCTCAAGACCCCTAAGCCTCCCCTGAATACGCCATTGAATAGACGGATGCTCGTCATAATAGAAAATTTGAATTTCGATTATTTTTTTTTTCTTCACACGTCATAAAAATGACATCTTTTGCGACTTGATTCACTAGGTAGAAATAAAATAAATAAATAAATAAATATCCATAGAAACTATATAAAATGAGCGAATAAGAAGTAACTTGTACAATAGAAATCTGTCATGTCACCCCAAGTTGCACTATAAATACACTAGATAATCTAAGAATAAAGTTACTAAAAAGTTCCAACAGCTATCAAATTTAAATTGATAATATACAAATTGAAATATAAACAGTTTATATTTAACGAAATAACATATAAAATAGCAGACTTACATATTGGTAATGTCTGTAAGAATACTTAGAATTAAAGTGATAAGAAAAGTTCATATTGTTTTTCAGCGATTCCTCGACATATCATATCGTTCAGCAATATTATTCAACTTCCATCCGATTGAACAACTTCAAGGGCCGTACATGGCAATACTTCAAATTCTGATATAATTGCACATAAGGAGAATATAAAATTGCATAGTTTCTATTTAAACGTCAAAACGTGAAAATTTTCACTTGAATGTTTATAACAAAAAGTGAACAAATACGAAAGTATCCATAGCAACAGAGCAATTGAAATCAGCAAACATACTTCACGTAAAATATTTATAATTATTGTAACGTCAAGTTGTAATTATTTTATTTAAATATGTACGTTTGAAGAAAAAATATAATGTGTCATTCGGAATAAAAGTGCGTCATTGTGTGCCTTGCATGCAATTGTCCGACTCGCTCTGCTCGTCGTGCAAACTTACTTGCTCACCACACAAAGTATCACTTTCACTCCTAATAACATAATATACTATTTTTGAATTCATATCTCACTTAATATATATTTTTTCTTACTCAAAATTATATACTCTTATTCCTACAAAGTTTGAACTAATAAAAAAAAAATACCGGAATACCCCATTGTCTCCGAATTCGAATGGAGCCATTATGGCGAGCTGATTGTGAGCTTAGGTTCCAAGAACCACCACCATTTTTTCACTGTAAATGGTTGATAATACCACATGAATTCGTTATAAGGTACAGGATTATGAGATTAATTAATTTTAGGTTAATTAGAGCAAAATTAGTGATTACACAATGGTCTTGCTCGTCCTCTAGATTTGAAAAATGTCCAATACGGCCGTGTGAGATCAACGTGGTGTAACACGTGTAATTTTGTCTAGATTTTCAGTCAGTAGCTTTAAAATTTTCTGTCACGTGTTTCAATTGACCCAGGAAAAAATTCTCAAATGGTGCATGTATTTTACAAAAAAATAAATAATATTCAAAGACGGTACGATTTAGAATAAATATAATAATGTGAACTCAGCAAAAATCCCTAGACAGACACTAATAAAGATATATGAAACATGATTTTTTCCTGGATTTGAATTTAAAAATTTCCTCACGAAAAATAGATTTGTGAATTCACTTACTACTGCATTACGTGGCGAGGACGTGATGTCCTTGGAGCTGACGTACCTGGGAACAAATAGAAATTATAGAGTTAAAAAGAATAAAAAAAAGATGGAGAAGCTTTTCTAAGCTACATACTGTCGCGTAACTTTGTAAAACATTTTAAATGCCATGGGCTGTCCCTTATAGTTTGCTTTACGATATCTATTGATTATAAGAGTATATTAAAGAACAAATGTCATAACTGTCATTTTATTTTGTGAGAACAATAAAATATGTAATCACAGTTTTCATGCAACTTTTAATTCTGTACAACTTTGTACTCTACAGTTTTTGCCAAAAAATGAACGAGAGAGCAGGAAATTACATAAAATTAAAATCCTATTTTAAATCCCTATGTTCACCCTTAACCGCCACCACCCTTACAACAGATTAAGAACTTTCCAAAAGGGCACAAAAAGCCGCAATTAAAAGTACATACATCGCCAGTGATCTGTGGTGACAGTTTTAAATAGGACACATTAGGTTTGTTCCAACATAGTTTGCGGACCGATCATGTTACGGTTCATGAACTATTTTCTACGCATGCGCTAATCTGATCCAGGATTTCATTTTGTTGGTACGCAGAATCTAAGTTGCGCCCATGGTTTAAAACTGGCATCTTACAGAGAAAAATTGAGAAAATTTTAATTTCATATTTTAGTTTATCAATTTTGAAATGGCATCCGTCGTTAGCATCAACTACACCTGGAAATGCATTTTCTATAAAAGATTGTTTATACATTTATATAACTATAAACAATAGACATAATCTTGATAAAATTATACATAAGTAATAAGGACAATACAATAACATAAACGAAAATTAATAAATAAAACTTAAATAACGAGTAATTCGATTTTAAAAGTTGGAAACACTTTGCTACGTAATAATTTCGTCATCAGGAAGATCTTAAGCAGCGAGAAAGTTACTGGTACTAAAAACAAGACGGCCCAAACAATACTGCTGAGCAAACACTTTACGAATTAGCGAATTACGAACAACGTGAGGCGTGAACACAGCGCTGCGGTATTATGCGATTTACTAATGACTATATTCTCACAGATTCAAATGCGCCTGTCATCAGCACCAATAAATACAAAGAACTTGAAACTATAGGTCGGGGGTCGCCAACCTTTTCAATGTGTTGAGCTACTTTAAAAAATTTCGAACTGAAAGTGAGCTACCTATACTTGTTTAACCCGGCGACGTTTTGGTGGGGTATCACATACCCCAATTAAGTTCAATACGTTCAATACTGCTCCAATTTTAATGGCACAGCTGTACAAATTCGTATACCTTCAAGTTAAACTTTGTATGATATATATAAATATCTGCTCTCAAAGTACGTTTGGGGTACTACATACCCCACCATACCAAAAGTGTTATATAATTTGTAAGGCGAGCAGTTCGTAATAATTTACTGTTCTCTGCTTTTACATAAAAAAATATCTGAGAATGTCATACGAAGGGGAACAAAAATTGCTCTTACGTTGTGTAAAGAATCAGAACAAATAAAATACATAATCATCAATTGACCAGATAATGTAGGAAAAATTATTTCATTGCCAATAAAACTTAACGAGGATGCCACTCAGTCAAGAAGATCTAAAAGAAAGAAAAGAATAGGAGGATGTTGTATATGTCCAAGATCAAAGGATAGGAAACCATATCTAGCATGTTATTCTTGACAACGATGTGTATGCATGGATTTTCTTACCAAATATGTATGGAGTGTAATATAACTCGTTCAGATTAAATAAAATATTTTTTTCGATGTATATTTTTACATTAACATCTATTTTATTTTACTATATAAAATGAATATAAATAAATAAAATAAATATATCATCACGGCATATTACTCATTTCTGGGAGTGCCAGTATCTACAACACATGTAGACATAGGTAATGATGACGATATATTTAACCGTGAAGGCGCTTACTAGACGTCACCTCACAGGCACTCATAGCTGGCGTGGAGAGTGCACCACATGGGTCACTTTTGTGACATTTTAAAATTGGAAGTATTTGGCGTCTGTCGGGATCGAACCCGGTTCCCCCAGGATCGCGACCAGACACTCAGGCATGCGTTGAATAAATAATACAAAAATATTGAGCGTTGTGTTTTAATTCTTAAAATTAGGTTCATGATTCGGAAACATAACTAACGCAAATATGATTAAAATATAATAATTTTTTACTGTATTGACTAAAAAGACTTGAAAGATTCTAATTTGTATAATATTTACATGAAACAAAAACATATTTATTTAAAAAAAATATTCGATGGGGTGTCTCAAACCCCATCATACCGGAAACAGTAATCTAACCTTAAATAGTGATAGCTAACAGCAAAATATACAAGAAAGAAGATTATTATTAATTTCTATTTCTTTAAAAGTTCTAGTGCAGTATGTAAATAAACCATTTATTATTTAAATAAATACCAAACCAAACAATCATAGTTCCAAATTAAACCGGTAGAGTTCGACTGTCGTATCCGTGAAACTGTGTCGTCAGCCGTTGAAATATTTGAAATTAAACGCAACTTTTTAAAAATCATATGATCTATTTTTTCAAGGAAAAAAATTAAATCAGAAAATGTATTAGAATATTCTTTTGTATTTTTTTCAGAAATGGCACTACTTATTAGTATATAAAATAAAATTTAAATTGTGATATTATTCACATAATTCATATGGTTTACAGCAGAGACCAAAAATGAAATTTATTTATGGTTCAGATTCGTTTCAGGTTCAGGAAATAAATGTCAGTTCAGATTCAGTTTCGGTTCAAGAATATAAAAATCATAACAGTTCATCGGTTTTGGGTTCGGGTTCTGTGTTCAGAGTGACAAATGATTAACAAAATTATGGTGATACTAGTACATTTAAAAGCATATTTAATTTGAATTTACAGTTTTTAATTATATATTTAACAGATCTGAACCGAATCTGAATTTAAAACGGTTCAAATTCGGTTCAGGTTTATTGACCGTGACAAATAAAGCTTCGTTTTAGGTTCAGGTTCATCAAAAATTCCGGTTAATTCGGGTTTTCGATTCAGGATCGGGTTCAGTTTCAGGTCTCTGGTTTACAGAGTAACATTAAAAATATGTGCCTAGTTTTAATTACAGGAAATATAAATTTGAAGAACGTGAACGTGATATGTACAGAGACCGAAGCAAGGTGAACGATGTGGATGCGGGGCATCTCATTTATCTCTCATTGCCTCTTTCATTTCCGTGTTGGAGTTCCGGTGCGCATAACTCTCAGCGCTTTCCGTGGGCAGTCTAGCTGTCGTTTGCACAACCTAAAGGCGTCGACAATCAGACGAAGATAGCGCCAGACAATGGATAGTACAGTCTGACAAAACTTATCTACCAACCTTATGGTATCAATAAATATTCACTAGGAAATAGAAGTAAGCAACTATGTAAATAGGGTCATTTGAATTTCTTAATACAGGTGTCTCTAAAATAGGGATTCCTGCGGCTAAAGCGGAAAGTGAATTATTTAGCCAGTATTCTGCTTCAAAGTTCTTCAAAATAAATAATTTTGCTTATAATAACAGAGCGCTTTATTAGATTTGGATCAAATTGGGTATGACAGTTCATATGGCTATGTCATCTTTTAAGATGATACTTGTTATTATTAGTGAACCACTAGTGCATGAAACTTAGGTGTCCCAACATTGATTAGACCGTAACTTTTTAATAATAATAAATCTTTATTGACTAGGTTCAGCCATAGGATGTTCTTCCACCTAACCAATCACATTACAAAATAAATGTAAATAATATGCCAACATTAATTAGTAACATAAACAAAGAAATACATAACAGTAGAAATTAATATATAATATAATAAGTAACTTAAAATAATCGGTACCTAATACAAGAGTTTTATTGCTACTTTGAAGTTACCAAACAACAGAGATCTCATTGACAGCGATAATCCATTATAGAGTGTGGGTGCCAGGAACGAAAATGACCCTTTAAATTTTGCTTTAGTGAAAGAGGGAACAATATATAAATTCTTGATACGTAAAGAGTAGTTATAGTCTTTTAATATTAATTTGTCCAATAAATGCCCACGCCGATAACGTAAAAATTCGAAAAGATTTCAATGTCGGTTCTCGATGAAACATTTTAATAAAAATTTAAAAATTAACACTAGGTAATTTTCAAAAATAAAGTTAAATTTACTATACCTACGTATTTCGCTCGACTAGACCATCATCAGGTAATAGTAACAGAACGTTCTGTTAAAAACGCTAAAACTAGATACGTATTTCGGCAATTAAATTGCCATCATTAGTAAACTTACGTCTAAGAACAGATCAGTTTGGATTACTCAACATGTCAACCATGCCAGAGGTCCAAAAACAAATCTGAAAAACAGACAGATTTAGATTACTCATTATGTCAAACATACCAGAGGTCCAAAACTGTTCGTATCTAGTTTTTAGTTAAGGTGTAGGGATTTTTTAACTAAGGTGAAGTGGAGTAAGTGCAGACTGGGTTTTGTATAGTTGGAATTTAAACTTGTGTATTTTCAATTTGGTATGTAAATACTCAACATTGTCGGTATCAAACACTTTGCACAGTTATTACTGTTTAATTAATAATAAGTAGGATTCTAATGTCCTTATAAATTTTCATTTTCATGGGTTATTGTGCAAAATGTCAACTAATCTACACTTCCCCCAAAAATGGGGCAAGGGCGTAACGTCGAGTTAAAAATACTGAGAAACCATGTACATCGAGATAAAAATACTGAGAAACCTTATTTCATGCACACCGAGGCAAGAGCAGAATAATTATTAACAAGCCCGCTATAAAATGCTTTTTACTGCATTAAAATATGTTGTTTAGTTTTATAGTTATCCATTTATAAATAAACAAGTTTTTCTTACCATGTTGAACCATGTTATCTTTAAATAAAGAAAAAAAAAACAAATTAGCTTCTAACTCTAAAAATAAACTCAAACTGGGAACATGAATAGACCACTATACATTTACCTCACCGTAATGGTCTGCACTTGCCCCATGTAATAATATTTACGGGGCAACATCAGACTATTGTTTTTCTCAATAAATTAAAAAAAAAGACAAGAAACTGTTTATTTAATGTTAACTTACATAAATATTCTTTACTCTTACCAAAAGTAACAACACAGAATATATAATTAACTTCAGAACCATTGCGCATTTAAGGTAACGTCAAAGTTGTATGTGTACTTCTCACGTGATTGTTTAGCATTGGTTGATTTAAGCGAGGACAATAGGTAAATTCTTGCACAGTATCTGTCGAATGGTTCATATTAGCTTGTAGTACATTACTACATACTAGCATGAGAAATTTCGCTTATATTATAATAAAAATAACTGGTTTATGCACTTGCCCCCTTTGCGCATTTACCCCACTGCACCTTATTATCTATTTAACCTTAGACTCCAATAAAGTTTTATTAGAAGAAAATGTGTTTAACTGAGTAGAAAAGTGTATCCTCATTGAATGAAGGTTCAAGTACAATGAACACTTTATATGAATAAGTCATGTTTTAGTAGTACCCACTGTAAATAATTACTTATTGTAGCGGAGTGCGGCATTTGAGACTGTAAGTGGTTACACCACAACAGACATTGGAAAGTGCTATTAGCGCCATTACGAACTGCGACGGCTACTACGAATAACACTACCAGCATGCTACCTGAAATTGATTGATTGTAATTCGGTGTAATTTAACAGCAAATGTTGGGCAACGTATAATGTTTGTTTGGCACGCGCCCTCAACTCATTCCACTCCAGTAAATGTTCATTTTCGGAAGCTGCCATATATGACTACAGATCAAGCTCACTTTTATAACAACATCAAGTTTCACGCCATATTACTTAAGGGGTAAGGTACACTATGTAATAACTTTGTAAATAAAAGTAATCTCATTTTACACACAGGGCCGTATCCAGGATTTCATTCCGGAGAAGCAACAAAACGCAGAACATAGGAGTTTAATAATTAAAAACTAAAATGTCTATCTAAAATCACTGTCTACCTAAAACCACTGTCTACCTATTACAATTACTACCTATTACATGTATTACCTATCTATAAGAAAAAACCCCTTAACCTTAGCAAATAAATAAATAAATAAATAAATATATCATCACGGTATATTACCCATTTCTGGGTGTGCCAATCTGCTTTATCGCAGATATCGGTAATGATAATGACATATTTGTACCGTGCGGGCGCTTACCAGGCGTCACCTCACGGGCACTCATTGCTGGCGTGGAGAGTGCACCACAGGGGTACCTATTACATGTATTACCTATCTATAAGAAAAAACCCCTTAACCTTAGCAATAAATTTAAAAACTATATACGTATTTCGAGAACTAAGTTCTCATCATCAGTAGAAACTACAAAGTAATGACAGAGAAGTTAAGATTACTCAGCATGTAAACCATGCCAGAGGTCAAAACAGTTCTGAGGAATAAGGAAGAAAAGACGGGGATAGGAGTCATAGGTGAGTGGATAACTAATTGGGTAACTAAGATTAAACACAGTAACTGTCTTATATTAGCTCATATAATTTCGAATTTGGGATGGGACCAAGGTCCGCGTTCATCAATTTATCTTTAAATTTATGTATTATTAAACTCTCATGTGCCTCATATTATATATGTCAAATTCTAATTTAGTTTTGTTTCTAATAACCAGTGTGTCCAAAAATGGTAATTGTTCATTGGTTTCTTTTTCAATCGTAATTTAATCTGGCTAAAAAGTTATCTAAATCGCAAGTTTCGGTATTAATAATAGCAAAAATATCATCAACATATCGAAACTAAACTCTAGGAAAATCTTTATTATTCAATTTCGAAGTGACTCATGATTAAGTTAGCCAAAAATGGTGATAAACTATTGTCCATAACTGTACCTTCTTTGATGATAAAATTTATTGTTTATTTGAAAATAATTTTGGTTCATACAAAGTTCAGTTAGCTATGATCTCATCTTAGTTAGACCACTTATATTTTTTTTAGCTTATTTTACATTTCAGAGGGGTTGAACCTCCAAATCTCCCCCCCCCCCCCCTTTGGATACGGCCTTGTAGAGAGGATACTGATTTCGCAATCGGTTTCAATTTATATTGAATCGGACAGCCGTTCAATCTTTTGTCTGTGGCTACAAGTGATCGCTCATCTAATTTCAAAATACTAGTGACACATTATGATGTATAGGGAACAGAGAAGAAAATATTTATTACCTATATATTTTTGTAGCACTTCTATATTATAAGAAAGGAGGAAAATGAATTATAATTACAATTTTTATCAATAAATAGGTTCTATCATAAATAGTACGAAACGAAAGATTTCTACATGTCTGCAGACTGTGAATATGTTCCTCAAGTTGCTCTACTCTAATTGGGGTTCCTATCTGGACGATCAATCATAATTCTTATATAATACCACTGTGGATATCAAAAAATTCAATTAAGCATGCACGCGAATATTTCATTCAAAACAGAGTTTATAACGGCATAATACATCATACGAAATGCAAATCACAAATATATTGACAAGCTAACTCTAATGAAATCTAATTTTAAACACTGCAATTATTAATGTCATACCACCTTCCAATCCCATCCCAAAATATTTAGATATAATTCTGGACCGAACTCCCTCATAATAAACATCTAACAAAACTAGCAGCAAAACTACATACTCGTAATAACCTCTTATTTAAGCTTGACGCAACAACGCTTCGTATCTCAGTCTTGCCATAAATTTGGTATAAAGAGCACTCCTATTAGGGTAGCTTGATGTTTTTGTAAATTACTTGACTTGACTTGAAAATCAAGCTTTTAAAAAAATTAATTACTTGACTTGACTTTCTATCGTGACTACTTGACTTGGTCAATTAATTTGAAGCAAATTCAAGCTACTTGATAACGAACCGATTAAGTACGAAAACGCTCGAATCAGTAGAATCGTAATCTAGCTGTGTGTGGTACGACGTAGCGCGCCATAATGTTATGATGACAAAATTTGAAATCCTAATATTATTAAGATAACTGTAGATGGTTAAACTATCGCACAAAAGCCCAAACAGCTAGACTCCATTCGAATTAAGAATAATAATTGGGACTTCAGATTTTGTACACAAATTCTCGGGTCATTCTAGTACATATTCTCAAAATTTGGGACAATATATATATTTTTTAAATGGAACCATGTATTTTTTATAATCTTATTGGAAAGAGTATATTTTTCTTTTTCCAATAAGGGATTGTTGTTTATGTACAGTTCAAATAAACGAGTTATTTACGGTTAAAAATTTAAATTTTATAAACTATTTTATTAGTTGTTTAGTCAAGTAAGCCATGGAATCAATTGATTCTTTGTTTGTTTGATGTTTAATAATTTCTCCCGTAAAGTTCTCTGTGTTTAATAATGTTTAATAACTTTACAAATGAAGAAAAGTTAGATATGATCGTGCTATATGGAAAGTTGTATCTAGACACCAGGTACGTAGAACGGTCGGCTCTCTTTCCAAAAGAGTTTAAATGTGCGAAAGAAATAATGGCTTTCAATTTGAATATTTTCTTTGTTTTGTTATTACTGTAAAATAAATTAATAAAATAATAATTTTATAAAAGACAATTGTTTCCATAGTTTACTTGACCTAAACTAATAAAAGATAACTTTTATTTTAAAACGTAAATAACTCGTTTATTTGAAAAAATTGTACATAAACAACATTACCTTATTGGAAAGAGAAAAAAATACTCTTTCCAATAAGATAATTAAAAATATATAGTTCCATTTAAAAATATATATATTCTGTCCCAAATTTTGGAAACCGCTGACACAATTTTTATTTTGTCTACATGACCAATTTTCTAATATAAAATGGCACAATTTTGCTAATTTAACCAACCTCGTATCTCTTCAAATAAAAAAGTTACCAATAGTGAGCAAGCTTATTGAGACACCCTGTATTTTTTATATCTGTTGTATGTATATTCCACCATAAGCTAAATAAATTATTGTTATCAAAAATACGTAAATAAAATGTATGTCGGGTGGCTGTGTTTAGCGTCAGTAGAAATTACAGTATAATTTATAGCGATTTACACGAACGTTTAAAATAAGATGAAAAGTTTCAGGACTACAATAATTAATTATAACACAAACCACGTCAGCTGCTTTTCACACCGATTTCAATTTTGTGCAATGAATATATGAGAGTGTTGGCGGAACATTGGGGGGAAAATTTGAGAGAAACAACGAGTGTAGAAAGTTCACGCAACCACAGTACATGCTCCCTGTTCAACATTCGTTGTTCGCTATTATCAAACATCGAACATCCACAATCATGCGATCTTCACGCGTGCATTCGTTCTCTGTAACGTGTTAGTGAAATCGTTAAAATGCAAAATCACATTGGTTTCCATATTCTCTATTTGTTTTGATAAATTATTATAGCTAATCCAAGCCGCACGTAAGTAATTTTGGTTTTAATTATAATTTGGAATTTGGAGTCTAAGGTTACGATTACAATGAATAGCAAGAAAACTAAAATTGTCCATAACCTTCACGTAAACAATAATGAATGTATTATTTTTTAAAAATTAATTCTTATAATATATATATATCTTCGACACCCGAAAGGGTACAAGAAGAAAAATTATATATATAGTACAAAAGCGAACTCTAGGTGAAACAATGTTAAACAAAATATTAAGAACACACTCGCCAAGTTTCACAAGATTTCAGCGTCTGAATCAACCTTTCGGCTGTGGTGAAGCCATGTCCCACTATTTAAGAGACACCCTGTATCTACATATATATATATATATATATATATATATATATACAGGGTGTTAAAAAATAAGTGTAAGAAATTATGAGGGCATATAGTACAGACCAAAATGAGCAAAAAAAAAACAATCAACATGAGTCCGATCTTCAACTGTTTTAGAGAAAAGGGCCATTTTGTATTAGAATCTAAGAAAAACCGACAAAGATAGAGAGTGAACAAAATTTTGTCTATGTCAGTAAATAGAACATAGAAAAACAATAAAATTTTATATGAAACATTTTTCTCACTTTCTAATAGTTATGAAGTTATTTGAAAACTAAATATTAGCCAAAGTCGACACAACATTTGTCTTAGTAAAATTATTCGAAAGGTAAACAAAAAGTCTCATTTAATCAAAGTCGTAACTCTTACAGTTTTCGAGATAGCAGAGGTAAACCCCGAAAAAAATCATTTTTCAGTGCCTTATATTGAAGATCGGAGCCATGCTGATTAAGCTTTTTACTTATTTTAGTCAGTACTATATGTCCTCATGATTTGTTACTCCTATTTTTTAACACACTACATATTTTGAAGTGTTGCAAATAAACAATTTTTAATAATAAATTATTTCATTTAATAAGATGATATATCTGAATATAAGAGTGAAGGGTGGTTAACAAGACCTCTGGTGTCCTTATTAAATAAATTTTGAAGTGTTACAATTAAACAATTTATAATAATAAATTATTTCATTTGCAAAGAATAAATTTCTGAATATAATTGTAAAGTATCACCTCTAAGGGTTAGCCTGGAATTTTAATATGCAGGGGGAGTTAACTAGACCCCTAGCTTTCCTAATAAACAAATTTTGCTATGTTACAAACATACACTCTTTAATCATAAATTATTTCATCTACTAAGATGTTACTTTTGAATATAATACAACGTATTTCACGTAAATTAAATGATGATATAGTACTTACCAGGCAATGGGAAATCTTCATACCTGATGCCTTCGTTTAAGAAAACACATTTACACAAATGTTTGTATTTCACTTTAAATGTTAGTATGTATTATCATTAATACACAAAACACAGAAATATACATCCGAACACTTCGAAGTACCACAATAAACTAAACTAGCGTGCGATTTTTATCTTGTTTCACTAGGAACTCGACAAAACTGATCAGAGTGTAGAATGAATTTTCTTTAAATTATTACTGTAAATGTGTAAATAGTGTAAAATTTTTATAAATTTTCACTACATTTTGTTAACTACAATTAGCAAATTTTACAAAACTTAGTGTTGATTTTCACACTACATAATATATTTCATCACTAAAATTAATAATATATGGCTATCTTCAGCTAGTAAAAAGCAATATGGCTTCGAAAATTTTGATGGAAATTTCATATGATTTCACAAAATGGGAAGATACCCATACAGGTGTCTCCAAAAAGGGGGGACATGGCTTAACCACAGATTCCTGGGCCCAAAATAAGACAATTTAACTAAACTTACCTTTACCGGAAAGTGTACCACTTAGCCAGTATTATTAGTGAACCACTGGTGTATGAAACTTAGGTGTCCCAACATTGATTAGACGCTTTCTTACAATAAATAGTTCGGCCTTTAACATTAATAAATTTCAAAAACATGTAAATAAACATGATATTGAACAAAATAAAAATGTAAAATTATAACAAAGTCAATCATATAAAGTCCGTCGTACACCAAAGAATATGTCGATATCATGAAACATAAAAAATGATGGTTTCATACGAGATTTGAAAGTACGGGTTGGTTTCATTACAGATTATAGGTTTAAATGCCGAATAAAAATTGAGTTCTAAAAATCTAATTGTTATTAATTACAAAAAGAAGAGTTATCCTTAAAATTATTTGCCGCCCCTAAGTCCTGCCGGCCCTGCTGGTAATGAAAAATTTTAAATACAGAGTAATGGTAATGGAATGGTAGATAATTCTTTACCAAAGTAATTAATTAGTTTACAGCTCTGATTTTATCGATGTTCATTTGTTTCAGACCGCAAACATTTAGCATTTATTAAATTTATAGGTACAGTAATGTAATAAATGAAAAATATTAATATACGATATATGTAATTTTTCTATTTTTGTAGCAAATTTAAAATTTATTTGAGGCATCAATATGTGCTTTAATAATATTGGGTGGTAGTATGAACAAGTGATTTAAGGATGATTAGCTAGAAGATGACTAGCAGTGTTTTAGCGCTGTCAATTGTTTATGGATTGTTTTAGAGAAAAATACTTCAAATAAAAGTTGTATAAAACTAATTTTTCTATAACTGCTATTTGAAGTATTTTTCTCAAAAATAATCCATAAACGATTGACAGCGCTAAAACACTGCTAGTCATCTCCTAGCTAATCACCCTTAATCACTTGTTCATACTACCAGCCATTTTGTTTAGTACCTACTGTAAAAATGTCATAAATTTACAATTCAGGAAATAGAAATGTGTATGTGGCTGTTTAATGTTTGCTACTAATTGACAGAACTTTTATAATTTATTTTTCAAATTATGAAGAAAAAACCGATTATAACAATAATGTCCAATATTTACACAATATCTCAAAACTTTTAATTTGACGCGTTTCCTTTCATTCTTTAGTACTTTTTTCTCCATAGTTGGCGCAATGGTTTAAACGAAATATTTTCAAAACTTTCACTTTTAGATTCAGAGTTCTGTTTGCCATCATGGCATGAACATGTTTTGTCATTAATTTGTCTTCTGCTGCAGTTTGTCAATAAAATTTGGCATCCATCGCTATTGTAACAATTTCCACTATGGTATATTAGTATATAAATACACATTAACTTTTGGTGAGTTGAAAACTAAATAGTTTTATATTTGAACAATGTAGTTATGCATGTATATTCATTTTTGTAGCTGAGGACGTGCATATTTAATGCACGAAACGTCCGACTTTAATAAAGAACTAGGAATATCGAGGCCTACGTATTTTATTTCAAACACATTTCAAGACGTTCCCAAAATTTCAATTACAAAATTAATTTTTATTGTAAATATTAATTGGACTAATATATTTTGTATATTGGGACATTATGTCTTGTAGAATAACCAAAATAAATAAAATAAAATAAAATAAATTTATGCTGCAAATACAGTTTTATTAAATAGCACGTAAATTTTAATGCAACCAGTTTTTAGGGGATACTTTAACCGTTTACTTTAGTGAAAAGAGGTGACTTGGAAAGTGGAAAGCAATTTATGGTGTACCATGCAGTTGCTACTAAACTTACTCATTACATAACTGGGGAAATATTGGAATAATAAGCAAAGAAAAATGTGTACAACATAAACACGATAAATACTGGGGTTGAAAGCTAAAGCTTACAATTTAGTTTAAACGTCACAAGATATAATGTGTTGTAAAATACAATATTATGTTAATATTACATAATAAGTTAAATTTTACTTGTTTATAGAATAAATTCATGCGAAATGACAATATACAAGTGCTTGAAAATAGGGAGACATGGCTTAACCATAGATTCCTGGGCCCAAAATAAGACGATTTAACTTAACTTACCTTTACCGGAAAGTTGCACCGTTTATACAGTATTCTGCTTTAAAGTTCTTCAAAAAAAAAGAATTGCTTATAATAATAGAACGCTTTATTCGATTTGGATTAAATTTGGTATGACAGTTCGTATGGTTATGTCATCTTTTAAGATGATACTTGTTATTATTAATGAACCACTAGTGTATTAAACTTAGGTGTCCCGACATTGATTAGACTGTAACTTTTTAATGGTCACGACGATAACGTAATTTTTTTTATGGTATCTGTTACAGTTCACACAAAAACAATAAAACCTAAGTGAATGCACCGTTAAATTTTTAAAATAAATTTTATCTATCAGTCTGTCCAAATGCCAAACATCTAATTTTTACTTCCTTGTACGAAGTAAAGAAAGTACTGTAATCGCGAAAAATTTCGGTTTCCAGATTTCAACGGAAATATACATTTTGACCATCCCTGAATCCATTTTGACCAACTTCGTCGTGACGTCTGTACGTACGTACGTATCTCGCATAACTGAAAAACGGGAAGCCGTAGAAAGTTAAAATTTTGTATTTATGACTGTTATAACATCTAGGTGTGCACCACCCTTTTTGGTCATTACCTAACTTTTGGAAGTGGTACTTTACTTGAAGCCTATAGTAGATTTTAATGCAAAACTATATTAAAATATATTCCAAAACTTTTCAAATTTGGTATATAAGACTTCTATATCAATGGAAATAATATTATAGATTTTAGTTAAAATGGTCTACCCGGAAGTGGTGCTTTACTTGAAGCTTATAATAGATTTTAATGAAAAACTATATTAAAATATAATCCAAAACTTTTCAAATTTGGTATATAATACTCATATGTCAATGGGAATAACATAGTAGATTTTAGTTAAAATGGTCTGCCCGGAACTGGTACTTTACTTGAAGCCTATAATAGATTTTAATGAAAAACTATATTAAAATATAATACAAAACTTTTCAAATTTGGTATATAATACTTTTGTATCAATGGGAATAACATAATAGATTTTGGTTAAAATAGTCTAACCGGAAATGATACTTTACTTGAAGCTGTTATCAGTTTTTCTTGAAAAAAGGTGTTATTTTGATTTTAATAATAAATGCTTCAAATAAAAGTTTTAGAGAATTGAATTCTGCGTCGAAAACATCAAGTATGATTAAATTAGCTCTTTGTATAAGCGAGATATGTAAATTTAAAAATGATGTACTTTTTGGTTTCTGTAATTAAGTTTGCTATGAATTAGGACAAAAAATACGTGCAATTTTATGTTTGGGTCTGTTATAATACATATTCTAATTATTAACAAAATATGTATAGTGTAACAGGCGTACAAGGGTCATGTGGTGTCCACATCAGATATTTAATGACAGTAACGAGTTGCCAATCTTCTCAAAATATTTAGGAGTAAGCTAACATTATTTAATTGCCTTATTATAGTAATGGTGGTAAATATTATTATAGGCCGAACAAACAGATGTTGCTAGTTTTAGAATATTGCAAAGGGAATTTTTGACAACCCGTAAACAATTGTTACTGTCATTAAAAATTAGTTACTATAACTAAAAATCGACTTCAACTTTATTTTTTCGTGCTATTTATTATCTTTTTTTGACATTACATATGTTACTGAATACACTGTATTCTAAACCTGATTTCATACCAGCCCTTAACTTTTATTTAAGAATAATAATATTGACGATTTGTCCAATGGCCGAAAAATTTAAAATATTCTGACAAAATATAAAACAATGAACTAAGTTTGCGAAACCTGTATTTCCATTCCGTTACTAGTTAATTGATTTCCAGTTGTTACCAGAAATTTCTATTAATATATCCGATAGTCAAATTTAGTTTCATGGCTACATTAAGTTATGGTTTCGGTGAAGCTGTCAAACGCGGCAGTAGCGGTTGACAGTTCGGAACTACTTGTGTGTCGTTCCACGTGCATGTTTTCCTTCGTGCGGTGTGGTTAAAACCGAGGTTAAAACCTTTTGCTACGAGCGGCTGAGCTGTGCTGCATTTCAACCGTTCAGTCCGATATCGACCGCGAACCCAAATTTACAGATAGAGAAAATGAAATAATAATAGACTTAATTAAAAACTACAGAGCTATATTTATTGGGTTTTTGTTCGCATTAGTATCAATTTTCTTTCTTTTCTCACAATATTTAAAATAAAATTTAATTGTTTCATATTTAGTATGAAATCTCTTTCAATTTTAATTCATTATTTTTAATGGATTAACTACTAATGAATAAAATGGGGTATTCTAGTGTAGTAAAGTGTAAAGTGAAACATGTTATATCTTAGTAGATTATGCTAAAAAATGACCGAATAATATAAAAAGTTATCATAAAATTCAAATCTGTATACTCTTGATTTATCCATTTTACTATTACTACTATTCTATGACCATCGATTCATCCTTTCGGACATCTTCAGACAACTGGCTTACAATGAGTGAAACATCGTAATTATTTATAAGTTTAACAATGGTGAAGCAGTTACATCTAGTTGCTCGTTGGTAATGTCATTTGTATTGCCGGCTTTTCCAATTTCAAAATTTTCCAAGTAATTCAGCCTTAACCCCTTCTGTCCTGTGTGAAGGATTTTTAATTCCCCATTAAAGTTATGACCTGAAGTAATGCAATGGTCGGCAAAACTCGTAGTTTATTGATGGCATTTAAATGTTCTTTCATCCAAATCTTGAAAAAAAGTATTTTATTAAAATATTTTGCGTTCATAACATAGTCATTGCGAAACCCAATTGCGTATCGAAAGATTTTTAAATATGAGTTTTCTTGTAATTTATTTTGGCGCTAAAACAGTATCACATGGTTTGTGACGTATGAGTGCCTGATGACATTTTTCAATTTTTGTTTTTTCCGCCATTGACAAGTTATCAGCTGTCTTATTCGTGTTAGTTTTATCATTTGTTATTTTATAATTTTTCTATTTCTGCATATTTCTAAATGTTATCAGCTCTTACCACGTCATACCCGAAAGAATTCAAATTTTGAAGTAATATTTCAAATTTTATATTTCGCTCAAATAAAATTAAAAATCTGATGTGGCCAACACAAAACCTCCCGCTATTTAATTTTTATTAATTTAAATACATACCTACGGATTTACGAACGCTGCAAACTGTTCCATTGCATAAAACTATTGCTTTATTTACTATTTTCTTTTTAAAATGTCACTATTATTAATTTGAAGTGATTAGTGTTTTGACAGTGAGAGTTACTGTCAGTTACATTCATTTGAAATATGAACTGTGTAACAAAGGAATTGTGTTTTTCTTAGGCTTCGGGACTTGTAAAAAAAATTATTTTTATATTTATCTGTAAAATATATAGAAAAAGTATTAATATATTCCTGTAGAAAATTCAATAATCTTTAAGTTTCATAAGACATAAAATGCGAAAGAATGGCATTTAATGATATTTTTTGAAGAAAAACCATTATGAGCTTCAGGTAAAGTGCCGTTTCCGGTTATCCCATTTACACCAAAATCTAATGGCTTCTTTTCATATTAGCATAGGGTATAAATACAAGGTTTCAGAATTTTCTGAATGATAGTATTTGAGTTAGAGCGAAGACAAAATCCCTACACATACATACACACATACATACACACACACACACACACACATACATAGACACACACATACACACATACAGACATCATCGTGAAAATGTTAAATTTGGATTCTAGGGACCTTAAAACGTGGTCATTTACTAAAATCTCGATATGTGATTTTTAGCACGATCCCTATACCTCCCTTACCAAGAAAGAAGAAAAACCATTATGAGCTTCAGGTAAAGTGCCGTTTCCGGTTATCCCATTTACACCAAAATCTAATGGCTTCTTTTCATATTAGAATAGGATAGAAATACAAGGTTTCAGAATTTTCTGAATGATAGTATTTGAGTTAGAGCGAAGACAAAATCCCTACACATACACACACACATACATACACACACACACACACACACACACATACACACATACACACATACAGACATCATCGTGAAAATGTTAAATTTGGATTCTAGGGACCTTAAAATGTGGTCATTTACTAAAATCTCAATAAGTGATTTTTAGCACGATCCCTATACCTCCCTTACCAAGGGTAGCGGGAGGTAAAAAGAGCTAAAAGTTTTAGATTTATAATACAAATGCGTGCAAATTTCAGAAAATAAATTAAAAAAAGTATTAAAATACCCCATTCTTCATATTCCTTTTTCTGGTACGATTCAGACGACTCTGCTCTTTATATTTTCGAGAATTTCATCTACTTTTTTCGTGAATAAAGCTAATAAATAAGTCAGAATCCATTGTTTATTAAAAATTCTTACTTCGTTGAAGTTTAAATTGCAACTGCCGATCATGTTAAAATAAAAAAATCTGATGTGGCCAACACATGACCTCCCGCCAATTCCATGTTTAAAATAGCAGTGAGCTTTAAGTAAAGTATCATTTCCGGTTAATCGTTTGTAAATAAAATCTAATTTGTTGTCCAATAAATAGAAAAGTCTGTAATACGAAATTTTGGATTGTTTTATTGTTTTTCCTCAAAAATTTGTTAGAGCTCCAAATTAAGTACTACATCGATCCGATTTATCATATATGGTTAAAATCTAATATGTTGTTTCAAATTATATATGAGTTATAAATACCAAATTTCAGAAGTTTTGGATCATATTTTAATAGGCTTTAAGGAAAAATCGTCACACACGTACATTCTTATAAAAATCAGCATCATCTTCTAGGTGCTCTAAAACGCAATCTTTGTAAATTCTTCGCCGTACATAATCCATTTCGTAAATGTGTAGTTGTAAATTTATTTTATTTTATAATGCTGCAAAAATAGCAATTAGCAAATTTAAATCAGATCATCCCGTACATCTAACATTTATGTATGATGGAAATTATATTATTTTTACAAACCTTAATAAAATATTTTACTATTATATTCTCATTAACACGGTTCCATTATTAATTTTAATATAATTGCTGCCTGTCAGTGACATTTGTTTAAATATGTCAAACCTGTGATTAAAGTTTTGTTTTTGTTTGACGCATAGACTAGGTGATATATGGAAATAAATTATATTATATATTCATATTTAAAGTTATTTAGAGTTATTTACTACATGTTATTATCGTAGAATTGAAGATTAAACCATTATATTCCATTTTAATTTGTAAAAGTTGCTAAAAAATTATATTCAATGAATTTTTTACAAGAAAAACTGTTTAAAGCTTGTATAAATGATACTTCCGGTTATCCGATATACACTAAAAACTAATGAGCACTTCCCATATTAGTATAGAATGGGTATACAAAATTTCAAATTTTTCTGATTGATAGTATTTGAGTAATCGTGTCCACAAGATCCACACACACACACAGACACACACACATACATACCTACAGACATCATTGTAAAAATGTTAAAATCGGATTCTGGGGACATCAAAACGTGCTTATTATATAAAATCTCTATATGCTATTTTTAGCACGATCCCTATACCTCCCTTACCTAGGGTAGCGGGAGGTAAAAATAAAAAAATAAATAAACTCGGACAGCACGGTGAATCGTACCTTTACCTTTACGTTTTTAAAGAGAAACGGCAGAATCAGAATTTATAAGAAAAGTACATTCGAACTAATTTATTTTTCATTTAAATATTTTATTTTACTCCATCATGTTTAGCGAACCATGAAACAATGAAACGACGTTCAATTAAGCTACCTGACGTTTAATCGCAGATGAGACAGCTTTTGATTACTATAAGATACGATTTATCTACAGCACGATGTCAAAATTTAACGCAGTTGTAAACTGTAACTTAATATTTACTTCGGGTTCAGGCACTTGTAGATATGTGATCTGAACTACCACCTTTAGTGCAACGATAATTCATATTGCGGTACAGTGCATAAAGCTCCATTTTCCTTGGATGGAGATTTATAAGGAGTAAGGAGGATGATATATTTATTCATAATAGTGCAAGTAAGGACAGTTAAACAAGATTTAAAGTTAAACTGAATATTCAATTCAATTATTATGTTGCATAACTCATCAAGTTTTCTTCTTAAAATTAATGATGTATTTTTTTTTTTTTGTAGTTCTTTAATGGGGTCTTTTCACAATTTCTGATTTATTTTTTTCTTGTAAAAATAGGTCAAATTAAATATGTAGGTGTAAGTTTCACACCTTACAAGTCTTTAGAATCAGAGATATGATTCTTTAAAAGTTGCGCTTAATTTCAGATGTTTCAACGGTTGTCGACACAGTTTCACGGATACGACAGTCGATTTCTACCGGTTTAATTTGGAATGGGGGATTACACCATTTTTTTTATAATTTCATCTGAAAATATTAGGAAAACTAAGACTATTGATGAAAATCCGGTAAAAAAAATCCTATTAATAAGCGAGTTATAGTCTCCCGAATTTTGAAAAGATTGACGTGACGTCACATTTATGTTTTTTTATATCAAACTGTTTTCATCATGGACCTAAATGTTCTTGAAATATATGCTATTTTAAGTTATATTTACATAAAAATAAATGAATATTATAACACTGTATAAGTCTACATACTTTATAATTACAGGTGTATTTAAATTATTAAGTTAAATGCAAGAAATTTATGTTAAAATAAAAACTGTTTGGAAACTGTAGTACAGGAATGTTAGCCCCTCCTTTCGAATTTGAATTTCTTAACTTCCATTGGTAGTAATCCCCACCTCCTAACACGCTATTTGTAATGCATGTATAGGCGGTTTCTCGGTAGCCAATCAAAATATTTTCATATTAGTGTCGAAGCGCTATAACAAAAAACCCTTTATTTCCGAAATATCTCAATTATATCATTTCATTT
Organism: Ophonus ardosiacus; assembly: GCA_943142095.1. Classification (NCBI taxonomy): domain Eukaryota; kingdom Metazoa; phylum Arthropoda; class Insecta; order Coleoptera; family Carabidae; genus Ophonus; species Ophonus ardosiacus. Next base: position 46,601,348 of record OW964833.1, on the reverse strand, counting down.
TTTTTTTTAATATTCGTTATTCAGCATATACATTCGTATTTTTGTACTATTTTTCTTTAATTCGATTGAGCCGTAATCCCCCATTATGACTGTTTGGTATAGTATTTATTTAAATAAATGGTTTATTTACATACCTTATACTGCGATAGTACTTTTAAAGAAATAGAAAGTAATAATAATCTTCTCTCTTGTATATTTTGCTGGCACATGTCACAATTTTAGTTAGATTACTGTTCATGTTGTGAAGCGTAAATGTGTATGTGTGTGTGAGATATAATTGTTTTTGTGTGAGTATGAAACTGTGTCGTCACAAATTTAGTCCGTGTTTAAAAACGCGAAAGTTTATTAGCAAATTTATGAATGAAAAGTCGCATATTTCAAATTATTTTCTATTACTACATTTATTATATGGGATGGATTTCATGATTTTATAAAAAAAATCGACATTGAAGATAACGACGGATAAGAACACATAACTTAAAGCATATAACAAATAAATTTGAAAAATCAACAAGGTAACCTTGTTGGGACTCGAACTCAAGACCTTCCACTTATCGGGCGGACGATCTAGCACTAATCACTGAGCTACAAGGTACTCATATTTCATGTGCAAAGTGTCAAACAGCAAAGTTGATATGGCGAATATATGTATATCCTACAATGACAAAGGTCTTAGCACGTCAGTCAAACTGCAATATACGATTAACGATATATTCGCCGTATCAAATTTGCAGTTCTGACCTTCTGACACTTAGTGAACACGAAATATCAAATGATTTAGTTGGCAGTCTCGTAGCTCAGTGGTTAGGGGAATTTATTACAGGAATTTTCGTCTTGGATAAAGTAAAATTAAATAAAATAAATACATCATCACGGCATATTACCCATTTCTGGGTGTGCCAATCTGCTTTATCACAGATATCAGTAATGATGATGACATATTTGTACCGAGCGGGCGCTTACCAGGCGCCACCTCACGGGCACTCATTGCTGGCGTGGAGAGTGCACCACAGGGGTCACAATTTTCGTTTAAGACTTTAATTTCCAAAAATTCACTCAGTTGTTCAAATGCTCTAAATATGCGTACACTTACGTAACATTGTCTTTACAATCAAATAATATTACTAGCAAGTTTATATCTCTATCCATTTTTGAATTAATGTTCCAAAAATCAATATACCCCACATTTAGATAAAAATTTCAAAATTTTAAAAAATCTAATTTTTATGTATCTAGATACTTCTCAGTGCACTGATTCCAAATTTTGAAACCGCAGGTCGATATCTCTTTTCGTTCTCGAGATATTCAGATTCAAAGTTTTGCACAAAACTGCCCATTTTTGGGTAATAACCCAAAAATGGGTCGAGATATGGTTTTGGAGATATCATCAATCGATTCTACGGGCAAAATTACATAAGTGTACCAATTTTCATAATTTTTGAACACCGCATACAGTCTCTAAAGCAAAATAACTGAAAATGGCCAAAAATCGCAAAAATCGTAAGGGGTACCCCTTGCAATTTTTTCAGATTTTGGCCGTTTTCAGGGGTTTTCAAACTTTTACTCATAAAAAATGAACCGGTTAGTCAAAAATTATGAAAATTGGTATACTTATATATTTTTATCTGTAGAATCGAACGGTGGTGTCACCAAATTCGTATCTCGGCCCATTTTTGGGTTGTTACCCAAAAATGGGCAGTTTTGAGCAAAACTTTGAATCTAAATATCTCGAGAATGAAAAGAGATATCGATCTGCGGTTTCAAAATTTGGAATCAGTGCACTGAAAAGTATATAGATACATAAAAATTAGATTTTTGAAAATTTTAAAGTTTTTATCTGAATATGAGGTATATTGACTTTTGGGGCAATAATTCAAAACTACGTAGAGATCTAGCCCAGAAATGGGTAATTTTGAGAAAATATTTGAGGTTGAATATCTCCAAAACTAAAAGAGATATCGACCTGCGTTTTCAAGATTTGGAATCATTGCATTGAGAAGTACGAGATACATGAAAATTAGATTTTTGAATATTTTCAACTTTTTAACCAAATGCAGGTATTTATGACCGGTGTTGTTTCGACTAATAATTAAATTACCGCTTTTGTAATAAATAACTCGTTTTTTGTTACAATTTACGTTTTTAGACTTTTTTGTCCTAATTTTAGCACTACTCCCATCTCCGAGATATAGTTATCTAACTCATTATTAGTGTTATATAATCTTACGTCTACAAATGATAAAATATGTAGTTTACAAACTACATTTCATTCAGATATTCCACAGGGTCCCCTGGCCGCGTGCCTGAATGTCTGGTTGCGAATCTGGAGAACCGGGTTTGATCCCGACCGACGCCAAATATTTCGAATTTTAAATGACAAAGAAGTGGTGCACTCTCCACGCTAGCAATGAGTGCCCGTGACTTGACGCCTGGTAAGCGTTCGCACAGTACAAATATGTCATCATCATTACCGATATCTGTGAAAGAAAATTGACACACCCAGAAATGGGTAATATGCCGTGATGATATATTTATTTATGATTTGTGATTATAAAACGAGTTCCAAAAGACTCATTTTAGGAGCTAGAAGTTTGTGGTTGAAAATGAAATGTTACCCGTCAACTGCAAACAATATTTTACTAAAACGATGTACACGCGTAAACAGACAATATAAAAATGTGAGTAGGTTCCGGTGTACGATAGTAATATCCTGAATATTTGCTCCGACTTCCTTTTTCATAGCGAAATTTCGTATAACACACAAACGTATTTAACATATCTTCTTGTTTGTCTTGCAGTGAAACGTAATTTCATAAAAATTTCGCACCAATATTTCATAGTAGGATACAAGCAAAACAGTTAATATGCCCCACCATTTACAAGTTTCCCGCTCTCCTTTTCTTCTGTCCTCTTCCAATTCAATTTCGACTGACTTAATATACAAAGCACTGAAACATACGGCTCATTTTATCTTTCCTTGATAAATATTGAAGCTACTAATTGAAAAGTTTTACAATTTTCAATTAATATTTTACAAAATACAACGATATTCTTCAGTTTAATTAAAGGCGTGACAATATTTGCATTAATTTATATAATAATTTATTGACAGTTGATAATAGGATTGTGTGTATTTGTAAATACAAGGTTTGATTCTGAATTTTTGATGATTTATAATGCTTATGTCAATAACTTCTGGAGTCCCACAAGGATCTCACCGTGCACCGTTATTATTTAATCTTTTTATAAACAATAAATCTTGTAAATTTTTAATGTACACCGATGACCTCAAAATATTCCATAAAATCTCGAGCATAAATGATTATTTGGCTATCTAAGCTGACCTTAACAGGTTTCATAAATATACACACAAAATAATTTAATTCTGAACATTGATATATGTTGCAAAATATCTTTCACACGAAATAGAAATATCATAGACCACTCTTGTAATTTTGAAGGATTAACTATACAAAATGTCTCTCAGGTAAAGGATTTGGATGTTATTCTGGACCCTAAACTTCTTGTTGGTGTACATATTGATAACATTATAAAAAAATCATACCATATGTTAGGATTTTATATTAGATCTGCAGAGAACTTTAAAAGCGCATTTACTATCAAAACATGATATTTTGCACTTCTTTGAAGGCAACTTGAGTTTGCTAGTTTGTGTTGGCATGTTGATTTAAAATGCAATTCTAATATTGTAAAATATTCATAATTTTTTTACAGTTTATGCGATGGTGCGCTTTTACAATAAAAAATATTTAAATTAGAAATATTTGAAATTAAACGCAACTTTAAAAAAATCATATCTCTATTTCTAAAGACTTGTAAGGTGTAAAATAATAATAATAATAATAATAATAATAATAATAATAATAATAATTCTTTATTGTATATCAACTTTACAAGTTATTACAATTTGATAATGGAGGTGAGTCTATATTTCTTAATTTTTGTAAAATTTCATTTGTCAACGTTGTTTTGATGAATATAAGATGACGAAAGGAACGCACACAAACATCCATATCTTACCCGGGATTCGAACCCAGAACCACTGGCACGTGAAGCTAATTTGACCTATTCTGTCAAGAAAAAAATAAATCAGGAAATGTGAAATGACCCCTTTATATACTATGAATTTTATAATCATTGTTATGTACATGTTTTATTTTTAAAGTCGTCGAAAGTTATCAAACTTTGATACAATCTTGTTTATATACATACATACATTCATTTTTTAAATACGAAAAATTAGCAAGATAAAAATAAAAACGTAGGGATTTGCTTTGGAATTTTGTTTATGTTTGCGAGGATTGCGGTTATATGATTTTAGCTTGAAGTACAATTTTATATGTTTAACAAACTGTTTTATAATATTCATGTAAATTAAAAAAAAACAAAAACAGACTCTACAGTAGGCCGCGAAAGAAAGATAGCAATAGTAGGACGCCACAGTGACACTGACAACAAATATTAAATATCTCCTAAAGTAATAATTAAAAAATGTTTTTTTTTTATCTTAATCGTTATTTATTGAGTAGAACTTTAAGTACAAAGTATACATTTTATTATTTTTGTTATGGTTATAAATCGAAGGAAAGTAAGAATAATTCTCTTTTTAATGGTGTAACTTTTTGTTGTGACACCCTCATGAAGATTAAAACTTTGACTTAATACTAGAGAAACAAAAAGTGATAAAATTATTTGAATGTCACTACTCGTAAACAAATAATAAAATTGTAAATAAGGACTAAGACAAAGTAATGTTCTGGTCAGCAAAGAATGTTTTACAAAGACTTAAATTTATTGATCTTGATATCCGTGATGACACCAGACATTGCGGAATAATACAGGACAGTTAGCATTTGTTGGGTTGCTCATTCTACCGATTATGCCATTGTGTACCCCTCTTCGCCATTCGAGTTTGGCCCACTAAGAACTAGGTGAAGAAGAGAGATATGTGATAGTTGGGCTGTGTTCGTAGTTCTCGTCGTTTGTCCTCTTGCATTCTACACAGCTGTGGTGGACGTGATCTCGCTCTGCTGCTATCACTGACGTAATAACATAAACTTGCGACGTTGCGACATAATCATATCAACGATCTCATTATTGAATCATACAGAGTGATCGAAAAGAATTGATGCAGTTGGCAATACAATTCTGGGGATCTTTCTATTCCACAGTTTATACAACACCAGAAAGCGGAAATATTATTTGACATGTTATTTTGACAATAAGTACAAATAGGTTATGTCGGAGCACAGGCCTGACAGCTAATATGATTTTGAGTGACTGAAATGCTTTAGATTATTGCTCTATGAGTAATGTAAAAAATAAAAGTACGTATGGGAAAAAACAATCATTTTAATAAAAAGAAATTGAATGTATGGTTCTAACAACTTTATGCAGAAAACAAAAGCCGATCAATCTGTCAAAACTTTTCACATTTCTGCATGGCAGCCCTTGACGATACCTCTCATTTGATACCAAACACGACATGGTTTTGACCACTTTATGTAAAAATACAAAAGCCGATCGAGGTTCAATTTTTTTTTTACTTTTATATGATTGGTTAAAGCTAATATTTTCTATATTATAAATGCAGTGTGAAAATTAGTGTATAAATTTCACACTAATGTATTTTCTTACATATACAAATAACTAAATAAATATATCACGGCATATTACCCATTGCTGGGTGTGGTAATCTGGGTATGCCAATCTGCTTTGTACACAGATATCGGTAATGACACCTTGTATTTATAACGCAACATAGGCTATGACCCGAAGACCGTGACGCGAGACGTTCGGCTCTCCACAGTTTACCCGAAAACCGTGACGAGTGACGGAATAAGATTTTTTGAAAATTTTCGAGGTCAAGCGTTATTTAATGCAACATAAGATAATAATATACCGTGAGTATTTTTTAACGTGAAACATTGAGTTTGTCATATCCATGGTTACGACTTCATATTTGATTGACAGCAATGTATTTAACCGTTCCATTTAAAATGAAACATAGGGAACGAATCTGACAGAAATATTATATTTAAATATTGTAAGAAATTTAGCGGAATCAGAAAACCACTCGAGAGTACTAAACATATTTCGGGCACAAGGTGCACACAGTATTTTTCTACATCTAAATTTAATTTTTAGAAAAGAGGTATAATTATTTAAACATCTTGTCAATATGACAGATAACCCTTGAATTTCCCTATAAGTTATGATTTGACATTTGATTGACAGCAATGTATTTGTCTGTTTTATTTAAAATGACACATTTGACAGAAGTATTATATTTAAATATTGTAAGAAATTTAGCCGAGTCAGAAAACCACTCGAGCACATGAGCACAAGGTGCACACTATATTTTTTCTACAACTAATTTTAAATTAGAATGCAGGTATAATTATTTAAACAAAATTAACCTCTATTGACGTCTTATCAAACGTCAAATTCGTTCCCTATGTTTCATTTTAAATGGAACGGGCAAATACATTGCTGTCAATCAAATGTCAAGTAACCATGGATATAACAAACCCAATGTTTCACGTTAAAAAATACTCACGGTAGAGTTCTTTACAATGAAGCAAATTTAACAAATTGTTAAAACAAATCTGATGGAAGTCAGAAATTCACAGTCGCTAATATGCAGGGTTCGGAACTAATAGATTCTACTGTTGAAATAAGTAAATACCAAAATACCTAATTAATAGAAAAGTGTACATTACTATAAGTATAGAGACATTTTATCATTCTGTGTCGATGCTTCGTACTAAGATGAAAACAATCATTATTAAAATATATAGAAATTGTGTTTGGGGGTGCTAATTCAAAATCTGGGGGTGTTAAGCACCCACAAGTACCCCTCTAACTACGCCTATGTCCAGGACCAATTGAAACCCCTCAGGATACAATATAGATTTACGTCCGGTATTTGAGTTGTGTCTTGATTAAGTTAACTTAAACACAGTTTCCGATTTTCCTGTTATATCAAATGAACCATATCGAACCAAGGCACAAAGCATACATATATACTGCACGCCAGTTATTGTACGCGCCGAGGGCTAAAATATGGATTTACCAACTTTAACTACACATTGCAGGATCGTTATGAGCCCGGAGATTCGGCTTCTTGTAGACGACTAACGGAAACAAACGAATGCAATTCCACGGTGCCGGCTCAAATGACCCGAAGGCCGATTTTAGTGGCAATTGATCCACGGCTACTTGACCACGCGAGTTCCAAGAAGGTAGATATGCTTTATTCTCAGCGGCGGGTCATAGAAATCTATCTATTTATTTTTTAACCTCTGAACAGTATCAAATCCCAATTACTGAGTAGGTTCACATTCACAAACATCCATGCCTTAGTGGGATTCGAACCCAGAATCCCGAGCGCACTCATGACTAAGAGACGTTGCTCTAACCATTGAGCCATCGGAGCCGATATCTAACAATATTAGTACAGAATTTATTATACATATTAATGAATCTAATGACGACAGTGATATTTTTAGCGACGACAATAACATTAATATTGAACATATTATTATCGATCCATTAATTAATATTGAAATATGAGTTTCAGAACTTTTTCCTAATGGATACAAGTGTTATGTAAGTAAGTGTGCAACGCTCAACCCATGGTAAAACTGACCCCATAGATATTAAATCTGGCAATAATTTTTAACATGCTTTCGACAAGAACTAGAGGAGTTTCAAATTTACTGAAATCTTGGCCTATAACTTACTTTGCTTTTATTATATTATTTTATTTCTGTAATGAACTCGAAAAACTAGTTAGTACACCTGTTCCTTAGCTCGCTAATTTAATCTGAAAAAGAAACTATTAGTGATTCGGTCGAGACGAGACGAGACGAGAAATTCATTGTCTCGTCTCGTCTCGATTCAAATTCATAAAATTATGTCTCGTCTCGACATTTTTCTCGTCTCGTTTAATAGAGTCTCGTCTCGGCCGAGATTCTCGCCGAGATTTCTCGACGGAAATTTAATATGTATTGTATATTTTAGTCCCATAAACTAATTATTAAATTTATACAATTTTGTATTAATAGTAATTTGTACGAAAAGATAAATATTTGTCATTTTATCTGTCAAAATTTGATAAAACCTAAAATTTGTGCAAATTTTTTGTTATAATTTTATTAATTTAATATATATCTAGTATTTTCTAATCTGTTATAAAGCCTAGATTACACGATGAAGTTTTTCTTTATAAGTGACCTGACAAGTATATTTACACGATCAAGTTTTGCGTGAATTAAAACATCCAAATATCAAAATTCAGGTTATACTTATATTAAGAATTTAGTTACTTCTCTATCCCATTTTGCCATTTTTCAGTTTAATATCGATCGCTTATAACACTACTTGTATACATCAAAAATATAAACACAAATGACATTTGACAGTTACTTGATAGTTAAAATTTGTAGGGACTTTTAAGAAAAAAGTAGCGCATGTTCCAGTTTTTCTTTAAAAGTTTTTCGTTAAAACTCTATTCAGTTGTCTCTCTTGCACTCTTTTCATTGTACGAGAGACAAAACTTGAAAAGAAAAACTTTATCGTGTAATGCATGCTCAACAAATTCTGACAGATAAAATGTCAAATACTTTATTATCTTTTTGTTCAAAAAAATAACAACCGAGAAATCTCGGAACAGTTTTCGAGAATCGAGATCTCGGCAAATATTTCTCGTCTCGTAAAATATTTTTTACATTCCTCTCTCGTCTCGTCGAAACGAGAAATCTCGAGTACGAGACGAGGCGAGAATCGAGAAATATCTCGTCTCGACAGAATCACTAGAAACTATTACTAAACCTACTATATTTTGCAATTACAACTAAGTTGTATAGGCATCCAAAGCTTAAGGTGACGGTATGGGTTATAGTACCTTACTTATTTATGTATGTATGTGAATTTTAAATAAATTATTATTATTCATATTAGCCGACCCAGGTGGAGTAGCGGCAACGTTATCGCTTCACGCTCCAAGGGTCCTGGGTTCGAATCCCGGATAAGGCATGGTTGTTGTGTGTGTCTTTCATCATTTCATCTTCATCATCTTCGCAAGAAAAATTAGGAAATATAAAATGTACATGAAAAATTGTCTCACCCTCATAATATTCACCGCTTATACAGAGAATTTATTTTAAAATGCAACATTATAGTTCATGACTTCCATGGTTACTCACTATTGTCAAAAAATGACAGCAATGTAATATTTGTCCATTTTAAAATGCAACATTATAAATAGTATTGCAGCACAGGAGATACCTCCAAAACACATCACAAATGGTGTCAATTCTTATTACGACCGACTAGAATATTGCCTCAGAGTGATTGGGGGTATTTTTTAACATTTATTACATGAAAGTTATGAATTTTTGTAAGCTAAAGTTTTTTAAGATGTACAACATTCATGTTTTGATTATTTGTTAAGCTATGTAGGCTAATTTATTGGAAATTAGTTTTGATAATACAAAACTATAAATTTTGTATGTTGCATTTTAAAATGGACAAATATTACATTGCTGTCATTTTTAGACATTAGTGAGTAACAATGGAAGTGATTCACCATATGTTGCATGTTAAAATAAATTCCCTGTATGTAACGGATACATTGTAAAGCGAGTAATAATAATAAATAATTATTCATATTATTAAGGTAAAATAATAAATTTAGTATTGTTATTATTAATTAGAGTAATATTGATTATGACGTGTCCCATTTTCCAAACTTCACAATGTCGCAAATGTAATGGAAGAATCGCTAACGGTTAACTAGAGGGAAAGGGTTAATTACTGGTGATGCTGAGAATTGGAGTCATGAGGTAATAGAGACGAAATCGATATGAATTAGTACTTCGAGTCTGTAAACGGAGTTTATAGCCCAAAGCGTCACTATAAAGGATAACACAGGCAATAGAAATGCATAGTTTTGATATTCTGCACTAGTTTTAAGTCCCCTAACGATTTGCTTATATTAAAAAATGTGGCAAATTAAATTGAAGTTATTGCTATTTAAAAGTAGTTTTAATTAATAAATTTGGACTATAAAAATGCAACTATACAAGTACCAAAAACAAATATCACCGCTTTTCTTCGTAATTTTCAAAACAGGAAAACATCTTAATAGAAATTTTATGTACATACATATGTTCACATACATACAACAATTAAGAAGAATTATGGCGTAAGCAAGTACTGCGATTAAACACAGAGTTTCACAAAGAAAATAAAATTCAACGACTCATCTGAAGAAACCGAGGAAGAAACTTCTATTGAAATACCTCATAGATTCTGGGAATGTCTATACGAGACATTGATAAATGAGATGTCGACCTATCTCTGTCTCAGATGGACTTAAAAAGCAACATTGAACTGAAGCGCTACGCCACAGACTTCAACGTAAACGTTAAATATCATTCACCGTAATATCACAAGGTTACTAATATCATATTAACTTGCTTGTAGTTCGTATTTACAAAACCTCTCTTTTATTTCAATGTAAGCTAATTAAAACAGGGCATCGAACCCCCAAAAACTGGGCTCGGTTTAGGTTTAGGTGAATTTGTTTTTTGAGAGATGCGGTACTGGTTCATGTATTAATAAAATTTACGGTTTTGTTCCGGGTTGAGGTACTGGGTTCAGGTTCGGTTCGACTTAATGGAAATTGAATTAATGTGTTTTGAAAATAGAAAAAATATTACAATGCGAGCCGGAATTTATAATACAACGCAAGACAAAAACGTAACACAATTTACACGAACAGTTACATACGCAGCATAGCAGACGCAGAACGCGTCGATGATCGGCTGTAAATATTACAATGGGGGATTACAGCTCAATCGAATTAAAGGAAAATAGTAAAAAAATACGAATGTATATGCTGAGTAACGAATATTAATAAAAAAATGAAATGGTATAATTTAGATATTTCGGAAATAAAGGGTTTTTCGTTATAACGCTTCGACACTAATATGAAAATATTTTGATTGGCGACCGAGAAACCGCCTATATATGCATTACAAATAGCATGTTAGGAGGTGGGATTACTACCAATGGGAGTTAAGAAATTCAAATTCGAAAGGAGGGGCTAACATTCCTGTACTGCAGTTTCCAAACAGTTTTTATTTTAACATAAATTTCTTGCATTAAACTTAATAATTTAAATACACCTGTAATTATAAAGTATGTAGACTTATACAGTGTTATAATATTCATTTATTTTATGTAAATATAACTTAAAATAGCATATATTTCAAGAACATTTATGTCCATAATAAAATCATTTTGATACAAAAACACATAAATGTGACGTCACGTCAATCTTTTCAAAATTCGGAAGACCATAACTCGCTTTTTAATACGAATTTTTTCACCGGATTTTCATCAATAGTCTTAGTTTTCCTAATATTTTCAGATGAAATTATAAAAAAAAAATGGTGTAATCCCCCATTATCTTGTTTTTCTCGAATGTTTTCATATTTTTGCCACGCAAACTTTTACATCAGTGAAAAGAGAAAAAAATGGCGATTTATATTTTAGTAAAATAATTATGTTACTATTTACAAAATAAAAGTTGATAGTCGTATCTTGTAAACCTGACTTTATAAAAAATATCTATAAATACTATTAAATAGTATATTTAAAATAATAAAACTTTTATATGACCCATTTTTTTCTATTACTTATAATAAAAAGTTAAAGGGGAGCGTCTTCCCTGGCTCACCTTGTATATGTATATATAAGAATTTATTTAAAAATATATTAGTTCCCTCATCCCTTTCGGACACTCACATAATATACATACGATTTGTAATTAATTGAACCAATTGCTGTACCAGAATTTAATATCCTAGTGCTTAAATTCCATAGCAGTAATTGGTATAATCCGTATGTAATCCCACAAAACCGGGAACGCACAACTAGCGTACACAGCGCACTAGCTTATAAGGCTCACACAATGACACGAAATTCGTCCTGCTCTATTTTCTGTCCTTGTCACATATTCTTGCCAACATTAATGCAGATATTAGTAATTATAACAGATTTTATTGATATTGATGGACAGAAGGTTAATAAGAAAAATATATAATTACTAATAATGTATTTAATAATAATAAAAGTAAATAAAATACATTTCATTTACAGGCTGTTCAAAATACATCTCAAAACAATAAAAAAAAGTTCATATAAACCTATATCTGGAAATGCCTAGTTTTAGAGCTATAGCGATTTTAATATTTTATTTCTGTCATAATACAACTCATACTTTTAACATTACAATAAAATCAGAACTTCTATTTTGTCGTTTATACTCTCGTATTGAAAATTATTAAAATTATAAAATGTGCAACTAAGCTTTGTGCGAATAAAAATAAATGCGGTTTTATACCTATTTTTATTTTTATTTATTTTCAGGATGAAGAACTTTAGCGCAAACGGGACTTAAAATTTTTATGTAATAAGCGATGTATGAATTTTTAAATTTGAGAATTTGGCGTGCGACGTAGCATGTCCTCACAAGTGGTCGACAAACTTAGTTCTAGAGGGGACAAATTTTTCTTGTTCACATAGGTAAAATATTTTTATACAGGGTGTCTTCATACTTCGAGCAAAAAATTAAAGGATATATACTATATGAGTTACTGGACCTTGTATACAGGGAGACTATAAACCAACAAATATCTCGCTTATTACTTTTAGAGATTTCAACTAAGTATAATATAAATTATAATATGTTACCTACTCTATAAAATTTCGAAAGTTGTTCTATATTATTACTTCCGGTTTTCGAGTAATTAATAGCAATTAATTTTCAATTAGAATACCCTATATATTTTTCTAAATTTGAAATTAACTTGAAATCATATGTTTATAGAAAAATGCAATGGCGAATGATTAAAATATTTCATTTTTATTAAATATAGAAGGCACTGCATTTCATTTATTTTACTTTTCACCTTTCAAATAGAAAGAAAATTAATTAATTATATATTCGAATTGATGTATACGATATTTAATTATTATACCTTTTATTTAATGTCAAATAATACTATTATCTATTATATCCTATTCAAAAAATTGTATTACAAAGACATTGAATAGAAATTAATCATTCACCATTGTATTATATAATATGTGATTGTTATTATACTATTGTATAGCAAATTTCACGTACTTTTCAAATTTGAATAAATATAGTAATATAGAGTATTCCATTTTAAAATTAAACGTTGTAATCAATTACTCGAAATATATATATATATATATATATATATATATATATATATATATATATATATATATATATATCAGCTATCCAGGCCTTGTAGACCTCTGGCTTGATGAACTATTCTTCTCCACTGGCTTAATCTACTTCGCTTCTCTTAAGTTCTGGAGATCCCCATGTTGAACAAGTTATACTAGATATCCTGTATGAGCTACGCTCCTTCACGTGGGCTTGAGGTGTTCTATATAAATTAGGAAAGAGTGAAAAGATAATGTCAGCCACCGGGATTTGAACCCAGACCCACTGTCTTGCCGGGACAACGCTCTACCAATTGAGCTATGGCGGACTCTTCAAATCCCGGTGGCTGACATTATCTTGTCACTCTTTCCTAATTTATTTAGAATAAATAGGCTGCACACTCTACGTTCATTTCATTTGAGGTGTTCTATTTAGTTATCATTTTTGTTTCATGCGTATTACTTTATATCACATAATTTATACCAAAATTTAGTTGCACCCCCTTGAAAATTGCGTCCGGTGTGGGAACACCAACCGCACCGCCCTAATTATGGCTCTAAACACGCCTTAACAGGCATATTTATAATTTTCAAATTGGACAGTCGAATTCCCTGGTCATTACAACCACAAGCGGTCACATAGTGCATTCAGCCACACGACCCCGTTAGTTTAATAAAATATATACATATATATATAATATTTTAATTAAATTTCAGGATCACTTGAAAAGAAATTTAATATACAGGGTGTTAAAAATAAGTGTAACAAATTATAAGGGCATATAGTAATGACCAAAATAAGTAAAAAAAGCTTAATCAACATGGGTCCGATCTTCAATAGTTTCCGAGATAAGGCAATGAAAAATGAGTTTTTTCGGTGTTTATCTCTGCTATCTCGAAAACTGTAAGAGTTACGACTTTGATTAAATGCGACTTTTTGTTTACCTTTCAGAGGTCATCTTAGAAGTGTTTTTGTTTTTCAAAACAAAATATATATTCGAATAATTGTACTAAGACAAATTTTGTGGCAACATTGGCCAATATTTAGGTTTCAAATAACTTCGTAACTATCAAAAAGTGAAAAAAATGTATTATATAACATATTAATTTTTTTATAGTCTATTAATTGGCATAGACAAAATTTTGTCCGACCTTTATCTTTGTCAGTTTTTCTTCGATTCTAATATAACATGGCCTCTTTCTCAAAAACAGTTGAAGATCGGACCCATGTTGATTAGGCTTTTTTTAATCTTTTACACTTATTTTTTAACACCCTGCATACCAATCGATCCGAAAAGCTTAACAACGTATGATATTTTACTTTATCTTTTGTTCGCTCGGCACCTCTGTTCGGAGCAACGAAAACAATGTATGTATATGTATATGTATATGAAACATTTTGCTGCGCAACCAGAGCATAAACTACAGTTATTGTGACTGACATCGTAATTCGTTGTTTTACTTGCATAGTCAGGCGCGTAGCTAAGGGTGGTAAAGGTGTGTAAAGTACACGGACGCAAAGAATTAGGGACGCCCGGGGAAAGGCGTTCACGTAATAAATATTGTCAAGTCTTTATTCTTAACTCGATGGTTTATCCTCAATCACAAAATAATTTTTAATTTTTACATTTCGCCTTATATTCTACCATGAGCCAAACTAGACAGTAATTTAAATATTATTTCAATCGAAAACAAAATAGTTATAGCACAGATTACCTATACTATCGTAACCAGATGCGACACTCTCTGTCGGTACCTTTGAAGTTAGTGTCTCCAAAAAATTTTATTGGCGGCCATGTTTTTAATGAAATAATTTACTACCTCAAAATCCTACAAATATGAGGGCAGTACAGCTTGGCTTGTAGTCGAGTTGGTTAGAGCGAGGGTTAGAGCAAACACCGAATCTATGTGAGGTCGCGAGTTCAAATCCGTATAAAGAAGTTTCTATTTTTCAACTGCTACACTATGGCATTAAATGACAACATAACATAAAAAAAGTTAAGAATCAATGAAGCCATTTCTTATTATTTGTTATAATAATAATAGTTTTTTTTCCTTTTATTGTATTAAAGTTCTTGTTTATAAACTTTCCTGTCAAGGATGGGTAAATTCAATTTCTTTAATTTACTTTACAATATTTTTAATGATATTAAATTGTATGGCTACAATTTCAAAATTTTGAAAAAAAAGTGTTCCATTTTATTTTCACGGCACTGACTTTTATATTTCATATTTATTTTGCAAACTATAACAGCAAACTAAGAACACGCCATTTTATTAACGAAATATGGCATGCGCATACAACCTGCGCATTTGAAAATTTGCCCCAACGAAATCGCTGAGTGTCGCATCTGTATACGGTAGTATAGATAATCTGTGGTTATAGATACTGAAAAAATAATTGATATTTTTGCAAATTACAAAATCAGAAAAATACGGGTATAATATAATATATTTATAACTTGTGTATACCTACCTTATTTTGTAAACTGAACTATTTAAATAAAATAAGTTGAATATAATGTCTTATTTTTATTTTATTTAAATAAAAATTTGAAAAGCAGGGGCGCAAATGAAAAACTCAACATGGGCGCGAAAAAGTTAGCTACGCCACCGTGCATAGTACGTAATTGTATTCGTAATGCTCTGGAATAGATTAACTAAATTGAAATGGAGGTGCATACTTCTGGTTGCATACTGTAATTTAAATTTTAATAAATGAAACACTCGGAATTAATTTCTGACGGAAGATGAAACATATAACTAGTTTCCTTTTATTAATTATTAGCTGGCTTCTGGTGTTAACGGAATATAAAATAACAGTTCTTTGTTAACCTTTAAAGTTTTACAAAGTACAATAGCGAACTCTAGGTGAAACAATGTCTAATGAAGAATTAGAAAACACTTGCCATGTTTCACAAGATTTCAACATCTGAATCAACCTCTCTTTCTCAATCAGATGCTGGCCGTGCCCAACTAGTAACCACAGACGCGTTTCGCCCTACAATTCACCAGCTAGGCATGATGAGAGATATCTCTCGCTGTGCCCAAGTATCCTTGAATCCGATAATGGGCATTGGAAATATTCTGACAAACATACAGCAATTTGCGATCTCAACGTTGAAAGGCTCTTTTGTATTTTTATAGTTGAAGAGAGTTTAATCATTTTATTAAGATTCCTCGAATTCTGGTGACATACTATACTTATAAAGGGACTTTCCTTAACCCTCCGGAGGGCGCGCATGCGGTAGAAAGCCGCAAATTTACATTTTGCTGGTCTAACTAAAATTTGGACAGGCCTGTAATATTGTGCGTCTAGGTATTCCTCCTTTATGTTATTGGCTCCATCTACCGATAGGCTTGGTGTCGTATGCCATCCCCGATCAGTGTTACATGATTTAGATTCAAAACAGGTTAAATTTGCGGTGTTTGCTGCATAGTGCGCCCAGTCATGTAAGTTTTATTTATTGTTAAATTTTTTATAATATTGTAAGTTTATGCAATTTACATGCATGTGCGTTATATTATTGTTTATAGTAATACGTATACTTCAACCTTGTAAAAAAAATAACAAGATTTTATTGAATTTTAGGTCTCGTAAAGGATTAACACCAGCCGAGTTAGAAAAGCTTATACATATATGATTTAATAAAATGTTTAACCATGGTATATTTGTATTATTTTATTATATAAAATATATATTCTTCGTCATATTTATGCTAGAACCGTGAAAAACCAAATGCGGTGTAAATGCCGCGGTGGGCCCGCTCCTGTAATTCTAAAAAGCACGCCCTCCGGAGGGTTAAGAGTGATAGGATTTTAATTTTAAATAAAATAAAAACGGTTTTTCGTATCAATTTAGTTTGTGTTTTATTTTGAAGCTGGGACTATGCAACTATGTGTGGAACAATATATCATTCAAATATCCCTCACGGCTTTGTTTACGCTGTTGCAAACGATTGTTCCAATTTTTGAAAGAAATAAGGTCCGACGACGCCGCCATGCCATAAACCGCACCACACAGTGATTTTTTCGTGATGCAACGGCATGTCATGTAACACTCGTGGGTTGTTCTCGCGCCAATAACAACAATTTTGTTTATTAAAAAGCCATTCATACAAAAATGCGCCTTATCTGAGAAGATGATTTTTTGGCCAAAATCATGATTATCTTCCAAATGCTCAAAGGCCCAATCAACAATCTCCCGACGCAATCTGTGATGGTTTGGTTCATTTCTTGAGTCAATACGACCCAAATTCCTACGCAAAATTCTCCAATTTGACGTCTGAGAAAGCCCCAAATATTGAGATCGTCTTGAAATCAACAGATTTGGCTCATCGGCAAAACTAGCAACTGCAGCTGCGATATTCTCTTCATTTCGCACATTTCGTTGTCTTGTTGGTGGCTTACTGTCTTGTAAAGTGAACTTACGCTTAAACATTTCCACAGTGCGGCGTATAGCCTGCGCAGAATAATGGTGACGGCGACCCAATTCTCTGGTGAACAAACGGTTAGTACCCACAACTCAGCTCGAACTTTGGTAATATTTTTTAATAATTTGTAAACGTTCGCTGCATGATGAAACTGCAAACTATAGTGAATATTTTGACATCTGACAGTAAAAAAAAAAATAGTATCAGGACCCGAAATATCTTTATTGAAAAAACTGTTACCCCTATTGAACAACATTATACTACGAAAGATCGACCACGGATTCTCAAGCATAAAGCTGTTTGAGCCCCAAATGTTTTGTTGACCCATAAAGAGAAAAGAGACCCTTAATTCATAATTTTTTAAATATGCAAGAAGAGATGATTCGTAAATGTACAAAGTTGTATAAGATCTATGCGAAAAACCGGAATTTTATTTTACTTCGAAACGCCCTTAACAGAAATATAATTTTTTTAATATGCGACTGAAAACTGCCACATATTCCACAGAAATTAATTTCTAGTCATTTCATAAAACGTTTTGCCCGTATCACAATATGTCGGCTTTATACAAAGTCTACACGTTTTGCAATATTCTGGATTTTACAACGTGTCTGCGACATATGTCTCGCTAACGCTCCATCGGTATAGGCTCTAACTACGTCAGAGAGGACAAAATAAAAGAATCAAATCAGGACAAAGAAGAGGCAATAAAGCAATGACCTTATAACAAAAGATTAAAATAATGACGCAACATTTCTTAATTATACGGTTCCAAAAAAGGCAATCTTTATACAGTCATACAAAAAAGTCTCCGTACGACAGTAGTTTTAATGTATTTTAGGAAAAATAGCACTCTAAAACCCAATATATTTAATTTCCTTTTAATCCAAAATAAAAAGCAGTATATTACGTTATTATTAATATAAAATAAACAAACAATTTAATTAATTTATTTATATTAGGGGGTAAATATTGAAAGTATTCATAATTTCATGACAAAAAAGTCTCCGTACGATAACCAAAACATTTAAATAAAAAACCATTTATTTATGTTTCATAAAGAAATATAATATTTCGAGGGTTTTCCTTTGGTTTTTCCACCAGTAACTAAGCGATGAGTCATTCAACCAAATTTTTGGTCACCGATGGCATTATATTCTGCCATTTTACTTGTAATTAATTTTAAATTCTTTTTTGCTTTACATTCTTATTTATTTCAAGAATTTTCCGCACTTTCTCAATCTGATTAAAGTGCGGAGACTATGGGGGATTATTAAGCATATTTTTATTATTTATACAGTACGCATTCTCTTAAAGAGCGAATTATTTGTCGAATTTTTCTGAAGCATGAAATTAAAATTGTCTGTTAAGGCCCTATTTTTCGGCACATTGTTTAAAATTTGCTTTCCTAAAATACATTAAAACTACTGTCGTACGGAGACTTTTTTGTATGACTGTATATCCTTAACTATTTTCTTAATTCCAACAAATTATGGTGTACGAGTGTGACTAAGATGTATAAATTATACGTTTTTTGTGTTGGTAGGTGGCGTCGTGACTGTTTTATATATTCAGGAAGACCCAAGAAATAGTTCACTAGGAACTTCTGAAATAAAAAAAGCTGACGGTGCACTTTCCTGCTGGCGAACTAGCTCCGACGCGTTGCATCTAGATTGTTGATCACGGATGGGTTTGGATCTCGGAAATGTAGTTTAGAAACCAGGACCAGGATAACGTAGCGTAATGGTACCACGCAATCGATAACTGGCTAACTGTAGATCGCAGGTGGATGGCAAAAAACGGGTAAATTTTTGCGATGAAAACTCCGCACGGGTGTTTCCGAAGATACAAAAAATAAATAAACGGTTATAGAATATTAAATCGTAAAAAATCTCTTTCGAAAATGTTTTATTTTCACGGTATAAACACCCAGAGTGGTGATGCAGCTTAACAATTATTTGAAAGTGAAATCATTTTCGCCAAAGTTATATGAACTGAACAGCATTCAAAGGTTTGTTCATAGAACGGTTTACAAACGGTTGTAGTTCGAGATCGAATCCGCAAAACTAGACCTTTTCAATTTGAGAGTAAACAATTTCAAATTGAGACTAAACAATTTCAAATTGAGAATAAACAATTTCAAATTTAGACTAAACAGTTTCAAATTGCGATAAATAATAAAACAGAACTATAGACCCAGTAAATATTGTTATTGTAAAAAAATAGTTCTCAAGGTTTTTTCCTTTACTTGAGAGCAAATGATTTCATCTCAAATATCTAAATTAGAACTAAATACATAAATAAATATATCATCACGGCGTATTACCCATTTCTGAGTGTGCCACAATCTGCTTTATCGCAGATATCGGTAATGATGATGACATATTTGTACCGTGCAGGCGCTTACCAGGCGTCACCTTACGGGCACTCATTGCTGGCGTGGAAAGTGCACCACAGGGGTCACAATTTTCGTTTAAGACTTTAATTTCCAAAAATTCACTCAGTTGTTCAAATGCTCTAAATATGCGTACACTTACGTAACATTGTCTTTACAATCAAATAATATTACTAGCAAGTGTATATATCTATCCATTTTTGAATTAATGTCCCAAAAGTCAGTACACCTGATATTCAGATAAAAACTTTAAAAATTTTCAAAAATCTAATCATGAATCTACATACTTCTCAGTGCACTGATTCCAAATTTTGAAACCGCAGGTCGATATCTCTTTTCGTTCTCGAGATATTTCGATTCAAAGTTTTGCACAAAACTGCCCATTTTTGGGTAATAACCCAAAAATGGGTCGAGATATGATTTTGGAGATAACATCATTAGATTCTACGGGCAAAATTACATAAGTATACCAATTTTCAAAATTTTCGAACATCGCATACAGTCTCTAAAGCAAAATAACTAAAAATGGCCAAAAATCGCAAAAATCTAAGGTGTACCCCTTGCGATTTTTTCAGATTTTGGCCGTCACCTCACGGGCACTCATTGCTGGCGTGGAGAGTGCACCACAGGGATCACTTTTGTGCCATTTAAAATTCGAAATATTTGGCGTCGGTCAGGATCGAACTCGGTTCCCCAGGTTCGCGACCAGACACTCAGGCACGCGGCCACGGGACCCCATTAGAATCATCTACTATATATTATAATAATTAAGATTTGTTAATAAATATTTATTTGAATAGCTCTAGATGAGGAAGGACAATATACAAAGAACAAATAGCACTAATATCTTTTGTGCCAAATAAAATTGTGTATAATTTATGATACGAAGTAATAAACATTCCAGGACAAGAGAAAAAGTGTCATTATTAATTTGCGGATGAAAGTTCATAGATACGGATAATAAATTGTCTTATTGATTGATAATATTGTTTCATTTATTTTTCGAGTGAATGCGCATGTCACTATGTCAGTACTAATAAAAATTATAAATAATAAAGGCATTCGCCAAATGAAAAATAGCTAACAATCATAAAACTGACAAATAATATTAATGACAAAATGAAACAACAAGTACGAAATTGTTGATTAGTACTTAAAAACTTTGACTTCGACATGAGATATGGTGTCGATTAAATAAAACTGCGCTTTCAGGGAGCCATGTGGTTTTGTTTTGCCAAAAAATTCATGGCTACAAGATAATGGCGAAAAATTATTTCTTATTGTCACGACATAAATTATAATAGTTAATTTGTATGTAATTCAGGGTGTTTCAAAACATGTGTCGGAAAATAAAGGGTGGGATTGGTTGACTAATTATAAGAAAAAAAGTTCCTATTAACATGGTTCCGCAAACGCACCGTTTTCGAGATACAGGGTGTAAAAAAAATTATTATGAAAAGCATGAAAAAAGTAGCAACATGATCACAGAACTTTTATTTTACAAAACTAAGCAATAACATAAAAAACAAGAAAAATCACAAAAAAAATGTTTTTATCAACAAAACATGTTGCTACTTTTTTTCATGTTTTCCATCATAAAATGCCGTATTTCTCTAAAACGGTTTACGTTAGAGCTTTTGACTAGGAGTACCTTTTTTGTGTAGAAAATATTGGTGGTTCACAATGTGCTTTCAGAATGCCAATTTCCCAAATGTCATAGAAATTAGGGCCATAAAAACCTCACGCAACCCTAAAATCTCCGGCAATGGCACATGAAAAAAATTGAATAAGCGCTTAAAAAGTAGCTAATATTAATGCTAAGATGTGTACAAAAGCTGAGTTTTGTATCTCAAACGGTTCCTGAGATATCGTCAAAAAATAAAAAAAATAAAAAATTTTTTACGTCCTGTATCTCGAAAACGGTGCGTTTGCGGAACCATGTTAATGGGAACTTTTTTTCTTGTAATTAGCCAACCAATCCCACCATTTATTTTCCGACACATGTTTTGAAACATCCTGTATACGTAGATAATACATAGTTTATATAGTTTGGAAATAATAATTTGTGAGTTAATTGTATGATGTGTGATTAGAAAAAAGTATTCAGAATAAATAAAAGAGTGTTTGTATCTTGATTTCCTTATTTTTCTATCATCGTAATAATTCAGAAGTGGGATTAAGAATCCGGGTTTAACTCTATTAAACTTCAGTTCTTAAAATACATCTGGTTTAAATGTTACGGTGTGTACCCCGACAATTTTGTCAGTACTGACACTATACTTCAGACATTTGAAATTGAGTCCATCAGAACCAGACATAAAAATGCATCAATTAATACGCTATACAAAATCATTCATAACAAAATTGATAGTCCTCTTTTGCTATCTAAAATCAATTTTCGTGTCCCCCGTTTCTGTTCACGTTGCAACGACAGTTTTTACCTTCCTGCATATAACTCTAATATTCTGTGCAAGTTACCTATGTACGTTATGTGTAATTTATATAACATAATGTGTGCAGATCGAGATATTTTTGTTTAATTTTTAATTTTTTTTTCTCTGTCTTTGTTGTTTATATTATGTACATTTACTTGTGTAGGGTTCTTTACCTGTTTGAGTAATAAAGTATTATTATTATTATTATTATTATTATTATTATTAAAATGTCGAAAGATTTAGATACAGTGATAACTTTCGTCCGTTCTACTATTATCTATAAATGTAACGTTTGTATTGCTCAGATTATATTTTGTATAAATCATATTTTATTGTTCTGCTAATATCTTTTGTTTTGTAATGATTTTATTGTTCTGCTATACTTTCTGTTTGTATCGTTTGTTTAAATTGCATCTTTAATTATTATTTGTGTATATTTTATAACATAATTTAATTTCTTTTACAATATAAATATTTATTAAGAATTCCGTTTTATTTGCCTTGCCCACTGAATAAATGAAAGTATTAGTATTGTTATTATTCCAAATTTTACATAAATTACTTTTGGTTATCCTTTTGGATTAATTGTATAAATTCCAAATTAGGTTTTGGTTATTTACACATAAATATTATTTTTATATTTTTGCCGGATCAATTCGGTCACATATTTTGGTTAGTAGCGGTGTGTGAATGAACAGTGCGATAACAACAGTGACAATACGTGTGATAAAAATGAAAAAGTCAGTGATGAAGACAATAAGAACGACTCGTCAGCCTCTACAAAGAAAACGAGAAGTGGTTAATAGCATACCTTCTCGCGGGTCTCGCACGCGCAAAAGTTACCGTGCCTGAAAACAACAGCAATTGTTGTTTCCGTTTAGGGGAGGAAATTCAGGTGAAATATGACGTAAGTGAAGAAAGAGCTACAGGTAATTAAATTATTATATTAGCATATAAATTCGTGACACTGACATAAAATATTTGAAATTATTTTGACACATTTATAATAATTACGTTTTTGTACAAATGATGATGACTGCATGGCAGTTGAAATGTACATTTTGATTCACGTAATTCAAATAATTACTTCAATATAAACTAAATTTTTCACAATTTTATTCTTACGCACCACGTATTTGGCATTACTTGTCTTAGGCCGTGGTTACACTGAACAATCAATAGGCATTTAAGAAAATTCTACCGGTAGATAATGCACCTACCGACTGCGTTCGAAAACACAAGTGGTTAATGGTTACCGTGTTCGAAAATTGTACCATATCTACCAGATTCATCTACCTAGAGATGCACTCGATTTCGAGCTTTGGCCCTGCCCGGCCCTAAGCCCGCCTCGATTTCGAGTCGATCATCGAGCCGGGCCGAAGATATTTTTTATCGGGCCGAATCGGGCTAATCATTTTCAAAAATTGAGGCGAATCGGACTTTTGATTTTGGCACGGCCCGAAAATTCGAGCTTTTCGGGCCAGCCCGAAAAATCTTATAGTTCAAAATCATTAATGATTTAATAACAACACAGTTCACATTAATAAATAAAAATGTATTTCTTTACTTCAAGAATTCAAGGTTATTCATTAAAGCATGATAATTATATTGTGATGATGCTATTATTATTGTTATTACTCGTATACTTAAATAAAAGTGATTTTTGTTCCTACCATAATGGTTTCTTGTCCTATTTTTGAGCAAAAACAAAGTTAGATAAAAAATCCTTATGTAAATTAAAATCCTATTTTTTTATATAAGATTTGTGAAAAAGTTGTTTAAATTCTTTGGTAAACAAAGTGTTAAATACTCGTAGGTCAGTAATTTTTATAACAAACTTACACTAGAAGAGTCTCTTTTTTAACTACTTATGTTAACTAATGTTGAAATTTATAAGAATGTAGAGGTTTTTTATAAGTTTGACACGAAAAAAGTGAAACATTTTGCTTTAACATAAAAAATCAACATTAGGAATGCCGGATGCACCCAATTTCGAGCTTTGGCCCGGCCAGGCCCGATTTCGAGTCAATTTTCGAGCCGGGCTATCTAATTTTTTTGTCGAGTCGATCCAAACCTCAAAGCCCGGCCCGGCCCGCCCGAATACATCTCTACATCTACCGGCTCCATGATTTGTGGATCGAGTAAGGTAAATGCGGTAAATGAAGAATCTAACCTCAAAAAAGGTAGAAATGTCAAGCGAAGTTGGAATCGGAAGACGAGACGAGATAACGTTTAACTACGTCGAATTTCAAATTGTTTCATCTTTCAACTGCTTTTAATAAGTTATAAATCTACCCTGTTTACCACTTGCGTTCTTAAAGTATCTATCACGGTAGCTGTAACCTGATGAACAGCTGTTTACCGATATATACCAGTTCACCGGTAGAATATTCGTAGATGCCTATTATCGATCGAACACGATCAAGTAAAAAACAAACCTAATTTATCAATGCACATCGCTGACAATCGCGTAAGATTGTGTACCGTCGACTTGTTTGATATATCAAACTTGTTTGATTTTTCATACCGCGCTCGAAGCTGCTCGATGGTAACAGACATGCGCAGTGCTCTTTCTCATTAAATGTATAGATTCTGACAGATTGTAACATTTAATATTCTAACCTGTTTAGTTGTTTTTCATTTATTTATATTTATTGTTAGTCTGACCAACAGGGTTCAAGACCCCAATTACAGGTTGACTGTACTGAAACATAAATTTAACATGTTTAATGACACAAGTAGTTAACAAATAGAATGACAAAAAAACCCCCCAGAACTTAATAATACATATAGCTGTTTAAGACAATATATTGTAATAAATAGTAGTAGTTAATGAATGTAATAATTGTATAAAGCATTTTTAAACTTTACAATCGAGCCGAAGAAAATGTCGAAATATTCAGGTAAATTGTTAAAATAAAAACAAATCATACGAATAGGTGACTTTACTTCATAGTTCGTTCGAGGAGTGTATATTTAAATCGGGAATTATGCCTGGGAACTAAGAAAGGAATTTTACCTAGGATTCCGGGATCATTTATAATACATTTTTCTTACCAAAATGACAGAACAGATGACTATCAACGAGATTGACCAGTTAATAAATTTAGTTCGCTTCTATGAATATCTCTATGATCAAAAGAGAGCAGGGTACAGTAATATCAATAATATTGACAAGTTATGGATGTTAATAGCAACAAAAATAGGAATTAAAAATTTAAGTTGACTTGACGACGTAAAAATACCGCCAACATTTATTGAAAAAACCGCGGTAATTTTAAAAGTGACATTTCATTTCTAACCTCTCGATGCAGCAGTGTGACCACTCACAAGAAAAAATGGTTGATGGTAGTCGATGCGCGTGGATTGATGGACGTTGATCGATGAAGTGTGACCGTTACCTTATTATAAAATGCACGAAACGCCACTCCCTTGGTCGATGTTGTGAATTTTACCCACGTGGACGTGGATATAGTGATAGTATCATTCTTTTCTTTTCCAACGTTCAAGTTCAGCTGATTTTCTACTATATCTTGAGATAGAAAACGATATGTCTCATTTTTATTCTTTCATACATTAAATTAAATAATTTTATTAATTTATTCCTAGGTAATAAAAATTATCAAAATATATAAGCTTCAAAAGAAATAAAAAAGATGTTACAGTATGTCAACAAGTTAAAATGGCTTAGAAAGTTTCAAACTGGTTTAAGAAGTTCTTAACCAGTTCTTCGACTGGTTTTTAAAGTACTTACACGTACTTACTTCTGCTGTTTTCCTCACTTCTAAAATTAATTTCAAACAAAACAGATCTTTGCATTTTTATTAGTTTACAGTATGAATTTTTAGAAATTCATGAAAATTAACCATATAAAAAATATAAATGATGAGTTAAGGACGAAATGTTAACCCCTACTGTAGTTTGTTACAAATCAGGTTATCATATCCAACCTAGGGAAAACGACACACTTGCGGCACATCTAACATGCGATGCGACAGACAGTTACACCAACCTCAATCAACCGACCATCAGTAAAGAAATGGGCGGCCAATATATTCCAGGAAAGAATGTTACTAACGACCTATGCGGCTTGATGACATCTTTTTATGTCATTTCTTGTGCCTGCTTCTCTTACAATCAAAAAGTGAACGGTCTTTCATTTTCCAGCTTTAAGAATACAGATAATTTCCTGCTATTAGCGTCTTACTAACAAAATATTACGTAATTAGAATAATGCTACCGAAATAAAAATAGAGAACATAAACTAAAAAGGTAGTATTATTACATACATACATAAAATCACGCGTTTCCCACTTAGTGGGTTAGCAAAAACCCCAAAACAAAAAGAAAAGGGATGAAAGTAAGAGCTACACTGAATCACTTCACTCTTTAAAAACATTCTTCTTTCGCCTTGTCCAAAATCATCATAACATTCATACAAAGAACATATTAATGTGACCGATTTTCGGTAGCGAATAACCGCATCCGGACCACAATAATATTTACGCAACAATCATCCTTCGCCACACATTCCTATCCATGCATACTTCTTTCACCTCAACCACATTCTTAAACGTATTCATACATAATAACATATTAAAGTATTATTCTAATTATTAATATGACTTCTGAAAGATATTTCAATAATTTAAAATATTACGTCTTATTTTTGAAAGTAGTCAATCAAAGTTACCTATAGAAATGGGCCTACAACGTATTTTAACATGTGATTTAGACAAAATTATTATAAGTTTTATTTTTGTAAATTTTAACTAAAATAATGTCAAAATTCTTCTGTTTTATAAAATCAATGACTTATAAACATCTTCACCAAAACTGTCCTGATGATGTGTAAAAACTAAATACACGAAAGCTTGACAGATTTTAAAAGAATCAACTTTAATTAAAGCCCACAATCCACTGACACACCCACGATATTTTCCTCCTTAGGATTTTAGTTTTTGAAATTTTCTGCTCTCCCGCTAATTTTCTGGCAAAAACTGTAGAGTATAATGTTGCACAAAATTAAAAGTTGTATATAAAACTATTTTTACATTTTTTATTATATAAAATTTTAAAATGAAGAATATCGACGAGCGATGGATAAAATGAAGGATAATAAATTAATATACTCCTTGTTTGCAAACGTTTCGGTTTTTATTTAACCATCCTCAGTGCTGGTGAACAAAGGAAAATAAATGACGCAATATAAAGTACATACATATGCCAACAAAATAAAATTGTAAATTGCTTACCATCAGGAGCTTTTGTTACATTTAAATTTACAAGTGTTGTTACACGTGTGACAACGTTATTTTAAAAAGTTTTACAACATCATTCTGCGAGACAGTGTGCAGAAAGCTAATAAATTAAAAATATACAATGTTGCCAATCTGTATTGGTTTAACAACAGAAAAATTCTGTTGGTGTGTACATTGGCGCAAAATTGAAACAGATAAGTTAGTTTTTATCGTAATATAAAATATTTTGATACAGTTTATTAAGATGTTCAATATCCGTTCTATACGATTAGGCCTTCGTAATTACCGAATAATAACTTCTTCTAAATTTGCTTCGCTACATGTATAACTTGCGGTCGCGCGTCGCTTAACATGAAGAGAAATTTTCAGCAACAAATGGGGCAACACAAGTTCAATATTAATTCCATGCATTGAAATACGAGCTCATACCATTTTATTGCCAACAACAAATGGTATTCTTGGGACTATGTGATATCCGGAAAACCATTCTGCTGATTTTCCGCACACGCGTTCTATCTAGTGAAAGTAGACAGAAACTGGAGTGGTTCACGAACAATAAGGAGCTCCATTGTTTCATTGTTCAGCCTCCTCATTCACGAGTAAAATGTATTTGCTCTAACTCTAAAAGATGTACTGTAAAATTTACTTAAATAAAATATAAATAAATATATCATCACGGCATATTACCCATTTCTGGGTGTGCCAGTATCTACAACACATGTAGACATCGGTAATGATGATATATTTTACCGTGTGGGCGCTTACCAGGCGTCACCTCACGGGCACTCAGCTGGTGTGGAGAGTGCACCACTGGGGTCACCTTTGTGCCATTTAAAATTGGAAATATTTGTCGCCTGTCGGGATCGAACCCAGTTCCACCAGGTTCGCGACCAGACACTCAGGCACGCGCCACGGGACCCCTAACAAAAATTACTTATTTGAAGATAATTGTTATTTCCCTTAATAAAAGAGATATTTGCCAGTTCCATTATTAAAATAAAATGAAAAACAATATTATTCAATGATGAGTGAAACATGTAAATCGCTAAAATAGTTCCCATATTTTGTAGACAACGGTTTTTTGCAGGGCATCGAACCCAAACCTAAACCATATCAAAACTGGAACCAAACCATAACATTTTACCAAACCCAAACCCAGAACCGAACCTTAGATATATTATTCAATTGAACCCGAGTTGGAACCGAACCGGGTATTAAAATTCGGGTTCCTGCTTCAGCTCCGGTTCAGGTTCATTTTCAGTTCAAAATGTAAACGTAATCATAATACAGCCGATCGTCAACGCCTTCGGCATCTACATCGCTGCCCGTGTTGACTGTTCGTGAAAATGTTCTTGTCTTAATTATTTATGTATAATTCAATTTCTATTAGATCGAGAACTTAACCTAGTACCTGAATACGGAACAAAACCGCAAAGTTTATTATTGTTTGAACCAGAACCGCACACGAACCTATCTCTCAAAAAATGGATCTAAACCTAAACCGAATCGAGTTTTGTCAGATGCCCTAGTTTTCTGTCGCTGATTTCTTCGTGGGCCAGATATTGTCTACTTTTTGCTACTGAGATGCACATAACCGTTTAATTATATATTTTATTTTTCTGTAGTGGTTATTTGCTGGAAATTTATAATTATGTCACGTACTACTTGTGCATGTTTTAGATCAAGAGCAGCGACTACATGCCAGAATTTTGCTCTGTCTGCAATAAATCATACTACGAATTGTGATACTGTTCATTTCGGTTGCTTCTGACATGTTAATTCGTAAATAATAAAAATATACAGAATTATTATTATTATTATTATTATTATTATTATTATTATTATTATTATTATTATTATTTCCTATAAAGGGAATGATTCACTGGGTATTAATAGGTTAAAGACACTAATTTACACTGACAGGCAGGAAAATAAATATAAAAAAATAAATATTAATATGTACTTTTGTTTTTAATAGCTGCCAGTAATTTACGGCGTTCTTCGGTAGATGGCTCTGTATGTGGTTAGTTACCTCTTGAGCTATCTATCTTATGTGAGATTTATATTTTACGTCGTGCCCAATTGGTGAATTGTCTCTGTAAAGAGATGTCAGTTATACCACACTGAAGAGCTCCAACAAGAGCGAAACGCATCTGTGGTTACTAACTGGGCACGGCCAACATCTAAAAAATGATCAAGAGAGTGTTTTTTCTAATTCTTTATTTAAAAAATAAATATAAATAAAATATATCATCACGGCATATTACCCATTTCTGGGTGTGCCAGTATCTACAACACATGTAGACATCGGTAATGATGGGGTCCTGTGGCCGCGTGCCTGAGTGTCTGGTCGCGAACCTGGGGGAACCGGGTTCGATCCCGACAGACGCCAAATATTTCCAATTTTAAATGGCACAAAATTTACCCCTGTGGTGCACTCTCCACACCAGCTATGAGTGCCCGTGAGGTGACGCCTGGTAAGCGCCCACACGATAAAATATATCGTCATATTTAAAAAATATTGGCCCACTAGTGTAAATATAAGTGTAAGTAATTGAATTTACCCAGCCTTGTTAATTTTTTTTTTTAATTAAAAGCCCAAAAATAATAAATAGTGGATTTTTTACATATATACACACATACACACACACAGACATCATCGTAAAAATGTTATATCGAATTCTAGGGACCTTAAAACGTGCTTATTCACTAAAATCTGAATATGCGATTTTTAGTATCATTCCAATACCTCTCTTAGCGAGAGGTAAATACTGCAAAATTTACATTTTCGCTAGTATCTAGTAACCAATTCAATATATCCGGATAAACAATAGATCACTAAAATGGCTTCCTAATGGTGCAACGTTTGTCTAAGTTAACCGACTTCGTATCTCTGATAGTTCTCGAGATCCAGATCCCCATGTTGGAGACGTCATCCTGGACACCCTACACAAAAATGATATTAGTTTTTTTCTCACGCTCTGACAACACTTCAAAAACATGAATGCGTCGATCCGAGAGTTACAGATTTACCGTCTGGGAATTTTCAGCTTGCTAGATTACATACGTGCAGAATTTGAAGTCGCGTTTGACCTACATTGAACGAGGGAGCACTGTTTGACTAAACCTTGATAGATAAACATGAATAAGCTGTTCTTAAGTGAAGGTACTAGTTGCATTTGTAATACGTTTAAATATGTATGGAAAGGTAGGTTAAGTTAAAAAATTGATTGCAATTAAAATTATATTGGTTAGACAAAGAGAAAATTATAATATTAATGAAATGCATATAAAAATCAATCGATCTAAGCTAAGCGAATAGTACTGTTGGAACCCATAAAGTTCTTGCCATAGTACTTTTCATAATGAAATAAATACGATGCTTCTAAATTTTCTAGTGTTATTATATTCCGAACCTCACACAGACAGATAAACAGAGACTAACATTATTGCAAAATTCTTGTCTGCGTTTTGTATACGGTGTGCGTAAATACGATCATATATCTAAATATCGTAAAATTTCTAAGATGCCCTCTGTTGAAAACCGTCTTAAATATCTTTATTTATGCTTGCTACATAAAATTATATTGACAGGTACTCCATCATATTTATTTGACAAATTTATAATTAAAAATTATAACTACATATTCTCTTAGAATGAAGGATTTGTACATTGTACCAATCTTCAGAAAGTCAAAATTTAAAGGTGCGTTTTCATATATGGCCCCCACTTTATATAACAGTGTTCCTGACTCTCTGAAGATCCTTTCTTTAAACAATTTCAAAAGAAATGTACGAGCATTATTATTTGCATAATATTTATTTCATTGTTTACTATTTTGTACTCTATATTATCTTAAATGTTTTTATTACTTCAATTATCTGTAATTAATTATATTTATAACGTGTCTATTAGTTTTATATACCTACATCTGTGTATTATTTGTTGGTTAGGTGGAAGAGCAGCCTTAGGCAGAACCTCGCCCTTGATTATATGTCAATAAAGTTTATTATTATTATTATTATTATTATTATTATTATTATTTCTGTTTATAATTTTGTTATGTAGGACATTGGTAAAATTTGTTACTTCAACGATGGTTCTATCATTTTTATTTCAGTCTGAATTCAGCATGAAATTCTCTTTATTTTCGTGTCACGCATGATTTTTTTACTTCATCGGATCTCGAGTTACAGACGTTTGAAGTTACATTATTTTTCATCGAAATTTTGTATTATTGAAAAATCATGTAACTTCAAAGGACTGTAACACGAGATCCGATGATGTAAAAACATCATGCGTGACATGAAATGAAAGAGAATTTCATTCTAAATTTAGACATTCATCGTCCGTTATTCTATCTCTAACCGTGTATGAGTGGTACATAATTTAGTTCATTTCTCATATTTTCATTCACCACTCATTCTGGGTTGAATATAGAACAACGAATGATGAATGTTTAAATTCAGCATGAAATTCTCTTTCTTTTTATGTCACGCATGATTTTTTTTACTTCATCGAATCTCGAGTTATAGCCGTTTGAGGTTACATAAGTTTTCATCGATATTTTGTATTATTGAAAACATAAAATTTCGATGAAAAATCATGTAACTTCAAACGGCTATAACTCGTGGTCCGATGATGTAAAGAAATCGTGTGTGACATGAAAAGAAAGAGAATTTCATGCTGAATTCAGCCTTTCATCGTCCGTTATTCTATCTTTAACCGTGTATGAGTGGTGCATGAAAATATGAGAAATGAAATTATTTAGTTCTACAGTTCACAGTTCTAACCTTAAACATCAAATCTTAGGAATATACAGCCCGGTTCACAAAAAAGTTTAAGCTAATCCTCATTTTTGGATTAGTGAATTCTATTCTATTCTGGTATTTAAAATTTAATTTTCATGATATTATCAATAAAAGTAGATACTAGGAATAGGTTGGACTACATTTTAAGATATAAACTGTCAAAATTAGAGTAGAATTCGCTAATCCAAAAATGAGGATTAGTTTAAACTTTTTTGTGAATCGGGCTGATAATGTTTAGTTCACAAAAATATTAATGGATGTCTCATTTTCAATGAAAATGGTCAATTAATATTAAAATCGATATAATTTGTGTCCAGATTTTCCCTACTCTATTTGCCTCCGCTCTACGTATCCTCCTTAGGAATACCAGAGTCTAATCCACAAGTCAACACAACGGGATTACTGTTTTCAACGCATCGTCCGACCCAAATCCACGACTCATAACAACAAAACCGCTGTTGCCAATATGTCAAATTCATGATTCAACAGAACATGATTTCCACCACACCACAATGTCATTTAGGCAACCAGGCCCGAATTGGGCTGTGTTTTCGGCCCGAGTTGGGACTATAATCGACACAAACAGGCACTGGGTTCAAATTTATCAATAGGCATAAGTTTTGTTAACACAATTTGAAATAAAATATACAAAAATATCACGATCATAGATATTTTTTTTTTATTGATAATAATGCGTGCAAACAATTTACCTAAAAACACCGTTTTTCAAAATTATTTGTTTTATAATGTGTGACAACGCGACCTTCTCGCCTCGGAGGTCGGTGGATGACGTCATCATTGTGCTCCTTAAATCCTGGGTATGAACGGTATGCTCGGGCGCCATTTTTACAGCGGTACAAAAGGAGCGTGCCTTCGGATAGCCTAGTGGAGGTAAGGGCGCAGGGTTGGTTGATATCAACAGAAAAAGACGTGTAGTTTAAATAAATATATTGTAACATACGAAGATATGTAAAACAAAGACACACAGTTTATAAATAAACAAATACATCACCCTTCTTTGCAGAACTGTGACCAGAGTTACCACGGTAAGTACGCGTATTGCAATTTACTACTTTAGGAAAACTAACAATTCCTTTAGCGGGTAATCAGCGGCGTGATGTACATGGCGGACTCAGCCTTTATACGCGGCGGATTCTTCTAACGGACGGCGGCTGACACACACCACTCAACTTCTCGGCGGTTCGAAGGAGCCTTATCAGGACTCTCTTCTCACTAGAGGCGTTTAGGAGGACCTATTCAGAATCCTAGCCTGTACGACTCTTGGAAAGGGCGAACCCGCTCTGGCTTCACGGACCTCTGCAGCGGCTTATAAACCCAATCTATCGGTACTTCTCATTAAAATTGCGGCGGGGAAAACCCTTGCTGGACGAAAGGGCCTATCGTCACAAATGACATGGTCAACTGGGCAATGAACATCTGCGTGGTGGTCAACTGAGCAATAACTAAGTGGGTGTAGAATTACCAAAATCTCCCCTCGAATTATTGATTTAACTGATATGAGCAGTTGAAGTTTGAGATGGTTTTTAATTTTTTTCATAATATTTATGTATTATTATAGGTTTCATAACACGTATATTACTACCAATATTTAACCTTCAACTTATTTTCGGATATCATAAGGTAAATGCGTTATTAGTCAAGTACATTTGTTTACACATGAGTAAATGTTTTGGGCTCTGACATCTAAAATATTTGGTCGGTTTGTTCTTGGTTATTGTAACAAATGTGTGAGTCATTAACAGGGTTATCTGACTCATTTATTTTAAGCAATAATTCTTCTCTTACATAGTGTGGTGTCCGTGTCCATAATAGTTTTGTTCAGGTCTGAATAAACCAGGTGTAGGACGATATTGCTCTTTCGAAGTTCATGTGGAGATACACTCATCAGAGTAGATTTGGGAGTTTTTGTCTCGTCTAAGGACATTGTTGTGATAATGTGTGTGTGTAAGTGTGTTATTTTTTGTACAGAAGAATGTTTTAGAGTTTTCTTATGCCTCAGTTGCAATATATGTATGCTGTTTTTAATTTTGTACATGATCGAGCGTGCGTCTGTGTGCTGGTTAGTGTTTTTGGATAATAATAAATGTAAAAATCGTTTACTACCATACTTAAATCATTCATTAATGACCCCTATTAATGCATATTTTTTATTAATAAACGATTAGTACGTAACCATAGATACCACATATCATTGTTGAACAATTATTGTCGAAATCGTTACTAACCTAAAAAATTTTGTTATGGAATAAAATTATATTGTACAATTCAGTAAAATATGGTCAATTGAAAAATATTGTAACTAACATTTGTGTTAATATATATATTACAAAGTTTTGTAATGGAATAGGCTTATGACCAAGATTTTCATTGCAAGGAGTCTGCTAGTGGGTTTTCGAACTGTTTCTCATAGACAGGAATAGATGAGATGTGAAGTTATTGAAGCTTGTAGTCTGGGTTCTTGTAGTCGATTGAACAGCAAGAAGGATCGCTTGGGTGGTCTGATGGGACGTTTGAATAGTCCTTGATGGGCACTGTTTTGCATTGAAATGGATTGATGAATAAGGTCTTATTGATATAGCCTTATGTGGTTCAAACGTTACACCTTGTTCTGGATAGCTGGATAACTTTTTGATAGTTTTACTGTTATGAACTTATCGTTGGCTATCCTATCGACTGCGCCAATTATATTATTAATGTTTTTATTATTCTTTTAAAAAAGTCTATTGTTACGAATACAGAATTAAACAAGCTTGATTTCAGTTGGAGAGCTGCCTTAAAACTGACTATTCTACATCTATCTATCTTACGCTTTACCTTGTGAAAAGTTTATAACTTTACCCTTACTCAGCATTTCTAAGAGTAGTCTTTCATAATTTGTATACATACATACATACATTTTTGACAGTAAGTTATGTTTCAATTTGCACATTGAGTATATCAAAAAATATTCTTTAAAAATGCTAGGGTTTATTATACGTTCTTGTAAACCGTTTTATTATTTGTTTACTATGCAGCGTTTATTTAATTCGTTAGTAAGATCAAAATTGGAATATTGTATGCAAATATGGAATCCTATTTACAACAAATATGTAGTTCAAATCGAATCAATACAGAAACGATTTGCTAAATATTGTTATTATAGGAAGCATAATTATTATCCCAGTTTTGATGTTAACTATAATGTACTTTTAACGGAAGTAAATCTTATTTCTCTTTTTAATCGCCGAAAAATACAGTCCTGTTTATTTTTATACAAACTGTCAAACAATGAGATCAATGACAGCTATCTTCTAAGCCAGCTTCCATTAAATGTACCACGTCAAACATCGAGAAATAAGACTACTTTTCGTTGCAATATAGCAAGAACAAATTATGAAACGAAATCACCATTATGGCAAATGTGTACTATATTTAATGAAATACCTAGCGAAATGGATGTATTTGCGCAGCCACTTCATGTATTTAAACGAGATTTGATAAAACACTTTATATCGCTAGATGCTTTATTTATCACATAGTTTAATTAATGTTAAAAAACTCATTTCATTTAATGTGTATGTAATTGTTTATTATAGGTAGTTTTATTTAGGGTAATTTTTTGTGTACTTTCTGCAGGGTATTTTTTTGTATATTCTTTTATAATCGTCCTGTAATTGGAACTTTATAGTTCTGTAGGATAGATTGTTGAATAAATAAATAAAATAAATAAATAAATAAATAAATATATATATATATATATATATATATATATATGCATGTGCCACTTATTGGGATAGTACAAACCCAATAATAGGAACAATAAGAATAAGGTTTTTATATGACTGTAGGTCAGGAAATATTGAATGAACTAATAATAAAATAATAATGTGACCCCTAATTATTTGTTGATTTGGTTTACGTAGTCTAGAGAAAGGCGCTTAATATAAGAAATTTGAAAATTGTAATAAGTAATATTTCCTTTACATGATGTATGCTGAAATAAACGCCACTTTTTATGTTAAGAATAAAATAATTATAATCTATATAACTTTTCTGTCGCAGTTATTTAATTAAAATCGTGGAGATTTATTGTAGAGAATTTCAGAATCTTCTGTGACGCAATCTGCGTCCGCCGTTCCTTGCTCGGTGCGATTTACAGGCCGGGGCCACAACCAAACCCTCGCACAGACCAACCCAAAAAATTGATTACGTTATACTAGGGAGCCTGGCTATAACGTAGCCTAACGCCTCGCATCGACTCCAGCACCAACCCTTACACCGACCCTAGGTAATACCGCTCACTATTTTTAGGCTCGCACCTTCGCACCATGGACGAGGAAAAATAATATCTACCGAATTTCAGAGAAAAGCAAAATTAAATAAAGTTCTCAAAATCACCATTATTTATTTATTTTAAATAAAGAGTTGAAAGAATACCCCTAAAGTTTTTCTTCTTTTATAGATTCCTGTTATCAATGTTTTCTTTAGCAAAAAAAAATATAATAAATATGAATTAATTACAGGGTAATAATAAATTACGGAGCCAAAAATAATATGTCACTATTCAGTTTTAATATGTCAATATGTAAATCAGTGCAGAGCACAAACAAATAATAATAACAAAATTGAATGTTTCTGAATTTATCAATTTTTCAAGTGATTACAACAGTTAAAACTATTTGTAAGTAAAACAAAATTTATTTGTATAACTTTCCTTTTTACAAAATTATGTACATTTTAGTATTCCCTGATAAAAATGTAATAATAATATATCATCACGGCATATTACCCATTTCTGGGTGTGCCAGTATCTACAACACATGTAGACGTCGGTAATGATGACGATATATTTTACCGTGTGGGCCATTACCAGGCGTCACCTCACGGGCACTCATCACTTTTGTGCCATTTAAAATTGGAAATATTTGGCGTCGGTCGGGATCGAACCCGGTTCCCCCAGGTTCGCGACCAGACACTTAGGCAACTAGTTACAGTTACAGTTACCTCAAAAAAAAGTAACTAAGTTACTTAAGTTCCAGTTACTTTGGCGAAAGAACTAAGTTATTTACTAGTTACTCATTAAAAGTAACTTAGTTACTTTCTAACTACTTTTAATGGCGTGAAGTGTAGACTTAGACTGTTGACTTAGTTATTGTGTAGTATACATATCAGGGAGTTTTTGCACTAACTACGTTAACCTAAATTTTAACGTTATTGCTTGGCAACACCCAATCAGATTATTATTGTTAATGTTAACGTACCTACAGGGCCTTATTACCGCCTAGGCCCACGAGGCCACGGCCTAGGGCCCGCTTTGACAAGGGGCCCGCAGGGCCCGGTTGCTGTGATTTTTTTTAAATTTATTAATTTATTTTTCAATTTTGATTTCATATACCAAGATATAAAGAATCTACTTTAAACATGCAGACATTATTTCCTAGACTTATTAGTGGATAATGATTAATTTTTACTTTGACTAACTTAAGTTACATTCTAATTTCTGAGTTACTTTAAGTAACTTAAGTTACTCAAGTAACTAGTAACTAAAAACCGTAAAGTTACCAACTACTTTTCCTCAGCAAGTTAAGTTACAGTTACAGTTACAGTTACCATATTTTAAAAAGTAACTAAGTTACGTTACAAGTTACGTAAAAGTAACTAATTAGTAACTAAGTTCCTAAAGTAACTAGTTACTGCCCAACTCTGCAGGCACGCTGCCACGGGACCCGATTAAAATGAAAATGTGTAACGAAATATTGAAAATTTAAATAAAATTAACTACTTTATAGAATAACAACAATATAATTCCTTACAATCACCGCCGAGAAATCCGTTGATGCATTTTATCAATTATGAGAACAACTGTCACCATGGTTACAAAAAGAATAAATATGACCATTCCATACAGAACTGTTAAATTCACACAGCTTTAGAAAATTTGCTAAGTAAATTATTGTCACCCTGTATTAATTCTCCAACAGAAAATGATGTCGCGAACATTTTTAATCAGTGAATATCTGAGCAAATGCTAGATGCAATGCGTTGTTGAGGCCACTAGTAGTACGAGGCTAAGTACGATGCTAAGTACGAGGCTTTTAGAGCCATGGCCGGTGTTAGGGTCGGTGAGCCGTTGTGGCCCCGGCCTTATCCTCGGGCACCAATCGATGACAGCTCTCTCTCTTGGATGGCGTCACTGGCACGTATTGGGTTAGCTCAGTGGAGATATAGTCCAGTATACGTATACTACAACGGCTGTTTGGGCAAAATTGAATGAGGGCGGTTTCTTGTTCAATATTCCCAAAGTTGGTGAAAAAACACGTAGCACGTATGAATATTAATCATAACTTTTCAATAAAATGTATTAAAGTAACTAGTAACCGCATACGCGTTCCGCTGTTATTGAAGCTCATCAGTGTGGTGTAACTGCCGTCTCTTTGCATAAACAATCCATCAACTGAGCACAGAGGGGATATACATCTCATAAAAGATAGATGGCTTAAGAAGTAACTAAGAATAGTTTAATTCAAGATTATGCCTTTGACTTTCATAATGTCTACAATTTTGACTACAATAGCGAAAACACTATATGGTGAACTGATAGCAAATGAAAATAGGTTTTATTTACGAGCTGATTCGGTTCATAATCGCTTACACGACAACTATATAGAGAAATGAACTGGAAACAATTCATACCGATTTTTCTAGGTATACTTATAAGAACCCTCGAGTTCTTGCAAGGCATTTTTACTAAACAAATTTTCACAATGAGTTCTTCTCAAGTCAATTTTCTATATAGTCGTTGTGTAAGCAATTGTGAACCAAAAGAGCTTGTAAATAAAACCTATTTTCTATTGCTATAAGTTCACAATATGAGGTTTTCGCTATTGTAGTCGAAATTGCAAGGATTATAGAAGTCAAAGGAATGATCTTGAATTAAACTATACATATAGAGCTATATAACGAGAAGTCACCGAAAAGCATTGGCTTTCGTTATGTGTTTGGTTCTTTCACAATTTTAAAAAGTTTCGTCAATTAGTTTCGTCTTTATCATACATATATTACAAAAGAACACGGGATTTATTAGTTAGATTCACGTTTGGCGTTTATAAATAATTTATGAAAACCAGAAAAAAAATAAAACAAATTACATAGCTATTGCTACAAATAGAAAGAATTTTTTAAAATTCTTTTAATAATTGTGAAAAAACCAAACGTGTAATAAAACATTTAAAAACAGCTTTATGTACAACTTCTAATTCTTTAAAAATTTCACTCTACAATTAGAATAATACTACCTTTCAGTTTAAGTTTCTGTATATATTACCTTGGTTACTTGTTGCTATTGTTCTGTAACTACAGTTCCGTGCAAAAGTTTAGAACCACATATTTTATTTCCTTTAAAAGAATATTTATTTTTTTAATACATTTATATAGCCCAGAATTGTTAAATAGATTAATACCTTGTAATTATTACAATTAACGTATTTTAAAATTATGATTAGTGTCTTTTATACGCACAATAAACCTTTCTCTACAACGAAATGGTTCTCGCGAGATAGCTGGTATGCTAAAGATTTATAAGAGCACAGTAAATATAGTTATTACCAAATATAAGTAGCCAAAATCATTAGCTGACAATCCAAGATGCGATAGCCGCAATAAACCATCAAACCGAACAGATAAAATAAACTAAAATCTAAAGAAATACAAATAGAAAACCTTGCCGTGAGCCGAAGTACTGTGTCTCAAAGTCTTCAAGACGAAGATATTATTGGCATTTAATTGTTAAAAAAACTTTTAGTTAGTAGTCTAGATGCCAAATCCCTACAGTTTGGCATGACGGAGGAAATGTGATTTTATATTGTGCATGTTCTCATGTAAGTCCATTAGTCCAGATTAACACTACCATGGATGCTTTAAAGTATAGAGATATTTTAACAAAGCATATGCTACCTTATGCAAGAAAAATATGCCACGGGGATGGGTTTTTCAACTGGACAACGATCCTAAATATACCTCAAAACTAATAAAGGAGTTTTTAAGTCAAAGAAAGTCCGAATTCTTGACTGGCTATGCCAATCTTCGGATTTAAATCTAATATAGAATTTGTAGTAAGACTTAAAAATACGCGTGGGTAAAGAAAAATCCAACGAGGGTGAATTGTGGAACCATTTGGAAAATGAATAGCAACATTTACCACAAGACTCTATTACAAATTTAATCAAATCAATATGCCTCGATGGTGTGCTGCAGTGATTGCTTTAAGAAGAATGTCGACAAAGTATTAAATATAGAAAACAAAATCACAAGTCCAAAAAGATTGTACCAACTTTTTATTTACTACTTTTAAAGTATGTACATTTCTTCAGTTTTCACATAACTTTATTTATATAGTTTTTGGTACATAATTTGAAAATATTTCATGCACAAACACATATGTTTGTTAATATAACTGTTTAATTTTTTTATCAACTTTAGTGTAAAAATTAGCGTGTCTCAAATCTTTTGCGCGCAACTCTATTTGTCATTTCTGTTGTCTTTCCCTGAAGATAAACAGATAGCACTTTCCTTTATCTAAATATCATTCACAATACAAATATTTATATTTGGTATCATCAAAATCAATTATATGTTTACCGTTTAAAGTACGCAACTAATACTGTGAAAGTAGAACTAAAACAGAATAAATTTAAAAGAATGAATTATAAAAGGTTTATCTAATGAAAGGGGATTAAATAACTCATTACAAATTACAAGTATTGAATTGTATAATGTAAACATGTGAACATAAAAAAGAAATATAGAAAATTAAGAAATAGCCCAAGTCTTTCCAGCTGTTCAAATATATTTTTTGTA
Organism: Ophonus ardosiacus; assembly: GCA_943142095.1. Classification (NCBI taxonomy): domain Eukaryota; kingdom Metazoa; phylum Arthropoda; class Insecta; order Coleoptera; family Carabidae; genus Ophonus; species Ophonus ardosiacus. The sequence continues at coordinate 46,559,866 of OW964833.1, read as the reverse complement.
ATTTACCACACTTTTCAATATAAGCAACAACTCGTCCATCTAGTAATTCTAGTCCATACGTTTTCGATAGAGAACTTTTCAATCGTTGCTTTGAGGAGAATCAGCAGGGATTTTGTAAGGTCTCCCTTGATGGTGATACCGGACCCTTTCAAATGTTTTTCACGCTGAAAACTATCTGACGGTAACGATAATTTACGAACTTGACAATTACAGTTCGTGTAGCGTTATTCGCAGCAGGTTTACCGAACTGTAGCACTGATCGATATCATTCAGAGATATATCATCATTTAGTTTATGTTTGAATAAATTCATCATTTTGGAAATTTTTTCAACGAACGATTCTGGAAAATTAAAAATCTAAATGTTATTTTGCTTTAATTTTTATTTGTATGTAATATTTTATTAATAATTAAAGAAATGAGCGACCATTTCTTTTGGCGTCGGTTGGAATCGAATCCGATTCCCCAGATTCGCGACCAGACATTGAGACAAGCAGCCAAGACACCCTTAAATATGGATTAATAATTAAAATATGATAGTAAAATTTGTTACGTTTCAAATTTAATTCTATCGCTTTAAATGTAACCTTTTATATATTATGGATATTAAATATTTTTTTGTCATTGTATAATATTGAAATAACTTAGATCGGCAATAATAAACACTGAATTATCTCCATGATTATATAAAAATAAGAGAGAATTGTTCATATTTTAATTTGAATTGCCCAGGTAAAAATTACCGGAGTGCTGATGGAGATTTTGGATTTTGTGCTGATATATACTATAAAAAATACGGACAATTTTATTTATTTTATCTAAATTATTCTTTACGTACCTCACCACAGGTAATAATAATATATTTTTTGTCAACAAATTTCTTCACGTGTGAAATTTATTTAAATTAAACTCATATACATTTTTCATGTAATTCCTATTATTATTTAAAATTCGAATGAGAACCCTTCTTGTATTAGAGCCTTTAAGTGGTACATAATTTGTACATCCACTTACGCAACCCTCAACGACGAGATCTGAGTAATTAAGCGGAAATTTTCCTTCATATATATTTATATATTGTCTGTTTTTAAAGCTCAAATTTTTTACATAAGCATCCACTTTATTATTTAGCTTTCTTAGCTCTTGTCCATTTAAATTCTGGTATTTTAATAAATGCATATTATATTATAAGTAGTCTTTGACAAAAGTATGGAAACTGTTTTATTTTAATACAATTTCAAAAATTTTCACGGCTTCCACAAATTTCTAATTTTCTATTTAAAGCAATTACAGTAAAGAAAGTTAATATACAGGATGTTATGTAAGTGTATAACGCTTAACTCATGGTAGAACTGACCCCATAGATAGTAAATCTGGCAATAATTTTTGTTTAGCACTGGGCATGCTTCTAAAAATGAAAATCATTATTCTGACCGGGTTCTTACAACTAAACATGTTATTTTTTAAATACAATTTTTTTTATTTGGCGATTGTTGCTTTTCTGATTCTTTTTTTTTTTAACAATAAAAAAGTAGAGTATAAAATTTTGCATGGAACAAGTAACGAGAATTTGACATGTTTACAAATATAAACCATAATAACTCTTATATCGTTGAAAAGAGAAAAAAATAATGATTTTTTGAGACAAAAATCAGATATGGGTTCTATTTAAAAAAAAAAAGTTTGTGTTATCTCGAAAATTTACGGATATGAAAATTTATTTCGTACGCCACTGGTTAGCTAATAAAAATATCTATCTTTTGTATTTTAAATGTTTTTCTCAATTACTAATAATTTAGAAGTAATTTGAAAAAGAAAAAATCAACAATATTCAGTTTTTCGTCATTATCTAGTGTGCTACGAGAATTTTTGGAAAAACAAAAGCACATCTGAGATGGCCTCCCAAAGGCGCACAAAAAGTTCCATTTAACCGACATCGCATCTCTTATAGTTCTCGAGATCCCAATGGTGGCACCTCTAAATGGGACACACTGTATACAGGGTGTATCAAGATAATGGAACAGTGCATTTTATTCGTGTATGTGAAAAGATACAGAAAAAAGTGATTAAGATATTTTGTAAGGCATAGAGGGGGACACATTTTAGCATAAACTTATCTTAAATCCAGTGGTACTCAAACTATAGGGCAATATTATATTTTTTTAAATGGCATTATATATATTTTATTAACTCATTAAATAAAGAATTTTGTTCTGAATTCAACGATATAATAATATCATACCCTTACATTGCGAAAAATTTGATAAAAATTAATTCAAAGTTAATATTTCATTTCTACTTTATCTAAGTAATCTGAGCAAGCATTCAATCAATAAAACAAAATAAAATTTATTTTAGTTTTATTACATGCAAGTAAGCTACGATTTTGGCAATAAATTCAACTTTTAAAATACATTTTTTGTTTTATTAATTGAATGTTTGCTCAGATTACTTAGATACAGTAGAAATGAAATACTAACTTTGAATTAATTTTTATAAATTTTTTTACAATGTAAGGGTATGATATTATTATATTGTTGAATTCAGAACAAAATTCTCTATTTAATGAGTTAATAAAATATATATAATGCCATTTAAAGAAATATAATATTGCCCTATAGTTTGAGTACCACTGGATTTATGATAATAAAGTTTATGCTAAAATGTGTCCCCCTCTATCCCTTACAAAATATCCTAATCACTTTTTTCTGCATCTTTTCACATACACGAATAAACGGCACTGTTCCATTATCTTGATACACCCTGTATATATATATATATCTCAAGGGAGTAAAGTTCGTCAGTATTTGTCGAGAGCGAAGATTGAATCCTGAGGGCGTAGCAATCGCTTGAGACAAATAATGACACTTTACTCCCGTGTTATACGTATATAATATTTATATATTAAAATAAATATAAATTCATAATATTCCTTATCTGTTAATCAAAATCAATTAACGAAGGACTTGAATCACTTTATTTCCCTCAATAAATAATGAAGCACATTAAGTTATGATTTTGATAAGAATAAAGTTAACATTATTTACCGGTTGTATATAAAATATATTAAAACACAGCTTTCACTTTTGCAATGTGTGAAACACAACACTAAATGGGAATAAATATTATCCCGGTAGGTCATGGATGGAGTACGCACTAAATCTTAGTTGATTTATTTTACTACGTATGACCGGTAACAGATGTCCCCTCCACTAGCGCCCTAACGGCCTATTTTCCGGTGATGGTATTCTCCGTATACTGTCTCTTCTTTATATTATTATTGTATTCAGTTGTATAGTGACAAGTTACAAGAAAGGAAAATATAACCAAAAAAATTATGGTATTAAATGATCCAGTAAAGTTACCACCCGATTTCGACCTGCAAAACCAGAATTCAACCACAAAGTAGACGTTTTATTACTTAAATTACTTTTATGTTGATGATGAACAAATTTTATGTTCCGCAACGTCCAACTAATGGCACTAATTATAAAATGACGTTACATCAATTAATGGAACCTATGGCCTACTTCTCCTTATAATTTTTTTTAAGAAATGTCATTGACAAAGGTTCAGCAAGAATAATGTCAACATTTACAGCCCCGCAAGCAAATGTAGGCAATTACGATTTTATAATAATGATTGATACATATGTAAATCTTCGAATGAACGAGTATTTTGAAAGATATAATATTTTAAAGAGAATCCAGAAAGAAGGCAAAACTTTCGACCATTTTTTAACCAATTGTACGTAGCTAGTGAAGATATCATCCAACTATAATGTAGTTGACCCAAACGAGTCTACCGAGGATAAAGATTTGAGAGATAAAATCGTAATGGGAATACGTGATCTATCACCCAGGGAAGCCCTTTTGAGAATAGACAAACTAGCGCTGGAAAGACGAGACAATTTTGCAGGACCACTGTGCAGAGCAAGAATCAAAATCTACAGTTCGAACAACAAGTAGAGTTAAATCAGGTAGGAAGGAAGAAACACATGGTGTTATAATCATAGTGACTATAAGAAAAAGTACAGTTCGCGAAACGAATACGAAACAAAAAAAAAAAAAAAAGAACGAAGGCCTTGCAAATAAAATTATACAAGACACACCAGAGAAGAAAATATTTTACTTAATTTCTAAAGAAAATAATAATGAAGATTGCAATGTAAAAATATTTAAAATATCCTTAACCAGGGCATCGAACCCGAACCTGAACCGAACCAAAACCGGAACCAAACCGTAACATTTTAGGAAACCAAAACCGAGAACCGAACCCCAGATATATTTTTAATTGAACCTGAGTCGAAACCGAACCGAGTATTAAAATTCAGGTTCGGGGTTCAACTCCGGTTTAATTTTTAGTTCGAAAAGTAAATACAGCCGATAATCGCCGTCTTAGGCGTCTGCGTTGCTGTCTAGGCTGACTTTTCGTGAAAATTGTGTTCATTGCGTAAATTCCGGCTCTCATTTTACATTATTTCGAACCTGAACCGCGAACAAAACCGCAAATTTTATTAATGCTTGAACCAGAACCGCACCCGAACCCATCTTTCAAAAAACAAATTAACCTGAACCTAAACCGAACCCAGTTTTTGGCGGGTTCGATGCCCTGTCCTTAAAGAACAATTTTTATGGTTCTCATTACCAAAAATAATTATTGTGGATAAAGTCACTGAATATGATAATGTAAATCTAAAAGAATTTTGCAAGCTACATAACATAGAATTACATATAAACTGTACTGACAACCCTAAAAATAACGCTTCTGAAAGATTTCGTAGTAGTATTATAGAACACCTGAGACCTGAGAATAATAAATAATAAAGATAACAATAAGAAAACATTAGAGAAACAATCCATTACACAATAATCCCCAATGGAACTAATATGCGGAAAAGACAGAAATAATATATAGGTACCCAAAATAAATTAGAACAAATATCACATTGTTAGATCATGCTAAGATTCTTAGAGATATACCGTGAGTATTTTTTAACGTGAAACATTGGGTTTGTCATAGCCATGGTTACGATTCGACATTTGATTGACAGCAATGTATTTGAGTGTCCCATTTAAAATGAAACATAGGGAACGAATTTGACAGATGTATTATATTTAAATATTGTAAAAAATTTAGCCAAGTCAGAAAACCACTCGAGAACATTAAACATATTTCGGGCACAAGGTGCACACAAATTTTTTTCTACAACTAAATTTAATTTTTTGGAAACAGGTATAATTATATAAACAAAATTAACTTCTAATGACATCTTGTCAATATGACAGATAACCGTTGAATTTTCCTATAAGTTATGATTTGACATTTGATTGACAGCAATGTAATTGCCTGTCTCAATTAAAACATAGGGCATGAATTTGACAGAAGTACTATATTTAAATATTGTAAGAAATTTAGCCAAATCAGAAAATCACTCGGGCACAAGGTGCACACAATATTTTTTCTACAACTAAATTTAATTTAGAAAGCAGGTATAATTATTTCAACAAAATTAACCTCTACTGACGTTTTGTCAAATTTCATATTCGTTCCCTATGTTTCATTTTAAATGGGACACGCAAATACATTGCTGTCAATCAAATGTCAAATCATAACCATGGCTATGACAAACCCAATGTTTTACGTTAAAAAATACTCACGGTATAAAATCTTGTCGATATTCGAATACAAAAAGAAAAAGACAAACAATATAAAGATAATATTAACCCTTTCGAAATTCCAAAACAAATATATGTAAAAGAAACTAATAGACATATTCAAAAATATAAAAACCTTTATATAAAAAGGCGAAAGTCATAAAATAAAACCAACGATTTGGAACAATAAATGTCTTAGGAAACAAAAGAAAAAATCATGTAATAAAACATAAAGTACAAAACATACGATTGAACAAAATTAAAATATAACGTGTTACAGATCACCATCTATAATCGCAGAAACGAAATTAACAGAAATAAAGAATAACAAAGGAATAAACTTTGATAGTCCAAAGAATAAAACAGAAATATATAGAGTAATATGGTCATTTAATAACATTAGACGATACATACCAAATATGGCAGATCATACGAAATCCCTTTGCGAGTTGTTAAAATCAAATGTAGAATGGCAATGATTACTCAAGCGCCAGCACACTTTTGATAATCTCACGTTAATCATTACTAAAGCTCCAGCTTTAACACCATTTGAACCAAATCGGAAAACAATTATACAGTTTGATGCGTCAAAAAACGGTCTTGTATCATCCAAAAGTATAACAACAAAATTTTGAAATTAGTAGCATGTGCTTCAAGAACCATGATCGATATATATACAGGGAATTTATTTTAACATGCAACATATGGTCAATCACTTCCACGGTTACTCACTATTGTCAAAAAATGAAAGCAATGTAATATTTGTCCATTTTAAAATGCAACACACAAAATTTGTAGTTTTGTATTATCAAAACAAATTTCCAATAAATTAGCTTATATACGATTAACAAAAAAATCAAAATATGAATGTTGCACATCTTAACAAACTTTAGCTTACAAAAATTCATCTTTCATGTAATAATTGTTAAAAAAAATACTCCCATTTACACTGAGGCAATATTCTAGTCGGTCGTAATAAGAATTGACACCATTTGTGATTTGTTCTGGACGTATCTCCTGTGCTGCAATACTATTTATAATGTTGCATTTTTAAATGGACAAATATTACATTGCTGTCATTTTTTGACAATAGTGAGTAACCATGGAAGAGATCAACCATAATGTTGCATTTTAAAATAAATTCTCTGTATATATATCATGGCATATTGCCCATTTCTAGGTGCGCCAATTTGCTTTGCCACAGATATCGGTAATTATTATGACATATTTGTACCTTGCGGGCGTTTGCCAGGCGTCACCTCACGAGCACTCATTGCTGGCGTGGAGGGGGGACATCCACCTTACTTCACAATGTTGAATAATGTTTGGAAAATCATTGTTGAACAATAGAAAAAGTTAAAGACCTAATACACTACCTTGAGGGACCAAAGATATATCAATTTTGGCGTGTACTCCCCTCCACCATCAAAGTAACAGGTTAGCTGAAAAGGCTGTAAGGATAGGAAAACAGATATTACGCAAGAGCTTTGAAGAAAAGAGCGATTATCCTGACCTATTATTAGGATACAATAACGCACCTATTATAAATTTAAATGCCTCTCCCGCTTAAATTTTACAAAGTAGAGAGATCAGAACTGATCTCCCTATAACAACAAATAATCTACAGCCTAAATAAAAAAACATATTTATAATTATTTATGGAACGAGTAAAAGTTAAATATAAATAAATAAATATAAATATATCATCACGGCATATTACCCATTTTTGGGTGTGCCAGTATCTACAACACATGTAGACATCGGTAATGATGACGATATATTTTACCGTGTGGGCGCTTACCAGGCGTCACCTCACGGGCACTCATAGCTGGTGTGGAGAGTGCACCACAGGGGTCACTTTTGTGCCATTTACTCGTAAAATAAGTTAAATATGATGAAAGAAATAGAAAAGATCAAATAAGCTACAAAAAAGTGATGAAATAGTGAACAAAATTTCTATAGGTACAGTATATAATAAAAAACAATAAAGTTTGATGAGATATAATCAAAGGAACAATTTTTCGAAATAATATACAACTTTATGTCAATTTTTTTATGCAGCCCTACAAATTTCAGTCACAAATCTTCTAGTAAATATTTTTATCCATTTTAGCATCGACTAATACAATAAATGACAAAATACTAATAACATTAATCAATCAACATATTTTTAGTTCTTCTTCGCGAAATACTGATTCACGATGAAAGAAGTACGAGTAGACAGCAAAACGTCAAAGGTTTTTTGTGCGACCATTGCGGCAAAGAGGTTACGAAAGATGACAAAATTTTATTACGCATCACAAAGCAAGGTTAATTCCTCTTATTACGATTCCTTTTCTCTTATATTTTTACGAATGACTGTATAATTTAAGATAATTATTACAAATCAGACTTGGGTATAACGCATATTGAAATTCTGTAGGTTTAACCACGAAATGAATTCATTTTATTATTATTTTTTTATACAAGTTTTTCTTGAATCATTTTTAGGATAACAGCTGTAGCATGTATGACTTTAAAGCTAGGTTAAATTAAAATTAAAAAATCTGACAAGCTTTTTCATAAATGCAGAAAACCAATTTATTATTATTATTATTATTATTATTATTATTATTATTATTATTATTATTATTATTATTATATTTAATGAGACGACGCTTCCCATACATACATGATATACAATAATTAAATTTACATAATTTGCAGAAATATGTAATAAACAAATGAAAACAGTAAATTTTATAAACATAGAAATGGCCTTAACAATCAAGGAGAATTTATAAATACGAAGAAAGAAATTATGAAAAATTCAATGACACTGCGGGGACTCGAACCCCGGACCTCCACAAATCTAATGTGGTGCTCTAACCATCTGAACTGATGAAGATAGCGATCGATCAAAATTTTGTTTATGCCAGTAAATAAACTATAAAAAATCAATAATATTTTATATGGATCATTTTTCAATGTACTTTTCAAATTTGAAAAAATATGTAGGGTGTTGTAAATTAAAAGTTGGTATGAAGACCGAAAGTAATAATATTGAACTACTTCCGAAATTTTATAGAGTTAACACACTATAATTTATATTAAATAGTACAATTCGCTAAAAGTAGGTCAATCAACATAGGTCTGATCTTCAAATGTTCATTGTAGTCGCTTAATTTTCTGCCGGACACTTTTTATTTACAAAAATCTGTTTTCCCATGTGAAACACCTATGTCAAGGTGTACTGGGACACCCGCTATATGTTTTCATAGAAAATTTCAGGTAGGGGGCCCCAAATTAAATTTCGCATTGGGGCCTTTATTTTCTTGTAACGCCACTACATATAATCAATGGAAACACGCGACTCATAATATATAATAGTATACATACAAAAAAATAAATATAAATTGTGTTAGTATTCGCTTTTGGGTAACTAGAGGAGAGGCACAAAAGAGTTTGTTTTTAAATCACTATAATCAGTAAACAGATGATCGTAAGACAAATTCAGTAAATTGGGGGGGTTCATCTAAGTATTAAGCCTTTATAGTCTCAAAAGATAAAGAAAAGTAATTATAATTTAGAAGTGACATCTTATATCAAATAATTGATAACAAAGAAGAAAATACACGAAATAGTATTTTAGAAATTTAATATTCGGTATACCTCAATTGAAAAGCTAAGATTTTAATTTCTCTTTAAAAATTAAATCTTGTACAAAGTAAAAGGTTTATTAATGAAAGTAATATCACTAATTAGTATCTTTAGATCTTATTTCGTGTATCTCATTATGTAAATTTATTTATATTTAATGTAAACACATTATATAAAATCCATTTTACTTTAATTCATCATACCCTTGCAAACTAAAGAGATAAAGAGAACCTTTGGGTCAAATAATATAAGAAACAATAATTAGTAAAAATCAGATTATTCTTCTTTGTATCTAATTCAGTATTGAATGTCTACGTGTAGAAAACTGTTTTATACATCTACCCGTAGACAATATGTAGCCAAAGCAAACAATGTCCCTGAAGGGACGAAACCTCAGGTCACTACACACACTCATATGTTTCTACGATACACTAAGAGTAAAAAGCAGTTTTGAGGTAATGCATTGTAAAATCTGCTATATCGGTAATGATGATAACATATTCGCTCCGTGCGAGCGCTCATTGCTGGCGTGGAGAGTGAACCACAGGGGTCACATTTGTGTCATTTAAAATTAGGTATAATTTTAGCATCGAGATTGAACTGCGGATACAAGATTCGCGACGAGACAGTCAGGCACACGGCGACGAGACTCCAACACTCTTATTTTTAAGTTCTGATAAAGCGTCACTAGCTTTTATTAAAATTGCTTTCGGAATTTCTTTTGAAGTTGCCTCCAAGCTTGACAATATTGACATTTTAAAAAAATATCAGATAACTAAATAGTTAGCAATGCCTTATTGTTTTGTCACGCAATATTTTAGATAGCAACAAGCTTTAAATGTAAATTACTGATTATTTCACTATATTTCACAGTAGTATTAGACGATTCAGCATTATGTTCAGTACTCTTCCCCTTGATAAATAAAGGTATATAACTATAATCACTTAGAAGTCAATAAACTTTATTTTATTCAAGTTTAAAGTAAAGAGTTGTTTTTTAAAAAACTTTATTCCGAACCTACGAAATATAATTTGTATTTAAAAATAATGATTCGAACATTTCATTTGATTGCAGTAGTGTATAAAACGTTATGACCGACAAAAGTTTACACCCTTGGACGAATAAAAGCCATCCGCTACGTGTTTTCTTTCGACCCTCAATACATAAATAAATATTAAAATTGGCGTGGCAAAAAAATTGCAGAAGAATTTCCAAGGAAGAGAGGGCCATCTAGCATATATCGTGCTATTAGGCGACTGATAGAAACTAGATCAATTTTCAGAAAACCTGGAATAGTTCATGTTCCAATCCTAAATTTTTGTCACTTGTAACATTTATTCTCTCAAGTTTTCTAAAAATCGATCCAGTTTCTATTAGTCGTCTAATAGATACGCTAATTTTTATCTTGATAACAAGTTGCAAAGTCAGATTTACTTAAATGAGCTGCCATTATTAGAAGCAATCTCGAGATTATTGGACAAAACTTACGTAAATTTATGTCTCTACTCTAAAATCAACTAACAGTTACATTTGTCTCAATAAAAGCCACTTCGTTTTAAGCTGATTATAAAATTATCAACGTATAATAGTATATTTGAACTGCAAATGTTTCAAATTTGTTTGGAATACTGTTCAACGCTTAGTCTTAAAACTATAAATATTTAAAATCGATATCTCATTGCACTCCGAAGTTGTAAAGTTTCAAACAGGATTCGTTTTCTTATATCCACCCGGTATATATATATATATATATATATATATATATATATATATATATATATATATATATGCGGTGGTATGTAATCGTCACTGTAAATTAAGGAGATGAATTTTCGTGGGTGTCACGTCATAGTTCAAAATTTTGTAAAAAAGTATAAATCAATGGGTTCTCTGGAAAAAATATTGATTGTCAAAACTGACGTTAAACGCTAACCCACAAAGTTAAATATACGTTATGTATGCATGTATGTTTTCTATACGTTTCAACAATAAACATTATTTTGAATTATTTTGTACTGCGTGCCTGAGTGTCTGGTCGCGAACCTGGGGGAACCGGGTTCGATCCCGACAGACGCCAAATATTTCCAATTTTAAATGGCACAAAAGTAATCCCTGTGGTGCACTCTCCACACCAGCTATGAGTGCCCGTGAGGAGGCAGCGCCCACACGGTAAAATATATCGTCATCATTACCGATGACTACATGTGTTGTAGATACTGGCACATATGTCATTTGTGACAGGTGTGACTTTTTTCCAGAGAACACATTGATTTTTACTTTTTTACAATTTTGAACTATGACGTAATTGGTCACTTTTAAAGGCCTCTAGTTCTTGTAGAAAACATGTTAAACAAAAATGATTGCCAGATTTACTATCTATGGAATCAGTTCTACCATGGGTTGTGTTGTACACTTATTTACATAACATCCTGTATAACATATATTTTTTCCGACGTTACAGTAAAAATAGCTAAAAAGAGTTGCACACCCATAAAACATTATTTATAAAATTAAAAGATCCAACACCTCCTAAACAATGTTTCAATGTCATTTACATTATATCGTGTAAAGATTGCAATCTAAATTATATAGTCCATACGTCCCGACAACTTTTAGGCAGATTAACATCACATAAAAGTGACATAAAACTTAAACCTGACCCAACATATAGATTTCGACAATACCAAAATAGTGTCAGAAAATAACTATATAAAACGTTCTTTCTTAGAAATGTTTCATATTAAAACATCCGACAACACAATGAATAAAAAGACAGAGATTAATAACCTGTGCCCTATATTCTGTAACCTATTCAATTTAATAAAAAATACAAATCACCGCGAAACATATCCAATAGTCAATACAATGAAATAACTTGTGTGTTTCTGTAGTTGCAACAATTTCTAAAAAAACAGTAGGTTTTTATTATTCAAATTTTCAACTTTTTGCTACTAAGTCATACCGTCTTACGTTGGTATGACACAATAATTAACAAAATTATAACCTGTAATTGTAAGAACAACAACAAAACCATGTGACTTTTACAAATAATCATCTACGAATATCTACATCATCACAATTTTAGTTAACACAAAACATGCAACAAATCATGTATTACTAAAATATCTCGCTATGTTTAAGTGTATTTATTTTAGAAGTAAAATAAAATTAGTGATTTTAGGTGTAGAATTTAATATTATTTGAAGCGTTTTTGTCTAAAATTAAATGGGAAGTTTTGCGCAAGGAAAAACTAATTTGCAATGTTGAACGCCTACACTCCAAGAAATTCTGTTTAAAATAAACACTAAAATTGGTTTATATAGGTCCACACCAAGTTATGTAAATTTAATCACTGACAAATTTGGTATAAAAGTACACGATGAAGTGATACAAAATTGAATACGAATATTTCGTAACACAGCACTAATTAATCTATGTATTTTAACTGTGCAATGATACATACATATACATATGTATGTATGAATGTATATATTACACATGAATATAAACAATATGTTCAAAGATCTCATTTATAGGACGCATTTTACATAGACTAAATGATGATGTAGTAGGTACTTACCAGGTAATGGGAAATCTGCATACCTGATGCCTTCGTCTAAGAAAACACATTTACACAAATGTTTGTATTTCACTTTAAATGTTAGTTTGTAATATCATTTAATACACAAAACACAGAAATATACAACCGAACACTTTGAAGTACAACAACAAACTAACTACTGTGCGATTTTCAACTTGTTTCATAAGGAACTCGACAAAACTGATCAGAGTGTGGAATGAATTTTCTTTAATTATTACCATAAATAGTGTAAAAGTTTTATAAATTATTTAACACTACAATGTTTACTACATTTTATTATTTACAATTAGCAAATTTTATAAAATTTAGTGTTGGGTTTGAACTAATATATTTCACCACCACACAAAAATCGGTTTTTACAAAGCTCAAATTTCTTAGAGTGTATGGCCCGCTCTAAAAATGTGTACACTTACGTAACATTCTCCATACAATCAAATAATATTATTACCAAGTTTATATCTCTACCCATTTTTGAATTATTTCCCCAAAAGTCAATATACCCCATATTCAGATAAAAACTTCAAAATTTTCAAAAATCCAATTTTCATGTATCTAGATACTTCTCAATGCGCTGATTCCAAATTTTGAAACCGCAGGTCGATATCTCGTTTCGTTCTCGAGATATTTAGATTTAAAGTTTTGCTTAAAACTGCCCATTTTTTGGTATTAACCCAAAAATGGGTCGAGATATGAGTTTGGCGACAACACCATTCGATACTACGGGCAAAATTACATAAGTATAGCAATTTTCATAATTTTTGTCCAACCGGTTCATTTTTTATGAATAAAAACTTGAAAACCCCTGAAAATGGTCAAAATCTGAAAAAATCGTAAGGGGTACCCCTTACGATTTTTTCGATTTTTGGCTATTTTCAGTTATTTTGCTTTAGAGATTGTATGCGGTGTTCAAAAATTATGAAAATTGGTGTACTTATGTAATTTTGCCCGTAGAATCGAATGGTGTTGTCGCTAAACTCATATCTCGACTCATTTTTGGGTTATTACCAAAAAATGGGCAGTTTTGAGCAAAACTTTGAATCTAAATATCTCGAGAACGAAAAGAGATATCGACCTGCGGTTTCAAAATTTGGAATCAGCGCATTGAGAAGTATCTAGATACATAAAAATTAGATTTTTGAAAATTTTGAAGTTTTTATCTGAAAATGGGGCATATTGACTTTTGGGGCAATAATTCAAAAATGGGTCGTCATATGAACTTGGCGACTTCATTATTCGATTCTACGGACAAAAATACATAAGTATACCAATTTTCATAATTTTTCACCAACCGGTTCATTTTTTATGAATAAAAGTTTGAAAGTTTTTATCTAAATGTGGGGTATATTGACTTTTGGGGCAATAATTCAAAAATGGATAGAGATATAAACTTGGTAGTAATATTATTTGATTGTAAAAAGAATATTACGTAAGTGTACGCATTTTTAGAGTATTTATATATGAGTATACATTATGTATATTCATGTGATAATTTTTTTGGATTTATAGAATATTTTCCAAGAAACTTTCTGTGTGGAATTTGTAAAAAAATTGTACTCTTTTCGTGTTACAATTTTACTGGATATATAGAATCTTTTCCAATGAACTTTTGGTATGGGATTTGTACAAAATACATCAAATTAACGGAAGGTCTTGTGCTGGCCACAACAGATTTTTTTGAAATAATTAGGAAAGTAGGAAATGTTACAGTTCTATGTTCGTCTGTGCCTGGTCACCATCGTATATATGTATAATTTCAATTTTTTGTTCGGTAAGTGCATCCGTCAAATTTTTCAGTCAGTGCCTATAGACATTAATACCACGAACTGACAAAATTCCCTAAATTTTGACACTACTATTGTCTATTTAAAAAAGGCATAGAATGCGCAAACTAGAAAAAATTGTATAAATAAACTCATTTCATAATAATTGTCAATTATTTTGTTCGAACTTCCTGCTCACAAAATAAAATGACAATTCTGACATTCGTCCTTTAACATACTATTAACTAACACGTGCGTTAATTGGCAAATAATAATCTCGCCCATAAACACGTGAGCGCCCTTAATAATTCATGTAATAATTAATGTGACGAACCGCCCTGCGTTTCAGCACTGCACAGTGGAACCCTTTCCCGGTACATCGGCGGCTGTGACACTCTGGACGCACGACAAAGTTACACCGTGAATCCTTCAATTCATAAACTTTTGCAACACAGCTAAACATGTAAACAATGCATACCTGGTTTAATAATGCCCGTAAACAGACCAAAAGAGAGTTTCATGGCTTTATAATGTCGGAAAAATCCGAGATAATAAAATAAGTTAACCTATAACTATTGTCTCACAAACATTTGTTTTATGATTGTTTACATGGAAGTTTAAAGCAGCCACAAGGATTGTAAATGCTGTGAAGGGATGTTCGGGCTTCGTTCAACGTTATTTACTTACTGTTTAACTCTGTATTTATCGTCTGAAACTGTATTTATGTTTTGACATTATGTAGATCGCAACCGGGTCACAACTCTGATGCTAGCACGAGATCCAGGATCCAGCTGACAGCCAATCGCCGAGATGTTAGTCACCAGCGAACGGCTAAAATAGAAACTAATGTATTTTTGTTATAAATAATATTTTGTAATGTATACTGGTATTTATTGTTTAGAACTGAATTGTAATGAATTGTGAATGGCATCATTTTTAGTCAGTCGTGTAAGAATTCACGTCGCCACCAGCGTGTCGAGCGAATTCATTTCTCTGCCACACCATAAAATTTGCATGTTTTTGCAAGATTTTGCGATTTTCCAGTATAAAAAACGCTGCAATGGTTGCAATAGGTAGTTCTTCCGAGAGTAGGCCGCCAGAATATTTAGCTTATTACAATTATTTGATTTTTTTTTGAAAAACAAAGATACATCTAAGATGATCTCTGAAAGCCAAAAAAAGTCTCACTTAAGCAAGGCCGTAACTCTTACAGTTTTTAAGATAGCAGAGACAAACCCCGCAAAAACTCATTTTTCATTACGTTATATCTCAGAAACTATTGAGATCAGACCCATGTTGATTAAACTTTTTTTTACTCATTTTGGTCAGTACTATATGCCCCAACAATGTTTACCCTTTTTTTAACACCTTGTATATTATATCACATAGGGGACCGGGAAAGTACAGTGTGTTAATTAAGAACCTGGCCATAGGCGTTTAACATGGAAAAACAGTTTTTCTTTACGCAAAAGTCCCCAATTAATTTTAAACAAAAATGTTTCAAATAAATGTTGTAGATATTAATATTCTACGCCTAAATTACTAAACAGATTTAAATTTTCACCTTTAGTAACTTGTAAAATCTAATATGAAATTGTATAAATATTGCTCACTTGTAGCGATACCCATGAAATTGAAACAAAATTAGAAAGAACTTCATTTCGTTTGAACTGTCAGAAATTTAATTTTATATATAGAATGTGAAAAAATAATAATAATAAAAGTTATTTAAGTGTTAGATTTTAAAAATAATACCTGTGTAGTGATTTAGGTGCAGAATTGAATTATCTGCAACTTTTAATTGAAAACTGAATTTCTGACAGTTCAAACGATATGCATTTCTCTGTAATTTTGTTTCAATTCCATGGGTATCGCTAGAAATGAGCAATATTTTTATACAATTTCAAATTAGATTTTACAAGTTACCAAACGTGCAAAATTAAAACTGTTTATTGATTTAAGCGTAGAATATAATTATCTGTAACACTTATTTGAAACATTTTGTCTATTTTGTCTAACACACTGTATATATATATATATATATATATATATATATATATATATATATATATATATATTATAATAATGTATGTATTACCGGCTGTATATTCTTGACAAATTAGCCAATTTCACATTCAGTGAGCCAGGGCTCGATTAAGGTATTTTCGGGCCTGAGGTCCTAGAATAAAACGTAAGACCCCAAAAATATAATTTATTTCATAAATTAAACAGAAAAACAATTACAACAGAAATAAACACATAAAGTAAATAAAATACAACTCTAAAAAAATAAAAACTCGACAAAATGGTGCCGTAGCCGGGCCCCTAGCAGGCCCGGGTCCTGAGGCGAACGCCTCATGCGCCTCATGGTTAATCGGCACTGCAGTGAGCATTAATAGCCCTGATTATATAGGAAAAAGGAAAGATTATAGTATAATAAATGAAAAATTAATTAATTACAAACTTATACACATATCTTAATAATATTAATAACAACAATAATAATAACAAAAAACAGCAGAACAACCAAGGTGCTTAATAAAAATCGTTCCTCCGTTTTAGATTACATGGTCTAGGCCTGTGCTTTTTCCGATTATAGTTATTCAATTGAGTGTTCCAATAATTCGCTTGTAGGGATTACGAGTGGATGAACTTTCTTCGCTTGTCAGTTTAACTTGAGTTTTACTGTAGCTCGGATTTTAGCAACGTTGCTTTGCTGTAGGGGTGTTTGCAAAAGTCGATAGCTACATATTTGAATAATATTTTTGACTTTATTTTCTGCTTAGTTGTTATAACCATTATTTTGTTTGCAGGTATGCAGGTACATATCTTTCATCGAATAGTACATATTCCATGACATTAGAATTTCATTAACTACGAGACATACGAAGTCGGTTAAATTAGATAAAAGTTGCACCTGTTCCACTTAAATAAATAAATATATCATCACGGCATATTACCCATTTCTGGGGGTGCCAATCTGCTTTATCGCAGATATCGGTAATGATGATTGACTATTATATCTATAAAACGTACTCATTTAAATTACACGTCCGTATATAATTATTGTAGAATGGTTCCATTTTCCACACACCAAACCAATATGCAATAGGAGTCGTCGGAGGTAGTCTCTATACGCACTGATATATGTGTTTTTAAAATGTAAAGTACATAGTAAAATGTCTGTCACAGTGTCCATTTAAATTTCATAGTTTCGTAATTTCCTGCTTCCCTAATTATTTTAGATACAAAAGCTTTAAATAAAAATTATAAGTGTGCAGAAAATTGCAATGAAACATGTATACAAATGAATAATGATGTTAAAAGCTTCAGTACTTGGGTAAAGAATAATGGCCTTAAAATAAATCCCTTTAAGTCATCTTTTTTAGTCTTTGGCACATCCAATACTCCATTACTAATTTTATACGGAATTGTTTTAGAAAGATCTCAAGTTATTAAAAGTTTGGGTATGCATATCGACAAAGATCTTAATTTCCGTTGCCATTTACAGATTAAATTAAAAACAGCTAGAATAAAATTACGCCATCTTTATCAATTTAAAAATCCCTTATCTCCTTCGCTGAAGTTACGTTTAGCCAATACTTTCATACTTTCACTGTTTGATTATTGTGCATGTACATTTGTTCCTTGTCTGATCCAAACAAACAAAAAATTAATATTTTTCAAAACTCTTAAGATACGCATATTGCGATTGTAAGTACGACCATATATCTTATAACAGATATCTTGTTGGAATAAATGACAGACAAAAAAAATCTTCTAATTCCAGTACACAAAATTAAAATTTTCAGGAATCCCTCACATTTGTTTCACAACTTGGTACATAAATAGTATTATATATATATATATATATATATATATATATATATATATATATATAGGGTGTCTCTTAAATAGGAGGACATGGCTTAACCACAGTTTCCTGAGGCTAAAATAAGACGATTTAACCAAATTTGCTTCTACCGGAAAGTGTACCATTTAGCCAGAATTCGTTATATGTCATCTTTTAAGGTGATACTTGTTATTATTAGTGAACCACTAGTGTATGAAATTTAGGTGTGCCAACATTAATTAGACCGTAACTTTTTAATGGCAGCACCGAAAACGTGAAATTATTTTTCTTCAGAAAGATACATTCAATAATAAACTTTTCTCTCTCTGTAATTTGTGATATCTGTTACGGTTCACACAGAAAAAAATAAAATCTGAGTATCTGCACTGCTAAATTTTTAAAATAAATTTAATCTAGCGGTCTATCCAAATGTCAAACAAGTACACAACAAGTACAACAATTGTTTTACGGGTTGTCAAAAATTTTCTTTGCAATATTCTAAAATTAGTAACATCCCTTTGTTTGGCCTAATAATATTTTACTACCATTATTGTAAATAAGACGATTACATTTCTTAGCTTACTCCTAAACAAGTTGTGAAGATTGACAATTTGTTACTGTCATTAAAAATTACTTTTTTGACATTTGGTTAGACTGCTAGATTAAATTTATTTTAAAAATTTAGCAGTGCAGGCACTCAGAATTTATATTTTTCTGTGTGAACCGTAACAGATATCACAAATTACAAAGAGAGAGAAAAGTTTACTATTGAATGTTTCTGAAGAAAAATAATTTCACGTTTTCGGCATTGCCATTAAAAAGTTACGGTCTAATTAATGTTGGGACACCTATGTTTCATGCACTAGTGGTTCACTAATAATAACAAGTATCACCTTAAAAGATGACTTATAACCATATAAACTGTCATACCAAATTTCATTCAAATCGAATAAAGCGTCCGATTATTATGAGCAAAATTAATTTTTTTTTGAAGAACTTTGAAGCAGAATTCTGGCTAAATGGTGCACTTTCCAGTAGAAGCAAGTTTGGTTAAATCGTCTTATTTTAGCCTCAGGAATCTGTGGTTAAGCCATGTCCCCTCCTATTTAAGAGACACCCTGTGTGTGTATATATATATATATATATATACATATATAGAGTATAGTAATTGGCGTAGCAAGGCTGCGGTGATACAAGCCGAGTCCGATGCGACTGGGCGCATGCGGTCAGCCCAGGGTCCAGGTAGAGGGAAACCCCAAGAATGACCGGAAAGCGATGGATTAACTGTCTACAAGAGGATATGTGAATCGCAAGTGTCCACCCCGTCGACACTGCAAAACGGTCGTAGTGGAAGGCGAAGTGTAAAAAGGCGGACCCTGTGAAGTGTTTCAGAATATAGTAGACTGAAGTGACTTCACTAATGATGGAACAGCGGAAAATTCTCTAACCGACCAATCCGAATAGAATTGCCTCTCACACCTTGTGATTTATTCAAAAAGTATAAGCGATGAGAAACAGAAATCGAATTATTTCATAATATTTAATTTAGTGTTTTTGGTGTTCGGAATGTGGATCACAAAGCTAGTACATTCATCATAGTGTCATACTACAGTCAACACTCTATAAATCAAACTCTCACTTAATCGAATTGTTCTCTAAATATATATCTTTTAGTTTTGGAGATATTCAACCTCAAATATTTTCTCAAAATTACTCATTTCTAGGCTAGATCTCTACCTAGTTTTGCCCCAAAAGTCAATATACCCCATATTCACATAAAACTTTAAAATTTTCAAAAATCTAATTTTTATGTATCTAGATACTTCTCAATGCGCTGATTCCAAATTTTGAAACCGCAGGTCGATATCTCTTTTCGTTCTCGAGATATTTAGATTCAAAGTTTTGCAGAAAACTGCCCATTTTTGGGTAATAACCCAAAAATGGGCCGAGATACGAACTTGACGACACCACCATTCGATTCTACGGATAAAAATATATAAGTATACCAATTTTCATAATTTTTGACTAACCGGTTCATTTTTTATGAATAAAAGTTTGAAAACCCCTGAAAACGACCAAAATCTGAAAAAATCGCAAGGGGTACCCCTTACGATTTTTACGATTTTTGGCCATTTTCAGTTATTTTGCTTTAGAGACTGTAAGCGGTGTTCAAAAATTCTGAAAATTGGTATACTTATGTAATTTTTCCCGTAGAATCGAATGGTGTTGTCGCTAAACTCATATCTCGACCCATTTTTGGGTTATCACCCAAAAATGGGCAGTTTTGAGCAAAACTTTGAAGCTAAATATCTCGACAACGAAAAGAGATATCGACCTGTGGTTTCAAAATTTGAAATCAGCGCAATAAGAAGTATCTAGATACATAAAAATTAGATTTTTTAAAATTTTGAAGTTTTTATCTGAATCTCAAAGCCCGGCCCGGTCCGAATGCATACCTATTAACAAATGTCTAACGGTTTATCTGTTATGCAGGATCAGTTTATTTTAATTACATATTATTTCTAATTTACGTTCCAGTGAACAATGATCCAATAATTTAAATTTAAAATTGTTCATTTGAGCAGAAATTACAGATCATAATAAAAATAAAATAACCCCGCTTTTAACATTTGTTAACTGAACGTGTACAAGCTGACAGATATGCTATTGAAAAACAGTCGAGCTACTTACCTAAAAGTTATCATTAACTGTTAGTTTATCAGGTACCTTGTGTTAAATAATTAACCAGAGTTCTCCCTATGTGCTTAACAAAACACAGGTGGCATAATTAAAAAAACAATGTATAGTATTAAATATTGAAAATACAAAATATGTATAATTTAATAACTAAAATGAGTATAATATATTGTGATGAGAGTTGTATACTCAAATCGGATAAGCAGCCGATGTACGTCATCGTTCTATTAACGATTTAATTAAATTAAATAAAGAGCAGTATTGTCCTTTGGTTATTTAAGTTAATTAAATTCATTGAACGATGACGTGGATTGCCTGCTTATCCGATTTGAATATAAGTAGTCAATAACGCGTAAGTATGAAATTTGCTCACGAGCACGTAGTAGCGTACAACTCAAATACAGCAGTATACTTTTTTTACGGCCTCTTTATAAATAAACATTGTAATTTACACTATACATACTAGTGTTTTGACCAAAGCAAAGATGGTTTGAATTCACATAGGCTCACAACACATTTTCAAAGAACGAGTTAATATTATTTAACCATAAATTTCAAATAAGCATTTTTGTATAAAATAAGAAAAGTTGGTATCCCTATTTTGAGAACCACTGGTTGTTTTTTTTTCAGTTTATCATTGAAATACCCATGTGAAATATAAATTCTTTGTTAATTTAACCAACTTCGTATCTCTTATAGTTCTCGAGATCGCAATGGTGGCCACTTAAAAATGAACACCCTGTATATGGAAAGGGAGATCGCTGCAAAACATCAGGGTCCAATGTTAGTAGGTAAGATCCTTGAATGGCTGGACGCCAAACGCCAATCTTGGAAGGAGGAACAGCAGTAGGGATATAAGGTATGGAACATCCATCTTGCTGGGGTAATAACATCCAGAGGAACCTAGAACTGGATCTTTCGCCTGGCAGCTAACGACATGGAATGTTTCTCAATAAGAAAGTTTTATGCTAGAATTCTAGGCATTCTCTTAAATTTCTACAAACTTATAGATCTGCAGCTTATTGAAAGTCTATAAATGAATGTCATAGATTTCCTTAAAGTGGTATTATATGCAACTGTCTATAAATCGGTTGATTTGTAAATTACTTTTATGGTATCTACAACACATGTAGACATCGGTAATGATAACGATATATTTTACCGTGTGGGCGCTTACCAGGCGTCACCTCACGGGCACTCATAGCTGGAGTGGAAAGGGCACCAAAGTCTGCACTGGCCAGGATCGAACCCGGGTAACCAGATTGGCAACCAGACACTATACACACACGGCCACGCGACCCCATATGAAGTGAAATTGGAAAACAAATAAGTATATCAAACACTTTTACGAAGGAAAGTACAATTATATTAAATCCATTAGAAATTATTCCTACTCAAGTCAATAAAAACAATAAATTCGTCAATTACCCTTATGGAATCCACGTCAGTGTTACCAAGAAACTTTGATTTACACATGTAGACATCGGTAATGATAACGATATATTTTACCGGGTGGGCGCTTACCAGGCGTCACCTCACGGGACCTCATAGCTGGAGTGGAGAGTGCACCAAAGTCTGCACTGGCCAGGATCGAACCCGGGTAACCAGATTGGCAACCAGGCACTATAAACACACGGCCACGCGACCCCATATGAAGTGAAATTGGAAAACAAATAAGTATATCAAACACTTTTACGAAGGAAAGTACCATTAAATTAAATCCATTAGAAATTATACCTACTCAAGTCAATAAAAACAATAAATTCGTCAATTACCGTTGCTTAGTACCACTTGATATGTTGTTTATTGCATTGTCAGAACTTATAATACTGAATGTGAAAACGTTTGTTAAAATGCGACGGGAAAATATAGCCTGGGCAACTGTAAATGAAGATGGATGCAATATACAATTCATTGCCTTAGCTTTGCACATTCTCAGAGTAAAGTGGAATAAGTAATCAGGCGTTATTGCCAAACTGAGGAATACAGACAGAGAAGAAAGAAATGTTTTATAAACACCTATTTATATCGATATTTGTAATATGTAATTGGGGCCAACAATGTGAATTTATCATTACTAAATTGAATATAATCTGTTTTCAAATTAGACTTCTTTTCATTTATAAGGTTTTATTATTTACGTGGTGTTTGTGGGTATAGAAGACGGGATCGCGTGAGGAATAATTTGGTGTATGAAGAATGTATGGTTAGGAAGAATGTAGTTAAGAGAGTTGGAGTGAGTCAGTTGAGATGGTTTGGTCATGTGGAGAGAATGATGAGTGAACGACTTGTAAAACGCATATATGTTGGTAAAGTTGAGGGTGTTCGATTGCGTGGCCGTCCACTGTGTAAGTGGATGGATGTGATTGGTAGTGTTTTGAAGGAACGTAAGTTTCCGAGTGGAAACCGAAGAAGAGCATGTATGAATACGATTATAAATGTGGCTGAGGCGAAAGAAGTTTGCCTGGATAGGAATGTGTGGAGAAGAATGATTGTTTCGTAATTATTGTGGTGTGAAGATGTATGGTTAGTAAGAATGTTTTATGAGAATGGAGAGACAGCTGAACTTTTATGTGGACGAGAAGAATGAAGTATGTTTGTACAGGAATGTGCAGCGAAAGATGATTTTTGTGTATCTATTATTGCGGTCCGGATGCGCTTATTCGCTACCGAAAATCGGTCACATTAATATGTTCTTGTATGAATGTTATGATGATTTTGGGCAAGGCGAAAGAAGAATGTTTTTTAAGAGTTAAGTAATTCAGTGGAGCTCTTACTTTCATCCCTTTTCTTATTATTTTCGGGTTTTTGCTAACCCACTAAGTGGGAAACGCGTGATTTTATGTATGTATGTATGTATGTATGTATGTAAATATATTTTTCTAAATAAGACAATTTTTTTATAGAGGAGTTAATATACTATAATTTATGTTATATAGTTTTATTGGGTTCGGCCTCGTACTTTTTGTACATTTGCCCGGAGCTATTTATAATTTATGTTACATAGTTTTATTGGGTTGGGCCCAGAGCTATTTTTAATGGAAGTATTTTGCGACACACACAACATCCAAGCCCCTGCCTCGGCCACCGAGGCAGCTATGTTATATAGTTGAAATTGTTAAAAGTAATAATAAACGAGATATTTGGTGGTTAGTTTATAGACAGACATTCTATGGATTTATGCAAGTGAGACCTGCTGATGTTAAATCACTACTTTTTGCACGGTAATACGGAGACTGGACAATTGGACAAAGGCATTCGGTATTATTCATTTACTAATCCCATTTCTGTTTGTGTTTACCTTATGGGCGCGAATGTGTGAACAGAAGGACAGAAAAACGATTTTCAAGATCCCGCATATCCCAAAATAGTCCATTTGGAAATGGTATTATAATGGTATGAGCTGGATAATTTAATGTAAGGACATACTAAGCTTGTACTCATTGAAAATAGAGTTGGGACAGCTGTTAGGACTATTATGCATCACCGACTGCTTATTTAATCATGTGCTACTCTTTGCTAAATTTATTGCTGAGAATTTCATCTTAATGCTTAACAAAGTGCGACTGAACATTGCACAGGTAGCAACGCAATTCGCGAATGAAATTAATCCTTAGGCAGATTTGTAAACCCTTCAAATTCATATTCGTGAGAACGTCGTCGTTGACATTGATAGTTATTTACGCAGTAGTTATTTTGTTGCAGGATTTTACTTTACATTTTCAGAATTAGTTAGCAGTTCTCTTAGGACTTATGGTTTTGTGTATAGAAATAGCAGAGAATTTTCTAATTGTCACATTTTATGTATCTTATATTTTTCGCTCCGAATATGTTAGTATCAGGGCATCGAACCCGAACCAAAACTGGAACCAAACGTAACATTTTAGCGAACCCAAACCAAGAACCGAATCTCTAAAATATTTTTCAATTGAACCCAAGTCAGAACCGAACCGGGTATTTAAATTCGAGTTCAGGGTTCAACTCCGGTTCAGGTTCATTTCCAGTTCGAATAGGAAGCTTGATCGTAATATAGGGGTCCCGTGGCCGCGTGCCTGAGTATCTGCTCGCGAACCTGGGGAACCGGGTTCGATCCCGACAGGCGCCAAATATTTTCAATTTTAAATGGCACAAAAGTGAACCCTGTGGTGCACTCTCCACACCAGCTATGAGTGCCCGTGCGGTGACGCCTGGTAAGCGCCCACATAGTAAAATATATCGTTATCATTACCGAAGTCTACATGTGTTGTAGATACTGGCACACCCAGTAATGGGTAATATGCCGTGATATATTTATTTATTTATTTATTTATTTATCGTAATATAGCCGATAATCTATTGCCAGTGTTGACTTTTAATGAAAATTGGGTTCGTTTGTTGTCTTACATAAATTCCAGCTCGCATTTTACATTATTTCTAGATAAAAATCGTTATTCAATAAACATTAATTCCATTTTCATTAAGTCGATCCGAACCTGAACCCAATACTGAACCCAGAACAAAACCGCAAATTTTATTAATGTTTGAACCAGAACCGCACCCGAACCCATCTCTAAAAAACTAAATTAACCTGAATATGAACCGAACCCAGCTTTTGACGGGTTCGATGATCAAACACAAATAGATATTATATATATATATATATATATATATATATATATATATATATATATATATATGAGTGTCCGTGAGGTGATGTTTGGTAAACGCCCGTACGGTACAAATATGTCATCATCATTGCCGAAATCTGAGTACAAAGCAGATTGGCACACTCACGTTTTATTTTTTAAATCTTACTTTAGAAAATAGTTATCAATTCATAGTTTTATAAAAAAAATCACAAATACATCCGTATTTATTTTAGTACATGTACATGTCAATAAAAGGAACATTTTTAAGTGTTCGTGTATTTTTTTCAGGAGTATATATTTTACAGCGAAATTTAAAAGGTTCGCAAAACAAGTAACGTATTCACTAGAGATTAGACTAAACTAATGACGGCGACGTTTCACGTTCAGTTGTTCAATTCATACTATTTACGAAGTTCGACATATAGACTGGTGAAAAGAATGTTCACGTAATACCAACATATTGTAAATTCCCAGTAATATTTTACAGAGGCAATGATGTTACGGATTTTAGTTTTACTCAAACTGTAAGTTAAAATTAATTGTATTTGTGAGAAGATAGTAGTATGCTCTGCATCTAGTTAATAGTTACATAGTCCTAATCCTAATATAAGAAGTTAAAAATGAATTCGCTTTCCACTTGATCAATCCAGCACATTATCAGATGCTCCTAGATTCTTATAACTTAGTTTACAAAAAATCAGAGTCGAATTGAAAGTAATCAATCATGACAAGGATAGAATTAGCGTGCATAGAATAACAGATAATCCAGACCGAGTGATTTACGTAATAGTCATGGGACACAACATTTTTGAGAAATATGTGCACGTATATCGTTATGTTATCCTGCTGATCTAATGCATGCTCATGTATTGATAATGCTGATGAGTATGCACACAACATGCACACTCTACGCACAACTAGTTAACTAATTGTCATACTATGAATTCCAATGGAAATTTTATGCAAATAACACCGCAGGAAATAGTCTTTGAAGCTTTAGTATTATCTGCATACGATATTGCAACATTATACCTATAACAAATACATACATTTAAATTAACAAAAATTTTCATAACATTTATAATATAGAAGTATAATAGCGAACTCTAGTGAAACAATGTCTAATAAAGAATTAGCAAACACTCGCCATGTTTCACAAAAATTCAGCATCTTTCAGTCATCATCAGATGACGTAACCACAGACGCGTTTCGCCCTTGTTGGGCACGGCGAGAGATATACAGGTTGTCTCACAACTCGCGCCCCAGACGAAACTGACACTTGCCGAAGATAATAGGTTGCCAACAAATAGAAGAAAATAATTTGCGGCTGCTTGCATAACGAAGTTACAAGACTTTTTAATCCACCAATCCCGGAAGGATATCTTGAGGTGTGATGATATTACAAAATAAAACTGGTTGCTAGGTTTTAAAAATATTACTAGTGAGTTACAAAATTTGTTTGACTTACTGTAATTTTGACACTTTAGAGTTGACTTTTCACTGTCAACGTGTTGTAGCAGCTGTGTAAAATGTGTTAAACGAAAATATTATTGCCCACATTCTCCGAAAATTATAATCATTTTTAAGTAATCAGCGGCTGAATACATGGTAAGAATTTGCCTTTTTTATTCACCTTGTCAAATTTAATTTGTCACTGACATTTTTCGAAAACTACAGTCGCCCACACATTTTAAAGAAGATTTGATTTGTTTAAAACCATAGTAACGTAAAAATACGGCAAACACACGTTAAAGGTGTAGGTCTCTGATTGGTCAATTTTAAGACGTCTTTTCTCTAGTATCTTTTAAGCTAGATTTTTTCTTC
The DNA here is from genome assembly GCA_943142095.1 of Ophonus ardosiacus. Taxonomy (NCBI): domain Eukaryota; kingdom Metazoa; phylum Arthropoda; class Insecta; order Coleoptera; family Carabidae; genus Ophonus; species Ophonus ardosiacus. Next base: position 46,532,207 of record OW964833.1, on the reverse strand, counting down.
GAAATTACACATCCGAGTGCAGTCTAGTGTTTCCTCATTCGCTCTGGGGCGCAAGATGTGGAACAGCCTGTATACATCTCATAAAAGATAAATGACTTAACGAGTAACTAACTACATATCGCCGTGCTAGAACAATACTAAGACAACTTAAAAAAGTTAGTTTCGGGATAATTGCATTTTAAAGTTTTAAATTAATTTTTTATTATTATTAATAAAGATAAACAAATTATTTTCCAGAATTTGTTAAACCTTTATACTAGCTTCAAGACAGAGCAACCAAAACAATACCTAACAGACAATTCCTAATTGGTAGACAGTGGTTTTCAGGTAAATTCGAAAAGTGGCCGCTAGGATTGTCCGCTAGATTCCGTCTGGTGCATTTTTGCTCAGGTGCAATAGTTCAGTAATTTTCTTTGCGGCTCTGTCTGGACAGTGCAGTAGACACTTTCTTTTAATTTTAAGGTGTATTTAATATTTAAGTAGAACACAAAATATTATACAGCTTTTGATAGTGAGGTTCGATTTACAAAATGGATTTTGAATTTAATATAATAGAAGACAACTGTTTGATCGCGAATTTAGGTTTAGCGATCTTTTGGTGATTAAAGTGGACTGTATATTGTTTAGGGTTGGGTGGATCGAAATAAATCACTATCGTAGTTTAATAAGTTTATTTACACTATCTACAACCGATCGGTGGATAAACCACGCTTACGTCTTTCCTTTTGTTCGTCTCTTACAGCACTGCTCGCTACATTTTTACTTAAAGTTCACGAGCCCTAAGCAGGTAATGAACGCTACATAACATAAAACAAACCCTAATTCTACGACATATATAGACAGACAAATATGCCAAAACAAAACAAAGTAGAGGCTATACTAAAAACATTATAGATTAAAATGTCTATTCTAAAAACATTAGAGTTTGGCGTCAACAACGACGATGATTTAGATGCATTAGAATAATAGAAAATGGAATTCCGCAAAATGTTTATAACAGCATTTTTCACACACAATACTGTATTAGATTTATTAGTATTGAACATGAACTGGAATTCCCATATAATTTGTACATATTTCAATATTTTTCTTATAAATAATCTCATGTAGGAATAATTGTCTCCAGTTAATGAAATACCTACTACGATACTACGCAGTTGGGAATCATCTATGTAGCATTGCTAATTTTAGCGACATGCATATTTCTACAGCAAGCAGAATTATTGTTGTACGCCTATCACGAGCTATATTGGCAATGAAAATGACCGATAGAGGCAGCACCGTATTTACAATATGGCCGTCATAGTAGGTAAGTGGCAGCGTATACAGTGTGAGCCATATGTATATCGTCTTCTATTTCATTAAATTCAAAATCCATTTTGTAAATCGAACCTCACTATCACTGTCAAAAGCATAATATTTTATTGAAATACAAATGTCAATGGGGTCCCGTGGCCGCGTACCTGAGTGTCTGGTCGCGCACCTGGGGAACCGAGTTTGATCCCGACCGACGCCAAATATTTCGAATTTTAAATGGCACAAAAGTTGTTGTGCACTCTCCACGCCAGCAATAAGTGCCTGTGAAGTGACGCCTGGTAAGCGCTCGCACGGTACAAATATGCTATCATCTTTACCGATATCTGCGATAAAGCAGGTTGTGGGTAATATGCCGTGATGATATATTTATTTATTTATTACAAATGTTAAGTAACAATTAGTGCTGTGAGGATCCAGCAAAACTTGAATTCAAGTACCCGGATCTCAAAATATCCGGTTCCTCGGATATCCGATGTTCGGATATTGAAGCGGATATCCGTAAATTTAATTCGGATTTGGATCCGGATCCAGATTTGAGTCCGGATCCCTTTTGGATTCGGATCTGGACTTGGATCTCGATCCGGATTCGATGCTTTATTTACGGATCTGGACCCGAATTTTAACTCTGGATCCAATTCTATTAACTATATCAAACAAAAATTTATTGTGGATTATTTCATAATCAGATTTATTTGGTTTTGAAACTCCAAGATAATACTTATACATTCAAATATTATCATCGGGTTCATTACTGAGAATATTCGAATCCGAGAACCGATGTGGGTTCTGAAATTCCATATCTAAAATCCGATACTCATACTCATATTCGGATCCGGATCCAAAATCCAACACTCAGATTTGGATCCAAAATCCGATACTCAGATCCGGATCCAAAATCCGATACTCAGATCCGGATAGTTCAACAATCAATTATCCGGATATCCGGATATTTTTGGATCCGAAACCGAAACTATCCGGATCCGGATCCCACCACTAGTAAAAATTCTTTGAAGCATGCGTATGAGTACAGCTTAGTGTTAAGGGAAGGCTAAGTGAAAGATGATCTACCGCTTAACTTAAGGATAGCTGTTTGCAATCTTTAATAATTGGTGCACCGTATTTTTATTTTTAAGGTGTACTTAATATTTAAGTAGAACCGGTGCAAACGGCCATTAGAAAGTGAAACGCGCCGATCATTTATCATCATTCCCATTCGGTCTTGCACCTCAATGTCCCGACACGTGTTTGTGTCCTGACTGAGATAAAAGAATAACAAATTGTTACAATATCGGATGTATAAATAGTTATTGTATTGTTGTGCAGTAAATGGCATGAGTGCTCAGATGTATACAATGCGTTTACAACTTTAAAAGAATGGCATGATAATATGAAAGCTATCTAGTTTTATTTAAATAGTTCTTGCAAAAAAAAAAAAAAATCGCAACAGTTTGACCACCGCGGAGCAGAGAACTACTTGGGCAACTGCTTGCAGCCACTTGAAATAAACGTTCGTTGCTGAGGACGACCCAGAAACCTGCTCCGAGCGCGAAAACGACAACCAGGCGGAAACAACAGAGAAAATAGGGAAAAAGTTATTATCGATGAAAATGGGATTTTGGAGACGGTGTTTCAGGCTGATGTTATTAGATAGAAAAAGAAATGACGAGATACGTAAAATGATGAAAATATGTATATACTATTGATGCTAAAAGATGGTATAGACATACCGGACGACATGTGTTTACCAAACAAAAACTAATCTTTATTCACCTAAAGTCGAGTGGGCATTTAGGTTATGTTTGAGTGGGTATGTTTATAAAAGTTTGTGGGCAGTTCGGGTGAGCAGATTGCGTGTGCAGTTTGAGTGGGCATGTTGGATTTATAATTGTATATTTACAATATAAACACTCTTAAAAACCTCAGCTCTATACTGCAACTAGATAATGCAAAACGAACACGAGTACTTCTATCGATCGCTCGTTGTACCGAGTAACTTTGATAGTACGTCTCCTCGATCCATTCCCGAATTGTGCAATCCGAAGTCGCTATAACGTGCGCTCGTTACGAACATGCTACCGGTGTCTCATTTTTTTTCGAAAATAGGAAATTCATGTTAAAAATTTGATTTGGGAATTTCTCTTTACCTAAGTGTAATGAAGAAAAATATTTTGAATGAAAAACTGCATCCATTGAGTACTGAGTATGTTGTTCTATTGTTTTTTATGTACGAGTTAGAAACAAAAGAAAATACACGATTTAAGGAAGTTATCAGAGTGGCATGACCATGAGAAATAAAATATTAATTTATGTTTTTTGTTTCTCACATATCTGATATAATGAATATTTCCTACGATTTTATTTATTTAACCATGACCAATAGGATACTAAGATTCCAATTACAGGTCGATTTTAAATATTCACAATTATAACAAAAATTGTCAGAAGCACGAAAGAACACTTAATGTAAACATACAAATAATAAAAAAATAATATAAATAATAATTTTATTTACAGGAATTTCTTGACGTAGGATTTAGTGCACCCATTGTTAAATAATAATGCTTAAATGAAACAGTATTTAAACAAAAGACACCATTTATTGCATTAATAATAATTGTTGAATTAAGCCACTTTTAAATTTAGTGACGGAGCCACCAAAGATGTCACGAGTACTAGGGACAGTTCCATGGGTGTGGTTCACGTAGAACATTTGTTCTTAGTTTTTTATAAAAGTTTTATATAATTTATTTTATTTATTTTTTTATCTTTTGACGAAATCCATGTGCTTTATGTTGCACTTACGTTTTCATTTTTTTGCCATGTATCTAAAATTTTCTTAATTCTCATCTCCTGAGGAAGGCTCATGTGGAGCTCGAAACCGGTCGACCCGAGAATTTAAATAAAATTTTGTGACTGCAGAAATTTTTATTACCTCAGTACGTACTGAATTCAGACTGTCATCGTCCGTTATTCTATCTTTAATTGTATATGAGTGGTGCATGAAAATATGAGAAATGAACTAAATAATTTAGTACTACTACATTTTTCTTAAATTACCGTATAAAATTTCTCATTTTATATTATTAAAAATATCGAAATTGTTGACATCACTAATAGAAATAAGTGGTGAGCTAGAGCTTGTGACACGAATCATTTTTTGTGTGAGACCTAGTTTTCCTCTATTTTCAAATTGTTGCTTATTAAATTTATCTACAATACGAAGTAATAAAGTTATTGTTACTAAATTAAATAAATAAATATATCACGGCAAATTACCCATTACTGGGTGTGCCAGTATTTGCAGTACATGCAGACATCGGTAATGATGACGATATAATTTTACCGTGTGGGCGCTTACCAGGCGTCATCTCACGGGCACTCTTAGCTGGTGCAGATTAGCAACCAGACACTAAACGCACACAGCCACGTAGTCAATTTTGACTGAACGTTTTAATAGCGATTGACACATCAGTGATCTGTAAAATCAATTACCGTGACGTTCAAATAAGAAAAATTGACAGTGATGGTGAAGAATAATAGTTAGGACAAACAAGCTAGAAGCTCGAATCTAATTCATAGTCACAACAACCGCTTTGTAAGTATGGTGTGAATGTCCACCACGTGCCTGGGTTTAATCAAGTACATTTTAACTTTTTTTCAGCGATCAATAGGAGTTTTTCTGTATGGAACAAAAACAAAGAGCTTCTCGGTGTAGTGGGGTAACAGGGTGACGCTGGCGGCACCACGACGGACGTTTACAAGTTTTACTACTGATGAGAAAAGAATCCAGTTCGAGCCAGAACGAGAGTTTCAGTTAGTTTGCGGACAAATTAACTGCCGTCGCTTTTCGTAATCACTCCCGCGCTGCTACCGATGCCTACAAAATTAACAAGTTTTTTTTCGGTAGTTAAAACGTTGAAATGCTAATGTGATTTTTGCGTAGACGTCTGTCATTGTTTTTTAATGAATATATCAAATAAATACTCTTAATTTTCGCTATTTTTCGAATTACTCTAAGGCCCGGTATTTCAGCCGCTGGTTAACTCTTAATGTTAACTAATAGTTAGAAATTAGAATGCGTTTTACAGCTTTTGGTTACATTCAAGGCCGTATCCAAGGGGGGGGGGGGATTTGGGGGTTCAAACTAAAAAATTTAAAGAATCTAACCAAGTTGTTAGCGCTATCATAGCACGCGTCCCAAACTGCGAGTATAACATTCCCAAATGCTTTTTACAATTAAATAAAGATATACGTAAAGGTTAAAATATTGTTTTATTTTAGGAAGTGTCTACTGTACTGTCCAGACAGAGCCGCAATAAAAATTTGTGAACTGTCGTACTGGACAGAATCTAGTGGACAATTCTAGCGGCCACTTCTCGAATCTATCTAAAAACCACTGTCTACCAATTAGGAATTATCAGTTAGGTATTGTTTTGGTTGGGTTTTTTTTAAAAAAGACAAACATAACAATAAATAACTGACAATTCATAATTGGTAGACAGCGGTTTTTAGATTCTGTTCGAGAAGTGGCTGCTATGCGCATGTGCGACAGTTCACTAATTTTTTTTGCTGCTCCGTCTGGGCAGTGCAGTAGACACTCCCTTTATTTTATTATTTCCCTGAGAACTGTATACCGGGTGCTTTTTTAAAGGTGTACATAGAAGATTAAAATGGGATATCAGTTTTTTGTAAACTGGTGCGCCCCTTTTTGACTGATAACAGTTGTTGTGGTATCAGTAGGAAGATAAAAATTGTATCAAATGACAACAAATAAATGTAAATTATGTAATATTTTAGTCCCATAAATTAATTATTAAATTTGTCATTTGATGCAGAAATTTTTTATCCTTCTTTTGATATCACAACCATAGTTATCAGTCAAAACAGAGAGTAACAGTCTGCAAAAACTGCTCTTGCTAATCTACTTGAAAAATAATATAATTATATAACCAGAACCCCCTCCGAAATGAAATCCTGGATACGGCCCTGGTTACATTAGATTCATTTAGTTAACTACTGGTTTCCCTAACCAACACAAATGTAAGAGTTAACTGTTAGTTAACAGAGTTATAACCTAAAATTACCAAAGTAAAAATTGTATTTCCCATGTCATGGATGATTTTGACGTAAATGTTTATAGTGGAAGATGTACAAATTAAAAAAATGTACATAAAACATAAAATAAATCATTTTGAATTATGGGATGACAAAGAATTTTTTCAGCGTTTTCGCGTTTCAAAAAGAACTGTTATAAGGTTGATTTCGAGATTAATAGAAGAAGTGGAGGATGTTCCTGAGTCTCCGCCGGTTTGCATTATATTTTGTATACTGAGAGCTTCAGCTGCTAGCTTTTTAATATTATTTTATTTTTGTTTCAGCACTTCACAGTCTCTGAACTAATTATTAATTATGTTAGCATTAAATTTGTTTTCAATGTTTTTCTAGGCTTTTTGTTTTTGTTGCCAGTAGATATACACTTCCACTGTTTTACATTCTATTTTCGGTTAGATCCCGACAGACGCCAAATATTTCCAATTTTAAATGGCACAAAAGTGACCCTTGTAGTGCACTCTCCACACCAGCTATGAGTGCCCGTGAGGTGACGCCTGGTAAGCGCCCACACGGTAAAATATATCGTCATCATTACCGATGTCTACATGTGTTGTAGATACTGGCACACCCAGAAATGGGTAATATGCCGTGATGATATATTATTATTATTATTATTATTATTATATTTTCAATATTCATATTCCACGACTAGCCCATAGACAGTAAATCTGGCAATAATTTTTGTTTTACATGCTTTTTTAAGAACTGGAGCCCTTTAAAACTGACCAATTACGACATAGTTCGTTTTGTACAAAAATAAAAATCAATGTGTTCCCTGGAAAAAAATGTCACCCCTGTCAAATGACATATAAGAACATTGGAAATAACTTTCTGTACCGTCTTGCAGCAGCACTACAATTTTGTAATTTTGAAGGTAAATGGCATTTTGAGAATATCAAAAAAACAATATAAATTGTACGTCTACAAAAAACATTTAATGTCAGTTTTTCCAGAGAACTTATTGATTTTTACTTTTGTTAAACAAAAATTATTGCCAGATTTACTATCTATAGTGTCAGTTCTACCATAGGTTAAGCGTTGTACACTTACTTACATAACACCCTGTATATTTATTTGTTTCAAGGTATACTAAACCTCATACAAAATATAACTATGTACCTATACTCATAAATAACAATTTTTGTAAGAAAGAATAACAATTAATAGGAATATGATACAAATAAATATGAATGTACAGAGTGTTTCAGACCAACCGACCCAGGCTTTTATTCCAAAACTTCGACGTCCTAGACGATACCACATGTGACTTAGATTCCCATTTGAAATTCTGAACCTGAGTGTAATTACGCTTACTTCCGGTAAATTCCGGATATCGAGACTACTGCCATTAAATTCTTCAGATAGGATTATTTATGCTAGTTTTTTCCTGAACCTCTAGGAAGTCGCAGTTCTGAAAAAAAGCCTGGGTTGGATGGCATGAAACACCCGGTATATAAACACAAATACGTACTTATATACTTCATATATACATATGTACACATACCTAATAATACACATAATTACCAACATCAAAGTGGAAAATAATTATAAATAAAAATAAACATTTATTACTCCTTAATGGAGAAACTTCTCAAAGTTGGACTATTTACTACATACAGAAATACAACATTTATTTTTAATTTATATATATCCTTCAGCAAGTTGAAAAAGAATTATCGGAGTCCAATGGAATGTATTTATTGATAAATGCTTCCCTATAGCCCTCGTAAGTGGGACATTGGAGAAAGAAATGATCTAAATTTTCTGGTACTTTAGCTTTAAAGCGTAGTCGACCATCAGAGAATGCCAAACACCACCAGTGTGACGTCACAACTGAAGAAGGGCCTCGCAGTACAGAGCACGATGTACATAGTCGAATGTTTAATTGTTTGAACAATATATTATAACAAAATTTTAAACAATTCATAGATTGAGAAACAAAAAGAAACACTCATGAAAATACGATTTTTTTTGTTTTCTGTTAATTATTTCGTCTTTTAATGTTTTTATTTTATTTCCAATATTAAATAGTTATTTAACTATATGTTTGAAACACAATTATTGCAAATATTTATTATTCTCTAAAAATTAACGTTTCTAAAGATAACTTTTGTGGAATACTTTTTTGAGAACTACATATTCGAAAAATGTGTTCAAAACTTTCACCAGTAGGGTCCTCCACCATTTTTTTACGAAACGTTAAACAGAAGATTTTTTGTTAATCGTTAAGCCGTAATATTTTTTTAGTATTCTGTGTCGTAGACATAAATATGATTTTGTTCTTAAACATTGGACTTCACTAATAATTGGAGTCACATAATTTGATCTTTTTCAGCACTTCTAATTGGAAACATAGGTGGATGGAGCAATATAATAAAATAATGCATAAAAAACTACTTATATTATGGTACAAGTTTTAATAACCGCACTCCAAGAAATTCTTTTTAAAATAAACACTAAAAATGATTTATATAGGTCCACACCAAGTTGTGTAAATTTAACCACTTACAAATTTTGTATAAAAGTACACGTTGAACTGGTTCAAAATTGAATACGAATATTTCGTAGCATAGCATCAACTAATGTATTTTAACCATGCAATGATGTTACAATATACATACATATATGTATGTATTATAAATAAGAGAAAACAATATGTTCAAAGATCTCATTTATAGAACGCATTTTACATAGATTAAATGATGATATAGTACTTACCAGGTATTGGAAAATCTTCATACCTGATGCCTTAGTTTGAGATAATACATCTACACAAATGTTTGTAGTTCACTTTAAATGTTAGTTTTACATTAATCATTTAATACACAAAACACAGAAACATACATCCGAACACTTCCAAATATCGCAACAAACTAACTACCGTGCGATTTTTAACTTTTATTAGGAATACGACAGAACTGATCAGAGTGTAGAATGAAATTTCTTTAAATTATTACTATAAATAGTGTAAAAGTTTTATAAATTATTTAACACTACAATTTTTACTATATATTATTAATTACAATTAGCAAATTTTAAAAAATTTAGTGTTGATTTTCACACTAATATATTTCACCACTTTCCGAATCGGTTTTTACACGGCTACAATTTCTTAGAGTGCACTGGTAGCCTACGCCATTCAACATGTATTTCACTTTCATAGAAACGCAATAAAAAAATCAATTGGCGTGGCATCATAAATTCAATCAAGTGTTATTTGGTTTACTTTCGTTTCGTTATTTTCTGTATTATATAATTGAAAATGAATTCCGTATTTCCAAAAGGCGATAACAGAAGCCTTGAAAGTAATGCGAATTTGGAATAGAGTAAATGTGCAATGTAGATTGTAGATATATTTTAATCTAAATAAAACTCATTACATAAAATTCAATTTCTCCACAGTGCAGAAAAGAATTAGATCTAAATCTCTCAATAAATGGACACGTAATTGAAAAATCAAAGAACAAAAATTTTCTCGACTACAATTTCAGTAAAACCACTTCTGGCATTTAAAAGATGTTATAACTAAACATCATCTTGTAATTTTGAGTGTTCATTTGTAAACAAATGAAGTAAAATGTGGCATTCGTAGAGTGTTTCTTCTGATGAAGAAGATAATTCTAATATTTTAAGTGAAGAAGGAGAACATGTTAAATGAAAACATTTATTAGATCACACAAAACAAATTATTTCAAATGTGTACAATTTCTTAAAAAGTTTTGATGGAAGCGAAAGTATCCAGAAAACGGCAGAACAAAATTGAATTATTAGACTGTGTGCCGAATTGTTAACAACGGAGTTACACCAAGAAAACATAGGTGTGACGCTAGTAAATTACGAGTGGTCAGTGAATTTGAAGCTGATATTATCAACCGGAAAGTTTACAAAATGTACGAAGAAAAACTACTTCCGTCTGTTAGAATTTTACATCAGAGACCAATCACTGACAAAGTGATCATGAAGTGTAGAAGGATACACGAGTGGGGATATAAATACTTAGTGACAAAAAATACCGTGAATAAAATCGTCCAATCATTTACCTTGATAAAACTTGCTATGATTCCCATGATACTGGAAAGAAGAGCTGGACAGATATTAGCACCAATAGCGAAAGTGACGAAAGCATTATTGTTGGTTGTTAATTTATGTATCTATGTATATATTGCTTATATTTGTAAAATGTAAAAAATATAAACTTTATTGAATAATACATTGAAATAATTTTATTATGAATTGTAATACTAATTTGTGCTAACTGTTTTAATTTTGCCAATTGGAAAATAATTGTGAATACCTCTCTGTTTTTCTACTTTTGCAAATCGCATAAGCAAATATGTACATGGTGAGATGGGCGTAAAATTCAATGTGCATTTATCTTGACACAAACTGTATACAGTCAGCATACCTGTTACACTTTCTAACAGATGAACGACCTGTGAAGAAAAAGATTCTCATTTGATACCAAACACTTTACCCATTACGTTAAATGAATTTTTATTACTTGATCTATGATAATATTTTTCTTGGTAATTTAATGTATATTTTTCACAGACAGCACGGGTATGTTGTATTAGAAACATCTAAAAGATTTAATGAATTTTTATTACATGATCTATGATAATATTTTTCTTGATAATTTAATGTATATTTTTCACAGACAGCACGGGTATGTTGTATTATTATAAATATCTAAAAGATTTATTGATAAAATAATTATAACTACATAACAAACGGTAAATTATTGATCTTGAATTTGCATATATTTAATTAAAAGTTTACAAACAAACATTGGGAAACTGGTGCATAGAGATGCGTCTCTATATGTACTTTAATTACTACACACAAAATTATAAATTTAAAAATTTATTATGGAATCATCGTATTTGCTTTGCATTTAATGGTCATTAGAAGTTACCTACAAAAGTTTGCATTACGAATCTCTTTTGTGGAATCAAAGTATTTTTTTTCACAGTTAAATGGCCCCATGTTCGAATCCTGCTTAGAAGTACATGTTATTGATTGTTTTTATAATTTCATTAACTTATACTAATCAAAATCCATCAGAAAACAGAGGATAGTTGCTCAAGACAGAGTAGATTTAATGTCAACAACAAACGTCTTTAATTTTTACTGGCGTTTTTAGTTTGATTCATAGTTTTCTTAGTATTTATTTTACATTTATAAAACAAAATTATTTATATTTATTGTCAATCGATTTACGTCATAAATATAATATCACTAAAAACAACGACGTCATGCGTGGAAAAGTTTGAGCATGTAAAACGGATTAAAATATGATCTCCGCGTTGCCTCCATAAATCCAAATCTTACTTAGAAACGTAACACGAGCGCTGCAAATATGTTATTGTTCGAAAAGTACACGTCTGTTATCGGCTTTTTTCACCGAATTCCAATTTTATTTAACATTTTCTGAAGGCTCCTCCTTCCGCCGTTAAAAATATTTTGTTCTCGTAGTATATACAACATACTATCTGGAGTTATGCGAGATTCTTAAAAAAAAAATACGGAATACTGCATAAATGATATCATGCAATTTTTTCACTGTTTCTGTACATTCCGTATAGCAACTGTTAATTTATATCACAGGGCTTGACCATGGCTTCTTTTTCTTCAGTAACTGAATTGGAATGCAGTTCTTTTTCTAGTAGAAATTTTACTCAAATGTAAGCGGTTTACCACACGCCGTATAAAGAGATTTGTTTTTCTATTGGTAATAAATAGAACAAAATAAGTTAATAAATTAACTACAATCTCTTGAATTTTATGTGACAGAGCATATGGCATTTTGTCAATGAACTACAAAACAAAAAAACACAAAAAAAAAATACAATCCAGGTTGAGAAGTCTAGTGTAAACATACAGGGTGTCTCAGAAATAGGAGGACATGACTAAACCACAGATTCCTGGGCCGAAAATAAGAAAATTCAACTAAACTTACCGTTATCCGAAAATGTACCGTTTACTCAAAGTTCTTCTTAAAAAATTAATTTTTCTTATAATAATGGAGCGCTATGTTCAACATGGATAAAATTTGGTATGACAATCCATATAGATATAATTCATCTTTTAAGATGGTATTTGTTACTATTAGTGAACCACTACTATATGAAACTTGGGTGTCACTACCAGTGGCGTATTTACGGAAGGGGTACAGAAAGAAAAAAAAAGAGTAGTGGTATAAAACAATAATACAAGTTCATATAATACTGGTTTAGTAATGATTATATAATAGTAATGATTATAATATTGACTTTTTTAAGAATATATATTTTGAGTTTTGATAAAATATTTTAATATTTTTTCTTCGGACCCCATTTTTCTTGTAATGTAATGAAACGTAGGCCCTGTATAATAGTCGCGCCATATTGTGTTGTGTTTATCCAAGTCAACAATCTGTTAAATATATTCTCTTTTCTAAAATGTTGTGTGATCTGGTAATTTATTTTGGTATATAAAAGGGGGAAAACATGCAGCTTCACATCCCTTGAAAAAATGTAATTTTCAATTATAAGGCATTTGACCTTTTTTTCACTTCCTTCCCTCGCTTTTTTGGACCCCTCCCAGAAGAAAATCGTAAATACGCCACTGGTCAAGACCATGATTATGACAAAGTCAATAACGGAAAGTTATTGTTTTTCAGAAAGATACATTTTCTGTTTCTGCGTAAATTGTGATATCTGTAACGATTTAGACAGAAATAAATAAAATTTAAGTGAATGAGCCGTGTAATTTTTAAAATAAATTTTATCTAGAAGTCTATCCAAATATCAAACAACTAATTTTTAGTGACAATAACAATTGTTTATGGGTTGCCATTTGTCTCAAGTTGTTCAAGAGTACTCTAACAGTATTAATCGTCTAATTATAATAATGGCTGTAAAATATTATTAGGCCAAACAAACTGATATGTTACTAGTTGTAGAATATTCCGAAGGAAATTTTTGACAACCCTTTAAGAAAAGGATATTCTGCCAAATTTACCTCTGTCGAACTAACACATTATTCTTAAAACTCTATCCATATATTGAAGCAGTCAAATTTACTCGCTTAAAAGGCTATATAGAACAAAATTTGCATAATTTGTTATGTACATTACAGCACTATCGTGCAAAGCCACCGCGTATTTTTGTAATAACTAAGATTATTATAACAACGCGGCTAGTAAAAAACTAAGGTTATGTAATAAAAAATCAGTTTGTAGAATATCTTTTGAGATTAGTGCAAATTAGCGAGTAATTTAATTATTTTAGTAATTACGCTGCTTACTAGTAATAGGTTTAATATTTTCACTGTTCCTGATAGTCCTAATAAATTTGTATGTATTTGTGTATCAACAAAATTAAAAAGCATGTAAAATTAACAAGCGAAAAAGCACCGTGTCGACAAACGAATCCAAATACGGAAAAGAGATAAAAGCAAGAATAATTAATTTTAGCGTGGCACGTGGGGTAAGCAGATGGGCGAAATTAAAGTTCGCGTAATTCATAGCGAGAGATCAAAAGAGCAAACTGTAATGCGTTGAAATTTTCTTACTTGTAACCAGAGTAAACGAGAAATGCGAATTGGAGCCAAGGAATGAATCTTTGAGCTACTTCATACTTTAATTACTTTTCTCATCTATTAAATTTTGCGTAGCGTGTACATATACACAAAAAATAGTACATTGTTTCAAGGATAAACAATAACAAATCATATATACAATACTTTATGTACATACTGGGACAAGGCCAATCTTTAAAAAATATTTTTGCAACAAAATTAGAAACTACACTACTACTTTGAAAAATCGTTTGCTTGAAATACAATTTGCAAAAGCGTCTAACTTCCTCTCTTAAAAAGGCGATGTTCTTGTCATTTTGACATTTAGTTTGTAGTTTTTTTTTTATGTTTCCAAAATTTCAATGTTGGGAGGTTTTGGGGCTGGGAACCAGCCCTGCCAATTTAACTTTTAATAACGTTTTCATATATATTATATTTTCTCCGACGTCGTATTTTTGGCCCACCTGTCGTGTGGATTGTTTATGAATGCTTTGATGTAAAAATTTTAAAAAAAAAGTTGTCAAGATTAAACATTGGCTGATGATGGAAGTTTTCCAGTTTCCGAAACGTTCCAATACATTGAATATGTGTTTATAAAAATACAAATGTTCTTCATTTTCCCCACCTCGAGAAGGCGGTAACTTTTCATATTATTTCAACTTATTTTGACATTTAAAAAAATCTTGTATTATTATATGAATGATGAGAAAAAGGACATGATCCTAATCTATGGGGATTATAGAAGAAGTGCTACGGTTGCTGCAGACCGCTATTTACAAAGATATCAAAATCGAAGACACCCAGTCCCTCAAACTTTTAGAAAATTAGAAGCCAAATTACGCTAAGATTGACCTCCAATAAAAAAAAACCGTCAGAGGACAGCTACTGGTCCAGATAATGAAACTGCCATATTTGAAGCAGTAGAGGAATATTGTTATATAGGTCAAACGGCATTGGCTAGGCAAATCGGGATTAGTCAGTCATCGGTAGGACGTATTCTTCCTGCCAATAAGTTCCATCCGTACCACGTAACTTCAGTGCAAGAATTAAGACCGACCGATTTTCCAAAAAGAGTCCTGCTTTGTTAAGCAAGATTTAGAAATAATGGGGAATTAAATCGTCATAAGTGCCATTATTATGCCCAGGAAAATCCGTAATGGATTCGTAAATCACATTTCCAAAATGTTTATTCAGTTAATGTTTGGTGTGGTCTAATAAATGATCACATGATTGGCCCCCATTTTTTTTATGGAAACCTGAATGGCAAAATTTACCTACATTTTCTACAGGTGGAACTGCCCACATTATTGGAGAATTTAAATTTAAATACTAGACAACGAATTTGGTTTCAGCAAGATGGGGCTCCACCTCATTATGATAGAATTGTCAGGGAATATTTGGATGAAAATTTGAGAAATTGATGGATAGGTCGGGGATCCAACAATATCTGGCCAGTTCGAAGCCCTGATATAACCCCCTTGGGCTTTTTTCTGTAGGGGATAATAGAAAAAGTTTATGAAACACCAATATTAAATAACGAGAATCTAAAGAACTCACTCGTTCTAACCCTGTATATCAAAAAGTGTTTCTCACAAAATAGTCATTTAAATTAGATAAACTACTTTAGTAATGAATTGTTTATTCGAATAAAATTAATAGGTTACTACTGTAATTTTGTGGTAGAAACAAGGAAGGAGAATCTCCTATCGAGTCGTTAAATATTACTTTGAGTTGATTTAGAAGCAGGGTATAAGGTAAGTAAAAGGTATAAAATTATGGAAGCGCATAGATACAATTCACTTACAGGCATCTGTGTTGCACTGTAAGTAAGTTAGGTAGGTGCTTCTACGTTTTATTGCATTTAGAATTACATTTAAAGTACAGTACCCAACCATAAAAGAACATACGGAACATGGCAAAAATAATGTAAAATGTTCAGCTAAATATATCATCACGGCATATTACCCATTTCTGAGTGTGCCACAATCTGCTTTATCGCAGATATCGGCAATGAAGACATATTTGTACCGTGCGGGCGCTTACCAGGCGTCATCTCACGGGCACTCATTGCAAGTGTGGAGTGCACCACAGGGATCACTTTTGTGCCATTTAAAATCGAACCCGGTTCCCCAGGTTCGCGACCAGACACTCCGGCACGCGGCCACGGGACCCCAGCTTAACTGCATTGAGAAATTTCAGTGATACTGTATATGTTCGTGTAAATTAAATATCTCAAATTATATTTTTATAAGGAGTCCATAGTAGACTAATGCCTGAGTATCTGGTCAAGAATCCGGGGCCCGGGTTCGATCTCAACCCACGCCAAAATTATTTCGAATTTTAAATGGCACAAAAAATGACCCCTCCAGAAAAGCCTGGTAAACCCATGCACGATACAAATATCTCATCAAATCTGTGTACAAAGCACATTGGCACGCCTTCTCAAAGTGTAATAAAAAAGCTTTTTATTTTTTCTTAAAATTTTTCTATCTCTCGTTAATTTTTTTTTGTTGTACAATATAAAATTACATATTTTCTTGTCAGAAAGTTACATGTTTTAAGTTCTCACCTAATATTAAGGTTTCGAGTTGATAATATTAAATTATAGTGGAGCATATTTGCGCATAAAGTCTTAATTTCGCAATAAAAACTTCACCTCCATGCTGCAATGGAAATTGTAGATAATAGGTTCAAACAGTTTAATTAAATTTTAAATAATACCTATTTTTGTGATGGAGTAGAGCGTGTGTACATTTTCGATTGGCGCTTGAACATTTTTTTTTCTTTGAGTTGTTGAAAACTGTGTGTTAATTTTTCGCCTCCTTACTAGAGAAAAACATGATTGCTTTGCTTTTTGGAATTTTTGTATTTATTTGAAATTAACTGGTTTAAATTTTAAATATAATGTAAAGGTTAAAATGTTAATGTGAAAACCTTCTATGAAAACTACAAATTGGATTTGTATTTTTAAACCGAAAATCGGAAGTGTTATGGGAAACAGGTCGCCGATAATTGTTAGGCTAAGTAAAACTCACTAATATTTGGGGAATTTTCGTGCTTCGCTCTTAGCAACGGGGCAGCGAATTTTAAATTATTGTTGAAGTCAGTGTGATTATTGACACAGATTTTTATGAAGTTAATCATTAAGTTTTCTGGTAGTAATCTTTTATATTTATTTTGTTCAATGATAAGTATTTTAGGTTCTGCAACTGAAATTATTGCCGGTGTCACAATGGTGTTACTAAAGCGCTATGATTATAATTTTTGAAACCACAATGGTACTTGTGTTGATACATACGCTTTTTTAAAAGCTGTGAGTTTCCCCTATATAGATCTTTGGACAGTTATTGCATTTTGTTTAACATATTAAACGACTTTTGTCACTGTTCTTAGTTTTGTCTTTTAAATTAGAAAATAACATTTTAGTAGTACATAAGAACTGTATTTGCAATTTTTACATTTATGCTTTTGTGTTTCAGTAATCTCGTGATAAATGTATGTTACTCCTGCATGAGATGTGCGTCTCTCTGTATCACCGTGTTGTAGTTGTAAAAATCATTTGATATAAAATTGCAAAATTTTAAAATAAATTTTTGTGTTGACGTCCGATGAACAGACTGGCAAAGTTAAATCTACTGGTTCCTATTTCAAATGACAAAGTATCAGTGAACTAAACAACCAAATGAAAATAACCAACAAATAAGATAATAAAAAGAAGAAAGTTATATTAAATTCAAATAAATTCCATATCTTTTTGGGGTACTTTTAAAATCCCCATGCTTCATGTTTTATTCATATGATCTTACATACCCAATCGTTTTCTTCATGAGTGAAGGAAAATTTAGTACTTTCTGACTCTTTTGGGAGATGAGAAGTCTTAAGAACACAAACAAATTGTGAACACAGTAGTTTAATAATAAAGTACGCGGCGTACGCCACAATAGATTTCTATGAATGCATTCGGCCTATCACGCCCGACGTACAACGCTAGCGTGGAACGTGTTGCGCTCTGTAAGAGAACAGCAGCACTACTTTCCAATTGGGATATTTCACTACGTAGAGATGGCGCTGTGCACCAAGGTCAGGCCTTCGACAAGGGGGCACTTTTGGTTTACTTCCAAAAGCGTACCATTGCTGTCAGTAGTTTTTCTTTAATTTTGACTTTACTTTCAGTGTTTATTATTATTTTAGAAAGAGTATATATATTCTTGTTTCCTGTTTTATTAGTTGTAGCAGTAGTTTAATTATTATTTTTCATTTTAAATAATTTAGTTAGTAGTTGTTAGGTTATGGTCCCAGTTTTTTCTTAGGCTCAATCTTACAATAAATAATAGATTATAGTAGATTAACTAATTGTAGGGTCGCGTGGTCGTGTGCGTATAGTGTCTGGTTGCCAATCTGGTGACCCGAGTTCGATCCCGGCCCATGCAGACTTTTAATTGCATAAAAGTGATCCCTGTGGTGCACTCTCCACACCTGCTATGAGTGCCCGTGAAGTAAGCCTGGTAAGCGCCCACACGGTAAAATATATTGCACCCCGGCGAGAATAGTGACACAAGTCAAAATTTAGAAATTCTAAGTTCATCAGATAAAATTGGTCAAAAATATGCTTCTAATATTCAGGAATAGTGACATAAATCAAGATTATATTTTTCGAGAGATGGAGCTGTCATTTCGTTTCGAGCTAATGTAAGTAACGTTACATTCGAGAACTGTCTTCTTTAATGTAAGTTTTACGCAAAACTATTTTTTGGACTTGTGTCACTCTTCTCGCCGGGGTGCGATATGTGCTTGTTTGTAACTATTAAAAATTGAGTCATATAACATTTTATTGTAATTTTATAGTCTTTTTTACTGGCAAAAGCCAGTCTCTGATAAATGACCGAGAGGTTGATTCAGAGAATGAAATCTTATGAAACATGTCAAGTGTTATTTTTTAAATATCTTATTTAAACTGTTTCACCAAGTGTCACCATCATATTGTACTTTTATTATTTGGCTGGCTAAACTCAAGGTGTTCTCGATAGATGGCTCTGCATGAAGCTACTTGCTTCTGCAGTCATCTTATCTTTTTGGAATGTTTATCATCCGCTCACTCAGCCGACTCAATGCAGTGTTGCCACCTCTACCGATTTTTCGGTAAATCTACCGATTTCCTCTTCAATTTACCGTTTTACCGATCTACCGAAAGACACTGATTTCTACCGAATTTGCTGATTGTCAAAAATTCTGATTATATTATTTCAAACATTTATTATTTACTAAAATTTAAATTAAAGGTACTCAACGTACGCTTCCTTGCCGCTCTTCCCTCTTTTGACAAATTGTACAAACATTACTAGGGGAATTCCCGATTTCTTAATCTTAATCAAAATGATGATTCTAATTTAAAAAGAAAAAATTCTTATGAAGATACATACATCCATCAATCTTCATAAGAACTTTTTCTTGTTTTTTATAAAAATTTATATTTTTTGATAAATAAAATTATTCATTTACGTTAGTGTTTTGTATAAAAAATCCGTAAAACAAACACAACAAATAAATTATATATAAAAAAATAATCTACCGAAAATTATCGAAATCTACCGATATTCTACGAACAATTTCCCGAATTCGTTACATCCGAACGTGGCAACACTGCCTCAATGCTTCCTAGAGGTGTCAGTATACCATACATAAGAGCTCCAATAAGAGCGAAACGCGTCTGTGCTTCTGGTTGAGTGAGGCAGTCTCTGATAAATGAGCGAGGGGTTGATTATTAAATAAAATTAATTTTAGACGGATTTTATTTTCACAAAAAAATAAAGCTTGTACCAAAATAAAAATCAAATTGGGGTTCGTTTGAACCCCAGTACGACTAATGTGTAATTTTTTCAAGTTTGTCAAAGTGTTAATGGTATGGCCCAATCGCGTATAAATATCGCCATATATTGGTGTTCAAATATAGGTTTGTAATGTATGGTATTCTGATCCTAGTCTCGTGATTTATTGCCCAGTTTGACAATAACTGTAGATTGCGTATTGGACAGTCTCCTATAGAAATATTCAAGGGCAACTGTTACTATTGGGTTGATGAGTACAGATAATTTCACTCGATTTAATTTCCATACCGTTTTTCCTAATAAATAAAGTATTTGCTACATTTTTTTTACTTTCCCACCTAAATTCACAGATCAATAAGTCGTATCTTTTAAAAAATATACTGGTGTTAATTGTAAAACTTGCCACCGGCATTTGACACGGGAAATTATAAAATACAGTTCCTATCAAAATAATATCTAATACTTAATAATTCGTACCTTTTCTTCATGTGAATAATTTTTAGTGCTGTGAGGATCCGGCAAAACTTGGATCCGAGTACCCGGATCTCAAAATATCCGGTTCCTCGGATATCCGATGTTCGGATATTGAAGCGGATATCCGTAAATTTAATTCGGATTTGGATCCCTTTTGGATTCTGATCTGGATCCGGATTCGATGTTTTGTTTACGGATCCGGATCCGAATTTTAATTCTGGATCCAATTCTATTAACTATATCAAACAAAAATTTATTGTGGATTATTTCATAATCAGATTTATTTGGTTTTGAAACTCCATGATAATACTTATACATCAATACTGAGAATATTCGAATCCGAGAACCGATGCGGATTCTGAAATTCCATATCTAAAATCCGATACTCATACTTATATTTCGAACAGGATCCAAAATCCAATACTCAGATTTGGATCCAAAATCCGATTCTCAGATCAGGATCCAAAATCCGATACTCAGATCCGGATCCAAAATCCGATACTCAGATCCGGATAGTTCAACAATCAATTATCCGGATATCCGGATATTTTTGGATCCGAAACCGAAACTATCCGGATCCCACCACTAATAATTTTCCATTTTCAATAATGGTGAATCAAATAGAGCGTTTCTGACAGGTTCAATGGCATAAATTTGTTTGTGTTTTTATTTATTAGTAAGTAATTTTTATAAAATTTGAAATTCAACACACTGACTGATCAAATATGTTATTAAACTAAGCGCTTTGACTTTAAACAAAACTGTTTCGTTGTATTTCAACGCCCATTTATCAAGCAGAATAATAAAATATTTTGTTATGTAAAACATTTTGCTTCGAGTAGAATATCTTTACACCACACATTTTGTTTAAAGTAAAGACTTTATGTCTTTATGTATACCTTCTTCTATGAAAGATGTCAGAACCGGAGAATGAAATGTGTGCTGTCCTACTAGGACAATGGATGCAACTTGCATAAAGAAAGAGAAGGACCAAGGAGAACACACTCCAAAATTTTATTAAAACCAATTAATTTTTTACGCTATATAAAAAAAGTACTTAGAAAATTTTTAATTTATAATAACTTATAATACAACCAACATAACATATATACAGTAATATTTCTTTTCATACTCTAATAATTCGTATTCATATAAATAACACTATTGGGCAAGTAGACGAAAATTCAGAAAAAAAATTAACTCTCCGAAAGTTTTGCCAAAACTAAAATAAACACACTGAGAGGCGGTAAAGGTGGATTTATAAGCAACATAATTCTTGCTTATTTCTGTACCTTGGTGCTCAAAGGACCTATGTCCAAAATTGGGAAATTTGAGTTATATACACCAATGAAATCTAGAAAAAATCTGAACAAATGAAATTAAATTTTACACTGTTACTCAATTAGTAACACTAATTAAAATAACGCCCCCAATACTTTGAAAAATTATTGCTTGTACGAGAATTTTAAATAATTCTAAAAATGAATTTACGGTTTCCCAAAAATTAACATAACTGACAATCTTGCTAAATTATCTATAGAACAGCAAATTAGAGATGAAATAGACTTTAATAACATTACTGAAGATTTTGCAAACAAAAAGACAAGGAAAATAAAATTTTAGGATGTTGAAAGTTTAAAGTTTTATTTGAAACATAAACATAAATGTTGTCATTTATTTCCCTGTACCTCATTTCATTATGCCTTTTGTACGTACGCGAATTATCTAATCGCCCTTTAGTATATCGACGAATCATATGACGAAAGATCTAGAATGTTCCCATAACTATTCCCTGGGTATTTTATCATTATAGAATGGCGGATGTAAGATTAACATACATAAACTATGTAAAACTATTCTCAGTATATTTTATCATTGTGGAATGAACAAAAAATGTATTTATAAAGATAAGATTAATCTACATAAACTCTGTATCACTTGTATAATGTACTAGTTTGTAACCTGCTAGCCTTTGGCTAAGTACAAGACTTCGTATACTAAGAATAAAAATGTTTTTTAAACTTGAAGTTGAGTTATTTCATAATTGGCGCAGTCGGTAGGATTAAAGAGAATCTTTGATTACTCTATACTCTATAATTGATCCACAAAGAATCTACAATCTCAACAAGAGTGTTAAACAATACACAACTCTTATTGTCACAACGCATCCCTACGAAGTACGAGGGTTAAGGGTTGTACAGTATTTATTATCCCTAATATATAAAACAAATTTATTTTTCAACATAATCACCGTGTACTTGAAGACACTTATTTCTAAAATAGTAACACCTTTTTTTAAAAAAAAAACTCGGAGTTTTTACCGCAGATGTAGTTCTGAACAGCTTCGTCGGTTTTAAAATTTCTTCCTCGTATACTTTCCTTTAGCTTGAGAAATAAATAAAAATCACTAGGCGTCTGAAACCGACATCGTGAATTGCGTTCATGGAATCAAGACTTTTATGAACTTGAGCGTGGTCCTGATGAGACAAAATTCCAAGCGAAAATTTTCCTTTTTTCTGTAATGCAACCACGAATTTTAGCAATTAATGTTCTGTAGTACTGACCAGTGATTGTGTGACCACATTCCAGATAATCAATCATTAAAATTCCCTCAGCATCTCAAAATACAGTAGCCATAATCTAACTGGACCTTAAATTTGCGAGGTGGAGAAGATCCTCCATACTTTGAAATTTCGACTTGTGATCGAAGTAGTAAATCCATGTTTCATCAACTGTAACAAAGCGAGCCAAAAAGCTGTTTGGATTTTGATTAAACAACAACCAAAATGGCTTCTGAGGACGTGACTATCTCTCACTTATGTTCGGACATAAACATTCGGGGTATTCATCTTGTTGATATCTTATGAAGTCTTGTAAATTATTAACACTAGAATAATCAAATTTGACACTTCGATTGACAGATAAACAATAAACAATTGCTGTTTTTATTAAGACAATATTTCAAAGCCTACTACGTTCACCACCGGTATCACCGAAGAAGATTTGCTGTTCCCCGAAGCAAGGTCTAAGTATCTCCAAGATTCCGAAGACATCTAGTCCATAAAATGTACGTCAGCATACCCGTAACTACACCTATCGCATTAAATCGCAATACTGTTGCTGTTATTGCCAAAATTTATGACCAGTGGATCTATGCACAAGACAAATAATTTATGTCAAGCGATCTATTAGATATACCTGAAAATGCTGTGAATATAAATTTTCTATCCGAAATGGACGAAGATATTCTGATAATCTCAATAACCACCATGGCTACATTAATTTGGCAGACATTAAAAAACTCAGATCCCACATATAAAAGAGATATCAACGTCTTACCTATATTTTTCAAAGAATGTAATGATGTAGCTGCTATTCTTGAACAAGTGCCAATTATGAAAATTAAAAATAATTTTTAAAATTTTTTTCACAGGGAAACCGCTCATAGCAGCTGTAGACACGTGTTTCGCTCTTATTAGAGCTCATCAGTACAGCATAGCATATTAACAGATGGACATTAACTGGAAATAGTGAATAGAAAATGAACAAATTGTAACAGTACCTGCAAGCAGCCAAATTACAGATTGTTCATTTCCTATTCACTATTTCCAGTTAATGTCCATCTGTTAACATGCTATGCTGTACTGATGAGCTCTAATAAAAGCGAAACACGTGTCTACAGCTGCTATGAGCGGTTTCCCTGTGAAAATTTTTTTAAAAATTTTGACAGCTTCACGCTCGTTTATAAAAATCTTTCATTAAAAATAATACTTTCGATTTTTACATTCACGGATTCCACCAACAATGTAACAATGTAACGTACTATCAGGAATAGAAATATTAAAGAAATTAAATGTTGAAATAGATTTCGCAAATGAAAAACTCACAATGATGAATAAAACTTTTGACTTCAATAGTAATAATAGCGATAAGCAAAATTTTCTTACAATTAGAGATGATCACTTGTTGGAAATAACAAAAACAAAATTACACAAACTAATAAGTCAGTACAACGATATATTTCCAAAACAAAACGAAACACTATCAAAAAATTTCATAACGCAACACAAAATTGAATGAATTGAATTGACGATACTCCCATATTTTCTAAAAATTACAGATCACCATAATATTGCACAACACTAAAGAATTGTTAGAAAAAAACATAATCCAACCTTCTAAGAGCTCCTTACCTATTTGGATAGTAGCTAAAAAGGCAGATGCCTCTGGTAAAAGAAAAACCAGACTTGTAATCGATTTTCGTAAAATTAATCAGAAAACCCGCGGAGACAAATATCCATTATCTTGATAGATCAGATAGGAAAGCCAAAACTCTTTACAACCCTCGATTTAACATCGGGATATCACCAAATTGAAATAGACCCAAAAGACAGAGGAAAACCGCTTTCTCTACAGAACAAGGACACTGTATAGAAACGAGTGACTTTTGGACAAATAAATAAACCAACAACATTCCAGAAAGCTACGAACAATGCTTTAAATGAGTATATCGGGAAAATATGTCTCGCATAGAAAAAAAAGAATTGAAATTTAGATATTATTTTATTGTATGTAACCCTCCTATCTGAACGGTTTTCAAATTTCCAAGAAGATACATTCAATAGTAAACTGTAGTTTTGTAATGTGTAATATTCGTAACGATTTAAACATAAAAAAATAAAATCCGCAACTTTTGAAACAAATTTAATCTAGCGGCCTAATTAAATTTCAAACAACTAATTTTTAATCACAGTAAAAATTGTTCATAGGTTTTCAACAATTTCCTTCTCAATATCCTAAAACTAGTAACAATCTTTTGTTCGGCGTAAGAGCATTTTACTGTCATTATTATAACAAGAAAATGATTAATTATTCTTAGCTTACTTCTAAGGACCTTGAGAAATAGACAATTGTAAACTGCTATTAAAATATTATTTTCTACTCATTGTCGTATATCCCAAATTTTATATACTAGTGGTTGAGCTATCATGTATATAACGTGTACCCATACTAAATTTTATACAAATTGAACAAAACGGAATCTGTGGTAGCTATGTCCACATATTTTAGAAAAAAATTAAGAAAATGGCATAATATAACGCCATCGGCGACCAAAAATTTGGTAAATTCAATGGCTCGTCCCTTAGTTACTGGTGAAAAGATTAAAGGAAACCCATCGAAATATCATGTTTCTTTATAAAACATAAATAAATGGTTTATTATTTAAATGTTTTGGTTATCGTACGGAATTTTTTTGTCATGATATTTTGAATACATTTAATGTTTCCGAGTATTTTTTGTACCATGGCCAGTAGAAAGAACATCAAATTCAGTGCGTTTTGTACGTTACACAGACTTATAGTTTTATACCATGTCCCTTAAAATGACATACACTAAGAATTGTTTTGAATAAAGTGCAGAGCTAATAAGATTCCATGTTTCTGTTATGTGCTTCTGGGCATAGTACAATAAAAATAATAATAAAAAGTCTGGACATGGTACAAAACATGTCTTTATTTGATTTTTTAAAAATAAATTTACAATCTTATTTTGAACCATGTCCAATTAGGTACTTTTATATTTCGAATATATTTATTTATTTCATAAACGTCAAGGAAAATATTACTATACAAACAAAAAAAATTCGACATGTGTATTATCAATTCTTTACAATAAAATTTTAAATGTTTGAAGCAGTTTTTCTCGAAAGTAATATTTGCGGACATGGTACAATCCAATAGTCGGCCAACGCTTTTGTAATTAGTTAATTCGTCCAATTAATAAGTAACACAATTTGAATTAACACCAATCCATGTGTCAGGAATAAACATTATTCCGCAAAGAATGAAATTTGCACTCGTGTTTTAACGCTTAACTGTTGACAGGCTAGAATATAATCCGACCTAGAGTCGCAATTAAACGGGGCCGCAAAATGAATAGAAGATTCTGAAATAAAAGGGCAATTCAACATTTTTATGTGGCCAATCGTAAATCCAACGGACATACAATTCAGAGAGACAAATTGCGAGAATTCTGAAATGGAGCCAAAGCTGTTAAACGCTTTACCTTTTACTGAAACCGAGAAGACATTACTTACATTAAAAACTATTCAGCAGGCTGACGGCCGCAGAAAGATTTGGCCGTGAAACATAAAAAGCGACGAATTAGAAACTTAAGTGGAGAAACACATAACATACTCATATAACAGTAAACATATTGTTTCACTTGTTCCACCATAACATTAAGCATTTACATGTATATTCTTTATAGGTTGTGTCGAGACGGAACAACTGGAATATCTTGGTTAAAGCGAAAAGACCTTGGTGATCCAGAATTTCTTTATTAACAATTTTCGGACATTTTGAACCAGTAGTGGTTCATCATCAGCACAATTTACAAAAAATAAAAATTATTCCAGATTTTTTGGAAATGAAAGAAAAAAAAAACTTGAAAGTTGATATATATACAGAGAATTTATTTTAAAATTCAACATTATAGTTCATCACTTCCATGGCTACTCACTATTGTCAAAAAATGACAACAATGTAATATTTGTCCATTTTAAAATGCAACATTATAAATAGTATTGCAGCACAGGAGATACCTCCAAAACACATCACAAATGGTGTCAATTCTTATTACGACCGACTAGAATATTGCCTCAGAGTGATTGGGGGTATTTTTTAACATTTATTACATGAAAGTTATGAATTTTTGTAAACTAAAGTTTTTTAAGATGTACAAAATTCATGTTTTGATTATTTGTTAATCGTATGTAGGCTAATTTATAGGAAATTAAGTTTTGATAATACAAAACTACAAATTTTGTATGTTGCATTTTAAAATGGACAAATATTTCATTGCTGTCATTTTTTGACAATAGTGAGTAACCATGGAAGTGATTCGCCATATGTTGCATGTTAAAATAAATTCCCTGTATGTATTGAAGGGGTTCCAAAATTTAATAATACTCGTACAGATACAGTACAGGACAATTTTTGGATTTTTGGGCGCCCCAATAAGCCAGGCGCCCTGAGCCAGTGCCTAAGTGGCTCACGCCTTAACCGGCCACTGCCATTGTCAGTAAATATACAATTTTTATTTTTTATGTCCTCTACGTCCTTTATGCTGAAAAGTGGTATGAAATTATTATTAATATGGAAATCAACGACGAAAATATGGACAGTGATTATTCGTATACACAACCAGATATTGTAGATGCAGCAAAAGTTGTTACTCTGACTCTGTTTCCCGAAAAATCTACAGCAAAATATATAAGACAGTACGAAATGTTTATTACGTGGTGCAAGAATAGAAAAATTGACAGATATAGCGAAAACGTAATGGTGGCATACTTTCCTTTACATTAATCGTTATTTATTAAGTAGTATTGTAAGAACAAAGTGTACGTTTTATTATTTTTTGTTGTGGTGATTAGAAAAAATCTTGCGTGTTTCGAGCGCAAATGGACATTGTCGATTTCAAGAGAATGTCGCGCTCCTATCGACAATGTCCCATTTTGCACTCCAAATACACAAATAGCTATTTGATCATAATTTATTTCTTAACAAAATATAAAATATGTATTAGAATTGTTAGTTTTTTCATCATACAGAAAGTAGAAAGGTCACGTAAAACTGCATTGTAAGATGTTTTGTATATAGTGCTATTTAAAATTTACAATAACTTCAAATTAAATATTGATTTACTAAACATATTACTGAAATGTTGACTTATATGATCTATTAGATTTTGTTATTGTTGTAAATTCGATATTAGCTCAAATCCCGTTACGACGTGAAGAACTGACCATTGTAAGATCGTATTATTGACCGTGTAAGACAGTATACATACCACAGCAGCAAAAGCTGCTCTTCAAATTTTATGAGCCAGAAAATGGTATTTTCTTTAGCGACTTTCCGTAGGGAAATAACCTATGTTTAATGCTGGAATATTTACCTCAATTCTCCTTGCATACAAAATTAGAGTAATTTCTCTATGTGCTTGTATTTTGTATATATGTTACGCTCAAACACCGAAATCGCTCAGTGAGCGAAAAAACGGCCACAACGCGTTGTGAACAGTGATGAACGTGATGAATGTGATCAACCTAACAACCAATTAGAAATAAATTGTGAAAAGATCTTGCAGCCACCGGGATTTGAACCCAGGACCACTGCCTTACCGGGGCAACGCTCTACCATGGTCCGATAGGGCTAAAAGTAAATCATGACGTGTTTGCAGATGTTTAAATGTAGTGGTTGTCCCGGCAAGGCAGTGATCCTGGGTTCAAATCCCGGTGGCTGACATCTTTTCACAATTTATTTCTAATATATAGACTTCGTTAATTCTAACAACCAAATGTCTACCGCAATGAGGTCATGTAAAAAAAATAATTGTACCTTTTTTCTGTTTAAATCAAAAAAGGATAGTCTAATTCATCGATCAGTATGATTAAATTATTTTTTATTTATATTTTTTGTTGTATAAAATCGTTTTAAAGTATGATATTTTTAAAAAGTTGCAAAAACCAGCCATGTTTTGTCGTCACAGCGTTACGTACCAAGTTCAGAGTCATTTCAAACAGACATTTTATATGGACACATAATTTCTAAAAGAAAAATATATATAAACTATAAATTGAGGATGACATATCTGAATATGCTATAATATATTAATATAATATCGTTCTATTTATTTTTATAAATATAATTTTCATTTGGCGTGAAATTATCTACGTTACATCAGATGTTTCTTTCACTTTTGAATCTTTGAATTAGACGGTAGAAGGTTATAAACGCATGTGAGGCATTGAATATATTGCAGAATATTATTTTATTCTTTATTTTGGCACGAAACAACGTTCCATCGACATATTTACTTTCATAAATTTTAGGTTATCTTTAAATGTCACTTTGACGTTTAAGACAATGTGAAAATCAAAATGGTCGTGCCTGTCACTCTGTGACGTCAGTGGACAAGGGACGAAAGCGGGGGTCTAGCAGCCTCATTTTAAAGAATGACATTTTCAATTACAATTTTTTCATGATTAAAGATCGATTTGAGGAAAAATAAAAAATACGGGTCTATTATTTTTCACTACTCTATCGATTAAAATTATAAAAAAAAGTCGTGCATGACCTCATTATGAGTTGCCAGTTAGGTTACGTTGCAATTTGTATTTTAAAAAAATACAAACTGCAACGAACCCAAACTGGCAGCTCCTAAAAAACACTACCCCAACGCAAATTTCAGTGTTTGATATAAATCAATGTGAACTGGCACTGGGAAGTTAAAACTTGCGTGCGGAGATCTGATAAATTATTTTAATTAAAAATTTATATGTTTTGTCAAAAATGTTTAGTATCCCAACCAAATGTACTGATTAATGTAAAAAGTAAATACTCGAAAACAAAAATTAATTAAATATTAATGCTAATATAAATAATAAATAATAATAATGATAAATAATATAAACAAAATTCTCGGCAATATACTTTATTTTAATCTCTAACCACGCTTAACGGATTTGTATAGGTAATTGGCTCTTTAACTTAACCCTAATTAAGCCAAGTACACAGTTCCATAATATTGTTTTACATAACATGAAGGTAGGGTTGTAAGATTATTTTAAATATTTAACAAGTGGAGAGAATTCTAGATGTGTGTCTGAAGGGGACAGTGGCGGCTCGTGACATTTGTCGGAAGGGAGGCTCACTTCATGGGAGGGGGGTTTAGTGTACTACTACCACTAAATAAAAATTAAGTTTAAGTTTACAGGACGTTGCAATATGCTCTTTAGATTTTGAATGCCGTTCAACGGATCGGGGTAAATTTTTTAAATATGCGAAGCCAATTTTACACCACGAAGTGTATTAAATTTGTGTAGAAAACAACAAAGGCCAGCAAAATAATTTTTCCCGTTTACTAGAGCCTATCAACCACTCGCATTTATCGTACCAAGTCGTATTAAAACCACGATTTTGCCGATTGTCAGAAGATTTTAATTTTGTTAAATTCGGGCGAGACTTTCCAAAGGTTTTAACAACGTACGATTTCTCTTCGATGTTTAATAAACTAAACGAGTTGACCACACCGTCACAACGCTTAATTTCATCCAATCTGTCCATTTTTGTCTATTGTTTATTGCACTTGTATTGTTGAATTGCACCCAATTGAAAATAAAAAATAACCTACTAACGTACCCTGTACTACGCCGTGGCTGCCGCCGCGCCTGCAGTTATCTATCGTTTAGCGAGCGCAGCGATCACAAACTAAGCCGAGAATTGACGAAGAGCATTGGAGGCTAGCCTCCTATGCTAACTGATACGCTGGTATAAATGTGGCTTGATTCACGTATCGTGTATACAACACAAGCCCGCACGAGTGTGGGGTGTGCCTATAAGAACTATGCGTTTAAAGTGCAGAGGAGCTTAGCCTCCGTTGTATGCACAGCGGTCTATAAAATAGGCGTAGCATGATTAGTACAGAAAAATTAGGCCTTAAGACCATTTTACACATGCAAAACAATACATAATTAATGAAAAGAGAAAGAAGAATAAACGCGAAACTAAATGTTTAGAAAAAGTTTTTTTCCTGATAAATTAAGAGGAGGCTTAGCCTCCCTTGCCTCCCCTAACGCGCCGCCACTGGAAGGGGAGGTTGTTTTTGATGTTGGCTATTTCATTTTATGCGAGAAAATTGCAATGGGTACAGGCAAAGATATTATTAGTATATTTGCATATTGTTTATAAAGTAGTGCTTTATCATACTTTCATTAGTAAGGCCGGTTAACTGCCTCCTTTATTCCCGTACTTATAAAGAGGTCATTTAAAAAAAAAAATTGACGATTTTTTTTTATAAAATCATGAAATCCATCTCATACGAGTATAATAAATGTAGTAATAGAAAATATGAGACTTTTCATTCATAAATTTGCTAATAAACTTTCACGCTTTTAAACACGGACTAAATTTATGACGACACAGTTTCATACTCACACAAAGACAATTATCTTTCATACACACATACACATTTACGCTCCTCAACATAAAACAATAATCTAACCTAAAAATGTGACAGCTGACAGCAAAATATACAAGAGAGAAGATTATTATTACTTTCCATTTCTTTAAAAGTACTAGTGCAGTATAAAATATGTAAATAAACCATTTATTTAAATAAATATCAAACCAAACAATCATAGTTCCAAATTAAACCGGTGGAGCTCGACTGTTGTATCCGTGAAACTATGTCGTCAGCTGTTGAATTACTTGAAATTACATGCAACTTTTAAAAAATCATATCACTGATTCTAAAAACTTTTAAGGTGTAAACATACACGTACATACTTAACTTTACCTATTTTTTCAAGAAAAAATAAATCAGACAATATCAAATGACCCCATTGTTATCTTTCTTGAAATAAATTATCCGATTTTTTTTAACCTAAGAATTACATTACAATATTATTTATTACACATTTTCTTAAACTCCTAAAACAAATAACTATGACGTTGTCTGACTGAGAAGTTTAAAATTATTATAAATTAAATTCAATAAATTTAAAGACACTCAAATGCAAGTATGGGGTCGTGTGGCTGTGTGCGTGTAGTGTCTGGTTGCCAATTTGATGACCCGGAGTCGATCCCCGCCTTGTGGTGCACTCTCCACACCAACTATGAGTGCCCGTGAGGTGACGCGCCCACACAGTAAAAATATATCATTATAGATGTCTACATGCATTGTAGGTACTGGCACACCCAGTAATGGGTAATATGTCGTGGCGATACATTTATTTATTTATTTAATGCAAGTAATATAGTATGATTTCAAATTTCACCGCATCGCCAAAGACGAATTTACCACTACCGAAATTGATATCAAGAACATAAAACAATTTGCTGATAACAGAATATTTTTATGCACCTATCCTAGATAAAGAACTAAATTAAAATAGCTATATAAATGCACAGTTGCAAAGTGAACAACACGAAAACAAACTGCAAATGAAGCGTATATTGCACTAGAGTGCAAAAATTAAACGTGCTATTGCAATTAGTGAATAATAAAAGGTATAACAGTCATATGACAAAATTAGTCGGTCTCAAATAATGAGTTTCAATAATGCGACTATTAGGGTTAGTGAGAGAGAAATAATAAACTCTCGTCTCGTCTCGAAAATTCGAGATTTTTCTGCATCTCGTCTCGTCATATTTTTCTTCGCCTCCTCTTGATCTCGAACCAAAAGTCTCGAATTTTTAATTAGAAATAGTAAATAAATTAACAATGGATATAACAACCGAGTACCACTGATTAAAACATTATTTTACTACGTCTGGTGTTTGAACGGTAGATACAAAATAGGTACCCTAGAATATCGTTACTGCACTAATATTGGTACTATTATAGAAAATTATAGAAATCGATAAAAAAAATACTCCAAATTATAACTTGACAGTGAAAATTAAAGTTAAATCGTGTATATTCGACATCTTGATCGATTTACACAAATGCAGCTAGAACCAATGGATGAACGGTTATAGAAAAATTATCAGCACTTACGATCACCCTCCAAGCCAACGCTTTCAACATTTTAAAAGCTGTAGCTCCAGAAGAAAACGCCTATAGAGCTGGGCAAACGGCTGGAGATATCATGTGGACATGCTTACCTGTAACAAGAATATCATATTAAAAAGGAAGATATTACCACAGGAATGGCTACAGCAAGATATTGAATTAAATTAAGGAATAGTAAAATTGTATTAGGTGTTGTAGGATTCGATTATCATAAAAGAGAGAGTGCCTTAAAAGACTTTAAGAGTATTCTGGGGATTCAGATTGAATCGAGCAGAAGATGCAACTGTTGACTTCCAGAAGCCGAGTATGGTTATGCTAAGTCAGCGATACAATAAAACTACAGAAAAAAAGTTAGCAGTTCCATTAAGGCCTGTTCTACAATAAGTCGTTAGTCGCTGTCTGATGTCGTACGCGTGCGCACTACGCTGAAATTTGGCGATAGGGGTTGTCGGATGTCGGTGTCGGATCGCAAGGTGGCCATGTCCTATCTTTCTACGACAACGAGACTGAACGACACGACGACAGTAACGCAAACATGGACGAAATGACATTAGACGAAATAATTATACATTATGTACAAGAAAATAGTAGTTTATACGACAAGCGACAACCGACAAACGACTCAAATGTAGAACAGGCTTAACTGGAAACAATCTTAAGAAGAGGAGAGTGTAACAATTATAAATAAAAAGTAAAAATTCTACATTATTTAAGTAACACAGACTATAGGATTCCAACCATTTGTGAGAAAAGATAGGTAAACCTACTAAAGAATTTATTGCCACAAGCCCGGTCCTACGAGACCTTTTTTATCAAAAAAAAATTCTAATATTTTCCTGGGTAACTGTCTATAATTCGCACGCGTATAGATTATAGATGGGGTCCCGTGGCCGCGTGCCTGAGTGTCTGATCGCGAACCTGGGGAACCGGGTTCGATCCCGACAGACGGCAAATATTTCCAATTTTAAATGGCACAAAAGTGACCCCTGTGGTGCACTCTCCACACCAGCTATGAGTGCCCGTGAGGTGATGCCTGGTAAGCGCCCACACGGTAAAATATATTGTCATCATTACCGATGTCTACATGTGTTGTAGATACTGGCACACCCTGAAATGGGTAATATGCCGTGATGATATATATATATATATATATATATATATATAGATTATAGAAAATAAAAGGAATTTATTGGATGACAAGAAAAACATCAAGATGATTGCCAGGTCCAGATGTGGTAATGAAGATAGGAACAATAAATACTGGCTATCAAGTGATGAGAGGAGTTGTAGGCTATGCGGGAGAGAAGAGGAAACTATCAGGCATTTAAGGATTTCGTGCAGGGAAGTTACGAGAGAAGGAAGAAAAGAAGCGGTTCTGTTAGACGATATAGGGTCGGGACAAGATTGGATGAAGGAAGTCATCGAGAAAGGGGGGGTTAATTTATGATGTAGTACCACAATTTATTGTAAAATATATATAATATGTAGATTTTAAGCCGGTTAGGCAAGAATAAATATAATAATAATAAATAAAAAATTCTCAAAAAAAAATTGCTGATTGGCATATTTTGAGAAATTTTTGGAAAATTAAAAACACATCCGAGAAGACCTCTTTAAGATGAATAAAAACGCTCATTTCACCAAAGTCGTAACTATAATAGTTTCTAAAATATTAATAAAACAATCGATAAATCAGTGTATTAGATGATCTATATTTCGAAGATGGTTGAAAATTAAACTTTGTGAATTAAGACATTTTAACTATAGTTTGACTAAATATATAAACACCCTGTATTTTACAAGGTGTCTACTACTAGTACACACAGGTGTCAACTACTAAAAATTTGAATTTTTTTAAATGTCAACTACTAGTGCATTTTACTTTGTAATTATGTTTATATTTTTTGTAAGACTTTTATTTTAGTTCCTAAGATATCAATTAATGTGAAAATTATCTTGGACTTTACCTAAACAATAAAACATGAATTTGAACAACAATAATATTTTCATCTCTTAAAGTGTCAACCACCGGTACTTTTACCTTAATTCATTTTCATTATTATCTATTATCTGTATAGAAACAAATGGGAGTTACCAGTACCACCCTGATTCTGACTAACTGTTACTGCCTTGTAAACCAAATTTGCAGAGTATATTGAGACTTTTATTCTTTCCATATTAGACATATTACACTATACAAGTAAATCATATTATAATTTAAATCTCTTATTTTTGAAACTATATTCTCCAACCCAAACATCAGATACAGAAATACAATATTAATTACGGAATCTAAATTAAGAAAATGCGGTCAAATAAGGAAAGACTATTACGAGAGAAATGGAAATTTTGTAAATGAAGTAGAGAAATATCGCATAAATAAAGAAA
This sequence comes from Ophonus ardosiacus, assembly GCA_943142095.1. Lineage (NCBI taxonomy): Eukaryota > Metazoa > Arthropoda > Insecta > Coleoptera > Carabidae > Ophonus > Ophonus ardosiacus. The sequence goes on along the minus strand of OW964833.1, from coordinate 46,496,952 downwards.
ACCTCATCGCAGCGAAGAAAATGTAATAAGAGATATAAACCACTATACAACTTTACTTCCACGGTATCAGTCCAATGCTTTAACGAAGAGACTACCAGTACTGGCTATCAAATGAAGAAAAGACTGTGCACAGACTGTGTGAAAAGAAAAACGAAACTTGAGGTACATTTGACGATATACAGAGATGTAAGGAAGAAAGTAAGAATAGATATAGATCTTTTAGATAATCTAGAACCTCGGAAAAGTAAATGTATAAAATTAACAAAAAAAAGTACAGGTAAACGAAAAATAATAATTTATAAATAATATATTCAATATTGTAGCATTATTTGTAAAAGTCATATCACACGAATATTAATAATTTATAAATTTATATATATATAGATTAAGAACAAAAAGGCTGGAGCATTAGCGATAGACAAGAACCAATTTTGATAATAATCTTGTGTTGAACAAATAAAGGCATATAAAGATTAGATTATCAGGTTCCCAAGAGGACAATCGATATACAGGTCATAGAAAACTTCAATAAGTAATGTAAATATCGTAGAAAACTAATATTCCAGTGAGATTCCGTGGCCGCGTGTCTGAGTGTTTGATCGCGAATCTGGGGAACCAGGTTCGATCCCGACCGACGCCACTTATTTCGAATTTTAAATGGTACAAAGTGGCCTTGTGGTGCACTCTTCACGTCAGCAATGAGTGCCCGTGAGGTGAGGCCTGGTAAACACCCGCACGATACAAATATGTCATCATCATTATCGATATGTGAGAAAGCAGATTGGCACACCCAGAAATGGGTAATATGCCGTGATGATATATTTATTTTATTTTACTAATATTTCATTAGTACAAATTTGGAACATACGACAATTAAAAGTTAAACTTAGTAACTCAGATTTCGCTTATAAATTAACGTATTTTATATTAACAAAAGACGTTACATTATTCTGAACTGCAAAGCTTTTATGTAAAATGCAGAAATTAGAACACGAATGACAAATGAATCGTAAGTGATTACGATATTTCATTTTTAATATGCAATGTGATAATAATCCGCAATTTAACAATTCTGTGGAGAAAATTGCAATGTCTTAAGCAAAATTAGTTCTTTTAGAAACAAAAGTGAAAATTGAATTTAACCATCAAAATGGCCCAAACTACAATTTTAGTAGCCCAAAAAAGAATTAAAAGAATCGCAATAACAGTCATATATAACCATACAGATAGTAATGAAAATGTACGTGACGCTTGCGAATTGAAAAAAAAAAATCAACAATATGTATAAAATCGTTACTATAGTAAAAATTTTTAGGCAGAGTAGTCACGTCATCGAAGTTTGTAACTAGATAATGACGTCACGAAATTAGTAGGTTTACATGGTATACTAATTTAATTTTAGAAAATAATTGTATTTACCTGCGATGCTAATTTATGTGATCAAGTTAATTTATTTAATAGTCGAATAATAATTGAATATTATTGTAAAATGTAATATATTTCCAATTTATGGTATTGAAAATTCGGTGTAGGGCACACCGAGTCGGGTGTCAGAAGGAATACGGGGAGTGAATGAAGCACTTGATGAAAAATAAGAAAATTAATGTTAATGACATTGAATATATTTTTAAAACAATTGATTTGATTTTATTTAGATTTAAAATTCTGTAGTGTTATAGAAAAGTAAAGAGTAGCACTATAAATTCGATTTATTGAAAATATAATTAAAATAACATTTAAAAAATATATTATATTTGATTGAAAATACTCCAATAATACAATTTACAATTATTGAAATTAACACAAACTAAAAACAGAAAAGTAACGAACTAATGACAGCAGACGCTTGACAATTCCGGGAGAAACATGTGATGTAAACGTTTAAATATTGAAATCCAATAGTACCAACATGTGGTGAAAAAATGAACTACAATTATTTTAAATAAATTAAAATTCATTGAAAACATTATGTTCGACTTTAAAATAATTGTAAATTTAATTAAAATGTACTTTACTTATAGTATGCAAAAAATAGTATTTATTTTCTTCGTTTTCCTAAACATATACAATACTACAGTGTTTTTTCATTTTGTAATGAAATGATGACGTGACTACTCTGCCTAAAAATTTTTACTATAATAATTAATACAGTACGCTGACCATCACAAAGATCTAAACGTAAGATTCGTGCATTTTGCAAGACTGATACCTTACTATTGTGGAAACAACACAACAGCGAATCGACAACAAATTACAAAAAATTAATTTCCGGTATGAAAATTCCGGGTCATGCTTTTAAACGATTGTTAAAATAAAGCAACCAAGAACGAGGAAATGACGAACGTGACAGTCGTGAAAACGTGAATATAGATGCTAGATATCTACAGTGCACTTCACATTACATCTATATACATACAGGCTATCCGGATTTCGATAGACTACACACTGCATCTGATATTTCTAAGATAATATCTGATTTAACATCTTGGTTTGAATCACTTAACCTTACAGTAAATGTAAAAAAATCCGCATTTATTGAGTTTTCTAATAAAAAGCGCAGTAAAAGTCTGCTTATTCGTAGTAATAAGCAATCTTTACCGCAAGTCACTTGTAGTAAAGTACTAGGTATTAGCTTACATGAAAATCTGTTATGGGATACCCAGGTCGATAATATATGTCAACAATTAACACCACTCTGCTATCTCTTGAAAAGATTAAGACAACTTACCGATGTTCATACTGCAAAAACCTTTTATTTTGGAAAATTTTATCCAATTCTTAGTTATGGCATAATTTTCTGGGGTCTATCGCCATCAGCAATGCGTGTCTTTAAACTACAAAAACGAGCAATACGCCATATATTCCTTTTAAATTATAGATCCTCGTGCAGAGACACATTTAAAAATGAGCAAATTCTCAATTTTCCATCTATTTATATATATAATGTAATTCTTAACACTTGGAAAAATAGAGAAAATCTACTAACTTTTGAAGACACCCATAATTACAACACTCGAGGTAAAGAAAATATTATAATTCCAAAAATTAAGTTAAATAAATCTACTCATAATATGAGCCATATGGGAATTCAACTATATAATCGACTACCAACAAATTTAAAAAACATAAAGACGAATAATAAATTCAAATCCGAATTAAAAGAATTCCTGTTAACAAATAATTATTATAGTATCGCTGAATTTTTAAATGACAAACGCTAATTTTGCTACATGCCAAACTGTGACAATATGTACATAGTATTAGGTGTAATGTGTTAAATAGTTGTACCTTTTACTTATATATACTTATATGTAATTATGAATTTTGGATGTAATATTGCTTAATGATCTATAACCGTACTTTTTAGAATTCTATGTAATATTTAATATTCTCTTTAGCTATAAAAAATAAATAACTGAATTTTATTAAAATAGTCATTTTCAAATAACTATTAAATCGGCATTAATCAAGAAAGTTATTTCATACGAGGGACGAATGAAAAGTAATCGGCCTAGCAAGAAAACACAACTTTTTCGGCAGAATTCAATTGATTTCTCACATAGTCTCCTTTTAGCTTTATACACTTCGTCCAACGATTTTCCAATTTTACGATTTCTCGAAGCACCCAAAATAGGTCTCTGTTTCAGCGATGACCTCGTCGTTCGACCTAAAACTCTTACCACCAAGCCATTTATTCAAGTTTTGAAACAAATAATAGTCTCAGGGGGACAAATCTAGAGCATATGGAGTTTTGTGCATTGTCCTGGTGGATTTTTTCTTCACCAAATGCGGCTGATTTCGCTTCAAATCGGCGTCGAATCGATCCAACAGCTCTGCATAAGGTAAGAGTCACACTGCATCGATCGATGTAATGAGTTAATAAAAAATATATAATACCATTTATAAAATATAACATTGATCAATAAGTTGAATACCAATGGTTTTAAACTAATAGTAGTTATGCCAAAATATGTCCCCCTCTATGCCTTACAAAATATCTTAATCATGTTTTTCTGTAACTTTTCATATAAACGAATAAAATGCACTACAGTACAGCCTCAATAATCCGGATCTTTGTAATTCGGATTCTTCGGTAGTTCGGAGTCCTGTTTACTTGTACTATGTACTCTGTAGTCCGGATTCCGGACAGTTTCGGTAATACGGATGCGTACCTACGTTGTAAATTCGTTTGAAACGTCACAAGACATCACCTGATAGGCAGTTGGCTGCAGCAGACCACCCTACTCACGTACTATTAGTAGTCGAAGTGTTCCTGATTATTGCACTATGGGTCCGCGAAAACACATTACGTTGTCTTTACAAACAAAAAATGAGATTCTTGAACAATTAAAAAATGGAGTGTCGAATAAACAATTAGCGGCATGATATGAAGTGGGTACTTCTACCATTTCGAACCAAAAAACAAAAAAAAAACATATTCAAGAGTAATTGATAATTTTCTAATTGTGCCACATGGTTATATACTTTTTATCTATGCAGATTTATTTCCAACTGTGATTCTGAGCCAGGATTTATATTTGTATTTAAATAAAGCATTACAAACTACTCACTTAACTGAATTTTGTATCAATACAAGAAAAATCGCGGTAATCCGGATATTTCGTTATTCCGGATGGGGTGTGTTTTTATTAGTCCGGATTAACGAGGTTGCACTGTACTTCATTACCTTGATACAACCTGTATAACTCGACCTCTTTGTCCGTTGCCCATTTTTCAAATTATTATTTAAAATCTCTGTAAAATATAAAGATTTCTATTTATCCATTAGTATGCGCTTGGATAGCCACACATGGATGTGTAACGATTAATGTTTTATGGTCACTAAAAAAAATGAAGAAAAATAGATATTCGTCCATTTTTTAGTTCTAAACTCTAACTTTTATTATGTATATGATATACGATAAATTATCTTTATTCTGAAAACTTTCGAGATAGAAGAAAATTTAATAATAAGAACAATAATTAATGACCTATTTGAATTTGGATATTTACTCAATTTTTGTCTTTTTTCAATTATATACATGCTATAGTTTTATAAATTTGTTGCACTCCGAAAATTTAATTTTTACATTATTTTGTATGGGGTCCCGTGGCCGCGTGCCTGAGTGTCTGGTCACGAACCTGGGGGAACCGGGTTCGATCCCGACAGACGCCAAATATTTCCAATTTTAAATGGTACAAAAGTGACCCCTGTGGTGCACTCTCCACACCAGCTATGGGTGCCCGTGAGGTGACGCCTGGTAAGCGCCCACACGGTAAAATATATCGTCATTATTACCGATGTCTACATGTGTTGTAGATACTGGCACACCCAGAAATGGGTAATATGCCGTGATGATATATTTATTTATTTATTTAACATTATTTTGTTAATAGTACATATTACATTTTACTGTAATCAATTATATTTTAAATTTATTGCTTGCTTGTCTAAATTTATTTACGGTGAAAAAGGTGACTCGTTACATCTCAACTTTTTAATTTCCATACTCCATCTGTCTTCCCATTCCTAAAACCAATGTCCTATGTGTTTCTCCTATACCAGGTTTTCACTTGAAATCTGTTATACCGTAGTCTACTTGAAATCTGCATGGATTTATAGAGTGAATTATATTGTGCAGGACACCAATCTTGACCTGAGGGGAAAGGGAAAGAAATGATCAAATCGTGATAATCCAAAGACGCCGCCAAATAATAATTATTACAGTAACTTTGTGCTTCTCATTTATGTACGCTTACCTACCTTATTATTTTATGCGAAAATACTTCAAATAATAGTATATTACAAATTTTATAAGACATGTTTTTTTTTCACGCGACAAAATACAGGTTATAAGGCATCAAAACTCATATTCCGTATTTTCTCTAGAATCTTCAAAATTTTCAAAAATCCAATTTTTATACATGTAGGTACATCTCAACGAGCTGACTTCAAATTTTAAAACCGCAGGTCGATATCTCTTTTCATTCTCGAGATATTTACATTTCAAATTTTACCCATTTTTGGGTCATAGCCCCAAAATGGGTAGAGATACAACCCTGGCGACTTCACCATTCGATTCTACGGGCAAAATTACATAAGTATACCAATTTTCAATTTTTTTGAACAATTTGTACAATTTCTAGAGTAAAATAACTGGAAATTACCAAAATCTGAAAAAATGGCAAGGGGTACACCTTAGATTTTTGCGATTTTTGGCCATTTTCAGTTATTTCGCTTTAGAGATTGTATGCGGTGTTCAAAAATTGTGAAAATTGGTATACTTATGTAATTTTGCCCGTAGAATCGAATGGTGAAGTCGCCAGGTTTGTATCTCCACCCATTTTGGGGTTATGACCCAAAAATGGGTAAAATTTGAAATGTAAATATCTCGAGAACGAAAAGAGATATCGACCTGCGGTTTTAAAATTTGAAGTCAGCGCGTTGAGATGTACCTACAAGTATAAAAATTGGATTTTTGAAAATTTTTAAGATTCTGGAGAAAATGCGGAATATGAGTTTTGATGCCTTATAACCTGTATTTTGTCGCGTGAGAAAAAAACGTCTTATAAAACTTGTAATATACTATTATTTGAAGTATTTTCGCATAAAATAATAAGGTAGGTAATGTTTGCGTAAAGAAAAACTGATTTCCCATGTTAAACGCCTATGGGCCTATGTCCCACTTTTCGATTTACACCCTGTACAGCATTTTAGGATTAAAGAATATTGATAATAAATTGCATTAATAATATCTAATGTCACACAACAGTGAATCAATTGTGCAACATGAACATGCATCATTGTAAAGTTCGCGTGTCATTAGTAAATAAACGACAAAGCTAATATTATTTCTTGAGCTCCATTTTTAATCCTATGTAGAAGTTTTACGATGGATAAAATTACAAGTTTATACAGTACAAATTTGCTACCTATTTTCCCATTCGCATTATATACACGAGGGTTAGTGATAAATCGATCATCTGTTTTTCAGCCATAAAATGACCTAGCAAAAAAATTAAATACGTCTACATGTATAAGAGGGAGAGAAACGTAATTCTAAGGGTAATTAAACCAAATTTAGGCGGAATTCAGTTATATTAATGATAATTTAGTTCTCAAAATTTCATTCGCCCCAATTAATTTTAATCTTTTTATATGGACGAAATTTGAAAATTGTTGTTTAGCGATAAGTTAAAAATATAAACACAAAAAAAAAAATTGCCTGAGTGTCTGGTCGCAAATCTGAAGAACCGGGTTTGATCCCGACCGATGCCAAATATTTCGAATTTTAAATGGCACAAAAGTGAGCCCTGCGGTGCACTCTGTGTACAACGCAGATTGGCACACTCAGAAATGGGTAATATGCCGTGATGATATATTTATTTTATTTTATTTTACAGATAATAAATTCTTTACCCTATAAATTTAATTATGATTGCATTTGCTACAAACTTTTTGTTTCATACTCATAAAAATTGGTATAGTTCCATATCTAATATTGTGGGTAAAATTGACTAATATCACCACCTAGTTCATAACTGTTGGTTAAAAAGTTGAAAATATTCAAAAATCCAATTTTCATGTATCTCGTATTTCCCATTGCACTGATTCCAAATGATAAAAACGCAGGTCGATGTCTCTTTTAGTTTTGGTGATATTCAACCTCAAATATTTTCTCAAAATACCCATTTCTGGGCTAGATCTCTACCTAATTTGGAATTATTGCCCCAAAAGTCAATATGCCCCATATTCAGATAAATCTTTAAAATTTTCAAAAATCTAATTTTTATGTATCTAGATACTTCTGATACCAAATTTTGAAACCGCAAGTCGATATCTCTTTTCGTTCTCGAGATATTTAAATTCAAAAATTTTGCATAAAACTGCCCATTTTTGGGTAATAACCCAAAAATGGGCCGAGATACGAATTTGGAGACAACACCATTCGATTCTACGGATAAAAATATATAAGTATACCAATTTTCACAATTTTTGACTAACCGATTCATTTTTTATGAATAAAAGTATGAAAACCCCTGAAAACGGCCAAAATCTGAAAAAATCGTAAGGGGTACCCCTTACGAATTTTGCGATTTTTGGCCATTTTCAGTTATTTTGCTTTAGAGACTGTATGCGGTGTTCAAAAATTATGAAAATTGGTATACTTATGTAATTTTGCCCGTAGAATCGAATGATGATATCTCCAAATTCATATCTCGACCCAATTTTGAGTTATTACCCAAAAATGGGCAGTTTAGAGCTAAACTTTGAATCTAAATATCTCGAGAACGGAAAGAGATATCGACCTGCGGTTTTAAAATTTGGAATCACTGCACTGAGAAGTATCTAGATACATAAAAATTAGATTTTTGAAAATTTTGAAGTTTTTATCTGAATATGGGGTATATTGACTTTTCTGACAATTCAAAAATGGATAGAGATATAAACTTGCTAGTATGTAATATTATTTGATTGTAAAGACAATGTTACATAAGTGTACGCATATTTAGAGCATTTGAACAGCTGAGTGAATTTTTAGAAATTAAAGTCTTAAAAGAAAATTGTTATTGCGTTATTCTTGTATGAGTATTAATTAATACTTAAAAAAAAAAGCGGCGAATATTTGACTCTGGCCGTTTCCGCAATTGTGACGTCAACAACCTCACTTCCGGTGCCAGTGATATCACCGACGTATGGAGTATAAACTGATGAAGACAAGTATATGTCCGTATGTCGCAAATTACTTATTCCTATATATACGCTGTTGTCATGTTATGTTTAAATTGTTATTCTTACTTGCGGTATAACAAATAACAATTACAGACAACTCAAAGGTTATATTTATGTTTGCTGCATGTCATTTCTAATTTCTTAAGATAACAACGCCATCTGCACAAACGGAAGCAGCACCGTCACAACACCGTGACGTCATCGGCGGATGTTTAAATGTATGCTACATTTTACGTATAACATCTACTGGACTATGTTATGACACAAAAAAAATCTGTCAAATATCAATTCTAGGTAAATTTAATATTAAAACTGCAAAAAAATTCTCACTGAATACCCCTCCGTATTACTTATAATTTTATCACAACTTCCTCAAGCACGTTGCTTTTAGGTAACAGCTCTCCGCCTTCGGCGTCGGGCGATTACCAAACAACGCGCTTTTGGCAACTGTCATAAAATTATTTCGTAATAATTAATGTCCTCGAAATATTATAGCTGAAAATAGTCTCATCTTTTACTTATTAAGTTATTATAAGTATGTAATGAAAACTTAAAATTTTAATTGTAAGGTGAAGAAGATATTCACTTACCAAAATGTCGCCAATTTATAATGCAGTTGCTCGTAACAAAGAGATTTAATATGTAATTTAATTTTATGCAATTTCCTGCTCTCCCATTCATTTTTAGACAAAAATTGTAAAGTGCGAAGTTGTTTAGAATTAAAAGTTGCATAAAAACTGTTCTTACATTTTTTTACTTTTTCTTTTTTCCAGTCTTCATGAATTATTTATAAACATCAAACGTCAATACAATTTATGGAAAATAAATTAAATATTTTTTATAACTACTTCCACCAAAATAATTGAAGTCACGTTACATTATTTCATTTACTTTTTACAACCAAATTTTTTTGGCAGAATATGAATAAAATAATATTGTTTTCTATTGCTACTAATTAACAGAACTTATGAAACTTCTTTTCAAAATAATTATAAAGAAATCAAAAACATAATATAAAAACAGATTTTTATGCAACATTTAATTCTCAATAACTTCACACTCTGAAGTTTTTATAATAAAATTAATAGTAGAGCAGTAAATTGTACAAAACTAAAATCACACGTTAAATCCCTATGTTGACCCTTAACCGCCACCACCCTGCAGAATTAGAAAACAAAATGTAATAATAATACGAAAAAGATACTTGACGCGATGTCAATAACAAAAAAATGCTTCCGTTATTATTAGAAATGTCATTAGTCTAGGGTTTGCAATACTGGTTTTACAAATACCGGTATACCAGAATACAGGACGAAAAATTTAAAGTCATTACTTTTTTTGTGGACTATCGTTTCCGCAAGCAAAAGTTCAGATCGCGTGCCATGTTATTCTCATTTCAGTGAAGTTTTAAAGAATAGCGTAATAAATTTCCCGATGCGTCTTAAAAATATTGCAAAATTTGAAAAATAATTTATCTATAAATGTTTATACTTTGCCAAAAGTCGGAAAGAAAAAAATCATGTTGTACCGATGTATTTCAAGATACACTACTCTTTGTTATTGACTTGGAATTGATATTACAAAAAAATGAAGACAAAGAAAATAAAAATTCAGTTCATATTCATAAACATGTTCCTTGTAGTATTACTTATTATATAAATTGTTTATGTGATAACACTCTTTCCTAATTTATATTAAACAAAAGTGAACACTGGTTTTGCTGATTTTCAAATGAGCAGTATGCTGTTGCCCAGTTTATAAATAATAAATTCAAAATTCGATTCCCATAAAAATGGCGAAAGAGCAAGAAACGGAGTTCGTAATATTGAAAGTTTGCAACATTTGTAAAAAGGAATTTTTTAAATTGATATAAAGGTTCGTGATCATAATAATTTTACAGGAACTTATCGTGGTGCAGCATATCAATCACACAATCTAAATTTTTTAAAATCGCACACTATCCCAGTTGTATTTCATAGTCTAAGTAATTATGATGGACACTTTATAATTAAAAATATAGTTAAGAAATTACACCGACGAGTTTCATTACGTCTTGTGAATAAAGTACACTATATTTCCCTTACAAAGTATTTTCAGGATACAAACATCAATTTTAAATTTATTGATTCCTTTCGATTTATACCTAGTAGTATTGAAAAATTGACAAGCTACTTAAAAGATGATGAAAAATCAATCACTCTGAATTTTTGTAAAGACACGAGTCAGTTCCAGTTATTAACAAGAAAAGGTGTATTTCCTTACGAACATGTTGGCAGCTTGGATAAATTTGGAGAAAGTTGTTTACCTCATTGAAATTTTTTCTATGGCAAATTAAAGGACGAAAATATCAGTGACGACGATTATGAACATGCAAATCATATGTGGCAAACTTTTAACTTAAAAACAGGAGAATACTCTGATTTGTATTTGCGACAGATGTTAGCAGATGTATTTGAAAATTTTCGGAGTAATTGTTTATAAACATACAAATTAGATGCTTTTCATTATTATACAGCCCCGGTCTCGCATATGATGCAATGTTCAAATATACAGGTATAACGCCTCGAACTGGTAAAAGACGTTGAAAATTATTATTTATTGAAAAAGGAATACGGGGTGGTATATTTTAATGCTCAAAACTTTACGCCAGGGCATCATCTAAACTGTGCACTTTTAGCAGCCCATTTGGTTACCTTTCAGGTTATCTGTAGCTCCAAAGATTTTTCAGAATATAAACCAAAAAATTTGTGGTAATATTAAAGGCGTTATAGTGTATTTTGATGATGCTGCGGAAAATATAGAAGAACATAATATATACCATTAGAACAAAAAAAAAAATTATTTTTAAAAATAAGTATCTTGTGCCTAAAGCTAACTTAGTACTCTAAATGACATTAGGTATATTTAACTGTATACTACAGATTTTCATTTAATTTATAATTTGGTATATTAATTCACAATCAAGCTTTTGATATATTTCACAATTTGACTCCGCAAGAATATGTAGTGAAGTATGGTTTTATGTATAGTTTTTATTCCAATGAATTAAAAAACATATATTGATAGTTAGTAGGTACCTATAAAGTCAATTAACTTTATTGTTAAACACAACATCTATACTCATAATGTAAAGCAAGCAGTTATGTGAAAAATAAATATATAATTGGAAAGTAAAATATCTCATTTAATGACAAAGAGTAAAATTGCGTAAACTTGGAATTCAAAAGGATATACGAACAATAAAGTCTATTGACGTCCCTGCTGCCTGCTATATAGCTATCAGCGTTGTATTGATATTTTGGCGCTTCATTCGAATACTTGCCATTAAGCTGCTCAGCACCCACATAAAAGAAGGAGGTTATGGTTTGAAAAATAAAGTGGAGATCACCGAACAAAAATTACTTCATGTACCGTAAAATTCAACCAGAAATGCTATAATATAACATCTATCTTTTTTTTCATCAGTTCCAAAAATTCCAACAGCTTTAAAGCACCTTGAAACAAAAGGAGACAAGAAACATGCCGAAAGAAAGTAAATGAGACAAAAACAAGAACGATTACTGTTAATGCACCACAGTTTCTCTTTCTGGGTGTTAATAGAGTAAGTCAATGAAACACGAAGAGGTGTTTGAGTAAATGACAGTCAAACATGTACCTGTCCTAATTCACCAAAAGCTTTTACGATTGCTGAAGGATACTGATAATTTTGTATTTACTTTTACAGTCTAACGAACTAATAATAAACAAACAGAAAGACCACTGACAAACGAAGGTGTAAAATGTCGATGTTTATACCGGGTCTAAAACGAAAACCGGGCTAAAGACGTTTAACATCGGAAAACATTTTTTTCTTGTACAAAAGTGGCCTATTAATTTTAGACAAAAATGCTTTAAATAAATGTTGTAGAGAATTTAATTCTGCATCTAAATCAATAATGACATTCTCTTTTGTACGTTTCGTAACAGAGATAATTGAACCAAAATTTTATCAATGTTACTTCTTTATAGTGTTAAGCCCCATTCAGATAGAGCTTAGTGCAGTTATAACGCAGAAATATAGATTTTCGGGGTAGTGCAGTTGCATTGCAGTGCAGAAACTTGCACGGTCTAAACTTTTGCACTACACTACCACTGCGATGCAACGACCAATCAGAACGAGGCATATTATTTGTATCTGTAGGTAATGTAGAAATCCGAAATGTCATTATAGTTTTGTTGATATTGACAGTAACGAAAACAAATAACAAAAAAAAGAGTATCAGACAATAAATAATAATAATAATATTATACGCGCTATTAAATAAATCATATTGACACAAGAAAAATTGTTATTTGACATACTGCACTAATTTTCTATGTGAACGATACTATACGAACTGCAATACAAATGCACTACGAACACTGCACTGTAACTGCACTAAGCTCTATCTGAACGGGCCTTAGCCATGGTATTGACAAAATTTTAATCAAATTTTACGACGTTTTACCTGTCAGAAATTATATGTGTAAAATATAATTTTCTTGAAAATAATGTTACTCAATGATTTGTATCTTTCTCTTCCTGTCAATAAGTCTTCATTTTCAATAATGATAACTCAAAAAGAGCGTTTCTGACAGGTAAAATATGTCACAATGTGACAGATATGTTTCTGACATATAAAATGTCATTAGATTTGTTTGTAATTTTACCTGTCAGAAACGCTCTGATTGAGTTATCATTATTGAAAATGTAGAATTATTTAGAGGAAGAGAAGATACAAATCACTGAGTAGTATTATTTTCATGGAAACTATACTTTATAATTTTCTGACTGGCAAAATGTCATAAAATTTGTTTCGGATTTTATTTCAATACCATGGCTAACACTATAAAGAAGTATAATTTTTATAAAATTTTAAACACAATTTGCTCAGTGACCAAACATGCAAAAGATAATGTGATTATGGAGTTGGATGCAGAATTTAATTCTCCACAACATTTATTTGAAGTATTTTTGTCTAAATTAAAATGCTGTTTTCCCATGTTAAACACCTATGGCCCGGTTTTCGTGTTACATCCAGTATGTTACAAACATGTAACTCATACAAGAAGTTATGGTTGTACCAGGCAACATCCTTTATTTGCAAGGACGGAATAGGATAATAGGCGTGTAATATACCAAGTTATTAACCCGGGTTGCTCTACTGGGATAGGATCCGATTTTATGCATTAATCTGTGAACCGTTGTCTAAAAGTGTCGGTCCCAATTCAGCACTACATTTTAATTAATGTTACTTTATTATGGAAAAAGTAATTACATCGTATAGTACAGTTACCAAAACTCGGGGGATCGTAATAAACCGATTAAACATCCCTAAAATATAAAAATATAAAAGAACCTTTCTACGCCGATACCACAAATTGATTTATGTTTGCCAGAATACTTCCAGTACCCAGGGATGGTTCAAGGAAAAATTATTCTTGTATTTACAATACATGAGAGTGATTATCAATCATTTATAATACATGTATAGGTAACGATAATTCAAGTACTGAATCAGATGTTAAATATCTAATATATTATAAATTGTATATATATATATATATATATATATATATATATATATATATATATATATATATGTGCATATACCGTGAGTTGAGAACTTGACACCAAGCTTTAAAGATACTTACTAAAAAAGAATATAGTCGAATGGTTACTTCTTATAATGCTGGTTATAGTTTAAGAAATTTTTGTGATATGTTTGCTAATTTATCTCCTAAACGTCTTACACCAAGTCGTTCTACAATAATTTTGAGAATATTAACAAAATTTTAAAGTGATGGATGTTTAGATTTTAAATACTAATCATACGAAAAGGGCAAGAACAAAAACTGCGTGAAGTACCGCTAATCTCGCAATGAATTGGAAGAATCTCGAACATTTAGAAGAGTAGGACGAAACTTGTTCCAAGAATGAAATGAAAAATAAAGAATAGATATAATTAGAATTTTTTGTGTGTACCATATAATACTTATATAGCCTAATATAAAAATTACGAGAGGTATTGTGTTATTATCAGAATGTATTAGATAAATTGAATAGTGAATATTTTTTTATATTAAATTTACTGTTTCAGGAAAACTGCGTAACACAATAATGTTTGTCTGAATTAATTTTTACTTTACAGAAATTAAATTTAAATTTAAACGCTTAATACTGCTTAGCAGTTGAATGCGAGAGCAAATTAAATAGCGATGTGATATCTTTTTATATAGCACCTACTGCATTGAAACATAGATTTATGACACATTTAAATTCATTACGTGAAGATTGTTGAGGTAAATGGTTTGTTGTCATGACAAGGAATTATATAACAGTGACAAAATTAAAGTTCAAAATGTTTACTGTAAACATTTCATATCAGGTGATTAAAATTAAGCACGTTTTATGTTATTATAAACTAACAATATTTCTTGACTAACTTAAGTATATGTCGGCTCCAGTGGCTCAATGGTTAGAGCAACGCCTCTTAGTCATGAGTGCGCTCGGGGTTCTGGGTTCGAATCCCACTAAGACATGGATGTTTGTGTATGTGAACCTACTCGTAATTGAGATTTAATCCTGTTGAAAGGTTTTAAAAAAATTAAAAAAATAAAAATTACAACATAAGTAGGTAGATATATATTCTAATTCCAACTTTTACACGCAACTGTATATTTAATATTTTCGCTTCACAGTCATATTTATTAAATTACACAATAATTTCGGAGCTTAATTAAAAACATTTGTTTTTACAAAGATTGTAGGCGGACCCCTTTGCAAAAAGTTATTTATTATTATAAGTATTCGACCGACATGCATCAGTATTCGTGGTAGGTACAATCCTTACACTAGAAACAGCCAAATTATAGATAATTCAATTTTTTTTTTTTTTTAAATCATACTTGACAAGTTTTACAGATTTCAGTCTCTGAATCAACTTCTCGGTCAAGTATCAAAGACTGGCCCAAGCAATCAAAACCACAGACGCGTTTCGCTCTTTTTGGAGCTCTTCAGTGTGGTGTACTGACGCTTCTAGAATAATAATAATAATAATAATAACCCTTTATTGATAAAAATCAAAAGGCGAGGTTCAGCCAAAGGCTGGTCTTCCACCTAACCATACAGATATGAAATCATTATGCCAAATTAACAAATATATCCAAAAATAATCCAACTATATACATAAATAAATACAATAATACAAACAAAACACTGATCCTAAACGCCAACATTAAATGTAAATGATAATGTAATATATAATATATAATATAATACATGAGGAAAAATTTTTAATTTAATGAGTAAAACATTGAAAAAAAGTAAAAAAAAAATAAATGGTGCTACTCAAATAATTTCTTAATCTTATTTTTAAATGAATATACACTTAGAGATTTTAAATCATTCGGTATATTATTGTAAAAATACGGTGCAAGATAAGAAAAAGAGCCCTTAAATTTTGATTTTCTGTATGAAGGAATAATATACAGATCTTTCACCCGTAACGTGTAGTTATACTCTTTGATTATTAATTTGTCGAGCAAATAATGTGGGGTACCAGTTTTTATAATTTTATGTATTAGACAAAGATACAGCTTTCTTACACGATCATCAATAGAGAGCATCTTAGCCATTGAGCGATATTTGGTAACGTGATCGAATTTACGCACACCATAAACAAATCGTAAACACGAATTCTGCAGTAGTGTAATTCTATGTTTGTCAGATTCTGTCAAATTCGGTACGTATGTGCAACCGCAGTAATCAAAGAGTGGTAAAATGAGAGCATTTATGAGGCGAAGTTTCACATCAACACTAAGATCATTTCTAAACTGGTAAAGATGTCTTAATTTAATTCGAGCAGCAATCAACTTTTTATTCAGATGTTCTCTAAATAATAAGTTTTCATCTACATAGAGACCCAAGATATTGATAGAACTACTGCGATTTAAAGTTGAATCATCTAATACTAAATGAGTAATAGTATCACATTTCCCAATTACAAGAAATGACGATTTAGCAGCATTTATTTTAAGCCCATTGTCTTTTACCCATGTGGATAGTTTTTTTAGATCATCGTTGACAAGTTCAAGTTGTTTACTAATATTTGAGGAATCTAAAGTAGCAAGTATGGTAGTATCATCAGCATATGAATGAGCCGTAGAGAAATGTAATATTGATGGCATATCAGCTACATAAATAAGAAAAAACAACGGCCCTAGAATTGATCCCTGCGGCACACCACATTTTAAATTATAAAAACTAGAAGAAGATGACATTTGAACCTGAAAGTTTCTATTATTGAAATAATTATCACACCACTGAATAGATTTGTCGGAAAAATTGTAATATCTAAGTTTAGCCAATAACATGCTGTGATTAACCATGTCAAATGCCTTAGAGAAATCTATTTGTACTGCCAGAGAAATTTTAGAATTATTAAAATTATTTAAAAAAATGTCTACAATATTTAACAAACATGTATTTGTGCTATGCCCAGTTCTAAATCCGGACTGAAAAAGAGGTAAAATATTATTATCATGTAAGTAACTCATAATTTGATCACAGCATGCTCTCTCCAAAACCTTCGACATTAAGGGTAAAATACTTATCGGCCGTAAATCATCGACTGTAGTGCAATCATTATGTTTAGCAATTGGTTTAATAATTGCAGTTTTCCAAATATCAGGTACTACGCCATCCAGAATACAAGTATTTATGATGTGCGCAAAAAAGTCCACAATGATGGGCAAAATGAGCATGGTCATTTTTAAAGATATACCATCTACACCGACAGCATTAGATTTCTGCTGCATCAGAATTCTAATTATTGTATTTCTGTCTATACATTTGAAATCAAACTCTTGTTCAGGTTCCTCTATATATTTGCTCTGCAAAAAATGATTTAATAACTCAGAGTTTATTCTACCATCACTTACTTTATGATATAAATATTGAGCATATACATTGGCATCAATATTATTTGGAATACCCCTTTTTATTTTCTTGTTTATCCCCATATGATTCAAATTTTTCCATAAAAGTTTACTATTCCCAATATTATTATTAATTTCCCATTCTAAGTAACACTGTTTTTCTTTACGTATGGCAGCTGTAGTTAGATTACGCATTTGTTTATAATAAAGTAATTTTGCATCTGTTCTGTATTTCTTGTATTGTGCGAGAGCTTTATCTCTCTCCTTTTGCATTATCCTTATTACAGGCGTAATCCAAGGACAGTGATTTTTGCAAACTGTTATGGTTCGAATCGGAGCATGTTTATCAAAGAGAGTTACAATGTTGTGATTTAAAAAATTAATTTTATCATTGATATTGTCAAACATAATAATATTATTCCAATTTACTTTTTCGCAATCAGCAAGGAATTTTTCATGATCGAATTTATTAAAATCTCTATATGTAATTGATTTTCGAGAGGCAATTATTTTTGGTATATTGAGAGCACAGTAAACACCAAAATGATCTGTGAAATTTGTACAGTCAATAACTCCAGCATGGGAATGCAATTCTTTATTTGAAGTGGCAATAATGTCTATTAAAGATTTTGAGGCTGGCCGTGTATAGTGTTCTATTAGTTGATACATATCATGTGCGGCTAATAAATTCTTAAAAAATATAGAATGTGCATCATTTACTAACAGATTTAAATTTATATCACCTGTAAAAATTACAGCATCACTTTGGGTTAAGTATTCTGTTAAAATTGGATCCAAAATACTAAGTTCTTTATAATATTTAGAATGCGGGTTATAAATAACGCCGATAATTATTTTATATTTGTGAACCGTAATTTGTATCCATAAATGTTCAATATTATCATTAGTTACAAATGTACTGTCAAGTATTTTGTATGGAATACCACAGCGAACATAAAAAGCAAGACCTCCGCCACGTTTGTCTGATCTTTCTAAACTGACAAGCTCGTAATTATTAATAAGAAACAAATGTGATGGTGAAGTTTCGCTTATCCATGTTTCACTTACAGCCAGAACATCAAAATCATTGTCATATAAAAAATCTTTAAATACAGAGAAACATGAATTGAGTGACCTTGCGTTTATATGACCACATGTAAACATACTATTATTTGGACAATTGTTGGGAGCGTTAGAAACAGCAGTTATCGACATAAATGAGCGAAGTTTGGCAAAAATAGACAAATCAGCAAACAAACAGAGAGAAGTGTCAAGAGTTCAATGATCCGCTGCACGTTCTGACAAAAATTAAATTTAAAAAAGTATTAGTGCCTGAAGTGATATACTTTGAAGCGTAAAACATAATTTAAAATATTTAACTTATGAGCATTCTAGGTCATCTAAATTGTTTATATAGAACTTTTTGTCTTTTCCACCACTAGGTTTGTTGACTATAATACGACCATCGAAAGTACACACGTTCTTAATATTAAATTTCTCTGTGGCGGCCTTGAGAAGTTTCACCCTGTTTTTGGTAAGATCTTCACGTATAGTGATTTTGGTACCTTTTAAGTTCTTTTTCGCATTGAAGACTCTACTTCTGGTGCGGTAGCTGATGAACTTCACAATTAATGGCCGGATCTTATTGTTCATAGGTTTCCCTAAACGATGACACCGATCGATATCATTAACTGAGATATCCACCTTCAGTTTATCGCGACACAATTTCACCACACTATCATCACTTTTCTCATTTTGCACTTCAGGTAGTCCAAAGATTCGTAAATTATTACGTCGCGTGTACTGCTCCAAATTATCCATAGAGTTCTCATAAGTTTCACAAGCCAATTTTAAGTCAGTGTTTTCTTGTTTTACTGTCCTTATTTCGTTTTCCAAGGACCTGATCTTTTCACTGAACACCATTTGCACTGCACTTGATACCTCCTTAACAATTAACTCAATGAATTCATTATTCGAACCCAAATTGAGTAGAGAAGTTGAAATCATTTGAGTTATGGTCGCACGATCGTCGCGGGATAGCATTTTGGATGCAGAAATAAGTAGCACTTTAAGCAAAAAAATAAATCTTGCGAAAAATAAATTTTGCAGAACGCACAGTAAACACGTCTATCTCTGTTGAATGCACATGTATCAATCAAGAAGGCACTGAGTAGGTTGAGCGGACGGATGATAAACATCCCAAAAAGATTTGATGACTGCAGAAATAAATTACCACAAGCAGAGCCATCTATCGAGAATGTCGCGAGCTTGGCCAGCAATATTTAATAATAAATGGATAGGTAAATAATTTTTTTTTTAAATCATACATTTTACAAGATTTCATTCTCTGAATCAACCTCTCGGTCATTTAACAGACTGGCCCACTCAACAAGAACCACAGACGCGTTCCGCTCTTTTTGGAGCTGTTCAGTGTGGTGTATTGCGCCTCTAGGAAGCACTGAGCAGGTTGTGCAGACGGGATAGACAAGGTACTGGACATAATATAAAATAAATATATCATCACGGCATATTACCCATTACTGGGTGTGCCATTATCTACAACACATGTAGACATGGATAATAATGACGATAAATGACTCCATTACATCTAAATACCTATACTTCTCTACCGTTTGTAATGGAATATTATCAATATGTACAACATTTACAATATCATCAGATATTTTTTTTATAGATATTATTGTTAGCTAACATCAAATATTTACATTTTCCTATATTATGTTTTATTTATTTTAAAGTAATTCTCTAGTTCAACTAATTGTCTATTTAACTTTCTAATTACCTTTGTATGGCAATTATCAGAAATATAGAGTATCTTCCGCAAATAGCTTAATTACACATTCATTAGTAATTTCAGAAATGTCCTTTGTAATGATGTAACATTTTATATTATTGTGAAATAATTAGTATACACATATGTAATTTGTATGTAATATCAGCTGATTACTCATTTGTAGATGTGTAAATTCAGATTTCAGTAAAAAGATCTATTTGTACAGCAAAGCCTGTAGGTATACTGGAATATTTACTGCTAAATAAAAATATGGGGTCCCGTGGCCGCGTGCCTGAGTGCCTGGTCGCGACCCTGGAGAATCGGGTTCGATCTCGACCGACGCCAAATATTTCGAATTTAAATGGCACAAAAGTAACCCTTGTGGTGCACTCTCCACGCCAGCAATCAGTGTCCGTGAGGTGACGCCTGGTAAACGCCCGCACGGTACAAATATGTCATCATTGCCGAAATCTGTGTACAACGCAGATTGGCACACTCAGAAATAGGTAATATGCGCGAATGATATATTTATTTATTTTTCTACAGTCACTATAGAAAGTAGCCATTTGCGCTCTCTTTTGTCAACGCAAAATGTCACTTTGCCGCTCATGCGCTACAAAGTAAAAAAAACGCTCGCTGTCCAAATTTCTAAGTATACAATGTTGACAAATGTCACTTGTATGAACAGTTATGTTTTGTAATAGGAATGATTGTACACAGATGGCGGTAAGATAGTTGCCAGTCGTACTGACATCTGATCTCTAGTTAACTATTTATATTGATTACAATAAAGTTATTAGTTATTTCGTTACTTAAATAATTGAGAGAAGTCAGTCAATGCACATACATGTCTATATAATCACAAATTCCTTGAAATATTTGTTAATTTTTTCAGTGTGACAGGCGTGACAACTAACCACACATTTTGCTACAAAAACTCATCATATCATCACAAATCCTTGTTTCCACGCTCTATTTTGGTTTTCTTTTATGGAATAGATTGCTAATGTAACGATATAATCATTTAAAAGCCTTTTTAAGTTTAAACCGTATCTTTTGTATTAGCCAATCGTTATTTATTGAGCAGTACTGTAAGTATAAAGTGTACATTTTATTATTTTTTGTTATGGTTGAGGACCCCATTGTGGCGACTGTAGAAAAAATCTTGTGTGTGTTTCGAGCGCAAATGGACATTGTCGATTTCTCAATCGACAATGTCGCATTTTGCGCTCTTAATACACAAATAGCTATTGTTTATTCTAAATAAAAATAAGTTAAACATTTTCTTATAATACGTAGATTAGTTCTTGTATCTATATTTCATTAAACATAATTAGTTACCTGTAATAGCCACACATGTAACTTTTATTTATTTTTATAAACTCAGTAAATTTCATGTACAAGGTACGACGTGACTGCATCAAATTACTAGCATGAAAGTGATGATCTTACGCTCAATATATTGTTGGCTGAAGTAGTAAAAGCGGAAAGATTACCAGCCAAAAGTGTTTACGTGGTCAACTGCTTCGTTTTCACAATCGTGGAAGATTCTCTGCACGATTGTAGAGGCGAACAGTTGTGCTGTGTTCTTACTTTTTTACTTCCTTGTACGTAGTAAAGAAAGTATTGTATTAACGAAAAAATTCAGTTTTCGGATTTCAGCGGAAATATCCATTTTGACCATCCCTAAATCCGTTTTGAATAATTTCGTTGTGACGTCTGCACATATTTACGTATGTATATACGTATCTCGCAAAGCTCACAAACCGGAAGCCGTGGAAAGTTGAAATTTTGTATTTCAGAACATTATAACATCTAGTTGTGCACCTCCCATTTTGGTCACTTCCGGAAGTGATACTTTACTTTAAGCCAATAATATATATATATATATATATATATATATACAGTATGTCCACGGATCGAGTTCCAAAAAGGAGAAACCTTTTTATTTTATAAAAGAAATGTATTCTTGATTAAAGTTTTTGGATGTCCCGAAACGGCCAATTCAGTTTTAACATTTTCAAATTTTCTTTTAGTTTCAGATAAAAATCGAAAAATTGGTCGTTTTGAAAATTAAGTCCCAAAAAATAAGTTTGCGTTGCCATGGTAATTGCCGTTATTTATTTATTTTTATTAATTGTCAGTTATAAAAATCAACCATAATCGTTGAAAATGTTGTCAAAAGACGAACGAATTTACCTAATTCAATGCTAGGGCAAAGGTAGGTAATAAAGCGATCAGTCGAGTTGTTGAAGAATTTAAACAAAGGTTTCCCGATATTTACATATCAAATAGAGGTGATTTTTATAACTGACAGTTAATGAAAATAAATAAATAACGGCAATTACCATGACAGCGCAAACTTATATTTTCAACTAAAACGACCAATTTTTCGATTTTTATCACGGCATATTACCCATTTCTGAGTGTGCCACAATCTGCTTTATTGCAGATATCGGTAATGGTGATGACATATTTGTACCGTGCGGGCGCTTACCAGGCATCACCTCGCGGGTACTCATTTATATCAAAAAGATATACATAAAAGATTTTAGTTAAAATGTTTTAGAGAATTAAATTCTGCGTCTTGCACATCTAGTATTATTAAATTAGCCGTTTGTATAAACGAGATATGTAAATTTAAAAATTATGTACTTTTTGGTTTTTGTAATTAAGTGTGCTATGGATTAGGACAAAATTTTTTTTTAAAAATTAATGTCAATGTCAAATTACATCAAATATGTGCAATTTCATGATTAAATATAAAATAAATAAATATATCGTCACGGCATATTACCCATTTCTGGGTGTGCCAGTATCTACAACACATGTTGACATCGGTAATGATAACTATATATTTTACTGTGTGGGCGCTTACCAGGCGTCACCTCACGGGCACTCATAGCTGATGTGGAGAGTGCACCACAGGGGTCACTTTTGTGCCATTTAAAATTGGAAATATTTGGCGTCTGTCGGGATAGAACCCGGTTCCCCCAGGTTCGCGAACAGACACTCAGGCACGCGGCCACGGGACCCATGATTGGGTCTGTTATAACACATATTTTAGTTATTAAAAAAATATGTATAGTTTAACAGGCGTACAAGAAAGTCATGTGGTGTCCACATCTTATTTTTTACATTACTAAAAACTGAATACGTATATTTTCGATATATATATATATATATATATATATATATATATATATATATATATAGTTCAAAATTTTGTAAAAAAAAAGTATAATTCAATGAGTTCTCCGAAAAAAAATATTAATTGCCAAAACTGACGTTAAACGTACAATTTATATTTTGTTTTTTTTGATATTCTCAAAATGTCATTTACCTTCACCAATCAAGAGTATGCAGATATGCATATGGTTTACGGCGAGACATTACAAAATAGACGGTACAGAGAGTTATTTCTAAATAGACGTATACCAATGATCTTATATATCATTTGTGACAGGTGTCACTTTTTTCCAGAGAACATATTGATTTTTACTTTTTTACAACTATGACGTGATTGGTCAGTTTTAAAGGCATCTAGTTCTTGTAGAAAGCACGTCAAACAAAAATTATTGCCAGATTTACTATCTATGGGGTCAGTTCTACTATGGGTTAAGCGTTGTACACTTACTTACATAACACCCTGTATATTTTAAATTTGAACAATAATTTTGTATTACTTTACGCACTTCTATCAATTTGTTAATCTTTACAAACGTCATCACAGAACTACAAACTAATACCTTATATTATTATATATCTTACTGCGAAGATGTGACCCCGCAGCTACTGTTACAGTTGATACAGTTGATAAGATCTAGTAAAAGGCTAAAATGGGCCCCAAAGAGAACTTGTACGATTGAATTAATTTGAGACTAGACTGCGAAAATCGTTACAAACGACTTAAACATGACGATCCGCTCGACGACTATTTCGTCTCCTCCTTCTGCACCTTCGATGGTTGTTTACATACATAATCACAACGACAAGTCATTATCAGAGTTACTCATGTTTTTATGACTCCATGCATGCTAATTATTTTCAGTACGAATGTTCTACACAACCACATTAAAATCGAAAACATTTTATTTAAACTGAACATAATTTTTATTACAGAAGTATTTATTTGAGTTTCGTAAGGATAAGATTTTTATCAAAATAACAACAATAAAAAACTTTTTTCACAAATTTATTATTAATTACAAAATGTACATTTCAACTGCTACGCAATCATTTTCAGTTGTACAAATACAATTATTATAAACATGTCAAAATAAATTATTTTTGATTTTGATTGACATTGTTTGCTCGATTATAGAACATTTTGCATTTAGCACAAATTATGTATAGATAGAAGTTCCAATTTTACTCAATTTATAAACTTCGAAAAAAACACATGACAGATGTCAACACTCAGCATTCGATATTCAAAATGGAGGCAAAGAAGAAAATTTTAGTTCCACAACAGCGTTTCTCCAGTAAAACCAAATTCAAAGCAAGCAATTTTTATAGTAATTAATATATCAAGTACACATGAAACATAAGACAGTTGTTATGATGTGTATGAGCTGTTATTAACGGGGGTATCCACCATTTTTCTTTATCATTTTATATTATGGAAGTATGGAAGAATTATAATATAGGTATAAATCATAGTTTCACTCAAAAATAATTTGTAATATTTGAGAAATTATCTAAGCGTTATAAATAGTTATTTGTGTATCAAAAGTGTAAAGTGGATCTTTATTGCTCGCGTTCGAAAATTGAAGCGCGAGCGTAGCGAGCGCTACAATCGAGGGAGAGCAATAAAGATACTTTACGCTAGAGATGCACACATAATTTTTTCTACGACTTTACTAACCAAAATAGAAAAAAAATAATAATACCTATTTAGTAAGTTCAATTCAACCTCAACCAATTTCTGTTTTGTGTTGTGTGTAACCATGACGATGTGAGTATCCAAGTACATAAATACAAAATTCTGTCAGTAAAAGATAGTGATTTTTCCTGCACTCCTCCAGATATATTTGAAACGGCGCAAAATACTTCCTTGAATTTATTATCTGCAAAATCAAAAGCATTATACGAAAATAATTATAAACTCTCTATTGAATGGTATAAGTTAAAAAAATCAAGAATTACAGTGAAAATGTCTTACTAGCTTACTTTTTTGTAAAAATCTAATGAAATCGTCTTCTCTTTGGTCCATTTATTCCATGCTAAAATTGTCACAGTCAAGTTCTGGAATGAATATACAAAACTGCCAAAAGTGCACATTCAATTTCAACATTATCCGCCAATAACTAAATCCAAAAAGTTTTTCTTAATTATGAAATGTGTGTTATTAAATATTTAAAGTTGTAATACAATGTACATTCACCAGTAGAGTTGTTATTATATATAATTAAATTCCTAACCTAACTAAATTGGTAATATAGCTAACTTCAGGTATATTGTTTGTAGCACGTTTCTAATGTAAAAATGAACCTAACCTATATTTTAGATTTCGTAAGTATTATTTTAATAAATTAAGATTTCAGCAAAAATATGTATTTATCTAAGCGAGCAAATTGAGCACTTTACCGCGCGTTGCTATAGGAGACGCGCGGTAAAGTATTTTTTTGCTCGTTCCTTAGTAACCATCAACTTTACGATGACAAAATAGAGCACAAATGTCAACTTTTCATGGTGGTCGTAGAAAAAAGTAATTTATGCCTAAATATTAAAAATCTTACAGTGGTGGACGACCCCATTGCCGTCTTTAGCACGCATAATTTTTTTGACTTACGTTCTTAGTTTTTGAGATCATTCTTTTGAAGTAAATTTGATTTAAAATTTCTTAAGCCCGTAAGCCACAATACATAGTGTATTATTCAAAAAAATAATTATAAATACACTCTCCACGAAAGTTAACGTTTTTCAAATTTTCAAAATTGAGGAGTTTCTTCACTTTATCTTTATACCAACTTCAGTTTTGATTCTAGTGCTCCTTTGTCAGACTTAGAGTTTATCAAATTTGAAATTTTGATTTGTTATGTCCTTAACTTCCGTGTGTTAAAATTTCAGCGTTTAATTCCGCTTCCCCCACAAAAGTGATAATTTTTGTTCTCTAGCACTCTGTCATGCGTTCTGGGAATGACAAGGCTGGTTTGATTGGAATTACAAGTGAGATTTTGAAGTATTAAGAGAGAAGCTTATAAGCTGATCGTGCTTGTATAAAAAATACGATTAACACCATTTCTAACAAAAGTGTGATTAGCAAAACGGGTCAAGGTATTTCAATGATTTTTTTTCAGTTTACAACGTTGCGTAGTTTCCAGTGTCTGAAAAAAGATGTTATTTGTAGTTGTTGAAAGGAAAAAGGTAATTTTAAAAAATTTACGAGGAATTATTAAATGTTGGTAAACTAGTTGATTAGATCTTAATACGCAGGCTGCCCATTTTATTTATTCCCGCCTGAAAGTTTCAGGATTGACAACGAAAATGACCGATAGAGGTATTTACAATATGGCCCTCTAAGAAGATTTATATGTACGCCAGTAGAAAAAAAACCACACAACAACCATACACCGAAATGTAGGCGATGTGCAGTAAAGAAACGAGAGATGTGAGCCTTCGAGATACTGGAAAGTGTAGCGTCTATTTAGTAGGCTAGAGTCTCGTTCGTTATCGGAATTAACCAGACAAATCGCTCCACCAACTAAGAACTGCCATGCACCACCACCCACTGAATCAAGAAAGAGCTCTCAATCTGTCAATCCTTCCAGTGTCTGGGCCTGGTGAGGTTTCCCCTGTGTGAGTCAAATTAAGCCGCAGGCTCCACTCCTGGTGGTGCCCTTCCGTCAATTCCTGCTCCACTCCTGGTGGTGCCCTTCCGTCAATTCCTGCTCCACTCCTGGTGGTGCCCTTCCGTCAATTCCTGCTCCGCTCCTAGTGGTGCCCTTCATCAATTCCTTTAAGTTTCAGCTTTGCAACCATACTTTCCCCGGATAGAACATACCGTGTGAAACATATGAAAATAAACCTAAAGTTGATAAATTTTTAAATGTAAACTAATTTGAATTGCTTAAAGGGAAGTATTTGTTCTTTATTTATAGAGAAATATTTAGTTATATCTGCCCTTTAATATATTTTATATATGGTTTGAGACCCTAATGTGCTGGTACTAATGTCACACTCAGAGAAGATGTGAAGCCCTAATATATATGAGCTGGTACTGATTCCAAGCACAGAAAGGATGTGATGCTCTTTTTGTTTAATGTTTATAATTTCGTACTGTTTCCATACTCGAAAATGGTTTGAGGCCCTAATATTTATGTGCAAGTACTAATGTCACACTCAGAGAAGGAGTGAAGCCCTAATGTCTATGAGCTGTTTCTTATTCCAAGTTAAGAAGGGGTGTGATGGCCTTTTGGTCCAATGTCTATAATTTGGTACTGATTCCATACTCGGAAATGGTTTAAAGCTCAAATATTTATATACTGATACTAATGCCACACTCAAAGAACGTATGAAGCCCTAATGTATATGAATCCATTAAATACCTAGGATAAGTGGGTACTGGGGTAAACACATAAAACAAAAAGACTGCAATTAGGAATAAAATATAGAAAGCTGTACTGGATGCTAGGGTAAAATTCAAAACTAACCACCGATAATAATTTACAAATCTATGCTCAAACTTATATGGACATACGGAGTGCAACCATGAGGAACAACCAGCAACTCCAACATCGAAATCATACAGAGGTTTCAGTCCAAATCATTTCGAATTATAGTTAACGCACTGTGGTACATTTCAAACCATGCATTATACCAAAATTTAAACATGTAAACCGTCGAGAATAAATCAAAACCATCAATGCCAAATACCCAAACAGACTTAAAAATCATCCAAAAAAACTGCGCAGTGAACTTATTAGATAATAGCAGTGCCAGATACAGATTAAGAAGAATTATGAATCCATTAGATTTACCACAGGTTTAGCTAAGAATATTATGAATATGTTGCAAGAAAGAAAGTCAATGCACCCGTCTTTCACATGTTAATTATAATTGAACCATTTACTCATTATCTTGTATTAGGTACATTGTAAATAACAGTACGTTCAATAAAATAAAATAAAAATATATATTGTCATCAATAGGCTATTCCACGATATTTTTTTAAAATTTTTTTCTTGAAGTACATAAAAATATAAGACCACATGTGAAAGTCCGAGTTAAAAATTCCTCCAAATAAGCGAGATATTAAGGTCCGAATTTTAAATCTGCTTTGTGACGTAGGTAATGTGGATATACCAGAAGTAAACAAACAGTGGTTCACAAGCCACGAAAAAATGTTAAACAAATTACAAAATAATGTATATTTAAATTGTAATATTATAATTTATTATTAGAGACATAAAATAAATTATTATACTTAATTTTTATTTCACCTTTTTTTCTCATTTTATAAAAACAAAGAAATTAGAACGTCACCCGAACAGCAACCGAACAGATCCGACACACCCGAAGAAGTATATTCTTAGTTAGAGCGGGGCTTCTCAAAACCGGAGGTCATACTTGGATCCTATTTGTTCAAACACTCGTGCACATGTCCTGCATCATCAAAAGCAAAACTCCCCGTGACTTCTAGAAGAAATAATTTATAATAAAAGAAATATGGTTTTCCTTATTCTTTAACTATTATCGTTCATATTTTCAATAAACTTTTACTATTTTTAATTACTGTGGAATAGCCTATTTTATGATTAGCAGCATTTAATGTAAAATGCTTACGTCGTAGCATTTCTATCCCTAACCATACATCACAGTTCGTAATACATAATGTAGGTAATGTACTCGGTACTGTAGTAAAAAATGAATTCTATACCTTAGGTGGTCTAATGTACTTGACATGTGTATGTTACTGGCAGGATATAAAATCCGGGAATGTATATGCTGCCGGTAAAGTATAAAGTAAAATGTAATTTATACTTTGCCTAAATAATGTATATCTGGGGCCACCCCCCTGAATCCGCCACTGCATCGTGGTTATCACTTTCCACGTAAAAATTTAAACTTTTAACAAACTCCGAAGTCAAATGATATCGAACTACATCAGACAGATAAAAAATATTGAATATTGAAATGAACAAGAGTAGGACGTACATAGCTATCTTTTAACCCATAAAAAATTAAAATATTCTCTCTTATCATACAACATTCACTGAGGTGTTTATACATTTATAGTCTTCTTTCTTTTGACCTGAGGTTTCATCTATTAAAAATAAAAACAAAAGACCGTAAACACCATGTATAATAAAATGTTGTATGTAATATGCCAAATTTTACTACCGGGTACTTTAATTTTACTGCCTCTTTAATCTTTTTAGTGCAAAATTAAATATTTATTTTGATATATCTAACAAAATACTTTTAATTTTAAAAATGACTGGATTTATATTGTATAATATTCTGTTTACAGCTTCCTGCTACCACCATTAGGATTTCGGAAACATAGTCGTGTGATGCCTGTTTTAGGACTATACGAAAATAATTTTTACTGTGCTTAATTCTAAATTTCCATCTTTTTACTGCTCAGACTGTAAATGTATACAGTGCGACCAACCAGACAAGTCCATCGGAAAATATGCCAACAAATTTTAAAAATTCGTGGTGGTAAAAGTTCAAGCTAATACCTACAACTCCTGCCGGCGTTGTACTTTCCGTGACAAAAGTGTAGTAGCTAGCAAATTGACAGGTTATCGTGTGTTTAGAGATGCACTCGATTTCGAGCTTTGGCCCGGCCCGGCCCGAAGTCCGCCTCGATTTCGAGTCGATCATCGAGCCGGGCCGAAGATATTTTTTATCGGGCCGAATCGGGCTAATCATTTTCAAAAATCGAGGAGAGTCGGACTTCTGATTTTGACCCGGCCCAAAAATTCGAGCTTTTCGGGCCGGCCCGAAAAATGCACAGTTTCCTTAATATTTTAATGAAAATGGTTGAAGTTAAAAGTATCAAAATGATTTAATAACAACACACTTCACATATTATTAAATAAAAATGTATTATTTTACTTCAAGAATTCAAGGTTATTCATTAAAGGATAATAATTATATTGTGATGTTGCTATTATTATTGTTATTACTCGTATACTTAAATAAAAGTGATTTTTGTTCCTACCATAATGATTTCTTGTCCTATTTTTGAGCAGAAACAAAGTTAGATAAAAAATCCTTATGTAAATTATAATTATATTTTTTTATACCTATAAGATTTGTTAACTAATGTTGAAAGTTATAAGAATGTAGAGGTTTTTATAAGTTTGACACGAAAAAGTTAAACATTTCGCCTTAACATAAAAATGAACATTAGGAATGCCGGATGCACCCAATTTCGAGCTTTGGCCCAGCCTGGCCCGAACCCCGGCCCGATTTCGAGTCAATTTTCGAGCCGGGCTAGCTAATTTTTTTGTCGAGTCGATCTTCGAGTCGGGCCGGTAATTTTTATTTTCGGGCCGAGTCGATCCAAACCTCAAAGCCCGGCCCGGCCCGGTCCGAATGCATCTCTACGCGTGTTGTGTTTCTTAATTTTCTCTGCAAAGATGTTTATGTATTCAATAATTCCTTAAATTTTTATTAATAAATAATTTTTAATTTAGAAGTAAATATTCGGAATTTGGATGGGGTATTTTAATAAAACAAGTTTTCAATTTATTTTTTTAATTCCTTGTCCAAATTCCGAATACTAAATTGCAAATAGTGGACGCTATTCTCTAAACATAATTATTAATATTAAACAAATTCCAATTAAACTATATTTAAAAATTTAGATTTCTACAAATAAGTAAACATAAGTTGACTTTTGTTTCATGTGGATGTAGGTATTAATGTATTTAGTATTTTGTAAATATTACCGTAGACTAATCTCCCTGTACAGACTACTCACGCAAATGCAAAACATTCATCGTAGTTACTTGTGGGAGCAAGAGACGCCGAATGCGGTGTTTGCGCCGCGGCGCCGCGCGCAGCAGCTGGCGCTCGGCGTAGATATCGGTATATTGTCGAACTACAACGCTCGTACCCCTTCCCCATCTCCGTTCATCGTACATCAACTAAAGTTTCAAGCAGTGATCTGATAAATATCGCGCACAATATTTTTCTTATAGATTTGTGTGCTTGTATTTGAAATAAAAAATTTATACGTTGCCACCCAAAGTGAAGTAGTAAAAATTAATTTTATCTAACGGAAGTTTAATAAAAATTTTATTTTGCGTGCTTTCTCAAAGAGGGTCTTGTTTGATTTTTTTAATTTAATCGAATATCTGAATGAATAAATATGTGCAGGTGCATGATGTGCATTAATAAGAGCATAAAGTTTGTTCCATTCTATTATTCAATAATTTATTGTTAATTATTAATAAATCAAAATAAAGAATATAGCCTATGTTACGGAAGTACGAATATTAGTAATTATTGCAACAATGGATATAAAGGTTAGCTAAATAATTTAAAAGCAAATTTAAAACAAAGTGCCGAAAGTACAGCCTTAACTGCCAATTTTAACATTATGCATCAGAAAAATTCGACAAATAATTCGCGTCTTGTAAGAGAATGCCTACTGTATAATATTAAAAATATGCTTTTTCTACTCCCGTGCGTGAAGTGAGTACTTCACGTATCAATTTTTATGTGTGAAGTTTAATTTCACGCACCGTTCATTATTTTAAATATTACAAACTGAATTGTATTTTAATAAAACAAAGCTGTTAAACACACGTAACGTTGGTAACCATGGTTACACAAGTCGATAATACAGAGGCTTTACGTTAAAAGAATGACAATTTGAAGAAAAAATATATTTTATTGCAAGGTCGTAGAAAAAGTATGGTATGTAACACGTGTGTGAAGCCTATTTTACATTCGGGTGGTTTGCAACACTCGCCTTTGGCTCGTGTCGCAATCTCCACCCTCATGTAAAAATTTCAACTTCACACACTTGCCACATAATATACTATTATCATCCCCCACTAGGGTTGCCAACTTTACAAAATTATAGAAAATGACATTTTTTCTGAATTGTGTGTAAGATTTAAAATTTATGAAAAAAAATGCGCGATTTTTTGAAAAATTTTCAAGGTCAAACGTGTTTTAGAGATAATGTAGAGTTTTTTACAATGAAGCAAATTTAACAAATTCTTAAAAAATTTAAATCAATATTTTATGACGTAAATAAAGTAGTACTAATATATCAATAATTCAAAAATTCTATTGTTATTTCATTACATTACATAAAATGTGAAATAATTATTTCATTTCAAATTTACTATAAAAGGACATATCGCGTCCTTTCCTGGTTTAAAAAAGGACAAGGACAAAATATGCTCAAAAAAGGACAGTCCTTTCCAAAAAAGGTCAGTTGACAACCCTATCCCCACGGTCTCCGGACTTTAACCAGATTGAGAAAGTGCGGAGAATTCTTAAAATAAATAAGAATATAAACCGAAAAAGAACTTAAAATAAATTACAAGAAAAATGGCAGAATTTAATGCCATCGGTGACCAAAAATTTGGTAGAACCAAAATAAAACCATCCAAATATTATATTTCTTTATGAAACATTAATACATGGTTTATTATTAAAATGTTTTGGTTATCGTACGGAGACTTTTTTGTCATGAAATTATGAATACTCCCAAGGTTTATCCCATAATATAAATAAATTAAGTATATTAGTTGTTTATTTTATATTTATAATAACGTGATATACTGCGTTTCATTTTAGATCAAAAGAAAATTAAAATTGGGTTTTCGACTGCTATTTTTCTTAAAATACATTAAAACTATTGTCGTACGGAGACTTTTTGTATGACTGTATATACAGGTGTCCCAGATTTAAACGGCTTATGGATTAAACACGTAAAAATAAAGTGACAAGTTCATTTGAGCAAATGTCCGTAAATGCATTGTTTCAGAGATATTCATGTTTTTGTTATTGGAGCAGCGCCACTTTAAAAAATCAACTTCATAACGAGATACCAAATATTATCTTATTAAGTTGTTACATAATAGTTAAATTAATTATAATTGATTTGGCTATTACCTAATTTCAATACAAAATTTAGTTATTATCCTGAGCGATAAGTTCCGGCTCATAATTACTTTCGGAGGTTGGAAATTTATTTACGTTCCAATACCTCTGAATTTATAAATAAACGAAGACACCATAATGATGAAAATAATGAAATAAATGTTATGGTAAGCCAACGGGTTCCATTAAAAGAGCCGCTGTTGAATGTGGTGTAAGTGTAGGAACAATACATAAAATTTTGAAAAAATAAATACATATATATAAACCTGACAAACTTAACAAGTACAAAGTTTTTCATATAAGGAAATCGAATTTGTTCTATTACATACATGATACACATTATATGCAGTACATGTATTTTACATACGTATAATACCATATAAAAATAAAATATACGTGTATGAAATGATATAATAACAATCAACACCAAATATTTTTATACTGTTCAAAAGGAACGTTTTATACAGTATAAAATGTATGGTATATATGTATTATTTATACGGGTATAATAGCATACATTTTATAAGAACGTATTATACTTTGTATACGTTTTATACAGGTCTTTTATACATGTAATTTATAACAAACTTTTATACATATATTTTGCCATCCCTTGTTTTATTAGAGATAATATTACCAGCTACAAGGGTAGTTAAACTCGGACAAAGTTATACCTGTCTTGTGTAAAATAATATAATGAAAGCATATTTCTTAACATAAACAACATATACATATTTTAAATTATAGAATTTTACTTTTTACCTGTCGCGCGAACTAACCTATTCTTACTTCCCCGATACAACGGATGGGCCAAATATTCGCATGTGGACATCTTCCATTTGGATGTTAAATCATTCCATAACAACATTAAAAATATCTTTTGACACTTGAATTCATTTTTAATATGTTGTATTACGTTTTTTTGCATTATGTTTTTTATTGTTGTATATTATTAAAAACTAAAATGGAGTCTTAAGGTAAAGAAAAAACCCCTTAACCTTAACAAAAATTTTAAAAACTATATACGTATTTCGAGAACTATGTTCTCATCATCAGTAGAAACTACAAAGTAAAAACAGAGAAGTTAAGATTACTCAGCATGTAAACCATGCCAGAGGTCGAAACAGCTCTGAGGATTAAGGGAGATAACACGGGTTATATAGGGACAGGAGTCATAGGTGAGTGGATACCTAATTGGGTAACTAAGATTAAACAAAGTAACTGTCTTATATTAACTCATATAATTTAGAATTTGGGATGGGACCAAGGTCCGCGTTCATCAATTTATCTTTAAATTTATGTATATATTATCAAACTCTCATGTGCGTCATAATATATATGTCAAATTCTAATTTAGTTTTATTTCTAATAACCAGTGTGTCCAAAAATAGTAATTGTTTATTGGTTGCTTTTTCGATCGTAAATTTAATTGATGGAAAAACTGAATTTAATCTGGCTAAAAAGTTATCTAAATCGCAAGTTTCGCTATTAATAATAGCAAAAATATCATCAACATATCGAATCCAAACTCTAGGAAAATCTTTATTATTTTTCTTAAATTCAATTGCAAAGTGACTTATGAATAAGTTAGCCAAAAATGGTGATAAACTATTGCCCATAACTGTACCTTCTTTTTGATGATAAAATTTATTTTTTATTTGAAAATAATTTTGGTTCATGCAAAGTTCAGTTAGATTTAAATATTCATTTTTTTTTTAATTTAAATCGTTGTTTTCTAAAGAGATTTTTAAATATTCTAAAGTTTGTGGAATAGGTACACTTGGAAATAAAGAGCTGACATATTACTGTATTTCGTAAATAGTTTATTACGTTTTTTTTTCTTTTCTTTATTGTATTACTTATCCAGTTAATGGGCATCTGCCTGTTGGATAGTTCTTCCAAATAAATAAATAAGTTGGCACATTGTTTGTAATATACACAAATTCAAAACGTCAGTAACAGAATCTATTGGTAGCGTACACTGTTTATACGAGCTAACAAATACGGAATGGATGTTCGATACATCGAAGCGAAAGAGAACTTAATTACCGGCAAACTAAGGAAAGAACTGTCGGATTTCCGTTCGGTAAAGCGGAACGACAGAAATCTCCCTTACATTTGGGAAGTTCCATTTCATTCGGCCTGACAAATGACGAGATTGCACCCAGAGGCATTACTAAGCCCTTTAGGAAGACAGGGTTCTGTGCAAACAACCTATCATTTCAGATGCCCCCTGCCAATTATTCACAGATTCTGCGACGGACGCCAGACTAAGAACGACTACTTCGCGACCCAGTTCACAGTTGCCAGTTGCCAGTTGCCAGTTGCCCCGTATGCACAACAGCGAGGATATAAATTGTGACAATTACGCGACGCTCTGCCTCTCTGAGATAAAATACGCTGTTTGACGTTCACGTTCCGTTTTGCCTTACAAGGACATGCGGCTAAGTCCGTCACTCATCAAATATCAAAACAATACATAACCACACACACGTATCACAGTACTGTATTGTAATACTCGAGGTAATACCTATTCATTCATAAGCAAAGTTCTTATCTTATTTATTTATATTTTGTGAATAAATGCAATAAATTGTTACTTTTTTATCTTATGCTGTTTGACAAGTAATTAATTTTTATTTTAAATATGTTACGGAAATTCAGTTTAGTCAAACAATACTAAACATATCGCACCCCGGCGAGAATAGTGACACAAGTCAAAATTTAGAAATTCTAAGTTCATCAGTTAAATTGGTCAAAAATATGCTTCTAATAATCAGGAATAGTGACATAAATCAAAATTATATTTTTTCGAGAGATGGAGCTAATGTCGTTTCATTTCGAGCTAATGTAAGTAACTTTACATTCGAGAAATGTCTTCTTTAATTTAAGTTTTACGCAAAACTATTTTTTGGACTTGTGTCACTCTTCTCGCCGGGGTGCGATATATTCTCTTACACCCGTTAATTATTTTTACCTTGATATTTTGCAAGAAAATATGGCGTAGTAGACAATTTTAGTTTCATGCATTAAAACAATTCGACAAATAATTGGCGAGTGTAAGAAAATAGGTATTTTATAATATTAAAAATAAGCTTGTTCATCCTCCACAGTCTCCGGACTTTAACCAGATTGGTGTAAAGAAGAATAAATACATAAATATATCATCACGGCATATTACCCATTACTAGGTGTGCCAGTATCTACAATACATGTAGACATCGGTAATGATGACGATATATTTTACCGTGTGGGCGCTTACCAAGCGTAATCTCACGGGCACTCATAGCTGGTGTGGAGAGTGCACCACAGAGATTACTTTTGTGCGATAAAAGTCTACACCGGCCGGGATCGAACCCGGGTGACCAAATTTGCAACCAGACACTATAAGCACACGGCCCCGCGAGCCCAAAAAAAACAAGAATATGGATCAAAAAAAAATATAACAAAAAATTACCCATTACTGGGTGTGCCAGTACCTGTAATACATGTAGACATCGGTAATGATGACGAAAATTTTACCGTGTAGGCGTTTACCAGGCGTCACCTCACGGGCACTCATAGCTGGTGTGGAGAGTGCACCACAGAGATTACTTTTGTGCGATAAAAGTTTACACCGGCCGGGAACGAACCCGGGTGACTAAATTAGCAACCAGACACTATAAGCATACGGCCCCGCGACCCCATAAAAAAAAAATAAGAATATGAATCAAAAAAGAATATAGCAATAAATTATGAGAAGAGATAGATTCAATGACTGGTCGATTAGTTACTAGTTAAAACCCAAAGGAAACCTATCAAAATATTATATTTCTTTATAAAACATAAATAACTAGTTTACTATTTAAATGTTTTAGTTATCGTACGGAGACTTTTTTGTAATGAAATTATGGAATACTTTGAATGTTAACCCCATAAAATAAATAAAATAACTATATTATTTGTTTATTTTTTATATAAAATAACGTAACATAAAGTTTTTCATTTAGAATTTTAAAAAATATTAAATATATTGTGTTTTAGATAGCTATTTTTCCTAAACTAGATTGAAAATATTATCGTACGGAGACTTTTTTGTATGATTGTATGTATAATAAAAGAAACATAATGATATGAGTTTTTTCTTGCATTGAGTGTTTTCGAGAGATTCATAATTGTGTAAATGAAACAATAAAATATGAGATGTTCATGCAAAATGGTGCATGTAATATTGTCTATCTATGCTAGAGGGAATAACTGATTCTCTTTGGATGTGGTTCTATCAAAATGTAGCAAGCAAAGTAGGGAGTGAAAATATCACAGTTGTAAATTACGCCTGAAGATATTTGCATATTTTGTACAAGATTAAAATTTGTGGTCCCTTACTTGTAACCAACAACACAGTTCCGTATTGTTTTTTCAAGAGATACGAATAAAAAATGGATTAAAAACACAATGAGTAAACACTAACAGCGGTCAAGACCACAAGCTTTAAATTTATTAAATCTGTCATTTTTTGTACAATCTAAATATTGTATGATATATAAT
The DNA here is from genome assembly GCA_943142095.1 of Ophonus ardosiacus. Lineage (NCBI taxonomy): Eukaryota > Metazoa > Arthropoda > Insecta > Coleoptera > Carabidae > Ophonus > Ophonus ardosiacus. The sequence continues at coordinate 46,458,859 of OW964833.1, read as the reverse complement.
ATATGAATATTCTTACTGGTATGCAGTAAATATTAACATAATGCCATTAACTTTTCATGGATAAATACAGTAATGTATATGTTCATATGGGGTCCCGTGGCTGCGTGCCTGAGTCTCTGGTCGCGAATCTGGGGAACCGGGTTCAATCCCGGCCGTCGCCAAATATTTCGAATTTTAAATGGCACAAAAATGACCCCTGTGGTGCATTTTCCACGGCAGCAATGAGTGCCCGTGAGGTGACGCCTGGTAAACGCCCGCACGGTACAAATATGTCAGCATCATATGATAAAGCAGATTGGCACACCCAGAAATGGGTAATATGCCGTGATGATATATTTATTTATTATTTATTTCACATATAACGAATCTCAAGGAACCGACAAAAATGGTACGATGTAACCAAAGGTGATGCATAATTATATGGTACCATAGACTAATATTACTGTAATATTAGTCTATGATGGTAGTAATAATAATCTTACTTAAAAAAACAAACAGTGTGGTGAATTGAACACCCGAGCATAGGACTTTAACCTATAAAATCAGGTTTTTATAATTTCCTGCTTCCCTAAGTGTTTTAGGTAAAAAAGCTTTAAATTTAAATAAAAGTTATAGAGCTTAAAATTCTATACCGGGTGTAACACGAAAACCGCTCTATATGCGTTTAACATGGGAAAACAGTTTTTCTTTACCGAAAAGTGACCTATTAATTTTAGACAAATGCTTCAAATAAATATTATAGAGAATTTTGCATATAAAACAATAGTTACATTTTCTTTTGCATCTTTGCTAACCGAGAAATTTTAAAATAAAATTGTATAAAACTTACTTCTTTATAATGTTAGCCTTGGTATTAAAATAAAATTTCAAACAAATTTTGTGACATTATATCTGTCAGAAATTATAAAATATAGTTTTCATCGAAATAGTACTCTTCTCTTCCTGTGAATAATTCTCCATTTTCAGAGCGTTTCTGATAGAATGACAAACAAATATAATGACATTTTACCTTGTCATAAACGTATCTGTCAAATTGTGACATATTGTACCTGTTAGAAAAGCTTGGTTTGAGTTATTATTATTGAAAATTGAGAATTATGGACAGGACAAGAAGATACAAATCATTGGGTAGTATTGTTTTGATGAAGAGCTGAGTAGATTTTGGTTATAATTGGTCAACCAAAAGTACGCGTATTTGAAGTTTTTAACAATTTTTCTAGAAAAAACGCAGTTAAATATCATTTTCTGACATTTTATGTAATTATCAATATGAAAGATTATCTTATTGGCTATATGATTTGGTTATACATGTTTCTTAATATTCAATAGATATAGAGAATTATAAAGATATTAACTTTCATAAATCAGCCAGCTTTGCTATAATCATGCAAACATATATTCCAATAATTCTAATTGACAGATGTCAGTGTAAACTGTATTATTGTATTTATAGAATCTTTTCCAAGGAAGTTTCGGTATGGAATTTGTAGAAAATAGTTATGTTCGTGTTACAATTTTACACCAGTCAGGCGAGAAGGCTTCAAAACCCATATTCCGCATTTTCTCCAAAATCTTCAAAATTTTCAAAAATCCAATTTTTATACATGTAGGTACATCTCAACGCGCTGACTTCAAATTTTGAAACCGCAGGTCGATATCTCTTTTCATTCTCGAGATATTTACATTTCAAATTTTACCCATTTTTGGGTCATAACCCCAAAATGGGTGGAGATACAACCCTGGCGACTTCACCATTCGATTCTACGGGCAAAATTACATAAGTATACCAATTTTCATAATTTTTGAACACCGCATACAATCTCTAAAGCAAAATAACTGAAAATGGCCAAAAATCGCAAAAATCTTGTCTTGCCATTTTTTCAGATTTTGGTAATTTTCAGTTATTTTACTCTAGAAATTGTACACATTGTGCAAAAAAATTGAAAATTTGTATACTTATGTAATTTTGCCCGTAGAATCGAATGGTGAAGTCGCCAGGTTTGTATCTCCACCCATTTTAGGGTTATGACCCAAAAATGGGTAAAATTTGAAATGTAAATATCTCGAGAATGAAAAGATATATCGACCTGCGGTTTTAAAATTTGAAGTCAGCGCGTTGAGATGTACCCAAATGTATAAAAATTGGATTTTTGAAAATTTTGAAGATTTTGGAGAAATGGGGCATTTGGATTTGTAACCTGACTGAAACAAAGACTTTGACAAAATGAATTCTGTTAACAGTGACATTATTTCGATTATTATTTTTGCTTATTGATTCAGACGCAGAATTCTAAGTTCTGCAACTTTTATTAAAACTTTTTTACCTCAAATAATTAGGGAAGCAGGAAATTTCAAAAGATTTTACATGTTAAAATCCTATGTTCTGATGTTCGAGTCACCACCTGTATATTTTTGACTGTTTTCCTTTGTTAACATTTATCTCATCCAGTTTTGCATCTGGGATGACGTATTCGGGGAAATTCTTAGTTTTTTATTTATAACAAAAAACCCAGAACTGAACCTCTGATATATTTTTCAATTGAACCCTAGTTGAAACCGAACCATATATTAAAATTCGGGTTCAGGGTTCAGCTCCGCGTCAGGTACATTTTCAGTTCCAAACGTAGACGTAATTGTAATACAGCCGATAATCGACGCGTCAGGGCGTCTGTTTTGGTGCCTATGTCGACTTTTCTTGAAAATGTTCGTTTCTTGTCTTGCGTAAATTGCGGCTTTCATTTTAAATTATTTTTATTTGTTTGTCATTAAAAAACTTTAATTAAATTTTCATTAAGTCGAACCGAACCTGAACCCCGAACAAAACCGCAATTTTATTAATGCTTGAACCAAAACCGCACCCGAACCCATTTCCCAAAAAAAAATTAACTTGAACCTAAACCGAACCCAGTTTTTGGCGGGTTCAATGCCCTGTTATAAACGGACATTACTGTATGTACAAGTATTTCACGCCCTCGTTTTATGAAAAAGGACAAGCACTCTACAAATTCAAGTTTCAAATTTCAAACCGTGATTATCGCCTCAGCGCCAACTTTTGATTTCATTGTAAACTAAGTATAGCACACGTCCTTTTATCTACTTTCAGTAAACTAAGTTAACTAAATAAAATTTGTTACGCGTTGCCATTCCTGAATACCATAGAGACCTGTTTAAGTTATGAGACGCAATCATTTCTCGAAGTAAAATCACGCAAAATATATTTATTTAAAATCGACACTAAAGTGCACAAAAATAGTTATTAATAATTAATTAATAATCAAAAATTGGTATTAAATTAATCCATTATACGACGATTTCAAGCAAATGCAGTGTTACCAACCTTAAAATAATTATAACTAAAGAAAAAAACCCCTTAACAATAAATTAAAAAACTATATACGTATTTCGAGAACTAAGTTCTCATCATCAGTAGAAACTACAAAGCTGTTTTGACCTCTGGCATGGTTTACATGCTGAGTAATCTTAACTTCTCTGTGTTTACTTTGTAGTTTCTACTGATGATGAGAACTAAGTTCTCGAAATACGTATATAGTTTTTAAATTTATTATTAAGGGGTTTTTTCTTTAGTTATAAACTTTACCTTAAGACTCCATTTTAGTTTTATACTTAAAATAATTATTGTACACATATTTTTAGCCATCTTACAATCGAAATATCCTACCTTCTCCATTGAACTTCATTCATACGAATATTTCTAGATGTTATTCTTGTTCTATCAGAAATACAGATCTATTCTCCTTATAAACTCCTTAGCTCATTTCTCATATTTTATGCACCACACAAACACGCTTAAAGATAGAATAACGCGCGATGAAAGTCTAAATTCAGCATGAAATTCTCTTTCTTTTCATGTCAGGCATGATTTTTTTACATCATCAGATCTCGAGTTACAGCCGTTTGAATTTACATAATTTTTGATCGAAATTTTGTATTATTGAAAATACACAAAATTTCGATGAAAAACCATGTAACTTCAAACGGCTGTAACTCAAGATCCGACGAAGTAAAAAAAATCATGCCTGACATGAAAAGAGAATTTCATGCTGAATTTAGACTTTCATCGTGCGTTATTCTATCTTTAACCGTGTATGTGTGGTGCATGAAAATATGAGAAATAATATAGTTAATTTACAGTGATGCCGCGTGATCTCGTATTTTCGAGATCTCGTCTAGAATTTCTCGAATTTTCGAGACGAGGTTAATCTTATTCTCGTCTTGATATTTCGGGACAAGAGGAGAGTAATTTCCTCGAGATATCCTCAAGACGAGAGTAGAAATTCGAGATCTCGATTGTACGATTTTTTTTATATTACGTAAACTTTTCTAATTAAAATATACAAAATAACAGAATATTTGTTGGGATAAATAAATGTTTTAATTGTCTCTTCATTAATTTTAGATTTATTGGGTATATAGTAAAAAGAAATGCATAAAAGGGACATCTATGGTATACTCTTCACGACAGCTTTAAGTGCCCGCACTATACAAATATATAATCATAATTACCAATATTAGCGTATAAAGCAGATTGCTACACCCATCAAAGGGTAATAAAGCCATGATATTGTAGAGTACCTATTTTTTTACCTAGCATTCAAACACCAGACTTAGTAAAATAATGTTTTAATCAATAGACCCGTTTATTAAATTCATGTCGCTTGTAATATTAATTTATTCACTATTTCTAATTATAAATTCGAGACTCTCGAGTCGAGATCGAGAGAAAGTAAGGAAAAGCATGACGCGATGAGATGAGAGTGGATTGTTTCTCGTCATTTCTCGTAACTAGAAAATAAATTATAATTATTATTTATTTCCAATCAATTGTAAAAAGTTTGTATACTTATGTACAATAAATATTTGAATTTGAATTTGAATCATCTGAGTTAAAATGAAATTGTTCTGCCACTGAAGCAAATAATCATCAGCGGAGAATTGTTGAATAAAGTTTTGTTTTATCGAAGTTTTCATTCCTTATGTAAATACAAAACGTGACTTAGAAGCCTACCGATGTAACGTCGTATACAATGTACAGAGATTTAAGCTGTCATCAGAGAAACAATAATGTATGGACTTGGACGAAGAATTGTACTTAAAAAAATTTATGAGGTATACTGTACATTAAATTACATGTATACTACCGACAGAAAAATTGAAGTCACTGAATTTTAAAAATAAAATTCTTGAATATCGAAATCAATCATTGTTACTAAAAGCAACGATGCACCATCAGAGAAATATTAACATGTTTTTATTGAAAACAGGGTAATAATAATAATAATAATAACAGTTGGAATGGAAAGTAAAAACATTCCTTTTTACTGGATTACTGGCTTTATTGTATGTTTTTTTGAAAACTGTTTGAAAGCCCCAAGTATTTATTTATTTTTTTAAAATACAAACCCAACAGGCCGTGGCTTGAAGGGTCGGAGAACTACAAAATTGTGACATTAAAAACAGTTGAATTTGACTAAAATTTAATTGGAAAATGTCAATATTAGAAAATTTAGTTTCATATAACAAACACATTCGATAAATGGGACAGGAAAGGAGAAGATTAGTGCGTGCAAAAGGAAGATAAACATGATCTAGTGATAGTAAATGGAGTATGAAAATTAAGAAAAGGAAGAGAATGAAAATCATCAACAGTGTCATTTATAAGCTTACACAAATGCATGATTAAGCAAGCCTCCCTACGTTTTGATAAGCTTCTGATATCAAATATTTTAAACAATTCGCTGTAATTAATTGTTTTATCAGGGTATCTGTTGTGTGATTTAAAATAAAGAAACCTAAGAAACCTCTTTTGTACCGATTATAACAGATCTTGTTGAGCCTCATAAATCAGATTCCAAATAATATGGCAATATTCAAGTTTCGACTTGACTAAGGTGAAATAGAGTGCTAAAATAGCTGACACATCTAGTATTCCTAATTATAAAGCCTTCCATTTTGATAGAAGCACTATAGACCTCTCTGACATGAGGCGCAAAAGTAAGGTCCACCTCAAGATCTTTTATTGAGTTGACCCAAGGTAAGGAAAAGTTGTCAATTTCGTAGTTCAATATTAATGGACAAAAATTTCTTGTGTATCTATATATTAGAATAACAGTAGGCTGGGCTCTTTCGTTATACAGAACCTGGTAACTATGGTACATTATGATGGTTTGATATCGATACCCCAATCGAAGTAGTGTTGCTGCAAGACCAAGATCAGTCATGGTTTTGTCTCATTTCGTCTAGGTCTTGTCGAGAAAAGACCATCAATTTGGTCTCGACTAAAAAGTAGAGACGAAACCAGTATTGAGTCTTACCGAGAAAGTCTTGAAGTATCGACAAGACTATCAACTTTAGTTCAGAGGTATTTTTTAAAATTGTTTCTAAAAGTGCTTCAAAAACTAAAAGTAACACAGCAAATACCGTTTGAAAATTCGTAAAACCAAGATGTTTATTCAAATTTTGAAATTATGTTTTACCAATGTTGTGTTCCTTTTTAACATTAATGTAAATATAAAAATTCGAATACCTACTTTATTATAAATTCACGGACTAGGTTTGAAACTTTGATTAAATATCCAAAAATGGTATACAATACTCATATTTATGTTAAACTATAGAAATAATGGAATAATAATAATAAAGAAAACTCTCGGTATGGTATATGTGTACTTCTTCTTTTTCTTTATACCGAAGATGGATGGCGGATTTTTAAATTTGTTTAGATTCCTATGAAATCAAATGAAGACCAATAGTACTAGAGCAGTTGGTGTGCTTAACCCGTGCGACAACCATGCTATGCAACCAGTGCGGCAGCGGAAATACTCCTTCTACAGCTAGCACCAACTATGTTTGATATGGACAACTGGCCAGGTCGTTGCATGCAAGTACGATTACAGCGCGCCGAACAAAACAATGTCCCTGAAGGGGCGTAACTTGAGGTCGCTACACACACTCGTATATTACTACGGTACACTAAGAGTAAAAATAGTTTTGAGGTTATGCATTGTAAAATCGGTTAAGTTTTTATAAACAAAATAGCTACATACCGTTTTTCTTTAAAAACACTGGCCAAAGTATTGACAGACTGTTTCCACAAAACTGACTTAATAATTCAAAAATCGCGTGGTCCAGTCACCGTAAATGACAGTGTGTATACAATCACAATTCTGTTGTCCTGATTAGATATAGATTTACCGCTACAAATTTAGTTCACATTTTTTCCGGGGCAAATGTTTGCTTCGAGGAGCTGTTATGCCTGATATGGTGGCATTTTAACTACTACACACTTAGCCGGCCGGTAGATTCGAACCGAGGAACCTCAGATTCGAACAGAACTTGTGGGGACTTATCGCCTTAATGCGCACCGTCACTACACCTGCCCGTGTGATACTCATAGTCTCATAGAAAACTTTAAAAATTAATACCGCAATGCACTGCTTTTTTTAGACTTTTATGCAATATTATATACAATTATAAACAATTTGTTGATGGACGCAAAGTCGAGAGTCTTAACAAAACTGACTTCAAGTCTCGTCTCGACAAGACCAAGACAAGACCAATGTAGTCGAGACTTAGTCAAGACCAAGACAAGACCGTCCTCATCTCGTCTTGTGGCAACACTAAATCGAAGGTTAAAGAAACATCATTAATATTAAGAAATGTCTTGAAGCTTGGCGCCCGTCTAGCGTCCTCTCTCACTTTCTGCTCTTCTACAGCTCCTCTTCGGACAACGAACCGACAACCAACACTTACTGACTGACATTGGCGCCAACTCGCATTACACGCCAGAATTCGAAAACCAGATCAATATAAAATCAACGTCACTTAATATTCAAGCACAGATACTTTTCATGCCTGATTATATATGCACGTATAATTAAAACAAAAAGTAGGTAATAGTGATGAATGTAAACAACACAGTGTCGACGGAAACTTTTTACAGAACACTATACATGTACCAAAAACTGTATTAATTTATATCTAAAGAAGAAATTCCCCGAATATAAAATTAATTATTTTATACGAAAGTCAAACATTTTTGGGATAGGTACCAAATTTGTGCAAATTTGCATTATTGTATAAAAATATAATTTTAAGTAATAAAATAAACAAGGTTTGCTAAGATGTTTAATATTTTCCTTTTAATAATGAACAAAAGGTAAAAAATTCATTGGTTAAATGTTTGCATACATACAGGGTGTTAAAAAATAAGTGTAACAAATTATGAAGGCATATAGTACTGACCAAAAAGAGTAAAAATCTTAATCAACATATAATAAAATATATCATCACGGCATATTGCCCATTTCTGGGTGTGCCAGTATCTACAACACATGTAGACATCGGTAATGATGACGATATATTTTACCGTGTGGGCGCTTATCAGGCGTCACCTCACGGGCACTCATAGCTGGCGTGGAGAGTGCACCACAGGGGTCACTTTTGTGCCATTTAAAATTGGAAATATTTGGCGATATAAGGCAGTAAAAATGAGTTTTTCGGTGTTTGTCTCTGCTATCTCGAAAACTATAAGAGTTACAACTTTGTGTTTATTTTTCAGAAGTCATCTTAGATGAGATTTTGTTTTTTAAAAAAAAATGAATAATTGTACTAAGACAAATGTTGTGGCGACCTTGGCCAATATTTAGTTATCAAATATATTCTATACTAAACGGGTTGATTCACTATCTATATTTGAATTCATCACGACGATCGGGAAAATTTTGTTCAGCTCTACAGCCTAAACGACTTGAGCGATTTTAATAAAAAACTTCGTAACTATTAGAAAGTGAAAAAATATGTCTATTTACTGGCATAAATAAAATTTTGTTCGACCACTATATTTGTCGGGTTTTTTTTTCGGTATTAATACAAAATGGCCTCTTTCTCAAAAACAATTGAAGATCGGACCTATGTTGATTAAACTTTTTTTACTCATTTTGGTCAGTATTCTACGCCCTCATAATTTGTGACACTTATTTTTTAACACCCTGTATACGAGAAGCGCGAAAATTGGGGATAAATGAAATGTTGGAAAATGATAAATTTCTAATTAATTACTAAAAATATGAAGCTGATGGTTTCAAATAGTATTTTTCAGATTAGTGACATCACAATTATAATTCTATACTAAACGGGTTGATTCACTATCTATATTTGAATTCATCACGACGATCGGGAAAATTTTGTTCACCTCTACAGCCTAAACGACTTGAACGATTTTGTTCGACCACTATATTTGTCGAGTTTTTTTTTTTTTCGGTATTAATACAAAATGGACTCTTTCTCAAAAACAATTGAAGATCGGACCTATGTTGATTAAACTTTTTACTCATTTTGGTCAGTATTCTACGCCCTCATAATTTGTGACACTTATTTTTTAACATCCTGTATACGAGAAGCGCGAAAATTTGGGATAAATGAAATGTTGGAAAATGATAAATTTCTAATTAATTACTAAAAATATGAAGCAGATGGTTTCAAATAGTATTTTTCAGATTAGTGACATCACAATTATAATTCTATACCAAACGGGTTGATTCACTATCTATATTTGAATTCATCACGACGATCGGGAAAATTTTGTTCACCTCTACAGCCTAAACGACTTGAACGATTTTGTTCGACCACTATATTTGTCGAGTTTTTTTTTTTTTCGGTATTAATACAAAATGGACTCTTTCTCAAAAACAATTGAAGATCGGACCTATGTTGATTAAACTTTTTTTACTCATTTTGGTCAGTATTCTACGCCCTCATAATTTGTGACACTTATTTTTTAACACCCTGTATACGAGAAGCGCGAAAATTGGGGATAAATGAAATGTTGGAAAATGATAAATTTTTAATTAATTACTAAAAATATGAAGCTGATGGTTTCAAATAGTATTTTTCAGATTAGTGACATCACAATTATTGGCTCGATTTACACTTATATCTATTTTTCGTAATATGTCTCCAACTCGAACTTAAACAGGTAATTCGCTGTCAATCATGCAGGCGAAATTAGAACACGAATTAGTATGAAAGTTCTTATGGTATATATGTATAAATTTACCTGCACAAATCTGTAGTAGGACAATAATCCAAGACATGACAGGTGTTGAGAAAATAGCCTTTGGTCGTCAACGCACACACATCAATCAGTTACTCACTCACTGCCAGCACACATTGCGAGAGTTGCGTCGGCACTCGCAATTGCACACACAAATCGCGTCACCAGCGCCAATTCAGGGGGTTAATCTCAATATGTGTGTATCTTGTGCATAGATAGTACAAATTTATACAAGATACATGTGAAATACAAGGTTTACACACGCGGATAACACACCACTCGCGTCGCGCGGCACTGTCCGGCGTCCGACGTCCGCTGTCCCACAATGGAGTATATGAGTGCACGCCCCTCGGCCAAGATCTCTTTACTCTTGTGTCGTTTACGTTGCTCGTGTGCCTAGAAACAATATTATTTATTAATTACTACAAAATGACAATGACAGTATTATAAGAACTGCAGAGTGCACACATTACAAGACAAATTTGATGGAAATTGGAAATTAGTGAAGATGTGACAAGCGACGGGACCTGTCGTAACACTACGTTAAGTCATTTCTCTTATTTTGATACACATATGTAAAACAGTGAGAAAAAATATATTTGTATACTTATACAGATATAGGTCGTACTGAAAGTTGATTCAGCAGTCGTGTATTCCTGCAAAGCCCTACTTTGCCATATATGTACCAACTACATGTACATTTAATCTGTTTATCTGCCTAAACGTTTATATATTACTTCAATAATATGATATTACATACGTGTCATACAGAAAAAACACAAAAACAAGGCCGTCTACGCAAGCAATATTTTGATACATTACGCTGCTCTAATGACATACATATACATGAAAAACATATGAATAAAGATACTGCAGGAAAAAGAGTAAAATACAAGACACGAACACATACATTCGCCGATAGGCAATAACGCAGTGCCCAAGTATACGACATAGTATACAGATACGGGCCACTAGCTTTATTGCACGGGTAAAGGTAAATATGTTGAGTAACGTAATCACAGACGTTATTCTTTTGTTCTACACTTACCAGTAACAAAGTATTCGATGTATTTCGAACAGATATAATCCTTGTTAGCACCAAATCCTATGCGCGGTTTATAACAAGGGCTAAGAAAGCATCAATCAACTTTAAGAAAAATATCGACGCACATCACACTACACCTGCACTGCTACTAACCGGGCGTCGGATTTCAGCAGGAAATTTGTAGTCAGAAGGCGCGCGCGCGCCACGACATGGCGGGTGTCGAAGCGTCGGCGCAATACGACGCTGCCGCGAATCTCTCCCTCTATGCGTTTTGTTGTCTCCGGCTTTAACCGTCAGAGGACTCACAACGATTCTAGCTGCATACTTCCTCATTATTCTAATGTGTTTATTATTTCACATTAAAACATTTTATAAGATATGCACTTCATATAAACGGAATCACCCCCATTCAATAGTGTTTCAGAATAGTATTCAAAATTTCAATTCTAGGTCAAAAACACTGCATTTACCTAATGTAGAAATAATTGTTACTGAACTGTTAATTTTGACAAAATATAATTCATGTTTTAGGCCTTTTTAACTACTGTGAAATAATTGCCCATTGTCATAGTTTATGAATTTAACATTTTTCAACTTGCCCTCATTTCATAAATAATTCCATTTACACGTTCTGATTGACATGTCAAACAAACGATCTTCGTCTTAAAATTTCCGAGAAGATATTTTGTTTCAAAAAGGCAAAATTCCACCTTTAATCATTTTTTACACAAAAACTATTTATTTATTTATTTATTTGATACAATATCCTACAGGCGAATGCCCAATTACAGGGTAAGCAAAAACTACGAAAATACAAGATACATTCAAGTGAAATAAGTTAAACAGTTTTTTATGTCTTTAATATTGTTGTGAAATAAATCAATGTAAGGCTCAATAATATTGTAACTAATAAACATAAAATGGATTGCTTTTGTTGGTCATAAATGAGATTCCATATTACTGAGCAGTATTCTAGATGGGGTCTTACTAAAGATATAAATAACAACCTCAAAATATATTTATTGAATTGTTGTGCATTTCTAAGTATAAAACCTGAGCACCTGTAAGCAATTTTAACAACTGCGTCCGTGTGCGATGTAAATGTCAGTTTAGGATCGAATATAACACCCAAGTCTTTGAAAATGGGCGGTCTGTTCAAAATAGTAGATCCAATTGAATAATCGAAGATAATAGGCTCCGATTTTTTTGTGAATGACATGATATTACATTTTTCAATATTTAACAAAAGATTATTGTCGACACACCATTTGTGGATCATATTTAAATTACTCTGTAATTTTACGCAGTCAGCAATTGTAGAAATTCGAAAGAACAATTTTAAATCATCTGCATACAACAAATGTTCAACATCAATATTTGTAGTGATGTCATTTATAAATATATTAAATAGCAATGGTCCCAAGACCGAACCCTGCGGCACCCCCGATTTTTGTGGAAATTTTTCAGACTTAAAACCAGTGTAACATACATATTGATACCTTTGGTGCAGATATGAGGACAAAATAGCAATAAGCGAGTTAGATAAACCGAAGAACTCTAATTTACGTAATAAAAGTTGGTGGTCTAGCTAGTCAAAGGCTTTAGAAAAGTCCATGACCTATTACCAGGAAATCAAGTTTTTATTAAAATCGCTCAAGTCGTTTAGGCTGTAGAGGTGAACAAAATTTTCCCGATCGTCGTGATGAATTCATATATAGATAGTGAATCAACCCGTTTAAAATAAAAGACCAACCAGGGACCTAGACCAAAACGTATTTATGATTAATGTTCCCATTTTCGGTTCGGGAATTAAATACCGGTTCAGGTTCATCTATGGCCAAGTAAAAGTAAATTATAACGATTCATCGGTTTTCGAATTTTGGTTCAGGACACAGGCATAAAAAGATGGTAATATTTATTATTTTTAAAATCATATTAATAATTTAATTTGAATTTACTATTTTAAATTATATATTTAGCAGTTCTGAACAAAATCTGAATTTAAAACGGTTTAAATTCAGTTCAGGTTTCTTGATCTTGTCGGCTCCGGTGGCTCATTGGTTAGAGCAACGCCTCTTGTCATGAGTGCGGTCGGGGTTCTAGGTTCGAATCCCACTAAGGCATGGATGTTTGTGTATGTGAAGCTACTCAGTAATTGGGATTTAATCCTGTTGAGAGGTTTTAAGAAAAAGAAATAAAGGTTTAGTTCATGCGCAGGTTCATCAAAAATTCGGGTTAATTCGGGTTTCCGGTTCAGGTTCGGATTTAGTTTCAGGTCCCTGTTCCAAAATGAATTTTATGATGATCTCGATAAAGGTATTTGATAAATTTGGTATTCCACATTTAATATTGGCCAGATGATTCTTTGAAAACTGATTCATTTATTTAATGTTGCATACAAACGACATACGCAATCAAATTGTAATTAAACAGTATAAATAAAGCTCAACTAGATGGGATAATGATTTTCAATTTTAATTGCTTTAGAAAATTTAATCCACTGAAATTTCGACTGTGTAATATATTTCGCACTAAATTACTTATTAATTTGGAAATATGTTTACGTCAAAAATAATTAATTATGAGCGAACAGGATTCACTTCCAGTGAAATTTCAACATTAGTTCAGCGACTTAGTCTCTGACGGCCCATGCACTGCGCAGCTCCGTGTACGTGTGTAGTATTTACCCTTTCCGCCACCCTTGTTCGCGCCCGACGCGCAAAAGCTCCGTCCCGTACCGTACAGAGCAGTTCCAGTTCCAGATAGCCGTGATGGACGTATGGACACACCCGCATACCCGAACACCTAAATACTCACTCAGAACCTTCTACAAATTACGTTGGTATTTTAACTCTCATTAAACAAAATGTTCTTAAAAAAATTATGTGTGCTTAAGACCGCACGTCCGAAGTGAAAACTTCTATTTTATTGTAATATTTCATACAATTAATGACAGCTCATAAACGTCATAACAACTATCTTATATTTCATAAAAATTGCTTGCTTTGATTTTGACATTTCTGCATGGCAGCCCTCGACGATACCTCTCATTTGATACCAAACACGACATGGTTCTGACAACTTTATGAAAAAACAAAAGTCAATTGAGCTGTCAAACTTGACGTTTCTGCATGGCAGAACTTTAAGCTAAAACCAAAAGCCGATCGAACTGTCAAATTTTTGACATTTCTGCATGACAGCCCTTGACTATACCTCTCATTTAATACCAAACACGATATGGTTCTGGCAACTTTATGCAAAGAACAAAAGTCGATCGATGTGTCAAATTTTTGACATTGTCTTTACAATCAAATAATATTACTAGCAAGTTTATATCTCTATCCATTTTTGAATTAATGTCCCAAAAGTCAATATATCCCGTATTCAGATAAAAACTTCAAAATTTTAAAAAATCTAATTTTCATGTATCTAGATACTTTTCAGTGCACTGATTTCAAATTTTAAAACCGCAGGTCGATATCTCTTTTCGTTCGCGAGATATTTAGATTCAAAATTTTGCTCAAAACTGCCCATTTTTGGGTTATTACCCAAAAATGGGTCGAGATATGAATTTGGAGATATCATCATTCGATTCTACGGGCAAAATTACATAAGTATACCAATTTTCATAAATTTTGAACACCGCATACAGCCTCTAAAGCAAAATAATTTAAAATGGCCAAAAATCGCAAAAATCTAAGGTGTACCCCTTACGATTTTTTCAAATTTTGCCCGTTTTCAGGGATTTTCAAACTTTTATTCATAAAAAATGAACCGGTTAGTCAAAAATTATGAAAATTGGTATACTTATATATTTTTATCCGTAGAAGCGAATGGTGGTGTCGTTAAATTTGTATCTCGGCCCATTTTTGGGTTATTACCCAAAAATGGGCAGTTTTATGCCAAACTTTGATTCTAAATATCTCGACAACGAAAAGAGATATCGACCTGCGGTTTCAAAATTTAGAATCAGCGCTATGAGAAGTATCTAGATACATAAAAATTAGATTTTTGAAAATTTTAAAGTTTTTATCTGAATATGGGGTATATTGACTTTTAGGGCAATAATTCAAAACTAGGTAGAGATCTAGCCCAGAAATGGGTAATTTTGAGAAAATATTTGAGGTTGAATATCTGCAAAACTAAAAGAGATATCGACCTGCGTTTTCAATGTTTTCATAATTTGGAATCAGTGCATTGGGAAATACGAGATACATGAAAATTGGTGGTGGTAATATTAGTCAATTTTACACACAATATTAGATATGTAACTATACCAATTTTATGAGTATGAAACAAAAAGTTTAACAACGCTTTTGTATTGTATGTATGTAGTATGTTGTTATTAAATTATTTTGATCCATTTTAACTCCATCCATTTTCATTAAAATATTAAGGAAACTGTGCATTTGATTGAATTATAAGATTTTTCGGGCCGGCCCGAAAAGCTCGAATTTTCGGGCCGGGACAAAATCAAAAGTCCGACTCGCCTCAACTTTTACAAATGATTGGCTCGATTCGGCCGGGCCGGGCCAAAGGTCGGCATCGAGTGCATCCCTAGTTGAAATATTTGAAATTAAACGCAACTTTTAAAAATCATATCTCTAATTTTAAAGGTGTAAAACATACACCTATATATTTAATTTGACCTATTTTTTCAAGAAAAAAATAAATCAGAAAATGTGAAATGACCCCATTACTTATTATAATAAATTTTACATATTCTTTCAGAAATAAACGTTTTTAAAAACATTTCTAACTTTTGGGCTTTGAGCAAGAGAAGCTCGCGGACTTTAGAATGTGCGAAAGAAAACAACATGGCAAATATAAAAGTTGATGTATTATTGTACGGTTCACCCTAGCCGGAAATACGGCTAGGAGGATCATAGTAGCCATGGTTCGTAACAGTTCGGTTTCTTATTAATTTCCTTCTAAAATGATGAATGTGTTTCGGCTCGCAATAAAACTCACAACCGCTATTTGTCCGTTTCTTTCCAGAAATAATAAAACGCCCGTTGATACTCTGTAGAAACGTTGGATTGAAATATGATGTCGTACATTTTAAGTTGGGATACAGTGCTTTAGCTTTTAGTTTAGGTTAACTTTAGGTAACACATGGAGCAGTCACGGATCAGAAACCGGCATTTTTTTTTTATTTATTTGAAATGAAAGTCGAACTTAGAGGCTTGTAGTCTTGGTGATAGTGCACCGGGGAGTATTCCATTCCTGTTCTTACTAATGTTTATGTGTTGAGTGTTGAGTATAGTGCGGGATACAAAAGATGAACTGTGGAAAATATCTTAGTACAAATCACTGTCTAACATATGCGCTCCGTTTAAATCCACACAAAATACAATTAATTTACTTCGCGCTTACATGGAAAAAAATCATTCCGCGATTACAGTATATGATCTCTCCATGGCATTTGACTGTGTCGCACAATATACTTGTTGAAAAATTAGAAAACATTTTTTTTATTTCGTTCGTATTTAGGGATGCACTCGATCTCGAGCTTTGGCCCGACTCGGCCCGAAGCCCGCCTCGATTTCGAGTCGATCATCGAGCCAAGCCAAAGAAATTTTTTTATCGGGCCGAATCGGGCTAATCAATTGCAAAAATTGAAGCGAGACGGGCTTTTGACTTTGGCCCGGCCCGAAAGAACGAGCTTTTCGGGCAGGCCCGAAAAATCTTACAGTTCAATCAAATGCACAATTTCCTTAATATTTTAATGACAATTGAGTTATAAAGGATCAAAATGATTCATTAAAGCATAATAATGCTATTGTGATATTATTATTATTATTATTATTGTTGTTGTTGTTGTTGTTGTTGTTGTTGTTGTTCCTACTCGTATACATAAATAAAAGTAAGTTTTGTTCCTACCATAATGATTTTTTCTCTCATTTTTGAGCAGACACAAAGTTAGATAAAAAAAGTTGTTTAAATTTTCGAACGCCTTTGGTAAACTGAGTGTTAAATACTCGAAGGTCTGTAATTTTTGTAACACTAGAAGTGTCTTTGTTTACAACTTATGTAAACTAATGTTCAACGTTATAAGGATGCAGAGTTTATTTTTTTTTTAAGATTGACAAGAAAAAAGTTAAACATTTCGTCTCACATAAAAATAAAAATTTGAAATTTCGAGTTTTGGCCCGGCCCGGCCCGATTTCGAGTCAATTTTCGAGCCGGGCCAGCTAATTTTTTGTCGAGTCTATCCTCGAGTCGGGCCGGCAATTTTTATTTTCTGGCCGAGTCGATCCAAACCTCAAAGCCCGGTCCGGCCCGGCCCGAATGCTACCCCAAGGTTTCGCAGATTTACAATATATTTAGATTTAGCAACATCAGTTTCAACTTATTATGGTCTTTTTCGTTCTCTTATCGGTTATGGAGTTATAATGTGGGGTTCTTCACCACATGCTATAACTATTTTTCGACTACAAAAGAAAGTATTGCGAATTACTGCTGGAATACGAATTAATGAACATTGTCATTTTCAAACAATTCTTTTTTTCTAGGGATATCGCTCAATTGCAGCTGTAGACACGTGTTTCGCTCTTATTAGAGCTCATCAGTACAGCATAGCTAGTTAATAGGTGGACATTAACTAGAGGTAGTAATAAAAAAAACCGACAAAGTGTAACAGCACTAGTAAGCAGCCAAAACACCTTTGTTGCCTCGGTCAGTACTTCCAAACCCATTGTGGATTATTACAACGTCACAGCGGCGGTGATTATTATAACGTAATTATCAAACATCATAAAAAATCCATAATTATAATACCAGAAATGCTAACTTAATTCGCCCAAATAGATTTTGATTAAAAAAGACTGAAAATAATTATTCACTTCAAATGAAATTATACAACTATCTACCAAGTGAGATAAAACATTTTCTCAAACATTTTCAAAAGAAAAATAAAAAACTTCTTACAACGACACAGTTTTGTATCAGTAGATGATTATTTAAATTTTTAAATCATGTCTATATTAATGAAGACCGGGCATAAAATTATAAAAATGTTTTACTTAAGTGATACCCGCCATTTTACGTATTTTAATGAAATTTGTTATGAAGCTATAAATATTGTCAAACTTTGTACAAATAGCCAATGAATAAATACTAAATACTATAACATATAACAGTTGCCCAAACAAGTTTTAAAGCTAAACAGCCTTTCTTATATTGACAGTTTATCTGTGCAATTGCTATTCATTTCAGTTCCTGTCTTGTTCACACTCGGATCCATTAGGATCAGGGCATCGAACCCGCCAAAAACTGGGTTCGGTTTAGGTTCAGGTAAACTTGTTTTTTGAAAGATGGGTTCGGTTTTGGTTCAAGCATTAATAAAATTTGCGGTTTTGTTCGCGGTTCAGGTCCGAAATAATGTAAAATGAGAGCCGGAATTTACTCAAAACGCAACAAGAAACGAACACAATTTTCACGAAAAGTCAGCCCAGACAGCAACGCAGACGCCTAAGACGTCGATTATCGTTTGTATTTACTTTTCGAACTAAAAATTAACCTGAATCGGAATTGAACTCCGAACCTGAATTTTAATACTCGGTTCGGTTTCGACTCTGGTTCAATTAAAAATATATCTGAGGTTCGGTTCTCGGTTTGGGTTCCCTAAAATGTTACGGTTTGGTTCCGGTTTTGGTTTGGTTCAGGTTCGGGTTCGATGCCCTGATTAGGATCAATAAAATGAGTTAGAAGTACAAAATTACTGTAATAATTATTATTTGCCGGCCCCTCAGGTTAAGATTCGTATGTCCCGCACTACATGTATGTATGTAGGTCTACCTCTTTGCCTGTCTGCCCAACAACTTAGTTGAGAGCTTGACTTTATTTTTGCTGAGTGCACAACAAGGAATAAGGAAACGTTGATAAAAATTAAAAACTAAAAGAAAAAAAGTGTCCTTTAGCGCGTACACAAGTACGCGACGTGAATGCCGACAGACAATTAGATAATACTATTTACACAGAGTTAGTAATAATTTAATTCCTTAATTGCTAATCTGTACCCCGCGGTTACTTGCTACGCAAGGCCTTGTTTTTTTCTTCACCAACGGCTGTGGAATTCTCTGGTTATTTATTTTCTGTCTCGTTGCCTGCTTGTCCAATTTCGCGGAGAATGTTATAACTTCAGAATATTGTAGCTCTAACAAACAAAAATCACTTTATTTTCGATGTTAACTGCATTAATCATTAAATTATCACTGTACTAATTTAAATACATTAATTTAAGAAGTGATTTTTTTTCAAATTACCTACAATAATAAAAAGCACTAAATATACTATAATGTTTCAGAATAAATAAAATAAATAAATAAATATATCATCACGGCATATTACCCATTTTTGGGTGTGCCAGTATCTACAACACATGTAGACATCGTTAATGATGACGATATATTTTACCGTGTGGGCGCTTACCAGGCGTCACCTCACGGGCACTCATAGCTGGTGTTTAGAGTGCACCACAGAGGTCATTTTTGTGCCATTTAAAATTAGAAATATTTGGCGTCTGTCGGGATCGAACCCGGTTCCTCCAAAATAACCGCCAGAAAAAAATTCAAAAATGTAAAATTATACAGGGTTAGCGATGCCGCGAGACGAGAAACAGCGAGAATCAATCCACTCTCGTCTCCTCTCGAATTTTCGAGACGAGATTTCTCTGCATTTCGTCTCGTCATACTTTTTTTTGCATTCTCTCGATCTCGACTCGAGAGCCTCGAATTTATAATTAGCAATGGTAAATAAATTAACATTACTAATAATACTAAATTCTAAATTATAAAATTAAATAATTACATTGCTACCTACTATAAGAAATAGCGTTCTCAGGCTGCATAAGATTTGTGAAAAAGTTGTTTAAATTTTCGAACGCCTTTGGTAAATGGCCCGACCCGATTTCGAGTCAATTTTCGAGCCGCGCCAACAAATTTTTTGTCGAGTCGGTCCGGCAATTTTTATTTTCGGGCCGAGTCGATCCAAACCTCAAAGCCCGGTCCGGTCCGGCCCGAATGCAACCCTACTAGGGATTGAACTATAAAATGTATGAAGTTACATAAATTAAAATGGTTGATTTATCCTTTATAAACCTATAATAGTATTAATGTTCGAATAAATTACATGATATAAGATAGTCTCATAGTTACATTTTTTATATATTTATTTATTTATTGAAACTAAACAGGCACAAGGGCCTAATTACATAGTTTCATTATAAACTAACTTATACACTAAATTAACTTACTCTGAAAAATACTTTCAAATACTTAACTAATGTAACTATATTATCTGTATATATATCTACATTATTGCTATTAATATTATTACAAATTAGGCAACATCTTATTAAAGGGGAATTTTTCCTAATTTCTAAGTTATATCTTTTAATATAAAATATATCTTTTGGTTTCGAAAAAATATACATTGGAACATAAAAAGGTAATTTTGATAGTAAGTTAGGACACTGAATAATATTCTGAACTATTTTACAAATAAAAATAATATCTGAAATGTTTCGTCTGGTTTCTAATTTCAAGAAGTTAAAAATGCTTAGTAGTGTGGTATATGGCATGAAAGTTGGATAAGTTCTAAATTTATTAAAGTACAGATATCTTAAAAAAATTGTTTTGAACTTTTTCAACTATTTCCTTGAGATATAGCTCAGATGGATTCCAAATTACGCTAGCATATTCTAGTTTAGATCTTACTAATGTATTAAAAAGAAAAACAAGTGGTTGAGTTGATCTGAAAAGATACGAGTTTCTTATTATATAACCTAATGATTTTACTGCACTGTTTACTATTATATCTATGTGATTATTAAATTTCAAATTTTCTTGGAAGTTTATTCCTAAATCTTTAATATCGGGTTTTTTGTATATTACTCGATTATTTATTAAATAATTATAATTGCTATTAGTTTTCTTTGTGGAATATTTAACATGGTAACATTTATCTAAATTTAATAGCAAGTTATTCCGTACGCTCCACTCGTAAATATTATCTAAATCTTTTTGTAATAATTCGGCGTCATTTTAATCGTTTAGTGCTCGGAAAATTTTGAAATTAGAAATAACCCTCAGTTTTCACATTTTTTGCGAATTTTTGAGTTCGTATTGATAAATTAAATATATAACAAAGAGCTTTGGATAAAGGAAATGCATCTTTTACTAAAAAATTGGGTATTAGATCAAGAGCAGTAGTACCATTAGATTTTAATTTCTTTATGGATGGAAAAAATTGTTCTTCAGATATACACACAAAAAAACCTCTAAATTGTAGTTAAATTAATAAACAAATCTTTAATTTTCAGCCAACTAATATGTTTCATTAAATTATCTAAGTTGATTCAGTTCAATTTTTTAAATTTGTAATAACAAATTATAGTAAAATTAAATACAAAATTAGATTAAATGACTACATTTAGTACTAAACTAAATATAAATAAAGAAATTAACTAAATATATATTTAAATTTTCTATTACTTACCTAATTCATTAGATGAATTACCGAAAATTGTAGGACAAAAATAGTGAAGCCAAAATGTAATAAAATTAAATAAAATAAGTAATTAAAATAACCATTTTCATATTTGATGACGATATATTTTACCGTGTGGGAGCTTACCAGGCGTGCACCACAGGGGGTCGTCATTACCGATGTCTACATGTGTTGTAGATACTGGCACACCCAGAAATGGGTAATATGCCGTGATGATATATTTATTTATTTATTTATTTATTTATTTTATTTTCATATTTAAATTAACGATTTGTTACAAAATATTTATTATCTATTTCGGATTAGATAAAATGTTAAATTAAGATTTGTAAATTATAACAGATTTTAGCCATATTGCCTAAAAAAAAAATATCTAATTATAATTAGAAAAAATTTCAGTTCTATTTTTTTCTGTGTATTATTTAAATGAACGAAATAACTACCTGTCATAGACGACTCTTCATTAATTTGAATATCAGTGGAAGTTGAGTAGACGCTTTTGAAGTAATCCGCAATTGCTTCAATAATCTCATCAGCAGAGTTTAATGAAAGTGAATTGTAAAACATTTTATTACGATAACCGTTATCATTTGATTTTCACTAAATAAAATTCCAAAAATATTTTGCATTATTATGAACTTGTACCTCATATTTATAGTAAGTAAGATATTATAGATTTTTACATATGTAGATTCATGGAGGAAAAAATTCGAGTTCCTTATATGAAAGCCATCATCGGATCTCGAGTTACAGCCGTTTGAAGTTACATGATTTTTCATCGAAATTTTGTATTATTGAAAATGCACAAAATTTCGATGAAAAATCATGTAAATTCAAACTGCTATAACTCGAGACCCGATGAAGTAAAAAAATCATGCGAGACATGAAAAGAAAGAGAATTTCATGCTGAATATAGACTTTCATCGTCCGTTATTCTATATTTCACTGTGTATGAGTGGTGCATGAAAATATGAGAAATAAGCTAAATTATTTAGTTCATTTCTCATATTTTCATGCACCACTCATACACGGTTGAAGATAGAATAACGGACAATGAAATTCTGCATTCAGCATGAAATTCTCTTTCTTTTCATGTTTCACGTGATTTTTTTTACATCATTGGATCTCGAGTTACAGTCGTTTGAAATTACATGATTTTTCATCGAAATTTTGTGCATTTTCAATAACCCAAAATTTCCATGAAAATCATGTAACTTCAAACAGCTGTAACTCGAGATCCGATGATGTAAAAAAATCACGCGAAACATGAAAAGAAATAGAATTTCATGCTGAATACAGGCTTTCATCGTCTGTTACTCTATCTTTAACCGTGTATGAGTGGTGCATGAAAATGAGAAATGAACTAAATTCAGCATGAATTTATGTAATAAGTTCATTCCTGTTTGTAAAAGACAACTGATATTAGAATACAGCCCTAGGTGCACATTTGTGTATTATAATTTCCCGTCTAACCTATGAATCTAGAGCATTCGGCATTAATATTAACATGACCCAGAACACAACAAACAATAGTGAAGTATAGGGCATGTTTTGTCAATTATATTTGTGATCATTTGAACGTACTCATTAATGCTTTTAGGTTTGTGACTTGGAACAAAGTATGACTATTATCGAATAGATGAAATGTACAAAGATTTCTACTTTATCGACTCAGCCATAATTATTCATTACAATGTTCTCTAGTGCTAGCCTCGGCGCAGAAACAAATTAACCGGGGGTGGGGGTGTCATTACACCTTAAGGGTTAAGGGTGCTTTTCAAATAGAGTATCTTTTAAAGCCGGTCGAAACAACAAAGAATAATGTGTTATGCATCAAAATTCATGAAATTTTGTGGACTATTATTTGAAACTATTTTAAGTAAATATAACAATTTATTACAAAATATAAAAAAAATATTTCTTTAATTCGCCTTTTCTTTGTAACGAAAATACTCTTAGGTGACAACTATTACTATACACTAGGAATGACGATGGGTACCCGGGTACTCGGAAGCTACCCGATAATAATGTACCCGGGTACAAAATTTCTTACCCGTTTACCCGAAATATACCCGCTATCCGTTAATTACCCAATACCCTTTAATTACCCGAACAGTTTTCAGCTGCCGGAAAGCGGAAAGATTGTATCTAAAAGAAGAGCTTTTTATTATCATACCGTGGGTAATTAATATAATTTATGTTAAGTTTTTTATAGAGATACAGTATATTATTTATTTGTATTACTTTTTATTTAATAAATATATGTATGTAACAATAATTATAAATTTTATTAAAAAGTAAACTGCTAATATAAAGGTAACTGGTAATTAACAAATTAACGAATTGCGTATATGTACTTAAAGGATAACGGGTAATTAAAGGGTATCGGGTAATTAACGGGTACAGGGTACTATCCGGGTAGTTGTTTCGGGTACTCGGGTACCAAAATTATCGGAATTCGTCATTCCTACTATACACTAACTAAATTAATTAATTTTTTTGCAAATATTGCTCTAAAACTTTCTAAAATGGTTTATTTCGTGCGGGTGACAAATGTTAATATTTTGAACATTTTGTGTTTTCTCACTGAGCGTAATGTAAGCTTTTCCTACAGGATGGCACAATGCAATTACTCATACATACACTCCAAGATATTCTGTTTAAAATAAACACTAAAATTGGTTTTTATAGGCCTCCACCAAGTTGTGTAAATTTAACCACTTACAAATTTGGTATTAAAGTACACGTTGAAGTCGTTCAAAATTGAATACGAATATTTCGTAACATAGCACCAACTAATGTATTTTAACTATATGTTGTTACAAGATACATACATATATCACACCCCGGCGAGAATAGTGACACAAGTCAAAATTTAGAAATTCTAAGTTCATCAGATAAAATTGGTCAAAAATATGCTTCTAATAATCAGGAATAGTATCATAAATCAAGATTATATTTTTCGAGAGATGGAGCTAATGTCGTTTCATTTCGAGCTAATGTAAGTAACTTTACATTCGAGAACTGTCTTCTTTAATTTAAGTTTTACGCAAAACTATTTTTTGGACTTGTGTCACTCTTCTCGCCGGGGTGCGATATATATGTAGGAAGGTATGAGTGCCCGTGAGGTGACGCCTGATAAACGCCCACACGGTAAAATATATCGTCATCATTATCGATGTCTACATGTGTTGTAGATACTGGCACACCCAGAAATGGGTAATATGCCGTGATGATATATTTATTTTATTTATTTAGGAAGGTAAGTATTGTAAATAAATAAAAACAATATTTTCGAAGATCTCATGTGTGGAACGCATGTTACATAGATTAAATGATGGTAATTGTACTTACCAGGCAATGAGACATCTTCATACCTGATGCCTTCGTTTGAGAAAACACATTTACACAAATGTTTGTATTTCACTTTAAATGTTAGTTTGTATTATCATTTAATACACAAAACACAGAAATATACATCCGAACACTTCGAAGTACCACAATAAACTAAACTGAACTAAATTACCGTACGTTTTTTAACTTGTTTTATTAGGAACTCGACAAAACTGATCAGTGTGTAGAATGAATTTTCTTTAAATTATTTTTTATAAATTATTTACCACAACAATTTTCACTGCAATTTGTTATGTACAATTAGCAAATTTTGCAAAATTTAGTGTTGAATTTTACGTTAATATATTTCACCACTTACCAAATAGGTTTTTACACAACTAAAATTTCTTAGAGTGTATAATAATAGTGATTTAGTAGCTACATATTAAAAATTTAGAACATAATTCTATTTTTTGTATTTGACATTTTGAATTCCAAAATCTCATTATTTTACACGTTATTGATTTTGACACTTTTTTGAATTTTCTAATATACATACATCATACATGTATGTTTTCATTTTTTTGTTGAATCTAAATACAATATATTTTTTATGCAAGTGTGAAAAAGGTGGATATTGTCATACGCGATTTCATTCAGTAATTAATGTCCGGCTTTATTAATTTGCAAATTTTTCACGTATTTGTAGCATAAAATCGATTCTTACTTCTTTCGATTTCCAAAATCGATCTACTTATATTATGTACATGAATTTTTCTAATATAACAATAATGTTAAGAAAAAAATTGGTAGAATTTATTAAGTCAAAGAACAAATAAAATAATAACAATTTTTAAAAAATTAATGAGTAATCTTAGAAGGGATAATTACCCCTTTACCTAATATTCTTTTATTATATAATATTTATATTGCAATAATTTAGAAATTCCCAAATTTTTTATTTTTTAAAATTCAGTTTCTTATGGAAGAAAAAAAAAATGGCAAATATTTGGTTTCCACAGTTTCCCACCTTATGACGTAAGCAAACCCAGTGATCGGGAGCAGTGGCATTATATCGTACTTTCCGTCTCAGCAGCTGCTGTCTTGGCTGCTGTTACCAGAGGTTCTAAACCATTTGTCAATGTTATATCGCCTTATATTTCATTTTGTTCTCTTACTTATCTTAAATTTATTATATTGTGGTTATAGTAAAGATTTGTAAAAATAATAGCCGCATAACCACCAAATACTCCAGTGGAACAGTTTGGCAGTCACTGGTTTGAAGATAGGAACTGACCCCAAAGATAGTAAATCTGGCAATAATTTTTGTTTAACATACTTTCTACAAGAACTAGAGGCCTTTAAAACTGACCAATCACGTCATAGTTCAAAACTTTATAAAAAAGTAAAAATCAATGTGTTCTCTGAAAAAAATGTGATACCTGTCACAAATGACATAAAATCATTGACGTCTATTTGGAAATAACTCTCTGTACCGTCTTTCAACAGCACGACTATTTTGTAATGTCTCGCTATAAATCATATGCATGTCTGCATACTCTTGGTTGGTGAAGGTAAATGGCATTTTGAGAATATCAAAAAAATAGAATATAAATTGTACGTCTATGCAAAATAACATATAACGTCAGATTGACAATCAATATTTTTTCCAGAGAACACATTGATTTTTACTTTTCTATAAAGTTTTGAACTATGACGTGATTGGTCAGTTTTAAAGGTCTCTAGTTCTTGTAGAAAGTATGTTAAACAAAAATTATTGCCAGATTTACTATCTTTGGGGTCAGTTCTACCATGGGTTAAGCGTTGATCACTTACTTACATAACACCCTGTATATGAGTGGAACCCCTATTGTACAAGGCATAGACAATGTCAAATTTTAAAACATAATGGAAAGTAATTTATTAGAATATAATTAGAATAATAATAATTATTAATATTACATATAGCCCTTAAAAACAGTGACTTTTATCAGTAACAATATGAATTTAACATGTAGTGTCTGTCTAGTGCAAATTCAACTTAAGAACGCAATAATTAACAGACTGAAAATGAACTAAATGCTCTTGTTTAATAACATTCTTTCAAAACAAAACTTAGTTAAATGAACATACAATTAAACAGTCAAAAATGTTATCACGGAGAACAAATCTATATGTCTGAATCAACACAACAGTACATGTGTTCATGTAACTTAATTTTCAGATACTTTAACAGAAATGTTAAGTACGGTCAGTTTCAAGGTCCACAATGGAGGAGTTTTCCAATTTTTGATCTTTTATATGTTCAAATATTTTTAAATCTAATGCGTTAATTTTATATTTTACAAATTATGTTTACAATTTACACTTGAATTTAACTTTTGTGTTTATCGTACATAATCTTTTATATTGATGATTACACGCATTTCTATATTCTCGACTGCTGTGTCGCCGAACGACATGTAGCTAACTTCACTCCAAAAACATCGCCTGTTTTGATATTGTGGCCTCCCATATTCGGCAAACTTTGTGATTATAAAACAGAATAATGTTTACACTTATTGCGTGCAACAACAATTTCATCAAGTGTCAATAAAAGTAATACAATATAGCGTATTTTTTTTATACAGGGTGGAACAAATTCGAGTTCTGTGTATGAAAAACTTTCTTATTATACACCCTACAGAAAATTTATGTAGGTCTTTATGAAACAACTTTAATAGGCACTACAGGAATTTTCGATCGTCTTTTGTTTTTTGAGCAACAGATTAAAATTTGTTTTTCGCTTATTTTGAAAATACCTCATATCTCGCTTATTATGAGAGATACAGAAAATATGTTCAGATAATTTTTATACAGTTTTTTATGTAGAATAACGTGGTGTAATTAGATTTTTTCAAAACTTAATAATTTTCGAGATATAACACAACCATAACATTTTTTAAATGGGAACATATGTTGAAAAAAGGCTCATCTTTTTACTTATTCTATTAGCTTTTCCACGATGTATAACAAGTCTACATTCTTTTGTTTTTAACATGAATAAAACTTAAATAATTCATTTTTGGGGCGAAAAAAATGAAAATTTGTTACGAAACATATGAAAAAATCAATTACAAATCATCGTTTATTCATTTTGATTATATATCCATTAATTATATTCTAAAAATTATTTTAGTAAATTATTTTTGGATCAGTTAATTTATTTTTTTATCGGCGTTGTAGTTGGCTTTGACATGATTTCAAAAATGTCGAAAATATGCTCTTTAACGTATATAAATTAGGAAAATGAGTAAAAATAATGATTTCATTAAAAATAAACAAATCATGATCTGTAATTGATTGTCATTTGTTTCTTAATAAATTTAATTTTTTTGTCCCCAAAGAATTAATATTTCATGCTTTATTTGTTTAAAACAAAAGAATGTATACTTGTTATACATCATTGAAAAGCTTATAAAAGAAGTAAAAAGATGAGCCTATTTTCAACATAGGTTCTTATTTAAAAAATATTATATTTGTGTCATATCTCGAGAATTGTTAAGTTTTGAAAAAATCTAATTACACCACGTTATTCTACGTAAAAAATGTATATCTAAACATTTTTTCTGTATCTCCCATAATAAGCGAAATATGAGGTATTTTCAAAATAAGCGAAAAACAAGTTTTATCCTGTAGCTCAAAAACAAAAGACGATCGAAAATTCCGGTGGTGCCTATTAAAGTTGTCTCAAAAAGTTGGTCCATAAAGACCTACATCAATTTTCTGAAGGGTGTATAACAAGAAAGTTTTTCATATACGGAACTCAAATTTATTCCATCCTGTATAAAAAAATACGCTATATTGCAACTAAACTCCTCCATTTTAGAATCTAAACATTACATTAATTCAAAATATCTTCACATTTTTCGGGCTGGTTGCCACATCGTCGATTTGTAACGTTTGACGTTTCGAGAGTCCTGTCGCTCTCTTCTTCAAAAGTCTGAAGAATAGAGCGTTACAAATCGACGGCGCGGCAATCAACCAGAAAGATGTGAAAATATCAAAGCAAGCCACGAAGCCTGAAAATTACATCAATTCAAAATGTTCGTTATCTTAACAATTTTTTTATAAAAATCAAACAGTACGTATAATAAAAAAGACAAATGTGACATTTCAATTATTCATCGAAAATTCGAACTTGGGATTAATATATATATTGCTACGAACAAAAGAATTAATCTGTTTAAATATTGAATACTGTTAACATAACTAACGTAATGAACAGACGTGAAACTGTGACAACATAATTTTTAATAGCGATTGGAGTTGAACTGTGACTGTACAGCTGCTGCAGCTGCATTGCTTGCTGCAGTCTGTACATGCTGATTTCGTAAAAACTCCGTTGTAAATTCTTGCTGTGCCTTTGCCAAACTTGCTCCTGAGCTACGATAAATTGAATGGATCTACAATAATATAAACATTAAGTTCATAATATAAAATAATCCAATAACGAAAAAATTACCTTTGAAATCAACAACAAATCTATGCCAGCAGCTGTACCGAACATTAATGCGATAATTAAAATAATAATGCCAACAGCTATTCCGCCTGTAGTACTACCATCAAAATACTTCAAAGCAAGATAAATACCACTAAAACAAACATTAAAAATAAATAAACTAATTTAAATTTAAAAAAAAATTATCATTACCATGTCCCCGAACCTGGTACGCCAATAGTTTGTATCACAGTTACTACAAACTGGAAGAAGAATATAAAGAAAAATACCATAAAATTAAACGAGGAATCCGATCGGAATGCTTTATAAGCAGGACGGTACCAACAGATGAACGAGAACGGTGTGAACAAAAGGGCGTATAAGATTCCAAGGCCAAATGTCGTGAAGTCAGCGTCAGTAATTAGGAGAATTAAGCCACCCAAAATATTCAGTAACATCACACAACCATGGACTACAACAAAACATACATCACTTTTTACTAATGAGTAACAAATCAATGAACTTCGTAGTTTTATTTAATACCGTGAGTATTTTTTGGGTTTGTCATATCCATGGTTACGCCTTAACATTTAATTGGCACCAATGTATTTGCCTGTCCCATTTAAAATGAAACATAGGGAACGAATTTAACATTTGGCAAGACGTCAATAGAGGTTAATTTTGTTTAAATAATTATATCTTCTTTCTAAATTAAATTTAATTGTAGAAAAAATATTGTGTGCACCTTGTGCCCTAAATTTCTTACAATATTTAAATATAATACTTCTGTCAAATTCATTCCCCATGTTTCATTTTAAATGAGACAGGCAAGTACATTGTTGTCAATCAAATGTCGAGTCGTAACTTATAGGAAATTGAGTTTTCTGTTTTCTAAAAATTAAATTTAGTTGTAAAAAAAATATTGTGTGCACCTTGTGCCGGAAATATGTTTAGTGCTCTCGAGTAGTTTTCTGACTCGGCTAAATTTCTTACAATATTTAAATTTAATACTTCTGTTCCCTATGTTTCATTTTAAATGGTACAGGCAAATACATTGCTGTCAATTAAATGACGAGTCGTAAACATGGATATGACAAACCCAATGATTCACGTTAAAAAATACGGTATAACAGTTTGTTTATTTGGATTAGAAAAAACAATTTAAAGTATTACGCATTCAAAATATTGCAAAATTGTGACGTAACCAAGTACAAGCCAATGAAAAACAGTTGCGCCATAGATCTTACATGATAGATGGATCTATCACCATTTTTTTTTTTTTTAATTGGGTTCGGCTTCGCACTTTGGACATTGACCCGGAGGGGAATCGAACCCACGACCCCAGAGCCGAGCGGTGTAGGTCGCTTGAGCGCTGCCTTAACACGCTCGACTGATCTATCACTACGTCTTATAAATAAATACGCATATTAATTTAAAAAATTAATACACATGTCTGAATATGACTAAATGTAATTAATACATAATTAATTTATTATACGGTATTTACATATTTTATATAATTTTAAAATTTCGATATATTTAAATGCAATCCATATTTGCAACGTTTATGATTCTATAACCTATATTTCTACCACCCGTTTGACGTTTAAAATGACAACAAACGCCACGGAACATACTGTTACCTTATTGGCTTGTACCCGTTGACAGTAATGGGCACGGGGAGAAGCAGTGCAATTTTGCTGCTTTCCCGACAATATCACGTTTAATAATTATTTTCTCTTTTTAGAGATTAATTTGAATAAAAATAAAAAATACGGTGTATATATTTTTTTAGTATTTTATCAAGTAATTCAAAGAAAAAAATCGTGCAATACCTCATTGAACAATAATACATAAATTAAAATTTCGATATATTTAAATGCAATCTATATTTGCAACGTTTATGATTCTATAACCTATATTTCTACCACCCGTTTGACGTTTAAAATGACAACAAACGCCACGGAACATACTGTTACCTTATTGGCTTGTACCCGTTGACGGTAATGGGCACGGGGAGAAGCAGTGCAATTTTGCTGCTTTCCCGACAATATCACGTTTAATAATTATTTTCTCTTTTTAGAGATTAATTTGAATAAAAATAAAAATACGGTGTATATATTTTTTAGTATTTTATCAAATAATGCAAAGAAAAAAAATCGTGAAATACCTCATTGAACAATAATATTCTAAATCAATAATTAAATTGTTATCAAATGAACAAAATTCAACATTATTGTTATCTTCCTTTAAAAGAAAAACATCATAAGTCAATCTTATCTCTGTAAAATGATAGCAATTTAAAACAATATTTTACTTGAAATTTAATTCCTTCTGACAAGATAACTATACGTATATCTTAGGAATGTTTCTATACTTACATATCCACAAATAATATAAATTACGGACAATTTTCTGAAATTCAGGCCTAATGTCGACTTGAATGTCTTGGTAAAAACAAGGCTGAAAACAGCACTGCTCTGGTAATGGTGGCCAATTGTTTCGTCTGACATTGTAAGAACTTGCACGCCATTCTTCTTCTCTTCGAGCAAGTTCTTCCTCTTTGCGATCTAATTCCTCTTGTCTTCGCTGTAACTCTTGGGTATTAAGGGCAGCAGTTCTCGGAGGTTCCGGTTGCGCTTGTTGTCCACTTTTAGCATACGCTGGAGGATCTTGTGTCGGCTGCATTACTGCTGGTTCTGTACTACCTTGCTGGTATGGTACCTGCACATAAACCATATTTACTGAACTTCTAATGAAAAAATAAAACTACAAACAGAAACATACTGTTCCGCTGGCAGGTCGTGGATTCGGAGGAGCAGCAAAGGGATTATAATCCTCCACACGCATTTGTGCATTGTTTGTGTTTTTAGTAATTTGCTGTACTGATGGATCCTAAAATAAAACATTATCATATTCCTTTATCGTTCGGCAAATTAAAATTATTTTCATAATCACAAAATTATCAGAAAACAAATATAACCAAAGATCGGCATATTTGACAGACAGTTCAAGACATTAAATGTACTTCAAATCTTAAAAATACTTACTGCGAATGGATTATCTATCGTTGGTTCGCCAAATGGGTTTTCGTCAAACCCAGACATTTTTGTACCAATGAATCTGCGTTTCAAATTACGATTACACTATAATGAAAACAAAGTTCACAGTATATAAGAATCCATATCCACAGTAATTCAACTTTACGCTTGTCTTGTACTAAATGAAAACATGAGTCATGTCCAACTGACACTTTGTCAAAATGGCGCCACATGTCACTCACATGCGTACATTAGACTATAGCGGGAATTATAAAATTTTGATAAGGGATTCGGTAATCGCAAAATAAAATAACTAAAAATTTTTTTTTTCAACATAGTTTTAATAAATATAGCAAAAAAGTGATACAGTAGAGTTTTACAAACATGAAAACTATGAATATCCAGTAGGCATTTTTATAATCCCATTAACCATTCCGTAAGTTATCATAGCTGTTGCAACACAAAATACAGCAATAGCAATAGTTCTAGGTGGAGTAGTATAATCCTGAGAATCATCTTCGGAATAAAGTTTGTTGACATATTTATATTCAACTATAAAACACAATTATTAATATTTTTAAAAATGAATAATAAAAATACATACGTTTTTGATGAGAAAAATACAAGTTTGATATTCTTTTAATAAACTTGGTTAAATTTTCATGTTCAACTAAATATGCTTGAAGTTGTGTAACTGGAATAGGTACTTGAAGAAGAGGAGCAAGATATCCATAAATGACAGTATCCAAAGATGATGGATCGTTACCAAAGAAATAACTCTTATTTCCCAATTTTATGGACAAATCATTAATACATTTTTTGGCTTCATCTAATAACTATATAATAATTAGTACTATTACTATAATAATATTTTAATTTACTTACTATATAAGAATAATCTTCAATATTTTCTTCAGGAATAAATACTTTAACATATTCATTCATTTTATTACAAGTATTATATGTATACCAAAAATTAAAAGGAAATTTTACAGAACTTCGATACCACTTTCTGGTTACTTCTAAGTAATTTTGTGAATTTACCCAAAGAGTAATACATAAGCCGGGCAAAAGTGATTTACTTATATAATTCATATAAACATGCGATTCTGACATTTGCTCATTCGACATAAAGTGGTCAATATTAAATACCTAAAAAATATTACAATTAAATTACTTTTTACGGCAGTTTCATAAATTTACCTGAGTTTTAAAATAGTTCCAAATTTCAAAAAATCCTGTAAATTCCATAACATTATTCTCGTCCTCTATACGCAGATTTGGCATTTTATACATTACAGGATTTCTTCCATATTTTATAATACAAGGAATTTTCGCTATTTTTACATACGTCTGTAAAGCAAAAACTAAATAAATTATGAATAACTTAGTAAAAAAAATATTTGACTAACAATTAATATCAGACAATTTGTATCAACCGATGCTACTCCGTAATCGCTTTCCCAAACTGTTAGAATTGCTACCATTTTTTCAGTCTAGTAAAATATTCTGCAAAATAAATAAATTTTATTTTTACAGGTTATATCTATAGATAACTGAATATTAGATCATAATAAATCAGAGAGTTTTAAATACTTCACTTAAAATAAAAGCTATTAAAAACTATACTTACTAGTGAATTATAACTACAATTCTTTCTTTTTTTCATTTAAAAACAATTGATCTTTTAAATTTATACCATTCTCTCCAAGACTCACTGGCGAAAAAACTGGAATGTAATAATGTAGATGGCAGCACAAAATGGCATCGAGTGAATGTAAGCAGTCTCTAAACAACCACCGATACGATTGCAAGAACATCTTCAATAAACATTAATTAATTGTAATTGATCGACAATGATTATTGTGAAATAAATACTCTGTTTAGTTGAAATTGATTACGTTTTTATATCATTAATTAAATTCTAACAACAGAAAACCCGGAAAACCACGAGGAAAACAAACCAACCAAATGTTCATATGACAAGTGTTGAGAGTTGCACGATTCGAATATAAATTTTTATTTTTTTAATTAAGTGCTTGGTGGTGCAATAAGAAGCAAGTGGAGGTGAAATTAAGTATTTTAATATATAGGCTCAAGCATTCGAAGACATTGATTTCTGTAGAACTCATTATCAAAACACAAGTGAAGGCAGAACTTTAAAAATAGCGATATGGTTTGTTTATATTATGATCTTCCATCTTATTTACATCAACTCTCTCTTTGTTGCGTGTGACGTCAAAAGTATGAGTATAACTATTGAATATATAAAATACCCTTATTATTATATATTCAAAGGTATAACCCTCAATTTGGAACTATTCAATATTCAAAGAATTTCTGTGAAGAAATGTTTTTAATAAGAATAATTATAAAAAATACTTACCTTTTTGTTAAAACTCTATAATATTGAAGATATCTGCATTTATATTAAGTAATGAACATTTATTTATATTATAAATAACAATACATACATACACAACATTCTTTTTAAACAACAATACTATAATTTACTGTATATATTTTCTCGTTACCAATAAAATAATTAAACACAATAGTAAAATGTTTACATTAATGCTAACAGGAGATGATTTACCACATAGTTTAATTTCTTCTTCCTGAAAAAATTACAAAATATATAATACAAATTTTGCACAACTGGTTAATATATATACCAAGGGATGTTCACTATAACAACCAGAAAGTTTCCTTCTATACAATGTATTCATTTGCATTTTATGACATGGCGCTGTAACGTTGTCATAAGTAATTACTGTTTTGGCTGATGAATATTTTTTATCACATGAAACTGTATTTGCCATTACGACTACTAGCAGTAAGTTACTGTGAGGTACTCTTTTTGCGTAATAAGGCCTAAAATATTAATATTTAATATGTGTTTTTATTCTACAAACAATATATATATACGTACTTTGAACATTCTGACTTTTCTTCTCCGGTATATGTTAAACGGTGAATGAATTTTGTTTGATTTAATATATACAGATTTGCACTTAAATCACACGGTTCTGATATATTCACAATTTCTGGTTTTCTTTCCCGTAACTCTCTGAAAAAATCTTCCTCTTCTTGGTTTTGTCCTTTACGTAATTTTCTTGTAGGTTTTGGAGTAGTTAATACTTTTTCAGTTGTTATTTCGTTTTCATCTTCATCTTCGTCATCATCTACATAAAAATATATTATTTCATTGTACAACAATTAAAAAGAAAACTCACAAAATGCAGAAGAGGCGACCATATCAATCCAAATTTGATTCAAACTTGTTTCAAATATTAGATACATTGATCTATATACAAGCCACTGTAAGAACCGGCTAAATAAATGAAATGGCTGAAATATAAAAAATAAATAAAAATGAAATGGCTAAAACATAACTATGAACAAGTGAAACAAATTCGAGTTCCTTATATGAAAAACTTTTTTTTTTATGCATGCTACAGAAAATTGATGTAGGTCTTTATGGACCAACTTTTTCAGATAAGCGAAAATCAAGTTTTAGCCTGTAGCTCAAAAACAAAAGACGATCGAAAATTCCTGCGGTGCCTATTAAAATTGGCCCATAAAGACCTACATCAATTTTCTTTAGCGTGCTTAATAAGAAAGGTTTTCATATAAGAAACTCGAATTTGTTCACAATAGTATCAAGTATGTTAATGAGGGCGATTAATGACTGAGAGATTTTAACGCGTGAGCGTAGCGAACGCATTGATTATTGAGATCATTAATTGCCAATTAACACGCGTGTTAGTTACAATATTTTTCCGTTGACGGTATCTTACTGAATTGGAAAATTTAATTTTATTCCATGACAAAAATTTTTAGGATAGTAACACATAAGTTTTGACATTTATTCATCAATATTATGTGGTATCCTAAATCGTTTATTAATAAAAAAAAAACATGTATTAATATGGGTTATTAATGAATGATTTTCTATACATTAACATAACTTATTAATAAACGGACGACGGAAAAACATATTTATGTAAATAATTAACTCACATTAAGTAATACGTTGCTGTTACTACCAACAACTGACTCCACACAAACAGCTTGAAAATCATACACAGTGACATTTTCAAATGTATTATTTAAAATCATTGCCTCCATTACACTTCCCTCAATTTCACCAAAAAATTTTCCAATATGTTTATTAGATTTTGCTAGTATTATATACCCATGGTGATCTATTACATAAAAATCTGTCATATCTTTATCCCAATCTTCAAAATTACAATCTTCGCACTGAAACATTAATTATGTTATTTTTTTATTCTAACTAATTATGATATTAATACTTCAGCTAAATTGATGTGAGTAAAATTCTCAAATCTTTCGTTAAGCAATGAATGCTTAAATTTGAATCCAACGACCGAACCTGGAGCTTCAGTGCCAGCATCTCTAGGAAATATGGCGTGGCTAGCCATAACCATGCGTGGTTTTCCTTCACCAGATATGGCGTATACAAATGAGTCAGGATCCACTTGATGTTGTAAAACGGCACTTTTATACCAAATCTCGTCAATTGCCCGGAAATGGATATCTCCAAAGTTGCTGTCATTAATAAAATAGTTATTTATATAACAATGAGAATGAGGTCATGCACGACTTTTTTTATAACTTTAATCGATAGAGTAGTGAAAAATAATAGACCCGGATTTTATATTTAAAAATTTGTAATTGAAAATGACATTTTTGAAAACGCGGCTGCTAAACTCCCGCTTCGTCCCTTGCCAAATGACGTCATAGGTTCGGATCAACGACCATTTTGATTTTCACACTGTTTTAAATGCCAAAGTGACATTTAAAGATAATCTGAAATTTATAAAATAAACATGTCGATGAAACAAATTTGCCAGTAAATATTGTATGTTATTAACAAAATAAAGAATAAAATAATATTCTGCAATATATTCAATGTCTCACGTGCGTTTATAACCTTCTAGCGTCTGATCTCAAATCAAAAGTGAAAGACACAGCTGATATGTAACGTGTAGATAAGATAAGTAAAAATGAATAGAACGATATTATATTAATATATTATAGCATATTTAGATATGTAATCCTCAATTTATAGTCTATATATATATATATATATATATATATATATATATATATATATATATTCTTTTAGAAAATCTGCGCCCATATAAAATGTCTGAAATGAATCTGAACTTACGTTCAGAACCTGTGACGTCAAAACATGGCTGGTTTTTACCACTTTTTAAAAATATACTTTAAAACGATTTTATACAACAAAAAATGTAAATAAAAAAAATAATTTAATCATACTGAACGATAAATTAGACTATCCTTCTTCGATTTAAACAAGAAAAAGGTACCATTTTTTTGGACCAGAATACACTGATATACCCACAAAATTTTCCTCATATATATATATATGAGGAGCAACATTGCAAAAGGAATAATATCCACTTTAAAAAAATTTGAGAAAAATAACATTTTTTATTACATAAAAACAGGTAAAAGAACAGATGTTTGGAATAGGTTTTCTTCAACAGTAACTTTAGGTAATAGAATATTCAAAATGTTCTTTATCTGTTTTTATGTAATAAAAAATGTTATTTTTCTCAAATTATTCCTTTTGAAATGTTGCTCCTCATATATATATGAGGAGCAACATTTCAAAAGGAATATATATATATATATATATATATATATATAAACTTTTAGAGCTATTATTATTATTATTATTATTATTATTATTATTATTATTATTATTATTATTATTATTATATTGTGATATTTGAAGATAGCGTCCAATAATTGTACCTATAGAAAGAGTAGTAGTCGGATTTTATTATTATTTTTATTATTATTATTATTATTGTTATAGTTTACTAAATATTTCATTTAAATAAAATACGTACTTGGCACTATTATTATTTTCTCCAAAAATATATTTCCATCTAGTAAGGCCACTCATAGTTGCAACAAATTTTAACGTTGCTCCATATAGATTTACTAATGTATGATTTAAATCCATAGGCATAAAAGCTTCGTCCATGATTTTTGCATCAAAAATCAATCGTTGCATTAGTTCTTCATCACAGTAATAATCATCGTTATCTTGTGTTTTTCTACCGCATTCCACTGTAATAATGATTTTATAAATAAAATAATAAAAACAAGAAAATGCTATAATTTTATACCTTCTTCATCATCTACTTCTTCAGCTGTAAATTCTTCTTCAACATATTGATTGGGAGGCCAGGAAAAATTATCTTCAGTTATTTTCTCCAAAAAATGTTTCAGTTCAGCTTCAGGGGTAGAAAATTCATGCCCTTCAGTATAATGGTACTTGCAATATACCCTAAATAAATAAAAAATTAACTTATGAATTTTTTTTGTGTAAATTTAAGTTACCATTTAGGATGAATCTTCCAATTAGAATCAGAGAAAAATTTGGTGATATTAATTTTCAAATGTTGTAATTTGTCAATCTCATCACTAACTTTAAGCCAATAGTACCCATGATTTTGTGGCAAAGCAACACCGAGTGAAAATGGCGTACCAGGCAACGGAGCATAATAATAATCATAAGTTCCTTTATAAGCTCTTTTCATGTTATCGTAGAAATGTTTCACGGGTAAACCAATCATACTTCCTCTCGAATGGTTAACCAAAGCTTCTCGAAGTTCTAGAATAATTTCATTCAAATCCCGAGGTTCACGGTTGTCATCAAGAAACTCCACTTCGGAAATGTCCACACTGTTGTAGTTGATATTCACTCTACCTTCGTACTAAGAGTTATTATTATATATTTTTTATGAATCAAGAAAAAGTGAATTAAATTAGGGTATATATAGGGTGTTAATAAGTCGTTACACCCGTAAATGGTAATTAGAATTCATTAAAACAAACAACTTTTCTTAATTCCAATTTTTGATTTGGTGCCCCAGTTCGTAGTTATTGGATTCTTTTGTTTTTCGAAAAAAAAAATACCTTTCGGCTCTCTAAAACATTTGGCATTTATAATTATTTTTTGATAACCACCATCGATTTGAAAAACAAAAGAACTTCGAAACTACGAACCGAGGCACCAAGTCAAAAATTGTAACTAAGAAAAGTTGTTTGTTTTAATGAGGTCTAACTACCGTTTTCGGTTGTAACGACTTGGTATTAACACCCTGTATTGTTATTGCAATTTTAAAATAGGGTGTTATGCATTCGATATACCGAGTTTTTTTTTTTTTGTTTTTATTATTGAATATGGGCATACGTCATTACGTCATTATCATAGTTACTTTTAAAATAATTCACAGTAATCTGTTATCAGGTTTTTTTTTAACTGGACATTGTCGTCTTTCAAAATGATGAATACAAATGAAAAAAATCAAAGCATGGTATAAGTCCAACAAGAGTCTTAGAGCCGGTATTATAAAAATTAAATTTAGTTCCAAAATCCAAAGTAAATTTAATGAAGTGAACAAATTCGAATCAATTTCTATTTTCCTATGACATTTAAATTATTGCTGTCAAAAATTCGCGTTGCATTTGTTCGTTTAATTAAATTTACTATGGAACTAAATTTAACTGAACGTTTATAATCCCGGTCCTAACTAACTAGAAAAATCTATAATATTTGTAGAACTACAGGCTGCGTTAATGGACAGCATTAAAAGAATATTAGAACAAGTGGGATAATTAATAATACGAAATATTAGCTCTGTTCGATGAGAAGTGCTTGAAGTGCAGACCAGAATAGTGCAGTGCAGTGTAGTGTACACTAGTACAGTCTAATTATTGTGGTTTCATAAAACACACTAGTGTATATTTGGGCAAGTTCAGAGACAAATATATTAATTAATTCTTTATATAACAAAACAAAGAGAATATACTATATCTGAATCCATTATTTTATTTTCTCAATGTGTAAAATTTTAGGTTAATAAACAGATATGTAGATAGGATAGAATTAAAATGTCTACCGAACAACATTTTGCTACCTCCACTCCTAGTCTGCACTTCCTACACCACCTCGCGAGTCAGGTCAGAAACGTGAGCACTAGTTCTTAAAATTTTTGTCATCGAACAGCCTGCCAGAAGCTGCCCGTTTCTCATAAAACATGTTAGTGTAAGAAAGTTAACACTAGGGCGGCCTAGTACATGTCATCGAACAAAGCTATTATGTTACACAATTAAATACAGTACCCTTTCGATAAAAATTATAAACTTTGACAACTCTCTATGTTCAGTTTTAAAAAGAACGCGATAATACATTGCTGTCAATCATTTTAAATATAACTAAGGTAAGGACATGCGCCCATGTTCACTAAAAAAAACTTGGTATACATTGAACAATATAATTTCGAGGCAATTACCTACGTAATAATTATATTTACTGTCAAAGTATGGGAGTAGGCACATAATGATTTATTGTTTTGAAAACTAGAATGAGCGACAAATAAATATGATTTTTTTTTTGAAAAACTGAATGTATCAATATGTTGAAAACTATATACAATATACAGAACGAAAACTAAAAAGGTTGTATTATTCCTAGTTTGTTAACTCTTTATACTATTCTTAAGTTCTATTTAGTAACATGTCGAAATTATATTGTTTCGTATATCCGTATATTATATCTTACCATAGGTCTTAAATTTGGATGCATAAGTAAATATCCGTTATTAGTTACAATGAATGCATATCCATTTACGCCTATCTGGAAATAGTATAAAAAAGGTATATACAGTGTGAGATTAAAGTATGGAATATCAAAGAAAAAACCGAACTCAGCCCATTTTTTAAAAAAGCTGAAACACGTCGATTTTAGTTTTTAAAAATAAACAATATGTGCGATTCATCTTCCGACTTTCATTTGTTTTTCAGTTATAACGTCATCACAAAAAAAAAAAAAATAATTAACATAGATTTTTAATAGTGGAATCCGACATATTTTTCTTCCCTTTATGATCAGTTTTTAAATCTAGACAACTGTTTCATACAAGCATTCTGTCAATCTTCAACACTCTTGCCATAATTATTGTAGTTTGCTGTTGAATTCTAATAATATTCTACTAAATTATCATGGCCATGGCTAATTTAACAATAACATTAAATGTTTTTATCAAGGTATCTTGATTATTCATTATTACGTATCAAATGATTAGCTTGATTTTTCTCAGAATTTTTGTTATGCACCCTTATGATTTATTTGATCATAAAAGGAAAAAAAATTACTATGGGATTCCACTATTAAAAATCTTTGTTGTCATTTAAATTTTTTGTGATGATGTCATAACCGAAAAACAAATGAAAGTCGGAAGATGAATCACACATATTAATGTGTTTTTTTAAAAACAAATCTACGTATTTCAGCGTTAAAAAAACCGGCTGAGTTCAGTTTTTTCTTTGATATTCCATACTTTAATCCCACACTGTATACAATTAATAATCTACATTACTATTCTTACATACTTTATAAGGTAAAGTAAGCTTTTCTATATTTTCTATTGAAACATCAGTTCCCGCTACACCTAGCAGCTCAGCCATTTTTGTTTCATTATTTCGATTCTTTTGTAAGTCGTAAGCAGGAACAGTAACAGATGTCAGTAAGCGGTAATTATCCAAATCTTCTTTATCATCTGCAAACTGAAACAAAATATACATACAATCTTCATCACAAATTTTATACACCCTACACTATCGTCAGCTAAGTACGCGTGAGTCCAGGAAGTAGGGTGTTCTCCCGTAAGAACTAAAGGTCTGGCAATTACAGAAATATATTTTAGTACTTTTTCTGTAACTTCATCTAAAGATCGAATATGTACAAAATAGCCTCTATTGAGACAAGCCATTCCTGTAATTTCTTCCATATTACTGACTTCTCGACCTATGAGATATGTGAATACTCGAGCTCGAATGGTTGTACCATTATCAAACCAATTATATTTTTCAAATACGTCTGTAACATTATTTGGCACGCCATCTGTGACTAACATAATTGCTTGGCTTCGTGGTACAAAATCCTCTTCATTCAATTCACGTGACTGAAATATAGTACATTATGAAAAATATTGGTAAAATATTTATATTTTCATACGTCGTTTAAAATTTTAAATGCTTGTGTCATTGCAATGCCAAGATTAGCATACCCATCTGGTTTCAATTTTGTTAGAAAGTCTTTAAATACTTCAATATTTTCGTTTGTAGCTTGTACTAATGTATTATTAAAGCAAGGTACTACAGGATTTACATCATCAGAATAACTTAATATATTAATGAAATCATTATTCGAGAAAGTATCTAAAATTTTTGAAATTGTGAACCTGGCCATGGTATTCCACATTCCTGAAATATACAGTAAATTAATAAAAACAAGCTAGATCTTTAGGCGTTTTTTTGGCGTTGAACCAGTTCCGTTATATTTTCAAAACTATTTCGTATAAATAATTTTATAAATGTGGCTAAACTAATGACGTAAAAATTTCAAACTGTAAATGACCATTTTCATTGAAAATGAGACATCCATTAACATTTTTGTGAACTAAAAATTATATTCCTAAGATTTGAAGTTGAAGGTTAGAACTGCCAACTGTTGAACTAAATAATTTAGTTCATTTCTCATATTTTCATACATCACTCATACACGGTTAAAGATAGAATCACAAACGATAAAATTTTGAATTCAGGATGAAATTCTCTTTCTTTTCATGTCACGCATGATTTTTTTACATCATAATACAAAATTTTGATGAAAAATCATGTAACTTCAAACGGTTGTAACTCGAGATCCGATGAA
This sequence comes from Ophonus ardosiacus, assembly GCA_943142095.1. Classification (NCBI taxonomy): domain Eukaryota; kingdom Metazoa; phylum Arthropoda; class Insecta; order Coleoptera; family Carabidae; genus Ophonus; species Ophonus ardosiacus. The sequence goes on along the minus strand of OW964833.1, from coordinate 46,415,587 downwards.
GTAAAAAAATCATTTGTGAAAAGCAAAGAATAAGCATATAGAATAATACGTATATGTATTTTCAATAATACAAAATTTCGATGAAAATCATGTAACTTCAAACGGCTGTAACTCAAGATTCGATGATGTAAAAAAAATCGTGCGTGACATGAAAAGAAAGAGAATTTTATGCTGAATTTAGACTTTCATCGTCCGTTATTCTATCTTCAACAGTGTGTGACTTGTGCATGAAAATATGAAAAATGAACTAAATAATTTAGTTCCAACAGTTGGCAGTTCTAACCTTCAACTTCAAATCTTAGGAATATAATTTTTAGTTCACAAAAATGTTAATGGATAAAATTTATTTTAGTTTTATTACATGCAAGTAAGCTACGATTTTGGCAATAAATTCAACTTTTTAAATTATTTTTTTGTTTTATTGATTGAATGTTTGCTCAGATTACTTAGATACAGTAGAAATGAAATACTAACTTTGAATTAATTTTTCTCAGATTTTTCGCAATGTAAGGGTATAATATTATTATATCGTTGAATTCAGAACAAAATTCTCTATTTAATGAGTTAATAAAAAATATATAATGCCATTTAAAAAAATATAATATTGCCCTATAGTTTGAGTACCACTATATTTATGATAATAAAGTTTATGCTAAAATGTGTCCCCCTCTATCCCTTACAAAATATCCTAATCACTTTTTTCTGTATCTTTTCACATACACGAATAATCGGCACTGTTCCATTATCTTGATACAGCCTGTATACGTATTATTCTATATGCTTATTCTTTGCTGTTCACAAATGATTACTATTGTAATTATTTTTAGTGAACCAGTGACGGAAATTTATAATAATCAGGATAATAACAACGGTTGGACATTTTTTTTACTAGATTTTCAGCCGCCTCAAACTAGTGTGAAGTAGAAATAATAATATAACTCATACTTCACAGAGAACATCGGATCTCTCACTCTTAACTAAGACGGCCTGCGCATATCAACGATGAAAATGGTCAAATTGACCATCCAGAATTAATTTTTGAATTAATATTTAATGATTTAAAAGCTTATCTACTACGAAATATTTCCAGTCCGGTGGATCAGTTTGCAAACATCCGAAACTGTTTCAACCAATTTCGTCTCTGACGTCACCAAAACATAACTACAAAATAGTTTCAAACCCAAAAAACGCCTCTTATTAAACTAACCAGTCATTGATCCAGAATTATCCATCAAAATAACAACGTCTTTTGAACAAGTTGCAGCTTCTATAAACCAAGACCTTGTTCGACAATCAAATAAATCAATCTCTTGATTCCAATGCATTGCTAAAAATAATTATACTCATATCTATTCTTAATCCTTAAATAGAAAAACGAACCTGGATAATGTCGTAGTACCCCTGAGGAACTGCAAAAATATTGCCAAGATAATGCCGGATCCGAATTATAATTTTGTTTAAATATTTCATCCAAATTTTCAGACCATTCAATAAAGGTTTGTGCAGGTTCACCTAAAATAAGTTAATAAAAATGGTAGAAAAATATGATATATCTAATATTACTTCGATCATATATATTAACGGGAACTTGTACGACGCTATGGTCTGTATTTACTTCAATATTGTAAAAATGTGTATCATTTGTAAGAGTCATATTTAAATACATGAATTGATTATCAATCATTGATTCGGGTATTTCTGGTTCATAGACATGACCAGTTTCAGAATTTTCTGCGTATGAATACTTGGAATTATAATATTCAAATTCAGTATCTGTTGCATTATATATATAAGCATCAGCCGTTTCTTCAGCAGCTTTTTGAATACACTAAAAGTTACATATTTATTTTCTTTAATAAAATATAAAAATAATTAAACTTACGCGTACTGTATCTAATTTACGTTTGAACATTTTTGTCAAATTATTTACTGTATCATTAACCAATTTTTCCGGGTCTTTCTTTTCAATTTGTGCATGATTTGAAGTATAATTCTGTAATAAAATAATATTCATGCGTTGTAATTATATCTTTATTTACTTACTCCTTTAATTTGAACAATATTTGTAATATTCCTAGCAAGATCCCATAATTCTTGACCTAAAGATGATGCCCAGTTTTCTACACTAAAAATTAATATTAAATTTTATGATTTATAAATATTTCATTTAAAGAAAATAACATACTTACATTTCACCTGCTTTTAATGAATATGTGTCTGAATTTAAAATAAACAAAATAACTAATGTAAGAAGTATGTTTTTCCTCATTATTAAAATAAAATTTTATAAAGAAACACGTTTCATAGTATGTTCCTCGTACTGAAATTCTGTCCACTTCATTGTAAACTAATTTATTTTTAGTTTTGAGCTCCAAGCCAACGATTTCATCTATTATCTGTTTAGTAGAATTCATTTTCTCATTATATATTTTTTTTTATAAATATCTTTTTAAATTTAATTTACATTTTTCTAAAAACAATCTTAATAATATTTATAAGTTAATAATAATGTTTGGAAAGTCTATGGTCTATATATTGCCTTTTTTTACTATGATATAAAACTTAAAATAAACATATAGCTTAGGCAACTACAGTACATGAATGTTGCTCTGGACATAATTTTTTACGTATATCCAGATGTTTTTATAGATGAAATCATCGTTTTTTTTTCTTTCATTATGTAGATTTTCAGTTACATCTACATTGTATTTTTTTATGAAGTCGGTTAAATTTGTGAAAAAAATATAAATGACTATAAAGTTCTGCTTAATTTGAAGGGTTATGACGGTTACGATAATGTTGAAAATACAAAAAGGATCCTTGATAAAAGATGGTTAGGGATGGTACGAGAGGAAAATAAATCATTCAATTTGATTACTAAAAAGTAAAGAACAAAGATAGAAATGAGCAATTTCTAGTTCTGATCACAGTCATAAATGTGACAGTCTGAGCCACTTATTGATTTTCTATATTTAGAAATGCTTGCAAAAAGAATGATAGCCATATTTCGATTTCTAATAAAACAACAATATACGGATTTTTGAAAATTTATTGATATCTGACAACTGTTTTGCAGATACAACAAAAAACAAATAGAGCTGACAGTTTATTTTTAATACATATTCATACATTTATATATAGCACATCCAAAGTGAGTGTTTTACTGATTAAATAAATTTTCTGCATTTATGGAAATATTGTGTTTTGCAAAGATAAAAAATGTTTTGGATTTGTTACATTTACTGTTTGTTTAATGATTGTTCTTTTTTACAACTTGTAAACGACAAGAAATTAACATACATAGTGAATGCATATGAATCAACAAAGAATTTTATGAATCCGAAGAGAAGTAGAAACGTTTGTAAAAATAAAATTATTAAAAAAATAATAAACTGAACTAAAATGTTAAATTAGCTTCAATGATAACAATTGAGTTAGAGAAAAATTGAAATTTCAAATAAATTACAATATATTTCTATAATTATTACGATGGAAAGATCTTAACCTAATAAACAAGAACCTGCTTAAATTGACATTGATCACACAACTTTATCAGCGCGTATTCTTTCTTTAGTTGTCCTTGATAATAAGTAAATGAATGAAAAAAAATTTTGATAGTTCTGCAACATAAATACTTTAGCTGAATGCGATTTATGAATCATATATATATTATATATAATTTGTTGTGTGAAAATTGTGAAATACTTTTTATCTTTTACATATTTCACTAGAAAACATCGTTACTGAAATATCAAAAGTTTCAACTGCAGTGAAACTTCACAACCAAGTTCCACATTACGTTAACTTACATGAAATTTCATTTTTTAACGATTACTTTTAAAAATGGACGCCACTTCAATTGTCGCCGGGCTCCTGTTGCTCATCGGCTTCACCCTGTATTCACAAACAGTAATAAATTCGTGGACAAGAACTATAAAGCTTGACGCTAATTTACCTGTGTATCACTCGTCCATAGTGTGAGGTTGTCTCGCAGAAGCTGCATGATGAGGGTGCTGTCTTTATATGAGTCTTCGTTTAATGTGTCCAACTCTGCAATTGCGTCATCGAACGCCTACGCAGAGAACACTCAATCAGTTACAATGCCATGCAATACAAATTAGCATCCACGTCGCAATTACTACATTTTCATTATATTAGTATTAAAAATTAAATCTTTTGGATTAGGAGCAGAACGGCAGTATGTGGATAAAACACAGACATAGCAATACTTTGTTAGCTAACTCATCAAAACTGATTAGTTGAAAACATTTCTACGTGTAATTATGGGTGCTTAATGTAATAATATGTGTATACTAGTAAAGATTATTTGGTTTAACCTCTAAGTACTCGAGTGGCGTCATATGACGCCAACAAAAGTTTAAAGTATTGTAATTTTCATATACTCTTTTCTCCGGAGTTCTACTCTCAAATTATTCTTTTGTCATAGTTTTGAGATATATAAATGCCCATTATTATTATTTTTCTATGATAAAGTTTGAAGCTATAATCATTTCAGCAGTACATTAAGTTCAAAAGCAAACCCACTTTGACGAGACAATGGTCATCGACCCATTTGCAATGTCTGGGCTAAGAACTAAGAACCCAAAAAAAAGGTGTCACACCTGCTCCAGATCAAAAAACTTGCATGAACATGTCTGCTAGGTACATCAAAGAACCCATTGTAAACCACGTGTTCAAATTTAAATTATACGTTTTTGTTTATATTTTTAAAATATTGAAAATGTAATTAGTTTGAATTGATAATTAACTTTATTTAAAAAAAATTCTGCCAAAAATGAACCGAAAAACATCTATCCCCCGATTTGGAGTCATATGTCGCCACGCGAGCACTAACGTCATACAGAGCACGCGAGTACTTAAAGGTTAATATCGCATTCAAAAATAAGATGTGAAAAAATAAATAAATAAAGAGTAGTAAATAGGTGACAGCTATGTAAAAAACCAGAAGAGCATAAGACAATGAAACCTGTTTGGCTAGGTGACAGGCTCGTGCCGGAGAACTGATTATTTCGTAGTAAAACACGGAGAAATTTAGTGCGAGACCAAGCCGTATAGGATGTGTGGACTGCATTTTTGATTTGGCTATATCAAATGCTTCTTGATAGGCTTTTTGCGAATCCTCTACAACAGCTGAACGAAAAATTTAAATAAACAACGAGATTTGAATAAAGCAGTACAATAACATTAAATGACAAGTAATACAGAATGTGGCATGTAGGGACACGGCTCATTTTATCCACAAGCTCCTAGTTCTGCACCTATTACATGTTTGACGTTGATGCTATAAAGAAGGTAAAATAAAAGGGAGAACCTGTTTGGCTAGCTGACAAGCCTTGTCGGGGGAATTGAGGATCTCGTAGTAGAATACGGAAAAGTTGAGGGCCAGACCCAATCTAATGGGATGTGTTGGGGTCATTTTCGCCTTTGAAATTTCGAACGCGTCCTGGTATGCCTTCTGCGAGTCTTCGACAACGGCTATAAAAGCACACATATGTGGTAAGGATAATGATCTTCAGGATTTACTTCGCGCCTCGCAACAATTGCTGCTGTAACTAAAAGATACTTACTATTTCTGGTGTCTCCAGTTGCTACTTCTGCGAGATATCTGTAGTAATCGCCCTTCATTTTCAGGTAGAATACTTTCGATTCGGCATTGCTTGCTTTAGGAATCAGGTATTTATCCAAGAGCCCCTAAATAAATCAATGTCAATGAACATATTTCAAGTAAAATTATTTTTCATAGTAAATTACATAAAATAAAAGAATTATTGATTTTTATTACACATAAGATGTTTATTGATAAATAACTTACCAGAACGTCGTAACAAATTTCTCTTAATTCCTTCTCGACTTTCTCTCTGTATTCTTTGGCCATTTGTTGTTTACGTTCTGAACCCTCAGTCTTTTGTTCAATAGAGGAAATTACTCTCCATGATGACCTACACAATAATATATAAATAAATAAATTTAAACATTTTGGATCTAATGAGACTACCTTCTAGCTCCTACTACGTTCTTATATGCCACGGACAGGAGATTTCGTTCTTCATTACTTAATTCAACCCCTGTTTCTGTGACGGCTTTCATCGCTGATGCCATATCATCGTATCTCTCTGCCTGTTCGGCGAGTTTTGCTCTCTGAACTAGTTCTTCCTTATCCACGGACATTGTGAGCGTGTCTATAAAGTCTAGCCTAAAATTCCATTACACAGTATTAAATGCCGTAATACATTCAAAAAGTTAAAAATAAAATTAGTATTAACGAAAAAAAAGTATCAAATTCCATAAAGGTGAATACATATTGAAAATGTGTAGGTCGGCATTACACACCACGATCCAGTTGTACTTGTAACTCAAATGAAATAAATGCTTTTAAATACTCACGGTTTAAAAAGATTAATGATAAAAAGTTTACAAATTACACGTAAAATTGCAGTAGAAATCAGTAAATGAAAATAATGTTCACCCCTTAAGGTAAGTAAATGAGTAAAACCTGGCAGAACAGAAGTAACGTAGTTGCCTATGAAGATGGACCGGCAAGAGAATGACAATATGGCGTCTGCCACACCTTTATGTGCGTCGCAACTTGCAAGGCAAAATATCTCTTTACAGTTGTACACACCACCAATTTAAATATTTAAAGTTAACTACACTCTACCACAAATATAATTTATCACAGTTTTAAATCTTAGAAACATTTCTTTACTACTACGATGAATGACTACTTACGCGAGTCAGTCGAATGACTAATATTAAAAATACAATATAAATTAATGACAGTAGTACACGGTTAATGACTGAGGCAATATAGCAGTGAACATACAAAAATCACAATTTACACAAAACTAACTTCTGAGTTATTACGAATATCGAACCGAATGAAAGAACTAGACAGATGAGTGAAGGTCAAGTATTGCAGATAAGAAATTTAAGGTATCCGTAAATCTTCAGTCGAAACTAATTAGTTAGTTACACAATATTTTAACGTGGAAGAATAATTAATATATTTCATTTTGAAATAGTTACTTACGGCTTAACAAACGTATATAGTAAACGAGTGCAGTTGTGCAGAGCAGACTACCTGGCTATGCGGGGACTAGAGCACGACTAAAGATCGATGCGGGGTCTACACGGCACAGCGCACGGACTGCAACTCTAGCGACAAAAGCTAGCGATATTCAAAACTTCGCATATTCAAAAATTGCCGCTTAATACTAATCCTGACATAAAAGATTAGTCTTTCAAAATTTATAATTTATAAATCCAGTGTCATTTATACAGCTTTTTAAGCATCCATTTTTATAAAAGGTGGATTATAGTTGTTTTCATTAGTATCACAAGATGTCATTAATTACGCTTCAAAAATATGAAGTAGTTGAGCAATCGAGCCTTCGACCATAATCGAGCAATGTTTTCAAACTTTATTTGTATACATTCTTATTCGTTATATGACGATCATACATAATATGTAGGAATGTAGAACATTATTAATGTGTGTACAATTAGTTACTTTAATTACAATATTATTAAATGACACATTATTGATAGGTTATAAAAATACTACAATATTATTTCATTGTGACTCAATTATTTTAAAATAAGGTATTCAATCATTCATTTTAAAATCATTTAAAAGTTTTTGTTGAAAAATTTCAAAATAAAAAATTAAACAATGACAAGCAATATACTGCAATGTCTTTTAAGAAATTAACAGATGCACATGTTCCAGATAATAGGTATTAATTTATTTGAAATAATTCTTGTGCAGGGTTAGGTTAAAGATTTCTATCCCTGCATTATTGACACTAACCATAAGTAACAACAGTGCACTGGCTTGCAGTTGACGTTACTTAGTTGCTTATGTTCATAATTAAATTTGAACTTACCATTACAATGATCATTTGGCAAAAATTTGCAAGAGTAAAGATAGTTTTATCAATGTTTGAATGGCAATATATTACTCCGAAACTTAAATGCTGAGAAAGGCGAAATCCGAGGAATGGAGAAGGAGGACTATTACTTTTATTCTCATATAGGTACTTTAATTACATAATTATTTTTTTTAAATAATTTGTGACTCAATTTTAAGAAAACGGGAAATATTTCAAATGCATTATGTGTTCATTTATTTTATTATTCTGTCATCATATTGGCTTGAGATCTCTTGTTTCATATGCTTTTTCTACCCACTTTTTCATTAATTTCTTTAGATCTCTTAAGACGCTGTTAACTCTTAATTTTGAGATATTCTTTAGTTCGAAATTCAATTGATCTTACTTCATACATGTTTCTAATATATTCTTCATATTGATGGTTACAATAATTGGTGGCAACAGTTTAACTTTGCAAGACACGTGGTAGCGTCACTTCACCGAAAATATGCAAGCAAACAGAATGGGCGCCTTACGGGTAGTATCTATTAAGGTAAAATGTGGGATTTTTTGGTGTCGGTATCTATGGGCGTCTATGCAGAACTAAATACAGTGGCCCAACGATATACTATAGTAAATATGCCAAAGAACGAATTAATGAACATACCCGGCATAACAATCGGCGTGGCGCTGCTGTCAGTAATATATGTTCTAGTACGACTGTAAAATGAGATTTGATTTATTATTATAATTATGAGTAAGCCAAAGAAATGTATTTATGTAAATTGCTCTTCATCAGAAGACAATTTAAAATATTACAATTTACCTAAAGAGGACAAGATAAGAAAACAGTGGCTGATATGATAAACAAATCATATCTATAATAGTTCGGAAGGTTCCTTATACTCTGATGATATATATATCGCTCTTTTTGCTTTAACCGAATGACTGATAAATGGAAAACAGTACATTTCTTGTATTTCCCGGTTGGATCTTCTTCTCCATGTCCCGTCTTCTTTTTATTTACTTTGGAAGTAAATTTATCTGTTGTTTATAAAACCGCCCATAAATTTAATAAAAGTACAACATGATTAGCTATAGTGATATTAATAACAAAATATAGCAAAAATATTTCGGGTCACAATTGGCCCTATTTTGAGCACTCATGGCATAAAATTATTATTCTCAGACAAGGGTTAATACTACATAATCCAGGGACGAACATATTTTTTAAATTACAAAATGGTTTGAAAATAAATTAAACATTCCTGCTGTATTTTATTCTATTTTCAACGAAATGTGATAATATATATGTGGAGTATAATCGTCACTGTGTTTCGATTAGATAATGAGAAAAGTTTAGTGTATCAGTGGAAGATTTTCAGGGCTTTAGTTATTGTATTTGGTTTTACACTTCATCAGGACACTGAAGTGTAAAACCAAATATACGAAAGCTTGACAGATTTTAAAAGAATCTACAATAACTAAAGCCCTGAAAATCTTCCACTGATAAATCCACTAATTTTGTCTCATTATATCTATATAAATTTAGGCAACCAGTCAAACTTTATTACTAGCCGTATGCTGTAATAGATTAGTAGATGTGTTTGATTGTGATTGTCAAATTGAAATTTATTTTCTTTGGCTGTGAAGTTATATATTGAAAATTATAAAAATATCAAATATTTTGTTGCATTATATGCAATACTTTGTTAATAAATAGGATACTTGTCACGCAATACAATATGTTATTGAAAATAGTTTTCAAATATCAAAGAGTAAGGTTATTGTGTATATACGTAAAAATTTATACTTATTTTGATTTTAACATTTACAGGCTACTAAAATTTTCACATCCAATAAATTATTAGCAATAACAAATCGAAATATAGGTTTAATTCCTATTGTTATTGAGTCTACAGGCCGGGGTGAAAGATCATACGATATATATTCAAGATTGCTGAAAGAACGCATTATTTGTTTGATGGGCCCAATACACGACTCTCTTAGTTCACTTATTATTGCACAGTTGTTATTTTTGCAGTCAGAATCAAGTAACAAACCAATTCACATGTATATAAACTCTCCTGGTGGAAGTGTTACTGCTGGATTGGCTATTTATGACACTATGCAATACATTCTTCCTCCAATTGCTACTTGGTAATTAGCTTTATTTAGTTAATATGATCTGTCCAAAATAATAAAATAATTTGATAGGTGCGTGGGACAGGCTTGTAGTATGGCATCGTTATTGTTATCTGCAGGCGCTCCTGGAATGCGTCATTCGTTGCCTAATGCTCGAATCATGATTCATCAACCGTCAGGTGGTGTTCAAGTAAGTCAAAAAGCAATGAGGTCATGCAAAAAAATAATTGTACCTTTTTTTCTGTTTACATCGAAAAAGGATAGTCTAATTTATTGCTCAGTATGATTAAATTATTTTTTATTCACATTTTTTTGTATAAAATCGCTTAAAAGTGTAATATTTTTAAAAAGTTTCAAAAACCAGCCATGTTGTGACGTCACAGGTTCCAAACCTAAGTTCAGATTCACTTCAAACAGACATTTTGTATGGACACCGAATTTCTAAAAGAAAAACATATATAGACTATAAATTGAGGATTACATATCTAAATATGCTATAATATATTTTTATAAATATAATTTTCATTTGGCGTGAACTTATCTACACACTACATATCGGCTTGTATTGTTTGTAATAATGATGAGACATACGTTTCTGTGTTCATAGCCTACTCCAAATTAGTTTTTTTTTCTGAACATTGTACCTACTGATAGTTTAAAAGTTAATCGAATATGAAAATATCGGCTGATATTGGTTTTTGTTCATAAATCAGTTGTATATAAATTTTTTTGGAGAAACAAAAGAACGTCGATGGTCTACCACAAAAATACTAGACTTATTTTCCATTTAACCTAGATTTATCTTTTATAGTTTCCAAGATCTCATTGGTGTTAGGTTAAATAAGGACTTTTACGTACATACCTATAAATGCATAGCACGTTTAAGTTCAATTTAAATTAATCCAATTTAGTGTATGGAACTAGATTTTGTTTAAAACATCTTAAAATAATTAAAAATCAGTAAAATCAAAAAAGAGAACAAATTTGAGTATTATATAAAAAAGATAGAGAACAAAAAATACCGCTAAAAAAGAGGACATGTTCTGTTTTAAGGTAGTTATATCGTGGACTCCTTTTGCCCAGAGTTAAATGAAATTTGTAATACATCTCCAAATTTAAAAACAATTGTCCACGCGGTAGCTGAAATATTTGCAATTAAAGTAGGCTTTTTTAACACGTGAAGTATAGTAAAATGGCAAAATAAACAGAACATTTTAAATTATATCTTTTATAACCAAACCGAGATTTAATTGAAAAATTAGTATGTTATAGAAGACTAATTTATTTACCAACCAGATTTAATTTTATTGCCTCTAAAGATTATAACTGACCCAAAGAAGCACTGGTTGTTTTAAAGGAAACAGCTGTATATTTAGATAATTAATACGACTTTATTAAATACATTTATATTACAGGGCCAAGCAACTGACATTAAAATTCAAGCAGAAGAAATACTAAAATTAAAAAGTCAAATAAATAATTTGTATGTGAAACATACTGGATTGTCCTTAGACAGAGTGGAAAGAAGTATTGAAAGAGATAATTTCATGTCTCCTGTGGAAGCCAAAGAATTCGGAATTATTGATAAAATTCTCAATAGTCCTCCTAAAAATCCTGCAATGTCTTTATCTACAGGCAGTGGAGTACAATCCGATAAGCAACCAGAATCTAATTTATAAATATTTTAATTGAAATGTGAAATATTTTCTAATTTTCTATTGTATTGTTTGTAATAATGATCAGAATGTTTTAAAATCAAAAACTGTAAGAAAATAAAACAAATGGCACATGAATATACTATACTGGATATTTAAATTAAAATTACTTTATACATATTTATTTTCGTACATTTATATTAACGGCTAATTTTGTTATTAGGTACTTTATTAAAATGTACATTACAAGGCAAGTATTTAATTTAATCGTTCAGTAGATAGTTTACACAAAATTTTGTAAGTTTGCAACAGATGGCAGAATCTCCCAGGTCATATATGCCTCCATTCCAAAAGAGCGGCGCAAATATTGGCCAGTTTTATCCATTATTATAAATCAAACAGTAAGCTATATGCCGCTTTGTCATAATTAATATATATGAAGATATTTGCTTACCTGAAAGTTGTGTTGAATATATCCATCTCTCTTTCACTAAGTCTGGTCTGAAGATAGATATAGATGTTAAATATTTGTAAAGAATCTTTAATTAGTCAACAGGAAGATGATTCGGGTTATAAATAACAATAAAGTTTTAAATTATATATTATTTGAATTATAAAATTATGTACACATAGAACATCTTTTTCGTCTTTAATTGACTAAATAAATTCTTATATTCTAAGTCATTTATACCGTGTGTCTGAAAGGAGATTAATATGGGAAATCAGTTTTTTGCAATTCCCTGCTCACAAAAACGCGTCAAATAAAAGTTTAGGGCATAACATTCTGCATCTAAATTTCTAAACCAATAACAATAATTACTTTCACATGCTTTGTAACGACAAAAATTTAATGTGAAAATGTCGAAAATTACATTGAAAATATCAACAACAACAATTGCTAAAAAAATTATTTGATGCGTTTTTGCTTAAAATAATTAGGCGAGAAAGGAATTGCAAATGTACACCAAGACAAACACTCGGTACATAATTTTACTTTTTACATTTCATCAGTAGTTTCATATAATAATTTTTAAAATGTGGTTAACGTTAAATAGAATAACAATTTTCTAGCTCTAAAATGTATTAAAAAATCTAAAAAAATTACGTATAGGTCAATTAAACAATTAAAGGATCAGGCTTTCTGTCTGGTCCTTCTGGCAATGTTTGTGTTCTAACAGTAATATTACCCCAAAATTGACCGAGGGCTTCTGAGCACGGAACAACTATTGCATGTACACAGACAACAAAGAAGTTCCTAATTGCTGCGAACGATATTTTCCATACACGTAAACAGGGTGTAATGCACCATATATGCTAAAAGAAAAAAAAAAGTTTATTTTCTCTCATTTCAGGTGTTTTAAACTCAAACAAATGTATATTTCCATTTTTTATAATTTTAATAAAAATGTTAATAGGAATGGAAATAGTTATCAAAATATTAAGAAGTTTATATCCTTTATTTAAATTGTAGGTTATTTCACATTACTTTTATTAAAAACTATTTTAAGGTACATTTCTGAAAAATACAAATCTAAGTTATGATTTCCATTATAACATATAGTTAATTGATGCAAAAAATTAAGTAGTTCTTTTTAAGAAAATGTATGTTTCGTGAACGTTGTAAAAGTTTAAGTAATAAGAAAACCAAGCTGTAGGTTCCAGTAGTTATGACTAAAATTCATAGATGTCGCCATCAATCTACTATCACGCTCTTAAGAAATTTTAACCGTGAAATCCGATTTTGTAAGTAGTGAAATATATTACTGTAAAATCCAACACTAAATTTTGTAAAATTTGCTAATTGTACTTAATAAAATGTAGTAAAAATTGTAGTGTTAAATAATTTATAAAAAAATACACTATTTCTAGTAATAATTCAAAGAAAATTCATTCTATTCTCTGATCAGTTTTGTCGAGTTCCTAATGAAACAAGTTGAAAATCGTGCGGCAGTTTAGTTTGTTGTCATATTTTGAAGTGTTCGGGTGTATATTTCTGTGTTTTGTGTATTAAATGACAATATAAACTAACATTTAAAGTGATATACAAACATTTGTGTAAATGTGTTTTCTTAAACGAAGGCATCAGGTATGAAGATTTCCCATTACCTGGTAAGTACAATAATCTATATAAAATGCGTTATATACAAGATATCTTTGAACATATTGTTTTTATTTATTTACCGTCATGCATACAGATATGTATGTATCTTATAACATCATTGCATAGTTAAAATACATTAGTTGGTGCTATGTTACGAAATATTCGTATTCAATTTTGAATACTTCAATCTTCAAAGTGTACTTTTATACCAAATTTGTAAGTGGTTAAATTTACACAACTTTGTGTGGACTATTTAAGTGTTTATTTTAAACAGAATTTCTTGGAGTGCACTTTTATTTGAATGCTTTTCTTCTGTTGCCAATAATAAAGAAATTATCCGTGAAACACCTGTTGTTACCTTTATAACAACCAGTGCTTTTTGGAAAGAACTAATAACTTTAGAGAAAAATGTTATATATAAAAATGACTTGGAAAAAGCGGTCAATTTATCAATAATAACAAATCGCAAGTTCAACCAGAGGTTCTCAAACGGCAGAACAAAATTATATTTTTTTAATGGTACTCTATAAATTTTTAGTCCGATAGAGATTTTTTTATGATTTCAGAGATATAAATATAGTGTAGAGTTGTACGACAATTATTTTCAGAAATGTGGTATTAAAAATTAGATATAATGTTACAACATTAAAATAGGCTATGCCCAGTGTTTCCCAAACTTTTTATCCTCGTGCCCCCTTCAGACTACGAATTTTCTTTACGGCAGAAATAAGCAAAATAAATTTAAAAATTTATAAAAGTTACTTCTTTATAGTGATAGCCATATTATTTTTGGTTTGTTATGCGATAAATTGACTTCGATTGAATATATCTCACCTCAAATGCTAAGCAAGCAAATCCAATTCCTAGACATACAGCAGCAAAGGGGGCTAAAAGAACTGTAAGAAGGGTATAACAGCAGTTTCTGGAATGCTTGAAACATTGGTGACTTAACCTCCACACACATTCTGGGCTGCGAATGCCTTCCGGTTCTCCTATCACATCGTCCCAGAGTACCTGTAATAAACAAAATTGTATAATTTGTCTAAATTTATAGTAGACTGGTTTTCGCTGACTTTCCTAGCAAGCAATGGGAGATTCCAGCTCAATCGAATTAAAGGAAAATAGTAAAAAAAAATACGAATGTATATGCTGAATAACGAATATTAATAAAAAAAAATGAAATAGTATAATTGAGATATTTCGGAAATAAGGGGTTTTTTGTTATAGCTCTTCGACACGTATATGAAATCTATATATAATATTTTGATTGGCGACCGAAAGACCGCCTATACATGCATAACAAATAGCATGTTAGGAGGTGGGGGTTACTACCAATGGAAGTAAAGAAATTCAAATTCGAAAGGAGGGGCTAATATTCCTGTACGGCAGTTTTCAAACAGTTTTTATTTTAACATAAATTTCTTGCATTAAACTTAATAATTTAAATACACCTGTAATTATAAAGTATGTAGACTTATACAGTGTTATAATATTCATTTATTTTATGTAAATATAACTTAAAATAGCATATATTTCATTTCAAGAACATTTATGTCCATGATGAAAACATTTTGATACAAAAACACATAAATGTGACGTCACGTCAATGTTTTCAAAATTCGGGAGACCATAACTCGCTTATTAATAGGAATTTTTTCACCGGATTTTCATCAATAGTCTTAGTTTTTCTAATGTTTTCAGATGAAATTATAAAAAAAATGGAATCCCCCATTGCTCAAGAATATTATAATGGTTAAATTTTAGAGATATAGGACAGGTTTAGATTTAAAAAAACTCTCAACAGGATTAAATCCCAATTACTGACTAGGTTCACATATAAAAACATCCAAGCTTTAGTGGGATTTGAACCCAGAACTCCGAGCGCACTTATGACTAAGAGGCGTTGCGCTATCCATTGAGCCAGCGGGGCCAACAAATCAATATTATATTTGTCGTAGATAAATAAATATAAAACATAAAATAGACCATCTAACTATAAATATTTGAAATAAATAATACAAATATAATAATAGCGCTAATGCAAGAATGTATAATATATGCCTTTTAAGTATTAAATTAAAAGAATATTGTTCTTTAAAAAAGCCTCGATTTTGAAAATATCACGAAATATCCATTAGTTATTATTATTAGAAATTTGTGAAATATTTTGAAAAGTCACGCGATCTGAAACAGCATGTGACGTCAAAGTTCATGAAGCTTAATATGTCACAAAATATCGCCTAGGCCTAATTTTATTAATAAATAATTTAGGCAATGGACAAGCTGTTTTTCTATTGACTATGACTGACGTAATATATGTACACACAGTAGTGGGGGGAGGGGGTTTGTTTTTCACGTCAATCTTTTTATTTAATTACTTACAAAAATAACAAATTATTATTTTTATTGTTATTGTTTTGAAAATATTGCCTAAACTTTATTTACTAATGTCTTTGTTTTTATTAATTTCTTTTCTGTGAACACTTAATAATAGGTAGATTGTAATAGATTTTTTAAAATATAAATAAAATGTAGCTATCAATAATTAAAAAATATATAATGCATTGAATTGAAAAAAAGAATTACTTAAATTTAAAAAAAGGGATATATTCATAAATGAAAGGGGGGGTCGGTGGACCCGTTCGACCCCACCCCCTGTGGGCGCCCATGCATATACCTCTGCTGGCACCCTCGTTACATATTATTATGTAGAAGGGTTGATGAACTATAATTATGTTACATTCTAGAACAGGCTGAAATTAATACATTCAATTGCAACAAAAACGGGCCACTTTTTATTTTCATCTTTGTTAATAGCATTGTTTTTGAAACATTGGTAATAAAACTTTTAACTATTACAGTATACAAAAGGTTAACAGATGATACTTATCGGTTTATTTAATGGACATACTTACAACGTTAAAGATATTTTCTGTTAATAATGTAACATAATAATAATTCTGTGACTTATTCTTGTACAATTGTGCTGCTTTGAATACATATTATTATTATTTTAAATCTAGAGAGTACACTCACTAAATTTTCACACAAAACCGAAATTTTAATTTTTGCCATACCCCCCCCCCCCCTCAATTTTCATTGGGGCCCCCCAATCTAAATTATCTCCCGCCAATTCCATATTTGTGTCTGGTCGCGAACCTGGGGGAACCGGGTTCGATCCCGACAGACGCCAAATATTTCCAATTTTAAATGGCACAAAAGTGACCCCCGTGGTGCACTCTCCACTCCAGCTATGAGTGCCCGTGAGGTGACGCCTGGAAAGCGCCCACACGGTAAAATATATCGTCATCATTACCGATGTCTACATGTGTTGTAGATACTGGCACACCCAGAAATGGGTAATATGCCGTGATGATATATTTATTTTATTTTTTTCAATTCCATATTTGAAATAGGAATGAGCTTTGAGTAAAGTACCTATCACTTCCGGTTGATTGTTTGTAAATAAAACCTAATTTGTTGTTCCAATAAATAGAAAAGTCCGTAATACAAAATTTGGGATTATATTTTAATATATATTTCCTCGAAAATCGAGCACCAAATTAAGTACCACTTCCTGTTTGTCATATATAGTTCAAATCTAATATGTTGTTTCAAATTATATACGAGTTTTAAACATCAAATTTGAAAAGTTTTGGATCATATTTTAGAAAAAAATTAATATGTCGTTTTCGTTAATACAAAAGTCTTAAATACCAAATTTGAAAAGTTTTGAATTTTGTCATTTTTCACGAAAATCTGTTGAGAGCTTCAAGGAAAGTATCACTTCCGTTTATCAGATTTAACCAAAATCTAATGTTCTTGATATAAAAGTCTTAAATACTAAAAATGAAAAGTTTTGGATAATATTTTAATATGTTTTTTCATTAAAATCTGTTATGGGCTTCAATTAAAGTACCACTCGGGTGCGTGTACTGAAGAGTTAACATATTACTTTTTTTACGTAGTTTTCGTTATACATTTTTTTTATATAGTTTAATATTAAAAATGATATACAATATTAAAAATCAAGGCGAGAAATAAATTTCACATAATATTTCAAAAAAAATCTTTCTTTGTTTCACGAGAATTGTCTTGGCCTAGTTTCTAAAAAATACCTGTAAATGTTGACTTATACTGTTTGGATCTCTATCTTCTAGGTCCATCATAACAGCAGGTTTTGACATATTATCAAAATATTGTTTTTGGTTCACAACACAATTTTTTAAAATGCTGGACATTCAAGCATAAAATTAAAATTAATATTTTTATTCACAAAGAATCGATACTGTACCGGTATAAACGAAACCCCTTTGTAGACTGGCAGTAAGACTCAACAAGTCCACCACAAACTATATCTAAACGTCAATTTTCCCCCCTTAAGTTGCCGAGGAACCCTCGCTTAACTTGCATGTATAGGAAATAGCAGAAAAATATCGACCACGGTTTACGTCGTAGCAACATCATCGTTACAAATAACTTTCTTAAAGATATTATTCTAGATTATATGTATTATGTAAATGAATATTAAATGACAAGAAAAAAGAATAATTTAAACTTTTTTTTACTCAGATTTGGCTTTTGGCAAAACTCAGTTAGCCATTTCATCAAAGTAAATGATATGAATTAATTAATGAAGAAACTTTGAGATTAAGTTATATTCTTATTTTACTGTTTTTAATAAATTCAAAAAGATGTAACCAAATTTTATTATTTTTAAATAAATAAATATATCATCACGGCATATTACCCATTTCTGGGTGTGCCACAATCTGCTTTATCGCAGATATCGGTAATGATGATGACATATTTGTACCGTGCGGGCGCTTACCAGGCGTTAACCTCACGGGCACTCATTGCTGGCGTGGAGAGTGCACCACAGGGGTCACTTTTGTGTCATTTAAAATTCGAAATATTTTAAGTGATAATAATATGCTAAGTTTAGTAGGGAATTCGATTTGACTGGAGACTAATCATTGTTGAAATAATACTGTTTGATCTTAATTTATAAGCATGGCTTGGCACTAAAACGTATTATTATTGTGATTACCTCTCTTTCGTCAAACATTTTAAACCATATTTTTGAGGGAATAGTCGATTGAGATTTGAAATATTTTGAGCTATTTTTGTAAATTTTGAGTGCCATTTGTGTTGAGAACTGAAATTGAATGATGTTTTGATATCTGAGATTAATTTAAACTTTATTTGAAATTAGATTACGAGTTTATGGAAGAGAGATAGATACGAGATATTTACATGTATGTTTATAATGTAAACAAACTTGTAATTTTTCGTCATTTGAAAACTCCCGGGTAGAAACATATTTATGTTGTAGGTATCTCTTTGTTGATATTCGTTTGAAAGTCTACAGATGGCGCATAAAATGTTAGTAAAACAACTGCAAAAGATGGCAGCACTAGAATGGATCTGAACATTTTAAAATATAAAACAATTTTAGTTTTATTATATTTATTATCTCATATTGTTTATTTAGTACATTTTAATGGAACAATGCTTAATTTATTTTTAGCAAATAATATACAGTTACGTGCAAAAGTTTTGCGCCAAACAGATTTTTAAACCATATCATTATACAGTCGGACCTTTATAACTCGAACCTCCATAACTCGAAACTCTCTGAAGTCGAATACAATGTTATTTTTTTCATTTTGCTGCAGTTTTAAGTAACTAGATGTAATAGTAATTATAATATGCTATTATTACAACAAGGAAAAAACTCCGTCTATATCTAAAATTGGTATAAAAAGAAAGGGGACTCAATTATAAACCAATGTACGCACAGGGTCAATGTCAACTAAACACGCGCTTGCTATACATATATTTCATCATATACCCTTCAGAAACACCGCCAATCTTGTCAATGAATGAAAAATCTCGAATTTGAAGAGTTGGAGGAAACTTGTTGAAAAATAAAGAATAGATGTAATTAGAACTTTTTATGTGTACCAGAAATGTTAAATACAATACTTATATAGCCTATATGAAAGTGACGAGAGTTATTGTGCTGGCCACAACAGATTTTTTTATCTTGTGTGGCAGTTTTTGTACCATTTTTGTAGAAAGTTATATTCTTTTATTCAATTTTTCGATACATCGATATACGTTTTGCGATATATCAAATCAAATGATACATATATTGATTCATTAAACAAACAATAATATAACTGAAGTCATTGCTTAAATTTTAGTTAAGATATTATTTTTGTAAATTGTAATCCTATGGTTCTTATTTTAAACCTCTTGTTGATATAATTATTGCAATTTTTTATATTTTTTCTCGATCCACGTTAATAATTAAAATTGTATTGACAAAATAATAAACATATTTCTGAGAGAAAATACAGTGTGTCCCTAATGGGACCTAACTATGCTAGTAAATTTCCTTATTTTGCATTTTAGGAAGAACAGTCATTCTTCATAAAAAGTTTTGCTTCATCTAGGAAGTCCGCAGCCACTACCAAAATTTTGAAATAACATACAGGGCGGTTAGAAAACGAGACAGCAAAATTTATACTAATTTTATACTAAAACTCATTTTAAATAGAAAATATTACACATATACTTAGTTTTTATTTTGTGAACGCCTTATGTGTATACCAAACGCAAAGCTAGGTTCAAAAAGAAATTCTGACGACCAGTCTAGGTAACATTAGAACATGCAGGGAGCGGGCGGCTAGTACCATGGTGAGGATACATAGTACACTGGTAAAGCATGCGAGTGTTCAACTGAACATTTGAACCTAGAATGGTGGAAGATATTAAATTGTCAACGTATGCATTCTGCTACGCACGAAAATATTTAAAGTTGCAATTCTTTAATTTCTTTGGGTGTTTTGATTTAATTTATTTTCTTCGTTATTATTATACCCCACATTTCTTATTTTTATTTTATATGGGTCTATAAATTCAAATTGTTTTTAAAACTGTCTCTAATCAAATGGTAATAAAAATGTGTCTTACTTTGATATAGTATTTTTTTTCTGCACATCCTACCAAAAAAGTCACGCTACACCACTGATGTCATTACGTGTTATTTTACTATAACTTAAGGTTATTTTTTGCGTGTAGTTTGTGAGTATATCAAATTGTAATGAAAAATATAAAGAAAGTACGGATATTTCGTTTCATGTGTAAGTAACTGGGATTTTTCTTTTATAAATAATATATTAAACAAAGTGTTCATTTTAGGTTTACTGCTAATAATGACGTAGGTAAAGAGACTGAAATTTATTAGAAATAAAGGTGATTTACATATTTCAAAAGCAGCAATTAGTCATTACTTTATAAAAAAGGTAGTACAAATATTAAGATAATACGCAGCCCGCAATACACCACGGCTTCAAACCCGTAATACACCACTGCTCCCCGTCCCCGCAGTTCCCCTCATCAACATTTATTTCGATCACAACAAACACCGTAAGGCGACCTCTAGTCAGTATATGCTCGAAGGTTTATAATTTTGCCGGTACTACTTCATGTCCCCTTTTTGAAACCCCCCCACCCTTACTAACTTTCTTCTGTACAGTTTACATTTATTATTATTGCTCAATTTGACTTAAATGACAGCAACATTAACACGCCGCCATCACATCATTAGTTATAATTTTAATAATTTCATTCTGTCTATATTTTTTTGAAGTGACATTAATTAAATTCATTATTACCAATGGAAATAGCAGCAATTATTACGTATGGGCAGAAAGAAAGAGAAATAGTATATAGGTAAAAATAAATCAGTCTATTACGTCCACAAGGTGGTAATGTAACTGACAGTCAAGTCACGTTCCCTAGGTGTTAGATGCACGAGTAACAAGCGAGATAGTCACATTTACAGGAGTGTGAGTGAGAGGACGGAAGACAAGAATGGAGTATTTGACGAACGAGAAACAAATCGCGTGCCGATGGACGCGTGCCGTACCTCATATGCAGCCCAGTCTGAAGACAAGGCATAGCGGTTAACGAGGAGCACGCGTTAATCCCCCCTGTTCCGGTGGTCCTCTTCAGTGGCGCACCCAAGGGCAGGGGGGTGTAAGAAGTGACAGATAATTGTAGAGGCACAAAATGGAAAAACAAAGATATTATATATATGTTCTGGTGTTCTTCTTCAGTAGCGCACCCAGGGCGAGGGGGAGTGCAAAGGTGCACTTGCACCCCCTTTGAAGTGACAGATAATTGAAGAGGCACAAAATGAAAAACAAAGATAAAGATATATATAAATAAATAAATATATCATCACGGCATATTACCCATTTCTGAATGTGCCATACTCTGCTTTATTGCAGATATCGGTAATGATGATGACATATTTGTACCATGCGGGCAATTACCAGGCGTCACCTCACGGGCACTCATTGCTGGCGTGGAGAGTGCACCACAGGGGTCACTTTTGTGCCATTTAAAATTCGAAATATTTGGTGTCGGTCGGGATCGAACCCGGTTCTCCAGGTTCGCGACCAGACACTCTGGCACGCGGCCACGGGACCCCATAAAGATATATATATATATATATATGTTTCGGTGTTCCTCTTCAGTATAGTAGGGGGCAGCAAGGGTGCACTTGCACTCCCCTTGAATTGACAAACAATTGGATATGGATATTGCACATGGTTCAAAACAACATAATAAATTTACAAAAAAAAAATCAAATAAAGAAATGTTTTGTACCATCTCTACACTTTTTATATTATTTTTATTGTACTATATTCAGAAGCACATGACAGAATTAAGAAATCTTATTGGCTCTGGACTTGATTCAAAACAATGGGGTATTCCACCATAGCAAAAAAAATTTAAAAATTCAATTTAACTTAAAGTATGGCTCAATAAATAATAGTTAAAACAATGAAAACATATTTTAAATAATCACTTTACGAGATATTTCACATTTTCTATAAATAAATAAATAAAAATTACACAAAAAAGTGATTACGATATTTTGTAAGGCATAGAGGAGAACACATTTTGGCATAACCACTATTATTTTAAAGCCAGTGGTACTCAACTTATGAATCAATGTTATATTATAAATATATCATCACGGCATATTACCCATTTCTGGGTGTGCCAGTATCTACAACACATGTAGACATCGGTAATGATGACGATATATTTTATCGTGTGGGCGCTTACCAGGCGTCACCTCACGGGCACTCATTGCTGGTGTGGAGAGTGCACCACAGGGGTCACTTTTGTGCCATTTAAAATTGGAAATATTTGGCGTCTGTCGGGATCGAACCCGGTTCCCCCGGGTTCGTGACCTGACACTCAGGCACGCGGCCACGGGACCCCATGAGAGCAGTGTGTGTGAGAAAGACAAGTAAAGGGGGGATGTGACGTTATACTGATTTCTCGAAAATAAAATACTGTTAAACTAAAATAAATTAAAAAAAAAAAATTGAGTGGAATACCCCATTCTTAGTGTATGTAATTTTAAGGGACATGATACAAAACTATAAGTCTGTTTAACGTATAAGATGCAGTTAATTTGATGTTCCTTCTATTGGACAAAAAAAATACGGAGAAACCGAATTTGACTATATCTAGTTTTTTGCAAAAAATGGACTTGGTACATTTCATTAGTCAGCTGACGATTTTCAAGCCAAGCCAAACTTTCACGCTTCAAGCCAAGCTCATAAATCCCTAGACTTGTAGGGATTATTGTTGAAAATAATATAAATGATGTAAATTTGTAATACTTATTGAGAAATATTTTTCATGCCATGAGTTTAAGAAACTTGTTAACCTACTGCAGGATAGTAATCCTATAATGTCGCGTGTCTCGTGCATCGGTCACGTTTTGAATAGGACGTAAAACTACATGTGAGTTAGGAGTTATGTATGAAGTACATACTTGAGCGTGTCAAGTGTGATGACCATAGCATTTTCTTGTTTATGTAACTTATAAGCTCTCTGTTTATTATTACTTAACTCAACTACACAAAATTAGGCAGATATAAAAAGGCTTCAGAGACCATATAATTCAAATTTTTATTTATAAAATATTTATTTACATTTCTTTTCGTTTCACTTAGTTTTTATTATTATTATAAATTATTATGATATGTTCGTATTCATGCTTCATACATTTTGCTTCTGTTTGAACTTTTCGGGCCGACACGAAAAATCTTGTAGTTCAATCAAATGCACAGTTTCCTTAATATTTTAATGAAAATGTATGTACTTAAAAAGGATCAAAATGATTTAATAATATCATACTTCACATCTTAATAAATAAAAATTTTATTTTACTTCAAGAATTTAAGGTTATTCACTAAAGTGCTATTGTGATGTTATTATTACTATTGTTACTACTAGTATACTTCAATAAAAGTGATGTTTGCTCCTTCCATAATGATTTCTTGTCTTATTTTTTAACATAAACAAAGTTAGATAAGAAATCCTTATGTAAATGATATTTTTATATAAGATTTGTGAAAAAGTTGTTTCAATTTCCGAACGCCTTTGGTAAACAAAGTGTTTAGACCGGCCCGATTTCGAGTTAATTTGTTGGGTCGATCTTCGAGTCGGACCGGCAATTTTTATTTTCGGGCCGAGTTGATCCAAACAAAGCCCGGTCCGGCCCGGCATAATGGGGGATTTTAGCATGGCAAAAATTCTACATAACATACTATTTTCTCACAAATATAACACAAATGACTGTTGAAATTGATATTAAAAATTAAAATTATTGCTCCATTTATTTATAATTCATATTTTTTGGATAAACTTTAAGTACGTCACAAGTCAGTTATGCGCAAACTCAGACAGAACGGTGAAATCGAACCACTTGAACGTAGGTCGTAACAACACCTCAGTCTCAAGTGACTGGTAACTGCAACCGCGTGCGTCAGTGTATAAATCGACATACGTTGCTCCAAGCCTCTAACGACGTCATCACAGCTTAAAATCGGCTTTTCCGGAAAATCTGGGCATTTTTGAAAAAATAAAACATGTTACATCATTTTTAAAGTCATTTCCCATGGAATAAAAAAATTAAAAAAAATCGCTAAACTGCCCCTTTCTCCATTTTCAATAGTGATAACTCAAACAGAACTTTTCTAACAGGTATAATATGTATGTAACAATCTATAGATACGTTTCTGACAGGTAAAACGTCACCATCTGACAGATACGTTTCTGATAAGGTAAAATGTCATTATATTTGTCTGTAATTTTATCAGAAACACTCTGCTTTGAGATACCGTTACTGAAAATGGATAATTTTCACATGAAGAGAAGATAGTAGTAGTATTATTTTGATGAAAACTATATTTTATAATTTCTGACAGGTAAAATGTCATAAAATTTGTTTGAAATTTTATTTTAATACCATGACTAACACTATAAAGAAGCAAGTTTTGTAAAATTTTAAATTCTATTTTTTCGGTTACCAAGTATGCAAACGAAAATATGGCTATTGGTTTAGAGGCGGAATTTAATTCCTACAACATTTATTTGAAGCATTTTTGTTTAAAATTAATGGACTATTTTTAGCCAAGGAAAAACTGTTTTTCCATGTTAAACGCATATGGCCCGGTTTTCGTGTTACACCCGGTATATATTCACGTGACATCTAGGCAATGCATATTTCTGTTTCTATTTATATACATGCTGCAAAATATTACATAATAGTGAAGAATATAAAACAAGGTATTACTAGTAGTTGCGTTATTGCAAGGTGAAGTGAGTGTGGACCGTATGTAATGTATTGGAATACACGTGTGCGCATGCGTGAATGTGATTTATGTGTATGTGAATCGTAGGACTGAGTAACGCGTGAACTGCAAACACGTTTACCACGTGTCTTTACTAACTAGCCACGTGAGAACTGACAGCAAATACCTAATACTTGCCATCACTCCAGTCCACCCAACCAACCGTCACTTTTTACATGTACGATACTAATGACACTTACTGCATTACATAACCTATTACGCCAAATTATTTATCTATATAATATACTATACTACTGCATTTTCAATATCTATGTAGTATGTAGAAAAGGGAGAGATCCCAGAATTTCAAAACGGAAAAGCGGCAAAGCGAGACGCTAGGTTACGTTAGGTGTAATATGCTGTTATAGTCTGTGCGCTCCTAGCTGAAGCAAGCCGATAATATATTACCCCAATAGTTATTACCACAAACCATAAACCACTTACTTGAGCCTTTGTTCATCAAACGGCGGTCAGTTGTAAATGGAGTGTTGAACAAGGATTGTATTCAGTTCGTTTTGATATATGCGTTTGTAAATTTTTAAGAGAATTTTTTGAAATTATTTTGAAATGTATTTACAGCTAGGTATTATCATTGAATAGGTATAATTAAGAATTACCTGGAAAGACGTTTTCGGCTAATGTATAACTGTATACTTGTAATAATGACATTTTCCCTTACTTATGCAGATTTCGAATACGTCCCTGTTCCACACTACCTGAGGATTTTCTATTTGTTTGTGGTAATATCTATTGGGGTAATAAAATATCGGCTTGTTTCAGCTAGGAGCGAACAGACTATACTCGATAGCTCTTGTAATTATACTTAGAAAAATCTGTACGAATTGCAAATTTTCCAGTTCAATTCTCTATACAGGGTGTTAAAAAATAAGTGTCACAAATTATGAGGACATATAGTACTGACCAAAATGAGTAAAAAAAAGTTTAATCAACATCGGTCCGATCTTCAACTGTTTTCGAGAAAGAGGTCATTTTGTATTAGAATCGAAGAAAAACAGACTAAGGTAGTGGTCGAACAAAATTTTGTCTATGCCAGCAAATAGACTATAAAAAAACAATAACATTATATGAAACATTTTTTTCACTTTCTAATAGTTACGAAGTTATTTAAATAAATAAAATATAAAATAAATATATCATCACGGCATATTACCCATTTCTGGGTGTGCCAGTATCTACAACACATATAGACAACGGTAATGATGACGATATATTTTACCGTGTGGCGCTTACCAGGCGTCACCTCACGGGCACTCATAGCTGGCGTGGAGAGTGCACCACAGGGGTCACTTTTGTGCCATTTTAAAACTGGAAATATTTGGCGTCAGTCGGGATCGAACCCGGTTCCCCCAGGTTCACGACCAGACACTCAGGCACGCGGCCACGGGACCCCATAAGTTATTTGAAAACTATATATTGGCCAAGGGCGCCACAACTTTTGTCTCAGTACACTTTTTGGAAAAAACACATCTAAGATGACCTATGAAAGGTAAACAAAATGTCTCATTTAATCAAAGTCGTAACTCTTACAGTTTTCGAGATAGCAGAGGTAAACACCGAAAAAACTCATTTTTCATTGCATTTTATCTCGGGAACTATTGAAAATCGGACCCATGTTGATTAAACTTGTTTTACTCCTTTCGGTCAGTACTATATGCCCTCATAATTTGGGACACTTATTTTTTAACACCCTGTATAGTCGTCGTGTAAGCGATTATGAACTGAAAGAGCTCGTAAGTAAAACCTATTTTCTGTTGCTATCAGTTCACCATATGCGGTTTTAGCGATTGTAGTCAAAATTTCAGGGATTATAAAAATCAAAGAAATGATCTTGAATTAAACTATACCATATAAGTGGTAACATCTTTCTGGACAACCTGTATTTTACTTTGTTTCTACCTTAGACGCCCTGGCGTATTTCTCTTTTTTCCAATTATTCCCTTATCACTTTTTTCACTGCATATCACTCTCTTTTGCATATTTTCTCTTTTTATTCCATAAATCAAAGTCCTTGGCTTATCATTAAAATCGCCATCATAAAATTCACTGTACATTCCATCATTTGAACATTCACTGTTAGCTGTTGCACGCGAAGAGTTCAACTCTTGGATTCATTCGTCTCATTATTCTCGCCATTTAGGCTACATGGAGAACTGGTGCGTCATGTGGGATGCAATACCTTAATAATTTTGAAATTCCTTAATTAAACAAACTTAAGACAGTTGCATTCGGCATCCTAAGACAGAAGGCCGGCTCAAAATATATGGGAGCGCCGAGCTCTCCCCCAACTGTTACAAAAATTCCGATTTTTTTGAAAATGAAATAAAAAGACAAACTTGAAAGTTGCTATATACAGATGTCTCTAAAAAGGGGGACATGGCTTAATCTTAGATTCCTGAGACTAAAATAAGACGATTTAACTAAACT
Organism: Ophonus ardosiacus; assembly: GCA_943142095.1. Lineage (NCBI taxonomy): Eukaryota > Metazoa > Arthropoda > Insecta > Coleoptera > Carabidae > Ophonus > Ophonus ardosiacus. The sequence continues at coordinate 46,387,614 of OW964833.1, read as the reverse complement.
CCTACCGAAAAGTGTACCATTTAGCCAATATTCTGCTTAAGACTTTAATTACTAAAAATTCACTCAGTTGTTCAAATGCTCTAAATATGCGTACACTTACGTAACATTGTCTTTACAATCAAATAATATTACTAGCAAGTTTATATCTCTATCCATTTTTGAATTAATGTCCTAAAAGTCAATATACTCCATATTCAGATAAAAACTTCAAATTTTCAAAAATCTAATTTTCATGTATCTAGATACTTCTCAGTGCACTGATTCCAAATTTTGAAATCGCAGGTCGATATCTCTTTTCGTTCTCGAGATATTTAGATTCAAAGTTTTGAGCAAAACTGCCCATTTTTGGGTAATAACCCAAAAATGGGTCGAGATATGAATTTGGCGACACCACCATTCGATTCTACGGGCAAAATTACATAAGTATACCAATTTTCATAATTTTTGAACACCACATACATTCTCTAAAGCAAAGTAACTGAAAATGGCCAAAAATCGCAAAAATCTTAAGGGGTACCCCTTACGATTTTTTCAGATTTTGGCCGTTTTCAGGGGTTTTCAAACTTTTATTAATAAAAAATGAACTGGTTAGTCAAACATTATGAAAATTGGTATACTTATATATTTTTATCCGTAGAATCGAATGGTGATGTCGCCAAATTCGTATCTCGGCCCATTTTTGGGTTATTGCCCAAAAATGGGCAGTTTTATGCAAAACTTTAAATGTAAATATCTCGAGAACGAAAAGAGATATCGACCTGCGGTTTCGAAATTTAGAATCAGCGCATTGGGAAGTATCTAGATACATGAAAATTAGATTTTTGAAAATTTTAAAGTTTTTATCTGAATATGGGGTATATTGACTTTTGGGGCAATAATTCAAAACTAGGTAGAGATCTAGCCCAGAAATGGGTAATTTTGAGAAAATATTTAAGGGTGAATATAACCAAAAGTAAAAGAGATATCGACCTGCATTTTTATGATTTGGAATCAGTGCAATGGGAAGTACGGGGTACATGAAAACTGACTTTTTGGGCTAAAAACTTAAAAATGAGAACAGTTATAAACTTGGTGGTAATATTAGTCAATTTTACACAAAATACTATCTGTAACTATACCAATTTTTATGTGTATGAAACAAAAAGTTTAACAACGGCCTAATTTTGCACAAGTACCGAACTTTTCTAGTACTACACTGCTCCTCATGCCATAAACAATTTTTTGGCGATTCTTCGATAGGTGGCTCTACCTCTTAAGCCAATTATTATCTTTTATGAGATGTTTATATCTCTCGCCGTGCTCAGTTGGAATTGTCTCTGCAAAAAGACGGCAGTTACGCCATGCTGATGAGCTCTAACAAGAGCGAAACGCGTCTATGGTTACTAGCTGAGCACGGCCGGTGTCTGATGCTGACGCTGAAATCTTGTGAAACATGGCGAGTGTTTTCTTAATACTTTATACAACAATATATCTCAGTGTCAAATTATTAATTGCATAACAATCTTAGCTATGAGTTTTATAACAAATGTATGTAATCATTTTTTTTATAAAATTATAAAACCATAAACATGATTTAAGTCATTTGATTAAAAAAAACGTAATTATTATAAACAGTTTTTTTTTTGTTTTAGAGATAGATTTCCGTATATACATTCAAGTATTGCATTAGAATAACGTTAGTGGTAACCCTGTAACTCTTTGAATGGTATTATTTCGCCAAGGCCTGCACAAGCAAAATATACAATGCCAAGTTGGTGTAACAATTTTACCTTGATCAATTATTATTCATCTTCCTTGTTCGTGTCAATGGTCAGTTACGAACTTCCTAGTTACATCATCGTTTAAATATTTGTGCCACGAACGTAGTATATGTATATGGAAAGCTGTATGTATATTGTATATACATATATACGTTGCTCTACTTTTAAATCAGTATTTTAAAATAGCTTTTGTGCCGCTGTGGCGTAATTATCGGTCAGCCGGCAGGGGTGTTACTAAATGCTTAATTAATATGCCACAAATCAGGACTATTAGAATTAAAAGAATCAAGGATCTGAAATTATGAAAATAATATGTACAGTGTATTCAAAAAAAATCCTAATTCGGAGTAGGCTATGAACAGAAAAACGTATATCAATTTGAAAGTATTTAATTAAATGTCAGTTTGGCAGGAAATATTGTCAAAAATGTTATCTGGAGAAATCAAAGCTTTTCTTCTGGAATCCTTATTTTTACCATTAGAAATAGATATGGGGTCCCGTGGCCGCGTGCCTAAGTGTCTGGTCGCGAACCCAGGGGAACCGGGTTCGATCCCGACAAACGCCAAATATTTCCAATTTAAAAAGGCACAAAAGTGATCCCTGTGGTGCACTCTACACCCAGCTATGAGTGCCCGCGAGGTGACGCCTGGTAAGCGCCCACGCGGTAAAATATATCGTCATCATTACCGATGTCTACATGTGTTGTAGATACTGGCACACCCAGAAATGGGTAATATGCCGTGATGATATATTTATATATATATATATATATATATATATATATATATATATTTATAATAATAATAAAAATTATTATTATTATTATTATACTTATTATTTTAATTCTTATTATATTTATTATTATTATTAGGTATAATTATTATTATTATATTAAATTATTATTATTATTATTATTATATCATCATCAATATTATGGATTAATGATAATAATATTAATAATAACAGTAATAATAATAATAATAATAATAATAATAATAATAATGATGATGATGATGATGATGATGATAATATTGATAATAATAATAATAATAATAATAATAACAATAATAATGACAGTAATATTAATAATAATTACAATTTTTATTCGAGCGGGAACCCTCTATGTTGTAGATGAGTCGACGCCTTTGCCTATATGTGCATTATACATTGTTATTGAAGTATGTTACATGACCGTGAAAAATTACATTCAAAAAGAGGTATAAATTACTTCAAAAAGTTATGCTTATTTATAAACACAAACGTTTAAACATACATAATAAAGAAAACAGCATCTTATTTAAAACATTAGAAAATTTCTAATGTATAGTAAGTGTTTTATAATAGTAAAATTTCTATTAAATCTGTGGGAAATTTTATTTAAATTGCAATAATGAACAAACATTACAGCGTACCCTCATTTCGAATAACTTTCTTTTGTCATGCTTAACGGACACTCGTTTATTCGCTGTTATTTTATCTAGAAATTTGCTCTAATTTCCAGTTATCTTTCGTCGATTGCATAACCCACTTAAATCCAATGTGGGTCTGGTTCACAGCGTGACCGACTTTAGCTACATTCACGCACTTCAATGTTTTCGGTTTTCATTAATAATCGCCACAGTTTGACATTGTAACAATGTGACTGTGATTCCGCTCGCTCAAAGTAAACACTTTAATCAGATCCCATTTACAACAAAATTAGTACTTTTTGCGTTTATTTATAAATATGTATTTGTAATGCTCCTACTCTACTGACATACATTTGCCGTATCACAATATACTTGTGTGACATAACCGTATTTATTGAAAAAATATTTTTCGATATAATTATATCATTTGCCCTACATATGCTTATTTGTTTTGTTTCATGAAAACAAAGAAATCACTTTTATTATTATGTATATCGGGTGGCGCTCGAAATCCGTTACATAGGCATTTAACATAGCAAATTATATATGGAATATTTGCTTCCTATTAAAACTGATTGTTATAAAATTTTGTATACATGTTCGCGAACACATATTGTATCATTTTAATAATTAATTATTCAAAATTAATACGGAGTAATTAAAAAAAGTTAAAAAATGTAATAGAAAATTTAAAGTAATAATTATTAAGTAATGGAACAGTGCATTTTATTCGTGTAGAATGAAAAGTTACACCAAAAGTGATTGCGATATTTTGTAAGGCATAGAGGGTGGCACATTTTAGCAAAACTTTATTATTTTAAAGTCAGTGGTACTCAACTCTTTATCATAGATATCGGTAATGATGATGATATAAATGTACCGCGCGGGGGCTTACAAGACGTCACCTCACGGGCACTCATTGCTGGCATTTGTTGTCGGTCAGAATCGAACCTGGTTCTCCAGATTCGCGACCAAACACTCATGCACGCGGCCACGGGACCCCATACATATATTACTCTTATATTGCTAAAAATTTGATAAAAATTATTTCAGTTAGTATTTTATTTATATTTTATTTTTTTAAGTAGGTTGAGCAAACATTCAATCATTAAAACAAAAGAAAATTAACTGTCTTTGTGTATGGTCATTGTTTCCCATTATTACAATTAAGGTAATAATGGCAACAGATTTAACAAATACAGATAACCCAACGTTTCGGCACCATAAACTGGTGCCTTCTTCAGGGGATACATTGACATTGTTATTTCACATATTTATGTCAATGTATCCCCTGAAGAAGGCACCAGTTTATGGTGCCGAAACGTTGGGTTAAAATAATAAATACAGAACTTAAACTAAAAAAAGGTAGTATTATTCCAATTAATAATATGAGTTCTGAAAGATATTTTAATAAATACAGATAATTTTATTTATTGATGTGAGACACATCAAAATTTATTTCTAGCATGCAATTTATTTGCAAAAAGTTATCCTAATTAAAAAAGACTTAATAAAAAAAATTTTGGAACATTTCGGAAAAATAATTTAATAATTTGTAACAATGGCATACGAAAATGACAGATTATTTTTTTATTTTAAATAGTTGAATGTTTGCTTAGCCTACTCAAAAAAAATAAAATAGAAATGAAATACTAACTCTGATTTAATTTTTATCAATTTTTTCGTAATGTAAGGGTATGATGTTAGTTAATCGTTGAATTCTGAAGAAAATTCTTTATTTAATGAGATAATAAAAAATATATAATGCCATTCTAAAAAAAATATAACATTAAACCATAAGTTGAGTACCACTGGTTTTAAAATAATAGTGGTTATGCCAAAATGTGTCCCCCTCTATGCCTTTCAAAATGTTTCAATCACTTTTTTTTAAATTTGCATTTAAAATAAAAAAAATACAACGCAAATTTAAAATTAATGTTAGTTGTATTATTTATTTTGTCCAATACTGCACTTCGTTTTATATTTACTTGCTCGTTGCATATTTGTCTTTTCACTTTAATTATCCGTAAGATATACATATAGTTCTCGTCACCAAAAATCGAGGGACGGTCATAAACAGCATAACCGCCCATCACTTAAATTCATAAAGAAACCTAAAACTTCTACCCATTATAAATAATAAGATCGAATAATGTCACTGTTTTGCACACAAAACTATAAAGCAATTTGCGGTGTACCGTACTAAACTATTCCATTCTAGTTTTATAGTATAGGGGCGGTTATGCTGTTTATGACTGTCCCTCGATTTGTGGTGACGAAAACTATACTCGTATGGTCGTATGCATGTATATTTGCTGATGATGTATAGAAACTCCTGTCCTCGGCATTGGAGAAAGTAAATTACATACGTTATTTAACATACATTGGCGGACAAAAGTATGGAAACTTTTTTATTTTTACGATGTAATTTTAGTTAATATTTCTGTGGAAAAGTAAATAGTGACATAAACAATAGTATATCATATACAACAGATTCATTATAGTATATTTAACATTTAATAAATATTTAATAAAAATACCCGTATTTAACAAAAACCCTTGGACAAAAATATAGAAACAAATTCATAAATAAATATATCATCACGGCATATTACCCATTATTGGGTGTGCCATGTAGACGTCGGTAATGATGATATATTTTTATCGTGTGGGTGCTTACCAGGCGTCACCTCACGCGCACTCATAGCTGGTGTGGAGAGTGGATCAATTTTGTGCGATTGAAAGTCTACACTAGCCGGGATCGAACCCAGGTCACCAGACACTATACACGATTCCATAAAAAATAAATAAATAAATAAATAAATATATCATCACGGCATATTACCCATTTCTGGGTGTGCCAGTATCTACAACACATGTAGACATCGGTAATGATGACGATATATTTTACCGTGTGGGCGCTTACCAGGCGTCACCTCACGGGCACTCATAGCTGGTGTGGAGAGTGCACCACAGGGGTCACTTTTGTGCCATATAAATTGGAAATATTTGGCGTCTGTAATTTATTTGCAAAAAGTTATCCTAATTAAAGAAGACCAGATAGTAATCACGCGAAATAAAAAAATAATGAATTTTGGAACATTTCGAAAAAATAATTTAAAAATTTGTAACAATGACATACGAAAATGACAGATAATTTTCTTTTGTTTTAATAGTTGAATATTTGCTTAAACTTCTCAAAAATTTTAAACAGAAATGAAATACTAACTTTGAATTAATTTTTATGAATTTTTTGCAATGTAAGTGCATACACTTGAATTCTGAAGAAAATTCTCTATTTAATGAGACATTCAAAAAAATATAACATTGATTCATAAGTTGAGTACCACTGGCTTGAAAATAATAGTGGTTATGCCAAAATGTGTCCCTCACTATGCCTTACAAAATATCGTAATTACTTTTTTGTGTAATTTTTAATATACATGAATAAAATGCCCTATTCCATTAACTTTATACACCCTGTATAAATATTTTTTATATAAAGAATTAACTTTATTTAGAATTACTCTAAAAAAAAAAAAAAAAAAATTTAAACCGTAAATGCCATTGGATAAATTTATATGCAACCACAACTACATGCAAGGTAAAATATAGAATGATCTTCAGGGTACGTCAAAAAAACAGTGGCGTGGGGTAATGCTGTGTTACAATATAAAAATAAAATGGGGCATTCATCTACAAAAACGAAAGTAAAAAATGGTTAGATTACATTGAAGCAACAACTCAAGATGAATGGAAAATAACGATAAATGATATATATCCTTACCATATTTTAGACATTTACATGAACAACTAATGAATTAAATTTAACAATTGCCTATAAGTCATCTACTGATACTTCTTTGTTGTTTTCCAAATTAAAATAATAATAAATAATAACCTCAAAAATCTCAATAGTAATGTTGTTTATAAAATAAATTGTCTTGATTGTCAATCTTCGTATATTGGTGAAACAAAACAATATATCTACAAAAGAATACAACATAATTACAATATTAACAAAAATAACAACAAACATAGTACCATAGTACATCATTTTAGTACTGTAAGTACAAAATCTTGTGTGAGTTTCGAGTGCAAATGGACAACCTCTCAATCGACAATATCCCATTTTGCGCTCTTAATACACAAATATATTCCCATTTAAGTTCTGAATAGTTTTACCATATACCTCTGCATTAATTGTAGACCCTTTTTTTAACCCATAATTCTACGCTAAATTGCAATAAATAATACGATTGTACTCTGTATGAACTTGAAAATGTCACACAAATCTGGCAACAAAAAATTGTTATCGTTCGTCTTTTGTTTAATAGCTAGGTAGATTTATTTATAAAACTACCCTCGTATACCTGAGAAAAATTGGCATACTTGCAATGGCAAATCATAACAGTTATGAAATCCGTTTCCTATAATACGATCATAAATGAGTAAACTTTTTTAACATTGACAAGAAATGAGAAAATTTCTGCTAGAGAACTGCAGTAGAAAGGAGAAAACAATAATTAGCACACAAATTAACGACATTTTACGCTACTCCAGTAGATAGTAGTAACAATAGATAAGCTTACGTGCATGTGGGTATGTAACTAACTTGTTATGTCGTACAATTTCACTTCCATTTCATTTTTTATTTTCTACATATTTTGTATGACACAGATTCTTTTTCGTTTTATAATGTTGGTAAAATGTTAGTATTGAATTAGAAATTTGCAATAACTGGCACGTCATTATTTTATTTTAAACATCCTTATTTAATAATACCGTAACTAAATTTTGACATTCACTTTTCTTACATTAGACATTTTCTTTTTAGCTATTAGAACGTAAATGCATATTTCGATATGACATATCTAATAACAAACAAAAATAAATAAAAGTAATAGTTTCACGATTGACGTTTATAAATAATTTATGAAAACCAAGGAAAAAGAAAACAAATTCCATGGCCATTGCTACCAATAAGCCGGATTTTGAAATTTCTTTTTAAAATTTTGAAGAAACCAAAAACATTATAAAAACATGAAAAAAAGTCATACCGAGAGTATTTTTAACGTGAAACATTGGATTTGTCATATCCATGGTTACGGCTTGACATCTGATTGACAGCACTGTATTTGTCTGTCCCATTTAAAATGAAACATAGGGAACGAATTTGATATTTGACAAGACATCAATAGAGGTTAATTTTGTTAAATAATTATACCTGCTTTCTAAATTAAATTTAGAAAAAATATTGTGTGCACCTTGTGCCCGAGTGATTTTCTGACTTGGCTAAATTTCTTACAATATTTAAATATGATACTTTTGTCAAATTCATTCCCTATGTTTCATTTTAAATGAGACAGGCAAATACATTGCTGTCAATCAAATGTCAAGATGTCAGAGGTTAATTTTGTTTAAATAATTATACCTGTTTTCTAAAAATTAAATTTAGTTGTAGAAAAAATATTGTATGCACCTTGTGCCCGAAATATGTTCAGTGCACTCGAGTGGTTTTCTCACTCGGGTATTCCACTCAAATTTTTTTATTATTTTAAATAAAACTTCATTCAGTTTTGAAGCAATTCATAGTTTTAAAAAATCTTAAATGTTCCTAGTTTAACAGTATTTTGTTTTCGAGAAATCAGTGTAACGTCACATTTCCCCTATACTTGTCTTTCTCACACACACTGCTCTGAGTACGCTACTAGAGAAAGATAACAATTGTATGACGTCAATTTCCCCTTTTAGCAAATGTGAAATATCTCGTAAAGTAATTATTTAAAAAATGTTTTCATTGTTTTAACTATTATTTATTGAGCCATACTTTAAGTTAAATTGAATTTTTTAATTTTTTTTTTGTTATGGTGGAATACCCCATTGATAATATTCCTTATCTGTTAATCAATATCTATTAACAAAGGACTTGAATCACTTTATTTCCCTAGGGAGTGCTTTATTTCCCTAGGGAGTACTATATTTCCCTCGATAAATAATGAAGCACATTAAGTTATAATTTTGATAAGAATAAAGTTAACATTATTTACCGGTTGTATATAAAATATTTTTCAGATTTAATTTGTACACAGATCATAAATTTTTCATGCTGTTAGGCATTTCATATTATCAATTTGTAAAATATATTGTCAATAAGATGAAATAATAAAATAAGAAGTGTAGTGAAAAATGATAATAAATGTAAGTATGTATATGTATGGTAATCTGGCACAAGTTAAAATAATTGCGTTACTTGAGGGCATAACCAATGAATAATAGCGTGTCTTATTCTAGGTCAAGATACAATGTTGCGATTACGTCCCTGTAGCTTAAATAACGCTGCAAACAGATTTTTTATGTACCTAAATGTTTCTATTCTGTGGCTATCGAGGTCAAAGAAAGAAGCAAACAAGGTCAGCGTCACACACGTCATTAGTGCGAGAGAGACAGCTAGGTCCGGAGAAATGTATGTCAGTAAATGCGGCCGTAACTCGTACTTTCTCGCAGTGGAACTCTGCTCTCACCGGCTGTGGCTGTATAAACTTGTTTCCAGTTTGTATCACGAAAATTAATGGCACAGTAATAATAATGTAATCGCACGGCCTACTACAATTTCTTTGTTCGTCTATGTAACCTTACTATTACAATATGTTCAAATTAAACTAGTTCATGTATTTTTAGAAAAGAAAACACCATTATGCTAGCCGTTTATATAATTTTAAAATTATTCAATTTAAATCTAAATTTATTTAACCCTGCATTCAATACTTTAAGGCCTTTTAAATGTACCCCTTTTCTTGTGTTGTTATTATTATTATTATTATATTTATTCTTGCCTAACCGGCTTAAAATCTACATTATATATATATATATATATATATATATATATATATATATATATATATATATATATATATACCGTATGTCCACGGATCGGGTTCCAAAGAGGAAAAACTTTTTTATTTCTTATTTTACAAAAAATGTATTCTTGATAAAAGTTTTTGGATGTCCCGAAACGGCCAATTCAGTTTTAACATTTTCAAATTTTCTTTTAGTTTCAGATAAAAATCGAAAATTGGTCGTTTTAGTTGAAAATTATTCCAAGTCCCAAAAAATAAGTTTGCGCTGTCATGGTAATTTTTAAAAATCAACCATAATCGTTGAAAATGTTGTCAAAAGACGAACGAATTTACCTAATTCAATGCTATGGCAAAGGTAATAAAGCGATCCGTCGAGTTGAAGAATTTAACAACGATTATGGTTGATTTTTATAACTGACAGTTAATGAAAATAAATAAATAACGGCAATTACCATGACAACGCAAACTTATTTATTGAAAATGTTAAACTGAATTGGCCGTTTCGGGACATCCAAAAACTTTTAGCAAGAATGCATTTTTTTGAAAAATTAAAAATAAAAAAGTTTTACCTCTTTGGAACTCAATCCGTGGACATACGGTATATATATAACAAATTGTGGTACTACATCATAAATTAACTCCCCGTTTCTCGATGACTTCCTTCATCCAATTTTGTCCCGACCCTATATCGTCTAACATCTAACAGAACCGTTTCTTTCCTCCCTTCTCTCGTAACTTCCCTGCACGAAATCCTTAAGCAAATGCCTGAGAGTTTCCTCTTGTCTCCCGCATAGCCTGCAACTCCTCTCATCAACCCCTTTTCTTGTAATATAATTTGATAATTAATTTTATTTTTAAATTATCGCATTGGATAAAGTTATTGATAGTGTAAAAAAATTACGCGGATACCAACTAGGAAAGCACCAAGTTTACTAATGCCTCTATTCTGTACACTTCTATAAGCTCTGTAAGCACTGTAACAGGTAACCTTGTTAAATCTAATGCCTCTATTCTCTACAAAAGCTCTGTAACACTGTATCTTTACAGACTATAAGTTACGGAGCTCTCTCCTATAGAACTACGGTAACAGCTATCCTGTACTTGCTTCTATAATGTTTAACTATGTAACTTGTATTTACAGTGCAGCTAGTTTCCATATAATTTTTTTTTTTAAATTTGACGTTTTAAGTTACGAAGTGATGATGTACCGCAGAAAAGGCAAAAAGGCACATAATGCAGAATTCATCGCAAATGTGAATATAATATTATTTTATAAATGTTTATTAAATATGTATAAATTTGACTTGAGGATAATTTAAGTAATATAACATCAAGGGTTTGTTTGTTTGCAGTAAAGAAAATGTAAAGAATAAAAGAAAAGTCTCATAATAAGACGAAGCATCAGTATGAAGAATATTTAGTTTATTTTCTAATTGTATTCTCCAACTGCTTGTTCATATGAACTATTACTGAATAAATATAGAGCTACTAACATCTGAAATTATGAGTGCATTTTTTTTTTTTCATTAATATTCATACAAGAATAACGCGATAACAATTTTTTTTAAGACTTTAATTTCTAAAAATTCACTTAGTTGTTCAAATGATCTAAATATGCGTACACTTACGTACCATTGTCTTTACAATAAAATAATATTACTAGCAAATTTATATCTCTATCCATTTTTGAATTAATGTCCCAAAAGTCAATATACTCCATATTCAGATAAAAACTTCAAAATTTTCAAAAAACTAATTTTCATGTATCTAAATACTTCTCAATACGCTGATTCCAAATTTTGAAACCGCAGGTCGATATCTCTTTTCGTTCTCGAGATATTTAGATTCAAAGTTTTGCTCAAAACTACCCATTTTTGGGTAATAACCCAAAAATGGGTCGAGATATGAATTTGGAGATATCATCATTCGATTCTACAGGCAAAATTACATAAGTGTACCAATTTTCATAATTTTTGAATACCGCATACAGTCTCTAAAGAAAAATAACTGAAAATGGCCAAAAATTGAAAAAATCGCAAGGGGTACCCCTTAGGATTTTTTCAGATTTTGGCCGTTTTCAGGGGTTTTCAAACTTTTATTAATAAAAAATGAACTGGTTAGTCAAACATTATGAAAATTGGTATACTTATATATTTTTATCCGCAGAATCGAATGGTGGTGTCGCCAAATTCGTATCTCGGCCCATTTTTGGGCTATTACCCAAAAATGGGCAGTTTTATTCAAAACTTTGAATCTAAATATCTCGAGAACTAAAAGAGATATCGACCTGCGGTTTCAAAATTTGGAAACAGTGCACTGAGAAGTATTTAGATACATGAAAATTAGATTTTTGAAATTTTTAAAGTTTTTATCTGAATATGGGATATATTGACTTTTGGGGCAATAATTCAAAACTAGGTAGAGATCTAGCCCAGAAATGGGTAATTTTGAGAAAATATTTGAGGTTGAATATCTCCAAAACTAAAAGAGATATCGACCTGCGTTTTCATGATTTGGAATCAGTGCATTGGGAAGTACGATATATATGAAAATTGACTTTTTGGGGTAAAAACTTAAAAATGAGAACAGTTATGAACTTGGGTATATCGTCATCATTACCGATGTCTACATGTGTTGTAGATACTGGCACACTCAGAAATGGGTAATATGCCGTGATGATATATATATATATATATATATATATATATATATATATATATATATATATATATATGTAGACATCGATAATGATGACGATATATTTTACCGTGTGGGCGCTTACCAGGCGTCACCTCACGGGCACTCATAGCTGGCGTGGAGAGTGCACCACAGGGGTCACTTTTGTTCCATTTAAAATTGGAAATATTTGGCGTCAGTCGGGATCGAACCCGGTTCCCCCAGGTTCACCAGACACTCAAGCACGCGGCCACGGGACCCCAGTTATTTTTGTACAAATAATATCATTTATAAAACAAATTATACACATACACTGATTTGAAGCCAACTTCAGAGTGATGTGTCAAATTTAAATTTCAATTGTTGTAAGAAATATATTAAATGCCACTCGTGTGTAAAATAGCATTTTTTGTCTCGTGCTCGATCAAAAAAGTACTACTTTGCATACTTGTTGCATAAATAACTATTTTTAATTGAGAATTAGCACATCGAATATATAGAAATTTAAAAAATTTACCTGTTTTTTGACACACTGAATAAATACTAAATTATCTTTAAAATAACAAATGAAAACAATTAGAGATGCATTCGGGCCGGGCGGACCGGGCTTTGAGGTTTGGATCGACTCGGCCCGAAAATAAAAATTACCGGCCCGACTCGAAGATCGACTCGACAAAAAAATTAGCTAGCCCGGCTCGAAAATTGACTCGAAATCGGGCCGGGCCAAAGCTCGAAATTGGGTGCATCCGGCATTCCTAATGTTGATTTTTATGTTAAGGCGAAATGTTTAACTTTTTTCGTGTCAAACTTATAAAAAACCTCTACATTCTTATAACTTTCAACATTAGTTAACATAAGTAGTTAAAAAAGAGATCCTTCTAGTGTAAGTTTGTTATAAAAATTACAGACCTACGAGTACTTAACACTTTGTTTACCAAAGCCGTTCGAAAATTTAAACAACTTTTTCACAAATCTTATATAAAAAATGTAATTTACATAAGGATTTTTTATCTAACTTTGTTTCTGCTCAAAAATAGGACAAGAAATCATTATGGTAGGAACAAAAATCACTTTTATTTAAGTATAGGAGTAATAACAATAATAATAGCAACATCACAATATAATTATTATGCTTTAATTAATAACCTTGAATTCTTGAAGTAAAATAATACATTTTTATTTATTAATATGTGAAGTATGTTGTTATTAAATCATTTTGATCCTTTTTAACTTCATCCATTTTCATTAAAATATTAAGGAAACTGTGCATTTGATTGAACTATAAGATTTTTCGGGCCGGCCCGAAAAGCTCGAATTTTCGGGCCAAAATCAAAAGTCCGATTCGCCTCGATTTTTGAAAATGATTAGCCCGATTCGGCCCGATAAAAAATATCTTCGGCCCGGGTCGATGATCGACTCGTAATCGAGGCGGGCTTCGGGCCGGGCCGGGCTAAAGCTCGAAATCGAGTGCATCTCTAAAAACAATATAGTAATATGTTAGTTAAAAATGCTTATAGAAACTCTGGTAATTGCAAATATTCACTTGAAGTAATATAAATTATGCTAGCCATCTGTAATTATTGTTAGACATTAATTATTATAGAATGTTCTGTGTTTTGTAGTGACGATGTAAATTGTTAACATAACTACGGCAATGGCAATGGTAATGGCAACAGTGAGTTTCTAACATTAATGTAAAAAGAAAGTGTATCCGTTGAGTAGAGATTTTTTCTTTCGTTTTATCTGCGTGCGATTATTGCGGTGATAGTAAGAGAGTTGCTGTACTGTTACTTGTTACTGTTACTAGATAGTTATAAGCCGTAGCATAATAGGGTCATAAACTATAATCGAAATACACTAATACAACAAATTTATATTTAAAATTTTTTGAAAATTTCAAAGTCGAACCTCTGTAACTCGAAACTCAAGGGACTGCGAAATTACTTCGAGTTTTAAAGATTTCAAGTTAGAGAAAAAGCATGCTTATTGCAAAAAAGTTTCATTTATTAAAAAATACATAATCGTAAAAAAATTGTAAACATTCTTTAAAACAAAAAATGGGTTATAGAACAATAAAGTTATTTTTTAAAAATAATCAATTATTAATGATTGATGTCTTTTTTTTGGGATGCTTAATTCATAAAATTTTCTAATTTTATTGAACAAACTAAATATTTCATCTGTTGTATTTGCATTCAAGTTGAATTGTTTCGAATACTTTTATCCAATTTGTCTTGAAGCTCATCTTGTTTAGCAATTAGTAGCGATAATTTCTTCGTCATTATCTTTCAACGTCTTGAGAAAAATAGAGGGGAAAACAAGACTGGACAGAATTGACAACACAACCTACAGACAAAACTTAAAAGTAAAATCAATAGAAGATAATATAGCAGGACAGCTGAGATGGTATAGTCATGTAGAAAGGATGGGAGAGGAGAGAATAGTTAAAAAGGTGTTTGAAGCAAAAATTGGAAGAAAGAAATCACGAGGACGACCAGGAAGAACGTGGCTGGATGAAGTAAAGGATGTAGCGCAAAGAAGAGGTCTAACTTGGGAAGAAACGAAGACAGCAACACAAGATAGAGCAGAGTGGAAAAAAATATGGAGAAGACCAACGAACCAGAACTCAACCCCCTCCCCCGCAAGCCGGGGAACGCCTTACACCCGTGAGGGTAGAAAGGTGCTGGATTAAGTAAGTCTCTTCCAACGTGCTTAAAATAATACAAAAAAAAAATATTTTGTGTAGTATAATGCACTAAAGTCAGTTGACAAAATAATGAAAATAGAATTTAGTGTGTTTAATGCAAATTAAATACATTATTACTTAATATAACATTTTTGGTAAGTCGAATGTCATAAATATTTTCATATTAATGTTTCTAATATTACTTTGCTATGAATTTGTAATTCACATTATTTCATTTTTAGAAAGTTTATGATGGATAATGATCTTCAAGAAATATTTGTTCATTTTAACGATGTATAAGATATTAAAATAAGACAATGATGTAGTTGAATATCGGAAAAAGAACCAGACGGTTTATTTAAAGAGAGTGTCTACTGCACTGTCCAGAGCCGAAAAAAAAAAATTAGTGAAATGTCGCACATACGCAGAGCGGTCACTTCTCAAATAGAACCTAAAAAACGCTGTCTCCAAATTATGAATTTTCAGTTAGGTATTGTTATAGTTTGTCTTTTTAAAAAAAAACAACCAAAACAATACCTAGCTGACAATTCCTAATAGGGGATTCCAGCTCAATCAAATGAAAGGAAAATAGTAAAAAAAATACGAATGTATATGCTGAATAACGAATATTAATAAAAAATGAAATGGTATAATTGAGATATTTCGGAAATAAGGAGTTTTCTGTTATAGCGCTTCGACACGAATATGAAATAATATATAATATTTTGATTGGCAACCGAAAGACCGCCTATACATGCATAACAAATAGCGTGTTAGGAGGTGGGGGATACTACCAATGATAGTTAAGAAATTCAAATTCGAAAGGAGGGGCTAACATTCCTGTACTGCAATTTTTATTCTAACATAAATTTCTTGCATTAAACTTAATAATTTAAATACACCTGTAATTATAAAGTATGTAGACTTATACAGTGTTCTAATATTCATTTATTTTATGTAAATATAACTTAAAATAGCATATATTTCAAGAACATTTAGGTCCATGATGAAAACAGTTTGATAAAAAAACACATAAGCGTGCCATCACGTCAATCTTTTCAAAATTTGGGAGACCATAACTCGCTTATTAATAGGATTTTTTTCGCCGGATTTTCATCAATAGTCTTAGTTTTCCTAATATTTTCAGATGAAATTATAAAAATATAATGGTGGAATCCCCCATTATGATAAAGCGGAATAACGCTCACTGCTTGTATTATGACAATTTTTTTTTTTTTATTTTAAGAAAGAAAGCCCGTACAACAGGCCAAGGCCCAATAAAAGTACAGCACAGTTAACAATATACATAAAGAATAAAAGTTTCTAGCTAGACAGTATAATAATAGATAATGAGAAGTACAAACTAAGGATCAGACAAAGAATGCGAGAAAACATATTTTAGAAATGATTTAAACTTAAATAGTGAACAATTAAAAATATCTGGAACATTATAGCTAAGAATCATGTTATTGAAAGAACACATTAATCGATTTACTGTAGAAAACATAACAACATTGGTTTTATATTTTTTAGAAGAGAACGTTTCAAGAGAACGAGTAGAATAGGAAGGCACACGCAGAGATATTTTACTTAAAAGGACGGGACTATCTATATAATTATTTATGATTTTGTATAAAAATGTCAAATCCAACACTTCTCTACGTTTTTGTAAAGTGACGAAACTGATAGAATTATAAGGGAATTTCCAATTTAAAGCTGAAATAAATTTCCGTTGGATACCTTCAATTCTCTTAATATATATTTGGTAATGAGGAGACCAACAAACGACACCAAATTCTAATTGTGAACGCACAAGTGAATAATATAGTTGAACGAGAGTGTTATAGTTCTTGAAAAGTGCTCCAACTCTTAATATAAATCCAATCATTTTATATGCTTTCTTTACAACAGTGTCAATGTGCATGTCATATATGAGTTTACTGTCTAATATTATTCCAAGATCTCTTACATGAGATACACGGTTGATTACATTTCCACCGATATTGTATTGAAATTCAAAATTGGTCCGGTTTCGAGAAAAAGAAATACAAGAACACTTGCTATGATTGACAGATAAATCATTTGCTGTTAAATAAATATTTAGTTTATCGAGATCTGCTTGAAGAGCAATGCAGTCTAACATGCACGTTATCTTACTGTAAACCTTGAGATCATCAGCATACATAATAAATTTCGAATTTGTGGCGGCAAATTCAAACTAAAACCCTAAGTCGCCTCTGCCGATTTATACTCCCATGTTATTCATAGATACGGAAACAAAAAGCAAAAAACATAGAAACGGAAAATGCAAAACTTATCTATTAAACTTTATAAATACAAATCTCTAATGTATTATCTATCTACTTATGTCGTATAAATATCTAAAACACCCAAATTATTAAATAAAATGTAATTAAAGTAGCAAGTGCAAATTCATTAAAATGTAGGTCGTAGCTGTTTTCGATTCTATTTAATCCGGACTTGCGCATGCACTTTTTTCTTTGTCAACACAATTTAGATCGTCAGCAATGAAATTATTTATTGCGGACAACGTAATAACCCTTTCAGACATCGCAAACAACAAAAACGAAAAAAACTTATTACCACCTTATATAATAACTTTAAAGACAAACAGCGTCAAATCCAAAACCAGCTTACACATTCAATTGATCTGTCACTGCAGTTATTTCTAACCGACTGCACCAAGTTACGACATATGTTACTATTTGCAATCCTACTTTCTTTAAAATAAAATTATGCTTAACTTATTATTTTATTTATAATTTTACTATACAGAAAGCAAAGAGTATTGTTGAAAATTAGTACGAAACTCAAAATTGTACTTGAGAAAACAAAATAGCTTTAATAATATGAATTGAAAATGCGCTTCTATAAGAACTTTATTCTGATTTGATTTAGGGTTTCGCGCCAAACGTGAATCTTAACCTCTCTAATGTGGTCTATTCCAGTGTTACTGGGCACGCGCAATTTAGGTCAGTGCTCAGTGCTTCTGCTTCGCTCTCCGTATGCAAGAACGTGTACGTGCGCGTGACTCTTACTCTTGTGTAACACGCTGTTATGAAAGTTCCAAGTCACGGGCAGGGGCACAGGCCTTGGATACTTTTTCGCGTTTTAGCGGTCAACTCCGCTTTAGTTTCCGCCCAAACTTTCTTTTTTCTGACGTCGATCTGGTTATTTGCGACTCAATTCTTTACATACAGGGTGGTTTTTTTCAAGGTGAACAGTGGCGTATTAACGTATTTTGGCGCCAGAAGCTTTTGAAATTTTTGCGCCCCCCCCCCTTCCCTTTTTTTCTGGTTAACATGAATGAAAAAACAAATTTTTGAAATTTTATAGAAAGAAACCAATAATTATAACAAGTAATTAAATATAACATATATATATATAAAGTCTCCGTACGACAGTAGTATTAATGTATTTTAGGAAAAATAGCAGTCTAAAACCCAATATGTTTAATTTCCTTTTAATCCAAAATAAAACGCAGTATATTACGTTATTATTAATGTAAAATAAACAAATAATTTACTTAATTTATTTATATTATGGGGTAAACTTTGAAAGTATTCATAATTTCATGACAAAAAAGTCTCCGTACGATAACCAAAACATTTAAATAATAAACTATTTATTTATGTTTCATAAAGAAATTTTATATTTGGATGGCTTTCCTTTGGTTTTTCCACCAGTAACTAAGCGATGAGTCATTGAATCCACCAAATTTTTGGTCACTGATGGCATTATATTCTGCCATTTTACTTGTAATTAATTTTAAATTCTTTTTTGCTTTACATTCCTTTTTATTTTAAGAATTTTCCGCACTTTCTCAATCTGATTAAAGTCCGGAGACTGTGAGGGATGATTAAGCATATTTTTAATATTATACAGTACGCATTTTCTTATAGAGCGAATTATTTGTCGAATTTTTCTGTTGCACGAAATTAAAATTGTCTGTTAAGGCCCTATTTTTCGGCACATTGTTTAAAATTTGCTTTTAAAATGTCGAGGGAACCTTTGCTATCCATTGTTGCAATAATTACTAATTTTCGTACTCCCGCTGAGGAGCTATAGCCCCTAGACATAATGCTGTCACCGCCGTATTTAACTTACATTTAAATGTTTTAGATTTTCTACTTTTAAATTAAAAGTTTTAATTCTTTATTAGGTTTACTGGTAACGTAAGTAAGTAAGTATAATACATACAGATTAGATATAAGGCAAAAAAAATCGAGAAAACCTAAAATTTAAGGCATTTAATAGTAACAGTTAAATACGCCGGTGACAGCATTATGTCTAGGGGCTATAACTCCTCAGCGAGAGTACGAAAATTAGTAATTATTGCAACAATGGATAGCAAAGGTTCCCTCGACATTTTAAAAGCAAATTTTAAACAATGTGCCGAAAAGTAGGGCTTTAACAGATAATTTTAATTTCATGCATCAGAAAAATTCGACAAATAATTCGCTCTTTAAGAGAATGAGTACTGCATAATATTAAAAATATGCTTAATCATCCCTTACAGTCTCCGGACTTTAATCAGATTGAGAAAGTGCGGAAAATTCTTAAAATAAATAAGAATATAAAGCAAAAAAGAATTTAAAATTAATTACAAGTAAAATGGCAGAATATAATGCCATCGGTGACCAAAAATTTGGTGGATTCAATGACTCATCGCTAAGTTACTGGTGAAAAAACCAAAGGAAAACCCTCGAAATATTATATTTCTATAATAAAAGAATTGGAGTGGAGGACCCCATTAGGAAATATCTTGAACGCAAATTTCGGGTACGATCCATGAAAGAAAAAAATACCTGGGTTCAGAAACCTTTACCGCAAGTCCCATAAAACTTTAGAACGGGCAATTGACAGATTCTGTAATGAGTTCCTTAGATCGCTCTATACAACTATGTATGTATGTATGTATGTATGTATGTAGGTACGTATGTATGTAGGTATTTATGTATAAAAGTACTCCGTACCAGTGCTTGCTGCCTGCTTTCTATAGTCGCGCAACATTATTATTATTCTTCAACTTGAATGTTGTGTTTGTTTGCCAAGTTCAAGGACAGTAACAGAAACGAACTTTTTCTGGTCATTGACGTTTGTTTTCACGTGTTTCAACTGGTTGAAAATATTATTTTATTTAATGCATGATTTAATCATGTTTTGAAATTTAGTTGATTCATCAGCGATCATAAATTCTGTGCCATTTATTTGTTTTTAGTAACACCTTTACATTAATAAATACTTTAATATGTAATATTTTGGATGACTTGATAATACAGTTGAACTTCCATAACTCGAAACTCTCTGTAAGTCGAAGTTTACTTTTGTTCCCGGCACATTTTATATTTTATTATTATTATTTTTATTATTATATTTATTGTTGCCTAACCAGCTTAGAATCTACATATTATATATATTTTACAATAAATTGTGCGTACTACATCATAAATTAACCCTCCGTTTCCCGGTGACTTCCTTCATCCAATCTTGTCCCGACCCTATATCGTCTAACAGAACCGTTTCTTTTCTTCCTTCTCTCGTTAAATGCCTGATAGTTTCCTCTTCTCTCCCGCATAGCCTGCAACTCCTCTCATCACTTGATAGCCAGTATTTATTGTTCCTCTCTTCATTACCACATCTGAACCTGGTAATCATCTTGATGTTTTTCTTTTCATCCAATAAATACCTTGGTATTGACGTCGTTTGTATTAGTTTATATCTCTTTACACGCACATTTTATATATTTACAATGTATTTTGACCTTAAGGACAACCTAATTTCATGAAAATGAACTCTAATCTAGAGTCGTTCATCAATAAAAACGAAATATTTAGTTTGTTCAATAAAATAAAATAAAAAATGAATGTGATTACTTAAAAAAATAACTTTTTTGTTTTAAAGAATGTTTAAAAATGTTTTTTTAATAAATTAAACTTGTTTGCAATAAGTATGCTTTTTCTCTAACTTGAAATCTCTATAACTCGAAGTAATTTCGCGGTCCCTTGAGTTTCGAGTTATAGAGGTTCGACTGTATGTAAATACCTCCTATGTTATTGGCAAACTTTGATTCTGCGTCACGTTTTACATAGTAATTTAAAAGTTTCCTGTACTGGAAATATTTCCTAACCACCATTTTTAGCGAAAATATGTAAATTATTACAAGATTTGGATTCCTGCGATATATAATTTTGTATATCTCATTACCTACATAATTAATTAATTCTTTTCTGTAGTGCTTGTGAAAAAAAGGTTGTTGATTATTTTCCAACATTTGTGTTCATAACTTACCTTTTTTAGCAAACATGTAAACATGTGAAAAAACAAAATGTATAACATTTAATTTAGAATATATTATACAGATTGTACGAATTTCAGAGGCCACCATTGGGATTTTGAAAACTATAAGAAATAAGACTTACATATATGTGGTGCGCCTTACGTGAGACACGTCAAATATTTTTTGTTTTAGAAAAAAAATTCGTAGATTACTAAACAATGAGAAAAAACTAATTGGGGTTGAAATTTTCATTTTTAAATCTCTTAAACAATTTGTCTAAAAAAATGTTTAAATAAAGTTTGTAATAACATAAATTTCTTAAATAACAAATCTTTGGACTAATACGGTTCGGTTCAGTGATGTTCAATCAACCTTTTATCCAGACAACATATTGATTTTTATTTTTTACAAAATTTTAAACTATGACATAATTAGTCAGTTTTATTAGGCTCCGGTTCTTATAGAAAGCATGTAAAACAAAAAATATTGCCGGATTTACTATCTATGGGGTTAGTTCTACCCTCCTATCGATTAAGCGTTGTATGGTTACTTACATAACAGGTTGTATTTTAAAATTAATCTACGAAAGCGTTGCCCTGAAAATATATGAATTTCATTTTCATCTCCGGCATGCGTATCGTCATTGAAAATGCATTCTGAATCTTCATGTAAGAAAGAAAAAATGTTTTGTTTTTATAAATATTAATAATTCTATAGGAAAATCATTAAAAGAGGTTGTTGAGAGAAACGTTTGTATTTGGCGGTTTGTAATGCTTTCCCTACAGGTTCTTCTTGTTATAAGTTGAGTAATAGTAAGAAGAAGCTGTGGTTAAGAGAGAGGAAGGTTGGCAACACTGATTATTAATTTGTGAAAGGGACGCCACGTTTAAGAGAAGTAATTGTCTGTGTATTGTAACATTACATTAGTGAACCGGATGTCTACTTGAAATCCGTAATATAGGGAATACAATATTATTTTTTTCATTTTACTGTAGTTTCTGATCTATTAATTTTAAAGAATAGTTGTAAATATAAAAGTTGTCCAGAATTAAAAACACAATTTGGGACTAAAGTTAACCATAATATCATTTTATTTTACGAAAAAAACGCAAATTAAAATTCGCAATTAAAATTAATAGCATATTTCAGAGTGCCATTGAATTACTGATGTTTTGTTCTTATTTGACATTTAACTTTTGACATATTATTATTATAATTTGGCGTCTGTCGGGATCGAACCCGGTTCCCCCAGGTTCGCGACCACGGGACCCCATATATTTCCAATTTTAAATGGCACAAAAGTGACCCTTGTGGTGCACTCTCCACACCAGCTATGAGTGCCCGTGAGATGACGCCTGCTAAGCGCCCACACGGTAAAATATATCGTCATCATTACCGATGTCTACATGTGTTGTAGATACTGGCACACCCAGAAATGGGTAATATGCCGTGATGATATATTCTTTTATATATTATTATAATTAATTTTGAATGTTATAATAATATACCATTCATGAATCTTTTTTGTGCTTAATTACACTTTTAATAATTATATAAAGTTATTTATTGACAATTTTACCGACCCTGTGTAACACGGGAAAAGGCTAAGAGAAAGAAGAAGAAGACGAAGAATAAGATACAAACCAATGAGTAGTATTATTTTGATGAAAATTATATTTTATAATTTCTGTCAGATAAAATGTCATAAGATTTGTTTGACCTTTTATTTCAATACCATAGCTAATTTTATAAAGACATAACTTTGATAAAATTTTAAACTCATTATCTCGGTTACGAAACATACAAAAGAGAATGTGATTATTGATTCAGATACAGAATTTAATTTTCTACAACATTTATTTGAAGCATTTGTGTCTAAAAGTAATAGGCCATTTTTCCGCAAGAAAAAATTGTTTTTCCATTTTTCGTGTTACACCCGGTAGACAGACTACAATGCGGGCCGATTATATTCATTAGTATTACGTCATAATATCCAAAATACAATATGGCAGCCCGAAAATTGCGTAATAATAATAAAAGTATTAAGTAATGGTACTTCCACTGTATTCATATTTAATAAAATTTACTTTAAACAGTACTGTTAATCGCATTAGCATAAGTGATAAGAATTATCACAATGAACCCCTTGTGCACGTCGCTGTTGTATATGTAAATAACTTGATTATACGTACAATAACAAATCATTATACCGGGTGTCCCATTTAAATGTACCATAACTAACTACTCGAGAAATATGTATCGGATTAAAAAATATCCCGAATCAAAAGTATAATAATAAATAAATAAATAAATATATCATCACGGCATATTACCCATTACTGGGTGTGCCAGTATCTACAACATATGTAGACATCGGTAATGATGATGATATATTTTACCGAGTGGGGGCTTACTAGGCGTCACCTCCCGGGCACTCATAGCTGGTGTGGAGAATGCACCACAGGGATCACTTTTGTGCGATTAAAAGTCTGCACTGGCCGGGATCGAACTCGGGTCACCAGATTGGCAACCAGACACTATGTGCAAACGGCCACACGACCCCATGGGGACATCCGAACAGAGAAGAAAATTTTTTTTTATAACCAGTGGTTCTAAAGTTACAATACAAAGTTGTATTTTTTAAATGGAATGGTATACAGGATGAACACTGAAAACCGTGACATAGGCGTTTAACATGGAGAAGATAAAAGCATTTATTTTTCATATTTCTAACTTGATGTTATATTTTTGTAAAATAAATACTTCTTATTTACTCAAGTATTAATAAATGTGTTTATTGATCTTCTTACATTGAGAGTTGTGCGACGAAATCCCAAACGCGTATGTATTAGAGAATAAGAGAGGGCGCGCATAGGTTGCGCCGAGTGCTACGACTAAGTTTCTTTGCTACCGTTTGACTTTACACCGTTTTTTTTTTTTCAAAAACTATAAAGATTTCGAAAAAAATTTAAGTAAAAAAACTGATTTACACCGTTCTTTACAACATTGTCGCTGTATTATATAGTTTATCTCTTATGGATGGAAAGTTTGTCGCTGACCGAAAATTGTATTGCAAAATGTAAAATTTACATGTTCCATGTGTAGTTTTTATTTATTCCAAAATTATTATTCCCAAAAGTGATGCTTTTTCTCACTTGGTAGAACAAGAATACTTGTCGAAGTATAATACAAGAATTACACAATGTATACAATTTTTTCTAAACTTTTTCTAACATCTGTTAATAAAGAGCACGGCTGCGGTATTTCGCTACCGATAAAGCGTCTCTGAGTTATACAGATCACTTCTCTGCCAGTTTTTGGGACGGTTTTTCCTCTGGCAAAAGGAGATTTTTTCCTGAGAAGATGCATGTTCGCCGTCCATGTTATTGCCGGGCATGCATATATTGTCTAGAAAATTGTATACATAAAAAATGTAACATTTATGAATATTTCTTGTTACCTTGGTTACTTGTTTTTGTTATTTCACATATTTATGTCAATGTATCCCCTGAAGAAGGCACCAGTTTATGGTGCCGAAACGTTGGGTATAAATTAATAAATACAGAACTTAAACTAAAAAAAAGGTAGTATTTTTCCAATTAGTAATATGAGTTCTGAAAGATATTTCAATAACTATACACGACATTTAATAAAATTTCTAGTAACTAGTATGACCTCTACGATTATTTAATAATGTCCTCATACAGTTGGGTGTGCTTAATTTGTTATTGTCTTCTTGTGGTGTTGCTTTCCATTCTCTTTGAAGAACTGAGAAACGATTTCTGAGATTATTAATGTGGTCATTTGTATTTTTCACTTTTCTCTGCAATATATCTCAAGCAAGTTCTAACGAATTTGAATCCGAGGACTAAGGAGTCCACGGTACTAATAAAATTTGTTGCTGATTTAACTCATCCATTTAAGTTTGGGCAGTCGGACGTGCATTATCATGCATCAAAACAAAATTTTCATTCACCTATCTGCATATCGTACAAGTAAACTAACCTGTTCAAGGTAAATTTTACTTATTATATTGCCTTGGATTAAAACGAGGTCCATTTTTTCGCCAATGCTTATGCCAGCCTACACACATGTTTGTATAACCTCTAAAAATGAGCGTTTTGGAATTTATTCTAGCGATTTAAGTTATCTGGCTGCCTTCTAACTCAGATTTTTTTTTTTTTTGAATCGACTTAAATACCATATCCAGATTTATCGGAGAACTATACAGATGACCTCTGTTCATTTGTAAAATTTTGGTGTTCGCATATGCTCTGTGCGATTTCCTACCATTAGAGGTGGAATTCTGCTTGTTAAAAAATTAGCTGAATACAAATTGTACCTAAGTAGAGATCTAATTCTTTGAAAAATCGAATAAACCAGTAGGTTTGTAGGAATGGCGATGGGTACCCGGGTGATCGGAACCTATCCGATAATATTGTACCCGGGCATAAAATTTCTTGCCCGATTACCCAAAATATACCCGCTGCCTGTTAATTACCCAATACTCTTTAATTATCCGAACAGTTTTCAGCTGCCGGAAAGATTATTTCTAAAAGAAGAGCTTTTTATTACCAACCATAGGTAATTAATATAATTTATGTTGTTTTTTATAGAGATACAGTATATTATTTATTTGTATTACTTTTTATTTAATAAATATATGTAAACATATAAATAAATAAATAAATATATCATCACGGCATATTACCCATTTCTGGGTGTGCCAGTATCTACAACACATGTAGACATCGGTAAAGATAACCGCGAGGGCGCTTACCAGGCGTCACCTCACGGGCACTGACAGCTGGCGTGGAGAGTGCACCACAGCGATCACTTTTGTGCCATTTAAAATTGGAAATATTTGGCATCTGTCGGGATCGAACCCGGTTCCCCCAGGTTCGAGACCAGACACTCAGGCACGCAGCCATGGGACCCCATGTAAACAATAATTATGAATTTTATTAAAAAGTAAACTGCTAATATAAGGGTAACTGGTAATTAACAAATTAACGAATTGTGTTTATATACTTAAAGGATAACGGGTAATTAAAGGGTATCGGGTAATTAACGGGTAAAGGGTACTTGTTTCGGTTACTCGGGTACCAAAATATCGGAATTCGTCATTCCTACTCCATTGGTTAACATTACAACCACAAAAAACAGTGCTTTTTTAATAACAATAATTTTAAAATTAATGTACAGGGTGAAACAAATTCGAGTTCCTTATATGAAAAACTCTCTTATTATGCACGCTACAGAAATTTGACGTAGGTCTATGGGCCAACTTAAATAGGCACCACAGGAATTTTCGATCGTCCTTTGTTGAAAAACCAAAGAAAACCTATCCAAATATATTTCTTTATGAAACATAAATAAATGGTTTATTATTTAAATGTTTTGGTTATGGTACGGCGACTTTTTTGTCATGAAATTATGAACACTTTCTATGCGTACGTCATAATATATACCTATAAAACTATATCATCTGTTTATTTTTTATATATAATTTACAATAATTTTCTAGTTTTGATGTTATTTAAATATAAAATAAACAATAAAAAACTTAATGGTAATGACAGTGTTTCCTATATTTATAAAACGTAATCTAATCTAACCTTACTAAGTCTAGTATAGATAACCTAATTTACACGAAACGTAACAAATATTTATTTCGATTATATTTATTTTTGTACTTACATACAGAGGCCCCATTTTAAAAGTTCCCGCCTAAAGTTTAAAAATAAGCAACCCATGTTACATTTCATAAGTGACTTGGTTTTTAAAATTTTGTTTTGCTCTTGTACTTACTGTGATTATTCGATTTAAAGTACTAATATTTATCAAGTGGCTTATGAAATGTATTCTGTTTTGTCTATTTTTAAACTTTAAGGCGGGAACTTATAAAATAGACACCTGTATACAGGGTGGTTGATTTTTCATTGTCCAGCTTATATCTTCTGAAATATTAAAGATACAAAAAAAAGTTATATACAAAAGTTGTTTAATACAACTTGATCTATAATTTAGCATAATCAATTTTCTCCAAAGCCTACCAATTTTTTGGAAAAATGTTTAACTTTATTTTTTTAAATGGAACACCTGTATATTTTGACAGAATAGGATTCTTAATAAATATCTCTTTACAATGATGTGTAACAAGTAAGGATACCTATAAATTATGCCCTATAAAGCAAATAGAAATATGATAAAAGTAGGCTATGATATTCTATTGTTTATACCTGTATCTTCTGTCACACATGAACATTGGCTACGTAGGGGTTTTCCTTTGAATAAAATTATTTCTAATAAAGCAACTAATAGAATTAGTAGCACTGATGATTTACAAAATTATTAATACTTTTATTTAAATATCAAGTAGCAATCTGTGACATATGTTACTGGTATAAACAATAGAATATCACAGCCTACTTTTGTCGTATTTCTATTTACTTTATTAGACATAATTTAAAGGTAAACCCTTACTTGTTACACATCATTGTAAAGAGAAATTTATTTAGAATTTTATTCCGTAAAAATATACAGAATGTTCCATTTAAAAAATCAAAGTTAAATATTTTTCTGGAAAATTGGTAGGCCTTGGAAAAAAATTGTTTATGCTAAATTATAGACCAGGTTGTATCAAATAACTTTTCTATGTCACTTTTTCTTGTATCTTTAATATTTCAGAAGATATAAGCTGGACAATGAAAAATCAACCACCCTGTATAGGTATGTATATACCGTTTCGTGTATATTGACATAACTATTTGTTTCTTCTTCTTCATTACCGATATCTGCAATAAAGCAGATTGTAGCGCACTCAGAAATGGGTAATATGCCGTGATGATATATTTATTTATTTCTTCTAGAGCTTGCAGCAATATATAATTGAATTATAATATATTTTTGATAAATGTTGAATCATACAGATTATGCTATTTTATTGCATAATTTATTAACCATTTGTTAATATCGCATTTCTTAATCGCAATTATTTAAATTTATATATCACATTTAATGGAAAAGATTAGAAATATGTATATAATTGAAATGTACGTAATTATTTTGTAACTGTAGACTGTTGCAACACCCAGTATAACTTAAAAGGAAATTCCAAGTGGTTCGACCCTGGAAATTTACTGGTTACTCACCCAAATACGTCACTTTTCTTTGTTCAAGAGCTAATCGTCCCGGAGCACGTCTGAGTTTGTTAACCACGAAAACAGTGTTTTTGTTTTCTGAGAATCAATAGCGTTTCATAATATTTCATAATTAAACCGGGGATATTACGGAAATGATACGCAATATGTGAACTTGTCCTTTGTCTGTGAAAAACATATTCAGTAAATAAAGAATTATAATTGAAGAAATATTTTTTTATATTGTTTGAATACATTATAGCAGTCTAAACAAATACATAGGTTGTTTAAAAATATATTGTTTACAAAAGAGTGTTTCGGACAAATAATTATATTACTAATTTATTTAAAAACAAATACAGAAAATAAAAACTGAATTATTTCACTATTACATCTACATAATGTATGTAAGTATTAGGAATGACGAATTCCGATAATTTTGGTACCCGAATATCCGAAACAACTTCCCGGATAGTACCCTTTACCCGTTAATTACCCGATACCCTTTAATTACCCGTTATCCTTTAAGTACATATACACAATTCGTTCATTTGTTAATTACCAATTGCCCTTATATTAGCAGTTTGCTTTTTAATAAAATTTATAATTATTGTTTACATATATTTATTAAATAAAAAGTAATACAAATAAATAATATACTGTATATCTATAAAAAACTTAACATAGGTATATGAATTGCCTGTGGTATGGTAATAAAAAGATCTTCTTATAGATACAATCTTTCCAACAGCTGAAAACTGTTCGGGTTCTTAAAGGGTATTGGGTAATTAACGGGCAGCGGGTATATTTCGAGTAATCGGGTAAGAAATTTTATACTCGGGTACATTATTATCTGGTAGGTTCCGAGTACCCGGGTACCCATCGTCATTCCTAGTAAGTATACATACATATACAGGGTGTTGATTAAAAAGCGGGTCATAGGCTTTTAACATGGGAAATCAGTTTTTCCTTGCTCAAAATTTTCCATTTAATTTTTGACAAAAATATTTCACATAAATGATGAAGAGAGTTAAAGAGAAGTAAATCACTAATCAAATTTTATTTTACTTATTTAATAAGCTATAAAATTCAATTTGAAATTTTATAAATATTGCTCGATCTTCGAGCTCAAAATTGAGTGCATTCGACATTCCTAGTTTTGATTTTCATAGGGGGCGAAATATTTAACTTTTTTGAACTTTTAGACCGTTCAACAACATAACTTATTAAAAAAGAGACGCTTTTAGTGTAAGCTTGTTGTAAAAACGAGTATTTAACACTTTTTTTATTGAAGGGGTTCTAAATTTTACACTAGTTTTTTAACAAATCTCTCTGAACATTTAAGGGTTTATATTATCTAACTTTATGTTTCAGCACAAAAATTAGACAAGAAATCATTACGGTAGGAATAAAAAATATTTTTATTTAAGTATATAAATAATAACTAATAATATTGCAATCTCAATAGCATTATTTATTATACTTCAATGAATAACTTTGAATTCTTAAAGGATGATCTCATTCAATGATTTTGATCTTTTTTAACTCCAACCATTTTAAAATATTAATGAAACTGTGCATTTGATTTAGTAATGTCTTTTCGGGCTCGGCCCGAAATATCTAGCTTTTCGGGCCGGGCCAAAATGAAAAATTCGACTCGCCTCACCTTTTGCAAATGATTGGCCCGATTCAGCCCGAAAAACAATACCTACGTCCCGGCTCGATGATCGACTCAAAATCGAGCCGGGCTTCGGGCCGGGCCGGGACAAAGCTCGAAATCGAGTGCATAATTGTCGACGAATTTTATTTTTATTATACTAATGGAATATTTTCTCCTACAATAATAAATTAAGTTTAGTATCTGTATATGGGGTCCCGTGGCCGCGTGCCAGAGTGTCTGGTCGCGAACCTGGGGAACCGGGTTCGATCCCGACCGACGCCAAATATTTCCAATTTTAAATGGCACAAAAGTGACCCCTGTGGTGCACTCTCCACGCCAACAATGAGTGCCCGTGGTGTGACGTCTGGTAAGCGCCCACACGGTAAAATATATCGTCATCATTACCGATGTCTACATGTGTTGTAGATACTGGCACACCCAGAAGTGGGTAATATGCCGTAATGATATATTTATTTTATTTATATTTATAAAAGAGAGTGGTTTTATATTTCTAAAAATCATACTTCATAAAATTAGATTCTAGATTCTTACATAATCATGTAAGTGAATAATAAAATGTTGTAATAATATAATGAATTATTAATGTAATGTTATGATGATTCATAAAATTCGATGATTATTATAAAGTAAAATTCATAATTAAAGATATTAGAGCTGAGTAAGACAAGTACGGAGTATTACGTATTTTTGACGTTACTCTTGCATGCTAGTAATTCTCCGAATGAAAGTGCGCATGTGTGAAGGTTCCCCACCCCTTGCCTTTCGGCTGCGGCGTCGTTTTGTATCTGTATCGTCCTCTACGCCGTCCGACAATGTTTGTCTGCACTCCAAGTAGCAATAACAGGGTCAATGGCTGATTGACAAATAGTTGTATTTCGTCAAGGTCGGCGATGACGTCAGATAGTGCGATTCAGCGGTGCAGTTCGTGCTCGACTGCTCACCCGAGCTTCATGTTGTCGTGGTCGTGAATTGCTAGCGCGCTCAACGCGCTTTCTATAGGCATAGGGATACATAGGGTTCCCAGAATTTCAAAACGGAAAAGCGGGACGCTAGGTTACGATAGGTTCAATGATTAAAATACAAGCACAAACTCATATTGGTTTGGCCGGTTAACATTTTCAACAAACAAATTATAAAACTTATGCAAAAGGTTAGAAATTTCTACAAATTCAGACATTTAATTTTGGATTACATCGCTTTTATTAGTAATATCAGTTTTGAATCATTCTATTAGGCATTGGATCCCTAAGCTTGTTACAATTTGGTACATGACTATAATATAATTTTAATCTCGTCTGATAGTTAAATGCCCGAAACATATTACTTTTCCATATTTGTGAACCTTGATTTTGTATAACTTTTTGAAGTTATTCAAATCGCTGTTTATATTTGAAAAACAGCATTCATTTTCTTGTTTGAAGCAGTTATTTAGAAACTCAGACTATCTTCAATAACAATAAAAAAAAATTATTTACTTTAATGATTTAATAGAATATTTTCGGAAATTATTTCATACAAAATGTCCTACGGGTCCAAAGAGCAATATAGATATCGCAATATGTTAGTAACAATTTAGGGATATTATTTTATTAAAAATAGAAACAGACTATCTTTAATAACAATAAAAAATTATTTACTTCAATTATATGGTAGACTATTTTCGGAAATTAATTCATGCAAAATGTCTTACGGGTCCAGAGGATAATTTAGTTATTGCAATTTGTTAGTAACAATATAGGGATAATATTAGTAAAGTTAAAAACACAGGCTATTTTTATTAACATTAAAAAATTTTTTACTTCACGGGTATAATTGAAATTATCGCAAATTAATTCATACAAAATGTTCTACGGGTCCAGAGGACTACATAGACATTGCAATTTGTTAGTAACAATATAGGGATAATTATTAGGAATAGGGTCATTCCCAAGATCCAGACTTGGATAGGTGCCCGCATATTAAATGCAGCCTACTTTTTACCGCTTACTACTAGTATCCGTACCCACGCAGTTCCAAACATAATAAGCTCCCAGAGCTCGACCTCCCATAGGTCCATGGGTGCCAGACCCATTATGAGAGCTTAGCTTACGATCACACGTATGTCTCAGACCTCTCGTGATAAACCCTAGGTTTATCCTTTACGTCCCAGACGTTTTCGTAGATCTCAGCCTTTCATTTGGTGTTTCTCACTCTGAGGTTTCTCTACTAGCGGTATCATAGCCACCTACACATGTCTCGAACATGTTGAGCTCCCAAAGCCCGACCTCCCATAGGTCCATGGGTCCCAGACCCATTATGAGAGCTTGGCTTACGATCACACGTATGTCCCAGACCTATCATGATAAGCCCCAGGTTTATCCTTTACGTCCCAGATGTTTTCGTGGATCTCAGCCTTTCATTTGGTGTTTCTCACTCCTGAGGTTTCTCAACTAGCGGTATCATAGCCACCTATACATGTCTCGAACATGTTGAACTCCCAGTGCCCGACCTCCCATAGGTCCATGGGTCCCAGACCCATTATGAGAGCTTAGCTTACGATCACACGTATGTCCCAGACCTATCATGATAAAACCCAGGTTTATCCTTTACGTCCCAGACGTTTTCGTCGATCTCAGCCTTTCTTTTGGTGTTTCTCACTCCTGAGGTTTTCCTACTAGCGGTATCATAGCCACCTACACATGTCTCGAACATGTTGAACTCCCAGAACCCGACCTCCCATAGGTCCATGGGTCCCAGACTCATTATGAGAGCTTAGCTTACGATCACACGGATGTCCCAGACCTATCATGATAAACCCTAGGTTTATCCTTTACGTCCCACACGTTTCCGTGGATCTCAGCCTTTCATTTGGTGTTTTTCACTCCTGAGGTTTCTCTACTAGCAGTATCATAGCCACCTACACATGTCTCGAACATGTTGAACTTCCAGAACCCGACCTCCCATAGCTCCATGGGTCCCAGACCCATAATGAGAGATTAGCTTACGATCACACGTATGTCCCAGACCTATCATGATAAACCCTAGGTTTATCCTTTACGTCCCAGACGTTTTCGTGGATCTCAGCCTTTCATTTGGTGTTTCTCACTCCTGACCTACACATGTCTCGAACATGTTAAACTCCCAGTGCCCGACCTCCCATAGGTTCATGGGTCCCAGACCCATTATGAGAGCTTAGCTTACGATCACACGTATGTACCAGACCTATTATGATAAAACCCAGGTTTATCCTTTACGTCCCAGACGTTTTCGTGGATCTTTGCCTTTCATTTGGTGTTTCTCACTCCTGGGGTTTCACTACTAGCGGTATCATAGCCACCTACACATGTCTCGAACATGTTGAACTCCCAGAGCCCGACCTCCCATAGGTCCATGGGTCCCAGACCTATTATGAGAGCTTAGCGTACGATAACACGTATGTCCCAGACCTATCATGATAAATCCCAGGTTTATCCTTTACGTCACAGATGTTTTCGTGCATCTCAGCCTTTCATTTGGTGTTTCTCACTCCTGAGGTTTCTCTACTAGCGGAATCATAGCCACCTACACATGTCTCGAACATGTTGAACTCCCAGTGCCCGACCTCCCATAAGTCCATGAGTATGGGTCCCAGACTTATTATGAGACCTTAGATTACGATCACACTTATGTCCGAGAACTATCATGATAAACCCCAGGTTTATCCTTTACGTCCCAGCCGTTTTCGTGGATCTTAGCCTTTCATTTGGTGTTTCTCACTCCTGAGGTTTCAGTACTAACGGTATCATAGCCACCTACACATGTCTCGAACATGTTGAACTCCCAGTGCCCGACCTCCCATAGGTCCATGGGTCCCAGACCCATTATGAGAGCTTAGCTTACGATAACACTTATGTCCCAGACCTATCATGATAAACCCCAGGTTTATCCTTTACGTCTCAGACGTTTTCGTGGATCTCTGCCTTTCATTGGGTGTTTCTCACTCCTGAGGTTTCACTATTAACGGCAACATAGCCACCTACACATGTCTCGAACATGTTGAACTCCCAGAGTCCGACCTCCCATAGCTCCATGGGTCCCAGACCCATTATGAGAGCTTAGCTTACGATCAAACCCCAGGTTTATCATTTACGTCTCAGACGTTTTCGTAGATCTCAGCCTTTCATTTGGTGTTTCTCGCTCCTGAGGTTTCACTACTAGCGGTATTATAGCCACCTATACATGTCTCGAACATGTTGAACTCCCAGTGCCCGGCATCCCAGAGGTCCATGGGTCCCAGACTCACTTGATACTATGTACCCTAGCTACCTTCAGAGCTCACGGGTTTATGGACCCAGGGATGTCCCAGACAATCCTTCGGATATTAGGAAAATACTACACGTTTGTGGCCACAAACAAATAATATAAATATATATCTTACATATACCATTCATAATTAATATTATTTTAAATCGTACTGATTTAATCAAAGATCTTGGCATATAAGTTGATCCAAAGTTAAATAATATGACTATTCACGTTGAGGAATTAATTAATATAAGTACATTAAAACACTTTGTTTTATATTCCGCTTCACGGCTTCATAAATGGTTTTAACAATATATCTTGTTTTGTAGCTTTATTTAAAGCCTTAATAGTTAGGACGCGCGTACGGTGGTTGTAATTTCTTACTAGTGCCCTCGCCAATAATTTGCATCTCGAATACTACCAAATCATTTTCTTTATATTTTCTAGCTGGCTTTCGTTTTTTTTATCAAATTTTCTTTTTGCAACATTGAGTAAAAAATAAATTTTTGACTACTTTTTGTATCTAGTTCGCGCACTCAATAAGTACAAAATAAATTTATAGGAATTGATTTTTAAAGATGTAGTGATAATTTAATTTCATTGTTTTATGCTTTACATTAATTTTCCGAAATTTATATAGACGAAATAGATTAAATTTTTTCAACTGTATGTTTCCTGGTTTGTACGATAAATTTGGTAATCCACTCCTGGCCTCTCAGGTAAAGAAATATTCCGGGGTGCTGGGTTAACCGAGCGTAAGAAGTCGAAGTCAATGTGCATTTATCTTGACACAAACTATGCCTTTGTATATACTATTAATAAATAACTGTTTAGTAAAATGCATTAAACAATAAAAGAATCTGAATATAAGAGACGATAAAGGTCTTACAGACTGAAGGCAGACAGGTGTCGGCGGCGGCGTTGGTGGCGGTCGGTGGTACTGGTGGTGGCAGTGGCGACGGCCGATGCAGTTGACCTTGAGCAGGCGCGTCAGGCCGCGTCGGGACGGAGGGCGGTAAAGGGTACGCGGATGTATTCCAACTGTCTGTCACCATTCTGTCAATGTTACTGCCCTGCTACTACTCTCACCAAACCTCTAACTTTACCCCTAGGGATTTGTTCAAACAACAAATTTAGTAATATATAGGTCGTGCCAACTTTTAGTGCAATTGACTTCAGAAGACCCTTGCTGCAGGTAGTCCTCAAGAAGATTAAATTAAAAATTCCTGGACCGTATTTGTACAATCTCTGCTATTTTAAAATCAAGAAGAGAAAAATAAGTGTACTACAACATGCTTTAACAAATATATTTATTTATAAACTGGAAATAAAAAATATTAAACAAAAATATTTTATTCACAACCATTATAATAATATACCGAATCCTAACCTTTTGGAGGTTGGAAAATATGTCAGTCCTAACTTTAATGACAATCTTTTAGGTAGGACATAACAGATTTCACTTCCATCTCTTGGGTTGGAAATGTTTATGTAGAGGTTGCCTAGCAACATTGTCATAGATCCTTATAATAAAGTAGTCTATATCAAATTTTCTGAGATCTGTCAAAAATATTAATAAAATTAAAGGTTATAACTCGTTGATTTATTTTGAAAATTATTTATTTAAAATGAGGATGATTGTGAGTAAAATAGTATATATATATAACCTTGGTGGGAGTTTCATCACAGCCTCGAGCTTTACCTCACCTCGAGGCTTCGCCTCTCGGTAATATACATAAGCCCTCGGCTGTAATGAAACATCACCCACCTCGAATGTAATATAAAACAATTGACAATAAAAATGCATATGTGTACGATACTGAGCAATAGTCGTTAAATATATGTAACGTCATTCTGGGATTCGTCTGGATTCCAAGATAACTTGACGTTGTCAATTTTACAAAAAGAAAACCCCAGTACTGTGAATAATTCTGTTGAGACTTTAGTTAATCATTTCATTTCACAATCATCACATTTTTGTCTCTCGTATAACATTGGCACTGGTGGTAAAATAGTTTCTTTATACATCGTATATATTTTTCTCCGAATAATATCTGCTTCAACATCACTAATTATTCTTGATTTTCCTGAGATTCTAAGATTTGTAAGGCAGTTGTTCTAACCATTGTAATGATTTATTTGCAATTTTTTGTAATTTATGCAGTAATATTAAAATAATTAATATTAAAATAATTAATATTAAATAATGTACAAAATGTAATGTACTATTATCATGTTCAATATCATGGCATAATTTTCTACCGGACACTTTTTATTAACAAAAAAATGTTTTCCCATGTTAAACGCCTATGTTAACTCATAAAATAAAGAAATAAACGCTTCAATACATTGCTGTCAATCATTCATACGGTAACTATGGAAATGATAATACCCTATGTTCACTGATAAAATAAACTCTCAGTATATTATACATTACGTATAGGAATGACGATGGGTACCCGGGTACTTGGAACCTACCCGATAATAATGTACCCGGGTATAAAATTTCTTACCCGATTACCCGAAATGTACCCGTTGCCTGTTAATTACCTGATACTCTTTAATTATCCAAACAGTTTTCAGCTGACGGAAAGATTGTATCTAAAAGAAGAGCTTTTTATTACCATACCGTAGGTAATTAATATAATTTATGTTTTTTATAGAGATACAGTATATTATTTATTTGTATTACTTTTTATTTAATAAATATATGTAAAAAATAATTATGAATTTTATTAAAAAGTAAACTGCTAATATAAGGGTATCTAGTAATTAAAAAATTAACGAATTATGTGTATGTACTTAAAGGATAATGGGTAATTAAAGGGTATCGGGTAATTAACGGGTAAAGTGTACTATCCGGGTAGTTGTTTCGGGTACTCGGGTATCAAAATTATCGGAATTCGTCATTCCTAAACGTATATTACTTGTTGATGTCTTAAAAAACAACAAACATGTATAAAAAAACAACAAATTGTTATTGTATTAATTATTTTTAATTACAGGGTCATAATGACCCTGGTGTACCAATATCATAACTTTGTGGGGGTGTACCAGTGTAGGGATAAGTTTAGCAGGTTGCAGGTGTTACATCTAAGATAATGAAGAGTGCACACACACATTTTCCACCGAGCGAGGTTGCGTCCATGTGTTATGACTGAGTCGGTGACGCCTGTTTATTGCGCGGGTCGCGGCTCGCGGGGCACACGGTTCAAGGTCCCAGCGCAGGTTAAAGAACTAAAGTGTCGTTTCTGGCGCGCTCGCGCCTGCTCCGCACTGCGCTGTCTCCGTCTCGAATCCCGTACCACTGCCCTTGCTCGTGATTATGTCATCGAACATAGCAGACGCAGTGTATAGTTGGGTTAACATTATTTGGCGATGGATTCCAATAGTGTTTCTCAGCAAGTATTCCGCAAATTTATGAGGGGTGGAATGTCATATTTACCAGGATAGTACATATTTGATAATGATAATATAAAAAGTAACAAAATTTTTATTAAGTTACGGCCGTTTCGTCCTCACGGACATCGTCAGACTGAGTACATTTAGGAAAAAACCGCAGTTAAATATGTCTTAAGTCTTATAGTATTTGAGAAATTGTGGCTCAAACACACACACACACACACGGACATCATCGTAAAAATGTTATAATCAGATTCTAGGGACCTTAAAACGTGCTTATCCACTAAAATCTGGATATGCGATTTTTATCATTATTATTAGAGATGTGCCGATTATGATTTTGGCCGACTAGCCGATTAGTCGGTTGTAAAGAGCCCGACTAGTCGGCCGACTAGTCGGCCAAGCCGATCACGGTTTCGGGGATTTCCGTGACGTAAATGTCATAGATATATTTTCTTTACAAGCAAGTAATTTTAGAAACTGATTACCAAAGGAAAGGATGCTTTGCTTTACATTTCAAAATGTGTAAGACTGATTATAAAATAAAATTATTAATAAACAATCAAGGTTTTTATTTAATGTAATTCCCCCCATTTTATTGAGAAATACATACAAAGTAAAAAGTCGGATAGTCGGCGCTCTTTGCCGAATAGTCGCCGAATAGTCGCCGACTACGATAGTGGCCGGATAGTCGGCTTTACCGACTAGTCGCCGACTAGTCGGCACATCTTTAATTATTATTATTATATTATTTTATTATTTTATGTTCTTATGTATGAATACGTTTATGAATGTGGCTGAGGTGAAAGAAGTGTGCATGGGTAGGAATGTGTGGCGAAGGATGATTGTGCGTAACTATTATTGTGGTCCGGATGCGGTTATTCGCTACCGAAAATCGGTCACATTAATATGTTTTTAATGTTCATTAATATTTTCGGGTTTTTGCTAACCCACTAAGTGGGAAACGCGTGATTTTATGTATGTATGTATGTATGTATCATTATTCCAATACCTCTCTTAGGGAGAGGTAAATAAGAAGAAAATTTCCTTGAAAAGAAGTATTTTATTTTGATATACCTTGGATTTGTCATATCCATGGTTATGACTTGACATTTGATTGACAGCAATGTATTTGCCTGTCTCATATAAATGAAACATAGGGAACGAATTGAACAAAAGTATTATATTATATAGTACATTTTGAAGCAAATCTGGATTATTATTAACATTTTTAAACATTTTTTCTCAAAAAAATATTCTTCCAAGTCGCCCACAACGAACTCCTGGTGATTTTTAAAATGATATCTATAATGCTCCTTTTTAAATAATCTACGTACAATAGTAGATGTACTTACACCAAATACCGATAGTGTAGGAAAGAAATGACAATTTCGTTCCCGATGTTTCATTTTAAATGAGACAGGCAAATACATTGCTGTCAATCAAATATCAAGTCGTAACGTAACTATAGATATGACAAATCCAATGTTTCAAATTAAAAAATACTCACGGTATATGTTTATTATATAAACATTTGGTGACAAAAAAACCAATATTGACATACACAATATAAACATTTGTAAAAAACACATTATTGACGTACACAATATAAATATTTGTTGACAAAAACACCTCATTATTGACATATACAATAAAAACATTTGTTAATATAAAACTTCATTATTGACATACACAATATAAACATTTATTGACAAAAACACATTTTTGACATATACAATATAAACGTTTGTTGAGAAAAAACACACTATTGACATACACAATATAAACATTTGTAGACAAAAACACCTCATTATTGACATATGCAATAAAAACATTTGTTGACAAAAAAAACTTTATTATTGACATAATATAAACACTTGTTGACAAAAAACACATTTTTGACATATACAATATATAAACATTTGTTGACAAAAATCCTCATTATTGACATGTACAATATAAACATTTGTTGACAAAAAAAACACTTTATTGACATATACAATATAAACATTTCTTGGCAAAAAAATACATTGGCATATATAATATAAACATTTGTTGACAAAAAACCTCATTATTGACATACACAATATAAACATTTATTGACAAAAAAAATCATTATTGCAGATTAAAATTATGAAAAATGAACATTTAAATAACTTCTTATGAGACATACCTTCGATGGCAACAATATTTTTTTTAAATCACTGCCAGACATTGATTTAATAAAAGTTGTCAAATTATATTTTATAAATTTATTTGTTTCCATGTTCCATGTATTTAATTTGTATGTAAAATTAAATAATCATTGTATAAAAAGTTTTATTTTGCAAAATTGTTATTTTATAACATACATAAAAATAAGATACATTTAATAGTAAACTTTTCTGTCTCTGCGTAAGTAATTTAGACAAAAAAAAAATGTGACTGCGCCAACTATCAAACATCTAATTTTTTTGTTTACGATCGAGTTGTCAATCTTCTCAAGTTGTTTAAGTGTGCTTTAACATTATTTAATTGTCTATTTATAATAATGCCAGTAAAAATACCATTAGACCGAACAAAGGGATGTTACTAGTTTTAGAATATTGCCAAGTAAATTTTTGACAATTGTTACTGTCAATAAAAATTAGATGTTTGACATTCGGATAGACTGCTAGATAAAATATATTTTATAAATTACATGGCGCGGTCACTTACATTTTATTTTTTTCTGTCTAAATAGTTACAGATATTACAACTTACGCTTCATTCACATAAAGCTTAGTGTAGTTGTGGCGTAGTTGTATTGTAGTGCAGAAAGATTGTATAGGGACAGTAAACGCAAGCTTTCACATTCAGACTTTCGTAGTAGTGCAGAAGCTTGCAAGGTTCAAACTTCTGCACTGCACTACCAATGCTGCGATGCAACGACCAATCAAAACGAGACATATTATTTGAATCTGTAGGTAATATAGAAATCCGAAATGTCATTAAAATCTATGTGATTTATTTTTGATTGTTGGGCCTACCATTGCTAATAAATTGTCAAAACAACTTAATGACATTCTTGTATATACAAAGAACTTCTCTGTATCTTGTAGACGCATTTGGTTTAACATTTTATGATAGTGAATATATATATATACTAGCTGACCCACCCCGGCTTCGCACGGGTAAAGCTAAAATAACGATTAGCTACACATGTCTGGGGTACTTTTACTTATGCACATATGATGCAAGCTATCTCTTCGATAAATATCGAAAATCTGCTAACGGTTAAAATTTTACTATAGATAAAAAAATAATTGAAATCATCCCCTATCGTACCGCCTTAATGGATGATTTTTTAAAAACGCTAAAACACTTTATTTCTTTCCAAAAGCATAAATAAGAATTTTTATATCCCTAACTTAAGAAATGATGGGTTCTCCATACAAACTTTCGTCCCCTATTTCACCCCCTTCAAGTTTTATTTTCGCGACAAAAGGTAGCCTATGTCCTTCTCCTAGGTCCAATCTATCTCTATACCTAAATTCATCAAAATTGGTTCAACGGTTCAGGCGTGAAAACGTAACAGACAGATAGACAGAGTTACTTTCGTATTTATTATATTATTATGGATTATTAACAACTAAATAAAGAAAAAATCAAAATCACAATTAATTTTTTTTTTATTACAATAATCAATATAGTTAACAATGATGACAATAATTTGTGTGATAGTTATTTTTATTATTGCAATCAGATTTAGTCTTCTATAGGTAAAAATTGTTGTAATCAAATAAAACTACATTGTTATTAACTGTAAAACTTTTCATTGTTGTAATCAAATTTAATCTTTTGTATTTGAGCGTTTATTTGTTCTAATCAAATAAAACTACACTGTAATAAACTGTAAAAGTAATAGATGTGAGAAAGAATATGAGAAATACCTGGAAATCAAAATTTTCAATTTTGTTCTTTCCTGGAGAATTTAATTTTGATTCTGGATTATTTAAATTTCTTTTTGTTTTCAGCTAGAATCCTTTTTACTGTACTTTGTGAAATATTTATTGTAGAACCTTGCTTATGCTTTCGATTCATTTTGATTATTAAATTTTGATAATTCAATTTTTTTCACGAAAGTTTTATCTTGCGCTACACGCCAATGACAAAAATTTCATTGTCCAATTAACCAAAGAATTACTCATCATGCGTCAGTGACGTTCAATTCATTATTCACTTGAGCAACTGTACTAATAGAGCGGTACAAACTTTCATCCCTATTTCACCCCTTTAAGTTTTATTTTCGCGATAAAAAGTAGCCTATGTCCGTCTCCAAAGTCCAATCTATCTCTATACCAAAATTCATCAAAATTGGTTCAGCGGTTTAGGCATGAAAACGTAACAGACAGACAGATAGACAGAGTTACTTTCGCATTTATTATATTAGTATGGATATATATATTGGACGAGCCCACCAGCGACGACATTTTGTTTTTCTTTTTTTTCAATAATAGTACTGCTGTACATGCTATTAAATAAGTCATATTGGCGCAAGAAACATTGTTATTTGAAATAATGATTATAGGTTATAACACAAATTCAGTAGGCATATACAACTGCACTAATTTTCTATGTGAACGATACTTTCGCACTAAAATACAAATGCACAACCAACACTGCACTGCAACTGCGCTAAGCTCTAGCTGTATGGAGCTTTACGCAGAGACAGTAAAGTTTTCTATTAAATGTATTTTTCTGAAAACAATAATTTTACGTTATTGACTTTGCCATTAAAAAGTTATGGACTAATGATGGTCATGACATCCAAGTAACTTACATTAGTGGTCATTAATAACAACAAATATCATCTTAAAAGGTGAACTATATCCATATGAATTGTCATGGCAAACAAGGCCGTATCCAAAGGGGGGATTTGGGTGTTCAAACCCCCCCTGAAATGTAAATTAAATTCTAAAAAAATTAATGAAGTCTAACCAAGATATTAGCGCTATTATAGCACTCGTCCCAAACTGCGCTTATAACATTCCCAATTGCTTTTTACAATTAAATAAAGATATACGTAAAGGCCAAAATATTGTTTGTGTCTACTGTACTGTCCAGACAGAGCCACAATAAAAATTTGTGAACTGTCGCACTTGAACGGAATCTAGCGGACAATTCTAGCGGCCACTTCTCGAATCTACCTAAAAACCACTGTCTACCAATTAAGAATTGTCAGTTAGGTATTGTTTTGGGTTTGGTTCACTAATTTTTTTTTTTTTGCTGCTCCGTCTGGACAGTGCAGTAGACACTCCCTGTATTTTATTATTTCCCCGAGAATTGTATACCGGGTGTTTTTTAAAGGTGTACATAGAGTATTAAAATGGGAAATTAGTTTTTTTGCAAACTGTTGCCCCCAGTT
The DNA here is from genome assembly GCA_943142095.1 of Ophonus ardosiacus. NCBI lineage: Eukaryota > Metazoa > Arthropoda > Insecta > Coleoptera > Carabidae > Ophonus > Ophonus ardosiacus. Next base: position 46,344,048 of record OW964833.1, on the reverse strand, counting down.
TCGACTGACAACAGTAGTTGTGGTATCAGTAAAAAGATAAAAATTGTACCAAATGACAACAAATAAATGTAAATTATGTAATATTTTAGTCCCATAAATTACTTATTAAATTTGTCATTTGATGCAGAAATTTTTTATCTTTCTTTTGATACCACAACCATGGTTATCAGTCAAAACAAGGATAACAGTCTGCAAAAAACTGCATATGTCAATCTCCTTGAAAAATAATATAATTATATAACCAAAACCCTCTCCGAAATGAAATCCTGGATACGGGCCTGATGGCAAATATCATTCAAATTGAACTGTTTTTAAAAATAACTGAAATGCAATCTCGAGAAAATGACTAAAATCCGGTCCTGAATACAAGTAAACTGCTGAGTAGAACCAGCCTCCCCCATTAGCTAGTCAATTCCAATCGCCAAATAATGTTAACCAGACTATATCGCGTACCGCAGGACCACGCGCATGCGCTTCGATTCCGATTATAACGCGCGGTCGTTTAGGGGTGCTTGACTGCTTTCACTCATCCCTCTAACTCCTTTTCGCGGCTAATGAACTTTCACCATTATATTCTCTCCTACGCAATTCGCTATTTCCGAAATACACACAATACACTCGCCATCAGCAATATATTTATAGCTCAATTATTTCACTTTTTTGATCTCCTACGCGCTCATAATATGGGAGTTGCGAAAAAAATTAATGTTGTTTTTTCCTATTAATTATGAAATATAAACTAATACTAACCATGTTAATATAAAAATTATTAGAAAATATGAAACTTTTCATTCAAAATTTCCATAAATAAAGTTCGCGGTGGAATTCTTGTGACGTAGATTATTAATAATTATGTAGTTCGATCAAGTCTGTATGACTCACACAAGCTTTTTGTAATACCAGGACAGAGCGAAGAAGTTGAATTATGTTTTAATTGTATCATTCAAATATTTATTTCTAAAAGTAAAATAACAGATAAAAAATTATTATTTAACAGTTCGTATATTTTATAATTCATAACAAACTTATACGCTAGGGAATGGATATAAATGTCATTTTTAGTTGACATTTAACCTATGTTTTATATGGAACGCCGTTTTACTTTTTATTCCATCTTTTTTCCTTGACTTTAAATAATGTGACATATCCTTAATTGAATTAAAGATATCTTAAATATAATTTCAGATATCTATAATTCAATTCGAGATTTGGTTACATTTAAGATATCTTAAATTCAATTTTAGATATCTCAAATTCAATTTACACGCTTTCCTATATGTAATTTTAGATATCTAAAATTATTTACAGATATCTGAAATCGAATTTCATATATCTTAAATACAATTTAAGATATCTTTAATTCAGTTTTAGATATCTAAATTTGAAGATATCCATAATTCAATTTCAGATATCTGTAATTCATTTTAAGATATCAGTAATTAAATTTGAGATATCTTGAATTGAATTTGTGATATCTGAAAATGAATTATGAATATGTTCAATTTAAAATATTCACTATTCTATTTCAGATATCTTAAATTGAATTACAGATATCTAAAATTTAATAACTGATATCTTAAAATGAATTACAGATATCTGAAATTGACTTATGAATATGTTCAAATTTAGATATCTAAAACTGAATTAAAGATATCTTAAATTGTATTTAAGATATCTGAAATTCGATTTCAGATATCTGTAAATAATTTTAGAGATCTAAAATTACATATAGGAAAGCATGTAAATTGAGTTTGAGATATCTTTAATTGAATTTTAGATATCTAAAATTCATTTTCAGATATCTCGAATTGAATTTCAGATATCTAAAATTGAATTTAAGATATCTTAAATGTAACCAAATTAGAGATATCTCGAATTGAATTATAGATATCTGAAATTATATTTAAGATATTTTTAATTCAATTAAGGATATGTCACATTATTTAAAGTCAAGGAAAAAAGATGGAATAAAAAGTAAAACGGCGTTCCATAGTTTTAAGTGTAGGACGACTGATTCGTGTTAAAATCATATTTACTCGTCCACAAGAAGCAAAAGAAAGTACCTAGAAATGTTTATAAGATAATGAAGATGAAAATGTATATGTATATCATAAGGTAAGTGATTTTTACTTAATACTTAATAATATACATATGCATTTTATTTAATAACCCGAAGTCTTGATAACTCGAACTTTTTTGTGGAAAGTCATGGTTTGAGTTATCGAAGTTCGACTGTACTTCCTTTGCTTCGTACAAGGAAGTAAAAATAGCGTGGAGGACCCCATTGCATCATTATTACATATAAATGCTAAAAGTTGCAAATCATAATACCATAGCAACCTTTTACTTTTTGTTTAGATCTGAATCTAATCTTTAAAATATTGCATTTGTATGTTTTGCGATTATGAATACATATTTTTTCTCTACTGAAAACAAAAAGTAATTGTTCTATGTAGTGAGATTATTTTAGAAACATCATCAGTTTGTATAAGTGTTTCTGTATCATATGTATATCAATATATAGCCCAATTATAAAGAATAATTCTAATTAAATATAAATATTTAAAAATAAATCTATTTTCGGCTTGCATATTTTCTCAACAAATTTTTACGTGTAAGAAGAAAATATTTTTGTTACATGCTCACAAAGTAATAAATATTTTTATCAACACATTTTCGAGATATGACTAAATACATGACTTTTAAGTAACAAATATGAAGAAATAACAAGTTATATAAATATTTCTACTTTGCCTGTAATTATATTCGTATCAATAATTTTGTTAGTTGTTATATTAGTACATGTGATTGTATTACTCTGATGACTTGATAAACGAAAAATTAAACCTTTGTGCTCCTGAAACTAATTATTGAAATAAATAATGAAATAAAAATTATAATCAATTCGTTATTATTGACTCATAATATTGTGAAATATTTGGAATTTAACAACATAACAACATGCAACATACAATATTAATGACCATATCTTATGCTGCTGTTACCACGTAGTACAGATAAATATAACGCATATTACTTTACTTTGAGATAGCGTGAAAGAAAACGTAAAAAATGTAATTATACAAATTTTATTTATACTGTACATTACTGCTGCATTGTTAATATTAAACAATATATTTGAATGATTTTGATTACGGTGTGTAAGAATCTATTTTTAGAAACTTTTTTGTAAAATTTTAAAATAAATAGTAAAGGAATGCCGTATATAAATATATACTTGTTTATTTATTACAAATATGAGTATTATAATCAAGTTTCAAGAAATAATTTTATTATAATCTTAGCAAACAATCAAGAATGATTTATTCACTTTAAACTGGATTAACCAATGCTAACTAAAAAAGAATTTGTTTATCTTCTTCAGTATTTATAGTTGTAATTTGTAAGTGTGTAACTTTAAGGAATAACAATAATATAAAACCTTTCTTTACAATATATTTTTAATTCAATATACAGGTGTACCAAGATAATGGAACAGTGCCGTTTATTCGTGTATGTGAAAAGATACAGAAAAAAGTGATTAGGATATTTTGTAAGGGTTAGAGGGGGACACATTTTAGCATGAACTTTATTATCATAAATCCAGTGGTACTCAAACTGTAGGGCAATATTATATTTTTTTAAATGGCATTATATATATTTTATTAACTCATTAAATAGAGAATTTTGTTCTGAATTCAACGATATAATAATATCATACCCTTACATTGCGAAAAAATTTATAAAAATTAATTCAAAGTTAGTATTTCATTTCTACTGTATCTAAGTAATCTGAGCAAACGTTCAATCAATAAAACAAAAACTTTATTTTAAAAGTTGAATTTATTGCCAAAATCATTGCTTACTTGAATGTAATAAAACTAAAATAAATATTATTTTGTTTTATTGATTGAATGTTTGCTCAGATTACTTAGATAAAGTAGAAATGAAATATTAACTTTGAATTAATTTTTATCAAATTTTTCGCAATGTAAGGGTATGATATTATTATATCGTTGAATTCAGAACAAAATTCTCTATTTAATGAGTTAATAAAGTATATATAATGCCATTTAAAAAAATATAATATTGCCCTATAGTTTGAGTACCACTGGATTTAAGATAATAAAGTTTATGCTAAAATGTGTCCCTCTCTATGCCTTACAAAATATCTTAATCATTTTTTTCTGTATCTTTTCACATACACGAATAAAATGCACTGTTCCATTATCTTGATACACCCTGTATATCTACGTCATAGAATATTAAAAAAATTATTACGGCTTAACGAATAACAATAAAGATTTTCTAAAATTACATATCACTTTCAGTTTAGATGAAGTTTTGTAAAAAAATATAGTGGAGGACCCTATTGTTCATTTATGTGTGTTAAAACTCGCTGCAAATAATAAATAAATATGTAATGAGATCCTAGTTGTAATGCATACGGATGCATTGCACATTCGGCTTTTGTTTGAGACGATGAATCGGTCCGGTCCTGCGTGGGAGGCCGCCGTTCGCCATCGCCAGTCGGCGATTTGACGGCGACGGACTGCGAAAACAAGCGGCAAGTGCATCGTCCTCGGGAGGACGTCTGCAGACCGGGGCCTCATTGGGGCAAAGCCCGAATCTCACTCGACATTCGCATTCACACTCAACATGCATTCTCAAACACAAATGTTTGTAATAGAAATTACTCGTAAAACACTCCACGTCATATACCGATAATCACGCCATATATAGCACTTTCAAAATGATGCAATAGACAAAGCTCATAAAAATGAATCAACAAAACAAAATTAAACATCTATTTATCGCAAATTACAATAGTATGGAATGCGTTATTTCACCTTTTAATCTTCATATTTCACGAAATTTCAACTTTTAAACTTGAATTTTCAACTTTTAAAAATTGAAATTTCAACTTTTTAAAATTATGAGTTGCCAGTTAGATAACATTACAGTTTGTATTTTTTAATAAATATATACAAACTGCAACGTAACCTAACTGGCAAGTCATAATTTGAAAAAGATGAAATTTCAAGTTTAAAAGTTGAAATTTCAAGTTAAAAGGTGAAATTTCAAGAAAAAAGTTGAAATTTCAACTTTTTGAAAAGACGAAATTTCAAGAAAAACTGAAATTTCAAGAATAAATTATTTTTTGTGGCCCCTCTAAGCTTTTGTATTATTCTGGTTACACAGAAGAAAATTAAGCTTGGAATATTATATAATCTAAAGTTGCCAATAAAAACTATACCAATAAAATAATTAAAATATTATTTGGATAACGATCTCCCAATTTTTTTCTTCTGTAAATTGTTAATGTTTGCTACTGACGTCAAAATCTTCAATTCAAGCACATCAACAAGAAAATATTAATATTTTACAAGCTTGGTGTGACAGAAATAGACTACAATTAAATATTAATAAATGTAAAATTGTATCATATACTTTCAACATTAGTTAACATAAGTAGTTAAAAAAGAGACCCTTCTAGTGTAAGTTTGTTATAAAAATTACAGACCTACGAGTATTTAACACTTTGTTTACCAAAGAATTTAAACAACTTTTTCACAAATCTTATATAAAAAAATAGAATTTTAATTTGCATAAGGATTTTTTATCTAACTTTGTTTCTGCTCAAAAATAGGACAAGAAACCATTATGGTAGGAACAAAAATCACTTTTATTTAAGTATACGAGTAATAACAATAATAATAGCATCGTCACAATATAATTATTATGCTTTAATGAATAACTTTAAATTCTTGAAGTAGAATAATACATTTTTATTTATTAATATGTGAACTGTGTTGTTATTAAATCATTTTGATCCTTTTTAACTTCATCCATTTTCATTAAAATATTAAGGAAACTGTGCATTTGAATGAACTATAAGAATTTCGGGCTGGCCCGAAAAGCTCGAATTTTCGGGCCGGGCCAAAATCAAAAGTCCGACTCGCTTCGATTTTTGAAAATGATTAGCCCGATTCGGCCCGATCAAAAATATCTTCGGCCCAGCTCGATGATCGACTCGAAATCGAGGCGGGCTTCGGGCCGGGCCGGGCCAAAGCTCGAAATCGAGTGCATCTCTAAGCGAGAATATAAAATAAGAGATCTAGAAGTTGTTTTTGACCCAAAATATTCATTAACAGATCACACTGTCAATGTTACCCAATCAGCAAATAAAGTAGTTGGATGTATAATGAGAAACTGGAAACAGTTAACGAATGTTAACACTTTTTTATGCCCTTGTTCGTTCCATCTTAGATTATGCCTTTATTGTTTGTTATCCGTATCCGTTATATACAGAATATTATGTAAGTGTACAACGCTTAACCCATGGTAGAACTGACATCATAGATAGTAAATCTAGCAATAATTTTTGTGTAACATGCTTTCTACAAGAACTAGAGGTCTTTAAAACTGACCAATTACGCCATAGTTTAAATTTTGTAAAAAAGTAAAAATCAATGTGTGGCGAGCATGGAAGTTTGCACGACGAGAACTAGCGAGTCGGACAATTACATGCGTTCACTATTTGTTATAAACATTCAAGTGAAAATTTTCACGTTTTGACTTTTAAATAAAAACTATGCAATTTTATATTCTCCTTATGTGCAATTATATCAGAATTTGAAGTATTGCCATGTACGGCCCTTGAAGTTGTTCAATAGGATGGAAGTACAACAATATGGCTGAAAGCATATCCTTCAGCCATATGTCGAGGAATCGCTGAAAAACGATATTAACTTGTCTTATCACTTTAATTCTAAGTATTCTTATCGTCATTACTAATATGTAAGTCTACTATTTTATAATATGTGATTTCGTTAAATATAAACTGTTTATATTTCAATTTGTAGATTATCAATTTAAATTTGACAGCTGTTGGAGATTTTTAGTAACTTTATTCTTAAGGTTATCTAGTGTATTTATTTTACAAGGTACTTCTTATTCGCTTATTTTATATATAGTTGCTATGGAAATTTATTTATTTATTTCATTTCTACCTTGTGAGTCAAGTCACAAAAGATACCATTTTTATGACGTTTGAAGGCAAAATTATTATTATTATTATTATTATTCTTATTCTTATTATTATTATTATTATTATTATTATTATTATTATTATTATTATTATTATTATTATTATGTAAACACCAGGTATTTTTTTTCCATCTTATTTGTCTAAAATAAGTTTCAAAAATAGGTACTGTAACTAATTTGCTTGATATCACTTCGAGAAATATTTCTTTCTTCTAATTTGACGTATAATAAATTAAGCCCGTGGCTGTGGCACGTGAATTTGTAATGTGATCTAGAAACTTAATAAACAATGATTACAGATAATACAAGAATGACACCGGTCAGCTGCAAATGATTGGGCAGTTACGTAGTCATAAAGCTAATGTTATACGGTTTCGTTTACCTATTTTCGACTTACTATAATTAAAAAATGAACATGGAGTATGCTGCCTATATATTCTAAATAAATTAGGAAAGAGTGAAAAGATAATGTTAGCCAGATTTGAACCCAGAACCACTGTCTTGCCGGGACAGTGGTTCTGGGATCAAATCCCGGTGGCTGACATTATCTTTTCACTCTTTCCTAATTTATTTACTATAATTAATTTACTTTCATATAGGTACATACATATTTTCGGTTTTTCTGAAAATCTTCTAAATTTTATGTCATCATACTTATGTAATCGTGTTCAACATGTTAATGTAAACGGATTTAAGTCAAATACTTTCATTGCTTCATCTGGTGTACCACAAGGATCAATTTTAGGACCTTTGTTATTTTTGTTATTTGTAAATGATCTTGTTTTCTCTGTTAAGTTTTCCAGATGCTTACTTTTTGCCGATGATTTTAAAATTTTTACTACTATTTCCTCTATTGAAGATTGCATTAAGTTACAGTCTGATATAAATAATATTTATCAATGGTCAGTAGAAAATTGTTTATATTTCAACATTGACAAATGTAACGTAATGAGTATCACCAGGAAAAAGTCATTATTTACATATAACTATACTATGAACTCTTTATTATTAAAAAGAGTAACATCCACTAAAGATTTAGGAATTTATTTCGATAGTTCATTTTTGCCTGGTATTCACATTAACGAAATGTTAACAGATGCCTGTAAAAAAATGGGTTTCATATTACGACAATCTCAAAACTTCAGAAATATTAATGCTTTGCGTTCTATATTTATTTCAGTTGTACGTAGTAAACTGGAGTATGGTTGTCTAATCTGGAAACCATATTACAAAAATCAAATACAATCTATTGAAAACGTTCAACGAAAATTTTTAAAAATTTGTTATTTTAGACGGTTTAAGAAATGGCCAAATATAGAATATACTGAGCTGTTGAATGTATTTAATTTCGAGTCATTGGAAAATCGTCGTTTGCAGTTATCGATTATATTTTTATACAAGTTATTAAACAATCTAATTGACGATATGGCACTTGTCGGTACATTAAATTTCTACATTCGTCCATGTAATGTTCGTAATTCTGACACATTCTATTGCAATTTCGCCCGTACTAATGCCTTCTTGAATTCTCCAGTTAATTCTATGTGTCGTAATTATAACGAACTTTCCAATGAACTTGACTTCTATGACAGTCTCACTGTATTCCGTAATACATTAAATAGTGTTATACCTCGATTATGTTCTAATTAATGCTTGTAAATTATTTAATTCATTTGATTATGTCAAATTTAATATTTAGTCACTATATTTACTTCTATTTTTATTCTGTTATTGGGATGTATCAATCCTGTTGAATAAATATATATATTATATTATATATTTCGATATCGTTATAATACACATAAAAAATCAATACCAGCATGGAGCTGATGGTACACCTACATAGTGTTTAGTGTTAAAAATAACACTATAATTATATTGCAGATAAGGCGTCCACAGAGTCAAATTAAAGAAAATATTAAATACTAAAAATTTAATACGGGCGTATTTTTTACTGTGTATCATTCATGAATATAGGTATGGGGTAGTGCTGTGAGGATCCGGCAAAACTTGGATCCGAGTACCCGGATCTAAAAATATCCGGTTCCTCGGATATCCGATGTTCGGATATTGAAGCGGATATCCGTAAATTTAATTCGGATTTGGATCCGGATCCAGATTTGAGTCCGGATCCCTTTTGGATTCGGATCTGGATCCGGATTCGATGTTTTGTTTACGGATCCGGATCCGAATTTTAATTCTAGATCCAATTCTATTAACTATATCAAACAAAAATTTATTGTGGATTATTTCATAATCAGATTTATTTGGTTTTGAAACTCCATGGTAATACTTATACATTCAAATATTATCATCGGGTTCAATACTGAGAATATTCGAATCCGAGAACCGATGTGGATTCTGAAATTCAATATCTAAAATCTGATACTCATACTCATATTCGGATCCGGATCCAAAACACAATAATCAGATTTGGATCCAAAATCCAATACTCAGATTTGGATCCAAAATCCGATTCTCAGATCCGGATCCAAAATCCGATACTCAGATCCGGATCCAAAATCCGATACTTAGATCCGGATAGTTCAACAATCAATTATCCGGATATCCGGATATTTTTGGATCCGAAACCGAAACTATCCGGAACCGGATCCCACCACTAGTATGGGGTCGCGTGGCCGTGTGCGTATAGTGTCTCATTGCCTATCTGGTGACCCGAGTCCATAAGATATTTGATTTCAAATATATTTTACATCTGACGGCTATTGGCTGTGAATTGAAAAATTAAATTTCGGGCGCCATTAGCCACTTTGATAGGTCAATTTTGAAACTGGCCTTATTAGTATTTTTTTTTAAATAGTCCGATATGTGATCTATGAAACTAATACATTAAATTTAAATATCTTAAAAATAAAAATAAAGATATCTCCACTCAATTAAATATTGTAAACAGCATTATATCGTATTAACAGGGTCTATTATTCAAGATAAAAAAATTCATTGTTGTCAATAATCTAAATACATTAAACATAACTTTTATACAAATATTAATTACTCCTGCTTTTGTTTACTACCAGTTTATATATGTATTTGTATTCAATTACGCATTAAATTAACAAAAACGGAATAATTAACAAATTATTATCAAATCTAATCTATTTTATAAATAATCTATTGTTATTCAAAGGTATGATAAATGTAATAATAGGTAAACAACTTATTTTCCTTATTCATTTTATTGCACAACTTTCAATTCAAGGAAATATAACATATGTTTTATGATTTTTGTTGTTTACTTTTATGAATATATACATTTCTACATTTATTCTATAAATTTTCAAGAAACTACAGTGTGTTCAAAAAAAAAACCTAATTCGGAGAGGCTATGATCACAGAAATGTATGTCTGATTATTTTTCAATTCAAAATTCAAGGTGTCAAAATTGCCATTCACCGTTTTCTAATTTATTTTTATTTCTAAAATAAGGATTCAAGAAGAAAAGCTTTGATTTCTTTAGATAACATTTTTGACAATATCTCGTGTCAAATTAACACTTAATTAAATAATTTCGAATTGACATACGTTTTATTGTTCATAGCCTACTCCGAATTAGGATTTTTTTAACACACTGTACATTCAAAATTTTGTTGATAATGTCATAAATGAACAATATTTTAACTATTACACGCTACACATTTTATTCATTATCTATTAAAATAATATACAAAGAATGTAAAAAAATACTAAATGGGAAAATAACAAATACTGTATACAGAATCGGTAATATATAAGAAAATTATATATTATATGAAATAATTTCCAGACTCACCCAGTGGCGCAGCCAAGGGGGGTGTTTTCGGGTTTAAACCCTCCCCATTGGTAATATTAATACATATTTTATTGTAATAAATAAATGATCTATTTCATAAAACGTATAAGTTTGATGCAAAATTGTAACTAACGAAAATAGAGTACCTATACCTATAATATGTGCGAGTAGTATTTACTTCTACACAACGAACTCTTTTCCCCACATATATTCAATATCCACCCCCATTTGGAAATCCTGGCTACGCCACTGGACTCACCTGTAATAGTTTTACAGAATAAAATTCTGAATTTTTTTAAGTTTACGGCTTTAGTGAAGTTAAAGACGTGGTAAAAAAACAGATGCGTTATTGCAAAATATGAGCGTCAAATACCTGTTTTTTAATATGTAACTTCGTTTCACAGTTCACTTGACGTTTGTTTCTTTTAATAATCACATACTAAGTCAATTTTTACCCCGTCTTTAAATTAAATTTACTCCAACAGCAAAAGCGTAAAATTTAATTTTGGTATATAAAAACAGATCATTTTTACATGTTAAAGTGCTATGTCATGGGTTGTAGTGGTTACTCTGTATAGCATTATTCTTTTTAATTTAACATTTAATTTATTTTCTAATAAAAATGTCTTAAGGCCAAACATATAGGAATACTTATGATTCTATATAATGCTTATTTCTGCTGACGCATTAAACACATAAAAATATAAATCGTAATTTAAAAAATGGACACTGACTATATTCCATAATACGCGTAAACATTAAAACATTGTGTCATAACTTAATCATGGTGATAGCATATCGTATTCATTGTCAAAGTTATCATCTGTTACACAAAGAAATTCATTTGCACGGTTTGTTTTTTCAATAATTATTGAATAATTCCAGATACTAAGAATATATTGGGAAATAGACCACAAAAACAATTGAATATAATAATTAAAATAGGCAATACTCTTTGTTACAGAATAGACAAATATAGGGAAAACCTATTTTATACTATTACCACACATGCAGAATGTTTTGACGTTAGTGATGAGTAACAGAATATAAATAGGAAAACACATATTAAAAATCTACATCTTCATTTATAATTATTTAAAAATCATCTGTGATATTATACTGTATTCTTTCACAATTTATACTGTGTTTTCTTTTGTTCGTTATTCTTCTTCTGCATCATCAAAACTATTAAATTAATTATGATTTTTAATTCAATCAACTTCTATAGAAAATATACTTAAACGGCGTAAGTACTTTAGATTTATATAGTGGTACAGTACAGTGGTGGACAGGCATTATTAACTATTTCTTGTAGATCTTGTTTTTAGTATTTCAATTAATCTTATATTTTCTTCTTCAGTTGTGTCGTCGTGATCCTGGATTCTTTCCTATTCTGCCGTCCTGTAATTTGAAGAAGAATACTGACTAAATGGTACACTCCGGTAAAGGTAAGTTTAGTTGAATCTTCTTATTTTAGCCTCAGGAATCTGCAGTTGTCATGTCCCCCTACTTTAGAGACACCTGTAGAACAAGTCCTATATTATTTTATACATTTTTCTGAATGTTATTCTACTGTATGCGTCACCACATTTTTTGTTCATAATTTTGATACAGAAAAAATGTACATAATTTTGAAGTAAATAATATATCGTATCAAACGGCCTTAAAGGCAATCCGTAACATCTAGATTACAAGGCCAGACGCGATGAACATTTAGCAACAACCTCTACACTGCGGATAAATCAGAGTCGGATCAGGAAAATGTAAGATTTTTTTTTATTTTATAAGATACATGAAGGAACTTATTCCACTAAAGAAATAATGCTTAGGTTTTAAGTTTTTACCCCAAAAAGTCAATTTTCAAGTATCTCGTACTTCCCAATGCACTGATTCCAAATCATGAAAACGCAGCTCGATATCTCTTTTAGTTTTGGAGATATTCAAATCATTTCTGGGCTAGATCTCTACTTAGTTTTGAATTATTGCCCCAAAAATCAATATACCCCATATTCAGATAAAAACTTTAAAATTTTCAAAAATCTAATTTTCATGTATCTAGATACTTCTCAGTGCGCTGATTCCAAATTTTGAAACCGCAGGTCGATATCTCTTTTCGTTCTCGAGATATTTAGATTCAAAGTTTTGCGTAAAACTGCCCATTTTTGGGTAATAACCCAAAAATGGGCCGAGATACAAATTTGGCGACACCACCATTCGATTCTACGGATAAAAATATATAAGTATAGCAATTTTCATAATTTTTGTCCAACCGGTTCATTTTTTATTAATAAAAACTTGAAACCCCCTGAAAACGGCCAAAATCTGAAAAAATCGTAAGGGGTACCCCTTAGATTTTTTGCGATTTTTGGCCATTTTCAGTTATTTTGCTTTAGAGACTGTAAGCGGTATTCAAAAATTATGAAAATTGGTATACTTACGTAATTTTGCCCGTAGAATCGAATGGTGGTATCGCCAAATTCATATCTCGACCCATTTTTGGGTTATTACCCAAAAATGGGCAGTTTTGAGCAAAATTTTGAATCTAAATATCTCGAGAACGAAAAGAGATATCGACCTGCGGTTTCAAAATTTAGAATCAGCGCATTGAGAAGTATCTAGATGCATGAAAATTAGATTTTTGAAAATTTTGAAGTTTTTATCTGAATATGGGGTATCTTAACTTTTGGGGCAATAGTTCAAAACTAGGTAGAAATCTAGCCCAGAAATGGGTAATTTTGAGAAAATATTAGGGATTTAATATCTCCAAAACTAAAAGAGATATCGACCTGCGTTTGTATAATTTGGAATCAGTGCTGAACGGGCTGTATGTGTGTTTAATTATTTTTATTGCATAATTGTAATACCTATACAAATAATTTATTTGTCTGTATTTTCGCAATCTGAACGAAAATAAAACTATTTACGCAACTTCATATCATTTATCTTTGTGTTTTTATTATTGTTATTAATTTTGTCTCTATAAAAATATTTGAAACAATAAACATATACGTATGTTAACGTCATATAATTATTCTCATTTATTTATCTCTTTCATAACATTCCAGGGAAAATAAATATTTTTGGTAAGTACAACCAATTTGGAAAATTTCACGTTACCTACATATGTTTTAAGCTAGAAATGTATCAACATCTTACAAGCGGGAAAATTATTGTTGTAGATTAGACAGTCGAAATTTCTATATATTTGTTGTTGAAATTTTATTTCTTATTCTCAAGTTAATAGTCCTGAAGAAGCTTTTAAATAAACCGAAAGCTTGACTTAAAAAGTATCAATTTTTTTCCTGCCCCCTGAATTTCGCTTTCGACTGTCTAATCCCGTTATCAAATTGTTTTCTTAACTACTCGATGCAGTCGCGAGTAAGATTCACTTTCTTGCGCGTCACTGGCTTGGAAACGCAGGCCTAAACAATTGAAATAACACAATAACACCCTTGCGACCCTTGGAGGCTTACTGGGTTAGTTGTGTCGTAACAGTGCTATGCGGACCTGTGTTTATAGTGTCCATGAGAAAAGACAAGCAGTTTGCAGTAATTAACGGTGAATCGTATAGCTCACAGTCATTCTAATTATTGTACAAGGTATAGCGATCAGGTGTGAATCATGAGATACTTGATAAATATACACTGCTTGTATTATTTGTTTGTGGCCGCAAACGTGTAGTAATTTCCTATTTATCCGAAGGGTTGTTTGAGACAACCCTGGGACCCATGGAGCCGTGTACTCTGAAGGTGGCTAGGGTACATAGTGCAGAAACACCAAGTGGGAAGCTGATGTGCATGAGAGGTCTGGGACCTGTTTATGGTCGTAAGCTAAGCTCTCACAATGGGTCTTGGACCCATGGACCTTTGGGAGGTCGAACCCTAGGAGAAATGGGAGGCTGAGGTCCATGAGGGTCTGGGACCTGCTTATGGCCGTAAGCTAAGATCTCACAATGGGTTTGAGACACATGGACCTTCGGGAAGTCGAGCTTTAGAAGAAATAGGAGGATGAGGTCCATGAGAGGTCTGGGACCTACTTATGGCCGTAAACTAAGCTCTCACAATGGTTTTGGGACCCACCTCTAGGAGGTCAAGCAGGATAAACACACCGAGTGAGAGACTGAGACTCACGAAATGTCTGAAACCTACGTGTGATCGTAATCTATGCTCTCATAATGGATCTGAGACGGACCTAATCCTAATATCTATCCCCCATCCGCTCTATCTTATTAGATGATAATTGCCCTAGGAGAAATAGGAGGCTGAGATCCATGAGAGGTCTGGTACCTACTTATGGTCGTAAGCTAAGCTCTCACAATGGTTCTGGGACTCATAGACCTCTGGGACGTCAAGCCCTAGAAGCTCAATATGTCTGGAACACTGGAACATGTGCTTGTGGCTATAGTACCTGGTGTGAAAAACACCGAGTGACAGACTAAGACCTACGAAAGATCTGAAACCTACGTGTGATCGTAAGCTTAGCTCTCATAATGGGTCTGGGACGGACCTAATACCTATCCCTGGTCTGGTACCTACTTATGGTCGTAGGCTAAGCTCTCACAATGGTTCTGGGACCCATGGACCTCTGGGAGGTCAAGCCCTAGAAGCTCAATATGTCTGGAACATGTGCTTGTGGCTATAGTACCTGGTGTGAGAAACACCGAGTGACAGACTAAGACTTACGACGTGTGATCGTAAGCTTAGCTCTCATAATGGGTATGGGACGGACCTAATACCTATCCCCCCCTCCTGTCTTATTAGATGCAAATTATAGTGATAATTGTTGTGATTAGAATGACAAAGTGTATTTATATCTCCTACGCTAGGGGAATGCGTCCTAGAAGATCAGTCCGGCGCTGACGAGATTGGGTGCGTGGAAGAGGACGCCGTTAAGGATAAGGTCAAAAGGAATGTGAAATGTATATTAGATTCATGCATGTATTATCGCCTATATATTCTTGACAATAAATAGTTCTATAGTAATGATAATAGTAAAAAGAGTCTAAGGTTAAATTACAAATAACACTAATAAAATTACCCCTTAACCTTCAAATTTTAAGGTTAGGGGGTAATTTTATTAGTGTTTGTTCTATAGTCATTAGCCAACTTCACATGCAATGAACATTAATAATCCTGACTATAAAGGAAAGAAAAGATTATAGTAAAATACAGTATGTTTATATCATATCTCTATTATATATTTGAGTTAAATAAATAACAATATAATAAAATGAAAAATTTTATTATAAACTTATCGTTTATTTTTAATGAAATGAACTCTTAAATTCTGTTGTTGTTTTTTTTCTTTTTGTTATATTTAAAAACATGGTTTAAAATCTGGTTTCTAAAAAGATTATAAATATGCTTAGTTAATTTGAAACAGAAATGTGATTTATATCTATTACGAAAGGTACTAAAATAAATGGTTATCTGTTAGATAATTAATTGGAATCCAATTTGAAACAAATGTCTGTAATAGACAGGTTGTTAAACTTGATAATCTAACGAATGTAATAGATTATAAAAGTTGTGAAATAATATGATACGGTCCTGCGTGTCCCATGAACACGCCTCACTCCTGTCGCACCATCCGAATGGAACGCGGGCAACGACGTGCATGTATGTAGCTAACCTTGGTTAATAACACAGTGTACCACAATTATTGACCTTTTTTCGGTCATTTACTTGTTGGCTTTTTATATCAACAAGTCACAAACATTGATAACGAGTCAGGGAGGGGGCAAGGCGTTGGAGACTGATGCTAAATGCATTGTTTGCACCGATGACCTTGAATGTATTTATACACAAATATAACGTGATTACTTATATAAATATGTAGTAATATGTCATGTATATATGCAATAGCGTCAGGGTTAAGTATTCTCTCTCCAAGTCACCACTGTTGCAAGTACAACTGGCGGTTAATAATTCCGTGTCAATGTTCTATGTATGATATTCTTTGTTCTACGCCTCGTGACCTTGCTAATTTAAAGACAAAGCATAAATAAAGCGCAACGGAAGAATGACCCTAAATGCAATAAGCTTCATTTTCACAATGATAATTTTCCATTGGTCTGTATGTCTCAATCATTCCACATAAATACCACGTAAGTGAAGAAAACAATAACAGTAGATCTTATTTCATTTTCGTCGCACACAAAGTAATTGTAGGCTATATACATACAGGGTGCTTTTTTTCAAGGTGTACATAGGAGATTAACTTGCAAACTGTTGCTCTCCGTTTTAAAGTACGGCAATGGTTGTGGTCTCAGTACAAAGATAAAAAAATTCTCCATCCGAAAATACCAAATACGTGGAAATTATCCAATATTTTAGGTCCATAAATTAATTTTAAAATTTATTCATTTTCCTATTAATAGCAGTAGCTATGCCAAATTTGAACAAAAACATAAACAAATGCTTCACATTTTATCTGTCAGAATAGGTTAATTGACATTGTCAAGAGACATTACTAATTTTATCTGTCAGAATAGATTAATTAGTAATGTCTCTTGACAATGTCAATTAACCTATTCTGACAGATAAAATGTGAAGCATTTGTTTATGTTTTTGTTCAAATTTGGCATAGCTACTGCTATTAATAGGAAAATGAATAAATTTTAAAATTAATTTATGGGCCTAAATATTGGATAATTTCCACGTATTTGATACTTTCGGATGGGGAAATTTTTTATTTTTGTATTGACGGACAGTCATATATATTTCCTATGTTAATCTCCTTCGTGAACCTTGAAAAAAATCACCCTGTATATTTTATTTTGTTAATATTGAATGTCACAAAACTGATAAAATTACAAACACATAGTATTCAAACATTACATAAAATTTATTTATTACGTACCTTTATCAATGATTTTTTTTAATCAAATACCTAGTACATGTTTTCAATTTAAAACATATATTAATAAATTTTATTGTAGCAAATTTAGATCTAGAGCCTCTATTCTCTCTATATTCTCTAAAGCCCGTTCTACAATTGAATCGTTTGTCGGTTGACGCTTTTCGTAAGTCGTTTGACGTTAGAAGGGAAATAAGTTTGATGTTGTCCATTTTAACCAGGTTAAGTTTTATTTGATTATAGTATCGTAAGAAGAATCACCATTTTTTCAAGTACTATTGTTAAATTAACCTGACTCATTGAAATATGTGAATTAAATACAAGAATAATTCATACAAATTATTTTTATGTAAAATAACTTACTTTAACTACGTTGTGCATAATACAAGCAATTCACACAACCTATCTTGTCAACAAACAAGTATTGAAAACATGGAAAACACGCATGCGCAACTAGCTTTGAAACGTACCTGATTGGACTGGTGTGTCAGTGTTTACACGAAGCGTACATATGTTACAGAAAAAGGAACCTTAAAAACGTAAAACAATCGAAAAATGGAAACATGGTAATAGTGCTGAAACAAAATACCGGGAAAACAGCTGAGCTACAAGCATTGCTCACGAATAAAGTAAGTAGTGACTTTCACCTTAAGGCCGTGGTCACACTGAGCAATCAACATCGATCGAGTAAAAAACTAAAAAACAAACATGAGTTTATCAATGCACATGGTCACAGTGCATGCATTGATGACAATCGAGTAACCGTCGACTTGTATGATATATTAAACTTGTTTGATATTTCGTACCGCGCTCGAAGCTATTCTATGGTAACAGACATGCGCAGTACTCTTTTTCAGTGAATGAATAAATTCTGACAGATTGTAAAATATAACATTCTAACCTGTTGAGTTGTTTTTCTTACCAGAATAACAGAACAGTGGACTGTCAACGAAATTGACCAGTTAATAAATTTAATTCGCACCTATGAAAATCTCTATGATCGAAGCAGAGCGGGGTACAGTAATGTCAATAATATTGATAAGTTATGGATGTTAATAGCAACAAAAATAGGAATTAAAAGTTGTAAGTTGACTTGACAACAAACGACGTATGTAAAAATACCACCAAGATTTATTGGAAAAGCCGCGGTAATTTTAAAAATGTCATTTCATTTCTTACAACTCGATGCAGCAGTGTGACCACTCGCAAGAAAAAACGGTTGATGGTACTCGATGCACGTGGATCGATGGATGTTAATCGATGCAGTGTGACCGTTACGTAAACCTGCAAAAAAAAAAAACACTCTGATAGTGTCAGAGATGAATATCTTGGCCAAATCTGAGGAACTTAAGAAGGCGATGATACAAGATAACGCAGATATAAAGGTACAACCATTAAGGGAGCCATATGCAGGGACAAAAAAGCCACTATCAAAGTCCCTGCTAGCATTGCCAGAACTCTACTTAAAATACATGCACAATAAAGGAGAGGATAACAATCCCCCAACGCCACAAATGTCTACAGACGGGACATATAGAGGAACATTGTACCGGCAAGGATAGAAGAAATCTGTACAAAAACTATGGAAGCACAGGGCACAAGTAAACAACTTGTGATCAAATTCCATCAAGCTTTGATTGAGAGGGGAATACAAATAATTACAGAACAGGTATAATGCAGTTAGAAATGCACTCGATTTCGAGCTTTGGCCCGGCCCGGCCCGGCACGAAGCCCACCTCGATTTCGAGTCGATCATCGAGCCGGGCCAACGATATTTTTTATCTGGCCGAATCGGGCTAATCATTTTCAAAAATCGAGGCGAGTCCGACTTTTGATTTTGGCCCGGTCCGAAAATTCGAGCTTTTCGGGCCAGCCCGAAAAATCTTATAGTTCATTCAAATGCACAGTTTCATTAATATTTTAATGAAAATGGATGAAGTTAAAAAGGATCAAAATGATTTAATAACAAGACAGTTCACATATTAATAAATAAAAATGTATTATTTTACTTCAAGAATTCATGGTTATTCATTAAAGCATAATAATTATGTTGTGATGATGCTATTATTATTGTTATTACTCGTATACTTCAATAAAAATGATTTTTGTTCCTACCATAATGGTTTCTTGTCCTATTTTCGAGCAGAAACAAAGTTAGATAAAAAATCCTTATGTAAATTAAAATTCTATTTTTTTATATAAGATTTGTGAAAAAGTTGTTTAAATTCTTTGGTAAACAAAGTGTTAAATACTCGTAGGTCTGTAATTTTTATAACAAACTTACACTAGTAGGGTCTCTTTTTTAACTACTTATGTTAACTAATGTTGAAAGTTATAAGAATGTAGAGGTTTTTTATAAGTTTGACACGAAAAAAGTTAAACATTTTGCGCTTAACATAAAAATCAACATTAGGAATGCCGGATGCACCCAATTTCGAGCTTTGGCCCGGCCCGGCCCGAAACCCGGCCCGATTTCGAGTCAATTTTCGAGCCGGGCTAGCTAATTTTTTTGTCGAGTCGATCTTCGAGTCGGGCCGGTAATTTTTATTTTCGGGCCGAGTCGATCCAAACCTCAAAGCCCGGCCCGGCCCGCCCGAATGCATCTCTAAATGCAGTGTCCCAAATTCAGGAAAATGACTATACGAGGCAAACATGACAAAACAAGGAGGCTGTTCACAGTCTCCACTGACCCCCTAGAAATCCTGAAAGTGAAGTGTTACAAGCGAATCTAAAACCGGCGACTGACTGGAGCCAAAATGTTGTAATGTAATGTAACGCGAGCATTCGCTATCAGTACGGGAAAACAAGCGGTGAACGAAGTCACTCATGTAGAATAATAGAGCTCCACTGGACTGTCGGTTTTTTCACGAATCCCTTTGATTGTTACATTACAAGTCAGTGCAGGACGTACTTCGTTCGTTTTGAGCGTACTTTTCATATCTACCCAGTACCAGTATTCGTCATAGTTCCGTAATCCGATAACACCAAATGGCGGACTAATATTTAAAATAAATAACGCCTTACATGACTTCAAGAAATGGACGAAAGATCACGAGCTCCAAATAGTTCTCGAAAAGACGGAGATGGTCCTAGTAATCGGCATGAAAAAACAACAGCCTATACATTTTAAAGTACTTGGACAAGATATCAAGCCCAAAGCGAACATTAAATATGTAGGAGTCCTCTTTGATAAAGCTCTTACTTTTATACCACATGTAAAAGAAACTATTAAAAAAGCGGACAAGGCGGTAATAGCAGTACGGAGAATGTTCTCTAGACTTTAAGGTCCCAGCGATCAGAAAAGGAAACTATTGGCAACATAGTCCAGAGTATAGTACTCCTATCTGGAGTAGAGATGCATTCGGGCCGGGCCGGACCGGGCTTTGAGGTATGGATCGACTCGACAAAAAATTAGCTGGCCCGGCTCGAAAATTGACTCGAAATCGGGCCGGGCTTCGGGCCGGGCCGGGCCAAAGCTCGAAATTGGGTGCATCCGACATTCCTAATTTTGATTTTTATGTGAGGCGAAATGTTAATTTTTTTCGTGCCAAATTTATGAAAAACCTGTACATCCTTATAACTTTCGACATTAGTTAACATAAGTTGTTAAAAAAAGAGACATTTCTAGTGTAAGTTTGTTATAAAAATTACAGACTTACGAGTATTTAACACTTTGTTTCCCAAAGGCGCTCGAAAATTTAAACTGTTTCACAAATCTTATACAAAAAGATATCATTAACATAAGGATTTTTTTATCTAACTTTATTTCTACTCAAAATGACAATAGCATTATTACGCTTTAATGAATAACCTTGAATTTTTGAAATAAAATAACATTTTTATTATTAAGATGTGAAATATGTTGTTATTAAATCATTTTAACCCTTTTCAACTTCATCCATTTTCATTAAAATATTAAAGAAACTGTGCATTTTATTGAACTATAAGATTTTTCGGGCCGGCCCGAAAAGCTCGAATTTTCGGGTCGGGCCAAAATCAAAAGTCCGACTCGCCTCAACTTTTGCAAATGATTAGCCCGATTCGGCCCGATAAAAAATATCTTCGGCCCGGCTCGATGATCGACTCGAAATCGAGGCGGGTTTCGGGCCGGGCCGGGCCAAAGCTCGAGATCGAGTGCATCTCTAATCTGGAGTGACGCGCTGCAGTACGAAAGTTGCAAAAATCTTCTCAACCCAATAAACAGGAGACTAGCAATCGGGATAAGTCAGTGCTACAGATCAGTAGCAACTGAGGTGTCTGAAATATTAGCAACGCTAGCCTCCCCTCCGTATAGATGCAGGGGAAAGACGCATCGGAAAGCAAACTAAACCAAAAAAGAAAGAGAAGAAGACGGAATTGGGAAATGGCAACAGGTAATTAATTGATTATTTTAACATAAGAAGTCTTGTGTCTACAATTGCTTTCACTAATAACCAGTACTAAAATGATATACCGGGTGTAACACGAACACCAGGCCATAGGCGTTTAACATGGGAAACTAGTTTTTCCTTGCGCAGAATTTATCGGCGTGGCCATTAAAAAGTTACGGTTTAATCAATGTTGGGACACCTAAGTTTCATACATTAGTGGTTCACTAATAATAACAAGTATCATCTTAAAAGATAACAACCATATGAATTGTCATACCAAATTTCTTCCAAATCGAATAAAGCGTTCTGTTATTATAAGGAAAATTATTTTTTTTAAAGAACTTTGAAGCAGAATACTGGCTAAATGGTACACTTTCCGGTATAGGTAAGTTTAGTTAAATCATCTTATTTTAGCCTCAGGAATCTGTGGTTAAGCCATGTCCCCCTATTTTAGAGACATATCTCTTAAAATAACTTTTCTGTTCAGTAATGGGAAATATGCATGAATAATAAGCAATTTAATGAAATAATTAGCATTCAACATACATATCGATATATTAAGTTTATGCATGCAAATTTTCAATTAGATATCTTTATAAATAAAGAAGTTAATAGGGGTGTTCTATTTTCTGTGGACATTCAGTATTTTATAAAACGCTGACATTTTTATTTATGATATAAATATTTTATATAATCACGTTACAAATTTTCCATTCATAATTTATCGCCTACAATAATAACATAAGAGCAAGCTATGAAAATGAGTCACGTAATTATTCAAATACATATCAGAAATGCTTAGATATCTATATTTTTATCACTGGTTTAAAAATAAAATCACTTATGCATACTATGCTAATATTTATAATTTTCAGCATTCTCTAAAACACGTGTATTAAGAATTTGTTGCATAATTATTTCAACAGGCTATATTATTAGAAATATCTATCTTAGTTCACTAGTAAAGAAATAATTTTATATTTTATCATCAAAATTATAACATATGTATTTCTTACTACACGTGTCAAATTGTGTAATATATATATTAATCACGTCTCGAATTTTCTAGACGAGATTAACCTTATTCTCGTCTCGACACTTCGAGACGAGACGAGAGTAATGCCCTCGAGATTTGCTCGTGATGAGAGTAGAAATTCTAGATCTCGATTGTACGATTTTTTAATATTACGTAAATATTTCTAATTAAAACATACAAAATAACAAAATATTTGTCGGTATAAAAAAATATTTTAATTGCCTCTTCATTTACATTCATATTTATTTATTAATTTTAGATTTATTGGATTTTAGTAAAAAGAAAATGCACAAAAGTGACGGCATCACGGCATATTACCCATTTCTGGGTGTGCCAGTATCTACAACACATGTAGACATCGGTAATGATGACGATATATTTTACCGTGTGGGCGCTTACCAGGCGTCACCTCACGGGCACTCATAGCTGGCGTGGAGAGTGCACCACAGGGGTCACTTTTATGCAACTGGTAATAAAGCCATGATATTATAGAGTACCTACTTTTTAACTACCATTCAAACACCAGACTTAGTAAAATAATGTTTTAATCTGTGGTACTAGCTTTTTATATGCATGTTACTTGTAATTTTAATTTATTTACTATTTCTAATTACAAATTCGATAAATTTGAGACTCTCGAGTTGAGATCGAGAGAAAGTAAGGAATAATATGACGAGACTAGATGCAGAGAAATCTCTTCTCGAAAATTCGAGACTAGACGAGAGTGGATTGATTCTCGCCATAATTCTTCTCGCGGTATCACTATCAAGATTTAGCTTCTAGCTACTAATGAATGATATTACAAAAGTATTTATTAATGTATGATTTCCTATTAGAATGATTTTAATATAAGTGCTTTACAAAATTATATAAAAATTCCGAGAAAAAAATTAGATTTTCTTCAATATAATATAAAAGATACGTTCAACGGAAAAATGTTGTAACCAATATGTGTGTTAATTGGTGAACCATAATCTTAACTATTAACGAATCGATTATTAACCGGATTTATTAACACACGTGGTAATTAAATAACTATTAATAAATTAAATTTCATTAAAATTTTATTTTTAAAATACACTGTAGGTATTGCAAAATGTTACAAAATATAATTAAATAATACGAAATTCATTTTTATTAGGAACTACGTAAGATAATTATTCAACAAAACAAAACAATAATTTGTTAATGACATTGGACGTAATTCAGTCCGGAACGATTTCACTAGTTTCAAAAAAATTACGTGTCTAACATTCGAAATCGAGGTCAATAATATATACATACATATACATATTTCAGTTTTACGCGTTGTATATATGGAACCCATATTAGATTTTTACTTTAGAAAAATACTTATTTTTTTTCTCTTTCGATTGGTGTAAACTTTATTGTATTTTAAATTTGTTTTACCCTCCAAATCCTAAATTTTTTGATATTTTCCTTGAAACTTCTTTTTTTTATTAATTTTTTTTATCAAAATGGTATTTCAATAACAAAATGAAAAAAATTTCAACCAGTGGTTCTCAAAATGTGGTTACCAACTTTTTATTTTAAATAGAAATATATAAATTATGGGTACAAATAAAAAGGATTTGTGAAATTATAATCACAGCGTAACTATGTACCTACATTTGTAGACGCAACTATAACAGCTATAAATATGCTCTTCACTTAATATGACCACATTTTATTTTCTATATTAGTACTTTTTGCTTCGGGCTTTGGCCTATTTTTAATGAGTCTGTATTTCTATATTAGCAATGTGAAAATGTGAATTACTGTGAATATGTGTATGGTTGGAAAGATCGTAAAGTACAGTGGGTGACACCAGTAGAATAATAACTAGTGGTGGGATCCGGATCCGGATAGTTTCGGTTTCGGATCCAAAAATATCCGGATAATTGATGTTGAACTATCCGGATCTGAGTATCGGATTTTGGACCCGGATCTGAGTATCGGATTTTGGATCCGGATCTGAGAATCGGATTTTGGATCCAAATCTGAGTATTGGATTTTGGATCCGGTTCGGAATATGAGTATCGAATTTTAGATATGGAATTTCAGAATCTACATCGGTTCTCGTTTTCGAATATTCTCAGTATTGAACCCAATGATAATACTTGAATGTATAAGTATTATCATGGAGTTTTAAAACCAAATAAATCTGATTATGAAATAATCCACAATAAATTTTTGTTTGATATACCTAGTTAATAGAATTGGATCCAGAATTAAAATTCGGATCTGGGTCCGTAAACTAAACATCGAATCCGGATCCAGATCCGAATCCAAAATGGATCCGGACTCAATCTGGATCCGGATCCAAATCCGAATTAAATTTACGGATATCCGCTTCAATATCCGAGGAACCGGATATTTTGAGATCCGGGTACTCGGATCCAAGTTTTGCCGGATCCTCACAGCACTAAAATAACTTTAATCGCATATTTGAATAAAATAACATATACAATAGATTTTAATATTTTATTTAACTAATACAATGTCAATACAGTTTATATAAATAATAAGTTTAATAATGCTTTTTAATTTCATATTATTGTAATATCTAAATATATAAACAAATAAAAATTATTTCCTATATTCTATTCTATTTCTAAATTTTGTAAAATTCTAAATAATAAAATGTAGTAAAACTGTAATGTTCATAATTTATAAAAATTTTACACTATTTATAGTAATAATTTAAAGAAATTTCATTCTACACTCTGATCAGTTTTGTCGAGTTCCTAATGAAACAAGTTAAAAATCGCACGGTAGTTAGTTTATTGTGATATTTCGTAGTGTTCAGGTGTATATTTCTGTGTTTTGTATATTAAATGATAATGTAGAAACTAACTTTTAAATTGAAATACAAAAATTTGTGTAAATGCATTTTCTTAAACGAAGGCATCACGTATAAAGATTTTCCATTACCTGGTAAGTAAGTACTATATCATTTAATGTTAAATGCGTTCTATAGATGAGATCTTTGAACATATTGTTTTTATTTATATATAATACATACACATATATGTATGTATCTTGTAACATCATTACATAGTGAAAATACATTAGTTGGTGCTATGTTACGAAATATTCGTATTCAATTTTGAACCATTTGAAAGTGTACATTTATACCAAATTTGTAAGTGGTTAAATTTGCACAACTTAGTGTAGATCTACATAAACCAATTTCAGTGTTTATTTTAAACAGAATTTCTTGAAGTGTAATAGTGTTTTAATATAGGTAAAAAGAAAAACATAGATTTTTTAAATTGATATTTATGTTGAGTTGTGCATAGCCGCTAATTTTTACTCATTGCAAAGATTTTGATTGATATGTTCTATGTTTTATTTTCATATTTAATGAAATATACTAATATAACAAAAACCTTTGTAAACAGTAAAAAAATGTATTTTTTTTTTCATTTTTCAAATGCAAAACTAACTAATTTAGTCAAAAGCAAAAAAAAAATGTGTAGTGCCCAACAAATTTGTCTTGAAAAACTAACTTCATGTTATGCAATTTGTTTTGCAGTATCATTAGTATTTCTCTAAATATATCAAGAAAAAACATCGAAAATAGGACACCTGCACATAACATATTGACTGATTTACAAAAAAATAATAAAGCATGTACTATGAGGTCATGCATGACTTTTTTATAACTTTAATCCATAGAGTATTTTTTATTTTCCTCAAATCGGTCTTTAATCATTGTACAATGGCCCGGTTTACGAAGTACCTAAGGAAATTAGTTAACCTGACTATAAGACAGTTTTCTCTTGTAAACGTATGAAAACCAAGTTACGCATGTGCGTTCTCCATGTTTTCAATGTTAGGTTGTTGAAGAGATAGGTTATGTGAATTGCCTGTTGAAAAAAACGTACTTAGAGTAAGATATTTTACATAAAAGTAATTCGTATGATTGATTTTTGTACTTACTATATAAAACTTGACCGTGGAGACAAAATTACGGTGTAAACCATGGAGGTATGAAACAAATATGGAGGTAGCTTATGCGAACTCAAATGTCACCATCTGTCATTTTGTGTCGTTGTGTACAGTACAAAGTTTTGTTGAGATTTAATTGTCTGGAGTGTTGTGCGAAGTGATATATTGTGGACTATTTTTATTATTGTTACTTTTTTATTAAAAAGGTGTTTACAAAAAGCTCTATAATAAGATAAAAAAGGATGTTATTAACGTGTACACAAAATGTGAAATTACATTACGCCATGAAGACGATAGGAAAATATATCATACAAAAATGCTATGTTTCATATGTTTTAAAATATTTATAAATAGACATTTTTTTACTTTGCATGAACATTGTTTTGAACATGGGCCCCTGGAAAATCATATAGTTTATTTAATTAAATCTATATGTCATAATTATTTTAAAGTTAGTTTGCATTTTTTAACAGAATCAAATATTGATAAATCCCAAAAAATTAGAATTTGAAATAACAAAATGACATTGTATACAGGCTACTAAAACACTGGTTTTTTATAATAAAAATGATCTAAATCAATTGTTTATTTTTTAATGTACTCTTATACCTTTTTCATTTTATTTAGACGTAACATATTTTATGAAGCTTAATTTTTACAAATTGTAGTAAATAAAGATTAGTAATTATTTACTACTGTAATTTAATGTCTAGTATATATTTGAAGTAACTTTTTATTATTTAATATTACCAAATATTTTTAAATTTATTTTCAGAAGAAATGTAATTATCAGTAAATCCCTTTTTTTAAAAAAAAGTAATGATCTTGTTTCAGTTACACGTTTTTCGCATTTCGTAATTCAAAAATCCCGCGAGATCCCCACTCTAGTTCGGGACCAATATACGTATGCGTCCGTCCCCACTCGGTTTCACTCCCCTCGCCCCTAGTATCGCTTTACGCTTCCACCATATTTATTTCATACCTCCATGGTGCAAACATACAATAATAAAAAGTTTGGTGTAGCTAAAATTTGGTTAAATTACAATAGAGTGTTACGGTGTAAACCAGGCCAAATGTCTCAATCGTAATACTTATGCATAACTAAGTAACTTGGTGAAACGGAAAACATAATATTTAAAATTTAGTGTTCCATAATATTCTTTCAAGTTCAAGTTCAACCTATTAAATTGAAAAATAAAGTTGTAATGTTGCAAACAGTTTCCGTTAACAAATATGTTGTAAATAGTAACAGCAGTTTATAAGGTAAGAAGAATATATGAATATATTGTAGCCGTAGTGTTAGGTTAGGTTAACGTATAAGTAGTGTGTTGTGTGAATAGTGATAGTTGAAGTGGTAAAGAGCAATAGCAGTGGGCTCATTTCTAGCGTTCAGCTTTCTTCTGTTGCGCTAATCCGTTAGAAGCACCTATTCAATTGAAACCGTTCGCGTAATAAGTAGGACAGCGCTCTCCATCTCTTTAGCGTACCTTTCTTCGTTGTCGGTTGTGTGTTGGTGACGACTACTAGCTGACAGCGGAGGTTATCGCGGTGGGAGTTAAAACCAAGAATGTATCTACGAACCACAGCAAATTCTCCCTACCGCGTAATATGCGAAAGCCTGGCAATCTGAACACTCGGCCACGGTTTCGTTTGCATTACACTATTACGTGCACGGCTCTGTTGCAGATTAGACCTAAGCAAACTAACGCTCGTCTTCATCTTCATCTTCGTCTCCATCTTCACCCCTACAGATACGTGAATCGTGAATCGCTGGAGTTGAGGCTTTTCGTGAATCGTGAATCGCTGGAGTTGGGATTTTTCAACGTGAAGAAGTCGCAGAGTCTGCGCATCACACATACGAGTTTACCGCCCATCTTCACATAACTACATCGTCGTGCTCTTACTGTTACTACAACTGACTCTGGCCCTGTTGTTTGTGTTTGTATTCGCGCGTGCTTCTGTTCGTGCTTCGTTCAGTGAGATTTGTGACCATTGCATCTACACGTGGAGCGGCGCGTCATATCGACGCGTTGCAAATTCCCAGACCTGTTCCAATGCATCCTGATGCTGGAATGCTCTTAACACCTCCAGGTAAATATGCAATTTTCACTTTATTTTTTTCCAATAAAAATTTCAACACAAAATATATAGATCAACTTGAGCGATAATCGACTGATTTATTATGTTTTTAATATTTTATTTATTTAAGTTCAAATTTGTTCCTCATGGATGGTTGCCACAAAAATCTTATGTAATTAGACATTTCTTGCCCTGAAAAGTCTGACGTTTTTATTTTTCCTTCGGGACCGCTCACACAAAATATATACTTATTACATTTACTGTTTCATTTGTCTTTTGTATGTGGACGTAGTTTAAAAATTAACACTAAATATAAGTTTGAACCGTTGTTTTTATAAATCGTACGCGGTAATAAGCATAGTATATAGGAAATATTTAGCATTGGTCCAATTACCTTCTGTGCACCTAATACGAATAGCAGTATGTATTAATTTCAAAGAAAATTTCTAAATACAAACTAGAGCAAGGCCATAGATGGCGCTTCTCGCTCGCGCAGGAACTTAAAATCTAAATGCAGGGAAAGTTCCTGCACTGGCGACAGCGAAGTATTGCGAGCAATCTGAACTTGCGACTGCGTATCACGATTGTCAAATGTATTTTTAAACTCATGTTGATGCACTGCATATTTTTAAATACCAATGTCTATATTATTTATGTTTTTTGTTGGCTATGTATGTTCATACAGAAGATGTAAATTTCAAAACTCACATGAATTTTTATGTTAATTAATATACTTTGTACATTTTAAAGTAATTATAAAAACTTTTCAATAGCAAAATTTCTCATATACAGGGTGTTCGAAAAATAGAGGTCACGGATTTAAGGGTGGATAATACATCTCAAAACAATAAAAAAAGTTCATATAAACATATATCCAGAAATGCCTAGTTTCAGAGCTATAACGATTTTAATTTTAATTTTATTTCTGTCATATACAACTCATACTGGCCGTATACAATGGAAAACAAGGAGGTCCTCCATTCTATTTTTTTTATTATTTTAAATGAAAGTTCGTTTATTTTTGAAGATTCGTGGTATTAAAAAGTCTTAATTGTTTTTAGTTTAACTGCATTTGATTTTTAAAGTCAATATGACGTCACGGTGACACTTCTATCTTTCTCTCGCTCCGCACCAGACTCTATAGTACGCTACGAGAGAAAGATACCAATAGTGTGACGTCACAGTGACACTAACAACAAATTTCAAATATCTCGTAAATTAATTATTAAAAAAATGTTTTTTTTTTATCTTAATCGTTATTCATTGAGTAGTACTTTAAATACAAAGTGAGCATTTTATTATTTTTTGTTATGGTGGAGGACCCCATTGGCGACGATCAATTGACCCGAAGAATCTTCTATTTTGTATCCTCTATCTACCGAATCACCGTGAGCACGACCGAACCTTAAATGCATATCTGCTAATTCGGAAAAAGTGAAATTATTCATGATAAAATTGTGTTTGTAATAAATAATAACAATAATTGTGACAAATAAGGAAAAACGAAAGACTGTCTTCAATTGTTTTCCATTCTAAACTACCACTATGATTTTATTGAAATGTTGAAAAGTATGAGTTGAATATAACAGAAATAAAATATTAAAATCGCTATAGCTCTTTTATTTTTTTGATATGTATTATCCACTTTTAAATCCTATGACCTCTATTTTCTAAACACCCTGTATTAGAATAAAGACATACAATTAAATTAATATAAAGCTTTATATCTTAATACGGTCAGTGACACCTGTATACATTGTAGATAAAGACGACCTTTCTTATCACTCTTCACTGTAATCAACAAAACACATTTATTTAAATGAATATATCCGGTTCGTACATCTTGAAACACAAAATTGATGATTGTATATTTTTGCTTTGTAAAACGGAATATAAATATTAATTTCATAGAAAATTGAAATTGACTAATATAAGATAAGGCCAGAGTGCCCATTTTATAAGTTCCCGCCTTAAAGTTTAAAAATAGGCAACCCATGTTACATTTCATAAGTGACTTGATTTTTAAAATTTTATTTTGCTCTTATACCTACTGTGATTATTCGATTTATAGTATTAATATTTACCAAGTGGCTACTTTTTAAACTTTAAGGCGGGAACTTATAAAATGAGCACCCGGGCATCCTGTATATTATAGATAATTTGTTATGTAGAATAAATATTACGAACGTTTAAACTGAATCAAACATGGTTACTGTTACTACACTTTCGAAAAATATGTGCGCAACCAATCTGTATCTGTTTCTTGGCGAATAAGCACATCTGTTCATTATTTTTATCTGCGTTGCACTTTTTCGGCTATAAGGGGATGCTCGCGTACGAACGCAATTTAGGTTAACGACAAGTCAAAAACCGAGTATCCTACGCTGTTACTGCTATTTTTAAAACTTTTGGCACGCAGAAATACTTGAATTTTTATATTTTCCATTGTGACTGAATTAAACTACTTTCACTAAAAATATACATAGGTACATCTTTGTTGCATAGGATAATATATTGTTAATAATTTTGAATTTATAAGCTGTATACAAAAATAAAACTAAAATATTCTAAAAATTATTGAAATATAACATTTTGTTAAAAATTTGGACCTACCAAGAAGTTACAGATTACTGTCTTGATTATGAGTATTTGTAACCACAAACGAAAACAAAAACAGAATAGTCATTATTAAATAACAAAACATTTAATGAATTTAGTCTATTAATATTACCTTCTGTTATTAAATAATTTATTCAGTAGGTAGTAGTTAAGAAATAAATTTTGCTTGAAATATATCGCACAGATATATGTACTTTACAAAAACATTTCCTATTTCCATATAGGATTTTGCTCAAATGTTGAAATATTTTTGAGTGTGTATGTATGCCTGCATGCATGAGTATGTATGTATACCGGGTGTAACACAAAAACCGGGCCATAGGCGTTTAACATGGGAAAACAGTTTTTCCTTGCCCAAAAGTGGCCCATTAATTTGAGATAATAATACTTCAAAAAAATATTGTAGAGAATTAAATCCTGCATCTAAACCAATAATTACATTTTCTTTTGCATCTTTGCTAACCGAAAAAAATTAATTTATAATTTAGAAAATTTACTTTTTCATCTTGGTATTAAAATAAAATTTCAAACAAATTTTATGACATTTTACCTGTCAGAAATTAGATAATAGTTTTCTTCAAAATAATAATACTTTCTTCTCTCCCTGTGAATAAATCTCCATTTTCAGTAATGATAACTTAAAACAAAGCGTTTCTGATAGTTAAAATTACAAACAAATATAATAACATTTTACCTTGTCAGAAACGTATCTGTCAGATTGTGACAAATTTTAAATTCAATTTCGTCGGTTATAAAACTTGCAAAAGAAAATGTGATTATTGGTTTAGATGTAGAATTTAATTCTCTACAACATTTATTTGAAGCATTTTTGCTTAAAATTAATAGGCCACTTTTGCGCAAGGAAAACTGATTTCCCATGTTAAACGCCTATGGTCCGGTTTTCGTGTTACACCCGGTATATATATATTAATGTTAATAAATATGAATTACACATTTCAAAAAACACATCATTTGTTATTTCATAATAAAAGTAAAATATAAAGATTGAAATATATTTGTGGTCGGTCCTGTAACGCAACGCGTATTTGCATTTGTCCACTAATGTTCCACTGCTACAAAGCGCGAAACGCAAACGCGTACTGATACACTTGGCCCACATTTCAGTATTATTGAGGTTATGGATGAAAGATGTGAAGTCACACTTCTACTCACGGAACTTATTGTCATGTCATGTGACTATAAACTCTCTCTCAGTTCAGTTCCAGCTTCTATTCGTGTGCTAGTTTCGTTGAATAAATGTTGCCATTTTCTAACCTCGAAATCTCGTCTTCGTAAAGTACGATGTAATCGTTACAACCTTAAAAACGAATTCGACTTGGGCACGATATTTGTTTTAAGCGTAACCTACATTACTCAGCATATTTTTGACAATTGTAGTTATTTTTACGCTATTACTGCTTATGCATGAAAGTTCTATTTACTAGTTTTGTTATTCTTTCCAGAAAATGATGAAATTATGCAATGTTTTAAATAACAAAATTACCATTTTCTAGCAACGATTTATTTTTATGGTAATCAAATTTATAGTCCTCTCCATTTATTTCTAAAATTTTGTTAATAATTAAATATATCATTTTCTCACGCATATTTTGTTAAATTTGAAACAAGTGTATATGCGGACCTACAAATTTCACTAGTAAACAATATCTGGTAATTTTGATAAATTTGCTTTTTTTAATATATTATGTACCTGTAAAAGGAAGTATAATATAATTATATCTGTTGCAAACAAACTTGATTATAATGACTGTACTTTACATATTTGATTTAATTTGTTAACATATTTGTTTTTATTTTACATAAATTGTACTTGAACTGAATTCTATTTATTCCATTTATGTCTGTCAACAAAATATGAAATCCATGTACACAAAAAGTGATACATAATAAATAAATAAAATATAAGGTGAAATTTATAAAAGAAGCTTTAATAGTAATAAAAATACTGCATATTTTTAAAAATATTGAAATCCTTTTTTAATAGGGGTTTCCACCATTATCAAAATAATGATGACTAGTACACTAAAATATATTAAAATACATTCATGAAAACATTTTACTATTTTGAAACGCCGCCAAATTTGTGACGTAAAGGCCCGGGACGGTTTTACAGTTTAGTAGTAATAGATGGCAGCACATTCAAATTGTAACATTACATTTAAAAGTATTTGAGGTGAATAGTTATTTTAAACTAATTAAAATTGTAAATACAGTTATTATTGTTTACCTTATCGTATATTAGTGAAGCATTTTCTATATTTTATAGACTTTTGTATCTCGTCCATCTATTGAGCGGTAGCAGAAAATCGGCGGGAGCGTACGCAATCATTGTGGCGGTAAAAATTAGCCGTTTAAACGAGATATGAAAAATACTGTTTTCAAAATTTTTTTTACACAAAACCTGTTATAATAAAAATGTTTTTTTATTCTAATATATATATATATATATATATATATATATATATATATATATATATATATATATAACTTTTCATGAAGAATAACATATAAAAAAATTGAAAATTAGTGGAAACCCCTATTATCTCTAACTAAACATATAAATTACATTCCATCAAAATATATTTTCATATATTCATCCATTATAATTTTACATAATATTGAAATTAATACATACTTCCTTACTTTACTCTAGTGACATTGTTTTCAATTCATTTTATTACTTCTGGTTTGCGACGTTATATATATACAGGTTGATTTTTTTCAAGGCGTACATAAGAGATTAACATGGGATTTTTTTTTCAAATCGTTGTCCCCCGTTTTAACTTACGGCGGTGATTGTGGTGCCAATACAAAGATAAAAAATTTCTCTATCCAAAATTACCAAATACATGAAAGGTATCCAATATTTTAGGCCCATAAATTAGTTTTAAAATTTATTCAGGGTGTCTGGTCGCGAACCTGGGGAACCGGGTTCGATCCCGACCGACGCCAAATATTTCGAATTTTAAATGGCACAAAAGTGACCCCTGTGGTGCACTCTCCACGCCAGCAATGAGTGCCCGTGAGGTGACGCCTGGTAAGCGCCCGCACGGTACAAATATGTCATCATCATTACCGATAACTCCGTTAAAGCAGATTGTGGCACACTCAGTAATGGGTAATATGCCGTAATGATACATTTTCCTATTAATAGCAGTAGCCATGCCAAATTTGAACAAAAAGATAAACAAATGCCTGACATTTTATCTGTCAGAATGGTTAATTAACATAACTCAAAAATAATGTCTCTTGATAATGTCAATTAACCTATTCTGACAGATAAAATGTCAACCATTTGTTTATCTTTTTGTTCAAATTTGTCGTAGCTACTGCTATTAATAGGAAATTGTAATATAGAAAGTATGCAAAATGTACTTGATATATTGAAAAAAAATATTTTTAGCCGGAAATTGAACGCTGCAAGTAGACATCGTTTCGATTGGCCTTGTCTTCCTAATGATAAAAGGTCGGCGTCGGCCACATTTGCTAAGACCTGACCTACATTGTGTTAGCGAGTACTTTCTACGCATGCGCCCATAATACGCATGAATGTATCGCGCAAATTCGTGACACTTGTTCGAAACCACTCTATCTTATAACAATATCGCCTCACCTTATGTCTCAGGGTCAAATTTACTTCTGGTCTATAATAAATAAGTTAATACATATTTTCTTTCACGCATATCGGTAATTAAAAAAAAAAACTTAAAAGTTTCCCTAAATATAATAAAATGTTATGAAAACTCGGGCCATTATTGTTTTTCGTGTTTTGTAAAATACAAAAACCGACCCGAATTTCGCCGGTGATCTCAAAAACTGTAAGAGCTACAACTTCGGTATGCTGGGACCAAAGTTTATTTAGATTTATGCGGATATTTTTTATAAAGTCAGGTTTACAAGGTACCTACGACTACCAACTTTATTTTATAGCAACCTATTATTATTAAAATTTTCACTGATGTAAAAGTTTTTATATCAATAATATGAAAAAAATCGAGAAAAATAAGATCATAACAATATTAGCAATAATTTTTATTTAAATATTTTGTGGCTATGTGAAAATTCATTTTAAAAGTTAATTTATTAATTTTAAACAAACACGTTAAACAAACTATTTGATTTCGTTGTATTCCATTGTTACATTTTGTTTATTTTCACACAGCCACCTAGAATATTTAAAATAATAAAAAGAAAAAATAATTTCTTATATTGTTCAATTATCTTATTTTTCTCGAATTTTTTCATATATTTGATATACAAACTTTCACATCGTTGAAAAGAGAAAAAATGGCGGTATATATTTTAGTAAAATAATTATAGGTTGCTATTTAAAAAATAAAAATTGATAGTTGTATCTTGTAAACCTGACTTTATAAAAAATATCTATATCTGCCATTAAATAGTATATTTAAAATAATAAAACTTTCAAATTAGCCATTTTTTTTCTATTACTTATAATAAAAAAAGTTAAAAGGATGGGGGGGGGGGGGCTTTCCCCAGACTCACCCTGTAGTGTATAGGGTACATATACATATGTACGAAATAAAATATATTTAAAAAAATATAAATACCTGTCGATAAAAAGAGAAAGAAATAAGAAATTTTCTATAATAGAAAGTGTATGTTCCAGTTTAAAAACTGTTTGTGTTATATCTCGAAAATTAATCGACAAAAAACTATTTTCTTGTTCCAATGAATATAGACTATAATTATCTTGTGAGATTTTTGTTTAAAACATTTTACTTAATAACTGAATTTACAAGTTGAAAAAAAAAGTCGACGAAAATCAGTGTTTCATTATCGCTGAAGTCGTGATAGTATTTACTATTTGCGAGATACCTAACGACCGGGTTAAAAAATACACCCTGTATATACAGGATGGTGGCGTTTATGGGTGAACATAGGGATTTAACATTTTCAGTTCAGAATTAAAAGTTACAAATTCATATACATTTTTATTATGTTTTTGGTTTCTTAGCAATTTTAAAAAGAAATTTCAAAATTTCGGTTTATTAGTAACAATAATAGTCTTGGAACTTGTTATCTTTTTTTCTAGCTTTCGTAGATTATTTATAAACTTCAAACGTCAATTTATTAATAGAAAAAAAATTCCGTATTCTTTTG
Source organism: Ophonus ardosiacus (assembly GCA_943142095.1). Lineage (NCBI taxonomy): Eukaryota > Metazoa > Arthropoda > Insecta > Coleoptera > Carabidae > Ophonus > Ophonus ardosiacus. Next base: position 46,307,147 of record OW964833.1, on the reverse strand, counting down.
TAACTATTTCCATCATAATATTCCTTTACAATATACGCACGTTTCTTATTCGAATAAACATTCATTATTTAATTTATCTTTTCCTTATGTCAAATTGACGATTCATGTTTATAAATAATTTATAAAATGCAGAAAAAAGAAAACAAATTCCATGGCCACAAATAAACCGAAATTCTGAAATTTCTTTTTAAAAATGTGAAAAAACCAAAAATATAATAAAACATGTAAAACCATTTTATATGAACTTTTAATTGTGTACAACTTTGGACCCTTCAGTTTTTGCCATTAAATGAAAAGGAGAGCAGGATATTTCATAAATCTAAAATTCCCTAGTAAATCCCCATGTTCACCCTTAACCGCCACCATCCTGTATACGTATATTTTTTGAGTACGATAAATTACAAAACGATTTTTTATAATTATTTGTTTAACCTTATTGCCATAACAGATTAAGAAACAATATCATGTACTGGAAATAGCAAACATTAATATTACGTTATGTTATAATCGATTACGATATGAAAGTTTCGTGAACTTCAAATTTTAACCTTGTCAGTATTTCGCCTTGTGTCTGATGTTATAATTCTTTCATGTTACAAATTTCGACAAATAACAAACGCTTGTAAAATATTCAAATGGAAATCATATAATTAATTTGCTAAAAGTGATCAAAGTGTTCTTTATAAATCTACATAAACAAAGGTCACTTTACGTAATTATTTTAGTTTCCTTGTTTACAATAAGGAAGATATTTTTCGGAATTAATAAATTTCATTTTCTTTATTCTTCATATCTCGAATTAAACAATGATCTTATTCTTGGAACAAATGACATAAACGTATTATACTATGTATTGTGCAAATTTATTATCTTATCTGTCACTATGCAAAATTGCCTGATTATTTCCCCATATCTTCTAATCTGCAATTAAATTGAATAACTGTTTATTGTGTTGTTTTGTACTCGTACAAACTTATCGCTTCCTTTATAAATATAGATCAATTGTTCCACATTGAGAAAAACATGAAAAATGAAATATTTCAGCACATTATTTTAGTTAAAAAAAATTATTCAAATTGTGCATTTAAAATAAATAATTTTTTCTACGGTCACTATACAAAGTAGCCATTTCCGCTCTTTTTTGTCAACGCAAAATGTCACTTTGCCGCTCATGCGCGACAAAGAAAAAACGCTCGCTGTCCAAATTTCTAACTATACAATGTTGAGAAATGTCACTTGTCTACATTCTTAATGGAAACGTTTAGTTAGGAACTAATGGCATTGTAGTTACACATTTACCATCTTCACAAGTCAATCTGACATAACTGCTCTGTTGGTATAGTACATAACCAAACAAAATGCCGCACTGCTGTGAAAATAAAATTGGGCATTCATTTACAAAAACCAAAGTATAAAATACTGAGATTAGATTGAAGCAATAGCTCAAGAAGAATGGAAAATAACGATAAATTAAAATTAAATATAAAATGGGGTCCCGTGGCCTGAGTATCTGGTCGCGAACCTGGGGGAACCGGGTTCGATCACGACAGGCGCCATATATTTCCAATTTTAAATAGCACAAAAGTAACACTGTGGTGCACTCTCCACACCAGCTGTGAGTGCCCGTGAGGTGACGCCTGGTAAGCGCCTACACGGTAAAATATATCGTCATCATTAACGATTTCTACATGTGTTGCAGATACTGGCAAACCCAGAAATGGGTAATATGCGTGATGATATATTTATTTATATTTAAATATAAAATAAATTGTGTGAACAGTTGTGCTGCCACCTGCAAAAGTTTGGCGTGAACGCTCCCAATAGATATCCACTTTTCATTGCACTAGTTTAATGTACTTGAAACAAATAAATTATACAAAAATACTTATAATATTCATTACAAAATTGGCATTTTTTTTTAAAAACGAATGCTAAAACCGGTTAAAACAATATCTTGAAGTCATAGTTGAATACGTTCCTATCTTCATTGCAAAACTATTTCTCCGTTTTCCACATAGATCAATAAATCAAACATTCCAAACATTCATTGAACCCTGTGAAGACAACCATTGTCAGTAAATAGACAATTTTCATTTTTTATATCCTCTACGTCCTTTATACTGAAAAGTATAAAATTATTATTAAAATGGAAATCAACGACGAAAATATGGATAGCGATTATTCGTGCACACCACCAGATATTGCAGAGCAAAATGTGAAAGATAGTACTAACTGTTAATTAAGTGGTGCAAGAATAGAAAAATTGGAAGATATAACGAAAACGTAATGGTGGCATACTTTTTTATATTAATCGTTATTTATTGAGTAGTACTGGAAGTAAAAAGTGTACTTTTTATTATTTTTCGTTATGGTGGAGGACCCCTTTGTGGCGACTGTAGAAAAAATCTTGTGTCTGTTTCGATACACAAATAGCTATTATACTACTAAGGCTGTGTCCGATGTTGCACTTTTATCACCCTAATATCTAAATCCCAAATTTATACGCCCTAAATCTAGTGATTATTTAGGATTTTAGGAATTAGATTTTAGGTTTTTGCAGGAGCACACTATGCCTTGAAGCTGACTCGCACTAATTAAACAAATCATATTAGTTGCTATAATTTGTACAAAACGTCAAATTTGCTATCAAAGAATAGCTTCTTACCTTCTATTTTATGGAATACAATATTAACATTTACTCTCAAGCATCAAATTGAATCGAATTGTATAATTAATTTTTGTTGTTCTAAAGTGTTGCCATACAAACCAATGGATATCACTAGTGTGCCATTCGGAGTTGTATTTATGTGAAGAATACCTAAATCCTAAATACTAAATGCCGAAATGCGGCATCGGACACAGCCTAAGAATATAGCTACATATGTAATTTCCAATTTGAATTACTTAAATAAAGAAATATACTTTATACTCATCTAGATGTACCTATATGTACATAAGTATGTACCATATTAAAAAAGCAACAACAATATATTATTATAAAAGGTCACTAAGTGAATAACCAGTGAAAAGAATAAGAATAATAAAGATTGTAATTTGCAACCGCTTCACCAGTTTGCTTCACAAAGGTTCGACGAAGTGAAGGCCAAAACGCGGGAAGTGAAATTTAAGGTCGATAATGCAGGAACCAAAATGACGGTCGTCAGCTTACGAACTTACCTTGGCGGTTGCGGCACCTAACCTTTGTTGCGACCATAAATATCCTATATGAAACAGATATTTTCATTAATTTCATGGACAAAACATATATTACAGTTCAACTGGTTTTCTTTATACAATGTACCAGTATTCCTTTAATATTTTGCGTGTTTATTACTACTATCAAAAATAATAGGGCTATCCACCATTTTTTTTATTATTTTATATTATGGGAGTATGGAAGAATTATAGTATACCGGGTGTCTACTTGAAATCCGTAATATAGAAAATACTATGTTATTTCTTTCATTTTGCTATAGTTCCTAACCTATTAAATTTAGAGAAAAGTTGTAAAAAAAAAGTTGTTCAGGATTAAAAACTACACAACATGGGACTAAAATTAATCACAATTTCTCTTTATTTTATAAAAAAAAAACGCAAATTAAAATTCGCAATTTACAGCAAATTTCAGAGTGCTATTGAATTACTAATGTTTAATTTTTTTATTTGACAGATCTCATAATTCAACTCTTGTCAATAAATAATTTTATATAAATAAATAAATAAATATATATCATCACGGCATATTACCCATTTCTGGGTGTGCCTGTATCTACAACACATGTAGACATCGGTAATGATGACGATATATTATAATATAATATTATATTATAATATAATATTATATTATAATTTTATATAATTATTAAAAGTATAATTAAACACAAAAAAAATACAAAATGATTCATGAATGGTATATTATTACAACATTCAAAATTAATTATAATAATAATATGTCAAAAGTTAAATGTCAAATAAAAACAAATAAAATCTTAGTAATTCAATGGCACTCTGAAATATTCTGTAAATTGCGAATTTTAATTTGCATTTTTTTTATGTAAAATAAAGAGAAAATTTGATCAATTTTAGTTACAACTTTTCTCTAAAAATAATATATCAGAAACTAAGCAAAATGAAAAAAATAACATTGTATTCCCTATATTACGGATTTCAATTAGACACCCGTTATAAATCATAGTTTCACTCCAAAATAATTTGTAATATATGAGAAATTAATAATTAAAATGTGATACAAAATTCAAATTTCGTTCAACGTCATTCTCCTTGAGACCGGAAAGAGAGAAAACAACTGTTACAGACACTAGCGCCTCCAAGGGAGTAGCGATAAAAGCTTGTTTGTTTAAATCTTGTGAAAAACACGTTCATACTTTGGAAGATATTGGTTATAACGTCACGATATTTAATTTATTGGAAAATGAAATCTTGTAAGACTAATTTAGGAAATTTGCCAAATGTTAATATTGGGTGTTACGTAAGTAAGTGTAGAACTCACCCCATAGATAGTAAATCTAGCAATAATTTTTGTACTTTCTCCAAGAACTAGAGGCCTTTAAAAGTAACCAATGTTTATAAAAATTTACAAAACGTATACATAAAAATTTTCATCTGGTCGCGAACCTGGGGTGTTCGATCCCGACCGACGCTATTTCGAATTTTAAATGGCACAAGTGACCCCTGTGGTGCACTCTCCACACCAGCAATGAGTGCCCGTGCGGTGACGCCTGATAAGCACCCGCACGATACAAAAATGTCATTATCATTACCAATATCTGCGATAAAGCAGATTGTGGCACACTCAAAAATGGGTAATATGCCGTGATATATTTTTTAGGTTTGTGCTTTATGTGTAATCTGAATTTCTCAAAAAAAGAAATAAGTATGAATATTTTTTTCTGTAATATTGCATCTCCTAGAAAATGATTCAAATTTAAATAGCACAACTTTCACAAAATATGACTTATAAATATGTATACGATATTAACAATGATGTCAATACAAAGTTTACATAAAAATAGCGACTAAAATTGGGATCTATATTGTTACATTATATTAAAACTATTTTTAAGAAACAATTCTTTTTATTTTTAAATATTCATGCATTATTTGTATTATTTATTTAATTATAATGTGTGCTACAACATGTAATTATGTAGAAACAAACAATTATATTTTGCACTCATTCCAATCGTACAGTATCGGCTTTCTACGTTGCTATTCGGTGATAGTGTCAATATGGGGTACTTTCATGCCAAGATAATAATTATTCGAGAAAGAAGCTGCCTCGCTGCTTTCTGCTTTCTCCTACAACTGTGCAGGTGTAAAATTCACGCTATGGTAACATTACTCGTTACGGTCAATGTTATTACGTTATCATGACGACTGAACACTGGAAATGACGCAAAATGGAAAATATATTTTCTAGGTCATAATGGCACCGAGCATACTCGTATCATACATATATGTCGAAAACTCATTTCGCTTTTTCTACAAGTCAGTTACACCAAATCCAGGGAGGTATAGATCGTGAAAAGTTTTAGTGCTAATGACTCCAGAGGACCCTCGCAGCAGGTAGTCCTTCAGAAGATTGTAAATTAAAAATTCCTGGACAGTATTTATACAATTTCTGCTGCTATTTTAAAATCAAGAAAAAATTAAAAATAAGCGAACAACAATATAAATAAATATAAATCCCGAGCTTTGGCCCGTTCGTATTTGTGCAAAATTGTAGAAAGTGTGAATACACATAAAAATTGGTATAGTTACAGATAGTATTGTGTGTAAAATTGACTAATATTACCACCAAGTTTATAACTGTTCTCATTTTTAAGTTTTTACCCCAAAAAATCATAAATATCTGCATTTGGTTAAAAAGTTGAAAATATTCAAAAATCCTGTTTTCATGTATCTCGTACTTCCCAATGCACTGATTCCAAATAATGAAAACGATGGTCGATATCTCTTTTAGTTTTGGAGATATTCAACATCAAATATTTTCTCAAAATTACCCATTTCTGGGCTAGATCTCTACCTAGTTTTGAATTATTGCCCCAAAAGTCAATATACCCCATATTCATATAAAAACTTCAAAATTTTTAAAAATCTAATTTTCATGTATCTAGATACTTCTCAATGCACTGATTCCAAATTTTGAAACCGCAGGTCGATATCTCTTTTCGTTCTCGAGATATTTAGATTCAAAGTTTTGCATAAAACTGCCCATTTTTGGGTAATAACCCAAAAATGGGTCGAGATATGAGTTTGGAGATTTCATCATTCGATTCTACGGGCAAAATTACATAAGTATACCAATTTTCATAATTTTTGAACAACGCAAAGAGTCTCTAAAGCAAAATAACTGGAAATGGCCAAAAATTGAAAAAATCGCAAGGGGTACCCCTTAGGATTTTTTCAGATTTTGTCCGTTTTCAGGGGTTTTCAAACTTTTATTCATAAAAAATGAACCGGTTAATCAAAAATTATGAAAATTGGTATACTTATATATTTTCATCCGTAGAATCGAATGGTGGTGTCGCCAAAGTCGTATCTCAGCCCATTTTTGGGTTATTACCCAAAAATGGGCAGTTTTATGCAAAACTTTGAATCTAAATATCTCGAGAACGAAAAGAGATATCGACCTGCGGTTTCAAAATTTGGAATCAGCGCATTGAGAAGTATCTAGGTACATGAAAATTAGATTTTTGAAAATTTTAAAGTTTTTGTCTGAATATGAGGTATTTTGACTTTTAGGGCAATAATTCAAAGGTAGAGATCTAGCCCAGAAATGAATAATTTTGAGAAAAAATTAGGTAAAAATGATTTTTATTCCTACCATAATGATTTCTTATCTTATTTTTGAGCACAAACATAAAGTTGTATAAAAAAAAACCCTTACGTAAATGATCGTATATTTTCATTTGTATAAGATTTGTGAAAAAGTTCTATAAATCTTCGAACGCCTTCGGTAAACAAAGTGTTAAATATTCGTAGGTCTGTAATTTATATAACAAACTTACATTAGAAGCGAGTATTTTTTAATAACTTATGTTAACCAATGTTGAACGTTATAAGGATGTGTTTTTTTTTAAGTTTGACATAAAAAAAGTTAAACATTTCGCCTCATATAAAAATCAAAATTAGGAATACCGGATGCACTCAATTTCGAGCTTTGGCCTGGCCCGGCCCGATTTCGAGTCAATTTTCGAGCCGTTTCAAATGCAACAATTATTATTTTTATAGCGTAAAAACAATTATTGTGACAATGAAGCAAATGAAAAAACCATTTAGGCATTGCCATCTGTTTCATTTTCGGTAATATTTTTAATTTATGCCGTTCTAAAACACTTTTAAAATTTTGTTTTGAATATGGTCATCGCCTACTATGAATATGACGTCCATATAAAAATATTAAAACAAACTGAATACAATTTTGAGAAATAAACTAGGAAATTAGCAATGAAAATAAACAAATTATAATTTATATTTATGTTTTCATTTGTTTCATTGGTAATAATGAATCATTGCTTTCACGCTATAAAATTAGTAATTATTGATTATTGTTGCATTTTCGTAGTTTGAAACAAACAGACATCAATAAATTATATCGTTGGAAAGCTAAAAATATTTTCCTTTTAATGGTGTAACTTCCCAACATGGCGTCCATATGAAAATCATAACTTTGGTATTGTAACCCGAAATCTAACAGTGAAATAAAATTAGAATCATCGTTCAAAAGAAAATTAAGAATCATCGATCGAATCAAGTCTAGTTTCTGTCAGCTCTGGTTTCATTGGCCCACTTATCATTTATCGAAGCCTTTTAATAAAATATTTTGGTCTTTTCGACATCTGCAGCAGATGTCAGATAATCTTTCATATTCATTTAACCCATTTTTTCCTGGTGTTCCAAAATTGGAAATATGAAAAAAAGGTTTAATCAATAGAGATTTTTAGCTTTCCATACTTATTCTACACTCATATGAGTACATTTTGGTGTATAGATCGTTGAATTTATTTATGATATGTATGTCTGGTTTTGTTTTAAATTTTACTATAAGTGCTGAGAAAAATGTCGTCGCAAATAGATGTAAATTATTTTTTACGCATATCATATTTTGTGCGGCGCATTATTGTATCTTGTTCGGAAATGCACGTAAATTCATTATTGTTAAAGATATTACAAAAATAGTTTTCGGATTGTTTTTCACATTACATAAAACTTTAGGTTCCGAAAATGGAACACCAGGACATTATGCATGCTTAGTTGAAAACATAAGTCCAAGCATAAGGTACGGTTACAATGTAAATGTCGTCAACAGATTTTAAAATCTGTCTTTTTATATAACGCCTAGGTAGTCTTATTCAAAATGACTACTCGAATGTTTATTTTTTACATATATTATCATATGTCTATTATTTTAACATTCACATGAAATATGCAAATAAAATATGTACGTTCGGTTTTTAGCTCTTGAAAAATGGTTTAAACTTTGAGGAATTGAAATAGTATATTATGTGGCAAGTGTGTGAAGCTGAAATTTTTACATGAGGGTGGAACCCGAATGTAAAATAGGCTTCACACACGTGTTACATACTATACTTTTTCTACGACCTTGCAATAAAATATATTTTTTCTTCACATTGTCATTCTTTTAACGTAAAGCCTCTGTATTATCGACTTGTGTAACCATGGTTACCAACGTTACGATTGTCTAACAGCTTTGTTTTATTAAAATACAATTCAGTTTGTAATATTACAAATAATGAACGCACGCTGTGCGTGAAGTAACACTTCACGCATAGTGTGCAAAAAATCAAACTTCACACATAAAAATTGATACGTTAAAGACTCACTTCACGCATGGCAGTAGAAAAAATTGTTTTTATTACTACTACTCATAATATTGCCCGTATATTGTTCCATTAAATTCATTTATATCATAAACCAGTATTTTATTAAGTCTATAATATTTGACCAAAAAAAAGTGGAAAAGATGAGTTTTAGGTTTATCAAACAGATCTTATGTAACACGCAATATTTTAGTGGAAGAAAAGCTGAAGAACGACAAATGCAAGCTCTTGTAAATAATTATTAAATTATTATTAAGTATTAAAAAGATAACACTGTTTACTTCGTGTGTATTTTTTTTGCGGTTTGAAACAAATGAACATCAATAAGTTATACATCGTTAGAAAGTTAAAAATAACTCTTTTGAATGGTGAAACTTTCCAATATGGCGTCCATATAAAAATCATACCTTTTACTTAATAAAAGTTGCAGAACTTAAAATTCTGCGTCTGAAAAATAAGCAATAATAATATCAAGTCAAAAATAGCGATAGCTATGAAATTGAAACAAAGTAACAAATGTTTAACCATTTATCAATTTAAGTTAGATTACTTTTTATTATGTATTATTTATAATTTGTGTTCAAGTTAAATATATGACTATCATTCACTTTAACATAATTACAAATAAAAATAAATTAATCTAACAACAGATAAACCGTTTAACATTTGGTAATTTTTTAATTCCATGGCTATCGCTATTTTTAGAATGATTTTCGACGTATTCATATCTAATTTCTGCTGATACAATGCATACAAAATTAATTGTGGTAATTGATCCAGATGTAGAATTTTAAGCTCCATAACTTTTATTTAAAACTTACCTAATACAGTCAGGGAAGCAAAAAATAATAAAAACCAGATTTTACAGGTTAAAGTTAAAATGATTAAAAAAAGCTTAATCAACATTGATCCGATCTTCAACTGTTTTTGAGAAAGAGGCCATTGTGTATTAGAATCGAAGAAAAACAGACAGAGATAGTGACTGAACAAAATTTTGTCTAGGTCAGTAAATAGACCATAAAAAAAACAATAAAATTTTATGTGAAACGTTTTTTGACTTTCTAATAGTTACGAAGTTATTTAAAAACTAAATATTGGCTAAGATCGCCACAACATTTGTCTTGGTACAATTATTCGATTTTTTTTTTTTGAGAAACAAAAACACATCTACGATGACCTTTAAAAGGTAAACAAAAAGTCTGATTTAATCATAGTCGTAACTCTTACAGTTTTCGAGATAGCAGAGGTTAGAAATGCATTCGGGCCAGGCCGGGTCGGGCTTTGAGGTTTGGATCGACTCGGCCTGAAAATAAAAATTACCGGCCCGACAAAAAAATTAGCTAGCCCGGCTCGAAAATTGACTCGAAATCGGGCCGGGCCGGGCCAAAGCTCAAAACTGGGTGCATCCGGCATTCCTAATGTTGATTTTTATGTTAAGGCGAAATGTTTAACTTTTTTCGTGTCAAACTTGGAAAAAACCTCTACATTCTTATAACTTTCAACATTAGTTAACATAAGTAGTTAAAAAAGAGACCCTTCTAGTGTAAGTTTGTTATAAAAATTACAGACCTACAAGTATTTAACACTTTGTTTACCAAAGAATTTAAACAACTTTTTCACAAATCTTATATAAAAAAATATAATTTACTTTACATAAGGATTTTTTATCTAACTTTGTTTCTGCTCAAAACTAGGACAAGAAATCATTATGGTAGGAACAAAAATCACTTTTATTTAAGTATACGAGTAATAACAATAATAATAGCAATATCACAATATAATTTTATTATTATTCTTTAATGAATAACCTTGAATTCTTGAAGTAAAATATTACATTTTTATTTATTAATATTAATATCCTTTTTAACTTCATCCATTTTCATTAAAATATTAAGGAAACTGTACATTTGATTGAACTATAAGATTTTTCGGGCCGGCCCGAAAAGCTCGAATTTTCGGGCCGGGCCAAAATCAAAAGTCCGACTCGCCTCGATTTTTGAAAATAATTAGCCCGATTCGGCCCGATAAAAATTATCTTCGGCCCGGCTCGATGATCGACTCGAAATCGAGGCGGGCTTCGGGCCGGGTCGGGCCAAAGCTCGGGATTTATATTTATTTATATTGTTGTTCACTTATTTTTAATTTTTTCTTGATTAAATTTATATTATAGTAAGTTTGACTTAATAAATATATGTATGTAATTATTTATATTTATTTAACAAGGCTGCGTGTTTTATTATTTATATGATCTTAAATTTTATAAACCTTCGGTGATGTGAACAGTTCGATAATATGTACTAGCCTGGATTTATTCTGTTCGCACTAACGCGATTGTACTGTATACACTTACAGTTTATTCAAATAGATATAAATTATGTAATTCACCACTTATAATGAACTTCGATCCCTTGAGGTTCATTATAGGTGAACATTACTGTACAGCAAAATATTTCAAACAAAATAAAATTTATATTTTTTAATACCCGTAATTTTAAGAGAATAAAGTATAAATAAAACAAAATGCATAGATGAATGGCGCCGGCACACCGACTGTTTGATCAGTGTTCCCGTGAGCGCATCCCGACCTAGTACAACAATGTGCGTCGCTCTATATGTATGAGTATAGAATATGACGGTTTGGATAATACAGCGCGTGCTAACATTACTAGGTAACTCGCAATGCGCAAATCTCGTTGTTTTTTGCTGTGTGTGCACTGCGTTGCGTTCACCAATGTCACATTGGCACAGACGGATTTCAGAGAATGACATTTTGATATCTATTTTTTCCGTCTGTTTATTTTTAAAGTCGATAAACAAGCTGCAGGAAAACAATGCACTGGTCAGCAACCTGATAAACGAGTGAATGAACTTGAAATAGCTAAATTGCGGCTCAACCGTACAAATTAAAAAGTCAACAGCCGGTTACCGTTTTCGCGTTTTTAGTATAAAAAAAAGATCAATTTTACCTCTCGCTAAGAGAGCTATTGGAATCATGCTAAAATTCGCATATTCAGATTTTAGTGGATAAGCACGTTTTAAGGTTCCTATAAACCGATTATAACATTTTTACGATGATGTCAATGCTAAATTAAATATTTCTCTAAAGATTAAAATTTTAACGGTATAACAGTAACACAAATCGCTATACGTATTTTTTTCACGTTATTTATCAATATTGGGTAACATCGCTTGTTATTCTAAATTACTTCTGTAATTCTTTTAGACATACTATTTAAGAAAACCTAACAACTTTACGAATTTTGTTTATTTTTTTTTTTTTGTTTTTCTTACATTTTTGGTTCTAAGTACCAATTAGTTTATTTTACATTAAAAAATGAAATATTTTAGAAAACATGTGCTACGTGTCATTACAACGACAAAATGTTTGTGATATTAATAAAAAGTGATGATGATTTACGTTAGTTATTATTTGTATTATAATTAACCAAATAAAATGAAATTAAAGCGGGTGGGCCAACTGCTGTGAGACGGGGCTCGTATATATATATATATATATATATATATATATATATACATGTGTGTGTGTGTGTGTGTGTGTGTGTGTGCGTGTGTGGATGTTGGAACCTCGGTTTCTCAAATACTATAAGACTTAAAAAATATGTAACTGCAGTTTCCTCCATCTGACATTTCTGGGAAGAGCTGATTAGATTTTGGTAACAATTGGACAACCGGAAGTAATAGTTTCTTTAAAAAATCTTCTAAATATTATTTTTTGAAAATTTCTGTTATTACTATTATAAATAAATATATCATCACGGCATATTACCCATTTCTGGGTGTGCCAGTATCTACAACACATGTAGACATCGGTAATGATGACGATATATTTTACCGTGTGGGCGCTTACCAGGCGTCACCTCACGGGCACTCATAGCTAGCGTTTAAATTTGGAAATATTATTGAAGAACATAAAATTCTACATCTGACACATTTAAAATTTTTATTATATCTTGTATAGATTTAGAGGTAAAGGCACTGTAATATATAGAATAGTCTAATCGCAGAGGCTATGGCACTAAGGAAACCAGTTGACAAATTCAAATGTTTATAACATAGTTTGTAAATGACAGATGTCAGTGTCAAAATCAACAGTTTTAGAAAGCTTTTTCTGGGTACATTTAATCTTTCTTATTGTTTTATTAATTAAATATTTAAAATTGTAGGTAAAATGCATATATCCATAAGAAATACCGCCAATCTTGCTAATGAATTGGAAGAATTTCTGACATTTAGGAACTTATTCATACAATGAAAAATAGATATCTATAATTAGAATTGTATGTGTACAGAAGATATGTTAAATACAATAAAAACTATATTTGGGTAAAGTTCTGTAATGTTTTTGTTATAAAACGACGGTTTGATAGCGAAGTGCAATACAATACTTATGTAACATAAAATGGAAATGGCGAGAGGTATTGTGCTGGCCACAACATATTTTTATATTCATTATAATAATTTGTTTGATATTTTAGTAGTTTAATTATATAAAAAGTATTGCATTTTTTGCGTAATAAGCTTTGCTGACGGTGGGTCTTATTTGTTTAAAAAAATATTGTAGAAATCGCGACAAAGCACGTTCAATAACCCTAGATGTTGCATATGTTTTTATGTGCAAATAAAAATACGTGACACATCGTAGACCAAAAGCAAGAAGTGGTAATGTAATGAATGTACTAGACTGTCGCGAATCGCGAGTTACTTATTTCCAAGCACCCACGCAGCACGCAGTACAGACACAGAGCACACTCAACTTGAGTATATTGTATTACGTAAGAGTTGAAGGTGACCTATCACCGTTCTGATTGGTGACTCACTGAGGGTGTTGTCCTCGCTTCTCCCCCACTCCAAGGTAGTTACCGACGTCCCCTCCCACCACGCTGGCCGACATTGACTCTTCGGTTTCGGTAGCGCGCTATTGTGCTTTGCGGCGAGCCTTTCGACAATCAGTCAGTCACGCAAGTTGTTGTGAGCTAGTTGTGTATCCGCGCAGACACGTACCACGAGTGCGTAGTGTGTTCTATGTTATATTTACCCGTTCAAACTAATTGTTTATTGTATTGTGACACCCATTTTGAGTAATTTGCAACGGCTTTCAGAAAAAGAGAGGTGAGTTGAATTATTCTCAAACTTGTTGCTCGTCTTTGTTTTGACAGCCGCAAACGCTTACTTATTATTATAGCAGAGGTATGCTTGTCCTAATTTGTTGACCTTATTTAAATCTTGCATAAATCATGATACGTAAATGTGACTACTGTATTATTTTAATTTGCTTTCCTTCTAAGAGCATATATCGGTGTGTTTAGATTTATTTTGCTATTGTTTACTTCGTAATTCTGACGTAACAAGAATTGTTTATGTACAGATTGTTTTCTGTTTTTGTTTGCGACGTACTTTCCTGAGCATAATAAATATCTGTTTCGTGTAAATAATATTTTTCAATAAAAACTGTGAACTGTCAGCGAATTGGAATTTACTTATATATTGTGTGCTGCGCTGGCATCATCACATATGGGATAAAGAAACAGTGGGCTCATTTGTGGTGCATGTTCTCATATTTATTACGTAATTACCACCTGGCCGATGGCCAATGGCCACGAACTGACCTCTGCGCAAAACATTGATAAACAATGAGACACTTTATTTTTCAAGTAATTGTTTCATTGCATTGTGCAATCTCTGTGTATTACAAAATACCGCAGATAACAAATATATATGCTTGTATGTAGATGAAATATTATGTATGCATTTGTGTTAGTAATTCTACGAATTTATCGATAAGGAAATTTGCTCTCGTATATCGTAGATCAATTTAACTTTTTACTTTTAATAAACACATTCATTATGCTACGTACTTGTGACTCATAGTTTTTACTAGAATTTTCGACATTCTTATTACGTGTATTTTATTTACTTGTCATCTGAATTTTATATTTCAGTACTTCGCCGAAAAGAAAATGTTAACAGTGATACTTCAATAAACTTTCATAATATTGATAACTATCTGTTTTACATTATCTTATGTGATACTTCATTGTTTATATTATTATTATTATATATATTTAAAAAATAGTTCTTCTAAAAAATGCCTTTTTGAACCATTGTTGTTCAATAAGTGATTAAATAAATATTCAAGCAAATAGGTGGAAATCTAACCTCAACAATGTACAAGTCAGGACAATGACAAGATTACACCATAAGTCAAATTATTATAGTGTCGAATCCGAACTTATCGCGTAGCACAATAAATGATAAATAAATTTTTTTCATAACAGTTTCGTAATCGGGGTAGGTAAATATACAAAATATATATATTCCTCGTTTAGAAATCTAAAAAATAACATTGACAAATAAAGTTGCGCAATTGTGTTTGGGAAACTTTAGTTTATAAATATTGGCAACATTAACGAAATAATTAACCAGTATAATTATAATGATATATAATCAATCATTTATTTTTGAACAGTTGCAATAAACGTTGATAAGCGCGAATAGTAGATATTATTAAACAATTCCCTTTGTTATTAAATATTGCACTGTAGTGTTACGTCAGAAACGCATCAACAACATGTGAAGGGCCACTGCCACCGCCGGCTTTGTCTGGAATTTCCCGTCATCATGTGATATTTTCATTTCATTGCTAATTACGTCATTTTACACTGATTAATATATTTCTTTATTTCATCCATGGTATACATATATGATATTCCATATTATTAAGCATATTGAAATTTTAGTACATATTACATAATTCTGAGAATTAATCATTTAAAAACTAGGAATGTTTATTCTGGCAGAAGTCTCTTGATGACAAAATAACAATTTCAAGAATTGGTTTTCTTTGTTAATCATGAGTAACTGGAAAAATGTGCAAGGTAATATAAATATCGTCATAACTCATATGATTATCCGCTGAATATTATGAAAACAAAAATTTTCTTTTTGATTAATTAAAAATGACTCACTTTTATTCGATAATTCATATAAACCCTTTCGAATAAAAATTAGTTGGTTTGCGTTTGGATGTATCTATGCGAGGAGTACAAGTTCAAGTAGATTGAATACGATAAAGCAAGTAGTGGTTAGCTAGCCATTGACCTTTCGTTTGGAGAGGCCTTGAGATCATTGTTGATTGCGCGCGCGCGTCAAACTCGTTCTGTGTATTCTCGCACCCTTGTGGCACGCGCACGACCCTTACACTACACCATACAATTCCAATTGACAATGTTTCTCGCATCGTCTTTGCATGGAATGTGTAGACAAGTACTTTTCCAAACCCTGACTATAGTTAAAACCAGGGCATCGAACCCGCCGAAAACTGGGTTCGGTTCGGGTTCAGGTTAATTTTGAGAGATGGGTTCGTACGCGGTTCTGGTTCACTAATAAAATTTGTAGTTTTGTTTCGGGTTCAGCTATTGTGTTCAGATTCGGTTCGACCCAATGAAAATTGAATTAATAAATAAGTTCCCGCCTTAAAGTTTAAATTAGGCAAAATAGACTACATTTCATAAGCCACTTGGTAAATATTAGTAATTTAAATCGAAAAATCACTACGTATAAGTGCAAAACAAAATTTTAAAAACCAAGTCTATTATGAAATGTAACACGGGTTGCCCATTTTTAAACTTTAAGGCGGGAACTTATAAAATGAGTACTCTGTATAGAAATAATTTAAAACACAAGCCGGAATTTACAATTCAGCGCTACAAAAACACGAAAACAATTTTCAACAGTTAACACGAACTGTATTATAAGTACGCTTACGTTTCGAACTGAAAATAAATCTGAACCGGAGCTGAACCCTGAATCCGAATTTTAATACCCGGTTTGGTTCCGACCCTGGTTCAATAGACACTTACAAAATTGCAATTTGCACGAGCGCCTCTATCGGCAAAGCATAGAAATCAAGGTTGCTATGGTTACCCCGTCCAAACAAAGACCTGTCATCAGCCGTAGACTCTACACTCTAGACATCGTTTTAGTTGAATAATCGAATGATCTTCAATATTATCAAACAAAAAAGTTGCCCCAGACACATCTTCTGGTTTTAAACTCATTTTTATTAAACACAACGTACACATCACAATAAAGAATTAGGTTTAACACTGAATAACAGATGCGAACACAATAACAGATAGGAACAGGGAACGGGGCGCAAGACAACGAGGGGAGGTTTGTTTGGATGCATGATCTTCTATCTCTCTCTTGCAGTGACGTCAATTTTGTGTCTATTGAAAAATATATCTGAGGTTTGGTTTCGGTTTTGGTTCGATTCAGGTTCGGTTTCGATGCCCTGGTTAAAACTGATCGTTTGTTATTATCTATTTCCTTTCCAATGCCTGCGACTATATTTTTTATCTTCACTATTGTATATTATTTTTTACATATTATACTATAACTCTTTTTTTATTGCAGAGGTTCTAAAGAGCCATATGATGGTGGCGGAATTTGTCACCCGTGGTCAGTCTGGGTCACCGATCAACGGTGAAATTCCAAGCCTGAACTCCACAATGCCGGGCAGCCAGGGTAGAGGTTCTTCTCAAAATCCACAAGTTGATTATATGAACCAGGATGTCGTTATGGGACCAGGTTCTCCAAATTCTGCCAGCGCAGACAGCTTCCCGACATCTGCTTCTAGCTTCGAGCTTGCTGCACATATTAAGCGTAAAGAATTGTTCTCTCAGCGTAAACAACGCGAATTCATACCTGATAACAAGAAGGACGACAATTATTGGGACCGACGCCGTCGCAATAATGAAGCAGCAAAACGATCGCGTGAAAAACGACGTTTTAATGATATGGTATTAGAACGACGCGTTGTGGAACTCACCAAAGAGAATCATGTGCTAAAGGCACAGCTTGAAGCAATCAAAGAGGAATATGGAATTTGCGGAGAAAATATTGTTTGTGTAGAGAAAGTAATGGCCACATTACCTACCAGTGAACAAGTATTAAGTATCACAAAGCGACCAAAACTAAACACAGGGAGTCACTCAGCTCTTTTATTCCAAACGTCCCCGAGTCCAATTCCTACACCAGTAATCCATCAACCAGTTAGTCACCCAGTGATGGGGTCCCCTCCTCCCTCAGTCAGCCATGGTCTTCACCTTCACCACCCGCACCCAGCTGAAACTTACCAACACACACACTCTTTACCACACCATGAACCAGATTCATATATCCGTGGACCTCCATATTACCCGCCCTACCCCAGCCAGTACGAACACTCCCCGTCAATCACAGCATCCAACAATAATAACAACAATGCACTGAACCTGTGCTCGCGGTCTCGGGCTAGATCACGCTCGCACTCCGGCAGCCGGGTTCATAGTCCATTCGAAGTGAGCAGTGGTAACGGATCTGGAGACGAGGGCTGCGTTCCTATTTCTTTGGCTCCTACACAGACTTCAGCTCCCGCTACTGTGTTAGACTCTAATAACAGTCTGCCCTTAAAACTGCGGCACAAATCCCATCTAGGTGATAAAGATGCAGCTAGCGCTTTACTATCCCTGCAAAATATAAAACAGGAGCCAGGGCCTCGTGCGAGCCCGCCTTGGGATGAGGGATCTAGTGATGAACGCGACTCTGGCATTTCGCTAGGATCTGAGTGGCCGGGTTCTACTGCCGCTGCCGCCGCTGCTGCTGCCGCCGCTCTTGTACTTCATAAGGCTCAGATTGCAAACCCTACAGATGATGTCGATTCCGACAACAAGCATCGGCTTCATTCTGAAATCGTGCGCTTATCTACCGAAGTGGCTAACTTAAAGTCTCTCGTTATCCGCAACAAAGCTGCTGTGAAACAGTCTCCTCCTCAACATTAAACTCTTCCTTTCCGAATCTGATATACTGAGCTGTGAAAGGACTAACTAATTGTGATTTTATCATTACCACTATTTAGTTTTTCGTTGTTTTCCTTCATTTCGTTTCATTATGTTTGTAGAACGTAAAAGTTAACATTGTGATAGTCCTGTGCTCAGTCGTATTACTATATTATCTCTTGTTATAATTCGTGTTTGTGTTGAACTATTTATGTATTATACTGTAGATGTAATATTTATAATTTTCAAGTTGCCACGCATTTTATTTTATAATTTTTGTAACTAGAAACGTACAATATTTTATATTTATGTTATAGATACCTGTAGGATTATGTGTAACAAGTACAAGTAGCTAAGCTCTTGGTACTTAACACACAAGTGATAAAATATATATATATATATATATATATATATATATATATATATATATATGTATGTATATGTATGTATATATACATATATACTATATGGTTTATTTATGTATGTATAATAACTTATTCTTATTGACTTGTTATATGCAGCTTGTTCCAAGAACAAAACAAATGTTTTTCAATATTTTTCATTTATTATACCAGATATTTCGGTTTTAAATCCGAAATTTACCGTCCTTTAAAAGATTCAGAAACATATGTATTTTTGGAAACGAACTTTACTCAAATACACTGTATATAGTACATACTATAAAATAAATATATGAAAACCACTGTTATAATTTTCAATATCATTCATATTGTATAAATACCAATATCTATTATTTTCTAACATCCAATCGAATTATAAACCTGTATGTGTTACTGTCACAGTTATGTTATCATATTAACATTTTATTTATTCGTGAATGTGTGATTTTTACAAAATAGTTTAATACTGTATTTGTTAATTATGTACTACATTAAACATTTACGCCTGGACTCGAGTCTAGTCGTTGAATTTACCATTTATATTTGTGTAAATTGTTGTTCCCTGCATTCTTTATGCTGCTTGTATACTCAATAAACATCGAATGTAGCAGCATTTTAAATACATTTTAGAAAAAAATATTTATATTCAGTGTGTATTCTCCTGTTATATTTTTCTTCAAATAAAATTCCCAATTTTAAATAATTTATTTTATGCTATGCTATCTCCGTTATATATTTAAGTATGTATAAATTAAAAGTGATATAATAATTACATTTTTATTACGAACATAAATTTTTATATTTTACAGTACAAAATTAATTCTTGTTGATAAATAATATCGACATTCGTATTTACATGTCTATCTAACGGTAGAAATGTGAACTACTTATGTATTTTTCAAATATATCAGCAGATGGCAGAGTAGTATAAATAAATTATTTAAAAATTCAAACAGGTTCAACGCGTTAAAATTAATATCAAAGCCTAACTTTCTATAATCTATATATCATTCTTATTACAATAACATAGTGCCTCACGAGATAATATCAATATTTCAACCATGAGGAGCGATAATAAAATTAAAAATTACCCATAATTATTAATTATATTAGCCTTAGACTCCACAATATTTTATTATTCATAACGAAAAACTTCATTTCAAAACGTAATTATTCCACGGGTATCATATAAATTTAAAATGCTGTACCTAACAACGTATGTTTTTAATATATTAACTACAGTAATTATAGTTGCAATATTTATACATATGTATTTTTCATTTATACATTTCGTTTTTCGTACATTAGAAAATGAAATTTGTTTTGTACTATATATATATATATATATACTATAAAAAAATTAGTAGCATGTTCCTGACATCATTGTGAGTAAAAAATGTCATATGAAGGTATGTCTGGAAACTTCTCGTTACAGAGTTACAGGCCTTTAAAAGTGTACCTCATTATTTCGCTCATTTCTCATATTTTCATGCACCACTCTTACACGGTTTAAAATGGAATAACGGACGATGAAAGTCTGAATTCAGCATAAAATTATCTTTCCTCTTGTGTCACGCATGATATTTTACTTCATCGGATCTCGTGTTACAGCCGTTTGAAGTTACACAAAATTTCGATGAAAAATCGTGTATATTTCGATGAAATTCTCTCGCACTTTCTCCGCCATCTCTGGAGATAGCGCAGAAACTTTGGCTAATTTTCTGCCATCCAAAACTATACTCTCTCTTTACCCTATGCTCCACAATTACACAGAAAAGCGCCGTAGTCTAGTGTACCGCTTTTAAAAACTCCCGTCGTGTGACGCTAGTGTCAGGCATAACATTTCAAATACTTCAGCTTAATTTAAAATATTATTATTATATTCTTTCGTGATATGAAGAAATAAATATGGACATGTACATGGAAATACATTGTTTTAAAAATAGTAATTCTTGGACATTGAATATAAATCAAATATACATACACAGTGTCTCTAAACCAGATTCCTGAGCTTAAAATAAGACGATTTAACTAAACTTTCTTTTACCCAAAGAGACCGAATTTAAAAAAAAAGAAAAATTAGCGAATTTCTGAAGTTATAAATACTAACATGTAAAAAAATCGTATAATCCCCCATTCCAAGAAATTTATAAACAGATGTTACAGATTCCCCATTGCTAAACCTTTTTCTAAATGGAGTCTAATGATATCCGTGAGGACGAAACACCCGTCACTCAATAAAATTTTGTGAAACAAATCAAGAACATTCTTTTTTATTTACTTATTGTTTGTACTTAAATCTGTCATTAGCTATAAATCTAATTAACACAACACATGCAGGTTATATATTTTTAAAATTTTATTTACAAATTTTACGATAATCAAAACCAATCCAATAATTTAGTACAAAAGGTTAATAGAAAAAACATTAATAAAATAGTTCTACATACATAAATATAACACATTACACTAAAAGATACAGGATTTTTTTAACTTCAGGCAAAAACTTTGAAAGTATACAGTATTGACCAAAATGAGTAAAAATAGCTTAATCTACATGGGTTCGATCTTCAATAGTTTCTGAGGTGCTATTTTGAAAATTATAAGAGTTACAACTTCAATGAAAAGAGACTTTTTGTTTAACTTTGAGGGCATTAGATGTGCTTTTGTTTTTCAAAAAAAAAAAAAATTGTAATAATAAAATGTTGTGGCGACTTTGACCAAATATTTAATTTTCAAATAACGAATAATGTTTCATATATTATTATATTTTTATAGTCTATTTACTGGTATAGACACAAAATTTTGTTCGATCACTATCTTTGGCAGTTGAATATCAGACCTATGTTGATTAAGCTTTTTTAAATCATTTTGGCCAATGCTGTACGCTCTTAAAATTTTTCTCGATGTTAAAAAACATCCTGTAATGATTAATAGAAATATGATTAAAAGAAACAGAGTATAATTACCTTTAACTACAAATAGTATGTTAGTGTTCATTAAAATTAATTATAATGCACTTTCGTAGATATAAAAATTGTATTTTTATGAATTTATAATTTCATTTGAAATGCATTACAATAAAATACGAACAAACACCTATTTAATAAACTGAATATCTTGTTTATATTAGTCTTATTGTTTATAATAAGAAAGCACAATGTTTAAAACAAGATAAACAATTAATTAAACTGTAAAAAATATAAGATTTTTTAACACCTTATCCATACCACAGTCGAGAAATATACCTACACGTAAAAAATATTATACAGAGTGATCAAAAAGAAATAATACAGTTGGCAATACAATTCTGGGGATCTTTATTTTTTTATCCAGTTTACACAACACCAAGTTAAAGCGAAAATACTATTTGTGACAAATACAAATAGGCTGTCAGAGGTGGGAACTGACAACTAATAGGATTTTGAGGAATTAAAATGCTTTAGATGATTGCTTACGGGTAATGAAAGAAATATAAGTACGTGTGTAAGGGAAACAACAACCATTTTAATAAAAAATTATAAATATACTCAAAGAAACAGGAAATAAATTTATGTAACAATCTTACCAATTTCAAGTATTTTGCAAGTATTGCCACCTGAATCAGTTATTTTTGATCACACTGTAAATCAGTGTGTTGCATTAGGACTAGAATAGAATATTATCTATACAAAATTTATATACTGATCACAAACTTCAAAGGGTAAAATAGCTATTCATTGTATAGTAAAAATTAAATTTGAGTAGTAGACAAGATCATTTCAGCGTGGCAAGCAAAAATTACGTAGAAAATGATTATTGATATAGATACATATTTTAATATATAGCAATGAAAATAATTAAATATCACACGGACGTAATGATATGTATCATAAAAGTCTACATTTATTGTGTATGTAAATTGAAAAGTATATTAAAAATAATAGGTTCATTGAAAATATTACCTTTTCATTTTTTTCTTTTCAAGAATTATATTATTTTAAAATAATACTGACAGTTTTATCATTGACACTATTTATTTTCACAATTTTGAGTTTTTTTATGAATTAAATTTAGAATATCATGTAGAATTTAAAATCTCATGTAATATTAATTTACTTTTTATGTAGTTTAAGGCTTCTTTCAAATTAGATTCTATACCTGTACTTTAATACATATTTTATAATTTTTTTAATGAGAACGATTTTTAGGACATTATATTTTTTGAAAATTTTATTTTTGCAGTTACTATAAACCATGTTACAAATTATATAAAATCAAATAATATAAAATATTTATGTTTTAATAGTAAATAACTCTGTTCGTAAATATCACATGTATGAATACATATGTAATTTAATATTGCAATTTTTATAGTTTTTACAGCAAAATTTCATTACATGTGAATTTCCATAAAAAAATTATGCATTAATACGTTAATTATTTTTGTTTTCAGTTATTACTAAATTTAAGAATATAATTACACTATTTTTACATAAGTACTGGCATATTATTAAATGTATATTTATCTGATAAACTGCTATTTTGTGTATAAAAATGTGAATTTTATATGATAAATAATTATTTATGTAACAAGTGTGTAAATTAGTACTTTTACGGAAATTACGAGATAAAAATACTATTTACACACGAGTTACATACATTATTTTTTATACAACCAAAATATTAGTGCTATTTCTAATAATACTGAGTGTGAATATACAGGCATTTTCAAATATTGTTAGTGTTAATTGACAAGTAAATTAACCAAATGTGCATGTTGCCTAGCAACATATTTACTTTTTACGCACTAGTGCTTGAAAAATACTTTTTACTCACTTGTGCTTGAAAAGTACTTTTCACGCACTAGTGTTTCAAAAGTGATACTTTACACATTGTAAAGAGTTTGTAAAGTATGTACTTTATGCACGGTTGTAGGAAAACATAATTAAGTACTGCACTCAAACATTTCTAAAAGAAAGAATTAAAAGCATTCCTCATAACTGATTAGAATGGGCTACTTGCGTACCTTCTTTTATTTAATATTTTTAAAGAGAAGGTAAAAACTTACTATCCATATTTTTTCTTGTGGACAAAATTTTTATTAATTAGCCAGAAAAAAAATGCCATCTATAGGTTACATTCTTAAACTTAGTTTCCTTCTCCAGTTCAATATGTCACAGAAAATTGTTTTTCTTAATTTACTAAAGAAACAAGTATTTTTTAAAAATAGAATTAATATTTTTATATGTTTTCAACATAATATTATGTATATGGTGATAGAAATCGGATTTTCAGTACCACGCAACTAGCCCATTATTTATATATTGTGTGAAGGGTGAAACAAACGAACATTTAATTTAAAAAATAAAAAATTAATTAAATTAAATACATATGTAAAACCTCATGATTTAAATATAGCTAGTAGGTAGTTAGGTAAAAAAGAGTGAAACACATAAAAATAAGTAAATATTACGATATTTCTAAATCATTACAAAAACATGAAAATAATATTGTGAGAAAATTTTGAAAATATAAGAAATGTATCAGAGCTCAAGATACTTTTTTAAGGTAGTTGGAGCATCTTTCAAAAAAAAAAAAAAACACTCGGTATATGTACCAATTTATAGATTTAGAAATTACTTTCAAATAGTTTTAAACAATAGTATTAAGTCAATATGAATGGCAAGTTGTAGTGTTTCTCTCTTTATGTAGATTAACATATATTTGAAAGCTCTTTTTTAATAGGTATGCATTATAAATTATATTACTATACAATTATGTTATTATTTGATAAATGCAATACTTTTTGGATATAAACCTGTCAGTTAAGACACCGGTACAAGCGTACAAAGGCAGTATCAAATAGTGATAAAATCAAACAAAACCAAAATAAATATATTTTTAAATATGATATAAAATATATAAAAAGATAATAACCCTGTATAATTTAAACCAAATACCTAATTTGATACCATGATGTATACCGGGTGTCTACTTTTTATGGACATAGGAAATACAATGGTAAAATTTTCATTCTGCCCTATTAATTTTAGAACAAAAGTGTAAGTTCAAAAAATGTTCAAAATTTGAAAATGTGAAGGAAAATGAAAGCCCTATTTTATTTCTGCATTCCTTTACACAGCAATAAGACAATTTGTTTGGTTATATAATATACAAATGTCAGATTGATAGTTGAATAACAAAAAATCTGGAGGGGATAAATGTGTCAGGAACTACAGCGCCATTAGTTCCTTACTAAACGTTCCCATTGTATGTTGTGTCTCGTAAAAAGCTTAAAGACGGATATTTTATTTTATATTTATCTCATGACAAGCACCTATTATATCAATAAATTTGATGTAGTTTTTAATTCTGAACATATTATGTATTTACACTGTTGTTTTAATATTAATACTATTAATAGAGCAGAAATTACAGCCATATGAAAATTTCACCATTGTTTTTGATATGGTCCATAAAAGAAATAGACACCCGGTATAGTGTAATATTTAAATAAATTACTCATTATTTTTTTCTTGTTTATTTCCTTTAATTTCAGATAGAGCCGTATGAATTCTGAAATGCAGTCTTGATTCTAAGGAGTATCCAGTATAATTTCTCCTAAAAATAAAAAAGCATGTTTTAAAATTTAAAATAAATTATTATTACCCGAATGTATCAATATTGTAATTGAGGATAACAAAAATTAAAATATTGGTGCAATTGACAATTATGTAAAGAGTTCTTAATACTATTTTTTTTCATTAGATATTTTTTTTGTTCCATGTTTTCTACAAAGAATGATTCGAAATGCTCTTAAAAACAGCAAAATAATAAAATAAAATAGTGAATGAAGGAGCTGTTTTTAAAGTTGCTCGGGTTACGTGTTTTTCATACTCTGCTCATTCAGACGGGAAAATATTAATTTTACTAATATGCACATTTACTTACTTGGCATCTTCGAGAGCTAAAACAGCTTTTTCAATTTGACCCTCACTCATAGCAATAAATGCAAGTTCTACAATTGCATATGGTATAATGTAATGGTCCTCTTGGATTTGTTTTTGCATAGCTATAACAGTTTCAAGGCATTCCAATGCCTGCATTGGGCTATTCATATGTCTTAAACATACTCCTTTCAACAATAAAGCTAAAGCTTTATTATCATTATAATATTTCGAACTGCTACCATCATTTTCAATTTTTTCTAACGTTTGTTCTGTTAAACGGAAAATTTTATTTGCTACATTAAAGTTCTTTTTAACTATTTTAAACATATTCCACAGGAACATTAACTCGATAACTGGCAATATTAGTTTTTTATTTTGATTGAAATATCTTTCGGCTTTCTTCACAGCGAATTTTTCCATGGGCAGAGATTTCCCAGCAATCCGCTGTTTATATTTCGGTACATCCCTGAAAGAACATATTTTATATTTAAATAAAAGTAGTAGTATCTATTTAATTTATATACAGGTTATTAAAAACGGGTAATGACATTTCTTTTGAAAATTACAAATATATCATCATCATATACATATACAATCATCAACATAGGCGTATGACATATCTCCCTATGTTCAATTTTAAAAAAACCGCGATTGCTGTCAATCATTTTAAAATAGGGTTGTATTGGAAAAAACCACTTTAGAAAAAAACATGTGGGTTTTTGTGGTTTAAACCCAAGTGGGATGTACTTAAAAAAAAACATTCACAACCCTGTTTTAAAAGTACCTGTGGCAATGATACACCTATTTTGGCTGATAAAGAAACTCTCGGATATAATGTATTTCAATCTATTTTGTTCTAGGTATATCTTTAAATTACACCAAATAATATTTGTACTCACTTCATTAATCTATCTATTGTTGCTTTTTCGGAAACAGATAACTCATCTCCTTTCATACATAAAATTGCAGCTTTTTGATAGCTGTAAATTGTCCGTGACCATTTGCTTTCCTCGACTAAATATGATGCAAAGATACTTGCTTCAGACCAATTCAGACGCAAACTGTAGGTTAATAAAATTAAATACAAAGATTAACAAACTAAAAAGGTATCAGTTATTACAAAATTTTACTTTTTTTACGTCATACAAAAAAAAAAAATAATTGTACCTATCTTCTGTTTAAATCGAAGAAGGATAGTCTAATTTATCGTTCAGTATGATTAAATTATTTTTTATTTACATTTTTTGTTGTATAAAATCGTTTTAAAATATATTTTTAAAAAGTTGTAAAAACCAGCCGTGTTGTGACGTCACAGGTTCCGAACCTACGTTTAGACTCATTTCAAACAGACATTTTATATGGACACAGAATATCTAAAAGAAATATATATATATATATATATATATATATATATATAAATATATATATATATAGACTATAAATTGAGGATTACATATCTAAATATGCTATAATACATGGTTCTATTCATTTTTATAAATATAATTTTCATTTTCGTCACGTCAATTTGACGTTTATAACAGTGTGAAAATCAAAATGGTCGTTGCTCCGAACCTGTGACGTCACTGCACAAGGAACGAAGCGGGGGTCTAGCGTCTAGCAGCCGTGTTTTCATTTTTAATTGCAATTTTTTCATTATTACAGATTGATTTAAGGAAAATAAAAAATACGGGTCTATTATTTTTCACTACTCTATCAATTCAAGTTATATTATTTAAATTACGCGACTTGTGCTGCCATCTACGATACAAAGATTTCTTGGCGCGCTAAATTTGAGGAAAACCATCAGATGTATGTTGAACGTCTTGCATATTTTAAAAATTAAGTTTATGTGTTAGAATGTAAAACAACTATTTTATTCATTAATAATAACGAGTTTTACAATTTTATTTATTAATTTTACGCTTAAATTCATACAACACAGGCACATAAGCTGCACTCTTGGCAACAAGCAAATGTCAAAGTCACGGGGCTGCTCGCGCCTCATAACAATGGAGTGAACTTAGTCACAAGTGTAGTTCAAGGAAAATAGCCATAGATGGCATAGATACCTCTGTATATCCCTCGCATTATTTAACGTACTCTTCCATTAAAATAGTAAAATGACATACCAGTTAACCCAAAGAAGTTCCCAAAAGCACATGTGATGGAATTGCGGCCAAATAGCCTGGCTTTTCCACGATTTTGTATACCACTTCAGACTTTCGTCTAGATTACCTTTCATAAATTCCAAACGGCCTTTGAAAAATAGAAACCACACTCCATTGGGATATGACTGTTGATAAAAAAATATGTACTACTTCCTTCAAGTATTTATAAATTATTACCTTCAACTGAGTTTGTAATATTTTTTCACACGCGTCTAAATCGCCTTCTTGGTGACTTAGAACATAAAGGACTATCAGATGATATGCCAACAATGTCATAACGCACAAAACTTGTCTTAATCCATTTTTCATATTATAACCTTCTTCTAAATCTTGCAGGCCCAGGTGCTAACAAAATTATAATATTATCTAAAATGTAAATAATAATAATTGTTTTTTACTCACTTTATTTCCAGAAAATCCCATAAATTCAAGTAATTTAATTACTCGACTCGGTAAAAGAGAAATCATTAAATTGAAAGTACCAATGCCCATTCGTACACCACTTTCAAAGTGTATTTTTGTGGTACTATTGTCCCAATTTCGGTGCTTCAGTATACTATGACAATCTCTGAACATACAAAAATCAAGAAAAATAATAAATATTATACATCATTTAATAAAACATTTGATAAAGCAGACAACGAATCAGGGCCGTTGAGAAATATTTCGGGACCGAGAAATCTGAAATTTCAGAGGCAGCTGTGCTAACCAGTGCGCCTCGCTGACATTTGGAAATCTTTTCATATTGCATAATAAAAAAGTGAAACAATTATTTATTTGAATTTTTTTATAATTTATTGCAATTTATGCAATAATATTTAAAGTAATTAATATTAAATAATGTGCAAGATGTAATGTTCAACGTATCATATTTTTTAAGAACAAAATTTTCTTTGCAATAGTGATAAATTATTTGTATTATATATGAATTAATAAAATCTCGAACTGAATTATTTAATTCAACAGTTGACAGTTCTAACCTTGAACTTCAAATCTTAGGAATATAATTTTTAGTTCATAAAAATGTCAATGGATGTCTCTTTTTCAATGAAAATGGTTAATTGTAGTAGTATACTTCTAAATAAAGTATAAATAATAATAAAAAAAAGTAATTATTAGAAACGTACTTGTATGAGTTGTAACATGAACGTATCTTTATACCACCACGAATAAAACTACTCAATGTTTCATCTTCCATAAAGGTAAGTATAGCTTTTAGTAAGAGAGATTCGGCATAGCACAATTCAGCATGAACTTCTTCTTCCGAGTATTGGTCATAATTTGGTTTTTTAACCATTTTGCCCAAAGATTCACCTAAGGAGTTCTTTTTACGGTATTTATTACAAACATGTAAACATTTTTTCAATGCCTCCGATGCTTCTGCAATATGGTGTTGTTCAAATGTTAACATAGCTTGCAAAAATGCAAATACACAATTTCCTAACGAGTGGTACATGCTTGTGTTCGCCCTACAAAGAAAACAGAATACTGGGTGCCCATTTTATAAGTTCCCGCCTTAAAGTTTAAAAATAGGCAACTCATGTACATTTCATGACTTGGTTTTTAAAATTTTGTTTTGCTCTTATACCTACTGTAATTATTTGATTAAAGTACTAATATTTACCAAGTGGTTTATGAAATGTATTCTGTTTTGTCTATTTTGAAACTTTAAGGCGGGAACTTATAAAATGGGTACTCTGGACATAAAAGAAATTCTAAAATTATTTTTGTAATACAAGATTTTTTTACATATTTACCATGGTGTCATTAAATTTCTAGCTTCTTCAAACTGATTATTGAAGAAATAATGTATTGCCTGTTTAGCTTCTTTTACAGCTGTTTCTAGGTCAATTCCTTCGGGTCTAAAATAATTTTAATTAGTAAATCATATTTAATACTTTACTAGTAATAATTCTTACAAAACACCATCTTCACAAGCATCTTGAAACTAAAACAAATTCAATTATAATCAATATTTTAAATATTCACAAAATCACTCACATCATCTAAATCCTTGTCTTCAGTATCGGAAGAAGCCATACTAATTTGATTTAAAATAGATTTCTAATTACTTCATATGAACATGAAAAAAAAATAATAATATTACACTTGAAAAACCAATGTTTAATTTATGTCACTAGACGACTATTGAATGATAATATCTTATTAGAAGCTTGCAAAGAAGCGATAAGATATTATATATCTGAGTAGCAGTTCTTATATGTATATGCAAGATTAATCTATCGTTAAATTAAATCAATCAATTAATTAATTAATTAAGCACAGTTCAAAATTACAGATTAGCAAAGTAGTCTCACAGATACTTTGACCAGATGTTTGATTAGTTTATATTAATTGAATACGATAGATTAGTAAAAAATCATTCTACATTACCTTTATAATAAATAATATTTTTATGCGAAATAGTGTCCCGTACCACCGTGACAAATTCTCATATTTTGTAGTAATAAATATTTACTTGTGGACACTCCATTAATAATAACAGGTTACATTATTTCATAACTAAAAACCTAAGAAATAAAAACAAATCAAATAAAAGCAACAACGTAATAATTACAAAAGTAAAACAAGTGATTTTCTACATGAATGATGTATAATAAGAATTTTATATTTCAATCATGTTGTCAATATATTAATACATACTGTATGAAATAATCTTGAGTTGTAGGATATATTTAGATTCAGAACTCACGTTGACATGACATTGACATTTGACACTGTGATGCACATGCACAGTCGATAAACTCACAACAGATTCTGACGACGCTGCTGACGACTAAGAACTAACAACTAACTCCAACTCCGGCGGCGTACAAATACAAATGGTATTTTTATGGATTCGCAATCCAATAAACATAATTTTATTTAGCGAAAAAATTTAGGTAGCAAAATATTTTTATAAATAATACACATTGTCTGTATATAATACAATAACTTTTCAATAACCGAAAATAAATAGACACTTTCTTGTGAACGTAAGGTTCTTCACATTATAAGAGAATGTATATGAATGCGATATTTACTAAAACACTCTCTTTTGCAAGAAATAATAATGAAGTCATGAAATGCAGGAGAAAGCAACGTTTCACCTATTTGAAATTAAAAGGGGGCGAGTGAAAAACTGTATGTGCTTAACAAAATTTAGTATAATACCTACTAATGACAAATATTTTTGTGGTAATTATCATATATATTGATTATTTCAAGGGCAAGTTATATTTGTAAAACCGGATTCAGAATTCAAAATATTCGATGAACAAAGTTTATTATCAACAGCATTTGATGCAGGGAATGCTACAATTCAAATCTCCTGTAGAAATAACTTTTAAATTATTTATTTATTTGTTTGCGATATACAAAATACATATGAAAAATGTCATAGATAGAGTTTAAACAAATGAATTAACAAATCTTTAACAAATTACCTGATAACTTAAGTTTATGTTTATTAGGAAATGTTTGCAATTTCTTTTCAACTTAACAATTATCTATTAAAATATAAACAATAATACACCTTTCTTCAAAAAATATTTTTAATTACAAAATGTACATTTCAACTGCAAAGCAATTATCATCAGTTGTACTACAACAGAAATATAATATTTATAAATATGTCAAAATTATTTCAAATTTTTATGTCAAACTCATAATATTTATATCATATTTGATAATTTAATTATAAAAATAAAAATAAGTAATAAAATAGTTAAATCAGAGATAATATAAATATGGGGAATGAAGTTTAACAATTTTTGGTACTGAATTCTGTAATAATGACAAATCAGTGTTTAATAAATTTTGTGAATGTTTTTTCATTAGAATAGCTTCCAACATGTTAATAGATAAATTTTCACTTAAACAGAAATTACAAATAATAATTAACTAATATAACATGAACATGACAGATAAGCCGTTAAACATTTGTTAATTTGTTTCAATTCCAAGGCTATTGCTATTTGTTATACCTAATTTCTAACTTTACAAACATTAGAAAATTAATTTTGTTTATCATTTCAAGAGTAGGATAATTTTTATTTAAAGCTTTTTTATTTATAATAATAATTAGGGAAGCAGAAAATTACAAAAGTATAATTTTTACATGTTAAAGCCCTAAACAGATAATGAGATAGACATTTTACTACTACGTACTTGTAGGAAGTTACATTTATATGCAGTTGAACTCTCAAAGCATTCGTTGTAGCATTGTTCGTAAGAGCTGCGACTTCGTTGTAGCAAGTGGAAATCTGGCATAATTGCAATTGTTACACCTTAACTTTTTCTCATTGGCCTCATTTCTCATGAGTGGCGAAGCTACTTAACGGAACTTGTTACAATCATTTGTATTATAAACACTACTCACATTATTTAAATACAGGTGCATTATATTAGTATGAATAAAATAATACATAAAATTATGTCTTGTACTTAAATGAGTAAATTCAGATTTCTTTAATATAAAAGATTTGGAATATTTCAGCGTTTAGTTAGTTTCTCCATTCGATAATTCAAAAAAGTTAATTCCACGTTTTTTTGATTTTTTTATATGTTATAGTATTTTTAAATTCAGAAATTCCCTAATTTTTCTTTTTTAAAATTCGGCCTCGTATGAAAGATAAAAAAAGTAAATATTTGGTATTCAGTGTGTCCCGCCTTACGACGTAAACGAACCCTGGTGGAGAGCAATGACATTATATCGTACTTCCTCTCTCCGCAGTTGCTGTTTTGGCTGCTGATACCAGAGGTCTCAAACCATTTGTCAATGTTGTGCAGCTAAAATTATATCGTCTGCTTTATTATACTTAATGAAACAGTGTTTTTAGATCTGTGATTCATATGACTGATATGATAGTGTGACTTCGGCTTCAAATACAAATAATTCTTAAAATCGATATAGTAACAAACTATAATATACGGATAGAGAAGTTGTTTTATTCGCCACTAGATGGCAACATGTCACATCTTTGGTTGTACAAGTTATCGTTGACGACATTATTTTCTTACAATTTAAAAACAGTATAATATATACATGCTGTTCGAAAAGTAGGGGTCCATATTTGGGATATGTACCAGTCAAAGCAATACAAGAAAAAAATCCATGCCCGGAAATGAACCGTTTCGGATTTAAACTCTCTTAATTATAATTTTTATTTTATTTTTTGTAATGTTTGCGGGAAAGTCTTCAACACTCGAATATTCAAAATCAGAATATTTAACACCAGAATATGCATGCTCAAATCCCGAATATTCAATCGAATGATTCTGTGCATACATATTTTGCTTTTGAATATTCTGGTTTTTAATATTCTAGTTTTGAATATTCGGGCGTCGTCAATCCTATTGGGCTTTACAAGAAGTATGTCTTTGCGCCCTAAAATTGTTTCTCATCGCAGATTCTTTTCGAACTATCAAAAACAAAAATGCACTACTCAACCAGTTGGAATTAATTTCCTTTCTTTCCTCAAAGATACCGTTTAAAATTGCATTTTATTTAAAACTGACAAACTCACATATGTTCGTGCTGCCATCTATCGATATTCTCCTTGGATTACACAAAACTCACCTGCTATAATACAAACAAATCGCTATCATGATGACAGTTGAAACAAGATGGTGCCAAATATGAAAAACGAAGTGAGTGTAACGTTTTTGTAACAGCGACTCCCGCTATAAATGACAATTTTTTTTAAGTTTTCACAGCCATCCGAAGACATTGAATTATGTAGAACTCAAATATCAAAACACAAGTGATAGAAGACAAAACTTAAAAGTGGCGATGGTTTGTTTGTGTTATGATCTGCAATCTCAACTTTTACATCAACTCTCTTTTTCTTGCGTGTGACGTCAAAGTATAACCCTCTATTCAAATTTCGTACTTTTATTATTTTCTATTTATAAACAATGTTTTTTTTATCATACGGGGTTTTTCTAGCCACGCAGCAACCTAGCTACTTGATTTTGTCTTCCAAGTGCTAGACCATATCCTCTTGTTTTCTGTAGTTTTAATAATTGCTGTGTTTATTGACACTGTCTGGATTATTATTTCTCAAAATACCAAAATAGTGAAGTAAAAAATCAACGATGACTCTTTTGACATCGTTTAACTTTTTGTTCGCCGCTTTACGTCTAAAATTAAAAAAAAAATTATTTAAAGAAAATAGCTATTTGTCCCTATTTTTCAATCACCATGTATATTATACTTCCAGATTTTTATAAATGAACACATTTCCAAATTTCAGGAATATGATGTTCTTCACTGAGTCGGTCTGTAAACATGTGTATCTAAAATTATACTTAAAAATAATCGTAATAGGTGAGTTCCGAATAATGTCTTACGTGTCGTGTATGGGTATGCAATCTATATAATTATTAAAACTTTATGACAAGGAATCTGTTAAACGCAAACAAAACAACTATTTAATATTTTTGTGCTATTACTCATGGCACTCTGTAAATAGCTAAAAATTATATTCATATTCATTTATTTAACTATTTTACAATTTACATTGTTTAGAGCAGGTCACGAAGTAGTAATATACTAATATAATTTATTTTAATTTAAATTAATTTACAATAAAAATTGGTGTACTTACTCATCAAACCCAGTTCATATTTTATAAGCAAGTTTTAAATTTCTTTTTAAATATGAAATTGCTGTTTTTAATTGAAGATGGTAAATTATTATATAAATTTATGTCAAGAGAATTATTTTTAGATTATTAAGCCTGAACTAAGCATTTCTCATAAGATTTGCTGACCTTGTCGAGTAATTATGAATATTAGATGCAACCATGAAACTGTTATTTTTATGAATTTCATTTTTAAAGAATTGAGAATGTAAGCGGAAGAATTCCCAAACTAATAAACAAAGGTTTACAATGTTCTCTGAAATTTGTTTTGAGCGTAATTCTAATCGCTTGCTTTTGAAGTTTAAAAATTCTGATTGCATTTCTGGAGTTAGGTAGCATATAATAATTAAAATCGTTTATATAGATCAAACATAGACACTTTGGAATCTATCGGACAGATTGAAGAAAAAAATGAAACACATGTAAAAAATAATTTTATTCTTGTTAGATGCAGTATTTAATAAGAAACAACACGGTATTTGCGTAGTGTTTAAAATAAACACCATAAGAAATTTAATTTTAGGCATATCTATTAAAAATCAAACTTAGTTATAATATTGATGAGCAACTAGAAATACCCTTTAATAAACAAGCTGTTCAAAATGTTCACTTAGTGCATGATGTCATGATTTATCTTTATTTGCTTCTTCAATCACTATTCTATTATAAACAGTAGATATCGAAAACTTTGTTACCGAATACCGATACTTGTTCAAACCCGAGTAGACATGAGGACACAAAACACACAGCAATGTTCTTGCGCATGCGGGAAGTATTTAAGTTACTCTAAGTACTTTTGGATACTTTAAGTACCACAAAATATTTTTAAGTACTTTTTTGAGAAAATGTATTTTAAGATTTTAAGTACATTATTAAGTACTAATTTTGAAAAGTATTTTAAGTAAAGTACTGTAAATACTTCCAGTATTTTTACTTCAAGTAGTTCCCAGCTCTAAAGGTGACTAATCATTCGTTACAGGAAATTATTTACGAAAAAAATTCATATAAATAATACATAATGTTTATAAGATGTATTCATATGTATTATATTATTAATTATTATTAGTAAATATAAATGTTTATCCATAAAATAAAAAAAAAACCTTATCAAAATACAAATAAGATACGCTGTGTGACGCTTGAAAATAGAAATATAATTTTATCATATTTAAATGAAATATGCTTGTTTATTATGGATTTCTTAGTATTCAAAAAAAAGTAATTATTTTGTGCAATAATGTTACTGATTCATAATAGTAAAATAAAATATCAGACATGTAAAATGAGTTGCTCGATTTGATGGGGCAGGTACTCGTAGTAAGCGTAGGCAGAGTGAGGTACACGGTGCGCGGAGCGACATCACGCGCGCGCGCTTATTTGTACAGTTGACGAGTCACCCGATCCATGAGCCGTGAGGCCAACGCAAGATACACCTGTCTGCAGTCTGCAGCGATTACTTGTTTATGTGTGTTCTGATAAAGTACAGTTCATAGTGAGACGCTAATAATGTTACAGAGTTAATCAGTTAGAGCTGTTGTTTGATTGTATAAAGCCGTAGCCCTGCCTTTACGTTATCGCAACAAGTGTCGTAAGTGTGTGGATCTCCAAGCTGATCAACCATGTCTGACACAGACACGAAACCGCAGCAGAATCCTCACGCCCGCCTGTGCCATGTCATCAAAAGCGACAACTTCGACGGCTATGGATTTAATCTTCATGCAGAAAAGGGAAAACCAGGTCAGTACATCGGCAAAGTTGACGAAGGCTCGCCAGCTGAGCTAGCAGGATTGCGACAGGGCGATCGCATACTGGAAGTCAACGGAGTGAGCATAACAAATGAGACGCATAAGCAGGTAGTACAGCGCATTAAAGGACTTCCAAATGAAACCAAATTACTTGTTGTGGATCCCGATGAAGAGGAACAAACTCCTAGTATTGTAACTGACAATAATTCAAATTCAAGCTCGAAAACAACGAGCGATGCAACAACCGCATCAGCTAACAATGGCCAAGCCCACATTGAACCAGACACAGAGGATTCCATAAACAGCAACAACGCCACTAACAAAAATGGTACAGCAGCAAACCTGAACCTAAACATGACGGCCGCCGAATTACGTGCCAAACTTGCCGCTAGAAAGAAGTTCGACCCTCGAAAAGAAAACATGGACTTCAAGCAGAAGTTTGACACTGTGCAGAAGTTGTAATGCAAAGCAAAGTACAGTTGTTATGTGTAATGAGTAATGAAAATAAGAATGAATTGTTGTTGACGTTCACAAGGGACTCACAAATGAAATAGGTACAGTATGAATATGAAATGCACATGAGATACGCATACAACCTGCGACGTTATATGACGCAACAGGTGCTGCAATTCGCAATCACCGCATCACACACTCACACGTACATCTTACGCTCCAGCAACAGCACAGCTACAACAACGCAGAAAAAGAGTCATGGAGCATGTGACTGATCAGATGACGACCGATGGCATTCATCACAACCACAACCCATCAGCTCCAATGCCGTGAACTACGTTATATAACATTACCACTTGGAACAATTATCAATTCTACTTTTATACATCATGCCTATACCAGCATCGTGATCATTGCATTATTGTTAAATGTATTTCATAAATAAATTCATTTCAGTTCAGTACGTATGGTGCATATATGTATGTATGTAATTATACTGTACGATTAATATAGAGGCCATACATAATTACAAGTTAGGTATATTTTGTCTTCGATCTGTTATATCATTTGTTAAAAATATTATATTATTCCTTATTATGTATGTATATTACTTATATTAGGAAATAAAGCAACTTATTTTTCAAAAGCATTAACAAGATTATTTTGTTATTATCACATCACTTACAACATTCTGCCTGATATTATTTTGAAGTAAGTATTAAATTATTTTCCTATAACACTGCGTATAAAGATTGAAAAACTTATCACAATAACCGGATGTGAACATAAATTTGATAATTTTTAACGTAATTCAATGGAAATTTTTTAATTTATTATATGTATGAATTATTTTTTATAAGTACATTATGTAGTAACGAGAAATCTAATTAAATAAATATGTATAATTGATAATGAAAATCAAATATAAAACAGATATGTAGGTTAAGGTGAACTGCTGCTATTGCTATGGCACGCTGACCCCGGTCATCATTTGGAATATGTATCCGGTGTGCCAAACGATTATCAACATCAGCAAGACAAGAACCGAATCCCAGAACTTTATGTTTATATCTATATCGTACAAGGTTTGAGACCGTGCAATGTCGAAGTTGAGCGGCTTACGACATATATTATATATTAGCAGTGAAGGTCGACGAGTTCGAGAGTTGGTTACAATCGACGGAGTTTGGTTTGGATCCAAGTAGACTAAATCTGAAACCTGCACAGTGAACAGTAATGTTATCGGAGTCAGAAGAAAGTGAGCAAGGCAGCGCATCTGTGCGCCTGCTGGAGGTGGACCGACGACAACATGGAGCAAATTGCGGCTTTCATTTGACACGCAGCAAGTGGGACCCGTATCCGTGGGTGAGCGCCGTGGACGCGGACTCTGCAGCTGATGTTGCCGGTGTGCGACCCGGAGACTGCGTCCTTGAAGTCAACGGGGAGGACGTGCTCGGACGTCGGGTTGGAGAGATCGCTGAAGTGGTACGTGCGCGGCCGGACCAGCTGTCTCTTCTTCTCTGGAATGCTGGTGTCGGCCACCATTGTACGCCTGAGGTATTTACTTACATATGTACTCGTACACGTACTCATTTCGCCGCCACCGCCCCACTACTCCACTTTTTCTAATCCCCATCTCAAAACTCATTCATTAAATAAATGTTCGTTTGCAATAACTCAGCAGATTATACTTCTTATGTTATACATTTACATAATAGGAATTTTTTATAATAAATACGTCGTAACTTTTACGTTACCTATTTTATGTTTTCGTGTATTTAGCTGACAATAAAATTTTAAATTACTAATAAAATGAATAATAGGTAGATAAAACTACACCCGAGTTAATCATTTTATTTAAATGTAAACACAGAAATAAATGCTAAGGTGGTATAATTTTTTAGCGTTATTAAATATTTTATTTGACTCACCAATGAGGTCATGCGCAACTTTTTTTATAACTTTAATCGATAGAGTAGTGAAAAATAATAGACCCGTATTTTTTATTTTTCCTCAAATCGATCTTTAATCATGAAAAAATTGTAATTGAAAATTACATTCTTTAATATGCGGCTGCTAGACCCCCGCTTCGTCCCTTGCCCATTGACGTCACAGGTTCGAAGCAACGACCATTTTGATTTTCACACTGTTATAAACGTCAAATTGACTTTTAAAGATAACCTAAATTTTATGAAAGTAAACATGCCGATGGAATAAGTTTGCTAGTAAACATTGTATGTTATTAACTTACCAAAATAAAGAATAAAATAATATTCTCCAATATATTCAATGTCTCACGTGCGTTTATATCTCTGTAACCTTCTAGCGTCTAATCTCAAATCAAAAGTGAAAGAAACAGTTGACATGTAATGTTATATTAATATATTATAGCATATTCAGATATGTAATCCTCAATTTATAGTCTCTCTATATATATATATATATATATATATATATATATATATATATATATATATATATATATATATATATATATATATCTTTTAGAAATTGTGTGTCCATGTAAAACGTCCGTTTTAAATGAATCTGAACTTACGTTCGGAACCTATAACGTCACAACAGTGCATGGTTTTTGCAACTTTTTAAAAATATCATACTGAACGATAAATTAGATTATCCTTCTTCGATTAAAACAGAAAAAAATATTCTTATATTAGCATACATGTGTAATTTTCAAACAAGTTCACATTTTTTTCTGTTAAATTGTAATATGAAATATTTATATGTATCTATGTATACTATTTTTTTTTTTTTTGTCATTTTACTCTGTAATTAAGATTAACCTTGTTGAGTAAATAAAGATTTATGACGTAATTAGATGCAATGCACATGCATTTGACTATTTGAATACAGTATGCATGAATGATTCACTATTTTCTCATTCACTAACAAAAAAAAATCATTATTTTGAAGCAGCCACATTATTGCAGAAAAATTGTAAATTGGAAACGTCTCACCAACTCAGAGAACGTAAAACCCATACCTCAGGGTCGGACTGGGATTACCGGGAAATTACTCACTTAAACAACAAACGACCTTCTCCCAAAATCCCGATGGCCAGTATGAATTAAATATTACTCACAAGGTGGTCAAGAGGATAAATTTATATATCTGACGTCGCATAGCTAGTGCACTGGTTATTGTTCTGACGGCCCGAGTTCAAATCCAACCGACGTCAAATGATTTTTTATTATCATTTTTCAACTAGCACGAAAGTATAACCTCTATGGTGTCCTCCAGAGCTGGGAACTACTTAAAGTAAAAATACTGCAAGTATTACTTTAAATACTGCCAGTATTTACAATATTTTACTTAAATATTTTTCAAATTTAGTACTTAGTACTGTACTTAAAATACTTTAAATACTAAATACTTCACGCATGCGCAAGGACATTGCTGTGTTGTGTGCCCTCTTGTCTACTCGGGTTTGAACAAGTATCGGTATTCCCATTTTAAACGCCTATGGCTCTCTTTTCGATTTACATCTTGTACTCGTGTACATTACTGTAGGTAGAAATATTGAATTGCTAAAAAAATTTTAATTTAACACTTTTTAATATAATACTTACATTACCAAATGAAAATGTTATACTAATTAAAGAAATAATTTCCAAATTCTTAACCAGTGAATTAATTTATTTTGAATGAAATAGTTTATTGTCGTAGTCATTGAGAAACCAGCAACCAAAACACTGTTTAGAAATCCTGATTTAAATTATATTGTTGTTGATGATGTTTTTTTCTAAATAAATTATTAATAGCATGATGACTAATACACGTATTTAGGCAATTTTTGGCAGTTAATGTTTTATAAAAAAATCTAAAATATTAATGGAAATTAAAAAATAGCTAAAAAATAACAACATTCCTAATGCATTACATAAAATTCCTGACGTCATTCACAAACCTCTTTTTAAGTAGGTACCTATATGTGATGATCATTAATGTATTTACTACAAACAAAGGAGTTATGGTATAACTTATACAGGCTGTTTCCTTTAAACAACCAGTGTTTTTTTTGGGCGAACTAATGATTTTAGAAAAAAAATGTTATACACAAAAAGTGATCAAGAGTAAGGAGCTAATATAATAGTAATACCAAACTAAAAATGTAACCAGTAGTTCATAAACGGTAGAAAAAAAATGATATTTTTTTTAAAATGGTCCCCATATACCGGGTGTAAAACGAAAATTGGACCATAGGTGTTTAACATGGGAAAACAGTTTCCTTGCGGAAAAGTGGCCTATTAATTTTAGGCAAAAATGCTTCAAATAAATATTTTGGAGAATTAAATTCTACATCTAAATCAATAATAATATTGCATAGAATGGGGTATTCCACCATAAAAAAAAAATTAAAAAAAATTCAATTTAACATAAAGAATGGCTCAATAAATAATAGTTAAAACAATGAAAACATTTTTTAAATAATTGCTTTACGAGATATTTCATATTTGCGAAAAGGAAAATGTGACGTCATACAATTGTTATCTTTCTCTCGCAGCGTACTCAGAGCAGTGTGTATGAGAAAGACAAGTATAGGGGAAATGTGACGTTACACTGATTTCTCGAAAATAAAATACTGTTAAACTAGGAACAATTAAGATTTTTTAATACTATGAATTGCTTCAAAACTGAATGAAGTTTTACTTAAAATAATAAAAAAAATTGAGTGAAATACCCCATTAAATTCTTCATGCAATGCCATAATCAAATTTTCTTTTGCACTTTTCGTAACCGAGATAATTGAGTATAAAATTTTATCAAAGTTACTTCTTCATAGTGTTAGCCATGGTACTGAAATAAAATCTCAAACAAATATTATGACATTTTACCTGAAAGAGTTTTCAACAAAATAGTACTACTCAATGATTTGTATCTCCTCTTCCTCTGAATAATGGGGGATTACACCATTTTTTTTTTTATAATTTCATCTGAAAATATTAGGAAAACTAAGACTATTGATGAAAATCCGGTGAAAAAAATCCTAGTAATAAGCGAGTTATGGTCTCCCGAATTTTGAAAAGATTGACGTGACGTCACGCATATATGTTTTTATATCAAACTGTTTTCATCATGGACCTAAATGTTCTTGAAATATATGCTATTTTAAGTTATATTTACATAAAAATAAATGAATATTATAACACTGTATAAGTCTACATACTTTATAATTACAGGTGTATTTAAATTATTAAATTTAATGCAAGAAATTTATGTTAAAATAAAAACTGTTTGGAAACTGTAGTACAGGAATGTTAGCCCCTCCTTTCGAATTTGAATATCTTAACTTCCATTGGTAGTAATCCCCACCTCCTAGCACGCTATTTGCAATGCATGTATAGGCGGTTTCTCGTTCGCCAATCAAAATATTTTCATATTAGTGTCGAAGCGCTATAACAAAAAACCCTTTATTTCCGAAATATCTCAATTATACCATATCATTTTTTTTTTTTTAATATTCGTTATTCAGCATATACATTCGTATTTTTTTACTATTTTCCTTTAATTCGATTGAGCCGTAATCCCCCGTTCTCCATTTTCAATAATTATAACCCAAACAAAGAGTTTCTGACAGGTAAAATATCTTTATATTAGTGGCTCGTACGGGCGTGCGAGCCGAGATGTAAACCTCGACCACAAGCCAATGGCTCACTTGGATCAAAGAAAACTCGTTGAGACTTCTTTGGACGGAAAGCTCGTCATCCATTGTACGGATTCTTGTAGATTCGAGTCTCCAGACAAACTGGCCAGACAGTGTGAATGAACAAGTTACAAGCTATACAAGTCAGCAAGCTCAAAGTAGAAAACCGGCCTTTAAAGTAAACACTCTGTATAAGTGTTTTGATTCGTGATCATTGTTGATAAATTTAATTAAATCTACTGTGGATTTTTCCATGAATTGTTTTTTTGTATGCTAGAATCACACAATAGATCCTATTTTTAAATTACAATAATTTACATGGCAATGAGTACGTGATAACGCGCCTATATCTAATGTCATTGATTACAGGCACTTCAAGGGTAATGTAGTTAGTGAAGAAATAGTTTCATAATTTCAATGATACTTTCAGAAATTAGTAATTGCAATGCCTATCAGTTTCTGACAACCTACTTTATGTATGACATATTTTCAAAATGCATTTAAAATTATTAAAATCATGTTTGTTGATAAAGAATAATACATACATGGTGTAACAGAAATAAGTACATTACGTTTAACCAACAATAGTAATTTTTTTCGAAATTACAATTTATTTTTTGGAAAAAAATATTTCCAATTTCGAGACATTCTGGCGAAACAAAAAAAAATGACATTGACAGATCTCGTCGAGAGCATCGATATTTCTTAGTAACATTTTTTTGAATTCTCATTTTTTTAGTATTTTTATGCACATAATGAATTTTCTTTCAAAACTTTGTAGATTTAAGAAATATTGTTGCTCTCAACGAGTTCTATCACTGGCTAAATTTAATGTACTTATATCTGTTATACAAAAGAAAATCGAAATAATGTATTTTAAATTAACACATCTGCATTGTCTCTGTTATTCATTTGATAACATCAGAAATATGGTGGGAATAATGTTTCTAGAAAATTTCTATTATATAACGCTTGTGTTATTATGAATAATACATGTTTTCAATTATATTATGGCTATGTACGTGAGTTTCTTGAGATCATTAAAAATTATGGTAAATCAGCCAAGGATTCTTCAAAACAACAATCGTAAATTATCATTCGAATTTTATACTGCACTGTCATGAATTTTCTTTTCTTTATAAACTAAAACTTTTCTTTTTCTTCACAAAGTTTATTTAAAAAAATGCACATTTCGGCCATCATCATAAAATTAAAAACACAGTATTTATACGTTTACAAATAACGGTATTTACAATGTATAAAAGGATACCACACAACAGTATTAGCAAATTAGTGGAACATTTGTTGATTCGGCTGTTTGTTTAGGATTTAGAATTAACAAATTTCAGAAGGG
Source organism: Ophonus ardosiacus (assembly GCA_943142095.1). Classification (NCBI taxonomy): domain Eukaryota; kingdom Metazoa; phylum Arthropoda; class Insecta; order Coleoptera; family Carabidae; genus Ophonus; species Ophonus ardosiacus. The sequence continues at coordinate 46,263,079 of OW964833.1, read as the reverse complement.
AGTTTTTGGGGAGAGATTGTTTTAACAAGTGTTTATTGTTTTTCTTTATAGCTATTGCTTCTAACATGTTTAAATTTTTGTTATTACATGGTATTTCACATTTAAGCTATGGCCGAATTGTAAATATTCTTGTTTCTCAAATGATACATATGTTCTTCAGAACCTGTTATAATTTTGCGTTTTGTTTGTCCAATATATTTGTATTTACAGGTTTTACATTCAATGGAGTAAATTTCTGAAGATTCTAATTCGTTTCTTTTCTCAAACCGTTTGTTTAGAAGATTTTTACTAGTGTTATAATTGTAAAATGCTAATGAATATACCTACCTACCCGCTTTGAAGCAGAATTTGTGGTATTTTTGTGTTTTGTGTAGTTGGCTCTAATGTGGTGTTTGTTTTAACAATTTTTTTTTACTTTTATTAGTAGGATACATTTGAAACATTTTGTTATTTTTTAAATATATACAGGGTGTATCAAGATAATGGAACAGTGCCGTTTATTCGTGTATGTGAAAAGATACAGAAAAAAGTGATTAGGATATTTTGTAAGGGATAGAGGGGGACACATTTTAACATAAACTTTATTATCATAAATCCAGTGGTACTCAAACTACAAGGCAATATTATATTTTTTTAAATGGCATTATATATATTTTATTAACTCATTAAATAGAGAATTTTGTTCTGAATTCAACGATATAATAATATCATACCCTTACATTGCGAAAAATTTGATAAAAATTATTTCAAAGTTAGTATTTCATTTCTACTGTATCTAAGTAATCTGAGCAAACATTCAAGCAATAAAACAAAAAAATTATTTTAAAAGTTGAATTTATTGCCAAAATCGTAGCTTACTTGCATGAAATAAAACTAAAATAAATTTTATTTTGTTTTATTGATTGAATGTTTGCTCAGATTACTTAGATAAAGTAGAAATGAAATATTAACTTTGAATTAATTTTTATCAAATTTTTCGCAATGTAAGGGTATGATATTATTATATCGTTGAATTCAGAACAAAATTCTCTATTTAATGAGTTAATAAAATATATATAATGCTATTTAAAAAAATATAATATTGCCCTACAGTTTGAGTACCACTGGATTTAAGATAATAAAGTTTATACTAAAATGTGTCCCCCTCTATCCCTTACAAAATATTCTAATCACTTTTTTCTGTATCTTTTCACATTCACGAATAAAATGCACTGTTCCATTATCTTGATACACCCTGTATACTTAGTTTCAAAAATAATATTTTATTTAAAAATATTGTACGATGTACATTTCGAGGTATTACCTCATCATCAGGTAGAAAAATAAATGATATCAATATAAATATAAACAAATGACAAAAAAGTGAAACAAATTACAAATTAATAAAGATAACAAAATTGAAAATTTATTAATATAAAATTATTAATATAATATTACTAAAATTTTGAAAAAAGATTAGGATCTAATAGGGGTGATTTTTTTTTTTTTTTGTTTATTTAGTATATTTATTATTATTTGCTCTTTAAACCCATTAGATTCAGCTGAGTGTATTGTATAGTCTAATTCTTTTTAGAACCCGTCTTTATTAAGTGGTAATTTTAACAATTTGTGGATGACGCTTTGATATGCTGAAATTTTGTAATTGAAGGGAGTATTAGAAGAGGCATGTATGTATGTAGTTTTCAGTGTTATAGGGTTTTTTGTAAATGTTAAATTCAAAGGTGTTTTCTGTTTTTATATTAACTTTAGATCTAAGAAAGGTAGGGTATTGTCTGTCTCTAATTCATGAGGGAATTTGATTGTGGGATATTATGAATTAATAAATTCTAGGAATTCTTCTAAATTAAATTTGGAATCTATGATAGCAAGTATGTTATTGACATATCTGATCCAGATTCTTGGAAATGTTTTTGTTTTATGTTTTATTGTTTTTCCAGTGTTTAAAAACATGTTTGCTAAAAATGGGAGGAGGGGGACCCATGCAATAAATGTATAAATACTGTGTTTTTAATTTTAAAAGTATTGTGAAGAAAAGGAAAGTTTTACTTTATAAATATGTATTATTTTATAATCCAGCTTATCTTTAAAATAATCCGTATTTGTTTGATAAAGAAATAATCCCATAATCTTACTAAATAAAATTACAGAACTTGTGTTGCGGTCCAATGCCATCAAATATGCAGAGACTTTCAACTTGCTTATCTGCAATATTAAGCTCCATGGAATGTCCCGTTTGCATGGATACTATTGCTCCACCCGCCAGCCAGTGCGTAAATGGTCATATCATCTGTTCACGATGCCATGCGAAATCTGAACGATGTCCAGTTTGCCGAATTCGTCTCTCCAGAGGCAGATCTCTCTTTGCCGACCAAGTGTACAATTCTGTTGTTGAAGCTTTCGAATTATTCAAAGAAAAAAATGATAAAGTGAGAACAGCAAAAATAAATGAAATATTTCGTCTCCGCAAAAACAACAAAAATCCTGAAATCAAAGTTACTCAATCTCATACAAATAGATTCCTAGAACGAGTGGTAGAAAAGTCATCTTCAGCGGAAAATCTCTCAAATCAGATGTTAATGCCGAAGACATTTTTGAATGAATTTAATTCTGATTTAAGGACAAAATCTTTATCTACTAGTGAAATATTTAGTGCTAGCACCAGTAGTACTCCACGTACTATATTTAAAGAGGGAAACAAAACGAATCTCATTTCTAGAATGCAATGCGGAAGATCGTTTGATTCGCTCGATGAAGACGGAAATATTTATATTAATCAAATAAACAGTCACTCTACAAATCAAATATACGATTTATTATGTCACTGCCCATTTAGTGATGATTGTACTGAACGAATTAAAGGTGTTTATACTTGATTGACATACGGTTGCGTGCAAAAGTTTTGAGCCACAAATTTTGACACTATATCATATATTTTTTTCCTTTTGTTTGGTACCTTGGATGATGAATATGTGGAGAGGAAATTGATTTCGCCTTCTCAAGGTTCAATGTAAAACTTAGTTTTTATTTGATATTTGGACGTTTCGAGGGACCCAAGGCCCTCATCATCAGCAGAATTAAAAATTTATTTTAAATTAACAGTTTGCTTAAACATTGACTCAAGGGTCAATTTTAGAGATATTTTTGCATACAAGATTCCCAACTGCTATAGCCACTTCACCTCCAAACTATTTACTTGAGGGATTAAAACTTGATCGTGTCTCCGACCCGAGGACAACCAGTAAGCGAAACTTTTTGGAGCATCGGGGATAACATTTTCAACCTCCATACTGGAAAATACGTGCCTTGTTTTTTGAGGGATTAACACTTAATAAAGAGATACTTTTAAAATTTTTTTGGTTTGGATCCCATGTTTGTCACTTCGAAATCGGAGACGCAATGCCTTGGGTCCCTCGAAACGTCCAAATATCAAATAAAAACTAAGTTTTACATTGAACCTTGAGAAGGCGAAATCAATTTCCTCTCCACATATATCATATATTGTAAAAGTGATAAAGAAATGAAACAGTTATTTTTATAAACATATGTTGTGCTTGTGCATAAAATATTTTCAAATTATAAACCAAAAACTACATAAATAAACTTATGTGATAACAAAATTATTTATGAGGTTGTTCAAAAGTATTGCGCCAGATATATGCATACAGTGCCGAATTAAACCATGTGGAGGCCCTTAGGCAATCGAAATCTCGGGGCCCCCCTAAGTTTACGAATTTACTACCCAACAATTTTAATAAAATAATTTTATTATAGAAAACAAAAATTTAACATACTTTTAAACAAATTAATATAAATAAACGAATATAGGCATATAAAAACATTTTTAAAAAATTAACATTCACTTTTCTCAATTTTAAAGTACATGAAATCTTTGATGATTTTTTTAATAAATAAATTTTATTATACAGAATAAATATTAACAATATTTTTTTGTCCGAAGTCAACACTAAAGAACACGATAACATGCAATCCGCGAAGTTAGCCAAAATAGTAGCTATAGCTAAAGTAAAACTTTACAGACTCGTATGTCAAAATTTAACTTTACGTACTCATCTGTCAAATTTAAACTTTCTTTCACTGGATATTCTTTATTCACATATCTTCAATAGTTTCCGAGATATGAGGTAGTGAAAAATATGTCATCATCATTACCGATATCTGCGATAAAGCAGATTGTGGCACACTCAGAAATGGGTAATATGCCGTGATGATATATTTATTTATTTATAGTATTATTTCAAAAGAAAATATGTGTGGCTCAAAACCTTTGCACGCAACTGTAAATATCTTATATAACAACATTGTTTTTTAATAGGTGACATGATTACACAACATTTTCAAACAACTCACGATGGACCCTTCATCCAGTATTTTAAATGTAACATAACATTTGATGTACGCAATATACACAATAATACATATTGTATTCAACATCATACAGGAAAACAATTTTTCTTAAAAATAAATGTAGCCAACCACAATAGGTAAAGATATATAAATATTCATGTATTTTTTATAATGAAAAGTTTTTTTCCAGAATCGATGAATTCCCCGATATTTTAATTTGCATGTGGTTGCTAGGTAGTCAAAGTGAAGCCAATGCATTTCGACTGCAAATACAATTATATTATTCGTCTTGTCCAAAAAAACTATTATTTAGTTTAAATAGTGCAATTTATTCTTTATGTACAGTATCATGGAATGACATGAAAACTATGCAAAAAGGAATTTTCCTTTCAAGTGAAACATTTAAAGCTCTTAACTCATGTTCAAGTGATATTATTCTAGATGTGGAGATAAAAAAATTTGAAACATAAATACATTAGGGAAAGTACTGGTTACATTTGTATCGTACAATTTATAAAAATTAGTTCAAAATATTTTAAAAGTCAAATAATTTATTTGTCATATAGATAATCAGAGAGTTATAAGGAAAACCTGTTGCATATAAGTAAAAGGTTGTGGAAAAATATTTTATCTAATTCCGTTTTAAAAAGTTGAATTTTACCTAACCTTATGACAATGTCACTTTTTACATAATTGATAAAAAATGAGTTTTGTAAAAATCTTTACGTGACTCAGTTACGTAAAGAATATTACACAACTGACAATTGATACAAAAAGAAACAAGAATATATCAATAATGATTTCTTTTATAATAGTTTATGAATTATTGACTCACACCCAATTCCACTACATCAGAAGGAAGATCTACATCAGTTTCACAACTCATTTTCAATGATAATACACATGCACTGACATAAGCATGAAATTAAAAAATTAAATTCATTTATTTTGAAACATGTATATTGAGCTGTCATAAAAAAAACTAAAATTTTGTGTATTTTTAAATTATTTTAACGGAATTAGAACTGATTATATGTAAATAACTATTCTATATTCTCTAACTAAATCTTACACAATTATTTTGTTGTATAATTTTTATGTGAGAATATATGTATGCATTAATTTTAATAATTTAATGTACAAAATGTAACCTTTACAAGAATGGCATCGTGGCATGGCAAGAGATTTATTATAATAAAAAAGAACAAGAAAAACTATTTTTTGTATAGTAATTAACATCAATAATAAAAATACTTTATTACATTTATAGAAGTGGTTGTATTTGTTTTTAAAAATATCATTAGTAAATTTAGAACCTATCACAATTTTAATATTTTATTGAGTCCTCAGTTTAGAACGTACTTATCTACAAAAAAAAAATGGTACAATAATGCATATACAATTGTTTTTTCATTTATTTTTCGATTACAATGGTTATTTCGCAATAATAATTTCATTATTTTTGTAGACAGAAAAAGAAACTCTTCAATGGTGCGACTATGAAACAAATCTTCAACGATTAAAAAAAAAAAAAAAAGTATCGTAAGGTAAGGAGTTTAGCGCTCATACCATTGACTGCAGAGTGAGCACCAAATCCTACGCATTACGATACTAATTTTTTTCGAAACCGGTGAAAATTTTGGAAAATAATTTCAAATAAACTTTTTCAATTCATTTATTACAACTTTGTCGCTGTATATTAGGGTTTATCTCGTAAGGACGAAAAGTTTCTCTTTTAGTGTTTCTTGTGCTGCAAATGTAAAACAAACGTGTTCGAAAGCTAGTTTTTATTATTTTTCTTATCATTTTAGAAACAAATATGAAATTTTTAATACTTAAACACATTTTTAAAACATAAATAACTAATAATCTGAAAAAAACAGAACGATATCTTCAATAACTACAGATATGAATGACCAGTTAAAGTTAAAAATTGTGAAGAAATTTAAATGAGGTGATTTTTTTTCGAAAAATGAGAATTTTCAAATTTTTGCAATGAGATAGAATATTTCGAATAACACCATCAAATTTTTCGAAAATTTCCTATAAGATAAGTAACTTTTAACTTTAAGGTAGGTAGGAAGGTTTGGATCTCCAACTAAAATTGTGCCGAAATGAATCAACATGGCGGTATTCAATGGGGTCCTTCACTCTTATTTTTTTATTATTTTAAATGAAAGGTCATTTAATTTTAAAGCAATTCGAAGTATTAAAAAGTCATAATTGTTTTTAGTTTAACTGCATTTGATTTTTAGCGAAACCAATGCTATCTTTCTTGTACCAGTTTCTATAGTAGGCTGTACGAGAAAGATAGCAATTTAATAATAAAATTAAAAATTACCCCTAACCTTAAATTTAATAATAAAATTATATTAGCCTTAGACTCCATAACACTATTGTTAAAGATAGCAATACTTTGACGTCACTGTGACATTGAAAACAAATTAAAATATCTTGCAAAGTATTTATTAAATTTTTTTTATCTTAATCGTTATTTATTAAGTAGTACTTTAAGTACAAAGTGTACAGTTTATTATATTTTGTTATGCTGGAGGACCCCATTAGTCACAAAACGCTGTATTTAACATGACCGCTATACACTATCCAAAATTGTACAGAGATCAGTATAAGTAAAGGTAAAGTAATAGAAAAAAAAGAATATAATTAATTAAGCAAATTTCTTTATTCAGACAGTACGATCACATATTCTGAATGAAAAGCTTGTATTTACATACAGTTTTCTACATGATGAATATTACTTAGAGAATCGGTCTGGTACTCATGTACCAGCAGACGTAATTCGTAATTGTAATATATTTAGCTTATATCATACATAATGGTTTAGATATAGTAACATATCTGCAAAAAAAATCCAACTAAATATTTTCAATAATTTTTTAGCAGAGCAGGCTTAGGAGCAAAAATTACAACCCGCATCGTAGGAGTTGACGCTGAACTACCGAACATCCGTCGCAAAATATATATTATACGAAAATAATACTTTTAACATCAAATGAAAGTTATTTATATTGTGATGAACGTAGGTGTATTATTATTTTTTAAATAATTATAAAAATGTAATATTTACTGTCTATAAATATGTAGTTACATGCTCATAATAGAAAAAAACCTGCAATAAATACAGTACAATCGCGTTAACGTGAACACTCGAATATATAGACTACTCCATAGTTTGAACAAGTTATTTTAACATTGACTACTTTATAATGTGAACAACCTAACTTTCGTTAATTTGAACAGAGTGTATTCACTGCTTGTGGACTTTTATTTACTTATAAAACGTAGATTAAAAGTTGATACAAGTATTGTTGCTGTGCGCTGTTAGTTGTGCTAATATTATTTTTAATTTTCTTTCCAAAATATGTCTTTAAACTAAAAACTTCACTTCTATGTGAAAAAGTAAAACTTTTGTCTGAACATGACAATGGTGTTAATAAAACCTTTTTATCCAAGAAATATGGCATAGCGAAGTCCACTATTTGCAGTTTAAAAAACAAGAAACTTTCGATAAATAAAACCGTAAGATGGTAAAGCCGGATAAAAACGCATTTTAATAATAGCTGAATTGCAAAAATGGAAGCAGCGTTGTATAAATGGTTTCTGCAACAACGTAACCGAAATTTTCCAGTTAGTATGATAAAAGAAAAAGCGGAGGAATTGCATGTAAAATTAAATGAAAAACCTGGGTCATTCGACATAGAGTGCGATTTTAAAAAATTATTGTATGTATACATGCATTTTAGTAAATATGGCTTAATAAGTACATGTATGTATTTATTTATATTTATTTAATAACGGTGCGTGTTTTATTACTTACATTATCTTAAGTTATAAACCTTAATAATTATATGTATGTATTTATTTATATTTATTTAATAACGGTGCGTGTTTTATTACTTACATTATCTTAAATTTTATAAACCATTGGTGATATGAACAGTGCGATAATATGAACAAGCCTGTATTTATTCTTTTCGCACTAACGCGATTGTACTGTACAAAATATTATGTAATTGTATGTAATATAAGTTAAGATTTTTCTTAAATTTGTTATTTATTGTTCCTTCTCTTCATTATTTTCCCCAAGACCCTTACGTTCATAACAACGGACATACTTGTAGAAGCTTTTAGGTTTGTGACTTAGAACAAGGGAACAAGGTATGACTATTATCGAATAGATGGATAGGCTATTAAATACACACAACGATTTCTACTTCATCGACTCAGCTATATTCATTGTGTTCATTTCATTGCTCACTAGCGCTACGCTACGTGGTTGTTCCATATGCGAAACAACCAACGTGCGGAACGTATTTGGTAACAAATGTGTTTCTTGCGGCAGAAATAGGTTATATGGTGCCGAAAAATAACTGTATTATTATTGTTGATTGGTAATAAATAAAACATTTACAACGACGTGAAAATGGCAAAACAACAAATTGAAAGAATACCAGAATTCATTAATTTTCCCGATGAGGAAACCAAAATTCTATCCTTATGGAAAGAGCTTGATGTCTTTAAAGCATGTTTAAAGCAATCAAAAAATAAACCAAGGTAAAATACATTAGGCAAATTGTAAAATCCGTCTTTAGGAAAATTGCAAACGAAAATGTTCAAATATTCTGTTTAACATTTGACGGATTTTCGGGCTGCGACATATAAACTTGTTAAATATTCATAAATTTCCTCTTTATAGGTTTTCATTTTATGATGGTCCACCTTTTGCGACGGGTTTACCTCACTACGGTCATATCTTAGCCGGTACAATAAAAGATGTAGTGACACGTTATGCACATCAACAGGATTTCCATGTTGAACGTAGATTTGGATGGGATTGTCATGGTTTACCCGTAGAATTTGAAATTGACAAGAGTTTAGGTATTAAAGGTCCGGAAGATGTAATGAAAATGGGCATTAAAAATTACAATAATGAATGCCGTAAAATTGTGTCTCGATATGCAAAAGAATGGGAAATGATTGTGACAAGAATGGGACGGTGGATAGGTATGAACTATGTTCAGAATTTATTTTATGTTTAATGATTGTGTTTTGTTTGTAGATTTTAAAAATGACTATAAAACTATGTATCCTTGGTACATGGAATCTATTTGGTGGGTTTTTAAAGAATTGTATAACAAAGGTTTGGTGTATCAAGGAGTAAAAGTAATGCCGTTTTCAACTGCTTGTAATACTCCATTGTCTAATTTCGAGTCAGGTCAAAATTACAAAGATGTAGTGGATCCTGCAGTAGTTGTGAGCTTCCCGATTGTTAATGATTCGGAGAAAGCTAGCTTGCTAGCTTGGACAACAACCCCATGGACTTTGCCTAGTAATTTATCACTGTGTGTAAACTCCAACTTAATTTATGTTAAAGTGCGTGAAGTCAAATCAGGAAACATATATATTCTCATGGAAGCACGCATTGAATATGTTTTTGGCCAATCAGAATGTGAAATTATTGATCGTTTCTCTGGAATTAAGTTAAAAGATACTAAATATGAACCACTTTTTCCTTATTTTCAAAGTGAAATTAAAAGAGGCGCTTTTAGAGTTTTATGTGATGACTATGTAACAGCTGAGTCTGGTACTGGTATAGTTCACCAAGCCCCGTATTTTGGCGAAGATGATTTCAGGGTTTGTCTTGCAGCGGGAATTATTAGTAGAGATCAAGAACCGCTTTGTCCCGTTGATCCTAGTGGTAGATTTACTGATCCGGTTGTAGATTTTAAAGGCGAATATGTGAAAGATGCTGATAAAAATATTATCAAATATTTAAAAAACATTGGAAGAGTTGTTCAAAGTAGTCAAGTGAAACATAGTTATCCTTATTGCTGGCGATCAGACACACCTTTAATTTATAAAGCAGTTCCTTCGTGGTTTATTCGTGTTGAGCACATGGTTAATAATTTGATTAAAAGTAGTAGTGAAACGTACTGGGTTCCTGATTTTGTTCGTGACAAAAGATTTGGAAATTGGTTAAAGGAAGCTCGTGATTGGGCTGTCAGCAGAAATAGATATTGGGGAACGCCAATTCCTATTTGGATTTCTCCAGACGGGGAAGAAATTGTCTGCATAGGAAGTATCAAGGAATTAGAAACACTTACAAACACTAAAGTAACTGATTTGCATAGAGAAAATATTGATCATTTAGAAATTCCTTCTAAAAGACCGGGAAAACCTGGCCTACGAAGAGTTTCCGAAGTTTTTGATTGTTGGTTTGAATCGGGTTCTATGCCGTATGCTCAACAACATTATCCATTTGAAAATGTCAAAGAATTTGAAGATTGTTTTCCAGCTGATTTTATTGCAGAAGGCATTGATCAGACTAGAGGATGGTTTTATACTTTAATCGTCATTTCAACGGCACTATTTGGCAAACCTCCGTTCCACAATTTAATTGCAAATGGCTTAGTTCTAGCTTCAGATGGGCAGAAGATGTCTAAGCGAAAAAAGAATTATCCAGATCCATTAGAAGTAGTAAATAAATTTGGCGCTGATGCTCTTCGTTTATATTTGATCAATTCACCAGTTGTTCGGGCAGAAAATTTGAGATTCAAAGAAGAAGGAGTGAGGGATATCATTAAAGATGTTTTTCTGCCATGGTTCAACGCTTTCAGATTTCTCATTCAAAATATTGAATGTTATATTCAAGAAACAAATCAAACGTTTTTATATAATGAATCAGAACTAACGTCTCAATGGACAACAAATATTATGGACCAGTGGATTTTATCTTTTACTCAATCTCTTTTAGAATATGTTCGCACTGAAATGAAACTTTATCATTTATATAATGTAGTACCTCGTTTAACCAAATTTGTTGATCATCTTACAAACTGGTATGTCAGAATGAATCGTAAAAGATTTAAAGGAGAGCAAGGAGCAAAAGATTGCAGAACAGCGTTGACAACGTTATTTAATGTATTATTTAACGTTGTGAAATTAATGGCTCCTTTTACACCATTCCTGACAGAATATATGTATCAACATTTAAGACGATTAACCATACAAAAAACAACGAATATTGAAAGTATTCATTTCTTAATGTTACCTACTGCCAATAAATCTTTAGTAGATGAAAATATTGAACGAGCTGTTTCACGAATGCAAAGTGTTATAGAATTAGGAAGAATTTTAAGGGATCGTAAAACAATACCTATTAAATATCCTCTACCCGAAATTGTTGTTATTCACCATGATCAACAATACATCGATGATATTTGTTCATTGAAAAATTATATTTTGTCTGAATTAAATGTGAGAAAACTAACTGTTACTGTTGATAAAAAACAGTTTGGCGTTGCCATGCGAGCCGAACCAGATCATAAAATATTAGGCGCACGATTGAAAAACACATTCAAAACTGTCATGCAAGGAATTCAAGCTTTAACTGATGATGATATTAAAGAGTTTATGGCGCAAGGATGGAGAGATATTGCTGGACAACGTATTGAATTATCCGAAGTTCGCCTGATTTATAAAGTCGACAGTATGGATTCTAAAGAAAATAAATACGAAGCACACAGTGATAATGTAGTTCTGGTTCTACTTGATGTTACTCCAGATAGTTCAATGCAAGACGAAGGTATAGCCAGAGAAATAATCAACCGTACGCAAAAATTAAGGAAAAAGGCTCGCTTAGTACCTACTGATGAAATTATTGTTTATTACAAAGTTCAGGGTGATCTTGAACGAGTGATTAAATCACATAATGAATTTATTGAAACCAGTATTAAAGCAGAGTTTTCGCCTTTAGTTGATGTTGGCCAAGAAAATATAATAATTGATGAAATTCAAAAATTGAAAGATTCATCTTTATATTTATTACTTACTAAACCTAAAAAAAATCGGGATGAAGATTGGGTAAATTTACAATTATTTAATATAAAACCGCGATATTGTAATGGAGAAACAAAAGGTACTATGTTACTTAAATCTTTAAATGGAAAATTAAATTTGGAAACAATACGCAAGAACATTGAAGTAATATTTGGATTATTTGGAATTAAATTTACGTTATGGTGTAACGGAGTACAATTAACAAATGATTCACAGTTAACTGTTATTGGTGCACAAACCATTTCTGTGTGGCCTGAAAATATTATTCCCACAGTACATCCTCAAAATTCATTACCATATTGTTTACCGACAATGAATAACAAAAATTAAATAATACATTGTATATATTGTAAACATTTGCTTTTGAAATGAATAAAATTTTATGAAAAAATGTTTTATACGAATTATTTACATCGCCCATGAAAAAAGAAATAAATATATTTAATTATTAGTATTATTACATACTTTATTTTATTCAAAAAAATGTCTAATTTTATACTTTTTTGTTTATTGAATAAGAAAAATGACTGCAATTTTTTTAAAAATAGATATAATTTTAATATTACATAGTGAACATAGCAGCAAAGAAAGCAGTTAAATTTTGTTTTGTAGGGTAAAAGTTGGTACATACTCGTGTGGACAGTTTGGCATTTTGTGATGAGGTTCTCTAAAAAAACTTCGTATTATGATCATATTATTACAATTTGTGGTTATTATTTATGGTAATCAAAGGTTTTATTTTAAAAATATATAAAATTTGCATTATAATATCATTGTGATGCAAGAGTGGACGATATTTGAGCAGTATGTGTGCGTTCAAATTTGGTTAGAGATGAAAATAAAAAATGTTGGAATGCAAATAAAAACATTAGAACATATGTGATAAGTGACAAAACTTTACTGTACTATGTCTATGAAGGAAACAAAAATTGAGTGTCTTCACGAGACGTGTTATTATTCTGAGTGATTATTTAATTTTATGTTGGCTCAGTGATAACTTGCTAATCCCAAGTTAACCTGCACGTTACTAAGCTTGTCTTTCAACTTTTTCTTACTTGACAATGTATATATTTTGACTCGCAGCGCAGTTCACAAAATTTGTTAATAATAATGTAGCTCAACGGAATGTTCAAATAGTGTAGTGTATTTTCAAGCGTGTTTGCATCAAGTAACATGATTAAAGAGAAGCACGAAAAAGGACCGGACGCAAGTTCCACAAGTGTTAAAGAGGAATCAACAAATTCAGACAATGTTCTTAATAAAAGTATAGGTAATTATAAAAGTATAATAATTGCCTTTGAATGCATTTTAACCCATTTTATATCCAACAGATAATTCAGAAACAAGAATCAAATCAGAAGAAGATACAGCAACGAGTAGTTGTAGTGGTGGTATAAACAAAGATTGTAGTCGAAATCTTGCAAAAAATGGTACTAACAATGTAATTGGCTCAACAAATACTGGCTCACTACATAATGCAGTGGATCATAAAGGTCCTCATTTACTAGAAGGTGCAGCAGATGATGGTTAGTTATTTTAAATAAATACCTGTTACATGGAAAGACACAGATTTATTTCAATGTTAACCGTAGCTGGAATACAAGATGACAGCAGTCTTCTGGGCTTGAAAACAGAAGAAGGGTTAGAAACGGGCAAATTACAACAAGATGCTTTGAGTAATCTTAGCATGGCTACCGGCGTGCCGGGGCCTGGAGCAGCACCTCCACCCCCGCCGCCAGATGGAGTGCAACCTCTTGCTAGTAACGTCATAAATAAACAAACGAGTAGTATGGAAGTACAGTACATGCAACAACAAAGTCAGATATTTGTGTTTTCAACATTGCTGGCTAATAAAGGAGCAGAAGCGGTTATGCAGGGCCATTTTCCTTCAATCATTGCATATCACTGTGCTCAGCCTGGAACAAAGAAGTATCTAGAGGTAACACTTTATTTTTTTAAAAAAAAATTCACAGGGAAACCGCTCATAGCAGCTGTAGGCACGTGTACACAATGGGGTCATTTCACATTTTCTGATTTATTTTTTTCTTGAAAAAATAGGTCAAATTAAACATGTATGTGTATGTTTTACATCTTACAAGTCTTTAGAATCAAAGATATGATTTTTTAAAAGTTGCGTTTAATTTCAAATATTTCAACGACTGACGACACATATTCACGGATACGACAGTCGAGCTCTACCGGTTTAATTTAGAACTATGATTATTTGGTTTGGTATTTATTTAAATAAATGGTTTATTTACATACCTTATACTGCACTAGTACTTTTAAAGAAATAGAAAGTAATAATAATCTTCTCTCTTGTATATTTTGTTGTCAGCTGTCACACTTTTAGGTTAGGTTACTGTTTCATGTTGTGAAACGTGTGTGTGTGTGAGAGAGAATTGTCTTTGTGTGAGTATGAATTTGTGTCGTCACAAATTTAGTCCGTGTTTAAAAGCGCGAAAGTTTATTAGCAAATTTATGAATGAAAAGTTGCATATTTCAAATTATTTTCTATTACTATATTTATTAAATGAGATGGATTTCATGATTTTATAAAAAAAATCGACAATTATTTTTTTTGAAATGACCCCATTTGTTCATTTTCTATTCACTATTTCCAGTTAATGTTCATCTGTTAACATGCTATGCTGTACTGATGAGCTCTAATAAGAGCGAAACACGTGTCTACAGCTGCTATGAGCGATTTCCCTGTGAATTTTTTTTTTTTTAAATTTTGTCAGCTTCACGCTCGTTTATAAAAATCTTTCATTTGTAACACTTTATTATTATTATTATTTTGCATTTGCATCTCATACATATTTATTTACATTTTATAATTCTAGAAAAATCCGTTAAAAGTTACTCAGTTCAATAGACATAACCCGGCGCAGTGGTTAAATAATTTGGCGATGATGAAAAATAAAGGTTGCACACGAGGGTCGGGCGTTATGACTAAAGGTCCAGCAAATATTGATGGCTTCCTAAATACTGATGGTCTAGATGACATGGTTGCATTATCTGATGCGGATTTACCTTGGGAACAAAAGAGTAATCCACATATACCATCTGGTTTAGATGGTATAAGTAATGGAGGCCCTATGTTGCCTGGCGAAGTTGACCCGCCATGTTTATTGAGAAGTTCTCCAGGTGCTACCGTACCAACGATGTCTTTAGGCCACAGTCCTATTATGACAAGTGCTAGTGCAGGTAGCCCTTCCTTAGCGAACATGCAACCTTCGCTTCAAGGTGTGAAAGTGCCTGACGAAAATTTGACGCCACAACAACGACAGCATAGAGAGGAACAACTTGCAACAATACGAAAAATGCAACAAATGCTGTTTCCTGAATCATCAATGGGTATCACTGGCGAGAATCCATTGGTGTCGGAATCACAAGACGTGAATGCAGCAGGCTCGGGGCCTGCGTCAGGTCCAGCTGTATCAGTCCCACCTCCCACAGGATCGTCTGTCACAGTGCCGGGACCGGGTACAACTCCCGGCCCTGGCAGTAATTCTGGTGCTATGGAATTGCCTCCTACTTCCACTGGTGATCTCTGTGGCGATGTGACTGTTTCTGGCTCATCGATGGTTGCTACCATGGGTCCTGGTATGATGTCACAGCAGCGCGGGATGAACGTTTTACCTGGACCCACTGGAGTTCCTAATAACAATATGTCTGCCAGTATGGTAGAATGGCAGAAACTACGACATCAGTACGGCGAGGAGCGAAAAATCCGCAGCCAAAGTGATATGGGACCTGGAGGTCCAGCACGAAATAATGCTCCAGTTATACCTCGAGGAGGTGCTGGATCTGGTCCGCGTGTACAAGGTCCTCCACCCCCGTATCACCAGACACCCCGGTCAGCAAGTGTACCTATAGCTCTTCAGAGCCCAAGTCCAGCTTCTCCTAATAATCCGACGTCTAATTTGTCTTTGCCTTCTCCAAGGGCATCGTCAGCCCTAAACTCCCCGGCAGATCCAGGACGTTCATTTAGCCTTAACCGCCATCTTAGTACTGGCCAAAGTCCTACTTCTCAAGATTCACCTTCGACTAGTAGAGGACTTATACTCAGTAATCCAGGCACACCTGTTTCTTCTCATTTATCGCCAAACAGTAGTCTCATAGTTAGTTCAGCTCAGGATTTTCCGCCAACAAGTGGTACAACGCCAACAACCAGTCATCAGTCAACAGGTATACGTTTTTTATGTTAGTAATATATTTTTATATTGTTGTATTGTAGATGGAATGTTCGGACGAACACTTCAGTCGCTTGCACAACAAAAACAACAGTCATTGTGTACATCAGTAAGTTCGAATGTGTCTGTTAGTAAAGAGCCAAACTTAATGCCAGTACCATCACCGCAACAAATACAATATTTGAATACGTTTGAGGGACAAGAACTTACAATACAGAAACAACCGAATACTAGCTTAAAAGATGGAAATATCATTTCACCATCGTAAGTATTTTATTATACTATAAAATCGAGAAATAATGAGGTCATGCAAAAAAAAATAATTGTACCTTTTTTCTGTTTAAATCGAAGAAGGATAGTCTAATTTATCATTCAGTATGATTAAATTATTTTTATTTACATTTTTTGTTGTATAATATCATTTTAAAGTATATTTTTAAAAAATTGCAAAAACCAGCCATGTTGTGACGTCACAGGTTCCGAACCTAAATTCAGACTCATTTCAAATAGACATTTTATATAGACACAATGTCTAAAAGAAATATATATACCGTGAGTATTTTTTAACGTAAAACATTGAATTTGTCGTATCCATGGTTACGACTTGACATTTGATTGACAGCAATGTATTTGCCCGTTCCATTTAAAATGAAACATAGGGAACAAATTTGATATTTTGATATTTGATGAGACGTCAATAGAGGTTAATTTTGTTTTAATAATTATACCTGCATTCTAAATTAAAATTAGTTGTAGAAAAAATATAGTGTGCACCTTGTGGCCGAGTGTTTTTCTGACTCGGCTAAATTTCTTACAATATTTAAATATAATACTTCTGTCAAATTCATTCCCCATGTGTCATTTTAAATGAGACAGACAAATACATTGCTGTCAATCAAATATCAAGTCGTAGTCAATGTTTCACGTTAAAAAATACTCATGGTATATATAAATAGACTATAAATTGAGGATTACATATCTAAATATGCTATAATATATTAATATAACATCGTTTTATTCATTTTTATAAATATAATTTTCATTTGGCGTGAACTTCTCTACACGTTGCATTAGATGTTTCTTTCACTTTTGATTTGAGATTAGATTCTTTATTTTGGCACGAAACAACGTTTTATCGACATGTTTGCTTTCATAAATTTCAGGTTATGTTAAAATGTCGCTTTGACGTTTAAAACAGTGAGAAAATCAAAATGGTCGTTGCTCCGAACCTGTGACGTAACTGGGCAAGGGACGAAGCGGGGGTCAAGCAGCCCCGTTTAAAGAATGACATTTTCAATTACAATTTTTTTATGATTGAAGATGGATTTGCAAAAAAAAATAATATTTTTCACTACTCTATCGATTCTAGTTATAAAAAAAAATCGTGTATGACCTCATTCAACGTAACGAGAATATATTGATAATTTTAAGTTGTTTTTCAGAATGATATCAACTTCCGTAGATAGTAGTTTTTCTGGAGTAAATAACAATACTGATATGTCGTCTAGACTATCGGGTCCCAATACTCCTATGACACCGTCGTCAATAGATATGGGTACTCGTTTTCCTCCTACACCTGCTGTGAGTTCCGACGGATGCCGTTTCCAAATGTCTAGTCCACAAACGTCAAATAACGGCACTACTGCATCAACTACTTCTGGTTTGTATTTAGAATTAAATACAATATAAATAAATAAAAATTAGAAATGTGTGTTTCAGATAAAAATCAGCGAGTAGTAGGAAATGCATGTCTGAGTCCTCAAGGTGCACGAACACCGAGTGGTTCAGCGGAAATCCTAAAGTCAGATATGGGACCTCAGTTCCCAACAACAAGTCCTCATGGTGTCTTAGATGTACATAGATTTTCTGGGCCTGGCTCCGGAGGTAGTGTTTGCCCAACTACGTCCCCAGGACCATTTCCGTCGCAGCAACAGGCTCAACAGCAACAACAACAGCAGCAGCAGCAGTCATCCCAACCAAAAATGCCTGGATTTATGAACATATCACCTTCGAATAAAGGTCCCGGATTGGATCTCCCTGTTTCTACAAATTACAGCTGTGTACGCTCGGATAACGTGCCTCTGAATCCAAATAGCACGAGCGGCATCGCGGGTAATCCCAAAGTTTCACATTTTGATCCAATTTCATCGTTAGCACAAATGAGCCAACAATTAACAAATAGTGTTGCAAGTTCATTAAATGGACAAGGTGGTCAAAGTTCAGGCATGATGGGTTTTAACTCATCTGGCATGCATATGATGGATCCACTGGGTGGTTGTCATGGAATTCCTGATCTAGATGCGGGTCCAAACTCGTGTACAATGCTTGGTATGCCGATGCAAGGATCAGGTCATCCACATGGTTATCATCCGAATCCTACTGTTAACTCACCGTTGGGTCCTGTTCGCTCTCTTTCACCGAAAATGAATGTACCTGGTCCTGGCTCAGGACCGTTCCCTGGCTCTCTACCTATTCCTAGAATGATAGCTAGGGGCCCTGTCTGTAATCCATATAATGGTGCCAACGTACAAGTTAAACCGAATGCACCTAACACTATACAGTACTTACCTGCAAAGCCCCAAATGGGAAACACAAATCCACGTGGTCCGCCTAGTCTCGAATTTTTACAACGTTTTACAAATCCTTTACCTAATATGGAATCTAAAATGCCTACACCAAATTTACCATACTTTGCAAATTGTGGTCCAAATGCAGGTCCTTTAGGAGGAGGAAATGTTCCGCCGATGGGCCATATGGACGGTGGACCAATGGGGCCGGAAGGTCCATTGGGAGGGATAATGAATGGTCCAATGGGCAACGGAACATTAAGCAATGGGCCAATGATGGGACCCGGGCCGAATATGGGCATGGCAGGCAATATAATGGGCCAGCCTGGTATGGGCATGAACATGCCCATGATGCGTGGACCTGGACTGCGACCTATGGGCATCATTCGCATGCAACAAATGGGATTTAATGGTCCAGGTGGAGGCGCAGGTGGCGGACCTGCCAACGATCCAATGTTCCCAAATCCCAACATGTCAAACCCAAACGCACAGATGTTTGTAGCTGGGCCGAAATCAAGCCCGATGGGTATGGGTGCACCAGACGCAAGTCAACCGCTGCCACCGTCCATGGGTCAAGGAAACAGTTTCAAAAACTTCGTAGGTCCTACTACTGCCGACCCGAATTACGCTCAGCAGTTCCACAATTTTCAGCAGCAACTTTATGCGACGACGACGCGTAGTCAAATGAGCAGTCAAGCAATGGGACAGGGTCCTGGCCCTGGACCACCGCTGTCTGCTAATCAGCCGTACTTTGTGCCCAAATGATATGCAGTCGCACGGCTACGGCTCTTACTGGTGCTGTACACTGTTAAAGAATATCTTATATTGTCACATTCAACATTCTTACTCATATCCGCTTTTTCCTCAACCCTCATCCCACAATCCCATTCATAAATCCTTTGTCCTATATCCTGTAAATGCAATAATATGAATAGAATAAAAATCTGTTAACTCTGGCCGCAAATTGTAAACGTATAAGCCGCAAGCATTTCATACATGCAATAAAACACACGCACACCTGCGTTGTACGTTGGTGGTAATTAAGCATCATTTGTTCATTGGTGTGTTGTGTTGCTGTGACCTGTGAGTAACATTTTGTATCACTACTTGACGAGCCGCGCGTTACAAATTGTGACAAGTGTCTGTGTGCGTTAAATAGTATTTGTTTTATTTTTGATATTACTAATCATATAGCCTGGCAATAATTTTAATCGATAAATCAGCATTGCAGTTATATGCTCTTATCTTTTAAACATTTATTTTGAGTATTTTTTTAATCGAATATAAATTATGTTACTACATTAGTAATAAACGCATCAAATACAAGTGCAGTTAGAAAGAGCCGTTCATACTGCTGAGTGCATCTATTTGACTGTTAATGTGTACAAATTGTTTTAATTTTTTACCAGGTTTGAAGTCAGGACATTATTTTGTGAATAATGAATACGAGATTATGGCTATTTTTGCCTGAATATATTTATGTTGTTTCCGAAACAAAGTCTGCTATAATCTTTGTGAAAAGTTCTAATTTGTTGAACAGTCAATGGATAGTTCATTTGTATCAGAGTTTTACTATTGCTCATTATGATATATCTACACATTTTGTTTCCTTCCATCTGTTATTCATTTTTATTGTATATTTGACAAGTATTATTTGAATGAAGTGAAATAACAATAAAATTCTATATTATATATTACACCAGCATATCGTTATGAGCGCACTATTATGTTACATCTTACACATAACGTTATACATTCAACGTATGCACCGAAAATTTTGTGATATTACGAGTGAGGGATTTTATAGTCTTCAATATAATTTCGTTGTAATAAATTTAATAAGATATATTCTAAAGTATTAAAAATAGAACTCAGCATAATAATTATTGATTTCGTATAACTAATTATGTTGTACAGTACGAGGGGAATTTGTTTTATTTTATTAGTTTTTTTTTTTTTAAATAGCAATTTATAAATAGCCCGCCAAGTTGCATACTTTGCTACGTAAATACGTTATTCGCCATCTATCTACATAGTCATTGCCCTCTACCTGTAGCTATCCTTGTTTGTTCACACATATGTGATTGCTTGAGTGTTAGTAAGACTACGAAGAATTTTATCTAGGTGTGAACAAGTGTCGTAAACGTATATTATTCGGTACATTATTTTCTTCTTAATTAGTAGGTGGGCGTTCGTGTTAAATGAATAATTTTGATCGACATTTATGTTGAAGCTATACTATAATTGAATTTTAACAAGAGTACGTTATAAAATTATTACTTTATTCTTGTATGTAATAAAAATGTGGAGCCCTACACACGTCCAAGTCACAGGTAAGTAAATATTTTTAAAATGTATGTGTCAAAAATGTAAATATTTACATTTTTGTAGTGCAAAAAGCTTGGGGTCTATTAACAAAAGGCCACAACAATACCAATGACTGTTTTGTTACGATTGCACTAGGTAAAATTAAATATCAAACTTCTGTAAAATCAAAAGCTGAACCTTCAGTTGAATGGCATGAGGAATGTGAACTGTAAGTTGTTGTAAATAATAATATATATAACTAAATGAATGTATTTTTTATTTGTAGGCCTATACCTGACCAAGGAAACACTGCTGAAATAATATTGACTGTTTTACATCGTAATTTCCTTGGTGTTGATGAATTTCTAGGTAGGATTAATATACCATTGTCCAGTTTTGATGTATACGAGAGACCACGAAATAGATGGTATACTTTGGAAGCCAAACCAGGAAAAGAAAACAAAAAAGAACGTGGTGAAATAGAAGTGAAAATAGCATTTATTGTGAAAGCTGGTAGTCTTACTGATTTAACTAAAAAGGATAAACATAAAACGTCTATGGGTCAATTGTCGCATGTAGCACAGTCAGTCGGTGGTAGTTTAATGAGCATTGGAAGTTTGGAAAAACGAAAAGGCCTCAAGAAACTTGCTAAATCAATTGGATCAAAAATCAATTTAAAAGGCCACAAAAAACACGACACCGATGATGATTCTTCATTAGGTGGCAGTGTAACAAGTCTAAAGCGAAGAGTTGGAACTGTAGAGAATTCACTGAAAAGCAAACAAATTATAGGAGATGCTGACCCAGGAGTTGTCAGTGAAGATGAAGATGATTTTCACCTAGATGAATTATCGCATAATAGTTCTGCGAGTTCTTTGAGTCAAGCCGGGCAACCTATAACTACTGTACCTACAGGAGAATCTTTAGAAAATTTAGCTGGAGGTGAAGTTCTTCGCAGACACACTGTTGCTATTCCACCTAAGAAACCGCCACGGTTAGATAATAAAACAGTTGACGAATGGGAAGTTAAGTTATATGGAAAATCTGGGAAAGGTAAGTAACATTTATTGAAGTATTGAGAATGTATTCTGCATTCATTAGTTATTTTAAAAGTTAAGTTTATAGTTAAATTCTGAAAATCTTATTCTTCTCTGTGGTTCTTTTTAATATATCGAGTGTAACACGAAAACTTGGCCCGGTTTTCGTGTTATACTCGGCAGAAAAATTTGAGATAAATAGTTTTTAACTTTTTCTATTTTCTAAATAGTAGAAATTATTGTGAAAGTAATTTAAATTTGTTGTACCTACTTCTTGAATATTTTAAATTGAGAAACATATTTATAGGTAATCTGCACCCAACTGTGAATGATAATTTAAATAAAAGGTCATGGGAATCTTCTAAACTGAGTTCACAAATTGAGGAAGAAGAACCTACGGAACCAGCATTATCAGAAATATCTTTAAGTACAGAAAATACTAAAACAGATGCAAAAGCCAAAAGTCCCGTTCCACCAAAGAAAGATGACGATAAAGATAATGGCGTTTTTTCAAAATTAAAATATTTTAGAAAAGGTGGAAAAAGTGTATATACGAGGGTTCCGCTAGAATTATTGAAAATAAGGCACATATAGTTTCATATATATATATATATATATATATATATATATATATATATATATATATATATATATATATATATATATTTAATGCTTTCAAATCAAAATTAGTCTGTTCTTCAGATGAAAATCTTCTACCCTGTATTTTTTATCCAAAATGTAGCAAAAATTGCACATTACTAAATCAGGTGAATATGGCGGATGTTTTATTACTTTTATTTACTTTTTTCGCCAAAAACTGAGGAAAATGCTCTCAGGTTAATTCAATGTTTTCGCTTAAAATGGTACTTAAAAATTTATTTAAATAAGTTGTATATAACTTAATTACAAATGGCAGATTTTAAAATGACCAAATTTTCGTATTCTCAATAATTCTACCGTTACCCTCGAATATATTAGGGTAGTCGTTAAAACTAAAAATTTCGCTGCCACCCCCTAAAACGGTAGTAAATGATTTTAAAAAAGGAACTCTGTAAATTAATGGGAACTGTTCTCTTTTTAGAGGGTGACAGCGAAAAAATATCCATAAATATAAAATGACCTTTTACCTAACTCTTATATTTTAGACAAGACCAATGATGTCACTGAAACTAAAACTGATAAAATAGATAAACCAGAAGTTAGTGAAAGAATTATAATAGGTGGTGAAAATGAAGCAAAAACAAATGGAACAAATAACAGAATATCGCACGATATATTGCAGAAGTTTATAGGGAAATCTCGGGAGGTATGTTTTTGGCACTATTAATTTAATCTTTGCATACTGTTTTTTTGCTGGTTAGCATTTCGGACCCAAAAAATGAAATATTAAAAAATACATGGAAAATCGCTTTAAAAATCGTGAAGAACTTATCACCATTCATGAATGTTTGTTCACAACATTATTAGATTGTTTCTATAGTCATTAAAAATATATATTTAAAAATATGCTATTTCAAGCCAAAAATTACCACAAAGGAAATTTGACATAGGCCTGGTTTATCCATTTACAGATAAGAATCAGATAAAAGAAAAATATCGCATCATATAAATAGCATGCGTATAATTTTGTCAAATTATCTAATATTGATGCGTTTTGTTCATGTTATCCACTTTATCTAGAGATGGAAAAACCAGACCAATGTAATGAATTCTAAAAAAAAGCAATTGTTACTTTAAATTGCTTACCACGCACAAATATAATAATAATTAAACAAATCACACTTCAATTACACATTTATTCCAATGATTTATCAGAAATACATGCCTTTACTTTTATTGTTTGGATAAAATTCAACCATTTTAATTTTTAAATTAGAGAATTCAAAACAAAAATATTAATTTAATAAAAAATAACAAAATACTTCCTAAAACAAAACATCAAACTACAACAACCACTAGGGTAAAATTCAATGTTTTCCCTATAAGTTTTTTTTTGTGCTGCCATCTCTTGGTGTGTTAAAAAAATCCTAACTCGGAGTAGGCTATGAATAAAAAAACGCATGTCAATTTGAAAGTATTTAATAAAATTGACACGAGATATTGTCGAAAATATCTAAAGAAATCAAAGCTTTTCTTCTTGAATCTTTATTTTAGAAATAGTAATAAATTAGATGACGGTAAATGCCAATATCTGTATCCTTCTGTATTATCTTTTCTCCTTAAAATCACATTTCACGATCAATTTTGACTTAATTATTTAATTGAATAATGATCGGACATACGTTTCTGTGGTCATAGCCTGCTCCGAATTAGGTTTTTTTTTTTCAGAACACACTATATATTCCACATAGAATATCTTATTATTTTTAGGATCTCATATTGCAAGTGTGTGATTTACAAGGCGATTTAGACATACATAAAAAGAAATTAAAAGATCTGGAAGATTACTTAGATGATTTATTACTACGCGTAATGGAAACAACGCCTCGTATACTTCAAAATCCATATGTAAGCTGTAAAATGGCCCACAGTAAATTAAGGTAATAAAATAGAAATTTACTATCAGAATCTTATATGATATGTGAATATTTTTTTCAGTTAAATACATGACAAAATAAAAGATTACAGTATTGGTGCTATACACAAGTGCCCTTCTATTAATACATTATTTTCTTTACATTGATGAAGTCAGAATTATTTATATTGTAAATATTTAATATTATTTATTTAATGTATTAAATTATTAGAATTGAGAGTGTTATAAAAAAAAATTATCGGATAAAAATGATATTAACTTCCAATTTACGTCCGTCTTCCTGTGAATACTAGTTGTTTTTGTAATGACGATGAAAATCATAACGTATTTTGATAACGTTTTTAATGAATTAGATTTAACGATTTCTTAATAAGCTTTTTATACAACGGTGATTTTTTTTTAATATGTGACATATATGAATAGTCATGTACATTTATATTGTTATTTTCATATGTTAATTTTAAGAATGGATTATTATAATATCGGGAGTTTATTTTATCAGTAAATTTAGGGTATATCATTACCTTAATTACAGTATAAATGATTGACAGTTGTATTAAAGTGTTTATTTTATGAGTAAACATAGGCGTTTTACATGGGAAAACAGTTTTTTGTAAATAAAATTATGCCATGATATTGAACATGTTAATAGTACATTACATTTTGTACATTATTTAATATTAATTACTTTAATGTTATTGCATAAATTGCAATAAATTATGAAAAAAGATTTTCAAATGTCTCCGTGGCGCAGTGGTTATAACAGCTGCCTCTGAAATTTTGGATTGGAGTTCGATTCCCCGTTAGGGTAATTGTTTCATTTTTTTACATTAAAATTGTTGAACTTTTAAAAATCTGCCATACATATTTCGTAATACAGTCATTGAAAAATAATAATATTGTAATAATAAATAAAGAGAAAATAATTCATTATAATTGATTACAATAATCAAAATATTGATATAATAACAATGCATTGTATTTTCTTTTGATATTAATAAAAATAACTGAAATATAATAAATTTGTGTAGATATCATATTTTTACTATATTTATCAAAAGAAAATACAATGCATTGTTATTATTATTTTTAAATGACTAATACGAAATATAACACAGATTTTTAAAAGTTTAGCAATTTTATGTAAAAAATAAAATAATTACTCTAAAGGGGAATCGAACCCTAATCTAAAATTTGAGGGGCAGCTCTTCTAACCATTGCTCCACGCCGACATTTGCAAATCTTTTCATATTATATATTAGAAAATTGAAACAATTATTTATTTGAAAATGTATTTATTGCAATTTATTAAGTAATATTAAATAATGTACAAGATGTAATTATTATTATCATATACAATATCATGGCTTAATTTTCTGCCGGACACATTTTATTTACATATTAAACGCCTGTTTACTCATAAAATAAACGTTAAATACATTGCTGTCATGGTAATGAAACTGCTGTATGTTTACTGATAAAAAAATCTCCCTGTATATACACATGGTGCCCGTCTATAAGTAAATCAGCAAACATCTCACTTATTTTTAGCGATTTTAATTATATAAAATAAACTATTTAAATATCTTCATTTTTTAAGTGATAAAAACGTTTATATTTCAAATGACACACATACATACATATATATTTTTCTAGATATAAAAAGTACTTGAAATTTGACTTTTTCATAAAAGATAGTGATATTTAACAATTTTATCTAAAGCTACATTTTAATTTTCGAAATAAATAATAAGCGAGATATTTGACGAATTATTTATACACTCAGGTGCAAAAAACGGTCTATTATTTTTTTATTTTTGTTAATTATCTCGACAACTATAAGAGCTACGAAGTAGGTCTCTAGATACAGTAAAATGTAAATTTTGCAGTTTTTTTTTTAAAAAAAAATACCTAAAAAGCCCGTTTTACATTCAGCAACTTTACTGGCAACATAAATCTGAGGAAAGTTGGTAGTCTTAACAGTTGACAGTTACTAGATATGTTCATGTTTATGTATTGTTTTTGTCATCTTTTGTATTTGTACAAAAATATACGTGTTGTTGACTTTTGTGATTTAAAATTGTACCAAAGAAAAGAAGAATGGCGGATCGCGGATCATAACACAAGGTTAACCAACTGCAATATTTCGATTGGTAAAACAAAAAGTAACCAAAATATTACTAAATCTGGGGGAAAGTTGTGAGTTGCCGGCAACAAAATTAGAACACGTCCTATTTGAGGAATGTGTTGCACAATATATGAGTTTCCCGCAACTTTGGTTTTACATTCGGCAACTTTTTTTGCTAAACTAGTTGCTGAATGTAAAACGGGCTTAAGTATGAAACAATTCCACATTTTGATTTGCATTAGGACACTTAAGCCCTTTCGAATGGCGATACTGATTTTTTTTGTCACTACTGGACTGGATTTCATGTTACAATAACAAAGTTACCGTACAATTTCATGTTTGCCTGTTATTATTGTCTATTAAATAAACCCGAAAGTACCAGTTATCTTTTTTGTACACTGTAATAGTCTGTCTTTTATTGGACAAAGTTAAAAGTTTTATTTAAAATGTTTCAAGAACAAATCTATTAACAAAAATGAAAATAAAAAGTGACCTTTTTTGCACCTGAATGTAGGACATTCTGTATTTATATATGTTATATTTATATATTAAATGTTTTTAATTAAATATGTAGAATATTTGTATTAAATATTAATAATGGATAATGAAACATGGTTGTTAATAAAATTGTTACTTTATTATAAATTTTAGTAATAGAATATTATTTATGTTATAGTAATTTGAATATGAAGCATCACCTTAAAAATGAAGTCCTCCACAGTAATAATAACTTAAAACTACACGATTTTTTGTTTTTTTTTTTTTTACATGTTATAGTGTTTTTAAATTCAGAAATTCCCTAATTTTTATTTTTTAAAATTCGACCTCATGGAAGAAGAAAAAACGGTAAATATTTGGTATCCAGCGTTTCCCGCCTTACGACGTAAACGAACCCGCGTTCTTTCTCACCAGCTGATGTTACCAGAGGTCTTAAAACATTTGTCAATGTTGTACAGCTGACAGCTAAAGTTATATCGTCTGCTTTATTATTAAATTATACTTAAATAATGAATAGTATTCTGCTGCCTTTATCAAATAATATAAAACTGGAAAATGACGATTAGCCGTGTATAAACAAACACCCTAATGGAACAGTCTGGTAGTCATTGGGTTGTTGATGGGAACGCCCACTTACAGTGTCGGCCAATAAAAGAGGACGGGTTGGGTAGCAGCATCGAGCCCGGAGAAAATCCGCGCGTTTTGAAAGTATGTAATATATTTTAGTATTTTTTAAAATGTGATAAACTATATAGAAAAGGAATTTGCGTCAACAGCACAGTTATATGGGAAGAAATAATTATACATACAATTTATATATATTTTTTATTTATTTATTTATTACACGCTTTGTGATACAATTTCGTATACAAACGGTGATATATGGGGCTGACAAATAAGTAATTTCTGGGATTAAAATATTACATAATTTACATGTGTTTGGTGTCACTTGATGCAGATATTTTGATATTTATACCACAAGACCACAACCAACCACTACTGAAACGGGGAGCAACAGTGCGAAAAACGATTTTCCCGTTTTAACAGGCTATATTCGGTTTTGAAGTATTCGCATGCCTATAAATATCTTTAGTAAAGAAATCTTTTTTCATGCCAATTTAAAATTCGAAAAAAACCTGAGAATGGTTACCTAAAAAATAATAATGTTTACATTTATTCAATACAGTAACTTTAATAATTATGAGATAACAATTTATACTTGTTATTTACATAATATACTAAATAATAGATATTCAATACTTATTGCAGTTTTATATGAAACTGTTCACTGTTCTACTTACTTTTATATTGAAACCACAGGAAAAATTGAATACCACGCACAGCTTATATATGCAAATCTTATTTTCTTAGAATTAATAATTTTGGCGAATATGTACATAACTTATTGATTCAGGTTGTTATAAAACAATTAAATACTGCAAATTATTTTCATAACCAATTTTGTTACATATACAAGGCAATCAGCTGAGCGTCAGATATCAGCTGAGTGTATAACCAACAAAAAGAACAGCGCCCTTTCCCCTACCACCCTAGAGCGGCACAGGCACTGGGACAGCCAGTGCCACTCAGTCATCAATGGAGTTTGTTGTTGGGAGTTTGTATAGTGCTGTATGTGATACATTTTTGATTAATTTATTAGTATTATCAATTAAACATTTGTGCTTTTAAATTATAAATAGTGTATTAATTTATAAGTTATGTGAACAAGTAAATGTAAGTGTGATTTCTTTACATATTTTGTGTTTTTTAACATTTTTGAAGGAGAGTGAACATAGTTAGGATTTTGCGCAAATTACTTGGAATATTGCAATTAATTTTTGATACAATAAATATATACATAAAATAGATATTTTTGAAGTATTTTGTGAAGATTAAATATAATATGAGTTGTACTAGAAATAATCTACGTGGTAACCTATAATGTTTGCCCGCCATAAGTTTCTTGTGTAAATTATGAGTTATAATGGAATTATTTTTTAAATATTATAGTGAGAATATATTAAGTGAACCTTTCTAAGATATTATCTAACGTTTAACCGTAATTTTTTCTAGAATTGCGACTAATATGCTGTTTGGTAACCTCTGATGTTTGCCCGCCACTTTTTCCCTCGTATTCAGTTTTACATTACATTTATTTACAATAGAAATATTTATAAATTCAGGCAACATAATTTTTAGATATTATTGCCTCTCTATTTGTTAGTTTTATATATTTTTAAATATTTATCGTATAAATAAAGTCATGATTGAACATTATACTGGCCCGGTATATAACCTTACTTGGGGGTATTCATTTGGCGGTTTTTAAAAATTATATTGTATGAAATGTATTGAAATAATTGCATAATTTATTAAAAATAGTATTCTTTAATGAAATTTTAATAAAATTATGAAGGGTGTTTATAAATAAAGCTGTGTTTAGAAGAAATTTATGGTAACTTAACTACACAATAATTTGGGAGAGTATATGAATTTTTAGACAGGAAAAACATTGGTTAATAGCTTGATTATAATTTTATATGTAATTATATTTACTTATTATTCTGTTATTTATCCCAGAGTACACGAGTCTTTTTTTGTTTACTGTAATATTGAAATGAATATGGGTACATGACAAATTAGAAGTTTTTTGCTTTTTGAAAATGTAAATCTTTTGCGAAATCTTTACAAGTGCATTCATCATTATGCTTAAAAACTGTTTTTTTACAATAAACAAATATGTAATATTCTCTCATCACTAAGCATACGTTAAAAATTTATTTTGTTTTTATTATTATTGTTATTATAGTCTAATGTAGTTGGATTTCTACTATTAATGTTACTAATCTTAGTTTTTAAGTAATATATAAATAAATTATTTTGTTTAATCAATTTGAAGTAGGAAAAGAATTATGTAGATTGTGAACTGGTATATTCTGTAGTAGGCTATATGCTTTACGCGATATTTGGTGGCAGCGCTCTGTTACGATACTTATGGTGTACTGAATTGCTATTCATATTTTCCGTACATGATTAATTTAAAAAAATATTTTATAAATATAAATAAGGAGAAAAGATCTAATATTTAATTTTTATCTAAATATTGTTTTGTATTTTAGCTACAGACGAATTTCCAACTCCAAAATGGATCAGACAACGTAAGTATAATAATTTAACTTATAAAGAATACATAGGTATCATTTTATTATTTTTTCATACTTTTCAAATATATGTCGATATTTTTGCCAATTACAATTCGACAATATCAAATAAACAAACTGATTTTGTACAAAGTTTAATTTATATTAAATGGCTATAAATCTGTAATATAGATTATTCATTGGTATGTAACTTTATATTTTCAAATAGAACACCTATATATTTATTCAAAAAGTACATGAAATTTGCTATCTATAAAAATAATCATATGTTATATTATTAAAAAAATACTATGACGAATGATTAATTTTTTTATTAAATGCAGTAGGCTTTGCAATACTATTTTTTGAATTAGACATCTGATATAGAATAACAAGTGTAAAAATGAAATATTAAATTTTCTTTAAATTTGAAGGGTGTATTTTTTAATAATATAACATGACTGTTTTTATACTATTGGATAGTAAATTTCATCTACTTTTCAAATTTAAATAAATTTATAAGGTATCCAGAGCGTGAAAAAATAAGTAGATTTTATCTAAAAGACACACACACACACACCCACACTGCTTTGATTGTTTCCGGAAAATTATGTATTGAAAACAATTTTGTTGATAGCAGCGCCATCTACTAAATTAACAAAAAAAAATTTAGATAAAATCTACTTATTTTTTCACGCTCTATCCGATTCTGCTATAAAAAATAGAGGTTACCATTTAAAATTTTAAAACTACCCCCTCCCAGCCTCCCCTGGGGGTGGGGGGTTGAATTTATTTACAGGATTGGATGTCCCCCTTTCAAATTGTTAACTTTTATTTCAAATATTTTTTCGTATGATGCATGATCCTGAAGATATTCCAGGTGGTACATTAAAATGGGACCCCGATATATGTACATGTTAGTTCATTTCATATTCCTATTTTAGTGTCTCCTTTTTTCTTTTATTTCTTTCATCCATCCTAACCCTTTTCTCGAATCTTCTAGGATTTCTTTGTTTCTTCTTTCTTCTTTTAGTTCTTCACATTTCTTTAAAAGATGTTCTATCGTTTACTTTCTCTTCATTACCGCACCTGTACCTTGGTACCTTCCTAATGTTTTCTATTTTTTCCCATTTCAAATATCGAGGATTGCCGAGCGATCTTGTATTGTTATATTTTGGGTAATATCTGGAAGATTCGATATTACTAAATCTTTTCTGATTGTGGATGTCTATGCTTCTTTGTTTTATTTTTTCTTTTATGTCCTGCCCTCTTGCTCATCGTACATTTTTCTTCATCTCTTTTTCTGATTTCTTTGCAACATTCCTCCATTATCTTTCATTTTTGTTGTTTCTTCAAATTTCATTTCTCTGTCCCCGTCCCTTGCCTCAATTTCCAAATTGTCTCTTTTAATCTCTTCTAAGGTTATATAATTTGGTGTTGTTTTATCTAATCCTATTAACCACCTTATGTATGTGGTTTGGAAAATTTAACCGTAACACAAGTAATAATTTCAGGAAATCAAAAAAAAGTAATGAAGAACCGGACAATTTAACTGTAACACAAGTAAACATTTCAGGAAATTAAAAAAAAATGGAGAACCACTCGAACCTGTTCCACCTCATCGTTGGAGTCAAAATGTAATATCTAGTGATGGTGACAAGACTTCTACATATTCGCCGGCGACGTCTTCATCCGACGATGGTGACCACGGTTCCTATGACGAATCTAGTTCTGGTATTCCATCAGATGCTCCGTCATCAGATGAAAATGCATCTGTGGTGCGTATATTAGACATAGTACTTGGTATATCGTGAATTCGTTGGTTTTATAATAGCTATTTACGCAACAAGAGTAAAAAGTATAGTTTTATAAAATAAGACACTTAAGATGCTGAAATCTTGTTAAACATTCTTTAATAATTATTGATTTCATTAAATTATTTATTAATAATCATGAATACATTTACCAACGAAGAAAAAGCCCAGTGGAATTATATTACAAATTAATTTAAATAGCAATTAATAAACTTTTATTTAACAAAGTCAAACAATACGACTATCTATATAAATTGTATATTTTGCCTTGCATTGCACTTTGCGCTCTGAAAAAAAGCTTGAAGACGGTTTTTTTTTCTTTACGTTTGAAGTCATGCACGACATTTTTTTTTTAAACTAATCGATAGAGTAGTGAAAAATATTTGACCCGTATTTTTTATTTTTCCTTAAATCCATCTGTAATCATGAAAAAATTGTAATTGAAAATGACTGCTAGATCCCCGCTTCTTCCTTTGCCCAGTGACGTCACAGGTTCGTAGCAACGACCATTTTGATTTTCACACTGTTTGAAACTTCAAAGTGACTTTAAAAATAACCTGAAATTTATGAAAGTAAATGTCGAAGAAACGTTGTTTCGTATATATATTCAATGTCTCACATGCGTTTATAATCTTCTAGCGACTAATGTCAAATCAAAAGTGAAAGAAACACCTGATGTAACGTGTAGATAAGTTCACGCCAAATGAAAACTATATTTATAAAAATGAAGAGAACGATGTTATATTAATATATTATAGCATATTTAGATATGTAATCCTCAATTTATAGTCTATATATATATATATACAGGGTGTATCAAGATAATGGAACAGTGCCGATTATTCGTGTATGTGAAAAGATACAGAAAAAAGTGATTAGGATATTTTGTAAGGAATAGAGGGGAACACATTTTAGAATTAACTTTATTATCATAAATCCAGTGGTACTCAAAGTATAGGGCAATATTATATTTTTTTAAATGGCATTATATATATTTTATTAACTCATTAAATAGAGAATTTTGTTTTGAATTCAACGATATAATAATATCACACCTTTACATTGCGAAAAAAATTGATAAAAATTAATTCAAAGTTAATATTTCATTTCTACTTTATCTAAGTAATCTGAGCAAACATTCAATCAATAAAACAAAATAAAATTTATTTTAGTTTTATTACATGCAAGTAAGCTACGATTTTGGCAATAAATTCAACTTTTAAAATAAATTTTTTGTTTTATTGATTGAATGTTTGCTCAGATTACTTAGATACAGTAGAAATGAAATACTAACTTTGAATTAATTTTTATAAATTTTTTCGTAATGTAAGGGTATAATATTATTATACTGTTGAATTCAAAACAAAATTCTCTATTTAATGAGTTACTAAAATATGTATAATGCCATTTAAAAAAATATAATATTTCCCTATAGTTTGAGTACCACTGGATTTATGATAATAAAATTTATGGTAAAATGTGTCCCCCTCTATCCCTTACAAAATATCCTAATCACTTTTTTCTGTATCTTTTCACATACACGAATAAACGGCACTGTTCCATTATCTTGATACACCCTGTATATATATATATATATATATATATATATATATATATATATATATATATATATATATATATATATAGACATACCTCATATACGCTAAATGTTTTAACATCTAGGGGGCCATATTTTATTAATATTTTTGTCATAGGTACACAATCTTAAAACAAATTATTAAGTATATTTTTTTTTTCATTTTGCCATTTTCATAGCACTGTATATATATATATATATATTTCTTTTAGAAATTCTGTGTCCATATAAATGTCTGTTTGGAATGAGTCTGAACTTAGGTTCAGAACCTGCGACGTCACAACATTGCTGGTTTTTGCAACTTTTTAAAAATATACTTTAAAACGATTTTTTTTTTGCTTGATCTCAAAAATATCATTATATTTCCTATGTTACATGCATAAAGAACAGAATTTATTCTTTTGTACTTTATACATCATATAGCATGATTTCTGGATTGTTGATAACGTAATACACATAAATTGGAATAATAATATATAATTTTTATATAGATGAATGCAGACAATGTTGAAAATTCCCCTCCGCTGAAGAAAAATAAATTTTCAAAGAACACAGTTATTAAGTCATCGTGGAAAGGACCCACTAATCAACAAATCGAGTCTCATAAGGGAGAGCAAACTCCACATACTAGTGAAAAGTTCATTTTGAAAAGTATTTCTTCAGTTCAACCAAGTACAGAAGGCGTCGTTATTCGAACAGAGGCTGCTGCCGCAAGCCCACAACCTATTCGAGTTAGAGATGTTCCACTACCAACAATATCTTGGACAGATTGTACGGATTTATCGCAACTTATGTGCTATAAAGAAGATATTGCAATGAACGAAAGAAAATCAAATATTTTTAGGAAAGATCCAAATTTAAATACTAGAATGCGAGCTATTTTATTAGATTGGCTTATGGAAGTAAGTTCTTTAATTTTTAATTATTATTTGCTAATATACAGATATCTCTAAAATAGGGGGACATGGCTTAACCACAGATTCCTGAGGTTAAAATAAGACGATTTATAACTAAAATTCTTCTACCGAAAAGTGTACCGTTTAGTCAGTCCTGTATAGTTTTATTAAAAAACCGTTTAAAAATCATCAATTTTCCATTTCGTTGTTGAAAAAAATTCTACACTTAGAATAGTACCTATAATGCCTTCAGAAAATACAGGGTGTAACACGTACACCGACCACCGCCATTATTACCTTTATTATTATAGTTACAAAAAAATACTATAGAACACAGTTGTAGGGGACCAAAGGGGACATCCTTTCAGAGAAGAAATTTTTTTTTTAAATCAGTGGTTCTCAAATTACAACACAAAGTTATATTTTTTCAAATGGTATTCTACATATTTTTTATGCCTATTCGATAGCATATTTTTTTCTGAATTCAACCATGTATTAGTTTTATATCCTTACATAATAAAAATATTGAAAAAAAATGCGATTGAAATTTTAATAAATTTTTATTTTTAATATTATTGTACAGTAGGCTGTAGATGAAAAACAATAACAAAAGAACAAAATTTAGCTGCTGTCAAATAATAATTGGCGTACTAATTGTTGTAAAATATGTGGTTCCAACAAGATGGAGCGCCGGCTCACAATACTCGTCGAGTGTACGTACGGCTCGACGAAATGTTTCAAGGTCGGTGGATAGCAACAAATGGGCCATACAAATGGCCCGCTCGTTCCCCGGACTTGACACCCCTTGATTTTTTTTATGGGGATATCTTAAAGATAGAGTATATTCAAAACCAGTGACAACGAAACAAAATTTGATAGACAGAGTTAGAGAAGCTTGCGCTGCTTTGACACCAGAAACTGTAATAAAAGCTACTTCTTCTGTTTTTAATAGAATAGAATTATGCTTAGAAAATAATGGAAATCAAATAGAACATTATTTATAAGGAGTAATTAACAATTATTAATTTTCAATTTAAATTTATCACTCTTGTTTCTCATCCATGGCCTACTGTACAATAATATTAAAAATAAAAATTTATTTAAATTTCAATCGCATTTTTTTCAATATTTTTATTATGTAAGGATATAAAACTAATACATGGTTAAATTCAGAAAAAAAATATGCTATCGAATAGGCATAAAAAATATGTAGAATCCCATTTGAAAAAAACTTTGTGTTGTAACTTGAGAACCACTGATTTAATTTTTTTTTTTTTTTCTCTGAAAGGATGTCCCCTTTGGTCCCCTACAACTTTGTTCTATAGTATTTTTTTGTAACTATAATAATAAAGGTAATAATGGCAATGGTCGGTGTACGTGTTACACCCTGTATATTAGCTATTTTCTATCTTTGTTTTTGTAAATTATTCCGTACTAATCAACAATTTTCTCTTTTAGGTATGTGATGTATATAAACTTCGTCGA
Organism: Ophonus ardosiacus; assembly: GCA_943142095.1. Taxonomy (NCBI): domain Eukaryota; kingdom Metazoa; phylum Arthropoda; class Insecta; order Coleoptera; family Carabidae; genus Ophonus; species Ophonus ardosiacus. Next base: position 46,226,650 of record OW964833.1, on the reverse strand, counting down.
GTAACTTATTATTTAGCAATAGACTATATCGATCGCTATTTAAGTAAAACAGAAATGATACAGAAAAATCATTTACAATTATTAGGAATAACTTGTTTATTTATAGCCGCAAAAGTAGAAGAAATATATCCTCCAAAATTAGCTGAGTTGGCATATGTTACTGATGGCGCGTGCACCGATATAGATATGTTAGCTAAAGAAATGGAAATACTGAGCGAGTTAAAATGGGACGTAAATCCAATGACTATTACGGGATGGTTATGCTTATATCTTCAACTTGCTTGTACCAAAGCTAATGAAATTCGTGAAATGATGAGAAGATTGAACTCCAAAGATGACGATATTATTTATCCACAGTTTTCTCCTCATTTGTTCATGACTGGATCTATGTTGGTCGACTTATGCTCATTAGACGATGGAATGATGCAATTTAAATATAGCGTAATAGCTGCTTCAATTGTGTATTATGTGTTAAATCGTGAGAAAGCGTTATTTGTATCAGGTATATACATATACAGATATTCAAAAAATAGAGATCACGGATTTAAGGGTGGATATACATCTCAAAACAATAAAAAAAAATTCATATAAACATATATTCGGAAATGTCTAGTTTCAGAGCTATACCGATTTTATAGTACGACCAAGCAATATATGCCCCTGGTTTCGACTTGGGAGGTGTGGTCTATCATTAAGAGTATATTCGGAGACAGAAGTTTTCTATACAAATTTTAGCGGTTCATGTATAAAATAGATTTAATGGGGGATTACGGCTCAATCGAATTAAAGGAAAATAGTAAAAAAATACTAATGTATATGCTGAATAACAAATATTAATAAAAAATGAAATGGTATAATTGAGATATTTCGGAAATAAAGGGTTTTTTGTTATAACGCTTCGACACTAATATGAAAATATTTTGATTGGCGACCGAGAAACCGCCTATATATGCATTACAAATAGCGTGTTAGGAGGTGGGATTACTACCAATGGAAGTTAAGAAATTCAAATTCGAAAGGAGGGGCTAACATTCCTGTACTACAGTTTCCAAACAGTTTTTATTTTAACAAATTTCTTGCATTAAACTTAATAATTTAAATACACCTGTAATTATAAAGTATGTATACTTATACAGTGTTATAATATTAATTTATTTTTATGTAAATATAACTTAAAATAGCATATATTTCAAGAACATTTAGGTCCATGATGAAAACAGTTTGATATAAAAACACATAAATGTGACGTCACGTCAATCTTTTCAAAATTCGGGACACCATTTTTTTCACCGAATTTTCATCAATAGTCTTAGTTTTCCTAATATTTTCAGATGAAATTATAAAAAAAAAAATGGTGTAATCCCCCATTAGAAAACAAATGAAATACATAAACATTTCTTTAAATGTCGTTTATTATATATTATCTTCTATTCTGGATGTACTTACGCGTTCGCGGCAAAATTCTCAAATGTCATTGGTTGAATATTTACGTCAGCGCGTGTCTTCCGCGTCGAGGTCAGGAGCACATATTGTTTGGTCGCACAATAATAGGAAACGGAAGATCACGTGTGCTATCATATGTTTGGTCCCTTCCTCACTTCAGACTCGATCTTAAGTCTGTCCCATGCTAACTTCAGACTGTATTGTATAACGCAGTACGCATGCTTTAGTTTAAATAGCTCACATTTCTAGCGGTAAATACGAAAATAGAAAATGGCAACAACAAATTCTTCGCAACCCGCAAACCCATTCTTAAAATTCATAACGCAGTGCGCATGCGTCAGTTTGAATAGCTGTCACATTTCGTATTTACCGCTAGAAATGTAACAGCTATTCAAACTGACGCATGCGTACGGCATTATAAAATACAGTCTGAAGTTAGCATGGGACAAAGCTCAAGATCGAATCTGAAGTGAGAAAGGGACAAAACATATGATAGATCACGTGATCTTCCGTCCCCTATATGACAGAAATAAAATATTAAAATCGCTATAGCTCTGAAACTAAGCATTTCCGGAAATATATTTAAATGAACTTTTTTTGTTTTAAGATGTATTATCCACCTTTAAATCCGTGGCCTCTATTTTTGAACATTTTAAATATTTATTTAAAAGATTTATTATTTTTGTGTTATTACTAGGTTATACATGGAACAATATTAGACTTTGCGTAGAATGGATGGATCCATTTGCTTTAGTTGTATTCCGAACACTAAATGTGAAGCCATTAATTGTACCACGCGATTACCCTCGAAATGGGTCTGCACTACGAGTTACTAATCCAAGTATTGTATTGGAGGAGAATCATACATTACAAAACCATGTTGTTGACTTATCTATGCTTGTAAGTAATATACGTATACATTATAAATATTTCTATTTTTTATTTTATTTATTTATTATTTATTAAATATTTGATGTATTTTGTACAAATCCCATAGCAATAGTTCGTTGGAAAAGATTCTATATATCCTGTAAAATTGTAACACGAACATAATACAATTTTTTACATACATACAGACAGACAGAAGTTCCTTGGAAAATATTCTATAAATCCAATAAAATTATCACATAAATATACATTATGTATACTCATACATAAGTACTCTAAAAATGCGGACACTTATGTAACATTCTCTTTACAATCAAATAATATTACTACCAAGTTAATATCTCTACCCATTTTTGAATTATTGCCCCAAAAGTCAATATACCCCACATTTAGATAAAAACTTCAAAATTTTTAAAAATCTAATTTTTATGTATCTAGATACTTCTCAATGCGCTGATTCCAAATTTTGAAACCGCAGGTCGATATCTCTTTTCGTTCTCGAGATATTTAGATCCAAAGTTTTGCATAAAACTGCCCATTTTTGGGTAATAACCCAAAAATGGGTCGAGATATGAATTTGGCGACATCAGCATTCGATTCTACGGGCAAAATTACATAAGTATACCAATTTTCATAATTTTTGAACACCGCATACAATCTCTAAAGCAAAATAACTGAAAATGGCGAAAAATCGCAAAAATCGTAAGGGGTACCCCTTAGGATTTTTTCAGATTTTGGCCATTTTCAGGGGTTTTCAAACTTTTATTCATAAAAAATGAACCGGTTGGACAAAAATTATGAAAATTGCTATACTTACGTATTTTTGTCCATAGAATCGAATGGTGATGTTGCCAAATTCATATCTCGACCCATTTTTGGGTTAATGCCCAAAAATGGGCAATTTTAAGAAAAACTTTGAATCTAAATATCTCGAGAACGAAACGAGATATCGACCTGCGGTTTCAAAATTTGGAATCAGCGCATTGTGAAGTATCTAGATACATAAAAATTAGATTTTTGAAAATTTTGAAGTTTTTATCTAAATGTGGGGAAAATTTTTATGCCATGTTCATTATTAGTAATTTGTTTTATTTTTAACAGGAAGAAGTGTATACCGAAATTAAAATTATGCGTCATAATTTTAAAAATGGTAAAATTCTAGAAACTACTGGCTGGACTGCATCAACTGAAGGATTTGATCAAAAATATGCATCTGCTTATGTCTCTAAACGAAGAATCACACGAAAAAATTATCTGTGTGGTTTCGTTGCACAAAACATATCAAGAAACAATGATCTGGAACAAAAATCGCCTGTCGCGACTTCAGAATCGGATAATGAAAATCAGACTTTGACACTTGAAGAAAGTAGTTTGCAAACCGAAAATACAATTTGTGTTAACAATAATATGAAGCATTCTTGTGAACATGTGCGGTGTATTAATCATAAAAAATGCAGTGAAATTTATAATAATAATGATAATAATATTGAGAACAGTTCCGAAGTAAAAGTTGAGTCTAATATTGTCGAGAATCAAATTGGTGAAATTAATTCAAATAAAACTATTAACTCCAATTCATTTAGTTCTGAAATAAAAGAAAATCGCGGTACGAAACGTCGCCGAGATTCTAATTCAAGTGAAATAAGTAGTGGATCTGTTAGTGAATTTGTTAAAAATATGAATCCTCGAAAGAAAAAGAATTATTGTACAATGTGTAAGTGTCATAGTAAAGTAAAATTGTGTAATGATTAATTTTAGGCAAATTTAAGATTAAATGTACTCGTATGTCATGAACATAGGAAACATAATGCAAAATATTTATTTGACGATAATATCTAATAATTTTAGAACAAAAATTTGTGAAAAGTAATTGTGTATATATAATATGGTGAAATATCCTTCTATATTCAAAAATGACTTTTGAATCTAGGAGAATAAAATGGGGTCATTTCACATTTTCTGATTTATTTAAAAAAATAGGTCAAATTAAATATGTAGATGTATGTTTTACAACTTACAAGTTTTTAGAATCAGAGATATGATTTTTTAAAAGTTGCGTTTAGTTTGAAATATTTCAACGGCTGACGACACAGATTCACGGATACGACAGTCGAGCTCTATCGGTTTAATTAGGAACTATGATTGCTTTGGTATTTATTTAAATAAATTGTTTATTTATATATCTTATTCTACACTAATACTTTTATATTTTTTATTACTACATTTATTAAATGAGATGGATTTCATGATTTTATAAGAAAAATTGAGAATTTTTTTTAAATGACCTCAACGAAAAATAATAATAATGAACACTTTGTACTTAAAGTACTACTCAATAAATAACGATTAAGTTAAAAAAAAATAATGATTACTTTACGAGATATTTTAAATTTATTGTCAGTATCGCAGTGACGTCATATTGACTTTAAAAATCAAATGTAGTTAAACTAAAGACAATTAAGACTTTTTAACACTACGAATTGCTTCAAAATTAAACGAACTTGTATTTAAAATAATAAAAAAATAGAGTGGAGGGCCCCATTAGATTTCCAGTTAAATAACAGTAACAAAAAAATCAATTTTTAAGAGCATCAGATTAATTTACTGTTTTTTAATGTAATATTTTGTCTTAATTCTAAACTTTTACATACGCCTTGTATTTCCTATGTTTAGAAAAAAGTAAACCCCGATGTCTGTTAAATAAATGTATGTATAAACAATTTTAAAACGTAACTCTTTATATATTGATTCAGCATATGCAATATTATTTTTAAAGTACGTAGTTTTATAATTTTTTTATGTACTTGAGATATTTTTTAATCGATTGAATTTTTTCTCACTGTAAAAAAATCAGTTGGGCAATGAATTAACTTTTATTTGATTTGTATTTAATATAATAATTATATTTTTAGCTTTGATTCATTTGAAAATAAACTCCTACGATATATTTTAGAGTTATACTATTTTAATAAACTAATCTTTACATACGTACATAAAATGTGCATAATTTTTTTTATAACGTAATTCATTATTAAGAGAGCATCATTCCGAATTACTATTTTATTAATGATTAAAATATATTGTATGATGTTTTAGTAAAACTATACTATTTATATATGTTCTGATTTGAAATATTGTGTTTATATTAAATGGCTCACTGCTTACTGAATCAATAAAATGAATAGTTTACGTTAATAACGTCGATAAGCAGAGTACAAATTAGAATAAAATTTTCAGGGAATACTAACAGAGTGATGAAAATATTATGTATCTATTATCCTTAAGTAGTGATATACTGTAAATAATTATTGTGTTATTTTTTTAGAAACTATGATAGCATTTTTTCGTCTTAACATTTATTTTTGTAGAATATGCAATTTTTTTATTTAAAACTTGATGAAGATATGTAAGTTGTAAGTATATCTATTATTATGTACTGTAAATAATTATTGTGTTAATTTTTAAAAATTAGGATAGCATTTTTTTCGTAATTTGCTTTTGTAGAATATGCATTTTTTTTTTTTTTAATTTAAAACTTAATTTATGTTTATATAATTTATTTTTAATCAAAAATTGCCTCCATTTTATATCACATTTTACAATGCAAACATTATCATTTCATTCATAAAAAATATCATTTAGTGCAATAATTTCTTTCAATGACTAACTTTGTGCTTCAAAATTCTTCTTTTGTGATTTAAATTTAATGCTGCCTCTACATTAATAATAGTATTGGAAATGTCGAGTATGTATAGGAAAAAGAGCTAAGTCACATTTTGATAAAAGTAAACTGATTTTTTTTTTATGTTTCAGTTTCCATTAATTATGATTACTGCAGATTTAAGACTTGTTTCCCATTCTAGTATATTAAGACAAATCTCAAATTCTATGTAAAATTGACTTAGATCATTTTTTTATTCCCATACCTATAAGGTTATTTTGTACTTTTGTTTATAAACGAAATTAAAGTATCGCAAGATATTGTTTTATTAACAAACATAATTATTCAAAATCTAATCTGTTCATATTTTTATAACATTAATTTATATTGTATGGCAGTTGATGAACACCTGCACCTAACGGTGGAAAGGGGTCTGACTATAAATTATATATATATATACCGGATGTCTACTTGAAATCAGTAATATAGGGAATACAATATTATTTTTTGCTATAGTTACGGACTTATTAAATTTAAAGAAAAGTTTTAAATAAAAAAGATTATTCCCTATATTACGGATTTCAAGTAGACACCTCTATATATATATATATATATATATATATATATATATATATATATATATATATATATATATATATATATATATATATATATATATATATTAATGAAATACCATGTTATGTGATTTGGGTAAATGTAATATTTCTTGTCGAAATATATTTACTCAATTCATCTATTTAAATTGGCAGCTTTCATATTTATAACTTAATGTTTTTAATCCTTATTTTTATTCTAGTCTGCCATGTAAATAAATATGAAGACGTGGCGGAAACAACGATCAAAGTCACAAAATGTTTTTGATTTAAATCAATTTGAAAGTTTGAAGATTATTATTTATTAATGTATGTGTATATCATAAAACAAAACTTTTATTTTTGTGATAAGTATAATACATTTGTAATTGCAAATATGTATACCAGGCCATAGGTGTTTAACATGGGAATCAGTTTTTAAATTTAATTTGCTCGGTTATCAAACATGAAAAAGAAAATGTGATTATGGAAATGGATACAGAATTTAATTCTCTACAACATTTATTTGAAGTATTTTTGTTTAAAATTAATAGGCCACTTTTGCGCAAGGAAAAACTGTTTTCCCATATTAAACGCCACCCGGTATATTAAGAAAATATAATTATATAATTATTACTAGTAACAATATTGTTTAGTGTCCAGTTGGTATAAATATATCAATTAATGGAAATTTGGACTTGACCGTTCTTCCCGTCACGTGTTCATTATGTTAAACGCTTAGTATTAATTTAAGAATAAAAATAATGTAATTACTGCTGCTTGTTTGAATTGATCTTTAAGCATTAAGTTTATTTTTTAATATATTGTATTTTTTTTTTGTAAGACTGCCTTACTGCTAATTTTATGTGAGATAAGTGAAGATATTAACTTCTAATTTTTGTGTGTGAATAAATTGTACGTATAGTAGTTTATAAAACATCTGTACAGGTTATCCATTATAAATATTTTAGTAACTTGCGTTTAAATAATGTTAATATTTTATTGCTACAGTATTTTCATTTATAGATAGTTAACATCTTCACAAATTCTGTTTCAAGATTAAGAAAATGAACATGATTCATATGATTTGCAAGCAACTGAAATAAAATTGATAAAATCAATTAATATGTATAATATAAAATATAGAATGTTGTACACTTGTTAATATGTTTTAAGACTGACGTATGAAAATGTATGTATACGTTAAAAAAGAAATAAGGTTTTATAAATTAATTTAAACGTTTATTAAATTTATTAGAATAATATACATATCATGACAAAAACAAAAATTAAATATGTTTTTAACATTATTATATTTATGTACCATATTATTTAAAGAAATCAGTTGTTTTACATAGTTTCGATTTGTTTAAACATTTCATAAGTAAAATTATTTTATATAAACATAGAAATGGCCTTCGAGATCAAGGAGAATATTAAATATACAAAGAAAGAAATTATGAAAAATTTAATGACACCGCAGGGACTTGATCCCCGATCCAGGATATATTTATGTGTATTAAAATTTAAAATATTAGATTTAATTTTTTTGTATCGATAATATCGATATTTGCAACTATCGATATCGTATCGATAAGCACACCTCTATCTCTAGTTTATCTGTCTCTTGGCTAGACGTTATAAAACATGGCGGCAAAACTATCTTGACTAGGATTTGCAGAGTCGAGAAATGCATAACTAGTGATTTGAAAAAGCTATAAAAGTTTTCGTATGTTTCATGCAATCCCCTGATACCTTTCCTTTAAAGAAAAATTTATATTAACTATTTTATTAATTTATTTATATAAACACTACTACTAAATTAACTTATGGACATCTGCGGAAGGTTTCTCTTTATTGAGTTTTCATAATTTTGTATATTTTTGAAATTATGTTTGTCATTTAATATAATAAACAATAAAAAATTTAGTATAAAAATATATTTTCATATTCTTACTTTGCATGTAAAAGTGCTTAAGATTTATAAACGAAATGAACGTACAAAAAATCACATAATGTAAAATTTTATTAACTCAGATTTGTTTAATTTTGATTTGAATAATATTACAATAATAGAATTCAATTCATTTATTTGGAAAATTATTAAAATTAAGTTTTGAACATATATTATTGGCTGAGCAAATATTTCAAATGCCGCGTATAAAATAGATGTCGACACAGTATCCTGTGAAATTAGGCAAAGTTGTATGTCCTTATTGTATTGTAAATAAATGTCAGTTTTGGTCTGTGATATGAGTTTCAGTCAGGGTTTCAGTTTTGTAGCCTTATTTTAATAAAAGTTGTAGCGTATTTTATAAACTTCTAGTTCATACTGAACTACATAAATTCTTTCTGCGGACAAGTATAACCGATTCAACCAACTAAAACTAGTACGTACTGTCCGGTGTTATGATACATGTTTTATTTCTCATTTATATTATTTTTTAACAATTAATGTAATTTTAATGTTATCCTAGATATTCAAAATGACTGAACGAAGTGGAGAAGAAAATATGAATTCAGAAGTAAGTGAAATCGTTGATTGTGTTGTGGCCTATATTTCGGTTTTATTTAGATATCATCCCATGATGTGGAGAAGCTAGAAGAAGCAAAGTTAAAAGCTAAATATCCTGGAGGACTAGGCGGAGGGCCAGGACGTTCTATTAGCGGACATTCAGCATTCCTACAAAAACGTTTAGCTAAAGGGGTAATATATTATGTGTTAGGTTAACTCTAACAGTATTCATTGGTAATTTAACCTATTTTTCTTAATTCTTAGCAAAAATATTTTGATTCCGGTGATTATCAAATGGCAAAACAAAAAATGGGAGGAGTCTCTAAACAACCGCTAAAAGTGCCAGCTCCTGTGAATCCTTATGTAACTGGAGATGCAATTCCCACACCTGATTCGGTTCCTGCAAGGAAAACTTCTATTATACAAACAAATAAATTTCCTCCTAACGCATGCTAAATATCTTGTATGAATGAATAATTATGTGTTTAAATAAGTTTTTTTTATTTGTTGTGATATCACCAGTTAATATTGTCATTTCAAATACACTATTCAAAATTATTTAAGTATTATTAGAAATAGATTATGAAAATTTCTTCTGTAAATGAATCACTTGAAATAGGTTTTTTGTTGAACAATTTCGTGTTTTATCACTGAGGTAAGGAAAACTTGATGGTGGTATTTGTAAATTTAATTATAGTTTCTCATAAAATGGACATCATTAGTTCTGTAGTTAATTCTTAACAACTTATTAGAAATAATTTATAAACAAGTTTGAAATTAAAAGTTTGAAAATATATATTTTATAAAAGGTATGAATGTATTTTATTTTGAATTAAAAGTTTTGTTGTCAGAATATTCATAATACAAAATAAATTATAATTATTTAGATTTTACAATCAACTTACGTCAAATAACTTTTATTTAAAGATCCAATAATGTAAAATTTTTGTCAATTGTGTGAAATGAATTATTTTTAATGTGAGTAAATAAATGACACAGAATACCTTTTGATATTTTTTAATATCAATAGAGGGTATAAATGCACATTGAAAAATACTCTTTTTGGATTTGAAACAAATATAATTTTATAGAAGTTTTAATGTGTGATAGGAATTTAGTAGGATTTGTAATTTAGTCATTGAACGTTGATATATCGCGTGACTACTTTTTTTGTTTAGGAAATCTGATGGTAAAATTTTCATTTGGCGATAGTTTCTTACATGTTTTGAAAAATTTATAATTCAATTTCGCCTAGAAGACTTCTTCATATAATGAAACTTTGTAAGCAGCAGTATATAATGAAGGAAAATCCCTCAAGGTTGATAAAATTTGTAAAATTTTAAAAATAAATCAAATTTTTCACATTTAGTTCCATTTTTAATTGCCCCGCCTCGTACAAGTCGATATCTATGTAAACGTATATTTTATAAAGTATCGTAATTCTTATATAAATTTAATATTTTAAAAATAATAACTAACTTAAATTATCAGCAATTTTTATTAATATAAGACACTGTCATTCTAGTGATAGTGAAATACGTTTTCTAAAATATTAATGCTAATATTATAGCGAAACTAGTAATCTAATAAAAAATATATTTGTGAAACTAAAAACCCTGTATTTCAATATTTTAATAGTTATTTATGCAACAAGAGTAAAAAGTATAGCCTTATTTCACGAATAGGAAAATCCTATGAGTGAAATAAGACACTTTTTACTCGAGTTGCATACAATTTTTTTTTTTACTTCTGCAATAAACGTGTGAAAAAAGGTGCCGTAACGTTTCATTTTTTCACGCGTTTGCGTTAAAAAATGCATTTTTTAACCACTTTTATTGTGTTAATAAAAGATATACTATATAAATCCATTTTAATAAGAAAAAGTGTATTTTTTAACAGTCATAAAAAAATATGTTTTGAGGTCATCTGACCTATACAAATATTATTACATTTCTGTTACACAATTTACATATACAACAGTTATTACAGAGAAATTTTTTGTGCCTTCTTTTGACACCTTTCTTACATGCAGAGTAGCTTATGGTATAGTGAACTCAAGGGCATATATTATAAAAAAAACAAAACCTACGCCTACTGTCACTCGGGCTCATGTGGGTGTGTCATTTTTTTTTTTTTTATTAAAATCTGTCTTGTGCGGAATTCGATTGCTGTCCCACACGAGCAACATTGTCTTGCCGGGCAAGCACTCTAACCGCACGACCACAGACAACTATTTAATCTTTAAATAAATATTCAATTTAAATTTACGGTATAATTTTGATATATCTTCATTTTAAATAAAAAGTAAAGATGTCTTTAATTATTACGTTTTCCATTATTAAATCACGATAAAGAAATTAACAAGTGGGCAAACTAAAAAGTCTGGAACTAATGTCTCTTAACAAAAAAACCAAGGTAAATAGATTTTTTTGTCTATCTAACTGTATTTTATTTACGTCTGGAATTTTTTTTGCACTCAATATTTTTTGTAAAATTGGGCTGGCTCAGAATTTTATCACGCATAAATCACATTTGGACTCTCACTTCCAATTATTAAATTAATATTTGCATACAAATTACCTTCTTTTAAAACCTTAAAAAGAGAAAGTGATTTATTAATATTATGTTCATAAGAATTGCCTTTTGCGATCCATTTAAATGGCAGTATTTATTTGGGAATTGCACTGGATAGAGTAAAAACCTCTTAAATCAGGTGCTACTTGAAAATAAATGCAATAAGAAAAGGTTTATTTGAATGAAAAATAACAAATAATGAAATGATTGGGCAAAATTTGTTCGATTTTTTAAAAATGTGATAATTTTGGAGAGGATAAAATTCATTTGGAAATATATCGTCGTTATTTCTCATTTAAATTGAATATTATTAATTTTGAATTCTGTAAACTACTTCACGGTCATTCTAGGAGAGCTGTTGGAGAATGCACTGCACAGGAGCTATTATTTATTTTTCATGGTAATTAATTTTAAATAATTATTAATAAATTTTAAAGCAGCACTTATTTAAGGAATTTTTAAAACAAATTAATGAGAGGAATTTATTTTCTCTTTTCAAGATATGCGCGTAGGATATTTTGTAATCATACAAATGGCACCCTTGTGAAGTTATATATGTGTGTGTGCGCCTGTGCGGCCTGCGCAGGGAACAACGACCTGCGCCTGTGCACATTAGGGCTAGGGTAATTTACTTTCTCTTTCATTTTATTTAACGTTTTTGTTTGTGTTTATTGTGTAGGTATATGGAATACTAAAATTACCTTAAGAATACAATATTAACATATTTATAAGGTTGAATGTTCGCCCGCGCATTAAAATGTCTGCTATACAAAAATTTATAGAGGATACAAATGCTGTACAAAGAGGTCTAGATCATTTTATGGAGACGGTTTATAATGAAATTAAAGAGTTTTTAAAATTTGAAACGGCAACTGGGTATGAAAATATTAATATCTAGTATAAAAGAAACTGCAATGCATGCCATGAAAAGAGAAAGTGAATTCTGTAGTTATGTAAAGTTATACATATTGTCAACGAAGATTTACTTTCCTTTCACTTTCAGTGTACTTATTTTTCCGCCAGTTAACAGTAGGAAACGATACTTTATCCACCAAATTGGTCAGGTTCTTTTCGATGTAGACACATTTTCCATTGGCCAGTATTATGACAGAAGAGCTGTTGTTTGTCAGAAACATTTGAAAATGTAAGTAGAAAACAAAGTGCTAATGCTAATATTTCTTAATTATTGTAAAATTAATGAAATTTAAAATATTTGTTTTAGAAGATCAGATGTAGACATGGAAGGCAAAGATAATAGAAAAGGAGCGGTGTCTAAAATAAAACGTACAAATAGACCTGATGCACCCATTTATATGCCCCCTGCTATTCGAAGAAAGAATCTTGAACCATCAAGCAGTGTTAATTCAGAAAAGTAAACTCTTTTTCTTTATTTTAACATTAGAAATTTATAAATTTTCTGCTGTTATATTTCTTTTTTAAATATTTGTAATTTTTTTTAACGACTCGTAATTGCTGCTTTTAATTCTGTGTTTTGTCTGTGTTAAAAAGAATATTTGTTGACAGGGGCAACGAAAAACTAACAAAAATCAATGTAAATAATTGTAAAGATTTGAGTGATTCGGACGAAAACCCAGAGAAAAATGCAAACCTTGTACCTGAAAATGTGATAAATATGTGTAAAGAAGCAGTGATTGTTTCGGACAAATGTGCGCCAGTTGTTCCTATGAAACATTCTACGGAATCCGATGTATATAGAAGCTGTAATTCTGATGACCGTGTAACGGACTACAATCCTGTCGAAATTAATATAAGTACCACTAATGAAAATTTCGATAAAAATAATGAAATATATGAGTTGTGGACAGATAAAGAAAATGACCAAGATGAAAAAGAACTGCATAGAGCAAGTGAAGAAATAAATCGAAAAAATAAAAAGATTATTAAACAGTCGTTTCCTAAATCTGATGTTCTTATAATCAGTGAGCAAGTAGATGATATGAAATTAAGTAATATAAATCAGCCCAGTACTGAACCTACTGAAGCAGTAGATAATTGGGAAGATCTTCTTGACGATAGAACCCTTGAATCGACCCTGATGTTAGAAGTAAGTTTCTCTTTAAACATTAATACAATTATTTTCTACTTTATATAATTTTTAGATAATTGAAAATGTAGGGAATGTGGCAGTATATTCAACGAAAAATAGTTTTGATGAATATAAAGTATGCCCTCCTGTTATTGACGATAACTATTCTCATGTGTTAGAAATTTACGATTTTCCAAGAGTTTTTCAAACTAGGGATCTTGTGACCATTATAGATTCATTTAAGTGCAAACCGTTCCATATTAAATGGGTGGATGATTCCCACGCTCTTGGCGTATTCAGCTCTGGTTTTGCAGGTAATATATATATTTTTTAATGGGCTACTTGCGTACCTTTTTATTTAATATTTTTGAAGAGAAGGTAAAAACTTGCTACTCATATTTTTTCTTTTGACAAAATTTTTATTAATTAGCCAGAAAAAAAAATAATGAAATTTGATTATTTGAATTACCGCTATGTATGACGTAGAATTACGCCGCTTCAATGAAAGGCCGTAAAGCCATAGCGTGGTACCGCCTCATAGCAACGGCATGTTTGTGCGGGTAATGTAGATCTCCTGTTTGACGTTTCAACAATAGTTTGGAGATTAGTGTTTTAGTTTGTCTTTTTGGTATCAATATTTTAAATTACTTATAACTACCTATGTGTTTATTTGTAAAGTAATTAATGTATTTGAGAGACCAGAGAGAGAGAAAAATGAACTAAAGTCAAATTCAAATTAAAACTTTCTCGGACGCCATGCCAACTATAGGTTACATTCTTAAACATGGTTCTTTTCTCCAGTTCAATATAATGACGTCACAGAAAATTTTCTTAAATTTACTAGAAAACAAATAATTTTTTTAAATAAAATTTTAATAAAAACTTTACGTATATAGTGATAGAAATCGGATTTTCTACCACACAAGTATCCCATTACATTTCAATTTTTTTTTTCCTCATGGACGATTTTTTAAAATTTAATGCGATTTATTATTTACAGCTACAGAAGTTTTAAAATGCAGCCATCCACTAGTTAAGTTCCGACCTTTAAGTCAAGGTACAAAACAATCAATATATAAAGCTACGATACACCCGGATTCTTTGATGCCCAGTGCCACCCGACCACCAACTTGTCTTCATACAGCTAGGCGCATGGTGACAGGAGCACTTGGAATTAGAATGCAAAACTCTAAGGAAGAACGCGCCAAAGAAATTAAAATTTTGAAGGAAGCTCGGGGTTAGTCTATTTTTATTACTTACTTACAATGCTTAATGTTTGGAAAATGACACAGGGAAATATTTAATTTTATTAAGCTTATATAACCACCATAAACCCTCTACTGAAACAGTCTGGTACTCACTGAGCCCGAAGAAAATATATATATATATATATATATATATATATATATATATATATATATATAATTTTTAAAAAAAGTGATAAAACATACACAGTTACATATATACAGGGTACAAGATAATGGAACAGTACATTTTATTCGTGTATGTGAAAAGATACAGAAAAAAGTGATTGAGATATTTTGTAAGGCATAGAGGGGGACACATTTTAGCATAAACTTCATTATCTTAAATCCAGTGGTACTCAAACTATAGGGCAATATTATATTTTTTTAAATAGCATTATATGTATTTTATTAACTCATTAAATAGTGAATTTAGTTCTGAATTCAACGATATAACAATATCATACCCTTACATTGCGAAAAATTAATTCAAAGTTAGTATTTCATTTCTACTGTATCTAAGTAATCTGAGGAAACATTCAATCAATAAAACAAAAAATTTATTTTAAAAGTTGAATTTATTGCCAAAATCGTAGCTTACTTGAATGTAATAAAACTAAAATAAATATTATTTTGTTTTATTGATTGAATGTTTGCTTAGATAAAGTAGAAATAAAATATTAACTTTGAAGTAATTTTTATCAAATTTTTCGCAATGTAAGGGTATGATATTGTTATATCGTTGAATTCAGAACAAAATTCTCTATTTAATGAGTTAATAAAATATATATAATGCCATTTAAAAAAATATAATATTGCCCTATAGTTTGAGTACCATTGGATTTAAGATAATAAAGTTTATGCTAAAATGTGTCCCCCTCTAAGCCTTACAAAATATCTTAATCACTTTTTTGTGTAACTTGTCATATACACGAATAAAATGCACTGTTCCATAATTTTGATACACCTGTATATATACTTTTTAAAAAAGTGATAAAACATACACAGTTACATGGGGAGAAATAATTATTCAATATGAGTGAAATCCCCTATTATAAGCGTCCGCACTGGATTAGAAGAATTGTTAAATATTTTTAAACATTTTTCATTGAAGTTAAATTTTAATTATTATTTCGTACTTAACGACAAAGAAGAAAAAAGGGATAATTATTGTTTTGTTTTTTGCTAATAACTAATAAATAAATCGTGCAAGATCTTATTAAATTATTCAAACATTATCATCCTTATATCGGATTTTTATGGAGAAGCAATAATAATTTTATATTGTAATTTGCAGAAAAGAAGAGGTTATCAGTCCGACAACAAGACGATGCATGGGAAGGAAACCCGTACCCGACTTCCGAATAATTTTTTTACAATTTTTATTCGCGAGTCAAATTGAACAGATTTTACCTGATCATATTACATAGTAATTTGTGACGTCACAACTGGTAAGAGTTTTATAGGTGTTGTAAGATAAAATATTGTATTTTGGACATACAATTTCTAAATTTATTTATATTCACTTATGATAATTATGAACATTTTCTTTGTTTAATTATGGAGTTAAATTTGTAAAATTGTCGTTTTTTTTTCATACTTTAATTGAAGTAAAATTAAACAATATACATATATACCTAGTTTTTCAAAATTATGTCGTATGTTAATAATAAGTTAATAGCTGTTTGAATGTAATATTTGATCAACTAAACATTAATTTTACAATAATGTAAAATATATTTTTTTTTCCAAAATTAACAAACTTGCAAATATGCTATTCCATTGCGAAATTAGTATGTGGCGGAGTTGTTTATGTAATCTTCCTCGCCATGAAAATAAGAGAGAATCTCATTTTTTTGTTAAATCACGTTTACTTTGTCGCCAATGGGGTCATCCCAAAAATAAAAAAGTATTATTTTTTTATAAATCAAAAATTTGCCTCATACTAGGCATATGTTCATAAAAATGATTTAAAGTAATACTTTTCAAGAAACACCCGGTATGTATTTATATAAATAGTTTTCAGTACCCTGTAAGAAAAAAAATATTGGAAAATGTGGGATGATTCCATTGTTTTCCTTCATGACTAGGGTTGATTATATAATTAACAGTTTTCAAAATTTCGTGAAATGGTTAGATTTTAAATAATACATCATAAATACAATATATGTTTTCATTTTCATTAAATTTCTTTATTAATACAAGTAAGGTAAATGGCATCTAATAAATTACCAGTTATGACGTCAAATACACGTGTTAAAAGTACCATATAGTTAATTTGAATCGTAATGATTTTTATTTTTTATTTTATCAGAGTGTTGTTTATTTTTAAATAAAGTTTATGTATTTTCTAATATATTTAAGTATGATAATTAGCATCATCCATCCAGTGAATACTGTGCAATAAAGATAACTGAACGATTTAAGCTGAGGTACAAAATATATACATGACTAAAGTCAACAGAAGCGACTCTGTTGTATGTATTACCGTCCGTGTGTTCATGGCTGTGTGGGTGAACTTAGACCAGGGAGGGGTAACACAAGGAGATTGGGCGTACTCCGGTACGCCCGGCTATACCAGTGACGGAGTGACTGCGTTCGTGTGTAGGACAGTTCAGCGCAAGAATATTACAACTACCAGACTAGACTATTAGACATAATTCCGGGTGCTATATATTGTTGCGTAAAAGGAAAGTCAATGTGTTAAATGTAAAAAATATATAACTAATTAATACTGTAAGTACTTTAATTAATTATTACAAAATTAACTTTTATTGAAATTGAACACATATTGTAATGGCAAACAACATGTTTGCGGAATATTCTTTCAGTCTTACGTTAAAAATTAAAATACACTATTTTAAATAACGCTCTTAACAATAGATTATTACAAAAGTCAAATTCGTACAAAAAAGTCTTCATCTTTGGGTATTTAACGACTATGCACTTTATACGGATACAAAGGAACATTTTCCTTATAAGCTAAAATGTTACAATTTGTTATTGGTATTGCTAAAAGATACAAAAATAATAAAAATAAAACCATAGTTTGTACAATAATGTAGTGCGATATTGAGCTGCCAATATCAAGCCAAGAACCAGTGTTTTTTACTAAGAATAAGAAATGAAGTCCCATAATATCACAGAACACAAGAACGATAAAGAACATTTTCTTTATCGGTGCTTGAATACATGTTGTTATTGCTCGAAACACACAACTCAGCACAAAGTAAGGTATAATAGTTTTAAAAAGAATAAGACTTGTCATTAAAAATGGACTGAACACAACTACAAAATTGCGAACCCACATTGGATCAAAAGAATTGATGCTTGCCATATTACCCATGCCAAAGAATGCCAACACTGCGTAAACGACCTGTACAAAACTGTTAACAAAAATATTTTTTCTACTTTTATGCTTTAATACACTTATTAAGTACAGCGTGTTCAGAAAAAAACCTAATTCGGAGTAGGCTATGAACACAGAAACGTATGTCTGATTATTTTTCAAGTCAGAATCTTAAATTGTCAAAATTGATCGTGAAATGTAATTTTAAGGAGAAAAGATAATAAAGAAGGATAAAGAATATTGCCATTCGCCGTTTTCTAATTTATTTCTATTTCTAAAATAAGGATTCAAGAAAAAAAGCTTTGTTTTCTTTAGATAACATTTTTAACAATATCTCGTGTCAAATTGACGTTTAATTAAATAATTTCAAAATGACCTACTCCGAATTAGGATTTTTTTGAACACACTGTACATCATTTTAAAAAGACAAAAGGATACTATGAAAAAGCCTCGCCGAAAATCTGTTGGGCGAATATGATTTCTTTTTACTGTCAAGTTCTTGCGGTACGAAGTCCAATTAAAAGGTACGAATGTCAACTAAAAGAATGATATACAGGCTTTAAACTTTAAATCGGATCATAGGACTATAATATAGAAAAACAATTTTTTAGCTGCTAAAAGTTCTAAAAGAATTGGTGCATATTACTGAAAAAAATGACGATTTTTTTAATAACAAACACGTTACACGTCTGTTTCATATAAAGGCATAAAATAATTTAAAAAAATTGCAATATTAAGAAAAAATCCATGATTTCGTGTTAATAAAATGAACTGACAGTAACAAAACAGTTGTTGTTGACTTAAGACAGCTAATTAATTAACGTTTATTTGCATTTTAATTGTTATAATTATTATTTCGGTTTTATTAACACGAAATCATGGATTTTTTTCTTAATTTCGCAATATTTTAAATTTAATTTGTGATTTTTTTATGGGGTCTCGTGGCCGCGTGCCTGAGTGTTTGGTAGCGAACCTGAGGAACCGAGTTTGATCTCGACCGACGCCACATATTTTTAATTTTAAATGTCACAAAAATGACCCCTGTGGTGCACTCTCCACGCCAGCAATGAATTGCCCGTGAGGTGATGCCTGGTAAACGCCCGGACGGTAAAAATATGTCATCATTGTTACCGATATCTGATTTCGTGGTTTTATATGAAACAAAAATGTAACGTGTTCGGTATCAAAAAAATCCTTAATTTTTTTCTCTATAATATGCACCAATTATTTTATCTATAAATTAATAGAGGACCTTTTGATAACTAAAAAACTATTTTTCTATGTTACAGCCCTATGACCGTTTTAAAATTTACATCCTGTATATAAATGTGAATGTTAAAATTATATTTTAAGGAACTTACATTACAATCTATTGGGCTGTATTCTTTGTGCTCAATATAGAGCCATAACATCAAATTTATAAAATATAGAAGCAAGAAAAACGGCTCATAACAAACTGAAAGTAAAATAAATGGAATGGCTAATCCTGAAACGACGTTCATCAAACGTCCAACAATCATATTTGGGCCACAAATTCCCATAATCATTGCTACTCCTGTAAAATATAATTTCTTATATTTGTGTAATAAATTACAATATTTAATACCTGATATTATCCATGAAATGCATTGATTGTACCAAGTTAGTCCATGTTTATCTTTAATGTTTCCATCAACCAAATAATAATTAAAAACAGCAACAGCAATAAACATACTCTGTATAAATGCTAAAACCATTTGATTTTTGGCAATACGTAGATATTTGGGAGAATATGAAAAATAAAGGAAAGTAACGTTTATCAAAACCCATAAAACTGCTGATATTGCACTGCAATAAATACAATAATTATTAAGAAAAAATAAATAATTCTTATTTACATTAAATATAAATTAAATTCGCTTCCAACTACAGGTAAAAATGGAAATACGGACAATCCTAGACAAGAAACAGTCCAAAATAGTTTTGTATAATAATTGATCTTATCTAGAAAATAAGGCCAGAAACCCATTACTATTAGAGTCAAACTTAATGATTGTCGATAAAAGAAACACATTACCTGAAATAAAGAAAACTTAGAAACACAAATTAAGTACTTTCATCTTAATTTACCAAAGTTTCAATACCAGTCAAATATAAAACAGTTCCTGCAACTACAATAAAAGTATATTTTACTGATATAAAAATATTTTGAATTCTTGGTATCCATTCATCGCATTTTTGAAAAATGTGCCACCAAATGTAAATTGGTAAAGTACAATATACGTAGAACATCATAGGTAAAGATTGCACTAAATAAAAAAATAGTCTGATTAGTATATATATATATATATATATAACATTGTATTCCATTATATGCGTATTTGAAATTATACAAATATTGCTCACTTGTAGAGATAGCCATGGAATTAAAACAAAATTACAAATAAATCATAGAGTTTGAACTGTCAGAAATTTAATTAAAAATGTGAAAAATAATAAAAGTTATTTAAGTGTTAGATTTTGAAAATAATACCTATGTAGTGATTTAGGTGCAGAATTGAATTATCTGTAACTTAAACCGAATTTCTGACAGCTCAAATGATAAGCATTTCTTTGTAACTTTGTTTCAATTCCATAGCTATCGCTACAAATGAGCAATATTTATAGTTTCAAATTCGATTTTACAAGTTACCAAAAATGAAAAATTTTATATGTTTCGTGATTTAGGTGTAGAATATAATTATCTATTACTTTTATTTGAAACATTTTTGTCTAACATTAATTGGGTACTTTCGCGCAAAGAAAAACTGTTTTCCCATGTTAGACGCCTATGGCCAGATTTTCAATTAACACCGTATATATATATATATATATATATATATATATATATATATATATATATATATATATATATATATATATATATATATATAATTCTTAAAATTCATTCATGGTCACACACCCCGTTACTTATATTAGCTGTTTCAAATGTTTTTTTTTTTTAGTATTTTTTACTATAAGATCGTACTATAAAGAATATAATCAATACTTGATGGACATATTTTAATGAAAAAAATTGCATTTTTTTAACGGACGTAAAAAATAATTTTAAACTAAGTTTTTCCGTTATTAGTATACTACCCAACCCATTTAAAGTTTCCGAGACAAACTTACCATATAAAAGAAACCAAGTAACTGCAATACCAAGAAAAAAGAATAAATAACCAACACGTCTAATACAGTTATTAAAAAATCCAGACATTCTTGTTGTAGGAAAAAAATCATTTTCTTGTGATGGTTCAAAGAGATATATAAGTAGAATAGCAATCCATCCTAAATATATTAAAACTAAACATGTCAACAGAAACCTCTGGTAGTAATTCTGATAATATTCCAAACCATCTATAGACACTTGAATCAAACTTTTGCAAGCTTTTATCTAAAATAAATTATTCAGTGACATCGTCTTAAGAAAATAGGTATACCGTGAGTATTTTTTAATGTGAAATCCAATCCAATGTTTCACGTTAAAAAATATTCACGGTATGTATTTTTATTACCACATATTTATAATCTTTTTCTAGTAAAGAAGTGCGTATTACAGAAATTATATTTTTATAATCTTGAACATATAATCCCGGATAAGGGTGATACAAAAACCAAAGAGAATTTTTTTCTGTTCTTCGCTGCTTCTCTTCAAGTTGGGCATATATTTGTTGTGAATTTGTGAAAAGAGCATAGGCTTTATCTTCTTCAGTCATATTTAAAATTGATAATGGCAGCACTCCAATTGAATTTACAGGGATAGGAATTCCAATAAGAGTAGAAATTAGTGGTGCAATATCAGCTTGAGTAATTTTAATCGGGCTGATATTGTGTTTAATTCCAGCTCCCCAAGCAACAAATGGAGTTTCTGTTTCATGCAAGCTGCCTGCTCCATGCGATCCCCAATCAGTCATTCCGTGATCAGAAGTAAAAATATATGCTGTGGAATTATCACGGTAGAATTTTTCAATTTTTTCCACAACACGTTCAACTCCAAAATCAACAACTTTTATGTTGTTAATATATTTTCTAAATGCATGAAAACATCATATTACTTATAATATAAACATGATATACAATTTGTGGCAGAGAACAACCCGTGTATTGAAATTGATAAATTATATCATGGGAAAGCAAAACAAAATCTGTTTCAATTTTCTGAAATATTCTATTTTAATATCAAACGAAATAATTCATAGCTTTACTAACGATACAAGAAAAACAAATAAAAGTTTGAAAAGAATTGATGTCATTTGCTTGTCAAAGTTTAGAAATAAGACTATAAAAAATTAGGGCAATTTTATTATCCGATCTTGATAAATAATAGAAATTTACTAATAAATTTGATTTATTATTAGACTGTTAAATATTTATGTTTATTTAGAAATATAATTTACAGTTACGTTATAATGTGGAAATAAATAAAAACTTCCTTCATTATTAGAAATAATACTATTTAAGTCACGATAAACGAATTTAACAAATAGGTCAACTATTATAGATTCGGGCTCGTATAAGTCGTATAGCATATTAGATATAAAACGACCAATTCGTTTTTGTAAGAGATTTAACTAAGTTTAGCAAATAGTTAAATGCTTATTTACAATGGATGCATAACATTTTTTTTTTTTTTGAGAAAAACGTTAATAATTTTGTAGTAACATAGGCAACAGTTACATATGATAATACCAAAATCATGACTGAAATAACATTTTTTTTTCTCCCGCGGAAACAAACTAAACAATCAATTCAGCCTTTTTTTAAATTTTGCTACTTTTGTTTATCATATTTTATTTGTTACAAGTCGACAAAAACTTTTTTTAACTGTCTTTTCTTTTTTGTCATGAGTTCGCTTGCCATATTCCACCATACGTTTTTATTTTGTCACCCATAGAATATTGTGTCCAAGTCCAGATATTGAACTTTTTGTTAAAATAATTTGTTCGCCCAAATGCTTCGGCTATTTTATCGCTTACGTTCTATATAAATTTATACTTACTCCGACCCTGGTTTATGACTATGACCTGCAGTATCTAATCCAAGAAGGTGTAAAAAGAATATTATCCTTTCAGAATGTAGTAATTTAAATTGTGCGTCTGTAAGTTCACTTTGGAATAGATCCAGAACATTGTTAAAAACCCAATCATCAAGTAGATGTGTTGCAGTTTTCCCAGAAAACTCCTCTTCTTCCGGACTATAGGAATATCCTTCCACATTTACAGCTGAATATATAAATATAATATTAAACTAAAATACGGAACATCTAATATTTTTAGTAAAAAATTAATTTAATATGTTAACTATTACATCGTAGAAAACAAAAAAAGAAAAAAAAATTCCAACTTAACCGACTTCATATATCTCTCTTAGTTCTCGAGATCCCCGTGTTGTATACGTTATACTAGACAGCCTATATTTTTAATGCAAATAAAAAAAAGTGTCTATAAAAGATAATTTGTGCGTTTACATTTTTTGAACATTGGGATAATATCAGGACTTCCCCAAGCCCATGTGTGGAAACTTTCATTAAATACCGAATCAAACTCGACAGGATTTTCTTTCCAGCCTTTAGCAATAGCACTTGGATCTTCATATATCCCAGCTGTTATTGCAACGTGTCCTGGCCGAGATTCTGTTGGAACTCTTGTATGGGATATTCCCCATGTAGCTTGTGATTTGCCAATTTTATCCCTTCAATATCCAAACGTAATAAACTAATAATTGTCATATTAAAAGATTTCTTACCGAAGATAAGGAATATAATCTAAAGAATCTCCAATATGAGATAATTTTTTGCCAAATAATGTTTCAGCTCTTAAACCATCAGCAACAAACAAAACCAATCGTTTAGCCGGGGCTAATCTATCATTTTTTCTAGGTTGTAATCCACTAATAATGGGACTTTTAAAATAAACGTCAAAAATAGCGCCCATAAAAATAAGATGAACAAAAATACCACTAATAATTAATTTCATTTTTATAAAATACTTTCACAAAATAACAATATGAGAGGTTAAGAATCATGACACTTCGTAAACAAATCACAGTCACTAAACATGTGAGGAATAATCTTGAAGTTAGCCCCACAGCCACAGCACGCGGGCTCACACGTGACCTTCCTGGCCCTCTGCTCCTTGGAATCTGTAAGATAAGCGTGAAATGTAGAATTTTGATAGTTATCTTCTACGTCAAAATCTAGAGGGAATACAAAAGATGAAAGTAGTAAATAGACTTCCGGTTTTGAGTTTATTCGATCGATATCTGATACTAAAGTGGAGCGCACTAGCGCACATAGATCCACTATCCACTGATCGCACAGTTTCTGAGGAAGGTATTAAAGATTTAAGAAACGAATTATCAGATATTAAATATAATGTGTTCTTTTTTAATACGCCATTCATCATTAATTTTTAAAGTTTGTGGGGCTTTACAAATTTTTAGTAAGAGAAGTAGAAATATTTCCTTAGCACGCATTTAAGTATTTTTTTATATTCAGTATTATTTGTTCAGTAAAAAAATATTTTTTGTTCAGTATTTTTTCATATTTGTTCAGTAAAAAAACATTTTTGTTCATTATTACTGTTCAATAAAAAAACATTTTTTGTTCAGTATTTTTTCATATTCAGTATTATTTGTTCAGCAGATATTTGAATATTGATCACATTTAAATATCGAAAGGTTTCGCACGGCACTTGATAGATAATAAAAACACATCTAGTTTATTTAAAATATTTTTCTAAGGAATTATTTGAAAAAGAAAATTTCGACCAAAATGACTACCTATATACAGATGCCCAAAATAAATGTGTCACGATTGTTCTTTGTCATTCGAAGAGGAAACAGTTAAAAAGAAAAAAAGATACCATTTTTTTTGACAAATTTAATAGTGCAAAATTCAGAACAATAGAACATAAGTCATTTATAATAAAACAAGTTTTATATTCCTATGAAAAATAACAAAATAATCGAGATTTAAGTATGATGTTTGCTTTTGATATATATTCATTATTAATCAGAATTTATATTTTTTTCTGAAGTTTGTACATCGTTTCCAAGTATTTTTAATATTTTATTTTTTAAATAAGTTATTAATGATAATAATTCGCTTATTTGATCTTCATTTGTTTTGCTTTAGTTTATCTGGTAAAGTAAAATAGCGATTTATTTTTCATATTTTTGGACATTAGTATACATAAAAATTAATTTCACTTAATGACAGACAACAAATATATACATATGTAGTAAAATTTCTCACCTTAACCAACATTTACATTTATAATAAAACACTGCTATGTATAACTATACTTTTAAATTATTATTATATTTTTTCCAGATTACATTTTTATAAAAATATTATTTTTTTATTAGAGAGAACATGTAAAAATTTAGAATTTATTATATAAAATATTTATTATATACACTATAAAATCAATATTTTGATTCATAACGGTTTTAGTCATTATTTATTGTTCGAAATTATCAATACATATAAACATGTAAATTATTCCGAGAGATTTTTTATCAGTGAACATGACCATGTCATGACATTTAAAATGATTGACAGCAATGTATTATCGCGTTTTATTTAAAATTGAACGTAGGGATTTATCAAACTCATCAAACCGTCATCTTTCAAAATGATATATATATATATATATATATATATATATATATATATATATATATATATATATAGACCCATTGCACACAGAAAGAGGTAGTAAAAAGTGAGATGTTTTCAATGCGCAGTTGATTTTCTGCGCATTTAGGTGATGAAATGCAATAATTCTCATTTTTAAATTCATCATATCAGAGTTAACATCAACTGTCTGGACAATTAATAAATAATTTTAATCACAGTATATGCGAAAAATATTTTAAAATAAGAGATGAAAAATCACATAAAGCTTTAGAAAATGCCGCTAGGTGACAGACAACATGACGTCACAGAGCATTAGAGGTTTTAAAAAAATACTTATTGCATATCAATGTTCATCATGTATAAGTAATAATAAGGTGAAATAACGCGATAATACAGTGTTGTTAATAATTTTAAATATAATTAGGTAATGGCATACCCCCATGTTCACTGATAATAAAAAAAACTCTAGTTATTTATGATTGGCTATTATTTATACAGGTGAGTCTGAAAAGATGCACCCCTCCACCCCTTATTTTTTTATTCTACGTAATTGAAAAAATGGCTCATATATGTTTTATTAATTTAAATATACTATTTAGAGGCAAATATGGAAGCCACCTAAGTAATTTCTAATAGTGTTCAATTATCTTTTTTCTCGATTTTTTTCATATATTTGATATACACTTTTATATCGTTGAAAAGAGAAAAAAATGGTAGTTTATATTTTAGTAAAATGATTATAGGTTGCTATTTAAAAAATAAAAGTTGATAGTCGTATTTTGTAAACCTGGCTTTATAAAAAATTTCTATACCTGCCATTAAATAGTACATTTAAAATAATAAAAATTTTATATGAGCCATTTCTTTCTATTATCTATAATAAAAAAGATAGAGGGGGAGGGGGCTTTGCAACTTTTCAGATTCACCAGTATGTATTTGAAGAATACTATAAACACAATTTAAATAAATAATTTGATCACTTAAATATATACATTTAAAACATTAAAATCTTCACTTTATTTACATATTAAATTCCCATTGTAGATTTAATGTTATTTTCCGTGTGGTTTTGTATCAAATGAAAACGTTTGTATCTATACTCAATAATCACTGAATAAAAAGTTGTTTTGAGACATGAAATAGTCCAGTATTAATAATAAAATAAAATCTTTAATTACGCTAAAATTGAATTTTATTCGTTTTTGTACTAAAAAATATACATACATACATATATAGAATGTTAGTAGCATTATTATTAACTTAATTATTCTAATATATTTAAGTGATTTCACTTATGGTTTAGTACAAAAATATATTTTAAATATATTTGTATAATCGTTTTTCAAATATATCAGTAGTAAAACTAATTAGATGTATACTAAATGACAATCTCCTTAACACGATATTTTAACATAAAACAACAATTTTTAAACAATAAAAATACTTCGTTATTTTAGGCTTTTCTAAAATGTATAATAGTGTGGTTCAGTTGATAACGTGATTTATACTATTTGAGATAAGTAATCATGGTTACAACGTACAGTTAACTACGCGACCAACTAAAACCCCTTCATACATATGAGCCCATATGTTTCCTCAAAAAGTTTTTGACACTATTTTCTAAAATGTCTATTCTTTATCGTAAATTTCTTAGTTATTTGTTTTAAAAAAGCATAGTCTTCATTTTTTACAATCATGGTCCCTTAGGATAAGAAAAAACACACAATTTTATCACAGACTTTTAAAACTGAAAGATTACTAAACACTTTGGTTTTAATCAGAATCGACATATTCAGTCACATAACTTTTGTGCGCATCAAATTTTCTAGGTTCTCCATGTAATAAAGACTGTATTATCCATGTAGTAGTTACTATTGGAATATTATGAGACATTACTCGCTCTATATGTTCATCTTTGTATCCGGATTCTGAAACCACAGCTGTCACTAATTCTAAATTTGAATCTCTGGTTAATTTATTAATATTTATATCTGCTAGTTTGCAAATTTTTGTCCAAAATTTAATAAAATTTTTATCCCCTGTATCAGCAATTACTAAATTCATTTTCTTGAGCGCATTAGACGATTTCTTGTCGCAATAATTAAAATATCTTTCGCGTTCAAGAGACCATCCTAAAGGTAACTCTTGCAGTTGAACTTTTTTTTTCTCTGTACAACACCTAATTACCCATTCATGACATAACACTTTAATTCCAGCAGCTAAACACTGAATATATTTTGCGGAAATATTTGGCCGGTTAGAAATTAAATATGTACTTTTCCATAATTTTTGCGGTATATCATCGAAATTATTGTACACAGTAGCACCACCCATCTGAAGTTGTAGTTTTAACCGGTCCTTAACGAATGGAATTGCTGAGAAATTATAATTTTCTGTTTCACTACAAGTAGCATTACTAGAGCTGTTTCCGCTGGATACTTGCAGTTTTGGACTTTGAGGTCTTGTACAAGTTAAAAGAACATGAAAATTTTTAAAATATTTACTTCCTTCTTCCGGAACTGGTCCTAAAACATTGGCATCCGTATCATTCACTTTATTTGATCTTGCGAATCTCATTTTTCCAGTTAATGTTTTTCCTTTTAACTTTATTCCATTTTCGTATACTCCGTGGGATTCTGGTTCAACCCCTGCTACATCTTCCATATTTATTTCACTATTATCATCTTTCTCGTCATCATCTGAATCAGAATGTACTGTTTGTTGCGTACCAGAAACACTAGGTTTAGGGCTATCTAGCATTTGTTTAGTTTTCGATCTGGTAGAACGTTTACTTCCAGAAGATATTAAGACATTTTCGGTGGGTTTTACTGGAATTTTTACTGAATTCATTGTTTTTGCACGAATTTGACGTGCTTGATTTTCAGTTATATAAATAAATTGGCAAGGAACTGAAATATCTCCTTTGTCTCTTACTACAATATATTGTAAAACTCCATCTTTGACGTCAAATCCAGTTATTATTCCTGGGGTAAAATTGTCATCTCCTTGAGATGCATAAACGTTAGATCCCACCATAGTTGCGTAATCCTCCGCTTTGATTAAAAATTCTTCGAGAAGTGTTTTCTTATCACCATCAAAGAAATTTACTTCCCATTTACCCACAGAGGTCATAGCTCCTAAAGTAGCTGCGTAGAACTTACGATCACCCCATTTTGCGAAAACACTATCTCCTTCATTAAAATTTGAAGAGATAGGTATCTCACAGGATTCCGCGCGTCTTTGACGTTTTTTTGGGATTTCTTGTTCCGAGTCCGTAGTAAATTTTACTTTAGCTTGTCTTTTACCTCGAATTGGCCGAACTTTATTAGTACTAACCGGAGTTGCAACTTCTTCTATTTTTTCTAATGGTTCTTTCACTTCTTTAACTACTTTCTGTTCTTCAACAACTGGTACTGGTTTATCTTTCAAACTATCGTCGTTTATGAAATTATCTGCACTTAAAATATTTCTGTCGATATATGCCAAAAAATTGTTACAAATATTAGTGGAATTGATCCATTTTTCATATAAAGCATTGATATTTTCTTCCGATAATTTAATTTCCTCTTTTTTATTACGTTGAACAAACTTGTTATCATATAATTTTCTAGCTAAAGTACTGGCAGAACTTAATCCCGAACTTGAACTACTTGAAGAAGCCATAGAAATACGGGCAGATTTAAGTGGTAACTGAATTGCACTTAAACTTGAAGAAGGCGAAACACTTTTACTTACATCCGCTAAATTTCCAGATGTATCTGATAACCTTGGAGGAATTGATTCCGCACTAATAGTATCAAAAGTCATGTTAATCATTTCCCCAGTCCATACTTCCTTATTCATATGTATTGCTGCAGAAAATTCGACATAAAATCCAATTTTCTTATATATTGGAGGAAGAGAAGTTAGTGATTCCGTGCTACTTCCTCCTATTTCAGCCTTTGCTGGCGGCTCATCATTGGGCGTAGAATATGCAGGTTGAGGTTCAAAACAAATTCTATCAGAAGATTTTTTAGAATCAGAATAAACTGGAGAAATGAATTTAGCAGAGTCTTCAGATAAAATTTTCTTGAATGAGTTCACATCCGTTAACGGTTTGGAAACATCACTATTATTTAAAACTACTGACGTATCAGGATCGGAAGTTAGAATTTGAACTGAATCATTTGGAGATTTTAAATTGATGATTTTATCCGGACTTTCAATAATATGTATATCACTGCTACCAGAAATTCTGCAAACATTTAATTAATTAGTTAATAAACAATAAAAAATAATTAAAACTTACTCTAATATTTTTTTTTCAGATGTATCCAAATTTTTAATTTCGTCGCTTCTGAAAAATATACATTTATTATCAATGTACTGAACATATATATTTCTTTTAAAAGCTTACGATTTTTCATATTCTTCTATTAGCACAACATCTGATGAATTCAAAGTGCTTTTTTTAGTTTCTAAATCAACAATAGAATCTGATGTGCTGGAAATAACAAATAGAATTCATATTTTATAATATAAAAGAATGAACCGTGCACTTTCATATAAAATTTATCTAACATATTCTTTCACATTACCTTGTAAAAATGAACGGCTTTTCTTACCATATTCTAGTTTTATCATAAAAATAAATATATAAATTTAAATCATACCTTTTAGATTCTGTTGTTATATCGTCATTTACTATTAAAGAATAATCTGATGTAATACTACTGCTAAAATTAATTTATATTAAAAATAAAATTCTAATTTATTGCACTTCCCAAATTTCAGCTTTACCTGTTATCCCTATCTGTAGGCAATGAGGAAGTACAATCTATTTTCATGATTATTGTACTAGAAACATACAAAAATTAGGAACAAAATTTTTAATAACAAAAATATTTACCTTTCTGGTGTTGTCATGTATTTACTAGAGCTTGCGCAAACATTTGTTGCATCTTCATTCGGATTATCTGTCGTTGATGTCGATGGGGCTAAAATTATACACAATCTCTGATTACCTAAAAATGTTATAAGTAGTTATTACCTGATATGAGATCCAAATTTTCCAATTTGTCTGTGTCTGTCGTATCTCGTGATTCTGAAATATATTGTTTTCCTGAAGTATTATTCATTTTATAATTCGAATTTCAACGCCAGGAAATCTGTGTATAAGAATATTCATATTATATATTTATAAACAAACATGTATAATATAATTTTATTCATACAGTTGTTTCTGTTATTTTTACAAGTTACAGTACATGGATATGTATATTATTATATTAATTTTTGTAGTATTAGATATGTCCAAACAAAATACTTATTAATAATGATATAATTAAATTAAATGTACAACAAATTCGGTATTTAAATATTCTAGTGTCACATTTTAAATAGACAAACAGCTAGGTTACAGAAACTTACCGGCAATTTTAAAATCGAATGTGTAAAATGAACTTACACTTGTTATTTTTCAAAAAGATACATAAAAATTATATTACTATATAAGTAGTATTACACAGAATTTTCAATTGCAATTACAATAACAGATTTTTCAATATTTATACAAATTCTCTCTACATAAAAATTAAACATGGCTACGAAACAAATCACTGTGATTTGCGCTGACTGACGAGTAAACTAGGGCTATTTCCATCTATGATGTAAAATCTAAAACACAAACATTGATTGAAATATGTGTAAATTAATATTTTCTTCTCATTTTAAAATAATTAGTTAACTTATATACTTAGGAAAACGTATTTTTGTTATAATATGTTTAAATAAAAAGATAGAAAGTAAAAGTATTATTTTATATTATTCCATGGATGTAATGATAATTACTTAAAATTAAATATGCAGAAATAATTATTATTTTTAAAACTTATATCTTTACTGGAGCTATTTATCTCCGTATAATTGTATATTGGTAACATTGTCGTTAAGATGTGACTTTTTGTTAAAATAGAAGTATATTTGGGTTTTATGTAATTTGAACTTAAAATAAAATGTTACAAATTATGAATTGAACTACTAACATAAGTACGTTGATATATAAATTTTGGTCAAAAATTTTATTTGACATAACCTTAATTGACAAAATGTATTGTGTGTTTTACAATAATATTCGTAACTAGAAAGTAATATAAGCAACATTTAATTAATAATTAGTAATACATAACGTTATTAGGTAAGCTTCATCCAACATGAATCTAAACGTAGCAAAGAATTGGAAGAAGAAGTTTGCTAACAATTGTTTTTGTAGCTATATGCTCGGAATATTTGTAAGACATCATGATCACCTTATCACAAAGGCTTAAAAGACAGCAAGAAAATACCAAACCTAATAACCGTATATCTGTGAGAGACAAATTACTCACTCGAGAAGTTCAAGAAATGTCCCAGTTATTACCGAGCAATTGTTCTGTTTGCTATAATAATATAAATGAATTAAGTACGTTCATATTAACTGTTAGACCTGTAGAAGGTTTTTGGCAAGACGGTTGTTTCAAATTTACTATTCAAGTTACAGAAGACTATAATATGGTGGTAGGTAAACATGTATTAAAATGTGTATTTTAATTTGTTTTTTTTATATTAAAATTAACTTTTAGCCTCCTCAAGTTAAATGCATTACTCGATTGTGGCATCCAAACATTAGTGAAACCGGTGAAGTCTGTTTATCCTTGCTTCGTCAACATAGTGTAGATGGTTTAGGTTGGTCACCGACACGACGTCTTAAAGACGTTATTTGGGGTCTGAATTCTTTATTTACGGTAAGTTTTTTTTTTTTTTTTTTTATAAATTTATATACGAAATTGAAATAATAAATATTCTTGCAGGATTTATTGAACTTTGACGATCCATTAAATATAGATGCTGCAGAGATGTACAGGACTCAAACAGAAAAATTTAAGAAAAAAGTTAGGGATTATGTTGAATTATATGCAAGAGAAAATTGAAAAAGGAGACTTATTATTAATACTTTTGTGATTTTATTACCTGTAAGAATACTGCTTTTGTTTGAACTTATTTGCTCATCATCATTTTATAACCTCCGAGTATTGTAGAAATATGAAGAAAATAGTTTTATTTTTGTATGCCTTTTTTAATTCAGCACATGAATTTGTAAAAATTCTTCCCTAAATCATAGTAAATTGGTTTCATTTCTAACATTAAAGTTTATTAATAAAGTAAATATTGCTTTATATGTATAAATATTTATTGTATTGTTGGCATTAAGAAATATAAATTAGATTTTATAATACGCGGCAAAAGAAGTTATTTAAACTGAAGATATTTTAATTATACTTATTTTTTATTTTTAAAAATATGTACGCAATATAAACAAAAAATCCAAGTAATCTTGATATAGGCGTTTACCATGGGAAAACTTCTTTGTAAATAAAGTGTCCGGCAGAAAATTAAGCCATTATATGAAAATAATAGTACATTACGTCCTGTACGTTATTTAATATTAATTACTTTATTATTATTGCATAAATTATAAAAATTTGCAAATAAATAATTGTTTCAAATTTCAGCGTGAATACATTTTCCGAAACAAATGTTTACAATTTTAAGTTTACGCGCGCAATCTTTACTAAAGCTAAGGTCTGTTCTTTTGTCGTACTCTTTCTACTCTAAGCTGGAATCCGCGTTCGTTTGTCACACATATCATTACTTGAACTTTGTTCGGTTAAATCATGCAATTTCTCATCTCTGCTAGGATCATGATTTTCTTACTCCATGTGGAAAAGAAGAGTAATAAAGGCAAGCATTTTCGATAATTTTCTCATGGGCGCATTCAGCAGACATGTTCATAATTTTTCTTTTGAATACACTGTTCATCCTACCAACTGACCTTAAAAAAAATTACGGTCAGATGTTCCAAGTCATTTGGTTACGCGCGCGTTATTTAAATTCACTGGATTTTCTTCTGCTAGTAGAATAGTAGAAATAATCTAATATTATCCATTATCTCTGCAGTAAAACAAAATAACATTTAAATAACTACAACTTATTGTCGAATTATTAAAATTTTCTTACACAGCTATTTTTTAATTTATTTACCAAATAACATACAAGTTATTATAATATGATTTATGAAGGTCTCGATTTTTTGACGTTTGAACTACGTGAATATGAAAAGTGCATTCAGCAGAGACCTCCATGTTCGGTGATCATAGAAATCTATTGAATGCGCCCATTCATGTGGTTAATGTACATAAACATATATTAAATAGTGCAAAATATTTATAACATCAAAATTTTATTAATGAATAAAATATTTTTATTTACAATTTTTTATATTTAAATTATCTGCTAATGAATCATTTAAATTATTTGTGAACAATTCCATCAATTGCTACTGTCCGACGACATATACAACATATCACCGTCATCAACTATATTATTTCGTTTTCTATCAAAAGAGCAATGTTTACCAAACATTTGTTTCTTTATGATAGCTCCAAAATTTTGACAAGTTCCTTGCACTGCACAAAAATTACGTTCGTTTGTAACCGCTCCGAGTAATTGCTCAAATCTGATTAGCGAATAAAGCAATGCACAATGCATACTATCATTCATATGAATGATTGAATGAAGAAGAAGAAGAAGAAGAAGTAATCTCCGCCAATGATTAAATTTTTGCGGGCCTCTATTCATTCATGACTAATTTCATATGTGAGAACACTGTAAAAAAAACTCAATTTTTGAATGCTCAAAGTTTCATATCTTTATGTATATAGACGTGCGAACAAAAATTTACTTTAGGGTGATGAAATTCTTTTAAATTTACATTTCAATATTTGTTGTATCCAGTAGTTTTCACTACAATACTATTTACATATATTATTATGTGGTATTCTTATTACAAATTGTAAATTTACATTAGCGTGTATTGCAAATTTGTACGCTTACGCAATTCCACAGAAAGAGATGTTTATAGACAAGCAAATGCAGTTCTACGTAAACTTTCCAACCAAGCAGCCTTCAGATCCCAAGTTATAGAAGCCATATTTTGCTAGCCCACACTTTCTTAACTGGAAACTGGAACGAAGTTTAGATACCCTTTGTAGACAACTTTTTTGTTAGTAACAGTAAATAAGAATTATTTAATTGAAAAGAAATAGAAAAGAAGAACAGGTAGCATCAAAATACAATTATTTTAGTTAAAACGATATGTTAAATCACCTAACTGATGCAAAATTATACGTACCTATACAAAAAGATTCATCAAAACGCTTGATTTTAAGCGCCGTTAAATTTGATGCATCTTCTGCGAACTTCTTCTTGATGCATTTTTTTTTTGTGAATCTTTCTGAAGAAATACAACGTGGAAACTGAAACTAGGCACAACAGATAAATATTTAAGTGTTTTGTCTAAATACAATTAGCTCACTGATCACATGTTTACTGAATGTACCCAAAATATATATCATTCTAAATATCTTGCCTTTGGCTGGCAAAGTGATGTGCAAATGAATGGCATGACCAAAACTAGTTTGGATAATGTTAATGCAAACAAGAGATGTATGTGTATTGTTCTGTGTATTTTATGCCATATCGGTCATTTGGCAATTAATGTTAATTTTTGATAATATTAGTTATAATTTGTATTATAAAAATATGGTTATTCAGACGTGTATTTGTTACCAGTGGTGTCAAAAGACTTTGATGGATAATTTGATAAAAAATATGTAAACATGGCTGCTTATACATTTTTTGTAATGGGTTATTATTTAAATATATAACAAAATTTCGTCATGGATTTATTCAACCCAGGTACAAATGTCATATTGATTGCTATGTACATATATTGGAATGGAAATTATGTTTATAAGTTGTGGAATTTAAGCTTTGATATGTTTTGAACCATGAAAAGTGAATTGGTTTGTCACTATAATAGCACTGTGTTGAAATAAAATGAAATGTGTTTACGTTGCATATGATTCATATATTTTATTATGTTTACAGGTATGCGTCTGGGGACGCAATGAATTTGTTTGGGTGTTTGTTTCCGTGTGCTCTACAGAACAGTTGGTGGTCTGTTGGAAATGATCAGTGCATAACCAGAGAGTACGTAGGTAGGATGGGAGTAAGTGCATCCAGTCTTCCTCCCGATGCTGGCAATGTTCCTATGAACATGGGCATGGTAGAATCAATCTCTCCATCTGGTTGTCGACCACCAGTAGAACAGATGGGAGTAATAGTGAGAGACCGCAAGAAGAAGACCACTGGCTTCGCGACGTTGCGCAAAAAATTTATCCGCAGAAGACGTTCATCCAAAGCATGTGACCATGGCCGGATGCTTCGTGAACTGGTGTCGGATTGGAACACACTGGAAGTTGCAGCGCTTTTAGAGGAGTATGAAGCACTTGCAGCTTTGAAAGATCTGTCAGTGCAAGCGGAACTAGCTAGACCCCCAGCAGCTACATTCAAACAAGATTTATCAGCGCTTTATGATTTTAAGTACTGCACTGATGCAGATCTTGTTTATCGGGGTGCATGTTTTCCAATCCATCGAGCGTTGTTATCCGCTCGTTGTCCTTATTTTCGAGATCTGTTGGCGGGCTGTCCTGGATATGGTGCACGGATATGTTTGGAGTTGCGGACTTCTGCAGTCGATGTGCAAATGTTCTCAGCGCTGCTACGGTACCTGTACACCGGTGATATTTGCACGCATGACACTAACATAGATCTGAATTTACTCTGTCGATTGCGTGAAGAGTTTGGTACTCCTAATCCATTAGAAACTGACTTACGATATTTGCTCGAGACTGGTGATTACGCCGATGCCGCACTTGTGTTCACGTCTGATGGTGGTGACTGCCATCGCCCTGATTCTAGTAGTTCCGAGTATGGATTTAGGCCTAAAGTAGAATTACCTTGTCATAAAGCCATTCTAAGTGCAAGGTCTCCTTTTTTCAGAAATCTCATACAAAGAAGAACGCGAACGGGTAAGCTGATGTACTATGTGTAAACGTATATAAATCAACATTATGTGTTTTATGTATTGCAAGCAGGTGAAGAGCACACGGAACGTGCACTCCACATTCCGACGCGAATCGTTTTGGATGAGTGTGTGATTCCGAAACGATACGCACGGGTATTGCTACACGCTGTGTACCTGGACACCGTTGATTTGTCGCTGATTTTACGTGGTACCGGCTGCGGCACCAGTCTGGGTAGTTTAGGTGAAGTACAACAGCTGACGCATACGGGTCGTGTACGTCCTAGTCCTCTGGAAGAAGCCATGGAACTTTACCAGATCGGTCGGTTTCTTGAGTTGGACATATTGGCGCAAGGCTGTGAAGACCTCATTCTTGAGTGGCTAACACTGGATTCCTTAGCTACGGTGTTACACTGGGCATGTCAGCCCTACGGTTCAGCATGGGTGCACCGTCAAGCTCTACATTTTCTACGCGAAGAGTTCCAGCCAGTTAGTCAGTCACCTGTTTTACATCAGCTAGATAAGCCGCATCTCATAGAAGTGTTGCAGAGTAATTTCTTACAAGTATGTACTTCAACACTCATCTTCAAACTAACTAAATGCTTTTTCATTATAGGCCAGTGAATTGGAAGTACTTACGGCTGTTTTAAAATGGGGTGAACACGAACTTGTCCGGCGAATGGAGGACAGAGGTTAGTAATGTCATTTTATTATATATTTATATACAGGTGTTCCAAAAAACGCGCCCTAAATGGGGGATCTTGCGAATATTAGGCGTTTTCGATTATTGTCTCAGAGAATTTGAAGTGATCGTATTCATTTACTGTCTCAGAGAGTACCTATCTGTATTTTTTTTTATCTTGTATTTTTCGGATAGGAACACTCTGAGAGTCTTCAACTGCTCCGACAAATGCGCGGGCATCTGCGATATCGGCAGTGGAATTTAAAATTGCAACAGTAATTATATATTGTAAACAGAAATTTAATATTTATAATACATTATCGTCCACATTATAATTTGAAACTATTTTTGTATACCGGATTATACCTGGAATCCGTTATATATTTTTTTCATTTTGCTGTTGTTTCTGACTTATTAATTTTAGAGAAAAGTAGATAAAAATGTTGTTCAGAATAAAAAATTACACAATATGAGACTAAAATTAATCACGCTTTTAATAATTATACAAAATTATTTATTGCCAAGAGTAGAATTATGAGATGTCAAATAAAAAAATAAACACTGAAATTTGCCGTAAATGCGAATTTTAATTTGCGTTATTTTCGTAAAATAAAAAGAAATTGTGATTAATTTTAGTCTCATATTGTATAGTTTTTAATTCTGAACAACTTTTTTATTTGAATTTTTTTTTCTAAATTTAATAGATCAGTAACTACAACAAATTTAAAAAATTGTATTCCCTATATAACGGATCCAAGTAGACACCCTGTTTAATAATCTCTCTCAAAATTTCAATACGAATACTTTTTTTAACCTGTAGTTAGATTATTAATGTTGGTTTTAAATTTTAACTTGTCAATATCACTATTGTCAATTAAGAGGAAAGTATTTTAAATATACTATTTGATGGCAGATATAGATATTTTTTTATAAAGTTTGCTCATTTGTAGCAATAGCCATGGAATTGAAACAAAAGTTACAGATAATTCAATTCTGCATCTAATTCACTACATTCGTATTATTTTTAAAATGTAACACTTAAATAACTATTATTTTTTTTGCACCATAATATTAAATTTCTGACGGTTCAAACGATATGATTTTTTTTTTGTAATTTTGTGTCAATTCCATGGCTAACACTACAAATGACCAATATATGTACAATTTTAAATTCGATTTTACAGGTTACCAAACGTACAAAATTAAATCTGCTTAGGGATTTAGGCGTAGAATATAATTATCTACAACTTTTATTTGAAACAATTTTGTCTAAAATTGATTGGGGACTTTTGCGCAAAGAAAACTGTTTTCCTATGTTAACCGCCTATGGCCAGATTTTTAATTAACACTGTAATATATTTTAGATATTTGTGTAGCTTGCCTCAAGATATATGCATATGGCTCCCCGTACCCTTCTCAGCGGGAGGTAGTTTAAATACATTAGAGAGGCAAAGGGTACAGGGAGGTATATTTATTTTTTTGAAATAATCAAATAATAATTTTCATGAAGTCTGTTTTGCGATGTTTTTATTGTATAGTTGTTATGAGAATTTATTTAGTAAGATTGTTTTGACGAATAAAGCTTATAATTATTTAAAAAAATGCATTTATGTGTACATTTTTAATCGATAAGAAAAATACGTATTTATAACAATTTTTCGTCATTACAGTACCTATTAAAAATAATAATAGCTTCCAAACAATTAATAAAAGAATGCAGTTTTAATACAAACAAAATTAGTTGACTTTCATTTGTTTTTTGACATATACGACTACACAAAATTTTAATTTACAATCTTATGTTTCGTCAATGTATTGTATACACATCTATAGAAAATTATAAAGTATAATTATTGTTTCGTCAAAAAAATATGTACATGTTTACATAGTTTTGGACTGCAAATACGTTTACAGTAAATATGTACACATATATACAAAATTTAAATCTACAATTATGTTTCGTCAATAAGTAGTTCTTTGCAAATAACTTTAAACAGTTAATATTAATTAGTATTAAAAAATAATACTAGTATACTGTTTTTTGTTTTCATTATGACATAATTTTTAACTATATTTCTCGATTTTTAGCACAAATCTTATACATACATACATATATAAAATCACGCGTTTCCCACTTAGTGGGTTAGCAAAAACCCGAAAACAATAAGAAAAGGGATGAAAGTAAGAGCTCCACCGAATCACTTAACTCTTTAAAAACATTCTTTTTTCGCCTTGTCCAAAATCATCATAACATTCATACAAAGAACATATTAATGTGACCGATTTTTGGTAGCAAATGTACTTATCCCCGTTTTGCACCAGAGTCTTCAATTATATTTGGAAAATATTATATTTCTTTGGAAATAATCATCCTTTTTTCTAATTCCAACCTGGTCAAATCGCCGGGCCGTTACTTCACAGGTAATGCCATGTGCATATATCTTGAGACAAGCTATACTAAATAGTTTTGGAGTTTTTGTCATATAATTGTTTTTATATAGAACCGAACCTGTTAAACCACACAGCACACTCAGTGTCCCGCAAGGGTGTAAAAAAGCGTGATCTTAGCGACGTGGAACTCAGGGAAATCTTGTCAGATTTACTGCCGTTGGTACGCATGGACCATGTGTTACCACCCAACAATGATGTACTAAATCAGGCAATCCGGCGTGGTTTAGTTAGTACTCCGCCTAGCCATATGATTGGGGATGAAAGAGAAAATCTACGCGTGAATGCTTGGATTCGTGGCGGCAAAAACAACGGTTTATTTGTACGTCCTAGACTATTTATGCCTTATTATGAAGAGGTCAAGGTGCTACTCGAGGACCAACTAGTTCAAGAAGTTGAAATGCTGCGACTACGCCGCGCGCGTTACATGCAAGACATTCCAGACACGTTGTACATGGTCGAAGATAAACCACGTGCACACGGACCTGCAGGTGTTGATGTGTTAGCTGCCGTACTGCCAGTTCCTGATGCAACTACCATGTCTGCGATGGTGAAGCGCGAGCAAAAGCTACGACAGTCACCGGCGTGCCAACGAGCAATCGCATTGCCACTTTCATCGCGTCACGAAATTAACCGACAAATTCGGCTGCGTGTAGTGCGCGAGTTTAATTTACCAGACCCGGTAGCAGATATGTTGGAGAACAGTGCGTGTTATTGTTTGGAAGAACCGGTGGTGGATGTAGGCGAAGAAACTGTGTCCAACGAAGATGACTCCGGGGTGCATCCGTCGCCGAGTAAAGCATCTTCAACACCTGGGCTGCCTATGTGTTATGGACGTAACTTTACCTTTCCGCGGGGCGGCCAAGCTAACAGTCAGGGTGGGGGGCCGGCTAACGGCAGTGGCTCTGGCCAGGGTACTAGCTCTAGTGGTAGTGGAGTATCGTTATTTACACACTCTCATTCGCATTCACATTCACAACGCTACGAACTGCCTGCGATTATACCGGAAGGAGACGCGTTTCGCTTTAACGTCGAACCGGAAAGTAGTTCGTGCAGTGACGGTCATCTGTCCGATATCATGCCTGATGTGGCGATGGCCACGGCGAGTATTGGTCAGTTGCAGTTGCATGAACAAGAAATGGAGTTGGACTTGGGGGATGGAGCTCGAGGGCACGGGCATCAGGTTCATCACGGTCATGGACATCACGTGATGAATAGTCAGCCTGTGTTGCCTCAGCCGTCACTTCACCTGCAACATGTGTCACATGGCGGTTATCACCGTTATTTGGCCGGGCCGGGGCCAGGGCCTCCTCCGTATTCTGTTCATCGACATTCAGATTCCAACTCTTATCATAGTGGAACTCCGCGGTTTTTATAGTTTTTAATTATTCATATTAGCTCCGAATATTCACTATATTATTTCTATATTTTTAATCTTTGTTATTTGATATTTATTTATTATTTATTTTTAAGTTATATTCTTTGGTATGTATATCATATCGTTCTTAAATTATTCATGTGTTCTAACCAAATTGAGAAATACGTCATAAACATAAGAAAAGTGCAGTATTTTGTTGTTTGTACAGACTTGTACGTGTGCTATAAAATCGTAGATATTTAATTTTATGTTACGGTAATACATGTGTTATTTAAGTAAGCATACAACGCTTAATCCCATAGATAGTAAATCTGGTAATCATTTTTTGCTTTCTATAAGATCTGAAGTCCCTTAAAAAAGTCAGTTGATATATGGGGCACTTGCACGGGACGTTTCAACATGGCGATTTACAGCTGATTTCGGACAGGCAACAGCAAACCTTCAGTTTACATTGCGTCATACGGAGAAATGTCGTCCCGTAAGTTTTTATTGTTTTTTTACGGCACTTATCGCTTCCTTATGGAAAAAGTGTTTAGAGTTTGTGAAAGTGAGTGTATGAGCAGAGTTTTCCGCAAAAAAATATTGAGGATATTATTATTATTATTATTTAATGAGTTCGAGATTATTAAATTAAAACAACCTAATCGTAGTTATTTGTGTATACTTGGATTGCATATAAAATAATTTAAGTAGTCATATGGGAACATCTTGTAGGAATGTTTAATATGTAATTTTCTTTAATAATATGTATAAAAAACATGAAAAATTATTTTTTAAATGACAGAATCGCAAATTTTTTTTTTTAGTAAATAGAAACAAAAAATATATATATTTGCGTGTTTCACACTCATTATTACTGGGTGTGCCAGTATCTACAACACATGTAGATATCAGTAATGATGACGATATATTTTACCGTGTGAGCGCTTACCAGGCGTCACCTCACAAATTAGATAATCAATTATGGATTTCTTATTGAGTTTTGAAAGGCATTTATAATTATTGTTAAAAAATGTTAATGTATAAGGATCCACATTATTTATCCACGTACTTTGGCTTCCAAATAAAAATACCGATAAAAATACGTATAATGATAATAAGAAAAATCCGAAGATAAATATAATATATATATATATATATATAGTTTAATTAAGGGGCTCTAGTTCTTATAGAAAGCATATATCACACAAATTATTGCCAGATTTACTATCTGTGGGTAAGTTCTACAGTATGTTAAAAAAAAATCACAACTCGGAGTAAGATATGAACAAAAAAACGCATGTCAATTTGAAAGTATTTAATAAAGTGTCAATTTGGCACGAGATGTCAAAAATGTTATCTAAAGAAATCATATATTTTCTTCTTGAAACCTTATTTTAGAAATAGAAATAAATTAGATAACGGTGAATGGCAATATTCTGTATCTTTATTATCTTTTCTCCTTTTTTCATTTCACGATCAGTTTTGACAACTTGACTTTTGAATTGAATAATAATCAGACATGTTTCTGTGTTCATAGCCTACTCCGAATTAGGTTTTTCTCTGAACACACTGTACCATCGGTTAAGCGTTGTAAGCTTACTTAAATAATACTCTGTTTATCGTTTAGTATTTCTGTATTAATATGAATTTGTATATACAGTAGAATCGTGATATTCTGATTATTTCAAAGGTACGAATTGTGTATTGCTTAGTTACTTCCAAAATAAGTATTTAATGTTATAAATAGTATTATCTACATACTTTTCGTTAAATTTTTAGATATAAATTATTTATGGTACAATGTAAT
Source organism: Ophonus ardosiacus (assembly GCA_943142095.1). Taxonomy (NCBI): domain Eukaryota; kingdom Metazoa; phylum Arthropoda; class Insecta; order Coleoptera; family Carabidae; genus Ophonus; species Ophonus ardosiacus. The sequence continues at coordinate 46,183,431 of OW964833.1, read as the reverse complement.
TTATAAACATAGAAACTGTGACATGTCAAATAAAATACAAGATGCTTGTATATAAAGGTAGGAAGCGTTTGAAAAATACATCTCTTTTTTTGTACGATACTAATCGGAATTCGTATGTTGACAGTTCCACGTGAAATTGAATATTATCTCCATGTACCTGTTTAAATATATTTATAATGAATTAAAAATCTTTAATCTAGTTACTACTCGAAATATTACACATTGCATGATAACAAACTTAACATAGATGTCAATATTATGTGGAAGTCGTATTATACCTTTTATTATTGCAGGTAAATTAAGATATCAATAAAATATCAGGGGATAACGGAAGTCTATTTATTGCGTATTAGTGTATTTGTTACCATTTAATCTTCATTCATAGTTTTCTCGAATGTTTATAACAATTTTGGAATTTATTATGCTTGTAAATAGCACTATTAGTTCAATAATTTCAATTTCATGGTGTAAATATGGAAAGTGTTCAAATATTCTTTTGTCATGCAATATTCCTCATTCTCTGATAAAATTAATTTTCATATTATGTAACTCATTGTACTAAAGAAAATGTTGATTTCATTTGTATTTCCTTTAAATTTCTGTAATTATTTATATAAAATAAAAACATTTAGTTGTACAAATATATTTCAGTAAAAATTCGTTTAAAAGTACTAATTAATATAAATTTTTCTCTTGCATACGAATACATAAATGCAAAAAATACTTTGAAATACCTTTTATCATTTCCTCTTTTGGAGGTATTGGCCTGGTAAGTATATTTATTGTAACATTATAATGTACTATATTATTATAATATAAATTATGGTAGAGTAAATTTATCTTATGAAATTTCCAGAAACTTTCTTAATGTCTTTTGGAGTACATACGATAAAAATGGTATAATAATAATTTATTGATCAAGAAAAATTTGACTATTGCAAATTAAATACAATTAAAATTAGAGTACAAAATGCATTGCTGCCAGTGACACATATGTACATACGAGTAACAGATTATATATAGTTATTGATTCTTTTAAAATCTCTCAAGCTTTCGTGTATTTGGTTTTACACTTCATCAGGATAGTTTTCGTGAAGTTGTTTTAGTCATTGTTATATATATATAAAATAGAAGAATTTTGACATAATTTTGATTCAAATTTACAAAAATAAAAACTTATAATTTATCATAGCATAACATAAGAAATGACCAAATTTCATTTTTTATGTTATATTTTTATTTTGCCATTAGCGTTATTTGATTTGTGGTATGATGTAGTATTATTTCAGTCAATATTTCCTTACAATATTTATAACATTTCATTTGTACATATATTGATGTATATGAGATGATGAAAGGGTCACACAAACTTCCATATCTTACCCGGGATTCGAACACAGAACCGCTGGACGTGAAGCTAGTACTCAACCACCAAGCCACATAGTTCGGTTATATGAATTACAATGCGACAATAACTATTAATATATATGTAATAGAATATTAGTTTAAAATAGTGCTGTCAAGATCCGACAAAACATGGATCCGAGTACCCGGATTTTAAAATATCCGGTTCCTCGGATACTGAATCGGATATCCGTAAATTTAATTCGGATCCTGGTTTGGGTACCATATCCCATTCGGGTCCGGATTCGATGTGTTGTTCACGGATCCGGATCCGAATTTTAATTCTGGATCCGTTTCATCATTTTGAATGTAAAGGCAAACATTTGAATGTAGACGGTTGTAGAGACAGCGGTCTGTAATCAGCAATAAATTTTATAATACCCCTCTAAAATAGCCAGGTAGTTGGTGCAAATTTTTCTTAGAATATTGAAAATTCTGTAGTTCTAAAATTTTAACATTCAATATAACAAATACTTCAAAGAAAACGAAATTAAGATTAAATTTGAGAAATAATCCGATACTCAGATCCGGATCCAAAATCCGATACTGAGATTTGGATCTGAGATCCGGATAGTTCAACATTCAATTATCTGGATATCCGGATATTTTTGGATCCGAAACCGAAACTATCCGGATCCGGATCCCACCACTAGTTTAAAATTAATATTTTATATTGTAAAGTAACAATTTTTATAATCTAAAATTTCTGCAATGTTATAATGTTCTTTACCAAGTAATTATTGACAAAGCACGTTTTTTAGGCAAAAATTTACTGAAGTAAAGAAACTATTGTCTGCTTTAATGCCTATTAAGTATGAACTTTTTTCGAAAACTGTGGTTCCAAAATGTGGTCTTTTTAAAACTGTTGTTTCTAAAGAATAGTACATTAATTCGAAAATTGTCTATTAAGATTACATTTTGTAATAATTTCATATTTATTGACCATAAAAATAATACCTGTAATTCTTCCATCAAATTTCTAGGTTTTATAATGAGAATTTCAAGATTTTTCAGTGGCAATAATGTTCCTGAAATGCTTTTTTTCTTAAGTATGCGTCCATAATTTGGTATTCCTCCTATACATATCAAGGTCAAATGTTAGAACAAATTTAACGTAGATTTTTAAAGTATCTCTGTTGTAAAATAGATAAGGTTTATCCTGATAGAGGTACTGACCAGAATTCACTGCTACAACACCATTGAATGACATTCTTGGCTTCCAGAAGGAAAATATCCAGTGTAAGGTTCCTTAGGAATCTTATCCACAACAAGATTGATGCACTTTTCCTCTTATCTCAGGTGCATTTCCATGATGTTCCTCATTTGGAGTCCCGGTAAAGAAAGTCACTCTAGCTACCGAATTTTTGTACCGACTTTTTGAAGAATTCTCCCATTTTCGTTGTTTGTAATGCAGTTAATTATATTTTTAATGATATTTTCATTTAATGTATGTTAATGGCAATAAATGTTATTATTAAATTGATAAGCATAGAAATGGCCTTAAAGGATCAAGGAGAATTTTAATTAAACGAAGAAAGAAATTATAAAAAATTTAATGACACCGCAGGGATTAAAATTTTCATAATTTTTTTCTTCGTTTAATTAAAATTCTCCTTTATCCTTTAAATCTATTTCTATGTTTATAAACTCCAGGTAGGATCACAATAAATTATTATCAATATTATTATTATAGTTAAAGTTAGCAAAAATATTTTAATAATTCATACAAGACGACGAGAATAAGATTAAATCTACCACTACATAAGGCAGAAGCTCTCTTTTATTTCTTAAAATTTCATAAAATAGTTATAAAGTAGACATTGTTAATATTTATTTTTAAAAACATCTATTACCTTTATTCTAGATATTGTATTGTATGTCACTTTTTTTGTTTTTTTTTTGTCTTAGAATGATTTGCTGCCATCTATTATCCATGGCACATTCGGATTGTTGTACTAAAGCTAGAAGGCACGAAGTAGAAGGTAAAACTATAAGTACTAATCTGTCATTTAATTTTACTTCATAGAACACCTGTTATCCGAGTAATGCAGCTGATGGACAAAGGAACATTTTCATGGCAATCTAAATGCATTGAATTTTCTAGCTTTATAAATAATTAATGCATTTGATTTTGTATTTTATAAAATAAAAAATCTAAAGTATAAACTAATTTATTGTTTCTGTTCATTATTCTAAATAAGAATACTTAATTTATTGTTACCTATTGTTCACTAATGTTAACACCTAACTAATGTCAACATATAAATGTTCTTTATAATACATATTTAGCATATCTACAAAGCGTAACAAATGTAATGTAATAATGTTGTTACATAATATTACTATACATGTGGTGGCGGTTAGAGGTGATTTTTAACATGGCTTTTTAGTTTTATGAAATTTCCTGCTCTCCTGTTCATATTTCGGCAAAAACTGTAAAGTGAAAAGTTTGGTTTCTTCTCTTCACTAATTTGAAAATTTCTGTATTAGTAGCAATAGCCAAATTATAAACATCAAACGTCAACCTAACTTATGGAAAATAAATCCGATATTCTTTTATAACTATTTCCACCATAATATTTCTTTATGATAAAGACACGTTCCTCATTCGAATGATTATTGAATTTACTTCTTACAAAAAAATGACATGAATAAAATAATATTGTTTTATTTTTTATTTTAATAAGCACAAAGATATTTCGGCATTTTAGCCACTAATACTTCGGTACATTAATTATTTACAATAATAGGAATATGCCGTGTGTCTACTTGAAATCCGTAATATAGGCAATACAATGTTATTTTTTCATTTTCCTGTAGTTTCTGACTTATTAATTTTAGAGAAAAGTTGTAAATAAAAAGTTGTTCAGAACTTTAATTTGCGTATTTTCGTAAATTGTGATTAATTTTTGTTTGGTATTTGGTGTTGTCGTCTTTCTACGGTATATTTATTGCAATAAATGTTCTACCGTAATTTGTGTGTTACATATTTCGGGTTTTGAGTGTCACAATTGTTACATATTTTGGGCTGAGCTTTTTGCAATAGGTAGCTGTGTGTGAGACAAGTGTGCCCAATTCTTAGTCGTGTAATTACTGTTTGTTTTCTTCTTTCTCTAGGTGTTGGCCATTTGAAAACTTGCTATTTTATATTTCTGAGTTAGTTATTTTCCGTCCTTTGCACTGTTTAATAAGTCGAAAATAAATTAACGTTCAAATTATTCACAAAACCTATGGTTACAACCTATTAGAATTTAATTTTTTTCCATTTGTACTTTTGAATATTAGACATCAATGAAGTTGAGCATTTTTTCAAACGCGCTAAAAATGAGGGTCGTTTTTTATAAATATTGTCATTATTTTTATATTAATTAATTTAAAAATATGAAACTTACTGTAATTTCGTAGAAATTTAAAGTGTTTCATAATTTTGGAATATTTTTAAAGCAAGTTATTGCGTTTCAAACTCAACTGACTATAATTCTGAAATGGATAGTAGAAATGGGTAATATGCCGTGAAGATATATTTATTTATTAATTGTAGTAGAGGGTATGAAATCTGTGAGGATTTTGTTAACACGTTTATAATTTTTGTTATTTTGCAGCAAATTTTGTTTTAGCGTCCACCATAACAGAAGACGATTGGCCAGGCAAATGTTAGTACCGTTGCCATTGGTTAGCAAGTGGGTTAATCGCTCTATGATGGTATCAATGTTGTACTTTGACCGTGCAAGAACATAAACTTCGCACAGAAGTACTATTCTTGCAGAAGAAGTAACAACAAAGAGTTGCAGTTCATCTCACAATAAAAATTCGGCAACAAAGTGTACATGTTATAGTAAAAGATTTTGCTTTTTAATTGGGTTTCGTAAGGATAAAGTGTCAGTGATATTCAAAATGCGTTTTGTTTTTTTCTTAATTTTTATAATAGTACCGATAGCCAAACAAGATTTACTTAATAATTCGGAACCTATTCGGCAACCGAAGTTAGGATCAACTATCGCAACTATTTCTCCAACAACAATTGTGTATAATAAACAAACTAATGATGATATTGAAACAGATACTACAAATCAGTATACTGTTGTAACAATTAACAAAACTAAGATTCCGGCGGTGACACAAACTGATTTTGTATCTACGGCTGCAACTAAAAATTTCAGTAATAAAGAGTTTTCAAGACTATCGACAATTTCTACTACTCCCATTAATATGGTAAGTAATATATTATTTGCTCACAAATAATCTTTAAATTTTGATTCATAAATCCAAATTTAATTTTAAAAACTTTGACTTAATTTTTTTGCAATCGTTAAGAAAGTATGACTTATCTATTGGTGAACCAAGAATAATTGCAGAAAATGTTTAAAGCGAAAATTTATTGCATCCTATCATTACTCTCAAGGTCACAAGCAAATACTTTCTTGGTCATTGGCACTCATTCTTTTCAAAGATGAACTAAAAGAACCATTTCTGTAATGGTATTGACGTTATTTAGCTAAACGCATTTTCCGTGCATTTATGACGGTTCATTATCGTAAAAAATACATCATCTGTTGGTTGTTATTCGTTGAAGGTCGAATAAGACTGTGGATGGTCATTGCCACTTGTATTTGCAGTGTATTTATTTTATAAACTTACCGTTACACAAGTTCCATGTTTTTAATATTATTTCGTATAAATGTATGTCATCTTGCAACAACAACTATTCTACAAATTTTATTATTTTATTATTCACTCATATCATGTATTTCACTAATGTTTATATTTCTACACTAAAATTACCCTTCTTGTTTCTATTCCAAGTATACCTACATTATTTTACAAATAATTTTCTCTTTTTTTACAATGAAAAAAAGTAGTCACTAACGAGTCTGATTAATTTTTTATTTTAATAATTATATGCAACACGCAACGTACTGAAGATGATCATATGGAGTTATTTGTTTGTAGTGCATAACATAGGTGTACCCAGGGGCCTGAAGGGGGGGTGGTGGACATTGTTGGTTCATAGGGGTTAGCCTCTTCCCTAATCTAACATGGGACAACAAAGAAAGTTTATTTTATTCAAAGATTCCGACTTGTAGGGTGCATGGGGTCAAGTGCACCCGACAAAAAATTATTGTTTATGCATCTCAATTGTCACTCGTTACTAATTATTGATTAATATAATTACATGTTACAGATTATTAAAATTATTTTTATTTTCGTGCTTAACAAGTAACTCCATTTTACACAACACAACAGCCGAATATAGGACTTTAACATGTAAAATTAGATTTTCTTAATTTCCTGCTCCCTATTTTAGTTAAAAATGCTTCAAAGAAAAGTTGTAAAGCATAAAATTTTATATCTGAAGCAATAACAATGGAATTGAAACTAAAATTAGACATATGCTAATTATTTTGTCTCAATTTCATGGCTCCATCTCTATCGTTATTTCTGAGGAAATTTTCGATGTTGTTATACCTAATTTCTGCCGTTTTAAAGCATGCAATTAATTTTGCTTATTGATTCTAAATTCTAATGAGGAATTTTATGCCCAACAACTTTTATTTGAAGATTTTTTTTTTATAAAATAATTAGGGAAGCTGGGTGTGCCCGCTAACCATCCTATATATATATATATATATATATATATATATATATATATATATATATATATATATATATATATATATATAATCTCAGTTTTTTATATGATGAAGAATTGAAGGAAGATGAAATTTTACGTGAGCAATATCTGACAAACTTCCGCTGTACCCATTCAATTCGATTGCAATATATATCATAAATTGGGTTCCAAACAAAAATAAATAAATAAATATATCATCACGGCATATTACCCATTTCTGGGTGTGCCAGTATCTTCAACACATGTAGACATCGGTAATGATGACGATATATTTTACCGTGTGGGCGCTTACCAGGCGTCACCTCACGGGCACTCATAGCTGGTGTGGAGAGTGCACCACAGGGGTCACAAACAATGTGACGATATTCAAGCCTAGACCTTACGAAACAATTATACAAAGAAATAAGATTATTTGGATTAATGAAACAATGTGAATTTCTAATCACGATTCCTAAATTTGTATATGCACTATTAATTATGTAATTATAATGAGGACAAAATGTAATTTAGGGTCAAACAAAACTCTAGTTCAAAATCAGCACAATTATTTTTCAAAATAAATGGTGCCTACGGTCAGGAACAATCCTGAGTTATTATATCGAAACAGCTAATTATAATTATCTCTGCACTAAGTTGTTTTGTAAATATGTTTTTCCTGAAATCCTCATGTAATCCATTACTTCCCTGCCGCAAAATCGGCAGGGAAATTGAATATGCAACGTTGCCATATTTATTTTCACAAACACGTTTTACGTTTTAATGTGAAACATAAATATAAAATTAAAATAAATGATGTCCAGCACACATTTGCATAAAATTCTTGTACAATTTTAAATAGAGTTCCTCAAGTTTTCAATGTGATTTAATTGTTAAATGAAAATAGATAATATGTAATTTTAAATTCTTATACGATTTCAGAAAAAAATTAATACTTATCTCGTCATTGAAGTTCCTTTTCATGACTCATTATGGTTATTTAATATCAAATAAAAAGTAATTTAAGACAGATCGTAAGCCGTCTATTGAAAGGTACTATGTCCGCAAAATTTTATTGTAAAGAATATATAATTAATACATATGTTGATTTTTTTTTTTGTTTATATAGTTCCATTTTCCTTGACTTTGTATGAAATTACAGTTTTTAAATATTTTCAAAATATAAAAGGACCTGGTTCAAAATAACAGCAAGTTTATAAAAATAATCAAATAAAGTAATGTATTATACTATGTCCAGAAGCACGTGACAGAATGAAGAAATCTAATTGGCTCTGGACTTGATTCAAAACAATTCTTAGTGTATTCTTAGTCATTTTAAGGGACATGGTACAAAACTATAAGTCTGTTTAAAGTAGTAGTGGGATCCGGATCCGGATAGTTTCGGTTTCGGATCCAAAAATATCCGGATATCCAGATAATTGATTGTTGAACTATCCGGATCTGAGTATCGGATTTTGGATCCGGATCTGAGTATCGGATTTTGGATCCGGATCTGAGTATCGGATTTTGGATCCGAATCCGAATATGAGTATGAGTATCAGATTTTAGATATGGAATTTCAGAATCCACATCGGTTCTCGGGTTCGAATATTCTCAGTATTGAACCCGATGATAATATTTGAATGTATAAGTATTATCATTATCATGGATTTTCAAAACCAAATAAATCTGATTATGAAATAATCCACAATAAATTTTTGTTTGATATAGTTAATAGAATTGGATCCAGAATTAAAATTCGGATCCGGGTCCGTAAATAAAACATCGAATCCGGATCCAGATCCAAGTCCAGATCCGAATCCAAAAGGGATCCGGACTCAAATCTGGATCCGGATCCAAATCCGAATTAAATTTACGGATATCCGCTTCAATATCCGAACATCGGATATCCGAGGAACCGGATATTTTGAGATCCGGGTACTCGGATCCAAGTTTTGCCGGATCCTCACAGCACTAGTTTAAAGTACAAGAAACACTGTATTTGATATTCTTTCTACAAAAAAATACTGAGAAACCGAATTTAACTTTATTTTTTTTCAAAAAGTGGATTTGGTACATATCAATAGTCAGCCGGCGAAATCTTAAAGTAGGTAAGTATTATGTTTACAATGCTTTTCACTTGTATATATGCAATAAATAATAAACAAATAGTACCAGTAAATTTATAATTAAAGATTTTAGGAATATTACATCTGAATTAGAAATTTTCATTTACATTTTTTGCTCCAATCGATATTTTCCCTTTGATATTTTATATCTCTAATGCATATAGTTGCATCACCGACTTTAAATATTTAAATTCCGTTTTATTCAGTCAGCCATGGAAATTAACGTGTATTCCAATTTAATGTTTTGAATTACAATGTAAAATTTAATTGACTGAGTAAATCTAAGTTTAAATTTTAAGTGTTAGTGATGCAACTGGGCATAAAGAATGTTCTCGATATATTTAAAACGAATATCATCGACTCGTATGTTCCTTTTATTGTTTTTACAATATAGAACGTTTTGGATAGCAAAATGTATCAGCATACAATTGAATAAATTTCACAGGTTACGTTTATCATTTTGTGTAACTTAATTATCGTAGGTGAAAAACTTTATATGAATGTATAGAAATCATTTTACAGTTACGCTTATGACTTGACGTTTTTTTCGATATATTGTTACTTTATATTCAATAAACACAAACTCGACTGAATATAAGGTAACAAAAGAAAAAAAAAAAAAACAGTTTGCTTAGTTGAATATGGTATTAAAAATGTAGGTCTATATTAATTTACGTTGTCTGTGAGACTCGTAAAATATTTAAATTTAAATAACGTGCGAAAGTAGAGAAGGAAATAACATTATACATTTTTCTTTTCAGTCGGCGAACAATTGTTTCATTCAAGTCTTATACTAGTTCATATTTTTTTCATAAGGTGATTATAATTATTTTCTCATCAGTTTTTAACGTGATGAAAATAATGTTATTTTTATGGAGACCATCATAGTAACATAAATTTGAATTATAAAATCTTTAAAAATTATAGTCTTTCCGTTTCCATTTGGATCTCGGAAACTGTAGAGATTAATTTATTTATTTGTTTTATTTATTTTCCACTCAACATGATTACAAAGAATCCCAATTACATAGGGAGAATAAGATATAAACAATATTAAAACATAATAATTAGAGAATAGAAAAGTGAAAAAATGAAACACGTGGTGCTCCAAAAATTGTCATAGGTTACTAAATAATGGCGGAAAAACCTTTTGTTTGTTTGTAATTTATTTGTCATTTTCCCTGAAGAAGACACCAGTTAATAGTGCCGAAATGTTGGAAATAATAAATTTTAGAGAACGAAATTAAGGTTGTATTATTCCTAGTATATATTTACGAGGTGTGGCAATTAAATAACGAGATTTATTTTTTTCCGGCTTCTCTGTAAATTTGGCAACATTGCAGGCTATGTCATATTAATTTGTCATCTTCCCTCCATCCTCTGTTAAAATTTCAAGATAATTAGGCAATTCGTTTGGCAGTAGCCTTTGATTGAAATTAACTACTTCTCGTACTCCGCCGGAATTTTAGTGTCAATTTGAAATTCTGTGTGAAACTTAAAAAGTCCGCTACAGAAATACGAATTGTTGAAGAATGTTTACGGTGTACTCAAGTTTTCGAGCAGTTTAGAAGATTTAAAGAAGGAAGAAAAGAGATCAGAAACGAGCATTGTTTTTCTCGAAATGCGAGTGATTGTTCACATGGATTGGGTGCCTGAGGGGCATTTCGTTAACCAAGCATATTACAAGAAGGTTTTGATAACCCTTCATGCACGGGTGAGAAGAAAAAGGGCTGAAATATGATGGATTCTCCATGAAGACAACGCGCCGGAACAAAACGCCCTGTCCGGCAAGACATAACGAAATACAAAATCACCGTGTTGGTATATCACCCGTACTCACTTGACTTAGTGCCATGTGATCTTAGATACTCTCAAAATATCTTAGATACTCTTAAAATATCTTAAATACTCTTAAAATATCTCAAATACTCTTAAAATATCTCAAATACTCTTAAAATATCTCAAATACTCTTAAAATATCGTAGATACTTATAAATTACCTTAAATACTCTTAAAATATCTTAGATACCACGCAGTATCTTAAACAAATTTAAAATATCTTAGATACTTCCCAAGTATTTTCATTGCATTTATTTCGAAGTATCTAAATACATGAAAATTATCTAAAATAAGTAAAGTATCTTAACAATCTACATCTACAAGATAAAAGATATAGATAATTTTTTTAAGTATTTAAAATGAAGATACATTATCTATAAAATAGAAAGTATCTAAAATATTAAAAGAATCTTATAATCTAGTGTCTTTTTTCGTAAGATACTCCTAGCTCTGGTTACACAGTTACTACAGCATGCGGCGTAATGGAGTCCACATTTCTGAGATAAATTCGAAAAAACTGGTACAAGATGTTAAAAAAAACTTTTTATTTTTTGAAAGTACATATATAAGGCTTTTTGGTCATGTTTTAAAATTTATATCGACCAAATGTTGGTCTTGACGAGCGATGCACATTTGAAAGTTTTCCATCACTGTCGCCAGCATATATTGAGGAATTCCGTCGATTTCTTTACGAATGACTTCCTTGTGTTTTTCAAGGGTTCAAGGACTATGTTTAAAAACGTCAGCTTTGAGATACCCCCATAAGAAAAAGTCACAAGAGTACAAATCAGGTAGCGAGGGGGCCATGCAATGTCTTCCCGTAAGATCAGACGACATGTCTGTCAAAATGGCGTGAGAACGACATAATATATTAAATATTAAATATCCCAATTATAGAAGACAATCTATTCTAGTACGAGTTAGAAATTTCTGGAACAAGTGTTTTATGCTATTCTTTTCTGTTTCGACTTTCATTTACATTGTTTTTATTTATAAAAATAATTGACAGTTTTCATTATAGGATAAATAAATAAGGAATTTATTTAGTTAATTTAACTACAATTTAGATGTTTTTTTTTCTGTGTAGTATCTGAAAAATGACACTTTACACCTTGTAAAGAGTGTGTAGAGTATGTAGTTTGCGCTTTTATATTATATGCTTATGACTGGTGTGCTGCATAAATACGCTATTATTATAAAAGTGCGCTAATAATACGAGCCATTTATTTTGTATTATAGTAATATTCATATTCATAACTATGTATCTCTGTTTTTCAGAATTTGTTACCTTTGCCTCCAGGAGCTGGAGCAGTGTTAGTGAAACCTACAAAATATCATTATTATCCTCATAACCAGCATATATACTTACTGCCGGAATGTGCTATACAACAGGTAGGAACTAAATATTCCTTTTTATTATCAGTAAACGACGAATATAAGCATGTACACTAGTAGATGGTTCCTCTTGTGCATACATCATTCAGCGATTTTATATGGCCATCAAGAGTTTTTAAGAAATAATTTTTATTTGCTATAATAGTCACGAATTCAGTTTGATATTTTGTAGGTATGGATATAAGGTTGAATAATTCGAAATCTATATCGTAATTGATTGGTATATCGAGGAAGAAGATAATTTTGTTTGAATTTAGTTTACAATTTATTTTAATTAAATTTTTAATTTTAACACAATGTATAAAAGTTTATATCCAGATAGAGGTCTTTAATTTTTTATGATACTAAGTTGCATTACATATCATTTTTAAAAAGTTAGAGAATTTTTCACATTTTGTAAGATAATAAAAATCATACTAAATAAGGTATTTAAGTTGATTATAGATATCGTAAATGGCCAGTTTATTTAAATGGCGATTTCTATTGATAGCTAACAATTTTTTATTTTAGCTCTTGTCCATTTCGTTTTATGATGTCAATTGTTTTGTTAATTTGTCAACTGACGATTGATAGAGAATTGATTTTTAACTTGATCATTTAGTTTATGTTCGTATAAAAGTTCTTCCAAATGTCATAAAATTTTGTCAAATCGTTTCTCGTCAGTAGGTATGATTGGCTGGTTCTGGACCAGATAACATTCTAGGATTGTCGTCGAGAGATAAGAGATTTAAAGTTAAGATATGACATCACGAATATGGCGTTATAGATAAGGAATGACGTAATAAATAAGGAATGACATCATAGAGAAAAGAGATATTAAGGATAAGGGTTCCTGACGCCACGTAGTGACGTTAGAGTGTAACGTTATTGAATTAATTTTACGTAGTTACGTTACGTTAAAGGTGTGATAAAACTACATAAAAATAATCCAATAACGTCTAACCGCACTACATGACGTTAGTAATCCTTATCTTTAATATCTCTTATCTCTATGATGTCAGTCCATATCTATTACGTCATCCCTTATCTATAACGTCATATCTTATCTTTAAAATATCTTATGTCTGACGTCAATCTTAGGTCGTTATCGGGGCTAGAACCGCCCTATCCTACCTATTGATCGATTTTTACATTTTGAAATTAGATGCTTCTAAACTATCAGTAATCGAGAAAAATGTTTCAAATAAAAAAGTAAAATATTTTTATTGTCAACATTACTAAAAATGGCGAATTATTCACATGAAGAAAAGTAATAAATTATTAAGTAGTATTATTATGATACAAATTATATTTTATAATTTCTAGGTCTGTAATGCTGTGTATGTAAGATTAAACTGGACACAACCACTATGCGCGTGCCCGTCAAGGTATCGCGATCCATGTTCTGCAAGTTTAAATTCCGATGATCTTCATACCACTAAACTTATTACTGGAAATACACCGGAGGTACGTATTACACTGTTAAATTTAATATTTGAATTTAAGATTTAACTGTTCAATTTAACTGTTCATATAAAAGGACTGAACTAGTTTGCTCATAATGGATGGACAGTTCCGTATAAAAAAAAAAAAATAGGTGAATCTGTAAAATAAAAAATCAGCTATACAACATTTTATTATTGGTTAAATTATATTTGAAGTAAGATAGTAAAAACGTAACCCCCCCCCCCCCCCCTCCAACCGTCTTCTTATCTTTTTTATTATAGGTAATAGAAAAAATGATTCATATAAAAGTTTTATTATTTTTTTATAAAGCCAAATTTACAAGATACGATTAACTTTTATTTTTTAAGTAGCAACCTATAATTATTTTAATAAAATATAAACAGCCATTTTTTTCTCTTTTTAACGATGTAAAAGTTTGTGTATCAAATATATGAAAAAAATCGAGAAAAATAAGGTAATTGAACAATATTAGATATTATTTTTATTCAAATATTCTGGGTGGCTATGGGAAAATTAAATTTAAAATTTAATTTATTAATTTAAAAAACACGTTAAACAAGTTTCTACTTTATTTCGTTGTTTTTCAGATTTATATTAAAACTTCTTACTTCTGTATAATAAGCCTTTTAAATGTTTAAACTTAATATTTGAATATCTTTATTTTTAATTTGAATATATTTTTTTAATTTTAGCGCGCACTAACTTTAGTGAAAACCTGTGAGCCAACAGCAGATATGAGAATATGTCGAATTCCTAGAGACTGGTCTCTCTTAGCTCTTCAGAATATTCGTACTGGCAAATCTCATTATTTAGTAATATGCCATTGTCCAGAAACAAGTATTTTGGGTATGTATATTGTAATTGCACAAGCTTGTTTAGAAAGTATTGGTTTTTTATACTTTTAATCCGTGACGAAATTATTTGATAATACACTTGAAATATACAGAGTGTGTGGATTTCGAAAGGCCTCTATTGGTATCTAAGAAACTATACGAGATACGATTTTGGTTCAATGGAACATATGATGTACCTTTGGGGACCATCTTAGATGTGCTTTCGTTAGATATTTTTATTGTTCATCTAGAGGTGTATCTAAATAATTTTTGTATCGGTAAATTTTCGAAATATAACACTAAACATTTTTTTCATGAAACCATTGACCAAATATTTTTAGACGCAATAAAATTTTATGAGTTAAGCATATAAAAAAAATAACCAAAGCTCAATCATTAATAATTGATTATTTTAAAAAATTACTTTTTTGTTCAACAACCCACTTTTGTTTCTGTTTTAAAGAATGTTTAAAAATGTGTTAGAATTATGTATTTTTTTTAATAAATTAAACTTGTTTGCAATAAGTATGCTTTTTCTCTAACTCGAAATCTGTATAACTTGAAGTAATTTCGCGGTCTTTGAGTTTCGAGTTATGGAGGTTCGACTGTATTTATAAAAAAAAATAACAAATATGACATACAAATATTAGAGGTACTTCCAGAATAATAATATCGAAAAATCTAAGATTATTAGGGTAAAATAAATTTAAAACTAAATAACACATACCATATATATATCAATATAAGTAATTTTAAAAAAATTAAAATCAAATATGAGTTTCATTTAAAAAAAAACAAGTTTGTGCTACATATATCTCGAAAATTTACGGAGAGAAAAATTATTTTCGTATGCCTCCGGGTGAACAATAAAAATATCTAACGTTTTTACATGAAACATTTTTTTAAATTATCAATTATTTGAAATTGAAAATTTCATGAGCTCTTGTATTATAAAATTTCTATTTATGTTTTAATATACAGTGTTTCATGTAACAGTACAAGGCTTCGGAGTATGAATTCTGGATACCAAAACGAGAAAAAATCCCAATAGAAATTGGTGCCATAATGCTTCCTAACAGAGATATACCGAGGATTTCATAAAAATCAGGAAATAGTAGGTTAGTTTTATTTATTTTTTTATTGGATCATAAATACTTAATTACAAAGAGAATTTTAGAGCAAATGTATTGCATTCAATAAATAACTCTGTTTTATTTAAAAATACAATGGCGAAATATTTTTATGCTGGCATGAAGTTAGTATAATTTTTTTTTTAAGTCAAAAACTTGTGAATTCGTTATAATTGGGTACTCAAACCAGGGCACAAATGAAGCATAAATTATTTAACCCTTTTGTTCGTAGTGGTTTCACTATAAAACCACATTTTACAAAATTTATTTCGTGCGTTAGTGGTTAAAACCGTAAACCAGCGACACACATGATAGCAGTGCCATCTCTTGACGCATACTATAAGTTGGAGTTCAAATGCCATAATTTTTAGTTCAAATTCTGTGATGCGAGTTTTGACGGGTTTCACTGCTTATATTATTAAAATCTGGTTAGTAGATAACAATAGCTGCTAAATACATTTATTATATATTTATTAGTAGATTGCTATATGTGACCAAATGTTTCGTGAATTTATCTTATTTTATTTTTTTTTTTTCTAAATTGATTGTGGTTTCGCTGCAAAACCACCAGGATAATGTGAAACCAAAATATGCTGTTCCATTCCGGTTTAGAATTTAAAATTGCTGATGATGGGCTAATTTATTGCTCGAAACGTCCACTGTACCTATTATACTTGTAAGGTAATAAAAAACCTGGAACATTAAGGCCTACCCTTTTTTCTACGTAAAATTGATTCTACTTTTTGTCCTAGTGATCATTCGAAGGTACCACCATTTTTTTCAAAAATCCTTTGGGCCATGTACATATTTATGTTATTTTAAGCTTATAAAGTAAATATAACTTTATTTTGTTAATAGAATTATTATTTGGGTCTTACAGGGTTTTAAATAATAAAAGTTTTAAATACTGGTTCTATAACCACCAGTAACTTTTATATTTCTGTTTTGACCTATTATTATTTATAATCAACATTTTTTTTAATAATACAGAAGGACCAATGAGCCATGATCAGCCAACATACGCCAGTGTACCAGGAATTCGTGTCTATGGAATGATGTGTGTCACCGGGAAACGTAGAAACCCCTCCATACGAACTGAAAAATCTTTAGAAGAAGATAGTGATTCAATGTTTCCATGGGAGAAAATAGAAAAATTTGTTCAAAGCGTAAAATGGGACTGATTATAGTATCACAATATTATTTTGTTCCCAATAAAAGACTAGATAATTTTTAAGAATTTAATGTAGCAATGTAACTAACAGGTTTATTCTATAAGCATCATTATGATATACGAATCGTTACAACGAAATAACGTTATAATAATATTGAAAATTATTCTGTGAACGATTGTTATGTATAGCTCCGTTATTATAACAAAATTTGTTAAAGTGCTATTGCCTAAGCAATAATTTAATTCTGTATAACAAAAAAAATGAAACGATTTTCGTAAATTGGTACGTTTATAAAATGTGTTACAGAATACAAAAATAGCGATTGTCATTAAGTATACTCCAGTAAAAATGAACAAATTTTTCAATTTTCACTCGGGTATAAAATGAATTTCGTAATGATATCGGTTCGTTAAGCGACAGTTTTACAGAATAGGCCTGTAGATGTGATATTGGAAAAAACAAAAGTATTTTTATTTTTTATGAATAAGAGGGTTCAAAATTTTAAAAATTTAGATAGAATTTAATCGCAGTGTCCCTCTGCTGCATTGATTTTATTATGATCTCTAGTTACATTGTCTATTATTTATTAATTTTTTAATTTTGAATATAATCCAGTAAACAAAAATGCTCACAATTGTGACTGTACTGTTTTTGAACGAGATTCGTAACAAAAAAATGTGCTTATAGGAGAGAAAAGAAAATTTGTGCACGGAGTGTAGGTACTATTAAAAATTTAAATTATTTTACTTTATTGTTGTTTGACGTGTAGAATTTCAAATTTTCTTTTGTTGTAGACTAGATATGGCCACCCGACTTAATTTGAAAGAGAGAAGGAAGGTAGCAGCTTGGATGGAAATGTTTGGGTCTCCCTCACTAGTAAGAAAAAAGTGCGTACAAATTTTTCATATAGTCGACGAATAGTTAAACGGCTTGGAGGATCCTTGTGGAACCATTGTTGATTTTTTTTCTTATTATTGAGGGTGACCAAACACTTCCATCCAAGCTGCTAAAAAATCCTGTTCAATTTCCAGTACAGTAATACCTTTAATAATGGATTTTTATAAGTATATCATCTGCTTCAAATATCAGTTTTTATACTATTTTATTTTATTATTTTTTGTTATATAACAAATCGTGTCATCTTTGGGATATATTAATTTTACTGAAGTAATACGAATGTAGTTTAAAATTTGCCATTTTATTTACACTAGTAATTTTTAATAATACTTGTGCATATGTAAATGTTACGGCAAAAGTCCAAAATAGGCCACTTCGCGAAATGATAGAAGTGGTCGTGGCCCATATGCGAAATAACTGAATCCGGGCTTTGGCCGTCGCATATACATGTGTTTTTAAAATAATATACATTGTATGTCATAATACGTTTATTTGGATATGAAAAAAATATTAATATATATTTTCACAAAAATTTGTAATTATTTGTAACGGTAACCAAATAAATGACAATATAAATATTATATAAATTTATTAATGAGGGATATATATGTATGTACTGATATGTTGTGTATATAACCGAACATATTTGTCCTTTTTATTACTCATATGGTTTATTTTCGTGATAAAAAATAGGACTTCAGTGCCTTGATACATAAATAACTATTTCTTCAAAACATTTTTTTAATATTTGTTGTGAAAAGTGCTGCTTTCATAGCTGCATGCTGCCATCTATTATTCATGACATTCAAAAATTCAGATAACCTATGTGCCTACATCTTTGAAGATGATTGCTTACATCATTCAATAATTATTAGCAAGAAAAGTGAAAATATTAGCGAACAAAAATTGTTGTTACAACATAATGGACGAAATAACACATGATATTTTACATCAAATACATCCTACAATACGGAAATATGCACTGTATATGTGGAAACAAACCAAAATAGGTAATGATTGATGAAAGTAAGGCTATGTATTATCTTAATTATTACTCATTTTAGGTGTGAATTCTTGTAATATGCAGATTTTAAAGATTTCTAGTAGTATTAAAAACGAAGAAAGTGCAGATACGAAGTTCGCAAATAAATTTACTGTGTCAATTCCATACGCCGGGCGATTTGTTGAATGGGAAGTTAAATTCAACAATGATAATTTTAATTTCGCACCAGATTTCGATGTAGGAGACGATTCATTTCTCGGAGAATTAACAACTGATGGAATAAATGAAAAAATGCCTAGTTGGTCTCAATGGGATGCTACAAATCCTGCTTCTTTGTATAATAGTTTAATGGAATTGTTAAAAGCATATAAATTATATCAGGTAAATAGGAAATAGGTATTTAGTATTTTATTAAAAAAAATTGTAATAAATTTGTAGCTAAGTTTATTAGAAACAGAAAAATATTCCAGAATATATCTTGAGTTAACAAGGTTAATGAGCGGAACTTCCTTAAATGGAGATGAAATTGAGATCTTTTTAGACCAATCTGGAATGGTCCATTTTTTAATAGATCTCAAAATTGATTTCTCTTGTTTACCATCTGAATTTTTTAAGTAATGATTGTTATATATACTTTAAAATGCAATCGAATCGAATCTTTTTTTTTAGGAATCCAGATACCTTTGGTAAAAACACCACGGTACTTCTGATGATTAGTTTTTCCCGGATAGACACAAACAATGTACAGACGCAAATATTTTTTGCTCCTCAAATTGATCAGAATTTATTTGGATGTGAGAGCAAACATCTTCCATCATTTGCAAGTGTTGGATGCCTTATGGATTATGTACCGAAAATCCAAACCCTCTTGCAAGATAAAATACAGTGTATTGTTGATAATATTCTATTCAAGGAAGTTTATATAACTTATTTATTATCAGAATACGGATGCAATGTTTTAGAATACGATAACCTCCACCATTCTAAAGCAAGTTTATTATTTGAAACAAATAATTATTATTGGTTATTAATCATAGTAATATGTGAGTATTGCACTATTAAATACTAAGTAAATTTTTACTTCATGGAATGTAGAAATTATACGAACCCAATATATTTTTGAATTTTACTTGTTCTGAGTTCTATCAGTACTAATTTTTATGTGAGGAAAAATAAGTGAAAAATTGAAAATGTAAAAGCAATTTTATGTACTAACGCTTACACTTCCGCCGAAAGCCAATCACTCCGCTTTGTTCTGCGTTGACTCCCATCGACGCTTAATATAACCCCTAACTTTTCAGGGATGGTAAGAACTCCATTCACCGTGGTTTTAACTGGGTTGAAGGGGGTGATAATATTGGACAAAAATTCGTTTATTCAATCAATTTTATATATTTTTTTTCGTTTCCTCGCCTTAAAATTGATACCGATCGACTCAGTTCGATGATTAGATTTTAAAAATATATTGTGTTTATTTCACATCCAATAAAGTAAATGTCGGCCAAATACTAAATCAAATGAATAAATTAAAATTTTCAGCTAATAATTTTCCAAAAGAAAAACCCAAATGGACTTTGAGGTCTATATACCAAATAGCATTCGACGAACCAGCTTCGGATATTTTAGTGGATTATCCTTACAGCCCTAGATGGTCTGCTGAAGAAATGGTTAATAGAGCTTTAAAATATGCAATTGAAAGTATTCGCTATTTCCGTCTTAAAAGTAATAAAAATTACACGTGATTTTTATTATCTTTGCAGTTTGTACATGTGTTTTGTAATTAATATTTTTCCAAAAACTTCAATTATTGTTATTAATATGCAATCATTTTTATATGCCATAATTAAATGAGAAAAATATTCGCAATGCCAGCGCCGGAGCGGAATATATTCGAAGTATTTAGCCCAGTATTGCTTTTTATTGTTTACATTGGCGAGGCGAGCGTTATTTTATTTCGTGTTTTAAGTATATTTTTTATTTAACTTAACTAAAATATTAAACTTGGCACAAATTGACAAAATTGCATCGAAATCAAATGAATTATAATATATTGCTGTCAAAATTTCGATTTGTATTGAAGTGATTAAGATATTTTTTAAGACATAGAGGGGGACACATTTTTGCATAACCACTAGTACTTTAAAACCGGTGGTATTCATGGATCAATATTATATTTTTTAATTGCCAGTATATATTTTTTAGCTCATTAAATTTTCTTCAGAATTAAACGATTAAATAATATCATACCCTTACATTGCAAAAAAATTGATAAAAATTAATTCAAAGTTAGTATTATATTTTATTTTATTTATTTATTTTGAGTAGGCTAAGCAAACATCAACTATTAAAAGAAAAGAAAATTATCTGTCATTTTCATATATCATTGTTACAAATTATTAAATTATTTTTACGAAATGTTCCAAAATTTATTATTTTACTTCGCGTGATTACTATTTAGTCTTCTTTAATTAGGATAAAAAGCAAATAAATTGCATGCTAGAAATGCAATTTGACGGGTCTCACATCAATAAATACCGTATTAACATAAAACATTTGGCTTGTCATATCCATGGTTACAACTCTACATTTAATTGACAGCAATGTATTCGCCTCTCTCATTTAAAATGAAACATAAGGAATGAATTTGACAGAAGTATTATATTTAAATATTGTAAGAAATTTAGCCAAGTCAGAAAACCACTCGAGAGCACTAAACGTATGTCGGGGACGAGGTGCACACAATATTTTATATAATTATTTAAACTAAATTAACCTCTATTGACATCTTGTTAATATGACAAATAACCGTTGAATTTTCCTATAAAGTACGACATTTGACTGACAGCAATGTATTTGCCTCTCTCATTTAAAATGAAACATAGGGAATGAATTTGACAGAATTATTATATTTAAATATTGTAAGAAATTTAGCCAAGTCAGAAAACCACTCGCGAGCACTAAACATATTTCGGGCACACAATATTTTATATAATTATTTAAACAAAATTAACCTTTATTGACATCTTGTCAATATGACAGATAACCGTTGAATTTTCCTATAAAGTACGGCATTTGATTGACAGCAATGTATTTGCCTCTCATTTAAAATGAAACATAGGGAATGAATTTGACAGAAGTATTGTGTTTAAATATTGTAAGAAATTTAGCCAAGTCAGAAAACCACTCGAGATCACTAAACGTATTTCGGGCACGAGGTGCACACAATATTTTATATAATTATTTAAACTAAATTAACCTCTATTGACATCTTGTCAATATGACAGACAACCCTTGAATTTTCCTATAAAGTACGGCATTTGATTGACAGCAATGTATTTACCTCTCTCATTTAAAATGAAACATAGGGAATGAATTTGACAGAAGTATTATATTTAAATATTGTAAGAAATTTAGCCAAGTCAGAAAACCACTCGAGAGCACTAAACATATTTCGGGTACACAATATTTTATATAATTATTTAAACAAAATTAACCTCTATTGACATTTGTCAATATGACAGATAACTGTTGAATTTTCCTATAAAGTACGGCATTTGATTGACAGCAATGTATTTACCTCTCTCATTTAAAATAAAACATAGGGAATGAATTTGACAGAAGTATTATATTTAAATATTGTAAGAAATTTAGCCGAGTCAGAAAATCACTCGGGCACAAGGTGCACACAATATTTTTTCTACAACTAAATTTATTATTATTATTATTTGTTGTCTCCGGTGGCTCAATGGTTAGAGCAACAATACCAGGCTAAGACGTTCCAAATTTGTCCGCTAGATAGAGATGCTTGGCATCGCGAATATGATGCATCATGATTTTTTTTAATGAAGTGAAAATGTATATTGGCATAGATTGTTAGTGAATATAGTATGAAAGAAAATAATATATAACTATAACATCTTATACTTTATTTAAATAAAATTTAATAGAATATACATAATTTTTTTTATTTAATAAAATATATTAATTTATATACTGACCTGTTGCATCTAAACTCATCATTATAGTTTACAAAAAATATGCAGAATTATAAACTGCGCCAATAAGCCTTAATTTATTGATATGAGTTTCTGTCATGAGACAAATGTAAAATAAAATTCCAAAACATAATTCAGTCAGATAAGAGTTTATTCATTGATATTATTTTATTTTCATTTGAAAATCTGAGATGGTAAATGTATCTATGATTACTATTAAATAATCTAATGAAACACGGCACTCTGTAAATAGCTAAAAATTATAACTTTTAGTTTGCTTTTCTCTTGCGAACGAAACGCTTGTACCAATAAATTAGAACTTATAAAATGTATTTATTTTTAAACATTTTTTGTAATTACACTTTTATTCTAAAATTAATAGTGCGGAAATCACTGCCCTCTGAAAAATTTACCATTGTATTGCAACTAACAATTAAAAAAATGTGATAATAAATTTATCTAGCAGCCGCATTTTAAAGAATGTAATTTTTAATTACTATTTTTTCATGATTAAAGATCGATTTGAGGAAAAATAAAAAATACGGGTCTATTATTTTCCACTACTCTATCGATTAAAGTTATAAAAAAAGGCGTGCATGACCTTATGTGTCCCTTTTCATTTAGTGATTTAGTATCGATAATTCAAAAATATACTGTATACTCCAGAAATTTTAAATAAAAATATAGTGACACTTTTGAAATTATTTTTAAATTAAAATATTCGTCTTCTTCTCCTTATTCCCAAGATTTCTTTTTTTTTTACATCTGCTATAAAAGTGTGATTGGAAAATGACTGATGAAACTTCATTCTTCAAAATAAGTACTTAATATTTTTTTTTAATTATTTCTGATAATACCTTTATATAAAATTATATTCATGAATAAATAAATGCTAGAATCTCACTTTATTACACTCAAAAACAATAATGTAGTTATGTCAATCACAAACCAGTCGATTTTTTACATCAATTTTAAATCCACAGCATTAGTTGTAAATCAGTGAAAACTAATGCAAACAAAACTATTCGCAAGAATAATCGTATATAATTTTTGGTTACATAATTTTATTTTTCTAACTTCAGCAATATTACGAATCTTTTTTTACGAAATTATATAAAAACTTTTAAACAAAATATTTACAATTTCACAGCAATACATTTAAAATACATACAATATAACAAAATAATAACATTCCATATACATCAAGCAGTAAGTTTGTACACTTACGCACATTTATTTAAAAAAAAAAAAAAACAGATTCATTATTGTTATATCTAAATATATTCTGACTTTGGCGGAGCTGTCGGCATCATGAAGTTATAAACTGGATACATTGGTGCATAGTGATTGTTGTTAATCTTAGTATGCTCTGAGTCGGAACTGTCCAGAATAGATTTTGTACCATATTGACTTTCTTGGTACGTTGGTGGAGCTAAAACGAAATTATTTTTAGTAATAATTACATCCTCCGTGTACTAAATTATTATAATGAAATGATAATGGAATATGGAGCCTATACTAAATAAATTAGGAAAGATTGAAAAGATAATGTCAGCCACCGGAATTTGAACCTAGGACCACAGTCTTGGCGGGTCAACGAGAGAGAGAGCGAGTTTTATTCAAAGTTATTGTTACATATACAACAGTATTTTTATGTGCTCATGAGCGCCATACCCGGTTTGCAGCCGTTTTCGCCCATCAACCAATGGCAATCATATATCGTGACAATATTTCAGATTTCATTGGTTGTGTACGCGGAATCTGAAATATTGTCAACGCTCTACCAACTGAGCTATGGCGGACTCTACACGATGGTTCATATTATCTTCCACTTAAATTCTTAGATTGAAATGATTCTCTTTAGGAGAATACTAATATTAATTAGACTACTATATATTGTATATTTTGTATCTTTGTAATTCAGTTTTATTCTGTAATTGGGACATTATGTCCTGCTGAATAACCAAAATAAATAAAAATTAAATTAAAAAATTACAATAACATAATCATAGAGAAAAAAATTAAAATGTCCAAAGAATGAATATTTTAATTTCGTACGGCAATGTAAAAAAAATATCGTACGAAATTTTTTAAATGAAAAAAGTCGCATATAAAATTATTCTTATGCTTTCAATAATTAAATGTTTCTAGATTTTTTTTTTTTTTTTAATGATTTTACCTTCGAATACACTGTGTTGAAAATACATTTTTTTGAATATATATATACAGTATGTCGCCGGATTGAGTTTACAAGAGGAAAAACATTTTTATTTTTGATTTTACGAAAAAATGCCAAGGGAAGAAAAATTTTTGCTTGAATTGAAACGCATGTTTCAGATATTAAAACTCTTAATTAATGTAAGGTTCCTTTATTATAACGTTTTTTTCGTATTGTGTCCTCTTAATAATACAGTTATGACATTGAATCTAACATGACTTTAGTGAGCTTTGAAATATTAACAAATGATTATTCATTCTAATTTCAGAAAAAAGAAAACGGCGAAAATCATAATACTTGTAGTTTATTCAATTAACTCTTTTTTATCTGAAATTAGAATGAATAATCATTTGTCAATATTTCAAAGCTCACTAAAATCATGTTAGATTCAATGTAATAACTGTATTATAAGGAGGACAAAATACGAAAAAACGTTGTAATAAAAGAGCCTTACATTAATTAAAAGGTTTAATAACTGAAACATGCGTTTTAATTCAAGCAAAATTTTTTCTTCCTTTGGCATTTTTTCGTAATATCAAAAATAAAAATTTTTTACCTCTTGTAAACTCAATCCGGGGACATACTGTATATATATATATATATATATATATATATATATATATATATATATATATATATATATATATATATATATATATATGTAGCAACGTGAAGAAAATATGTTTTATTCCTGATTGCACATATAACCTATTCACTTTGCGCTGTCGTAAGTCTGATGCCATAACCGGATTTTAAATAACGAACAACCGCTTCTTTTAAATTGTTACAATTTAAGTTAAAATTTTAAATATTAAAACTCCCCGATTGTGGGTATTTTAAATTAATCAGTTTAACAAGAACCATTTAAATTTTGTAGTTGGGGTTGAAACCAATCCACGTTAGATTATTAATCAAATATTAATGACAAATAAGTAAACTTACGCAATGTATATGTTGGGTCACCAGGTTGGGCAGGAACCCATCCTACAATTGGTTTATTGTCTCCTGTCGCGCTCACATCGATTGTAGTGCTTTCAGTATTGATGGGAACCATATTATTCAATGGAATTGTACCAATTATTATCGGAATATTTCCGTGCATGTTACGATGGAATCCACTTACACGAACCTCTAACTAATAAAATTATTCATATTAGTATTCTCAACATTATTTTTCAGTTACAACCCCTTATAAGAAAAAGGACATACTATGGATGAATTTATAAACACATGCAGTTTTATGCAAATCGACTTGCGCATGCAAATAATTTGGCTATCTCACTATATCATTTATATTTAGCTTGAAATTAATGCCACTTAAAATCGTAAAATGTAATTCTTGTGGTGCACTTTCCATAACAGTTTTGTGTGCCAGTGAGGTAACGTCCGGTAAGCGCCGTCTACGGTATAAATATATCGGCATTACCAAAAACGTGAAGAGAGCCCACTAGCACACCCCTCAAAGGATTATAGATCATATATACAGGTGTCTCAGGACGAGCTTACGCTATCTATATTTTAAATACTATTTAATATAATTTAACGAAATTTGGTATCTAGGGGTTATCCAACATGCCTGTTTCAACTAAAATAAAATAATTATACCCAAATTACATGTTTTTCTAATTTACTGAAATTCTATCAACTTTCAACAAAGGACATGTTACATAAAGTACCCTTATTTTTTGTCGTAGTACACATTTATGTAATAAAAAAGGGGGGGTTCCATTTAAAAAAAATGTCTTTTTTGAAGTTTGTCAACTGTAATTTTGGTGTAACGTACCCGTCACATTTTTATAAATAATCGAGGATTATTCTATGGATAATGTAGCTTAAAGTCTCCTTTATAAAAGGCTTTTTTCAGATTATAAAAATTCGATATCGTTCCCGATATACAGAGTTTTGAAAATGTGCCGGATTTCAGACAAAAAATCAAAAAAAGTTGAATAACGCCGGAAGTAGTTGATCATGAGCAAAATGTATTTATTGCTTCATATGTAAAATTTTCCGCTGCATTCAATGGTAAAATAAAATATAGCATATTCTATTTAAAATAAGAAAGTTGAGGTCAATTTCCGGTCAAACCGGAAGTGCTACTGCTTTGAAAATATTTTAGTTAAAACGGGCATGTTGGATAACCCCTAGATACCAAATTTCGTTAAATTATATTAAATAGTATTTAAAATATAGATAGCGTAAGCTCGTCCTGAGACACTCTGTATATGTATATATATATATATATATATATATATATATATATATATATATATATATATATATATATATATATCGCTTGTAGTTTGCGACCTAATCAATATTTAAATAATTTTTTTCACTAATACTCATTAATTTATGTATATTTTCGTCTTCTTATTTAAGATATTTAAAATTTGAGTATGGTATAGTACTCTATTAATATTAACAATTTCAACAACGTGAATAAATACATATTAATTTACTGGAGCAAGTCGACTTGCACAAATTATATGGCCGTTATTATTATGAGTAATAAAAATTGTAATACCCTTATTTCATAATCGATGTCAATAATACCACAATTTGCCAGATTTGAAGGTGGTACACTAGGAATTGCAATATTTTGAAAGAAAGTATTACTCCCTCTTGCAGCAACAGTATTACTAATGTTATATTCCAATAGTTTAACTTCCAGCTTCTTTGTCGTTCTTGACGGAGTTGTTGAATAATATGTAACAAACTAATACTATCAATGTTATACCTTTTTCTTATAATAAAATGACAAAAAATACCTTCACCATTTTAAGGAGAATTCCTTGCACAACAGTACTAGAAGCATTATCAATTTCTATGGTCAAAGGAATAACTTGGCCACATACAAATCCAGTACAAGGAATTTTTACTATTCCAGTAAGTGGGCCAGATTTGCATAACCAACAACAAAAATATTTTTCCATCGTTAACGTAGCTGGTTCCTAAAGCAGAAAAAAGATAATACTTTACAGTATTAGTTACAAATTATGCCGCCAGATGTCAAAATTATAGTGATGTCAGTTTACACATAAAATACTTCGAAAAGTTTATGAATATACAATGAATAGAAAATTTATTCACAAAATAAGAAATCAACTTTTATAAAAAATGAATTTTGTTCTCATTTTTAAACCTTTTTAATGTGTATATTTTGTTTGGATAATTGTCTGTATAATAGAAAAAATACTTACTTTAATTCGAGAGTTCACATTAAGATCTAATGGGGCGATAATAGTAAATGCTGCTTTAATTGTATGGTCAAATTTCCATGGACGGTCCAAAACTACTTTCACGGTATATCTGACATGACCATAATCTCCTTCAAAGGAAGATGGCAATGTTGGAGGTAAAGCACATGTAAATGGGAAAACATGTTGCCCGGTAGGTAGTTCAATTGCTTCACCTATATACATATACAGAATGAGTCTGGAAAGATGCACCCCCTTTATATTTTTTTAGTTAATAGAAAAAAAATGGTTCATATAAAAGTTTTATTATTTTAAATATACTATTTAATGACAGACATAGAAATTTTTTTAAAAGCCAGGTTTACGAAATTCGACCATCAACTTTTTTTTTTAAATAGCAGCCTATAATTAATTTACTAAAATATAAACCGCCCTATATATATATATATATTATAATACATTAAAATCAGACTGCTTCAAACCATGGGCCTCCACATCTTATGAATTGCAAAACAAAAACAACAAAGTCACGTGACTGGTCACGCCCTATAATTATAAATACAACTCACCTCCTGTATTTTGATTTCCAAGTAAATAATAATTAATATTGAAATATTCTTCCCGTGCACTGTATGTGACAGTTTCAGTTTCATCTTTTTGTTCACTGTTTGTTCTTGTTTCAGATTCGCACCATGATGTATTTGCTTCGCCTTTAATAACTATGCGAATACCTGAAAAAATATATGAAATATTCACATCAATGTATAATACTTACCTAAAACTTACCTCTAATTTTTTTAATCGAATTCAAATTAATTTCTACTGACCCAGAAAGTGTTTGTCCCCCAAAATATGTTCCATTTGGGTTATCAAAATAAATTTGACAGTTTTCTAAACCCATTTTATTTAATTCATAAAATAGTTATCACGTTAGAGTTCACTTTTTTACACAGATCATTCTTTTTTATAAAATAAATGCACGGAGATGTTAATCATGCATTATTTATAACAACAACGACGAAATTTTCTGTTTAATGGCGAGTGCATCTGCACACCCAAAGTTAAACACCGCAGTGTTGCCAACCGTACCTTAATAAGTCCATCCACCATAATCAAATTATGACAAATTTGAGACAAAAATATAATTTACTGCTCTATCATTATGATTAGTAAAAGAAGGAATATAAAAAGTTAATTTAGCACCGAGATATAAAGGTTTATAAAATTCGTGTCGTCATTAAATTAAATACAAAAAAGTATGTATTGAATATGATTTTAAAGCAGAACATAGTTCGTATTCAAACAAATATTTTTTTAAAAATAGTTCTTTATATATAAGGGTGAAATTAAATATTGAAATTTGAATTTGACATTTCTTAAAACAACGTTTTAATTAAAACCGTGATCATACTACGAGCCAATGGGTTCTATATTTATTTTTTCTATAAGAACAGGATGAAATATGAATTTTAGTGCAAACGCGACTTAAGAATTTTGCGTAATAAGCGAGATATGAATTTTTAAAGTTAAGAATTGAAGTCTTGTTTTTCCTTATTTGTCATAATTATTATTAGCACCAGTCAATAACATCAATGACTTACGTCAACGAATTATAAATAGCTGCAATACAATTCGCAAGAAACTCGGAATTTTCGAACGTATTCGTCAGTCCATGAGACGAAAATTAGAATGTTGTATTAAAGTTCAAGGTGGACATTTTGAACATTTTTTGTAATTTACAATTGACTATTTTCCATTGTAAACGGCCACTATGATTATGTATTTCTGGAAGGTAAAATAGGAACCTATATTAATAACTTTGCTTATATTTTCGGAAAAATTTCAATTATTGTGTCTTGTATAATATATAAATAATAAATATCAGTAAGTTGCATGTGATACTACTGGCCAAGCAATTTATTTCAGAAATATAAAAATATAAATAATAGTTATAATAAAATTGACATTCAATACTCATATTTTATTAAATATCCTTAAATAAATTAAATGAATCTACTAATTTACAGAAATACTTTTAATATAAATCTGATAAAATTTTAGACATACCTATTAATTACTGCACTATAAAGCAGACAATAAAAATTTAAAAGAATTTTCATTCATTTATGTGATAATTTGAATTTGTTGCTATTGAAATTAATGTGTTCTTGTCTATATTCCGTAAAAATTTATTACTATAGTCTTATGTTTTCTAAGTCTATAGAATTATCATTTACAATTGACGAGTATTATAACAGTATCTGATTTATTTTAAAAATATTTAGCATACTTCAATCACATGACAATTTTAATTATTCTATGTATATTGAAATTCTAAATTAGATAAAAAATAAGAAAAATATTACAAAAATCTGTAAATGCATAATGGAATGTTAAAAATACTTCATCAACTTAAGTAAAAAGGAAATTTAAATATGTTTACATTAACAATAATGTGAAACTGCAGAAAGTTTTCTTCACGTTAACGTTAAAAATTATTTTAAAGTCGCCAACAACTGTCATTTTTTCAAATATATTTTTTTATATTTTCAATATACCACTTAATCAGAAAATGTGAAATGACCCCCATTCCGAGTTTTGCGGGAGCAAGTTTTATGCGTTTAGTTATGTTTAGAAAAGTTGGAGGGTCACTTTTAACTATTTTTCCTGTTGATTGAATGTGAAGAAGTAGAAATTTTTATTAATTCTGAAGTAAGGAGAGCTTTTCGCAGTTTCACCACAATAATAGTGAAACAATGAACTATATTTCACTAATTATTAATTTAGTTACGTCATTAATAATCACAGATAGATAAATAATATACAAAAAGAAAATATTAATAAATGTTTTTGGCGCTTAAAATTTTGTAAATTCAATAAAAGTAATTTATATACAAAGGTGATTAATCTTTTATGGTTAACGATTAGGAATTATTTAATAATTATTTGGCATATCGTTAATAAGTGAAATATAGTAGAAGATTAAAGTAGTAAACGTTCACTATTTACCGATATTTCACCAATAATTATATTTATCTGGAAATAAAGATTTTGATATCACGTAGGTAAAATTTGTATCATAGTGTACTTACCCAGATTTTATTTTCACCTCAAAAAATATAATTATCAAAATATATTTGGAATATTTTTTCGAAAATATTGTTTCCATGGTTCGTAATATTGATATCGCAACGATATCATTTCTGGAATACTTCTAAGGCTACCAAACAACTCGCAATCAGTTTCTAACATGACTACTGTTAGGAACACGACAGAAAACAGTACAAATATTAAAGAAGGTACGAACACTTTGACAATGCTAAATTTTTTCGAAGGATGATGCGTTTTAGAAATTGGCGTGTAGAAAGAACTGTGATGAACAGGAACACATAATCGACTGTCTACTAAGTTTTGACCTAAAGGAGTTTGGCTACGGCTAGAACGATGAGACTGGGCTTCATAACCTTTGTAGCTACTATCCACTAACTGAGATTCCGAAGAAGAATGTTCGAATGAATCTCGAAAATAATATTCATTGAAATGATCCACTAGGTCATCTTTTCCTACAAAAAATAACATAATTGTTTACTTTTATATTATTTAACTATTATAACTATTGTCACAATTTTCATTAAAATAATTCTTTTATTACATATGAAGCATACTAAGTACTGATTTTCAATAGGGGGAGTTTCACAATTTTGAAAATTTGATATATATATATATATATATATATATATATATATATATATATATACAGGGTGTATCAAGATAATGGTACAGTGCATTTTATTCGTGTATGTGAAAAGATACAGAAAAAAGTGATTAAGATATTTTGTAAGGCATAGAGGGGGACACATTTTAGTATAAACTTTATTATCTTAAATCCAGTGGTACTCAAACTATAGGGCAATATTATATTTTTTTAAATGGCATTATCTATATTTTATTAACTCATTAAATAGAGAATTTTGTTCTGAATTCAACAATATAATAATATCACACCCTTACATTGCGAAAAATTTGATAAAAATTAATTCAAAGTTAACATTTCATTTCTACTTTATCCAAGTAATCTGAGCAAACATTCAATCAATAAAACAAAATGAAATTTATTTTAGTGTTATTATATTCAAGTAAGCTACGATTTTGGCAATAAATTCAACTTTTAAAAGAAATATTTTGTTTTATTGATTGAATGTTTGCTCAGATTACTTAGATACAGTAGAAATGAAATACTAACTTTGAATTAATTTTTATCAAATTTTTCGCAATGTAAGGGTATGATATTATTATATCGTTGAATTCAGAACAAAATCCTCTATTTAATGAGTTAATAAAATATATATAATGTCATTTAAAAAAATATGATATTGCCCTATAGTTTGAGTACCACTGGATTTATGATAATAAAGTTTATGTTAAAATGTGTCCCCCTCTATCTCTTACAAAATATCCTAATCACTTTTTTTTGTATCTTTTCACATACACGAATAAACGGCACTGTTCCATTATCTTGATACACCGTGTATATATACAGGGTGTTAATACTAAGTCGTTACACCCGAAAGTGGTAGGTAGAACTCATTAAAACAAACAACTTTTCTTATTTTCAATTTTTGATTTGGTGCCCCGGTTCGTAGTTAATGGAGTTCTTTTGTTTTTCGAAAAAACGTCATAACTCCCTTATTTTAAAGACTATTGTAAAAAATTTTTGTTCCAAATTTACCTTTAGGCTCTCTAAAACATTTGGCATTTACAATTATTTTTTATTTTTTTAAATGACAAAATGGCGATCGATCAAAAAATTCAGAACATGATTTTTTGATAACCACTCCATCGATTTTTGAAAGTAAAACATTTATAAAATCCTTAAACTATCTACTACAATATTTGTCCTAAACATTTTTTTCAATCTATCCAAAAAAAGTCTTTTTTCACTTATTTAACTTACATAAGTGGTGCGTGCAGAAAAAAAATTAATTCGGAATAGGCTATGAAAAAAAAAACGTGTATTAATTTGAAAGTAATTAATTAAATGTCAATTTGACACAAGATATTGTCAAATATGTTATCTGAAGAAATATTCTTGAATCCTTATATTAAAACAGAAATAAATTAGAAAACGGTGAATGGCAATAATCTGTAACCTCCTTCATTATCATTTCTCCTTAAAATTACATTTCACGATCAATTGTGACAACTTGATTATTGATCAGACATACGTTTCTGTTTTCATAGCTTACTCCGAATTAGATTTTTTCTGAACACAGTGCACTTATGTAAGTCAAGAAAATGACTAAATACTTTTTTTTGTATAGATTAAAAAATATTGTTTATAACAAATATTGTAGTAGATAGTTTAAGGATTTTATAAAAGTTTTACTTTCGAAAATCGACGGAGTGGTTACCAAAAAATCATGTTTTGAAATTTTTGATCGATCGCCATTTTGTCATTTGAAAAAATAAAAAATAATTGTAAATGCCAAATATTTTAGAGAGCCTAAAGGTAAATTTGAAAGAAAAAAATTTTCAATAGTCCTTAAAATAAGGGAGTTATAACGATTTTTCGAAAAACAAAAGAACTCCAATAACTACGAACCGGGGCACCAAATCAAAAATTGGAACTAAGAAAAGTTGTTTGTTTTAATGAGTTCTAACTACCATTTTCGGGTGTAACGACTTAGTATTAACACCCTGTATATGAGATAAAAGAAAATAGGAAGTCCAGAAATTTATTCTTTGTTGAACGAAGATAGTTACATATTGTTCACCATGGTGTAGAAAAAGATAAAAAAAAAATTGTGACGTATCTCTCATTCATCCATTCAGCGTATCCCCGCAGCGACTATAACGTAATTCGTATTATATTATTTTGTTGTGTGGTTGTTTTACAATTGATTGTCCACTCTGCACTGCGAAATACGCCCCATTGCGATAATCTAGTCACTTTACGCTGTCGGAAGTCTGACGTCATAATCGGATTTTAAATGGCGAACAACCGCTTCTTTTGAACTGCTACAATTTTAATTTAAAATTTTAAATATTAAAACAAAATTAAAGTCACTTTTATATTTTTTAATAGAGTACATATATGATATATTCTCTGTATTTAGTACTAAAACAATAAAATTTCAAATAGCGAAACTCCCCTATTGTAAGTACTTTGAATACTCTATTTCGCCTAATAAATAAATATGAATACCAACCAGTAGTTTTCGATTTGCCAGAATTAGCCTCTTGGTCTTCAGATACAGTCTCGAGCAAAGCAATGTTATCTGCAAAATGAAGGCTATTTGTATTGGACAATACGCCAGCACTGGAGCTGGTCTCCAATCTCGCACCTCCTGCATCAGAATGGCTTGAGCGTGGTAGGCTACTATAGCCTAGATGTGGCTGCAATGGCGTCGACGGTGTTGCAGGAACGCTAGATGCTTTTCGCCGAAGACTCGACGTACGCTGAATTACAGGCTCTTCGCGGGTCGGAGCACCTACATTTTCCAAAATTTCGCGTTCTGTTCTACCTACAAAATATAAACGAATCATTTACTTTTTCTATACCATATCAATTTTGTCTTTCGAATGTATTTAAGTAGCTCAATACGGGATTCCACTCATCGAATTTTTATATAAATTACATACATAATTATTTCTTCCCATATAACTGTGTTATTGATGCAAATTTCTTTTCTATATGTTTTATAATTTTTTTTATAAATGCTAAAATATACTACTTTCAAGTTACGCGGATTTTTCCGTGCTTGATGACGTTACTGAACTCGGCTGTCTTTTATTGGCCGACACTGTAAATAGGCGTTCAATAACAATGAAAATGACATATATTCATCGACCTTTAAACTAATGGACCAAGTGTCTCCTATTCTTTTATTGTTAGAATAATGCTCCAACATAAAAGGATAGAAATATATATTTTGTCCTTCAACAGTGCGGAAGTTCTCAGTTAAAGTATACTGCGCATGCGTTCGTACTCATTGTACATCTTTTTCAGTCATATGTAAACCTCTATACATCGCTCTCTATCACTAAATAGTTGTCAAAATCTACATTTGACGTTTCGTGACTGTGTATTATTTACTTTTTTGAAGAACATTTACAATTATTTCTGTCAATACATACGTATATGTGTTGTGAAGTGTGTATGCGACAAAATAATGGGGAAACGGTGTATTTCGTGCAGTCAGCAGTACGTAAGCGGTTCAGCTGTGTCATTTCATATGTAAGTCCTTATTAATTATTACTTGTTCCCTATAATATAATATGTATATAATATATTGTATTAAAAATATATAATACAACTAATTATGCACAAAAAAATTAAATCTATACTCTCAGCAATTATGCACCAAGTATTACAAGTTAGGGACAAATCAATTTTTTTATTTTGCCGCGTTTTCTTAACTTCCGTACTGTTGAAGGATAGAGATACTATGTCTGCACCGTTATGGCGGGACAAGCGTTTTGCTCGTACGCTGCGTCTATTAGTTTAAAAGTCGATGCATATATTAAACTTAATAAATGAGCAATGAGTGCCCGTTAGGCGATGCTTGGCAAGTGCCCGCACGGTACAAATATGTCATCATTATTATCGATATCTGTGATAAAGCAGATTGGCAGACCCAGAAATGGGTAATATGCCGTGATGATATATTTAAACTTAATAAAAATATGCTTTATTCTTTACCTGTGTACTTAAATTTAGTACCCCATGAAAAGAATCCTCCTCCAGTAACGACTGACGGCGCATCTGAACTCGTTGGTAAACTAGAATTATTATTGTTATAATTATTATGTACAGAATGTTCATTTTTAAGTGACTACCATTACAATCTCGAGAACTATAACAGATATGTAGTTGGTTAAATTGGCAAAGAATCTCTATTTTACATGGGTATTTCAATGATAAACTAAAAAAAAAAAAATCGACACATGATTCTCAAAATATAGATACCATTTTTTTTAAATTTTAAATAGAAACATATACTTTTTATTTGCTCATTCAATAGAGCTTTTTATTCTGAATCGAACGATATACAATTTCCATACTCTTACATAATAAAATTTTCAAAAAAAATTATAGTTCTGGAGATCGCAATAGTAGCCATTTAAAAATGAATACCTATATATATACCGTAAGTATTTTTTAACGTGAAACATTGGGTTTCTTATATCCATGGTTACTTGACATTTGATTGACAGCAATGTATTTGCCCGTTCCATTTAAAATGAAACATAGGGAACGAATTTGACATTTGATAAGACATCAATAGAGGTTAATTTTGTTTAAATAATTATACCTGCATTCTAATTTAAAATTAGTTGTAGAAAAAATATAGCGTGCACCTTGTGCCCAAGTGGTTTTCTGACTCCGTTAAATTTCTTACAATATTTAAGTATAATACTTCTGTTAGATTCGTTCCCTATGTTTCATTTTAAGTGGAACGGACAAATACATTGCTGTCAATCAAATATGAAGTCGTAACCATGGATATGACAAACTCAATGTATAACAATATATATATATATATATATATATATATATATATATATATATATATATATATATATATATGTACATATCATATCTAAACTTACGTAAAAAATAGCATTTGCTCTATGGCACATCGCCATACATGTCGACAAGCAGCTCCTGTAGCGCATTTGAAACCCACTGTATGTTTCTTCTTAAAAATAATCAGATATCAATAAATTTTTATATTTACAATAAAATTAAACTTACATCATTATAATTTAAGTGTATTATAAACATTTTGCCCTCATAATTAATTTTTTGAATGTCAGGCCAACGAAAATGATGTGTTTTACGACTTCCTTGAAAAGTTAAAATACCACTATAATTAATTCCTAAATATAATTGATTACCTCTATGATCCTAAAACAGATTTACGTTATTAAATATTACAGTTAAATATTAATGAAAATTTTACTTTTACAGGGTGTGGATCTATGCCATATGTATCTAACTGGCAAGCAACTCGTAAAAATATGTTTTCAGCTTGTGAAGGAGATTGTCCTTTTAATTGTTTTTGATGAATTTCCATCATTTTCTCTTCTACAACTTCTGTTTGTTTCAAAAGTAGTTTATAGTCTGATATATAATTTCCTACGTGAGTATCTGGATCATAGTCCCCAATTTCACCTTAGCAATAATAACATATAATAAGCAAATGTTCCATAAAATTTTAATTTAGTATTTTAGTTATAAACATCAGAAAAAAAATTAAAGTTATGTGTATGCAATAACTTACTTTGAACTATTAAAGCTCCTAACTGAGCAGATTCATTTGCAGTACAATATAATCTTCCATGCAGCAAGTCTCTTTTTAATTGTAAAAATATTTGATATCTCGTAATTTCTTCTTTAAGGCGAAATGGATCTGGAGGATAAAACTTAACACGAAAACTAAATAGTACAGGATCAATATCTATAACAAACACAAAATAAATATGTATATTAAATATTATTTTAAACACACCTTTAATTTGCTTTACAATTGATTTAGCCATATCTAGCCAATGCTGTAAAGGAAAAAAATATAATAAAAATAATCTATTCCATGATTTTACATACCCTCTGATCCATAGAATCCACATACCGTAGGCCCAAATAATCTTGTTCTATGAGATTTAATTGTTTACAAACAATTTCTAACAAATATTTACCTTTATGATGGGCCTAAAAATACTGTTATCATAATAAAATAATGGGATATTCATAATCGATATACCTTGAATTCGCATTCTAGAATTTCAGTATCTTCTAATAACCTAACAGTACATTTATATACAACACTGTTATCTCCTCTCGAACCAAACTTCAACATTATTATGATATGGCATTTGTTTTCTTTTCTAATATTTTGTTCAATATCTGTTTAACTGTAGGTATGGTCTGTTCAATTTCGTTAAATACATAATTGTTATTTGTATATAAATGTTTTATTGCTCTCCAAAAATATCTTTTATTCCTATATTTTGCTTGGCATACACGAAATACTAGTCATTTAAAATGTAATAAAGTTTATAAATATTGACATATTTAACTTCGTTTGGCGCTGCAAGTAAAAGATAAGATGTCATACAAAATTTATTTAACACTAACTACATATCTTTTATCAATTTACATACTTTCAATAAGAACAGCAAAACATGTCAAAATACAGATAGCAACAGTGGCAAGTACTATTATCTATTATACCAATTAAAGGAGGAATAGGGGAATACACATACAAAATGAAGCTAGCTACAATTCGAATGAATATCGGATAATAGATGGCAGCCTAAAAATACCAATAGACCATTTCAAAAATTCAAAGCGCATGGGCCAAGTGTTAGAATGCAACAAAAGGGAAATTTTTTAATCAAAAAAATAGCAATAATTTTCAACGCATTTCAAAATGACGTCACTAATAAATAGATAGAACCGACGAAGCATGATCATAGAAACGGTTCCGATGAAAAGCTATTTACTTTAAGTATGGAAGCTAGATTGATTATTTTTTCTTCAGAATCTTCCTTTTTACATATTGTATATTTATATCTTTAAATTTCATTAATAATGTTAACAATATCAAATAGCAACATGCCTAATTCCCTCGATGCATTTATTCAGAAAGTTGCACAAAAAAAATATCATTTTATTTCGCATATTTCTTCGCAGCCGATTAGTCCATCCGCCGACGCTCCCAAAAACGGTATGGTATCCACTTTTATTTATTATATAGCATAATTTTAAATAAATAAATTCGCTGTGAGCGTTCCTTTCCGCTTTTTGTAAATCTTTCCAATTTTAAATAAATGTATACATTTGTAATTAAAATCGGCAATTAACAATGGGCTAGAATAATGGCGTTTTTATGAATAACTATGACAAATTTCGGGTCTTTAAATTCCTAATATTAAGCGAGCTATATTTTAATACATATGGTAACTTTACACAATTTTTAATAATTAATATTATAATGTAATGGTATTAAGAATTTTTTTATCACACAGTTGCTAAAATGCTACAATTCGACTACATTACTGATGTCCTTTGATTATTCATGACATTGCATTAACTATAAATATTGAAAGTTAATTTTAACAGTGTAGGAGATAGAACGGTATGCATATATTAGAGCTGGGTTTTATAATGTTGTACACTTTTTGAAGATTGAATTTTTTGATGTTGAATACTTTCCCATATTTTATAAAACATATTTAATTTAAATTTTTTCACAATTGATCCAAGTAAATGCTGCCAGGCGTGCCACCTACAATATGCTCTGTTTATCTTTTTCCTTCATATCTGACGTTTATGTCGAATGATGTAATTTGTATATAAAAGCAGTTTCATTAAAAAAAAATATTATAATAAAAGAATGATGATTTTTATAAAATAATTTTGTGCAAAATAATTCAAAATTTATATTTGACAGAATATACCACAAATATAAATCTGAAGTTACTACGATATTAGGTGAGTTATCTACAAGCTGGCAACACTGTATGAATACAGTTGCAGCTGTGAATAGTGTGAATAGTGCTTTGTGTTGTGTGTTCATCTTCTTTCAGTCCTACAATTTTTTCTTATATTTGTATTGTACTTAATATTTAGTAAAGTATGCCTGTTCGTCGTGCTACTCATTCAGGGAGTTGGTATTCTGATTCAGGTATTTTATTTCCAGATAATCAACTTTGCTCTTGTAGTTCCTTGTTTAAAATATCTGACTTGAATCCTACTGTCATTGACCTATGTATCTGTGTGGGAAACATCTGTTTTATTAATACCATTGTATAAGTTTTTCCATACATGATTTTTAAGAAACAATTCTTATCATATTAAACTTTACTTATTAAAACAAAATTTATTTATCAGAATATTATTATACATATTGTTCAATACGTGATTAAATAATTTCATTAAGATAATATTTTTTTTTCTTTATGTAGAGCATATTTATAATAATTTATAAAAGTATGTATCATTTTTCAGGACCAGAATTAACGCGACAGCTTGATTATTGGCTTGGG
This sequence comes from Ophonus ardosiacus, assembly GCA_943142095.1. Taxonomy (NCBI): domain Eukaryota; kingdom Metazoa; phylum Arthropoda; class Insecta; order Coleoptera; family Carabidae; genus Ophonus; species Ophonus ardosiacus. Next base: position 46,143,111 of record OW964833.1, on the reverse strand, counting down.
CAAGCTGATCTTACACATGGTCCGGCTCGAGCAATTATTGCTCCGTGAGTGAAAAAACCAAAAATATAAAAACTATATTTAAAAAATTTTCTTTTAGCCATGCGGGGTATCAATATTGTGGAGCATGTGGAGGCCACGCATATCGACAAGTTAGTCCAGCAGTTGTGTAAGTCTGTATTTATTATTCATTTAAATGTTCACTTTATTGTTACTTCGTAATGACGTATCAGTGAATATATTTTATACTAATAGAATCAGTTAATGCCAAATAAATGAAGAAAGAAATACTAAATTTAATAGAAAACCGAGTAAATTAATGCTACATTAAACTACTCTAAATGAATTATAAAAAATACTAAATGTTATCGAAATAGATTTTTTGTTAAAAATTCTTTGATAGGAAATTAAAAATTATTATACATAATATAATATGTAATAAAGATTTCAGGCAAAAAATAACCGTAATTTTATTTATAATTTAAATATTTATGTTTGTTTCATTTACCTGTCTATTATACTTGTAGCAAAAAAATAATAATATCACTATTTTATATCAGTTATTAAACATGTCACAATTAGCATTAGCATAATGCACGTTCTGTTACATAATATGTACATATAGCAAAATGTGTACCTATAGCGAGATTTTTGTTAAAAATGTGCTTATACCGCTCGTTTTACTATATTTCATTGACGCGATTTTGCAAATGCATATTTATATTTCTACCATGCGTTTGACGTTTAAAATGGCAACAAACAACACGGGACATACCTTATTGGCTTGTACCAGTTTACGTCTGTGGGCAAGGGGAGAAACGGTGCAATTCTGCTGTTTTCCCGAGAATATCACTTTCAATAATTAGTTTCTCTTTTTAGTGATTAATTTGAATAAAAATAAAAAATACAGTCTAAATATTTTTTAGTTTTCTTTCAAATGGTGCAAAGAAAAAAAATCGTGCAATATCTCATTGAATCTTAATCTAATTGACTGTCCCGTAATTATTATTAACATTTTATTTATATCAAATAAAATGCAAGATTGCAATAATTTTGCTAAATGACAAGTGCAATACCCTCGCGCATAGCCAAATAGGTTAATAACATTAAATTGCATATTATTTTGTTAAACGAAATATTTAAACAAACCTGATTTGTTACAATTGAATAAAACTAAAAAAAGTAACAAAGAATTTTTACTTTTTTAAATCTTATTTCTTTTCTTTCGATTTTTATTAAAAAAAAATCATCGTCACAATAACACTTTTTAGTGGTATATTTAGTATTCGGTTTTGATCATATCATCAGTCTCGTTTTTACACTTTTGTTCATTATTTGATGAAGTTGATGGCACATTAACTTCTTCGTTCAAATCTGCACTCCACGGCCGCCACATTTTGAACTAACTTGAACTTTCGTCACACGTCAGTTTAAGTTGAGATATTATTTGTACAGAATTGGAGTTCATAATACAGATACGTGCTAGTAAATGAATTCATATAAATTTGTTTCGCTTTACAAAAGTGGAAAACAAATTGTTCTTATTTTAACCATAAATATTATTTAACTAACTCATAAGCTGCAAATGGATGAACCCAGTATTGTCGTCTTCTTTTTTTAGCGATGTAATTTTTGTATATCAAGTATGCAAAAATTACTCGTTTCGTCCTATATACTTCTATTTCAAATTATTCTATAGATAATGTACTGTATTAATTTCCCTGTGTTCTGGCGTACCTATACCGTAGTTTTGCCATAATTTTAAGGCCTGCTGCACACGTCAGGTTTTTTAAAGTGCGCGCATTCTGCGGCGACATAACGGCGCTGTAAACGTTGCAAGCACACTAGGCCTGGTGCGCATGTCAGGTTTTTACGTGTGTGCATGCTGCGGCTACGGAGTTCCGGTCTGTGATACTAGGAAGTAAATGTAGCAGTGCACACGGAGCTCCGGCAACGTTGCGGTAACGTACGGTATTGGTACGGTCGTTTTTCGCCCATGGCACCGTACGCAACGGCGCCGTAGACGTTGCTTGCACACACATCCGTTGAACTTGCGGCAGCACTACGGTAGGTACCGCAGAACACAGGAAAATGAAAACAGTACATTTGCTAGAGACTTATTTGAAATATAGGAGGAAACGAGTCATTTTTGTATACATAATATACAAAAATTACGCTAAAAAAGAAGACACAATACTGGGTTCACTACTTCTAGAAAGTAAATTAAAAAAAAGGTAGGTATATTTGCAACAACTTTCGTAGACTTACGAGAACACCGATAAATATTTTAACTACTTTCGTATGAGTGTATACAATCATTTGACGAGATTTTTTTATTTCCCCTATAAAAAGTTCAATGCTCAACTCCTTAATATTTATCTGAGTTTCATGCGTTCTGTGTGAAATCGTCGCACGTGTGCACTGCTCCATAAGACCAAATGTACTGCACGCAGACGGACCGTACCTTAGCGCAACGTTGCCGGAGTTCCGTGTGCACTGCTACATTTACATACTAGTAACACAGATCGGAACTCCGTTGCAGCAGCGTGCACGCACGTTAAAAAACCTGACATGTGCAGCGGGCCTTATGGAGCAGTGCACACGTGCAACGATTTCACGCAGAATGCAAATAAGGCTCAGATGAATAGTAAACAGTTGGACATTGAACTTTTTATAGGGAAAATAAAAACTCGTCAAATGATTGTATATACAGGCTGGAACAAATTCGAGTTCCTTATATGAAAAACTTTCGTAATATGCACGCTACAGAAAATTTATGTAGGTCTTTATGGCCCAACTTTTTGAAACATCTTTAATAGATACTACAGAAATTTTCTATCGTCTTTTGTTTTTGAACTACAGGCTAAAGCCCCATTCAGATAGAGCTTAGTGTCTTAGCTTAGCAACCCATTTTGTACCCTCCAACATTTTTACATTGTTGAGGAGCTCTAAGGCAAACAGTCCTTAACTCTTAAACATGTAATTTCCAAGTTAGTCTTGGGTCAAAGATCTGACGCTGCTGACGATTTTAATAGTATTTTCCCTCATAAAAAGTAGTCCGTAGTGTGGTCGGTTTAGGCGGTAAAAGTGCATGCACTGGGTTTTTTCGCGGGAAAACGAATCCAATTTTGTCAGCCCTCTGTGTGATGGTGTTAATTGCAGATTGCAAAGTTCTGTTGATATCTCATATCTTCATACCAGAACAGAAAATAGTGAAATCATTAACATAAAGACATACCTACAGAGCTGACAAACTACACAAGCTCATGTACCACATTGGCAAAAAGAGTAACGCTCAAACCAGAGCCTTGGGGTACTCCATTCTCTAATATCCGTGAAGATGATAGAGATGTACCGACCTGAAGTCTAAATTTGCGTTCTGCCAAAAATGAATTACCACGAAAACGCCACGTCATATCATAGGCCTTCTCCAGATCAAAGAACACCGCAACCAAGTGTTCTTCGTTATTGAAAGCAGTGAGAATTGCATTTTCCAGATATGTGAGATGATCAACGGTGGACCTGGATTTCTGAAACCCGGCCTGATGGTCTGACAGAAGATTTTTGGTTTTCAGAATCCACATAAGATGGTTGTTGATCATTTCCTGGAATATCTTTCCGATGCAAGACGTTAAACTGATAGGCCTATGATTGGACTGTATCGATAGATCTTTTTCGACCTTAGGTATACGAAAAGCAAATGTAGTTTGAATTCAAGGGTTTATTCTTGAGTACATCGTTGGTATTTCTATTAAAGCCTGGCGATGACGACTTTGATTGGCTGAGAGCGTATTCCAGTTCCATAAGTACGAATGCACCATTACAATGAGGAATTTCAGCAGTGCTGAAATCTAGCGGAACTTCCTTGTCCACCTTTGAGTTTGAAACTCAGGTTGATAATTAGAAGAGCTACATGTACTTTGGAACTGGTCAGCCATCATCTCCGCAATGGTAGATGCATCATGTATAAAAGTCCCATCATCCAGTTGTAGGCACGTTATGCCTGTAGAATTACCATGCCCAGCGATACGTTTAACCCTTGACCAACACTCTTGTGTTGTAGTACTGGACGAAATTCCAGAAACACATTCGCTTGCTTAAACTTTTGTCATCACGTCAAGCGGCGTCAGTCCTGACTGAATATAAATTTAATGTGGGCACCACGAGCGTAAAGTAGAGCCTGGTTATGGACTGGCTCTAGTCTACTTAGGACGATACACCCGTAGTCAATCTTGGACAGAACCAGATTGATACACCCGTATAAGCGTTTTTGGTTCCGCTCGCAATTTAGTACCCTCCTACATTTTTACAATGTTGAGAGCTCTAAGACAAACAGTCCTTAACTCTTCAACATGTAATTTCCAAGTTAGTCTTGGATCAACGATTAGTCTTAGGAATCTGACGCTGCTGACGATTTTGATAGTATTTTCCCTCATAGAAAGTAGTCCGAAGTGTGGTCGGAGGGGGCAGAAGTAGACCAGGATTTCTGAAACCCGGCCTTATGGTATGAGAGAAGATTTTTGGTTTTCAGAATCCACATAAGATGGTTTCCGCGAATATCTTTCCGATGCAAGACGTTAAACTGATCGGCCTATGCTTTGACTGTCGATAGATCTTTTCCGACCTTGGGATAGGAACGGCAATTGCTTCCTTCCACTTCGCAGGATATGAATCTTCTTGCCAGAGCATATTGTATACGAAAAGCAAATATAGTTTGAATTCAAGGGTTTATTCTTGAGTACATCGTTGGTAATTCTATTAAAGCCTGGCGATGACGACTTTGATTAGCTGAGAGCGTATTCCAGTTCCATAAGTACGAATGCACCATTACAATGAGGAATTTCAGCAGTGCTGAAATCTAGCGGAACTTCCTTGTCCACCTTTGAGTTTTGAAACTCAGGTTGATAATTAGAAGAGCTACATGTACTTTGGAACTGGTCAGCCATCATCTCCGCAATGGTAGATGCATCATGTATAAAAGTCCCATCATCCAGTTGTAGGCACGTTATGCCTGTAGAATTACCATGCCCAGCGATACGTTTAACCCTTGACCAACACTCTTGTGTTGTAGTACTGGACGAAATTCCAGAAACACATTCGCTTGTTTAAACTTTTGTCATCACGTCAAGCGGCGTCAGTCCTGACTCTGAATATAAATTTAATGTGGGCACCACGAGCGTAAAGTAGAGCCTGGTTATGGACTGGCTCTAGTCTACTTAGGACGATACACCCGTAGTCAATCTTGGACAGAACCAGAGATTGATACACCCGTATAAGCGTTTTTAGTTCCGCTCGCCATTTAGTACCCTCCTACATTTTTACAATGTTGAGAGCTCTAAGACAAACAGTCCTTAACTCTTCAACATGTAATTTCCAAGTTAGTCTTGGATCAAAGATTAGTCTTAGGAATCTGACGCTGCTGACGATTTTAATAGTATTTTCCCTCATAGAAAGTAGTCCGAAGTGTGGTCGGAGGGGGCAGAAGTGGACCAGGATTTCTGAAACCCGGCCTGATGGTCTGAGAGAAGATTTTTGGTTTTCAGAATCCACATAAGATGGTTTCCGCGAATATCTTTCCGATGCAAGACGTTAAACTGATCGGCCTATGCTTTGACTGTATCGATAGATCTTTTCCGACCTTGGGATAGGAACGGCAATGGATTCCTTCCACTTCTCAGGATATGAATCTTCTTGCCAGAGCATATTGTATACGAAAAGCAAATGTAGTTTGAATTCAAGGGTTTATTCTTAAGTACATCGTTGGTAATTCTATTAAAGCCTGGCGATGACGACTTTGATTGACTGAGAGCGTATTCCAGTTCCATAAGTACGAATGCACCATTATAATGAGGAATTTCAGCAGTGCTGAAATCTAGCGGAACTTCCTTGTCCACCTTTGAGTTTTGAAACTCAGGTTGATAATTAGAAGAGCTACATGTACTTTGGAACTGGTCAGCCATCATCTCCGCAATGGTAGATGCATCATGCATAAAAGTCCCATCATCCAGTTGCAGGCACGTTATGCCTGTAGAATTACCATGCCCAGCGATACGTTTAACCCTTGACCAACACTCTTGTGTTGTAGTACTGGACGAAATTCCAGAAACACATTCGCTTGCTTAAATGGCACAAAAGTGAACCCTGTGGTGCACTCTACGCCGGCAATAGTGCCCGTGAAGTGACGTCTAGTAAACGCCCGCACTGTACAAATATGCCATCATCATTATCGATATCTGGCACACCCAGAAATATGCCGTGATGATATATTTTATTTATTTACATATCTTGCTTACCATTTTGAATTTTTATATCATGTTTTAACCAATAATGTTACAGCTGAATTCTCGAAAGGGTATTAGCTCAACACTAAAATGAGTGTTAGCACCGTTTTAACACGGTATTAGCGTAACACTGAATTCTTGAAACAAAAACGGTATTAGACTAATACGGTGCTAGCTTAACACCACATTACCACATTGTATCAAACCGAACAAACGTCATCGATAATCAAATTTTACTTCCGATAAACTAGAGGTAATGAGGCAGGAAATAAATAAGAGGTACAATATTTTATTTGACAAACTTCGTGCTTGGGACGAAGTTTGTTTGGGAGTAAATGCGGTTGCTTCCCAAGCACGAACTGTTACTGAAATTAAAAATAAGTGAAAGCAGAAGAAAGTCAGCATAAAATCAAAACGTAAGTAAAAAATGACTTAATTCAATAATTTGTGTAGGTCCCTTAAAGTGAGGGTACTTTGTGCCGACTGGTGTAAATTTGTGCCCTTGTGTTCCAGGCTAACAAATGAACAACTGCCAATTTTATCATGAATACTAGGTGATATTAAATTCTATTTGCACCAATTATAGAAAATTTAAATAAAAAAACTTAACAAATTTGTTTTCATTTTCACATCACATTGTTATCAAAGGTTGACTAGTTTGCCCCTAGCGATTACAATTTAGTCGTCTTAAAATGTCGGCTCCGGTCCGGTGGCTCAATGGTTAGAGTAACGCCTCGTAATCATGAGTGCGCTCGGGGTTCTGGGTTCGAATCCCACGAAGGCATGAATGTTGTGTATGTGAATCCACTCTGTAATTGGGATTTAAAAAAAAACAATGCTCATATGAATAAAAAACAGGGTCGTTACTGTTTCGACTTCTGCAGGGACTATTCGGTCTTTGTATATATTATTCTGTTTGTGTGCGTGCGTGTGTCAATTATTAATATTTATAATAAAAGGTTCTATAAATTTTACAAAAACACTCAAGCCGGGTTCATTCTTACATGAACGCATTCGATGCAACTAGTTACGTTCGAAAACTTTGCAATTCTGTAGAACCCTGTAATAATATAAAATTTAAATTGAGCGCTCATTTGAGCCATATCTTAAAAGTGAAGGATACTGTGCTGTAGATTATTAGCGTTAAAATTTATACAGATTTTTGTTGCAGAAACCTCATCTTCTGTGGTTGGGAATTTAATATAGTTTCCAGATAAATGTAAAATTGCATTGCATAAGTTTTTTAAAACTCTACTGCAACTATACTGATTAACATGGACCACAACTCCCATTATATTTTGAAAACTTCCACTCATTACTGTTGCAGGTAATGGTCTGAAATGTCATCAAGACTTGATGTATTCTTGGACGATGTATCCCATTTGGACGGTTTAATTCTTCATTTGTCTCTCTTTCTTCATCGAAAAATAAAAATCGTCTCATTTTGTTACATTGCTGAAGAAAAATTAAATTTTTAAATAAATGTTTAATAAACACCACAACGAATTTTTACTACCGACTAAGTTTTAGTTTTGGTACCAAATCTTACCTTCATCAGAAAGTGTTATTCTTTGAGAAAAGGATTAGCTTATTTGTTTCTTGCTGTCATGGATACGAATGTTAACGATGTTAACACCGGTATTTGATGAGTGTTAAGAGTTTGGAGTTAAATTGTTTTAAGAATAGGGTAGGCCTTTTAGAGCAAAAACAATTAAAAGCAGTTTCAAAGCTGCTGCTGCTTTTATGAAGAGAACTTACTACAATATAGGCCCTAGACGCCGTCAAGTCTAGAAGATATAGTAATCTGCATAACATACATTCAGAGTATGGAAATTTTAAAGTCTTGTTCACTTGGATTATTTTTGTGAATAAATAAACAATTTAAACGTTTACATTTAGATTATTAGTTTGTATTCTTTACTTTGGATGTAATCCCGTTCCGTTCATATGAATGCCGGTGTAAACTTTAGATAATTTTTATGGCCTTATCAAGATTAACGGTCACTTAATTGAATTTATAAATTTATTTAAAAAAGCATCATTTGCATTTTCCACGTTGTAATGGCCCAGTGCAAACCTCTGTCTAATAGTTGGTGTGCGTGTCGCAGGCGGCGTAAGTGAACAGGGAGAACGCGGAAGAATAAGGCGGGATTGAGAGTAATAGAGATTAAGGTGACAAGAGGGCGGTTGCAATTGCAAATCGTGGAGAAAAAAGTAGTGAAAGAAGTAAAGAAAAATTATAGGAGAAGTAGTTGAAGCAGAAAAAGAAGACTGGAAGCTCTATATAAGAAGCTGAACAGTGGGTAAAGTAAAGGAGAAAGCCGTGGAAGTCTGGGAGAAGAAAGGAGACTCAATACCCAAATACCTTTATTTATTAAGATAAGTTTTAGCATAGTATATTATATTGTAAGTTTTTGTATGTACCTATGTTCAGTTGATTTTTTATAAATAATAACTAATAAAAATGCGATCCAACCGTCTCGTTCTCTTAACAAAATACCTGTTACTCGAATCTTACACCCTAAATAAAAAAAATACATTACAGCTTACTGTAATTCTCTTCATATTATCAATACTCATAAAATATTAAGCAATCGTTAAAGTTTAATGTCATGACTCTAAGCTCCCACTCTATTTTCTGACGAATACAGCCTAGGCCAATAACCGATAACATATTTCGAATAACTGGAGTATCGGAACGCATAAATTATTAAATAACCAGTTGCAAACCTTATGTTATATTATAGAAAAGTTGTTTAGTGCAATATTTCTTACGATTTTGTATCTAATTTTCATTCTTAATAATTTAAATTAAATAATATTTTTATTCAATATATTTTTTGTAGAAAAAAATTCCGAGATGCTTTACTTCTTTGATTTTTTTGACTCATACTTATCATGGCATAAAAGAAAACTTGACCTAGTAGAAATATTTTGTAAAATAGGGTTAAAAATAAATACAAAGGAAACTAAAGACATGCGACTAAATAATCGCTCGCAAAATTCATTATACATAGGAAATGAACTTAGAGAAAGTTTTCTTAGGTAGCAGAGCGCGCGATAGACGATGACGCAAGAATACAGAAAACATGAGACATATTCTGATAAACATAATATTTAATATTAAAATATATATTTCATCTTAAAACAAAATAAAGATATGTAATCACTGATCTCTAATACATATCTGGATAGTGTTTAGTTGTAGTTGGAGCACTTTAAAGTTAAAAGTTATGTCATCTTATAGGAAATTTTCCAGCAAATTTGAGGGTGTTATCCACAATGTGAACATTTGAAAATTCATGAATATAAAGACACTCGGTTATGTTTCAAAATTTTTATTAAAAGTTTATGTACATTTCGGCAATTACGCCATCCTCAGAACTAAACTTACAAGAAAGCGACAGTCCAATTTGTAGATGAAAATGGTCAGGGGATTAAAGAATACCCAGAAGTGAAGATGTAAATAATTCATTAATTTTCTCCCGTCTAATGGCTTTCTGAATTTCGATTGCTTCTAACAGGTCTAACTTTAATCCCCTGTTCTCTTTATGAATTATTTTAAAATTATCTGTTGAACAATCACAATTCTGACAGAGAAAAGTCAAACATTTGCTTATCTTTTTGTTCAAATGCCATGGCTATCCCTATTAATTAAGAAATTGAATACATTAATTTAATAATTAATTTATGTGACTAAATTATCACAGAATTTTTTCTACTGATACCATGATACCTCAGCCATTTGTTGGCAGATATATATATATATATATATATATATATATATATATATATATATATATATATATATCGCACCCCGGCGAGAAGAGTGACACAAGTCAAAAAAATAGTTTTGCGTAAAACTTAAATTAAAGAAGACAGTTCTCGAATGTAAAGTTACTTACATTAGTTCAAAACGAAACGACATTAGCTCCATCTCTCGAAAAATATAATTTTGATTTATGTCACTATTCCTGATTATTAGAAGCATATTTTTTACCAATTTTATCTGATAAACTTAGAATTTCTAAATTTTGACTTGTGTCACTATTCTCGCCGGGGTGCTATATATATATATATATATATATATATATATATATATATATATATATATATATATATATATATATATATAAGATGTTCGTTCTAAATGGGGAACCATTGCTATCTCAAGAATTATAAGAGCTACAAGGAAGGTTAAATTAGCAAACAATTTCTATTTCACAAGACAAATATAATGAAAACAAAAATTATTTTTTTCGACCAGTAGTTCTCAAAATATTTTTTTTTTTGTGTATAATCTTTTGTAAGAAACTTTCGGCATGGAATTTGTACAAAATACATTGACGGAAATAATGGTGTATGTCACATCAGATTTTTTAATTCTGATTTTGGGAACATGCGAAATACACATTGTTATCAATATCAACCTGTTAAATTACCTTGTATAATAAACCAGCTCTCAATAAAAAGAATATGATTTTTTTATCGTATTTTTTATTTGGTATTTGCCATTGAAAAATATTTTTCATTTAATGTATTTTACTGTTACAGGAGAAGAGTTTTTATATTGGGTCCATCTCACCATGTTCGATTATCTAGTTGTGCATTATCGCAAGCTCGAAAATACCATACACCATTATACGATTTACACATAGACACTCAAGGTATGGTAGCAATGGTTTCCAACTGAAGTTAATATTGAAACGATTTCCGTGAACAGTATATGCTGATCTGGATGCCACTGGTTTATTTGAATGGATGGATTTGAGAACGGATGAAAATGAACATAGTATTGAAATGCATTTACCATACGTCGCACGAGTAATGGAAGAGTAAGTAATATTCTAAGTGAAAGTCATTCAACTCGGATTTTTAATCTAAAACAAAAAAAAAATAAGATTAAAACTTCGAGGTAGTGACCATTTTACAGCCTAACATTATGTATTATATGTAAAAAATAAACAAAAATTGTATTTTAGCTATAGAGATCAGTTCACTATTGTTCCAATTTTAGTTGGATCCCTTAGTCCAGAACGGGAAGCAATTTACGGCAAATTATTATCTTGTTACTTAGCTGATCCACAAAATCTTTTTATTATATCTTCCGATTTTTGTCACTGGGGACAAAGATTTCGGTATACATACTATGATCGTTCTTATGGTAGTATATACCAATCTATAGAAGGATTGGATCGTGCTGTACGTAACATTTTTTTTATTGTTATACAGGGTGTGTAGAGGGCACGGATTTAAGGGTGGATCTCATCTCATTTCAAAACAATAAAAAAAATCATATAAACATATATCATAGCGGCCGTATACAATGGAAAACAATAGGTGATTCCACTCATCGAATTTTTATATAAATAATATACATAATTATTTCTTCCCATATAACTGTGTTATTTCCAATTTTAAATGGCACAAAAGTGACCCCTGTGGTGCACTCTCCACACCAGCTATGAGTGCCCGTGAGGTGACGCCTGGTAAGCGCCCACATGGTAAAATATATCGTCATCATTACCGATGTCTACATGTGTTGTAGATACTGGCACACCCAGAAATGGGTAATATGCCGTGATGATATATTTATTTATTGACGCAAATTCCTATATGTTTTATCATATTTTTTTTTGTAAATGCTGAAATATATTACAAACTTTCAAAACTCGCGGATTTTTCCGGGCTTGATGACGCAACCGAACCCGGCTCTCATTTATTGGCCGACATTATAAGTAGGCGTTCCCATAATCAAACCAGTGACTGCCAGACTGTTTCACTGGAGTATTTGGTTTTGGAGTTATGCGGCTACATGCTATTATTTTTACAAATACTTAAATACTAATAAACTGTAACTTCAATATACTAAATTTAAGATAAGTAAAAGAAAAAAAAATGAGAACAAAATGAAATTTTCAAATTTAATAGCCGCACAACATTGACAAATGGTTTAGTACCTCTGATAACAACAGCTAAGACAGCACATGTACCTATTAACTAATATATTGCTAATGCTCGTATCTTTCCCATAAGAGTAGGTGAAGGAAACACTGTGAAATGGAAATATCATTTCTGCATAAGTCCATCTCTCACAAACACCCAACCGGCATTATGCGCATGCTCGGAAATCTTGACTGCTATTGGCTAAGGCTGACAGCGTCGCTGGCTGGGCTGCGTACCAAAATCCTACTCTTGGAGAACGAAATTATTCAAAGTCGTTTCAAAACTAATAACCTTACCCTCAGAGTTTATGCAACCTGTTCCAAAACAGCCAGAGTTTACTCCAAAGTGATGTTCTACTTTACTAACGAGGAGAATATAGAAATTACTCCACAATATTTTCAAACGTAGATGCTCACGATTCTCAGCATATGAAAGTAATTTGCCTTCTTGAGGAAGAAAACATGCTTTTGGTTGAAAATAATAAAATAAACATAAGTTGGCGTGTATTACGAGCATACTTTTATAATAAAAGCGCTTTTATGGAGCGTACTTTCATATTATATTGAGGAGAGTGCTCCATAAAAGCGCATTTATTACGGTCTTGACATTAATGTTGTAATTATAAGTAGTTTTGTTAGTTTTATAAAATTATTTTTAATTTTGTTTCAATTTTGTACTTCAACAAAACTCTCATTCGTTCCATAACACAACACATACTCTACGCCAAAATTCGGTATTGTTGGTTTTGGAACGCTGCCCTGGTGATGCAGCGAGCACATGGTTTTACTTTGACGTTTGATTTCATTTCTGTTTGTAGTTGCACTTCGAAAGCGTTTGCTTTGTGTTTCATACAGTAATTTATTGTCACCTAAATAAATTAATCCTGACCAGATTGTATTCCTATTATTTTTACAGTACAACAAAGTAAATTATTTAATTCAAATTTAGCACTAGAATATGTCAATGTTTTTTATTATTACTAATATTTATATTCAAGAATTTACATACAAAATAAATAGTAGGTACATTGTTTAATTTCGCAAAAAGTGATCATGATTTCCTCGTTAGCCAATAGTAGTCAAGGTTTCGAAGCATGCGCATAATTCGCGGTTGGGTGTTTGTGTGAGATAGACTTTTGCAGAAATGATATTTCCATTTCACAGTGTTTCCTTCAAGAAAAGCAAAGGATCCGCAATATATTAGTTAATAGGTATATGAGACAGCAACTGGTAAGAGAGAAAGCACGATATAATTGCTCTCCACCACTGGCTTCGTTTACGTCGTAAGGCGGGAAACGATAGATACCAAATTTTTGACATTTTTTTTTCTCCCATAACAAGCCGAATTTTTAAAAAAGAAAAATGAGTGAATTTCTGAATTTAAAAATATTATAACATGAAAAAATAAAAAAATCGTGGAATTGCCCATTGAAGATAGTCTTTTGTTTTTCCTTATTTGTCATAATTATTTTCCGAATTAGCAGATGTGCATTTAATCACGGTAATAACGCTAGACGTTTGTACGAGGAGAATTTTCCAAATCGGAAGATACCAAATAGAAGATTCCTTGGGTCAATTGATCGCTATAGCTCTGAAATTAGGCATTTCCGGATATATGTTTATATGAACTTTTTTATAGTTTTGAGATATATTATCCACCCTTAAATCCGTGACCTCTATTTTTTGAACACCTGCATACCTAATTTTGTTAATTATTCAAACTTTTATAAATTGTATTTCCTTATAGGGCATGAGCATTATAGAAAGTTTAAATCCACTGGAATTTACCGACTATTTAAAGAAATATGGAAATACAATTTGTGGTAGACACCCTATAGGCATTTTATTACAGGTAAAATATATTTTATTATTCTGTATAATTTACTTTTTATTTATTTATTTTTATTTATAGGCAATACAAGCTCTTCTTAAGTCTGGGTGCAGTAAAAATGCTAGTTTAAAATTTTTGAAATACGCTCAATCAAGTCAGTGTCGGAATTTAAACGATTCTTCAGTGAGTTACGCGTCTGCTGCACTCGTTTTTGAATAATTTGTGGCCTTATGCCCAATACTATGTATTCAGCTCAGGTTACAAGTAATAAACTGCGTTAAATATTTAACGATACGTCAGTGATATATCAATAAATGTTAAATTACTTTCTTGGGTGTGTGAGTATATTTGTGTTTCTCGGAGATTGATTTAATTAATGTAATATGCAAATATAATAACGGATCTTTTACAAAATTATACAAACGAAAATATATAAAGAAACTAAATTTATACACTAAACCATTTCACATGCATTGATTTTGATTATTATTGGCAACCAGCCATTATTATTTTCAATAACATCTGTGTCTGTGTCAGAATATTTACACAGGATATTTACTTTTATAATTTATGGCGTAAGAAGGGTCCTGGCCATACTGTGTTGTACATATATATATATATAGTTTCGCAGGAGAGGAGAGTAAAAATAAAGTTTCAATCAAAACTGAGCAGCGATAAATTACTTTAGTAATGAATTACTAATTAAATTATAGTTGTATGAAGCGATCTAAGGAGATATAACACAAACTTATGATTTTTTAAATGGCAACCATGTTGAAACTAGTCTTATTTTTTTGCCAATTTTATAAGCTTTTTAGTGATACCGTGAGTAATTTTTAACGTGAAACATTGGGTTTGTCATATCCATGGTTACGACTTGATATTTGATTGATAGCAATATATTGGCCCGTTCCATTTAAAATGAAACATAGGGAACTAATCTGACAGAAGTATTATATTTAAATATTGCAAAAAAATTAGCGGAGTCAGAAAACCACTCATGAGAACTAAACATATTTCGGGCACAAGGTGCACCCAGTATTTTTTCTACATCTAAATTTAATTTTTAGAAAACAAGTATAATTATTTAAACAAAATTAACCTCTAATGACATCTTGTCAATATGACAGATAACCGTTGAATTTTCCTATAAGTTATGATTTGACATTTGACTGACAGTAATGTATTTGTCTGTCTCATTTAAAATGACACATGGGGAATGAATTTGACACAAGTATTATATTTAAATATTGTAAACCACTCGGGCACAAGGTGCACACTATATTTTTTCTGCAACTAATTTTAATTTAGAATGCAGGTATAATTATTTAAACAAAATTAACCTATATTGACTTCTTATCAAATGTCAAATTCGTTCCCTATGTTTCATTTTAAATGGAACGGGCAAATACATTGCTGTCAATCAAATATCAAGTAGTAACCATGGATAAGACAAACCCAATGTTTCACGTTAAAAAATACTCACGGTATATAACAAGTCTACATTCTTTTGCTTTAACATGAATAAAAGATGAATTATTAATTTTTTGTGGTGAAAAAATTGGAAATTATTAAGAAAGAAATGAAAAAAATCATAATAGTTCATCATTTGTTTATTTTGATTCCATCTATTAATTATGTTCTCAAAATTATTCTAAACCAATTATTTTTGGATTAGTTAAATTATTATTTATCGACGTCACAGTTGGCTTTGACATAATTTGAAAAAAAATGGTTTCATATGCTTTTAAAGTAAATAAATTAAAAATATGTGTAAACCTGAAGCAAATAATATTAAAAATAAACAAATGATGAAATATAATTGATTTGTAATAATTTTCAATTTTTTCACCCCAAAAAATTAATGAATCATCTTTTATTCATGTAAAAACAAAAGAATATAGACTTGTTACATATCGTTGAAAAGCTTATAAAATCAGCAAAAAGATGAGACTATTTTCAACATGGGTTGCCATTTAAAAAATCATAAGTGTGTTATATCTCGAGAATTATAAAATTTTCAAGAAATCTACTTACGCCATTTTAATTTACCTAAAAAACGGTACAAAATTTGTTAAAACTATTTTTCTCTATTATAATAAATAGGTTATAGTGGAACCAAGCAATATGTGCCCGTGGTCACGACTTGGGAGGTGTGGTCTATTATTAAGAATACATTCGGAGACAGAAGTTTTCTATACAAATTTTAGCGGTTCATGTATGAAGTGGATTTAGTGAGAACACAAATGAAATACATAAACATTTCTTTAAATGTCATTTATTGTATACGTATTATACCATCTCCATAATTCATTTATTAGTACGCCTGCCGCCGCCGCCACTAAATTTCTACTTTTATTCTGTTTGTACTTAACGCGTTCGCGGCAAAATTCTCAAATGTTATTGGTTGAGTATTTACACTAGCGCGTGCCTTCCGCGTCGAGGTCAGGGGCACATATTGCTTGGTCGCACAATATGAGATATTTTCAAAATGAGTAAAAAACGAGTTTTTGCCTGTAGCTCAGAAACAAAAGAAGATCGAAAATTCTTGTGGTGACTATTAAACTTTTCTCAAAAAGTTGACTCTGGAATGTGCAAATATTTCCCGATATACCCTAAAAAAACAACGAAATTGAGACATCCTGAACAACAATGTGTTTTACATGTAGTTATAATATAGTATATTAAAGAACAAGTTTTATAAGACATGTTTTTTTCGCACGCGTCAAAGTTTAGAAAACGAGCCTTGGCGAGGTTTCTATTTGACAAGTGCGAAAAAAAGTCTTATAAAATGAGTTCTTTATACTATTTTTTAGATTTTGCGCCTTCTACATACTAAAATATTGTAAAAAACTGCTAATATTAAACCGAGTCAATTTAAGGAAATTTGCAAGTGAAATGTTGTAGTTGGTATCACTGAACTGACCACATTCAATTATTATTTATTTGAACATTTGAAGGTTAAATTTAAGTATTTGTAGTGTAAATGTCATCTAGTACCAACCTTCTAAAACAAAAAAATGCGTATCGAAATGAAGGCTATTACGATACGCAATTGCGTATCGTAATGACTTCATTATGAACACAAAATCTAAAACATATTTTTTCGAAATCTGACTGCATTGTGCTATGTACTCTATACTAAATCTCTATTTTTTTCTTAAAATGTGTTATTCATATGTAAATATGTTATTTTTTTCGCGGTAAATATACTAAAATTTTGTATTTACTGTGACGTTTTCAGTTTACAAAATTTAGAGAAAAAATCAGTATGATTTTTTTTTAATCCTCTATAATAGGTTAAGATCGCTTCATACAACTATACTTTTGAAATTTTGGAAAAGTAAATATTAATTACAGCTGTCAGCAAAGCATACATTTTTATTGTCAGAACATTAGGTGTTAGGTGTCGAGCGTTCTAGAGTAAATTATTTCAAGCATAACATGCGCGTGTTAAACACCATTGGTCCATTTTTCGTTTTTTATTGAACATATTTAAGTTGACAAAGGAAATTTGAATTATATTTGATAGTAAATACAAGTATTGATATATGTAAATAATGACTGTGATATTTCAATTTTAGAAGTATGTAAACGTCCACAAATATGGAACAACACCAGTAGAAGTCATTTAAAGAAGAAGAGAAATATAAGAAATACGAAGTCGGTTAACTTAGATAAAAGTTAAAAAGTTACCCCATTAGGAAACCATTTTAATCAATACATCACGAAAAATTGACAAAAAGTAAATATTCCTCATTTTAATTTTTGAGAATGTGTAAAACAATACAAAATTTTGCATTTTTTTAGGGCACTATTTTATTTTCTTTCGAATTACAGTGCTCTGTTTTGTTATCGTTTATTATCATTACATGTTGTAACATTCAAGTTTAAATTTTCGTATGGGTATGGTAGTTGATAGTAACCACTTTTTTCCTGATTTTTCAATGGGGTATTCCACTCAATTTTTTTTATTATTTTAAATAAAACTTCATTCAGTTTTGAAGCAATTCATGGTATTAAAAAATCTTAATTGTTCCTAGTTTAACAGTATTTTATTTTCGAAAAATCAGTGTAACGTCACATTTCCCCTATACTTGTCTTTCTCACACACACTGCTCTGAGTACGCTGCGAGAGAAAGATAGCAATTGTATGACGTCAATTTTCCCTTTTAACAAATGTGAAATATCTCGTAAAGTAATTATTTAAAAAATATTTTAATTGTTTTAACTATTATTTATTGAGCCATACTTTAAGTTAAATTGAAAATTTTCTTATTTTTTTGTTATGGTGGAATACCCCATTATGTATAACTTAACACTTGTCTTATGTTATTTTGTTTTTTCCAAAAAGCAATGCATAGGTCACTAGATTCACAATTTTCAAAAAATCAGTCTTTTTCAAGACAAATCTTTTATTATGTGTGTGCTATAAATACGTATATTTTGTTATTTGTATTGTTTGTGAATTGAGTTTTTTTGTTTTTTATTTTGTATTTTTATAAAACGGAAAACTTATTTTCTTCCAAATGTGCAGGGAAAAGTTATTCGAATGCAGCAAATAATTACCTATTTTTGTTTCCTCAAACTGCAGGGAAGTTAGCCAAATCTATATTTCATAAAAAATTCAAATCGGAAAATAATAGAAAGAAAATAATTCTGCTCCTTGAATAATTTTTAAAGCAATATAATACGGCATTACGGTTTCTTAATGACATGATATATACGTTATTTATTTAGCCTTATACTTTCAATAAAAAAATTGATCCCATCATTTTTCTACAACTATAAAATAATATTGTTGTTATCAAATGCATTATGTTTCTAGTATATTAAATGAATGATTTTATTTTATTTCAATAAACATTTTGTACTTTATTTTAAAAAATATATTAAGATTATTCGAGTACATTCTAAATTTAACAGTGTCGCTTCTGCTTACTTTCCTATACTGTGTCTATACTGGAGTTTTTCTACTGTAGTAATCAAGGAAGGTTCAAATGAAATTAATTAAGGATTTATCAACACGCTATACTTATTTACCAACGTATTACTCTAGGTAAACAACAATTTAAGCAAACGAGAAATTTCATTTTATAGTTTACTTATACGGGTAGGTAACAGAGCTGGAAATTTTCAAGTACCGTTACATTACTATTACTCGGTACTTAAAAAAATTCATTACCAATACCATTACTCGGTAATTGTAATTAAAAATTCAATTACAATTACCAAGTAATGGTAATGGTATTTAAAATACCAGGAATTATGCAAAAGGAGTTGAATTGTAGTTAAAACTGATAATTAATTACATTTAATTGTTTACAGCATTACTCACTGACTACATATATAAACGCTTGCCACTAATATTTTTATTCTATTTTACGAGTTTCTATCGATTACAAGTGACACTGTGTGATTGTATTATTTTTTGCGAAGACAATATTTTTGTTATTATTTGCAGGTAGGTTAGGTTAGGTCTTTTCTTCTTATTTGTACTACGTAGGTACCTACAATAATTTATCCTACATCAAACTTCGACATTCTACTTACAAATGTCACTGAAAAATATAAATTTCCTATAGTTAACACATTGCATTTCTTGCGTTTAACTCATGGTAATGGTAATTAAAAATTTTTAAATACTGAGTAATGGTAATGATACCGTAATTACCAAAATTATTCATTACTTTACAGCTCTGGTAGGTAATATATTTATACAGAGTTAAACAAAATTATGGTAACTTTTTATGTTAGTTTTAAACTAAAAATTCTCAGATTCCACAATTTTGAAACTTTCTCTTTGAAGTCAATATATGAAATAATAAATGTACTAGTTTCTTAATGAGTTATAATTTATTTAGCATAATTAATTTTAATTGCATTTTGTCATTTATATTCAGTAGCATTATGAAAAAAAAAAATGGTATGGACGGAATACAGTGGCGGATCTAGAAATAAAATTTAGGAGGGGCTCTACAAAAAGTAATTTTAATATATTTAAACATGATACCTGCACATGTACAATAATATAATTAAAATATCTACCTTTTTTTATTTGAAATGTTTTTCTTGATTACTGAGGGTTTAGAAGTTATTTAAAAAACAAAAATCGACCAAAATCAGTTTTTCATTATCTAGTAGCATTTTAAAAAAAAAAAAAACACATGTGAGATGGTCTTCGCAAGGCGCACAAAAAATCTAACCAAAATCCCAGTGGTGGCGAATGAAAACGGGACATTGTATATGTAACACTATAATAAATTAGCCTTAAAAAATATGATCCGTTATTATTTTTTACATATGATAAATAATTTTGTCTTATTTAATATCTTATCATAAGAATATATCAAGGATCAGCCGATGTTAATAAAATAATATTTGAATCGTGTGAAATTTATTTATCATCCTAAACAAAGTACCTTTTTGATACATTTTAAAAAATTAGAAAAATCAAGAAAATATCTTAAGGATAAAAGCATTTTGATATTGATAACAAAAACAGATAGATTTAAATGGTTATAAATATCTTAATACACAGTTGTGGTGACGTTAACAGAAAAACCTATTTTTCCTACAACCGTGCGTAAACTATATACTTTACGCACTCTTTACAATGTGTAAAGTGTAACTTTTCAACACTAGTCCGTGAAAAGTACTTTTCAACACTAGTCCGTGAAAAGTACTTTTCAAGCACTAGTGCGTGAAAAGTAAATACGTTGCTGGGCTACGGTTGATTTACTTGTCAACTAACACCAACAATATTTAATGATGCCTGTACACTCATATTAACATTTCGGTTGCAGGAAAAATATTGTATGCAACTCGTGTGTAATAGTATTTTTTATCTCGTGCTAAAACAGTACTTTACACACTTGTTACATAAATAACTATTTATTAAACATTTCGAATTTATTTTCACCTTTAATATCGGGCGATCCTAATAAGTTTCTAGCAGGTTTAGTTTTTGGAAGTAATAATTTTAGGTATATTTTGACTTTCACATATTTTTTCGATATGTGACTAATATATTCCTGCCGACAAATCGTTATCATTAAATATGTGGCTGGATTATCTTTATCATTAATATTATTCGTAAGAAAACTTAATTCTTAGACAAGCGAGAGAGTAGTAAAATGATTATCACTCTATTCTATTTAAAACAGTTTTGATAATTGCTTCCAAGAAAATAATTCATGTTGAAACTTTAAATGATGAACTTATTACTTATTTTCATTATTTTTATTGTGGTATGTAATAATATTATTTAAATGTAAAAACTATGTTTCATTATATTTTCACACACCTAAAATTACGGACTACAATAAGACTTTAAAAAAATATATTATTATTTTTGTTCTTTTGTAATAAAAATATAACATGTACCATACCATTTTACAGTAAATTTTCATGAGTCTGGGTACCTGATTCGTGATTATATATAAACTTTTTCTTACCCTGGTGTGATGGTAATTACATGTATATGTATGTTTTGTTCATTATCATTTTTCTACTAATGTATTTCCAAATAATTTTATATATTGAAAAATGTATGATCTCAAAATTGTGATGACTGCAGTTTGTTGCTAGATTGAAATTATGAAATTTCTCGATGTTGATCATTTTTATATTTTCTAGAATCTTAATCATTTTCATATTTATTTTGTTGAAATATGTTTTATTATATATGTATACAGTGTAGATTTAGAAATGTGTCATTAGGTAATGGGGTGCGTATTAACTTAAATCTGTTTTAGAAGGCCTTAGTTTATGAATTGTTACACAAAGTCTTATTTACTTTATTTGAATAAAATAAAAATGAGCTTCACAAAGATATGCTTTAGAAATAAATGTTTAATTTGTTAATAAAATATCTAAGAGGGAGAAGAAGAATAAAATGACAATGATTGGAAACTCAAATCAATATCAATTGTAACAGTTCCTTAGGTTTTTATAATCCCCTCAGTAAAAGAAAAAAAAATCTAATTAACAACATAAACTGCCTATAAATTTATAGGGTTTCTATAAAAATTGCCTACTTTTCTTCAATGTATCTATTTTCAGTTTGAAAACAGTAGATGATTCCTTGTATTAGTTTGCCCATACTATACAGGGTGTTAAAAAAAAGAGTTCACGGGTTTAAAGGTGGCTAATACATCTCAAAACAATAAAAAAAGTTTATTTATATATATATATATATATATATATATATATATATATATATATATATATATATATACAGGGTGTAAATATGAAAACGGGTCATAGGGCTATAACTTTCTGTTTCATATATAGCCAGAAAATAAATTCAAAAAATTGCACAATTAAGAAAAAATATCATTGACTTAAGACGCTTATTAATAAACGTTTTTTGCATATTATTTGTTAAATAATTATTTTAGAGAAGAAATCATAGATAATTTGTCCCATGAAGAAAAATTACAGATTATTAAATAGTTTTAATTGTTCCCTTGTAGTTTGCAGTTTTTCTCGTTTCTTATAACTTATTTCTTATTACATGTAGACCATCTTTAATTTGTAAATACCTATTACAATAAATAATAATTGTTTCTTAAAGAAATATCCTAATGTTTTCTTTATTTTGTATTAGTTCATAAATTAATAATCTTTAAGTGTCCCCTATCAGGATAGTAAAAAATGACAATGTTTTGTTCCTGTCAGTTTCATGGCTAATGATATTTTTTCTTAATTGTACAAATTTTTAAATTAATTTCCTGGCTTTATATGAAACAGAAATGTAATGTGTTTGGTATTAAAAAATTCGTAATTTTTTTCTTTATAATATGCACGAATTATTTGTTCAATAAATTAATATAGAAACTTTTGGCGTCTAAAAAACTGTTTTTCTATGTTATAGCCCTATGACACGTTTTAAAATTTACACCCTATATATATATATATATATATATATATATATATATATATATATATATATATATATATATATTGTTATTGTTAAAAACACAATTTTATCATAAATAATTTCACTTTTTCCTAATTAGCAGATATGCAATTAATATTCGGTTCAATTTATAATTGATTGTTTTCCATTGTAAACGGGCACTATGATTTTATTGTAATGTTAAAAGTATGAGTTTTATGTATATGTCAGAAATAAAATATTAAAATCGCTATAGCTCTGAAACTAGGCATTTCCGGATATATGTTTATATGAACTTTTTTTATTGTTCTGAGATGTATTATCCACCCTTAAATCCGTGAGCTCTATTTTTTAACACCCTGTATACATAATTATTTTTTCATGAATGTGTAGAATTTTTACTTGTTACGATGATGAGAATTACGTATGACTATTTCAAGCTCATAAACTTGTTCGTGAATAAACCCCTAATCACTTATAGATTTTTTAATATACACAAAATATAGTATGTAAGGTTAATTATATACACCATGGCACAATATTGGCAAATGCCATTCGTATAAGCCGAGATTAGAACCCAGAACCGTTTTTACAATATTGTCGCCTTAGCACTCGGCCATATCGACAGACTGAAGAATATTTCATAATATAAACAACAATTTTTGTATGTTGTAATTGTATGATTCATAAGCAATCATAATACTAAACTGTCGATCCTTATTAATCAAAGTGCATTAATATTTATGTATTTTGTAATAAAATTAAAGAATATTAATAATATTCATTGAGCTTTCAAATACATCTTTCTTTATTTGCCCATTCTCTAAAAAATAGGACTGATAAATTAATAAAATTTTATTAAATATATATTTACTTTTAATTTTCTCCTAATAATTTGAAATGATATTTTCAATACAGTGCATATTTTTAAGTATAAAAAAATATCGTTTTTATTATTACTTTTCTAAAATTAGGGCATTCATTATAGGGTCCTACACCATTTTTTAAAAGAACAGGATGAAATAAGAATTTTAGTGCAAACGCAACTTAAAAATTTTACGTAATAAGCGAGATTTGAATTTTTAAAATTAAGAATTTGGTGCGTGACGTTGCAGGTACTGACCAGTGTTCGACAAACTCTGTTAGTTATAGAGGGAACAAATTTTTTCAAGTTTGAGTTAATTATAAATACATTATAGTTAATATTAGCTTTGTTCGATGACATGTACTAGGCCGCCCTAGTGTTAACTTTATTACACTAACATGTTTTATGAGAAACGGGCAGCTTCTGGCAGGCTGTTCGATGACAAAAATTTTAAGAACTAGTGCTCACGTTTCTGACCTGACTCGCGAGGTGGTGTAGAAAGTGCAGAGTAGGAGTGGGGGTAACTAAATGTTCATCGGTAGACATTTTAATTCTATCCTATCTACACATCTGTTTTTTAACCTAAAATTTTACACATTGAGAAAATAAAATAATGGATTCAGATATAGTATATTCTCTTTGTTTTGTTATATAAAGAATTAATTAATATATCTGTCTCTGAATCTAATGAAGAATCAAGTGATGATTGATCTTCGTCAGAATCGTTTATTAGTTCAAACATTATGCTCTTTAAAACAGACATTTCTGCAGTCACTTCTTTGCAGCTTTATGATATGACTGTGTTTATAAACAACCTAACCTTTTACACCTTTGGCTACGCTTGGCTTGATTACTCACAACTGATCAAACTTGCCCAAATATACACTAGTGTGTTTTATGAAACCACAAGAATTAGACTGAACTAGTGTACACTACACTGCACTGCACTATTCTGCTCTGCACTTCAAGCACTTCTCATCGAACAGAGCTATTACTAGATATTATAATTAAACAAATTCATCAAACACAAAATTGTTAAATTTTTTGTTAGATATACATCAACGTGACATTTCATAATCTTTTAAAGGTGACCGCAGTAGACGCGCGAATCTCCTTTTTAAAATCAGGCGACCAATCAAATTCTTAGTACCTAACGCGTCATACTCAATTAGTAATTAACTTCAATCGCTTATAGTTTGCGACTTAATCAATATTTAAACCAAAAAAAATTCACTAATACTCATTATTTTATGTATGACTATGATTACCCTATTGTGGAGCAATCAGACAAAAACAGATAAATCCGTTTTTCAGTAAAAATGAGATTAGTATGACTTATTAGTAATAGTGGTCAGATAAATCCAATGGTGCTGTCAGAATCAAGCTAAATAAAATAAATCTTATTGAAAATCGAACTTAAAACCTAGGCAATCAAACAAAAGCAGATAAATAAATTCTAAAAGAAATGTTAATAAAAATTTGTTCGTTCTGGCCAAATAAACATATTTACTTATCAATTAGTTTTTAAATTATTTTTTTTAAGAATGGATTTAAGACGATGAAAACTAACAACTCTCTTTTATTTCAAACAAAAGCAGATATATCGATTTCAATCAAACAAAACTAGATAAATTCATTTTATTTTTGTAAATAACACCATTTAGGATAAAAAAATATAATTAAATTTTAGTTTTCATGTCAGACAACTGCACCTTACAGAATGCAAGTTTAATTTTTTATTTAAATATTACGCATTTATAGATATAGATTTATTGTTAATATCTCTAAACTAATAAAAACGGATTTATCTGCTTATGTCAGATTACTCCACAATTATACTAAAAAAATGATATATTTCATACATGAATTGCTTAGTGTTACAAAAAGCCTATTTTGTTAATATGAAATACGTCAGTGAATGTCTGAAAATAGTAAGTAATCTATCGAGAAATTACACAAAGAAAAAAATTTCCCGATCATTATTCGCGGTTCTATTAACCAATAAAACATGTACTTCCTTTATATTTATTTCATAAAAATAAAACCTAAAGAATTTGTCACAGTTTTCTCTTGATCAATCAAATACAGATTTCGCTGGATACAAACTGGTCCCACCAAAAGAATAAAAGTCTATATGAATATAAAAAAAAAATACTCAGATATAAGCGCAAGTTTATTTGTCTACAAGACTAGTATTGTTGGTGTGATCAAGTGGTCTTTGTGCTCTAGATTTTGTTGGTGTGTAATTTTTATTTAAATACAAGTGAAAGAGAAAATGTTTTAGTGTTTTACATTGTTCATTCATGCAATTCTTAATTTTAATACCAGATGTTAGCAGATTTTTTAAAAATTTAACCAAATAATTTGAAAACTTTAAATAATTAAATTTAAAATAATTTATTTCGTTAATGGACAGTTGCATCAATATTAATTGGGAATTAAAGAAAAATTCAATTAAAAACAACATTTATTATTTAATTCTCAATTAAAATAATAGTGCAACCCGCCGTAAAAATATGTACAAACAGTCATACAAAAAAATCTCCGTACGACAATAGTTTTAATGTATTTTGGGAAAAATAGCAGTTTAAAACTCAATATATTTAATTTTCTTTTAATCCAAAATGAAACGCAGTATATTACGTTATTATAAATATAAAATAACCAAAACATTTAAATAACATACCATTTATTTATGTTTTATAAATAAATATATGTGGATGGTTTTCCTTTGATTTTTTCCACCAGTAACTAAGCGATGAGTCATTGAAACTACCAAATTTTTGGTCACCGATGGCATTATATTCTGCCATTTTTCTTTTAATTTATTTTAAATTCTTTTTTGGTTTATATTCTTTTTTGTTTTAATAATTTTCCGCACTTTCTCAATCTGGTTAAAGTCCGGAGAGCGTGAGGGATGATTAAGCATATTTTAATTTATACAGTAGGCTTTTCTGATGCATGAAATTAAAATTGTCTATTTGTATGACTGTATATACATTTTGATAAATGGATTTAAGTTAATTAGATTGAAAATCGAAAACAGTTAAAACAAAAAAATATATACAGAATGTGCAACGAAACGGAGTTTAACATAGGATTTTCTAAATGTGCGGAAATTGGATCTCTGTACATTTTAGAGGAAAAGTACAAGAATGAAAAGTTGTTTAAAACTAATATTTACTTTTAAAATTTGTCAATTAATGCAATAGAATATCTGCAGCACTAGATATTTAGAAAGTGAAATATGACATTTTCGCCAAAAATCAGAAAGCTATGGGAATCTAAACAAATAAAACAAAATATCAATTAAGATTATAATACTTAAATTTTTAATGCTGAAATATAATGTAAACATAATGATTACAACAATGAGATTAATAATACTGAACTGAACAACATTTCAGTTTATATTAAAAATGATAATTATCCTAAAATGTGTTAAATAATTAATAATAAAATAAATCACAAATTCTTCGGTACAGAACAAATCCATTTTATAATGCACAAACGCACAGTAAAGTAATTTATGGACTATAACAATGTACACACAATAATTACAATTAACAAACATCAAACATCAATAACACTAAATACTAAACTGAACTATCAGAATAAGATTTTGTTCTATTTGTTTTATTTCCATGGCTATCTGATTTTTGACGAAAATATATTTTATTTTCTGAATATCTACTGCTACAGATATTTTATTGCAAAAAGACTTTTCAAAGGTAAAAATTAATTTTAAACATCTTCTTATTCTTGTACTTTTTCTCTAAAATGTACAGGAGAGCCAATTTGCGCACATTTTTAAAATCCTATGTTAAACTCCTATATTTCGCGTTTCGTTGCACACCCTGTATAAATATTGTAAAAGAAGTACAATTTTTACAATTCATTAGTTTTTACAATACACATATTAGAGAATATGAAAAAACAGAACTATTTTTATTATTGCAGGTGATCTAAGATGAGGCTTGTTAAATACTTGATATTTTGCTTCTTTTTAATATGTAAGTTTTAGTTTAAGAGAATAGTATTTAAGAACAGCAATTTTCAATTGAATATAACGTGGTTAAATATTTTCTTTTGTTATAATCGTAAATAAAAACATTTTTTAAGAAATCAGTCTAGCAGTTGTTATATAATCAAATAAAAACGTTATTACTAGCAAGAAATTTAAAATTGTGATTTGGTTATTTTCACCCATGAAATTGTAATTTTTGCCTCAAATATCAAATTTTACGGTTAAATAGAAAACTACAAATATATTCCATTAAAATTTTAACTTACCTATAACTGGTGATTCATTGATCTTGGAAAAAAAATTCAAACCATGTTTTTTTAATTTACATACAGTATAGGCTTTTCTACAGACGTTCCATTTTTATGCAATGGTACATATACAGGGTGTCTGTCTATAAAGTAGTCAGCAATTATCTCGCTTATTATTACATTTAGCTGTTTTAACTATATAACACAATGTTACTTCCGGTTTTCGAGTAATAGATAGCAGCTTTTAATTTTCAAATGGAACATTTTATATATTTATTCAATTTTAAAAAGTACATGAAATTTGCTATCTGACTGTATAAAAACTGTTATAAGTCATATTATAATAAAATACAATGGCGAATGATTAAAATATTACATTTTTATAAATGTTTAAAAAAATTGAATTTCAAAGCCTACCTATTTAATATTTAATAAAAGTAATATAAAAATTGTAAAATTCTTCTAAACTGTAGAATATACTTTTATTTGTAGGATACATTTGAAACATTTTGTTATTTTTTAATATATATATTTAGTTTCAAAAATAATATTTTATTTAAAAATTTAGTACAATGTACATTTCGAGGTTTAACCTCATCATCAGGTAGAAAAATAAATGATAAATATAAATATAAACAAATAACAAAAGAGTGAAACAAATAACAAATTAATAAAGATAACAAAATTGAAAATTTATTAATATAAAATTATTAATATAAAATTACTAAAATTTTGAAAAAATATTAGGATCTGATAGGGGTGAATTGTTTAAATCCAAAATTTCATTCATTAGATTTTTTTTTTTGTGTAAAGAATTTTTTATCTCGAAAGCTTCTAAACAATTAGTTTTTTACTTTTGTTTTCAATATGGAGTATTTTTAAATTTTGAATTGTACAAAAATGTTCATTGTTAAATGTAGAATATATTTTTAATGAGAAATGATTTTAATTAATTTTTAAATTTTCTAAATTTAACAAAGAGTGATAAAGAAGTGGCCATTTTTAGAGAAAAAATCTGCTGAATCTAATGGTAAAATAAGAAATATAGCATTCCATTTAAAATGAAAAGTTCGGTACTACTTCCTGTTAAACCGGAAATGTCACTGCTTTGAAAATATTTTAGTTGAAACGGAAAACCCCTAGCTACAAAATACGTAAAACAATATTGAATAGTTTTAAAAAACAAGCTAGCGGAAGCTCGTCCTGGGACTCCTGTATATATATATATATATATATATATATATATATATATATATATATATATATATATATATATATATATGTGTGTGTGTGTGTGTGTTCCATTTGAAAATATAAAGTTACCGTTTGCCCTAAAATTCTTATTTCATCTTGTACTTACAGAAAAAAAAATATTAAAAAAATGGTATAGGACCCTATTGACATACGTTTTTTTATTGATAGCCTACTCCGAGTTAGGATTTTTTTGAACACATTGTATATTTGTAAAATAAACTGTTTAAAGTTAAATTTTTGTTATAAAGTTAGGTATCTTTGTTCATAACATTATTTATTAATTTTCATATACTTCTGAACAAAATGACCAGGTGGTGAAAGCAGCAGAGTATCCCGCCGAAAACAGGAATTTCGAAGGGATTTTTTTGATGAAGAAGGTTCTCCTAGCACTACATACGAAAAGCGAAGCACTGCAGCCGATGAAGGCAGCATCGCACCAGCTACACCGAACACAGGAACTCGTAATGATGTTCCAAATCCTGGTAAACAGGGTTTTAGCCAAGGTGCCTCACTTCGGCAAATTGCTCAAGGTTCAGCGGATCAGGCAAATACGGCCGTTATGAATCAGTTAGCAGCTGCAAATCAAGCCGCTTTCGTTGCTAAAAACACTCTTGCTCAAGCTGCAGGTCAAGCTTCTGCCACAGCCCAAGCGGCGCTTGCTGGTAAACAAATTCTCTTACAAGGTATAGAGCAACAATTTCGTGATGCTAAAGTAGCTCTTGATGGCGAGGCTCAGCAACTTATGCAAGCACAAAGAGCAGCTGATGCCACTCAACAAGCTTCGCAACAATCCCAGCACCAGGTTTGTTATAATTTCAACACGTACAGAATGTATCAAGATAGTAATAGTACAATAGTGAACTCTAGGTGAAACAATAAGAAAACACTCGCCATGTTTCACAAGATTTCAGCGTCTGAATGTCTGAATCAACCTCTAAAGAGACGGCAGTTACACCATACTGATGAGCTCCAACAAGACTGAAACGCGTCTATGGTTACTAGCTGATTTTGGCTGAAAGGTTGATTTAGACGCTGGAATCTTGCGAAACACCCCGAGTGTTTTCTTAATAATTTATGTATCAAGATCAAAGCTGGGACCAGTACTTATTTAAGTACTAAATATTAAATACTTACAAGAAAAGTATTTAAAATACTAAGTAAAATAATACTGCAAGTACTTTTTTCACGTACTTATAGTACAAGTATTAAGTATTTGTTAATTAATTCAATGGGGAAGTTTAGCGATTTTTTTTATTCTTTTATTCCGTGGGAAATGACTTGAAAAATGATGTAACATGTTTTATTTTTTTCAAAAATGCCCAGATTTTCCGGAAGAGCCGATTTTAAGCTGTGATGACGTCGGTAGAGGCTTGGTACAACGTATGTCGCTTATACGCTGACGCACGCGGTTGCGGTTACCAGCTTTGAATATATACATATACATATATATATATATATATATATATATATATATATATATATATATATATATATATATATATATATATATACGTTAGTAGATATGTATATTCAAAGGTTACCAGTCACTTGAGACAGGCGTTGTTCGACTTACGTTCAAGTGGTTCGCTTTCACCGTTCTGTCTGAGTTTGCGCATAACTGATTTGTGACGTACTGAGAGTTTATCCAAAAAATATGAATTATAAATAAATGGAGCAATAATTTTAATTTTTAATTTCAATTTCAGCAGTCATTTGTGTTATATTTGTGAGAAAGTAGTATGTTATATAGAATTTTTACCATGCTAAACTTCCCCATTAGAATATGAAAAAAAAATACTTAATGTAAGTATATCATTCAGATCCAATAAGACAGCAAAAGTAGCCCACCAATTTTAAAGGCCTATAGGTATACCTATTTAATCCCAATTACTGAGTAGGTTCATATACACAAACATCCATGCCTTAGTGGGATTCAAACCCAGATCCGAGTGCACTCATGACTAAAAGGCGTTGCTCTAATCATTGAGCCAGCGGAGCCCACAAATAATTGACAGCAGATTTAACAAATACTTACAGATTATTTTATTTATTGATGTGAGACCAATCAAAATGCATTTCTAACATGCAATTTATTTGTAAAAAGTTATCCTAATAGACACTTACAAAATTGACGTTGACGTCACATGCAAGAGACTTTTTTTGTTTGATAATATTGAAGATCATTCGATTATTCAACTAAAACGATGGCTAGAGCTAGAGGTGTCTATTAAAGAAGACCAAATACTAATCTAATACTAATCATTTCTAAAAAATAACTTGTAACAATGAGAGATAATTTTCTTTTGTTTTAATTGTTGAATGTTTGTTTAGCCTACTCAGTGGCGGCTTAAGGCGTGAGCCACTTAGGCACTGGCTTAGGGCGCCCAAAAAATATAAAAACTAAAGACAAATATATAAATAAACAAAAAAAATCAATGTATGGAATATATACCTGTCCTGTATGTATTATAAAATTTTGGAGCCCCTCAAAGTTAGTTTTGTGTAAATAAATTGTGTAATTTATTGAACATGCCATTGCGAAATAATCAAGTCAGGAAGAAATGATACATAAATTTGCGATAGTGAAGGCACGGAAATTTACTATATAATTTAATCATTCTTGGATTCTCGTTAGTTTTAAATTCCGATAGGTTTATTACCTTCCGTCACCTTTAGGTAAGGAAGGTATTGTTCAAATACTCTAAAAATGCATACACTTACCTAACATTCTCTTTACAATCAAATAATATTACTATCTTGCTTATATCTCTACCAATTTTTGAATTATTGCCCCAAAAGTCAATATAGCCCACTTTTGGATAAAAACTTCAAAATTTTCAAAAATCTAATTTTTATGTATCTAGATACTTCTCAATGCGCTGATTCCAAATTTTAAAACCGCAGGTCCATATATCGTTTCGTTCTCGAGATATTTAGATTTAAAGTTTTGCTCAGAACTGCCCATTTTTGGGTAATAACCCAAAAATGGGCCGAGATATGAATTTGGCGACAACACCATTCGATTCTACAGATAAAAATACATAAGTATAGCAATTTTCATAATTTTTGTCCAACCGGTTCATTTTTTATTAATAAAAGCTTGAAAACCCCTGAAAATAGCCAAAATCTGAAAAAATCGTAAGGGGTACCCCTTACGATTTTTGCGATTTTCGGCCATTTTCAGTTATTTTGCTTTAGAAATTGTATGCGGTGTTCAAAAATTCTGAAAATTGGTGTACTTATGTAATTTTGCCCGTAGAATAGAATGGCGTTGTCGCCAATTTCATATCTCGACCCATTTTTGGGTTATTACCCAAAAATGGGCAGTTTTGTGCAAAACTTTGAATCTAAATATCTCGAGAACGAAACGAGATATCGAACTGCGGTTTCAAAATTTGGAATCAGCGCATTGAGAAGTATCTAGATACATAAAAATTAGATTTTTGAAAATTTTGAAGTTTTTATCCTAAATGTGGGGTATATTGACTTTTGGCTCAGGGCGCCTATATATCTTGAGCCGGCCCTGAGCCTACTCAAAAAAATTAAATGAAATACTATCAATATTTTCGAAATTTAAGGGTATGATATTATTTAATTGTTGAATTCTGAAGAAAATTCCCTATTTAATGAGTTAATAAAAAACATGTAATGCCATTTAAAAAAATATAACATTGATCCATAAGTTGAGTACCACTCGTTTTAAAATAATAAAATGTGTCCCCCTCTATGCCTTACAAAATAACTTAATCACTTTTTTGTGTAACTTTTCATATTCATGAATAAAATGCACTGTTCCATTAACTTGATACACCTGTATGTATTTAACAAATACCTTTCTTTACTTCCCGTGAAAGCAAGCATAACATGACTTACAATTTAAAATAATTCCATTTTGATTATTATTTTATAGGTGAATGTAATGCAAGCAGCTTTAAATGCAGCTCAAGTAACTGCAGATCATGCTAATCAAGCCGCATCTGAAGCTGCCGGTGAACTCGCAGCGCAACGCGCAATGGTCGGATCAGCTAGGCAACGTTTGAGTCAACTCGGAGAAACCCTGAAGAGTGTTCGTATCGACTTTGATGCTACCCAACAAGCTGCGCAGCAAGCTCAAGCTGCTGCACAGATAGCTCAAGCTTCTGCGGCCGAAGCTGCTGCGGCTGCAGCAGCTGCTGCACCACCTCCTCCACCGCCCGTGGCACCTCCTAAACCTGCTCCAGGAGGACAACCGGATTATGCACCATCAGATTCAATAAATAATGATTATTATTATTATAATTAGTGCTTAATTATTGGTTTCATACATTTTTAATAAAGATTTTTAAAGCTCTATCAATTACTTTCTCTGCTGGGTTTAAATTGAAAAATATATTATTTTGAACATAAATTTTATTTTTCAAAATCATTAATAAATATTTGTTGTACAAGTAAATCCTAGTTTTGTTAACAATAACATGTCATAAATATTATTAATAAATACAAGCTAATATAAAAGAAAACTTATTTATTTATTTAAAATAAATTTAAAATAATGCAAATATAAAATATTTTAAGGAAATAGCAGTTGTGAGAGATATTAATAATTAAATATATTACTTTAATTTTCCAAACACGACAAATATTTAGGTTATTATTTTTTTGTGTTAAATTATCAATTAGTTACTACACGTGCAGCAAAATTTTTAAGTCGAACTACCTATACCTGTATTAACAAACATAAGTATTTCTCACTTAAATACATTTTAAAAATGACACATCCTTGTTTTCTTTCTCGTACGAGATAATTAAAGGTAAGCATACATTAAACATTAATATAATGTAATGTAATGTTCTTTTCCTTTCTTCTTCTTCTCCATTTATCTTACTACACTCGTAATAATTTAAATATTACTTTACACTTTTATATAAAATATATATTTATCATTCCAAATAAAATTAATAAATATATGTTAAAAGTGTACTATTATGAATATTTAAAAGTTACAAATATAGAAAAATTAAAATTTCAGTTTACGAAGCCAAAAGTTTCAATTTTATACTTTTGAAATAAAAGTACAATGAAATTAAAACAGATGTCTCTATTATTTTATATCTGCATAAAAATAATAGACATTATTTTTAATAAAACCTTAAAAGCTTTCATTTCTTAGTACAAAAATTAAAAAGTCGTTAAGTTATTCTTCATTGTGCAAACGAATGAAATAATCTTGTAGTCCATCTAAAATTATATTTCGTTCTGTTTCATGCAGAAGCACATTACAACTTGTAGATTTACTACTGGGACGATCTTTTCCCGTCATCCAGCAATACAATTCCTCAAGGTTCATGACTGTAATTCGTTGTGTTTCTAAAATTATTCAGCTGTAAAATATTTTTGGTATATTATAAATATCTTACCGTTCACTTGTGAAACAATATAATTATTGAATGTTCGTAAAGTGGCATAACAACTTTTTGGAATGCAATTTAGTTCAGGTAATGTAAATATTGTTGCGTTAGTATTTTTACTTTTTAGTTCATTTATTAGCAATTCCATATCGCTGATCATTTCGTTGGATTTTTTGTTCTATAAAAATAATAATTTATGTAGTACATAAAATAAATAAAATCATGTTTTTTGCTAATTTTTGTAATAGCTTAAAATTAGAAGTGATCGTGACATATTTAAAAATTGATTTTTTTATAAATAATTATACATAAAAACTGTATTAGGAAATATTGAAAAATAAATGACTCGTAAATAACAACTTACGTTTAACAAATCTGATAATCCAATAAGAATTGCGACACGATAAGGTATAGCACTCTGTTGATTTATATTGTCAATTAAATCTTTTATTGTTTGTCCGGCAATACAGAGTCCACAACGCCTTGGTGCTGTAAAATATTATATTAAATATAGAATTTATTAAAATATTCCGAAAAATATCACACTTTTCGGCCAACATGTGATGATCACAGAGTAATTCTTAAGCCGCGTACAGACCAAAATCAGCTTTCACGAACAGTTCGCGAGCTGTTCGCGATCTGCTCACGAACTGTTCGAGAGCGCAACGTCCACACCACTGTTTTCGAATCGAAACTCGAGTTCGTCATTTAGTTTGAAGGCAGTTCGTCAGAAGTTCGCTATAAAAATACGCGTCCTGCATTTTCATTATTTTAAAATATATAGAAACAATGTCCACGTCGTCAAGCGAGGAAGAAAATATTGTTGCTTGTGCAAGTTTCTTAATTATAACAGCATTGAAAAAGAAGAAAGCAGAAAGAACCCGTAAAAAGAAGGTGGTGGAGAAAAAATTTATTTGCAAACTGTGGCATATTTAGAGCCGCACTAATTTCTTGAAGCGAGTCTTTCTTCATATTCCGCTTTTTGTGATGGGGATTTTTTGGATTCCATAAATTAGGATGCACTTATTCATGTTGTTCGATTAAATTAATAATTTTCTCTTCACTCCACTCCATTGTTAAAAGAGCTAACTACACTTTTAAGATCGATCATCATCCATGAACGTCCACACTAGAACTGCTGTTTGCTAACACTTTCTTTGAAGTTACCGCTCATGTAGCGAACTTTGACCGAACACGAACTGCTCGCGATCTCTGGTACACACCGACTTCTGCAGAGGTTCGCGAGCTATTCGCGAGCTGTTCGCGAGCTATTCGCGAACTTGGTCTGTACGCGGCTTTAACTTTTTTAGTGTAACTAACAAGTTTTACGTATCTAGTAAAAAATTCTTTAAATAATATGTAAATCCGCGAGTGTATAAACAAAAATAATTTTAAAATTGAATGTTTCTGAATTTAACAATTTGTCAAGTGATTAACAACAGTTAAAACTATTTTTTCCCTGATGAAATTACAAAATGTATAACGAAATATTGGAAATTTAAATAAAATTAACTACTTTATGGAATAACAACAATATAATTCCTTACAATCATCGCCGAGAAATCCGTTAATACATTTTAATTACCTGTATTATTCACGTGTACCATCAAAGAGCTTTCAGCGATTTCTAAAAGAATATCGTCTCCAAGAAGTTGATATCCGTACATAATTGGTGTTAATGTATCCTAAAAATAGTAATTTTTACTTTAACATTTAACTGATCAAAATAAACTCTAAAAAATACTGTTGTATAAGTTACCATAATTTCTTTTTTCAATAAAGTTGCCTTCCTTCTTTTTGCCTGATAAAAATAATTTCTCTGCGAGGAAGTCAAAGAAGATTGTATTGAACTGATGGTATAATTCAAATCATATGACTGGTCCATGTCACGCTTTCGTTTTGGTGGTTTCTGATTTTCGATTAATTTTTTCATATAACGCGAATTTTTGCTATCAACTATTAAAACATCGTTATCATTTTCATCTTTTTCAAAATATATCTCTTTAATATTTAGAATAAAAGACAGCAAATTTGGATATCCCAAAGACAAAAATGGAATGGTATATCCTGTAAGAGCTTTAAAATCTTCGTTTAATTCCTGAACGGGAACACCGCCTTTTCTTGACACAATACAAGCAATTAAAGATTTTTCTACTTCACTTTGTATATTCATTTTTAGATATTTTTCGCGTATACTTTTATTAGTTCAAAGTGTGCTTAAAACACGAAACAATAATTTTTGATCAAATCACCACGTGGTTCTCAACTTGAATGGACTTGTGCGATGAGAAAGAAGTATTTACATTATTAGTAAATAATACGATAAAATTCACCAAGTCCAACCAGTGTTTATAATTATTGTCAATAGGTGGCTATACCAATATTTTATTGGACTTATTGATTCTAAAATTATTAAATAACGGCTTTATTTCTCATTTTTTTAAAATAGTTTATTTGAAGATGTTATTCAGAATTAAAAGTTACATTATACTATATTTTTATATTCACATAAAATTAAATTTTATTGGAATTATAGATTCATAAATTACTATCTCCGTATCCCATACCTATAAATGGGTAAAGAGGGAGTTTTGTCTATAGCACCATTAGATTCTACGTACTTATATAAATAACTCGGTTTTCAAAATTTTTGCTTAATTGGTCTAAGTACCATAAATAAATTAGTAAAACTATTTTTGAGTAGCGATATACTTATGGAAATACCATTGATGATAAATGTTATAATTACAATTGGACCATTCCAAATAATTTGATAAAAATTACTGTACATATGTATTTTGATCCGAGGAATCGATTTTTAATAAAATTAAACTTCTATCTTCAACCCTTAAATGAGTAGATATATACTACCCAAAACTGGGTAGGGATACATACACGTCGGCTGCATCATTAGAATCTATATATTTTTTATACATGTATACCAATTTTCAGAATTATTGTACTATTGGCATAATTATAGTAATAAAAGATTCAGAATCCTACACATTTAGGGTCAATGACCTCTGAAAATTTTGTTTTGATATTACTAAATTATCTCTTGTAATATTTTAACAAGAATTAGTAAACATGTGTATTATGATCCAAAGAATCGATTTTTCGTAAAATTAAAGTCGTACCCTCAACCCTTAAATGGGTAGATATTCACCACCCAAAACTGGGGAAAGATAAACAATTTTCGACTTCACCATCAGATTCTACGTATATTCTTACATAAGTGTACAAATTTTATTTTTTTTTGTTGAAGGAATTCCAAATAAACACACTTTGAATTTTACCGCAAATCTGAATTTTCTGTGCGCAAGCGACATGTCAGTTGCCGACAAAATTCCGTAAATTTAGGGGAAATATTTAGTATATTCTATGCAGAAAATTTACAAAAATTTGTATACATATATATTTTGACCCGAGGAATCTATTTTTGATAAAATTAGAATCGTATATTTAACCCTTAAATGGGTAGGTATTTGCTACCCAAAACTGGGTATAGATACAAACTTATCGACTCCAATTTTAAATTCTACGTATTTTTTAATACAAATTTATTACTTTTCAGAATTATTGTACGATGTAACGATTTAAAACTGTAATTTTTTGGAGTTAAAGACCTTTAAGAATTTTTTAATTAAATGGCCATTTTTTTAAATATTTTGATGAA
Source organism: Ophonus ardosiacus (assembly GCA_943142095.1). Lineage (NCBI taxonomy): Eukaryota > Metazoa > Arthropoda > Insecta > Coleoptera > Carabidae > Ophonus > Ophonus ardosiacus. The sequence goes on along the minus strand of OW964833.1, from coordinate 46,104,697 downwards.
ATTCAGTATACATACGTATTTTGAATGGATCATTTTTAATTTAACATTTATCAACAATGGTATTTATATCGCTACTCAAAAATGGTTTTACTAATTTATTCATGGTGCTTAGACCAATTAAGCAAAAATTTTGAAAACTGGGTTATTTATATAAGAAAGTACGTAGAAACTAATGGTGCTATAGAAAAAATTCCATCTTCATCCATTTATAGGTATGAGATACGTAGATAGTAATAATGAATAATTCCAAAATAATATTGGTACAGCCACCTATTGACTAGAATTAAAATAATTAATTATTAATTACAGTAAAAGTAGGCATGGAATATTAAAATAGGATTAATAAGGATCATTTTTATTGAAAAACATATTAGAATAATGTTTAAACAAAGCCAATAACAATAATCAACAATTATCTTTGTTAATAGCTTATAGTTCCAACTTCAAGTCGTTGAATTTTCGTCGACTTCTCGGAAATATAAAAATCTACAAATGTTTAAGTACTTTTTTATGGATGGCATATAAAATGACATGGTTTTATAAAGATTATTTATCATTTAATGATAATTGATAATTCCAAATCATCCGTCATCAATCTGACATTGGGTATCTTTTATCTCTCTCCAACACACGTTCTCTTATCAAAGTTACGCGAGTCGGCGCCATGGTTCAAGCATGCAGTTCACCGCGAAAAATCAATAATAAAGTTCTGAATTAGAATACTACATGCACTGTACAAGTATAAAAAATCATTGGTCGAGGTTATAATATGGAAAAAGGTAAATAAAATGAAACATTATTATTTCAGTTTTAATATAAATTTATTTTTAGGAGAAAATTATCCAGAATCTGTTGATGAATTACGACAACGATTAGAAACAATGAAACGAATGATGGCAGAACGACAAATGACAAATCTTGAAACTGAAAATTCTAGAAGACATCAAGCAAATTCAAGCATCATTGATGGCAGTTTTCTTAGTTTTGTGTTTGGAATAGCTTTAATAGTTATTATAACTGTTAGTATTTATGCATTTTTTAATTTGTATAATGCTATTCTAAAGAAATTTCCATCCCATCATACAGAACTTTAAAAATCATCATTGTTTTCAACTATTACTACAGTAATTTATATAATAAAGATATGTTACCTGCTGTGACAATATAATTTATATAATAATAGGTTAAAAAAATGCAAGTCTCATTTTATTGTGTACTTCATTAAATCAATAAATATGATTGTGAAGTATACTGGCGTCAAAAAGTGCAATAAATAATAAATATATTAAGAATTTCGCCACAATAAGAAGAAAAGGTTTTAGCAATCAACCTGATAGTATTTACGTGCAGTTGTAGGCAGAATTTGGAAAACGGAATATAGTGAAACTTCAGTTTTACATGAGAGAACTTATTTAGATAATTGATATTTAATTGAATTACAAATAAAAATAACATGAAATTTTATATTATGTACCAGTTTACATGGTACTTTTAAGGCCTTCTTTCGCTCACATATATCAATTTACTTTTCAGGTTTATTTTATTGAATTGTGATTTGGACTTTTAATTTAATTCTTAATTAAATTAACAACTTTATTTGTATAATATTAAATTTGAACAAAATATATTTTGAGTAATAAACTGTAAAATAAAAAAAATTAACATTATTATGACAAAAAGATATTCCAAAACAAAATGTTTCAATAAAGTAATAAATTTTAATTTTTCTAGCTTTCATATAGTACGGGACACTAATCTTGACAGGGGTAAGGGAAAAAAATGCTCATATCGTATATTCCATATTCAAATAATATTTATTACAGAAACTTTGTGCTTTATTATTATTATTATTAAAACTTTCCTTTTGAAAAACTGCTTTTAGTCTATAAAAGAGTTTCTTTCCCACAATTTGAATATCTTGATGTGGTACATACTTTATATAAACCTTATTTTTTTTTTGTTTTGTAATAAAAATTATTATTATTGAAAAAATGCGGTATCTAGTGTCGAATAGGACAATTTAATTGTATACCGCCAAAGTACTTCATAGAACTATGTAATAAAATTTGTGCACTTTAGTATGCGCGCGCTAGCCTAAAGTACTCATAATTGGGGAATCCGGTATTAAAAGAGAGATTTACTTAAAACTATCTTGTATTGTTGTATTTGGATTATTCTTTTAAATAATGAGTTCTTGTTATGTATTTATAGTTTACCAAAGTATGAAAGAAGAAAAGAATAATAAAATTTAAGTCCAAATATAAAACAAGTATTTGTACAAATCATTTTGAGAAAATTTTTAGTTACACAACCGGTAAAAATTATAATAATTAACATTGTTTCATGTGGATTTGACTTTATAATTGTACTTTTACGTGAGAAACACAATAAAAAATTGTAACTGTCAGTGAAGTTATTCAAAAATATTGGCGGCAACAGTTCATAGCTATGATGAGCTTTGCCCGCCTTCTCGACCTGCTCCCATTGCATGTTTTATTTCCTACCATACCGATACAATTTATTATTACTTATTAAATGTTTCTGTTTTCTAGGGATGCACATTTAAATTGGACTACGGCACCATTTTGTCGAGTTTTTATTTTTTTAGAGTTAATTATTTTTCTGTTTAATTTATGAAATAAATTATATTTTTGGGGTCTTGTTTTATTCTAGGGGCCCGAAAATACCTTAATCCGGCCCTGACAGTAACAAATATAAATTGTGTGTAAAGTATAATGTGGCATTACAGCTTCATAGAAGAAAATATTCGTCTTCATTTAGAATTTTTCAAATGCACTAACAGTTGTTTTATTGTTAAATTATGTTCTTTTTAATAATAGTACTATTAGGTAGATAGCACTTAGCAATACTTGTGCATGGCCATTGAACGCACCTCATGTGGTGGTACGCTTGGTCATTAAACTTTAATATGCGCGCGCATCATGTTACGCTAAGAATGGCGTGTGAGTGTGATCGTATCAAGAAGGAATATTTGTTGTAAAATATGATTATATTTTAAACAGAATCTATTCTTTTCCGTTATCATGTGTTAATAAGTGCTACAACATTTGAAAATGGAATTAAAACTTCATTCTCCAGCAGGGGCTGAACCAGTTTTATACACCTGGCCACTAACCTCTGGTCGTGGAAATGTAAGTAGATCGCTTCACTAGCATTATTTTTTCCTTATACATATATAAATTTTATATTTATTTTATATTTATATATTTTGTATTGTATTGTAATAATTTATTATTAATTTGAATACAAAGAATTGATATACTTGTATTATATAAAGTAATGTGGGTTGTGGATGACAAAGAAGATAGGAGTTACTAAATATTTCTTTTTGATATTATACAATTCAGTATATACTTAATACATTGTATTTGAATAGTTCTTGTACCGTATAAACTAAAGATAGTGTAGTAGTGACTTAATTTAGTCTTATTAAATTTGTGTCTAAGTTAAATAGAAGTAACTAACGTCCTAACAATTGAAAATAAACGTATCTGATAATGTTTATATTTTAGGATAAACATGATGGAGCTTTGGAAATTGTGGAAACAATTAGGTAATTTATTTATTTTAAAAGCATAAGAATATTAGATTCAATATTATATTATAGATGGGTGTGTGAAGATTTACCAGAGCTTAAATTACCATTGGAAAATAATATTCTATGTGATTACGACACAAAAAGTTACGACAGTATGAAAAACTTATGTGATCGATTCAACAGAGCAATAGATAGTGTAGTGGCATTGGTAATTTACTGTCAGTTATAATTTAAATAGTTACTAATATTTATTCTTAGGAAAAAGGAACATCATTGCCAGCCCAACGACTTAATAAATATCCATCTCGAGGACTTCTTAGACATATTTTGCAACAGACTTACAATCAAGCCGTTGAAGATCCAGAAAAACTGAATCAATATGAACCATTTTCACCAGAAGTAATTATTTATAATCTTTATTTTCCTTCAATTAAATACAATTTAATTTTAGGTTTATGGTGAAACTTCGTATGATCTTGTATGTCAAATGATAGATCAAATAGATGTAACTGGTGATGATGTATTTGTAGATTTAGGATCTGGAGTAGGTCAAGTAGTACTTCAGATGGCAGCTGCAACTCCTTGTAAAATTTGTTTCGGAATAGAGCGAGCAGATATTCCTAGTAAATACGCAGAAAATATGAATAAAAATTTTCGTGCGTGGATGCAGTGGTATGGGAAAAAGTTCGGAGATTATAAATTGATAAGGGGAGACTTTCTGACAGACGAACATAGAGAAAAAATTAATCAAGCCTCAATTGTTTTTGTTAATAACTTTGCGTTTGGTCCAGCAGTTGACCATCAATTGAAAGAACGTTTTGCAGACTTAAAGGATGGTGCACGAATTGTGTCATCTAAGAGTTTCTGTCCTCTAAATTTTCGAATTACGGATAGAAATTTAAGTGACATTGGTACGATTATGCACGTTTCAGAGATGTCTCCGCTGCGTGGTTCTGTTTCGTGGACAGGAAAGCCAGTTTCTTATTATTTGCATATTATAGACCGTACAAAATTAGAAAGATATTTCCAGCGTTTGAAGAATCCAAAGGTAAGTTTTTTTTAAATGTAGACACATAACACAGATTACCTATACTATCGTAACCAGATGCGACACTCTCTGTCGGTACCTTTGAAGTTAGTGTCTCCAAAAAATTTTATTGGCGGCCATGTTTTTAATGAAATAATTTACTGCCTCAAAATCCTACAAATATGAGGTCAGTATAGCTTGGCTTGTAGCCGAGTTGGTTAGAGCGAGGGTTAGAGCAAAAACCGAATCTATGTGAGGTCGCGAGTTCAAATCCGTATGAAGAAGTTTCTATTTTTCAATGTTTTTTTTTTACTAAATAGTCATTAGATATCATTTTATTTAAATATATTATTAATATAAAAACAAAGCATTAAATAATACAATACCTATTATTTATAATAATATGTAAAAATCAACCTCTACACTATGCATTAAATGACAACATAACATAAAAAACTAAGAATCAATAGGCTCATCAACCACATTAAAATTTAGCATATTTGGTACTAATTTTCAATAATACGCTTAAAAACAATGACGAAAAATATAACACTTTATTTAAAAAATATGTATTACGCCTGTAATTAATTATTAAAAGTAGATATTTTTACCTCCAATTCGACTGTGACGACATACCGACTTGTGACAGAGAGAGATTGCGCTTGCATAATATGGGCGTTTGCATTTAGTCATCTGTTCTGTTACTATTTCTTAATATTATATTAGAATATTTAAATACAAATTTACACATAAATACAAATATCAAACAATTCACAACGTGAAAACATCAGCTTTCATGTGTCAACTTGTTTAAATGTTTAAAAGTTTGACTGAATAGTTTCGCAATTCTACACTGGCGGCGTTGGTCTGTCATCAGGCGGTATGACGTCACACCGTAAATTTCAATTTTGTATAGTATCTTTTCCAATTAATTACAGGCTTAATTATATCACAATACAGATGAAAATATGAAAAATATTCATATATTGACGTCTATTTTCGAAAAATAAATTTAAAAAAAATTGGTTGAAGAGCCTATTAAGCCATTCCTTATTATTTGTTATAATAATAATAGTTTTTTTCCTTTTATTGTATTAAAGTTCTTGTTTATAAACTTTGCTGTCAAGGATGGGTAAATTCAATTTCTTTAATTTACAATATTTTTAATGATACTAAATTGTATAGCTACAATTTAAAAATTTTGAAAAAAAAAGTATTCCATTTTATTTTCACGGCAGTGACTTTTATATTTCATATTTATTTTGCAAAATTATAACGGCAAACTAAGAACACGCCATTTTATTAACGAAATATGGCATGCGCAAACAACCTGCGCAGTTGAAAATTTGCCCCAACGAAATCGCCGAGTGTCGCATCTGTATACGGTAGTATAGATAATCTGTGCACATAGTATAGATAATAAATTAAAATGTTTTCTGTCAGGGTATCTCCAATATTATTGAAGAGGGAGAGTCAAATGCATCAACTCGCAGTAGCCGTGAGCGAGCTAAACGAGATCTCAGCAAGCAACTTAGCACAGACACGACGTCGGAGAGTGGGAATAGTGACTTAGATATAGGTAATAATGCAGTCATTGGACCCACTACGCGAAAAGCGTGGTCACATTGGTGTAGCAATAAAGGGAAATCCAGTCAATCTGAAGAAGAAACTAATGGTCAGTCAGTTATGTAATTCAGTTTAGTTCTGAGTCAATTTTTATTTGTCATCATCACGTCATTGATTTTGTTTTGTTTCATCACTTAGTTTCTTTTTTCGGATTTGACAGGTGTGTTAAACATTTTAATTACATAGGGCGAGTTTTTTTATTCACCGATGACTAGTGTGCATGAATCGTAAATTCATCACGTCGTTTCTTTATTCACTGCTGAATTGCAGATGAAATTCATCATACCATTTCTAATTACCGCGCATTATCCATCGTAAATTCATCGCATACATCGGCTTTGACTACCGATAGATTTTACGATTTCCGATGGATCGGTAGTGGGGGATCTAACGAAATGTTTTTAGGTTTATATTTTTGACATTTGCGTTTAGGCATGTTTTTTTAGCAGCAGCGAGTTCTTAAATGGGGTCATTTAACATTTTCTGATTTATTTTTTTCTTGAAAAAATAGGTCAAATTAAACATGTATGCGTATGTTTTTCATCTTATAAGTCTTTAGAATCAGAGATATGATTTTTTAAAAGTTGCGTTTAATTTCAAATATTTCAACGGCTGACGACACATATTCACGGATACGACAGTCGAGCTCTACCGGTTTAATTTAGAACTATGACTATTTGGTTTGGTATTTATTTAAATAAATGGTTTATTTACATAATTTATACTGCACTAGTACTTTTAAAGAAATAGAAAGTAATAATAATCTTCTCTCTTGTATATTTTGCTGTCAGCTGTCACACTTTTAAGTTAGGTTACTGTTTCATGTTGTGAAGCGTGTGTGTGAGAGTGAATTGTCTTTGTGTGAGTATGAATTTGTGTCGTCACAAATTTAGTCCGTGTTTAAAACCGCGAAAGTTTATTAGCAAATTTATGAATGAAAAGTTGCATATTTCAAATTATTTTCTATTACTATATTTATTAAATGAGATGGATTTCATGATTTTATAAAAAAAATCGACAATTATTTTTTTTTTTAAATGACCCCATTATTTGATGAATTTTAGATTGAATATGTATAAAGTTTTTAAATTCAGCAATGAAACATTCGCTTACTCATCATATCCATCGAACTGAAGAGTCGATGGATTTTCAAACTTTCGCTGAATTCGTGGTGGAGGTAAATGTCATTTATGTTTTTAAGGTTGTTTTATTGCGGATTATAAATAATTGCAGTACAAGAGTGTTTAATTCGCGAAACTGTTGCAAATACATACATTGTAATCGAAATGTTAGAACACAATGGATTGCAATTTCATGTCGAAGAAAATAACGTTGGTTTAGATAGGAATATAAATTCTCCTCTTTGATTGGTCAGAATGCAAATCAAGTTCACATAAACGAAAAAAATATCACCTGCCAGTTGTCAATTATTAAATTAAATATACAGAGTTAAGTGATGTTTAACCATGGTTTGTTGTAATTTTTAATATTCAGGTTTCGTACATTTTTACATATAAAAATATTTGTTATTAACAAATTTTAGTTTCGCGAATTTAAATTATTTTTAATGCATGTAAAAACGGTCGGCTCTCAAGCGCCATCTACTATTTTCTTACGTGAAGTGAAGTATAATAAACTTATATGGTATTTTTCTTCTATAATTGTATTGTACCTACTAAATTTTGAAACAAATAATTCTGCCATTTTTAAATTTCAAGCGCATTTTCAATAGAGAGTTCGTAAAATGACCCTTTGCGTTGTTTCATCGGTTACATCTGAAATCCATCAATGACGTCATTTTAAAATTTGGTGGAATTCAGCGCTTAATTTTCTGTTGAATAAAAAAACATGCCTTTTGTTTCGTGCTTGCGGGTGTAAGATTATGCAAAGAAAACCAAATGCATGACTCAAATAAGAAAACATTATATCTCGTTCACAACGGAAACGAGATGATTTTTATTATCATTATGACTTCCATATCAGATTCTTCATTGTTCGATGAAGAATCTGATGATTGCAATAGAGCGACGGTTCTTTTAACTATAAAACTTTCCATATCTGTTAACTGGTGGTTAACTCTCAGTTGATATTTAAGGTTAGAAGATTCATCGCCCATTTCAGCAACCCGTTTCTTTATTCGGTCGCAGCGGCTATCCATCGGATCCATCAGCTATTGAATGAATAGTTGTTGAGTAAAGAAACTCGCCTATACTGTATATGAATGTCGATTATATCATTTCTTGTTTTATTTGTCATATTTGTAAGCGGCCAAGTTATTTAAAATTTATGTAATTTTTAGGGAAAAGTAAACGTCAGCAAACTAAAAAACTTCGAAGGAAAATTTCTCGCGGCGGAAAAGCAGCTACGGCTGGTAATAAACAACAAATTAAACGTCCTCGTGGTCGTGTTAGGAAAACAAAACCAAAGAAGGCTATCAAAATCACAGGCCTTGATTTGCTCCACAGTCAAACTCTACTTAGCACATCTCCTCAAGGTTTGTTAATATTTTTTAATTTTACTTATTGATATTTATGTATTTATTCTAAATATGCAGCTATCGGAAAGAAACTACCACCAGCACCAGGATGCGTAGATCAACAATTGACAACTTTGAGTACCGACATGATTCATACGGAGCTTGAAATTCCACAAGCTCCTGCTGAAACTCCGTATGCCCTGCAAATTTTACTTGATATGTACAGAGTGCAATTTATGCAAATGATTGATGCAATGAAGAGTGCTAAGTATAGGGAACAGGTAGAATCTCAAATAACTAAAGAGAAGGAAAGAAATCAGTGGTTACAGAATCGTGCTGCTCAACTTGAAAAACAAATCAAAGTATTAATAGACGATAGCGTTGCTCTACTCAAAGCTCGAATGAATGAACTTGGTATAAATGCTACATCTCCCGGTGATTTGCTGGCAAAAGCTAAAGAAATAGTTTGTCGCCATAAAGAATTACAAGCAAAAGCCAGCAAACTACAAGCACACGTTGCTACACTTGAGCAAGATCAAGCGCGCCTTGTAACGCAAAGACAACAAGAAATAGCGGAGAAGTATCGTAAAACCGAGCCAAACATTGACATGAGTCAAGGTGTAACCCAAGAGTTTATTCTGCGAGAAATATCATCAACATTGGCCCAAAGAAAGAAACTTCATAATCAAGTTTCGCGTCTAGAGAATGAGTTAATTGCTTTAGAAAAGAGCAATGAAGAAAGAAAACAAGCTTTAACAAAACCACAACCTCAAACAGTTAATAAATCTTCACGAAAAACAAGAGATTATAGAACTAGATCACAAGATTGGCCTGATGTTCCAGATATTGGCAAAATAGAAGAACAAAACCCTGAAATTTTGGCTCAAAAAATTCTAGAAACTGGCCGTAAAATTGAAGCAAGTAAAATGGTTGCTAATAAAGTAAATTATGTTATGGATAACAAAGAACGTAACATGAAAAGCGGTATTCAACATCAGCGCCATTTCCTTAAGAACAATAATAACATGTTAGCTCCAATAATTGTAAAGAGGAGCGCAAGTAAACCTTCGGCTAATTATCAAAATCAGGTGAACAGAACGTCTGAACCACCACGTGTAGTTAATTTTGAAGATCGTTTGAAGAGCATTATAACATCAGTTTTAAATGAAGATGAACAATATCGGTCAAAACAAGCCAATGCCAAATATAATAATTTCTATATGGATCAAAAACATCAACATGTTAATCAGAATAAATCAGAAGAGAAAAAAGAACTAGTCCATCAAACATATGTCAATGAATATAACAAAACTGAACATCAACCTGAAGTAGAAAATAAATCACATATACACCAAGAAGGTTTAGCAGCAACTGTTATGGAATCGTACAGAAGGGAGTCACATTTAGATTCTATTCAAAATAAACAACTGTCTGTTGAACAACCAGATTATACTCAAGTGTCTCCCGCAAAACTAGCTCTACGGCGTCATTTATCTCAAGAAAAATTAGCAGCTCAACAACCAATACAATATCAGCACCCAGAAGGTGGAATCGTCGCTGCTCGAACTATTGGCGACTTGATGTCTGGAGAAATTGAAAGAACTTTAGAAATATCTAATCAAAGTATTATAAATGCTGCAGTTGATATGAGTGACATTCATGGTACAACTACGGTCACATCTCGTTCCGTTATGAATCAGAATGTACCTCCTCGCCCTGAAAGAGTTAATGTCAAAATGTTGAACGTGGAAGTAAAAGATCAAGAGCCGATGAGACAAATTTATAGTCCGATTTCTCGCCCATCTTCCGCTGATGGTTCAGGAAATACTTCACAAAATTCCGAGATGACTTATATGCATCATCATCGATCTAAAACCCCGACCAGTCAACTTCATTCGCATGGTCACACAATGGGACATCATATTCATCCTCACCCTCATTCAGGAACTGTGCCTGTTCCTTCACAACAAGCATCTCCCAGAACAACTGTTTTATATCCAACCAACACTAACAATGGAATGTATAAGGTTATGTCATCTCGAAATGCATATTATCCTAAGGGAAATGACCAGTATACCCCTTTACCCAGAGCAGATATTAAACCTTATCATGAATCATATTTTACTGACACGAAACCTCCAGTTTCACTAAAAATGATTGAAACTAATGATAATGGAAAAAATTCGTTTGTCCCAGAAGGTCTCGCTGCTACTTTACATGCGAGAGTACTTAACAATGGATCTGTCATTAAAGAAGAATTAGATGAAACAAAAATAAATCGTGACTGTAATGTTTATGAACGAGAACGGAACAGAACATATTCGGAAAATAAACATATCAATCCTGCAACTACTTCTTATACTAATGAGTCTATAGTGCAAACTATAAAAACAGAAGTGTGTGAAACAGTTAAATCACCTACTTCATTTCAATATTTATCCCAGAAACGAGTTTCTCCTGTAATTCAAGGTCCAATTCGAACAATGAGGAAACTTGTTGATAGTTCTGTTAGCAGCAGTGATCCTTCTCGTGTAGATCCTAGCATCAATAATCCTGGGCGAAGACATGCTGGAACACTGGGAAGTCCTGAACCGCATTCAAATATGTCTACACCGTTAATTGACGAAGTTCCTGAAAAGGAGAAAAGGCCTCGTGGTGAAGAAGGTAAGAATATTTTCAATTTCTGTCATTATATTATTACGAAATTTAATTAAACAAAATTTATTCGTAATTTAAATACTGAGATATTGAAAAAATTATATTATTTTTTTTTGTATATTTAGAGCTCCTTTGTGAAATAATGAAGTTAACATAATTTAAAAATTTATTTGTTCATTATAGATGTTTTTTAATTTTGTAGTTAATTTGCGTTTTCCAATATTTTATTTTTTAATTCGTTATTAATATTGTGATAGAAAATCTATAACATTGTGATATAACTTCAGCATATAAATATGTTTCAGTTTTTTATTTAGTAATTAATGTTAAATATTTTTTTAAAGGTAAGTTTACAGCTTAGTCTTTCCTTTGTAGATACGCTTTTTTAGCATGGTATTTTTAATTTATTTTAATTTTCAGCTTTTTATTTAATTTATTTCTCCTTTTATTTCTTATATCAAATGCACGGAAAATAGGAACTTCATTTTGTTTACTCTTTACATATAAAATACAGATAGAGTTAGGAGGAAAACTTTTCTTTAAAAAATAAATAGCTTTGCATGTGTAGCAGTAGTTTCATTTGAGTAACGGTGCTCGAAAGTAATTTTTTTAAATTAAAATCAGAAGAATTATATTAAGATTGGAAAAACAATTTAAAATATTATAAAATATAAATATAAGCAATTTAATGATGATACTTATTTTAAGATACATGAGATACATGAACTGACAGTTATAGTTTAAAAAATATACAGAATGTTTCAGACCACCTGTCCCAGTTTTTTTTTTTTTTTTTTTTCAGAACGACTGCGTTTTAGAGGTTTAGGAAAAAACTAGCCTAACAATCCTATATGAAGAATTTAATGGCAGTAGTCTCGTATTCTAAAAAAATGTTTTCAACAAAAGTTGTTTCATTTTAGAATACGCATCTAACGATACCACACATGACCTATGTTCTCCTTTGAAATTCTGACGCCTACTTCCGATAAATTCTGGATATCGAGACTACTACCATTAAATTCTTCAAATAGAATTATGTTATGCTAGTTTTTTTTTTGAACCTCTAGGAAGTCTTAGTTCTGAAGAAAAGCTCGGGTGCCCACAAAAAGTGGGGCATCCTTATTAACTTATTTATTTTTAAATATATCTAAAATTTTATATGCCTAAACTTAACATATGTGGCATCATTTTTATGTATAAATGATAAACATATCACTTTCGGTTATTTTAAATGGAACACCTGTATATTTTTACATTTGTTACGCTAAATTTTGAATACAATGCAACAAAAAACTTAAGAATAATACTTTTTAATTTTTGTGCACAGTAATATTAACCAACCTAAAAAAAATTGAATTACATTAAACATTTTATGAAATTATCGAAATTCTTGCATAAATAAACAATTTCAACAAATATGAAGCTGTTTCCAAGTATGATTCAATTGTTTTAAATAAAGCCACACCAACTTTGTTGTTTGAAAGTGAATTTCGTTGAATAGTTTAATTTGTTTATTATACGTAATAGACAAAAGTGGCTCATATAAAAGTTTTATTATTATAAATTTACTTTTTGATGGCAGATGTAGATATTTTTTTATAAAGACAGGTTTACAAGATCAACTTTTATTTTTAAATAGGAACCTATAATTATTTTTATTCAAATATTCTAGGTGGCTATGTAAAAATAAACAAAATTTAACAATGAAAAATAACAAAATAAAATAGACATTAAATTGTTGCTTGCTTAATGTGTTTTTTTTTAAATTAATAAATTAACTTTTGAATTAAATCTTTGAAAATTTATTGTAATTATTGTTTAGTTGTTCGTTATTATGTTTATTTGTTTGTTAGTTTATGTGTTCGTTATTTTGTAATTCCTTATAATATTTCAGTCAGATTCAATATTTCATTTTAAATAAGACAGGCAAATACATTGCTGTCAATTAAATATCAAGTCGCAACCATGGATATGACAAACACAACGTTTCACGTTAAAAATACTAACGATAGTTTATAGTATATTTAAAATAATAAAACTTTTATATGAGTCATTTTTTCTGTTATAATAAAAAAGTTAAAAGGGGCATCTTTCCAGACTCATCCTGTATAACTATAACTGTATATATACATCTATGTATACCGGGTGTAACACGAAAACCGGGCCATAGACATATCACATGGGAAATCAGTTTTTCCTTGCCCAAAAGTCGCCTATTAATTTTGGACAAAAATGCTGTAGAGAATTAAATTCTGCATCTAAATCAATAGTCACATTTTCTGTTGCATGTTTGATAACCGAGAAAATTGAATTTAAAATTTTATAAAAGTTCTTCTTTATAGTGCTAGCCATGATATTAAAATAAAATTTCAAACATATTTTATGACATTTTAGTTGTCAGAAATCATAAAATATAGTTTTCATCAAAATAATACTACTCAATAATTTGTATCTTCATTTTCAGTTATGATAACTTATACGTTTCTGGCGGATAAAATGTCAATATATTTGTTTGTAATTTTACTTGTGAGAAACTCTCTGCTTGAGTTATCATTATTGAAAATGGAGAATTGTTCACATGAAGAGAAGATACAAATTATTGAGTAGTATTATTTTGATAAAAAATATATTTTATAATATTTAACAGGTAAAATGTCATAAAATTTGTTTGAAATTTTATTTTAATACCATGGGTAACACTATAAAGAATAAAATTTATAAAATTTTAAATTTAATTTGTTCCGTTACCAAACATGCGAAAGAAAATGTGAATTTATTTTTGTCTAAAATTAATAGGCCACTTTATGGCAAGGAAAAACTGGTTTCCATGTTCTACGCCTATGGCCCGGTTTTCCTGTTACACCCTGTATATTATATGGGCTGTAACACGAAAACTGGGCCATAGGCGACCACCATGGGAAAACAGTTTTTCCTTGCGCAAAAGTGGTCATTAATTTTAGACAATAATGCTTGAAATAAATGTTATAGAGTATTACATTCTACATTTAATATAATAATCATTTTGTACTTTTTGTAACCTAGCAAATTGAATTTAAAATTTTATAAAGTGACTTGTTTATAGTGTTATACTTGGGCCAGCAAATAGATACCCAAGAAATTCTTCCTACTAACGAACGATAAATTTTAATAGAACATTGCTATTGGTAACACGTTTTTACACAGCTGCATGAATACGACTATTGTTATCAATTAATTTCATTTCAAATAAAAACACAATTGTTACACATTTTTAAATTTGTAATGTGTAAAGCTGACTTCTGCACACACTGTACTGTGCTAGTTAGGCCCTGCCCATTAATTTTATTACTGCTTTTGTTCGCCGGCTGAACTATAGCCATGCTATAAAATCATATACAGATGTAATTTATTTATTTATTTATTTCGTGTCCAAGCGTTACAATATATTTAGTAGTCAAAGTACAAAAGATTAATGACATATACTAATCATATTTAGTACAATTGACGTCTATTTGCTCTAGAAGCAAGTTGATGATTAAGCTTGCTGGTAGCAGAATTCTTTGGGTCGCGATGAATACGCTTCTGCTGTGATCCGATTTCTTCGAAATAAATAACAGCTTTCGTATAGTTTTTCTGTAAATTTTAAAAATCCATTTCATTTGTGACAAATGTAATGACAATTAATGTCCCAAAAGCCCCCAATACCCCAAATTCAGATAAAAACTTTAAAATTTTCAAAAATCTAATTTTCATGTATCTAGATACTTCTCAATGCGCTGATTCCAAATTTTGAAACCGCAGGTCGATATCTTTGTTCGTTCTTAAGATATTTACATTCAAAATTTTGCATAAAACTTCCCATTTTTGGGTAATAACCCAAAAATGGGTCGAGATATGAATTTGGAGATATCATCATTCGATTCTGCGGGCAAAATTACATAAGTATACCAATTTTCATAATTTTTGAACACCGCATACTGTCTCTAAAGCAAAATAACTGAAAATGGCTAAAAATCGCAAAAATCTAAGGTGTACCCCTTACGATTTTTTCAGATTTTGGCCGTTTTCAGGGGTTTTCAAACTTTTATTCATAAAAAATGAACTGGTTAGTCAAAAATGATGAAAATTGGTATACTTACATATTTTTATCCGAAGAATTGAATGGTGGTGTCGTCAAATTCGTATCTCGGCCCATTTTTGGGTTATTGCCCAAAAATGGGCAGTTTTATGCAAAACTTTCAATTTAAATATCTCGAGAACGAAAAGAGATATCAACCTGCGGTTTCAAAATTTAGAATCAGCGTATTGAGAAGTAGCTAGATACATGAAAATTAGATTTTTGAAAATTTTAAAGTTTTTTATGTGAATATGGGGTATATTGACTTTTGGGGCAATAATTCAAAACTAGGTAGAGATCTAGCCCAGAAATGGGTAATTTTGAGAAAATATTTGAGGTTGAATATCTCCAAAAGTAAAAGAGATATCGACCTGCGTTTTCATGATTTGGAATCAGTGCATTGGGTACACATGAAAATTAGATTTTTGAATATTTTCAACTTTTTAACCAAATGTAGGTATTTATGATTTTTTGGGGTAAAAACTTAGAAATGTGAACAGTTATGAACTTGGTGGTAATATTAGTCAATTTTACACATAATACTAGATATGTAACTATACCAATTTTTATGTGTATGAAACAAAAAGTTTAACAACGGTCTAGTATTCAGATTTGTACAATTTTGCACAAATACCGAACTTTTAATACACTGCGCTTTATGCCTCATCGGGATTTTAATGTAACAAAACAATCTTGGGTTCGGGACTGTCCATTTTTAATTCTGGTGATCTAGTGTATGCCTCAACAGAAAGAGTCATACAGAATATTTTCAGAATGAAAGATCATGTTTTATTATATCAGGCTCGGTCTAAAATTAAGAGAACAGCCCTCGTGTTTTTTTACCTCTCGCTAAAATATGTGGAATAGTGTCATCTTTTTAAGTTTTTTAATGATGTATAACAAGTTTAAATTCTTTTGTTTTAACATGAATTAAACTTGAAATATTATTTTTCTACTCCCGTGCGTGAAGTGAGTACTTCACGTATCAATATTTATGTGTGAAGTTTGATTTTTTGCACCAGTGCGTGAAGTAACATTTCACGCACCGTTCATTATTTTAAATATTACAAACTGAATTGTATTTTAATAAAACAAAGCTGTTAAACACACGTATCGTTGGTAACCATGGTTACACAAGTCGATAATACAGAGGCTTTACGTTAAAAGAATGACAATTTGAAGAAAAAATAATAATAATAATAATAATAATAATAATAATAAAGAAAAAATACCGTGAGTATTTTTAACGTGAAACATTGAATTTGTCATATCCATGGTTACGACTTGACATTTGATTGACAGCAATGTATTTGCCCGTTCCATGCAAAGTGAAACATAGGGAACGAATTTGGCATTTGATAAGACGTCAATAGAGGTTAATTTTGTTTTAATAATTATACCAGCATTCTAAATTAAAATTAGTTGTAGCAAAATTTAGTGTGCACCTTGTGCCCGAGTGGTTTTCTGACTCGGCTAAATTTCTTACAATATTTAAATATAATACTTCTGTCAAATTCATTCCCCATGTGTCATTTTAAATGAGACAGACAAATACATTGCTGTCAATTAAATGTCGAATCAGAACTTATAGGAAAATTCAACGGTTATCTGTCATATTGACAAGATGTCATTAGAGGTTAATTTTGTTCAAATAATTATAGCTGTTTTCTAAAAATTAAATTTAGATGTAGAAAAAATACTGTGTGCACCTTGTGCCCGAAATATGTTTAGTGCTCTCGAGTGGTTTTCTGACTCCACTAAATTTCTTACAATATTTAAATTTAATACTTATGTCAGATTCGTTCCCTATGTTTCATTTTATATGGAACGGGCAAATATATTGATGTGAATCAAATATCAAGTCGTAACCATGGATATAACAAACCCAATGTTTCATGTTAAAAAATACTCACGGTATTTTATTGCAAGGTCGTAGAAAAAGTATAGTAACACGTGTGTGAAGCCTATTTTACATTCGGCTTCACACACTTGCCACATAATATGCTATTTTTTGAGGTGAAAAAAATGAAATTTATTCAGAAACAAATGAAATAAATCATTTACAGATCATGTTTTGTTTATATAAACGACTGCATAATTGTCTAAAATTGATAGGCCAGTTTTGCGCAAGGAAAAACTGTTTGCCTATGTTAAACGCTTATAGCCCGGTTTTCGTGTTATATTTATATGATAATTGTTGAATGAAACTGACAATGTGAATATGAGTGATTACTGGTGATATTGGTATCTGTAGAAAGTACTGGTGCGTAATATTGACACTTAGTTTTTTGCATATGACATAGGTAGGAGCACTGTTCACTCTATTTGGCATGCCCACATTCAGGCGCATGTTCAGTGATGCTACCGTACTAGTTAGTCGTTTATAGAAACTGGCAGATATTAAATGTACCCGGTAAGTAATTTATTGGACTGATTATACGATTTTTATACGAGGTGTGGCAATTAAATAACAAGATTGATCTTAGAACATTGACAATGTATAAAATTACACAAAACAAATATTGCCACCTTCAATGTACTCTCCTCCCCGAACCCTACACCGCCCGATGCGAATATTCCATTGTTGGAAGCAATATTTGCAGGCCTTTTTTTGTTATGTTGTTCATGAGCTCTGCCGCTTTTTCTATAACTACATCTCGGCCCCGAATTTGGTGCCTTTTAACGCAGAATTACAATTTGGGAATAAAAGCAAGTCACATGGCACAGTACACAGCTGCATGAATACGACTATTGTTATAATAATAATAATAATAATAATGTATTTATTTGTTATAAAGTCTATGACTTATACAAATTTCCTTACATCTTAGTTATACATTTATCTATATATACAATTTGTTTGCAGAGACATTTCTATTGCCCTCTGCTGGCAACCTCGTTACATTTGCAGAGTAGCTTATAGTGACCTCTGCTGTCACTCGGACTCATCTGGGTGTGCAGGTTATTAAAATCTGACTCGTGCGGGACTCGAACGCTGTCCCACACGAGAAGCCTTGTGTTGCCAGGCGAGCACTCTAACCGCACGACCACAGATGACCGTGACTATTGTTATCAATTAATTTCATTTCAAATAAAAACACAATTGTTACACATTTTTTAATTTGTAACGTGTAAAGCTGACTTCTGCGCACACTGTACTGCGCTAGTTAGGCCCTGCCCATTAATTTTATTACTGCATTTGTTCGCCGGCTGAACTATAGCCATGCTATAAAATCATATACCTGCAGGCCTTTTTTTGTTAGGTTGTTCATGAGCGCTGCCGCTTTTTCCATAACTACATCTCGACCCCGAATTTGGTGCCCATTTCAGCCCTTTTTCTTCTCACCCGTGCATGAAGGATTATCAAAACCTTCTAATATGCTTGGTTAACGAAATGCCTCTCAGGCACCCAATCCATGTGAGCAATCACTCGCATTTGGAAAAAAAAATGTCAGTGCACTGCCGAGACGTTAATCGTCTCCGATCTCTTTTCTTCCTTCTTTAAATCTTCTAAACTGCTCGAAAACTTGAGTACAAGATAGACCCTCATCACCATAAACATTCTTCAACAATAGGGTCCTCCACCGTAGTAACAAATTAGAACAAGGGTCAGCTATATTAAAACTAGACCTTAAAGCTGTATATTAAGGACTATCAAAGTTTAAAAATAGTTATTAGTTTCTAAAATAATCGAGTTTTTATTACCATTTCCTCATCTCTATATCTACGTCACACATTTATTCTATTCCAAATTCTTACTACTTTCAAACTTGCTATCGCCTTTTTAAAATACGGAATCCATTTGTAAGTATATAAATGCAGAAAATAACAACAATAAAACAACAGAAATAAACCTAATAATACTAGTTTAAATTTATAATGCCATGACAGATTACAAGCGTTGGTATGAAAGATATGTAGAATGGCATAGGCTACCAGTGGCAATAAAATCTTGGACTATAATATATACGTAGTATTTTTATTAATTATGACATTAAATTACTTATTATCCACCCATATTTCCAATTATTGATTACAGGGTTTATTTTAACATATTTATACATTTTATAAGTGCTGAAAAAAATAAATTTGTGACTTCAATTATTAGCGAAATCCACTGTTTGAGAACAAAATCATCTCTATATCTACGTCACAGAATATCAAAAAAAATATTACGGCCTAACGAATAACAATAAAGACTTTCTAAAATTACATATCACTTTCAGTGTAGATGAAGTTTCGTAAAAAAATATAGAAAATAAATATAGTGGAGGACCCTATTCGTACATTTCTGTAGCGGATTTTTTAAGTTTCACACAGAATTTCATATTGACACTTAACATAATTCCGGCGGAGTACGAGAAAGTAGTTAACTTCAATCAAAGGCTACTGCCGAACGGTTTGCCTAATTATCTTGAAATTTTAACACTGGATGGAGGGATGACAAATTAATATGACATAGCCTGCAATGTTGCCAAATTTACAAATAAATCTCGTTATTTAATAGACACTTACAAAATTGACGTCACTGCAAGAGAGAGATAGAAGATCATGCAAACAAACCTCCCCTCGTTGTCTTACGTCCCGTTTCCTGTTCCTATCTGTCATTGTGTTCGCATCTGTTACTTAGTGTTAAACCTAATTCTTTATTGTGATGTGTACGTTGTGTTTAATAAAAATGAGTTTAAAACCAGAAGATGTGTCTGGGGCAACTTTTTTGTTTGATAATATTGAAGATCATTCGATTATTCAACTAAAACGATGGCTAGAGTGTAGAGTCTACGGCTGATGACAGGTCTTTGTTTGGACGTGGTAACCATAGCAACCTTGATTTCTATGCTTCGCCGTTAGAGGCGCTCGTGCAAATTGCAATTTTGTAAGTGTCTATTGCCACACCTCGTATTTTATCTACTAAGTGTTTGAAAAAAATTCTACTGTACCGGGTACAATTTTAAAATGAGTGTTTTTATAATATGAAATGGTAATAGATATTGTAGATATGACAATAATGCTTTTCTTCTTCTATTCTTATATTTTTATCTGTTTTTATTTTAATTTTGCAGAGTAGTACTAACATTAATTTACTTATTATTTTGAACATATCTGTAAAAATTGTAACAAGTAACTAGGTGATTTTTCAAACACTAAGTAGTTACTAATTGTTAATGATTGAAATAAAAATATTTATATGCTGTAGTCGTAAATCTGTAACAGTAATATTAACATATTTTATTTTAGATAAATGAAATGATAAATGGTTGATAATATGAATTATTTCAATAGATGCAGAGGTAGAAGAAGAAGGTGAAGAAGCCAAATGGCAAGATCGCATTAGTTCTGGTTTCGACCGTTTGGTTGAATTTGCATCAACAGAACTTGACAAGCGACGCCGATCAACTGAAGGGGGGGATAGTTGTAACACTTCACCTGATTCAGGCATAGGACATGGTTCTGATCCAGTACCACTTCAAATCTCTTTGCCATTAACTAAACGGCCAGATATATATAAAATAAACTCAAACCAAAAACCAAGCATGTTTAAAACACCGATTTTGAAATCATCTTCACCTACAGACCAGTCTATAGAAGAGACTGGTCCTCCTCGAACTCCATCACCTTCTTCTTCTCCTAACTTCCCTATTGCCTACATCCCTCCTGTTAACTTCGACTCAAATACCAGTACTAGTCCGGTGAACAAAAACGTTACTCGGGTCAATTCAGCCTTGTATAAATATCAAAGACAAGAAGTGGAGAAGAAAGCATCACGGCTAGATCATCATTTCAAAAAGAAATTTTATTATAGAGAACAATGGCGTGGAGATTCGGATAACTGGGATAGACAAAATGATAGGGAAAACTTGGAGACGCAGGCCTACAAACCGGGCTCTGTAGCTGTTTCTCTAGCTGTAACTTCAGCGAATCAAGACGAGCGCGAATGGGATTGGAATAGGGAAGCTTCAACAAACAATTCCATGGCAACAGCTCCTGACTATAATATTAATTTGTCTGACAATCATTGGAACCAAAATGGAGTGAGAGAAAGATTTTCTATTACTAATTGGAAAAATTGACACATATATCGCTGCATTGCATTATATGGTCATTATCCAAGGTAAAGGTAATTCATAATTATTATATTTCTTGCACAGCTATAGTTAACATTTAACTTTAGATACTGTGAATATTTCTACTATTTGTATATCGTTGTTTATAATCATTTCATTCTTTTATGTTAATAATAGTTGTGCTATTTTTTCGTGCTCATTCTAATATTTTGAGGGCCAAAAAATTCGTACATTGATATAATAATTTCATTAATATATATTAACTAAGTAGGATGAGCAGTACGTGGTTGATTTTAGTTATAATTTCAATATTTATATTGCATGTAAAAAATTTATTGTTCCTTTTTTTTAATCAATTCAA
This sequence comes from Ophonus ardosiacus, assembly GCA_943142095.1. Classification (NCBI taxonomy): domain Eukaryota; kingdom Metazoa; phylum Arthropoda; class Insecta; order Coleoptera; family Carabidae; genus Ophonus; species Ophonus ardosiacus. The sequence continues at coordinate 46,082,829 of OW964833.1, read as the reverse complement.
AGTTAAAAATACATTATTAGCTTGTCAGTAACTAGTTCATATACCGTGAGTATTTTTTATCGTGAAACATTGGGTTTGTCATATCCATGGTTACGACTTGACATTTGATTGACAGCAATGTATTTGCCCGTTCCATTTAAAATGAAACATAGGGAACGAATTTGACATTTGATGTCGTCAATAGAGATTAATTTTGTTTAAATAATTATACCTGCATTTTAAATTAAAATTAGTTGTAGAAAAAATATAGTGTGCACCTTGTGCCCGAGTGGTTTCTGACTCGGCTAAATTTCTTACAATATTTAAATATAATAATTCTGTCAAATTCATTCCCTATGTGTCATTTTAAATGAGACACAAATACATTGCTGTCAATCAAATGTCAAATCATAACTTATAGGAAAATTCAACGGTTATCTGTCATATTGACAAGATGTCATTAGAGCTTAATTTTGTTTAAATAATTATTTAGATGTAGAAAAAATACTGTGTGCACCTTGTGCCTGAAATATGTTTAGTGCTCTCGAGTGGTTTTCTGACTTGGCTAAATTTCTTACAATATTTAAATATAATACTTCTGTCAAATTCATTCCCCATGTGTCATTTTAAATGAGACAGACAAATACATTGCTGTCAATCAAATGTCAAATCATAACTTATAGGAAAATTCAACGGTTATCTGTCATATTGATAAGATGTCATTAGAGGTTAATTTTGTTTAAATAATTATTTAGATGTAGAAAAAAATTGTGTGCACCTTGTGCCCGAAATATGTTTAGTGCTCTCGAGTGGTTTTCTGACTTGGCTAAATTTCTTACAATATTTAAATATAATACTTGTCAGATTCGTTCCCTATGTTTCATTTTAAATGAAACGGACAAATACATTGCTGTCCATCAAATATCAAGTCTTGACCATGGATATGACAAACTCAATGTTTCACATTAAAAAATACTCACGGTATACAGGATGAAACAGTTAAATAATTTCTATATTATTAAAGGTAAAAAATACTATAAGACAGTCTTATAGTAGACCAAAGGGTAACATCCGATTAGAGATGAAAATATTTTTTAAAACCAGGGTTTCTCAAGTTACAACACAATGTTATGTTTTTTAAATGGGATTGCATCTATTTTTTAGGCTCCTTCGATAGTGTTTTCTTGAAAACAGACTGGCACACCCAGAAATGGGTAATATGCCGTGATGATATATTATTATATTATATTATTATTGAATTCAGAAAAAATATATGCCAGCCTATTTTTTTCAAATATAACTTTGTGTTGTAACTTGTATAAAAAATATTTTTTCTACAGTCACTATACAAAGTAGCTATTTGCGCTCTCTTTTGTCAACGCAAAATGTCATTTGCCGTCCATGCGCGACAAAGAAAAACGCTCGCTGTCCAAATTTCTTACTATACAATGTTGAGAAATGTCACTTGTCTACATTCTTAATGGAAACTTTTAGTTTGGAACTAATGACATTGTAGTTACACATTTACAACCTTCAATCTGACATATAACTGCTCTGTCGGTATAGTACATAACCAGACAAAATGCCGCACAGCTGTGAAAATAAAATAGGGCGTTCATTTACAAAAACGAAAGTATAAACTGCTTAGATTAGATTGAAGCAATAGCTCAAGAAGAATAGAAAATAATGATAAATTAAAATTGAATATAAAATATTGTGTGATCTGTTGTCCATTGTCAGTAAATATATAATTTTAATTTTTTATGTCCTCTACGTCCTTTATGTTGAAAAGTGATATAAAATTATTATTAATATGGAAATGAACGACGAAAATATAGATAGTGATTATTTGTGCACACCACCAGATATTGCATGTGCAGCAAAAATTGTTACTCTGTATCTGCTTCCCGAAAAATTTAGAGCGAAATATGAAAGACAGTACGAACTGTTTATTACGTGGTACAAGAATAGAAAAATTGGAAGATATAGCGAAAACGTACTGGTGGCATACTTTTCTATATATTAATCGTTATTTATTGAGTAGTACTGTAAGTACAAAGTGTAGATTTTATTGTTTTTTTTTTTTATTATGGTGGAGGACCCCATTGTGGCGACTGTAGAATAGTATATTTTATCTCGTGCTAAAACATCGCACTCGACCAAAATAGTACTATTTTACACACTTGTTACATAAATAACTTTTTTTCTAATGGGATGACCCACTTGGTCATCTATAAGATCGTCATTTTTTTTATTGTATCTTTAATAATATAGAAAGTATTTGAAGTATATTTCAGGGATAGTAACCAAAAATAAAAATATAGGTTTTTTTTTTATTTTTTATTTTTGTAATTCGTATAATTCGCGGAATCCGTTACATAGGGATTTAACATGGGAAATTAGAATATTTGAATAATTGTTTTCCATTAAAACTGATTGTTATAAAACTTTGTACACATGTTTGTGGAAAAGGGCAAGAATAAAAACTGTGCGTACTGAAGAAAATAAAAATAATTTGCTACGTGCAATAAAAGAAGAAAATCAGCTGCTTACAAAAGTTTTGGCAAATCAATAGGGTCCTATACCATTTTTTTCTGTAAGAACAGGATGAAATTTTAGTGCAAACGCGACTTAAAAAATTTACGTAATAAGCGAGATATAAATTTTTAGAGTTTAAGAATTTGGTGCGTGACGTAGCAGGTACTGACCAGTGATCTACAAACAGTTATAGAGGGGACAAATTTTTTCATGTTTGTATGTATGTATAAAACTTATACGTTATATTCACGAAGAAATTATTATTAAGCATAAATAACATAAATAATAGCATTTTTTCCTAATAAATTATAGAACATTGAAACAGTTTAAGAATATTATGCCACAAAGTATGACGGCGGATGGCGCTAGTGTTTATTTGTTTTAAAGTTTCAATGTTTCAAATTTCTGACATTATTAATTTAATATTACAAATTGATTTAATTATAAATACATTATTGTTCATATTACTAGATATTTTAATTAAACAAATTCATCAAACACAAAATTGTTAATTTTTTTTGTGAGGTTGTACATCAACGTGACAGTTCATAATCTTTTAAAACTGACCGCAGCAGACCCGCGAATCTCGTTTTTAAAATCAGACGACCAATCTTAATTTTTGTCCTATATTGTGTAGTTTTTAATTCTGAATAACTTTTTTATTTACAACTTTTCTCTAAATTTAATAGGTCAGTAACTATAACAAAATGAAAAAAAATAACATTGTATTTCCTACATTACGGATTTCAAGTTGATATTCGGTATAATTTTAGTAAGAATTTGAGATTGTGGGCAAAATTATTTGTGCGCCTGCTTCGATAGTAACTACTGCTTGAACAAAGCTAAAAAAGTCTAGTGACGCCACTGCATAATGGGGTATTCCGGTGATATGGAATTAATGCAAAATAATAACTTTTTTCTATAGTTTCCATCTTGTTATATTAGAAAAATATAATAAAACATGTTTAATAAAAAGTTTTAATTCATAATTTAATGTTACAAAATTGGAGTTTTTACAGCTCTAGAATTGTCCTTGAAATTTGTGACGTCAAGTTGATAATCTGTTGCTCATTTCAAAGTAAATATTTTCGTTTAAACACACAGATGGTGCCAGTAGTTAACACGCGTGGGTATATTTCTTGTTTGATATTTCGTCCACTTTATAATTATTACTCCTATTTTTACCATAAACATGCACAGGACAAACACCGAAATACACGCTGCTACTAAAATCATATGTAAACAAGCAAATGGCTGTCATGAACATGTGGATTTAGGCGCTGAAGTTCGTTGCAGATGTCAATATCGAGTTGACGTCATAAGCGCGGGGTATTCCACCATAACAAAAAAAAATTAAAAAATTCAATTTGACATAAAGTATGACTCAATAAATAATAGTTAAAACAATGAAAACATTTTTTAAATAATTACTTTACGAGATATTTCACATTTGCTAAAAGGGAAAATCGACGTCATACAATTGTTATCTTTCTCTCGCAGCGTACTCAGAGCAGTGTGTGTGAGAAAGACAAGTATAGAGGAAATGTGACGTTACACTGATTTCTCGAAAATAAAATACTATTAAACTAGGAACAATTAAGATTTTTTAATACTATGAATTGCTTCAAAACTGAATGAAGTTTTATTTAAAATAATGAAAAAAAATTGAGTGGAATACCCCATTGCGATGAAATTTTTTAAAATTCATATCTCATGTGATGCATACATTTTCTTACTCAAAGTTAGATATTCAGAGTCCTACTGGTCTGTACTAATGTAAAAAAATATTTTTAAAAAATGTCGGAATACCCCATTCCGGAATTAAATTGTGTAGTTTTGATTTTTCCTTATCTTTTTCTTCGATCACGTATGCCAATCCTACTAATATTGTAGTATCTCAGATATAATTAATTTATTCGTAGAAAATCAAGTTGACTGTTATTTTTGTGTTCAGACTTATGTTTGTAAATGATGATGTTGTTATTATGAAATGATAAAGCACATAGTCACTTTGGTAATATTTATTGGGAAATAAATTATTTTGTGTTTAAATTATTACAGTTCGTTTGTATAGATAAATATTTGTAACAACACCAGATTTACTATGTACTTTATAAGTTAATTTCGTAAATATCAAAATATAGAATATGTTTGCTGCCCGTATTTTTAAAAATTAAATTGATTTCTCAAATGTCTAAAAACGTAGACAAATTGAATATAATCTATCACTGCCTATATCGAAAATTTTTGCTAGTTGTTACTATAGTTAACATTACCGTGAAATACATAAATTATAATTTAATATTTTTGTTTAATCTTGTCATTTTTTATAAATGAGACAGTAACAGAGCTATGGCTACTAATTGCATTAGTGATTTAAATGAATTGATGTTTTAAATTTAATATTACTGTTTCGTTTATATTTATTTCCCATTTAAGTTTCTGTTAGGTATTTTAATATATTTTATAGAACATCAACTTATTTACTTATTTTTGTTTTACAAGAAGATATATTTATTAAACAAAGGAATTGTAATTTGGAATTATTTGTTTTTGAAAATAAAATTATAGTACTATTCATGAATGCTTCCCACAATTTACGGCAACCTTTCCTTTTTTATCGCCGTAACAGATGGGTATGTTTTTTATGCGGACAATTATTAATCAATAAAATTGGTAACAAAAATAATTTCTATGTTCAATATGTATATTTTATTTAATCCATTATAAAAATATAATTAAATGAATGACTTACAATTACATATTTATACTACTTTAGTAAATACATATTTATTTAAAATTGACACGTACCATTTTAAAAGTAATTAAAATATGGTTTGACGTGTGATGTAAATATTGTAGTGTATAATTAAGAATGGATTTTTTATGGGGAATTCTTAAGCATTGAAACACCTGCCAGATGAACACCATGTACATGTACACTCATTCTTATAGTTATTTAAAAAGATTTATCTTATATAGTTACAATGTGCAACAATGCAGTTCACTGCCACATATTTATTTATAAATCATTTATATATATTTTTTTTCATGTAGTAATCATCTGATTTTATTAAATATGTATATGTGCTTAAACTAATGAACGTGTTTAGACGTAAATATATTACCAAATAAATAATAATATTTGGTAGTATACATTTCTTTTTAGGCTATTTGAAAAGCCTTGTATATTTTTTGTATAATGTGTTGTATTTTTATGTTTTATAAAAGTGTGTTACAGATTTTAAACAAGTTCATCCCAACACTGCCTTGTATTTAATAACTGATATTATTTGCATCCAAGTATCTATTTAACAATTCAGTTATTAAATAGCGATTTAAGCAGAATGTGTTCACGTTAAATGAGTACTACCTTGTGGCTCTGACATCTTAGTAAATCAATTGTGAGTTAAATAAATCGTGTCAAATTATTTCACTACTCGTGCACTGTTCAGAAATAATCAGAGACTATTAATGTTCTAGTAAATAGGTAATAATATTAAGTAATTATTTCTAGAATGGTGCATGTTTCAAATGAATTCATCAATTTTTGTATACTCATTGATCAGAAAACGTTTCTCATCAATTGTATATTCTGTTTTGAGAGTTTTTGGATAGATATATTGTAAATTCTCTTCAATGCTACTCAGGAGTGAATTTAGAAATTAATTTCAGATAGCCGTACAATTGATGTTAAAAGAAGTAGATTGTCACTGTAACTGCCAATAATTATTCAATATACGTTATAATCTACAATAAGATTTTTTATCTTTCCTTTGTCATTGTTGTTTAATGTCTTATTAACTCAGTCGATAAAATTGAAATTAAAAATATTATGTATTTACAAGTAAATATTATATTGTAAGATTATTTGACTATAATGCATATGTTTAAAAACAATGGGGGATTACGGCTCAATCGAATTAAAGGAAAATAGTAAAAAAATACGAATGTATATGCTGAGTAACGATTATTAATAAAAAAAAATGAAATGGTATAATTGAGATATTTCGGAAATAAAGGGTTTTTCGTTATAACGCTGCGACACTAATATGAAAATATTTTGATTGGCGACTGAGAAACCGCCTATACATGCATTACAAATAGCGTGTTAAGAGGTGGAATTACTACCAATGGAAGTTAAGAAATTCGAAACGAGGGGCTAACATTCCTGTACTACAGTTTCCAAACAGTTTTTATTTTAACATAAATTTCTTGCATTAAACTTAATAATTTAAATACACCTGTAATTATAAAGTATGTATACTTATACAGTGTTATAATATTCATTTATTTTTATGTAAATATAAATTAAAATAGCATATATTTCAAGAATATTTAGGTCCATGATGAAAACAGTTTGATATAAAAACACATAAATGTGAAGTCACGTCAATCTTTTCAAAATTCGGGAGACCATAACTCGCTTATTAATAGGAATTTTTTCACCGGATTTTCATCAATAGTTTTAGTTTTCCTAACATTTTCAGATGAAATTATAAAAAAAAAAATGGTGTAATCCCCCATTCATAGCTAGGATGCTGTCATCTACGTTAAGCTTAACCCGCCTGCTCCCATTAAACAATAGTATATTATGTGGCAAGTGTGTGAAGCTGAAATTTTTACATGAGGGCGGAGATTATGACACGAGCCGAAGGCGAGTGTTACAAACCACCCGAATGTAAAATAGGCTTCACACGCGTGTTACATACTATACTTTTTCTTATGATCTTGCAATAAAATTTAATTTTTTCTTGGCATTGTCATTCTTTTAACCATATACCTATTAACTAATATATTGCTAATGCTCGTATCTTTCCCATAAGAGTAGGTGAAGGAAACACTGTGAAATGGAAATATCATTTCTGCATAAGTCTATCTCACACAAACACCCAACCGCGAATTATGCGCATGCTCGGAAATCTTGACTACTATTGGCTAACGAGGAAATCATGATCACTTTTTAATATTTTTTAATAATTCCTAAACGTTCGGGAAGGGTACCTGACAGTAAAAAAAAATCAGAACCAGAAAAATGTCTATTGAAAAAACTATTACCCATCTGACAGTAAATAAAAAAAATATATCTATTGAAAAAACGTCACCTCTATTGAAAGACACTATACAAGTTAGTAAACGTTGTTTTTTTACGATAGATATTTTCTGAGAAATACATATTTTTCGATAAATATTAATTTTCGTGATAAACTAAACTTTTTAGGATATTTTTTTTTTTTATGAAAGTTGTAGCTTTAAAAAATATAACTAATTACTATTAATTTATATAATAAATCTTTAAATATAAATATAGAAACAAAAAAAAAGATATAAAAGAAAATATAATTTTAACACCAAATTCTACATTCATTCGCGTTACAGAAATTATTTTGTAAAAAAATTGTTTCCCTGAAATAAATGGATTTTTATTTTTATTCATTATCTCTGGAATTAAAACGAATATGAAAAAAGTTTCAACGAGACGACCTTTTATTTTTAATTACAAATATTTTTTCTTATGAAAAACTTGTCGAAATATTATTAGTTTAGCCAAAAAATGGATTATCTCAAAGTTATTAATACCAAAACCTTTAACAATACTATTGCTGTACTCTATGATGAAACTTATGAACTATATTTTTATGTTATAAGAAAAATTGTTTAAATTAATGTCATTTCATTATTAATCAAATGTCAGATGGAAAATTTGTTAAATTTATCATTTTAAATAAATTAATAATTAAAATATAATTTGATACTGGATTTTATGTTTATTATAGATAAAATATGCTTTTCTTTGTAAATTTTTTTTGACGCTTGTTATATCTGCAACAAGATGTCTCCACTTGTATTACAGCAAATCTGACCTTCATGAAATCCAGGGCTGTAATTAAAAATTATTGTTTACAGAAAATGTTAAACAGTTTTTTGGGCCAAAATTTGTATGTATTTCAACAAGGATAAGATAATAGATAATAAAAAATACAAAATAAATTATCAAACTTGTTTATTTAAGAATATATATTGAAATATTGACTAGCAGAAAATTTCCTGAATACGTCTTGTGTGATAGCAACAAATTATTTATGGAATGCGAAATATGACAGGCGCTGGCGCCTAAATACCGAATAATAAATACAGGTATTTCTTCAAAATTTGACTACGTACAATAATTTTTCAATTAAATATTGATATTATATGTAATTTAGGTGTTAAATAAATATAATATTTTACATATTATTCATTTTTTATTATAATAAATACCATATTTTATTATATACTTTATAGAGTGTAGAAAATAATAATATGTTTAAATAAATAAAACATTTTCCCAGGAACTATATGTAAATAAAATAAATTATTAATTACAATATATTTAAAATTAAATAATAAATAGAGTTTGTAACAAAAAATATTTTGTAAAAAATTTTGTTTGCGAGAAATAAATGGATATTTATTTTTATTCATCATCTCTGAAATTAAAACGAATATGAGAAAAAGTTTCAACGAGACTACCTTTTATTTTTAATTACAAATATTTTTTCATATGAAAAACTTAATCGAAATGTTATTAGTTTAGTCAAAAAATGGATTTTCTTAAAGTTATTAATACCACAGCAATACTACTACTGCACTCTGTGATAAGACTTATGAACTCTATTTTATGTTGTAAGAAAAATTGTTTAAATGTTTAAACAAAGAAAATACGTTGATGATAAATAGGAGAAAATTAATACTATTGACAAATTAATAGACCAATCAGGTTCGCGGTAATGTGCATGAGGTCTAAGTGAGAAGAAAAATTGTTTAAACAAATGTCATTTGATTATTAATCAAATGACAGATGGAAAAATTGTTAAATTGGTCATTTTAAATAAATTAGTAATTAAAATATTGTTTTATACACGATTTTATGTTTATTAAAATGAAAATATGCTTTTCTTTGTCAATTTTTTTTGACGTTTGATATATCTGCAACAAGATGTCTCCACTTGTATTTCAGCAAATCTGACCTTCATGAAATCCAGGGCTGTAATTAAAAATTATTGTTTACAGAAAATGTTAAACAGTTTTTTGGGCCAAAATTTGTATGTATTTCAACAAGGATAAGATAATAGATAATAAAAAATACAAAATAAATGATCAAACTTGTTTATTTAAGAATATATATTGAAATATTGACTAGCAGAAAATTTCCTGAATACGTCTTGTGTGATAGCAACAAATTATTTATGGAATGCGAAATATGACAGGCGCTGGCGCCTAAATACCAAATAATAAATATAGGTATTTCTTCAAAATTTGACTACGTACAATAATTTTTCAATTAAATATTGATATTATATGTAATTTAGGTGTAAAATAAATATAATATTTTACATATTATTCATTTTTTATTATAATAAATACCATATTTTATTATATACTTTATACATATCCATTGTTTAAACAATTTTTTATTTACCAAATATCACCTTATAACAAAATGTAAATTGAATAAATTGCTTTTGTTTTCTGTTCCAATTATGTACATTTGTTTATCCATTATTGTTGTCAGCTGTCATTTGAGGTTATAAAAATTGTTATTAACAATTAATAAAATATTAGTTATTAATTTCTAGTGCATAAAACTGACGAATGTATTAAAAAAAATAATTAAACAAATTAAAACACATGTATTGTTATTAACAATATTAGTTGAAGATTTTAGCGAGAGATGGCGATACCAATATTGATTTTGGATGATCTAGCTTAAAATTTATCGAGCAATTTTACACATTCCAAACCATGCCTGTCGGTGCAAAGTTTTTGCCATGTATTATTTATATGAGTATTTGGGGGCATATAAATAAACAGACCCCCTAAAGAAGGCGTCTGCACTGGAAAAACTAAAGAATTTCAAAGTTGCGTGGGTGGATTTTACATATGGTGTCACCTGTCATAAAAAATTTAATCTATTAAAACATGTATCATATTTTATTTGTATTTAAATTTGTCTTATTGTTTATTATAACTTTGAATTTTTTTTAATTATAAAATGGCGTAAAATGCAGTAAATTAAACCCCTATCTTTAACCCTTAAATGGGTAGATATATACTACCCAAAACTGGGTAGAGATATAAAAACGTCGACTTCACCAATCTAATCTACATATTTTTTTGTATATATACACCAATTTTCAGAATTATTATACTGTTAGTATAATTACAGTAACACGAGATTCTAAATGCTACACATTTAAGGTCAACGACCTCTGAACATTTTGTTTTGATATTATTAAATTATTTGTTGTAATATTTTTTTAAAAATTAGTAAACATCTGTATTATGACCCAAAGAATCGATTTTTCTTAAAATTAAAGTCGTACCCTCAACCCTTAAATAGGTAGATATTTACTACCCAAAATTGGGTAGAGATAAACAATTTTCCACTTCACCAGTAGATTCTACGAATATTCTTACATAAGTATACCATTTTTCTAATTTTTTTGTTAAAGGGATACTAAATAAATACACTTTGAATTTTACCGCAAATCTACGATTCTTTTGTGTGCAAGTGATGCATCATTAGCCGACAAATTTAGGGCAAATACAAGTTCAGATATCTAGTATATCCTTAAGAGAAAATTAATAAAAATTGGTACATATATGTATTTTGACCCGAGGAATCGATTTTTCATAAAATTAAATCCGTATCTGATACCCATAAATGGGTATATATTCACGACCCGAAAATGGGTGGAGTTGGAATTTTTCCTATAGCACCATTAGATTCTACATACTTTCTTATATAAACATTCCAGTTTTCAATATTTTTGCTTAATTGGTCTTAGTGCCATGAATAAATTAGTAAAACCATTTTTGAGTAGCGATTGTTGACTGGTTGGACTTAGTGAATTTTATCTTATTTATTTTCAGAAATTATTATCTTAAAACTGGGGCGTCAAATCGAAAAAAATTTCAAATAAAATTTGTTCAAAATACCCTATTTTAATTATTTGTACAATAATCTTAATTATACAGTTTTTATTTTTGGAGATAAAAATGTTTAAATAAATAAAACATTTTCTCACTAACTATATGTAAATAAAATAAATTATTAATTAAAATATATTTAAAATTAAATAATAAATAGAGTTTGTAAACAAAAAATATTTTGTAAAAAATTTTGTTTGCGAGAAATAAATGGATATTTATTTTTATTCATTATTTCTGAAATTAAAACGAATATGAGAAAAAGTTTCAACGAGACTACCTTTTATTTTTAATTACAAATATTTTTTCATATGAAAAACTTAATCGAAATGTTATTAGTTTAGTCAAAAAATGGATTTTCTCAAAGTTATTAATACCACAGCAATACTACTACTGCACTCTGTGATAAGACTTATGAACTATATTTTATGTTGTAAGAAAAATTGTTTAAATGTTTAAACAAAGAAAATACGTTGATGATAAATAGGAGAAAATTAATACTATTGACAAATTAATAGACCAATCAGGTTCGCGGTAAAGTGCATGAGGTCTAAGTAAGAAGAAAAATTGTTTAAACAAATGTCATTTGATTATTAATCAAATGACAGATGGAAAAATTGTTAAATTGGTCATTTTAAATAAATTAATAATTAAAATATAGTTTTATACACGATTTTATGTTTATTATAATGAAAATATGCTTTTCTTTGTCAATTTTTTTTTGACGTTTGATATATCTGCAGCAAGATGTCTCCACGTGTATTTCAGCAAATCTGACCTTCATGAAATCCAGGACAGTAATTAAAAATTGTTGTGTTTATAAAATGTTTAACAGCTTTTCGGGCCAAAATTTATATGTAACTCAAAAAGGATAAGACTATAGTTTATAAAAAATACAAAATAAATGATCAAACTTGTTTATTTAAGAATATATACTGAAATATTGACTAGCAGAAAATTTCCTGAATACGTCTTGTGTGATATAGCAACAAATTATTTATGGAATGGGAAATATGACAGGCGCTGGCGCTTAAATACCAAATAATAAATATAGGTATTTCTTCAAAATTTGACTCCGTACAATAATTTTTCAATTCAATATTGTTATTATATGTAATTTGGGGGTTAAATAAATATAATATTGTACATATTATTCATTTTTTATTATAATAAATACCATATTTTGTTATATACTTTATAGAGTGTACAGAATAAAAGTATATCATTGTTTATTAATAATATATACAATAATTATTAACTATAACTTATTGTAAACATCATGCTAATTATACAGTGTACAGAAATAAACATATATTACAAAATAAATAAAAATTATTATGTATAACATTAAGATGGCACCTACATTTTTTTGTTTTAATTTTTCTTCACTAAATTTTCATAAAAAGTTAATGTGTTGTACATCAGAAGATTCAGCACAAAATTCTGAGCATAAAAATATAAAATTCATAAATTATAACTATAATATATCGCTAATACCTTATACATTTCATCTGACATTCTTGAAATTTTTTTCAGTAGAAAATTTTCATTAAAAGTTAATAAATTATACATCAGCAGATTCAATGTGAAGCACTGTGTAAAATAAAACTAAATACTTGTACTAAAATATTAATGTAACACTAGCATTATCCATCTAGTTTTATTCAAAGTTATTTGTAATTATTTTGTTGTTTGATGTCATGTGTTTGTGTTTTGCCTTCTTTGATTCGTCCCATATTCTTCGTCAACATAAAACAACCCCTGTAGTTTAATCATATGATATTTCATCCCTTAAATAACAATATTCTTCGCTAGACAACTCCAAACAATTGTAATGTTTGCATTTAATAGGAACTTGTAATCATCTCATTTCGAATTCTGTCAAAAAACGTAACAAATGATAATAATAATAACAAAAATAATAATAATAATGATAATAATATAATAATAATAGTAATAATAATAATGCTATATATTGATTATTATATATACAAATATACATACCGTAACATAATACAAGAAATATTGCTATGTCCATTTGGTTGGTTATAGGTTACAAATTAATACAGACCATTCAACAAAGACTGTATAAAAAATTATTTATTTTATTACAAATACATAATATAATGTTGTATAAACTTAAATATTAATATCATACAGTTTAAATAATTATATATCAATAATATTTTTACTAATTCAGTGTTTTTTCTTTACAGTTTGGTGGCAACCCTGAAACAATCCGATCTTCAATCCTACGCGCATGCAACGCTGACAGTTGAACAACACTACTCTGTGAAATCGCGTTCGGTGTTTTAAAATATTAATATGTGCAGAAATATTGCAAGAACAATAGAAAATTTATGTGAAAATCAAAGATAAAGTGTTAATCTAACGTTTATGATAATAATTTTTACGGGAATCGCAATTTAAATGAGTGAAAATAATAAACTATGTGTGCCGTCTTTGAGAATCGTCGAAGCAGCAAATGTAAGTATATATTAGTTTATTTATATTTAAATAACTCTAAATGTACTTCAAACTATGAAAAACATTCCTTTCGTGGTAATTCTTATAATGCAATTTGTATTTCTTATGATTTCATACATTTTAAGGTGATTTGAATATCATATAAATGTGTTTGTATTTTTTTTTTCAAGCATAAATTTTATCACAAAATGGCAAACTTTGTAGTAAAACATACAAAAATGTCTATATTTTACGTTTAAATACATATATTGCTATTTAATATTGATTTTCCATATAAAATCCAAGATTTAATTTGTTACAAACCGTCTCAAACTTGTACGCACCGTAGAATGTTGCATGATAGCAAACTTCGGAATTCGCATACATTGGTCTTGAAAAGTTTATTTCTTTATATTTTAAAAATATTTTATATATATTTTAATAGTGAAATATTGTTGTATATTGTTGCAAATTAGCAACAATGGTAAGTTTAAACAATAGTTTAACTGTTTTAATAGTTCTTTTTGCTGATAACATGTTTTATTATTGAAATATTTGTATTTTAAAATATTGTTTTTCTTTGTTCCAGGGGCGTACCAGAGCTGTTTTGGGGTTGCTGTTTGCTGATAGCTGAGATGTATTCATCAATGTAAGTCGTTATAATATGTGCCTCTCTTCACTGTCGCTTTTTTGCATTTTTTTTCAGCTTAACACAAAAGTAAATTCATTTTTCTTCTGAAAATATGGTTTATGTTGTTGAATATAATTCAAATAATCATATTTTCTTCTATACTTCTTTTCCGAGGCACATTGTGAATGTCTGTTCATGTTATTAACATCGGGCGTCGTTACTCGTTACAATATCGTAAATAAATCTTCGAAACTTATAGAAATAATTAGCTTTTTTAATTTTTGAATTAGTTTAATTAAATATTCGTTCGTTCAGTGATAGGTTTCTTCTCCAAAAAATTGTATTTGTTTAAATTAATATTTAAACAAGTACAGTTTACAATACAGGGTTCCAGTGAAGTTTCCAAGTAGTATAAAGGCTGGTTTAAGCCTTTGATTCTACAACAGGGCTTTTCCAAAGCTTTGTCTAAGGTTTTAAGAACTATAAGGCCAATCTATAACCATCAGAAGACAGCAAATAGTTAGAATTATTTTAGTTATAAAAGTCGCGATTAATTTTTTGCTAATATTACATTCAAATTAAATTCATTTGCATTTTAAAGTTAGAATAAAATATAATTAAAGTTTCGTCGATACTTTTTCGGTTTCGGATCGGTTTCCGCGATATTTAAGGACAGGGTAGCGTAGTTTTTATTTGAAGTGTCTACCCTATTATTTAATTTAATAATTCACATCATTAGTTATTAAATAATTGACTAGAAATGTAAAATACTCGGGTTCAAAACTATATCAAAAATTTTTTGTATTTTTTTTTTTTAAAGTTCAAATTCAAAAGTGTAATAGACACAGTAAAAATATATAGTGTGTATTTATTATTGTTTAGAGTGGTTTGCTACTCTTATAATTCAGTTTTTAATAATGGGTTTTCCACTAGACTGAAAAATTAAAACTATGGGTCATTTATTTTAAATTTTGTTCTTAAAACTGTATGATAGGGATTATTAATGTTTAAAAAAAATATTAATCATTAAAATATTCTAGTTTTTAATGCCATTAACATCTACGTCACATATCCACTATATTCCAAATTCTTATTACTTCAAGCCTTATTTGAAAGTAAAAGATATGTTGAATGACAGGCTGCCAGTGGCAATGAACAGAATATTCTATAATATACCTATTTTTTTTAAAATCATTTTATTAAATTGTTTATTATCCATATATCTTTTCAATTATTTACCACGAAAATTGTGCTCTATTCTAAATTCTTGTTAATTTCAAGCCTTCAGCTATCGCATTTTTATAAGTGAAAGATATGTTGAATGACGTAGATGCCAGTGGCAATCAAAACGTAAACTATTGTATTAAAAAATAAAAAATAGTGGAGAATCTCATTGTATAATTTATTTAAAGACGTACACATATTTTAATATTTAAATTTATTTAATTTTGATTCAATAATTTTATTTATTTTGTCATATATAAATAATTAAAGAATGGACACTTCATTTAGAAACGAAACTACATTTATTAATGATCTATAGCACCGGCTGTTGATCGTAAAAACATTAGATTTTTCGCGATTTCAGGTAAAGAAAACATCAGTTGAAGAAAGAAGAACCCCCTTTCCCTGCATGCTTTTACTTTTTTTCAGTTTTCCTCTTTACTATCCAAGCAGCTCTTTCTAGTATGCCCCTGTTATATTAAAATCAATTTCCCAAGAACGACTGGGACCCATTGGGCAAACTTGGTCGTTCTTTTCGCTGCTCCCCTCTGGGATAGGGCAGTGGGGCCTCTGGGAAGGACGCCTGTACTCCAACTATGGGCCGCCGGACTGAGTAACCCCCTGTTCTGATTCCCAGGTTTTGAAGTAGATATAGGTAAATGCATGCATTTTTGTACCGTGCGGGCGTCTACCAGGCGTCGCCTCACGGGCACTCATCGCTGGCATGGAGAGTGCACCACAGGAGGCATTCTTGTGCCATTCAAACAGATACACTAAATTATAGTTAGATTTAATTAAATTTGCAGTTAAAGTTTAAGTTTACAGTTTTAAATTAGTATATCATTAGTTTACTTGCGGTTAAATTTTCAATTTGCATTTTAAAAAGTAGTACCTATAATTGGTTTAAAGTATTAGTCTAAATGATTACAATTAGTTTATTTGCGTTTTAATGTTTTAGTTTTCAGTTTTAAAACATTACAATTAGTTTATTTATATTTTAAATTTTTAGATTACAGTTTAAATATTTATAATTAGTTTACTTGCATTTTAAAGTATTAGTTTGCAGTCTTAAATGATTACAATTAGTTTATTTACAGTTTTAAATAGTTTCAATAAGTTTGCGTGCATTTTAAAATATTAGTTTATAGTTTTAATTTATTAAATTGTAGTTACACACACTTGCTTTTGTATTAATTTTGCAAAAACACACATACACACAAAATAATATATCTATTAAAGTTAATAGATATATGAAGAAAATCCGTTTTTAGTATTCGCGTTAGCTTTTAAATAGTTTTATCCGTTCGTCGCCGCGATTTCGTCCGTATATATTGTTGATTTCTTATGTATTTATGTATGTATATTATATATTTATGTATGTGATTATGTATATGTATATGTATATTATGGTTAGGGCGTGAGCAGTTTCAACGGGGCCTCCTGAGCTAACTTTTCCCTTTCAGGTGCCGGGGCCGTTAGGCGGTGGGGCGTCTAGCGGTACTCGGCCCCTTTCCTTTCTCGCTGCAACTAAAGTTGTGGTTTTGAAAGAGCGTTAACCGGGCTTGGGTGCTTACTCACGAATGCTCCGGCTTCTTTGCACGATAAGCACTCAAGTTCCGGGGCCTGGTCTGCCACACTCGCGGTGGTGCGAACCTAGCCATTTCGATGGCGAAGGAAGACCCTAGGGACGTACACACTTTACACAACTCAACACCGTCGTTGAGTACACATTGTTAGGTTCCCCATTTTAATATGTATATGTATGTTTACTTTTCAGTTTTATCAGGAGGCCCACATCATCATTTATTTAGTTATGTTTTTTATATGTATGTATTTACTTGTATTTCTTAGCTAAAATGTTAGGTAGGATGTATAAAAACAATAATTAATAATAAATTATCTAATTGCGGTAAAATATAACTTAAACTGTATCGAAAACGTCGAAAATTTCAAATAAACTTCGAAGAAATAATGTACATTTTCTCTTTCAGGATTTCCACATCTTCATAAATAGTTGAAGACATATATTAACGACATTTTTGTTACAGATTTCTGGACATCAAAAGTAGATTTTATATTTTCTTTCTAATAAAAAAATGTTTCGAAAACTAGGAGAAATAGGGACTCGTGGTGTTCATATTTGAATTCAGGAGGGTAGTTTTTAAAAGAAAAAGTTAGTTTCAGAATTCCAGGACAGCTGAAACATATTTTAATACAACGTTTTCTTCATAAACTCTATCTACTGTTCGTATGTTGCGCTCTATACTACTTTAAGAAATTAGTACACTACTTTTATGCTCTTAGTAGTGAATAGTGGAACGCAGCCAATTTTCAATAGTTAAAAATGTTATTATCTATAAGATTATTTGTTATGAAATTTTGTAAAATAAACATGAAGTAATAAACTTGTATTAAAAATACGTACATTTTCTTGTAGTACTAGACAAAATAAGTTTCAGAAGTAGTTTTTTTAAACTCTGAAGTCACTAAATTAGTGACTGGTTGTTAAAGGCGTTCGAATTAATATTAATATAGGCCGGAAACCAAAACAAAATAACAATTTCAGCAATGATTTCGATTTTATAAATAAAAAAAATCGACCGTTTATAACAACATTTGCACACAATTTTAACAACACTGAAACAACAATCAACAACATGGCATGTATTTTAGTTTATGGCCGTGCATATTTACAACATTTCAGCGATATTGTTACGTTCTGAAACACCAAATTGTCTGTTATACATTACAGCAAATGAATGCCATCTTGACGGCTCTGTTGTACAAAATGCTCGGACAATACTCGTTAATATAACACTTACCGAGGCTAAAGTTAAAGGTTTAAGATACGTAGAGCATAATTTAGAATCGTGTTTAGGAGAATTAAACTTTGCAGTACCCACTGAAACCTCTTTAGTAGCTCAGGGACATCTTTCGGTCAAAATCGAATATGTTGTTTCAAATTACATATGAGTTCCAAATACAAAAGTTGAAAAGTTTTGGATCATATTTTAAAATATTTTTTCAAGAAAATCTGTTCAAAGCTTCAAGTAAAGTATCACTTCCGGTTTATCATATATAGTCAAAATCGCATATGTTGTTTCAAATTATATATGAGTTTCAAATACAAAAGTTGAAAAGTTTTGGATCATATTTTAATATATTTTTTCAAGAAAAACTGTTCAAAGCTTCAAGTAAAGTATCACTTCCGGTTTATCATATATAGTCAAAATCGCATATGTTGTTTCAAATTATATATGAGTTTCAAATACAAAATTTGAAAAGTTTTGCATCATATTTTAATATATTTTTTCTCTGTTCAGAGCTCCAAGTAAAGTACCACTTCCAGTTGATAATATATAGTCAAAATCGCATATGTTGTTTCAAATTATATATGAGTTTCAAATACAAAATTTGAAAAGTTTTGCATCATATTAATATATTTTTTCAAGAAAATCTGTTCAGAGCTTCAAATAAAGTAGCACTTCCGGTTTATCAAATATAGTCAAAATCGCATTTATTGTTTCAAATTATATATGAGTTTCAAATACAAAATTTGAAAAGTTTTGCAACATATTTTAATATATTTTTTCAAGAAAATCTGTTCAGAGCTTTAAGTAAAGTACCACTTCCGGTTTATCATATATAGTCAAAATCGCATATGTTGTTTCAAATTACATATGAGTTTCAAATATAAAATTTGAAAAGTTTTGCATCATATTTTAATATATTTTTTCAAGAAAATCTGTTCAGAGCTTCAAGTAAAGTACCACTTCCGGTTGATCATATATAGTCAAAATCTAATATGTTGTTTCAAATTACATATGAGTTTCAAATACAAAATTTGATAAGTTTTGCGTCATATTTTAATATATTTTTTAAGAAAATCTGTTCAGAGCTTCAAGTAAAGTACTACTTCCGGTTTATCATATATAGTCAACATCGAATATGTTGTTTCAAATTACATATGAGTTTCAAATACAAAATTTGAAAAATTTTGCATCATATTTTAATATACTTATTCAAGAAAATCTGTTCAGAGCTTCAAGTAAAGTACCACTTCAGGTTGATCATATATAGTCAAAATCTAATATATTGTTTCAAATTACATATGAGTTTCAAATACAAAATTTGAAAAATTTTGGATCATATTTTAATATATTTTTTCAAGAAAATCTGTTCAGAGCTTTAAGTAAAGTACCACTTCCGGTTGATCATATATAGTCAAAATCTAATATGTTGTTTCAAATTGCATATGAGTTTCAAATACAAAATTTGAAAAGTTTTGTATCATATTTTAATATATTTATTCAAGAAAATCTGTTCAGAGCTTCAAGTAAAGTACCACTTCCGGTGTATCATATATAGTCAAAATCGCATATGTTGTTTTAAATTACATATGAGTTTTAAATACAAAATTTGAAAAGTTTTGCATCATATTTTAATATATTTCCTCAAGAAAATCTGTTCAGAGCTTCAAATAAAGTAGCACTTCCGGTTTATCAAATATAGTCAAAATCGCATTTATTGTTTCAAATTATATATGAGTTTCAAATACAAAATTTGAAAAGTTTTGCAACATATTTTAATATATTTTTTCAAGAAAATCTGTTCAGAGCTTTAAGTAAAGTACCACTTCCGGTTTATCATATATAGTCAAAATCGCATATGTTGTTTCAAATTACATATGAGTTTCAAATATAAAATTTGAAAAGTTTTGCATCATATTTTAATATATTTTTTCAAGAAAATCTGTTCAGAGCTTCAAGTAAAGTACCACTTCCGGTTGATCATATATAGTCAAAATCTAATATGTTGTTTCAAATTACATATGAGTTTCAAATACAAAATTTGATAAGTTTTGCGTCATATTTTAATATATTTTTTAAGAAAATCTGTTCAGAGCTTCAAGTAAAGTACTACTTCCGGTTTATCATATATAGTCAACATCGAATATGTTGTTTCAAATTACATATGAGTTTCAAATACAAAATTTGAAAAATTTTGCATCATATTTTAATATACTTATTCAAGAAAATCTGTTCAGAGCTTCAAGTAAAGTACCACTTCAGGTTGATCATATATAGTCAAAATCTAATATATTGTTTCAAATTACATATGAGTTTCAAATACAAAATTTGAAAAATTTTGGATCATATTTTAATATATTTTTTCAAGAAAATCTGTTCAGAGCTTTAAGTAAAGTACCACTTCCGGTTGATCATATATAGTCAAAATCTAATATGTTGTTTCAAATTGCATATGAGTTTCAAATACAAAATTTGAAAAGTTTTGTATCATATTTTAATATATTTATTCAAGAAAATCTGTTCAGAGCTTCAAGTAAAGTACCACTTCCGGTGTATCATATATAGTCAAAATCGCATATGTTGTTTTAAATTACATATGAGTTTTAAATACAAAATTTGAAAAGTTTTGCATCATATTTTAATATATTTCCTCAAGAAAATCTGTTCAGAGCTTCAAGTAAAGTGCCACTTCCGGTTTATCAATTTTAGCAAAAAATAATGTTATATTTTCCCGAGATATTAAATAGTTGTTTCACTTTTACCTATAAAAATACACTGTCTCCTAACTACCAGTATAATACACGGTGTTGTCACCCAGATATGCTACAGACATAACACTTTATTGGGAAATAAAACTTACAGTAAAAAGAAGAATTCATTAGAATGAAATAGTTATATATTACTATCTCTTTCTTACAAAAATCAAAATTTGGAAGTGAGTGTTCACTCCTGTCTTTATTATTCTGTGTCATGTTTTCTCTATCTTACATTATACTTGTCTCTCTCACACAAACAAATAAGAACGCGTCGTTTAGTGTTTGGCTTCGGGAACTTTTAAAGAAAATTGAGATTTTTGAATCATTATATTTGATATTTTTTTGACGAAACAATGGATGACTCTTTTATATTATAGGTGACACCTGATTTTTTTGCAATACCTCTCGCCAACTAATCAAAGTGTAAAAGTAATAGTAAATTTTTTACCAACATACCTCTCGCTTATTATAAATGGAGATAGAGAAACAGGGCCTCTCGACAATTTAAAATGTGAATACCGCAGCAGTACCTCTCGACAATTTAAAATTATGTTAAAATGATTAAAGTTGTACATTGGCGCCATGAAAACAAATAATTAAAATTACGTAAATTTCTCTCCGATTAAAAATTATAATTTAATATTTTATTTCTGTCTGAAGCACAAGCCTTTTGCCGGTTGTTACGTCATTACCAAGTATTAGATAACTAATTATTTTAAAAAATATACCTCCTATAGTAGTAAACAATCATTTACAATTTGTCTTTCATAGTGAAAGGGTGGTTGTACTCTTCTGGTTTGCTGGACCGTGCTCGACCATTCCTTTTTTTTGTATTTGTATTTCGTAGTATTGAATCTGTGGTAGTTACCTCTACCCTTAAAATAAATTGTAAAATTTTAGAATTAAATTCATTAAATTAAAGTGCGCCTAGACCAACCCAGGGCCCAGAAGGACAACGTGGGATACTCATATTTGTATAACGGTAGTTTGGTAAAATGTCCAGGTTTATCCTGAGACAAGGTATGTGAAAATAAACTTCCCAGCAAATTGAAAGTTTATCAATTTTTAAAATATTTTAGGTCAATAACTTGGCATTTTCCTTAATCTAACAATTGTTGCTGTACCCGTAATGTAGGGTAAACAATACGATATAAATTCAATACAATGAATTGTACAACAATTCAAATTTTAATAAATTAAAATACATTACTAATACTAGTGTTACATAAAATAGCTAAAATCTTTTATATTTTTTAAACTATTTAAAACTTACAATTTCAAAATTTATTTGCGAAGCATACATTACTATAATTATGTCTCATAGATTGTTGACATGGATTTTCCCATTTATTTATTTATTTAAATATACAAACTATCAAATAAAAAAATAAGGTAAATGACACACCCAACAATGGGTAATAAACAGTAATGATATAATTATAATTATTTACTATTAAACAGGCTTGTATAAAATAAAATGTGATTTCAACTTTAAATAAATATAAAACTGAGTACAATGTGGCATATAAAGGAATGACAGTGTGTGAGTGATTGGTAAGCGAAATCTTGCTCTATAAAATTGCCCGGGAAATTTTATACTGTAAGACCAGCTTTAAAGTAGACATAAGTTAGCTTAGGATAAGTTAGTTATAAGATAGGCCGCCATACTTGTACTCAGTTTTTTTTCTTTCATATTAAACAATAAATAGTTATTTATTAATGAACAATTATTTGAATATATTTATATAGTAATAACTTGGGAAAATCCTGTCTGCAAAATATGTTTCATTTTAAATTTTAATATTCAATAATACCAATTCATTCTTTTAATTGAAATATTTTTCTATAATTTTTACTGTTATTGTATGCGAATTAGTTTTGAGTTCAAATCCCGCACTCAACAATTGTGAAACAGGAAATGTTTAAGTGTTTGACCCAATTTTCTGATACATAATTTTTAACTTTTTACAAATTCAGAATAACGTATTTAATATTTATTTTGTTCAATTTTGACGTTTTAAACTGCTATTATTAACTCCATAGCAACGACTGTAAGTAACTGTTTATTCGCTAGTGAATTAATAGTTCATTATGCAACGAGTGTTTTAATAGTCATTATACATGAGTTGCATTCACTATTTTTGCTATGACTATTCATAATAATTAAAAAAATAAACAATAAACCGTCCAAATTGAATAAATAAAGATTATCGTAATGCATTTTTATTTTGTCAAAATTAAATTCGTAATGGTTGTTAATACTATTTTGTCAAAATTGAATAAAATATTGTATAAACTACGTGAGTTAAGAATATTTATTCATTCGAAGAAATTAACCAACTCGCCCTTACGTGCTCGTGGGTTAACTTTCTTTTCGTGGATAAACATTATCTTAGCTCACTTGGTGCATAAATATCTATTATCAAATACATATATATTTTACTATATTATATACTTTTGCGAATTTACATTTTTAATGTGTTACCTATTACAATTTTGCTGGGAAGTTGCTGTACATTGCAATGAATGTTCAATTATTAATAAATGAGAATATAAAAATAATTAAGAATGAAAGGTGTGAGTGAGTGTGGATTGTATATATGGGTAAAACAAACAAAAAAAAAAAACAAAAAAAATACGAATAATAAGATAATAAAAACCAAGTTTTATTTATGAATGATCCCCTGAATGTTTTGTGTGATTGAGGTTTATTTAGTATTGATTAATATTTGATAAGAGACATAGTACTTCAACATTTTTATTCTAACAATAATATTTTGCAATATTTATAAATCTTTGAAAGAAAATTTTGAATCTATTTCATTCAGTTGAAATGAGATTTTCTGGGTCTTAAGAGAAAAGATGTCACACCCAACTAGGGGTAAAGAACATTATAATAAACAGAGATTTTGAATTTATATAAATATTAAAATTAAAATGAATTGAATAATAAGTAAAATAAAAACGTTCATTGCAGTACAGCCTAGTTAAGTTTAGTTTAAGGGGGCGCGTCGTCATCCTAACTTTAACTTGTAAATCTAACTTAAAGTGTAACTTTCGTTCCGGGTGAATTTGCTCGCGTAACCCGGCATAAGGTCCGGGTCGCTAACTTCCGCGTATCCCGGCATGAGGTCCGGATCGTTTCCGTTTCGTATAGGCCAGGATTCCATTGGACCTGGACATCATCGTCCTTCTAGACTCCGTGGGATATAATCGTCATCCTAACTTTAACTTTTAAATGGTAGATTTCATGCCGGCATGAGGTCCGGATTGTTTTAGTTTTTTCTTATTTATTATTAGCTCGTGTAATCCGGTATGAGGTCCGGATCGATTAGGCCTGGAACCCAGGACCTGGACAACGGGGGACAACGAGGGATCGAGAAAGGAGCAAGTCTTCATGGCGAATTAAAGACGCGAATATATTCGATATTTGTTGCGAACCGGGTACGGGAAATTTTGAACAGATTTTGACAATATTGATTTTATTTTTTGTTGTGTCGGGAGTATTTGTTTATAAACTGTAGTTTGGGGTTTGTAGGGTTAATTTTTGCATAAATTCGTTCGCGAAAATCGATTTATAATGATATATTTGGGGTGGGATTTTGGGATTGTTTATATTATATTATGTTATATTATATATGCTCGTATATAATATAAATATGATATAATTTATTTATTTTGTATGTTATGCTTTTTTCCTAGCGCACTGGGTATTTGGCGTGCCAGTATTTATACTGTGCAATGAATACTCATCAAATTCCGCCGAAAGTCTCTCGCGGGCATGAAAATGTTCGGTGGACTTTACACATGGTAAAAAATAGCTTTGTTGCAGATTGCTGAAATTAGTACCAGCAGCTAATTTCGTAATCACAATAAAGTTGTTTTTTATCGTGAGGTGAGCAACCCTCGTCCAAGAAAACTTACCCTCCGTAAGGATTGCACGGGGTCGGTTTTCGCGGAATGGGGAGGGCGCGGTCGTAGGTCCAAACACTGTATGGAATATGACGATGAGCAATAGTTTATCGGCGTATGCATATCAGTGGTTGGAACGCGCTTGGCCCCAGCAGGCCGCGTCCATGAACAAGCCACAAATAGGTTCATTTCATCTCATTATCATTTTTGTTAGGGTTTCAGGCGCGGGCGATTCTATTTATAGTTGGTATGAGATCGTTAGGGTTTTGTAGGACACCCCAGTCGTGGTTTAGGCCGGGGTGGCTCTGTCCTCAACTCCTTTGAATCGCAGGAGGTTTGGACAGGGTTCCCTGCCCACGTGGAGAGACCTTGTCGTGGTGGCAGGGCTTAACCATACCCAAATTAGGGGTGGGACCAACGTCTCCACAAATTCTCGAATGGGGTATTCCACTCAATTTTTTTCATTATTTTAAATAAAACTTCATTCAGTTTTGAAGCAATACATAGTTCTAAAAATTCTTAATTGTTCCTAGTTTAACAGTATTTTATTTTCGAGAAGTCAGTGTAACGTCACATTCCCCCTATACTTGTCTTTCTCACACACACTGATCTGAGTACGCTACGAGAGAAAGATAACAATTGTATGACGTCAATTTCCCCTTTTAGCAAATGTGAAATATCTCTTAAAGTAATTATTTAAAATATGTTTTTATTGTTTTAACTATTATTTATTGAGCCATACTTTAAGTTAAATTTGAAAATTTTCTTTTTTTTTTGTTATGGTGGAATACCCTATTAATCTATGTCTGGTTAAATATATTAACAAAATAATATTTTGGCACATATTAATTCGATAATATTTATTTAAATGCAATTATTTTAATAAATGATCAAATAAAATATTATTATTTCTCGTATCCAAACCATACACGCGAAATATAGTTTAAAAAATCGAATGACCTCCCGCCAATTCCACGTTTAAAATAGCAATGAGCTTTAAGTAAAGTATCACTTCCGGTTGATCGTTTGTAAACAAAATCTAATTTGTTGTTCCAATAAATAGAAAAGTTTGTAATACGAAATTTTGAATCATATTTTATGTTTTCCTCAAAAATCAGTTAAGAGCTTCAAGTAAAGTATCACTTCCGTTTTATCTAAACCAATGTATGTTTTAAATTATATACGAGTTTTAAATACCAAAGTCTTGAATCATATTTTAATAGATTTTAAGGCAAAATCGTCACACACATTATTGTAAAAATAAATAAAAACCCTAATTCGTGCTTATTTACTGAAAACTCACTATCGAATTTTTGAATCGAAACCATTACCTCACCTATGGTATGGCGGGAGGTAAAAATTCATAATATATACAAAATGAACTAATAAAAAAAATTGTCAATTTAGTATTTTTTCCAGAAAATAGCACAGTTTAGAGCAGCTGATGAAATGGCGTTACTTAGCCAGATCTTCTCTCGTGCATTCCACTTCTAAGTTGGGGCATGTGAGCAGGTGGGTCATTATTTGTTCTTGACTACAATGATATAAAGTGGGTTCTACTTGGTACCCCCAATTGTACAAATGTATTTCACATATTCCTACTTGACTTTATAGGCGATTTAAAATTTATCAAATGGGCCATTTCTGGTCATTGCCTGGTGGTATTTTCTCATCTTTTGCAGTAAATAAAGTAAAAAGAAAATTGTATTAAGTTAATTAACAATGGATTTAATTCATGTAATTCGAAATAAAATATTAGGTATCTTTATGAGGATTTTGAATGTGTCTTTACTTATAACAAAAAAAATAGGAGTTGGACACTAAATTTAAATAACAAAATATATTTTATCTTAAAAATATCTTAATTTTTATTTTTTTAATTGTTACAGGGCAGCAGGATGACCAAATTCATAGTTGGAGAGTGTTTCCCTAGACGCGAAGAAGAATACAGCCCTAGGCCCTCCCCAAAAACTCTATCTTGAATCTATTTGTGCCCATTACCCTTTACTTGCCAGTAAAATCAAAATAAGGTAATTAATAAAAATTCATTATGTTATAACTTGTTGTATTTTACGTAAATACTGATGTATGATGAATTTAAGTTGCAAATTATTATTTAGGAATCAAATGTAATAATTATTTCCAAATAACTGCACTTTGTGGGTTCAGAATTTATAGATTTAATAATTTTATATTTGAAATATCATATTTGACTTCTCGCTCTATATCCACCAATCACAAGCTTCGTTATTTTTACCAATCACACGAGACCACGCCGTGAGCGTCACTACCAGGTCATTGCGTCACATGTTGTGCTAGCAGATTGATGTTCACCAGTGGTTTTATGTTTTTGTGATATGTTTTGTGATTAAAATAAAGTATTTATGTGTTATATTTGTGAAATGGACCTGGAACAGTTGAATTCGAATCCCTAGCTGTAATTTGAAAGGTAAATTACTTGATTTTATAATAACTTTAAGGATGAATCATTATGTAACCTTACCTACATTTTCAAGTTCTACATAAATATGTATTTGTATATTAAATTCATCATAACACAGCCTTAATACATATAATATATTATTGCATTTAATATTCTTTTACACTAGTAAAGTATAAATACATTCTTACACAACGCAGAATGTCTAACCTTGCTTTTTGAAGGTCGTGCATAATTTGCATCTTTCAGTACCATATTTTAAAAAACTTTAACGTAAAATCGTGTAGTGTATATATCTAGCTGCAGTTTGAAAGGTATATTATGTAATTTTATAATAAAAATAAGAACAAAAATCATATTGAAATATCATTCAAGTCATTATTTATAAAATTGTAGAACCTCTCTGAATTTAAACGATGTGGCAAAAAGTAAGGGCCTATTAAAGTATTTTCAATAATACCTAGCCAAAAGTTACATTAAAATTCATAGTAAATTTTTTTCTCTTTAATTGAATGAGGATTTTCATGTAACCAAAGATGAGAATTTCTTTGAATCAAAACCATATCTCCCGAGCAATATCACGCAGCGACCAATGCAGTGCCCAATCATTGTCGTGCCTGTTTGTTTGCTACATGTGAACATTTTGAACAAATGTTATAAAAAATAGTTATTATTTTATTGTAAAATAAATAATAAATTTGTTTGAATTCATCGATAATTTTCATTTTTGTCTTGACCTCAAATGCAAGCAAACTAAATTGAAATTAGGTAATAGCCAAATCATTTACCTGTAATTAATTTAATTATTGTCTCAACTTAATAAGATAATATTTGATATATCGTTATAAAGTTGATTTTTATAGTAGCGCTGCTCCAATAAGAAAAACATGAATATGTCTGAAACAAAGCATTTACGGACATTTGCTCAAATGAACTTGTCACCTTATTTTTACGTATTTAATCCATGGTTCAAGGTATGCCGTTTAAATCTGGGACACTCTGTATAGTGGCATGCAAAAGTTTTGAGCCAAATAGATTTTTAACCAGTTGTCATTATCGTATATTGTCAAGGTGACAATCAAACAGTTGCATTAATGAACATATGAATTTGTGCATAAAATATTTTCCTATTATAAACGAGGAACTATGTAGGTAAATAAAATTATGTAGTAACAAAATGATTTATCGTACTGTGCAAAAATATACGTTTTGTCTCAATATTTAATAGTTCATCATAATTCTTTTTGATACAATCACTGCAGAATACTGTCGAGATATTGATTTGAAATGTGTAGTACTGTCTTGTGATGTAAATCTTGTTTTTCATTTTCTAAATGGTTCCATAATTTAGGCTTGTTTTTCTTTTCCAACGCGTATTTTTAACTTGTGGCATAAATGTTTTATTGGATTTAAATTCGGATATTAGGGTGGTCAGAAAAGAATTCGGATTTTTGTTGACTTAATTTTTTTTTTTATTTTAATTATTTTATCTGTTTGCTTTGATGGTTTACGGGGTCTATCGCATCTTGGCTTGCCAACTAATGATTTTGGCAATTTTTATTTCATTATTATTATTATCATTAGGAAGTCTGATTTCACGAGAAACCTCTCCTTGTCGAAAAAGGTTTATTGCGGATTCTCGTAACTGAAAGTGGGTGTATTTCACCATTTTGTTAGACAATAACTTTAATTAATAGATATTGAATTGAGTATTATTATTTGAAAGTATTTACGTATATCACAGTCTCGATTACAGTAACCTATATAACTACATTTTCTCGATTGATAGCGCAATACAAACAATGATGTAGGAACGAATTATTTTCATTTGATATAAAAGTCGCGCATAACTATTGGTTTCAAACTTAGTAAAAATATATTATAAACGACATTCATTCTAAATAATGAATTTATTTTATATATTGATTTATTTATTGCTCAGTACAATATACATAAATTTGACAATAAATTTATGTTTTACGCATTGAAATGCCAATGAAAATTTTGCAAGAACATTGAACCGATGTCGCATCTTTAGGTAAGAAAATACTTATTGCAATAATAACCAATGCGGACATACCAGTAAAATCTTGTAGGGCTTTAGTACTATAAGCACTTTCAATAAGAGAATTAGTGACATTTATAAACATTGATAGTGCCTAATGCTAATGTACTCCCCCTTTTATTAACATTGAAAATTACTCGTTTATTTGAAATCAGTAATTTTCAAAATTATGAAATGTTAACATTAGTTGTTCTTGCTTTAAATTATACATTTTTAATGTGTGTAATTTGGTGAAAAATACAACTTAATATGTGATAGTGAATATGTGAAAGTGCACATATCAGATTGATTTATAGTTAAATTACTATTACATTATATTTGCTATACTTTATTTCCTATTTGTATTGATACAGTTTTTTTTCTAAGACATAGTCACACTATAGCAGTTAGTATATTCAAATTAAACATATTATATTTGTTTAAAAAACTTTGTATTAAATTATTGATCTATTTTTATAGTATCTCTGTATATAAATCTTTGCATAACTTATCTGAAAGTAATTACATAGATATAATAAAGTAATCTATAATTCGATGTCTTAGAAAAAAAAAGTTATATATTAGACTCGCAAAAATCTGTAATATTATGTAACAACTTGTACGATACAATATAACATATATTTGGTGATACATATTTCATTATTTATTTATTTATTTATTTATTTATTTATTTCCAAGTCCTCATAGAATAATATCATTACAATATGTAACACAAATAAAATGTATTATATAAATGACCAATAAAAACAGTAAAATGAATACAATTTCTCAATTCGAAAACCTATTTTCCTATCCTCAAAAATTGCATTCCAGAAACCAGCAATTCACGAAAATACGAACTAGATCATTAAAATGAGATCAGCAGGATATGAACGATTTACAGCCTATAGGTAAGCAACCAGCAAAATTCGATTCGAGAGCACCGCAAAGCGATCGCCGATCTGCAAACTGCATGCATAATATTAGCGCCTAAATTTCAACCTAGTGCACAGCAGATACATAAGCAAGTAGCCTACACGACGAAATTTCTAGCTAGCAAAATCCGCGCCACGAGCACCAGCAAGGCTTCTGGTCGACAAAATCACAAAAATCGTGTAAAATCGACGTTTTAGAGCCGTAGCGGCCGAAAAGTAGCTCTTTACTGCCGCTACGAGCATTTTTGAGCTCTCCGCTGGTTTTCAGCCGATCGCAAGGCATTTACCCACTAAAATTGAGAAATCCATCGACCAAAATGCTGTTGCTAGACTTCTGGCTGACAAAATTTTAAAAATCGTGTAGATTCGGCGATGTACAGCGTGTAGCAAGACTACTAGTCACGAAAACGAGAATTTGTGAGCTCTCTGGCCGATCGAAATGTATTCACCCCACAAAAATTCAAATTTCTGATAATACGGTAGGCTGAAGTAAGGCCTGGTGATCGAATCGTGAATCTCAAGTCTCCCACCACGGATTTCTAGCTGTGTATAATACTGGCTGTCTGTTGAATTTACAGCCATTCGTGCAGCGTGAGCGGTGGCGTCCTACCGTACACTCTTTGTCGTGAAGTTACGTAATCACGTCTATATGAAGCTATATACAGGTTTCTAGAAATTTTTTGCTGGCTAGCCCCCAGGAACCAGCGGAGCGATCCGATCCCAGCTCCCAGCAACCCGCCTAGCACCCACGTGCTCGCCTTCGGCTCGTGGATGGCTAGGGCGGGTTGCTGGTAGCTAGGATGGGATGCTCGGCTGGTTCCTGGTGGCTAGTAGGCGGGATTCGAACCTGGATCTTTAGGATGGGAGATTTTTGTAGGTCGTCTTTCTGGTTGTGGATCTATAGGCTGTGAACTGGTTTCTAAGCGGGATATGAACTTAGATTTTTGGATTGCAATTTTTTGTGTTGGAAATAGGGTGTTAGAATGAAATATTATATAGTATTATCGGTATTTATTGGTCATAAATATATTACATAATGGTGTACATAATGCATTGCTATATTTTGCAAAGATATTGTTTTAATACAGAGACATATGTGAATGACAATTATATACATAAATAAAAGTATCTTGATCTGTAACACTCTGAAAGATGATATTTGAAATATAGGTTTGTTTTTATTTATATATAAGAGAATATGATATAAATTCTTTATTATGATTCGTTGAAATATAAAAGTAGGTTAACATATATGATTGACAACAATCGATCGATTAATTGTTGAAAGAACTTTTATAAGGATCATTTGTTTTAACAAATAGAAATAATAGAAGACAATAATTATGAGTAACATGATCATATATTTATTTATAACAGAAAATCCTTACAAAGTTTTTCCCTAACATTTTTTGGATATTGAAAATATATGCTAAGTTTAAAATAATATATTTTACAACTTTAAAATTAGTATCTCTCTTGCTATAAACTTTTGGGATTCAAATTCGAATTCGCACATAGATAAAAGATATATTTAACATATGTAAACTATAGTTTAAACAATATGAAAAGAAAATTTTGAAATGGATTTTTAAATTTAATTGTTGAAAATGATAATTAATATTTTCTCAATAATGTAAACAATATATCAAATTTATTTGAACTATTAGCTGAATTTGTTTTAAATTGTATCAAACACGTAGTTGTTAATATATTGATTAACTCTGTGGAATCGAAATATGAGGCCCAAATTTTTTTGATCTATATAAATAGGAATAATTTATCAATTTATTAGTTTTATATTTTAATTTCGAAATTTAAAATGTAATGTTTTTAATTGCGTCGAAACTCTTATTACGTCATTCTTACAGGAGAGAATTATTTTGTGATAGTTTCAAATTAGAAGAGTTGATATATAGGTGATTTGGAACAAAAATGTTTTTATCATCTTTTTTTAACGGACATAGAAAAAGTGTGTGTGTAAAATATCATTTTCCTCTCTAGATACTCAAATAACTATTTTGCAATGTGCGAATATATTACGAAGTGTATTTTAAATATAATAATACAAATTAGGTTTTTTAACTATGTTTTATTTAGAACGATCAGAGTATTAGATTACAAGTGTGTACTCGTATGTATATAGGGGATGCAAATGATGGTACAGAAAAATAGAGCTAAGTCCCAATTACTTATATAGTTTCGAGATATTGAATTTTTAAACTTTTAAATATGTACCATGTGATTCACATATCGTGCATAGTAATTTTAAAATTAAATACTTCAAGTACTAAGAGTGATAGCAAATTATCCTAATCTTATTTTTATTTATAGGATTATTTTCTATATGTAAACGTAATTTCAGCACGACATGTATGTCTTTTGAAATTAGCAACTTAAAAACAGTATGTGAAAAACTAAAGAAAAAAGCGACTTTTATTTTCCAAATTTAGTAATAGAAAATTATTTTCTATCTTTATACAATATTTCAAAAGGTTTAAATTGCTGATTTTTTTGAGTTATGTTTATTTTAAAACGTGTACATGTTTACTAAAAATAGCAACTTTAAAATTGAATATCACGAAAACTAAGTAAAATAGCGTCTAGTACTTTTTAAATGTGTATATAGAGAGTAATTTTCTATATGTATAGTGGTATAAATAATTTCAAAAGATTTCAATCACTGAAAAAAAAAAATTCAGTAATGTTTACATATTATACGTTGTATATATATTTATTGAAAATGGCAAATTTCACAATGAATATAAATAAAAATAAGAGAAATAAGTACTTGTACTTTCCAAATTTAAATATAGGGAGTAATTTTCTATATGTATACTTAATTTTGGAAGATTCAAATAGCTGAATTTATTTTATTGTTTATTTCAAGACATCCATGTTTATTTAAAATATTAACTTACATCCATGTTTATTGCAAATATTAACTTAGAAAATGAATACCTAACATGAAAACTAAGAGAAATAGCTGCTTATAATTTTAAAATTTAGATATTGGGAGTAATTTGCTATATGTATACTTAATTACAAAGGTTTAAATTGCTGAAAAAAAATCAGTAATGTTTATTTTAAGACGTGTATAATTATGTTTATTGAAAATAGTAACTTAAAAAATGAATGTCATTAAAATTAGGAGAAATAGCAACTTGTACTTTTCAAAGTGATATTAAGGAATTACTATATGGTAAACTTAATTTTAGAATATGAATTGCTGAAAAAGTTTTCAGTAATGCTAGTTTCAAGACGAGTAAATCTCTATTGAAAATATCAAGTTTAAAAATGAATATCTCGTAAACTAAGAGAAATAGCCACTTGTACTTTTCAAATTTAAATGTAAGAGATTATTTTGAATATGTATAATTATTTTCCAAATGTATGAATCGCTGAAAAAATCAGTAATGTTTAGACTTAGCTCTTTCGTTTCTTGTACACTTCAAATAATATGTATGTAATATGTGTTTGTGATGTATGTATGTGAACCTAACGCCATACGCTTTGAGATGTTGAAATATAATTATAAAAATGAAAATATGTGAATTGTATAATGACATGATTTAAAAATGCTTATATGAATGAGTGTCTTCGACATTTGTTTATAAAGTTTTTATTAGTACCTAGAGCAGATGATTTTTCACGTTAAATGGTTATATCATGTAAGTACTTATAGGTGTGAGGTGGTTTTATTTATTTACATAAATTTGATAAATATGACTTGGGGTATACAAAATTCATGTTGGGGTTGTTTTGGGGTGCGATGCTCTGCAACAGGGTGACCATCTCCAATGCGGTTATCAGGATTCATGAACTGCAACTCTCTCGGGTACTTTTGCAGTATCGTCTGTTTAAGTGTACAGCGAGGTGTACAGCTTATCTTTCTGCAACAATAGAAAATATACTCAAAAGCAACAAATATAAATTAGTGGTTAATGGTCATACAAAATAATATTATTTTACTTGTAGATTATTAAGAATTGTTTCAATTATATATAATATAATTATTATTTAAAAAAAATATTAATGTCAAAGAAAGTGCGAGATATTCAATATTACAAAAGAATGAATAAATATTTCAATCGATCAGTTATAGATTTTAATGCATAATGTGTACGATATTAAAGTATCTTAATAATGAGATAAAAGTTACGTGATTTCACCAATAAACAAATGACGTCACCATTTGTCGTATTATCGTACACATTCATAATTACGTATATACGGAACAAAATATATGTAGTAAAATATATAGGACATACAATGATATGATATATTAAATTATATACAAGATGAATACAATTCGTGACAGATGTTTAACATTAGAAAACATTTTTTTTTTTCAAATATCTTTGCCGTGAAACTATATGGGGCCTTATACATAGTATTTACAGAATAAAATGTTAGAATATTGTATATGGTAGAAATATTAAATAATTATCAATTAATGCAAACTATTTTCGATATAATATGAACAATTATTTACATATAGCTTATATCTTGTATCTATACTGGAATAATCCCTCCAAATTAATGGTTAATATATCAAATGAAAATACAACTATGTATGAAGTATTATAAAAACAAAAAAAAAACTCACTTTGAATAAATGAAATCTATGGATATAACTCCCAAGCCCTGCAGGTATCCTAACGTCCTCTCCAAGCACCAGGAAGTCGTCCTCGTGGTCACAGTACACCAGCATACTACACACACGTCTTTACACTAGCACTGTAACAAACAAACTGAAAGAATTAATCCATGTAATAGTCAGGGTGTTAAATAATTTACCCCGTAGAAATACAAGTCAACAATTTAATAATAATGAACCATTATAAATAATAATTGCTTCTTATGTATTATGTAATTCGTTCACGTGTTTTGAATTTTATGAATGTAGAAGTAGCGCGAAAAAAATTGAATAAACAAAATACAAAATTACCTTTTATTATTATAACATTTTATTAAATATGTGTGTCCTTTTCAGATGCAGCCGTGTGAAAAGCCGACATCCTGATGTTGTAGACTTAGCGACTTGGAGTCCCGACATTGTAACCTGAAGTACTCAACAATGGTGAGTTACATTGTAGTAGATATTTCTTGTAATCTCGCCCATGGGGATTAGCTGTTAAATCTTCGTTTTCATGAAGACAATCCCTGTAAAATTAAATTAAACAATATAATACTATATATAGTTCACTAAAAGTCCAACTATTTTCCCTTAATTTGAATACGCTGATTAAGGGAAAAATAATGCAAAAATTCTCTAGGCCTTCGTTTCTAAAATAGAAATTTTTATTTTTAATGCAAAATTGACAATATTTTTTTACTTTGACGGACTATAACTTATGAATGGTAAAAGATACTTTAACGGGCGTTGCGCCATTCGATTCTATGGATTTTTCTACATATGTTTACCAATTTAGAATAACCGTGTCTGGCTAGTATAGTAAGAGTAAGCAAAAATGAAAAAAATGGTAACTTTAAACAATTCAGTAGTCCACTAAAAATCCGAGCACTCTGTATTTAAATGGAAAGTATCATTTTCTCTTAATTCAAGCATGCTGATTACAGGAAAAATATTGAAAAAAATCTTTAGGCCTTAGTTTTTAAAATAGAATTTTTTTTTTTTAATGCAAAATTGACAATATTTTTTGTCTTTGACGGCCTATAACTAATGAATGGTAAAAGATACATTGACGGGCTTTGTGCCATTCGATTCTATGGACTTTTCTACATGTGTTTACCAATTTTGAAAAACCGTGTCTATATAGTATAGTAAGAGTAAGCAAAAATGAAAAAAGTAACTTTAAACAATTCAGTAGTCTACTAAAAATCCGACCACTCTGTATTTAAATGAAAAGTATCATTTTCTCTTAATTCAAGCATGCTGATTACGGCCTGAGTTTCCAAAATAGAATTTTTTATTTTTAATGCAAAATTGACAATATTTTTTGACTTTGACGGCCTATAACTAATGAATGCTAAAATATACATTAACGGGCGTTGCGCCATTCGATTCTACGGACTTTTCTACATATGTTTACTACTTTAGAATAACCGTGTCTAGCTAGTATAGTAAGAGTAAGCAAAAGTGAAAAAATGGTAACTTTAAACAATTCGGTAGTCCACTAAAAATCCGACCACCCAGTATTTAAATGGAAAGTATCATTTTCTCTTAATTTAAGCATGCTAATTACGGGAAACATAATGAAAAAAATCTCTAGGCTTTAGTTTCTAAAATAGAATTTTTTATTTTTAATGCAAAATTGACAATATTTTTTGACTTTGACGGACTATAACTAATGAATGGTAAAAGATACA
This sequence comes from Ophonus ardosiacus, assembly GCA_943142095.1. Taxonomy (NCBI): domain Eukaryota; kingdom Metazoa; phylum Arthropoda; class Insecta; order Coleoptera; family Carabidae; genus Ophonus; species Ophonus ardosiacus. The sequence goes on along the minus strand of OW964833.1, from coordinate 46,045,791 downwards.
TGAACGGGTGTTGCGCCATTTGATTTTATGGACTTTTCTACATATGTTTACCAATTTTGAATAACCGTGTCTAGCTAGTACAGTAAGAGTAAGCAAAAGTGAAAAAATGGTAACTTTAAACAATTTAGTAGTCCACACAAAAATCCGTCCACCCTGTATTTAAATGGAAAGTATCATTTTCTCTTAATTCAAGCATGCTGATTACGGGAAAAATAATGAAAAAAATCTCTAGGCCTTAGTTTTTAAAATAGAAATTTTTATTTTTAATGGAAATTGACAATATTTTTTGACTTTCCCGATCTATAACTAATGAAAGGTGTGAGTTACATTGACGGGCGTGGCGCCATTCGATTCTATGGACTTTTCTACATATGTTTACCAATTTTGAATAGTCGTGTTCAGCTAGTATGGTAAGACTAAGAAAAAAAAAAAATGGTAACTTTAAATATTCAGTAGTCCACAAAAAATCCGACCACTCTGTATTTAAATGAAAAGTATCATTCCTCCTTAATTTGGACACGTTGATTACGGGAAAAATATTGAAAAAATTCTCTAGGCCTTAGTTCCCGAAATAGAAATTTTTATTTTTATTGGAAATTGACTTTGACGGTCTATATAACTATGAATGGTGTAAGTTACATTGACATGTATGTATGCATGTATGTATTGTATGGTATTCGAATTTCTTATATAATGAACTGTAAAATATATGAAAATGAAGATATCTGTTGCATAATGACATGAATGTACCAATTTTTCTTGCCATATATTAATTATACGAGTACATAATGTTTAGTTGGGTAACTTATTTATTTATTTACATAAATCTTATAAATAAGTCTTGAGGGGCAAAAATACTTGTTGGGGTGTCTTCAGTGTGATGCTCTGCAACAATATGATCATCTCCAACGCTGAAATCGGGATAGATATCCTTCTGCAACTCATTCACATCCTTCTACGGCTCGGCCAGGATTGTAATTCATCTCTGTTACATGTTTCTGTAACAATAAAAATATTATCGAAATAAATAATATTTGGATTACTGGTTACAGATGGATATGGATAGACTTAGAACTGTTTCAATCGTTTGTAATTATTAAAAATAAAATACCTAATTTGAAAATGAAATTATGAAACCTTACACTTACGTGAGAAATTCATTATTGAAAAGAATATTTAAATTTTTATTTATTCAAATATAAAATATTTGTAGTAAAATATGTAGGACATACAATATGATTTTAAATTATATATATAGGTGAACACAATTCGTGATATAGATGTTTAACATTAGAAAACATTTTTTTTTAAATACCTGTGCCGTAAAACTATATGGGGTGCTTAATATATAGTATTTACAGAATAAAATGTTAGAAGATTGTATATTGTAGAAATATTAAATAATTATCAATTAATGCAAACTATTTTCGATATAATATGAACAATTATTTAAATATAGCTTATATCTTGTATCTATACTAGAATAATCCCTCCAAATTAATGGTTAATATATCAAATAAAAAATACAACTATGTATGTATGAAGTATTATAAACGCAAAAAAAAACTCACTTTGAATAAATGAAATCTATGGATATAACTCCAAGTCCTGCATGTATCCTAAAGTCCTCTCCAAGCACCAGGAAGTCGTCCTCGTGGTCACAGTACACCAGCACACTACACACACGTCTTTACACTAGCACTGTAACAAACAAACTGAAAGAATAAATCCATGTAATAGTTAGGGTGTTAAATAATTTACCCCCCATAAATATTAGTCAACAACTAAATAATAACGAGTCATTATAAATAATAATTGCTTCTCACGTATTATGTAATTCGTTCATGGTATTTTGAATTTTATGAATGTAGAAGTAGCGCGAAAAAATTTGAGTACACAAAATACAAAATTACCTTTTTTTATTATAACATTTTATTAAATATGTATGTTCTTTTCAGATGCATCCGTGTGAAAAGCCGACATCCTGATGTTGCAGACTTAGCGCCTTGGAGTACCGACATTGTAACCAGAAGCACTCAACAATGGTGAGTTACATTGTAGCAAATATTTCTTGTAATCTCGCCCATGGGGATTACCTGTTATATCGTCGTTTTCATGAAGACTATCTCTCTAAAAAAAAAAAAACCAATATAATACTATATGTAGACCACTAAAAATCCGACTATTTTCCCTTAATTCGGACACCCTCATTAAGGAAAAATAATGAAAAAAATTTCTAGGCCTTAGTTTCCAAAATAGGAATTTTTAGTTTTAATGCAAATTGACAATATTTTTTCACTTTGACGGACTATAACTAATGAATGGTAAACGATATATTAACGGGTGTTGCGCCATTCGATTCTATGGAGCTTTCTACATATGTTTACCAATTTTGAATAACCGTGTTTATCTAGTATAGTAAGAGTAACCAAAAATTTTAAAAATTGTAACTTTAAATATTCCGTTGCTCAATAAAAATCCGACCACCCTATATTTAAATGTAAAGTATCATTTTCCCTTAATTTAAGCATGCTGTTTACGGGAAAAATAATGAAAAAAAATCTCTAGGCCTTAGTTTCTAAAATAGAAATTTTTATTTTTAATGCATAATTGACAATATTTTTTACTTTGACGGACTATAACTAATGAATGGTAAAAGATACGTTAACGGGCGTTACGCCATTCGATTCTACGGACTTTTCTACATATGTATACTAATTTTGAATAACCGTGTCTAGCTAGTATAGTAAGAGTAAGCAAAAGTGAAAAAAAATGGTAACTTTAAACAATTCAGTAGTCCACTAAAAATCCGACCACTCTGTATTTAAATGAAAAGTATCATTTTCCCTTAATACAAGCATGCTGATTACGGGAAAAATAATGAAAAAAATCTCTAGGCCTTAGTTTCTAAAATAGAAATTTTTATTTTTAATGCAAAATTGACAAAAAAATTTGACTTTGACGGACTATAACTAATGAATGGTAAAAGATACGTTAACGGGCGTTACGCCATTCGATTCTACGGACTTTTCTACATATGTATACTAATTTTGAATAATCGTGTCTAGCTAGTATAGTAAGAGTAAGCAAAAGTAAAAAAAAAAATGGTAACTTCAAACAATTCAGTAGTCCACTAAAAATCCGACCTAAATGAAAAGTATCATTTTCCCTTAATTCAAGCATGCTGATTACAGGAAAAATAATGAAAAAAATCTCTAGGCCCTAGTTTCTAAAATAGAAATTTTTATTTTTAATGCAAAATTGACAATATTTTTTGACTTTGACGGACTATAACTAATGAATGATAAAAGATACGTTAACGGACGTTACGCCATTCGATTCTACGGACTTTTCTACATATGTATACTAATTTTGAATAACCGTGTCTAGCTACTATAGTAAGAGTAAGCAAAAGTGAAAAAAAATGGTAACTTTAAACAATTCAGTAGTCCACTAAAAATCCGACCACTCTATATTTAAATGAAAAGTATCATTTTCCCTTAATTCAAGCATGCTGATTACGGGAAAAATAATGAAAAGAATCTCTAGGCCCTAGTTTCTAAAATAGAAATTTTTATTTTTAATGCAAAATTGACAATATTTTTTGACTTTGACGGACTATAACTAATGAATGATAAAAGATACGTTAACGTGCGTTACGCCATTCGATTCTACGGACTTTTCTACATATGTATACTAATTTTGAATAGCCGTGTCTAGCTAGTATAGTAAGAGTAAGCAAAAGTGAAAAAAAAATGGTAACTTTAAACAATTTAGTAGTCCACACAAAAATCCGTCCACCCTGTATTTAAATGAAAAGTATCATTTTCCCTTAATTCAAGCATGCTGATTTAGCTTTTTGTTTTTCTGTCCCTTTTAAATGTTATGTATGCCTGAATGTATGGTATATGATTTTCTTATTTAATGAACTATAATATAAATGAAAATGAAGATATATGTGTTGCTTAATGCCATGAATTGATTATGTGCCAATTTTTCTTGCCATATATTAGTTATTCGAGTACTTAATGTTTAGGAGGATAAATTTTATTTATTTATTTATTTATTTATTTACATAAATCTTACAAATAAGTCTTGAAGGGCACCAAAACATGTTGGGGTGTCTTCAGTTTTATGCTCTGCAACAATTTGATGATCTCCAACGCTGAAATTAACATAGATATTCTTCTGCAACTCACTCACATCCTTCTACGGCTCGGCCAGGACAGTAGTTCATCTCTGTTACATGTTTCTGTAACAATAAAAATATATTCGAAATAATATGTGGATTAGTGATTACAGAAAATAATATGAATGGATTTAGAACTGTTTCAATCGTTTGTAATTATTAAAAATAAAATACCTAATATGAAAGTGAAAGAAATTCAATATTGAAAAGAATATTTAAATTTTTAATTATTTAATAATATATGATATTTGTGTATGGTAGTAATGCTATAAATAACTCTAAATTAATTCAAATTCTTTTCCACACAGCAACAATTATAATTCAAATATAAAGTATATATACGCCCGAAATAATCTTTAGAAATAATGGCTGATATACCCAATAATGGTTATTAAAAGTAGTTTAAAAATTTAAAAAAAAACTTACTATGAATAAATTATTTCCTTAAGTATAAGTCCAAGTCTTGAAGATGTCCAAAAGTCCTCTCCAGGCACTAGGAAGTCGTCCTCGAAGGCACACTACACGAGCACACCACACTTCTGTACACTAGCACTGTAACAATGAAACTGACAAAATTGATCTATGTAACAGTTAGACATTAGATAACAATAAAAAAAAAATAGTAGTCAACAATCAAAATAGTGAATAATTATAAATTATAGTTGATGTCTATGTATTACATAATTTTGTAGTAGCTCGTAAGTTTTTTTTTTAAATTAGTTATTTGTAAAGAAGGTCTATGGATTACACGCGAAATATAATTTATGAATTTTAGGTTTGATAAAAAGGGTGCTATTCAATCCTGAAAAAAAAATCTGTTGTGGCCAGCACAAGACCTTCCGTTAATTTGATGTATTTTGTACAAATCCCAAAAGTTCATCGAAAAATATTTTATAAATCCAATAAAATTATCACATGAATATACATTATGTATACTCACACCTATATAAATACTTTAAAATTGCGTACACTTACGTAACATTCTCTTTAAAATCAAATAATATTACTACCAAGTTTATATCTCTACCCATTTTTGAATTATTGCCCCAAAAGTCAATATACCCCACCTTTAGAATAAAACTTCAAAATTTTCAAAAATCTAATTTTTATATACCTAGATACTTTTCTGTATGATGATTCCAAATTTTGAAACCGCAGGTCGATATGTCTTTTCTTTCTCGAGATATTTAGATTCAAAGTTTTGCTTAAAACTGCCCATTTTTGGGTAATATCCCAAAAATGGGTAGAGATATGAATTTGGCGACAACGCCATTCGATTCTACGGGAAAAATTACATAAGTACACCAATTTTCAGAATTTTTGAACACCGCATACAATCTCTAAAGCAGAATAGCTGAAAATGACCAAAATCTGAAAAAATCGTAAGGGGTACGTACCCCTTGCGATTTTTTCTGATTTTGGCCATTTTCAAACTTTTATTCATTAAAAATGAACCGGTTGGACAAAAAATATGAAAATTGCTATATTTATGTAGTTTTGTCCGTAGAATCGAATGGTGATGTCTCCAAGTTCATATCTGGAACCATTTTTGGGTTAATGCCCATAAATGGGGAGGTTTGAACAAAACTTAAAATCTAACTATCTCGAGAACGAAACGAGATATTGACCTGCGGTTTCAAAATTTGGAATCAGCGCATTGAGAAGTATATAGATTTTTGAAAATTTTGAAGTTTTTATGTAAATGGGGGGTATATTGACTTTTGAGGCAATAATTCAAAAAATGGGTAGAGATATAAACTTGGCAGTAATATTATTTGATTCCAAAGAGAATGTTACGTAAGTGTACGCATTTTTAGAGTATTTGAAGAACTATGTGTGAGTTTTTAGAAGTAAATGTATTGAAATAAAAATGGATAAATGCTATAAAAAGTTTCTTGGAAAAGATTCTATATACCCAATAATATTATAACAGGAACACATACTATTTTTTACAAGTTACATACCAAAAGTTCCTTTGAAAAGATTCTATAAATCCAATAAAATTATAACATGAACATACACTATGTAAATTGCACTTGACAATTCCTTCTTTCTTCTTCAACTTTTTCCAATTTTATTAGGGGTCACTGTTTCTTAACGGAAGGTAAAAAAGTGAGATAGCGACTTTCAGTTTTCAAATTTGAATTCAGGGGGTGTTTTTGATATGTACACTAAGTTTCAGGAATTCGAATTACTGAAAAAAAATTCTATCATGTTTGTTTCAAGATAGGTAAATGTCTTTTGTGTATACCATGATAAAAGTAAAATATTTGAAAAAGTAAGTGAGATAGCGACTTGCAGTCTTCAAATTTGAAATCAGGGAGTTGTTTTCTGGATGTACACTACGTTTCATGAATTCGAATTGGAAATTTTAACTTTAGGGCTCAAAATTTCTGAAATTAAGATAGGTATTTGTACGTTTCAATTTTGTTTTGAACATTCATCTCTGTATACATAAGTAAAGTTTTAAAATTGTTGAACTACTGACAAATACTTTTCTACAGGAAATATCAACTTTAGATATTAATAGAGGAAAGCGGTATTAATAACACAGATAAATACCATTTGCAGATACAGTAAATAAGTTGTTACATTTATAATTTTATTAATAAATCAATCATTTATTTTTGCAGATGATCACGTTTTCGACGTTCCAGTGGTAAGAGACGCAGACATAGTGACTTGGAGAACCCGTCCGTGTATCTACAGTATCCTGGGGCTTCTCTCCGGACCTGGTGGATGATTTCGTTGTTGGATCAGGAAACCATCTCCTACGGTATCGTGAAGTCCTGAACCGGTTCGCCTGGTCTCCAGACTTCAAATTCTGTGAAATATAAATGTAAGTTAAACTGTATATTCCACTAAACTTTATCATGCGTTGTTATTTCACATTTTTATTTATTACTCCTACATGGTTAAACATAGCAACTTGCGCAATGAAAATTTGGAATGTACATAAAATTCTCTTTAAGATACGTCCAATTATAATTTTTAACTTTCATTGGTTCAGGAGTTACAGGACGTTAAAATAAATGTATTTTAGTCAAATTTGCTCTGTACACTTGTTCCATATTTTCATTTATCACTACTACAAGAATAAAGACAGTAAATAGGGAAGTAAAAATTTATATTTTACATAAAATTCACTATTTGGATACGACAGACACATTTGTTTTGTATTGAACAACTTAGAAGAAATGTAAATGTAATATCAAAGGTTTATACTTACCTCCGGCGAATTTTCATAATATATCATCCGCTGTTATATCATCACTGCTGTAATATATCATCATCGGCGATTTTCACAGATTAGAATACACTTTGTAGCAAATATTACGTAACACTTACTTCAATTAGAATAACTTGTGTAACACTTAGTATTAGTAAGACAATACACTACACTTTTACGGACAATTATACTTGTTTTAGTAATAGTAAAGACGGTTTTTTTAAAATATACATCAACCGTATAGTAAACTACTTCACGATACGACAATAAAATTTTGACTAAGGATTAAATAATGAACACTAACGGGAGGACAGAGACTTATGCAACATTTTAAATAATATCGAAAATTATAATAAGCGGAAATACGTTGTATAAGTTAAAAATAAATTTTGAATATTTAGATTTTATTGTAAAAAATAATAATGTACATATGCACATTTAAATTTAGTACACTATTAACTTATTAAATTTAGATTTCTTTTACAAAGTTTAAACAAATTGAAAATTATTTAAAGTTATTTAAATAATTTTAAGAAAGCTATAGGGTAAATCTAACTTTTTTAAAATATATAGCGAACTATACAATGTAAATAGAGAACGATTGCAATAAAAATTTCAAAGTTTTTCATTTGCTATGTACACTACACGATTATACACAAGCACACGATGTTCACTTCACCAAAGACCGAAAGGAACTGAAGTCTTTATTCTAAAAACATAATATTAATATTATCACGTAATACCCCCACTCTAATTAAGTGTTTATTTATTATATCTTTTGTACTTTGCCGCTCAAAATATACAATGTTTATGTTTGTTTACAGGTTCTGCGAAGGGCCTACTACACCCAGCAATAAGATACGGTAACTACAACACTGGCTGATGATAATATATGATTTTTTATAAGAATAAATAAATAAAAGAGTACTTTTCTTACCTTTTCTATGTAATAACAAAGGGACAGGGAAATATCCTAATATTTAAGGATTTTTCTGAATTTTCCTATGCTATCTTTTAGTATTAAGTTCTCTAGGTACGAAAATAACCATCCGATAGGAGTCCGCCCTTTTATAAAGGGTTAAGGGCTTATTTAAGCCCTTAGGGAAAATTTGACCACGGATTTCATTTATGCAGATCCAAGTAAGGTTAATAACACTTGTCCGGATTTTCTAGCTCTTTTAGATCAGGAATTCGCGCAGGCCCTTCGCCACAAACTTGAAGTGCAAATATATTGTAAACCAAAGGGTTTTCACCAATTCTGTGCAATCCAATGGAAAGCGCGGGTTCGAATCCCCCCGATTCGCTATTTTCCGGCCCTTTAGCCCTATAAATTAACGAATTTAAGTGTTAGTCCCTTTAAAAAACTTTAAGGGCCCATATCTCGAAAACGGCTGGGTTTTCAGCGTTTTCCTTAAAACGCTTTTCCTTAGGGGAATTCGAATGAGTAATATAGAGTCAAATTACATCATACCAAAGTTTGAAGGGCGTAGGGCAAAATTTTTCTAATAAGGGTTTTTGAAAATTTTTGAACATTTTTTGATTTTTTTTTTGTTTACACCAAAATTTTATTATTTATTTTTTAAGCTCTATAAGCAATGAAATAACTATCCGCAGAACTCTTTCTCATTTTTGTTCCTCGGATACTATGGAAAATTTTCGACTCAAAATGCGACACTTTTTAATTAAGAAATGCTTTATATCTCCTAAACTACAAAAGGTTGAAGGGCCGGACAATGTTTTTTAGATTAACTACGACCCGTAGAACACGAATCCGGTCTCACATTTAAAATATGAGAACTCTTTTCATTCCTGTTATCCGGATACCATCAAAAATTTTCGACTCAAAATCTGAGTAAAATTGGGTTTAAAAAAAGTGTTATAGCTCCAAAACTACAAAAGCTAGAAAGGCCGGACAGGGTTTTTTAGACTAATTACGACCCGTAGAACACGAATCCAGTATCACATTTAAAATATGAGAACTCTTTTCATTCCTGTTATCCTGATACCATCAAAAATTTTCGACTCAAAAACTGAGTAAAATTGGGTTAAAAAATAGTGTTATAGCTCCAAAACTACAAAAGCTAGAAAGGCCGGACAGGGTGTTTTAGACTAATTACGACCCGTAGAACACGAATCCGGTATCACATTTAAAATATGAGAACTCTTTTCATTCCTGTTATCCTGATACCATCAAAAATTTTCGACTCAAAAACTGAGTAAAATTGGGTTAAAAAATAGTGTTATAGCTCCAAAACTACAAAAGCTAGAAAGGCCGGACAGGGTTTTTTAGACTAATCACGACCCGTAGAACACGAATCCGGTATCACATTTAAAATATGAGAACTCTTTTCATTCCTGTTATCCTGATACCATCAAAAATTTTCGACTCAAAAACTGAGTAAAATTGGGTTAAAAGAAAGTGTTATAGCTCCAAAACTACAAAAGCTAGAAAGGCCAGACAGGGTTTTTTAGACTAATTACGACCCGTAGAGCACGAATCCGGTATCATATTTAAAATATGAGAGCTCTTTTCATTCCTGTTATCCTGATACCATTAAAAATTTTCGACGCAAAATCTGGGTAAAGTTAGGTTAAGAAGAAAGTGTTATAGCTCCAAAACTATAAAAACTAGAAGGGCCGGACTAGTTCTATTAGACTTATTACAATCCGTAGAACACGAATGAACATAAAAATTTCACATGTCTTATTTCCCTTATAAATGTTACATAACTACATACTTCCCTGTCTCTTTGTTGGGGTACATCCCCCTGAAATAAATGACGGGTTGTTAAATAAAAATTGTATTGGTTTAAGAAATATTTATTGTTTATTATTTTCATAGCTTATTCTTATTTGTATTTTATAAACAAATATGCTTAGGGATGTTTAAATAATAGTCTGTATAAATTTTACTTGTATTTGTAATTCACATTGTTGTATTTCATGTAACTACCCTTAATATACTTTGTAAATAAATAATATACTTACCCTTATCCTGAAAAATTAGAAATAGGGATGTTTAAATAATAGTTTGTATAAATTTTACTTGTATTTATTGTTTATTTGCACTTTACATTGTTGTATTTCATGTAACTACCCTTAACGTACTTTGTAAATAAATAATATACTTACCCTTGTCCTGAAAAATTAGAAATAGGGATGTTTAAATAATAGTTTGTATAAATTTTACTTGTATTTATTGTTTATTTGTACTTTACATTGTTGTATTTCACGTAACTACCCTTAACGTACTTTGTAAATAAATAATATACTTACCCTTGTCCTGAAAAATTAGAAATAGGGATGTTTAAATAATAGTTTGTATACATTTTACTTGTATTTATTGTTTATTTGTATTTTACATTGTTGTATTCCATGTAACTACCCTTAATGTACAATATATTACACAATAAAATATAAATTAAGATGTAATTTGTTTATTTTTTGCTCATTTACTACCCCTACACGTATATAGTTTTTAAAATGGCCGATAGAGGGCAGCACCTATTAGAAAATGGTTTGCGCCTAAAATATAGGCAACCAGAAATACTGCTTCACTTTGAACATACATACGTACATACATCATTTTGGGGTTCTACCTAATGGGAATTTAACACACTAAATATGGGACGTTTAAAAATTGGACGAAAAGGCTCTAAAAAAGATGTAAACGTCATGGGAATTTAACACATTAAATATGGGACGTTTACTGTGGGAATATTAGTCTCTGAAAACGGGATGATACATGGATGTTTGCAATGCGGAATAGAATCTCAAGATTGTGTGGAACTTATTAAGTAAATTTGAATAGATTCTTATCTACTACACAAGAGTCGTTGTGTTTTCTATAATAGTATTTAATCCTATTTCTAAGTACTAAAGGCATCAAAAATTAGGTATGTACGTACGTATGTACACAAATGAAATTTTTTTGATTGATTTTAGACTCAAAGTTGGAACGCTTATCGACAGGTGCTGCCTCTGGTGGCAGTTTTAAAAACTACATACGTGTAGGGACTTAGAAAAAAAAATCAATTTTTAAACATAAAAATATATTTGTATTATATCAAAATTACAAGACTTTTTCTTATAAAATTTAAAGTTTATTGACATTACTAAAGACGTTTGACATTAAAATAAAATGTTATTAGATTTGTTGACAAATTTAGTAACAATTGTGAACAGAATTACAACACAAAAGAAACGTAGAAGATATTTGTGTTTAAAAAATATTTTTATAATTATTTCTCACTAAGTTTGTTAACAAATTTGGTGACAATTTTTTAACGTTGCCAAACAGGCTTTAATTGTAAAATTGAAATGTTTGTTAATAAGTAAAACTATCATTATTTTGGTTGCAGATATTATAAACTATTTTGAATCTTTATTTTGTAATAAAAGTAATTTCTATTACAAAATAATTGGTATTTACAATCAAAATAATTATAATTTTGCTCAGTAACAAACATTTCAATTTTACAACTAAAGGCTGTTTGACACGTTAAGAAATTGTCACCAAACTTAGTAAGAAATAATTATGAATTTTTACACAAAAGAAACGTAGAGGATATTTGTGTTTAAAAATTCTGTTCGTAATTATTTCTCACTAAGTTTGTTAACAAATTTGGTGACAATTTTTTAACGTTGCCAAACAGGCTTTAATTGTAAAATTGAAATGTTTGTTACCAAGTAAAATTATCATTATTTTGGTTGCAGATATTTATAAACTATTTTGAATCTTTATTTTGTAGTAAAAGTAACTTCTATTACAAAATAAAGGTACAAACTAATTAATATTTACAATCAAAATAATGATAATTTTGCTCGGTAACAAACATTTCAATTTTACAACTAAAGCCTGTTTGACACGTTAAAAAATTGTCACCAAATTTGTTAACGAACTTAGTAAGAAATAATTATGAACAGAATTTTTAAACACAAATGTCTTTTACGTTTCTTTTGTCATAATTCTGTTCACAATTGTTACTAAATTTGTCAACAAATCTAATAACAATTTATTACAATGTTAAACATGGTTTAGTTATAAAACTAAAACGTTTGTTACCGAATAAAATTATCATTTTAATAGTTGTATTATTTGTTGTTAATTATTTTGCATCTTTATTCTGTGACTGAATAAAGATGCAGTAGAATTGAACACAAATAATATAACCATAATTTTATTTGGTAACAAACATTTCAGTTTTATAACTAATACGAAACTCTACATTTATATTATTAAAGTTTTAAGGTAAAATAATACTATATTAAGTAGAGTTTCGTTTACAATACTAATTTAACAAATTAAATCTTGGTGGTCCCTAAATAAGATTCCTTGTTCCCATTTTTAAAGGTACAAAGATTTCTTATTCAGTAGAAGACCGTTTCCGAAACTTTATATTATATTATATATTTTGTTACCACCCAAACCTCCCACTTACCAAAATATATAATATTTATTAATACAAAGCTTCGTTTACAATACTTAAAATCTAACTTTGCCCTGACCGCGTCTAAATACTTAATAATAATTACAATTTTTACTAAAACTACCTACTTTAAATCTAAAGGAAGATGGGGTATTAAATTAAAATAAATGCAATAAAAGTTTGTTTTTTTACATACATTTTAAACAAATGAAGAAGAAGCCATGGTCTGCGTCTCGAATCGGCACTGCAAACTTGACGATAGTGGCGGTGGGGAGTTCTTTTTAACTTTAAAACTATCTTAGAACTAAAAACGAAACCCTTTATTTAATAAATAGTATATATAAGGGAAACACCGCCCTCAAATGCCAAACCCACGTTCCCTTATATATACCGTTTATTAAATAGAGTTCCGTGTACAATAATACTTATAATCTAACTTAAATTATTGTAGTTCCCCCCCAAATTAAATTAGTGAAGTGCGCAAAAAACCCTATCTTACGTTAAAGATCTATTTCAAAGAAAAACAAATCTAAAAAAGCCTATTTTACGTTAATAACGATTTCAAAGCAAGTCTAAAAATGTCAAGTTACGTTAATTTTTCTCTCTCTCTCTCGAAAAGCAAAAACAACCCTTCCTACTTATTTCTAAGCTATCTTATGTCTACGCGAACTATCTTATATCTAGATTAAACTAAGCTAAAGGCGTGTGAGAGAGAAAGAGTACGAGCTAAGCAAATGGTGAGAACGCCGTGGCGTCGAACGCCGTTGTTGGTTCTCACGGAAGTTTACGAGGGGGTTAAGCCGACCCCACGCGATGCAAAGCATTTACGGCCTAAAACTCGAACTAGGTAGAGAGCACGGCAGCAGTCACATGTAACTACCTAGGGTGCACGCCAACCTACCTAGCTACTCCCGGAGACATTCGCCCGCGCCTCTCGCGGATACCCTACACCGAACGCGGTTATTAACCCGTGTGCTCAACAAAGTTAATTCAAACAAAAACTTTACCTATTCGTTGCCATTACCATTAAATGATGATTACGTTGCCTCCGGATGAGGAGAGCACATACGACCATAAGAAAGCTTTCTGTGTCAACTATGGATTATGTCCCTAGAAACATTCACACAAGTGTGAAGCGATCCACCATAACAACAGGATTATATCACATGACGGTGCGTTGTACATATCAGTCCACTCAATTATGGCTATCGCGCACGAACCCTACCTACCCAGCCCCTCTGACCGTGTGAAGTTAATTGAATAAGGAACCCGAACACCCACATCAAAGTTTCGAATCTGTTACCTCCTTCCTGACTCACTCATCCATCCACCTGCAAGCATCCCCCGATACGTCCGTATTTTCTTTTCCCAAGCACTCTCCCTAGGTACCGTCTGGGTAACCCGCGTGTACGGTTACCGCTGCAACCGTAGACGCACGATTTTAGGATGATCGCCACGGGATGCACTTCAAATTAATCAATTTATTTTTAATTTTTAAAGAAAACGCGTGTTTGCTCGACGGCGCGATGAGCCAAAGTTTAATTAAAACCTGAAAATACATTTCCAAGAACTTAAAACTATAGTATTCCTCACGTACGAATGGCATTGCACAAGTTCAATTCGCTTTATAATCTGTGCTGACATCTAAGAAGAAAGTATCTTTTCCCGCATCAAGAAACGCACATGAATTGATAAATCAACACTAAACACAAAAATGTTAAAACACCCGTTAATGTTTACGAACTATGTTGACAGTTTTAAATTATTTCCTAAACAGAGTTGCGACAAACGTTGCCTTATGAACAGATTTTACAACCTATGTGCAAAAAAAAAAACTATTCCAATTACGTGTCTTTAACAAGCCTACACTTTATTGCGCGCAATGCCATTCTTACGTAAATAATACTAAAACTTATAAAGCTACTACTTTTTAATCTTCTAGATGTCCGATTCCTGAAAGATAAATGCTAATCATTTGTTCCCAGATATTGATTTTATTGATAAATAGTCGATATTTCAATTTCAAATTGTTTTGATTTTATAAGGACATTTATGAAAGTTATATTTCGTTTACTACAGTACTCAAAACTGAATTTGAGTTCAAAATAATATTTAGACATAAACCTTAGACTATAAGTTCTCATGGTTGAGTATGAGAACAAAATAATAATTATGTATAGTCATATTCTCTAGACTATAAGTTCTCATGGCTGAGTATGAGAACAAGGTGATAATTAGGCATATAGTCATATTCCTTTGACTATAAGTTCTCATGGTTGAATATGAGAACAAAATAATAATTATGTATAGTCATATTCCCTAAACTATAAGTTCTCATGACTAAGTATGAGAACAAGATGATAATTAGTCATATAGTCATATTCCTTTGACTATAAGTTCTCATGGTTGCGTATGAGAACAAAATAATAATTATGCACAGTCATATTCCCTACACTATAAGTTCTCATGGCTGAGTATGAGAACAAGATGATAATTAGGTATATAGTCATATTCCTTTGACTATAAGTTCTCATGGTTGATCATAAGAACAAGATAATATTTTATAAACGTCACAATTATGAGAAAAATAAAGTTTTTTACCAGTTCATCCATCGATGGCCGCCTACGTCGAAGATTTGTCTGGCGCTCATCTATCCTTACAAGATCCCTAAAGTTGCAAACTAAAGTAGCTTTTGTAGTGTTAAAATCCAAAGCTCGAAAGCTGTATCCAAATTCTCCAAGTTTCTTAACGCATCAGACCAACCAAAGGTCCACCTATTAAATATTAATTATTAGTTTGTGGTATTCTTTAAACCATTTAAAAAACTGTTGGATAATATTTCGTATGGCGAACAACTATTAATTACACAAGACACTTAAGAAAAGTAATGCTTTTCATACGTGATTTATATTATGAATACACGGGTACCATGCGATATTTTACCCAACAGTTTTTAAATGGTATTAAATACATTTGAAATTTGCTTTAATTTAATATTTCGAAAAGTATATTTGTTACTATGATGTTCATATAAGGATGTTTATCTCAAGCAACATATTATTTAAAGAAATACTTCATAAAACATTTAAATTTGGTTAGAATTTTAGGTTAAATATTGTTTAAAATGTAAGAATCAGCGGGGCAACTAATATTTTATTACTATGTTCAAATGCCGCCGAAAACGCTATAACATTTTCAATTTGAACTATTACGCATAATCAGTATTATTAAATTTTCGATTGTGTGACGTCACACAATTCCATACCGCCTGTGGTTGAAATTTTTGCCAAGTATTATTTAAATGATCATTTGAGGGCATAATAAAATCAAGCCCCTAAAAGAAGACGTCTGTACAGGAAAAAATACATGTGCTGCTAAATGTCTTTAAAAATGCAAACTTATATTTTTCCATGACCAAGAGTAAAAGTAAATTCACCATTTTGCCTCTAAAAAAAAATGTAGACATTCATCTACAGCACTTTTAGTTATTTTATTTCATTTAATGCTTTATCATACAATTCTCTGGATTTCGGGAAAAATATTCAAAACTATCGCACCGGTAGCATTAACTATTTTCCTTAAGAAATGAACAAATAGGATCGCGCACTATACTCTAATTGAAATATCGAAAAAATTTTGACAGATTAATTCTTTTGAATCTACTGGTTGCTATGCACTGTAGTCAAGGGCGGTTTTATACAAACACAATTTAAATATTGTTATAGTAAAAATTTTTATGCAGAGGGACGTCATCAAAACTTTACAAAATGAAAAAGAACTGTAGTAATGACAAAGTGATGTTTTTATTTAAGAAAACGAAGAGTTATTTATGCAACAAGAGTCTTAAAGTATGTTTTCTTTTAACACAATAAAAGTGTGAAAAAGTGCACTTTTTTCAACGCAAACGCGTGAAATGATGAAACGTTACGGCACTTTCCCTCACTTTTATAGCAGACGTAAAAAAAAATTGTAAGCAACCCGAGTAAAGTGTCTCATTTCGCTCATAGGATTTGAAGAACTTGCCTGCGGCTCGTTCGGTCAAGCTTTCCTATTCGTGAAATAAGTTACTCTTGTTGCATAAATAACTATTGTTTACGTCTGCAATAAAAGTGAAACAAAGTGCAATAACGTTTCATCATTTCACCCTTTTGCGTTAAAAAAGTGCACTTTTCTTCACACTTTTATTGTGTAAAGAAGACATACCGTATGAAAAGTAGCAGAGGTAAGCCCCATAAAAACTCATTTTTCACTGCTTTATGTTTCGGAGACTGAAGATCAGACCCATGTTGATTATTATTTGTTTACTTATTCTTAGTCAGTACTATATGCCCATAAAGTTTTTACTCGAACACTCGAAGTTCGATAACACCTGTATAACATACCTTAAATTTGATATAGAAATCATTGTGCCACTAAAGTTTTTACTCGAACACTCGTAGTTCGATAACACCCTGTATAACATACCGTAAATTTGATATAGAAATCATTGTGCCACCAAAGTTTTTACTCGAACATTCGAAGTCCGATAACACCCTGTATAACATATGTTAAATTTAATATAGAAATTATCGTGCCATCAAAGTTTTTACTCGAACACTCGAAGTCCGATAACACCCTGTATAACATACGTTAAATTTAATATAGAAATCATTGTGCCATCAAAGATTTTAATCGAACATTCGAAGTCCGATAACACCCTGTATAACATATGTTAAATTTAATATTAGAAATCATTGTGCCATCAAAGTTTTTACTCGAACACTCGTAGTTCGATAACACCCTGTATAACATACCGTAAATTTGATATAGAAATCATTGTGCCACCAAAGTTTTTACTCGAACATTCGAAGTCCGATAACACCCTGTATAACATATGTTAAATTTAATATAAAAATTATCGTGCCATCAAAGTTTTTACTCGAACACTCGAAGTCCGATAACACCTGTATAACATGCCGTAAATCATTGTGCCACTAAAGTTTTTACTCGAACATTCGAAGTCCGATAACACCCTGTATAACACACGTTAAATTTAATATAGAAATCATTGTGCCATCAAAGTTTTTACTCGAGCATTCGAAGTCCGATAACACCCTGTATAACATATGTTAAATTTAATATAGAAATCATTGTGCCATCAAAGATTTTAATCGAACATTCGAAGTCCGATAACACCCTGTATAACATATGTTAAATTTAATATAGTAATCATCGTGCCATCAAAGTTTTTACTCGAACACTCGAAGTCCGATAACACCTGTATAACATGCCGTAAATCATTGTGCCACCAAAGTTTTTACTCGAACATTCGAAGTCCGATAACACCCTGTATAACACACGTTAAATTTAATATAGAAATCATTGTGCCATCAAAGTTTTTACTCGAGCATTCGAAGTCCGATAACATCCTGTATAACACACGTTAAATTTAATATAGAAATCATTGTGCCATCAAAGTTTTTACTCGAACATTCGAAGTCCGATAACACTCTGTATAACATATGTTAAATTTAATATAGATATCATTGTGCCATCAAAGTTTTTACTCGAACACTCGAAGTCCGATAACACCCTGTATAACATATGTTAAATTTAATATAGAAATCATTGTGCCATCAAAGTTTTTACTCGAACATTCGAAGTCCGATAACACTCTGTATAACATATGTTAAATTTAATATAGATATCATCGTGCCATCAAAGTTTTTACTCGAACACTCGAAGTCCGATAACACCCTGTATAACATATGTTAAATTTAATATAGAAATCATTGTGCCATCAAAGTTTTTACTCGAACATTCGAAGTCCGATAACACCTGTATAATATGCCGTAAATCATTGTGCCACCAAAGTTTTTACTCGAACATTCGAAGTCCGATAACATCCTGTATAACATATGTTAAATTTAATATAGAAATCATTGTGCCATCAAAGTTTTTACTCGAACATTCGAAGTCCGATAACACTCTGTATAACATATGTTAAATTTAATATAGATATCATCGTGCCATCAAAGTTTTTACTCGAACACTCGAAGTCCGATAACACCCTGTATAACATATGTTAAATTTAATATAGAAATCATTGTGCCATCAAAGTTTTTACTCGAACATTCGAAGTCCGATAACACTCTGTATAACATATGTTAAATTTAATATAGATATCATCGTGCCATCAAAGTTTTTACTCGAACACTCGAAGTCCGATAACACCCTGTATAACATATGTTAAATTTAATATAGAAATCATTGTGCCATCAAAGTTTTTAATCGAACATTCGAAGTCCGATAACACTCTGTATAACATATGTTAAATTTAATATAGATATCATCGTGCCATCAAAGTTTTTACTCGAACACTCGAAGTCCGATAACACCCTGTATAACATATGTTAAATTTAATATAGAAATCATTGTGCCATCAAAGTTTTTACTCGAACATTCGAAGTCCGATAACACTCTGTATAACATATGTTAAATTTAATATAGATATCATCGTGCCATCAAAGTTTTTACTCGAACACTCGAAGTCCGATAACACCCTGTATAACATATGTTAAATTTAATATAGAAATCATTGTGCCATCAAAGTTTTTACTCGAACATTCGAAGTCCGATAACACCTGTATAATATGCCGTAAATCATTGTGCCACCAAAGTTTTTACTCGAACATTCGAAGTCCGATAACACCCTGTATAACATATGTTAAATTTAATATAGAAATCATTGTGCCATCAAAGTTTTTACTCGAACATTCGAAGTCCGATAACACTCTGTATAACATATGTTAAATTTAATATAGATATCATCGTGCCATCAAAGTTTTTACTCGAACACTCGAAGTCCGATAACACCCTGTATAACATATGTTAAATTTAATATAGAAATCATTGTGCCATCAAAGTTTTTACTCGAACATTCGAAGTCCGATAACACCCTGTATAACATACGTTAAATTTAATATAGAAATCATTGTGCCATCAAAGTTTTTACTCGAACACTCGAAGTCCGATAACACCTGTATAACATGCCGTAAATCATTGTGCCACCAAAGTTTTTACTCGAACATTCGAAGTCCGATAACATCCTGTATAACATATGTTAAATTTAATATAGAAATCATTGTGCCATCAAAGTTTTTACTCGAACAGTCGAAGTCCGATAACACCTGTATAATATGCCGTAAATCATTGTGCTACCATTTTCTTGTTTAGGACTTGATTATTTTAATGAAAAAAAATAGTTTTGCTTAACTATTTTTTTAAATACTTGCACCGAGTATTCGCGAATGCATCCCTATTTATAAAACACTCCTAAATCATGCCCCAATTAACTGTCAAAATTATGTCGACATTTCAAACAAAGTATAAATTATATTTACTGAATGTTATTTCCAAAATACTACCTGTCGGGTTGTGTAATGATTTAAAGGCTACATAAAAAAAATAGTAAATACAACTTGGGAAAAAATGCTATCCTTATTATATTTATCAACATCGAAACATAACAGTGTATTAAAAAATAAACCTAACTCGGAGTAGGCTATGAAGAGAGTTGAAACATTTTATTACATTTAATGTCAATAATAATAACTTGATCAACAGTAGTTATACCTGTAATAATTATTAGTAATACCACTAATGCGGTTTAGAAATTTAATATATATATCGTTTAATTTTGTTATGATGATGTTTGAAAGTAGCGATAGTGGGGATTATTCATGGTTACGGAACACTAAACCGCAAACCTGATCGAAAGGTTGCGTTACGGAACATACTGCAACTGCCAATTGGGCTGTCAAACGAAACGTCAAAAATATTAAGTCACTAGAATACCTATATTCTAGGTGTAAATTTGCATTGTTTGACATTTTAGCTAAAATAATAGTTAATTATGCAACAAATGTAAAAAGTATAGTCTTATTTGACGAATAGGAAAGTTTGATCGAACAAGCCGCAGGCGAGTTCGAGTGAGTGAAATAAGACACTTTTTACTCGAGTTGCATACCATTTTTTTTACGTCTGCAATAAAAGTGCTGTAACGTTTCATTATTTTATTTTTCACACTTTTATTACATTAAAAAGATACTTTATAAATCCATTTTAATGAAACAGTACTTTTTTTTAACAGAGGTAAAAAAAGCTTTTTAACATTTTTTGAAAATTTTTTAATTGTCAGACTTTTCTCATATTTTACGTCAATTTTTTTAAAGAACAAACATATGACAAGCTCGTAACCATGACAGTCAGTTGTTGGTTTACTGTACGCACACATATATACGTTCTCTTTAATGGCCGGTTTTATAAACGACAGATAAATTTACTTTCTAATGTAAATAAAATTTACTCCTTTAAATGACAGTCAACTTTTGACAGTAATGCTATAAATGCCATAAAATTGGTTAGAATTTGTTAGTTTGAATAAATTTACTATGGAAGTAAATTTATTCTGCCTATTATAAAACCGGAGGTACACTGAAAAGGTCTACTGATCATGAAATTTAGTTTTTCTCAAATTCATTGTAACAGGAATCAAAAGAATATTACCATTCGCCGTTTTCTAATTTATTTAAATTTCTAAAATAAGATTCAAGAATAAATGTTTGGTTTTCTTTAAATAACATTTTTACTCAGAGTTAGGTTTTTTTTTTAACACACCGTACTTATAATTGTTGTACTCTTTTTTTATTTGAGCGCTCACTTGTGCATTTATTGAGCAAAACAGACACTTACACAAGAACAATTTGACCAGAAGATGCTGAAGCATGCCGCTCCATACGATTTTGGCATTTGCCGCTTACTTACTATGAAGAATAATACTAAGAACCGTCTTCTTTACGTTCACCCGAACAAAATATGCTTCAAGAAGAAATTTGTCACGCTCTTTATTAAAAGCTTTAATGAAAAGAAATTACTTAAAAGTTTTTCAAGAAAGTATGAGAAACAATATCAAATGAATCAACGTACGGAATATAATTTTGATAAATTATGGAAAATTGAAATATAATTTTGATCACTCTGTATATAAAGCGTGGATTACACGATAAAGTTTTTATTTTCAAGTGACTTGAAGGTGACCTTACAAGTTTATTTGCACGAATTAAAATATCCAAGTGTCAAAATTTAAATTATACCTACATCAAAATTATCATTGAATTTTCATCACTTGAATTTTTCGTATACAGACATCAAGATCAATTACTTCTCTATACCATTTTGTCATTTTTCAGTTTAATATCGATCACTTATAACACTACGAGAATACATCAAAAATTTAAACACAAATGACATATGACAGTTACTTGACAGTCAAATTAATAAATTTTTAAGAAAAAGTAGCGCATGTTCCAGTTTTTCTTTAAAAGTCTTGCTTGAAAAGTCCATTAATTTGTCTCACACTCATGTTATTGTGCGAGGGAGAGTACTTTTCAAGTCACTTGAAAAGAAAAACTTCATCGTGTAATGCTCTCTTAAGTGAGCAAATTTTGTGACAAACATTTTATTTTCAAGTAAATCATTCTTATAACTAATAGATATTTACACACCAAGTGAGCTAAGGTAATATTTATTCATGAGAAGGAAGTTTAGCTCACGAGCCCGTAAGGGCGAGTGAGTTAATTTCTTCCAGTGAATAAACATTCTTAGCTCACGTGGTTTGTACAATATTTTATTCAATTTTGACGAAATAATAATAAAAACCATTATAATATTTAATTTTGACAAAATAAAAAACTGATCAGTTAGTAGGCTGAGCATGACAATCGTCAAGTTATATATTCAAATGATGATGTTATTTTAAATGCATTATTTGTTGCAGGGTGAGTTAAAATTTTGTGAGTGATTTAAAAAAAATTAATTGACATGTGAAAAAAGTGTTACTTATACAGGGTGTTATGTAAGTAAGTGTTCGACGCTTAACCCATGGTAGAACTGACCCCATAGATAGTATATCTGGCAATAATTTTTGTTTAACATACTTTTTACAAGAACTAGAGGCCTTTAAAACTGACCAAGTTTAAAACTTTATACAAAAGTAAAAATCAATGTGTTCTCTGGAAAAAATATTGATTGTCAATCTGACGCTAAATGTTTTTTTGCATAGACGTATAATTTATATATATTTTTTTTTATATTCTCAAAATGCCATTTACCTTCACCAACCAAGAGTATGCAGACATGCATATGGTTTATGGAGAGACATTACAAAATAGTCGTGCTGCTGTAAGGCGGTACAGAGAGTTATTTCCAAATAGACGTATGCCGCATTACTCTGTTAAATTATTGCCAGATTTATTATCTTTGGGGTCAGTTCTACCATGGGTTAAGCGTTGAACACTTACTTACATAACACCCTGTAGTTGTTGCTATGGAGTTAATAATGACAGTTTAAAACGTCAAAATTGAATAAAATACTTTATTTACACGACTAAATCATACTCTTTCTTTTATGTATTTTCTATTAAAATTAAATGTACATGGTGTTATAAAATACTGTTTTTACTTCAATCATTTTTTTTTTTTAGATTTGATATGAAAATACGTACAAAACAGGTTTGAGATAACTTAAAACAGTTGACACTGTATACATGGCGTTGTCAAAACTAAATACGTTTTGAAAACAGTTTTCAATACTGCTTGTAAACTAAGTACAGTAAAATTTTTAAAAGAAGTCCGATCAAAGCCATCTACGGATTGCATCTATGAATTAAGATTTTATGCTGTCAAATTTAGTAGTGTCGTTTACATAGTTTTTATAAGGTACACAAAATATTATGTACCCTCATAAAAACTCAGTAAAAGACACTACTAAATTTGACAGCATAAAATCTTAATTCATAGATACAATTCGTAGATGGTCTTGATCGGACTTCTTTCAAAAATTTTACTGTATGTATTTGTTTACAACTATTAATAATTAATTACTCAGTTACTCATACAACTGATGCTCCCCCAAAAGTTGATCAGTAGCAGTAAAAGATGAGGTAAAGTGCTCACTTCCTGCACAATTTTGAATGCCACTTTTTTGCTCGAGCACAACTGAGCGCTCAGTTAAAAAGAATACAACCAATCTTATCTACAATACAGAGTGATAAAAAAAACTGATGCAGTTGGTAATAAAAACTTACTTGAAATTAGTAACACTGATACAAAAGTTTATTTCTTGTTGTTGACTGTGACATTTGAAAATTTAAATACATTTATAATTTTTTATTAAAATGATTGTTTCTTTTTCTTTAAAAAAAAAAACTCAACAGGATTAAATCCCAATTACAGAGTAGGTTCACATTCACAAACATCCATGCCTTAGTGGGATTCGAACCCAGAACCCCGAGCGCACTCATGGCTAAGGCGTTGCTCTAACCACTGAATCATCGAAGCCGACATTGGAACATGACACTTTTTAAATATGCAAGCCTCTGACATAACCTATTTGCATTTATTCTAAAGATCACATGGCAATGTCAATAGTATTTCAGCTTTTGCCTTACGTAGTGTAACTGTAGGATAAAAAGATCCCCAGAATAGTATTGCCAACTACATCATTTCTTTTTGATCACTCTGTATAAAAATAAAGTAATAAATATGAAAATTGTTCATTGCGGCGAACTATTGTGACGAGGAACTCGTATAACAAAGAATAAAACACATATAATACTTTTTTATATAGTTGGCGCGGGTTAAGTTGACAATGATATCTGAAAACATGGAATACAATTTTTTTGCCTTGTAAATGAATCCCCTTCAATTATACTAATTTCAAATGTTGATGGAGTGTTTTTCTTGTTGTAATAATAGCATATAACACTTATGAGTAAATGGGTAACAATTATTTCAAACATTCGGCTTAACGTCAATATATGTAACCCCCTATTTATTACAGTTCGGCCCGACCAAGTAGAATAATCGCACACTACATCAGTTTCAACTTAAGCCACGCCAGCTAAACAACTTTTTAATATTTATATTACAAAAATTGAAAACAACCATAATCCAAATATTGCAAATTTGAGTTCTATACAGCAAAGTTCACTCTAAGGACAATTAACATTTTGGTAATACTGTTTCTCGCAGAAAAAAATCTTAGTCACAAGTTCTTACATTGTAAAGTTTCATTGTTTCTACAAAAATAACCATAGTCATAGAGATTCAGCAAATACAGTGTGTTCAAATAAAAACTTAATTTGGAGTAGGCTATGAACAGAGGAACGTATGTCTGATCATTATTCGATTCAAAAGTCAAGTTCTCAAAATTGAACATGAAATGTAATTTTCATTGTAACAGGCAGTAAAAGAATATTGCCATTCGCCGTTTTCTATTTTAATTCCATTTCTAAGATAAGATTCAAAAATAAAGGCTTTGTTTTCTTCAATTAACATTTTTGACATTACCTCATGTCAAATTGACATTTCATTAAAGATTTTCAAATTAAGACATACCTATGTTTATTTATAACCTACTCCGAGTTAGGTTTTTTTTTAACACACTGTGCAATCTTAGCCCTGATACATTGGTTGTTTTTGAAGGAAACGTGTAGGCTAATTTTGTATAATAAACATATTTACTTTTTCTATTTCGGTATTCTAAGCCTACAAAAGCACTGTTAACACGTCGCTAGAAGATCTATGAACGTATTGTTCGTCAACAAAATTCACAACACTCAATACACAAACTGTCAAAATACGAAATTTTTATTGTTAGCGGGAAGCGCTACCAACATAACTGACAATAAACACCAAGTTATTTTTGATAAGTCGCATGTTTTAAAAATCTCATTGTAAAATTATCTCAATGTAAATAATAGTCTCGCGGCTTGTTTTCCAAACATGGACTTGTACGTTAACAGATTGCTTTATGACACTGTTTTAAGATACAATTTACTTTCAATAAATGAAATCGTTTGCAAATTATTAGTTTCTTACAAAAACAACCAATGCCCTATAAAAATCACTAATAAATACGTAGTTGCTCATCATTGTTTTTGATTTTCTAATATTTAATCATGAACTTGAGTTTAACTGAATTAAAAAAACCTTTAACGGTAAGATATAAATATATTTTATGACTATTTCAAATTCAAACAATGGACTAAGGTTGTTCTCATTAAAATCCAAAGTTATTAAACGATGAAAATTAGAAAAAATAAAACATCCTACCTTATACACGAACTGATCCTCAAGGTGGCGATATCTGCTCTATGATTCTTTCGGCCATAACAAAGACATCTATTTTCAATTTCCGTTTCACTCTACGATTCTTTCGGGCGTAACAAAGACATTATTTTCAATTTCCGTTTCAATCTGTAAAAAATATAGATAAATAGTACGGAATATCATGATAAATTATTCTTTCAATCTAACACATATTGATTTATGGATAAACCGAGTAGGACTTAAAATGGGATTTTAGTTTTATGCAATTTTCTACTCCCCTGTTCATTTAACGGCAAAAACTGTAGAGTACAAATATGTTTAAAATTAAAAGTTATATACAAAACTATTTTTACATTTTTACCTCTCGCTAAGAGAGGTATTGAAATCATGCTAAAAATCGCATATCCAAACATTAGTAGATAAACACGTTTTAAGGTCCTTAGAATCCGATTATAACATTAAAAGTAAAAGACAGATTGAATCAAGAGGTGAACGAAAATTTAAAAAAAAAGAAATAACTTAGCAAATATGAAAAAAAAACTGGGAAAAAATGGAAAGAACAGTAACTACGATTTCAGAGGAATTACTAAAGTGGTCGAAGCAGAAAAAGGACAAAGGTTGGTATAATGATGAATGCAGAGAAGCAATGATTAAGAAAAATCATGCCAGATTGATTGCTCTACAAAAATAAAGTGAAGAAAATAAAAAAAGATACACAGAGGAAAGAAACGAATATAAGAGGATTTGCAGAAGAAAGAGAGAAGAGATAGAAAAAAAATTAGCGCAAATAGAAGAGAACTATAAGGACAAAGCCATAAGAAACTTCTATCAAGACGTACGAAAACAAAAATCTGGGTATCAACAAAAAGCAATTTATTGCAAGAATAAAGAAGGCTACTTGGTTACAGGAGAAGACAAAGTAAATAGATGGAGGGAATACTTCAACGAATTATTAAATGAAAGGTGTAGCCCAGAAGAAAAAGTAACAGGAAGAGAACAAGAAAGAAACGACGAACAGGACGAACTGCCACCAGAAAAAGAGGAACTTATTACAATTTTGCATAACCTAAAAAACAATAAAAGTCCAGGGGAGAATGGAATATCCGCAGAAATATATAAGAACGGCGGAAACAGGCTGCAAGGAGAAGTATACCAACAGATTCAAGAAGTGTGGAAAACCGAGGAAATGCCAGACCGATGGAAAAAAAGCTGTAATCTTACCTTTATACAAGAAAGGGGACCAGACCATATGTGAAAACTATGGGGGAATTGCCTTATTAGATGTGATTTATAAAGTCTTCTCAACTAGCATTAGAAACAGAATACAAGAAAGAGTGGAGGATCTGCTGGGAGAATATCAAGCAGGGTTGAGGAAAAATAGATCGACCATGGATCAAATATTTACACTAAAGCAAATAATGCTCGACAGCTATGAACATAATCTACCTCTAAGGATACTGTTTGTGGATTTCAAACAGGCTTATGATTCTATCAAGATGAACAAACTGTACGAAATAGTAAGAGAACTCCAGATACCTGACAAACTAGTACGACTGATAGAATTAACACAAAAAGACAATAAGTGTAAAGTAAAAGTGGACGGTGTAACATCCGAAAGCTTCCGAGTTCGAAAAGGATTACGACAAGGAGACCCATTGTCGCCAATATTTTTCAATGTGGTTCTGAAATAGGTCATAAGAAAAGCAAAGATTTATAGTTCAGGAAACTTATACGGGAAGAAACATCAAATATTAGCCTACGCGGATGATATAGCGATATTAACAAGGTCAAGGCAAGAACTACAGGAAGTGGTGAAGAGATTAGAAAGAACAGCGGAAGAAGTGGGATTAAAAATAAATGAAACAAGACAAAATATATGAAAATAGACAAAATATAACAAAGGGACTTAGGAACTTTAGTAGTGAAAAGGTTTATAAGTTTGAAGAGGTTAAGTGCTTCATTTATTTGGGAGTGACTTTAACCAACAATTGTGAAGAGAGTGTGGAAATTAGCACTAGGCTAACTAAAGGAAGTAAATGTGTTGGGATGTTACATGGGTTGTTAAAATCGAAACATTTATCATAGACAACAAAAGTGAGGGTTTACAAGACAGTGATAAGACCGACAGTAATGTATATGTGCGAACTGTGGGCATTAAAACAAAGTGACATTTTAAAATTGGAGGTGTGGGAAAGAAAAAAAAATATTCGGTTGAAAAAAAGAAGAAATGTTGATGAGAAGACGGACAAATGCGGAAGTGATGCGTTTATATGGTGACATTGCAATAACCGGTTTAATTAAAGCTAAAAGACTAAGATGGTTGAGACATATAGGAATAGTGAAGAAGGTTTTCAAAGAAAAGACAGGAATAAAGAAGAAAATAGGACATCCTAAGGGAAAGTGGTGTGACTCCGTATTTAAAGACTTAAATAAGACTCAATATAAAAAACTGGGAAATAAAGACTCTAAATAGATTAGAATGGAAATAAATATGTAAAAAAGCCATGGGCCTATAAGGGCTGCGGAGCTGTTCTATTATTATTATTATTTCTGGGAAGTACATTAAATATTTATTTTATTAATTAAATATTTATAATTATACATACAGTGGCGGACAAAAGTATGGAAACTTTTAAATATTTCAATTTTTTAAAATATGTTTATATTTCTCGCAAATTTGAATCTTATTTTCTGAAGTCAGTATATCGAAGAATAAATTCAAAAGAAATCTTTTGATATTTTTTTTCCATCTTAACATCAACTTACTAAATAAATGACAAAATACAACTGGAAGTAAAACAATTAAAATCATATTATTAATATGTTTCCATACTTTTGTCCACCGAAAAAACAAGTATATGCTATTTCACTTAAATCGTACAGCCAATATCAAAATATTTCTTGTGAATTTATCACTGTATATTACATATACCCTTCAGAAATATCGCCAATGTCAACAATGAGTTGGAAGAATCTTGAACATTTAGAAGAATAAGAGGAAATTTTTTCATAGTATGAATTAAAAAATATAAAAATATGTGTTATTCTGCGTACCAAAAATGTTAGATATGTACAATACTTATATAGCCTATATTGAAATGGCGAGAGGTATTGTGCTAGCCACAACAGATTTTTAATTATCTGTTTCACAATTAGAATGTCACATTCTAGCACGCATATTGATGTTGGAAGAGCTTAACTTTAAAAAATTCCCTTAATATTTTTATAAAGAAATAATGTAAATGAAAGCCTTAACAGAGAAAATAATATAAAGCACACGTTACAGAAGGCAATTAATGCACTGTTTTTTTTTTGCCCACTTGCCACTGCGCGCTCGTGTGCGAATTTGTAACTTGTGCTAGAATATGTTGTGTTCTGTAACTTATCTATGGACAGATTTTTATGTATACTAAGGCGATTTTTCGCGACTAGTAGTTAACTGTGGTTATGTGTGGTTATCTGTAGTTTGATATTCTCGCGATGAAAACGATGACGTCATATGCTAACGTCGTTAACTGTAGTAAGCCAAACCATCTTACCATCCTCCAGAGGATGTTTTGAACGCGTTTTTATTTCTATCCTTGTCTTACAATTATAACTTTAAATTGTGTGTGCCAGAAGAGAAGCACGAAGCACTGTCAGTTGTGACTGTTGTAAACAAAGTATCTTCCAATCCAAGTTTCGTAGAAATATGGTATTCTTACATGTTTATACCGATTAAATAATAATAATACGTTTCGGTTTATACTATCAGACCGATTTAAAAATTTATATAGAGTCGGAACACTCTGATTTATAAAACTATCTATTTCGTTCAATAATGTATAATATCTACATCAACTGTTTCTTTGAAAGCTTCATCCTTGTAAAAGTTAACCACACAAGTTAACCAAACAAATTTTCGTGATACCGTTAACTACATTCAAACTATGACGTCATATACCCAAACCATAGTAAACGTGGTTATCTATGGTATTTGTCGCGAAAAATCGCCTCTAGTATTCTCTATGCTACTGACTGTGCACGTAATTTGAATTGATATACAATTCTGGTTATAATCTTCATAACATTTTATGATCATTGCTACTTGCTTTCCAGTCCAAGACAATTTAATAATATTTGTCACACTACATTATGTTTTTAATATTATCATTAATATTTATACAAAAACTGAAAACAACCATAGTGCAAATATTGTAAATTTGAGTTAACATATACAGCGATATCCACTTTCAAGAATGCTTAACTGTTTTTAGAAAAAAAAAAAAATTATTACTTAAGAAAATGTTCTTTGATTTTTCCGTTTGCAATGTCCTATAAAAACCACTAATAAATAAATACTACAAAATCTTTAACTAGAAGGTGGAAAGTTTTAATGGACTAGGGTTGTTTTCCTCAATGAAAATTCAAAGTTATTAAACTGTAAAAAGTAATAAAAATAAAACTTATCCTACCTTTTATACAAGAAGATCCTCCAAATCGCAATGCCTGTCCTTTCCTCCATTTGCTCTATTATTCCTTTGACTATAGGGCCCCATTTACGAAGACATCTATTCAATCTGTAAAAAAAAAATGCAGGGAAATAGCACGGAATATTATCATACATTAATCTTTTAATTTGTATATGGATGTGTTGTTGCGGAAGGCGTTGAGTGGATTGGATGGTGTACATATTGGTGAAAGTATTGTGCCTGCGTTAGCATATGCGGATGATGTAGTTATCTTAAGTGAAAATGAAGAGCAACTGAGAAGAATGATAGAGAGAATAAACGAAGTTGGAAGAAGTATGAATTTAATGTTGAATGTTGATAAATCTTAGGTGTTAGTATTTGAAAGGAGTGAGTTAATGACTGAGTGCAATGTGTTGGTGAATGGAGTAAAACTGGGGCAGGTGAATGAGTTTGTATATTTGGGTAGCATGATGTCGAGGGATGGACGAATTGACCGTGAAATTGATAGGAGGGTGAGTGCGGGATGTAAGGTAATGGGTGCTCTGGGCAAGTTTGCTCGTAACGTAAACGTATCTAGAGAAGCTCGGTTGTGTATATAATGGAGTGCTGGTGCCTGCTTTGATGTATGGAAGTGAATGTTGGGCATGAACGAGAAAGCTGTGGAAATGAGGTATTTACGTGGTGTTTGTGGGTATACAAGACGGGATCGCGTGAGGAATAATTTGGTGTATGAAGAATGTATGGTTAGGAAGAATGTAGTTAAGAGAGTTGGAGTGAGTCAGTTGAGATGGTTTGGTCATGTGGAGAGAATGATGAGTGAACGACTTGTAAAACGCATATATGTTAGTAAAGTTGAGGGTGTTCGATTGCGTGGCCGTCCAGTGTGTAAGTGGATGGATGTGATTGGTAGTGTTTTGAAGGAGCGTAAGTTTCCGAGTGGAAAGAGAAGAAGAGCATGTATGAATACGATTATGAATGTGGCTGAGGCGAAAGAAGTTTGCCTGGATAGGAATGTGTGGCGAAGGATGATTGTTTCGTAATTATTGTGGTGTGAAGATGTATGGTTAGTAAGAATGTTTTATGAGAATGGAGAGACAGCTGAACTTTTATGTGGACGCGAAGAACGAAGTATGTTTGTACAGGAATGTGTAGCGAAAGATGATTTTTGCGTTTATTGTGGTCCGGATGCGGTTATTCACTACCGGAAATCGGTCACTTTAATATGTTATTATGTATGAATACGTTTATGAATGTGGCTGAGGTGAAAGAAGTGTGCATGGATAGAAATGTGTGGCGAAGGATGATTGTTGCGTAACTATTATTGTGGTACGGATGCGGTTATTCGCTACCGAAAATTGGTCACATTGATATGTTCTTTGTATGAATGTTATGATGATTTTGGACAAGGCGAAAGAAGAATGTTTTTAAAGAGTTAAGTGATTCAGTGGAGCTCTTACTTTCATCCCTTTTCTTATTATTTTCGGGTTTTTGCTAACCCACTAAGTGGGAAACGCGTGATTTTATGTATGCATGTATATATATGATTATGATTTTGAGTTAAATTGAATTACACAAATCTTTAACGAGGATGTAGTTGTTTTATTATTTCAAATTCAAAATAATGGACTAAGGTTGTTCTCAATTAAAATCCGAAGTTGTTAAACGTTAAAAAGTAATAAAAATAAAACTTATTCTACCTTATACACGAGAAGATCTTCGCGATGTCTGTCTTTTCCTCCATTTGCTCTACTATTCCTTTAGCTGTAGGGCCCCATTTACAACAACATCTATTCAAATAATTTCCGTTTCAATCTGTAAAAAAATATACTATCAATGTAATATGTTAAAAAGTTATTAAACGATAAAAAGTAATAAAAATAAAACTTATCCTACCTTATACACAAGAAGATCCTCCAAGGAGCGATGTTTGCCCTTTCCTCCATTTGCTCTATTAAGCCTGATATATGGATTGGACAGAAAAGAATGGAATAG
The DNA here is from genome assembly GCA_943142095.1 of Ophonus ardosiacus. NCBI lineage: Eukaryota > Metazoa > Arthropoda > Insecta > Coleoptera > Carabidae > Ophonus > Ophonus ardosiacus. The sequence continues at coordinate 46,013,348 of OW964833.1, read as the reverse complement.
AATGACGTCACTTTTGTGTCACTTCTACACTAAATTAACTATATTTGTTGGTGATTTGAATAACGTCGGTTCACAAGCAAAACACATTGTCATTTTTTTTCAATTACGACTTATTCACACTATGCCATACCTTTCTTGCAATTCTATCGTCTAATAAATTCCATTAAGTTCTATCAAAACTGGTTTTATTATTATTTTCATTATATTTTTTGTAAGTCCCAAATTACGAAATTTACTCAATTTTCTCAATACTAATACTTTTGACTTAATGTGTTTTGTTTGTAAACCGACGATAATGTAATTGTTTGTTTTTGCAATATTTCTGCTATAAAATATAATATTTCTACAAAAGAACTGTTACCTACAGAAAGTTTTTAAGTTAAGGCTACGAAGTCACAAGTCACACGAATATTATCGGAGCAAGCTGAATGGAATAGAATAAGAAATAAAATTTGGTTATATCCTATTCCATTCCGTGCAAGTATAAATAGTTCCATGAATTTACATTTGTTCATATTTCTATTCCCTGTGCTATTCCATTCCTTATTCTATTCTGTGCAATCTATAAATCAGGTTTTATTCCTTTCGCTATAGGGCCCCATTTACAAAGACATCTATTCAAAAATTTCCGTTTCAATCTGTAAAAAAAAAAAAGTAGAGAAAAAGTACGGAATATTATGATATATTACTCGCTCAATCTCACACATATTTGCTTTTTAAAACAATTTGTCACACTTTGTAATATTATCTGTACTAAAAAAAACTCCATATACTAAAAAAATTACAATCAATAAATGTTCTAACTTGTTTCTATTATTGAAAACGATTAAAACAATTTTATTTGTTATGTAACTTGTACGCTTTGAAAATGAACTTAACGAATTCCATCCACGTTAATTAATCTAAAATAAAGCAATGTTAATTCTAATAATTGCAATACTCAAAATTTTCTAACAAATTATTTTATGTAGATTGTAATTCATAAGAAAAATAAACAATATTCACATAAATATATTGATATCAATATTACCGGCTACGAATCAAAATTATGTAACATGTGCTTACATTTCGAGAACAAATTCTTTGGCCAGGCATATTCTACATTTTTGCAACAACGCTTTCTTCTGTTCATAATAATCTTATTCTGTTGTTATTTGTTGTACACTTGTCCACCAAAACACTTTTTGAGGCCAACATCCTGTTGAAGTTAAATCAATGTACACAAATCCACAAAAAATCCACGCGTAATTTTACCAAATATAGTTAAACACTATAATATACTATCACAACAAGCATTTTCTTTATTATTTTCACTATTAAAACCATCATAAAATATGAAAAACGCTGTTGAAATATGTTTGTCGTTGAGAAATGCTACGCTTGTTCTAGAAGAAAACGAACATGCCGTGCTCTGAGTGGACCGCGGTAGACGCTTTACGCTCACCTGATTGGCTATAATAACGAGGCCTGTGATTGGTCATAAATGCCAGCGTTCGAAAGCAACATCGAAGTATGAAATATTCAACCAATTTTGCGCTATTTGCGTTCATTTATTTCGAATATATTTATAAATATAAATTTCTGAATGATTATTTTTGACTTAAATACGTTAAATTCATCATTCAACAGTATGTATTATTAATAAAAAAATATATTAATTATTTATTAAGCAAATAAACTTGTGCTGTGAAACAAACAAGACTGGTTCCTGTCAGCTTCTGGTTTCAGCGGCCGTTTTTATATTACCGAAGCCTATTTAATTGTTAATTTTGGTCTTTACGCCGTCATCAACTACCAAGTTTTTAAGATAAGTGTTATCTTTCTTATACATTTCATATTAAGTTAAATTTTTAATATTATATATATTTGAATTTTCAAAAATTTTATTTTGTTTTATTTGTTACGGTTTTAGCATAACTAGATTATAATTTATTATATTTTTGACAGTTTCACAGCTGTCAAATTCAGAATTATATACATACATAAATTCATTTTATAGTTTTTTATTTTTAAAATAAGGATAAAGAAATAAATAAACAAAAAAGTAATTAATTCCAAATTTTATAGGAAACTATTGTTAAAATGAAAGGCTAACTTAAATACTTTTCTTATACTTCAGTCAAAGACGAGTCTGGTAAACTGCTTTGACTTCTACTCTTACCGAAAAAACCCGTTTTCTGTCTACTCTGTCCTTCTTATCTTTTATGTATAGTAAAATGAAGAATAAATGGAGAATGTATGATGAGCGTAAATTCGGGACATGGAATGTCAGAAGTGTGAATGGCAAAGAGAATGAGTTGATGAATGCAATGCGAATGTACAGTGTAGATGTTTTGTGTGTAACTGAAACAATGAGGAAAGGTTGTTGTGAGGAAGAAGTGGATGGCATTTTTTGTTTGTGGTCGGGAGTTCGAGAGATTGAGCATGCTAAGCATGGTGTAGGTATACTTGTGAGTGAAAGAATGAAGCCGTTTATACGAAATTATGGTTGTATTTCTTCGAGAATTTCTTGGATGAGATTCAAGGTAGGCTATATACGAATCTTCGTTGTGTCTGCTTACGGTCCAACAGAATCTGAAAATGACCTTGAAAAAGATCAGTTTTGGATGTCGATAAATAATGTAATTGATTTGTGTGATCCGGGTGAGAGGGTGATAGTATGTGGCGATTTGAATGGATGGGTGGGTGTAAAACGAAGTGAATCAGAGAATGTGTTGGGACGTTTCGGTGATTGTCGAGTGAATGACAATGGTAAGAGAATTGTTTCATTTTGTTTGGAAAGAAATCTCTTCATTTCAAATACCATTTTTAAACATAAGTTAGCTCACATATACACCTGGGAAAATGTGGTTCAGAATAAACGTAGTGTAATTGACTTTGTAATCTATGATGAGCGTTTGAGGAGTATGATTGTAGATACGCGTGTGAAAAGAGGCGCTGAATTGGGTACGAATGATCATTATTTGGTCGTGTCGCGAATGCGGTTAAATAAATTTTGGCGAATGAAGGAGAAAGGTTCTGGGCAAATGTTTCGTGTGAAATCCTGTGCCCTTTTAAATGAAGATGTTAGGATAAAATTTGTTGATAGGTTGAATGAATCCATGCCTGAATGTGAGCCTAATTATGAATGTAATATAAATGAAGTTTGGAAGAAATTTAAGGATTCCCTCCTTAAATGTGCAAAAGAAGTTTGTGGTGAAAGCAGATTAGGCTGTTGTCCGAAAAATGCGTGGTGGAATGAACAGGTGAAAGAAGCGATTGCTGAGAAAAAGAGGGCGTATTTAAAGTTATTAAATGTTAAGGATTCGCCTGGGAGGTTGCGCGAAGAATGTTTGATAGAGTATAGAAGGAAGAATAAATGGGTGAAGCAAGTGGTGAGAGAAAGTAAAAAACAATTTGATGATTTGTTGAGTGAAAGGTTGACAAATGATTTTAGTACAAATAAACGATTGTTTTGGTTGAGTGTGAAGAGACTGCGGGGTGGAAGTGGTCGAGTTGTGAAAGCTGTGAAGAGTGCGAATGGAGAGTTATTGTGGAATGAATCAGATGTAAGGAATAGATGGTGTGAGTATTTTAAGGGTTTGTACGGAGGTGAGATTGAGAGGGATGATAGTAGCGAAGCTGCAAGTGAAAATGATAGTGAAGATGATTATGATATAGATGAAAGTGAAGTTTGTGATGCATTAGCGCGTGTAAGGAATGGTAAGGCTGCGGGTTTGGATGGGATTACAAATGAGATGTTGAAGTATGGGGGAGAGAAAGTATTTGATTGGTTAGTGTATTTATTTAGATTTTGTCTAAAACGTTGTGTAGTTCCTGATGATTGGAAAAAAGCTGTTATTTGTCCTTTATTCAAAGGCAAAGGCAGTTCGAGTGAATGTACAAATTTTCGTGCAATAAGTCTGTTGAGTGTGGTAGGGAAACTCTTTGGTAAGGTTTTAATTCATAAGGTGCGAACCTTAACAATTTCAAAAATTAGTGACGTTCAGGGTGGTTTTTTGCCTGAGAGGGGATGTGTCGATCAATTGTTTGCTCTTCGTATGATTGTAGAGAAGTCACTTGACAAGAACAAGAAGGTGTTCTGTGGCTTTCTAGATTTAAAGAAGGCGTATGATAGTGTTCTTCGAGATACTTTGTGGGGTGTACTAAGAAAGTACGGCGTGAATGGAAACTGGTTGGGAGCGATTCGAGCGTTGTATGAGGGTAGTGAAGCTGCTGTGAGAATAGATGGTAGGTTGAGTAGTTGGTTTTGTATAAATGTAGGTGTTAAACAGGGTTGTGGTATGTCTCCGTGGTTGTTTAATTTGTATATGGATGTGTTGTTGCGGAAGGCGTTGAGTGGATTGGATGGTGTACATATTGGTGAAAGTATTGTGCCTGCGTTAGCGTATGCGGATGATGTAGTTGTCTTAAGTGAAAATGAAGAGCAACTGAGAAGAATGATAGAGAGAATAAACGAAGTTGGAAGAAGTATGAATTTAATGTTGAATGTTGATAAATCTAAGGTGTTAGTATTTGAAAGGAGTGAATTGGTGACTGAGTGCAATGTGTTGGTGAATGGAGTAAAACTGGAGCAGGTGAATGAGTTTGTATATTTGGGTAGCATGATGTCGAGGGATGGACGAATTGACCGTGAAATTGATAGGAGGGTGAGTGCGGGATGTAAGGTAATGGGTGCTCTGGGCACGTTTGCTCGTAACGTAAACGTATCTAGAGAAGCTCGGTTAAGTGTTTATAATGGAGTGCTGGTGCCTGCTTTGATGTATGGAAGTGAATGTTGGGCATGGACGAGAAAGCATAAAAGGAAAGTGACTGCTGTGGAAATGCGGTATTTACGTGGTGTTTGTGGGTATACAAGACGGGATCGCGTGAGGAATAATTTGGTGTATGAAGAATGTATGGTTAGGAAGAATGTAGTTAAGAGAGTTGGAGTGAGTCAGTTGAGATGGTTTGGTCATGTGGAGAGAATGATAAGTGAACGACTTGTAAAACGCATATATGTTGGTAAAGTTGAGGGTGTTCGATTGCGTGGCCGTCCAGTGTGTAAGTGGATGGATGTGATTGGTAGTGTTTTGAAGGAGCGTAAGTTTCCGAGTGGAAAGAGAAGAAGAGCATGTATGAATACGATTATGAATGTGGCTGAGGCGAAAGAAGTTTGCCAGGATAGGAATGTGTGGCGTAGGATGATTGTTTCGTAATTATTGTGGTGTAAAGATGAATGGTTAGTAAGAATGTTTTGTGAGAATGGAGAGACAGCTGAACTTTTATGTGGACGAGAAGAATGAAGTATGTTTGTACAGGAGTGTGTAGCGAACGATGATTTTTGTGTAACTATTATTGTGGTCCGGATGCGGTTATTCGCTACCGAAAATCGGTCACTTTAATATGTTATTATGTATGAATACGTTTATGAATGTGGCTGTGGTGAAAGATGTATGCATGGATAGGAATGTGTTGCGAAGGATGATTGTTTCGTAATTATTGTGGTGTAAAGATAAATGGTTAGTAAGAATGTTTTGTGAGAATGAAGAGACAGCTGAACTTTTATGTGGACGAGAAGAATGAAGTATGTTTGAAAAGGAGTGTGTAGCGAAAGATGATTGTTGCGTAACTATTATTGTGGTCCGGATGCGGTTATTCGCTACCGAAAATCGGTCACAATAATATGTTCTTGAATGAATGTTATGATGATTTTGGGCAAGGCGGAAGAAGAATGTTTTTAAAGAGTTAAGTGATTCTGTGGAGCTCTTGCTTTCATCCCTTTTCTTATTATTTTCGGGTTTTTGCTAACCCACTAAGTGGGAAATGCGTGATTTTATGTATGTATGTATGTATAAACTTGAAAGTGGACCAAATATACAACAAAAATAACATATTTTCCAAACAATGACGATGTAATCACAAATATAAATAAGTGGATGGTATAAGAAGAAAAGGAATTTATTTTCCAAAGGCATCGAAGGCCTTTTCAGCGATATCCAAATGTATTACTAACATATTCAGAGATTATTTTGAAAAATAAAATTGCTTTAAACGTTCCAGTTGTTTCTTTCTAAGTTAGGTACGGAAATACGTTAAATGACCTTTGTATATGTTTCAAATTCTCAAGAAAAACGAATTTAGGATGCAAACTATATAGGGTGCACCACAATTTCGGTATAAACTTTAAAGGTATATAGTATTATGACCAAAATGAGTTAAAAAAAAAATTTAAACATTAGTCCTATTTTTAATAGTTTCCGAGATAGAAAGTGGTGAAAATGAGTTGTTATATTGAAAATTATCAAGAGTGGCGCCTGGTAAGCGCCCACACGGTAAAATATATCGTCATCATTACCAATGTCTACATGTGTTGTAGATACTGGCACACCCAGAAATGGGTAATATGCCGTGATGATATATATATATATATATATATATATATATATATATATATATTACTTGGATTAAATTAGACTTTTTGTTTACCTTTGAGAGGTCATCTTAAGCCGCGTATAGACCAACATAAACTGTTCGCTATTTATTCGCGAGCAGTTTAGGTACTATGCGAATATTTCACACCACATATTTGAATTATGGACTCATGTTCGTCGTGTGTTCGGAAAAAGTTCCCGTTTGAAATCAGCAACGAAAAAAAATAGTCAAAATGTCGATATCAACGATCGAGGAAGATGTATTAAAATTGCTTGCGCGAGAATCATTATTATTAAAACAATCGAGAAAAAGAAAAGACAAAATAGGCGTAGAAGATAGTAGAGGAGAAGTTTATTTAATATCGAGTACTTTTTACAAATTACGTTTTTTATAATTACTATCTTCTGTATTTCATAAATTTGGACAAAAACGATACGATTCTATTAAATTTCTGATATTATTTTCGCTCCATTCCATTGTGCTAAATAAACTAAACACAAAACTAAACTTCAACGTCCACACTGAAAATGCTGTTCGCTACGAGTTCGCGAACAGTTTCTTAGGTCAAGAAGGAACTTCCGAACACACGAATCGAACCCGAGCTATTCACGATCTCTATAACTGCCGTCAAATGAGTATGGACTGGAGATGTCTACACTGTTGCCAATTTACGGGCTATGTTGAAAATGCAAAGTTATGAAGAAGCGGTAACACCGCATAGCAAGGAACAAAGGGCGGAGAAGGGGGAAAATTGAGCATCAGTCCATTCTCCTTTGACGGCGAGTATAGTATACACAGGGCTCGTCACTTGTTGGCTAACAGTTCGCGAATTTGGTGCTATATAATATTTGCTTTAATTTTAATGTCCTTTTGAAATATCAAATTAAATACATTTTTAACCCATTTAAATAAATCTATTCTATAATAACCGCGTATTTTGTATAAGGTTTAAACAACAGTTTCTAATAGATTTCGAATGATTTTGATGTATTAATTATTTACGGCCATATTGTATTAAGAATATTTGAACATTCTAAATACGAGCCCAAACTCATAATAGTTCGGCCGGTTTACGTTTTCAACAAACAGGGGCGAGTTTCTTTATTCAACAACTATTCATGCGCTCAATTCCATCAGAAATTGAAAATGACGTCACGATGAATAGCTGATGGATCCGATGGACAGCCGCTGCGACCGAATAAAGAAAAGAGTTGCTAAAAAGTGCGATAAATCTCCTAATCTTAAATATCAACTGCAGGGCCGGCTCAAGATATATAGGCGCCCTGAGCCAAATTAGATTAGAGCGCCACCACCTGTTATAAAAATTATTATATAAATCCAATAAAATTACCACATGAATATACATTATGTATACTTATATATAAATACATACTCTAAAAATGCGTACACTTACGTAACATTCTCTTTACAATCAAATAATATTACTACCAAGTTTATATCTCTACCCATTTTTGAATTATTGCCTCAAAAGTTAATATACCCCACATTTAGATAAAAACTTCAAAATTTTCAAAAATCTAATTTTTATGTATCTAGATACTTCTCAATGCGCTGATTCCAAATTTTGAAACCGCAGGTCGATATCTCTTTTCGTTCTCGAGATATTTAGATTCAAAGTTTTGCTCAAAACTGCCCATTTTTGGGTAATAAAACAAAAATGGGTCGAGATATGAATTTGGCGACAACACCATTCGATTCTACGGGCAAAATTACATAAGTATACCAATTTTCATAATTTTTGAACACCGCATACAGTCTCTAAAGCAAAATAACTGAAAATGGCCAAAAATTGAAAAAATCGCAAGGGGTACCCCTTACGATTTTTTCAGATTTTGGCCATTTTCAGGGGTTGTCAAGCTTTTATTCATAAAAGATGAACCGGTTGGATAAAAATTATGAAAATTGCTACACTTATGTATTTTTGTCCGTAGAATCGAATGGTGTTGTCGCCAAAGTCATATCTCCACCCATTTTTGGGTTATTACCCAAAAATGGGCAGTTTTGAGCAAAACTTTGAATCTAAATATCTCGAGAACGAAACGTGATATCGACCTGCGGTTTCAAAATTTGGAATCAGCGCATTGAGAAGTATATAGATACATAAAAATTAGATTTTTGAAAATTTTGAAGTTTTTATCTAAATGTGGGGTATATTAACTTTTGAGGCAATAATTCAAAAATTGGTAGAGATATAAACTTGTTAGTAATATTATTTGATTGTAAAGAGAATGTTACGTAAGTGTACGCAATTTTAGAGTATTTGAACAACAATACCTTCCTTACTTAAAGGTGACGGAAGGTAAAAATATTATTTTTGTTTATTTATATATTTGTCTTTAGTTTTTATATTTTTTGGGCGCCCCAAAAAGCCAGGCGCCTTAAGCCGGAAACTATTCTAAATACTTCTCAACTATTTAAAATTCATTCGACCGGTCAAAATTTTCTACAAACAAATTATAAAATCTATCAAAATTTCTTTAGACTAGTTTGAAACAAAAATTTTAAACCTACAAAAACTGAATATGTTATTTAAGTATTCCGCCATTTAATATTGGGTTACATCACCTTTATTAGCAATACTAGCTTTAATTCTATTACGCATTGTATCCCTAAAGCCCTGGATATTGTCCTGTGAGTATTGTCCCATATGACTTGCAAGGTAAATTTTACTGTAGGCACTTGATTTTTACGAAGTTGTTTTACATTATAATACAGTAAAATGTTTCCGTAGAAGCCAAATCTGGACTAGAAGATGGCCCTTAAAATACCGGTTGAACTATTATCACCAGTCATTTGGCCCAAAGTTTTTTAAAATTTTAAGTATATATTTAAAGTACCGACAGAATTTTGTAGAAATTTCTAATCATTTGTCTAGATTTTATAATTTGATGAAAATGTTAACCGGTCGAATTATTATGAGTTTGGGCTCGTAAATAAAAACATTAGCAAAAATTGCTTTGCAACTTGCTTTCATCGCTCCAAAGAACAGTATGCCATTTTTCACTCGTACACGATGAGTGTTCCTCAGCAAATGCAATTTTGGCCCTCTTGTTTTTCTTTGATAGTACAGGTTTCTAAACGGCTATTTTTCCTAGTAATCCTACATCACATAGCCATCGTATCACAGTGTGATCACTCTAATCTACATGATATTGTTCCCGAATTTAGCAGAACGTTCACTTGATGATAAAGTAGGATCACTTACGGATAGACGCCGAATGGATTTTGTCAATTCTAGCACTAGTTTTCTTGGACCACCGACTTTTATATTAATTTTAACAATTCTATACTGCGAATTTTTTTCAAACTCTTTGATAGGCCACATTTAATGAATTTTTAAAAAAATAAATATTGTGCTGTTTCACACCATCATTATGAAGTTGTACTACCCTTTTTCGTAAGTCGTCGGAAAAATATTTATTTTTACCCATCTTAACATGTAACTTACTAAATAAATGACAAAATACGACTGAAAGGAAGACAATTAAAATCATATATTCTATATGTTTCCATACTTTTGTCCACCGAAAAAAGGAGTATATGTTATTTCACTTAAATCGTACAATCAATATCAAAACATATCTTGTGAATATATTCTTCGATATATTGACTTTAGAAAATACTGTTACTGTACATATGTATTTTGAATCAATAAAATTAAACCCTCTAAATATTATATTTCTTTATGAAACATAAATAAATGGTTCATTATTTAAATGTTTTGGTTATCGTACGGAGATTTTTTTGTCATGAAAATATGAATACTTTTAATGTTTACCCCATAATATAAATAAATTAATTAAATTATTTGTTTATTTTATATTTATAATAACGTAATATTCTACGTTTTATTTTGGATTAAAAGGAAAATAAATATATTGTGTCTCATGGGAGAGTCAACGTGTTAAGAGGACATTAAAAATACCCTATTGTTAAAATGACGCTTACGCCTTTATGATATCATTGCCCTTGGTATTATCATCATTACTGATAACTGTGTTGATTAATATACCCACAAATTGTGAAATATTCGAACCGTGATGATTTATTTATTTATTATCAAAAGAGAAAAAAGAATTTATTTAGCATGACTTACATTAGAAGATCTCGGCTACCCGGCATCTCTGTAATCTCGTACTCAACTGCTCGGCATCTCTGCAAACTCGAACCCAACTGCTCGGTATCTCTGCAAACTCGTTTTCAAAAACTCAGGACCTCGGCAATTTCCATTCACCTGCAAATTGACAAAAACATAAAAATTAAATTAATGTTTGCTATTGAATGTATTTTGATCGATTTTTAAAAAATAAATTAGTAAAAAACATTTGTTATTGTTCAAATTTTAGTTTATTAATAATTTGTTCACTATGAAATATTTAATAATTTATAAAATTGTACACAAAGCTTAATTATAATTATGAAACATTTTATTCTCATACAAACACATTATCAACTTATATAACCATTAATAAAGTTGGGATATTATTTAAACTTACGATTGTTATTAATCAATATTTCACTATTAAAACAATCATACATATGTATATTAACAATAACTGCATTTTTAACAGCAAAATAAAATAGATATTTGCTTGAAGACGCCAGCTGTACAAGTTACGAGTAAAAACATTACAGACGAACACAAACGAGTTTAATTTGGAATGCCGACCGTAATTATGCTTGATTTTGTTAATTCAATGCAGATAGAAAATTTATTTACAAAATAAAAATAAAACAAAATAGGGGACGAACTTTAAAATGCAATCATTCATGAATATTCGAACGTAAAATTTTATACCAATAAAAATGATACCAAATTTAGTTATCAAAATACCTATAGATTTTTAATTTATATTACAAATACAAAAAAAATTTCCCACGTAATTTTTATAAGAAAAAACTTATTTCCAACAAAAATAACTATTAATATAGTTGAAACATTGTTTAAACTTATGATAGTTATTAATTTGCAACAATACTTAACTATATTTCACTATTAAATCAATAAAAACGCAATATCGGTTACAACACAAAATGGCTATCACGGCAATTAAAATTGCTTGATACAAGGACGAATAAATTATACATGATTTTTAAAGCTATATGCCATTCGAACGACAAAATATCTAATATTAATAAAAATTGGCGATAATTTATATTAGTTATTACCTATATCATATATTAACTAAATAAAACTAAATTAAATCGGGTTGGCCAACTAATGTGCGACGGGGCTCGAAAAATAAATATGAAAAAATTAATAATTTCGCTTACCTTTGATGTTAATCTAGGACCACGAACAGCAAATAAAACTGGCAGCAAACAGCGTGTTAAAATTGCAATAAAGTTTTCAGCAACTATTATCGGCTAGGCATTGTTCGTAAACATCAATAAATGTTCATAAATTTGATCACTTATTTCACCAAATGTTATTTAACCTCACAATGTTCCTTCAAAACAGACATCCACTTTCTCAATTTCATTATAAAATGTCATTAACATATCGTAAACACTGTTTAAATAATTATTTGTGTTGATAAATACCCTGTTACATTCAATGAACACAAAATAACTTGGAATGTTGTGCAAAATTGGTACAACGAGAAAAGAAGATCGCGTCTTCGCGGAGCAGCGCGACGTGAACTCACCGCGAGCTGAATCTAGACTGCATCATGGCGTCGACTCGTAAAACTTTCATAAGAGAACGTATGTTGGAGAGAGATAGAAGATACCCAACGTCAGATTGATGAAGGATAATTTGGAATTATCAATTATCATTAAATGATAAATAATCTTTTTAAAAACATGTCATTTTATATGCTATTCATGAAAAAGTACTTAAAACATTTGTAGATTTTCATATTTCCGAGAAATCGGCGAAAAATCAATGACTTGAAGTTGGAACTGTCAACTGTTAACAAAGAAAATTGTTAATTGTTGATTATTGTTATTAGCTTTGTTTAAACATTACTGTAATATGTTTTTGAATAAAAATGAACCTTATTAATCCTATTTTAATATTCCGTGCTTGCTTTTACTGTAATTAATAATAAATTGTCGTAATATGTCAAAGTAATATAGTACCTTTACCAATTATTTATGTATTTGTTTAAATAACTTTGCAATATATTTTTATTTAAAAATGATGCTTATTATTCATATTACAATATTCTATAAATAATTTTTTATTATTTGTTTACAAATTGTCAAAATTTGCAATGTTTTCATTGTAGTCTGTTCTGAATTTAGGTTCGGAACCTGTGACGTCACAAATAGCTGATTTTTACAACTTTTTAAAAATATCATACTTTAAAACGATTTTATACATCAAAAATGTAAATAAAAATAATTTAATCATACTGAACGATAAATTAGACTATCCTTCGATTTAAACAGAAAAATAAATAAATATAAATATATCATCAGGGCATATTACCCATATCTGGGTGTGCCAGTATCTACACCACATGTAGACATTGGTAATGATGACGATATATTTTACCGTGTGGGCGCTTACCAGGCGTCACCTCACGGGCACTCATAGCTGGTGTAGAGAGTGCACCACAGGGGTCACTTTTGTGCCATTTAAAATTGGAAATATTTGGCGTCTGTCGGGATCGAACCCGGTTCCCCCAGGTTCACGACCAGACACTCAGGCACGCGGCCACGGGACCCCATAAAAAAAGGTACAATTATTTTTTTTTTTTTGCACGACCTCATTGATTTGTTTTTGTTGTTTCGTATATATATATATTTAACATATGTCTATGTTGTTTTGAAAACTGTTTCAATAATTTGTCAATGTACCTTATTTTAGTGCTTGAAATTCCGGTGGATCAAAAAGATCACCCACTCACCGAAATATTTTATTAAATATTTCACATAATACAATAAGGAATTCCACTGATATCGAATTTTTATATGAATTATATACATAGTTATTTCTTTCCATCTAACTGTGTTATTAACGCAAATTTCTTTTCTTTATATTTTATCACTTTTTTATAAATGCTAAAATTAACACACTTTCAAAACGCGCGGATTTTTCCGGGCTTGATGACGCTACCGAACCCGGCTCTCTTTTATTGGCCGATACTGTAAGTAGGCGTTCCCATCATCAAACCACTGACTGACAGACTGTTCCATTGGAGTATTTGATTATGGTGGTTAAGCGGCTACACGCTATTATTTTTACAAATACTTAATACTAAGAAACTATAACTACAATATACTAAATTTAAGACAAGTAAAAGAAAAGAAAATAAAAACAAAATGAAATTTTCAAATATAAAGCGATATAACTTTAGCCGCACAACATTGACAAATGGTTTAGAACCTCTGATAACAGCAGCTGCTGAAAGAGAAAGGACGATATAATACCATTGCTATTCATCACTGGGTTCGGTTACGTCGTAAGGCGGGAAACGCTGGATATGAAATATTTGCCATTTTTTTCTTCCATAAGAAGCCGAATTTTAAAAAAAGAAAAACTAGGGAATTTCTGAATTTAAAAATACTATAATATATAACAAAATCAAAAAATCGTGGAATCCTCATTACAACTTTTATTTTGTCTCTCTCTCAAATGAAACAAAAAAATAATTTTGCTTTTTAGGTGGTTTTAAATTTTGAACATTTTTTGTATTTATACTTTTGTTCTAAAATAGGACAGAAATTACAGCCATATCCAAATTTTATCATTGTACTTCTTAGGGTCTGGAAAAAAGTAGACACCGGTATAAATTTAACTAAAAATATCTTTTATAAATTATGTGGAATTGCCTGATGATATTCAGTTTATTGCAACATCTTTAAATACAGGATGTCACAAGACTCTATTTTTATGATGCTAAAAGTGAAAGGTACTTACCTTTGAACTTTAACGACATGATAGAAATCTTATGTTTGGTTCTCACATAATTTTAATGAATAAATCATATGTAATTTGAAGATATTTATTTATTTACATGAATTTTAAAATATGAATCTATAGTAATTATAAATATTCAGTTATATTACATGGGATATAATAGTTAAACAAATTAGTACGTAGTTGCTCACTTTTTATCTTGACGTGTAAACAGAGAGTTTGGTGTTTTATTTGTTTTTAAATCGAACAATATGAATACACAAATCTTCAATTCAAATTCAAATGATTCATTGAAAAAAACTGTAACCATTACAAACTTATGACATTAAAATCATCTTAACTTAAAAATATTATTCAGTTATTGCACATGGAAGTCTGAGTTATTTCCCTGCAATTTAAAAATAAATATGCTGCTTCGCATCTTGGGTTTTTGTTTGTTACTAAACTTTGCCGTTCCATAAGAAATGATTTATTCACTGAAAGATAATTGTGCAATATCTACAATTTATTAAATCCAGTCTAGCATTAAAAACAGCACTTTCTATTTACAGATAATATACTTATATAATACTAATAAACCTTTTGTTTCAATAAAGAATACTTCATAACGAATAAGAGTGAAACGAAAATCAGTTGAAAGGAACATTACAATTATTAGCAGTATTCGTTATTGGCAATTTTCGAACTCTACTGTTATAATAATACTCAATTTATTCCAAGACAATGAAATACATTTATTATTGTGCAAATATAACAGTACTTATAACTTAGAAATAATCATATTTATAATTTTAAATTATGATACAAACACCGCACAGATTCTTTCTAAAATCCTGTATTGCCTTGCCATTTTCCGCACTGACAGACTTAATCTCTTAACTTTCAATCAAAACCCTTACAATAACTTTATTGCCATTGGTTTAATATTAAACGGCTAATCGGGCATTGGGCGCTGGCATTCGAGGTTTAATATTAAAACCCGCGTTGGCGTTGTAAAGGTTGTTGAAGCGCTGCGCAGTATTACTTAGTGAAGGCGGCAAAGACAGCCCAGAGCACTTCAGACGTGTTTGCTTTGACGGACTCCTGTTCGAAGTCTAGGTCTAGCAGCTCACGGACTCGCTTCATGGCTAGTTCGTAGTCGTCGTCGTTGAGCGGGGCGAAGGCGTTTTCCAAAACGTCGCTGGCATGTGCTAAGAAGATCAGTGCTAACATACGTTTATCCATTCGCTGAGGGTCGTTTACCCATTTTGTCAGCACTGCATCTTGTATCTACAATTTCATTTACTTATTAATTGATCTACAGGGTCATACGGACCAACTCCAGCCAAAAGATCAAGCAGCAGGTTTTTCCAAGAGATTAGGGATGCATTCGGGTCGGGCCGGGCCGGACCGGGCTTCGAAATTTAAATCGACACGGCCCGAAAATAAAAATTGCCGGCCCGATGAGCCGGGCCAAAGCTCGAAAATGTGTCATTCCTAATTTTAATATGAGGCGAAATGTTTAACTTTTTTCGTGTCAAACAAAAAAAAAATTACATCTTTATAACATTCAACGTTGATTAACAGTTGTTAAAAAAAGAGAGGTTTCTAGTGTGTTTGTTATAAAAATTACAGACCTACGAGTATTTAAAACTTTGCTTATTAAAGGCGTTCGAAAATTTAAATATCTTTTTCACAAATCTTATACAAAAAAATATCATTTACATAAGGATTTTTTTATCTAACTTTGTTTCTGCTCAAAAATAAGACAAGAAATCATTATGGCAGAAACAAAAATCACTTTTTTTAAATATACGTAAAGTGAAATTAAAATTCATTTAATATCCCAGTTCCGCTAAATTCATGTATTTGAGGCGTGTTTGAATGTTTGGACTTTAAGCATAATGGCGTAGGAAGAAGCCAGTGTTGTATAGTATTTGAAATATATGTATTTGAAATAAGTATTTGAATTAGATTAACTATTTTAAGTAATTATTTGAAATAAAATAAAAATATTTTGTATTTTTAGTTCAAATACTTTTCACAAGTATACATTAAAATACTATTATTTGTATGAAATACAATTTTTCAATATTTGAAATACATTTTCTTTATTTGAAATTCATTTTTGTATTTAAAATACACAAGTATTTGAAATAGATTTATGTATTTGAAATAGAAACCCTCAGTCATGTGTGGTCTGTTAGTAATATAACGGAATAATTCCCTAATTTTTTTCTTAAAAACAAATGCCCATGTTAATGTAGGAATTTCTTTTTAATATTATTAAAAATACGCAAATAAGTTGAATTCGAAAAACATTTTTACAATAGCGTAATATATCTTATTTATTTGTATATATTTAAAAGTAAAAGTATTTGAAATACTTGAAAGTATTTGAAATAATAGTATATTTGAAATACTAAAAAAATAATCGTATTTTACCAAACATATGAAATACTTTTATTTAGTATTTTGTATTTTCTATCTGAAATAAGTTTTTTCAAGTATTTTATACAACACTGGAAGAAGCGAATGGGCCCGTGTGCAAACCAAAAACAAAACAAGTCACTGAATCTACAACTTATTAAAGATCCTAAATACTTAAAAAAATAATACGTATATTCCATGGGCCCCCTTGGCTCGTGAACCCCTCCAATTGCTACGCCACTGTCTACACGTTTGTATTGTCGCTGTTTTCACTCCATTCTCTTTGTTATTCTATTTCTGTCTCACAGCAAATAAATACTATCTCGCTCTCTATTTAGGACGTGACATCATAAGCAATTTTCAACAACTTTTTATTTTTTCTCAGGTATTATTAATTTGACGAAAATATTAACAAATAGGGGATACTTTTATTATTATTGTTAACATAAAAAAAATGAAAAAAATTTGGAAACCCCCATTATAATTATTTGGCAGTTACACAAAAAAAAAAATATTGTAGATGATGTGCATTGCTGATTGAATGATATCCGGTTTATACAATTTATTTACAGTAATATGCGACACCGTAGAACATAGTGATATATTTTTAAATTGAATCTATGTTTGATATTAATTAACAAACTGTCTGAACTACTCAATACTACCAACAGAAATCAATTAATTTCCGAACACTCATTCATTTGTTAAAAATGTCATTTGCCCAAATTTGTTGCGAGTAGAATACTTTTAATCAATGAGTTAAAATCGAAATAATAAATATTTTAAAGATATAACCACAAGAATGAAATTCATGAGTCACAGCATTGTTAATATAACTTGCATATATAAAAATTATCATATCAAAACACATGTAAAATAATAAATTGTATGACTGCGTAATACAACTAACAGTGTAGGCGAAAATTGTTATCATCTTCCTAAAATGATAACGCTTGCAAAAAATTTATTCAAATGTTGAACTACGGCACGTTTTGTTTGCAATTCTCGTAAAATTTAATAGTTTGCGATTTCGCACACTCTGATAAAAATACTTTAATAACACTATAAGTTACACCATTAAAAAGTAATTTTTTTTTAAAAAGTGAAATAATTACGGAATTTAAACTATTAATACTTGCCTTTTTGACCAAGCGACATTTCGTAACGTTGTCGGTAAGGGGATGTGTCGTCATATCAAACAATAAGAAGTTCTGTTTTTCAGTTGTTAAAACTCCCTTTTCTACCAAGTTTTTTGCTAGACGTTCGCGGACATTTTTAAGCTGATATCTTAACTTTAAAGGGTTCCAGGTTTCTCCTAAAAACAGAAAAAGAAATACAAATATAAAGATATTGTACTAACAGAAAAAGTTGTGAGCGTATGTGTTTAGTTTTATGTAAAATTAACACAAATTCCAGATCGCTTCATTTGAAATATATTCACACATTGAACTTTTATACATTTAAGAAGTCAACAGTAACATGCTAATGTATGGGCTCGTGATATTTGCGTTAACTAAACATTTATTGTACAATTCATCTAAACAGAAAGCATGATATTTAAGTATATTAATCATGGAAAAATTTGTATTTTAGTAAATAAGTGTTACTATTTAAGTGATAAAAAAGTAAAGTATGTTTTTTTTCAAGTTGATTAACAAAAGTATGATGTTTACTATTAGTTACTTCATGATGTCTTATAAACACTTTCAATAATATTCAGATTATTTTATGCAACAAAAAATCTAAGTACCTACAAAAACATCATCATGCCTTTACCCATTAATGGGTCTGACAATTTGCTTTACACAGATTTCGATAAAAACAACAAATTTTTACAAGACAGTCACCTCACGAGCATTGATAGTTGTTGCGAAGAATAAACCATATGTAACGAAATTTGAATCAGCAAAGAATAAAGTATGTAAACAGTGTTCATTCCAAACAAAATAAAATTTTGAATGTAAAACTGAAAACCCCACCTATACTGAACAAACAGTAAAACACCCATGGAAATGCAACATCAAAATCAACAACTGAACTCACTTATATGCAAATGATTGTGTTATCTGTCTTCTACACTGATATTTTGACATTGCACTTTAGTTTAAGTAACAGGTATTTAAATAACAAACCACTTAAATATTCGATCCAACTCTGAACAGTTTCTGGAGGACTGGTCTCTTTTAAATGTTTAAGTGTCTCGTCTAGCAGCACATCGCCTGTCGGTGTGTCTGACTTTAGCACTAGTTTACGTGTGAGGAGTCCTTTTCGTCGCATGCCCGCCTTCTCGAGTTCCACACGACCTCTTAAACCTAATTCGATGAGTATGCAGCCTCGCAAACCACTCGAAATGCAGTCATTCCAAAAAGATGTGTAACCCTTCACAGATGACATATTAATGAGTATATAAAATCAACCTAACAATTTTTCTACCTCTTTATCTTTAAGTCCCAGCAGAAGGACCTCCTCCATTAAGGTCAATCTAGTTTCTTTTGAGTCTCCTTCATCCACCTCCTCATCGCGATCTTGTCTTTTGTCATCCGAAGCCTGTGGTTCTCTAGGCACACCTTCACTATTATATTCTCGGTTAACATTTCGTCTCTGAACTAGTCCGTCAGTACGATTCATCGTAAACTATGTCAAAACAATTATCACAGCCAAAATATAACACTAATAAACATACGTGTTCAATGTTAAAATCAACAATTTTTATGGTTTATTGAAACTATTTTCCAAATGTTGACGTTCAACAAATCGACATGAAACATGGCAGAAATTGCTGTCAAACTAATACGTACACAACGCAGTCTGGCTTATCAACTTTCACCTCTATAAGTTATAACTGTACTCGCGTAGATGTCACCTTTATCGTGAATTATAATTTTAAAATAGATTTAAATAGTTGCAATAATTTACAATTAGTAATAAAAAACTTATCACTTTTACAATGAAATGTAAATATTAAAAGTCCATAGTAATGCATAATACATAAATCAGTGCCAAAATATCATTCGATAAAACAGTGTCTAACAAACTTTTGTGCAATCACTTATTTTAAATATCTAAGAATCTTTTTAATTTGTTTGAAATTATCTTGTAAGTATCATATATTATTAAATTCATATTTTACATAAACGAACGTTTCCTCATGAATTGTATAGTACATTTCTTATGAACAATGAACAACATAATACCCATTTGCAACATTCACTTTTCAGGAAATGCTTCTATATACTTCTGTAAATGAGTTATTTCCGGCTCGTTGTTGGAATATCGAAAATAATAATGGGACAAAAGTTATTATATTACAGTGTTAAATCAGTGGTTTTTATTTTCCATGGGGTCTCGCGGCCAAGGGCCTGAGGCTGCGTTCGGTTTTACACTCTGAGCTTTGAATAGAGACATTTAGGTCTGTATTATGGGCACATTTTTATAATAAAAGCGCTTTTATTATAAAAGTACGCTCGTAATACGGGCCAAGGCTAATGTCTTTATATTCGAAGCATCTCTGCGATCTTTTCGCATATATAAATTTTTTGTAACCGACAATGTAAACAATGGCTATTTTATAAACGAATGTTGTCATTTTCATATGATATTAATAAAAAATGTTTGAATTGTATAAATTAGTTATTTTAGGAAACATTTTTCTACATAATTTTCAGCTTTAGGTTGTCTATAATCATTTCCATTTTCTTAATCACTGTCATTAAAAATGCGTTCATAACCTGTGCGCAGTACATATGTTAACAGTTCTTTATTAATTTTATTTTAGCGCAAATTAATGTGTTAAAATTCAGGCTGCTGCAGCGCAGACGACCCGACAAAATGTGAAAATGCTCTCAAAATCACGCTCTAAAGATAAAATACAAGAGTACTGTACTAATATTAAGTTTACTGCCTTATTGTTGCATATTTAATTCTATTGAGTTAATTTGGAGCGAATAAAAAATTAATACCTATTTGAAAAAAATGTATCGCCTTGACGAAATTTAA
This sequence comes from Ophonus ardosiacus, assembly GCA_943142095.1. Lineage (NCBI taxonomy): Eukaryota > Metazoa > Arthropoda > Insecta > Coleoptera > Carabidae > Ophonus > Ophonus ardosiacus. Next base: position 45,992,638 of record OW964833.1, on the reverse strand, counting down.
ATGTCGTTAAATTAAACAGACAATAAATTGAAAATATTGGACAGTGACAATGAAATAATTGCATCGAACATGTAATTAAAGAAGAAAATAAAAATCTTTTTGTTAAGAAATGCAACCATTAATTACTTTAATGTCCGCGTATAACGAACGAATACTTGCCATCAAAAATAATTCGTTATAGCCGAGATTCGTAACAACATAACAAGTTACAAATTTGTCGTTTATTGAATATTTGAGTAGAAAAATTAACAATAAGCATAAATATCTATAATATCGTACATATATGTTATACAAGTATATATAAAATAATGGCCCACCTATACCCCTATAGCAATAAATTCATTATTATATCATTTCAAGTTAAACGATAATAATCAATAAACGAACGACATACAAGACAGAAACGTTCGTTATAAGCGAAAAATCGATGAAAATATAATTTGTTATATACGAAAGTTCGTTATGTCTGGGATATAAGCGAAAAATCGATAAAAAAAAATAGTTCGTTATAATCGGAAGCTGTTTCTTTCATGCTTTTAAAAATAATTCGTTATAAGCGCAAACTACCGTATGTCTTTTAGTAATTCAGATTTCTGCGATATTAATGCTGAGTGCGAGGATAAACAACATATTATGTTATTTATGCAACTAAAGTAAAAATGTATACATAGTCTTATTTCACGAAGAGGAAAGTTTGATCAACGGAGCCGTAGGCCATGATGTTTCATTATTTCAGTCGTTTGCGTTAAAAAAAGTACACTTTTTCACACTTTTATTGTGTTAAAAATATAAAGTGTCTGTGTATAAATTAGCCAGAAATTATCTCGCTTATTATTAAATTTAGCGGTTTTAACTGTATAACATAAATTACAGTATTTAATCTCTTCTACATAATAGCGGAAGTAGGTCAACATTGTTACTTTCGGTTTTCGAGTAATTGACAGAAACTTTTAATATTCAAATGGAACACCCTATATATTTATTAAAATGTGAAAAGTGCATGAAATTTGCTATCTAACAGTATAAAAACAATTATATGTCATATTATTAAAAATACGATAAACTCTGACTGAAAAAGTACATTTATAAAAACCGGGATAATCCCAGAAACCGACGTCTGGTCACACTACCGTATATCAATGCAGGCACAAACACTTCATTATAACTCACCAAATAGAAAAAAAATGTTTGGATATAGGGTTATTTGTTATTTAAATTATTGCATGACTTTATTACATAATAAATACCTATAGTCTGAAAATGGAGCAAAAAGTTTACATATATATTAACATTAAAATTAACACATGCGTAATTTCAAATTCATTTTAAAGAATATCACTACAAAGTATGGTTTACTTAAAAAAATATGTAATCACAATAAAAAAGTAATAAAGTCTCATGTCAAAAATAAATACTAAAAATTACAATTGTAAATAGAGATTCCGACGCGCACTATGTTATTGTAAAACAAAAACCCCCAGGGTGAGACGTAGGAGTAAATATGGCACTTGAACATCGACTTGAGCTCCGTCCACATGTAACGAATTGTTTTGTAAGTGTTGTACATAGTAAATGATCGGTTACGTGTGCAATTGGTTCCCGGTATAGTTATTGATCCCTCCCGGTTGCGTTGGTGTAGTCATGCTACGCACATAAGACCGAAAGTCTTTATAATGGCGCGAAATAAATACACGTGATTGTCATGTTTACAAGGCGGTAAATCAAATAGCTGAAGTGCCGAAACCATCACTAAAAACATCCTCACAAATCTAGCTTCTTGCAAGTCTCAACCAGTAGCAGATATTTTCTTGAAGGTTATTCGTTCTTGTAACTGAAAATCTTGTAAATTTTAAATGTACCTATGCAATCAAAATTATCTAAATTGTATTGAGTCGGTGCGAGATGACACTAGCATTCGTTCGCTGTTTTTACGGCAACGTCGTTAAGGTCATGAGCAAAAAGATCGTTAAAAATTATCGAGGTTTATTAATGAAAAGGATTAAAAGCACGACTATCCGATAGACAGGAAGAAATGGATCTTAATATAAAATATAATCACACGTGTAGAATTTGCTCAGAAGATCAAGAAAACAGTATTTGTATATTCGGAGATGAAGGAAAAGAATTATATCTTCAAGCAAAAATAAGAAAATATCTATACATTACGGTAAGTTGATGCATTTTCTTACTTTTACATTACATTATTTTAGATATATAAATGAAATGTGCTTTTTATTTGAAGGTGTCAGTGGATGATAAATTTCCTAAAACAATATGTGAAAATTGTTGCATGAAACTGGATGGAATACATAGATTTGCAACTATGGCTGTAAAAACACAGGATAAATTTAATAAAATATTTTCTACTAATCATTCGCAATCAAATGAAACTAATTCGGATGCCAAACAGACAGAAAATCGGGGGCTTCTGCATTCTTATCTTACAAAGGTAAAGGTAAAATATATCTTTTAAATTGCACAAATTATTTCATATATTTTGCCGCTTCATCTTTCTTATTATTATTATTTTTTATTAATTTATATTTAGATTTTGTTCTGAAACAATAATTTATTTCAAAATCTATAAATAATTATGTTAATTTTTCGTCTAATTACTCGTCGGTTTAGTTAATTATATTGTTTCATTATAAATTTGAATTTTAGCTAATTTGAGGTTAGACTAATACAAACATAAACAATATTGATATTTATTTTCAAAATTGACTTTTACAGTTAGTATCAATATATTATAATTCGCGAAACATTGTAAGAGTTATAAAATTCGAATTAATAAAATTATTTATTATATATATATATCTATCTTACTTATTATGATAGAGAAATATTGTTTTAACAAATTTTGAATCTTTTTGTAGGTAGAATAAAATGGCCTAATTAGATTTTTTGAAAACTTTATAATTCTCGAGATTTAACTCAAATTTATATATTTTTTTAATGGGAACCTATGTCACATCTTTTTGCTTATTTTATAAGTTTTTCAATGATACATAACAAAGTCTACATTTTTTTTTTGTTTTTAACATGAATAAAAGATGAATTATTAATTTATTGGGATGAACCTCAGAAACAAAAATGAGACACCTGTACATTATTTTTTCATATAAATAATTATTAAACGGAAATAACAATTCCGTATTAGATATATATGTCATTGGACTGACTGCTATTTTTTTATAAATAATTGATCTGTTATTTCTGATAATTGTTTTTTTTTTATTTATTTCAAAATAATAATTTTACTTTTCAAAAACTAGTAATACATATAAAATAAATTTTGGTGCACTCTCTAAAACAATTTTGGGTGTCCGTGCGGTAATACCTAATAAGCTCTTTCTTCGATATAACAGTGTAAAATATTTTGACAAAAACAACATTAGTCTATCTTTTAAATATAAAATAATCAAAAAAAATTTAGCTTCTTAACTGTTAAAGATTTCTGTACTCTCGACAAGCTCGACCACCGAGTCAACTATTTACTGGATGTTAAGTAATAAAAAAAATAAACATTAATGTGCAATATATACCGAGAGTTTTTTTTATCAGTGAACATGGGCATATGCCATTACCATAGTTACATAAATGATTGACAGCAATGTATTATCGCGTTTTTTTTAAAACTGAACATAGAGAGTGACAGTGAATGTATTATAGTTGTCAAAGTCATCAAATTGTCATTTCAAAATGTATACAGTTGAAGAAAAAGTTCAAATTGTCAATTGGTATAATTATAACATGAGTCTACGACAAGTTTCTGTACACATTTTGATTGTATAACAATTTTATGACTTTGACAACTACACTAAATGTCACGTCCTATGTTCAGTTTTAAAAAAAACGCGATAATACATTGCTGTCAATCATTTTAAATGTAACTATGGTAATAACATACGGCCATGTTCACTGATAAAAAAAACTCATTTTTAATAGGACATTGTTTTTGAAGAAACCCTCATGTAATAAATAATGACCAGAGACTTTTTGCGAGAAACTGTTTGGCATCCCTAAAGTAGATGTCGCTGTATGTAACTCATATTTACAATATTTTTTTGAACTATGGTTGTTTTTTTTCCAAAAGCAAAGCTCCTCATTTATATCTTCATTACCGCTATCTATGAATAGAAACAAATTGGCGCACCCAGCATTGAATAATAAAACATAATGATACATTTATTATTTATTTTTTGAAGGGTACTGTGGAAAAGTCATCATCTTCTCCAAATGATAACGAAGTCACTGAAATGGAAGTGCGAGTAGACCCAATGATGATACTACAATATACAGGTGATGATGACTTTAGTTCAAACGTTTCTTCCGGCGACGAAGACACAAATCATTCTTCTTCCTCCGGCAAATCTGAAAACTCTGCTGACGAATATTTGAAAAACAGAAAACCTTATGAATGTTCAATTTGTCCAAGAAGATTCACCTCTCAATTTGCTCTTCAGAACCATATGTGGAGCCATCTTCCGTACGGGAGGAAAGTATTAGCGAATAATGAAAATAAAACGCACAGTGATCACAAAAACGAAATCGAAAAAGAGAAAAACGAGCAAGAGGAAGATTGTGCTCCATCCGACATCACGGAAAATTCTTCGGAGAATGGTTCAAGGTCGTTCAGTTGTCCGGTTTGTGGGAAGCACATTTCCACCAAAGGGAATTTGAAAGTACATCTGGAAACTCATAGGCCTAAAGGAAAATATGCCTGTGACATCTGTGGAAGAGTGTAAGTGTGTATTAGTATTTTTATTTATAGTGACATTTTCTTTTGTATTGGCGAAGAAAATGAACCCGTAGGATTACTTTGTTCTCGAAATACGTACCTATCTAACTTAGTTTTTAATTTAATTTTAAGATTAGGAATAATTTTTAATTTTATTATTATTTATGTTAGGTTATTATTGTTATTTAAATATCAATTACTCATTATTAATTTCCGATTGTGACTAAAATAGTATACAAACCTCGGTGAAAAGTTTCATTATGTCTCGGGCTATTCGTTAGTGAAATAGAGCAATATGACGTCTAGCGGCAAAAATATGAACTAGTGCATGGTAGTAAGTCCTAGCCGAGGTAGCGCCGAACGTATCGTTTCTGTCACTTATTTAACAAATGAATCACGAGTGGAGTGAAATTTGTAGGCTATACTTCATTTTACGTAAGAAAATAGTAGATTGCTCTTAAGAGCCGACCGTTTTTACATGCATTAAATAAACAATTTAAATTTGTGAAACCTAGCTTTGTCAATAATAAATATATCTGTAAAAATGTCAAAATCTAAAATTGCAACAAAATATGGTTAAACATCACTTAATTCTGTAGATTTTATTTGACAACTGACAGGTGATATTTGTTTCGTTTCTGTGAAATAGGTTTATATTCTAACCAATCAAAGGGTAGAATTTATATATCGCTATCTAAACCAACGCTATTCTTACGTGAAATAAAGTATAATAACAAAATCTAAAACTTCAACACGTTTTTGTTGCGTTTAACGTCATTAACACGCAGAAATCCAAAAATAATTAATTTCCACAATTTCCCGAAAACAAGAACCTAAATTCTATGGAAAAATTTATTAGAGAAATTTGCCAATTTGAAATAATTGGTAGACGAAAGTTATGCATTCATCTTTTAAAAATGGGAAAGGAACCGAGTAAAAATATGCATGCTCCTTGAATTTTGTGAAGCAAGATTATATTTTGCCAGGTATAACTACAAGGTAATAATTAGTTAGTGTCTCTATTAAAATACTTCATAATGAAATTTAAACTTGTAGACCTGCCTGCACAAAGATGACAATAAAATAATAATACTTATCTCTCCATTAATCTACCAAAGACTGTAATAATGCAGTACTAAGTAGATTTAAGAAAACAAAGACTCGAATCATGTAAATTCAAAATTCGAGAGAATGCTGAACATAATTTTTAGATGAAACGGACTAGTTGGCAAAATTCAAAATGTTATTCATACTAGAAACATTACTTTTATTTAATATTACCTATAATATTAATATTACTTTGTATTTCAAACGCCGCAGTGTATAAGAATAGACAGTTGCGGAAAACGAAGTATCTACCTTAAACCGGCCATATTGTTATGTCACGTGCTAAGCTCCTTCTCTTCTTCACTCGCGAATAGCAAACCTCGGTGCAATAATGAAGCACTTTCCATCTTGGTTAGTAATATACTATTATTTGGCTGCAAGAACTTCTTGACTGGAAAGGTGATGAAGGGAAGAAAATTACTGGATTTTAGTCAAATAATACATATGTCGAAACCGGTAGAGGCGGAAAATATATTATTTGACAGAAATCCAGTAATTTTCTTCCCTTCATACTATTATTTACTTGATTTCTTTTTGTGTCCGTAACTAATATGTATTAAGTAGTCTGTCAATTTACTAATATTTAATTATTTATATTTGTTAATAAAACTAAATGAATAAACAAAGCATATTTTTTGTTTGCTAGGTTTAAAACTCAGTCTAATCTTTACCGGCATAAAGAGTACCACGGAGGAGTTCAGTATCCTTGCACAGTTTGCGGTCGTGTGTACCCGACCAATAGCACTCTTCGGGCACACAGCATCACACACAGTGACTTGAGGCCTCACAAATGTCCTCTGTGCGATAAGACGTTCAAACGAAACCAGGATTTGAAAGTAAGTGCGAGAAAATTCATATTTTAATGGGAGTGTTTAGTGAGGAACTAATTGCGCTGTAGTTCCTGACACATTTATCCCCTCCATATTTTTTGTTATCATTCAACTGTCAAGCTGACATTTGTATATTATATAAACAAACAAAATGCCTTATTGCTGTGTAAAGGAATGCAGAAATAAAATAGGGCATTCATTTCCAAAAACCGAAAACTTAAAAAATGCTTATTTACATTTCATTTCACACGCGGTATGCTTTATACTGCGCAAAAGCGAACATGCGAATGAAAGGTTCGGTCACCAATCGAAATTAGTTTTAGTTTTATGATATTTATATTTAACACAATTTGACAGTAAATTATGAGAGTATTCACTACACGTTTTGTGAATGGTTTTATAAGATAACATGGTGTCATTGTTCTTAAAATAAAAATGTAAATCATAAAACTAATTTCGATTTGTGAATGTGCCATGAAGGAAACATTTTTTTTTCATAACAGTGTATATACTGTCAACTTTCACAAAATTATGTGAACTGTTTCCTTCGCCGCCATAGTCAAGATGCGGGAACTTTTATTGCAATTTTTAAACATATTTTGGTTTTATTTTTTACTGCAATTCCCAACAGATGTTAATGGAACAATGAATAAATCATTTTTTTATAAATTTAATTTAAACACTACTAGTCGGATACACTGAAGATGGTCGCATATAAGACCGAAACGTCTGTTTAATAAAACTATATTAACTAGAACTTACAGGCCGTATTTCCTTTCTACAACATTAATAGGGCAAAAGGCAGCAGTAATTACTAAAATAATAAATATGTTAGCATATAAAGCAAAGTATTAATTTTTTAAAACAGTTTTGCGTTTCTGTAAAAATTAAATTGTTATTGGAAGGGGTGAAATTTTGTTCATTATCACTTAATTGTGTTCTAGAAAATTAATTGCGATGTTGCAGGAAAAAATGAACAAAAATAAATGTGTATTTAATCTTTTAATTTGTTTACAATTTATAATGTAAATATACGTCAGTTGCGGTATTCTAAATATATGATATAAAAATGTCAATGACTGATATCCAGTTTTTAATTTCAAACTAGTTTACTAATTAATTTTAATTCGTCTAAATTTAAAACAAATTGTGAGCCATTAATTTTCAATGAAAATGGTCAATTGCGGCGATGATAGTAAAAAGAGGGATGTTATCAATGCGCAGACGCAGTAATGAAATAGTTCTGCTTAAATTCAAAAAGCCATCATGTCAGTGTTAACATCAACAGTCGACAAAAATTTAAAACTATTAAATGATTTTAATTACAGTAATTACTGTGGAGTGGGTCTATTTTGTTTACGAATCCACAAAGGTGAAAATGCGTCTCGTCACTAAAGACATTTTCTTTGAAAAATCCATTCGGTAAATTCACGAAACTGTTGATGATCTCTAAGATTTAAATTCTTGTGTTATGTTGATTTTGTATGCGTATAAATAATTATGTCATTCGTCAAAAATTGCTGCGTAGTTTAATACTTTTACATCGTTGAAAAGAGAAAAAAATGGCGCTTTATATTTTAATAAAATAATTATAGGTTGATATTTAAAAAATAAAGGTTGTATCTTGTAAACCTGGCTTTATAAAAAAATTCTATATCTGCCATTTATTAGTATATTTAATTTAACTTTTAAATGACCCATTTTTTTCTATTATAATAAAAAAAAAATAGAAGGGGGGGGGGTGTGTGCATCTTTCCAGACACACCCAGTATAGTTCTTTTGCAACATAAAATGTATTTTATTACATTTATCTACTCACTTCCTTTGATAACTTAGAAAATTCAGAATCAGTATTTTTTTTGTTGACTAACAAGGTTCCGTTATAATTATGACTTAATAATATTTAATATTAGTCATCATTGCAAATGTTTATGAATTATTGCTTGTTTTGTTTCCTTTTATAGTCCTTGACAATGCAATAGTTGATCTTTGACTTATGCAAAAAAAATTCGTGTTGCCCCGGAAGTAACCTTGATTTCTGTTTTGTTTTATTTTTGATGAATTATGTCATTGAGATAATTTATTCATTTATTTTTACTGCTATTAAGGTTTTTTTTAACTTCTAATTGGAGGAATGAAACATTTAAATCTATTTTAAACCGAAGTATTTTAATTGCTTCATATATTTTTTGAAGCATGTTATGCGTAATTCATTCTATTGATCAGTGTTTTTTCAACTTATGATATTGAAAAATTTCTTACGTGACAATCAAATTGCAGTAGGGTGCGTGTAGACACGTGACCTGATCGACCTTGAAATGGTTAGAAACTTTTAACACAAAGTTTAATTTTAAGCTGCTTAAAGATATCGGGAAATATAATACATGAAATTCAAAAATAATACTACGAGTAGATTACATTAATATTAATGCTTCATTCTTTTCATTTCATTTTTCTCGTTGTAAATTTCCATTTTAAACTTATTGCAATTCCAAGTATTTCAAGGTCGCTCGAAGCACGTGTTTGCTCATTCAGCGTAAAAGTTATTTATTTTTACTGGTTTTCATAGTGCTAAACATGTTAATCACAACTTAACAATCTGTGGCTTCGATCGTATTGGACACGGCCTGAAGCTAGTGACTAATAACAGTTTATTCATTAAGCTGTTGGAGCTGACCGCTTTCATTCTGCAAAAATAAGTAACATAATAAGTGTATTTCTGTCGTAATCATTGAACCACATGATGCATCATTAAAATAGTTATTGCTTTGTTTAAAATAATACATATAGCAAATATTGAATTTTCTTTTTTAAAAAATATTTTTAAAGTAATTATTGGTATCTAATCATTTATAGTTTTCATATTTCACAAATGAATTTCATTTTGCAATATTGCAAATAACTTCACACTGCAGATAATTCTATTTTTATCTCTAACTAAACGAAGACCAGGGAAGTACAGAACAAATATGTTTTAGTTATTGCACACGATATTGATTGATTCAGCAAAAGGAAAAATGTGTTATCAAATCTAGTACAAATAAACAATGTATATTTAAACTAATATCAACTGATATGTCTATAAAAAATAACAAAATTTTATATTTTAAGTAATGGATATGAACTTTAGTAGGAATAATAAATATGTTTTTTCTTTGTTTACAAATGAATACATTATTAACTATTTTATTATGAGAAAATCATGACTGATAAAACTATTTTAAATTACATTATAATATGGTGTTTATATTTTTAATAAAAAATATAATCTAAAAATTAGTTTTGCTATTATGTTTGTGACACGTCAGTTAATGAAAAACCATACACAGATAACGATTTGTCTGTTGACTGTTGTATTAGTTCATGGGTCCAATCTTCAATAGTTTCCGAGATATGAGGCAGTGAAAAATTCGGGGTTTACCTCTGCTATCTCGAAAACTGCAAGAGTTACGACTCTGATTAAATGAGAGTTTTTGTTTACCATTCAGGGGTCATCTTAGATGAGCAAAAAAATCGAATAATTGTACTAAGACAAATGTTGTGGGGACCTTGGCCAATAATTAGTTTTCAAATAACTTCGTAACTATTAGAAAGTGAAAAAATGTTTCAAATAAAATTTTATTATTTTTTTATGGTCTGTTTACTGGCATAGACAAAATTTTGTTCAGTAACTGTCTTTGACAATTTTTCTTCGATTCTAATACAAAATGGCCTCTTTCTCAAAAACAGTTGAAGATCGGACCCATGTTAACTAAGCCTTTTTACGCATTTTGGTCAGTACTATACGCCCTCATAATTGCGCAAAAAATTGAAGGGTTCCCGGCGCCAAAATACCTTAATACGTCACTGGAAGGACCCCATTTGCGATATTTTGTATTTTTAAATGTCACCAAGTTCTTCACAAGCTGTAGACATATTTATGGAATGCCGTTTTATCATTTATTCCTACATTTTAAAACAGTCATACAAATTAATGTATCGAAAAAATAAACTCTCATTAAAAAGAAAGATTTAAACTGATTGTTGAATTAAAATGTTTGTTGATAATATAATTACAAATTTTTCAAACAAACATTTTAAATCAATAATCAACACACAACTTTCTTTTTAATATTAGTTTAATTTTATGTTTGTTCAATTTATATGATTGTTGTTAATCTCTAAACAAACGTAAAAATTCAAGTATCATAGAAATGAAGTAACATTTATATGAATGAATTAAATTGACTCTTTATTTTCACGACACATGAATTAAAACAATTGTTTATTTCTATGATACTTGAATTAAATTGTTTGTTTCATTCTATGATACGTGATTTAATATGATTGTTGATAATTTTATAACAATCAATTTAAAAGGCACTGTCATATAAATTCATGTATCGTAAAAATAAACTCTTATTAAAATGAAAGATGTAAATTGATAGTTGTATTAAAATGTTTGTTGATAATATAATTACAAAATTATCTAGAATTTGTTAGAAAAATTTGTTATTGTATTATCAACAAACATTTTAATACAACAATTAATTTACATCTTTCATTTTAATAAGAGTTTATTTTTATGATACATGAATTTATATGACAGTGCCTTTTAAATTGATTGTTAAAAAATTATCAACAATCATATTAAATCACGTATCGTAGAATCAAACAAACAATTTAATTCAAGTATCATAGAAATAAACAATCGTTTTAATTCATGTGTCGTAAAAATACAGAGTCAATTTAATTCATTCATATAAATGTTATTTCATTTCTATGATACTTGAATTTTTACGTTTGTTTAGGGACTAACAACAATCATATAAATTGAATAAACATAAAATTAAACTAATGTTAAAATGAAGGTTGTGTGTTGACTATTGATTTAAAATGTTCGTTTAAAAAATTTGTAATTATATTATCAACAAACATTTTAATTCAATAATCAGTTTAAATCTTTCTTTTTAATGAGAGTTTATTTTTTCGATATATTAATTTGTATGACTGTTTTAAAATGTGGGAATAAATGCTAAAACGGCATTCCATACATATTGTTAATGATGCAAAAACATTGGAATCATTTTAGTGAATTCAACTATACATTGTAACTAATATTGTTGTCGTTTGTATTTTGAAACAGTTTCATATAAATCAACACACTGGAGCCCGGCCGTATCAATGTCCGTACTGTCCAAAAGCCTTCGCTAGCTCAGGGAATTGTTTTTCACATAGGAAACGCATGCATCCGCAAGAAGTGGAACGCGATCGGGAAAAAGCCGCGGAAATTATGCGGTGAACTTCTCACCACTACTAGAAATCTTGACACTACTGCTAAGGTAGAAATGTTCATTTTTAAATTTTTTTTGTTAGTTGGGTTTTCCTTTCAAAATGGGAAGTTTCAACCACTAAGTTGGTATTTACAAGAAATAAGCGAAAATAGGGCTGCCACATACCGGGTGTCGACTTGAAATCCGTAATATAGGGAATACTGTCATTTTTTTCATTGTGCTGTAGTTTCTGATCTATTAATTTTAGAGAAAAGTTGTAAATAAAAAAAGTTGTTCAGAATTAAAAGTTACACAATATGAGACGAAAATTAATCACAATTTCTTTTATTTTACGAAATAAAAAACACAAATTAAAATTCGCAATTTACGGCATATTTGAGAGTGCCATTGAATGACTGATATTTTATTTGTTTTTATTTGACATTTAACTTTTGACATATTATATTTATAATTAATTTTGAATGTTATAATAATATACCATTATTTATACTTTTAATAATTATATAAAATTATTTACTGACACGAGTAGAATTATGACATGTCAAATAAAAAAAATTAAACATCAGCAATTCAATGGCACTCTGAAATTTGCTGTAAATTGCGAATTTTAATTTGCGTTTTTTCGTAAAATAAAATGAAATTGAGAATAATTTTAGTCTCATATGGTATAGTTTTTAATTCTGAACAACTTTTTTATTTACAACTTTTCTCTATAATGAAAAAAATAACATTGTATTCCCCATATTACGGATTTCATGTAGACACCCGGTATAAAATACAGCTATGACCAAAATATTAAGCAATAATGTTTTTGTTTCAAAATACATTTGTATTATGAATATTCTAACTATAAAAAAATGATAATAATTAGTTTCATTAATATGTACAGGGTGGTGGTGGTTAAGGGTAAACAGGAATTAAACATGGGATTTTAGTTTTATGAAATTTTCTGTTCTCCTGTTCATTTTATGGCAAAAATTGTAGAGTACAATGTTGTACAAAATAAAAAGTTGCATTCAAAACTGTTTTTACATATTTTACTATGTTGGTTTCTTCGTAATTTTAAAAAGAAATTTCAAAATTTTGGTTTATTAGTAGCAATGGCCATGGAATTTGTTTTCTTTTTTTCTGGTTTTCATAAATTATTTATAAACGTCAAACGACATTTTGACATGAAAAAGATATAAATTACATAAAGAATGTTTATTAGAATGAGAAACGTGTGTATATTGTAAAGGAATTTTATGATGGAAATAATTTATGAAAACTAAAAAAAGTTCCATGACTATTGCTACTAATGACGCGAAATTTTGAAATTACTTTTTAAAATTGCGATGAAACCAAAAACATGTAAAAAAATGTAAAAATAGTCTTATATGCAACTTTTAATTCTGAACAACTTTGCACTCTACAGTTTTTGCCGTAAAATGAATATGAGAGCAGAAAATTGCATAAAACTAAAATCCTATGTTAAATCCCTATGTTTACCCCTAACCGCCACCATCCTGTAGATATCAAACTTAAATTTAATTTTAAAAATGTTCATTTGGATTTGGATTGAAATCAAATAACTTAATAATGATGGAAAAAATAAATAAGACTACTATAAAGTTAGATCATATTTGTATTTTGAAATAATTCCATTATTTAATACTTTTGGTCGACCATAGGTAAAATCCATTTTGCAAAAAAAAAAAAAAATTAAGAGATTTGTTGATATTCATAGCACATTTGATTGAATATTTAAGCTATGAATTTCAGTTATCTTTCAATTTTATTTGCAAGTGTTTCTTACAACACAAATGGGTTTGAGCCAATGATATTTTGAAAAAGGTGCTCATATGTGTCGACTCTCTTAGTTAAAATAATTTGAATAATTTATGTAAAGATTGTGAAATACTTTACATTTTACGTATGTTAGTATGTTATGATAATAATCACTTATGATTTAAACATTTACTAAGAGAGTTGTAATTTTACTTTTAAAATATTTGTCATTGTTACTTGTACTGTTATTGATTTTATCAAAACTAGTGCAATAATTTTAATTTTCTTATCTGAATTATTTCTATAAATATCAATTATTTGAGCAAACTAGAAAATAACTATTGAGGTTGCGAATTTGATAGACCATAAGTAGATTGTGAACATCAATGGAATGTGACCAATTTTTTTTACTCCATCTTATTATACCGGGTGTATTGCGAAAAACGGCCATAGGCGTTTAAAGTGGGGAAACAGTTTTCTAGCCTATTATTTTTTTTTTCTTCAATAAGTGAATGTCCCCCTAGATTTACTACAACTTTTATTTGAATGATTTTCTTCTATTCCCAATAATAAAGAACATAATCGAGCTGATTGCTTTTCTTGAAACATCCTGTATAATAATGCTTCAAATAAATGTAGAGAATTAAATTCTGCTTCTAATGGGGTCATGCCAAGAAAAAAATGTTGCTAATATTTTTATAAAAATAGAATCTATGACACTTATTATCCATATTGCAACATAAAACATCCCAAAATATAATACTTTTCATTCATAATTTACTTAAAAGATATTCCCGCTACGATTTTCTGTGACGTCATGTATCGGCTACTCACACAACGACACTAGTCACACGTACATGAAGGTCACAATGTCACAAACTTCAAACGCGAAGTTAAACATCAGATCAGAGTAAACTAACCAAATATTTATAAAGCTGTCAGAGGAAAAGTGCGCTCTATTCAATCTTTTTTGTTTCATAAAGGTTTAATTATTTCATTAGAGAAATATTATTTGTAATTGCAGGTTTGTGTGCTTGATATATAATTTAATACATAAAAGTGCAATAATTGTATATTTATATTCAGATAAAACATGGTGAAGAACTGTGCAGTTCCAAATTGTGGAAACAATTCATTAAAAAACCCCAAAAAAAAAACTATTTACAAACAATCTTAATTTACATTTTGTCCGCCAGGGTGAACTGGAATCGTTCAGATACATGACGTATCCGCTCACGTGATCTCATTGAGATTTGAAATTGACCCCTATTTTTAAAAAATTATATCTACAAAATAATGCACACAAATGGCGTGAAAATATCATTTACATATACTGTGACCGGTAGACTTCAAGGAAAAAAATAAAACAGAAAATGTGGCATGACCCCATTCAATAAATAATCACATTTTATTGTGCAGGTTTCGTAACCGAGCAAATTCAATTTAAAATTTATTTTCTAAAATTAATCTGCTACTTTTGCGCAAGGACAAACTGTTTTCCCATGTTAGTCGCCTATGGCACGCTTTTTGTGCTACACCCGATATACAGAAAGACAGACTAATTCAAACTGATAAATAACTAATTTAATGTTTTGATTTAAAATGTATCTTATACAATTTTTGTACTAGGAAGTTAGGAAGAGATATAAGTTTACATTATCTATTCCGCAACTTTTCAATAAAAACAAAAATACATTTGTTCTCCGTATTTGTATTATCTTGTTGAGATACATTATTTTCATAATTACATGATTCTATGTAAATATTTACATTTATATTATTTTTTTGTTAATTACATGTCGTTTGAAATGTCTTGTTATTTTCTGTCTGTTGTTTTGTTCTAGTAATTAATACATTATGAGACTTAAACGATGCTATAAAAACAATGGAATATTCGAGTTAAAGTTGTTTACATTCCATTTTGAAGTGTAAACATATTGGATCTCCCAGAAACTTCCAGAGTTCTATGTTATGTTCTTCCCAATATCAGAGTATTCTTTTGAGGAGAATATTTAGTCAAATGACATTTGCTAGTCTTACTGTGATCGAATTTTGTATACGATATATAATTCCAGTATTTAGTTATACTGTTAAATAAGTTATAATATAATGTGTCAAATACTTGTCATGTATGTTTGTAGGTTTTCTGAGATTTATAAAATGACTCCTAGACGTTCAATAATTTTGCACAATATTTGTTATTAAACAATGTTATTGCGTTTGATGCAATATATTTTGTTAAACAAAACCTGTTTGAAATATTTTGTACAATACGTAAAATATTTGTCTGCCTATAGGGGGAAAGCCTTCAACACCCGAATATTCAAAACCAGAATATTTAACACCAGAATATGCATGCACAGAATCATTCAAATCCCGAATATTCAAGAATCGAATCGTGCTATCGTGCATCGCCAGAAAGCGCTTTGCTCGAATGATTCATAAACCGAGTATGTGGGCGGGGCCTGGAGAAGCATAGGTTATGTTTAGGTTGGTTCTGCTGATACGCTTTCGGGCAATGTGTGTTTGAATATTCGGGATTTGAATGATTCTGTGTATGCATATTCTGCTTTTGAATATTCTGGGTTTTAATAGTTTTGAATATTCAGGCGTTGAGTATGCACCCCCTATAGGTAGGTATTATTGGAGAATACAGTGTCGCTTAAGTACAAGTTTTGATGCTCGAAAACTGTGAATTTTAAAAAAATGACTGCGAATAGTAATAGAATAAACATAATTATTGCACAGTTTATTGAATTGTATTTAGGAGGACATTAATATTATTGAACTTCTAGGGGTTGCTAAATATTTTCAGAAATGTTATGTAGGTTTTAATTTAATAGTAATTATATAAATCATGTGATATTTTTTTTCAAATGTTAATTATAATAGCAAAACATGTTTATTATTTATTATTGGTATTTGAGAAATTCGATAAAATTTGTTTACAAAATTAACACCAATTAAAAGCTAGTACACAAGGTAAAATATACATAAATTTTGCAATAATCGGATACATAATTGTACATAAATTTACATTCAATGAAACATTTATATTTGTCGTATTTATGACGGCACCGCCGCAAAATGTAATAATCAAAATTACAATATCTAAATTATTGACAAAAAATTTGATTTGGCGTAAAAAGTGATTATTAACCCCAAACTGTTCATTTGATTGAAAACACTGTAGAGTATTGTGAAATACACCAAAATTATGAGGATTTTGTTAAATTTGCTTTCATAGTAACAGTGAGATTACATTTCTTGTAATAATAATTACTAATAAGTCTGATCGATAATAAGTTATACAATGCACATTTTGCGCATTTACGTATAAGAGAATCTACGTCTGTCAAAATAGAATATTTTATTTTTTGTGACTGAATAGAACAGTATTATTAGCTTGTAGTAAGTAATAGAGATCAGTGTTCAACACAGCCGTCAAAAATATCTATTTTTAATATGTTATAGAAACATGTACACAAACTTATGTTATTATTGAATAGAACGTCTTTTTTCAGTATGATATTGTTATTTTCATCACCTCAACATGTTATTATTTATACTTGAACTGGGGGGAATACCCGATGTATTCCGATTTTGCTACTATACTAATGCGCGCTGCGAACTCGCGCTATTTACTTGTAAACGGTCGAACGATACGGACAGTATTTCCTATTTAACCGGAAAAATAAAATTTATATCACTTATATTTATATTTAAACCGATAAATGGGTCAATGGTGATATCGAAATAGTGGCGATCTTCTAAAAATATATAAACGCTGAACTTTAATTCGAGTTTATTAATTAAACAAGTAAATTTCACAAAGTTTGTTACTGAAAGTAAGTATACAATAATTATTTACGTAGTTTTGTGTAAAATATTTGAAAGTAATCAGTAGTAAACGTCGTAGAAAATAAGTATTAGTTCGCGAGAACGTAGTTTCAGTATCACAAATTTGCCCTTCAAGCTTTGACCTCTCGCCTCACGTGTGATCGATATTCCACATGGTGGAGACGTTTTGTTTAGCTAGGTGTATAAATTGTAGTTTTCATTCGCTAAAATGTTAGTAGGTGTTCGGCATAGCTAACCAACAAAGATAACTGCCGTGGAAAAAAATTCGAGTGATGGCAGACTCGCAATTAGACAATACGGAGATGTCTCACAATTTGAAGAGGTTAGAACAGAATTCTATCGTTCAACCACTACTGACAGGTAAATATTTATATTTTTTTATGTTTTTTAAATTATTTTTAAAAATATTAATATAGTTTTTTGAATATTTAATTATTATTATTGTTCTATTTTATTATTTAGATTTATACCAAATTACTATGGCTTATGCTTACTGGAAATCCGGAAAAACAAGAGACACCACTGCATTTGATTTATTCTTTAGAAAAACACCATTTCAAGGAGAATTTACCATTTTTGCTGGTTTAGAAGAGTGTTTAAAATTTTTGGAAAATTTTCATTACTCAGATAGTGGTATGTAGTTGTTATTTAACTACTGTTTGCAGATGGCACTACTACATTTATGTTTATTATTTAGATATACAATATTTGAAAGAAACTTTACCACCGACCATAGAAGATGAGTTTTTTCAGTATTTGAAGAAATTAAATGTTAATGAAGTTACAGTATACGCAATAGATGAGGGGTCAGTCACTTTTCCAAGGTACGACGTAACTGTATTAAAAAATTTAGAGGTTTTTATTTAATAATTATTTTTCTTTTAGAGTACCGTTAATGCGAGTAGAAGGATCTTTAATTATTGTTCAAATATTAGAAACAACTTTGCTTACACTTGTAAATTATGCTAGGTAAGTTTTATTTTGCAGTAATTAAGAATAGGGTAGCATGAACCCGAATATTATTAAAAGTTATATATTACTGTTTTTGTATATAACCCTTATATTCCTCAGTTTTGAGTAACATATTTTTTTTTGCAAAATTTCATATATTTCCAAATATTTTTTATATTATTGTGCATAATAATATTTACAATTTTATATTAATAAATTTAGTTATTAATTTTTGTTTGTGACCTGGCAATATCTCCTAAATGATTTTATCTAAAGTTTACGAGAGATTTTTAAATTCCATTTTCAAGAGTCACTACTAATCTATTAATAACTCATTTTCGTTAAAAATGGAAGATATGAGATTTTTAGCCCTATTTTGTAAGAAAGTTGTTATGTCTTAGCAACATTGTTGTAGCAAATTACCAATAATAACTGCGAACTCTGAATAAAACATGAAAATGATAGGCTTTGCATGTGTTTTTATTGATTAAAATTTTTAGCAACTTGACAATTCCTTACAAAATAGGGATAATTGCTAGTACATGAAACTTTTAAATTATAATGTAAAATAGTCTCGTAGAATCTAAATATGCTAATAATTCATTTACGCTAAAAATAAAAATATGCTATAATTTTACATTTTTAATTTCTTAAAAATATGGCTAGTAAAATATATTGACACAGGATTGAGTGAAATTTGGGTAGAGTTTTCTATTTATCTTTATTACATAAAATAAAAGATTAACTTGTTGAAATTACAGATAAGTATATAGAGCTAAAACTGTTTATTATATAATATAACAGGAATGCTAAATTTGTTCTGTTTATTGTAGTCAGAAAACTTTTAAATATTTAATGTAGTCACAGGCGAATGGC
The DNA here is from genome assembly GCA_943142095.1 of Ophonus ardosiacus. Taxonomy (NCBI): domain Eukaryota; kingdom Metazoa; phylum Arthropoda; class Insecta; order Coleoptera; family Carabidae; genus Ophonus; species Ophonus ardosiacus. The sequence continues at coordinate 45,973,232 of OW964833.1, read as the reverse complement.
AATACGAAAAAATAAATCATACATTTTTAAACATTTTATAATTCTTATTTTTGCAATTTGTTTTTTTACAATCTTGGCCTTTCTTTTTCTTACTCCCACAAGAAAAGAAAGAAAATTGTTACTGCACCATTTAAATAATAGAAAAGCATTATACATGTTAAAATACAAAGTTCTACTTATGTTTTAAGATCAAAAATGAACTAAATTCTTTTTTTAAGTTATAATAATATGTTTTGCAGGAAATATCTGCATTTTTATTTTCGAAATATTATTATGTTTTGGTTAAATACGTGTTAAACATTCACGATATGCCGATATAAGTCATAATATTTTGATACACTCGTTTAACCTCTATACACAACTTGCATGTAACTAAGAAATACAGCGTGTTCATTTTAATTGGGCCACCGTTACTATCTCGAGAAATATAAGCTGCAAAGACGGTTAAATGGGCAAACAATTTCGATTTTACGTCACATTTAAAGAACAGAAAAAAATCCAACCATTGGTTCTCAAAATGAGACCTAACTTTACATATTTTTTTCATTCGTTGGAGAATTTAATTCTGAATACAATATTTTCATACTTTCGCGTAACGATTTTTTTGGAGAAAAATGCATGTAAAGTTTATATTAATTTGATTTATAATATGACTATAACGAGGACTATAATAAGAGTGCCACGAATGGAAAAATGAATATGTACATGTTATTTTTTTTTGCATAGAATTAGGGTCGGTATTATAAACGTTCAGTTAAATTTAATTCCATAGTAAATTTAATAAAATGAACAAATACGAATCAATTTTCTTGTTCTTATGACATTTAAATTATTGCTCTCAAAAATTCGCGTTTCATTTGTTCGCTGAATTATTTACTAGGGAACTAAATTTAACTTGACGTTTATAATACCGGCCCTTAGAATGCCATGAAAGAAATATGTGAATATTTGTCAGGGCACACTAATTCTATATATATATGTATTCATTTTTTCATTCGTGGTACTCTTATTATAGTTACATTTTAATCAAATTAATACAAAACTTTATATGCATTTTTCTCAAAAAAATCGTTAAGTAAAGAGTCTAAAAATATTATATTACTGAAGTCAGAATTAAATTCTCTAACGAATGTGCAAATAAAAATACAGGATGGTGGCGGGTAAGGGTGAAAATAGGGATTTAACATAAGATTTTAGTTTTACGCAATTTTCTGTTCTCCTGTTCATTTTATGGCAAAAACTGTAGAGTACCAAGTTGTACAGAATTAAAAGTTGCACATAAAACTTTTTACATATTTCATTATATTTCTCGTTTCTTCACAATTAAAAAAAAAAAAAATCGGTTTATTAGTTGCAATTAAATAATGAATGTTTATTCGAATAAGAAACGTGTGTACATACATTGTAAAGGAATATTATGATGTAAAAAAAATATTGCATTTATTTTCTATGTCAAATTGACGTTTGACGTTTATTTATGAAATCTAGAAAAAAAGAAAACAAGTTCCAAAGCTATTGATTTTAATAAACCAAAATATTGTAATTTTTTTTTTAAATTGCGGAGAAACCAAAAACATAAAAAATGTAAAAATATTTTATATGTAACTTTTAATTCTGAACAACTTTGCACCAGGAAGTTGAAACGAAATGTATTTATGGTTCAAGAAATAAATGCCGGTTCAAGTTCAGTTTTAGTTCAAGAAATGAAAATTATAACGGTTCATCGGATTTGGGTTCGGGTTTGAATTTCGATTCAGAGAAAATAATTACAAGCACAAAAGAATGGTGAAATTAGTGGATTTAAAATTATATTAATAATTAAATTTTTACGATTTTTAATTACGTATATATTTCACAGATCTGAACCGAATCTCAATTTAAAAACTGAACATGAGAGCAGGAAATTTCATAAAACTAAAATCCTATGTTAAATCCCTATATTCATCTCTAACCGCCACCCCTGTATATGTTTTCAATTAAAATAGTTCTCGAAATGGCAATGGTGGTCCATTTAAAATGAAAACCTGTATTTTCTTTTCACCCACTTTTGGGTGTCAATCTGCCTCTATAATGTTGTTATATCTGAATCGTTAAGGACGTTTATTAGGCGTCTCGTCACGAGCTCTTAAAGCTGGCGTGAGAGAAAATTGAAAATAATTTTCAAGCCACACAGCTCCATATTCTATTTTTATTCCACGCAAAATAGGGAAAGAAAAACAATTTTGCATAATTTATCAATTTGTATCAGATATATAAAAAATATTTTTGTGCAGTCTAATGGCTACGAACGCAGCCAGGTACCGCATGGCAGCCGGCAACAACTTACGCCTCCTAGAATTCGGGCTGCGGAGGGCGCAAGGGCCCGACGGAGGACTCTCTGCCTCGAAATACTCCTACATAGGTGAGAAAGCATTCTTTTTCGCAGTTTAGCGCATAATAGCCTCACGCTATGGCTTGTACCAGGCACCGAAGGTTCTGTGCAGTGCAGATGATGGTACTATTGATTACACAGCAGATATAAACTTAAGTGCCAGGTACCGAACAATGATTTGATATCGATTATGAAATATAAAAGCAACTTTTATATTCTTTCGTTTCTGATTTATCATTCAAATAGTTTTATTTTAATTATCAAGGTTAGGAAATGCGTTCAGAGGTGACTCATGTATAATTTTTCTTGGTAACTGAGTACAATAACATGCATAATACTTGAATAGAGTACTATAACATAATCAAATTTTAACAGGGCATCGAACCCGAACCTGAACCGAACCAAAACCGGAACCAAACCGTAACATTTTAGAGAACCCAAACCGAGAACCGAACCTCAAATATATTTTTAATTGAACCTGAGTCGAAACCGAACCGAGTATTAAAATTCAGGTTCGGGGTTCAACTCCGGTTCAGGTTAATTTTTAGTTCGAAAAGTAAATACAGCCGATAATTGACGTCTTAGGAGTCTGCGTTGCTGTCTGGGCTGACTTTTCGTGAAAATTGTGTTCGTTCCTTGTTGCGTTTTGCGTAAATTCCGGCTCTCATTTTACATTATTTCGAACCTGAACCACGAACAAAACCCCAAATTTTATTAATGCTTGAACCAGAACCGCACCCGAACCCATCTTTCAAAAAACAAATTAAACTGAACCTAAACCGAACCCAGTTTTTGGCGGGTTCGATGCCCTGAATTTTAACTATTTTAAATAAGAAGACGAAAATATGCATAAAATAATGAGTATTAGTGATTTTTTTTGTTTAAATATTGATTAGGTTGCAAATTACAAGTGACTGAAGTTGATACGAGTATGACGTGTTAGCTCCTAAGAATTTGATTGGTCGCCTGATTTTAAAAAGGAGATTTGCTCGTTTGCTGCGGTCACCTTTAAAAGATTATGAAGTGTCACGTTGATGTATAGCCTAACAATGGTTTTGAACCTCTGATGACAACAGCCATAAGAAGCCGGATTAAAAAAAAAAATAGGGAATTTCTGAATTTAAAAATACTATAACCTATAAAAAAATCAAAAAATCGTGGAATCCCACATTATATAGCTTACCATTTAAAAAATATAAATTTGTTCTATCGTTTAAGAACCACTGGTTGAATTTTCGGTTTGTTATTATTGATAAAGTAGGAAACATCCTATATATACTATATTAACTAAATTATTATTTTATTGATTGTCAACATGAAATAAACTTTGATAATATTATTTACATGAATGCATGGAATATGCAATAAATTATATTTTACGTATTTTAAATTAACATAAGTATGTTATCTTATTTGACATGGTACTTATTTAATACGAAAATTAAAAATATATATTGCAATTAAATCGTATAATTCAATGATTGTTACATTTTTAATTTTAGTGGGAATTTTTCTTTTGATACATTTGGTTACAGATAATAATTAATTAGGGTACATAATATAGATAAAAGTATTGTAATAAAAAGATTTCAGCTAATTAATAATTACTAAAGTATTGCCAAGGTGTAGTAACCAGAAATAATTCTCATGGAAAAGTTAATTATTGAATAATTTTTTTCTCTATCATGAAATTACTCCATATTTATGAACCAAGATTTATTTTACAAGTATTTATTTCTGTATACATTTTTTTACATGTTATCTTCGCACTCAGATAACTTATGTTTATTTAGTATAATTTTGACTGCAGAACTTGATATACAAATTTATTATTAGTTTTTACTGTTTTTAAGCATTACGTTGTAAAAGTAATTAAAAACTTAAATAAAATGTCGATTTCTTTTTTCATATAGATAGTGGATTATAGCTTTTATGTTTTTATTAATATTCTGCAGATAGTACACGTACAATAAAGAAAAAAAAAATTGTGGAATAGAAATATTACCCCCAAAAAATTTTTGCCCATGTCATACATATAAAGCAATATATTTGTCATTTCTCTATAGCCCTATTTCTTTATATTTGGTATTTTCTTTTTATTGCAGTTATTTGTTTCATTAATATAAAAAATGCATGATTTTGCATTTTTTGAATGTATGAAACAATATTTTCTCGCCAACCGTTTCACTAAAAAATTCCATCAATTTAAAATGGAGCATTATAACATTCAACTTATTTTATCTATACAAATTTAAAAATTTCATGAAAATTGACATATGTCAATATGACGCAACAATGAATTTGTTTCTACCATGACAAGGACGACAACCGCAAATGTTTTATAAATATTATATTTTGTAAACGCCAAAACTCAAAATATGAGAAATGAGCTAAGTTATCTAGTTCATTTCTCATATTTTCACGTACCACTCATACACGGTTGAAAATAGAATAGCGGTCGATGAAAGACTGAATTCAACATAAAATTCTCTTTCTTTTTTTGCCACGCATGATTTTTTTTAAATCATCGTCTTTCGAGTTACGGTCGTTTGAAGTTACATGGTTTTTCATCGAAATTTTGTGTATTGTCAATAATACATAATTTCGATAAAAAATCATGTAATTTCAAACTGCTGTAACTCGAGATCCGATAATGTAAAAAAATCATGTGTGACATGAAAAGAAAGAGAGTTTTATGCTGAAATCAGACTTTCATCGTCCATTATTCTATATTTTACCGTGAATGAGTGGTGCATGAAAATATGAGAAATGAGCTAAATTATTTAGACCTCACACTTTGTAAAATAAATGACATATAACAAAAGTTGGCAACTGTTGATAGCACGACTTCGCGCATGCGAATTAACGATCTAGTATGAAACTCGTATAGAAATATACGGCCGGGCGTATATTTCTATACTAGAATCTCGGATGAAAATTTCTGATTTACATTATGCTAGATTTGTCTAGAAATTTCTCGGAAGGATCTCGTACTAAAATCTATACAAAAAAGTATAATGTAAAACAGGCTTTAGACAGTGGTTTGTACCAGAGCTGGGCAATACTCGAGTACATTACTCAAAAGTAGTACTCAAAGTACAAATTTGGTACTCTGTACTCGTACTTGAGTACATTTGAAATATCAATACTTATACTCATACTCTAAAGATTTTTGCTATAGTACTCGTACTCAATACTCTGAATGGTACTCTAAGTACATTAAAAGTACTCAGAGTATTTTTAAATACTCTGAGTATTTTTAGAATTGTGAGTACTTCAAATACTTATACTCTATATTTTTTTCAAAGTATGAGTACAATGAACTCAATACTCATAGAGTATTGAGTACTTTTTGTACTCTGTACTCAGCGCAGAACGGTTTTTCATATATTCAAGAGTACTTTTTACTATCAGTACTCGTACTCAATACTCAAGTACATTTGTTAGGTACTTTGCCCAGCTCTGGTTTGTACTAGCATATAGATCATCCAGAGCTGGAAATTTTCAAGTACCATTACATTACCATTACTCGGTACTTAAAAAAATTCATTACCAATACCATTACTCGGTAATTGTAATTAAAAATTCAATTACAATTACCAAGTAATGGTAATGGTATTTAAAATACCAGGAATTATGCGAAAGGAGTTGAATTGTAGTTAAAACTGATAATTAATTACATTTAATTGTTTACAGCATTACTCACTGACTACATATATAAACGCTTGCCACTAATATTTTTATTCTATTTTACGAGTTTCTATCGATTACAAGTGACACTGTGTGATTATTATTATTTTTTGCGAAGACAATATTTTTGTTATTATTTGCAGGTAGGTTAGGTTAGGTCTTTTCTTCTTATTTGTACTACGTAGGTACCTACAATAATTTATCCTACATCAAACTTCGATATTCTACTTACAAATGTCACTGAAAAATATAAATTTCCTATAGTTAACACATTGTATTTCTTGCGTTTAACTCATGGTAATTCAAGTACCATTATCATTACTTGGTAATTGTAATTGATTTGTGAATTACAATTACCGTGTAATGGTAATGGTAATTAAAAATTTTAAATACTGAGTAATGGTAATGATACCGTAATTAATTACCAAAATTATTCATTACTTTACAGCTCTGAGATCATCTTTCGTGTCCCGGACTATAAGTATATGTTATGCATTACAGGTGGATTCGACGGGACAAGCAACGTGCTGGCCGGCAAACTGTTCAACATCCCAGTAGGCGGCACTCATGCGCACGCGTACATAACCTCATTTTCCAGCATGATAGAACTAAAGAAGAAAACATTGGCACATCGAACGACCGGTATAATGGTGGACGTGTGCGAGTTATCAATGAACTGGCGAGAAAAACTCGCGCCGTTGTTCAAAGTGCTCGGCACGGAAGCCAGTGACGGGGAGCTAGCAGCGCTAATTTCGTTCGCCATCGCGTTTCCTACCGGATTTGTGGCGCTAGTCGATACGTATGATGTTAAGAGGTATTCCTGTCGCATGCCCCACGCGCAAGCACACGCCATCACTACTCTGACACCACATACTTTCTCCGCCTCTCCTGACCTAATGCGTCGCCCTCGCCAGTTACAGTCTCAGTCTCAGAATCAGAAATCTTACATGCACTCGCATACCGCTGAATCAGATGCGGAATCAGCGGACCGATCCTTGAGGTAACCTATAGCGATAGCCCCTTTTTATTTTCACAGGGATTCGAATCGCCCTAACCATACACAATACACTACAATTATAAACAAACAGTCAACTATCAATTACGAAATCATTCTTAATATAATGACCACTATTTAAAACTCTATACAGGATGATTCATAAAGGTTATTAAACCATATATTGACGGAGTAGTAGATCGAAACATGGACGACCGAACTGTGTTTAAAAAAGAGCGTACTTGTGGTTAGGAACTGACATTCTGATTAGTGATACTAATCAGAATGATTAGTGGCATTAAATGTCGTTTCTTTAATTGCAGAAACTGAGCTGTGTTACTGATTGCTGGTGTAATTTACCCTAATCATACAAAGAAGCTTATAAATATTATTTGAAGGTATGTCCGGAAACGTGTCGTTACAAAGGGCGCGTGCGCATTGAACGCTTGTTTTTATGTAGCGCTGCAGCAAAAAATCACCAATGGGTCTTTTTATTCAGAGCTTTAAAACAATAAATTTCAATATAGCGTTCCTAATTTCACCAATTATTTAAATAGAAATATATCGGATCCATCAGGTTTGAGTGTCGATGGATTTGATAATTTCTGATGAATTAGTAGTGGGCTTAGACCAGAAATAGAGAGGAGACAGGGCATGCTATGTATTTCGCCGTAAGAAGACTTTCCAAATCATCTTAGCGACTTTCGACCTTATTGTAACGTCAAAATCAGCTGCAACCGCCAAGTGGACCAGATGTGTTACATGCGCAGTCGAACGAATAAGTTTTCAATCTCAATAAGCGTCACCAACCGTTATCAATCACAATTTTGTCTTCTGACGTTTTCGTTATACATACGTGTTTAGTTTGTTTTATAGTTTTCTTAGTTTTAAATTAATTTATTTATGTTATAGATAATCAAGTTTTTATTTAGATTTGGTCAACTGTAACATAACAGTAATTAACTGGTTGATTAGGCCATTCCAGCTGTGCAATAAGGGTCAGAATCGCACAGATGATTTGGAAATATACGCGTGAATATGCTCTGTCCCCCCTCTATAGCTTGCGGACACTCACGTGACGAAGCGAATTAGCCAATCAGAACCTGGGGAGAAACTGTCAGATTGAAGAACGGGGAGCTGAAGTTTGTTTTGGTTTATAGCGTAATATGCGTTTTGTTTACATAGTTTGGCAAAAAAATATAAAATAACTCAATATGCACTAAAAACTTCAATACGAAAATTGCCAAACTATGAAAACAAAACTCTTAACCTCTGAACACGCCACCAAAAGAAACTTCAGGGTTGCGTTCCAAAACTCTACTACAGAGAACGAAATTACTCAAAATCGTTCCAAAACTAATAACCTTACTCTCAGAGGGGGCTTGACATTAATGTTGTAATTATAAGTAGTTTTGTTAATTTTTTAAAATTTAATTTCAATTTTTTACTCCAACAAAATTCATTCTTTCAAAACACACAACACTCTTAAATTACGGTGCTCTTGAATTTGGAAAGCTGCCCAGCGCTCTGACCTTCGAAGTGACAGTTTCTCCCCAAGTTCTGATTGGCTAATTCGCTTCGTCACATGAGTGTCCGCAAGCTATTCCTGGTCTAAGGTAGTGGGGGTTGGAGGTATAGTTTTCAGGTTATGTTCACAAGTTTGTTGACGTTTTAGTTGGTAGTGAAGAAAAGTCGTCAATTATGAATGTTGTAGAAATGATTTCATTGCCATTATCTCATAATGTTTACTCGTTATGGATCATCCTGTATACCCCCATGTACTTTCTGAATACAAATAGAAACACAAACTATTTGGTTCTTATAAATAATAACATGTAAATAACTCTGTCGACATCAAGTATTTGTACCTAATACGTCGGTTCGAATCTCTGATTTTAAATACACTTCCATACATTCGACACTATTTCAGATACATTACATTCAGCAATTTACCATTTCGCTACGTATTTTTATTATTATTTCGTACAGGATGTTTATACACTAACTACCAAACCTTCAAATTGTTTACATTGTGTTTCTAATCAGAATCAAATTATAACTTAACAAGTGCTAACAATATCAAAATATTTGTCATAAACTTTTGGGATATATGATTGTAGCATGTTGGGTTCATTGTCATTGTTTTTAAAATATTTTAACAACAATTTCATCAAAAATATCAGTGCATTTAGTCTAACTTCGATAGATACTTATATATTAAAATTAAAGGCAAATTTTTTTATAATATTCTATGATTCAATTTATAGCTGTAAAATATCTCAAGCAAAATATATTATTTTTAGGGTACTGCGTGTAGTGATTTGGTGGTTTATAAACAACCTGTATGTAAGTGTTCATGGTGAATGCGACGTTTTGCTGAGTGTTTAAATTTGACTTGAAATTTTTTCGATCCCTAGGAGTTAGTGCATAGGATGATGATATGTTAGCATTGGGCGGCACGACTTATAATAGGTTCCTCGGCATCAGGCATGTATAAACACATTACAAGTGAGACACTGATTTGGGTTTCATCCATACATTTGTGAATCGTTGCATATAGATAAAAAAATCTCCTTTTGAAATGCCATAAAATTTAATTTTAGTGCGTCTGTCATTAAAAAGTGATACTGCAACTCACTTCTGCTCTGTATTGACAACTGTAGAGAATCGAAATGACATCTGGTGACTAAATTTTAAACTAGTGCATGACGGTAGGTGCGAGCAAATACAACATATGTTAGCATACATTTTTTAAAAGTATTTCTTTTAAACGAAAATGAATGTTGCAAAACTCGGCAAAAGCAATATTATGTGTTGCGTATAGGGGTGTCATTCGCTTATGAGTAGGGAAACTCATTTAAATGAACATTATATACAATCATACCTTCAACAATATTACTAGAATGATCAGTAGCCTTTAGAAAGTCAAATATCTGAACAATACTTAGCTTCATTTTCAAGAAACACAAGCAAAATTGTATCATATGACAGTAACAGATTGTACACCTACCGTCATGCATCCGCCATATTGAAAATGCTTGCAGCGCCTCTATCGGTTATTTCAGTTGAGAATAGGCATAGGCTGTCGCTCCAATAGGTTATTTGCGATTCAAAATTTTAAATAGTTTCCATGAAATATCTTACATTTCAGGTAGTACCTGTGAAATACTAATTTTTCCAAATATTTTCTTGGGGCTTTCACGGCCGGTGTATCAAAATTTCTGGATTCCGGGCTATTGGGCCATGGTCGATTCGGTATATAATCACCTATAGATAATTCGTATAATATATACAGTTGCGTGCAAAAGTTTTGGACCACTCATATTTTTACACTGTATCATATACAGGGTGTTAAAAAATAAGTGTCACAAATTATGACATATAGTACAGACCAAAATGAGTAAAAAAAGCTTAATCAACATTGGTCCGATCTTCAACTGTTTTTGAGAAAGAGGCCATTTTATATTAGAATCGAAGAAAAACAGACAAAGATATTGACTGAACAAAATTTTGTCTATGTTAGTAAATAGACCATAAAAAAACAATAAAATTTTATATGAAACATGGGGTCCCGTGGCCGCGTGCCTGAGTGTCTGGTCGCGAGCCCGGGGGAACCGGGTTCGATCCCGACAGACGCCAAATATTTCCAATTTTAAATGGCACACGGTAAAATATATCGTCATCATTACCGATGTCTACATGTGTTGTAGATACTGGCACACCCAGAAATGGGTAATATGCCGTGATTATTTAGTTATTTACTTATATGAAACATTTTTTTTGACTTTCTAATAGTTACGAAGTTATTTGAAAACAAAATATTGGCCAAGATCGCCACAACATTTGTCTTAGTACAATTATTCGATTTTTTTGAAAAACAAAAACACATTTAAGATGACCTTTGGAAGGTGAACAAAAAGTCTCATTTTATCAGTCGTAATTCTTACAGTTTTCGAGATAGCATAGGTATACTCCGAAGAAACTCATTTTTCAGTGCCTTATATCTCGGAAACTATTGCCACCCATGTTGATTAAGCTTTTTTACTCCTTTTAGTCAGTACTATATTTTATTAACTTTGTACTAGAGTTCTGTGGTAAGGTTTGCCATTCATTTTCCAAATTATTCCATAATTCACCCTTGTTGGAGTGTTTTTCTTTATCCACACGTGTTTTTAACTCTTGCCATAAATTCTCTATTGGATTTAAATTCTGAGATTGGGACGGCCACTCAAGAATTCGGACTTTTTGTTTTCTTAATTTTTTTTTTTTTTATAGTTTTGAAGTATGCTTAGTGTCGTTATCCTGTCGAGAAACCCATCCCCGTGGCATAGTTTTCTTTGCATAAGAACTTTGATAAAATATCTATAAATTAGAGCATCCAATGGTACTTTGTGAGCTGAAAGAGCTTTTAAGTAAAACCTATTTTCTATTGCTATAAATTCACCATATGTGGTTTTCGCTATTGTAGTCGAAATTGCAGGGTTTATAGAAGTCAAAGAAATGATCTTGAACTAAACTATACCTGACTATACTGGTGTGTCAGTGTCAACAACATTAAACAATTTAGTAGTAATATGGTCATAATTTACTGTTTGGTGTAAATCGGACAAATATCAAATTGTTATTCGCTAAATGGCTACCTAAAACTTTGAATTTCATGTCTCCATTAAACAAATGCCAATTTGATTTATAAGTGCATAGTTATATGAAAGCATCCTTCGTAACTTGTGTTGTTTTTTAATGTTGTCCTACAACGTCTCGATTCACAAATGTTGAAGCCTTTGAGTGTCTCACCTCACTACATAGAGCTACTCGTCCCGCTCTGGCTCTGACGCTGTATGCGAGTGTATGACGTATGACAGACACTCGAGACACATACACGGTCACTGACGCACTGTCACTGTCACTGGCACCGCATTAACCCATCGGCAATTGCAAAGCAAGGCTGACCACTGTCCACCTTGCACACAGATCGACATCAATTATGTTTGAATCTGTACTCAGTTAACTTACTGAGTTGCTAATGCTTTTGCTTCGCTTAACTTTCGCGTTGTCTGGTGTTCATCTCATCCAATAATGTTTCTTATGAGATACGGGAACATTTAAAAAGGAATCACTTAACATATTTAACATGGTACATCAGTATTTTTTTTATCTCTACTTATTTTTAGAGCAGCATATTGTACATATAATTTTAAAGCATAAAAATCTGCATTTTTTTATACAATTTTTTTTTTGTCTGGTTAATAATTATCGCAACCGAAACCGTATTCTGATATTTTACGTGCATAGTTTATAATAGGCCGTAGTCCTTAAGAACGATCGGTTAATTTTCAAATTAATAATGGAAGATAATAATCTTGTTACTATTTTATACAAAACGAAACACATTGCAAACACCATACAAAATTACACTACAATGTAGGGTTATGATTTTGACGTCACACGCAAGAAAGAGTGCGACGATGTAGATATTGAAATGGAATATCTGATTACAAACATACCATTGCCATTTTTAAAGTTCTGTCTTCTGTCACTTGTGTTTCGACATTTGAGTTTTACATAATTCAATATCTTCGGATAGCCGTGGAAACTTCACATTTGTTATGTATTCTTTATAGTTATAACGGAAGTCACTGTTACAAAAATCATAGACTCACTTCGTATTTGGCACCATCTTGCAACTGTCACTATGACGGCGATTTGTTTGTAATATAGCCATGGAGTGAACTTAGTCACAAGTGTAGTTCAAGGAAATTATAAATAGATGGCAGTACGAAAATTGAACTCTGTGTCATATCTGTCAAAAAAGAAGTGAGGCATTTACAATCAAGTGTCAGTTTAAAATACTGCTTTCCTATTGGTTATTCTTAGACCGTAAACTGTAGAAGTTGAAACTTGGCGAACTTTTCGGAGGGCCTAGAGACTTCAGCCATTTTAAATGTACATAGTCCAAGTTTTTTTTCCATTTTTTAATATGTTAATCTGTACAAAATATATTAGACCCGTCTTTCGTATTTTCGGCGAAAAATTTATTCATTAAATGAAACCGGAGAAATTTGACGCGCCGTGTGACGTCATCTACACCAAAAAAGACATTTTTACTTCGGTTTATGTCACGGTGGAGGCAAGACTCGCCCCCGGCTTGCCCCTTCGAACAGTCATTAGCTAATGTCATTCATAAAGTATATGAAATTGTCTTTCAGAATATATGGATAACTCAAAACCTACATTTTGTATGTTATCTTAGTATTGTTCTAGCACGGCGATATATTTTTAACACTCTATCACAATACCAAAAAAATGCAAAATTTTTATTCCAAAATTATGGTGAACCTTGCTGATTAAAATATCTAATTTAGTATTTTCGCATGTTACATTTATATAATAGGGTTTTGGATATATACCGAGTATAAGTTCAGATGTAACAGTTTTCAGAAATAACAGACATTTTTTCCAAATTCAATGAAATCTTATAAGAAACATCACATCAGATAACCATTATGTGACACTAACCATCTAACATCCGCTTGTTGTTGGCTGTGCTAAATATGTATTTTGTTTTTCACAACCTATAAAAATTAATTTGTCACAGGAGTGGCCTTTTGAACTTCTGCGCTGTTGCCATGGCCTTAAACGACCTGGACTACAAAGCCATTGGTATACGCATTGATAGTGGCGATCTGGCTTACTTGTCCAATGTAGCCAGGCATTATTTCGTCCAAATTTCAAAAGAATACAACATCCCGTGGTTTGCCGACCTGATGATCATGGCTAGTAACGACATCAATGAAGAGACCATATTGAGTTTAAACGACCAGGGACACCAAATAAACTGCTTCGGGATTGGAACTCACTTGGTAACATGCCAGCGACAACCTGCACTGGGGTGTGTGTATAAAATGGTTGAAATCAATGGACAACCGAGAATTAAACTTAGTCAAGATGTTGGGAAGGTTACAATGCCAGGCAGGAAAGATGCTTATAGGCTATATGGATCCAGTGGTCATGCATTAATTGACCTATTGCAAAGAGCAATCGAACCGCCACCAACTGTCGGGGAAAAGGTTCTCTGTAGGCATCCTTTTGAGGAGTCAAAAAGGGCCTATGTCATCCCTACGAAAGTGGAGAAATTGCACAAGATTTACTGGCAAGATGGGAAAATTACGCAACCTTTGCCTTCGTTAGAAGTAATTAGGAATAGAGTTTGTGCCTCACTCAAAACATTGAGAACTGATATAAAAAGAAATTTGAACCCTACGCCTTTCAAGGTATTTCCCAAAGTATGGTATCTTCTTTTTCTTTCTTTTCTTTTCAAAATTTGTAAATAAAAATACTACAACTCCTGCATGAAGTAAACGGTAGGAATTATATCTGTTTCTTTCGGAACACAAAACAAGACTTTGATAAATATACAGTGTGTTTCAAAAACATTGACAAATTTCCAGAGGTTATAGAGAACATCAAAATAATCACTTTTTGTTAAAATCAAAATATGCCTGCAAATGAGCCGTTTTAGCAGTAGAACAAGAATAAGAAATTTATAAAGAAAAATGTTTTGAGACCACCGATAAACAATTGACAGAGGGCAATAGGAACGTTTAGTAAGGAACTAATGGCGCTGTAGTTCCTGACACATTTATCCCCTCCATATTTTTTGTTATCATTCAGCTGTCAATCTGACATTTGTATATTATATAACCAAACAAAATGCCTTATTGCTGTATAAAGGAATGCAGAAATAAAATAAGGCATTCGTTTCCAAAAACCGAAAACTTAAAAAAGCAGTATGCTTTATATTACGCGAACATACGAATTAAAGGTTCGTTCACCAATCGAAATTAGTTTTAGTTTACAAGTATTTATTCTTGCAAATCATTTTGAGAAAATTTATAATAATTAACATTGTTTCATGTGGATTTGACTTTATAATTGTACTTTTACGTCAGAAACAATTGTTGCAAATTGTTAAACTGTTAATAATGTTTATTGTTAACTGGTTAATTCAGCACCGCAATATTAATTTTGTTAGTTAATTGACAATTTGTATTTGCAAATTGAAAATAATTATTCATTTGAAGAATTTGCTGATTGCAAATTGTAATTGCAAACTTTGTATTAATGGTGCACAGTTTGAACAACAACTGTAAATTCAAATAATTTACTTTCCAATCAAATAAAAAAATCTCAAAATATTTTTCTTCGGAAATTAATTTTTCTTGCTCTACTGCTATTAACAAAAAGTGATTGTTTTGATATCCTCTACATCTCCTGGAAGTTTATCGGTATGTTTTTGAAACGCCCTAACATTATTTTTGTTTTACTTACAAAATTATAATATTCTTTCTGCGTACGTCTTCGACAAAAACTATCTGTTTTTCTGAAATATGTTTATTACAGGTGGCAGTTAGCGACCAATTATATAGTTTCATTCATGATTTGTGGCTTGAAAATGCACCAATTGGAGAACTTTCATGAAATTAGGACACCATGGCTACTGTGGACAGCGAAAGAAAAAATATCATGCTGACAATTTTATCATATATTAAATTTAACTAAACGATAGCTACATAGATGCTGAAATTTATAATTGTTAAGTGACATGATATTTTGTGACATGATATCTTAAGTTTCTGTATAGATATAGTTTAAGTTGCAACTTATAAAATAGTAGATTATGATTGCCTTACGTAGATTTTAAGTAAATTGTGTTCAGAGACCATTGGTATTAGCGCACGACGAAAGTAGAAAACGAGAACATAAAAAGTATGAAGTGTTTTAATTTTAATTTTCGTATATCTTATTTGACAAATGCTAAGCGAATAGTGCTCAAACACGCTTATGTTACCTACTTAATCTTGTGTATCTTAATGTTTAGTCACATAAAACTGGCTGTGATTTTCGATCACTCACAAAGTTATTTCAGTTTACTGTTGTATTCAAGGCTATTGTTTATTATTATTATGATTATTATTGTTTCTTGACCGTTATTAAATATTGCCCCCCAAACTTTATACATAAATGTACAAAGTAAGACTTGTTTTTTCTTGTAGATTTAATATATTTTGTTATTGTTGTTTTTATTAAATAAGCTCAAAAAGTGCTGAAATTCCGTAATTATTACTTTTATCGACTTAGCCTGTACATTACACCTAGTTGTATACATTGATCTACTTTATATTAAAACTGTATTTTGATAGTTTTATTTTTGTACTCTTGTTGATCAAGAAAGACAGTATGTATGTTATGGTTTTGAAATCCACCAATGTTTATATTTGTAGAAATTAACAGAAAATAATAACGTCAAATGTTTTATTTTCAGTACATAAGTAATTTTTATTAAATACCTCATCAGTTCCATATAAACAGGAAATCGTATTTTGCGGTACCACACTGAACGTAGTTTTAATAGTGTTACCGTTAGCGCCATCTATGGAGAAATTTTTAGAACTGAAACGTCACCAGCTGCCTAGAGATTAGTTAGTTTCAATCATGTTTGCAAAGTGACTGCCATGTTCAGTATTTAGTTATATATTTACAGTTAAAATTCGTAGTGTTTTTTAATAAAAAGCTAAGCAAGTGTTGCCTTTTACCACCTAAAACTTGGTGAGTGCAGTTTAATATATATACAAATTATACTTCTAACAAAAATAATGACCGGTTTGTACGAGATTTATTTACGATAATGGTTTACTAATTTGAAAGATAATGAGGAATTTGACATATTGTGACTTGTAACATGAGAGTTATCATCAATTTATTACCGTAATATGGGTTAGTTTATTATTGAAAATAAAAATTTTTAACTGTAAATTCGTACCAAGTTTATAAGATTATTATCACGCCTTGCTGTGACTCATTGCTGGAAAAGTACACTCATCACCAAAGTTATCACTAACATTTAACAATTACCAGTTTGTTTGATAACAAGGAATTCCGGTGATTTTGATAATGTATATAAATATGTATATAATAAAAGATACTTGTGTTAAAACTTGTAGAAAAAATGACGTAAGGTTAGCGTTTGACATGTTTTGCTCCAAAAATTTTAAGGGTAGTTTCCTGCAGAATGTAGAGTAGTTTACCGTGAGAGGGCTGGTGTTGTGTTGAGAGAGATAGAGATATATATAAGGGTTCGTAGGTGTAGCTTGTCGATTGGGAGGGTTGGGCAACCAAATAAAAACTTTGTGCGGTCCAGTCATGTGTGAAAGGCAATTGATAAATAACGTGATGTGCTCATCAGTGACACATTCTCCGCTCCCAGCGCATCCCCGGGCAATTATGTTACAATAACAAGTGAACATGTTTAGTAAATGTTGTGGCTGCAATAAACGAAATTCTAAGCCCAAAAAACTCGTGGACGACTCGGAATCAGTGAAGCATTCTATTCGCAGGAGTGAAACGAATACAGATTTGAATCACACTGATACTGACTCTAAAGACAACGCGTCGACGAAGCCCGTGACTCCTGTGACCAGCATGCCCGAGGTGGTCTCTCCGGACCAGGAGAAAGAACTAGACATGGACCCGGTGATCCGCATCGAAGACATAGAAGACGAGGTGTTCGGCGAAGGCGCGACGACCAGCATCTCGTTGGCGCCGAACCTGGCCACCGCAAATAAGAGAAGTTCTCTCCCGCGGTGGTTCTCCGAGGAAGACGGGGACGGGGAGACTGGCGGGACGCAGGAACCGCCGGCTACTCCGGTGGGCAAGGATGAGCTGGCGCTTCGCAGACACCGCTTCTTCTCCGAGCTGATGACGGCGGCCCAGGCTCATAACACGCAGGAACACCGCGTGAGGTTCGATCCTCTAGGCCCCGTGGTGGCTGGCGGTGGTGAGCGAACAGCCGTATAGCATAGCCATAGCCCTTCTGTTCTGGTTCTGGATGCTCACTGCCTCATATCTCACATATGCTTCGCATAGCACCTCAATCACACCTAAGCCCGATCCGTTTTCAATTTTTTTTATTTTCAAAAAATATTCACGAAATAATATTATTTAAAAAAAATTACTACTAAGTCACTTCATATTTTCAAGTTGAACTTCCATATATTTGAATTTGAAAAACATGAAATTTGCTATCCATTAGTTTAAAAATATCATGTCATATTATTAAAAATACAGTAGGGAATGACGTACCCATGGTGGCTGATAAAAAAAAAAAAAACACTCTGTTTATAGGGTTTTCATTTGAAAATATACCTTTGCGTGAAAATGGAACACTATTCAGCAGATTTATAGACATTTTAATTTAAAATGAACTTTGAAGAAAATCCCATAATATTTAAAATCGAGTTATTAAAAACAGTCCTGTGACCCTTCCTCAATGTGATCTGATGTCATTTTTTTTTTATTTTCCAAGATATTAATTTTAAGTACATAAATATATTCAAATCCTATTATATTCCACTACATGCGGTACTTACCTTTGAATGTAGTATGCAACAGGATTTCTACCAATTTATTTTATTGCATTTTCTGAATTTCATTATTTACTTTTGTTCTTTGAAGTATACAACGTCGTTTTTACTTCAACATAAAATTAATAAATAAATTCTTATTACATATTTTCATTATTTCAAAAAAATTGTATTTTACTCAAATAACAAATCGATTATTATGAACAGATTTCATGGTTTGAAATTAATAGTGAAAATAAACATATTATTTCGTGATTATTTACATAAACATTAAAGTTTTCTTTATCTAATTTGCATTTGAACGAGCATTTGGCATATAATTTTTTTAAAATATTAAACGCTATATAAATTTGTACTCAATTATGTCTGACTTTAATTTGATATTCAAAAGTAGTTAACCAACTTTAGAGAAATTCAGCCGTTTCAAGACCAAAAAAGGAGATATAAAAGAGTAGTTACATATGTTCATATAAGCCAGTCACAAGAGTATTACTTGTATTAAATTATAACGTCAGCGTCCCAAATACATTTCAATATGATAACAAAGTAATTAGGATTAGGAATAATATTTTCAAAAGAAATATTGTTAATGGTGATATACGTTTTTATAATACATTTAATTATATAATTTATCATAATTGGTTAAATAGTAACGTGTATTATTTTTAAATACTTGAATTAATTGAAGCAATGGAACCGTTGGTAAATCTATGGACCTAATTTTAGATAATTAAATATACAAATGACCTGAACATAGGAAATACAATGTTAAAGTTAGCGATACCTCTTTACCTGTTAATTTTAGAGCAAAAAGTGTAAAGACAAAAGTATCTCGGAAACAGTTGAAGATCAGACCTATGTTGATTAAGCGTTACTATATGCCCTTAATTTTTTTTACACTTTCTTTGAAACAATCTGCATAAGTAATAAATACAAGGAAAATCTTATTCGTACAAAAAAGATTGATTCACACAATATAGTTAAAAAAAGAAAAAAAATATACAAACCTTTTTTGTGAATATTTTATTTTTAGTATGTTCCAACGTTCAAACTTTGTGGTAGAACTTATTATTTTTTCTGTTTAAAGTTAAGACCGCAGTCAAGACATACTTCAGAATTGGATTAAGTAAATCATACAATGTATATTTAACCATTTGTCTAATCCGAAATGCATAATTGAATTTTTCAAAGGCCGTCTAATTTTTGACCACGGTTGAGTACTTTTGTTAATATGTAATACGAGCACGTTAACCCATTGGACTACCACCGCCCGTAAAAACACTAATATTTTTTATTGCTGTCCAATTTTCCTCCACTTACATCGTAATAACAAACAAACAAACTTGCTCCAAATTATATATTATTAGATTTTGAATATTTATGATGTTCTCTCATTTGAAAAATCCTTAATTGCATATCCGATAATGACTAGTTATTCGCGTCGTTATACACTTCGTTAACTAAATTTAGTAAAGATAAGTATATATCTTCTAACAAAAATCCAATTAACGAGTTTATGTACAACATAAGGTAGAACTCTTCGTGATTTACTGTTGTCCAAGTCATTTTCCCCTCTGTCAATATTTCTCGGAACAAACAACCGGTATGTGCTCCGTTGAGATTGAGTTTTATTAGTATCGAAGAAAATTTAATCTTAACGTACCTGCTGCAGATACGAAAAGAAATAAAGTTGGATTTTTGAAAAATTGTATTTGTGGGACTTTATTACAAAGAATATTATATCAGGAAAAACCAATTGACAAGGGTTGTACCTACGTTTCTAAATGTTGAATTTTTTATCGTTCAGAGTATACAAAGAGAATAAACCAGCAAATATTTTAGTTTTTAAAGGAGATATGGTCAGAAAAATTGGCTGTCGGGTCCTGCAATAACACTATAAATGTCGTAATTTTGACAAAGCGGCATATCGCTTAAGATTAGATTAAGATTTTAATTTCTAAAAATTCACTCAGTTGTTGAAATGCTCTAAATATGCGTACACTTACTTAACATTGTCTTTACAATCAAATAATATTACTAGCAAGTTTATATCTCTATCCATTTTAGAATTAATGTCCCAAAACTCAATATACCCAATATTCAGATAAAAACTTCAAAATTTTCAAAAATCTAATTTGCATGTATCTAGATACTTCTCAGTGCGCTGATTCCAAATTTTGAAACCGCAGGTCGATATCTCTTTTCGTTCTGGAGATATTTAGATTCAAAGTTTTGCATAAAACTGCCCATTTTTGGGTAATAACCCAAAAATGGGTGGAGATATGGATTTGGAGATATCATCATTCGATTCTACGGGCAAAATTACATAAGTATACCAATTTTCATAATTTTTGAACACCGCATACAGTCGCTAAAGCAAAATAACTGAAAATGGTCAAAAATTGAAAAAATCGCAAGGGGTACCCCTTAGGATTTTTTCAGATTTTGGCCGTTTTCGGGGGTTTTTAAACTTTTATTCATAAAAAATGAACCGGTCAGTCAAAAATTATGAAAATTGGTATACTTATATAATTTTATCCGTAGAATCGAATGGTGGTGTCGCCAAATTCGCATCTTGGCCCATTTTTGGGTTATTACCCAAAAATGGGCAGTTTTATGCAAAACTTTGAGTCTAAATATCTCGAGAATGAAAAGTGATATCGACGTGCGGTTTCAAAATTTGGAATCAGCGCATCGAGAAGTATCTAGATACATGAAAATTAGATTTTTGAAAATTTTGAAGTTTTTATGTGAATATGAGGTATATTGACTTTTGGGGCAATAATTCAAAATTAGGTAGAGATCTAGCTCAGAAATGGGTAATTTTGAAAAAATCTTTGAGGTTGAATACCTCCAAAACTAAAAGAGATATCGACCTGCGTTTTCATGATTTGGAATCAGTGCATTGGGAAGTACGAGATACATGAAAATTGGATTTTTGAATATTTTCAACTTTTTATCCAAATGTAGGTATTTATGACTTTTTGGGGTAAAAACTTAAAAATGAGAACAGTTATGAATTTGGTGGTAATATTAGTTAATTTTACACATAATACTAGATATGTAACTATACCACAATTTTCTCACATAATGAAACACCAAAAAACTGACAAAACACAGTCATTTTTATTGAAGTTGATTAATATAAAATTATAGATAAGAGCGGGAGATTTCGTTGCGATTTTGTTCATTATTTACTAATTTGATTTACAGTTTTGACCGCCTTCGTATCTCAGTTCTCGAGATTGTACATTCTTGCATACAATTATTACAATCGTCTTACAATCCAATGATTGACGATCTTTTGAACAAAATTAAAGGAGTGATTCACCTCTCGGGCACACCCAGAAATGGGAAATATGCCGCGTTGATTTTTTTTTATCATATACATAATGTATGGGTTAATTTTCCAAATTGAAACAATAAAATATCAAAACTTATTTCTGTTTATCGAAATTTACTTATCGTTCATTTCATGATAAAGTGCCACATCCGAGATTTATAGAAATTGAAATACAAAAATTCTATTCTTATTACAGAATGATTAATCTTTATTTTTTGTGTAAAATATAGGAGTAATGATCTCACCATTGTCGATTTTTATATTCATTATGAGTCATTTTGTGTATGAACGTTTCGAAATAAAATGCAAATTTTTCCGTTGATCTCAGCACAAACATTTTTGAGTCACAAAATTGCGTAATAAGTTTTGTCATCAAGAAATATTTCATAAAATACAAAAACATGTACAAGTTCAATATTTAGTTAATCGTATATTAATCACAGCTGTTTATCCAATGAAAGAAGTCATGGGTTCTATTCCATAAGAAACATTTTAACAAAAAAAAAAATATATATATCCGAGTAGTTTGCAATCCATTGTAAACTGGGGAGATCTATTATAGAAATTCACCTAACGAGAAGATTAAATAATGAAACTAATGTACGTTCATTTCTCATCCAGGCAATAGATTTTTATTTCCTGCTATATTTTTTGCGTTTTTATATGCCGTAACCAGATAATGAAATCAGTCCTTTTGTAAAACGCCTAGACATTTTATAAAACGACGAGTTGCGGCCACATTTTTAAATTTACTAAGTTACCGCTGGTTTTACATTCAGTCAATTTGTACAACGCCTAATTTCAGTTCCGTTATGTCAGTTACAAAAATAATCGTTTTATAAAACGACTAGTTATGTCTAAAATGACTGAGCGAATTGTAAAATGAAAATGATGCGTTTTGGACTTACTTATCTTCGATATTTTTCTAAATATATATAACCTAACCTAAGCACAAAACTCACCCCGAGTTTTTTGGGCTTATAAGATAAGTAAAAAGATGAGACTATTATCAACATATGTTCCCATTTAAAAAATATTATGTATGTGTTATAACTCGAGAATTATTAACACTAATTACACCACGTTATTCTACGTAAAAAACAGTATAAAAATTATCTAAACATTTTTTCTGTATCATAATAAGCGAAAAAAAAGTTTTAGCCTGTAGCTCAAAAACAAAAGACGATCGAAACTTCCTGTGGTGCCTATTAAAGTTGTCTCAAAAAGTTGGCCCAAAAAGACCTACATACATCAATTTTCTGTAACGTGCCTAATAAGAAAGTTTTTCATATAAGGAACTCGACTTTTTTCCATCCTGTACACATATTTGAACCATTTAAATAATAATGGGGTATTCCACTCATTTTTTTTTATTATTTTAAATAAAACTTCATTCAGTTTTGAAGCAATTCATAGTATTAAAAAATCTTAATTGTTCCTAGTTTAACAGTATTTTATTTTCGAGAAATCAGTGTAACGTCACATTTCCCCTATACTTGTCTTTCTCACACACAATGCTCTGAGTACGCTGCGAGAGAAAGATAACAATTGTATGACGTCAATTTTCCCTTTTAGCAAATGTGAAATATCTCGTAAAGTAATTATTTAAAAAATGTTTTCATTGTTTTAACTATTATTTATTGACCCATACTTCATGTTAAATTGAATTTTTTTTAATTTTCTTGTTATGGTGGAATACCCCATTCTAGTTTTATTGTATTTTTAAAACATATCTTGTCTTGCTTGTAGTATTTTATACTTTTTTATATTTTGTATTTTAATTGTTAAAGTGACGTCAAAATTGAATATCTCTTGACTATAAAAGCGATAAACTGCGGTATAAAATATGGATTTTATGTGATATATTTGATATTGTGTTATTTTTATGTTTAAAACATTGTATTTATTTTGTTTTAATATCTTACTAAGTTACGAGTTTATAAATAATTATGTTTTGTATATATTTGTTTTTTATTTTGTTCTGTACCGAACTGTATAACTACAAGAGCAGCAAACTCATCAAGAACAAGTGTTTTTAAACTTGTTTTTACGAGTTATATAACCTGTTTGATCTTGTGTCATCTCCATGACTCCATGTCTTCAAGTTTGCCAGAATGTGTTTCTTTAAGTTTAAAGCTCACGCTCTTGAAATCAACTTTGAATTTATAATAGTGTGCCAACAATTTCCAAAAATATCACCGTTGCTCATCTTTAAACATAGTCAGAGGATACCTCCTACTGCGCTTGGAAGTTTCAGTCAGTTACTTGACGTTATTTTTAACGAAACGTACACTATTTTCTGTGCACTTTAATTAAATTAAGCCACAGAACACTTAAACTTACATTCAAGTATGTAATTTACGTATTTTGCATTTTTATTCCGCTAACTACAGCTGCTTGTATTTTGCCTGCTTAAAATAATATCGTCTTACATTAGACACAATTTTGTAAAGCAGGTACTGTTGGAGGATTAAAACAAAATATTACGGATTTTAAAGATTTAATGTGTTATAGGTAAATTTGTGATGCAAATACTTGCAAATTAGTCTCTCGGTACATGAATTTATTTTTTGAAAAATTGGAACTAAATATGCTGAATCTAGGCTTAATATGTAGTACTTTCTCAAAGTGTTTCGCACATACTACATACATATTTATGTTTTTTTTTTTTTTTAACTTAAATATTTCTATTGTATCTAAATATTCTTTCGTTTAATTTTATTACATTAAAATACATATGCCGGTAAAAATAACAATTATATCATTGATTTCATTAATTAGTATTGCAATTCTAAATTATTATAAACATATATGCAAATAAATGCATTAGAACAACAACTAGAGTTAAAAATAAAAAATATTTTTATATTTTTAAGCAAAAAGTCTTTTAAATATTTGGAATTTATTTTAATAAAGTTGGTTTTACCGTATAACGAATCTGCGTAGCGTATTTTAACTGTAAAATCAGGTTACCTTCGTGTATGAAAAATTTTTGGTAATAATTTTTTTCTGATAATTCCGCTATTTATAAATTCTCAAAAGCTACATTGATAACCGCTATATTTATAAATAATGACGACGGTTACTGTTAAACCCATATGCAATTAAAAAAAATAAACCTATAAATCATTCTTTTTAATATAAATGTAAATTTATTTTTGCAATGTTTTAATATTGTTTTTAATTATTTTGTAAATATATTTTTCACGGATATACGTATGTATACAATGTTAATTACGTTTGCTGTATATTTTTACACGAGTTAATTTTCGAACAGTTATATTTGATAAATTGCTTATTAAAACATGCTCTACTTTTTAATGCAATATTTGCGAAACTGTTTTCTGATAAATTGTTTCTTTCAACAACTAAGTACTGTTTGTTTTCTTTGCAAATAATTCCAAGCAACTTTTAAAATATTGTGCTATTATTTAAGCAAGCGTACAACATTTAACCTTTAAATAATATGTGTAATTAAATAAGAACTGGAGCCCCTAAACTGATCAATTATGTCAAAGTTCAAAATTTTGTAAAAAAAAAGTAAAGATCAACGTGTTCTCTGGAAAAATGTTACTATTGACAAAATCATAAATTTCGTATTAATCAATATTATTGATTGTTTGGAAATTATATTGAACGTTTATATAATATAGTGCAGTGGTTCCCAACCTTTTTTGCCAGCGACCCAAAATTTAAAAACTGAATTTCGTTGTGACCCAACGTATAGAAAGAAAAAATTAACACAAAACTTCAATAAAAAGTTAATGCTTTAATTTTAATACAATTTATTTTATTAATTTATGATATATACAAAAAAAAAACTACATATAAGCCAAAACTCAATAAATGATTCAACGTAACATTAAATTACGATAGAAACAAAACGTAACATACACATAAAAATCTTAGGTGATTGAGATGTTTAATTTTGAAATTTGTATATGTCAACGAAGTATAATGCAGATATTATGCTAGTTCTTATAATCACAATGTTTGTTTGATATTTTAACATCTAAAAATCAAATTATTTGCTACCCACCAAAAATACCCCTGTGGTTGGGAACCACTGAATAATACAGTATAACTTCGATAATCCGGACACATATCGTTCCAGCAATCGCCGGATTAGCCAGGTATCCGGACTAGTGGATTATATCTTATGTATTATTTTCTTTGTTCATTTGTCTTGTCAAATCACTAGTTACATTTTGTTGTGTAGATGTCTACATTCGAATGTTTTTAGTAGTGTTAGGAAAGTTTTAGCAATTTTTTGTCAAAATCTTATTTTTTCATCGTTTTATTTGTACATTGTTTTTAAATTGATAATTTTTATCAATTTTAAATATAAATAAATAATAGTCACTTATTCCAGGTAAATACTAAAATAAATAGCTTATCTTAACCTTATCGACAATTTATCTATTAGAAATTAGAACTGTATTTAGTAATAGCAAAACTTTGGAATAATATAATCCACTGTTTAATAGAATCATAAATTCTGATACCAAATATGATAATTTCAGATGATCACTGCAATCATCAGCCACTGATCAACGATTTAGAATCCCTCATCGTCCGATTAGAACGTGTAGCCGGTCGTCTAGAGCGATCAACTGGAGTCGACATCCTTTCTGAACCCGAAGAAAAATTAGAATCCAGCATGAGTGTACAAGGATTCCAGAATATCCTCAGCGGACCTTTTGCTCAGTATTTGGCATACTCGCAACAAATCGGTGGTGATGTTGCTGCTCACAGTGACCTCGTCAACAAAGCCTTCCAGGTAGGAATTTTCATTTCTTTTTTTTTATACATTCATGAGTGCCCGTGAGGTGACGCCTGGTAAACGCCCGCACGGTACAAATATGTCATCATCATTACTGATATCTGCGACAAAGCAGATTGGCACATCTAGAAATAGGCAATATGCCGTGATCATATATTTATTTTATTTATTTATACATTTAAGAATTTTAAATTACTTTATATACAGGTGTTTCTAAAATAGAGGGAGATGGCTTAACCACAGATTCCTGAGGGTAAAATAAGACGATTTAACTAAACTTGCTTCTACCGGAAAGTGTACCATTTAGCCAGTATTCTGCTTCAAATTTCTTCGAAAAAAAATTGCTTATAATAACTAGTGCTGTGAGGATCCGACAAAACATGGATCCGAGGTCCCGGATTTCAAAATATCCGGAATAAGCGGATATCCGTAAATTTAACTCGGATTTGGATTCGGATCCTGATTTGGATCCGGTTCCTGGTTTGGGTCAGGATCCTATTCGGATCCGGATTCAATGTGTTGTTTACGGATCCGGATCCGAATTTTAATTCTGGATCCGATTCATCATTTTGAATGTAAAGGCAAACATCTGGAAGTGAGCTCAAATTCAAACCGTTACAGTGGGTCTGTTTATCTCTACAGCGGTCTGTAAACAGCAATAAATTTTATAATACCCCTCTAAAATAGACAGGTAGCTGGTGCAAATACGAGAAGGATATTTCTTAGAATATTGAATTCTGTAGTTCTAAAATTTTAACATTCATTACAACAAATACTTCAAAGAAAACGATATTAAGATTAAATTTGAGAAATAATGGTTACAGGTTCATTGCAAGTGTCGAAATACCTATTTATTTATATCGTGCACGTATTTCACATAAAAGGGATTGTTTTTCCATGTCTAAAATCCGATACTCATACTCATATTCGGATCCAAAATCCAACACTCAGATTCGGATCCAAAATCCGATACTCAGATCCGGATCCAAAATCCAATACTCAGATCCGGATCCAAAATCCGATACTGAGATTTGGATCCGAGATCCGGATAGTTCAACATTCAATTATCCGGATATTTTTGGATCCGAAACCAAAACTATCCGGAACCGGATCCCACCACTAATAATAACAGAACGCTTTATTCGATTTGGATGAAATTTGGTATGACAGTTCATATGATTATGTCATCTTTTAAGATGATACTTGTTATTATTATGTACCACTAGTGTATGAAACTTAGGTGTCCCAACATTGATTAGACCTTAGCATTTTATTGGCTACTCCGATAACGTTTTTTTTTTTTTTTTTAGAAAGATACATTCAATAGTAAACTTTTCTCTCTCTGCGTGATTTGTGATATCTGTTGTTTTCGAATTACAGTGCCTTAAATGTTTAATCTATAATTAATTGTCAAAAATGTATCCATGGATCTCTAGATATTTTTTTATTCGCCCGTATTACGAATACACTATTATAAGAATGAGTCTATTATGAAGCGCGCTTTTACATTATAATCGTATGAGGTTAAAACATCACTTTTAACAAAAGCACCCTTAAAAATGGGATAGTAATACGGACCAATGAATTTGTGCATCGTGATTGTTCACTTCAGTGCAACTCTCTTTTCAATCAGCCCCACAAAGGTCTAATGGAGCGAGTTGATAAGTGGCATTGCTTGTCACTTTTCAGCGATCAATAATGAATGACTGATTGTTTGACAGTTAAAATGTTCTAGCCTACTTGATTAAATGTAAAATGTATTTGGCATATTCCTCCTGACTCATCCCTGTATATTAAATTATAAAAGTGGATGTACCACGATTTTTCAAGACACTGTTCCACAGACAGATATTAATAAAAACGGACATTGGAATAAACCTATTAGAGTTCTATATTTTGAAAAATTATTATTTTTTTTAAGGTATCTCGGATGATGTTTTCTTGGAACACATCCTGTATTTTTGATTGACAAAATATTGTTCAAAGTTTTTGAATGTCTAATTTCAGGTTCGCAGGCATTACAAGAGAACTGTAGGTTTTACGAAGAATAGAAGCGAATTATTGATTTTTCTTTAACTCTTTAATGTTACATCTAATAGTTATTACAGGTTTATGTGCCATAGCTGCCATTAATAAAATTTAATGATCACTTTTCATTTGTCACTTCCAATTTACTGCGACCTAAGTTGGTTATTTTATATGTTACATAAAAATTTCATTCAATTCTGTGGTACTAAGAATTACATTTACCGCAAAATTGCTTGAATAAAGCATGATGTTTAAGTGAATAGGATGTTAAATTTTGGATGACATGTTATTTAGAAAATTGATCGAGTCATGCAGTTTCTATGAACTATTCTGACATTTCAGCATCATTATTATTATGCATTTGATGTTGACAAGTATTTTTCTTCAAAAACATATGAGTGTAGGCTTTTTGGCACTTGTAGTGTTTTCACAATTTTGAGCAAAAATGAAGTCATCGAAATAGCTATTTTGAAAACTAGACAACCACCAAAGTGGTATAACTGATTGGAATATATTGATTTAAAAAACCTTATATAGGGTGTTTCATAGAAAGTGTAAAAAAATTTAATAAATTGAGTTAAAAAATTTAATCAACAAGGGTCCGATCTTCAATAGTTTCCGAGATGTGAGGCAGTGAAAAATGATTTTACGGGGTTTAATGATGTAAGGGATTTCATGAAACACACGAAAACTTTTATATAGCTTTCTTCAAATCTCAACTTATGCATTTTTCGACTCCGCAAATCTAGCCCATGAAGTTGACGTGTACCGAAATGCTCAAATTTCGACATATGCACCGTTCGACAAGATGGTTGACTACTACACTGTGGAGTATAAAATGAATTAGGATTAGGTTACGTTATTGGTAAAATGTACTCCGGAGTGTACTTGTCTAACGGTGCACAAGTCAAGATTTGAGCATTTCTACGGGCTAGATTTGCGAAATCGAGAAATTCATAAGTCGTGATTTGAAGAAGGTTATGTAAAAGTTTTCGTGTGTTGAGACCCTAGCCTAATGTAACAATGGCTGAAATCCAACCGGTAATACGGCAGTGGTAAAACACTGCGGCTCGGTGAGTCCGGTTGGAGGGTAGCTACCGGTGGACCCACAAAATATTGAAAATTCTAAGAAATTGTAACACGGGGGGTCTCCGAGACGAGAATTTCTTATTTATTCTTACCAACGATGACTTGTTCTAACTGCTTGACGTCTCTTTGAAGACGAACATACTCACACTTAAATTGATGGCTGATGATCATATTTATGGAGACGGGCACACATAATAGCTTTGTTCGATGACATGTACTAGGCCGCCCTAGTGTTAACTTTCTTACACTAACATGTTTTATGAGAAACGGGCAGCTTCTGGCAGGTTGTTCGATGACAAAAATTTTAAGAACTAGTGCTCACGTTTCTGACCTGACTCGCGAGATGGTGTAGAAAGTGCAGACTAGGAGTGGGGGTAACTAAATGTTGTTCGGTAGACATTTTAATTCTATCCTATCTAGACATCTGTTTATTAATCTAAAATTTTACACATTGAGAAAATAAAATAATGGATTCAGATATAGTATATTCTCTTTGTTTTGTTATATAAAGAATTAATTAATATATCTGTCTCTGAATCTGATGAAGAATCAAGTGATGATTGATCTTCGTCAGAATCGTTTATTAGTTCAAACATTATGCTCTTTAAAACAGACATTTCTGCAGTCACTCCTTTGCAGCTTTATGATATGACTGTGTTTATAAACAACCTAACCTTTTACACCTTTGGCTACGCTTGGCTTGATTACTCACAACTGAGCAAACTTGCCCAAATATACACTAGTGTGTTTTATGAAACCACAAGAATTAGACTGAACTAGTGTACACTACACTGCACTGCACTGCACTATTCTGCTCTGCACTTCAAGCACTTCTTATCGAACAGAGCTATTATTTCTATACTTAATTTTAACTGACATATTTACACTAATCTTATTATCTTATTATTAACTAATTAAACTGAACATATCTAAATTCTAAACATGCCGACGCATCTCTAGGCCACAATACTCGCGTCATGTAGAACGCGAGTCAAATCTAAAACTCTACAATCATATCCATTTGACATGAATTTCTCACATATGTCTTTCCACTATGAATCTTTAACAAAGACTGTCTTAAAAACTAACGGTTATCATCTTCAGTAGAGCATATCTGATGAGGGGTGGGGGTTTATCATACGGCATCCATAGCTAAATAACAACCCTGCACGTAGCTTAGCAATAACTTATATCCTTAATGGGGGATTACACCATTTTTTTTTTATAATTTCATCTGAAAATATTAGGAAAACTAAGACTATTGATGAAAATCCGGTGAAAAAATTCCTATTAATAAGCGAGTTATGGTCTCCCGAATTTTGAAAAGATTGTTTTTATCATGGATCTAAATGTTCTTGAAATATATGCTATTTTAAGTTATATTTACATAAAAATAAATGAATATTATAACACTGTATAAGTATACATATTTTATAATTACAGGTGTATTTAAATTATTAAGTTTAATGCAAGAAATTTATGTTAAAATAAAAACTGTAGTACAGGAATGTTAGCCCCTCCTTTCGAATTTGGATTTCTTAACTTCCATTGGTAGTAATCCCACCTCCTAACACGCTATTTGTAATGCATGTATAGGCGGTTTCTCGGTCGCCAATCAACATATTTTCATATTAGTGTCGAAGCGTTATAAAAAAAACCCTTTATTTCCGAAATATCTCAATTATACCATTTCATTTTTTTTATTAATATTCGTTACTCAGCATATACATTCGTATTTTTTTACTATTTTCCTTTAATTCGATTGAGCCGTAATGCCCCATTGTCTGCACACTAAAAATGTCTAAGCGCTGACATCTAGACTAAACAGAGAAATATATGGGAAATCTGATAATTATTTCTCAACAGAATTTTGGCTTATAAAGGTAACAAAGTTGAAATATTGATAATGAAACAATAATTTAGAAGAGTTACCTTGTTACAAATTTTCCGGTATGTTTCTTCCTGATACTTTCGACCATTCTTGTATTGCTCTGAAATTATCTATATGATTTTAATATGAAGGGTGTTCTCGTGTTGTTGCAGGCCCAGCTGCAATATTTGGTGTTAGCAACCCAGAGTAAGCAGCCAAGCCAGTCGGACCAGATGTCTCTTCTGCAGCCGACGTCCGATTGCATCAACGCCATCCAAAACTTCAGAGAAAAGAATCGTGCGTCCACTTTCTTCAACCACTTGTCTGCCATTAGTGAGAGTATTCCTGCCTTAGGATGGGTTACAGTCGTAAGTCAACACACAATATTATTTGCTATATTATAAATATTCTACTAGATATACGAATTTTCTAGGTTCAAGTCTCGGCGAATTTCATGAATTTTTCACTAAAATCTCTTCGGTACACTAGGTGCGTTCAATAGAGTTAGCAAGCTAGCGCTAGCGAAGTAGCAAAATAAAGTTAGCAAAACGTTTACTGAACGGCAACTTTGGCGCAAATATGAATATTTGAAGTTTGTTCTTTTGTGGTTGTGTTGTCCAGAAAATGTAATGCTATGTTGAATGGCCCACTGTGCTTTATTTTTAAAATGGATGTTCATTATCCTTCTCATTTTCTATTAATTCTCCATCAAAACATTTTACAACAAATTTAGATTTACTTCAACATAACCACAAATGTGAAAACATACTTGCTGTGATGCCAATATAATTGTTATTTTCGAACATTTAGCTACCGTCTTCATTTAAAACGTGATTTAAAAACTTATTTTTTATTCCATTTTAAATTTGGTGTCCTAGCAGCACTTAGCAGATCAAGCTAGCCAAGTAATCGGCACTAGCATTTCTCGCTAGCAAAGCATTAAATATGACGTCACTTATAATTCATATACAATTCGCTAGCGTAGCAAGCTGGTTTGCTAACTTCATTACCTACTATTATTTTCCGATAATATACACACTACCCGTTTTTCGAATACTACTATTGGAATCTCTGTTACCTTAAGAAAAACAAAGTTGCCTCATTAGAGACTAGATCATTTTAAAGATGGACATATTTGTTTACCCGTAAAATGCATAGGTCACTAGATAAATACAAAAAATAAAATATTGGTTTGCACTTTTTCATTTTCATTGGTTTGGTTAAATTTAATGTTCTTATTTCTGTTACACCCTGTATACGTTATTATGTATTTTAAATGCCACTAAAGTTCTTGTTGATATCATCGGGTTGTAATTATCTTTTTACATGAATTTAATTGTATTAAAAAAAAAGGAAAATGTATTTGTGCGGGAAATTAAATCAAGAAAAAGTATAGTTTCACTTGGTGTTTTATTAAACTTCTTCAAGAAAGTTTCAAACTTCGTGCAAATTTCACTTTTTATAACTTGTTATCAAGATTTCTGTGTGCGATAGCATATTATCGTGGTATCGTGGTGTACGGAAACCAATACCGTGTCACCGATTCCTGACTATGGAATGCTCCATGTAGTGATTTTTTCATGCCTTTAAATTGACCTAAGATAGATTTAACCTTGACCTATTCAAACCGCAATTTGTAGTGTTTTACCATATTGCACGAGTAAATATACTTAAAAGTCTAGGTGTGGCAGATTTATTCGTGATATTTTTTAAATTGAAATGAATCATAAATTATTAGTTTTCTACATGCATTAAGAAATCAATTATTCTAGCAGCTTTAATAATTATAAAGTAAATGCATTTGATTTTAAACGGATAAAATGACGAACCATTAAGCTAATATCTAACATCATCAAGTTGATATATTTACTAAAGTGAAAATTTCAGTAAATTTCACTGCCCCACAAGAAACTATTAATAATTAAGTTACTTACTTACTTAATCCTGCACCTTTCTACCCTCATGGGTGTAAGGCGTTCCCTCGGCTTGCGGGGGAGGGGGTTGAGTTCTGGTTCGTTGGTCTTCTCCATATTTCTTTCCACTCTGCTCTATCTTGTGTTGCTGTCATCGTTTCTTCCCAAGTTAGACCTCTTCTTTGCGCTGCCTCCTTTACTTCTTCCAGCCACTTCTTCTTGGTCGTCCTCGTGGTTTCTTTCTTCCAATTTTTGCTCAAAAACTTTTTTAACTATTCTCTCCTGTCCCATCCTTTCTACATGACCATACCATCTTATCTGCCCTTCTGCTATCTTATCTTCTATTGCTTTTACTTTTAAGTTTTGTCTGTAGGTTGTGTTTTCAATTCTGTCCAGTCTTGTTTTCCCCTCTATTTTTCTCAAGAATCTCATTTCGATAGCCGTAATTTTTTCTTTTTGTCTTTGAGTTAATGTCCATGTTTCAGCTCCGTGTATGAGTATAGGCGTCACTACTTTCTTAAATATTTGTACTCTGGTCTCTTTCGGTATTTCTTTCATAAGAAGCTGTGTTTGATGCTATTGAATATTTTGCCTCCTGTTGTTCTTCTTTCTTTTATTTCTTCATCAAATCTTCCATCTTCTGAGATCATTGCCCCCAGGTATTTAAATTTTTGGACTCATTTTTTAGTTGTATCGTGTGGTGTTGTTCATTTCTTCCTAATATCATGGTTTTCGTTTTTTACGCAAGGAAAAACTGGTTTATCAGTAAGTTCTTAACAAACAGTGGAGTATTCACATCTTCTTTGGTGAATTACACTATAAGATAAATAGGAAACATTAAAAAATGATTTAGGGTCAAGTACCAGCATTTCTAATAATAAAACCCAAATTCTAAATTATAAAATAAAATGTGTCAGGTCTATTGGAACAAGATGCTGTTGATAAAATAATTAAATTTTATAGAATTCATTTTTCTAGTGTGTCATGACTTCTCACTTAGTAACATTCATCTCTGGATTATTATCATAGCAATGGCACCAGTGAGAAACGCAGTCCAAGTTACATTGCAGGTTCTTGCTATCATTAACTGAGTTTATTTTGCAAAATAATTTGAGGTCTGTAGATACTCTACATTTATATGTTGAATAATGTCGTTAATAATTATATTAAAAAATAAAGGACCAAATACAGATCCCTGGAGAACTCCAGATTTTTGAAGAAAATTATCTGGTTTTACTTGGATTAGGACGTCCTATACTTTTTTAAAAATAAAACAATTGCTCCAGTAATATTCTCTTGATCATCTTGTTAGATCCTAGAACAAAGACTATCCGTGTTTTCAGAGCCCAACACCCGCACCGTACGTGAAAGAAATGAACGACGCTGGTCAATTCTACACCAATCGAGTCCTGAAGGACTGGAAAGAGAAGGACAAGAAGCACGTGGAGTGGGTTAGATCTTGGGTTCAAACCCTGGGTGAACTGCAGCAATTTGTGAAGCAGTACCACACCACGGGCTTGGTTTGGACTGGTTCGGGGGTAGCTAGGGCTGCAGTGCCTCCTCCACCACCTAGTGGATGCCCTCCACCTCCACCAGTGATGAACATCGCGGATATGGCGCCTCTTGACGACGGCAACGATAGGTCGGCG
This sequence comes from Ophonus ardosiacus, assembly GCA_943142095.1. Lineage (NCBI taxonomy): Eukaryota > Metazoa > Arthropoda > Insecta > Coleoptera > Carabidae > Ophonus > Ophonus ardosiacus. The sequence goes on along the minus strand of OW964833.1, from coordinate 45,938,082 downwards.
TTGTTCGCGCAGATCAACCAGGGAGAGGCTATCACGAAAAGTGAGTTACTTTTTGTTTTATATCTAACAACTTAGTCCTTATAGAAATCATTCGTTGTCTAGTGGTTTAAGACTTATGGCCGTTTGCACCGATGTAATCTTAAGTTCTACTTTGCTAAGAATAGGATTTGGTTAAAAAGTCCACGTTTTTGATTTAGGTATTACAGGAAGGCAGTTAGTTTGACATTTTATTGGATTTTTTTAACAGTTTAGTATTTAAAACTTGCAAAGTTTATTATTATTATTAATGAATAATTTAAATAAGAATAAAAATACAAATAAATGTGAGCAGGCGGTGCGATTATTGTAACTATGGCGCCACCATAGGCATAGGGATGCACTTTCTAGAACTATGTAATAAAATTTATGCACTTTGGTAGGTGTACGCTATCGCAAAGTACTCATAATTGGAGAATCTGGTATTAAAAGTGACAGATTGTTTAATATTTGAATTCTCTTTTAAAGAATTTATGCTGATCTTGCTTGCAATAAACTAGAGTTAGTAAAACTTTAATTAAAATTAAAATTCATCATCATAGAAATCAACACATCCATTGTCAAAGTTGATCTTAATGGTTAAGTGCTCCTTCAGCCACAGAAATCTGAGGCTTAAAGTAAATACACCTTAATTGTCTGTTCTTTATCGCAAAAATTTAGGTTCACATTTTAAATTTCTGGAGAAAATGACATTCAAATGTCGCCAAAAAATTGAACTTTATATTAAACATCATATGTCACTTTTATGCGAGAAATCAATATTTTTTATTTAGTTGTGATAAGCTTTATAGTCATGTGAAGTATTATATTTAAGCGGTTCCTATTGCGCGTAATTTATTATTCATTGTCCATTTTATTGGTCCATCCGGTGTTTGTTTGACTTTATGGAAATATGCATTACGTCAGAATTTAATTAGACCCTATGGAATTTAACAAATTGATGAATCAATTTTTACTTTAAATATTTGTTCATTTAGTTGTCACCTTAATTTTGTGAATAATTATTTTTTGTTTGGATTATGTAAATAATATTTTAAATCTTGTCGGTATTTCAGATAAATATTACGGAATGTAAACATTATAATTGGCCCGTATACAAAGTTGTGTTTGGAATTTGGATATCGTCCAACTCTGGAAAATTTTACATTTAGTGGAGATAGTATGGATTTTTATAAAAAACAGTTCCACTTTTTACATACCGGCTGTCTACTTGAAATCTACAATTTTTATTTGAAATATTTTTGTCTAAAATTAATAAGTAATTAACTACAACAAAATACAAAATTTAAGGAAAATAAATATATCACGGCATATTATCATTGCTGGGTGTGCTAATCTGCTTTATACTCAGATATCGGTAATGACGAACATATTTGTATCGTACGGGCGTTTACCAAGCGTCAATTCATGGGCACTCATTGCTGGCGTGAAGAGTCTACCACAGAGGTCACTTTAACATTATATTTCCTATACAGGGAATTTATTTTAACATGCGCCATATGGTCAATCACTTCCATGGTTACTCGCTATTGTCAAAAAATGACAGCAATGTAATATTTGTCCATGTTAAAATGCAACATACAAAATTTGTAGTTTTGTATTATCAAAACTAATTCCCAATAAATTAGCCTACATACGATTAACAAAAAAATCAAAATATGAATGTTGCACATCTTAACAAACTTTAGCTTACAAAAAATCATCTTTCACCTAATAAATGTTAAAAAATACTCCCATTCATACTAAGGCAATATTCTAGTCGGTCGTAATAAGAATTGACACCATTTGTGACGTGTTCTGGATGTATCTCCTGTGCTGCAATACTATTTATAATGTTGCATTTTAAAATGGACAAATATTACATTGCTGTCATTTTTTGACAATAGTGAGTAACCATGGAAGTGATGAACCATAATGTTACATTTTAAAATAAATTCTCTGTATAACAGATTTCAATTAGATACCCAGTATAGATTAACAAGGACAAATTTGTTTGAATTCAAACATCTATTTTGTTACACGATGCATTATGTAACTAGAAGGTGTGCCAATGTTTAACAGTAAAATGAAAGAGCACAAAATGTACATTGTAGTACACTTGCATCCGTAAAATCGTAACAAGCATTGTTCAAAATGTTAAAACGGTAACATTTTATTCAGGTCTCAAAAAAGTTACAGCCGATATGCAAACACACAAGAATCCAACTTTGAGAACTGGACCCGCCCCTTTCAAAACACCAAGTGCTTCAATGACGAGCGTTGCACCTTCCATGCCAGTAGACAAACCGCCCAGTTTCACTCGCGATGGCAAAAAATGGCTAGTGGTAAGTACACTTCTGTAATTTTACTCATTATAATAGGGAGTTTCACGATGTGAAATTTGAATGTTTCAGTACTAAATACTGAAAATATATCATACCGTGAGTATTTTTTAACGTGAAACATTGGATTTGTCATATCCATGGTTACGACTTGACAGCAATATATTTGCCTGTCCCATTTAAAATTGTAACTAGTTCAAATCAAAAAATTGTGTTCAATTTTTATTGTAAGGATTAATGATTTACTCGATAAATAAAAACAACAACGATTTAAAAAAATCTGTAAATTCCACTACATTTAGGAATTTTTGGTAGTAGTTATTGGTTTTCATGAAACTTCCAAAAGTCGTGTGAACAACTGACAATTCGGTACAAAGAATTTCACCAAAACTTCTTCTTGACGAATTTATTGGAAAAGATGCACCTTGGGAACTAAGCATAATGGATTAAACAAAAAAAATTACTTGAATTTTGATTTTTTTTTTAATAGAGCGTCAATTTTTAACCTATAAAGGTTAAAGTATTTTTAATTACGGACATGTAAAAAAAACTCGGAGCTGTTTTGACTAGTGCTGTGAGGATCCGGCAAAACTTGGATCCGAGTACCCGGATCTCAAAATATCTGGTTCCTCGGATATCCAATGTTCGGATATTGAAGCGGATATCCGTAAATTTAATTCGGATTTGGATCCGGATCCAGATTTGAGTCCGGATCCCTTTTGGATTCGGATCTGGATCCGGATTCGATGTTTTATTTACGGATCCGGATCCGAATTTTAATTCTGGATCCAATTCTATTAACTATATCAAACAAAAATTTATTGTGGATTATTTCATAATCAGATTTATTTGGTTTTGAAACTCCATGATAATACTTATACATTCAAATATTATCATCGGGTTCAATACTGAGAATATTCGAATCCGAGAACCGATGTGGATTCTGAAATTCCATATCTAAAATCCGATACTCATACTCATATTCGGATCCGGATCCAAAATCCAATACTCAGATTTGGATCCAAAATCTGATTCTCAGATCCGGATCCAAAATCCGATACTCAGATCCGGATCCAAAATCCGATACTCAGATCCGGATCCAAAATACGATACTCAGATACGATACTCGGATAGTTCAACAATCAATTATCCGGATATCCGGATATTTTTGGATCCGAAACCGAAACTATCCGGATCCCACCACTAGTTTTGACCGGTTCCGAGACAGTGTCCTTTTTTTGAGCTAACGCCCCTTTACTAAATCGATTAATGAAATATTTCATTGTCAACATAAATGATGAGAAACGACGATTGTAATGAATATTTCTTATTTTTAGGAATATCAAAAAGGCAATCATTCTTTAGTTGTGGAGAACGCAGAAATGAACAATGTTGTATACATGTTCAAATGCACTGACTCAACTCTCCAAGTTAAGGGCAAGATCAACTCAATCGTTATCGATTCTTGTAAAAAATCTTCCGTTGTTTTCGACACACTAGTATCTTCTGTCGAGTTTATCAACTGCCAATCCGTTCAAATGCAGGTAAACTCTAAATATTTGAGATCCTGGATAATGTGAAGATAACATTATATTTCCTGTAGGTGTTAGGAAAAGTTCCCACCATTTCTGTGGATAAAACGGACGGTTGCCAAATGTATTTGAGTCCAAATTCGCTTGATGTAGAAATAATTTCTTCCAAATCATCCGAGATGAACGTTTTGGTTCCTAAAGGAAATGGTGATTATGTAAGTAAACTAAATTTATACTGCTGATGTCCCTCTGTTTATAGAACTAGGTAACTGATGTGCTGGCGTGAGTTTGGGGGCGAGTTTTACTTGCACGCGCTTTACAACCGGGAACAATATAATTTTAAACGCAAGACCAGGGCATGCGCATTGGTACCTACCGCCATAACGAACAGAGACAAATATATTTTTCTACAGTCACTATACAAAGTAGCTATTTGCGCCTTCTTTTGTCAACGCAAAATGTCACTTTGCCGCTCATGCGCGACAAAGAAAAAACGCTCGCTGTCCAGATTTCTAACTATACAATGTTGAGAAATGTCACTTGTCTACATTTTTAATTGAAACGTTTGTTACGAACTAATGTAGTTACACATTTACCACTTTCACAAGTAAATCTGACATATAACTGCTTTGTCGGTATAGTACATGCGCATTGGTACCTACCGCCATAACGAACAGAGACAAATATATTTTTCTACAGTCGCTATACAAAGTAGCCATTTGCGCCTTCTTTTGTCAACGCAAAATGTCACTTTGCCGCTCATGCGCGACAAAGAAAAAACGCTCGCTATCCAAATTTCTAATTATACAATGTTGAGAAATGTCACTTGTCTACATTTTTAATGGAAACGTTTGTTACGAAGTAATGTAGTTACACATTTACCACCTTCACAAGTCAATCTGACATAACTGCTCTGTCGGTATAGTACATAACCAAACAAAATGCCGCACTGCTGTGAAAATAAAATAGGGCATTCCTTTACAAAAATGAAAGTATAAAATGTTTAGATTAGATTGAAGCAATAGCTCAAGAAGAATGGAAAATATCGATAAATTAAAATTAAATATAATAGCTATTTGTGTATTAAGAGCGCAAAATGGGACATTGTCGATTGAGAGGTTTGCGCTCGAAACACACACAAGATTTTTTCTACAGTCTCCACAATGGAGTCCTCCACCATAACAAAAAATTATAAAATGTACACATTGTACTTACAGTACTGCTCAATAAATAAAGATTGGCTAATATAAAAGATAGTTTAAACTCAAAATTACATTAGCCTTCTATTCCATAAAATAAACCAAAATTAGAGGCGCGGAAGCAAGGATTTGTGATGATTTGATGAGTTTTTGGAGCAAAATGTGTGGTTAGTTGTCATGCCTGTCACACTGAAAAAATTAACAAATATTTCAAGGAATTTGTGATTATATAGACATGTATGTTACCTGGTATATTGACTGACTTCCCGCAATTATTTAAGTAACGAAATAACTAATAACTTTATTGTAATCAAAATAAATATAGTAAACTGGAGATCAGATGTCACAGTACGACTCGCAACGTCGCCGGTCGCCACTCTACCGCCATCTGTGCACAATCATTCCTATTATTAAACAAAAACTGTACACACAATTTATTTTATATTTAATTTTATTTTATCTTTATTTTCCATTCTTCTGGAGCTATTGCTTAAATCTAATCTAAGCATTTATACTTTAGTTTTTGTAAATGAATTCCGTATTTTATTTTCACATCAGTCCGGTATTTTGTTTGGTTATGTAATATACCGGCAGAGCATATGTCAAATTGACTTGTGTACGTGGTAAATGTGTAACTACAGTGCCATTAGTTCATAACTAAACGTTTCTATGCAGAATGTAGGCAAGTGTCATTTCTCAAAATTGTATATTTCGAAATTTGGACAGCGAGCGTTTTTTCTACTTTGTCGCGCATGAGCGGCAAAGTGACATTTTGCGTTGACAAAAGAGAGCGCAAATGGCTACTTTCTATAGTGACTGTAGATAAAATAAATTGTGTGAACAGTTGTGCTGCCACCTGCAAAAGTTTGGCATGAACGCTCCACTTTTTCACTGCACTAGTTTAATGTACCTGAAAAAATTATAATATTCATTACAAAATTGGCATTAATTTTTTAAAAAACGAAAGCTAAAACAATATGTTGAAGTCATTTGAATACGATCCTATCTTCAGTGCAAAACTATTTCTCCGTTTTCCACATAGATCAATAAATCAATCAATCTAAACATTCATTGAACGCTGCGAAGAAAAACGTTATCATTAAATATACAATTTTCATTTTTTATGTCTTCTACGTCCGTTTTACTGAAAAGTGGTATAAAATTATTATTAATATGGAAATCAACGACGAAAATATGGATAGTGATTATTCCCGAAAAATCTAGAGCAAATTATGAAAGACAGCACGAACTGTTTATTACGTGGTGCAAGAATAGAAAAATTAGAAGATATAGCGAAAACGTAATGGTGGCATGATTTTCTTTATATTAATTAATATTGAGTAGTACTGTAGTACAAAGTGTACATTTTATTATTTTTTGTTAAAAAAATCATGTGTTTGTCGCGGCAATCTATTTTGTCTTCCTCGCTGAAACGACGGACATCAGCAGTATATCAAATAGGTAAATGAGTGTAAGAGAGAAATACTTAATAGTGGTTATGATTTTAGGCGGAATACCCTGTCCCAGAACAATTCAAAACGACCGTAGCTCCCGGAAAAGGCCTGAGCACTATCGTGATTGAAAGTAAAGGCTAAATCGGTACTTACGAAACAGCATACTACACTACATAATACATATTCGATAATACGATACGCGATTATGCTAAAACGAAATTCAGTATTTGTAAAATTCATTTTAAGCCCGATATATTATATATATGAAAAATATTCGCATAAACAGGAATAATTCTCATGTATATGTAGCAAAGCATGATCATTAAATCATTTTTATAAAAGAACTATCATCGTTAACGTGTATTTGTGTATAATCAGAATATAATAACGCGTAGGTTTTGGGTAACAATGCAGTGCAGTCATAAGGGTTAATTTATTTCTTATCTTTACCAGCACTTTCATTCAATAAATTATTATGAAAGCCTGTATTTGCTTTTTATTCTGCAATCACCTCGTTTGTCGCGCACGCCGAAAAAGTCATAAATGTGCATCAATGCAAAGGTAAGTTCTCGGCGTACTACATTCATATAAAATATTATGCTCAAGTATTATGTCCTTATATAATAAATAAAAAATGTAATTAAATTATAATAAAATAAATCTGAAATATTTGATAATCATTGTAAATAGGTCCAATTTCTGCCACAAACTACTGATGGCAGTATATCAGATAGATTTTGCAGCGATTTTCAATGACTTTGGTATTGTAAAATACAATCCCTAATGAGTATTATGTACTTATATATGAAATAAAATAATATAAATAAATTTGTTTACTCTTTCATTCATTATATTGTAAGAATATTTTACTCATAATATAGATTTAACCAACAAGAAGCAGATAAAAAAAATAATATAAAATAGGTTGGAAGTAATTTATTTGTTTTATAAAAATGTTTGGCGTTATGCACCAATCAAACCTTCGACAAGGGAGCACTTATGTTTAACTTTCATAAGCGAATCATTGCTGTTAATATTTTTTCTTTGATTCTTGTATTTTGACTTTTCTTTCACTGTGTTTTATTAGTTGTAGCAATAGATTAATTATTATTTTTCATTTTAAATACTTAAGTAGTTTTTTTTTATATTTTAAACGGCACAAAAGTAACCCCTGTGGTGCACTCTCCACACCAGCTATGAGTGCTAGTAAGCGCCCACACGATAAAATATATCGTCATCATTACCGATGTCTACATGTGTTGTAGATACTGGCACACCCAGAAATGGGTAATATGCCCTGATGATATATTTATTTATTTATTTTATTTAGTAGTTTTTAGGTTTTCACAGTTTAGTTTTTTCTTAGGACCAGTTAAATATTAGATAATAGTAATTTCATTAATTGTAAAGCATTTTAGGGAATTTATGAACTTAAAAATACTATAACATGTAAAAAAAAATTGTGGAATCCCTATTAATTGTATATTATGTAACAAGCTTTATATTCTAAAATAAATAAATAAATATATCATCACGGCATATTACCCATTTCTGGGTGTGCCAGTATCTACAACACATGTAGACATCGGTAATGATGACGATATATTTTACTGTGTGGGCGCTTACCAGGCGTCACCTCACGGGCACTCATAGCTGGTGTGGAGAGTGCACCACAGGGGTCACTTTTGTGCCATAATAATATAATAATAATAATATATAATCTAGAGTGTATAAAACGGGTTATATACTATACTTTTTCTACGAGTGCAAATTAAAACAGCAGAAATACACTAGGTTAGTTTATTTTTTTCCAGTTGTCAACTCTAGCAGCCACCTTAATCTCTTTCTTATAAATCATGTATTAGCAGTTGCTATTGCTAGCTTCAGGCCGTGTCCAATACGATCGAAACCACAGCTTGCCAACTTGTGATTAACATGTTTAACGCCATGAAAACCACTACGTCAATTCATATTTTAACAACTAGAGTAGAAAAATAAACAAATATTTTGTAAATAGTTTATTAATTTTAATATACATCAACATGTGCAAACTCCATGTTCGAAGTAAGTATGTATTTATTTGAAATATAATGAACTAATAATAATTGTGTTAAGTATTTGATATTTCGATTAATGTTCATTTAGTTCAGCTTGTTGGACACTATCATGAGTCTTTCGAGACTTGGGCCCAACTAAGCTTAATATCACAGGTAACAGCACAACGCCGAAAAATTGTCCAAACAAGATGACTAATAAAAATATCTAAAAAAAATTATAGAATTTTAAAGCTATTATTTATTTCAATTACACACTGTTATTTTTTTGTGGTATTGGCCATCTTCATTGAAAATGAGACATCTATTAACATTTTTTGTGAACTAAAAATTATATTCCTAGATTTGAAGCTCAAGGTTAGAAATGTCAACTGTTGTTTATAAATGGCGACGCTAAAGAATGGGGAAAAACCATATACCTATTAACTAATATATTGCGGATCCTTTGCTTTTCTTGAAGGAAACACTGTGAAATGGAAATATCATTTCTGCATAAGTCTATCTCACACAAACACCCAATCGCGAATTATGCGCATGCTTGGAAACCTTCACTACTATTGGCTAACGAGGAAATCATGATCACTTTTTGCGAATCACAGAGTTCTGTTTATTAACGACTAGCGCGAGAAATTTTTAATTTAAATTTGAGAAATTAAACAATGTACCTTCTATTTATTTTGTATGTAAATTCTTGAATATAAATATTAGTAATAATGAAAAACATTGACATATTCTAGTGCTAAATTTGAATTAAATAATTTACTTTGTTGTACTGTAAAAATAATAGGAATACAATCTGGTCAGGATTAATTTATTTAGGTGACAATAAATTACTGTATGAAACACAAAGCAAATGCTTTCGAAGTGCAACTACAAACAGAAATAAAATCAAACGTCAAAGTCAAACCACGTGCTCGCTGCATCACCAGAGCAGCGTTCCAAAAACAAGAATACCGAATTTTGGCGTAGAGTATGATGTGTTGTGTTATGGAACGAATGAGAGTTTTGTTGAAGTACAAAATTGAAACTAAATTAAAAATAATTTTATAAAACTAACTAAACTACTTATAATTACAACATTAATGTCAAGCCCGTAATAAAAGCGCTTTTATGGAGCACTATCCTCAATAATAATATCAAAGTACGCTCCATAAAAGCGCTTTTATTATAAAAGTATGCTCGTAATACACGCCAGCGTATTTACTTATGTTTATTTTCAACCAAAAGCATGTTTTCTTCCTCAAGAAGGCAAATTACTTTCATATGTTGAGAATCATGAGCAACTAGATTTGAAAATATTGTGGATTTTGGAACGCAGCCCAGCCAGCGACGCTGTCAGCGTTAGCCAATAGTAGTCAAGATTTCCGAGCATGCACATAATTGCCGGTTGGATGTTTGTGAGAGATGGACATATGCAGAAATGATATTTCCATTTCACAGTGTTTCCTTCACCTACTCTTGTGGGAAAGATACGAACATTAGCAATATATTAGTTATTAGGTATTTGGGAAAAACGGTACGTATTATTTCATATGCTTATTTTTGCTTTTCATAAATGATTACTATTGTAGTTATTTTTAGTGAACCAGTGGCGGAAATCAATAATAATCAGGATAATAACAACGGTTGGACAATTTTTCTACTAGGTTTTCAGCTCTTACAAATTAGTGTGAAGTTGAAATAATAATATACCTCACATTTCACAGAGAACATCTGATCTCTCACTCTAACTAAGCAAGCATGCGCACATCAACAATGAAAATGGGCAATGGACTAGTAGCCTGTGAGAAAAGTTGTAACAAAGGGACATCTGTATGACACTTAATCTACAATTAACTTTCAATATTTCCTACCTTGAAGAAGGCTTGAAATGTGTAAGCCTCCGAAAAATTTAATGTGGACAAAGCTAGTAACGTGGACAAACCACCATGCAGCACGGCAGTTCCTATACTGGTAACAGTAGTCAGTGCCCTATCTTGTTTTGATTCGCCTCCCACTGAGATGAACGTGTAGCCTATATGGGCAGCATAATCCACACATAGTCCTATCCCCAGAGTCAAACAAATGCAGGAGATGATATCGATAGTTAGGCCCCATTTTTGCATCCAACCGCAGACGTTTATCATAGTGAGCAACACGCACAAGAAGATCCACATGCAGATTTGAAGATCGGTGATTAGGATTATGGTGCAGAACATCACGCAGATTAAAGCGAAGAAGAGGTTGCGCATTAGTTCTCTGTCGATCACCTTCAAATATGCAAAAATAAATACTTCGATAAAATTAATGAAACGAATTCGATTCCCGTAAAATTTGTGGTGTGGAGATACCCTTTAATAAATAAGCTGTTCAAAACGTGCACTTAGTGTGTGAAGTCTTGATTTACCAATATTAACGTTTCCAACTTCTATTCGATTATAAACAAACTGTATACAGGGTGATTCTTGACCTATACGCATAAATGTGAGGAATGATAGTTTGTGATAGGTAATAACAGATAATGAAAAAAAAATTTAGTAAAAGTTGTTTATTTACGGAGATAATGAATAAAGTTTGAAATTATTTTAGTAGCAGCTAGGGTGCTGTGCATTAGTGTCATAGCAATTGTTTTCATTCGTGTCTTGTCATTATTTCGTAATCTTTCGTGTATTTGAGTTTTTATTATGGCTCATCATATTTCACCAACGCAGAATTTATGGATATGATATTAGCGTACGGAGAAGCAGAACAAAATTCAGTAGCTGCAGCTCGCCTTTATGCACAAAGGTTTCCCCAAAGACATCATCCGTGTATGTGGTACATCATGGATTCGTCGCGCGCAAATGTGCATCGAAAATGAAGGGACTAACTTCGAACAATTGCTATGACACTAATGCACAGCACCCTAGTTAATTAATTTTTTATTAGTTTATTGCTACTAAAACAATTTCAAACTTTGTTCGTTATCTCCGTAAATAATCAACTTTTACTAATTTTTTTTTTCATTATCTCTCATTACCTATCACAAACTATCATTCCTCACATTTATACGTATAGGTCAAGAATCACCCTGTATATCGAAAACTTTATTACTGATACTTATTCAAACCTAGTGGACAAGAGTAAACATACAGCAATGTGCTTGCGCATACGTGAAGTATTTAGTATTTCAAGCATTTAAGTTACTTTAAGTATTTTTGGATACTTTAAGTACCAAACAGTATTTTTAGTACAGTACTAAGTACTAATTTTGAAAAGTATTTTAAGTAAAGTATTGTAAATACCAGCTCTGCTCTCAGTTGAAATTATAAAAATGGTGGAATCGCCTATTGGTCTCAAGAAAATTTGTTCCCGAGAAATTAATGCGGCAAAATATTAATTGCCTGGAAATCAATGGCAATTAAAACTAATAACAATAAAAAATTAAAATTTAATTTCATTTTCAATAAATATCGTAGGGAGATTATTTTTATAAAACGTGTAGTCGTTTTGAAAATAGCCAGGCGAACTGTAAAATATATGGACATTTTCTAAATATACCTTAACGCAACTCAACTCACGCTTGCATAACTCGGGCCAAGAAACTGTAAATTGATAAAATTGTGCCTCATTTGTTGTACGATATAATATCTAGCTATCAAAATCCCTTGAGTTCAATTTAACTATTATTAATTAAATTTTCATGCAAAAAAATTTCTTCCGTCTAATTTACCGGCGATAAATTTTGTTAGCGACCATTTTTCCGCGATCAATACGCAATAAACTTTATACCTCATCTGTAAGCCAACCAGCAAACACTTTTCCCCAAGCAGTGGCAAACCGATCTCCTGTTGTAAAATTAGCAGATTTGCTAATCTCTCGTACTTTTCTCATTGCTGGTAAATATTGCTCTGATCCAAAGAAGGAGTGAAATCTGAAGTTTATTAACGATATCTACAAAAAATAAATAAAATATATCATGTTCTCATTATATATTTATTTATTTCAATTATTATTTTCATTACTTGTATTTCGCTAGCTGGCGAACCGCACACTAATTCATTTTTAAATTTAAAGTTCGCTTGGAATTTCCCTCCTTTAGGACTAAATAAAAATGTTGATAAGTATCTATTCCAATCATCTTCTGTTAAAGTTAATTCGTCAATATCTAAAAACAAAAATTAACGGTGAACACGAGAATCCATAATATTCCATGTGGTCATGCACGACTTTTTATAACTTTAATTGATAGAGTAGTGAAAAATAATAGACCCGTATTTTTTATTTTTCCTCAAATCGATCTTTAATCATGAAAAAATTGTAATTGAAGATGACATTCTTCAAAATGCGGCTGCTAGACCCCCGCTTCGTTATGAGGCGCCGTTTGGGCCAAAATAAAATTTTCTGTAATATATATATATATATATATATTATGCCCAATATATATAAAATTTCGCTATATTACAATTTTTATTGTGATATATAGAAATTCTCATTGCAATATATATAAATATCATTGTCTAATATATATAAAATTTCGCGATGTCGAAATATAAATTTTTCATTGGGATATATAAAATTTTCATTGCGATATATAGAATTTTTACTTCTATAAAATGCCGCAATATAATGAGGGCGCTCACTTTTAACTTACACTTACAAGACCGTAAAAAAGTGAGCGCCCTCTTTATATTGCGGCATTTTATAGAACTAAAAATTCTATACATCGCAATGAAAATTTTATATATAGCAATGAAAATTTTATATATCGACATCGCGAAATTTATATATATTTGACATGATATTTATATATATTGCAATGAAAATTTCTATATATCACAATAAAAATTGTATATATCGCCATCGTAAAATATTATATATAGCGAAATTTTATATATATTGGGCATAATATATATATTACAGAAAATTTTATTTTGGCCCAAACGGCGCCTCATACTTCGTCCCCCACGATTCAAAGAAAATACATGAGAAATATAAATCATTACAGTTTTTATAATGATGAGTCAGTGATTAAAAATGAAAAGAGACTTAATATTTGATGTATAATTTACGAAAACTTGCAGAGGAACAGTTAATTAAGGCAGAAAAATAAAATACCGAAACGTCGATGAAAAAGACGAGGTGTATTTGCATAAAGAAAAGATCTTAAGAAATGAATGTTTACGAAATTATTTCCGTACCTTTCTGATAATTCTTCAAAACGTATCTTTGGAAAGGACGAACCCAAGAATCAGTAATCGTAAGAATATCAGTCTGATTCTCTAATTCCAAAAACATCGCTTTAATCTTTGGATACTCCTGAGTATAGTTTAATTTTCCTATTAAAATAGACGCTTCAAAACCCATTTCTGGGTAATAGTGAATTCGGTTTTCGACAAACTTGCTTAAGTACGTGCTTTTTGGTATAAACCACATTGGATCAAACTTTTGCTTCAAGTTTAATGTTCCTTGTATTCCAACACCAGTCAATGCAATTGTTAACGCAATAATAAATATCTGAAACATTTATTTCATTAACACAGGGTTTTAATACTATGGTATATGTCTTTAAGTTAGTTCATAATATCGTTGAAGACCCTATTTGCCTAAATTTCTTGAATTTCTTTGCTCCAGTGACTAATACTCGATCGTCCTATACATTCTATATTCCTGCTGATAGAACTAATGTTCGTATGTGTTCACCGATAACACGTATGTGTAAACTTAGTAATCTTTACTCGGATGAAGTTGATATTCTTTTCTGTATTTAGTGAATTTTGTTATAAACTTCATAACTGCAATTTAACTCTTTAACTGTTCGATTAATTAATTATATTGTTTGGTCCTTCAATGGGGGATTACACCATTTTTTTTATAATTTCATCTGAAAATATTAGAAATCCGGTGAAAAAATTCCTATTAATAAGCGAGTTATAGTCTCCCGAATTTTGAAAAGATTGACGTGACGTCACATTTATGTGTTTTTATATCAAACTGTTTTCATCATGGACCTAAATTTTCTTGAAATATATGCTATTTTAAGTTATATTTACATAAAAATAAATGAATATTATAACACTGTATAAGTCTACATACTTTATAATTACAGGTGTATTTAAATTATTAAGTTTAATGCAAGAAATTTATGTTAAAATAAAAACTGTTTGGAAACTGTAGTACAGGAATGTTAGCCCCTCCTTTCGAATTTGAATTTCTTAACTTCCATTGGTAGTAATCCCCACCTCCTAACACGCTATTTGTAATGCATGTATAGGCGGTTTCTCGGTCGCCAATCAAAATATTTTCATATTAGTGTCGAAGCGCTATAACAAAAAACCCTTTATTTCCGAAATATCTCAATTATACTATTTCATTTTTTTATTAATATTCGTTATTCAGCATATACATTCGTATTTTTTTACTATTTTCCTTTAATTCGATTGAGCCGTAATCCCCCATTGTTGTATATTTCTATGTATTTTTTTCCTACCCTCTTATTAGGCTACGCCTGTTGGGTAGTGTACTTAAATAAATAATAGGCTATACCACTTTTTTTTATACTCCACTCTATTTTTTTTATTATTTTAAATGGAAGTTAGTGTAATTTTGAAGCAATCTGTAGTTTTAAAAATTTTTAATTGTCCTTAGTTTATCTGCATTTAATTTTTAAAGTCAATATGATGTCACGGCGACACTCCTATCTACTATTAGATTTTATTTAATATCATACCTTTCCAGGGATCGTCAAAATAAATTTGTTATAAACGAAGTGAAAAATATTCTTTGCAAATTGCTTTTGACTGAATTCATTCTTCTGATAGGGTTGATGTTTAATACAAGGGAAGATACCATTTCTATAATCTTCAGCTCGTCTTTGGTCCAGAGTGAAACAGGCAGTGAAAAAAGTTACAACGAAAATAAATGTACTGAGGACCCCTACTGCCGCGTAAATGCAAAATGATTTTAAAGATGGAATAACCTGAAATAAAAATATAGTATATTATGTGGCAAGTGTCGCAAACCACCCAAATGTGAAATAGGCTTCACACACGTGTTACATACTATACTTTTTCTACGACCTTGCAATAAAATATATTTTTTCTTCACATTGTCATTCTTTTAACGTAAAGCCTCTGTATTATCGACTTGTGTAACCATGGCAGTGGCGGCTTAAGGCGTGAGCCACTTAGGCACTGGCTTAGGTGGCCTGGCTTTTTGGGGCGCCCAAAAAATATAAAAACTAAAGATAAATATACAAAAAAAATCAATGTATGGAATATATACATGTCCTGTATTATTAAATTTTGGAGCCCCTCAAAGTTAGTTTTGTGTAAATAAATTGTGTAATTTATTGATCATGCCATTGCGAAATAATCAAGTCAAGAAGAAATGATACATAAATTTGTGATAAAGAAGGCACGGAAAGTTACCTTATAATTTAATCATTCTTGGATTCTCGTTAGTTTTAAATTCTGATATGTATTTTTATCTTCCGTCACCTTTAGGTAAGGAAGATATTGTTGTTCAAATACTCTAAAAATGCGTACACTTACGTAACATTCTCTTTACAATCAAATAATATTAATATCAAGTTTATATCTCTACCAATTTTTGAGGTATTGCCCCAAAAGTCAATATACCCCACATTTAGATAAAAACTTCAAAATTTTCAAAAAATTAATTTTTGTGTATCTAGATACTTCTCAATGCAGGTCAATATCTCTTTTAATTTTGGAGATATTCAATCTCAAATATTTTCTCAAAATTACCCATTTCTGGGCTAGATCTCTACCTAGTTTTGAATTATTAGCACAAAAGTCAATATACCCCATTTTCAGATAAAAACTTTAAAATTTTCAAAAATCTAATTTTTATGTATCTAGATACTTCTCAATGCGCTGATTCCAAAATTTGAAACCGCAGGTCGGTATCTCTTTTCATTCTCGAGATATTTAGATTCAAAGTTTTGCTCAAAACTACCCATTTTTGGGTAATAACCCAAAAATGGGTCGAGATATGAATTTGGTGACAACACCATTCGATTCTACAGACAAAAATACATAAGTATACCAATTTTCATAATTTTTGTCCAACCGGTTCATTTTTTATTAATAAAAACTTGAAAACCCCTGAAAATGGCCAAAATCTGAAAAAATCCTAAGGGGTACACCTTAGATTTTTGCGATTTTTGGCCATTTTCAGTTATTTTGCTTTAGAGATTGTATGCGGTGTTCAAAAATTCTGAAAATTGGTGAACTTATATAATTTTGCCCGTAGAATCGAATGGTGTTGTCGCCAAATTCACATCTCGACCCATTTTTGGGTTATTACCCAAAAATGGGCAGTTTTGAGAAAAACTTTGAATCTAAATATTTCGAGAACGAAAAGAGATATCGACCTGCGGTTTCAAAATTTGGAATCAGCGCATTGATAAGCATCTAGATACATAAAAATTAGATTTTTGAAAATCTGAAGTTTTTATCTAAATGTGGGGTATATTGACTTATTTAATCTAATCTAATTTGGCTCAGGGCGCCTATATATCTTGAGCCGGCCCTGAACCATGGTTACCAACGTTACAGGGGTTTAACAGCTTTTTTTTTATTAAAATACAATTCATTTCGTAATATTTAAAATAATGAACGGTGCGTGAAGTATTACTTCACGCACAGTGTGCAAAAATCAAACTTCACACATAAAAATTGATACGTGTAGTACTCACTTCACGCACGAGAGTAGAAAAAATATGTAATAAAACATTTGCAATATTAACTTTTTCTTACTGTGAAAGATCCAACTAAAAATGCCATAAAATCAGTAAGAGATGTAACTGTTATTGAGACTCCTGCATGTTGCAGCATCCATCCAATTCGCTCATGGATTGGAGATTTTATTTTATGCTCCGATACATAATTCCAACTTGCTGCTACTACGAACATGTCATCCACCCCTGAAATTTTTTTTTTTTAATTGTGTTCACCTCGTACTTTTTGTACATTAGTCCCGAGCTATTTCTTTTAGATTATTTTTGAGTGTTATATACACAAACTTTCAAGCCCCTGGTGTGAATCGACCGCATGACCTTAGGGCCGAGCGGTGAAGGTCGCTTGAGCGCTGCCTTTACACGCTCGACTACCGAGGCGACTAAAAATTTATTTCAAATTTATAATTATACGGAAATCGAATTTGTTCCACCCTGTACAAGATTACTAAATTATAAGGTAAAAATGACTCACCCCCATATATCATCAATAATTATAATAAAGTTGTAGAACTTGCAATATATTATATACATAAATTCATGCATAAGTTCATGCTTTAATCCCATACAATTAATTGATTCAATAATCATTCTTTACCAAACAATATATACAGGATTAGTTAAAAGTATGGAGACGGCGATTTCTTGTCGTTAATATTCATTTAAGGAAATTATGTTCAATACAAAAGTTTTTTAAGAAATTTTGATCTACATTTGAGAATACTTGATTTTTTTTTCTTCAATTGTTTTTGAGTTACGCTTGTCCGCGTAATTTTTTTAAATGGGAACATTAATTTTACTCTACCATTCGATAGAGTGTTTTTTTCTCTTTACAACAGTATGTTTGTTTTTTTTTTGTTTTTCAATTTATTTTAATAACATTTTTACAATTAAAAACACCGGTTCAAGTATTTACGAATAGTAGGTACATCTCAGATAGACAAAAGCGAAGCGATAAACAAACTCGAACGATGTAATTTACTTAGTTATTAATTTGTTTTTAATGATAAGATTATGACCGACAACTTTATTGCAAATAATTTTGTCTATCTTAGATGAACCTACTATTCGTAAATACTTTAACAGGTGTTTTTCCTTGTAAAAATGTTATTAAAATAAATTGAAAAACAAAAAAACAAACATACTGTTGTAAAGAGAAAAAAAAACACTCTATCGAATGGTAGAGTAAAATTAATAGGTTCCCATTTAAAAAAATTACGCGGACAAGCGTAACTCAAAAACAATTGAAGAAAAAAAAATCAAGTATTCTCAAATGTAGATCAAAATTTCTTAAAAAACTTTTGTATTGAACATAATTTCCTAAAATGAATATTAACGACAATAAATCGCGGTCTCCATGCTTTAAACTAACCCTATATATATATATATATCGCACCCCGGCGTGTGACACAAGTCAAAATTTAGAAATTCTAAGTTCATCAGATAAAATTGGTCAAAATTATGCTTCTAATACTCAGGAATACTGACATAAATCAAGATTATATTTTTCGAGAGATGGAGCTAATGTCATTTCGTTTCGAGCTAATGTAAGTAACTTTACATTCGAGAACTGTCTTCTTTAATTTAAGTTTTATGCAAAACTATTTTTTGGACTTGTGTCACATATATATATAGATGGTGATAAACTCCGACACGCGATTATCAAATTAAAACATTGCAAATAGTAATATAGAAATTAAATTCGGTTTAACATATAAAAAATATAGATATATTTACCCAAACCCATCATTAAGAAAGGAAGTGAAGTATGAACAGGACCATAGAAAACTCCTAATAAAGAACATAGACCACATGCCACTATAATGGCTAGACCAATTCCGAATAGTCCACAAAATGCCAACACAACCTGTGTAAGACAATGATAAAATATTTATTTGGAATATCCAATGAAGAATAAAACTTCATTCAAAAAACCGATACTTACTTTAGCATCAATGTAATTCAATCTAGATATAGCCACTAAAATGTAAGTGACCATCAAGAAAACACCTACTACTAATATAGGCATATCACCGAAAATTGTATTTCCGCTAATATCTGAAAAGCTGAAACATACCGTCGGCTGATTATTTCAATGTACCAAGTCCACTTTTTGAAAAAAAATTAGAACATCAAATTCAGTGCTTCTTGTACTTTAAACAGACTTATAGTTTTGTACCATGTCCCTTAAAATGGCATACACTAAGAATTGTTTTGAATCAAGTCCAGAGCCAATCAGATTTCATAATTCTGTTACGTACTTCTGGACATAGTACAGTAAAAATAATAAAAAGTGTGGATAAGGTACAAAAAGTCTCTTTATTGGATTTTTTTATAAATTTACTGTTATTTTGAACCATGTCCAACTAGGTCCTTTTATATTTCGAAATATTTAAAAATTATAACTTAACAAATTTCATACAAAGGAAAATGAAACTATACAACAAAAAAAAAATCTACATGTGTATTCATTACCCATTCTTTACAATAAAATTTTAAATGTTTGAAGCAGTTTTTTTCGAAAGTAATATTTGTGGACATAGTACATTCCAATAGTCGGCCGACATGTAGTTTAATTTCCTAAAAAAAATTTTAGTACTTATTACTTTTCTTACCTTCGGCCAGCAAAGTAAAAAATTTCTGAATGCTGCATATATTTAGATTCATTTGCCATTAGTTTAAGAAAGTTAGCTTCCCATTTTAGAACTGATACAGTTGCCTAAAAAATAATAATAAATTAAATTTTGAAACTAGCAATGGTGGCCCATTTAAAATGAACATTCTGTATAATAAAAAAAATACCCAATCTGCAGTTCCAATGTCATTTCCAGCCTTGTCCATATCAACTTCAGTAAAATTGACATTAGTCATCCAAAGAAGAGAAACAGTTTCAGCTGATACTATGTGCCCTGTAGAATTTCTTACAACTCCTCCTAATAATTTTTCATAATTTACAGGGTGCCCCGAAACTGGACTAAAACAATAAAAATTCAGTGAACTCAAAAATTAAAAGGTTTAATTTTTTTTAAGTTTTTACATACAGATACAGATATCTCTAAAATAGGGGGACATGGCTTAACCACAGATTCCTGAGGCTAAAATAAGACGATTTAATTAAACTTGCTTCTACCGGAAAATGTACCATTTAGGCAGTATTCTGCTTCAAAGTTCTTCGAAAAAAAATTAATTTTGTTTATAATAACAGAAGCCAGGGCATCGAACCCGCCAAAAACTGGGTTCGGTTTAGGTTCAGGTTAATTTGGTTTTTGAAAGATGGGTTCGGGTGCGGTTCTGGTTCGAGCATTAATAAAATTTGTGGTTTTGTTCGCGGTTCAGGTTCGAAATAATGTAAAATGAGAGCCGGAATTTAAGCAAAACGCAACAAGAAACGAACATAATTTTCACGAAAAGTCAGCCCAAACAGCAACGCAGACACCTAAGACGTCGATTATCGGCTGTATTTACCTTTCGAACTAAAATGTAATCTGAACAGCAGCCATTCATAGTGTCCAATACTTTTGGCTGAGTGTGACGCACATAAAATAAAACTATATTTCCTTACCTAATGGTGGTTGTGCTAATTTTATCTATAATTTCTTGTTTTGTAAGCTGAGCAATTTTATTGGAATCATAATTCCAAATTTCTAATAAGTTTTGCTGAAGACAACCTTTTCTAAATGAATTAACTATACCACAGTAGACAAAACTGGGCAGGTAGTAAGATGGATCAAATCCTTCGTCAGCTGCTGAGCTGTTTGCTTTGGATCTCATCATTGCTGAGATCGTTGCACTTATCATAGGTACTCTACAATAATAAAAAAAAAATAATACTAATATTGATTTGTCTGAAGTTTAAATCAAATGTTACTATTAAAAAAGCTTTCAGTACACATAATACACTTGGAATAATACAACCTTTTTAGTTTTCGTTCTGTAATATTTTATTAGTTCTAACGTTTCGGCACCATTAAGTGATGCCTTCTTCAGGGAAAATGACAAATAAATTACAACGAGACAAAAGCAAAAACAAGTAACCATGTGGTAATCACGGTAACATAAAATAGTATATATGTCTCAAGTGTGTGAAGCTGAAATTTTTACATGAGGGTGGAGATTGCGACACGAGCCGAAACCACCCGAATGTAAAATAGGCTCCACACACGTGTTACATACTATACTTTTTCTACGACCTTGCAATAAAATATATTTTTTCTTCACATTGTCATTCTTTTAACGTAAAGCCTCTGTATTATCGACTTGTGTAACCATGGTTACCAACGTTACGGGTGTTTAACAGCTTTGTTTTATTAAAATACAATTCAGTTTGTAATATTTAAAATAATGAACGGTGCGTGAAATGTTACTTCACGCACACTGTGCAAAAAATCAAACTTCACACATAAAAATTGATACGTGAAGTACTCACTTCACGCATGGGAGTAGAAAAAGTACATAAGTGTTACCTATTTGGTAAGTATACAATTTACTAGATATTATGCATCCCCGGCATTAACTAGGATGGCGAACATGCATCTTCACAGGAAAACTCTCCTTTTGCCAGAGGAAAAACCGTCCGCAAAAACTCCAGATTGCCTTATGATACATGTTTTTTAATGTACTATTATTATTTCCAACACAATAATTCTTTATAATAAAGATACGTTCTTTATTCAAATAAACATTAAATATTTAATTTTATTTAAACGAAAAAAAAAAAAAATGACAGAATATTAATATTGTTTTCTACATTGTCATTGCTATTGCTACTAATTAACGTAACTTTTGAAATTTCTTTTTAAAATTGAATCCAAAAAATATAATAACAGTTTTACATACAACTTTTAACTCTGTACAATTTTGCACTGCACAATTTTAAAATTAAAACCCCATGTAGTATGAATTCAAAAAAAAAAAAACTAACTCCTATTTTTAAATAAATAATATAAAACTTAGTAAGATATTTATTTTGTTTGGAATTTAAATTATTAGCAAAAAACACAGATTAAAATTAAAAGAAGATAATTAATATAATAAAAAATAAAACAAACAAGATAACCATGTGAAAAATAATTGAAAAAAATAAATAGATAAAATTAAATTATATTGATTTGTAAATATCATTTATTTACAAAATAATATATTATATAATTATTCTGTTCGATCTATTTTGTGGTACGTGTATACGAGTACGTACATATATACGTATACACAGAATGATGCTCGAGATGACGTCAATGTTAAGAACAAGATATAAAAACTATTAAATATATTTTTTTGGTTTCTTTTCAATTCTTAATCATCACGTATAATTCATTACTATGCATTTATAAATACATGAGATAATACTAAAATTTTCAATCGGTTGTAAGTAGGAAAAAATATTTTAAATAGATAAAAATGCATGAGTATGTAAAAGTATACTAAGAAAAATCATTTAAATGTCACTAATTTATAAAAAAAATACTGGCTATCAAGTGATGAGAGGAGTTGCAGGCTATGCGGGAGAGAAGAGGAAACTATCAGGCATTTAAGGATTTCGTGCAGGGAAGTTACGAGAGAAGGAAGAGAAGAAACGGTTCTGTTAGACGATATAGGGTCGGGACAAGATTGGATGAAGGAAGTCATCGAGAAACGGGGGGTTAATTTATGATGTAGTACCACAATTTACTGTAAAATATATACATAATATGTAGATTCTAAGCCGGTTAGACAAGAATAAATATAATAAATAAAAATAAAATAAAACATATTTTACAGATTTTTTTAAATAAAATAAGTAGACGACACATTCAAATTCAAAAGGTTCCAAATGTCAAAAAATATAAAAAAAAACATTTAAATAAAAAATTTGTATACAATACATATGTTGATGAAATAAAATGTCAGAGATGAAACAATTTATACATATGTATATCTTGTAGAATAGGTACACAAAGTATAAATTCAATAGTTCAAAAATACTTTGACTAATACGTCGACTCATCATGTGTATCACACTACATATATAAATAAATGGATAATAATATTAAAAAAAAGGAAACGAAGACTTGTTATTGTATCTTAACAATACTTTTTCAAATAAGAAAACAAAACTGAAAATGAAAATATGAGAAATTTCTCGACTGTGGTATAGATTAAGTGTTAGTAATTGCTCCACTAATTACAATAATATGTATAATTATTGTATTTACTCGAAATCACAATCACAGCATTTATTTTCCTACACAACCGATGTTTAGGTACAGTCTTGCGCCTTCATCTGAGTAAGTACGATCTTACAAAAATATGTACACAAAATACATTCATTTCAACATCATATAAAAATTCATAAAAAGAACATAAACAGAATTATGTGGTAGAATTTGAGAATGGTTTCAGTTATTGTTTTACAAAATTAAAACGTTACTTACTTGAAACAAACGTCGTTCCATTTAGCCAGATCTGCTTGTGTGACTTTTTCATTTAAATAATTTAATTCTAATAATACTTCGGGTGTCAGAACATCATTAGCCTTGGCAATAACAGCTTCAGGTCTAGGATATCTTTGGAAAGTGCTCACTAACCATTCTGTGTCATGGAGAAAATCGGAACCCTCTGGAGTCCATAATTTTATAGGATTTTTTTCTTGTCTAAATCTTACAAAACCTACTGAACTTAACATTACTATACCAATACATATCAATATTGTTAATACTGGACGTTTTGCTACAGCTTCGCCTAACCTAAAAATATAACAACAATATTTGCACAACAATTATTTACATGCATTGTTATTACCTATAAAAAAAGTGTTCTATGTTGTTGATAATAGCGTTTGATACTCTTTCCATACATTTTGAATTTCGCGGGTGATTTCCTGCCATTCTGTAAAAATTCAAAATTGAAACTAAATTTTGAGAATAAGTTAATGGCTAATACCGATGTTGTTTCGAAATTTCAGTGTTTAAAACTGGAATTCGTGAAAACTAATAAGTGCAAGGTTCATGGTAAACCAACAAAAACTATAATTAATGTAAATTTGTCAGTACTACGTTTACACGATTACTTCAACTTGAAAAATTACCTTCTTTTGTAACAAATGTGTAAATTTGTTATTGGGCTTGTAGGAACTGATAATTGCTATACTTATAAACTTATATTAAGAGATGAACAAAAAAGCATTAGTCAGCAAATATATTCGATTTTCATTTTAACATCAAATATATTTTCATATACATTTATAAATGAAATTAAAATATTTATTTGTTTCAAATATTCTATTATTGAAATGTTCTTTATTTTAGTCTATTTATTTAGAACAAAAATGTAATCAATGATTTTACCACACAATAATATTGTTTACACATAAACGAATAGAAAAATGCTAATAACAATATAAAACAATGAAAATAACTGCAATGAATAAAAACCTAAAGATACAATGTAAACATAATCAAATGTGAGCCAGATTATGAATAGAGACGTTCAGGGTTAGGTAGGACATTTTTGTTAGAAAAACAAAAAAATAAAAAAATTATTTCCAAGGAGACGGCAGTGCACTTGCTTTATAATAAACATATTTACTTTTTTACATTAAGTACACAAATACATAAATCTGTAATGGTGTAGGATAACTGAATGAATATGCATTTTTGCGTATATATATATACTTACTAGATACAACAATGTTGTATGATATTAAAAGATTACCTAACTGTACGAAAATGACAATAAATGTTCAACGTAAGACATTAAATTGTATCAATGCATGATTCATATTTGGTTATTTTACTCATGGTCAAGCGATATCAAAACAAAAGCAACGAACGTTTGCTTCATAAATAATTACTATTAAAAATGAAATATAAATAATGAAATGACTAAGATCATATAGCTTACGAAATGATCAGATCACACAATTTTCATTTATTAACTATCAATTGTAGCATTATAGTATGTAAATATGTGATTACAACCACTCAGTACCAAGCATTTTCACCCAAAAAATACAACAATGTGATAAATGATATAAAAATTTTATTTTTGTGATGAATTAATGAATAATATTGAATTTATTATGACAAACGTCTGTTTTTAAATTCGTAATTAAGTATTTTCAAACATAAATATTATATTATTATTTATAATATTAAATTTAAACATAAAGCATTATCACAAAAAAATTATAACAATGCGATAAATAATGCAAAAATTTAACTTGTAAATAACGTCAATAACTTTATTATGAGAAACTTCTATTTTTATACTCGTAATCAGGTATTTTCCAAACTTTAAAAATTTGTGTTTTTGTTTATAATATCAAATATAAATAATGATAAGATGCTTGAACCGCGATACCTTATCAAGTCATAAAACGTATAAAAGCAAACTACATCAACAACTCTGTGAATAAGACTGCGTGGTATTTAGTAATTTAGTGCATGTTTTATAAACATTCAGGGTAGACATTCCACCTTACAACAATGAACGAAACAATGCATGGTGATTGTTTAAAAAATGTGCAACTATACAAAGATAATTTCGGATTCTTTTCGGATAAAAACACTGGGGAGCAGGTGCCTATTCACCGACTTACGTGGAAAAATCAAAATGGGATTGAAGTCCAAATGATTACATACGGTGCAACAATCACAAAGATATTCGTACCAGATCGCAATGGGGTTGTTAAGGACATTGTTATGGGTTTTGATGATATGGAAGGTTAGGTTCACATTGTTATCATACAACAATAAATTACAACTCTACCTTTTTGTAGGATATCTCAAGGCGTTAAATCCTTACTTTGGGGCCACTATAGGACGAGTAGCAAACAGGATTGCTGATGGACATTTCAAAATAGATGATCAGCTGTATAGTGTATCAAAGAATAGGGGATCATTCACACTACATGGGGGTTTCGTAGGATTTGATAAAGTGAGAAAATCTAATGACACGATTAACATACAATGTAGAATTATTTTAATTTTTTTAATTGTATTCCAATTTGTGCAGTAATTGACTATTTGTTCTCAAAACTACTTTAAACCAGTAATATATAGATTGTTGAAAATATCGAGACAAATATTTTTATAAATTGAAGCATTTAGGTTCAAAGAATGAAAAGGTTATAGTAAAACTACCTTTACAGCTTACAACTTTTGTAATAATATTTTTTACGTATTTTTGAAATAATTTGCAATCTGCGTAATATTTTAAATTTAAATTCTAAATAACTTTTTTTATATTTTTATAAAATTATAATTGTGCGTTTTTAGTTTCAGTATACATACGTACCTTATTTCTAAATAACTCTAAAGCACAACAATGACACTTACATTTTTTAAAATTTATATGTTCGGTTAATTTATTTTTTTCAAGTGAACAATTATCTATTAATTAATGAATTATTATTAATTTTTGGGGTGATTTCGACACTTTCTTACCAAATTTCTGCAAAATTAATTTTACTTGATCTGCAACTGTTATTTAAAGCTTTTTTTACCTAAACTAATTCGGGAAGCAGAAAAATATGAAGGTACGATTTTATTTATTAAAGTCTTATGTTCGGGAGTTTCAGTCAGGAATTCGATTTGTTTCAACAGCAATTTTAATATAACGGTACAAATACAATTTGTTAGACTATAATTGCTTTCAAGAGATCTAGAATTAATATGCGTACATAATTATATTCTATATTTAAAATACAATTTTTCTTGCTAGGTGGTATGGCAATATGACATCCAAGGAAAAGCAGTAGTCTTCAGCCATTTATCTAAAGACAATGAAGAAGGATTCCCAGGGAACTTATTAGTAAATTTAACGTGTGAACTAACTGATGATAATGAATTTAGAATGGATTATAAAGCCTACACTACCAGACCAACTTATGTGAATTTAACTAACCATTCTTACTTTAATTTAGCAGGACATAATGCGGGCGCAGAAGAAGTTTATAATACAACAGTACAAATTAACGCTAATAAAATTACAGCTGTAAATGCAGATGCTATTCCTACAGGTATTTTTCACCAAATTTTAAAATATTTTAAAATTCATCTCACACCCTTCCTTTTTTTGTCTTACTCTCTAATTTCCTTGCGACCAAATTTATTTATATTTTAGTATATAAACATATCCAAATATAATCCGTTTTGTTATTTTTACTTCTTAGGGGAACTTCCATCAGTAACAGGAACAATTTTCGACTTACAAACTCCTAAAATTTTGAGAGATGTTATCAATAAAGTTCCTGGAGGAGGATATGATCACAATTTCTGCGTTAACACCCCGAACAAAAAAGATGTAATTTTTATTGCGAGGTAAAATGATATGTGCAAAATTGAAAATTGGAAGAACTCTTTTCTGTTTTTATAGAGCTACGCACGAACCGAGTGGAAGAATTTTGGAAGTTTATAGTAATGAACCTGGAGTACAATTTTATACTGCTAATTTCTTACCTATAAAATCTCCAGAGGTATTTATTTGCTATGAAAATCGAAATATGTTATTTTTTCTTACCTTTGCAGACTGAACAATTAACTGGGAAAGACAATTGTTTGTACAATCGACATGGATCATTTTGTTTTGAAACTCAAAATTACCCAGACGCCATTAATCATGTAAGATAATTATTTTTTGGAATTTTATGCAATGAATTAATCATTATTTTTAATAGGCTAATTTCCCAAATGCAGTATTACGACCAGGAGAAATGTACAACAATATTACATATTTTGTATTTCCTGGATCAAAAAGCAATTGTTAAACAATGATTTGTAATGTGCAAATAATTTTGTAAATATTTTTTACACAAATGTATTTTGTACTATGTAATTGTTGAATATTGAAATAAAAATGTGATTTAACTTATTTTGTTTATTTACGGTATATTATATATATGATTCAATATAATGGAATTCTGAGAAATATAAGTAATTGCCAAAAATACTTTCAGAATTACTACAAATGTGTCACATGTTTATATTTTCCTTTATTACTTTTTAATTGTTAAAAATTTTGGAATAATAGGAAAAAAGTAAAATAAAAATTCAAATTTGAATCCGGTTAGAAATATGAGTGCAAATGTTCGTGTTGAGTGCGATAAGATCTTGTTATATTTGTTCGATAAACATATACATTTCCTTAATATTCTCAACGTACTCAAATTACACGTGTGAGAAAGAAAATGGTTTAAGTTTCAAGTGGTTTAGCATGAGGAAACGAATGAGATTTGCCGCCATGGAATTCTATTGAACGTTTGCCCTTGGGTTTGCATCCCCTTTCCCTTCCCGTCCTGTTTTTAGAAATGGCGTCCAAGTAAAGCGGTGGGTGGTCGCCTGTTATCGAAATTTGACAGTGCTTTATTTCGATGTTCCTAATTAATCAAGAAGTTTGATTGACATTAAAAAATTATTGCGCAAATTTTTATATTTGATTTGTTTATGACAATTGAGTTAACATGAAAAGTATTGTATGGGTGTAGGTTCTGTACACTGTGTAATGAGTACTGTCATATTTTACCAATAACAACATTTGAACACCAAGACAAGCATGAATCATGAAGCAAAAAGGATGTGTAATGTCACATGTTAAGGTATGTAGTGCCCAAAACGGTGTGCGCATTTAAATAATCTGTGAAATGTGTCGTGTGATCTGTCATGAGCCCACATACAGCTGTGTCATTTGGTTTTTATATTTCATGTTGTGATATCGTGTGCTTCTCGATTGAAGCTTATTCCGTGTGTTTAGTGTGTTCGAAGAATGCATGATCGTCAAGGCATTGGTACTTAAAAAGGTGCAGCAGGTGTCTTGGCGGCATGGCACGTAAGGTGGAAGCTGTCAAAACGGTCAATGTGGCTGTGGTCGGCTTGTCTGGGATGGAAAAGGATAAGGGCCAGGCAGGCGTAGGGAAATCATGTCTTTGTAACAGGTTCATTCGATCACTTGCCGACGATTATAACGTCGATCACATATCTGTTCTCAGTCAGGTATTTTCATTATTAACTTCCTGTCATTTTGTGACATACCAACTAAATGTTGTTTGTTTTTATTTTTACACAGACCGACTTCAGCGGCCGGGTTGTTAATAATGACCACTTTTTATACTGGGGAGAAATTGTTAAACCGTCTGAAGATGGGGTAGATTTTCAATTTCAAATTATAGAACAAACCGAATTTATTGACGATGCATCTTTTCAGCCTTTCAAAGGTATGTGTGCTCCAGTCTTGTTTCTTAATGTTATGTTATGTTGATTTAAATCAACAATAATTATTTGATAACACAAAAAACACTCTAGAATATAACAAAAATATATTTTTAATGGAACATTATTATTAAAAAATTTAAATAAAAATACCAATTTTCCAGCTTTTTGTGTACCGTGTCTGTTTCTTAATTTCGAATGCAGTAGCCTAAACAAATATAATTTTTAAAATTATTTCTATTTGGTCCTAATTTTTCTGTTTGTGACTCCTACCATTCAACACTTGATACGTTATTTATTACTTCTTCCGAAAACATTACATTTATTAAACAGATATGTCTCAGTAATATTTTTTCGGTATATACCAGTAATATTTAAAAAATGTATCCAAAATTCAATTTGCATTCTTACGAAGGTTAAAAATTTACTTATACAGGAACTTTGACAACGAATGTAACAACTCAACATATCATATTTTTCCCAACGAGAAAAATTCATTTTTATTACTCGTAATAATCTACTATTGTCAAGTAAAATTCAGAAATTCAATTGTTGCACTTTTTTGTTGTTTGTTGTTTCCATAGCAGCCTTCGATTTACTTTTTTCAATTTAATTTTAGTATAAATAACAATTTTTATTAATTTTTCTGTTAATTATAAAAATAAATTATTATTGTTTTATATCATTGTAAAGCTAAAAAAATCTCTATTTAAAAATGCCATAGCTTAATATGACCTCCATATGAAAAATAAAAGTTGCTATCAGTACTCGTAAATGGTTAGATATAAAAAAAAATTGAGTACTTCTGCAAATTCACCATACAAAAGTGCCTTAAGAAAGTGCAAACCAGAATCTCGTATTATTTCATATAACAAAGTTATAAGCAAAAAAAGAAAATCGCGAAATTTACATTTTCACCTGTATCTAGTGACCTATGCATTTTTTCGCAAATAACAAAACACCATTAAAATAGCCTCCTAATGGCGCAACTTTTGTCTAATTTAACCAACCTCGTAGCTTTTTGATTTTTTTAAATCATGATTTATATCCACTCTGGCAATGCAATAGTAACTCGTAAATGGTTAGATATAAAAAAAATTTGAGTACTTCTGCAAATTCACCATACAAAAGTGCCTTAAGAAAGTGCAAACCAGAATCTCGTATTATTTCATATAACAAAGTTATAAGCAAAAAAAGAAAATCGCGAAATTTACATTTTCACCTGTATCTAGTGACCTATGCATTTTTTCGCAAATAACAAAACACCATTAAAATAGCCTCCTAATGGGGCAACTTTTGTCTAATTTAACCAACCTCGTAGCTTTTTGATTTTTTTTAATCATGATTTATATCCACTCTGGCAATGCAATACAAAGAACGTTGTCCATTTGCAGGTGGTAAAATGGAGCCGTATGTGAAAAGATGCGCCGCTACTAAAATCACTTCAGCCGAAAAATTAATGTATATTTGCAAAAATCAATTAGGTATTGAAAAAGAATACGAGCAACGAGTGCTTCCTGACGGTAAATTAAATATTGATGGTTTTGTGTGTATTTTCGATGTGAGCGTTGTGCCGAGCCGGACATTAGAGAAGCAAGTAGAAATAGTGAGCGCAATATTAAATAATTTAGTTAAAACTAAGAAGCCAGTAGTCCTTGTCACAACAAAGAATGACGATGCCAACGAAGCGTATGTGCGCGAAGCCGAAAAGCTTGTCCAGCGGAAAGAATACAAAGGCGCCATTCCGTTGGTGGAGACCTCCGCGCACGAGAACATCAACGTGGACCTGCCGTTCGTGTTGCTCGGCCAGATCATCGACCGCAGCAAGGTCCGCTCCAAGGTCATCCCGTACACGGAAGCTGCGCGCATCAAGAAGGAGATGATGGATGCAGCTACAGAGGCCTTCACCAGGCTCATCCGAACCCACGTCACCGACTGCCGAGCGCTCTGGTCGCAGACCTGCAAGAAGCTGGCCACGCATAAAGACTGGATTTACTTTGTTCAGCTCTTTGGAATGGATGGGACGCAGAGGCTCTTCCGCAGACATATTAAGAAACTCAAAGATGAGCAGCTGGCGAAGAAGGTCGCGCATTACATGGAAATGTTGCCAGACATTTTACATGAGCTAGTTCCGGACATAAACACTTTCACCGACAGGTACAAACTATAGTAAAAATTTTTAGGCAGAGTAGTCACGTCATCAAAGTTTGTAACTACATAATGACGTCACGAAATTAGTAGGTTTACATGGTACACTAATTTAATTTTAAAAAATAATTGTATTTACCTGCGA
Source organism: Ophonus ardosiacus (assembly GCA_943142095.1). Taxonomy (NCBI): domain Eukaryota; kingdom Metazoa; phylum Arthropoda; class Insecta; order Coleoptera; family Carabidae; genus Ophonus; species Ophonus ardosiacus. The sequence goes on along the minus strand of OW964833.1, from coordinate 45,906,292 downwards.
TGCTAATTTATGTGATCAAGTTAATTTATTTAATAGTCGAATAATAATTGAATATTATTGTAAAATGTAATATATTTCCAATTTATGGTATTGAAAATTCGGTGTAGGGCACACCGAGTCGGGTTTCAGAAGGAATACGGGGAGTGAATGAAGCACTTGATGAAAAATAAGAAAATTAATGTTAATTGACATTGAATATATTTTTAAAACAATTGATTTGATTTTATTTAGATTTACAATTCTGTAGTGTTATAGAAAAGTAAAGAGTAGCACTATAAATTCGATTTATTGAAAATATAATTAAAATAACATTTAAAAAATATATTATATTTGATTTAAATTATATATCTTCACGTATACTCAAATAATTATAAGATATTATATTTGATTGAAAATACTCCAATAATACAATTTACAATTATTGAAATTAACACAAACTGAAAACAGAAAAGTAACGAACTAATGACAGCAGACGCTTGACAATTCCGGGAGAAACATGTCATGTAAACGTTTAAATATTGAAATCCAATAGTACCAACATGTAGAGAAAAAATGAACTACAATTATTTTAAATAAATTAAAATTCATTGAAAACATTATGTTTGACTTTAAAATAACTGTAAATTTAATTAAAATGTACTTTACTTATAGTATGCAAAAAATAGTATTTATTTTCTTCGTTTTCCTAAACATATACAATACTACAGTGTTTTTTCATTTTGTAAGGAAATGATGACGTGACTACTCTGCCTAAAAATTTTTACTATATCATTAGTTTGTATTTAAAATATTCAAATTCTTTTTGTTATGTAGTGATTGGCCATCCATTCAACAGTACCTGAAGTCCCATCCCGATTTTTCTCAATATTTTTACGAATGTCCGGAAGACATGCCGTGGACAGAATGCGAGCTAAATTCGGATACCGAGGATACTAGAATTCCCTATGACGTCTTGGACACCAGTGACGCCGAAACAGTTTATAAGAACCATGTAAATGCTTTGCAGCAAGAGCAGAAACGTTTGGAGTATGTATTCATGACTATTAACTGATTTTGGTGGTACTAATCTGTGCTTTTCTAACACTTTAACACTTTTTGTTTCTTGCAACACATAGGATGCCGAAAAGGTATAACTCGGTAAATTACATTCTTACTATTAGAATCTAATCTAAAAGGATTTGTAGATGGAAGAAGCAGTTTAAGCAACTTTTGGAAGACACCGGCTACGTCACTCCTGGGAAGCATTTATCCGAAGTTCGAGTTCTGTTCATGGGAAGGGAATGTTTCGAGGCGCTTTCTGAGCATGACTGTCAGCAAATTTATGATAATCATCAACGGGAACTTATTGAAAACGCCAAACATAATTTTCAGGTATTATTATACCAGTTTTACAATGTTCGTTGTTTTATCTGCTGTTTTCAGGAACTTCTTCTCGAACATGCCGATTTGTTTTATCATTTTAAAAGTATTACACCAACTGGGACCATTACGCAGGAGGACATTAAAGAAATTACCGATGTGTTGCAAGATGATTTTAGGTAGGTTTTAATTTCATTCATATCAAAAGATTTTTTTGCTATACAGTACAATCGCGTTAGTGCGAACAGAATAAATCCAGGCTTGTTCATATTATCGAACTGTTCACATCACCGAAGGTTTATAAAACTAAATCTAATATAAGTAATGAAACACGCAAATTTAATTAAATACATACATATATTTATTAAGCCAAATTTACTATAATATATGTATACATACAATAACTTCTAAAAATCGCACTCTATGTCCAACTTTGAAACGCTGAATGACCGAGGTGTTTTTTTATTTAATTTTACATGCAATTCTTCCGCTTTTTCTTTTAGCATACTAACAGAACAATTTCGGTTACGTTGTTGCAAAAACCATTTATACAAGGCTGCTTTTATTTTTGCAATTCAGCTATTTTTAAAGTGCGTTTTTTATCCGGCTTTGTCATCTTACTTACGGTTTTATTTATTGAAAGTTTCTTTATTGAAAGTTTCTTGTTTTTTAAACTGCAGATAGTGGACTTCGCTATGCCATATTTCTTGGATAAAAAGGTTATATTAACACCATTGTTCAGACAAAATTTTTGCTTTTTCACATAGAGGTAAAGTTTTTAGTGTAAATTTAGGCATATTTTGGAAAGAAAATTAAAAATAATATTTGATAAAATACAGGGGTCTTAGTTGTCATAAATTCCTAAAAATTCATAAATTCACCCAAAAATCCTAAAATCGCCATAAATTAAAAAGTATGTCATAAAAAATCATAAATTCTAGTAACAAATTCGAATAACTAATGCAAATGGACATCTTATATGTACCAATAATTTTATATATTTTATTCAATTTTGACGTTTTAAACTGTCATTGTTAACTCCATAGCAACAACTATAAGTAACACTTTTTTCGCAAGTGAATTAAATTTTTTTAAATCACTCACATTTTTTTTAATTCACTCTGCAACAAATAATGCATTTAAAATAACATCAGGCACGAAATTAATACTTACCATAGTATTTATTAGACATTATCAGCCATTTTCATTATTTTTCACAGCATATATGACAGACAATAAAACTTTTTAAATAGACGATTTGACATCTATCATGGACGATTGTCATGCACAGACTACTAACTGATTAGTTTTTTGTTTTGTCAAAATTAAATATTATAATGGTTTTTATTACTATTTCATCAAAATTGAATAAAATATTTTTCAAACGTTGTGAGATAAGAATGTTTATTCACTCGAAGAAACTTTCTTCTCATGAATAAACATTACCTTAGCTCACTTGGTGTGTAAATATCTATTACGTAAGGGTATTTTTTATTTTGTTTAATAAACATAAAAGTCCTAAATTTGTCTTAATTTTTGTTGATAAAATGTCCTAAATTTCTAAATAAATTATTAAATTTGTTACTAAGACCCCTGAAAATAGCAAAAGAGCAACAATACTTCTATTAACTTTTAAGCTGTTTTTTCGTTCAAACTACGGAGTAGTCTATATAATCGAGTTTTTACGTTAACGCGATTGTACTGTATGTATTTTTGTTTCAGGTATAAATTGTTGGATCGCCTGGATCAAGACCGCAAGTTGATGTTATTCCAACATCTTGGTTTTGTTCATTGTCCAATCCGAGAACATTGTCCATCATTTCCAAATTGCATGGATGCCCTCATAGAAAGAATATTAGCTTCCAAAACGCACAGGTACAGATTGAAATTTGTTCTAATTTAAATCAATAAATAGTTACGCGTGGGTGAACAGATGTTTAGCGTAGCGACTGCGTGTGCGTTGATTGAATAAAAATAAATCTAATTGAAACCTGTTGCTTTAATAAAAACAAAATTAATTTTTTTGTAGCTTTTATGAAAAGAGAGAAAAAATAAAATAAATATTAGTCTGGCGCGGATTGCTCTTTAGGGTGGGGCAACCGTACATTCAACTTTGACTTATTAATGATTTTATAGTTTAAAGTAGTTGCCGTTCTTCAAATTTAATCTAAAATTAAATCGAAATAAGTGTATATAAAATTTTTTAGTTATTCATTTGTATGACAAATATGACAGGTGTGATTTTGTACGTTGAATGCTTAATGAATCTTAGCTATTTAGGAAATATAAAAGGTCAGATTTGTATCGTTGCATGTACTTGGAATATGAATGAAGTGATAGTCGGATGTCTATGAATTACTAATTATAATCACTGGTTGTTATTATTCCTATATTTACATTGACTGTGTTCGCTTTATTTGGTAACAATGGGGTATCCCGGTGATATGAAATTATGCAAAATAGTAACTTTTTTCTATATCTTTGTAATATGTTTAGTATAAAGTTTTCATTCATAATTTGATGTTAGAAAATTGGAATTCTTTACAAATCTAGAAACGTCCTTGAAAGTTGTTGCTCATTTCAGGTTAAATACAGGGTGTTTCTATACTTATGTATCAAATTTTATGGGCATATATTACTTAATCAACATAGGTCCGATCTTTAGTAGTTTCCGAGATATGAGGCAGTGAAAAATGAGTTTTTACGTGGTTTACCTATGCTATCTCGAAAACTAAGAGTTACGACTTCGATTAAATGAGGCTTTTTGTTTATTTTTGAGAGGTGATCTTAGATGTGCTTTTGTTTTTCAAAAAAAGTCAAATAATTGTACTAAGTTAAAAAATTTATAGTAACTTTGGCCAATATTTAATTTTTAAATTATTGTTAGAAATTGAAAAGAATGTTTCATATAAAATTTTTTTTAGTCTATCTCAGATAAATGAAATGAAAAAAAAGATAGCTGAATATTCCATTGAATAATGGAGTATTCCACTACAGTAAAATTTATAAGTAAAATTATTTTAGTATAATAGATGACTCTATGAGAAAAGAGAAAAATGTAAAAAATGTTCATAATCATTGTATTTAATACGTTTTTTTTTGTTAAATATAGTTTAGCGCGTAAAACATATGACGTATTGACGAGCAGTCAGTTGATTGTTGTGGGTGATTTTGTTTGTTTGGTCATATTACGTTTTAAATTCATGTGAAAATAAAACAAACAATTAAGATAACTAATATGAACATGAACATCAAACATCCATAAAATAAGATATGAATAAGATTTTATTATTTGTACTGTCACAAGCGATGATGTTTCTACAGAGAATTTATTTTAAAATGCAACATTATAGTTCATCACTTCCATGGTTACTGACTATTGTCAAAAAATGACAGCAATGTAAAATTTGTCCATTTTAAAATGCAACATTATAAATAGTATTGCAGCACAGGAGATACCTCCAAAACATATCACAAATGGTGTCAATTCTTATTACGGTCGACTAGAATATTGCCTCAGAGTGATTGGGGGTATTTTTTAACATTTACTACATAGTACTGCATTATTACAGTCTTTGGTAGATTAATGGAGAGATAAGTATTATTATTTTATTGTTATCTTTGTGCAGGCAGGTCTACAAGTTTAGATTTCATTACGAAGTATTTTAATAAAGACACTAAGTAATTATTATCTTGTAGTTATACCCAGCAAAATATAATCTTTCTTTACAAAATGCAAGGAGCACGCATATTTTTACTCGGTTCCTTTCCCATTTTTAAAAGATGAATGCATAACTTTCGTCTACCAACTATTTCAAATTGGCAAATTTCTCTAATAAATTTTTCTATAGAATTTAGGTTCTTGTTTTCGGAAAATTCTGCGTGCTAATGACGTACATAGATTAAACGCAACTAAAACGTTTTGAAGTTTTAGATTTTGTTATTATACTTTATTTCACGTAAGAATAGCGTTGGTTTAGTTAGGGATATATAAATTCTACCCTTTGATTGGTCAGAATATAAACCTATTTCACAGAAACGAAACAAATATCGTCTGTCAGTTGTCAAATAAAATCTACAGAATTAAGTGATGTTTAACCATATTTTGTTGCAATTTTAGATTTTGACATTTTTACAGATAAATATATTTATTATTAACAAAGCTTGGTTTCACAAATTTGAATTATTTATTCAATGCATGTAAAAACGGTCGGCTCTTAAGAGTAATCTACTATTTTCTTACGTAAAATGAAGTATAGCCTACAAATTTCAATCCACTCGTGATTTATTTGTTAAATAAGTGACAGAAACGATGCATTTGCCGCTACCTCGGCTAGGACTTACTACCATGCACTAGTTCATATTTTCGCCGCTAGACGTCATGTTGCTCTATTTCACTAGCGAATAGAAGTTACATTAAGGATAGGGGGATGGGATATTTATCAGAGATTACTTCACGGGTATTGCAAGTTGGTTACCGAAACCATAATCACTTACCTTAGTGTAGTTAGCAGCAGCACCCAATACTTTCATGTTTTTTGTTTCAGACCGTCATCTTGGAATAGAAATAATCAGTGGCTTCTTAGCTCAGACAATAATCAACTCAACCTTGTTATACTTGGTGTTAATGGCCTTGCTGATGAGTTAGCAGCCAAAATCAGAGTAAGCTTCTCACTATATCTTATTGTTTTTTACCACTAAGTATTTTCTTGTTTGTAGGCGCAGTGCGAAGACGACGAATACGAAATAGATTGTCAGTTGTATAGCCTAGACTACAGAATAATTAACGGTGATGTCAGTTTGCCACATAACTCGTTCCGAACTGCAGATTTTGTGCCTCATGGTAGTTTTTGTGTGTATTCGAATGCGGAATCGTTTGAGTATATCCGCGAGAGTTTAGAGAAAACGTTGTTGTCGAATTTAGAACAGGAAGATAAGCTGCCGTTTCAAGGATTGCCCATAGTATTAATGTTCCTACAAGATTCCTTCCTTGAAGAGAAGGATGTTTTGAAGTTGAGAGAAGATGGCCAGAACCTGGCAGACAGGTATGGGATCTTTTTTTATTGTTTCAGATTTAAGTCAATGCGTCAAAATAACACTTATATTTTTTTTTTGTTCTTTTAATGAGGTATTGCAAAAAATATGCACATGTTTTTTTTTGTTAATACGAATATGTTAACTTCGTTCAAACTTCAAGTTTTAGGCTGATGTTTTCGGCAAATAACCTATATTTGTAACACGCGTTTGACGTTTAAAATTACAACAAACGCCACGGAACATACTGTTACCTTATTGGCTTGTACCAGTAAACGGCACTGGGCAAGGGGAGAAGTGGTGCAATAGTCACTTACAAAATTGCAATTTGCACGAGCGCCTCTAACGGCGAAGCATAGAAATCAAGGTTGCTATGGTTACCCCGTACAAACAAAGACCTGTCATCAGCCGTAGACTTTACACTCTAGCCATCGTTTTAGTTGAATAATCGAATGATCTTCAATATTATCAAACAAAAAAGTTGCCCCAGACACATCTTCTGGTTTTAAACTCATTTTTATTAAACACAACGTACACATCACAATAAAGAATTAGGTTTAACACTGAATAACAGATGCGAATACAATGACAGATAGGAACAGGGAACGGGGCGCAAGACAACGAGGGGAGGTTTGTTTGTATTCATGACCTTCTATATCTCTCTTGCAGTGACGTCAATTTTGTAAGTGTCTATTCAGCTGCTTTCTTGAGAATATCACGTTTAATAATTATTTTCTCTTAGAGATTAATTTGAATAAAAATAAAAAATTTCCAGTACGTACAGACGTACATTATTGGCCATAAAGATAGCAACTTAAAAAAAAATCAATTGCTCTAATGTAAAATCTGGGATTTCAGAAATAAATTACTGCACATTAGTGTCTTGAACCAAGTTTAATTTACATTAAAATAATTTACATTATATTAACAAAAATTGATTCACTTGATAACAATTGGAGATTTTATCAATCGACACTTTGTGTAACTCAAAAAAATGAAGACAAGTTCGAAATATTTCTTTTATTCTTAAAAATTGATTTATGTGCAAAAAAATATTTTTTATTTGGACATAAAAATAAAAATAGCAACTTTTATAAAATTAATATAAAAACTAAATTTTCTAATATTTAGTGTAATAACCGGAACCACGAGAACTTATTACTTCTTCTCGTTTCATCATGAATTCAAGTAATTTTGTTATTACATTTCTATCAATTAATCTTAGTTCATCGCTAAATAATACTCTTTTCCACATGTCAGTTGTCCAGTTTACATGATTTTCTACAAAAAAATAATCGGGCCTTCACGTTCTTCTTCGAAAGAAGTAGTTTCTTTGCAGGCCGACGACTATAAAGTTCTCCGGCAACTAATATTCTTCTTCCCTGTCTTGAAGATATTTTATCTTTAACATTACTTAATAGAAAGCCTAAAATTTTCTTTGATGATTTTTAACGATATGTGTTTTATCATTCTGTCGCTTCGGTTTGATGTTTTTTTTTTTTGTCTATTAGAAATTGTAGAAGGCTCAATATTCTCCTTCCTTCGAAAATGGATTATTATTCGTGCTATTGTAGATTTATGCAAATTAAAGTTCTTCGACATTTTATTCCGCGAAGCACCATTTTCATATGATTTAATTATTAAATTGCGAAATTCTTTAGTCAAAGTCTTATTACGTCCCATAATTTTGAAGTACTAATTTATATTTTTTAAACAATTATACGATATAAACGTTGAAATTGAGAAAATAAAGACATTCATTATGTAGTTGCTATTTTTATGTCCAGACAAAAGTAAGAATTATGCAAATTAAATAAATTCTATAAATTTAATATAAATTATTTTAACATAAAATAAACTTATTTTAAGAGGTTATTCTTTATGTAATTTATTTTCAATATTCTTATGGTCACTTCAGAGAAATAGAAATTTTTTAAAAGTTGCTATCTTTATGGCCAATACTGTACGTTCCATGGTTCCCCCTCTACTTATTTTCTTTAATTTTTGAAGAAAATACTGTTTTACAAAAATCGATTTTACATCTGCCAGATTAATTAAAATGCATTTTTTTTATATAAATGATAAACACAAAAATACTTTATTGAGTTCCAATTCTTTTAACAACCAAATGTTCATCAGCAATAAACTACAAGTCTAATTTCGCAATAATGTATTATCAAAATTTAATAATTTTTTTACAAAGTGCACGTAATGAATTTCAAAAATTCAATTTTGAAGCTCAATAGGGATGACTGAAATATATTAATTGACATTTATTTCACATTCGTGTCTCTTATAGTTTTTGAATAATGGCGTGTTTTCTTAACACGTATTTTGCCATAAGCGAATAAGCACCGGATCTATCTATATTTTTCAGTTTACAATGTCCGTATATGGATGTATGTCTCGACCAGACAACCCCAGAGCAACTAGTGTCCGATGCTTTACATCAACTCGTCCAAAGTATCCATCATCGTGCAGGATTCTTAAATATTTATCAGTCCGTCATTGAGTGTGTTGAACCAGACATAAGGTAAGTTTAAGAAAAATATAAACTCCTTTCTTCATTGATCCTTAGTTAACAATTAGTCGACTAGTAGATTCGGATGGAAATATTTCAGGTTCAGTTAGGGATGTAAAAGCGTAAATTAGAAAACTGGGAATTGTAACATTCTTCTGCTGCCTTTTACAATTAATTTCAGGGATATTACATTTAATGATCAATTTAGTCAACTTGGCTTTTGAATTGAATAATAATCAGACATATGTTTCTCTGTTCATAGCCTACTCCGAGTTTTTAAATAACATGATATACATATCGCACCCCGGCGAGAATAGTGACACAAGTCAAAATTTAGAAATTCTAAGTTCATCAGATAAAATTAGTCAAAAATATGCTTCTAATAATCAGGAATAGTGACATAAATCAAGATTATATTTTTCGAGAGATGGGGCTAATGTCGTTTCATTTCGAGCTAATGTAAGTTACTTTACATTCGAGAACTGTCTTCTTTAATTTAAGTTTTACGCAAAACTATTTTTTGGACTTGTGTCACTCTTCTCGCCGGGTTGCGATATCTCAAATACTAAATGGGTACAAAAAAATACCGTACCCAACAATAATGAAAACTTTTAAGGATCCCTCAAATTAAATATTGCGAATAGATAATAGTTGCGATGTTTTTTAAATTAACGCGAGGTAGTGGCATTTAGACAAGCTATTATAAATATTGCAAGTTTATATTGATTTTAATATGTTCATGAAATATGTATGGAAAGGACAGTTCTGCACATAAATTTGGAAAATATATCAATAAATCGCGAATTTGATGCAGTATACTTGAGTACACTATAATTTTTAATTTAGTAGTGGAATTTGTACAATATATGCAGTATCCTTTGACATAATTACAAAATTACAACTGCATTTGAGGTTAAAACCTACGCTTTCTGTGTGTGCAAGCAAAATAATTACGGAAATGAATAACATCTTACTACAATCTATTTTAAGAGACTTGAATTCATTAAAAAAATTAGTGGGACTTTTCATAAACTGAAGCATTTTAGTTTAAAAACAACTGCCATTTTTGTTTTAAAGTTATTAATATTCTTATACAGGTGTTAATTAAAAATCAGGCCATAGGAAAACAGTTTTTATTTGCGCAAAAGTCCCCAATTAATTTTAGACAAAAATGTTTCAAATAAAAGTTGTATATAATAATTTTTATAAAAATAGGATCTATGACACTTATTATCCATATTGCAACATAAAACATCCCAAAATATAATACTTTTCATTCATAATTTACTTAAAAGATATTCGCGCTACGATTTTCTGTGACGTCATGTGTCAGGTACTCACACATTTTGTCCGCCAGGGTGAACTGGAATCGTTCAGATACATGACTTATGCGCTCACGTGACCTCATTAAGATTTGAAATTGACCCCTATTTTAAAAAATTATATCTACAAAACAATGCACACAAATGGCGTGAAAATATTATTTACATATACTTGTGACCGGTAGACTTCCAGGAAAAAAATAAAACAGAAAATGTGGCATGACCCCATTATATTCTAACCTACTCCGAATTAGATTTTTTTCTGAACACTATCTTGTATAGTAGATAACTGTTCCTTGTGTTTGTTGCACACAGTGCTGGGACCAGTACTCAAAAAATATTTAAGTACTAAATACTTACAAGAAAAGTATTTAAAATACTAAGTAAAGTAATACTTTAAGTACTTTTTTTTCACGTACTTACAGTACAAATATTAAGTATTTTTTTTATTAAATCAATTAGAATATGAAAAAAAAAAAATACCCAATGTAAGTATATCATTCACATCCAATAAGTAGCCCATCAATTTTAAAGGCCTGCAGGTATATCTGTTTAAAGAATAGCATGAATCTATGCGAGTAAAAAAGGCTTACTCGTGGAAAGTGATTTAAATATTTTGGTTTTACAGTTCATAATCAAGAAACATGGCATGGGCGTAGTATTCAAAATAAACACAATAAGAAATTTCATTTTAGGTATCACTATTAAAAATTAAACTTAGTTTTATAATATTGAAGAGCAAGTAGAAATACTCTTTAATAAACAAGCTGTTCAAAATGTTCACTTAGTGCAAGATGTCATGATTTACCTTTATTTGCTTCTTCAATCACTATCCGATTATAAACAGTAGATATCGAAAACTTTATTACCGAATACTGATACTTGTTCAAACCCGAGTAGACAAAAGGGCACAAAATACACGGCAATGTTCTTTCATGCGTGAAGTACAGTACTAAGTACTAATTTTGAAAAGTATTTTAAGTATTGTAAATACTGGAAGTATTTAAAATAATACTTCCAGAATTTTTACTTTAAGTAGTTCCCATCTCTGTTTGCACAGCACCGTTTGAATGTGAGGGAAAATTCATTGCCATTTTAATATTTCCGTAAAGCACAACTTAATAAAATTGTATACTTCCCAATTAACAAATATGTCAGTTGTACAAATTCCACAAATGTGATATCAAGGCTAATGAAACCGGAACTTACCATTTAATCCGTAGGATTATCATGTGTATGTTCTGCGGGGACCCTTACTCCGTGGAAAACGTCCTAGCGCCTCTGTTGTCGCACCAGTGCTGTTTCCTGTCCGGTGAACGCAGTATCATCCTCGAGACCTTCCTCGGAGACTCCAAACGGAAGGTAGAGGTAATAATTTCGTCGTTCCACGGGGCCAACGCTTTCAGGGACGAGCTGGTGCACGGGTTTGTGTTGGTGTACTCTGCTAAGAGGAAGGCTTCGTTAGCTACCTTGAAGTAAGTGATGAATTTTTCTAATTTTGTTTTTATTTATTTATTGTTTCCTAATACCGGGAGTTTATTTTATCAGTAAATTATTTTTATATTTGTGTTATAATGAAGTCATTACGAAACCAAAATGCGTATCGGAAGAGCTTTCATTTCCATAAGCAATTTTTTGTTTTAGAAGGTTGGTGCTAGATGACTTTTAATTAAATTTTCAAACGTCATAAATCAGAATTGACGAACTTTCGAATAATAGGGTCCTATATCATTTTTTTATATTTTTTTTGTGAACAGGGTGAAATAGGAATTTTAGTGCAAACGCGACTCAAAAATTTTACGTAATAAGCGAGATATGAAAGTTTAAGAATTTGGTGCGTGACGTAGCAGGTACTGACCAGTGATCAACAAACTGTTAGTTATAGAGGGGACAATTTTTTTCATGTTTGCATAGCTGAAATATTTTTATATAAAAACTTATACGTTATATTCACGAAGAAATTATTATTAAGCATAAATAATTCTTAATAAATTGTAGAACATTGAAACAGTTTGACAATATTATGACACAAAGTGTGACGGCGGATGGCGCTAATGTTTGTTTGTTTTGAAGTTTCAATGTTTCAAATTTCTGACATTATTATTGTTAATATTACTAGATATTATAATTAAACAAATTCATCAACCACAAAATTGTCAATTTTTTTGTTAGGTTGTACGCTTATATATTAACGTGACAGTTCATAATCTTTTAAAGGTGACCGCAGCAGACGCGCGAATCTCCTTTTTCAAATCAGGTTATATATTAACGTGATAGTTCATAATCTTTTAAAGGTGACCGCAGCAGACGCGCGAATCTCCTTTTTCAAATCAGGTTATACATTAACGTGACAGTTCATAATCTTTTAAAGGTGACCGCAGCAGACGCGCGAATCTCCTTTTTCAAATCAGGTTATACATTAACGTGACAGTTCATAATCTTTTAAAGGTGACCGCAGCGGACGCGCGAATCTCCTTTTTAAAATCAGGCGACCAATCAAATTCTTAGTACCTAACGCGTCATATCCAATTAGTAATCAACTTCAATCACTTGTAGTTTGAGACCTAATCAATATTTAAACAAAAATTTTTCACTTATACTCACTAATTTATGTATATTTTCGTCTTCTTATTTATTTTATGACTTTTTTTTCGTCTTTTAGAAAACTCGCCAGGGCTCATTTTCTAAATGTTGACGCGTATAAAAAAAGATTGGCATTCGAATAAATATTTTATTATTTAATTTTCTTACATTAGTCCTTAAATTTCTTTCTAAAGATGTGAAGGAACTAAGATATGTAATGATAAAAAATGTAAAAACAGTTCTGAGTTTTTAATTAATTTTATGATTAAAATTTAAATATAGTAGTGCCATCATAGGGAACACATGAATATTAATCAATTTCACTGAAGAATTTACTTTTGTAAATTTTTATTTACTATTAAACTCCAAAACTTTTTTTGGTAAAGTACTACTTATTTTAATTTTCCTACATTTCATAATTTTTTTACTACCAGCTATCAAACTATTTTCCAACTAGGCTGATTGATAGTAACTTTGTTTCTAGCGCATTTTCAATGAACATTCCAAACCTACCTATCCAGATAATGGCAGTGACCGATTCTGGTGGCGCAAATGCCTTCTTCACCAACGACTTGAGTCATTTGCTGATAACTGAGGGCAACGCCACAGCAGATAGACTCCATGCACATTTTATGACTACTACTTCGTCTTGTCAACAAAAAAGTAAGACAACAAATAGAGTCTTTAATGCAATATAAAAGAATTTTGAATCTAGTATGAAGAAAATGATTAATTTGCTAAAGAGTTTATTTGTTGATGCCTATAAATTCGACATGATTGTGTTTTGCAGCTGCTTTCTACACTCCATTCTTCAAGGAAGTGTGGGAGAAGAAACCGGAGATCGAACAAGCATTCCACATGGAGGAACCCGCAGGTTTAGAAGAAGGGGAAGGGGCGATCGAGCACCCACATTCGCAAAGGCACGGGCCTATGCCGCCTCCACGACATGAGAGCTATCATTTGAAACTGAATGACGGGTGAGTTTCATGTTCATCAATATTTATAATTTACCATTTACTGACTAGGATGTTAAAGTGTTAAGTATCTTATGCCCGTATTCATAGTCGATGCTCAATCTCGTACTTGAGTATTACTTGGCCAAGCATTACTCCGGTCGTTCTCAACCTCAAGCACATCATATGTTTCATAGTCGAAACTTCGTGAATTCTCGGTTTTCTAGGGAGTATTTTAGAGAATTTGTAACAACTATGTTGGTATATTTGTAAATTTTAATATTTTTCTCTTAAATCGTATATTTGACATTTACATATATGTCGTAGGTTACAGATACATGAGTCATATCACGGATATATCTTCTTGAAGCAACCATTTTTCATTGTTATTATTAAGGCTTCTTCTACTATGTCTATAATTCTAAAAATTGTTGATTATTTTCATGATTCATTATTTAACTTAGATGTCATATGTGATGGAAATGACAGTTTGATAGTTTTCTTATATGTTGATCAAGTTTACCTATTTGCGCTGCCTCCTTTACTTCTTCCAGCCACGTTCTTCTTGGTCGTCCTCGTGGCTTCTTTCTTCTAATTTTTTCTTCAAACACTTTTTTAATTATTCTCTCCTCTCCCATCCTTTCTACATGACCATACCATCTCATCTGTCCTTCTGCTATCTTATCTTCTATTGCTTTTACTTTTAAGTTTTGTCTGTAGGTTGTGTTTTCAATTCGGTCCAGTCTTGTTTTCCCCTCTATTTTTCTCAAGAATCTCATTTCGATAGCCGTAATTTTTTCTTTTTGTCTTTGCGTTAATGTCCATGTTTCAGCTCCGTGTATGAGTATAGGCGTCACTACTTTCTTAAATATTTGTACTCTGGTCTCTTTCGGTATTTCTTTCTTTCTTAAGAAACTGTGTTTGATGCTATTGAATATTTTGCCTCCTGTTGTTCTTCTTTCTTTTATTTCTTCATAAAATCTTCCATCTTCTGAGATCATTGCCCCAGGTATTTAAATTTTTGGACTTGCTGTAGATTTTCATTTTTTAGTTGTATCGTGTGGTGTTGTTCATTTCTTCCTAGTATCATGGATTTCGTTTTTTCTTTATTGATCTTCATGTTTAATTTTTGTAGCGCTTTATCATATATTTCTATATTCCTTGTTAAGGTTTTTTCGTCTTCTGCTATGATGACCATGTCATCTGCATAGCATAGTTCTGCTATTTCCACTCTTTTCAATTTCCAATGTCCTATGTAGTATTTCTTTACTTCTTTCTTTGTCTCTTTTATTCCTTCGTCAAGAATTAGCGTAAACAGAAGCGGGCTCAAAATGCATATTAATATATAAACCGTCATTTTTTCTTTTTTCAACGATGTAAAAGTTTATATATCAAAAATATGAGAAAAATAAGATAATTGAATATCAGAAATTATTTTTATTCAAATATTCTAGGTGGCCATGTGAAAATTAAATTTAAATGTTAATTTATTAATTTAAATACATTAAACAAGTAACAATTAAATGTTATTTTATTTCGATGTTTCCGTTGTTACATTTTTAAAATACGCCCATGTTCGCATGTTCACTGATAAAACTCCCGGTATAATTTTACAAAATAATATTAGATTTCTAAAACAATTTTTCTATTATTGTAACAGTGTGACTTGCGCTGAGACCTATTTTCTGTCATTTCGTTCACATAAATGTAACAATGTAATTTTTTATACGGCAGTGTAATTTTTAGCATTTTTATACGAAAATAACAGTTAATTAACGTATTGTTTACACTTAAACTGTTTTGTAAACATGATAATTTATTTAGTTAGTCTGCCGTCTGGAAACTTTGAAGTTTTGCGCATTCAGCAATATCATAATGTATAAGAATACATAGTAATAAAACAATAGTTAGCACAATATTTTCAAATCAAGGTTATATTTATATTTTTCATAACATCACACTTTCACGGCACTAATTGTTTTTAAATTTGTCACAAATGACAAGAAAAACATTCCCACGCTTTCCCATTATGAAATGTTCTCGTAATCGTAAGAAGAATTAATAATCGAGTTAGTAATTTATATTGTTGAATTTTGTAGCAGCGGTAGCGAGAACTATGAGCTGAACGGTCCAGACGAACGACTGAGTTCCAGTGATCACAGCGATAAATATTCGCATATTTACATGTATGGCAACGAGAATGGGGATATTCTTACCGGCAAAGGCAGGCCTCTTCACGCAGGTGAGTCAATTATATTTTATTTACTGCAGTTGTAATAGCTTCCGGACACTCAAGTGACGAAGCGAATTAGCCAATCAAAAACTGGGGAGAAACTGTCAGATCGAAGGTCAGAGAGCTGGGCAGCTTTCCAAATTCAAGAGTACCCTAATTTAAGAGTGTAGTGTATTTTGGAAGAATGAATTTCGTTGGAGTAAAAAATTGAAACTAAATTAAAAGTAATTTAAAAAAACTACTTATAATTACAACATTAGTGTCAAGCCCCTCTGAGAGTAAGGTTATTAGTTTTGGAACGATTTTGAGTAATTTTGTACTCTGGAATAGGGTTTTGGAACGCAACCTTGAAGTTTGTTTTGGTAGCGTGGTTCAGAGGTTATGCGTTTTGTTTTCATAGTTTGGCAGTTTTCATATTGAAGTTTTTAGTGCTTATTAAGTTATTTTATATTTTTTTGCCAAAATATGAAAAAAAGCATAATACGCTAAAAACCAAAACAAACTTCAGCTCCCCGTCTTTCAATCTGACAGTTTCTGCCCAGTTTTTGATTGGCTAATTCGCTATAGTAGCATTAGGCAACGTTAGTGTAATGATCAATTTATGGCGGCAAATTCAAACTAAAACTCTAATTCGCCTCTGTCGGTTTATTCTCTCAAGTTATTCATACGGGAACAAAAATATGCTATTTTCAAAATGTTCAAAAGAACTTCAAAATGTAAATCTTATCTATCGTGAATATTTTTTAACGTGAAACATTGATCATATCCATGGTTACGACTCGACATTTGATTGACAGCAATGTATTTGCCTGTCCCATTTGAAATGAAACATAGGGAACGAATTTGACAGAAGTATTATATTTAAATATTATATGAAATTTCACCGAGTCAGAAATCCACTCGAGAGAACTAAACATATTTCGGGCACAAGGTGCACACAGTATTTTTTCTACAACTAAATTAATTTTTAGAAAACAGGTATAATTATTTAAACAAAATTAACCTCTAATTACATTTTGTTAATATGACAGATAACCGTTGAATTTTACTATAAGTTACGACTTGACTTGACTAGAAAAACTGTTTTCCCATGTTAAATGCATATGGTCCGGTTTTCGTGTTACATTCTGTATAGTTGAATTCTCTAAAATTAATAATAAAGATATAAAAGGGTTTCCTCATTTTTTAAAAACTGCATATTTATATTTTCGGTAAATAAGTACCTGTAACAATATATGAAATTTGTGAACAGTATATTAGGAAAACATGAAGTCGTGAAACGTGAAAACAGTGAACTATATTTATAAAATCATTTTAAAAAAATGTCCGATATGTCTACGATTGAAATGGTATCTTCAGAATAATTAATAAGGAAAGCACGTGAAATATTTGTTCGGGACTGTGATTGACATTTAATTATTTGATTAAAATTACTGTTTGTCACGTTGATTTGATAGTGCTAAAAATAATGCACGTGGTCGTATTTATCCCTATATAAAGGAAGGATGATCAGTTTTTTAATTAGTTACAAATGAATCCTCATTATGAGTAGATACTTCGACTTCATACCTTTCATCCGATTTCTTGGAATAAGGTGATAGAAAATTGTCTTTGAAATTTAGTAATACCTGGAGTAAAGTTTTGATTTTAAAATATTTTACTGAAAATAGTATTTTCTTTAAATTTGGGAACATAGTTATTTAAGTAATTTTTAAAATATTCCATTCAGTTTTTATACTGTATACAATACAGGGTGTTATGTAAGTAAGTGTTCAACGCTTCACCCATGGTAGAACTGACCCCAAAGATAATTTTTGTTTAACATACTTTCTACAAGAACTAGAGGCCTTTAAAACTGCCCAATCACGTCATAGTTCAAAACTTTATAAAAAAGTAAAAATCAATGTGTTCTCTGGAAAAATATTGATTGTCAATCTGACGTTAAATGTTTTTTTTTTGCATAGAAGTACAATATATATTCTGTTTTCTTGATATTCTCAAAATGCCATTTACCTTCACCAACCAAGAGTATGCAGACATGCATATGGTTTATGGCGAGACATTACAAAATAGTCGTACTGCTGTAAAACGGTACAGAGAGATATTTCCAAATAGACGTCAATGATTTTATGTCATTTGTGACAGGTATCACATTTTTTCCAGAGAACACATTGATTTTTACTTTTTTATAAATTTTTGAACTATGGCGTGATTGGTCAGTTTTAAAGACCTCTAGTTCTTGTAGAAAGTATGTTAAACAGAAATTATTGCCAGATTACTATCTATGGGGTCAGTTCTACTATGGGTTAAGCGTCGAACACTTACATAACACCTTTATATACAGGGTATTTCAAAGAAAGTATAAAAAAATTAAGGGCATGTAGTACTGACCAAATTGAGTCATTACTATAAGTGTTGGAGTACTAATTAATAATATACAGGGTGTAACTAAACCTGTGTAACAAAATTTAAGTACATATAATACTGACCAAATTGAGTAAAAAGAGTTTAATCAACATGGGTCCGATCTTCAATAGTTTCCGAGGTATGAGGCAGTGAAAAATGAGTTTTTACGGGGTTTACATCTGCTGTCTTGAAAACCATAAGAGTTACGACTTTTATTAAATAAGACTTTTTGTTTACCTTTCAGAGGTCATCTTAGATGTGCTTTTTTTTTAAAATCAAATAATTGTACTAATTAAATGTGGCGACTTTGGCCAATATTTAATTTTCATATAACTTCGTAACTATTAGAAATGTTAAAAGTTGCTATCTTCATAGTTAATTAATTGTGTGTCAAAATTGTTCTTTTATTTTAAAAGACCGTATTTAATGCATATGTTGTTATAGGGTTTCAAGTGTACCCTCCTCCTACAACTCCTCCAGAGCCGGCACCGCCCGATCACCCCTTCTCGTCTATTAGACAGTCGAAAAGAGTGCCAATGTTATCTGCTTCGCAAACTAGTTTAGACGAAATTACATGTAAGTATATTTATAAACATTTCGGGAGGTAACCTTTAAAAAATAATATCAATAGATAGTCTATCAGACAAAAAATTATTATCGTAATTGAAAATTGAAAAACAGGAAATCAGTGATAATTTTAACAGAAAAACATGGGAATATACAATAAAAATTATTTGAAAATATACGTAACTTTTGAAGAATTATTCGCGTTTCAGAATTTTGTACACCTAAATTGCCATACCCAATATTTTTTATGTAAAAAAAAATAGTAAACCTTAATTTTGAACATCTGTTAACCACATTTAGTAATTTAAAAATTCATAATTTTTATAGAAAATATAAATACCTGCATTAGTAAAGACAATTTTTGTATATCGTTTACGATTATAATTTTATTAATCTGTGTTTAACTATTGAGTTATTGAATATATTCAGTGGAAATAAAATATATTGTAATATATTCTTTCTTAAAAATTTAATGTCTCATTATACAGGTGTTCAAAAAATAGAGGTCACGGATTTAAGGGTAGATAATACATATGCCTAGTTTCAGAGCTATAGCGATTTTTATATTGTATTTCTGTCATATACAACTCATACTTTTAACATTACAATAAAATCATAGTGGCCGTTTACAATGAAACTTTAATTAATTTACTAAAAAATAAATATTTTTTTAAAATAAAATTTATATTTTTATATATGTTTTCAACATAACATTATTTACATAGTGATAGAAATCGGATTTTCAGTACCACGCAAGTTGCCCGTTAAATTCTCTAACGAATAAGGAAATAAAAAATATATATTTACTCATTTAAAATAAAGAAGTTGGGTCCCATATTTTGAGAACCACTTTTCGAAAAAAATATTTTTTCTTTTCTTGTGAAATAGAAATTGTTTGCCCATTTAACCGTCTTCGTAGCTCTTATAGTTCTCGAGATAGCAATGGTGGCCCATTTAAAATGAACACCTGTACATTTTATATTTTTATCTAAAATTTATTTATTGAGGAAAAATATGAAAACATTTATTTGTATTTTAGTTTTGTTACCTCCTGCATGTATCTTACAAATTACTTGTACGTTCTCTGCTCTAGTTTCTCATTTCTTTCCATAAAGGCATACAGATATATCTTTTCTATTCAGGTTCTTTTAATATTTGTGTATTGGTATAGCTGACATAAGTGGATCTCGGGAGTCGTTAGCAACACATGATTCAGGTGATTCATGTTTTTACGTTCAGTGTTGTTTGTGTGTGATTTGCTTCATTTTATTGTTCGACAAGCAGCTTCAATTGTCGTTCTTCATTCATTTCATTTCATTTCGACATGACATCAACACAGCTTCACAAGATCTAGCGATCTAGGTGACAGGTGACGGGACGGGGACACCGTTTGACATTTTGTTTAGCGTTGTTTTGGAAAGAAAGCTGGAGAATTTTCAATAGATTTAAAGTAGAGAAGTCATATGATATTCTGATAATGACCATGAGAGCGTTCACGCCAAACTTTTGCAGGTGGCAGCACAGCTGTTCACATAATTTTGTGACAGTTGACATTTTATGGCACATTCACAAACCAAAATTAGTTTTAGTTTATTTTCAGTAGATTTAAAGTAGAAAAAGTCATCTGATATTCTGATAATGGCTATGAGAACGTTCACGCCAAACTTTTGCAGGTGGCAGCACAGCTGTTCACATAATTTTGTGACAGTTGACATTTTATGGCACATTCACAAATCGAAATTAGTTTTAGTTTATTTTCAATAGTTTTAAAGTAGAAAAATTCATTTGATATTCTGATAACGGCTATGAGAACGTTCACGCCAAACTTTTGCAGGTGGCAGCACAGCTGTTCACATAATTTTGTTACAGTTGACATTTTATGGCACATTCACAAATCGAAATTAGTTTTAGTTTATTTTCAATAGTTTTAAAGTAGAAAAAGTCATCTGATATTCTGATAATGGCTATGAGAACGTTCACGCCAAACTTTTGCAGGTGGCAGCACAGCTGTTCACATAATTTTGTGACAGTTCACATATTATGGCACATTCACAAATCGAAATTAGTTTTAGTTTATTTTCAATAGATTTAAAGTAGAAAAAGTCATTTCATATTCTGATAACGGCTATGAGAACGTTCACGCCAAACTTTTGCAGGTGGCAGCACAGCTGTTCACATAATTTTGTTACAGTTGACATTTTATGGTACATTCACAAATCGAAATTAGTTTTAGTTTATTTTCAATAGTTTTAAAGTAGAAAAAGTCATTTGATATTCTGATAACGGCTATGAGAACGTTCACGCCAAACTTTTGCAGGTGGCAGCACAGCTGTTCACATAATTTTGTTACAGTTGACATTTTATGGTACATTCACAAATCGAAATTAGTTTTAGTTTATTTTCAATAGTTTTAAAGTAGAAAAAGTCATTTGATATTCTGATAACGGCTATGAGAACGTTCACGCCAAACTTTTGCAGGTGGCAGCACAGCTGTTCACATAATTTTGTTACAGTTGACATTTTATGGTACATTCACAAATCGAAATTAGTTTTAGTTTATTTTCAATAGTTTTAAAGTAGAAAAAGTCATTTGATATTCTGATAACGGCTATGAGAACGTTCACGCCAAACTTTTGCAGGTGGCAGCACAGCTGTTCACATAATTTTGTTACAGTTCACATTTTATGGTACATTCACAAATCGAAATTAGTTTTAGTTTATTTTCAATAGTTTTAAAGTAGAAAAAGTCATTTGATATTCTGATAACGGCTATGAGAACGTTCACGCCAAACTTTTGCAGGTGGCAGCACAGCTGTTCACATAATTTTGTTACAGTTGACATTTTATGGTACATTCACAAATCGAAATTAGTTTTAGTTTATTTTCAATAGTTTTAAAGTAGAAAAAGTCATTTGATATTCTGATAACGGCTATGAGAACGTTCACGCCAAACTTTTGCAGGTGGCAGCACAGCTGTTCACATAATTTTGTTACAGTTGACATTTTATGGTACATTCACAAATCGAAATTAGTTTTAGTTTATTTTCAATAGTTTTAAAGTAAAAAAAGTCATTTGATATTCTGATAATGGCTATGAGAACGTTCACGCCAAACTTTTGCAGGTGGCAGCACAGCTGTTCACATAATTTTGTTACAGTTGACATTTTATGGTACATTCACAAATCTAAATTATTTTTAGTTTATTTTCAATAGTTTTAAAGTAGAAAAAGTCATTTGATATTCTGATAACGGCTATGAGAACGTTCACGCCAAACTTTTGCAGGTGGCAGCACAGCTGTTCACATAATTTTGTTACAGTTGACATTTTATGGTACATTCACAAATCGAAATTAGTTTTAGTTTATTTTCAATAGTTTTAAAGTAGAAAAAGTCATTTGATATTCTGATAACGGCTATGAGAACGTTCACGCCAAACTTTTGCAGGTGGCAGCACAGCTGTTCACATAATTTTGTTACAGTTGACATTTTATGGTACATTCACAAATCGAAATTAGTTTTAGTTTATTTTCAATAGTTTTAAAGTAAAAAAAGTCATTTGATATTCTGATAATGGCTATGAGAACGTTCACGCCAAACTTTTGCAGGTGGCAGCACAGCTGTTCACATAATTTTGTTACAGTTGACATTTTATGGTACATTCACAAATCTAAATTATTTTTAGTTTATTTTCAATAGTTTTAAAGTAGAAAAAGTCATTTGATATTCTGATAACGGCTATGAGAACGTTCACGCCAAACTTTTGCAGGTGGCAGCACAGCTGTTCACATAATTTTGTGACAGTTGACATTTTATGGCACATTCACAAATCGAAATTAGTTTTAGTTCATTTTCAATAGATTTAAAGTAGAAAAAGTCATCTGATATTCTGATAATGGCTATGAGAACGTTCACGCCAAACTTTTGCAGGTGGCAGCACAGCTGTTCACATAATTTTGTGACAGTTCACATTTTATGGCACATTCACAAATCTAAATTATTTTTAGTTTATTTTCAGTAGATTTAAAGTAGAAAAAGTCATTTGATATTTTGATAACGGCTATGAGAACGTTCACGCCAAACTTTTGCAGGTGGCAGCACAGCTGTTCACATAATTTTGTTACAGTTGACATTTTATGGTACATTCACAAATCGAAATTAGTTTTAGTTTATTTTCAATAGTTTTAAAGTAGAAAAAGTCATTTGATATTCTGATAACGGCTATGACAACGTTCACGCCAAACTTTTGCAGGTGGCAGCACAGCTGTTCACATAATTTTGTTACAGTTGACATTTTATGGTACATTCACAAATCTAAATTATTTTTAGTTTATTTTCAATAGTTTTAAAGTAGAAAAAGTCATTTGATATTCTGATAACGGCTATGAGAACGTTCACGCCAAACTTTTGCAGGTGGCAGCACAGCTGTTCACATAATTTTGTGACAGTTCACATTTTATGGCACATTCACAAATCGAAATTAGTTTTAGTTCATTTTCAATAGATTTAAAGTAGAAAAAGTCATCTGATATTCTGATAATGGCTATGAGAACGTTCACGCCAAACTTTTGCAGGTGGCAGCACAGCTGTTCACATAATTTTGTGACAGTTGACATGTTATGGCACATTCACAAGTCGAAATTAGTTTTAGTTTATTTTCAATAGATTTAAAGTAGAAAAAGTCATCTGATATTCTGATAATGGCTATAAGAACGTTCACGCCAAACTTTTGCAGGTGGCAGCACAGCTGTTCACATAATTTTGTTACAGTTCACATTTTATGGCACATTCACAAATCGAAATTAGTTTTAGTTTATTTTCAATAGTTTTAAAGTAGAAAAAGTCATTTGATATTCTGATAACGGCTATGAGAACGTTCACGCCAAACTTTTGCAGGTGGCAGCACAGCTGTTCACATAATTTTGTTACAGTTGACATTTTATGGTACATTCACAAATCGAAATTAGTTTTAGTTTATTTTCAATAGTTTTAAAGTAGAAAAAGTCATTTGATATTCTGATAACGGCTATGAGAACGTTCACGCCAAACTTTTGCAGGTGGCAGCACAGCTGTTCACATAATTTTGTTACAGTTGACATTTTATGGTACATTCACAAATCGAAATTAGTTTTAGTTTATTTTCAATAGTTTTAAAGTAGAAAAAGTCATCTGATATTCTGATAATGGCTATGAGAACGTTCACGCCAAACTTTTGCAGGTGGCAGCACAGCTGTTCACATAATTTTGTGACAGTTCACATTTTATGGCACATTCACAAATCGAAATTAGTTTTAGTTTATTTTCAATAGATTTAAAGTAGAAAAAGTCATCTGATATTCTGATAATGGCTATGAGAACGTTCACGCCAAACTTTTGCAGGTGGCAGCACAGCTGCTCACATAATTTTGTGACAGTTCACATTTTATGGTAACACAAATCGAAATTAGTTTTAGTTTTATGATTTATATTTTTATTTCAAGAACATTTTGGTAGAACTTTTTCATCTATTGGCGGTTCTCCAGCTCTCCGCTACGTTTTCGGCACTGTCGCATGAGTCGTCATTGTTACCAACATCACCCAACTTATCCATAACTGTAATATTGTAGATGGAGAGTGTGAAATCCCGGGTTCTCTACACGGTACATGGTTAAACAGTCACGGACAGCACGCATATACTACGGGGAGACGACATGTGTCTGCTCCTAAGTCGAGACCCAAGGGTATCTCTCAAACGCTCAAGGTAAGTGAAGTACGAATTGAAGCTAGAAAACAGTAAACTCATCTCATCTCATTTGCTGTGTTAGCATTTATAATGTTTAAAAGCGAAATCACAACATAAATTTATGAAAGATTTTTAATGGGGTATTCTAATGTAGTAAAATTTAAAGTAAAAAATGTTATAATATTGTGAATTATGCAAAAAAATAACCGAATAATATAAAAAATATCAACATTTATTTTTCCTACAACCGTGCGTAAAGTACATACTTTATGCACTCTTTGCAATCCAACGCAATCCCAAAACATAAGACAAAACCATATCACAATAACCTAATAATAACATTAATCGAAATTAGCTTGATCACGCTTTTGTAATACATTTTACTTTAGGTACAATGAATTAATGTGGTTGATATTTCTTTACAGCGACCACTATTACCCGCTTTATACGTAGAGAGCATTTTTAACTTGTGCTTTTGTATTTTCAATAAAGAAATCTGCTTCAATTTTATGTGATGATGACTGTAAGGCGCTTGTTTACAGACACATTAATTTTTTTTTAAATTGTGTCGTTGTTTTTCGGTGAAACAACATAAAATAATGGAATCAGTATTATAATTTACAAAATATATCAATGTAAAACGAATAACTTCTGTTATCTAGATATTTGAAAGTAACAATATAACGATATATACTGTTTATTCAAAATTTCACTTATGCTAACTAATTATCCGTAATATTATGTTGTTTCTGTTACTAAAAATAAATTATTTGTGTAAATAATGCAGAGAAAAATGTATATTAAAAGTCACTAACATACTTCCCGTAATCTTAACCAATAATCCTGTACTGAATAGTTTACAGAATGTACGGTGATGGCGCATCGATGTTAAATTGTTTTACCTATACTACCTGCATAATGGGGGATTCCACGATTTTTTGATTTTTTTATATGTTATAGTATTTTTAAATTCAGAAATTCCCATTTTTTTTTTTAATTCGGCTTCTTATGGAAGAAAAAAAGTGGAAAATATTTCATATCCAGCGTTTTCCGCCTTAGGACGTTTATTGTTGTCGGGAGGTGGTTCATTCTTGCCCCTGTACTGCGACCTTTCTGGTCTATTGTACCCTCCGTGTTTTCCTCCTATTCTAGGAGCCCTGTATGTTTTGTAAACTCCAAGATTTTCTTTAGACTAATGTCCTTTATGCCGCTTTCACACTAGATGATAATGATAGGATCGTAATGTTACCCTGTCGTAATGTCCTAGTGTGAACGCACGAAATCGCACATCACGATCGCCTGTAGTAATGACGGAAATCTCTGTCATTACTATCGGATCACGTGACACTTGTGACGTATCAATACCAACAGAAAAGTTTATAAACTGTCATCTGTCAATGCAAGGTTAAGAAAATTATAAATATGGAGTTTGATGATATTTACAATTATTTTTTACAAATATTTGGATTGTATCAAATATATAAAAATGTGACAACAAGTCGTAAACGGCGTATAAAGATTATTATGCAACTAATAAATCTGACAAAGTATAATATTAAAATGATTAATGATTAATCAGATGATCGAATCACTACCCCACTTGTTGAATGACAGCTGGTAAATGTTTCGCGGAAATAACTTGGCGGTAAATACAATGAATTTGAAAAATTCAAGATTACCAACTTTTAAATAAATGTAGTTCATTACAACTGTAATAGATGGCAATAGCTTCTAGTGTGAACAGACAGCTATCATTACGACAGAGTATCATAACGACAGTATATAATAATCATCTAGTGTGAAAGCGGCATTAGTGTCTCAGTGTGCAATTTCTTTGCTCCTAAAAGACTATGTCTGCTTGCCATAAATGCTTCGCAGGGACATATTAAGTGTTCAGGGGTTTCATCCTCTTCTCCACATCCTCTGCATGTTGGTGATTGTTTGAGGCCCAACCTATGCAAATGTTTATTTAATTGACAGTGTCCTGTTATTAGTCTGACATCTTGCTTGCTCATTACAAGTAAGTTGTCTGTTCTTTTCTTGGATGGCTCATTCAGGAAGAGCTTGGAATGTCTTTGGCCTGATGTGGCTGTCCAATGCCGTTTGTGCCATTGCCAAAGCAAAGTATTAAGTTCTTGCTTAACTGTTTGCGCAGTTATTCCGCAAACAGGTTCTGGTCCTATAAATGTATATTTGTCCTATCTTGCGATGGTCGGCTGCCCGGTTTGCTTCAATTTCTGAATGCCCGGGTACCCATATCAATCTTAATTTATTCGTCGCTCCTAAGGCATTCAATCTGTGGATGCAGTCCAGAATTAGTCCTGAGCCTACCTCACACGAGTTTAGTGCCTTAAGTGCGGCTTGGCTGTCACTATGGAGATTCTTCTATTGTGGTAGTTTTTCTCCAATAGTAATTGCACGCTGGTTAAAATTGCGTGTACTTCTGCTTGGAATACTCTTGCATTTGTCCCAAGTCCAACCGATTGGTTGTGTTTTAGTCCCTTTGCCCCATGTATTCCAGCTCCGTTCCATTGGTTGTTTTGGAGCCGTCTGTATAGATGACTGTGTCGTCTCTTTCCACTGGACTTTGAGAGTGTTCCCATGCGTCCCTTTCAGGAATTATTATCCTGTAAGTTTTGTCAATGGTGTACATTTTATTGATTCTATCAGGCACCATTTGTAAAATGGAGTGCTTGTTCATCTCTGTGTAAATTTCAGAGTGTCCATTTCCGCATTTATCCTCTTTTGAGAAAACTTTTATCCTATATGCTCCGCTCATTGCCCTTGATTTTATCACTCAGTGTAGTGGGGACAAGAAAAGAAGTTTGGGTCAATAACACAGTTAATATGGGAAGAAATAATTATGTATATAATTTATATAAAAATTCAATATGAGTGGAATACCCTATTTTATTATTTCCATTGGATTTTTTTGTGTAGTATATCTGATGAAAGACCAGTGTTAAATTATTGATTATTTTCCTAGTGCAAGAAATAAGATAGTTTTTATGAATGCGATTATGAATGTGGACGAGGCGAGATAGTGGGTTTGGTTAAGGATGATTGTTGCATGACTGAGTTAGGACTTTGTGTCATGAATTTATTTATTATGTGTTTCGCAAACATTACAAATGATAACATCAGTCGCGAATAAGATGTTCACTTCACTAATTCATATTTCATGTACACAGGCAAAGAATGTTACTAGTAGTGACATTAATTTTCAGCAACCTGGTAAACTGAATCTGAAGAATTTTTCTGTAGTGACTGAAGCAATTGCTCGTATGAATGTTGGCGGAAAAGAATCTAGGGTTAGTAATACTTCTTTGGGACATGCGCCTCTGGCCACACCGGAAGTTGTCGATTTAGGTTCTGAATATTCACAAGTAATAAACTCGAAATATACAATATTAAATGCAATTATGAGTAGGGCGGTCTTACTCATGTTTTATTTCCGTAGGTGAAAGATCTCGTGCAGAATGTGTATGGACATGGCGATGCGGATTATATGTATACCTTGGTGCAAGATGCGGTCAGTGGAAAGAGCAAACTTAGGCAGCGAAGGGAGAAGGGGCAGCCTTGTAAGTTATCTAATCTCTTTTCTAATGGACTGTTCTATTCTGGTCGAATTCAAAAATATTAGGCATCCTTAAATAATGCAATATTTCAAAGTAAGATTAGGCAAAGTTTCGTGTGAGTTATCTAAACTTCAGGTACGTTTTGTTTTGTTCATTAATAAATACGAGGGTCACGCCAAAATTATTGAGATACAGAAATATTATTTGAAGAAGAAGCATGTAGTTTTACTGGTGTTCAAAGTAGTCCCCCCCTGCTGCAATACACTTTTGTAATCAATTTTCCAGAGATGGAAAGCTTTGAGCCATTCATTTTCTGGAATCGTATTAAAATACTCCATTACGGTGTTGTTAATCTCCTCTTCTGACGTAAAATGACGACCACGTAAATGTTTTTTCAAATTAAAAAATAGCCAGAAGTCACACATTGCAAGATCAGGAGAATACAATACGGTGGATGCTCAATGACTTTAATACCATTTTATTTCAAAAAATTAACAGTTGTCGCAGCGGTATGGGAGGACGCATTATCATGGTGAAGCATTAAACCCTTAATTTTCACACTGCGAAGAACTTCAGGTAGACATTTTTGTGTGTACCGATTAGCAGTAAGTCTTCTGTCCCTCTAACCTAATTGCTTTCACAAGACCTGTACTTCTGAAAAATTCAGCGTACATAACTTTTTTAAGTGCACGTTGTTTTATCACGGTAACTGGTGTTGGGCCATCTTCAAACACCCATACCCTACTTTCTTGACGCGTTGGAACATCATAAAAGGGTATCTAAGTTTCATCGCCAGTTACAATTTTAGAAAGAATACGATGACCGCCATTATTTAACAATTTTAAAGTGGCGCGACTAATTGTAACACGCTTGGCTTTTTGTTCTTCCGTTAAGTTGTGTGACACCCAACGAGAAACAATTTTTCTAACACGAAGTTCTTCATGCAAAATTTTTGCTATTGCTGCGGATCCAATGCCAAGGGCATTTTCCATCGTTTGATAGGTGACACGATTGTCATCCTTTATCATTTTTCTGATGGCAGTTACATTTTCTGGCACTACCGCTGTACAAGGTCTCCCTGAGTGTTTCTCATCACGCAAGAAATTACGGCCTCTTTTGAATTCTAAAAACCAGCGAAATATAGTTGCTCGAGATGCCAATCGTAGACGTTCCTCGCACTGTTCTTCACGTAATCCAATTTTGAAGTCGTAGTAAATCATAGCGCGATAATGTTCTCTTCCTAACTTCATGTTGCAGTTTATTTCCACTTCGAATTCCGCCACAATAAATCACTTCAACCAGATGTTATTATTGGACAGATATTTTAAATAAATTGTAGTTTGACATTTGTGCACTAAAAATTTTCCAAAGCCAACTGTTTCCCAGCATCTCAATAATTTTGGAGTGACCCTCGTATACTCGTCAGTGTGTAGGTAACTTTTAAAGCCTGGTTTATGCAAACAAGCATAAGGTACAGTGCTCGTCAAAAGTGATGGCGAGAAGAAAATATGCGCAGAAGATTTTACGACCTTACTCCTAATGTAACACGGGGGGGGGGGGGGGGGTCTGATGATGATGCTTTTACACTTACCGACGATGACTTTAACTAACTGGTAGACACTTGCCGGCTTGACTACCGCTTCACTGCGGATGATATCTTTCTTTTAATTTAATTGGTCCATTTCTGAACAATGAAAAATTTACGTGCGCAAGCCCAAATGAACTTAATGTTCACACTATTATTCTGACGTGGGCAAGAAATATTTTAAATGTTGTTATTTCTGATTATGTGGTCTCTATTTTATACAAAATACGAATATCTTTTTTGTTATTAATTGAAATTTATGTTTTATGTATAATTACTGTTATATTCTTATTCCTGGCGGAAACGTGCATAAAGTAACTTTCAGATTGTCACTGAACATTTTTGCGATATTTTGAAACAAAAGTTGAGGCAACATAATATCACTTCAAAAGATGTACTACAGTACCATTGAAACATGAGACTATAACAGAAGAATGTCGCAAGTTATTTTCGATTGAACAAAAATAAGCGTAGCTATTAATAAAATTTGATTATTTTTAAAATGTTTTTTGTATTTTGAAGTAATTGCAGTATTTAAAGAAGCTTAACACTTTTTGGCCAAGGCTGCATCAAAAGAGATCTCGTTTTACCATACTATACTATATCCTTTGAATTGTTTCACTCACTGACAGCACCATTTTTAGCCTACTCCGATACAGACAGCGAATGGAGTTCTCTGGAGCGCCGTCAGCGCGCTGCGGAGGTGTACTGCAAAGTGAACCGCAAGTCCGCGACGCACAAACGACCTAGGAAGAAACGTACTGCTATTCCTGTACAGCCTCCTCGAGTACCACAGCTGCAGAACTTTACTGTACAACCTGGAGTCCACGTTGCTGGCACTATAGACCCGGAGGAAAAAGCCACTGGTAAGTACGGCTTCCAAAATTTTTATACATTTCTCGACATATTTTAAAATCAGGTAATGTTAATAATATTAACAACTATCGCCCTATTGTTATCCTTTGCAATTTTAGCAAAATTTTTGAAAAGCTAATTTATTCTAGTTTGTATCCCCAAGTCAAAAATAAAATCTCTATTTTCCAACATGGCTTCGTGGAAAAAAGATCTACTGTCTCTAATCTAATGTATTTCACGCACAAAGTATCAACAGTTCTTGACAACAAAGGCCAAGTTGACTGTGTTTACACAGATTTTTCTAAGGCTTTCGACAGAATTGATCACGGTATTCTGATTGGTAAACTTCATTCTTTCTGTTTCTCCCCTTCCCTTGTATCACTTATAACTTCCTATCTTCATCAACGAGAACTGTTTGTCAACTATCAAGGTCATACATCCTTTCACTTCACTGCATCGTCAGGAGTCCCTCAGGGCTCTAACTTAGGCCCTTTACTTTTCCCCCTTTTCATCAGTGACATTGTCAATGTTATCGAGTGTGAGAAACTTTTATTTGCTGATGATTTAAAAATCTTTTACAATATAAATACCATTGATGATAATTAATAATCTCCACCTGAATCTCGCTAAATGCTCCATCTTATCTTTTACTAGAAAATTAAAACCCAAACTTTACAATTATTCAATTAATGGTACATCTCTAACTAGAGTTAATTTTATTAAAGATTTGGGTGTGATTTTCGATGAAAAATTAAATTTCGTAAGTCATTACAATGCTATCTACAAATCTGCTATCAGAATGCTGGGCTTCGTAATTAGGAATACGAAATCATTTAACAATATACATGCTATCATATCTATTTACTTCTCTTTTGTGCGGTCGAAGTTAGAATATTGTAATATTGTGTGGCATCCGATCTATGAAGCTCATCATAACACTATTGAGGCAGTCCAAAAAAAGTTTCTGAAATTTTTATATTATAAGGTTTTTAATCTCTATCCTGATAGAACAATCTCTTATCTAGAACTTCTGTCTTCATTTAATGTAAAAAGTCTCTATGAACGGCGAGAACTTAATGTAGTGAGTTACCTGTCTAAGTTGATAGATAGTACCGTTGATGACCCTCAATGCCTGTCCCTTCTTAATTTCCAGTTTTCCTCTATTCGAACTAGATCAACTGTAACATTCTATCTTCCTTTTGCTCGTTCTAATGTTCTGATGATCTCTCCTATTTACCGTATGTGTTTCTTGTATGAACATAAGTACTCACATGTGGATATTTTCCTTCATAAATCTAGTTATTTTAAGCAGGTTCTGGTCGTATAAAAGGTATATTTGTCCCATCTTTTGCAAGATGGTCGGCTGCCTGGTTTCCTTCAATTTCTGAATGCCCGGGTACCCATATCAATCTTAATTTATTCGTCGCTCCTAAGGCATTCAATCTGTGGATGCAGTCCAGAATTAGTCCTGAGCCTACCTCACACGAGTTTAGATTTCGAGAGAACAATATCCCATTTTGCGCTTTTGATACACAAATAGCTATTTTGTATTTTCTTAAATATTAAAATATTACTTTTACATATATTTTCAATCTTTCTGAAACCATTCTTTGTTTTTGTTTCAGTTCCCAGTGACTCGAATTCTGAATCCAGCGAAGTGAGTGACATTGAGGCGTATCCAGGAACCCACGACAGCCGCATGCGTTTCCAAAAACGCACGTTCAGCCTCAAGAAACGTGCTCCTATTCCAGCCAGTGTTACCCTTCCCCCAGAACTTCATAATGCGCACAATCTCAACATTCAGCTGAATTCCTCGGATCTCTTCCCAAGTAAGTCTGCGATGATAACATATCGCACCCCAGCGAGAAGAGTGACACAAGTCCAAAAAATAGTTTTGCGTAAAACTTAAATTAAAGAAGACAGTTCTCGAATGTAGAGTTACTTACATTAGTTCGAAACGAAACGACATTAGCTCCATCTCTCGAAAAATATAATTTTGATTTATGTCACTATTCCTGATTATTAGAAGCATATTTTTGACCAATTCTATCTGATAAACTTAGAATTTCTAAAATTTGACTTATCTCACTATTCTCGCCGGGGTGCGATATATTAGCATGCCTAGAATAGGGTATTATACCATAGTTAATTTTTAACTATCTTAAATAAGAATACGAAAATATACATAAATTAATGAGTATTAGTGAAAAAAAAATTGTATAATCACAAAGTACAAGTGATTGAAGTTGATTACTAATGGAGTATTCCACCATTTTTTTTTTTTTATTTTATATTCTGGAAGTATGGAAGAATTATACTATATAAATCATAGTTTCACTCAAAAATAATTTCTAAGAGACCGGAAAGAGAGAAAACTGTTACAGACACTAGCGCCTCCAAGCGAGCAGCGATAGAAGCTTGTTTGTATATATACAGCATAACCATGATAATTCTGCAAGTTTAATAAAATATATTGTAATCTTGAGAATATATTACTACAATACAAACTAACCAAACTTATTAAATGAGAAAGTCGAATTTACAATAAATACAAGTCTCTGCCATATTTCGTATTTACCGCTAGAAATGTATCAGCTATTCAAACTGACGCATGCGTACGGCGTTATAAAATACAGTCTGAAGTTAGCATGGGACAAAGCTCAAGATCGAATCTGCAGTACTGCAGTCTAGCGATCCGCCAAAGTTCCTCCGATAACTTGGCGGGCAGCCTTCGGGAAATCAAAGCTTTTGGTTTCCGGGGGAAGTATGGGTGCAAAGCTGAAACTTAAAGGAATTGACGGAAGGGCACCACCAGGAGTGGAGCCTGCGGCTTAATTTGACTCAACACGGGAAACCTCACCAGGCGAGAAAGGGACAAAACATATGATAGGTCACGTGATCTTCCGTCCCCTATTAAAGCCAAAAATAATTGCTTGAATGTGTAACTTAAAAAATTAGCAAGATATTAAAAATATTTAAAATTAAATTTAACTGTCCGATATATAAATTACGGATGCGTATAATTTATGCCTGAAAATGATTGTTTGTTTTATTTTTTGTAATTTAAGAAATTAATGTTATTATTAAATGATATCCTGTTGTTCAAAATAATTATCTGATTTTGATTATTAAAGTATTCAGAATGTTTATTAAATAGATGTACAGAGTGGAACAAATTCGGGTTCCTTATGTGAAAAACTTTCTTATTATGCACGCAATAGAAAATTGATATAGGTCTTTATGAGCCAATTTTTTGAGACAACTTTAATAGGCACCATAGGAATTTTCGATCGTCTTTTGTTTTTGAGCTACAGGCTAAAACTTGTTTTTCACTTATTTTGAAAATACCTCATATCTCCCTTATTATTAGAGATGCAGAAAAAATGTTTAGATATTTTTTACGTAGAATAACGATGTATAATTATAATTTTTAAAGCTTAATAATTCTCGAGATATAATACAAACATAATATTTTTTAAATGGAAACATGTTGAAAATAATCTTTTTCCTTATGTTATATGCTTTTCAACGATGTATAACAAGTCTACATTCTTTTGTTTCAAACATGAATAAAACATGAATTATTAATTTTTTGGGGTGAAAAATGAAATTTGTTAATAAACAAATGAAGAAATCAATTACAAATCATCATTTGTTTATTTTGATTATATATCTATTAATTATATTCTAAAAATTCTTTTATTTTTTATCGGTATTGTAGTTGCTTTGACACAATTTCAAAAATGTGGAAAATTACTCTCTAAAGTATATAAATTAGGAAAATGAGTAAAAATAATGAAAATAACATTAAAAATAAACAAATCGTGATCTATAATTGAATTTATCATTTGTTTTTTAATAAAGTTCTTTTTTTTTCACCCCCAAAATTTAATATTTCAAGTTTTATTCATGTTTAAAACAAAAGATGAGACTATTTCCAACATATGTTCCCATTTAAAAAGTATGATGTTTGTATTATATCTCGAGAATTATTAAGTTTTGAAAAAATCTAAGTAAACCACGTTATTCTACGTAGAAAACTGTACAAAAATTATCTAAACATTTTTTCTGTATTTCTCATTATAACCGAGATATTAGGTATTTTATAAATTAACGAAAATCAAGTTGTAGCCTGTAGCTCAAAAACAAAATACGATCGAAAATTCCTATGGTGCCTATTAAAGTTGTCTCAAAAAGTTAGCTCATAAAGACTTACATCACTTTTCTGTAGTGTGCATAATAAGAAAGTTTTTCATATAAGGAACTCGAATTTGTTTTATCCTGTACATTAAAAGGATAACAAAGATTGCATAAAAATATCATCTAATGCGCTGATAGAATTTATAGGTAACACATCTTCGTGTGGATATAGCATTTTATTTAGTATATTTTTTAACGGAAATCAGTTTGTAAACAAATATCTTGATAGTTTGTAGAAGTTTTGCAAATTAAGTAATTATTCCAACCTAACTTAAACAATAACTGTATTAAATAGTTAATTTAATAGTCATCAATAAAATTCATACATAACATCCAGAAATAATAGTTCTGCTAAAGAAGATAGACATGTGCATTGTCTGATTTTGAAAATGATGGTGGATTAAAATTTATATATATTTTTTTTATTTAGTAAAAATATCAACATATGTTTTGACAACTTTTTAAAACGAAATTTCGAAAAATGAACTGCATACTTTTTATTATTAGGGGTAAATATCATAAATTTTTACATCAAATAATATTTTTATTTAGTTCCAAACTTTGAAAAAAAAATTGTTTAATTATAAATATATAACATCTTGTTTTATAAGCAAATAAAGTGTTTACAACTAATACTTTGTGTTTGTGTTAATAATTTTTAATAAGTGATCAGATATATTAGCTTTTTGAAATATTTGAAAGTTCTTTAATTTTATTTTAATCAATGCACCATTGCCACCCATCCTAATATTAATTGTGTTCATCTATGCTTGAACTTCAGCGATCTTATAGAAGTTTTCGTGTTCATGTTAGTGTCTAATATAATTTATTTAATTTTGAATCTGATTCATTGTTTATTTTTAAATTTTTATTAGGAATTTTATATGTACAACGTTGCAAAAAGTATTAGGCAGTCTTTGAGTAATGGAATTATTTCAAAATACAGGTAAAGAAATGATAAAATATAGTACTTATAGACTGATGAATTAATTTCTAAATACAGTGTGTTCAGAAAAAAAAAAACTTAATTCGGAGTAGGCTATGGACACAGAAACGTATGTCTGATTATTTCAATTCAAAAGTCAAATCAAAATTGATCGTCAAATGTAATTTTAAGCAGAAAAGATAATAAAGAAGGATACAGAATATTGCTATTCACCGTTTTCTAATTTATTTTTATTTCTAAAATAAGGATTCAAGAAAAAAGCTTTGATTTTCTTAGATAACATTTTTGACAATATCTCGTGCCAAATTGACATTTATTTAAATACTTTCAAATTGACATATTTTTTTTTTTGTTCATAGCCTACTCCGAGTTAGGATGTTTTTTTTTAACACGCTGTATTGTCTTTTAGAATAAAATGAGAATGTTACGAATTTTTTGATCCAAACACATTACATTTCTCTTTCATATAAAGCCAGAAAATAAATTTAAAAATTTGCACAATTAAGAAAAAATATCATTAGCCGTGAAACTGACTGAAACAAAACAAAACAATTGTTGACTTAAGACGCTCATTAATAAACGTTTTTTAGGTATTATTTGTTAAATTATTAATATTATTTTCGTTTTATTAAGAAAAAATCATGAATAATTTGTCTCATGAAAAAAATTACAAATTATTAAATGGTTTTAATTATCCCTTGTAGTTTTCAGTTTTTCTCGTTTTTTATACATGTAGAGTAGATCATCTTTAATTTGTAAATACCTATTACAAAAAATAATTATTGTTTCTTAAATAAATGTCCTAGTGAGGTAATAAAAAATTCTGGATTGCAGTCACAAAATTTTATTTAAATTCTCGGGTCGACCGGTTTCGAGCTCCACATGAGCCTTCCTCAGGAGATGAGAATTAAGAAAATTTTAGATACATGGCAAAAAAATGAAAACGTAAGTGCAACATAAAGCACATGGATTTCGTCAAAAGATAAAAAAATAAATAAAAAAAATTATATAAAACTTTTATAAAAAACTAAGAACAAATGTTCTACGTGAACCACACCCATGGAACTACTTAAGTGGTTCCATTTGTTCTTAGTTTTTAATAAAAGTTTTATATAATTTATTTTATTTATTTTTTTTTATTTTTTGACGAAATTCATGTGCTTTATGTTGCACTTACGTTTTCATTTTTTTTTTTGCCATGTATCTAAAATTTTCTTAATTCTCATCTCCTGAGGAAGGCTCATGTGGAGCTCGAAACCGGTCGACCCGAGAATTTAAATAAAATTTTGTGACTGCAATCCAGAATTTTTTATTACCTCATCAATATATCCAGTCAAGAAACTTTTTCTATCAAATATCCTAGTGTTTTCTTTAATTTGTATTTTTTTTTTGTATTAGTTCATAAATTAATAACTTTAATCTTTAATTGTCGTGTTAGTAAAAAATGACAATGTTTTGTTAATGTCAGTTTCATGGCTAATGGTATTTTTTCTTAATTGTACAAATTTTTAAATTTAAATTTATTTTCTGGCTTTATATGAAACAGAAATGCAATGTGTTTGCTATTAAAAAAAATCGTAATTTTTTCTTTATAATAGGCACCAATTATTTTTTCAATAAATTAATATAGAAACTTTTGGCGTCTAAAAAACTGTTTTTCTCTGTCATAGCCCTATGACCCGTTTTAAAATTTACATCCTGTATATTTAAAGTACCTAGTCGAAAGAATTTTTGTAGAAATAGCTCACCATTTGTGTAGGTTTTATAATTTGTTGAAAATTTAAGCTGGCCGAACTATTATGAGAAGAATGTTGCGAGCTAGTTGCATTAAGAGGCAAATTTTGAAGTAAATTCATTATTTTAGAATGCCTAATATTTACTAGGAGTTAGTAGTAAACGTGATCTTGTATTTGTCAGGTAAACTAAATTCTTACGGCAATGTCCACGACGACGAATCCAGTTTGGATGTCTCCTCGCCCAGAGACAATAACTCTCCAATGGTGAGTTTATCTTTAGGGTTTGAATGCTATTGCTATGCTAACATCCGGTTGTCCGATTTCGATTTTAGTTCGGTGTGCTCCCGAAATTAAAAGAAGCTGATCGCGAAAAACTCGCACGTAAGAAAGACAAACAGAAGGCCAAGGACGACGAAAAACAAGAGAAGCGTCGGTTGAAGGAGGAGAAATTGCGCAAAGTTGGTGACAAGGGCCGTGAAAGGGAAAAGAAGAAGCAGAAACACAAACAGAAATGTGTTGTTTCCAGTGGAGCGCCGCTGAAAATCGCTGATTTCATCCAGGCAAGTCTAACACTTTCTCATCTTACTAAAACTGTTTCATTTCAGAAAGCTTATTAAACCACTTTTTTCGAATTGTGCCAAAGCCGACTACGTCGATAAAAAATAATTAAACTAACCCGAAAATAGTTGATTAAGAATAATTTGAGAACGTAGTTAATAGATATAGAATCAAAATAAACGTGTTTCACTGGAGGACCGGACTTTATTTCTATTGACCAATTTTTTATTGGCATAGTAATTATTACATTCAAAATATTTACAATTTACAAATTTTAGTTTTTTGCACCTGCTTGTTTCTTTTAAATATAACATTTGTTTTATAAATTTTATCAATTATAGCGTCATTATTGTCAATATCATTTAATTGAACACATTACATGGGAGTCAGGCTGAAATTATTGGTTCATATTTTTTAGAATTTTATTTCAAATATGATCAAAGTAGTTCCCTTCAACAATAATGTACCTCATCATTCTTTCCTTTAACTCCTTAAAAACGCCCAACCAATCTCCTTTTGGAATGTTTTCGAACTAATTTTTGGGAGACTTAAAAATCCAGACCAGAATAGTGTTATTGTTTCAAATTATATGGGTATTTTGCGTACCGAATCGAAAAATGAATATTAATTTTGTAAATATAGCATTTAACACCAGTGGTACACGTCGTAAATTTTTGAAAGAATTTATTATAAGCCATAATTTTAATTTTGTATAATTTGTAATATGTTAAATTTAAATTTAAGATTATGCAATATTAACTTCAAAGTCGGTTTTCTAACTACGTTTTTCAAAGAATGGGGTCATGCCACATTTTCTGTTTTATTTTTTTCCTGGAAGTCTACCGGTCACAGTATATGTAAATAATATTTTCACGTCATTTGTGTGCATTGTTTTGTAGATATAATTTTTTAAAAATAGGGGTCAATTTCAAATCTCAATGAGGTCAGGTGAGCGCATACGTCATGTATCTGAACGATTCCAGTTCACCCTGGCGGACAAAATGTAAATTAAGATTGTTTATAAATAGTTTTTTTGGTTTTTTTTAATAAATTGTTTCCACAAGTTGGAACTGCACAGTTCTTCTTCACCATGTTTTATCATTATTATCATTATAAATATACAATTATTGCACTTTTATGTATTAAATTATATATCAAGCACACAAACCTGCAATTAAAAATAATATTTCTCTAATGAAATAAATAAATCTTTATGAAACAAAAAAGATTGAATAGAGCGCACTTTTCCTCTGAGAGCTTTATAAATATTTGGTTAGTTTACACTGATCTTACGTTTAATTTCACGTTTGAAGTTTGTGACATTGTGACCTTCATGTACGTGTGACTAGTGTCGTTGTGTGAGTAGCCGATACATGACGTCACAGAAAATCGTAGCGCGAATATCTTTTAAGTAAATTATGAATGAAAAGTATTATATTTTGGGATGTTCTATGTTGCAATATGGATAATAAGTGTCATAGATTCTATTTTTATAAAAATATTAGCAACATTTTTTTTGGCATGACCCCATTATAATGATTTTTTTATGTTTAGTGCATTACAAGAAAAGTGGCAAAATCAGTTACGGCTGAAATGAAAGCAAAATATGTAGATCTTTTAATTTAATTTTTCATTTTAGTCGGAGAAAAACTACGTACCTCTATTTTTGGAGAAATGCGTCAAATTCATTGAGACCGAAGGTTTAGATTCTGAGGGTCTGTACAGAGTTCCAGGAAATAGAGCTCATGTAGATTTATTATTTCAAAAATTCGACGAAGGTTTGTACCAAAATATAAATGTCATAGAGAGATAGACATCACTTACCAAATATCTTATAGATCCTAACGTGAGAATACATGACCTGGACGTTCCCGTTAACGCAGTAGCCACAGCTTTGAAAGATTTCTTCAGCAAGCGTCTTCCTCCATTGTTTGAAGAAGAAGTAATGGCGGAACTTGAGGATATAGCAGGTAAATTTGGTTACTGCAAGTAAAAAAATTATTATGAGGAGTTTTGTGAAGAAATGTTATCACGGAAATGGTATATTGTGGTAGGAACAAGGCTGAAACCAATGTCGGCCACAAGCGGTAACCTGGAAGTCAAGACGGATAGAAGTTGTCGACTACTGGCGCTAAGAAGTATGCTGGATAAATTACCGCCGGTCAATTTTGAGGTGCTGAAATTTATTTTCCAACATTTCGTAAGGTAGGAAGATAATTTATTGTTGTAATGTTACACTTTTTTTACTGATTACTGAGTATGGCATTCAATATTCATGAAAAATTAATTGTTTGACATTTGGATAGACTGCTAGATTAAATATATTTTAAAAAAATAACGGTGTAGTCACTCAGGTTTTATTATTTTCTGTGTGAACCGTAACAGATATCACTAATTACACAGAGAGAGTAAGTTTCCCAAGGAGCACAAATTAGTTTGTTATTAGTTCTATTAACTTTAAAAAAACTTTTCTTAAAACTTTTTAACTTGTATTATACCTTTTATGCAACGATAATTTACTGATGTTAACGTTTATAGGACGTTAATGTCAGGCGGGTGGGGAATCTATTCAACTAATTTACAACGTTTTTTTACCTACTATATAACGTTCTATTATCACTTAAGTAACACTTACATGCAATAGTTGCATATGTATTTTGCATGGACTATAATATGTTGGTTTCATTAAAGCTAATTGATAAGAGATATATTCACTAATAAAATTATATGGGTTACTATTCAAACTACAATACATATTTCTCAGCAAACTATTTTCTACCGTAAATTCATATTTTATCATATCACGAGTCGTATAAGTAGTCTAAGCATGACTATGTTGTATAATTATATGTACCAAGACTTGTAAAGTCTTCTGCAACTTTTTAAATCTAAGATCATCTTTATAAAGATCATATTTTTTATATATCTGTTGAACTCATTTTATAAACAAATTTATTTTTACTGTGAAATATTATATTATACTTGGAAAAAAATCAAGGGACTTTATAATATCCTAAAATAAATAAAAGAAAATTTATTAAATGTTTATGAAAAATTGAGTTTTGTATTTTTTTAAATCATTCGATATTATAATGAATAAAGTACATTATAATAAACTATATAGAAGAATGATTGCTTGCAGAATATTAAATTAAAAACACAATAAAATTAATTTATACTAAATTTTACAAAATGGCTTCTAGACCAGTTTCTGTTTAAATGCATAAATATGGCCGTACATATTATAATTCGATATTTCAGTTATAATAACTTCCTAAGAACTACTTTACATCAGTTTTTTAGTTGATGCATTAAGTTACTGAGAAACTATACTCCCACTTTCTTAAAATAAAACTGTTATTTTTGCAGTTATTTAAAAGTTTTAAATAAATTTATAAAACTTTTATAAAATGGTAAACTAACTAATATATGTAATATATGTAAACTTGAATGCATCTATACTAAACAATTATTTTTAAACTGTATTATAAAACTTTAAAAAATCTGTTTATAAATAACTGTCAATTACGTTTCTAACACTTCCTTTAATTTAGTGCGAAAGACGTAAATAAAACTAAAACAATCGACGCCAATGAAACTATTGAATGTATCTTTCTGAAAAAAAAAGAATAATCTCTCGTTATCGGCGTAGCCATTAAAAAGTTACGGTCTAATCAATGTTAGGGCGCCTGTTTCATACACTAGTGGTTCACTAGTAATAACAAGTATCATTTTAAAAGATGACTTTAAACCATATAAACTGTCATACCAAATTTCATCCAAATCGAATAAAGCGTCCGGTTATTATAAGCAAAATTTTTTTTTTTTTAAAGAACTTTGAAGCAGAATACTGGCTAAATGGTACACTTTCCGGTAGAAGCAAGTTTGGTTAAATCGTCTTATATTAGCCTCAGGAAGTCATGTCCCCCTATTTGAGTCAAATAAAAAAATACCTCATGACATTTTAGCGTGTTCTTACATTTCATATTAGGATTCTCTTTCTTTGTAATATAGTAATAAACTCTGTCTCTCCAGTGATACTTTTTGTTGTGTTGCAGAGTGGCTGAGAACTCCAAACTGAACAGCATGGACAGCAAGAATCTGGCAATTTGCTGGTGGCCAACATTGCTGCCCATTGAATTCAGCGACATGGGTCGCTTCGAGCAGATGCGCCCCTTCCTTGAAGACATCGTACAAACCATGATTGATCAGTATCCATTCCTCTTCTGCGGCAAAGAGGCTTTCGTTATGGTTTAAGCTGCATATGTGCATGACAGATCTGGTGAGTTATATGTTAACTGTCCTTATATATATGGATGTTCTAGCCAGGTATGTAGTTCTTTATACCGAATGCTTGGATACCATTAGGTAAGAAAGAACAAAGGATTATTTTTTTTTGTATGACGAATCAAAGTCTGATTACGAAAAGTGCGCACTGCACACTACAAAACGTTTAGTATCTATATAAAATTTTTCCTCTTAATTTTATTCATCTACGTACGATACAAATCACTTATTTATACTAGCGTTTTATAACAACAACTTTTTGATTGTCATTTTCGTTGCTATACCCAAATCATTCAAGCAGCCAATGCACGTCATTAATAAAAATTGAATAAAAGTAACTAGATGTGTGACGTCATGTACTGGTACGTTTGCAGAAGTTTTAGAATCTTTATGAAGAGTTATACAGGTAGCAATCTGTATTATCGACATGGTTATGAACTGTCACATCTACAAAATAAATACTATATTTTCGTCATTGTCCATTTCTATTTAAATTATTTATAATACTAACCTTATTTATACTTATGTATGCCATATAGAGGCAATAAATAAAAGTGAGCCGAATTTCAAAGAAATATACCGAATTCTTCTGATTAGAAGTGCTACCTTTGACAGACTCACAGATTTTGTGTTTGCGTTGCGTTTAACATTACTTTATTATAAATAGGCCTTTACAACGCACAAAAATGTTTCAAACACGATACAAATATTTTTCAAATAATAACTTTGACAGTATGAACATACAAATTATCAATGTTGCCAACTATAGCAACAATTAAACGAATAATATGAGGTTGATGTACATTATTTATATATTATTCATGTAATATACGATAAGTAATGAACTGTACTATTCATCTTAGTAATAATTATGTAAGGCTATACACTTTTTGACGGTTAAAAATGATTAAAATTTTATTTCATTTTTCACTATTAGTGATTTTAATGCATTAAGGTTTTACACTAAGTAATGACGTGCATTGGCTGCTTGAATGAGGGTATAAATGAAATACTTTTAAGCACTAGTGCTTAAAAGTAACATTTTTAAGCACTGGTGCTGAAAAATGACAGTTTAATGCGAAAAATTCTGTATTTTAGTTTTTGATTTATGATATTATTTACAGCTCTGATTCGTGGTATGTAAATACACAACAGATACAGAAGTGATTCTGTTCTGTTTGAAAGTAGCGTCCATCTCCGCTGTTATCCTGGTTCCATTGTTGGCGTTGGGAAGGCCTTGAAATGGTTTTACAGTTT
Organism: Ophonus ardosiacus; assembly: GCA_943142095.1. Taxonomy (NCBI): domain Eukaryota; kingdom Metazoa; phylum Arthropoda; class Insecta; order Coleoptera; family Carabidae; genus Ophonus; species Ophonus ardosiacus. The sequence continues at coordinate 45,862,593 of OW964833.1, read as the reverse complement.
TGTAAAAACTTTTATGTAATAGCATTTAAAATTTATACGGTCACAATAAGAAACACATGTTAATATGTAAGATTTATATTGACTGTTTGCTATGTATTTGCCAACGTAGTATTTAAATTAATGATTCTTTTCGTTCATGTGATGATTGTAGCAGCGACTTGCTGTAATGAGACTCTTTTCTTATGATTAGGTATTACATTTACATAACATTGCTTGTTCATTGTGTACATGTTTCATTGCATATGTTACAGTTTATGACCGAACTCACTTACTTCTGTTTTGCATACATTTTTACTCATTGTCAGTTCCGTAACTTTCACCTACTTGTAACTTAAAACTGTACTGTACTTACTCAAATATTTAAATACTAGGTAAAAAATCAATAATTACGAACTAACAGTTTTATTTTTAAAATATTTTATAAACATTTTATATATATTATAACATTTTAACAACTGGTGGCGTAACAAGCATTTCTACGGGTATATACGAATTTCTCATATTTTTTACTCAGAAAAATCAGTATTATGTTTTTCATGTTTTTTTTTTTACTCTCGTATAAAAGAAATGTTACGCCACTGTTTTATTTTTGGTATATATTATAAATATACTATATGTATAGGTCGATTTTGTTTCCATGTTAAAAAAATTGTAATTGCGAAAATTAATAAAAGAAGAAATAGTTTTACAATATTAAAAAATAAATGAAAAATACAATTTTTTAAATAGGTACGCATAGTCAATTTACATTTTACACTTTTGTACCAACTTAATTTGAATGCCAACAAAATCAACCTATATCTATATAGGGGTAGTTAAAAGTATGGAGACGGCGATTTATTGTCGTTAATATTCATTTTAGGAAATTATGTTCAATACAAAAGTTTTTTAAGAAATTTTGATCTACATTTGAGAATATTTGAATTTTTTTTTCTTCAATTGTTTTTGAGTTACGCTTGTCCGCGTAATTTTTTTAAATGGGAACATATTAATTTTACTCTATCATTGGATAGAGTGTTTTTTTCTCTTTACAACAGTATGTTTTTTTTTTTGTTTTTCAATTTATTTTAATAACATTTTTACAATTAAAAACACCGGTCCAAGTATTTACGAATAGTAGGTACATCTCAGATAGACAAAAGCGAAGCGATAAACAAACTCGAACGATGTAATTTACTTAGTTATTAATTTGTTTTTAATGATAAGATTATGACCGACAACTTTATTGCAAATAATTTTGTCTATCTTAGATGAACCTACTATTCGTAAATACTTGAACAGGTGTTTTTCCTTGTAAAAATGTTATTAAAATAAATTGAAAAATAAAAAAAAACAAACATACTGTTGTAAAGAGAAAAAAACACTTTATCGAATGGTAGAGTAAAATTAATAGGTTCCCATTTAAAAAAATTACGCGGACAAGCGGAACTCAAAAACAATTGAAGAAAAAAAAATTCAACTATTCTCAAATGTAGATCAAAATTTCTTAAAAAACTTTTGTATTGAACATAATTTCCTAAATGAATATTAACGACAATAAATCGCCGTCTCCATACTTTTAACTAACCTGTATAATATTTGATTAACTACAGAGTAAAATAGTTATAAGTTAGTGAGGGTTTGGGATGTGCAGCTTAAAGGTAAAACAAGAAGTTAGTGACGGGAGGTATTAACTCTAACAAATACAGTAAGTGAAATGCGTTGGTTGTGTGCATGTATGCGTTTGTGTGTGAATGTGTGAGGCAACTGCTTGCATGATCTAGATTTCAATGTTTTCAACACTGAACTTCTTCTGGTAGTCAGTCAGTATCAGTACATGTCAAATATAGACGATGTCAACCTATAAACGTAACAATATCTACCATACCTGTACTTTTCAAGGATGGTGGAGAATAGATTTTGTCCAGTATTATTGACGTAGAGTCAGTTACACAACAGATACAGATACAGGAAGGGATTGAAAATTGAAACGAATCGAATGAACTATCTACCATTCCATTCTATTACTTATTGACTCTAACCTAACCTAACTTTACTATGAACAAGTGAATGAGCATTCAAGTGAGTTCTTTCAGTGTTTATATAAATTGTGGGTGATTGATATCCTGTAGTGACTTGTCTGCTGATGTTACGCGTATGCACAAATCTGAACTGTTAATATGTAATTAATAAATTCACTGTATTTGAACAGCACTTTTCATTTGATTGTGCAAACTAATTGTATGCTTGTTATCAGAGCTATTCCGACACAACAATGAAATTGGAATCTAGTCATGTTTATTTTAAAATGCAATATTTAAAACGTATCATTTTATTTGTATATATTTGTATTTGAACATGGATTTTAGCCACAGTTAAGATAAAATGCTTTTGGTATTCGATGCTGAATAGCTCTGATATTCGATTATTTTGTCGACCTCATGTACCGATGTGTTTTATATCTAGCATGTAAATTTCTTTTTGTATTTATAGGTTAATTAAGGTATTCATTGTGTCAATATTACAAATGTGTTGCCATCAATACATCCTGTCAGATATTATTTAAATATATAATTATAGTGCACAAATACATATATACATATATACCTACGGATGTTTTATAAGTAACAAGCAAACACATCATACAGTTGTTGATTTCAATTTTGGCAGAAATTTTTTTCTTTTCATCGAGTCGGCATAAGAGATAAGTCTACCTCAGATTGAGACACAGCTTTTATTTTTTACACTTAACTCTTTCTGTTCGAGTTTTGTTGGAATTGTTCCTATGCATATTCGTATTATACTTTTAGACTTAGACTGACTTTGGTATTCGTATGTGATATCGCGTTTATGTCAAACTTACAATTAGAGAAGAATTTCTGCCGAATGAACGAGAAACGAATTTGTATTTGTTGTTTTACTTTTACTAGTTTGTACTGTATGTCATAACATTTAGGAATTGATATTACTGTTTGATTATCTCAGATGTGATCTTACATTTACGTTGCTGTGGATAAAAGATTATATTTTAACATCGTGTAACATTTTTATAGCTCGCAATTCTAAACTCATAAGATCAAAACATGTTACTATTATCAAATGTCAGCATCATAGATGAGATTGAGATGTTAACTAATATGAAGGTCAAGCCGTCTTACCCCGGTTGCCACACCAGTTAGCCATATTGTCAGATGGACATGTTTCATTTCATAACGAACGGCCCAAACGGTTGGCATATGTTACACTTGTGATTTTAACCTTTAGTTGTGCTTCAACACAATTCATTTAAGTGTATTATTAGAGTCTATTTTATTTTATTAGAACGCTATTATTTTTTTAAAGTATACCGTACATGTATATGATCTTCAATTATTAATAAATATTTTGCTTCAAACAAAATGAAGTGTGTGTTAATAAGTGGAATAAATTGGATATTAAAATACACATCTAATGATTTATTTTACACCTTTTTTTTAAACTTTCAGGCCAAATTATTTTCTTTTCTTTTTAACCCAGGAAAAAATAATTTGACTACGCCACTGCTCAGGCGAGGCTAGTTATAGGAAAACACATATCTCGTGGCGTTTCAATTAAGGTAATCAATCAAAATATTTTTTTTTACCATATAGCAAATAATATTTATTCATAATCCATGTTATGTGACACCATGGCTATCTGTTGTGCCCGGTTTTACAGTAACTATAGTAAACCAAATAATTGTAGATTGACGGAGGCTTATATCTTTCCTTCTAATCTATTTCGAAATAAATTTGCAATAAATTTAATCATCTTTGTTTTTTAATAGCTTACACGCATTTTATTTAATTCTACAGTAAGCTAGATAGTAGTAATTTCATATAAAATATAATATAATGCTAATATAAACTCGTCATATATTCCATAGGTATACACAGTTTTGTTTTATTTATTTTTTCAGTGAAAAACATTTATTTGATTGCCATGAAAAATATTGTAACTTTCAATCAATCAATTATAAAAAAATCAAAATAAAACAAAGTTTCTTAGAGAAGAGAGAAGTGCTATTGTGTAGTTGTTTATTAATATTTCTTAAATAAGTGAAAATCATTTTATATTTTATTTAATTTCTATAGTTTTTATTTATATTTTACTATTATTTAATAAAAATTATAATTTGAAACATTGTAACGTTACATTTACTACTGATAAGATAAATCGGAAGAAAATGAAGTGCCCTAAGGAAGTGTTATATTATATTGTTTTAAATTTTTCTTAAATAAATGAAATAAAAAATCATTTTATATTTTACTTAATTTCTATATTTTTTTATTTATATGGGGTCCCGTGGCCGCGTGTCTGAGTGTCTGGTCGCGAACCCGGGGGAACCGGGTTCGATCCCGACAGACGCCAAATATTTCCAATTTTAAATGGCACAAAAGTGACCCCTGTGGTGCACTCTCCACACCAGCTATGAGTGCCCGTGAGGTGACGCCTGGTAAGCGCCCACACGGTAAAATATATCGTCATCATTACCGATATCTACATGTGTTGTAGATACTGGCACACCCAGAAATGGGTAATATGTCGTGATGATATATTTATTTATATTTTATTACTATTTAATAAAAATTGTTTTTTTTTTTATTGTAATTATGGCCTTCGGTGTGGTGCCGATTGGCCAGAGATAATGTAGGGTTTTGATTGTTAATTTAGGACATACACAAACATCCACGCCCCTGTTGGGTATCGATCCCACGACCCCGGAGCCGAGCGGTGAAGGTCGTTTGAGCGCTGCCTCTAACCGCACGACCACCGAGGCGGCAAAAATTATAATTTGAAACATTGTAACGTTATGTACCTCTGATAAGAAAAATCGGAAGAAAATAAAAATGCCCTAAATGTTGTTTTAAAGTTTTCTTAAATACATGAAAAAAAAAAATCATTTTATATTTTATTACTGTGGGGGTGCCACATTTTCTGTTTTATTTTTTTCCTGGAAGTCTACCGGTTACCGGTCACAGTATATGTAAATAATATTTTCACACCATTTGTGTACATTGTTTTGTATATATAATTTTTTAAAAATAGGGGTCAATTTCAAATCGCAATGAGGTCACGTGAGCGCATACGTCATGTATATGAACGATTCCAGTTCATCCTGGCGGACAAAATGTAAATTAAGATTGCTTATAAATGGTTTTTTTGGGTTTTTTAATAAATTGTTTCCACAAGTTGGAACTGCACAGTTCTTCTTCACCATGTTTTATCATTATTATCATTATAAATATACAATTATTGCACTTTTATGTATTAAATTATATATCAAGCACACAAACCTGCAATTAAAAATAATAATTCTCTAATGAAATAAATTAATCTTTATGAAACAAAAAAGATTGAATAGAGCGCACTTTTCCTCTGACAGCTTTATAAATATTTGATTAGTTTCACTGATCTTACGTTTAATTTCGCGTTTGAAGTTTGTGACATTGTGATCTTCATGCACGTGTGACTAGTGTCGTTATGTGAGTAGCCGATACATGACGTCACAGAAAATCGTAGCGCGAATATCTTTTAAGTAAAACCTGCAATTAAAAATAATATTTCTCTAATGAAATAATTAAATCTTTATGAAACAAAAAAGATTGAATGATTGATGAAAAATTTGTAATCTGTAGAACTAACAGTTTTTGGACTACTGGTCATACGCCATATTCTGAACTTTAAAAATTTATATTGCTTATTACGTAAAATTTTTAAGTCGCGTTTGCGCCAAAATTCTGTATTTAAATAATTATAATATAAAGTTTTAATAATGTCTTACGAATTTTGCTTTTAATATGTATCATCAACAAAAAAAGGAAAGAATTGTTGATGTACATTACAAATTTAGAGAAATATGTCATCATCATTACCGACAAGTGCGAAACATTAAAAAATAATATATTATTTTTAACTCTATTTAATTAGTTGAGTTATTATGGTAAGTAAAAAAACTGTACCTTTACAGATTAATATGAAATATTGATTGCTTATATTATTTTGTCAATTTATTGATCTATAATTATTTGGTTTGCTATAGTAAATTTAATAATTGTACACCAACAAGTCAATTGATTCATATCTGTTATATTTAGATATATACCCTTTGTCGTCCCATGAAAATTTGGTTTAGTCTAGTTGAAATAATTTTACTTTGTCACCGTAGTGCATGTGAAGTAAAATAACAAGAAACTACTGTTCGAGACCAACGTCAGCTTTTGCCTGGCTTTTTGCCTTGCGCCCTGCGGCTTGTGAATTAGCAAGTGTGATTTGTATATATCAGTATCACTCAGTATCAGTTGTCAAATTGTTCTGTTCTACTGTCCCATCCGCAAATTTTGCTAGTCGCTACACAAGACCCAAACTATAATATCGTTATTGACCAAATTTATCGACGACCATAAGATTGACATTTTTCCAAGCTATATAGCTAAAAGTCTAGCTTATTCACGTTACAATATTTAATCAAATTTAACTAGTTCATTTTGTATTTATATGCTTACATATTTTTATAATTTTTAAATTTAAATTGTCTATTTTATAAATTTTGTTTTAAGCCTGAATTACATTATATTTTTTTCATGTAGATTTATTCCAGATTTCTATTCAAGACATTTCTGGCTATAGTTGAAACGTTAAGGTATGTTTAGAAAAATTACGAGCGAAAATGTCCAAATATTGATCGCCTAGACATTTTGAAAAAACCTAGGCGTATTGTATAAAGACAATCTGCTTACCACATAATATTGAAGCATTAGGCTCCTAAACGCTCCCATTTTGCTTACTGCCTAGTGTATATAATGGAGTGCTGGTGCCTGCTTTGATGTATGGAAGTGAATGTTGGGCATGGACGAAAAAGCATAAAAGGAGAGTGACTGCCGTGGAAATGAGGTATTTACGTGGTGTTTGTGGGTATACAAGACGGGATCGCGTGAGGAATAATTTGGTGTATGAAGAATGTATGGTTAGGAAGAATGTTGTTAAGAGAGTTGGAGTGAGTCAGTTGAGATGGTTTGGTCATGTGGAGAGAATGATGAGTGAACGACTTGTAAAACGCATATATGTTGGTAAAGTTGAGGGTGTTCGATTGCGTGGCCGTCCAGTGTGTAAGTGGATGGATGTGATTGGTAGTGTTTTGAAGGAGCGTAAGTTTCCGAGTGGAAAGAGAAGAAGAGCATGCATGAATACGATTATGAATGTGGCTGAGGCGAAAGAAGTGTGCCTGGATAGGAATGTGTGGCGAAGGATGATTGTTTTGTAAATGTTGTGGTGTGAAGATATATGGTTAGTAAGAATGTTTTATGAGAATGGAGAGACAGCTGAAGTTTTATGTGGACGTTGTGAACGAAGTATGTTTGTACAGGAATGTGTGGCGAAAGATGATTTTTTTTTATCCCTTTCCCTATTGTTAATATTTTTTTTTTTCGGGTTTTTGCTAACCCACTAAGTGGGATACGCGTGATTTTATGTATGTATGTATGTATGTATGTATGTATGCCTATGACAGGGCTGCACAACTCAAAAGCAATTCAGGGCCAAAACAGAAACCGGAACTTAAAGTACGGGCCGCAATACTTTCCTAGGATTTTTTTTTTTTTAATCAACAAAATTAATCAATATTGTAATTAATTATTCTTATTTTATCATTTATTTATGTCAAATACTTGAACATTTATTTTGAAACTCTTGAAAAAAAAAATCACAATAAGTAACTTATTTATATAATATTGTAAATGTAAATAAAAATAGATAATAAAAAATAAATTAATCAATAATAAACAGAACAACAAAAGTGTTAATGTGGGACATTGCATCTCATGCCAGCAACAAGTTTCTCAAATTCTGGATTCATATTTGATGTTGAAGTTTTTAATATGTTTTCTAAATGTTCGTCAGTTAAATAGGCCCTATGACATTAAAGATTTGAAACAAATCTAGCTGAAAAAAATATTATATAATTCAGGCCTTAGGATTTGACAATGATAAATTATTAATGAAATGGATGTTTAATTATATTGTCTAATATTTTTATTCAGTCTAACTTTATTACGAACGCGTACAAAGTGTCGGTCTTTGGTGTTCTTATTTCTTGATGTTACGATCTGTCGATATAGCGACGTGTTCCATTGTAGAATGAGAAGTAGAGGTTTAATTTGGAAAAATGTGTAATAAGAATAATCAAAAATAAAACGAATCAAAAGAAGCGCACAATTTTTGTACCGAAGACAATATAGTCACTGATAATTTTTCAAAAAATTTTCAAGTTATGTATATGTATATCTGACATTTTGAATGGAAGAGAACACATTATATTTTAATAATAATGAATACATATATAATTCTAAAATGTTTATTTGTTAAATAAATATATTGAAATAATCACAATATGTAAACATAAATCAATTATTGAAATAAATATTAGATAAAGTAAAACTTGACATATATAAATATTTTTGTAAAATTTTAATAATTCCGTCAAATATACCCGGGGTCTACTTGAAATTCATTATACCGTGAGTATTTTTTAACGTGAAACATTGGATTTGTCATATCCATGGTTACGACTTGACATTTGATTGACAGCAATGTATTTGCCCGTTCGATTTAAAATGAAACATAGGGAACGAATTTGACATTTGATAAGACATCAATAGAGGTTAATTTTGTTTAAATAATTATACCTGCATTCTAAATTAAAATTAGTTGTAGAAAAAATATAGTGTGCACCTTGTGCCCGAGTGGTTTTCTGACTCGGCTAAATTTCTTACAATATTTAAATATAATATTTCTGTCAAATTCATTCCCCATGTGTCATTTTAAATGAGACAGACAAATACATTGCTGTCAATCAAATGTCAAATCATAACTTATAGGAAAATTCAACGGTTATTTGTCATATTGACAAGATGTTATTAGAGGTTAATTTTGTTTAAATAATTATACCTGTTTTCTAAAAATTAAATTTAGATGTAGAAAAAATACTGTGTGCACCTTGTGCCCGAAATATCTCTCGAGCGGTTTTCTGACTTCGCTAAATTTTTTATAATATTTAAATATTTCTGTCAGATTCGTTCCCTATGTTTTATTTTAAATGGAACGGGCAAATACATTGCTGCCAATCAAATATCAAGTCTTAACTATGCATATGACAAACCTAATGTTTCACGTTAAAAAATACTCACGGTATAGGGAATACATTGCAGCAATCGCCGGATTAGCGAGGTAAAAAAAATTACCATTGTATTCCCTATATAACGGATTTCAAATAGACACCCGGTATAAACATTTAATTATGTTTATTGAATAAATTATAACCAAATATATAAAAACAATCAAATTTTGAAACTATAAATATTAAAAAATCAATTTTAAATTAGAATAATAATATGAAATAGTAATATGTAATAATTATTATTTAAATATAATTTTGAGATTTTTCCAAAATTAAACCTCTAGAATTTCAAAATTTGTATAGCGACTGAAAAATTTGCGCTTTCTCTTGTGACTACGCTAATAATTTTCCAGTTATAATTACTACTAAATATTAATACATGTAAAATAGGTGGATATTGCTACATAGTACACGCGCTGTCATTTTAAGAGCGCGTATATTATGTCTATGTTCTCTGGGTTGTGGTGTTTTGTAAGCCCGGACTAGTGGGTTGACTACTCTGTTTTTGTAAGGAAAATTTGTATCAATATTTATTAACAGCCTAATAATGATTGTATGCTAGAAAGACATTGTTTTTTTTTCAGTTTTTTCTTTGACACGGAAGGTGGCACCGGGCCTGAGAGACCCATGTCAAAAAATACTATCGGGGTATTTTTGTTAAAAAATAATGGTATTTTTTACACAAATAAATAAAACAAATAAAAATTTAACTCTTAAAATATAAACCAACAAAAAACACAGTATGTTATAAAATTGGTTCGGTCTGTCAGATTGGTCGCCGCCTCCGAAGGGTTAATAAATACTGTGGTTATTCATTTCACAATTCATGATTATTAGCGCTGCGATCTTAATTGCATTCTCCTTCACATATTGTGCAAAATAGTATAAGGCGATTGCCGGTGCTACGCTAAACAGCACTTTAGTAGAAGTCAAACTACACTCGTAAATATTAAGTTATAACTTCAAACTTGATATAATTGTATAGTAGATAGCTCAATGCATGGGGCTGACCAATTATTTTGCATAATTATTAATTTCTATTGCATTTAAATTTAGTTCAAAAAACATCATAAAAATGGCTATTTTAAAATTTATTTTTAACACGATAACTGTACTTTATACAAAAAATGTTTGGGTCACCCCCATAGCGCCCACCTTTAGTAGTAAGTCTGTGAAAAAAATCTAAATTATCTCTTTTAGTTTAGCTGTGATTTGATTTCTACTAAACCCCTTTTTACGCTTATTTATTATTACTACACATATCTCCTCTCTCACTCCAACAATTTGCTTCATAACACGGGCTGAGTTTTCCCCTTATGCTTTCAATAAGGACAAACACATATAAAAGCAGATAGAGAGAAATAAACTTAGCAATCTTAAAAGTAGTGGGGGAACGTAAGACGTTTGTCTGCACTAGTGTCATACTAGCTACAAAACTGATTTCGCTGAGCGACCGGCAATGCTCTTAAAGTTTTTTATTAATAAAATATATTGAACAAAAGTGTTTAACATATCCTCAAGAGGATCAATAATATTGTTCAATTACGAATTTTGTGCAAAATTGCCTATCTGGAGGACCACTTACAGTGCCACCAACCAAACAAGTCCATCGGAAAATATGCCAACTAGTTTTAAAAATTCGTGGCGGTAAAAGTTTAAGCCAATATCTACAACTCCTGCCGGCGTTGTACCTTCCGTGACAAGTGAAAGTAGCTAGCAAATTGAAAGGTTATCGCGTGTTTGTCTTTCTTAATTTTCTCTGCTTTCGTTCATCTTTATAAAAGAAATCAGTCTTTTTTAAGACTTCGTCTTATTCGAAATAAGGTAGCTATACAGGGTGTCTCTTAAATAGGGGGACATGGCTTAACCACAGATTCGTGAGGCTAAAATAAGACGATTTAACCAAACTTGCTTCTACCGGAAAGTGTACCATTTAGCCAGAAATCTGTTTCAAAGTTCTTCGAAAAAAAATTAATTTTGCTTATAATAATCGGACACTTTATTCGATTTGGATGAAATTTGGTATGACAGTTTATATGGTTATAAGTCATCTTTTAAGGTGATACTTGTTATTATTAGTGACCCACTAGTGTATGAAACTTAGGTCTCCCAATATTAATTAGACCGTAACTTTTTAATGGCAATGCCGAAAACGTGAAATTATTTTTGTTCAGAAAGATACATTCAATAGTAAAATTTTGTCTCTCTGTGTAATTTGTGATATCTGTTACGGTTCACACAGAAAAAAATAAAATCTGAGTGTCTGCACTGCTAAATTTTTAAAATAAATTTAATCTAGCAGTCTATCCAAATGTCAAACAAGTAATTTTGAATGACAGTAATAATTGTTTTATGGGTTGTCAAAAATTTTCTTCGCAATATACTAAAATTAGTAACATACGTTTGTTCGGCCTTATAGTATTTTACTACCATTATTATAAATAAGACGATTACATATCTCAGCTTACTCCTAAACAAGTTGTGAAGATTGACAACTCGTTACTGTCATTAAAAATTACTTGTTTGACATTTGGATAGGCTGCTAGATTAAATTTATTTTAAAAATTATCTTATTTCAGCCTCAGGAATCTGTGGTTAAGCCATATCCCCCTATTTAAGAGACACCCTGTATATTTTATAGATAATTTACCGCCAAAGTACTAAAATACAGCGACACCACACCACGCCTACCCAACAGACTTGTTTGGTTGGCTTAACTGTAATAATAAACAAGAAACAAATTACCTGACTACTTCCACCATATTGTACACTTATTCCCAGCTACTGTAACTACCCCATTTCCACTAGGAATAAACTGTACGGCAGTGACATCTGCCGGATGGGAAAGAACAGAGTGCTGCCCAGGTTTCTGTAGGTTCCAAACACGAGCTGTACCATCCTGCCCCCCTGTAATTAGCTCGGCGAACCCGGACTTGTGGTTTAACTGCGCTCTGGTTACGGAACCCACGTGACCAGTTAGTTCTATTACATGGGCGCTTTCAAGAGAAGAAGTGAAGACAGTACCAGAAGAACTGGACGCAGCTATTAGGGGAGGAAGGAAGTCTATGTCAAGAACCTAAAAAAATGAATCATTTGATTTAACTTTTCAATTTTTGATCAAATACCGTAAACTGGGGTTAATAGGAATACTTTTCGACATATTTCGTGATGTGTAGCCACAGGGTGTTAAAAATAAGTGTAACAAATTATGAGCGCATAAAGTACTGACCAAAATGATATAGTTTCCGAGATATAAGGCAGTGAAATATGAGTTTTTTTCTGAGACAAAAGTCAGTATACCCCACATTTAGGATAAAAACTTCAAAATTTTCAAAAATCTAATTTTTATGTATCTAGATACTTCTCAATGCGCTGATTCCAAATTTTGAAACCGCAGTTCGATATCTCGCTTCGTTCTCGAGATATTTAGATTCAAAGTTTTGCTCAAAACTGCCCATTTTTGGGTAATAACCCAAAAATGGGTCGAGATATGAATTTGGCGACAACACCATTCGATTCTACGGGCAAAATTACATAAGTACACCAATTTTTATCATTTTTGAACACCGCATACAAGCTCTAAAGCAAAATTACTGAAAATGGCAAAAAATCACAAAAATCGTAAGGGGTACCCCTTACGATTTTTTCAGATTTTACCAATTTTCAAACTTTTATTCATAAAAAATGAACCGGTTGGTGAAAAATTATGAAAATTGGTATACTTATGTATTTTTGTCCGTAGAATCGAATAATGAAGTCGCCAAGTTCATATCACGACCCATTTTTGAATTATTGCCCTAAAAGTCAATATGCCCCATTTTCAGATAAAAACTTCAAAATTTTCAAAAATCTAATTTTTATGTATCTAGATACTTCTCAATGCGCTGATTCCAAATTTTGAAACCGCAGTTCGATATCTCGTTTCGTTCTCGAGATATTTAGATTCAAAGTTTTGCTCAAAACTGCCCATTTTTGGGTAATAACCCAAAAATGGGTCGAGATATGAATTTGGCGACAACGCCATTCGATTCTACGGACAAAGTTACATAAGTACACCAATTTTCAGAATTTTTGAACACCGCATACAATTTCTAAAGCAAAATAACTGAAAATGGCCGAAAATCGCAAAAATCTAAGGTATACCCCTTACGATTTTTTCAGATTTTGGCCATTTTCAGGGGTTTTCAAGCTTCTATTAATAAAAAATGAACCGGTTGGACAAAAACTATGCTATACTTATGTATTTTTGTCTGTAGAATCGAATGGTGTTATCGCCAAAGTCATATCTGGACCCATTTTTGGGTTATCACCCAAAAATGGGCAGTTTTGAGTAAAACTTTGAATCTAAATATCTCGAGAACGAAAAGAGATATCGACCTGCGGTTTTAAAATTTAGAATCAGCACATTAAAAAGTATCTAAATACATACAAATCAGATTTGTGAAAATTTTAAAGTTTTTATGTGAATATGGGGCAATAATCGAGATTCTACATTCTTGCATACAATCATTACAATCGTCTCACAATCCAATGATTAACAATCTTTTGTACAAAATTAAAGGAGTGATTCACCCCTAGTTATGTACACAAATTAATTATTACTTAAGTTAAATTTAACTTAAACAATTAGCTAATGACAATGGCTATATTCCAGCTATCATAAACAAAATATTTAACATAAAGAAACAAAAAATGAGGGCTGTTGAAGCATGCAATGAAGACTAAATAGTAAATACTTTACTTTAATCTTTATTGATAATGAACTATAAAATAAAAACATCTTGACGAAAATAAAAATAATTTTATCATTTCTTTTAAACCATTGTCAAACATTAGAAACGAATAAGTGTTAGTGCCAAAAAAGTCTAATTTAAAAGTCAATAACCATAACTTTAAAACACAAACTTTATTTACCTTTTCTCCGCGAGAGGGTGAGTTGATTTGTTTACGATTATTATGATTTGATGAAGTAGAAGTCTATTAAAAAACTATGTCTACAAAATAATATAAAGAAATTACAACCGTAACTGGTAGTCATTCAGAAACAATATCATTTATTGTTGCCAAATTTTTGTAAGAGTTAAAAGTATCTTCCAAAATATAACAGTGTAACTTTATGATACAAACAGTTGCTCCTGTCGTACAACTAAACATTAAAACACTACCCATCAAATAGCCAATAGTGCAAGCAGATGTCAAAACAGAATCGTTTAGCGTATTAAATTACATGTAAAAATGATAGTAATAAGTAGGCACTGTCGCCTACCCTCGCATTACATATGTAAATGCTTTTTTCTCAAAAATAGTTGAAGATCGGGCCCATGTTGATTAAGCTCTTTTTACTCATTTTGATTAGTACTCTTATAATTTGTTACACTTATTTTTAACACCCTGTCAAATATATATATAGTATTTAGTATCTAAGTCATATCTTATATTACTAATGACATTTAATAAAAGAAATAACTCCTGAAAAAAATGAATAACAAAAAAAAAAATAATTTGACTTTCGAACATATCACTAAAAAGGCACATTTATATGGAAACTATGTTAATTATCCTGGGGTGCCCTTCTCATAAAATTTTTAATAATAACTTGAACTGCAGTTCATTTTTACAATATTTTAATTTTCATATCCCTCAGAAAACGACTCGATCTAGCTCACTATTTCACTTACATAAAGTTGCTACTAACACCCATAGAAATTCACCCATTAATAGACTAATGTCAACATACAATGAAAATTTCAGTCACATAGACATTTTTCATACAAATTTCATGGCATTTAAAAGGGAAATTTTGAAGTTTTGCTCCGTTAATAATTAGTTTATCATGTATGTCAGTGTTTTAACACTTATTTGTTTGTATTCACAGTTTTTTTCTCAATTATTCATTGTTTGTTTTTTATTATTTTTTTGTTGTGCTACTTTTTGCATTGTACCATTCTTAATATAAATTTATTAATAGGTGGGAACCTATAACTGGTTGGATAAAACTGTTGGTTCTCCAATTGTGCATAAATAAATAAATAAATTATATCTAGAGTTACAAACAAAATATTTTTGCCTTTTGCTTACCTTTTGTTGTACGTGTGTGTTGGTTGGGAACACTTTGCAAAACTTCATCATCCTTAGATCCCATACAATGACTCTTCCATCAAAAGATCCAGATACCAGCATGGTGCCTTCGTCGCTGATTTTGCAGCTGCTGATTTCACCTTCGTGACCGCATAGCACATGAATACAACTGAAATCAGATAGGTACGTATATATACCTAATAAGTATAATTAAATGAAATATATTATTTAATTGATTAGGCTACATACAGGGTGTAAATCGAAAAGTGAGACATAGGCGTTTCACATGGGAATTCAATTTCTCTTTGTGCAAACGTTACCTAATTATTTTATACGAAATACTTCAAATAAAAGTTATAGAGATTTAAATTCTGCATCTAAATCATGTGATACAATTATTCTAGCTCTTCATATAAACGTAAAAATTAATTATAAAGTTACAGTTTTTATAAGCTATTAGTCTAGTCAGCCATGGATTTATGACAAAAAATAAACAAATGCGTTATTTCTAACAGTCAATTATAACTAAATTTGTATTAGAGTAGTAAATTAATACAAAACACAAAAAGCTAATGTGTTTTAGTTCTGACAGTTAAAATCAATGCATTTGTTTATTTTTGACATAAATCCATGGCTGCCTATACTAAAACTTCATATATATATATATATACAGGGTGTATCAAGATAATGGAACAGTGCATTTTATTCGTGTATGTGAAAAGATACAGAAAAAAGTGATTAAGATATTTTGTAAGGCATAGAGGGGGACATATTTTAGCATAAACTTCATTATCTTAAATCCAGTGGTACTCAAACTATAGGGCAATATTATATTTTTTTAAATGGCATTATATATATTTTATTACCTCATTAAATAGAAAATTTTGTTCTGAATTCAACGATATAATAATATCATACCCTTACATTGCGAAAAATTTGATAAAAATTAATTCAAAGTTAGTATTTCATTTCTACTGTATCTAAGTAATCTGAACAAACATTCAATCAATAAAACAAAACAAAATTTATTTTAGTTTTATTACATTCAAGTAAGCTACGATTTTGGCAATAAATTCAACTTTTAAGATAAATTTTTTGTTTTATTGTTTGAATGTTTGCTCAGATTACTTAGATACAGTAGAAATAAAATACTAACTTTGAATTAATTTTTATCAAATTTTTCGCAATGTAAGGGTATGATATTATTATATCGTTGAATTCAGAACAAAATTCTCTGTTAAATGAGTTAATAAAATGTATATAATGCCATTTAAAAAAATATAATATTGCCCTATAGTTTGAGTACCACTGGATTTAAGATAATAAAGTTTACGCTAAAATGTGTCCCCCTCTATCCATTACAAAATATCCTAATCACTTTTTTCTGTATCTTTTCATATACACGAATAAACGGCACTGTTCCATTATCTTGATACACCCTGTATATGAGGAGCAACATTTCAAAAGGAATAATATCCACTTTAAAAAAAATTGAGAAAAATAACATTTTTTATTACATAAAAACAGATAAAGAACATTTTGAATATTCTATTACCCAAAGTTACTGTTGAAGAATACCTATCCCAAATATCTGTTCTTTTATCTGTTTTTAACTAATAAAAAATGTTATTTTTCTCAAATTTTTTTAAAGTGGATACTAATTGTTGTAAATTGTTATTCTTTGTGTTTTGAGATTATTTTGTGACAATGTGGCTGATGTTTATACAAATATAGATTTGTATCGTTTATTATTAATTTATGGTGAGTGTAATGAAAATGCCATACAAGCGTGCAATATTTATGCCACGAGATATCCAAACAAACCGCGTCCAGGGAGGTCAGTAATCAGGCGATTAGCACGAAATTTGAAAAACTGGATCATTTTCACAAAAACGTGAAAGGCAACATCCCGTGAGAAACAATGAAGAAATAGAAATCGCAGTTTTAGCTTCTATTGCGCGTAATCCCAATTAATCCACACGCGAAATTGCTCAAGAACATTTTATTTCTAATATGTCCGTATGGCGCATTTTGAAAAAGCATAATTTAAAATCATATTCATAAAACTATTACATGCTATACATAATAATGACAATAAACGCAGAATAGTGTTTTGCGAATGGTTTTTGGTGCAGTATCAGGACGATAATAATATTCTTAGAAAAATTCTGTGGACAGATGAATCTAAATTTTCAAATAATGGATTATTTAATAGAAATAATGAGCACATTTGGGCCGAAGAACATCCTCGTGAATTTAGAGAAAAAAATAATCAACACAGATGGAGCTTTAATGTATGGCTTGGAATGTTTGGGAATAAAATTATTGGACCACATTTTTATGAAGACAATTTAAACGCTGCACATTATTTATGTTCCTTGGAAAATGAATTATTAAATTATTTAGAAGATTTAAACTTGAATGAAAGACGCTAGGGGTACCCTTAGTTTTTTTTTCACTTTCTCATTGCCTCGGGGTGTCCGTTACTCAGGCACTATCGATATTAAAATTTACTATCACGCACTTGCTATTTCTCGCATCCCAAATTCTGATTGTCCTGTCAAACGATCCACTGGCAATAATCTTTTCGTTTTTGTCCACTTGTACAGAGACTATATCCTTGGAATGTCCTCTGTAGGTCCTGATTTCTTGCCCAGTTTCACTTTGGAAGAGGCGCAGAGTTGTATCTGTTGATGCAGTGACTACAGTTTGGTCACTAGGTAGAAACTGGGCACTGATAATTTCGTGTGTATGGCCCCAATAGCATTGCAAAGGTTGGGCAGTATAAGAATCCCAAAGTTTGGCGGTTTTATCGAAGGACCCGGTTAAAATTTTATCTCTGAAAGAAAAGAAATAGGTACGCATTATGGTGAGCTCAGTGGCGGACCTAGAAATAAAATTTAGGGGGGACCCAACAAAAATTTGGATTATAAATTTTAATACATATATTTAAACATTATACCTGTACATGTACAGGCTGGAAATCAAAAAGTGGGGCATAGGCGTTTAACATAGGAAATAAATTTTTTGCGCAAACACCTAATTATTTTATGAACAAATACTTCAAATAAAAGTTATAGATAAATCTAAATCATGTGACAATTATTCTAGCTCTTCATATAAACGTAAAAATTAATTAAAACGTGTAAACATAATCCGTGTGAATTTTTACATTAATCGTTATATCTTTGTACAAAATTTCAAAAAGAAATAGAAAATTGATTTATGGCAATTATAATGGACCCCATTAACAATAAATAAATTCTTATTAAAAACTTACCCTTTTGAGTTGAAGGCTACACTAAACACAACATTTTTATGTCCCTCCAAAGTCCGCAATTTTTCTCCATTTTTAATATTCCACAATACGGCTGAATGATCATAGCTTCCTGTAACACATCTATCAATTCAAGATTATTAAAAATTTCTATACATTACTTACATTATAAATTACTTTTCCCCAGAATTGTCAATTGCAATGTTCGTTATGGGCAAAAAATGCATTAAAGCATTCTGACATTTTTTAAAAGTAGTTTTCTGTTTCAATTTTTCCTGAATTTTCCCTATAGCATTGTGTATTAAATTTTTGTGATGTTGAATCTCTGCCGACTCATTTTCAAGTATTTTATTCGTGAGTTCGTTAATGTCAGTGCTAAAATTAATGTAAAAGTTAGTAAGATTAAAGTACACAACAAAATTAAGTACGAACTTTTCGTTTAAGTTTATAAGGTTTATGTGTTTAATTGTATCTTCGCTGTTTTCGTGATAAACAAATCCAAGACCTGTAATATTAAACACTTTGTAGAATAAACATTTTAAATTTATTTTCAAATACCTGGGGGTTGAAATGCAAGTAATATTTTCTTTAGTATCATTTGTCTATTTACTTTTGTCAGTTACAGACATTTTATATGGAAATAAACTGTTTTGTTGCCATGGTAACAATTGTCATCGAAGTTTGGGCATGCGCTAGCAGATGGCGCTGTGGGTATTACAACACGAAACTAACAAGAGAAATCGAATATTTTTACATTTACTTAGAAAATTTGTATTATACTCCTCCTAAATAATAATAATAATAATAATAATAATAATAATAATGTGCAATTACAAAAATATAACATTATAAGTACCAATGTAAATGAATATAATAAAAAAAATAATATGAATTATAGTATAGATGATGTTTTACAAATAGAATAGAGGCATCATTCATTTGATAAAGAATCTAACAATATTTTCAGAGTACAGAAAAATATGTCGGTGTTAGCGGAAATCAAATTATAATTATTGTACATTATGCGCATAGGTGATTTCGATAAAGCGTTTGTACGTGCACAGGGCAAATAGAAAATAAAATTGAATCTATAGTTGATCCGAGGGGTGTAAAAGTTTAATTTAGAGAGAAGATATGAGCAATCAATTTTATTGTGAATAATTTTATAAAGAAAAGTAATAGATATACTTTGTCGTCTATTTTTAAGAGAAGTAAATCGAACAAATAAAATACTATAATGACTGTGTGTCTATGTTTTCAATAATTATTGTTTATTGCACTTTCTTAAGGCACCCGTGTCAGAATGACAGCTAGTAATTATGTACATAACTTACAAATGTCTTAAATTTTAATTCATAATTTCAAGATTTTGTAAGTTCACGTGGTTTCTTTGTCACCAGGAGTATAGACTTTCTTGGCGAATTAAATAAATCACATGAAATTGAAAAATGATGAAATTTGGAATGAAAAATAATGATATTTGACATTTATGTATGTACATGATTACTATTACTGTTTCTTCTAAATAATTTTCATTCTTTGACTTCGGATTTTCGCCAAACATTTCCAGATTGTCTTCATCACTAGAAGAAAATTCCCCCGATTCATACGACTCTTATGAAAATTCGTCAATCACATATATAACAAAAATGACGCTTTTACTTCCAAATTACAATGTTAATTTTTAAGAAAACAGCTGACCAAAATCATATAAATGCGCAAACTCGAATCGTTAGTCAGAAGATAAACAACCTGAAATTGGAAAATCATGAAATTTGGAATGAAAAATGATTACGTTGGTCATTTACATTACTAGCTGTCATTTTGTCACTCGTCCCCATATCTGCTTGTCAAGAAAGACAATCGCGCCTTATAAATTAGTATCCCATGTAAACTTAGTAGTATATGACGTCATTACTTTAGGGATTTTTTGATGACGTAAGTCTTCTGCCATTTCATTTTTACCATACCAAAAGCGGAAGGTAAATGGGAGCACAGCCCAATACAAGCGCTGTGTTAAAAACTTGTAAAAAAATTATATATGAAGGGGTCATATAAGACCCCATGCTGTCGTTTAAACATGTCCCGCGTTCAGCTTTCACAGCGGTTGGAATGAGATACTATTAATAAAAAAAAATCTGTTGTGGCCAGCACAAGACCTTCCGTGAATTCGATGTATTTTGTACAAATCCCATACCGAAAGGTCCTTGGAACAGATTCTATATAATATCATGTAAAATCGAACACGAACATATACTATTTTATACAAATTCCATATCGAAAGTTCATTTGAAAAGGTTCTACAAATCCAATAAAATTATCACATAAACACACACTAAGTAAAATGCATTTGACACTTCCTTCATTTCTTCTTCAGCTTTCCCCTATTTTATTAGGGGTCGCTGTTTCCTCTTCTCTTCCACTCATTCCTGTCCAACGCATCTTCTTCACACAGTCCTTTTTTTCTCAAGTATTCTGCGATACAGTCTTTCCATCTTCTTTTTGGCCTTTCTCTGCATGTCATTTGCGAGGAACACTATGACATACCAATTTTTAATCCTATACTTTCTATATTTGGTTTTGCACTTGCAACTGACATTTGGCAATTAAAATTTTTTGAATATACCTATCAGCTGTTTACATGATAAAAAGCAAAGCTGACTAATTTTTGAAAATTAATTCCTTTATAACGCTTTAAATCTACATCTATTGAATATGAAGGAAAATGTATAATGAAACCGTATAGAGAGGAGTATTTTCTTTAATATGTATAATAACAAAAAGTCAAAAAATAATATTTAACTGCGTTTTTTTAAGAAAAACTATTAAAAACTTCAAATAAGGGTACTTCCGGTGGATCAATTGTAACCAAAATCTAATCAACTCTTCATATGGTTGTACAGAAGAGGAATACGAAAGAATTATAATTTTTAGAATTGTAGTATTGGAGTTATCGTCGGAGAAAAATTTGTCACACACGGACACACATACACACACACACACACACACGGACACACACACACATACAGACATCATCTTAAAAATGGTATATTCGTATTGTAGGGACCCTAAAACGTGCTTATTCATTAAAAACTCACCAGCGAATTTTTTGACCAAAGACAATACCTTCCTTATCTAAAGGTGACAAGGTAAAAACTGATCTTGTTAATTGTTGACAAAAAATTAAGGTTTTAAATATGAATTATTTTGTTATTTAGCCATTTTAAACAACCGCTATTTTTATTACTGCTTGCAATATAAAAGTGTAATTACAATATTTGAGGTATCATTGTCACAGCAAACTGCAATCATTCCTTGATGTAAATTCCAGTGATATGGTTCAATTCCCGGAACTCTGAATATTTGTATTCCCCACATAGCACTGATAACCGCACACCACGTGTAAATTATTCACGTTAGAGTAATATGTTTGTGGTTTCATATTATCTGGACAATGGCAAAATAGCTTAATACATAATATATTTATTTTACCAGGACACTTTATAACAGCAACGGCAACGATATACTTTTAGTCAATATTGATTTTGATGGTCAAAATATATTCGTTAATTTTTTTGTAACTAAAACAAATATTGTTTATTTTAGGATATTTTTATTTCAAAATAATTGATGAAATTTGTTGCTCAATATTACCAGCAATCTGAAATCTTGTACAGTGAAAGCAAGAAATTCAGTGACTGTTACCATTCACTAAAACTACTACAGTACATGTTGGCAATTACTAATTGCATAAACCTTAACATTTATTAGTGTGTTTTAGAGTTACTACTAAATTAACATTCACTAATAAATACTAGTAACAGCAAAACTAAAAGCGTTACGGGTTAGGTTAAGGTTAGGGTATGTTAGGTTAGGTTATGTTATTATTGTTATATTTTCAGAAATACAGTAGCCAGATTTTAAACCATCAGCAAATCAAGTAGGATTTGAAAATCTGGCCTATTTGTTAAATTCATTTATTTATTATTTCTAATAAAAATGAAGGAAGTTTTTATTTTTTATTTAAAGGAAAGATATTTCCACATTATAACGTAACTTTAAATTATATTTCTAGCTAAACATAAATATTTAACAGTATAATAGTACCCCAAATTGATGTAAACCATACCAATGTTTTCTCGTTGTATAGTAAAATAGAAAATGATATTATCTATCCATAGAGTATAATGTCTAAGAGTTAAATACTGTTACTCGTATTTCGCTTAAAGATAGGAATTTATTTTTCTTTTCGATCAATTTGAAAGAGTTTAAGGGATGAATTACTTATATTCTTTGACGAGATATGCTGCAGGCAATACTAAAAAGTTCTTCATCTCGAAGAAGGAACATCAAAAGTTACCAAAGTTCCAATAAAATTTCAAATGCCAAGAACAAGCTTAGAACTATAAAAGTTAAAACTCTGCAATTGATGAATTTTGTGGAAATCCTTACTTTTATACATGAAACAGCGTACAAACTGAATTACCACACAATCTCTTTCATCTTCTTGTCAATATATTACAAAATAAATAACTCTGTAAATAATTTTTCATTTATGGTAAATTTTAAATTCAAAAAGTGCACTTCATCAGTTATCTAGTAACAATTTATTGGCCCTAGTCTAGTATCCTTAATTAAATACGATAATATAAACAAAACATAACAAGTTTTATAACAGTACATATATAAATACAATTAGAGTACAGGGCGAGTGATCAACAACCACTAAAAATCACTATAAATATAAATTGTATAAAAACTATTTTGGAAATATTTAGAAATATATACTGTAAAATACTCCGAAATACAAGAAAATATAGGAAAATAGGTATGTATAAATAATTGAATAGATTCTAGTTCTGGCATAAACAACCATAGTCCAATTTTTGTAAATTTAAGTTATACAGGGTACAGGGTGTACCAGAACTAGTATAAAAAAAATTAATAGCGTATTCCTGAGATTATTTTGAGTAAAAAATATTTTATGAAGGTATGTCCGGAAACATTTCGTTACAGTATTAAGGCCCTTTAAAGGTGCACCTCATCAGGCACATTTTTATTAATAACGCTGGTAGTAATGACTACATAAGGTAAGCATTCACTGATTTGTATGTTCTTAATTTGTAAAAGTCGAATAAAGAAAATAAAAATAAATTTTAACTAGTTATTGCCAACACTCACTGCTCCAGAACGGTTAAAGTGTTACCTGTGATAGAAAGTAAGGTTATGCGGCCAGTTTTAACACTGATTTAACCGGTCGTTAGCTTAAAGTCTCCTTTATAAAAGACTTTTTTCAGATTATAAAAATTCGATCTCGTTCCCGATATACAGAGTTTTGAAAATGTGCCGGATTTGACAAAAAATCAAAAAAAGTTGAATAACGCCGGAAGTAGTTGATCATGAGTAAAATGTTTTTATTGCTTCATATGTAAAATTTTCCGCTGCATTCAATGGTAAAATATAGCGTATTCCATTTAGATAGCGTAAAATCGTCCTGAGACACCCTGCATATATATATATATATATATATATATATATATATATATATATATATATATATATATATAGCGTGTTAATACTAAATCATTACCCCCGAAAATGGTAGCTAGAATTCATCAAAACAAACAACTTTTTTTAGTTCCAATTTTTGATTTGGTACCCCATAGTTCGTTTTCCTTTCTTTTGTTTGATTTACATAAGTGCAGTGTGCTCAGAAAAAATCTAATTTGAGGTGTTGTTATATAGACCATTTATGTCGTCACAAATGAAACGTTAGACACGCTCTGAATATTACAATGATTAGGTACCGTATAAAAACAATTTATAATATAGGCCTTATATTTGTTTCTTGTAATTACGAAACAATGTATAAATTTCAGGCAATTTTAGGGGGGCACCCACCTCAGTTAGAGGTCTTGTGCATAAGTACGTATACAGTGAACGTTCATAAAACTGATAAATTTAAAAATGATAATCAGATTAAAAATAAAATATTTATGCAAATTTTTGCTATAAACTGCACGCACATTTGCAGTGCAAAAAACCAACAGTGATCAGTGAAATAAAATGAACAAAAACAAGCAATAAACTTACAATAATAAAATCCTCAAAAGCGCAATATCCACTAGTGTACTCTACTTTATGCATCAAAATATCAACATTTAAAAACCAAAATACATACCGCAGTATACGCACGTATGAACATCATTTTATTTTGCGTCAAAAATAGCCAGGATAAATAAATGTGCATTATAGCGACACTGTGTATATTGGGAAAGTAGGAAAATGTAGCTGTTTTTTCCATTTTTTTTTAATTTCCAAAAAAAAAAAAACATATTTGACAAAAAATATCAGTTAAATATCGATGAATACTTTAATTTTAACTAATATTAGGGACTATTTTTAAAATTTTAATAGTTATTTAAGCAACAAGAGCAAAAAGTGTCTTATTTCATTCATAGGATAGACGAAATTATTTCCAATAAAGTTGTCTGTCATAATCTTATCATTAAAAACAAATTAATAACTAAGTAAATTTCATCGTTCGAGTTTGTTTATCGCTTTGCTTTTGTCTATCTGAGATGTACCTACTATTCGTAAATACTTGAACCGGTGTTTTTAATTGTAAAAATGTTATTAAAATAAATTGAAAAACAAAAAAACAAACATACTGTTGTAAAGAGAAAAAAACGCTCTATCGAATGGTAGAGTAAAGTTAATATGTTCCCATTTAAAAAAATTACGCGGACAAGCGTAACTCAAAAACAATTGAAGAAAAAAAAATTCAAGTATTCTCAAATGTAGATCAAAATTTCTTAAAAAACTTTTGTATTGAACATAATTCCCTAAAATGAATATTGACGACAATAAATCGCCGTCTTCATACTTTTAACTAACCCTATATATATATATATATATATATATATATATATATATATTCATTTAATATTTAACAACAATTTTATATATTTATTATACTAGAGAAAAAAAAAGTTACATTATCTGGCTGTAAGCCACCACCCTTTTATAATTCTATAGAAAATATAAAATGTGATGAAAAACTAAGTAAAAGTTGGAGTTATAAGTGAGTGGTGAGTAGAGTAGGTACACTCTTTAGGTCGTATATCAGTGTGTAATATGACATGTTGAGATCGATTATTCGGCATTCGCTGTGAACGAAGAGCAAAAGAGGGATTAACTTTTTCATGGCGAACAAAAGCACCAATATGATTTATTCCACGTGTGAATAAGGATTTTAAATCTCTGACTACATTTACATTTGTACGCAGTTTCAAAAGAAAATACATTTTACCCGTACACACTCCGTGCTAAAAATATATGAACGAGATTACAACATTCTTTGTGCTTGTTGTAGGTGTTTTCCAATTCAAAACCAAATTGTAATTCTCAAATGCGGAATACTTACTATTATTTTCTTATTTTATATTCTGAATTCTGCCAAAGCTAAATGGGATTACTAGAATTTTCTTTTCATTTTTACTTTTTTCATTTCATCTTATCAATAACTTTTCAAATTATACTTTCATACCGTATACCTACACCTATAACATGCTCTGGCATAATGTTTATTAATATGTACTTATAATAAGACTAACAATATATAATAAGTCATTTAGTTGCAAAAGGGCTATATAAGAGTGGGGGAAGTGGGGTTATTTACAATTAACCATTAAGAAAATGAGATATTGTCGATTGAGAGGTTGTTCCCGCATTCTTTCGAAAACGACAATGTCCGCAAATAAGATTTTTTCTACAGTCGCCACAATGGAGTCCTCCATCATAACAAACAATAATAAAATGTACACTACTCAATAAACAGTGGCGGCTTAAGGCGCGAGCCACTTAAGCACTGGGTTAGGGCGCCTGGCTTTTTGAGGCGCCCAAAAAATATAAAAACTAAAGACAAATATATAAATAAACAAAAAAAAAATCAATGTATGAATATATACCTGTCCTGTATTATTAAATTTTGGAGCCCCTCAAAGTTAGTTTTGTGTAAATAAATTGTGTAATTCATTGAACATGCCATTGCGAAATAATCAAGTCAGGAAGAAATGATACATAAATTTGCAGGCACGAAAATTTACCATATAATTTAATCATTCTTGGATTCTCGTTAGTTTTAAATTCTGATAGGTTTTTTACCTTCTGTCACCTTTAGGTAAGGAAGGTATTGTTCAAATACTCTAAAAATGCGTACACTTACGTAACATTTTCTTTACAATCAAATAATATTACTATCAAGTTTATATCTCTACCAATTTTTGAATTATTGCCCTAAAAGTCAATATAGCCCACATTTAGATAAAAACTTCAAAATTTTCAAAAATCTAATTTTTATGTATCTAGATACTTCTCAATGTGCTGATTCCAAATTTTGAAACCGCAGGTCGATATCTCTTTTCGTTCTCGAGATATTTAGATTTAAAGTTTTGCTCAAAACTGCCCATTTTTGGGTAATAACCCAAAAATGGGTCGATATATGAATTTGGCGACCACACCATTCGATTCTACATACAAAAATACATAAGTATAGCAATTTTCATAATTTTTGTCCAACCGGTTCATTTTTTATTAATAAAAGCTTGAAAACCCCTGAAAATGGCCAAAATCTGAAAAAATCGTAAGGGGTACACCTTAGATTTTTGCGATTTTTGGCCATTTTCAGTTATTTTGCTTTAGAAATTGTAAGCGATGTTCAAAAATTCTGAAAATTGGTGTACTTAAGTAATTTTGCCCGTAGAATCGAATGGTGTTGTCGCCAAATTCATATCTCGGCCCATTTTTGGGTTATTACCCAAAAATGGGCAGTTTTGAGTAAAACTTTGAATCTAAATATCTCGAGAACGAAAAGAGATATCGACCTGCGGTTTCAAAATTTGGAATCAGCGCATTGAGAAGAATCTAGATACATAAAAATTAGAATTTTGAAAATTTTGAAGTTTTTATCTAAATGTGGAGTATATTGACTTTTGGCTCAGGGCGCCTGTATATCTTGAGCCGGCCCTGTCAATAAATAACGATTATATTTATTAATTTTAATTTATCGTCATTTTCCATTCTTCTTGAGCTATTGCTTCAATTTAATCTAAGCATTTTTTACTTAAGTTTTTTGTAGTGTGTTATTTCTGTATTCCTGTACACAGAAGTACGGCATTTGTTTGGTTATGCAATATATCTTGTTCAAAACTTACTAAAAAACAAGAATTGTAATATTTTTATACATTTTTACATTCATTGGATATTTTTAGCTTATTAGACCTGAGGATGCCCATAAAGGGTGAAACTGATTGTCAATAAAAGTATTTTAACCAAAAAAGACTGTGCTTTTATTAAACCATTTATACGTCAGCTTAGATAATTTAATGAAACATATAAGCAAACTGAAAAATTAGGAATTGGTTTAGTTAATTTAACTACAATTTAGATAGTTTTTATTCTGTGCGTATGACGTTACTCTTTCGTAAGTATTATAAAATCGTGTATCTTTTATAGTTCGAGAAATCCCAATTATCTTGGATACCTTGTATATTTGCATATGTCATAAAGTGAGTAACATGTATAAAACAATGAATGCATAAAGTTTGAAGTTCTCTGGTGTTATCCATTCAATTTCGTAAATTGATGGCAGTGTATCAACCGCGATGTAGAAAGCCGACATGAAATGACAAAATGAGTGCAAACAGGTAAAATATGTACGCAAATATTACAGGAATCTCCTCTTCGGCGCCAGTCACATTGTTTTCAATTTTCAATCAAGCTATGCTCTGCCCTTCGATAACAAATAAATATTATCTTTTCCCATTAATGACCGACAATTTGTCGGCGACAAATAAAACAATCACATACATTCAAATATTTCAACTAAAAATATTTGTTTTCGTTATTCAAATAAATATAATTATATTAAAGTGGTTATTTTCACAAAATGTGTGCCTGTTTGTGTAGTTCATTACACCAAAATTCGAATGATCGGCATAAAAATATTATAAATTACTTACGGAATCTGTAAAACAAATTGTGGAAGTTTCATTGTCTCTGAGCAATAACAAGCTAATCATTTTATTATAAACTCTTCTAAATTATAGTTTCAATCAGAGCTGTGCACAAGTACAAGAAAAAAGGATTTAAGTACAAGTACAAGTACTTTGCTGCAAAATGTACTTAAGTACAATTACATTCATATTAAAAGTATTTAAGTACAAGTACAAGTACAGTACTTGTACTTGCAATTTCAGGGATAAGTACAAGTACATTTAAAAAAGAAAAGAAAATTAAAAAAAACATTTAGTATATTTTTATTTGACTCTATGAAACATAAATAAATGGTTTATTATTTAAATGTTTTCGTTATCGTTCGGAGACTTTTTTGTCATGAAATTATGAATACTTTCAATGTTTACCCCATAAAATAAATAAAATAAGTACATTATTTATTTATTTTTTATTTATAATAAAGTAATAGATATAATGCTTTTCATTTTGGATTAAAAGAAAATCAATATATTATATTTTAGACTGCTATTTTTCCTAAAATATTTTGAAACTATTGTAGTACGGAGACTTTCGTATGACTGTATATCTAATAATTAATTGCAGAATATTAAGAGCCTGTACATTCACCGAAATCAGTATTTTTTCTACGGAACTGCGGGTTTCAAACAAAAAACTAACATTAAATACAAATTGTTATTTAATTTTTATAGATATTTAGAGACAGTACAAGTACATTACACACCACATTTAGTAAAACGTTTTATTTAATTTACGACGAAAATAAAGGCTAAGAACAACAACTAATAGCATGGAATACATCCGCAGTTTGAACTACAAATGAAATTATTTTATAACTTAAATAATACAGCTTAGTTCAAAAATACGAGACAAACTAGATATATATTTTGTACTGCTTAATTTTGTAGGTTGAAACGTGCAAAGCAAAAGTACTTGTCCATGTACTTGTGAACACACAAGTACAATTCCAAAAATATTGGACAAGTACAATTACACATTGAAAAATTGTACTTAAATACAAGTACAAGTACAAGAAAAATGTATTTAAGTACAGTTTAAAGTACATGTACTTAAGTACATGCACAGCTCTGGTTTCAATATCAATATTTCATCTTTGTTATATTTGTAAGTCAAAATTCTGTTTAGAAATAATTATCATTTTTCTTAGATATCTCTGTTTAGTCTAAATGTCAACTGTTTAGACATTTATTGTTTTGGCAATTAACTATATAATTTATTGCAAGTTGAAGCGCAGGGTTGTTATTTAGCTATGGAAGCTGTATGATAAACCTCGCACTCCTCGCAGGCTCTACTGAAGAGATAACCGTTTGTTTTAAGTCAGTCGATGTAAAAAATTTATTCAGGAAGGTCATGGAGTAAAGTATTAGTTTTGGCTCGCGTTCTGCGTATTCCGAGTATTTAGGCCTAAAGGCGCACATTGGCATCTTTAGGATTTAGTAATGTTTAGGTTTATTTCATACAGTTTGGTGAAATTAACAATAAGTTAGTTTAAATGTAAATAAATATGTGTAAATAAAAGTTAATAATAAAAAAATATAAAGCGAATCGTCATCCATAAAATCAAGTTCAAGTGTTACGTGAGTGGTGAGTGAGTGTAAGGGTGTTCCTCCTCAATGAAACAGTAGTCGTACAGTGAACAAGTGAAGTGCCTACCAGTCAATTAAAGCGTTATCGTTGGGTAGGAGAGTAAACAGAAGCTTCGGAGAATGAAATTTCAATAATATAAAAATTACCATTTATATCTTCTCATTATAATCATAAAAATTAAACAGTATTTCGTAATAATATGCATAGTTATAATAATCTATGAGATTTAAAAATATATCGAAATGTGAATATAAAGTTTTATAAAATTACTATTTTTATATGTAAAATAACTCTAGCCATATGGCTGAGTCTATTTACATTTATTTACATCCATACGTTATTATAATATTTAATTCGTCTATGAATTTTTAATTATAAAATTGAGGTTTTACTGTTTTTTTTTTATTTTAGTGATTATTTTAAAGACAATTAAAAATGTGGTTTTTAGCTTGATTGGAAAATATAATTTCATAGACTTAAACAACTAATGAACTTTTAGACAAGATATAAAAATTATCAGGTTTTAATTAGGATACAGAGTTGCTAATTAGTGCTAGCAAAATACTTGAACAAATTTCATACAAAAAACCCATTTAAACTCGGGCAATTAATTTGTCGATATTGAAAATTGCTTTTAAAAAGAGTAGTAAGCATATTGACCACATCCTATCCACGAAAATATTTTCAGATATTTTTAATGACTTCACATTTAGCGAACAAATAACAAAAAAAATGACTCTGATAAATATGTGATCAAAAGGATAAAAAATATAATAAATTTCATTAATTGTTAATCTAATTTTTTGAGTGATTAGGAAATACTGTTATTTAAATTCTAATCCAATATAACAAAGAAATTACATTTTTATTTTTTAGAAAAATGAGATGTAAATGCAAATTGACACATTATACCGAGTGTCCCAAATAAACCTATTTCAGTTATCTAAATCTAAATTCGATTTATAGAGGCGAATTTTATTGAAATTGCTTTAGGAGATATTAATTTGATATTTCTTGTCAGTGTCGCTGTGACGTCACACTATTGCTATGTTTCTCTGATAAATGACCGAGAGGTTGATTAAGAGACTGAAATCTTGTGAAACATGTCAAGTGTTATTTTTCTAAATAGCTTATTAGGAATAAATAAAAGATTCGGCATATAAGTTGCTTATTATCGTTACCTATAATTTGGAATTGCCGAGTTTAGGGCTGTTTTCATAATAAACTTTATCTTCACTTTAATACTTTAAATTAAAATTAAAGTTGTTTCGTTTTCATAAAACAACTTTACCACTTTAGCGAGCAGTGTAGCATTACATTAAAATAAAGATAAAGTCTTAAAGTAATTGTTAATTTTTGGAATCAAAATAATTATAACGAAAAAACCGTTAAAGTTATGTATGTATCTTCTTAAATACATTTTATTTTACTTTTTCTTTTCTTTTTCGCTTTTAGTTTTACTATAAGTCTGGTACTTTATGTAGCTACTTTAAAGCCTTCGGTACACATGCGCAGATGTGATTTTTCTGGCATATCAGATATCGTAAATGTAAAGAGATAATTATAACCTGTAAAAATGGACACAAATGTAATAATTTGTGCATTTGCTATATAACTTGTAGCTTTACCCATTTTCCAATTTTTGTAATCTTATGTACACAAGAACAAATAAATATAGCACATGCTGACGTTTGTCACGTGAAGTGGTGCACATGCGCAGTTGTGAAATTCTTTTACTTTAACGGTCTTAAGTTGAAAGTTGGTCAACTTTAGTTCTTAAAGTAAAATTAAAAGTGTGCACATAAAGCAGTACATTTATTAACACAGCTTTAACTTTTGTAAAGTAAGAGAAAAAGAAAAGGTAAAATAAAAAATAGGCTGCATAGTAGGTTGCATTTTAAATCACCAGTGTGTCTCATTGCAGGTATTCGACGCACTCTTCCTGTCAACGTCGCAAAGTTTGGTGACGTCAAGAAATATTATATTGATCTTTATTAGAACGAAAGAGTATTTCATAATTTTTGTCGTCAATGTTCATCAATTAATATGTGCTATCTTATTTTTATAAAACTTTCCTATTCCTATATATTCACAAACGTATAATAGACCATTATAATATAGATACTGGGAAACTTTTCATAAAAGATGAAAGAACTGAAAATAAAAATAAAATCTATATTTTTCACGTGTTGCATTCATAAGTTATCTTTCATGTATTGAGTTCCTCCGGTAGTTTGAATCAGATAAATATGTAAGATGATTTTTGGCGTTATAGGTGGAGTTTTGTAGCGCTAGCGTTATGCTTCCACATTGAACACCGCTGTTGGTGCTTGCGCTTTCGCTGTGCTGTGATGCTACTGATACTATCTAATGTTGCCTGTGTGTAATGTAACATTCACCTGTTGACGCTTACATTTGCATAGTAACATGGAAACTCCATTAGCCTGTGTATAGATATAGAACGAATCTAAAAATCCTATCCAAAATCATTTCCTACCCGGTTAATATGCGACCATTTTTGTTGTTTATTGCTACTACAAATCTTCCCGCGCTATCTTTTCATATGTTTGTTTGCATAGTGTACCTAAGTGAAAAAAATTGTACATTTGTTGCATGTTTTATACATATTATAGTGAGGGTCTGATAGTGAAACAGAAGCATAAAAGGATAGTGACTGCCGTGGAAATGAGGTATTTACGTGGTGTTTTTGGGTATACAAGTCGGGATCGCGTGAGGAATAGTTTGGAGTATGAAGAATGTTGTTAAGAGAGTTGGAGTGAGTCAGTTGAGATGGTTTGGTCATGTGGAGAGAATGACAAGTGAACGACTTGTAAAATCAAATACGAATACGAGGTGTGGCAATTAAATAACAAGATTGATCTTAGAACAAATATTGCCACCTTCAATGTGCTCTCCTCCCCGAACCCTACACCCGATGCGAATATTCCATTGTTGGAAGCAATGCCTGCAGGCCTTTTTTGTTAGGTTGTTCATAAGCTCTGCCGCTTTTCTATAACTACATCTCGGCCTCGAATTGGTGCCTTTTACCGCAGAATTACAATTTGGGAATAAAAGCAAGGCACATGGCACTAGGTCAAGTGAGCATCAACACGGTGATTTTGTATTTCGTCAAAAATGTTTTGCCGGACCCTGTTTTGTTCCGGCGCGTTGTCTTAATGGAGAATCCATCACATTTCAGCTCTTTTTCTTCTCACCCGTGCATGAAAGGTTATCAAAACCTTCTTGTAATATGATTGGTTAACGAAATGCCCCTCAGGCATCCAATCCATGTGAACAATCACTCGCATTTTGAAAAAAAAAACAGTCAGTGCACGGCCGAGGCGCTAATCGTCTCTGATCTCTTTTCTTCCTTCTTTAAATCTTGTAAACTGCTCGAAAACTTGAGTACTAGATAGACCCTCATCACCATAAACATTCTTTAACAATTCGTACATTTCTGTAGCGGATTTTTTAAGTTTCACACATAATTTCATATTGATACTAACACTTTCCTCATTTTGAATGACGTGTGACGTTTTGTTTATAGTTAAATTTTGTGAATAAAGACAGACATGCGTTTTACAACAAGTAGGACGTAAAAAGACTTATTGAACACCCGATAGTATTTTAAATGGCACAAAAGTGACCCCTGTGGTGCACTCTCCACGCCAGCAATGAGTGCATGTGAGGTGACGCCTGGTAAACGCCCACACGGTACAAATATGTCATCATAATTACCGATATCTGTGATAAAGCAGATTGGCACACCCAGAAATGGGTAATATGCCGTGATGATATATTTATTTATTTATTTATAGTATTGGACGTATTGATATAAAAATAAATAAATAAATATATCATCACGGCATATTACCCATTTCTGGGTGTGCCAGTATCTACAACACATGTAGACATCGGTAATGATGACGATATATTTTACCGTGTGGGCGCTTACCAGGCGTCACCTCACGGGCACTCATAGCTGGCGTGGAGAGTGCACCACAGGGGTCACTTTTGTGCCATTTAAAATTGGAAATATTTGGCGTCAGTTGGGATCGAACCCGGTTCCCCCAGGTTCGCGACCAGTCACTCAGGCACGCGGCCACGGGACCCCATAACGGACGTATTGATTATAAATCAAAAAGAATTTTTTCGAAATTTCATAACAGAGTTTGCCTTTTTTTGAAAAAATTGCAACAGTCTCTATCTTTCAATTTTCATACAGATCCCGAATTAGTCGATGCAATCATTAGAGACTTTTATTTCATTTTAGTGATATTATAAAACATACGTAGGTACTTTAAAATATAAACGAAGAAATTATAAAAATGTAATTACGTTTTATTTAAACATGTATTGAACAAGAAATTGCCAATAATTAGAGAATCTTAATTTCTTTGAAAGTTTTCTTATTGAATGAAAATGTATGTCAAGCGATTTATAAAAATCTGCGTATATTTTAAATAACTGTTTGAGATTTCTGACAACAATGAATTACGTTGTGCAACTTTAACGTTGAGTCTAATAAGATTTTTGCTCAATGCTGTAACTCCCGTTAAACCTAGCAGTTTGAAGGAACTTTTAGCATAAACTAACATATTTTTATGAGTACAACCTCACAACTGAATATTATTTAGCAGAAAGATTAAAGGAATATTCTTGTAAAATATGCGCTTTGCAGAGATTTCAAAATGGCAAAGATTAATTTGAGACATTTATTAGCGCATATGTAACTAAATACTCTGTAATAAAATAAAATACATTACACCGTTTTTTCATGTCGCACAACGAAATGCTTTCGCAATTAATTGATATGCAGAATCTGATGAACTCAGCTTTTAACTTGAAAATATTGCACATATAAGGCAAGTTTTTACCTGTCGCTAAGAGAGGTATTGGAATCATGCTAAAAATTGCATATCCAGATTTTAGTGGATAAGCACGTTTTAAGGTCCCTATAATCTGATTATAACATTTTTACGATGATGTCCGTATGTGTGTGTGTGTGTGTGTATGTGTGTGTGTGTGTGTGTGTGTGTACTATACTTAAAAAATATTTAACTGCAGTTTCCTCAATCTGACATTCCTGGGAAGAGCTGATTAGATTTTGGTAACAATTGGACAACCGGACATAATAGTTTCTTTAAAAATCTTCTAAATATTATTTTTTGAAAATTTCTGTTACTACTATTATTGAAGAACATAAAATTCTACATCTGATACATTTAAAAAAAATATTATATCTTGTATAGATTTAGAGATAAAAGCACTGTAATATTATAGAATAGTCTAATCGCAGAGGCTACGGCACTAAGGAAACCAGTTGACAAATTCAAATGTTTATAACATAGTTTGTAAATGACAGATATCAGTGTCAAAAATCAACAGTTTTAGTGATATTCTGAAATCTTTTACTGGGAAGTACATATAATCTTTCTTATTGTTTTATTAATTAAATATTTAAAACTGTAGGTAAAATGCATATATCCATAGGAAATACCGCCAATCTTGCTAATGAAATGGAAGAATCTCTTACATTTAGGAACTTACTCATACAATGAAAAATAGATATATTTAGTATTGTATGTGTGCAGAAGACATGTTAAATACAATAAAAAAAATATTTGGGTAAAGTACTGTCATGTTTATGTTATAAAACGACGGTTCGATACAATACTTATATAACATAAAATGGAAATGGCGAGAGGTATTGTGCTGGCCACAACATATTTTTTTTTATATTTATCGATGTATAATGCGCATTAATACGCGAAAATCAACTTTTAGCCTGAAGCTCAAAAAAAGACGATCGAAAATTCCTGTGATGCCATTTAAAGTTGTCTCAAAAAGTTACCCCTTAAAGACCTACAACAATTTTCTGTAGCGTTCTTAATAAAAGTTTTTCGTATAAGGAACTCGAATTTGTTCCATCCTGTACAGTATGCACATATAGTGCAGATTTTAATTCAAAATTATTTTTGCTAGTCACGATATTAACAAAATGTATTAATAATCATAAAACGTGTTTGAAAAAGTTGTTTTATTTTCAATGATATCATCATTCGTTGAAAATTTGATTGTCAGTTTGTCAGTAAATGAACGTACCTACATTTTTGTTAAAATATTCTTACAAGAATGAGCGCATGGTCGTCTGAAAATGGAGATGCTAGGGGAAGTTAACTCAAGGGGCTGCTGAAAATGAAAATATATGAACAGCGGGAATGTATTTTCTCCCCAAACTTAGGGCGCCGAACTTGTTATAGCCGTGATTTGTAATTTATTTGCATATTTACAAACTGAACACGTGATAAAATTAATCATTTATATCATCATCTATCTTTATGTCTTTTAAATATTGCAAACTGTATGGAATTCATATTTTTTCATATTTGAAATTGCTAACATTGGGTGATGCATTTTAAATATAAAATACTTTATTGTATAAATAGTTCACTGGTATAATTTGCAGTTGGGGAAAATTTAATGGGGTTATTTCACATTTTCTGATTAATTTTTTTTTATTTTTCGAAAAAATACGTCAAATTAAATATGTAGGTGTATGTTTTACACCTTGTCTATAGAATCAGAGATATGATTTTTTAAAAGTTGCGTTTAATTTCAAATATTTCAACGGCTTATGACGTGATTGGTCAGTTTTAAAGTCTTCTAGTTCTTTTAGAATGCATGTTAAACAAAAATTATTGCCAGATTTACTTTCTATATGGGGTCAGTTCTACCATGAGTTAAACGTTGTACACTTACTTAAGGTGGATTTATGCAGCCTACTTTTTATTTTACTTTTTCTTTTACTTTATAAAAGTTAAATGTGTGTTAATATATGTACTGCTTTATGTGCACACTTTGTGACGACACTGCTCTGGCGCCATTTTGTGACGTCATTGTTCGATCGCCAAATTGTGACGTCATTATTCGGTCGCCAAATTGTGACGTCATCCTCACCCTCCATCGCTGCTGGGGGGTTGATTCTTGCTCGGGCGCCATCTTGTTTCTTTGTGTAACTGAGAGAAGGATGAGGAAGGTTTGCGGATAGCTAGTCGTGTAGGCCAGGATTCTTAGGTTGTTATTGTGCAGTGAAAAATGCAGTACACTAAGACTATGTTTATTTACACACTTTGTACATTTTAATAAATGAATGCGAAACTGTGACTAATATTATTTGAACTACTGTGATGCTGCCCCACAGTGGACGGTGATGTTCTCTGGACGATGGCATGCTGGAATTTTCATGGCGAAACAATGTGACTTCGTCACAACTTCTAATTTTACTTTAAGACCTTAAGTTGACGAACTTTCAACTTAAGACCGTTAAAGTATAAGTATAAAGTAGTTAAAGTTGTGCATTTGTTTTCGTGTGTGTAGTTTTAGGTTATACGCTGGTTATACAACAAAAAATGAATAAAGACCAAGTTTATTTATTATTGGATTTAATCCAAAAATATTCCCACCTGTACGACAAAACTAATTGTTTATTCAGAGATAAAATAAATAAAATGCATGGAAAAGTATGCTGAAGCTGGAGCTGCAAGTAATACCACAGATGCACACATTATTACATTCTTGTCCATTTTGAGAGGTTATATTTATCTGTTTAAATTTACGACTATATACCAGAAAAATCACATCTGCGCATGCGCATCGAAGACTTTAAAGTAGTTGCATAAAGTACCAAACTTAAAATAAAAGTAAAAGCGAAAAGAAAAAGTAAAATAAAAAGTAGACTGCATAAATCCACCTTTACATAACACCTTGTATAAATAAATGTACCAATTTTTAGATTTCCAGTAATTATTACAAAAAATAAGAAATTATTAAAATATCTTTCAGAACTCATATTATTAATTGGAAAAATACTACCTTTTTTTTAGTTTATGTTCTGTATTTATTAATTTAAACCCAACGTTTCGGCACCATAAACTGGTGCCTTCTTCAGGGGATACATTGTCATAAATATGTTAAAAAACAAAAATAACAAGTAACCAAGGTAACAAGAAATATTCATAAATGTTACCTTTTTTATATATACAATTTTCTAGACAATATATGCATGCCCGGCAATAACATGGACTGCGAACATGCAACTTCTCAGGAAAAAATCTCGTTTTGCCAGAGGAAAAACCGTCCCAAAAACTGGCAGAGAAGTGATCTGTATAACTCAGAGACGCTTATCGGTAGCGAAATACCGCAGCCGTACTCTTTGTAAACAGATGTTAGAAAAAGTTTATAAAAATTGTATACATATTACAAATTACAACATATTTAATACTGGAAACAACAGATTAATTAGAGAAGCCATTGAGATTTATAAAACAAGAAATATCAATCTCAATCATTGTGACGGATTAGAACTTAGTCGCGCATGGCTTTTAACATATTTATGTCAATGTATCCCCTGAAGAAGGCACCAGTTTATGGTGCCGAAACGTTGGGTTTAAATTAATAAATACAGAACATAAGCTAAAAAATAGGTAGTATTTTTCCAATTAAAAAATAAGAAAATACGGTTTTAGGGTTTTTAATTAAATTTATTGTATTTGTACACATGTGATGAAATAAATAAAGGACTAACGTAATTTTGATATTTTCATTTAAAAAACTTGTTTTATGTGTTTGGATTGAATGACGCAAAATTGTTTTGTTGTAATTTGGCGGGAATGAACAAAATTCATCATGGAAAGTAGATGCATTGGAAGTTTTTGTTGCTTTCAATTTATTTTAGTAAATCACTTCGGAGAGATTACTGTTCCATGTGCAACAAACAATATCGGAGCTTCTACACTTCATTTGACTGCATGTTCAACGCAAGCAATTTGCGAGTTCCAGTTCGTATTCTTCAACCTCATTCCTCAATTCCTCTGCCAAAGCAAAATGAAATGTTGGGAGTAAAAAGTAAACGCGTACTCCAACAACAGCAATACAATTCAAGATAATATTAAGAAAATATAATATTTGCGTTGCGCAGACATCACAACTTATAATTACTTTAATTGGTAAAAGGTATTTGAAAGACAAATTTTAAGCTCCGCTCTCTTTATTCCATTATTAACGTAGATAAAGTCCTTTAATTAGTGGCAAAGCAGTCTTTCGCTTTCCTCGTTCCTCTGTTCCTACCAACAGCTTTCATTTTCAACTAACCTCCTTTAAATATTTACTCTATTTATTACAACTACCACTAACACTCTAATAAATATTATTATTCTCGCCTAGTTTTCGCACTGTTCTCTTCATTTAAACACATACCTAAATACCGGATGTCTACTTGAAATCCGTAATATAGGGAATACAATGTTATTTTTTTCATTTTGCTGTAGTTACTAATCTATTAAATTTAGAGAAAAATTGTTCAAAATTAAAAACTACGCAATATGAGACTAAATTAATTACAATTTCATTTTATTTTACGAAAAAAACGCAAATTAAAATTCGCATTTACAGCAAATTTCAGAGAGAATTACTGATGTTGAATTTTTTTATTTGACAGATCTTATAATTCTACTCTTGTCTATAAATAATTTTATACAATTATTAAAAGTATAATTAAATACAAAAAGAAAGTACAAAATGATTCATGAATGGCATAGTATTAAAACATTCAAAATTAGTTATAATAATAATACGTTAAAAGTTATATGTCAAATAAAAACAAATAAAACATCAGTAATTCAATGGCACTCTGAAATATGCTGTAAATTTCGAATTTTAATTTGCGTTTTTTTTTTTCGGAAAATAAAAAGAAATTGTGATTAATTTTAGTACCATATTGTGTAGTTTTTAATTCTGAATAGAGATGCATTTGGGCCGGGCGGGCCGGGCTTTGAGGTTTGGATCGACTCGGCCCGAAAATAAAAATTACCGGCCCGACTCGAAGATCGACTCGACAAAAAAATTAGCTAACCTGGCTCGAAAATTGACTCGAAATCGGGCCGGGCCGGGCAAAAGCTCGAAATTGGGTGCATCCGGCATTCCTAATGTTGATTTTTATGTTAAGGCGAAATGTTTAACTTTTTTCATGAAAACTTATAAAAAACCTCTACATTCTTATAACTTTCAACATTAGTTAACATAAGTAGTTAAAAAAGAGACCCTTCTAGTGTAAGTTTGTTATAAAAATTACAGACCTACGAGTACTTAACACTTTGTTTACCAAAGCCGTTCGAAAATTTAAACAACTTTTTCACAATTCTGTCAGAAAAATATATTAGAAAATTTGCAACTACCACAATGCAATGCACAATTCTATAACTTTATTACTTATTTACCCCCTTTCTCTTTTGAGTTTGACTAGCATGGTTGACGGAGTAGGAGTGACCACAGAATACAGAGGGGAAGCCCCTGCTAACTTCGCCATAACGAAGGGAAACGCAGTAATCGCCGTTTTACTTGTTCGCGAGATGTGCGAAGGGAACATTTTACTAGGGGTACGAGATTTGGGTTAATTAGCTACAATATATATATTTAAAATGCCGGTGAGGTAGCCTTACGAGTATAATAGGCTCGGCTTATTAATTTTGCACATAGGCTATTCCACGACATTTTTAAAATTTTTTTTTCTTAAAATACATAAAAATATAAGACCACATGTGAAAGTCTGAGTTAAAAATTCCTCCAAATAAGTGAGATATTAAGGTCCGAATTTTAAATCTGCTTTGTGACGTAGGTAATGTGGATATACCAGAAGTAAACAAACAGTGGTTCACAAACCACGAAAAATTGTTAAACAAATTACAAAATAATGTATATTTAAATTGTAATATTATAATTCATTATTAGAGACATAAAATAAATTATTTCACTTTTTTTCTCATTTTATAAAAATAAAGAAATTAGAACGTCACCCGAACAGCAACTGAACAGATCCGACACACCCGATGAAGTATATTCTTAGTTAGGGCGGGGCTTCTCAAAATCGGAGGTCTTATTTGGATCTTATTTGCTCAAACCTCAAACACTCGTGCACAT
This sequence comes from Ophonus ardosiacus, assembly GCA_943142095.1. Classification (NCBI taxonomy): domain Eukaryota; kingdom Metazoa; phylum Arthropoda; class Insecta; order Coleoptera; family Carabidae; genus Ophonus; species Ophonus ardosiacus. The sequence goes on along the minus strand of OW964833.1, from coordinate 45,821,446 downwards.
GTCCTGCATCATCAAAAGCAAAACTCCCCGTGTCTTCTAGAAAGAATAATTTATAATAAAAGAAATATGGTTTTCCTTATCCTTTAACTATTTTCATTCTTATTTTCAATAAACTTTTACTATTTTTGATTACTGTGGAATAACCTATTCCTTAGCTACAAAACTATAGATAACATACTAAAATAGCTTATTGTCGGGCTATGATCGTCCTTAACCGATTTCAGAAGAAGGTAAATTAAGGCAAAAAAATAAAATAACATTTCGAAAGAAAAGGGTTCTTCCAATATATTGATAATCATAATAAAAATATATTATTTTGAATATTTTTATAGCAGATAATTGTAAAATGCGTTCACTGATAGGCATTAGAGAAATAAAAGTGAATATTTTGGTTGCGCCTTAGCATCAGCAAGTCTCCAAAACAGAATCTGAAGTGTCCACGTCAGCAGTTGCAAACAACAGTAGACAAATTAATTCCAACTCAACATTAAATCTCAAAAGAAAAATAATAAGGAGACAATTAAAATCTAAAAGCAGCCATTAAAACTTTTTCATAACCACTCTCATTACGTATAAATTTCAAACGTAGCCACAGCACTGTGACACGAAAATTATTTTTATGTTTTGAAGTGCTCTTACTCTTGCCGAGTACAGACTGCGAGGACTACGACTGCGACTGCCACCCTTCGCACAGACGGAATTTTATGCGTAATTTTACGAAAACATAACTGGCTTAAACGATTGTCGAATCAACGCTTTATGGAACTTTAGATAACATCAATTCACACATTTCCAATTGTATAACCTTTTAATTACTAGAATCGTCATTAAGCGATTTAATATAATTTAAAGTTAGTCTAAAGAATGAAACTTGATGTTTAAATTACTTTTATGGCAATAGTTTCTTTCCGTAATTTTGTGTATTGATACAAGTTAAAAGGAATATTATTAACGAGTATAGGTCGTGCCAACTTTTAGTGCTAACGACTACAGAAAACCCTCGCTGCAGGTAGTCCTTAAGAACGTTGTAAATTAAAAATTCCTGGACCGTATTTATACAATTTCTGCTACTTTAAAACCCAGAGAAAATTAAAAATAATTGTAGAACAATATGCTTTAAAAAATATTTATTCATAAACTGGGATTAGGAAATAAAAAATATTAAACATTAATAAAATATTTTTTCCGACGACCACTACGAAAAGTACATAAATTCACACGCTAAACTATTACTGAAAGTTGGTCATTGCACATCTCTAGCAAAGCTGTGTGATATGAAATCTCGTTAGCCAATCAGATCGTCCGCAACTGTGTGGTATGATTTTATCACACACTGCGATAACTGAGCGAACTAACCTATTTGTATTTAAAAATAGGAATGACGCATTCCGATAATTTTGGTACCCGAGTACCCGAAACAACTACCCGGATAGTACCCTTTACCCGTTAATTACCCGATACCCTTTAATTACCCGTTATCCTTTAAGTACATATACATAATTCGTTAATTTGTTAATTATTAGTTACCCTTATATTAGCAGTTTACTTTTAATAAAATTCATAATTATTGTTTACATATATTTATTAAATAAAAAGTAACACAAATAAATAATATACTGTATCTCTATAAAAAACTTAACATAAATTATATTAATTACCTATGGTATGGTAATAAAAAGCTCTTCTTTTAGATACAATTCTTCCGGCAGCTGAAAACTGTTCGTGTAATTAAAGGGTATCGGGTAATTAACGGGCAGCGGATATATTTGGGGTAATCGGGTAAGAAATTTTATACCCGGGTACATTATTATCGGGTAGGTTCCGAATACCCGGGTACCCATCGTCATTCCTATTTAAAAATTTGATAGTTGCAAATAATTTGCTGAATTTACACGGATTAAGAAGGTTGGACCCTGATTTATCAGATTTTAACATAATTTTTGGTGAATTCTGATAGCAATTATGTTAACATAATCTGTTTTAATATTTTTATGTAAATACTATATTGTTTTTTTTTTTGTGGTCTTCGGAAAAATATCGTGTACAACAAGTGCTGAAAGGGTATTTCACACTCACGTGATTAAACCACTCGCCTTCGGCTCGTGGCTCAAACTTCACACTCTTGTGAAATATCCAACTTTCAGCACTAGTTATACAATATACTATTATTTTTTAATAATAACATGGACAGGGAATAATTACGCACACAGGCATATGCTACACTATTCTTGCGACTGTGATTAAAACAGTAAAATTAAAACTAAAACAGTATAGTTGGGAATGATACTTTACAGTTAGGTACATAAAGTTATTTTGTAATTGTTACGTTATTTTTTTTTTTTTAAATGAAACGTTATAATAACTTTATCGGGTATCGTTACGTTACGTTGTCCATGATTGCTTTTCAGAAAGAAGTTTTGGTTTGCCTAAAATTTTCAAGAACAACTGGAAATAACGTATCTTAAATGAATATCTTACACAATATGTTTCTTGTAAAAAGATTCATGTGCATGTATAACTAAGTTTCGTGAAGTATAAAAATAAAAAAGTTATCACTCATGATACAAAGTTTTACAATTAATCTAGTAACGATGACACATTTTGAATTTATTTTTACAATTTCTTTTTAAGAAAAATAAAGTTTTGTGAATACTTAGGTACCTATTGTATATATTTAAGTTAATATCATAACTTTACTCACTATTATGGAAATAGCGCTCCAGCCAAATCATAACAAACAATGCTATCATTAAAACGAGTTAATTACTAATTACCTTTTGGAAATCAATATTTGTTATTAATTCGTCTCATGTTTATGCGTAGATTTTTATATGTATCTTGTAATTAAATTGTTAAATACAGGGTTAATTTGAATACATATTTCAAATATTATAAACATCAATAATTATGCGCTAAATTATGTTTACTTTTCCAACTGCCAGGGCATCGAACCCGAACCTGAATCGAACCAAAACCGGAACCTAACCGTAACATTTTACCGAACCCAAACCCAGAACCGAACCTCAGATATATTTTTCAATTGAACCCGAGTTGGAAACGAACCGGATATTAAAATTCGAAAATTGCGGCTTTCATTTTAAATTATTTTTATTTGTTTGTCATTCAAAAAACATGGTTTATAATTTATTGTTTTTATTATCGTTCGGAATTTTGTTGTAATAAAATTATGAATACTTTCAATAATTACTCTACAAGTAAATAAAATAATTGTATGTTTATCTATTTTTTATGTTTAATATACCAAATAATGCTTTTAATTCTGAATTAAAACAAAATATATTATAGACTCTCCAAACATTTATTAAACTATTATCGTATACCTACTGCTACGTATTTTTGTGTCAATGTAACCTAACCTTTTGTTACATAAAAATATATAGTTTTAAATGAAATAAGCTATGGATATATTGTTATTTTTATGAAAACATTTATAATAAACAAATTTTAAAACAAAATACAATATCTAACCTTTACAAAGTCCGCGTTTGCTTCTTGGACTGCAAGCTACGGATCACGAATCATAACAACATTTCACTATTAAATAAACAAATATAGTATAAATAACACATAAAACACTTGATAAAGTTTATAATAATAAATAAAACGTTCAAAAACGTTCAAAAACGACAAAAACACTCATTTCACGTCACAAAAACATTGAGATCTGAGGACCGACGCTAGCACGCGTACGAATACTTTAATGCACGAATAAACCAGAGAAACAAATGAATGAACAGACAACAGACAGAATTTATATTTAAATAAAATAACTATATTGTACTGTTTTTATCGCGGTAAATTTAAATGTTTGAATATGTAAAAAAATATTACAAATATTTTTTCATTTTAAATTTTTTTACAGTACAAGAACGTCATAAATATATCTAGAAGATATCGTCAAATAAAAATGTAGCACGTCAGCCAAATCATATTACAAAAGCACACAAAATTTTATAAAACCATGTAAAATGGCGAAGAACAGTCATATGTGTAAAAAAAAATTTAACTTGTTCTTTGCCCTGATGAAGCCCCAAATGGGGGCGAAACGTTGGCTGTAGAATAAAATTATTATCAATGACTGAAATCCTGAGTACATCTTTACTTTCATTATTTCTGTATCTCTTATAATAAGCGAGATATGAGGTATTTTCAAAATAAGCGAAAAACAAGTTTTAGCCTGTGGCTCAAAAACAAAAGACGATCGAGAATTTCTGTGGCGCCTATTAAAGTTGTCTGAAAGCTCATAAAGACCTACATCAATTATCTGTAGCGTGAATAATAAGAAAGTTTTTCATACAAGGAACTCGAATTTGTTCCAGCCTGTTCTTCTAAAACCACTTTTATCATTGTAAATAATAAACAACAATATTTGCAATCCCTTTCATATTTATGTGAATTAATTCAAATCCAGTAGCAAAAAGAAAAGATTTACGCAATCAGTTGAAATATATGCATATCACGGTTGAGCGAGCGTACGTGATAGCCAAGCGAGTGGCTCTAAAAAGGTTTGCGTCCCGTTCGGACGCTTTCCGACGACGTTTCCACGATTCCTCGACCACGACCGCCCTTCCAATTGCGCATAAGAATCTGACCGCACGAATCGAAAACAGACTTGACATTAAACATTGACCTTACAATGTGGACAGTTGAGACGGTGACATGGAAATATTTATACATAGCTACAAAATTGGTGTAACTTAATAATATTAAAATCACCATTCTTTCCTAATATTATACAATACCAGCTATTTTTTTTTTTTTTTTTTGAGAAATTGTGATTACAAGCCAATGTAAAACAAGTTGCACCACAGATCTTACATGATAGATGGATCTATCACTACGTCTTATAAATAAATACGCATATTAATTTAAAAAAAATAATACACGTCTGTATATGGCTAAATGTAATTAATATACAATTAATTTAATTAATACGGTATTCTACATATTTTATACAATAAAATTTAAAAATTTTGATATGTTTAAGAGTAATCCATACTTGCAACGTTTATGATTCTATAACCTATATTTGTACCACGCGTTTGACGTTTAAAATGACAACAAACGGAACATACTGTTAAAGTCTGTTCGCTCCTAGCTGAAACAAGCCGATATTTTATTACCCCAATAGATATTACCACAAACAAATAGAAAATCCTCAGGTAGTGTGGAACAGGGACGTATTCGAAATCTGCATAAGTAAGGGAAAATGTCATTATTACAAGTATACAGTTATACTCGTCATAAAATAATCAAATAATGACAATGGTGTCACAGGTATTGACTTCGTCACTAACACTGGCAGAAGCATTGTCGACATCCCAGGTCCTCCACAATGTTACATGTAAACTGAGTTAAGACGAAAGAAAACCGGGATTATAAAGGAACGAAATTCAATCAAGGGTGACTTAAATGAATAGTAGATTAAATAATTCCTATTCCTAGAAATTATGATGATGGCCAGACCCGAAAACAATGTCATTAGCCGAAAACGTCTTTCCAGGTAATTCTTAATTATACCTATTCAATGATAATACCTAGCTGTAAATACATTTCAAAAAATTCTCTTAAAAATTTACAAACGCATATATCAAAACGAACTGAATACAATCCTTGTTCAACACTCCATTTACAACTGACCGCCGTTTGATAAACAAAGGCTCAAGAAAGTGGTTTATGGTTTGTGGTAATAACTATTGGGATAATAAATTATCGGCTTGTTTCAGCTAGGAGCGAACAGACTTTACCTTATTGGCTTGCACCAGTTCACGTCAGTAGGCAAGGGGAGAAGCGGTGTAATTCTGCTGCTTTCCCGAAAATATCACTTTTAATAATTATTTTCTCTTTTTAGAGATTAATTGAATAAAAATAAAAAATACGGAGTAAATATTTTTTAGTTTTCTCTCAAATAATGCAAAGAAAAAAAATCGTGCAATACTTCATTTGTTGCATCCAATAATGTCTTATTTCTTCGATTCATTGTAGTTAATGTCAGTGGTATTTCGTTCCACGCACATGAAGGTTGTTTGTTGCAAATGAATTATAAATTAAGTAGGCGTCTACGTGGCTTTTTCTAGGTGTGGGTATGGGAAAAATACGATGTGCGTTAGGACGCCAGACTACAGACGCTCAGTTACGATACGAAGGGTGCCTTTCCTTTCCTTTCCTTGCCTTGCCAACGAAGGAAAGCAAAGGGAACGAAAAGGCGTGAAGTTGTCGATATATAGACGCAAATAAAGATATATATTGGAGCAGCACATAAGCTACCGATCAGGGGAAATTTAAAAGGCTATACAATAGATGCACATAATTCTATTACAAAATACTTTTATTTATATAGATTTTTTCCATTAAATTATAAATTATTGGGCTTCCAAAATTACAATGAGCCACTGGTGGCAGATTTCTGAACTGAGTGAAGTGTACATGTACAAAGGAGGTTGTTTTATTCAGGGATTGTATTTACTTGTATACGAATTTTAATACGCTTTTATCTTCGGCTACTATTGTTTTATTCTTAGTAGGATCTGAATTACTGCTAATATAACCAGCAAGTTTTTGATTTTTAAAAAATTAATGAAAAATTAGGAGATATGCAATTTATAGGTTAAAGTTACGATGGAGTTTTCTCCGAAAATATTTACCACATAATATTATGTGGCCACTATTTATTACATGCTGGTCTTCCACCATATTTCTAGATGATACACTACAATTCCCAAATCTACAAATAGTATCTAAATCTAAGCAAAGAAAATTGTTTATTATGGAAGAAAAACAATTAAATAAAAGTAAAGTTATGTAGATAGAAATTAATATATGTACAACTACGGCAATGAAATACAATCTAAATAAAGGAAATCAAATGTGTTTTTATTAAAAAAACTAATATACTGTTAATTAAAATATGACTAAAATACTCTTAACCTACAAATACTTACTAAAATTAACCCTATTAACTAAAATATTATTAAAACTATCATTAAATTGTTACTACAAGAAAGATCAAACTCAATTCTACCGAAATTAACAAAAAAAAAAACACTATACTAAATCCGAAATTAAATTAAAAACTATGAAAAATAGTCTTACACCAATTGTACTCTTATGGAAGCCAGCGAAATATGTACCATTCGTTTGAATTTTGACGTTTGACGTCAGCGCCATCTCTTGATAATTTGGAAGCCCAATACCGCTTTTTATAAAAACAAGACAACGCGACTGCTCAAGAGTTGATTTCTCATAGGTCACGTAGGTTCTGATCTAGAATATCACAATTTCGGAAGAGCCATTTTTTTAAAAATAATTTTTAAAAAGTTACATAATTTTTAATACTTTTAAAAAATTCTGGACTATGTCGTGATTGGCCAGTTTTTAAAGCCTCCAGTTCCAGTAGAAAGCATGTTAAACAAAAATTATAGCCTTACTATCTATGAGGTCAATTCTACCATGGGTTCTAACACTCTGTAGTATACTTATTTCCTATACCACTCCTAATTAGGTTTATATATCTCTAAATCATCCATAAGCATTTAACAGGAAATTTTCGAAACAGTTATTATTAAGTGAATGGTATTAATTAATTCGTAACATTGGTTCTCTAATTTATTCAATCCATTTGCTAATTAGCATCTCGTCTATTTTGAGAAATCACTAAGATGTTTAGATGCCTGAATCTGTATAATGATGAACATGAAATCTTAATGGGTACATCCTATTTTCCATGCAAATCATAGTAGTTAAACTCTCATTTCCACTTGTGTAATGGGTTTTCTAAACACTAAAATAATAACTAACATCATCTTCTCATGTATGAACTATGTAATTTCAATTTAAAGTCAACCACAAAATGTGAAAGAAAAAAGCAAATTTTTATATAAAACAAGAAATTCCTCGTCATAGGTGAATTCTGATATAACGTACCTCAGATGAAGTGAACACTTGCTTATAACGAACAAAAATAATTTCCCGAAACAGAAATCCTGAAATTAATATGTATTTTGCACTTGTGTATAACGCATCCCGGTAAATATTTACTTTATGGCATATGACGATCATATGAATTCAATATATTTTGAATTCTGCTCGTCGAGGTACTTAGGCGAAACAAAAATGTTTAAAATTTCAATGTTATCTATATCTTTGCCTGGTTTTATAAATAAAAAATTAATCTCGGGTATCAAAATCAGGGATATATATATATATATATATAGAAAAACAAAATGTTTCACAGGTGTAGCAGTCCAGAGTATGGGAAAAAGATGTTAAATAATACTCTTCAAAGTTACATGTCAAGCTTTCGGAATTACTTTCCTTCTTCAGGAAAGCTGGAAGGTACAACCACAAGTTCATGTTACAATTTTGAAAAATGTAAATAATTGAACACAGTACTTACTACTACGGCCGGGCCGAAGATATTTTTTATCGGTCCGAATCGGGCTAATCATTTGCAAAAGTTGAGGCTAGTCGGACTTTTGATTTTGGCCCGACCCGAAAATTCGAGCTTTTCGGGCCGGCCCGAAAAATCTTATAGTGCACAATTTCCACAATATTTTAATGAAAATGGATGAAGTTGAAAAGGGTCAAAATGATTTAATAACAACATACTTCACATCTTAATAATAAAAAAGTTATTTTACTTCAAATATTCAAGGTTATTCATTAAATAATAATAATGCTATTGTCATGTTGTTATCATTACTATTGTTACTATTCGTATACTTTAATAAAAGTGATTTTTATTTCTACTATAATGATTTTTTGTCTTATTTTCGAGTAGAAATAAAGTTAGATAAAAAAAAACCTTATGTAAATAATATATTTTTGTACAAGATTTGTGAAACAGTTTTAATTTTCGAACGCCTTTGGGAAACAAAGTGTTAAATACTCGTAAGTCTGTAATTTTTGTAACAAACTTACACTAGAAGTGTCTCTTTTTTAAAAAACTTATGTTAACTAATGTCGAAAGTTATAAGGATGTAGAGGTTTTTTATAAAATTGGCACGAAAAAAGTTAAACATTTCGCCTCGCATCAAAATCAAAATTAGGAATGTCGGATGCACCCAATTTCGAGTTTTGGCCCGACCCAGCCCGAAGCCCGGCCCGATTTCGAGTCAATTTTCGTGCCAGGCCAGCTAATTTTTTGTCGAGTCGATCTTCGAACCGGGCCGGCAATTTTTATTTTCGGGCCGAGTCGACCCAAACCTCAAAGTCCGGTCCGGCCCGGCCCTAATGCATCTCTAAATATTGCTAATGGTAGATAACTGGCCAGCGAATATACAAATAGAAATTTTTGTTTTTTTTTTTTGGTACGCAGTGTGTGCATATTTAGAAAATAAATTTAATTTATTAATGATTGAATGAAGACTATTATTTAAAAACAAATTATTTATGGTTATAACGAACATTTTTTGCATATTTTGATTTCGTTCCGAATTTACCTGTATTTTTTTGTTTTGAAAATAATATATTTTTGGATATAGGTTTGTTTTTGATATGTTGCTAATGTAATTATATCTAAAGCAAAGATTAAATATATTATTGGTACACATGTACATACGTATAAATTCGTATTTACTGTAATTATAACCTTTGATCTGCTAGTGGATTATAGTTTTGGAGAAATATGTAGCACTGGTTCATTGCACATTGTGTTACATACAAACACACAGAATATTAATTCCATTCAATTAGAAATGGCATAATGGTTTTAATGTAGTTATATATGGCGTTTTCATTGTTGTATTACAAACGACTAATTCACTAAGTTATACTGGATGCAAACTTCATGTGGGTAATAAATGTTAAAAGTAAATTATGAAAACTACAAGTTCAAAGAAAACTTTTTGTGTTACAAAATACAATGTTTACTAAATTTAAATAAATTATAACATTTTTTTATTTTAAATAATAGTTGAATTACAAGTATGAAAATATCGGATCTGGCTAGTTAATTTGTAAGGAAATGATAGTTATTTGAATGTAGATCCTTCGGTGTGAGAAAGATATATTTGAGTGAAATTGAGAGCGTGAATTACATGGCCGAGCGAGTAGTAAATCGATTCATATGATTAATGGCCCACTAAAGAAAGAGTAAACCGAGTTTCAGTTTCACTCACAAGAATAAAACATCATGTATGAAAAGAATAATAATGTAGAAGACTCGTATTTTATTTTACGACTTTATCATTTGATTGCTATGCATACTTCGTCCACACTTCATAGGGGAAAATAATCATTGAAACTGTATTACGGGGATATAATGCATTTCACGAAATCTGGCAGTATTAAAATAATACGATGATAATGTCCCTCTATTACATAGTTACAAAATAGTAATAAATATAATAGTAGTTTATATATCAAGAGAGTAAAGTTCGTCATTATTATATATGCAATCGCTTGAGGCAAATAATGACACTTTACTCCCGTGTTACATACAATATTTTATATACAAACGGAAAAGAAGAAGAATGAAGTACATTTCTATAAACGAAGAAAAACTATTTATTTTAAATTTAATTTTACAAAAATCATTATATTTAATATATTATTTATATTAACAATGGACTTGAATCACTTTATTTCCCTAGGGAGTACTTTATTTCCCTCGATAAATAATGAAGCACATTAAGTTATGATTTTGACAAGAATAAAGTTAACATTATTTACCGGTTGTATATAAAATAAATAAAATAACTAGGAAAAACAGTATATACCGAGAGTTTTTTTTTTATCAGTGAACATGGGCGTATGTCATTACTATAGTTACATTTAAAATGATTGACATCAATGTATTATCGCGTTTTTTTTAAAACTGGACATAGGACGTGACATTTAGTATATCTGTCAATGTCATCAAATTGTCATATTTCGAAATGTATACAGTTGAAGAAAAAGTTCAAATTGTATGGTATAATTCTATACTCTGACATAAGTCTAAGGCAAGAAATAATTAATATAAATTATATTTTATCCCTATTTTTTAATTGATCAATATTTATTTTGTCACCATTGTAAATACAATTTTTTAAATGGCCCCAAAGAAAAAAAAATCGTTTGGTGCAAGATCTGGTGGCATTGCAGGCCACTCCACTTCTCCACCACGTCCTATCCATCGTTGGGGGAATACCTGGTGCAGATATAAGTGAAAATTTTGACGACTCCAATACCTGCAATTTTGTGAATTTACTTCCCGATTAATATAAAATGTCGCTTCATCCGTAATTAAAATTCGATTCAGTAATATTTCCCCACTATTAATTTTGTTCATCATAACTTCGCAAAAGATATTTCTTCGTTCTATATCGTTGTGTAATAACTCTTGGTGATTTTGATATTTAAAACTCTTAAAATGTTCTTGTCTTAAAACCTTGTATACTAGTATTCTTAATTTCAGAAAAAAAAATTGTTGACAGGGTGTTGTCACTTTCAATTAATTGCATAATTTCTTGTTTCTTACTATTAACTACAGTATTTGGTCTGATTTTCTTCTTGTGCTGTTTATTGACGCATCCTTTAGTTCTGTAGTCATTGTAAATTTTTCTTATAGTTGTTTGACTGGGTCGCTTATTAAAAGTTAATGCACATAAGTCAGAAACTTGTTGTAGACTCGTTATAATTACTCCAATTTACAATTTGAACTTTTCTTTAACTGTATACATTTTGAAGTATGACAATTTGATGACATTGACAGATATACTAAATGTCACGTCCTATGTCCAGTTTTAAAAAAAAACGCGATAATGCATTGCTGTCAATCATTTTAAATGTAACTATGGTAATGACATACGCCCATGTTCACTGATAAAAAAAAAACTCTCGGTATATATATCATCACGGCATTTTACCCATTACTGAGTGTGCCATTATCTACAACACATGTAGACTTCGGTAATGATGACGTTATCTCACGGGCACTCAGCTGGTGTGGAGAGCGCACTACAGGGATCACTTTTGTGCGATTAAAACAGTCATTCTTCATAAAAAGTTTTGCTTCATCTAGCAAGTCCACAACCACTACCAAAATTTCGAAACATACAGGGTGGCTATAATTTATTACACATAGAGCAATTCGAGTTAGGTAGTGGTTAAATAAACATTTTCCTAATAAATGGATTGGACAGTTCGGTCCTATTAGATCGCTTTCTCGCTCTCCAGACATTACTCCATTAGTCTTTTTTTATGGGGATATCTTAAGCTGAAAGTTTACTCGTATGATTTGCAGGATGATGAAAATATTTTAAAACAGCAAATTACAGAAGCTTTAGTGGACATAAATGGAGATACCATTCACCTAGTGCTCGAAAAGTTTTTGTGTATTGTAAAAATTGTGTAACAAATTGTAACTACCTCGTATATTATTTCGAAATTTTGGTAATGGCTGCGGACTTTCTAGATGAAGCAAAACTTTTTATGAAGAATGACTGTTCTTCCTAAAATGCAAAATAAGGGACACACTGTATAATAACGTAACATAATACTTTTCATATGGCAAAAGATAAAATAAAAACACTCGTCATTGGTCCCTAATATTTAAATAGAACAATTTTTGTTGCAAGAATCTTCAGTGTGGAAACACAATAGCACAAATTGATTTATCTAAACCTAATGAAATTTTTCTTAAGATTCACATTGTGCTTGTGAGTTGGAACAAACAACAAAGACAACATTACAGGCACAGGTTGAGTGCACGGTAACTACCGAGCGGACAACATGGAAAGAGAGAAGTTTTAAGCACGCAACAGCATCAACCAAAAAGGATAATAATTCAGTTAGCACAAGAAGGACGACTTTTAGACGAATGTCTCAGGACAATAGATCTTCAGAGATTGGATAGTAAAATGGAAACTCAATATGAGTATAATATAATACACTGCTCAACATTTGAACTGGCACACTTATATAACATGCAGTAAAAGTAAACAACCCTTAGGCGTTTGGCATGACTTCCTACATGATCGGCTGTGTTTCGGAATGCAAACAAATGCCTATCGAATAACATTTGCGATTCAATTATTGTTTATCTTTCATAAGTGCAGTTAATGAGCTCGCGGACGCTTATACTTTATCAAGTTTTAAGAGAATTTTTGCGAATTTCTCGAGTAAGTTTTAATTTAGAGTGGTTGACTGCATTTTAAAGAAGCCATTAAGGCGTTTAAGTATTGAAGAGATGAGCCAATACTAAAATGAAGATTTTGTTATTTTTCTATTTAAACATTTGAAATTTGTTATTAAAGTTTTATTTTTTTAATTCTTCGCCCTAAAAGTGTTTCCAGAACCATATACTATAAATTAAGCAAGAAGGTGTTGCTCAAAAAGTAGTAAATTGTTATTTATATATGTTCTTTTAAGAAGTGTACCAGTTCAAATGTTGAGCAGTGTATAAAATAGTTTAATTGTAGAAGGGATGGAAGGGCTAACAGTTGAATGGTTTAAAGGTGGAATAAAAGGCATAAATGCTTCACGTGTATTGTGAAATTCTTTATTACGGACGTTTCGGGCTTAAGGAAAGCCCATCTTTAGCTAATAATACATATAAGAAACAAGAGCGGATTAACAAGTAAAATGTATAAATCTCTTACCTATTGTTGAATAAACAAGAATTATTAAATTTATTATTACAAAATCTTAAAGTTGTATTAGACACGATGATCTATTTGGACTACGTCGATAACATTTTAAATATAGTATTACAGATGTTAGCATACTCGTAGACAACATTTTTTTTGAAAAAATACATTTTTAGATTTATATTAGTTTCATTTTAATATGGTTAAAACAGGAGCTAATATACTATTACCATGTTCAATATCATGGCTTAATTTTTTACCGGACATTTTTTATTTAGAAAAACACTTCCTTATAATATACATACAGGGTGTTAAAAAATAAGTGTCTCAAATTATGAAGGCACATAGTACTGATCAAAATGAGCAAAAAAAGTTTAATCAATATGGGTCCGATCTAACAGACTAAAACAATAACATATATGAAACATTTTTTTCATTTTCTAACAGTTATGAAGTTATTTGAAAACTAAATATTGGCCAAGGGCGCCACAACTTTTGTCTTAGTACAATTATTCGATTTTTTGTGAAAAACAAAAACACATCTAAGATGACCTCTGAAAGGTAAACAAAATGTCCCATTTAATCAAAGTCGTAACTCTTGCAGTTTTCGAGATAGCAGAGGTAAACACCGAAAAAACTCATTTTTCATTGCCTTTTATCTCGGGAACTATTGAAGATCGGATCCATGTTGATTAAACTTTTTTTACTCATTTTGGTCAGCACTATATGCCCTCATAATTTGGGACACTTATTTTTTAACACCCTGTATGTATGAAGAAGATATAAAGGAAGAAAAAAGTGCTCAAGATTTTGGAAATCGTCCTGAAACCTTTCCTGTGTACAATTCACGGGATTCCACACAATAATTGTTAGGTACGATGCTTCTTACGGTAGAGGGATATAGAGGCTTGTAAACTGAAGCACTACAACGAATGAGTGGGAAGAACACGGAAGCTAAAAGAGTTTAATTTTCTCTAAGATTTCATCACCATAAATCTAATATCAATTTGGCCATTTTCCACAACATATTTTTCTTTTCGTTCCGTTGAAAACTTAAGTTCTCTCGGAAGAGAGTGAGCAGGGATGTGTATAGGTACAAACATGCGTAAAACTAATAAAATAAATGTCTAAGAGGTATAGTTTACAGAAATCTATCGTTATGACCTTCTCAGCAGGTCTACTGTTCGGGATTTCAGCATGATTTATGACGGAGAAAGGATAGGTACGTATTAAATGTTTTTCTATTTTATTTTACTTTATTTTGTAATAATGAAACAGATTTTTTTAAAACTCCTTTAATGATAATGAAACAAATAATTAAAAAACAAAACTTGAGACATATAGTAAAAAATCTGATGTGGTCAGCACATTACATTCCGTCAATTCTATGTATTTTGCACATATCCCTTATCGAAAGTTCCCTGGAAAAGATTCTATATAATCAGTAAAATTGTAACACGAACGTAACTATTTTCTACAAATTCCATACAGAAAATTCTTAGAAAAAAATTCTATATATCCAATAAAATTATATCACGAACATATACTATAATAAACAAGTACAGTAGTAATTTATTTAATTTAAGTGACCTCTGTGGTGCACTCTCCACACCAGCTATGAGTGCCCGTGCGGTGACGCCTGGTAAACGCCCACACGGTAAAATATATCGTTATCATTACCGATGTCTACATGTGTTGTAGATACTGGCACACCCAGAAATGGGTAATATGCCGTGATGATATATTTATTTATTTATTTAGTAGTAATTTATGTAGTAAAACAAAATATGTAAATACTGGGCGCTCCAAAAAAACAGTGTTAATATATGTTCATCTGCCAGTAAAATTTTAGGCTTCATTATTCGTATAATAAATTATAGAACATTGAAAAAGTTTGACAATATTCTGACACAAAGTATGACTACGGATGGCGCTAGTGTTTGTTTGTTTTGAAGTTTCAATGTTTCAAATTTCTGACATTATTATTAATTTAATTAATATTACAAATTGATTAAATTATAAATACATTATTATTATTACTGTTAATATTACTAGATAATATTTATAATTAAACAAATTCATCAAACACAAAATTCTTAAAATTTTTGTTAGGTTAGGTGTGACAGTTCATAATCTTTTAAAGGTGACCGCAGCAGACGTGCGAATCTCCTCTTTAAAATTAGGCGACCAATCAAATTCTTAGGACCTAACGCGTCATACCCAATTAATAATCAACTTCATTTGCTTGTAACTAAAGAAAAACCCCTTAACCTTAACAAAAATTTTAATTTTTTTTTTAAAAACTATATACGTATTTCGAGATCTATGTTCTCATCATCAGTAGAATCTACAAAGTAAAAACAGAGAAGTTAAGATTATTCAGCATGTAAACCATGCCAGAGGTCAAGACAGCTCTGAGGAATAAGGGAGAGAACACGGGTTATGTAGGGACAGGAGTCATAGGTGAGTGGATACTTAATTGGGTAACTAAGATTAAATAAAGTAACTGTCTTATAACTCTATTTTAGTTTTAATATTCAATTGCTTGTAGTTTGCGACCTAATTAATATTTAAACAAAAAAATTTCACTAATACTCATTAATTTATGTATATTTTCGTTTTCTTATTTAATAAATGAATAAATATATTATCACGGCATATTACCCATTTCTGAGTGTGCCAATCTGCTTTATTATATATTTGTACCGTACGGGCGCTTACCAGGCGTCACCTCACTGACACTCATTGCTGGCGTGGAGATTGCACCACAGGGGTCACTTTTGTGCCATTTAAAATTCGAAATATTTGGCGCCGGTTCACCAGATTCGCGACCAGACACTCAGGCAGTTAAAATATTGTTCACAATTTGTATAAGCTTATTTTGATCAACGCAGTCAAAATGTTATCCTCCTTAACAAACCCCGAAATCAGTTGGCCCTGGAAAGATAACCCCCAGACAAGTCCACGCCCACCTTAGTAAAATAACTCATCATTTAGGACGACATTATTACCCATGACAAGCCGACTTCATGAGCTGGCGGCTTGCTATACAAACACATTACCAGAATCCGTTGCAGGGACACGTTTCGATTTCCTGGCTGCTGGTAGTGGAGGCGATATGGAAATTGGTTGCGATTTGGTGGAGGCCGAGGCAGGAGGACGACGTACGACGTGCGACAGTGCCGCAGCCGACGCCGACGCCGACCGACGACGCAAGGCGTAAGGCATCATGTTGCTTGCACGCATAATGTAAACATGTTTTCCAAGACGCACGATGTTTTCATGTTACTGATTTTCAGAGACGTGCCAATGGGGAATATTAGATTGAATTAGAAAAGTAGTATCTTCTAAGTTTGTATACAACAAGAAAATATTTAATAATGTATCGACATTTTTATACAGGTGTCTCTAAAATAGGGGGACATGGCTTAACCACAGATTCCTGAGGCTAAAATAAGACGATTTAACTAACTTTAACTTTACTGGAAAGTTCTGCTTCAAAATTCTTCGAAAAAAAAAAAATGCTTATAATAACATAACGTATAAATAATTATTGCTACTGTCATTAAAAAATTGTTCCTTGACATTCAAATAGACTGCTAGATTACCAGGCCAATTTTAAACAAATCTGTAAGTCTTACATATCTGTAAATCTGTAAAAAACTGACAAAAACACATCTAGTTTTTATTAAATATATATACTTAGTTCCAAAAATAATATTTTATTTAAAAATATTATACAATGTACATTTCGAGGTACTACCTCATCACCAGGTAGAAAAATAAATGATATAAATATAAATATAAACAAATAACAAAAGCGTGAAACAAATTACAAATTAATGAAGATAACAAAATTGAAAAATTATTAATATAAAATTATTAATATAATATTACTAAAATTTTGAAAAAATATTAGGATCTAATAGGGGTGAATTGTTTAAATCCAAAATTTCATTCATTAGATTTTCTTTTTTGTTTAAAGAATTTTTTATTTCGTAAGCTTCGAAACAATTTAGTTTTTTACTTTTGTTTTCTCTTGCTTTCATCCCTTTTCTTATTATTTTCGGGTTTTTGCTAACCCACTAAGTGGGAAACGCGTGATTTTATGTATGTATGTATGTATATGGAGTATTTTTAAATTTTGAATTGTACAAAAATGTTCATTAAATCTTAACTTGAAATTTCGCCCTGTTTGACCAATATATTTATAATTACAATTGTTACAAGAAATTTCGTAAACCCCAGATTTATCTAATTTGTCAAAATTTTAAATTTTATTATTAACAAAAATAGATTTTAAATTATTAAATATAGAAAAGTAATAATAATATTAATATTAATATTATTTTTGAAACTAAGTATATATATTTAATAAATATCAATATGTTTCAAATGTATCCTACAAATAAAAGTATACATCTAGTTTTGTTGATTAATATAAAATTATACATAAGAGTAGCAGATTTCGTTGCGATTTTGTTCATTATTTACAGATTTATAGATCTGTAAGACTTACAGTTTTGTTCAGAATCGGGCCATAAATTTATTTAAAAAAATTCACGGTGCAGTCACTCAGGTTTTATTTTTTTCTGTGTGAACCGTAACAGATATCCCAAATTACAAGGAGAGAGAAAAGTACTATTGAATGTATTTTTCTGAAAAAAAAGTACATTATCGGTATGGCCATTAAAAAGTTATGGTCTAACCAATGTTGGGACACCTAAGTTTCAAACACAAGTGATTCACTAATAATAACAAGTATTTTAAAAGATGACTTATAACCATATGAACTGTCATACCAAATTTCAAAATCGATTACAGCGTTCTGTTACTATAAGCAAAATAATTTTTTTCTGAAGAACTTTGAAGCAGAATATTGACTAATGGTACACTTTCCAAAATTACAAAGAAATGCAATCGTTTGAACTGTCAGGAATTTGAGTTTTAAATAAAAATTACAGATAATTATTATTTATTTTTATTTTGTAACTCACAAAATCGAAATTCTGACAATACAAACGATATGCATTTCTTTCTAATTTCTAATTCCATGGCTATCACTACAGATGAGCAATATTTACAAATTTTCAAATTGGATTTTACATCTTATTAAAATTGTAAAATAAAATCTGATTAGTGATTTAGATGTAGAATTTAATTATCTATAACATTTATTTAAAATATTTTTGTCTGATATTACAAAACAAAACCCTCATAAATAAAAAGGATTCATTGAACAAAAACCATTACAAAAGCTCATACAATTCAGGTTAAAATTGTGAATTATATGTATATTTTCACACAATAACAGTCTGCATTTTTTACTTTGCCGAGTCAGAAACCTTAGCAAATAAGCTGCAGGTATTTACTGAAACATGCAGACTGGAGTTTTTGTTCTGTACGCCCATGTGAAGTTAAAAAAAAAAATTGAATAGTGCAGCATCATTATAATCGTTTCATTCGTTTCGCTGTGATTCTAGATTTGTGTAATGCAAACATTTTAATTATCACTTATCGAATGACAGAGCAGGTATTCACCCATCGGTAGCGATGGGAGTTTTTCTAATTTTTTAATGAGGTAAAAAAAGAAAAAATGTTTCTAACTTTATTTTAAAATTATATTAATATTTGATATGCTTGATTTGTGAACAGATATAGATTAGGTTAAAACCGGTATGGTTTTCATTATTTTTTCAAAAATTTCTACGGAATGTTCAATGGGCTACTTGCGTACCTTTTTTTTATTTAATATTTTTGAAGAGAAGGTAAAAACTTGCTACCCATATTTTTTCTTTTGACAAAATTTTTATTAATTAGCCAGAAAAAAAATAATGAAATTTGATTATTTGAATTCCCGCCATGTATGACGTAGAATTACGCCGCACCAATGAATAGTCGCAAAGCCAAGCGTGGTGCCGTCCCATAGTAATGGTATGTTTGTGCGGGTAATGTAGATCACCTGTTTGACGTTTCAACAATAGTTTGGAGGTTAGTATTTTAGTTTATCTTTTTGGTATCGATATTTTAAATTACAAGTAATTACCTATGTGTTTATTTATAAAGTAATTAATGTATTTGAGAGACCAGAGAGAGAGAAAAAAATTAACTAATGTCAAATTCAAATTAAAACTTTCTCGCAGGCCATGCCATCTATTGATAACATTCTTAAACATGATTCCCGTTCCCAGTTCAATATAAAGACGTCACAGAAAATTTTCTTTTTTAATTTAGTAAAAATCAAATACTTATTTCTAAATAAAATTTATATTTTTATATATGTTTTCAATATAAGATTACGTATATAGTGACAGAAATCGGATTTTCAGTACCACGCAAGTAGCCCATTCGAGAGTTAAAAATTTGCACTATTATTTATAGTTATTTATCTGTCATTTGAATTAAAATATCCAAAGTTAGCATTTTTGTATGAAGTATACAATGGGGTATTCCGGTGATATGGAATTAATGCAAAATAATAACTTTTTTCTTTAGTTTCCATCTTCATATACTAGAAAAATATAATAAAACATGTTTAATAAAAAGTTTTAATTCATAATTTAATGTTACAAAATTGGAATTTTTACAGCTCTAGAAACGTCCTTGAAATTTGTGACGTCAAGTTGATAATCTGTTGCTCATTTCAAAGTAAATATTTTCGTTTAAAAGCACAGATGGTGCCAGTAGTTAACACGCGCGGGTATATTTCTTGTTTGACATTTCGTCCACTTTATAATTATTACTCATATTTTTACCATAAATAAACACAGGATAAACACCGAAATACACGCTGCTACTAAAATCATATGTAAACAAGCAAATGGCTGTCATGAACATGTGGATTTAGGCGCTGAAGTTCGTTGCAGATGTCACCATCGAGTTGACGTCATAAGCGCGCCATGATAAGAATATTTGAATTGCGATGAAATTTTTTAAAATTCATATCTCATGTGATGTATACATTTTCTTACTTAAAGTTAGATATTCAGAGCCCTACTGGACTGTACTAATGTAAAAAAATATTTTTAAAAAATGTAGGAATACCCCATTGTACAAAAGTTTGGCGTATAAATTTCCGTTCGTACAAATGTTTTAGTATTTCCTTTGCATGCATTTACTATTATTACGAATAGGAGGCTGATAGATTTCTTAACATATGAAATTGTATACTGGTGACCTTGGTGACTGTCAACATCACGTCAATAGTGTTGTATAAAATACATGAACGTAATTCAAACAGAAAATACAAAATACTAAGTAAAAGTATTTCTTATGTTTGGTAAAATACAATTATATTTTTTAGTATTTCCATTATACCATTATACATTTAATTATTTGAAAATAAATAAGATATGTTACTCCTACATTTACATAGACAATTTAAGAAAAAAAAATAAAAAATAATAGAGAATTATTCCATGTTATCTTACTAACAGACTACACACGACGGAGGGTTTCTATTTCAAATACAGGGAATTTATTTTAACATGCAACATATGGCGAAGCACTTCCATGGTTACTCACTATTGTCAAAAAATGACAGCAATGTAATTTCTGTCCATTTTAAAATGCAACATACAAAATTTGTAGTTTTGTATTATCAAATCTAATTTCCAATAAATTAGCCTACATACGATTAACAAATAATCAAAACATGAATGTTGTACATCTTAACAAACTTTAGCTTACAAAAATTCATAATTTTCATGTAATAAATATTAAAAAATACCCCCAATCACTCTGAGGCAATATTCTAGTCGGTCGTAATAAGAATTGACACCATTTGTGATGTGTTTTGGAGGTATCTCCTGTGCTGCAATACTATTTATAATGTTGCATTTTAAAATGGACAAATATTACATTGCTCTCATTTTTGACAATAGTGAGTAACCATGGAAGTGATGAACTATAATGTTGCATTTTAAAATAAACTCTCTGTATATAAATGTATTTCAAATACTTGTGTATTTTAAATACAAAAACGTATTTCAAATAAAAAACTCTGAAGCCTTCATATGAAAAGACATATATTTTTTTCGTGTATGTGTTGTAAGGTAAGTATATTTTTTAGCGTACTATCAATCCATAAATATTAAAACTGAAAGAAATAAGGACATAAAAATGTTGTTATTCAAAATTAACAAGATTAAACATTTAAAAGTTATTGCATGTGATAAATTTATTCCTAGCTACAATATTGATAAGTTTATTTCATAATGACCCTAGTTATAATTTATAATATAAAATCTCATATTAGCACTTGTGTCAATATAGCTATAATTTTAATATTTAATTGTAAAGAAAACCATTTGTAAATTTTTAAATAACTAAATCAATTTCTATAAAAAGAATATTGACGATGATGATAATATTTACTATATCTCGATGTCATATTATCGTGAATTTATCACTGTCGCATTTCATTGCTTACAAAGCCTGATTTTTCCAGGACTGTAATAGAGCAGATTGATCACGACAGCAAAATTAATTGGAGCGCTAATTATTATTACTGGAATTGCAACTGAAATGCTCCAAAGGTTTTTTGCTGTGTCGTGCCGCCAATGCAAACAAGCTACGACCGGATTATTGAAATTTTTTAACACGGACCTGGATTTTCTCTTTGTGCTAGCTGGTATTTGCGTTTGAAATTCAGTCATGTGGTTAACTAATAATGACGAAGTTATTAATAAATTATTTTCCATATATTTCGGTTGCTATGTTCTGGTTCTAATTATTAACATGACATAATTTATTAAAAATTCAACTTTCAATATGAGAAGAGATTATGGAAAACGGGATGAATCAACTTTTTTACCTCCCGCTAAGGGAGGTATAGGGATCGTGCTAAAAATAGTATATAGGGATTTGAACTAGTGAAAAATTATCATGGAGCCTTGATTTAACCAAGTCAGCTACCGAACACGTTTCCATGATTACTGTTTTTAGTAAATTATAAGTAATAACTGTCAAGTAGGATTATACTTTCGTAAATATTTCAATAATAAGGAATTAAATTAAGAGTATTTAGATACTCTTCGATGCCAAATTAAATAATCTTTCTAACCATATCAAAAACTCCCACTATACTCTTGCGGGACAGATAATATTTGAAAAAAATTGTTTTCCCATGTTAAACGCCTATGTCACGGTTTTCAGTGTTCACTCTGTATGTATTTTAAATAGTATTTGAATACTGCCCAACTGTGTTTATAAAATATAAATTTTAATTAAAAAATCCAATCTGTATAGGCTGGCGTTATTCCTAAGTGTATAGTAATTTATTTATGTAGTGATTGTAGGTTAAACATACAAAATGAATTCAGCGCGTTAAATTTTATGGAGGCATGGAAATAAGTGATTCTCTTTTGTCACGCAACGAACACAACAGGTGTTTATAATCAAGCCAAATTGCATTTACATTGGTTTACATCTTTTTTATTATCAAAACACACCGTATCACGAGTTGCCTGTTTCTACCTTACGGTATTGCTACTGTTTCACGCAAACTGAATTACATGCAAAATTCACGAGAAATTCACAAGACAACTTTTAATTATGATTATCATTACAAAAATTTAAATCACATCACTATTTGGGACAGTAGTGCCACCATACCCGATTTAAATCCAAATAAGGGTAGGGTTGCCAACTTTACAATATTACAGAAGAGGACATTGTTTTCCTTTTTTTGAATTGTGCTGTATTTAAAATTTATGAGAAAAAAATGCGCCGCAGGCGTTTTTTTGAAAATTTTCTAGGTCAAATGTGTTTTAATACAAAGTTAGATAATATAGTTTTTTACAATAAAGTAAATTTAACAAATTCTTAAAAAATTCAAATCAATTTATAACGAAAACAAGGAAAACAATAAGATATCTAATTTTAAAAGGTTAGCTGCAAATATCTAATTTTACATTTTAATTTTTTAAACAGAGAAAGCAGTTATTAATAAAATATAATAAAATATTAACGAGTAATACCTGATCCGGATAGTCTTTCGATGAGGATGAGTGCATGAGCGTGAGAGTAACAATTAACATTTTTGACAATTCAACACTAGTTAACCACAAACATTTTTAACATTACTTAAAATGTGAAATAATTATTTCATTTTCATATTTATAATAATAAGAAAAATATTATTAACAAAATTTACTATAAAAGGACAAATCGCGTCCTTTCTTGGTTTAAAAAAGGACTAGGACAAAATATGCTCAAAAAAGGACAGTCCTTTCCAAAAAAGGTCAGTTGGCAACCCTAGTCTAGAGACACGTTATGTGTACCTAATGAAATGTGGGTACACCTAAAACCTCAGCACTGCTTATGATGTAGGTAGGTAATTAATGTGTACCTTTATAAATGTGTACAAATTTTACGCCGTGCACATAAATTTATTGGCTAAAATTGTATATTTCTTTAAATATAACTTTTGTGCATTAGGTTATGTTATTGTTGTTAAAATATACTAGCCAAATTTTAAAATATCCTTATGTTAAGGTTTGACAATTTGACCACGTTTTATCCCACACAGAAAAAAATTGAATTGAAATTTTGTCTAATTATAATTAAATATTATTTTTAGTGAGAAAAATACACAGGCCAGTGGCGTATTTACGGGGGGGGGGGGGGGGGGTTATATCCCCCCCATGACATCGGAAAAGAGTAAAAATCAAGACGTTTGAATACTATTG
Organism: Ophonus ardosiacus; assembly: GCA_943142095.1. Classification (NCBI taxonomy): domain Eukaryota; kingdom Metazoa; phylum Arthropoda; class Insecta; order Coleoptera; family Carabidae; genus Ophonus; species Ophonus ardosiacus. The sequence goes on along the minus strand of OW964833.1, from coordinate 45,797,163 downwards.
TACAATAAATATCTACCATTCTACATGAAGGAACAATAAATTTTTTTTAGTTAACTTTACATTAAATTCAGTTATAAACATATGTACTGTTGAGTTTTTCATTAAAAAAATACTTTGCTCACTTGTACTAACAATAGCTATTTTATTACTTTTATTAGCCGTCAAACCTCTGATATATTTGTATTTATTCTAAATATGACATGTCATACAGTATTTCCGCCTTTACCTGACATTTTGCAAACTGTTGAATATAAAGATCCCTACAAATGTATTGCTAACTGAAACAGTTATTTCGGATCATTTTGTAAATCTGAACACTTAAAAAACTGTCGTTTGTTAAAAAATATGTAAGTCTAAGAATTCTAGTACATGTAATTTCGTTTTAAGTATTCATTTACACAAAAACACTTAATAATTGAATAACGTGAACATCAAAGAATTTTATTCAGAAAGCTTGAAGGAGTAAAACAGACAACAGGACAAGGCCGAATGTAAAGCCTGTTTCTCTCTTCTCCAAAAGAATTAGAAATTTAAGGTCTACTTTCAGGCACAAATTATTTACTAAAGACACAGACATGGATTCCTAATTAGATTTTCATCCATTATATCTTGAACTTACCTACATACTAGGAATGACGAATTCCGATAATTTTGGTACCCGAGTACCCGAAACAACTACCCGGATAGTACCCGTTATCCGTTAATTACCCGATACCCTTTAATTACCCGTTATCCTTTAAGAACATATACATAATTCGTTAATTTGTTAATTACCAGTTACACTTATATAAGCAGTTTACTTTTAATAAAATTCATTATTATTGTTTATATATATTTATTAAATAAGAAGTAATACAAATAAATAATATACTCTATACTTAACATAAATTAATTATGGTATGCTAATAAAAAGCTCTTCTTTTAAATACAATGATTCCGGCAGCTGAAAACTGTTCGGGTAATTAGAGGGTATGGGGTAATTAACGGGTATCGGGTAATTAACGGGCAGCGGGTATATTTCGGGTAATCGGGTAAGAAATTTTATACCCGGGAGTACCCATCGTCATTCCTAATACATACATACATATGCTATTATTTCTATTGTAGTAAAATTTGAAATAAATTTAGACGTAGGTAGTACACTATTAACAGAAAGTTTTATCATAATAATGTCACCATTAACAGAATTCATTTTGTCAAAGATTTAAGTCTTTGTTCCAGTCCAGGTTAAAAGGCATCAAAACCCATATTCCGCATTTTCCCCAAAATCTTCAAAATTTTCAAAAATCCAATTTTTGTACATGCAGGTACATCTCAACGCGCTGACTTCAAACTTTGAAACCGCAGGTCGATATCTTTTTTCATTCTCGAGATATTTACATTTCAAATTTTACCCATTTTTGGGTTATAACCCTAAAATGGGTGGAGATACAAGCCTGGCGACTTCACCATTTGATTCTACGGCCAAAATTACATGGGTATACAAATTTTCAAATTTTTTGAACAATGTGTACAATTTCTAGAGTAAAATAACTGAAAATTGCCAAAATCTGAAAAAATGGCAAGGGGGACACCTTAGATTTTTGCGATTTTTGGCCATTTTCAGTTATTTTGCTTTAGAGATTGCATGCGGTGTTCAAAAAAATTAAAAATTTGTATACTTATGTAATTTTGCCCGTAGAATCGAATGGTGAAGTCTTCAGGCTTGTATCTCCACCCATTTTAGGGTTATAACCCAAAAATGGGTAGAATTTGAAATGTAAATATCTCGAGAATGAAAAGAGATATCGACCTGCGGTTTTAAAATTTGAAGTCAGTGCGTTAAGATGTACCTACATGTATAAAAATTGGATTTTTGAAAATTTTGAAGATTTTGGAGAAAATGCGGAATATGGGTTTTGAAGCCTTATCACCTGACTGGTGTAAAATTGTAACACGAACAACTATTTTCTACAAATTCCGTACCGAAACTTCATTGGAAAAGTTGAAATTTCAAGTTTTAAAAAGGGGAAATTTCAAGTTTTAAATTTTTTTGCGTATGGCCCTTCTACGCTTTCGTAAGCGAAGAAGGTTTTAATGCAAGTATTAAATTGGTCTTAAAGCAGCTTAAAATAACTACTAAAATCTATACTATTCAATAATGAGTCTATCTATTTTTTCATATTTAAATTGAATATGTAAGCTTTTTATTTTTTATCTTATATTAGAGAAGGTACCACTAAAGATCTGTTGTATCCCTAATGAATCATATTTCAATAATGACAGGGACGGATTTGGATTCTTTGTGTAAGGACGGCGATATTGAAACGACTAAAGACTAAATGATATTTTCATTCAGTCTTCAAATGCCGGAGTAATTCTTATGAAAATCGCCTGCATTGTTAATGATTTTTTTCTAAGCCACAGTTCAACTTTGTTCATTAAAAATGTAATACAGGTGTGAAATATCACTTCATAGCTCCATATTGTATCAAGTCTTTTATTAAAATACTACTATTGTTATAGGTTTTAGTATAAGTTAAAGTAGTGTAATTAAGGTGAACGTTAATGTACTTTTTACGAGTGTTTTTAAATGATCTTAGAATGAAAAAAGTTATAAGAATTACGAATAAATATATCATAGCAATTGTGGAACCAAATAACGGAAAAACGCGGTTTTGAAGAATTGGTTGTTAATTATTATAAAAACGGATGATGATAATGATGATAATGATTATTATTTTTATTATTATTATATTTATTCTTGCCTAACCGGCTTAGAATCTACATATTATATATATTTTACAATAAATTGTGATACTACATCATAAATTAACCCCCCGTTTCTCGATGACTTCCTTCATCCAATCTTGTCCCGACCCTATATCGTCAAACAGAACCGTTTCTTTTCTTCCTTCTCTCGTAACTTCCCTGCACGAAATTCTTAAATGCCTGATAGTTTCCTCTTCTCTCCCGCATAGCTTGCAATTCGTCTCATCACTTGATAGCCAGTATTTATTGTTCCTCTCTTCATTACCACATCTATTATTATTATTATCATTATTATTATTATTATTATTATTATTATTATTATTATTATTATTATTATTATATTTAAATCGTCATTACTATAAGTGTTGGGGTCAACTGGTTTAATAAAAATACTAATTAATGATATATATATATATATACAGATTTAGTATACGTTTTTTTAAGAAATAAGCGTCAATTTACTGTTATGTACTTATTTTTTGACAAGTTACTTAGTTTGACAATTCATTCCACATACATTTTTACTACTCTTTAAAAAGTTTACTCTGGTACCAAAAGCGTAAATTTAAAATTTTTGACAACCACAAATTCGGAATTTTATTATATAAATATAGTGCCCGTGAGGTGACGCCTGGTAAGCGGCCACACGGTAAAATATATCATCATCATTACCGATGTCTACATGTGTTGTAGATACTGGCACACCCAGAAATGGGTAATATGCCGTAATGATATATTTATTTATTTTATTTTAAATCACTGAAGGTGAAATTTAATGTAAAATAAACACTAAGATTGGGTTTAGGTCCACACGATATTGTGTAAATTTAACCTCTTATAAATTTGGTATAAAAGTACACGTTGAATTGGTTCATAATTGAATACGCATATTTTCCTAAGATGCATTTATAGAATGCATTTTCATTTATCTATAACATTTATTTAAAACATTTTTTTATCTAAAATTAATAGGTAATTACAGAAAAATAAAAAATTAACATTGTGTTCGCTATAACTAGGGTGACCATAATGTTTTTAGAAAAAAAAGTACAAAAAATACTAGAGGCAGAATTGAAAATAAAAATGAGAAATTTAGTTCGTTTTAGTTCAATTTTGATGTAAAAATAATTAATAATGAGCACATATAAGTCAAGTAAAACATAATGTTTCATAAAATATAACAAAATAATACAAAAATTGATTGTTACAAAAAAAATCCTATTACGTTCCGCATCATGTTTGTACCAGTCTTTTGATACTAGTACTTTTGGGAATTTAAAATCGCCTTTAAAATTTGAGGACTCCTCTGGAGTAAATAGAACATTTCAGTATTTCAGCATTTGATGCGCTTGTCCCAAGTAAACAAAAAATGAACTCTAGATTGAAATAAAACTTTTATCGAGACACTGACATGTTAAAACAATTTTTTTTTTCTTTAAAATTTTAAACAAGTCAGAAATGAATAAAATATTTAAATAATTAATGTTAGAACTAATATTTGGTGATAAGGGGGAAGAACGAAAAATACTTTACTCGATCGACGCCGAATCTGACCAGTGTAAGACGCAACATATATATTTACAAATACATAGCTAATTACGTTGTTTGACTCGATCAAACTATTGTTCTAAAAAAAAAGTACATTTACGTGTACTAAATGAACCTTTTAAGTACAGTAGGACATCATTCAAAAAGAAAGTACTGTCCTATTAAAATAAGTACATATGGTCAGCCTAGCTATAACAGATATCAAGTAGCCACCCGGTTTAATGTGGTACTGTAACGGTGTAACACGTGGGGTGGGGGTGATCAAGCTTCTAGGATGACCACTACTTTGTGCTTTGAGGATGAACACATACACTTTCACACTTAACACTTCTGAACACATATGGATTTATATTATGGACACGGACATACTTAGGTGGCTTTATTCTACTAAATTTTTATTTACAATTAATTATTAAACATAACTAAACAATTCTAAACATAACTAAATCCTAAAGATGTCGATATATCCTTAGGACAAAATAAATAAGTTTTTTCACATCTGTAAATAATTTATTTCTAGTTTTGGAAAAAAGAAAAACCTTATCTGGCCTCATTATGGGTTTGATTTGTCGGGAAAACAAGTTCGGCAAAGCAGTGAGTGCACAATGTCAGTGCTGTCAGGACGAATCAGAGTTGGCGCCGCACGCCGCACGCGGCATCGTATTCTACCCACTGCCAGATGCCGCATTCGCAGCCGCACTCTCACTTTCTCCTTTCTGCTTCATACATACATAATCTTACATTTCCACAGATTCACTGATTACCAGACTTATTCGATGTGACGCAGACTTCACCATTTTATTCATAACAACCAGGGAAAGTTTCCTCTGCTATTTTTATATAAGGATTGTATGTTTTAACTCATTATATATATATATATATATATATATATATATATATATATATATATATATATATATATATAAATATGTCTCAGGACGAGCTTACGCTATCTATATTTTAAATACTATTTAATATAATTTAAGGAAATTTGGTATCTAGGGGTTATCCTACATGCCCGTTTCAACTAAAATATTTTCAAAGCAGTAGCACTTCCGGCGTTATTCAACTTTTTTGATTTTTTGTCTGAAATCCGGCACATTTTCAAAACTCTGTATATCGGGAACGAGATCGAATTTATTTATCCCCTCTAGATTTTTTGTTATCATTCAACTGTCAATCTCACCTTTGTATATTATATAACCAAACAAAATGCCTTATTGCTGTGTAAAGGAATGCAGAAATGAATAGGGCATTCATTTCCAAAAACCGAAAACTTAAAAATTCTTGTTCACATTTCACTTCACACGCGGTATACGAATTAAAGGTTCGTTCACCAATCGAAATTAGTTTTAGTTTTATATTTATATTTAACACAGTTTAACAGTAAATTATTAGAGTATTCACTACACGTTTTATGAATGGTTTCAAGATAACATGGTATCAATGTTCTTAAAATAATATAAATCATAAAACTAAAACTAATTTCGATTTGTGAATGTGCCATAAAAGAAACATTTTTTTGTCATAACAGTGTATACACTGTCAACTTTCACAAAATTATGTGAACAGTTGTGCTGCCACCTACAAAACTTTGGCGTGAACGTATTAGTGAAAATTTTGCTTTCCACGGCTAACCTGATTTTTTTATTTTCAACAATGGGGTCATGCCACATTTTCTGTTTTATTTTTTTCCTGGAATTCTACAGGTCACAGTATACGTAAATAATATTTTATGTATGAATGTATGCATTATAAATAAATAAAAACAATATGTTCAAAGATCTCATCTATAGAACGCATTTAACATAGATTAAATGATGATATAGTACTTACCAGGTAATGGGAAATCTTCATACCTGATGCCTTCGTTTAAGAAAACACATTTACACAAATTTCACTTTAAATGTTAGTTTGTATTATCATTTAATACAGAAAACACAGAAATATACACCCGAATACTTCGAAGAACCACAATAAACTAAACTAGCGTGCGATTTTTATCTTGTTTCATTGGGAACTCGACAAAACTGATCAGAGTGTGGAATGAATTTTGTTAAAATTATTACTATAAATAGTGTAAAAAAATTATAAATTATTTAACACTACAATTTTTACTACATTTTATTATGTACAATTAGCAAATTTTTCCAATTATAGTGTTGGGATTTACACTAATATATTTCAGCACCTACCAAATCGATTTTTACATAGCTAAAATTTCGTGGAGTCTAGGGTCTTAGTGCGGCCGTAAATGTGAATTTAAATATTGAATTACATATATTCGCAACTAACTAATCCTGTAAATTTTAAAAATGATCTTACGAAATACTAACCGGTGAAATTCAGCACATTAGAAAAACAAATATGTTCTGTCAAAAAGTATTTATTCGTATTATATTAAACTTGTTTCCCAACCATGCAAAAAACAAATATTACTAAAAACTTCTTAAATAATTTTTATATTTTCGTTCATCGTTTGACACTGACATGTCAGTAGATATACATACGATTTAAAATTATAAAGTAGCCATTGAATGGTTGTTGTTTTATTATATTGTGATTGAAAAAAATTCTACAATAATGGGGTCATGCCACATTTTCTGTTTTATGTATATGTAAATAATATTTTCACGCCATTTGTGTGCATTGTTTTGTAGATATAATTTTTTTAAATAGGGGTCAATTTCAAATCTCAATGAGGTCACGTGAGCGCATACGTCATGTATCTGAACGATTCCAGTTCACCCTGGCGGACAAAATGTAAATTAAGATTGTTTATAAATAGTTTTTTTTTTGGGATTTTTAATAAACTGTTACCACAAGTTGGAACTGCACAGTTGTTCTTCGCCATGTTTTATCATTATAAATATACAATTATTGCACTTTTATGTATTAAATTATATATCAAGCACACAAACCTGCAATTAAAAATAATATTTCTCTAATGAAATAATTAAATCTTTATGAAACAAAAAAGATTGAATAGAGGGCAGTTTTCCTCTGACAGCTTTATAAATATTTGGTTAGTTTACTCTGATCTTACGTTTAACTTCGCGTTTGAAGTTTGTGACATTGTGACCTTCATGTACGTGTGACTAGTGTCGTTGTGTGAGTAGCCGATACATGACGTCACAGAAAATCGTAGCGCGAATATCTTTTAAGTAAATTATGAATGAAAAGTATTATATTTTGGGATGTTTTATGTTGCAATATGGATAATAAGTGTCATAGATTCTATTTTTATAAAAATATTAGCAACATTTTTTTTGGCATGACCCCATTCTAGTGTGACTCTCGTATAAAATCTCGAAAACAACTCGAGAATCGAACCCGAGACCTGGGTTGCTTGAATAAGTAGAAAAGGAATGTAGGTTGCGAGGCGGTAATAAAGTTGTTTCGGACCGTTGTGATAAAGTGAATTTGGTGGGGCGGGGGTAGTTAGGCTTGGGTAGGTCAGAGTGCAGAGTGTCCGAGGAAAATAAATCGAGCATTATTTACGAATAACATACATGGGACGCATACAACGCAACGTAATTAATTGAGAGTCATCTTTGTTTTGGCTAAGTACGGGACTGCTCCTTCAAGTCCTAAACACACAAGCATATCACGTCGACCAGCTTGTACACACTTCGCACTATTCCAGCACCCAAGAAAATTTTACGGAAACATTCGAGTATATGTATTTTACATTTTTACAGAGTGCTTCACAATTTCGGGTATAAACTTTAAGACGATCAACCCTTAATAACTTTGAAACGAATTGTGATAGACATACCCGGTTTACTCTAAATGTTTTAAGATCTAGGGGGCCACGCCAAATACTTTAAATTTTAAATGGTACAATGTAGCGACTTGGATAATATTTTTCGCCACAACTGAAAGTCATGACGATAAAATAAAAGTTGAAGAAAACTGTACATTGGATCACGTCGGGGTCACCAATGTACTTTTTTGGTAATTACTTGTGTGATTGCAGCTGATTTCAGTATAAAATGCTAACAGCAATCACACAGTGTAAACATAAATTAACTTTAAATTGTATAAATGATAAATATAAAAACTAATTGCGGAGAAAGAATTTTGAAACGTGTATATATTTTTATTTATAAACAACAACTCTTCAACTTTTATTTTATCGTCATGACTTTCAGTTGTGGGAGAAAAATATCATCCAAGTCGCCACAACAAAAGTGACTCCTGTGGTGCACTCTCCACGCCAGCAATGAGAGCCCGTGAGGTGGCGCCTGGTAAGCGCCCGCACGGTACAAATATGTCATCATCATTATCGATATCTGCGATAAAGCAGATTGTGGCACACTCAGAAATGGGTAATATGCTGTGATGATATATTTATTTATTTATTTTTAAAAATTATAACAACAAATTTCATACAAAGTTAAGCAAAATAAATCTATGCAAACAAAAAAATCCGACATGTGTATGTGTATAGTGTCTGGTTACCAATCCGGTTACCCGGGTTCGATCCTGGCCAGTGCAGACTTTTAATCGTACAAAAGTGATCCCTGTGGTGCACTCTCCACACCAGCTATGAGTGCCCGTGAGGTGATGCCTGGTAGGCGCCCACACATCATTACCGATGTCTACATGTGTTGTAGATACTAGTGGTGGTATCCGGATCCGGATAGTTTCGGTTTCGGATCCAAAAATATCCGGATATCCAGATAATTAATTGAATGATGAACTATCCGGATCTCGGATCCAAATCTCAGTATCGGATTTTGGATCCGGATCTGAGTATCGGATTTTGGATCCGGATCTGAGTATCGGGTTTTGGATCCGAATCTGAGTATTGGATTTTGGATTCGGATTCGAATATGAGTATGAGTATCGGATTTTAGATATGGAATTTCAGTATGCGCATCGGTTCTCGAAGTCGAGTACCTATTCTCAGTATTGAACCAGATGATAATATTTGAATGTATATTATCATGGAGTCACAAAACCGAATAAATTTGATTATGAAATAATCCACTATACATTTTTGTTTGATGTAGTTAATAGTCGGTATATCTTCGATGTTAAACTTTTAGCATTCGCTAAGAAGGAAATTCTCGATTCCACAGAACTATAAGTAGGTAACAAAAACAATCCCTTTTATGTGAAACACATGCACGATATAAATAAATAGGTATTTCGACACCTGCAATGAACCTATAACCATTATTTCTCAAATTTAATCTTAATTTCGTTTTCTTTGAAGTATTTGTTATATTGAATGTTAAAATTTTAGAACTACAGAATTTTCAATATTTTAAGACAAATTTGCACCAACTACCTGGCTATTTTAGAGGGGTATTATAAAATTTATTGCTGATTACAGACCGCTGTCTCTACAACCGTCTACATTCAAATGTTTGCCTTTACATTCAAAATGATGAAACGGATCCAGAATTAAAATTCGGATCCGGATCCGTGAACAACACATCGAATCCGGACCCGAATGGGATATGGTACCCAAACCAGGATCCGGATCCAAATCCGAATTAAATTTACGGATATCCGCTACAATATCCGAACATCGGATATCCGAGGAACCGGATATTTTAAAATCCGGGTACTCGGATCCATGTTTTGTCGGATTTTCACAGCACTAGTAGATACTGGCACATCCAGTAATGGGTAATATGCCGTAATGATATATTTATATTTATTTTAAATGTTTTTCTTGAAAGTAATACTTGTGGACATAGTACATTCCAATAGTCGGCCGGCGAAATTATGGTGGAATTTATAATTTTTGTAAATAATTTAGTCCGTTTCCATTGTATGTTGGTGTCCACTGGAGTATGCTATGGCACACAGCTATGTTTGGTGTACCGCAGACTTCCTAGGGACATGTTAGCCGATTAACATGTAAATTTAGGATGCTGTGTTATATTTTCTCCTCTTGCCACCTACACACGCCTTTACACACACAAACACACAACACAACCCTATGTTTCAGATTGTTGGTATTCATTTACCGTGTTATGCTGTGTTGTGTTGAAGAATGACAAAATTATCAAATATGTTGTGCAAATGATATTTTCTAATTTGCATGTTTTTTCAACTGGTTATACTATTTACATATTGCCAGTTTGTTTTGGGCAAATGACAAGGTTTACACTTCAAATTCTTTCATTAAAATTGTTTAATTATTGCTATATTTTCATTTTATTATACAAGTTTAACTAATATTCCGGTAATATTCATAGGAAAAACAGTCACAAATACTGTCTCTCACGTAGAAATTTGTGGGATAATTTATAAATACAATTTTAGAGAAAAAATCCAAATTTTTACATTTACCCGAGTAAACTTAATTTAAGGCGTGGTAAAAACAGATTTAGTGTGCGTTATTTCGAGGAATGAGCGTCAATTAACTATCAAATAATGTTTTTTGACAAATTAGTTTGATTGTTCGACGTTCATTTTTGGAAATAATCGCATACTAAACATGTCTCGGGTACTTTTACTTATGTACATATGATGCAAGTTATCTCTTCGACAAATATCGAAAATCTGCTAACGGTTAAATTTAACTCCAGATACAAAGATAAAAAATAATTGAAATCATCCCCTATTGTACTGCCTTGAGGGATGATTTTTCAAAAACGCTAAAACACTCTTTATTTCTTACCAAAAGCATAAATAAGAATTTTTATATCCCTAACTTGAAGTTTTATTTTCGCGATAAAAAGCCTATGCGCTTCTCTAAGTTTCAATCTATCTCTGTACCAAATTCATCAAAATTGGTTCAGCCAGAGAAATGATGGGTTCTCCATACAAACTTTCATCCCCTGTTTCACCCCTTGAAAAGGTAGCCTATGTCCTTCTCCAAGATCCAATCTATTTTTATACGGTTTAGGCGTGAAAACGTAACAGACAGACAGACAGAGTTACTTTCGCTTTTATTATATTAGTATAGGATATATATATATATATATATATATATATATATATATATATATATATATATATATATAAGAAGACAAATTTTAAAGCGGGATTACAGTCAAATGGAAATTCAGTGGGCAGAACAAATTTTGACACTCTTTTTAATAAAAGTCCAGCTTTCGGTTTATTTGAAACCTTCCTCAGGACTCTAAAATGTGTTAAATAATGTGTTATACCAAAATTTTGACATTTGTAGTAAAGTACTTACATTAATTTGAGATTCTTACGTAAGATTTCAAAAGTTGACGTAATAAACGAATTTTGATATCAATTTCTTATTTATATGTTCAAATATAAAATTGATATCAAAATTCGTTTATTATGTCAACTTTTGAAATCTTGGGTAAGAATCTCAAATTAATGTAAGTACTTTACTACAATTGTCAAAATTTTTGTATAACACATTATTTAACACATTTTAGAGTCCTGAGGACGGTTTCAAATAAACCGAAAGCTTGACTTTTATTAAAAAGAGTGTCAATTTTTTTTCTGTCCACTGAATTTCCATTTGACTGTAATCCCGCTTTAAAATTTGTCTTCTTAACTACTCGACCAGTCGCGAGTACTCCCACATCTATATATAGATGTGGGAGTACTCGCGACTATATATATATATATATATATATATATATATATACATATATATAATAATAATAATTCTTTATTGTATATAAACTTTCATAAGTTATTACAATTGATTGATGGGAGTGAGTAAATTTTTACCTATATTTTGTAACATTTCATTTTTATTTCGTTACGTTGATAGAGATGAGACGATGAAAGGACACACAAACAACTATACCTTACCCGGTATTCGAACCCAGAACCGCTGGCACTTAAAGCTAGAACGCTACCACCATTCCACTTCGGTGGGTATATATATATATATATATATATAAAACGTTGTTGTATTCAACAAATGAAATATAATATAAAATATCGTGAAGAAGTACTAAAGGGTAAGGTCGTGAAATTAATTGTATATTAATGTGAAAAACATTTTACTTTAATCTCGTTGTTGAAATGTATGTATGTCCTAAATTTGGAACAGAATAGAATAGCAATAGGGACAATTATATATGGTGTAATTTGTAAATGAAATTGTTTTGTATGGCTGTACTTGTTAGCTTTGCAAACATTTGTCCTCTTGTAGCATTTTACACATTGTAGTCGCAGCGGTATACGTTATCGAAACAGGAATATAATTTAGGGGAAATTCATCTGTGCTCGTATGGAAATGTGCGGATGTAAATAAAGCTTTTTAAGATTTTATAAAAGAACTACTTTACATTTACGTTGCACTAAAGTTTTCCAACTTGCCATATTTACTGTTTTCAAGTTTATATTTTCCTTGGAAACTTACAAACGTAAAATATTATATAAAATATGTTTTACTTTCCTATATTTATGTATTTTCTCTTAATAAATATACTTTCAGTTCTGTAACTTCCACATACTTGCCCGCAACTACTTTTTCATTTTTATTATTTTTTTTTAAATTTAGTAATGAATCCTCTATGATCAAAACCCTTTAAATTTAAGAAGTTTTCAGAATCGCAGAATAACTGTTTAACTAATATTTAGCAGCAACTTTTTAATGAGTCCAGGTTTTGTGGATTTTTAACAGTGACTTGATCAGTAACTAGCAACAAATGCAACGAATTTGTTTATTACAAAACCAGAAATTCAAAAATAAAAATGGCGTAAATGGCGTTTGTAACCAAAGGTAGGATTTAATGGAATATGAAAGTGAATATAGTGGATTTAATGGCTTTAGAAAGAGCACGAATTATAAACATCATAGGGAAAATAAAAATTTTAATAAAGAAAAATAAACAATTCGCTAAAACGAGAAAATGCATTTTTCAATGAAATATTTGCTGGAAAACCAGAAGCTACTTTTTGAAATCGATTTTAATCTTTAACCAACGGCAGATTTCTAGTGCATAAACCGCGTGGTGGAATCCACGGGATTCCATATTTCAATGACCTTTTTCTGGAAAAATGCGTACTGACTTTGTGATTTTGTTTAATTGGTAATAATGAGACACATATTTAAAACATTTTAATAAGACCGATGTATACAGGGTGTTATGCATTTGTCTCGGATATCCCCTCTTCATTGGTGTGAAATCTCTTTCAACCGAGCCATCTTTTTAAATTTGGAAATAAGAAGAAATCACTGAAAGCTAGATTTGGTAAAAATGGCGAATGAGGCAGCACCTTGTAACGCAATTCGACTAATTTTGTTGTACCAAGAGCAGACGAATGAGAAGGCGCATTATCGTAATGGAACAACACTTTTTTCTTCAACAAATGTTGTCGTTTTCTCTTTAGTTCGGCATCAAAACGTATCAACAAATCAGCATAAAATTGGTCAGTTATCGTTTTTCCTTTCTGGAAACAATCAATAAAGATCACACCTTTCGAATCCCAAAATACTGTGGCCATGACCCTACTGGCCGAAAAAACGGTTTTAGCCTTCTTAGGAGCACTTTCCTCAAGAGAAATCCATTGTTTCGACTGCATTTTAGTTTCTGACGTAAAATAGTGTATCACGTTTCATCTACTGTGACATATCGGTGGAAAAATTCCCTTGGATTACGTTGCATACCCGTTCGGTTGAAATGTTGACTTCATTAGCAATCTCACATACTTTTAATCGACGATCGCTAATTACTAGGGCATGGATTTTATTAACCCTTTCTCGAATAGTTACAGTAAATGACGGTTCCAGACGTTCTGCATCATCTGTGCTCATATGGCCACTTTGACAAGCTGAAAACCACTTACAAATCATTCCATGGGACGCAATACATTCAGGATAATATTTACGTAACTTTTCCTGCGTTTCTTTAATTGTTTTTCCACTTAAAAAATAATGTTTAATTAACACTCGAAATTCGTTTTTTTCCATATTTACAGAACAACAAAAAACAGTTTTCTTTAGATTAGTATAAAACATAAACTATCTGTTAGACTTGTGTGAAATTTTAACAGTAGACATCAGAAACATGGTGGAAGCCAGCAATATAATCATCGTAGTGAAAGTGTTACCAACCTTTAAAAAGTCACTTTTCCGTCAAACCGCCCTCGTATATCATTAGTAATTATTTGATTTTTACACTTCACCCTAATAAATAAAACGTTACAATACTTTACGCACGGTTGCAGGAAAAAATATTATCACCATTTTGTTAATAATATAGAAAATAATGAAAACTGTATGTAATATTTTCATGAGCGCGTGTCTTTTAATGAAGCACATAAGAACTTGAATAGAATATTTCCAGAGAAAAGCAAATTTATAATATCCGAGCAAAGTGTAGTGCAGATTCATGAAGGATGTTTTTGTACAAATATTGAATACATTTTAGAGTAGACGGTATTGTCTTACAAGCACGCGACTTAACGAAACGAATTCATTTACTCCCTTTCGCCTTTATCTTCTCCAGCGAACAATTACGTGGAATATGCAATCAAAATTCATCACAAATTCACCAATCTAGCCCAAAAATTCATGTTTGCATACTCACAACATGGAAGATATGTAATAGTTTATTTTTATATACACAAAATTTCGATGAAAAATCATTTAACTTCAAAGGGCTGTAACACGAGATCCGATGATGTAAAAAAATCCTGCGTGACATGAAAAGAAAGAGAATTTCATGTTGAATTTAGACTTCCCTCGTCCATTATTCTGTCTCTAACTAAATTATTTAGCTCATTTCTCATATTTTCATGCACCACTCATACACGGTTAGAGATAGAATAACGTACGATGTAAGTCTAAATTCAGCATGAAATTCTGTTTCTTTTCATGTCACGCATGATTTTTTTTTGCATTATCGGATCTCGTGTTACGGCCCTTTGAATTTATATAATTTTTCATGGAAATTTTGTATTATTGAAAACAAAATTTCGAACGAAAAATCATGTAACTTCAAAGGACTGTAACACGAGATCCGATGATGTAAAAAATTATGTGTGACATAAAAAGAAATATAATTTCATGCTAAATTTAGACATTCATCGTCCGTTATTTCAACCATGTATGAGCGGTGCATGAAAATATGAAACACATATATATATATATATATATATATATATATATATATATATGTGTGTGTCTTCTTTTTTACGTCTTCCAAAAATTCCTCTCAATAATAATTCATTTCATTTAATTATTTATTAATCATCATGGACACATGTACACTTCTGTGCAATAAAATTAAGCACACAAAATATTTTATAGTTTAAAGTGGACATGATAAGATGCCTAGCAACGAAAATATGTAAATGACAGTTTTCTTATTAATGTCAAACTGCCGCGTCATGTAGACAGTAATTCTAAGATTAGAATTATAACTGGAAACTGGAATAGAAGATGGTTTCTCCAAAAGACAAATCGCTCGACTGAAGAACGTTAGTAAAGACACCGTCTTCAGAATTAAATCGTCAGATTTGCGAAATAGAGTAGCAGCTAAGAAACCCGAATTACAAAACTAAAATTTGTGAAAAAAATAGGCGCAAAACGTGCTTAATTTTATTGCACAGAAGTGTACCATCTCACAAAAATATAATTATTTAATTATAAAAATTAATTTAAATTAAATCAATCATTATTAAGGCTTTATGATATGTCATATGTCAAACTCAAACATTATACCTGTTTAACATAATTGTTCTATTTCTCAACAAAACGCATGCAAACAATAATTTTGGACTTTAATTTTGAACAATTTTTGTATTCACACTTTTGTTCTAAAATTACAGCCATATGAAAATTTTAGCATTGTATTTCCTATGGCTCGGAAAAAATAGACACCAGTATATTAAATTGAAGAACAAAAGTATTTTATTTATAAAATATGTCTGTAGCTTTTTAATATAACTAATAAATTTATTGGAAATAAGTTTGTTCGTTACATCCATTCATTCGTAACCGCGTTTGCAATTCAGTTCAGTAAAAAATGTTAGCAAACACAAATACAAATTTAACTTTCATTCAAACTATTTTTCATCTAGCAAATAAAATATTCATTTGGTAAATAAGTACCTTGTTCGAAGGTAAATATCTGGAGGAAAGCAATAAAAATCATTTTCTGAGACCAAGAGTTGTTACGGGATGCAGGGGTAAATTATACAGTGTTTCATTTAAAACAACAAGTGCTTTCTTGGGCGAACTAATAACTTTAGAGAAAAATGTTAAATACAAAAAAGGATTAAGAATAAGGGGCTAATTTATCAGTAATAAAAAACCAAAAATCCATCCTGTGGTTCTCAATAGTGATGCCGCGAGACGAGATATGGCGAGAAACAATCCACTCTCGAATTTTCGAGACGAGATTTCTCTGTATCTCGTTTCGTCATATTTCTCCTTACTTTCTCTCGATGTCGACTTGAGAGTCTCAAATTTCTCGAATTCATAATTAGAAATAGTAAATAAATTAACATTACAAGCAATAGGAATATAATAAACGAGTATTTTACTGTTTGGTGTTTAATGGTAGATAAAAAATAGGTACTCTATAATATCATGGCTTTATTACTCGTTGTTGGGTGTAGCAATCTGCTTTGTTCGGTAATATTTGTAATTAAGATTATATATTCGTATAGTACGGGCACGTGAGGCTGGCGTGAAGAATATACCATAGATGTCACTTTTGTGCAATTTTTTTTTTACTAAAACCCAATAAATCTGAAATTAATAAATAAATATTAATGTAAATGAAGAGGCAATTAAAATATTTATTTATACCTACAAATATTTTGTTAAATAAAATAAATAAATATATCATCACGGCATATTACCTATTTCTGGGTGTCCCATTATCTACAACACATGTAGACATCGGTAATGATGACGATATATTTTACCGTGTGGGCGTTTACCAGGCGTCACCTCACGGGCGCTTATAGCTGGTGTGGAGAGTGCACCACAGGGATCACTTTTGTGCCATTTAAAATTGGAAATATTTGGCGTCTGTCGGGATCGAACCCGGTTCCCCCAGGTTCGCGACCAGATACTCAGGCACGAGGCCACGGGACCCCATAAAAAAAAATGAGAAATAATGTAATAAAAATGGCTTTACTACTATTTAACCTAGGTAAGAATCGTATCAATACTTGTGTATTAATATTATTTTTTATTTTTAATGTCATTTTCCTCGAAATATTTATATTGTTGAAATCAGAAAAAAAATCTCTACCATTTAAAATAATATAATTTTGTTCTATCGTTTGAGAACCACTGGATGAATTTTTGGTTTGTTATTACTGATAAATTAATCCCTCATTCTTGATAATTTTTTGTATATAACATTTATCTCTAAAGTCACCCAAAAAGTCACTGGTTGTTTGAAAGGAAACATTCTGTATACGGTCCTCCCTGATGTATACCGCAAGCGCCACGTAAATACAATACATAATTAATTGTGCCTAAGTTCGTCAACGACTAAAATTACCAATTATATTTTCATTATAATAAATTGTTGAAGGATGTGGCTAGATCGCAGGGTAGATTGTGTTAAAGAGGTACGGAAGTAGGGAGAAAACAAAGACGTCGATTTACGAGAAAGGGCCTTAACCTTACCGAGATTATGTACAGCTTAGGTTGGCTCTTAGATTTTATGCATCAACTTTGAACTTCGCCAATTTAAACACTGATTTTTAGTCATATAAAAATAATTTGTATATTCGCAGTTGTATATCTATGTTAAGATTAAATTAGGAATTTGTCGTGAAATATTTGCTTTTTGTTTAATGGGGTCATTTAGACAGAAACCCTTAGGAGGCATACAAGTTGTCCGTTTTTTTTTTTCAATGGGAAAAATAAGTAAGAATGGTGCTCTGATTTTTCTAAACATACCTTAATTTAATCAAATCTAGTGCACATTTATATATATATATACAGTGGCGGATAAAAGTATGGAAACTTTTAAATATTTCATTTTTTTAAAATATGTTTATAGTTCTCGCAAATTTGAATCGTATTTTCTAAATTCAATATATTGAAGAATATATTCACAAGAAATCTTTTGATATTGACTGTACGATTTAACTGAAAATAACATATACTCGTTTTTTCGGTGGACAAAAGTATGGAAACTTATTGAAAATATGGTTTTAATTGTCCTACTTTCAGTTGTATTTTGTCATTTATTTAGTAAGATGTCTAACATATTGACTCCCGTCGGAACCAAATATTTTGAACTTGCTTTCATCGCTTCAAAGGACAGTATGCCATTTTTCACTCGTCCACGATGAGTGTTCCTATGCAAATGCAGTTCTGGCCCTCCTGTTTTTCTTTGATAGTACAGATTTCTTAACGGTTATTTTTCCTAGTAATCCTACATCACATAGCCATCGTATCACAGTGCGATCACTACATGAAATTGTTCCCGAATTTTTGCAGAACGTTCACTTGATGATAACGTAGGATCACTTACGGATAGACGCCGAATGGTTTTTGTCAATTCTAGCACTAGTTTTCTTGGACCACCGACTTTTATATTAATTTTAACACTTCTATACTGCGATTTTTTTTTTCAAAATATTTGATATGCCAATTTTACTGATTTTTAAAAAAATTTAAATATTGCCCTTTCACTCAAGTCGTCGGAAAAATATTTATTTTTACCCATCTTAACATCAACTTACTAAATAAATGACAAAATACAACTGAAAGTAAGACAATTAAAATCATATTTTCAATGTTTCCATACTTTTGTCCACCGAAAAAACGAGTATATGTTATTTCACTTAAATCGTACGGTCAATATCAAAAGATTTCTTGTGAATATATTTCGATATATTGACTTTAGAAAATACGATTCAAATTTGCGAGAACTATAAACATATTTAAAAAAAATGAAATATTTAAAAGTTTCCATACTTTTTGTCCACGACTGTATATATATATATATATATATATATATATATATATATATATATATATATCCAGCGCCTAGGTAACCATCATCAAATCGCTATCGCCTTATCACTATTGCAATGAATTTTTGCACTATTTGTAATACTAAGACAAAATATAGTTACACAAGGAGACAACTAAACAGTGACAGCTGATCTCTTGTGTATTAAACATAAATTACAAACAATTTAATATTAAAATAATCCGAAATTATAATAAATATTTTGAACAAAATAATAACGCTTACTTTTTAATAACATTTTAAATACAGTACAGTAGTAAGCACATAAATAATAAATGAATATAGGATTTACAATAACCAAATTTAGACTATATTAATGTATTTCATAATTCATAATATTTAATGTTTTCACAGTTATTAAATATTTAGTAATACATTTAAAATTATATAATTGTTTTGTTTATCTGCATTATAATAATATTATAATTATATATGCAATAAAAACAAATTTAATGAATAAATTATTGCTCGATTTTCACAGTACTTAGAAATTAATTTTCAGTATATTATGAATTTTAACCGTAAACACAGATTGTTGAAACCATTGAGTAAGTGGTATTAGCATCACAAAGAACAAATAGTGGCTGTTTGGGGACCCGAAAAAAATTGCGGTATGTCGAAGTCAAATTTATATTAAAATATTAATTATTTTATTTGTGTAATTTAATTAAATACAGTACCCCTGCTGTATTTGATTAAACAACATCAAAATACCTACTTTATGTCCCGTAGGTACATACACATAGTTACTAACATATATATATATATATATATATATATATATATATATATATATATATATATATATACACACAAATAGTGTGCGGAAATATGATCACATCTCCCAATATCGCTCTTCAGCTGGTCTGAATTTTATTAATAAGCGACTGAAGATACTTTTACTTTGTCTTACACACAAAATAAAAATTACAGGTGTCCTAAATATCTGTACGACATACTAGGTTTAAAAAATGATAACTATAATTTACATGGCAAGGATTTGTACACAGTACCATCATTCAATAAAACTAAATTTAAAAGCTCGTTTTCATACTTAGCTCCAACACTACAATAATATTCCACATGATTGGAAATCTCTGTCATGTAGTACATTTAAAAAACATGTACGAAATTTATGACTGTAATTAATAGTTAATGTACATGCAATAATTTGTATTTATTTTCAGTACTTAAGTATATGTATCTGTTTATTGGT
Source organism: Ophonus ardosiacus (assembly GCA_943142095.1). Lineage (NCBI taxonomy): Eukaryota > Metazoa > Arthropoda > Insecta > Coleoptera > Carabidae > Ophonus > Ophonus ardosiacus. The sequence goes on along the minus strand of OW964833.1, from coordinate 45,776,730 downwards.
CCATATATTTGATATGTTTCCCAACGCACTGATTCCAGATCATGAAAAGGCAGGTCAATATCTCTTTTAATTTTGGAGATATTCAACCTCAAATATTTTCTGAAAATTACCCATTTCTGGGCTAGATCTCTACCTAGTTTAGAATTATTAGCACAAAATTCAATATACCCCATTTTCAGATAAAAACCTTAAAATTTTCAAAAATCTAATTTTTATGTATCTAGATACTTCTCAATGCACTGATTCTAAATTTTGAAACCGCAGGTCGATATCTCTTTTCGTTCTCGAGATATTTAGATTCAAAGTTTTGCATAAAACTGCCCATTTTTGGGCAATAACCCAAAAATGGGCCGAGATACGAATTTGGCGACACCACCATTCGCTTTTACGGATAAAAATATATAGGTATACCAATTTTCATAATATTTGTCCAACCGGTTCATTTTTTATGAATAAAAACTTGAAAACCCCTGAAAATTGGCAAAATCTGAAAAAATCGTAAGGGGTACCCCTTACGATTTTTGCGATTTTTGGCCATTTTCAGTTATTTTGCTTTAGAGATTGTATGCGGTGTTCAAAAATTCTGAAAATTGGTGTACTTATGTAATTTTGCCCGTAGAATCGAATGGTGGTATCGCCAAATTTATATTTCGACCCATTTTTGCGTTATTACCCAAAAATGGGCAGTTTGGTGCAAAACTTTGAATCTAAATATCTCGAGAACGAAAAGAGATATCGACCTGCGGTTTCAAAATTTGGAATCAGCGCATTGAGAAGTATATAGATACATAAAAATTAGATTTTTGAAAATTTTAAATTTTTTTATCTGAAAATGGGGTATATTGACTTTTGGGGAAATAATTCAAAACTAGGTAGAGATCTAGCCCAGAAATGGATAATTTTGAGAAAATATTTGAGGTTGAAAAATTTCTCTAAAAATACATCGAAAATGAGACATTCTGTACAGTTGTTGCAGTAAAATGAACAGGAAAACAGGAAATTGCATAAAACTAGTACCCCATGTTAAATCCCTATGTTCACCCCTAACCGGTACCGTGGAATTGGGTACTTGACTACAAACTTTGGTGTTTTTTATTTATTTATTTATTTATTTATTGTTAGTCTGACCAACAGGGTTCAAGACCCCAATTACAGGTTGACTATACTAAAACATAAATTTAACATGTTTAATGACACAAGTAGTTAAACAGAATGACACACAAAAAAAACCCAGAACTTAATAATACGTATAGCTGTTTAAGATAATGTATTGTAATGAATAGTAGTAGTTAATGAATATAATAATTGTATAAAGCATTTTTAAACTTTACAATCGAGCCGACGAAAATATCGAAATATTCAGGTAAATTGTTAAAATTAAAACAAATCATACGAATAGGTGACTTTACTTCATAGTTCGTTCGAGGAGTGTTACAGTAGAATGTATATTTAAATCGGGAATTATGCCTAAGAAACTAAGAAAGGAATTTTACCTAGGATTACGGGATCATTTATAATACAATGCAAAACTTTATAAAGGAACAATGATGATTGTATTTTTCTTCGAGTATCAAGAGACACAATACTAAATTCACACAACAAATCTTTGTAATCAGTATCAAAATTAGGATAATATCTGTGAAGCTTGAAGAAGCAAAATTTAATAAATTTGCGTTGAATAGATTCAATAACATGGCTGTATTTATTATATATAGGACACCAAACTTGCTGACAATATTCCAGTTTTGTTCTTACGAACGAGAAATATAGTTTCTTAAGAGTTGAAATATGAACGAAGTATTGTGTATTTCTGATAATAAAACCTAAATTTTTGTAGGCAGATTTAACAGTTTGTAATATGTGTTTAATGAAATTGAGTTTTTCATCAAATAAAACACCAAGATCTTTAAATTGTATGACCCTTTCAAGAGTATGAGAGTCTTGATTTAATAAAATACTTCACCAATTTCAATATAAAAATTATAGAAATATGCGAAACTACTCAGCCAACAGTATAACATTATGAATGAAAGGCCCAGGCCAATTATAAATTTAAAAAATAAAATAAAAATGGTCTGTTCCTAGTCACCCGTCGATTTGGGATACTTGAAATACTGCATATAAACCCAATATAATTTTATTTTCTTAATACTGCAAGGTGAGTTGAAACAAAAAAATTTTTTAAAAAGTGAAAAGAAATTATTAGCGTATAAAAACGCAAAAATATATGTTTTTAACATGAGTACAAGTAGGGTGGATTTCGAAATATTGTATAGTACAGAAAACGCGCTTTGTTTTCATTTCCTCCGGCGATTTTAAGTCACCCAATTCCACGGTACCTAGAAAAATGTAATGTTTTCTATTGTAGTCTGGTCTCTGGTCGTCTATATTACCTATGAAAAATTAACATGTCAACAATATCCTAATTGTGTAATACAAACAGTTATTGCGTTGTCGTATTATTAATGTGTCAACCACTGCACTAGAACTGATAATTAACTAGCGCTAATATGTGGAAAGAAACTACATACTGCGAGTATGATTGATAATGTATCAGTGTTATTAGCTTGCAATAATAATGAGGAAAATCCCGAGGAAAATGCGGTATTTGCGTCATAAAATAATCAAATATTAATAGTGCGTTAGAGCGATTGAAATTGTTACTGGCATATTTAATGGCGTATCCAGATGCGTGCGATGTGCTCTGATGGCATATACATATCAGCATCACATGCTTTCATTATTAATATTACACATTCATTACTAATACTAGAATACGACTGATCAATAGCAAAACATATACTTACCTACGTATTCTATTATTCATCATCATTACATTATATTTACCAGCTATCAATATTTTACTAAAATAGTACAGATCATATATTCAAATTTGGTTAATTAAATTCAGGATTGCAGCCTTGGGCAAAAGTATTAGGCATCCTTTGAATAATGCAATTATTTCACAATGCAGAGAGTATTGGTTGAATGTACTATGCATTTATTTTGAATGTTTAGAGTAATCTGGTAGGTTAGTTCTGTGAACTTGCTACATTTTAAATAACCCAGAAACCAGAACAGTGGGAGAGTGAGATCATGCACGAATAAAGGTTGTTACGGATATAAAGATTGTTATCATAAAGACATTTGAAACCATCTTTATGAATTTGTCAATTCAGAACCTACGTCGGTATTATTGACAATTTTGCAAAATAATACTTGTGAATGAACCAGATTATTTGACAATAGCTGACTTCATTATGCATATATGAACTTAACCAAACCTTATATGTCAACGCTTTATTCTTTTAATTACGTGTTGCCAATTATATTTAAAATGCAAACATTCTGCCAAAACAACTAAAGAAGAATATGACATTTGTGCCATATTTGAAAACTTCTAAATTATTTAGAACGGGTATGTTAATTCCTACCACTGATCCCAACGTGACTGAAAAGTTATGGAAACATTTTTTTTTAAATTTTGATTGAAGAAAAAGCACACATTAGCACCAGAATAAATAACAAGTTTTTCACGAATACCTACCACAGAATATAATATTTTCAAAGAAATATGTATTTACGTCAAAAGTAACTTTCGTCCACGACGGTTTTCATCTTTCTTATTATCATTATTCAAGTCGAAGCAGGATCCATGCGAATAATCAACTGCATCCTGCTAATATTTAGCAGAAAGGCCATTATTAATAATATTTGATTGATGTAATAATCTGTCACATGTCAAATATTAGAAACAACAACGTGATAACAACCATAAATACATAGTTTTAGCAGTCGTTATGATAAAGACTGTCAAAAGACGTAACAATTGTTGACGGTAACCACCTTCAGTACTGAGAATACCAAATTTTATTTTAACAATCTTTACAGTACATAACAACCATAAAGACCATAACGACAACTCAAATATTGAGTTCTGAATAGACCCCTCTGTTTAGTCTAGGATGTCAACCGCTTAGACATTTATTGTCTTGGCAATTAACTATATAAGTTATTGCAAGCTGAAGCGCAGGGTTGATATTTAGCTATGGATGCTGTCTGATAACCTCCGCACCCCAAAGAAACGCTCTGCTGAAGATCATAACCGTTAGTTTTAAATTAGTCTATGTGAAAGATTCCTTCAAGAATGTCATGGAGTAAAGTGTTAGTTTTGGCTCGCGTTCTGCGTAACGCGTGTACTAAGGTACACCATTATGATATTTTGACATAAGTTGTTCTTGCATGAAACAAAAAAAAAGTGTTTTGAAAAAATATATGTTTAATTTTTTTGCCTACATCTGCATTTGCTTTGATTTTATAACCGTGAATCACTTTGCATGTTTAGAGCATGAACCTGTATTAGACTGAGGGAGGTATTGTTTATACAGTGCGGGTCTGAGATTGCGGATGTGGCAGTTGAGTCTCTGGCGCTCTGACACCTCCCAAGCGATAATTACTTCCACTGATTATACCTTATACAAGCTCTGGACTAACGAACCAACACTGTATTACCACCAACGCATACATGTCAATCTTCATTCTCATACAAAAACCATGAATGAATGTCGCTGATACAATGATTGAAAGCTACAAATATACATATCCAACGTTACATGTATGTATTTAAATTCAAGTGGTAACATAACACATATTTAGGGATGGTAGATATTGGAAAGCTATTTGTTACAATCTGCAATTCATTGTTCTATTTCAATGTTTATTATTTCAAATTACATCTATATTGTACAATGCTAAACGTATTAATTTCATTAATACTTACATAAAGAAGAACTGTATTTTTTTTATTATGTTTATTTTTAAACAATTGAAATAGGGAACTATTTACTTTTTAAATATTTTTTTAAGAAATGTATGTGTCGAGTATGTCATCTTTAGAGTCTGTATCATCAGTGTCCTCGGATTCATAAACAGATAATGATGATGCATTTATATTTGCACGAGGTAGGCTACCAAAATTGTTCCGAAAGAGGACAAATCCATATGAAATATATGATGACAATGGCTAGTACCACGATCACGGTTTTAACTAAAACACTGTTTTAAGAAATGTCAAATTTCATTATTTAATGATAATAATAAATACTATGAAATTTATCAAAATATGATTTTAAAGCAGAACATAGTTTGTATTCAAACAAATATTTTTAAATAAATTGTTCTTCTAACATAAGGGTGAAACACATTTTCAAATTTGAATTTGACATTTCTTAAAACAGCGTTTTTGTGAAAACCATGGTCGTGGTACGAACCATGAGTTTAAAAAGAGATTTCGATTGTCAAAACAATGTGTGTTACACATATTGGGACAGATTGAAGGAAATATAAGACCACTAACTAACATTAAGAAATATGTCAATTTCTGCAATGAATCAGCTAGTAATAACCTTACGATTTTACGCAACCGGGTCGTTTCTAATTATATGAAAATAATCTTCAACAATATCTAATAGGTTATATTTTTCAATATCAATATGATTTTTCCCACGTTCACGTTTCTTTTCCAACTATCAGATCAATTGATTTACGTTTATAACGAATGTGAATATAGAAACTTTTCACAAAACCACAAACACACTACTAAAATTTAATTAAATCCCCCGTTATTTATTTGATAGTGAGATTAGTTTTATAATATCCATTTCTTTTTTAATGGTCCATTTAATTTCCACGCCAGCTATGAGTGCCCGTGAGGTGACGCCTGGTAAGCGCCCACACGGTAAAATATATCGTCATCATTACCGATGTCTACATGTGTTGTAGATACTGGCACACCCAGAAATGGGTAATATGCCGTGATGATATATTTATTTTATTTTATTTATTTAATTTACTTGTACAGTAACTAACTAAGGATTAATTTATTGTTTATAAGACCGGCCCTAAGTATTGTAATATTTTAATCCGTTTTAAAAAATAAATCCACGAAACGATATTTTACATGTTATATCTTTTTAGGTAATTTTAAAAGTAATTGATGCCTGAAAATGACTTATCTTTTCCACACTATTAACCTGACAGTTTTATTGGTAAAAACTTTATCTCAATTTATCCCTGTTAGTTATAATGTTAGTAGGATAATTGAGTAAGTGACATGTTATTCATAGTTATATCTAATCTCCGAGACACGACACGTTCATCGAAAACTGCATACTATACTCCTCATAATTCCTGCCTGGAATGACTTTTACTTTTCGGAATCGTCCGTTGCCGTTATCCTAGCGAACCATCAATCATGTTAATCCGTTTTCTTCTCTTCTCGTGGCCCGTGGATGCTTGAAGCTTCGAGCTTCAAGCTTGGTCGTTCAACGTCCACGACTACGCAATATCATTCAAATAAACTCTCTTTTATAACCGGACCTCGAGTGGTTGCAAGCGGGCCCTGTATCGACCACTAAATCCCTAGACTTATACTTGATCGGACTTTCAATTTGGGATACCATGCAATTATACACCACCAGAAATGGATTACTTAACAGTAACTTCTTACGAGTATATACGTAGTATGATTGATTTTAGTTTTGGTATATATATATATATATGAAATAGTAGCTAAATAGGCTTTGATTTTATTTATTTAATTTACAAATTCTGTTATAAATACTACTAAAATTTTGAATGTCCGTTCTGAAATTAACATTATTACTATTATTTTGATAAATTGCTTTCCCTGTCCAAAATTTTGACCCTATCAAAATCAAATGTATGTATTGTAGTGTTCCGATGAAGGAAAAACAGTTTCCGAAACGTAGACAAAGAAAATAAAACATTTCTAATATATGACTGAAGTGTTCCTATTTATTTTAATATATATATATATATATATATATATATATATATATATATACAGGGTGTAAATTTTAAAACGGGTCATAGGGCTATAACATAAAAAACAGTTTTTTAGACACAATCAAAAATTATGATTTTTTTGATCCGAAACACATTACATTTCTGTTTCATATAAAGCCAGAAAATACATTTACACAATTAAGAAAAAATATCATTTGCCGTGAAACTGACAGAAACAAAACAATAGTTGACTTAAGACGCTCATTAATAAACGTTTTTTGGACATTATTTGTTAAATTATTATTATTTTCGTTTAATTAAGAAGAAATCATGGATAATTTGTTTCATGAAGAAAAATTACAAATTATTAAATGATTTTAATTGTTCCCTTGTAGTTTGCAGTTTTTCTCGTTTCTTATTTCTAACTTATTTCTTATAACATGTAGATCATCTTTAATTTTAAATACCTATTACAATAGATTATTAGTTCATAAATTAATAGCTTTAATCTTTAATCCCCTATCATGTTAGTAAAAAAGACAATGTTTTGTTACTGTCAGTTTCATGGCTAATGATATTTTTTCTCAATTGTACAAATTTTTAAATTTGTTTTCTGGCTTTATATGAAACAGAAATCTAATGTGCTTGGTACTAAAAAATTCGTAATTTTTTTCTTTATAATAGGCACTAATTAGTTTTTCAATAAATGAATATAGAAACTTTTGGCGTCTAAAAAACTGTTTTTCTATGTTATAGCCCTATGACCCGTTTTAAAATTTACACCCTGTATATATATATATATATATATATATATATATATATATATATATATATATATATATTAGTTATATTAAGCATCGGCGGGAGCCAATACGGAGAGAAGCGGAGTGATTGGCTTCCGGCGGATTGCCAGTGTTTTATCAAATTGTTTTCACAAAAACATTCAATTTATGCTTATATCTTTTTTCGGGTGACATATTCACAATTTTTAAATAATTATTTCCAAATAATTTTAAATACTAATCTCATTATTTGATTATTGACAATATTTCTTGATAATTTTACATTAATTATTAAGGAATCGTTTTGGTACTGTTTGGTGACTCCGTTTTGGTGACATCCATTATTTTGAGTATAAACCATATTAATTATGAAATTCAAAACCGATTTATTGGTGATAGCTAGAACCATACCCTGAAATATATATACTCTGTAAGAATTAAATATTTAAATAATAAGAAATATCTTCCGAATTTTGGAAAAATTATTTTTGATTGAAAATCAGCTCATCGAAATGTACAGTTTTGTACTCGTAACCTTCAAAATGGCATTCATGCAACACTTGCCCAGAAACAACTGCTTCTCGATGGACTCAAATGTTAAAATTGCAAAAAACACTGGACCTTTGGGGCATTCTAAAATAAATCGGTATTGATAACAATAAAATTTAGTTTATAAAATACAACTTCACTGGATTAGTTTATTTGCGATCATTTTCTGACTATGGAGGGAGTTTTCTACATAACTCTCAGCTACTGTCAAACTCTTTCACCCGCCATGTCTTTTAAGGGTCAATAAATCTCCTCCATGGTTCGCAAGGAGAGTAGCAGAGCTTCTGCGAAAGCAGTGACCTGTATATTGACAAGGATTGTCGAAGTTAAAGTATTCAGCAATGTGTTTACACCTAGTAGAGAATTGACATATTTACCATTACGGTAAGTAAAAAAAAAAAACACTCATTTGCAGTATTTCTTAGTTCTTTATATTTTAGGAGTAATCTAATCCACGTAACTTCAGTTACTGCAAAGCGAAGGGAGACATAATCCTTTGTTTCCCGTACAGTCACAAATACATCTGTTTTGAATTCAATGTCACCTTTGGACATATCGCACCCTGGCGAGAATAGTGACACAAGTCAAAATTTAGAAATTCTAAGTTCATCAGAAAAATTGGTCAAAAATATGCTTCTAATAATCAGGAATAGTGACATAAATCAAGATTATATTTTTCGAGAGATGGAGCTAATGTCGTTTCTGTATCGTACTTGAAATATATGTATTAAAACACAGTATCTTTTGTGTAAGAATATTTATTCAATCTACATAACTGTCATAATAATATCCCTCAATAATTGTCAATCCCTCAATTGTTCCTCGCCACCTACTACATAAGTAGCAGCGCTATACATCTCCCTTTCTTTTTTTTATATAAACTTATCAAACATATAATCAAACTAATAACAAAATAACTAAAACAAATTTAAAAACATGAAATTATGTTTGATTTCTTTTCGTAATGTTTGGTAAACGCTTCTACTAATTCGGTGTACGTTTTAAAATCTTCTTGATTTTTTTGTAATCTTTCAAAGATTTTACTAACTTTTATTCCTAAATATAGAAGTAAATTGTTAATTTGTATTTCCTGTGGCGCTTTTGTTAGATTAGTTGCTGTCCGATAACGCTCGTAATGCTTTAACCATGTGTCCCATTCGGCTTCACGGTAAGAGAATCGGGCGGTGGTACTTGTATTGGCACTCTGTTTTCCCATTCTTGTGGTTTTTGAGATTCTTGATGTACCTGTGTTTGTTGACCTTGAATCTGCATACTTATAATCAAGTCTTGTAAACCATTGATTTTGGCATGTAATTCATTAATTTGTTCTTCCTGAGACATTTTTATTTATTTGTGTATCCCGTTTTTGAACAACCTGACACCATGTATCGTACTTGAAATATATGTATTAAAACACAGTATCTTTTGTGTAAGAATATTTATTCAATCTACATAACTGTCATAATAATATCCCTCAATAATTGTCAATCCCTCAATTGTTCCTCGCCACCTACTACATAAGTAGCAGCACTATACAGTTTCGTTTCGAGCTAATGTAAGTAACTTTACATTCGAGAACTGTCTTCTTTAATTTTAGTTTTACGCAAAACTATTTTTTGGACTTGTGTCACTCTTCTCGCCGGGGTGCGATATGATGAATCTAAAGTTTCTCAAATAAACTTCTCTGTATGTTCCATCTCAAGAACTTTAATTTTTTTGCGAGACTTTTGAGTTTATTATTTATTGATATTTATATACAATATACAATGTTCTACGAGAAACTTTTCATTTATTTGAAATCTGAATATATACGTAATTGTCGAGAGGTAATGTGTCGTGCACGTCAGATTTTTTTATGAATAATTGCTGAAATGATGAGAGTTTGATGTGTTTTGGAATGTCTGGTGCGATGATGCGAAAAGGATACGAAATGATGAGATACAAAACGAACGCGTTATTGGGCGCGCAATAAACGTCGTAATATGTAAAACTTAATTTAAATTAATGGCTGCGTCTAATCACCGATGGAGGTGCGAGAGTTAAAACAGTATCCTCGTTGCCGTAAGCGTATTCGAATACTACAGGATCGGACTGGAGCTGCACAGGAAGTCATTTATCATGCACCTTTTTGCTTTCAATACACAATATCCACAATATAATTATTTCTTAATTATCATTCCTGTCAAATTTTAACACTTAATTTCAAATCATATCCAGCAATAAACATTACAAAACAAGCAGTGTCTAGGAATACGTTATTTGTATAAATAAATATATCATCACGGCATATTACCCATTTCTGGGTGTGCCAGTATCTACAACACATGTAGACATCGGTAATGATGACGATATATTTTACCGTGTGGGCGCTTACCAGGCGTCACCTCACGGGCACTCATAGCTGGCGTGGAGAGTGCACCACAGGGGTCACTTTTGTGCCATTTAAAATTGGAAATATTTGGCGTCAGTTGGGATCGAACCCGGTTCCCCCAGGTTCGCGACCAGACACTCAGGCACGCGGCCACGGGACCCCATACGTTATTTGTATCTAGTATGAAAAGTAGGTAGGGGAGACCGGGGATTGTTGTCACAACTTTTTGCTTTTGAATTTTTTAAGAGGCATTGTTTATAGTTAGTTTTTTATCATTAAAGGGTAAAAAATTAATTAAAACACTTGGTGATGTCCACGAAATAAATATAATTGTTCAACTAGTTTCGGCTACATGCCATCATCAGGAATGAAAAGTACATAATTCTTAACCTACCTTAAATACTGTGTTAATACAAATTTCAAGGAATTAAAGACAACTGGGAAACTACGGAGCTGTTTGAAAAGTTTCGGCAATACCTTTAAGTAAAGGTGTTTGGATTAAGTCCAGATGGTCGTTCATTAATGATTTGCCTTTGTAAGCGGCTTTCTTGATCTCGAAACTTTCCAAATAGCATAATTCAAAATAATTTTCCTTTATATGTAAAATTTCTAAATTATCTATCGTAAAATTATGGTTACAATCTACCATGTGTTTGGCTACATTTGAATCCTCTTTTTTAAGACGGAAAGATCTCTCATGTTCTTTGAATCTTGTTAAAAAATTTCTAGCGGTTTGTCCAATATATATAAAGTTACATACGTTACAATTAATTTGGTAAATTCCTGAAGCCTCGAGTTTCTTTCTATCTATAAGTTTGTTATTAACTAAAACTTTTTTAATGGTATTATTGTTATAAAAACCTGCTAATATCTTCTCTTTTCTGTAAAGGTTACTTAATTTGTCACTAATGGGACCTATATAATTTAATTTTCTGTAGGTAAATTCAATTTCTTTACTGTGATCAGTTGCGTAAAAATGTTTTAAATTTTGTTGACGGGTTTTCCTAAATATTTTTTTTTTACTATACTAGTAGAGTAGCCGTTATTTTTGGCGATTGTTTTAATTGTGTCTAGTTCTTCTTGAAAATTAGCTGATGATAGAGGGACTTTTAATAATCTATTTATTATAATTTCTCTCAATATAACAATAAACTAACCTAACACACAAAACTCGGCCCGAGTTTTTCAAGCGTGACTTTTGTGCATTAGTTTATTGTTGTATATTTAGATAAATATATCATTTCAGCTTATAAATTAATGTGCATCAACGAAGATTTGACGACATACATAAAAATGCAAAACCAATTGCAACTGCACTACTACCTTTTGTATTTTGGGCGCAATAATTTGGTGTACGTTATACCTGCGTTATAAGCGGTGATGAGGTTTTAGCGTCTACCTAGATTTCATATTATGTACACATTAATGTTTCCCTAGACACTTCTTACAAAAAATTTAATTAACTGAAAATTATATACGTGTACTCGTATGTTTGCACGTATCCTTGTTGAAATATGCATATAAAAGAAAACTGATGCTACTATGATGGGTATCTCTGTGTACTCGTATGCGGATATAAGGACGTGAAAGTGCAGATAACAGTTTTACTCGCAGTAAGGATAGACGAATGAGTGGACTCTGCTCGCTCAGACAAAATACAGCTTTCCAGATAGCATCAGATTGTTTATCTAGTATCTAGTTCCCTTGTTTACAACTATTGATTCTACACGAATTTGCCAAAGCAGAGAAGTTATTATTCTAGGGTCAATGTGTACATATATCCATTTTCAATATTAAATATTATAACGAGTATATAAATATGTATATTCTATTTTTCTGAACCGATAGGTCGAGCTAAATATAACCTCACATACAAGGTGACGACTGGAACTCCCGAACATAGGACACTAAAGCCGGGTTTATGCAGCAATAACGTAGTCATAATCATAATCATAGTCTTAAGTTATAGTCATAAGAACAGTCTTAACCCTTAACCAACTGAGTGTTTCTACTCGACGTAAACTGCTAAGTGGGGTAACTCAGTACCCCTTATGTAATAATTACTTAATACATGTATGAACCTAAAATATATGATTAATAGGTTTATTAAAGCTTCATTCATAAACTAAAACATATTTATTGTGTAGTATGCAAAAATATCAACTCGAAAAGAAAAAGAAAAACTCTGCAAACATTAATCTGCATTGCCGCAGCTTTCAGAAAAAGTATTTTTTTTTATTTGTCAGTGTTTTTTGACACTTTGAGCATCTGAGCGTAATTTTTAGTCATTCTGTCGTGTGCAGAGAAAGCACCTACCCCTCTTTCTATTGGCGGCTAGTGGTGCGGGTGGTGGAATTGCTCTATTTTAATTTTACCCTGTACCATTTTTTTAACAGTTCGTGGGTAAGTTACCAGAAAGTAGGTGACAGAAGAGATGATGACATGAAACTTCAACATAAGAAAAAAAAAATTCAAAGAAATATCAAGTAAAATGCATACCTGGGGTCACGAAGTTACCCAACTTAGTCGGTTAAAGGTTAAGATAGGTGATCGTTTTTGTGAACTGCTAATATGTCACTTTCTAACTTCATTTACTTATACTTATAATAAATATTATATTTGCCGAATAAATAAATAGTAGACAAAAAATAGTTGTTGCTAGTTTTTTCATAATAAACAACATCACAATTAAAATAGAAGTTATTTTTTCTGATACTGACAGTTCTCAGGCATGCGCAGTTTGTAAGTCGTCATAGTCATAGTCATCAAATTAAAAATAACCCAATTTTGTGATTATGCTTATGTTCATGATACTGACTATGACTATGACGATTTTGCATGAACAGCTCTATTATAAAAAAAAAAACGTATTTTTATTCTTAAGACTCGTGCCTGAGTGTTTGGTCGCGAACCTGGAGGTACCGGGTTCGATCCCGACCGACGCCAAATATTTCGAATTTTAAATGGCACAAAAGTGACCCCTGTGGTGCACTCTCCACGCCAACAATGAGTGCCCGTGAGGTGAGGCCTGGTAAGCGCCCGCACGGTACAAATATGTCATCATCATTACCGATATCTGCGATAAAGCAGATTGTGGCACACTCAGAAATGGGTAATATGCCGTGATCATGTATTTATATTTATTTTTATTTATTTATAAAAAAAGAACAAAAAAAGTTGTAAATTCGGATTCGGGACCCATACCGCATTCAAAATTATTCTCTTTCTTATAAAATACCCACCATACTTAATCCTCGCAAAAAATTTCTTTTTGGTCATAAAACAATCCTGCTAATCCTATTGCATAGGGTTTCCTCTTTTCTACTCTGATGCCCCGCCCACTGCTATATAATGCTTTTTAGGACCTCTGGCATGGTTCACATATTGAGTAATTCTAACCTTCTTTCAGATGAAATGGTGCTTCATTCATTTTATATTAAGTTGGTGCAACGTTTTTTCCAAACTTAGAGAACAGTTAGTTGCTAATGAAACGATAAACAGTATCTTGCAACCCAACATTAGTATTATTAATATAAATAAATTAATCAGTTCTGATTTCAATTAGGTAATGAATTATTCACTGTCTGTAAATAAACAGTCAGTGCGTGTAAATATCTGTTATAAAACATTCATTTATTTCTATAGCACATTTTGGGATTTGTTCGTAGAGTTTTCCGTGACGCATCGCATAAAGATACATCTAGACTGCAAAACACATTTATCAACGGTGTTTTCAATTTGACTAATCAATTTAGACAATTTGATAAAACTATGGCGCTGTGTTCCTCAAACGAAATGCGAAAAGCACAAAAACACGGACGTTTCCAAGTGTAGTAATAGTTATTGAATGACGTGGCCAGGGCCGTACAAACCACTTTGTTGTTTCAATAGCAAAAGACGTTAATGTTAACATCAAAATTGTTAAGGGATGGAAGGACCAACCATTGAGTAGTTGAAAGGTGAATAAATTGGCATAAATGGTCCACGAGTATTGCAAAATTCTTTTTATGGACGATTCGGACTTAAGGCAAACCCATCTTCAGCTATTGTTACAAAAATGTTAGCGATAACGGATTTACAAGAAAAGTATAAATATCTCTTACCTAACGGTGTACCTATATACAAAATACTAATGAATTTTATTACAAAATCTTCAAATTGTATTAAACACAATGATCTATATAAGCTAAGTCGATAAAATTTTAAGATACAGCATTTCAACAAACCTCCGAATCATTTCGGAGTTGGTGAAATACTGAAGAGAAAAGCAAGAAGCATAACTTAACAAATGAAGTCATGCATGTGGTAGTTAGTGACTTTTAAGTTTGTCTATGAAGTTGTTAATGTTCCAAACAGGTATTAACCCGAAACAAAAAACAAAGCTCCCTGTACCATAAGTTCGTACATAACATGTTTGGATTGAAAAGAAACCATAGTTTGAAAATAACAATTTTTATTGTGGTCCAAAAAAAATATTGAGAATTGAGACGTATCAAATAATCATAAAAATTATAAAACTATTTACTAATGTGACAAATGAAATTGTTTCATTTTCTTAATAATAATGGTGTATTCCACCATAACAAAAAAAATTTAAAAAATCAATTTAACTTAAAGTATGGCTCAATAAATAATAGTTAAAACAATGAAAACCGTTTTTAAATAATTACTTTACGAGATATTTCACATTTGCTAAAAGGGGAAATTGACGTCATACAATTGTTATCTTTCTCTCGTAGCGTACTCAGTGCAGTGTGTGTGAGAAAGACAAGTATAGGGGGAATATGACGTTATACTGATTTCTCAAAAATAAAATACTGTTAAACTAGGAACAATTAAGATTTTTTAATACTACAAATTGCTTCAAAACCGAATGAAGTTTTATTTAAAATAATAAAAAAATTGAGTGGAATACTCCATTATTTTAAAACGAATAATTTTTATTATATCTCCCTGAATCACCCTGTTTAGAGTATGTATGACATTTTCATAATATAAATTCAGTGGAATCATTAGTTATTGAATTTAGAAATGAATATTGCAATATACAACATTAAATAATACAATACTTATTTTAAAATATATAAATAAGTTAAAAAAACTCACCATATATGTAGATTTCAGAGTAGAATCCGGAAAATGACGTCATCTGTAACAAAAATATTTTTTTGTAAACAATACAATTAAATATATTAAATAATATCTTTTGAAATCAGCGTGCTACCCTCCTGTGAAACACGAATTCAATATGAAATCCACGTAATATAAGTTTCCAAAATCGACCCTTTTTGATTAGTAGAACATTCCCGGCTTATAAAACTAAAATGAAGACTGGATGGCGACAGAGTCTTCTGGCAAGGGCTAGTGGTTATGTGAGTGCAACAAAGATAACCCCATAGGCAACACTGCATTCTAGACAAGGATCGTCTAACGTAAGTATAATCGTGCAGGAACAAACAACTAAATACAGAGAGAAGAAAAGCTCAGTTGACGAGATTGTTAATACTATTGATACAATGAAATGAAAATGAATTTAGGCGTACGAGTAAAAAAAAATAATATAATAGTTTCATGCCTCTAAATGTTGATGATACAGGTTTTCATTAAATTTAAATATAGTTAGGAATAATACAACCTTTTTAGTTTTCGTTCTGTAAAATTTATTATTTCCAACGTTTCGGCACCATTAACTGGCGCCTTTTTCAGGGAAAATGACAAATAAATTACGAAGAGACAAAAGCAAAAACAAGTAACCAAGGTAACATAAAAACTACATAAATGTTACCTATTTTGTAAGCATACAATTTACTAGACATTATAGGCCGGCGAACATGTATCTTCTCAGGAAGACTCTTCTTTTGCAGGAGGAAAAACCGTCCGCAAAAACTGGCAGAGAAGTGATCTGTATAACTCAGAGACGCTTTTTCGGTAGCGAAATACCGCAGCCGTACTGCTTATTAACAGATGTTTCGAAAAGTCTAGATAAAATTGTATACATATTACATATATGTAATAATAATAATATTTTGTCGGCTTTTAACTATATTTTAGTATAGCCCAAATAATTTATTAATTTTTTTTTTAAATTTACCTTAGACCTTAGGGTCTGAGCGGTGAAGGTCGCTACGGGTGCTGCCGGAGACACACTGGCTCAACGCGCTCGACCACTGAGGCGGCTATTACATATATGTAATATGTATACAATTTTATAATATCATGTAGCAAAACGTTACCAACATTAAATATGTAAATAACCTAAAATATTTGTAACTCTGCGCATGTGTGATAACAATAGTCGGGTATTTTGAAAACTTGCGTCAAATCTGTTGCAGATACTTGTGCATGTGTGATACCTCTTTTAAAAAGTAATAATTTTGCAAAATTGCAACAAAGACTTGAACAAAGTTGTTAAATAATTCGAGCTAGGCTGAGTTTTATTGAAAAGCTCCAGAGTTTCTTTCTAAGAAGATGTAGATGTTGTATAGATATGGAAGGAGGACATTTTAAATATTTTTTATAACTTTATCTTGTGTCGTTAAATAATTAAAACTAGGAATGACGAATTCCGATAATTTAGGTACCCGAGTACTCACAACAACTACCTGGATAGTATCCTTTACCCGTTAATTACCTGGTAGCCTTTAATTACCCGTGATCCTTTAAGTCTATATACATAATTCTTTAATTTGTTAGTTACGAGTTACCCTTATATTAGCGTTTACTTTTTAATAAAATTCATTATTATTGTTTACATATACTTATTAAATAAAAAGTAATACAAATAAATAATATACCCACTGAATCTCTATAAAAAAACTTAACATAAATTATATTAATTATGGTATGGTAATAAAAAACTCTTCTTTTAGATACAATTTTTCCGGCAGCTGAAAACTGTGCGGGTAATTAACGGGTAGCGGGTATATTTCGGGTAATCGGGTAAGAAATTTTATACCCGGGTACATTATTATCGGGTAGGATCCGAGTATCCCGGTACCCATCGCCATTCCTAATTAAAACCAAATAAAATAATGTATTAAAAAAATATCGCTATTATCTGGAAAACCCATGTACATTTAAGACTTTTTTACTTCTTTTTAATGACATTGGTAATACCGCCCACGCCCACCGCGATTCTGTCTGATTAGAGAGACATTTGTCAGGGATATTGGGATAATATTGAACGTTACACGTGGATTTGACTGGAAGCTGAAGCTGAAACCTGGAATGAACACCTCGTGAATAATAATTAGATTGTGAGCACGAATTTGTGATTTTTCCATGATACCGTGGGCTCGGTACGCATGCTCATACTTCTTACGACATTTATCTTCATGAAGTAATGAAGGAGATCAGTTTATTCGGAGCTTTTAAAAATTTCAACGAGCAATAAACAAATTTTATTATAAGTAGATAGTAATAATCTTGGTAATTACAAACACTAGTCACCAGTGATAGTAGTTAAATAGTATGTTGTTGGGATAGACTTTTTTACTTCCTAGTACAAAGTAAAGCAAGTATTGTAATCGCGAAAAATTTCGGGTTCCAGATTTCAACGGAAATATCCATTTTGACCATCCCTGAATCCATTTTGACTAATTTTGTCGTGACATCTGTACGTACGTATCTCGCATAATTGAAAAACGGTAAGCCGTAGAAAGTTTAGGACTGTTATAACATCTAGTTACCTCCTTTTTTTGTCATTACATAACTTCCGGAAATGGTACTTTACTAGAAGCCTATAATAGATTCTAAAACTTTTCAAATTTGGTATATAAGACTTTTATATCAATGGGAATAACATAATAGATTTTGGTTAAAATGGTCTAACCGGAAGTGATACTTTAAGCTGTCATCAGTTTTTCTTGAAAAAATGGTGTTATTTTGATTTTAGAAATAAATGCTTCAAATAAAAGTTTTGGAGAATTGAATTCTGCGTCTACACTTTGTTTGATTAAATTAGTTCTTTGTATAAGCAAGATATGTAAATTTAAAAATTATATACTTTTTGATTTTTGTAATTAAGTTTGCTATGGATTAGGACAAAAAATAACAAAAGAATAAATCAAATCAATGTCAAATACATGCAATTTTATGATTGGGTCTGTTATAATACATATTTTAATTATTAAGAAAATATGTATAGTATAACAGGTGTACAAGGAAGTCATGTGGTGTCCAAATCAGACTTTTTATAAAATAATCACATGTATCTATTGAATGCTAGAAATTTGCGAAAAAAGCAGATTGGCAAATTTTTTTTTTAGTGTCGCCCTTCCTTTTTGTTTGTTAAATTTTATTAAGCATCCCTATGGTTTTCAACCCTGCCCCTCTCCATTGTTTAAAAGTTAGCGGCCGCACACCAATGGTGCGTTAACTAGCGCTCATTTTTGTGCATTGGATTAATTTCACGTTACAATATATTTAATTAGGGCGTTCTGCCTAGTAGTAAAAGTATAAAAAAATACAATATAAGAGTAGAGGTGGATGCTATTTGTTGGCTACTTCACATTTTTATGAGCAAAATATGAGCTTCTTTAAATTTGATCTTAAACTACATATTGAGAAAGAGCAATGAATTTTATTAAAACGTATTGAACATTCCTACCAGATTTTTATTAGGAATTTTAATCGAAGACGTAAAAAATATTTTATAGACTTATGTATTGTTATCGAGATTTGGAAAATATGTCGGTGTTGTCTGTTTATGGAGAGCTATAAAGCAATTTAAATGGCGCGCTCTGGATGCTGCACGACAGAAGAGGAAATATTATTCGCTTATCAGTTCTTCCTTCCGTTATTCCACTCGCTAGACGCGGACGCCGAGAAACCGACGCCCGACAAGGATAACGGAAGTTAAATTAAAAGATTTTATTGCATTTTGTCTATTTCCGACTGTGACTGTATTAGCATTCTAAATGGGCCAAAAATCAAATAATTCACTTACAGCAACAAATTACTTAAATTTCAAATTAATTATTTGGATTTATAAATTCCGTTCTGCGACCCAGGTGAAGAAGCGGAAGCGCTTACACTCCAAGGATCCCGGGTTCAAATCCCGGGTAAGGCATGGCTGTTTGTGTCTTTCATCATTTCATCTTCATCGGCGTATAATATGACATGCAAAAGTTATAAAAGAAATTGAAAAATTTTCACCCTCATATACGAGGGTCACGCCAAAATTATTGAGATACGGAAATATTATTTGAAGGAGAAGCATGTAGTTTTACTGGTGTTCAAAGTAGTCCCCCCCTGTTTCAATACACTTTTGTAATCGAATTTTCCAGAGATGGAAAGCTTTGAGCCATTCATTTTCTGGAATCGTATTGAAATACTCCATTATGGTGTTGTTAATCTCCTCTTCTGACGTAAAATGACGACCACGTAAATGTTTTTTCAAATTAAAAAATAGCCAGAAGTCACACATTGCAAGATCAGGAGAATACAATACGGTGGATGCTCAATGACTTTAATACCATTTTCTTTCAAAAAATTAACAGTTGTCGCAGCAGTATGGGAGGACGCATTATCATGGTGAAGCATTAAACCCTTAATTTTCACACTGCGAAGAACTTCGGGTAGACATTTTTGTGTGTACCAATTGGCAGTAACAGTCTTCTGTCCCTCTAACCTAATTGCTTTCACAAGACCTGTACTTCTGAAAAATACAGCGTACATAACTTTTTTAAGTGCACGTTATTTTTTCACGGTAACTGGTGTTGGGTCATCTTCAAACACCCATATCCTACTTTCTTGACGCGTTGGAACATCATAAAAGGGTATGTAAGTTTCATCGCCAGTTACAATTTTAGAAAGAATACGATGACCGCATTATTTAACAATTTTAAAGTGGCGCGACTAATTGTAACACGCTTGGCTTTTTGTTCTTCCGTTAAGTTGTGTGGCACCCAACGACAAATAATTTTTCTAACACGAAGTTCTTCATGCAAAATTTTTGCTATTGCTGAGGATCCAATGCCAAGGGCATCTTCCATCGTTTGATAGGTGACATGATTGTCATCCTTTATCATTTGTCTGATGGCAGCTACATTTTCTGGCACTACCGCTGTACAAGGTCTCCCTGAGTGTTTCTCATCACGCAAGAAATTACGGCCACTTTTGAATTCTGAAAACCAGCGAAATATAGTTGCTCGAGATGGAGCTTCATCTCCAAATGCCAATCGTAGACGTTCCTCGCACTGTTCTTCACGTAATCCAATTTTAAAGTCGTAGTAAATCATAGCGCGATAATGCTCTCTTCCTAACTTCATGTTGCAGTTTATTTCCACTTCGAATTCCACCACAATAAATCACTTCAACCAGATGTTATTATTGGACAAGTATTTTAAATAAATTGTAGTTTGACATTTGTGCACTAAAAATTTTCCAAAGCCAACTGTTTCCCAGCATCTCAATAATTTTGGAGTGACCCTCGTATATGTACAGGGAGAAACAAATTCGAGATCCTTATATGAAAAACTTTGTTATTATGCATCCTGCTGAAAATTGATGTAGGTCTTTATTGGCCAACGTATTAAGACAATTTTAATAAGCACCACAGGAATTTTCGATCGTCTTTTGTTTTTGAGCTACAGGCTAAAACTTGTTTTGTCAAATCGTAGAGTAAATATTAGATTAATAGTTCAAGAATTTAGAACAAATATTGGACTAAGGAAGAATAAATACCATATTACTAGAGGCATGAATTCAGACGTCAGATCAAATAGAGCAAAAAATGAAGTAATTATTAAATTATTTCTTTTTTTCTGATATATTGATATACCTACGATGAAAGTTACAAATTTCAATTCAGTTACTGCAGTTATATTTAGAGTTTACGTGCGTATTATAAACATGAATTAATATTTGAATTTCAAACAGCTTTGAAATGTGCCAAACACAATAATATTCACATATTTGCTTTTATTGATAATAGTTCTGATTCTGAATATAATTTACTGTTATAAAATATATATGTATATTTATCACCTAAATTTATAGAATTTCACAACAATAATATAATAAATTGCGTTGCGAAAATGAACTCGAACATGTGGAAACGTCAAAACTTCTGAAAAATATAAATGCGCATATCTCAAATTAAAAATTTCCTGCCGAGTTGTAAATTATTCTGACCGTTGTCAACCTGTCCTCAACTAGTGAGGAAACTGCGCTTGCCTCTGACGGGATCAAACTGTTCTATGAACAAAGTTAATATTTACAGTAAATTCTTTAGCTATATGATCTATTTTTGTAATACGATTTGCATAGTGGGTCACTGATATTTACAAATATTTTTTAATTCTTTCAATCCATACATACAAAAACAATTTGCGGTTACGGTCTTTATTTCTTGTTATTAGAAGTGCTTGTAGGGTAATTTTCGTGTTCTAACTGTAAAAAAATATGATTGAAATTTTGTTAATAAAGATTTTTTATAAAAAAATATGGGATCTGGGATCGAAATGACCCCGTTATGAACTCAAAAGATATTAACAAATTTGATAATTTCCTAGAAAACTATTAATAATAATTATGTATGAGAATAATAGGGAATATGAATATAAATGTATGATATGCAATGTAACACTTTTATTGATTAAATTCCGTTTTCCTTGCGGCAATAATTTTATTTATGCAGTAAATGCACCTACTCGTATTAGAATATTTATTAGAAGCAAATTAGGTTTAATATGAACATAATAATGTAAATACTACATTGTTGATATCACGGACTCAATAATAGAACAAATATTAACATTGGAAATTCCAAACTATCAGAATTACATTTACATAAATACGGTCTACTCTCACAATACTATATTCAATTCACTGTTTGTGCAAAATTCCGATAAACATTTTGAGATGTCATCCATGAAATTTCAGAGTTGGATTTTTGTCATTTACCTGTTTACGTTTACATACATAGCAATAGCAATTGCTCTTATTGTTTACGTTTGAAATGGAAGTATGTATATAGAATTGTGTATGTTCATTACGGGTTATTGTTGAAATGATGTTTAATATCAAATTTGTAACAGATAAAAAACTGCTTGTATACGAGTGCAATGTGTATTTCACAAACAAGACATTTAGCTTATCTGTTTATAAAAATGGTTTTATATTTTAATTACTGCCATGTAAGGCATTATAGTAACTGTAAAACAATAGAATGTAAAGAAAGTATACTAGAACTAAAATAAATACAGTTTCTTTCTGCTAAGAAACAAGTTTACAAGGGTATTCAAAGTGAAGTGAATATTCATGGATTATGTACTGTTATTTCTCGGTATTCCAGCTTTATTTTCTTTTTGGGCCCATCTCTTAATTTGATTTTAGTAAACATAATGTCGAGGTAGGTTAATTAAAATGTAACATTTTGAACATAGTGCTGTTACAAAATACGCTTTTAGTAAGAATTTGTCAGCATCGGTAAAGGAAATCTATGAGGACTTGGTGAATGCGCTGAGTGAGGATACTCTTCCATATGCAACTTTTTGGGTTGCCAGATTTTTCAAAAAAAGCATATCCATTTAAATGGACTCTATGCACAGCGGACATTTGGGGACCAAGGAAAGTGGTGTTGCCCACAGGTAGGCTGTCTAATGACGTCACTAACTTCCGAGGTATTGCAGTACTTCCACGAAACTTTCAAGTTAACCTCCACGTCCCTGTCGTGGTCCGTGGGCCATCGGCTTGTCCGAGTTGGAAAACGGGTGTAGTGAAAACCCTGTCTGGGAGATCTGAGACGTCATGTGTCTATGGGCCAACTGGGATGTAAAACTCATCTGTGTCGTGCCCCCGTTTTAAGACAGCTTGGATCGACCGGGCCGGATCGTACACCTAGCCCGGCTGTCGTGTCGTGGCTAAGGGTATTGCATGGGGTGTTCAAAATGGCGCAGGAGAGCTACTACCTTGATAATTGCGTCTGCCGTAAAACCATGCTTCTCTTTACTGAGTGTAGACATGTCTCGTGGGGTAAAATGGGGCGGGGGGACTTGGCTTTACCGCCGGGTTCAAGAGGAGAAAACCTCAATAAAAATCCTAAACCCTAAGGCGGGGTAGAACAGGCCGAAGGGATCCGTGGCTGAATAGATTATTCGTTACTGGTAACACCTCCAAGCACCGGGCCGCACTCGGTTGTATCAAGACCTTACCTCAGTACTGCGGGGCTCTGTCGAGGCTGACCACCCTTTCCCTAGCTACTCGTGGGAACAGCAATGAGTGGCCAGAGAATAAACCAAAACTCAAATAGTACCGTGGACTGCAAGCAGGACTCAGGGGCTCCAGCCAATACCTCATGAATCAAATGCGGAGGTCTCAAGCCTGCAAGGCAAAAGCTCTTCGAGGCTGCTCGCCGGAAGCTAAAGAAAGCTAAGGAAGGAGGGGGCTCCAAGCAACCTTTAACCAAAGCACCAACAAGGGTCTGTCGCTGCTGGGACACCAAAGTAACACCGGTCGGATGGCAGTGAAGAAGGTGAAAGAGCCTACAACAGTGGCCCATTTCTTTAAAAACGCATTGAACGGATTCAAGATGATGATCGCACATCAGGACCTGAGCACTTCCCAATCGGTTGACGGAAGAGCAGACAAAGAAGCTGAAGATGTGGGTCTAGGAGAAGATCGACTCAGTGCAAATTGGGGAGGTCCATCATCATAATGTGGAAAAAAATAACTTACACTACATTTCGCACAGACTTCCAACTAGGAACTACTATTTATAAATAAGTAAAGCACTTCGAAGATCAAAATCTAATTAATTTATAATTGATATACTTGCTTTACTCTTCTAGGAAGAATTATCGCGTATGAACAAGACTATACTTGCGTAAGTGTCGTCATAAAAAATTAAAATGAAGCACTATGTTTATGTTACTTTCTGTTAATAAAAATTGTATTTTAATGCATGCTGCATTTCCCTGCCCTCTCTCTCTTTCTCACTACTCAATCTTCACCAACCGTCACCACAATATCTCAAAACATTCCAAGTACTTTTTCTCCTACTTTCCCAAGATCTATATTTCGCATCCATACAGCACAATACTCCATACCGGGTATTATACTAACAGTGAGTCATAAATGTTTAACTTGGGAAACAGGTTTTCCTTTTGCGAAAGTGGCCTATTAAAAACTGTTTTACTATTTTAAAGGCTATGGCTCGCTTTTCATTATTACACTTCCCACATCACATATTTAACAAACATAAATTTCCTTGAATTAATAATCCCTTGCAGGAAAAATCTTAGCATCTCTTGAGAATGAGATATAAAATAACGTCTGCTTGCTTAAATAAATAAGAATGCAAATGATCCCTACAGCAAGACTTGTTATAAATATTAATTAATAAATTTTCATAATGTAAATGTAAATGTTGTTACAATTGTTGTGATATGAAAATTTTAAAAATAAAAATAACGTTTGATTTTGGAGGCAAGGCAAAGTAAAATGTTTAGGCATGCGTATAATTTTTGAAACACTTGATTAACGACAAACTAATCAAGGCGGAGTGCAGAAGCGGCGGCGGCGAGGTAGGGACGGCCTGTCTAACCTAGCAAATTTCAGAATTACAAATGCGTGTTTAATGCAAACGCCCTCAGCAATTTATGTTCGGGCAACCATACTTCATTGCCTTATTTGAATATTGTTTTGGGGTATAAATTACGTGTTGCGAACATTCTTGAAAAGCGTCATATGTTTATTAACGCCGGGCTTAAAAATTAAATAAAACATTACAGGGAACCAGATAGATGCTTGCTAAACTACGTTTTTCTTATAATGTGTCATTAAATAAAGATGTCATCAAATTGTGCCATAAAAATATGTAAAGCTGAAATTAAATCTATTATAATTGACAAATGTATTTTTAAACAAGGAAAAATGTCATCAATTGTGCTTCCCATTTTATTTATTTTTCTTTTTCATGGAAAAATTTCATGATTTTTTACAATAAATTTCGCACCTCGGCGAGAAGAGTGACACAAGTCCAAAAAATAGTTTTGGTAAAACTTAATTAAAGAAGACAGTTCTCGAATATAAAGTTACTTACATTAGCTCGAAATGAAATAACATTAGCTCCTTCTCTCGAAAAATATAATCTTGATTTATGTCACTATTCCTGATTATTAGAAACATATTTTTGACCAATTTTATCTGATGAACTTAGAATTTCTAACGCCATAGGCGTTTAACATGGGAAAACAGTTTTTCTTTGCGCAAAAGTCCCCAATTAATTTTAGACAAAATGTTTCAAATAAGTGTTACAGATAATTATATTCTACGTCTAAATCAGTAAACAGTTTTAATTTTGCACGTTTGGTAACTTGTAAAATCTAATTTGAAATTGTATAAAAATATTGCTCATTTCTAGCGATACCCATGGAATTGAAACAAAATTACAGAGAAATGCGTATCGTGTCAGAAATTCAGTTTTCAATTAAAAGTTGCAGATAATTCAATTCTGCACTTAAATCACTAAACAGGTATTATTTTTAAAATCTAACACTTAAATAACTTTTATTACATATTATTATTCACATTCTATCTATAAAATTAAATTTCTGACAGTTCAAACGAAATGAATTTCTTTCTAATTTTGTTTCAATTTCATGGGTATCGCTACAAGTGAGCAATATTTATACAATTTCAAATTTGATTTTACAAGTTATTAAACCTGCAAAATTAAATCTGTAATTTAGGCGTAGAATATTAATATCTACAACATTTATTTGAAACATTTTTGTCTAAAATTATTTGGGGACTTTTGCGCAAAGAAAAACTATTTTCCCATGTTACACGCCTATGGCCAGGTTCTTAATTAACACACTGTATATGTATATATATAATGCCTCTTAGTCATGAGTGCGCTCGGGGTTCTGGGTTCGAAATCCCCTGTTGGGAAGTTAAAAAAAAGCCATTGTTTAACGTGTGCCTACATTTCATATTAACACAGTCTTATTTTTATAATTTGGGCGTTCAGAGTTTTTTTTTTTTTTGGTGGTATTTTTAATTGAGAAATACACTACTGGATATATTTGACCCATATTCTATCCATATTTTGAAATAATTGCATTATTCAAAGAGTGCCTGTTAATTATTCACGAGAATATATGAATGTGAGAAATTTTCAGAGTAATGACCAATTATTTAAGAATTTATATTATTTCATAGGCAAGCATATTTTTATTATTCATTGCTCAAAATAAAATGGACATTTATATTAGAAATGGAAATTATAATTCTGGCGGATTGATTTATGATTCATTCATGGAGAGAAATTAAAAGAGTAATGAAAAATCCTGTCTAGACAGAGATTGACCTGTAGGTATTGTTAGTTGGATAATTACTCTTATTCGTCCATTGTTCCATTGACTATAAAACAACGTAAATATTTTATAAACAAAATGTAAAAACATCATCCACTGCGAACTCTGTCACAACCCTCTAATTTGCGTGAAAACTCTGTGCAGTGGAACTATGAATAAATAAATTAAAAACAAATATACAAAATAACATGTTAAATTTGATTGATGCATCCAAACTATATTGTTTCATTTCAGTGTTAAACAATCAATAAAAATCATTTGAAAAAAGCTTTTTGTAAACGAATTAGTTTCCATTTGAATTTTTATTGGAACCTTCACGATTTGTATGCAAAATGTATTGCAATGAAAGTCAACCATTATTAAACACTTTATATATATATATATATATATATATATATATATATATATATATATATATATATATGTCGGGTGTAGCTCCGGGCCATAGGTGTTTAACATGGGAAAACAAATCAGACGGGTAGTGGAAACTGGACCCTTACAAAATATTAATAAGTTTTTATTTGAAATTGATTAATGATTAGTTGAAATTTAATAATTTTTTTATTGTAAAAGCGCACCAGGCGTTTACGCGCAAAAACTGTAAAAAAATTATTAAAATTAAACTCATCAATGTCAAATAAAAATTTATTAATATTTTATATAAAAACTGCATTCTAAATCAGAATGCCAAAATTCAATCCTTAAAATACGAAATACGTTTACACCGTGCGTTCTAAACATTTAGTCCTCGTACTAAGTGACGTTACAAGATAGCGACGAATGGTGCAAACACTCTGTACCAAACCTTTGGTATGCAATTGGTACATTTTTGGTACGTTCAAAGGGGCATGTACCAGATCTTACTCATGCACGGTGTAAACAACAAACGTACATCAAAGCGATTTTTCTACTATCTATGACTACCTCTAATTCAATTAAAATTGTGTACTAACATTCAGGGAAATTGTTTAAGTTTAGTGATATTTACAATTTTAATAGCGTGGCGATGTAAATTACTTAGTCACAACTATTTTTCCTTATTAAGTAATTTTATGTATTATTAATATGTTTATTGAGAAACCGGTGTAAACATACAGTACTAAGATAAATTTTAGTACACATTTAGTCTTCGTACTAGAATAGTACATACGGTGTAAACGCAGTCATTGTCTTAAATAATTGTTACATTTCAATTTATAATTCTGTAAATTAAAAAAATATGCTCTCTGAAAAAGGGAAACATTTTAATTTTCATGGTTAACAAGAACATTTAATTTTTAAGTAACTAGTGTAGCATACACACTATATTCTCCTAACTCAAACATGAAATAGATTTTTCCGTGTAAACGAAGTAACATGGAGAACAGTAAAAGCTGGCTGGCTTTCATAATTTACGGAACGAATATAATTACCTTGCTGACGGAGGATAGAGGTAATGTTTACCAGCATGGAACCATGTTTTACTTCTATCACACTTGTGTTTTCACACTACGGCGCTGTAGACGCAGACAAGGAGAAATATTGCTGACGTTTGTGTTCATTTACAACAATCCTTTTATTTTCGTGTCTATCTCAACTACAGTTACACGAATCTGATTGTCCAGGTGTAGGGATTTTTTTTATAAAGATTATTAAATTAGTATGATATTTAGAAGTCCAGAATAATAGGTTTGTTCGCACCATAAAATACGCACCTATTATCGGTTCAAAAGTAAAGTCCCCTGAGTTTAGGATACAATAACTTCTACAAAATTAAATAGAAAAAATCGCGGTTTGCACAATGGTATTCCATGATTATTTCTATTTTACATGAAGAAAAATATTTTTTTTAGGTTTTACAATTTAAATATTACAGTATGAAATGTAAAAAATGAAACCCATTTTTATTGAAATTTTGAGATACACTAATTCAAACTAATGTAATTCTTATATTTTTAAATGTATGCTTTTCAAAATTTGATGTGTGTTAATATGCACCTTTATCTACAATTTGATATACAAAAGACGTATTATAATTATTGATATTTGTTATAAATAAAGAACTTTACATACATAAAAATATAAAAAAATATTAATTTGTACAGATTGTATGATTATTGAAATGAAAGAAAAACGTAGAAATGAGAGGTACCGTTAAGGGCTGCCATGCAGAAGTGTCAAAAATTTGACAGGTCGATCGGTTTTTGTTTTTTGCATAAAGTTGTCAGAACCATGTCGAGTTTGGTATCAAATGAGAGGTATCGTCAAGGGCTACCATGCAGAAACGTCAAAATTTTGACAGCTCGGTCGGCTTTTGTTTTTTGCATAAAGTTGTCAGAACCATGTTTAGTTTGGTATCAAATGAGAGGGATCGTCAAGGGCTACCATGCAGAAACGTCAAAATTTTGACAGCTCGGTCGGCTTTTGTTTTTTGCATAAAGATAAGTCCTTTGTGTACCTCAAAGTGTATAGAGTGGTAAGATTTGCTATTAGAATTATTACATCTTTGTTCCGGAATTGTAATATTTAATATTTGTAACCACAAGAATGTTGAATATTTAATTACATTTATTTTTAAAAAATCTCTATTTGTTACTTTATCCTTCTTTTTAATCATTTGTTTTTATTTCATAATAAATTAGCATTTTATTTATTTATTTAATGTGAAGTATAATAATAAATTTATTAAATAGCAACAGAGTGAATATAACAAATATTTAGTGGTGTGGAAGAATTTATAACAAATGTTAATATTTCTTTCCTCTTGTTTTGGCTACTACAAGTGCATCATATAGGAACAACAATGCTCGCCAATAGCCAGAAGTTCCCAAATTATCCGAAACGATATCATAATGTTAATGGTTAAATTATCATGTTTAATATGATCTTAATGGTTTGGCTATTAGACGAGTGTTACGATGAAATTAATTTGAGTTAAATCGATATAAATGATATAAACCTTCTTTACCAGGCTAATTTAAAAATATTTTTAATCAAATTTTGTTTTTACAAGGCGAAATTCAATATTATCAAAGAGAGCATTTACCTACTCTAAATAGTAAATTTATAAAGTAACGATTAACCAAATTTTGTGCCTTTTTATAAATGAAAGGCTATTCTGCGAACTTTTTGTCCATTGTCATTACGATTATGTTAAGATTAAGATCATTTTAACTTGTAGCAGTATCCGAAGAAAAAATTAGATAATTTCTTGTCTTGAACGGCAGTTGTTCTTAGTGAATCTTTCAGTGGTGTTGGTGTAGTTGGGATGTTTGACCTGAATTTATTATGGAAAGTTGGGGAAGAATACCTGGTTGCTCATTAATTCCAGCCATTCTTAGCGTTATCTGCTAAGTAAGGATTAGAGTTCGCTCGCGTTGCTCCCAGCAACACTTGCAATGAATTTAGTGCCGAGATATGTCAATATCAAGGAGCTCGTATCTTTAATGCCGATCTGGATATAACGGTACATTTTAATAGGGCAGCAATTAACTTAGGGTTGGCCCATTCTTCGTCCTCTCCCCTTCGTAGGATATTAAAACGTATGATATTGGTTTTTATCTTCCTAATCATACCTATGCTTAATTTAACCACCGCTGAGCAGATGCTTTTGCTCTTTTCATCTAACAAGGAGAAGTTGTGATCGCGGACTAACAGATTTGGGTAAAATTTTGTCGACGTAAAGTACTCCTTACGCGTGGCACACAGAAAAAAACCTTCTAAATTGTAGATAAGTTAACCCAACAAATTCTTTAATTTTCAGCCTACTAATATGTTTCATTAAATTACCCAAGTTAATTTAGTTCAATTTTCTAAATTTGTAATAACAAATTATAGTAAAATTAAATACAAAATTAAATGACTACATTTAGTACTTATTTGTTTTTTAAAAACCTGTCAACAGGATTAAATCCCAATTACTGAGTAGGTTCACATACACAAACATCCATGCCTTAATGGGATTCGAACCCAGAATCCCGAGCACTCTCATGACTAAGAGCCGACAATTGTATTGTATTGAACTAAACATAAATAAATAAATAAATTAACTAAATATATATTTATTCAATTTTGACATTTTAAACTGCCATTATTAACTCCATAGCAACAACTATAAGTATCACTTTTTTCACATGTGAATTAAAATTTTTTTAAATCACTCTCACAAAATTTTAACTCACTCTGCAACAAATAATGTATTTAAAATAACATCAGGTACGAAAATAACACTTACCATAGTATTTATCAGACATTATCAGCCATTTTCATTATTTTTCACGGCACAAATGACAGACAAAAAAGCATTTTAAATACATGACTTGACGTCTATCAGCGACGATTGTCATGCTCAGCCTACTAACTGATTAGTTTTCCGTTTTGTCAAAATTAAATATTATAATGGTTTTTATTAGTATTTCGTCAAAATTGAATAAAATATTGTACAAACCACGTGAGCTAAGAATATTTATTCACTCGAAGAAAGTAACTCACTCGTCCTTAAGGGCTCGTGAGCTAAACTTTCTTCTCATGAATAAACATTACCTTAGCTCACTTGGTGTGTAAATATCTTTTAAATTATCTATTTACTTACCGAATTCATTTCATAAATTACCGACAATTGTAGGACAAAAATAGTGAAGCCAAAATATAGGAACATTAAATAAAATAAGTAACTAAAATAACCATTTGCATATTTAAATTAACGATTTTTTACAAAATATTTATTATCTATTTCGGATTAGTTAAAACGCTAAATTAAGATTTGTAAATTATACTAAATTATTAGAACCGGGTTCGATCCCGACAGGCGCCAAATATTTCCAATTTTAAATGGCACAAAAATGACCCCTGTGGTGCACTCTCCACACCAGCTTTGAGTGCCCGTGAGGTGACGCCTGGTAAGCGCCCACACGGTAAGATATATCGTCATCATTACCGATGTCTACATGTGTTGTAGATACTGGCACACCCAGAAATGGGTAATATGCCGTGATGATATATTTATTTATTTTTTTTATTAGATATATTGCCTAATAAAATAATATCTAATTATAATTAGACAAAATTTCAGTTATATTTTTTTCTGTGCAAGCAGGGTTGTGCGTCTACGCGTAATCTATGATAGACTACTTACACGCGTAGACAAAGTGTAAACAATATATGGAATGATGTTAAATGTAGACAATGTGTAGAGAATAACAAATATGTAAACTTTGTATATGTTGCGCATGCGCACTTGAGATTTCGTGAAAAACATCTGACATTTTACTTAACCTTAACAGTAATAGTAATATTTTTTTGTCCCTTTTTAAGCAAAAATAAAATAAAATAAAAAAGTTTGGATTCACGTTAATTAAGCTTTTTTTTACTCATTTTGGTCAGTACTCTACGCCCTCATAATTTGTTACACTTATTTTTTAACATCCTGTATTTTGCGATTTGAAAATTGGAAATTATTTTCAATTTAAGTTTGAATGGATGCGAACCCGGACCGTCAGAACAACAAACGGTCACATAACGCATTGTTTCACGCTGGGATATGTTTATATAAAACAAAATATAATAAAACTATTATTATATCTAAAGAAAAGACTATGCTAGTGAAATGAATTTAATATGCAAGTCAAGCATTGGAAATCTGAGAGCAAAGCAAACCAATAATCAAAGTGAGTCCATTGTGAGGAACTATGGAATCTTCATCACATCTAATCTTAACACGATGTTTAATCGTATCTACAATTGGTGTTACTGGTAATGTATGCATATATTGTTTGCATAATTTAGCGTTCCAACATTCGGGCTCAGCTTGTTTGGTATCCACGTAATATATATTAAATAATGTTGAACTTAGTTCAGCTCAGCTCACGAACCTGCACCGAGAAAGGCAAAGGGGCATCGGAAATTGCTTCAAGGGGAATCAATGACGCCATTGTTTTGATAAACGAATAGTTCACATATGCAGGAACAATTTTCTTCTTCTTGCATTAAACATTCATTTTATTCGAAGGGTGAGATTTTGTATACCCATTCTATACTAATGTGGGAAGAGCTCATTAGTTTTTAGTGTATATCGGATAACCGGAAGTAACACTTATACAAGCTTTTAAAAGTTTTACTTGAAAAAATTCATTAAATATAATTTTTCAGCAAATTTTATTAATAAAAATTGAATATAATGGTACAATCTTCAATTCTTTAACTTTAAATAATTTTAAAGCCGCCTCGGTGGTCGAGCGGTTATAGGTAGCGCTCAAGCGACCTTCACCGCTCGGCTCTGGGGTTGTGGGTTCGATTCCCACCAGGGGCTTGGATATTTGTGTATGTCCTAAATTATAACGAATAATAAATTGTCATTGGCCAATCGGCACCGCACCAAATGGCAGGGGGGTAGAAAAAAATAAATAAATATTAAACTATAAAATAATTTATTTTTGTGCATCATTTTGCCTATGCGTCAAACAAAAATATATTTTAATAACAATTTTGACATATTTAAACAAATGTCTCTGTCAAGAACCAATTACATTAAAATTAATAATGAAACCGTGTTAAAGTGATTGTACTGATTTTAATTTGTAAAAATAATTGATTTTCCAACATACATAAATATTATGTACAGGATGATCCGATTTAAGTTTGCTATGTCTGCAACACTATATAAATCAAAAGCCGTGATATCAAAGTGTCAAATATTAGTATGCAACTTCACATTAACTAAATGGATCATGTAAAGCAATAGATATATGCAAAGAAACTTAATATAGTTTGCAGGATTAGTAAATACAGAGAATTTATTTTAAAATGCAAAATTATAGTTCATCACTTCCATGGTTACTCACTATTGTCAAAAAATGACAGCAATGTAATATTTGTCCATTTTAAAATGCAACATTATAAATAGTATTGCAGCACAGGAGATACCTCCAAAACACATCACAAATGGTGTCAATTCTTATTACGACCGACTAGAATATTGCCTCAGAGTGATTGGGGGTATTTTTTAACATTTATTACATGAAAGTTATGAATTTTTGTAAGCTAAAGTTTGTTAAGATGTACAACATTCATGTTTTGATTATTTGTTAATCGTATGTAGGCTAATTTATTGGAAATTAGTTTTGATAATACAAAACTACAAATTTTGTATGTTGCATTATAAAATAGACAAATATTATATTGCTGTCATTTTTTGACAATAGTGAGTAACTATGGAAGTGATTAGCCATATGTTGCATGTTAAAATAAATTCCCTGTATGTAGCTATGTATTTAAATTAATAAAAATTAAATAGCGGCAGGTATTGTGTTGACCACATCAGATTTTTTTTTAATTGCAAGTCTTGTTTCAGCATTTACAGTATTGCACTATAAAGTTTATGAAATTGGCTTTCAGAATATACAGATAACTCAAAACCTACATTTTTTAAAAAATGTCTTAGTATCATTCTAGTACGGCGATGTGTGTAAAAATATATAAATAGGTAAACAAATTGCTCGCATGTTTACAAGACTAACAGGAAAAAGTCTGAAGAAACAAATCAACAAAGTAGCTTCCACTTTGGAGTAACTGCAAGCAGCACATCGCATTACAATAGCGAACAGCGACATCTATAAAGCTGGTATTCCTAATTCCGCGCGAATGTCACTAAGAACGAGGACAGGCATTGTTGCCAAGCTTCGGGTCCTCGCTACGTTCCACGTTCTCTTCTCGTTGCGAAGTCAACTGAAACTGAAAGATTTCCTGCGACGGCGAACGGCGACGCTGAACCGAAGCCGTGGCCGCGACAATAGAACGAGAACGACCGTCCCAACGTCCCGGTCCTGAGTCTCAGGAGAACCGCAACACCTGATCGACTCAATGATGTTGTGCAGGTTAGGATGTGAACGCGTAACCGGCTATTCAATCCCTACAAACGTCCCCATTATTCCTTTCTTACATTACATACAATTTTTACACATTTTTCATACAGTTGCGTGTAAAAGTTTTGCACTATATCATATATTGTAAAAGTGATGAAACAGTTACTTTTATAAACATATGAATTTGTGCATAAATATTTTCAAATTATAAACCAAAAACTACAAAAATAAACTTATTTAGGCTACACGTAAATACCGAAAGAGACCAGAGTACAAATATTTAAGAAAGTAGTGACGCCTATACTCATACACGGAGCTGAAACATGGACATTAACGCAAAGACAAAAAGAAAAAATTACGGCTATCGAAATGAGATTCTTGAGAAAAATAGAGGGGAAAACAAGACTGGACAGAATTGAAAACACAACCTACAGACAAAACTTAAAAGTAAAAGCAATAGAAGATAAGATAGCAGGAGGACAGATGAGATGGTATGGTCATGTAGAAAGGATGGGAGACGAGAGAATAGTTAAAAAAGTGTTTGAAGCAAAAATTGGAAGAAAGAAACCACGAGGACGACCAAGAAGAACGTGGCTGGAAGAAGTAAAGGAGGCAGCGCAAAGAAGAGGTCTAACTTGGGAAGAAACGAAGACAGCAACACAAGATAGAGCAGAGTGGAAAGAAATATGGAGAAGACCAACGAACCAGAACTCAACCCCCTTCCCCGCAAGCCGGGGGAACGCCATACACCCGTGAGGGTAGAAAGGTGCAGGATTAAGTAAAGTAAAGTAAGTAAATGGAGAAATCACACATTACGAACTACACCAGAGAGATTGGGACATACAGCGGCAAGAACAACAAAGTAAAATAAACATCTCATATTATAACAAGAGATATAAATTAATACAAACAACGTCAATACCAAGGTATTTATTGGATGAAAAGAAAAACATCAAAATGATTGCTAGGTTCAGATGTGGCAATGAAGAGAGGAATTATAAATACTGGCTATCAAGTGATGAGAGGAATTGCAGGCTATGCGAGAGAGAAGAGGAAACTATCAGGCATTTAAGGATTTCGTGCAGGGAAATTACGAAAGAAGGAAGAAAAGAAACGGTTCTCTTAAACGATATAGGGTCGGGACAAGATTGGATGAAGAAAGTCATCGAGAAACGGGGGGTTAATTTATGACGTAGAACCACAATTAGAGATGTACTCGATTTCGAGCTTTAGCCCGGCCCGGCCCGAAGCCTGTCTCGATTACGAGTCGATCATCGAGCCGGGCCGAAGATATTTTTTATCAGGCTAATCATTTTCAAAAATCGAGGCGAGTCGGACTTTTGAGTTTGGCCCGGCCCGAAAATTCGAGCTTTTCGGGCCGGACCGAAAAATCTTATAGTTCAATCAAATGCACAGTTTCCTGAATATTTTAATGAAAATGGATGAAGTTAAAAAGGATCAAAATGATTTAATAACAACATACTTCACATATTAATAAATAAAAATGTATTATTTTACTTCAAGAATTCAAGATTATTATTTAAAGCATAATAATTATATTGTGATGTTGCTATTATTATTGTTATTACTTCTATACTTAAATAAAAGTGATTTTTGTTCCTACCATAATGATTTCTTGTCCTATTTTTGAGCAGAAACGAAGTTAGATAAAAAATCCTTATGTAAATTACATTTTTTATGTAAGATTTGTGAAAAAGTTGTTTAAATTTTCGAACGGCTTTGGTGAACAAAGTGTTAAGTACTCGTAGGTCTGTAATTTTTATAACAAACTTACACTAGAAGGGTCTCTTTTTTAACTACTTATGTTAACTAATGTTGAAAGTTATAAGAATGTAGAGGTTTTTTATAAGTTTGACACGAAAAAAATTAAACATTTCGCCTTAACATAAAAATCAACATTAGGAATGCCGGATGCACCCAATTTCGAGCTTTGGCCCGGCCCGGCCCGATTTCGAGTCAATTTTCGAGCCGGGCTAGCTAATTTTTTTGTCGAGTCGATCTTCGAGTCGGGCCGGTAATTTTTATTTTTGGGTCGAGTCGATTCAAACCACAAAGCCCAGCCCGTTGTTGGAGTAACGATGATCGACTGGAGATTGATGTGTGGAGAAGAAAATAAAGTACTCGGAAACTGCAGTCAGTATGGTTTTATTTTATTGGAACCTACGTTTCGACCATTACAATGGTCTTCCTCAGGGTTAAATCAAGTCATAAACTATGAAGAAGATAACTCATGTTAACAAACATCAAAATGTAATAAATGAATTACAACGTTATAAAATTGGTGAAAAACAACATTTAAATAAAATATAATGTAACGAACCAGATCGAATGTAACAATTTTATAAAACTGTTTTATAAAATTGAGATAAATATATTTAATGTTTAAAGATATCTCATTATTGTTACAGAGCAATGATACATTGCTTTTAATAATGTTTATACAATTGAGGAACACTAAAGTTCCTCTTTTAATTTAAATGATTAATATTATGTCAAATTAGTGGCAAACTTAAAAATTTGTACTTTTTTTCATTCTTCGAATGAACTACGTATGTAAATCATTACAAAAGAATGTGTTGAAATAACTTCTGTTGTGAGAAGGAGAGCTTCAAATTTCAGAAAACATGGGATATAAAAATAAATGTCTCTCCATTAATTACGTTAAAAATAGAAGAGGAATAATTTCTACTTACATTTCACCGTTAAGGAAAATAAATGACTATTTTTTTAAGAATCGTCGAAAGCATAAATATTTAAAATACATGCATTATAGACCGGCGCAGTACTCGTATAGCAGAGCAAAATATAAAATCAAAGCAAATAATTGAACTGTCGAAAATCTCAATTGTCAATGTTGTTTTATTTCAATTTCAAGTGGTTAAAATTGCAATGGAATGACATTTTAATCTGTTATTTTATATTAAAATGTATAAAAATGTCACCGTGCCATTTATTCATGATATAAACTTTAATTTCTGAAAAACATTAAAATTTCAGGAAGAAAAGTATTAAATATAAAAATTACGCTTTATTTAAAAATATTTGGTCACGTGCTGCTCTCTCCAGAACAGCCCGTCACGCAGAGCTGGGCAAGTAAATATAAGTACTTAAGTACTAAGTACCAGAGCCCAGATACTTAAACTTAAAATATATCATCACGGCATAATACTCATTACTGGGTGTGCCAGTATCTACAACACATGCAGACATCGGTAATGATGACGATATATTTTACCGCGTGGGCGCTTACCAGGCGGTGTTTAATTTTTACGAAAATTTTAAACTGAATATAGATTGGTTATTACGATTCGGGAAATTAACGTGGAATAAAAGAACAATAATTTATACTATTTGAGGGGCCGTAATATAAGGTAAACAGAATAAAATCCTACAGGTAAATAGCATTTATCGTCCATGGCGATGAAAGCACAAACAGAACATATCCAATAAAAACTTAAAATAAGCTCCATCGTT
This sequence comes from Ophonus ardosiacus, assembly GCA_943142095.1. NCBI lineage: Eukaryota > Metazoa > Arthropoda > Insecta > Coleoptera > Carabidae > Ophonus > Ophonus ardosiacus. The sequence continues at coordinate 45,738,566 of OW964833.1, read as the reverse complement.
TATAACATCTATACTTAAATAAATAAATAAATAAATATATCATCACGGCATATTACCCATTTCTGAGTGTGCCAGTATCTACAACACATGTAGACTTCGGTAATGATAACGATATATTTTACCGTGTGGGCGCTTACCAGGCGTCACCTCACGGGCATTCATAGCTGGTGTGGAGAGTGCACCACAGGGGTCACTTTTGTGCCATTTAAAATTGGAAATATTTGGCGTCTGTCGGGATCGAACCCGGTTCCCCCGGGTTCGCGACCAGACACTCAGGCACGCGCCACGGGACCCCATAAAGAACTGTTAGCATCTATACTTACTTTTCACATTAGCCACAACCAATGATGTATTAACAATCGACAGATTAAAGAAGACATATCATTTCCTATATTAGGAATATTTTGTATTTTTACTTTTTACTTAGGACTAATAGCTTAGACGACTATTAATGATAATTAAACTGTAATTCTTAATTTAACATTTCGTATGTCATATGTAAATTATATTAATGATCATTATAAACCAGTGGCGTAGCCAGGATTTTCAAATGGGGGTGGATATTGAATATATGTGGGGGACAGAGTTCATTGTGTAGAAGTAAATACTACTCACACATATTATAGGTACTCTATTTTCGTTAGTTACAATTTTGCGTCAAACTTGTACGTTTTTATGAAATAGATCATTTATTTCTTAAAATAAAATATATGTCAAACTTATACGTTTTATGAAATAGATCATTTATTTATAAAATAAAATATGTAATAATATTACCAATGGGGAGGGTTTAAACATGATCGTAGGTATTCGGTAATAATCGCCACACTGATACTGCCAAATCTCGCCATGATTTTAATTGTAATTGTAACCTAAAAAATGTCACAAATTAAAAATGTTTTAAATTTGAAGGTTTTATTAAATCAAACAAATTTGTTATATTTTTTTTATGTTGTTATGATTCAATTCAACAAAAAAGTTTGTTTATGTCATCGCCTTATTGCACCCAAAATATCTACTTAAAAGTGCACGTTAAAGAAACTAGATTGTATTTGGGTTTGGGTGTTGCAACGTTGTAGTGCAGTTGCAAATTGATCGTGCATTTTTATCTAACATCAAATACGATTAAAAGACGGGTTTTTACAATAGTAAAACCACTGAAATATATATTAACTGGAATGCGCGTACGAACCGTGACTGTGAAGGCATATTGAACGCCTGCTGCTGGAGTAGTCGGCAAACATCGAGGCAGTTCGTGAGTAGACGGAAATTATTTCGTGTGGCGCAGGTTTAAATAAATGAAGCATAACATGAAAATAAAGCGATCAGCTATGATACGAGTTATTCGGTTAGGTTCGGTCGGCACGAACGTGCGCGAACAGGACCAGCCATTATTGTTCAATGAGGCTTCAGTGCAGCGTACGCTGATAGGTAGAGTATGCGAGTTCCAGTTAGTATATATTTCAGCGAGTAAAACTCGTCTTTCAACTAAACGCGGGTGAAACGCGGCCAGATTGTCAAATCTGTGAATAGAAGCCAAAATGACATACCCAGAAATGGGTACTAAATCGTGATGTTTATTTGTAATATTTATTTAGAAATATCTTATTACTGAATTTGGACACCTCAGTGAATGAATCATATTAGTATAAAACCTGTGATAAAATTCCGATTCATGTTTATTGTTTGACACGACCATAAATTTGTATATTTTTTACACCCTTTGTATGGATCATTTAACTTTCATTGATAATACGATCACAGGCACAGGTTTATTACTGTTACAGTTCAATGTAACGCTGTAAAAATACTCAATTAAAACAACTTCTACATGTCATTGGTATTTATTTCAAATTTTACAGCAATGTGTAAATTTATCGTAAAAAAGTTTTTATACGTTTATATTTTGATGCATTGTTCAAATGAAAATATTTATGATTTTTAAAAATAAAATGTGTATAATGTAGACTAAACATAAAATGAAATTAATCCTAAAAATGCAATGATTTTTATTTTACATGTATTTTTGAATAAAACAAGAGAAAATCTTTTCATGAACCCTGGTTGCTAATAGTATATTACTAACTGAGGTGGAAACTGTTTCATTGTTGTCAATGGTTGTATACTATTTTATTCACAATCGGAAATTAATAATGAGTAATTGATATTTAAATAACAATAATAAACTAACATAAATAAATAAATGGGGTCCCGTGGCCGTGTGCCTGAGTGTCTGGTCGCGAACCTGGGGGAACCGGGTTCGATCCCGACCGGCGTCAAATATTTCCAATTTTTAATGGCATAAAAGTGATCCCTGTGCTGCCCTCTCCACACCAGCTATGAGTGCCCGTGAGGTGACGCCTGGTAAGCGCCCACACGGTAAAATATATCGTCATCATTACCGATGTCTACATATGTGTAGATAATGGCACATCCAGAAATGGGTAATATGCCGTGATGATATATTTATTTATTTAAATAAATGGATGGTCTGGGCTTGTTTATTTGTTACATGAACTGTCATTTCAGTTTCATGTTTAACCTTAAATATTTATTTCTCATATATTTACATTTATTTATATTATTTAAAGTTTCATTCGTCTCTTTACATATAGAATGTAAAGAAGCTTTGTTCACAAGTCACTGGTCTCTCAGGGTGTGAATGGAAAATAGCCCTGAAGATAGGATGTGACAGGTTGGAAAGTATAGTGTGAGTATAGCTGAGGTTGGAAAGTAACTTGTATTTTTATAATTACAAACTCGACCCGAGTATTCCAAGCGTGACTTTTGTGCGTAGATTATTGTGGTTATATTTAGAGAAATACGACTATATTAGCTAGATTCTGGAAGCCAGTCATCAACAGTTGACAATCTGACATTTGGTCAACAATTTTCGTGACGAGGTTTATGTTTACACTTTTGTAGCATAAATAATTATAATTTTTCCATATTTTGTTCTTTTGTTTTAAAAGTAGGTATTCTGATTTTTTTAATGCTCCTTTATAAAATTTTTATTTCAGGAATACGCTATTATTTTGCTACATTAGTTGTGATACACCCTGTAATATAATAATGAAAATAAATCTGGTCTACTTCGAACCCGGACCCTTCGAATCACAACCGGTTAAACATCTCACTCACTCACGTGATGTAAAATAATATTATGCAGCATCCGGTAGGGAGATATGGTGTTTTTGAAAAGACCGCCAATCACATATTGTTTTTTTTTTTATATTACTGGTACACTGCTCTTTGAGAATACACAACGAAACATAAGAAAAAAATAATCAGCTGCGAAAAATGTTATGTGCCGTCCATTTTTGTCGAGGCAATCTTGTAGACGGGCGACGAAATTGCCCATAGTTCTTTCGAGCATGCCACACGTGGAACCTTTTGAATTTCTCGCGTTATGGTTTCGCCCACTTTATAATGTTATCCAGTTTTGGAAGCGACCATGATGACCAACATTAAAGTGGTTTCGAAATCGTCGCTTTGTGAGCGACCCGTTTAAATGAATGGTCAAAGCAACATTGCTACTAAAATGGTATCTATCAACTATTCCTAAATTCTTTTCAATAATACCATACCTCCCTACCGGACCCTGTATTTGTACCTTTAATTCAGCACACGAAATATCTCATCCATTAAATGAACATCTATGATGAGCGTAGTTGTAACGGCGTTGTACACGTCGTCTGTCGCACCCCGACTAGCCCTTTACTATTAATCTGTTTAATTTCCGTCGTACGGTCATTCGACATTGACACATGACCGGCTGCTATACTCACATGCTGTCATGTGTACAACGAAAAACATAACACACATCGGAAGGTTAGGATGTCAGTTGCTGGTTTTTCAAAAAAGAAAGATTATTATTATTATTATTATTATTATTATTATTTTTATTAGGTTAAATATGATATTATAAATGTCGGTCTATGATTAGACTAGAGACTAGGACTAGAGAAATGGTTTTTAGTCATGAGCAGCATGGCTACTAGAACCGAATGATAAAAATATTTGAATATAAATAAATAAATAAAGAAAGAAAAAAATAAATAAACATATATTTGGGGTCCTGTGGCCACATGTCCGAGTCTGGTCGCGAATCTGGGAACCGATTCGAATTTTAAATGGTACAAAAGTGACCCGCGTCGTGCACTCTCCACGCCAACAAAGAGTGTCCGTGAGGTGACGTCTGGTAAGCGCCCGTACGGTACAAATATGTCATCATCGTTACCGATATCTGTGATAAAGCAGATTGACACATTCCGAAATGAATGATATGTCGTGCTGATATATTTATATATATTTACTTACAATATATCATTTGTACCGTGCGGGCGTTTACCAGTTGTGGAGAGTGCTCCATAGAGGTCACTTTTGTGCCATTTAAAATTCGAAATATTTGGCGTCGGTCGGCCCAGGTTCACGACCAGACACTCAGGCACGCGGCCACGAGACCCCATATATATATATATATATATATATATATATATATATATATATATATATATATACATATAAGAAAAATAAATAATAATACAATTAATTACTAACTAGTTCAAATACCATTATTATTAAATAATGATTGTAACCGAAAATTTTAATTAAAAATGCCGAGTATTGGTAATGTAAAACTTTAAATACAGACTAGTGGTATTGAAAGAATAATTCACTACTAATGTAATTAATTACATTCCAGCTCAGTATCCACTTCAGTGACTGAACGGCTCTTAGTCATGAGTACGCTATGGGTTCTGGGTTCGAATCCCACCAAAGCATGGTTGTTTGTATAAGTGAAAATTGCTGAAATGTCAAATATCGACATCTACCTATTATTTATTACGAAGAAAACATGAGCAAATAAATATATTATCAGTCATAAACAACGTCTATTATTACAGATAAATTTTTGCTAGAAGAAGTACTCTAATGAAGGTAAGTAAAATCAAATTTGGAAATTGACTTAACCCCAGTATTTTAAACTAACCCTTTTCAGAAGTACAACCTATCTCATTGAAAAAAGTGATTTTCATTATCGTCGCCCAAAAAATTTGATACAATTCTCGCGCGTGAAGTATTTTACAGCGCTCCAGCTAATAAGGCTCGTGCCTTAAACAAAGCTGTCGCGCTGTAAAATACAACTTACACGCACTCGAATGTAAATAACTATTATTGTATTATTAAAAAATTCCTGCTATTGTATTATAGATGTAAAGTGTAAAATTTTGAAGATTACATAGTTCTTGGCTGATGATGGAAGTTTTCCAGCTTCCGAAACTTTCCAATCCATTGAATATGTTTTTACAAAAATACAAATGTTCTTCATTTTCCTCATCTCGAGAAGGCGGTAAACTTTTCATATTATTTCAACTTAATTGTACTACGAGATAATTGAAGAAACTACAAAGTTTTATATAATACGTATATAATTTCGGTAATGATGACATATCCGTACAAGGCGTCAACCGTCACCTCACTGGCTCCCAAATCTATCATGGAAAGAGAAACAAAGGGGTTAAATTCGTACTTTGTAGTGCCAGAATCACAGCAGATCTTATAATATAATCAACCATAATCATCAATTCATGACATACTTTCAGAAATTATGGACCAAATTTTCGTTGTATTGTCGGAATGCATATGACTCATACTTAAAGAAGAGTTCTGTGTTATCTATAACAATAAATTGTGATATTGTGAGTCACAATTTGCAATCAAGTAACCCCTTTTAATCAATTACTAACAAGCAATTCAATATTTGCCGGATATTGAAAATATGTAGATGAGTTCACCCTTTGCATTCCTTAACTGTCTGACTGCCACTGCCCCACTGCCCGTGAAAACGGAAAAGAAAATAATTCCATTACAATGTGACCACTGTGTGTCACATCTTTTGAACATAACGCGAACCAAACACACCCACCCATAGAAGCAAATCTTACTGTGACACGTGAATTTTCGATATATTAAAAGGTTTTACGGTAAAAAATGAAGAGGGAAAATTTGTTCAGAATTAAAAGTTGCATATACCTAAGACTGTTTTTACATATTTTATTATGTTTTTACTTTCTTCGCAATTTTAAAGAGAAATTTCAAAATTTCTGTTAATTAATATGGTATAAACGTCAAACGTCAACCAAACTTATGGAAAATACTCGTAAGTATAACGTATTCTTCTTTCCACTATAACATAAATATGATAAGGGCACGTTCCTCATTCGAATAAACATTATTTACTTTTACAAAAATTAATAATGAAGTATTTAGGATTCTTGGATAAATAAGCTTCAACGATGAGTAACTGTTTATGACGAGTAAGTCAAAAAGACGACGTTTCGGTCATAGTTACGACCATTTTCAAGTCTACATGGTAATTAGAAATAACAATGTAAATATAAAAGAAGTGATAAAATTAATAAATTAAGTTTTATTTAGAAAGAAAGGCCGTACAACAGGCCAAGGCCCAATAAAAGTACAGCACAGTTAACAATATACATAAAGAATAAAAGTTTCTAGCTAGACAGTATAATAATAGATAATGAGAAGTACAAACTAAGGATCAGACAAAGAATGCGAGAAAACATATTTTAGAAATGATTTAAACTTAAATAGTGAACAATTAAAAATATCTGGAACATTATAGCTAAGAATCATGTTATTAAAAGAACACATTAATCGATTTACTGTGGAAAACATAGCAGCATTGGTTTTATATATTTTAGAAGAGAACGTTTCAAGAGAACGAGTAGAATAGGAAGGCACACGCAAACATATTTTACTTAAAAGGACGGGACTATCTATATAATTATTTATGATTTTGTATAAAAATGTCAAATCCAACACTTCTCTACGTTTTTGTAACGAAACTGACAGAATTATAAGGGAATTTCCAATTTAAAGCTGAAATAAATTTCCGTTGGATACCTTCAATTCTCTTAATATATATTTGGTAATGAGGAGACCAACAAACGACACCAAATTCTAATTGTGAACGCACAAGTGAATAATATAGTTGAACGAGAGTGTTATAGTTCTTGAAAAGTGCTCCAACTCTTAATATAAATCCAAGCATTTTATATGCTTTCTTTACTACAGTGTCAATGTGAATGTCATATATGAGTTTACTGTCTAATATTATTCCAAGATCTCTTACATGAGATACACGATTGATTACATTTCCACTGATATTGTATTGAAATTCGAAATTGGTCCGATTTCGAGAAAAAGAAATACAAGAACACTTGCTATGATTGACAGATAGGTCATTTGCTGTTAAATAAATATTTAGTTTATCGAGATCTGCTTGAAGAGCAATGCAGTCTAACATGCACGTTATCTTACTGTAAACCTTGAGATCATCAGCATACATAATAAATTTCGAGTTTTCAAAGTTACCAAAGTGAAAAACAATTGTTACAAAATTTCGACAATTTAATATTTTATAACAATTGTTTTTCACTTTGATTATCCGTTTTTGGGTGTGCCAATTTAATTTACTCGCATATTTCGGTAATGACGATATATTGCGTCGTAGATGGCTCTTAACCGGCGTCACCTTACGCTTTCAAGACTGGCATAGAAATATTTGTCAGATTTGAATTAGTTTCGAACATGGACCGTCTAAATCACAATCGGTTTCATAATTGTCACAAAAATTATGGATTAACAGCAATTGTTAGCAATCTTCACCGTCCAATAAACGATTTGTCTATGGTGACTAGTATTTCACGATTCTACTTCTACGCTCATGTATAAGTTCCCATTTGTACCTAATTACAATCGGACGTGTAGGAAAGAGCCGAGGACTCGCGCGGGAATCGGACCCTTAACCGTCAGCCGGCGTGGGCGTTGGGCCTTGGACCCTCGATTTAATCACCCCACACAAATTTAATTCGGATTTGGGCGGCAGTGGTGAGTAGCGAGGTGACATGTCCCAGCACGTCACCGAACGTCAGACGTCGACACGTTAGGGTGCTACAGGAAACGGACCGATGAAAGTCAAACGTCGTAATTCCAGTCTACTACTACTGCAAACGCACGTCCGCTAAGGGTTTACACCAGATTTTTATAGAATCGCGTACATTTTTATCTCAATTATATTTATGAAAAAAGAATTAAATATTGTAGATGAGCGGATTAATTATTTCTTCTACATTCTATATACAAAGTAGATATTTGCGCTCGCTTTTGTCAACGAAAAATGTCACAAATTTTTAACTATAAAATGTTGAGAAATGTCACTAGTCTACTTTCTTTATGGAAACGTTTAGTCTGAAATTATCACCTCCACAACCACAAGTCAATCTGACATGATTGCTTTGTCGGTATATTACATAACCAAACAAAATGCCGTACAGCTGTGTACACAGAAAAAAAAGAATTGAATTTTTGTCTAATTATAATTAGATATTATTTTATTAGGCAATAGTTCTGTTCGATGAGAAGTGCTTGAAGTGCAGAGAAGAATAGTGCAGTGCAGTGTAGTGTACACTAGTACAGTCTATTTCTTGTGGTTTCATAAAACACACTAGTGTATATTTGGGCAAGTTTGCTCAGCTGTGAGTAATCAAGCCAAGCATAGCCAAAGGTGTAAAAGGTTAGGTTGTTTATAAACACAGTCATATCATAAACCTGCAAAGAAGTGACTGCAGAAATGTCTGTTTTAAAGAGCATAGTGTTTGAACTAATAAACGATTCTGACGAACATCAATCATCACTTGATTCTTCATCAGATTCAGAGACAGATATATTAATTAATTCTTTATATAACAAAACAAAGAGAATATATTATATCTGAATCCATTATTTTAATTTCTCAATGTGTAAAATTTTAGGTTAATAAACAGATATGTAGATAGGATAGAATTAAAATATCTACCGAACAACATTTTGCTACCCCCACTCCTAGTCTGCACTTTCTACACTACCTCGCGAGTCAGGTCAGAAACGTGAGCACTAGTTCTTAAATTTTTTGTCATCGAACAGCCTGCCAGAAGCTGCCCGTTTCTCATAAAACATGTTAGTGTAAGAAAGTTAACACTAGGGCGGCCTAGTACATGTCATCGAACAAAGCTAATATGTCTAATAATTTAGTATAATTTACAAATCTTAATTTAGCATTTTAACTAAGTCGAAATAGATAATAAATATTTTTTTTTTGGTCCCGTGGCCGTGTGCCTGAGTGTCTGGTCGCGAACCTGCGGGAACCGGATTCGATCCCGACAGACGCCAAATATTTCCAATTTTAAATGGCACAAAAATGACCCCTATGGTGCACTCTCCACACCAGCTATGAGTGCCCGTGAGGTGATGCCTGGTAAGCGCCCACACGGTAAAATATATCGTTATCATTACCGATGTCTACATGTGTTGTAGATACTGGCACACCCAGAAATGGGTAATATGCCGTGATGATATATTTATTTATTTATTTGTAAAAAATCGGTATTTTAATTATGTAAATAGTTATTTTAATTTCTTATTTTATTTAATTTTACTAAATTTTGGCTTCATTATTTTTGTACTACAATTTTCGGTGATTTTCTAATGAATTAGGTAAGTAAATGGAAAATTTAAATACATATTTAGTTAATTTCTTTTTTTATGTTTAGTTCAATACTAAATGTAGTCATTTAATCTAATTTTGTATTTAATTTTACTATAATTTGTTATTACAAATTTATAAATTTAACTAAATTGTTATTTCACATATTTATGTCAATGTTTTCCCCTGAAGAAGGCACCAGTTTATGGTGCCGAAACGTTGAGTTTTAATAATAAATAAAAACAGAAATAAAACTAAAAAAGGTAGTATTATTCCAATTATTAATATGAGTTCTGAAAGATATTTTAATAATTTGTATAAAATTTGTTAAATATAAATGAAAGACGAGATAAATAGCACGAAAACTTCTGGGACGTACCATTGCGAAGTTTTTATATTTATGCAGTGAAAGTCTAAGTAATTATACAATTCTATGAATGTATTAATAAATTTTAAAAATTACGGGTACATATCATATTTTTTAACTCCATAATTACATGGATTACTACTCCATTGTCTCATACCGAAATACTGGTCACATTAATTTTTTGTAAATATTATCTCATTGTATTCAATATTACAAAGTTACAAATAAACCTATTTTATTTGTAGAATAGTAGAGGTTTCATTAAAAAAGGAATAAGTAAATCCGAGATATACAGTTCTAAAAATAAAATATTTCTCCAGTACTGTTCAAGCATTGGAAGGCAAAAATTATCTTTCATACATAAGACGTGAATTTCCTGGCTAAAGGATCATTGAAGCATTAAAGATACCATACTGGTTCCGAGAAAAAGAACTACCTTTTCAATATTCTATTCACAGCGGGTATTTGTATTTTATAAATATTTTTGCAAAGCATCAAATAGATTGCAAGAAAAATAGCACCTTCAACGAGATATGACTAACCTATTGACATTTTTATCAGATATATGTCTTAACATATTTCAAACAATAAGTAAATTAATTACCTATTCCATTTTTCAAATTTTATTTAACTTTTAGTTCCTTTTATCATTTATCATTGTTAGCTACTTAATGCTTACAGTAGAAGCGAAAGTAGACTGCGCAATCTATACTAGCTTATGCGAATTATAATTTATAATGGCATATGATTTTGGAAATCGAAGTAAACAAAAAGTGCGTTACTAGTAAATTTTTCATTTCATTATTTATACATATACATACATAGAGAAGATGAAGAAACAATTATAAGTATATTTGCTTTCTTTCGTGTTAATTACGAATTTTTTAATACCAAACACATTACATTTCTGTTTCATATAAAGCCAGAAAATAAATTAAAAAATTTGTACAAATGAGAAAAAATATCATTAGCCATGAAACTGACAGTAACAAAACATTGTCATTTTTTATTAACATGATAGGGAACAATTAAAAATTAAACATATTAATTTATGAACTAATACAAAATAACACAAAATAAAGAAAACAGTAGGATATTTATTTAGGAAACAATTATTATATATTGTAATAGGTATTTACAAATTAAAGATGATCTACATGTAATACGAAATTATAAGATACGACAAATACTGCAAACTTCAAGGCAACAAATATAAAACCATTTAATAATTTGTAATTATTTTTCTTAATAAAACGAAAATAATAATAATTTAACAAATAATGTGCAAAAAACCTTCATGAGCGTCTTAAGTCAATAATTGTTTTGTTTTGTTTCTGTCAGTTTCACGGCTAATGATATTTTTTCTCGTTTGTACAAATTTTTTAATTTATTTTCTGGCAATAAATTAATATAGAAAATTTTGGCGTCCAAAAAACTGTTTTTCTATGTTATAGCCCTATGACCCGTTTTAAAATTTACACCCTGTATATATATGTATATATATATATATATATATATATATATATATATATATATATATATATATACGGTGTTAATCCTAAGTCGTTACACCCGAAAATGGTAGTTAAAACTTATTAAAACAAATAACTTTTCTTAGTTACAATTTTTGATTTGGTGCCCCAGTTCGTAGTTATTGGAGCTCTTTTGATTTTAGAAAAATCGTCAAAACTCCCTTATTAGAGCGATGTAGTATTTAGATTATTACTTTGTGTAAGAGTGACTTAGAATGATGAGTCAGCCGAGAGTTCAAGTTTGACAGTTATTGATATAAAGTAGTACCAAGATTACAAATAAAGTTATTTACAAATAACAGTCTTTTATTCCAAGTGTCAAACATTACAGTTACCGATTGATTATTTAGTTCCTATTTTTTACACTAGATACCACTAATATTCAGTAACTAACGAGAAAATGAGCAGGTACGAGTAATAATATATATTTTCCAACAATTTTTTTTTGTAAGTCTTTGCTATTTAATGAAAGAGGTAATTCCTTTTGGCATATTCAGTTGTAATTGTGGTATACCTCCAAAAATGAAATACGTATTATTCAACAAATTTTGTTGTAATGTATATGAATGAGATTGAGACATGTTTATGAAATAGTTTGTTTATTTATCTTGTTCGGTAGAATGGTCAATGAGTTCGGCAGGAATTTAATATTGAATGCAGAGCAAACAGGCGGGAGTAAATGAAGGAACAAGAAGATAATTAGCGAAGCACCCTTTTGTGATTTCACGCTCACTTACCTGCTAAACAGGCTAAGAAAAGTCATTTCAACAATGAATATGTAAATATCGTATTCCTACGACATACGACAACTTTACTAACGAGTATGTTAGCATAAGTGAACCACGTACGAGTATCAACTACGAGCACATTCCACTTTAAAAGCGCCTCTTCTAAATTCTGATTACTGCTCTTTCAAATTGCAAGATACAAACATTCTCTAATGTTCATTGTTAATTTCAAAACAGAAATTTGTCTACTGAAAAATAATATCTTTAATAATTTTATACTAGAATGAGTTTGGGGTCCTGTGGCCGCGTGCCTGAGTGTCTGGTCGCGAACCTGGAGAACCGGGTTCGATCCCGATCGACGCCAAATATTTCGAATTTTAAATGGCACAAAAGTGACCCCTGTGGTGCACTCTCCACGCCAGCAATGAGTGTCCATGAGGTGACGCCTGGTAAGCGCCCTCACGGTACAAATATGTCATCATCATTAGCGATATCTGCCAAAAAGCAGATTGTGCCACACTCAGAAATGGGTAATATGCCGCGATGATATTTATTTTTATTTAGAATGAATTTGTAGTTGGCACTTGGTGAAACATATTTTAACAATAAAGTTTCAAAAAAATAGCACTTGGTAGGTTTCCACAAAGTATGACTTAATATTATCACAACGATCGTTTCTATCTTTCGATCATCATCAGGTGAGCTGAAGTACAAAGAGAAATTGCGTCCTTAAATACTAATCGGGATTACAACTGATAGTATCGGGGAGTTTCCCAAATCTAATTGGTCGTTTACAATGTTGTCTTTCCTTACAATAGCTTTCCAAATTTTCTAATAAGTTTAACTTTAATCTTTTTTGTTGCACGTGCAATATTTTGAAATTACCGTTAAAGCTATGTTTACTTTTATATACCGTGAGTATTTTTTAACGTGAAACATTGGGTTTGTCATATCCATAGTTACGACTCGGCATTTGATTGACAACAATGTATTTGCCCGTTCCATTTAAAATGAAACACAGGGAACGACATTTGATAAGACGTCAATAGAAGTTTATTTTGTTTAAATAATTATACCTGCATTCTAAATTAAAATTAGTTGTAGAAAAAATATAGTGTGCACCTTGTGCCCGAGTGGTTTTCTGACTCGGTTAAATTTCTTACAATATTTAAAAATAATACTTCTGTCAAATTCATTCTTCATGTGTCATTTTAAATGAGACAGACAAATACATTGCTGTCAATCAAATGTCATATCATAACTTAAAGGAAAATTCAACGGTTATCTGTCATATTGACAAGATGTCATTAGAGGTTAATTTTGTTTAAATAATTATAGCTGTTTTCTAAAAATTAAATTTAGATGTAGAAAAAATACTATGTGCACTTTGTGCCCGAATTATGTTTAGTGTTCTCGAGTGGTTTTCTGACTCCGCTAAATTTCTTACAATATTTAAATATAGTACTTCTGTCAGATTTGTTCCCTATGTTTCATTTTAAATGTAACGGGCAAATACATTGCTGTCAATCAAATATCAAGTCGAAACCATGGATATGACAAACCCAATGTTTCACGTTAAAAAATACTCACGGTACAATGTGCCGCAACACCAACACAAAATTTATTCTTGTCTGCTGCTATTTGATGTTATTTAATTCTTTGTTTTCAATGTAACTTTTAATTCTGTACAACTTTGCATATTACAATTTTCGCCTTAGAATAGAGAGGAAAGTAGGAAATTGCATATAAGTAAAATACCATGTTAAACTCCTATGTTCATCCATTACCCCCACCACCTGCTATATAAAAATCAGATTTTAGTCACATAGCCCTTAGCTATAAATTACGTCTGGTGTATATCTAGGTTAATAAACATAAAGTTTTTGTACTTGCTATATAAATCATTATTATGCCTCGGTAGAAAATTTTGTACTAAAAGGTGTTTTATTTACCCAAAATAAATTTAGTTTTTATTGTTTTTATTGCTAAATATACCAATTTTTTAATAAAGTAGCAATAACTCCCTAACTAACAGTTGGTCTTGGTTGACCATATTATTATTTTTTTTTTGAGAGAGGATGATATTTATTTATTTATTGAAACTAAACAGGTACAAGGGCCTAATTACATAGTTTCATTATAAACTAACTTATACACTAAATTAACTTACTCTGAAAAATACTTTCAAATACTTAACTAATGTAACTATATTATCTGTATATATATATCTACATTATTGTTATTAATATTATTACAAATTAGGCAACATCTTATTAAAGGGGAATTTTTCCTAATTTCTAAGTTATATCTTTTGGTTTCGAAAAAATATACATTGGAACATAAAAAGGTAATTTTGATAGTAAGTTAGGACACTGAATAATATTCTGAACTATTTTACAAATAAAAATAATATCTGAAATGTTTCGTCTGGTTTCTAATTTCAAGAAGTTAAAAATGCTTAGTAGTGTGGTATATGGCATGAAAGTTGGATAAGTTCTAAATTTCTTAAAGTACAGATATCTTAAAAATTTCTTTTGAACTATTTCCTTGAATATAGCTCAGATGGATTCCAAATTACACTAGCATATTCTAGTTTAGATATTACTAATGCATATGAATCTAGGTAGAACCTAATTGATTATTATAAGAATTTTTAGAAAAATTTCTTCTATGTTTGTATTAAGAATTTAAAAACATAAGTAAATTTTGAATTGCAATTTCTTTGTGTATTAATAGATTTGTCAATAAAATCCTAGGAGAGGTAGTTTTTTTTGTAGAATAAAAACCAGCAATCTCGCAGACAGCTCGTGTTTCTTTATTGAAATAAAAACAGATATCTCTTTCGCATCGGGATAAAGTAATTTCACTTGCAACAAATCTCAATTGTAGGTATTCTAGGCGTTAAACAGCAGTGGAAGCTAACGTATAACGTAGCAATAGTGCCCCTCGCAGCCAATAATCTCATTTCTCAAGCTACAGTCGCGACGCGTCTGA
The DNA here is from genome assembly GCA_943142095.1 of Ophonus ardosiacus. Taxonomy (NCBI): domain Eukaryota; kingdom Metazoa; phylum Arthropoda; class Insecta; order Coleoptera; family Carabidae; genus Ophonus; species Ophonus ardosiacus. The sequence goes on along the minus strand of OW964833.1, from coordinate 45,723,395 downwards.
TTCTGATTCTACTCAGCATCATTCTTCTTCTGTCCTCGCTGCCCGCTTTTGTATTCATCGTGATTATGTCGCTCGTAAGATGGATTTCCGTTTAATATCAGTTAAAACCGTGAAATGTAATTTTATTTTATGTGATTATAATGACTAGCTGAAACGAAAACCAATTCTCCGACACAAATTGCGAATAAAATCCGTCATGTAAATGCCAACGGTTGACAGATTCGTATACAACATTATAAGTACAATAACCTGTATAGTTTCTAATTGCGTACAAAATGCATTTTTTAGAAAATAATACAATAGGGGAGTTTCATTATGTGAAATTTGAATGTTTTAGTACTAAATACTGAAAATATGTCATATAAGTACTCTATTAAAAAATATTTAAATTAAAATTGTAACAATTCAAAAGAAGCGGTTGTTCGCCATTTATAATCCGGTTATGACATCGGATTTTCGACAGCGCAAAATGACTACATTATATGTGCGCAGTGGGACGTATTTCGTAGTGAGTGGATAATCAGGTATAAAACATATTTTTTTCACGTTGCTATAATATACAGGTTGGTTGATTTTTCATTGTCCAGCTTATATCTTCTGAAATATTAAAGATACAAGAAAAAGTTATACAGAAAAGTTATTTGATACAACCTGGTCTATAATTTAGCATAAACAATTTTTTTCCAAGGCCTACCAATTTTTCAGAAAAATATTTAACTTTGATTTTTTAAATGGAACACCTGTATATTTTTATGGAATAAAATTCTAAATAAATTTCTCTTTACAATGATGTGTAACAAGTAAGGGTTTACCTTTAAATTATGTCTAATAAAGCAAATAGAAATACGACAAAAGTAGGCTGTGATATTCTATTGTTTATACCAGTAACATATGTCACAGATTGCTACTTGATATTTAAATAAAAGTATTAATAATTTTGTAAATCATCAATGCTAGTAATTCTATTACTTGCTTTATTAGACATACTTTTATTCAAAGGAAAACCCCTACGTAGCCAATGTTCATGTGTGACTGAAGTTACAGGTATAAACAATAGAATATCACACCCTAGTTTTATCATATTTCTATTTGCTTTATAGGACACAATTTAAAGGTAAATCCTTACTTGTTACACATCATTGTAAAGAGAAATTTATTAAGAATCTTATTCTGTCAAAATATACAGGCTGTTCCATTAAAAAAATTAAAGTTAAACATTTTTCCAAAAAATTGGTAGGCCTTGGAAAAAAATTGTTTATGCTAAATTATAGATCAAGTTGTATTAAACAACTTTTGTATATAACTTCTTTTTTGTATCTTTAATATTTCAGAAGATATAAGCTGGACAATGAAAGATCAACCACCCTGTATATGTATTTCAAATTTAAACTATTTAAATTTCACAAAAGAATACTTACTGCTTCATGATCTCTGACTGCAACCACCATAATAAAATACGAATGAGGTTGAGGTTATACTCGCTTTTGGGCATTCTATTTTTTTTTTTTATCTCTTATTATGCACTAGTAATATAGTGTAAGACTATCTTTCTTTTACAGGGAACGATTGTTATCTCGAAAGTCTGACGTATTTTCTCAACTATTAGCGCGATATTAAAATTTTTAAAGTTTTAATTATTTTTCAAAAATATGGAGTAGGTACTTTACAAAAAAAAATAAAAAATGCGTATCACGTATGCAGATGTACGGATAGTAAGAATGTTATTATATATTATGTATTGTGTATATTAGGTATTTTAAAGTACTACAGGATATATATATATATATATATATATATATATATATATATATATATATATATATATATATATATATATATATGGCGTCGGTCAGGATCGAACACGGGTTCTCGCCCGGATCCTCAGATTCGCGGTTAGACCCCAAGGCACACGGCGACAAGACCCCACTAATCTTGTTCAGTAGTCCCTTTGAAGTTAAATGTTCAATTAGGATAATGTACAGGGTGTGGCTGTTAGAGGTGAACATAGGGATTTAACATATGATTTTAGTTTTATACAATTTCTTGCTCTCCTGTTCATTTTACGGCAAAAAGTGTGAAGTGCAAAGGTGTTCAGAATTAAAAGTTACATATAAAACTATTTTACATTTTTTTTTATTGTTTTTGGTTTTTTCGCAATTTTGAAAAGAAATTTAATAATTTAGGTTTATTAGCCATGAAACTTTTCTTTTTTTCTAGTTTGCATAAATTATTTAAAAACGATAAACGTTAATTTGACTTAGATACTATTTCCATCTAATTAAAAAGGGTCGATGGGAGATAGTTTTTTGGAATCGTCACAAAACTCTACTTAAGGAATACTAATTTATAGTATGTGTCGTATAATTAATATACACATGCGAAATTAGTACGTTATTTACCACATGTAATAATAAAAAACGCTTGAGGGGAGATAACTTTTTAGAGTCGTCCCAAAACACTGCCCAATAAATAGTAACTTACAGTATCTTTTCTATAATAAATTAGTGTTTTACGAAGTTGGTACGCCTTTTTCATAATGCAATAAGAAACAAATGGTGAGAAAGGTTAAATTTGTAGAGTCGTCACAAAACTCTCCTTAACGAATACTAACTTACAGTACATCATTCATAAATTGTACTGCATAAGGGCGTGCTGGGTGCGAAGTTGGCACGCCTTTTTCGTAACGCAAAAAGAAAGAAGTAATAAGAGGGATTAAATTTGTACAGTCGTCACAAAACTCTCAACGAACATTAACTTATAGTACATTTTTCGTAATTTGTATAGCATAAGGTACTGCCGAGTGTGAAGTTACCACGGCGTTTACCACATCCAATAATTAAAAAGGGTTGACGGGGGATAGTTTTTTAGAGTCGTCACAAAACTCTGCTTAAGGAATACTAACTTACAGTACATCATTCATAAATTGTACTGCATAAGGGCGTGCTGGGTGCGAAGTTGGCACGCCTTTTTCGTAACGCAAAAGAAAGAAGTAATGAGAGAGATTAAATTTGTACAGTCGTCACAAAACTCCCAACGAACATTAATTTATAGTACATTTTTCGTGATTTGTATAGCATAAGGTAGGGCCGAGTGTGAAGTTACCACGACATTTACCACATCCATTAATTAAAAAGGGTTGACGGGAGATAGTTTTTTGGAGTCGTCACAAAACTCTGCTTAAGGAATACTAACTTACAGTACATCATTCATAAAATGTACTGCATACGGGCGTGCTGGGTGCGAAGTTGGCACGCCTTTTTCGTAACGCAAAAAGAAAGAAGTAATAAGAGGGATTCAATTTGTACAGTTGTCACAAAACTCTCAACGAACATTAACTTATAGTACATTTTTCGTAATTTGTATAGCATAAGGTAGTGCCGAGTGTGAAGTTACCACGGCGTTTACCACATCCAATAATTAAAAAGGGTTGACGGGAGATAGTTTTTTAGAGTCGTCACAAAACTCTGCTTAAGGAATGCTAATTAATAGTATGTGTCTTATAATTAATATACATATTCGCGAGCTGGGTTTGAAGTTAGCAAGCCATTTACCACATGTAATAATAAAAACGCTTGAGGAGAGATAATTTTTTAGAGTCGTCACAAAACATTGCTCACCGAATACTAAATTAAAAACGTTATCTAAAAACTAGATTAGATGAGCATAGGAGAAATTGTTTTTCGCAAAGAACAAAACAAGTAACGGGGAAATGCGCTCTGGTAGACCATGCTATAAAAAATAATCACGAGTTTAAATTTAATGAAACAAAAATACTTGACAGGGAAAAAAATCTTAATAAACGGTTGACACTAGAAATGCTACACGTACAGCAGGATAAAAATAGTGTTAATTTCAGGACTGATACTATGTACATTAGTAAAATATACACCAACGTCTTAAAACATAGCTTAAAAAATAAGGATAAAACTTAATCATAAAATACATTTTTCTCATCCTTAAAAATAAAATTTTTTATTAAAAAAAAAAACAAATTGCACTAAAATAAATTTCAAATATTTTACTTAATTAAACAATAAAAAACCTTGACTTTAGTAAGTGTCTTAACTTGCTAATACTTTACTTAAGTAGTTCCATGGGTGTGGTTCACGTAGAACATTTGTTCTTAGTTTTTTATAAAAGTTTTATATAATTTATTTTATTTATTTTTTTATCTTTTGACGAAATCCATGTGCTTTATGTTGCACTTACGTTTTCATTTTTTTGCCATGTATCTAAAATTTTCTTAATTCTCATGTAAGTAATTTATAATTTTTGTTATTTCTGATTATTAAATTGTGATGTTTTGTAAATACTGTTCAGCTCCTGAGGAAGGCTCATGTGGAGCTCGAAACCGGTCGACCCGAGAATTTAAATAAAATTATGTGACTGCAATCCAGAAATCTTTATTACCTCACTAAATTAAAGTATCTCTTCTATAATTAGTGCTACACAAAGGCGTGCTGAGTGTGAAGTTCGTTTTAATGTTACAAAACTATCCAAAATTAATACTAATGTTCTATAAAAAAATTAACGTTTGTAGTAAATGGGGCGTGCCAACTTCACGGACCCGGCGTTGAGCAGAAAAGAAGGTCAACTTAGCGCATGATTCGCGCGGATCCAGTGGCGTAGGTAGTTAAGATCCTGTTGCGACGACTCACGAGATCCAGATGCTCAGTGAGCACTGAACAGCGAGTTCTTGATTGAATTCCCAATTGGTTTCCAATTAAGTTAAATGTATGCAAATTGGTTTAGACTACAATTTCAATTTTGTTTCCGCTCACAGGCTGCGTCGATCGACGTGTGAGGCAAGGGACTTCAGACAAGGACTGCTAAATACGCCACGGCACTATCAAATCATAAGTATCAGATTTATAACATGTAAATTAGTCTAGTGGCCGTGACGCGAATCTGGCGACCCGGATTCGATCCCGACCGGCGGCAAAATTATTTCCAATTTTAATTAGCACAAATGTGATTCTCCACGCCAGCAATGAATGTCAGTGAGGTGACGACTGGTAAACGCCCGTACGGAAGAAATATGTCATCATCATTACCGAAATCTGTGTACAACACAGACTGGCACACTCAGAAATGGGTAATATGCCGTGATAATACAGAGTGTTTCTTAAATAGGGGGACATGGCTTAACCACAGATTCCTGAGGCTAAAATAAGACGATTTTACCAAACTTGCTTCTACCGGAAAGTGTACCATTTAGCCAGTTTTATTAATTTTGCTTATAATAATCGGACGCTTTATTCGATTTGGATGACATTTGGTATGACCGTTTATATGGTTATAAGTCATCTTTTAAGGTGATACTTGTTATTATTAGTGAATCACTAGTGTATGAAACTTAGGTCTCCCAACATAAATTAGACCGTAACTTTTTAATGGCAATGCCGAAAACGTGAAATTATTTTTCTTTAGAAAAATACATTCAATAGTAAACTTTTGACTCTCTGTGTAATTTGTGATATCTGTTACGGTTCACACAGAAAAAAATAAAATCTGAGTGTCTGCACTGATAAATTGTCATTAAAAATTACTTGTTTGACATTTGGATAGACTGCTAGATTAAATTTATTTTAAAAATTTAGCAGTGCAGACACTCAGATTTTTTTTTTTTCTGTGTGAACCGTAACAGATATCACAAATTACACAGAGAGACAAAAGTTTACTATTGAATGTACCTTTTTAGTTTAAGTTATTATAAGCAAAATTAATTTTTTTTTCGAAGAACTGGCTAAATGGTACACTTTCCGGTAGAAGCAAGTTTGGTTAAATCGTCTTATTTTAGCCTCAGGAATCTGTGGTTAAGCCATGTCCCCCTATTTAAGAGACATCCTGTATATTTTATATTTATTTATATAAATGATATTTTTTTGTAGTTTTAGCCATGGTATTGAATTAAAATCCCAAACAAATGTAATGCCATTTTACCTGTCAAATAATTTGACTCAAAATAATACGTTACTTTTGTTTTGTTTTTGTTACTTTTCTGCAACTTTCTTCAGAGTTGTCTTGATCTCTGGCATGGTTGACATGATGAGTAATCTTGGCTTTTATAGGGCCAAACTTGAGGGGGAGGGAGCGAACTCATAGAGCGTATCGTACTGGGTTTTGATCTTAAGGTATCTAATAATGTAAAACCTCTGGTATGGGTGACATACTAAGTAATCTAAATCTGTTCTGTTTTTTAGATTTGTTTTTGGACCTTTGCCATGGTTGACATGTTGAGTAATCCAAAACTGATCTGTTCTTAGACGTAAGTTTACTAATGATGGCAACTTAGTTGCCGAAATACGTATCTAGTTTTAGCGATTTTAGTTAAGGTTTAGGGTTTTTTTTTAACTATTATCCTTTTATAAATGATCATTAGATAACGATACATACCTTATTTAAAATTTTAAAAACTCACTGAAGCTGTGTCCGATGTCGCATTTTGGCATTTAGTATTTTGGTATTTTTCACATAAATACAACTCCGAATGTCGCACTAGTGATATCCGTTGGTTTGTATGGCAACACTTTAGAACAAAAAAATGAATTATGCAATTCGATTCAATTTGATGCTTGAGAATAAATGTTAATATTATATTTCATAAAATAGGAGCTAAGAAGCTATTCTTTGACAGTAAATTTGACGTTTTGTACAAATTATAGCAACGAACATGATTTGTGTAGTTAGTGCGCTTCAACTTCAAGACATAGTGTGCTCCTGCAAAACCTTAAAATCTAATTGCTAAAATTCTAAATAATCACTATTTAGGGTATATAAATTTAGGATTTAGATTTAGGGTGAGAAAAGTGCAACATCGGACACAGCCTATGTAAATAAAATATGCACACAATCTCGAAATAGATTTAAATGTTTAGACGCAGAAGTTAATTTCAATTTAAAAGAACAACCCTTATCTCCAGCAATGAAAATCAGCGCAATCGTTAAGGTTGGGTAGAGAAGTGCCAGTGAGTTCACGTGGCGTATGTTCAATCGTAACGTTGATTAAAATTAAATGTTTAGAAGTACGTGTTTCACTTTTATAGTTTTTAGCTTCTGCTCTGCTGCTACTGCTACGATTGCACTCAATGGCTCGACTTTGCTTTTCACTTAACTTGGAGATAAGTAAATTGGAAATTGGAATTCATTTACTAGAGTATGGAAAAAACGATTCCAACTACTGATCGTGTTTGCTTTTCTTTCTCATTTGCATATTAATCAAATGCAAATAAATAATCATGGGTTTGTTACACTAACAAGATATTTCACTTTCATATCGATGCTGTCCAGAATTCAAATAAAATATTTTGGCGTTCAGGGTGAAATTTGCAATTAAAGTTACATTTCATATATCATTTTCATCACCTACACTCTAAGATATTCTGTTTAAAATAAACAATATAATTGTGGAGCAATCAGACAAAAGCAGATAAATTCGTTTTATTAGTTTAGACATATTAACAAAAACGTATATCTATAAACCCCTAATATTTAAATAAAAAATAAAACTTACATTCTGTAAGGTGCAGTTGTCTGACATGAAAACTATAATTCAATTATAGTTATTTTATTTAGTGTCTGGTCGCGAACCTGGGGGAACCGGGTTCGATCCCGACAGACGCCAAATATTTCCAATTTTAAATGGCACAAAAGTGACCCCTGTGGTGCACTCTCCACACCAGCTATGAGTACCCGTGAGGTGACGCCTGGTAAGCGCCCACACGGTAAAATATATCGTCATCATTACCGATGTCTACATGTGTTGTAGATACTGGCACACCCAGAAATGGGTAATATGCCGTGATGATATATTTATTTATTTATCTTTCAGAATTCATATTAATAATTGGAATAATACTACCTTTTTAGTTTAAGTTCTGTATTTTTTATTAATAAAACCCAACATTTTTATGTCAATTTCCCCTGAAGAAGGCACCAGTTTATTGGGTCTTTTTAATAAAAAATACAGAACTTAAACTAAAAAGGTAGTATTATTCCAATATTTTTTTATGTTACATGGTCTCTTATTTACAAAAATAAAATGAATTTATCTAGTTTTGTTTGATTGAAATGGATTTATCTGCTTTTGTTTGAAATAAAAGAGGTTGTTAGTTTACATCGACATACTTAATTTAAAAACCATTGATAAGTAAATATGTTTATTTGGCCAAAACGAACGAATTTGTATTAACATTTCCTTTAGAACTTAAAATATATTCTAAACTTAAAAAAATATTCAATAAAAATATAATACGGCATAATATCAACCATTTTCTAACAAAAAACAGATTCATAAAATATCTTTCAGAACTCATATTATTAATTGGAATAATACTACCTTTTTTTTTAGTTTAAGTTCTGTATTTATTATTTAAACCCAACGTTTCGGCACCATAAACTGGTGCCTTCTTCAGGGGATACATTGACATAAATATGTGAAATAACAAAAACAAGTAACCAAGGTAACAAGAAATGTTCATAAATGTTACCTTGGTTACTTGTTGTTTTTGTTATTTCACATATTTATGTCAATGTATCCCCTGAAGAAGGCACCAGTTTATGGTGCCGAAACGTTGGGTTTAAATAATAAATACAGAACTTAAACTAAAAAAAAGGTAGTATTATTCCAATTAAAAAACAGATTCATTTACTTATCACAAAGATTTCAATATACAGCAGGTATGCTCAATCAATAATAAATACACATCTAGACACAAATTATTGAACAAAGAAATACGAAATCTAACGGATTTATCTGCTTTTGCTTGATTGCCTAGGTTTTAAGTATGATTTTCAATAGGATTTATCTTATTTATCTTGATTCTGACAGCACCATTGGATTTATCTGACCCCTATACTATTAAGTCATACTAATCTTATTTTTACTGAAAAACGGATTTATCTGCTTTTGTCTGATTGCTCCTCAATTGGTTCATATAGGTCCACAACAATTTGTGTAAATTTAATCACTTACAAATTTGGTATAAAAGTACACGTTGAAGTGGTTCAAAAATGAATACGAATATTTCGTAACAGAACCAACTAATGTATTTTGACTATGCAATGATGTTACAAGATACATACATATACCATGAGTGTATGTATTATAAATAAATAAAAACAATATGTTCAAAGATCTCATCTATAGAACGCATTTAACATAGATTAAATGATGATATAGCACTTACCAGGTAATGGGAAATCTTCATACCTGACGCCTTCGTTTAAGAAAACACCTTTACACAATTTTTTGTATTTCACTTTAAAAGTTAGTATGCATATTATCATTCAATACATAAAACACAGAAATATAGATCCGAACACTTCGATGTACCACAACAAACTAACTACTGCGCGATTTTTAACTTGTTTCGTTAGGAACAACACTGATCAGAGTGTAGCATGAAATATCTTTAAATTATTACTATAAGTAGTGACACAAAATTATAAATTATTTAACAATACTTGTTACTATGTTTTATTATTTACAATTAGCAAATTTTAAAAATTTGATGTTGATTTTTTTCTTAGAGTGTAGTTTGCCAAAACTGATAACTCCACAAAACAAATGTAGAGAAAATTGAGCTGTCGTAATAATATTGAATAATTTGTAGCTTTTCTTCTTGATAAAACGATCTATACATATACAGGGTTAGTTAAAAGTATGGAGACGGCGATTTATTGTCGTTAATATTCATTTTAGGAAATTATGTTTAATACAAAAGTTTTTTAAGAAATTTTGATCTACATTTGGGAATACTTGAATTTTTTTTTCTTCAATTGTTTTTGAGGCGCTTGTCCGCGTAATTTTTTTAAATGGGAACCTAATTTTACTCTACCATCCGACAGAGTATTTTTTTTATCTTTACAACAGTATGTTTGTTTTTATGTTTTTCAATTTATTTTAATAACATTTTTACAAGGAAAAACACCGGTTCAAGTATTTACGAATAGTAGGTTCATCTAAGATAGACAAAATTATTTCCAATAAAGTTGTCGGTCACAATTTTATCATTAAAAACAAATTAATAACTATGTAAATTACATCGCTCGAGTTTTTTATCGCTTCGCATTTGTCTATCTTAGATGTACCTACTATTCGTAAATACTTGAACCGGGGTTTTTCCTTGTAAAAATGTTATTAAAATAAATTGAGAAACAAAAAAACAAACATACTGTTGTAAAGAGAAAAAAAGACTCTATTGAATGGTACAGTAAAATTAATAGGTTCCCATTTAAAAAAATTACTTGTACCCGTTTTTAATTTTAGTACTTATATCTGTTTTAATTAAATTCAAAAGTGTATACCAGATTTTTTTTTAAAGATTTTTAATATCTGTGTATTTATATGTATTATTCTAAATCACTCGTATCTGGTTACATCTTAACATGACACCATGTATGTTGTGTATTTTAAACTTTATTATTAGTCAAGTTTCCGTTTTTTCATTCAATTTTCACAGCTATAACTATACTTCTTTTAATTATAAATAACCCTTGTGCCAATATTTATAATATATCATACGCTATTTAAGTTCTCTGTGATTATGTATGTTTTTGTTAACAAGATTCACACACAAGTATCAACCCTCTTTGTAGTAAGCACTGCTTGTATTACAAATAAAGTTATTATTATTATTATTACAGTTTTTTTTTTAAGCAATCCCAGTTATAGATTTTCTTTTACCCAAGACAGATGTTTTAAAGAACTACAGGCCTAACTAAATCCTTGTAAGATTATTTAACATACTGGTATAAATGCATAATATTTATCTTCTCTAAACAGGGTGATGCAAGTCAACTGGTTGACTTCCAATGATTTAAATTCAAATAAATTCTAACTTGAATATCTCGTAATGTTTAAGTAAACATTGACACTTGTACTCGTAAAACACAGTGATCAGTTTATTTTTAACACATCTCATACAATTTATTCCTTCAAAGAAGGAACAATAGCAATTCGTTTGACAAAACACATTCCATTTACTTGGATCAGCTTAAGAAAACTAAAAACACCAAAATAAATACGAGACCTAGGGTAACAGATAACACATGTCATTATGCGGCTCCTTATATGCACCGTATTGAAAACATATATTCTTTTTCTTTTCTATTTAGAAGTCTTAGAAGAAATGTACACAAGAAAGAGAGAAAATCGAATTAAATATATAAAAATATGTTGAAAAATGAAACTGGTTTCTATGTACTGGTGTCTAATTTTCGATGTTTTATTTTAGGTTTAGGGTATCTTGTCTTTCAAGACTTTAATTTCTAAAAATTCACTCAGTTGTTCAAATGCTCTAAATATGCGTACACTTACGTAACATTGTCTTTAAAATCAAATAATATTACCAGCTAGTTTATATCTCTATCCATTTTTGAATTAATGTCCCAAAAGTCAATATATCCCATATTCAGATAAAAACTTCAAAATTTTCAAAAATCTAATTTTCATGTATCTAGATACTTTTCAATGCGCTGATTCCAAATTTTGAAACCGCAGGTCGATATCTCTTTTCGTTCTCGAGATATTTAGATTCAAAGTTTTGCATAAAACTGCCCATTTTTGGGTAATAACCCAAAAATGGGTCGAGATATGATTTTGGCGACAACACCATTCGATTCTACGGACAAAATTACATATGTACACCAATTTTCAGAATTTTTGAACACCGCATACAATCTCTAAAGCAAAATAACTGAAAATGGTCAAAAATCGCAAAATTCGTAAGGGGTACCCCTTAGGATTTTTTCAGATTTTGGCAATTTTCAGAGATTTTCAAACTTGTATTCATAAAAAATGAACCGGTTAGTCAAAAATTATGAAAATTGGTATACTTATATATTTTTATCCGTAGAATCGATTGGTGGTGTCGCCAAATTCGTATCTCTGCCCATTTTTGGGTTATTACCCAAAAATGGGCAGTTTTATGCAAAACTTTGAATCTAAATATCTCGAGAACGAAAAGAGATATCGACCTGCGGTTTCAAAATTTGGAATCAGCGCATTGAAAAGTATCTAGATACATAAAAATTAGATTTTTGAAAATTTTGAAGTTTTATCTGAATATGGGGTATATTGAGTTTTGGGGCAATAATTCAAAACTAGGTAGAGATCTAGCCCAGAAATCGGTAATTTTGAGAAAATATTTGAGATTGAATATCTTCAAAACTAAAACAGATGCGATCTGCGTTTTGCGTTTTCATGATTTGGAATCCGTGCATTGGGAAGTACGAGATACATGAAAATTGGAGTTTTGTATGTTTTCAACTTTTTAACCAAGTGCAGGTATTTCTGACTTTTTGGGGTAGTATGTTGTTATTAAATCATTTTTATCCATTTTAACTCCATTCATTTTCATTAAAATATTAAGGAAACTGTGCATTTGATTGCATTTTAAGATTTTTCGGGCCGGCCCGAAAAGCTCGATTTTTCGGCCGGGCCAAAATCAAAAGTACGACTCGCCTCAACTTTTACAAATGATTGGCCTGATTCGGCCCGGTAAAAAATATCTTCGGCCCGGCTCGATGATCGACTCGAAATCGAGGCGGGCTTCGGGCTGGGCCGGGCCTAAGCTCAAGGTTGAGTGCATTCCTAGTTACATTTTACTTCGAGCAATTGCATAATAAAATACTGTGCACAGTATGTGTAAATATACATATTTTGATGTACAAAATAACGTTTTATTTAATGTTCACGCTACCTATTTTGACATTATGTGAAAACTGTAATATTACCCGAAATATCATTAAAAAAATCAATGAAAATGAGAGCCTGTGCACGACGTCTGTAATTAAAATAAATACATGTCCCATGTGTTTTTTGTACAGTCCTGATTTTATATATTTGAGAGACCTGAGGCGCTATTCATTTTCCGACCCCCATCAATTGTGTCAAATGTAATTATAAGCAACAAAAATTTGCGTCTCGTGGAAGTCAAAAATCAATTACAATATTAATTGTATCTCACAAAAGGTTGTTCAATAATGGCGATATTAAAATCGTTTATAATACAATCAATTTTAATTACAATGGATATTCAGAACTTCCACAGCAGAGTACGTTTATATTTTAGATCATACAGACTTAATGTTTCTCTCAAATACTTGTTATTCAATGTTCCATGTAATTAAATAAAGTAATATACTTCTTACATCTATAAACTGAAAAACAATACAAGCATAAATAATAATAAAAAAAAATCTGCATAATTTAGCACCAAAATTTAGAAGCCCGGGGATGCCGATAAATTTTTATACCTTTCTTTTGTTTCTGAATCTCAACCAGAGGCGTCTCATATGGGGAAGCCTTGAACGTTTTTCAACGTGATTAATGTTACAAAAAATACAAAATTACATAAAAAGGTACACTTGCTAAAACTTAATAAACGCTATAGTTTTTGAGATATTTTAATTAAAAAAAAATCAAGTATCCAAAATATATAGCCGAATAGGGCTAATCATTTTCAAAAATCGAGGCGAGTCGGACTTTTGGTTTTGGCCGGGCCCGAAAATTCGAGCTTTTCGGGCCGGCCCGAAAAATCTTATAATTCAGTCAAATGCACAGTTTTTTTTTAATATTTTAATGAAAATGGATGAAGTTAAAAACGATCAAAATGATTTAATAACAACACACTTCACATATTAATAAATAAAAATGTATTATTTTACTTCAAGAATTCAAGGTTATTCATTAAAGCAAAATAATTATATTGTGATATTGCTATTATTATTGTTATTACTCATATACTTAAATAAAAGTGATTTTTGTTCCTACTATAATGATTTCTTGTCCAATTTTTGAGCAGAAACAAAGTTAGACAAAAAATCCTTATGTAAATTATATTTTTTTATATAAGATTTGTGAAAAAGTTGTTTCAATTCTTTGGTAAACAAAGTGTTAAATACTCGTAGGTCTGTAATTTTTATAACAAACTTACAGTAGAAGGGTCTCTTTTTTAACTACTTATGTCAATTAATGTTGAAAGTTATAAGAATGTAGAGGTTTTTTATAAGTTTGACACGAAAAAAGTTAAACATTTCGCCTTAACATAAAAATCAACATTAGGAATGCCGGATGCACCCAATTTCGAGCTTTGGCCCGGCCCGGCCCGATTTCGAGTCAATTTTCGAGCCGGGCTAGCTAATTTTTTTGTCGAGTCGATCTTCGACTCGGGCCGGTAATTTTTATTTTCGGGCCGAGTCGATCCAAACCTCAAAGCCCGGCCCTGTATCTCTATACACTCGTAAAGGACTGTAACTTTGTGACGAAACGTATCTGGAGATACTTTCATATAACATTTTTTACTCAAAATGACTGTCCTAATATACGTTTTAATTTTGTTACACTAATCCTGAATCATCCTGTATATGTAATACAAATACGTTAAGTTTCAGAAAATAAAACAAAATTTATTAGAATACCCATTTGTTTAAGTAAGGCTAAAGAATGTTTGGTAGAACGAGACAAGTTCGAAGGCACAACACGCCAACATGCGGCACGTCTCGCGAATACCCCATGCCCTACCGGCCTAACCAGCCTTACCCGGTTACTCCGACAGGTAAATAAAGAACAATAAATTATAACAGAGATTTATGGTGAAATTTTAAATTTAGTTTTTAATTAATTTTCCTAGGATGCAATACTTTTCCAGTTTACTTTAAGGAGAAATGTGCAAATTATATTTTCCTTAATCTGCTGACGTAGGAAAAGAAAATGATTGCTGTTCTTTCTTGGTGATTTTTCTCTAATTTATGTTACTTGAAGAGTATTTATCTTTCAGCTGTCTAACTTCGTACTGTAAACGAAAAATAATCGCGCAGTATTTACATATTCATAAATAATTAGTCTTCTTGGAATTTATTTACAGCTTAACTTGCTTAATTATAATTTAAACAGAACACACTTCCAACTTCTAGTCGAGTAGTAGTATGTGTGTTTCTAAGGAGTTACAAGTAATTTAATATATACGACTGGCTATAATTGAATTCACCTTACAGAATTTTGATGGAATGATGTCACTAACAATATTTGTTAAAGATTTACTGACATTTTGTAAATACAGAATATCTCAAATAGTCAAATAAAATATGTATATTATGAAGTACTACTATACAGTGTCCCACACTCTATGTTCAGTATAGAGTCTTATGGAGTACCATGTTGCCATATTTACCTGCTGTAAATATGCAAGATAGAAAGAGCAAAATAGATGCCCAAAAAGAGATGAAATATTCTGGGTACTTCATTGAATGTATTTATGACTGGTGTATTTTCAATGTATCTAAACCGGTGGGCGAATGAAAAATAATTAAATTAAATAATGAACTGGTCAGTTCAATAATTTACAAAAAATATAAAATAATACAAATACAAAATCTAAGTAGGATATAAAATTATAACAAGCATAGATAAATGAAATGAATTAACATATAAACTCTAGTCAATTTAAAGGAATTAATATAAAACATTTTTGTACTTAATTGGACATTTTACAATCGTCGTCAACAATATAAATTCCCTATGTTACATATTTCCATTCTACAAAAAGATATAAAATTAATACATATACGAGTACAATATATAGATGTAAAACAGCATAGGTGCGAAGAAAAAAAATGAAATTGAATAACACACTGGTCAGTTTAATAATACATATTTTTTATTTAATTTATATCTTCTTATTTGATAATTTACTAATATTTAAGCTTGATAAAAATACTGCATATATTTTACATAGTTCATAAGTCTTTATTGTATCTTTGTTATCTCCAATTTGAATTTATAATATTTTAAAATTCTAATTTCTAATGCATTTAATCAAGATTAGTATGCTAGGCGGTTTTAAAATATTGTATTGAAATATTACTTATTATAGGTACAAATAGCCCTGTATATAAAACTATTTAGACAAATATTGAGTGTATACAATAAGCCCTTGGGATGAGACCCTCATAAAACTTAAATTGTACAGTGTTAACTAATTTTGGTATAGCAATGAAAATTTATGAATGTTTCAATATTACATTGAAAAATTGGCAACATGGTTCAGAAAACCTCCATAAGAATAACATTGGCTATCTCTGCCACAGTGAAGATAGAGTGTGGGACGCTGTATAGTAAAGCCAGCCATCTAATAAGCTTGTTTCACATTTTTCAAAAACTATTTTAAATGAAAGTTTATGCAATGATTTTCTTAGTAATAATTTTTATTTTAATAATTTGTTGTTATTTGTGGAAATAATTAAATAAAAAGATTGGCGTCCTGAAAAACTACCCCCCACTTCTGCGACGTAGAAGTACATACATTACATCATTAATAGCCAATAGGAAAATAGTTTTTTCATTACCTACGTTTATTCATATTATTTATATAAATAAACGTAGGCTAAAGTTTGTCACATGTTAATAAAAAAAACTTTTAATTTGACATTTGACGCTGATTGTAATTGTAATTGAATAATAAAGTAATAATGGCTAATTCAAATTACACTCAAGCTAAGTCGGACAATTTCAGTTTCTTATAAACTTAACATAGTTTCAGTCGTTTTAGAATATATTTATGATACGATTAAGGAAGGTTACTATAAAGTGACAATTGTAAAAAATAAGTCAACTAGTGTTATTATGAAGAATTAAAAATACACATTATCTACGTTTTCTACTTATTTAACATTTTTTACGCTCTTTTTTGCACGTAAACGTGAAAAATTTATTTTTACGCGTAAATGCACATCCCTGGTGATAAATAATACGATTTGAATGTTATTTTAACTAATGTATGAACTTAAAAATGTAAAAAAAAATATCAACAAAAAATTGTTATCGTTCGTCTTTTGTTTCTTAACTAGTTAAATTTCTTTATAAACTGCCCCCTTCGTACCATTCCCTTAAAATTATTAATGAAACAAGTGAAGTTTTTAGTTCAGGTTCTCTGTATATACGTATTATGAGAGAGAGATGAAAAACATATGTATGCAAAAGATGTTTGAGAATAACACAATGTTGAAATCTTTGCGGACTATGTCATGTTCTTGTAGGCACAGACATTTATTTCTTAGCTAACACCGACCCCGACTTGAGTCAGTTTGGTCTGGGTAAACAAGTAAATGCTGCAGTAGCAGTAGCAGCAGTAGTAATAAACCAAACTAGTTTCAGACTATTCGGTTACAGGTTATAGTTACCGGTTCACGCAGAAAATATACATTACTCAAATTTCCCGATAACCACGTGTACATACACGAGTACATTGATCTATTGGTTAACCACACATTTGCTGTAGATTAACGTGTCTAGAAATTATATTTGTTAAACATCTGATACGTTGCATTCACCACTCGATTATGTTTAATATGTTCAGTACATTTTTATTAATATCAGTATCAGTGTGTAGGCGCACACAGGTCAATAGTACAGTTTTATGATTTATTTATCACTTGTTGCATCTATTCTGTCTGATTCACTATGTTACTGCCTTCACAATTTTATTGTTTAATTTTGTTAAATAGTTAACAATAATGGATTATATTATATTATTTTCGGGAGGTGGTTCATTCTTGCCCCTGTACTGCGACCTTTCTGGTCTATTGTACCCTCCGTGTTTCCTCCTATTCTAGGAGCCCTGTATGTTTTGTAAACTCCAAGATTTTCTTTAGACTAATGTCTTTTAGTGTTTCAGTGTGCAATTTCTTTGCTCCTAAAAGACTATGTCTGCTTGCCATAAATGCTTCGCAGTGACATATTAAGTGTTCAGGGGTTTCATCCTCTTCTCCACATCCTCTGCATGTTGGTTCTTGTTTGAGGCCCAACCTATGCAAATGTTTATTTAATTGACAGTGTCCTGTTACCAGTCCTGTTATTAGTCTGACATCTTGCTTGCTCATTACAAGTAAGTTGTCTGTTCTTTTCTTGGATGGCTCATTCCGGAAGAGCTTGGAATGTCTTTGGCCTGATTTGGATGTCCAATGCCGTTTGTGCCATTGCCAAAGCAAAGTATTAAGTTCTTGCTTAACTGTTTGCGCAGTTATTCCGCAAGCAGGTTCTGGTTCTATAAAAGGTATATTTGTCCCATCTTTTGCAAGATGGTCGGCTGCCTGGTTTCCTTCAATTTCTGAATGCCCGGGTACAATAATGGATACTACGCATTATTCTAAATTTCTGGATACTACGCATTGTTCTAAATTTCTAAAGAGTTTTTAACTAAATTTATCAACATTTACAAAAGCCTTCTTTGTCTGAGAAAAGAAGTAAATATGTTTTTCTCTGACGTTTGCAAACGTTAAATATTGTAAATAATAAAACAATTGTCTTTCATATTGAATATCTGTTTGCTACTAAAAACTGAATCAAAAACCTGCGTAGTGTAGAGGCAGCCCATCCGCTTGTACTAAAAATATAGGTTTATAGTAGTGCTGTGAGCATCCGGCAAAACTTGGATCCGAGTACCCGGATCTCAAAATATCCGGTTCCTTGGATATCCGATGTTCGGATATTGAAGCGGATATCCGTAAATTTAATACGGATTTGGATCCGGATCCAGATTTGAGTCCGGATCCCTTTTGGATTCGGATCTGGACTTGGATATGGATCCGGATTAGATGTGTTGTTTACGGACCCGGATCCGAATTTTAATTCTGGATCCAATTCTATTAATTATATCAAACAAAAATTTATTGTGGATTATTTCATAATCAGATTTATTTGGTTTTGAAGCTCCATGATAATACTTATATATTCAAATATTATCATCGGGTTCGATACTGAGAATATTCGAGAACCGATGTGGATTCTGAAATTCCATATCTAAAATCCGATACTCATACTCAATTTCGGATCCGGATCCAAAATGACAGCAATGTAATATTTGTCCATTTTAAAATGCAACATACAAAATTTGTAGTTTCGTATTATCAAAACTAATTTCCAATAAATTGGCCTACATACGATTAACAAAAAATCAAAATATGAATGTTGCACATCTTAACAAACTTTAGCTTACAAAAAAATCATCTTTCACGTAATAAATGTTAAAAAATACTCCCATTCACACTAAGGCAATATTCTAGTCGGTTGTAATAAGAATTGACACCATTTGTGACGTGTTCTGGATGTATCTCCTGTGCTGCAATACTATTTATAATGTTGCATTTTAAAATGGACAAATATTACATTGCTGTCATTTTTTGACAATAGTGAGTAACCATGGAAGTGATGAACCATAATGTTGCATTTTAAAATAAATTCTCTGTATACTATTTTAATATATGTAGTACTGTTTAATTTTTTCTTTCTTCCAAAATAGAGCACTTAAATTGTTTTTTACATTTTGCGTCCATAATTCATTACAAAAGCCAAATATGTATCGAAAAAGTCTTTATTTCGATACACTATTTTTTTATTTTAGAAGGTTGGTACTAGACGACATTAGTTATGTTCATAAAACAGAATTGACATGAACTTTCAAATAATTGAATAAATGCAAATACATTGTTACCAACTGCAACATTAGACATATAAATTTTCCTAAATTAATTGGGTTTAATGTAGCAGTTTTTTTTAAAAATATTTTAGTACATAAAATACGCAAAATTGTATAAAGGACTCGTGTTATAAAACTTTTTTCATTTAGAAAACTCTCTAGGGCACGTTTTCGACATTGCGAAAAATACATGTCATAAAACTTGTTCTTTAATATAATGCACTATTTTACTTTTGCAGGAATATTTGGAAATTATAGTTGAGCTCTTTTTAAAACGACCAATTTAAATATAATCTGTATGTATATCTTATCTACATTAAAAATACAAAACATGATTTTATTGCTTGCTGAAGTTTAATAATTCGTTGTTGAAAACATGCTTATTGGTGTGAATAATCTATGAATATATGAAACTACAAAATATTTCATTCCATAACGAAAAATCAAATATTGCAGCACTATTAATTTCCGGTAATGCATGTTACATACATTATCATGTTTATCACAAATATTAAATCTATTTTAATCTCCATTATAGTGTTTTAAGTTACTCAGAATTTCGCGGAAATTTATTTCACGCGAAATAATCACACCATATTAAATAATATATTATAAAAGTGCAATGTTATTACGCTTAGTCTCCAAAGCCTGCCCAGGTTTTTTTTATTTTTAAAATATATAATATTTTTAAAAATTAGCTGATATATAGAAGCAAAGAAAAAAAAATTAAAAAAACAATTTTTAAAATATATAAAGTATCATCAGATTCATAAAAATAAATTTCATACAGTAAAATATTAAACGTATTCTAATGATCTAAGGCAGTAAACTTTAAGATAAAAAATGCTATAATGTTATGGATTATGCTAAAAGAGGGCCGAATAATGTAAAAACAATCAACATTTCCTTTTTCTAAAAAGTTTTTTTGGCGATAAAATAGTGTCACGTGATTTATGAATGAGCGACTCCTTAAAAAAATTACATATAATAATTGAACCATTAACACGAAGCATTAGCTCTGTTCGATGAGAAGTGCTTGAAGTGCAGAGCAGAATAGTGCAGTGCAGTGTAGTGTACACTAGTTCAGTCTAATTCTTGTGGTTTCATAAAACACACTAGTGTATATTTGGGCAAGTTTGCTCAGTTGTGAGTAATCAAGCCAAGCGTAGCCAAAGGTGTAAAAGGTTAGGTTGTTTATAAACACAGTCATATCATAAAGCTGCAAAGAAGTGACTGCAGAAATGTCTGTTTTAAAGAGCATAATGTTTGAACTAATAAACGATTCTGACGAAGATCAATCATCACTTGATTCTTCATCAGATTCAGAGACAGATATATTAATTAATTCTTTATATAACAAAACAAAGAGAATATACTATATCTGAATCCATTATTTTATTTTCTCAGTGTAAAAATTTAGGTTAATAAACAGATGTGTAGATAGGATAGAATTAAAATGTCTACAGAACAACATTTAGTTACCCCCACTCCTACTCTGCACTTTCTACACTACCTCGCGAGTCAGGTCAGAAACGTGAGCACTAGTTCTTAAAATTTTTGTCATCGAACAGCCTGCCAGAAGCTGCCCGTTTCTCATAAAACATGTTAGTGTAAGAAAGTTAACACTAGGACGGCCTAGTACATGTCATCGAACAAAGCTATTTTTTCCGCCATTGACATTGACAGGTGTCTTGTTCGTGCTAGTTTTATTGCGTTTTGTGTGTTTATAAGTTTTCTACTTCTACATACAAATTTCTAAATGTCATCAGCTCCTCCGATAAAATTCAATTATTTTGTAATATAGAAACGAAATTTGCGTCAATTACGCAGCTATATGGGAAGAAATACATATGTATATAATTTATATAAAAATTCTATATGAGTGGAATCCCCTATTAGTTTATAAAATAATGGTTAAGTCGATTAGCAGTTTCAACAATATATTACAGTCTTATTTTAATACATAGTTGTTTCATTTTTATTTATATAGATTTATCTGTTTAATTATTTAAAGTAACAGTGAAATTCTAAATTATTAATTACACTGACAGGACAAAAAATTGTTTGTAGCAAAATACAATGTAGCATCCTGTTTAAGAGTGTGATTGAACAATGGCACTGGTCCAAACTATGTATAATCCTAGTACGATAATAACGGGAATTAAACACAACTTTAAATCACGTTAGCTAATTAATATGTAGAGCTTTCATTGATGTTCGTGCAACTGCAAATAGGCTCCCAAACTGAAAACTAATTACGTTTTTATTCGCAATGGTACAAACTCTTCGCGCTACTCTACATTATATTCACTCATTAAATTAATTGTAATTTTATTATATCGCACCCCGGCGAGAAGAGTGACACATGTCCAAAAAATAGTTTTGCGTAAAACTTAAATTAAAGAAGACAGTTCTCGAATGTAAAGTTACTTACGTTAGCTCGAAATGAAACGACATTAGCTCCATCTCTCTAAAAATATAATCTTGATTTATGTCACTATTCCTAATTATTAGAGGCATATTTCTGACCAATTTTATCTGATGAACTTAGAATTCTTTCGTTTATTGAAAATACACGAACTAAATCTAGTTACATTTAGTATTAAAAATATAACTAAATCTAGTTACATTTAGTGTTCATAAGTAAACGTAGTTTCATTTTATATTTATTTTTGTACTGAAATTATTTATATAGGTATTTTATTAGAAGTACACATTATTTTGGAACGTTTATTGTTATAGTACAATTATCACAATTGTTTATAGTAATTCCTTGCAAGGCGCTTGAAGAATTGGAATTTAAAACAGTATTGGAAGTAGAGGTTAGAATAAACAATTTTCAGTTGTTCATAGCAAATACATCATGACCTGTCATAAATGTCATTCTATAATTTTTAGTTTTTACTAATACATAACTAGGGTCGTAGGAAAAATAGTGTATGATATTCGTGTTAAAAGTGATTTTATTTCGTTCGTGGGGTTTGTTTTACTCGGCTTCGCCTCGTTTCACAAACTTCCCCACTCACTCACAAAATGTCACTTTTAACACTTACATCATAAATAACTATTAAGCTAGTTTTTTTTTTTCTTCGTAATTACACATCCGAGTGCAGTCTCGTGTCTCATTCGCTCTGGGGCGCGAGTTGTTAGACACCCTGTATTGCACGTAGATCATCATTATTGTTTTTTTTTTTTTGTTTAATTGTGCCTTTAAATGAAGCTATATTTTAATCACATCAGAAAGTATTAATGTTTTAATTATTGTACCGGCGTCATGTGTTTTGTTCTCCTTTGCTGTTATTACATTCAAATTTAACATGTAAAATCATATTTTCCTTAATAGCTTTTGATTTAATATTTTATATTTTATATAAAAAAATTGTCTGGGTTAATCACGAAATTGATTTGGTAAACATTCCATTAAATAAATGGCATGAAAGTAGGTACGTTAATATAAAGGCTAAAAATGTAGTGTATTAACGTTTAGAAGGCAAGAGTACCATTGCGGTTAATAGAGTACGATAGCATCACAGTGTTTGGAAATATGAAATACGCGATTTGTTTTTAATTAATTTTTAATGTGGCTCGCTTATGTAGGACGCAGAATGTAAACCAAAGAAGCTGTACTTAGCACTACCTCACAAGATTCTGTCACCATAAATATTAAAAATTTTAAACAAGTATACCTGGCACGATCTGTTTTTCTAATCGATATTTCTAATAAAGTTTATTCTAGCCATTGTCTGAGCAAATTTGGCCGTAACATTTTCTCGGCGCGTTTATACACCGTTATACGTGTGATGAAATTTCGTTATCTTTCGCACAACAGCAAGGCAGCGTGATATATCTACAGGCCTGCGTCTTGCATCTTATACGAGTATGATATGGCTATAGCACACAGTGGTCTTCAAACTACATGACCTTTGTATCATTGTATCACACCTTTAACTGGGTCCAGAGCCAGTGGCGGATTAAGATATTTTGGCGACAGAAGCCCTTGAATTATTTGCGCCCTCCATAAATGAATGAAAAAACAAATATTTGAAATTTTCTAGTAAGAAACAAATTATTATAACAAGTCGCACCCCGGCGAGAAAAGTGACACAAGTCCAAAAAATAGTTTTGGGTAAAACTTAAATTAAAGAAGACATTTCTCGAATGTAATAGTTATTTACATTCGAGTGCGTGTAAAATACTTCACGCACGAGAATTGTATCAAATTTTTTGGCCGACGATAATGAAAATCACTTTTTTTAATGAGATAGGTTATACTTCTGAAAAGGGTTAGTTTAAAATATTGGGGTTAAGTCAATTTCCAAATTTTATTTTACTTACCTTCATTAGAGTACTTCTTCTAGCGAAAATTTATTTGTAATAATAGACGTTGTTTATGACTGATGATATATTTATTTGCTCATGTTTTAAATAATAGGTAGGTATCGAAATTTGACATTTCAGAAATTTTCGCCTCGCGTATTTGACAGGTATATCGATCGGTGACTATGTCGGTAACGACGGATTTTTACAATAATGACAGATGTCGCTGCCGTGATTTTGGTTTATATAAATTAATTTTAAATATAGGAAATGTTAAAGTAAAAAAATAACTTAAGTAGGTAGTACTTTTTTACATGAACTTTATTATAGTAAAAATGATTTCTTTTCTAAATGCCCATAAACGTCCAGTGTATTTTGATTATTTTACCGCATAGTTAGACAAGTTACAACACAGTAAGAGTAAAATGTAGGTTACACTTGCTGTGTATACAATTGTAAAGTTCCCATTACACTTACATTACCTCCATCTCTCGAAAAAATATAATCTTTTAATTTGTCACTATTCCTGATTATTAGAAGCATATTTTTGACCAATTTTATCTGACGAACTTAGAATTTCTAAATTTTGACTTGTGTCACTTTTCTGGCCGGGGTGCGAAGTAATTAAATATAACAACTGACATAAAACCAATGTTTCGAAAAATAACAATTATACACGGGTAGATGGGAGGGCTTTTTATTAGTAAAATTCAGCAAAGAAACTAAACTTTTAGTTTTAGTGTCGTCAAAATTATTTTTTTTTAATACCTGGCATAATTTTGCGCCCCTTATAATTTTACGCCAGAAGCCCGGGCTTCTCGGGCTTCTGCGATAATACGCCACTGTCCAGAGCAGTGGCGTAGCCAGGATTTTCAAATGGGGGTGGATATTGAATATATGTGGGGGAGAGAGTTCGTTGTGTAGAAGTAAATACTACTCGCACATACAGGGTGTCTCACAACTTTCGCCCCAGAGCGAATGAGGAAACACGAGACTGCACTCGGAGGTGTAATTTCGAAGAAAAAAAACTAGCTTAAAAGATATTAGAGAAAAGGCGTCTTAAAATTGACCAATCAGAGACCTACACCTTTAACGTGTGTATGCCGTAATTTTACGTTACTATGGTTTTATACAAATCAAATCTACTTTAAAATGCGGCATATTACCCATTACTGGGTGTGCCAGTATCTACAACACTTGTAGGCATCGGTAATGATGACGATATATTTCACCGACTGTAGTTTTCGAAAAATGTCAGTGTCAAATTAAATTTGACAAGGTGAATAAAAAAAGCAAATTCTTACCATGTATTCAGCCGCTGATTACAAGAAATGATTATAATTTTCGGAGAATGTGGACGTAACGCCAGAGAGTCTATTCGGAACGTTTTCCGGATAGAAATCTTGTGATGATCTCGGATGACACCTTCGCTAACCTAAATTTGTTGACAGTGAAAAGTCAACTTTAAAGTGTCAAAATTACAGTCAAACAAATTTTGTAACTCACTAGTAGTATTCTTAAAACCTAGCAACCAGTTTTATTTTGTAATAATATCATCACACCTCAAGATATCCTTCCGGGATTGGTGGATTAAAAAGTCTTGTAACTCCGTTATGCAAGCAGCCACAAATTATTTTCTTCTATTTGTTGGCAACCTATTGTCGTCGGCAAGTGTCAGTTTCGTCTGGGGCGAGTTGTGAGACACCTTGTATTATAGGTACTCTATTTTCGTTAGTTACAATTTTGCATCAAACTTATACGTTTTGTGAAATAGATCATTTATTTATTAAAATAAAATATGTATTAATATTACTAATGGGGAGGGTTTAAACCCGAAAACACCCCCCTTGGCTACGCCACTGATCCAGAGTACCGTTACGCAGTGTTACGAGGGGGTGGGGGAGGGTTAATGTGTGTATTTTGGATTAGTTAAAATACTAAATTAAGATTTGTAAATTATACTAAATTATTGCCTAATAAAATAATATCTAAATATAATTAGACAAAATTTCAATTCTTTTTACCTCCTGCTACCCTTGGTAAGGGAGGTATAGGATCGTGCTAAAAAACACATATCGAGATTTTAGTAAATGACCACGTTTTAAGGTCCCTAGAATCCAATTTTAACATTTTCACAATGATGTCTATATGTGTGTATGTGTGTGTGTGTGTGTGTGTGTGTGTGTGTGTGTGTGTATGTGTGTATACAGATTTTGTTGGCACTCTAACTCAAATACTATCATTCAGAAAATATGGAAAGATCCCATTAGATTTTGGTGTAAATCGGATAACCGGAAATGGCACTTTACCTGAAGCTCATAATGGTTTTTCTTCAAAAAATACCATTAAATGCCATTTTTTCGCATTTTGTCATTATGAAAATTAAAGATTATTGAATTTTCTATAGGAATACATTAATACTTTTTCTATATAATTTACAGATAAATTTAAAAATCATTTTTTTATACATCCCGAAGCCTAAGATAAACACATTTTCTTTGTTACACAGTTCATATTTCAAATGAATGTAACTGACAGTAAATGTCACTGTCAAAAAACTAATCACTTCAAATTAATAATAGTGACATTTTAAAAAGAAAATAGTAAATAAAGCAATAGTTTTATGCAATGAAACAGTTTGCTGCATTAGTTAATACGTAGGTATGTATTTAAATTAATAAAAATTAAATAGCGGGAAGTTTTGTGTTGGCCACATCGGATTTTTTCTTTCGGTGTATGTCGTCATGATTTATTTATTTATTTATTTAATATACTGGAATCTTCCCAACGCAAAGAACTAGCTTAGTATTGGGTGAAAGATGTACAAATGTAATTAATTATTAAAATCAGTATAAGCAATTACAGTAATAAATGTGGATCGGAGACATTTTGACAACTCCTGTCGTCCAGCCGCGATACGTGCTCGCTTGGCGGGTTGCCGGCGCGTATTAATATGCAAAGCGCTGCAGCTCGCTCACGCCTAACGGGCATATGGCAAAGATCGTTCCCAGGTCCCTGTGCTCTTGTACCCTGACACTGTCCCTCTCTACTGCCAGCTATACCTACAGCGAAAAGTACACGGTACGGCACTGTACACACTACACAACTAGCGTTTCTAAACAAGTGCTGTGCTGTAAAGGGAAATAAAATTATATGAGTACTTGATGCTCAAGAAGAGCTTACGGTAAAGGAGAGAGCTTATCTTTTGTGGGAAAATTTACGCTCAACGAAAGTGTTGTTAAAAAAACTATATAAATAAAATTCTCTTGATGTCTGCGAGTTTAAACAGGGTGATTGAAAAATAGGAAAATGGCTATTGTCTTTATTATATTAGACCTACAGTTTATTATAAAGGTGTAGGCGAACTTAATTTCACTTCTTACATATTTTTCATTTTTACCAAAGATGTTTCAACTTTCAATATAGGACATAAGTTACTTAAGTTACTCCTAATTTTTTAACGAAGAATTTATTTAAATAATAATAATAATAATAATAATAATAATAATGATAATAATAATAATAATAATAATAATAATAATAATAATGATAATAATAATAATAATAATAATAATAATAATATATAGGTATATATATACAGGGGGTTCCGCGACTCGACCGACAAACTTATACCACATATTCCGGGGGTCATTACGATCAAAAAATGTTATATGACCTATAGGTGAATTCCTCTTTGTTTCGAAGATATCGAAGGAATTTAAAAAAAAAAATGATAAAAGAAAATTTAATCATCAATGGATAGCTTAATTAACACAAAATTACAGCAACCGTTCAAAATGAGAACCTCCATTTTCTAAACATTCAGGTATCTTTCGAGTCATAGAATGTTGCCAGTTAATTACTGCTAATTCATTCTTTAGAGAATTAGTAGCTTCAACTATACGGTCAGTCAACTCTTCGCGTGTATCTGGTTTACTATTACTATGCACACGAGATTTGAGGAAACCCCACAGAAAAAAAAATGTATAGGCGACAAGTCAGGTGACCGAGCTGGGCAATATATAGGACCGTCTCATCCTATCCACCTTCCAGGAAAATTTTCATTAAGAAACACCGTCACTAGTCTCCCAAAATGTGGTGGTGCCCCATCTTGCTGGAACCATTGCATTTAAAACTATTTCAGCTTACCCATCTCCATTTGAAAATGTTGTGTGGTGTGGAACAATGCGATCTGGGTATCGCCTGTGGTACTCCGCAGCTACAGCACGTCCACCTCCATTGCAAAAATCATACACGAAAACCTTTCCCGCATATTCTGCATTAGTAAAATGCGGATTAATAGCTTAAATTAATAAGACAGCACAAAAATAATTCATTTGTCAAACATACGTTAATTCGTCAAGGCTAACTCAATTATAATTTTTTTTTTTAATCATTCGATATCTCCGAAACTAAGAGGAATTCACCTATAGGTCATATAACATTTTTTGATCGTAATGACCCCCGGAATATATGGTATAAGTTTGTCGGTCGAGTCGCGGAACATCCTGTATATATACAGGTGTTTCACGGATATGGGACACCCCGATTATTTTCTTTATTATTAGGAATAGAAGAAAATCATTCAAATGAAGGTTGCAGTAGATCAAGGGTACATTCACTTATTGAAGAAAAAAAATTTAGACCAGTGGTTCTCAAGTTACAAACCAAAGTTACATTTTTTTAGGCTCATTCGGCAAAGTATTTTTTTTTTAATTCAACCACATAAATATTTTATCTTCTTGCATAACAAAAATATTGAGAAAAAATCATTTGAAAATTAAATAAATTTTATTTAACATAACACAAAACAGTAGGCTACTGCCACTAAGAAAGAAATATAGTGAAGACATCGATTATTTTGTAAAGTGCATACAGCAATTCACTAATGAAACTGCATTTCCCTTCCCTCATTAGAAATCTCCTTAATCCTTGCCTGTTCTCATGTATTTTCCTCATCCTCATCGGATCCTCGACTCGAACAGTAACATGAGTCGTAGCTCTGTACAGCTGATAAACGAGCAGCAATGTAACCATGCCAAGATGTGTTTTATTAGTCTGAAACCTGCGAGGCAATTTATAAAAGTGCCGACACTGAAATTATACTAAATATAAGCAGAATTTATTGGCCGCTCCATCTTTATCCGCGAGGTCGTCTCCCATCTCGCCATCTCCCATGATTATTCCTGAGATTTAAACCCTGATGCCACTGCCACACTGTAATGATTCCGTAGCGCTTCGGGCTGACAGAATACTTAAAACGAATCCCGGATTGCAATCGCGACGCAAGATGGAGGAAACTTCTACAACTGGTTGGTATTCTGACTTGACTTCCTCCCGTATGGATTTACTTCTTTAATATTATCATGGTTTTTGTTGTTTTGATAGAGTGATACATGTGACAGCTCTATTATGTGATATGAGGAGGTTAGGATGTTCAATTTGTTTTTGTTACATGTAAAACTTATATTCGCTGTCAGTATTCTAATGAGACCATGTCTATTTTCATAAATAAATATAACATCAAGGCGGAACTTCACTGTTTGTTTTCCAACACAAAAAGTTTCTGTATTAGAGAAGTTACCAGCAATTTTTAAAATAATTTTCCAACAGGATTTGACCGAGTAGGGTCATCTCATGTTTTCCAATTGAATCGGTGAGTGGAAAAACAGTATAATTCCAAAAAATAAGTTTTGAGAAAAGCGAGAAAAAACTGTTTAACTTTTTTGTTTTTATTTTTATTTTTTTCAAGTTTTAGAGCATTCAATTAGAAATATAAATATGTAATCAAAGAGAACAAAAAAAAATATTTCAGAAAAAACTACAATAAAAAATCTGTTGTGGCCAGCACAAGACCTCTCGCCATTTCCATTTTATGTTATATAAGTAATGTATTGCACTTCGCTATCGAACCGTCGTTTTGTAACAAAAAAATTACAGAACTTTACCCAAATATTGTATTTAACATGTCTTCTGCACACATACAATTCTAATTATATCTATTTTTCATTGTATAAGGAAGTTCCTATGTCAGAGATTCTTCCAATTCATTAACAAGATTGGCGGTATTTCTAATGGTTATATGCAGGTTATCTATAATTTTAAATATTTAATTAATAAAACCACAAGGAAGATTAAATGTACTTTTGATTTTTGACACTGATATCTGTCATTTACAATTTATGTTATAAACATTTGAATTAGTCGACTGGTTTCCTTAGTGTAGTTTCGCCTACTCGACTTATTACATCCCGATATTCTATATATTATAGCGTCTTTATCTCTAAATTTATAGAAGATATAATAAAAAATTTAAATGTAACAGATGTAGAATTTTGTTCTTCAAAATGCGTAATATCAAAAATTTTCAAATAATAGTATTTAGAAGAATTTTTTTAAAAAACTACTACTTCCGGTTGTTCAATTGTTACCAAAACCTTTTCAGCTCTTCCCAGGAATGTCAGATTGAGGAATTCATAGTAAAACATGTTTTATGTCTTATAGTTTTTGAGTAATCGTCCGTCCAACATCCACACATACACACATACATACACACATACACACATACACACACAAACACAGACATCATCGTAAAAATGTTAAAATCGGTTTATATGGACCTTAAATCGTACTTATTCAATAAAATCTGGAGATGTGATTTTTAGCATGAATCCAATACCTCTCTTAGCGAGAGGTAAAAAAGTAGTTGAATATGCATGGTAATTCATAACGGGTGCACCAAAATTAAACCATATATTAAGGGAGTCATTTTGTGTAAATTTTTTTACAGAGTTACAGCTCTTTGAAAGTGCACCCCACCAAACACATTTTTATTAATAAGTCTGGTACTTGATGCACTAAAATTTTGAAATTTAGTATGAGGTTACAACATATTGATGCAGATGTAAGTTTATACTTTCTTTTGTTTCTGTATCTTAACTACAGGCGTCTCATATGGGGAAGCCTTGAATGTTTTTATCGTTTTTTTAGCAATTAACATTTTTTCATTTTTACATATAAAATATTACATACAATGCAAAAATACCTACATAAATAAAACTTACTCTTGTCAAAATTTGATAAACGCAGTGTTTTAGATATTTTAATTTACATCGCCAGAACAAGGTGCCTTTTTCACCATAATGAAAATTAGGACTTAAGTTGATTTTTTACTCACTGATGAAACTTTTGGCTACCTCAGTTAAAAATAGCATTTTTTACTGTTCTTCCACTTATCGACTTTTTTCTTAAAGTATTCTTAAAACGATTTACCTAAATACAAAATTTCGCACGTAGTGATGCCGCGAGACGAGATAGGGCGAGAAACATATTTTTACCCATCTTAACATCAACTAAATAAATGACAAAATACAACTGAAAGTAAGACAATTAAAATCATATTTTCAATAAGTTTCCATACTTTTGTCCACCGAAAAAACGAGTATATGTTATTTCACTTAAATCGTACAGTCAATATCAAAAGATTTCTTGTGAATATATTCTTCGACATATTGACTTTAGAAAATACGATTCAAATTTGCGAGAACTATAAACATATTTTAAAAAAATGAAATATTTAAAAGTTTCCATACTTTTGTCCGCGACTGTATATATATATATATATATATATATATATATATATATCTCGGTATATACATAATAATTAAATTTATATGAATCCCGTCATATCTTCGAAACAATACATTTTCGGACACATATTTCCAATTTTAAATGGCACAAAAGTGACCCCTGTGGTGCACTCTCCACACCAGCTATGAGTGCCCGTGAGGTGACGCCTGGTAAGCGCCCACACGGTAAAATATATCCTCATCATTACCGATGTCTACATACCTATATGTAGATAATGGCACACTCAGAAATGGGTAAAATGCCGTGATGATATATTTATTTATTTATTTTATATTGTATAAAAATTTTCGACTTATTTTGACTTCTTCTCTATGCCCTATAAATGTGTTACACTTGTTTTTTAACATCCAGTATGTATCTGCAGTACAATCATATAACAATATAGAAAATTGAAACAAGAGTTTCCAATAGACAACTTTCAACCACCATATATTAGAAACAATTCATATTGCTTCCAGTTCATAGATGACAAAAACTGTCATCCTATAAACGTTTTTGTCAGAACTTGTAAACTTCCAATGAATAAAATATTCATGATCATTGTGGTCCAGGTTTAAATACTAATATGTGTGATTGAGAAGTTGAGTGTGAGTCTGTGTTTGAGCAATGTAGAATAAATTTTACACTAGAGCATGTCAGCTCTGCTTTGTTGTGTTGTGTTCTCTGGACGCTACGAATAATTCATAACGAATCAGGTGGAATTGGTTTCATTTGCTTCTCAATCCCACAGAGTCTGTGTTTATTAATTGCGAATTGAAATAGGGACTACGCAATTATCACATACAAAAACATCTTCATCTTTGGCTGCAAAAACTTCTTGACTGGAAAGGTGATTGAAAATTTCGGGATTTCAATAAAAAAATTGGTACATTTTCCGCCTCTACCGGTTTCGTCACCTCATGTGTCTTCTTCAGGAACTACAATAATATTACAGTTTTTGAAAAAAAATTAAATACAAACATGTTTAATATTATTGTAGCTCCTGAAGAAGATACATGAGGTGTCGAAACCGGTAGAGGCGGAAAATATACCAATTTTTTGACTGAAATCCAGAAATTTTCTTCCTTTCATCTTCATCTTTGTTGCTTCTAAATAATAAACTTCTAAATACCAAAGTTCGAAAGCAAGACGAGAAATGGCAAGAAACAATTCATTCTCTGCATCTCGTCTGGACCTATTTTTCCTTGCTTTCTCTCGATCTCGACTCGAGAGTCTCAAATTTCTCGAATTTATTATCAGAAATAGTAAATAAATTAACATTACAAGCAACATGGATAAACGAGTAGCACTGATTAAAACATTATATTACGTACAAAGTCTGGTGTTTGAATAGTAGGTAAAAAATAGGTACTCTACAATATCATGGGCTTTATTACCTGTTGCTGGGGGTATCAATCTGCTTTGTACGCTAATGTTAGTAATATGATTATATATTCGTATATTGCGAGCACTTAAAAGTTCCGTAAAGAGTATACCATAAGGTGTCACTTTTATGTAATTTTTTTGCCCTCCTGAAGTGTAATGGGAACTTTACAATTGTATACACAGCAAGTGTAACCTACATTTTACGCTTACTGTGTTGTAACTTGTCTAACTATGCGGTAAAATAATCAAAATACACTGGACGTTTATGGGCATTTAGAAAAGGAATAATCTTTACTATAATAAAGTTCATGTAAAGAAGTACTACCTACATAACTTATTTTTTTACTTTAACATTTCCTATATTTAAAATTAAATTATATAAACCAAAATCACGGCAGCGACATCTGTCATTGTAAAAATCCGCCGTTACCGACATAGTCACCGATCGATATACCTGTCAAATACGCGAGGCGAACATTGCTGAAATATCAAATATCGACACCTACCTATTATTTATTACGAAGCAAACATGAGCAAATAAATATATTTATAAACAACGTCTATTATTACAAATAAATTTTCGCTAGAAGAAGTACTCTAATGAAGGTAAGTAAAATCAAATTTGGAAATTGACTCAACCCCAGTATTTTAAACTAACCCTTTTCAGAAGTACAACCTATCTCATTAAAAAAAATGATTTTCATTATCGTCGGCCAAAAAGTTTGATACAATTCTCGTGCGTGAAGTATTTTACAGCGCTCCAGCTAATAAGTTGTCGCGCTGTAAAATACAACTTACACGCACTCGAATGTAAATAACTATTACTAGAGAAGACATCTCGAAAATGCGAGATCTGGCGGCATCGAAATATTTAAATGCAAATGATATTTTTTAAATACTTGGACAGTTCAAAAAAAAATCAAAAACAAATGACACATCAGATAAATGTTAAAATATATCCTCAAACAAAGAATGCACAAGTTGTGTCATGGCAAACTGATACTGCATAAAATATAATTATCAAAAATTAAAATAAATAAATAAATAAATATATCATCACGGCATATTACCCATTAATGGGTGTGCCAGTATCTACAACACATGTAGATATCGGTAATGATGACGATATATTTTAACGCGTGGGCGCTTACCAGGCGTCACGTCACGGGCACTCATAGCTGATGTGGAGAGTGCACCACAGGGATCACTTTTGTACGATTAAAAGTATGCACTGGCCGGGATCGAACTCGGGTCACCAAATTGGCAACCAGACACTATATGCACACGGACACGCGACCCCATAAAAATTAAAACGTTATTTTTAAATGAAAATGCAAGTGTTTGGCATCACTGTAAAGCTAGTTTAAAATACTTTCCGAAAATATAAAAAATGTAAGTACTATATACCATGCCATTTAAAAAAACAACGATGATTCGCTTCTGGCTCAATTAAAATTAGAATGGGGTATTCCACTCAATTTTTTTTTATTATTTTAAATAAAACTTCATTCAGTTTTGAAGCAATTCATAGTATTAAAAAATCTTAATTGTTCCTAGTTTAAGAGTATTTTATTTTCGAGAAATCAGTGTAACGTCACATTTCCCCTATATTTGTCTTTCTCACACACACTGCCCTGAGTACACTGCGAGAGAAAGATAACAATTGTATGACGTCAATTTTCCCTTTTAGCAAATATGAAATATCTCGTAAAGTAATTATTTAAAAAATGTTTTCATTGTTTTAACTATTATTTATTGAGCCATACTTTATGTTAAATTGACTATTTTTCATTTTTTTTTGTTATGGTGGAATACCCCATTCCAGATCTTTTACACCAAAAATTGGCATTTAATTTCGCGCCCAATTTTGTAATTTAAACTTTAGGTCTAAAATTAATAATATGGGAAATAGCCATTTGTCCTTATTTTTTCAATCGCCCTGTATTTATAAAAGAATAAAATTTCTTGTTCGTAGTACCTATAGTATATTTTTTGCTCAAATAATTAAATTATATACATAAACCAATTAAACTGTTAAATAAAATTTAAAGTAAAATATTAAAAGCAGCTGTTTAATTTCTCTTACAAAAATTTATTTGATTCTGTCTGGAAAAATTTCAACAAATATTCCTTAAGGTATAAAATTTATAAATACTCGCAGTCGGTTGCGAGAAAAGTTCTTTTTAAGATTTCTTCAGCAACACCAACCCTTTGAAGGAAAGTCGCGATTTAAACCCACTGGCCTATAAAACAAAATTTATTCCAGGTCACGGTATTACATTTCCAAAACAGCATAAATAATTATTATACCACATACAAAATTCATATTTTTATTTAAAAAAAAGATTAAAAATTAGTTAATTTGCATAATGCTGATGAGCATGAACAAGCAGCTAGCAGCAAGCAGTGAAGAATTTTTACAGAAAACAGATTTTAAAAACCATCTCCTCAGGCATTTTTGATTAAATTTTATGCTCGTTTTCAACGTGTATGCCAGTG
Organism: Ophonus ardosiacus; assembly: GCA_943142095.1. Taxonomy (NCBI): domain Eukaryota; kingdom Metazoa; phylum Arthropoda; class Insecta; order Coleoptera; family Carabidae; genus Ophonus; species Ophonus ardosiacus. The sequence goes on along the minus strand of OW964833.1, from coordinate 45,688,086 downwards.
TGGAATAGCGAAGGATGCAGGAAAATCGCAGATCGCGACTGCTTCGACTCAAACATCAACAACAAAAAGATTCATCGTTCATTCTGCCACTGCTAATTTGCTGCAAGAAAAAATCATCCAAGCTGATTTATCCGGAAATCGATTTTTCTACTGCAACTATGAAAAATTTTACTTTTCAATACTTTTTCAATACTATAAATAATTGTATTCCGCAGCCTTAATCCATCCATTTCACGATAAATAAAAAAAAAAAACTGATTTAAAATGTTTTCAGATTAATTTTACATTGTTGTTTCATTGTTTATTCTTTTGTTTTAAAAGTAGCTATCTATATTCTTTTAAATTGCTATTTATATAACTTTGATCTCTTGTAATTCCCTAACGGAAAGGAATAGGTCCTATGTTCATAGTTTTTTATTCAAATTTATCTCAGGAATTCGCTAAGTTGTTCAGAATTTTTTCACATTTTTGGCATTTGTTTTCTTTTTCATTGGTTTTCATAAATTATTTATAGACGTCAATCCAGCTTACAAATTAAATTATTATGATTCTTGTATTTGTACATTTTGTTATTTTTTGTTATGATGGAGGACCTCATTTTGGTGATTGTAGAAAAAATCACGTGTGTGTTTCGAACACAAATGGACATTGTCGATTTTAAGAGAAAAGTCGCGCGACAAGTCGTTAGTCGGTGTCGGATGTCGTACGCGTGCGCACTACGCAGAAATTTAGCGGTAGGCGTTGTCGGCTGTCGGCTGTCGGAGTCAGAATGCAAGCTGGTCATTTCTCATCTTTTCCGAGAACGACATTGATGGTCACGTCAACAGAAAATTGAAAATGAATGATATGACGTTGGATGTAATAATAATATATTATGTACAAGAAAACAGTAATCTGTAGGGCAAAATAAATAAATTATACAACGATTTAAAAAGAGAAAAATATATTTGGGGACAAATAATAATCATAATTTGTTTCAAATTAACCTCCTTACGTTACCCATTGCATTTGCGTTACGTTTTGCGTTGCGTTGTTATAAATAGGCCTCAACAGCAAGTTTAATATCAGTTGGCAAAGGTTTTCTGTAATGGTGGTTTCAGAATATCATGCAACTGATCAACTTGTTGTACAGACATTCTCGTAAATTTAAAAAAGTCTTCGTGATCACTTGACTTGAAATATGAAAATAATTTTCTGTGCGCACCAAAATTTTGCCTAACGTAAACGGTAATATGAGGATTTACCCACCATCATCTTATATATTTTTTTGTCTTCTCTTTTGCATCGGCCGTCGTAGTTTTATTATTTGAAGCTATATTACAATTAAATTAAAATAAATTGGAAGAGATATAGTATCCATAACCTCACTTAAAAGTGACAGTTCGCTACGACAGCTTCCGACTATTGTAGAAAGCAATGTCGGGTGCTGCTAACGTCAAACGACTTACGACAAGCGACAACCGACAAACGACTCAGTTGTAGAACAGGCCTTAATACATAAATAGCTATTTTTATCCTATTACGCAATCAATTTCATTTTAGTAAAAAACGCACATTGGCTATTTTTGCATTAACCCAGAGAATTTAATTTTCATATACGTTCATAGAATCTAAAATAAAATTAGGCTGAACTGCCAATAGATAATATTTGAAATAGAATTACTTGGAATCTGCGTGAGTCGAATTGGAATGTGGCGCGTACGATTAGTACCGTTGAATTAATTATCCCTCGGAAAGAATCGATTAATTGTGCTTTCACTTTTATTTATTGTTCTTTTATTGGGAAATTGCTTTAGAAAGAAGGGATTTTAGGAAAAACTCGCAGATAAACAAGATGTATGTGTTTTCACCGCCCAACGCGGTAATAGCTTCTTATTAGATTACATATTCTCCTAGATTTTACAATTTATACATGTTTTCACGACTTATTTGTTTACTTGTTTACGTATATGTTTTTCTATACTAAACAATCAAATTATCCAAATTCAAAATATAGTCTTTCTCGTTGTAAAACAAATAAAAAAGTAATATAATTTCTCTGCTTCGCGTTTAAAAAGTCAATTTCGTACAACTGTTTTTATTTTATTTGTGGAGTTAGTAACTTGTCTAAGGGCCGGTCTTATAAACAATAAATTATTCCTTAGTTAGTTACTGCACAAGTAAATTAAATGGACCATTAAAAAAAAATGGATATTTTAAAACTAATCTCACTATCAAATAACTAACGGGGGATTTAATTAAATTTTAGTAGTGTGTTTGTGGTTTTGTGAAAAGTTTCTGTAATTCACATTCGTTATAAACGTAAATCAGTTGATTTGACAGTTGGAAAAGACACATGATCGTGGGAAAAATCATATTGATATTGAAAAATATAACCTATTAAATATTGTTGAAGATTATTTTCATATAATTTGGAACGACCCGGTTGCGTAAAATCGTAAGGTTATTACTAGCTGATTCATTGCGGAAATTGACATATTTCTTAATGTTAGTGGTTATCATATATTTCATATGGATTTGTCCTGTTTCGGAACAATTTTGGTAGCCTACCTCGTGCAAATATAAATGCATCATCATTATCTGTTTATGAATCCGAGGACACTGATGATACAGACTCTAAAGATGACATACTCGACACATACATTTCTTAAAAAAATATTTAAAAAGTAAATAGTTCCCTATTTCAATTGTTTTAAAATAAACATAACAAAAAAAAATACAGTTTGACGTTTCTTTAACAACTGATTTAAATCTAAAGCATGAAATTCCGCAGTTACTTTAATAGGTCTATTTACTTGTCATTAAACTTTTATAATACCCAAATCTTCAGTTAAATTAGTTTAGTAGCTAACTAAATTTTAACTGTTGATTAAATAGTTTTATAAGACCGGCCCTAAGTGTCAAACACATAGGTACTTTTCATTTTAGTTGACATTACTCATGGAAAATTACATCTATTAAATTATTTATTGAACTTCCTTTATTAATAATTATTCAAATTTGGATTTGTTTAATAATTACGTGTGCACCACAAAGGTCACTTTTGTGACATTTAAAATTTGAAATAGTTTAGGGTCGGACAGGATCGAACCCGGGTCTCCAGATAAAAAAAGGAGAAAAGAAATTTGTATGTTCACAGTACACAAAATATCTTATTTGTATTTACATAACTCTCAGACGTTATTTACTTCTATATAAGTCAATAAAATTAATACAGCATTTCAACTATTTAAAATTGTTATTGACTTAGTTCATTTAGATCATCGTGACTAATACAACTTTAATGAAATTTTGTTATAAATTTTAAATAATACTGTATATTTCAACGATAGGTAAGATTTTTATATAATCCATTGTAATCCGATTTGGTCAAACGTTTATATTTAATAGCTGAAGATGGGCTTGCCCTAAGCCCGAAACATCCGTAATAAATAATTTTAAAATACACGTGGACCATTTATGCCTTCTTTTATCACCTTTAAACCATTCAACACTTTTCTTCAATTTAAAATAACAAATAAGGAGAGTGTTGAATGAAATACAAGTAAAGAAAAACAAATGTAAATTGTTTAAAATTTTATAGCGTATACTGTACATAAATAAAAATTGTTTAATATTTATCCAATATAACTTGTTTGTATTTGTAATTATATAGGTGCCGGATTTCATTAGCTACTGATAAAGGAAAGATCTTTTGATCAGTATCTGCCTTAATTATAATTAAATTGATCTTCAAGATATTAAAGCAAAAAATTAAAACACGGTTCATATTTAACCCAGTGACCTATTTAAGATAAGAAGATAACTATGTAAATAAATAATTAATTTTCTTGGAGCAAGTACAGGAGTTATTTTTACGCGATTTGAAAGTTGATTCTCCTGTGGAATTCGCACCCGGGCTACCGTAACCACAACCGGCCAATTAACGCACTCATCCATGTTGTGATTAATATTAGAAATATATGTAAGTCGCGAGAATCATATACAGTGAAGGTTAGGGGTAATTTTTAATTTAATTATAAATTATATTAACGTTAGATTCCATAATATTGAATCCAAGTAAATACACTCTATATAATCTGTAACTTTTTAGTACCTTTCAGTGTAAGGGTGCTGGGCGCACCGAGCCCCAGTGTGATAAATTTTTGTTGCTGAGCGTTCACCCATCCAATATATCGCTGCTGTGTAGCCTGCTCGGACTAAAAATTCACTCAGTTGTTCAAATGCTCTAAATATGCGTACACTTATGTAACATTAGCTTTGTTCGATGACATGTACTAGGCCGCCCTAGTGTTAACTTTCTTACACTAACATGTTTTATGAGAAACGGGCAGCTTCTGGCAGGCTGTTCGATGACAAAAATTTTAAGAACTAGTTCTCACGTTTCTGACCTGACTCGCGAGGTGGTGTAGAAAGTGCAGAGTAGGAGTCACACATCTGTTTATTAACCTAAAATTTTACACATTGAGAAAATAAAATAATGGATTCAGATATAGTATATTCTCTTTGTTTTGTTATATAAAGAATTAATTAATATATCTGTCTCTGAATCTGATGAAGAATCAAGTGATGATTGATCTTCGTCAGAATCGTTTATTAGTTCAAACATTATGCTCTTTAAAACAAATATTTCTGCAGTCACTTCTTTGCAGCTTTATGATATGACTGTATTTATAAACAACCTAACCTTTTACACCTTTGGCTACGCTTGGATTGATTACTCACAGCTGAGCAAACTTGCCCAAATATACACTAGTGTGTTTTATGAAACCACAAGAATTAGACTGTACTAGTGTACACTACACTGCACTGCACTACACTGCTCTGCACTTCAAGCACTTCTCATCGAACAGAGCTACTGTTTTCGACTGGTTTTGAAAATTGCAAGTAAACAGTTTCACGTACTTTTGATTGTAAACTAAATCCGTTTTCAAAACTGCATGTAAACGTAGTAATAGAAAATTTTGTTAAAGTACAAATGAAATTTATAGTTAATTAAATCAACTTTTATACATGCAAATTACGTAGTAAAAATAGTTGGATTAAAATCGAATCGTTTATAATTGAAAGGTATTTGAAAGGCAGCATCTGAGTTCTTTCTTGAAATTTTCTCAAATATATAAGAGCTTTTACTATTGGTATTCTGTTGTAAAGAACGTGCTCATACATTTTCATGTCACTTGACTAGGTCGGAAATCAGGGCACCTGTGGTACAGACTTAGCTGTTCTTTCTTTCCTAACGGTAACGGAATACATGAATTTTAATCTCATTTATACATATTCACTGCTTAATTCAGTTTGATTTGTTTCATCTAAATAAATATTTATCTGACGGTAATACAAAAAGATTTATTTACGCTGTTGAAATCCAACAAGAGATGGTATTATAAACAAAAGGAAATTTCATTAAAATAATAAATCTATCACAAGGTTCTCTGTTTATATTTTTCGTGTAGCAACGCTTCTACATAAATTTAGATAGGGTATATATAGGTACTTGTATAATTTAACATAAAATGCATTTTATGTTACATTTCATAATAAAAACAAATATTGAATAATAATAATAATAATAATAATAAAAATACGTGATATATGTTTAGTGTCCGGTTCTGTTTCGGACGTCGGGTTTAATTTCGAAGTTATACTTTAAAATCATTAATAGTTATTTATGTATTAAGAGCGTAAGGAGGCTTCTATGGCCTGTGGCGGGATTTTGAGCCCGAGGCGTAAGCCGAGGGTTAAAAACACGTCAAAGGCCATAAAAGCAAGTTACGCTCGTGGTACATACAAAACTTTATGCACGGACAAAAATTTTCAAATTACGAGTGTATCGAAAAGAATTATGTCATTTGAGTTTTATTTTGTGTATCTCCGTGTTTTCCATATAAATATTACAAAATTAATATTAATTTTTCATTAAAGAATACAAAAAAATTCGATTTGTAATAAAAACTTTTCATGTTGCCTCTTTAAATTGTTTATATTGTAGGTTATAATTTGGTTTGACGTTTCATTATAGCCCGGCGGGCTATAAAATGACGTTTATATCAAAGAAATTCGTGTATAATTGTCAAATTATGATACGTCCGTGCATAAAATATCTTTTAGAACTCATATTAATATTTATAATAATACTACCTTTTTATTAAGGTGAAATCAAGTATTTAAAAAATTAAATAAAAATTATTTTTTATCATCACGACTTATTATCCATTTCTGAGTGTGCCACAATCTGCTTTATCGCAGATATCGGTAATGATGATGGCATATTTGTACCGTGCGGGCGCTTACCAGGCGTCACCTCACGGGCACTCATTGCTGGCGTGGAGAGTGCACCATTGGGGTCACTTTTGTGCCATTTAAAATTTGAAATATTTGGCGTCGGTCGGGATCGAACCCGGTTCCCCAGGTTCGCGACCAGACACTCTGGCACGCGGCCACGGGACCCCAAAACAAATAGATGTTAATGGTCCTGTTTATCTCCATGATTCATAATCATCAAAATCCATCAACTACATACGTCTATGGCCTTAGCAGTTGCATGTCTGTAAAACATTATTAACAAAAAACTAAGAAGTTAGGTCAATCTGTGTTCTAATGTCCTTGATCCTCAACTTAAATTATTTGCTCTCCCATATTGTCACATTCAGTGACAAATTTTCTTCTCCGAATCCATTGTGCTGAAACCGTTTCTGCGTTTGTCTCTTTCTCGGTCCCGCGCGCGTCTATTCTCCCTCTGGAATGATCGAGGCCGGCGTCCCGACGCCCAGTCGCAGTCGCACCGTGTTAATTCGACTGATGCTTGTGATTTTTGCTAAATTACACTTAATACGTCTGTGCACGCGGTTTTACACCACTCTTGCTACTGCGTCATCAGGGGGGAATTTAGGAGGGTGAGAATGCAGTTGCTGTTACTTAGGGGAATGTTTCATTTGCAACATTAGCGTTACGTTTTTCCACGCATTTTTTTATTTATACGTATTGCTCCATTGTTTTATGTGTTTCTGCAGAATGGTCGAGCAGACAGAAAAAAATTGTGTGTGCTTAAAACCGCACGTCCGAAGTGAAATTTTTTATTTTATTGCAGTATTTCATACAATTAATGACAGCTCATAAACGTCCTAACAACTATCTTATGTTTCATGTGTACTTGATATTTTAATTACTGTAAAAATTGCTTGCCTTGATTTTGATTATATTGGCAAATTTTTCACATTTCTGCATGACAGCCCTTGACGATACCTCTCATGTAATACTAAACACGACATGGTTTTGACATCTTTATGCAGAAAACAAAAACCGATTAAACTGTCAAACTTTTGACATTTCTCTATGGCAGCTCTTGACGATACTACTCCGTTGACACCAAATACGACATGGTTTTGACAACTTTATGTAAAAAGCAAAAGCAGATCGAGCTGTCCAATTTTTGCTATTTCTGCATGGTAGCCCTTGACGATACCTCTCATTTCAATTAAAAGTTGCATATTTTTTATTATGTTTTTTGTTTCTACGCAATTTTAAAAAGAAATTTTAAAATATTCTGTTTTTCTAGTTTTCATAAATTATTTATAAACGTCAAATGTAAATTTCACTTATAGAAAATAAATTTCATATTCTTTTGTAACTATTTTCATCATAATATTTCTTTGTTTACAATATACACACGTTCCTCATTCGAATAAACATTCATTATTTAATGTATATCTTTTCCATATGTCAAATTGACGTTTGACGTTTATTCAATAATTTATGAAAACCAGAAAAAAAAGAAAACAAATTCCATGGCCATTGCTACTAATTAGCTGAAATTTTGAAATTTCTTTTTAATATTGTGCAGAAACAAAAAACAACAAAACATGTAAAAACAGTTATACAGGGTGTTACAAAATAAGTGTCCCAAATTATGGAGGCAGATAGTACAGACCAAAATGAGTAAAAAAAGTATCTCCTGTGCTGCAATACTATTTTTGCCCTCCTGAAGTGTAATGGGAACTTTACAATTGTATACACAGCAAGTGTAACCTACATTTTATGCTTACTGTGTTGTAACTTGTCTAACTATGCGGTAAAATAATCAAAATACAATGGACGTTTATGGGCATTTAGAAAAGAAATCTTCTTTACTATAATAAAGTTCATGTAAAAAAGTACTACCTACATAAGTTATTTTTTTATTTTAACATTTTCTATATTTAAAATTAATTTATATAAACCAAAATCACGGCAGCGACATCTGTCATTATTGTAAAATTCCGCCGTTACCGACATAGTCACCGATCGATATACCTGTCAAATACGCGAGGTGAACATTGCTAAAATGTCAAATATTGACACCTACCTATTATTTATTACGAAGAAAACATGAGCAAATAAATATATTATCAGTCATAAACTAAATAAAATAAATATATCATCACGGCATATTACCCATTTCTGGGTGTGCCAGTATCTACAACACATGTAGACATCGATAATGATGACGATATATTTTACCGTGTGGGCGCTTACCAGGCGTCACCTCACGGGCACTCGTAGCCGGCGTGGAGAGTGCACCACAACGTCAATTATTACAAATAAATTTTCGCTAGAAGTACTCTAATGAAGGTAAGTAAAATCAAATTTGGAAATTGACTTAACCCCAGTATTTTAAACTAACCCTTTTCAGAAGTACAACCTATCTCATTAAAAAAAGTGATTTTCATTATCGTCGGTCAAAAAATTTGATACAATTCTCGTGCGTGAAGTATTTTACATGCACTCGAATGTAAATAACTATTATAATGTTGCATTTTAAAATAGACAAATATTACATTGCTGTCAGTGTTTGACAATAGTGAGTAACCATGGAAGTGATGAACCATAATGTTGCATTTTAAAATAAATTCTCTGTATATAGATGTAACGTTATTTATATATTTGTATAGTACCTACTCGCATGTAGTGAAGAATACAGAATAGTTAATAATAGAATAGATTGTGAAATGATGGAGTGTAACGCCAACCCTGTATTTAGTGAGGGCGGAAACAGTTGAGTTCGACTTCGATAGTCGGTAGTCAGTGGTCTGGGACCCCAGTGCGCGTGTAAAAATGTGAAAAGTATTTGAAGGATTTTATATCTCGGGGGTAATATAAAATGAAAATATCTACACTTTTGAATTATGCTTTGAGCGTTCAACTACAGGGATAGACATATGATCAAAAGAGCTGAATTGAAGCACGGAATGATATTCAAGTCTGATACTTCTTGGTGGAGTTAATGACACCCACACTACCGTAGCAGTAGACGAAGACGTACACTTAGAGTATTTCCAACGCATCCAGCCACAGTGGCAGTGCTGTAATGTTTATAAATTCGCTAATGCTTTATTCACATCGTACCGGCTCCGGCACCAGCGCCGACCGCAAGACTTATACATATCTTTGAAGATTCGTTATCAACACTCTTAATACTAATTCTATCCATCTTCAAAGCGTTACGCGCGAATACACATATCAACGCAACACAACATTCTTTAACCTCATTCCACTACGGAACAAGAAGGTCTGCAGAATATTATACACATACTCTCTACCTAATCTAACTGTTTTTAATTTTCTATTTTATAATGCATGCATAACGAATAAGTAATCCAATATAATGTAAGGTAAGGTTGAGTAAAATTCTGATGGTGTTATGAAAAAAAGGATTAACTTGTTTTCAAATAGTATATTATGTGGCAAGTGTGTGAAGCTGAAATTTTTACATGAGGGTGGAGATTGTGACACGAGCCGAAGGCGAGTGTTGCAATCCACCCGAATGTAAAATAGGCTTCACACACGTGTTACATACTATACTTTTTCTACGACCTAATAAAATATATTTTTTCTTCACATTGTCATTCTTTTAACGCAAAGCCTCTATATTATCGACTTGAGTAACCATGTTACCAACTTTACGGGTGTTTAACAGCTTTGTTTTATTAAAATACAATTCAGTTTGTAATATTTAAAATAATGAACGGTGCGTGAAATGCTACTTCACGCACAGTGTGCAAAAAATCAAACTTCACACATAAAAATTGATACGGGAAGTACTCACTTCACGCATGGGAGTAGAAAAAAAAGTTTTATTATTGGCAATCGATTTCGTCGCAAGGGACATCATCAGGCCACAGCTGTAATATACGTTATATATACTCATATATAAATACTCTAAAAATGCGTATACTTACGTAACATTCTCTTTACAATCAAATAATATTACTACCAAGTTTATATCTACCCATTTTTGAATTATTTCCCCAAAAGTCATATACCCCATATTCAGATAAAAACTTCAAAATTTTCAAAAATCTAATTTTCATGTATCTAGATACTTCTCAATGCACTGATTTCAAATTTTCAAACCGCAGGTCGATATCTCTTTTCGTTCTCGAGATATTTAGATTCAAAGTTTTGCATAAAACTGCCCATTTTTGGGTAATAACCCAAAAATGGGCCGAGATACGAATTTCACGACACTACCATTCGATTTTACGGATAAAAATATATATGTATATCAATTTTCATAATTTTTGACTAACCAGTTCATTTTTTATGAATAAAAGTTTGTAAACCCCTGAAAACAGCCAAAATCTGAAAAAATCGTAAGGGGTACCCCTTACGATTTTTGCGATTTTTGGCCATTTTCAGTTATTTTGTTTTAGAGACTGTATGCGTTGTTCAAAAATTATGAAAATTGGTATACTTATGTAATTTTTCCCGTAGAATCGAATGATCATATCACCAAAACCATATCTCGACCCATTTTTGGGTAATTACCCAAAAATGGGCAGTTTTCGGCAATACTTTCAATCTAAATATCTCGAGAATGAAAAGAGATATCGACCTGCGGTTTCAAAATTTGGAATCAGTGCACTGAGAAGTATCTAGATACATGAAAATTAGATTTTAAAAAATTTGAAGTTTTTATCTGGATATGGGGTATATTGACTTTTGGAGCAATAATTCAAAACTAGGTAGAGATCTAGCCCAGAAATGGGCAATTTTGAGAAAATATTTGAGATTGAACATCTCCAAATTCAATTTAACGCATAGTCTACTCCGAATTAGGATTTTTATTTTGAACACTGTCTACGTGTAGACAATGGTGTATAAATTACGTGACGTAAATTACGTGCCCAACATCTGACTAATAAATTTGCACCTAAACACTACAAAAAGAAATGAAATAATTTATTGTGAAAAGATAAATGAGTAGTAAATAATATTTTTGTTATGAAAGTAGCTTATAAAAGTAAAAGCCTATTTCGTAATGTATTTATTAATAAAATGAAGTTCGGTACACCAAAGTGAAAACTTCTTTAAAATATAATATTTGCTTTGTTTAGTTACTGTTATGTAGAAGTTTGAATTCATTCTAAAGTAAACGCTAAAACGCAACGATGAAGTTGTTAAAAACTTTCAACACATCTACGACATTTCAAATACAGACACATAATTGGAAATTTTGTACTTATAAAAAGTTCAAATCGTTAAAAATGACAACTGAAATAGCGTAGTTCATGTGCATCACCACAAAGAAAGTATTCTTTTATTGTATACCGAGAAGATCTATTTTTGAAGTATTTTCTGTGCTTATAATAGGTGATTTTGATTGTCGTGATTCTAAGGTATTATTGGTGCAATATGTGACACGTGGCAACCATTGATATTAGTTAAAAATACGCACTCAACAAATTTTTGCAAGAAATGAAATTGGAATATTATCAATTAGTTGTGTAATGTATAAAGTTATTAAATGAATTTATTGAGAGTTGCATGGCTATGAGTATCTAAACTTTATAAATACAAATCTCTAATGTATTGTCTATCTATTTATGTCGTATATATATCTAAAACACCCAAACTTATTGCATAATCTGTAATTAAAGCAACAAGTGCAAATTCATTAAAACGTAAGTCGTAGCTGTTTTCGATTCTATTTAATCCTGACAATTTAAATCGTCAGCAAAGAAATTATTTATTGCGGACAACTTAATAATCCTTTCAGACATCGCAAATCGCAAATAACAAAAATGAAAAACTTATAACCACCTTATATTATAACTTTAAAGACAAACAGCGTCATATCCAAAACTAACCTACAAATTCAGTTGACCTGACTGCACCAAGTTACGACATATGTTACTATTTGCAATCCCACTTTCTTTAAAATGAAATTATGCTTAACTTATTATTTTGTTTATACTTTTAAAAATAAATAAATAAATATATCATCACGGCATATTACCCATTTCTGGGTGTGCCAATCTGCTTTATCGCAGATATCGGTAATGATGAAGATATATTTGAACCGTGCGGGCGCTTACCAGGCGTCACCTCACGGGCACTCATTGCTGGCGTGGAGAGTGCACCCCAGGGGTCACTTTTGTGCCATTTAAAATTCGAAATATTTGGCGTCGGTCGAGATCGAACCCGGTACCCCTAGGTTCATGACCAGACACTCAGGCACGAGGCCACGGGACCCCATACTTTTACTGTACAGAAAGCAAAGAGTATTGTTAAAAGTTAGTAAGAAACTCAAAATTGTACTTAAGAAACACAAAATATCTTTAATAATATGAATTGAAAATGTGCTTCCATAAGAACTACATACATTCTGATTTGATTTAGGGTTTCGCGCCAAACGAAAATCTTAACCTCACTAATGTGGTCTATAGAGCTTTTTATTCTGAATCCAACTATATATACAATTTTTATACCCTTACAGAACAAAATTTTCAAAAAAATGATATTGCCTTATTTTATTTTTTGATTTTATTAACAGATGAGCGATGTTAAGCAATATTATCCCTATATAATTTATGCTTTCTTTAGGGTTTAGTTGCAACATGTTCTATTTCTCACTCTTTTGGCATTTTTTTTTCTCTCCATATTTTAGTTATTAATTTATGCATTTGTTGTAGTAGTACTTCTCCTCGATGTTTTTGTGTCTAACGGGAATTGCGGGTTGTACGATTTGGAAACTGTGCTATGCACTCATTTCCAAAATGACGAAATGTTGACATTGCTTGTTATTACCTTAAATCATATTGCTAATAATCAATAAGTAGACTTGTTAATCAAAATAGGGATGTAAGGTTATTTCAGATCGCATCCTTTTTATTTTTTATCATAATAAAAATTTATTTGACATCTCGGGAGGAATTTCCAATGACGGATCAAGTTATTAGTAAGTTTGATCAGCGATAATGAGCGTGACATTTTTTCCCGGGGAATTTATTAAACTGATTCTGAATTTAAACTTGGGCCTCGTGCTCGTTCTGTCCTGCAGTCTGCGAACGCTCATCGTTGCTATGACAATGCCGTAAGTCCGTAAGTTTTAACCCACGCCACGCACTCACGACATGAATTTCAATGAAGAGTTACGCTTACGCAAGGATAAAAATATTTAATGTGCGATCTTATATGCTCTTAATCTCAATGTTGAAATGAACACAGACTTTATAATCTGATTATGACAGACTCACAGAGATGTTTTTAAAGCAGAAGAATAACAAACAGTAGAATATTATTTATATTCATTATCAACTTAAGAAAATAACACAGACAAAATTGGATTATACACTTTAGGTGAGGATAGTCCTGCGCGCATTAACGCTTTACTACGCGAATTGTATACAGGCTGTTTCAAAAGTAAAAAAAAATTAAAGGCATACAGTACTAACCAAATAGAGTAAAAAAGTCAAAGATCAACAACGGTCTGATCTTCAATAGCTTCCGAGATATGAGGCAGTGAAAAATGGGATTTACCTCTGCTATCTTGAAAACTATAAGAGTTACGATTTTAATTAAATAAGACTTTTTGTTTACCGTTCAGAGGTCATCTTAGATGTGCTTTTGTTTTATTAAAAAAATCAAATAATTGTACTAAGTTAAATGTTGAGAAAAATGTTTCATATAAAATTTTATTGTTTTTAATAAATAAATAAATATATCATCACGGCATATTACCCATTTCTGGGTGTGCCAGAATCTACAACACATGTAGACATCGGTAATGATGACGATATATTTTACCGTGTGGGCGCTTACCAGGCGTCACCTCACGGGCACTCACAGCTGGCGTGGAGAGTGCACCACAGGGGTCACTTTTGTGCCATTTAAAATTGGAAATATTTGGCGTCAGTCGGGATCCCCCAGGTTCGCGACCAGACATTCAGGCACGCGGCCACGGGACCCATTGTTTTTTATAATCTATTTACTGACATAGATAACATTTTGTTCGATCACTATCACTGTCAGTTTTTCTTCGATTTTTCATTTATCACGAAAACAGTAGAAGATCAGACCAATGTTGATTAAAGTTTTTTTACTCATCGTAGAATTTAATTATCTATATAACACATTTTTGTCCAAAATTAATTGGGAACTTTTGTGAAAAGAAAAACTGATTTCACATGTTAAACGCATATGACCAGCTTTTTAATTAACCTGTATACAGGGTGTCTCACAACTCGCGCCCCAGACGAAACTGATACTTGCCGACGACAATAGGTTGCCAACAAATAGAAGAAAATAATTTGCGGCTGCTTGCATAACGGAGTTACAAGACTTTTTAATCCACCAATCCCGAAAGGATATCTTGAGGTGTGATGATATTATTACAAAATAAAACTGGTTGCTAGGTTTTAAAAATACTACTAGTGAGTTACAAAATTTGTTTGACTTACTGTAATTTTGACACTTTAGAGTTGACTTTTCACTGTCTACAAATTTAGGTTAGCAAAGGTGTCATCCGAGATCATCACAAGATTTCTATCCGGAAAACATTCTGAATAGACTCGTGCTGCCTCTCTGGCGATACGTCCACATTCTCCGAAAATTATAATCATTTTTAAGTAATCAGCGGCTGAATACATGGTAAGAATTTGCCTTTTTTTATTCACCTTGTCAAATTTAATTTGACACTGACATTTTTCGAAAACTACAGTCGCCCACACATTTTAAAGATTTGATTTGTATAAAACCATAGTAACGTAAAATTACGGCAAACACACGTTAAAGGTGTAGGTTTCTGATTGGTCAATTTTAAGACGTCTTTTCTCTAATATTTTTTAAGCTAGATTTTTTTTTCTTCGAAATTACACCTCCGAGTGCTTTCTCGTGTTTCCTCATTCGCTCTGGGGCGCTAGTTGTGAGACATCCTGTATGTATAGGTATAGACCAGCTCGCCGTATGTTAAAAAAATTGTGCCCTTCACTGGAAAAAGTTGGGGACTTCTAAATTAAACTACGAATTTGAATCTGTGTAGAATCCAATACAGCATCTATTCAACTGGGAAATTGCTTATTGAAAACATCATTCGTAAGTTAGTTTATCACGGAATTGACAAAAAATATTTTGAATTTAGAGAGCGGATAAAACGTACTAAAAACACAGTAAACTTTGATATTGGCGGCCATACTCGTATATGATCCGCGGACATTTTTCGCCATTTACCAGAAAAAACATCATTTAGTGTTGCGGTGCGCAAATTGTTTATTTAACAAAAACAAGCTTACTTCATCGACCAACAGGTGTGGAAATTCTGATGATTTTCCGAAGCGAAGGCCGGAGTTCTGTGCTGTTGGTGCTGTTGTTGTTGTCATTGACACGTTGTCATAGCGACAGCTGACGTTTTACGCTTACGGCTATTTGTTTTTTGGTTGGCAAAAAAATGTATTTGATTTTATTTTTTATCGTAATAAAAATTTATTTGACAGCTAATGCCAGGCTTTGATGTTGATTGTAAATGATTAAATTCTCATTACAATCTGCATAATATTTGCAGGATTTTACATTTTTTGTTTATAACTCAAAAATAAATTTACAGAAATTAATAACATAGATCATTTTTTTTCGCTTGAATGGGGTCTGGTGCCCGCGTGCCTCAGTGTGTGTCACGAATCTGTGTTCAATCCTAAACGACGCCAAAAAAATATTTCGAATTTTAAATGGACAAAAGTGACCTCTGTGGTTCACTTTGCACGCCAGCAATAAGTGCCCGTGAGGTGCCTGGTAAACTGTAGTTATAAACAGATTTTATATATTTCTATTTCCTATGGTAATTTGATTGTTTTTGAACTGTTATTTAAATATTTTGAATAATTGATTTTTTCTAAAAATTAAAATATCTCAAATCTCCTGCGTTATAGCAAGAGTATCTTCTTTTGCATTATGTAATATTTTATAAGTAAAAATTATAAAAATATTTATAAGTGAAAAAACTAACTATAAAAAATCTGATGTGCCTCCCGCTTTTTAAATAAATAAATAAATCATCACGGCATATTACCCATTTCTGGGTGTGCCAGTATCAACAACACATGTAGGCATCGGTAATGATGACAATATATTTTACCGTGTGGGCGCTTACCAGGCGTCACCTCACGGGTACTCATAGCTGGTGTGGAGAGTGCACCACACGGGTCACTTTTGTGCCAATTAAATTTGGAAATATTTGGCGTCTGTATCCATGTACCTGTGTAAAACAATAATTATAATGACAGATATAAGATATCTGCAAAATTAATATAAATAAATAAATATATCATCACGGCATATTACCTATTTCTAGGTGTGCCAATCTGTTTTGTTGCAGATATCGGTAATGATGATGACATATTTGTACCGTGCGGGCGTTTACCAGGCGTCACCTCACGGGTACTCATAGCTGGTGTGGAGAGTGCACCACACGGGTCACTTTTGTGCCATTTAAAATTGGAAATATTTGGCGTCTGTCGGGATCGAACCCGGTTCCCCCAGGTTCGCGACCAGACACTCAGGCACGCGGCCACGGGACCCCGCTTTTTAATTTTTATTAAATACATACTTACTATTTACTTATCTTGCAAACTATATTATATCCTTTGCATATATCTATTGCTTTATATGATCCATTTCGTTAATGTGAAGTTGTAAACTAATATTTGACACTTTCATAACACGTGCTTACTCACAGCTGTTTGATTTTTAGTGCTGCAAGCATATCAAATTTATATCGGATCATTCTGTACTCTAATATTTATGTATGATGGAAAATATATTATTTTTACTAAACTTAATTTCATTAGACTCAATACAATCTTCTAAACATGGTTTCATCATTAATTTTAATGTAATTGCTTCCCTGACAGTGATATTTGTTTGACGCATAGGCAAGCTGTTGTACAAAAATAAATTATTTTATAATTTAATATTTAAATTATTTCAAGTTATTTACTAAATGATATTATAGTAGAATTGAAGATTGTACCATTATTTCCAATTTTTATTGATAAAAGTTGCTGAAAAATTATATTCAATGAATTTTTTACAAGAAAAACTGTTAAAAGCTTGTATAAGTGATACTTCCAGTTATCCGATATACACTAAAAACTAATGAACTCTTCCCACATTATTATAGAATGGATATACAAAATTTCAAAATTTTCTGATTGATAGTATTTGAGTAATCAGACACACACACACACACACACACACACATACCTACAAACATCAAATCGTACTTATTCACTAAAATATCTATATGCGATTTTTAGCACGATCCTTATACCACCATTACCTAGGGTAGCGGATGGTAAAAACGTTCATGGCTTGCCTCTGGTTGAGTTACAGAAACAAAAGAAAGCGTAAATATGCAGCTATGTAAATAGTATCCTCATACCAACTTCCAAAATTTTAGTGCAACTAGTACCAGAGTTAGTAATAAATATGTGTCTAATGAGGTACACTCTCAAAATTATTCCCCCAATATATCGCAGTTCATCAGATAAAATTGGTCAAAAATATGCTTCTAATAATGAGGAATAGTGACATAAATCAAGATTATATTTTTCAAGAGATGGAGCTAATGTCGTTTCGTTTCGAGCTAATGTAAGTAACTTTACATTCGAGAACTGTCTTCTTTAATTTAAGTTTTAGGTAAAACTATTTTTTGGACTTGTGTCACTCTTCTCGCCGTGGTGCGATATGATCTTATTTTGCACACTTCTTATGAATCGCCCTGTATCAAGCATAATTGTGACAACCATTATCGAACAGAGGTAGTATCAATATTTAACTACTTTTATTCACAAAATTAATTATTTATTTAATATATTAATTCCATGCTGCAGAACAAAGTAGTTTATACATAATTTAGATAGGCGCGATGGTGTTGATAAATCAATTATGAAAGTAGTGTAAATCTGTCGAGTTGTAAATAAAACATTATGATTTTATCAAGTTGGCTAACAAGCTGTAATTACCTCAGCACGCAACCCAAACATGCAAGTTGCACGCGAACTTTACCACATTGTAAACTTAGACAAAGCGACAGCAATGTCTTGGGCTTGGGTTTGGGTTTCCCTATCAAAATCATGTTACATTGCTTGACAACTCTCTTGTATCTAAATACGCTAAATGGAAAGTGTTTTTGCATGATATTGATAGAATTATTATATCAATTTCGTGATTAGCAATAACAGCAACAAGGGTTCCGCTTCAACTATGCAATCAATATTTCACAAGAGATATTACTAGAAATATAATGTATGTTTTATAATTTCACTTAAAATTTAAATATCCTTGTAAAATTAAAATATGTTAAGTTGTACACTCTAAGAAATTCTGTTTAAAATAAACACTAAAATTGGTTTATACAGGCTGTTTTAAAGAAAGTAAAATTAAGGCATATAGTACTGACAAAAATGAGTAAAATAAGCTTAATCAACATAGGTCTGATTTTCAACTGTTTCCGAGATAAATGAAAAATCGAAGAAAACTTGATATGATAGTGATCGAACAAAATTTTGTCTGTCAGTAAATAGACTATAAAAAAAAAAACAATAAAATTTTACATGAAACATTTTTCTCAATTTCTAATACAGTACAGCCTCAATAATCCGGATCTTTGTAATTCGGATTCTTCGGTAGTTCGGAGTCCTGTTTACTTGTACTATGTACTCTATAGTCCGGATTCCGGACAGTTTCGGTAATACGGATGCGTACCTACGTTGTAAATTCGTTTGAAACAGCAGTTGGCTGCAGCAGACCACCCTACTCACGTACTGTTAGTAGTCGAAGTGTCCTGATTATTGCACTATGGGTCCGCGAAAACACATTACGTTGTCTTTACAAACAAAAAATAAGATTCTTGAACAATTAAAAAATGGAGTGTCGAATAAACAATTAGCGGCACGATATGGAGTGGGTACTTCTACCATTTCGGACAAAAAAACAAAAAAAAAACATATTCAAGAGTATTTGATAATTTTCTAATTGTGCCACATGGTTATATACTTTTTATCTATGCAGATTTATTTCCAACTGTGATTCTGGGCCAGGATTTATATATGTATTTAAATAAAGCATTACAAACTGCTCACTGAACTGAATTTTGTATCAATACAAGAAAAATCGCGGTAATCCGGATATTTCGTTATTCCGGATTGGGTGTGTTTTTATTAGTTCGGATTAACGAGGTTGCACTGTAGTTACGAAGTTAAATGAAAATTAAATATTGGCCAAGGCCGCTACAACATTGAACTTTACAATTATTTCATTTTTTAAAAAAACAAAAGCACATCTAAGATGACTTCTGAAAAATAAACAAAAAGTCTTATTTAATTAAAATCGTAATTCTTATAGTTTTCAAGATAGTAAACCCCGTAAAACATATTTTTTACTACATCATATCTCGGAAACTATTGAAGATCGGACCCGTGTTGATTAAGCTTTTTTTACTTTGGTCAGTACTATATGCCCTTAATTTTTTTTACACTTTCTTTGAAACACTCTTTATAGATCCACACTAAGTGTAAATTTAACCACTTACAAATTTGGTATAAAAGTACACGTTGTAGTGGTTCAAAATTGAATACGAATATTTCGTAATATAGCACCAACTAATGTATTTTAACTATGCAATTGTCACGAGATACATATATGTATGTATGTATGAATGTATGTATTATAAACAAATAAAAGAAATATGTTCAAAGATCTCATTTATAGAATGCATTTTCCATAGATTAAATGATGATATAGTACATACCAGGTAATAGGGAAACTTCATACCTAATGCCTTCGTTTAAGAAAACACATTTACATATATTTTTATATTTCACTTTAAATGTTAGTTTCTACATTATTATTTAATACACAAAACACAGAAATATAGATCCGAACACTACGAAATATCGCAACAAACTAACCAGAAAACTAAGTACCGTGCGATTTTTAACTTGTTTCATTAGGATCAGTATAATTTTACATGTCAAAGAGTTTCAGTCACCAACCTGTATAACATCTGAATTCTAGTCTAAGCTTTTGTTTAGATATTCATTAGAAGGAATTAGATTTTCCGACGACCACTACGAAAAGTATATAAATTCACACGCTAAACTATTACTGAAAGTTGGTCATTGCACATCACTACCAAAGCTGTGTGAAATGAAAGCTCGTTAGCCAATCAGATGCATCCGCAATTGTGTGATATGATTTTATCACACGCTGCGATAACTGATCGAACTAACCTAAAAATTTGTATGTAAAAATTTGAAAATTGCAAATAATTTGCTAAACTTACACGGATTAAGAAGGCTGGACCCTGATTTATCAGATTTTAAGATAATTTTTGGTGAATTCTGATAGCAATGATGTAAACATAATCTGTTTTAATATTTTTATGAAAATTTTATATTGTTTTATTTTTTGTGGTCGTCGGAAAAATATCGTGTACAACATGTGCTGAAAGGGTATTTCACACTCACGTGATTAAACCACTCGCCTTCGGCTCGTGGCTCAAACTTCACGTTCGTGTGAAATATCCAACTTTCAGCACTAGTTATACAATATACTATTTAAATAAAGTATTAAGAAAACGCTCGCCGTATTTCACAAGATATATATACAGGCTGTAAATTTTAAAACGGGTCATGGGGCTATAACATGGAAAAACAGTTTTTTAGACTCCAAAAGTTTCTGTATTAATTTATTGAAAAAAGAATCAGTGCATATTATAAAGGAAAAATTACGAATTTTTTGATACCAAACACATTACATTTTTGTTTCATATGAAGCCAGAAGAAAAAATATTATTAGCCTTGAAACTAACAGAAACAAAACAAAACTATTTTTGACTTAAGACTGTCATTGATAAACGTTTTTTGGGCATTATTTGTTAAATTATTATTATTTTCGTTTTATTAACAAGAAATCATGGATAATTTGTCTCATGAAGAAAAATTACAAATTATTTTTCCCTTATAGTTTGCAGTTTTTCTCCTTTCTTATAACTTATTTCTAATTACATGTAGATCATCTTTAATTTGAAAATACCTATTACGATAAATATAATTGTTTCTACAATAAATATCCTAGTGTTTTCTTTATTTTATGTTATTTTATATTAGTTCATAAATTAATAACTTTAAACTTTTAAATGATGGCAATGTTTTGTTACTGTCAGTTTCATGGCTATTGTTATTTTTTCTTAATTGTACAAATTTTTAAATTTATTTTCTGGCTTTATATGAAATAGAAATGTAATGTGTTTGGCATTACAAAAATCGTATTTTTTTTCTTTATAATATGTACTAAATCTTTTTTCAATAAATTAAAATAGAAACTATTGACGTCTAAAAAATTGTTTTTCTATATTAAAGCCCTATGACCCGTTTTAAAATTTACACCCTGTATATATATACTATTGTTAATACGAATTTCATTTTTGTTCCTTAATTATATTATTTTTAAAAGTATGTACAATAAAAAGTATAACAATTCATTAATCTTTTGTATAATTCAAATATAATTGAATAAAACTAAATATAGAGTAAGAACAACAAAACAAAATGGTAATAAGAAAGGTATACAATTATAGCGTTGGTTGTAATTAGGCAACTAGAAGTTGCAATTAGGATAATGTTAGTTATTTTTACTGCATGAGACTGTATTAGGCCTCAACACTCGATAGCACTCAGCTCACGAACACCGTGGCTTGCAAAGCTAAATCATTCATCCGCTCGAGTGTTTTCCATTCCGCACTGTCCATGTTGTGTACCCAGCAATTTACACTCTCTAACCCAAAACTTAAAAGCACCAACCGATACAAATACACAACTGATATTGATAGCTTCAATGAAAATAATGCCACGTCAATAACTTCATCACCTTGGATACGTAAAACCGGAAATGGTCAACTAGGCGTTGGTCAACTGGCTGATGGGCAACTGGGCGATGGTCAACTAGACACTAGCCAATAGCCAAATTGGCGCCGGATAATTGGGCGATAAAATAATAGATGTGTAGAATTACAAAATTGTAGTGCCTAAGAAGATTTTGTTTTACTCTTTGTTCTCTTACCCCAACGATGACTTTATCTAACTTTATCCCACTGGTGGACACTTGCTGGATTGCCCACCATTTTACTGAGACGGAACACCCTCCTACTCTCACTATCACTAAACACTTAACACTTGATGATAGAGTTATGAACATATTTTGGATGGATGGCACATACAATATTTTTATATTGCTACTAACTTTATTTATATATTATTTACATAATTACTAAATTATTATTTTTGATTACACTCTGAACACAAACTAAACTGTTACATAATTATATTGTAAGCCTAATTACGCGTACTCGTGTACGCGCACCGAACTAAACCGCCGACTACATATCTGTCCTGTCTGAGTCTTTAATCTCGACTGCTTGAAAACAAAGGGTTATCACTTGAGACGTATATCTGATGAAGGGTGCGAGGGTGTAGCATCCATAGCAAAATAACAAGATTTCACGTAGTCTAGGCAATAACTTATATAGTTAATTGTCAAAACAATAAATGTCTACGCGGTTGACATCTAGACTAAACAGAGATATAGGAAAAATGATTATTATTTCTAAACAGAATCTTGACTTACAAAGATAACAGAATTAAAATGTTGATATTGAAACTATAATTTAGAAGAGTTTATATTAAACTTATTTACTTGTTATTTCATACAGCTAATTTATCTCCTTAACGTCCTAGACCAAATCTTTCTACACTTTCGAGAATATTATCAAAATGTAACTGCGCGAATTGAAGAAAATAAAAATAATTTACAACGTGCAATAAAAGAAAAAAAAAAAACTAGCTGTCTACAAAAGTTTTGGCAAATGAATTAAATATTAGCAAAACTTCTGTATTTAAATTAGTAAATTCGACAAATTTTATTCTTGTCACTTTCAAAATCACCAAGAGTTAAGATACTGCTAATATTACTTTCTTGCGTTATTTATAAATCAGTATTATTATGAAGACAAGTACATTTAACATAAACAACATATGTTGCATTTTATCTGAAGCGATACAGTATGTGTAACTGGTATCCATAGTAATACATTAAAGACAGAACAGTAAATATTGCATCTTAGCTGAAACTCACGGTATATATTATCATAACATGCGTATATTTTGACCGCTACTGTACTTCAGTTGAGAGGCTGGTCTGGATCCTGCACACTGCCTGGAGCCCGCGTCCTGGTCCCTAAACGGGGAGGGGAAGGGTCAAGCGTATGACGGCAGGATTCTCCAATTTCCGAACCAATCAAGCTCTCATGAAGGAAAATGCCACTCGTTTGCTTGGGTGACCAGAGTTACAACTATTGCCAACAAGCTGGTTTTCTCATATATGGACTTTAAACTTGGGAGTACGTTTGTATATAATAACTAGTTGTTGGTACTTACTATTGACGGGAGAAAAATGATTCTATATATATCTACATATATATATATCCAGAAGTGTCTTAACACTTCCAATATGGGGAATCAGTAATAATTTTGAAATTTGAAATAAAATATACTTCATTTTTTATATTTGTTAAGAGCACAGAAAATTTTAAATTATTAAAATATCTTTCAGAACTCATATTAATAATTGGAATAATACTACCTTTTTTTTAGTTTAAGTTCTGTATTTATTTATTTATTTATTTATTTATTTATTTATTTATTATTAAAACCCAATGTTTCGGCACCATAAACTGGTGCCTTCTTCAGGGGAAAACATTGACATAAATATGTGAAATAACAAAAACAACAAGTAACCAAGGTAACAAGAAAAGTTTGTAAATGTTACCTTTTTTATGTATACAATTTTCTAGACAATATATGCATGCCCGGCAATAACTTGGACGGCGAACATGCAGATAATTTATTTTAACATGCAACATATGGCGCATCACTTCCATGGTTACTCACTATTGTCAAAAAATGACAGCAATGTAATATTTGTCCATTTTAAAATGCAACATTGTAAATAGTATTGCAGCACAGGAGATACCTCCAAAACACATCACAAATGGTGTCAATTCTTATTACGACCGACTAGAATATTGCCTCAGAGTGATTGGGGGTATTTTTTTTTTTAACATTTATTACATGAAAGTTATGAATTTTTGCAAGCTAAAGTTTTTTAAGATGTACAACATTCATGTTTTGATTATTTGTTAATCGTATGTAGGCTAATTTATAGGAAATTAGTTTTGATAATACAAAACTACAAATTTTGTATGTTGCATTTTAAAATGGACAAATATTACATTGTTGTCATGTTTTGACAATAGTGAATAACCATGGAAGTGATTCGCCATATGTTGCATGTTAAAATAAATTCCCTGTACAAAACAAAAACTGTAAGCAAGAGATACTGATATAACTTCAGCTAGAGCTTATAAGAAATTTCTTGAGAAATATTTTGTCCAAATTTGTAATTTATTATAAATTTCATGAGAAATGCATATTACGCACAATTTGACGCATCACATAACTTAATTCTTATTTTGAAAATTCTTCGCTAACTCCATATTGCAGGTTTACAAATTAGGGCAACATTCAGAAAGTTGCGAGTTCGTCAGGGAAAATGTCAATAGCCAATTGGCTCTCCATTCACGGCGCTGCCATCTACCGTATCCTCTGTAGCGAACATCTTTGGCATTTGGGTGAAAAATTTATTAGTTGTTCAGGAAACCAACATAAATAACTCGTTTGCGATTTAAAATCACGCTACGAACGAGGTGAAAACACACTTGTAAAATATTGCCCTGAGGACTTCTAAATATTTTTTAAAGAGTATTGCATCCATTTATTCTTTATTTCATTTATTTTAAATAATCATTTCTAA
Source organism: Ophonus ardosiacus (assembly GCA_943142095.1). NCBI lineage: Eukaryota > Metazoa > Arthropoda > Insecta > Coleoptera > Carabidae > Ophonus > Ophonus ardosiacus. Next base: position 45,662,901 of record OW964833.1, on the reverse strand, counting down.
CTAAGTTATTTATTGAAATTTGAACTATTAGCAGGATATATGTCCCAATTAAAGAGAATCTTAAATTACAAAATGAATACATAAACTATAAACATCTTTGATAAATATTAGAAAAGAATAGAAAAGTATATTGTCTCAAGAGATGCATCTTATACAATAAGGTAGTTGCGCACTTTCCAATTTTTTTTTTTTTTCTGAAAGAATTGTTCAAGTTATTCACTTTAATACATGTTTTACGTCTGGTAATTGTATATTTTTCAAAATATATTTAAAAAAAAATCCTATTTTAAATTTTCCCGTGTGTGAGTAATGCCAATCACAGTCTTTCTTGCCCTAGTGGTACACTTTGAAAAGATTTATATTTTTGAGAGAAGCACTATTTAAAATGAAATTATTCATTTTTTCACACAAATTCATTAGTTTCATTACCCTTGTCTTAAATTTTCTTGTCGTAAAATTTCTAACTTTAAAACGGTTTATTCAAATATCAATTTATTGACATGCCTTTATAGCATTTTTCAAGAGCTTTCATTTGATATATCACAAGCAAGGGTGTATTGCTATTGAAGATTTAAAAGTTGAAAGTGGTAGGGGTGAGATTAGTGAATTGAAAAAAAAAGAAAACAAAAATATTAATAAAATGTGGCCCCCTAGATGTTGAAACATTTAGCATAAACCGGGTATGTCTATCACAATTCGTTTCAAAGTTATAAAGGGCGGATGGTCTTAAGCGCGCCACTCTGTATATATAAATAAATAACTTTTAAGATTTTTAACACAATATCTAGAAGGGTTACAAAAAAAGTTACTAAAAAATATTGCTGCTCTCGACGAGTTGTGGCACTTGTTAAATTTAATGGACTTATTTTTGCTGCACCCTATATTATTAATGCCCAGTTGCACCGATACCACTTAAGAATTTAAGTTTAGTTTAGCCTTAAGTTTAGTTTTATTTCGTTGCACTGTGCGCTAAACTCTCCATAGATATCTTAAGGCTTCCATAAATTTAAGCCTTCGAAATTGACGGTTTATCTTGCACTTAAGTAAGTAGTGAGGTTATATTGAATGGAAACGTTTTTAATTTCTATCAGAATCATTGAAGTTTTTGATTTTATTGTCGATGATGACGATTTAGATGCATTGGATTTAATTTTATGCGGAATACCAAGGAAAATATACGACAGATCTGATCATTTTCATACTCTTTCTGATCATGCTTTTTTTCAACGGTTTCGATTAACCAAATATAGAGTATTGCAATTACTGATTTTAATAGAATATAATATTGAATTTTATAACGACATGTAAGTATTACATTCATTTTTCTTTCAATGTTTTACTTATTAATTCAATTAGTTGTCATTTCGTGTTCGCTCTTTTTTCGTGATACCATTTTTGCTAAAAATAAAAAATATATTTAATTACACTTCATTTTTAAAAACTATAATTCTATTTGAATCGAATTTACCAATATTACCTCCAAACTTTAACACAAACAAAATATCTAAATTTTATTTTTCTTGTACTAAAAGTACAATTTAAACAGCTTAAAAATATATAAACTCCACTTACTTAAGGCTATTAAAAAAAATATGTGTGCAACAGTAGATAAAAATTAAGTGATACCTAATGTAAGTTCAGTTTTATTAAGTGTAAATTTAAAAAACGTCGGTGCAACCGGGCATAAGTGTTACTAATGTCTAATCCAAATTTTTATGATAGGTACGCACATTGAACGCAGAATATATATACAGCTCGATTCATCCCTAAAGGTTTAACATGTTACAAAGGTAGAACCACCTACCTAATTTACAGCGTAACACAGAATGCCTGTAATCTGCCCTACCAAAATTTCCTACCTTCTCCTCCAATGTTAAAGTTCTGTCTTCTTGTGTTTTGACATTTGAGTTTTACATAATTCAATTTCTTCGGATGGCTGTGGGAGCTTAATGAATTTCACATTTGTTGTGTATTCTTTATAGTTATAGCGGGAGTCACTGTTGCAAAGATCATACATTCACTTCGCGTTCGGCACCATCTTACAACTGTCACCATGACAGCGATTTGTTTGTAATATAGCAATGGAGTGAACTTAGTCACAAGTGTAGTTCAGGGAAAATATCAATAGATGGCAGCACGAAAATATATCTCTGTATAACCCTCCATTGGAGAGTCATCTTCCCTTTTACGAGGGTTACTCCAAAATTATTGAGATGCTGGGAAACAGTTGGCTTTGGAAAATTTTTAGTGCACAAATGTCAAACTACAATTTATTTAAAATATCTGTCCAATAATAACATCTGGTTGCAGTGATTTATTGTGGTGGAATTCGAAGTGGATATAAACTGCAACATGAAGTTAGGAAGAGAGCATTATCGCGCTATGATTTACTACGACTTTAAAATTGGATTACGTGAAGAACAGTGCGAGGAACGTCTACGATTGGCATTTGGAGATGAAGCTCCATCTCGAGCAACTATATTTCGCTGGTTTTCAGAATTCAAAAGAGGCCGTAATTTCTTGCGTGATGAGAAACACTCAGGGAGACCTTGAACAGCGGTAGTGCCAGAAAATGTAGCTGCCATCAGACAAATGATAAAGAATGACAATCGTGTCACCTATCAAACGATGGAAGATGCTCTTGGCATTGGATCCGCAGCAATAGCAAAAATTTTGCATGAAGAACTTCGTGTTAGAAAAATTGTTTCTCGTTGGGTATTCTTTCTAAAATTGTAACTGGCGATGAAACTTACATACCCTTTTATGATGTTCCAAAGCGTCAAGAAAGTAGGGTATGGGTGTTTGAAGATGACCCAACACCAGTTACCGTGATAAAACAACGTGCACTTAAAAAAGTTATGTACGCTGTATTTTTCAGAAGTACAGGTCCTGTGAAAGCAATTAGGTTAGAAGGACAGAAGACTGTTACTGCCAATTGGTACACACAAAAATGTCTACCTGAAGTTCTTCGCAGTGTGAAAATTAAGGGTTTAATGCTTCACCATGATAATGCGCCCTCCCATACCGCTGCGACAACTGTTAATTTTTTGAAAGAAAATGGTATTAAAGTCATTGAGCATCCACTGTATTTTCTTGATCTTCTGGCTATTTTTTAATTTGAAAAAAAAATTACGTGGTCGTCATTTTACGTCAGAAGAGGAGATTAACAACACCATAATGGAGTATTTTAATACGATTCCAGAAAATGAATGGCTCAAAGCTTTCCATCTCTGGAAAATTCGATTACAAAAGTGTATTGAAGCAGGGGGGACTACTTTGAACACCAGAGTAAAACTACATGCTTCTCCTTCAAATAATATTTCTGTATTTCAATAATTTTGCCGTGACTCTCGTACTACCTCAAACTTTACAGTGTGATTATGATGAAATAATACCCGTATACTAATACAAATTTATTAAATTTGTTATAACCATACAAAGGATCAATAAAATAAATGACACGAACCGTGAGCCACCCTGCTCCTGGCTTTTGTTTTATTTCTTTAGTTCTGATATAAGAGAGGATGATCTGAGAAGCGCTGATTTAGTGTGAAGTCCGCTCCGTCACCGTATCTTTAATCGAATGGACGGGTTCGACAACCGACAACCGACAACCGGCACAATCTGTTCGGAATTCCAGATGCCGGCACGTAATTGCGTCTCCCCTTGCTCCTCGGCTACGGCTACGGGCAAGCGCTGCCGCTGCTGCACCCTCATCGATGGTTTCGTGTTTTCTCTTTCGGAACTTTTCAGAACTTATGGCTATTAAGGTTCTGGTGGCACCGCACCAGCCACGAAGATGCGAACGCGACGCGCATCCTTGTCGCCGGACCGACGCCCGACGTCCGACGCCGCAACACAACAAACCCTACGTCACACATAGGCGGAGGATTAAAAAATTCGCTATTTCCATATACAGCAAGCACGAATAACAAAATAGAGAGTATTCACATAACGTTAAAATTCCAGATAACGTGAACGTTATACTACACATCAAAATATGTGTTTTCATGTACCTTACACTTTAGTTTTGTATTTGTCACACAAGAAAAGCCGAAGGAGAATTAGAAAGTCTTATTTTGGTTGAATAGTTTTGTTCTATCGTTAATATAAACAGAGACATCTTAAAAGACATTGAAAATGAAACGCCTTGTACAGACCAAAATGAGTAGAAAAAGCTTAACCAACATGGCTCCAATCTTCAATAGTTTCCAAGATATAAGGGAAAAATGAGTTTTTACGGGGTTCACTTTTGCTATTTCGAAAACTATTTTGTTAACATTTCAGAGGTCATCTTAGACAGAGCTGGGCAGTAACTAGTTACTTTAGGAACTTAGTTACTAACTAGTTACTTTTACGTAACTTGTAACGTAACTTAGTTACTTTTTAAAATATGGTAACTGTAACTTAACTTGCTGCGGAAAAGTAGTTGGTAACTTTACGGTTTTTAGTTACTAGTTACTTGAGTAACTTAAGTTATTTAAAGTAACTCAGAAATTAGAATGTAACTTAAGTTAGTCAAAGTAACTTAAAAAGTGGAATGTAACTTAGTCATAAAAAGTAACGAAGGGGGGGGGGGGGGTTTAAAATTTCAAAGAAATATTTTGTTGAGGCTGATGCCTTTTTTAGAAACACTAATTAAAACTGTTTTGTTTTAAATAAATGTCTGTCCAGAGTGGGAGTGTTGAGCGCAGCATCGCGCATACCCTCTGTAATGCGTAACTTTTATTTTAAAACATAATTAAATTCAATATTATTGTTGATTGATTTCAAGCCATAATAGATAATAAAATAAGTAATTATATTCATTAATAATAGAGTTTTTGTACGGTAAACAGAAAAACTAAAAATAATACATTATTTTAACTTTTAATTCTAGAACGGAAAAGTCACTAAATGTTAAATTTGACTTATAAAATATATTATTCTCAAATGTTTTCCTCGCTTACAAATAATACGTTTTAATAAATTATAATTAAACTACCACTAAATAATCAAAATTATTCCAATTTTCAGGTTATACGAAAAATAGTGTATTTTGTTCGTTGTTCCAAGGGTTGCAAGACTTGAATTCGTCTCATTTTTGCAAAGTCACTTCTCACAAGATAAAATGTTAATTTTAATTTTTATGTTATATTATAATGTAAGTCCGCAGGGCCTTTTTATCAGATTTTTTATCACAGCAACCGGGTCCTGATGGCCCCTTGTCAAAGCGGGCCCTAGGCCGTGGCCTCGTGTGCCTAGGCGGTAATAAGACCCTGTAGGTCCGTTAACATTAACAATAATAATCTGATTGGGTGTTGCCAAGCAATAAAGTTAAAATTTAGGTTAACTAAGTCAACAGTCAAAGTCTACACTTCACGCCATTAAAAGTAGTTAGAAAGTAACTCAAGGTAACTAAGTTACTTTTAATGAGTAACTAGTAAATAACTTAGTTCTTTCACCAAAGTAACCGGAACTTAAGTAACTTAGTTACTTTTTTTTGGAGGTAACTGTAACTAATTACATTTTAAAAGTAACTTGCCCAACTGTTTTTTTTTTTAAATCAAATAATTGTACTAAGATCAATGTTGTGACGACGTTGGCCAATATTTAATTTTCAAATAACTTCGTAACTATTAGAAATTGAAAATAAAATATTTCTTATAAAATTTTGATTTTCTATAGTCTATATACTGACAAACAAAATTTTGTTCGATCTATCTTCGTTTGTTTTTCTTCTTTCTCTTCTAAAAAAATTGCCTCTTTCTCGGAAAGAATTGAAAACGGTCAATACTATTTATGTCCTCAAATTTATAACCATTGTTTTTCAGCATCCTGTATATCATTTATGGACAATTTATGTTCGTAAACCATTAAAGAACATTTTATTCTGCATATATTTAAATTTCATTTTTTTCTCTATTATCAGTGAATTAGAGATATTTTTCAAACAAATATTAGAAATCTTCTTGCAATCTATGAAACTTATACAAACAGTTATTTAATTTTAGGACAACTAACTGATGTCAGTGTGAAATGTTGTTTAATTTAATAAATTCATAATTAATGTTACATTAACTAATTATTAAGCAGGTTCTAGCTATTAACTACTTCCGTCAGTATTTCACCAACACCGGATTGATTCGCAGTTTTACTGAAATACTGCATTTAAAATGTTATCGACGTTCATATAGATCATCGTGTCTAATACAATTTTAAGATTTTATAATAATAAATTTAATAGTTCTTGTATATTCAACGATAGTTGAAGATGGGTTTGCCCTAAGCCCAAAACTTTAGTAATAAAGAATTTTACAATACACGTAGATCATCCTTTCGTTTCACCTTTAAACCATTCAACGGTTGGTCCTTCCATCTCTCTAAAATCCCTTACTAAGGGTAGCGGGAGGTAATAAATAATATCAAATTAAAAAAAAAATCGCTACGACCATTTAAATATTGCTTTAAAATGCATCTACATGGACAGGACTTGTTGTCTTTGTCTAATGATGTTACTAAAATCCTAAGACCCTATTAATAGCTCTGTTCGATGAGAAGTGCTTGAAGTGTAGAGCAGAATAGTGCAGTGCAGTGTAGTGTACACTAGTACAGTCTAATTCTTGTGGTTTTATAAAACACACTAGTGTATATTTGGGCAAGTTTGCTCAGCTGTGAGTAATCAAGCCAAGCATAGCCAAAGGTGTAAAAGGTTAGGTTGTTTATAAACACAGTCATATCATAAAGCTGCAAAGAAGTGACTGCAGAAATGTCTGTTTTAAAGAGCATAATGTTTGAAATAATAAACGATTCTGACGAAGATTAATCATCACTTGATTCTTCATCAGATTCAGAGACAGATATATTAATTAATTCTTTATATAGCAAAACAAAATTTTAGGTTAAATAAACAGATGTGTAGATAGGATAGAATTAAAATGTCTACCGAACAACATTTAGTTACCCCCACTCCTAGTCTGCACTTTCTACACTACCTAGCGAGTCAGGTCAGAAAAGTGAGCACTAGTTCTTAAAATTATTGTCATCGAACAGCCTGCCAGAAGCTGCCCATTTCTCATAAAACATGTTAGTGCAAGAAAGTTAACACTAGGGCGGCCTAGTACATGTCATCGAACAAAGCTAATGTAACTAAGGTTGTAAAATTTTATTTATTTGTAATTTGTTATTGTAATGGTTACCTACTTTACATTTTCAACCCATAATCGATTGTAACAACGACAACTCTATTGTTGGTTATAAAACACGAGTTTCAGGATTCGTATTATCGCATTGAGGTACTTCTGAAAGAATCAATCTTTCGACATTGAATGTTTTCTATTCCTGTTCCTATTCGTAGGTATCTTGATGTCTGGTCAATCCACGTTCTGCGAGATCTAGGATCGGCACTTGGTATGCTGTGGCAGTCCGCGCGCCAATCACGGGCTACCGCAAATACTTGCTCGGCCAGCCGCCGCCACCGCCGCCGCCGTGCCCGATAACGCATCGCATGGCATCGCAGTCCGATCGCTAGGAGGTGGAGGACTTGCTGAGGACTACACACCACTGGGACATCCACTAATTAAAGCTCAATGGAAAAAAATCTAACAAGGATCATTAACCAAATGTTGGGGATATTAAATAATGAAAAAGGTTATTAAATTCGGGAATAATTTAAATGAGCACCTATTTTTCCCGATAATTTTATATAGTGATTCTCTTTCGTCAACGTAAATGTCACTTTGCCACTCATGCGCGACAAAGTAGAAAAACGCTCGCTGTTTCTAACTATACAATGTTGAGAAATGTCACTTGTCTACATTCTTAATGGAAACATTTAGTTAGGAATAGTGCTGTGAAGATCCGACAAAACATGGATCCGAGTACCCGGATTTTAAAATATTCGGTTCCTCGGATATCCGATGTTCGGATATTGAAGCGGATATCCGTAAATTTAATTCGGATTTGGATCCGGATCCTGGTTTGGGTACCATATCCCATTCGGATCCGGATTCGATGTGTTCTTCACGGATCCCCGAATTTTAATTCTGGATCCGTTTCATCATTTTGAATGTAAAGGCAAACATTTGAATGTAGACGGTTGTAGAGACAGCGGTCTGTAATCAGCAATAAATTTTATAATATCCCTCTAAAATAGACAGGTAGTTGGTGCAAATTTTTCTTAGAATATTGAAAATTCTGTAGTTCTAAAATTTTAACATTCAATATAACAAATACTTCAAAGAAAACGAAATTAAGATTAAATTTGAGAAATAATGGTTACAGGTTCATTGCAGGTGTCGAAATACCTATTTATTTATATCGTGCATGTATTTCACATAAAAGGGATTGTTTTTGTTACCTACTTATAGTTCTGTGGAATCGAGGAATTTCCTTCTTAGAGGATGCTAAAAGTTTAATATCGAAAATATACCGACTATTAACTACATCAAACAAAAATGTATAGTGGATTATTTCATAATCAAATTTATTTGGTTTTGTGACTCCATGATAATATACATTCAAATATTATCATCTGGTTCAATACTGAGACTAGGTACTCGAATCCGAGAACCGATGCGCATACTGAAATTCCATATCTAAAATCCGATACTCATACTCATATTCGGATCCGAATCTAAAATCCAATACTCAGATTCGGATCCAAAACCCGATACTCAGATCCAGATCCAAAATCCGATACTCAGATCCGGATCCAAAATCCGATACTGAGATTTGAATCCGAGATCCGGATAGTTCAACATTTTGTCGTTCTAGTGACAAATAGCAAGATGTGTTTTCTTAAATATTTTATTGTTTCTTTTTATTTGTAAAATGAAATAATGTTTACTTTTACGAATTCAGGAAATACTGAAAAAAAAAATGAATTTAAATCGTAAGATAGTGAGGTTTTATTAAATAAAATGTTTAAAAGTATTACAACAGTATTTTACAATAAAAAACAATGTTATCCATTATTGATAAATAATCTTAAATTAATATATTGATTTCTGTTACGGTTATACTATTAAATTTTCAATCTTTAGTTAAAAATTTAATTTAAAATTATGTTATGATATTCAGAAATCTTCATTTGAAATAAAAAGGAAAGATTTATTTAATTATTATCACAAATTCTATTAGTTAAGTCATGATAAATGAATTTTTAACAAGTGGACGAACTGATGTGCGACGGGGCTCGTATTTTACTTGTGCAACATTTAATATAAAAGATAAGAGGTTCCGGTGATCTGATATATTTGACTTTATTTTATTTTGTCCCTGGTTTTCACCTACGTTTTCAATCTCAGCAATTGGAGCTGGTTTATTAGGCGTATTTTATATTTATAGCAGGCGACCACTAATGCAATTTCTCGGGCAATTGTAGAAATTTTATTATCGGTCGGAGTTCAATTGACAAAGGTGGCCTGTTAGTGTTAACTGAAGCTTACAGCTTGAGCTTGCAAGCACACAGACACAGCACAAGCACAAGGCACCTACTCCAAGTGGACCGAGCTACGTGACCAATGATGACAAAATAAAAACCCAACGACGCCGGCTCTTAAATGAAACTTGCACACTCACTCCATGTTGATTCAATTCATCACCCTACACTTAATTGCCCAACTTGTTTGCCAAACTTCGCAATAAATTTATATTTATGTTCTTCAATACATTTCAAACTTCTGAATTAATTACTTTCTATTATTTTAATAGTAATAATAGCCAGCACATAACCTGCCGTCAATAGGCTATTCCATTTCAATCGAATTAAGAGAATTAGTAAAGTAGCGAAAGTATGTGCTTGATAATGAATTAATAAAGTAATAAAATCATATAATTAAAATACTTCGATAGTAAAGGAGTTTTTATGTTATAGTGTTCTCACGAATTTAGATTATTTTACTGAAGACCGCCTACAAAATTTTCAATCGTTCAACAGTGGACTTAGGAACCCATCCTCTTCACTAAATTAGTTACTTGTAAATATCAACGCAACCGTGATTTTTCCTCGGTTTTGCCGGTAACATCTTCTGTCTTTTTTTAAGATGTCAGATTTTATAGGTTAATGTGGTTAGATACTATTTATTAGGAATGACGATGGGTACCCGGGTACTCGGAACCTACCCGAAAATAATGTACCCGGGTATAAAATTTCTTACCCGATTATCCGAAATATACCCGCTGCCCGTTAATTACCCAATTCCCTTTAATTACCCGAACAGTTAATTAATATAATTTATGTTAAGTTTTTTATAGAGATACAGTATATTATTTGTTTGTATTACTTTTTATTTCATAAATATATGTAAACAATAATTATTAATTTTATTAAAAAGTAAACTGCTAATATAAGGGTAACTGGTAATTAACAAATTAACGAATTGTGTATATGTACTTAAAGGATAACGCGTAATTAAAGGGTATCGGGTAACTAACGGGTAAAGGGTACTATCCGGGTAGTTGTTTCGGGTACTCGGGTACCAAAATTATCGGAATTCGTCATTCCTACTATTTATTGACTCTTTGATGTTTGCATCTATTTTCTACGGTTTTCATTGTACGTAGTTTAATTTTCAATTCCATAATTTAGGATTATGAAAGACGATAGGCTTAATATTTTGAAAGAAAATTTTAGGGTTTCCGCGAATCATCCGCGAATGACACTGAACTGTTTCAATAATAATAGTCACGTGACTAGAACCAGTCGGTTATCGAAACAATGGTTTTGGATTTTATATTTTATTTTTGGAATATACCCTTACCTTTATTAATCATTTAGATTTATTTAACATTGTGGGAAGGTATTATAAATAAAGGCTATTATTATTATAAGTAATAATTAGTTCCAATAAATTCATTAATATCTTTGATTCAATCTCTTAATTTCTTCCAATAGAAGAATACTTATAACTACATTTATAAGCAATTTTTAATATTAAGGTTGCTTTAAAATTTTAACACTATGTATCAAGATGATGTTAAATTTCTGATTTTAGCGTTGCTAAATTAACGTTTTCTTTAAAATATTAACGTATACCTGCTTACTGAATAAAAAATAGAAAATTAACGTATTCGTTAAAATTTGAACGGTGGCCTTCGAGCTGAACGTAAACGCTAACTTTACAGAATAAACCCGATTGACAGTTCTTAGGCAAGTAGTTATATTTCGAACCGCCATTTTTATAAAATTTTCCTATATCTTGAGACTAGTACAATAGCCCACTGAAAGAAAGAAATCTTCTTAGTTGAATAGAAATACAAGTACGAGTAGCCCTCAGTCCCAACTCCACTTTCTCCTCTACCCTTATTAAATTCTCCGATATGTCGGTTGGACAATGTTTGCGACGCGGACATGCGACAGTCCACACACGCTGTAGGACGTGTAGTAAATGAGCGTCCGGCCTAGGTTCGTCGCGTGGGTCATTTCTCAACGACGACACAAACTCGAACCTTCACGACGCCTCGTCTGACAAGTGACGGCTGACGTATGACGTGACACTGGCCTTCAAACTCACTAGCAAATGAGATGGCGAAGAATTAAAAAGGGTATGAATAGATACGAACATTTGTTAGGTTAGGTTAGTAAGTAGAAGGGAAGGGTTATTGGTAAATTGTTTAAAAAAAAAAATCGTGCAATACCTCATTATTGTTGCCAAATACCAAAAATAATAAATAAATAAGGTTATGCTTACCGTTGTTGCAAATTGGTCTTGTATTTTTATATGTATCGTAGTAATATTGTAAACCCTATCTTTTAATTAAACGCGACCAGACTCAGCGATGTTTTATGATCTGTCTAGTATATTTCTCTATACAATGATTATTTTTTAACGTGAAACATTGGGTTTGTCATAACTCATAACTATGGTTACGACTTGACATTAGATTGACAGCAATGTATTTGACTGTCTCAATTAAAATGAAACATAGAGAGCGAAGTTGATAGAAGTGTTATACTTAAATATTGTAAGAAATTTAGCCGAGTCGAAAAATCACTCGAGAGCCCTAAACATATTTCGGGCAGAAGGTGCACAAAATATTTTTTCCAACTAATTTTTAGAAAACAGGTGTAATTATTTAAACAAAATTAACCTCTATTGACATTTTGTTAATATGACAGATAACCGTTGCATTTTCCTATAAGTTACGACTTGACATTTGTTTGAGAGCAATATATTTGCTTGTCTCATTTAAAATGAAACATAGGGAACGAATTTGACCGGAGTATTATATTTAAATATTTTAAGAAACTTAGCCGAGTCAAAAAAAAAATCATTCGGAAACAAGGTGCGCACAATATTTCTTCTACAAGTAAATTTAATTTTTAGCAAACAGGTATTATTATTTAAATAAAATTAATCTCCATTGACATCTTGTCAAATACGTTCCCTATATATTTAATTTTAAATGAGACGCGCAAATACATTGCGGTCAATTAAATGTCAAGTCGTAACCATGGACATGTTAAATCAAATGTTTCAAGTTAAAAAATACTGACGGTATATAACAACCTGACATAACGCACAAAAACTACCCTTGAAAAACTCGTACCGAGAAAATTACAGCATATTAGCCTAAAAATTAACGTGCCGTATAAATATTGTATGCAATTATAAAGGGAGACGTTAAATGTTTACGTCGTAAGTGATGATGAGGTTTTAGCGTTACCTACATTTCATATTAGGTACACATTAATGTGTCCGTAGACATAAGCATTTTTAATTAGACTTTTTCATTTTAAAATTCTGTATAATGCGTAGAGATGGAAAATTTAAATTACATATTATTATCATTATTACAATGAGCAACGTCTCTTTATAACACATGCATTACATATTAATTTTAGGATCCAGTATGTTTAAATGAAACTAAAAAAAAATATTTAATTATATAGTATTTTATTAAAGACAGTAAAATTAAAAATTAGGCACTGCATGCTCTGTTGTTAATTTAATTTTATACAAATTTAATTGTTTATCAGTTTACGAATCAAGAAAAATTAATGAAAATAGTTTCCCCTTATGTGCGAGTGAAAAATCTCGCTGGCCAAATGATTTAAGTGCAACATAATAATTTTAAACGTCGGCGGTGCAGTGGCCCCCATTAGAGAATCAATATTAGTAACAGTTTTCCATTTATATTTTATATATTCATCAAAGCTTTTTATCGCTGATCGAGCAATGCGCAATGCTTGCTACATCTTTTTCAAGTTTTCATGTATATAAAGTTCAAAGAAAAATTATTTGAAGAAATAATTCTATAATAAACTTAATACATCTTATATTTAATTTCATTCCTATTTTAAAAAGTATAGGTAGTACATTTCACTTTATTTTCTCGACTTCCTAACCTAACCTAACTTCGCAAATTTGGATAGCAATAAATATACAATGCAAGCCGTGCTTAAGCTGTAATTTGTCTAAAAAGAAACCTTGAAAAATCAAACCCATTCTGAAGTTTTAATTCCAAGCTAAGCTCAGGCCAAACATTTTCAAAAGCTTGAAATATCATGCTCAGCCAAACCTTTAATGGGCCCATAAATAGGGTGACCTTAATTTTTTTTAGAAAAAAAAAGTACAAAAAATACTAGAGGCAGAATTGAAAATAAAAATGAGAAAATTATTTAGTTTTAGTTCAATTTTGATGTAAAAAGTAATTAATAATAAGCACATATAAGTCAAGTAAAACATAATGTTTCATAAAATATAACAAAATAATACAAAAATTGATTGTTACAAAAAAATCCTATTACGTTCCGCATCATGTTTGTACCAGTCTTTTGATACCAGTACTTTTGGGAATTTAAAATCGCCTTTAAAATTTGAGGACTGCTCTGGAGTAAATAGAACATTTCAGTATTTCAGCATTTGATGCGCTTGTCCCAGGTAAACAAAAAATGAACTCTAGATTGAAATAAAACTTTTGTCGAGACACTGACATGTTAAAACAATTTTTTTTTGTTGCTTTAAAATTTTAAACAAATCAGAAATGAATAAAATACTTAAATAATTAATGTTAGAACTAATATTTGGTGATAAGGAGGAAGAACGAAACGACATAACGCATACTAATTCTGTTTTTACAGCGTCTTTAGTTTAAATAAAGTTTACTCGAGCACCAAAAGGGCAAATTATAATATTATGGCAAAAATTCAGAACCATATTCTCCAATTTTTTTTGAACAAATCATCTCACAGATTTATGTACAGATAATATATGAAAAACTTGTTTACCCATGTTAATAACCTATGTCACGGATACTTGCAATGGAGGGTTATCCGATTACAAACAAACCATCGCCATTTTTAAAGTTCTGTCTTCTGTCACTTGTGTTTTAACATTTGAGTTTTACATAATTCAATATCTTCGGATGGCCGTGGAAGCTTAAAGAATTTCACGTTTGTTATGTATTCTTTATAGTTATAGCGGGAGTCACTGTTGTAATGATCATACACAACACTCACTTCGTATTTGGCAGCATCTTGCAATTCTCTATGACAGCGATTTGTTTGTAATTTAACAATTGAGTAAACTTAGTCACAAGTGTAGTTCTAGGTAAATATCAATAGATGGCAGCAGGAAAATATACCTCTGTATAACCCTCCATTAAGATAATATTATGAGTATAACATTCCATTATTTTCTTAAAATACAAATTGTGGTAATATTACACTATTACATATCTAGATGTATTATCTATTTCATTTCATTTCAATGCATAGAGTGCATAAAGTAATTTAAAAAAATAGACTTTTTCTTATTCCCATCATTAGAAAATATAGCAATAAAGGGTGAATTTGTGAATAATTGACAACTTACATAGTGTCAGAGATAAAATCAAAACATTTCATTCTAGAACTAATAGTGTATCTGCATATTGTATGTACTGTTTTATGTGTACATATGTGAATTTTATTGCTTCTGCAGTAATTTTGTAAATGAATCGTAATTTGAATTCCAAAATTAGGAAATGCATTCCCCAAAATAGTTGCAACCGTTACATTATCTTCTATGTTTCAATTTAATTTTTGAATGTTTCTGTTTTGTGTATGGTAGTAAATGTTTGGCATAAGCCTAAATGAAGAAGGATATTATTTAATATTGCCTCCATTAGCATCTCGAAAAAGAGCTACTTTTTCGTTTAATAAAGTTGGATATTTTTAAATTATTAAAAAAATCAGAACAATAATAATACAATTTTTTAGTTTATGTTCTTGTTCTTGTTCTTGTTTATGTTTATGTTCTTTATGTTATTATGTATGAATACGTTTATAAATGTGGCTGAGGTGAAAGAAGTGTGCATGGATAGGAATGTATGGTGAAGGATGATTGTTGCGTAACTATTATTGTGGGCCGGATGATGCGATTATTCGCTACCGAAAATCGGTCAGATTAAAATGTTCTTGTATTAATGTTATGATGATTTTGGACAAGGCGAAAGAAGAATGTTTTTAAAGAGTTAAGTGATTCAGTGGAGCTCTTAATTTCATCCCTTTTCTTATTGTTTTCGGGTTTTTGCTAACCCACTAAGTGGGACACGCGTGATTTTATGTATGTATGTATGTATGTATGTATGTTCTGTATATTTTATATTGGCTTCTTAGATACTGCTTCCAGTCTTCTTTTTCTGCTTTAACTACTTTCGTCATTCTAACCTCTACTACCCTCAATCCCGCCTTTTTCTTCCGCGTTCTTCCCTTTTCCCTTCGTTTTTGCACTCCCACTAACTATTAGATACAGGAATTGTCTCTGCAAAGCAATGGCAGTTACACCATACTGATGTGCTTCAACAAGAGCGAAACGCGTCTGTGGTTACTAACTGAACACGGCCGGCGTCTGATGATGGCCGAAAGGTTGATTCAGACGCTGAAATCTTGTGAAATATGGCGAGCGTTTTCTTAATACTTTATTTAAATAGTATATTGTATAACTAGTGCTGAAAGTTGGATATTTCACACGAACGTGAAGTTTGAGCAACGAGCCGAAGGCGAGTGGTTTAATCACGTGAGTGTGAAATACCCTTTCAGTACGTGTTGTACACGATATTTTTCCGACGACCACAAAAAATAAAACAATATAAAATTTTCATAAAAATATTAAAACAGATTATGTTTACATCATTGCTATTAGAATTCACCAAAAATTATGTTAAAATCTGATAAATCAGGGTCCAGCTTTCTTAATCCGTGTAAATTTTGCATATTATTTGCAACTGTTAAATTTTTACATACATATTTTTAGGTTAGTTCGCTCAGTTATCGCAGCGTGTGATAAAATCATATCACACAGTTGCGGACGCATCTGATTGGCTAACGAGCTTTCATTTCACACAGCTTTGGTAGTGATGTGCAATGACCAACTTTCAGTAATAGTTTAGCGTGTGAATTTATGTATTTTTCGTAGTGGGCGTCGGAAAATAAATTTGTTTTACATCAAAATTTGAAAATTTTCTTTAAATTTATTATTATTTAGACGTATCTGTAACAGTTTGACTTTAATAGTTATTTTACTAAAATATTTGTCTATCTTCCGCGACTTCAGGTATTATTACTAGGTACTACATAGTAGTTGTAATCAAAATTTTTAATTACAATATTTCTAGAAATGAATATTAAATTTGAAGAAACTAAAATTATTGCTAGATCTACTCGACTTAACAACAGATTAATTAGAGAAGCCATTGTGATTTATAAAACCAGAAATATCAATCTCAATCAATGTGACGGATTAGAACTTAGTTGCGCTTGGCTTCCAATATTAAATATGTTGTAATTTGTAATATGTATACAATTTTTTCTAGAATTTTTGTAACATCTGTTAATAAAGAGTACGGCTGCGGTATTTCGCTACCGATAAAGCGTCTCTGAGTTATACAGATCACTTTTCTCCCAGTTTTTTGGGACGGTTTTTTCCTCTGGCAAAAGGAGAGTTTTCCTAAGTAGATGCATGTTCGCCGTCCAAGTTATTGCCGGGCATGCATATATTGTCTAGTAAATTGTATACATAAAAAAGGTAACATTTACGTACTTTTCGTGTTACCTTAGTTACTTGTTGTTTTTTGCTTTTTTTCGCATTTTTATGTCAATTTCCCTCGAAGAAGGCACCAGTTTATGATGCCGAAACGTTGGGTTTAAAAAAAAAATATAGAACATAAACTAAAAATGTAGTATTATTCCAGATATTTCTTATCAAAGTAATTAATTGTTTTACAGTTCTGGAGTGGGATCACGTAAAAGTGAAAACGATATTGCGATTATCGAGAAGTGAAAACGATATTCGTTTCCTTAGCGATCACGTAAAACTAGTCACTCACTACGTTTTCAACTTCGGTTATTTCCGTAAAGTGACTACGTTTTGTGAAAACGATATCGTTTATAGACTAATGTTTTTGTATTATATAGTAGTTTTGACAGATAATTTATTTGAATGTCATTAAAATTTTTAATCTAATGTCAAAAAGTATTATTCACGCCTTTCGTTTTTATTTCGTTCATAATAGCAATGCTGTAAAAATTGAAGAAGGATACAAGTTAAATTATCATTAGTTACAGATGCCATGTATCATCTAATTTTGTTCCTTCCTTGGATTTATTCTTGTAATCAATGAAAATATGTTTTGTTGTAATCAACATTTTTACAGTTATTGGAATATCAATATTGCCAGAAAATATTTCTTTTGGGTAGTTCTTTCACTAAATCAAGTACTAAATTTGAATAGTAAATCAGGGAAATTTCAGTAGAAATAAGAAAATATCTAATCACCAAGATTTCAATTTTCTATCATAGATTTCAAAAGAGTAAAAATATATAGTAAATTATAAGCATTTAGTTCTTCGCAACATATTTATTGAAATATTCATGAAATTTTTTCTTAAGATTCATTCTTGTAATCAATTTTCATATAATTTTCGTATTTTATCACAATTATTTCATTTTCGCCTTTCTAAATAAAAAATACCTTTCAAATTTAAAATATTAATTTATTTTTAAATAATTTCTAATGACATTTCTTTCATTCTTTCCAAAACGTGAAATTCAACTCACTGCTCACTACTTTCTTTTACCTAAATGCAAGTAAATAAGAAAAGGATATACCTATAGCCAAATGTATGAAATAAAAAGAGACGTAAGAAACGACTATCGTTTTCACATGATTTGAGAGTGTCGACTAGAATTCACATTTTTTTCAGTCTAAAACGATATCGTTTTTGGTTTTCACTACTTACGTGATCACATTTTCACTTGTCGATAGTCGCAATATCGTTTTCACAGTTACGTGATCCCACTCCTGATAACAAGTAATGTATAATTATTCATTGTAAATCAGTCTTTACTATTTAGTGTAAGAACTGCAAACTGATACGATAATTTACATTTTGTAGTTCTGAGAATTAGAATCATCTCGTAGGTAGATGAGTTCATTTTACGCAACAATTAACGTAATGTAAATTTTCTACACAGAGAAAACATTGAAGTTTCATAGCACATGAATATTAACATTTCGAATGTTATTCAAACGTCTACTACGATTCCAAATATAATACCTTAGGTAACTACTTGGGAATTTTGAATGTCTTGTTCGCTAGGGGTCTTACATTATGGAAATTAGAAGGCCTGTATTCTGCATTTCCGAATATTATTTTCAGAATTGATTATTAATTCAAATTATTAACCCTGAATTTTTGTTTGAACTGTTTTGATTAGGTCTTGAAAAAATGAACGGTTTGTATTTGTTTCTTCATTCAGATTCAAAGTGTGTTGCACTGTAATAAACATTTACTTGTTTCCATATGAAAATGAGTTCAAATATTTGTGAAAATTTTTGAATAAAACTGGAATATTGGTTTTTAAAACCAAATTATGCGAGTTATATGCTAAACATTGGCACATCGTTGATGTTTACTGTAATAACGCTCGAATGGAATTAAAATGCGGCACCTATGCCAACTTTTTCCACCAACATGTGAATATTGCAAACAAAGCCGCGTCTACTAATTTGAAAATGGTTATACTTGAACGAGTATAATGATGAATGATGTATGTTTTGCGTTTAGGTTAGGGTAAGGCAAGAGCTCCAAGCTATTTAAATTTCAAACGATGCTATACAGAAGGGCGGGAAACGTTTTGCAATTAACAAACAGAAACATTTTTAATTGCACGCTTTATACACGTATTCTGAATTTTGTATTTCGTACCGCTCACCGCTCGGTCGTATTTGATGAAACGTTGACAGTTGTTAATGTTATAGTAAATGTAGATAGTGGGTAATATGCACATTGTCGGTAAATGTAGAAACTTGCCAAAATAACTGTTTTCTTGCAATTCAACCAATCACAACAACAATAACATTACCCAACGCACAAAAGTCACTCTTGGAAAACTCGGAGTGAGTTCTGTGCGTTAGGTGAGGTTATTGTTATATTTACAGTCGAACCTCTATAACTAGAAACTTAAGGGACCGCGAAATTACTTCGAGTTAGAGAAAAAGCATACCTACTTATTGCCAACTGGTTTAATTTATTAAAAAATACATCATTTTAAAACATTTTTAAATATTCTTTAAAACAAAAATTATTTTTTTAAATAATCATTAATAATTGAAGTTTTTTTTTTATCATGTTTAACTCATAAAATTTCATGTTATTATTTCTTAGTTGTTTCTAAAAATTAATAATCATCTAAATTTGATTTTTTTATTTATTTAGTGACCTATGGACATTTTTGGAAAAAACAAATAGTAAATAAAAGACTATTGGAATTAGGTTTATATTTTTACCTCTCGCTAAGAGAGGTATTGGAATCAAGCTAAAAATTGCATATCCAGATTTTAGTGGATAAGCACGATATAAGGTCTCTAGAATCCGATTATAACATTTTTAAAATGATGTCTCTCTGTGTGTGTGTATGTATGGATGTTGGAGGGACGATTCCTCAAAAACTATTAGACTTAAAAAATATTTAACTGCAGTTTCCTCAATCTGACATTTCTGGAAAGAGCTGAAAAGGTTTTGGTAACAATTGAACAACCGGAAGTAGTCGTTTCTTAGAAAAATTCTTCTAAATATAATTTTTTGGAATTTTTTGTTATTAAATATTAAAGAACATAAAATTCTCCATCTAATGCACTTAAATTTTTTATTATATCTTGTACAGATTTAGAGATAAAAACTCTATAATATATAGAGTAATCTATCTAAGAAAACCAGTTGACAAATTCCAATGTTTATAACATAGTGTTATATTGTTTTATCATATTTTTTTAAAAATGACAGAGTTGGCGATGACAAAACAGTATTAATATGATTTTTGTAATTTTTGACAGATTAGTTTGTAAATGACACATGTCAGTGTCAAAAATCAACAGTTTTAATGACATTCTGATAGCTTTTTCTGGGAAGTACATATAATCTTTCTTATTGTTTTATTAATTAAATATTTGAAATTATAGGTAAAATGCATATATCCATCAGAAATACCGCCAATCTGGTTAATGAATTGAAAGAATCTCTCACATATAGGAACTTCCTTATACAATGAAAAATAGATATAATTAGAATTATATGTGTGCAGAAGACATGTTAAATACAATAAAAAACAATATTTGGGCAAAGTCCTGTAATTTTTTGTTATAAAACGACGGTTCGATAGCAAAGTGCAATACAATACTTTTATAGCCTAATATGGAAATGGCGAGAGGTCTTGTGCTGGCCACAACAAATTTTTTTTAATTGAAATTACTTCTACTTTCCGTTGCTTCAGTTTGTAACGTGGTTAACAAATTACCCTGTATTTTATTTAAAGCGATTGCCGGTGCTACGCTAAACAGCACTTTAGTAGAAATCAAACTACACTCGTAAATATTAAGTTAAAACTTCAAACTTGATACCATTGTATAGTAGATAGATCAGTGCATGGGGCTGACCAATTATTTTGTATAATTATTAATTTCTATTGCATTTAAATTTAGTTTAAAAAACATCAGGAAAATGGCTATTTTAAAATTTATTTTTAACATGGAAACTGTCAGTAAAAAAAATCTAAATTATCTCTTTTAGTTTAGCTGTGATTTGATTTCTACTAAACCCCTTTTTGCCGCTTATTTCAGAAATCGGAACGATAGACTATGGAGGAGAAAGTGTTAGGAGAATATGTTCCCCCTCTACTAAACATATCTCCTCTCTCACTCCAACATTTTGCTTCATAACACGGGCTGAGTTTTCCCCTTATGCTTTAAACAAGGACATACACATATAAAAGCAGACAGAAAGAAATAAACTTAGCATATCTTAAAAGTAGTGGGTGAACGTAAGAAGTTTGTCTGCACTAGTGTCATACAAGATACTGATTTCGCTGGGCGACCGGCAATGCTCTTAAACCTGAAATCAAATTTCAATATGGGAACCTTTGGAACTAGTTTGTAACATTAAAAAGGCGTATTTTGAAATACTTTGTCTTTATTATCTAAAGTGGAAGCGACGTAATCTATAGCAGAATAAGAATCTAAATTGGAATTTGCACGTAATCTTCTAATAAATAGTATCACCTTCCCCGCACTCCACTCCGTACGTGTGTGATTAACCTGCGCATAGGCAGCCGGCAAATCGAGCAACAAAGAGCAATAATAAATCTTCCGGCTCGTTGGAAAAAACCTAATTATGATTAAAACGATGATTCCATTTGTAAGTAAGCGACACCAATTTTCCGATAATCATCTCTTATCTAGATGATTAATTTCCAAACTTCTACTTGTAATAAAGACCTAACGTAAAGTGTAAGAGTAAGACGCCGTAACCCGTAACGCAACACGAACAAGAGATGTGATCTCATGTTTCGTACTTAGGGTAGGGAGGAAATACCATTTAAGCCCTACTGGTTTCGCCCTGCACAAACAATTTACTTGCTTTTACTACGGGCGAGTTTCTTTATTCAACAACTATTAGAATTAGAGATGCATTCGAGCGGGCCGGGCCGGGCTTTGAGGTTTGGATCGACTCGGCCCGAAAATAAATATTACCGGCTCGACTCGAAGATCGATTCGACAAAAAAATTTGCTAGCCCGGCTCGAAAATTGACTCGAAATCGGGTCGGGCTTTGGACCGGGCTGGGCCAAAGCTCGAAATTGGGTGCATCCGGCATTCCTAATGCTGATTTTTATGTTAAGGCAAAATGATTAACTTTTTTCGTGTCAAACTTATAAAAAAGAGACCCTTCTAGTGTAAGTTTGTTATAAAAATTACAGACCTACGTGTATTTAACACTTTGTTTACCAAAGAATTTAAACAACTTTTTCACAAATCTTATATAAAAAAATAAAATTTTAATTTACATAAGGATTTTTTTTTTAACTTTGTTTCTGCTCAAAAATAGGACAAGAAACCATTATGGTAGGAACAAAAATAATAATAGCATCCTCACAATATAATTATTATGCTTTAATGAATAACCTTGAATTCTTGAAGTAAAATAGTACATTTTTATTTATTAATATGTGAACTGTGTTGTTATTAAATCATTTTGATCCTTTTTAACATCATCCATTTTCATTAAAATATTAAGGAAACTGTGCATTTGAATGAACTATAAGCTCGAATTTTCGGGCCGGGCCAAAATCAAAAGTCCGACTCGCCTCGATTTTTGAAAATGATTAGCCCGATTCGGCCCGATAAAAAATATCTTCGGCCCGGCTCGATGATAGACTCGAAATCGAGGCGGGCTTCGGGCCGGGCCGGGCCAAAGCTCGAAATTGAGTGCATCTCTAGGCCGAATAAAGAAACGGATTGCTGAAATCTTCTAACCTTAAATATCAACTGACAGTTAACCACCAGTTAACAGATATGGAAAGTTTTATAGTTAAAAGAATCGTCGCTCTATTGCAATCATCAGATTCTTCATCAAACAATGAAGAATCTAATATGGAAGTCATAATGGTAATAAAAATCATCTACATCTATAACCAACTCATTTCCGTTGTGAACGATATATATTTTCTTATTTGAATCATGCATTTGGTTTTCTTTGCATAATCTTAGACCCGCAAGCATGAAACAAACGCAAATGTCAAAAATATAACCTAAAAACATTTCGTTAGACCCCCCACTATCGATCCATCGGAAATCGTAAAATATATCGGTAGTCAAAGCCGATGCATGCGATAAATTTACGATGGATAATGCGCGGTAATTAGAAACGGTATGATGAATTTCATTTTTAGGTCGTCAGCGTAAAATAAATTATTAAGACACAAGAAAAAAAAAAAAAAAAAAAAAACTGTGTAAACGATGCGCATTTATATTTTATTCCTTATTACTTATGAAACGTTGCATAAACCATCCTTTTATGCATATTCATAACCAAAGATGAAAATAATTAATTATATTGGTAACAATGTTTCAAATTTTTCATTACCTCTGAACTTGTAATTAAAAATAACAATTACCATGTTATATAATTGCACTTGAATTCACGAGAGGCAGAAAAGATAATTGATAGTTGTTCATTCTGATAATAAATTACATATAGTTGTACTATTTATTGGCAATTAGTAGCAAATTTGTAAAATAAAGAGTTTAAAATTTTATAGAAAAATTTATCTATAAATTTTATCATAATTTTTGCATAAATATTAATAGAATTAGTTTTTTTTAATTACATGTATTTTTATGTATATTGATTATACATTTTCCTTCATATTCAATAGATATAGAGTCAAAGCATTATAAAGAGATTAATTTTCAAAAATAAGTTAGCTGTGCTATTTATTATGGAAACATCTCATATATGCAAAAAAATTCTAATTGACAGATGTCAGTGCCAAGTGCAAAAACAAATATGGCAAGTATAGAATCAGAATGTCGGGAGTACGACGAAGGCGAAAGAGAAGATGGAAGGACTGCATCGCAGAAAACTTGAGAGAAGAAGAACTGTGTGAAGAAGATGTGTTGGGCAGGAATGAGTGAAAGAGAAGAGTTAGAAATAGTGACCCCTAATAAAATTGGAGATAGCTGAAGAAGAAAGAAGGAATTGTCAAGTGCAATTTACATAGTGTGTGTTCATGTTATAATTTTATTGGATTTATAGAATCCTTTCCAAGGAACTTTTTTATAGTATTTATCCATTCTTATTTCAATACTTTTATTTCTAAAAAATTACAATCAAGTAATATTAGTACATAGTTTATATCTCTACCTATTTGTGAATTATTGCCCCAAAAGTCAATATACCCCACATTTAGATAAAAATTTCAAAATTTTCAAAAATCTAATTTTTATGTATCTAGATACTTCTCAATGAGCTGATTCCAAATTTTGAAACCGCAGGTCGATATCTCGCTGCGTTTTCGAGATATTTAGATTTAAAGTTTTGCTCAAAACTGCCCATTTTTGGGTATTAACCCAAAAATGGGTCGAGATATGAATTTGGCGATATCACCATTCGATTCTACGGACAAAAATACATAAGTATAGTAATTTTCATAATTTTTGGCCAACCGGTTCATTTTTTATGAATAAAAGTTTGAAAACCCCCGAAAATGGCCAAAATCTGAAAAAATCCTAAGATTTTTGCGATTTTTGGCCATTTTCAGTTATTTTGCTTCAGAGATTGTATGCGGTGTTCAAAAATTCTGAAAATTGGTGTACTTATGTAATTTTGCCCGTAGAATCGAATGGTGTTGTCGCCAAATTCATATCTCGGCCCATTTTTGGGGTATTACCCAAAAATGGGCAGTTTTGAGCAAAACTTTGAATCTAAATATCTCGAGAATGAAACGAGATATCGACCTGCGGTTTCAAAATTTGAAATCAGCGCATTGAGAAGTATCTAGATACATAAAAATTAGATTTTTGAAAATTTTGAAATTTTTATCTAAATGTGGGGTATATTGATTTTTGGGGCAATAATTCAAAAATGGGTAGAGATATAAACTTGGTAGTAATATTATTTGATTGTAAAGAGAAGGTTAGGTAAATGTATGCATTTTTAGAGTATTTATATATGAGTATACATAATGTAGAATATTTTCCAATGAACTTTCTGAATGGAATTTGTAAAAAATTGTATTATGTTCGTGTTACAATTTTACTGGATATATGGAATCTTTTTCAATGAACTTTTGGTATGGGATTTGTACAAAAAACATCAAATGAACGGAAGGTCTTGTGCTGGCCACATTGTAAAGTGTGTTGTGTTTTAAATTTGTTTTACATCAAAATTTAAATTTTGTAAATTATTTTCCTTGATATTTATTGTTATTTTAAAAGTAATTCTAGTTTTATTATTTATTCACATTTAATGGGATATGTTTTCAGATAATAGAGAGTTGCAGCTTCAACGCAAAAATAACGTGCACTTTAAAGTCATGTGACAGCCTGAGTGCGCATGCGTACTAATAAGGTTCACGTTATATGATTAA
The DNA here is from genome assembly GCA_943142095.1 of Ophonus ardosiacus. Taxonomy (NCBI): domain Eukaryota; kingdom Metazoa; phylum Arthropoda; class Insecta; order Coleoptera; family Carabidae; genus Ophonus; species Ophonus ardosiacus. The sequence goes on along the minus strand of OW964833.1, from coordinate 45,637,512 downwards.
GGAGACACGTTACGTGCAATGGAATAGCGAGCGTTTAACGTCAAACGTTCTGTATCTTTTGAGGTTATGTTTCGGTGAAAAGTGTGGATGTAACCGCGTTTGTGTTGCTTTTAACGGTAACGTTAGCGTGAATACACTAATTAAATGCGGTAAACATTCAAATTGAAAGTCCTTTATTTCTAAAATAAAGTGTTTTCTACATAAGGTTAACGTTTACGTTCTTCCATCTTAGAAGTTGCAATAACTCCCTATTTAAAATACTTTTTTATTAACGTTATTATCTTTAACCCGACGTTAAAGTATTTTACTCATTTCTGTTTGTGTCTCGTGGCCGCGTGCCTGAGTGTCTGGTCGCGAACCTGGGGGAACCGGGTTCGATCCCGACCGGCGCCAAATATTTCCAATTTTAAATGGCACAAAAGTGACCCCTGTGGTGCACTCTCCACACCAGCTATGAGTGCCCGTGAGGTGACGCCTGGTAAGCGCCCACACGGTAAAATATATCGTCATCATTACCGATGTCTACATATGTGTAGATAATGGCACACCCAAAAATGGGTAATATGCCGTGATGATATATATATATATATATATATATATATATATATATATATATATATATATATACAAAGTGAACACTGAAAACCGTAACATAGGCGTTTAACATGGGAAAACAGTTTTTTTCAAATATTATCTGTCCCGTAAGACTATAGTGGGAGTTTTTGATATGGTTAGAAAGATTATTTAATTTGGCATCGAAGAGTATCTAAATATTCCTAATTTAATGCCTTATTATTATTATTATTTAACATGGGAAAACAGTTTTTTTCAAATATTATCTGTCCCGTAAGACTATAGTGGGAGTTATATGATATAACAAAGAAATAGTATAGTAAATTCAAGAAAATACTTGATGTACCAAACTATTTACGTTTTAACGTTGTAATTTATTTAATACATTGTACAAAGTAAATATAAAAATAATAAAAATATTAACTTGAACCGGGAGGGATTTGAACTAGTGAAAAATTATCACGGAGCCTTGATTTAATCAAATCAGCTACCGAATACGTTTCCATGATTACTGTTTTTAGTAAATTATAAGTAATAACTGTCAAGTAGTATTATACTTTCGTAAATATTTCAATAATAAGGCATTAAATTAGGAGTATTTAGATACTCTTCGATGCCAAATTAAATAATCTTTCTAACCATATCAAAAACTCCCACTATACTCTTGTGGGACTGATAATATTTGAAAAAAACTGTTTTCCCATGTTAAACGCCTATGTCACGGTTTTCAGTGTTCACACTGTATATATATATATTTCTGTTTGTGTCCAGCTCTGATTTTGCTGAATGAAATGGAGAGTCTATTTGTAATATTTACGGAGTTAGAGTTGGTATCCCTTCTTGTTCTCCCATCTTAACTCTATCCAAGTTCGTTGGAATGACATGTCATGTTGTCATGTTGCATCAGAGAGTGGAGGTGACCAGGTCCTAGCACTGACTTGGGGCTGGCCGCTAGCGGAGACATCGATACATGAGATACAGCAGCGACCGACCGAGTGTTTTACATATTGAACGTCGAACTTTCGGTATTAAATCAGCGCTGGATTTAATCTTGCCGACATATAATACTAGTAATATATATGCATGCATGCGAAACTTCACACTCGCACGTCACTGCTACTGCTATTGGACGAGGGAGTTTCTTTTTAGAGGTTATGTGCTGCTCGGGATACAGAAAAAGGATGAGGATGAGGACTATGTAATCCTGATTTAATTCCAAAAGAGGGGAGACGGATATTCTTTAAAGAGTATAATTTGTTCACGCTTCCTATTGCAGGATTTGCATATTTCCTTATAATACACTTTGTAAATTAGACTTTACTTCAATACCTTTCTGTCTATACACAAAACTCTAAGGTTCTGTTGTAGATCATACTTTAAGAATTTTAAGACATTTATATATAATCAGGGATTTAAATTAATTAATTAATTAATTAATTACATTCGTAATGGATAGTTGTTTTATTATCAATACCCACTATTCAGTAATGTCTACATTAATAGTTATTTATGTATTAAGAGCGTAAGGAGGCTTTTATGGTCTGCGGCGGGATTTTGAGCCCGAGGCGTAAGCCGAGGGATAAAAACACGTCAAAGGCCATAAAAGCAAGTTACGCTCGTGGTACATACAAAACTTTATGCACGGACGAAAATTTTCAAATTATGAGTGTTAGAAAAATTGTATCGAAAAGAATTTGTCCTCGTACATCCAGTATCTAGTGTTGCTATGAAAACGGAGAACAATAGTTTATTGTTTGTTTATTAGTTCTGTCATTTGAGTTTTATTTTGTGTACCTTCGGGCTTTCCATATAAATATCACAAAATTAATTTTCATTTTTCATTAAAAAATATAAAATTTTTCAATTTGTAATAAAAAGTTTTCATGGTGCCTGTTTAAATTGTTTATATTGTAGGTTATAACTTGGTTTGACATTTCATTATAGCCCGGTGGGCTATAATGAGGCCCGCGGGCTATAAAATGATGTTTATGTGAAAGAAATTCGTGTATAATTGTCAAATTATGATACGTCCGTGCATAAAGTATAATTTTGTACTTCTACATGTATATAATATGACGTGATAATAATCTTTATATACAACCGGTAAATAATGTTAAATTTATTCTTATCAAAATCATAACTTAATATGCTTCATTATTTATCGAGGGAAATAAAGTACTCCCTAGGGAAATAAAGTGATTCTAGTCATTTTTTAATCGATATTGATTAACAAATAAGAAATATTATTAACTATATTTATTTTGGAAACAAATATAATGATTTTTGTAAAATTAAATTTAAAATAAATAGTTTTCTTCGTTTGTAGAAACGTGCTTCATTCTTATTAATTTCGCATGCTCTTTTGTTAAATATCGAATTTTTTCGTTTGTATATAACATATTGTATATAACACGGGAGTAAATATAAAATAAAATAAATATATCATCACGGCATATTACCCATTTCTGGGTGTGCCATTATCTACAACACATGTAGACATCGTTAATGTTGGCGATATATTTTACCGTGTGGGCGCTTACCAGGCGTCACTTCACGGGCACTCATAGCTGGTGTGGAGAGTGCTCCACAGGGGTCACTTTTGTGCCATTTAAAAATGGAAATATTTGGCGTCTGTCGGGATCGAACCCGGTTCCCCCAGGTTCGCGACCAGACACTCAAGCATATATACATGTTAGAAAATGAAAAATCCTAGGTTTTTTTTCTAATGCAGAATGTATAGTTTATTTATTTATTTAAGTGGCAATCGATTACGGACTTATTATTTTCAGCCTCTACTTGTAATAAAGTGTATACAAAATAACCTGATTGCAAATTGTACATACATTTATTTTCATATTTTTAGTGTAACTCAAAACACTCTTTATTGCTACAAGAAACGTCATGATGCATTGAAATTTTTTTTTCATTCAAGACTTTATGCCTTATAATATTTGAAAGTTACATTTTTTCAAGGAATGTGAAGTTGCATGTTTTCCCCTTTCATGTACAAAAATAAATTGTCAGATCACAGAACATTTTAGAAAAGAGAATATATTTAATGTATTGTTGACTAAGGTCTAAAAGCAACACAATATGGCGCGACTATTATATAGGTTGCCGGTCAACAATATTTGCAGTTTGCAGAATTCATTACATTATTACTTAATTCGAAGTTGGCGATATCTTTTATATTAAACTTTCCAGCCGAAGCCATTAAGTTGTTGTGGGGTAAGTGCTGACTGGTTTTTGTAAATTTGGGATTCAAACCTGTGTATTTTCAGTCTGGTATGTAAATACTCAACGCTGTCGGTATCAAACGCTTTGCACAGTTATTACTGAATTATTAGTAATAACTAGGATTCTAATTTTTCTTGTAAATTTTCATTTTGTAAGGATTTTGTAAAAAATGTCAACTATTCTGCACTTTCCCCGAAAATGGAGCAAGTGCGTAACTTAAACGTAAGTTAAAAATACTGTGAAACCTTGTTTTATGTGCACCAGGGCAAGAGCAGAATTGGTTGATTTAAGCGAGGACAACATGTTCAGTCTTGCGCGACATCTATGTCGAATAGTTCATATTGTAGTACATTACTTCATACAAGCTAGAGAAATTTTGCTCATATAATAAAAATAACCGGTATATGCACTTGCCCCGTTTGCAAACTTACCCCACTTCACCCTACATTTGTTTCTGCTTTCAATTAAAATTCGAAATACAAAAACACAACACAGGTAAACTACAAACACAACGAAAAAAAGCAAATAAAAGAATTAAAGGCTCATTGCCAAACGTATCAAACTCGCAAACCTGCCTACCCTGACAAGCCGTTATTAGGCTATACATTTTTATTGGTTTGATTAATGAAAACTCCATTTTTGTAAGCAATATTTACTGACGAATTAAATAATTAGTGTAATTCAGCATTTTTGTTCACACGCGAACTACACTACAAGAGCGCATCGTATATTTTGCTAAAACTAGGCAATTTTGTGTTCGTTCGGGACAACGAGACAGATAGCGTGAAAACGGGACAGTCCCGTTCAAAACGAGACGTATGGTTACGTTAGACATGGAGGAATATCAGATAGCTCCAAGCCTACAATGCTGGTTGCGGCGCTGGCTTCTACTCGACGCTCCAACGCTCGAATGACGGATAATGAATCTTAATTACTTTTTTACGCGGTTTTTTGTTCCAGAAACGAGATCCATTCTTTGTAAAATGTCGGTCAGTGGTTAAGTCTCGCATTCATTACTCAATTATAGATGCTTTGCATTCATTTATGTTTTAAAAACAAAAATATTTACAGATTCAACGAACGTAATTACAGCTTTAAAATGACATTAATCACTCAGAATCGTTAAATCCTCTACATAATAAATAATAATAAAAAATCAGAGTTACAGTCAATAACATGTGGAGTCCCTCAGGGTTCTATACTTGGCCCTATATTATTTTCCTTATATGTAAATAATATAAAAAATATTCTAAATAACACTACTTTTGTTGCCTATGCAGATGACATCTCACTACTCTTAACTTGTAATAAAGAATCACAAATTGAAATGTCTCAAATAATTAACAATTTATTGCAATGGTTCGCATCATTAGATCTTTCTTTAAATATAGATAAAACGGTTTTGGTTCAATTTTCGACAACTAAGAGATCAGAAAGTTTACTAATACGTTGCAATAGTAAGTCACTACCACAAGTTACTGAAACTAAATTATAAGGTTTATATGTACATGAAAATCTTAACTGGGAGCCCCACACTGATAAATTGTGTAACATGTTGTCTTCATTATGTTTCTTGATTAAGCGTCTCAAGTCACTTACTGATGAAAATACTACAAAAACATTCTACAAAATTTTACTCTTTATTATGTTATGGTATAATTTTTTGGAGCGCTGCTTCTTTATTAGAAAAAATCAATTCAGACTAACAGCTCACAAAAATATACATAGCTATAATACCAGAGGAAAGGAAAAGTTTATACAACCTAGAAGTAGACTAACTTTAGTACATAATAATAATTCAAACCACATAGGCATTTCTATATATAATAAATTACCAAATTATATCACAAATGTCAAATCAGAAAATAAATTTAAAAAAGATTTAAAAATATTTTTAACACAAAAATGTTATTATAATTTAAATGAGTATTTCAATGACAATCAGTAAGATGACTTTATATATGTAATTTTTATTTGTTTATATTTACTGTATTATATGTTTGTATGTATTGACGATCCAATATCGGCTGTGTCTGCTGGTCAATGGATATAAATTTATTATTATTATTATTATTATTATTATTATTATTATTATTATTATTATTATTAAGCTTTTCACACACTTGACCAGTTGTCTGAGTTAAAATGATGCGTGGCTGATCTGAGGTATATCGGTCCGTTTAGACATGTATACGAAGTGTCTCAAAAGTGACACCCATGCTTGAGATTTGATTCAGGGAGCAACAAAAAATCAAAAAAAATCTGACTAGTCTTCGTTGTCAAGTTATTGGTAAAAAAAATATTAAAACTGGAAGCATAAACGTTCTGCAACATATTTTTACTTCCTTGTAAGAAGTAAAGGAAGTATTGTAATAGAGAAAAATTTCGTTTTCAGATTTCAACGGAAATATCCATTTTAACCATTCCTGAATCCATTTTGACTAATTTCGTCGTGACGTCTGTACCCCCCAGTTTTGAAATTGACTACAACATCTTACTTGTCACTCAATAAGCGAAAAAATAACCTCTATTGACGTCTTATCAAATGTCAAATTCGTTCCCCATGTTTCATTTTAAATGGATCGGGGAAATATATTGCTGTCAATCAAATGTCAAGTCGTAACCATGGATATGACAAACAAAATGTTTCACGTTAAAAAATACTCACGGTATATTAATACAACTAAATGCTGTTCTATTAGTTTTAAGCGAAATAGATACAAAATTAATTATTCTAACTAACATATGTCAACCAAGTTAAAGATTTAGGAGTGTTATTAGATTCCGAACTTATATTTGATGTTCATGTAGACTATATAGTAAAATAGCTTATAATCAGGGATTTGTTAACTACTGGATGGAGCAAGTGTATATCGATATATGTATTTCTTGTGTACCCGGCTATATAGATTAAGAGAGAATACAGGAAGTGTGATTGAGAAAGATATAGATAATTCCACTTTAGACAAGTGAATTTGATATTCATAGCTGTCATATTCACATCTGTCAAATTCACGTCAAAAATTAATTGTTTAAGTATATTTGATCATGAAACGTGAAATAAGTACCAATACATCTAATGCAACGCTAAATTAGAACACCTATAAGAATATAAGTCGTTTATTTGTCAAATTATTTTTTTGAAGAAATCATAATTTTAATCATAACTTACTAATGAAACGACACAGCACCGTTCATCACATATTTTGATACACAATTTTCAACACAACACCTTCGAACCATTTTCATATATTAAAATTATTATATTTCAATAATGATATCAAGAATAACCTAAAATCTGTCAAACCTGTCAAACAAAAGATTTGACAAGTAACGGAAACAAAGACAACAAATCGGAATTATGTATGACTATCTCTGTCGATCTGGCCGGGTACATGGTAAAGATTCACTCGCTCCATCCAGTAGTTAACAAATCCCTGCTTATAATATGTTAGGATTTTTAATATGTACACAATATTAACATTATACTATTCATTAGTTCGTAGTCAACTTGAATTTTTTTCTGAGTCTTGGTCTCCGACATGTATTATATATATTAATAGAATTGAAAAAAATCAAGATAAGTTTTTGAAATATTTTATTGGAAAATTTACCATTTATTCAGTTAATTTATTATCTTTAGAAAAACGGAGAGTATTAGCAGATTTTATGTTTCTTTATAAATTAATGAATAATATTATCGATACTCCATCCGTAGTCAATTAGTTCTCATTCCATGTACCTACTTATTCTACAAGATCTAACAATATGTTTTGTACCAAATACCAGTACCAATTCTGCTGCTAATTCACCGATTAACAGAATTTTTTTTTTATTTAATAAAACAATGACTGATAAGTTACAAGATATTTTCTCAGTAACTTTAACAAATTTTAAAAGAATTATAACTGCTCATTTATAAAATTTTCTAATTCTTTATTAGCACTTAATCTGTAAATGTTAGTATTTTAACTAGGAATGACGAATTCCGATAATTTTGGTACCCGAGTACCCGAAACAACTACCCTGATAGTACCCTTTACCCGTTAATTACCCGATACGCTTTAATTACCCGTTATCCTTTAAGTACATATATACAATTCGTTAATTTGTTAATTACCAGTTACCCTTATATTAGCAGTTTACTTTTTAATAAAATTCATAATTATTGTTTACATATATTTAATAAATAAAAAGTAATGCAAATAAATAATAACTGTATATCTATAAAAAACAATATAAATTACATTAATTACCTATAATAATAAATAATAAAGTAATAAAAAGCTCTTATTTTAGATACAATCTTTCCGGCAGCTAAAAACTGTTCGGGTAATTAAAGGGTGTTGGGTAATTAACTGGCAACGGGTATATTTCGGGTAATCGGGTAAGAAATTTTATATCCGGGTACATTATTATCGGGTAGGTTCCGAGTACCCGGGTACCCATCGTCATTCCTAATTTAACCTATTACCACATTATTACTGCCGATGCTTTTTGCAAATTTTATTTATATTTTTTTGTAAGTGTCCCTCTGTTATTGGGATTTATCCTGTTGAGTGGCCAAATCTCTAAAATAAAATAATTATATGTATGTAGTAAGGTTTGCATTGGAATGCGGTGACTTTTCAGGTGGATAAGGTGGTTTAGATGTGAATATTCTGTCGGAATTTATGAACTAGAGTCGGAATTTAAAGTTGCGTTGCGTCGTTGGGTCGTTGCGTCCCTTTTACGGCATTACAATGAGAATGACGAATGCCCTAACCCGGGGGGCTATATTTTTTACGTTCCGGAATAAACTCTATCTGGTTGCCGTGTTTGATCCTCGGAACTCCGGTTACCGCTCGAACCACTGTACTCTACCCAGTGCGGATGCAGGATAAAGTATCACTAGGCAATACAATGCTCTATTTCACTCTACCTATACACTTCCGCTATTGGGATTCACATTGAAAGGATTCGTTTAATCGTGTCCTTTACTACTACTTTAAACCGATAGTTTAAAATGTAAAAACTTGCTAAGCACGTATTAATATGATTAATCAAATAATCGTACAATCGCAATCACAATGCACGTATTCTTAAAAACGATTGAGCACGTTTGGTAATAACAACGATTTTAAAAAAGTAATGTCTTACTTTTGATAAAAAAATCTGATGTGGACACCACTTGACTTCCTTGTACATCAGATTCTCCAATTATGAGTACTGTGCGTTAGCGTACACCTACCAAAGTGCCAAATTTTATTACATAGTTCTAGAAAGTTAATGCCTATGCCTATGGTGGCGTCATATTACAATACGGAGAATTTATTTTAAAATGCAAAATTATAGTTCATCACTTCCATGGTTACTCACTATTGTCAAAAATGACAGCAATGTAATATTTGTCCATTCTAAAATGCAACATTATAAATAGTATTGCAGCACAGGAGATGCCTCCAGAACACATCACAAATGGTGTCAATTCTTATTACGACCAACTAGAATATTGCCTCAGTGTGATTGGGGTATTTTTTTTTAGCATTTATTACATAAAAGTTCTGAATTTTTGTAAGCTAAAGTTTGTTAAGATGTACAGCATTCATGTTTTGATTATTTGTTAATCGTATGTAAGCTAATTTATTGGAAATTAGTTTTGATAATACAAAACTATAAATTTTGTATGTTGAATTTTAAAATGGGCAAATATTACATTGCTGTCATTTTTTGACAATAGTGAGTAACCATGGAAGTGATTCACCATATGTTGCATGTTAAAATAAATTCCCTGTATATAACCGTACCGCCTGCTTTCATTTACTTGTGATTTTTATTCTTATTTAAATTATTTATTAATAAAACAAGCAGTAATAATAATAAACCTTGCAAGTTTTAAATACTGAACTTTTAAAAAAAATCCAATGAAATGTCAAACTAACTGCCTTCCCGTAATACCTAAATCAAAAACTTTTTAACCAAATCCTATTCTTACGTAAGTAGAACTTAAAATTTACATGTGCAATAGAATAAAATTTAAGGTGAACCTTATTTTGCAAAGTAGCACTTACGATTACATAGGTGCAAACGGCCAGTGCCAGTAGTCTATGTCATTTTAAGGGACATGGTATAGTTCATCTAGGGATCATTTTCCGAAGACTCGTTATCGTTTTATTATGGGTGCACAATAGCTAAAACCGCAATGTCAAAATATTTCGGTCCGTACAGTCGACCAGTTCAGTATTTGCAATGCTGGTATATATTTTACTGTAGACCAAGACTGCACTTTCCAGATTTTCTAAACCGATTACCAGGGCTGTATTTGCTAATATTTTAAATTTTAATGCGTTAATCTTTTGAACTTAGAATTTCCCTAATTTTCTTATAGCTTATTATAAGGTCTGTGAACTTGTCTCCAAAGGATTATAAAACCGTTATTTGTGGCTATATAGGTATATAAATAGGTGGTGAGTTTAATTATTTTCACTCTACAAAGACGTGAATCCATTAATTATATCTTTAAGGGATTCAGATATGTCCGATAACAATTCTGAAGACGAGGACGAGTGCACTATGTCCGAATAAATATTCATATATTTTTTTAAATGACATGTGGTTATAGGCCTCTTGGGGCAATCGCCACTATGAACAAAGATTAACGGTCCGCAATCAGTACCTCCTGGGTGGTCACGGAAATCTGATTATACAATATATTTTTTAAAACAGTTAAATATTAAAGAATTTTTTTTTACTATTTTGGAAAGTAAAATGTGTGAAATGATATATTTCAAACCCCTACTCAAATTTTTCATCACAGCCCTGACACATGCCAAGCTATTGGGACCCTCTATTGTACTGCCGTAATAAAACGATAACGAGTCTTCGGAAAATGATCCCTAGATGAACTATACAAAACTATAAGTCTGATTAACTTACAAGACGCACTGAATTTGATGTTCTTTCTTCTGGCCATGGTACAAAAAAATACTGGGAAACCGAATTTGACTAGGTATATCTATTTTTTTTTCAAAAAGTGCATTCGGTACATTCCAATAATCAGCAGACGATTCAGTCCTCCTGGTTAAAAAAGAGGGTATAGTAGATATTGGTCACTGAATAGATGGTGTAAGTTTTAGATGGACCAATTCACCTGTGTTTTACAATCGTAATTACGTATCTTACATGAGGCAGCGCCTCCCATGTAACGTCTTTAAGTTTTCCTATTGGTTTATTGGTGTGGCCTGTGCGGTTTGCCATTGGTTAACCGTCCAGCGGATTCGGGTGCGTTGCGCGGCATACTCCATCCACAATCCGTCCGCTACTGCTGCTGCTGCTGCTGCTGCTGCTGCTGCTGCGAGTTAGACTCTACTCTGTGGCAACTTGCGCACTGCTTCAGTTCACCTTCGGCCGCGGTCTCCGGCGGATGTCTAAACGTAACTTTGCGCGCGAGATTCAAACTTACGTAAAGTTCCCGGCTCCGTGTCGTGCTATGTGACTTGGTGACTGGTGCTGTGTTACCACTATCATGCTCCTCCTCCAGATTGCTTGCTTCTTGGTGGTGGCAGTTGCAGCCACGGCGAAGGCCGCCACTGCTAGCTCGGGATCTAACAGTGAGTACAAGGCTTCACTTTAACCCCATGGTCTGATGCAAAATTGTCGCCTGGCGCAGGAAGACCATACATTTTCTCAGCGATTTTATTTTTTTAATTTAGCAAACATATGAATATGAATTAGAATTTAAAAATATACATATATGTTACAAAGGGATTTTGTTGTCCGCACTTGGTGAAACATTTTACAATTAAAGAAAAAAATAGAATCAACACTTGTTTTTATTTACAAATATATAGGATGAACACGAGTATTCGTGGCTTACACTTTTGCGTGCAGTGGCGTAGCTAGAAATTTTGGGCCCTTGGGCAAAACTTAAAATAAAAAAAAAATAAGTATATATATATATATATATATATATATATATATATATATATATATATATATATATAGTTAAGGAGGAATTTATTTTGAGAGTATATCGGTGGTTTATGGGATTTAGTTAAAGTTGATTCTTTTAAAATCTGCCAAGAATCAACTTTAACTAAAGCCCAGAATCCACTGATATACCCACAAAAAATTTTCTCCTTAACTAATCAAAACACAGTGACGATTACACTCCATATATATATATATATATATATATATATATATATATATATATATATTTATTTTTTATTTATTTATTTGAACCACTCTACAGGATATAGAATCCCATTTACAGAGGGAGTATACAAATAATGAACATATATATTAACAGTTTAAATAGTGTCCCATGAGAGGGAGAAAAATAAGAATCCTAAAGTACAAACAAATTTCATGATAAGTGTCTTAAAAGATTGTACAGATGTTTTACTTAAAATTTAATTTAAGAAATATGACGTACGATTTTATTTTATATATATATATATATATATATATATATATATATATATATATATATACTTAAAATAAATAATTATGAATTGAAAATCCATTGATGCCCAATTGCACCGCTGCTACTTAAATATTAAGCTTGACTTAAACAAAAAAAATGCAAATCGAAATTTTAACATCAATATTTAATTACTAATTTGACGTTTCATTTTGATACGATATTGTCACTCTAAGGACTACTTAAAATGTAAGCGTCAACAGTACAATTGGGCTTAGTCAAATAATTTAATTTTATTTAGTTTTTAAGCAATTCAAGACTATTTTATTAATAAACAATTATTTTACAACAAAACCACACACAAACAATGTTAATAAACATATCTAACTAAAAAAAAGAAAAAAGTACTAATTATATTATATTCGCATTAATAAATGGATTTATTAAATATAGAATCAGAGCGGTCATTTGGGTGCTTATGTTGAGCGTACGTGTATATATAAAATATCAAACATGGATTCGGCAACAAATTTACTAATTTATTACTACTTTTCTAATAATCAAAAATCAAAATGTAATGGGCCCTTAAAACGCTTAGGCCTAGTCTTGCCTATCAATAGCTACGCCACTGTGCGTGATTAAACAAATTATCTCAAATAATATTTATATCGATAACTTTCTGGGGTGCTTTATACGTAGAGATTTAGAAAAGAAATTTCTGAATATTTGGAAGCTAAAATTTTTCAAGTTTCGCTTTTGATGTTGGCTGAGTAAACTTAAATGAAAAATGATCGTAGAGTAAACTGCCAAAGTAAGATATTAAAAATTAGGTATTTGACAGTTAAACTAATCATTTCTTGATATAACAAGTACTGAATCTGTTTTACCACGTCTTTCAATTACATTTAATCCGTCATCAAGAGCAAATTTGAACCGGGTTCGATCCCGACCAACGCCAAATAATATTTCAATTTTTAAATAAAATAAAAGTGACCCCTGTGGTGCACTCTCCATGCCAGCAATGAGTGCCCGTGTGGTGACGCCTGGTAAATGCCCGCACGGTAGAAATATGTTATCATTATTACTGAAATCTGTGTATAATGCAGATTGGCGCACTTAGAAATGGGCAATATGCCGTAATGATATATATATATATATATATATATATATATATATATATGTAAAGTTTTACGAGACAGATAATATTTGAGACAACTGTCGTCCTATGTTAAAGGCTTATGTTAACGTTTTTCGTGTTCATCCCGTATTTGTATATATGCTTTAATTGTGCTATATAATAACATAAAATAAAACCATATAAAAGTTGTAAAACATAAATCAATAAAATAAATAACCATATAATGGATTATTAAAAACATATTTATCCACGTTCGCGAATATTAATAATGAAATATATGCAACACATTTAGTTTTTTATATATTTCTATGAAATGCATCAACAAATTAAAATGTTTATTTTTGTAACAACTGCAATATAGAGTGTAAATAACTTTAAAATAATAATGAGTGTGTAACATATATTTTATTCCACTGCTTAGTTAATATTTATAATATTTTTGTTGAAAACTAACTTCATTAGTAAACAAAATTTTCGATAAAATAGGTATTACAATATACAACTAGTAACTTTTCTTTATATTAAAAGATATTAATTATATTTCTCTTACACAAAATTTTGCTTTCCATTTTCTAACATGTTTAATAAAAAAAAACTTGGAAACTATTAGAATATTAATTAAAGGATAAACCGCTCTAAAATGAAGAGTTACTGTTAATATATCTCTTTGTTCTTAAGTTATTAATATAAATAAAACATATCTGGAAAACTTACAAACTTTTAGTCTCGGCTAACAAGCTGGGTTGAGAAAATCTAGAAAAACTTTTCCATTACAAGTAAACTAATTTGTGTAGGTTTTGTATATCGAGGCAAACTTTTCTTTCTATTAAATACAATTAGACTTAGTTTATTTGAGGTTTTATTTCTGACATACACTCAAACGAGTCTCGTTGCCGTACAAAAATATATGAAATAAGGAGTTGAAAGAAATTTCTTTTATGTTTTCTTTATTTTGTAATTCATTTATTAAATAATATTAACAATTACTCGAAATATCATCCTTAGGTACAAAATTTATTCTTACAAAACAAACGTTTCAGTATAATTTCTTCAGGCTTCAGGGTACATAATATCTTACAAATTTTTTTCTGTTGTCGATTTTGAGAGTGCTTATTTGTTTACGATATTTGTCGGCTCCGGTGGCACAAATGGTTAGAGTAACGCCTCTTGTCATGAGTGTGCTCGGGGTTCTGGGTTCGAATCCCACTAAGGCATGTGTATGCGAACCTACTCAGTAATAGGGATTTAATCCTGTTGAGAGGTTTTAAAAAAAAAATTTAAAAATTTAAAAATTCAGATAGACCGAAACTTGGGGTTTATAAAAAAATGGTGTACCTATGACTGAAAGTATTAACGCTAATCTACACCACTATCGAGATATTTAACAACATTATGTACAATATTTTTTAAAATAGTTATTTAACTTTCAATTGTATTAATGAGAAGATTAATGATTGAGACATTTTGAAATCATTAATCGCCAATTAACACACGTGTGAGTTACAATATTTTTCAGTTGACCGTATTTTACTGAATTGTAAAATCTAATTTTATTCCATAATAATTTTTTTTTAGGTTAGTCTAACACACGTCTAACACATAGGTCTTTGTTTGTGTGTTTGTGTGTTTATGTGCTCATGTGTTTATTGTTCAGCAATAGTATATAGTATCTCTGTTTACGTACTAAAATCGTTTATTAATAAAAACCATGCATTAATAGGGGTCATTAATGAATGATTTTCTATACATTAATATAACACGGTCAACTGAAAATAATATTTAATTAACTAATATATGTAAGGTAGGGTAAAATGCAGATAAAAAATTAAGTGCATGCACTTTTATAAAAAAATACAGGAAATGCATAATAAATAAAAGAGTGAAAACAAGTCATAATAAATTATAATAATATAAAATTTATATATATCATCACGGCATATCGGTGATGATGATGCCATATTTGTACCGTGCGGGCGTTTACCAGGCGTCACTTCACGGGCACTCATTTCTGGAATGGAGAGTGCACCACAGGGGTCACTTTTGTGCCATTTAAACATTCGAAATATTTGGTGTCGATCGGGATCGAACCCGATTCCCCAGCTTCGCGACCAGACACTCAGGCGCGCGACCATGGGACCCCATATATAAAATTTAATTCATTAATTTTTTTATTATAGAAAAGTTTATATGTAACTATTGAAAATTGAACTTAATATACATGGCTGAATTCAGAATATCAAATTTTAAAAAGTATGCAAGGTATTTAAAATAAAAAAATTAAGGTTGAACTTGTTTTAATAAATTATATAAGACATTTACGAAAATACTACCGGTAGATACCGCACCTACCGACTGCGTTCGAAAACGCAAGTGGTTAATGATTACCGTGTTCGAAAATTATACCATATCTACCAGATCCATCTACCGGATCCATGATTTGTGGATCGAGTAATTCAGCCAGTAGATGCGGTAAATGCAGAATCTAACCTCAAAAAAGGTAGAGATGCGAAGTTGGAATCGAAAGTAGGTTTCAGAAGTTAATTATGATAATACAGAAGACGAGACTAAATAACGTTTAACTATGTCAAATGTGAAATCTATTTCATCTTTCAACTGCTTTTCATAGGTTATAAATCTACCCTGTTTACCACTTGCGTTCCTAAAATATCTATCCCGGTAGCTGTAACCTAATGAACAGCTGTTTACCGATATATACCGGTAACAGTTCACCGGTAGAATTTTCGTAAATGCCTATTGATTTAAAAATAATTGTTTTGGTGGGATTGTGCCTATTTCTTGGGCATCCGCTATAATACAATTAACATTTTTGCCTGTGTGTCAAACTTAAATTTATTAGCGCTTTTGTTAAAATAATGCTTTATGCCAGGGGTGGGTAAACTTTTTTGCCCAAAGGCAATATGGATGTAAAATAACTAGCGAGCCGCATGGATATTTGTAACATGACGAAGACCGCGTATGACTAAGAAAGAGGTCTCCTTCCAATGAAAATTTTAGCTAAAGTTTATGCCTTAATAGTCGAATGAATTTGGTCTTAAATAAATAAAATAAATATATCATCACGGCATATTACCCATTTCTGGGTGTGCCAGTATCTACAACACATGTAGACATCGGTAATGATGACGATATATTTTACCGTGTGGGCGCTTACTAGGTATCACCTCACGGGCACTCATAGCTGGTGTGGAGAGTGCACCAGAGGGGTCACTTTTGTGCCATTAAAATTGGAAATATTTGGCGTCTGTCGGGATCGAACCCGGTTCCCCCAGGTTCGCGACCAGACACTCAGGCACGCGGCCACGGGACCCCATAAAGGTCTTAATGTTCCATATATTTATTTCAATATTGAAATAAATATATAAGACCAAATTCATTCGACTACGAATCCCATGAAGGTTCCCAAAAGTCACTCCATTTATGCCTTAATCTTAGAATATAATGTAATAATGTGTTTTTATTTATCTACCGCTTTTATTACAAGCGAGTTAGGCAAACAAAAACGTCTACATATATAAATTGACATTTTCTGTAATACCACTCTACCACTCAACCTTTAAATGATATTTCCTATTAATTGCAATTGAAATCGAAAAATATAGAATGAAACTGTATAACGTTGTATTCTTTGTGGCAATATGTTCGGTATAAGTTAATATCGTACCGAAGCTCACAACAAACGTGAAATAAAAGAAACGTTTTATTTTTATTTGCTAGAATGAAACAGCTAACGCAAGCAAACCTACAGCACACAACGACTAACATGTTATAGAAAAGATTACAAATTATTGATTCGATTGAAAGGGATAATAAAATATTGTCTTATAATTTTAGTAATATGTGGTCAATACCATGAAAGATATCTTTCATTATGAAATAGTAGGTATTGCATTTATAATTTTATCAATTAAGTACCATTTTACAATTAATTAGATCTAAATTAGAATATGCTTCCGTCATCTGGAATCCTCTTACAGAATCATATACAGAAAGGATTGAAAAACAACAAAAAAAATTTTTACGTTGTCGTTATCGTATGTAAGACAAATGAGAGACTTTCATGTATCATCTTTGGAAAAGGGTAGGCAAATCATTGATGTAATCTTTATATTTAATGTTAATACAATTTACCCCTTAAGCACAAATATGGAATTGGCGGGAGGTTATGTGCTAGTAACAACATTTGTTAAAGTTTTAATAGTTTCATTGTATTTATTTGTCACGTTTTCCTATTAATTAATATAAAAGCAAAAGAGATTTTGCATGTTTAAATATACTTAACTGGTAGTAAAATACAGTTTCTCGTTATTTTATATTTAGTTTTCTACCGCAGAAAGTTTAAACAAAAGTTTCCTCATGTAAATAACTACTTACAGTTGTAATTGAAAATAAATAAATAACTAAATAAATTAATCACTACATCGACCAAAAATCCTAATAAATATAATGAAACTCTTCATGAGTACGATGTGAAAACTGACTTGTAATGTTTTATTAACTCGAGCGAGCAGTTACAAAACGAACTGCACTGTAGACTCAATACCTATGAAAAATAACTTTTTATTCAAGAAAAAAGATGAAAATGAATGTGCTTTAGTATTGCACTGACATCAATATTATTATCCAATATTTTAAAAAGAATTATTTAATCAGTTACCATTCTGCGTTTCTCCATTGATGACATATTATGTATTTAGTATATTGAGTCGTCCGTTGTAGGATTCGATTTGAATACAATAATAACAATAATATGTACTTGTTGATCACATTCATAAAGGATATAAGCAGGGCATCGAACCCGAACCTGAACCGAACCAAAACCGGAACCTAACCGTAACATTTTACCGAACCCAAACCTAGAACCGAACCTCAGATATATTTTTCAATTGAACCCGAGTTGGAAATTGTGGCTTTCTACTTTCAATAATTACTCTACAAGTAAATAAAATAATTGTATGTTTATCTATTTTTTATGTTTAATATACCAAATAATGCTTTTAATTCTGAATTAAAACAAAATATATTATAGACTCTCCAAACATTCATTAAACTATTATCGTATACCTACTGCTACGTATTTTTGTGTCAATGTAACCTAACCTAACCTTTAGTTACATTAAAAATTTATAGTTTTAAATGAAATAAGCTATGGAAATATTGTTATTTTTATGAAAACATTTATAATAAATAAATTTTAAAACAAAATACAATATCTAACCTTTATGAAGTCCGCCTTTGCTTCTTTCCTTGGACTGCAAGCTACGGATCACGGATCATAACCACATTTCCCTATTAAATAAACAAATATAGTATAAATAACACATAAAACACTTGATGAAGTTTATAATAATAAGTAAAACGTTCAAATTGTTCGTAAATAGTAACAAAAATACTCATTTCACGTCACAAAAACATTGGGAACTGAGGACTGACACTACCACGCGTACGAATACATTAATGCAAGAATAAACCAGAGAAACAAATGAATGAACCACTGAAATATATACTAACTGGAATGCGCGAACGAACCGTGACCGTGAAGCATATTGAAAGCCTGCTGCTGGAGTAGTCGGCAAACATCGAGACAGTTCGTGAGTAGACGGAAGCCTGCTGCTGGAGTAGTTGGCAAACATCGAGACAGTTCGTGAGTAGACGGAAATTATTTCGTGTGGCGCAAGTTTAAATAAATGAAGCATAATATGAAAACAAAGCGATCAGCTATGATACGAGTTATTCGGCTAGGTTCGGTTCGGCACGAACGTGCGCGAACAGGACCAGCCATTATTGTTCAATGAGCTTCAGTGCAGCGTACGCTGATAGGCAGATTATGCGAGTTCCAGTTAGTATATATTTCAGTGGAATGAACAGACAACAGACAGAATTAATATTTAAATAAAATAACTATATTGAACTGTTTTTATCACGGTAAATTTAAATGTGTGAATATGTAAAAAAAAATATTAAAAATATTTTTTTATTTTAAATTATTTTTATTTGTTTGTCATTCAAAAAAACTTTAATTCAATTTTCATTAAGTCGAACCGAACCTGAACCCCGAACAAAACCGCAAATTTTATTAATGCTTCAACCAGACCCGCACCCGAACCCATTTCTCAAAAAACAAATTAACTTGAACCTAAACCGAACCCAGTTTTTGGCATGTCATAGTCAAAAGAAAATAAATAAACAAAATTTTACTAAGGATAATTGATATAATCTTTTATCCAACGTAGACTCATAATATACTTGTTACTACGGGTATGTGAAATAACTAACTTACATTACTCACTCCGCGAGAGTATATTTAAGAAGTCACGGAGGAATTAATATTGATTTTCGAGGTTTTTTCATATAACTAAAAACTGGTTTACAAAATTATTTTATTATTGAAATAATAATTTACCATTATGAAACTTATTTATTTAAATTAATATTACATTTATCTTAAAAGATACTTATATAGGTTACTTATCTATACATAATGACAGCTGTCATCTACGGCTGATGAAACGGAAATGAGTTAGCGGTTCCTAGCTTCGGAATTAAATTCAGATATGAAGCTTGTACTTCTAAGTGAATGTTTTAAAGAAAGGTCGTCATTTTCACACATTTTAATGTATTTTTCTTTCAAATAATTCCCAATGACAGAAAATAATTATTATTGCAGCAATTTTTTTTCAATAACAATATAACAAAACCATAACAACTATTCAATGGCTACTTTGTAATTTAAAATAGTATATATAACGTAGTATAATCTTATATGTACAACAGTTTTTACCAAACATGCTTTGATAAAAAGTTAAGTTTTTAGTCAAAATTTATTCTGATGTTTCAACAATTCATTACATACTGTTGTTAAAAATGTTACAAGAGCAAAACTGAAAATTGTCCAAAATTCTGTCTCCAAAAAACGATGTACGACGTAGATATAATTTTCAATACTTAAACTCACACAATGTAAGTAACAAAATTTTAAATCACAAAATTGTAATTTATTTGTAACAAAATTTTCTTAATCTAATATTTTAGAACCCTGAGGATAGTTAAAAGAAATAACCGTTAATTGTAAAGAGTGATAATTATTTACTAGAGCCCAACATATTCCTAGACTGCATTCCCGCTATTTGTTTTCTTAACTACTGGACACAGTCGCGAGTACTTTCCACATCTGTATATATATATATATATATATATATATATATATATATATATATATATATATATATATATATATATACCGTGAGCATTTTTAACGTGAAACATTGGGTTTGTCATATCCATGGTTACGATTCGACATTCCCTGGATTCGACATTTGATTGATAGCAATGTATTTGCGTGTCCCATTTAAAATGAAACATAGGGAACGAATTTGACATTTGACAAAACGTCAATAGAGGTTAATTTTGTTTAAATAATTATACCTGCTTTCTAAATTAAATTTAGTTGTAGAAAAAATATTGTGTGCACCTTGTGCTCGAGTGATTTTCTGACTTGGAAAATATCTTACAATATTTTAATATAATACTTCTGTCAAACTTATTCTCTATGTTTTAAATGAGACAGGCATATACATTGCTGTCAATCAAATGTCAAGTCGTAACTTATAGGAAAATTCAGCGGTTATCAGTCATATTGACAAGATGTCATTAGAGGTTAATTTTCTTTAAATAATTATACCTGTTTCCTAAAAATTTAATTTAATTGTAGAAAAATTATTGTGTGCACCTTTTGCCTGAAATATGTTTAGTGCTCTTGAGTGGTTTTCTGACTTGGCTAAATTTCTTACAATATTTAAATATAATTCATCTGTTAAATTCGTTCCCTATGTTTTATTTTAAATGGGACACGCAAATACATTGCTGTCAATCAAATGTCGAATCGTAACCATGGATATGACCAACCTAATGTTTCACGTTAAAAAATACTCACAGTATATATATATTGTCTTTCTCTCAGTGTATACTTTAGAACTTAGTATATCTTATAAATAAAAGAAATGCTAATAAAAATTATTTACGTTAAATAGATAAGATCTTATATTAGTCGATATCAGCGATTTATACATGTTTTCTACTCTAGTTAAAACTGACATTAAAAATACATTTGGGTGCCTCATAGATAACTTTGTATACCATGTCATGAATTAATAATAACATTCTTTTCAAATAGGTAAATAAAGCATAAAACACAAAACACTACTTTACACAATAATTTCTTCTCGATACAATCCTACTTCACTGACAAAAGAATCTTGAAATAAGAAAAATAAAGTAATATCTGACAGCTTGGCTACGAGTCGAACGTATTTGATTTGTGTGAGTGTTTTGCGCCTGCCTGCCTTTACGGTTACGTCCTACAGGATCAGATGAGGAAAGGGCTTAGTTTTCCAATCATCGCTCTAATATAACGATTCTAACTCTTATTCTTTATAACTTTTATTAAATTTCCGAAAACAGACACAATGTTGTTAATAAACCTAAAACAAAATATATATTATATGGAAACAAATACCACTAACTGAAGCATTCAAGTTCAAAAGAATATATTTTCCAAAATATTGTTTAGGGACAAGAAATGTAGGTATACGCTAAAACGTCATTACCGCCTATGACGTAGGCATAGTGATGCCGCGAGACGAGAAATGTCGAGAAACAACTCTCAGAGAGACGAGATTTCTCTGCATCTTGTCTCGATCTATTTTCCTTGCTTTCTCTCGATCTCGACTCGAGACAGAGAGTCTCGAATTTCTCGAATTTATGATTAGAAATAGTAAATAAATTAACATTACAAGAAACATGGATTTAAGAGTACCAATGATTAAAACATTCTTTTACTAAGTCTGGTGTTTGCTGAGTGTATGAAGACCTTCCGTTAATTTGATGTATTTTGTACAAATCCCATGCCAAAAGTTCATTAGAAAAGATTCTTTATATCTAGTAAAATTGTAACACGAACATAATACAATTTTTTACAAATTCCATACTGAAAGTTCCTTACGAAATATTCTATAAATCCAATAAAATTATCACATGAATATACATACATTATGCAGACTCATATATAAATACTCTAAAAATGCGTACACTTACGTAACATTCTCTTTACAATCAAATAACATTACTACCAAGTTTTATCTCTATTAATTGTTGAATTATTGCCCCAAAAATCAATATACCCCACATTTAGGTAAAAACTTCAAAATTTTCAAAAATCTAATTTTTATGTATCTAGATACTTCTTAATGCGCTGATTCCAAATTTTGAAACCGCAGGTCGATATCTCGTTTCGTTCTCGAGATATATAGATTCAAAATTTTGGTCAAAACTGCCCATTTTTGGGTAATAACCCAAAAATGGGTTGAAATATGAATTTGGCGACAACACCATTCGATTCTACGGGCAAAATTACATAAGTACACCAATTTTCAGAATTTTTGAACACCGCATACAATCTCTGAAGCAAAATAACTGAAAATGGCCAAAAATCGCAAAAATCGTAAGGGGTACCCCTTACGATTTTTTCAGATTTTGACCATTTTCAGGAGTTTTCAAGCTTTTATTCATAAAAAATGAACCGGTTGGACAAAAATTATGAAAATTGCTATACTTATGTATTTTTGTCCGTAGAATCGAATGGTGATGTTGCCAAATTCATATCTCGACCCATTTTTGGGTTAATACCCAAAAATGGGCAGTTTTGAGTAAAACTTTAAATCTGAATATCTCGAGAACGAAACGAGATATCGACCTGCGGTTTCAAAATTTAGAATCAGCGCATTGAAAAGTATCTAGATACATAAAAATTAGATTTTTGAAAATTTTCAAGTTTTTATCTAAATGTGGGGTATATTGACTTTTGGGCAATAATTTAAAAATGGGTAGAGATATAAACTTGGTAGTAATATTATTTGATTGTAAAGAGAGTATTACGTAAGTGTACGCATTAAAGTATTTATATATGAGTATACATAATGTACATGTGATAATTTTATTGGATTTATAGAATATTTTCTAAGGAACAAATATATTACTAAAACGGATAATACTTTAATCTACTTCGTATCCCTTTTACTTTAATTTTATATTACACATAATTTAAACTTTATTTTTCAATATTGTATAATTATTGCATTAAGCAAATAATATATATTTCCACAAAAATATGTGAGGCGTATAATTTACCTGTTTATAAATTTTATACTTGCCAGAATAGCTTTCATTAAAAATAAAACATATCCGATATTAGCTGTGCATATTGCCTTTGAATAAATAACTAATGTAATGCCAATGTTTATTCTATTTTGTATTTTATTTATTTAGCAATTGTATTATAAATACAGAATAATAAATAAACAGAACTTCAAATAATTATAACAGTATATAAAAGCGAATCCTGGCTTGAAATTTAGTCGGCGTATAGATTGGCATAAATGAAAATTAAGGCTGAATGATTTAGAAAATATCGCGGAGATTAAGGATTTCTTTGCTTGCGTTTAGAACAATTATGAAATATGAATGATATTTTGATATATCGAGTCCCATGAAACTATGGCTTTCCCCTTAAAAAATCTATTTATAAATCAACAGGATTTATATTTCATATATTAAATACTATTTTTAATAGCGAATTTTTGTAACTTGGTTACTGTGAACTGTGTATATTTAAGTATAAATACTGAAGAAGGATTTGTGAAAAATGCATTGACCTTACTGGGATTTGAACCTAGGACTCACCTATATCTAGTAAAATGCTCTAACCAACTGAGCTACAGGATCCTATTGAATTCAGAAAATCTTCCACATATAGTGATGCCGCGAGATCTCGTCTCTAATTTTTCGGATTTTCGTGACGAGATTAACCTTATTCTCGTCTCAATATTTCGAGTTATGATATTAAAGTTTTAATTTTTATATAAAATAAATAAAATAAATATATCATCACGGCATAATGATGACGATATATTTTACCGTGTGGGCGCTTACCAGGCGTCACCTCACGGGCACTCATAGCTGGTGTGGAGAGTGCACCACAGGGGTCACTTTTGTGCCATTTAAAATTGGAAATATTTGGCGCTGGTCGGGATCGAACCGGGTTCCCCCAGGTTCGCGACCAGACACTCAGGCACGCGGCCACTGGACTCCATAAATTTTATATAAGCGCTGTATTCTAAAGTTACACCTTTGAAAAGAGAATTTTACCTTTCCAACGATGTATGTATAATTTGTCTATGTTCATTTGTTTTACAAAGCAAAAATGCAGCAATTTTTAAATTTATGGTTTAAATACAATGGTTTTAACAACGAAACAAATGAATTCATCACTCAGGAATTATCTTTTGTTTAATTTTAAGTTTATTTTCTTCATTTTCATTAATACTTTTAACATACATGGCAATGAAACATTTTTCCGAATTTCGTTGTAACTGTCATTACCTACTGTCATAGCCGTCATGGCCTTATAAAAATATTAAAATTATTTGAAATTCACAAGATCTAAAAAAAAATTGAGTACTAAACAAGGTAATTATTAATGAAAATAACCAAATTATTAATTTTAGTTATGTCTTTCAATTGTTTCATTGGAACAACCGCTGGTTTTAACCTACAAATTTAACACTAGTTCCTCTTCCGCTGTTTAAATTAAATGAAATTTACACATCATTGGAAACCTAAAAAAAAATTCTTTTCATCGGTGTAACTTTTCAATACAGTGTTTATATTAAATTAAATCTCGGTCAACATAACTTAAGATCCCATAGTGAGAAATAAAATTGAGCATCACCATTTGAAAGACTATAAAAAAGTGCCCCAAAGAAGTGCAAACCAAAATCCAGCATTATTTCTCATTAGAAATGTAAAATAACTTCAAAATTTACATTTTCTTGTATATCTAGTGACCTAAGTATTTTTTCTCAAATAACAAAACACCATTAAAATTGGTCACTTAATACAGCAAGTTTTGTCTAATTTAACCGACCTTGTATTATAGTTCTCGAAATTCCCATGTTGGATAAGTTATCTTCTGGACATCCTGTATGATTGTCCTTGATAAATAAATAAATAAATAAATATATCATCATGGCTTATTACTCATTCTGCTTTCATTCACATATCTTATCAAATTTCCCCTCTCGGATTCTCAAAGTTGCCCTGTCGTGAAGAGAGCACCACGAGAATCACTTGTGTGCTGGTTTAAAAATTTGAAATAATTTTCAATTTTTACTTCGGTCGAATTCGAACCCGGATCGTGGGAACTAGGGCACAAATATAATATTAAGCATAAACGTAAAGAACAGATAAAAATTAGAAATTTGAAAAATCAATATTCGACTGTGTTAGGATGGAGGTAGATACAGGAAAGTAAGAATTCTTCGGACTTGCAGTCAATTAATAAAATTTATTCACGCCGACGTTTCGACTATACAATAGTCTTCTTCAGGGCTAGAATGGTCTAGTAGAAAAAAGGAAACCACATGTGGATAACAGAACATACAGCACGGACAATTAAAAAAATAAATAAATAAATATGAATAAATAAATAAATAGTTAAAACCAACATATCACAGAGAGAAAATCGTCAAAAAATGAAAAACTTGTCCTGGATGAGTACAATACATATGGAACTACAAATAACTATCTAGATAGATACACACACACACACACACACACACACACACACATACAGACAGCATCTTAAAAATAGTAAATTCGTATTGTAGGGACCCTAAAACGTGCTTATTCATGAAAAACTCACCACCGAATTTTTTGACCAAAGACAATACCTTCCTTACCTAAAGGTGACGGAAGGTAAAAAAACAATATAAATTGTAGGTCTATGCAAAAAACGTTTAACGTCAGATTGACAATCAATTGATTTTTACAAAATTGCTGCTGCAAGAGGTAAATATTCTCTCACCTAGTGAATAATGTTGTACATTACTTATTTCAAATAACCATAGTAACAAGTATATTATGAGTCAGCGTTGGATAAAGAATATTAATACATAAAAAAATTGCTTCAATTAATAATTGTATATAATGTTTTAATTACTTATTTAGTTATAGTTTTCCAGGAAAAATTGAATCAGCAATTATAAATGTTGGGAGCCGTGAATTTATTTCAATATTGTGGTGGTAGAGTTGTGTAAATTAGTATGGCCGGAGTGAGTAAATGAAAACAAACCGCGTTAATTTTTAGCAAGACCTGTGTCATGTTTACACGTAGCCAGTTCACGGTACGTTGCGGCAAGCGGCAACAACACGTTTACAATGATATATTTACTCCCCAGGATCTAGATTATCTCTCCTGCATCCTTGCAGGATCACGCTACTTCTTTTGCTCTCAAAATAACAATTTGAAAAGAGCGTAAATGCTATTTTCATACCTTGACGTCTTGAAAAATATTGCACATTGAAGCTGAGATATCACTCAATTTACGTCGTAGATGTCAACAAAATATTAAATCAAAAAATCACTATAATAATAATAACAATAATAATAATTTATTACTTCAACAGGTATACAACCCAAGACAAGTAAATGATACAAATACAAAGATAAAAAAATGTATACAAAATATTACATGCAGAATATTTATTTTAGACATATACATATTTATGGGGTCCCGTGGCCGCGTGCCCGATTGTCTGGTCGCAAACCTGGGGGAACCGGGTTCGATCCCGACAGACGCCAAACATTTCCAATTTTAAATGGCACAAAAGTGACCTCTGTGGTGCACTCTCCACACCAACTATGAGTGCCCGTGAGGTGACGCCTGGTAAGCGCCCACATGGTAAAATATACCGTCATTATTACCGATCTCTACATGTGTTGTGGATACTGGCACACCCAGAAATGGGTAATATGCCGTGATGATATACTTATTTATTTTATTTACATATTTAAGGGGCAAGATATATAGTGACGCGCAAAAGTTTTATTAATAAACATAAGCATTCGTGCATAAAATATTTTCATATTATAAACCAGAAACTATGTAAATAAAATTATGTAGTAACAAAATAATCGGTTCTATCTATTTGATTTGTGATTTTATATTCCATATTTAGTAGTTTATAATCATTCCTTTTGATACAGCTAAATTTGTAATACTATCTTAGACATGTTTTATTGGATTTAAATTCGGACTTTTATTGACCTAAAAGTTACTGAAATCTTTATAAAATTCATATTTGGCGGGAAATTAAATAAGACAGTATTAAAAACCTAAAATCAGTAAAATGGCACATACTACCTTATGATTCTGAGGTGACGATTCCCATTAAGAATGTAGACAAGTGACATTTCTCAACAATTTATAGTTAGAAATTCGGACAGCCGGCGTTTTTTCTACTTTGTAGCGACGAAGTGACATTTTGCGTTGACAAAAGCGAGCGGAAATGCCTACTTTGTATATAGACTGCAGAAAAAATAATAGACAATATCCGTGCTTCACAACATTTATATTTACTCGGGTATTTTATTACATAACCAAGTGTAACAAACTTAACTAGCATTTAATTACATGCATTATGAATACTCAGTGAACATATAAATGACCTATTTATTAATATATCTATGTGTGAGCATTCAGTTCGAAAATATTATTAGATTTTATGGTTTTGGATGTACTCGTATTCCTAAACGTGAATAAAGATAACAAGGTATAGATTGTGTATTTGCATGTTAATACTGTTTGCAGATATATAGCTCAGATACTTGTTTGAAATATTTGTATGCAGCATCTGCATTATAGCATTCACCCGGCATGAATACCTAATTAGGTATATTAAATATTATGCAATATATTATTAACAAATTGCATCGTTGAGCATACGCAGGAAAGCCTTTGTGAAATTCAACGTAAATTATTCTAATAAAACAGTAAACGCATGTGAAGGCCTCGTTTATTACTGAATTCTCTACGAGAAATATTATTTCTATCCATTACTCCGATATACGGGGTGTTCATTTCATTGTTCCACACTCGTTAGCAAAATTCATTATTATTCAACTTAAAATAGTGAGCAAAGTAGCATATTGAATCACAAGTGAGCAAAGTAAATAACTTTCTTCACAAGTGATCAAAATAAACAAGCCTATAATAATCTACGTCAGGAGTTATAAATTTTGATCGAGTTACAAATTGTACAATAAATATCTACCATTCTACATGAAGGAACAATAATTGTTTGTAGTAAACTTTACATTAAATTCATTTATAAGCATATGTGGTGTCGTGTTTTTCATTAATAAGAAAGTATAATGTTTCGTTTTTTAGAAAAATGATATTTCAAGATTGTGGGAAAAAATCATGTTTAGCACACGTGAACATGTCTTTTTCTCATTTGTCCGGACGAATGAAAAGAAAAAGACATACTTTGCTCACTTGTACTAAAAATGGCTATTTTTTAAATCCATGTTTAAATTTATATCGGTTTTTATTTTTAATATAGGTAGAATAAGTGTGGATGAAACAAATAAATGTGAGAAACAATTGCTTTGAAACAAAAAACAATAAACACGTAAATTTACAAATTCTGCTTAAATTGTCATCCATTTTCGGTCACCGCACTCTAAAAAATCCATATTCACTTGTATCGTCCATGGCACACTTACTTTAGCTATAATGTAATAAAACTAAAATAAATCTAAACAGCATTTTTCAATATATATATATATATACCGGGTGTAGAATTGAAATATGTAACATAGGGAATACAATGTTATTTTTTTAATGTGGCGATTGCTGTTTCCCTAATTAAATTAGAGCAAAAGTGTAAATACAAAAAATATCTTCAGAATTAAAAAATTCACAAAACAATTAATGTTGTTCAATTGTTTTTTATGCCCGTGTAAAAAGCAAATGAAAAATAGCTTTTATTAAAAAAATTACAGATTGAGAGTGCTGTGGATATCAGTGAAACAAAATTATTTTTGTTATAAACTTTGACAGTTCTTGAAAAATTAAAGTCAAATTATAATTTTGTCGAAGATATTAGTTCTTGTGAACGTTTTTAATAATGGAAATATTTTCTAAGAACGATAAAATCTTATTTGTAAAATGGTATTACGTTGGAAATTTGGTTATTTCTTAATACATACTTGTCAATTTAATTCATGTTTCTTCTATTTTATTTTTTTATTTTTCAGCCACAGCACTCTCAATCTGGATTCTAATCATAAATATCAGTTTTAATGTCAAAAGTTATACAAAATTGCAAAATAAACTTTCAATAAGAGAAAAAGTGTGCTGAGATGCTAGAGATTATGGTACAGATTATATGGTTATTACTATAATCTATGAATAAAAGCTAATTAGAATACACACACTCAAATATAGATAATAAGCCGTCAATATTATAAATTTATATTAAAATATCCATTATTGGAAGAAATAATCTGTTTAAGTAAAATTTGATGTTTGATATATGAAATCACAGTTTGATTTTACAAATTAATGATATGCAGGTTGTATATAAATTGAGTTAATTAGTTTTAGAAAAAAAAATATTATAACTAGTGAACTGCATTAATCTGGACATCCAGTTCTGCAGGAAATATCTTAGGATTAAAAATAAATCGAAATTCCGAATATGATCACTAATGTAAATGAGATATAACAATAGTTGGATAATTCAAATATTAAATTAATATACTAATAATTTATATGCGATTAATTTTGCTAAAATTTAATCACTTAATTCAATATTCATTTATTAAATATTAATACTATCACTGATTTGCTATATATTTGATAAAAATATGTTACGTTTTGATGCATTTACATTTTTGTAATACGGTTTAATAAATTAATGTCAATACGAATAGACAATGAATAAATAAAAAATCAGTCAGATACATAGGCGCCGATTTTGTCGGGTGCACTTACCAAACAAAAAATTGAGATCGTACATAGGTATACAAGATGGTTACCGGCACAGCTGAGCCAGTGGCGTAGCTATCGGAGGGCAAAGTGGTATAGTTCAAGGGGCCCTAACCGCGATTTAAATTTTACTTAAAAATTCGTATAATAAATATAACAAATAATATATATAACTAGAAGCACTTCAATGATGTTTTATTTCGTACGCATAACTTAACATTTTACTTTCAAACGAAATATATTTAAACTTACATTCATTCATATTTAATCAATAGAAAGATAAATTGAGTTTTTAATAAAATATTACCCACAATTAAGGTGACCATACGTCCCGAATTTCCAGGGACAGTCCCGAATTTTCAGTCCCTGCCTCGATTTTTTACATCTCGTTTTTTGGTCCCGAATTTGCAGCATTTGTCCCGAATTGTCTCGAAAAACAGTAATGTGAGAAGTTTAAATGCATGTATTTATTTAAATTTAAGTAGTGTAGATTGCAAACTGAGAATATGAACGAATATTATTTTTAATTTTGTATACCCATGGATATTTTGAAGTTATGCCTTGTAGCTATAATTTGCATGTTATATATTTTGTTTTAATTAATTTTTTAATTATTAATTAAACCTTTGCAATATATATATATATATATATATATATATATATATATATATATATGTATATATATATTTGTTCGTTAGAGCTGAGCATAGGACTTTAACATGTAAAATCAGATTTTCGTAATTTGCCTAATTATTTTAGAAAAAAAGTTTTCAGATAAAAGTTGTAGAGCATAAAATTTTACATATGAATCTATAAGCATTTTTGCATGTATTATAATGGCAGAAATTAGGTATGAAAATGTCGAAAATTACTTCAGAAATAGCGATGGAGCCATGTATTTGAGGCAAAATAATTAACAAATCGTCGGCCGCCTATTGGAATGTACTATGTCCACAAATATTACTTTCGAGAAAAACTGCTTCAAACATTTAAAGTTTAATTGTAAAGAATGGATAATGAATACACATCTTGAAATTTTTTTGTTTGTATAGTTTCATTTTCCTTAACTTTGTACGAAATTTGTTAAATTATATTTTTTAAATATTTTCGAAATATACACTGCTGGACAAAAAAAAGTTTATTTTTATTATTATCTCGAGAACTATGAGAGATATGAACTCGGTTAATTAGACAAAAGTTATCCTATATTAGGATGCCATTTTAGCAATGTATTGTTTATTCAGATGAAATGTATGGGTCACTAGATACAGACATATATGTAAATTTTGTAGTTTTTGTTGTTTTTAAAAAAATTCTAAGTCGGAAATGTTTCCACATTTTGATTTGCACTTCTTTAGGATATATTTTTAAGTTCTTTCGAATGGCGATTCTCATTTTTCTGTCACTACTGTGTTTCAGTCTACACTACTAAATAAAGCGGCGTGGAAAAAACCGTTTACAGTTGGCAGTTGATAGTTGACATTTGACAGTTAACCGTTAACTGTTTGATCTTTACCGTTAACCCTTGGAATACGTTTACCGTTGGCAGTTGATAGCTGACATTTGACAGTTCACCGTTAACCGTTCAGCTTTATCTTAACCCTTGGAATAACTTTAGGATAACTTTCGTCTAATTAACCCACTTCATACCTCTTATAGTTCTCAAGATAATAACAAAAATACACATTTAAGAAACCAAGTGTCCGATTTTTTTTGTCTAGCAGTGTAAAAGGACCTAGTTGGACATGGTTTAAAATAACATAGTAAATTTATAAAAAAATAATCCAATAAAGAGACTTTTTACCCGACAAAATCATTTATCGGGTGCACTTGACTCCATGCACCCTACAAGTCGGCGCCTATGGTCAGATATAATTTAAAATTCTTGTATAAAACAAATGTTATAAATGGCTGTGATATTCAAAATAATTGGACTTAGTTTGTTGTGTTTGGGTATCATTGTTTTTGTGGGTAGATTGTTTTTATTTATAGTGTTAATTCGTGTCGTCACACTGGCAGCATTGCTGCAGCAGCAAAATGCAAGCGTAGAGGTTGTTAAAATAAATAACATCGTTTTAGGTTAACTTGGGCGCATTAATAACACACGTACCTACACATCCTACTACTCCACCTGCTACAAATGAATCCCGCGTACCGGTGAACTAACTGACATGTTAGCCATTCTTAATCTTTATCAACTACGGGAATTTTATTCAACTTTGATAATTTACATATATCACAAAATAAAAAAAATCTGATGTGGCCAGCTCATAACCTCCCTCTAGGTATTTAACCACACAGTATAAATAAAGCAATCGTTCTGTTCTAATATTTTTACATTCACTCATAAAAAATTTATTCTACATTTAAAAAATATATGGGGTCCCGTGGCTGCGTGCCTAAGTCTCTGGTCGCGAACCCGGGGGAACCGGGTTCGATCCCAACAGACGCCAAATATTTCCAATTTTAAATGGCACAAAAGTGACCCCTGTGGTGCACTCTCCACGCCAGCTATGAGTGCCTGTGAGGTGACGCCTGGTAAGCGCCCACACGGTAAAATATATCGTCATCATTACCGATGTCCGCATGGGTTGTAGATATTGGTACACCCAGAAATGGGTAATATGCCGTGATGATATATTTATTTATTTATTATACACAAAATAAATTTCACAAATATTGACAAAACTAATAGAAAAACTTAACAAAATTTCAAAATAATACTCGTACGTTTGCACAAAGTATTTTCAGAGCCGTACCCTGGAAGCCAATGAAGCAAATCAGTAGTACATTTAATATTTATGTATGATGAAAAATATATTATTTTTACAAACCTTAATTTAATTAGAATCAAATATTACTACTAGATTCTTCTTTACACGGTTTCATTATTAATTTTAATGTAATGCATTCTGACAGTAACATTTGTTTAAATATGTCAAAATTGTTAGTAAAGTATTATGTTTTTATTTGACGCATAGGCAAGATAATTTTATAAAGTTAGATTTTAAGTTACTTAAAATTATTTACGAAATGCTGTTATCGTATAATTGAGGGTAGTACTATTATATTCAATTTTTATAAGTATCTACAAGTTGCTGAAAAATTATGTTCAATGTACTTTTTTTCAAGAAAAACTGTTAAAAGCTTGTATAAGTACTGCCGGTTATCCGATATACACTGAAAACTAATGAGCTCTTCCCACATTAGTATAGAATGGGTATACAAAATTTCAAAATTATCTGATTGATAGTATTTGAGTAATCGTGTCCGTAGGATCCACACACACACACACACACACACACACACACACACACACACACATACTCACACACATACTCACACACTCACATACATACATACTCACACATCACGCACATACATACCCACAGACATGATTGTAAAAATGTTAAAATCGGATTCTGGGGATATCAAAAGTGCTTATTCACTAAAATCTCTATATGCGATTTTTAGAACGATCCCTATACCTCCCTTACCTAGGGTAGCGGAAGGAAAAAATATAAATACACAGAGCTACTATTATTAATTTTTTTGGGGTCCCGTGGCCGCGTATCTGAGTGTCTGGTCGCGAACCTGGGGGAACCGGGTTCGATCCCGACAGACGCCAAATATTTCCAATTTTAAATGGCACAAAAGTGACCCCTGTGGTGCACTCTCCACGCCAGCTGTGAGTGCCCGTGAGGTGACGCCTGGTAAGCGCCCACACGGTAAAATATATCGTCATCATTACCGATGTCTACATGTGTTGTAGACACTGGCACACCCAGAAATGGGTAATATGCCGTGATGATATATTTATTTATTTATTTTATTTAATTTTTTTGGATATAGTAACTTCGTATACGAATAATTGAATCGTTCACTGTTCTGAATATTATAAAAAAATATAATAAAAACTGTATAAAATCAGTTGACTATACATTTGAATGATAGTGTGACACGGCATTAGTGTTATTTGACACGAACAAATTTTAGTCATAATTTTCATCTCATTCTCGTCTCGTCTCGAGTAGTGAAGTCTCGTTCTGGAATATCATGGATGAGTCAGAATTACGTCGCCGTTCTCGTTCTCGTCTCGTTCCTTCACCACGGAACACCCACCCACACTTAACCGCGTTTAACTTTTGCGAAAACGTTTGCAGAAATAATTTATGTGAAATGATACGCTTAAGGGTATTGCACTAA
Source organism: Ophonus ardosiacus (assembly GCA_943142095.1). NCBI lineage: Eukaryota > Metazoa > Arthropoda > Insecta > Coleoptera > Carabidae > Ophonus > Ophonus ardosiacus. The sequence goes on along the minus strand of OW964833.1, from coordinate 45,603,047 downwards.
TGAAATTATAATACTTCGCTGTAGTTACCACAGTATTATTAAAAACGAGATTTGCTTTGAGAAATTTAATATTTTATCTACGCTTCGTTTTGTTTTGATTGCAAGCCAGACAGAAATTTCTGCTGGTTTACACTAAATCCTATTTTACTCACTTTTAATTTTATATGCAGCGACGTTAAAAATTCATGCAAAAACTTCTATTTTACCAAACTTTAAATAAATATATTTTTTACTCTATTTCTTGAATATTACACATATTCTGTATATAGTGTGATTTTCGTTGCAGCATATATAAAGCTTTTTAATATTAATCTTATAATAAAAGTACTCTAATAAAAAAATATTTAATGAATAAGGAATAAAATTATCAGTATTGGCCATAAAGATAGCATCTTTTCAAAAGTTTCAGTTACTCTCAAGAAAAAAGAGAAATTTAAAAATTACAGGATTATTGTTTATTTACAATCATAAAACTGGCAATTCTAATATACAATAGGGATTCGAATTTTTATATAAATGGAGGATTCCACCATTTTTTTTTTATAATTTCATCTGAAAATGTTACCGCCGCTGCGACGTTGTATTTATCCACAAATCCGTGGAAATGCTGACCGAAGCAACAAATGTGTATTTGGCTGCTTACTAGTGCTGTTACAATTTGTCGGTTTTCTAATTACTATCTCTAGTTAATGTCCATCTATTAACTAGCTATGCTGTACTGATGAGCTCTAATAAGAGCGAAACACGTGTCTACAGCTGCTATTGAGCGATTACCCTACGAACAACATTTTACTAGTTTTTATAACTTTACGCTCGCGATATATATATATATATATATATATATATATATATATATATATATATATATATATATTTAGTTCATTTCTTTATATATGTTTAGTTCAATACTAAATGTAGTGATTTACTTTAATATTGTATTTAATTGTACTATAAATTGTTATTACAAATTTAGAAAATTCAATTAAATCAAGATAATTTCATGAAACATATTAGTAGGCTGAAAATTAAAGACTTTGTTTAGTTAATTTAACTATAATTTAGAAGGTTGTGTGTGTGTGTGTGGGTGTGTGTGTGTGTGTGTGTGTCAGTTTTACCAATTTCAAGTATTTTCTTATTGTCAACTAAAACACATTTCTGAACACCTATAATAAAATAATAGTAGGGTTTGTATTACGCTACATTTTTTTTAAAAAAATTTAATGTAGAAGGTAGGGCTATAAATTTGAGTGGAAAATGCAGTAACGTTTTTCTCTTAATTACAAGTTGCAATTTGTTATTTCTCTCATTTCACGACGGTTAACATAAAAAATACAACCCAGTATAACTCAGCTTTCAGCACTTGTAATTAATGAATTTAAAAATGAAATAGGAAAAATTAATTGCTGCAACTAGTTCAATTGTGCTAATTGGGAAACTTTTTTCATAAATATCATACTCGAAAACATTGCCCAAACTGAATTCGTACAGCGGTAATAAATTTTTTACTTTGTTACTGTGCCAATTTTTTGCCGGGATAATTTTCGTTATTAAATATTGGGGAAAACTAGGTAAATGATATATTCAACTGTTTTCATCTCGTAACTTCAATTAATTTACGAATATCATTTGTAATATACGAAAACAAATATTTTTTACAAATTACAGTTAAATAATGGATAATTCGTGTAGGTTGCTGCATCCCTATCTTTTTCTGTTGAATCAGGTTGATGAATTTTTCTGTGATTTCAGTTTAACAAGCTTTTATGAAATTGTCTGATATCAGTTTATTTGACATGGATACTATAGTTCTAGATGATTTGTGATTTTCATGCCTTTTTTCAAGGTTGTCAACCCGGATTTTTTCGAGATATGCCCAGCCCACTAGGTTTTTAAAAAAACCCAACACATTTCTGGGTTTTTTACAACAAAAAAAAAATTACATTGTTCATGTAATACAAGTAAAAATAATTACAAGAAACACTAGTTTGTTACATTTCAATTAATTACAATAGGTATGTATAATAGCTTTGTTCGATGACATGTACTAGGCCGCCCTAGTGTTAACTTTCTTACACTAACATGTTTTATGAGAAACGGGCAACTTCTGGCAGGCTGTTCGATGACAAAAATTTTAAGAACTAGTGCTCACGTTTCTACAGTGCAGACTAGGAGTGGGGGTAGCAAAATGTTGTTCGGTAGACATTTTAATTCTATCCTATCTACATGTCTGTTTATTAACCTAAAATTTTACACATTGAGAAATTAAAATAATGGATTCAGATATAGTATATTCTCTTTGTTTTGTTATATAAAGAATTAATTAATATATCTGTCTCTGAATCTGATGAAGAATCAAGTGATGATTGATCTTCGTCAGAATCGTTTATTAGCTCTTTAAAACAGACATTTCTGCAGTCACTTCTTTGTAGCTTTATGACATGACTGTGTTTATAAACAACCTAACCTTTTACACCTTTGGCTACGCTTGGCTTGATTACTCACAGCTGAGCAAACTTGCCCAAATATACACTAGTGTGTTTTATGAAACCACAAGGATTAGACTGTACTAGTGTACACTACACTGCACTGCACTATTCTGCTCTGCACTTCTCATCGAACAGACTAGTTTGTTACATTTCAATTAATTACAATAGGTATGTATAATGTAATACAATTTTTACTAAACTGTACAAGTTTATTTGTGATATTTTCATGCGGATACTCTTCTAGATTCTAGCGAACTTGTACTCGCCGAGCCGCTTGTGTTTTGGTTTCTGGATGAACATACTATTTAGTTCGTAGTTGTGTTGAGTTTCAAACATAATAGTCATCGTACTGAAAGTAGAGGGTTCTGGGAGAAAACAGTCACTAGACTGGGCAAATGTTGTTAAAACAAATGATGATTAAAGAGTTAAAAAACATTTACAAAATTGTCTTATATACAACTCTTTAATCAATTCTTTAACATGCCTAAATATTAATAATAACTGGGGTTTTTAACGGATTTTTTCAAGTGGGTTTTTGCCGGGGTTGGTTTTTTCATGACAACCCTGCTTTTTATAAATATGTTTTTACTGTAAATTGTACTATTCAAAAAGTCTTTCTTTTGCACTGACTATTTATTGTAAATTATACTACTTTTCACAAATATGTCATTCTTTTGCACTGACTTCCATAAAAGTTTGTTTAAAATAAACCAAGTTTAGCAAAATATGATATTTATTTCGAATATAATAATAAGTTTACATTTTAAATTTTAAAATTAAATAATCACATTGCTACCTACTATAAGAAATAGCGTTCTTCAGGCTGCTAGGATGGTGAATTATTATTCATCAAAATTTTCATTGTTAGGTAACCTACCTTCAGGGATGGGCACGTAAAATACGTCGCGTATTATACGTTATTTTTTACGCGTAAAAAATTATTTTTTACATTGACAATATTTGAGAATTTTTTACGTAGATAATGTAAAATATTATTACCATGAGTATATTTTTTTTTTATAAAGATATTTACTTTTATACTGTAATGAATATTCCAGAACAAGCAGTCCACGTGACATCAACATGTTTCTTTGATTCGGACAAACAATTACGTACCTTCAAACTATCAACCGATCATGAAGGGAAAAACATGTTAAAATTTATTGTATAATATCATTGTAGAATTATAGGTTTTATAAACGCAATACTAAGACAACTTTTAAAACAGAGACAACTTGAATAATTTTATAAAAATTTGGGCCTAATATAAAGACATTTTAAGTTGTTTTAGCATTTTATTAGCAATTGTGTTCTATTTACAGAATGATGTACCTATGCAATACAATGACTATTAATGTTGTCTTTTTTTGCACAATAATTTACAGAAAATGTAAGACTAAAATATATATTTTTTCTTTTATTGCAAATCTTGTTTCAAAAATTACAGTATTGCACTATAAAATATATGAAATTGGCTTTTAGAATGTATGGATAACTCAAAACCTACATTTTTTAAGTTATGTTAGTATTGGTCTAAAACTAATTGTAATTGAAAAATGTGATATTCTCCACTACATTTACTAAATGTATCTTGTCCCGAAATATTTTGAAAGGTTTTCGTTGTTAAAGCACCATTAATAAGGGTGAGTAATAGACCAGAAAAGTGCCATACGGTACAATATGGACCCAACTGTAACTAATAACTTCAAGTGCTTATCATTCTATTAACTTTATTAAATATCTCGTTAGTCCTCTACTGTGTGAGATAAGGCTTAATAATTATTATTTTATCTGATATATAAAGCTAATTAAACCGGATGTCCCAAGCTATGAGCCAGTTTACAATCATATAATAACCTAAAAATGTAAAAACGTCTCAAAATATTGACAGGAAAAACGGAAAATTTTCTTCACAGACCACGTAATTTATAAATGTATGACACCAAGAAAATTGACTAAATGGCTCAAAATTAAAAACAAAATTCAAAAACGTGAACCAAAAACATATTATGATCAGGGATGGGCACGTAAAATGCGCCACGTATTATACGTTATTTTTTACGCGTAAAAAATATTTTTTACATTGACAATATTTGAGAATTTTTTACGTAGATAATGTAAAATATTATTACTATGAGCATATTTTTTTTATAAAGATATTTTCTTTTATACTGTAATGAATATTCCAGAACAAGCAGTCCACGTGACATCAACATGTTTCTTTGATTCGGACAAACAATTACGTACCTTCAAACTATCAACAACCAGATTACTAGAGAAATATATTCCTGTAACATAACCTCAAACGCCAAACTTTTAAACACATTTTACGTCAAAATTAGACTAAATACGTAAATTTGAAGCCCATTATATTATATTTTTAAAATATTTTATGTTTTATGTAAATTTTAGGCAGTTTTGTAAAGAAATAAAATTTGAAGACATTTAAAAATAGACGGCGAATAAAAAAATTTGCAAAACTAAAATTTCATTTTCCATTTATTAATAATTAATACATAATAGATTTAAATCATTAGCTCCAAACTTATTGAAAATGAATTTTGTACAAAATTTAAGCATTTTATGTTAATTTATTTATAACTGCAGAATGTATTTTTAATATTTTACAATAATTTCAGTCTCTTTCTTATAAACTTATCATAGTTTCAGTCGTGTTAGAATATTTTTATGATAGGATTAGGGAAAGTTACTGCAAAAAAAGTCGTCTAATGTCGTTATGAAGAACTAAAATTATACATTATCTACGTTTTTTTTTTACTTATTTAACATTTTTTACACGTAAACGTAAAAAATTTTTTTACGCGTAAATGCACATCCCTGATTATGATTGAATTAAGTAAATTACAGAAAAAAAAAACTACTTGCCCTCCGGTGTTATTTTTTACATTTGGTACTCAGTGCGCTAAATGAAAGTTTATGCAATAATTTCCACGATAATAAAAAATAATAATTTATGTTGTTTTCGCAAATAATTAAATAATAAGATTGGCGCCAAAAAGTCATGGAAAACAACCCTCCACTCTCGACAAGGCGAGTAACAAATAATAACAAGCAAATAACTTCTAAATTATAGTTTTAATATCAATATTTCATCTTTGTTATCTTTATAAGTCCAAATTCTGTTCTCTCTCTGTTTAGTCTGGATGTCAGTCGCTTAGACATTTGGTGTATTAATAATTAAGTCTGCAAGTTATTGCCAGCCTACGTGTAGGGTTAATATATAGCTATGGACGCTGTATGATAATCTTTCAAACTGCACCCCTCACATATACTTTCCTGAAGATTATAATCGTTTGTTTTTAGTTAGTCTATTGTAGAGATTCATGTCGGAAGAACATGAAGGCGGCGTTTGAGACTCATATCATATTGGCAAATTTAGGATTTAGTTATGTTTATTGTAATCAATATTAATAAATTAGTAATAATGTAAATAAATATCTTCTATACGTGTTAAGTAGTTTTTAAGAACAGGAAATTTGAAAATATTTGAATGAATATAATTGGAAAATATTTATTAAACAACCTTAGTGGCCTATTCAGAGAAACACAGTCATAACGGTTGTTTCGAATATAAAGATTGTTATCATAAAGACATTTGTAACAATCTTTATGAATTTGTCAATTCAGAACCTATGTCGGTATTATTGACAATCTTTATAAAATAATACTTGTGAATGAACCAGATTATTTGACAATAGCTAAGTTCATTATGCATATATGAACTTAACCTAACATTATATGTCAACGTTTTATTCTTTTAATAATGTGTTGCCAATTATATTTTAAATGCAAACATTCTGCCAAAACAACTAAAGAAGAATATGACATTTGTGTCATATTTGAAAACTTCTAAATTATTTAGAACGGGTATGTTAATTCCTACCACTGATCCCAACGTGACTGAAAAGTTATGGAAAGATTTTTTTAAAATTTTGATTGAAGAAAAAGCACAGATTAGCACCAGAATAAATAACAAGGTTTTCACGAATACCTACCACAGAATATAATATTTTCAAAGAAATATGTATTTACGTCAAAAATAACTTTCGTCCACGACGGTTTTTATCGTTCTGACTATCATTATTTAAGTCGAAGCAGGATTCATGCGAATAATCAACTGCATCCTGCTAATATTTAGCAGAAAGGCCATTATTAATAATATTTGATTGATGTAATAATTTGTTACATGTCAAATATTAGAAATAACGTGATAACAACCATAAATACATTGTTTTAGCAGTCGTTATGATAAAGACTGTCAAAACACGTAACAATTGTTGACGGTAACCACCTTCAGTACTGAGAATACCAAATTTTATTTTAACAATCTTTACAGACCATAACGACAACACAAATATTGAGTTCTGAATAGACCCCTTAATCTAAATGTGGTGGATTTTGAATAATGTATGATAATTGTAACAAATAAATGTATATATCGCTCGTATGTTTATTTATGGATTTATGTGTATTATATGTATCATTTTTAAAAAAGTTATTTTTAATATTTTTTCCATATCCAATACTTCGGCTTGATTATATGACATTTGAAGCTTTTATTTATTGCAGTGTTTTACTAAAACACAAAACTTAGGTTTACAATGTTCTGTAAGTCTGGCCCACATATTGAATTAATTTAAGCTGTAGGTCTAAAATTAATAATAAAGAAAATGTCATTTATCTCTAATTTTTTAATCTTCTATATAGTGAAATGAAGATGGAGATAGTGGTACATTTTAGTATTCCTTAGATTTCAAATATAACTTCAGAATATTTCATTTATTTAACGTATCAGTAGATGTAGACGTTGCAACACTTTGCCTGACATGTACATTACATGAGATACATAAACATTGAGCCGATATGTTTGTGCATTATACATGATACATGATGTATATTTTAAGCTAAGATTTCAGTTTGAAGCATAGGAAAAGTTGAAAAAGTAACACTTTGGAATAGAAAGAATTTACCTTACAATTAGTATTGCTTTTAGTGATTTCAACTATATAATATAAATTTTAGTATATTGCATAATTGCGCATGTAGCATTCAATTTTATTACTTCCGGTTTTTGAGTAATTGACATAAACATTTAATCTATATATTTATTCAAATTTAAAATGTACAACATAATATTTGCCGTCCAATAATATGAAATCAATTATGTTATATTAGATATAAATAAATATATAAATCCTGCATCGACTACGCCAATTAAATGCAATAGTTGTGTAATACGGGTTGGGACCCTACATAAATTATATATAGGGTGAGTCTGGAAAGATGACCACTCCCTCCCTTTTTTATAAGTGGCTCATACGAAAGTATTTTTATATAAAGTCGAGTTAACAAGATTCGACTATCATCTTTTATTTTTTAAATAGCAACCTATAATTATTTTATTAAAATATAAATCGCCATTCTTTTCTCTTTTCAATGATGTGAAAGTTTGTATATCAAAAATATTTAAAAAAAAAAACGAGAAAAATAAGTTAATTGAACAATATTAAAATTTATTTTTATTCAAATAATATTCTAGCTGGCTATATGAAAATTAAATTTAAAAGTTAATTTATTAATTAAAAAAGGTTAAACAAGTAACAATTAAATGTCCATTTTATTTCGTTAGTTTCCATTGTTACATTTAGTTTATTTTCACATATAGTAAGAGAAAATGTAATTCGAGATTTCAATGATAAATTACACAGATACAATAGATAAAAGAAATTGAAAACATTGTTAGAGACAGAATTCTTCGTCCTCTTCTTCTTCCTCTTGTGCTTGTTCTTGTCTTCGGTGTTCGCTTGTCTTTCCACCGTGTGGAGATTTTTGAAAAGCGTTTAGTTAAAATTCTGACTTTAGTGTTGTAACTTGGTGCAGATAAGTTTGCTATTCATTTTATACGCGACCGCGACATTTCTATTATATGTTACGTACACCAGAACATTAATAAAAATTAGAGTGCATGCTTTTAAAATGTCTTCATGTGGAAAAATATATCAAAATAATTTAACCTCGTGGAAATTTTCACTGATTATTGTGTTTATATGTTTGTTCTTTTATACATTTTACAAAATACACGCAGGGTATTCAAGTTTTTTTTTTTTTTGAAAAAATATCACTTTAATTAAATAAATAAATAAATAAATACATATTACACACATTTTCAGCGCAAACTATTATTATGTTCCTTTGCAAATAACTATTGCTTTATCTACTAATTTCTTTTTAAAATAACAGCATTATCAATTTGAAATGATAGGTTCTTTAAAAGGGACATTTATCTGTCAGTTATAGTTATACAGGGTTAGTTAAAAGTATGGAGACGGCTATTTATTGTCGTTAATATTCATTTTAGGAAATTATGTTCAATACAAAAGTTTTTTAAGAAATTTTGATCTACATTTGAGAATACTTGAATTTTTTTTCTTCAATTGTTTTTGAGTTACGCTTGTCCGCGTAATTTTTTTAAATGGGAACCTATTAATTTTACTCTACCATTCGATAGAGTGTTTTTTTTTTTCTCTTTACAACAGTATGTTTGTTTTTTTGTTTTTCAATTTATTTTAATAACATTTGTACAAGGAAAAACACCGGTTGAAGTATTTACGAATAGTAGGTACATCTAAGATAGACAAAAGCGAAGCGATAAACAAACTCGAGCGATGTAATTTACTTAGTTATTAATTTGTTTTTGTGACCGACAACTTTATTGGAAATAATTTTGTCTATCTTAGATGAACCTACTTTTCGTAAGTACTTGAACCGGTGTTTTTCCTTGTAAAAATGTTATTAAAATAAATTGAAAAACAAACATACTGTTGTAAAGAGAAAAAAATACTCTATCGAATGGTAGAGTAAAATTAATAGGTTTCCATTTAAAAAAATTACGCGGACAAGCGTAACTCAAAAACAATTGAAGAAAAAAAAAATTCAAGTATTCTCAAATGTAGAGCAAATTTCTTAAAAACTTTTGTATTGAACATAATTTCCTAAAATGAATATTAACGATAATAAATCGCCGTCTCCATACTTTTAACTAACCCTGTATGTAGGTATGTAATTACATTAATAAAAAGTAAATAGCGGGAGGTATTGTGTTGGCCATATCAGGTTTTTTAAAATTTATGTCAGAACAATTTCACCAAGTTCTTTAAATTGACGGTTTCAGTACCGATATTATTTCGGTTCGGTTATGTTTTCGGTTACAGATTAAATTTATTTTTCGTATCGATTTTCGATTTCCATATTTGAAGAAATGAAATATAGGTTTCGGTTTTCGGTTACAGTTTCGTTACGGTTTGGGTCCTTGATTCTAATTAATATCCGTTGAAGTGGTAAGTAAAATTAGGTTTTGAGAATTTTCAAGAGTTCAAAATAGGTCTGAGCAAATTTTTCAGACAATGTCCGAATTCAAGCATAAAGTGTAACAGATACACGGATTAAGAACTTTTAACCTTCACTAATGCGAACGACAAACATTCTGAAACAATAATAAATTTTGCACAGAAGCTCTAAATCATAAAAAAAAGTCTAGTGACACATTTGTAAAAGGGTAGTAAGCTATCCGTAATTCGTAAATTCGCTAATGATGACAGGGTGTCATTAATTATAAAGACGAAGAAAGTCTACTCGTTTGTTGTGAATTGAATCTGCGGAGTTTAGCAAACAGTGATAGTCCACTTGGACTCGTAGCCGCAGCATAAAGCGGACTTGCGGACTGGCCCAGCTCACTGCCAACATCAGAAAATAAGTTATGGCGTACTAAAAGTCTCCATTCAATATACGGTCTTAAGTTGCGTGTTTTCTTTTTCATATACTTTAAGTGTCACATTTTCAGCTAAACTCTTTTCATGTATTTGTTTGCTTCGTGCGTTTTATGCCATGCTCAAAGACGCTCAATCTCCACAATATTTCTTCGAAAATTATTTTTAAACTTCGCACGAATTTTCAAAGAAATATCATTTGTTATATGTAAATTTTCACGCCTATGAAATATAAACCTATTTGCTCCATTAACCGCATTAATCCTTAACTGTATTCTGATGAAGTATAATTACATGAACACTCTGGTGGGGTACACACGGGCGCCAGTTTAAAAAATGTACTTGTCTTTCTGTACTTAACAATATTTTACTAATAGTAATTATTTGTGATCGTACCTGAAGTTTACAAAAATAGAAAAGGCCTTTACGATCAAGGAGATTTTTTTTAAATATACGAAAAAAGAAATTACGAAAAATTCAATTGGTTCGAGTCCCCGCGGTGTCATTGAATTGATTAGGATTTATTTACTCATTTTAGTATATATATATATATATATATATATATATATATATATATATATACCGTGAGTATTTTTTAACGTGAAACATTGGGTTTGTCATATCCATGGTTACGACTTAACATTTGATTGACAGCAATGTATTTGCCCGTTCCATATAAAATGAAACATTTGATAATACGTCAATAGAGGTTAATTTTGATTAAATAATTATACCAGCATTCTAAATTAAAATTAGTTGTAGAAAAAATATAGTATGCCCGAGTATATAATACTTCTGTCAAATTCATTCCCTATGTGTCATTTTAAATGAGAAAGGCAAATACATTGCTGTCAATCAAATGGCAAATCATAAATAAATAAATAAATATATCATCACGGCATATTACCCATTTCTGGGTGTGCCAGTATCTACAACACATGTAGACATCGGTAATGACGATATATTTTACCGTGTGGGCGCTTACCAGGCGTCACCTCACGGGCACTCATAGCTGGTGTGGAGAGTGCATAACAGGGGTCACTTTTGTGCCATTTAAAATTGGAAATATTTGGCGTCTGTCGGGATCGAACCCGGTTCCCGCAGGTTCGCGACCAGACACTCAGGCACGCGGCCACGGGACCCCATGTCAAATCAAAACTTATAGGAAAATTCAACGGTTATCTGTCATATTGACAAGATGTCATTAGAGGTTAATTTTGTTTAAATAATTATACCTGTTTTCTAAAAATTAAATTTAGATGTGTGCACCTTGTGCCTTAAATATGTTTAGTGCTCTCCGCTAAATTTCTTACAATATTTAAATATAATAATACTTCTGTCAAATTCATTCCCCATGTTTCATTTTAAATGGAACGGACAAATACATAGCTGTCAATCAAATACCAAGTCGTAACCATGGCTATGACAAACCCGATGTTTCACGTTAAAAAATACTCACGCTATATATATATATATATATATATATATATATATATATATATATATATATATATATATATATATATATATATATATATATAAGATTGGGAATCACTTGTATCACTTCATTCATATTAGTCTGTACAATTGTGCCTATGAGACTGAGTCATTTCAGCCTTTCATGTACATAGCTTTGTTGAACATGGAACAAAAATTAGCAGCATGACATGATACCGATGCATTTATCTTCTTTTAATTATTGCGCGCTTTCATTCCAGTTTAAACGAACATTGCAAAACACAGAATAACTAGAGAAAAAACTTGAAATTTCCTCATCATCATTCACTAGGGCAATGTTAGTGATCATATTCGATTTTCCGTTTAATATTTCCACTATGCATGGTGATTGACAAAATAGTGACAAATGGCTATATGAAATATTAATTTTAGATCTATAGTTTAAATTATGAAGTTAAGGGCAAACTTAAATGCCACTTTTTACGTGAAAAGGTACTGAATTCTATTTTCCATTTAACCAGAGCGATATCATCGCTGATTTTTTAAACAAGTTTTTAACTTGCTCACCATTATTGTTGTAGTTAGTTTACTTATTGATAAAATTGGACTTATTTAAATTTATGTGCAGGGTTTCATAGAGTAAATGTTTATATTTAGAGATGCATTCGGGCCGGGCGGGCCGGGCTTTGAGGTTTAGATCGACTCGGCCCGAAAATAAAAATTACCGGCCCGACTCCAAGATCGACTCGACAACAAAAATTAGCTAGCTCGGCTCGAAAATTGGCTCGAAATCGGGCCGGGCCGGGCCAAAGCTCGAAATTGGGTGCATCCGGCATTCCTAATGTTGATTTTTATGTTAAGGCGGAATGTTTAACTTTTTTCGTGTCAAACTTATAAAAAACCTCTACATTCTTATAACTTTCAACATTAGTTAACATAAGTAGTTAAAAAAGAGACCCTTCTAGTGTAAATTTGTTATAAAAATTACAGACCTACGAGTATTTAACACTTTGTTTACCAAAGCCGTTCGAAAATTTAAACAACTTTTTCACAAATCTTATATGAAAAAAATATAATTTACATAAAGATTTTTTATCTAACTTTGTTTCTGCTCAAAAATAGGACAAGAAATCATTATGGTAGGAACAAAAATCATTTTTATTTAAGTATACGAGTAATAACAAAAATAATAGCAACATCACAATATAATTATAATGCTTTAATGAATAACCTTGAATTCTTGAAGTAAAATAATACATTTTTATTTATTAATATGTGAAGTTTGTTGTTATTAAATCATTTTGATTCTTTTTAACTTCACCCATTTTCATTAAAATATTAAGGAAACTGTGCATTTGATTGAACTAAGATTTTTCGGGCCGGGCCAAAATCAAAAGTCCGACTCGCCTCGATTTTTGAAAATGATTAGTCCGATTTGGCCCGATAAAAAATATCTTCGGCCCGGCTCGATGATCGACTCGAAATCGAGGCGGGCTTCGGGCCGGGCCGGGCTAAAGCTCGAAATCGAGTGCATCTCTACCCATGATATTCGTTTAAAACATTTCCATAAGTTTCCAACCTCATATATTTTGATTTATTGTACAACTTGATACAATATTTATATCGTTGAAATCAGAAAAGAAATTTCTATATAATGGACTGAAAATTTGCCTAGGTTCCCATTTAAAAAATATATAATCTTTGTCTAGACTTTGAGAACCACTGGTTGAATTTTAGGTATGTTATTACCGACAAATTACTTTCTTATTTCTGAGCACTTATTGTATATAACATTTTTCTCTAAAGTTATTAGTTCGCCCAAAGGAAAACGCCTATATCATTTAACAACCTATATCCGTATAATAAAATTGATGTTAGCCACAAAAGATTTTTTATGGTGTAATTGAGTTCATTTGATTGACAATAACTATATAAAAATATTTAATTTCAAAGTATTTGTACTGTAAATGGAAACATCACCACTTCCACTTTATCCACACGCGATAAAAGAAATAAGTCAAAAGGTAGCGGAATTCTTGTTGTAATAAGTTTCCTAAATTACAGGACGTGCTCCGTATTAAGTTGTATTTTATTTTTATTTCTCGTTCGGCTTGGGAATATAAAGTGCAGTGCCGTTGCCTTTACCGCCCTCCATGCCTCTGTCATTACAGCTACGGCCCTGGTGTACCATATTGTTTTAATTTCTAGCCCGCGCTGGTTTTGTTTGTTGCTAAAAAAACTCCAAGAACACTATCAAAGTAAGTCGGATGAAAATTTCACTTATATTAGTTTGAATGGGATGTTATAAGTTTCTTGACTCACAGAAAAAATAATTGAAATTTTGTCTAATTATATTTAGATATTATTTAGTATAATTTACAAATCTTACTTTAGCATTTTAACTAATCCGAAATAGATAATATTTTTTTTTTTAAATCGTTAATTTAAATATGCAAATGGTTACTTTAATTACTTATTTTATTTAATTTTACTATACTTTAGCTTTATTATTTTTGTCCTACAATTTTTGGTAATTTATCTAAGGAATTAGGTAAAATAAATAGAAAATTTAACTTCCATTCAATTGAACAACTTCAAGGGCCGTTCATGGCAATACTTCAAATTCTAATATAAATGCACATAAGGAGAATATAAAATGGGGTATGGTAAAAATTCTACATAACATACTATTTTCTCACAAATATAACACAAATGACTGCTGAAATTGAAATTAAAAATTAAAATTATTGCTCCATTTATTTATAATTAATATTCTTTAGGTAAACTGTAAGTACGTCACAAGTCAGTTATGCGCAAACTCAGACAGAACGGTGAAATCGAACCACTTGAACGTAGGTCGTAACAAAGCGTAAAAGCGCTTCACGGGTAACCGTACCCGCGTGCGTCAGTGTATACGTTGCGCCAAGCCTCTACCGACGTCATCACAGCTTAAAATCGGTTTTTCCGGAAAATCTGGGAATTTTTGAAAAAAAATAATTATGTTACATCATTTTTCAAGTCATTTCCCATGGAATAAAAAAAATAAAAAAAAATCGCTAAACTTCCCATTGCATAGTTTTATTTAAACGTCAAAACGTGAAAATTTTCACTTGAATATTTATAACAAAATGTGAACAAATATGAAAGTATCCATAGCAACAGAGCAATTTAAATCAGCAAACGTCCTTCAAGTAAAATATTTATAATTATTGTAACGTCAAGTTGTAATTATTTTATTTAAATATGTATGTTTGAAGAAAAAATAAAATGTGTTATTCGGAGTAAAAGTGTCATTGTGTGCCTCGCATGCCATTGTCCGACTCGCTACCCCTCGTCGTGCAAACTTACATGCTCGCCACACAAAGAATCACTTTTACTCCTAATAACGCAAATATGGTATTTTTGTCTTTGTTTGAAACTTATTTTTCACGAAATGTACATGAACTGACTTTATTGTCTTATGTATTATTACTTAGTTCTATTCCTTTTAGGAATGACGAATTCCGATAATTTTGGTACCCGAGTACCCGAAACAACTACTCGGATAGTACCCTTTACCCGTTAATTACCCGATACCCTTTAATTACCCATTATTCTTTAAGTACATATACATAATTCGTTAATTTTTTAATTACTAGATACCCTTATATTAGCAGTTTACTTTTTAATAAAATTCATAATTATTGTTTACATATATTTATTAAATGAAAAGTAATACAAATAAATAATATACTGTATCTCTATAAAAAACTGAACATTAATTATAATAATTACCTATGGTATGGTAATAGAAAGCTCTTCTTTTAGATACAATCTTTTCGGCAGCTGAAAACTGTTCGGGTAATTAAAGGGTATCGGGTAATTAACGGGCAACGGGTATATTTCGGGTAATCGGGTAAGAAATTTTATACGCGGGTACATTATTATCGGGTACCCATCGTCATTCCTAATTCCTATTTCTTATGAAAACATGTATAAACTTAAATTATTATATTTTCCATATGACTATTTCTAAATTTTGTATATTTCTAATCTTTTTTGTTTGTACAGAAATTATACCAGGGCCAAACGTTTAACAACGTTCCAGTTTTGTATAGCTCAATTTTGTTGTATTATAACTAAATGGATTAATAAACTATTATTTTATTGCAACACTGTAACATAATAGCTAATTTTCCCGCTCAATTTGAAATTCAAATACAAAATTAATCTGTTTATTAAATTAAATTAAAATATAAACTTCTTGGTGGTCAAACATTTTGGTGTTAACTGGAACGTGCTGATAAATGAGCAATGAATTTAGTGGCTTAGTGAACATTTTGTTATGCACTGTCTAGGGGCTATTATGCGGAGTATGGATACGATGGCTAACACAGTTCCAGTTGCAGTCAAAGTAAAGTAGGCGTAGAGGGGAAATATTGATACGGGGACAATAGCTCTGGGATTAGTTTCAGTGCTGCACTGCACATACATGGATAATTGCGTTCATGCAGTTATTATACATTGGCTCATCACGCCCATTCATAGACTACTTGCTAAAAATTTCATCTCGCACTAAACGCTAACGCTTAGGTACTATGCAATACGCATTTGTCCTGTAATCTGCATCAAGACTAATGGAATCAAAAACATTTATTGATGAAGATTGCGCATTATAATAATGATTGAAAAACAGATCTATCTAAATATACTTACCAACTGCAGAAATATTTTTATATTATAGCAGGTTTGATATTAGCCGTATAGGTCGTGCCAACTTTGCTTTGACTTACTAATCGATGGGTTATTCCATTCGCAGCACGAGATTATGGTACTTATTGGAAAGGACCGGATTAAGGGTTAATGAGATTTGTAATCTTCAGAAAACTATACAGGGTGTCTCAATAAACTTGCTCACTATTGGTAACTTTTTTATTTGAACAGGTACCAGGTTGATTAAATGAGCAAAATTGTGCCATTTTATATTAGAAAATTGGTCATGTAGACAAAATAAAATTTGTGTCAGCGGTTCTCAAAATTTGGAACAATATATATATTTTTTAAATGGAACCATATATTTTTTATTATCTTATTGGAAAGAGTATATTTTCTCTTTCCAACAAGGTAATGTTGTTTATGTACAATTTTTTCAAATAAACGAGTTATTTACGGTTAAAAATTTAAATTTTGTAAACTATTTTATTAGTTTTTTAGTCAAGTAAGCCACGGAAACAATTGATTTTTTGTTTGTTTGACGTTTAATAATATCTCCCGTAAAGTTCTCTGTGTTTAATAATGTTTAATAACTTTACAAGTAAAGAAAAGTTAGAAATGATCTTGCTATATGGAAAGTTATATCTAGACACCAGTTACGTAGAACTGTCGGCTATCTTTCCAAAAGAGTTTAAATGTGCGAAAGAAATAATGGCTTTCAATTTGAATATTTTCTTTGTTTTGTTATTACTGTAAAATAAATTAATAAAATAATAATTTTATAAAAGACAATTGTTTCCATAGTTTACTTGACCTAAACTAATAAAAGATTATTTTTATCTTTAAACGTAAATAACTCGTTTATTTGAAAAAATTGTACATAAACAACATTACCTTATTGGAAAGAGAAAAAAATACTCTTTCTAATAAGATAATAAAAAATATATGGTTCCGTTTAAAAAATATATATATTGTCCCAAATTTTGGGAACCGCTGACACAATTTTTATTTTGTCTACATGACCAATTTTCTAATATAAAATGGTACAATTTTGCTAATTTAACCAACCTCGTATATCTTCAAATAAAAAAGTTATTAATAGTGAGCAAGCTTATTGAGACACCTCTATAATAGGTACAGTTTTAATTTAAAATGCAGTTTTCTGTTTTATTGTGTCCATATCCACTATTATTTACCTTTATTTGACATGAGAAATTGTTTTTCACTACCGCTTGCTTGTACCCATGGTAACCTAGGTCAATAATAATTTATTATTAACCTAAGTCTATAATGCAAACTGTCACTTTTCAATCAAACTCAAGCCTCCAAATCCAAATATTATTTAACTCATTAAACTCAAGAAAAGTATGTAAATTAAATTTGCCGCTTAATTTTAAATTGACCTACGCTGCTGCCTCGCCTCGCTTTGCCTGGCCGCTGTGCTGTTATAGTGAAGATGTAAAACATGTATGGATGTAGTAATGAATAAATCACTATTTTTTTGTATTTGTACATACATTTCAATAGATTTATTTAAAAATAATAATAAACTAATTATGCTGCTGACTGTAACAGCACAAAGTGTCTTTATTAAATATTAAAATCAAAAACAAATCAAGGCTCATAAGTGAGGTTAACAAACCAGCGAAATGAACGAAATGTCAGATATAAAAACAAATGCAGTCTACTTTGTTTTTGTGCATATTAACAAGCAAGTAACGTAATTATTCATGTCAAATATTTTTTTATTAATTAATAAATATTTTTATTTCCTAATCCCAGTTGAAGCATATTGTTGTACATATTATTTTAATTTTTTCTTGATTTTAAATAGCACAAATTGTATAAACACGGCCCAGGAATTTTTAATTTACAATCTTCTTAAGGACTACCTGCTGCGAGGGTCTTCTGGAGTCAATAGCACTAAAAGTTGGCACGACCTATACAAAATCTATACGGCTAATGTAGTGAAATATTCTTTTGTCAGTTTATTGTTCTATTCTGTTGTATCCTATCCTCACGTAGGCTGACCAACACTCACGGCACTACCCCTGACTGAAAATCATCGTCGTCCTCATTGTGGTGGTCTGCATAACGCAGATAATCACACTCGAGTCGCTCAGCATTCGCGGCCAGTGTCACTTGTAATTAGTTACAAGCACCTTAATTAATTACCATCATCATAATGCATACACTGTGCCTGTGCTCTGTGCTTGTTCCCGCACATACGCTCCACTGTATGGTATGGCTTGCGCTCTATGTAGACGTGGAATCCCTAATACTCATAATACGTGGCTAGAACTGGCAGCATTCACTGCTTATTGCAGCACTGTGGACTAGCGTGATAAGCTACCGTGTAATTGGAGTGCCATGGCAATGCCTCCCAAAAACAAACTGCATGCCAAATTCTTTACAATACAATCACTTTTAAATTGAGCTCTTTTGTTTTCATACAGGGAATTTATTTTAACATGCAACATATGGTCAATCACTTCCATGGTTACTTACTATTGTCAAAAAATGACAGCAATGTAATATTTGTCCATTTTAAAATGCAACATACAAAATTTGTAGATTTGTATTAGCAAAACTAATTTCCAATAAATTAGCCTACATACGATTAACAAAAAATCTGATGTGGCCAACATAAAACCTCCCGCTATTTAATTTTTATTAATTTAAATACATACCTACGTATTTAGTAATGCTTCAAATTATATTATGTTCCATTGCATATAACCATTGTTTTTTTTACGATTTTCTTTATTATTTAATATGTCACTATTATTAATTTGAAGTGATTAGTTTTTTGACAATAACGTTTACCTGTCAGTTACATTCATTTGAAAAATAAACAGTGTAACAAAGGAATTGTGTTTATCTTAGGCTTCGGGATTAAAAAAAGAAAAATGATTTTTAAATTTATCTGTAAAATATATAAAAAAGTATTAATGTATACCTGTACAAAATTCAATAATCTATAGTTTTCATAATGACAAAATGCGAAAATATGGCATTTAATGGTATTTTTTTGAAGAAAAACCATTATGAGCTTCAAGTAAAGTGCCATTTCTGTTCATCCGATTTACACCAAAATCTAATGGCTTCTTTTCGTATTAGAATACGGTAGAAATACAAGGTTTCAGAATTTTCTGAATGATAGTATTTGAGTTAGAGAGAAGACAAAATTCCTACACATACACACACACATACACATACACATACACACATACAGACATCATCGTGAAAATGTTAAAAATTGATTCTAGGGACCTTAAAACGTAGTCATTTACTAAAATCTCGATATGTGATTTTTAGCACGATCCCTACACCTCCCTTACCAAGGGTAGCGGGAGGTAAAATTTAAAACAAGAGTGTTGCACATCTTAACAAACTTTAGCTTACAAAAATGCATAACTTTCATGTAATAAATGTTAAAAAATACCCCCATTTACACTAAGGCAATATTCTAGTCGGTCGTAATAAGAATTGACACCATTTGTGATGTGTTCTGGATGTATCTCATGTGCTGCAATACTATTATAATGTTGCATTTTAAAATGGACTAATATTACATTGCTGTCATTTTTTGACAATAGTAAGTAACCATGGAAGTGATGAACCATAAAGCCGCGTACAGACCAAGTTCGTGAATAGCTCGCGAACAGCTCGCGAACCTCTGCAGAAGTCGGTGTGTACCAGAGATCGCGAGCAGTTCGTGTTCGGGTTCGAGTTCGGCCAAAGTTCGCTACATGAGCGGTAACTTCAAAGAAAGTGTGCAAACAGCAGTTCTAGTGTGGACGTTCATGGGTGATGATCGGTCTTAAAAGTGTAGTTAGCTCTTTTAACAATGGAGTGGAGTGAAGAGAAAATTATTAATTTAATCGAACAATATAAAGTGCATCCTAATTTATGGAATCCAAAAAATCCCCTTAACAAAAAGCGGAATATGAAGAAAGACTCGCTTCAAGAAATTAGTGCGGCACTAAATATGCCACGGTTTGCAAATAATTTTTTTCTCCACCACCTTCTTTTACAGGTTCTTTCTGCTTTCTTCTTTTTAAATGCTGTTATAATTAAGAGACTTGTACATGCAACAATATTTTCTTCCTCGCTTGACGACGTGGACATTGTTTCTATATATTTTAAAATAATGAAAATGCAGGACGCGTAGCTTTATAGCGAAATTCTGACGAACTGCCTTCAAACTAAATGACGAACTCGAGTCTCGATTCGAAAACAGTGGTGTGGACGTTGAGCTCTCAAATAGTTCGCGAGCAGCTCGCGAATAGCTCGCGAACTGTTCGTGAAAGCTGATTTTGGTCTGTACGCGGCGTTTTGTTGCATTTTAAAATAAATTCTCTGTATTTAACCAACTACGGCGGTGACAGCATTATGTTTAGGGGCTATATTTATTCAGCGGGAGTACGAAAATTAGTAATTATTACAACAATGGATAGCAAAGGTTACCTCGATATTTTAAAAGCAAATTTAAAACAAAGTACCGAAAAATAGAACCTTAACACACAATTTTAATTTCATGCATCAGAAAAATTCGATAAATAATTCGCGACTATAAGAGAATACGAACTGTATAATATTAAAAATATGCTTAATCATTCCTCAGTGTCCGGACTTTAACCAGATTGAGAAAGTGCGGAAAATTCTTAAAACAAATAAGAATATAAAGCAAAAAGGAATTTAAAATTAATTACAAGTAAAATGGCAGAATATAATTCCATCGGTGACCAAAAATTTGGTAGATTCAATGACTCATTGCTTAGTTACTAGGGGAAAAACCCTCCAAATATTATATTTCTTTATGAAATATAAGTAAATGGTTCATTATTTAAATGTTTTGGTTATCGTACGGAGACTTTTTTGTCATGAAATTATGAATACTTTCAATGTTTCCCCCATAATATAAATAAATGCGTTTCATTTTGGATTAAAAGGAAATTAAATATATTGGGTTTTAAACTGCTATTTTTCCTAAAATACATTAAAACTACTCTGGTACGGAGACTTTTTGTATGACTGTATGTGATATGAATGCAAGCAAACAAACTAAAATTCTGTTACTAATCTTACTTTAAAATTATATTTAATTTAAATTAAATTATTTTTATATTGTATTTGCTTCGTAATTGGGACAGGTTCCTGTAGAACAATAAAGGGTATTATTATAAGAGAGTTCTCGTGTTTAAAATTATATGTAAAATAAAATGTATAATGATATAAAATGAACGAATATTATTCTGATTTATACAGGATGTATCAGGACTAGTGTAAAAAATTAATTCCATATCCTTGAGATCATTTTGAGTAAAAAATGTTCCAAATTAAATTATTATTATTCTTGTGTTTGAAGGGCCCAGGAAACAAACAATAAAAGTTCATATAAACTAGTTTTGCAAGAGAGAAAAAAAAATCAAGTCTGCAACATTCCGGGTCCATTTGGCGAACAAGCACGACCGCATGCCTTGTAATTAACCAATTAAAAACGGTATAATTTTGTTTACAAAAAACCGATGAAGATAATCATTAATCGAAACAATTGTAAACCGTTTTTCAGTGTTTTGGAATGTAAGATGTATTATTGCTTTGGATAAAAATTATTTAAAGTATTGCATACAGTTACATTAATAAAAATAAGAATTAATAGAACAAATTTATATGCTATGTGAATTTAAAGAATTAGAGAATATAACCATTTTCATATTTCAAACGTCTTTATGAAAATTTGTATACATAGTTTTTTTATTATTTATAAACAACATGATTAACTGCCTGATGCATTTTTTCCCCATTTCTAGGAGTGGCAATGGGAACAACTACTCCACGGAGAGTCGATAAGAAGCACAAGATTAGACTGCATGCCATTCTTTATTTAAAACTGTTAAAGTAATTATTATTAAAAAATTAGTAGTTATTGTGCTTTATATCAAATAATATATCCTTGGAGAATTGTTTTAAGAAATGTCACATTGGATATACACTAATTTCAGAATTGGCGTAAGAAGATTACGAAGAAAGAAGACACAAATTATTGCAGACCGAAGAACACAGAAGACTGAAAGAAGTGGAACACGTTTTTCTAAAAGTTAATATTTATATTTGAAATTAGTTTATTTCACCATAAAAATTATATATTTTGAAAAACAGAAGAGGAAAATCAAAGAAGAAAGAAGAACGTCAAGTAAAAATGTTGTTCCACTTATAAAAGGTGAAAACCAAATATAGTCGTACGAGGGTGATTTAGAATATTAAGGCCGTAACCCTCGACACAACGCATTGACAATTTTCTGCCGTTGCTGTTGCCTGTATGTGCGACAAAACATCGTATGCTAGGCAACTTTTAGCGGCAATTTTTCGGTACCGGCAATTTTCTTGGAGCAAATCGTTTGAGCTCATGCGTTGGATCATAAGAAGTATCAAAAAATAACTAAAGGTGGATTTATAACTGACACAGAACACATAACATACTTTAGCATAGAAAACATACAATTTGATCGCTCGGAAAATAATATATCTATTTATAAGAGACAGCACACAAAACATAATTTAACACAGCATAGGAATTAACCAATGTTCAATTTTCTATGTCTGTGCTGTGCGTCCTATGTTTTTCGTGCATTTTAGTAACATTTCGTGGTAGTTGGAATAAATATTTGTAAATACCACTACGAGATTGAAACATGTGACAGTCATTTGTATAAATTTAATCATACATAAATAATCGAAATCACAATGGGTCCATAAACCATAACAAAAAATGACAAATTGTACACTTTATCCTTAAAGTACTACTCAATAAATAACGGATAAGGAAAATAAACATTTTTTTTAATAATTACTTTGCGAGATATTTGAATTTATTTTCAGGGCCACAGATGACGTCACACTATTGGATCTTTCTCGCGCAGCCTACTACAAAAACTGGTGTGAGAAAGATAGCTATAGGTTTCTTTAAAAATTAAATGCAGTTATACAAAAAAACAATTATGACTTTTTGAAACCACGAATTGCTTCAAAATTAAACGAAGTTTTAATGGTTTATGGGCCCATTCACAAAGACAAACATGTTTTTCTTCTTATTATTATTTGAAAATGACAAGTACTTCCTCTTTTCCTTTTTATTTTCACTATGTTTTGTGCGACTTTATAAAACCCTCTGACAAAATTCTGTTTTCTGTGCTAAATTAATCTGTGCTAAATTATGTTCTATATTCTGTGTTACTTATAAATCCACCTTAAGCAATCGTCATTTATGTCAAATTCATATTTTTTGCGAACAAAAGTTTTATTTTGTTTATTCATGACAATTTTTGTTTACACTCAATATATAAATAAGTTTAAATGCAAATAAGTAGGTAAATGTTATTTTTGCCCTCCTGAAGAATAATGGGAACTTTACAATTGTACACACAGCAAGTGTAACCTACATTTTACGCTTACTGTGTTGTGACTTGTCTAACTATGCGGTAAAATAATCAAAATACACTGGACGTTTAAGGGCATTTAGAAAAGAAATCATCTTTACTATAACAAAGTTCATGTAAAAAAGTACTACCTACATAAGTTATTTTTTTACTTTAACAATTCCTATATTTAAAATTAATTTATATAAACTAAAATCACGGCAGCGACATCTATCATTATTGTAAAAATCCGCCGTTATCGACATAGTCACCGATCAATATACCTGTCAAATACGCGAGGCGAAAATTGCTGAAATGTCAAATATCGACACCTACCTGTTATTTATTACGAAGAAAACATGAGCAAATAAATATATTATCAGTCATAAACAACATCTATTATTACAAATAAATTTTTGCTAGAAGAAGTACTCTAATGAAGGTAGGTAAGTAAAATCAAATTTGGAAATTGACTTAACCCCAGTATTTTAAACTAACCTTTTTCAGAAGTACAACCTATCTCATTAAAAAAAGTGATTTTCATTATCGTCGGCCAAAAATTTGATACAATTCTCGTGCTTGAAGTATTTTACAGCGCTCCAGCTAATAAGGCACTCGCCTTAAAGGCTCGTGCCTTAAACAAAGCTGTCGCGCTGTAAAATACAACTTACACACACTCGAATGTAAATAACTATTTCCAAATCGTAGGCTTCAAATACTAAATTTTGCTAAATCTGGTTGAAACATTATATAACCTAACTCTCTAGATTTTAAGGCTACATTACACCCGTAGGATAGAATAATCGTCATCTTGCTAATATCGGCAACCTAATGCTCCTAATTTTTATCGTGGGATACGGCCTTTATAGTCGAGAAAAACCTATATAGGAGTGACGTCAAATCAAGTGAATTTAATCAACGACATTAACAAAATGTGTTCTCTCTCGTATATGTTACACTCGTATACAAAGTGGACACTAGAAACCGTGACATATGCGTTGAACATGGGAAAACAGTTTTTTCCAAATATTATCTTTCCCGTAAAACGTTATGTAGTGATTTAAAAATAAATATTACGGTTTCTATATATTTGTCAGTAGTTTATTGATTATTTGATGACGTTGATACGACTTCACTTTTATACGGATTTGTTCCGACTATATCTACCTAAAAATGAAGAAGAACAACAGAATCTTAAGTTTTATCTCCATTTTATCCAACATTCATACTTTATTTACAATCATTGAAACTTTCATTCTACGATTTGTTAATCATTTTACTCTTTGTTTTTGGTCACACAGTTCTTCAAAATTTTGAAACATCCTCAGTCCATACAGTGTCTGTCTTTTTTTAAGAACCATAAGAAATAGAGTGGTAAAATTTTCAGGCGGCTATATTTTCTGCTCTATTTATTTAGACAAAAGTGTAAATACAGAATTGTTCAGAATTAAAAGCTGCATCTAGTAGTCTAATTATTGTTTAAATGTGTTGCGTTCGCGAGAGACTGGCAAATACATGTTTTTGCTATTTGCAGCATGCGATGAGCACTAGCACTAAAATGTTAAACAGTTGTGTTGTTTGAGTTTGACAGATGACACCCTGTCATAAAGTTTAAATAATTATTACTGACTTCATTAAATTACTTACCAGTAATTACAGATACATTTATGGTGTCAGATTTTCAAATTAAAATGAAAATAGTAACTAAATGTCAATTAACAAACTTTTATCTGTCAAACTAAAAGTACGACAGTTTAGATTGTATGGTTTGTCTTATAGGTGGATTTATAACTGACACAAGACACAGAAAATACCGCAGCCGTACTCTTTATTAACAGATATTACAAAAAGTCTAGAAAAAATTGTATACATATTACAAATTACAACATATTTAATATTTTATTTAAAATGAAAAAAGTTGAGTCCCATATTTTGAGAACCACTGGTCGTAAAAAATATTTTTTCTTTTCTTTAAATTTATCTTGTGAAATAGAAATTATTTGCCCATTTAACCGTCTATAGGTCACGAGATAGCAATGGTGGCCACTTAAAAATGAGCAGTATATATGTATACTCATAAATTTAATAAAATATACAGGGTGTATCAAGATAATGGAAAAGTGCATTTTATTCGTGTGTGCGAAAAGATACAGAAAAAAGTTATTAAGATATTTTGTAAGGTATAGAGGGGGACACATTTTAGCATAAACTCTATTATCTTAAATCCAGTGGTACTCAAACTATAGGGCAATATTATATATTTTTTAAATGGCATTATATATATTTTATTAACTCATTAAATAGAGAATTTTGTTCTGAATTCAACGATATAATAATATCATACCCTTACATTGCGAAAAATTTGATAAAAATTAATTGAAAGTTAATATTTCATTTCTACTTTATCTAAGTAATTTGTCAAACATTCAATCAATAAAACAAAATAAAATTTATTTTAGTTTTATTACATTCAAGTAAGCTACGATTTTGGCAATAAATTCAACTTTTAAAATAATTTTTTTGTTTTATTGATTGAATGTTTGCTCAGATTACTTAGATACAGTAGAAATGAAATACTAACTTTGAATTAATTTTTATAAATTTTTTCGCAATGTAAGTGTATGATATTATTATATCGTTGAATTCAGAACAAAATTCTCTATTTAATGAGTTAATAAAATATATATAATGCCATTTAAAAAAATATAATATTGCCCTATAGTTTGAGTACCACTGGATTTATGATAATAAAGTTTATGGTAAAATGTGTCCCCCTCTATCCCTTACAAAATATCCTAATCACTTTTTTCTGTATCTTTTCACATACACGAATAAACGGCACTGTTCCATTATCTTGATACATCCTGTATAACATGTACAAATATAAAAATAATTTTTCAAAATTGCATTAGCGAATACGATAATTATTAAATTGCAAATTAATTCTGGTTTGTTTCGAAGGTGTTTCTAATGTTTCTTTACGTTAAATATTTCCCCTACAAAACTTTATTATAATTAAATAATAATTCTTTATTATTTCTGTACTACAACGCATAACATAATCTGCTTAATATTTTTTTCCGTAATAAATATCATCCTGATTAACATCTGTCAAGGCTAACTGCAAAATGAAGCATGTCGTCGCAGATCGCACCCCAAATGAAAATCGTTAGAGTAGTAATATGATTTGATTTATTTGCAAGCGTGTCTAAACGTTGCATTAGCCCATTTATCAAACCACAATGCACTAGGCAATACAAATATGCCAATAGACACAGAAGATCCGACGTACGAACTGCACTGGAAGTATCTAATCCCCACCAGTGGCGTACGGATAAAAAATTTGTATGGTGCTCGTAATAAAATTTTATAACACTAAACAAACTATTCGTAATATTAATTTTCCTATTTTGCATTTACCTTCAATTTGGTACAAAACAGTGTTACAAAGTTCAACATTGTAAAACTGTTTTTGGAAATTATTTTATTTGAGAAGTTGGTAACTTAAATTTAAGTATCAAATACACAACATCTTCCATTTTAGTGTTCAATGGTATTATACTCATAGAAAATTTATACCGTGAGTATTTTTTAATGTGAAACATTGGGTTTGTCATATCCACGGTTGCGACTTGACATTTGATTGACAGCAATGTATTTGCTTGTCTCATTTAAAATGAAACATAGGAAACGAATTCGACAGAAGTGTTCGGAAATTTAGCCGGGTCGAAGATTCACTCGAAAGCCATAAACAAATTTCGAACACAAGACGCACAAAATATTTTTTCTGCAACTAAATTTAATTTTTAGAAAACAGGTATAATTATTCAGCTTGTCAATATGATAGATAAACTTGACATTTGCTTGTCAAAAAATAACACGGAAACAAGGTGCACCCAATTTTTTTCTACAACTAAATTTAATTTTTAGAAAACAGGTATAATTATTTAAATTAAATTAACCTCTATTGACATCTTGTCAAATTTGGTTCCCTTTGTTTCCCTTTAAATGTTGTCAATCAAATGTCAAGTCGTAACCATGGTTATGTCAAACCCAATGTTTCACGTTAAAAAATTAAAAATCTGGCCATCGGCGTTTAACATGGGAAAACAGTTTTTCTTTGCGCAAAAGTCCCCAATTAATTTTAGACAAAATATTTCAAATAAGTATTGTAGATAATTATATTCTACGCCTAAATCAGTGAACAGTTTTAATTTTGCACGTTTGGTAACTTGTAAAATCTAATTTGAAATTGTATAAAAATATTATTCATTTCTAGCGATACCCATGAAATTGAAACAAAATTACAAAGAAATGCGTATCGTTTGAACTGTCAGAAATTTAGTTTTCAATTAAAAGTTGCAGATAATTCAATTCTGCTCCTAAATCACTACACAGGTATTATTTTTAAAATCCAACACTTAAATAACTTTTATTGTTATTATTTTTTCACATTCTGTAATCTATAAAATTAAATTTCTGACAGTTCAAACGATATGAATTTCTTTGCAATTTTGTTTCAATTTCATGGGTATCGCTACGAATGAGCGATATTTGTACAATTTCAAATTAGATTTTACAAGTTACTAAACCTGCAAAATCTGTTTAGTGATTTAGGCGTAGAATACACAATATTTATTTGAAACATTTTTGTCTAAAATTAATTGGGGACATTTGCGTCAAGAAAAACTGTTTTCCCATGTTAAACGCCTATGTATATATATATACAGTATGGAGACGGCGATTTATTGTCGTTAATATTCATTTTAGGAAATTATGTTCAATACAAAAGTTCTTTTAAGAAATTTTGATCTACATTTGAGAATACTTGAATTTTTTTTCAACAGTATATTTGTTTTTTTTGTTTTTCAATTTATTTTAATAATATTTTTACAAGGAAAAACACCGGTTCAAGTATTTACGAATAGTAGGTACATCTTAGATAGACAAAAGCGAAGCGATAAACAAACTCGAGCGATGTAAATTACTTAGTTATTAATTTGTTTTTAATGATAAGATTGTGACCTACAACTTTATTGGAAATAATTTTGTCTATCTTAGATAAACCTACTATTCGTAAATACTTGAACCGGTGTTTTTCCTTGTAAAAATGGTATTAAAATAAATTGAAAAACAAAAAAAAACATACTATTGTAAAGAGAAAAAACACTCTATCGAATAGTAGAGTAAAATTAATAGGTTCCCATTTAAAAAAATTACGCGGACAAGCGTAACTCAAAAACAATTGAAGAACAATAAATCGCCGTCTCCATACTTTTAACTAACCCTGTATATGTAGATATTTTTCTGTTAGGCACCAAGCAGAATATTTGTTAATTGATGCTTGAATTTTAAATTACTTTTCGTACATTTGTAATATTTACATTGATTTTTTTTTTTTCGAAAGATCTAGTTATTCACAGAGCCTACACTACATACATCGTAATAATAGTAATAATATATTGGTTTACAAATACATATTCATAATTCTAGATACAAATAATCATTTTGATACTACCCCTTTTTTCCAGCCCTCTTCTCTGTCACTGCCCATGAATCACCCGAAACATATATCCCAAATCAAAAAACGACATGGTCGTTTAGCCTCATCTTCAATGTCGTGCATACTGCATTTCGATGGGGCGAATTCGTGAATATTTATTGCATTAACTGTCGAGGAAATATGCTACGAAATAAAACTGTACATGTGGTAATAATGGAAGGAATAAATATAACGAGATTATTAGAGCCCAGGGGCGTTGCAGGTAGAGGGAGTGTTGTAGTGTACAGCGATGACGCATGAAGTATTGCAGATAAAGTCAGGATGCAGAGCGAGTAGGATTAGACGATGTGGGAATTTGTAATATGGAGGATAATTTGTAATTATTCGTTAGGGGTGCTTAAACATTATGGAAATTTTGGTCATGAATGAATGATTTTTTTACTAGATTTAGAAAAGTAAATAATATACAAAAAAAAGCTGTTATAGTTTGTTCAAAACTCTAATGTTTTGTTTTGACTTTCAAATAGACACTTACAAAATTGACGTCACTGCAAGAGAGAGATAGAAGATCATGCATCCAAACAAACCTCCCCTTGTTATCTTACGTCCCGTTCCCTGTTCCTATCTGTCATTGTGTTCGCATCTGTTATTCAGTGTTAAACCTAATTCTTTATTGTGATTTGTACGTTATGTTTAATAAAAATGAGTTTAAAACCAGAAGATGTGACTGAGGCAACTTTTTTGTTTGATAATATTGAAGATCATTCGATTATTCAACTAAAACGATGGCTAGATTGTAGAATCTAAGGCTGATGACAGGTTTTTGTTTGGACGTGGTAACCATAGCAACCTTGATTTCTACGGTTTGCCGTTAGAGGCGCTCGTGCAAATTGCAATTTTGTAAGTGTCTATTGATGTGCAGGCCGAGTCACAGTAGGGAGTAGAAGTAGGTATCATACACTCAGACCACTGATCTCTATACATATCTGGATGGACGCAATGTTAAACTTTTGTGACTAATTGAACACCGCCATGTTGGAGGATTTTGGCACAATTTAGTTGGAGATCGAAACCTTCCTAGCTACTTTAAAGTTAAAAGTTACGTGATCTTATAGTAAATGTTCCGACATATTTGATGGTGTTATTCGGAATGTTCTATCTCATTGCGAACATTTGAAAATTCACATTTCTCAAGAAAATCATCTCAATTAAATGTCTTTACAATTTTTAACTTTAACTGCTCATATCTTTATAGGTGTTAAAGATATCATTCTAATTATTATTTATTTATGCTTTTAGAATGTACTCATGTAATAAAAATATCATATTTCTTTCTAAAATGATAAGAAAAATAATAAAAACTAGCATTCGAACACGTTTGTTTTTGGATTTTGCAGCACAGGAAACACTAAGCGAGAAACTTTTCGTCTTTACGAGATAGATCCTCATAATATTCTCTTGCAAAAATTAGAAAACTATGGCTTCAGTCCTAAACTAGTTTAGCTTTTCAAATCATATCTTCAGTTTGTGAAATATAATGGACACGCCTCTCATATTATAACTCCTACTTCCGGGGTGCCTCAAGGATCAGTCCTGGGTCCTTTTCTGTTTATTATATTTATAAATGACCTGAGCAACTCATTACAGTGTGATCATTTATATTTTGCTGATGACCTAAAGATATATTCAAATATTAATAAAAGAGAGGATTGCAACAAACTTTAAAATGAACTAGACCAAATAAATATATGGTGCAATACCCACGATTTAAATTATATTGTGTTTTTTTGATATTCTCAAAATGCCATTTACCTTCACCATCCAAGAGTATGCAGACATGTATATGGTTTATACCGAGACATTACAAAATAGTCGTGCTGTTGTAAGACGGTACAGAGAGTTATTTCCAAATAGACGTCAATGATTTTATGTCATTTGTGACAAGTATCACATTTTTTCCAGAAAACACATTGATTTTTACTTTTTTATAAAGTTTTAAAGGCCTCTAGTTCTTGTAGAAAGTATGTTAAACAAAAATTATTGCCAGATTTACTATCTTTGGGGTCAGTTCTACCATTGGTTAAGCGTTGATTACTTCCTTACATAACAACCTGTATAACAAAGAATGTACCTCAAGAATGATGGCTTTTTATATTTAGTTCCGTTTTATAAACGGGTTATTCCAGGGCATATTAGAAAGCAACATAAAAATATTTTCAGGTGAAAATCTAAATGAATTTCATGCTATAAGCCAAACTGAAGCCGAATGCTGAAGCTCGCAGGCTGCTAGCTACAGTACGAAGCCGTGAATGTTTACATTAGATTATAAAATTCAACCGATATATCACGATTAAGTTGAAATTCACAGTTCGCCGCATAGCGTAGGAAATTGTTTCATGTTTTTTACACTGGCTGAAAATTGCCTCGCAGCTTACAGAATACACAACGATTTTGTATTCTGGACAATGGCACTATAGAAAAATTGCGTCATTGCAAACACTCTCCAATGACATCAGCAACATCAGATTCATTTGTTTCATCAACCCCCACAAGATACTTCGAGGTACATGTAGCCAAGAAAATTGTTGCAGCACGGTTTTAATTTATATTCCAGTGGTAACTAAAGCCGGGTTTATGCATCAATAACATAGTCACTATCATAATCATAGTCTTAAGTTATAGTCATTAGAATTGTCTTAACATAGTTGGCCGTTCATGCAGCCTTTTTTGTTGTGACTATTAATGACACCTCCAAACCTTAATTACTTATAATTCATATTATAATAAATAAATAAATACAGTGTGAACACTGAAAACCGTGACATAGGCGTTCAACATGGGAAAACAGTTTTTTTTCAAATATTATCTGTCCCGTAAGACTATAGTGGGAGTTAATTAATGCCTTATTATTGAAATATTTACGAAAGTATAATTCTACTTGACAGTTTTTACTTATAATTTACTAAAAACAGTAATCATGGAAACGTATTCGGTAGCTGACTTGGTTAAATCAAGGCTCCATGATAATTTTTCACTGGTTCAAATCCCTCCCGGTTCCAGTTAATATTTTTATTATTTTTATATTTATTTTTGTATTATTAAACACATTCTTTCCGAAAATTTTGTAAATCCAATGGATTTTTCATTAGAAGAAAAAATTAGTATAATTAAATTTTACAATCAAGGGATGAGTTTACGAGAAATTCAAAACTTTTTTGCTAGGATATATCCTGATAGACAAATTGCATCCCATGAACAAACTAGACGAATCATTTTAAAATTTGAAAAAACCGGATGCCTTAATGACGAACATAAAACTAAACTTAATTATTTATTTGCCTTAAATTTACATATTTATTTCACTTCTTGTACATTTAGTCAATAAAATACTTGATGTACCAAAAAATTATTTTATAATACATTGTACAAAATAAATATAAAAATAATAAATATATTAACTTGAACCCGGAGGGATTTGAACTAGTGTAAAATTATCATAGAGCCTTGATTTAACCAAGTCAGCTACCGAATACGTTTCCATGATTACTGTTTTTAGTACGATATAGGTAATAACTGTCAAATAGCATTATACTTTTGTAAATATTTCAATAATAAAGCATTAAATTGGGAGTATTTAGAAACTCTTCGATGCCAAATTAAATAATCTTTCTAACCATATCAAAAACTCCCACTATACTCTTGCGGGACAGATAATATTTGAAAAAAAAACTGTTTTCCCATGTTAAACGCCTATGTCACGGTTTTCAGTGTTCACACTGTATAGCTATGATAATGAATAGTACAAAAAAATGGTTATTGCTAGTTTGTTCATATTCACGATCAAAATAAAGGTTATGTTTTATTAGCATTGAAAGAATAAGTTACTGGATTTTATTTACTGTTTTTATTAATATTTGGTTATTTGAAGCTTGCAATTTTTTTAAATATACCTCAACGTAATAATGTGATCCCATATTATCTACAATCTTTACAAAAATACAAAATTTCCTTGACAATATGTATTATCTACGTAAGTATCTCGTAGGCAATGTAATAGTTCTATCTTTTATCTTGACGCTTAGAAGGGCCCAGTGTTGAATGCGCAAATGGGATAGCTGATGGGTGAACACACAAAAGTAGGGAAGTTTTCCTGTCAATTCACGAAGGGGACAAAAGTTTCATTTGCATATGTAATGCGAGGGTAGTCGACAGTGCCTACTTATTATTATCATTTTTACATGTAATTTAATACGCTAAACGATTCTATTTTGACATCTGCTTGCACTATTGGCTATTTGAGGGGTAGTGTTTTAATGTTTAGTTGTACGACAGGAGCAACTGTTTGTATCATAAAGTTACACTGTTATATTTTGGAAGATACTTTTAACTCTTACAAAAATTTGGCAACTATAAATGATATTGTTTCTGAATGACTACCAGTTACGGTTGTAATTTCTTTATATTATTTTGTAGATATAAGTTTTTTAATAGACTTCTACTTAAAATCATAATAAACGTGCGTTGCTTATAAAAACAAATCAACTCACCCTCTCGCGGAGAAAAGGTAAATTAAGTTTGTGTTTTGAAGTTATGGATATTGACTTTTAAATTAGACTTTTTTGGCACTAACACTTATTCGTTTCTAATGTTTGACAATGGTTTAAAAGAAATGATAAAATTATTTTTGTTTTGGTCAAGATGTTTTTTATTTTTATATTTCATTATCAATAAAGATTAAAGTAAAGTATTTAATATTTGGTCTTAATGAGAAGAAATGGGGACAGCATTGCATGCTTCAACAGCCCTCATTTTTTATTTCTTTTTGTTAAATATTTTGTCTATGATAGCTGGAATATAGCCATTGTTATTAGCTAATTGTTTAAGTTAAATTTAACTTAAGTTACAGTAATAATTAATTTGCGTAAATAACCAGGGGTGAATGACTCCTTTAATTTTGTACAAAAGATTGTTAATCATTGGATTGTGAGACGATTGTAATGATTGTATGCAAGAATGTACAATCTCGATTATTGCCCCATATTCACATAAAAACTTTAAAATTTTCAAAAATCTAGTTTTTATGCATCTAGATACTTCTTAATGCGCTGATTCTAAATTTTGAAACCGCAGGTCGATATCTCTTTTCGTTCTCGAGATATTTAGATTCAAAGTTTTGCTCAAAACTGCCCATTTTTGGGTAATATCCCAAAAATGGGTCGAGATATGAATTTGGTGACAACACCATTCGATTCTACGGTCAAAATTACATAAGTATACCAATTTTCATAACTATTGTCCAACCGGTTCATTTTTTATGAATAAAAGTTTGAAAACCCTTAAAAATAGTCAAAATCTTAAAAAATCGTAAGGGATTTTTGCGATTTTTGGCCATTTTCAGTTATTTTGCTTTAGAGATTGTATGCGGTGTTCAAAAATTCTGAAAATTGGTGTACTTATGTAATTTTGCCCGTAGAATCGAATGGTGTTGTCGCCAAATTCATATCTCGGCCCATTTTTGGGCTATTACCCAAAAATGGGCAGTTTTGAGAAAAACTTTGAATGTAAATATCTCGAGAACGAAAAGAGATATCGACCTGCGGTTTCAAAATTTGGAATCAGCGCATTGAGAAGTATCTATATACATAAAAATTAGATTTTTGAAAATTTTGAAGTTTTTTATCTGAATATGGGGTATATTGACTTTTGGGGCAATAATTCAAAAATGGGTAGAGATATAAAGTTTCTAGTAATATTATTTGATTATAAAGACAATGTTACGTAAGTGTACGCAAATTTAGAGCATTTGAACAACTGAATGAATTTTTAGAAATTAAAGTCTTAAAAGAAAATTGTTATCGCGTTATTCTTGTATGAGTATTAATGAAAAAAAGATGTTTAAATATTAATTCGTTCGAAAACTACAAGCAATTGAAAGTTTGTGTGACATGTCATGTAATTTTAAAAATTATCGCAAAAATTATAGGGTCCTTAGATCTAATACTTCTCGAGAAGTAAAAATTCTATGAACAAGATTCCTTCTACTCTTCTAAATGTTCGATATTCTTCCAATTCATTGACAAGATTGGCGGTATTTCCAATCGTAAAAATTTGATAAATTAAGATATTTGTATCGTCAGTGTGGTGTTACACCACACTGATGAGCTCCTATGGTTACTAACATGGCTACACCAACATCTGAAAAATGACCGAGAGGTTGATTCAGATGCTGTAACCTTTTGAAACATCGCGAGTGTTTTTCAATAGCATATGAAAGTTATTGTGATTGTTGTGTGTTCCATATTTTAAGTCAGGCAACTCTTTTCGCCGAGAAAGTCTGTAAATTTTCTTGTTGAAATGCAGTGGCATTGGCCACATCTTGGACAGTGTGTGCGCATTCTAGTCTGGGAGATTTATAGTTATTTCGCGTGGATTTAGATCGACTCGGATAGGATTTCGTCGAGCTAGAGCCTTGGGGTTTGTCTCGGTCGCACTTCCGTAGCGCTAAAGCTGGACACCTGGACTATCACGATCATTTTTAAATTGCTTTCCAAGGATAACGCCAACGTGGTAATAGGCTGATGATAGATAAACTCAATGTAAATAGGCGAGTTTTTTCCTAACACTTTAACGACTAAATAAAAAGAATTTTAAGAAAAGTTTACTCAGGATAAAAGGTAAAACATTAGCAAGTCGTGAACAAGAGATACGAAGTAATGCCCCATTAAGAGACCATTTAATAGAGGTTACCAAATTTATGCAAAATATAAGCTGTATTCTTTTTGAAATATTTTTGCTCAGTTCAAATGGTGAGATGAGATGAACTGAACTGAATGTACAGGGTGTTAAAAAATAAGTGTAACAAATTATGAGGGCATATAGTACTGACAAAAATGAGCAAAAAGAGCTTAACATTTGTCCGATCCTTAATAGTTTCCGAGATATAAAGCAGTGAAAAATGAGTTTTTTCGGGGTTTATCTCTGCTATCTCAAAAACTGAAAGAGTTACAACTTTAACTAAATGAGATTTTTTGTTTACCTTTCAGAGGTTATCATAGATGTGTTTTTGTTATCAAAAAAATCGAATAATAATAAACTTTATTATTCAACAGGACTACTGTCCCAATTACAGAACATATTGATTAAATATAAAATACATAATGCAATAAGGAAAAACAAAGAAAGTTACAATAAAATGGAGTTAATTTTGTTTTTGAATTCATTCAAATTCATAGAGAAATCTAATATTGTACAATTGTTATTATAAAGTCGACACATATTATTAATTGGTGAATTGGAAATATATTGAGTTTTGCACATTTTTATAAGAAAGGTGTTACGGCATCGGGTATTACATAAATTGACGTAGAAATTAAGTTGACTAAGCAGAAAATCATCATCGATAATACTATTAACTACTTTGTATAAAAAAAACAGCAAATGTTTATTTCTCTATAATTGTACTAAGATAAATGTTGTGACGATCTTGGCCAATATTTAATAAAAAATGTTTCATATAATTTTTTTTATGGTCTATTCACTAACATAGACAAAATTTTGTTCAATCACTCTCTTTGCCAGTTTTTCTTCTATTCTAATACAAAATGGCCTCTCTCAAAAACAGTTGAAGATCAGACCCATATTGATTACACTTTTTTTGCTCATTTTGGCCAGTACTATCTGTCCTTTGATTTGATACACTTATTTTTTAACACCCTGTATATGAAAAATACATTTACCATATAGAAGGTGATCCGTAACTGGTGTGCCAAAATTAAATGATATATTAAAGGAGTCATTTTGAGTAAAAAATTTATATGAAGGTATGCCCGGAAACGTTTAGATAATGAGTGTACTTCACTGCTTACTTATGAAGATACTACTTATGTATTTGTATGTTTATACTTTCTTTTGTTTTTGTATCTTAACTAGAAGCGTCTCATATGGGGAAGCCTTGAAAGTTTTTCATCGTTACCTTTTTACCTATTAATATTTTTTTATTTATATACAAAATAAAATACGAGGTCCCGTGGCCACGCCTGAGTGTCTGTTCGCGAACCTGGGGGAACCGGGTTCGATCCCGACCGACGCCAAATATTTCCAATTTTAAATGGCACAAAAGTGATCTCTGTGGTGCACTCTCCACACCAGCTATGAGTGCCCGTGAGGTGACGCCTGGTAAGCGCCCACGCGGTAAAATATATCGTCATCATTACCGATGTCTACATGTGTTGTAGATACTGGCACACCCAGAAATGGGTAATATGCTCTGATGATATATTTATTTTATTTATTTACAAAATATTACATAAAATACATTCCTTATAAATGTGATATAGAAATCATTTTACTACCATTTTCTTGTTGAGGACTTTAATTATTGATTTTTTAATGAAAAAATTAGTTTTGCTTGATTTAATTCGAAGCTTCTCTCATTTTTTCGAGACAAATTTCAAGGCGAGTTTTACTTTAAAATATTCGAGTCATATAATGTTCTTTGAAAATCGGTATAATTAACATAATATGTAAAATAGTTTAGAGTAGAATAATATCATGTTGGTGAATAACGTTTCATTGTGGAAGTATATAATCCATAAACAAAATTACGTCGAATGAATAGCACCCATATTTTTTAAAATGTTGATATATTACTTATTTAAATTACTTGAAAATTGTCGTGACCTGAGCAATATTAGTACTGAAATTGGTACGACATTCATAAATATGAAATCTGCAAGAGGTTTTTATTTATGGTTTGTTAACTTTCTCATAAACTATATTTATACTTCACATTCCAAGTAGCTATATTTCCGAGCCATAAATACTACATAACCTAACTTTATATCTTTAAATTTAAAATGAAAAGCCACGCAGATATGTGATATCGCGGAAAACTTACAAATGCGTTTATTACCGTTAAGAAATATACCGTACATGTAATAATATCAAAATTCCTACCGTATTTTAGCGATGCTGGATCACGTATACAGGGTGATTAAAAATCTGGCCATATGCATTTAACATGGCAAAACAGTTTTTCTTTGCGCAAAAGTCCCCATTAATTTTAGACAAAAATGTTTCAAATAAAAGTTGTAGATAATTATACCGTGAGTATTTTTTAACTTGAAACATAGGGTTTGTCATATCCATGGTTACGACTTAATATTTGATTGACAGCAATGTATTTGCCCGTTCCATTTAAAATTAAACATAGGGAACGAATCTGACAGAAGTATTATATTTAAATATTGTAAGAAATTTAGCGGAGTCAGGAAACCACTCGAGAGAACTAAACATATTTCGGGCACAAGCACCACACAGTATTTTTTCTACATCTAAATTTAATTTTTAGAAAACAGGTATAATTATTTAAACAAAATTAACCTCTAATAACATCTTGTCACTATGACAGATAACTGTTGAATTTTCCTATAAGTTATGATTTGACATTTGATTGACAGCAATGTATTTATCTCTCATTTAAAATGACAGATGGGGAATGAATTTGACAGAAGTATTATATTTAAATATTGTAAGAAATTTAGCCGAGTCAGAAAACCACTCGGGCACAAGATGCACACTATATTTTTTCTACAACTACTTTTAATTTAGAATGCAGGTATAATTATTTAAACAAAATTAACCTCTATTGACGTCTTATCAAATGTCAAATTCGTTCCCTGTGTTTCATTTTAAATGGAACGGGCAAATACATTGCTGTCAATCATGGATATGACAAACCCAATGTTTCACGTTAAAAAGTACTCACGGTATTCTACTCTTAAATCTCTAAACAGATTTAATTATGCACGTATGGTAAATTACATAAATATTGCTCATTTGTAGTGTTTGCCATGTTATTGAAACAAAGTTACAAAGAAATGCGTATCGTTTGAACTGTCAGAAATTCGGTTTTCAAATAAATACAGATAATTCTATTCTGCACTTAAATTACTACACAAGTTTTATTTTTAAAATCAAACAGTTAAATAGCTTTTATTTTTTTTCACATTTTATAACGTATAAAATTAAATTTCTGACAGTACGAATGATATGAATTTCTTTTTAATTTTGTTTTAATTCCATGGCTATCGCAACAAATGAGAAATATTTGTACAATTTCAATTTCGATTTTACAGTTAACCAAACGTGTAAAATTAAATTTGTTTAGTGCTTTAGGCGTAGAATATAATTATCTACAACTTTTATTTGAGACATTTTTGACTAAAATTAATTGGGGACTTTTGCGCAAAGAAAAACTGTTTTTCCTGTTGAACGCCTATGGCCAGATTTTTAATTAACTCCCTGTATATTGATAAAATATAAGAAATATTTGTTTATTTACAGTAAAAAAAAATATGTTTATTATTTGGTAAGTTCGTGGAATTCATGATGTCTTTATACAAACAACAGGAAACAAATGCCTGCTTCGTTAATTATTAATATATGTAAATAACTTTTAATTATTTATCTTATTTCTAAAAATTGAATCAGATATACATATACAGGGTGTATCAAGATAATGGAACAGTGCCGTTTATTCGTGTATGTGAAAAGATACAGAAAAAAGTAATTAATATATTTTGTAAGGGACAGAGGGGGACACATTTTAGCATAAATTTTATTATCATAAATCCAGTGGTACTCAAACTATATTATTTTTTTTTAAATGGCATTATATATAATTTATTAACTCATTAAATAGAGGATTTTGTTCTGAATTCAACGAATTGCCACAATCGTAGCTTACTTCATTATAATAAAACTAAAATAAATTTTATTTTGTTTTATTGATTGAATGTTTGCTTAGATTACTTAGATAAAGTAGAAATGAAATACTAACTTTGAATTAATTTTTATCTAATTTTTCGCAATGTAATGGTATGATATTATTATATCGTTGAATTCAGAACAAAATTCTCTATTTAATGAGTTAATAAAATATATATAATGCCATTTAAAAAAATATAATATTGCTCTATAGTTTGAGTACCACTGGATTTAAGATAATAAAGTTTATGCTAAAATGTGCCCCCCTCTATGCCTTACAAAATGTCTTAATCACTTTTTTCTGTATCTTTTCTCATACACGAATAAACGGCACTGTTCCATTATCTTGATACATTCTGTATATCTTCGTTATTTAGACAGATAGCGATTTTACTCAAATTAATAAACTATATAAATATATAATATATAAGACCAACGTTCAACATTACAGATTTAAAAAATATTATCAATTTCTGCATTTAGCTTTGCTGAAACAAACATCTAAATTTTTGTAAGCCGAAAAATTTTAAATCTCACATCTAAAAACATATCTACTTATGCCAT
Source organism: Ophonus ardosiacus (assembly GCA_943142095.1). Lineage (NCBI taxonomy): Eukaryota > Metazoa > Arthropoda > Insecta > Coleoptera > Carabidae > Ophonus > Ophonus ardosiacus. Next base: position 45,562,369 of record OW964833.1, on the reverse strand, counting down.
ATAACTACAGACAAATTTAAAAATAAATAATTACGAGTATATCATGCTGCAAGCTGAAAAACGAATACTAATTATTAATTATCTTTATTTAAGCTACACATCCCCATAATTAAAATCATCAATCCCAATTTCCAGTTTTCGGAAGTTAGACAACGTTTTGAGCGGATATCCTTTAGTTACTAACAGATAGGTAGACTGAAGATTGTATTGTGTATAAAGTATAGTTCGTCTCCTTTGCCGCTGTAAGGCAGTGTAAGGTAATTTATCAACGTTGAAGGTACCGGCCGGACACGCGGAATCTTTTAATCCGGACAACGATAGACTTTAACCGTGATAATAGCTCTCATTAGATGGAGATTTGTAAGATAAGTTAGGAGTCTGCAAACATTCATTACAAAATTGAATTTAATAGTATCGTTTATCATGGCCTAAACGATTTGTTTATAAATACAAATACTGGTTCTGTCTGTAAAAGTAATAGACTCTCAGGTGAACATTTTTAAAGCACAAATATTTTTATTTTTTGCTCAAATGTAACATTTTTTATGTAAAGTGAATGTATAAATGTTTTTTGTAAATTATTATTTTCCTTTTATTAAGAAATCATGGATAATTTGTCTTATGAAGAAAAATTACTAATTATTAATAGGTTTTAATTGTTACATGTAGACCAGCTATAATTTGTCTATATCTATTACAATAAATAGTAGCTATAACATACATACAAAAACAGTTTTTTAGACGCCAAAAGTTTCTGTATTAATTTATTGAAAAAAGAATTAATGCATATTATAAAAAAAAAAAATACGAATTTTTTGATACCAAACACATTACATTTCTGTTTCATATAAAATCAGAAAACAAATTTCAAAATTTGCACAATTAAGAAAAAATATCATTAGCCGTGAAACTGACAGTAACAAAAAAAAAACAATTTTTGACGCGACGCTCATTAATAAACTTTTTTTCATATTATTTGTTAAGTTATTATTTTCCTTTTATTAAGAAGAAAACATGGATAATTTGTATAATTATTAAATGGTTTTAATTGTTCCCTTGTAGTTTGCAGTTTTTCTCGTTTCTTATAACTTATTACTTATTACGTGTAGATTATCTTTAATTTGTAAATACCTATTACAATAAATAATAGTTGTTTGTTAAATAAATATCCTAGGGTTTTCTTTATTTTGTGTTATTTTGTATTAGTTCATAAATTAATAATTGTCCCCTATCAAGTTAACAAAAAATGACAATGTTTTGTTACTGTCAGTTTCATGGCTAATGTTTTCGTAATTATACAAATTTTTAAATTTATTTTCTGGCTTTATATGAAACAGAAATGCAATGTGTTTGGTATTAAAAAATTTGTAATTCTTTTCTTTATAATATGAACTAATTATTTTATCAATAAATTAATATAAAAACTTTTGACGTCTAAAAAACTGATTTTCTATGACCCGTTTTAAAATTTACACCCTGTATATATATATAAAAATATTTTTTTAAAAAAAGAAAACGTTGGTTTAAAATTTTATTTCATAAATTCTCAAATTTATCTTTGTTTCCCTTAAGTCCAATTTTCGGAATAATCGGTCAAACATTCCCTAAGGGCCGAGTAAAATTGAGTCTATTGTATTTGGGAAACCTGTATACCGAGATACGTGGTACGAGCCAGGAAATAGAAATATCGTAAAAACATAAAAATTGTGTTGATTTTATTTTGCATTATTATATTGTTCAAAATTACATTTTTATTAATTAAAAAAAATTGTTCTTTTATATATTTTTATATTGTATTTTAATTAAAACAAAATGAAATCTGTAAAATAATTAAGCAGTATTGACATATGTATATTCGACAGAAGTTTTATTTTTAATTTAAAACTATTTTGTGAATAGCAACATCGATAAAGTGACATCCAATAACGTTGATCGTGTGTACATATGTACATACACTACAGACACAGTAAAATGTGAAATGAATTGGATTTGTGTCTCATACATATAAATAAATATTGAAAGAGAAAAAGAAATATCTCGACTACGAACAAATTTTACATCAAGTTTTTTGACAATTATTGACAGGAAGATTTTTGATCTTGACGGATGACAAAGTAACTTCAGATTGGAAAAAAGCAAATTTTTTTTTTCATCAAATATTTGCTTTTCTAAATTTGAATTTATTTGGTACAATTTTATATATGTATAGTCCGGGACACGAAAGGTGACCTATGGAAAATATGTTAGCACAAATCATTGTCTAATATATGCGCTTCGTTCAAATCCACACGAAATACAATTAATTTACTTACTTTAGGCGCCCTGAGCCAAATTAGATTAGAGCGCCACTACCCGTTACAAAAATTATTTCTGATTTTTTTGGACTTAAAACAAAAAGACAAACTTAAAAGTTGATAATATATAAATTATAACCATTAGCAATAAAAACACTATGAAATTTACAAAATCAACATAAAAAAATCTGTTGTGGCCAGCACAAGACCATTCGTTAATTTGATGTATTTTGTACAAATCCCATACCAAAAGTTCAATGGAAAAGATTCTATATATCCATTAAAATTGTAACACGAACATAATACAATTTTTTTTTACAAATTCCATACAGAAAGTTCCTTGGAAAATATTCTATAAATCCAATAAAATTATCACATACATTACGTAGACTCATATATAAATACTCTAAAAATGCGTACACTTACGTAACATTCTCTTTACAATCAAATAATATTACTATCATGTTTATATATCTTCCAATTTTTTAATTATTGCCCCCAAAAGTCAATATACCCCACATTTAGATAAAAACTTCAAAATTTTCAAAAATCTAATTTTTATGTATCTAGATACTTCTTAATGTGCTGATTCCAAATTTTGAAACCGCAGGTCGATATCTCTTTTCGTTCTCGAGATATTTAGATTCAAAGTTTTGCTCAAAACTGCCCATTTTTGGGTAATAACCCAAAAATGGGTCGAGATATGAATTTGGCGACAACACCATTCGATTCTACGGGCAAAATTACATAAGTACACCAATTTTCAGAATTTTTGAACATCGCATACAATCTCCAAAGCAAAATAACTGAAAATGGCCAAAAATCGCAAAAATCGTAAGGGGTACCCCTTACGATTTTTTCAGATTTGGCCATTTTCAGGGGTTTTCAAACTTTTATTCATAAAAAATGAACCGAATGGACAAAAATTATAAAAATTGCTATACTAATGTATTTTTGTCCGTAGAATCGAATGGTGATGTCGCCAAATTCATATATCGACCCATTTTTGGGTTATTACCCAAAAATGGGCAGTTTTGAGCAAAACTTTAAATCTAAATATCTCGAGAACGAAACGAGACATCGACCTGCGGTTTCAAAATTTAGAATCAGCGCATTAAGAAGTATCTAGATGCATAAAAACTAGATTTTTGAAAATTTGGAATCAGCGCATTGAGGACTATCTAGATACATATAATTTAGATTTTTTATAATTTTGAAGTTTTTAACTAAATATGGGGTATATTGACTTTTGGGGCAACAATTCAAAAATGGGTAGAGATTTAAATTTTGTAGTAATATTATTTGCTTGTAAAAACAATGTTACGTAAATGTACGCATTTTTAGAGTATTTGAACAACTGTGTGAATTTTTAGAAATAAAAGTATTGAAATAAAAATAGATAAATGCTATAAAAAAGTTCCTTGGAAAATATTCTATGTATCCAATAAAATTATAACACGAACACATACTATAGCGCGAATAGTTTTTATTAAAAAACATACATATTTTAATAGAATTATGTTATAAAATCATTTGAAATAAATAAATAAATAAATAAATAAATATATATATATATATATATATCATCACGGCATATTACCCATTACTGGGTGTGCCAGTATCTACAACACATGTAGACATAGGTAATGATGACGATATATTTTACCGTGCGGGCGCTTACCAGGCGTCACCTCACGGGCACTCATAGCTGGTGTGGAGAGTGCACCACAGGGGTCACTTTTGTGCCATTTAAAATTGGAAATATTTGGCGTCTGTCGGGATCGAACCCGGTTCCCCCAGGTTCGCGACCAGACACTTAAAATCATTTGAAACTGGTCATATTTTGGTAATTGCAACTTTTTTGTACCATACCCCATTCCATTGATATTAATTTAATTTGTATTATTAATAAGAATAACAACGGTTCAATACAATTAAACAAATTTTGTTTTGGAAAGCCTTCAAGCTGAAATGCCAATGTAGAGTTGAATTCTCTCTTTGAAGTTTGTATTATAGAAATAAATTAAGCGACAGGGTGATGTCTGGTAGCGCAGCGGTAGTGTTTGTGTAGTGTGTAACGATTTGTGGATTTGCTTGCTGTGAGCTGGGCAATGTCTGCTGACGCCAACTCGTCCCTAATTTCCACATCAACACTTTTCACTTGACATGTCCGCATTAAATATAATCCTGCGGATTAGAACGATGTTGATGTTTAACCTCCGCTCCGCTAATGAAATTGAGAAGGAGAGATTTTTGCCACTCAAGCTCCAATTGTATTTTCATTTTGTATTAAATTAAACTAATGGAATGTTCTTGTTTATTATAATCGATTATATTTATATTTTTGATTACCCTACATCAAAAAATTTCAATTTTAATTTTAAATTAAAAATGTGTTGTGTTCGTTTATTAAACCGGAGGCCAGAGGTCTTGGATTTAAAATTATTATGGTCTGGTGAATCTAACTTTGACTTTTAATCTTGCCACATACAATATACAGGGTGTCCCAGATTAATAATAACTACTTTTTAATAACATTTGTTCACAATGTTCACCTGCAGCAAGCAAACAGGCACGACAACGATCTGCCACTGCATTGGTCGCTGCGTGACATTGCTCGGGAGACATGGTTTTGAATCAAAGAAATTCTCATCTTTGGTTGAAGTCTGTTCGCTCCTAGCTGAAACAAGCCGATAATTTATTACCCCAATAGTTATTACCACAAACCATAAACCACTTTCTTGAGCCTTTGTTTATCAAACGGCGGTCAGTTGTAAATGGAGTGTTGAACAAGGATTGTATTCAGTTCTTTTTGATATATGCGTTTGTAAATTTTTAAGAGAATTTTTTGAAATTATTTTGAAATGTATTTACAGCTAGGTATTATCATTGAATAGGTATAATTAAGAATTACCCGGAAAGACGTTTTCGGCTAATGACATTGTTTTCGGGTTTGGCCATCAACATAATTTCTAGCAAAAAAAAAAATTGTATATATTTCCCTGACAGTCCTAAGCCTGTAAAAAGTGTGAAGGAAAGTTGCCATTATTTGATTATTTTATGACGGAGTATAACTGTATACTTGTAATAATGACATTTTCCCTTACTTATGCAGATTTCGAATACGTCCCTGTTCCACACTACCTGATGATTTTCTATTTGTTTGTGGTAATATCTATTGGGGTAATAAAATATCGGCTTGTTTCAGCTAGGAGCGAACAGACTATACAAGAAAATCCTCATGCAATTAAAGAGAAAAAATTCTACTATGAATTTCAATGTTCTACAATTTTCAAAATAATGATTTGAATGATTTAATGGAAGAAGTTACATTAGCAACAAGAAGAAACTCTTGGCTACATTTAGATGGCTGCCCTGAGTACCATGCACATTATGGAAGACAACCACAACGGTGGATTGGTCGTAGAGGACTTGTGCTATGGCCATGCCGTTCGTCCGATCTAACACCGTTAGATTTTTTTTGTATAGGGTGCCATAAAAGAAAGAGTTTATGATGAACCAATAGATAATTTGGACACTCTACGCAGAAAAATTATTCAAGTTTGCGAAACCATATCTCCCGAGCAATGCCACGCTGTCACGCAGCGACCAATGCAGTGGTAGATCGTTTTCGTGCCTGTTTGCTTGCTACGGGTGAACATTTTGAACAAATATTATAAAAAATCGTTATTATTTTATTCTACATAAATAATATATTTGCCCTGACCTTAGGCAAGCAAACTAAATTTTGTATCGAAATTAGGTATTAACCAAATCATTTACCTATAATTAATTTAATTGTTATGTCATAATTTAATAAGATAATATTTGATATCTCGTTATAAAATTGATTTTTAAGGTAGCGCTGCTCCAATAAGAAAAAAAAAAGAATATCTCTGAAACAAATCATTTACGGACATTTGCTCAAATGAACTTGTCACCTTATTTTTACGTGTTTAATCCATGGTTCAAGTTATGCCGTTTAAATATGGGAATACAGGATAAATGTATACGAGGTGTGGCTACAAAATTACGAGATTGATCTTAGAACATTGACAATTTATAAAATTAAGCAAAACAAATATTGCCACCCTACTCTCCTGACCGAACTCTACACCGCCCGATGCGACTGTTCCATTGTTGGAAGCAATGCCTTCAGGCCTTTTTACCTCTCGCTAAGAGAGGTATTGGAATCATGCTAAAAATCGCATATCCAGATTTTAGTGAATAAGCACGTTTTAAGGTCCCTATAAGCCGATTATAACATTTTTACGATGATGTGTGTGTGTGTGTGTGTGTGTGTGTGTGTGTGTGTGGGTGTGTGTGTATGTGTATGTATGTATGTGTGGATATGTGTGTGGATGTCTGAAATACTGTAAGACTTAAAATAGATTTAACTGCAGTTTCTTCAATCTGATATTCCAGGGAAAAGCTGATTAGATTTTGGTAACAATTGGACAAACGGAAGTAATAGCTTCTTTAAAAAAAATTTCTAAATATTATTTTTTGAAATTTCTGTTATTACTAATATCAAAGAATATATAAAAAAATGATTATATACTGAGTTATTTGAAAATTAAATATTGGCCAATATCGCTGCAACTTTTGCCTTAGTACAATTATTCGATTTCGACAAAATATCTCATTTAATCAAAGTCGTAACTCTTACAGTTTTCGAGATAGCAGAGGTAAACACCGAAAAAACTCATTTTTCATTGCCTTATATCTCGGAAACTATGGGGTATTCCACCATAACAAAAAAGTTTAAAAAAATTCAATGTAACATGAAGTATGGCTCAATAAATAAGAGTTAAAACAATGAAAACATTTTTTAAATAATTACTTTACGAGATATTTCACATTTGCTAAAAGGGAAATTGACGTCATACAATTGTTATCTTTCTCTCGCAGCGTACTCAGTGCAGTGTGTGTGAGAAAGACAATTATAGGGGAAATGTGACGTTACACTGATTTCTTGAAAATAAAATACTGCTAAACTAGGAACAATTAAATTTTTTTAATACTATGAATTGCTTCAAAACTGAATGAAGTTTTATTTAAAATAATAAAAAAAAATTGAGTGGAATACCCCATTGGAAGAATCTCGAACATTAGAAGAATAAAAGAGTGAATAGAATGAATTAAAAAAAATAAAAATATATAAAGAAGATGTGTTTTTGTGTATCAGAAATGTCAAATATGTACATTACTTATAAAGCTTAATATGGAAATGGTGAGAGGTCTTGTGCTGGCCACTTTTCTTCTCTATTTTTATTTTCATGGTTAATTGAATTTAAGCTCTAGGAAAACTTGTATTTTCCATACATTATGGCTGAATGTATTCTGTAGATGTTTTCCCGTACATAATACAATTGGAAGTACGACATAAGTAAATTCCGAGTGTAGCAAAAAGAGAACACAATCAAATTACTTGTTCCAGATATCATAGATGTAATGCATGTCGTACTCTTATTCGTAGAGAAGAACCGAACAGACAGTTACAGAGGCTGCCATTGCGGATTCAGGCATCCTGGTCGATTTGATTCCACAGATGCTTCTAGATAAGCTATTTTAATATCTGCACCACACAATAAGATGCAGGGAACGAATAAGAAGGAGTGAATTTGTAATAGGAATCAATAACATGTTGCAATTGCTTCACTCAATCTGATTATTCGCCGGGAAATTTACAATAGATGCCGGATTATGGAACAAACTACCATGATTTCTTCCTCAAATTAGATTTGTATTAAAAATTACATCAGTATTATTTCAATTTAAGTCTCAATATTATTATACTTCTTTTGGAAATCAGCTGGAGTAATAAATCAAAATTTGCAAGAATGGTATTAGATTTTTGTCAGAGATGCGGTAAATAAACCCATCAGCAAAATTGGATTACCTATAATTTTACTAAAATCAGAAAAGTAAAAATATGAACATAATATAAGTAATATTAACTTTATTCTTATTAAAATTATAATTTAATGTGCTTTATTGTTTATCGAGAGAAATAAAGTACACCCTAGGGAAATAAAGTAATGGGGGATTACACCATTTTTTTTTATAATTTCATCTGAAAATATTAGGAAAACTAAGACTATTGATGAAAATCCGGTGAAAAAATTCTTATTAATAAGCGAATTATGGTCTCCCGAATTTTGAAAAGATTGACGTGACGTCACATTTATGTGTTTTTATATCAAACTGTTTTCATCATGGTCCTAAATGTTCTTGAAATATATGCTATTTTAAGTTATATTTACATAAAAATAAATGAATATTATAACACTGTATAAGTCTTGGGAATACCATCTTAACGGATCAACAAAAATTCCCTTTCGATAATATTTCCAAAATATCCGAGTGGAGAACATCTGTTTGGTCATTCATCAGTTTCTCATTGCGTTTAATGTCTTTGTCTATTTCAAATAATTTAATTTCGAACCTTTCTTTTCTAAATGTAAAATTTTTAAGGTTTTTTATTGAACAGTTGTGATTGTTTTCAAAAAGATTTGTGGCTAGATTAGAATCTGATTTTTTATTTTTCCAAGATCTCGTACGTTCATTAAACCTAATGAGGAAACTTCTACCCGTTTGACCAATATATTTATATTCACACATGTCACACTGGATTTCATATACACCTGATTTGTTTAGAACATTTTTTGTACAAATTTTGTTATTGATTAGCTTACTTAAAGTATTGTTATTGTAATAGGCCGGTTTATATTGGTGTCTCTAAATTTATTTTTAATATCTCTATTGAAGTTCAACCGAGTAAAATATTTATTGTTAGGACTAGGTTGTACGGCATAAAAGTTTATTAAAACCGAGGTTTTCATTTTGTTTTCTAATAATCGCTCCACAATATTTACGTTATATCCGTTATTTATAGGTATTTGTTTAATTATGTTTAATTCATCTGTAAAATTTCTTTCGATAAAGGAATTACAATTACCAAATTTCACAAAAGTAGTCTTGATTTTTACACTAATGTATTTCACCACTTACCAAATCGGTTTTTAAACGGCTAAAATTTAAAATGAAATGTAATTGTTACTAGTGGTAAAATTGCGGTCGAAATAATATAACTCCACTTGCTATCATTACTCACAGTTTTGTAACGTAGAATTAGTATAATAGTTTCATAGAAATAATATTTCCCTTTAGAAATCTTCCATTTAAATTTGATGTCTCTTCACAATGGCAATTCCAATTCATTACAGTGTGTCGCTGTGAAAGGTGGTATTACAGGTGAAAATTAGAGAGACATAAGGCGGAAACAAACACAGGACAGTTATAATGACATCTTGAACAGTGCGGCGTGTGGTGTGTGTATAGCAGGCACAAGACACAATTCGCGGAACTCTCGTACAACATACAACAACAGGTATGTCCTGAATGCAATCATCCACAACAATGCGGAATTTAATGTTGCTTGATACACTATTAGCGAAGTGGGGCGGGAATCCTTCTATTTCTACAACAATATCCTTCAGAGTATTGTAAACACTTTCATATCAATGGGCTATTGTAGCTCAATCGAATTAAGAGAAATTAATGAAAAAAGAAAAAGTATATGTTTAATAATAAATATTAATAAAGGAATAAAATGATGTTATTGAAACAGGTACTTCGGTAAAATTTTTAGGAACATTTCATCCTCCAAATTGTATGACATTTAGGTAATATTGTCAATTGGAATAATACTACCATTTTTTTTTTGTTAAAGTTCTGTATTTATTATTTAAACCCAACGTTTCGGTACCATAAACTGGTGCCTTCTTCAGGGGATACATTGACATAAATATGTGAAATAACAAAAACAACAAGTAACCAAGGTAACAAGAAATGTTCATGAATGTTACCTTTTTTATGTATACAATTTTCTAGACAATATATGCATGCCCGTCAATAACATGGACGGCGAACATGCATCTTCTCAGGAAAAATCTCCTTTTGCCAGAGGAAAAACCGTCCCAAAAACTGGCAAAGAAGTGATCTACCTTGAACTTCTCTGCCTGAGAAGATGCATGTTCACCGTCCATGTTATTGCCGGGCATGCATATATTGTCTAGAAAATTGTATACATAAAAAAGGTAACATTTATGAACATTTCTTGTTACCATGGTTACTTGTTGTTTTTGTTATTTCACATATTTATGTCAATGTATCCCCTGAAGAAGGCACCAGTTTATGGTGCCGAAACGTTGGGTTTAAATAATAAATACAGAAATTAAACTAAAAAAATGGTAGATCTTTGATTCTCACTTCAATTAAAACAGTTCTGATGAAGTCTTAAATAAAAGGCTAAAGTTTGGCTGATTTAAAAAGAAACAAATAAAACTCTTCAGCCCAATAAACACTGAATACCCACGAAAAGTATTTTTTTTTTTTACTTATATATAGGTATCTCTAAAATAGAGGGACATGGCTTAACCACAGATTCCTGAGGCTAAAATAAGACGATTTAACTAAACTTACTTCTACCGAAAAGTGTACCATGGGTGTTGCCAAGCAATAACGTTAAAATTTAGGTTAACGTAGTTAGTGTAAAAACTCCCTGATATGTATACTACACAATAATTAAGTCAACAGTCAAAGTCTACACTTCACGCCATTAAAAGTAGTTAAAAAGTAACTCAAGGTAACTAAGTTACTTTTAGTGAGTAACTAGTAAATAACTTAGTTCTTTCACCAAAGTAACTGGAACTTAATTAACTTAGTTACTTTTTTTTGGAGGTAACTGTAACTGTAACTAGTTACATTTTAAAAGTAACTTGCCCAGCTCTGCATATAGGCACAAAACGTGTGTCTTTGATGAATTCTCAGCGGTACTTTATACACATAACCTAAGATTGTATAAAATTTTGACATTTGTTGACAAACATGTCTCGTTCAAAACGAATGACAAAGAAGCAAAAAGAAGTTTTAATCAATTATTAAGAGGAAAATAGAGAATTAGTAAATAATACGAAACTAAACCCAACTAATTACGAAAGTGTAGCAAAAAAATGGAAATATTTAACAAATCTGTTAAATAATAACGAACTCGGTCCTACAAAAACGGTTCAACAAAGGAAAGAAGTAAATTTTTAGCTTTTATTAATTAATATACCTGTAGAATTGGAAAGTAAAATTAAATATTATCATATCGCACCCCGGCAAGAATAGTGACACAAGTTAAAATTTAGAAATTCAAAGTTCATCAGATAAATTTGGTCAAAAATATGTTTCTAATAATCAGGAATAGTGACATAAATCTAGATTATATTTTTCGAGAGATGGAGCTAATGTCGTTTCGTTTCGAGCTAATGTAAGTAACTTTACATTCGAGAACTGTCTTCTTTAATTTGTTTTACGCAAAACTATTTTTTGGACTTGTGTCACTCTTCTCGCCGGGGTGCGATATATGAGTTAGAATTTATATGTTGAAAGTATAAAAGTTATATTAATTACGCATTTTATTCATATTTTGCTTTATATTAATAAATTTTTAAATATCAAAAAGGATAGGAAGCAAAATTAGTTAAAATAAAGCAATAATAGTTATAAATAAATTAATATAAGTTGCTAAATATAATAATTTACACCTACCTTTGTTGTATTTGGTAATATTCTTCAATTAAAACCAAACCGATTACGTTTTGTAATGCCATTTTGACATTTCACAAAATAACGGCACTGTTCTACTGTCCTCTAAATTTTTATAAATTAGCGGATTATTTTAACTCTAACCGCTAAAATTTTAGCAAAAACTAAGGTACAGAATACGAAGTAAAGTTTAACTGGCGTTAAAAAAATAACTGCCTCTAAAATTTAACGCTTTTAATAGAGAATACACCTATTAGAGTATTTGTTAACAACTAAAATAGATTTGTATTATTTAAAAATTGAACCCGACATACCGCGCTCTTATTTGGACACCTTTACAAACTGATTGAATCCGTAAACAAAATTATTAAGTCCTGCTCTGTATATTATTGCTGTCGACCGTGTAGGACAATTCGTGAGCGTAGGTGTTATGAGCTTGATTTGAGTTATTTGAATCATGAACGGACACGAACATGAACACGCGCCGGATAATTCCAACGATTTTTGGAATGGAGCACTAATGTTGCATTGCACACAGCGCAAATTGAGATATAGGGAATGCGTTTCACGACCACGCACTAAATTATTTCTATTATTAATTATATGCGACTTTATTAACATTCCGGGAATTCGTGTGCTATTATATACAACATGCTACAATCCCGAAAAATCTTCTCATATAGGGTAATTCCAACTTGGAATTTCCAAGAGAGATGACACAGAGCTGGGTTTCTTAAAAATAATTGTTATACAGTGTCCCACACTTTATGTTCAGTATAGAGTCTTATGGAGTACCATGTTGCCATATTTACCTGCTGTAAATATGCAAGATAGAAAGAGCAAAATAGATGCCCAGAAAGAGATGAAATATTCTGGGTACTTCATTGAATGTATTTATGACTGGTGTACTTTCAGTGTATCTAAACCGGTGGATGAAAAGAAAAGAAAATTAAATTAAATAATGAACTGGTCAGTTTAATAATTTACAAAAAATATAAAATAATACAAATGCAAAATGTAAGTAGGTTATAAAATTATAACAAGCATAGGTAAATGAAATGAATTAACATATAAACTCTAGTCAATTTAAAGTAAATAATATAAAATATTTTTGTACTTAATTGGACATTTTACAATCGTCGTAAACAATATAAATTCCCTATATTACATGTTTCCATTCTACGAAAAGATATAAAATTAATACATATACGAGTACAAATATAGATGTAAAATAGCATAGGTGCGAAGAAAAAAAATGAAATTGAATAACACACTGGTCAGTTTAATAATACATATTTTTTATTTAATTTATATCTTCTTATTTGATAATGTACTAATATTTAAGCTTGATAGAAATACTGCATATATTTCTTTATTCTTTCTTTGTAATCTCCAATTTGAATTTATAATATTTTAAAATTCTAATTTCTAATGCATTTAATCAAGATTAGTATGCTAGGCGGTTTTAAAATATTGTATTGAAATATTACTAATTACAGGTACAAATAGCCCTGTATATAAAACTATTTAGACAAATAATGGGTGTATACAATAAGCCCTTGGGTAAATAAGAGACCCTCATAAAACTTAAATTGTACAGTGTTAACTAATTTTGGTATAGCAATGAAAATTTATGAATGTTTCAATATTACATTACATTGAAAAATTGGCAACATGGTTCAGAAAACCTCCATAAGAATAACATTGGCTATCTCTGCCACACTGAAGATAGAGTGTGGGACACTGTATAGTTAGGTAGTATCAAGGTGTTAATTAGTCTTAATTTTATTTCAGCTGATAATATGCTAAATTATGTTCTATGTTCTGTCAGTTATAAATCCACTATTAAACATACTTACTTTACTAGAAAACAATAAAAAATGAAAAGTAGAAAATTTTAGACATTCATTTAAATACGGCACTTACAATAATTTTGTATCCTTTGTTTAATTACATTGTAAATGACTTGAAAATAGCTCAAATGCAAGATGTATTCATTCTGTTGGTAATCAAAAAACGTCGTGCTTTCTTAAAAATAATTTTGCAATTTCCCGTCGTTTTGAGTGTTTGCTTATTAATCCCCAATTGTCGCTATTTATTGAAAAGCTTCATCAGTGAAATTTCAAAATCTCGATGTACTTTGTTTTCATTTGGCAGTGTTTTAATCAGAAGGACGGAAAACTGACTGAATGCTGCATCTGTAGCGAAGCAATCTTCTAATTTGAACGCTGAACGCTTCGCATCTCTGGAGATTTCCACAAGTTAGCAGTTGGACGAAAGTGAAATCATCATTAGTGTTTCAATGAAAAGACATTTACAGAACGACATTATTTCTATTCTTGTTCATTGTACTTACGCAGTTTTTCAAATCAAAATGTTTTGTGTATTGATCAACTTTTTGGCCTCCATATTTTGCTCAGATAACTTCTTAACTTCGAGAATTAAAAGAAGAGAATCTAAATCATTAATAATTATAGATCACAATATATTAAAATATTCTTTCTCATACAGGCTGTTTAAAAAAAATAGTAAATAAAATTAAGGGCATATAGTACTGACAAAAATGAGTAAAAAAAAGCTTAATCAACCGCACCCCGGCGAGAAAAGTGACACAAGTCCAAAAAATAGTTTTGCGTAAAACTTAAATTAAAGAAGACATTTCTCGAATGTAATAGTTATTTACATATATAGGGTCGAAAGAAAAGGTTTACGCCTGCGGACGAAATTTGAAGCCCCACGCGTAGCGGAGGGCTGTAAACTGTTTTCGGCCCGAGGTATGTACAACGTTTTACGCACAACTGCAATCAAATGAAATGTTTTTAAATTATTTTTTAAATACATTTAAAGCTTGTTGCTATATAAAAATATTACGTGGCCAGGTCGCCATGTCACAAAACAATAAGGCGATGCGTTGCATTGCTAACTATTTGGTTATATGAATATTTTTTTAAATGTCAAACTTGGAGATTTGAGACAATTTCTGAAGTAATTCCTTAAGCAATTCTAATAAAATCTAGTGAAAATTTAGCGGAACTAATATCATTTTTTAAAAATAAGAGTCTTGATTATATTTCCAATTGTGTTTTTGTTGTTTTGTTTACCAGTAAGTGGGCTCTTTTAGTATTTTACCGCCCGCATATGCTACTTTACCGCCCGCAGGGTGTAATCTTTCAGTTTCCGCCATGGTAACTACGATGTAAACAAACAATTTTAAAGCAGATGTGCGTAAAGTTATTTACATTAGCTCGAAACGAAACGACATTAGCTCCATCTCTCGAAAAATATAATCTTTGATTTGTCACTATTCCTGATTATTAGAAGTATATTTTTGACCAGTTTTATCTGATGAACTTAGAATTTCTAAATTTTGACTTGTGTCACTTTTCTCGCCGGGGTGCGAGTCTGATCTTCAACTGTTTCCGAGATAAATGAAAAATCGAAGAAAAACTGACAATACTAGTGATCGAACAAAATTTTGTCTATGTCAGTAAATAGAATATAAAAAACAATAAAATTTCATATGAAACATTTTTCTCAATTTCTTATATGAAAAGTAAATATTGGCCAAGGTCGCCACAACATTTATCTTGGTACAATTATTTGATTTTTTTAAAAGCAAAAGCACATCTAAGATGACCTCTGAAAGGTAAATAAAAAGTCTTATTTTATTAAAGTCGTAACTCTTATAGTTTTCAAGATAGCAGAGGTAAATCCCATAAAAACTAATTTTTCACTGCCTCTTATCTCAGAAACTATTGTCGATCGGACCTATGTTGAGTAAGCCTTTTTACTCAATTTAGTCAGTACTATATGTCCTTAAAATTTTTTACACTTTCTTTGAAACACCCGTATAAAGGGTGAACACGAAAAACCATGACATAGGTGTTTAAACATGGTAAAAAGGTTTTTCTCAAATATTATCCCGTAAGACATTATGTAGTGCTTTATACATAAATATTTAAAGAATAAAATTCTGAGTAACTATTAGGGTTTGTGTAGTCGGTACTTGATAGTACATTTTAAAAAATATAATTATTGAAACACAGCACTCGATTATTCCACAGGTTTTATTTATTATGTAACGATCGTTTCGTCTATTCGGACATCATCAACAATGGTGTAAAAATTGTTGAATTGTCTGATGTTGTCCAAACATCAAAAATGCAACAATATGCTCAAATGTTAATGATAATGAAGAAAATAAACATAAAAATTAACAATTGATATCTCAATGTTGAATTCATTTGTTTCATTGTCAGATTGTCACAATAATAATTAGATCTGTGTCTTGAATTCTATTGTAGTCGAATACCCTATTATTTGAAATCTTCATTCCAGACTCTCTGTTATTTATTGTACTTTTGTATTACATATAAAAACAGATATTTTTATGAAATGACTAAATTATTTTGAAATATGAAGCCTCTGGTTATTCTAATTTCCAATTGTTATCTTTTAATACGAGTATATATTGAAAAATATTATTTTTGTTGAAAAAGTGAAGTTTATTGGAACGTGTAAATAACAAATGTAGATAAATTTTGCTTGAGTTGCAGTAGCATTGTTTTATGATTTGCGGTATTTTGATGGTGTGCAGTGGATGTAGTGTAGTCGGTAGTAGAAAAAGGAAAAGTTAAGCACGCGGATTGCGTTGGATTTGAGCTCTAATCCCCACAGACTCCGGGTGGAACGTATCTGTATCTGTATCTGTATTTGTATCGCGTACGATACGGTTCTATCCCAGTATTTTCATGCCGCAAAGAACCTATCATGCTCGAGAATAATTTTTCTAAAAAGACCCACTACTATTTATTAATACTGAAAGGTTTTTCTTACTACTCTCCAACAGAAATTAATTATAAATTGCTCGTTGTCTCGAAATATATATACAGGGAATTTATTTTAACATGCAACATATGGTCGTCACTTCCATGGTTACTCACTATTGTCAAAAAATGACAGCAATGTAATATTTGTCCATTTTAAAATGCAACATACAAAATTTGTAGTTTTGTATTATCGAAACTAATTTCCAATAAATTAGCCTACATACGATCAACAAAAAATCGAAACATGAATGTTGCATATCTTAACAAACTTTAGCTTACAAAAATTCATAACATTCAAGTAAAAATGTTAAGAAAATACCCCCATTCACACTGAGGCAATATTCTAGTCGGTCTTAATAAGAATTGACACCATTTGTGATGTGTTTTGGAGGTATCTCCTGTGCTGCAATACTATTTATAATATTGCATTTTAAAATGGACAAATATTACATTGCTGTCATTTTTTGATAATAGTGAGTAACCATGGAAGTGATGAACCATAATGTTGCATTTTAAAATAAATTCTCTGTATATATATAGGATGCCCATTTTCTAAGTTCCCGCCTTAAAGTTTAAAAATAGGCAACCCATGTTACATTTCATAAGTGACTTGGTTTTTAAAATTTTGTTTTGCTTTTATACCTACTATGATTATTCTATTTAAAGTAATAATATTTACCAAGTTACTTATGAAATGTATTCTGTTTTCCCTATTCCTAAAATTTCAGGCGGGAACAGATATATATATATATATATATATATATATATATATATATATATGTATAGGGTATTATGTAAGTAAGACAATGCTTAACCCATGGTAGAACTGACCCCATTGATAGTAAATCTGGCAATAATTTTTGTTTAACCTGCTTTCTACAAGAACTGGATACCTTTAAAACTGACCAATCACGTCATAGTTCACAATTTTGTAAAAATGTAAAAATCAACGTCTTCTCTGGAAAAAATATTGATTGTCAAAAGCGACGTTAAACGTTTTTTTTTGCTAAAGTTGAATATGCGTTATGTATGCATGTATTTTTTCTAGATATTTCAATAATAAAAATTATTTAGAATTATTTTATACTCATCTATTTTATTTATTTGTGCTCATTATACATAGTTCTTCATTATGAAAATCTGAAATATTTTGTGACAGATATGGTAATTTCTCAGAGAACACATTCTCTTTTACTTTTTTATAAAATTTTGACGTAATTGGTCAGTTTTAAAGGCCTCCAGTTCTTGTAGAAAGCATGTTAAACAAAAGTCATTCTCAGATTTACTATCTGGGTTAAGCTTTGTACACTTACTTACATAACACCCTGTATATATATATACAGTCAATTGTAGGCTTAAGTGTAGTACACTCTTTTTAATTTGTCAAGCTTTGAACATAAGACATAAAAATTACATGTTTGTAAATACTGTATATTCTACAAAAAAAATCTCAACTAATGTGAGTACTAAATACCAAATTTATTCTTAAACAAATTGTACGTATTTCATTATTGTATTACAGTGTCCTGAGGATGGTTAAAAATATAACCGAAAGCTTGACAAATTAAAATGAGTGTACTACACTTAAGCATATAAATTGACTGTGAAACCCACTATCCAGTTTCCTTTTATATATATATTGTTTTGTTTGTTACACAAAAATACAATAATACATTTCTTTGAAATGTTCTTTATCGACAAAATGGTAAATATTAATTCGTCTTTATACATGTTTCCATTGGAGCAAAATGGCATTAAAACATATTTCAAGATGTGTCAATAAAGGTGAGAAGAAGCATAAATATTGTTTGACAGCTGTTCAAATGATATTTTAAAAGGAGAAGAGAACGATAAAGAGCGAGTGTAAGTAACCCTGGCTCTTCCTGCCCTGCACAGCAGAACTGCCTTCGCGGAATAACGAATGGACACGAAAGAAATGTCGGAAAGATTGAATTGAGTTCTAAAGTATGACGAATGAGTGATTACATAAACAAGGAAATCGATACACACCAACTTACAAACCAATATGTCTTATACACTACAAACATTTCAATATCATTGCAACCAATGCATTCGTCTTATTTCTAATGCTATTACATCAAATTTCAAACATCAATAATACATATACAGCAATTTAGTTAATACGTTCACAATTTTACGTATGAGTTCAATGTCGCAATAGTTCGGTCGGTATACATTTTCAACAAACAAATTATTATTACAAAAAACTGAATATGTTATTCAAGTATTTCGCCATTTAATATTGGATTACATCGCCTTTTTAGTAATAACTGCTTTAGTTCTATTAGGCATTCTTTCAACAAGCCCATATCTAATTCTTCTGTTAAAGTATTTTCCCATATGACTTGCATGGCAGGTTTTACTGTACACTCTGCATTTTTAGGAAGTTGTACAGAATAGTGACACAAGTCAAAATTTAGAAATTCTAAGTTCGTCAGATAAAATTGGTTAAAAATATGCTTCTAATAATCAGGAATAGTGACATAAAACAAGATTATATTTTTCGAGAGATGGAGCTAATGTCGTTTCGTTCCGAGCTAATGTAAGTAACTTTACATTCGAGAACTGTTTTCTTTAATTCAAGTTTTACGCAAAACTATTTTTTGGACTTGTGTCACTCTTCTCGCCGGGGTGCGATATATTGTGCCAAAAATAAAGAGACTCGGTAGAAGATTTTGGATTAGAAGATAACACTTTAAATGGCGATCGATTGATTATAAGGCTGTATCCGATGTTGCACTTCTATCACCCTAATATATAAATCCTAAATTTAGATGCCCCAAATCTAGTGATTATTTAGGATTTTAGGAATTAGATTTTAGGGTTTTGCAGGAGCACACTATGCCTTGAAGTTGACGAGCACTAATTAAACAAATCATGTTCGTTGCTATAATTTGTACAAAACGTCAAATTTACTGTCAAAGAATAGCTTCTTAGCTTCTATTTTATGAAATATAATATTAACATTTACCCTCAAGCATCAAATTGAATCGAATTGTATAATTCATTTTTGTTGTTCTAAAGTGTTGCCATACAAACCAATGGATATCACTAGTGTGCCATTCGGAGTTGTATTTATGTGAAGACCTAAATCCTAAATACCAAAATGCGGCATCGGACACAGCCTAAGTCTATATCTAAAATAATCGAAAGAATTTATAGAAATATTTGTGTAGGTTTTATAATTTGTTGAAAAAGTAAACCGGCCGAAATATTAAGAGCCTTACACTCGTATAGGTAATTCTAGTTAATTTCGTAAATTTCGGAATTATAATATTTTTTAAATCACGTATAAAATAAAATAATGCTCTATTATGTAATAAAAAATAATACAAATAAATTCAAATTAAAACCACAAAAGTTGGCGGTGGCCATTTTTTTCTGATTTTATATTTTTCGAGATATTTATAAAATTACAAATTATTATTTTTCAATTATTTTTTGTTTCTTCTTAATTTTGATAAATTAATGTTTGATGCAATTCAATACTTTTTAAATTGGTATTTTCATATGTTACTTTGCACAACAATAAAAGAAAATATTGTTCTAAAATCTGACTTGTGGCACATCGTCGTATTCATAATTTACTGTAAAATTTAAAAATGTAAAAATATAATGTCCATCTATTAACTAGCTATGCTATACTGATGAGCTCTAATAAGAGCGAAACACATGTCTACAGCTGCTATTGAGCGATTACCCTACGAACATTTTTCTAGTTTTTATAATTTTACGCTCACGATATATATATATTCATAAATTGATATGAGTGCCCCGCGTTCTGTGAACACCCGGCAAATATTTTTGAAATATGTTTTTCGAATAGCAAAGTAAATTATTTTATGACTAGTTGATTTAGTTTAAAATTTTAAGCTGTAAATAATATAATATATTTGTATTTAATAATTATTTATTTAACTAATAAATAGAGACGTAGCAAAAGCAAACAAATTGGATTGAATTTATTTATTTATAATGAAGCAGTCATAAAATGTCGCTATATTCGTCGAGTACAATATATTTCAGTTAATTAACAATGAAATTCATGTACAGTTAACATACGAGTTCGTAAATAATACAATATGGTTTTAACATAAATGGCAATGTTTCACAGCAAGGTAAAACCGTATACATTTCTGCTTTTACATATGTTCCAATAAATGTTAAAATTATAGAAAATTTGATTAAATGATTGCAGTTTTGTCTCCACAGAAAATTGATTCTATTTAATTACAGAGTATTAATAATTGGAATAATACTACCTGTTTTTAGTTTAAGTTCTGTATTTATTTATTTATTTATTTATTTATTTATTTATTTATTTATTTATTTATTATTAAAACCCAACGTTTCGACACCATACACTGGTGCCTTCTTCAGGGGAAAACATTGACATAAATATGTGAAATAACAAAAACAATAAGTAACCAAGGTAACAAGTAAAGTTCGTAAATGTTACCTTTTTTTATGTATACAATTTTCTAGACAATATATGCATGCCCGGCTATAACTTGGACGGCGAACATGCATCTTCTCAGGGAAAAATCTCCTTTTGCCAAAGGAAAAACCGTCCCAAAAACTGGCAGAGAAGTGATCTGTATAACTCAGAGACGCTTGTTACCTTGGTTACTTGTTGTATACCTTCATGAATTCTTGTAATATAAATACAGACTTCGAGACTTGGTTCCACATACAATGGACAATGCTGCTGACGAAACTAGAAAACAATTTCATTCCACCAACCCATATAAACATATCAAATTAAATTCTGTCTTACTCCCAGTCTTAGACGTAGAATTTAAGGAGCGAACACTGGCAGTACTTGTTTTATCCAGGCCGTAATAGATCTACTTTATCTATTTTGTAATTTATTGTTCACAATTAAATAAATAGAGGGGTAATAAAGATAAAGGTTGATGAATTTTATTGTAGAATAAATGTAAAAGCTAATATTTTGGCTACTGCTTATTGTATTTTGTAGCATAGTGTTCCAGATACGCATAGCGACCCTTTAACAAATGCCCAGTTGTTTTCATAATAATTAGGCGAATAAATAGTATATAGTATATACGATATATAAACATTTTCGCCTGTAACCTAACTTCTTGGTAATATAAAATAAATAAATAAATATATCATCACGGTGTATTACCCATTTCTGAGTGTGCCACAATCTGCTTTATCGCAGATATCGGTAGTGATGAAGCCGATATCCGTAAATTTAATTCGGATTTGGATCCGGATCCTGATTTGGATCCGAATCCTGGTTTGGGTACCATTCGGGTCCGGATTCGATGTGTTGTTCACGGATCCGGATCCGAATTTTAATTCTGGATCCGTTTCATCATTTTGAATGTAAAGGCAAACATTTGAATGTAGACGGTTGTAGAGACAGCGATCTGTAATCAGCAATAAATTTTATAATACCCCTCTAAAATAGCCAGGTAGTTGGTGCAAATACAAGAAATATATTTCTTAGAATATTGAAAATTCTGTAGTTCTAAAATTTTAACATTCAATATAACAAATTCTTCAAAGCAAAAATTAAATTTGAGAAATAATGGTTACAGGTTCGTTGCAGGTGTCGAAATACCTATTTATTTATATCGTGCATGTGTTTCACATAAAAGGGATTGTTTTTGTTACCTACTTATAGTTCTGTGGAATCGAAGAATTTCCTTCTTAGCGGATGCTAAAAGTTTAACATCGAAAATATACCGACTATTAACTACATCAAACAAAAATGTATAGTGGATTATTTCATAATCAAATTTATTTGGTTTTGTGACTCCATGATAATATATATTCAAATATTATCATCTGGTTCAATACTGAGAATAGGTACTCGAATCCGAGAACCGATGCGCATACTGAAATTCCATATCTAAAATCCGATACTCATACTCATATTCGGATCCGAATCCAAAATCCAATACTCAGATTCGGATCCAAAACCCGATACTCAGATCCGAATCCAAAATCCGATACTCAGATCCGGATCCAAAATCCGATACTGAGATTTGGATGCGAGATCCGGATAGTTCAACATTCAATTATCTGGATATCCGGATATTTTGGATCCGAAACCGAAACTATCCGGATCCGGATCCCACCACTAGTCACGATATAGTATACCGATGTAAATCAGGCCAATGGTATAATAGCCTATTGAAATAAGGTGAAAATTTAATTGAAAATAATGCAAACAGAGTTGAGAGTTGAGAGGCATAACAGGTACTGTTTTATCCAAATAATAGACATCACTAAATACAGAACGTATGGTGTAATGAAATTTACCTTATATTCATCAAGACTATTTAACAATTAGATAAATGTGTCTCACATAGAGATAGAGTTAGCTTGGTAGTGCAGCCTAATATGAGATGTAAACTACATGAACGATGTAACGATGCATTAGTCTCATTTGATTATGTAAATCTGACTGCGTTAATTCGACGTCGCCTTGGAGTGTAGCATCAGGTGTAACATCCATCGTTGCCGTTGCTGTTGCCATTTGCCGCATCCGCATTGGCAACGTTGCAGTAAGGAAGGTGCAAAAGTGTCCTATTTGCATCGCTCAGCGCTAACATTTGTCTGCATGTGTATAATCAGCTGCTTTGCAATTCGCTACTTCAATTCATGATAATGTCATTTCGCCGAACAGGTACTGGTATGCATTACAACTCACTACTCAGATCAATAGCACACCACTACGCTAAATGCTACAAGATCGTTACCGGAAGGGCCAACTAGGGATTTGTAAATTTAAGGTGTCTAATTCACTTTATACTCATTTCATGCGTTACAATGGTGATATTGACGTTTATACTAATGCAGTTAGACTGTTACGAGTATAGCCATTTGACACTATTAATTAAAACCTGCATTCAAAATGCATTTTAATTGTATTTTGTGCTAGTGTGACTAGGTACATACATGTCTAAACATGTTAATACACAGGGGCGGAATAACAGTTTTGCCGCCCGTAGGCACCCAGAAAATTGCCGCCTTTTTTCAGAAATTTGCCGCCTTTTCATAATTTTAAAAATATATTTCTAACAGATCAATAATGTAATTTTCAAATGTTAACCAAAGATAATTTAGATATTTGAATAACAGAAATGTTAAAAATATATCTTTTTTTAATGTTTAAACTTTTCGCATGTTTTATTTTTGTTAAAATATAATAGGGGCTTACATAGGTAATTTTACGTCTGGAGTACCCAACTCTCAATAATTTTATTTTGATGGTTATATATAGTTGCAAAAGCAAGATAAACACGAAATTTAAAAATTATGACGCGGAAAGCAATATTTATAGTGATTTTGGCATTTTTTTCGGAAAAAAGGTACGTATAAATTCCTATAAATTGAATATAACTATCCGAGTTACGTCAAATTGTGTTCTGTGATTTAGGATATCGTTACATTTAAGTATTTATTGAAAATTTTCAAGCGAAAAAGTCACATTTTTTCACAAACACAGCCTAAAAACTAGTAATCGTTTTGTCACGAAATGCATTCAATCACTCGAACATATAACATTTATTTACATTACATCATATACCCGAATTTCGTCAAATTGAGTTTTATTCTTTTATGCGTCAGGTTTCCGTTATATTAAAGTATTTTTTTGAAAATTTGCAAGCGAAAAAGTCATAATTTTCTCAAATATAGCCTTTAGAATAAAGTCGGATTTTATTTTTGCAAAAAAACATACATGCTTCCGCGTTTTAATTTTGCATTTCTTTATTTATTTTAGCTAAAAAAAGGCATAACAAAATGGAATTTCAAGTGGTTATTCTACAATCCAGGCAATTTAATAAATGTATTATAATTATCGATAGCATAATAATAACGAGAATCTCAAAATAAAGTCTGAAACATTAGTTCAACTACTTGGACATTTGTTGAAAATAGAACGCATATTCCATTACTTAAGTACTATAGGAAAACAGACGATAATTACAAATTGACCGAAGTAATAATATTATACCTACAAAAAAGCTTTATTTTATATAAATTTGTTTCAGAGATCATCGATATAAATGTTTTCTTCGCGTTTTTGATCGGCATTTTTTTATAAAATTATACATTTCTGATTTTAAAAAATTGCCGCCCCCGAAAATTTGCCGCCGTAGGCACGTGCCTACTGTGCCTATGCGTAAATCCGCCACTGTTAATACATGCTGATTGCTTTAATGGAACTTTTATTTTTGTGTACAAACGACAAAAATACAGGTTCAAAAAATAAAGGTCACGGATTTAAGGGTGGATAATACATCCCAAAACAATAAAAAAGGTCATTTAAACATATATCCGGAAATGCCTAGTTTTAGAGCTATAGCGATTTTAATATTTTATTTGTCATATACAACTCATACTTTTAACATTAAGAAAATAACTGTTAAATTTTTTAATAAGTGCGAAACACACGATAATGAACTAATTAATGTAATAGGTAATTATACTATAAATACATTGAATTACAAAAAATCTAGACACAAAAGGACTAAACACCTACTATTGTAATAATAAGTTGTCAAATGGGCTCTGTTGCAAACTAAAGTAAATTGAAGCTAGTGAATTTTTTTTGTCTTTTTTTCTCGCAATAAGAACATAGGTAAGAAAGGTAAAAACGCAGATAAATAACAAACTTGTTTTATATTGTGAAGAGTTATCAACTCGAAACATTAAATGCAAAATAAAAGATTGTAAAACTATATGTATACTACATTGTTGACAATAAATTTTTTTATATATACTTTTATCATTTAACTCAGTAAAACAAGGCCTAATCAATATATGAGTCCGATCTTCAACTGTTTCCGAGAAAGATGTAATTTTGTATTAGAAGCAAAGAAAAATTGACAAATTATTTTTTTTACGCGTATAAAATTATTTTTTACATTGACAATATTTGAGAATTTTTACGTAGATAATGTAAAATATTATTACCATGAGCATATTTTTTTTATAAAGATATTTTCTTTTACACCGTAATGAATATTCTAGAACAAGCAGGCTACGTGACATCAACATGTTTTCTTTTGATTCAGACAAACAATTAGGTATCTTCAAACTATCAACAATCAGATTAGTAGGGAAATAACCTAACCTCAAACTTTAAACACATTTTACGTCAAAATTATACTAAATATGTAAATTTGAAGCATATTATATTATATTATTAAAATGTTTTATATGTTTTGTAAAGAAATAAAATTTGCAGACATTTAAAAATAAACGGCAAAACTAAAATTTCATTTTCTATTTATTAATTATTAATATAGTTTCAAATAACTTGAAATAGATTTAAATCGTTAGCTCCAAACTTATTGAAAATGAATTTTAAGCATTTTATGTTAATTTATCTATAGTTTCAGAATGTTTTTTTTTTTTTTACAATAATTTCAGTCTCATATAAACTTATAGTTTAAGTCGTTTTGGAATATATTCATGATAGGATTAAGGAAAGTTACTGTAATGTGACATTTGTAAACAGCAAGTCATCTAGTGTCGTTATGAAGAACTAAAATTATACATTATCTACGTTTTCTACTTATTTAACATTTTTACGCATTTTTTACACGTAAACGTAAAAAATACTTTTTTACGCGTAAATTCACATCCCAGCCTATTTCATATATTCGTAACAGTAATGCATATTAACGTAAAAACCTAAAGTTTCTGTGTAAAGCAAAATAAATAATACCTTATTCGTATGTATCTATACCTACATATTGCGTGTGAAAAAAGTTAATTTACATATAGACTCAATTTCAAAACTATTTCTATTAGCCAAATGTCAACAAATAAATTTATATCCTTATGTCAGAGGAACATAAAGTTTAGAAGAAGTAATCGAACATGAACCATTTCTCACAATCTGATTCATGATTATACTGAAATTTACATAAAAATCAAAAAACTTTCCTATGCTTTACTTGCGCGATCAAACGTTAATGCTACTTTTAACTGGGTTAACTATTCACATTCAGACCACGAATTTGTTTTAAACTTTTCTAAATTATGGATAGTAGAGCTGGAGAACTTCATTCATATCTTTTAATTATTTCTACAGCGGAAAACACTTTACAAAAATTTCAATTGTTATTTCACAAAATTGCAACGAATATTTAAACTTGGAAATTTTGCAACATATGAAAAGAACTTACTAAACTCGTATTATGGATAACAATTAAAGTAACCAGAGAGTTCTTGGGTGTCTTTTTCTTTTGCATAATTATATATGAGTAGGTCTTTCCTACATATGAATAATACTTTTTTTTCGTCCTACACAGGCTATTCTTTTTCGAATCTCATCAGTGGGATCTCAGTTATCTTGATTAAATTAGGACAAAGTTGCCTAATTAGACGACCATTAATGGTGTATCGTTATTGGAAAAAAGTAGGCCACTAGATTTGCACGGTGTTAATGAATAAATGTTCAAAATTTATAGGGTTTGTAGGGGATGCAAAATAAACTCTTACAAAACTAATTATCTACCTTAATTTTAGTAGGCTGTGGCCTGTGGCCAGGGATGGGCACGTAAAATGCGTCACTTGTTATAAGTTATTTTTTACACGTAAAAAAATATTTTTTACATTGACAATATTAGCGAATTTATTACGTAGATGATGTAAAATATTATTACAATGAGAATATAATTCATTAGTCACGTGACATGTTTTCCGCCTATCAACAGTCAGAATTTCCCTAGTTACATGTTTATCACAGCGATAATAAAAACAAAGGAATTATCACCATTCGTTACTAAGGGATTTGTTTTCTTTATTTACAACATTGACAGTTAATTTAACAAAAATTCATTATATTCTCTCATTAAATATAAGCTCGTGATATGATTAATAATCGAAGATATTGCTCGTGAAATCTGCAATTCGGTTTCACTCGAAAATATCATCGATGATAATCATATTACTTGTTATATTACGTATGAGTATATATTTTTTTAATAATATAATGAATATTCCATAACAAGCATCCACATGACATCAACATATCGCACCCCGGCGAGAATAGTGACACAAGTCAAAATTTAGAAATTCTAAGTTCATCAGATAAAATTGGTCAAAAATATGCTTCTAATAATCAGGAATAGTGACATAAATCAAGATGATATTTTTCGAGAGATGGAGCTAATGTCGTTTCGTTTTGAGCTAATGTAAGTAACTTTTTGCCCTCCTGAAGTGTAATGGGAACTTTACAATTGTATACACAGCAAGTGTAACCTACATTTTACGCTTACTGTGTTGTAACTTGTCTAACTATGCGGTAAAATAATCAAAATACACTGGACGTTTATGGGCATTTAGAAAAGAAATCATCTTTACTATAATAAAGTTCATGTAAAAAAGTACTACCTACTTAAGTTATTTTTTTACTTTAACATTTCCTATATTTAAAATTAATTTATATAAACCAAACTCACGGTAGCGACATCTGTCATTATTGTAAAAATCCGCCGTTACCGACATAGTCACCGTTCGATATACCTGTCAAATACGCGAGCATTGCTGATATGAAAACATGAGCAAAAAATATATTATCAGTCATAAACAACGTCTATTATTACAAATAAATTTTTGCTAGAAGAAGTACTCTAATGAAGGTAAGTAAAATCAAATTTGGAAATTGACTTAACCCCAGTATTTTAAACTAACCCGTTTCAGAAGTACAACCTATCTCATTGAAAAAAGTTATTTTCATTATCGTCGGCCAAAAAATTTGATACAATTCTCGTGCGTGAAGTATTTTACAGCGCTCCAGCTAATAAGGCACTCGCCTTAAGGGCTCGTGCCTTAAACAAAGCTGTCGCTCTGTAAAATACAACTTACACGCACTCGAATGTAAATAACTTTTACATTCGAGAACTGTCTTCTTTAATATAAGATTTACGCAAAACTATTTTTTGGACTTGTGTCACTCTTCTCGCCGGGGTGCGATATGTTTCTTTGAGAACACTTTCAGACAAATAATTAGGTACCTTCAAACTGTCAACTGTCAGATTAGTCGGGAAGTATAATCCTAAGAAATAACTTCAAACGTCAAACTTTAAACACTTTTTACGTCAAAATTAGACTAAATACGTAAATTTGAAGCATATTATAATATTTTAAATTATTTTTTATGTTTTACGTAAATTTTAGGCAGTTTCTAAAGAAATAAAATCTGAAAAGACATTTAAAAATGGACAGTGAATAAAAAAATTGCAAACTGTTGTCTATTTTTGATTCCGATGGAATAACTTATTTAGACGAGTGGAGAACCCTATTGTTTATTTATATATAAATTTGTTGTTGCTATTACCTCTCGCTAAGAGAGGTATTGGATTCATGCTAAAATTCGCATATCCAGATTTTATTGAATAAGCACGATTTAAGGTCCCTAGAATCCGAATATAACATTTTTAAAATGATGTTTGTGTGTGTGTGTGTGTGTGTGGATGTGTGTATGTGTGTATGTGTGTGTGTGTGTGTATGTATGTCTGGATGTTGTAGTCACGATTCCTCAAAAACTATAAGACTTAAAAAATATTTAACTGCAGTTTCCTCAATCTGACATTCCTGGGAAGAGCTGAAAAGGTTTTGGTAACAATTGAACAACCGGAAGTAGTAGTTTCTTAGAAAAATTCTTCTAAATATAAATTTTTGGGAGTTTTTTTTATTAAATATTGAAGAACATAAAATTCTCCATCTAATACACTTAAAATTTTTATTATATCTTGTATAGATTTAGAGATAAAGACACTATAAATTTATAGAGTAATCTAATCGCAGAGGCTAAGGCACTAAGGAAACCAATTGAAAAATTCCAATGTTTATAATATAGTTTGTAAATGACACATGTCAGTGTCAAAAATCAACAGTTTTAGTGACATTCTGGTAGCTTTTTGTGAGAAGTATATTTAATCTTTCTTATTGTTTATTAATTAAATATTTGAAATTATAGGTAAAATGCATATATCCATCAGAAATACCGCCCATCTGGTTAATGAATTGGAAGAATCTCTGGCATTTAGAAACTTCCTCATATAATGAAAAATAGATATAATTAGAATTATATGTGTGCAGAAGACATGTTAAATACAATAAAAAACAATATTTGGGTAAAGTTCTGTAATATTTTGTTATAAAACGACGGTTCAAAAGCGAAGTTCAATACAATACTTATATAGCCTAATATGGAAATAGCGAGAGGTCTTGTGCTGGCCACAACAGATTTTTTTTTATTTGTAAAACCGTTGTATAATGAGAAGGAGTAACTAAAGAATAGAATGGCGTTGAATTTATCTGTAACATGTACATATCTTTTTGCCAAGTAGTTGTATATAGGCAAAAATGCCTTGGTTGTGTCGTAGATGTCATCTTGCAAGGACGCCGGATCTCCAGAACAATGAATATCCTTTATTGCGTTTTCCCAACGTGCTCAAGTCGAGATGTACAATATAAATGTCTGGAGTGCAAGCGATTTCACAACCATAATATAAATAGCAAGCGCCAAGCGCTGGAATTCGACACTATTCAACTTTATGGTATTTTTTGAATACTCGCAAACTTTATGAGCTGCAGATTGCGGTTTGATAGACTTCAGACAACCGTGCAGTCACAGGATAACTGCATCAATTTTATTAGCTTTGAATTGAAGATTGTAAGAATTCACTACGGAAACTCTTGCTTAAATCTCTTTTCTCGCCTACTCATTCGCAAGTATGCTTATTTTAAAAAAAGCAATTTTATGTTATGTTCCAAAGTACTTTAGCACGAATAACTTTTTAACAGGTCCAGTTCACTTACTATAAAACAGAAATAATGAGACATAACAAGTGTGTTATGGGGTCCCGTGGCCGCGTGCCTGAGTGTCTGGTCGCGAACCTGGGGGAACCGGGTTCGATCCCGACAGACGCCAAATATTTCCAATTTTAAATGGCACAAAAGTGACCCCTGTGGTGCACTCTCCACACCAACTATGAGTGCCCGTGAGGTGACGCCTGGTAAGCGCCCACACGGTAAAATATATCGTCATCATTACCGATGTCTACATGTGTTGTAGATACTGGCACACCCAGAAATGGGTAATATGCCGTGATGATATATTTATTTATTTATATAACAAGTGTGTTAGGCTGAGGCAGTATCTAAATTACTACAGGATGTATCAGGACAAATGTAAAATAGTATATTGTATAACTAGTGCTGAAAGTTGGATATTTCACACGAACGTAAAGTTTGGTTTAATCACGTGAGTGTGAAATATCCTTTCAGCACGTGTTGTACACGATATTTTTCCGACGACCACAAAAAATAAAACAATATAAAATTTTCATAAAAATATTAAAACAAATTATGTTTACATCATTGCAATCAGAATTCACCAAAAATTATGTTAAAATCTGATAAATCAGGGTCCAGCCTTCTTAATCCGTGTAAATTTAGCAAATTATTATGCCAAAATTTATATCATAATATGCAATTTGCGAATTTGAATTGCAGCTATAAATATTGATTGATAATTGCCATATTCGGTATGTTAAATTAGTTGAAATGGTTACTGGGTCAGGAAATAATTGTATTTTAATAGATAAAATTAATATCTGCTTCATATTCTATACAGCGAACGTATTTAAATCTTATGCAAATAATATTTTTATCCTTATTATTGTAAAATAATAATCAAAAGTGGATTCAGTAATAAAAATAAATAAATTACCCTCTGGACTTTTTATCTCTTCCCTTTTCTTATGTTAAATAGCGTAATTGTTGGTTTAATTTTTGTCTCGTCATCCTTTTTTAAGTTTTATTTAATTATTTTTAAATTTAGCAAAGAATATTTATTTGAATTGCTTAAAAAAAATTGTAAGCATAATTAGCATGAAAAAATATATAAACACGTGGATCACTTTTGTGCAATTAAAAGTCTGCACTGGCCGAGATCGAACTCAGGTCATCAAATTGGCAACCAGACATTATACGCACACGGCCACGCGACCACCCTATACTAGTTTATATATATATATATATAGGTGATAGGTAATTACGACTGTAATTAGTTAAGGAAACTGGATAGTGGGTTTTGACAGTCAATTTGTAGGCTTAAGTGTAATACACTCTTTTTAATTTGTCAAGCTTTCGGTTATATTTTTAACCATCCTCAGGACAATTAGTTGAGATTTTTTTGTAGAACATACAGCATTTACAAACATGTAATTTTGAACATGCACACACACATGGTTTAGTAAAATAATGAGTCGAAATAACTGAGTTACATATTAAAATTTTTTAGCCAAAAATAGTTATCACAGTGAAATTGATAATTTACAAACTAATAAAGCTAACAATTTTGTTAAAATAATGTAAAACTTTTATAATTGTGCACAAGTTGTCGACGTAAACACGTGTACAACACCATTTTGTCTTGTGACTCAGTTATTTCGACTCATTATTTTACTAAACCATGCGTGTGTGCATGTTCAAAATTACATGTTTGTAAATGCTGTATGTTCTACAAAAAAATCTCAACTAATTGTCCTGAGGATGGTTAAAAATATAACCGAAAGCTTGACAAATTAAAAAGAGTGTATTACACTTAAGCCTACAAATTGACTGTCAAAACCCACTATCCAGTTTCCTTATATATTTATATATATATATAATTATTTACTAGAGCCCAATATACTCCTAGACTGCATTTCCGCTATTTGTTTTCTTAATTTTTCGACACAGTCGCGAGTACTTTCCACATATATATACAGTTAATTAGCAATTTAAACAAATATTCCCAATAATCAGAATGAAAATTGCTAAATGTGGCAACGCAACTATTTAGTATGTCTTCAACCCAAATAAGTTTCGAAAATCTAGTTCTAAAAAAGTATAATGTAGAACAAGGTTAGATAGATTGCAGTCCGCTTTATCCATGAATAGTGAATCATTTTAATGATACACGCATTGTACATAAAATTCATTGGTCGACTGTACGATTCTGCTGTTTGTTTATAACCGAAATTTATTTCGCACTAGGAACATAAATTTCAATTTAAATATAATATTTACAAAAATCCCAAACAAATTGAAACATAACAAAAGAAACGAGAAACAATATAACAGAATTTAGTGGATAATTTATTAATATAGCCAGAGTCAGAATAGAATGATGGATTGTAGCATATATGTATATAGGAGTAGTGTTTTGGAATTTAGAAGTATGTAAACAATATAGGAACAATCCCCATTATTTCACGTATTTGAGTTGGAATGAGTGAATGCAGGAATTGTTTTTCCACACAGAGGCGACAATGCAACTGCAACGGAAAGACAAAGCGCGTATTTTTGTGCATCTCGTAGGGCTTTGTCAACTATTCGCTTGATAAATGATTTTACGGCAAATACACAAAGTGTGACTAGCGACAGCGACTGCGTTGCTGAAACATTGTAGCCAACTTTGACTTGCTAAACTACGGTTAAGGATAACGAGTTACGACATGAATTAACCTGTAATTATAACTATTATGTTTATATCAAGGTAATTAACAAATTTATCCCTTTTCCACAAAACATATAAGGAGAATAATTCATTTATTTATGTCCTTGATTAACATCACTCCTGTGATGTTTTAATTAAAATTCATAGTAAGCTTATAATGGATTTAGTTTATTTATATTTACAATTTGTATTTTAAAATTAAAATTCAGTCCACTTGTCACTAAATATTCTATGCAATATATAAATTGACAACTCAATCGTGCTTTTTATTAGCATGGTAAAATAAAATTTCAAAAAAAAATGTACAATTAATAATTAAAATTTATTGTCGACCAGGATAGAGTATAGCAGTGTATCTCAATTTTTTTTATGGCAGACTAGTAAAATTACTGAAAAATATGCCATGGGCCGGTTGCCCGGTAACAATAAAATATGACATAAACATTTATTTTTGTTAATACTTTAATTATATAAAAATAATATACCTACGTAATATTGATTATATGGGGTTTCGTGGCCGCGTGCCTAAGTGTTTAGTTGCGAATCTGGCGAACTGGGTTCGATCCCGACCGACGCCAAATATTTATAATTTTAAATGGCACAAAAATGACCCCTGTGGTGCACTCCACGGCAGCAATGAGTGCTCGTGAAGTGACGCCTGGTACAAATATGTCATCATTATTTTTATTTTATTTAATTTTATTTTATTTAACTTCGGCTTTCCAACAGGACCATGTCCCAATAACAGGAAAGCACATACAACATAAATGCAAAATAAAAAATACATTAGCAGTTAAGTTACATTAGAAATAATAATATAGCAGTATATAATTTCATGATACAAATAACCAACTACAATGAAAACATAATAGAAAAATTAATAACAAATAACTAATTAAAGGACAGTACTACATTTGTCACTTGTTTTTTAAACTGTGATAAACTAAAAAGAAATATATCAATTGTATTATTATAAGACACATATTTATTTTAAAAAAATGGTAGACGATTTAGTGCAGAATTGAAAGCAGCATTAGTTCTATTAAATCCGAAACAGAATAAATCCGTTGCTTTAGTCGTATAAATTGGTACGCGAAAGCCCAAACTGTTTAACAGATTAGGACAATCGGCTCTATTATTTACTAATTTATATAAAAATTATTATTACCGAAATGCAGATTGGCACTCTCAGAAATAGGTAATATGCGGTAATGATATATTTATTTTAAAAATTATTATAATTTAATATATATTATAATATATTTTGTAATAATATTATTATAATAGTTAATTAACTACCAAATATGTTAAACTGTTTACAATTTAGTTAAAAGTTTTGTTCGAAATATGTAAAAACACAGCATATTTCACATATTTTAAATAGTTAATTGAATGTATACCAGTCAGAATAAATGATAATCTTCTGCCAAAGAACCATAGTCCAAATATTGCAAATTTAAGTTATAGACATAGCGATATTTACTTTCAAGGATGCGAAGCAGTTTAGTAAAACTGTTTCTCGCAAAAAAGTATCTTAGACACAATATATTCCATTGTAAAGTTTTTGGATTTATACAAAAATAACCGTATTCCTATCAAGATTTAGCGAAAAACAATCTTAGTCCCGGTACATTGGTTGTTTTTGAAGGAAACATGTAGACTAGTTTTGTGCAATAAATATATGCATTTTACTTTCAATAAAAGAAAATTGCTAATCCTGTTTAGCAATTATAAGTTTTTTTACAAAATCAGCCTCCAATAAAAATCTCTAATAAATAGGTAATTACTCATCGTTGTTTAATTTCTTTTACTTAACATCCAATTTCTAATATGTAATCATGAGTTATGAGCTTGAGTTAAATTCAGTTACAAAAATCTTTAATGGGAATGAAATTATTTTGTTTTGATAATCTCAGATTCAAAATAATGGACTTTTTTGCCAGAAGGTCCTCAGTGGTAAGATTAAACTAACCATGTGGCCTATTCAGAGAAACACAGTCATAAAGGTTGTTATGGATATAAAGATTGTTATCATAATGACATTTGTAACAATCTTTATGAATTTGTCAATTCAGAACCTAAGTCGGTATTATTGACAATCTTTACAAATTAATACTTGTGAATGAACCAGATTATTTGACAATAGCTAACTTCATTATGCATATATGAACTTAACCTAACCTTATATGTCAACGCTTTATTCTTTTAATAATGTGTTGCCAATTATATTTAAAATGCAAACATTCTGCCAAAATAACTAAAGAAGAATATGACATTTGTGTCATATTTGAAAACTTCTAAATTATTAGAACGGGTATGTTAATTCCTGCCACTGATCCCAACGTGACTGAAAAGTTATGGAAAGATTTTTTTTGTTATTTTGATTGAAGAAAAAGCACACATTAGCACCAGAATAAATAACAAGGTTTTCACGAATACCTACCACAGAATATAATATTTTCAAAGAAATATGTATTTACGTCAAAAGTAACTTTCGTCCACGACGGTTTTTATCGTTCTTATTATCATTATTTAAGTCGAAGCAGGATCCATGCGAATAATCAACTGCATCCTGCTAATATTTAGCAGAAAGGCCATTATTAATAATATTTGATTGATGTAATAATCTGTCACATGTCAAATATTATAAATAACGTGATAACAACCATAAATACCTACATAGTTTTATCAGTCGTTATGATAAAGACTGTCAAAACACGTAACAATTGTTGACGGTAACCATCTTCAGTACTGAGAATACAAATTTTGATTTTAACAATCTTTACAGTACATAACAACCATAAAGACCATAACGACAACACAAATTTTGAGTTCTGAATAGACCCCCATATCTCAGAAACGGTTCATATGAGCTCTACTGTGTTCATCATATAAATATGTTTTCTAATACCCCGTATAACAAATATTTTAAGCAAGTTCACATATTATTTTATTTTTTATTTTTGTTTTTAGTATGCGAATGGCCTATTGATTTTAATGGCAACATTGTTTTAAAATTGAATTTTAATGTTTTAAAACAGTTAAAAGTTTAC
This sequence comes from Ophonus ardosiacus, assembly GCA_943142095.1. Classification (NCBI taxonomy): domain Eukaryota; kingdom Metazoa; phylum Arthropoda; class Insecta; order Coleoptera; family Carabidae; genus Ophonus; species Ophonus ardosiacus. Next base: position 45,526,068 of record OW964833.1, on the reverse strand, counting down.
ATAACAGTACATACATTAGTTTTTAATTTCCATTTAAATAGTTCATAAAAAACAGTAAATACTCTAGTGTTAATTTAATTTTATTTGAATATGACTGGCGCGTTTTTAGGACAGAGGTAGCATTAGCAGGAAACAATGGATGCAATTGGAATAAAATGAGTCAGTAATGTTAATCCAGACGAATGAACAGTGGTGTTGGCATCGGATAGTAGCGTCGCCTGTCGCCCTTACACAGATAAATTCCTCGATAGCTTTACCTAAATAATCCCATCACTAAGCCACAAAGTCTTTAACAACATCAACTGCGCATTCGGAAGCCATGTGAAAACAGGACGATCATGAGGGCAGCGATTCTCAAACCATTTAGATCAAGATGGAAGATCTCACATATTATTACATTCAATTTTATTCCTGCGGTCCATTTTAACTTACACATTCTTCTACTAACTGGTTTCATATTCTAATGTTGTAGAAGAGGTCTTATCGACGATGATACTTCAACTGACTGGTACTCGCGTCACTTCTTTACCGCCCGACTGCTGCTTTATTGAGGAGGAACACCCTTACACTCAACATTTGAACTGATGATTGATGAACATATCTTTTATGGATGACTTAATATTTCTTTATACTATTTTTATTTACACAATTACATTTAAATTATCTTATTATTAATTATAAACTGATCATAACTAATCAAGCTAAACTGTTACATTATTACATTGTAACTAGTGTTTCACAAGAGTCTTGCATTTTTCTTGTTCTTGTCTTGTTCTTGCATAAAATGCAAGACAAGAACAAGACAAGAGTTATATAGTTCGTTGCAAGACAAGACAAGAATCTGCCCTGCAAGAAAAGTGCAAGAATAGCAAGATTTTCTAGTATTTTCTTGCATTCTTGCACTCTTGCAATATTATATTATAATTCAATATATCAACATTTTATTATAGGTTTTACCTCTAGCTAAGCTGACATTAATCGGAAAACCAAATTTGAGAAGTTTTTTTTTTATCATATTTTAATATATTTTTCAAGGAAATCATTTCAGGGCTTCAAGTAAAGTACCTACCACTTAAGGTTTACTAATATTAACAAGAATCTAATATGTCGGTCTCATTAATATAAAAATGTTAAATACAAGATTTGAAAAGTTTTCAGTTATAGCATAATACATTTTTTCACAAAAATCTCTTCACAGATTCTAGTAAAATATCACTTCCGATTTACATATGTTATATACTAAAACTGAAAAGTTTTGGGTTATATTTTAATATAGTTTTTCATTAAACACTGTTATGGGTTTCAAGTAAAGTACCACTTCCGATTGTCCAATTTTACCCAAAATCTAATAAACTCTTTATCTCGCTCTTTATATTGATGCAGAAAGCTTAAATACGGAATTTTATTTTTGGAAGTTTGATATAACAGTTATCGCGAAAGAAAAAAAAGTTACACACACATCATTATAAAAAAAAATCTGATGTGGCCGGCACATTACCTCCCGCCAATTCCATGTTTAAAATAGTAATGAGCTTTAAGTCAATTTAAGTCAAGTACTAAAATTGAAAAGTGTTTTTCATTAAAAACTGTTGTGGGCTTGAAATAAAGTACCTAACACTTCCGGTTATCCAATTTTACTCAAAATCTAATCAACTATTTATATTAATGCAGAAAGCTAAAATACGCAAAATAGAAATTTTTGGAAGTTTGTTATAAGAGTTACCGTAATATAACCAAAGGTTTGGCAGCTAATAGGGGAACCCCAAACAAGTCTAAATAATGTAACATAACGCGCACGCGCAAATGTGCAAGACAAGAAATATGCAAGAGTCTTGCAAGCAAGACAAGATTTTTGCTTGCAAGAGTAACACAAGACAAGAGTTATTTAAATTTCTTGTCTTGTTTTGCAAGACAAGACAAGAAATAGCCTAGCAAGACAAGAAATCTTGTCTTATGAAACACTAATTGTAACCTAAATACGCGTACTGGCGTACACGCCCAAAACTAAATCGCCGCCTGCATGACTTTCCACTATGAATCTTTACCGAAGACTATTTAAAACAAATGGTTATCATCTTCAGTAGAGGATATCAGGTAAGGGGTGCGGGAGCTAAATAACAACCCTACACGTAGCGTATATCCTTAATTGTCTGCACACTAAGCGCTGACATCTAGACTAAACAGAGATATGTGAGAAAAATGATAATTATTTTGTAGATATATTATGAATAAAGTCAATTATACTTGACAGTCATATTAATATAATCCAAAAACAGGTAAAATTAGGTATTTGTAAACTCCGCTACCGCTATAAACTAGTTGAAACTATACCCTGGCAAAGTTTCACATGCACTGTCCTGTACCCGAGGATTAGGTAATAGATAACAGAATCTATGTTTAGCAATATTTTCTCCTACATCCCACCTTTCAAGCTGTAGGTCCAGGTCGAGTTATCCTGGCTGAATCGTACAGGACGTGTGAGGCAAGGTGACCACGTGACCAGACAGATAACAGCCGGGCCGGGCAGCCGTCGCGACGGCCGTCCGGACGCCCGGGATAGGGACGGAGGTGTTAAAGAGAAAATGAGAAAGGATACGATGAAATGAAATAAACGGTGTATATATGTCCGAAAAATTATTACAGAAACTAACAGGGCGAATTAGAAATTTTTATCCTTTAACTGTTTACTGCTCAACAATTTCTTACTTAAATGTATTTTTACCAGGGTTAATATAACATAATGTAATTAAAATAAATTTAATTATTTATAAAATCTAACGGTACTTATGAGTACAAAAATGAAAACCAATGATTTTGATCAAATATACACCATTTGTTAAACTTATAACATTAATATTGTTCAATGGAACCCATAGATAGTAAATCTGGCAATAATTTTTGTTTAACATGCTTTCTACAAGAACTAGAGGCCTTTAAAACTAATCACGACATAGTTCAAAATTTTGTAAAAAAGAATAATTCTCTGTAGATACCGTCTTGCAACAGCATGATTATTTTATAATGTCTCGCCATAAACCATATGCGTGCCTGCATACTCGTGATTGATGAAGGTAAATGGCAATTTGAGAATATAATAAAAACGAAGACAAACGAAAACCCCCCGAAGAAGATTATATTAAAAATGTCAAATAATAGTTGATATGTGTTGAAAGAAAATGTGCAAAACGTATCTATGTTCGTTCTTTAATTCTTAAAAACTACCCTAATACAATGTAGACGAATGTAAGGACCCAAACCTAATAACAATGGAATAATGCAGTACCGTACATTGTTGCAAGCCAGATTAAATATTTGGAGTGCAATCTGTAACTCTTATTAATTTTAACATCCTGTTTAAATTTTTCACTCTTAATAGTAGACACTGACAAAAAATTTAAATGACAGATAATACATAATAATAATACAATAATGGATTCCGTATTTCAAAAATCTGTTGTGGCCAGCACAAGACCTCTCGCCATTTCCATATTAGGCTATATAAGTATTGTATTGCACTTCGCTTTCGAACCGTCGTTTTATAACAAAATATTACAAAACTTTACCCAAATATTGTTTTATATTGTATTTAACATGTCTTCTGCACACATATAATTCTAATTATATCTATTTTTCATTGTATGTGGAAGTTTCTATATGTCATAGATTGTTCCAGTTCATTAACCAGATTGGCGGTATTTCTGATGGATATATGAATTTTACCACAATTTTACATATAATTTCAAATATTTAATTAATAAAACAATAAGAAAAATTAAATATACTTCCCAGAAAAATCTACCAGAATGTCACTAAAACTGTTGATATTTGACAATGACATGTGTCATTTACAAACTATGTTATAAACGTTGGAATTTGTCAACTGGTTTCCTTAGTGCCTTAGCCTCTGCGATTAGTTTACTCTGTAAATTATAGTGACTTTATCTCTAAATCTATGCAGGATATAATATATATTTTAAGTGTATTAGATGGAGAATTTTATGTTCTTCAATATTTAATAAAAAAAACTCCCAAAAAATTATATTTAGAAGAATTTTCCTAAGAAACTACTACTTCCGGTTGTTCAATTGTTACCGAAACCTTTTCGCATCTGCAGTTAAATATTTTTTAAGTCTTATAGTTTTTGAGGAATCGTGTCTACAACATCCAGGCACACATACATACACACATACACACATCCACACACACACACAGACATCATTTAAAAATGTTATAATCGGATTCTAGGGGCCTTAAATCGTGCTTATTCAATAAAATCTGGATATGCGAATTTTAGCATGAATCCGAGGTAAAAAGTAAAAAGAAATTGTTTCGACCACAATTTTACTTGATAATATGATGATGCATTATCATTAATTCATGGTTAATTTTTGGGCCATTTCCCTCTTAAAAATTTTGTACCAGAGATATAACACAAATATAATATTTTTTAAATGGGAACATATGTTGACTATAGTCTCGTCTTTTTCGTTATTTTATACGCTTTTCAACGATGTATAACAAGACTTGTTATACATCGTTGAAAAGCTTATAAAATAAGGAAAAAGATGCGACTATTTTCAGCATATGTACCCATTTAAAAAATATTATGTTTGTGTTACATCTCGAGAATTATTAAGTTCTAAAAAAACCTAATTGCATCACGATATTCTACGTAAAAAACATAAAAATTATCTAAACGTTTTTTATCTTTTATAATAAACGAGTTATGAGATATTTTCAAAATAAGCGAAAATCTAGTTTTAGCCTGTAGCTCAAAAACAAAAGACGATCGAAAATTCCTGTGGTGTCTATTAAAGTTGTCTCAAAAATTTGGTCCATAAAGACCTGCACCAATTCACAATTCTCTGTAGCGAGCTTTATAAAAAAGTTTTTCATATAAGGAACTCGAATATGTTCCATCCTGTACATGTTTAATATACGAAATAATACACTCCAAGAAATTGTAAATAAACACTAAAACTGCTCCACACCAAGTTGCGTAAATTTAACCACTTACAAATTTGGTACAAAAGTACACATTGAAGTGGTGCAAAATTAAATACAAAATATTTCGTAAAATAGCACCAACTAAAGTATTTTAACTAAGGTACGTAATGATGTTACAAGATACATACATATACGATGAATGTATGTATTATAAATAAATAAAAACAATATGTTCAAAGATCTCATCTATAGATGAGATGATTTTACATAGATTAAATGATGATATAGTACTTAGTACTTACCAGGTAGTGGGAAATCTTCATATCTGATCCTGGTGCCTTCGTTTAAGAAAATATATTTACACAAATGTTTGTACTCCACTTTAAACGTTAGTTTGTATATTATAATTTTACACACAAAATACGGAAATATACACCCGAACACTTCAAAGTACCACAACAAACTAACTACGGTGCGATTTTTAACTTGTTTCATTTGGAACATGACAGCGGTGATCAGAGAGTAGAATGAAATTTCTTTAAATTATTGCTATAAATAGTGTAAAAATTTTATAAATTATTTAACAATACATTTTACTATTTACAATTAGCAAATTTTACAAAATTTAGTGTTGATTTTTACACTAATATATATCACCACTTATCAAATCGGTTTTTAAACGGCTAAAATTTCTTAAGAGTGCATCCTGCAGAAAATTAGGATATTGTACATTCAACGGCAAATCTTATAAAATCTGTAAACAGGAATAACATCATAATGAATCGTTATTTGTTATGTTACAGTGACATGGCGATAATTTTCAATTATTACATAAAAAAAAAACGTTGTTATAACATTGTAGGGTAAAGTTATGTTACGTTTTCCATCCCTGATTATAACACCATTCGGTCAGACACTACTTGACGTTTAGAAATCGTTGAGATTCGTCATTGTTTTCATTTATTTATTTATTTGATTTTGTTGCTCAATGGGGGATTCCACGATTTTTTGATTTTTTTATATGTTATAGGTAGTATTTTTTAATTAAAAAATTCCCTAATTTTTCTTTTTTAAAATTCGGCTTCTTATGGAAAAAAATGGCAAATATTTGGTATCCAGCGTTTCCCGCCTTTCGACGTAAGCGAACCCAGTGGTGAAGAGCAATATCGTCCTTTCTCTCTCAGCAGCTGCTGTATGGCTGCTGTTACCAAAGGTTCTAAACTATTTGTGAATATTGTGCGGCTAAGGTTATATCGCTTTATATTTGAAAATTTCATTTTGTTCTTATTTTCTTTTCTTTTACTTATCTTAAAATTAGTATATTGTAGTTATAGTTTATTAGCATTTAAATATTTGTAAAAATAATAGCGTGTAGCTGCGTAACCACTATAACCAAATACTACAATGGAACAGTTTGGCAGTCACTGGTTTAATGATGGGAACGCCTACTTATAGTGTCGGCCAATAAAAGAGAACCGAGTTTGGAGTGTCATCAAGCCTGGAAAAATCCGCGCGCTTTGAAAGAGTGTAATATATTTTATCATTTATAAAAAAAGTGTTAAAACATATAGAAAAGAAATTTGCGCTAATAACACAGTTATATGGGAAGAAATAATTTATATAAAAATTCGATGAGTGGAATCCCCTATTGTTTCGCAAATAAATAGCGTTTTGCACATTAAATTTATAACTGTAGATCATAAAAAACAAGTGACAAATGTAGTACTGTCCTTTAATTAGTTATTTGTTATTAATTTTTCTATTATGTTTTCATTGTAGTTGGTTATTTGTATCATGAAATTATATACTGCTATATTATTATTTCTAATGTAACTTAATTGCTAATGTATTTTTTATTTTGCATTTATGTTGTATGTGCTTTCCTGTTATTGGGACATGGTCCTGTTGGAAAACCGAAGTTAAATAAAATAAAAAAATAAAATAAAAATAATAATACCATATTGGTTAGGGGATATTATTTATGTATATATTACTTAATATTTCAATATTTTAAACCTGTATAAGAAAAAACTTATACATATATTGAGCTAATGCTTATTTAATATACTTTATTCATAAATAAAAAGCTACTTAGTAAGTATTTTCCTATTGATGATCACTATATTTTTTTCCGTTTTACTATAATTCAATAATTTTCAATTTTGCTTTCATGTATAAATTTAGAATTATAATTTTCCTTGAATTCACAAAACAATAATCTAATTAATAATCAACTTTACGTTTTATTTGAAGTAAAAAGCAAAATGAGAATTCAAGAGTGCATTCTTATTCTGTCTCTTTGTACAACCGTTCCTTGCATTACAATAATATATACCGGCTATAAATTCCAACGATACCGACATTATCGTATGCCTGCATTTTAAAAATAAGTGAGTAATAGCTCCAAGCCTTCCCATTGAGACATCATTAATCTAAATCTATAATCACGTCTTTATATCTTCGCAGAAATTATTTCATAAATTGAACTTCACTTTGATTGGAAATGGTTTGAACTAGTTTCTACAGGTGTTCCGGAAATCTAACAATGGCACCTCTTGTTTTCTTCTTTATAAAACGTTCTTACATTTTAAATATATATTCCTTTCTGTTAGTACGTTCGTCACTGCTGTTCAAGTACAATGATTCAAAAGAATAGATTTTTGTTCGTTTTTTATTATAATGTTCGAACACTGATCATTTTCGTAAAATTAAAAAAAAAACAATATCATTAAGAAATGATTAAGATTATTATATATCATGACTTGTTTCATCCATTCTTAACCAATTCTAATCGCTGAAATATTTTTGACAAAGGACTGTTTTAGCTTAAAACACGCTAATACAACCCACTGAATCTCACCCCATGTGTTTTGTGCTTATTACATGTATGTATGGCAAAAATTTCCAGTCATACAATGAACGGTTTTGAAATGATAGACATATATTTTGTTTTTATAAAATTACAGTAAAATTGCGCTGTAAATAATATCGCTGTATGCAGAAGCATTGAATATGATATGTTCACACCATTTCGATTACTTTTTACCGCTCAATTTTTGATTGTCGTACACACATACAAATTATTCATATAGTTCGAGTTACGACATACGAAAATAAACGCTGCGTAAATATAAAACAATGAAAAAAAATATGTTCCTAAAAATACAGGGTTAGTTAAAAGTATGGAGACGGCGATTTATTGTCGTTAATATTCATTTTAGGAAATTATGTTCAATACAAAAGTTTTTTAAGAAATTTTGATCTACATTTGAGAATACTTGAATTTTTATTTTCTTCAATTGTTTTTGAGTTACGCTTGTCCGCGTAATTTTTTAAATGGGAACCTGTTAATTTTACTCTACCATTCGATAGAGCGTTTTTTCTCTTTACAACAGTATTTTTGTTTTTTTGTTTTTCAATTTATTTTAATAACATTTTTACAAGGAAAAACACCGGTTCAAGAATTTACGAATAGTAGGTACATCTAAGATAGACTAAATTATTTCCAATAAAGTTGTCGGTCACAATCTTATCATTAAAAACAAATTAATAACTAAGTAAATTACATCGCTCGAGTTTGTTTATCGCTTCGCTTTTGTCTATCTTAGATGTACCTACTATTCGTAAATACTTGAACCTGTGTTTTTCCTTGTAAAAATTTTATTAAAATAAATTGAAAAACAAAAAACAAAAATACTGTTGTAAAGAGAAAAAAACGCTCTATCGAATGGTAGAGTAAAATTAACAGGTTCCCATTTAAAAAAGTTACGCGGACAAGTGTAACTCAAAAACAATTGAAGAAAATAAAAAAAAAATTCAAGTATTCTCAAATGTAGATCCAAATTTCTTAAAAAACTTTTGTATTGAACATAATTTCCTAAAATGAATATTAACGACAATAAACCGCCGTCTCCATACTTTTAACTAACCTGTATATGTGATTTCTCTATTCATTTTCTAGAATTACGTGATCACATTGGAATGCCATTCTAAGAAAATTTGACTATATCATATTATTTTTTAAAAATATTTCGTAGCTATATTTAAATTCTTTCTGGTAATCAATAATTTTTTAATAATGTCTGTCAACAGCATTATGGAGATTTATTTTCGTTACTACCAATTACAAAGCAAATAAACTATCGTAAATGTAAATTTTTTCACCATACCTCTTACCGGTCGCCATTAATCCTTCGCTAACGTAATTGCTTTGCAATTATCAGAAATGTCGATGACATTTCTCACGAGTTTTATTTAAGATCAGATAATTCTTTCGTTCTGGTTAAATTACTGCTATCCAAATCTTCTCTCGGTGTAAGCCGTTTTTCTTGGTCTCGCCGACCGGATAAGCGCAGAAGGAATAGAATAGAAAGCAGAGCTAAGGGAGGCTAAGGTAAAGGTGAGTTACGTCCACGAATATTCTTTCGATACAAGATGCTCTGATAAGAATAAATAACGTCCTAATATCGGAGTCCCGCTCGTAACTTTTCTCTATTTGTGTACATTGTTAATGGCGCTCCACTGGGATCTGAATGCGCGTGGTATTTTTTCGCGTAAGCACGAAATGGAAGTGGTAGTCGAACTTTCATCGCGGTTTTGTTTTTAATTGTTTTATTGTGAGAATATTTTTACACGAAACTTTTTCATAAAATTTCTTACACAAAAATTTAAAATATTTTTTCAGTTTGTTATTTTATTTACCTCAAATATTTGTTTTAAAATTAACCATTAACACATCGAAATTTAATTCACTTTATTATAAAACATAATATCAATAGGTTATAATATCTCGACCGTAAATGTAGATTTAAGGAAACAGTTTCATAGGGATCTCGGACCAGGGATTAAATAAATTAATTTTTTTTTTTCATCGACGTTTCGGTATTTTATTTATACCATAATCATGATTCTGTTTGGACAAAGTTTCACAGTCAACATACAATAAGTATTATTGTACAGATGCAAATGAAAAAAATGTATTCTAATTAATTTTGAAATATATCTAACGTAACATAAATTTCGAAGCAATTCGTGTTATCAAAAAGTCATAATTGTTTTTGTATAGCTGCATTTGATTTTTAAAGAAACCTATAGCTATCTTTCTCACACCAATTTCTGTTAGTGCTGTGAAGATCCGACAAAACATGGATCCGAGTACCCGGATTTTAAAATATCCGGTTCCTCGGTTATCCGATGTTCGGATATTGAAGCGGATATCCGTAAATTTAATTCGGATTTGGATCCGGATCCTGATTTGGATCCGGATTCTGATTTGGATCCGGATTCTAATTTGGATCCGGATTCTGATTTGGATCCGGATCCTGGTTTGGGTACCATATCCCATTCGGGTCCGGATTCGATATGTTGTTCACGGATCCAGATCCGAATTTTAATTCTGGATCCGTTTCATCATTTTGAATGTAAAGGTAAACATTTGAATGTAGACGGTTGTAGAGACAGCGGGCTGTAATCAGCAATAAATTTTATAATACCCTTCTAAAATAGCCAGGTAGTTGGTGCAAATTTTTCTTAGAATATTGAAAATCTGTAGTTCTAAAATTTTAACATTCAATATAACAAATACTTCAAAGAAAACGAAATTAAGATTAAATTTGAGAAATAATGGTTACAGGTTCATTGCAGGTGTCGAAATACCTATTTATTTATATCGTTCATGTGTTTCACATAAAAGGGATTGTTTTTGTTTTACCTACTTATAGTTCTGTGGAATCGAGGAATTTCCTTCTTAGCGGATGCTAAAAGTTTAACATCGAAAATATACCGACTATTAACTACATCAAACAAAAATGTATAGTGGATTATTTCAATACTGAGAATAGGTACTCGAATCCGAGAACCGATGCGCATACTGAAATTCCATATCTAAAATCCGATACTCATACTCATATTCGGATCCGAATCCAAAATCCAGTACTCAGATTCGAATCCAAAACCCGATACTCAGATCCGGATCCAAAATCCGATACTCAGATCCGGATCCAAAATCCGATACTGAGATTTGGATCCGAGATCCGGATAGTTCAACATTCAATTATCTGGATATCCGGATATTTTTGGATCCGAAACCGAAACTATCCGGAACCGGATCCCACCACTAATTTCTGTAGTAGGCTGCGCGAAAAAGATACCAATAGTGTGGCGTCATCTGTGGCCCTGGAAATAAATTCAAATATCTCGCAAAGTAATTATTAAAAAAATGTGTTTTTATCTTAATCGTTATTTATTGAGTAGTACTTTAAGGATAAAGTGTACACTTTATTTTTCTTTTTTTTTGTTATGGTTTACGGGCCTATTGGTTATTTTTACGAATGGCGAATCTTGGCTATCTACACACTTGGCATAATAAATTTGTCGGCCTTTTCTGTTTTAGGTAATTTGTTTACAAATTGAATTAGAGTGTATTTATCTATCCGGTATTGGATATCCAAGTCGTGTAGTCCTGCCACGCTATCCGCCTATATTCCGAACCGCCCCTATTGCAATAAATCAAGTGGCGATGAAACAATTTTAGACAAGTTTCTACTGTGTAATAAAGAACAATAAATAACAACGTAATCAATTTGTGCCATGACCTGATTTGTTACAAAACGTCAAAATTTCTTAATCCGCTTGTCGGTCCGTGAGCGAGACAGCCTGTTTCATCGGCCGTGTCGATAAATTCCCCAGGCACCTGCAAATTAACACTTTCTTTTTATATTTCAGCCCAAAAATTATACCCAGCCCGGTTTAGGGAAGCTGAAGCTGAGACTCATGTATGTAATTATTATTATTATGAACCTGTTAACCTTCCCAGTGGACACACCGAGCCGTAGTGTTTTGTCGCTTAAGTGTTATATACAAAAAATATATAACTAGAAAACATTTCGGCTACTGGCCGTTAGTCGTAATAAAGAATAAGTAAAAAAAAAAACATTATATCGAAAATGAAAAAATAAAAAATTGTTGTGGCCAACACAAGACCTTCCGTCAATAGACACTTACAAAATTGACGTCACTGCAAGAGACAGATAGAAGGTCATGCATCCAAACAAACCTCCCCTCGTTGTCTTGCGTCCCGTTCCCTGTTCCTATCTGTCATTGTATTCACATCTGTTATTCAGTGTTAAACCTAATTCTTTATTGTGATGTGTACGCTGTGTTTAATAAAAATGAGTTTAAAACCAAAAGATGTGTCTGGGGCAACTTTTTTGTTTGATAATATTGAAGATCATTCGATTATTCAACTAAAACGATGGCTAGAGTGTAAAGTCTACGGCTGATGACAGGTCTTTGTTTGTACGGGGTAACCATAGCAACCTTTAGTTCTATGCTTTGCCGTTAGAGGCGCTCGTGCAAATTGCAATTTTGTAAGTGTCTATTAGATGAATTTTGTACAAATCCCATACCAAAAGTTCCTTGAAAAAGATTCTATATATCATGTAAAATATTGTAACACGAACACATACTATTTTCTGCAAATTCCATACCTAAAGTTCCTTTGAAAAGATTCTATAAATCCAATAAAATTACAACATGAACATACACTACGTAAATATCACTTGACACTACCTTCTTTCTTCTTCAGCTTTTCCCTATTTCATTAGGGGTCGCTGTTTCTTACCCTTCTCTTTCACTCATTCTTATCCAACACATTTTCTTCACACAGTTCTTCCTCTCTCAAGTCTTCTGCGATACAGTCCTTCCATCTTCTTTTTGGCCTTCCTCGTACTTCCGGTATTGAAAATTCCAATCCTGAGGCGAGGCTGCAACTGCATGTCACTTGCGAGAAATACTATGATTTATACAACTATCCATATATTATTTATCCGGAAATTTTTTTAGATCATTAAATATAGACGGAATTTTTTTCCAGTTCTTCTATTTTTGAATAATTGTAAATGTAAAATAATACCATAATTTAGTTTACACTTTCTAATGATGTGTATGGATATTGGATATGATAATAAAACAAATGAAATAATCAGTATTATCCTATTATCAATTTTTTTTCAATACCACCTTTCGTGCCTGTTTTGAGGGACGAAAGTGGCCATTTTCAGCTGAACGAGTCTTTGTTTCCCTAGTAACTCAAAGTAATGACGTAGCGGGATGTAATAGGATGTATGACACTCAAGGTGGCATTTTCGGGACGAAATTATTTCGCGACTCGTGTGGTGACAACCCACATTCGTCGCAAAATGCCTCTTTCGTCCCTAGTTGCACAATATATTATTTTTCTTCACTTTTCATTGGTGTTTCAACTTACTTAGCATTGAAGCATTTTCCAAATTTTGTTCTCAATTTACCTACCTACTACAACGCTCAAATAAAAATATTAAAATTTACTGGACTGAAAGAAATTTTGAGAACTAAATTAGGAAATTGGCAATTAAAATAAACAAAATATAATCTTTATTTATGTTTTTCATTGCAACAACCATTGTATTTACCAAGTAAATTTAATAATTATTGCAATTTTATCGTTTAAAACAATTGAATACGCGTAAATTACACGTAACTCGGAAGCAAACAAACAGATGTGCGTTGCGACAGCTGCTCTTTTTATTTTACAATAAAACAAATTTTAACATTAAACACAAAATTTCAAATAAAAAGAATAGCTATGCTTTCTTTAAGTATACATAATCACGTGTAGTAAAAATTGTAGTTTTATTTTTTATTTTTATAGTAATAATTTGAAGAAAATTCATTCTACACTCTGATCAGTGCTGCTTTTTCCCAATGAAACAAGTTAAAAATCGCACGCTTGTTAGTTTGTTGTGAGATCTACAAGTGTTCGGATGCATATTTATGTGTTTTGTGTGTTAAATGATAATGTACACACTAATATTTAAAGTGAAATAGAAACATTTGTGTAAATGTGTTTTCTTAAACGAAGGCGTCAGGTATGAAGATTTCCCATTATCTGGTAAGTACTATAATCATCATTTAATCGATGTAAAATGCGTTATATAAATGAGATCTTTGAACATATTGTTTTTATTTATTTATAATACATACATACATCGTCGGATTTCTGGTAAAAAGACTTAACCGCCATTTGACTAGTTTTGAGATAAACAGGAAAAACTTGTTTTTATTTACAATATTGATTTATTTAACAAGATATTGTGTTATATCGATGAGATTAATATTTTATACATTTTTCAACATACTTTCGCAACATTTTGAAGCATATATCATGAAATATTTAATAAAAATGTTTTTCTTTTTTTGTTCAATATAGCTTAATACCTAAATTTTTAATATTTATATAGTTGTGAACACCAGATTAATAAATAATATCAAAATAAATTAACTTTTGTGGAACACAACTCGTTAACATCACCCATTACATTAACACAGAATGGCGTTTAAGACATTTCGTATAAAATTTTTGTGCGCATCAAATAGTGTCAGATGGCGTTTACGAAACTTTAGAAAGAATTACCTTCTAACATAAATTTTTTGGCGCTCAGATATTGTGTTTAGAGCATGCGTCGTGAAGAGACGTATCCGTTTATGTGCATAACTCATTTTATCATTTTTTGGCGGTTAAGTCTTTTTACCAGAAATCCGACGACATATGTGTATGTATCTTGTAATATTATTGCACAATTAAAATACATTAGTTGGTGCTATGTTACGAAATATTCGTATTCAATTTTGAACCGCTTCAACGTATATTTTATACCAAATTTGTAAGTGGTTAAATTTGCACAACTTGTTGTGGACCCATATAAACTAATTTTAGTGTCTATTTTAAACAGAATTTCTTAGTGTTTTATTCTAAATCTTTGGGCTTAAATTATTAATAAAATTTTACGGCACAGACAGGACTTGAAAAAAATAAATCACCAGATTTCAACCCTGGACCATTGGTATACGAATCGGTACCTATACCACTACGCTACCTTGGTCGGTATGCACAAAATAGTAGAATGCAAATGAGGAAATGAGAATAAGTATGTAATAATCCGCGTTAGAAATGGAAGTCCATGATAGATATTGAACTGATTGCGAGAATAATGATAGCTACGATGATGTAATGAATCAGGTTTTGGGAATAATAACAATTATCGTATTAGGGTGTAGTTAATCATTTGGCAGATTACTATGAATACGGTGTATTGAATTGTGACAGCCTGTATTGTTATTGTAATTAGAATGATGAATTCGATGCGATGGCGATAGCCCTGTGGTTTCGACTCAGGCATTCGCTTATCTGTAATTAATTGCATTTCCACCTGAGATTATGGTTCATCTCAAATCAACGCCACAACCTAGGTAATACATTATCTTGGAACAAATTATTCAATTATAACGAGAAAATGAAATTGGTTGAGCAAAATAGTCAATGAAATAAATAGAAATTAGGGTGCCCATATCTGTATTGGTTGTATTAAATAGGAATGACGATGGGTACCCAGGTACTCGGAACCTACCCGATAATAATGTACCCGAGTATAAAATTTCTTCCCCGATTATCCGAAATATACCCGCTGCCCGTTAATTACCCAATACCCTTTAATTACCTGAACAGTTTTCAGCTGCCGGAAAGATTTTATCTAAAAGAAGAGCTTTTTATTACCATACCATAGGTAATTAGTATAATTTATGTTAAGTTTTTTATATAGAAACAGTACATTATTTATTTGTATTACTTTTTATTTAATATAATATATGTAAACCATGATTATGAATTTTATTAAAAAATAAACTGCTAATATAAGGGTAACTGGTATTTAACAAATTATCGAATTGTGTATATATACTTAAAGGATAACGGGTAATTAAAGAGTATCGGGTAAATAACAGGTAAAGGGTACTATCCGGGTAGTTGTTTCGGGTATTCGAGTACCAAAATTATCGGAATTCGTTAGAAAAGAACTCCACGTCGAGGTGAGAACATATTTTAGATTTTAGGCAACACTTTTTCAGAAAATGTATACATTTTATTTTTTAATAATATAACATTATGCTTGTTTCTATATTGTTATTGTTGTATAGCAAAAGAAACTTTTTAAATTCGACTAAATATTTAGGTTATAGCATTTGAAAATTAAAAGTACCGGCAGTAATAATAAAAAATGATTTTTGAATTATTGCCCCAAAAGTAAATTAACCCCACATTTAGATAAAAACTTCAAAATTTTCAAAAATCTAATTTTTATGTATCTGGATACTTCTCCATGCGCTGATTCCAAATTTTGAAACCGCAGGTCCATATCTGTTTTCGTTCTCGAGATATTTAAATTTAAACTTTTGCTTAAAACAGCCCATTTTTGGGCAATAACCCAAAAATGGGAAGAGATATGAATGTGTCGACATCACCATTCGATTCTACGGACAAAAATACATAAGTATAGCAATTTTAATAATTTTTGTCCAACTGGTTCATTTTTTATGAATAAAAGTTTGAAAACCCCTGAAAATGGGCAAAATGTGAAAAAATCGTAAGGGGTACCCCTTACGATTTTTTCGATTTTTGGCCATTTTCAGTTATTTTGCTTTAGAAATCGTATGCGGTGTTCAAAAATTATGAAAATTGGTGTACTTATGTAATTTTGCCCGTAGAATCGAATGGAGTTGTCGCCAAATTCATATCTCGACCCATTTTTGGGTTATTACCCAAAATTGGGCAGTTTTGAGCAAAACTTTGAATGTAAATATCTCGAGAACGAAAAGAGATATCGACCTGCGGTTTCAAAATTTGGAATCAGCGCATTGAGATGTATCTAGATACATAAAAATTAGATTTTTGGAAATTTTGAAGTTTTTATCTAAATGTCGGGTATATTGACTTTTGGGGCAATAATTCAAAAGTGGGTAGAGATATAAACTTGGTGGTAATATTATTTGATTGTAAATGTACGCATTTTTAGAGTATTTATGTATGAGTATACATATTGTATATTTATGTGATAATTTTATTGGATTTATAGAATATTTTCCAAGGAACTTTCTGTATGGAATTTGTAAAAAATTGTATTATGTTCGTGTTACAATTTTACTGGATATATAGAATCTTTTCCAATGAACTTTTAGTATGAGATTTGTACAAAATACATCAAACTAAGGAAGGTCTTGTGCTGGCCACAACAGATTTTTTTTTTTTTTGTTTGCCACTAGTAAATAGGTTATACGTATATATTATTGTATATTGTATATTTATTGTATATATGCAAATTTCTTTTTTGTTATTATTGTATAGCTTATGCCAAATAAAATTATTATTATTATAATGTTATTATACTTTAAATCTAAAATTATCTCATGGAGAAATATAACATCAGTAAATTATTATTTTTCTTTATTGTACTATTTAATATAGAGATTATATTTAAATATAATGTAACTAATTTATTTAATCCAAAGTCCTAATGTTGTGTCAGAATAGCATAAGGTTTAGCCTGTATGTTCTCTGTATTTTTTCGTGCAGTATTTGTAATATAAACAAAAAATTTGTGTTCATGAGTAAATAAATGTAATTCACAACAATTTTGAGTAAATTATAAACTCAATTGTGCATTGTGTAGAGTTGTTTATATAGAGCAATTAACTTTCCGCAATTGTTCATAGCGCATGTAAATATATTTTTAAATAGTGCGTTGAGACATGTTTATAACCTAATAAAATTCATGTTGTTCCGATTCTGTAAATGAATTTTCATCACGAATGAAGTGGGTTTAAAAATTAAATCGATAAATCAAATTGTCACAATGCATAAACAAATATAATGGTATTAAATTACTTTTAAATTCTCATGTATCATGCATGAGCATAGAGTAGAGTGTGCCTGTCTGCCTGCCTGCAATCCAGCAATGCGACGGTAGTTGCAGTTGCAGTTGCAGTTGCACCACATACCGATACACGCATTTTAATATCTAAATTATGCTATTTGCGAGATAAATTATCAGCCATTCAAATTGCCCATCCTTTTCATCGCGCGTTTTACACGTACTTCTGTTTAACAAGATATTAAATCATCATATTAATACGGATAAATTTTGGCTAATATTTGGTAATTATTTACTCACTATATTACTGTCATTTGGCATATGCAACTCTGTTTTCACTAGTTTCAAACTTTTTAATTTGCATTATTTACTGTACAAAATTATTAACATTCGGTTCATTTGTTCTATGTTCAATTGATTCATTAAAACTATTTTAATTGGAATAATACTACCTTTTTTTAGTTTAAGTTATGTATTTATTATTTAAACCCAACGTTTCGGCACCATAAACTGGTGCCTTCTTCAGGGGAAAACATTGACATAAATATGTGAAATAACAAAAACAACAAGTAACCAAGGTAACAAAAAAAGTTCGTAAATGTTACCTTGTTTTTATGTATACAATTTTCTAGACAATATATGCATGCCCGGCAATAACTTGGATGGCGAACATGCATCTTCCCAGAAAAAAATCTCCTTTTGCCAGAGGAAAAACCGTCCCAAAAACTGGCAGAGAAGTAGCGAAATACCGCAGCCGTACTCTTTATTAACCATTTTATGTTATATAAGTATTGTATTGCACTTCGCTATCGAACCGTCGTTTTATAACAAAAAAATTACAGAACTTTACCAAATATTGTTTTTTATTATATTTAACATGTCTTCTGCACATATATAATTCTATTTATATGTATTTTTCATTGTATGAGGAAGTTCCTAAATGTATTTCTATTTCAAATAAAAATTTATTAATATTTTATAAAAAAAAAACTGCATTCTGAATCAACTTATTCAATTTCAATTCTTAATTATTAATAGAATTTGAGATCTAACATTTTTATGTTTTTAATTGTTATAAACAAAATATAAATATTTACCACATAGTAGTAGAGCAACTTTTATCTAAATTCACCGACTTCAAACATATATCTGTTAATTCTCAAGATCTCAATCTTATCACGTTATCTTGGCAACATACAGGGAATTTATTTTAACATGCAACATATGGCGGATCACTTCCATGGTTACTCACTATTGTCAAAAAATGACAGCAATGTAATATTTGTCCATTTTAAAATGCAACATACAAAATTTATAGTTTTGTATTATCAAAACTAATTTCCAATAAATTAGCCTATATACGATTAACAAGAAATTAAATCATGAGTGTTGCACATCTTAACAAACTTTAGCTTACAAATATTCATAACTTTCATGTAATAAATGTTAGAAAATACCCCTATTCACACTGAGGCAATATTCTAGTCGATCGTAATAAAATTGACACCATTTGTGATGTGTTCTGGAGGTATCTTCTGTGCTGCAATACTATTTATAATGTTGCATTTTAAAATGGACAAATATTACATTACTGTCTTTTTTGACAATAGCGGTAACCATGGAAGTGATGAACCATAATGTTGCATTTTAAAATAAATTCTCTGTATAAAAAAAAAAACATTTAATTTTGGCCAGAATAAAATCAAATTGAAAAATTACAGGACTTTTTCTACTGAATCAAAAATAATAACGCTAATTTATATATCCACTTCATTTGGCTTCCGGTTTAATTTGGAATAAAAATTGAATATTCTGTACGTTGATTAATCAAACAACAGGTGTCAGTGTCAATGATTTACATGTCAAAGACTCAAAATCAATTACGCGAAAAACGGAAAATGATAAAGGGAAGGGTAAAAATGTACACCGATTTTTGTCATCTGCTGGAATTCATTAACAAAAGCCACTATGCAATTATTTCCCAGTGGGTTACCTCATTCTATTTAACTTTGTTTCATCACTACTCAAATAAAAACACGAGAGGTGTTTTCAAACTTCTGGGAATTGTGTTCTAATTTTTATATTTTAGTAATTTTACTCAAATTTACATCGTCATTTTTAATAGTATAAGTTCCTTCATAACAATAATTTTAAAGAACAGTTTTGGAGTGTTCGCAATGAAGAATTTTCTAGATCGCAGAAATAAACAAAATTATAAGCACTTTAGCTACTTGTGTGTTTAACGCTAACTTACTTTAACTTTAAAGTTTGATCTAAAAGTGGAAATTGTGTTTCATAAACAAAATTTAAATTGAAGTTATCGGCTAAAGGTCGGGCCGGGCCAAAGCTCGAAATTGGGTCCATCCGACATTCCTAATTTTGATTTTTATGTGAGGCGAAATGTTTAATTTTTTTCGTGCCAAATTTATGAAAACCCTCTACATCCTTATAACTTTCGACATTAGTTAACATAAGTTGTTAAAAAAAGAGACACTTCTAGTGTAAGTTTGTTATAAAAATTACAGACTTACGAGTATTTAACACTTTGTTTCCCAAAGGCGGTCGAAAATTTAAACTGTTTCACAAATCTTATACAAAAAGATATCATTTACATAAGGATTTTTTATCTAACTTTGTTTCTACTCAAAAATAAGACAAGAAATCATTATAGTAGAAATAAAAATCACTTTCATTTAAGTATACGAATAGTAACAATAGTAATAATAACAACATGACAATAGCATTATTACGCTTTAATGAATAACCTTGAATTTTTGAAGTAAAATAACATTTTTATTATTAACTTGTGAAGTATGTTGTTATTAAATCATTTTGACCCTTTTCAACTTCATCCATTTTCATTAAAATATTAAGGAAACTGTGCATTTGATTGAACTATAAGATTTTTCGGGCCGGCCCGAAAAGCTCGAATTTTCGGGTCGGGCCAAAATCAAAAGTCCGACTCACGTCAACTTTTGCAAATGATTAGCCCGATTCGGCCCGATAAAAAATATCTTCGGCCCGGCTCGATGATCGACTCGAAATCGGGGCGGGCTTCGGGCCGGGCCGGGCCAAAGCTCGAGATCGAGTGCATCTCTAGTCAAAGGTACTTTATGTGAGTAAAAGTTTACTTTAAGACAATGTTGATAGTTCAAACTATAGAAAAATAAAATGATTTCGAATTCATCGTCCTTAAATTCAGTTGATGAACCAAAAATATTTGGACGACGTGTAAATCATTTTGATATGTGGAATGATTTTCAATCAACAGATTTAGGTTAAATAAAGAAACATTCCGGTGTTTTTAATTGAAATTAAAAAATTAGACTACGACTAAACAAGTAATAATGGTTAACTATTCATTTTAAAATATATGAACTATTGTTATATAAAATTTCAGGGGCGACTGTATAATTGCGCAAAATCAACTTTTGCTAACTCTCAGATTTTATGCCACTGGCTGCGTGGTTAGGATGTCAGGAATATCTACAGATTTTGTAAATGATTCAAAGAATCTACATCCCAAATAATTAAACGTGTGTTAACTACATTAGCATCTCTATCACCATTATAATTCGCATAATCCAACATTGATTCCGCTGACTGCGTTCAACTCGAATGGTACCAATAAGTATATGGGCCGAAGTCGGCATGAAACTTTGTACTATCAAACGAATTAAATAAAATATGACTAAGGGTACAAAAGGGTTAAATTTGTTTTGTTGTTGAGAATTACTACTTAGTTCTAATTAGCCTTTTGTGACTAGGACGATCCAATCTGAATCTAAAGTTGCATAGGGCTAAGAGTAAATTAGGATATGTTCATAAGATGTTTAAATGCAATGGTAATTCAACCCTACATCTAATAACGTGACAAATAAAGTATCAAATCATTTCAGCCACCATAATAGAGTAGCCATAGCTCAGATGGTTAGAACGTTAACCCGACAAATTAAGATCTTGGGTTTAAATCCCGGTGGCTGACATAATCTTTTCACAATTTATTTTAAATGAGGAGTGTTCATTCAAAACTTAATATGTTCATCATAAACAGTTTTGAGAAAAACGCGAAAAACTTACTATGTCCCAGCTATATATTTTTTTAATTCGATTACTTCATATATAATTCAGTTAGCAAATGTTATTAAATATCCGATAATATAATATTTGTATATCTTTTCAATTAGCTTAAATTTGCAAAAAATATTTGGACATGTTAACTTTTGCATGGAAAAATTGAGACATGTTAACTTTTGCATGGAAAAATTGGGAAATGTTGAATTTTGTTTGGATTTTTTTGTTAAATTATTAAGAAATTAAGTTTAATTTAAACTTTCATAAATTAAAAAAAAAAAAAAACTTATAATTAGTGTCGACAACTTTTTTATATTATTATACTAGTATTCATGTCATTTAAGTTGAATGTATTCTCTATCCTTTCCCGTACATTTCTTTATATGAATCCTTTTAGTGTCCTTTAGGCCAGTCATTTTTTTTTTTATATATATTTTGTAGTTCTTTGATATTATATATTTTCCATTGTTTCCCTAACCTCATTACTCTTCCTACAATTTTGTATAAATCTTCATATTCAATTTTATATGAACATTATATAGTAGACATTTATAGCTTCGTTTGAAATTAATAAAACTGTATTACTTATTCAAAGGACATGTTAAGATTTGGTCAAAACATAAAAAGTTTCAACCAATAGTTAACATGTCCAGTGGACATATTAACATTTGATTGAAACTCAATTTTTATTGTTAAGTTTATATGGGACATGTTACAGTTTTCTTGAAACCGAGCATGGCAATCGATTCGGATGACCAGATTTAAGGCGAACACATGTATAACTCATTTTTGACAAAAAATGGACATATCAACTTTTGAATGAACACTCAAATATATCGACTGTCAACTTTTTTAATTTTAATCATTCATGTCTAGCAGACACATGTGAAAACAAATCACTGATTACATATAGGAAGGGTTTTTCAAATATTTTTCTTCGTTATTTATTATAAAATATGTCGTTTTCTAATTAGGCTGGCAATAATTAACAACCCGCAGTGATTACTCACTGCTAAGTGTGCCAATTTGCTTTAGGTTTCGCAAAATTTAGTAAAATCTGCAAAGAAATTAGTTTACAGGATATCTGCGGCAGCCTTTGTGGTATAGAATTTCCACATGATTGCTTAATCCATGGGACAACACACGAAAGTTGCTAGCGGAATTGATAAAAACATGTCAGGATGCTTTTAACAAAATTGAAAATGATTTGTGCAATACTAAAACGAAAAACGTTCCTTGGAAAGATTAATGGAAATAACAGAAAACATATTGTAACAAACCGACAAATGGGCAGACGAGAACTGCAAAAAATGCGAACTCATTTGTCTCTAACATCAATTAACTTGCTATAAATATAAAAACTTTGACTTTAAACGTTTCTTCACTTCTTTCTTTAACTTTTCAACCTCTTGTTGTCTTTTGAACACTTTGGACGTCTAGAAAATTATTTTTTTAAATGTAATCTGGAGGTTCTGAAGAATACAACTTGTGGAGTATCAAACAAATATTTTGTATTATTCTTCTTAAGTTTTTATTTTAACGGTACAAGTTAACACCTAACGTGGATTAGATATTTATGAATGCAGTTGCAAATTAATCTTGCGAGAGAAACGCGGGCAGGTTTTCAATTCTTCTTTGACTTAGCAATGTTCTGCAATCTGGTTACTATATTTCTCTAAATATAACATCAATAACCTAACCTAATGCACAAAAGTCACGCTTAGAAAAGGGAAAACTCGGGCCGAGTTTTATTGTTGTTATATTTAGAAAATATACCATTTCAGCTTATAAATTAACGAGCATGAAGGTATGCGCTAAATGTCTACGTCATAAGCGGTGATGACGTTTTAGTTTTAGCGTGTACCTACATTTTATTTTAGATGTCCAGACACAGCCATATAAAAAATACAGAAAAATTGCAATTCGCGAACCTGAGTAACTGGGTTCGATCCCAACCGATGCCAAATATTTCGAATTTTAAATGGCACAAAAGTGACCTCTGTGGTGCACTCTCCACGCCAACAATAAGTGCCCGTGAGGTGCACCTGGTAAACCCCCGCACGGTACAAATATGTCATCATCATTACCGATATCTGTGTCAAAGCAGATTGACACACCCAGATATGGGTAATATGCCGAGATAGCGATGCACGACGATACGCGAGTACTCTCGTATCTCGTCTTGTCTCGTAGCATTATGCGCGACGAGAATGAGAACGAGACGAGATCGATATTTTACATTTCTTGTTTTGCGTGCATCATTATAGATGCATGAGGTGAGAAATATCTCGCATCTCGTCTCGTCTCATAGCGTTATGCGAGACGAGAACGAGATTACGAATCTGAAAACGAGACGAGATCGATAATTCACATTTCTCGGCTTGTCTCGTCTCGCGTGCATCCCTATGTCGAGATGATATATTTATATTTATTTTATTTGTTATAGAAAGAGTAATTATTTATATCAGGTACCTTTGTAAGAGAAATGCTAAGACTACTAGACCGTAATTCTTATATTTATTCACATTGTTCTTGACAACTGTAAAAGACGTAAGAATAATAGCTCGTTTCCAGTCGTCAAGTGTTCCTCTATGTTCCATATAATACTTACAAAGGTAGATTAGCTGCTCAAAAATTCCTTTGCCTACGAGCTCACTTTGGAGTTGTTTGTTTCTGCACTTTTTACTTTTTAATCGCGAGAAAACACACCGTTTGTGTTCGCAATTCGCTTTCGTACGTACACAGTAGGTTTCTGTATAAATAAAGCATAGCATAGCCTTCTTGTTTTCAACTGTGCGAAAATCAAGTATCTTTTTATACATTTACAGATAAAGTATTTCTTGGTATTTCATTTATATACATTTCAAAGAAATAAAACCATTTAATACAAAACACTAAAACCTAATGAACATAGCCGAAGCTGCGGGGGATGTAAGGGAGTTGGGCCCCAACTCAGAGATGGGCGCGGGCCGTGAATTTTGTCGGGTCACGATGGGTCACGACGTGACCCGTGTGAACGTGATTATATTTTAAATTTTGCGCCATGATTGGACGTGAGCGTGAGGGACTAGAAATATACCGTGAGTGATCGTGCGTGATTGAAATTTAATCGGGCTTGAGTGATACGTTTCATCTTCTTTTTTAACCAAAAAAACTATTTTTAATTTCAATATTTTACTTTATATTCTTATTATTAAAAGTATATCGAAATATGAAATTATATATTCAAATAGATCTGATTTTGCTAAACATATGTCTCAAATTACGTGACACGAACGTGACCCACCGTGCGTGATCGTTCGTGAATGCCAAAATAAATTCGTGAGCGTGAGTGACCGTGACTCAAACATAAAAAGTCGTGCATGACTGGTCGTGATTACATTTTTAGTTTCGTGAGCGTGCGTGATCGTGAACAAAAAGGTACTCACGCGCCCACCTCTCCCACCTTGAGTCAAATATTAAATTATTTTACTAATGCAAAGCAAAATTACAATAAACATCATATTTTAAATATAAATATTATGTTTACGAATTACAAGAAATATTATTGATAGAGCAAAATAGTTTGCACATTTCAGGGTCAACTTTTTGAGAAAAGTTTAATAGTCACTTATCTGGAACGATTCAATACTGTGTAACTGGTATCCATACTAATACATTAATGACAGAATAATAAATATTGCATCTTAGCTGAAATTCACGGTAGAAATATGATTAACTTTTTTTTTTAGAAAAAATAATCACAATATTGTAATTCAATCATAAGAACGTAACATCAATTTTTTGTTTTATTTGTTCATTCACGTTGATTACGAGTGGAATATAGGCATTTGAAAACGGTTGGAAATATTTTTCTGGATATAAAAACATTTTTTTTAAAAGTAAATATTATTCATTTACACATAAATGCATCGAATATTCCATTAGAAAATGAAATAAAAATACGCTAGTTGTTTACATTGTCTTATTTTATTTAAAAATCTCATAATGAAATGATATAGCGATTTTTAAATTAAACTATGATTTGATTTGGTCAGTAAATATTCAATATCAATATTTTTAACAAAATAAATTATAATAAGTAGGTATGCAATTTAATTTATAAATTGAAATCAGTGTGAATTATTATTTTAATTCGTTTTACATCATATAAAACAGGACAAATAAATATATTTATTAACTTGCTACTAATACAAAATTTAATATACACGCACAAAATATTACATTATTTTTAATTAATACCCCGTTAAAAACACACTGAATAAATTCAGAAATGATTATTATTATTTGATGAAAATATTCAATTAATATTATAATATTCACAAATTGGTTTTAACATTTCATAAACCCATTTAACTTTTAAAACAGAGCAAATAATAATAATAATAATAATAATAATAATAATAATAATAATAATAATATTGTGCCAATAGTTTCCTCACCCTTTTCTGTGCAGGTATGGCGAACATACCACTATAAACTTACGCTGTCGAAGCACCAGTAGGTGCCCTATACTCCCAAGTTGAAAAAGGAAAAAGAATAAGAAAAAGTCTTGTCACTTTAGTTATGCAGACTTGTAATGTAATCAGGGATGGTAACAGAACCGGAACCGAAACCATTAACCGAAAAATACCGGAAAAATGTGAGAACCGAAACCGAAACCTGTACCGAAAGTCGAAACAGATACAAAACCGGAACCGAAAGCAAAACCATTTTTATCGGTTAACCGCATTATGTACAGGTCTCTTGTTAGTTGTTAAATATTGTAAATTTTTATTATTAAAATACTTATGTATAAAAAAGTATAAACATATTTTTTTATGTCGAAACGTATTTAAATTTTCATTTAACATGGAAAATTAGAATATTTTGAATATTTGCTTCCCATTAAAATTGATTGTTATAAAACTTTGTACACGTGTTTGTGGACACTTTTTACATCATTATAATAATTAACTGTTCAATAAAAATCAATAATATTATCATTCTCGTAAATTACTTTTGCAAAACCGAAACCCTTTTAGTAAAACCGGTATACCAAAACCGATTGCTGTATAAAAACCGAAACCCAAATCAAAACCGTAACCCAAACCGATATTTTTTATGGTTACCTTCCCTGAATGTAATATTTAAAATCGAGGAATGGTGGGCATGGTTAGTACATTTCTATAAAGATTACCAACTTTATAAAATTTTGAGAACTAAAGAAAGAAACTCTCAATGAAAATAACCATTTTTTTTATTATTATATTTTTCATTTTTACAGTTCGGAACAAATGAGCATAGATAAGTTATATATCATTAAAAAGTTAAAAATCATTTCTTTGTAATATGGCGTCCATATAAAAATTAAAATTTTTACATCATAACTCGAAATCAAACAGAAAATTTGAGCATCGCCATCCGAAAGAATATAAAATAGTGCCTTGAAGTTGTGCAAACCATAATCTAGTATTATTTTATACTCTATAGATATTCACAAAAATAAATGGGGGCATTAAAATTATGCTGTTTTCGCTGTCACTCATTTTGTATTTTAGATTTTTGGGTGATTTTTTAAATAATTTACTTATCACAATTCAACCAAAACTGTCAAATTTCTTAAACAGTTTGATATTCATTTGTTTAAGTAATTGCACATGATATTTGACCATATAAATCGGCATTGGTAGTGATAAGCTCCAACAAGAGCGAAACGCGTCCATAGTTACTAGCTGGGCACGGCCGGCGTCTGATGATGGCCGAAAGGTTGATTCAGACGCTGAAATCTTGGAAAACATGGCGTGT
Source organism: Ophonus ardosiacus (assembly GCA_943142095.1). Taxonomy (NCBI): domain Eukaryota; kingdom Metazoa; phylum Arthropoda; class Insecta; order Coleoptera; family Carabidae; genus Ophonus; species Ophonus ardosiacus. The sequence goes on along the minus strand of OW964833.1, from coordinate 45,498,520 downwards.
GTTTTCTTAATACTTTATTAAACATTGTTTCACCTAGAGTTCGCTATTATTGTACAATTAGTTTTAGTTTTATGTTTCAGTAGACTATAACAACATAGCGTTCACATAATGAGATATTAAATAGTTTTAGTAAGTCCTGCCATCTATGTACAATACGTAATATAGGCCGAAAACACCATCTACGTTTTCTTTTATTTACATTTCTTAGGTATAAATATAATATTAAGGAACTAGAACAAAAAAAAAATTTAACCGCTTCATTTTTTATCAAATTAAACTTTGTGGAGTGTTTTGTGGTTATGTTTAAATTAGTGACATTTCGGTAAAGAAAGATAGCTATATACCTTCATTTCATTCTACGCATGTTGCTATTGGTGCATTCCTAAACGTAAACGTAAAGTTTGAGGTTTGTAAACTTTAGTTTTAACTTTACACTACGGTGAGGAAGTGTGAATGTTCTCATATGATTGTATGGTTTTATAAAATCTTAAACGTAAACATAAATGTAAACCTTAAAACTAATAATTTATAGGAACAATGTATAAACTAGTAACTATAACTATAAATTTTGCGATTATGTTTCGTCGCAAAATTTATATTAAATATTGAAAATGTAAACAAAATGAAACCAGGAATTTGTTAACTACTAGATGGACTGAGTGAATCTTTACCATGTACCCGGCCAGATCGACAGAGATAGTCACACATAATTCCGATTTGTTGTCTTTGTTTCCGTTACTTGTCAAAGCTTTTGTTTGACAGGTTTGACAGAATTTAGGTTATTCTTGATGTCATCATTGAAATATAATTATTTTAATATATGACAATGGTTCGAAAGTGTTGTGTTAAAAATTGTGTATCGAAATATGTGATGAACGGTGCTGTGTCATGATTAAAATTATGATTTATTCTAAAAAATAATTTGACAAATAAACATAACTTATATTCTTATATGTGTTCTAATTTAGCGTTGCATTGGTTGTATTCGTACTTATTTCACGTTTCATGATCAAATATACTTAAACACAATTTTTGGCGTGAATTTGACAGATGTGAATATGACAGATATGAATATCAAATGCACTTGTCTAAAGTGGAGTTATCTATATCTTTCTCACTCACGCTTTCTGTGTTCTCTCTTAATCTAGCCGGGTACACAAGAAATACATATATCGATATACACTTGCTCCATCCAGTAGTTAACAAATCCCTGAATGTAACCCATTTATATTAAGTGACCTTGTGTTTCATTACAGTTACTAGTTTATACTTAAAAAAAAATATTGTAGCTGAAGATGGCCACATATCAATGGCCGAAACGTCCGTGTATTGTAATGTAAAACAGGTTGCGAATGTATACGTATACATACCGCAACCCCAAGGAACTTTAAGCCCAATAAAAGTATTTATAAAATTAAAACTAATAACTTATGTGAATGAGCCTTTAACGAGAAAAATGGAAATCGCTAAGCAGATTTTATAACGCACATCCGCTTATTAAAGAAGTACGCCATTACTACCAAAAAGCTGAAAGTGGGGGTTATCCCGATAAGTACATATATCTATAATAATTGTACATACGGTCTATTATCGAGTGAAATGCAGCTACTGTTTCTGAACCCAAACCGCATGGCGTGGAATCTAGTATGTTGTGTAGTTCGGCGTATAATCGGATCTACTAACAACTGTGGAATACGTTATCCGAGCAATATGATGACCTGAAACTGATTGCATTCAGGTCGAGTATAATTGAAGGAGGTCCCAGATGTGACTGTGTTTCTGTCAGCCTGGGTTCTAATAATACTTCATGTCTTCTTCCTAAAATCTTTATATCTCAGTCTACAGAAAATTGAAATTATATACTTGAGTTGTCATTATCCAGTAACAGTTATTTTTACCTCTCGCTAAGAGAAGTATTGAATTCATGCTAAAATTCGCATATCCAGATTTTAATGAATAAGCACGATTTAAGATCACTAGAATCCGATTTTAACATTTTTACAATGATGCATGTGTGTGTGTGTGTGTGTGTGAACGAGAGGTATTGTGCAGGCAACAACAGATTTTTTTAAATATAATATAATCATTCAGACATTAGATTAATATCTTGTGTACTGATAAAAAAATAATGCTGGTAATCAAATATATATTTTTACAGAAATTTATTCATCGCAAATTAATTGGTACTAGATTCTAACACGCTTGGTCTTGTTGTTATTCCCTCTACAGTATTTCAACAGTATTTCTTAATCTGCAACTGGCTGGTCATCTTCTAATCTCTCAGTAAATATCAAATTCAGTGCTGATATGCACTCTAGTGAAATTATTAAATAAAAACTGTTTTCTTAGCTTCAATGAATGCTATATTATCTTTGCTTTTAAGTACCCTTATGATGCTTAATTCTATGATGCTTTTTAGGCATTACGCACTGTGTATATTATTCTTTAATAAGTGAGACTAATTTTGTTATGAGATTAAAGAGAAAATTGTGTAGTAGGGGAGGTTGTTTCTTTGAATTTTTTTAAGAGTTGTTAAGAGCTCTATTATAGTGATTAAATGCTGTGCAAACAAATGTCCCCCTGTAAACTTCAAAGTGAGCTATGCTTCAATGAAACAAGCTTATTTACAAAACCAATTTCTTATGTTGTATTAGGAAGGGAGAGCACTTTGAAGACAGGTTGTATGAATTACACAATATATTGAAATAGGGTTTTCAATATTTTTTCTAAAGAAAAAATAGTAATTTTTAAAAATATACAGCATAAAAGTAAACAAAGAGTTTCAATTATTCTTAGCGATTCAATATTATGGTCCTCTATTCTTATTATTTTTTTTTTTAATAATATTGTTCTTCCTATTCAAGTCAAATGAATTGAATTGGATTTTGCAATAATTAAGTTCAATAATACAAAATTGAATATACGTACATTGGTGTCGAAAAACAGGCACAGAGTTCTCATTAAATTTTTTTTGTATTTTTTGTTTAAAAAGTAAATGTCATTTTATTATACTTATTGTGAGACTTATTGGATATGATATACCGTAAGTATTTTTTACGTGAAACATTTTTGTTTGTCATATCCATGGTTACGACTTGATATTTGATTGACAGCAATGTATTTGCCAGTTCCATTTAAAATGAAACATAGGGAACGAATCTGACAGACGTATTATATTTAAATGTTGTAAGAAATTTAGCGGAGTCATAAAACCACTAAAATATTTCGGGCACAAGGTGCACACAGTATTTTTTCTACATCTAAATTTAATTTTTAGAAACAGGAATAATTATTTAAACAAAATTAACCTCTAATGACATCTTGTCAATATGACAGATAACCGTTGAATTTCCCTATAAGTTATGATTTGACATTTGATTGACAGCAATGTATTATTATTATTATTATTATTATTTTATTTAGTTCCTTAGAATTTACAAAGAAATTGTGGAAGACGTCAATACAAATAAAATAACAGTGAGCATACAAAATCACATTTTTTTACAATATTCTACAAATTCATTTTCGGAGTAAAAACAGTTTCTGGCTAAGAATGATTTAAGTTTGACCTTGAAGCATTGAACAGTTTTTGACAGCTTTATATCAGAATGTAAATAGTTAAAATATTGTACTCCTTTACATTCAGGAGAGTTTCTGGCAATGTTCAAACGTTTATTTGGCACTCTGAAAAGATTATTATTTCTAGTATTTTTGTTGTGAACATCCCAATTTGTAATGAATTTATTTTTGTTCTTAAAAGCATAAATACAGAGTTGATAAATATAAAGACAAGGTAAAGTTAATATGTTATATTTTTTAAAATATTCCTTACAGGATATTCGTGATGAAATTTTTGCAATGCATCTGACTATTCTCTTCTGAGCAACAAACACATCTTTTATATGGACAGAAGAACCCCAAAAGCAAATACTGTAGGCTAATACCGAACCTATTTTGGCATGATAAAACATTAACAACTGAGCTTCATTTAATACAAATTTAATATGTCTTAATTGAAAAAAAATTGCAGTTTAACACAGATATAATATGGTCACAGTGTGTTTTCCAGGTAAAATTTTCTTCCAAATTTAATCCTAAAAATTTAGTGCATGGTGCTCTTGTCACAGTATTACCATTGACATTAAGAGATAAATCCGTGTTACACGAACTTTGATGAGTATGAAATCTCATGAAAGTCGTTTTTGAAGGATTAAGATACAAAAAGTTGTTATTAAACCATGCTGATAATTGGCTCATACTCTCATTACATGTTTCAACAAGTGTTCTATCATTTTTACTAGATACTACAATTGAAGCATCATCGGCATATAGTGTTAAATGACAGTCAGTTGTAACTGAGTCAGTAAGATCATTTAGATATAGGATAAACAAAATAGGGGCCATGATAGTTCCTTGGCCAACCCCTGAGTTCGAATAAAGAAAATCAGAACAGTAAGATAATCCGTCTTTTGTCTTTATATAAACAAATTGCTTTCTATTCTTCAAAAAACTATCAAGCCACTCCAGAGGTGCTCCTCTAATTCCTATTTGTTCTAATTTATCTATTAATCTATCGTGATTAACACAATCAAAAGCTTTGCTTAAATCACAAAAAATACCTACCGGATGTTCGCCCTTATCTAGATAGCATATAGATGTTGTACAAAAGTCATTTATAGCATTAACTGTAGAAGAATCGGGTCGAAAACCGTATTGATTGTTATTAATGATTTTATATTTACTTAGATAAGACTCTAGACGATGTAAGTAGCAATATTCGTAGATTTTAGAGAAAATAGAAGTCATCGATATTGGTCGATAATTGTCTATAACTTCTCTATCACCTTTTTTGTGAAGCGGAATAACTTTGCTCAATTTAAGTTTATCTGGAAACCTTCTACATTCAAAGGAAAGATTAACTAGATATGTATTGTCTGTTTCATTTAAAATGACACATGGGGAATGAATTTGACAGAAGTATTATATTTAAATATTGTAAGAAATTTAGCGGAGTCAGAAAACCACTCGGGCATACTATATTTTTTCTACAACTAATTTTAATTTAGAATGCAGGTATAATTATTTAAATAAAATTAACCTCTAATGACGTCTTATCAAATGTCAAATTCGTTCCCTATGTTTAATTTTAAATGGAACGGGCAAATACATTGCTGTCAATCAAATGTCAAAATGTTTCACGTTAAAAAATACTCACGGTATACGGCTTACATGCAGTAATAAATAAATATTCCATATGCGGCCCTTAACAAATTTTTGTTGGACACTGTATCTCAGAAGATTCAAGAAGTGTCATGCATGATTTAAATATTAAAGACACATTTACCAACATCAATTTCACCTTATAAAACTTACAGTCTTACATATTACGTGTTTGTAGTATTCTGTAGTCCGGTGAATATTGCATCGCACAAAACCTTGACTAATTCGACACGTCACCAGGGATGAGTAGTACAGTAAGGGATGTTAGGGTTACGGGCGGTTACTCCCTACACACCGCAACCCGATTACTTCCAATATGGGGTGATATGACAGATAAGCACTGAGGGAGGATGAAGATTCATCAGTGGAATCAGAGGGTGCACAATATTGGTGAATCTTTAGTAGTGATTATTTGCTATGGTTGATTAGGAAAGTAGAAAGATTTCAATAGCTGACGTTCAGCAAAATGAACACAAAACTTTTCACGAAAATATTATATTATCCGCATGTGTGCAAAGTTTTATGTCGATCGAATATAATTTTCTAATTAAAAAATAGTTTATAAATTTACACGCAACACCGCATATCGCTTGCCAAGGTTGTGTCTGTAATCTATGCCATGTAAATTACGTCAATGTCTACGCGTAGTTTACGTCATTAGAATTTGTTTATTGTCTACGCCCAAGTAGACTACATTTATTTAGTCTTTAGTAATGTCTTTGGCTCAGTAATGTCTCTGGATTTTTAACACTCACATTTATCTGTCAATTACAAACATTTTAATTTTCCACTTGTTTTCCATGGGTTGCGAGACTCATTTACAACTTATTATTTTATATGTTTATATGCCTCTATCTTTAACTTTATAGTATAGTTTTTAGTTAAATATTTTTTAAGTCTTACAGTATTTGAGAAACCGTGGCTCCAACACACACACACACACACACACACACACACACACACACACACACATACGGACATCATCGTAAAAATGTTATAATCGGGTTCAAGGGACCTTAAAATCTGAATAGGCGAATTTTAGCATGATTCCAATACCTCTCTTAACGAGAGGTAAAAATTAGTCATGTAATGGATTAAAAAGTATAAATACTCAAATAAAATATTTACCTTGAAATAAATATATCCTAAATAATTATTTGTTGATAGATGACAATTTTCTTACTAAAAATACCAGCAATAACTTCAAACTAAGGGGAAAAATCCCTAAAAGTGATTCAGTGAGATTGAAATTATCGCATTATATCTAAAACACCCGAAGTGGATTGCGACCGTTGAGTAGAGTACCAAAACATACGCTGCTAGCTTGACGTCATACTATCGCATCGCAATAGAGCAGAGTTCCACCACAAGGTGCGGATGCGGGTGACTCCTCGACCAATAGGATTACGGCGGCTAGCGGCTGCGGTTGCGGGTGAAGGAATAGCCTGCCGGCACCCGCAGCCAAAACACAGCCCGATACTGTCACGTGACTGTACAGCATTTTTTTGTCATTTTGGTTTTGAAGACTTGAGGCGACAATGACTGCTTACAAAAAAGATAAGCATCTGTTTTCTTTAGAAAAGCAATTTTTCGTCCTAGATTTAACAGAGAAGCGGCCCATATTATGGGAGTTATAACCGTTTTCGCCTTTGATAAAACGTCAAGACGAATAAACAGTGGCAGTGTGGCGGAGCGGAAGTGGCAACCGCACCGCACAGTATGATAGCAAAAATAGCCACCCGCACCCGTACCCGTAGCCGCCAACCGCTTCGAAACCCGCTAGTGTGATACGAGATAAGCAAGACTCATTTAAATATCTTGCATTGTTTTCTAAGATAATAATAATAATAATAATAATAATAATAATAATAATACTATTTATTTCCAACAGACATAAGCCCAATTACAGGAAAACAATGACAAGCAATTACAAAAATATTACAAAAATATAACATTATAAGTACCAATGTAAATGAATTCAATACAAAAAATAATATGAATTATAGTATAAATAATGTTTTACAAATAGAATACAGGCATCATTCATTTGATAAAGAATCTAACAATATTTTAAGAGTACAGAAAAATATGTCGGTGTTAGCGGAAATCAAATTATAATTATTGCACATTATGTGTATAGATGATTTTGACAAAGCGTTTGTACGTGCACAGGGCAAATAGAAAATAAAATTGAATCTGGAGTTGATCCGAGGGGTGTAAAAGTTTAACTTAGAGAGAAGATATGAGCAATCAATTTTATTGTGAATAATTTTATAAAGAAAAGTAATAGATATACTTTGTCGTCTATTTTTAAGAGAAGTAAATCGAACAGTGTCTAGTAGTTCGACGTAATCACTACCTTGTGGAGGATAGTGATTCGTGGTTTTGTATATTAAGTACTTCACAAATCTTTTTTGAATTTTTTCGAGTGAGGAACTTTGATATTCAGATTGTGGAAACCAGGAAAGTATACAGTATTCCAGTTTAGCACGCACAAAAGAGAAATAAAGTGATGTAAGAGCAAGTACATTGGTGAATGTTTTACTATTCCTAATAATAAACCCTAATGCTTGATTAGCAGACTTACAAACATTTTTAACATGTTCGGAAAAATAGAACTCGGGGTCGAAAACCACTCCTAAATCTTTTACAACGCTACAGCGTTGTTGTGTTGTGGAATTTATATTTACGAGACGAGAAGTAGCTGAACAAGATAAGAAGGCTTGATAAAATTTTGTGTCGAATGCAGAATCTGTCTGAATCCATGCCTGTTTCCTGGTTGTTCCATCTGGTGACATATTAGGAATTAGGGGTTCGTCATCTTCCACATCGAATATCTGTTGTAGGATGAGTCACCAGGGTACATCTGTTGCCACCGCAAGACGCTTTCCCTCGTGTCCTCTCTGCAGCCACCAAGCTACACTGCTTCATTGTTACAATTTAATATTTGCTTTATTATATTGCGACCTACATTTTAATACGATTTAAATCACAGCTTTTCGCGACACAACGAAGTAAATCAACCCTCTCTGCTTTATGTTTGTACTCTGTAAGACTATTGACAAATAAGCTGCATTGCAATTGTTTCGCCGAACAGATAAGGCGTTAGTTAATATTTGCATGGAGTTTATTAGCGTCAATTTGTAAAATGAAGTAAAGCAAAAGCAGATATACAAGATAAAATATAAGAAACAATTAACTGTACTAAATCAAATATGTACTTTAAATTCATTTTGGATATGTAAGATGTGTGTCCACGAAGTACTAACAGCTGTTTATACAGATTTTCCTCTTGTAATTTTTTTTATACATTTTCATAGTGCGACAATATTAAATGCCTATTTATGATTTTGTGGAATCTATTGTTTCAGTAATATCTATGAAAATATGAAGTAAAAGGTAGCATTTTGAATAGTTGGATGCTTTGTTTCGGGCAGTATTTTGTTATTTTTTATTAAATTCTGAATGTTTGTAGCAATGATATATATACAGGGTGTAAATTTTAAAACGGGTCATAGGGCTATAACATAGAAAAACAGTTTTTTAGACGCCAAAAGTTTCTATATTAATTTATTGAAAAAAGAATTAGTGGCTATTATAAAGACAAAAATTACGAATTTTTTGATACCAAACACATTACATTTCTGTTTCATATAAAGCCAGAAAATAAATTTAGAAATTTACACAATTAAGAAAAAATATCATTAGCTGAAACTGAAAAATTACAAATTATTAAATGATTTTAATTGTTCCCTTGTAGATTGCAGTTTTTCCCGTTTCTTATTTCTAACTTATTTCTTATAACATGTAGATCATTTTAAATACCTATTACAATAGATTATTAGTTCATAAATTAATAACTTTAATCTTTAATGCCCTATCATGTTAGTAAAAAAGACAATGTTTTGTTACTGTCAGTTTCATGGCTAATGATATTTTTTCTTAATTGTACAAATTTTTAAATTTATTTTCTGGCTTTATATGAAACAGAAATGTAATGTGCTTGATACTAAAAAATTCGTAATTTTTTTCTTTATAATAGGCACTAAGTAGTTTTTCAATAAATAAATACAGAAACTTTTGGCGTCTAAAAAACTGTTTTTCTGTGTTATAGCCCTATAACCCGTTTTAAAATTTACAGCCTGTATATATATATATATATATATATATATATATATATATATATATATATATATATATATATAAATGAGTCGCCAATAGTTCCCAACTTTCAAACCATTGAAGTGAAGATGTGGACAAATATTTTAGTTATTCATTTTTGTAAAATATATGGCATATTCACATATCTGATTTAAATTACGTTTAATACAGTAAAAAAAAACACAATATATCATCGAAAAACACGTTATTTATGTTGCGGATACGATTTTTAATATCTAATGTAAGTGTGGAGTTTATTTTGCAACGTTCCAGCAGATCTGCAGTTATTTATGAGCTCGGAAACAGCAATTTCCTGCAACGGAAATAATAAAAAATAAACAATTCTTGATAATACATGCAGCGTTTTATATCTCTTGCTTCTCCTTAAGAAATAAGTACTCATTTGTAGTTAAATCCAATTATATTATATCAAAGCATGCTTTCAATCTAATATAAATTGTCGTTTCTTTTCTGCGACTGTGACTTTTTTAAAGATTGACATATTCGGAATTTTATAGATGTCAAGAATTATATATCTCTTTTAACAAAATTAATACTTTAACCAGTAAAAGGGCAGGAAAAACAAAAATTTACATATAAATAATACAAATTGCAAACTACAAAACTTTGTGAAAGATTTAAAATCAGTAATATAATAATAATTATTGCTTGTAAATATAGAAGCCGTGGAAAAAGTAGGGTAGGTACCGAGTGTCTATATGAAATATGTTACATAGGATATAAAATGATTTTTTTATTATTTTGCTGTAGTTAATTACCAATTAAGTAATTTTAGACAAAAATGCTTCAAACAAAATGTGTAGATAATACCACTGAATTATTTGGAGTTTTCTTCTTGATAAAACGACTTACCAGGCATCACCTCACTACAAATGAGCAATATTTATAAAATTTCAAATTCGGTTTTACAGGTTACAAAAAGTGTAAATTAAAATCTAATTAGTAATTTAGGTGTAAAATTTAATTATCTACACCTTTTGTTCGATACATTTTTGTCTAAAATAGCCTAAGATCGATTTGCAAAACGATGGATCTAGATAATGAAAAGAACATGGAAAACGATTTAGAAGATAAACAATAATAAATAAAAAAAATCTGTTGTGGCCAGCACAAAACCTTCCGTCAATTCAATGTATTTTGTATATATCCCATACCTAAATTTCCTGAAAAAGATTCTGTATATCCTGTAAAATTGTAACCCGAACACACTATTTTTTACAAATTTTATACCGAAAGTTCCTTTCCTTATTTTATTAGGGGTCGCTGTTTCTTACTCTTCTCTTTAACTCATTCCTGTCCAACACATCTTCTTCACGCAATTCTTCCTCTCTCAAATCTTCAGCTACACAGTCCTTCCATCTTCTCTTTGGCCTTTCTCGTACTTCCGGCATTGAAAATTCAAATCTTGAGGCGAGGCGCAACTGCAAGTCACTTGCGAGGGACACTCTATCACATTCACATATAACTTTGGTTTTGCATTTGACACTGACATGTCAATTAATTTTTTTTGAATATATCTGTTGTTTCCATAATTTTAGCAAAGCTGACTAATTTTTGAAAGTTAATATCTCTATAACTCTATAACTATTGAATATGAAGGAAAATGTATAATCAAACCGTATAGAGAATAAGATATTCTTTCATAGTGATAATTACAAAATGTCGACAAATGATATTTAACTGCGTTTTTTCAAGAAAAACTGTTAAAAACTTCAAATAGGGGTACTTCCGGTGGATCAATTATAACCAAAATCTAATCAGCTCTTCATATGGATGTAAAGAAGAGGAATACGAAAGAATTATAATTTTTAGAATTGTAGTATTGGAGTTATCGTCGGAGAAAAATTTGTCACACACGGACACACACACACACACACACATACAGACATCATCTTAAAAATAGCAAATTCGTATTCTAGAGACCCTAAAACGTGCTTATTCATTAAAAACTCACCAACGAATTTTTTAACCAAAGACAATACCTTCCGTAACTAAAGGTGACGGAAGGTAATAAACAATTCTTTGTGTCAAAATGTATTTTAATGCTGTAAAGTAACTCATTACTCTTACGATTTTGAGTATATTAAAATAGTACATTACTGTACAACATACGAAATCGGATTTAGTGTACCGATGATTTCATCACCGTTTATTACTCATTTCCGCCGTGGCCAGTTGCTTTTATTTGTAGATTTTGATAAGAACGATTTATCTAAAGCGTAGTTAGTGATACCTCGCGGGTTCTCAAAGTTGTCGGCATGAGCATATATACGACTAATTTACAAATTGACTGACATTAGTTTCGAACTACAAATGGTCTTATAATGCATTTAGTCACGTGATTTCATTTAAAATAATTAAAATGATATTATTTTAATAATATTGCGAAGAAATAATTTGCGAAACGTATTTGTATGCACGATAAGTCCCAGAACAAATAAACGAAGGACAAGAAAATCAATCAACCAAATAAAGGGTCGTGGATTCAAATCTAGAGCTTACCGGATTTGACAAAATATTTGTTTCTCCGTTTTCACCTGTAACACAGCTTTATCAAATATTTCATTTGCATACATCGATTTGTGATGCTTTCTCCCTATATAATACTCAAACATATATTCTCTATTGTAAAATTACTAAATGAAAAATCTTTTACCAAGTTTTTTTTTGCCGAGAACTCTAATAATTACTGTGACAATAATGGTTTTTGCCAATTATCTGCTTCATGAAAATATACAGATCGATCACACGAGCATGAACCAGTAAAATTTTCCGATATTACTTTTGCTACGTAAAAGGATCTAGTTGGATAGGATTCAAAATAGCATAGTAAATTTATATATAAAAAAAAAATGTAATACAGAGACGTTTTGTACCATGTCTACACTTTTTATATTATTTCTTCTGTACTATGTCCAGAAGCACGTGACACAATCATGAAATATTATTGGCTCTGAACTTGACTCAAAACAATATTTAGGTATGTCATTTTAAGGGACATGGTATAAAACTATATTTTTTTTTTCACTACTAGCCTAGCAACCCACTATTATTTACCTTTATTTGACATGAGAAATTGTGGTAACCTAGGTCAATAATAATTTATTATTAACCTTGGTCTATAATGCAAACTGTCACTTTTCAATCAAACTCAAGCCTCCAAATCCAAATATTATTTATCTCATTAAACTCAAGAAAGGTGTTAAGTACATAATTTAAATTTGCCACTATAATTTTAAATTGACCTACGCTGCCGCCTCGCCTGGCCACTGTGCTGTTTTGGTGAAAATGTGAAATATTTGTAGATGTAGGATTGAACAAATCACTATTTTTTTTGTATTTGTGGGTAAATACATTTCAATAGGTTTATTTAAAAATAATAATAAACTTGTAAGACTGCTGACTGTAACAGCACAAAGTGTTTTTATTAAATAATTAAATCAAATACAAATCAAGGCCCATAAGTGAGGTTATCAAACCAGCGAAATGAGCAAAACGTCAGATAAAAACAAATGCAGCCTACTTTGTTTTTGTGAATATTAACAAATAAGTAAAGTTATTATTCATGTCAAAATTATTATCAATAAAAAAAAATTCAAAGAGAATTTATGTGCTAGTAGTGAAAAAAAAATAGTATATAAACCACGGTTGAGAAAATCATTATTTTTTACGTTTTCGTGTAAAAAATGTTAAATAAGTAAAAAAAAACGTAGATAATGTATAATTATAGTTCTTCATAACATCACTAGATGACGTGTTGTTTACAAAGGTCATAATTTTATGATGCGAAGAGCGAAAATACTTTAATATGCTTCAAATTTACGGATTTAGTCTAATTTTGACGTAAAAAGTGGTTAAAGTTTGACGTTTGAGGTTGTGTCTCAGGATTATACTTCCCTACTAATCTGACAGTTGACAATTTGATGGTACCTAATTGTTTGTCTGAAAGTGGTCTCAAAGAAACATTTGTTGATGTCATAAGGACGTGAAATGCTTGTTCTGGAATATTCATTACAGTATAAAAGAAAATTTACTTAAAAAGAAAAATTATGCTCATTATAATAATATTTTACATTATCTACGTAAAAATTCGCAAATATTATCAATGTAAAAAATACTTTTTTACGCGTAAAAAATAACGTATTACGTGCCCATCCCTGGATGTGTTGAGGACAGAAAGTGTTCTAGTGAAGGAATAGGAGAGCTTGCTTGAATGATCTTACGAATATGGAATAGATGGAAGTTGGATCTTTGAATACATTTGAGTTTATATTAGAACACATGATTTTAATATACTTGTTGTTTAAGAGCTTAAATTAAATTCTAAACAGGAGAAAAAGATCTTAAGATCATTTTAGTGAGCTATACAAGGATGATGAGACTGCATTTAAATTTGTGCAGTATTTTCTTGCTCCTCTGTTATTTACTGACTGCAATTATTCATGAAGTAATTTTAAAATAATATTAGAGAAGTGGCCGGGCTGAGTGAACAGGTTGGAAATTCGCTTTGCTTGTTGACATAAAAATCAGTGAGACTTCAAACGACATAGGCGTTACAGCAGGCCACTCACTAAGATTCGCTTCGGACTGCAAAGGAAGTAAATAAACCAGGACTCGCCGCGTGCCTCGTGCGCAAACGGTAAATGACAGCGCTGAACCACATTCAAACAGAATCCAATAATTGCTACTTACATTGTATCGCTCTCAACGAATACAAACTTATTCCGAGACGAAGTACTACGCAATATATGTTATGTCCTCAATGAAGGAGCAGCGAGGAACATTTTGCTGCTTGTTGTTATCGCTTGTAGAAACATTTTGTTTATTCTAAACAACGTAATTAATGAAATATTTCAGTTTTGTTTCTGTTTCAGAGTTATATTTATATCTATACTCTGTTTTTAAACTATAGACAGCAACTAGAAATTCTAGTGAGAAAATCAAAGCCTGTGATTGGCTGCTGCGCTATTTCGTGAATCCGCATTTAACCAGACGAAATTTCAAGTTAACCTTCAAACGTAATTGAAACGTCAAACTCTCAGTAGTTGTGAAATCACATGTTGAATTTGCACGTGTTTATTGTTTCATTTCTCTTTTTGTGATATTTCACGAATAAAAACAGTTATAATATATACATTTTTCATCAAGGAATTACAAAAAAATAATGCAATTAATTAATTTATAATTAAAAGTTATGTATTTATGATTTTATATGAATAAATTAAGTAGACTATCTTGGTTAATGAAAATATAACCTGGAAAGTATAAATGTGGACGTGACCTTCCCCCGCCAAATAAATCTAGTGACTTTTTTTGGTAACTTCTAGCGGTGTAAATGTGACTTCGTCTAGTGCTGTCTATAGTTTAAAAACACGGTATAGTAACAAGAGATCCACACTCTGTGTGATTTGAAATACATTCATATATAGCAAAAAAAAATCATAGGTCACTAGGTTCAGCGGAAAATGTAAATTTTGTAGTTTTTTATTTTTACGAATATTTTCCAAGTGTGAAATAATACTGGATTTTGGTTTGCACATCTTTGAAAAAAAATCTTTTCAATGGTGTATCTAACTTTCCAATATGGCGTTCATATAAAAAGTAAAACTTGGACATCATAACTCAAAATACAATAGTGATAAAAAAAAATTGAGCATCGCCATTCGAAAGAAAATAGAAATTTAAATTTATAAAAAATTCTATGAAATGAGTTACTCAATTTGTATTGTATTATTTACTTTACATTATCTACGTAAAAAATTCGCAAATATTATCAATGTAAAAAATACTTTACTTTTACTTTTACTTTCTCAGGCCGTGTGCCTGAGTGTCTGGTCGCGAACCTGGGGGAACCGGGTTCGATGCCGACAGACGCCAAATATTTCTAATTTTAAATGGCACAAAAGTGACCCATGTGGTGCACTCTCCGCGCCATCTATGAGTGCCCGTGAGGTGACGCCTGGTAAGCGCCCACACGGTAAAATATATCGTCATCATTACCGATGTCTACATGTGTTGTAGATACTGGCACACCCACACCTTGTCCACAATCATCATAGCATTCATACATAAGAACATATTAAAGTGACCGATTTTCGGTAGCTAATAACCGCATCCGGACCACAATAATAGTTACGCAACAATCATCCTTCGCCACACATTCCTATTCATGCACACTTCTTTCACCTCAGCCACATTCATAAACGTATTCATACATACGAGCATAAGAACATATTAAAGTGACCGATTTTCGGTAGCTAATAACCGAATCCGAACCACAATAATAGTTACGCAACAATCATCCTTCGCCACACATTCCTATCCATACACACTTCTTTCACCTCAGCCACATTCATAAACGTATTCATACGTACGAGCATAAGAACATATTAAAGTGACCGATTTTCGGTAGCTAATAACCGCATCCGAACCACAATAATAGTTACGCAACAATCATCCTTCGCCACACATTCCTATCCATGCACACTTCTTTCACCTCAGCCACATTCATAAACGTATTCATACATAATAACAAATTAAAGTGGCCGATTTTCGGTAGCGAATAACCGCATCCGGACCACAATGATAGTTACACAAAAATCATCCTTAGCCACACATTACTGTACAAACATACTTTAATGGGGAATTGAAAATCATTCGCACAGTCCAGAAGAGATTCAGACTGAATTACTTGGATAATTTTGAAATTAGAATAGCCGTCAATACAAATAAAAACATTACCAACGAACAACTAGATGAAATTGCTTCACCATTGTTAAACTTATAAATAAATAGATACGTTGTTTCACTGATTGTAAATCAGTTGTCTGAAGATATCCGAAAGTACGAAACGATCGTTAATAAAGTGGATAAATCAAGAGAATATATGTTTTTTATTATAACTGAAATACGTTGTTCGAACTTAGGGAGAATAAAAAGCTGCATAAAATGTAAACATCAATAAAATATATGATTATAAAGTAAGAAAATTCTCGCTCTTTTATCCGGTAATTTAAATCATAAACGGCGTCGTTAAAACACAATACTTATTCTAATGCTTATCTCTTTATTCTTCTTTTGTGCTGTGGGGCTCGCAAACGTCAGCTCCTTTATTCAGGGCTTCCTGTCTATTTTCCGTCGCGAATCCACTCCAACAATCGCTAATTATGAATTAAACGAATAAATACACACATTGTTACATACCCTACGCAAGTTTTACAACTCTCTCAACCAAAATAATTTTGTTACACAACAATATCTTTCTTTAGTTGTTGTTATTTGAGAGTTCATAGAAAATTTCATTACTAGGCTAATCAAATCAGATTCTGAATAGGGTATGTTAATTATGGTGTAGCGATTCATAAATTTTACATAGAAGGTTTTTATTACCTCCCGCTACCCTTGGTAAGGGTGGTATAGGGATCGTGCTAAAAATCCATATCGAGATTTTAGTAAATGATCACGTTTTATGGTCCCTAGCAGGGCATCGAACCCGCCAAAAACTTGGTTCGGTTTAGGTTCAGGTTAATTTGTTTTTTGAAAGATGGGTCCGGGTGCGGTTCTGGTTCAAGCATTAATAAAATTTACGATTTTGTTCGCGGTTCAGGTTCGAAATAATGTAAAATGAAAGCCGGAATTTACGCAAAACGCAACAAGAAACGAACACAATTTTCACGAAAAGTCAGTCCAGACAGCAACGCAAACGCCTAAGACGTCGATTATCGGCTGTATTTACTTTTCGAACTAAAAATCAACCTGAACCGGAGTTGAACCCCGAACCTGAATTTTAATACTCGGTTCGGTTCTTGGTTTGGGTTCCCTAAAATGTTGGGGTTTGGTTCCGGTTTTGGTTCGGTTCAGGTTCGGGTTCGACGCCCTGGTCCCTAGGAATCAATTTTACCATTTTCACAATGATGTCTGTATGTGTGTATGTATTTGTGTGTGCGTGTGTGTATGTGTGTGTGTATAATCACACACCTGTACCTTCATTTTATATGTATGTGATTTTATAAAATCTCTGTTAATTTCTAGGGTAGAGAAAGAATAAAAATGATGTAGTTCACTACGTTACTTATTTAAGAGGACGAAGCATGAATAGGATATGAATAGAGGCGAATATTATTATTCTCTGGGCTGGGGTGATGTAAAACAAAAAGACCGGGCCGTAGTAAAATTATAGCCCTACTAGCAGTGTTGGACTAATTGTAATTTTTTGCGTGTTAAACGAATTAGGGGAACGTGTTTAAGCGAAGCACGGATTGTATGTCTGAATGCGGGAACAATGGTGCGATGGCCGACTAATAACAAACTTTTTCTATTTGCAGTCAAAGCTTTCCTGTGGTACAATGAATAGCGTCTTTACTTCATCGACTAAAGCCACTTTGTTTTATCGCAAATTCAATTTTGTGTTCAATGTGTTGATTTGAAAATATTTTCTCGTTACTTCAAACAAAACATAAAAAAGTTTGCCTTAGAAATTTTGTTTTTATTCTTTGAAATTTTAAAGTATCAACAATAAAAGCTTTGATCAGATGAATAACTTCTTACTTTAATTCTGCTATTGATTTCAAACAACAGTTGTATTTTTAGAATTTGCAAAAATTTCAAAATTAATTATTTCCTTTGCATAGAATAGGAATTCTCTGTGTAAAATGTATTATAATTTTTATACATAGATTTTCAAATATCTCAGCCAGTGCTGTATTCCTATTTCTATCTCTAGTCATTAGAATAAGTACCTCGTAAATGGTACAAATGCCTGAGTGTCTGGTCGCGAACCTGGGGAACCGGGCTCGATCCCGACCGTCGCCAAATATTTCGAATTTTAAATGGCACAAAAGTGACACTGTGGTGCACTCTCCACGCCAGTAACATCATTACCGAAATCTGTGTACAGCGCACATTGATACAGTCAGAAATGAGTAATATGCCGTGATGATATTTTTATATTTATTTATTTTTATTTCTTTTGATTCATAGCAATAGCCATGACACTTGTTTTCTTTTTCGGATTTTTATAAATTATTTATAAACGTCAAACGTCAGTCTAACTTAT
This sequence comes from Ophonus ardosiacus, assembly GCA_943142095.1. Lineage (NCBI taxonomy): Eukaryota > Metazoa > Arthropoda > Insecta > Coleoptera > Carabidae > Ophonus > Ophonus ardosiacus. The sequence continues at coordinate 45,480,063 of OW964833.1, read as the reverse complement.
GGAAAAATAATCCCGTATTCTTTGTGCCATTTAAAATTGGAAATATTTGGCGTCTGTCGGGATCGAACCCGGTTCCCCCAAGTTCGCGACCAGACACTCAGGCACGCGGCCACAGATTAATTTTAAATTTCACAAAAGTGACCCCTGTGGTGCACTCTCCACACCAGCTTGAGTGCCCGTGAGGTGACGCCTGGTAAGCGCCCACACGGTAAAATATATCGTCATCATTACCGATGTCTACATGTGTTGTAGATACTGGCACACCCAGAAATGGGTAATATGCCGTGGTGATATATTATTATTATTATTTATCCCGTATTTTTTGATTACTATTTCCACCATAATAATTATTTATAATAATGACATGTTCCACATTCGTATAAACTATAAGTATATAATTTATTTTTTACAACAAAAAACGGAGAAAATAAATAAAATAATATACATACATACATACATAAAATCACGCGTATCCCACTTAGTGGGTTAGCAAAAACCCGAAAAAAAAATTAACAATAGGGAAAGGGATAAAAAAAATCATCTTTCGCCACACATTCCTGTACAAACATACTTACATAATATTGTTTTCTATAATGCCATAAGTCATTATATGCTTTTGAACGTATTCTATATCATGTGTGGCAAAATGAATTACATACTTCAATTATGTATGTGGTCAAGAATTATACACTTTTTATGGCGCAATGCCATTCTTACTTGAAGAATGCTATACAGGGTGTTAAAAAATAAGTGTCACAAATTATGACGGCATATAGTAGGTACTGACCAAAATGAGTAAAAAAAGTTTAGTCAACATGGGTCTGATCTTCAACTGTTTCTGAGGAAGAGGCCATTTCGTATTAGAATCGAAGAAAAATTGACTAAGATAGTGGTCGAACAAAATTTTGTCTTCACCAGTAAATAGACTACAAAATAACAATAACATTTTATAAAAAGAACATTTTTTTTCATTTTCTAATAGTTACGAAGTTATTTGAAAACTAAATATTGGCAAAGGTCGCCAAAACTTTTGTCTTAATACAATCATTTGATTTTTTTTTAAACAAAAACACATCTAAGATGACCTCTGAAAGGTAAACAAAATATCTCATTTAATCAAAATCGTAACTCTTACAGTTTTCGAGATAGCAGAGGTAAACACCGAAAAAACTCATTTTTCATTGCCTTTTATCTCGGAAACTACTGAAGATCGGACCCAAGTTGATTAAACTTTTTTTACTCATTTTGGTCAGTACTATATGCCCTCATAATTTGGGACACTTATTTTTTAACACCCTGTAGTTGGCTGAGACATTTGAACTAGGAATGACGATGGGTACCCGGGTACTCGGAACCTACCCGATAATAATGTACATGGGTATAAAATTCCTTATCTGATTACGCGAAATATACCCGCTGCCCGTTAATTACCCGATACCCTTTAAGTACCCTAACAGTTTTCAGCTGCCGGAAAGATTGTATCTAAAAGAAGAGCTATTTATTACCATACCATAGGTAATTAATATAATTTATGTTAATTTTTTTATAGAGAAACAGTATATTATTTAAATTATTAAAATATCTTTCAGAACTCATATTATTAATTGGAAAAATACTACCTTTTTTTAGTTTATGTTCTGTATTTATTAATTTTAACCCAACGTTTCGGCACCATAAACTGGTGCCTTCTTCAGGGGATACATTGACATAAATATGTTAAAAAACAATAATAACAAGTAACCAAGGTAACAAGAAATATTCATAAATGTTACCTTTTTATGTATACAATTTTCTAAACAATATATGCATGCCCGGCAATAACATGGACGGCGAACATGCATCTTCTCAGGAAAAAATCTCCTTTTGCCAGAGGAAAAACCGTCCCAAAAACTGGCAGAGAAGTGATCTGTATAACTCAGAGACGCTCTGAGATTTTTTCCTGAGAAGATGCATGTTCGCCGTCCATGTTATTGCCGGGCATGCATATATTGTCTAGAAAATTGTATACATAAAAAAGGTAACATTTATGAATATTTCTTGTTACCTTGGTTACTTGTTATTATTGTTTTTTAACATATTTATGTCAATGTATCCCCTGAAGAAGGCACCAGTTTATGGTGCCGAAACGTTGGGTTAAAATTAATAAATACAGAACATAAACTAAAAAAAAGGTAGTATTTTTCCAATTAGTATATTATTTATTTGTATTACTTTTTATTTAATAAATATATGTAAACAATAATTATGAATTTTATTAAATAGTAAACTAATATAAGGGTAACTGGTAATTAACAAATTAACGAATTATGTATATGTACTTAAAGGATAACGAGTAATTAAAGGGTATCGGGTAATTAACGGGTAAAGGGTACTATCCGAGTAGTTGTTTCGGGTACTCGGGTACCAAAATTATCGGAATTCGTCATTCCTAATTTGAACACATGACTTTTTGTTATTGAGTGAGCACTGATGTAGCCGTAGACTGGCAACATGGCGAAAGCAATTTTTCCATCATTTCACTTAATACCATCATCAGCAGCAGCTAACAGCCATCGCGTCTGTCGATCGCATTAATGCGTTATTTGCGTAACATATAACACGAAATTAATCGCTAAACGGCTTTTTGTTTTTCGCTGCCAGCTCGGGTGTGGACAAAATGAAATCCGTAAAATACAATTAAGTTGGCACGTTTCCGTATCTGCATACATGCATATCAATTTAGCCGTTTAGTCGTTTCTCGTTGCTGTAGCAGAGTAGCAGCGTTTAGCTGAGTTGCGCTGCTCGCAGGTTTCAGGTATTGGAGATTTCACAGCGAGTTATCGACCACTTATGGATGGACATGAAATCATTATTCCACATCGATAAATTCTCAAATAGACCAACATATTAACATTCAAAATAAAAATAATAATCCTTGTTGGGTTTTCTCAACGGCGTTGTTCAACTATTTCTGATCTTCCACCTAACCAATTCAAAAATGCTAAATTATACTGGATAACACTGTACTTGATCGTAAATACGTTACAACAATTCTGGCGCTGCATGTTGACGAAGACCTGAAGTTTAGAGAACATCTTAACAAGAAGCTAATGTCTGCTAGATTGATTCTTCGGCATTTATACCAATCTTAATACTGAGATAAAACTAAAATTAATAAACTCCTTAATTCTATCAACGTTTGATTACTGCTCTTGTACTTACATACCAAATCTAACTTTAACGGATAAAAATAGAATACCTCTTATTCAGAATGCCTGTTTACGTTTTGCTTATAGTGTACGCAAATACGATCATATATCGCAATACCGGACTGCAGCTATTATGAAATCTGTTGATGAACGACTAAAAATTAATTATCTTTGTTTAATTCACAATGTAAGGTTAACTAGAACTCCTAATTATCTCTTTGACAAGTTAATACCAAGAGAATACAATTACACTCTCCGTATGAAGAACTTATATATTGTTCCTTCCTTTCGAAAGTCAAAATCTAGAGCATCATTTTCCTATCTCGCGCCTACTTTGTATAACAATATTTCTGAATCCCTGAAGTCTTTACCGTTAACTGCTTTCAAATTCAAATTGAAAAATTATATTAAGCCCGCCTGTCTATTTCTTTTCCATATTTGTTTTTTTTTTCTTTTGTGAACTATTTTTGAATGTAATTGTAATATTTTTAATATTTGTTTAATTGTGTCTAGCGTTTGATGATTCTATTATATTGTCATATATTTCTGTACTGTATCGGGTTAGGTAGAAGAACAGCCCTGGGCTGAACCTCGTCTATTACTTAAATGGTAATAATGATTGTTATTATTATTATTATAATTATTATAAATTACAGGTTCCCGTTTTTCGAAACTATAAGAGATACGAAGTCGGTTAAATTAGGGCAAAGTGTCTCACTAGTAGACCATTTTAAAAACGTGTTTGTTTTCTTTTTTTGAAAAATTCATATGTCAGTGGATAAATGTAAAAATTTGCTATTGTTTTCCTCTACTGGTTGCGCTCACGTCGTAAGGCGGGAAACGCTGGATTCCAAATTTTAGTCATTTTTTCTTCCATAAGAAACGGAATTCTAAAAAAAGAAAAATTAGGGAATTTTTTAATTAAAAAATTCTATAGCATAAAAAAATCAAAAAATCGTGGAATCCCCTATTATTGTTTTTAGTCTAAAAATTAATAATTATTGCAAATTCGCTCTTTGAAACAAATTAACATTGTACATCGACATTCAAAATTTTCATCGGCGACCATATAAAAATTATAACTAGAAATCCAACAATGGTAAAAAAAAAAATTGAGCATCGTCGTTTGAAGGAAAATAAACAGTGTCCTAAAGAAGTACAATAATTGGCAAATTTTAAATAATCCATGTTTATGCTTGACTATCCCATTTATTAATACATTCACAATAGGGCTGTTGCAAGAATTTTAATATGACTTCTAAGTATTAAATTTTAAAAGATATTGTTCTTTAAAGAGCCTCAAATTTGAAAATATCACGAAATATCCTTTAGATATTTTACAATTAATTTTTGAAATTTGGATAGAATTTTGAATAAGTCACGTGATCTGAAACAGAATGTGACGTCAAAGTATATTCATCTTCAGCGGTTCTAAGATGTCAAGTGTATTGTCAAAGTTGTCAAACAAGGGTCAAATTTTTAGATTGGTTCAAGTTGTATAATATGTAGGTAAAAAAAGTTCAAAATAAAATGGGTAATTTACGATATTGTACTGTGCCTTCTTACAAAAATACTGTTAGGAACAAACCTACTATAGAGTTTATAAATTTTACAAAAGATGAGAAGAAAATAAAATTGTGGCTAGAAGCAGTAGGTCGAAGAGCCGATAATTTGTCAGAAAAATCGTGTCTTCATGTTTGTGAAGATCATTTCAACTTTCATCCACCTTCACGATAACAGTATATTTTTGTTGCTTCACTTTATGTTCAGGGCAATCTTTACATCTGACTATACAGATATTTTTTTCTCGACATAGATCTACATATCCTACAGCAGATTCAATGTAAGAATCACGACCAGAACTTTAAAGTAAAATATATTATCAATTTATATAGTAAATTCAGTTTTTATATTTTATTTTACCTCAACTCTTTAACACCCCTTCGGTAAATTGTCCGACTTAGCTTGAGTGAAATTTGAATTAGCCAATATTACTTTATTATTCAATTAGAATGAGCAATGTCAGCGCCAAATGTCAAATTAAAAGATTTTTTATTAACATTTGACAAACTTTAGCCTACGTTTATTTATATAAATAATATGAATAAACGTAGGTGATGGAAAAACTATTTTCCTATTGGCTATTAATGATGTAATGTATGTACTTCTACGTCAGAGGAGTGGGGGTAGTTTTTCAGGACGCCAATCTTTTTATTTAATTATTTCCACAAATAACAACAAATTATTAAAATAAAAATTATTACTGGGAAAATCATTGCATAAACTTTCATTTAAAATAGTTTTTGAAAAATGTGAAACAGGCTCATTAAAAATTTTAAGTAAAAATAAATTAATTTTCTCTCTTTCAGTTTCATTTAATTTATTTTCATAATATGGGTCTAACTAGTAAGGTGTTATTTCAGTGCAAACTTTAAATTTATTTAAATTTTATATCGTAATGTTAAAGTCATCCATAAATAAGCAGCATCAGCAATAGAACATTCAGAACTTTGACACGAATTTATCAATTTACAACCTGGAATGAACATTTCAGCATTATCCGAAACGTCATCAATAAAATTATCACCATATATTAAATTAATTGCAGTGTGCTTTATCTTTTTACACGATGTATGAATAGGTTAGTAAATAACTACTATCGGACTGCCATCTAGAAATGTAGTCGTGCACATTATTCTCATTTGCTACTTTATTTAAGTACATAGTCTAAAATAGCACTTGAACTTAGATATCCAAAAGACACTGAACGAAAACATCAGGATATATTTTTAAGTTGAATATTTTTTTATTTTATTTTTACATAGGCTTTTAAAATCTAACTTTATAATTGTGTCTAAATATTCACAATGCATTTTAATTTATAGGATGAAATGATGTAGTTCTCCAAATATAACAACAATAACCTAATGCACATACACGGCCCGAGTTTTTAGCTTTAAGCTAAGAGAGGTATTGGATCCATGCTAAAAATTGCACATCCTGATTTTAGTGAAGAATCATCGTTATAAAGACCCTAGAATTTTTGTCACACAAACTTTCAATTACTTGTAGTTTTCGAACGAATTAATATTTAAATGTTTTTTTTTTTTCATTAATACTCATACAAGTATTGTAATATTAAAAAATTTAATGCAAGTCCTAGATTTGTTTCGTACTTAGAACAAATGCAAATATTTCATGTATCTTCATTACAATGCAGAAGACAATATTTGTCAGCCTTATTTATTGTTAACTTAATTAATGGTAATATTATTTTAAGTGAAATTCTGGGCGAAATATATCTATATATTCCAAGCAGGACTTTGCGCCCTCGCCATACATTGTTCAAAATTAAAAATTCATCCTTCCCGTTAGAGGAGGCGTTGAAATTACTTAATAATGTAAATTACGAATACGAAGACTTTGATTTGTTTACAATAAGAAAAAATGGTTTGTTAGCTTATTTCACATGACATTAATTATGTAATCACACACTAACTGTATATATGTAATTGGGTTTGCCTGTATATGTGCAGTATAAATAAAGATTATTATTATTATAACTATTTTCTAAAAATTCACTCAGTTGTTCAAATGCTCTAAATATGCGTACACTTACGTAACATTGACTTTACAATCAAATAATATTACTAGCACGTTTATATCTCTATCCATTTTTGAATTAATGTCCCAAAAGTCAATATACCCCATATTCAGCTAAAAACTTCAAAATTTTCAAAAATCTAATTTTTATGTATCTAGATACTTCTCAATGCGCTGATTCCAAATTTTGAAACCGCAGGTCGATATCTCTTTTCATTCTCGAGATATTTAGATTCAAAGTTTTGCTCGAAACTGCCCATTTTTGGGTAATAACCCAAAAATGGGTCGAGATATGAATTTGGAGATATCATCATTCGATTCTACGGACAAAATTACATAAGTATACTAATTTTTATAATTTTTGAACACCGCATACAGTCTCTAAAGCAAAATAACTGAAAATGGCAAAAAATCGCAAAAATCGTAAGGGGTACCCCTTAGGATTTTTTCAGATTTTGGCCATTTTCGGGGGTTTTCAAACTTTTATTCATAAAAAATGAACCGGTTAGTCAAAAATTATGAAAATTGGTATACTTATATATTTTTATCCGTAGAATCTATTGGTGTTGTCGCCAAATTTCTATCTCGGCCCATTTTTGGGTTATTACCCAAAAATGGGCAGTTTTATGCAAAACTTTGAATCCAAATATCTCGAGAACGAAAAGAGATATCGATTTACGGTTTCAAAATTTAGAATCAGCGTATTGAGAAGTATCTAGATTCATGAAAATTAGATTTTTGAAAATTTTAAAGTTTTTATCTGAATATGGGGTATATTGTCTTTTGAGGCAATAATTCAAAACTAGGTAGAGATTTAGCCCAGAAATGGGTAATTTTGAGAAAATATTTAAGATTAAATATCTCCAAAACTAAAAGAGATATCTATATGCGTTTTCATGATTTGGAATCAGTGCATTGGGAAGTACGAGATACATGAAAATTGAATTTTTGTATATTTTGAACTTTTTAGTATTCACATGTTGTACAATTTTGCACAAATACCGAACTTTTCTAGTACTACACTGCGCCTCATGCCTCATCGGGATTTTAATTTAACAAAACAATCTTGGATTCGAGACTGTCCGTTTTTAATTCTGGTGATCTAGTGTATGCCTCAACAGAAAGTCATACAGAATATTTCAGAATGAAAGACCATGTTTTATTATATCAGACTCGGTCTAAAATTAAGAGAATAGCTCTCGTGTTTTTTATCTCTCGCTAAAAGAGATATTGGATTATGGTGCAATACAATATTTACCTATATAACATAAAATGGAAATAGCAAAAGCTATTGTGCTGGCTACGACAGATTTTTATTTATGTGTACGAGTAGTGACAATAATAATATCACAATGCTTTAATGAATAACCTTGAAATCTTGCAAAATAACATTTTTATTTATGAAGATGTGAAGTATGTTGTTATTAAATCATATTTATTCATTTTAACTCCATTCATTTTCATTAAAATATTAAGGCAACTGTGTATTTGATTGGCTCGGTTTTTCGCGCCGGGCCAAAATCAAAAGTGTTACATTTATTATATTTTATACTTAATGCTGTTTTTATTGTTTACAGACTTTATTATTGCAATAAAAATATTTCTATTATGAATGGTAGACGACCTCATACAATTAATAAAGTATAATTATTGCAAATTAATACAGAATAAAATATCTAGGTTGCATAAAAACGACAATGATTAGTGTAATTATAATTAATGTAAAATGCAGCATACATTATAATAAATTTATTCAACTGTATGAATATATTTTGAAAACATCCATGTATATACATACATATATAGAACAATATTTATGGTTTATAATATTTACCATACATGGTATTTCTGTTCGTAAAATTAATGAGGTAATTTGCAATTAACTTTTACTAAGCTAAATATTCAAAATTATATGTACGAGTATGTTGCTAATAATACAAGACAAAATTACATTTTATTCATAAATTGCCTTCACGGTAAAATATTATTAAAAATCTGATGTGGCCAACACAAAACCTCCCGCTATTTAATTTTTATTAATTTAAATACATACCTGCGTATTTACTAACGCTGCAAACTGTTCCATTGCAGAAAACTATTGCTTTATTTACTATTTTCTTTTTAAAATGTCACTATTATTAATTTGAAGTGATTTTGACAGTGACATTTACTGTCAGTTACATTCATTTGAAATATGAACTATGTAACAAAGGAATTGTGTTTATCTTAGGCTTCGCTACTAATAAAAAAAATTATTTTTAAATTTATCTGTAAAATATACAGAAAAAGTATTAATGTATTCCTGTAGAAAATTCAATAATCTTTAATTTTCATAAGACTTAAAATGCGAAAAAATGGCATTTAATGGTATTTTTTGAAGAAAAACCATTATGAGCTTCAGGTAAAGTGCGATTTCCGGTTATCTGATTTACACCAAAATCTAATCGCTTCTTTTCATATTAGAATAGGATGGAAATACAAGGTTTCAGAATTTTCTGAATGATAGTATTTGAGTTAGAGTGAAGACAAAATCCCTACACATACACACACATACACACACACATACACACATACAGACATCATCGTGAAAATGTTAAAATTGGATTCTAGGGACCTTAAAACGTGGTCATTTACTAAAATCTCGATATGTGATTTTTAGCACGATCCCTATACCTCCCTTACCAAGGGTAGCGGGAGGTAAAAAGATGTAAACTTTATTATTCATTGAAAATTGCTAATAAATATTTACATAGTGACTAATTTTATAATATACAGGGTGTTCATGGTATGATAAAGAGAACTAAAAGAAATTATAATCTGAAATATATTTTGTACATCTGTTAAGTTGTAAAAGATTTGGGACTGTAAAGTTAACCAATTACGAACCAGTTTCTTAATTAAATATAATCTAAAAATCAAGTTGATTTACGGAAAAGTGCGCCAAAATAGTCGCTGATTTTAAACCTTTAAAATTGTCAAGTGTTTTTGTTTTCAATTAAACTACTACGATTTTTAAATAATTCTTTATTCAAATAGCTAATTGTTATTGATTCACATTCAAGTGTCTTTACTATTACATCAATTACAATAGAATAGTTATTTACATTCGAGTGCGTGTAAGTTGTATTTTACAGCGCGACAGCTTTGTTTTTGGCCGACGATAATGAAAATCACTTTTTTTAATGAAAAGGGATAGTTTAAAATACTGGGGTTAAGTCAATTTCCAAATTTAAATTTATTCATTAGAGTTCTTCTACTAGCGAAAATTTATCTGTAATAATAGTCGTTGTTTATGATTGATAATGTATTTATTTGCTCATGTTTTCTTCGTAATACATAATAGGTAGGTGTCGATATTTGACATTTCAACAATTTTCACCTCGCGTATTTGACAGGCATATCGATCGGTGACTATGTCGGTAACGGCGAAATTTTACAATAATAGCAGATGTCGCTGCCGTAGGTTTATATAAATATTAAAGTAAAAAAATAACATATGTAGGTAGTACTTTTTGACATGAACTTTATTATAGTAAAGATGATTTCTTTTCTAAATGCCCATAAACGTCCAGTGTATTTTGATTATTTTACCGCATAGTTAGACAAGTTACAACACAGTAAGCGCAAAATGTAGGTTACACTTGCTGTGTATACAATTGTAAAGTTCCCATTACACTTCAGGAGGGCAAAAAATAAATTATTGCAGTTTACGATATATTTCAACCTTCTTTATTAAGTGGTAACGTATGGCAAATTACTTACATAACACCCTGTATAAATTACACTGAAATTTAGTGTTATATAAATTGAATATAAACAGTTAATTAACTAATATATTTATGTTTTCGAATTCTCTGACATGTTAATATAAAATTACAATTTTGATCACGTGCAGTTGAATATTGAATTAATTATTGCAACAAATAAATTAATTATGTATTATTTTACAATATATTCTTAATGAATATTATTAAAAATGATATTTCATTTTCACTGTAACTATTTTTCATTCTACATTCCGTTCTGTTCATAAAATCAACATGTATTACATTTTAAAAACAATTTTATATCGACTTTAAATTAAATAGATAATTTAAACATTTATTATAATTTTACTAATAGCGAATACTAACAAATATGGTTCATTTCATGATACGTCGTCAGATGAATACTTTTTTCTAGACTTGACGTTAGATTGAAGCTTGATCCGGATTATCGGAAGTCCGGATAATCCGGAATATAGTGTACATTTTTATTAGGAGATAGGGTACATAGAGAAGCAGTAAAATACCACATTTCAGTAACGTACTGCGACAGGCCATAAACAGTCTTTGATTTTCAGATATGGTTTATATTTAGGGTTCCTAATTTTATTAAGAAAATTAAAAACTAACTGTAAAGAAATATTTTTTGGACAGTGCGCGAAAAGAGTAGTAAAAGTCTCATTCATTATGTCCCGCATACAGTGCAAAGTTAGAAGAGAAAACACAAAGAGAGCGAAAAAGATTAACAATTATACAAACTTAATAAATAAAACTAAGTGACATTTAAACAACTTATAAGACTAGCAGAAGATAGAGAAGAATGGCGTTCCGAGGCTGTCTGTTGCAGACATGGCACTACAATTAAATGGAGAGAGGATAAAGTTCCCTCTGTGGTCTACAGGGATGGGCACGTAAAATACGTCACGTATTATACGTTATTTTTTACGCGTAAAAAAATATTTTTTACATTCACAATATTTGAGAATTTTCTACGTAGATAATGTAAAATATTACCATGAGTATATTTTTTTTTTTTTTATAAAGATATTTTCTTTTAGACTGTAATGAATATTCCAGAACAAGCAGTCTACGTGACATCAACATGTTTCTTTGATTCAGACAAACAATTAGGTACCTCCAAATTATCAACAATCACATTAGTAGGGAAATATATTCCTGAGACATAACCTCAAACGTCAAACTTTAAAAACATTTTACGTCAAAATTAGGCCAAATACGTAAATTTGAAGCATATTATATTATATTTTTAAAATGTTTTATATGTTTTATCAAATTTTAGGCAGTTTTGTAAAGAAATAAAATTTGAAGACATTTAAAAATAGACGGTGAATAAAAAAATTTGTAAAACTAAAATTTCATTTTCTATTTATTAATTATTAATAACATATAGTTTCAAATAATTTGAAATAAATTTAAATCATTAGCTCCAAACTTATTGAAAATGAAATTTTAAACAAATTTTAAGCATTTTATGTTAATTTATCTATAGTTTCAGAATGTTTTTTTAATACTTTAATACTACAATAATTTCAGTTTTTTTCTTATAAACTTATCATAGTTTCAGCCGTTTTAGAATATATTTATGATAGGATTAAGGAAAGTTACTGTAAAGTGACATTTGTAAACAACAAGTCATCTAGTGTCGTTATGAAGAACTAAAATTATACATTATTTACGTTTTTTACTTATTTAACATTTTTTACGCATTTTTTACACGTAAACGTAAAATAGTATATTATGTGGCAAGTGTGTGAAGCTTCACACACGTGTTACATACTATACTTTTTCTACGACCTTGCAATAAAATATATTTTTTCTTCACATTGTCATTCTTTAAACGTAAAACCTCTGTATTATCGATTTGTGTAACCATGGTTACCAACGTTACAGGTGTTTAACAGCTTTGTTTTATTAAAATACAATTCAGTTTGTAATATTTAAAATAATGAACGGTGCGTGAAATGTTACTTCACGCACCGTGTGCAAAAACTCAAGCTTCACACATAAAAATTGATACGTGAAGTACTCACTTCACGCATGGGAGTAGAAAAAATATTTTTTTACGCGTAAATGCACATCCCTGGAAGCTAGGTGACGAATTTTTAAAATAAATCGAAAATGTAATTTAAACATGCATCGAAATGTAATTATATAATCCATTATATTTATTTGGTAATAAAATCTTCGAATCATTAATAACTGAAATTGATTATCCATATCATTTATCATATGATAAAAATAGCCGTGGTGTTTTAAAGCTGGTCAGCCGCATGCAGCTTTAAGCTTCGGGCCGGCAGCTTTCTGTTTCCTAGCTTCGGCTAATTAATATCATGCGTCAAGCTTCTAAGGTTTCACACGTGACTTTTGAACGCACTTTAGTTAATTGTCCGAGGGTAATTACGGACGGGTTAGGGGTGTCCAAGATGTGAGTAAACATGTTTTACTTCAAATTGAGTGTCTTGTTTGGTTATTGGAGTACCTTTTGCCAAGGTTATTCAATACTAGGGTATTTCGTTGACAATTTTAAATGTAATAGGGATTTTTCCTACAACCGTGTGGAATGTTCGCTCCTTTTCAGTAATTAATAATGAAAATAATTAAATTTATTAAAAAATATTAATTAATTAACGTTTTTACGTCTCATAGCTCAGTTGGTGGAGTATCCGACTAGATATTGGAAGGCCCTGGGTTCAGATCCCAATAAATTTTTCACAAATCTGTCTTCTATAATATTACTTATGTATTAATTTAAATATATGATAACAGATACTTACACAATTGCAATTTCCAAGAACTCATCTATCGGGAAAGCATAGAACTAAAGGTTGCTATGGTTACCTGTCATCAGCCATCGTTTTAGTTGAATAATCGAATGATCTTCAATATTATCAAACAAAAAAATTAGTGATGCCGTCTAGATCAAGACTTTCTAGACTCTTGTTTTGTCTTGTCTAAATTATCAAGACTAGACTGGCAAAAGTCTTGTCTTGAAATTTCAACACAAGACAAGACTTTCCTATTCTAGATCAAGACTCTTGACAAAATTCTAGACAATTTTCAAGACCCTAGATTAACTAGTAGTAGTAGGTATAATATGATTTTTTTTAATTCGATTCATAATAATATTATGAAGTAAGTACAAAGTTTCAATAAAAAATTAAAGTATTCCTATTGGTTAACATTAAGAAGGTTTTGTTATACTTAAGTACTTACCTACTCAATAAATCAATAAATGTAATGATGAAATTGATATATAAAAAAAAAAACTTCAATGAGGTATTCCACTCAATTTTTTTTATTATTTTAAATAAAACTTTATTCAGTTTTGAAGCAATTCATAGTATTAAAAATTTTTAATTGTTCCTAGTTTAACAGTATTTTTTTTTCGAAAAATCAGTATAACGTCACATTTCCTCTATACTTGTCTCTCTCACACACACTGCTCTGAGTACGCTGCGAGAGAAAGATAACAATTGTATAACGTCAATTTTCCCTTTTAGCAAATGTGAAATATCTCGTAAAGTAATTATTTAAAAAATGTTTTCATTGTTTTAACTATTATTTATTGAGCCACACTTAATGTTACATTGAATTTTTTAAAACTTTTTTGTTATGGTGGAATACCCCATTGTGATAACCTAATGCTAACAAAAACAAAAAACTATGGATGGTATAGGTAGGTAAGGTAATATAAGAAAAACATAATACAATGTAAAAAAATTTATTATTTTTTTTTAAATTAAAAATGCGTTACAGTTCAAACATATGAACCAAATACAGGGGAAAATAGCGAAAAAATGCCGAAGAGTTATCTCTGTCCTTGTCTAATGCGCAAGCGCAGGTTAATCTAGAGTCTTGATATCTAGACAAGACTTTAACCAGACTTTTTAATCTAGACTTAGACTTAATTAAGTCTTATCTTCTCTTGTCTAGACGGCAACACTAAACAAAATATACCCCACGCACATCTTATGGTTTTAAACTCACTTTTATTGAACACAACGAACAAATCACAAAGAATTCGGTTAACACTGAAAGACATATGCAAACATACTGACAGATAGAATCGTGGAGCGGGACGTAAGACAACGAGGGGAGGTTTGTTTGGAAGCATGATCTTCTATCTTTCTCTCTTACATATGACGTCAATTCTGTGCGTGTATGTTGTTCACATGAACAAAAATTACAAATAGTAATAAAAATAAGATAACCTAACTTGGCAGATAAAACGTTAGCGTTTGTTCATTTTTTTTAATTTCATCGCTTTCGCTATTTTTGGGACGATTTTCTACATTTTATACCTAATTTCCACTGTTAGAAAACATGCAAAATTAATTTTGAGTTTCTTTTTACCTAAAATAATTAGGGAATCAGGAAATTGCGCAAGTATGATTGACCATGTTAACCTTTAACCAACTGAGTGTTTCTACTCGACGTAATCTGTTAAGTGGGGTAACTCAGTGACCCCTTATGTAATAATTATGTACTTAATACATGCATGAACCTAAAATATATGATTAATAGGTTTATTAAAGCTTCATTCATGAACTAAAACATATTTATTGTATAATATGCAAAAATATCAACTGGAAAAGAAAAAGAAAAACTCTGCAAACATTAATCTGCATTGGCGCAGCTTTCAGAAAAAGTATTTATTTTTTTAATTTGTCAGTGTTTTTTGACACTTTGAGCATCTGAGCGTAATTTTTAGTCATTCTATCGTGTGCAGAGAAAGCACCTACCCCTCTTTCTATTGGCGGCTAGCGGTGCGGGTGGTGTAATTGCTCTATTTATTTTTATTTTACCCTGCACCATTTTTTTAACAGTTCGTGATTAAGTTACCAGAAAGTAGGTGACAGAAGAGATGATTGTATGAAACTTCAACATAAGAAAAAAAAAAAATCAAAGAAATATCAAGTAAAATGTATACCTGGGGTCACTAAGTTACCCCACTTAGTCGGTTAAAGGTTAAAGTCCTAAAGTTCCGGTAACAACACTGTATATCACGTACCGCCACCGGCGAAGTCTCGTTGTGCCTTTCTCAAAGCTAGAAATAGGCCCACTTAGTTAATCAAAACATATTTACGATTCTCTTTACTGCTGTTATGTATTATTCATTTAAAATTACAACATGTGCAAATCAAATTTTAAAATTGCATCAAAAGGCAAACTACAAAACTTTTGTGCAGCACGTAACATAACTAAATGCTTATTCCCACATTGGTACCCTGTTGAAAAATGTCCTTTAGTCCACGAACTCATTTGTCGGTTACGTTGGAAATTAGCTTAAATGTAAGTGACAGAAATGAAAATGAAGGCTAATAAAATTTCATGTGTGGCGCTTTTTAGATGCGGACTTGACGTGAACGAAACTAGATTTCACCGACGCAACCGCAAAAGCACAAACGAGTTGTGTATCAGAGGTTCTCAACAAGATTACACGCATTGCAAGATGTTTCAAATTATCTTATATACCTACCTGTTTATAATGTGGAAAATTTTGTTAGTAGTAGCAGAGAACAGTTTCATTTGTTAAAATAAACAGATAACTAGATCATATTGCACCAAAAATAGAAAATAAACACAGATGTGGTTTGTAGGAACAAGTCTTTTTACCTCTCGCTAAGAGAGGTATTGGGTTCATGCTAAAATTCGCATATCTAGATTTTATTGAATAAGCACGATTTAAGGTCCCTAGAATCCGATTATAACATTTTTAAAATGATGTCTGTGTGTGTGTGTGTGTGTGTGTGTGTGTGTGTGTGTGTTTGGATGTTGTAGACACGATTCCTCAAAATCTATAAGACTTAAAAAATATTTAACTGCAGTTTCCTCAATCTGACATTCCTGGGAAGAGATGAAAAGGTTTTGGTAACAATTGAACAACCGGAAGTAGTAGTTTCTTAGAAAAATTCTTCTAAATATAATTTTTTGGGAGTTTTTTTTTTATTAAATATTGACGAACATAGAATCCTCCATCTAATACATTTAAAAAATTTATTATATCTTGCATAGATTTAGAGATAAAGACACTATAATTTATAGAGTACACTAATCGCAGAGGCTAAGGCACTAAGGAAACCAGTTGACAAATTCCAATGTTTATAACATGACACATGTCATTGTCAAATATCAACAGTTTTAGTGACATTCTGGGAAGTATATTTCATTTTCCTTATTGTTTTATTAATTAAATATTTGAAATTATGGTTAAAATTGTGGTAAAATGCATATATCCATCAGAAATACCGCCAATCTGGTTAATAAATTGGAACACTCTCTGACATTTAGAAACTTCCTCATACAATGAAAAATATATATATAATTAGAATTATATGTGTGCAGAAGACATGTTAAATACAATAAAAAACAATATTTGGGTAAAGTTTTGTAATATTTTGTTATAAAACGACGGTTCGAAAGCGAAGTGCAGTACAATACTTATGTAGCCTAATATGGAAATGGCGAGAGGTTTTGTGCTGGCTACAACAGATTTTTACTCAAGTAATAACGAATAAGATCGTTTTCTCATAACTTTAGGTACTATACTTATCTATATTTTAAGAATGCGTTTGAATGGATTGAATTCCAAAATAAATAAATAAAAAAAAAAAAAAAACTATTTGTTACAATATATAATTATCTTGATTTTCTGAAATATTTTGGGATGAAAAAATAAAAGGCATATGCAAAAAAAACTTTTTATTTCTTACCTAAGATTTGATTTGATATGAAAAAAAAAGAAATGAATTCAAGACAAAGTCAATTACAAGGCCAATGGGGTTCTCTACCCTAATGAGAAGTGAAAGGGTTTATTAAAGTTTCAAAAAAATTAATTTTCAAAATTTACGTCACACATCTACTCTTTTTCAAATTCTTATTGCCTTCTGCTATCGCCTTTTTGACATCCGCAATCCATTTTTAAGTTAATGAATAAAGAAAATAATATACAACAAATATGTAAACCAAACAAGACTTTGAATTTATGATACATGCGTGTCTGTTTGTCAATTTGGTGACCCGGGTTTGATCCCGAAGAGCCTGACAAAGAACTCTTTCAAAACAAATTCCATGATTCCAGGCCAAAGCCAGAAAGAGACTTGGGGATTAAACAAGTAATAAAAATAAAAAGTAGGAAATAGTTTATTTAAAACTGTTTGTCATTTTGAAATATTCATTATTTATACATATTTATAATGAATACTTCGTAACATATTTAGGGTATTACAGTGATTTTGATCTGAATTTTGATTACATTTTAAGTGAAATACAAGTTTTATACCTTGGGGTTGCGACTCCTATAATGTTCTTATACGGTGATACGTACTATGTTCGTCCTGAGTATGTGACGTCATCTGCGTGCTGGGCTAGGCCTGTTGTATTAAATCGGCAGTGGTCTTGCGCATGAAATATTTGAGAATCCCTGTTGTAATGATACGCGCATAGAGGGTATTACTATCACGACCACTTGTTCACAGAGCGCATGTACACATGTGTATGCACATCACATTGTCGGCTATGTGTGAGTTGCACGACTTCATGAATATATTATTGCGCGATCCGCAATGTCACTGTTTTCCCTCTTTACGACTAATGAACCTATTTTTACTACAGCTTATTTTGTTGCTTTTCTTTTTATAATACATATTTTCAGAAATAAGAATTTATCTCGTTATAAAATTTATGATATATTCTTGCAAACTTTTAACAACTATAAGTTTATTTACAAGCAACAAAGGATTCTGAAGGCTTACCATTCGAAGGAGCCTGGTGGCATGGTGCTTCAAAAGGCCAATAGGCTAAACGATTTGTTACTCGCGTACTCGCACCAAACTAAACCTCCGACTACATATCTGTCCTGTCTGAGTCTTTAATCTCGACTGCCTTAAAACGAAGGGTTATCTCTTCACTAGGCATATCTGATGAAGGGTGCGAGGGGGTAGCATCCATAGCTAAATAACAAGACTACACGTATCATAGGCAATAACTTATATGGTTAATTGTCAAAAAAATAAATGTCTACGCTGTTGACATCTAGACTAAACAGAGATATGAGAGAATAATGATTATTATTTCTAAACAGAATTTTGACTTACAAAGATAACAGAGTTAAAATGTAGTTATTGAAACTGTAATTTAGAGGTTTACAATAAAGTTCATTACTTGTTACTTCAGCATGCTCACCTTGCTACAAGGGAACACCATAGTGGCCATTTTTAGGTGAAATCAAAATTATAAATAATTTTTAAATTGACTCCAATCGAATCGTCAAAACCAGTCAGTAATACAATACTCGCAATCTCGTGGCCCGGTATAACAATATTTTGATAAACCAAATATTAAAAATGTAAACAAAACAGCGGATTGGGCAGATGGAAAAACAGTATAAAGGATGGATTCCAAAAAGCATAAATAGGAAACAAAAAAGAAAAAAGGATATGGCTGAAGAAGTGCAGAGATAAAGCAAACTTTAGTAACGAATGGAAAGTCGTTAAAATAAATTAAAAAATTCTTCGCACTACTACAGTGATTATTTTCATCAGTGGCATTACATTCGTAGACTGCAAATACTTTGCGTACAGTGGCTGCTCATAAAAGCTATTTAATTTTTAATATTCTTTACATTAAAACTTAAATCAGTAATAATTAACAGCAAAGTAAATATAGAAACAATTATTATAATCCTTTTCTTGCTACCACTCATTTTCTTTGTTGCTCGTAATTTAGCATAGTTTTTGCTATAATTAATTTATTTAATTAAGTTAATTAACGATATGTCTCTACTCATTATATTACCTGCAGACCTTATTCATATTTAAGCAGATTAAAATTGAAATAATACTAAAATTCTGCAGTTTCCTGAAAATTAAATAACAAAATACCGGTTTTAAAATTTGTCCCGGTATTACAAACTTTTCCATAGTGTTTTCGGGATTATATAATATTTGAGAAAAACTGTTTTCCCATGTTAAACGCCTATGTTCAGCCTTTATAATGAACAAGAATTAAACATTCATATTCAATAAAACTAAAGAGCATTATGTTACACTTCGATAAATGATAATCAATTATTATTATTTTTACCCCCCTGGCTTTCTGCACGGTGCCGATTGGCCAATGACAATTTTTTTAATTTCGTGTTATAATTTAGGACATACACAAACATCCAAGCCCCTGGTGGGAATCGAACCCACGACCCCAGAGCCGAGCGGTGAAGGTCGCTTGAGCGCTACCTGGAACCGCTCGACCAACGAGACTGCTAATCAGTTATTATTAAATGGATATATTTCGTTGTTAAGTTAAGTACTCATTTGTTATTTGTTGTGGTTGGGGATGTAGAATTAACAACACAAATAAGAAACACATAGGGTTCAAACGTTTTTATATACATAGCTTTTTTGATTTATATACAGTGTGTCCCATTTAGAAGTGCCACCATTGGGATCTCGAGAACTATAAGAGATACGATGTCGGTTAAATGGAACATTTTGTGCGCCTTTGGGAGGCCATCTCAGATGTTCTTTTGTTTTTCCAAAAATTCTCATAGGGCACTAGATAAAGACGAAAAACTGATTATTGTTGATTTTTTCTTTTTCAAATAATTTCTAAACTATTGGCAATTGAGAAAAACGTTTTAAATATAAAAGATAGATATTTTTATTAACTAACCAGTGGCGTACGAAACAAATTTTTATATCCGTAAATTTTCGAGATATAACACAAACTTATATTTTTTTAAATGGAACCTTAAAAATAACTATTTTTTTCTCTTTTCAATGTTGTAAGTGTTATTATGTTTTATATTTGTTTTGCCTTCAAAATTATTATTTTTTCCTTATTTTGTATTAAATTTACAATTATCTTGAAAATATTGATAGATTTCTATTTAGGAATACTCCTTGTATTTAAATAATTTATTTCGTTAGAAAAATTTGCTCAAAACTCGTATCAAATTAATTTTTATATTTTGTATCATGTCGACCTTGGCACATTATAGTGTAATTTGTAATTATAAGTCTAGAATAAAAATATTAAGTAATAAAGGCATAAAATAAATTATATCTATCAAATACAATATAATTAATAAAAATAATAATTTTTTTTTGAGAAATAATAAGAAAATTCACAAAAATAAAGAAAAAAATTAAATTTTAGGAGCAAAACAAATATAAAACATAATAACCCTTACATCATTGAAAAGAGAAAAAAATAATTATTTTTTGAGACTAAAATGAGATATGGGTTCCATTTAAAAAAATATAAGTTTGTGTTATATCTCGCAAATTTACGGATATAATAATTTATTTCGCGCGCCACTGGTTAGTTAATAAAAATATCTATCTTTTATATTTTTCTCAATTACTAATAGTTTAGAAGTTATTTAAAAAAGAAAAAATCAACAATATTCAGTTTTTCGTCATTATCTAGTGCCCTATGAGAATTTTTGGAAAAACAAAAGCACATCTGATATGGCCTCCCAAACACGCACAAAAAGTTCCATTTAACCGTCATCGTACCTCTTATAGTTCTCGAGATCCCAATGGTGGCACTTCTAAATGGGACACACTGTATTAGTAATAATTTCCAAATTTCAAATGCATTTAAATTGGATCGTCAGAATAACAACCGGTTATTTAAAGCCCACAGCCACGTGAAACGATTTGCGGATTAGTTAAACACGTTTATTACAAAGTTTGTGATTTTTTTTCTGAATTCTTATAAAAATCGTTCAATTAAAGAAAAGTGCTAATCGTAGTTGTACAGTAATCCTAAGTAAATTGGTATTGAAAGTAAAGTGTCGAAGGTAAAGCTACAAAACCAAAACTAAGATAATTGCAGGGAAAGATAGGGGATGCGCTGAGCACCTAATTACATGAGGAAGAAATGAACATTGTAGGTTTTTCTACTTCTGCTTCGTTGGAAAGATCCCACTCTTAGTTCAGTTCCACCAACGTAGAAGTCGTTTCAGGCTTACTGCTCTCATTACGTGCTTGCAATTGTGTTAAAGAAATTTTACTAGAATTTACCGCATATCCATTTAAACTGTATGGCTATTATGTAAATGACATGAATCATTTACACTAAAATGATAAATGGACAATATGCTAATTTGTGGACGTAAATTGTAAGACAAAAAAATTCAATGTTAAAGTCATCTTTTATTGGCATCTATGGAAATGAAAAAGTAGACACTTATGGCTGTATTACACTTAACAATAAATCGATCGACTTGTCGATCGACTTGTGACCTTCAATTTATCGGTACGTGTAATTCAGAAAACAATAAATTGACGAAATTAGAACTTGTTCTAATTTCTGTTGATTTTTTGGGAAATTGTTGGTTACTTTTTTAGTGCCAACTCTACAATATTTGACATTTCATACTATATTTGACATTTTCAATTATATTTAACTTGTGCTTTAAGGCTATAAGTTCATACTTTTGTTTTTATATAAAATGTCAAGATATCGGTGCTTAAGAGCATTGCCAGTCGCCGAGCGACGTATGACACTAGTGCAGACAAACTTCTTACGTTCCCTCACTACTTTTAAGATACGCTAAGTTTATTTCTCTTTGTCTGCTTTTATATGTGTTTGTCCTTGTTTAAAGCATAAGGGGAAAACTCAGCCCGTGTTGTGAATCAAATTGTTCGAGTGAGAGAGAAGATGTGTGTAGTAGAGGGGGAACATATTCTCCTAACACTTTCTCCTGCATAGTCTATCGTTCCGATTTCTGAAATAAGCGGCAAAAAGGAGTTTAGTAGAAATCAAATCACAGCTAAACTAAAAGAGATAATTTAGATTTTTTTTCACAGATTTACTACTAAAGGTGGGCGCTATGGGGGTGATCCAAACATTTTTTGTATAAATACAGTTTTCATGTTAAAAATAAATTTTAAAATAGCCATTTTCCAGATGTATTTTGAACTAAATTTAAATGCAACAGAAATTAATAATTATGCAAAAAAATTGGTCAGCCCCATGCATTGATCTATCTACTATACAATGGTATCAAGTTTGAAGTTATAACTTAATATTTACGAGTGTGGTTTGATTTCTACTAAAGTGCTGCTTAGCGTAACACCGGAAATCGCCTTAACACATAAAAGAAGAATTAATAATTTAAAAAGAATAACGTTTGCGTTGATTGTAAGGAGATATCAGTATCTTAACCGTTTTTTTTATTAAAACTATATTCGTTTTATTACTCATTTTGAACGAAGGGCAGAAATACTCTCAAACAGACGACTGAAAATGAAGCAACGCTAACTTCAAAACATTCATTAAGGACGCGGAATAATACGAAGTTGGTAGCCCTGATTCCAACATAAATAAATTGATAAGAAAATCGACAAGTATAAATTCTCAACATGTCGATCAATGAATTGATAAATTTATCTCAATCAACGAGAACAACCATATAATGCAAATCAGAGCAATGTGTCTACAGATGACCTATTACGATACTCTGAAGAATTCGTCCTACAAATTCGACAAAGTTTTTACATTAATTCGAACCCTTCCTGGTTAAAATCTATTAAACCCGATATTTTAACAAGGGAAGATTTGAATCATTCTCACGAAAAGAACAAGTGGTCAAACCAGATTATCAGTACGTCATACTAAAATAACTCACAAATACCACTTTTTTAAAAGAAAATCCACCTCTATATAGCAAATGCTATGAACAATTAACCGTTTCACATATACTAAATAGCTGTATTTAATCTGAAATTATACGAAGAAAATTACAAGTCTCAGCTGACCTAAAAGACAGCTACAATAGTATGAACAAACTGCAGAACCTGATAACATACCTTAAGGAAGCTACAATATATAATAATTTTTAATTTCTTTTTCCATTCGCGGGCACAATAGCCGTGATTGCTCCGTGTACTCAATATAATTAAAAAAAATTGACTTGTACATAGTTTTCGAAATCCCTACGCAGGGCGTGTTTTTTTTAAATATATAGATAGAATTTTTTAGGGGATTAGTCAGTTTCTTGAGACTTTATTCAATAAATTTGTAAAAAGTCCGTACTAATTCCAAAGTACTTTAGCATATGGCTTTGTAGAGAGTAACCTGGAATGTCGAGTTGATTAGACGAACGATTAACCGTATATGCTGGTGCTGGTGTAGTGGCGAGATAATAGCAAGTGTTAGCAGGAATGCACAACAATAGCATCGATAGGATATGGCATGATAGAGGGGAAAGAAGACAGCAGGAGGTGCGTTCTACATTGCAGGCTGATTGTTCCTGCTGCGATGCCAAGTGATGGGGTGTTACTGACAGCATGAGTTGCTCAAATGAGACAAGATTCCTATAAGCAATTCAAATATAAAATAAAAAATCTGATGTGGCCAGCCCATAACCTCCCGCTGGGTATTTAACCATGCAGTATAAGTAAAGCAATCATTATGTTCAAATATTTTTACATTCACTCATAACAATTTTTATTTTACATTTAACAAATATATCATACACAAAATAAATTTCACAAATATTAACAAAAATAATAGAAACACTTAACAAAGTTCAAAATAGTACTTGCATCTTGACAGAAAGTCTTTTCAAACCCGTATTCTGGAAGCCAATGAAGCAAATCAATAGTAATTCTAATATTTATGTACGATTGAAAATATATTATTTTTACTAACCTTAATTTTATTAGATTCAAATACATATATTATTACTACATTCTCCTTAACACGGTTTCACTATTAATTTTAATGTTATTGCAACCTGACAGTGACATTTGTTTAAATATGTCAAATTGTTATTAAAATATTGTTTTTGTTTGAGGCATAGGCAAAATGATATATGAAAATAAATTATATTATAAATTTATATTTAAAGTTATTTAGAGTTATTTACTAAATGCTATTATCGTAGAATTGAAGATTGTACCATTATATTTCATTATTATTAGTAAAAGTTGCTGAAAAATTATATTCAATGAATTTTTTTTAAGAAAAACTGTTAAAAACTTGTTCAAGTGATACTTCCGGTTATCCGATATACACTGAAAACTAATCAGCTCTTCCCACATTAGTGTAGAATGAATATACAAAATTTCAAAATTTTCTGATTGATAGTATTTGAGTAATCGTATCCACCAGATCCACACACACATACACACAACTCAGTTTAGAAATAAATATCATATTTCTCACATATCTCTGTTTAGTCTAGATGTCAATCGGGTAGACATTTTTTCTCTTGACAATTAAATTGCCATCGCATGTGCATAGATGCGGTATGATAAACCCTGCAACCCTCATCACACATGCTCTACTGAAGAGATAACCGTTTGTTTTAGTTAGTCTATGTGAAAAATTCATTCAGTAAGGTCATGGAGTAAAGTTGGTATTTTTAAGATTTAGATATTTTTAGTTTATTTAGTTATATTCAGTTAAATTAATTAATAATAAAATAGGTTAAATGTGAACCTGTAGATAAAACGTTTGTAGTAGAAAATAAAAGATATGTTCATTATCATTAGTTCAAGTGTTACGTGAGTGAGTGTAAGGGTGTTCTTCCTCAATGACACAATAGTCGTTCAGTGAACAAGTAAGCGTCCACCAGTTACATATAGAATCATCGTCGCTAAGAGTAAAACACGACCTCAAAATGCAAGTAAAGCAGTGCTTTGGAGTGTCTGAAACTAGTTACAACAATTTAATAACATGTTACCACTGGTAGCAACAGTATGTCCAATGATAAGTAGAAGTATAGACGCCATTTGAGGGTGACAGTTCGTCAAAACTGCTTAGAGTTCTC
Organism: Ophonus ardosiacus; assembly: GCA_943142095.1. Classification (NCBI taxonomy): domain Eukaryota; kingdom Metazoa; phylum Arthropoda; class Insecta; order Coleoptera; family Carabidae; genus Ophonus; species Ophonus ardosiacus. Next base: position 45,454,702 of record OW964833.1, on the reverse strand, counting down.
GCCGCAAGGAGCGAACTCTAACATGCTGTCATCTCGTATGAGGGAGACTAAATGAGAAGTTTGACTTGGGTCTTTAAATTGCATGGCGAGAGACAATAAATTTGGGTTGTCATATGACGAAATTGGATAATTTGTTAAGTTAATATGTGGGGGTGATATGGTTTTCATTTTATCAAAATATACTCATAATATTAATTTCACAGGTTTTAATAAACTTTTTCTATTTTGCATTTGTAACAAAAATATTACAGCACCCAAAGAGTTCCTTAATAGCTCATTCGAATGATGTAATAGACTAGTACAATTTATTTTTATAAGGTTGGTGGCTAAGAATTTCAAAAATATCAAATGTCAAATCTCGTTTAATAAACGAACACAAACGAATATTAAGAATTTAATTTTTATATAATTTTGACTAAGAATAAGAAGGAGGAAGAAGACAAAGTAGTAAATTTAGCATAAAATAAGAAAATATCGTACGGTGTTACAAAAATAAAGTTAGAGTTGTCAAATGAATTATCAAACGACATATTAATACCGCCAACTGACAAAATTCCCTAAATTTTGACATTACTATTTTTCATTTAAAAAATCTGTTGTGGCCAGCACAAGACCTACCGTTATTTTAATATATTTTGTACAAGTCCCATAGCAAAAATTCATTGGAAAAGATTCTATATATCGCGTAAAATTGTAACACGAACATAATACAATTTTGTACAAATTCCATACAGAAAGTTCCTAGGAAAATATTCTATAAATCCAATAAAATTATCACATGAATATACATTATGCATACTCATATACAAATACTCTAAAAATGCGTACACTTACATTCAAATAATATTACCACCAAGTTTATATCTCTACCCATTTTTGAATTATTGCCCCAAAAAACAATATACCCCACATTCAGATAAAAACTTCAAAATTTCCAAAAATCTAGTTTTTATGCATCTAGATACTTTTCAATGCGCTGATTCCAAATTTTGAAACCGCAGGCTGATATCTCGTTTCGTTCTCGAGATATTTAGATTTAAAGTTTTGCTCAAAACTGCCCATTTTTGGGTAATAACCCAAAAATGGGTCGAGATATGAATTTGGCGACATCACCATTCGATTCTACGGACAAAAATACATAAGTATAGCAATTTTCAGAATTTTTGAACACTGCATACAATTTCTAAAGCAAAATAACTGAAAATGGCCAAAAATCGCAAAAAATCTAAGGTGTACCCCTTAGGATTTTTTCAGATTTTGGCCATTTTCAGGGGTTTTCAAACTTTTATTCATAAAAAATTAACCGGTTACACAAAAATGATGAAAATTGCTATCCTTATGTATTTTTGTCCGTAGAATCGAATGGTGATGTCGCCAAATTCATAACTCGACCCATTTTAGGGTTAATGCCCAAAAATGGGCAGTTTTGAGTAAAACTTTAAATCTGAATATCTCGAGAACGAAACGAGATATCGACCTGCGGTTTCAAAATTTGGAATCAGCGCGTTGAGAAGTATCTAGATATATAAAAATTAGATTTTTGGAAATTTTGAAGTTTTTATCTAAATGTGGGGTAATAATTCAAAAATGGGTAGAGATATAAACTTGGTAGTAATATTATTTGATTGTAAAGAGAATGTTACTTAAGTGTACAGTATTTGAACAACTGTGTGAATTTTTAGAAATAAAAGTATTGAAAATAAAATGGATTAATGCTATAAAAAAGAGAGCTGGACACAAGTACAAACGTAAGTATATATGAGAATTTGTACTACGCTAAAAGATGTATTTAAATATGAATACAATTATTATTCTCGAAAGCTTCTATGCATATGTACTGTATTTGTATTTAGATTTTTAAAATACATGTTGTGATAAGACATTATTTTAATCGAACTACAAATTTAAAACATAAAAATTCTATCTATACGTTTTCTTTTTTTTCATACTTTTGATCAAAACTGCATTTTTAATTTCTGCTCATCATTTAAACTCTAGGAAGAATTTGCAGATGCTACATTACACAAGAGTTAAATTTTATATCTTAATAAATTGTGAATGTTATTTGCTGAATGAATTTTTTAGTATTCTATAAATACAAACAGTAGTATGTTTGTAAATTAAAACGTATTATTTAAAATAATCAATACTTATAAACAGTTTATAGAGCAATTAATAACGAATATAGTAAAACAATACTCAATGGATATAATAATTCATTGTTTCTATTGGTTGTTAACAAATTTCAATTGAGGTGTAAGTATCGCTGTGCATTTTATTGCATAAATAAAACAATACAAAACATTTAGTGCGCGGTGTACCTTTGATCAGCAATTTGCCCTCACAAATGCACACACACACACACACACACACACACACACACACACACACACACACACACAGAGAGAGAGAAATGAACAGTATACAAGGTGATTGAAAAATAGCTGAATTTTACTTCCGGTTTTGACGAAAGCGAATTTTTGGTTGATTTTATATATGCATGTAATGGTACATATACTTTTATATTCTCGGGAAGTATTTAAAATTAGGTTTACAATGATGCCAAATACTTGCATTTTCATGAAAAATAGCCTACTTACAAACTTTTCAAAATTATAGTACTTCATATGTCTAGCGAGTTATCAATCTTCTCAACTTGATTAGGAGTAAGCTAACATATTTAATCGTCTTATTTATAATAGTGGTAGCAAAATACTATTAGCAAACGGATGTTAGTTGTTTTTGAATTTTACGAAGGAAATTTTTGAAAAATAATTGTTACTGTCATTAAAAATTAGTTGTTTGAGATTTGGATATACCGCTAGATTATATTTATTTTAACAAAATTACGGTGCAGTCACTTAGGTCTTATTTTTTTTTCTGTGTGAACCGAAGTAGTTATCACAAATTACACAAAGAGAGGAAAGTTTGCAATTGAATGTATCTTTTTGCAAAAAAAAAATATATATATATATAATTTTACGTTATCGATGTGGTCATTAAAAAGTTACGATCTAATCAATGTTAGGACGCCTAAGTTTCATACACTAGTGGTTCACTAATAATAACAAGTAAAGTCTGTTCGCTCTTAGCTGAAACAAGCCGATATTTTATTACCCCAATAGATATTACCACAAACAAATAGAAAATCCTCAGGTAGTGTGGAACAGGGACGTATTCGAAATCTGCATAAGTAAGGGAAAATGTCATTATTACAAGTATACAGTTATACTCGTCATAAAATAATCGAAGTTCTTTTCAGAGCATTCGTTTCACCCACTTCTACAAAATGATTATACACATTTAATATAACTTGCTGCGTTTGTTCGTTGATGAAATATTTAAAACAATTTGTGTCTTCATCACTTTGCACAACGTCGGCATCGGTGTCACAGGTATTGACTTCGTCACTAACACTGGCAGAAGCATTGTCGACATCCCAGGGCCTCCACATTTCCATATTTAAAATTTCACTTACAACCGCTGCTAACTAATGTTACATGTAAACTGAGTTACGACGAAAGAAAACCGGGATTATAAAGGAACGAAATTCAATCAAGTGTGACTTAAATGAATAGTAGATTTCATCTTAAAAGATGACATAACCATATGTCTGGATTTTGAAGGTCACCATTGGGATCTCTTATATTTTCGAAATCCGGGTACCTGTATACAATATTTTACATATAACGCCTAAATATTTTTCAAAAATTTAAATTCTACATGAAATTCTGAATTCAGTAGGTGTGTAGCTATAATAAGTTTTATTTTGATTATAAACTATAATAAAAAAATAAAATTTTCATTTAACAAAATATAAATGAATGCAACAGTCTGGTTAAACCGGAAATAGTATAAATTTGTTTTTATGTCATAAGGACATTTTTGATGTGATCTTTATACAGTGCTATTGATCGTAAATGATTTTTTTTACTTTCTTTTGAAGGAAACAGTATCCTCTATAATGTGTTTCACAGTCACTGCCATTCTATACGTAGCTAGTAGATGAGTTCTGAAACCTGAACTAAATGTACAAAGAATTCAATGCTATGTAATATCCGTTTTACAAGCCTCTTTGGACGTACTTATTGTATTGTCAACTACAGTTACTATCAAATAATTGTTTTCATATCTTTAACAACAATTTCAGCTTTTTGCTTTATTGACATGTCCATCAGAAATTTAAGTGAATTGGTAGTTCTGACGGGCCGAGTTCAAATCAGACCGACGTCAAATTTGAAAATTATTTCCAATTTTAATATAGCCAAAAGGGTATATAATACATACATACATACATACATAAAATCACGCGTTTTCCACTTAGTGAGTTAGCAAAAACCCGAAAACAATAAGAAAAGGGATGAATGTAAGAGCTCCACTGAATCACTTAACTCTTTAATAATATTCTTCTTTCGTCTTGTCTAAAATCATCATAACATTCATACAAAGAACATATTAAAGTGACCGATTTTCGGTAGCGAATAACTGAATCCGGACCACAATAATAGTTACGCAACAATCATCCTTCGCCACACATTCCTATCCATTAACACTTCTTTCACCTCAGCCACATTCATAAACGTATTCATACATAATAACATATTAAAGTGACCGATAATAATGATAATAATAATAATAATAATAATTATAATAATCTTCATAATAATCATAATTGCAGACTTTTAATCACCCAAAAGTGATCCCTGTGTCTACATGTGTTGTAGATATTGGCGCACCCAGTAATGGGTATATGCCGTGATGATATATTTATTTATTTATTTATTTATATACAAGGTTCACTCTAAAAATATTGAATATATATATATATATATATATATATATATATATATATATATATTAATTTTATTTTATTTAGTAGATAATAATGAATTTGTTATAGTCGTCCTGTAGTTCTGATTCTGATAAAGAATTTCTAAATATATTACCCCGACAGAAAGTTCCTTGAAATAGAAATAATCCATTTCAATTATATAATGAATTTGAATTTAAAATGAGATATCGAACATCGAAACCATAACAACAAATAATTTTCTATATGGGGTCCCGTGGCCGCGTGCCTGCGTGTCTGGTCGCGAACCTGGGGAACTAGGTTCGATCCCGACCGACGCCAAATATTTAGAATTTTAAATGGCACAAAAGTGACCCCTGTGGTGCACTCTCCACACCAACTATGAGTGCCCGTGAGGTGACGCTTGGTAAACGCCCACACGGTAAAATATATGTCATCGTTACTTATGCCTACATGTGTTGTAGATACTGGCACACCCGCTAATGGATAATATGCCGTGATGATATATTTATTTTTATATTTATAATAATCTTCTCGTTTCAATATAGTTCATCGTAAAACTGTGGCAATTTTTCTCTGTACATTGTCATCATAGTGTAACGATTTCTGCACATCTGCAGACACTACAAGTGTGTTCTCGTACTAGGTCCACATGGTTACAAGACTCACAAGCTCTAGTACTTCTGCTCAAGCGTACACTGATCCTAGTAGACGGAAATAAAAACATAAAGTGTAGATAAATCGATCATGACAGAAACAACGAAATCTTGCAAAAGAAGATTATAATGAAAATTATTGTTAAATTTTAATGTAATGGGGAATTCTACTTCATTAAAAAAAACTATTAGATTTATAAATACCAATAATATATATATATATATAAAATTGAAAAGTCCAGTCAAAAAGCCTGATTTCCCTAGAAAAGTCCGAACATTTTCAGCTATAATATCCCGAGGACATTGATAATTACGAAATAATTTTATGACAGTTACCGAAAGTGCGTTGCTCGGTAACCGCCCAACGCCGAAAGCGGAGGGTTGTTACCTAAAAGCAACGTGCTTGAGGAAGTTGTGATCAAATTGTAAGTATTTATCAATGGTCAAAGGGTATTCGGTGAGATTTTTTTTGCAATTTTAATTAAATTTACGAAGTAACCATTTGCATATTAAAATTAACGATTTTTTTAAAAAATATTTATTATCTATTTTGGATAAGTTAAAATGCTAAAGTAAGATTTGTAAATTATACTAAATTATTATACATATTGCCCTAATAAAATAATATCTAAATACAATTGGACAAAATTTAAATTCTTTTTTTTCTGTGTATATACCTACCAAAGAAATTAGAAATAAAGAATATTTTTTTGTTATATACCTTCCAAAGAGAATAGTAACAAAGATTATTTTTAATTAAATAGTTTGAATTCACTATGTACCACAGAAAGTGACAAGTTATCAAAAATACGAGTTATCGAAGTTCGACTTACTGAAGTTCGACTGTAAATAAATAAATATATCATCACGGCAAATTACCCATTTCTGAGTGTGCCACAATCTGCTTTATCGCAGATATCGGTAATGATGATGACATATTTGTACCATGCGGGCACTTACCAGGCGTCACCTCATGGGCACTCATTGCTGGCGTGGAGAATGCATAATTTTTTCATTTGATTAATACCATAATTTTCGTTAGACAATGTAGATCATTTTGTCCGAAAGTTTTTTTTTTTTGTTTTCGTAATTAATGAAGAAGTCCGGACAATTTCAAAATCCGGGAGAAATCCTGACAAGAGTCTAAATATCCAGACATGTCCGGACATATCCGGACGTTTGGTAACCCTACCAATAAAGCTATCTGTTAATTAAATATAGAAACACTTGCATTCGACAGTTGTGCGGCATGCAGGTGTTTAAGAATTATGTTTAAATTTCTCTATACTTTATAAGCCAAGCGTATGTATAGTATGCGTAGTAGTGTATTAGACAAACACATAATTCTTCATAAAACTATCAGGCAAAATTGAAAAAGATTGAATGACAGTTATTACAGCAACATATTAATTTTGAGCCGCTGCCTAGTGACACAAATCTGTTGAGCGAAAATAGAGTTAGTTATTTCGAAAACAAAATAAAACAGTGGCTCGGCGCAACGCACACAAAGTCAGTGACAGTAACATCGAATCGATTTCAAAAATAAAACTCAATTCTATTACATTTATGTTGCTCCCAAAGCCAAACCCGACTTCGGAACGTCACATCATGAATATATTTTAATAATTCAATTATTGGAAAACAATATTTTTCTGGATTTGTTTTGCAAAAAGTGATTCGATGAGTTGACGTCCTATGAAAAGTAAACTAATACTCTATTTCAAAATAAATAACTGCATCATTTCATAACTTCATACTCTGTTGTCTTTTGCAACAGTAAAAAACCTGATGCAGGCAGCGCAATACTTCCCGCTATTCAATAGTTATTAATTTAAATTCATATTGTACAAAATTATCCAAAATCTTATCGTTAATTAATATTAATTCAGATTTATTTTTTAATATTGTTAATGTTAATTTCTTATCTTATATGAAAACTGATCTATATATATATATACAGGTTGGAAACTAACTTAATGTTATAAATTTAAGGGTGAGTAGTATATATATATATATATATATATATATATATATATATATACCGTGAGTATTTTTTAACGTGAAACATTGGGTTTGTCACATCCATGGTTACGACTTGACATTTGATTGACAGCAATGTATTTGCCCGTTCCATTTAAAATGAAACATAGGGAACGAATTTGACATTTGATAAGACGTCAATAGAGGTTAATTTTGTTTAAATAATTATACCTGCATTCTAAATTAAAATTAGTTGTAGAAAAAATATAGTGTGCATCTTGTGCGCGAGTGGTTTTCTGACTCGGCTAAATTTCTTACAATATTTAAATATAATACTTCTGCCAAATTCATTCCTCATGTGTCATTTTAAATGAGACAGACAAATATATTGCTGTCAATCAAATGTCAAATCATAACTTATAGGAAAATTCAACGGTTATCTGTCATATTGACAAGGTGTCATTAGAGGTTAATTTTGTTTAAATAATTATACCTGTTTTCTAAAAATTAAATTTAGATGTAGAAAAAAATACTGTGTGGTGCCCGAAATATGTTTAGTTCTCACGAGTGGTTTTCTGACTCCGCTAAATTTCTTACAATATTTAAATATAATACTTCTGTCAGATTCCTTCCCTATGTTTCATTTTAAATGGAACTGGCAAATACATTGCTGTCAATCAAATATCAAGTCGTAACCATGGATGTGACAAACTCAATGTTTCACGTTAAAAAATACTCACGGTATATATACATATATAGGCTGTCTGTCTTTTAGCTTTTAGCCAGAAATTATCTCGCCTATTATTATATTTAGTTGTTTTAACTATATAACATAAATTACAGTATTTAATCTTTTCTATATAATAGCGGAAGTAGGTCAGCAATGTTACTTCCGGTTTTCCAGTTTTGATAGCAATTTTTAATTTCAAATAGAACATCCTATACATTTATTCAAATTTAAAAAGTACATGACATTTGCTATCTAACGGTATAAAAACAATTATATGCAATGGCGAATGATTACATTTTTATAAATGTGGTAGGTACTTTATGTTTAAAAAAAGTAAATTTCAATGCCTACCTATTTAATATTTAAAAAAGGAGACACCCGGTATATGTACCATATAGTCACTTTCATCTTACAACAAAAGTTTAACTTATTAAAAGCACTGCAAAAACAAAGCAAATAACAAAAATTAAGTAAAAAAAAAAACAAGTGGTTCATTTTTTAGGCATCTTAGTATATGTATACTTACTTACTTAATCCTGCACCTTTCTACCCTCACGGGGGCAAGGCGTTCCCCCGGCTTGCGGGGGAGGGGGTTGAGTTCTGGTTCGTTGATCTTCTCCATATTTCTTTCCACTCTGCTCTATCTTGTGTTGCAGTCTTCGTTTCTTCCCAAGTTAGACCTCTTCTTTGCGCTGCCTCCTTTACTTCTTCCAGCCACGTTCTTCTTGGTCGTCCTCCTGGTTTCTTTCTTCCAATTCTTGCTTCAAACACTTTTTTAATTATTCTCTCCTCTCCCATCCTTTCTACATGCCCATACCATCTCATCTGTCCTTCTGCTATCTTATCTTCTATTGCTTTTACTTTTAAGTTTTGTCTATAGGTTGTGTTTTCAATTCTGTCCAGTCTTGTTTTCCCCTCTATTTTTCTCAAGAATCTCATTTCGATAGCCGTAATTTTTTCTTTTTGCCTTTGCGTTAATGTCCATGTTTCAGCTCCGTGTATGAGTATAGGTGTCACTACTTTCTTAAATATTTGTACTCTGGTCTCTTTCGGTATTTCTTTCTTTCCTAGTATACGAGGTGTGTTCAAAAAATATCGCGAATTTTGTGTTTTTTCAAAAATTATTTATTTATTCATGAATATCTATTTTGTCCCCTTCAAAGTAATCCCCATGAGATATTATACACTTGTGCCAACGGTTTTTCCAATCTTCAAAGCACTTCAAAAAATCATTTTTTTTTATCTTGTTCAGCTCCTCCTTCGATGCCGTCTTTATCTCGTCAAGCGTAGCGTAACGTCGTCCTTTCATGGGCCTCTTCAGTTTAGGGAACAAGAAAAAGTCACAGGGGGCCAGATCTGGGGAATACGGTGGCTGCGGCATCATTAGTGTGTTGTTTTTGGCTAAAAAGTCGCGCACAAGCAACGAGCAATTGAGCAATTTTGGTACAAATTTCGCGGCGACCCGTCTCATGCCCAAATCATTGATAAAAATCGAATGGCACGAGCCAATCGATATGTTTAGGTCCTCAGCAACTTCTGTAACGGTGATTCGACGATTGGCCAATATCATTTTCTCCACTTCATTAATTTTTTCGTCTGTTGTTGAAGTGCTCGGGCGTCCGGCACGCTTTTCGTCGTTCACATCTTCTCGGCCTTCTGAGAACATTTTGTACCACCGATAAACGTTGCTTTGGTCCAAGGTAGCTTCTCCGTATGCCACAGTCAACATTCGGAATGCATCCGCGCACTTAATTTCGTTTTTCACACAAAATTTGATACAGGTTCTTTGTTCCATTTTTTTGAATAGGTAAAAATCGAAGACGATCCAAAACACGTGCAAGCAAAGCAGCTGTCAACAATTAAGTGAACATTCAAAATGGCCGAGCTTGTCGACATAAGTGAGAGACATGAGTACCAACATAAAGCCACAAAAAGATCGAAATTCGAATATACGTAACCCGCGAAAATTCAAAATTCGCGATAGTTTTTGAACACACCTCGTATGTATATGAGTATATATTTTCCGGTGGTTTTGTTATAAAATTTTGTGATATAACTGCATAAAAGTTAGTTTTTTACCAATATTAAACAGTAATGAACAAAAAATATAATGTAGTTTAATTAAAAGCAGCTGGCTCCCTTTACGTGTGTGCTCGTTCTCGGTCTCGCCTTGCAGTTTCCGCGCAAATTTACTCAAATTGAAATCGAATGTGTGTCAAACATATAAGAAAATATCGCATGCAAAGAACTTTTATGTATGTGCACACTTTAATGAGGAATATTATTTTTGCCCAGGGATTCGCAGATGGCGCTGCTTGCCAATGTGAAATAAATTTAGTGGTAAATTGAATTAGTTTGCGGATTTCGTACTGATTTTATACAAGCTTTGAAGTATTAAAGGCGAATTTTCTTACTGAAACATTCGAAACAGAATTCATTTGCAATACTTACTTTTTCCAATTTTCATTCATTTTTCAATTTATTCATGTTAGTTATAGTATAAAACATATAAACTTGAAAATACCAATAGAAATTTAAAATATTCAGCTTGGTAATAGTTATTTACATTATACGTGCGGTAGGTGTTATTTTACAAGTGCTGCATTAAAACTGAGCGTTGTACAAATACCTAACGCACACATTATGTATTAATTTTTTTTGGCCGAGATATCTATTAAAATACGTATTTTCGTATATTAGAATTAAAAAATCATTTGTCAATATTTCAAAGATAACTAAAATCATGTTAGATTGAATGTAATAACTGTATTATTAGGAGGACAAAATACGAAAAAATATAATAAAAGAACCTTACATTAATTAAAAGTTTTAATAACTAAAACATGCGTTTTAATTCAAGCAAAAATTTTTCTCCCCTTGGCATTTTTTCGTAAAATCAAAAATAAATTTTTTTTTTCCTCATGTAAACTTAATCTGGGGAAATACTGTATATATACAGTCATACAAAAAGTCTCCGTACGACAGTAGTTTTAATGTATTTTAGGAAAAATAGCATTATGTTTGGGGCTATATTTTCTAAGCGGGTGTACGAAAATTAGTAATTATTGTAATAATGGATAGCAAAGGTTACCTCGATATTTTAAAAGAAAATTTAAAAGAAAGTGCCGAAAATTAGGGCATTAACAGCGAATTTTAATATCATGTATCAGAAAAATTCGACAAATAATTCGCGTCTATAACAGATGCGTACTGTATAATATTAACAGTCTCCGGACTTTAACCAGATTGAGAAATGCGGAAAATTCTTAAAATAAATAAGAAAATAAAGCAAAAAAGAATTTAAAATTAATTTCAAGTAAAATGGCAAAATATAATGCCATCGTTGACCAAAAATTTGGTAGATTCAATGACTCATCGCTTAGTTACTGGTAGAAAAACCAAAGGAAAATATTATATTTTTTTATGAAACTTAAATAAATGGTTTATTATTTAAATGTTTTGGTTATCGTACGGAGACTTTTTTGTCATGAAATTATGAATACTTTCAATGTTTCCCCCATAATATAAATAAATTAAGTAATTTATTTGCTTATTTTATATTTATAATAAGGTAATATACTGCGTTTCATTTTGGATTAAAAGGAAATTAAATATATTGGGTTTTAGACTGCTATTTTTCCTAAAATACATTAAAACTACTGTCGTACGGAGACTTTTTTGTATGACTGTATTATAGTTCTCGAGATCCCCATTATGGATACTTTATTTGGAATATCTTTATATTACTTGCTATTCTTATATACAGTGCGTATGTAAAAATAGAAACACTGCTGGCCTGTCATCTAAAACTCTTAAACTTTTTTTTGTGAAATTCATATCTTATGATTAAAGTGTATGCGAGAATTTGAACAGCTTCTTATATAAAGTTAGCAAATCTTGATTGTCCAAAGAACGATTATTAATCGTCTTAAAGATAATGGAAAGTAACGATAATAACAATAAGTTAAATTTCACTAGATAATAAGAACATGCATAGAATAGCTAGTAAGTTTCCTCTGAAAAAAGTAAAGCAAAAGTTCTCATTAGTTTCGTTCTAGTAATTAAACTGAGCACTAAAAGTGCCAGCAAAGTTTGCAAATCAACTAATCGATATTTAGTTCTGGCTTTTACCGTTTACTAACATTGCATAGTTTGTGCTTTACGCTGTATTTAACCCAGCTTCAAGATATCGTGGTTTCATTCATAAATCTTATCGCTCTTATTAAAACCACGGTTCCCAAAATATACATGTTCCACCCCGGACTATTTGCTTTCTCTTTTGGGTTTTAAGAGATAGAACAGATGAGCTATCTGTGTATGCTGGTATATTCGTATATGGAGGGAACAGTGCACATGCTGGTTGCTGGTGCCATGTCAGACTCTGATGACAGGATGTGAATTGTCCAATCTCCCATTGCTATCGTTTACTATTGACACATACACAATCATATGCATATGCAAGATACACCTATATTCACTAACAGAGCCTGCTATGTATTTCAAAACAAGTAATGCATACAGGGTATTAAAAAAAATATCTGATGTGGACAACACATGACTTCCTTGTACGCCTGGCGTTACATTATACATATTTTGTTAATAATTAAAATATGTATTGTTACAGACCCAATCATTAAATTTCACGTATTGGTCATAATTTGACATTGACATTAAATTCTTTGTTTTTTGTTATTTTTTGTCCTAATTCATAGCAAACTTAATTACAGAAACCAAAAAGTACATAATTTTTAAATTTACATATCTTGCTTATACAAAGAGCTAATTTAATCATACTTGATATTTTCGACGGAGAATTCAATTTTCTAAAAGCATTTATTGTTAATTCAAAATAACACTATTTTTTTTTTTTTGAAAAACTGATAACAGCTTCAAGTAAAGTATCACTTCCGGTTAGACTATTTTAACCAAAATCTATTATGTTATTTCCATTAATATAAAAGTATAAAATACCAAATTTGAGAAGTTTTGGTTTATATTTTAAAATAGTTTTTCATTAAAATCTATTATAGGCTTCAAGTAACGTACCACTTCCGGTTAGACCATTTTAACTAAAATCTAATATATTATTCCCATTGATATAAGAGTCTTATATACCAAATTTGAAATGTTTTGGATTATATTTTAATATAGTTTTTCATTAAAATCTATTATAGGCTTCAAGTAAAGTACCACTTCCGAAAGTTATGTAATGACCAAAAAGGGAGGTGCACAACTAGATGTTATAACAGTCCTAAATACAAAATTTTAACTCTCTACGGCTTCCCGTTTTTCAGTTATGCGAGATACGTACATACGTACGTACGTACAGACGTCACGCCGAAATTAGTCAAAATGGATTCAGGGATGCTCAAAATGGATATTTCCGTTGAAATCTGGAAACCGAAATTTTTCGCGATTACAATACTTCCTTTACTTCGTACAAGGAAGTAATAAATTATGAGGGCATATAGTACTGACCAAAATGAGTAAAAAAAGCTTAATCAACATGAGTCCGATCTTTAATAGTTTCCGAGATATCAAGCAGTTAAAAACGAGTTTTGTTGGGGTTTACCTATGCTATCTCAAAAACTGCAGGAGTTACGACTTTGATTAAATAAGACTTTTTGTTTACTTTTCAGAAGTAATCTTAGATGTGCTTTTGTTTTTTAAAAATAATCGAATAATTATACTAAGACAAATGTTTTGGCGGCCTTGGCCAATATTTAGTTTTCAAATAACTATTAGGAAATTAAAAAACATGTTTTATATAAAATTTTATTGCCTTTTTATAGACAAAATTTGTTACACTTCTATATATACAGGCTGTTACACCCGAAAATGGTAGTTAGAACTCATTAAAATAAACAACTTTTCTTAGTTCCAATTTTTGATTTGTTGCCCCGATTCGTAGTTATTGGAGTGCATTTGTTTTTCGAAAAATCGTCCTATTGAAAAATTTTTTTCTTTCAAATTTACTCTTAGGCTCTCTAAAATATTTGGCAATTAGAATTATTTTTTGTTTTTTCAAATGACAAAATGGCGTTCGATCAAAACTCGGAGAAAGCTATGAACAAAAAAAAATATGTATGTCAATTTGAATGAATTTGATTAAATGTCAATTTGACATGAGCTGTTATATAAAGTAATATCCTTGAATCCTTATTTTAGAAATAGAAACAAATTAGAAGTTTTTTCTCCTTTCTGTGTTCATAGCTTACTCCGAATTAGGTTTCTTTGTGAACACACTGCACTTATGTAAGTCAAGTAAATTAATAAAGACTTTTTTTGGGTAGAATGAAAAAATATTTAGGACAAATATTGTAGTAGACAATTTACGGATTTTATGAATGTTTTACTTTCGAAAATCGACAGAGTGGCTATCAAAAAATCATCACGGCATATTACGCATTACAGGGTGTGCCAGTATCTACAACACATGTAGACATCGGTAATGATGACGATATATTTTACCGTGTGGGCGCTTACCAGGCGTCTCCTCACGGGCAGTCATAACTGGTGTGGAAAGTGCACCACAGGAATCACTTTTGTAAGATTAAAAGTCTGCACTGGCCGGGATCGAACCCGGGTCACCGGATTGGCAACCAGAGACCACAATATATATATATATATATATATATATATATATATATATATATATATATATATACAGGGTGTGCAATGAAACGCAGAACATAGGACTTTAACATAGGATTTTAAAAATGTGCGAAAATTGGCTCTCCTGTACATTTTTGAGCAAAAATACAAGAATGAACAGATGTTTAGAACTAATTTTTATTCTTAAAAATTCATCAATTAATACAATAGAATATCTGCAGCACTAGATATTTAGAAAGTAAAATATGACATTTTCACCAAATATCAGATAGCTATGGGAATAAAAAACAAATAAAACAAAATATCAACTAAAATCATAATACTTAAATATTTAATGCTGAATTATAACATTGTAAACATATTGATTACAACAATAAGATTAATAATACTGAAATGAACTATAATTTCAGTGTATATCAAAAATGATGAATTATCCTAAAATTTAAGTCAAATACTTAATAATAAAATAAATCACAAATTATTCGGTACTAAATAAATCCATTTTATAATGCACAAAAGCACAGTAAAGTAATTTATGGACTATGACAATGAAGACACAATTATTATAACAATTAACATCAATAACACTAAAATGAACTGTCAGAATGAGAATTTCTTCTATTTCTTTTATTTCCATGGCTATCTGATTTTTGACGAAAATGTCATATTTTATTTTCTAAATATCTAGTGCTACAGATATTCTATTGTATTAAATGAAGACTTTTTGGAAGTAAAAATTAATTTTATACATCTTTTTATTCTTATATTTTTGCTCTAAAATGTACAGGAGAGCCAATATACCCAAATTTTTAAAATCCTATGTTATACTCCTATGTTCCGTGTTTCATTGTACATCTGTATATATATATATATATATATATATATATATATATAATATATATATATATATATTATTTGTTTTGTTTTTATGAATATTCTTCATGAACAAGACGCCAAAACTGTCAAAAATATATTTAGTAATTTGATTTATTAAATTTGTTGTTCTTCTGACAAATTTTGTCAAAGTGCGTCCGTTCCGTCCCTCCCCGTGTAAATTAAAAGTAAAATAATTGCTGTTAAAATGCATAGTTCGGCCGGTAACCGTAGCGGAAATACCGTTCCATGTAAACAAGTCTATCGTATTGTTCTGAGCATGAATGGTTTGAGTATGTAGCCTCAGATGCGAATCCTCTCATTTATTAATTGTTCGGGTTTGGGCTCCGCTGGCAGCAGTGTCGCATGCCCCGGCCTCCACCCCCCAAGCAGCTCGCGATCAACCCTTGCTCGCGGCTCGTGAAAACAAAATGAATGGATACGTAATGCATAACAAGTAGCGAAAAACACGTTTCCTCGAGCATACATTGGCGACATTGCTGAAGTGAATGAACCCAGCAGGAGATGCTCCAGGCGCAGTGACGTACGTACATCATTTCCTGCCAAGGGACAAAATTATTTAAATTTTCTCTATAAACATAAATATTTCGACGGCAAGCACCTACAATTTCGAGTCATAGAATGACGGTGATATTTTTTGTTTAATTGGATTGTCATGCAGATACTTCATAAATAATACCAGTAATTTTGCGGTTTGATTTTGAGTCAAGTGATCAGACGTCCTAAATTACCAGAAAGCGTGCCGGATTGAACATGCGCTTAAAATTTTAAATTGATGGTTGTGTTTATACTAGTGCTCGACAGAGCTGGGCAAGTTATTTTTAAAATGTAACTAGTTACAGTTACAGTTACCTCCAAAAAAAAGTAACTAAGTTACTTAAGTTCCAGTTACTTTGGTGAAAGAACTAAGTTATTTACTAGTTACTCATTAAAAGTAACTTAGTTACCTTGAGTTACTTTCTAACTACTTTTAATGGCGTGAAGTGTAGACTTAGACTGTTGACTTAGTTAATGTGTAGTATACATATCAGGGAGTTTTTGCACTAACTACGTTAACCTAAATTTTAACGTTATTGCTTGACAACACCCAATCAGATTATTATTGTTAATGTTAACGGACCTACAGGGCCTTATTACCGCCTAGGTCCACGAGGACACGGACTAGGGCCCGCTTTGACAAGGGGCCATCAGGGCCCGGTTGCTGTGATAAAAAATCTGATAAAAAGGCCCTGCGGACCTACATTATAATTAATATAAAAATTAAAAGTAACATTTTATCTTGTGAGAAGAGAATTTGCAAAAATGAGACGAATTCAAGTTTTGCAACCCTTGGAACAACGAACAAAATACACTACTTTTTGTATAACCTGAAAATTGGAATTTTGATGATTTAGTGGCAGTTTAATTATAATTTATTAAAACGTATCATTTGTAAGCGAGGAAAACATTTGAAAATAATATATTTTATAAGTCAAATTTAACATTTAGTGACTTTTTAATTCTAGAATTAAAAGTTAAAATAATGTGTTATTTTTAGTTTTTCTGTTTACCGTACAAAAACTCTATTATTAATGAATATAATTACTTATTTTATTATCTATTATGGCTTGAAATCAATCAACAATAATATTGAATTTAATTATGTATTAAAATAAAAATTACACATTACAGAGGGTATGCGCGATGCTGCGCTCAACACTCCCACTCTGCACAGACATTTATGTTTCTAAAAAAGGCATCAGCCTCAACAAAATATTTCTTTGAATTTTTAATCCCCCTTCCCCCCCGTTACTTTTTATAACTAAGTTACATTCCACTTTTTAAGTTACTTTGACTAACTTAAGTTACATTCTAATTTCTGAGTTAGTTTAAGTAACTTAAGTTACTCAAGTAACTAGTAACTAAAAACCGTAAAGTACCAACTACTTTTCCGCAGCAAGTTAAGTTACAGTTACCATATTTTAAAAAGTAACTAAGTTACGTTACAAGTTACGTAAAAGTAACTAAGTTCCTAAAGTAATTAGTTACTGCCCAGCTCTGGTGCTCGACTGGTGCATCCAAAAGACTGTCACTGACAACAAATTTCAAATATCTCGGAAAGTAATTATTAAAAAAATGCTTTCTTTGATTTCAATCGTTATTTCTTGAGTAATAGTTGAAGTATAAGAAGTACATGTTATTATTTTTTGTTATGATGGAGGACCCCATTGCAGTTTACACAAACTAATAGAAGAAACTAAGTAAATGTGTCCATCCCCTGTGTCCCCGGTCATGGAAAAAGTTGTTAGAGTTCCCGAGTCGGTGCTTGTTCAGTGTTAGCGCCACTACACGGATAGTTTATAGTTTGATAGCTCTTAGCTCTGAAATATCTATCTCCCATCTATACTCGATCTGCAGTATACAACAGAACACAGTATACTACACGCTCGCAGCTTCCAACTTCCAGCAGCTGCCATGCGTCATGCAATGTTGTTTTCCTTTCTTTCCCCCAATACATGAATTCGCGTTGTTCATCGAATCTAGATTGAAATTTTGTTATACAGAGGTTACTAAATATTAATGAAATATTAAGTCTAGGCACTTACCACAATTTATATATATCATCACGGCATATTACCCATTTCTGGGCGTACCAGTATCTACAACACATGTAGACATCGGTAATGATGACGATATATTTTACCGTGTGGGCGCTTATCAGGCGTCATCTCACGGGCACTCATAGCTGGTGTGGAGAGTGCACCACAGGGGTCACTTTTGGGTAATTTAAAATTGGAACTCGGTTCCCTCAGGTTCGCGACTAGATACTCAGGCACGCGGCCAGGAGACCCCATTTTATATATATATATATATCTTTACAATTAACCAAGCTATCGGTTATTTATTTTAACCATCCTCAGGGTTCTAAAATATTTTTAAAATTTTTTTGTTACAAATAAATTACATACAATTTTGTGATTTAAATTTTGTTACTTACATTGTGTATGATTATGTATGTAACAAAATTTAAATCACAAAATTGTAGCTAATTTATTTGTAACAAAATTTTTAAAAAAATATTTTGGAACCCTGAGGATGTTTAATAATATTTATACACCAAGTGAGCTAAGATGAGAAGAAAGTTTAGCTAATTACTTAATTTCTTCGAGTGAAAAAACATTCTTAGCTCACGTGGTTTGTACAATATTTAATATATTATTAAATTTTGACGAAATAATAATGAAAATTATTATAATACTTAATTTTGACAAAATAAAAAACTGATCAGATAGTAGGCTGAGCATGACAATCGTGGCTGATAGACGTCATATATTTAAAATGCTTTATTGTTTGTCATTTGTGCCGTGCAAAATAATGAAAAGGGCTGATGTTTGATAAATAATGTGATGAGTGTTATTTTCGTTCTTGACGTTATTTTTAAATGTATTTTTTGTTGCAGAGAGGTAAAATTTTGTGAGAGTAAACTAAAATTTTTTAATTCACTTGTGAATAAAATGTTACTTGTAGTTGTTGCTATGGAGTTAATAATGACAGTTTAAGACGTCAAAATTGAATAAAATAAATAAACGAAAGCGTGATTAATTGCAAAGAGTGACAATTAGAACTCAACATACTCCTAGACTGCATATATATATAATCTCATATGTACACCTTGAAAAAAAATCACCCTATTTGTTAATTTATAAAAAATCAAAAATGTATAATTAAGTTGTTATTAAAGAAATACGAAATCTTTCTGGTTTTCATGAATGAAATAATGAGAACATTAAGGAAGCAGGCAGTATTTTTTTTAGCAAAAAGAAATACGCTGAGTCAAGTGAAGTCAATTAACGTAAGATCAGAGAAGAATTCCTTTCAGGCGGACGTCAGACTTAACTGCTCTTCAGCATCTTACGACAGTAGCGTTCAGCCCTGCTGCTGTTGCCGCTGCCACAAATAAAACAATCAAATACGCTCGAATAATGAAGAGAAAAATTCACACACTGACACTGACTAACTGCGACTTTAAAAACTCTTTATTTTCACCTCAACAGCATAAACAACTACGAGCACAACTCGTCATTAGAAACGGTCTTCTCAATTATAAACGCTTTTTAAGATGTTTTACTCCAAATGACAGAATTTATTTAAAAGATATATTATATTGTTATAAGAATTAAAAATTCAATTCATATATTTTATGTTGAAATAATTTGTTTCAAAATATATCATTGTTTTTTTTTTCTGTTTCAGGTAAGTCTTCAATTTTGTCTTGTCACAGAATTTGATTTTGGAACTCCGAAAATTGGTAAGAAAATTTACATAATTTAATCATTCTTTGACTCTGTACAACTAACTACATAGTTGCGTTTTGAAGCAGGGATAGGTGTATGTATACGTGAAAATTTTTAAAATCGACGTTGACATGTAGACTAAGTGTAATTAAAAACACGTAGACAATGTTAACAATGTAGAAATGTGTTACACTTTTTAAATGTCAAACATACTATATAGTTAATCTTAAATTCTTTATAATCTTACTTTATCTAAACATTGGCAATGGGGTCATGCCACATTTTCTGTTTTATTTTTTTCCTGGGGTCCCGTGGCCTCGTGCCTGAGTGTCTGGTCGCGAACCTGGAGGTACCGGGTTCGATCCCGACCGATGCCAAATATTTCAAATTTTAAAATGGCACAAAAGTGACCCCTGTGGTGCACTCTCCACGCCAGCAATGAGTGCCCGTGAGGTGACGCCTGGTAAGCGCCCGCACGGTACAAATATGTCATCATCATTACCGATATCTGCGATAAAGCAGATTGGCACACCCAGAAATGGGTAATATGCCGTGATGATATATTTATTTATTTATTTTATTTATTTTTTTCCTGGAAGTCTACCGGTCACAGTATAATGTAAATAATATTTTCACGCCATTTGTGTGCATTGTTTTGTAGATATAATTTTTTTAAAATAGGGGTCAATTTCAAATCTCAATGAGGACACGTGAGCGCATACGTCATGTATCTGAACGATTTCAGTTCACCCTGGCGGACAAAATGTAAATTAAGATTGTTTATAAATAGTTTTTTTGGGTTTTTTAATAAATTGTTTCCACAAGTTGGGACTGCACAGTTCTTCTTCACCATGTTTTATCATTATAAATATACAATTATTGCACTTTTATGTATTAAATTATATATCAAGCACACAAACCTGCAATTTTTGGGATGTTTTATGTTGCAATATGGATAATAAGTGTCATAGATTCTATTTTTATAAAAATATTAGCAAATTTTTTTTTTGGCATGACCCCATTGAATATTATCGTCTACACACACAACTCATGATATGATTTTCCGGCGATGTAGAATATGTCATTGTTTACGTGTAAATTATGACTTAGATTTTGTGCCCAACCCTGATTTGAAGTAATATTTTGAAGTTTTAACTTTCCTTCCAAAATATCCCAGAATTGCTTATTATGAACTACTTATTTCACTGTATATTTCCCGTATCTAAACCATATATATATACAGGATGTTTCCTTTAAAACAATCAGTGCTTTTCTAGGCAAACTATTGACTTTAAAGAGAAATGTTATATACAAAAAATTATCAAGAATAAGGGACTAATTTATCAGTAATAAAAAACCGAAAATTATTGTAATGGTTCTCAAACTTTAGTACAAAATTATATTTTTGATGAGAAATATCTATTAGTGCGCCTCGTCGGTTCTCTCCGTTTCGACTCGCAGAGTGTCGTTTGTTTCGAGCTCGAGCTATATAATTTCAACAGGAGTTCGCAACTACACAGCACACAATATTTGCGTTATATATATATATATATATATACGCGGTTGTGTCTACTTGGAATCCATTATATAGGGAATACACTCTTATTTTTTTTTTCATTTAACTGTAGTTTCTGACCTATTAATTTTAGAGTTGTAAATAAAAAAGTTGTTCCGTAATATTAAAAACTACACTAATGTCCAGTTGCACATTAATCAAAAATACATTGGAAAATAAGCCTTGTCAAAGTTAACAACGTGATTAAAGTTAATAATGTTTTATGCAACTGGGCCAATGTGCCAATATAGGATTAAAATTAGTTCATAAATTTAACTAAAAAATAAATTAGATTTAACTGAGAAACTAATATGTGACAACTAGAGTGAAAGTCTTTAATCTACATGTACTATCACGCAATTAGAAAATTTAGTTAGAGTGCTTTATAGTAATTAATAAGATTTAGTGATTTAGTATTGAATAGAATAAGAAAGACAAACTTATTGGGATGGACGATTTTTTTGCTAAATTAAGAAGGCGTGTAAATGAAGTAAAAGAAACAGTAAGGAGAATCCGAAGGCAGATTATCAAAACATCCCTGGGAAAAGAAAGAAGAATAGCGAATTCCTGTGACCATTTATCACAGACAGCAGTAAATCAATGCCAATTTTGACGGTGACGTTTTGTCACAGAACTCACTTCCCTCTAACACAAATGTCAACATTCAACAACGAGCCATGCATTGGAACGCACTCCAGGAAATTATTACACGATGTTTGGACACTAATGCTTTCTACCAACTACATAATAACCCGACTACCCGTCACTTTTCGACTTCTTAAATAAATCATACAACTCTAATACGAGTAGTAGTATAGCTAGGAGAAAACGTAGCTAGGAGAAAACGCTTCTAGTCAAACTACTCACACTTATCTCTTTAGATGAGTAAATACACGACATTCATTATAATGGTGACATCGCCATGATTAGATATGGAACTGGGCAAATTACTATGAAAAAGTAGTTAACTACAACTGTTAATTACGTTACTAAAATTCTATCTACTGTAACTATCCGACAGATTTGACATTTGTTTTGATTTTATTATTATTATTATTATTATTATTATTATTATTATTACCTGTGGTTACATTTTTTCATGATTTAATTTTCTCATAGTTCTAATTATACCGGGTGTCTACAATGTTATTTTTTTCATTTTGCTATATTTACATTTAAAGAAAAATTGTGAATAAAGAAGTTGTTCAGAATTAAAAACTTGAGAATGAAAAATATGAAACAATTTCGTTTTATTTTACGAAAAAACGCAAATTAAAATTGCCATTGAATTACTCATGTTTTATTTGTTTTATATGACATTAAACTTTTGACATATTATTAAAATTAATTTTTTCATAATTTAATGAAAATTAATTGAATGAAAGAAAATATTATTTTCTATAAGTGGGGTATATGACTAAACAAATTTATGATGTTACTTATGCGAAGTAATACAAGCAACGACATGGAAAGAGATAGGTACAGACAAACATGTCGCTCTAATTAGATGAATAAAAAAATTGTTACCTACTCAATGTCTTGAGTTTTCAAAAAAACAATATGCGTATATTTAAAAAAATTATGAATTTTACTAAAATGACTTTTTTAAAAATCAAATAGAGGTTTTTTTCTTTTTCTGGGATAAAATGTCCGAATTTACAATCATCACGAAATATATTCTACCTCATTATGTACATGTATAAACAAATATATGGTTATTATTATTGTTTCATATAGTTTAGCCGTGTACTGTGAATTCAGATATTCTAAATAATAATATTTATGTAAAAAATTTGATTAACCCTAACACCCCCTCCCCCTATATCTATGAATTTATATTGGTATTCATTTTAGCAAATAGTTTTAGTGCAAATATATATTTGGTGATTATGATTAATATATACATTGCGATCATTATTTGTTATATGATATTTAATCGTTTATCCCGTATTGGACGTTGCCAATTAGCTAATGAAAGATTAAAACTTCACTCACGGCTTACCTGACAGCACTGGGCTGTATCGTAATTACTAATTTCGTCGCTTCATGCATATTGCAGATAAATCACATACATCGGTTTCTAATTAGAAAATGCCGTGGATTCAGGAGAGAAATTCAAATGTTACATGAGGTTAGCTTTTAATCATATCTTTAATTTGATATAAAATGTAGAATCCAACATTGTGAGAAATTTGGGAACCTAATTTATGATTGTGATATCAAATACATGTGCTAAAAAAAAACATAATTCGGAGTAGGATAAGGACAAAGAAACGTATGTATATCATTACTCAATTCAAAAGTCATGTTGTTAAAATTGATCATGAAATGTAATTTTCCTGAAATTCATTGTATTTTCTAATTTATTTCCGTTTCTAAAATAAGATTCAAGAAAAAAGCTCTAATTTCTTTGGTTAACTTTTTTGATATTTCGTGTCAAATTGACGTTTAATTAAATATCCAGCACTGACTCATAATATACTTACTATAGTTATTTGAAATAACTAATGTACAACATTACTCACTCTGTACGAGAATATTTAGGAACTCACGGAGGAATTATTACTGATTTTTGCGTTTTTTTTTTTATATAAATAAAAATCAAGTTTACAAAATAATTTTATTTTTGAAATAATTTAACATTATAAAATTTATTTATTTAAATCAATATTAACATGTATTTGAAAAATCAATATTCGACTGTGTTAGGATGGAGGTAGATACAGGAAAGTAAGAATTCTTCGGACTTTTCGACTATACAATAGTCTTCTTCAGGGCTAGAATGGTCAGTTGAAAAAAGGAAACCACATGTGGATAATAGTACATACAACACGGACAATTAAAAAAATAAATAAATAAATATGAATAAATAAATAAATAGTTAAAACCAACATATCACAGAGAGAAAATCGTCTAAAAATGAAAAACTTGTCTTTGATGAGTGCAATACTAATGGAACTACAAATAACTATAGTAACGTGTAAAAATATTTTTTTTCTTTTTTTTGGAAAAAAAAATTGACTGAAAGTCCGAAGAATTCTTACTTTCCTGTATCTACCTCCACATTAACATGTATGTTAAAAGATACTTAGGTTACTTACCTTTACACAATGACAGCAGTCATCCACGGCTGATGAAACGAGTTTGTGGTTATTAGTTTCGGATTTAAATTCAACGATACTGCTTATGCTTGTAAGTGAATATGTTTCAAAGGAAGATCCTAATTTTCACCTATTTTAATTTATTTTTCTTTCAAATAATTCTCAATAACAGACAATAATTTTGCAGAATTTCATTCAATAACAATATAACAAAACAACAACCATTCAATGGCTATTTTATAATTTTAAATAGTATATCTACTGACATGTCAGTGTCAGACGATATACGAAAATATAAAATTGATTTAAGAAGTTTTAAAAAAAGTGA
The DNA here is from genome assembly GCA_943142095.1 of Ophonus ardosiacus. Taxonomy (NCBI): domain Eukaryota; kingdom Metazoa; phylum Arthropoda; class Insecta; order Coleoptera; family Carabidae; genus Ophonus; species Ophonus ardosiacus. The sequence continues at coordinate 45,429,759 of OW964833.1, read as the reverse complement.
AAGAAAATTAGCCACTCGCCCTCCGGGCCTCGTGTAGATGAATATAATATGAAGTCTTGGGAACATATACAGAGTCGCAGAGTGAAGGACAATGTATTTAATATTGCGATTTCGAGAACTAAGCATAAGAAATTTTACAAATTTGGTAAGAGGTAAAAAAATTTGAGAACTTGAAATTAAATTATATATTATTTAACATTTTTCTATATTTGTTCAATAGTTTTGACAACAGTCTTGTAAGTACGAAATTATAATCGTTGTTCACTATCACTTTTATTCATAAATAGTAGAGGAAGTTAATTTTATGCTGCCTGAAAACTTGGTAATAATATCGAAGTACGAAGTCGTAATTTAAGAAATAGTAATTTAGTTGTAATTTATGAAACGTTTGTACCAAGTCTAATGGCAAAGTCTGCCTGCAATCAGACAGATAAGACTCCAACACATTCAAACTACGATTAAACACTTGCAAAGAATTTACATTTAGAAAAAGAAATATTGCTCAATGTTCATGCAAGCTTCTTTCACTTGGCAAAATCTCTTCAACTATTTTTTTATTTATTTAACGATTAAAAAATTAATAAAAGTAGAATATATATAAATTATTGAGTTAATTAAATTGTTTATCAATAATCATTAGAACTTTTATTTTACCTCTCTTATTAATTTTTTGGGGTGAAATAAATGAAAAAATCAAATACAAATCATTTGTTTTTTTTTTATTACATATCTATTATAATGGGGTCATTTCACATTTTCTGATTTATTTTTTTCTTGAAAAAATAGGTGAAATTAAACATGTATGTATATGTTTTACATCTTACAAGTCTTTAGAATCAGAGATATGATTGTTTAAAAGTTGCGTTTAATTTCAAATATTTCAAAGGCTGACGACACATATTCACGGATACAACAGTCGAGCTCTACCGGTTTAATTTAGAACTATGATTATTTGGTTTGGTATTTATTTAAATAAATGGTTTATTTACATACCTTATACTGCACTAGTACTTTTAAACCAATAGAAAGTAAAAATAATCTTCTCTCTTGTATATTTTGCTGTCAGCTGTCACACTTTTAGGTTAGGTTACTGTTTCATGTTGTGAAGCGTGTGTGTGTCAGAGAAAATTGTCTTTGTGTGAGTATGAATTTGTGTCGTCACAAATTTAGTCCGTGTTTAAAAGCGCGAAAGTTTATTAGCAAATTTATAAATGAAAAGTCGCATATTTCAAATTATTTTCTATTACTATATTTATTAAATGAGATGGATTTCATGATTTTATAAAAAAAATCGACAATTATTTTTTTTGAAATGACCCTATTATATTCTAAAAATCCTTTTTAATCAATTATTTTTGGATTAATAAATTTATTTATATAGGCGTTGTAGTTGGCTCTGCACGATTTCAAAAATGTGAAGAATATATTTTCTGATAAAGAATATAAATTAGGAAAATGAGTAAAAATAATGAAAATAACATTAAAAATAAATAAATCATGATCTGTAATTGATTTTATCATTTGTCTTTTTAATAAAGTTCATTTTTTTCACTCCAAAAAATTAATATTTCAAGTTTTAGTCATGTTTAAAAAAAAAGAATTTAGACTTGTTATACATCGTTGAAAAGCCTATAAAGTAAGTAAAAAGATGGGACTATTTCCAAAATATGTCCTTATTTAAAAAATATGATGTTTGTATTACATCTCGAGAATTGTTAAGTTTTGAAAAATATCTAATGAAACCACTTTATTTTTCGTAGATAAACCGTGTAAAAATTATCTAAACATTTTTTCTGTATCTGAAACGAAATATGAGGTATTTTCAAAATAAGCGAAAATCAAGTTTTAGTCTTTAGCTCAAAAAACAAAAGACGATCGAAAATTCCTGTGGTGCCTATTAAAGTGGGGCCCACTTTAATGGGCCATAAAGACCTACATCAATTTTTTGTAGCGTGCTTAATAAGAAAGTGTTTCATATAAGGAACTCGAATTTGTTCCACCCTGTTCATAATACTGTAACTTTCTGCAGGCAAGAACTCTTTTCGAATCTTTATCTTTAAATTTATTTATTTTATGTGTTATTTATTTGTCAATTCTAAACATTTATATTGTATTATATTTTCGTTTTCTATTTCGTGTAATGAGAACGACAATTAAACTAGAGAGTTTGATACAATTACATTATACATGCAGTATAAAACTCTGTAGTGCATAAAACAGTGTGGAATGGAGAAAACAAAGGTAGGTACCCTCATGAAAACAGTAAAACAGGAGGCAATTTATTATAGTGCTGTCAGTTGTGCAGTACAAATGTTTGTAATGTATTTTTGGAAGGCCCATTAGCTATATAATTTGTGTGTCAGTGACGGCATTATTGCACAATCGAACGCGTCACTGGCACTCACCACAAAACTACGGATCTAATTCGCAAGGTTTGCATACAATGTTCTCTAATAATGTAACACGTGCCATGCCAATGTTTCCCACTGTGTAGAGGTTATACCACGCGTGCAGAGGTGGATTTAAACTGTTTCCAAATGTAATCAATGCTCCACCAACAAAGTGCTGATAAATCCTTTTTAATCGCGCCATAAACATGTTAACATCGTTTCAGTATTCTGATAAAATTCATTCTAGGTGCAAATTTTTTTACTACGCTTTTAACCATATTTTTGGTGTAATTTTCACAGGTCTATTATGTATCAGACGTTATGAACCCCATACTGTCTAAATGTTATGTCACTAGCGTCACTAGTGTTAAAGTTATCGCCACTACTAGCGACGTAGAGTTTAGACAACCTAATCCCACAATTGCTAACTTGCGACGTATGGGTCGCAGGATCGGCATGAAACGTTTTCTCACTGAGGTGAATCAAGTTGTATTCCATCATGTAAAAATTATATTTAAAAAAAATGATAATAATAATTGCACTTATGTGTACAACAATTATTTTTTTTATTTTGCATCTGTAACAGCGCCCAAAGGATCGACTGATGTAATAGACTAGTATAATTTATTTTTATAAAGTTGGTGGCTAAGAATATCAAAAATATCAAATGTCAAATCTCGTTAAATAAACGAACACAAACGATTGTTAAGAATTTTATTTTTATATAATTTTGAATTTCAAACTTATAATAAGAAGAAGAGAAGGCATAAAGTAGTAAATTTAGCATGAAATAGAAAATATCGTGTGTTACAAAAATAAGGTTAGAGTTGCAAATAAATTATCAAACATCATATTAATACCGCCAACTGACAAAATTCCCTAAATTGTGACATTACTGTTTTTCATTTAAAAAAGACATAGGCCGTGCAAAATAGAAAAAAATAGTATAAAGAACTCATGTCATAAATGTCGATTATTTTGTTCACAGGGTTGGATATCTCCGCTACGCGTCGTGAATAAACTTTCTTCTTACACAATAAAATGGCAATTATGACATTCATTCTTTAATATACTGTTATTTGAGCTCTTGTTTTTTATGTCGTAGCCAGATTGTAAAATCATTTTTTTTTTATAAACGGCTATTGATTTTCAAATGAATATTTCAATATTTTCGCTTGTAATTTTTCTAAACCAACGTAATGTACCAAACTTACGCCCGCAAGTTTTACGTGAGGTTAGGTTGCCACATGAAGTTGTACTCTTCGTTTTCTATTTTGTAGTCTTGTTTAACTCATTATAAAAAAAGGGAATTTTACATTTTTTTTTTTAGATTTGAAAAATTTAAATTTTCTAACGTCAAATTAAGAAAGAAAACATTTTACTAAATATATTTTATTATTATACAGGGTGTTTCAAAGAAAATGTAAAAAAAATTAAGGACATATAGTACTGACCAAATTGGGTAAAAAAAAGCTTAATCAACATGGGTCCGATCTTCAATAGTTTCCGAGATATGAGGCAGTGAAGAATGGGGTTTGCCTCTGCTATCTTGAAAACTGTAAGAGTTACGACTATATAGTTAGATAAGACTTTTTGTTTACCTTTCAGAGTTCATCTTAGAAGTACTTTCATTTTTTAAAAAAATCAAATAATTGTACTAAGTTAAATGTTGTGGCGAGCTTGGCCAATATTTAATTTTCATATAACTTCGTACCTATTAGAAATTGAGAAAAATGTGTCATATAAAATTTTATTGTTTTTTTTTTATAGTCTATTTACTGACATAGACAAAATTTTGTTCGATCACCATCATTGTCACTTTTTCTTCGATTGAACAGTTGAAGATCAGTCCTATGATGATTAAGCTTTTTTTACTCATTTTTGTCAGTACTATATACCCTTCAAATTTTTTAAACTTTTTTTGAAACAGCCTGTATACGAAATGTAAATTATAAAAAAAAAGTGACTATTTTGCATAAATTCCATAACACTGGAATACCCCATTTAGCGCATGATACTTCGTATGCAGAGTGTAGAAATTGTAATGCCTATATTCGTTTTTCCTCTAGCAGACAATATATTGATGCATTGAATATATACATACATATTAAATGCTTTAATTATGAACTTTTTTTTAATATTAAAATCCTAGTAGGCTATTTATAATCTCGTAATATGAAGCACTATTTTTTATTGCAATGTAAATTTTTTAACAAAATGTTGATAAATATTTAGTTACCGATATAAAATTTTTAGTATATAGATGTGCAGACAAATAGGTCAAGTCAATATTTTTGTATTTCATTTTGTGTTATGTTTATTTAGTTTTTACATATTTGTAATATACAGAGAAACACAATAAATATTTATCATTATTTTATAATTAATTTTTGCATAATATCTTTTTATTGCATTTATGGGATGGATATTAGCTGCATTCCTTTAATAAATATCTCATCTCGTTGTTACTTGCTCACCGTGACTTGCACGTGATTTTTATTTCTCACATTCCAGAAAAACTGTTCGAATGTGTTTTAATAAACATTTTCAAAATAAATAAAAAAAAAAAAAACTATTAATACAACATAATAAATATTGTTTGGTTACATTATCATCAACATCATTAGTGAATTCTGTTTTTGGACTGGTCTCAAAGGAAATTCTTCAGTACATTGCAATTTCCACCGACCTTATCGGTTAACATTCTAATTTTTCCCCGTTCTCCCATGTACTTATTTTTTCTTCTATTATACTTATTAGAATATAATCCCTTCTTAAAATATGTCCAATGCGGTTAGCCTTCCTCATTATTATTTCTCACAGAATTATTCTCACTTCTCCATTTTTTCTCAACACATTATTTCTGAGTCTCTCTATCCAATGATCTCTAACTATCGCCACTTTCCAAGTACATTTTCTCCTTCTTTCTCAAGTTTCATGTTTTGCATCCATAAAACAAAGTATTCTATAAATCATTTTCCAAATCTTCTTTAAAGTTCTATATTTGTTGGCTCCGGTGGCTCAATGGTTAGAGCAACGACTCTTAGTCATGAGTGTGCTCGGGGTTCTGGGTTCGAATCTCACAAAGGCATGGATGTTTGTATATACGAACCCACTCAGTAATTGGGATTTAATCCTGTTGAGAGGTGTTTTTTTTTCAAAAAAATATTACTTATCCTTACTCCAAATTTATTTTTTATACAAGTTTTTATGTTGATTATTTTTGTTAAGTTGTTGTAAACTTACACGCCTGCACGCTTACTAGAATTAGCTAAACTTCCTATAACGACTCGTGGTTTCTTCGGTTGCTTAGCTGAAATTGTAGGTTCGAACAAGCAAAGATTTGTTATTATTAAATAGTGTAGGTTTATTATATTATCGAGGATCTACATGAAGTCTTAGTTCTACGTCTAATACAACTTTACGAGTTGACGATGTTGTTACAACTCTATTCGAGTTGACGGTCTGCTTTCAACTCTATTCGAGTTGACGATCTACTTACAACTAACTAACATATGGTATATTCAAAAATTGAACACAGTTCTCCCCGTCTGCCGTCGCTTATCCCCGCGTCCATACCATCAAGGCGTGGAAGGGAAAAAATGATGATTTAGGGTTTTTAACTAGAGAACAAAGAAAGTCCCCTGTAAGTCATTTGAAATAAACAATTCTAAGAACGGATGTAGCGAATGCAGATTGAGCATGAACTAAGAACTTAAGGAGTGTAAAATGCTGAATTACGTCTGAAAGAATAGTGAAAAACAATCCTAAGAATTATAAAAGTCAAATACAAGGTGTTCTCACCCTTGCAACAAAGAAAGGTTAAAATATAATGATGTCATAAACATGAGTGCAACTGTACTTAGAAATTGAGGTTCATATGAATGACAAATAACTAATACTCGGAATTTACATTATATTCAGCACTTTAAACTACTTTTACAACAAATTAAATATATAGTAACTTATCATAACTAAAATTGATTACATATATTGATTATTGATTAATGAATATTGATTGATCTTAAATTATAAAAGGATGGACTTTACTACAAAGTCACTTGGATCCATGATTACAAATTACAACCCGACCGAGCGTCTGATTAGATTTAGAGGCCTATAGTTCCTTCCTGAGTCCAATCACTGTAAATATTTCGAATTTAAAATAGCACAAAAGTGACTCCTGCGGTGCACTATCTACGCCAGCAATGAATGCCTGTGAGATGACGCCTGGTAAGCGCCCGCACGGTACAAATATGTCATCATCATTAGCAGTATCTGTGATTGTGATAAAACAGATTGGCACACCCAGAAATGAGTAATATGCCGAGATGATATATTTTTTTTATGTTGTATATCAAACCAAACGGCACAATTTTCTCAAATTCTGTTGTACAAGGTCAGAGAGGAGCATACCTGAGACGCCAAACTCTCTAACCAATCCTTAAAGACATGTACGCGTTTTTTATAAAAGTGTGAGAGAAAATCTCAACAGCGGGTAATGTGCAGAATCAAATATATAAGAAAATTACGAATATCCTTTATATGGATGTAATTTGAAAAAGAGGAGTAAATTTATAGGTTACTAAGTAAAATTCCCTAAAGAGCAAAAAAGGTAAGAATATAAATCAGTGATAAATAGAGTACATTAAATGAAACAAGAGGTTGAGAGCGATAAAAATCAGTCTATGGCAACAAGTGCAATTTGGTTAATTACCTCCATCTTCTAAATGGAGTGAGGATTCTAAAAGAACTCGATTTCATTGCAGGGTATAATAGTGAAACGGTAAGAAAGGAAATTATGAATGAACGCCTTCATTATTGTTAATGAAAATGCTTGTTTTAGATTCAACCAATTTGAATAAATGTAATTTTCGTTTCATTTACTTTTACCTTATTTTAAATAAGTGTTTCATTCCAAGAGCAAATAATTCCAGAGTTATTATATATTTCTACATTTCCTCGATTCATTTTAGATACTAATTAGAACGGAATATTTAATATTTATGGAAGAAAGGGCGCTTAAAATTTTATTACAATTTTTCCCTTCTTATTTACGCGAGTCAGGATTTTCAGCACTTCTTAATAATTAAATAGTAAAAGGAGTCTAAGGTTAGAACTATAATTAAACTAAAAATTATATATTCCTAACCTTAAAATTATTCTTAAACTCTAGATACGTATTTCGAGAACTAAGTTCTCATCATCAATAGAAACTATAAAATATAAAAAATTTGGCAAGAGAGAAGTAGAGATTACTCAACATGTGAACCATGCCAGAGGTCAATACAACTCTGTCAATACAACTCTGTACTGACCTCTGGCATGGCTGACATGTTGAGTAATCTCTACTTCTCTCTTGCCTAATTTTTTATATTTTGTAGTTTCTACTATAAATGTTAGATCCTTATATTCAGTCCTATTTGCCACCATCTGATATGATCAAGTAATTATGTAACTACTTATATTAGTTCAAACAGAAAAAATGCAACAATTATTAAATTTTTGGGATAAAATAATGGTTATGACTATGGCAATGAAATGAAACAAATGAAATTTAATATGTCCTACCTTATTATTGTTTTTTTTTTAATTCGTAAACCATTTATAAAACATCTCTTCTTAATATTTTAGTAAATAATGTTTCATCTAGAGTTCGCTATTGCATTATTATTATTATTATTATTATTATTATTATTATTATTATTATTATTATTATTATTATTATTATTATTTCAATAGCTTCCAGTGCTTTTTGGCGATTCTTCGATAGATGGCTCTGCATGTGGGTACATTTCCCTCTTAAGTCAACTATACCTTTATATATTTTTGTAAGAGTAAGGGTTTTTGTAAAATAGTATACCGTGGTCCCTTGTCCCTACTCAGTCCGCAGCGGCTAAAACATTCGTCATTTGGTGTGACCGGGCATCGTGACGTCTAACGTCGTCATTTCGGCGCCTGGGGACGCGGCGGATAAACCGCGAGTAGCGAGGGGCGAATAAAAGATTTGGGCTAAAGCTCAACAATTAGACCTGAAATTTCATCCGCTGAAAGAAGTCTTACGTGAGTTTGTTCGTAAGCATCAAATTATTACACCACCACGGGGAAAACCAGAGAAAGAAGATTCATCCAAAGAAAAACTCACGATCTAATATGAACATCAATAAATGCACAATTAAATTAATATTTATGTAATGATTTATAAAATGATATTTGCAGTATAATTTGCGTAAGTTGGAAGGTAGTAGGAGTACGCAAATCAATGCAAATTTCGTAAAATATAAATTAAGTACTCCATTTACTCTAGCTACGTAGGAGCCTGAAAAGGTTAATTTCAAGGACTGTTTCAAATAAAAGTCGAAAGTAAATTTAACTGGCCGGAATAATATTACAAAAAAAATATATATATCTTCTCGGGGATATATATATGAAGATGGTTGATATGTGTTCAGATATTCCATATTAATCATACAAATTACTATTTGCTTTATACAGGTGTCCCATTTAAGGTACGAATGCATTGGTATCTCGAGAACCGTAAGAGCTACGAGGTTGGTTAAATTAGACAAAAGTTGCCCCATTAGGAGGCTATTTTAATGGTGTTTTGTTATTTGCGAAAAAATGCATATGTCACTAGATACAGGTGAAAATGTAAATTTCGCAATTTTCTTTTTTTGCTTATTACTTTGTTATATGAAATAATACGAGATTCTGGTTTGCACTTTCTTAAGGCACTTTTGTATAGTGAATATGCAGAAGTACTCAAAAATTTTTTATATCTAACCATTTACGAGTTACTGATAGCAACTTTTATTTTTCATATGGAGGTCATATTAAGCTATGGCATTTTTAAATAGAGATTTTTTTTAGCTTTACAGTGATATAAAACAATAATAATTTATTTTTATAATTAACAGAAAAATTAATAAAAATTGTTATTTGTACTAAAATTAAATTGAAAAAAGTAAATCGAAGGCTGCTATGGAAACAACAAACAACAAAAAAGTGCAACAATTGAATTTCTGAATTTGACAATAGTAGATTATTACGAGTAATAAAAATAAATTTTTCTCGTTGGGAAAAATATGATACGTTGAGTTGTTACATTCGTTGTCAAAGTTGAGTACTTCTGCAAATTCACTATACAAAAGTGCCTTAAGAAAGTGCAAACCAGAATCTCGTATTATTTCATATAACAAAGTTATAAGCAAAAAAAGAAAATTGCGAAATTTACATTTTCACCTGTATCTAATGACCTATGCATTTTTTCGCAAATAACAAAACACCATTAAAATAGCCTCCTAATGGGGCAACTTTTGTCTAATTTAACCAACCTCGTAGCTCTTACGGTTCTCGAGATACCAATGCATTCGCACCTTAAATGGGACACCCTGTATACATAAAATATGATTAAACGAGGATGCACGGGAAGAAAAATAAATATTCAAACACATACGAGCCCAGAACCATAATAGATTTGAGTTCCAGGCTCAGTAGCGTATCCAGACATGACCCTTTGGGGGGGATATGACATGTCCCTTGGGGAGGGGGGCAGGGGGAGGATATGACATGACCCTTGTAGGGGACAGCATATAAAAATAAATATGTTGTATAATAATCGAAAAGTTTATCGTAAATAAAAATATAACAACGCCTTGGTTTTCAGGCGACCAATTCTATAATAATATTTGTTCAATGACATGATATTGCAAAAAAATCATAAAATAATATTTAAACGTCTTATATAGACCCCCTCCCCCACTCCCCCGTAAATATACCACTGTTCAGGCTGTCATCTCATCAGCAATATTCGTTACTAAGATAACACCCTGTATAGTAAAAATACTACAAAAGGGTATAAAAATGAATTGAAACATTACATGTGTTTTACTTGTTTCTTTACAGAAAAGAAAAAACTTGTATTATGGACTTATTAAAAATCTTCAAAGTTTTGGATGACTTGTACGTGATTTTATGTGGATTAATCAAATTTAATATAAAATCCTTAAACGTAAAAGGAGTAATTACGTTCTTTATATATTAATATTTCCGTATAAAAGTATTAGAATAAGTTTTAATTAATATTTAGCGATTCAAAGTAAAGTTAAAATTTAATTTTTTTTAATTAATTAACGTTATTTTTAATGAAAATATGAAATTATTTTTCGGTCGTATAGATGTAAATGAAGTCTGAAGGGTTCGCACAGCACGCACAAAAGAGAAACAAAATTTCCGAATTTGAAATTAGTGAAAAGATTTGTGAATATTCCGCAACAATGTGGAGTGAAAAACAATCCAATAATGCGTATCCAACTGAGCGGCGGAATTTGTCTTACACAGACGTTTATAAATCACGAACACTTAGAGCGCGCAAAACACTCAGGTAAATTACAGGAAAATAAACCAGAACCGTTTAATTCCCATATCAAAAGAATGCCGAGCGCCCGCACCCGCACCCGCACACGCCGCCCGCCCCCATTCGCCGCACTTGTTCTCGCTCACATACGACCTCGTGCCTTTCACTTTTCATCTCGCACTACACTACACAATATCACTTCATTAAACCTTCATCATCATAACAACAATACATAATTCACTAATTTTCTTCTACTAATTTAAGTTTTTTTTTTTTTTTCTGAGCAACAAACCGTATTTTAACGTGTTTTAAACACCCACATTTTTCGTTTACTAAAAAGCTTGTAACTTTTATGTATTTAAATTTTTGTAATCATGTTACTTTTTATTGCATTTCTATAAAATCAAGTTGTTACATGAATGTAAATAAAAATATATGAAAATGTTATAGGGATATAAAATACTTGAATTAAATAAAAGTGTCCCAAATGTTGTTCCTGTTATTTTAAGTATAATATATAACAGATTTTCTGGCGACGAGGATAAACCTATATATATATATATATATATATTTGTGGAGTGTAATCGTCACTGTGTGTCGATTAGTTAAGGAAGAAAATTGTGGGGTATATCAGTGGATTCTGGGCTTTAATTAAATTCTTTTAAAATATGTTAGTTGTTTTAGTCATTGTTTTATAAAAAAAATAGTAAAATTTTAACCAAAATTATGACAAATTTTTTTATAAAACAATGACTTGAAAACAACTTAATCAAAACTGTCCTGATGAAGTGTAAAACCAAATACACGAAAGCTTAACAGATTTTAAATGAATCAACTTTAATTAAAGCCCAAAATCCACTGATATACCCGCAAAATGCAGTCTAGGAGTATGTTGGGCTTTAGTAAATAATTGTATTTGTTACAAATAAATTACAATTTTGTGATTTAAAATTTCTGTTACTTACGTTGTGTGAGATTAAGTATTGAAAATTATATCTACGTCATACATCGTTTTTTTGGAGAAAGAATTTTCGAAAATTTTCAGTTTTGTTCTTGTAACATTTTTAAAAAACAGTATGTAATGAATTGTCGAAATATCACAGTAAATTTTGACTAAAAAGTTAAGTTTTTAGTCAAAATTGTAATTTATTTGTAACAAATTAAACATATTTTAGAACCCTGAGGATGGTTAAAATAAATAACCGAAAGCTTGGTTAATTGTAAAGAGTGACAATTATTTACTAAAGCCCAACATACTCCTAGACTGCATTCCCGCTATTTGTTTTCTTTTATATATATATATATATATATATATATATATATATATATATAGTTAAAGAGGAAAATTTTGCGGGTATATCAGTGGATTTTGGGCTTTAATTAAAGTTGATTCTTTTAAAATCTGTCAAGCTTTCGTGTATTTGACACGACATAGTCGCGAGTACTTTCCACATCTATATATATATATATATATATATATATATATATATATATATATATATATATATATATATATATATGCGAGGTTTTGTGAGACAACACAACTTATCATAATAAGTAAGGCAATGTAAAACTTAGGTCTAACAGTGTAAATGCTGAAGATGAGGGTCTTTGGACCTCCGCAACGTCCAATAAATATTAAAAAGAAGAAAGTGAAAGTGTGAAAGGGTAGACGACAAAAGTCCTTTATTTTGAATCTCTTCAACAAGGTACCAGAAATGAGAAATTATTATTATTATTATTATTTATTAATTCTTTTAAAGAATCTAACAATTTTTATGAGTATTTATCATTTAACATCTGGTCAACTAGGTATGCTTGGAATATTGTAGTCAAATGCTTGAACCGTGAACATAGGTATTAATAATGTAAAAATAAGGTCATATGTATGCTTTAAACTCGTAGTTTATTAAGTTTGTTATTGGGTAAATAAATAATTACATATTGTACATAAAATATCGACTCTATATTCATGTAATAAATACGTAACGTTTAAAACATAAATAAAAAGTAATGTCGTATAGAGCAGGTGGCATACTGGAGGGCTATAGGGCTTGTGTAGAATTAATATGCAGTGTACGATGATCGCGTAGTGAATTTCTATGCCAGCGTCGTGCCACGCCACTCGTGTCGTGCTCGTGTCATGTCGTGTCACCCCGCCCCTCCTACGCCCCGCTATGTCGCGTCCATAAAAACTCGCACTTGGCACTTATGTACATGTTCTAGCTTTACATAAATGGATACATGATGCATGAGAATGGATAACAATTAAGTATTTTTCAATACTACAAAAAGTTACTACTGTAGGCGTGTTTCTTCGGACTGTGATTATGATTTTCTAAATAATGATTTGTTCAATATTGATTCCTTCCAATCATGATTAAATTGAATTCCAAAGAAACAACAAAACTAATTCGAAACCTACACAACGTCGAACGAACTAGCGGCAAACGTCAAATGATAAATCAGTTGTTTTCATTGAAGTAATACCCGAATCGAAAATAGTTTAAAGATGAATTGTGCTGAAGCAGAAATAATATTTTTGGTATGGAATGTGAAGTAAAATATGAAAACAAGTTTCTTTAACTTTTTTTTGTACCTGCAAGATCTAATATTAGAAAAATCGAAACCAATAATTAATGTAGAATCTACTGAATCAAGTTCTAGTAGTTTAGATTCAGATGTAGACATAAATTTTCAAGCATTTTGTTATTTCAATCACAGTGATCATGCGAAAAGACTGATTCAGAAGGGAAAGGGGAATGGCTAAATGGAATAGATAAATTTTCGTGGACCCCACTTACAACTTGTGAACCCCCATTTTTTTTTTTCACGTCAACGTAAACCCCCGTCGATTCTCCCATGGACCATTTTGGGAATCACGGCTTTACAATATCTTCTATATTATTATTTTGTATTGTAATTTATTAACGATAAAGGAAGGTTTCAAAAAAGAAAAACCCCGAAGTCTTGTTCACACTGTTCTTTAATTAAAACGTGGACCGGTTTCGGTTACTTAGTAACCATCCTCAGCACCGGTTTTTGAACTTGAAAACTACAAAAGTGTAACACTACTACTGCACGAGGGAAACTGAACAATGAACCCCAAAAAACATTCAAAAAATATTTTTTACAATTTTTTTAACAAAATTTCTTTTAAAGTTGTCTGCCCAGTAGCTTGTCTATCAATCTATTCATTATATCATTGATAGACAAGCTACTGAGCAGACAACTTTAAAAGAAATTTTGTTAAAAAATTTGTAAAAAATATTTTTTGAATGTTTTTTGGGGTTCAGTTTCAGTTTCAGTGTTACACTTTTGCAGTTTTCAAGTTCAAAAACCGGTGCTGAGGATGGTTACTAAGTAACCGAAACCGGTCCACGTTTTAATTAAAGAACAGTGTGCACAAGACTTCGGGGTTTTTCTTTTTTAAAACCTTTCTTCATCCTTAATAATTCAACTTCACACTTGGGTGTATCTTCATTCATTATGTATTGTAATTATTAATTAATTCAAGACAATCACAACTTTCCTAGACGAGTATTCAATAAGATACCCTGTGATCTGTGACTGAAATCCTTTCAAGAAATATACAGTTTCTGCACAAGAGTCCTCACACGTAACTTCTTGTAAAATCTGACTGTCCGACGCATAACTTTACCCACTATCTCATAAATACTTCAACTGTAACTTTACTGAAAAGAAAACACAAAACTACAATTTTTGTGAAAAAATTCCAAACTTTAAAACACGTAATAGTCCGCAAGGCAGACCATTATATTTTAAATGCATGTACCTTATTTCTATAATAAATGATCTTTATCGTAAATGTTGTACAAATTTGCTTGCAATTTAGATGAATGTAAAGATGTTGCAACCTTTTATCAAGAACATCACCTTTTATATGAAACCATTCTGGATTTTTACCCCTCAAGTCAACCATAAAAAATTATCCGCATTGATTTTCTTCCCCTACATGGGGTAGTTGTACGGCGTAATCCTCAGCCAAATTTAAATTTCCACCAGTCAAATATCACGGAAATATCGTTTTTATCAGAAAGTGCGTGAAGTATGAAGCATATCAAGTTCCCCCTCCTCATTTTAAATTATTTTTAAAAAATAAAGACAGGGTTTGTTCTCTTTATACGCTTATATGTACCATATTTTTTGCGATCTTACGCAGTCATCTCAATAAATATTTTAACATTTTCGCTTGTAGTTTTCATAAACATATTAACCTAACTTACGCCCGCAAGTTTTAAGTTTTGTGCGTTTAGTTGGGTTATGTTAATGTTGAGGTATATTTGAAGATAGCCAAATGCAAAGTTGTCAGAGCTACACAATTTTGTTGACATTCTATTTCGTAAATCAAGGAAACCAAGGAATAAAAACAAAACAAATTTGCTAATAACACTATTAAAATCAAATGTAAATTGCTCGGTTACTTCTTTTAGGGCCGGTCTTATAAAACTATTTAATCAACAGTTAAAATTTAGTAAGCTACTAAACTAATTTAACTGAAGATTCGGGTATTATAAAAGTTTAATGACAAGCAAATCAACCTATTAAAGTAACTGCGGAATTTCATGCTATTAGATTTAAATCAGTTGTTAAAGAAACGTCAAACTGCATTTTTTTTATTATGTTTATTTTAAAACAATTGAAATAGGGAACTATTTACTTTTTAAATATTTTTTTAAGAAATGTATGTATCGAGTATGTCATCTTTAGAGTCTGTCATCAGTGTCCTCGGATTCATAAACAGATAATGATGATGCATTTATATTTGCTCGAGGTAGGCTAACAAAATTGTACCGAAACAGGACAAATCCATATGAAATATACGATGACAATAGCTCGTACCACGAACACGGTTTTAACTAAAACACTGTTTTAAGAAATGTCAAATTTCATTATTTAATGATAATAATAAATACTATGAAATTTATCAAAATATGATTTTAAAACAGAACATAGTTTGTATTCAAACAAATATTTTTAAATAAATTGTTCTTCTAACATAAGGGTGAAATTACATTTTGAAATTTGAATTTGACATTTCTTAAAACATCGTTTTTGTTAAAACCATGATCGCGGTATGCCATGAGTTTAAAAAGAGATTTCGATTGTCAAAACAATGTGTGTTACACATATTGGGACAGATTGAAGGAAATATAAGACCACTAACATTAAGAAATATGTCAATTTCCGCAATGAATCAGGTAGTAATAACCTTACGATTTTACGCAACCGGGTCGTTCCAAATTATATGAAAATAATCTTCAACAATATCTAATAGGTTATATTTTTCAATATCAATATGATTTTTCCCACGATCACGTTTCTTTTCCAACTGTTAAATCAACTGATTTACGTTTATAACGAATGTGAATATAGAAACTTTTCACAAAACCACAAACACACTACTAAAATTTAATTAAATCCCCCGTTAGTTATTTGGTAGTGAGATTAGTTTTATAATATCCATTTCTTTTTTAATGGTCCATTTAATTTACTTGTGCAGTAACTAACTAAGGATTAAATTATTGTTTATAAGACCGGCCCTTATTTTTTTATTATTAATGATTGATTATATGTCGGGTGGTGGCGGTTTAGAGATTTAACTTGGGATATTAGTTTATGTTATTTCCTGTTCTCTTCTTCATCTTACGGAAAAACTGTTGAATGCAAAGTTATACAGAATTATTAAGAAATTCAAAATTGTTTTTACCTTTTTTTATTATGTTTTTGGTTTCTTCACAACTTTAAAAATGAATTTCGAAATTTTTGTTCATTAGCTGCCATTAGTGCCCGTTAGCTATCTCCGAGAGGTTTTGTTTACATGAATTTGTCCATTTATTCTTAGGTTCTTTATTTAATGGTTTATTGGGCTTCCAAAATTACAATGCGCCACTGGTGGCAGATTTCTGAACTGAGTGAAGTGTACATGTACAAAAGATGTTGTTTTATTCAGGGATTGTATTTACTTGTATACGAATTTTAATACGCTTTTATCTTTGGCTATTATTGTTTTATTCTTAGTAGGATCTGAATTACTGCTAATATAACAGGTAAGTTTTTGATTTTTAAAAAATTTATGAACAAATTAGTAGATATGCAATTTATAGGTTAAAGTTACGATGGAGTTTTCTCCGAAAATATTTATCACATAATATTATGTGGCCACTATTTATTACTTGCTTCCACCATATTTCTAGATGATACACTACAATTCCCAAATCTACAAATAGTATCTAAATCTAAAGCAAAGAAAATTGTTCATTATGAAAGAAAAACAATTAAATAAAAGTAAAGTTATGTAGTTAGAAATTAATATATGTACAACTACGGCAATGAAATACAATCTAAATAAAGGAAATCAAATGTTTTTTTTATTAAAAAAAACTAATATACTGTTAATTAAAATATGACTAAAATACTCTTAACCTACAAATACTTACTAAAATTAACCCTATTAACTAAAATATTATTAAAACTATCACTAAATTGCTATTACAAGAAATATCAAACTCAATTCTACCGAAATTAACAAAAAAAAAAAAAAACACTATACTAATTAAATTAAAAACTACGAAAATTAGTCTCACACCAATTGTACTCTTATGGAAGCCAGCGAAAAATGTACCATTCGTTTGAATTTTGATGTTTGACGTCAGCGCCAACTCTTGATAATTTGGAAGCTCAATACTGAGCTATTTGCAAATAAATTTTCACCTTTTATTGGTTTTGTACTTGTGACCGAGACAGTTTTATCGCTCATTTGTTCTCCGCTGCCGGTCTTAATCAAAACGCGATGCTTTACTCTGGCAATTCTTCAACCCTAAATGACGGTATTATCATTTTAATGAATGATTTTTACCTTCTCGCCTCTGAGCAACTCCAGTCACTCGTCTCGCGACTCCCGCCGTTTCGCTATTAGAATAACGGATTGCTTTAGAACGTGTATTTATGTAAAGTTACAAATTACCAGTTGTGATATAATCGCATGAAGATTAATAAATCACAGTCGTCTTTATTCTCTCCTAAGAGAAGAGATAAGAGAGGAGAGGCAGAAACGTACTTCAACGATTCGAAGGACTCTAAGGCCTTATCACATGACAACTATATTTAACAGACGTTCGTGAAATCGGCAGTTTTACAAACTTTTAATTTACTTCACTTATTTGTTACGACGAAATCTCGTAATCCAATTTTGACTCATTTACAAATATGCGATCAACGCACATGTGTATGTAGTTCAGATGACAAATCAATATTTCGTGAAAAATGAAACAAATGAAAAAACACGATTAAAGATAATAATTTTGTTACTTTATTTTTAAATTTCTAATGTAGTTTTCGAAATTTTTCGAAATTTTATAATGCCTTGTGTATTTCAATTAATTTGAAGATATCTATGTAGACTTTATAGCCGGCAATGATATTTAAAACGAAATTTTAAAAAATGATTGGTTTCTGTAAAGTTGGGATTTAAAACTGTGTATTTTCAGTGTGGTGTGTAAATACTCAAAGTTGTCGGTATCAACCGCTTTGCGCAGTTATTAGTGAGTAATTAGTAATAACTAGGATTATAACTTTCCTTGTAAATTTTTATTTTGAAAGGATATTGTACAAAATGTCAACTACTCTGCACTTTCCCCGAAAATGGGGCAAGAGGGCAACTTTGAGTTGTTTCATATGCACCGGGGCAAGAGCAGAATTATTGATAAGTATACCTCTCACGTGATTGTTTATCACTGGTTGATTTAAGCGAGGACAACACGATCTGTTTTGCGCGATATCTATGTCGAATAACTCATATTAACTTGTTTATTACTATCTAGAGAAATTTCACTAATATTATGATAAAAATAACCGGTATATGCACTTGCCCCGTTTACGAACTCACCCCATCCACCGTATTGTTAATATGTTGCAAATATTAATGAATATAAAGAACATAAAAGTAACAAATAAACATTTGATAATACATGACTTCTTAATTTATTTGTTTCATTATAATAAACAACATATTCTTTCTATAAATTTATTGATTATTGCATTTCTGCTGTATGTTCAAATCAACATAGTTCATTTAAAAATCGTTGGAAAGCTAAAAAATATACCCTCAATGACTTTATTTTCCAATATAGCATCCATGTAAAAATTTAAAACTTTAACATCGAAACTCAAATTCTAAGAGTGTTAACAAAAAATTGAACATCGTCATCAAAAAGACCAGGAACAAGGGCTCCAAATAAGTGAAAACCAAAAGCCAGTATATATGTAGGTACTTATCACATGTGGTTATTTACAAATATAAAAAACTGCAAATAAAAATAAATAAATAGAATATATTCAGGGCATATTAACCATTACTGGGTGTAACATTGTGCAATGGGGGATTACAGCTCAATCGAATTAAAGGAAAATAGTAAAAAAATACGAATGTATATGCTTAATAACGAATATTAATAAAAAAATGAAATGGTATAATTGAGATATTTCGGAAGTAAAGGGTTTTTTTGTTATAGCGCTTCGACACTAATATGAAAATATTTTGATTGGCTACCGAGAAACCGCCTATACATGCATAACAAATAGCGTGTTAGGAGGTGGGGATTACTAACAATGGAAGTTAAGAAATTCAAATTCGAAAGGAGCGGCTAACATTCCTGTACTGCAGTTTCCAAACAGTTTTTATTTTAACATAAATTTCTTGCATTAAACTTAATAATTTAAATACACCTGTAATTATAAAGTATGTAGAATTATACAGTGTTACAATATTCATTTATTTTTATGTAAATATAACTTAAAATAGCATATATTTAAAGAACATTTAGGTCCAAGTTGAAAACAGTTTGATATAAAAACACATAAATGTGTCGTCACGTCAATCTTTTCAAAATTCGGGAGACCATAATTCGTTTATTAATAGGAATTTTTTCACCGGATTTTCATCTATAGTCTTAGTTTTCCTAATATTTTCAGATGAAATTATAAAAAAAAATTGTGTAATCCCCCATTGAATATTGGTGACAAAAATTCAATTAAAGACTAATTTCTTTTATAAAGATGAGCGAAAGCAGAGAAAATTAAGAAATACAAACACGCGATGACCTGTCAATTTGCTAGTTACTTCACTTTTGTCACGGAAGGTACAACGCCGGCAGGAGTTGTAGGTATTGGCTTAAATTTTTACCGCCACGAATTCTTAAAATTAGTTGACATATTTTCCGATGGACTTGTTTGATTATTAGCGCTGTACTTAATCTATTATAACCTTTGACTGTATTACGCAGTTAGTGGCATGTTCATTTTGCATAGAGTACAGTCCTGGAATGAGAATCGAGAGAGAAAGTTAAAGACATCGAGAGTCTGCATTTCAGCATGAGTGTGTTTGCTCTCACGTTTACATTTCCTTGTGCTCGTGTTGATGTTACATGGTTGAATAACGAACCAGGTAAACACCTCATACAGGGTGTATCAATTGTTTGTCGACGTCTATACCTACATACACCTACATTGTCCCACGAATGGAAATTTCTTCCGCCAACGATGCAAATATTGTTCTACATGTTACAACGTTATCACCTATTACTCCTTTCTTTTTAAATATCCCTCAATACAAGCTCTATTGAAATAGTTATTTATGCAACAAGTGCAAAAAGTATAGTTTTATTTCACGAATGGAAAGTTTGACCAAACGAGCCGCAGACGAGTTCGTCAAATTCTATGAGTGAAATAAGACACTTTTTACTCGAGTTGCATAATTTTTTTTTTACATCTGCAATAAAAGTGTAAAAAAGGTGCCGTAACTAGAGATGCACTCGATCTCGAGCTTTGGCCCGGCCCGAAGCCCGCCTCGATTTCGAGTCGATCATCGAGCCGGGCCGAAGATATTTTTTATCGGGCCGAATCGGGCTAATCATTTGCAAAAGTTGAAGCGAGTCGGACTTTTGATTTTGGCCCGGCCCGAAAATTCGAGCTTTTCGGGCCGGCCCTAAAAATCTTATAGTTCAATCAAATGCACAGTTTCCTTAATATTTTAATGAAAATGGATGAAGTTGAAAAGGGTCAAAATGATTTAATAACAACATACTTCACATCTTAATAATAAAAATGTTATTTTACTTCAAAAATTCAAGTTTATTCATTAAAACATAATAATGCTATTGACATGTTGTTATTATTACTATTGCTTCTATTCGTATACTTAAATAAAAGTGATTTTTATTTCTACTATAATGATTTCTTGTCTTATTTTTGAGTAGAAATAAAGTTAGATAAAAAAATCCTTATGTAAATGATATCTTTTTGTGTAAGATTTGTGAAACAGTTTAAATTTTCGAGCGCCTTTGGGAAACTAAGTGTTAAATACTCGTAAGTCTGTAATTTTTATAACAAACTTACACTAGAAGTGTCTCTTTTTTTAACAACTTATGTTAACTAATGTCGAAAGTTATAAGGATGTAGAGGTTTTTCATAAATTTGGCACGAAAAAAGTTAAACATTTTGCCTCACATAGAAATCAAAATTAGGAATGTCGGATGCACCCATTTTCGAGCTTTGGCCCGGCCCGGCCTGAAGCCCGCCCCGATTTCGAGTCAATTTTCGAGCCGGGCCAGCTAATTTTTTGTCGAGTCGATCCAAACCTCAAAGCTCGGTCCGGCCCGGCCCGAATGCATCTCTAGCCGTAACGTTTCATTATTTTCACTCCGTAGAGTTAAAAAAGTGCTAAAAACAGCTGTCTACCAATTATGAATTGTCAGTTAGGTATTGTTATAGTTTGTCTTTTTTTAAAAAAAAAAAACCCAACCAAAACAATACCTAACTGACAATTCCTAACTGGTAGACAGTGGTTTTTAGGTAGATTCGAGAAGTGACCGCTAGAACTGTCCGCTAGATTCTGTCTGGTCCAGGTGCGACAATTCACTAATTTTTTTTTTTTGTGGCTCTGTCTGCACAGTTCAGTAGACACTTCCTAGTTTTCATTTTCACTTAATTGTAAGGTTATAACACATTATTTATTGTTGGAGTAACGATGATCGACTGGAGATTGATGTGGGAGAAAATAAAGTATTCGGAACTGCAGTCTGTACACTTTATTGGTTTGAAACCTACGTTTCGATCATTACTATGATTCTTTTCAAATCAATAAAAGTGTACAGACTACAGTTCCGAATACATTATTTATTGTATTATGTTAAATTAAACAAATTTTTGTAACCATTTGAATTGAGTTTTAATTTATAAATGAGTAAAATTTATAACTTTTTTATATATTTTATTTAGGTCGTGTGTAAAATATCATATTTTATTAAAATCTGTTTTATTATTTCAACATGTAAACATTTGGAATTATTGAGTTTATCATACTAAAAAATATGAATACAATATTTAACATTTTTGTTTCCTGTTAATGTCACAAAAATATTCGCAAACACGAATTCAAGTTAAAATGTAATGTAATTGCGGAGTAAAACTAGAGTTGCACAAAACATTCAAAACAAAAGCTACATCATTAAAAATAGCTGATGTGTCGTTTTGTGTAAACCGAGCTTATAAAAAAAAAATCAGATAGGGCCAGTTAATAAACCTCAATGTACTCGTACAATAACGATCAATCTTGGATATCTGTGAAAATATCAGAATTATGGCTCGGACTTACTTTTCACACCCAGATTCATTCTGGAAATTACTTTTTAACTAGTTACCAGTCACTCGCTCCGAGCCCGATGCTCAACCGTTTTATATTCGCCAATCACTTCATAAAATATGTTCATAGATATGCTATGCTATCCTACCCTACACTATTTCTTCCAACATTTTTTTTTAATTAAAATTGTTTCTCCAACTTTATACATCTATATATTTGAATTTACTGAGTATCGACGTTAATTTAAAGTATCTTCAGTTAATATATTGGAATTCCGCTTCTTATAAACTTAAATTATCTTAAAAAAAAAAAATATATTGAAAAATTGCATATTGCATATTGCTAGAGATGCACTCGATTTCGAGCTTTGGTCCGGCCCGGCCCGAAGCCCGCCTCGATTTCGAGTCGATCATCGAGCCGGGCCGAAGATATTTTTTATCGGGCCGAATCGGGCTAATCATTTTCAAAAATCGAGGCGAGTCGGACTTTTGATTTTGGCCCGGCCCGAAAATTCGAGCTTTTCGGGCCGGTCCGAAAAATCTTATAGTTCAATCAAATGCACAGTTTCCTTAATATTTTAATGAAAATGGATGAAGTTAAAAAGGATCAAAATGATTTAATAACAACTTCAAGAATTCAAAGTTATTCATTAAAACGTAATAATTATATTGTGATGTTGCTATTATTATTGTTATTACTTGTATACTTAAATAAAAGTGATTTTTGTTCCTACCATAATGATTTCTTGTCCTATTTTTGAGCAGAAGATTTGTGAAAAAGTTGTTTAAATTCTTTAGTAAACAAAGTGTTAAATACTCGTAGGTCTGTAATTTTTATAACAAACTTACACTAGAAGGGTCTCTTTTTTAACTACTTATGTTAACTAATGCTGAAAGTTATAAGAATGTAGAGGTTTCTTATAAGTTTGACACGAAAAAAGTTAAACATTTGGCCTTAACATAAAAATCAACATTAGGAATGCCGGATGCACCCAATTTCGAGCTTTGGCCCGGCCCGATTTCGAGTCAATTTTTGAGCCGGGCTAGCTAATTTTTTTGTCGAGTTGATCTTCGAATCGGGCCGATAATTTTTTTTTTCGGGCCGAGTCGATCCAAACCTCAAAGCCCGGCCCGAATGCAACGCTATTTAGCAGTGCAGACACTCAGATTTTTTTTCTGTGGTCCCGTGGCTGCGTTCCTGAGAGTTTTGTCGCGAACCTGGGGAACCGGGGTCAGAAATGTGTAATATGCCGTGATGATATATTTATTTATTTATTTCTGTGTGAACCGTAACAGATATCACAAATTAAACAGAAAAGTTTTCTATTGAATGTATCTTTCTGAAAAAAAAAAAAAAATAATTTCACATTATCGGCGTGGCCATTAAAAAGTTACGGTCTAATCAATGTTGGGACACCTAAGTTTCATACACTAGTGGTTCACTAATAATAACAAGTACCATCTTCAAAGATGACTTATATCCATATGAACAATCATACCAAATTTCATCCAAATCGAATAAAGCGTTCTGTTATTATAAGCAAAATTATTATTATTTTTTTTTCGAAGAACTTTGAAGCAGAATACTGGCTCCGGTAGAAGCAAGTTTACTTAAATCATCTTATTTTAGCCTCAGGAATCTGTGGTTAAACCATGTCCCCCTATTTGATAGAGACCCTGTATATGTATATATATATGTAGGATGTCCCATAACTTCAGGTACATATTCGAAGAGCATATGATACTTAACGTACCGATTGCGGAACAAAAAGATTGCATACATACATAATTATAATAACATAATTTTCATCTATTGATAAATAAATAAATAAAATAAATATATCATCACGGCATATTACCCATTTCTGAGTGTGCCAGTATCTACAACACATGTAGACATCGGTAATGATGACGATATATTTTACCGTGTGGGCGCTTACCAGGCGTCACCTCACGGGCACTCATAGCTGGTGTGGAGAGTGCACCACAGGGGTCATTTTCGTGCCATTTAAAATTTGAAATATTTGGCGTCTGGCGGGATCGAACCCGGTTTCCCCAGGTTCGCGACCAGACACTCAGGCACGCGGCCACGGGAATTAATAAGAATTTATAACAAGAAATGAGTTAGTTAAGAGCATTGCCGGTCGCTCAGCGAAATCAGTTTTGTAGCTAGTATGACACTAGTGCAGACAAACTTCTTACGTTACCCTACTACTTTTAAGATTGCTAAGTTTATTTTTCTCTGTCTGCTTTTATATATATATTTGCCCTTGTATAAAGCATAAGGGGAAAACTCAGCCCGTGTTGTGAAGCAAATTGTTGGAGTGAGAGAGGAGATGTATGTAGTAGAGGGGGAACATATTCTCCTAACACTTTCTCCTCCATAGCCTATCGTTCCGATTTCTGAAATAAGCGGCAAAAAGGGGTTTAGTAGAAATCAAATCACAGCTAAACTAAAAAAGATAATTTATAACTTAATATTTACGAGTGTAGTTTGATTTCTACTAAAGTGCTGTTTAGCGTAGCACCGGCAATCGCCTTAAGTTCACATCAGAAATATGGTTGTAAGAAATAGTTGTCAATCTGGAGTGAGCTGAGATTTTTAAAGTAAATTGTAAGCTACTTTATACTTATAGTTTATGCTGATTTGTTATTTATATGATTCAGTTTACGAACTTTTTAAAATAGTTACTTTTTCACCACGAAAATGAAAATTTTGCGGTTATAATAGTATAGACAGAACCTATATAAAATACATGCAATGTTACCTAACGGTTTATAAGGTTATTTAATATTGATGAGCCGTAGACTTTATACTGCAGTCTATTTTCATAGAACGTATCCATCACCATGTTTATTAAAATATTATAAAATTTTCGTCACCTCATTTATATCAATAACCATCTTCTACATTTTTAATAACAAATAAAGTTAAAATATCCCTGGAATGAAGAATAATTTTCTCCTAGGAGGTCTGAACTATGAGGAGAACTAGCCTTAGACGTGCTACATCGTGTAATAACGTACAGTGTTGCCGCGTCACCCGTTTGAATGATTGAGCCATTAACGTCTGGTTGACAACTTTTATCTTTTTTCATCAATTTATCCTAATTGACATTCAATAATTTCATACGTCGATATTTTGACGAAAATCGTTACATTAGAATCATTGTTCTGTTTCACCTCCAGCATTCTCAAAACTAGAGTGGGTGGCTAATCATCACATTTAAAAAATAACACTATAAGTAGTAACTTTTATAAAATTTTAAATTCAAAACAAAATAGGCATGTTAAATTGGGTGCAGAATTTAATTTTCTATAACATACCGGGTGTATACATGAAATCCGTAATATAGGAAATACAATGAATTAATAACACTATTCTGGACTTCCATTGTCTTTATTACAGTAAAGTAATAACACAACGTTTCGATTGTTGAGGTATCTACAATCGTCTTCAGGTGAATACTATCAAACTTAGAGACTACTAGAGCTTGTATACTAAAGACATAATAAGTGATCTAATGACGCGTACAAAGTTTACAAATGGAAGCACTAGTGTAGTTTAAGGTGATGCAAACGTCCAATCAGCGGCTTCCCTACGTTGCTTATTTCTACACTTGGTTGGCTGAAGACTTCGTTGTTGTTGTTGATGACTGCTGCTTCCTTGAATTTCCTCTTGTACCAGTGTTCTTCTCTGGAGATGATTTTTGCTTCAGACCACTTCATCCTATGTTGTTTTTCCCAGGAGTGTTGTGCGATGCCGGATTTTGTTGTTTCTCCTCTCTTACTTGTTTGACATTTGGATAGACTGCTAGATTAAATTTATTTTAAAAATTTAGCAGTGCAGAACTCAGAATTTATTTTTTTCTGTGTCAACCGTAACAGATATCACAAATTACACAGAGAAAGAAAAGTTTACTATTGAATGTATCTTTCCGAAGAAAATTAATTTCACGTTTTCGGCATTGCCATTAAAAAGTTACGGTCTAATTAATGTTGGGACACCTAAGTTTCATACACTAATGGTTCACTAATAATAGCAAGTATCATCTTAAAAGATGACTTATAGCCATATAAACTGCCATACCAAATTTCATCCAAATAAAATAAAGCGTCCGATTATTATAAGTAAAATTAATTTTTTTTCGAAGAACTTTGAAGCAGAATTCTGGCTAAATGGTACACTTTCCGGTAGAAGCAAGTTTGGTTAAATCGTATTATTTTAGCCTCAGGAATCTGCGGTTAAGCCATGTCTCCCTATTTAAGAGACACCCTATATCTGAATATATATATATATATATATATATATATATATATATATATATATATTTTACAATATATTGTGGCACTAAATTATAAATGAACCCCCCGTTTCTCGATGACTTCCTTCATTCAATCTTGTCCCGACCGTATATCGTCTAACAGAACCGTTTCTTTTCTTCCCTGCACGAAATCCTTAAATGCTTGATAGTTTCCTCTTCTCTCCCGCATCGCCTGCAACTCCTCTCATTATTTGATAGCCAGTATAATTAGTACACTGTGAAATAAATATGAATATAGTGTCAAGGAAGAACTATTTGCATTAAATGAATTTCGTTTTCTCATCACCGAATAATTAGCAGTTAAAATTCATACTTTCATAAAAAACAAACTCCCTGATATATGCAGCGGATATAACACTTGGCATAAGTATTGTATTATTATTAATTGAGTAACAATTACGTGAATAAACTATTAGAATTGGGCAAAACAGTGCAGTCGTAAAATAACGATTCATAATGGCACATTATACCTCATCATGCAGCGTTTCTATTTTACATAATTTATCTGGAGGGTATATACCTGCAGCGTTGCCGCGCGGTGCAGGTTACCAATCATCGCATCTTTAGAGCGATGTGATTAATTGTGTTTGGTTAGGTTGAGCTCGTTACGGGAAACAAGGCAACAGGGCGGTGTTCTGCCCTGGCAACGCTGTAGCTGCTTGCTGCTGTATCTAACAATTAGCGTGATAGATGAATTTAGGCGCGTAATAACGATCTTAAGCAATAAATGAATATTGGATTAAGATATTACTACAACACAACATAAACGAGATACGACTAACAAATAATTACACAACAAAAATCATAGAAAAAAAAACTATAAAAGGGTCAATGACCATTTTTCTCTTTTTAATTTTAATACACTACATAATAGATTTGTTCGATGACATGTACTAGGCCGCCCTAGTGTTAACTTTCTTACACTAACATGTTTTATGAGAAACGGGCAGCTTCTGGCAGGCTGTTCGATGACAAAAATTTTAAGAACTAGTGCTCACGTTTCTGACCTGACTCGCGAGGTGGTGTAGAAAGTTGCAGAGTAGGAGTGGGGGTAACTAAATGTTGTTCGGTACACATTTTAATTCTATCCTATCTACACATCTGTTTATTAACCTAAAATTTTACATATTGAGAAAATAAAATAATGGATTCAGATATAGTATATTCTCTTTGTTTTGTTATATAAAGAATTAATTAATATATCTGTCTCTGAATCTGATGAAGAATCAAGTGATGATTGATCTTCGTCAGAATTGTGTATTAGTTCAAACATTATGCTCTTTAAAACAGACATTTCTGCAGTCACTTCTTTGCAGCTTTATGCTATGACTGTGTTTATAAACAACCTAACCTTTTACACCTTTGGCTACGCTTGGCTTGATTACTCACAGCTGAGCAAACTTGCCCAAATATACACTAGTGTGTTTTATGAAACCACAAAAATTAGACTGAACTAGTGTACACTTCACTGCACTGCACTATTCTGCTCTGCACTTCAAGCACTTCTCATCGAACAGAGCTAATAAATGTCTTAAACAAAAATTAAAACTACCAATCAATTTACTATTAAAATCATAATTTAGAGTTATAAAATTATCTTTGATGCTAAATTCTCCTGTTAGAAATTATCAGTATAAAATATGTGACATTGTATTTATCCACAAAGGGTGTGAAAATACTGACCTAGGCAACAAAGGTGTTTTTGGGTGCTTACTAGTGCTGTTACACTTTGCCGGTTTTTTTATTACTACCTCTAGTTAATTTCCACCTATTAACTAGCTATGCTGTACTGATGAGCTCTAATAAGAGCGAAACACGTGTCTACAGCTGCAATTGAGCGATAACCCTAGGAAAAAAAAAATTGTTTACAAATTTTGCGCTCAAGAAATATTGTTTTAGTATAAAATATTTAGTATATAGATGTTTATTGTCATTTACACGGGTAGTCTGGAAAACAAACATTCTATCAACATTTGTCTGTTGAATTGTACAAATTCATTAGGTATATAAAAAATGTTTATGGTCATTTATACGGGTACTCCGAAAAACAACCGTTCTGTCAACATAGATGTAATATTAACGTTTGTCTGTTTGTCAATAAATTGAATTTTTCAAATTTTCATTATACGAAGCATAAACGTGCTATTTTTGTATACCTATTTGATATGTGACAACCCTTTACTTTTTTAGAATTTGAATTAACATCTAATGTGGTTACAAATAATGTCAAATGTATTAAAAAAAACACTCGCCATGTTTCACAAAATTTCAGCGTCTGAATCAACCTATCTGCTATCATCAGACGCCGGCCGTTTTTGGCTAGTAACCATAGAGGTGTTTCGATCTTGTTGGAGCTCATCAGCATGGTGTAACTGCTGTCTCTTTGTGGAGACAATTCCCAACTGAGCACGGCGAGAGATATAAACATCTTATAAAAGATAGTTGGCTTAAGGCGATTGTCGGTGCTACGCTAAACAGCACTTTAGTAGAAATCAAACTACAATCGAAAATATTAAGCTATAACTTCAAAGTTGATAGTTGTATAGTAGATAGATCAATGCATGGGGCTGGCCAATTATTTTGCATAATTATTAATTTCTATTGCATTTAAATTTAGTTCGAAAAACATCATAAAAATGGCTATTTTAAAATTTATTTTTAACAAGATAACTGTACTTTATACAAAAAATGTTTGGGTCACCCCCATAGCGCCCACCTTTAGTAGTAAGTCTGTGAAAAAAAATCTAAATTATCTTTTTTAGTTTAGCTGTGATTTGATTTCTACTAAACCCCTTTTTGCCGCTTATTTCAGAAATCGGAACGATAGACTATGGAGGAGAAAGTGTTAGGAGAATATGTTCCCCCTCTACTACACACATCTCCTTTCTCACTCCAACAATTTGCTTCACAACCACGGGCTCAGTTTTCCCCTTATGCTTTAAACAAGGACAAATGCATATAAAAGCAGATAGAGAGAAATAAACTTAGCAATTTTAAAAGTAGTGGGGGAACGTAAGAATTTTGTCTGCACTAGTGTCATACTAGCTACAAAACTGATTTCGCTGAGCGACCGGCAATGCTCTTAAGAGGTAAATGTAACCGTATGCAGAGCCATCTATTGAAGAATCGCCAAAAAGTACTGGCAGCTATTGAATTAATAATAGTACAATAGCGAAAGGTTGATTCAGACGCTAAAATCTTGTGAAACATGGCGAGTGTTTTCATAATACTTTATTTAACATTGTTTCACCTAGAGTTCGCTCTTTTTGTAAATTTTAACCAAAATTATGTCAAAATTCTTCTGTTTTTTTTTTTTTTTATAAAATCAATGACTTTAAAACATCTTCACCAAAACTGTCCTGATGATTTTAAAAGAATCAACTTTAATTAAAGCCCAAAATCCACTGACATACCCATAAAAATTTTCCTCCTTTATTGATATATACAGGGTTAGTTAAAAGTATGGAGACGGCGATTTATTGCCGTTAATATTCATTTTAGGAAATTATGTTCATCACGAAAGTTTTTTTAAGAAATTTTGATCTACATTTGAGAATACTTGAATTTTTTTTCTTCGATTGTTTTTGAGTTACGTTGTCCGCGTAATTTTTTTAAGTGGGAGACTATTAATTTTACTCTTCCATTCGATAGAGTGTTTTCTTCTCTTTAAAACAGTATGTTTTTTTTTTTTTTATTTTTCAATATATTTTAATAACATTTTTACAAGGAAAAACACCGATTTAAGTATTTACGAATGATAGGTTCATCTAAGATAGACAAAATTATTTCCAATAAAGTTGTCGGTCACAATCTTATCATTAAAAACAAATTAATAACTAAGTAAATTACATCGCTCGAGTTTGTTTATCGCTTCGCTTTTGTCTATCTTAGATGTACCTACTATTCGTAAATACTTGAACCGGTGTTTTTCCTTGTAAAAATATTATTAAAGTAAATTTAAAAATAAAAAAACAAACATACTGTTGTAAAGAGAAAAAAATACTCTATCGAATGGTAGAGTAAAATTAATAGGTTCCCATTTAAAAAAATTACGCGGACAAGCGTAACTCAAACGCAATTGAAGAAAATAAAATTCAAGTATTCTCAAATGTAGATCAAAATTTCTTAAAAAACTTTTGTATTGAACATTATTTCCTAAAATGAATATTAACGACAATAAATCGCCGTCTCCATACTTTTAACTAACCCTGTATATACACCTTTTTTAGCCAATTATGTATCCAATCTCATTTTGATAAAAAAAAAGACATTGGTTGTTCTTGTCTAAATTCAGAGATATTTATTTAGATGATACAATATATTGGAGATACCTACTGCTGTGAGAATATGCATACATATGTGCTGATTGAATCCCATAAACAAAACCAACAAATTGCAACATCTTGTCGTAGTGATCGTATTTCATTTCATCAAGCGGTGGGTCATTACGGCTCTCAGGGCTACATGCGGTAGCACGCACACAGAATGTTAACCACATCTCAGCGTCGGCAAGCACACACTCTGCTGCTGCCGCTGCCGCTACCGTAGCCTCGTCGATGCAATAAACGTCCACACCACCTCCACAGAGAAAAAACGCTAACGAACAAAAGTTCGTATAAATGTTAATGGCGAAATAATGCGAACGTATGCGCGTGCGTGGAATAACGTTCACACTGGACTATAGGTCACGTGGTCTGCACGTCAAATAAGAAAACAATTTGCTAGATTAGCCGGCTTTTCACGGATTTTGTTTTCATATTTCACTTTACACTTAACTCCAACCCTTCTTTCTAATATTTTATACACTTTATTTCAATGTGGTCTTGAACAATGTTAATGACCTTTTATAAATTCAAATAAGCAAGCTATTGTTATAATACTATTTCCTGAAGTTGAATCTAGGGATGCATTTGACCTCGAACTTTGGCCCGACCCGGCCCGAAGCCCGACTCGATTTCGAGTCGATCATTAAGCCGGCACTTTCGATTTTGGCCCGGTCCGAAAAATCGAACTTTTCGGGCCCGAAAAAACTTATAGTTAAATCAAATGCACAATATCTTTAATATTTCAGTGAAAATGGATGGATTTAGAAGGATTAAAATGACGTAATAACAATATCCTTCACATCTTAATAAATAAAGAAAACAATTTTAAGTTATTTTACTTCAAGAATTCAAGATTATTCACTGCAGCATAATAATGCTATTG
Source organism: Ophonus ardosiacus (assembly GCA_943142095.1). Taxonomy (NCBI): domain Eukaryota; kingdom Metazoa; phylum Arthropoda; class Insecta; order Coleoptera; family Carabidae; genus Ophonus; species Ophonus ardosiacus. Next base: position 45,397,819 of record OW964833.1, on the reverse strand, counting down.
CGATGTTACTGTTATTATTCATAAATAAATAAATAAATATATCATCACGGCATATTACCCATTTCTGGGTGTGCTAATCTGCTTTATCGCAGATATCGGTAATGATGATGACATATTTGTACCGTGCGGGCGCTTACCAGGCATCACCTCACGGGCACTCATTGCTGGCGTGGAGAGTGCACCACAGGGCACTTTTGTGCCATTTAAAATTCGAAATATTTGGCGCCGGTCAGGATCGAACCCGGTTCTCTCAGGTTCGCGACCAGACACTTAGGCACGCGGCCCGTTATTATTCATATACTTAATAAAAGTGATTTTTTTCCTACCTTAGTGATTTCTTGTATAATTTTTGAGGAGAAACATAAAGTTAGGAAAAATAAACACATGCATATGAATGATCGTACAAGATTTGTTCAAAAAAGTTGTGTAAAATTTCGGACGTCTTGCCTTCGGTAAACTAAGTATGAAATACTCGTACGGCTGTATTTTTTAGAACAAGCTTACACTAAAAGCTTTTCATTTTCAACAACTTACGTAAACCAATGTTGAACGATCTAAGCAAGTAGAGGTTTTGGTCTTAAGTTTGATACGAAAAAAGTTCAATATTTCGCTTCATCCTTTGGCCCTGCCCGGCCCGATTTCGAGTCAATTTCCGAGCCGGGCCGGCTAATTTTTTGTCGAGTCGATCTTCAAATCGGGAAATTTTTTTTTCGGACCGACTCTAGCCAAACCTCAAATCCGGTCATGCTCAACCTGAATGTATCCCTAGTTGAATCTCATCCTAAGTACAGTAAGAGACGGACGTGTTTTAATCGAGCGTTGCACTTCACTAAATCAATAAATATGCCAGGGAAGTGTATTAAGGTGAAGTGAAGTGAAAAATTGCAATAAATATATAAAGCCTCGTATAAAGCGAATATTATAAATTTGGTCCAAATAATAAATATAAGTGGAAGATACTGGCAAATAACATAGGCCAGGACAGGATTCGCATGTAGCTGGTAGATCGAAATTGGATACTGGATTATTGTAATACTTCATTTTAGCATGCGACGATTGATATGATCGGCATTAAATTAATACGTTAAGATAATATGAAATTTAATAATAAATTGTAGATGCCATATTGTCTTTTTAATGGCTTTTTTCGTTTTTAGTTATTAATATCCTTTTTAGGTGTATTGTGTGATTATGTTTTATGAGTTAGGATTTAAAGCACGTTAATTTATTTAAATACTATAGAAAAGAGATCATAAATCAATTAATTATTAATTGTTTTTCACAGTATTAAATTTAATTTAGCCAACAAAAATATAAAATTTGCTGGACTTTTCCTGAATTTTTGGAATGAAATAAATACAAAATTACAAATTGGAACAGCATCACCAGTTTAAAAAAAAATCAGTGATATTTGAAAGCAGGAGGAGAATCGCATCAAAAATGTCCAGTGTTTTTTGATTATTTTACCGCATAGATAAATTACAACTAGTGGTGGAATCCGGATCCGAATAGTTTTGGTTTCGGATCCAAAAATATCCGAATATCCGGATAACTGATTGTTGAACTACCCGGATCTGAGTATCGGATTTTGGATCCGAATCTGAGTATCGGATTTTGGATCCGGATCTGAGTATCGGATTTTGGATCCGGATCTGAGAATCGGATTTTGGATCCAAATCTGAGTATTGGATTTTGGATCCGGATCCGAATATGAGTATGAGTATCGGATTTTAGATATGGAATTTCAGAATCCACATCGGTTCTCGGATTCGCATATTCTCAGTATCGAACCCGATGATAATATTTGAATATATAAATATTATCAGGGAGCTTCAAAACAAAACAAATCTGATTATGAAATAATCCACAATAAATTTTTGTTTGATATAGTTAATAAAATTGGATCCAGAATTAAAATTCGGATCCGGATCCGTAAACAAAACATCGAATCCGGATCCAGATCCAAGTCCAGATCCGAATCCAAAAGGGACCCGGACTCAAATCCGGATCCAAATCCGAATTAAATTTACGGATATCCGCTTCAATATCCGAACATCGGATATCCGAGGAACCGGATATTTTGAGATCCGGGTACTCGAATCCAAGTTTTGCCGGATCCTCACAGCACTAATTACAACACAGTAAGTGTAAAAAAGTTGGTTACACTTACTGTACAATACAATTGTAAAGTTCGCATTAAACTTCCATAATAAAATAATTTAGGTTAGACGTTACCGTCTCTGGTTACGTACTAAAATCGATTATTAATAAAAAATCATGCATTAATAGGAGTCATTAATGAACGATTTCGTATACATCAATATAACCTATTAATACACGGTCAGCTGAAATAAACTTTAGCAAATTAGATTTAATTCTCTGTAACTTCCAGACTATTTTGAAATAAACTATAGTAATAATGAAGTTTTTAATAGAAATTACAAAATATGCACAAATCAGTATGTTAATTCTTGAACGAGAATTGGTAATATTTCTTTTATACAGAAATATTTTATTTATTATCTTGTTGCGTCAGAGAACTCTTACAAATCCACTTTTCCGTCGTGCTGCAATAACACAAAAGATATTTCTTTCTCCCGCATTATTTCCTGTAATTTAATACCATAACCTTGTTAAACTGCATGTAAAAGAATAAAAAACATCCACATCACATAGGTTTTCAGCTGCGTGAAATAAACAATATATTCAATAGCAATCACGTCCGATATAAAATACAACCTAGGGTGAACTCACGTCTTCGAAACAGTCCGGAGGACTCCGAATAGCTGCGCAATATCCTCGGGCTTTGTGTAATGCGGCCATAAGGAGTGGATTCGCGTGAAACGTTATAAAGTTAGAAGTGAGAAGAATCGTTTATGTTTTGCATGGGGCACAATCTTATCTTTGATTGATTGTTGTGGGACTCTTCAGGTCTTCAACTTGTTTATATTTTCTTTTAGATATAACCTTCCAAGTGTATGATATATTTTTGTAACTTTCTTAATGACTCCTTAGATAATTTAAGTGTTAATTATAATAATGGAAGATATATAAAGTAACCAATTGTTATACAAATTTAAACCCGCCAAAAACTGGGTTCGCTTTAAGTTCAGGTCAATTTGTTTTTTGAAAGATGGGTTCGGGTGCGGTTCAGGTTTAAGCATTAATAAAATTTACGGTTTTGTTCGCGGTTCAGGTTCGAAATAATGTAAAATGAGAGCCGAAATTTACGCAAACCGCAACAAGAAACGAACACAATTTTCACGAAAAGTCAGCCCAGACAGCAACGCAAACGCCTAAGACGTCGATTATCGGCTGTATTTACTTTTCGAACTAAAAATTAACTTGAACCAGGGTTGAACCCCGAACCTGAATTTTAATACTCGGTTCGGTTTCGACTCAGGTTCAATTAAAAATATATCTGAGGTTCGGTTCTCGGTTTGGGTTCCCTAAAACGATACGGTTTGGTTCGGTTCAGGTTCGGGTTCGATGCCCTGATCGTAACATATAGAATCAAGTATTTTACATATTGGATTTTTGCATTTATGACAATACATACTAGTTTGTGATCTTGATTTCTTGCACAGTTGGAGTATTTTTACATTTAATTTTTTTTAGCATAGACTTTTTTACTTTGGTCGGTTTATCATTTGCAGCAAGTTTGACACCCGTTCTTGAACCTTTTGTGAATGTAACAACACTGTTTTGGATTTTTTCTCCAATTATTTTCCATAAAATCGGATACGTACATATACATAAAGATTTTATTGTCATTTTGTGCCTTAGTTAGCTATTTTCGCCCTCCATAGTAATGAAACTTGTCACCAAGGTTTTTGTACTTTTTTATTCACAATCGAAATTATAATATTTTGAAAAAAAAACTCTTAACAGGATTAAATCCCAATTACTGAGTAGGTTCACATACATAAACATCCATGCCTTAGAGGGATTCGAACCCAGAACCCAGAGCACACTCATGATTAAGAGGCGTTGCTCTAACAATTTTTATTTTGTGTATGACATTTCACTTTATATTTGCAAAATTATGTATCAATGATGGCACAACATTTCAAATAAAAAGTGAAATATCACCTCAGAGCTTAATTAAATACGTCTGTCTCTTACAGTACGAGTAGTTGGGATTCCTCTTAAAATTTCTACAATCTTGAATTATTAAATTAAATTTAAAGGACAATTATTATTAATATTAGAATATATTTTATTCCGAGCTGGGCAGTAACTAGTTACTAACTAGTTACTTATACGTAACTTGTAACGTAAATTAGTTACTTTTTAAAATATGGTAACTGTAACTTAACTTGCTGCGGAAAAGTAGTTGGTAACTTTACGGTTTTTAGTTACTAGTTACTTGAGTAACTTAAGTTAATTAAATTAACTCAGAAATTAGAATGTAACTTAAGTTAGTCAAAGTAACTTAAAAAGTGGAATGTAACTTAGTCATAAAAAGTAACGGGGGGGATTAAAATTTCAAAGAAATATTTTGTTGAGGCTGATGCCTTTTTTAGAAACACTAACTAAAACTGTTTTGTTTTAAATAAACGTTTATCCAGAGTGGGAGTGTTGAGCGCAGCATCGCGCATACGCTCTGTAATGTGTAACTTTTATTTTAATACATAATTAAATTCAATATTATTGTTGATTGATTTCAAGCCATAATAGATAATAAAATAAGTAATTATATTCATTAATAATAGAGTTTTTGTACGGTAAACAGAAAAACTAAAAATAACACATTATTTTAACTTTTAATTCTAGAATTAAAAAGTCAATAAATGTTAAATTTGACTTATAAAATATATTATTTTCAAATGTTTTCCTCGCTTACAAATGATACGTTTTAATAAATTATAATTAAACTGCCACTAAATCATCAAAATTATTCCAATTTTCAGGTTATACAAAAAATAGTGTATTTTGTTCATTGTTCCAAGGGTTGCAAGACTTGAATTCGTCTCATTTTTTTTCCCTTTTCGCAAGATAAAACGTTACTTTTAATTTTTATGTTATATTATAATGTAGGTCCGCAGGGCCTTTTTATCAGATTTTTTATCACAGCAACCGGGCCCTGATGACCCCTTGTCAAAGCAGGCCCTAGGCCGTGGCCTCGTGGGCCTAAGCGGTAATAAGGCCCTGTAGGTCCGTTAACATTAACAATAATAATCTGATTGGATGTTGCCAAGCAATAACGTTAAAATTTAAGTTAACGTAGTTAGTGCAAAAACTCCCTGATATGTATACTACACAATAATTAAGTCAACAGTTAAAGTCTACACTTCAAGCCATTAAAAGTTGTTAGAAAGTAACTCAAGGTAACTAAGTTACTTTTAATGAGTAACTAGTAAATAACTTAGTTTTTTCACCAAAGTAACTGGAACTTAAGTAACTTAGTTACTTTTTTTTGGAGGTAACTGTAACTGTAACTAATTACATTTTAAAAGTAACTTGCCCAGCTCTGATTTTATTTATCAACTATCTAAAAATTTTTCTATAATTAATATTCATATAAATTTAATGTAATTTGTGTTTGAGTATGTATATTTCCTGAGAGTTATAGGTTGCTTCAAATTAGACGTTTGTTGCTATTGGTGTAGTGTGTGAATATTAAAAGGCATTGTAAATGTTTGATATGAAATTGGGACATGTTGATCAATAGCAATAGCGTCAAGCTACTCTCTTACTCTCTCTGACAGCGGCAACGGTATTCCAAGCCGAAGTATTCAGTAGCACCAACCAGCAGTTTGCTAGTATTTGGTTTGTTGGCACATTGGGAGAATGGTAACGTGAATTTCCAGAAAGTTTTGATTAAAATCTGCATTTCATATCTGAATGCTGAATCAACGATGAAAGTGTGACGTGAATCAGTCCTGATCACTAACTTTTTCACACGAGTACATCCTGCTCAATTGATTTTTCTTGGCTATTTCCAATGCCATTGCAGGACTCAAATGAAAAATACATCCTCATAAATGACAAACAGTGCTTGCTTTTTTTCTGATCCAGTGTAAAACATAATCAGTTGAAGAGCCTCTGGCAAAAACAACATGTTGCAAACTTACATTCAGCGACATCTTCTTTCAAAGATGCCTAATAGTTTGGTAAAACTAATTATCGTAAAAAGTATCTTAGTCACGAGTTATTACATTGTAAAGTCCTATAGAGATTCAACAAAAATGTCAGTTCTTGTAAATTGGTTGTTTCTGAAGGAATCGTGTAGGTTAATTTAGTATAATAAATGTATTTTACTTTCAATAAAACTAAATTTTAATTTTAACCTGTATAAATAGTATTTGAAGTTTAATAAATATTGCTCAATTTCAAATAAATGCATAATATTTAAACTATCAGAAAAATTAGTTTCTTAGCTTTGTTACTACTGTTTACTAATTGCATTATATTGTATTTTGGTTTATGAATAGAACATTTTTATCAGAAAGAAAAGATGAAAATAATGAAATGGTTTTATTCTGACAGTTCAAAACGTTGTGCATCTATTTGTAATTTTGTTTCAATTCTATGGCTATCTGTACAAATAAGCAATATTTATTAAACTTTAAATTCAATTTTACAAGTTAAAAAGGGCAAAATAAAATCTGATTAATTATTGTAAATTTGATTATTATTATTATTATTATTATTATTATTATTATTATTATTACAATTGAAGATAACGACACGACGTCACGGTTATTATTATTATTGCTATTATTATATTATTATTACTATTATTATTATACCCGTGGTCGTGTGCCTAGTGTCTGGTCGCGAACCTGGGGGAACCGGGTTCGATCCCGACTGACGCCAAATATTTCCAATTTTAAATGGCATAAAAGTCACTCTCCACGCCAGCTATGAGTGCCCGTGAGGTGACGTCTGGTAAGCGCCCACACGGTAAAATATATCGTCATCATTACCGATGTCTACATGTATTGTAGATACTGGCACACCCACAAATGGGTAATATGCCGTGATGATATATTTATTTATTTATTTTATTATTACTATTATTATATTATTATTACTATTATAATAATAATAATAATAATAAGTATCCTAACTCCCCAGGCCGCGTGCTTGAGTGTCTGGTCGCGAATCTGGGGAACCGGGTTCGAACCCGACCAGCGCCAAATATTTCGAATTTTCTATGGCACAAAAGTGACCCCTGTGGTGCACTCTCCACGCCAGCAATAAGTGCCTGTGAGGTGACGGGTGGTAAGCGCCCGCACGTTACAAATATATCATCATCATTGCCTATATCTGTGAGAAAGCAGATTGGCACATCCATAAATGGGTAATATGCCGTGATGATATATTTATATTTATTTATTTATTTATTATTATTATTGAAAATTGTTCATTAAATATTTGAAATGTTTGTTTCTCTATCGTTACAAATTTATTATTTATTGTAAACCTTGTGAAGATTTCCGATTTTATGCAAAGATTATTTTGACATAATAAATTTAGACATTTGCAAAATTTTGGATCTACGAGGGCACACAATTTTTAAATGAAAATTGAAATGTGCAAAATGCAAATCTTGTTGGAACAGGCTTCAGAACCATCTATTATGACGCACCAAACTACATTCTAAGGATGATTTTGACACTTAGATCGAAATGGGGGTACCATGGTAGGTACGTAGATACTCTTTAAATTCCACTGATAATTTCTATATTTCATATAAAGATTATGTTTAAAAGGCATTAATGAAACAGTGACATGTCTGAGCTATGAGAATAGGTGCTATGGTAATGTATTTATGTCTGAAGTTGAGTAATGTAAGTGAAGCTTAGAAGGCAACTTTCATTCAAGTACATAAGTAGCTAACAACTTTGTACTTGTAATCGTCTTTCAACTCGCTCTGTCGTAATATAATAACGATGCTTTCCACTTATTATACGTTTTGTAAATTATAACACGAAAGTATCGTGTAATAATACCTCTTCAAATAACACCTCTCACCCTTCTTAATTACTTTACTCTCTCACAACTTGTCATTTTACATTTCAGTTGTAAGATTTACAAATAGTTTTAACATTATTTCTCATGATTTATTAACAAAATTTCACCGCTGAGTGCTCTAATTTCTTGGAAGTAAAGCGATATTTTTTCGTGTTACTTTACGGGAACTCAAAGTTTTGGAACCTTTAATATAGTATTATAACCTCTGTGGAAATAAATCATAATCGACTTTACACAAGTGTAACAGGTACGTTAGTGTTTGACACAAAATGGTAGCCGACACTCAAAACATCATTCCAACCAAAAAAATATAATTTTCATCAAAATAATACTACTTACACTAATTTTCTTCGTGTTAATAATTCTCCATTTCTAATAAAGATGACTCAAATAGAGCGCCCGACAGATAAAAGTGATTAGGTTTTCCAAGATTTCAGCATCTGAATGAATCCCTCTGTCATTTTTCATATGCTGACACTGGCCGTGCTCAGTTTTAACCACAGACGCGTTTCGCTCTTATTGGAGCTCATCAATGTGGTGTAACTGTCGTCGAATCGAGAGTTCGCTATTGTACTTTTGTTATTTCATTAGCTTTACGGCGTTCTTCCATAGATGGCTCTGCATGATGTGGTTAGTTAACTCTGAAGTCATGACCTAGATAGTAACTTTTTCTGCAAGGTATTTTTGTTGCAAAATTTGACTTGTGGTACATCATTGTATTCAGAATTTAAGGTAAAATTTAAAACTGTAAAAATGTACACAGTTTCATTTAAAATAAAAAAGTTGATACCACTTCAAACCGGAAGTGATATGTTTATCATTTATACATAAAAATGATGCCACGTATGTAATGCTTACGCATATAAATTTTCGATTAGATATCTTTATACAACAACTAGTATATTAGATTTATGTACATATTTTTTTATGCAGCGTGTTTTTTAGCTTCGGCTTAAAACTTTAAGGGCATACAATACTGATCCGTATGAGTAAAAAAAATATTAATCAAAATAGGTCCGATTTATAATAGTTTCCGATATAATGCAGTAAAAAATGATTTTTTACAAGATTCATTAGTTTTTATAATAAAACATAAAAACTGCTATGAATAACGAAGACAGATTTGTGAAAAATTCATGAATCTCACTGGGATTTGAATCCAGGGCCTTCCGATATCTAGTCGGACACTCTACCAACTGAGCTATGAGATCCCGTGAAGTTCTTGAATTTTTCACACGTCGCAACATCTCTGGTTTCAAATCCCAGTGAGGTTCATGAATTTTTCACAAATCTGTCTTCGTTATTTATACAGTTTAATTTGAACACTTAACACTGTTCATTGTAACCAAGTTACAGAAATTCACTGTTCAAATACATCTAAACAGTTATTTACATAAAAACTACATTCTGAATCAGCATGCCAAATATTAATTTTTAATTATTAATACAAGTTGAGATCTAACACTTTTATTTTTTAATTGTTATTAACAAAATAGAAAATAAATTAACATTCAAATTATTCACACAGCATGGTTATAACATCAATGAAATTGAGCATTTCTTCAAATTCGCTAAAAATGGGGGTATTTTTTTATAAATGTTGTCATTATTTTTATATTAATTTTAAAATATGAAACTTAGTGTAATTACGTAGAAATGTATAGTCTATAATTTAAAGTGTTTAATAATTTTTTTAAAACAAGTTATTGAGCTTCCAACTCAACTGACTATTATTCTGAAATGGATTAGTAGAAGAAACGTTGTTAATTTCTCATAACTAGAGAAAACTGTTCCATCTTGTTAATTGCTCTCTAAATTAAATATCATACTTTACTCATTTATTTGTCATAGTTGGTAATAAGTAGTCCTACAATGACCTATGACGACCAATTACTAATACAATGAGTACAAAATGGCACTGTATGTGTAGATTTAATAATATAAGCGATAAAAGCAGGAATTCTCTTGTCGTTGCTTTCAATAATTCACGTTCAATCGCCAATCATCCCCACATAATAAATCACATGAGCAATCAAGCTCTCAATGCGCATAGCTCTAGTCAACTAGTCAGGTGTTGATTGTTACTGCAGCGGCAAGCAGCAAGCAGCAAGCAGCGGCCTATAAACAATTCACACTCTGTGCACTGTAGCAGGTATTCTGTAGGCAAAGCGGCATAGCTCACTGCATGATTGCGCTATGAGGATGGCCATTGTACGTGTGTGGATCATAGCTATAGGTGTAGTATAAGGACAATCATGATTACGAATTCCGTTCATTATAAGGGATATATTTAATGTATCCAAGACGGATTTTACATTACACAATATAATTCAACTTGGTCTTTCTTTCGTTTTTACCTCACGCTAAGAGAGATATTGGATTCATTCTAAAAATAGCATATTCTGAAGATGTCGTCGCGTTCAAGGCAAAACGGCCTAAGCGCCAAAAAATCGTAATTTGCGATTTTGGTACCGTTCGATAGATTGGAGTAACCTCCATCTATTAAACACAGTGGCATAAGTACGAAAAATTTATTTAAGTAGATATTTCACTTTGAAGTTGCGCAAGCGACAATCACAATTTTAATACGCAGGTTTAAAATGGCATAAGGTCCATTTCTACGTAGTTTCTTATGGGTGAATGCAGAGTGAAATGGCCCGAGTTATTGATGTCAAAGTAAGTGTTTTAAAAAATCTGCTTACTTTTAATGCAGTTAAGACATTAAAAATATATTTGTATAAAAGCGCAGACAGTTTTTTGTGTCTCCTGGCTTATTATGAAAATGGCGCTTGTGTCGTTTTGCCTTGAACGCGACGATTGTATTTTTATCATAATTATTATATTTTTGTATTTAATTTTTACTTATTACTTTTTGTTGTTAATTAATTCCCTGTAATTGGATACTGTTGGAAATAAAAATTATTATTATTATAATTATTATTATATCCAGATTTCAGTGAATAAGCACGTTTTAAGGTCACTAGAATCCGATTTTAACATTTTTACAATATCTCTCTCTCTCTCTCTTTCTCCGTGTGTGTGTGCATGTGTGTGTGTGTGTGTATGTGTGTGTGTGTATGTGTGGATGTTGTAGGTAGGTATGCATTCGGACCGGGCCGGACCGGTCTTTGAGGTTTGGATCGACTCGGCCCTAAAATAAAAATTGTCGGCCCGACTAAAAGATCGACTCGACAAAAAATTAGCCGACTCGGCTCAAAAATTGACTCAAAATCTGGCCGAGCCGGGCAAAAGCTGAAAATTGAGTGCATACGGCATTCCTAATTTTGATTTTTATATGAGGCGAAATGTTTATAGCATTTATCCTTTTTTATTTCAATACTTTTATTGCTAAAAATTCACTCATTTGTTCAAATGTTCTAAATATGCGTACACTTACGTAACATTGTCTTTACAATCAAATAATATTACTAGCAAGTTTTTATTTCTATCCATTTTTGAATTAATGTCCCAAAAGTCAATATACCCCATATTCAGATAAAAACTTCAAAATTTTCAAAATTCTAATTTTTATGTATCTAGATACTTCTTAATACGCTGATTCTAAATTTTGAAACCGCAGGTCGATATCTCTTTTCGTTCTCGAGATATTTAGATTCAAAGTTTTGCATAAAACTGCCCATTTTTGGGTAATAACCCAAAAATGGGTCGAGATATGAATTTGGAGATATCACCATTCGATTCTACGGGCAAAATTACATAAGTATACCAATTTTCATATTTTTTGAACACCGCATACAGTTTCTAAAGCAAAATAACTGAAAATGGCCAAAAATCGAAAAAATCATAAGGGGTACCCCTTACGATTTTTTCAGATTTTGGCCGTTTTCAGGGGTTTTCAAACTTTTATTCATAAAAAATGAACCGGTTAGTCAAAAATTATGAAAATTGGTATACTTATATATTTTTATCCGTAGAATCGAATGGTGGTGTCGCCAAATTCGTATCTCGGCCCATTTTTGGGTTATTACCCAAAAATGGGTAGTTTTATGCAAAACTTTGAATCTAAATATCTCGAGAACGAAAAGAGATATCGACCTGCGGTTTCAAAATTTGGAATCAGTGCGTTAAGAAGTATCTAGATACATAAAAATTAGATTTTTGAAAATTTTAAAGTTTTTATCTGAATAGGGGGTATATTGACTTTTGGGGCAATAATTCAAAACTAGGTAAAGATCTAGCCCAGAAATGGGTAATTTTGAGAAAATATTTGAGGTTGAATATCTCCAAAACTAAAAGAGATATCAACCTGCGTTTTCATGATTTGGAATCTGTGCATTGAGATACATGAGATATTAACGAACTCTTTTGGGTACTCTAATAAATTCTTTAACTTTCCTGAAGGTATCGGTTTAGAATTTGAACGTCGAATTTAGATTTTGCTGTTGCTACATTAGCTTGGGAATCGCATATCTTGTCACTGGTGATGATTGTCCCTGGCACCGAAACAGCAGGCTATAAACAATTCACACTGAGTGCAATTCAGCAGTAGCAGTACAGGTAGCAGAATCGTGGTAGTGGCATAGCTCAGTGCATGATTGCTCTGTGGGTATGGGTATTGTAGGGAACAGGACATAGCTACAGGATAATGCTGATTATAAATTCCATGAGGAGAGTGCCTTCATTTGAAGGTAAACGGAACCAATTATTCATTGTTTTCATTATTGGGTTTCAGATATGTGATTAGGACTAGTTTCATTAATTGAAATTATAAATTCAGAGGCAAATACTTTCTACATAAATTTTTCTGTAAAATATTTTAAGTTTTTTTAATTAAAATATGACTTTCTTTAATAACATAGCATATTGACATTGAAAATAAAATATGAAATATTTACCAAGGTTCCATATTTATTATTTCTGTGCTAAAATACTTATAAAATCTAATCTAATTTTAAGTTAAATTTAGTTGATGTTCTTTTAACAAATGTACACAATCCTTTAAGTTTACTTAGGTACCAAATGCGCGCGGGAGTACGAAAATTAGTACTTATTGCAACAATGGATAGTAAAGGTTACCTCGATATTTTAAAAGCAAATTTAAAACAAAGTGCCGAAAAATAGAACCTTAACAGACAATTTTAATTTCATGTATCAGAAAAATTCGACAAATAATTCGCGACTATAAGAGAATACGTACTGTATAATATTAAAAATATGCTTAATCATCCCTCACAGTCTCCGGACTTTAACCAGATTGAGAAAGTGCGGAAAATTCTTAAAATAAATAAGAATATAAAGCAAAATATAATTTAAAATTAATTACAAGTAAAATGGCAGAATATAATGCCATCGGTGACTAAAAATTTGGTAGATTCAATGACTCATCGCTTAGTTACTGGGGGAAAAACCAAAGAAAATCCAACCAAATATTATATTTCATAATGAAACATAAATAAATGGTTCATTATTTAAATGTTTTGGTTATCGTACGGAGAATTTTTTGTCATGAAATTATGAATACTTTCAATGTTTACCCTAATATAAAAAAATTAAGTAAATTATTTGTTTATTTTATATTAATAATAACGTAATCACTGAAATATATACTAACTGGAATGCGCGTACGAACCGTGACTGTGAAGCATATTGAAAGCCTGCTGCTGGAGTAGTCGGCAAACATCGAGACAGTTCGTGAGTAGGCGGAAATTATTTCGTGTGTTTTTTAAAATGTACAACATTCATGTTTTGATTATTTGTTAATCGTAGGTAGGCTAAGTTATAGGAAATTAGTTTTGATAATACAAAACTACAAATTTTGTATGTTATATTTTAAAATGGACAAATATTACATTGCTGTCATTTCTTGACAATAGTGAGTAACCATGGAAGTGATTCGAAATATGTTGCATGTTAAATAAATTCCCTGTATAATATATATATTTGTTGTTGCCATTGTTACATATTTTAATAACATTTTTTTTTATCTTGCACTACACGCCAATAACAATAATTTCATTGTCCAATTAACCAAAGAATTACTCATCATGCGTCAGTGACGTTCAATTCATTATTCACTTGTGCAACTGTACTAATAGAGCTGTACAAACTTTCACCCCTTTAACCTTTATTTTCGCGATAAAAAGTAGCCTATGTCCGTCTCCAAAGTCCAATCTATCTCTATACCAAAATTCATCAATATTGGTTCAGCGGTTTAGGCGTGAAAACGTAACAGACAGACAGACAGACAGAGTTACTTTCGCATTTATTATATTAGTATATGGATTATTATGATTATTATTATAATTATTAGTATGACTTCTTTACTTCGTCCCCATTATAACAAACAAATTCCTGCGCTACCAAAGCTAGGAGCGTCACACGACAGGTACATACCTGGTCGTGCAACGCGCAATGCAATGCGTCCCTGGCTGCGGTTCGTGCTTGACCACTGGCAGTGCATAATCGACATTGTTCCAGCGGCAGTGCACCGCGGTTATGCGATTGTGCACTCCTGCTGCAATGCTGGGATTCACGACTGTTCGCTCTCCTCTCTATGTGGACATATCTGGGGAATAGCGTACCATGCCAGATTTGTGGTTGCAGGTTGCAGGTTGCACGCCGTTAGATTGAACAATCCAGTTGGATTAAGAATTGTTAAGCCTGGTTTACATTAGGTATACGTTTTTTACTAAATTGTGGTAGGTACTATATTGCTTTTTATATAAAAATAGCGTTGGTTTAGATAAGGAAATAAATTCTACCCTCTGATTTATCAGATTTCAAACCTAGTTCAGTAAAGCAAAAAAATCTGTTGTGCACAATACCTCTCGCCATTTTCATAATAGGCTATATAAATATTGTATTTAACATTTTTGGTACAATTCTAATTATATCTATTCTTTATTTTTCAATTCATTCTATGAACAAGTTTTCTCCTAATCTTCTAAATGTTCGAGATTCTTGCAATTCATTGACGAGACTGGCGGTATTTCTGAAGGTATATGATGAATGGGGTCCTATACCATAGTCATATTTTAACTATCTTAAATAAGAAGAACTAGGTCACAAACTACAAGCGATTGAAGCTGATTACTAATTGGATATGACGCGTTAGGTAATAAGAATTTGATTGGTCGCCTGATTTTGAAAAGATTCGCGGTCACCTTTGAAAGAATATGAAATGTCATGTTGTTCTATAACCTAACAAAACATTTAACAAGTTTGTGTTTGATGAATTTGTTTAATGGGGGATTACGGCTCAATCGAATTAAAGGAAAATAGTAAAAAAATACGAATGTATATGCTGAGTAACGAATATTAATAAAAAAATGAAATGGTATAATTGAGATATTTCGGAAATAAAGGGTTTTTTGTTATAACGCTTTGACACTAATATGAAAATATTTTGATTGGCGACCGAGAAACCGCCTATACATGTATTACAAATAGCGTGTTAGGAGGTGGGATTACTACCAATGCAAGTTAAGAAATTCAAATTCGAAAGGAGGGGCTAACATTCCTGTACTACAGTTTCCAAACAGTTTTTATTTTAACATAAATTTCTTGCATTAAACTTAATAATTTAAATACACCTGTAATTATAAAGTATGTATACTTATACAGTGTTATAATATTCATTTATTTTTATGTAAATGTAACTTAAAATAGCATATATTTCAAGAACATTTAGGTCCATGATGAAAACAGTTTGATATAAAAACACATAAATGTGACGTCACGTCAATCTTTTCAAAATTCGGGAGACCATAACTTGCTTATTAATAGGAATTATTTCACCGGATTTTCATCAATAGTCTTAGTTTTCCTAATATTTTCAGATGAAATTATAAATAAAAATGGTGTAATCCCCCATTCTAATTATATTAGGTAAAATAATTAACACTTGGCTAAGTTTCACAAAATAAAGTTTATTATCTTTACCGCGATTTCGGCTTTTACGCCATCTTCAGAAGACTGAGAAATGTACAAGAGAACTACATGAATATATTTACAAAGACACAGGTATAAGATTATAAACTAATTTGTTGCAGTCTTGGGAATACCATCTTAAGGATCACCAAAAATTCCCTTTCGATAATATTTCCAAAATATCCGAGTGGAGAACATCTGTTTGGTCATTCATCAGTTTCTCATTGCGTTTAATGGCTTTGTCTGTTTTAAATGTTTCCAAGAAATTTAATTTGAACCTTTCTTTTCTAAATGTAAAATTTTTAAGTTTATTGAACAGATGTGATGTGTGGCTAGATTAGAATCTGATTTTTTATTTTTCCAAGATCTCATATGTTCATTAAACCTAATGAGGAAACTTCTACCCGTTTGACCAATATATTTATATTCACACATGTCACACTGGATTTCATATACACCTGATTTGTCTAGAACATTTTTTGTATAAATTTTGTTGTTGATTAGCTTACTTAGAGTATTGTTATTGTAATAGGCCGGTTTAATATTGGAATTAATTGGTATTAATTATATCTATCTTTATTTTTCAATTCATTCTATGAACAAGTTTTCTCCTAATCTTCTAAATGTTCGAGATTATTGCAATTCATTGACGAGATTGGCGATATTTCTGTAGGTATATGATGAATTATATGTATAACAAGCGCGTGTTTAGTTGACACTGTTACTGTACATACTTTGGCTTATAAATGAATCCCCTTTATTTTTATACCAATTTTAGATATTGACGGACACCTAAGTTTCATACACTATTTGTTCACTAATAATAACAAATATTACCTTAAAAGATGACTTATAGCCATATTAACTCTCATACCAAATTTCATCCAAATCGTATAAAGCGTTCTGCTATTATAAGCAAAATTAATTTTTTTTCGAAGAACTTTGAAGCAGAATTCTGGCTAAATGGTACCCTTTCCGGTAGAAGCAAGTTTAGTTAAATCGTTTTATTTTAGCCTCAGGAATCTGTGGTTAAGCCATGTCCCCCTATTTAAGAGACACCTGTATATCTGCAGTAGTTTTAAAATTACGAAATTTAGTTTTTAGTTAGTTAGAGATTTCTGAAAGTCTGACATCTCAAAGTTTGATGTACTCGTCTATGGTGGACCAAAACTTAGATTTAATTTCGTTTAATTAAATTGGAGACTATATAAGTTACGTACTCATTATCAAGATTATCTAAGTTTAAATTTAATGCTTAGCATGTACAAACATGCATGTACAAACACGGCGTTCCACAAAATTTGTTACATTTAATGGCGCTCCTTCAAACTTCTTGGAACTTTGCCCTACATATTTTCATTTCACTGCTAAAAAAAGCTAAATTGTTACAAAAACAAACTTAATAAAATAAATCACTTCTATCACCCATTTCTTAATGCCCTAAACAGCTACTTTACTTTTAAAGATATAAACAGCACCAAATATTATACATTTCAATTATATCACAGAGAAATATAAAATATTAATGATATAATTTAATTTTTATGTTAAAATACTATATTACATTGCGAGAGTTAAAGGAAGCATATAATAGGGCTATTGCAGGAATTTTTATATGACTTTCTAAGTATTAAATTTTAAAAGATATTGTTCTTCAAAGAGCCTCAAATTTGAAAATATCACGAAATATCCTTTAGATATTTTACAATTAATTTTCGAAATTTGGATAAAATTTTGAATAAGTCACGTGACCTGAAACAGAATGTGACGTCAGAGTACATACATCTTCAGCGGTTCTAATTGGTCCGTTAATAATGTAAAAAATTTTGTTTGGTGTCAAGCGTATTGTCAAAGTTGTCAAACAAGTGTCAAATTTTTAAGATTGGTTCAAGTTGTATAATATGTAGGTAATAAAAAGTTCAAAATAAAATGAGTAATTTACGATATTGTATTGTGCCTTCTTACAAAAATACTGTTAGGAAGAAACCTACTATAGAGTTTATAAATTTGCCAAGAATAGAAAATTGAGGCTAGAAGCAGTAGGTCGAAGAGCTAATAATTTGTCAGAAAAATCGTGTTGCTTCACTTTATGATCAGGGAAAACTTTACTTCTGACTATACAGATACTTTTTTCTCGACATAGATCTACATATCCTATAACAGATTCAATGTAAGAATCACGACCAGAACTTTAAAGTAAAATATAGTATCAATTTATATAGTAAATTCAGTTTTTATATTTTATTTCACCTCAACTCTTTAACATCCCTTATTTCGGTAACAGTAAAACAATCGTTCTCTGATATAAATTCAGCCACCATCCAGTTATCGACCTTCGGTAAATTGTTCGACTTAGTTTGAGTGTAATTTGAATTAGCCATTATTACTTTATTATTCATTTAAATGAGCAATGTCAGCGTCAAATGTCAAATTAAAAGATAGCCTACGTTTATTTATATAAATAATATGAATAAACGTAGGTGATGGAAAAACTATTTTCCTATTGGCTATTAATGATGTAATGTATGTGCTTCTACGTCACAGGAGTGGGGGGTAGTTTTTCAGGACGCCAATCTTTTTATTTAATTATTTCCATAAATAACAACAAATTATTAAAATAAAAATTATTACTAAGAAAATCATTGCATGAACTTTCATTTAAAATAGTTTTTGAAAAATGTGAAACAGGCTCATTGCTTTACTCGAGCAATGTACTGTATTTTTTCTTCGACCATAATTTTATTGAACTTTATGAAAAATATATTTATAGTATTTTCCACATTGCGTAAATAATCTATTCTTAGTATTTAGTCATTGAATTTTTCATAGTTTCTTTCGTCGTTTATTTAATATTCTCCGTGATCCTTAAGCCCATTTCTTTCATTGAAAACTTCAGGAAGGATCACAAATAATTAATTTCAATAAATAATATTCATAGCTCAATTGGTAGAGCGTTGTCCCGGCAAGACAGTGGGTCTGGGTTCAAATCCCGGTGGCTGACATTATCTTTTCACTCTTTCCTAATTTATTTAGAATAAATAGGCTGCACACTCTACGTTCATTTCATTTAAATAATATTTCGTAAGAAAAATCGCATATCGAGATATTAATAAATTGACCACGTTGCTTACTATTTTAAGTTGAATAATAATGAATTTTGCTAACGATTGTGAAAAAAAATGTTTTCATTTTCCGAAACAAAATATTAAAATTCTCTGTGCAACTACAACGTGTAAACTATATTGCAACAATATTTTTTAGTTGCGGCCATGGCTCAAACATGCAGCAAGAGATTAAATTTCTTCAGAGAGCTTTAACAAATGCAATAAAGTAGTGGCAGTTGCTTTATCCTGATGCAGATTTCGTTTAATGGTTTAGGTATTTTGTGCGGTTTTTGTTCTCGGACATTAGTGTGTCGGTTCGTTTCACTGTGCAGTACTGTCCACTTTATACTTTAAATGACATTTAGAATATAGGTTATGTTCTGTTATGTACGAGTATATTCCTACGCCGGACTTGTTTTTGTTATGATTTTTTAATTAACTCAGAGATATTTCTATGGATGATTATTTTTTCATTTCAGTGTTTCGATATATTGACCAATTATATTGGTTTTAATTGAATGGTTGTGAAATTATATTTATTTTTAATAAATTTTGACTTTTGAAATGTATAAATATGTTGCAGTTATTCAATAGTACACAAGAAATTGTTGATACATCACATATATTCACATTTGTATAAATTTATCAATTTTTCAGTAAATTTTTAAAAATTACAATGACAATATGTTGTTTGTATGTAAATACAACCGACAAATAATTCGTTATAGAAGAAATAGGAAACATAGAACGTGGAAAACATTGCACATCCAAATAAAGAGCGGCGATATTAATACATATTAAGAAATGAGGGAACGTCTTAACATTAAATTTCAAAAATTATAGGATGTTCAAGAAAAATGGTTGAGAATGACTTCAAATTCAAAGATATTCTCTTTTATTTTCGTCGTGATAGAAAACATAAAACATCGGCTAAAATTAATAAACAAATCGTTTGCACTTCGAAAATGGATCCTTTCGAAAGTTACAAGAAAATAAAATATATAGTGATTCTGTCGAGGCGAGATATTTCTCGATTCTCGTCTCGTTTCGTACTCGAGATTTCTCGTCTCGACGAGACGAGACAGAAATGTAAAAAATATTTTACGAGACGAGACATATTTGCCAAGATCTCGATTCTCGAAAACTGCATCGAGATTTCTCGGTTATTATTTTTCTCATGAGTAATATATATGCAAACGTGTGAAATTTAAAATATTTTTAGTGATATCTGTCTCTAGCTATGGCATTTTTGAACAAAAAGATAATAACGTATTTGACATTTTATGTCAGAATTTGTTAAGCGTGCATTACATGATGAAGTTTTTCTTTTCAACTTGAAAAGTTTTTTCTCGCACAATGAGCAAGAGAGACAAATGAATAGGCTTCGAACGAAAAAATTTTAAATAAAAACTGGAACATGCGCACATGCGCTACTTTTTCTTAAAAGTCCCGACAAATTTTAACTGTCAAGTAACTGTCAAATGTCATTTGTGTTTATATTTTTGATGTTTACAAGTAGTGTTATAAGCGATTGATAGTAAACTGAAAAATAGCAAAATGGCAAATTCACGCAAAACTTGATCGTGTAAATATACTTGTAAGGTCACTTATAAAAAAAAACTTCATCGTGTAATCCAGGCTTTAGTTAAGATTTTTAGCGTTATTTTCTTTTTAATGTTTTATAACAGATTAGAAAACACTAGATAAATATTAAATTAATAAAACTATAACATAATAAAATTTGCACAAGTTTTAGGTTATATCAAATTTTGACAGATAAAACGACAAATATTTATCTTTTTGTTCAAATTATTTTTAATACAAAATTGTATAAATTAATAATTAGTTTATGCGACTAAAATATACATATTAAATTTCCGTCGAGAAATCTCGGCGAGAATCTCGGCCGAGACGAGACTCTATTAAACGAGACGAGAAAAATTTCGAGACGAGACATAATTTTATAAATTTGAAACGAGACGAGACGAGACAATGAATTTCTCGTCTCGTCTCGACCAAATCACTAAAAATATATGAGGTTGGTAACTTATGGAAATATTTAAAACGAATATCATGGACTCGTGTATTCCTTTTATTAGATGATTTACATTATAGGACGTTTCGGAAAACAAAATGTATCCATCACCAGCTATTTAACAATAAAGTACATAAAATATACGTGGTGTAAGATAAAAATTAAAACTCACCGTACAATTGATTAAATTTCACAGGTTATATTTATCGTTACATTATAAATGTGTGTAACCTAATTTTCATAGGTAAAAAGCTTTATATGACAGTGTAGAAATCATTTTACATCCACATTAGTAGAGTGATTTTTTCTTAGAAAATATTAAAAGAATTACTAATTTTATCATTATTTTCTTAAATAAACATTCTTTATTTTTTTAGTGCTAAACGTATTAAATATAATGTGTTAATTTTCATCCACAAATTATTATCCTTTATGTCAAAATATAATAGGATTATATAAATCCATTTCTGGATATGAGTTTATTAGTAAAAGTTAGTCTACTTTGCATCCCCTATGTACCCTGAACATGTATTCATTAGCATCCTCTATATTTTCTTTGCTATTTGAAATCATTAAAAAATGTCGAACACAGACTATCAATATAACGATTCTTTATTCTTATAAAGCCTACCTAGTCCTTAGCTTAGACAGATTCACAGATGCTTAATACACAACACGTGTTATTCTTCTTTATGTAAAAATAATAAAAATACTGGATATCGTTTTAATATTATTTAAGGGTGAGCATATTTCAAATTGTACATAAAAGGTATAAAAGACGGTAGTTCCTTCTTCTCGGCACTCATAGCTGGCGTGGAGAGTGCACCACAGGGGTCACTTTTGTGCCATTTAAAATTGGAAATATTTGGTGTCTGTCGGGATCGAACACGGTTACTCCAGGTTCGCGACCAGACACACAGACACGCGGCCACCTGACCCCATATATATATATATTGTTTTTAAACTACATCGTAGTATTAACAGAAAATCTTTAAAATATTTATTTAAGAAGTTAAACAATTTTTACATCCTCCAGGAAAAATTGTAAAAATGGAGCTGCTTCCTTTGTTGCACAGGTGTCTTCAATTATTTTACTTTTATGCCCTTCTGTTGTGAACAAAGGAAGTCAAAAGCGCAGATAGAAGTGGATCAGTTGACACTTAAGACGATACTATAGCGACGAGACAATTGCTGCGTTCAGAAATATGCAGATGATTCAATCACAGACCAGAAGACACAGTATTGATACGTCCCCTACTCTATATCTGAGGTAGAGATGCGTAACGAAGTGTAGGTATAGGCTGTCTCAAGATATATGCACATTTGTATCTGAGCCCTTCCCAGCGGGAGGCAGTTTAAATACATTAGAGAGGCAAAGAGTACTGGGACGTATTTATTTATTTTTTTGAAGTAATCAAATATTAATTTTCATGAAGTCAATTTTGCGACATTTTTATTGTTTAGTTGCCATGTGACTTCTTTTATTCCCAAATTGTAAGTCTGCGTTAAAAGGTACCAAATTCGGGGCTGCGATGTAGTTATAGAAAAGCGGCAGAGCTGATGAACAACCTACCAAAAAACGCCTGAAGGCATTGCTTCCAACAATGGAATAATCGCATTGGGCGCTGTAGGGTTCGGGGAGGAGACAACATTGAAGGTGACAATATTTGTTTTGTTTAATTTTATACATTGTCAATGTTCTAAGAACAATCTTGTTATTTAGTTGGAAAAATACTACCTTTTTTTAGTTTAAGTTCTGTAATTTATTATTTAACCCAACGATTCGGCACCATAAACTGGTGCCTTCTTCAGCGGATACAATGACAAATATGTGAAATAACAAAAACAACAAGTAACCAAGGAAACAAAAAATGTTCATAAATGTTACCTTTTTTATGTATACAAAGATTATTATTCCCCAAAGAGATCCAAACAATATATCCAGGGGCGTATCGTATAATAATAATTTAAAACAAAAAATTGAAAAAAACGTTTCTAATGTAAAATTAAATAAATATAATATAAATAATAAAAAAAATATAATTACAAATTTATTTTCAAAAAATAATATATAAAATAAAACAATTTTTTTTTAATAAATAGTTAGCGTCTCTGAGTTATACAGATCATTTCTCTGCCAGTTTTTGTAACGGTTTTTCCTCTGGCAAAAGGAGATTTTTTCTTGAGAAGTTGCATGTTCGCCGTCCATGTTTTTGCCGGACATGCATATATTGTCTAGAAAATTGTATACATAAAAAGGTAACATTTATGAACATTTCTTGTTACCTTGGTTACTTGTTGTTTTTGTTATTTCACATATTTGTTATTGTATTCCCTGAAGAAGGCACCAGTTTATGGTGCCGAAACGTTGGGTTAAAATAATAAATTACAGAACTTAAACTAAAAAAAGGTAGTATTTTTCCAATTAATAATATGAGTTCTGAAAGATATTTTAATAATCTTGTTATTTAATTGCCACACCCCATATATGATGTTGTTTAAAATAATATTATTGGACAAAAATATAGATAGATTTATAAATCTTTTGCAATTAACAATCAAAGAGCTGGAAGCCACCAATTAGCAGCAATTTAACTAAATCATCCCTTGGATACTATGCCGTATCCCTTGTTAACGACTACAGGTAACCATGTGCCTGTGTAAACCTGTAATGGTGTAACGCGCATGCCACGTAATTAATGGAAAAAGCCTACCACGCAAAACGCATTTCATCACTTATAATTGGCTTCGCGATGAATTTTTACGCGACATATCAAAGCAACTTATTTCATCATCACTATTTCCCTCTGAAATGAATTGGCATTCGTAAATGTGGTATTGCTAATAGAATATTAGGGAAATTAGCTAAAATCGTTTTTAAAATATGTCATTTGCAGAGTTGGTAAATGAAGTCTCATTAATATGTATGTTTAAATTGCCGCTCGACCGGCCGAGATAGCGTTACCGCTTCAGATGCCAAAGGTCCAGTGTTCGAATCCCGATAGCGTATGTTTATTTGCACAGGGTATTAAAAAACGAGTGTAACGCATTTATAGGACATAGAGAAGAATTCAAAATAAGTTTTACACAATGTGTACAAATGTGTACAAAAATGAACTGTTTCGGATGTAAGATTTTATATAAATGTAATTATTAATTTCGAATAGTTGATGCATGAAAATGAAAAATGAAAGATGACAATTAGATCCTAATAGCCGACAGAGTCAGGGAAACAACAACTCATAATTTAGTCTGTTTGTTTTGTTACTAACAACTTTATAAAAAAATCTGTTATGTCCAGCACACTACCTCTCGCCATTTCCATATTAGGCTATATATGTATTGTATTGCACTTCGCTTTCGAACCGTTGTTTTATAACAAAATATTACAGAACTATACCCAAATATTGTTTTTTATTGTATTTAACATGTCTTCTGCACACATGTAATTCTAATTATATCTATTTTATATCATTTTCATGTCAGAGATTGTTCCAATTCATTAACCAGATTGGCGGTATTTCTGATGGATATATGCATTTTACCACAATTTTACCTATAATTTTAAATATTTAATTAATAAAACAATAAGAAAAATTAAATATACTTCCCAGAAAAAGCTATCAGAGTGTCACTAAAACTGTTGATATTTGACAATGACATGTGTCATGTTATAAACATTGGAACTTATCAACTGGATTCCTTAGTGCCTTGGCCTCTGCGATTAGTTTACTCTATATCTATTATGGTGTCTTTATCTCTAAATCTATACAAGATACATTAAAAATTTTAAGTGTATTAGATGGAGAATTTTATGTTCTTCAATATTTAATAAAAAAAACTCCCAAAAAATTATATTTAGAAGAATTTTTTTAAGAAACTACTACTTCCGGTTGTTCAATTGTTACCAAAACCTTTTCAACTCTTCCCAGGAATGTCAGATTGAGGAAACTGCAGTTACATATTTTTAAAGTCTTATAGTTTTTGAGGAATCCAGACATACATACATACACACACACACATACACACATCCACACACACACACACACACACAGACATCATTTTAAAAATGTTATAATCGGATTCCTTAAATCGTGCTTATTCAATAAAATCTGGATATGCGAATTTTAGCATGAATCCAATACCTCTCTTAGCGAGAGGTAAAAATAAATTTTAAATAAAACATGCTATTGTTTTCTCAATGCTACGTCGGGATCTAATTATGTCAAAATTTTATAAATAAATTTATATTAAATGAAATTTATATAAAACCTGTCATATCTCAGAAACGGTTTATTTTCATGTTTAAAACAAAAGAATGTAGACATTGAAAAGCGAATAAAATAAAGAAAAATGAGAATATTTTTAGCATAGATTTTAATATACTATTTTAAAAATATTAAAATAGTTGTTTATACAACAAGAGTAAAAAGTGTAGTGTTATTGGGTCCCGCAGAATCTTTTGCCGGCATTGTATGCACACCTTCATTATGCTTAGTTTTATTAGATCACAGAAAAAAAATATAGGTATTTTATAACAATTGTAAAATCTTTAACTACAATTTGTAGTACAATAGGGATAGCTATTCATTGTAGTAAATATTTTAAAATGTAATTATTATTGTAGTATTAAGTTCTAAAATATTGTAGTAAGTAATGATTATATTTTATAAATGTTTATATCTGATATTAAAATTTAATATTTTTGTAAATATAACTACTACAATTTTTTTTAAATTTTTATATATATGTAGTAGATAATCTTATTCTGCTGTAGTAATTTTTATACTTTTCTTTCAGTATTTAAAATTATTTGTAGTAATATTTAAGTAAAAATGTTCTACATTTATATAATAAATTTTATTAATACAAAACATAAATACAAATTATTGTATATACACAATATCTTATTCGTCAATAATATTTCTCACTAGTCTTTTTTACTGTACTTTACATTTATACAATTATTACACTGACTATGAAAAATAACCTTCACTAAATTTCTTATTCTTCAATAATATATCTCACTAGTGGATCCATTTTACTATACTTTACATTTATTACAATTATTACACTGACTATGAAAAAAAAACCTTCACGAAATTGTTACAACATGAACATGAGTACCTACGTGATACATAACGAGTGTTGTCACTGCGCAGTGCGCAAGGCGGCAAAACGTATCTTATGGTTATGGTAAAAAGTTCTACAAGTTGTAGTAAAATTTAGTATTTAGTAGAATATAATGTTCTTCACTTGTAGCAATTTGTACTACAGTAATTTTATTTATTAATTTTATTTTAGAAGATTTTACAAAAAATGCGAATAATTTTAACCATTTTTGTAATTTAAAATTTTAGTTTCAATTGTTTTAAATTTTACTAAAATAAATGTAATTAATAATACCTTTTTATTAAATTTTACTACATTGTTGGTGCTACAATTTTTTGGCAATATATAAAAAGTAAAATAGTTAAATTTAATACAAATAATTATTTTTTCTGTAAAATTGTGGTAATAAATTTAACAAAAAGTTAATACAACGTTGTAGTAAATTTTTCAGCACAATTTTTTCCGTGTGTTTACATTTTGACATAAAAAAATATTAACAATTCATCTCAACACAATTTTTGAGTTTGTTCTATGGAATCCTTCATCAAGAAACATATTTGAAAGACAACAAGTCATAAATTCGTGATTAATTTCTATTCGCGACGTAATTCGAAATATGAGTACATTCAACACCGAAATCATATTTCACATGTAGGTATTCCCTTAATAATTTTTCTTATTTATTGTACATATTCATTTAAGTATACTTATAAGTTATTATAATAATTAAACATCGTTTTAAAATATCCATGATTGTAAACATCGTGTCGGATGGTTGGTAATGTTCTCACTGTAAGACACGGTCGGAACCATAAGACAAACCGCGAGATTATCGGCTTTCCGGCTACAAACTAAGATTCATTCAGTAACCGCAGCTCGACCGAGTAGCCCGAGCCACAGCACAAGGCTCTTACACCAGCTCCTTCTGCCTTCTGCCTTCTGCCTATATCGGCACTGCGGAATTTGATTTTATAATGAGCTCCATAATTTACATTGAATTTGAAGTGAACACCTGGCTAACACGCTAATCCTGCCCTGATCTGTCTGCTTGCCTCATACAATTACCATAACTGAGCCTTTAGATATGATTTATTTTTTATCCTGCTCGAGATGAAAACATTTGCTGCCACCAGATCAAGCGAAATGAGAAAAATATTGATTTCAATTTGCAAAACATTTAGGGGAGTAGAGTAGACTCTTCTGCATCTATTAAAATATACATCATTTTGTATATTTTTGCACTCATATCTTTTACTATTAAGATCAACATCAATTCCAAATTTATCCTTTTTACTTCGAAAATTCAATTTTAATGTGTATAAATTAGCTATCTTAAAAGATCTACAACTATACAAGAATCGTAAATTGAAATTAAATATCAGATTAGTCCTTACCTAGATAGCACAAATATATTCTTTGAACATATTTTTCAGCATTATGAATTATTCTCTAGAACATCTTTTATTATTATTGTCGGGAGGTGGTTCATTTTTGCCCATGTACTGCGACCTTTCTGGTCTATTGTACCCTCCGTGTTTCCTCCTATTCTAGGAGCCCTGTATGTTTTGTAAACTCCAAGATTTTCTTTAGACTAATGTCCTTTAGTGTCTCAGTGTGCAATTTCTTTGCTCCTAAAAGACTATGTCTGCTTGCCATAAATGCTTCGCAGTGGCATATTAAGTGTTCAGGGGTTTCATCCTCTTCTCCACATCCTCTGCATGTTGGTTCTTGTTTGAGGCCCAACCTATGCAAATGTTTATTTAATTGACAGTGTCCTGTTATTAGTCTGACATCTTGCTTGTTCATTACAAGTAAGTTGTCTGTTCTTTTCTTGGATGGCTCATTCAGGAAGAGCTTGGAATGTCTTTGGCCTGATGTGGCTGTCCAATGCCGTTTGTGCCATTGCCAAAGCAAAGTATTAAGTTCTTGCTTAACTGTTTGCGCAGTTATTCCGCAAGCAGGTTCTGGTCCTATAAAAGGTATATTTGTCCCATCTTTCTGAATGCCCGGGTACCCATATCAGTCTTAATTTACTCGTCGCTCCTAAATTCATTGAATCTGTGGATGCAGTCCAGAATTAGTCCTGAGCCTACCTCACACGAGTTTAGTGCCTTAAGTGCGGCTTGGCTGTCTGTTACTATGGAGATTCTTCTATCAACATCTTACAATCTCCAAAGACAATCTCGGGATATTTAGAGATTGTTATAATATCCCTCTATCCCTCTAACAATGTCTTATAGATATTCTCAGAATATTCTTTAATTGTTCCCACAATATATTAGTTATTATTCTTAGAATGTTCTATAAATATAGATGATAATAATAATAATAATAATAATAATAATAATAATAATATAATAATAATAATAATAATAATAATAATAATAATATACAATTATCTGCCCAACGTTTAAAGTTTTATTCACAATAATACATTGTAAGAAACAAAATACAAATTAAGATCATTACACATAAAAAGTAAATAATAATTAAAATAAAAGATTAATTTATTTTTTGTCAACGTTTCGGAAAACATTTATTCCTTTTCATCAGAGCACTCCGTTTGTGCTCAGATATTCTTATTTTTAGAAATCTTTTTGTTTGGCCAATATATTTGTTTGCTGTGTGTAAAGCAATTTTTTCCTATTAAAATTTAGTATCATTTAGAAACTAGATTTTAGCCACAAAAGGTATAATGTAAAGACAGGAATATCAAAATAAGTCCGTAGCAAATTGATTATGGGTCGATAGTACAGGAATAATTTCAGAACATACTGTGGAATTATGTGATGCTTTTACACCTATTTATTATTTATGACTTTGTCCTGAGGCAGAATAATGCAAGCCTGCATACGGAAATGTGTGTCATTGAATAAGAACCTAGCAGAAATAGGGATACAAAAACTAAACTGACCGGAATGTTTCCCGCATAGTAACCTTACAGAACATGTTGAAGAGGTGTGTTCGTGGTTATCAATCGAATTGCTAAACTCAGAAAGGTAAGTATTACAAAATGATAAACGATAAAAACGTAATAACTTCTAGTATTGATAAATAAATGAAAACAAATATAGTCATAGGTAATTATTTTATACTTTATATACTTATAAAGTCGTAGAAAAAAATCAAGAAATAATTATTAGTTCTTCTGTGATACACTAATTAAATATTGAAAGTATTTTCCTTATTACACTTTACAATTTTGCTACATATTTGACATCTTTAGTTTCTAATATCGCAATAGTAGAAAATACGTAAATAAAAGTTGTAAAATATATGAGTATGAAGGCGCAAACACTAAATGACGAAAAACGGAAATTTAAATGGATATTTATCTATTACATCTCAATTAATAACACAATACTACCTACTAAAAATTTGGTAGATTCAATGGCTTGTCGCTCAGTTACTATAGTGCAAAAACCAAAGGAAACCCATCAAAATGTTATATTTCTTTATAAAACATAGTGGATAAAGCGAAAAAGGCCTTGGTGATCCAGAATTTCTTTATTTTTAACATTTGGGCGTTTCGAACCTGTAGTGGTTCATCGTCAGCACATTTACAAAAAAAATATGATATTATATAAATATAATAAATGTATAAGATGTGAATAACATCTTGTCAAGAACTTAATTTATTAACTTAAAGAAGTTAATAAATAAAATAAAAGTAAAATGCATTGCTACTTGTCTTGTACCTGGAGAATGAAGTCAAGACAGGGACAAAACTAGCCAATTCCCGTGAAGATTTGTTGAGTCAAGAAGGATCAACTGGAATATCGTGGATAAAGCGAAAAAGGCCTTGGTGACCCAGAAATTCTTTATTTTTAACATTTGGACGTTTCGAACCTGTAGTTATTGTACAAGACAAGTTGCATATTATTTTTTTTTTTGTAAATGTGCTGAGGATGAACCACTACAGGTTCAAAACACCCAAATGTTAAAAATACATACTTGGAGCACATACTCATTTTTATTCATATTACCCATTGACTCGTAATATACAGTATTGGCCATAAAGATAGCAACTTAAAAAAAATTCAATTGCTCTAATGTAAAAACTGGGATTTCAGAAATAAATTACTGCAGTATTAGTGTCTTGAACCAAGTTTAATTTACATTAAAATAATTTGCATTATATTAACAAAAATTGATTCACTTGATAACAATTGGAGATTTTATCAATCGAAACTTTGTGTAACTCAAAAAAAATAAAGACAATGAAAGTTCGAAATACTTCTTTTATTCTTAAAAATTGATTTATGTGCAAAAAATATTTTTTATTTGGACATAAAAATAAAAATAGCAACTTTTATAAAATTAATATAAAAAATTAAATTTTCTAATATTTAGTGTAATAACCGGAACCACGAGAATTTATTACTTCTTCTCGTTTCATCATGAATTCAAGTAATTTTGTTATTACATTTCTATCAATTAATCTTAGTTCATCACTAAATAATATTCTATTCCACGTCAGTTGCCCAGTTTACATGATTTTCTGCAAAAAAAAATCGGGCCTTCACGTTCTTCTTCGAAAGAAGTGGTTTTTTTGCAGGCCGACGACTATAAAGTTCTCCGGCAACTAATATTCTTCTTCCCTGTCTTGAAGATATTTTATCTTTAACATTACCTAGTAGAAAGCCTAAAATTTTCTTTGATGATAACAACGGATTTTTAACGATATGTGTTTTATCATTCTGTCGCTTCGGTTTGATGTTTTTTTTTTTTTTTTTGTCTACTAGAAATTGTAGAAGGCTCAATATTACCCTTCCTTCGAAAATGGATTATTATTCGTGCTATTGTAGATTTATGCAAACTACAGTTCTTCGACATTTTATTCCGCGAAGCACCATTTTCATATGATTTAATTATTAAATTGCGAAATTCTTTAGTCAAAGTCTTATTACGACCCATAATTTTGAAGTACTAATTTATATTTTTCAAATAATTATACGATATAAACGTTGAAATTGAGAAAATAAAGACATTCATTATGTAGTTGCTATTTTTATGTCCAGACAAAAGTAAGAATTATGCAAATTAAATAAATTCTATAAATTTAATATAAATTATTTTAACATAAAATAAACTTATTTTAAGAGGTTATTCTTTATGTAATTTATTTTCAATATTCTTATGTTCACTTCAGAGAAATAGAAATTTTTTAATAGTTGCTATCTTTATGGCCAATACTGTAGATGAAGTATGTCATGGCGGAATCGGATTGGATATTGCGTAGACGAGCTAATTGTCATGGTTTACAATTTCTTTGTGTTTCTTATAAGAAATATCTCCACCCTTAAAATATAGTTTTTATTCGTGAGAAAACTCTTGCTTTGGCAAAAAGCATCAACAATTCTCTGAGCGACAGTAACAATGTCGGTAAAAAAGCATGTATCCTAACTCATCTAGGTCGGTAAACTTTTAACTCGCTACTCGTACTTGGAAGTTACCGTTTTAATCCCCTAGTCTTGGGTTGAGGCTGAGACTGAGGCTGTTCTCTCTATCTCCAACATGGCTTGGGTGGCGCGTTTGTTTTATTAACCACGTACGTTCCATCGTGTACAGGTGCAAAGAGCGACAGACGCAACAAATATTTGTCGAACGGAGAAGTGAGCAGGTAGATAGGCGGGCCAGCACGCGAGACAGAGAACCAAGTAGCGTAAGCTTATTCCCGCTCACGTTTTCGGGTTTGTTTGACTTGATCTTACGCGCTTGGAATTCTCCTGGAAGATTTGGGGCAATCTTTATGTACTTGCCTTGCGGTGACTTGCTGGCTGCTGGCTTCACACTGGATAGAGAGGAGAGGACTTGGTCGGAAATTGCCAGACTTACTCTACTCATATCTATAAGGATTCTATTATATTTCACTACAGTCTATTTTATTTGATAATGCAATAAACACAACGCTAACTTTTATAGAAAATAAAGTAACGTAAAAGGGTCTCGTTGCCGCATATCTGCTCGCGAATCTAGGGAACCGGGTTCGATCCCAACCGACGACAGAAGATTATTACGAAATTTAAATGGCACAAAAGTGACCCTTGTATTGCACTCTCCACACCAGGAATGAGCGCCCGTGAGGTGACGCCTGGTAAACGCTCGGTACAAAAAAAACATCATTACCGAAATTTGCAGATTGACACACCCAACAGTGATATATATGTTAGCAAGAGGAAACAAATGAAGACTCTGGTGTAAAAAGTTGATAAGTACATTTTTAAAAAATACAGATTTGTTCTGATAATTAATAAATATACTTCACAAATTTCCTTCATGCGCCGAAATATTAAAATCGCGAAATATAGTTAATTAAGTCATAATGAAAAAAAATATCTGATGTGGACAACACATGACTTCCTTGTACGCCTAGCGTTACACTATACATATTTTATTAATAATTAAAATATGTATTATTACAGACCCAATCATTAAATTGCACGTATTGGACATAATTTGACATTGACATTAAATTCTTTATTTTTTTGTTATTTTTTGTCTTAATTCATAGCAAACTTAATTACAGAAACCAAAAAGTACATATTTGTAAAATTTACATATCTCGCTTATACAAAGAGCTAATTTAATCATACTTGATATTTTCGACGGAGAATTCAATTTTCTAAAAGCATTTATTGTTAAATTCAAAATAACACCATTTTTTTTAAAGAAAAACTGATAACAGCTTCAAGTAAAGTATCACTTCCGGTTAGACTATTTTAACCAAAATCTATTATGTTATTTCTATTAATATAAAATTATAAAATACCAAATTTGAGAAGTTTTGGTTTATATTTTAAAATAGTTTTTCATTAAAATCTATTATAGGCTTCAAGTAAAGTACCACTTCCGGTTAGACCATTTTAACTAAAATCTAATATATTATTCCCATTGATATAAGAGTCTTATATACCAAATTTGAAAAGTTTTGGATTATATTTTAATATAGTTTTTCATTAATATCTATTATAGGCTTCAAGTAAAGTACCACTTCCGAAAGTTATGTAATGACCAAAAAGGGAGGTGCACAACTAGATGTTATAACAGTCCTAAATACAAAATTTTAACTTTCTACGGCTTCCCGTTTTTCAGTTATGCGAGATACGTACGTACAGACGTCACGCCGAAATTAGTCAAAATGGATTCAGGGATGCTCAAAATGGATATTTCCGTTGAAATCTGGAAACCGAAATTTTTCGCGATTACAATACTTCCTTTACTTCGTACAAGGAAGTAAAAACAGTATACTAGTTTAATTTTTTGATCTAGAACAAAACTTTAAAAAAAGTAAATTGTCCCCTTTTTGCACCAAAGTCTTCAATTTAAGATTTTGTTTTTATTTTGGCTGTATGCGTTAAGTGACCGGTTGTGAATAGACCAGATGTGATACATAAGAATGTATTTATTTATTCAATGAAAATTTACGTCTACTAACTTAATTACATATTTTATATTTTAATATTTTACACAGCTCGGAGTAATTACACTTGGGTTGGCATTGTGTATAAAAAGACGATTGCAGTGCAGACACACGCTGTTGTAATCTATTAAATGAATAATTCACTGCATTAGTAACAATAAACAACAGTTTATGCGTCTAAATACTGGATGCAACAACAATAATTATGTAGAATTCTATCTGTATTCAAAATTTAACATAAATTTTATCTATTTATAGAAAATGTTTACCGACAACCTGCATAATTAAAATATTTATCTGACGGATAACTTTACTCGAAGGTGAAAGACGCAATTTTTATTTATCCGCCAGATAACTTTATCTGGAATTACATATATATATATATATATATATATATATATATATATATATATATATATATATATATATATATATATATATAGTTTTAAAGTGGCGCTACTTCAATAAGAAAAACATGAATGTCTCTGAAATGAAGCATTTATGGACATTTGCTCAAATGAACTTGTCACCTTATTTTTACGTGTTTAATCCATGGTTTTAGTTCTGGGACACCTATATATAAATAAAGAGAGAGAGAGAGAGGGTTATCGAACATCGGGAAAAAATTCACATGAAGTACTGATCAAAAAAAGCTTAATCAACATTGATCGGATCTTTCCCTGTTTCCGAGAAAGAGGCAATTTCTATTAGAATTGGAGAAAACCTGACGGAGATAATGGTCGAACAAAATTTTGTTTTTGCCAGTAAAAATACAACAAAATTTTATACGAAACATTTTTTTTCAATTTCTAATAGTTACGAACCTATATGAAAATGAAATATTGTTCACCACAACATTTAACTTGGTGCAATTATTTGATTTTTTTGAAAAACAAAAGCACATCTAAGCATCTCAAAGGTAAACAAAAAGTCTTATTTAATCGAAGTCGCAACGCTTACATTAGAGGTAAAACCCGGAAAATCTCATTTTTCACTGCTTTATATTTCGGAAAATATAATAATAATAGTATTTATTTAGCTATAAGCTATATACATACATATAAATAACAACAAAAATATATAAACAAATCACTTTAATTATAAAACTAAAATGGAGTCTTAAGGTAAAGTTATAACTAAAGAGAAAACCCCTTAACCTTAACAATAAATTTAAAAACTATATACGTATTTCGAGAACTAAGTTCTCATCATCAGTAGAAACTACAAAGTGAAAACAGAGAAGTTAAGATTACTCAGCATGTAAACCATGCCAGAGGTCAAAACAGCTCTGAGGAATAAGGGAGAGGACACGTGTTATATAGGGACAGGAGTCATAGGTGAATGGATACTTAATTGGGTAACTAAGATTAAACAGAGTAATTGTCTTATATTAACTCATATAATTTAGAATTTGGGATGGGACCCAGGTCCGCGTTCATCAATTTATCTTTAAATTTATGTATTATCAAACTCTCATGTGCGTCTAAATATCTATTATTATCAACTTGTTTCAATAATTTTATATTAGAATTGTCAATTTTATGATTATTAATAAACATATGTTGTGCTACGCTAGATTTATCAGGATTACCGCTTTTTAAATGATAGAAATATTCTTTAAACCGAGTATCAATTTGTCTTTTAGTTTGCCCGATATAAACTTTATTACAATCTTTACAGTCAATTTTATAAACACCTGATTTTTTATTATTATCTATTTTATCTTTAGGGTTACATAATAATGATTTAATGGTGTTATTTGATTTATAAGTTACCGTTAAATTTTGATTTTAAGGTACAAAAAGATACAATATAGTATATAAATAATAAAATTACATAGTTTTACAATAAATATAATTTTATTTGTTTCACAAACTTTTTAATATTATAGGTTTTCAATTTGGTAAAGCGGTACTCTATCACAGCTTTGAAGAATATTGACTTCTGTCCCCTTTTATAGTTTTTATGCTCTAGTATAAAAATATTAGTATTTCTAGTATTGTATTCATGTATATTTTTAAATTTTACCAACACGTCTGTATAATAATCAGGCACTAAGCCTACATTTATTTTATGTATGAAAATAAGAGCTTTCATTTTTAAAAAAGTAGTTATTGGTAACCAATTTATGCCGCAATTCTGACCAAATCTGTAACTCTTACAGATCTGTAAATCTGTAAAAAACTGACAATAACGCATCTATTTTTGTTGATAAATATAAAGTTATACATAAGAGTTGCAGCTTTCGTTGCGATTTTGTTCATTTTTTACAGATTTACAAATCTGTAAGACTTACAGATTTGTTCAGAATTGCGGCATTAATCTTTGTAACATCAATGTTATACTTGTAAATCGATTGCAACCTAATAAAATCCTCATAGCTCTATTTTGTAGCAACTGTAATCTTGAAGATAGGTTATAATAAAATAATAAATAAATCGTTAACATTCGCCTAATTTGTAACAAATGAATGACATCTTGCCACGTAAATTGAAATTAATAACCATTAACATGTTTTCCATTATCACTTACTAGGAACATTGTTGTGATCAGCTCATGCTCATGTTCATGTAGGATCGAATGTTAACGTATGGAGCATCGAGCAACTCTGGATAAAAATATCGATGGCATGTAAATTACATACAAGCGCTGAATATGGAACGAACCAAATGAACGAGCACTTGGCAGCTTTATTGGCTTCAGCGCAGGAATGCGTCGAGTTGGAGGTTGGATGGTGTTGGTTGGCATTTGCGTTGTGATAAAATGTCTGTTCCTGTAGCGACAAGCCCAGAACAAGGCCTTCTTTGCATATATGTCCACCAACACACAAATGTTTAACACCGAGATTTTATATTCAGCCCAGAAAATTGTACCCTGCAATGGCAGCTTGTCCGGCTTACGAAAATGTAGCCGTCCCTGTTTTCGGTGGAATAAAATTCAGATTTTTTCATGGGATGCGAATAAAATAATATACCGGGAGTATTTTATAACGTGAAACATTGGATTTGTCATACTATGGTTATGACTTGACATTTGATTGACAGCAATGTATTAGCCTGTTTTATTTAAAATGAAACATAGGAAACGAATTTGGCATTTGACAAGATGTCAATAGAGGTTAATTTTGTTTAAATAATTAAATCTGTTTTCTAAAATTTAAATTATTGTGTGCATCTTGTGATCGAGTGTTTTTTTTTGCCTGGGCTAAATATCTTACAAAATTTGGTCCCTATGTTTCATTCTATATGAGACAGGCAAATACATCGCTGTCAATTAAATGTCAAGTCGTAACATAGGAAAATTCAATGGTTATCTGTCAAATTGATAAGATGTTAATAGAGGTTAATTTTATTGAAATAATTATACCTGTTCTCTGAAAATTAAATATTTATAAAAAAAAATATTGTGTCCACTTTATGCCCAAAGTATGTTTAGGTCCCTCGAGTGATGTTTTGACTCGGCAAAATTTCTTACAATTTTTAAATATAATATTTCGGTCATATTCGTTTACTATGTTTCATTTTAAATTGGACAGGCAAATACATTTCTGTAAATCAAATGTCAAGTCATAACCATGGATATGAAAAACCCAATATTGAAATCTCCAAAAACTATTAGGTACGGTTTCGATTGAACAGGACTTTTTCTGCGCTTTTGCGATACTGTCTTCTACATGTATGTAGTACAGCGTGGGGCAGATGACCTCCCTGATTTGAAGGGTTAATTGTAAGAAAACGGTTCAAGATACATAAAAAAAGTTTTTATTGCTCAAAAGTACATATAATGCCGTTTTATTTTCACAATGCTTGGGAAATGATATCGTCCAAGTAGCGGCCTTGGCAAGCAATGCACATATTGAGCCTTTCGACGAAGCGCATTTTCATCTTTGTGGCACAGTAAATAAACAAAATATTCGTTACTGGGCATCTGAAAACCCTCGTGTACTGCATCAAAGACCTCTTCACAGCCCCATAGTAACAGTTTGGTGCGCTGTGTCCTCTATATGCATTATTGGGCCTTATTTTTTGAATCCGAAGGATTAACTGTTCTGTTACCGTGATTTCTACTCGCTATTGTGACATGGAGAACTTTTTGCCTCCAAAATGGAAGAGTATGGAGAGGAATACCACACAGGCACGGCCCATACTGCCCGTCGATCTCGCGAAATTCTGCAAGAGCTCTTTCCCGGTCACCTGACCTCTCACTGGGAGGATGTTCCATGGCCCCCTCGCTCCCCCGATTTGAGCCCGTGTGGCTTTTTTCTGTGGGGATATGTCAAAGCTGTAGCTTGAAGCTCTGAAGGAGGCGATTGAGGACGTCATCGCTGGAAAGTAAAGATATACTGGGAAGAGTAGCCGAAAACTTCTTTGAAAGGCTCAATATGTGCATTGCTCGCAAAGGCCACCACTTGGACGATATAATTTTCCAAACATCGTGAAAATAAAACGGCATTATATGTACTTTTGAGCAATAAAAACCTTTTTTATGTATCTTGAACCGTTTTCTTACAATTAACCCTTCAAATCAGGGAGGTCATTCTGCCCCACCCTGTATGTATGTATATTAATTTTGCTATATCTCATAGACGACTAGATAACGACGAAAAACTAACTTTGTTTATTTTTTTATTTTTCTAATAACTTTTCAATTCTTAATAACAGAGAAAAAATTGTAAATAGAAAAATTAATACTTTTATAGCCTATCGTTGACTGAAATGAAAGAATTCCGTAATTCAAAGGTATCTTTAACAACTACGACAATAGAAATTTGTCACTGAAAATAAGCTCATTTAGCACAAACAAAACAAAGTTGCAAAGCTTAAAACAACGGGTGTCTGCTCTTGGTATTCTTGCTGGCCATACAGCACAGGAACGTAACATAAACGTAAAAGAATGAAAGGAAATAAATAATTGTACCGCTTTTCTAATGTTTCCAGTGAATAAATAGTTCCCTTTAATTTTCGCATCTTACGGCGTAGCGTGCACATTGTTAACCGCTGTTTTTCTTTCTTTCTGCCATTGCCATCGCTGAACCCCGGGACCGCCATCACGCTGCACGTTTGCACCTGAACAACTCCGACAATTTTTGTAAGAAGTTCCGTTGTGGTCTGCCACTGCCAGTGGCGTAGAAAGAATTACAAATAATGGACTTGGGTGCAGGAATTTGGGTTACAAATGCTCGATAACAAACTGTCTGGATTTTATTCTACTATAAAAGAACTTTTTATTTAATTTTTAAAATAGTTAAGGTAAAAACTACTTTTTCTTATTTCTTTACAAAATACTGTATATAACTTTCATATAAAACTTTGCATTAAACAGGCTAGATCTCTACCTAGTTTTGAATTATTGCCCCAAAAGTCAATATACCCCATATTCAGATAAAAACTTTAAAATTTTCAAAAATCAAATTTTCATGTATCTAGATACTCTTCAATATGCTGATTCCAAATTTTGAAACCGCAGGTCGATATCTCATTTCGTTCTCGAGATATTTAGATTCAAAGTTTTGCATAAAACTGCCCATTTTTGGGTAATAACCCGAAAATGGGCCGAGATACGAATTTCGCGACACCTCCATTCGATTCTACGGATAAAAATATATAAGTATACCAATTTTCATAATTTTTGACTAACCGGTTCATTTTTTATGAATAAAAGTTTGAAAACCCCCGAAAATGGCCAAAATCTGAAAAAATCCTAAGGGGTACCCCTTACGATTTTTGCGATTTTTGGCAATTTTCAGTTATTTTGCTTTAGAGACTGTATGCGATGTTCAAAAATGATGAAAATTGGTATACTTATGTAATTTTGCCCGTAGAATCGAATGGTGATATCTACAAATTCATATCTCGACCCAATTTTGGGTAATAACCCAAAAATGGGTACTTTTGAGCAAAATTTTGAATCTAAATATCTCGAAAACGAAAAGAGATATCGACCTGCGGTTTCAAAATTTGGAATCAGTGCATTGAGAAGTATCTAGATACATGAAAATTAGATTTTTAAAAATTTTGAAGTTTTATTTGAATATGGGGTATATTGACTTTTGGGACATTAACTCAAAAATGGATAGAGATATAAACTTACTAGTAATATTATTTGATTGTAAAGACAATGTGACGTAAGTTTACGCATATTTAGAGCATTTGAACAACTGAGTGAATTTTTAGAAATTAAAGCCTTAAAAGAAAATTGTTATCGCGTTATTCTTGTATGAGTATTAATGAAAAAAAAAAAATGTTTAAATATTAATTCGTTCGAAAACTACAAGCAATTGAAAGTTTGTGTGACATGTTATATAATTTTAAAAATTATCGCAAAATTTCCAGGGTCCTTATAACGATGCTTCTTCACTAAAACTAGGATATGCGATTTTAGCATGAATCCAATACTTCTTGAGAAGTAAAGATATATCGTTTTATCTTGGTGGTGCACTCACCATGTCAACAATGAGTGCCCTGGGCAAATGTTGTGGATAGCACAGTACCTCTCGCCAATTTCATATTAGACTGTATAAGTATTGAATTTAACATTCCTGGTACACACAAAAAAAATTATATCTATTCTTTATGTTTCAATTCATTCTATGGACAAGTTTCCTCCTACTCTTCAAAAGTTTACTATTGAATGTATCTTTCTGAAAAAAAAATAATTTCACGTTATCGGCGTAGCCATTAAAAAGTTACGGTCTAATCAATGTTGGGACACGTAAGTTTCATTCACTAGTGGTTCACTAATAATAACAAGTATCACCTTAAAAGATGACTTATAACCATATGAAATGTCATACCAAATTTCATCCAAATCGTATAAAGCGTTCTGTTATTATAAGCAAAATTAATTTTTTTTTTCGAAGAACTTTGAAGCAGTATTCTGGCTAAATTGTTCACTTTCCGGTAGAAGCAAGTTTAGTTAAATCGTCTTATTTTAGCCTCAGGAATCTGTGGTTAAGCCATGTTCCCTTATTTAAGAGACACCTGTATAGCAAGCGTGTGTTTAGTTGACACTAATACTAATTTTAGCATGATTTCAATACCTCTCTTAGCGAGAGTTAAAAAATTGTTATCGTTCGTCTTTTGTTTTATAGCTAGATAGATTTCTTTATAACCTGTTCTCATATTATTCACTTTCTGGCTCTGAAGCCCCTTTGATATTCCTGTGGTATTTTATATGCTTATATAAAAGTGATATTTCCCTATAGTTTCTACACTGTACTATTAGTCTATAGTTAATTAGAAATTAAATAAAACTTGTCTAGTAAAAAGCCATTTTCATAAAATAACTATTGGCCTGCGATATATGTATGTTAAATTTTTAGCTCTTCAAACAAAAGCTGTCGTGCTCGTGCAAAAGTGTTCCTTTTCTACTTCGAATTTTCCGCCTCCAGTGTTATTAATACTTTTCCTCGCTGAAACAGACATGTTCGCCTACGTATAGTGTACGTCTGTCGTGTCTGCAGGATACAGGATACATGACTTGTCCTTGTCTACTATATAGCTCGTCTACGTGACCTGCAGACAATGCACGTCGTGTCGCACGGCATAGGTTTGCAAATTGGTTCTTCGAGACTTTGTTGCTTAAATTTGCTTAAATGCTCTACGCTGTACGGAACATGGATGTAAGATAAAGCAGATATTTTTGCACAAAACATGTTCAACGTTTCAAATACATGAAAGGACAATACTGCAGTATACTGTGAAGGTTGCTTTATGCACTTTTTCATAAGAAATAAGATTAAAACATAGTCGTGATAATATATACGACGTAATGATAATAGATATTTACACACCAAGTGAGCTAAGGTAAGGGCGAGTGAGTTAATTTCTTCGAGTGAATAAACATTCTTAGCTCACGTGGGCTGTACAATGCAGGGTGTTCTGAAAATGGGTGAAAAGCTTCAGGTAGAACGATTATTTGATTAACAATCTCTGAGTCAATAATCCTAATGCAAAAAAATTGTACGGCCCTTCGTAAAGCTGCATGAAGCCATCAAATTTGTAAATGTGCAACTAGAACTAAGCGATTTTTTAAAAATCTTTTACTTAATATCATTGCTCTTTACATTCTAGGAGAATTGTGTAAAATTTGATGTACGTAGCTAAACGTTTGATAACAAATCTTTAAAATTTTAACTCTTCTAAATTAGAATTAAAGTGCTA
Source organism: Ophonus ardosiacus (assembly GCA_943142095.1). NCBI lineage: Eukaryota > Metazoa > Arthropoda > Insecta > Coleoptera > Carabidae > Ophonus > Ophonus ardosiacus. The sequence continues at coordinate 45,356,110 of OW964833.1, read as the reverse complement.
ACGCTAACTGTCTTTTCGGATACACAAACTACTTATCTTTATGCATAAAACAAAAACCGATCGAGCTGTCACAATTTTGACATTTCTGCATGGTAGCCCTTGAAGATACTTCTCATTTGATACCAAACACGACATGGTTCTGACAAGTTCATGCAAAAAACAAAAGCCGATCGACATGTCAAATGTTTGACACTTCTGCATGGCAGCCCTTAACGATACCTCTCATTTGATACCAAACTCGACATGGTTCTGACAACTTTATGCAAAAAACAAAAGCTGACCGAGTATTAATGAACAAGTTTTATAAGACACGTTTTTTTTTTCGCACGCGTCACAATTTAGAAAACGAGCCTTGGCGAGTTTTCTAATTGACAAGTGAGAAAATCTTATAAAATAAGCTCTTCATACTATTTTTTATATTTTGCGCCTTCTACATACAAAAATATCTTTAAAAAACTGCTAATATTAAACCGAGTTAATTTAGGGAAATTTGTAAGGGAAATGTTGTACTTGGTATCACTGAATTGACCACATTCAATTATTATTTGAAGGTTAATGTCATTTCATATTTACGAACAAATTTAAGTGAATAGAAAAATTGAAAAATTGTAAAAAATTTAATTGAATTTAGTGTAATCGTGGAAGATGAAATCAATTGCACTCCGCCTGAGCTACGCAATATAGCTCAGACCACTGTAAATAATCTACTTCCTAAAAAATCAATTAACTAAAAATAAATTACGTACAAAAGGGTTAAGTAAATGTCATCTAGTACCAACCTTCTAAAACAAAAAATTGCTTATCGAAATGAAGGCCAGTAATGACTTCATTATGAACGAAAAATCTAAAAATAATTTCCATAGTACAAATAGAGAGGCTACGCATAAATGGAAAAATTACACATTACACCAGAGAGATTGGGACATACAGCGGCAAGAACATCAAAGTAAAATAAACATCTCAAATTACAACAAGAGATATAAATTAATACAAACGACGTCAATACCAAGGTATTTATTGGATGAAAAGAAAACCATTAAGATGATTGCCAGGTTCAGATGTGGTAATGAAGAGAGGAACAATAAATACTGGCTAGCAAGTGATGAGAGGAGTTGCAGGCTATGCGGGAGAGAAGAGGAAACTATCACGCATTTAAGGATTTCGTGCAGGGAAGTTACGAGAGAAGGAAGAAAAGAAATGGTTCTGTTAGACGATATAGGGTCGGTACAAGATTGGATGAAGGAAGTCATCGAGAAACGGAGGGTTAATTTAAAATGTAGTACCACAATTTATTGTAAAATATATATAATATGTAGATTCTAAGCCAGTTAGTCAAGAATAAATATAATAATAATAATCTAAAAATAATTATGTTGATCTTTTTTACATATTTTCCTGTTTTTGTGATATCTAATGTTGCAGAGTCTTTTAATTCATTTTTTATAAAATTATCTTGACCTTGTTTTGCGAGTGCACAATATTAAAACGGATGAAGCAATTGTACTTTGTAAAGAGACTCTCCTTCTGTTGCAACTTGGCAACTGTGAAATCCTTCCTGTAAGCGCTTGGCAACGTCGCTGTACTGCCACTCCAGCTAAAGTGTTGTTTGGATAATATGATATTAAATTAAATTATCCTTGGGTGATATGTAGTGAAGTGTTTAGAATGCAATTATAATTGTTTCTTTTTTGAGCTCGATGCTAGCGTTGCATGCAATAAGTGTGGCGATACTGCGCTGTAATCTTAGATAAGCAACTATATTGAGGTTGAGTAATGTAATATAGCTCTACTACTATCGCGTATACTGCATATGATAATGTGTTTGTAACTATAAGTTATCTCTTCAAATTATCTCTGAATATCTAGTTACAAACTACAATAACATAATAAAATTTAAAATACATGACTACATAATTTTAGTTATTGAAATATAAAAAAATAATTTTGCATTTTTTGTTATATTGGCCAATTTTGTTTTTGACTAAAATAGTTTGACTTTGTACTTTTGGTGTTAGTACAAATACAGGTGTCTCTAAAATAGGGGGACATGGCTTAACCACAAATTCCTGAGGCTAAAACAAGACGATTTAACTAAACTTGCTTCTACCGGAAAGTATATCATTTAGCCAGAATTCTGCTTCAAAGTTCTTAGAAAAAAAATTAATTTTGCTTGTAATAACAGAACGCTTTATACTATTTAGATGAAATTTGGTATAACAGTTCATAAGTCATCTTTTAAGGTGATACTTGTTATTATTAGTGAACCACTAGTGTATGAAACTTAGGTGTCCCAACATTGATTAGACCGTAACTTTTTAATGGCCACGCCGATAACATAAAATTATTTTTTTTCAGAAAAATAGTAAACTTTCTCTCTCTGTGTAATTTGTGATATCTGTTACGGTTCAGACAAAAAAAAAAAAAAAAAACCTGAGTGACTGCATCGTGAATTTTTTAAAAATAAATTTAATCTAGCAGTCTATCCAAATGTCAAACACCTAATTTTTAATGACGCTGAATATGCGTATAATAAATATTACAACAAGAAAAAAAGTTTCAGACGTAATGTCCAATTTACCACTAGCATCAATACCTACTGTGGTTCCTACAATTTTTTGTCTTTATAAATTGCATATTTTTAATATGTTTATCTGTTTGAAAATTTAATATTACTGCAGTTTTCTGTAAAATTTGTACAATAATATCCAAAGTTTAAAGTTCCTCATCAATAATTAGCAATAAAATCCATCTATGCCTGTGTTACAAGACCTGTATTTTTTGTCTGTCAAAACAGTTTCAGTTCCCAATTTACAGTTAAATATAAGTTTATAAACTGGCAGATAAACTGTAACTTATATTTATAAACAGTCAATCGGTCATGTAATTTAGCTGATATACATACAGGGTGTCTCTTAAATAGGGGGACATGGCTTAACCACAGATTCCTGAGGCTAAAATAAGACGATTTAACCAAACTTGTTTTTACCGGAAAGTGTACCATTTAGCCAGAATTCTGCTCCAAAATTCTTCGAAAACAAAAAAAATTGCTTATAATAACAGAACCTTTTATTTGATTTGGATGAAATCTGGTATGACAGTTCATATGGTTATAAGTCATCTTTTAAGATGATACGTTTTATTATTAGTATGTAACTTGGGTGTCCCAATATTGATTAGACCGTAAATTTTTAATGGCTACGGCGATAACCTCGGGTGGGAAATTATATTTCTTTAAGAAAATACATTCAAAAGTTAACTTTTCTCTCTGTATATAATTTGTGATATCTGTTACGGTTCACACCGGAAAAAATAAAATCTGCGTAACTGCACCGTGATTTTTTAAAAATAAATTTTGTCTAGCCATATATACATATATCAAACAACTAATTTTTAATGACAGTAACAATTGTTTAAGGGTTGTCAAAAATTTCATTCGCAATAATTTAAAACTAGTAACATCCGTTTGTTCGGCCTAATAGTATTTTACTACTATTATTATAAATAAGACGATTAAATATATTAGCTTACTCCTGAACAAGTTGAGAAGATTGACAACTCATTACTGCCATTAAAAATTAAATGTTTGGCTTTGGAACAGACTGTTAGATAAAATTTATTTTAAAAATTTCGCGGTGCAGACATTCAGGTTTTATTTTTTCTGTGTGAATCATAACAAATATCATAAATTACACAAATAGAGAAAGGTTTACTGTTGAATATATCTTTCTGACCATTAAAATGTTAAGGTCTAATCAATGACGGGACACCTAAGTTTCATACACTAGTGTTTCACCAATAATAACAAGTATCATCTTAAAAGATGACATATAACCATATGAACTGGCATACCAAATTTTATCCAAATCGTATAAAGCGTTCTGTTATTATAAGCAAAATTAATTTTTTTTCGAAGAACTTTGAAGCAGGATACTGGCTAAATGGTACACTTTCCGGTAGAAGCAAGTTTAGTTAAATCGTCTTATTTTAGCCTCAGGAATCTGTGGTTAAGCCATGTCCTCAGTACCCAGAAATGGGTAGTAACCCGTGACTATATATTTATTTATTTTATTTAGGATTATTAAATATTTGGCAGAAACAGATTATAATGCGGTCCCCGCAATTTGCATTTTCACTCGTATCGATATCAAATTAACTCGAGTGAGTGGCTGCAAAGCAATTTATAAATCGCACATGGAATAAAATATATTCCTATCATCCTCATCGCCAACGCGGATGGAAGCGAACGGGAATGATCGAGCATCGAACTGGTAGTGATGCTAAATACTCTAAATCTAAATCTGTTTTTTTGGGAAAGTATTCAACCATATTTTTTCACTCTGCGCGCACTGCACCAACATTAACAAATTCGATATATCCGAGTTTATTTCACGTGAATGAACACAGATATTAATTTTATCTAGTCTAGTAAATTTAATAGAAAAAAATTAATCTCCTGTATTACACTTCCCCTAACGCAAAGCAAAATTTTTTTTAATTTGATTTGGTGTGTGTATTAGTTTCAATTAATACTTTAACAATTATACAGGATGTTTCACAACTTCGGGTTCAAACTTTAAAGACATATAGTACGGACCAAAATGAGTAAAACAAGCTTAATCAACACAATATAGATCCAATCTTCAATAGTTTCTTTGGTACAAACTTGAGCTAGCTTCTTTCCTAATACAACTATAAGATATCGTCTTCTTCGTAATTTTTTATCATAATTTCTGTTGACCGATAACCACACTATGAATGCGTTCATAACGCTGATCATATTATAAAACACGGCCAATGGCCATCTTCTTGTCATTCGTTTTACACTCTGTGTCCTGGGGTGTCGACATTTACTGTCCAAAAACTGATAGAATGGTTCTCTCATACTGTCAAAAATACAAAAAATTGTAAAGTTACTTAATACACTGCATGAAGAAAAAAATAACTGAGTAATAGTACAAAAGAAATCCAAGGCTATTCTAGACTACAATAAAACTAAAAGTAATAAATGTATTGAATAAAAGTATTTTGTAACATTTACTTAGTATGCAACTATATTAGTGAAATACAAATTTTGTTGTATATTATAGCACATATGTAATAATATATAGTACATTATGTATCATATTCTATAAGAATACATAATATTTAGATATTGTAAAAATATAAAATATATTGTTCACAGTAAATAAAATTATCATAATTTGCACATTGGTCCATTGGACCTAGAACGGTAGCAAGTGAAAGGTTTTTTTTTTTTGCGGTAAATATAATTATTATTTTATACTCTGATATGTAAAGTAAACGATACATTATTGGTGTCCTAAAGCCAGCCTAAAAAAATATTTGGGAATTAATTAATTTTACATACATACATATATAGAACTACGAACCCTGCGTCAAAAGAATTCGCCTACATCCCTTCTCTTTACAAGGTAGGTACACATTTATTAATTATGATAGCGCATTTTATGTAAGCTATTAATTAACTCTAATAACATAAAAGTAAGTTTAGGAATAATAATTGAATAAGTGTAAATAATTTCCTTTTATATGAATAATGATAATAAATAGATGTGGGCGAATTCTTTTGACGCAGGGCTCGTACATCAAAAAGCTCATTGAACTTCATACATAAAAAGTGAGATTAAAATATAATGAAATAAAAAAAATTGATGTCTGTTGAGAGTATAATGTTTAAATAATGTAATCGATTTTCTAAATTCTTTAATACAAATATTGAAAAAGTTTTCAAATAAAACTTGTAAAGAAAGAAATATTATTTTTTATTAATACTATGAATACAAAAAGAATATTAAAGTTGGCTTTTTCTTAAGAAAAGCGTAGACTTCAAACAAAACTTCAGACTTGTTGAAATGTAATTTAAAAAATATACATACATACAGGTGTCCGAAATTTCGAACGCCATCATTGGGATCTCGGAAACTATAAGAGATACGAGGTGTGTTCAAAAACTATCGCGAATTTTGAATTTTCGCGGGTTACGTATATTCGAATTTCGATCTTTTTGTGGCTTTATGTTGGTACTCATGTCTCTCACTTATGTCGACAAGCTCGGCCATTTTGAATGTTCACTTAATTGTTGACAGCTGCTTTGCTTGCACGTGTTTTGGATCGTCTTCGATTTTTACCTATTCAAAAAAATGGAACAAAGAACCTGTATCAAATTTTGTGTGAAAAACGAAATTAAGTGCGCGGATGCATTCCGAATGTTGACTGTGGCATACGGAGAAGCTACCTTGGACCAAAGCAACGTTTATCGGTGGTACAAAATGTTCTCAGAAGGCCGAGAAGATGTGAACGACGAAAAGCGTGCCGGACGCCCGAGCACTTCAACAACAGACGAAAAAATTAATGAAGTGGAGAAAATGATATTGGCCAATCGTCGAATCACCGTTAGAGAAGTTGCTGAGGACCTAAACATATCGATTGGCTCGTGCCATTCGATTTTTATCAATGATTTGGGCATGAGACGGGTCGCCGCGAAATTTGTACCAAAATTGCTCAATTGCTCGTTGCTTGTGCGCGACTTTTTAGCCAAAAACAACACACTAATGATGCCGCAGCCACCGTATTCCCCAGATCTGGCCCCTTGTGACTTTTTCTTGTTCCCTAAACTGAAGAGGCCCATGAAAGGACGACGTTACGCTACGCTTGACGAGATAAAGACGGCATCGAAGGAGGAGCTGAACAAGATAAAAAAAATGATTTTTTGAAGTGCTTTGAAGATTGGAAAAACCGTTGGCACAAGTGTATAATATCTCATGGGGATTACTTTGAAGGGGACAAAATAGATATTCATGAATAAATAAATAATTTTTGAAAAAACACAAAATTCGCGATATTTTTTGAACACACCTCGTACATCTTCGGATAAATGGGACATGTAGTGCACCTTTTGTGGGGCCATCTTAGATGTGTTTTTGTTTTGCCAAAAATGCTCGTAAAATGAAATGAATATTAATTTTACATATAAAATAATTGTTATTTAGTAAAACGTCCTGAATTTCATTAATTTTTCAAAATATCTTTGCTTTATAATTTAATTTTAATTCTGTATGTGTGCCCTCATCAGATGTCTGTTTGAAACAAATTAATTTATTGACCAAAATATTTTTAGTCATAATAAAATAATACAGTAAAATAAAATAACTAATGCGACATGCAAATATTACAGATTTTTCCAAATAATAATAATAATAATAAGTTTATTTATACTGATAATAAACAGGGTAACCCCCAATTACATATTAACAGTTAGCATAGTATAAACATTTTACAATAGATGTTTAACTTATTCAATATCAATATCAATAAGGTGTCTTAAAAAATATTTTAAATAAATCTATTTTCTTACAATTAAACAAGTCGAAATTTTTATTTCTAAGAATTAAATTATTAGCTACGTTTAAAATTTCATTTAATGGAGAACATGAGTTTTTAATTTCAAACAATATAAATCGTGGTCTTAATGACACATTTGGAACGGAAAAATTAATTTCTTGCAATATTTCACGAAGACAAATTTTTCCATTTACTAAATTTACAATAAATAACATAGATATAAATTCTCTTCTTGTCTGTAACAGAGTAATATTAAATATATTTCTGTGCTCAGTATATGAAACATATATAGAAAATACATGAAATCTCTTGAAGTACAGGTACCTAAGTAATTTTTTCTGTACTTTTTCGATTATATCACAATGAGTAGCGGTTGTGGGAGACCAAATTATGGATGCGTATTCCAGTTTGCTTCTAACTAATGAATTAAATAGATTAATAAGAGTTTCACATTCAAATTTGTTTCCCATTCTTAAGATAAAACTTAATTTGCGTTGACTTTCGCTTACAATGTGGACTATATGTTTTATAAATTTGAAGTCCGATTGAAAAAGAACTCCTAAATCTTTAATTATTTCTACTCTTTCTAAGCATTGTGATTCGATAGAATATTCAAAGTTAATACATTCCCTTTTTCTACTTAACTATTTTACATTTGCTTATATTCATTTGAAGTTTATTTTTCATACACCATGTTCTTACAATATCGATGTCTTTTTGAAAATTATTACAATCCTCAATATCACAAATTTCAGAATATATTTTTACATCATCAGTAAACAATTGGAAAATTGAAGACCTGAGGGTAAATCAATAATAAACATTATGAAATTAGGGGCCCTAGGAGTGTCCCTTGAGGGATTCCTGATGTAGGTATAAAGGTTTTTGATTTATTATCATATGTTACATATATGTTCTGTCACGTAAATAACTATTGAAAAAGTTGATTAAATTAGTGTCTAATTGGAAAGTTTTCAATAAATAAATAAGAAATTTGATTAAAAATATATTAAAATCTTAGTTTTAAAGGGTAAAACAAGTTTAAAATACAACAACCCTTATACCAATCGAAAGATTGAAAATAAGCATAAATAAAAACCAAATATGGGTTCCATGTAAAAAATGTAAGTTTGTTTTATAACTCGAAAATTTACAGATATAAAAATGCTTTTTGTACGCCACCGGATAGACAATAATATCTAACTTTATTATTTGAAACATTTTTCTCGATAGTTTAGACATAATATCAAAGTGAAAAAATCGACCAAATTCAGTTTTAAGCCATTATCTAGTAACCTATGAGAATTTTTGGCAAAACGAAATCAAGTCTAAGATGGCCCTCCAAAAGGTGCACTACAGGTCGCATTTAACCGAAGTCGTATCTCTTATAGTTTCCGAGAAACCAATGGTGGCCTTTGAAATCAAGACGTCTGTATATTCCATAATTTGCTTTAAAAACACGAATATGAAGAGTGGTTCTTTCAAAATTATATTATTATTGATTTCAATATTACATAAAATAAACTGAGAATGGACGTTTTTCTAAATAACAATTATTTTAAATGTATAAATTATTATTCATTTCATTCTATGAGCAGCCATTTTAAGAAGAGAAAAATGGTCGAAAATAGAAGCATAAATTGTATGTCGATAGCCGTTACACATTACATACCTAACCTATTTTAATAGAAGAGAAATCTGTTTTGAGCGAAAAGTAGCGAATGCGAATACGGAGTCCCGTCCTATAATACAATTCTGTAGATAATCGCGCAAACAGACACTCACTTGAAATTCAGCTAAAGATTTATGTTACAAATCGGAACTAGTGTAGCAACGAACGCGGAGCAAACCTATGGTTATTACAGATAAATTTCGTTGCGACTCAACCGATGATAGCCGACTGCGCCAATAAATTCAATTGTGTAAATATTGTTTAGTTTTTCACTGCTCCGATGAAGTGCTAGTTTTTGGTTTTCAAATATTGTTTTGTGTTGGGAAATTCAAATTGATTTAATGGTTGACAACTTCACTGCGACAAATTAAAGTGGAACAGTCAAACAAATTTCACTTAGGTTCAAATAAATAAGTACGAGTATGATTTACAAAAAGGTCGTGGAAAACAAATTTCGCACTCTCATTTTACATAGTTTTTTTCAGTCATTTGCAAATAAATTGCGAAAGTTAAGTTAGACAGAACTTGGTTAATCATTTTTTTTAAGTAAGGTGAAGTGGGGTAAGTCCAGACTGGTTTTTGTAAAGCTGGAATTGTCAATTTGGTATATAAATATTGAACACTGTCGGCTTTGTCCAGTTATTACTGTTTAATTAATAATGACTAGGATTCTAATTTTATTATAAATTTTCATTTTGAAAGGATATTATACAAAATGTCAATTATTCTGCAGTTTCCCCGAAAATGAGGCAAGAGCGTAACTGTGAATTAAAAATGCTTGTTTCATATGCAAGAGCAGAATTATTGACAAGTGTACATCTCACGTGATTGTTTAGCACTGGATGATTTAAGCGAGGACAACACGTTCAGTCTTTCGCGACATCTATGTCGAATAGTTCATATTAACGTCTAGTACATTACTACATACTAGCATGAGAGCATAGTAAGGAGTGAGGAGGAAGACACAACCAATCGGTTAGACTTGGGACAAATGCAACAGTATTCCAAGCAGAAGTACACGCAATTTTAACCAGCGTAGGCTAAAGTTTGTCACATGTTAATAACAAAATCTTTTAATTTGACATTTGACGCTGACATTGCTCATTGTAAATGAATAATAAAGTAATAATGGCTAATTCAAATTACACTCAAGTAAATCGGACAATTAACCGAAGGTCGATAGCTGGATGATGGCTGAATTTATATCAGAACGATTGTTTTACTGCTACCGAAATAAGGGGTGTTAAAGAGTTGAGGTAAAATAAAATATAAAAACTGAATTTATTATATAAATTAATAATATATTTTACTTTAAAGTTCTGGTCGTGATTCTTATTTGACAACTTTGACAATACACTTGACACCTTAGAACCGCTGAAGATGTATGTACTCTGACGTCACATTCTGTTTCTGATCACGTGACTTATTCAAAATTTTATCCAAATTTCAAAAATTAATTGTAAAATATCTAAAGGATATTTCGTGATATTTTCAAATTTGAGGCTCTTTAAAGAACAATATCTTTTCAAATTTAATACTTAGAAGTCATATAAAAATTCTTGCAACAGCCCTATTCTTATGCTTAATAACACATTTAATAAATTTTTAGAAAGGTATATTTTATTCGGTCTAAACCGCACCACGATCGTTTCTGTTAAAGATCCGCGACTGATCCCAAGTAAATTTTAATGTCATGAATTAAAATAAGATTTTCTCCATTTTAAAGAGATAATCGTAATGGAAAAATATTATAACACGTGTGTTGATTGGCGATTATTAATCTGAATCATTATTTGATTATTAATCGCTTGGATTTTTAATTTTAAATAATATGTAACATTGTTTTTTTTTGTTTCAGGTAAGTTTCCATTTCATATGCTTATTTGAGAGATAAACGTAAGTACTTTTATGTCTGTATCAAAAGTGCAATTAAATATTTATAATTGTACTAAATTATAAGATAGGTATATAGCAAGCGTAGAATGTCTCTGTCCGAAATATATTATGTTTACCCTTTCGCAATATGGGAGGTCCCTGGCTACATGGAAATCACTCAAATGAGTCCTTTGCTGTTTGTCACTCGCCGTGACAAGAAGCAGTACGTAATGTGACACGTAGTCAGTAGCTAGCTGGTTACATTGTACTCATCTCAAACATAGAATAATTATAGCGCCAAAGCTTCTAGGGCTTTAGGCATGTTGTATGTCATGCGAACTTTGTAGGTTAAACTCTGTTTATGGAAATATATTAAGGGAAGCATTGACTTGTACTTAAAAAGTAATCGGTACATGCTTTTAAAATAAATTTATAAAAAATATGTTTTTCTTTTTGGGAAATTATAAATAAATATATCATCACGGCATATTACCCATTACTGGGTGTGCCAGTATCTACAACACATGTAGACATCGGTAATGATGACGATATATTTTACCGTGTGGGCGCTTGCCAGGCGTCACCTCATGGGCACTCATAGCTGGTGTGGAGAGTGCACCTCAGGGGTTACTTTTGTGCCATTTAAAATTGGAAATATTTGGCGTCTGTCGAGATCGAACCCGGTTCCCCCGGGTTCGCGACCAGACACACAGGCACACGGCCACGGAAAATTATATTGTATTTATTCACAAATGCCGTCGATACTACTATAAATAAATTTTGGAAAATTATTATTTTATGATAATTTTATTATTAATGCATACTATAATTATTATTTTAGTCATCACAAGGTTTAAAAAGTAAAGTAGTAGTAGTAGTGACTAATTTGAATACAACTTCCTATATTGAATTGTAAATTGTACTGATAAAAACAATACAAAATACGCTTTTTATTGTTTTTAATTTTGAAAATTTTATTATGAAAAAAAAATATTTTGCCAAAACAAAAAGTAGAGGAAATTAATAAAATAATATGAATTCTTAAATTATTTAATATTGAATGATCAAAAGTTAAAAAATTTAAAATTAATTAAGTGCTTTGGTTGAAATAATTAAAAAAATATTTTTCTCCACAATCGTTAGCAAAATTCATTATTATTCAACTTAAAATAGTGAGCAAATAGCATGTTGAATCACTAGTGAGCAAAGTAAGTAACTTTCTTCACAAGTGAGCAAAATACACAAGCCTATAATAATCTACTTCAGGAGTCATAAATTTTGATGGAATTACAAATTGTACAATAAATATCTACCATTCTACATGAAGGAACAATAATTGTTTGTAGTTAACTTTACATTAAATTCAGTTATAAACATATGTACTGTTGAGTTTTTCATTAATAAAATAGTACAATGTTTTGTTTTTTAGAAAAAATATATTTCAAGATTGTGGAAAAAATCAAGTTTAGCACGCATGGGCATGTCTTTTTTCACTTCTCTACTTGGCGCACTCGCTCCCGCTCGTACTTCCAATTTTTGGACACGTGAAAAAAGACATACTTTGCTCACTTGTATTAAAAGAGTTATAGTAAACATGAATATAATTTAAATAATTTTTAGTTGGCTCCGAACTAGAGCCTTTAATAAGTATAGCCCTGTTTATATCATATATATATATATATATATATATATATATATATATATATATATATATATATACCGTGAGTATTTTTTAACGTGAAACATTGGGTTTGTCATATCCATGGTTACGATTCGACATTTGATTGACAGCAATGTATTTGCGTGTCTCATTTAAAATGAAACATAGGGAACAAATTTGACATTTGATAAGACATCAATAGAGGTTAATTTTGTTTAAATAATTATACCTGCTTTCTAAATTAAATTTAGTGTACCTTGTGCTCGAGTGATTTTCTGACTTGACCAAATTTCTTATAATATTTAAATATAATACTCTGTCAAATTCATTCCCTATGTTTTAAATGAGATAGGCAAATATATTACTGTCAATCAAATGTCAAGTCGTAACATAGGAAAATTCAGCGGTTATCTGTCATATTGACAAGACGTCATTAGAGGTTAATTTTGTTTAAATAATTATACCTGCTTTCTAAAAATTAAATTTAGTTGCAGAAAAAATATTCTGTGCATCTTGTGCCCGAAATATGTTTAGTGCTCTCGAGTGGATTTCTGACTTGGCTAAATTTATTACATAATATAATACATCTGTCAAATTCGTTCCCTATGTTTTATTTTAAATGGGACACGCTAATACATTGCTGTCAATCAAATGTCAAATCGTAACCATGGACATGACAAACCCAATGTTTTACGTTAAAAAATACTCACGGTACATATATATATATATATATATATATATATATATATATATATATATATATATATATATATATATATATATATATATGAAAAACGTTGAGAAACTTGCCTAAGGGTAATCTATTTATATATCCAGGTCAAGTAGAAAAATAATAAAATTCGTCCTTTTTGTGAATTACTAGAGCTTGCATTAAATTCTAAGGTACCTACCTGACCTTTCGCAATTTCCTATTTGTACATTTCTGAATAGAAAAAACTAGTTACTTGCACGTTGACCGTTTCATCTTTTAACTTCCGAGATCACATTTAGTTTAAGTGATCTGACTGCGTTTATTTGTTTCTGTTCTTTTTCTTAACCTCATTTTGTTGAGATAGATTTCATTGGATGTTTTATCAGATTGGGTTTGTTATTTTAATTTCAAATATGAGAAAGAAAATACTCGTGGCATACTTAATTTGAAGTTTTATGGTAGGTATTTAAAATAACAGTATTTTAAAAGGAAACATGGTTAAGAATTGTTGGAGTGTTCTGCATGGTTAAGAATGTTTAAAAATTTGGACTACAATACATAGTTTTTATTAATTGTTTTATTAAAGGCCAATTTTACAATATCCGGTTAAAATTTTAACCAACAGTTAAATCCAGTTATTAGCGAACTCCACTGTTTGAAAAAAAGAATTACCTCTATATTTACGTCACAGAGTATTACGGGTTAACTAATTACAATAAAGACTTTTTAAAATTAAAAATCGCTTTCAGTTTGGACGATGTTTCATAAAAAAAAAAAAATAGCGGAGGACCCCACTGAGCAATTTGAAATTTTTTATGTCATATTATGAAACAAAAAACGTACTGCCATATTTTGTTTGAACAGAATACAAGGTCCAGTAATTCTTATTATTTTTCTACTAGAATCTGCATTATAACTTAAACGTAAATAGATCTCAGGTTATTGAATATTTGTGTTAAAAATAGCTCCTTCTGTCGCTGTGCTCTACAATAATTGAATTTCAAGTTCCATGGAAGGTGATTTACCTTTATATTTGATTTACGTAGACAAATAGAATAATTTAATTAATAGTTCAATAAGGAAAATGTATATAAATATAAAAATAAATAAAATCGAAAATCTGACAGATCAGACGATGTGCATTTTTTTGTAATTTTGTTTAAATTCCATGGCTAATCGTAATCGTAATACAGCTGGTCTGCGTTGCTGTCTGTGTTGACTGTTCTTGAAATTACGTTGCATTATTATATATTAACTCCGGCTTGCATTTTAAATTATTTCTTTATAAAGATTGATATTCAAAAAACATTAATTCAATTTTCATTAGGTCGAACCGAACCTAAACCCGGAACAAAACCCCAAATTTTATTAATGCTTGAACCAAAACCGCACACGAACCCATCTCTCAAAAAACAAATTAACCTGAATGAGAATTATTACTGGCACAGTTAAATCTACACCTATACCATGTTTACATACTATTAGTAATATACCACCACCAGAGTTAAGACGCTATGAAGCAAAATCACGTATATGGACAAAATTACATCGACCAGACTATCCTCAGGATCTTCCGATTCATCACGTTATAAATGACATACCGCCGAGACGTTTGAAGTCAAGACAACCAATATGGGACTATTCAGATGAATTCAGTTTTAATATTAAAGATGAATGGCGACAAAAGTGGAATGATGCTACAATAAACCATCAAGGAGTTATCGATCCTACAATTAGACTGCCAGGTTTTGAATTAAAAAGGAGTTTGTGGTCTAAACGTAACAGGATAAGAACTGAACATGGAAGATGTAACCAAATGATGTACAAGTGGGGTCTGTGCAACTCTCCAGCTTGCGACTGCGGAGCACAAGAACAATCTGTGGAACATATTATTCATGAGTTCCCTTCTAGAAAGTACCACGGATTAACGGCAGATTTTATAAATGCCACTCCTTCTGCATTGATTTGGTTGGAAGACCTAGATATACAATTATTGTAGTATACTATGTTTTTTGACGTTTTAAATATTATTATTTGTATCTATATATATTATTTATACATTTTTGTCGCTGTAATGCTATAAGCAATAATAATAATAATAATAATAATAATAATAATAATAATAATAACCTGAACCTGAACCGAACCCAGTTTTCGGTGGGTTCGAGGCCCTGCTATTAAACATTCAGTAAAGGTTTGAAATGTGGGGTTTCTTTATAGGTCGTCCTGTATTTGAATATTACTCCGATATAAAATACGTGTCTTTGCATACTTTTTGTAGTTGAACTAGTTTGGTAATTGGCATATTTTATCCATATTTATCATATTTGCAGCCTCACGTTTCCTCAATAAACTTTCAATAATATTATTTCATTTATGCACTGAACGTCTTGGCAATCTCATCGGTGTGGCCTCGTCACACGTTTCAATCTCTACGAGCAATTTCTAGTCTATTCTCATTTCAAATACAGTTTTACTATTCTTGTAATAACAACATTGTTGTTTTAAGTTCTTCGTGGAAAACTCGATCCACAAAAGAATTTATTAAAGTTTTTTTTAGCCATTAAGAAATTTTATTACTCGAAAGGAATTCGGATCGGGAATTGGGCGATTTCTATTTATAAATTAAATTTTATATTTCGTATAAACTTATTTCCACATTCGAAGGTCCAAAATTTGCATCCTTTAGGCACATGTTTGTAAACATATAGACTTAGTTGAGATCTACATCTTAGCTTGCCGGCTCTCGAAATACTTATCTGACCATCTTTATTCAGGCGTGCCCCGTTTTCAGGACTTACCAAGTCCACGCTCCACGCACTATATCGATAAACATGCCTCAACTTGTAAATTCCTTAATACATTAATCTGATTGGCAAAGCAAGTGTCAATAGCGAGTAGCATCAGCGACAAACTTCGTCTAAGAGAACTGGAACTGATTTTTGATTACGAAAGATAAGAGCACGGAAAATTTAGTTCTAGTGATACCTGTCGCAAGGAGTTTCTTCAGACTCAAGGATTTGTGGTTAGATCTTTGAGAAAATCTAATGAAAGGAAAGGAACAGATTGGGAAAGACAAGTTTAGGGCAATTATCTGGAGTAAGGAAAAGTTGCTACGTATATTCGGATTGATAAATCAAGAATGTTTCTTTAATAAAAACAGAGAAATCCCGCTGCGTTCTGCTGATACTATTACTTTGATTTTCTTTCAAGTAAAAAATTGGAGTAAGTAGCTATTTTTTTTTATTGTTAATATTAGATCCATAGTTTAACGTAAAAGTTGCCGGCGAATTTAACAACTCATTTTTACGGTGAAAAGATCCTGAATTCTATTACGATTAATTATTCGTAAACGTCAAAATATTTTATAAAACAAATATGGTTCAAATGTCATTGCAAGCTGATAATGCATTAAAATTTATTAATTAGTTTAAATTATATATAAATATATCATCACGGCATATTACCCATTTCTGCCAGTACCTACAACACAAGTAGACATCGATAATGATGACGATATATTTTACCGTGCGGGCGCTTACCAGGCGTCACCTCACGGGCACTCATAGCTGTAGACACGTGTTTCGCTCTTATTAGAGTTCATCAGTACAGCATAGGTGGTTATAAAAAGTACTACCGCTACGACGTTGTATTTATCCACAAATCCGTGGAAATGCTGATCGAAGCAACAAATGTGTATTTGGCTGCTTACTAGTGCTGTTACAATTTGTCGGTTTTCTAATTACTACCTCTAGTTAATACCCATCTATTGAATAAATTGGAAAAGAGCCACCGTGATTTGAACCCAGGACCACTGTCTTGCCGGGACAACGCTCTACCAACTAAGCTATGGCGGACTCTTCTCGTTGGCTGACATTAGGGAGTTATTGCAACTTCTAAGATGAAAGAACGTAAACGTTAACCTTATGTAGAAAACACTTTATTTTAGAAATAAAAGACTTTCAATTTCAATGTTTACCGCATTTAATTAGTGTATTCACGCTAACGTTAACGCTAAAAGCAACACACACGAAGTCACATCCACACTTTTCACCGAAACATAACCTCAAAAGATACAGAACGTGTGACGTTAAACGCTCGCTATTCCATGGTACATAACGTGTCTCCTTATTCATATAACGTGAACCTTATTAGTACGCATGCGCACTCGGGCTGTCACGTGACTTTAAAGTGCACGTTATTTTTACGTTGAAGCTGCAATAACTCTCTAATATCTTCCACTTAAATTGTTAGATTGATAAGATTCTCTTTATGAGAATACTAGCGTCACGTATTTATGTGGGATTATGGTTGACCACAGTGGCGGCTCGTGCTATAGGGCACAAGGGCGCAGCCCTACCAAATAAAAAGACAAGAAAAAAAGAAATAAGCGAGTACATATACATTTTAAAAATACAT
Organism: Ophonus ardosiacus; assembly: GCA_943142095.1. Taxonomy (NCBI): domain Eukaryota; kingdom Metazoa; phylum Arthropoda; class Insecta; order Coleoptera; family Carabidae; genus Ophonus; species Ophonus ardosiacus. The sequence continues at coordinate 45,338,410 of OW964833.1, read as the reverse complement.
TAATTATTATTTATTTACTTTCATTATTATGCAATTCTTACTACACCGCCGATAGCTAGATAGCCTATATACTGACGTGTGCACGTACCGATATGCTGCTAGAAGCTAGGGCACAAATGTTTCTGCCCCGGTCTCCCACTATTTTTACTCGAATTTTGACCAATAGCAGCGAAGCGCGCGAAGCTGCATATGACTGCATTAAGCCTGTTCCGGGCACAGCCCAATTTAAACGAAGATGTCCGAGTATGTCCGGCATTTTCCGAGGTAATCTGTTATTGTTGAATTGTAATCGTCTAGTACTCATTTAATTACGAAGATGGCTTCTGTATCTTAAAGATTAAATAATTTAATATACTCTTTTTACTTTTTTAAATTTTTGTGCCCTATCATACAAAGATATCATCAGCCGCCACTGGTTGACCACTACATTTATACATCAGCGACTTGTCATAATTTACTTATGCACCTATCGGTACAAATCAACTAATACAATTGACTTTTTGTGTGTTGTTGTGTTATGATGAATAAAATCTGAAAGAAAAAATTTTCAACTCACACAAATCAATCATTGAAACCCAGAGATCACGCATCGGTAAATTTGGTAACCAGTTTCGATACGTTCACAAGGTAATAATGTCTTATAGTCAGACTGACTATTTTAATTAGGTACCTACTGGCTTTCAAATGTACTTGACTATACTCATGCATCAGTATTTACAAAATGCGTACCAGTATAATCATTTTTTTTTTTTTTTTTCGTTAGCCTAACAAAATATCGGTGTGAACAAATTCATCTTTTTATCTACCAGGTTTTTTGTTCACTGCCGATTTTTGTTGAGAAATTATGTTGGTATTAAAATAGACCTCACAGACCTACAAGGTATTAAGAACGCACTGAAGTATTTTTAATTACGGTACTAAATTATGAGCAGATCTATTTTCCAGGTGATGAAACTATCGTTTGAAATATATAGACCGCAAATAATGTAAGGTTACTCAACGCTCGGTCTTTATTTACTCGCTTGATCACGTTTAGTTTAGCATTTGCTCGCCCACACAAATACTGCTGTTGTTTTGAAAAGACAGGGTGTCTAATAAGTACAGTCGACTCTCTATAAATCGAATTTGCAAGGGGATTTTTTTTGAATTTGTTCAAATTAGAGAGAATTCGAACTAAAGAGAGTAAAGGACAATTAAATGATCATTTGTATAAATTACAAAGAGTATTTATATGCAATGGAAAACAACGTTTATTCAGTTAATATAACAAAAAAAAAAAACTTTTAAAGTAGGAATATATGTATGTATTTAATACCCTATACTTTTAATCACTTTCAGCCCGATTCACAAAAAAGTTTAAGCTAATCCTCATTTTTGGATTAGTGAATTCTATTCTATTCCGATATTTAAAATTTAATTTTCATGATATCAATAAAGGTAGACACTAGGAATAGATTAGACTATATTTTAAGATATAAACTGTCAAAATTAGAGTAGAATTCGCTAATCCAAAAATGAGGATTAGCTTAAACTTTTTTGTGAATCGGGCTGTTTATTTTTAGAATAGTTGTCATTTACACTTTGTTGTTGTTTGGCATATTTTTGTCTCTCTTCAAAAAATACTAGAATTAAGGTTTGTCATTAATAGCTTCGGGCACTACAACAGTCAGCAGTCTTACTAGTGACACAAAGAAATCATATTTGTGTTTCAAATTTATGGATGTTTCAGATTTTTTTTAAATCATTAGAATATCCCATTTTTTTAATACACCTTTTTATTGTACAATATTTTTATGTATTCATTAAGTCTCAGCCCTTTTAAAGTGCTATTGTTTTCTATATCTAAGCAGAAATTAAATAAGATAAAAGTCCAAACATACCGACATCTATCTACTTTGTAGAAAAATAGCGAAATGTAACTTTGTCCGAGGTAGTTTGGATTTTATCTCGAGTTGTTACAATCACAAATTCCATAAATTGATAAAACCTGTCATATGTGAAGTATGAAATTGCAAACATAGGACTTTTTGATATTTCTGCTTTCGCCGACTTCTTTGGTAATTAGCAGAGTTCTCTCATTAGGAATCTTTCGGAAGATATAATATTAGAACCGCAGATATTGATTTCAATTTATTTTTTATTTATCTTCCAATTAGTAATTAACGTAGAAACTTTTAAACAGACTATTAAAAATAAATTTTAAAGAGTTTCAAACTGCGCGGAAATAAATTTACCGGAGAAAAATAACTAAAAATTATAACCAACTAGACTAGTTCGTTATACTTATTTATAGAACAGAAATTCTGGACCAAATAAATTCTAAAGTATAAGACGCCATATTTATTCAGATAACATTAATTAAATTTAAAGGGAGTCGTTTGGCGGTGGAGTATGCTAAGTAATCGGTTATGTTTCATGCGCCTTCGGTTCGAATCTGACCAGCGTAATACTTAAAAATTATTTCCAATTTTGTAATAGTACTAAAATAAACTCTGTAGTAAGCATTCAAACTATTAATTTTTAATTAAAAATTTGTAAATTTTTCACAATTTGACAAATGTCAATAAGTTAGTTTTTCTATTTCGGTGTTCTTACCAGTCTATAAAAGCATTGTTTATCACTGAAAACACGACGTTTAGAAGATCTATAAGAGTTCTATTTGTGGCGCCTTTCATGTTGTAGAGTTGGTAGTCATGATTTTATAACTGTCATATTAATGAATAATTACATCTAACCTCAAAATGTCAAGTTATTGGTAATATTTCAACATATTATTTGTAACGTGCAGTATTTTCTTGGAATTTATGTAAATTATAGTTAAGATGTGAATACGGCTCTGAGCGAGTGAAATTGAAGTATGGAATGTGCGCGGTAGACGAGTACGCAGTGTAACGGACAACGAGAAGGATAGCAGGGTGTGGTCAGTCAGCACGCGGAGAGCGTAAGAGACACATGTATGTTGCACACGCACTGTAAACCTTCAGGTGTCCCTTAGCCTCAGGCAAGAACTCATATCCAGAGAAGAGAATCACGAGGCCGAGCAAACAGCGGCACGGTGACGAGAAGACCTGCCAACCGTCCGCCTTCAAGGTCCAGCAGATAGCACGGTGACGAGAACCGTCCGCCACAAGGTCACTATGCACACCGTATTCCCTAATCACAATATACTAATCAGTTGTCAAAATTTGAAATTTCAATTGTTAGCGGGAAGCGCTACCAACATAAACATAAGTGACAAGAAAACACCAAGTCAAACTTTCGACGTAGCATTTTTAAAAAAATTAATTGTAAAATTACCTCAATAGAAAAAAATAGTATAAAAAACATGTATCATAAGGCCTGTTAACGCACTCGTCCTTTGTAAAACTCGCCTACGGCTCGTTTTCCAAACTTGGACTCGTATGTTAACAGATTGCCTTATGATACTTGTGTTTTAATGTACTATTTTATGAAACCGAGCACGAATATTTTTTCCTGGTAATTCTACAGTACATATTAGAAACAAGTTTCATTATTCTTTATGTACACAAATAACTTACCGCTTGACTTTAATGAAAAATAAAATTGTCCTTTTTTTACTTCGTTGTCAAAGTCGTCGTAAATTCGAATGCATCTTCTCGCAAATAATTTAGGTGTAGAATACGTATGCAGATAAACATATAGTGTAGTTCCTCTCAACATAAATCATCCATTCCCGTTCCAGTAACGATATGGTATACGGTACAGAAAGCGGAATAACCAAGTGAGCTTACAGCTACAGCTACTCGTAGCTCCGGTAAGAATGAAGAACGTTGCCGGAACTATAACCATTACTATTACCGGTATGTTACTACTACAATACAGTGTATTGTCTGAATTAGGATGTGGAATGTGATGTTCATATCTTGATAAAAATTTATAAAAAGGCTAGTTATGAATTTTATATAAATACATATTGTCTTTTACAGAGTATTGAGGTTAACGTTCTTGCGCATAAATGCATGTTTGCGTAGGACTCGAAAAGGGTAAAGACGAGACAAAATTTTATGGTGTGATTTATGGCCATTTGCACCGCTTCTACTTAAGTATAACTTAATATTACATTAACTTTAGAAATGGCCGTTTGCACCGCTTCTACTTAAGTATAACTTAATATTAACATTAAATTTAAAAATGGCCGTTTGCACCGATGTAATCTTAAGTTCTACTTTGCTAAGTTTTACTTAAAGTTACGGTTCACCTTAAATTTTATTCTATTGCACATGTAAATTTTAAGTACTATTTACATAAGAATAGGATTTGGTTAAAAAGTCAACGTTTTTGATTTATGTATTACAGGAAGGCAGTTGGTTTGACATTTCATTGGATTTATTTTAATAATATAGTATTTAAAACTTGCAAAGTTTATTATTATTATTATTGCTTGTTTTATGAATGAATAATTTAAATAAGAATAAAAATCACAAATAAATTAAAGCAGGTGGTAAGGCTATATATTGTAACTATTGTAGCAAGGTGAGCATGGTGAAATAACAAGTAAATAACTTTAATATAAACTCTTCTAAATTATAGTTTCAATATCAACATTTTAATTCTGTTATCTTTGTAAGTCAAAATTCTGTTTAGAAATAATAATCATTATTCTCTCATATATCTGTTTAGTCTAGATGTCAACCGCGTAGACATTTATTGTTTTGACAATTAACCATATAAGTTATTGCCTATGATACGTGCAGTCTTGTTACTTAGCTATGGATGCTACACCCTCACACCCTTCATCAGATATGCCTGTTGAAGAGATAACCCTTTTGTTTTAAGTCAGTCGAGATTAAATACTCAGACAGGACAGATATGTAGTCGGCGGTTTAGTTTGGTGGATTACAATATAATTATGTAACAGTTTAGTTTGTGTTCAGAGTGTAATCAATAATTATAAGTTAGTATTAATGTAAAATATGTGTAAATAAAATTAGGAGTATAAAAATATTGTGTGTGCCATCCATCCAAAATATATTCATAACTCTATCATCAAGTGTTAAGTGTTTAGTGATAGTGAGAGTGTAAGGGCGTTCCTCCTCAATAAAGCAGTAGTCGTTCGGTGAAATGTCCACCAGTTAGATAAAGTCACCGTTCGGCAAAGAGAAAAAGTGTCATCGTTGGGTAAGAGAGAAGAAGAAAGAGTAAAAAAGAATCTTATTGACCCCCCCCCCCCCTCACACTATGGCGCTACCATAGGCATAGGCATGCACTTTCTCGAACTATGTAATAAAATTTGTGTACTTTGGTAGGTGTACGTTAGCGCAAAGTACTCATAATTGGAGAAACTGGTAGTAAAAGTGACAGATCGTTTAATATTTGGATTTTCCTTTAAAAATTATATTGATCTTGCTCGTGATAATTAGTATTAGTAAAACTTTAACTAAAATTAAAATTCATCATTATAGAAAAAATATCACATCCATTGTCAAAGTTCATCGTAAAGGTTAAGTGCACCTTAAGTATAACTTAGCAAATGGTGCAATACATTTTTAAAGTTTAAGTTCTATTTAATGTTAAGTTATACTTAAGTAGATGCGGCGCAAAGTAGAACTTAAGCATAAATTGGTGCAACTGCCATTGAACATACATACTTAGAGCATAATTTTTTTGTAAACCGGCAAAGTTTAGAATTGATTTCCTGAAATATTGGAAAGTGACATCTGCTTTTGGCATATAACCACAGATGTATTTTAACATAACCAACAACAAATGATTAAGTTTATTATTCATGAATTCTAAATCAGTTTTGATTTAAAATTCTTTCCAATTTACTAAATCTAACCAGAAATTGGCTATTTCATTTTTCGCATTTGAAATTCACATAGAGCTCAATTACACTGAAGTGCAACGAAATGCGATATTCGGAGCATATTCCGAACTTCACTTTTCTATCTTCCCCAACCTGGTCCGAATCCAGCTCACCCAACCGCAAACGACAACAGACTAGAGATTCGGTCCGTCCCGGACCCCTTTTGCAGGTCTCCAGCTCCGGCTCGTGCCGTTCTGGAACCCGAGCCAAATCAAGACTAAGAATACAAATAACCAGTGGCGCACAAAAATGAATAGAAACAGCGAAATTCTGCTGTATTGTCAAAATAATAAACAGAAATATATATATATATATATATATATATATATATATATATATATATATATATACGAGGTATGATCAAAAAATTCGGGCAATTTTTAAAATTCTCGCGCTACATTTGCCGGATTGATATTTTTTTTTGTTGACATGTTGGTTAACCTATCTTTGACATTTATATCAATTTGCAGCCACATTTGATGTGTAGTTTAGATTTAACAGACAATTAAAAGAGTTGCGTTGCTGTATATTTGCGATTTTTTAATTTCCATAATGAGTGATCAAAGAGTGCTTCAAGTTTCGCATGAAAAATGAAATCAAGTGCTGTAAATTAGTGGAAATGTTACAGAAGTCATTTGGTGAATCGAGTATTAATGAACGAGCGATTTACAAATGGTATAAACGCTTTCAAGATGGTCGTGAATCAGTTAAAGATGACGCTAGAGTTGGGAGCCCCAGTACTTCAATCACCGAAAAAAACGTGGAAGAAGTTAAGGAAAAACTTCTTGAAAACCGTCGAATTACAATTAGGGAGGTTATTGAAGAAATTGCTATATCATATGGTTCATGCGAAGAAATTTTCACCAATGTCAAATTTTGAACAAAAATTGCGTCGTAAAACCATCGCTCAGGAAATGGTACATGATATCGCCAATGACTCAACATTTCTTCAGCGCATCATAATGGATGATGAGACGTGGGTGTACAGATATGACATCAGAACAAAGGCTCAATAATCGCAATGGAAACTTCCAGATGAACCAAGACCCAAAAAAGCACGCCAAGTTCCATCGAATGTTAAAGTTCTTCTCACTGTTTTTTCGATTATCATCTTATTGTATCCCATGAATTTGTACCTCAAGGTGCTACAGTTAATAAAGAATACTATTTGAGCATGTTGCGTTGGCTGAATGAAGCAATTCTCCAAATTTATGGAAGGACAATTCTTGGAAATTGTACCGTGATAATGCGCCAGCTCACACTTCATTGCTTGTTCGCAATTTTCTGTAAAAAAATAGTATTTGTATTGATACCGCAACCACCCATTTCACCAGATTGGGCTACATATGACTTTTTTCTCTTCCCACAGATGAAAAAAACAGTGAAAAGAAAACGTTTTGCGACCTTTGAAGAAATAAATACGAAATCGCTGAAGGAACTGAACGATATACCAAAATCTGAATTTCAGAAACATTTTGAAGGCTTGAATAAACAGTGACATATGTGCATTATATCCAGTGGGGACTGCTTTGAAGGGGGAAATATAAAAATTAACGAATATATAAATATTGCTTTAGAAATTAAAATTTTGCACGAATTTTTTGATCATATCTCGTATATATATATATATATATATATATATATATATATATATATATATATACCGTGAGTATTTTTTAACGTGAAACATTGGGTTTGTCATATCCTTAGTTACGACTTAACATTTTATTGACAGCAATGTATTTGCCAGTTCCATTTAAAATGAAACATAGGGAACGAATTTGACATTTGATAAGACGTCAGTAGAGGTTAATTTTGTTTAAATAATTATACCTGCATTCTAAATTAAAATTAGTTGTAGAAAAAATATTGTATGTACCTTGTGCCCTAATGGTTTTCTGACTCGGCTAAATTTCTTACTATATTTAAATATAATACTTCTGTCAAATTCATTCCCCATGAGACAGACAAATACATTGCTGTCAATCAAATGTCAAATCAGAACTTGTAGGTAAATTCAACGGTTATCTGTCATATTGGCAAGATGTCATTAGAGGTTAATTTTGTTTAAATAATTATACCTGATTTCTAAAAATGAAATTTAGATGTAGAAAACTACTGTGTGCACTTTGTGCCCGAAATATGTTTAGTGCTCTCGAATGGTTTTCTGACTCCGCTAAATTTCTTACAATATTTAAATATAATACTTCTGTCAGATTCGTTCCCTATGTTTCATTTTAAATGGAACGGGCAAATGCATTGCTGTCAATCAAATATCAAGTCGTAACTATGGATATGACAAACCCAGTGTTTCACGTTAAAAAATACTCACGGTATATATATATATATATATATATATATATATATATATATATATATATATATATAAACTAAAAATATAAAAGAAGTCTAATCAAGTTCATGTACGAATTGTATGATATAAGATACATTCTGACAAATTCATTAGTGTCATTTACTTAATTTTTATGAGAGTATATAAGATACTGCTGTTATTTCATTGTTAAAAACATATATTACAGTAAAAGCGTTCAAATTTCAAAACTAAGTCAACCTGGCAAGTTTATTAGCAAATGTAAAACCAAATATTTGATAAACAAGATACTAACACAGTGTCAGTGCCGGTGATTTTTAGCACTACCTGTGCCTTTACCTAAATTATGTAGGCCAGTTGAAGGAATACAAGTAGTTTTCCTGTGACGCCACTGCAAATACTCGTACTCGTACGGCAACGGAAACGGGAGAGCAGAGAGATTCGGAACCAAGTTGAGCTGCTGGGGGATTATATAGTGAGAGTCTGAGGGAATTGTAAAGTCAGCAGACTTTACAAAAATCGTCTCATTGGAAATGTTATTAAGTGAAAGGGAACAACACCAATCCTATCACAAACATATACATTACTATTGATTGTTTAATCATTATTACAAAATGAAAAACAACAGTAATAGAGAACACATAACGTCAAAATAGCGTGAACGCTAAAATTCCAGCTAACGTAAACGTTATTCTGCACCTACATCGAAATATGTTTTCACACACCGTACACGTTATTTTGTCAAACAAAGAAAATGAAAGGCGAAGTAGAAAGTCTTATTTTGATTAATGGGTTAGAAAGAAAATTTAACGATGTCTTACCCCTTAACCTTAAAATTTAATTTTAATAAAACTAAATACGTATGTCGAGAACTAAGTTCTCATCATCAGTAGTACAACATAAAAATAAATCGTATTTGATTTTGTGATAAAATCACTATATTCGCAATACTGCTACCACTCAAATCACTGATACGATTTGGGGATTCCCGCGCCATAGCTACAGTGTTATACCAGTAGTTTAAGTTTTAATTTCCCACACAGGAACCGAAATGTTTCTTGATGGAAAAGAGACATTAAGAAAACAGACTCGAGTATTTAGAAAGGTGGTTATTTAGTGAAAAATCTTAAGACTGAAACTTTTCGTTTATTTGATCATTGTATTTTTATTTAGTTATAATTTTTACCTCTCGCTAAGAGAGGTATTGGATTCATGCTAAAATTCGCATATCGAGATTTTATTGAATAAGCACGATTTAAGGTTCCTAGAATCCGATTATAACATTTTTAAAATGATGTCTGTGTGTGTATGGATGTGTGTATGTATGTGTGTGTGTATGTATGGATGTTGGAGGGACGATTCCTGAAAAACTATAAGACTTAAAAAATATTTAACTGCAGTTTCTTCAATCTGACATTCCTGGGAAGAGCTGAAAAGTTTTTGGTAACAATTGAACAACCGGAAGTAGTAGTTTCTTAAAAAAATTCTTCTAACTATAATTTTTTGGGAGTTTTTTTTATTAAATATTGAAGAACATAAAATTCTCCATCTAGTACATTTAAAATTTTTATTATATCTTGTATAGATTTAGAGATAAAGACACTATAATTTATAGAGTAAACTAATCGCAGAGGCCAAGGCACTTAGGAAACCAGTTGACAAATTACAATGTTTATAACATGACACATGTCATTGTCAAATATCAACAGTTTTAGTGACATTCTGATAGCTTTTTCTGGGACGTATATTTAATTTTTCTTATTTTTTTATTAATTAAATATTTGAAATTATAGGTAAAATTGTGGTAAAATGCATATATCCATCAGAAATACCACCAATCTGGTTAATGAATTGGAAGAATCTCTGACATTTAGAAACTTCCTCATACAATGAAAAATAGATATAATTAGAATTATATGTGTACAGAAGACATGTTAAGTACAATAGAAAACAATATTTGAGTAAAGTTCTGTAAATTTTTGTTATAAAACGACGGTTCGAAAGCGAAGTGCAATACAATACTTATATATCCTAATATGGAAATGGTGAGAGGTCTTGTGCTGGCCACAACAGATTTTTTAACCTGGAAACGGGGGCCTTTCTGTTTGGTAGGGCCCGTGGCGGACCGCCCCTGTCCCCGCCCCCCCCCCACCCTTAGTCCGCACTAATTTCCTCCTTTCAGCAGTAAACACCGTTTTACTTGCCTAGTAATGTGAAATACTATTACTCGGGATATTAGATTACTATAAAGAGAATATGTTTTAACAAAGTAAATCCTGTAACAATACACAAAATAACTGGTGGTACAAAATGATGATTTTATATAATTCATAGATTTTAAAATGCTTCCCTCAAATCATTTACAACAAACCGCGATTGATAATCAAATTCTGAAAAAATAATAAAAGTCCATTTTCATTTGAAACAAGCAACAAGAAATTTATAATAATATTTTTCATTTATTGTGTAGGTATAGAACGTATGCGGCAACCGGCAAATGTGAGTGTATTGTGAAACGTCTTAAATCTGTGCACAATATCCCATCCTAAATTCGTCGCACAGCCAGCTGTCAAGTTGCGACCCGGCCAGAATAAATTGATAATATTTCAAAACAAAAAACCAGTGTTTTGAATACAAAACTGGCAGCTTGAATGTGAATATGGTAGCGCACTTCATTTGTTGTCGTTTCCGGTCTGTCGGCCGTGTTTTCCGGTTGCTTTGGCCTCAGCCACTGTTGTTCTTTCCGGGTGAAGATTCCGTCCCTCTTGCTGGATGCCTCACTGAGCAGTGAGCACGGCCAAGGCACAGCACAGGGCAAGGGCAGCCACACTGCTACCAACCTCAGCTATAGCTATACCGGCACAAGAAATAAATTAACTCGACCACCGTTCAAAGCACAGCACGGCCAAATCGAACTGATGAGAGTTCTCTCATCGAACAATTCTCATGTTGCAAAGTTCAAGCTTTCACTTCATGTCGGGAGTAAATTCGTATGCGCATTGTCATTGCTGTATATTTCCCAACAGAGGGCGTAAACAATGCTTTGAATTTCACTATTTGACATTTGTTTGTTTTCGTGGGTTTGTATTTGCGGTTTTTTAGTACCAGTTTAGTTTGTTAAATGCAACTTGAGTGAATGGAACCTATATAATAGTAAAACCGACTTTAATATTTTATCATGTTGTTCATAAATGTTTCACCAAAATTTTAGGGTTTTAAGTGATTGTGAATGTACTTTAAGCTATTTTGACGTTAAAACTACAGAAGAAAACATAATATTGCTATTCACCGTTTTCTAATTTCTTTCCATTTCTAAAATAAGATTCAAAAAGAAATGCTTTGATTTTTACCTCCTGCTATCCTAGGGAAGAGAGGAATAGGGATCGCATATAGAGATTTTAGTGAATAAGCATGTTTTAATGTCCCCAGAATCCGATTTTCACATTTTTACTCAAATATTGCTTTTTATTGTATTTAACATGTCTTCTGCACACATACATTTCTAATTATATCTATTTTTCATTGTATAGGAAAGCTCCTAAATGTCAGAGATTCTTCCAGTTCATTAACAAGATTAGCGGTATTTCTAATGGATATATACATTGTGGAGACCGGCCGCCTACACATCTACCGATAACGGAAACATATAATTACTGTGAAGTGATGCAATATAATGTATTTAATGTGTTTAAATATATAATAATCATTTTGGGCAAATTGAATAGTTAGTTGTGTTTAGACACTCGCATTGTGAACATCGAGGAGTTTAATAAAGTATATAGTGAGCATAAATATTGTTTTACTCAATTCCCGTTCCTGGGTCACCACATACATGTTACCTATAATTTATTATTATTATTTATTTATTTATTTTTTATTTTTTTTTTTTTATCCAGCTATGAGTGCCCGTGAGGTGACGCCTGGTAAGCGCCCACACGGTAAAATATATCGTCATCATTATCGATGTCTACATGTGTGTAGATACCCAGAAATGGGTAATATGCCGTGATGATATATTTATTTATTTATTTGTATATATTTATATTATCAATCAGAAAATTTCGAAATTTTGTATACCTATTCTATACTAATGTGGGAGGAGCTCATTAGTTTTTAGTGTATATCGGACAACCGGAAGTATCACTTATACAAGCTTTTACCAGTTTTTCTTGAGAAAAATATATTAAATATAATTTTTCAGCAACTTTTACTAATAAAAATTGAATATAGTTGTACAATCTTCAATTCTACGATAACAGCATTTAGTAAATAACTTTAACTAATATAACTAACAAAAATAATATATATTTCATCATACATAAATATTAGATGTACTATTGATATGCTTCATTGACTTCTAGGGTACGGCTCTGAAAAGACTTTGTGTAGAGATACGAGTACTATTTTGAATTTTTGTTAAGTTTTTCTATTAGTTATTATTTGTGAAACTTATTTTGTGTATATGTCTAATGTATGTAATAATATTTGACCATAATGAATGCTTTACTTATACTGCGTGGTTAAATATCCACCGGGAGGTTATGGGCTGGCCACATCAAATATTTTAGATAACATTTTTGACAAAATCTCGTGTCAAATTAATTAATTAAATACTTTTAAATTGACATTTCGTAATTAACAATGAAATTGCTATGTACGTCTTCCAGTGCACCAACCAAAATAAACAAATAAATTATTAGTACATAATGGGAAACAGTATTAATTTTCAAATAAAACGTTCATCAAATTTGGTTTGATTAATTCGATAAATAAAAAAATAATTTAAATCAAATAGGTTTTGATTTCAATTTTCCGCATTACGAAGTCAAAATTAATTTTAAGAAACATTGCTTTAAATAAATTGTATGTTTGAAAAAAGCACATTTTTGCAATCTATAAACAAAATTTGAAAAACCAATAACAGGTATTGCTGCATCACTACTAAAATATGAATGTCACATAAATTTTTAATTAATACTTGAACATTCAAAAATGTCATGTAACACGCGATAATTAATAATTCATTTAACTTTTAATAAAACGAGTAGGGCATTATTTAATGAATTGCTAGAGTTTGCAAACCGTACACCGTTAGCACAGCGGATATGAGCAGGCGATACTGTTATATCGTTTATAATATTTATTAAATGAGATCACTGGCAAAATATATCGATTATGGAAAAATCCATATTTAATTTAGCGGCGTGATTTAAAGTCAGGAGGAGATGGAGACGGCAGACGGCAAGCGTGGAGGAAAGCTGACAAGGATATTACCGGAAAGGTGATGCTGCTGTTACTGCCTTTGCTGTGCTGTTCCATCGTTTACATAACCTCCAACAAAATTATTATTTCCTCTTCACACTCATAAATAATATCTTAATTCTTACCCTCTTAGAAACAATATAACTATTTGCCTCTAATCATATTATAATTTGTAACAAGGTGAAGATGGAGCAATAACAAGCTCATCATTTTATTATAAACTCTTATATATATATATTATACTTTCAATAACTTTGTTATCTTTGTAAGTCAAAATTCTCTTTAGATATAATTATCATTTTTCTCACATATCTCGATTTAGTCTAGATGTCAACCGCGTAGACATTTATAGTTTTGGCAATTAACTATACAGGGTGTTCTGAAAATGGGTGAAAAGCTTCAGGTAGAACGATTCTTTGATTAATTCTGAGTCGATAATCCTAATGCAAAAAAATTGTACGGCCTTTCGTAAAGCCACACGAGCTACTTAAAAGAAATGTAAATTGGGCAACACCGAATCAAACTGTTATAGTAGTTATCAGATAGCTATGCAAATCAGTATGAATTTTGTCAACATTATTTTGACATATGTACACTCAGTGAAAATTCAAATTGGGAATTGAATTTATTTACTTAAGATACCAGCTTTGCTTTATTAATTAAAAAAAATTCAATGTAAACGATATTTTGAGTATTTCTGTAGTAATAAGAATAACAAAAATAATAATAATTATAATTATAATAGTCAATAATAAGATTCGCGAAGTCGCTGATCTAATTTTCCAAATGTGTTGGAACATGGGTACCGCCGGTTTGGGTATCGTACGTCATATTCTTCTTTTGCCAAGTTCGCATTCCCGTTGCAAAATCCATATACCATAAACATATCAACGTATTCGTTTTATTTTTATTTTTATTATCCAATGTTTCATTCACCATACAAAAAGAAATAAATTATAAAATTAAACATCAACTGATAAACGTCAAAATTTGACAAATTATTTATAATTTCTGTTTCAAACAAAAAACTGTTTTATACATGGTTGTCGTACGTATTCAAATTAAAAAAAATCTTTTTTTAGAAGAGTTAAAATTTTAAAGATTTGATATCAAACGTTTAGCTACGTACATCAAATTTTACACAATTCTTCTAGAATGTAAAGAGCAATGATATTACGTAAAAGATTTTTTTAAAATAGCTTATTTCTAGTTGCACATTTACAAGTTTGATGGCTTCGTGCGGCTTTACGAATGGCCGTACAAATTTTTTGCATTAGGATTATCGACTCAGAATTAATCAAAGAATCGTTCTACCTGAAGCTTTTCACACATTTTCAGAACACTCTGCATAAGTTATTGCAAGCTGAAGCGCAGGGTTGCTATTTAGCTATAGATGCTGTATGATAAACCCTGCACCCCTTATCAGATATGTTCTACTGAAGAGATAACCGTTTGTTTTCAGTTAGTCGAGTTTAAAAATTAATAGCGAAGGTATGTAGTCTGCGGTTTAGTTTTGGGCTCGTACGCTAGTACGCGTATTTAGAATAGCGTAACAGTTCAGTTTGTTTAATTATGTTAGTGTTATTAGTTAATAATAGAGCTGGGCAGTAACTAGTTACTTTAGGAACTTAGTTACTAACTAGTTACTTTTACGCAACTTAGTTACTTTTTAAAATATGGTAACTGTAACTGTAACTTAACTTGCTGCGGAAAAGTAGTTGGTAACTTTACGGTTTTTAGTTACTAGTTACTTGAGTAACTTAAGTTACTTAAAGTAACTCAGAAATTAGAATGTAACTTAATTTAGTCAAAGTAACTTCAAGCCATAACAGATAATGAAGTAAGTAATTATATCCATTAATAATAAAGTTTTTTTACGGTAAACAGAAAAACTAAAAATAACACATTATTTTAACTTTTAATTCTAGAATTAAAAAGTCACTAAATGTTAAATTTGACTTACAAATGATACGTTTTAATAAATTATAATTAAACTGCCACTAAATCATCAAAATTATTCCAATTTTCAGGTTATACAAAAAATATTGTATTTTGTTCGTTGTTCCAAGGGTTGCAAGACTTGAATTCGTCTCATTTTTGCAAATTCCCTTCTCATAAGATAAAATGTTACTTTTAAATTTTATGTTATATTATAATGTAGGTCCGCAGGGTCTTTTTATCAGATTTTTTATCACAGCAACCGGGCCCTGATGGCCCCTTGTCAAAGCGGGCCCTAGGCCGCGGCCTTGTGGGCCTAGGCGGTAATAAGGCCCTGTAGGTCCGTTAACATTAACAATAATAATCTGATTGGGTGTTGCCAAGCAATAACGTTAAAATTTAGGTTAACGTAGTTAGTGCAAAAACTCCCTGATATGTATACTACACAATAACTAAGTCAACAGTCAATGTCTACACTTCACACCATTAAAAGTAGTTAGAAAGTAACTCAAGGTAACTAAGTTACTTTTAATGAGTAACTAGTAAATAACTTAGTTTTTTCACCAAAGTAACTGGAACTTAAGTAACTTAGTTACTTTTTTTTTGAGGTAACTGTAACTGTAACTAGTTACATTTTAAAAGTAACTTGCCCAGTTCTGGTTAATAATAAGTTTAGTGTAAATATGTAAATAAAAGTTAATAGTAGAAAAATATAAAGTGTACCGTCATCCATCCAAAATATGTACATCCTTCATTAGTTCAAGTGTTACGTGAGTGAGTGTAAGGGTGTTCCTACTCAATGAAGCAATAGTCGGGCAGTGAACAAGTGAAGCGCCCACCAGTAAGATAAAGTGTCATCGTTGAGTAAGAAAGAGTAAACATAAGCTTCGAAATTTGCATTAAATGTATTTAGTACAAATATCAATGCATAAATTCTATATACGAATGTAGCGGTTTTCATATAAGTTTACTAATATTATTATAGAGAATTTCGTCCGTGTTATTGATGTAATTCGATCGTGAACTCCCCACTTACACGTCTATATCTGCGTGGGCATTGATTCTAAACAATGCCATACCCGGAGTAGAAATTAATCGTCATTCACAGATGAGAAGCTCGAGCATAGCGTCTTGTGCGTTGCGTTGTGTTCTTGTGGCCCTAATTTTCCTCTTCGGATTCAACAGCCCAAACCCTGCCAAACCTAAGGCTCTAGATTCCATATTCGATAGCTTAATATACACCATACACCAACATGTTGAGGAGGTGACACGTGTTGTTGCGACAGCTGACAATCGGGAAATTAATATCTGATTTTGGTTCGCTGGGTTGGAGATCATAAGCGTAGAAATTGGATTTCTCTCAAAGGAAGTTAGAAAAAAAATAATATTTACGTAACAAGAGTATAGTATTCTACACGTTAGAATGACAAAAAGTGTTTGCTGCTTGACGACAAAATAAATTAAATCTTTGAAAGATACCAAAAAATCAAGTTATTATAATATTGAACTCTCTCGTGCAAAAATAACTTAAACGCAATTACAAGATAAAACATTTTGTAATAAAAGTCAATAACTTGGAAAGCGGTATATGAATCTACCCTCAAGTAATAATATAAGTCATTCATCTCTGAAAGCATCAACTCATCTTACTTCAATATTCATGGCTGGGTTTTTCAACATCCACAATATTGACATAAGATAATAAGGGACAAATGAAAGTGAAAAGAATTTCTTCTTCATCCGCCTTAATGTGCACCTGTAGCGCCAGTATCAGAGGGGGGAGGTTTTTGCTGTGGAATAAAGCGAGTTTTACAACAGCGAATTTCTGCAAAGCTGCTCTAATCAAATTTTACACATTTTCTGGCCATGAGCATATCTTACTTGTTTTTAGTTTTACATTTACAAAACAAAAAACGTGTTATTTGATTTTTGGAAGTTAATATATACTTATGAAATGCAGATACACGCTAAAATATCATCACCACCTACGGCGTAGGCCCAAAATACCCAAAAGTGCACGTTAAATAAATGAAGTTATGTTTACTTGTTACAGTAGTGCAGTTGAAAATACATATACATATCGTAAGCTGATTATTGGAAAGTACCAAGTCCACTTTTGAAAAAAAAATAGATATAGTCAAATTTGGTTTCTCAGTATTTTTGTGTACCATGGCCAGTGCAGAGAACATCAAATTCAGTGCATCTTGTACTTTAAACATACTTATAGTTTTGTACCATGTCAATTAAAATGACAAACATTAAGAATTATTGTTTTGAATCAAGTCCAGAGCAAATACGATTTCATGAATCTGTCACGCGTGCTTTTGGACATAGTACAGTAAAAATAATAATAAAAGTGTGGACATGGTACAAAAAGTCTCTTTATTGAATTTTTTTTATTAATTTACTATGTTATTTTGAACCATGTCCAACTAGGTCCATTTATATTTCGAAAATATTTAAAAATTATAATTTAACAAATTTCATACGAAGTCAAGGAAAATGAAACTATACAAACAAAAAATTTCAACATGTGTATTAATTATCCATTTTTTATATAGTGATTTTAGAAATAAAATTCGGAATATTTGGGAGCCATTTTTTTTTTAAATTGCGCCTTTGGTACCCTAGTAAATTTAATTTAAAGCCTGGCACAAATGGATTTACTATGCGATTATTTTAAAAAATGAACGTGAACAAACATTTTATAAATAATTCTATTTGCCTTTTCTTTATGACATTATTTTTCTGTTTCCTGTTATAAATTTGTGTCCTGATGAAGGAATAAATAATTCCGAAACGTTGACAAAGAAATGAAACAATTTTAATACAAGACTGAAGTTCTATTTATTTTAATATTTATATTATATTTATATATTTTTTTTATATATGGGGTCCCGTAGCCGCGTGCCTGAGTGTTTGGTCGCGAACCTGGGGGAACCGGGTTCGATCCCGACAGACGCCAAATATTTCCAATTTTAAATGGCACTAAAGTGACCCCTGTGGCGCACTCTCCACACCAGCTATGAGTGCCCATGAGGTGACGCCTGGGAAGCGCCCAAACGGTAAAATATATCGTCATCATTACCGATGTCTACATGGGTTGTAGATACTGACACACCCAGAAATGGGTAATATGCCGTGATGATATATTATTATTATTATTATTATTATTATTATTATTATTATTATTATATAGTTTCTACAGTCGTTTATGAAAATCATATTATTAACCATTAAGTTACAGATTAGGCCGGTAAAGCCGTACATTTAAAAAATTTGCCACTGATACATTAAAAATTTTGTCTTCTCAAACTGTATGTTTAACTCTCTCCATAATGTTGTACTGGATAGATAATATTAGAAAAAACTGTTTTTCCATGTTAAACGCCTATGTCACAGATTCTCGTGTTCAACCTGAATAAAAGAAATAGGTACCTACTTGGATATTTCTAGAACCGGAATCGATTTTATCAGGACCAATTAATTGTTACTCTTGTTGCATGAATAACTCCTAAAATAGTTTTTTTTTTATTTGTTGAAATATCCAGTGTGAAAAATCCGCCTGTGTATAGTGGGCTTTGCTACCGCTGTTTCATTTTGGATGGTATCCGTTATGAGGCCGCAGAAGAGGCGCTCGCGACTCTCTCCATCTCCAGCGCTCTACTTGAATGCGTTATGGATTTGATTGAAGAACTTTCTTCATTATATTTATAACAAAAAGTTGAAAAGTTCAAGTGCTTAACCTGCTGTCCGCTCTTATTGTTTTAGATAATGTGTTACATCAGCTGTTTACAAATTGCACCTTTTATCTTTTCACATTCAATCCCAAGATATTACACCAGAACCTTATTTTTTGCCCAAGCTGTTTACCTACATCTGTTTCTGATGAGAATAAAAACTTTACAAGCTTAAAGATATATGAAAAGAAAAACAAAATGTAATTCTTTCAATTAACAAACGATAATAGAAGGAGAGATGATAGAAAATCAGATTTATGTATGTCACGTACGAAACAAATTTAACGCACGTATATGTTTATTAGTTTGTATGTTACAAATTTAAATACTAAGTTAATCATTTTGCATAATTTTTACGTAAAAGTGAATTATTATCAAAATGTTGAACTTTTTGACATAGCGTACTTGTCAAATCTAATCTTCTTTTGTTTCATTGTTCAACGGCATAAGCTACTTCGTTTTAAATTTATTTTTTTAGTTTGGTAATACTTATCTGTACGTCATATAAATAATAAAAAATCTGTTGTGGCCAGCACAAGACCTTTCGTTAATTAGAAGTATTTTGTACAAATCCCATACCAAAAGTTCATTGGAAAAGATTCTATATATCCAGTAAAATTGTAACAAAAACATAATACAATTTTTTACAAATTCCATACAGAAAGTTCCTTGGAAAATATTCTATAAATCCAATAAAATTATCACATTACATTATGTATACTCATATATAAATACTCTAAAAATGCGTACACTTACGTAACATTCTCTTTACAATCAAATAATATTACTGCCAAGTTTATATCTCTACCCATTTTTGAATAATTGCCCCAAGAGTCAATATACCCCACATTTAAATAAAAACTTCAAAATTTTCAAAAATCTAATTTCTATGTATCTAGATACTTCTTAATGCGCTGATTCTAAATTTTGAAACCGCAGGTCGATATCTCTTTTCGTTCTCGAGATATTTAGATTTAAAGTTTTGCTCAAAACTGCCCATTTTTGGGAAATAACCCAAAATTGGGTCGAGATATGAATTTGGCGACTGCACCATTCGATTCTACGGGCAAAATTACATAAGTACACTAATTTTCAGAATTTTTGAACACCGCATACAATCTCTAAAGCAAAATAACTGAAAATGGCTAAAAACCGCAAAAATCGTAAGGGGTACCCCTTACGATTTTTTCAGATTTTGGGCATTTTCAGGGGTTTCCAAACTTTTATTCATAAAAAGTGAACCGGTTGGACGAAAATTATGAAAATTGCTATACTTATGTATTTTTATCAGTAGAATCGAATGGTGATGTCGCCAAAATCATATCTCGACCCATTTTTGGATTATTACCCAAAAATGGGCAGTTTTGAGCAAAACTTTGAATCTAAATATCTCGAGAACGAAAAAAGATATCGACCTGCGGTTTCAAAATTTGGAATCAGCGCATTGAGAAGTATCTAGATACATAAAAATTAGATTTTTGAAAATTTTGAAGTTTGTATCTAAATGTGAGGTATATTGACTTTTGGGGCAATAATTCAAAAATGGGTAGAGATATAAACTTCGTAGTAAAATTATTTGATTGTAAAGAGAATGTTACGTAATTGTACGCATTTTTAGAGTATTTGAACAACTGTGTGAATTCTATTATATTGGTTTTCGTTTCGGTTAAATGAACAAATAAATTTTGGTTTCGTTACGGTTTCGGTATTTTTTCGGTTTCTGTTAAGTTAAAATAAAAAACTAAACTGTTTTTATTTTTTGACAAGCTCACAGGTACAGAATTCTCGATAGGTGGTTAGTTACCTCTGCCATCTTGGATAGTTTATCATTCGTCCACTCAACATAGTGAGTGCCTCCTAGAGACTTCAGTACACCACACTGATGAGTTCCAATAAGAGCGAAACTCGTCTGTGGTTCTGTGGTTCTGGCCAGTCTCAGAGACCGAAATATTGTGAAACATGTCCAGCATGATATTTTTAAAATATATATTACAACAATATATTTAAAATTTATGAAGTGATATTTTCGGTTTAGTACCAGTGCTTTTAATTTACGGTTGTAGTACCGATATTATTTCGGTGCGGTTATGTTTTCGGTTACAGAATAAATTTATGTTTTGTATCGGTTCTCGGTTTCCATATTTGAAGAAATAAAATATAGGTTTCGGTTTTCGGTTACGGTTTAATTAAAAGTCAAATATCGGTGCGGTTTTCGGTTACGGTTTCGTTACGGTTCGGTTCCTTGCTTGTATTAATTTTTGATTGAACTGAATCAAATCTTAAAAGCACGGGTATCATATTTGAGACACCTGTATTGTATTATTAACAATTAATTTATAATAAATGCTTAAAAGTGGTTCCATTGTTTGAATGTACACTAGCTAATCTACAATATGGTAATACCTCTAACTTGCAGTACTCTAATTTGATACACATTATCATAAATAAAAACTTTGTCAGTAAAACCACAGCAAACATTTATCAAAGACAATTTAGTATGAATGCAACACAATCCAAATAAAATAATTGCGCCTTATGGAGTGGGACGCCGGGCGTCCGCATACAAGAACATCGTCGGTCTTGCGGTGGGAGCTGGGAGCGACCAACGACCGTTCCTCTTACTCAGACAAAAACGCTCAAATAAACTTGAAACAAAGTTAACTAAACGTCAGGTTGAAGTTGGGAATAACACGGCTAGAAGAAATAAGAATGAATGAACACGGTTGCAGCTCTGTAAAGAGCCGTGGCCTGTACTTCTTCAATTATGCAAATGTTGCGCACTGCTACGAGCTACCAGTCGAAACTGTAAGCTGTAACCGAGTGTTACCGGTATCGAACCTGGTACGAGTACTTTCAGCTTTCAGCTGATTCTTTCCTCTGTTTGTACTTGTTACGTCAATTCACACGGCAGACTTCTCTAATTTGTTCATCTTGTCAAAATAGAGACGGAGACGAAAATAAGAGTTCACCTTTTTCTCTCCTGTCCGATAACTTCATTTCTCGGAATAAACCATTAGACTAAATTTTATTACCACTAAATCTGTATGATGCTTTACCAATCTCGGCACTGTTTTCGGTAAATGTCATTTTTTTCTATTGTATATAATACACTCTATACCCGAACTCGGGCATTATACGAAAAGTTTGGTCAGAACTAGATTTGAAATCCTGAGAATGCCCAAACTTGATATTTTCCTCTTCGACGGATATTGCTTAATCAGAATTGAACAGTGGGTATCTTTTAATGTACAGGGTGTCTCATTTTCGATGTTTTTTCAGGGTATCTCGGGAAATATTAATGACAGAGCAAAATAGTATGCACATTCCAGGGTCAACTTTTTGAGAAAAGTTTAATAGTCACCACAGGAATTTTCGATCTTCTTTTGTTTTTGAGCTACAGGCAAAAACATGTTTTTCGCTCATTTCGAAAATATCTCATAACTTATTTACTATGGTAGTTAGAAAAAAATTATTTTAACAAATTTTGTACCGTTTTTTAAGTAAAATAAAATGGCGTAATTAGACTTTTTGAAAATTTCATAATTCTCGAGATATGATACAAACTTATGATTTTTTAAATGGCAACCAATGTTGAAAATAGTCTCATCTTTTTGCTTATTTTATAATCTTTTCAACGATATATAACAAGTCTAAATTCTTTTGTTTTACACATGAATAAAAAATGATTTATTAATTTTTTGGGGTGAAAAAATTGAAAATTATTAAGAAACAAATGAAAAAAACTATTATAGTTCATCATTTGTTTATTTCTAATATTATTTGCTTCAGTTTTACACATATTTTTAATTTATTTACTTTAGAAGCATATTAAACCAATTTTTTTTCGAATTATGTCACAGCCAACTGTGACGTCGATAAATAATAATTTAACAAATCCGAAAATAATTGGTTTAGAATAATTTTGAGAACATAATTAATAGATATGGAGGCCTCGCCTCAAGATAGGAACTTATAATGCCAGAAGTACGAGAAAGGCAAAAGAGAAGATGGAAGGACTGTATAGCAGAAGATTTGAGAGAGGAAGAACTGTTTCACGAAGGTACTTTGGACAGATATGAGTAGAAGAAAAGAGTAAGAAACAGCGACTTGTAATAAAATAGGGAAAAGTTGAAGCAGGAGGAAGTGTTAAGTGCAATACATAATGTACGTTCGTATTCGTATTAAAATTTTATTAGATTTTAGAATCTTTTCAAAGGAACTTTCAGTATGGATATGTAAAAAATAGTGTGTTCTTGTTACAATTATACAGGATATATAGAATCTTTTTCAAGGACCTTTTGGTATAGGATATGTACAAAATACATCGAATTGATGGAAGGTTTTGTGCTGGCCACAACAGATTTTTTGTTAAGAGCTTTATAACAATCTTGCAAAACGATATTTTTTGATAATTTAACTAACATTCTATCTCTTTTAGTTCTCGATATAGCAAATTGAACACTGTTTACAAAAATATGACATTTTATTTTATTCTAATTAGAAATACGAAAACCTGAAGAGATGAAATTATTTGTATTTTTAAGATAAATACGGGCTGAAAAATAGGGACAAATGGTTATTTTTATACTTTTTAATAATAATACCGTTTTGCTTTAGAGTGGAAACCTGTCAACGTACAATTAATTAGCATGTAGCGTTTTCCGTTTTTACCGGAAAACTATTTGGTTCCATCGTTTCAAATCGTAAATCGACAGCGCAGTGCATTGTACTGTAGCTCGACTGCTGCAACACCAGAAATGTGAAAAACGAATGAACACATGCGTTCAATGAGCGTACCTACTTTATAGTCATACGTACACTCTCGGTTACAAAATCCCGAAGCATTTAATTGCTAGTTATAAACGGTTGGTGTTTACTTGTTCAAATTGCTAGTTTAGAAGCAATGTTCAAAAATTAAAGAATTGGTAAATAAATATAGATGTATAATCAGAGTGTTGCACCACAATATCCAATAGACCACATTAGTGAGGTTAAGATTCACGTTTGGCGCGAAACCCTAAATCAAATCAGAATGTATGAAGTTGTTATGGAATAGTTATTTACATTCTTTTTCGCTTTTACTTTTACTTTAAGTTTGGTACTTTATGCAGCTACTTTAAAGCCTTCGGTACACATGCGCAGATGTGATTTTTCTGGCATATCAAATAAAATAAACATAAAGAGATAATTATTACCTGTAAAAATGGCCACAAATGTAATAATTTGTGCATCTATATTACTTGTAGCTTTACCCATTTTCTAATTTTTGCAATCTTAGCTACACAAAAACAAATAAATACAGCAGAAGCTGACGTTTGTCACGTGAAGTGGTGCACATGCGCAGTTGTGAAATTCTTTTACTTTAACGGTCAAGTTGAAAGTTGGTCAACTTTAGTTCTTAAAGTAAAATTAAAAGGGTACACATAAACTAGTACATTTATTAACACACCTTTAACTTTTGTAAAGTAATAGAAAAAGAGCAGGTAAAATAAAAAGTAGGCTGCATAAATCCACCTTAAGTTGTATTTTACAGCGCGACAGCTTTGTTTGAGGCACGAGCCCTTAAGGCGAGTACCTTATTAGCTGGAGCGCTGTAAAATACTTCACGCACTAGAATTGTATCAAATTTTTTGGCCGACGATAATGAAAATCACTTTTTTTTAATGAGATAGGTTGTACTTCTGAAAAGAGTTAGTTTAAAATACTGGGGTTAAGTCAATTTCCAAATTTGATTTTACTTACCTTCATTAGAGTACTTCTTCTAGCGAAAATTTATTTGTAATAATAGATGTTATTTATGACTGATAATATATCTATTTGCTTATGTTTTCTTCGTAATAAATAATAAGTAGGTGTCGTTATTTGACATTTCAGCAATGTTCGCCTCGCGTATTTGACAGGTATATCGATCGGTGACTATGTCGGTAATGGCGGAATTTTACAATAATGACAGATGTCACTGCCGTGATTTTGGTTTATATAAATTAATTTTAAATATAGGAAATGTTAAAGCAAAAAATAACTTAAGTAGGTAGTACTTTTTTACATGAACTTTATTATAGTAAAGATGATTTCTTTTCTAAATGCCCATAAACGTCCA
The DNA here is from genome assembly GCA_943142095.1 of Ophonus ardosiacus. Classification (NCBI taxonomy): domain Eukaryota; kingdom Metazoa; phylum Arthropoda; class Insecta; order Coleoptera; family Carabidae; genus Ophonus; species Ophonus ardosiacus. The sequence goes on along the minus strand of OW964833.1, from coordinate 45,313,211 downwards.
GTGTATTTTGATTATTTTGCCGCATAGTTAGACAAGTTACAACACAGTAAGCGTAAAATGTAGGTTACATTTGCTGTGTATACAATGAGGTCATGCAAAAAAAAATAATTGTACCTTTTTTCTGTTTAAATCGAAAAAGGATAGTCTAATTCATCGATCAGTATGATTAAATTATTTTTTATTTATATTTTTTGTTGTATAAAATCGTTTTAAAGTATGGTATTTTTAAAAAGTTGCAAAAACCAGCCATGTTTTGTCGTCACAACGTTACGAACGAAGTTCAGACGCATTTCAAACAAACATTTTATATGGACACATCATTTCTAAAAGAAAAATATATATAAACTATAAATTGAGGATTACATATCTAAATATGCTATATTATATTAATATAATATCGTTCTATTTATTTTTATAAATATAATTTTCATTTGGCGTGAAATTATCTACGTTACATCAGATGTTTCTTTCACTTTTGAATCTTTGAATTAGACGGTAGGAGGTTATAAACGCATATGAGACATTGAATATATTCCAGAATATTATTTTATTCTTTATTTTGGCACGAAACAACGTTCCATCGACATGTTTACTTTCATAAATTTTAGGTTATCTTTAAATGTCACTTTGACGTTTAAGACAATGTGAAAATCAAAATGGTCGTGCTTCTCACTCTGTGACGTCATTGGACAAGGGACGAAGCGGGGGTCTTCAGCCGCATTTTAAAGAATGTCATTTTCAATTACAATTTTTTCATGATTAAAGATCGATTTGAGGAAAAATAAAAAATACGGGTCTATTATTTTTCACTACTCTATCGATTGAAATTATAAAAAAAAGTCGTGCATGACCTCATTGTAAAGTTCTCATTACACTTCAGGAGGGCAAAAACACATTTTCAGTTCATATTATACAAGTCATGTGTTTTTTAAGTAGAATTTTGAGTTTGTTACTAACTTTTAACAATACTCTTTGCTTTCTGTATAGTAAAAGTGTAAACAAAATAATAAGTTAAGTATAATTTTACTTTAAAGAAAGTAGGATTGCAAATAGTAACATATGTCGTAACTTGGTGCAGTCGGTTAGAAATGACGAGAGTGACAGGTCAACTGAATTTGTAGGTTAGTTTTGTATTTGACGCTGGTTGTCATTAAAATTATAATAGGCATAAGGTGGTAATAAGTTTTTTTTTTCGTTTTTGTTGTTTGCGATGTCTGAAATGGTTATTACGATTACGTTGTCCGGAATAAATAATTTCTTTGCTGACGATCTGAATTGTGTTGACTGAGAAAAAAATGCATGCGCAAGTCAGGATTAAATAGAATCGAAAACAGCTACGACCTACGTTTTAATTTGCACTTGCTGCTTTAATTAGTTTATTCAATAATTTTTAGTGTTTTAGATATTTAGACAACATAAGTAAATAGCTAATGCATTATAGATTTGTATTTATAAAGTTAAACAGATAAGATTTGCATTTTAAAGTCTTTTGAACATTTTGAAAATATTTTTGTTCCCATATGAATAACATGAGCGTATAAATCGACAGAAGCGAGTTAGGGTTTTGGTTTGAATTTGCCGCCAGAAATTGACCGTTACACTAACGCGATAATAATATTTTGTTTTTATGGTAACATGTTCTGTATTATTTATTTATTTGCTATAATTTTTTTGTGAAAATGTTTGTTTGTGTTGTGATATGCGAATAGAACGTTTCTGTAACGATTTGTTTTTATACGTTGATACATTCCGTTTTCCATTTTCGAGACTGTACTATACAAACATTGCAAAAATCGAAAAATGAGCGAAATGACCGATTACAGTTTTGCTTCCGTTGAAATACTCGTTGTTTGTTTCCATAAAATTGAAATAATTTTTGGCGAATTGGGTTTATGGAGTACTTTCCATTTATGTTTTGTTTTAGTTTTTCACCATTAATGATGACGTTAATTTAAAAGCAGCTTTCTGCAGATTTTCCTCTTTCCTTTGTTCAAACGTAATTTACTTGAAAAAAAAAAAGAAATACGCATCTTTATTTCTCTTTGATGAGATGGTTTATTAATGGAAATTAAAAATGTTCTAAATATAAATACTTCTTACGTTTGATTTTAGTTAATGTTCATTTTCTATTAGGTACATTCTATAAAATGAAGGGTAATGAGCTAAAATGAACAGTATGCTTGAAAGAACAGATTACGAATTCTAATTACGAATTCTGTATTTGAAGTTCAAATACGATCGAACCATATTGACGGCAAAATATATTCTTATTTATCGACATGCTCTTCAAAATAACTGCGTTTAAGGGTCATTATGTCACTTTTATTACCTACTTACTATTTTGTAGAAACTCAGTAAATTATCGTTTAGGTAGCATTTTGCAGATTATTACAGGAAGAACAGGTATTTAAGTTCACTTTGTTTGACGCGTTGATTTTCCCAACGCATTTTATGAAATATTTGTATGAGATTTCCTTTTTCGCTTTTAAAAACCGTATGCATCTTCCAAATAAATTGTAAAAATATCATGTCACGCATCGGGATTCGAACCTAAGACCTTCACTCTGCCGTGGCTTATATATATATATATAAGCGACCAATGCAGTGGCAGATCGTTGTCGTGCCTGTTTGCTTGCTACAGGTGAACCTTTTGAACAAATGTTATAAAAAATAGTTATTATTTTATTGTACATAAATAATAAATTTGTTTGAATTCATCGATAATTTTCTTTTTTTCCTGACCTCGGTGCAAGAAAACTAAATTTTATATTGAAATTAGTCAATAGCTAAATCATTTACCTATAATTAATTTAATTATGTTACAACTTAATAAGTTAATATTTGATATCTCGTTATAAAGTTGATTTTTTAAGGTAGCGCTGCTCCAATAAGAAAAGCATGAAATCTCTGAAACAAAGCATTTACGGACATTTGCTCAAATGAACTTGTCACCTTACTTTTACGTGTTTAATCCATGGTTCAAGTTATGCCGTTTAAATCTGGGACACCTGTATATACAGTATGTCCCCGGATTGAGTTTACAAGAGGAAAAAAAAAATTATTTTTGATTTTACGAAAAAATGCCAAAGGAAGAAAAATTTTCGCTTGAATTAAAACGCATGTTTCAGTTATTACAACTTTTAATTAATGTAAGGTTCTTTTATTATAACGTTTTTTCGTATTTTGTCCTCCTAATAATACAGTTATTACATTGCATCTAACATGATTTTAGTTAGCTTTGAAATATTGACAAATGATTATTAATTCTAATTTCAGAAAAAAAAAAACGGCGAAAATCAAAATACTTGTAGTTTATTCAATTAACTCTTTTTTATCTGAAATTAGAATTAATAATCATTTGTCAATATTTCAAAGCTAACTAAAATCATGTTAGATTCAATGTAATAACTATGTATTATTAGGAGGACAAAATACGAAGAAACGTTATAATAAAAGAACCTTACATTAATTAAAAGTTTTAATAACTGAAACATGCGGTTTAATTCAATCAAAAAATTTTCTTCCTTTAGCATTTTTTCGTAAAATCAAAAATAAAATTTTTTTTCCTCTTGTAAACTCAATCCGGGGACATACTGTATATATATATATATATATAGGAAACTGGATAGTGGGTTTGACAGTCAATTTGTAGGCTTCAGTGTAATACACTCTTTTTAATTTGTCAAGCTTTCGGTTATATTTTTAACCATATAAAATATTTTTTTTTTTCACAAAATGGTGTTGTACACGTGTTTACGTCGACAACTTGTGCACAATTTTAAAAGTTTAACATTATTTTAACAAAATTGTTCGCTTTATTAGTTTGTAATTTATCAATTTTACTGTGATAACTACTTTGGCCAAAAAATTTTAATATGTAATTCAGTTATTTCGACGCATTATTTGACTAAACCATGCGCGTGTGCATGTTTCAAAATTACATGTCTGTAAATGCTGTTATTCTACAAAAAAAAATCTCAACTAATTGTCCTGAAGATGGTTAAAAATATAACCGAAAGCTTGACAAATTAAAAAGAGTGTATTACACTGAAGCCTACAAATTGACTGTCAAACCCACTATCCAGTTTCCTTAACTAATTACAGTCGTAATTACCTATCACCTATATATATATATATATATATATATATATATATATATATATATATATATATATATAATATTCACAAGGTGACTATCACACTCTGTTAAAATGCGTCTACAAGATACAGAGATGTTCTTTGTATATACAAAAATATCATTAAGTTGTTTTTACAATTTATTAGCAATGGTAGGCCCAACATTCAAAAATAAATCACATAGATTATAATGACATTTCGGATTTCTGCATTACCTACAGATTCAAATAATATACCTCGTTTTGATTAGTAGTGCAGTGCAGAAGTTTGAATCTTGCAAGCTTCTGCACTGCAATACAATTGCACTTGCACGAAAGTCTGAATGTGAAAGCTTGCGTTTACTGTCGCTATACAATCTTTCTGCACTACAATACAACTACGCTACAACTACACTAAGCTCTACCAGAATGGGGATTTACTTACATAACACCCTGTATAGCGAGTAAAGCCGAATTGAATTATTAAAATTTATCTGAACGATTTTAATATGCTATTGTTTTAAGCAAATTTTTTTTTAACTTTTTTCACATTCTCATCAAATTGTATTAAAGTAACGATTAACTCATTCGGACCAATAACCAATTTGTACTTGTATGAAGTTCATAAAAGGAAGAAATTGGCAGTGCAGAATGTAGAAATCACCGTCTGGGGCTGGGCAATATGTTTACAGACGCTCTGAATGCTGGGAGCAAGAGCGTTTGCGTTACTAACGCTAACGCCTGAACTTGTATTTAAGCAAGCATAACCCGTGTAAACACTGGCAGCACGAATATTTTCATTGGAAATAGTCGAACCATGCTTTGTGCGGTATACCGTGCAATAAGGTGTATAATTTTGCATTTGATTTGCATTTGAGATGATATGGATAACAACATTGAGGGAGCGGACAGGACGGTATCAAACTGAAATCAGCCAAGATCCAACCATCAACATTAATATTTTTAATTTATGCAATATTTAAATTCAATATTTTCTCTAAGAATTTTATTAGGTAGTCATTTTTACTAGTAAATATACATACGTCTTATGACTATTCAGTTCTTTTAGTAGGCTAATTATGTTTTCATATGATCAAAGAATTGCATGTACTTTTGGGAAAAATATTACAATGTATTTTGTCTATTTTGGTGTTCTTATGAGTATATAAAAGCACTTAACACGTCGTTAAAAAGATCTATAAGCGCTTTGTTTGATACATTGTATTAATGTATACAATCAGACAAAATTCACAACACCCAATAGAAAAAATTGTATAGAAATCATGTTTCATACTGTCTGTTAACGCAGTCATCCTTTATAAAACTAGCTTTGCGACTCATTTTCCAAACTTGGACTCGTACATTAACATGATACTTCTATTTTGATCAAATAATACCTATAGCTTTTCTTTTACTGTAGGTGTACCAAACAAGAGAATATAAATGTACCTATATTATTAGCAATAATATTTATTTTAGACGACCATTGTGATAAGTATGACATATTAACGTAGTATCCTAACACTGAAAGTTAAACTTATGACCATAGTGTTACGATATATTTCATATCGTAATAGTTGACACGGTTGCTAGGTTACTATGTCATTAATGTATACATTATTCATTTGTCAGCTGTCCGTACGTTTGAACCTAAATTTCAGTTTTGTAAAAAAAGTAAAATTTATTTAAGCTCGTCTAAAAAATAATGTTCATAACTTGTACGAAATACAAATATCTTAGCTCGTGTGTATTGGCTTGCACTCCGCTACGCGTCGTGTGTCAATTTACACTCGCATGATATTTGGTATTTTTCATAACTTGTTACGAAAATAACTATTACATGATAATGACATTGAAATTTTATATATGTTTACTTATTACTTTTTTGTCCGGAAATATGATTTATTTTCATTTTTGTTAAATAAGTTTTTTTATCATGTTTAAATTCGTTGCATGATGAAAAGTTGTGCTATATTAGAAGAAAATACAGAAATTTTTATTGCTATTTTTTAAAATAAAAGTTTGTTAAAATATAAAATATCTTGGTAATCTGTAACCTTATAACATTTAAATAATGAGAACAAAAATGCAATAACCAATTGTTAAAAAAAGTATGTCTGATCTGAGAACCTGGATTCGATCCCAACCATATTATTTTAAAAATCTTCAGTTTTGTAAAAAGTCCACTACCTGCCTAAAAATACTAATAAATAAATAAATATATCATCACGTCATATTACCCATTTCTGGGTGTGCTATTATCTACAATACATATGTAGACATCGGTAATGATGACGATATATTTTACCGTGTGGGCGCTTACCAGGCGTCACCTCACGGGCACTCATAGCTGGTGTGGAGAGTGCACCACAGGGGTCACTTTTGTGCCATTTAAAATTGGAAATATTTGGCGTCTGTAGGGATCGAACCCGGTTCCCCCAGGTTCGCTACCAGACACTTAGGCACGCGGCTACAGGACAAAAAAAAAAATAACTAAAAAAATAAAATAAAATACTAATAAAATGAATAATTCAAAAAAATATTACTAAGAAATATTGTTCTGACTAGTTCTGTCATTGTCACTTTGACCAGTATATATCTCGAAATTGGAAATATTTATTTCCAAAAAATAAATTGCGGTTTCGAAAAAAAGTTACTTGTTGAGTTCTTTCACCCTATATATATATATATATATATATATATATATATATATATATATATATATATATATATATATATATAGCAATGGGTAATATTTCTTTATAAATAATAAAAATTGATGTAAATTTTGACTTATGTCACCTTAAAATCGCAGGAGGAAAAAAAATGTTTAAAAATTAGTGTACATACCTATAATTAAACTGTTCAGAATACAGTGCAAAAGGAAAACTTCACAAACCTCCCCAAAACGTAAGAACAGCATTAACCAACAACTAGGAGTGCGACGAAATTATATTATTTTTTTAAAAGACAAAAGTTGATAATAAAATTAAAAATTACCCTGAACTTTACAATGAGGTAGAAAAAGGTTTACATATTAAGTAATCATAACTATTTTTTGTGATGTATGGACTATTAGGATAGGACCTCTGGCATATTCCTTTGCCCTCTTAAAACAGTTTTATGTAAAATTTACGACGGAAGATGATAACAATGTTTTCGAAATAGATACGTATAATTCTTATTTTCACTTAAATTTAAGTTTAGGGTTAGGTAAGTTTTAATTTCATTGTCATTTACATTAGCCTAAAACTCCATAAAATTAATTTATTTCTTACATTTAATTAACTACTTTGTAATACAACTGTACCAGGGATCATATTATCCCAGATATTGAAAAATTCGTAAATAAATAAATAAATTATATGTATTAGTTACCATAATATTGTTTGTAATGTTATACAGAGGGAATAAATTTTTATTTATGATAATGAGGATCCGTTACAATTCGTAATATCGCCCTCTTACTGTCTTACTTAGGTCCTGACTCCATCCTGTTAGAGGCAGGAGCGTTTGGAAATGCCATTAGATTTCTATGCATACGGAATGAAAGATGTTGGGTACACGCCGCAACGACATACGTTACTGCAAGGATCCACCACATACGTTTCAATATCACTTGCTTTGTACCGCTGGGCTGATTGCTTCAATTGAATCATTCTTCACATACAGCACTTGTTAAGAGAACTTTGAATGGAAATATGGTCTACTGCTTCTGAGTGTATCAAATGGTACAAAATAATTCAATTTCTTCATGAGTATTTTGAAGTATGTATAATGTTTTTGAGTGGAGATAAATAAGTAATTTTGAGAAACAAATAAAAATTAGACATATACAGGGTATCTCACAACTCGCGCCCCAGGGCGAATGAGGAAACACGAGACTGCACTCGGATGTGTAATTTCGAAGAAAAAAAAATCTAGCTTAAAAGATATTAGAGAAAAGACGTCTTAAAATTGACCTACACCTTTAACGTGTGTTTGCCGTAATTTTACGTTACTATGGTTTTATACAAATCAAATCTTCTTTAAAATGTGTGGGCGACTGTAGTTTTCAAAAAATGTCAGTGTCAAATTAAATTTGACAAGGTGAATAAAAAAAGGCAAATTCTTACCATGTATTCAGCCGCTGATTACTTAGAAATGATTATAATTTTCTGAGAATGTGGACAATATTTTCGTTTAACACATTTTACACAGCTGCTACAACACGTTGCACTGTACGATATAAATGATGATCTCGGATGACACCTTCGCTAACCTAAATTTGTTGACAATGAAAAGTCAACTCTAAAGTGTCCAAATTACAGTAAGTCAAACAAATTTTGTAACTCACTAGTAGTATTTTTAAAACCTAACAATCAGTTTTATTTTGTAATAATATCATCACACCTCAAGATATCCTTCCGGGAGTGGTGGATTAAAAAGTCTTGTAACTCCGTTATGCAAGCAGCCGCAAATTATTTTCTTCTATTTGTTGGCAACCTATTGTCGTCGGCAAGTGTCAGTTTCGTCTGGGGCGCGAGTTGTGAGACACCTGTATAGGGTGTTTCGAAGAAAGTGAAAAAAAAATTAAGGGCATATAGTATTGACCAAATTGAGTAAAAAAAGCTTAATCAACATGGGTCCGATCTTCAATAGTTTCCGAGATATAAAGCAGTGAAAAAATTTGTTTTTACGGGGTTTACCTCTGCTATCTTGAAAACTATATCTAAGAGTTACGACTATAATTAAATAGGACTTTTTGTTTACCTTTCAGAGGTCATCTTAGATGTGCTTTTGTTTTTTCAAAAAAATCAAATAATTGTACTAAGTTAAATGTTGTAGCGACCTTAGGCAATATTTAATTTTCATATAACTTCGTAACTATTAGAAATTGAGAAAAATGTTTCATATAAAATTTTATAGTTTTTTTATAGTTTATTTACTGACATAGACAATTTTTTTTCGATCACTATCATTGTCAGTTTTTCTTCGATTTTTCATTTATCTCGGAAACAGTTGAAGATCAGACCTATGTTAATTAAGCTTTTTTACTCATTTTTGTCAGTAATATATACCCTTAATTTAGTTATGTCTTACTAGTATGTTATTGCTTTATAACAACCTTAACATTAGGTCCGTTATTGAGTAAATAATGCCCTAGGGCGTATTAAGTTGCTATGGTAATGTTGACAACAAACTGAGGTTAATAATACTGTTACTAACATAAAGTGCAGTTAAGGTTAAAAAGCATTTATAATCATATTTGTTTCATCACAAATACAAACCAGCATACTTCTTATTCTTCGCAATAACATTGCCTCCATATTGACAGAAAAATAACACAAGAAATATGTTTTTTGTTTGAAAAAATGCTTTGTTTACAGAACCAAAATATTACCTAGATACCGCATTCACAGGTTACTTTGTAAGTTGTATTAAAATTTTGTGATTTATTATTTTTGTTTGATAAATTCTCGTCAGACGAAATGTTTATTAAGAATTTCTAGTAAGACATAAAACGTTGAAGGCACCACGGGTGTTAAACGACAATAATGCCTTCGGTCAACGTACTCGCCTCGGGCCAGAGGCCCTCGGCAGTATACTGTTGACCTTAGGCATTATTGTCCTTATAACAACCCTTGGTATCTTAATTACTATTACACTTTCTTTGAAACATTCTGTATGTGTAAAATTTTATTGAAACTTTTTTGGTTTAAAAATTAACCAATTGAATTCCTGTATTTCTGATCACGTGTGCGAAAGTAACCAATCAAAACCAACTTATACTTATAATTATCCTAAGACAATCATCACTTATGTCAAAAAGTGTTTGTTGCTTAGCAACTTAATAATTGAAAATTAATTGTTTTAATTTGAAAATGACGTTTTCACGATATGACAGTGAAAATAACGCTTCAATTAATAAAATACACACTACACACAATAAAACACTCTATTATATATCAAAAATTAGAAAATATCATTCTATTATTATTACTATTGTTTGAAATCTTGTAAAACATATCAAGTGTTATTTTTTTAAATATCTTTAAACTGTTTCACCAAGTGTCGTCATCATTAGTAATCCACTGTATAAATACGAGTTTATTATCTGTTAAAATGCCATCAAACTATTAAAATACAATTAATCTCTCTTAGTTGAAATTAAAGAATATGAGCATAAGATGACTAGTTCATTTTTTGTGTAATTATTGTTTGTACCAAAAAAATGATTCCCGGGTTTTAATTTCACTAATGTCGAATCTCAGCGTGACGTAGGCTGGGATTCCGCAAGAGTTGAGAACAAAACTATATCAAATCAGGCTTTCTCTCTCGCACTCGCTCACGTATTTGTTAAGCTCATTAAAATATGCGAAATAGTGAAACGACATTTAACATTCAAGTGTATTTGTAAACAACTAATGAACTCGATTGTTTGAAAGTTTATTTTTATCAGAGACGTACTTTCCATATTTTGACAATAAATTTACGGAAGTAAACAGTTTTGTTAAGATGTAATTTAAAGCATTGTTACATTTATTTACTCCTAACATATTCTGCGAATATTTGTGTTTTGTTTATAAACAACAAGTTATTCTGTGAGTTCATTTGCCTTTGTTAATTTTCTTTTGTGAAACATTTGTATGCATAAATATATCGTTATATTAATGAATCGTAAAAAAAATACAGAAAGAAAATTGTTTTTCGTGCTCTAATGGATGACAGTAAATAACTAATACATACTTTTATTTAAAATATTTTTCTTAATTATACCTATAATTTGAAATTTATTTGAAAGCAGGGGCTGTAATTATATTTGTATGAAAGGTGAAATAAATATTTATGCGTGAAATAAATATTAATGAGGCAAATATTGACGTGTATTTTGTTTATATGGAATAAATAAAAGCTTGCTTGTATGTTTAGTGTAAAAATAGTTTTAGTAAATAACTTAATAAACTATTATAAATTTTTAGAATTATCGTCTTGTAAACAGAACCGGGAAAAATATTCCATTAAAGTAATTAAATATAAACACAAATAGGTACCTTAGTAAATAGACTCTTTTATACAGAGGTAAAAACAAATAATAGTTATTTTTTATACAAGACGATAAAATTATATTTTATGGAAGAGAGGAAAGTTTAATTCACGAGCGATTTCGCGAGTGAATTATTTTTCGCGAGTCGATAATTTAATTTTATCGTCGTGTATAAAATTCTATTTTTTTCTATAGCAGATGTTAAAGAAAAGAATAAAAAATACCAATTATATGTTATTATTAATTGAACACAATTTTAAAATCACAGTATGTATGTGGGTTGTTATGGATTTTGTACGTAAATAAATAAGAATTAAAGTATTTTATCTACCCTTGCTGTTAAAATGTTACTTTATTTACCCTCGCGGTTAAAGTGGTACTTTATCTACTATTTTGAGAAGATGAAAGCACAGTTTAACATCTGCTATAGAAAAATAATTATTTGTGATTCTTTCTAAATGTTTACTTCATAAAAATGGGTTTAATAGTTCAATGAGATATTAAAGTAAATACACATTATTATATAATTTTCATATACAGGTGTCCGTGTTGTATGTTAGACCATTCTAGCCAGGAAGAAGACTATTGTATGGTCGAAACGTTGGTGTGAATAAATTTTATTAATTGACACAAGTCCGAATAATTTTTACTTTTCCGTATCTACCTCCATCCCAACACTGTCGAATATTGGTTTTGCAACTTTCAGTACTTATAAAGTCTAATATGAAATTGGCGAGAGGTATTGTGCTGTCCACTACAGATTTTTGAGGATTGTAATTTTAAATTATTAATAAAAAAATGCACGATCATTTTGTAATATTGTTAAATTTTAATTCTAAATGATCTCATTTTTCAAACTAAAGAGTAAGTATTTGTAATTTGAAAAATAAATAATAATGAAGTACATGAGGTGTGATGATATTATTACAGAATAAAGCTGGTTGTTAGGTTTTAAAAATACTACTAGTGAGTTACAAAATTTGTTTGACTTACTGTAATTTTGACACTTTAGAGTTGACTTTTCACTGTCAACAAATTTAGGTTAGCGAAGGTGTCATCCGAGATCATCATTTATATCGTACAGTGCAACGTGTTGTAGCAGCTGTGTAAAATGTGTTAAACGAAAATATTATTGTCCACATTCTCCGAAAATTATAATCATTTCTAAGTAATCAGCGGCTGAGTACATGGTAAGACTTTGCCTTTTTTTATTCACCTTGTCAAATTTAATTTGACACTGACATTTTTTGAAAGCTACAGTCGCCCACACATTTTAAAGAAGATTTAATTTGTATAAAACCATAGTAACGTAAAATTACGGCAAACACACGTTAAAGGTGTAGGTCAATTAAGAGTATAATAATCTGCAAGTTTTTTCCACAAAGATAACGAGTTGCTTGAAATGCATCTTAAGTTTGAGAGAAATTTATTATTTATTTTATTTTTTTTAATTTTATTTAATTTCGGCTTTCCAACAGGACCATGTCCCAATAACAGGAAAGCACATACAACATAAATGCAAAATAAAAAATACATTAGCAATTAAGTTATATTACATTACAAATAACCAACTACAATGAAAACATAATAGAAAAATTAATAACAAATAACTAATTAAAGGACAGTACTACATTTGTCACTTGTTTTTTAAACTGTGATAAACTAAAAAGAAATATATCAATTGAATTATTATAAGACACATATTTATTGTAAAAAAATGGTAGACGATTTAGTGCAGAATTGAAAGCAGCATTAGTTCTATTAAATCCTAAAAAGAATAAATCCGTTGCTCTAGTCATATAAATTGGTACGCGAAAGCCCAAACTGTTTAATAGATCAGGACAATCGACTCTATTATTTACTAATTTATATAAAAATATCAAGTCAATTACGATTCGCCGTTTTTCCAGAGGTAAAATATTAATTTCAAAATTATTAAATTTATATCTAATAAATTTACAAAATTTTTCTTGAATACGCTCTATTCTTTTAATATGAATAGCATACTGAGGTGACCAACAAATAGTTGCAAATTCTAATTGACTTCGTACTAAAGAAAAATATAAAACTTTTAAGGTTTTGGGATTTTTAAAGTTCTTTGATGACCTGATAAGAAAACCAAGCATTTTAAATGCTTTCTTTGTTACGTTGTCGACATGTACATCGAAAATAAGTTTTTTATCATAAAGAATTCCTAAATCTCTTACTTCTGAGACAGGATTAATTATTTTACCAGCGAAAGTGTAATAATAGCAAACATTTACAGTCATTGATGTTATTTACCGGAAGAGATTTAATTAGAATTTTTTGTGTGTACCAGAAATGTAGCCTTCTATGAAATTGGCGAGAGGTATTGTGCTGGCCACAACAGATTTTTTTTTATTCTGTCGTCTGTAGGTACTTTACATAATCCTTGCTCTGGGTCTGCATATGGGCACAGACACGTGGCACAGTGACTTTTCCTCCGCCATCATCGGCGCCACTGCCGCTAATGGCTTTATAAAACGTCCACGTCAATCTGTTTAGTTTCACGAGTTCACGTTAGCCGTTAGCAGTTAGCTGATGTATTCATTTCGCTATTCGCTGTCGTTTTAATAAAAATTGATGACTTCATTATTTTATTGAATATGCAGGCGGCGGCAGGGTGAGGGTGGGTAAAAACAAAGGCCGGTAGCGGTAATTCCAGGGCCGGATGGAATCGCGCACGGCTCGTCCGGTTGCCGTTGCCGCTGCCGATGCCATGGATAGATTAAGACCCTTTGCACAGTCACGATGCAACGTCCTATAATATCATTAGCGCTCCGCAATTAAATGCGATACTTCATCAACTAATCTGCTTTTTTATACCAGTATTACTCAATGCCTATTCAACTTTCATTTTCATTTTGATTAATTTGTTCCCGTGAGCTGTAATTATTACGTTTCCCCTTTTTTATTGCAATCACAGATTAACTTGTACTAAAGGGTCTATAAAAGGCAGTATATACGAGGGTAGGTCCATGATTATTCTTAATACAGCTATAAATTTTATTGCAATCCGGTGTAAATTTTTATACCTATACAATAGAACTCCGATTATTCGAATCAACGGGAACCAGACCCTATTCGGTTAATCAAATATTCGGATAATTGGATAATTTATAAAAAAAAGTTATTTCTTAGAAAAAAAAACTCATTTTACTGATATATAATGCAGAGTATTACATGAAAACTTTGTCTATACACAGAGTGTTACATAATATATACCGGGTGTAACACGAAAACCGGGCCATAGGCGTTTAACATGGGAAAAAAGTTTTGGATTTAATATTAACAATTAAATAAAGAAAAAATCAAAATCACAATTTATTTTTTATTTTATTACAATAATCAATATAGTGAACATTGATGCCAATAATTTGTGTGATAGTTATTTTTATTATTGCAATCAGATTTAGTCTACTGTAGGTGAAAATTGTTGTAATCAAATAAAACTACATTGTTATTAACTGTAAAACTTTTCATTGTTGTAATCAAATTTAATCTTTTGTATTTGAACGTTTATTTGTTCTAATCAAATAAAACTACACTGTAATAAACTGTAAAAGTAATAGATGTGAGAAAGAATATGAGAAATACCTGGAAATCAAAATTTTCAATTTTGTTTCTGGATTATTTGAATTTCTTTTTGTTTTCAGCTAGAATCCTTTTTACTGTACTTTGCGAAATATTTATTGTAGAACCTTGCTTATGCTTTCGATTCATTTTGATTATTAAATTTTGATAATTCAATTTTTTTCACGAAAGTTTTATCTTGCGCTACACGCCAATGACAAAAATTTTATTGTCCAATTAACCAAAGAATTACTCATCATGCGTCAGTAACTTTCAATTCATTATTCACTTGTGCAACTGTACTAATAGAGCGGTACAAACTTTCATCCCTATTTCATACCTTTAAGTTTTATTTTCGTGATAAAAAGTAGCCTATGTCCTTCTCTAAAGTCCAATCTATCTCTTTACCAAAATTCATCAAAATTTGTTCAGTAGTTTAGGCGTGAAAACGTAACAGACAGACAGAGTTACTTTCGCATTTATTATATTAGTATGGATAGTTTTCATCAAAATGATATTACGACCTTATCTTCCTGTGTATAATTCTCCATATTCTATGGGGTCCCGTGGCCGCGTGCCTAAGTGTCTGGTCGGGAACCTGGGGGTACCGGGTTCGATCCCGACAGACGCCAAATATTTCCAATTTTAAATGACACAAAAGTGACCCCTGTGGTGCACTCTCCACACCAGCTAAGAGTGCCCGTGAGGTGACGCCTGGTAAGCTCCCACACGGTAAAATATATCGTCATCATTACCGATGTCTACATGTGTTGTAGATACTGGCACACCCAGAAATGGGTAATATGCCGTGATGATATATTTATTTTTATTTATTTATTCAGGAATAATAACTTAAAGCAGAGCGTTTCTGATAGGTACTAGAAGAATTACACCCAAATCAAATTAAATCTACCTATCCTACCTACCAGTCTTTAGCTACTAGATAAATCACAACTTACTCGTTCTCCATTTTGGAGCCCACTTCAATCATTCAATATCAGTGTTACCGTATTATTAATCATAGAGAGTATTCGCAATATACACAATATACGTCCTTTTCAAATACTGAAGATTGGATCAATTAGGATCCCTTAATGTAAAAGAGGAAAACTGAACAATAAATACTTCCGAATTTTAAAAGTAAGTACCTATCTGTTAAAATTAACTATTATTATGTTAATCCTCCAAAAGATTAATAATCAAAAATTAAATTTCAAAGATATTCAAGAGGAACAAAGTGCTTTATTAATGAAACGAGGGGAGAATTGAACACTAATTGCTCTGTACAGGAGAGAATTAATCAGTGAAATAAATTAAATGTAAGTATTCGTTATATACAAAAGAATGCCAATTAGGTCTTTTTCATCGAGGATTTCTCAAAATATTAGCTGTTAAATTTGAAAACCAAGCATGTAAATAATAAACACAAATCTATCAATATTAAAAAAATGTTATAATTGTAGTTAGGTTTAATCATCTTAATATTATTAGATTTTTTCCACTTTCATTGTGAATTTCGATATCACATCGTGTAAGTAATAATATTAATGTTGTTTCCTTTTTAATATTTGCTTCTAGTTTTATTAATGTGGCGCATAATTTTAATTTGGTTCTGTATTCTGGTTAGAATGTATTTCTACGTTGATATTTCGCAAAACTATATACAAATGCTGAAAAAAAGCAATTATTGAAAAAAAATCGTTGACCATTTATATTCATAATAATTAATGACAGTAGTTTTTTATTTATCCTAATTATATTTATAATTAATTAGTGCAAATTGTTGTACAGAAATACCAGAATTTACATTTTTTTTTTTTATTAAAATAGTTGTTATTTCCTTTGGCCACGTACTTTTATTTCTTGCCCAAAGAGCAATAATCTAAAGCATTTTAATCCCTCAAAATCCCATTAGCTGTCAGGGCCCTGCTCTAACAAAACCTTTTTGTAGGTATTTATTGTCCAAAAGACATGCCAAATAGTATTCCCGCCTTCACCTGGTGTTATGTAAACTGTGAACTAGAAAGATCCCTAGAACTGTATTGCCAACTGAATCATTTATTTTTAATCCCTCTATATAAATGAACATAGATAACAAACTTCACAGAATTTAAGGAGAAGTACAGCGTGTTCAAAAAAATCATAATTCGGAGTAGGCTACGAATAAAAAAACGTATGTCAATTTGGAAGTATTTAATTAAATGTGAATTTGACACGAGATATTGTCAAAATTGTTATTTTAACCTTTAACCGACTAAGCAGGTATACATTTTACTTGATACATCTTTGAATTTTTTTTTTCTTATGTTGAAGTTTCATGTAATCTCTTCTGTCACCTACTTTCTGGTAACTTACCCACGAACTTTTAAAAAAATGGTACAGAGCAAAATAAAAATAAATAGAGCAATTCCACCACCCGCACCGCTAGCCGCCAATAGATAGGTGCTTTCTCTGCACATGACAGAATGACTAAAAATTACGCTCAGATGCTCAGTGTCAAAAAACACTGACAAATTGAAAAAATAAATACTTTTTCTGAAAGATGCGCCAATGCAGATTAATGTTTGCAGTTTTTCATTTTCTTTTCCAGTTGATATTTTTGCATACTACACAATAAATATGTTTTAGTTTATGAATGAAGCTTTAATAAACCTATTAATCGTATATTTTAGGGTCATACATGTATTAAGTAATTATTACACAAGGGGTCACTGAGTTACCCCACTTAGCAGTTTACGTCGAGTAGAAACACTCAGTTGGTTAAGGGTTAAGAAATCAAAGCTTTTCTTTTTGTATCCTTATTTTAGAAATAGAAATAAATTTGAAAACGGTGAATGACAATATTCTGTATCCTTTATTATTTTTTCTCCTTAAAATTACAATTTACGATCAATTTTGACAACTTGGCTTTTAAATTGGATAATGGTCAGATATAGGTTTCTGTGTTCATAGCCTACTATGAATTAGGTTTTTTCTGAACACAGTGTTATCACTATTACTTCTAGCTACACCAAACTTTAGAAGTTTCAAACTGACTGAGCAACTATATTTACTGTATTATTCTATGGAAAGTCTGGTATTTTGAATGGTGTAGCCTACAAAAATCTGTGCCCATTGTTGATTTGTTTCGATTTCTTTCTGGTTTTGTGGGATGAAAGCTGTGAGATAATCTTCATCTGGAAATCATCTGGTGCAAGAGGGAGTTGTGAGTGTTTTTCTATCCCACGAATATTTTCCAGTCGACTCATTGCATATTATAAATAACAGGCTAGCATTCTATGTTCCTATTCGTATTCGAATTCGTCCGTGTTCGTGGTGGTGTAGTAGTATGCGAGTTCGACGCATCTGGCGCTGTTCAATTTCTGCCTCCGCAACGCGCGAATAAAGACTTCCACCCGTTTTCCTTTAAGGATTATCGGGGGGTGAGGATGAGGATAAGGACGAGGATGGGGTCATACCATTTCCAAGGGGAGGAAACAATCACAAGAATATATATTTTTAATAATTTTACCTCTCGCTAAAAGAGGTATTGGAATCATGCTAAAAATCGCATATTCCGATTTTAGTGGATAAGCACTTTTTAAGGTCTCTATAATCCGATTATAACATTACACATAGGTAGAATGCATATATCCATCAGAAATACCACCAATCTAGTTAATGAATTAGAAGAAACTCTACATTTAGGAACTTCCTCATATAATAAAAAATTGATATAATCAGAATTATATGTGTGCAGAAGACATGACAAATACAATAAAAACCAATATTTGGGTAAAGTTTTGCAATTTTTTTCGATAGCGCAGTGCAATACAATACTTATATATCAAAATGGAAATGGCGAGAGGTATTGTGCTGACCACAACAATTTTTTTTTCAAATAAATACATGTGACTGGATAGTTTCAATCAGGGCTAAGACTTAGAACTAAGTATTTAGTTAAAAAGGAAAAACCCACTCAACCAGACCAAATGGAATACTTCTACTATGTATTTAAGTTCTTCATTAATAATACGAGCATTAATATTATAACAAGGGATGGAAAACGTTACGTAACGATACCCGATAATGTTATAATAACATTTCATTTATTATTACTTTTATACAATACAGACTCATAATATACTTGTAACTATGGTTATTTGAAATAACTAATGTACAATAGTACTCACTCCGTGAGAGAATATTTATAAATAAAAAGCAATTTTACAAAATTATTTTATTATTGAAATAATTTAATGTTATAAAACTTATTTATTTAAATTAATATTAACATTTATATTAAAAGATATTTAGATTACTTACCTTTACACAATGACAGCTGTCATCTACGGCTGATGAAACGAGTGTGTAGTTACTAGCTTCGGAATTAAATTCAACGATACTGCTTATGCTTGTAAGTGAATATGTTTTAAAGGAAGGTCCTAATATTCACCTATTTTAATTTATTTTTCTTTCAAATAATTTCCAATGACAGACAATAATTATTGCAGAATTTTGTTCAATAATATAACAAAACAACAACCATTCAATGGCTACTTTATAATTTTAAATAGTATGTATATCTATGGACTGCCTAAGTGATGACGTAGAAAGGGCGGGGCAGCAATGTTTCCAAACAGAAGCACGTGGTAAAAGTCAGGTTTTTTCTTATTGAGTGACAACGCATCAATAGTATTTAACAATTGCTATATCTGAAATTGATTTAAAATACGTATAATAAATGACAACATCTATGAACAATAATCTCAAACGTTATTTACTGACAAATGACAGCACCAAATACCACGTGTGTTTGTTTGGAAACATTTCTATGACGTCACACTTAGGCAGTCCATTGACATGTCAGTGTCAAACGATGAACGAAAATATAAAAATGATTTAAGAAGTTTTTAGTAATATTTGTTTTTTACATAGTTACTTTTGATATGGTTGGGAAACAAGTTTAAGATAATACGAATAAATACTTTGTGACAGAACATATTTGTTTTTCTAATGTGCTGAATTTCACCGGTTAGTAATTCGTATGATCATTTTTTTAAATTTACAGGATTAGTTAGTTGCGAATATATGTAATTCAATATTTAAATTCACATTTACGGCCGCACTAAGACCCTAGGCTCCACGAAATTTTAGCTATGTAAAAATCGATTTGGTAGGTGGTGAAATATATTAGTGTAAAACCCAACACTATAATTGGAAAAAATTGCTAATTGTACATAATAAAATGTAGTAAAAATTGTAGTGTTAAATAATTTATAATTTTTTTACACTATTTATCGTAATAATTTAAAGACATAACATTCTACACTCTGATCAGTTTTGTCGAGTTCCTAATGAAACAAGTTAAAAATCGCACGTTAGTTTAGTTTATTGTGGTACTTCGAAGTGTTCGGGTGTATATTTCTGTGTTTTGTGTATTAAATGATAATACAAACTAACATTTAAAGTGAAATTTGTGTAAATGTGTTTTCTTAAACGAAGGCATCAGGATCAGGTTTGAAGATATCCCATTACCTGGTAAGTACTATATCATCATTTAATCTATGTAAAATGCGTTCTATACGAGATTTTTGAACATATTGTTTTTATTTATTTATAATGCATACATTCATACATACATATATGTTTGAATCTTGTAACATCATTATATAGTTAAAATACATTAGTTAATGCTATGTTGCGGAATATTCTTATTCAGTTTTGAATCATTTCTGCAGTAAAGCAAATTTAAGTTAATCTGCGCATGTCCATCAAATTAAATTTATATATCGTCTGACAGGTACTTTGATAATTAGGAATTAACGTAAATTACTAATTACTCTAATGATCATTAATATATGTCGTCTGTCTCGGCTATTAGTACCTGTATGAATATCCGTCAGTGCATTTTTCGTACAAAGAGTTGCATATTTTTGTACATACAGTTTAAAGAATTCACACGTCCTTTTATTTCGTAGAGATATTTTGGGTATTGAGTCGATATTTTGAGTTTAGTTGCGCCTTTGTTGGAGTTTTAGCGATAAGATCTGGCGTTCCGCGTTTACAGTGAAGGTTTTGCGTTTTCACTTCGCACTTCAATACAACATAAAATCCTGAATGTGTTCGACAAACTTCCAACTCTTACTGTTGATAGAAATTCTTCATTTCGAATTCATTCCTTTAAATAGGTACGCATCAAAATCTAATACACCCACTAAATCTAAATTGATTTGCAAGATATTCTTTTCTTTACCTGGATATGTGAGAACGGAAATTCCACAATTTTACTACAATGTTTTAGTCAAAACAGTGTTACAAAGTTCAACTTTGTACAACTGTGTCAGGAGATTTACTTATTTGTGAAGTTGGTTATGTTGTCAAATATATATCTTCCATTTTAGTTCTCAATATTGTCATTATGGAAAATAATTGCAATTATATTTTTATATGGGGTCCCGTGGCCGCGTGCCTGAGTGTCTGGTCGCGAACCTGGGGAACCGGGTTCGATCCCAACCGACGCCAAATATTTTCAATTTAAATGACACGGTAGAAATATGTCATCATCATTACCGAAATCTGTGTACAACACACACTGGCACACTCAGAAATGGGTAATATACCGTGATGATTATATATTTTTAATTTTTTTTTTTATATTTTTTATAATAATGTAATTACATCAGACAGTAAAGCTCTCTTGTAAATTAAAATTCAAAGTATTTATTTGTAGGTTTATAATAGTTATAAATTTTAACTCTAACCTATCTTCTAAATAACTGTTGTCAAAGTATCAAATGTCAAAATAAATTAAATGTCAAATATTTATTGATACTGTCAATGTTTTTATATATCTTTTAATTATATTATTATACAGGGTGTCTCTTAAATAGGGGGACATGGCTTAACCACAGATTCCTGAGGATAAAATAAGACGATTTAATCAAACTTGCTTCTACCGGAAAGTGTACCATTTAGCCAGAATTCTGCTTCAAAGTTCTTCGAAAAAAAATAATTTTGCTTATAATAATCGGACGCTTTATTCGATTTGGATGAAATTTTGTATGACAGTTTATATGGTTATAAGTCATCTTTTAAGGTGATACTTGTTATTATTAGTGAACCACTAGTGTATGAAACTTAGGTGTCCTAACATTAATTAGACCGTAACTTTTTAATGGCAATGCCGAAAACATGAATTTATTTTTCTTCAGAAAGATACATTCAATGGTAAACTTTTCTCTCTCTATATAATTTGTGATATCTGTTACGGTTCACACAGAAAAAAATAAAATATGAGTGTCTGCACTGCTAAATTTTTAAAATAAATTTAATCTAGCAGTCTATCCAAATGTCAAACAAGTAATTTTTAACGACAGTAACAATTGTTTTACGGGTTGTCAAAAATTTTCTTCGCAATATTCTAAAATTAGTAACATCCGTTTGTTCGGCCTAATAATATTTTACTACCATTATTATAAATAAGACGATTACATGTCTCAGCATACTCCTAAACAAGTTGTGAAGATTGACAACTCGTTACTGTCATATATTTATGTGTTTTTTTTTGGATTTTTGGATCAGCTATTATATAAAATAAAAAATAATAATATGAAGGCCACGTATTACAGTGTCCAGTTGTAATATTTCTTTTTCAATATACTATTTTGTACTTGTTCTTAGATATTAGCCCCAGGGCTGTGTTAATTAATGCTTTTGAAATGCCCGAGTTTTTTTGTCCATATTTTTATTTCCATCTGCACAGAAATTAGTCCCTAAGTGAAATTTTGAAAACATAAATGTTTTAAATTAAACGTGACGTACCGAAAGTTCAAATTAATTTTTAAATGCTTTTTAATCACTGCAGTGAGACAAAATAAATATGACAATTTTTACTGAAGTATGGATGAAATATATAACAGATTAGCGGAGAATAAAATTCAATAAATAATCATATTTTCCTCTCTGTTATATTGTATTTATAAGAAATAACAAACGTTTTAGAAATATGGGTTATAACTTACACTAAAGAATTGTAATATCTTTTTGTGTATCAGATATATGAACATCTGCTGTGTGTAGCGTGTATTTCGTTTCTTTCTTCTTATACGGTTTTTATTTGATATCAATTTTTAGAATAATATTGCAATAATGTTTAAATTTGTTTGTTGTTTTTATGAAACTTGTTTATCTAAAATTTTATACATCCCTTGAACATATACCGACTTAACCCAATAATAATAATAATAATAATAATAATAATAATAATAATAATAATAATAATAATAATAATAATAATAATAATAATAATAATAATAATAATAATTATTATTATTATTATTATTATTATTATCATTATTATTATATTTTTTCCGAGGACCACTACGAAAAGTATATAAATTCACACGCTAAACTATTACTGAAAGTTGGTCATTGCACATCACTACCAAAGCTGTGTGAAATGAAAGCTCGTTAGCCAATCAAATGCATCCGCAACTGTGTGATATGATTTTATCACACGCTGCGATTACTAAGCGAACTAACCTAAAAATTTGTATGTAAAAATTTGGCAGTTGCAAATAATTTGCTGAATTTACACGGATTAAGAAGGCTGGACCCTGATTTATCAAATTTTAACATAATTTGTGGTGAATTTTGATAGCAATGATGTCAACATAATCTGGTTTAAAATTTTTATGAAAATTTTATATTGTTTTATTTTTTGTGGTCGTCGGAAAAATATCGTGTACAACACGTGCTGAAAGGGTATTTCATCCAACTTTCAGCAATAGTTATACAATATACTATTTAATGTAGTAAGGTGTTTATAAAATGTTGATTTACGGGTAACCATAGAGAGTGTAAAACAGATTTTACATTGTAGGACAAATAGAAAATGATAGGGATCTAATTCTTATTAAGAAAGGCCTTTCATAATATTAATAGTAATAGTAACAGTATGTATCAGTAGTTTGGTTTTTAATATTTGTTGGGCAAGTATTTGTACTGGGTCCAGGATTGAATCACTCTATTTCCGAGATAAACGTAGTCAGTAATTCAAATAGTCGTTCTGTTCTGCAAAAAGTCAGCAGATAGGGCACGGGCGCGGATCTACGGAGTCCAGGAGAACAGCATTACTAATAAGTACGTTCTCTTAATTAAACACGGGACAATTAGCATGATAAATTCTCACTCCGTGCATATTTCACGTTTTATTACCTTCCTTCTAATACGAAACGTGATGCAAATACCTCCCGCTCAAATTAGATAACCGTTACTATATCGCTTCGTCATTTATCTTGCAAATTCGATGACTAATCTCTCTCCATTTCATCCAAGCTTTTACGTCTTCGACTTTCCTTCGATAATGTCATCACGGGCGTAAGACTTTCCACAGTGCCAAATCAGGTACAATATACCATATTCTTTCTCACATATAGTTTAACCGTAAAAAATATTCTAATTATACAGAGTGTTATGTAAGTAACTGTTCAACGCTGAACCCATGCTAGAACTGACCCCAAAGATAGTAAATCTGGCAATAATTTTTGTTTAACATACTTTCTACAAGAACTAGAGGCCTTTAAAACTGACCAATCACGTCGTAGTTCAAAACTTTATAAAAAAGTAAAAATCAATGTGTTCTCTGGAAAAATGTTGATTGTCAATCTAACGTTAAATGTTTTTTTGCATAGACGTTCAATTTATATTGTTTTTTTATGCATATGGTTTATGGCGAGACATTACAAAATAGTCGTACTACTGTAAGACGGTACAGAGAGTTATTTGCAAATAGACTTCAATAATTTTATATGTCATTTGTGACAGGTATCACATTTTTTCCAGAGAACACATTGATTTTTACTTTTTTATAAAGTTTTGGCCTATGACGTGATTGGTCAGTTTTTAAGGCCTCTAGTTCTTGTAGAAAGTATGTTAAACAAAAATTATTGCCAGATTTACTATCTATGGGGTCAGTTCTACTATGCGTTAAGCGTCGGACACTTACTTACATAACACCCTGTATACATATTAACATTATATTTACGAGTATAAATTAAAAGGTTATTTACATTTTTGGGAAAATATTGTGAAAACTCATATGTACAGGATGTTAATTTTAAATGGGTCACCATTGCTATCTCGAGAGCTATCAGAGACGGTTAAATGGCCAAACAATTTTTATTTTACAATACAAATTTAAAGAACACATTTTTTCTGCTAATGGAATTCAGAATTAAATTCTCTAAAAAAATTCTTTTTGCAACCTCTGCATACAGTTGCATAAAAAAATGTAATGAAAACATTGCATCTATCTTCTTCTAAAAGTTAGGTTATGTCTCCTTTCACTTCCTATATAAAGTAGTTTTCGACGTACGCTATTTCTGGACAAATATATACCGTGAAAAATTACGTACACATGCGCATTGAATCCAAAATAATCTTTAAAGTTCACGTTATTTATTTTGGCGCTATGTGAGAGCCAGGGTTGTAAATTGTCTGGGTTTTTTTTAGAAAAGTATAACCCACTTGGGTTTATTGTTTTCCAGATTTTCCTGGATATTTCTGGGGTTTTCTTTATTTTGTTTTATTTACTAATGTCCTATAAAACTTTATAGAGTGATTTATACATAATGATTTAGAGAATAAAATTCTAAATTTTCGTGTGCTAAAATTATTAAATTTACGCTTCTGATATTCGACTAAACTTAATTTTAAGTTTTAATAAAATGTATTCAGTATGCAATTATTTCAAAAAATGAAATTCAAGTATACTGTCGAATATATATATTTGACAGTTAATCTACGTTCATTTCTAGCTTTATCTCGTCTTCATTCGGGCACCATAAGCGTAAATTTAAATTTTTGCCCCCCTGAAGTGTAATGGGAACTTTACAATTGTATACACAGCAAGTGTAACCTACATTTTACGCTTACTGTGTTGTAACTTGTCTAACTATGCGGTAAAATAATCAAAATACACTGGACGTTTATGGGCATTTAGAAAAGAAATCATCTTTACTATAATAAAGTTCATGTAAAAAAGTACTACCTACTTAAGTTATTTTTTTACTTTAACATTTCCTATATTTAAAATTAATTTATATAAACCAAAATCACGACATCTGTCATTATTGTAAAAATCCGCCGTTATCGACATAGTCACCGATCGATATACCTGTCAAATACGCGAGGCAAACATTGCTGAAATGTCAAATATCGACACCTACCTATTATTTATTACGAAGAAAAGATGAGCAAATAAATATATTATCAGTCATAAACAACGTCTATTATTACAAATAAATTTTCGCTAGAAGAAGTACTCTAATGAAGGTAAGTAAAATCAAATTTGGAAATTGACTTAACCCCAGTATTTTAAACTAACCCTTTTCAGAAGTACAACCTATCTCGTTGAAAAAAGTGATTTTCATTATCGTCGGCCAAAAATATTTGATACAATTCTCGTGTGTGAAGTATTTTACAGAGCTCCAGCTAATAAGGCACGAGCCCTTAAGGGCTCGTGCCTTAAACAAAGCTGTCGCGCTGTAAATTACAACTTACACGCACTCGAATGTAAATAACTATTGAACACTCAAAAATTCAGGATTTTATTCTCTAAAATTGAATGTAGATAATTTTTTAAAAAACCTGTTTGCTATAGGCCTATGATTTCGTATTTCTTTATTTTACTCTATTTCAGTAGGTATTCGAATTTAATTTAATTGAGTGGGGATTTCTACTAGGTTTTTCAATGAGTTTTTCTATCCGATTAAAATCACAAAAAGCCACATGGTTTTTTCCAATTCAACCCTGGTGAGAACCCTCTATTAATGTTTTTACAATCAAAACTTATTAATTGACAAGCACGTATACTTTAGTTCTCAGTGCAAATGAAGCATTTATTTTCATTATAAATTAAGTGGTCCCTTCATATAATAACAGAATTTTATGTATGTAGATCTACTTTTCCGTTACAATTTGAAAATCTTTCACATCTCTTGCAAAGTATGTGAAAATGCGTAAATTTTATTACAATGTAGCTATCGCGTAACCGTAACTGAACGAACGAGAATATCGCTCCGTCATTTATCTTGCAAATTCGATGACTAATCTCGTGCATTTCATCCTCGCGTGTATTCGTCTTTCACTTCGATAACGTCATCACGTGAAATGAAGGCAGAGCAAGAGGAACGCTGGTTGAGATTCTGATTCAAAACTCATGGCGTGGTGGTTAAAAAATGGAGCCACCTCGCGACAGAATCGGATTCCCGGGAAACAAATCTTCACGTCCGCGTCCGCAGTGCACGTGAATAATACCCGAGGATGTAAGATGCGATGCGAGGGTGAAACATACCTACGCCACACCGACTTCCATAATAAGTTTTTAACTCTGATTTGTGAATTACTTGTATTTGTCATGAAGGATCTATGGTTATCATCGACGAATAAGTTTTGCTTCAAATCGACTTTAGAATAGTTTGAATTGCATTCTAAGTATTCCTGAATAAAATCATTTTTCATTGAACATAATAATTAGATATCAAGGAAAATAGGACAATGTGATTAAGTAGATAAAAGCTGCATTATAATTTAAACTAGCTACGTTCAAATTAAAGTTTTATCTCTAATTAAACTGTTTTTATCGATACTACGTAATTACGTATTATAATATTTTTGTTAGATATTAATTTGAAATAATAGAAAGTATTTATTATCAAATAGAATTCGTGAGACTGAGTATCTGGTCGCGAACCTGGGGACCCTAGCAAGTTTATATCTCTATCCATTTTTTAATTAATGTCCCAAAAGTTAATATACCCCATATGCAGATAAAACTTCAAAATTTTCAAAAATCTAATTTTTATGTATCTAGATACTTCTCAGTGCACTGATTCCAAATTTTGAAACCGCAGGTCGATATCTCTTTTCGTTCTCGAGATATTTAGATTCGAAGTTTTGCTCAAAACTGCCCATTTTTGGGTAATAACCCAAAAATGGGTCGAGATATGAATTTGAAGATATCATCATTCGATTCTACGGGCAAAATTACATAAGTATACCAATTTTCATAATTATTGAACACCGCATACAGTCTCTAAAGCAAAATAACTGAAAATGGCCAAAAATCACAAAAATCTAAGGTGTACCCCTTGCGATTTTTTCAGATTTTGTCCGTTCTCAAGGGTTTTCAATCTTTTATTCATAAAAAATGAACCGGTTAATCAAAAATTATGAAAATTGGTATACTTATATAATTTTAAACGTAGAATCGAATGGTGGTGTCGTTAAATTCGTATCTCGACCCATTTTTGGGTTATTACCCAAAAATGGGCAGTTTTATGCAAAACTTTGAATCTAAATATCTCGAGAACGAAAAGAGATATCGACTTGCGGTTTCAAAATTTGGAATCAGCGTATTAAGAAGTATCTAGATACATGAAAATTAGATTTTTTAAAATTTTGAAGTTTTTATGTGAATATGAGGTATGTATATTGACTTTTGGGGCAATAATTCAAAACTAGATAGAGATCTAGACCAGAAATGGGTAATTTTGAGAAAATCTTTGAGGTTGAATACCTCCAAAACTAAAAGAGATATCAACCTGCGTTTTCATGATTTGGGATCAGTGCATTGGGAAGTACGAGATACATAAAAATTGTATATTTGAATATTTTCAACTTTTTAACCAAATGTAGGCATTTATGACTTTTTGAGGTAAAAACTTAAAAATGAGAACAGTTGTGAACTTGGTGGTAATATTAGTCAATTTTACACACAGTACTAGATATGTAACTACACCAATTTTTATGTGTATGAAACAAAAAGTTTAACAACGGTCTAGTATTCACATTTTCTACAATTTTGCACAAATACCGAACTTTTCTAATACTACACTGCGCCTCATGCCTTATCGGGATTTTAAGTTAACAAAACAATCTTAGGTTCGGGACTGTCCAATTTTAATTCGGGTGAACTAGTGTATGCCTCAACAGAAAGAGTCATACAGAATATTTTCAGAATGCAAGACCATGTTTTATTATATCAGACTCAGTCTAAAATTGAGAGAATAGCCGTCGTGTTTTTTTACCTCTCTCTAAAAGAGATATTGAATTATAATGCAATGCAATATTTATATAACATAAAATGGAAATGGCGAAAGGTATTGTGCTGGCTAGAACAGATTTTAATTTTTGCAAATATCTTCGAATTGTGAATAATATTAGATTTCAATTTCTACATCTTTTTGACACTTTTTATATTCATTTGAATAGCGATGCTGGATTTTGAGATATGATGTCAAAGTTTTAGTTGTTATATGGACACCATGAAAGTTCCATCATTTAAAAGGTTTTTTTTTAACTATCCAACGACGCAGACAAACGGATCTTGTGTTGTCGGTACCAACAATGTAAAACTTATAATATTAAATGCATAAGTTGTAATAATTGATCAACTAAAAAACAATTAAAAATAAAAATTGTAAAATATACATTTTCCCTTAAGCATTTTTTCTCACATAATGAAACACCATTAATGGTCGTATTATGGTCAAAATTGTAAAAAAAAACTGACAAAACACGGCCATTTTTGTTGATGTTGATTAATATAAAATTATACGTCTACTGTTATTATTGTCTGCAAATGAATGCATTGGAAAGTCTTCATTCATTTAGTTGTTACTTCTATTAATAATTAATAAACTAGTTTTGCAGTTTGCTTGCATATTCCAAACTATGAGCAGGTATAGTGCCCGCAGGCAACAATCTACAAAATATTCATTAGCAAATATAATTAATGTAATAATTTGTATAATGCATAATGCAAAATAAATTATTGAAATGTCAATTACTACATAATTACTAATTATAAAAATGAAGTTTTCAAATTATTAAATTTAAAACATATTTTCTATATTTTTCCTCTTTAGTTGGTAACACACATACATAATAATTTTGTAATATTGAGTAATAATAATAATAATAATAATAATAATAATAATAATAATAAGAAGAAGAAGAAGAAGAAGAAGAAGAAGAAGGAGAAGAGGAAGAAGAAGAAGGAGAAGAAGAAGAAGAAGAAGAAGAAGAAGAAGCGCTTTTTAAGTATTTTACGCACAACTGTATTGTAATTGTTTGTTTACATTTTAGTTACCATGGCGGAAAATGAAAGATTACACCCTGCGGGCGGTAAAGTGTAAAGCAAAAGCCCGCCGGGCGATAAAATATATGACAAAAAAACACAAATAACGGTAAATAATATTTTATTTGTGGATATTTATAATACAGTTGGATATATTATTCAACGAAATTCCCTCCAAATGAATTGTCTCTGAAGATTTCTTTAACTGGAGATTCAACTGATTTCTGTCTTTTTCAGTTGCAGAAATGTCAGATGACAGACCAGGTTTATCATGGTCTTTAGTACCAATAATCAGTCGAGCTGTTTTATTTTTTACTTCTACAGAATCTTCCAAATAACCATCGGTGCTTTGACTTACCAGGACATAAATCCGCTAAAGCTTCATTAGCTTCTAGCAAATTTTTTTTCAGAAATTTCAGTATCATATTCAGGTTAAAGCTTCATGCTTGACATTTTTAATTATTTGTTTACACAAAACAAATAGTTACCAATACAACGCATCGCCTAAATGTTTCTTGGCATAGCCATCTGGCCATCTAATATTTTTTACATAGCAACAAGCTTTTAGTCATGCAATTAAAAATTACGTTTCAATTGGTTTCAGTTGTGCGTAAAATGTTGTACGTACCTCAGGCCGAAAAAGGTTTACGCCCTTGGACGAATAAAAGCCCTCCGCTTCGCGTCGGGCTTCAAATTTCGTCCGCAGGCGTAAACCCTTTCTTTCGGCCCTCTACACGTAAATAACTATTTTTTATTGAGTCGCTGTCGTACAATGTGACTAAAAATAACCGTACGAGCTGAAGACTAAGCTATAGACTTGTATCGTATATGTATTTATTGGTACCCAAATTAAGAAAATTGAGAAGTCAAGAAAACGAAACAAAATAAGTACAGAAGGTTTTTATAACTAAATTGCAGAGATATTTTGCTGAACTCAACAATAAACACCCTAAACTAATACTTTGAAATGTCCGTGCAAATCTAACGCCCACACGAACACCAATACTTACGTAGTCTGTTGAAACCCTTGTTCGTACCTTATCTTTTAATTATATTAGTAGAACAATTTCACTCTTACTGGAATTGTACATGCAGGTATATGTGTCTGTATATAACGGGAACATGTTCTCGCTCCAGTTCCAGTTTTCAGATGTCGGAAACTCGAGTACGGAGTTAACAAATCCGTAGACACCATAAATGAAATAAATGTCTGATCCGAAACCCTATATCTCTTCTTTCTTTAAATGAGAAATCCTAAACGTGTAACTTTTCACGACAACCTCCTTACGCTTTACGCCCTAGATTCGATCCTTCTACGCGCTTCGTAAATACCAAGTGAATGGAAGCTGAAGCAGAGCCCGGATTCATTCTACACTACTATTCAATCAGGAATCCACCAACTAAATATTCATATCGAAATATCAGTAAAATTGTATACCTAATTTAAGGTGGAAAGGAAATAATTAATAAAGACCTTTTTGGCTACTAAAATTCACCAATACAATCAATTTTATATATTTATTTTTCATTATTCCGCTCTATTGGCGATTCAAATTAACTTTTCCCGCCATTATATATCAGTGTTGTGACGTCACAAAACTGTACGAGCTGTCAATCTGTCACTGATATAATGAATTTTATGCGTTTTCGAAAAGTTTAAAAATATTAAACTTGTGTTAAAGGATGTTTTAAATAGCCTGCAATCTCTAGAAAGTTTCTGTGAAGGAAAGAAGATGATATATTTCGGACAATGTTTAGTTTTAACTTTCTCCACCAGATAGAGTTTGCTTAATTTGAATCGCGATATTCGCGATGTAAAAAATAACGTTCAAATATTTAAAGGACATGTGATCAAAATAAAGTAAAAAGTTTTAGGCTGTGTCCGATGTTGCACTTTTCTCACCCTAATATCTAAATCCTAAATTTATATGCCCTAAATCTAGCGATTATTTAGGATTTTAGGAATTAGATTTTAGGATTTTGCAGGAGCACACTATGCCTTGAAGTTGACGTGCATCATTTTCGTTACTATAATTTGTGCAAAACATCAAATTTACTGTCAGAGAATAGCTTCTTAGCTTTTATTTTATAATATATAATATTAACATTTACTCTCAAGCGTCAAATTGAATCGAATTATATATTTCATTTTTGTTATTCTAAAGTGTTGCCATACAAACCAATGAATATCACTAGTGTGCCATTCGGAGTTGTATTTATGTGAAGAAGACCTAAATCCTAAATACTAAATGCCAAAATGTGACATCAGACACAGCCTTAATATACATGAATCCGAAAATGAATCGTTTTCGAGATACCTACTAGCGTTTTATTTTTCAATAAATTATTTTTTAGATTTTGCGTTCATAAGCAGGCTTGACTGCTATCTTAATGATAATGATTTAGCTCTTAATTATGACAAATGTTCATGTATAACATTCCCTAGGAACAGAAATACATATGATTACAATTACAGTTTT
This sequence comes from Ophonus ardosiacus, assembly GCA_943142095.1. Classification (NCBI taxonomy): domain Eukaryota; kingdom Metazoa; phylum Arthropoda; class Insecta; order Coleoptera; family Carabidae; genus Ophonus; species Ophonus ardosiacus. The sequence continues at coordinate 45,280,871 of OW964833.1, read as the reverse complement.
GACGGGAACAATGTGAACCGAGTAAATCATGTAAAGGATTTAGGAGTTATCTTAGATAACAAATTAATCTTTGATTTGCATATTGACCATGTTGACAAAAAATCATATAAAATGCTAGGATTTATTTTAAGAATTGGGGATAAATTCAAAAGTACTGGAACTTTCATATCTTTATACTACTCACTTGTTCGTTCGCATCTTGAATTTGCCGCTATTTGTTGGTCACCTTTTTATCAAATATACACTAATAGAGTTGAAGGAATCCAAAGAAAATTTTTATACATTTTAAGTAAAAAATTTCCAGATAACTCTATTGTGTTAACATCTCTACAAAAGCCTCGAACAATGATGGATCTAACCTTTTTATTTAAATTGTTAAACAATATCATTGACAGTCCAGCACTACTTAATAAAATATCATTCAGAATACCGTCATATTCTACCAGATTTATTTGCTGTTTCAAGCTGTAGAACTAACTCAGCCGTCAATGCCCCACTTCTTAGAATGATATCCACATTTAATAACTTGTCAGTGATGTCTAATTTTCCAGATATATATAACTGTTCATTAAGAACTTTTAGGTCTTTTGTCTTTAAGTAATGTATTTAAAGGTATTTTATGTGAATTTAAAATGTTTTTTTTTTCTTCTTTTCTGTTGTAATTTTTACTCGTAACTTTATTTAACTTCATTTCATTTAATTATGCACCTATGTATAAAAATATGTTTATGTGTATTTGTTTTGACAATGATGTAGTAATTTTTGTATGTAATTAGTGCTGCACAGTTATTGGGACTTGTCCTGTTGTGTGGCCTTCTTCTTATAAATAAATAAATAAATAAATAAATAATGAAGTCATTACGATACGCAATTGCGCATTTTTTTGTTTTAGAAGGTTGGTACTAGATGACATTTACTTAACCCGTTTTTACGTAATTTAGCATATAATTTAGTATACTGTGATATATCTAAATTCTTGTATACTGACCACAATGTATAAGATTTTTTCGTCTCACTTTTCTTCTCAAAATAAGGGATCAAAACATTCTCTGATGATATAATTTTTCATCGTACATTTCAATTTTCATCGTACATCGTACAGAATCATACAGGTGTAACTTAGGCACTTTATGCCTGGTGTAGTGGTACTGATAATTACATAACAAGCACTCGTTTCTTTGTTCATATTTCACAAGGTGAGAAACTATCGGATATCACATGGCTTGAATTCGCAGTAATTTGATGATTACTAGTCGTGCTAGGATATCGATATTAGCTGACGGAAGGAAATGGTTAGTACTTCCGCTGATAGTGTACACCGCACCGCATAGTGGATGTTAGTGTTAGTGAACACCCCTACAGAGCTTGTAGCTCGTAGCTTGGAGCTTGTAGCTTGTGGCTTTAACGCTGTTCATGTTTCTAATCAATAAAATCGTTTTGTTCATCTCACCTTGGTATTCAATTATGTGGGGCTCATTTGTGTTATAGGATAGGAAATTGAGCTTAGTGTCACCGCAGGAAAAAACTTTATTGAAAGCACCATCACTTTATATCATCTATATACAGATTGTTCCAAATAACGTGCCATGCATGAAGATTTTAAGCACTAAAAGAGATACGAGGAGGATAAGTCTCTATGACAAGTATTATCCAAATTTAAAATAAATTATTACTTTTTAAAAGAGTGGTATCCTCACTTCTACAGGGTGCCCATTTTATAAGTTCCCGCCTTAAAGTTTATAAATAGGCAACCCATATTACATTTCATAAGTAGCATATTACTCTAGTATAATACCTTTGAATTTTTTCAATTGCATTTATATTAGAAGTGTAACATGGATTCCATATTATTGATCCAAATTCTAGGTATGGTCTAACAATTGAATAATATAATAATTTATATGTCAGTGCATTACGAAAGCTCTTAGAGATTCTAAATATAAATCCAATTAATTTATAACTTTTGTTTCTAAAGTACTCAATATGGTCATTGAAAGTTAGCTTCCGGTCGTATAATATACCTAAGTCACGAATAACGGAATTATTTGTTAGAATATTTCCAGCAATTTTATAATTGTAACTTATTTTAGAGTGATTTCTAGTACTGCATACTGGTCTAAAAAATTTCAAGTCATCAGCAAAGAACAGAAAGGAACAAGTTATTCTGAAATTGCATTAGTTGTTGGAAAGTAGGTAATTTTTTATTGGTAATGATTTATATGTGTTATTTTGCAAGTGACAGTACGCAAGTAGATAATTTAATTAAGTGTTTGCAAAGAAGCAAGACGAACGGAGTACTAGCAGCAGATCCAGATCTCGACCTCTGCTTTATCAATGATAAAAACTTACTTTCCACTGAAGTTGTCCAAGTTTTATATGCATCTTGTCCGGAACTGCCATAACTCACGAGTATTTACACATAAACTTTTGTATCCGGCTATTTTGTAACTACCAATGTAGTAAATTTTTTATGAACACGGATCTTTGTTTTAGATGTTCCAATTAACTTGGCCATCGTTGTTATCTTTCTAAATAGCGACTATGCTCTTCTTAAATTGAGATAAAATGTGCCATTTTATGTAATTAATTGCGTAATATCTGGAAGAAAGCGTGCTCACTACTTTCCGTGAAACATTTTCTCGCAATTTGATAGAGATTTTTCTTTTTCATTTAGCTTTAAATCTTAAATCTGAAATGAATTTATTTCTGTATTTATGTTCTCCTGTACCTGTTTGTCTAACGTCTAAGTGAATATTTCATCATTTTAGTTTTGTTGGCATTGAAATAGTTACGTTCGAAATTCTTTATACTGAGGTAGACTCAGATTTCCAACTTCTAAAGTAAATTAATTACATAATTTCATCTCTTCAACTTGCGCTGCGCGTTGCTATTTCTCGACATGGAGTAAATTATTAATTTGGATTTCATATTTATTTTACGTCCTAAATTCTTAACTGTTAAATTACAGACTCATGTCTTATTCTTTAAGTTAAACTATTTTCACTCAAGCTGTTGATTTAGCTTCTCTTTACTTGTTTTACTTTGTCGTATTATGACATTTCAAATGCAAAATATAATAGGAATTGTATTATATTCTCTTTGTTACATATAGTAGAAGGGATGGAAGGACCAACCGTTGAATGGTTTAAAGGTAAAACAAAAGGCATAAATGGTCCACGTGTATTGTAAAATTCTTTATTAAGGACGTTTTGGACTTAGGGCAAGTATATTTTCAGCTATAATATCCCGAGGACATTGATAATTACGAAATAATTTTATGACAGTTACCGAAAGCGCGTTGCTTGGTAACAGCCCGACGCCGAAGGCGGAGGTGTGTTACCTAAAAGCAACGTGCTTGAGGAAGTGTGATAAAATTATAAGTATTTATCAATGATCGAGAGGTATTCGGTGAAATTTTTTTTTGCAGTTTTAACATTAAATTTGCCTAAAATTTGTAATTGACAGAATTTTTGTGTCTAACATAGTGAATGTCGCTATAAATTTGTGTAATGAGAATGAGACCTCTTTGAGTGAGACCAAAGAGAAGAAGATAAGACATACAAAAGTCTATAAATATTCTTTACATTTAATTTTTTATTTACTACAGTATTTTTTTGATGTGTTTTCTTCTATAATTTTGTTGATTAAATCGTCATTTTCATTGACAGCGTGAAAATGACATTTTCAAATTAAAACAATTAATCTTTAATTATATGTCAAAAAGTGTTTGTTACTTAGTGACATAAGTGATAATTGTCTTAGGATAATTATCAGTGTACGTTTGTTTTGATTGGTTACTTTCGCACACGTGGTCAGCAATAAAGGGATTCAATTGGATAATTTTTTAACCAAAAAATTTTCAAAATAATATTTTCTTTTACTCAGGTAACAATCCATAATTTTTTTTATAATTTAAATTTTTTAATAGAACGCTTCTTGATAAAACTTCTTCTTGCCCATATCGTCTAAAATAAATTTGCTTATTTAAAGATAATCGCTATCTGTTTTAATAACAGAGATAATTACTTGTCCATTCTTGCGTGATCACCCTGTATATTATATTACAATATAATTAATAATTTTTTCCTTTTGTAGGTAAGTACCTGTTTTCCTTGTGAATTCTTAAGAGGGTCAGAAAATAATTGTAAGTACTATACTAAAAATATTTTTAATGTGCCTGTAATAAAAATATAGGCTTTTATTTCAAGTTACTTGAAAAGTGTCTTTATGAGTGACCTTACAAGTATATTTACACGATCAAGTTTTGCGTGAGTTAAAATATCCAAGTGTCAAAATTTAAGTTATACTTACATTAAGATTTCAATTACTTCTCTATCCCATTTTGCCATTTTTCAGTTTAATATCGATTACTTATAAAACTAATTGTATACATCAAAGATATAACCACAAATGACAGTTAACAGTTACTTGACAGTTAAAATTTGTTGGGACTTTTAAGAAAAAGTAGGGCATGTTCCAGTTTTTCGTTAAAAGTTTTTCGTTAAAAGTCGATTCATTTGTCTCTCTCGCACTCATGTCATTGTGCGAGAGAAAACTCAAATCACTTGAAACGAAAAACTTCATTGTGTAATGCACGCTTAACAAATTCTGACACATAAAATGTCAAATACTTCATTATATTTTTATTCAAAAATGTCGCAGCTAAATAGAGACAGATATCACTAAAAATATGTTAAATTTCACACGTTTGCAAATATAACTCATGAGAAAAATAACAACCGAGAAATCTCGATACAATTCTCGAGAATCGAGATCTCGGCAAATATATCTCGTCTCGTAAAATATTTTTTTACATTTCTGTCTCGTCTCGTTGAGACGAGAAATCTCGAGTACGAGACGAGACGAAAATCGAGAAATATCTCGTCTCAATAGAATCACTATATCTATATCAGTTTTTTATGTACAATTTTGGAGAAATTACTTCAAATAACAGTTTTAGAAAATTAAATTTTACGCATCTTTTATTCGAAATATTTTTCTCCAAAATTATTTATAAGCGATGGGTAGAGATAAAACACTTGTTCATGCTACTAGCCATACTGTTTTAACCATCCTGGAAACGATAAGATAATTACAAAAAAAAAATCTGTTGTGGCCAGCACAAGACCTCTCGCCATTTCCACATTAGACTATATAAGTATTGTATTGCACTTCCCTTTCAAACCGTCGTTTTATAAAAAAAATACAGAACTTTACCCAAATACTGGTTTTTATTGTATTTAACATGTCTTCTGCACACATATAATTCTAATTATAACTATTTTTCATTGTCTGAGGAAGTTTCTAAATGCCAGAGATTCTTCCAATTCATTAACCAGATTTCTGATGGATATATACATTTTACCTATAATTTCAAATATTTAATTAATAAAACAATAAGAAAGATTAAATATACTTCTCAGAAAAAGCTGTCAGAATGTCACTAAAACTGTTGATTTTTGACACTGACATGTGTCATTTAAAAACTATGTTATAAACATTGGAATTTGTCAACTGATTTCCTTAGTGCCTTGGCCTCTGCTATTAAATTACTCTATATATTATAGTGCCTATATCTCTAAATCTATACAAGATATAATAAAAATTTTAAGTGCATTAGATGGAGAATTTTATGTTCTTCAATATTTAATAACAAAAATTTCCAAAAAATTATATTTAGAAAAATTTTTCTCAGAAACTACTACTTCCGGTTGTTCAATTGTTACCAAAACCTTTTCAGCTCTTCCCAGGAATGTCAGATTGAGGAATCCATAGTTAAACAACATCCAGACATACACACATACACACATACACACATCCACACACACACACAGACATCATTTTAAAAATGTTATAATCGGATTCTAGGGACCTTAAATCGTGCTTATTCACTGAAATCTGGATATGTGAATTTTAGCATGAATCCAATACCTCTCTTGGCGAGAGGTAATAATAATGAACAGGAAAATTGAAATACATGAGATGTTTTACAGATGTAGTTTGGTATGTATCCCCGAGTAAAAAATTGTTGACAAGTCCCTTCTGTTTAACGGCAACAAAGATCGATGAGTTGACGCATCCTTTCAATACTGAAGGTGCCGAATATGTTTAAGGTTACCTACCAACATTACTGTCACCGCAGGGAACATCCAACACTCTCCCGGTTTTTTAATAAAAATAAAATTGAAACGTTTCCACAAGGCACAAGGCTCCTCGCTAAATAATGACTGTTTGTACCAAAAGAGCTATGGTGTGTTGCATTTAAATTACCTGTAATGTCTGCAAAATACTTGAATAAAATGAGCTTGCAACCTCTGGAATTATAATTCTTTCCAGCTTTCGCTACGAATTCATTATATTTTGAATAACATGTATGCATACAGGGTGTATCAAGATAATGGGACAGTGCATTTTATTCGTGTAACTAAACTTGATTACATCGGTGTAAATGGCCATAAGGCCTTTTCTACAACTGAGTCGTTTGTCGGTTGTCGCTTGTCGTAAGTCGTTTGACGTTAGTAGCACCCGACATTGCTTTCTACAATAGTCGGAAGCTGTCGTTGCGAACTGTCACTTTTAAGGTTTTAAGTGAGGTTATGGATACTATATCTATTCGAATTTATTTTAATTTAATTGTAATATAGCTTCAAATAATAAAACTACGACGGCCGATGCAAAAGAGAAGACAAATAAAATACAAGATGATGGTGGGTAAAACCTCATATTACCATTGATATTAGGAACCCCCTAAAAACAAATACTAACGTAATTTATTCAGAATATTTTGATTGTTAGCTGTTGCTGTTAGTCATTTATTTTGGTAAAATGAGTGATGTAAAAGGATTTTCAGATTTTTTAAATTTTGATTAAGAAGAAAGAAAAATAAAAGCTATTTAGGTAATGCTTAAAAGTCATTTTTTGTTATGTAATAACTGAAATTATTATATTTTTAGATGAAACATTATGATAACCATTTGTTTCTAGCGCATTAGCCGTGAAATTGTTAATAGTATCGCAGAAAAATTTGCAACAAGTAATAAGCACAAATGGCATTTTGGCGTAATACGGAAAATTTTCTGCTTTAAACCAAGTAATAATAATTTTCTTAAGTTTCCTGATATATATTTTATATATTTTCTTCTCTTAGGTTCAATTTTTTTTTATAGTTTGTCGGACATCAAACAGCCAGTTTTAGAGATGTTGCTTACCGTTTTGATATTAATATCAGTTCGTTACTCCGAATTATTAAAAGATTAACAATTTTTTTAAGTAATCTATCGGCTGAAATTTTTGTGACCTATTGATAATGAGAAAATTACAATTGAACAATTTTTTTAGAGAAAATGCATTGTAGCAAGGTGAGCATAGTGCAATAACAAGTAATGAACTTTATTATAAACTTCTAAATTACAGTTTCAATAACTACATTTTAACTCTGTTATCTTTGTAAGTCAAAATTCTGTTTAGAAATAATAATCATTATTCTCTCATATATCTGTTTAGTCTAAATGTCAACCGCGTAGACATTTATTGTTTTGACAATTAACCATATAAGTTATTGCGTATGATACGTGCAGTCTTGTTATTTAGCTATGGATGCTACACCCCCGCATCCTTCATCAGATATGCCTGTTGAAGAGATAACCCTTTGTGTTAAAGCAGTCGAGATTAAATACTCAGACAGGACAGATATGTAGTCAATTTTTCTATGTGGGATGTCAGTTCTAAACCATGGACGCAACTTACTATTCTGCGTTCCATCAAAACGCAGTCCTGGATCAGTCCAAAACCAGTACTTTGTTAGTGCATGTGTAGTAGTTCAAAAATCGTAACATGTAAACTGTATTTTGGAACAAACCTTATATTATCTTCAGTTTTCAAGTTGTCAATTAAGTTCCAATATGAAATATGTCTATTTCATTTATTACTGTCCACAAGTCCGCTTTTTAAAATAGTTTAAAGTGACAGTTTCCTCTAATCCAATTGAAATAGCAATAGTTTTATAGTTCCTTAACTACGTGTGTAGCGTTTAAAATTCTAAATAACCAGCAAGCGAAACTGTTTGATTCTGGAAAGTGTCGTTTCTCACTCGAGGACTCAAGGGCTAAATCTAAAGGATGAGGCACTACAAACGATACGTATTCATATACCTCTACTTCTACCTTATGTCCAGGGCAGACTGATTGCTCATCTGCATACCAATTTATCAGGGAAATTACCTCCATTACTACCCTGGTTTTGCTTGTCACTTGCCACTGTATCTCATCAAGTAGTAACACACTTATGGATGTACTTCGCATGAAGATGTACCGTTAATTTTTGGGCTAATTAATTCGGAGATATTATTAACTGTTTGTCATGAATGATTACGGGATGTTATGCTTTCTAACCAAGACCCGTATTAATGAATTTATTCTCTCTCTACAAATTTACGGATCGTCATTTTAACACCGGATTTGTATTTTCATATCAACGGATTTAAAATTGTTATTTCTCCTTGTAATTGATGTTATTTTTCTGGAAATTAATATTCGTAAAAACCAATTAAACGGACCCGGCGTGGCCGTGCTGCGCACGTAGCAAAGCCAGGGTCGAATTTATGGTGGTGAGGGCCCCTGGGCGAATACTAGGAATATTTGTTATTTACTTTGTTACTTATGGCAAGTTTGTCAACACTTACTCATCTAGTTATATTTAATATTTAAAATTTACTATATTTTTATTGGTAGTATGGAAATTATTAATGGACTAACATCACAGTAAAAAAGTTAGGAATATTTGTTTGTCACTTACTTTTTTATGTCATGTTTGGTAACACTTGTATACCGATTTCACATTGATCTAATTAGGAATATTTATTTTTACTTAGTTACTTACAACATGTTTGGCAACACTGTCGAAATGCACACGAAGCACGGACATGAACCTTCAAAAATTATAATTTTTAAATATAATGTTTTAGGCCTTTTTGACAATTGCGGAATTATTGCCCGCTGTCATAATTTATATTTATGAATTTAACTTCTTTCAAATTGTTCTCATTTCATAAATAATTCAATTTAAATGTTCTGATTGACATGTCAAAGAAACATTCTTTGTCTTAAATTTTTCAAAGAGGACTTAATTTTTGATTTCAAATTGTTTTAAAAAGCCAAAATTTCACCTTTAAAATTGTTTTACATGAAAACTATGTATCGTAAAGAAAAATGTCCTATTACTACGAAATCAAGTTGAGTTGTTCTCAAATTGCAACAATTTTCATTAAAATCGATCGTACCGTTCAGGCTGTATAGGATAATAAAATTTTCGCGATTGCCATGATGAAACTGTAGTGAATTTACCTGTTTAGTATAAAAGACTAGCGAAACTCGGCTACGCCGAGTATTCCCTGGGGCTCCGCCGATAATGTTTTATAATAGTTTTACGTAAGTCCAATCCGTCTAGGTGGGGAACCACTGGCGGACAGAAAATTTTCTTTTGATTATTGATTGTTTAATTTTTCTTTCCTTCGATATAATATGCATAATAAAAATAATATATATATCACGGCATATTACCCATTTCTGAGTGTGTGCCAATCTGCTTTATCACAGATATCGGTAATGACGATGACATTTTTGTACCGTGCGGGTGCTTACCAGGTATCACTACACGGGTACTCATTGCTGGTATGGAGAGTAACCACATGGGTCACTTTTGTACCATTTAAAATTCGAAATATATTTAGCGTCGGTCGGGATCGAACCCGGTTCCCCAAAATTCGCAACCAGACATTCAGGCACGCGGCCACGGGTCCCTATAAAAAATAATAATGCATAATAATGAATGATTATATTGCATTTTGAATATTTTTAGTAAAAAAAAAAACATTTTATTGTGCACAAATAATATATATTATTTATTTATTAATTTATTTATGATGTATAAATTTTATATACCTTATCTTAAAGAGGCACTTTTCTGGTTTTTCTTGTGGCAAAATCGTCAATCACATCCTCAAAAGATAACGCGCTTAAAATATCGTTATTTATGCTTAAAATCGCTAGATCTTTCAGGCGTTTTTGGGTCATTGCAGTTCACAATCTGTTCTTTACTAATTTTAATTTTGAAAACGACCTTTGAGCCGTGCAATTAGTAATCATCAAAACAAGGTAAGTTGTCAAAATTATTTCCATATTTGCAAAAATGCGTAGAATTAGGTAATATTTTATAATAATGTGTTAAGTTTGACGTCGACCAGATTCGAACCCGAACCGTTAGAATAATAACCGTGGGACTCCATATTAATTTACAAATATAAATGTTAAACAGTGAATGAATTAACCAATAAATATTTGTTTTTTATGTATAGGCATTACATTTTATTTGGAGAAACGTATATGGAATGTATTATAGTATATAAAAAACATAATATTAATAATGAATATAAAATAATCCACTTGTCGGTTTGTAGTAATAGGAATACGGTCTCTACGGACTGTGAAATACCATATTACATGCTCTTAATATTACAGATTAGCACATAAACTGCACTAATACGATTCCGGAATTGGAAATATCTCTGATGCTCAAAATTAGGATAACATTGGCGTACAAGCAGCGAACAATACAGTGTATAATATCCTCTCAAAATATTATATTAAAATCATTATACCTCGAAATATATTACAATGTGAAGTATACAGGGAAAAAGAAGCTTAAGCCTGTTTTACATTATACTTTTTTTGGCTAAATTCGATAGCGATTTTTAAAAACTTTTTTGGCTAGAGAGTGTGAGCATGCCTACTATTTTTTTACAAGTTAATATGGTGTCGTTTTAATTAATCAGCTCATACCTCAAAAAAGTTTAGCCAACTATTTCCGGATTGCTCAACATAAAGTTTTTGACTAGCTTGAAAAAATTGTGCAGTCCTAATTGATCCATCCCAACTGCTTTAGTATTCTAATGATCCACTTCTACCTGTTCCTGCGATTTCTATAATAATAATAATAATAATAATAATAATAATAATAATAATAATAATAATAATTTTTATAGGGTGTCGGATTTGTGTATTTTCAATAATACAAAAATTCGATGAAAAATCATGTAACGTCAAAGGGCTGTAACAGGAGATCCAATGATGTAAAAAAATCATGCGTGACACAAAAAGAAAGAGAATTTCATGCTGAAATTGGACATTCGTCGTCCGTTATTCTATAGGCAACTGTGTGTGTGATGCATAAAAATATGAGAAATGAACTAAATTATTTAGCTCATTTCCCATATTTTCATGCACCACTCATACATGGTTAGAGATAGGATAACGGACGATGGATGTCTAAATTCAGCATAAAATTCTCTTTCTTTTCACGTCATGTATGATTTTTTTATATCATCGAATCTCGTGTTACAGCATGATTTTTCATCGAAATTTTGTATTATTGAACATAGATAATGTAACTTCAAAGGGCTGTAACACGAGATCCGATGATGTAAAGAATCATGCATGACATGAAAAGAAAGAGAATTTCATGCTGAATTTAGACATTCATCGTTCGATATTCTATATTCAACCTTGTACGATTGGTGCATGAAAATATAAGAAATGAAATAAATTATTTAGTTACTTTCTCATATTTTCATGCACCACCACGGATGGGCACGTAAAATACGTCACGTATTTTACGTTATATTTTACGCGTAAAAAATTATTTTTTACATTGACAATATTTGAGAATTTTTTACGTAGATAATGTAAAATATTATTACCATGAGTATATTTTTATAAAGATATTTTCTTTTACACTGTAATGAATATTCTAGAACAAGCAGTCCACGTGACATCAATATGTTTTTTTTTTTATTCAGACAAACAATTAGTTATCTTCAAACTATCAACAATCAGATTAGTAGGGAAATATATTCTTGAGACATAACCTCAAACGTCAAACTTTAAACACATTTTACGTCAAAATTAGACTAAATACGTAAATTTAAAGAATATTATATTTTAAAATGTTTTCTATGTTTTATGTAAATTTTAGGCAGTTTTGTATAGAAATAAAATTTGAAGACATTTAAAAATAGACGGAATTTCATACAAATTTGAAACATTTTATGTTAATTTATCTATAGTTTTAGAATGTTTTTTTTTTTTAATATTTTACAAAAAATTCAGTCTTTTTCTTATAAACTTATCATAGTTTCAGTCGTTTTAGAATATACTTATGATAGGATTAAGGAAAAGTTACTGTAATGTGACATTTGTAAATAGCAAGTCATCTAGTATCGTTATGAAGAACTAAAATTATACATTATCTACGTTTTTTACTTATTTAACATTTTTACGCATTTTTTACACGTAAACGTAAAAAATACTTTTTTACGCGTAAATGCACATCCCTGTGCACCACTCATACACGGTTACAGATAGAAGAACGGACGATGAATCTCTAAATTCAGCATGAAATTCTCTTTCTTTTCATGTCAGGCATGATTTTTTTACATCGTCAAATCTCGTGTTACAGACCTTGAATTTACATAATTTTTCATCGAAATTTTGTATTATTGAAAATTAATCATGTAACTTAAAGGGGCTGTAACACGAGATCCGATGTTGTACAGAATCATGCGTGACATAAAAATGATTTTTTATACGACCATTGTGATAAGTATGACATATCAACGTAGTATCCTAACACTGAAAGTTGAACTTATCACATTAGTGTTACGATATATTTCATATCGTAATAGTTGACACGGTTGCTAGGTTACTGTGTCATTATTTTCTAGCTATATGTATTCATTATTCATTTGTCAGCTGGGGTCCCGTGGCCGCGTGCCTGAGTGTCTGGTCGCGAATCTGGGGGAACCGGGTTCGATCCCGACAGACGCCAAATATTTCCAATTTTAAATGGCACAAAAGTGACCCCTGTCGTGCACTCTCCACACCAGCTATGAGTGCCCGTGAGGTGACGCCTGGTAAGCGCCCACACGGTAAAATATATCGTCATCATTACCGATGTCTACATGTGTTGTAGATACTGGCACACCCAGAAATGGGTAATATGCCGTGATGATATATTTATTTTATTTATTTGTCAGCTGTCCTTACGTTTGAACCTAAATTTCAGTTTTGTAGGTAAAGTAAAATTTATTTATGCTCGTAAAAAAAATAATGTTTGCAACTTGTATGAAATTCAAATATCTTAGCTCGTGTGTAATGACTTGCACTCCACTACGCGTCGTGCGTCAATTCACACTCGCATAATATTTGGTATTTTTCATAACTTGTTACGAAAATAACTATTTCATCGAAATTTTTTATTATTGTAAATTAATCATGTAACTTCAAAGGACAATAACACGAGTAATTTATTCCATAAAAAAAATATTAGTTTATATCTGCAATTATTCTAACATTATCAAATTGAAATAAACAAAACAGAGTATTATTTTATAGCGTATGTGTATGAATTCAGCATTAAACTGCAACAAATATGAAAATAGGTATTTAAAAACAATAAGCTAGCAAAGCAAGCAATTTGGCGCGCAATTCCACAATAATTACACTTGCTGGTAATGAAACAATAATGCTTGGTCCGATAACTACTTTACCAACTCAGATAATAACAAGATAGTATCGACATTTAGTAATCTGTTACCATGCCACAGTAACATGATCAATTTATAAAGCAATATTATCGTGATTAGGCACTAATGAAGATTATAGACTAAGTCAACTGACAACTACGAACCAACTTCTGCAAATGGCGCCGCATTATTTTAAGTGATTATAATGTGATGGCCAACAAACATTTCATAATTATGACACTTCATTCGCTCTCTTCAACGCCACTTATCAACGCTCTTATCGACCGCAGTTATTTTCAACGATCATGTTATGTACACAAGAGCTGTGCTACGGGCTACGGGAATCTATCACGTGCAATAATAATCATTTGTAATTAAAATTCTAATTGTATATAACTGAATCGGCCCGGTTTTACCATAAAGTGATCGCTTCGAAACCTTAAAATTTGGGGACCCAGTTATGCCAGTTTTTTTTTTTTTATGAATATTTATCATTATTTACGTTTGTATTGTTCTTCACATTTCAGATCAAACAATCATATAAATTTTATTTAAATTCTTAATGTAAATATGGGAAAATTATTACAAAAAGTTGTGTACATAGCCAGCACAGATACAGAATCTAAAAAATCTGATGTGGCCAGCACATGACCTCCCGCCAATTCCATGTTTAAAATAGCAATGAGCTTTAAGTAAAGTTTCACTTCCGATTGATCGTTTGTAAACAAAATCTGCTTTGTTGTTCCAATAAATAGAAAAGTTTGTAATACGAAATTTTGGATTATATTTTATTATCTTTTTCCTGAAAAATCTGTTAGAGCTTCAAATTAAGTACTACATCCGGTATATAATATATAGTCAAAATCTAATATGTTGTTTCAAATTATATAAGAGTATTAAATACCTACCAACTTTGCGAAGTTTTGGATCATTAATATATTTTAAGGAAAAATCGTCACACACATTATTGTCAAAATCATCACCAACTTCCTTATGCTCTAAAACGCAATCTGTGTAAATTCTTCGCCGTACATTATCCATTTCGTAAATGTGTAGTTGCAAACTATTATTTGACACTTTGAAATCACGTTCTTATTGAGAGCTGTTTGGTATATAATGCTGCAAACATCAAACTTAAATCAAATTATCCTGTATATCTAATATTTATGTATGATGGAAAATATATTATTTTCACAAACCTTAATTTCATTAGAATCATATTTAAACTACTAAATTCTTCTTAACACGGTTTCATTATTAATTTTAATGAAAATTGCTTCGTGACAGTGACATTTGTTTAAATATGTCAAATTTGTTATTAAAGTATTGTTTTTGTTTGACGCAGAGGAAAAGTGATGTACAAAAATAAATTATTTTATAATATAATATAAAGTTATTTCAAGTTATTTACTAAATGCTATTATCGTAGAATTGAAGATTGTGCCATTATATTCAATTTGTATTGGTAAAAGTTACTAAAAAATTATATTCAATGAATTTTTTACAAGAAAAACTGTTAAAAGCATGTATAAATGATACTTCCGGTTATCCGATAGCACGATCCCTCTACCTCCCTTATCTAGGGTAGCGGGAGGTAAAAATCTGTTTTGGCCAGCACAACACCTGTCGCCATTTTCATATTAGGCTTCCTATATTAGCATTGTATTTAACATTTCTGGTACACACAAAAAATTTAATTACATTTATTCTTTATTTTTCAATTCATTCTATGAATAAGTTTCCTCCTACTCTTAAATGTTCGAGATTCTTCCAATTCATTGACGAGATTGGTGGTATTTCTGAAGGGTATATGATGAATGATCAACCTACTATTCGTAAATACTTGAACCGGTGTTTTTCCTTGTAAAAATTTTATTAAAATAAATTGAAAAACAAACATACTGTTGTAGAGAAAAAATCAGTCTATCGAATGGTAGAGTAAAATTAATAGGTTCTCATTTAAAAAAAATACGTGGACAAGCGTAACTCAAAAACAATTGAAGAAAAAAATTCAAGTATTCTCAAATGTAGATCAAATATCTTAAAAAACTTTTATATTGAACATAATTTCCTAAAATGAATATTAACGACAATAAATCGCAGTCTCCAATTTTTTAACTAACTCTGTATTTAAATAATAATTGTCTGTTATTGTTAATGTGAATGAAATGAATAGAGCGCTTTCGACCGGCATTGTAGCCGAACGATTTTTTTAAATGCCCGGTATATTAAAATAATAAATTAAAAGAGCATGTATTTATCTAACGGCTTATAAAGTAGCTAGAGATTTAGAATGTATAACTGTAAATGGTAATCTAGTGGTAATTTACAAATGATATAAAATCTCCGTTCCATGCATTCAGTTTGGCCTAGTCACATGTGTTGTAATTAGTAGATAATTAATTGATAAGTTTAGTTTAACACTCCAGTGGAACGTAATTAATACGAGTTGGTGTAATTAGTTCATAGAGCTTTATTATAACTTGTTTGGTTTTATATGCAAGTAGAGTAGAAAAATTCCAGAATCGATATTGTTTAGTACAACTTCTCCATTAGGTTTCATCGTTGTTTTTAAGAATATAAAACACTTTAATAATGAAAACACAAACTTACTGACAAGGAAGTACTTACGACTTTAATGTTCTCATAAAAAAATACATTGCTATGCGCTTTACTTTATTCCGCCCTGCCATGAATGTATTACTTGCCTTTTAATTACTCTTCAAGAAAAATCTACTCATTTTTTTATTTCCGAGAAAGCTGAAAAGCTACGCAATGTCCACGAAAATTCTACTTATTTAAAATACATTAAATGTATCCATATAAATATTAGATTTTAAGCAGAGCTGGGCAGTAACTAGTTACTTTAGGAACTTAGTTACTAACTAGTTACTTTAACGTAACTTAGTTACTTTTTAAAATATGGTAACTGTAACTTAACTTGCTGCGGAATAGTAGTTGGTAACTTTACGGTTTTTAGTTACTAGTTAGTTGAGTAACTTAAGTTACTTAAAGTAACTCAGAAATTAGAATGTAACTTAAGTTAGTCAAAGTAACTTAAAAAGTGGAATGTAACTTAGTCATAAAAAGTAACGGGGGGATTAAAATTTCTAAGAAATATTTTGTTGAGGCTGATGCCTTTTTTATAAACACTAACTAAAAGTGTTTTGTTTTAAATAAATGTCTGTCCAGAGTGGGAGTGTTGAGCGCAGCATCGCGCATACCCTCTGTAATGTGTAACTATAACACATTTCAACTTTTAATTCTAAAATTAAAAAGTCACTAAATGTTCAATTTGACGTCAAACTTCAAACGATAAAATTAGACTAAATACGTAAATTTGAAGCATATTATATTATATTTTTAAAATGTTTTATATGTTTTATGTAAATTTTAGGCAGTTTTGTAAAAAAATAAAATTTGAAGACATTTAAAAATAGACGGCGAATAAAAAAATTTGCAAAACTAAAATTTTATTTTCTATTTATTAATTATTAATAACATATAGTTTCATAATTTGAAATAGATTTAAATCATTAGCTCGAAGCTTATTAAAAATGAATTTTATACAAATTTTTAAGCATTTTATGTTAATTTATCTATAGTTTCAGAATGTTTTTTTAAAAAATATTTTACGATAATTTTAGTCTCTTTCTTATTATTATTTATCACAGTTTCAGTCGTTTTAGAATATATTTATGATAGGATTTAGGAAAGTTACTGTAATGTGACATTTGTAAACAGCAAGTCATCTAGTGTCGTTATGAAGAACTAAAATTATACATTATCTACGTTTTCTACTTATTTAACATTTTTAACGCATTTTTTACACGTAAACGTAAAAAATACTTTTCTACGCGTAAATGCACATCCCTGCATTTTATACAGGAACACATTTTAGCAGCAAAAAATGATGCTGTGTTAAGTAGTTCAGTTATTCCATTTTCCATTTGTTGAAATTTCTCGGCGGTCCCTCGCTCGATGTAAAAGTCAAGGGAAAGACAAGGGCTAAGTGAAAAACAGAAAGGTTTACAGCACAACATCCTGTAGCGTTGTAGCCGCAACGGCCAGGTCTTGTACTTCTCGGCTCGACTTTAAACTCGTACCTCACTTTGCATAAAGTTTCTTCCTTGCTGCTGCTTTACGAGAATACAAAGATGCTTAAAAAGTATTTTATTCAATACTATTCCGTCAGAATACACGTGCCAGCTTCAGACTTTAAATTGTTCAATCTTTGAAGGTAACATCTCTTATGTTATTTATAAACTCTACCTTATAAATTTTATACAAAAAATATGTAACGATTTTTATTATAAACACAACAAAACAAGTATACCTAAATAAATATAAAAGTGGTTATTTTGACGTAGATATATTAGTAACAATAAAGCACATTGTTTTTTTTTGCTGAAAAATACTTTTATTGACAATGCATTTCGCTCTTTTGGGCATCCTCAGGTCGAATAAGCTGAAACATAATATATATACAGTGGAATCCGCTTATAGTGAACTTCGAGGGACCAGATATTTGGTTCACTATAACCGAGTGTTCACTATAAAAAGAGTACACATTTTATTTTCTAAAATTTTATTAACATATATTTTCATGCAGGTTAATGTACCTATGTACAAAATATTTTTTTTTATTTTTTAAAATAATCAGTAATTTTTGTTTAAACGTCTTTCTTTTTTTCAAACACTAAACTGAAACAATACACGAATCAAAAATCTGGACTAGCACACATACTATTATGGAAAATGGCAGAATATGTACCTCGTCTGTTGTGAATATAGGCCTCAGCTTTACAACCACAAACTTCGTTCAATATGGCCAGATGACAAGTTTGAAATTTCACCAAAAGATGACAGAAAAGACGTTGTCGAGTCTGTATATAATGAACGCAAGAAGTATATTGGTCCATTATAGCCGACAGTTCACTATATACGAGTTCATTACATGTGTTTCGATTTACATTAGATGGAGTATGTATTTAGTTGGGACTCAGTGTTTGCGTTCGTTATAAGCGAGTGTACCGTATAAGCGAGTTCACTATTCACTATATATATACCAATAATTGTCACACTTTTAATAACATTTAACTTATATATAATATATTACAGCTTATTCGACCTGAAAATGCCCAGGAAGAGCGAAATCGATTGTCAAGAAAAGTATTTTTAAACAAAAAGACAGTGTGCTTTATTTTTACCATTTGAACACAACCATGCATACAGAACTGGAGCCTTTTATAAATTTAATAGATATATTAGATTCGTTGAGTAGTGTTAGGTGAAAGTATGTTAGATTAGCCCTACTAAAAAATAATCTTGCTAACGGATTACTCTATAGGCATAAGCCGCATGGTTTACAGTTTACGTACAGCTTACGTACAGCTTTGGTACTCTTACTGATTATTATTCGAATATTTATTTGGTCAGTGGCGGCTTAAGGCGTGAGCCACTTAGGCACTGGCTTAGGGCGCCTGTCTTTTTGGGGCGCCCAAAAAATATAAAAACTAAAGATAAATATATAAATAAACAAAAAAATCAATGTATGGAATATATACCTGTCCTGTATTATAAAATTTTGGAGACCCTCAAAGTTAGTTTTGTGTAAATAAATTGTGTAATTTATTGAACATGCCATTGCGAAATAATCAAGTCAGCAAGAAATGATACATAAATTTGAGATAGTGAAGGCACGGAAATTTACCATTTAATTATTCTTTGATTCTCGTTAGTTTTTTTACCTTCCGTCACCTTTAGGTAAGGAAGGTATTGTTTAAATACTCTAAAAATGCGTACACTTACGTAACATTCTCTTTACAATCAAATAATATTACTATCCTGTTTATATCTCTACCAATTTTTGAATTATTGCCCCAAAAGTCAATATAGCACACTTTTAGATAAAAACTTTAAAATTTTCAAAAATCTAATTTTTATGTATCTAGATACTTCTCAATGCGCTGATTCCAAATTTTAAAACCGCAGGTTCATATCTCGTTTCGTTCTCGAGATATTTAGATTTAAAGTTTTGCTCAAAACTGCCCATTTTTGGGCAATAGCCCAAAAATGGGCCGAGATATGAATTTGGCGACAACACCATTCGATTCTACAGACAAAAATACATAAGTATAGCAATTTTCATAATTTTTGTCCCACCGGTTCATTTTTTATTAATAAAAGCTTGAAAACCCCTGAAAATGGCCAAAATCTGAAAAAATCGTAAGGGGTACCCCTTACGATTTTTGCGATTTTTGGCCATTTTCAGTTATTTTGCTTTAGAGATTGTATGCGGTGTTCAAAAATTCTGAAAATTGGTGTACTTCTATAATTTTGCCCGTAGAATCGAATGGTGTTGTTGCCAAATTCATATCACGACCCATTTTTGGGTTATTACCCAAAAATGGGTAGTTTTGAGCAAAACTTTGAATCTAAATATCTCGAGAACGAAACGAGATATCGAACTGCTGTTTCAAAATTTGGAATCAGCGCATTGAGAAGTACATAGATACATAAAAATTAGATTTTTGAAAATTTGAAAGTTTTTATTCTAAATGTGGGGTATATTGACTTTTGGCTCAGGGCGCCTATATATCTTGAGCCGGTCCTGTATTTGGTGTTACTACAGCTTGTGTGTGTGATAACTAGATTTGATTAAGTTTTGATTTTTATAATTATGTCACTAAACAAAACCATATAGTACTCATATTGTTTTTAATATATTATTTATACGTAATTTACGAGAAAAAAAAAAATAAAAATATGAAGATAGGTGACGTAGAAAAAGACAAACAATAGAAATACTGTGTTATTTAAGTAAGGGTACAACGCTTAACCGAATGTAGAACTAACTTCATAAATAGTAAATCTGGTAATAATTTTGGTTTGCGTGCTTTCTATAAGAACTAAAGCCCCTTAAAACTGACCAATCATATCTTAGTTAAAAAGTTTGTAAAAAATTAAAATCATTGTGTTTTCTGGAATAATGTTTTGTATGGATATTTATCTTTATTGTACGAATCAATATTTTTTATTTAAATAATTTCTTTATAAAAATACACTTTTTTCTTCAACCGTATAAAAGGCTATGCTTTTAATACTGTTTTTTTGTTTTAAAAGTTAATCTTTTTGTTACTAGTATAAAAATGTAAATGTTGCTAGGTAACACTTTTACTTACATGTATTAAAAGTACTTTTAATCCTGTATAGCAAATAATTCCATGAAACGATTATATGCGCACTCGTAAACTTCACACGATTTTGATGGCAATAAATTTACCACTATTTCTTTTGCACTTTCTTCAATATCAAATGGTAAATCAGATTCTTCAAATCCAGACATTTTAAATCAAAATTTAAATGCAAATACGAATATTTATACAATTTTGCTACTTGACAGCACAGAACAAAGAAATATGTAAATAATAATAATAATAATAATAATAATAATAATTTATTGCCCCTTAATTGATTTAACATTATCAAAAACTGAACCATGTATATTGTATGGGAAGGTAATGCTATTTATTTTCTTAGTGTAGGAAACAACACAGCATTTCTGGATATTCAGGGAGAGATTATTATTTTTGCACCATGTAAATAATAAGTTGATATTTTTTTGTAATAGTTCCGCATTGCTAATTGACTTAATATCAATGAATAATTTCAAATCATCAGCATAAGCTAGAGCACGAATAGTTAACATAGGAAAGAGGTCATTAATATAAAGAATAAATAACAAGGGACCAAGGTTGGACCCTTGAGGTACGCCTGAAGTGGCTATGTAGGAAGAAGATGAAAAACCATTGTAATAAACATAGAAAATTCTGTTACTTAAGTAAGAGTTCAGTAATTTGATTAAGTAAACAAAGCAAAAGTCATGGCTAACTACCCGCTGAGCTTTACATTTCGAAAACTTGTCTTCATCGTATTTAGATGTATGTATTCATCATATTTATTTCGGTTGAAGAAAAAATAGTATGTGTTATTCTGATTAAAAGTGTCTTTGTTTGATTCGCAATTTTTGTTTCGCTCGGCTTCGCTGCGCTTCGCCTCGCAAATGTAAACTAATTGCTCATCAAACAAAGTCTCACTTTTAATCCTAATAACACAATCTACTATTTTATTTTATCCAAACCTACGCATTAAATCCTAGCCAAAAAAGCACAAATATTATATAGAAGAAAATAAACCAACAAATGTTATTAATCTAACTAGGTAACAACTTTTTACCTCTCGCTAAGAGAGGTATTGGATTCATGCTAAAATTCGCATATCCAGATTTTATTGAATAAGCACGATTTAAGGTTCCTACAATCCGATTATAACATTTTTAAAATGATGTCTGTGTGTGTGTGTGTGTGTGTGTGTGTGTGTGTGTGTGGATGTGTGTATATATGTGTGTGTGTGTGTGTGTGTGTATGTATGTATGTCTGGATGTTGTAGTCACGATTCCTCAAAAACTATAAGACTTAAAAACTATTTAACTGCAGTTTCCTCAATCTGACATTCCTGGGAAAAGCTGAAAAGGTTTTGGTAACAATTGAACAACCGGAAGTAGTAGTTTCTTAGAAAAAATCTTCTAAACATAAAATTCTCCATCTAATACACTTAAAAATTTTATTATATCTTGTATAGATTTAGAGATAAAGACTCTATAATTTATAGAGTAAACTAATCGCAGAGGCCAAGGCACTAAGGAAACCAGTTGACAAATTCTAATGTTTATAACATGACACATGTCATTGTCAAATATCAACAGTTTTAGTGACATTCTGATAGCTTTTTCTGGAAAGTATATTTAACTTTTCTTATTGTTTTATTAATTAAATATTTAAAATTATAGGTAAAATTGTGGTAAAATGCATAAATCCATCAGAAATACCGCCAATCTGGTTAATGAAATGGAACATTCTTTGACATTTAGAAACTTCCTCATTCAATGAAAAATAGATATAATTAGAATTATATGTGTGCAGAAGACATATTAAATGTAATAAAAAACAATATTTGGGTAATGTTCTGGAAGATTTTGTTATAAAACGACGGTTCGAAAGCGAAGTGCAATACAATACTTATACGAGTATAGCCTAATATGGAAATGGCACGTTTTAAGTTTAATGGCAATATCTGCGATAAAGCAGATTGGCACACCCAGAAATGGGTAATATGCCGTGATGATATATTTATTTTTATTTATTTATGGAAATGGCGAGAGGTCTTGTGCTGGCCACAACAGATTTTTTAACATAGGTAACATTTATTTATAGAAATTTTCATTCATTCTACTATCGTGAATATCGAATAAAAATGTATTTTAAACATTTGAAACATCCATTTGATATGCTGTGATCCGAGAATGAATAAAAATAACTGATTACTGTTCGTCCCGTGAAATTCCTTGATTTCGAAAAGTGTCGCGATTTTCCAGCTGAGCACATAGCGCGTAATACCGTTCGAGGGTTACCCGCATACAACACAGTCCTGTCTTTAGCTTTCTCAAGGCATTCTAGATCATTAAACAGGTATTATTTTAATATTACCGACGGTAAATCGCTGAAGGAAATATTGTATGAAATTGACGCTAACTCGTGTAGTCTTTGTGTAAAATTGTTAAATGGTTGTGTTCATTGTATTGGAATAATGAATGTGTCCCAGTTGAGTTGGCTTCAGCCACAGCGTGCAGTGTTCAGCGTTCGGCGCTCAACGTTAAAGACCTGTTGCCGTTTGGCCTCCTGGTGTAGTACCATTGGTACTCATAGTTTTTATCTAAATTATCCTTACATTTTTATGCCACAAAAGAACGAGTAAATATGGACCAAAAAACGCGATGTTGTCATCGTCGTTCTTCCAATTTCATAAAACGCGACGTGTTCTTTCGACGAGGTGCAGAGCAGGTAGATATAATATCAAAGGTAAAATATAATTTTAGATATGCTTTTTTTTTAACATTATTTCCCTTTGAGGGACAAAAGGTGGAAATCACATTTAGTTATTTTCGATTCCGGTTTGGTTATTTGATTGTAAAATTAACCGGTTATTAACATGTCGTTGTCATTGTGTTCTCAGAACAATACAGATGAAATGAAACTGAAAGTGTGTGGTAATATTCAATTTAAGAAGTTATGGGCCGGTCTTATAATACTATTTAATCAACAGTTAAAATTTAGTTAGCTACTAAACTAATTTAACTGAAGATTTGGGTATTATAAAAGTTTAATGACAAGTAAATCGACCTATTAAAATAACTGCGGAATTTCATGCTATTAGATTTAAATCAGTTTTTAAAGAAACGTCAAACTGTATTTTTTTTGTTATGTTTATTTTAAAACAATTGAAATAAGGAACTATTTACTTTTCATATATTTTTTTAAGACATATCTGTGTCGAGTATGTCATCTTTAGAGTGTATCATCAGTGTCCTCGGATTCATAAACAGATAATGATGATGCATTTATATTTGCACGAGGTAATCTACCAAAATTGTTCCGAAACAGGACAAATCCATATGAAATATATGATGACAATGGCTCGTATCACGATCACGGTTTTAACTAAAACACTGTTTTAAGAAATGTCAAATTTCATTATTTAATGATAATAAGAAATACTATGAAATTTATCAAAATATGATTTTAAAGCAGAACGTAGTTTGTATTCAAACAAATATTTTTAAATAAACTGTTCTTCTATATTTTGAAATTTGAATTTGACATTTCTTAAAACAGCCATGAGTTTAAAAAGAGATTTCGATTGTCAAAACAATGTGTGTTACACATATTGGGACAGATTGAAGGAAATATAAGACCACTAACATTAAGTCAATTTCCGCAATGAATCAGCTAGTAATAACCTTACGATTTTACGCAACCGGGTCGTTCCAAATTATATGAAAATAATCTTCAACAATATCTAATAGGTTATATTTTTCAATATCAATATTATTTTTCCCACGATCACGTTTCTTTTCCAACTGTCAAATCAACTGATTTACGTTTATAACGAATGTGAATATAGAAACTTTTCACAAAACCACAAACACACTACTAAAATTTAATTAAATCCCCCGTTAGTTATTTGATAGTAAGATTAGTTTTATAATATCCATTTTTTTCTTAATGATCCATTTAATTTACTTGTGCAGTAACTAATTAAGGATTAATTTATTGTTTATAAGACCGGCCCTAAGCGTCTTACATACAAACGAAAGATTGAAACAGTGGAAAGTTTCAACGCTTTAATTATTACAATTACTTTGAAATAAAATAACTCAACAAATCCGTTTCATATAACAATTTTAGTAATTCTGGTGGCAGCGTTGCGGTAAGATATTCATAACTAAGTATTGTGTGGTAGACGTCTGTAGGCATGGCGAGGCAACAGGTCTGGCTAGAATGTGTGAAAATTGTTTGTAATTATGGGAGTCTCAGAGGGGCTATAACAAGTAGTAAGTAGCAAGTGGCAAGCAAGCAGCAGTATCATTAGCCGACAGAGAAATGAGACCCTGATGTGAGACCTTACCAAATAACCATGATTAAGATGAGCTAGACACGAAAATTTTATCCTATACACGAAGATTCATTGCTGTTGTATGAGCATTTTTATAGTTCAAAACTCATGTATAAGATATTACAATGTAACGTTACTCCGAGATGGATCACTTTTGTTAAACGCTTGTATGTAACTTTTTCAATTTTAAAATAACAATACAAAATAAACGTTATTATGTTATGCAACTTGCACTTTTTAATTATGAGAGATACGAGAATATTAAAGTACGAATATCATAATTGTCATTTTATTTTGTGACAGGAAAGTTTAGCGATGAACAAAATAATCGAAATTATAATATTACTAATACTAAGTTTTCTGACTAGTTGAGGACTGGTTGGCAGCGGTCAAAATAATTTCCAACTCTGCTAGAAATTTTTAATTTGAGATATGCAGGTTGACATTGCTACAAGTTTGAGTTCGTTTTCGTTTGCTGAAAATTAAATTATCTGTTTGAGGCGAAAGAAGTTTGCCTGGATAGGAATGTGTGGCGAAGGATGATTGTTTCGTAATTATTGTGGTATGAAGATGTATGGTTAGTAAGAATGTTTTATGAGAATGGAGAGACAGCTGAACTTTTATGTGGACGAGAAGAACGAAGTATGTTTGTACAGGAATGTGTAGCGAAAGATGATTTTTGTGTAACTATTATTGTGGTCCGGATGCGGTTATTCGCTACCGAAAATCGGTCACATTAATATGTTCTTTGTATGAATGTTATGATGATTTTAGACAAGGCGAAAGAAGAATATTTTTAAAGAGTTAAGTGATTCAGTGGAGCTCTTACTTTCATCCCTTTTCTTATTGTTTTCGGGTTTTTGCTAACCCACTAAGTGGGAAACGCGTGATTTTATGTATGTATATATTCAAAATAAATTTGTATTTAATATTTTAATAATTATTTTAAAGTGAGTATATTATTTCTAACTAATAAGATAATTATTAAAATTCACTTAATAATAGATGACGGATTCGGTAGTTCCATGCCCAGTAGAAAATTAGAGTTTTTAAATGATTCTTCTAGTAAAGATGACGCTTTTGAAATAATGGCTATTAGAAAAAAATATGAGAATTATGTTAAATGACACTCCAGTATATACTGAAGATTTTATTGAACACTTTGAAATAAATTGTAGTAAGATTTACAAGTTCACAGTATTTCATTATCAAGCGGGAAAAATGGCATACTAGATACTTATAAATGCACACTAGTTTTCATTGTGTCCACAGAAAAATTAAAGCCGTTTGAATTGCAACTAGTTTGAAACCGCACATGCGCATTTGGATTTAAACTTCAACCGTTTACAACCGTTCTATAAACAAAGCTATTAAAATCTATCTAAATCTAAATATATATATATATATATAACTCTTCTAT
The DNA here is from genome assembly GCA_943142095.1 of Ophonus ardosiacus. Lineage (NCBI taxonomy): Eukaryota > Metazoa > Arthropoda > Insecta > Coleoptera > Carabidae > Ophonus > Ophonus ardosiacus. Next base: position 45,254,361 of record OW964833.1, on the reverse strand, counting down.
TGCTGTAAGTGCAGTATTTAGTTCCCGTCGCCAGTTTGCTGTACTTTACACGGATCACTCCTTTGGGACAAATTTTTATGTAAAGAGTTGATGAAATCTGTCCGTAAAAGTATTTCATTTAAATTTGAGGACAAAAGTTTTTAGTTTAAATGGAAATTCTTTTATAATATAGCGGTTGGTTGGATTGCTTTTTAATTTATACCGGTCGGAATGTAGGGAAACTTTGTAACATAAAACTTACCTTTCCTACTAGTTATGAGTGGAAATAAATTGTTACCAAAAATTTATTTGCTACAAAACTCAATATCCCGAGACATGCTTCTTTTTCTTAGATTAACCAAACTGCCTTAAAACTTGTGTCAATAAATACTTAAATTTAAGAACTTTTTTCAAACTAAATTTAATTTTTATATATTTTTTTTTTTCAGTAGACTAGGTATGAAAAACAATTGAGCTTAAATTAAAATGAATAACTTTATAAAAAATGTTAAACAATTAAATAGCGAATTATGCTCTAAATAATCCAAATTGGCTTACACCAGTTTTTCTTTATCACACATAGCCTACTGAAAAATAACTATTAAAGTAAAATTTATTTAAATTTCAATTGAATTTTTCTCAAAATTCTTGTCATGTAAGGATATAAAATGACTATATGATTATTGACGTTTTACCAGTTTACTATATAAAAAAGTAAGATCATCAACTAAAGTTACAGTTACATTTATTGAAGTAATACACATCTTATTGAAACAAGGTATCGAAGAAAGAATTGGAAACTATCTAGCTATAAAATTCCACATCGTGTGATGAACAAGCTAAATATTATGATTGTGTACGTGCACGGCGCGGTGTCTGACTAGGTATTTTATTGTAATAGTGCAATTATAGTTCTACTACATCCATCATAAGACGTCGGCCGACTGAGAGCCCATAAACCCATAATGGCCGATAAAAGGACATCAAAACGAATTTGTCACTTTATAGCTGCTCGAATCATGTTATTATGGCCTGTTACATGCTCTACAGCCAATTATTCAATTATAATGACGTACGCTTTCTGTCTAAAAATGTAATAGTTAAACTGAACATCATTACATTACATTTACATTCATTGAAATATTTTATGTGCTCGTTTTATATTATTGCCGTAAATTACATTACTTGTTCTTACATATACAAAATGAACACTAAAAACCGTCACATAAGCGTTTAACTTGGGAAAATAGTTTTTTCCGAATATTATTTGTTCCGTTAAACTGTATGCGGTGTTTTATACTTGAGGAATATTTAAAATTCAATTTTATTGATTTTGGTTAAATATACTTACGATCTTATGAGTGAATAAGCTCAAATTCAACTACTCTCAAATATTTATTATTTTAAATTTGTATTTTATCACTTTCATTTCACTTTACGTGATACTACTTACATTGTTACTTACTTTGTTTAATATTGTACCTGTTTTTTTGACACAATCGACCAATGATTATGTATTTTGAAATAAGTATTTGATAATCTATTTTTATTGCCAAATATTTCTGACGTACTATAAACATTGTATAAATGTAAAATAGTCAAAATAAATAAATACTAAATACTAAATACTTGGAAATTTGAAGAATAAAACTTTGAATTTTGAAGTGTCAATTTTTTTCATGTTACGCTTTTGTTGTCCAAATAAAGACGTACTGAAAATTGATTTAGTATGCGAATACTTCAAAAAATAAACGTCAAGTAAACTGTCAAACCAAGATATATGTGAAAAATAAGTATTTGATACTTCATGAACACTCATTATATGTTGAAATAACAAGTGCTAAATCTGTTTTACCATATCTTTAAATTAACAAGTTAAAAATCGCAAGGTAGGAAGTAGTTTGTTGTGATATTTAGCAATGGATAGACGTATATTTTTGTATATTAAATGATAATATACGAAAATATTTTTTCATATTGTTCTTATTTATATATAATACATACAGAATGTTTCACAACTTCAGGTATAAACTTTAAGAGCATATAATATTGACCAGAATGATTAAAAAAAGCTTAATCAACTTAGGTCTAAAGTGTTTCCGATAAAGAGGCCATTTTGTATTAGCATCGAAGAAAAACTAACATATATAGAATATATGAATAAAACTTGTCTACATCAATAAATAGATTATGGACAAACAATAAAATTTTATACGAAACATTTTTCTCAATTTTTATTAGTTAAGATAAATCATGATTACATACTTTAAAATATGTTTCATTTTTAATATGAAACAAAAATAAAAATGTACTTATAAATGAGCTCCTTGTTATGTATACGTAATTCAAAAATCGTATAAAACTTCAGTGTTAGTATGTAAAAGCATCGTAATGTTGCATTTAAGTACAGTACTTGTATTGTACATTACGTAAATGTTTAAAGCTTTCTTTATTTGGCTTTAACAATTATTACAGCCTAGCGCGAACCCACGTAATTATTGGAGGTTGGTCTGGTAGGTTGCATTGCTTTACTTTCTTCGCACGAACCAAATCAAAATTCCAAACTCCAAGTTCGTGCTGGTGTCCTGCCGCGCCGGAGCCGATTCAGGTTGAGCCTAGCGGTCTCCTGGGCCACCCTGTCCTTTCTGCAGACGTGTTTCACACAGGGGCAGGGACAGGGACCCACACAGGATTGCCCAAAGTGTGGCATAGTATAGCCCGTAGACATACATTCGGATTCCTAAGTTATATCTGAATTAACTGTGGCAATGGCACTACAAGTCAACACAACGTTCTCTTAATCCTTTAACCCGGCGTTACTAGCTATATGAGAGATTCTCTCACACTTTTAGAAAAATACGCACATTTTTAACAATAATTGGTGGGGGTACATGTCGTCTCAGTTATGCTCTTGTTCAATTTTGCGCGTCATGTTACATTTTGTCATTTGAGGGTAGTGTGCATAGTGGCTGCGTTAAGTGAAGTTATTTTGATTGCTGCACATTGTGTGAGTACTTCTTTCATCACGTGAGTACTCAAAAAAAAATTTCGCAATGAGTCGAGGAAGAAAACTAGTGGAATTTGCGTTGTTCCACGCTGCACAAGAGATGAATAGAGGTAAGGAACAATATTTTATTAAATTTATGTTATCTTCATTACATATTATTGTTTATAGAAACAGAGATAGAAACCATCATCGAAGAGCTAAGTGCGAATGGGCAACTAGATGAAGATAGCGATGCTGATAGTGAACACAATGATCAAAATACTGAGACAGAACAATCTAACAATTCTGATTTTTCTGATGAAAATAATGCACCACCTCCTTTTTTATTTATTTTGTTGAACTGTTTAAGATTTTCAAATTTTAATTATATATTTACCGAAAAAATTTAAATATACCTACCCATTATTCATGTACTTTTTGTTTGTTTTGTTTAAAATGTCTAATAAACAAATTAAACTTATAATTATATATTGGCTGTTTCTTTTCATTTCGTTTACACTATATCAGATGATTTTTGTAATGTGAGAAAAGTTCTCACGCGCGAGTCATGCCGAGGGCCTCGAATTAGTGAGTAATGCCGGGTTAAGAGCCGATTTTTCAATCGCTTGTTAAACTGTTTGTTACCTACCTAGCAGGAAAGGGCACCATAGTAAAAGACTGAATTAGAACATAAAGGCAAAAAAAACAACAACTCATGGTTTTTGTGTTTACAATTTTTCAATAAAATTATGGGTTTGTACCAACGAGCTATAAGTAAATATAGAGTGGCGCATCGCATGCTGAACGCGTACTTTACCCGTACACAGTTGAATGCTTAGGTCGGCGGCCATTACTATAACTGAGCGCTCAGCTCAGACGCTATACTTTGTTTTTCTCAGCGCTTATTGCACTATTTATAAAAAATGCCCGCAAAGTGTGTTGTTCCTCAGTGTGGAAACAGACAAATTAGAAATAGTTGCAAGTCGTTTCACAGGTAAATTTTATATTCAAAAATTTTAACTCAAAGTTTTAATTAGCGACGGATTTACGATTTTACCGCCTGTAGTCTCGCCTAAATCCAACAACGAATATAATCAATTTATTTTTATGTAATTACTGATATTTATTATTACAATCAAATTTTCTTTATTGAAACAAAAATTTCTGTTGTAATTAAAATAAATACAAGATCAATTATTATAGGTAATCATTTTTTTGTGTAAATAGTAGGACTGTTTCTACAGATATTCAAGGAACTAACATTCGACAATTTTTGACCAAAACAATCATATTTAAAGGTCAATAAAAACATTATTTTCTATTTCATATATGTAGTGATTATTTTCACAATTTTGTTTATTTTATTTAAAGAATATGTTTTTGTTATTGTATTTTATATGTTATATTTTTTATATACGTTATTATTGTCATAATAAAATATATAATTTAATTTTCACTATTTTCGTTTTTATGTAACTATCTACCTACCTTACTACTTTTTCAATATATTGTATTAATGCAGTTACATTTTTCATATTAATTGTTATTTATAATCGTAAAATATTATAACAAAATAAGGATTCACAGTAAAAATTCTTAAATTATATTAATTTATCAATAGTTTCACATCATCCATATTATCTGTGAAACTAAATATGTATTAATTTATTTATTTATTTCGAAATATGATATATGTCAGAATAAAACTTTTCGCCACAAATTGCATTATTTATATTTATAATTCTAACATAAAAGGTAAATTATTTCGTTAAAAATAATTCAGAAATATTACTGGGAGGCTGCAACCTGCCTGGAAGGTTATAGTAGGCATGGCGTCCAAGTGTGTACGGCCAGCAGCGCTCATCCGCCACTCTATATTTACTTATAGCTCGTTGGTTTGTACACAGAACTGTACTAGGTTTGCGAATAAAATGATTTATTTCGTTATCTCTAACGCAATAAAAACAATTTAAAATATATTCATTTTATTTTTTAAAAAAGAAATCACGAGCAATTTTTTTCTATTTGTAAAGTCAATCTGTGTATTTTATAAATATTCACGTTTATTTTTTACTTTACCGAAGTGTAGGAAATCAGCCGTAAGTATTTGTAGACGTACATCCACTGTCTGCCCGGGTTTTATAATTTTGGGCTGTGAGTATGAAATTTTCATGGCTGACTGCAATGTTTGGATTTGATATTTTATTTTTTGTGAAAGTAGCGTGAATCGTGAAACCCTAAGCTGCGCAAAAAATCCTTAGCTGAGATACATGAAAAGTGAAATGGAAAAAAGTCGGGAATATGATCAACGCAGTCGCGAATTACATTTTAGAATTTCGTTTCATCAAAATAAAATGTGTTTCAGTATAATGCATTTTCTGTAAACATTATAATGTACACGAAGCACAGAAATATATTTTCTAAAATGGTAACCGTGAGAAGCTAAGAAACTTGTACTTTCAGGGTGTCCATTTTTCACCCTCACAATCGTGACTGTAAAATTTGGGAAAAATTGTCCCATTAGAAGACTAGTTTAACCCTACGTTAGTCGCGCAGTCTAACATATGTAGACCACGCATCTTTAAACAGAACTAATTTAAACAACATATTGATTGCGCAGGCGTGATTCTGAGTAGCTGTTGACTATATGGGCTTCAATAACTTTAGAATCCTAAATACATTTTGTAAGGGTAGTACTTTGAGTTTGTGTATTTTAAATAAGAGTGGTCTACCACTATCGATCGCGCGACTAGCCGTGTTATATTTTCGTACCAAGATTTTTACCTTCCGTCACCTTTAGGTAAGGAAAGTATTGTCTTTGGTCAAAAAATTCGATGGGGAGTTTTAAATAAATAAGCACGTTTTAATGTCTCTACAATACGATTTTACTGGTTTTACGATGATGTCTGTATGTGTGTATGTGTGTGTGTGTGTGTGTCCGTGTGTATGTGACAAATTTTTCTCCGACGATAACTCCAAAACTACAATTCTAAAAATTATGATTCTTTCGTATTATTCTTCCTTACAACCCTATGAAGAGCTGATTAGATTTTGGTTATAATTGGTCAACCGGAAGTACCCTTATTTGAAGTTCTTAACAGTTTTTCTTGAAAAAACGCAGTTAAATATCATTTTCGATATTTTATGTGATTATCAATAGAAATATTATCTTATTCTCTATATGGTTCGATTATACATTTTCCTTCATATTCAATAGATATAGAGTTATAGAGAAATTAAGAGAGAATAACTTTCAAAAATCAGTCAGCTTTGCAAAAATTATGAAAACATCATATATATTCAAAAAATTCTAATTGACAGATGTCAGTGTCAAGTGCAAAACCAAAGTGGAAAGTATATGATCTGAAAGTAATATAAGTGACAGTGTCCCTCGCCAGTGACTTGCATTTGCGGCCTCGCCTCAAGATAGGAACTTATAATGCCAGGGAATGAAAATCAACAGAATTTAAATTTCTGTATTAATCAAGTGACCTATGCATTTTTCTAAAAATTATCTTTAAAATGATCTACTGATGGGGCAACTGTTCCCTAATTTAATCGACTTCATATCGCAATAACCGAGATCTCAATGATAAGGGTTAAAAACGGGCACTGTGTATAATAATTGTAACAAAGTGCAACACATATGAAATAAAAGAAATTTTACTGAAAAGAAATGTGGAATAACAGACTTTAAATAACAAAGTCAAGAAACGAGTTATAACATTTAGATACGAATATACAGATAATCAATAGGTACATTTATTTATTCAAGTCGGAAACCTTACATAATATTTACTGAAACAAAAGAACTCTTTGTTACACATTGTCGAATGGAAGAACATTTTCATTCAGCTATATTCGGAAATAAATCCACAGATAAATTTGAAAAATAACTTTCACTGGGAGCTATTTATATAACCTTAAAATATTTTTCATATTTAATGTATCCCTGTGGAAGTGGTTGCCATCAATTTAATACAATTCCTTAGCAATGCTTGTTGACAAATGACATTCAGTTTAAAATAACAAAAGTCATCTACCTGTAATGAAATTTATGCGCCTAAAAATAAAAACACTCTTGGTAAATAACATTCCGCTGTTACTTAATCTGTAAAATCAACTGATTTTTAATGGTACCCTATTGGAAGAATATTCACCTAAAGCTCATATTTCATTGTCGTCACAGGCAAAGTAGAATTTTGTTCAAGTGTTTTTCAATGTTTCTAAGTACAAGGAGTAACGAACACAATTTATGAAACTTATTGATAGATGTTTTTCTTGTTGGAATTTTGATTGCAGAGCCTTGTTGAAATACGGAACAAAGTTTCAATTATGCATGCAGCAAGTATGGGATTGTGGATTATACAAGAAATTTATTAGTGCTGTACAATAATTCTCTTGTGAATAATACACAACGCAAGCAAATAAATAAATTTTGCGTGAGATAGTTATGTGAATAAACAGTTTTAGGTACATGTCATATTTTAACTTGGGTTACCAATCGATATCTCTGGGGTACTATACTACAGAATATGCAAGTGCAATATGGGGTACATAATGATAGAAAATAATAATTATTTTAGTGAGCATTTAATCTTTATACCTACGAGTGATCCTACAGTTAGCGTGGATTTTATCATAAAAAAAATAATTTTATAAACTTAAGCCAGAAATAATTATTATATGAGAAAGTTTAATATGTAGCAATTATGTATGAATAATATCATCCATGGTTTCGTTGACAGGAGGTTATTCGAACGTAAAAGTTTTCAATAACTTTTCGAATAAAAGTAGATCAGTGACATCTAATGCAGCTCGAATGTTGTCTTTCACCTAGTGATGTGTTTGTGAGTTATGAGTATACACTTTATTTTATTTTTTATTTAAAACCTCTCAACAGGATTAAATCCTAATTACTGAGTAGGTTCACATACAGAAATGTCCATACCTTAGTGGGATTCGAACCCAGAATTCCGAGCACACTCATGACTAAGAGCCGTTACTCTAACCATTGAGTCACCGAAGAAAATAATCTAAAGGAGTTAAGATCTTGGGCGCTAAATCACTTCAGAGTTTCTGGAAATGATGCGATCATCGAACTTCTAGCACAATAAGGTGATTGTTTCATGGCATGTATGGGATATTTCGCCATCTTGTTGAAACCAGAGCTGATTCACATCCTTCAAATATTCTCTTAGCATGTTACGATAACGCTCGCAATTAACGGTAACAGTAGCTCCATCGTCATCTTCAGAAAAGTAAGGTCCAATAATGCCATTGGCTCATCAAACGCACCAAAGAGTCACTGATACCTTTTACGACTTTCCACCGATCCAGTTTCTTCAAATTGTCACACTATTTCACGGATTCCTGACTCACTAAGATGATTATTTTAACCGAAATAGTTTCGAATTTTACGAATCTTTTTTTATGGAACGGTAATTTTCTTAGTACGTTTGGATAACTTTTACTCGTTGTGCGGTTGAAAAAAACTCCATTGTTGCAATTTTCAAAGTCTATAACTGACTTTTGTCAACAAATGTTTACACGGCCATTAGGTATATGTCAGATAATGACAATTAAAATCCACGCTAACCATTGGATCATCATTTATAATGAATTTTTCACAAATACTGATCATATAATTTGTTCTGAAATAAAAATGTGGAATCAGAAAGGGAGTATTATAAATAAATGATCGTATTGGATTGGTGTGCAAATGTTCCTCCTGTAACTAGGCGAGTTAGGCAGCTCGCGTATCCATCAAGCGCAGGATCAGCGCCAGGATCATTTCTCCGGCCTGATCGCTCTCCGATTAAAATTTGAAATTTTAAATGTGTATTAGGCGAAACCCGAACCGTAGCTGGCTTTCACACGCCCTCAGCTGGAAAATGCTCAGCCCTAATTCAGACCATTCCAATTCGACTACTGTCGGATTCATAATAGGGTCCTCCACTATATTTTTTTTATATTTTTTTACAAAACTTCATCTAAACTGAAAGTGATATGTAATTTTAGAAAGTCTTTATTGTTATTCGTTAAGCCGTAATAATTTTTTTAATATTCTGTGACGTAGATATAGAGATGATTTTGTTCTCAAACAGTGGATTTCGCTAATATTTTCAGTAATGCCTAGTGCAATATGTAAATGGTCAAGATTTAGATGGCCCTGGTTCAATTCTAATTTACAAATAAAACAAAAATGGTCCCTGCGGTGCTCTCTCTATAACAGTTTTCAGTTCTCATGAGATAACGTCTAGTTAGTGCCCTCTACGTGGTAATAATCTCAAAATGACTTCATCATCAATATAATATTTAAGAGATAAGAACTTTCGTTAGTTTCGTATTCATAATGGTGGCGAATATATTCATGTTGTGGTTTCAATCCATGTATTATAATCTTATGGGAAAAATATAAACAGACCTTGTCGTATTTGCGGGTTACCCCAGTTTCTGAAACCCTTTAAGGAATCCTATCCCGGTTGATGTTAATTTATGTTTTATTTTCGAAGCTGTGAACGTCAACCATGAAGACTTATTTATAATTTTATTTATATTTCTTATTTTCGTAGCTGTGAATGAGCCTTAATGTTGTACATTAGTTATTTCAAATAACCATAGTAACAAGTATATTATGAGTCAGTGTTGGATAAAATACATTATGTATGTATAGTGACGGTGAATTGGCTGGGTGCGAAATAGGTATTTCCTGTGGTAGATTGCCAAAGGCCGGAGGCATCGCTTTCAATGGAACAATTGTAAGTGGGAAAGTTCACGTAATAGATCTTACAGATTATTCTGATCAGTTGGTACACTCGCACGTGCAATCGCCATGGTTAACTTTGGAAATAGTTTCTAGTAGTTCCGGATCTCGATGAGAATGGGATATTCAAACTGCTCCATGCCTACTCCACTGAATTATTGTTTTCATTAATTTCATTCTACTCATCTTCAAAGCAGATTTGATTTATGCCAAAAGGTCATTGTTCTGTTTCTGTACAGGTGTCTCTAAAAAAGGGGGACATGGCTTAACCACAGATTCTAGGGCCCAAAATAAGACGATTTAACTAAACTTACCTTTACCGGAAAGTGTATTATTTAGCTAGTATTCTGCTTCAAAGTTCTTCAAAAAAAAAAAAAAAATGCTTATAATAACAGAATGCTTTATTCGATTTGGATGAAATTTTGTATGACAGTTCATATGCTTATGTCATCCTTTTAGATGATACTTGTTATTATTAGGGAACAACTAATGTATGAAACTTAGGTGTCCCAACATTGATTAGACCGTAACTTTTTAATGGCCACGATAACGTATTTTTTTTATTTTCGGAAAGATACATTTTATTTCTAAATAAGATTAAAACTACTTTTATTCAATTTCATAATTATCAGAAGATAAATATTCCAGAGTTGAATATTTCTGTTTATGATCATAACTTACATAGATCACAAAAAACAAAAATTTTGGGTTTGACAGTAGATGAAAATCTTAACTGGAAATCACAATGTAAGGAAATCATTGCATCACTTATTGGAACATGTTATCAAATTAGACATTTAAAATGTTTCTTAACTGAACAACAATTACTAAAGTATTATTACGCTATTGTTGAATCAAAATTAAGATACGGTGTAATTTTCTGGGGAACATCTTCAGAGGCTCATGATGTGTTCTTAGTGCATAAAAGAATAGTAAGATGTATAGCTGGTGCTAGTAGGACTCAGAGTTGCAGAAATATGTTTAAGAATTTTAGTATTCTTCCTCTCACTTGCATTATCATAGAATTATGCTATTTCGTCTACAAAAATAAATCTAAATTTTTAAAACAAAGTGACTTTCATTCTTTAAATACAAGAGCGAAAGACAACTTTCGAGTACCCGTTGGTAAAACTAAAATAGGGCAAATGTCCCCTCATTCTATTGGGTTGCACATTTATAATTTACTACCACAAGAAATTAAATCTGTGAAATGTTTCAATCTTTTTAAAAATAATTTAAAACGTTTTCTTGTTTCAAATTGTTTTTATAACCTGAATGAATTTTATGATTATTGTAAATAATTTTCTGTATTTTTGACTTTTTCCCATGCATTGTATTCTCAGTGTCTCTTAATAAAAGTTATTATTATTAATATTAAACTTTTCTCTCTCTGTGTAGTTTGTGATATCTGTTACGGTTCACACAGAAAAAATAAAACCTAAGTGACTGCACTCTGAAATTTTTAAAATAAATTTTATCTAGCAGTCTGTCCAAATGCCAAACATCTACAAAGCCCTTTGAATTTAGATTATTTTTCTTTGAAATTTTGTTATTTTACAGATGGTAAAATATTTTTTTATGCAGACCTACTCACTTTTTAATGAATATTTGAATATTTAGGCTTTAGTTCAGATTTAGTGCAAACTATAATTGGTGCGCGTGTAACCTCATAAAGAGCGCAATTATTAGTTTTTTTTTTTTTTTAATAAATTTGACGTAGGGTAGAATTTTACTTACCCAGAAACAACAAATATTGAAACAAGCACATAAACACACACATAACAAATACAGTGTTTTCATAAAAACAGAATAGAGTGCACACCGGGTTTGTTAATGAAATATAGCTAACAAAAAACCAGAACAACAAAAGTTTACCTGCCGTGAAAATGAATTGGTCAACATGAATAAAGAGTACATTTGATTTTTAACCGTGCTAGACAATGCAGGCTTGCCGCTGGATTCTTTTATTGTATAAAATACAATTTTTATAGAAATGCTCATCGTTTCGTTTGTTATTCAATGCAGGACCACGGGGATTCTTCGTAATAATTTATTTTCTTATTCATTTATTTTGCAAACCAAAGCTACATGTAACATAAATGAAATGAGTGTGTCTGCGACCGACATATTAATTTTTGTTCAATCTGAAACGAAATGTACTTCGTTTACAGATTTAGATAGCGAATTCTGACTTCTCGGTCGGATGATATTGGGTTAATGTCTTTAACTATCAAATAATATACTCATAACTCAACCGATTTTTATCATTTAATGACCTTTGTTTCTGTTGCTAATTCGTAAATATTAAGTTATAACTTCAAACTTGATACCATTGTATAGTAGATAGATCAATGCATGGGGCTTACCAATTATTTTGCATAATTATTAATTTCTATTGCATTTAAATTTAGTTCAAAATACATCTGGAAAATGGCTATTTTAAAATTTATTTTTAACATGAAAACTGTACTTTATACAAAAAATGTTTGGGTCACCCCCATAGCGCCCACCTTTAGTAGTAAATATGTGAAATTAAATCTAAATTATCTCTTTAGTTTTTAATAAAATGATTAGCTTGTTATTGCTCCACCTTCACTTTGTTATACTTTTATAGTTAATATGATGTGAATGGCGCAAATTCGCATTGTACAATGGAAGCTGAAGCCAATAAGTTGTAAGTGCAGTCAATAGTGTTGCTCCAGAACACTAGGAAATAGAATTTATTGTAGAACACCAAGCTAAGAACATACAACATTTGTTCACAAGACTTCTGAATTGAATTAGCACTGTTCTACAAACTTTTGTTATTTTGCCTTCCATTCTTACACACTGCATTTACTAAATTTCTGAAATAAAAATTATATTATCTTGTCTTCCCTAGAACAGATATTGGATCAGATGTAAAGTTTACATTCATTCATACTTTTAGATTTAAATCAGCATGGTAAATAAAAACTTCTTTCATCTTTGTAAGGGACTTATTAAAATAGTCTTTATGCAGAACATGCAGCTTTTATATCGTATTTATAGTTACGGTATTTTTTTCATCCTTAATGTAAGCAGAAAATACAAAGCAAAGGAATTTACTAATGATACATCTTTATATTTATTTTATGTATTAAACTTTTTTTATACAGTTATTATTTTAACATTCAGAAATGTAAACTCTTCAATTAATTAAACACGAAGAAATATTTTGTGAAAAATTCATGGACTTTACCGTGATTTGAACCCAGGACCTTCCTATTGCTAGTAAGATCGTCTACCATCACCAACTGAGCTATAAAATCCCTTAGAAGACAATGACCTCTTGAAGTTGCGTTCTTTCCGAAGTAACGCTATTACGGTTTCCTAAATATTACTTTGTTTTATGAATAGACAAGAATTAATTATATTTTTTTTATCTTACAGGGTTTCTTATTTACAAAAATAAAATAAATTTATTTAGTTTTGTTTCACGGAAATGGATGTATCTGCTTTTGCTCGAAATAAAAGAGAGGTTGTAGTTTTCATAGTCTTAAAAAGAAAATTAAAAACCAACTAATAAATAAATATAAAAATAACGAAGACAGATTTGTGAAAAATTCATGAATCTGTCTTCGTTATTTTTACACAAATTAATTTGAACACTTAACACTGTTCATTGTAACCAACTTACAGAAATTCACTGTTGAAATACATCTGAACAGTTCTTTACAATAAATAAATATGTTTATTGGTCCCGTGGCCGCGTGCCTGAGTGTCTGGTCGCGAACCTGGGGAAACCGGGTTCGATCCCGACAGACGCCAAATATTTCCAATTTTAAATGGCACAAAAGTGACCCCTGTGGTGCACTCTCCACACCAGCTATGAGTGCCACACGGTAAAATATATCGTCATCATTACCGATGTCTACATGTGTTGTAGATACTGGCACACCCAGAAATGGGTAATATGCCGTGATGATATATTTATTTATTTTATTTAAAAAGAAAATTGAAAACCAACTAATAAATATGTTTATTGGCCAAAACGAACAAATTTTAATCAACATTTCTTTTACAACTTAAAATATATTCTAAACTTAAAAAACAAAAATTATTCATCAATTACTTATCACAAAGATTTCAATATGCAGCAAATATACTAAATAAATAATAAATACACACACACACACACACACACACATATATATATATATATATATATATATATATATATATGTGTGTTCCCTATGTTTCATTTTAAATGGAACGGGCAAATACATTGCTGTTAATCAAATGTCAAGTCGTAACCATGGATATGACAAACCCAATGTTTCAAGAAGAAAAATATTTTCTTTAAAGATAAACTAAAGGGATAAAGAGAGGATATATGTGGAAAGTTACAAACAGGTCAATAGTCGTTTAGCTTGAATTATGGTTACCTGAATACAATATAAAATAAATGGGCGTGATTGAAAGCAGAAGCAGAGAAGCACATTGCAAAAAGCGAAAGTTATAAGCTAGAGGAAACTAAAGCTTGTAAAATGGCATCATAAATGCGGACGACGAGTAAATTTTATACTGGAATAAAAACATACATTAAACGTGAGTTAAAGGTAATTTATGAAATTTGTCCACGTAAAGATATGTATCAACAATTTTTATTTGAAATATAAAAAATAAATGTAATTAAAAAGTTGCTGTTCAGATGTAAAATATAATTAAAATAAATATAAATTACTGACCAATTTTTTGTGTATAGTCGCATATTTATTGTATATATATATATATATATATATATATATTTACATCCCGCTATCATTGCTGCGTCCTTTCATGGCTAGGACATTGTGGCAACCACTGAAAGGAATAGAGATAGGCTTCGACTTTATAAAGTATATCTACTTATTTTTCCCCCTGATTATGAATTTCGGTTCAAATTTCAATAAAGTCGATTTACAACGATATACGTTTCCGTTCATTTGACGACATTATGAGCTCCTCCATACTGAGTGAATCCGGCGTCCACAGTATATACTTCATACATAATCAGTACTTATGACGTCCAATTTGTATATTTTTATTCATACTACCGTTACAGTGACGTCCAGCAGCGTTGCCAATATTAAATACATTATTCTGATGTAGAAACCAAAGCACACTCTTTCACAACAATATGCATACTTAACTGCAAACATCATAGATTCCTACAATGTTTGATAATGATAATTTCTTTTGGCAATGCGTAAGCAATTTGAAAATGGAACTTTTAATTTGTCATTTAAAATGTCATTTTTAATACTTAACACTTTTGTTTTAAAATTATTACGAAAAATATTTCTCCGAATTAAAATTTTACTGTTGTATTTCTTATACACATAACGAAAATAAAGTACCTACATACCCGGTATACAAGTAAGAAATGTGAAATATTCTTGCACTTGGTGTACAAGAACAACAATTCTATTTTCTCTAAATGTAAATATGTGAAAATAAGTGAAGAATGAACTATTTAAATTTATTTATTTAAATAGCCCCAAAATCTTACAATTAAAAAGTACAGATACTCGTATCTGTAACTTTATTTTACATTTAACAAATATATCATACACAAAATAAATTTCACGAATATTGACAAAACTAATAGAAAAACTGAACAAAAATTCAAAATAGTACTCATATCTTTACACAAGGTAATGTAATTGCTTCCTGACAGCGACATTTGTTTAAATATATCAAAATTGTTTTAAAATATTGTTTTTGTTTGACACATAGGCAAGATGATGTATATAAATAATTTATTTTATAAATTCATATTGTAAGTTATTTACTAAATACTATTATCATAAAATTCAAGATTGTACCATTATATTTAATTTTTAAGTAGAAGTTACTGAAATATTATATTCAATGTTAGGAGGAAGTAACGCCGTACTTGTTGATACATACAATATATTAACGGATTTCTCGGCCGTGATTGTAAGGAATTATATTGTTATTCCATAAAGTAGTTAATTTTAATTAAATATCCAATATATGTGACGCTCACTGAGTAAATTTTACAAGGTTTCTTATGATGTAACTTATATTTTATACTTATATAGTCAAAATTCTTACAATAATATGTAAATCAGTGCAGAGCATAAACAAGTAACAATAACAAAATTGAAAGTTTCTGAATTTATCAATTTATCAAGCGATTACACCAGTTAAATTCTAATTTATTCCCTGATGAAGTTACAAAATGTGTAACGAAATATTGGAAATTTAAATAAAATTAACCACTTTGTGGAATAACAACAATATAATTCCTTACAATCACCGCCGAGATATCCGTTAATACATTTTATCTATTATATTCTATGTATTTTTTCAAGAAACACTATTAAAAGCTTGTATAAGTAATACTTCCGATATACACCAAAAACTAATGAGCTCTTCCCACATTAGTATAGAATGGGTATCCAAAATTTCAAAATATTCTGATTGATGGTATTTGAGTAATCGTGTCCACAAGATACACACACACACGCACGCACGCACGCACACACACACGCGCACGCTTACACGCACGCACGCACACACACACACACACACACACACATACGTACCTACAGACATCATTGTAAAAATATTAAAAACGGATTCTGGGGATATCAAAACGTGCTTATTCACTAAAATCTCTATATGCGATTTTTAGCACGATCCCTATAGCTTCCTTACCTAGGGTAGCGGGAGGTAAAAATTTTATTTGATGACAAATTATTTGTTACATGTCAATAAAACAGTGAAAAATATCTGCAAAGCAACCATTTTGGTTCATTTCGGCTATTTGTGCAATAAATTCTAATTTTTACGAAAATTTTAATAATAAGATTAACATGAATTTAATCTCCAGTATTAATATGTTTATTCCAAGTAAATAGGTATTTATTAAACAAATTATTTGTTATATGTTAAAAAAAATAGTGAAAATATGTGAAAAGTAATCGTTTGGATGCACTTCGGCTATTTTTGCAATAAATTCAAATTTTTATAAAATTTATAATAATAAGCTTATTATTAATATTCAATTCCGGTTTTAATACACTTATTCTGAGTAAATATGTATTTGTTCAACAAATTATTTTTCATAAGTTAATAAAATAGTGAAAACATGAAAAGCAGCAGTTTGAATTCACTTCGGCTATTTTTGCAATAAATTGAAATTTTTACGGATATTACAATAATAGACATATTATTAATTTACTTATCTGCGTTTCTTTCTAAGTTTGCATATAGATTGCAATAAAAATACGGTGTTTTTAAAAGTCATTACTTTTGATTATTTATATTGTTACATATCTCACTAGCGCATATAATAAAATTTTTCAAATTACAATACAATAAAAATAAAAATCTAATGTGGCCAACACAAAACCTCCCGCTATTTAATTTTTATTAATTTAAATACATACCTACGTATTTGCGAACGCTGGAAACTGTTCCATTGCAGAAAACTATTGCTTTATTTACTATTTTATTTTTAAAATGTCATTATTATTAATTTGAAGTGATTAGTTTTTTGACAGTGACATTTACTGTCAGTTACATTCATTTGAAATATGACCTGTGTAACAAAGGAATTGTGTTTGTCTTAGGCTTCGCGACTAATAAAAAAAAATATTTTTAAATTTATCTGTAAAATATATAGAAAAAGTATTAATGTATTGCTGTAGAAAATTCAATAATCTTTAATTTTCATAAGACATAAAATGCGAAAAAATTGCATTTAATGGTATATTTTGAAGAAAAACCATTATGAGCTTCAGGTAAAGTGCCATTTCCGGTTATCTGATTTACACCAAAATCTAATGGCTTCTTTTCATATTAGAATAGGATAGAAGTGGAAGGTTTCAGAATTTTCTGAATGATAGTATTTGAGTTAAAGCGTACATACACACACACACACACACATACACACACACACATACATACATACATACATACATACATACATACATACATACAGACATCATCGTGAAAATGTTAAAATAATACTAAAATCTCGATATGTGATTTTTAGCACGATCCATATACCTTCTTTACCAAGAGTAGCGGGAGGTGAAAAGCAAATATTTTAACGTATTTAAACTATCTAAAATGTATAAAAATATTTTCTAATTAAATGAAAACAATTTATTGAAACACCTCAGTAAGTAGAGGAGAAATAGGAAGAAGTACCTAGAGTAAAAAATATCTGTATGTAATAAATCGTTTGTAGTACACGTTTTAAGGTCCCTAGAATCCAATTTTAACATTTTCAAGATGATGTCTCTATGTGTGCGTATATGTGTGTATGTGTATGGATTTTGTCTTCGCTCTAACTCAAATACTATCATTCAGAAAATTCTGAAACCTTCTATTTCTGTCCTATTCTAATATGAAAAGAAGCCATTAGATTTTGGTGTAAATCAGATAACCGGAAATGGCACTTTACCTGAAGCTCATAATGGGTTTTCTTCAAAAAATACCATTAAATGCAATTTTTTCGCATTTTATGTCTTATGAAAATTAAAGATTATTGAATTTTCTACAGGAATACATTAATACTTTTTCTATATATTTTACAGATAAATTAATTTTTTTTTTTTCATTAGTCCCGAAGCCTAAGATAAACAAAATTCCTTTGTTACACAGTTCGTATTTCAAATGAAAGCAACTGACAGTAAATGTCACTGTCAAAAAGCTAATCACTTCAAATTAATAATAGTGACATTTTAAAAAGATAATAGTAAATAAAGGAATAGTTTTCTGCAATGAAACAGTTTGCAGCGTTAGTAAATACGTAGGTATGTATTTAAATTAATAAAAATTAAATAGCGGGAGGTTTTGTGTTGGCCACAACAGATTTTTCTTTTAATAATTATTTCTACACCCTCTTTTTCGACACTTCAAATTTCGGTCTTCGTATTTTAGATCAAAAGTTTATAAATATTTTATTTATTTATTTCACTGTGGTATACCGTTCTCATATTTATTCCATACATTTAATCATTAATCTTCTTACCCATACACAATATTTTGTAATTAATAATTCAGCTTTATGATACGAGTATTTAGATAATTACATTTTTTAAATTTATTACATTGAAACCATACATTTTGACTTTGTATTTACTAAGAGGATTTTGCAAAACAAAAGTTTAATTACATAAATATTAATTTAAATACTATCATGTGTGCACAAAGTAGCTTTAAATACGATTAGAAGAGTTGCGCGCTAATGTAGTAACCCAATGTTCCAGTGTTGCCAAGTGTACGGAGTTCAGAATGTCGCTGGAATGAAACTTCAGTATATACAGCGTATATACGCCAGACGACACTAGCTCCGCAAGTGGAATTTTTTTGAACTACAAAAAATATACATTTTCCATTCCGCTATCATTCTGACGTCCATAACAAATTTTGCTATACGATACTAGAGGCCCCCCTGATGCCAGAAAAAAATTTATAAGGCCATGTGCATATGACGTCCGGTATACGGACGTCTTATGCACAAGGACGTCACTTTGAATGTAGAAAATTACACAGGGGACGCCACAATGGTAGTGGGATGTAAATATATATATATATATATATATATATATATATATATATATATATATATATATATATATATATATATATATATATATATATTAAAATTACAACGTCATCTGCATGACTAACATCTAAAAATTTAAATTATCGACAATGTCATTAATAATAAGTAGAATTTAGAAAAGTCATTGCCTTCTTCAAGTAGCGCT
This sequence comes from Ophonus ardosiacus, assembly GCA_943142095.1. NCBI lineage: Eukaryota > Metazoa > Arthropoda > Insecta > Coleoptera > Carabidae > Ophonus > Ophonus ardosiacus. The sequence continues at coordinate 45,234,875 of OW964833.1, read as the reverse complement.
ACTTCCGAAAAATCGCTCATCAGACAAAAGCAGATAAATCCGTTTTTCATTAAAAATGAGATTAATATGACTTGTTAATAATAGGGGTCAGATTAATCCAATGGTGCTCTCAAAATTAAGCCAAATAAAATAAATCCTATTGAAAATCAAACTTACGCAATTAAGCAAAAAAGATAAATCCGCTATATTTCATATTTCGTTGTTCAATAATTTATGTCTAGATGTGTATTTATTATGACCAAAGATATACGAGAAGAACTAGAAAGCAAGCCTATGCTAGAATTTATTGAACAAAGACAACTGAGTTGGTGGGGTCATCTTATAAGAATAAAAGATGACAGACCGGCCAAGAACAATCGTGAAGAGGAACCAAGGAAGACCAAAGGATGACTGGGACAGCATAATCAAGAAACTACTGGAGAAGAACGGCATATCGATAACTGATGCAAAACAGTGGGTAAGAGACAGAAAACAGTGGGCAAAGTTTGTGCACGAATAGAACAAAAAATCCCTACACTTTAAGGGAAATGGACTATATATATAGTATCAAGTCGTAACCATGGATATGACAAACCCAATGTTTCACGTTAAAAAATACTCACGGTATTATAGCGTAAAAGGCTTTAAAGGTTTAAGTTTTATAGCATTAACATTGATATCAAAATAAATAATCTTTCTTCCTAGACACTTAGGCAGGTTGTGTAAAGCGACCCTGTTGAAGGTCAGCAGACTCAAATGCTCACGTACACGGTAGTGTCGTACCAGTGCACTTAGCACCTGCATGTAACTTCACCTATGATTGTCGTGCATGAATTATGTGGATCTCGTGACTAGTAGAAAGATTTTTGTAGCGTGAAACTTTATTTTATTCACCTACATTTAAGTTTGAAAGTATAAAAATTCCCGCTAGTAATCCTTGGCCCTGGACACCCGGCCACGTATATATATATATATATATATATATATATATATATATATATATATATATATATATTACGCTGTGCTTGTACTTGGGTAGAGTCGTGGCCGGGTGTCCAGGGCCAGGACTTAAATGTTGAGAAACGCTGGAGTGAGCTTGAGCTACCGCACCGCACAAACGCGATATGCAAGTCACTCAAGTATGTTCGCAATAAAAATAAGTGTTTAACTTTTGCTCGCAAACCTGCCACGATGTCATGTTACTATGTACACAAGCATATAAATTGTCAGGGAAAAAATTGCCAATATCATTTTATTTCAACACATTGAACAATTTGAAAGCAGTGACACAGGCGCAAATCTCACCAAGTGTCTATTGTGAGAAACGACAAACTAAAATATGGTTCTGGTATTGGTGTTGGTGTTGGTGTAACGATAACATGTTTTATATTTTCCCAGTCGTTGTCACTTGAATGATTAGAGAGGTGAAGTTTTTTCCGCAGCCGCAGTCGAAGTCGAAGTCGCAGACTCCCTGCCGACGAATTGAAAGGAATCCATCGGCGGCATATGGAATTTTTTCGCGTCAAAGCACACACAAAAAATGTGTATTTTACTTCTTAATGGTTGGCACTCAGTGTTTTCTATTTGTGAGTGCCTGTGACAACTTATTTCAAACTTTGGTCTACTATTACTAACGTGACCATTTTTGTCTTACCCCGGAACAGGAGGGCATGCAAAGGTATTTAGGAAAAAAAAATCATTCAAGGTCAAATGTCATAATTGAAAGTTACATTTTTTCAAGGGATGTAAAGCTGCATATTTTTCCCCTTCATATACAAAAATAAATTGTCAGACTGCAGAAATTTATTTTTTTAAATAGTGTATCGTCATGATCATGCAAATAAACAACACTTTCCCAAAAAGATTTATTGGCAATGCCCAATATTTCTCTGCTTACCCAACAAGAACGACTATATACAGGGTGTCTCAATAAGCTTGCTCACTATTGGCAACTTTTTTATTTGAAGAGCTACGAGGTTGGTTAAATGAGCAAAATTGTGCCATTTTATATTAGAAAATTGGTCATGTAGACAAAATAAAATTTGTGTCAGCGGTTCTCAAAATTTGGGACAATATATATATTTTTTAAATGGAACCATATATTTTTTATTATCTTATTGGAAAGAGTATTTCTTTCTCTTTCCAATAAGGTAATGTTGTTTATGTACAATTTTTTCAAATAAACGAGTTATTTACGGTTAAAAATTTAAATTTTGTAAACTATTTTATTAGTTTTTTAGTCAAGTAAGCCATGGAAACAATTGATTCCTTGTTTGTTTGACGTTTAATAATTTCTCCCGTAAAGTTCTCTGTGTTTAATAATGGTTAAAAACTTTACAAATGAAGAAAAGTTAGATATGATCGTGCTGTATGGAAAGTTATATCTAGACACCAGTTACGTAGAACGGCCGGCTCTCTTTCCAAAAGAGTTTAAATGTGCGAAAGAAATAATGGCTTTCAATTTGAATATTTTCTTTGTTTTGTTATTACTGTAAAATAAATTAATAAAATAACTCGTTTATTTGAAAAAATTGTACATAAACAACATTACCTTATTGGAAAGAGAAAAAAATACTCTTTCTAATAAGATAATAAAAAATATATAGTTCCATTTAAAAAATATATATTTTGTCCCAAATTTTGGGAACCGCTGACACAATTTTTATTTTGTCTACATGACCAATTTTCTAATATAAAATGGCACAATTTGGCTAATTTAACCAACCTCGTAGCTCTTCAAATAAAAAAGTTACCAATAGTGAGCAAGCTTATTGAGACACCCTGTATATATATATATATATATATATATATATATATATATATATATATATATTTCTTTTAATCACATTTTTTATTACAACTTGTCTTTCTCTAATCATTTTAACATAATACTTCGTTAGATTTATCTGTTGCATCTGTATATATGTAAATATCATTTAACTCCATATTTATAATTTTTACTTAACATGACTGTTTACAAATTAAATTTCAATTTCTGTTCGTACTGATAAGTCACAAATATCACGTGATCCGATCATAATGACAGAGATTTCTATCATTACGACAGGCGATCGTGATGTCCGATTTCATGCGTCCACACTAGAACATTACGATATGGTAACATTACGATCGTCTCATTATCATGTAGTGTGAATGCAGCATGCGAGCAACATTGTTGTTTCGCAATCTAATAGATGTTAAGTTAATGTTCTTCTTTATCATCTCCATTACCTCATAATCATAAAAAAATCGTCGACTGCTTATAACCTTAGCAGTTGCGCGATTATAAAACACTCATAATAAAAAATGACTATACTTCAGTCACTATATAGTACAAGCTGTCCAAGTTAACGTGCTTATTTGTATCTTTTAAGCAAATTTTACATTTTCTTTCTTCTCTTTAGATGTAACTAGGGCTAGGATTTCGAACTAGGTATTTAGTTAAAGTGAGGAAATGACCCGGACCAAATGGAATACGGGTCGGAGTCAATTTTTCACCCATAAGACCCATAAGAACCACAGACCCGTATTTTCTTTAAGACTTGACGACTACCTGTAAGGAGTATACTTCACCGCACCGAGAACATACATATCTCATTATTGCATTTAAACACTTTTAAATTATTCATAATGATGTTTGTCTTATAAATTGAGATTTTTTTTTAGTTGTTCTATTATTGTACAAATTACTAACTTATCTTTTAAAACTAATTGTATTTATGTGAAATGTTTAATGAAAAAAAGGGAGAGTTTCTTTATTCAGCAGCAATTAATGCGCTAAATTCCATCAGCAATTGAAAATGATGTCACGATGAATAGCTAATGGATCCACTGGATAGCCGTTGCGACCGAATAGAGAAACGTGTTGCTGAAAATTGCGTTGAATCTCCTAACCTTAAATATCAACTGTCAGTTAACCACCACGCCATTTAACAGATATGGAAAGTTTTATAGTTAAAAGTGTGGTTAAAAGGACCGTCGCTGTATTGCAATCATCAGAATCTTCATCGAACAATGAAGAATCTGATGACAGCAATAGTAGCAGTGATATGGAATTCATAATTATAATAAAAATTATCTACATTGTAACGGCGACGACGACAGGCTGTCCCTATTCGGTCGCCATTTTGTACTGACGTCCCTGTTCGTTCTCCATGCTGTCAAAGGGTTTGCTCGGGCGCCAATCAATCGGAAACACAGCACAAGGAGAGATGGTCGATCCTGTAAAGGACGCTCTCATAGCATAGGGTGGCTTGAACGCCAAAAGGGGCTCGGGTAGCTTAGTGGAGACAGAGTTTGGCTTTTGACAATAAAATCAATTGTAATCATTTTTAATATTTTATTAAAATATATTAAAACGAGAAAGTAATAAATATAACAAAGCAAAGTAACAATGAACCAGCGATACTTGCAGGACATTTTCTCTACTATGCACGATCAACAATGAACGGGCAACAATGGCACACACCTAGGTTGCGGGAACACGCTATGAACGAGTAACAATGGCACACACCAAAGTTACGGGAACACGGTACGGTTACAGTGTTGTCACTTGACAACACCCATCAACAATCGCGATTTCAATCTAAGACAGTGTTGGCACACACCAACACTCATTGACAATCGCGATTACGGTGAACAGCGGCCAACACCACTGCACAAAACAACCGGCTACACCTGCACTCTCTCACGAGCTGCCGGCACACACCAACAGCACTGAGTCGTCACAATATCTATACCCATCTACTTTTCGTTGTGAACGTGAATGTTTTTTTTTTTTATTTATTTATTTGAATCATGCATTTTTTCTTTCATAATCTTATACTTGCACGATGGATAGTGCGCGTTAATTAGAAACGGTATGATGAATTTCATCTACAATTCAGCAGGGAATAAAGACACTTCTTACTGGTAATATGGGTCTGCGGTTCTTTCTGTTCTTCGACTCGGACCTGTGTTCACTGAAATACAGGTGGGCGGGTTGTCTTTTGGATCCACCGGTATTCCTAGCACTAAATATAACTAATTTCCTCATTTTAATCTGTCAATTTTGCATATTTCTATTAGATAGTAGCATAATCGAAACGTTAAAATCCGGAATTAGAGCTAAGCTAATGGAATAATTTAAAATTTATGAAAGCTAATAATGTTAGTTGAGTTTCCATAGTTTGATTACATCGTACATAGCCAGTATTTGTATTAGAAAATGTATGTACATACTTATATCAGCAATAATATCGTATAAGACTGAACAAATATTAGAATGTAGTTGTATCTGTAAGAACAAATACGGAAACAGAAGCAGACATGGACTTGTATGTATGTATTAGTGTTAGATAGTGCTTTGGAGTGTCTTACACAGCGTCATTTAGTATTCGGTTTGAAGTCGTGCCTCACGTAAGTGAAATCTAAATAAGTCGAACGAGGAGAAACATCAGCCGAAATGCTCGGCAAAGCGGTTATTCCTGCAATAACGGCACTCACACGTACCCAAATCATAGGATTACGAGTACATGAGTATATTGTCTCCCCTCGCACTATTCCATGAACGTCCTAATGTAGGTCCAGCAATTGTTTTCTATAGTTTTATTCTTTTCTTTCACTTTCAAAATTATTTCAATATTGTAATACATGTCTGTGTTATTATTATTATTATTATTATTATTATTATTATTATTATTATTATTATTATTATTATTCTGAGTGTGCCAGTATCTACAACACATGTAGACATCGGTAATGATGACGATATATTTTACCGTGTGGGCACTTACCAGGCGTCACCTCGCGGGCACTCATATCTGGTGTGGAGAGTGCACCACAGAGGTCACTTTTGTGCCATTTAAAATTGGAAATATTTGGCGTCTGTCGGGATCGAACCCGGTTCCCCCGGGTTCGCGACCAGACACTCAGGCACGCGGCCACGGGTCTCCATTATTATTATTATTATTATTATTATTATTATTATTATTATTATTATTATTGTATATAATTTATTATTATAATTTTTAACTATATTTCTCGATTTTAATATTTCAGCGAATGAAATACATACATACATACGTACATACATAAAATCACGCGTTTCCCACTTAGTGGGCTAGCAAAAACCCGAAAAGGGATGAAAGTAAGAGCTCCACTGAATCACTTAACTCTTTAAAAACATTCTTCTTTCGCCTTGTCCAAAATCATCATAACATTAATACAAAGATCATATTAATGTGACCGATTTTCGGTGGCGAATAACCGCATCCGGACCACAATAATAGTTACGCAACAATCATCCTTCACCACACATTTCTATCCATGCACACTTCTTTCACCTCAGCCACACAAACGTATTCATACATAATAACATATTAAAGTGACCGATTTTCGGTAGCGAATAACCGCATCCGGACCACAATAATAGTTACACAAAAACCATCTTTTGCTACACATTCCTGTACAAACATACTTCATTATTCTCGTCCACATAAAAGTTCAGCTGTCTCTCCATTCTCATAAAACATTCTTACTAACCATACATCTTCACACCACAATAATGAAGTAATTTATGAAGTATATTTATTAATTTTCAGCACAAATCTCTATTTTTAAAAAAATGTACTTATCCCTTTTTTGCACCAGAGTCTACAATTATATTATTATCTATAACTAGTTCAATATCCAGATTTTTGGAATATCCCATTTTAAAAAATTTAACTTCGGTTTGTAACTTGAGAACCATTGCTTTATTTTTTTTTTTCTTCAATAAGTGAATGTCCCCCTTGATCTACTGCAACTTTTATTTGAATGATTTTCTTCTACTCCTAATAATTAACAGCCCGATTCTCAAAAAAGTTTAAGCTAATCTTCATTTTTGGATTAGTGAATTCTATTCTATTCCGGTATTTAAAATTGAATCTTCATAATATTATCAAATTATATTTTAAGATATAAACTGTCAAAATTAGGGTTGAATTCGCTAATCCAAAAATGAGGATTAGCTTAAACTTTTTTGTGAATTGGGCTGTAAGAAAATAATTGGGGTGTCCCATATCCCCGTGAAACACCCTGTACTGTGTGTTTTAATTTATTAAAGAATAAACTGCTCCTGGATAACCAGTCAGACAGGCGATTTAGGCGGTTTTGGCATTTATTTTTAAGATTTTCTGTACTGGAATCTGAAATTATAATAGAAGTGTCGTCGACGTACATGGTGATACATTCTCTAGGTATATATCTTTTTTCGGTTGATGCTGTATTGCTTTGCTACGAACATCCTATCGGTCATATAGGTTATATTCGTTAGTGTTAATCTGTTTTTCAATATAATGTACGTACAAATAGCCAATTATTCGTTTATAGATTCAGTAATATTATTTTACTCGTACATGTTACGAATACATACAAAGCATACCAGTCACATGTCTACTTCTTTAGTATTAAAATATATCAGTTACACTGGATCTCTATGAGGAAAACTTTTATAATTAAAACTTACGAAAAAAGAAAATGTATTTGTATGCCAAAGTTGTATTAATGTTTTAAAATAAATTACGAATTTTTTGTACCCCTGTAAAACTATATTTATGCAGGCAACTTAATTATTAAATTATGGTTCTTTTGAAGTTGGCCTTCTTGAGTATTTATTTAAATGAATAAAATGAAATAGGATGTTGTGTAGTAATTGAAAGCACCGATTAAATAAGGTATAGCAAACAGTGCAGCTGAGCGTGTTAGCGTGTGCCACAAAGAGAAAACATCGATTCCCAAACCAACATTGCGGAAAATCGACACGTCTAGCAACACGGCAAAACTTTCATAAAGTACGTACACTTACGGCATGTGGTGTGCTACTCGCTCATTCGTCGGGCATTCTCCACTGCAGCAAAGCACAGGCAACATTGAGATTCAAGTTGATAACCCTTGCAAAGACAATTACCTACACAAAACAGTTAAACAGTAATCTAATAAATGTAGTGGGTTCGCCTCCGAGCGCTCAGGCTCAGGCTTGAGAAGACGGAGCAGAGAAAGCAATTGTGACCGCCGCTGAGTTGTTCTGGATGTGGCGCGCCACCACCAACACGACTCACAAAACACATTGTTTTCTGGGAAACTTCGCCGTAAGACCTGCCTACGAGTACTTCACACACACTACACCTACAACAAATAACAAATAACGATATAACACCAAAATATAGTCACCTAATAAAAATTGATTATCATTTATCGAGTTATTATAGTGCAGGACACGAATCTTGACCTGAAGGGGAAATAATAATCATTACAGTAACTTTGTGCTTCTAAGTCATTTGTGTACGGTTATGATCCGAGTGTAAATAAGACAGGAACTGATACGACCAGCAATTTGTGTACCAATTGCCCAGATCAACTGCCAATATAAGAAAGGCTTCAAAATTTTCAAAAATCTAATTACTGACATTTGAAATACCATCCTATGAGGTAATAGCTATTTGTGTATTAAGAGCGCAAAATGCGATATTGTTGATTGAGAGGTTGTCATGACAATGTCCATTTGCGCTCGAAACACACACAAGATTTTTTCTACAGTCGCCACAGTGGGGTCCTCCACCATAAAAAATAATAAAATGTACACTTTATACTTACAGTACTGCTCAATAAATAACGATTGGCTAATACAAAAGATACGGTTTAAACTTAAAAAGGCTTTTAAATGATTATATCGTTACATTAGCCATCTATTCCATAAAAAAAAAAAAAACCAAAATTGGAGTGTGGAAGCAAGGATTTGTGATGATTTGATGAGTTTTTGTAGCAAAATGTGTGGTTAGTTGTCACGCCTGTCACACTGAAAAAATTAACAAATATTTCAAGGAATTTGTGATTATATAGACATGTATGTGCATTGACTGACTTCTCGTAATTATTTAAGTAAATAACTAATAACTTTATTGTAATCAAAATAAATAGTTAACTAGAGATCAGATGTCAGTACGACTCGTAACTATCCTACCGCCATCTGTGTACAATCATTCCTATTACTAAACATAACTGTTCACACAATTTATTTTATATTTAATTTTATTTTATTTATTACAGTGCCATTAGTTTCTAACTAAACATTTTCATTAAGAATGTAGACAAGTGATATTTTTCAACATTGTATACTTAGAAATTTGGACAGCGAGCGTTTTTTCTACTTTGTCGCGCATGAGCGGCAAAAGAGAGCGCAAATGGCTACTTTCTATAGTGACTGTAGAAAAACTAATTTAACTTCTATAAATATGTAGCATGATAAACGAAAATTAGACGAAAAACTTGCACAAACGTTGGCAAAGACATGAAAAAAAATCTGTTGTGGCCAGCACAAGACCTTCCGTTAATTTGATGTATTTTGTACACATCCCATACCAAAAGTTCATTGGAAAATATTCTATATATCCAATAAAATTGTAACACGAACATAATACAATTTTTTACAAATTCCATCCAGAAAGTTCCTGGGAAAATATTCTATAAATCCAATAAAATTATCACAGGACTATACAATACTAATATTTAAATACTCTAACAATGCGGACACTTATGTAACATTCTCTTTAAAATCAAATAATATTACTACCAAGTTTATATCTCTACTCATTTTTGAATTATTGCCCCAAAAGTTAATATACCCCACATTTAGATAAAAACTTCAAAATTTTTAAAAATCTAATTTTTATGTATCTAGATACATCTCATTGCGCTGATTCTAAATTTTGAAACCGCAGGTCGATATCTCTTTTCGTTCTCGAGATATTTAGATTCAAAGTTTTGCTCAAAACTACCCATTTTTGGGTAATAACCCAAAAATGGGCCGAGATATGAATTTGGCGACAACACCATTCGATTCTACGGGCAAAATTACATAAGTACACCAATTTTCAGAATTTTTGAACACCGCATACAGTCTCTAAAGCAAAATAACTGAAAATGGCCAAAATCTGAAAAAATCGTAAGGGGTACCCCTTAGGATTTTTTCAGATTTTGGCCATTTTCAAACTTTTGTTCATAAAAAATGAACCGGTAGGACAAATATTATGAAAATTGGTACACTTATGTAATTTTGCCCGTAGAATCGAAAGGTGGTGTCGCCAAATTCATATCTCGACCCATTTTTGGGTTATTATCAAAACTGCCCAAAAATGGGCAGTTTTGAACAAAACTTTAAATCTAAATATCTCGAGAACGAAAAGAGAGATCGACCTGCGGTTTCAAAATTTGGAATCAGCGCATTGAGAAGTATCTAGATACATAAAAATTAGATTTTTAAAAATTTTGAAGTTTTTATCTAAATGTGGGGTATTTTGACTTTTGGGGCAATAATTCAAAAATGGGTAGAGATATAAACTTGGTAGTAATATTATTTCATTTTAAAGAGAATGTTACATAAGTATCCGCATTGTTAGAATATTTAAATATGAGTATTGTATATTCCTGTGATAATTTTATTAGATTTATAGAATATTTTCGCAGGAACTTTCTGGATTGAATTCGTAAAAAATTGTATTATGTTCGTGTTACAATTTTATTGGATATATAGAATATTTTCCAATATACTTTTGGTATGGGATTTGTACAAAATACATCAAATTAACGGAAGGTCTTGTGCTGGCCACAACAGATTTTTGCTTCATGTCTTTGCCAACGTTTGTGCAAGTTTTCCATCTAATTTTCGATTATCATGCTACATATTTATAGAAGTTAAATTAGTTTACCTCATAGGATGGTATTTCAAATGTCAGTAATGGTTTAAAGAAACCGTGAATATTTTAGTAGTAAAAAGTGATGAAGGTCTTGTAGGTAGGCGTATAATTTGGCGTTCGATGATAGATTGTAATATCAGGCCTGTCATGTTATTCGTGATCCTACAACGTTTTTGTTGATCAAATAAATAATGAGACAGATTATCCGATAATTATACCAAATTTTTGGGTTAATTTGATTTATTGGTGCTGATATTGATGTGAAAATATTTGTAGGGTTTTTGCACATCAAATTTAATCATCATTTATTAATTACCTATTACTATGAAAAATTAAACGCCGAAAATTTAATACTTTGTTATAAATCACAATGTACTTCGTTGATTATATGTCTAATATTCTTAATAACTTATCTATACAGGGTGAACATAAAGGTTCAACATAGAAAACAAATTTTCTTAAATATTATCTGTCTCATAAAATTTTATGGAGTGTTTTGTAAAATAATTTTACAGCATAAATTTTTTAATACCATTTTTTTTTTAATTTACAAAAAAAGTAGCATCTTCTCACTGTTCAATCAGTGTATAATATAGTGACATAGTAACAGCCCACAGTTTGTGAAACTGTGACTAAAGTGTTATTTACCACCATGGAAACCAGTATGTAAAGTGACACATTAAAAACGGAAATAGAAAAAATATTTTTTTTCTACAATCGTTAGCAAAATTCATTATTATTCAACTTAAAATAGTGAGAAAACTAGCATGTTGAATCAAAAGTGAGCAAAGTAAAAAACTTTCTTCACAAGTGAGCAAAATACACAAGCCTATAATAATCTACGCCAGGAGTACAATAAATATCTACCATTCTACATGAAGGAACAATATTTTTTTGTAGTTAACTTTACATTAAATTCAGTTATAAACATATGTACTGTCGAGTTTTTCATTAATAAAAAAGTACAATGTTTCGTTGTTTAGAAAAATTATATTTCAAGATTGTGGAAAAAATCATGTTTAGTTGTCCAGTTGACGCACTCGCTCCCGCTTGTGCAGCCAATTTCCGGACGCGTGAGAAAAAGACATGCTTTGCTCACTTGTACTAAAAGTAGCTATTCCATGTTAAATGTTTACAAATGTAACGGTTTCTCGTGTTTACTCTGTATAAATGAACAAATATTATATCCTACAATACTATGAATGCTAGGAATTTTATTATGTTGAGTGGTAAAATCGAGTTTATAGGTAATTTACTTCAATAAATATTTATAAAAGGTAATTTTATTTTCATAATGTCCATTGGAATTGAACTTGGATTATGAAACTACTCATAAATAAATAATAAATATTTTAATATTTCAAAAGTTTGCAATAACAAATTTTATTTTTGAAAACATTACATAAAATGTCGAAAAACAAAGTACTTATATTTTCTGGGTCAAATATGCGTTTTCATGCTTTTAGTAATATTTGATTTTACTACTAAAATATGAAATTTCCTATCGACTATAAAATCACACTGCTTCCAATTTGTGTCGAAATTGGAAAACAAAGTTTCAATTTAACGAAAAGAATTTTTTATTTGTAATTTCAGGCTAATCTTTTGCCTTTTTAGGAGGAAACGGAAACGAATTTGAATATTTTTATATGAACAAGGATTACAGAAATTAATTTGACATAATTCTTTCGGCAAACTCGTGTTTGCACTGGGAAAAAGTATGAAATATCGGATTATGTTCGTTCGCTTGTAGCTCATGGAAAATTACACATGCCCGTGTAACACGACGATTACTACAAAAAAATCAACGCGAATTAAATTCATTATTATAATTACACTGCAGTTCCCTGTTGTCAAACAGGATTTCGTTATTACAACCTCTAATTCTAAATATGTTATACGTTTATCAGATTTTCAAAGAAATGCCAGCCATTGATTTGTTATGACATTTTTCAGGGAAAAATATTTTATCAAGGTTTTCGTTATTAATAATTTACAGAGAATTTATTTTAAAATGCAACATTATGGTTCATCACTTCCATGCATGGTTACTCACTATTGTCAAAAAATGACAGCAATGTAATATTTTTCCATTTTAAAATGCAACATTATAAATAGTATTGCAGTACAGGAGATACGTCCAGAACATATCACAAATGGTGTCAATTCTTATTACGACCGACTAGAATATTGCCTTAGTGTGAATGGGGGTATTTTTTAAACATGTATTACATGAAAGAAGATTTTTTGTAATCTAAAGTTTGTTAAGATGTGCAACATTTATATTTTGATTTTTTTGTTAATCGTATGTAGGCTAATTTATTGGAAATTTGTTTTGATAATACAAAACTACAAATTTTGTATGTTGCATTTTAAATTGGACAAATATTACATTGCTGTCATTTTTTGATAATAGCGAGTAACCATGGAAGTGGTTGCCCATATGTTGCATGTTAAAATAAATTCCCTGTATAGTATTTTATGTATTTAGACATACTGTAAAATCTTTGTATAGTTTTGTAGCTCCCCGTAGGATGGCAAAATATTCAAAGATATTTAATTTTTCTGTGTTGTCGTCTACCTGCACAGTTCGTGAAGATTTCAACAATACGGTACATCTGTATCATTGAGAATACTTATCATTCGTCATCTCACAGGCCCTCAAAGCTGTCTTTGAGAAAGCACCACATGTCACAGGGTTCAGTTTAATGTTATTTGAAAATTGTAAAATTAAAATTGGGGGTCGCGTGGCCGTGTGCGTATAATGTCTGTTTGTAAATCTGGTGACCCGGGTTCGATCCTAGCCAGTGCAGGCTTTTAATCGCACAAAAGTGATCCCTGTGTTGCACTCTCCACACCAGCTATGAATGCCCGTAAGGTGACACTGGTAAGCGCCCACACGGTAAAAATGTATCGTCATCATTACCGACGTCTACATGTGTTGTAGATTCTGGCACACTCAGTAATGGGTAATATGCCGTGATTATATATATATATATATATATATATATATATATATATTTGTAAATTGTACATAATTTTCAAGTTTGGCTTGTGTCACAAAGCAATCAGACAGGCAATATACTTACAAATATAAGCAAAATTTATTTAATTTTTGATTAATTTTTATTAAATCTTGAACTACAAGTCCTTATCATAGTGTACTTTAGTGGGCGAAACATGAAAACATTGTAAAGTTGATTTAGGGGAAATTTAATATTTTAGTGGAATCCTTGGTGTGATTTATGTTGTTTGCGAGTGACACCGCGGGCGTCGCCATGTCGCGCTAACTTCCGTCTCGCAACGTTGTTTCCGGGAATCATCACAACTTATTCATACCGAAAATATCATCGAATCTGGCGTACACAGACGATATTCTAACAAAAATTATCAAATAATTGAATGTTTGATCATAAATACAGGGTGTTATGGAAGTAAGTGTACAGCACTTAATCTATAGTAGAACTGACCTCATAGATAGTATATCTGGGAATAATTTTTGTTTAGCATGTTTTTCACAAGAATTGGAGGCCTTTACAATTGACCATTCACCGCACAGTTCAAAATTTTTTAAAAGAAAGCAAAAATTAATGTGTTCTCTGGAAAATTGTCACACCTGTCACAATTGACATAATTTTTCAGATTGTCATAATGAAAAACTATATGTTTATGAGCACGAAGTATAAGCAATTAGACTAACAAATAAATAAAATAGATGAGTATAAAATAATTTAACGTCAGTTTTGACAATCAATATTTTTTCCAGAAAAGACATTGATTTTTACTTTTTTACAAAATTTTGAACTGTGTCGTGATTGGTCAGTTTTAAAGGCCTCCAGTTCTTGTAGAAAGTATGTTAAACAAAAATTATTACCAGAGTTAATCTATGGGGTCAGTTCTACCATGGGTTAAGCGTTGTACACTTGCTTACATAACATCCTGTATATTAAGAGTATGATAAAAAATAAAATATAAATAAATATATCATCACGGCATATTACCCATTTCTGGGTGTGCCAGTATCTACAACACATGTAGACATCGGTAATGATGACGATATATTTTACCGTGTGGGCGCTTACCAGGCGTCACCTCACGGGCACTCATAGCTGGTGTGTAGAGTGCACCACAGGGGTCACTTATGTGCCATTTAAAATTGGAAATATTTGGTGTCTGTCGGGATCGAACCCGGTTTCCCCGGGTTCGCGACCAGACACTTAGCCACGCGGCCACGGGACCCATCAATAAAAATATAAAATACAATAATCAATTACATAAAAGATTATTAAAATACTTATAAAATTATAACAGAAAACGGAAAAAAAGTTCACAAAGGAAAGGGAAATAGAAATATGTAACGATGAGAACAAATATATATATATATATATATATATATATATATATATATATATATATATATATATATATATATTTAAAAAAAGTTAGCTAAATAGGCTTCTTTATTTATTTAATTTAAAAAATTACTAAAATTTTGAATGTCAGTTCCGAAATTTATATTATTGCTAATATTTTGCACCAGAGGGGTTCGCGACCAAACAGTCGGGCACGCGGCCACGGGACCACATGGTAAAAAATAAAGAATTTAATTCCACATCGAATACCCAATTACTTAGTTTCTTCCTATTAGTTTTTCTCGTTCTGATTTTCTGTTAATCTTAACGATCCAGGATGCCAAGTGTAGCAAACTGACGCAGGGCATCAGGAACTGTTGGTGTACTCTTTCCAACGTCGGCGCTTAGCGTCGTCGTCATCGTCGTGTTCTCTTTTAGCTTAAACAAACTGTTCAACTTTTATCTCCTCTGTTTTTAAACCTGCACTTCTACAAGTTTTTTAATTTATTAAAATTCCACCATCTTCTGGATATTGATTACTGTAACGTGTGTTGTAAATGTACGTTAAGAATAAATCGTATTACAAATTAGCTTATAATTTAACTTAATAATTATTGATTTGATTAAATTAATTAATTAAATAATTAATTATATGTTTGTAAGATAGAAACTGTATCCATTATTATTGATAAATAATTTAATGAAATCAATCATTACTAAAACTTTATTACAGATTTCATCTGTCAACTCAAACAATACAACTGTTTAATATTTTTGTTCTATTTCTCATGGCAGTTTTAAATTCTGAACATTTAAATATTTACACTTTTGTTCCAAAATAAAAAGGGAAAAATTACAGTTATATAAAAAAATTACCATCGTATTTCCTATTGTCTGGAAAAAAGTAGACATCCGGCAGAGCTGGGCAGTAACTAGTTACTTTAGGAACTTAGTTACTAACTAGTTACTTTTACGTAACTTGTAACGTAACTTAGTTACTTTTTAAAATATGGTAACTGTAACTGTAACTTAACTTGCTGCGGAAAAGTAGTTGGTAACTTTACGGTTCTTAATTACTAGTTACTTGAGTAACTTAAGTTACTTAAAGTAACTCAGAAATTAGAATGTAACTTAAGTTGGTCAAAGTAACTTAAAAAGTGGAATGTAACTTAGTCATAAAAAGTAACGGGGGGGATTAAAATTTCAAAGAAATATTTTGTTGAGGCTGATGCCTTTTTTAGAAACACTAACTAAAACTGTTTTGTTTTGAATAAATGTCTGTCCAGAGTGGGAGTGTTGAGCGCAGCATCGCGCATACCCTCTGTAATGTGTAACTTTTATTTTAATACATAATTAAATTCAATATTATTGTTGATTGATTTCAAGCCATAATAGATAATAAAATAAGTAATTATATTAATATTAAGAGTTTTTGTACGGTAAACAGAAAAACTAAAAATACCACATTTTAACTTTTAATTCTAGAATTAAAAAATCACTAAATGTTAAATTTGACTTAGAAAATATATTATTTTCAAATGTTTTCCTCGCTTACAAATGATACGTTTTAAAAATTATAATTAAACTGCCACTAAATCATCAAAATGATTCCAATTTTCAGGTTATACAAAAAATAGTGTATTTTGTTCGTTGTTCCAAGGGTTGCAAGACTTGAATTCGTCTCATTTTTGCAAATTCCCTTCTCACAAGATACAATGTTACTTTTAATTTTTATGTTATATTATAATGTAGGTCCGCAGTGCCTTCTTATCAGATTTTTTATCACAGCAACCGGGCCCTGATGGCCCCTTGTCAAAGCGGGCCCTAGGCTGTGGCCTCGTGGGCCTAGGTGGTAATAAGGCCCTGTAGGTCCGTTAACATGAACAATAATAATCTGATTGGGTGTTGCCAAGTAATAACGTTAAAATTTAGGTTAACGTAGTTAGTGCAAAAACTCCCTGATATGTATACTACACAATAACTAAGTCAACAGTCAAAGTCTACACTTCACGCCATTAAAAGTAGTTAGAAAGTAACTCAAGGTAACTAAGTTACTTTTAATGAGTAACTAGTAAATAACTTAGTTCTTTCACCATAGTAACTGGAACTTAAGTAACTTAGTTACTTTTTTTTAGAGGTAACTGTAACTAGTTACATTTTAAAAGTAACTTGCCCAGCTCTGACATCCGGTATGTTAGTCACTATATTCAAAATTAAGCAGGCAGGTATGTCAATGTATAACGTCGTGTTAAATATTTAAATATTTATGAAAATATGAAATTGAAACACGGCTATTAACTTTCCAAATTAAGGAATAAACTCAAAACGATGGAGTTAGATTATATTTGAAGATGTCTCCGTGTAAGATAGACATCTGGAATCAAGAAATTCACCTACTTCACCGGAACTTATCTAGGACCTTTCTATATCTAGTGACAACATCCCACTAGACATCCTAAGTTCAAGTCCCTGTGATTTTTTCACAAAAGTATACCTACATTATCTTTCTTATTCTTTTCATTCGTTAATGAATTTCCCTAAAAATATTTACAAAAAAAAAAAATGTAATTAAATTTACGAACTCATTAAAAATATAATAACTTAACTTAAGTCTTCTGGAACTTTGTTATACTATAAGAAAATTACAGAAAGTCTCCCAAGAACCAAAATAGGTATATGTATATAATTAATGCAATTTCTAAATCGGAAAATTTTACTGCACAAGGATAACTCAGTCCTGAAACGAGAATTTCAATACTTGACACACTGCATGGTAGATAAAAAATGTCACAAAGCCACTAAGGACATTATTTATAGAATATGATTTATGTTTTGTAGGACACTGGGATTGAACGCGTAGGATGTTATATTGTATTTGTGCAACCCACGTTCATAACAAATTGAATATATTGAATGCAAGTAATAAGTGTAGAAAGTTTCGCAATTTTATTTTAAATAACTTTAAAATGTAAAATAGTAAATTCTGTGAATTTAATTTAAATGTAATATACTTTCAAACAACGTTATTTGTTTTTAAATTGGTTTTGCTGATTTTTCTGAAATGTTAATTTTTAACATTAATAAATTTTTCAAATTTTTTTTTACTTTTCGATCAAACCTCGTAGTTTAAGCCGGGTTTATGCAGCAATATCATAGTCACTATCATGATCATAGTCTTAATTTATAGTCATAAGAATTGTCTTAAGATAGTTGACCGTTCATGCAGCCATTTTTGTTATTACTGTTAATAATATGTCACCTCCAAACTTGAATTACTTTTAATTATAATTCATATTATATTTGCCAAATAAATATAGATTTGTTAATAAATAGTACAGAAAAATAGTTATTGCTAGTTTCTTCATAATAAATAACATCACAATTAAAATAAAGGTTATGTTTTATAATTTTGACAGTTTTCAGGCATGCGCAGATTGCAAGTTGTCATAGTCATAGTCTTAAAATTAAAATTAAACCAATTCTGTAATTATGCTTATGTTAATGATAATGACTATGACTATGATGATAAACAGCTGTATTATAAAAACGTATGTTAATTCTTAAGACTAAGACTACAACTATAACAATGACAATGATATTGCTACATAAACTCGGCTTTATTGTTTGAAATTAGTATTTTAAAAATGTTTTAGATAATAAAAATTTGTACATAGATTATGTAATAGGTAGGTATGTTCTACACGAAATATTTTCTGTTGAATTAAATTAACTCATTGTAGTAGTTTCCATTTTAAATTAGGTAAACGTGCAAAATTTGATTCAATTGTAGAAATAAACGTCTTCACTCGAGTATTCATGAATTATTATATCAACAAGTAGATCTTGAAAAACACGGTTAAATGCAAATGTAATCAAATTACAAAAGTATTCGAGCCAAGATATCTCATATCACAAAAAAATCTGTGAAATCTGAGCAAGACAAGGGGTGGCAAAAATGTAAAGTAGAGCTTGAGCTTGGTGTTGCAGAAGTTGAAAGTTTCGCGAAACACTCCTACAAAGACAAACGAATGAATATATTAAAGTCGCAACGGTGCACAGAAAAGAGCTTTGTTTAACTATGAAATTACACTGAAACGTCAAACGGTTCATGGAAAGTACAAACTACGTGTAATTTGGAATTCCTTGCAGAACAATGCACTGTGGCAGTGTAAGTGTACTATGTTGCGGCTTACAAGAAAATGACGTTCCCAACTCAACAATCCACTTAGTTGCCAATTACGTACCACAGAATTTTACCATTACTACAATATTGACTTTGAAAATTCTCTTTTCAACTGGACATCACTATTTCTATTTGCATATTTAGTGTGGTGAATTGGTAAATCTAATTTGGAAAGTCAAGGTTATTGTTAAGGCTGGATCTACGGACACGGTAATATGTTCCTAATATGAAATGTAAGTACACGCTATCACGTCATCACCGATTATTGTAAGGGCGTCTAACATGCACCGACTTATTTCGTCCAATGTACACATAGGTGCAACTTAAATATATGAGGTTATGTTTTGATGTTAATTGGTCTTGCATTTGTATACCTGGGTGTCTGCTTTTTTTATATTCCGGACTAAACAGTTTCCAGTTTTAATGTAATTTTTCATTATACTGTTTTTTAATCACATATGCTTTGATAACGTATATGACAATTTACAAAACAATTGCAGCAATATTAGTTCAAATATCTGTCAGTTTGTATTGTCACGCAAGGTGTCCTGTTGCTTCACGACAATGCACTAGCCCACAAGTCAATACTTGCAAAAGCTGCCATTGCTGAATGTGGCTTCGTAGAAATGACCATCCGCTTTATAAGTAGTCCAGTTTTAGCCTCCTGTAACTACTTTTTTTTTTTAAATCTCAACTGGGGAACAAAATTTAGGGACGATAATGAACTTACAGCGGCTGTTGAAGTGCATTTTGCGTACAAACCAAAGCAATAATTTTATAATGGATTAAAGATGTTATTGAAACCATGTAATAATTGCATCTAAAAGCTGTATTGAAAAATAAATTTTTGCTGCTGTTCTAATCTTTTCTTTTCATGTCTAGTCCAGGAATATAAAAACGATCCCTCGTATTAAGTCCAATATTATTGTTTACATGCGTTTAGTTCGCGGAAGGAAAGCAAAATGAAAGTTATAATTTTTAATAAATAAAACGTTATTTGGATTTAAGTTCTGTAAATTTTTTATTGTACTACGACGTTTCGCCACCGAAGTGCTCTCTTCGTGAGGTAAATAAACAATAATATAAATAGATATATAGTCATGGATACAGGTTTACAAAAATATATGATAATATTGATCAAAAATTTTGAAAGAAAACATACTAACATATTAAAGGGAACGATTTTCGGTAGCGCAATACCGCATCTGGTTCCAGTAATAGTTAGTTAAGCATCAATCACCCATTCCTGTCCAAACATATTGTTATCGCCTTCAACTTCATACCACAATGATATTTCCAGAAAAGAATGGACAACAAGTAACCACGACTTATTAAGCTCAAAGACTTTATTGAAATTCAAATTATTTGAAGATTTCTTGATTTTATTTGTTTTTCTAAATAGTCTTTTCATTCATTGATTTTTTCTTGCAAGAATCTTCGTGCTTTCAAAATCAATACCATGGTAATTCTTAAATGGCGTTTATAGTTTTTCATTAAAAACTGTTATGGGCTTCAAGTAAAGTACCACTTTCGGTTTATCAATTTTAGAAAAAAATAATATATTCCTCTCGGTATAAAGTTTTTAAATATGAAAAATGAAAAGTTTTAGATTATATTTTAATATAGTTCAAGTTGAATAAAACTTCCGGTTTACCAATTTTAGAAAAAATCAAATATGTAGTTCTCATTAACACGAAAGTGTTAAATACCAAATTTAAAAAGTTTTTGATTTTATAATGAAAATCTGTTCAAAGCATCAAGTCTTAGTATCGGTTCCGGTTTATCAATTTCAGCCAAAATCTAATATGTTGTTCCTTTTAGTATGAAGGTCTGAAATACGAAAATTGAAAAGTTTTGGATTATATTTTAATCTAGTTTTTTATTATAAACTGTTATGTAGTCTTTCAAGCGATTTTTCTTTCTTCTGGGACAAAATCCTGTTCGTTCAAGCAACTTGTCCACTTTTGACAGATTTAATTTTTAATTACCCGCTAAAATTACAAAAATGCTGAGCGAGTACGACAACGATGTTTTTCTGAATATAAAAACATCTTCAAAAAATATTTCATGTTATTATGTTCCGTCAACATCCCTTGGGCTATTTGTTTTAATACGTATATTTAGCCCCACGGTGACCTTGCGAATAACAAACAATGGAGAAATCGTGGAATGAGATTGCTACCTTTCCATAAACGAGAAACTGGAAATATTTTTCAATAGTGGAACATAAACATTACAGACTTAAAACATTTTCACTCTGTTCCCAATAAATATAACGGAAATGAAAAAAAAAAAATCACAATTGTTCGCATTCACAGGGCCGCAGTATAGAAGAGCTTTCTCCGTGGTAAAATTTACGCTAAGAAATGGCGAAGAATTTTTGACATTTCGATATGTCTGGGACTCCATCTAGTCGTGGTAGCGTCAAATGATGACGTAATACTTTTCAGCGTGTTTACCTTCATTTATCGATGTATATCTTTTCAATGAGTCGCTATAGAAAGTGCGAAAATAAACCGCGAAATATTTCCAATTTCAGCACGGCGTTGTACTTGACAGATACGATTAAAAATAGTCCACAACCAAACCTTTGCTGGTGGACAAATGTGTGAAAAACTTGAACGATAAATCGAACGTCCATTTCATAACAAATCATTCCGGCCAAAGTTATTTTGTGATAAGCACTACAGGTTTCTGTAAGTGTAAACCACGCAAAGAGCGGAAACTTTCCATCAGCAATCACAACCATTTAAAAATACGACCCTTTTCCACATTTTGGTCTATAATCTCTGTTGTCAGTAAGTCATATGTTCAACTAGAATACTGAAGTGTAAACAATTTTTTTTACCAAATAACTCTTTCTTATGCATTATTCAATTTAAAGATTAAAAAAATGTAAACCAATTTAATATATTGCCTACAGGTATCGTTTTGTAAAAGAATATAATGAATGCCAGTTTTAACTTTCATCATATAATTTTCAAGTGAGAAATCAAATGACAAAGCAAATGATGAAGAGTGCCTCTAAATAATGAAGTACCCTGTAATTCTGTACTTAAATATATTGGCCCGTATAACAACCCCAGAATTATAAAGTGCTTCTGTTAAAAATAATTTGTTATTTATATTTAAGTACAATTTTTTATAACATAATTGTACTGGTTACACAATAAGCTTGCTCACTATTGGTAACTTTTTTATTTGAAGAGGTACGAGGTTGGTTAAATGAGCAAAATTGTGCCATTTTCTATTAGAAAATTGGTCATGTAGACAAAATAAAAATTGTGTCAGCGGTTCCCAAAATTTGGGACAGAATATATATATATATATATATATATATATATATATATATATTTATTATCTTATTGGAAAGAGTATTTTTTTTCTTTCCAATAAGGTAATGTTGTTTATGTTTAATTTTTTCAAATAAACGAGTTATTTACGTTTAAAGATAAAAATTATCTTTTATTAGTTTAGGTCAAGTAAACTATGGAAACAATTGTCTTTTATAAAATTATTTTATTAATTTATTTTACAGTAATAACAAAACAAAGAAAATATTCAAATTGAAAGACATTATTTCTTTCGCACGTTTAAACTCTTTTGGAAAGCGAGTCGACCGTTCTACGTAACTGGTGTCTAGATATAACTTTCCATATAGCATGATCATATCTAACTTTTCTTCATTTGTAAAGTTATTAAACATTATTAAACACAGAGAACTTTACGGAAGAAATTATTAAACGTCAAACAAACAAAAAATCAATTGTTTCCATGGCTTACTTGACTAAAAAACTAATAAAATAGTTTAAAAAATTTAAATTTTTAACCGTAAATAACTCGTTTATTTAAAAAAATTGTACATAAACAACATTACCTTATTGGAAAGAGAAAAAAAATACTCTTTCCAATAAGATAATAAAAATATATGGTTCCATTTAAAAAAAATATATATTGTCCTAAATTTTGAGAACCGCTGACACAAATTTTATTTTGTCTATATGACCAATTTTATAATATAAAAAGGCACAATTTTGCTCATTTAACCAACCTCGTACCTCTTCAAATAAAAAAGTTACCAATAGTGAGCAAGCTTATTGAGACACCCTGTATTGTGTTTAAAACGCTACAAATTTAATGTACGGTAATATATTAAAATGCATGCAATTTTCACATAACTTACTGACATGCTCAGTAAAAAACAATTGCTTATTAAGAAAGGTTAAATTAGGTTATTTTTAATGGGCATTTATTATTTATTACTGTGCGTAATGTATTTTATTACTGCCCTTTTTAAACTTAAGTCAGTTCGACTAGAACATCCATATTTAATTATGGGTATAAGACAAGTTGCATTGCTATTTTATTTTAATTTATTTATTGACTAAAGTTCTTGACAAGATGTTATTCACAACTATTATATTTATTATTTAATATAAAATTTGTAAATGTGCTGAAGATGAACCACTACCAGGGATGTGAATTTACGCGTAAAAAAGTATTTTTTACGTTTACGTGTAAAAAATGCGTAAAAATGTTAAATAAGTAGAAAACGTAGATAATGTATAATTTTAGTTCTTCATAACAAAACTAGATGACTTGCTGTTTACAAATGTCACATTACAGTAACTTTCCTTAATCCTATCATAAATATATTCCAAAACGACTGAAACTATGATAAGTTTATAAGAGACTGAAATGATTGTAAAATATTTTTTAAAAAAACATTCTGAAACTATAGAAAAATTAACATAAAATGCTTAAAATTCATTTTCAATAAGTTGGGAGCTAATGATTTAAATCTATTTCAAGTTATTTGAAACCATATGTTATTAATAATTAATAAATAGAAAATGAAATTTTAGTTTTGCATTTTTTTTATTTGCCGTTTATTTTTAAATGTCTTCAAATTTTATTTCTTTATAAAACATATAAAACATTTTAATAATATAATATAATATGCTTCAAATTTACGTATTTATTATAATTTTGACGTAAAATGTATTTAAAGTTTGAGATTAGGTTATTTCCCTACTAATCTGATTGTTGATAGTTTGAAGGTACCTAATTGTTTGTCTGAATCAAAAGAAAACATGTTGATGTCACGTAGCCTGCTTGTTCTAGAATATTCATTACGGTGTAAAAAAAAAATCTTTATAAAAAAAAATATGCTCATGGTAATAATATTTTATATTATCTATTATTACGTGCCCATCCCTGACCACTACAGATTCGAAACGTCGAAATGATGAAAATAAATCAATTTTGGATCACCAAGGCCTTTTCCGCTTTATTCTTTTTACGTAATATAAGATAACTTTTGTCTTCATTGCGTTTTTGATATTCTTTACTAGAACGGTTTATGTCCGTGAACAAAATTCTACTTCATCATTATCTGCAACTGCATGAAAAATAGACACCTCTATTTCAAAACCAACAAGTTAAGTTCGTTACACTCGTCGGTGTATTCCGTAATTCAACAAAATAATACAAATTGTGTTGTTGGTGTAACATCATAAAACAATGGGAGTATTTACCAAGTAGAAGTCGCCAGTGCCAATAGCTGTAGAGAGAAACACCTCTGTGCAACGTTGCCGAGCAAACAGAATCAATCCAGGACTTTTACGTCCAAGCGAACTTTTGTGCCTGTGCTGCTTTCATCATTAGCTTTCTGAGAGTAAATACCTTCGTATTTGTAACGACGTCTTTTAGTTGCTTCTTTCGCTTAGGCGCGGAGCGAACTGCAGGAGCTAGAGCTGGCTTGGTTGGCCGTTAGTCCGGTAAAGAAGTATTCATTTCGTACGTGACACTACAATGAATTACTTATTTTCACGCCCGTTTTTCTTCCTTTCTTGGAAGCGAAGGTCGACACATTGCCTGACATCTTACTTTCGGAACTATTTTTACGGAATTACACATTCATCGGAAAATTAATGAATCAAATAATTCTAAAAAAAAAAAATAGTCATGTATTAGTATTAAAATAAATAGTAGTATTTAGTAGTATTTATAACAGAATTTGTAAATTAAATAAAGAAAGAAGCCTATTTAGCTAACTTTATATATATATATATATATATATATATATATATATATATATATATATATATATACCGTATGTATTTTTTAACGTGAAACATTGGGTTTGTCATATCCATGGTTACGATTCGACATTTGATTGACAGCAATGTATTTGCGTGTCCCATTTAAAATGAAACATAGGGAACGAATTTGCCAGATGTATGTATTATATTTAATTATTGTTAGAAATTTAGCTAAGTCAGAAAACCACTCGAGAGCACAAAACACATTTCGGGCACAAGGTGCACATAATATTTTTTCTACAACTAAATTTAATTTTTAGAAAACTGGTATAATTATTTAAACAAAATT
This sequence comes from Ophonus ardosiacus, assembly GCA_943142095.1. NCBI lineage: Eukaryota > Metazoa > Arthropoda > Insecta > Coleoptera > Carabidae > Ophonus > Ophonus ardosiacus. Next base: position 45,209,256 of record OW964833.1, on the reverse strand, counting down.
AACCTCTAATGACATCTTGTCAATATGACAGATAACCGTCGAATTTTCCTATAAGTTACGATTTGACATTTGATTGACAGCAATGTATTTGTCTGTCTCATTTAAAACATAGGGAATGAATTTGACAGAAGTATTATATTTAAATATTGTAAGTAATTTAGCCAAGTCAAAAAAATCACTCGGGCACAAGGTGCACATAATATTTTTCGACAACTAAATTTTATATAGAAAACAGGTATAATTATTTAAACAAAATTAACCTCTATTAACGTCTTGTCAAATGTCAAATTCGTTCCCTATGTTTCAGTTTAAATGGGACGGGCAAATATATCGCTGTCAATCAAACGTCAAGTCGTAACCATGGATATGACAAAGCCAATGTTTCAAGTTAAAAAATACTCACGGTATATATATATATATATATATATATATATATATATATATATATATATATATATAGTTGCCATCGTTACATATTTGTATTTCCCTTTCCTTTGTGAACTTTTTTCCGTTTTCTGTTATAATTTTATAAGTATTTTAATAATCTTTTATGTACTTGATTATTGTATTTTATATTTTTATTGATGGGTCCCGTGACCGCATGCCTAAGTGTCTGGTCGCGAACCTGGGGGAACCGGGTTCGATCCCGACAGACGCCAAATATTTCCAATTTTAAAATAGCACCAAAGTGACCTCTGAGGTGCACTCTCCACACCAGCTATGAGTGCCCGTGAGGTGACGCCTGGTAAGCGCCCACACGGTAAAATATGTCGTCATCATTACCAATGTCTACATGTGTTGTAGATACTGGCAGACCCAGAAATGAGTAATATGCCGTGATGATATATTTATTTTATATTTTATTTATCATTACCGATGTCTACATGTGTTGTAGATACTGGCACACCCAGAAATGGGTAATATGCCGTGATGATATAAAAAATAAAAACTTCATCGTGTAATACCGGCTTTAGCTAAGATTTTTAGCGTTATTTTCTTTTTAATGTTATATAACAGATTAGAAAATGCTAGATAAATATTAAATTAATAAAATTATGACAATAAAATTTGCATAAGTTTTAGGTTACATCAAATTTCGACAGATAAAACGACAAATATTTATTTTTTTTGTTCAAATTACTATTAATTTAATAATTAGTTTATGGGACCAAAATATGCATATTAAATTTTCGTCGAGAAATCTCGCCGAATCACTAATAACATGTAAATGTTTATATACAATAAAGAATTATTATTATTATTATTATTATTATTATTATTATTATTATTATTATTATTACTAATTATTCATTAATAACTGTGCAAAACGTTTGATATCGACAGCGTTGAGTATATACATACTAGACTGAAAATACACCGGTTTAAACACAACTTTACAAACCTTAACATTTAAAAAGTACAGTATTGACTTGCAATCATCGTTCGATAAAAATATTAATTATTATAATTAATTGAAATTCTCTCCCTCATTCCGGTATTTGGGTTGTAGTTGTCAGTTCCATCTCCCATCTGGTTGTGTAATGAAATACCTGTACGATGATACGGCGTAATGCGGCACGAAATGACAATTCTTCGTTCTTGAGGAGAGAGTACCGCACCCGTTCCCGCCCCACACGACTTAACCTTTAACTTCCACAACTCGCAACTTATGGTTTAATTTTACTGCGGCGAACCTGCGCAAATAAATGGCATGCTTTAAATGCGAATTAATGACACGTGAGAATGTGCGTAAATGTTACTGTGCTTGAGAGCACTGCCCTGTTATCTTCTTCTTTACTGCTACCGCACAAAAACTCACACTATAATCATAAACTGCAACGGGATTTCTATTAAGGATTCTCTTTATTTCTATGATTAAAGGATTTCAATATTGTTTCTACTTGTAAGAAAGTTACTTTTCTTATAATTGTGTTGGCTAGAAACTGCTATGAAATAGTTATTTACATTATACGTGCGGTAGGTGTTATTTCACAACGCGAGGTTTTATATTGAAGCACGACGCGCAGTGGAGTGCTGCAATAAAACCGAGCGTTGTACAAATACTTAACGCACACATTATGTATTAAATTTTTTGGCCAAGATATCTATTAAAATATGTATTTTCTATAAATTTTGCATGTTAACCTTAAACCATTGTTGTCATCAAGCTAGCTGCATTAAGATTCACACTGTTAAATACATTGTTCAATTAATTAACGACTATAATTCATGTACATAGTTAAATATTCATGCTTGGACATAGACCAAGAAATTGCACTTTGATTATTTGAATTATTTAAGAATATCTATGCTGGAAGAAAATTAAGGTTAGGTAGATTAGTTTCTATATATATCTAGTTCTATACTCTGTTTTTAAACTATAGACAGTAACTAGAAATTCTAGTGAGAAAATCAAAGCCTGTGATTGGCTGCTGAGCAATTTCGTGCAGCCGCATTTAACCAGACGAAATTTCAAGTCAACCTTCAAACGTAATTGAAACGTCAAACTCTTAGTAGTTGTCAAATCACTTGTTGAATTTGCACTTGTTTTTTGTTTCATTTCTCTTTTGTGATGTTTCACGAATAAAAACAGCATGCATAAAACCAAGAGTTAACAGTATTTTTAAAAATATATAAATTTTTCATCAAGGAATTACAAAAAATAATGCAATTAATTAATTTATAATTAAATAAATAAATAAATATATCATCATGGCATATTACCCATTTCTGGGTGTGCCAGTATCTACAACACATATAGACATCGGTAATGATGACGATATATTTTACCGTGTGGGCGCTTACCAGGCGTCACCTCACGGGTACTCACAGCTGGTGTGGAGAGTGCACCACAGGGGTCACTTTTGTGCCATTTTTAAAATTGGAAATATTTGGTGTCTGTCGGGATCGAACCCAGTTCCCCCGGATTCGCGACCAGATACTCAGGCACGCGGCCACGGGACCCCAACATTATAATTAAAAGTTATGTATTTCTGATTTTATTTCAATTCCCCCGCCAAATAAATCTAGTGACTTTTTTTGGTAACTTCTAGCGGTGTAAATGTGACTTCGTCTAGTGCTGTCTATAGTTTAAAAACACGGTATAGTTCCTAAGCAGACTACATGAATGAATCTAATGCTACGTACCCTTTTCGGCATTCTTTGCTAAAATGAATTTCAAAAAGTAAATAATCTTGATTTGTATTAATAATTTTTTTAAAAGATTTTCAAGTCATCAGCATATGAGAATAATTCAGAATGTTTAATATAGCTAGGAATGTCATTTAAAAGGGATAGAAAAAATAATGGACCAATAGTAGACCCTTGTGGAACACCAGAGGCAGGTATGGAACATTTAGATTTACAGTTATTCTAGTACACATAATTCTATCGATACTTGATCTAAGATCTGAAAAAAATAAAACAGGAGAGAAGGTAAATTGCTGATGGTATCCATCAAAGGAAAATTACAAAATTATCCTGATAAGTTGGATATTCGTACCAGACGTCACATAACGGACTCCCAACGCTATCGCCGAATGAACACCACACAGATATAATTTTTGTAGTATTTAAAAATTGGAAATAATATTCAAGTTTAAAGTCTGTTGGATTCGATCCCGGATTGTTAGAACAACAATCAGTCACATAACACAATAAAAGATTATACCTATGTTAATATGGCGTGCAGTTAATTAAGACAAACAATAAAGGAGATGAATAAGCAACCTAAAATAGATTTGTTGTTATATGTAAACGTAGTGGATATTTTGTGAACAAACTTGAGAGAAGCAGAAGCAGAAGCAGTAGGAGAGGCTTCTTGTGACACATTTTGCTTACACATATGCATAGAGACTGTCGGATCACACGCCAAGTCATTTGAATTGCGAATTGCCAGTATTGGATAACACGATGTACACACAAAGTGTCAATTTGTGATTCAAACTAAACTGTTGGCAAAAGACAAACTATTAAATTATACTCGGTAATTGACATGAGCTCTACTTGCGCTTTATACGTTACAATTACTCATCAAAATCGGAAAATTACCTGCACATGTAAAACTGTTATGAAATAGGTTCTTTAAAACGCTTCACACCGGATTAAACATGGTTCAAATTCTTGTTATTAACAATACAGTACAATCGCGTTAGTGCGAACAGAATAAATCGAGGCTTGTTCGTATTATCGAACTGTTCACATCACCGAAGATTTATAAAATTTAAAATAATAAGTAATAACACACGCACCCTTATTAAATAAATATAAATAAATGCATACATATATTTATTAAGCCAATCTTACTATAATATATACATACGTTGTGTAAAAATTTCATTCTTTGGAATTAAGACGATGATGATTTTTTTGTGCAGATATCTGAGAAAAATATTTTTGGCGAATATTTTTCGCACAAAATATACCGGTGAAATCTAGATTATTTTGTTCAGGTCAAATAATTTTTATAAATCGCACTGCATGTTGAACTTTGAAACGCTGAAGACAGCCATCACTAGCGTTAAATGGCCCAGGTTTTTCATTTAATGGGGTATTCCACTCAAATTTTTTTTATTATTTTAAATAAAACTTCATTCAGTTTTGAAGCAATTCATAGTATTAAAAAATCTTAATTGTTCCTAGTTTAACAGTATTTTATTTTCGAGAAATCAGTGTAACGTCACATTTCCCCTATACTTGTTTTTTTCACGCACACTGCGAGAGAAAGATAACAATTGTATGACGTCAATTTTCCCTTTTAGCAAATGTGAAATATCTCGTAAAGTAATTATTTAAAAAATGTATTCATTGTTTTAACTATTATTTATTGGAATACCACATTTCACATGCCCAGTTCCCCCGGGTTCGCGACCAGACACTCAGGAACGCGGCCACGGGACCCCATTCTGAAAATTTGTTATTAACATTTCTATTAATTACATTGCCAATAACATTTTGTTTTTAAATTGTAATTATTCTGAAAAATTGTAATTAACATGTTTTTATTTACATTGTTTTTCACAGTTTTTAGTAACTTACCAAGGATGAGATTGTGTAACTCGTCCGTTATTAAACGGTACCGTTATCACTATAGAAACATATTTTTTATAAGATGATTGGTATATTTACGTCATACTTGTCAAATAAAATGAGATCTTAGTACCGTTTGATAACGAATGAGTTACAGAATCCCACCCCAGGCCGGTCAAATAAATTTTAGCATATTATTTGTTAACATTTTTTTAAAAACAATGTTTTGTTATTTTTCGGTGTAAAGCTGACCTAAAGTTTTAGAAATGCTTGAAGTAGCGTTTTCCAAACCTGAAATATCATTAATGGGGAGATGAATAAGTTCATAAAAAAAATACTCAGGATAAAATATTACATTGACTCTTAAGAGTAAGCGTATGGAATATTCGTGTAAAAAGCTGTAGGTAAGGAATTAAAAAAAATACAAAATTTACGTGCACAGAATTTAACAAACTTTTTCAGTATTCGTTAAATATCATCACTTTGTTTACTATACACAGGGTTCCAAATCACAAGACAATACTCAAGCTTGGAGTGCACAAACGAGTAGCATAATGATTTGAGTGTCATTAAAATAGTAAAATATAAAGAATTTCTGAAAATAAATTCTAACATTTTGTATGAAAATGTGACTAAAAAATTAATATATAGTGAGAGAGTTAGTTTTGGATAAAAAATTACACATACATCCTTAATTTATGCCTGTAGGGTACAGAACTAAATAACAATAATAATAATAATAATCATAATAGGTAATATTTAACTTGGTTGAAAACTAGTATGTCTTCTAGTCAGAAAAGAAAAAAATTATACGAACTAGTAAAGAATTTAGCAAAAATAGTATAATATAAAACTCGCCCTATGTAAATGTGTTCATAAAATATTTTCATTGTTTCAGCTGTAGTGGAAGATCCTGAGTTCACCGATGTTATCGAAAATATAACTGTAGCTGCCGGCAGAAATGTTAAATTCGCTTGCTCTGTCAAAAACCTGGGAACATATAAGGTAGGAATTTTCATTTTCATATTTCTGAAATACACTTACGCCTGTAATTTCCACGTCCTAATAAAGTTTTTTATAAATTTATTCAGCTAATAAATAATATAAAAATATATAATATCTTTTAATTTTTGTTAGGAAGCTAACAAGTAATAAATAAGTTTACATATGTAGGTAAATTATTAGCTTGGAGAAGTTGCTAACAAAATTTATTCATCCAATAACTATTTATGTAGTTTATTAAGAGATGAAAATCATGGGCCTTATTGACATGACCTACTTAACACTGCCAAGAAGCCAAGATTTATAATAGTATTGAATAATAAAGTACCTAGTATATATTTAAGTAATATTGGCGAGAAAATAATTACAATGCAGTGTGTTAAAAAAAATCCTAACTCGGAGTAGGCTATGAATAAAAAAAGTATGTAAATTTGAAAGTATATAATTAAATATTAATTTGACATGAAATATTATCAAAAGTGTTATCTAAGGAAATTAGTGATGCACTCGATTTCGAGCTTTGGCCCGGCCCGGCCCGAAGCCCGCCTCGATTTTGAGTCGATCATCGAGCCGGGCCGAAGATTTTTATTATCGGACCGAATCGGGCTAATCATTTGTAAAAGTTGAGGCGAGGCGGACTTTTGATTTTGGCCCGGCCCGAAAAAGCCTATTGTTCAATCAAATGCACAGTTTCCTTAATATTTTAATGAAAATGGATGAAGTTAAAAAGGATCAAAATGATTTAATAACATCATATGTTATTTTACTTCAAGAATTCAAGGTTATTCACTAAAGCATAGTAATGCTATTGTGATGTTGTTATTATTACTATTGTTACTACTGGTAAACAAATAAAAGTGATTTTTGTTCCTATCATAATGATTTCTAGCTAGATAAAAAATAATTATGTAAATGATATTTTTTGTATAAGATTTGTGAAAAAGTTGTTTCAATTTTCAAACGCCTTTGGTAAATAAAGTGTCAAATACAGATAGGTCTGTAATTTTTATAACAAACTTACATTAGAAGTGTCTTTTTTTAATTACTTCTGTTAACTAATGTGGAACGTTATAAGGATGTAGAGGTTTTTTTTTAAGTTCGACACGAAAAAAGTTAAACATTTCACCTCACATAAAAATCAAAATTAGGAATACCGGATGCACTCAATTTCGAGCTTAGGCCCAGCCCGGCCCGAAGCCCGGCCCGATTTCGGGTCAGTTTTCGAGCTGGACCAGCTAATTTTTTATCGAGTCGATTTTCGAATCGGGTCGGCAATTTTTATTTTCGGGCCGAGTCGATCCAACCTCAAAGCCCGGTCCGACCTGGCCCGAATGCATCTCTAAAGGAAATAAAAGCTTTTCTTCTTGAACCCTTATTTTAAAAATAGAAATAAATCAGAAAACGGTGTAAAGCAATATTATCTTTTCTCCTTAAAATTACATTTCACGATCAGTTTTCACAACTTGACTTTTGAATGAACAATGATCAGACATACGTTTCTGTGTTCATAGCCTACTCCGAATTAGGTTTTTTTTTTGAACACTCTGCTGCTTCTATTCGTATCTTCTCTATTTTCATTTCTTCCAGTGCTATATATGCAGGGGTATATTTATCTAAACCCAAAATCGATTTTATGTACCTAATATGTAGATCTTCAATTATTTGTTTTTCTTCCCATTCGTAAATCTCGACACCATACATTAAAATGCTTTTAACAATACATTCAAACATCATCATCAATGTTATAATAATACATTGACAAGTATAATATTTAACATCTTTTCCTATTCTTTGAACGCACATACTTATACATATTCTTATTCGCATCTAATCAAAATTCATGTACCGTATGTCTGATCCTGCGGCTGTAATGTTATGTGATAATTTTAATCTATCCCTGGTGTCGCGGTACAAACTTCACTCCGGTGCTGTACTCCGGTGAAATTTCCGTCCGCATTCCGCAGGGGCAGATAGTCCCTCAAGTTCAACTGCTTCATACTTTACACTTTTCCCCTTTCCATTCCAACAGGGACTAGGAAAAGAAGCGTGATTTGGTTACCTAAACGAAAATTACGGCACGGGACGTCGTACTCTCCAAGATGTATGAAGTGTTTTCCAAATTTTTATGGAAATCTCGGCAATCTAGATTATGTCTTTCGTGTTCTTATTAATGAGTAAGGGACGCATTGTAATCAGCGTGAAAATGTCATGAAATCAGCGGCGGGCGATGAAAATTTTAAGTACGGTTGCTGCTTTTAAGCAGTGTTGACGAAGAAAGTGACTCGTAGCCACCTGGTGGTAAAATTATGAAGTTGTCTAATGGGTAAAGTGACATGTGGCAAGTGATCGTTCAATTCGTATCAGTGTTGTCGTTGAGTTGATTTTGTGCTATTTTCCTGCATCTTGTGGGTTATAATTGATCTTTTTTTAATATCCTTAAATTTTTGGACCTATTCTTACATATTTTTTATTTGAGGAAGCTAAGTATGAATTTTAAATCCAAACCAAAAATAAACAATACAAACTGTTGTATTGTAGGTAGGTAACAGTTAAAAGATACGGAAAATTCAATTTTTATTTATCGTAAATTATATATACAGGGTGTAAATTTTAAAACGGGTCATAGGGCTATAACATAGAAAAACAGTTTTTTAGACGCCAAAAGTTTCTATATTAATTTAATGAATGCCTTTTATAAAGAAAAAAATTACGATTTTTTTAATACTAAACATATCACATTTCTGTTTCATATAAAGCCAGAAAATAAATTTAAAAATTTGTACATTTAAGAAAAAATATCATTAGCCATGAAACTGACAGTAACAAAATATTGTCATTTTTTATTAGCATGATAGGGTACAATTAAATTAAATTTATTAATTTATGAACTAACACAAAATAAAGAAAACAGGATATTTATTTAAGAAACAACTATTATTTATTGTAATAGATATTTACAAATTAAAGATGATCTACATTTAGTAAGAAATAAGTTATAAGAAACGAGAAAAACTGCAAACTACAAGGGAACAATTAAAACCATTTAATAATTTGTAATTTTTCTTCATGAGATAAATTATCCATGATTTCTTTTTAATAAAACGAAAATAATTTATCAAATAATGTGCAAAATACGTTTAAATGAGAGTCTTAAGTCAACAATTGTTTTTTGTTTCTGTCAGTTTCACGGCTAATGATATTTTTTTCTTAATTGTGCAAATTTTTAAATTTATTTTCTGGCTTTATATGAACAAGAAATGTAATGTGTTTGGTATCAAAAAATTTGTAATTTTTTTCTTTATAATATGCATAAATTCTTTTTTAAATAAATACATATAGAAACTTTTGGCGTCTAAAAAACGGTTTTTTCTATGTTAAAGTCCTATGACCCGTTTTAAAATTTACACCCTATATATATATATATATATATATATATATATATATATATATATATATTTATCATCAGAAAAATTAAGTGAACTCCGCTTTATGTAAATAATTTTAGGCCAAAATTAATATACATTCATAAAAAAAATTAAAAGGACGTTGATTTGGAAATCCCCAATATAAGTTCATTTTGAATTTTCATGTATTTATGAATGTCCTGTTACGCTGCCTACATTATTTGCAAATAAAGTGTACTGGTAAATTATTTGTTTGTAAATATTAAAAAAACCTATCTACCTACGTTATGTATCTACCTACACTATTTGAACTTCCCTTATTCTGAAAGTAAGTATTTTTATTTTATAATTCAATTGATCTTCTAAGTCTAAATCTAAGCAAACGGAGGAAAAAGTAATTTCACGGGTATAAAAAAAGTTTGTCTGTAAACGGATATAGTATCTCTTGGTAAATCCTCGTACTGGCAGTGATCTGCATGTTGAACAAAGTATTTCGACAATCACATGTGACTTTTAATGGAACAATCAATCATACGCCGACGCCAGTAACAAGATGCCGCTGTGAATTTACACGGCGACCTATTGCTTCTCCTGATAAAATATTCGGATTTTCCTTCTAATAAAACAACATTGGAATGGATCTATGAATCACAAGCTCTTTCAAAATATATTGCTGAAATCGTTGAAAATTTACTGCTCTGGGTCATCTCGATAACAAATCGAAAATATGAAATTTTGTTATTTAAACAGCGAGAAATTACATAATGCAAGTTTGTAAATGTTGGAAAATTTAAGCTGCTTAGTAATTACCGCAACCTACACAAATTAGCGGTCTCTTGGCTGTTCTTGTTTGTATGCAGTACACCATAAACTTACATAAGTAGACAGTGCTATGAAGATGTACTACAATCCCAGTTCACAGAACAAAGGAAATAATAGTTAATAATAGTTAAAAAATCCCTAAACCTTAACTAAAAAACGCTAAAACTAGATACGTATTTCGGCAACTAAGTTGCCATTATCAGTAAACTTACGTCTAAGAACAGATCAGTTTTGGATTACTCAACATGTCAACCATGCCAGAGGTCCAAAACAAATCTGAAAAACAGAGCAGATTTAGATTTGTTTATATAACCTTAAACCCCAATAACGTTTTATTTAATACCTATGACTGAGATCAGTGGGTATAAAGCTATTGTACTCATTGCTGATCGTAGAACAAAAAAAAAAAACAAATATATTATTCCATAAAACTAATTAAAAAATAAAGATACCTCAATAATATCTCTACATAGCATAATGGGGTCCTCCACTACAGTGTGTTAAAAAAATCCTAACTCGGAGTAGGCTACGAACAAAAAACATATCAATTTGAAAGTATTGATTAAATATCAATTTGACACGATATATTGTCAAACATGTTATCTAAAGAAATAAAAGCTTTTTTCTTGAATCCTTACTTTAGAAATAAAAATAAATTAGAAAACGGCGAATCACAATATTCTGTATGTTTCTTTATTATCTTTTCTCCTTAAAATTACATTTCACGATCAATTTTGACAACTTGACTTTTCAATTGAATTATGATCAGACATACGTTTCTGTGTTCATAGACTACTCCGAATTAGGTTTTTTTCTGAACACATTGTATTTTTTTATGAAACTATCTAAATATAATTTTTTTAATATTCTATGACGTAAATATAAAGATTTTGTTCTCAAAAACTGTAGTTGAAGTCATATAAATTGATCTTTTTCAACACGTAAATATGTTAAAATAACTTTTGTTGTCAATAATTGGAAATATGCATGAATAATGAGCAATTTAATAAAATAGTTAATAAAAAGAAATACATACATATATTGTACTCCATGTTTTGAGTGTCACTGGTAGCTTATATTATTCAACATATCGATCATTGCTCAACTCTGCTAAATATTTGCTAAGCTACAAATTAGTCTAAAGACTGTATGTATTGTTGGACAGGAGGTAATTGTTTTCGTTTTATTTACGTTTCTTTATTTATGTTCACATGTTCACGTTAATGAGTATTGTTATCTTTATAAAAGCATAGTAAATGTAGTTTTATATTACAGAGATAAGAAAAATAAATTCTTTTCTCTCATATATTTTTTAGTCACATTTGGTATAACCTTATACATACATAGGTATACAGGGTGTTATATTTTAATGGACCCAGCAAATATCTCGCTTATTTATTAAATTAGTAATTTCTTTCATAGAACATGATGATGACGGATGTACATTCATGATACCACTTCCGGTTTATTAGTAATTAATATCAACTTTGAAATTTCAAATGGAACATACAATTTTTTTTTTTACAAATTTGAAAAGTAAATCAAATTTGGTTTACAATCATGTAAAATAATCCATTTGTTACATTATTAAAAAGTAAAATAGCGGGCACTTTTTTATACACCTACATGGAAAGAGAATAGTGAGCCATGACTGTGGCTTGAGTGTTTGGTCGCAAACCTGGGGAACCGGCTTCGATTCCGACCGACGCCAAACATTTTGAATTTTAAATGGCACATAGTGCCACTGTGGAGCACTCTCTACGCCAACAATGAGTGCCCATCAGGTGACGCCTGGTAAACGCCCGCACGGTAAAATATATCATCATCATTACCGATGTCTACGTAATATGCCGTGATGATTGATATATATATATATATATATATATATATATATATATATATATATATATATACATATATGTAGCGGCATCAAGCTACCCTCGACGCCTTAGGTTATTGTTATTCTTTTTTCCCGAGGTTACTTGACGACAAAAAGAAAAATAAGTAACTAGTTGCAACTTGTCCATTACATGAAACTAACAGCAAGATTTCAGTTCAAATAAATATTTTATATTTCTACAATTTCAAGTTCCCATCTTTTATTTTGGTAGCTGCTGCACTCAAAAAAAATTTGCTTTAATTTTGAAAAAATTGCAGGTAAAATCAAAATATTTTGCATTCAACTTTGATCCAACAAAATTTTTATTTGTTTTGAAATTACTTCTGTTTTTGATCTTTCAAACGAAAGTCATTACTGTTAAATTAAATGTATTATATCATTAATTACTTTATAAATCAAAAGCCATTAAATTTCACAAATAAAATAAAAGTTTTTGATATGAATTTATAATTCTTTTGTTACTAATTTATTTACTTTTAAGTGAAAGGTCAAAAACCCTCGATATAAAATTATGTTACTTTTGAATCGAATATTTTTTCTTTTGGTTTGATTATTAATATTGTTTGGTACAATATTCCTATATTCTTAAAAGAATTGTATATATTTTTTTCTAGAGTATATACTGTTGAATAGAAAGCAAAAATAATTTGGATTTTTTTTATAATATTTTTATAGGTACACTAGCTGACCCGTCCCGGCTTCGCACGGGTAAAGCTAGAATAACGATTATCTATACGTGTACTAGTAATTTTTCACATTTTCCTTCGGAAACATGCGCTGCGTGGGGAGCATCATACATGTAACAGGCTCCACCCACTGCCCTCCCGATCCTCGCACCGCACCTAACAGGGCCCTTTTCTAAACATGTCTCGGGTACTTTTGCTTATATACATATGATGCAAGATATCTCTCCGACAAATATCGAAATATCTGCTAACGGTTATAACTTAAGTATAGATACGAATATAAAAAGATAATAATTGAAATCATCCCCTATTGTACCGCCTTGAAGGATTATTTTTCAAAACCCTAACTTGAGAAATGATGGGTTCTCCATATAAACTTTGAACCTCAACTCACCCCCTTCAAGTTTTATTTTCGCGACAAAAAGTAGCCTATGTGCTTCTCCAAGTTCTAATCTATCTCTACTAAAATTCATCAAAATTGGATTTTTAAAATAAAAGTAGAACTTCTTGTTTTACATATTTTTATTGTAATTCATTGAGAAAAATAAACATTATTAACATGTACATAAATTATGATAATTATGATTTTTTATAAGGATATTTGCTTAAAGAAATTTACTTCTTATGATGACATACTTATGTGCTACTTTATAAAAATGAATAGGCGGACTAGTGAAAAGACTGATAGGATTTATGGAAATACAATTAGTGTTAAATCTAGTTTCAAAACACTGGAAATGTTCATTAAAGCAAATAATTTGAATTTGAGTAACAATTAAATATATTTCACTTTCGTTACTCAATATAAAGTTCAGAATTTTATACAATTCTAAATTATTATGTTCATAGTACTTTGATAAGTAATAATTTACTTTATAATCACAACCTTTAAAGATTATTCTTCTTAACGATATTGAATTATTATAGTCAACGCTATGCATAGAATTGAAATCCAGCGATGGGTATTTTGAATATTCAGAACTATTTTATCTTCTTCTGGATATTGCAATTCCTTAATTTCAGTGTCATCCATTAAAATAAGAATATTAAGTCACGTGTCCACGTCGAATATAATGAGCCAAACACACAAAGAATATGCGCATCTCGTAATACGAGACTCGTATCGTGTTTGAACAAATCAGCACACGTCAAATGCATATACTTTTGATTTGAAATTAAAAATGTTGGCACAAAAGTAAAATGTTTTGACACCAAAAATAAAGCTTTTAAATATAATATTTTTTATTCGTTTCAAATGCCATAATTCATAATTCAAAATATTGATTTTTTGAATCAAAAGTAAAATAATTAAAATGAAATCAGCTACGTAGAAAAAATTTCTGTTTAAATATAAAGTAAAATATTTTAAAATAATTGTATATGACTTTTAAACTAATGAAAATATTATTTATTTTAAGTACGTGTAGTATCAAATTGAAAGTAAACTTTCAGTTTAAAATAATAAATTTGTAAGTGAATATCACTTTCATTAGAAATAATTATAAAAAGATTTTAATTTGAAATTATCCAATTTTTTGAATTAAAATCTTTTTTCAAAAGTACATGTTCCCGAAAGTTTTTAATTTTACCTGCAATTTTTTTAAAACTATAGCAAAACTTTTGATTTTTGCAGATTTTAGAAATGAAAACATACTATTTTGAAAATAAAGTAAAAATTTCTTTCAGTGTGGTCCCGCTCCATATATATATATATATATGGATACGCGAAGTTTATATATATATATATATATATATATATATATATATATATATATATATATATATATATATATATATATAAACTTCGCGTATCCATAACGATGTATAAATGTCATGTTTTTTTTTGACATTTGTAAAAGAAATATAATTATTTTTGTGGAAATAAATTTAATAAAATTAATTGGAGCCTATTTATTTTCATATTTTTTTTGATAAATGGTGTAATCTTCTCTCATATTTTTTTTTTAAATATTCGCATACTAATTTCATTTTTAGAATCCATGTTTTTAAATCAAGTTTATTTAGGCACCAAAAAAGTAAAATTTTGGCATTTGAAAAATTCATAATTTTATTCTCTAAATTTCTATGTATGAAATATCGCATAAAGTGTGACGAGATAGGTAATGTTTGTGTGTGTGTGTGTCTGTTTGTTTGTTTGTGCGTGTGTGTGTATGTATGTATGCATGTATGTGTGTGTGTGCAGCGTACTGCATAGCCTGCGACGTCGGACGTCGGTAGTAGCGTCGGCACGCACGCAGCACGCTAGACTTTACGAGCGGATTTAAACTCAACAACAACGATCCCACCGGTATACTTTATAACTTTATTGGCATCTTCAACTCCACTTAACTTGAATAAAACTACAATTACAACGTATTTAGTGTTTCCCCGACACCCTCGACGTACGCTCTAGTTTTTCACGCTCACCCATGCCAATATATGTACGAATACGAACGTGGGAAGTCTAAGTGTATTTAAGTGAATTTTATGAGAGAAAATTCAAGTAACGAATTGAATCTCCGCTACTAACTTCATTTTATTCATCGAACCGGCTACGTAATGGGTACTTTCCTTTTCCTGCTTAAAATTGTAGCCTATGAAAGCTACCGCGTTTTATACGATCATGATATTTATTATTAGTTTTACTTTACAATTGTATATATATATATATATATATATATATATATATATATATATATATATATATATATATGAGGGGACAATTTTTTTCATGTTTACATAGCTGAAATATTTTTATATAAAAATTTATACGTTGTATTCAAGAAGAAATTATTAATAAGCATAAATGATAAGTCACTACAAAGAGTTACAAAGTTCAAAGACTTAGGTGTTCTGTTTGATATTAAATTAAATTTGATAAACATATACAATCTGTAGTATCTTCATCATACCGTAATTTGAGTTTTGTTATACGAACATCTAAAAATTTTAAGTATGTAACAATTGTTATTATGCTCTACAATTGTTATGTACGTAGTAAGCTAGAATACTGTTGTCAGGTATGGTGTCCATACTATGCCAAATTGAAAAATGCTATTGAGAGGGTACAAAAGAGATTTGTGAAATACTGTTGGTTTAAAAAACATAAGGTGTATAATCATTATTTACATGACGAAACTGGTCTCACTGAATTCAGCTTAATATCTCTTGAAAATAGACGAAATATATTATGTATTTTATTCCTGTACTAAGTGATTCATAATGTAATTAATGATAGCAAAATTTTGTTTATTCTTAATTTCTTTATACCCCGTATTAATAGCAGATTTCATCCAACTTTCTATACTAAGTTTTCACGAACTAAATTCGACATCAATACGCCATGTAATAGAATGTGTGTGATATTTAATCAGCTTAGTTTAAATGCAAACATTGATATATTTTCTGATAGCCTTAGTTGTATAAAAAATAAAATCATACGTCATATTTCTTAAATTAAATTTTAAGTAAAACATCGGTACAATCTTTTAAGACACTTATCATGAAATTTGTTTGTACTTTAGGATTCTTATTTTTCTCCCTCTCATGGGACACTATTTAAACTGTTAATATATATATATGTTCATTATTTGTATGCTCCCTCTGTAAATGGGATTCTATATCCTGTAGAGTGGTTCAAATAAATAAATAAAAAATAAATAAATAACATAAATAATAAGCATTTTTTCCTACTAAATTACAGAACATTCAAACAGTTTGACAATATTATGACACAAAGTATGACGGCGGATGGCGCTAGTGTTTGTTTGTTTTAAAGTTTCAATGTTTCAAAATTCTGACATTCTTAGGACCGAACGCGTACTCAATTAGTAATCAACTTCAATCGCTTGTAGTTTGCAACCTAATCAATATTTAAACAAAATTTGTTCACTAATACTCATTAATTTATGTATATTTTTGTCGTCTTATGTAAGATAGTTAAAATTTGACTATGGTGTAGTACCCTATTCAGCTTCTAATTTCTCCCTTAAAGTTTCCATTGAAATTTATTAAGCTGTCCAGACTCTATGTAGATTTATTTATATTCGCACGCAAAATGGAAAAAGTAATAGCAAAGATAAATCTCGAATGCAAACAAACACATATTTATTTTTTGTCAATTCATAAATATGAATAACAAATTCATGATATTTTTTCCTATTAGTCTGAGAAGACACTAAAAACATTTTGCTTGGATTTTAATTTCAAATTCAAAGTATAACATTCGCAAAAAGCGTGGGTGGAACAAGTGGCAAATCGAGGAAAACATCGCCGTAAGCCATGCAGACAAAAAGCCAGCTTGGTCCGCGCCCTCGCGCTTCCGCTCAGCTTCGCCACGGCCTCAGCTTCACAATGACACGATAAAAGTCAAGTGTAGTACAACGTCGGCTTAATATTAAACACATACACAACACAACACCGCACATCAGCGGAACACAGATTTTTCACTCAGGACTCCGGATCATGTTTATGTGCTTACCACACGTCAGCAATTTACATGATTATGTACTACACGTACCCAACATCTAAAAGGCTTTACTTACAATTCATAGTAAATGCTTTAATCACTTTCTCTTCAAAGGTGTATTGTAACAGGGGGGAGGGGGGGATCAGCTTCTGTTTACTTCACATGACACTGTTTCTTACTGGTGGACGTTTGCTGGTTTGCCTACCACTTTACTGAGGACTACTGGTTTATTGGGACGGAACACCCTTACGCTCACTAAGGTTATATTCCAAACATAACAAATTTTAACCGTGGTTAACCAAAAGTATTCCAATAATATCAAATGGTAAAATTTGTACATTTATGAAACATGGTTCCGGTTAAAATGGTTGCAACCGAAGCGTACCAACGCAACCATGATTTTTCCTCGGTTTTGACGGTTAACATCTTCTGTCCTTTTTCATAAGATGTCAGATTTTATAGGTTAGTGTGGTTAGATACTATTTATTGACTCCTTGATGTTTGCATCTATTTTCTACGGTTTACATTGTACGTATTTTAATTTTCCACTCCATAATTTAGGATTATGAAAGACGATAGACGTAATGTTTTGAAAGAAAATTTTAGGGTTTCCGCGAATCATCCGCGAATGAAACCGAACTGTTTCAATAATAATAGTCACGTGACTAGAACCAGTCGGTAACCGAAACCATGGTTTTGGTTATTATATTTTATTTTTGGAATATACCCTCATTCAACACTTGATGATTGATGATGAACATACCTTATACTGAATGACGACTCGCTTTATACTAATTAACTTTTATTGACATATTTACACTAACTTATTATTAACTGATAATACGAACATAATTAAACAAACTAAATTCTAAAGATGCCATCGCACCTTTAGGCCTAATTACTCGCATTACTCAGAACGCGAGCCAATGCTAACAATTTACGCCATGACCTTACTGAACGAATCTTAAACAGGGACTGCCTTAAAAACAAACGGTTATCTCTTCAGCAGGGCATATTTAATGAGGGATGCGAGGATGCAGCATCTATAGCTAAATAACAACATTGGTAGCATAGGCAATAACTTATATAGTTAATTGTCAAAACAATAAATGTCGACGCGGTTGACATCTAGACTAAACAGAGATATGAGAGAAAAATGATAATTATTTCTAAACAAAATTTTGACTTCCAAAGATAAAGTTAAGATGTTAATATTGAAACTATAATTTAGAAGAATTTATGATAAAGTTATTTACTTGTTATTGTACCGTGCTCACCTTGTTACAGTATTAACTGGTTTTTATTTTAAAGTACGAGCCCAGGCTCATAATAGTTTGGTCGGTTTCCATTTCTTACAAACTATAAACCTAAGCAAATTTCTACAATTTCTGTCGACTACTGTAAAATACAGGATGTTATGTACGCGTACAATACTTAACCGATGGTAGAACTAACCCCATAGACATTGAAAACTTTAAAAAAATTTAAAAAAAACTTTAAAAGTCGGGTGCACTCACTGAACAAAAAACTGAGATTATACATACATGTATATATATATATATATATATATATATATATATATATATATAGAGAGAGAGAGAGAGAGAGAGAGAGGATGGTGGCCGGAGACACCCTGCTTCCCTAATTATTTTATACAAAAAAATTCAAATAAAAGTTGTTGGGCATAAAAATCTTTATTTGAATCAATAAGCAAAATTAATTACATGCAGAAATTAGGTTTGAAAATGTCGAAAATTTGCTCAAAAATAACGATATTCCATTGCTATTGCTTCAGATGTAGAATTTTATGCTTTACAACTTTTATTTGAATCATTTGTAACTAAAACAGAGAAACAGCAAATTACAAAAATCTAATTTTACATGTTAGTCCTATATTCGACTGTGCTGTGTAAAGTGGCGTTATCTATCGTTATTCACAGATTATGAACTTTAGACCTAGGAGACCAAATTCGTTTTCAGTATTATAATAATACTTTCGACGACTGTGTAAGTGTGAAATGATCAACTGTTAAACATTTTAATTTGATATAAATTACTACTTCAATTCACAACTATTTTCTGAGTTTCGTATCTCTTCTCACATTTAAATTTTTCTTGTATTCAAATTCATGAGTAACGTTTACTTATAAATATATGTCATCTCCAGCACTGTATGCATAACAACAAATGCAAAACGAGGAATATACTGCAATATTCCCCGTCCATGAAGTGCTTGTTCTACACTATTTTTGTCTTTGGTTTTGTGACTCACCCTTCTGCTGAAATTCTAGTAAATTTCTAAAGCAAAATTTCAATTTTAAATCCTTTAGTTGTGGAAATGAGATATGAACATGAAATATTTACTGGTCATGTGATTCGGTTAGGTTTTACGTTTGTTGTGTACATTTCTAAATAAAATATGTGTCATTAAGCATTTTCTTACCCTTATTTATTTTCAAAATGCTACTTCAGTTATTTAAATAAAAGTATACAATTTAAATTACGTAAATTAATTTTTTTCTTACTCTGTTATTAGACATTTTGCCTGTAGGGTACAGTATTAAATAAAAATAATAAAAATAATAATAATAATAATAATAATAGTTTAGATGTCAGACATTTAGTGTGTTGACAATTAAGTATATAAGTTATTGCAAGCCGACGTGTAGGACCCCTCAGATTGTTCCACTGAAGATTATAACCGTTTGTTTTAAGTTAGTCTTTGGTTGAGATTCATACTGGAAAGCAGAGCTGGGCAGTAACTAGTTACTTTAGGAACTTAGTTGCTAACTAGTTACTTTTACGTAACTTGTAACGTAACTTAGTTACTTTTTAAAATATGGTAACTGTAACTTAACTTGCTGCGGAAAAGTAGTTGGTAACTTTACGGTTTTTAGTTACTAGTTACTTGAGTAACTTAAGTTACTTAAAGTAACTCAGAAATTAGAATGTAACTTAAGGTAGTCAAAGATACTTAAAAAGTGGAATGTAACTTCGTCATAAAAAGTAACGGGGGGGATTAAAATTTCTAAGAAATATTTTGTTGAGGCTGATGCCATTTTTAGAAACACTAACTAAAACTGTTTTGTTTTAAATAAATGTCTGTCCAGAGTGGGAGTGTTGAACGCAGCATCGCGCATACCCGCTGTAATGTGTAACTTTTATTTTAATACATAATTAAATTCAATATTATTGTTCATTGATTTCAAGCCATAATAGATAAAATAAGTAATTATATTCATTAATAAGAGAGTTTTTGTACGGTAAACAGAAAAACTAAAAATAACACATTATTTTAACTTTTAATTCTAGAATTAAAAAGTCACTAAATGTTAAATTTGACTTATAAAATATATTATTTTCAAATGTTTTCCTCGCTTACAAATGATACGTTTTAATAAATTATAATTAAACTGCCACTAAATCATCAAAATTATTCCAATTTTCAGGTTATACAAAAAATAGTGTATTTTGTTCATTGTTCCAAGGGTTGCAAGACTTGAATTCGTCTCATTTTTGCAAATTCCCTTCTCACAAGATAAAATGTTACTTTTAATTTTTATGTTATATTATAATGTAGGTCCGCAGGGCCTTTTTATCAGATTTTTTATCACAGCAACCGGGCCCTGATGGCCCCTTGTCAAAGCGGGCCATAGGCCGTGGCCTCGTGGGCCTAGGCGGTAATAAGTCCCTGTAGGTCCGTTAACATTAACAATAATAATCTGATTGGGTGTTGCCAAGCAATAACGTTAAAATTTAGATTAACGTAGTTAGTGCAAAAACTCCCTGATGTGTATACTACACAATAACTAAGTCAAGAGTCAAAGTCTACACTTCACGCCATTAAAAGTAGTTAGAAAGTAACTCAAGGTAACTAAGTTACTTTTAATGAGCAACTAGTAAATAACTTAGTTCTTTCACCAAAGTAACTGGAACTTAAGTAACTTAGTTACTTTTTTTCTGGAGGTAACTGTAACTGTAACTAGTAACATTTTAAAAGTAACTTGCCCAGCTCTGTTAAGATTTGGCTAGGTCACAATATAATGTCACGGTGTAAACCAGACCATTGTAGTGAATGGATGTATATGCCTGTTTTAAGTAATGGAAATACGGAAGCTTATATGTGTATTCTTAGACGAAGGCCCCAAGTATGTAGTTTCTCAGCTATAATATCCCGAGGACATTGATAATTACGAAATAATTTTATGACAGTTACTGAAAGCGCGTTGCTTGGTAACAGCCCGACGCCGAAGGCGGAGATGGTGTTACCTAAAAGCAACGTGCTTGAGGAAGTGTGATAAAATTATAAGTATTTATAAATGAGCGAGGGGTATTCAGTGAGAAAATTTTTTGCAGTTTTAACATTAAATTTGCCTAAAAGTTGTATTTGACAGAATTTTTGTGTCTAACATAGCCCAGTAGATGTCACTAGTAGCTTTGAACGTGAATGTGGCTATGAATATGTTCAGTGTGAAGTGTGCAATGAGAATGAGACCTCTTTGAGTGAGACCAAAGAGAAGATAAGACATAAGACATACAAAAGTCCATAAATATTCTCCACATTTAGTTTTTTATTTAATACAGTATTTTTTTATATGTTTTCTTCTATAATTTTGTTGATTAAATCAGCATTTTTATTAACAGCGTGAAAATAACATTTTTAAATTAAAACAATTAATCTTTAATTATATGTCAAAAACTGTTTGTTACTTAGCAACTTAGTGACATAAGTGATAATTGTCTTAGGATAATTATCAGTGTAAGTTTGTTTTGATTGGTTACTTTCGCACACGTGGTCAGCAATAAAGGGATTCAATTGGATAATTTTTCAACCAAAAAATTTTCACTTAAATATCTGATTATTTTGCTATATCAACAGTTTTTAATTTAATTCCTTGTTGTTATTACGTTAATGGTTAATATGAAAGAACAGCTATTACTGAATATTTGCCAATAAAAATATTTATTATTATATTTCCTTTGTTCAGTGTCCTTATTCGTATTTATATAAATGAGATGAAATGTAAGGTGAAGCCGTTGATCCTATTGTATATTTTATTGATCTGTCTTTTATGCAATTTAAGTAAAAAATGGACAGGACATTTATATGTCTGGACTTTGTAGTGATTTCTGTAAGCTGTGACCTTACAGTAAGGAGATTGTAAAAATATTTTACACACTTATACATATGGAATAGAGCGAGGGAGTCAGACATCGCGTCTAGTTGCCCATACATCTTATAAGTTACAATTTCAAGTTCGCAGTAAAAGTCACTTTTGTTGAGAACACAGTTAAATTAGTAGTGGGATTCTAGGCATTCTCTTAAAGTTCTATATACTTATAAATCTGTAGATTACGGAAAATTTATATCTATAAATTACTGTTTTATACATTTCAATCGATGGTACATACACGTCTCTTAAGAAATTTATACATTCATTGTTATCAGTCCTTCTTGATCAAATTAATAATTTTTTAATTGATTGAAAAAAGTACTTCTTCGCAGTAAAACATTTAAATTTTAAAGTACCTGCTATGGTTTATTATATGAATCAATGTTATGTGGTCCTCCACTATCTTTTTTACCTCTTGCTAAGAGAGGTATTGGAATCATGCTAAAAATCACATATCCGGACTATAATGAATAAGCACGTTTCAAGGCCACTAGAATCCGATTTTAATATTTTTACAATGATGTCTCTGTGTGTATATGTGGATGTGTGTATGTGCGTGTGTGTTTATTTGTGTGTGTGTGTGTGTGGACGGTTTCTCAAATTCTATAAGACTATAGACCAATTTAACTACGTATATATTAATCTGACATTAATGGGAAGAGCTGAAAAGGTTTTGGTAACAATTGGAAAACCGGAAATAGTAGTTTCTTAAAAAAAATATTAAAGATCATAAGATTCCCTATCCAATTGATTGAACATTTTTATTATATCTTCTATACATTTAAAGATAGAGACTCCTAAATATATAAAATAATCCGTTACAGTCAAATAATGTTACTACCAAGTTTATATCTCTACCTACTTTTGAATTATTGCCCCAAAAGTCAATATACCCCATATTTAAATAAAAACTTCAAAATTTTTAAAAATCTAATTTTTATGTATCTAGATACTTCTTAATGCGCTGATTCTAAATTTTGAAACCGCAGGTCGATATCTCTTTTCGTTCTCGAGATATTTAGATTCAAAGTTTTACATAAAACTGCCCATTTTTGGGCAATAACCCAGAAATGGGCCGAGATATAAACTTGACGATACGGCCATTCGATTCTACGGGAAAAAATACATAAGTACACCAATTTTCAGAATTTTTGAACACCGCATACAATCTCTACAGCAAAATTACTGAAAATGGCCCAAAATTGAAAAAATCGCAAGGGGTACCCCTTACGATTTTTTCAGATTTTGGTCATTTTCTGGGGTTTTCAAACTTTTATTAATAAAAAATGAACCGGGTAATCAAAAATTATGAAAATTGGTACACTTATGTATTTTTTTCCGTAGAATCGAATGGTAATGTCGCCAAATTCATATCTCGACCTATTTTAGGGTTAACACCCAAAAATGGGAAGTTTTGAGCAAAACTTTGAATCTAAATATCTCGAGAACGAAAAGAGATATCGACCTGCGGTTTCAAAATTTGGAATCAGAGCTTTAAGAAGTATCTAGATACATAAAAAATAGATTTTTGAAAATTTTGAAGTTTTTGTCTAAATATGGGATATATAGACTTTTGGGGCAATAGTTCAAAAATCGGTAGATATATAATTTTGGTAGTAATATTATTTGCTTGTAAAAATGTTCGCCTTTTTAGAGTAATGTATATGCTTTCAATGCTATTGCAGAGAACACGACTAAAAGTATTTTATTTACAAATAAAATGTTTTGAGTTGAAATAATTCACTTTAGTTGCTTACAATATATACATTCTTTCTAGTATATATTTAAAATTTATTGTCAAATTGTTTTAATACAACTTAAATAGGTCATTATGTCTTTCTCAACAAAGCTTTTCTTAAACGTTAATTACAAATGGAGAAAATAAGCAATGTTGAGGAAATCTTGAGGCAAGTAAAAAGTGAGAATTATGCTAGCAGTAACAGAGCAATTAGAAATTTGGTCCGCGTGTCGACAATGTCGCTTCGCGTGAATATGTCCAACGGGACTGGACGACGCTTCGTTTCATATTTCCCTACTTCTCACTTTCATTAAAAACATGCCCTGCCAGAGACGGAATAAGGAGGAATTTGTAATATGCTCTACAATAAAAGAAAGTAATCAAAATGGGAGCAAAACTGTTTACTTTGGCATCTCTACCAATGAAAGAACATTGCAGTATTGTTGCTATTACAATAAATAGATTTATTTTTATGTTAAGGAAAATTGTTCACATTGTTTTCGAGATTTGTAAGAGATCTTTATTTTCTCTTTATTCATTCCACCATTTCGTATGAAATTATTTTGTGGAGTAAAAGAATCTTTTAATAACGCATTGCAAGAAATTTAAGTTGTATAAAAACCGATTTGGTTAGTGTAAAACCCAACACTAAATTTTGTAAAATTGGCTAATTGTACATAATAAAATATAGTAAAAATTGTAGTGTTAAATATTTTATAATTTTTTTACAGTATTTATAGTAATAATTTAAAGAAATTTCATTCTACAATCTGATCAGTGCTGTCGTGATTCTAATGAAACAAGTTAAAATCGCACGATAGTTAGTTTGTTGTGATACTTGGAAGTGTTCGGGTGCATATTTTTGTGTTTTGCGTATTACAAACTAACATTTAAAATGAACTACAAAAATTTGTTTAAATGTGTTTTCTTAAACAAAGGTATCAGTTATGAAGATATCCCATTACCTGGTATGTACTATATCATCATTTAATGTATGTAAAATGCGTTCTATAAATGAGATTTTTGAACATATTTAGTTACATCGGGTGGAATTCAGTGGGTTGTATTAAGGTCTGTATTAAAACTTGTATTAAGTATATGGCAACATTGTAATATTTTCGACATGTAGGTATCAATGAGATTCAATTGGATTTAGAAATTTTACCACAGGGAAAAATAATACAGATATTCTTTAGTCAAATGAGGAAGTATTATTGTAAATGGAAGGTGTAAAAGGAAACTCACTATTGCAAAATTAGGTTAGAAATATGTCAAATATTTCATATCTGAATGTTAATGAATTTTAAAATATCTGAACCCCCGTTTTGATCAGTTTTGACATTTGTACTTTTTTTTCTTACTTCTGTTAATAATATTTTTTTCTTTATTTGATCCTTTGGTCTCTCACTTTTTTCTGACAGGTATTACAAAGTTGCCAAAATATTTTTGACAAAGAACTGTTTTAGCTTAAAACACGCTAATACAACCCACTGAATCTCACCCATTGTTTTTATTTATTTATAACACATATATTCATACATACATATATGTATGTACCTGGTAACATCATTGCATAGTTAAAATGCATTAGTTAATGCTATGTTACGAAATATTCCTGTCCAATTTGGGACCACTTCAACGTGTACTTTTATACGAAATTTTTAAGTAGTTAAATTTACACAATTTGGCGTGGACGAATATAAACCAATTTTAGTGTTTATTTTAAGCAGAATTTCTTGGAGTGCATAAACAATTCGGAGAATTAATTTTTTGCCCTCCTGAAGTGTAATGGGAACTTTATAATTGTATACACAGCAAGTGTAACCTACATTTTACGCTTACTGTGTTGTAACTTGTCTAACTATGCGGTAAAATAATCAAAATACACTGAACGTTTATGGGCATTTAGGAAAGAAATCATCTTTATTATAATAAAGTTCATGTAAAAAAGTACTACCTACATAAGTTATGTTTTTACTTTAACATTTCCTATATTTAAAATTAATTTATATAAACCAGAATCACGGGTGCGACATCTGTCATTATTGTAAAAATCCGCCGTTACCAACATAGTCACCGATCGATATACCTGTCAAATACGCGAGGCGAACATTGCTGAAATGTCAAATATCGACACCTACCTATTATTTATTACGAAGAAAACATGAGCAAATAAATATATTATCAGTCATAAACAACGTTTGTTATTACAAATAAATTTTCGCTAGAAGAAGTACTCTAATGAAGGTAAGTAAAATCAAATTTGGAAATTGACTTAACCCCAGTATTGTAAACTAACCATTTTCAAAAATATAACCTGTCTCATTAAAAAAAGTGATTTTCATTATCGTCGGCCAAAAAATTTGATACAATTCTCGTGCGTGAAGTATTTTACAGCGTTCCAGCTAATAAGGCACTCGCCTTAAGGGCTCGTACCTTAAACAAAGCTGTAAAATACAACTTACATGCACTCGAATGTAAATAACTATTTAGAGTGCATATGATACAAGAAATAAAACTAAATTGATAGCTCCAAAACATAAATTACAATTATGTAACACCAATTCAACAACAATTGGAATTAAAATGTGTAATAATCTCGTTTTTATGCATTTTAAAAATTGGAAATTATTTATAGTTGACTCTGGGCGGATTGCAATCCGGGCAGTTAGAAACACAACCAGTTACGCAACGTACTTGAACCTTGAACACGCAAATCCATAATTTTATCTTGAATAGTTAGTAACCGTTTATACATAAATTTGATGTTTGTAATATTCTGAAAAGCCAACCCTGTATTGTAGAGCTGCTGGCGTGCTCTTAGTCTTCTTTCGTCATTAAGAATCTTGTCGCAACTCACGTAAATTGTGCGCAAGCTGTGCGCGGAATTTGACTGGCGAATTTACAATTTTAAGCGCACAGACTTGTTTTACAAATTCTTTATCAATGATATTAGCGATAAGGCTTTTGCTTTTGTATGCTCCGTGCGGGCTATTCAGATTCAAGTACCTACTTTACAAATCGAAGCCATGATTAAATTTTATTTTTATATATGGTTTGATTTAATTATGGGATTGGATTGCTCTGCGGATTGCGGATGCCAATGCAAAAGCAAACTGTGACCAGAAATCCGAAGAGATTTTCTAACTGTAAATTATCTCTTTATGATTTACGAATTCAATTGCTATAGGCAATTACGGCATTTTCCTTCTTCTCTATATTATTACGGAAAATATTTTAAATGCGGAACTATTGACACAAACCTTTCAACAACTGAGTATTGTGTATATAACAGAGAGGTTGAAAATTTAGAATAACATTGCATTGCCAGTATCGTTAACCCAAAACAACTGTGATTTTTTTTTATGCACGCTCCCACTGTAATGCCCGTATCACACTAGCGAGTTTTGAAGCGGTTTGCGGGTGCGGATGCGGGTGACTCCTCGACCAATATGAGCAAGGCGGCTAGCGGCTGCGGGTGCGGGTGAAGGGATAACTGACAGGCTATTTTTTCACTCGCAGCCTATCACAGAACTTGATATTGTCACATGACTGCCTTGGTTTGACATATACCTACTATAGATTTTATTTGTGCCGGTGCAGCATTTTTCTGTCATTTTAGATTTATTGACTTGAGGTGAGAATGACTGCTTACAAAAAGACAAAATCTGTTTACTTTAGGAAAGGAATTTTTAGTCCTAGATTTAACAGAGAGGCGGCCCATATTATAGGAGTTCATCACCGTCTCGAACTGTTCTCGCCGTCAATAAAATGTCAAGACGAATAAACAGTATGATTGCCAAAACTGCCACCCACACCCGTACCCGCCAAATGCTTCGAAACCCGCTAGTGTGATACGGGCATAAGCCGGGCAAATTGACCGGCTTTTTTTAACCGTATTTTATGTATAATTTTTATTTAAATTTCAAATAGTGCTACGGTCAAATTTATCAAATAGCAGCAGTTACGGGTTAACCAGTAGGTACCTTCAAAATTGTATACAATTAAATTTTTAATAATCGTTTTATTTTTTTATTCACGATATTTGATATGGAGAATCCAATATAAATAAATAAATATTTTAGATTTATTGTCAATTCCAGCAGAAGAGTACAAAAATCTAATGGTTTTAAAAAGGTTTTGTACCATGAATGCCTAGAGTTAATACTCAGAATTGCCAAATGAATGGCTTTGATAACATTTTTGTTACATTCCCATTTTTTCCAAGGAATTTTCCCTTTTTTGTTTGATTTTTTACCTCCCGCTACCCTTGGCAAGGGAGGTATAGGGATCGTGCTAAAAATCACTTATCGAGATTTTAGTAAATGACCACGTTTTAAGGTCCCTAGAATCCAAATTTAACATTTTCACGATGATGTCTGTATGTGTGTGTGTATGTATGTGTGTGTGTGTGTGTGTGTGTATGTATGTGTGTGTGTATGTGTAGGGATTTTGTCATCGCTCTAACTCAAATACTATCATTCAGAAAATTCCGAAACCTTGTATTTATACCCTATTCTAATATGAAAAGAAGCCATTAGATTTTGGTGTAAATCGGATAACCGGAAATGGCACTTTACTTGAAGCTCATAATGGTTTTTCTTCAAAAAATACCATTAAATGTCATTTTTTCGCATTTTATGTTTTATGAAAATTAAAGATTATTGAATTTTCTACAGGAATACATTAATATTTTTCTATATACTTTACAGATAAATATAAAAATAATTTTTTTTTACAAGTCCCGAAGCCTAAGAAAAACACAATTCCTTTGTTACATGTTTCATATTTCAAATGAATGTAACTGACAGTAACTGTCACTGTCAAAAAACTAATCACATCAAATTAATAATAGTGACATTTTAAAAAGAAAATAGTAAATAAAGCAATAGTTTTATGCAATGGAATAGTTTGCAGCGTTAATAAATACGTAGGTATATATTTAAATTAATAAAAATTAAATAGCGGGAAGTTTTGTGTTGGCCACATCAGATTTTTTCAAATATAATTTTGCATTGTGCAATACTTTAGAATATGCTTTGAGTTATTTCATTACAGAATGTGATGTTTATAGTACAATTGTTGTTCTAATAAATAGGTTGCGTTTACTTAAAATGCAAATATCTCGAAACTTATTGTGACATTCCTTGTACTTTCCCTTCACCCTAATCAATTATTTTAAAGCTCTGTTACGTATTTATATCTCAGAAAAATTGACAAGAAATATTTGTAAAGAAACGCAGTACCTAATCGAATAAGAAATCAATTTTTAATATTTCCGTGGCGAAATGAAATCATAACGCGTTTGGCTCTGATGTTTCCTTGCAGCTGCGATTGTTTTTCGATAAGTCGAAAGTCTTTATGCAAATTGCTGATAAAACATGGTTTGTTCATTGACATGTAAATGTTATGTGGCAACGGGGAAAGAATTCTCGATAAAATAACAATAATCCTTCAAATCCAAAATTGATACATAAACAGAGGCGAACAGCAGGCGTAGCCAGAAGCTAGCACAACAGAGCAAGGGTTGCCCGAGCTTTCGTCCTCGTTCCTACATTCTGCATCAGTCAAGCAGCCCGGATAAATGTAATTTCATAACAGAACGAAATCCCTTCAGATTTTTTTGTTTCTCTCGGAATTCTGATGTGCTGGAAAATGTAAAAGAATAAATTGAAAGAATTTTTATATCTAAATATATACGTACGAGATGGAGACTTTTACGCAGAAAAAGGTAATTTCGAACGAATTATGACGAATATGATTAAGTATGTAACAAAGAAAACAAAAATGAAGGAAATAAGGTTATTTTATTATTTATTTTAATTGCTATACCCAATAATACAGGTACAGATGCATTCGGGCCAGGTCGGACCGGGCTTTGAGGTTGGATCGACTCGGCCCGAAAATAAAAATTGCCGGCCCGATTCGAAAATTGACCCGAAATCGGGCCGGGCCTAAGCTCGAAATTGAATTTTGATTTTTATGTGAGGTGAAATGTTTAACTTTTTTCGTGTCAAACTTTAAAAAAAACCTCTACATCCTTATAACTTTCCACATTAGTTAACAGAAGTAATTAAAAAAAGACACTCCTAGTGTAAGTTTGTTATAAAAATTACGGACCTATCTGTATTTGACACTTTGTTTACCAAAGGCGTTCGAAAATTGAAACAACTTTTTCACAAATCTTATACAAAAAATATCATTTACATAATGATTTTTTATCTAACTTTGTGCTCAAAAATAAGACAAGAAAATCATTATGATAGGAACAAAAATCACTTTTATTTAAGTTTACCAGTAGTAACAATAGCAATAATAACAACATCACAATAGCATTATTATGCTTTAGTGAATAACCTTAAATTTTTGAAGTAAAATAGCATTTTTATTATTAAGATGTGAAGTATGATGTTATTAAATCATTTTGAGCCTTTTTAACTCCATACATTTTCATTAAAATATTAAGGACACTGTGCATTTGATTGAACAATAGGCTTTTTCGGGCCGGGCCAAAATCAAAAGTCCGACTCGCCTCAACTTTTGCAAATGATTAGTCCGATTCGGTCCGAAAATAAAAATCTTCGGCCCGGCTCGATGATCGACTCAAAATCGAGGCGGGCTTCGGGCCGGACCGGGCCAAAGCTCGAAATCGAGTGCATCACTAAATACAGGATAATTGAAAAAATGGTTATTTTTTATATTATTTATTTTAGTCCTATAGTTTAAATTTACATTTTGGGGCTAAATTTAAATGTCACTTTTTCATGTGGCAAGGCCCTACATTCTACTTCCGGTTTCTCCGGAAGCTATACCATCGTTGATTTTGTAATTTAAATTAACTCGACAGTGATGTCAAATATTTCTATTTTCATCAAAAATTAATATAAATATGATTATTAATTTTTCATAATGATAAAACTATAATGCACTGTCAATGTACCATGAGATTAGTATCGTCTTTTTTATTGAAATAATTTGACTTTTACTTTATATACCTACCACTTGTTTTTGATTATTTTGCACTGACAAATAATTTAAGAAACAATTATTTATATTTAATTTAATTTTCTTGATTGACATTTTGAATTGTTAATAATCAAAATTGAAAAAATTGATGTATTATATAAACGTCAAAATGTTTCTTCGATATTGTATTCAAAGTGCCATTTTTTAAAACAGGTTCCTAGATTCCTTACTCTAATTAGACAAACCCTAGCGCAATACAGAGTCAATTAGTCCACTATTATAGTATATATATAACCAAACACTCTCACTTTTTACATATGTCATTTTGTGAACTGTTTGTGAATTTTAGAAGTGGTGTTAGTTTCTAATGAAATGAATAAAATGAAAAAAGTAGAATCGGGAGGACTTGTTTGTTCATATAAGGATTGTATAAATAGATTTAAAAAATGGAGAAAAGGAAATGTAAGTTTTTTTCGTTTTCGAAAGATCCAGAAATGTAAGTTATGTACAACGACTACCATATCATGTAAAATGTATATTCATTTAATAAATATAGGTGTAAAATGTGGCTCAAGGCCTGCGGAAGAGAAGATTTGATGCAGAAGGATATATGGGACATATTCATCGAGTCTGACGTTTTTGTTTCCCACATCAAAGGTAGAGAAAATGAATTTGTAAAATTCAGGTATTTGTTTAATAAAAATATAATTATATGATTATTTTATCTGATTTCTGTTTAATTCGTTAATAAAATTAAAATTTTAGTACTTTTATGTTTTAATTTTTCTTTTACCATTAAAATAATTTAAATTTCGCGCGTAAATTTGCCAACAAATATAAAGTTCAAGGTCATAAACGTAAAATCGCAAAAACAACGGTGCCAACAAGGAGTGTCGCTTCTGTATAAATGTATTCTGTGACGAAAGTCTGAATGTGAACGCTTGCGTTTACTACGTCCCTATACAATCTTTCTGCACTACAATACAACTGCTCCACAACTGCAATACGCTCTATCTAAATGGGGCTTAAGAATGTAAAACTACCTTCGTCAAAGCCCTGAGCGCTCTAGAACATTGCGCGCTCTGTACTGTACAGCAGAACATCTTTACGCGATTGGACGCGTGTACTGAAAGGGTAACACCTTCTATATGATATATTAATATAGTTACAAGTGACGCTAATGACGTAGTTAGTAGTTAAGAGTTAGAGAAATCTGGATTCGACAGAGACGCTGAGCTAGCCTCAGCCTCCAATCTGTTTGAAAGCACTGCGCTCCCCCGATCGAAAGTAATAACCAGACTTCATTTACTCGTCGATTGATTTTCACAACATGAACGACACATTGACCATAAATCGAATTCTTGTCCTTTGTGGGCGGCATGCAGGCAGACAGACATGTGCCGTGCCGGGAACAGACTGAACACTGAACACTGAACACTGCACGCACTTGATAACACAACATTTCACGTAATTACTCCAGACCCTTGATGTTCGATGATCACGTCGAAACCGATAGGATAAGTGCGGTTAAAAGCTTAACCACACATACACAGAATGACGGACTAAATTTACTTAAATATTTCCAAATTTTCTACATTTTAAAATAGCTATGTATAAAATAACAACTCATGCATTATATTCAAATAGTCCAGGCTATAGACTGGAATTACCAGAAGGATGTACATGTACCATACGATGAGCAATCAGTTTGTTGAAATGATGATTATAAGGTAATGAGCCAGTAAATATCTGTTATTAACAAAGCGACTTTTCTCAATTAACGAAATTTACCAAATATGTATTATTTTTTTTATGGACGCCATTTTTCGTTTGCTTCTTGTCTGAGCAGAAAAAACAATTGATCAAGTTCGTTCTCTTTGGATTTGGAAGCAGAGTTTCATCTCAACATTTTTTGTATTTAATAATAATAATAATAATAATAATAATAATAATAGTAATAATAATAATAATATTCGTTGGACATAAAAAGTACAACGGGATTTGTATCAGCTACAACAACTAATTTTCAAACAACCCCTGAAGTGAGCAATACAATAATGGGGTCATTTACCATATTTTTTTATTTTTTCTTCTGAAAGTTCAACTTCATATATAGTATTTGGTCTTTGTCCGATTTAAAAATTATTTGTAATTAGAGATGCATTCGGGTCGGGCCAGGCCGGGCTTTGAGGTTTGGATCGACTCGGCCCGAAAATAAAAATTACCGGCCCGACTCGAAAATCGATTCGACAAAAAAATTAGCTGGCCCGGCTCGAAAATTGACTCGAAATCGGGCCGAGCCAAAGCTCGAAATTGGGTGCATCCGGCATTCCTAATATTGATTTTTATATTAAGGCGAAATGTTTAACTTTTTTCGTGTCAAACTTATAAAAAACCTATACATTCTTATAACTTTCAACATTAGTTAACATAAGTAGTTAAAAAAGGAGACCCTTCTAGTGTACTTTTTCACAAACCTTATATAAAAAAAAATATAATTTACATAAGAATTTTTTTATCTAACTTTGTTTCTGCTCAAAAATAGTACAAGAAATCATTATGGTAGGAACAAAAATCACTTTTATTTAAGTATATGAGTAGTAACAATAATAATAGCAACATCACAATAAAATTATTATGCTTTAATGAATAACCTTGAATTCTTGAAGTAAAATAATACATCTTTATTTATTAATATGTGAAGTGTGTTGTTATTAAATCATTTTGATCCTTTTTAACTCCATTTTCATTAAAATATTAAGGAAACTGTGCATTTGATTGAACTATAAGATTTTTCGGGCCGGCCCGAAAAGCTCGAATTTTCGGGCCCGGCCAAAATCAAAAGTCCGACTCGCCTCGATTTTTGAAAATGATTAGCTCGATTCGGCCCGATAAAAAATATCTTCGGCCCGGCTCGATGATCGACTCGAAATCGAGGCGGGCTTCAGGACGGGTCGGGCCAAAGCTCGAAATC
This sequence comes from Ophonus ardosiacus, assembly GCA_943142095.1. Taxonomy (NCBI): domain Eukaryota; kingdom Metazoa; phylum Arthropoda; class Insecta; order Coleoptera; family Carabidae; genus Ophonus; species Ophonus ardosiacus. The sequence continues at coordinate 45,175,094 of OW964833.1, read as the reverse complement.
GAGTGCATCTCTATTTGTAATAACAGAGAAATTAATTTTTTAAAGTTGTATCTGTTACTTGAATTCCTTTCTGATGACGTAGAATTCACGGAATGACATTAAAAAAACACATCTTATCATGTTTGCTTGAAATAGTGTCGAAATGGATCCTTAGAATTATTAAAACTACCAAGTACAAAACAATTACATATTGCAAACCTTATAAAACACTGGCGAGAAAAGCAAAATTCTATTTCTTCAAAATAAATAAACTAATCTCTCACCTATCTCCCAAACGTCAAAACTAATCATGCTATCTCTCTCTTCGGTCTCTTTCTAATGTCCTTGATTGTGACATCACAGCTTTCAAGGACATTGTATAGAGGGCAAAAATAACATTTTTCAGAAATTAATTAAATATGTTAAGAAATTTATTTGAATGGATTTGTAGTATTTTCTATCATTATTTAAATGTGAACTAATGAATTTTATTAATACAAACACTAAATTCGTTTATGGTATATCCCCCATTAAAAAAACAATAAATTATTATGAGAAACATTTTATAGAATTTTACTATTATATTTGAGAGAAATCTATAAGTTGAGCGTTGATCATTCCAATTTGCAAAGGCATAAAAAGGTTTGAAGCTGTGAGTTGTAAGCAGAATTAAGGTTTCCGTTGTCGTTTGCATGTACTAGTAGCAAATCCCGATGGAAATATCGCGAATCCGGGAATCTTCTCATGAAAATAAGCAGATAGCAAGTGCATGACACTGAGTAGTTTATCCACATATCATCCAGGCGTATAACACTGTCACAATGCTCCATGCTTCTGCAACGAAAATCGCAAATAGTGCCAGTTCCATGGAAATCCAATACTACGGAATATAGAGACTACATACTTACGTATTCTACATTGGATTTCCAAAATCATTTTTCCTTCTCGCCGTAATACTATTTTGTAGATAATGCAATATTAACATTAACCCATTGGTCAATGCCGTTACATTTTATAAAATTCCATTTCAAGTACACAGAAAAAAAAACAGATTCCTTTTTTATTTTTCAGCCTACTAATATGTTTCACTAAATTATCTAAGTTGGTTTAGTTAAATGACACTGTTTCACATTTTTCGAAAACTATTTTAAATGAAAGTTTATGGAATGATTTTCTTAGCAATAATGTTTATTTTAATAATTTGTTGTTATTTGTGGAAATAATTAAATAAAAAAATTGGCGTCCTGAAAAACTACCCCCCACTCCTGTGACGTAGAAGCACATACATTACATCATTAATAGCCAATAGGAAAATAGTTTTTCCATCACCTACGTTTATTCATATTATTTATATAAATAAACCACAAATAAACCTAGGCTAAAGTTTGTCACATGTTAATTTGACATTTGCCTCTGACATTGCTCATTGTAAATGAATAATAAAGTAATAATGGCTAATTCAAATTACACTCAAGCTAAATCGAAGGTCGAAAGCTGGATGATGGCTGAATTTATATCAGAACGATTGTTTTACTGCTACCGAAATAAGGGGTGTTAAAGAGTTGAAACCTTAGAACCGCCGAAAATGTATGTACTCTGACGTGACATTCTGTTTCAGATCACGTGACTTATTCAAAATTTTATCCAAATTTCAAAAATTAATTGTAAAATATGTATAGGATATTTCGTGATATTTTCAAATTTGAGGCTCTTTAAAGAACAATATCTTTTCAAAATTAATACTTAGAAATCATATAAAAATTCTTGCAACAGCCCTATTGTCGAAATTTGTAATAACAAATTATATCAAAATTAAATAAAAAATTAGATGTAATGACTACATGTTTTGGGTATATCAGTGGATTCTGGGCTTTAATTAAAGTTGATTCTTTTAAAATCTGTCAAGCTTTCGTGTATTAGGTTTTACACTTCATCAGGACAGTTTTGGTAAAGTAGTCATTGTTTTATAAAAAAAAAATAGAAAAATTTTGACATAATTTTTGTAAATTTGTATTTCTTAGTAACATTTTTTTTTAATTCTCAATTTATTTAGTATTTTTAGGTAGGTAATGAATTTTTTTACATAACTTGGAAGATTTTTAACGCAAAATCTAGAAGAATAAAACTGACATTATCTTTATTGAAACAAAGACGTTTCGGAAGCAGATCTTAGCATCCGAAACGTTGTGTAATACTATTGTATGTGTCAATAAAGATAATGTCAGTTCAGATATCGAGTGTTATTCAGAGTAATACATTATCTTGCCAGTTAAAGTTTAAAGAAAAGTTAATATCTAGAAGGTTTAAAAAAAAGTTACTAAACAATATTGTTACTCTCGACGAGTTTTATCACTGGCTTCAATGTACTTATTTCTATTACACCCTGTATAGGCTGTTAAAGAATCGACACTGTACCGGAAACACGGATCAAGCGGAAATCTTTCCCTGAGGCCTAGTCTACTTCTTCCTAAAACAGCAAAAGGTGAACGTGAATGAGATAAAGGGAAAGAATTACATACCAGATGTAGGAATATAACATCAGTACTTTATAAACTAGAACTAGAATATACACTAGGCACATTCATGCTACTCTAGTGAGTAGATTTACGAATATTGGTCATTTTATCGAAAAATCGTTAGTAAAGCTGTAATAAACGAATATCTTCAAATCAAAAATTTCATTACCAGTAAGAAAAGATTTTTACACTGAATAACTGAATTTTTAAAATCGTCAGTGAAATGCAAAACCTCGTATACGCATTTGTTTTCAATAACTCATATTGGCTTAAGGTTCATTGACAAATCGATATTAGTTTTAGTTTTATATTTCAAGTTTCTGTTTTAAGAACATTGGAGTCATGTTATCTTATGTAGCCATTCACAAATCAGTATTTAGTTTTAGTTTTAACAAAGAAGCTTGCGAACTCCAAACTTATGTTTTAGTTTTAAGTTTAGTATTTAGAAATCGACCAATAGGAAGAAGCCTAGAATGATGTAGCGATATATAGTTCTCTCTTCCTATCAGCTGTCAAATCGATCGAGTCAATCATAACCAAATTCAGTTTTGCAGGTTTTACTTCCAGAATGAATAATAGAAAGATTTTATTAAGTACCTCTAGAATTTTATTAATAAAATTGTTCATAAATAAGAAAAAATGAATTATTATTGTTATTGTCGGGAGGTGGTTCATTCTTGCCCCTGTACTGCGACCTTTCTGGTCTATTGTACCCTCCGTGTTTTCCTCCTATTCTAGGAGCCCTGTATGTTTTGTAAACTCCAAGATTTTCTTTAGACTAATGTCCTTTAGTGTCTCAGTGTGCAATTTCATTGCTCCTAAAAGACTATGTCTGCTTGCCATAAATGTTTCGCAGTGACATATTAAGTGTTCAGGGGTTTCATCCTCTTCTCCACATCCTCTGCATGTTGGTTGTTGTTTGAGGCCCAACCTATGCAAATGTTTATTTAATTGACAGTGCCCTGTTACCAGTCCTGTTATTAGTCTGACATCTTGCTTGCTCATTACAAGTAAGTTGTCTATTCTTTTCTTGGATGGCTCATTCAGGAAGAGCTTGGAATATCTTTGGCCTGATGTGGCTGTCCATTGCCGTTTGTGCCATTGCCAAAGCAGAGTATTAAGTTCTTGCTTAACTGTTTGCGCAGTTATTCCGCAAGCAGGTTCTGGTCCTATAAAAGGTATATTTGTCCCATCTTTTGCAAGATGGTCGGCTGCCCGGTTTCCTTCAATTTCTGAATGCCCGGGTACCCATATCAATCTTAATTTATTCGTCGCTCCTAAGGCATTCAATCTGTGGATGCAGTCCAGAATTAGTCCTGAGCCTACCTCACACGAGTTTAGTGCCTTAAGTGCTGCTGGGCTGTCTGTTACTATGGCGATTCTTCTATTGTGGTAGTTTTTCTCCAATAGTAATTGCACGCTGGTTAAAATTGCGTGTACTTCTGCTTGGAATACTGTTGCATTTGTCCCAAGTCCAACCGATTGGTTGGGACAAAACAACAAAAAATGAAGGAGATGGTGGGTAATATAATAACTGTTTTTACCGATCGTCTTTATTAATTTTTCACTAGATGTCACTACTAACTAAAACCGAAAACAAAACGTTATTTCTGAAAGCTACTCCAACTAACTGTAAAACATAAAACCTAGCACAAGAACTAATTTCGATTTGTGAATGAGGCATTATGAACGTCTTGTGCATGAGTATACAAAACCGTGTATCTGTAAAATAAGTAGGAGCGATATGCTATACCTCGCATTTTAATTTACAAATGTTACGTAACATTTCCTAAGCCAATACGTATTGAAAACAAATTAATGAAAAAAATTGCGCATACGAGGTTTTGCAGTTTCACCGATGAAATTGTGTTTTCAATGTTTTGTTTTACGTTATATTTCAATTTAGATAGTATCTTTCGTGGTAATGCTGTTACAAGCAAAAAAATCCTTAATGATGAACCCATTGGAATCGGAAGTAGTATTCCGTTACAGTGTTATGTTGGCTGTGGGTGCTTGGCGTGAAGTTTCACTCTTCATCTGGTCGACGGGGAATCCCGGTTAACATCACTCACGACTCACGACGCCTCGGTCTGACAATGTCGCGACGCCAACGCAAGCTACAAGCCGTCAGTTTGCTGTTCATTAAATAAAAGTCAACATGCTTTGGGATCCACGATGGTGAGCATCTGGAAATGTCACAGTCAACTGAGAAAGATTTTTTGTTCCTAAACATGGAAATTAAGGTTGTTAAAATTAAAGCAATAAGTATGAAGACAATGTTTCGTTTGCTGAGAGAGCGAATTCTTTTCGAATATTAAGAATCTGCAGTCAGAGAAAAGTTTATTATTTAAAATAATAGTAGATTGTGTTATTAGGATTAAAAGTGAGACTTTGTTTGATGTGCAATTAGTTTGCATTTGCGAGGCGAAGCGCAGCGAAGCCGAGCGAAACAAAAATTGCGAATCAAACAAAGACACTTTTAATCAGAATAACACATACTATTTTTTCTTCAACCGAAATAAATATGATGAATACATACATCTGAATACGGTGAAGACAAGTTTTCGAATTGTAAAGCTCAGCGGGTAGTTAGCCATGACTTTTGTTTTGTTTATATATTTCTTAGTTCTGTGTTGTCAAGCAGCAAAATTGTATAAATATTCGTATTTGCATTTAAATTTTGATTTAAAATGTCTGGATTTGAAGAATCTGATTTACCATTTGATATTGAAGAAAGTGCAAAAGAAATAGTGGTAAATTTATTGCCATCAAAATCGCGTGAAGTTTACGAGTGCGCATATAATCGTTTCATGGAATTATTTGCTATACAGGATTAAAAGTACTTTTAATACTTATAAGTAAAAGTGTTACCTAGCAACAGTTACATTTTTATACTAGTAACAAAAAGATTAACTTTTACAACAAAAAACAGTATTAAAAGCATAGCCTTTTAATACGGTTGAAGAAAAAAATATTTTATTATCCATTGAATGGTGTGCCAATCTATTCTTATTTCGCAGATTTCGGTACTGACGTTTATATCTACAGTGTGTTAATAATAAGTCGTTACACCCGAAAATAGTAGTTAGAACTCATTAAAACCAACGACTTCTTAGTTCCAATTTTCGATTTGGTGCCCCGGTTCGTAGTTATTAGAGTTCTTTTGTTTATCGAAAAATCATCATAACTCCCTTATTTTAAAGACCTAATGAATTTTTTTTCTTCAAAATTACCTTCCGGCTCTCTAAAACATTTAGCATTAACAATTATATTTTATTTTTTTCAAATGTCAAAATGTATTTAGAAAAAACCTAACTCGGAGTAGGCTATGATCAAAAAAACGTATATCAATTTGAAAGTATTTAATTAAATGTCAATTTGACAAGAGATATTGTCAAAAATGTTATCTAAAGAAATAATTTATTCATACAGAGTTAAAGATAGAATAACGCACGATAAAAGACTAAAATCAGCATGAAATCCTTTTTCTTTTCATGCCACGCGTGATTTTTTTTCAGATAATCGGATCTCGAGTTACAGCCGTTTAAAGTTACATGATTTTTCATTGAAATTTTGTGTATTTTCAATAATACAAAATTTCGATGAAAAATCGTTGAGATTCAAATGACTGTAACTCTAGATCCGATGACGTTAAAAAAAATCATGCGTGAAATGAAAAGAAACAGAATTTCTTGATGAATTTAGACTTTCATTGTCCGTTATTCTATCTTTAACCGTGTATGAGTGGTGCATGAAAATATGAGAAATGAACTAAATTATTTAGTTCGTAGTATACTCACCTACGAAAATTGTAAAAGAAATTGTGGAAAATTCATTGATTTAAATGGATAGGACTCCGTGGCTCAGTTGTTTAGAGTGCTTCTCTAGATGTAAAGAGGCCCGGGGTTCAAATTCCTGCGGTGTAATTGAATTTTTCATAATTTCTTTCTTCGTTTAATTAATATCTCCTTGATCCTTTGAGGCCATTTTTATGTTTATAAATAAAGTTTATTGTTATTATAGAACAAAGTAATTTTGTTTAAATTTATTGTAAATATGTTGTTGGTAAAATTCGGTTCATCAGCCGTGAGCAATCACAATTTACCACCGGAAATGTACGAGAGGTGAGAAATTAATTGAAATTGACGTGCAAACGAACATATTTGACGGACAGGGGACCAGGAAATTGACTTAAACAAAGAACGAGTGGGGCTCGTAAGTTGATTACCACCCCGTCCCTGTCAACGTAACCAGTTCAGTTCAGGTGATCAGAACTCTTGAATTAATCGTCAGATGAATAATTAAAATCCAGCGTCATAGAAAATTATATTTATTGAGTGTAGGGATTGCCAAGAGAGAGCGAGAAGCGAAGACCCAGGGCTCATAATCTAATAATACAGCGTTGTAATCACGACTTCTCTGTAGCTTCACGACCGCCTGCCTCCCAGTCCCAGACCCGGAACCCACGTCACACCGTCTGCTACCAGTACTTACTATGCACAATCCCAACGATTAACACAAGACAAACCATTTTTCACCTTCATACGGGGTGTATAATAGAAATATGTAACAATATCACGTATTTAATATGGTGATTGTTGTTTCACTAAATGTTTTAGACCAAAAAAAAGTTTAGATATAAAACTGCATCTAATGAATACTAACTTATTGCTCAATTTTATGCCCGAGTAAAAAGTCAACGAAAAGAGGCTTTCGTAAATAAAAATTACATATCGGAAGTTTTTACCTTCCGTCACCTTTAGGTAAGGGAGGTATTGTCTTTGGTCAAAAAAATCAGTGGTGAGTTTTTAATGAATAAGCACGTTTTAGGGTCCCTACAATACGAATTTACTATTTTTAAGATGATGTCTGTATGTATGTGTGTGTGTGTCCGTGTGTGTGTGTGTGTATGTGTATAATGATTATATTGGAAACAACATTGTATTGAAATCACTGGTTACCGGAATACCATTTCGGAAAATTATTGTATTGAAAACAATAATGGTATTTTATACAATATTTTATTCAATACCATGGACACCAGAATAAGGCTGATTAGCAGAAAAATTTGGATCAGTAGTTTGTTTAGAAATGAACCCGTTTGGTTTTTGTGGTGTCGCTAACCTCGTTGCACTCATCCACAGTTCAGGGTGCGGATCCTGTGCAACTCCGCCCTCACCGAGACAAGAACAGAGAATCTTCCATTATTCGCTCCACAGAATCTCAACCTCATTTTCTCGACCGTTGATTTTGTGTCCCTGTCCCTATGTTCCGTCTTGGTTCCGTCTCTCCCGGACTCTCACTGTCTACGGACTACGGAGAGAGGAGAGACCAAGAAGACTTTAAGCTGCGGGGCTGGGACTGCTGATGTGACCAATTTCGGTTTTTATGCTGTTTAGGACTGTTTCGGATTCACTGGGAGGTACAGATTATTGCACCACGTCTCTAATATTTTATAGATAAAGTTTATTTAATAAAATTTTTCAAAATGTTTGTTGTAGTCAGAGCTGGGCAAGTTACTTTTAAAATGTAACTAGTTACAGTTACAGTTACCTCAAAAAAAAGTAACTAAGTTACTTAAATTCCAGTTACTTTGGTGAAAGAACTAAGTTATTTACTAGTTACTCATTAAAAGTAACTTAGTTACCTTGAGTTACTTTCTAACTACTTTTAATGGCGTGAAGTGTAGACTTTGACTGTTGACTTAGTTATTGTGTAGTATACATATCAGGGAGTTTTTGCACTAACTACGTTAACCTAAATTTTCACGTTATTGCTTGGCAACACCCAATCAGATTATTATTGTTAATGTTAACAGACCTACAGGGCCTTATTACCGCCTAGGTCCACGAGGCCACGGGCTAGGGCCCGCTTTGACAAGGGGCCATCAGGGCCCGGTTGCTGTGATAAAAAATCTGATAAAAAGTCCCTGCGGATCTACATTATAATATAATATAAAAATTAAAAGTAACATTTTATCTTGTGAGAAGGGAATTTGCAAAAATGAGACGAATTCAAGTCTTGCAACCCTTGGAACAACGAACAAAATACACTATTTTTTGTATAACTTGAAAATTGGAATAATTTTGATGATTTAGTGGCAGTTTAATTATTAATTTGTTAAAACGTATCATTTGTAAACGAGGAAAACATTTGAAAATAATATATTTTATAAGTCAAATTTAACATTTAGTGAGTTTTTAATTCTAGAATTAAAAATTAAAATGTGTTATTTTTAGTTTTTCTGTTTGCCGTACAAAAACTCTATTATTAATGAATATAATTACTTATTTTATTATCTATTATGGCTTCAAATCAATAAACAATAATATTGAATTTAATTATGTATTAAAATAAAATTTACACATTACAGAGGGCATTTGACTAACTTAAGTTACATTCTAATTTGTGAGTTACTTTAAGTAACTTAAGTTACTCAAGTAACTAGTAACTAAAAACCGTAAAGTTACCAACTACTTTTCCGCAGCAAGTTAAGTTACAGTTACAGTTACCATATTTTAAAAAGTAACTAAGTTACGTTACAAGTTACGTAAAAGTAACTAGTTAGTAACTAAGTTCCTAAAGTAACTAGTTACTGCCCAGCTCTGGTTGTAGTACATTATTATTATCTTGACACATCAAAATTTGAAAATTGCATTAAAAAAGAATGACGATATAACAATTTCGAGTTGATAGAAAGAATTTAGATGTATGAAATTGGAAGTGATTATTCGTAATAGTTACGATATAACGATGTATTTAAATATTATTCTAGCTGCTTTAACAGTTTGAAATCCATTCAAGTACATGAAAATTGTAAGCAGAATTGTTGTTCTTCGTTTAGTTTTATTTTTATTTGCTAGTCTGAGTAGGTGCACCGAACACTGGATACTTGTACTTGTAGACAAGAAATATAATGAAAGTTAAAATTACAATCCTACTCCAGGTACAGCGCACCGCTACTAAGTTTTCATTAGCTATTTACCCCGCAAAATATTCTCACCATTAATTTCCTTAAGATGCGCTAATATCCGACTATAAATTTCTCTACATTGCCACTTTCTACTACTATTTTTCTTTTATATCTTTATGCTCACTGTTTGTTCGTTATATTATGCAATAAAAGGCGACAATAATCCAATTATCCTTGTTAAAAGTTTTACTAACTATGCACGAATTCTACAATCAGTAAGACCAGAACAAATGAGCTACAATACTATGAATTGAATAATGCTATATAGTCTGTACCTAAAAAGCAAGAAAGTCATATTATTAAATGAATAAAGACTATTTTTGGATGAAATGAAAAAAATGTTTCGGACAAATATTGTAATGGGTGTTTTTTTTTTTTTTTGCTTAGATAGAACTTATGAAAGAGTTAACTGTCAAACGAGCTGTCATACTGCCTTCACTTTTTGACATTTATAATCGGTATACTGTGGCAAATCATCATGAATAGACTCACGCTGGAACAAAGCTACCAAATTATCCAAATTTACTTTGAAAATCAGTCGTTGATTCCCGCAACTTATAGACAACTTCGTGATTGGCTTAACGGGTTTGTTAATAAGCCAAATTGCCGCATATGGAGTGAGACCAATCCACAAGAGACCCAATAGACTCCATTACATCCAGAAAAATTCACCGTTTGGTGCGGTTTACATTCTTGTGGTATCATCGGATTTTATTTCTTTAAAAATGAGGCCGGAGCTCGCGTTATGGTCAATGGAGATCAATAATTTTTTGTTTGAAAATATGGATGTCATTGATCCGGACGAGATGTGCTGTCAACCATCGACTTATTGAAATCAAAATTTGGCGATAAGTTGATTTCGAGAAATGGGCCTGTCAATTGGCCTCCAAGGTCGTATGATTTGACAACTCTCGATTATTTTCTGTGGGGCTACGTGAAGTCACTGGTTTATGCTGATAAACCAGCAACAATTAACGCCTTGGAGGCGAACATTGTTCATGTTATTCGTGACATACGGCCAGTAGTGCTCGAAAAAGTGGCTCAAAATTGGACGTCCAGAATGTGCTTCGTCAAGAACAGCCGCGGTGGCCATATGCCCGAAATCCTTTTCTTAATGCCATGCATTGATCTTTCAAATAAACAAAAAAATTTGATTAAAATCTAATTTTTTGTGTTACTTTTTACAATTTGAAGTTCTATCAGGCTTAAAAAAACACGCTTTACTAGATACTATAAGGATTTTATAAATGTATTACTTTCGAAAATAGATGGAGTGGTTATCAAAAAATCATGTTTTGAAATGTTTGATCGATCGCCATTTTGTCATTTGAAAAAATAAAAAATAATTGTAAATGCCAATAATCTTTAAAATAAGGGAGTTATGACGATTTTTCGAAAAACAAAAGAACTCCAATAACTACGATCCGGGGCACCAAATCAAAAATTGGAACTAATAAAAGTTGTTTTAATGAGTTCTAACTACCATTTTCGGGTGTAACGACTTAGTATTAACACTTTGTATATTTGTATTTATTTCTTTGTATAAATATTTTTTAAGTGTCAATCCAATAGACAACATACATTCCTCCAGATTTCAGTCATACAATCTGTACTCAAAGACCGAATCACAGAGCATTGCTAGAGCAAGTGCTATTGCTAGTGCTAGTGCATGGTGCATCTCACAGAACAATTTCTCCGGTAATGATTTCGTCTCTACTCGCCAGTTGTCGCTAGATATCTCCCACGTTGTATCCCACCAGCAATTATTGTAAACATTGGAATTTAGATTAAAAACTTCACGTGTTACTCTTGATTACTGGGGCAACATAGTGGAATTGGTAGATACTAAACTACGGGCTATTTCATCTGGATTGTTCTATAAAAGTTTTTTGTGGAATAAATTATAAGAATGTTACAATTTATATTTACATATATATTTATTTGTAAAGTAAATATGAGACATTTTTTAAGCAGATTAACATGGTAAATTAGATTTTTGTAAACTGTTCCCTCCGTTTCAACTGACAAGAATGGTTGTGGTATCAATAGAAAGATAATAAAAAATCTCCTGTAAATTACACTAAATACACGTAAATTATGTAATATTTTAGTCCCATTTATTAATTATTAAATTTATTACAGCCCGAAAAATCTTATAGTTCATTCAAATGCACAGTTTCCTTAATATTTTAATGAAAATGGATGAAGTTAAAAAGGATCAAAATGATTTAATAACAACACAGTTCACATATTAATAAATAAAAATGTATTATTTTACTTCAAGAATTCAAGGTTATTCATTAAAGTATAATAATTATATTGTGATGATGCTATTATTATTATTACTCGTATACTTAAATAAAAGTGATTTTTGTGCCTACCATAATGGTATCTTGTCCTATTTTTGAGCAGAAACAAAGTTAGATAAAAAATCCTTATGTAAATTAAAATTCTATTTTTTTATATAAGATTTGTGAAAAAATTGTTTAAATTCTTTGGTAAACAAAGTGTTAAATACTCGTAGGTCTGTAATTTTTATAACAAACTTACACTAGAAGGGTCTCTTTTTTAACTACTTATGTTAACTAATATTGAAAGTTATAAGAATGTAGAGGTTTTTTATAAGTTTGACACGTAAAAAGTTAAACATTTTGCCTTAACATAAAAATCAACATTAGGAATGCCGTATGCACCCAATTTCGAGCGTTGGCCCGGCCCGGCCCGAAGCCCGGCCCGATTTCGAGTCAATTTTCGAGCCGGGCTAGCTAATTTTTTTGTCGAGTCGATCTTCGAGTCGGGCCGGTAATTTTTATTTTCGGGCCGAGTCGATCCAAACCTCAAAGCCCTGCCCGGCCCGCCCGAATGCATCTCTATACCTCATATTCAAATAAAAACTTTAAAATTTTCAAAAATCTAATTTTCATGTTTCTAGATCTCAATGCGCTGATTCTATCTCGATCCATTTTTGGGTTATTACCCAAAAAAGGTTTTAGGATTTTTAAACTATTATTGTGAATCACCTTATTGTGCTCAAAATTCGATGATCGCATCATTTCCAGAAACTCTGAGTCGAATTGGTCCCCAAAATCCTGTGATCTTACTTCTTTAGATTACTTTCTTTGGGAGCATTTGAAGAATAAAGTGTATAGTAATAAACTACAAACACTTCACCAGCTGAAAGACAACATTCGAGCTGCATTAGATGCCGTTGATCCACTTTTATTGCGAAAAGTTATCGAAAATTTTGACGTTGGAATAACCTTCTATCAATGAAGCCGTGGAGGTCATATGAATGATATTGTTTTTCACACATACTTGCTACATATTTATCTTTCTCATATAATAAATATTTCTGGCGTTAGTTTATAAAATGAATTTTTGTTTGAAGAAAATATTGGATCATCCATACATTTCTTGTAGAAACCAAATAAAAGCAAAATGATATCTCTTTTATTTTGAGAAAAAATGTCATATATAGTCTGATAAGGTAAATATTACATTGTCAAATCCAGAAATACAGAAAAACACATGAAATATTTATTTACACCTATTCATCCAATATTTATCTATTTCCTCAACAACCATCTACAAATTTGACAAATCTCGTCATAACATTAAATCAGTCCTTCCTTCTCTTTCGTCTTGTAACCGGAAGTGACGAACTTCCACGCAAAGAAGAGGCGAGAAAACGTAAAACCAGACCCGACTTCAGGAACATTTTCTGTACTCACCGCTTACCTTTCGTTTTTGTTGTTTTACTCGTGGTGTCTATGATATGAGGGAGCCTGTTTAATTTTTAAAGGCAGCGTGCGTTGGTACTGGCTCGCCCTGCGTATAAAGCAACACGTGGTTATGTTCCGTTTGTATTTGATTGTTTTTGTTTACGCGCTTCTACTCTACCCTGATACTCTACTATCTTTGTTATTCTACATCTGTCTCAGAAGCACCGTGCAACAGTAGTTATCTCCTTTTTAGGGTAATAAATTTATTAAATTTTTCTTGAGTAGGTATTATTAAAAAAACTATTGTTATAAATTTTTTGCTAACGTTAACATATAATTAAAATAAATCCTTGTCGATCTGATAGTAGCTTTGTTCGATGACATGTACTAGGCCGCCCTAGTGTTAACTTTCTTACACTAACATGTTTTATGAGAAACGGGCAGCTTCTGGCAGGCTGTTCGATGACAAAAATTTTAGTAGTGCTCACGTTTCTGACCTGACTCGCGAGGTGGTGTAGAAAGTGCAGAGTAGGAGTGGGGGTAACTGAATGTTGTACGGTAGACATTTTAATTCTATCCTATCTACACATCTGTTTATTAACATAAAATTTTACACATTGAGAAAATAAAATAATGGATTCAGATATAGTATATTCTCTTTGTTTTGTTATATAAAGAATTAATTAATATATCTGTCTCTGAATCTGATGAAGAATCAAGTGATGATTGATCTTCGTCAGAATCGTTTATTAGTTCAAACATTATACTCTTTAAAACAGACATTTCTGCAGTCACTTCTTCGCAGCTTTATGATATGACTGTGTTTATAAACAACCTAACCTTTTACACCTTTGGCTACGCTTGGCTTGATTACTCACAACTGAGCAAACTTGCCCAAATATACACTAGTGTGTTTTATGAAACCACAAGAATTAGACTGAACTAGTGTACACTACACTGCACTGCACTATTCTGCTCTGCACTTCAAGCACTTCTCATCGAACAGAGCTACTGATTCTCTGTATGAAATGATGTGAAGTCGGTCCTGGCGAAACCTTAAGACATGGAAACATTCCGCGGCGAGTTGTTGGCTGTTGTCGACAGGAAAATATACAACACGCGTCAAAGCATCACAGAGCTGAGCAGTTTGTTTATTTTGTGCTTTTCTACCAAAGATGAAAGCTTTAAGAAACTCTGATATCTCTGTGGTTTAATATGGCCTACAATCGACGCGAATTGGAAATTAACATTAATAAAGTACTTAAAAAACCAAATCGGTAATAAGTTGATGACAAAAGAAGGTAAGTAATATGCTTCTTAGCGTAAAGTCGCCTATATCGTTTCACTTGTCAGTATAAATAATAAATATATCATCACGGCATATTACCCATTACTGGGTGTGCCAGTATCTACAACACATGTAGACATCGGTAATGATGACGATATATTTTACCGTGTTGGTGCTTACTAGGCCTCACCTCACGGGCACTCATAGCTGGTGTGGAGAGTGCACCACAGGGGTCACTTTTTTGTGCCATTCAAAATTGGAAATATTTGGCGTCTGTCGGGATCGAACCCGGTTTTCTCAGGTTCGCGACCAGACACTCAGGCACGCGGCCATAGGACCCCATTATACATATAAGGGTGAAATTAAATAACTAAAGAAAAAAACCCATGTAAACCATGCCAGAGGTCACAATAGCTCTGAGGAATAAGGGAGAGAACACGGGTTATAATAAATATATAGACGCACATGAGAGTTTGATAATACATAAATTTAAAGATAAATTGATGAACGCGGACCTAGGTCCCATCCCAATTTCTAAATTATATGAGTTAATATAAGACAGTTACTCTGTTTAATCTTAGTTACCCAGTTAGGTATCCATTCACCTATGACTCCTGTCCCTATATAACCCGTGTTCTCTCCCTTATTCCTCAGAGCTGTTTTGACCTCTGGCATGGTTTACATGCTGAGTAGTCTTAACTTCTCTGCTTTTACTTTGTAGTTTCTACTGATGATGAGAACTTAATTCTCGAAATACGTATATAGTTTTTAAATTTATTGTTAAGGTTAAGGGGTTTTTTCTTTAGTTATAACTTTACCTTAAGACTCCATTTTAGTTTTATAAGCGAAATTAAATATTGAAATTTGAATTTAACATTTCTTAAAACAATGTTTTAGTTAATCATACTACAAGCCATTGGGTTTAAACCGTATCTTCTATATTAGCCAATCGTTATTTATTGAGTAGTACTGTAAGTACAAAGTGTACATTTTATAATTTTTTGTTATGGTGAAGGACTCCATTAGAAAAAAATCTTGCGTCGCGCAGCAACAACCTCTGAATCGACAATGTCCCATTTTGCGATTTTAAAGCACTAATAGCTATTGTAGTACTGAAGTTTGTATAGGTAAATTGTATCATTAAAAGTGTTTACATTTAAAAGCCGAATTTTCATGTATCAAATACGTAGAGGAGCATTGATTTTCAATTTACTGGCTAGTTCTGACCTCTCAATAACTATTCTATCTGCTCTAGTGATCCCGCTGTAGCCATCGTCTTTATATTACAGCATAGCTGCAGAATCCACGGAAACAGATAAAGAAATTTGAGAACTGAAATGTGAAAATTATTCAAAGGATTTATTCGGCGAGATCTCTTCGGCCATTTCACACTGTCAGAAATCTCTTTATTTTTCTGGGTCATCATTTGTTAAAGATGAGAAATTTACTCATTCAGGGTAAGGAAAAGCGCAGATGTGTCTATAGCGAGAAGGAGTAAAGGCAACGAGCACGAGCGGAATGTGCGGCTTCGCACAGATCAAGTGTCAACAAGTTGCCGCAAGCGAGCCACCGACAATATTTTCGAATGAGGTAGTTTCGAGTAGAAAACTGTTGGGTTGGGGTGTCTCATGAATTTAGGCCTTCCTGTGAATACTAATTTTTATTTTTTGCTCTTTTTCAGTCTATTATTACCGATACTTCTCTTAAGGATAGTTTAGGTAAATTTTCATCCATACTAATATAATAAATGCAAAAGTAACTCTGTATGTCTGTCTGCTTGTCTGTTACGTTTTCACGCCTAAACCGCTGAACCAATTTTGATAAATTTTGGTATAGAGATAGACTGGACCTTGGAGAAGCACATAGATTACCTTTTGTTTGATAATTTAACCGACCTCGTAGCTCTTATAATTCTCGAGATAGCAATAGTGGACAAAATAAAATGAAAATATTTATATTTATTTACTTATGTAGGTGTATATCTATATAGCTCACCTCTAGGCTCTGAAGATGCGATGTATATAGATCGTTTATATAAAGAAGAAAAAGTAGGGGTCCTAAGTTGGACCCTTGAGGTACACCTGATAGAACCTTAAATTTTTCAGAATAATGACTTTGGTAGGTTACGAATTGATACCTTGAGTGTAAATATGATTTCAATAGTGACATTGTATTGTTAGAGAAACCACTTATGGATTATGTATTCGGATTCAGATTATTAAAATATTTATTGGTTCTTAGAATAATAGCTAACATTTATAGTGGTTTTTGACCTAAATAGAAATGAATTTTAGTAGTTTGATCGGCATTGAAATAGCAATTCCGTAGTGAATTTGATAATCTGGTCGTATAAGAGTGAAGATCACATTTTTGTTTGTTTGTGTGTTCATTCACGGTTCACGGTTAATGGAAAAAGTTGGACAACTCGATATTCGACTTGCAACGGATTATCTACATTATAATGTATATAACGAGAGGCCGCGTTTCCTCTTTCCTCTCTAACTTTGCTGATGCTGATGGTAATTTCAGTATCGACTGATTGAGAGACCGAGACGGATCAGGACCAGGGGATAATGAACTGTTTCGTGAACACAAGGATTCGGATTCTGTTTCTGAATACTTTATTCAGGATTATGTAGGCATGTCGGAATTTTTAAACGTAATTGTAGCTGTGATGGATGAGATAATGAACCATTTGTTTTCTGCTCGAAATTTGATTATTTTTAATGAAATGTCGTTCACTTTTTCATTGACAAATCTTTTTCGAATTTAATAACGAGATAGTCTATTACAGTACATCTGAATAAAAAGTTTTTATAAAAATTGAAATATATAAATAAAAAATTCATCACAATCTATTATTCATTCCTGCGGCTGCGATACAAATACGAGAACTGTTCTGAAAGTTTCTAATAGTAGGCCTTGAATATGACAGTCGCAAAAATTTTATTTTTTCAAATGTTCTTCTTTTGAGATGTATTAATAATAGTTCTGGCAAGATTTAATACATACAAACACAAAAAATAGCAATTATTTATTCTTATTAGACAAAGAGTAAACGAGAATTAGAATAAAAGTGCCCCGAATAGTATGTCGTGTCATGATTTTGTATGACTTCTGAAGAAACTTAACGTTTGTGCAGTCATCAAAATTTGATGACGACCTTTGGTAATACTGCCCCATCATTATCAATCGTTAGTTATTGGTATCGTAAATTTAAAAGTGGACAAAAATTAGTACAGGAAAACAGAAATATTACACATCGGAAGATTAAGAAGAGACTGCACATTGGATCCTTCGCGGTAGATAATATTTTGCATTAACATCTTGGTTTAAAATCTTGGCAATCCGGTGGATACCACATCTGCTAACTCCACAACAAAAACAGGCACCAAACAACAATCAAGTGTTTGGATCTTCGAAAATGAAAAGTTTCTGAATTTACAAGAAACAAGGAATTATCGTTATGTTTTAAAAAGTGGTTCCAAGGAATGAAAAAGTGTATTGTAGCTAGAGATGAATACTTTAAAAACCATAAAAAAATTCTTCAAAAAGTTTTATAGTTTTATTTTTATACAAAATTTTTGAACAGCCCCCGTATAATGTATAACCGTCATGTTAAAAATATGGACATTCCATAATACCTGGTATTGGACAAATTTATTCATTCTCACTATCTGAATTCATGTTTTTAATTCAATTAACTTATAACTTACACAGATTCATAATTTTGACATTGGAAACACAATTACAACATATGAACATTGTTCTGAGTCAAAACATATTCGATAATTTTGAGTAATGGATGATTGTGATTGGTCATCCCGTGTTATTACCCACGGCCCGTAAGTAATATGTGACAAGTCACGACCCGCGAGTAATATGTTGTATTGTTAAATAAAAATGATATGTAATAAAGGTATTACTTGGTTGTGGAAAAAGTCAATTATAAAACATTCTCAATTTTTAATTTTCTTTATGAAAGCTGGTTATTTTTTGCCTCTAACTCGTGCATAAAAAACAATTGGGCAACAAATTACTACTCATTGAATGCAGTTTTAATGGGGGATTACACCATTTTTTTTTATAATTTCATCTGAAAATATTAGGAAAACTAAGACTATTGATGAAAATCCGGTAAAAAAAATTCCTATTAATAAGCGAGTTATGGTCTCCCGAATTTTGAAAAGATTGGCGTGACGTCACATTTATGTGTTTTTATATCAAACTGTTTTCATCATGGACCTAAATGTTTTTGAAAAATATGCTATTTTAAGTTATATTTACATAAAAATAAATTAATATTATAACACTGTATAAGTCTACATACTTTATAATTACAGGTGTATTTAAATTATTAAGTTTAATGCAAGAAATTTATGTTAAAATAAAAACTGTTTGAAAACTGCTGTACAGGAATGTTAGCCCCTCCTTTTGAATTTGAATTTCTTAACTTCCATTGGTAGTAATCCCCACCTTCTAACACGCTATTTGTAATGCATGTATAGGTGGTCTCTCGGTCGCCAATCAGAATATTTTCATATTAGTGTCGAAGCGTTATAACCAAAAACCCTTTATTTCCGAAATATCTCAATTATACCATTTCATTTTTTTATTAATATTCGTTATTCAGCATATACATTCCTATTTTTTTACTATTTTCCTTTAATTCGATTGAGCCGTAATCCCCCATTGTAAATATTTTGGTCTAATTTAATGAATAAAACAACACCCATCATACAATAAATTCATTGTATTCCCCATACTACATATTTTTATTCTACACCCGGTATTTCATTGAGGGCACGTATTAGGCGTCACCTCGGGGGTTCTTAAAATTATGGTAGTAAAAACACGATAAGAGTAACTTTGAGAATTGGAAATCATTTTTGAAATATTGGTGCCACTTACTTTTTGTAAGGATGGTTTAAGGGCTTAGTTTTATATTAAAACTACGCGTTTTTTTAAAATTATTTTTATTTAAACACTGCCAAGAACACACACCTTTATTGTTCAAAACCCAATGTCGAACTGCCAGACTACGACAAGCAAATAATTGTTCAAAGCCAACTGTCTTGGGTTTCGTGCCAAAACACTACAGTGTTCAAGTTTGACATTGATCAGATTCGAACCCGATAAAATAAATAAATAATTCATATTTGTTTCCTTTAAAGGTGGATTTATGCAGCTTATTTTTTATTTTACTTTTTCTTTTCATTTTCGCTTTTACTTTTACTTTAAGTTTGGTACTTTATGCAGCTACTTTAAAGCCTTCGGTACACATGCGCAGATGTGATTTTTCTGGCATGTCAGTTGTCATAAATGTAAAGATATAATTATAACCTGTAAAAATGGACACAAATTTAATAATTTGTACCTTTACCCATTTTCTAATTTTTGCAATCTTACCTTCACAAAAACAAATAAATACAGCACACGCTGACGTTTGTCACGTGAAGTGGTGCACATGCGCAGTTATGAAATTCTTTTACTTTATCGGTCTTAAGTTGAAAGTTGGTCAACTTTAGTTCTTAAAGTAAAATTAAAAGTGTGCACATAAAGTAGTACATTTATTAACACACCTTTAACTTTTGTAAAGTAAAAGAAAAAGAAAAGGTAAAATAAAAAGTAGGCTGCATAAATCCACATTAACTTATTTTATAAAAGAATTTATTTATATGAAATTTACTACACACAGTCAACATCATGCCCTTAATGCTCACTTTAATAATGTAATTATTTATTTTAAATTTTCCAGATTTTTCTTTTAATTATATAGCGTTTAAATAAGAAAATTAGTAATGGATTATATAACGTGCTAATGTTAGTATTTTAATGCCAGAATATCTCTTGAAGTTAAATACCGTAATAAACATTTTAATTTTAATGAAGGAATATTACTTTCAAGTAGTTTTTTATAAAAGTGGATGGAAACTTTTCATTTTATATTAATAAATGTCTAAGAAAAATAAACGGCGGAGCACACAACAAGTTTTGCAATATAAAAGAGAAACTTAAATTTCTACTTTGTAAAATGATTTATATAAGCAGCTATCTTTTACATACTATAATGCTTATTATAGGTAATAATTTTTAATGTAGTAGAACAATAATGTGAAGAAAAACATCAACGTGAAACTTAAGGGTTCATGTTATAAACACACTTTTATATTTATGCATAACAGATCGAGTATTTAATTTAATCTTGTACTTGCGAAGAACCCGAAATCGATTGTGTTAAATAAAACCTATTTGTGGAACATACTTCAAGTGTTTTATTAATTATTATTATTATTATCATAATGTTTCATCCTGTATATGAGTAATACAGGGTGTCTCTTAAATAGGGGGACATGGCTTAACCACAGATTCCTGAGGCTAAAATAAGACGATTTAACTAAACTTGCTTCTACCGGAAAGTGTACCATTTAGCCAGAGTTCTGCTTCAAAGTTCTTCGAAAAAAAATTTTTTTGCTTATAAAATATGAGTAAAATATATCGACATCATTACCGATGTCTACATGTGTTGTAGATACTGGCACACCCAGAAATGGGTAATATGCCGTGATGATATATTTATTTATTTTTTATTTTTATATGTAAATAACGATTTTTTAAAAAATATTTGTTTGAATACAAACTATGTTCTGCTTTAAAATCATATTTCGATAAATTTGATATTATTTATTATTGATATTAAATAATGAAATCTGACATTTCTTAAAACAACGTTTTAGTTAAAACTGTGATCATACTACGAGCCAAAATGTTTTTAAATGATTATATCGCTACGTTAGCCTTCTATTTCATAAAATAAACCAAAATTAGAGCGCAGAAACAAGGCTTTGTGATAATTTGATGAATTTTTGTAACAAAATGTGTCGTTAGTTCTCACGGCCGTCACTATTTACTATTCGAAATTAACCGAACATAACCAAAAAAAATCGTCAACTTATCATACATAGGTACTCCATTTACAGTCATTTATTATATTTCTATAAATTTAGTTTCAAATTCATGCATATCAACTTTAAAAAGTTTACAATACGCAAATGCTGAGTAAGTATATTTGCGTGGTGATTTGAAACATATTTTACAAACCACATCGCATAACCTCATTCATCCATCACCCGAAAGTGACATAGTTATTATTCCACTTTGCCTCCAATTTTACGATTTAGTCAATTTTCAATTCGCAATCGTATTCGCTTCAACATGTAGCTTCTCATTAGATGATGAATGATTGAAAGTGATCGCGCTCTAAACATAAAAATGATTCATGCAATTAGCAACGCTCACGATCATTTTACCGACGTGTATGAGTGGCGTCCACATTACTCTATCCAGAGCAGTATTTAACGAAAATCGTATATGTCACTGGGACAAAACATATTATAAAATACTTTTAATGACATTTTGGGGTCCCGTGGCCGCGTGCCTGAGTGTCTGGTCGCGAACCTGGGGGAACTGGGTTCGATCCCGACTGACGCCAAATATTTCCAATTTTAAATGGCACAAAAGTGACCCCTGTGGTGCACTCTCCACACCAGCTATGAGTGCCCGTGAGGTGACGCCTGGTAAGCGCCCACACGGTAAAATATATCGTCAACATTAACGATGTCTGCATGTGTTGTAGATAGTGGCACACCCAGAAATGGGTATTATGCCGTGATGATATATTTATTTTATTTATTTATGTACAACAGGAATAAAGTAGGTCCGAGAATTGAGTTTTGTTCATCCTATACTCTTTATACTGTTTTATTGCCCTTTCAGTAATTTTACATTTTAATGTTTTGTATTTTATTATTATTATTATTATTATTATTATTATTATTATTATATTTATTCTTGCCTAACCGGCTTAGAATCTGCATATTATATATATTTTACAATAAATTGTGGTACTACATCATAAATTAACCGATGACTTCCTTCATCCAATCTTGTCCCGACCCTATATCCTCTAACAGAACCGTTTCTTTTCTTCCTTCTCTTGTAACTTCCCTACACGAAATCCTTAAATGCCTGATAGTTTCCTCTTCTCTCCCGCATAGCCTGCAACTCCTCTCATCACTTGATATTTTTCCTTAATTTCTAACTGTAGGCACTCATGGTCGTCCTATTTTTGTTTTTCTTCTCTTCCTATTTGCCTATAATCGGATCTCTTTTTCTAGGAGCTAATTCACTATGTAATCACCACATTAACGTTCTTCCCTTTAATCCCTATAAAATTATCTCTTTTTCAATGTTAGAAGTAGTACATTTATAAAGCAATTATTATTGGAGTACTACAATTCAGATTTATGGCCGGTCTTTCCACCTTCGGATAAAGTTCCGGATAAAGTTATCTGGTGGATAAATCAAAAATGTGTCTTTCCACCTTCAGATAAGGTTATCCGCCAGATAAATATTGCCTATCCGATAGATAAGTTATCCGGAACTTTTCTACCGGATAAATATGATATCTGACAGAAAAATATGAATCGATGCAATAAATCGGAAAAAAATGTCAAATACATGATATTTTGATAGAATACAAACATGTAATTTCACATATTTAATTATTATTTATTGTTATATATGGCGCCAGAAAATTTTCCAATGGGGCAAAACTAATGTTCATTCCTACAAACCGTATTTTTTTTTGTCATACCAAATTTTAATTAAATACACACCTGATTATGGGTATCAGGGATATTGAGAAAAAGAAATATATACAAACAAATAAAACATTACACATCTAAACTTTGAGAGACAAGAGTTCTTGCTTCTCAGACCTTGTTCCATCATAATTTCACTGCAGTTTGTCCATCCCTGGTTACTCATTCTCACTGTTAACATAGTTAGTATTGTTGTAATCAAATCAAATTATTATAATCAAGTATTATCATTATTGTCATCAAGTTTAATCATTACCATGATGAAATTTGTCTTCAATTATACTATTTTAAAAGTAATTTTAAAGGCAATACACATTTTTTTTGTCGGTCCAAGGGAGGTCATTCTTAATCCCTCGCCGCTGTATATATCTTTTTATTTTCTATGACATACTTATACTTGCACCTTAGTACAAGTACAAATATAAAAATATTCCGTATTTCAATAATTTCAAAATTATTGGAGCTCTCACATTAGTAGTAAAAGGGGTCG
This sequence comes from Ophonus ardosiacus, assembly GCA_943142095.1. Classification (NCBI taxonomy): domain Eukaryota; kingdom Metazoa; phylum Arthropoda; class Insecta; order Coleoptera; family Carabidae; genus Ophonus; species Ophonus ardosiacus. Next base: position 45,151,463 of record OW964833.1, on the reverse strand, counting down.
AACAGCGAGACCTGACAATGAGAAAGACAAAGAAAGAGAATTTTGTTTAAATGGAGTTTGTGTGAGAGCGAGAGAGATGCAAGAGTAGAAAGAGAATTGCGTGCGATGGGTTATCGGTCTCTGAGCGAATCAGGATGGAGTATCCAGGGTCTGAAAGAATAACTATGTGGGTATCCAGGGTCTGGACGAATCAGAATCGATGATACAGAGTCAGAACGAATCGCGATGTGGGTATCTAGAGTCCTAATGAATTGGAATTCCCTAGTCGCGCTGGCGAGTGTCGCATTGGGGGCTATCACGATACGTGTATTCTGGTATTGTATTAACGTGCAAACTTTAAATAATAGATGGAAGAAATATAATGTTACGCTCATGCGATGTGGAATTTGATTGTATATCTTTTTAATGTAAACTATGAGGTCATATCGTCTTCTCCTCGTGGCTGTTAGTCCGTTGTGGGATTTTTTGTGCCTCTTAGAATAACGTAAACATTTCAGATCCAGGGCAAAGTGATATCTAGTCTTCGGCTGTTTGTATGTATGTAGACATAACGATTTTCTCGTCTTGAGATGCCGTCTCTTATTTTATTATTTAATATCGTTTTATAAAACAATTTAGTGATAATAAGTATTAAGTGTAGTTTCTAATATTTGTATTGTGTGTTGTTTGTGATTATTAAAGTGATTGATTACAGTATTTGGAATGTTTTTCATAATAATAAGTGTTAAACGAAGAGATATCATGCCCTTGCTGTTATGAGAAATGGAATATATTTGGAAAAGAAGCTTTACTTAATTTCGTCTGAAGGTAAGATTATTTAGAAATAAAACATGTTAGTTGTTTATAAAAAGTTAAGTGTAATCTTCACATTTTATTAAATATAGTATACAGTAATAGTAAAACATAATATATAATACAATATTAAGGATATATATTTTACATTAAAATTAGTGAACTTACTTTTATATTATAATTATTAATTTAAATATACTTATAAGATAATTATAAATACATACATTTGAATAATATATTTTAAAGTAAAGTAATATAACAATAAGGGTTATTATTTTATATTATAAATGAGCGGTTACCTGATTTAAATATTAAACTCTAATATGATATATGCCATCACAAATAAATATATAAATATTACGTTTCGTTTACGAGTATTTTTGCTTTTTCACAGTTCCAAACGGTTCAGAACTAATATCATTAAATTTTCTTTTAAGATAAACATTTTGATACGTTTTAATTTGATCGCAAGATAGTACACGAAATTGTTTAGTGCGTATAATTTGATTTTCGTATTTCAGGACAACAGGTTCAGTGTATTCAGTAATCATTTTTACTAAATTATCAAAATTAACTATATTTTCATTGCTTACATTAATTGTTATGCCTTTAATTTTGTATTCTGTTTTAATATTATTTTTATCGCCAGATACACACACTTGAAATGCGTAATGTTTTGGACCCCCAGATGCAAAAGTGTTTATATAAGAACCTTTACCATATTTATCGAGTTCGTTCGTCATATCACCCAAAAAATTTCCGTGTTCCGGCATCCACTCGTTTGGTTTTTGGGTATAAATTATACTGTCAGTGTCTGTATAAAGAAGACGAGTTCCAAGTTTATCTAAATATTTGTAAAGGTATATACGTGCTAGTGCAGTTGTATAAGCTGCTATGAAAACATTTGTGGTAGGAGAAACTTGTCTATTATTGTCCTTCCACGTAATATACATAATTTCTTCATTGATAGGTATGGTTGACTGTACTTCATAATTTGGATTGCAGAAATATGTTATTAATTCCTCATATGTAGAAATAATTTTAGTGTGAGATAAGTCATCTCTCATACCAAAGCGACCCCATAAACTATTCAATTGCAATTTTGAAAGAGATCTTAAACCAGGATTATTTTGTACTTTATTTTTATCTAGCAATATTCCCTCTCGTTTAAAAAAATCTTGAATATATTTTTCTTTTAAATTTTCATTATTTAAACATTCAATAGGCCAGTCACTAGCTTCTTGTTTAATTTTTAAAAAATTATTGACATAGTTTGCAAATAAACCACCAGTTTTTGAATTTGGATCATATTTTTCAGTTTCAAATTTCCAAACTTCGTATATTTGAACAATTTTATAATCTTTAGAGGCAGCTAAACGAACTTCATCAACGACCCATGTAGATGTTAATTCTCTTTCAGTATCAGAGTGTGTACAGTCATTGATATTCATATTCTCCGCACAAGTTCGACATAAAACAAACATACATTTTTTGTTTATTTTCATTGGTAATACGGGATGATATAATTCACGTGGCGGTAATATTGTACATTTAATTAATCCCTCAAAATTAAAAATATCTGGACAATCATCGCCTATATAAATTGTAGGATGTCCGACTGGGTACTCTGAATATTTGTTAATATACGGATATAAGCTACAAATATCAGAATAATAAATTTTTTCGTTCTTACTTTCATCAATTTTATAATGAGTTACCATTGTTTCAACTCTTCCTCCATAGAAACTGTCACGTGGATTTATGGGCTTTATAGACAATATTTCACGTGTATTAAAAAACTGTTGTAAATTAATATTATTTTTACGATTTTTTTCGAATTGACAACCCCATATTTCTATTACTTCAAATCCTGCACCTTTTAATATTTCTATTTTTCTAATTGTTGATTCATATCGAAAATTCATTGTATCGTCTGCAGAATTTAATAATGAAATATTACGTTTGTGTGGATAACATATAGGACAACCATGATACCAACAGCCTTGATATTCAAATATTATTTTTTTATTTTCTATTTCTGTGTACCCGTCTACTTTAAAACCTAATACACTACGTTCATTATTATTAAAAGCGTGTTGTATTTTAATGTTTCGTTCTTTCTCCTCCCACAATAACCAAATAGTTGCTTCAAAAGAATATTTTTGTTTACATCTGTAACCAGTTGGTGGCACAATAGCTATTTTATTTTCTTTCAAATAATTTTTTCTGTACGTATAAAGACATGCACTAGCTATGGTTATTGAACGTCTAAAAATATCAATATTATTATTTTCAAAAAATAAAGTTTTAAATTTCATACATGCTTCCCGTAATATATTGACGTCATTTATACAGTATTTAATTAATTCTTTCTTCAAATTAAAACTACAATTAGACTGTTTGTTTTCGTTATACCATTTATTAAAACTTACATTTTCATCGGAACTCATACTCTGTGTAGGAAAATATTGTTTTGGGGGCATGGGTCCAATATAATCTAAATTTTCACTTCGAATGAAATAATAAGGGAAATAACCTTTTTCCAAAACATTATCACATTTCAAGTCAAGTGCACTAGGCATCTTACTTAATTTCATAGGTAAAAAATTTAAACTATCAATAAAGTTTATGTTTTTTAAACGAATATTTAATATTTTATTGCCCCGAATTAATATGTCCGGTGTTAATTTTAAAGTATCTGCTATGTATCTTAAAAGAAAATGTCCATCATACGATCTAAGATTATGTGCAATTACAATAATCTCTTTCAAATTTTGTCGTGGTAACATTAAATATTCAAAAAACTGTTTTATAGGATTTTCCATAAATACATGTTCACGAATACCACAATTATTACAAAATTTATTACTCACATTAATACTTCTTTCTAGACAATGTATGCAAGATTGTTGGGCTACACAAAGGACTGGTATGTGTTCAAATGAAATCTTTTCTTTCTTCCTTTTAGATGAATGGGGTGATGCCTTATCGTCGTTGAATGGTGTATTTTGTGAACACTCCAAATCAAAAAAGATGTAAAGTACTTGTGCAGCTGTTTTTGAATCGTCCGTCGTAATAACTTTCATAAAACACTGATGATTCGGTGGAAAATGTTGCTAACAAAAAACAATAAATAAAATTAGAAATATTTAACTAAAAATATAGAATTCAATAGAATTACTAACTTGACATACGGAACAAAATATTTCAAAGCATTCGTGGGGTGTTTTTCTTGTATTCAGGTTATAAGTTTTGGAACATTTCTTGCAGTATTTAATAACTTCACACATTGATCTATTTTTAGTGTATGAATTAACTCTTTTATGATTTTCAAAGCAATCCTGTCCATTAAACTGTCTTTGGCATTCGTCGCATATTACAAGTATATTATTTTCACTTTCTATGTGCGAACTATTACACCGTGAACATGAAAAAGGACATCTATGTGCACCTTTCATTTTGTAACCTAAATGACATTTACGACAATAATACGATAAATTAAATGCACCAGTTACGCTAAGAATAGGATTATAGTGATTATCAAAATATAAAATATCAATATATTGGTCAGTACGGTTAAAGACGTCAGGTCCTTCAAAAATAATTTCTCGTCCTAATCTATCATCACCAAATAGAGTAATTTTAAAATTTTTTAAATTATTTTGAAAGTCTTGCAATTCTTCAATTCCTGCACCGTTGTCTAAATTTATGTTAAATTTTTGACATAAATCAATGGCATGTTGTTTTTGTAAATTTTCATTTTTACGTAATTTTTTATATAAATCTTGATTTTCCAAATACGCAATACTTAATACAATAGCTCTAGCTAAACACAAATTATCGTTATTTTTTATGTTTATTATCGAATGTTTTCGGCGACAGTATTCTTCAAACGGTACATATTTTAAATTCGGTTTTCCTTTACCTGATGGCATAATTGTATGAGCTACCGATAACATAAGGGTGTCATTTAGGAGAAAATTTTTGTTACTCTGTAATACACTTTGTATGGCATTTACAATAACATTCGATGATAATTCAGAAAATTTTTTGTAACTTATACCGATTGGATAATCTGGGGAATTTTCGCTAAAAATTTCAATACCTATTCGATCTGAAGGTAAAATTTTCATTTCGTCAGATAAATATTTTATTAGTCTATCAAATATAGAATTTAACCATTGAACAGGATTTTTGTTTGAGGAATCCGTATTTACTGCAATATTAATTTCACGCCATGCAGATTTGAATTTTTTCATTTTTCTTTCACGAATATTTAAAATTTTGAATAGTTGATGATCAATATGTGAAGTTATATGTTCTAAAGATGTTTCCGGAGAATCCGTTGACGATGATGTCGGTAAAGTAGTGGAACTTGTACTCGTATTCGAACTTGAAGTAGTAGGTTTCATTATGTGATGGTCAACAGATGATTTGGGCGGTGTATTTACTGATACAATTGAAGACTATATTAGAACATTAATAAAATAAAATAAAATATAAATCTTACTTGAGACGTAGGCGGTTGCAAACCCGTTCCTGAAGTACCTTGTTCTAAATCATCTTTTAGAAGTGAGGCTGCAGCAATTTCAGCTGATAAAAATTCAGCTGTACCCGGCACCAGTGTTGTAAACTTTATTAATGTGGCTGCATTACGCCCGGCACTCATATTTTTTAAGCCCAAATAAGTCACACCCAAGTGAGGTGTATCGTTAAGTGATTGAATTTGCTCATTTGTTAACGATGAAAATCTTTCCGGTAGGAATATAGAAAAGGCCCCCAAATCACACAAAATTTTATCGCCAAAAGATTTGGTTTTAATTTGTTTAATTTTTTTAACTTTATATGGTTGATTTTGTTTTAATTCACGCACTTTCTTCGTAGGTTTAAATTCGGACAACTGTCCGATTTCATTAATTTTTTCCATATTCATTTTAATTTTGAATCGTTGTATGCTTAAACGAACTTGGTACAGAATGAAGATAATTTGACTAAAACGATGCATTTTATATTGATATCTTAAACAGGGGTTCTCAAAGAAATATTATATTTGATGCATCCTTTTCTATATTATTCACAGAACAATAAATCGCATTTTAAAAATTTTTATACCCCTGAGCATTGTTTATTTATTAGCTCTCTGAAACTAAACATATTTGTCTTTATATTCCTTTATAAGGTTTGATTATTTGATTTATTAATTGAAATATCATTAGTCAGTTTATAGTCAAAAACATTTTTATCTTAAGATTTTCTTTTATAAAACTTGATTATTTGTTTTGTTAATTGATATATCATTAGTCAGTTTTATATAATCAAAACTACGAACGTGTTTGAACCTGCAAAATTTAGAAAATAGTATATATATGAGTTGCATAGAGATCGATTGTAGTTTGAAATAAGTGAGGATTATGAGAGTGTATATCTGTTTCTTCATTTAAAGTGTGCGTGTTGAAAATGTGGGCTGCTTATGTGCATACAGAGGACGCTATTGATCTTGAATCAGCTGTAAAAAATTTAAAAAATCATTGCTATTATTTGGCACATGACAATGAACATGAAATAGTTTACAAGCGAACACGTTTCGATGAAGATTTCGAAAAATTTTTAAATGATTCTTACCGAGAAGATTCGAAACGTTATACTGAAGGTGAAGAAATTTGCTATAATTACCTTATTAAAAAAAATAATATTATTCAGTTACTCGTAAAATTCAAGAAAATTAAGTTATTGCAAGAATTAGAAAGTGAAGTCGTTGATTTTCTTGAGGAAGAGGAAAAGGAATTTTTCAACTTTTTAAAATCTCAAGCAGATGATGAAAAATCGATAGAGAACAAGGTAAGTTTTTTGTAAGATAAACTCAAATATTAGATATAGTTGACAATTTGTTCATTTTTACAGAATGGCCCAGAAAATGATAACCAGTCATGCATCTCGCTTATTGCTTCAACAAGCCTACAACCTTTGCAACAATAATGAAAAAGTCCTGTATGTGGGAATTTATCCCATAAATGTAGAAGTCGTTGTTAAGATTGTAAATTATAAATCGCAGAACAGTATTGTATTCAATGTGTCAGAATGGAATGCTTTTGTAGATTATATAAAAAGTATTGTAAATCTAATAAGTAGCACTGGTGACGAGGAACATAATATTGAATTTCATAGACTAGAAACTGACTATTCAATCTGTATAAAATGGATGAAAAATGAAATATTGTTAGATAAATTATCACTAAAATTTATATGTAATATAAGTGATATTTTGTCAGACATGCTAAATTATTTTAATTCTCTTCTTTTTGGTGAATATTATAGGGACATTAATACTCAAGCTTATTTAATGCCCGGAAAATCTCTTGACAATATAAAGAAACTTATATTCAAAGAAGAAAATAATATTGTTTGTACTATATATAAAGAAATGTTGACTTTTTATCCAAATTTCATATTAGATGATTTAAAATCAAATATGTATTATGTTCCCAGTAATTATAATAAATTTAAACACTTGATTAATAAAATGGATACTTGTAAATAAAATGTTATATAATATTGCATAATCATACCTCCTTTTTATACCGTTTTTTGTGTGTGTATGTAAATGTATAATGAAAATTCGTAAATATATATATATATATATATATATATATAACAATTAAGGTAAACTATATTTTATATGTTACTATAAACCTTATACTTACTTTACTCCTTTTACTCCTGAAAAATGTAAATAAAGGATACTGGGTAAGTATATACAAATATCAAATAATATTTACAAAATTTATTATAAACATATAATAAGTACAGTATTATTAACATATAGTTTTACAATATAAATAATAATGAAAAAATATATAGATACATAATTATTCAGAATGGATCTTCTTGTTTTCTTGATAACCAGGCGTGAATTGTAAATACATTACGAAGGGCACATGCTGGTACACAGTTTCTTTGTGTTGAAAGTGGCTTATGGGAAAAACAAGAAAAGTTTGAAGTATATTTGTTCTTTATTCGTAGTGACGGTGGCATTTCATCATAGTCATTTATATTTTCTGCCAAATCAACTATGGTACACATTTCATTATTTTTAAGTAACTTTTCCATCAGTTTTCTTTTTATATTTCCCTTTAAATATATTATACAGTCGCAAGATAATAGATCCTTTATTATATTATGAGCTGTGTAATAATCTATATATCCGTCATCCCACGGTAATCCGTGATAATAACGATGCAACCAAGAAATCTGTTTCCTTAATGAAAAACTGACTTCACTCCATTTACAAGGAGGTTGAACAAACATGTGTTGTAATTGCGTATCATTTTTTGTTAAGATTGCTATTTCTTTTAAAATAAAACGATTATTACTGATACCGTATCCTTGAATATCAATAATAAATTCTTTCATTTTTATAAACAGTTTCTTTTATAAAAATATACGATTAAATAAACAATTTTTGATTATAAACAGTACGATGTAATATAATGAAGAGTTACTTGTGAACTGATTTATATTTTTCTTACAAAACCTTTTTAACAATATTCGTTAATGGATTATATTCGATGAGTCGATCGTGCAATATGATGCAATACGCAGAAGTATTTTTTGGAATTGGATTTTTTGATTCAAATTCTAGTCTTATATCTATTGTAGATGTTTTCATAGACTCGTTTTGTCTTGAACAATCAATTACAAACACTGGTGCTATGTTCTTTAAATCCTGAACACCAAATAAAGGGTCACCATATCCACTTCGACCGTAATACGATGATTGAAATCTTTTATACATATCATACATTAAGGCATATTTATTGTTGTCAATATCTAAATTAATATCTTGATACGGAAAACATTCAGAATTTAAATATAATTTTACATTAGTAATATTACAGTGGTCAAATAATGATGTGTCCTTTTCTAAAGAGTTTTTTCTGTCAGTTTGAAATACTAGTAAGACATAACGAGGTTTCTCCAGCTGGGCACTTGTTTTTACAGTCCATGTATGTTTCGACGTATTTGGTAACATAGGAAACTCATATGTTGACCAACTTCGAAAATTTATATGAATAGGTTTACCTTGTTCAACTATCTTTAATAAAGATAAACGTTCAGGATTGGCTACGTATACGTACGGTACACGCCACTGGATTTTATTAAGTTTTACAATTATGTTATTTAAATTGCCTGCTTGCGAGCATACTAAAGCATCATTATCAGTTTTAGAACGTACCAATATTAATTCTTGACGTGAATTTAAAATGATTTTGTTGAAATCTTCAGCAAATCCTAATAACATTTTTAGTGGTATACATACATTAAAATTTTCTTTGTAACTAATTGTATTGTCAGCATTTTTTATGTTCCATCCTGCATTTTCTAAAGAAAGTACTTCATTTGGTGTAATTGACGTATACGCTTTGACTGTTGACGTAATACCTAATGTTTTTGTACGGTCGATTTCGATCCCATTTAATTCATAACGTATTTCTTCAAACAAGTAGACGATACCATTGTTGATGAACTTAATTACTGCTTCCGGTCCCTGTTGACCAGCTTCAATTTTACCTTCTATATAGAGAAAACTGTGTGCTGGTAATGTATATATATCTTGCTGTTGAATTGGAATACGAATTTCGTCGTTATTATTAAAAGTTGATGTCACATATGGCTGATGTGTATGCCACTCTATGCGGTTAATAGACTCATCGAATATAATATCTTCGTCCACTGATAACATATCATCAGTGATGAATGTTGTTGCACTGTTCATGTTTTAACTTGTATCCAAGAGCTCTCAGGATGTTTTGACTATTTGTTGTTAACTTCGAAACGGAAGAATCGTTTCTGATATTTTTTCCAGATGAACATCTGTATTTATAAATATCAGATTTTCTTCTTCTTCGTGGAATCGGTAAAGGATAACCCTTACGTAGTGAGTTTTTATTTTTTATCTTCTGAAGAATCATAAGGTTAAAGCTGTTTGATATGTAATCTTACTGCGATGGCTTCTCCACGAAAATTGACTAAATTATCATCTTGATCGAGTATTTTAAGCGTTAGATTGTCGATTGTATTTACTCGAAGTGGGAGATAAATTATATTGTTTGGGATTTCCACTATCTTAAAACCAGGCGGTACCATTGGGGTAAATTCATGGATTGTATGCATTAATTTCTCATTTGTATAAGAACCTGTTGTAATGTTACACTCTATCCGAATATTAGAAACTTTAATAATCTGAACAGGTATATCTGATTCATGCCATTTATTTGGTTCTAGAGCTCGTTCTGTAAATCCTAATAAAGGCCCAAAACTATTAGGTTTATTAAAATAAATCCATTCACTACACTTTATTTCACTTTTTAACGTATTATTATTGGCGGTCAATTCAAAATTAATTTCACTTGGTAAATGCGTTTTAATATATTCATTTATGTCTTTAATTTCATAAGACCCTTCTGACAGATATATGTGTGAATCACCGTAATATAATCTATTATTTTTTTCTTCGATGTTCGGTATAGAATTGTATGTTTGAAACAGAACTAACCCCAATTCGTATTCGGTACCTTTTTCTAATTCAATTGGCGGAAAAAAGTTCGCATTTAGAATAGAACTATTACTATGTAATGTTAATGTTAAAGACATTATTATGTTGACGTTTCAAATAATAACATAGAAATGATCTCCTGTGGTATCAACGACTAGTTTTATTCAGAAGAAATTTTAAACAAAGATGTCCACATATTACTGTACTAGGCGCTTGTTCTTGTTTGTAATTATAGAAAATTTTACAATTATTACCGAGATACTCTATTATTTCTTTTGGAGGTGGTAAGTTACCTATGCTGTCAAAGTAAATTACATTATAACCACGTTTTTTGTAAGCTACCCAGTGAGTTCCTCTGCCATCCATATCATCCAAATTAATTATAGCAGATTCATTCATTTTTGGATTGCGTGGTAAGTTATTTAGCATATAAATACCACGAAAATATGGTATTTCGTAATGACGAGCATAGTTTTCTAAATCTATATTAGTTAGCGGTACTCTCGGTAATTTTAATGGTTTTTTGGATACGGGGTCAGATATAAACCGTAACCATTAGAGGTAGGGGCTACTTGTAGGCCTTTCCCTATGGCTATAGCTTCCATACTACGATTATGACGTTTATTTTCCTCCAACTCCTTTTTAGCATTCTTAGCAGAGATTATTGTTTTTGCAACTCCCGCTGCCCCACCGGTAAGAGCACCCAGTGCAGATAATCCAGCAAAGATTGGTATTAATGGGAGAATGCCACCAGTTTTGGGTAATGGGATTATTCTGTCTTTACTTATAGTATGTACAGATGGTTTGTGATTATTAACTTCACGTTTAGCTGCTTTCAGTGCAGTTTTTATAATTCCTTGTGCCGTTAAATCATCCATATGTTTGAGTGACTTTCCTTTGGATTTAATGGCTAACTTTGCAACCTTCTTCACTGTATTTAAAGTTGTTTTTTTACATGTTCGTTTCTTAATTTTATTTATTGCACCCATTTTCATTCCCATTCCTAATTTTCGTTTAACTTTCATGGTGTTGGCTATACTCCACGCCGCAGCTTTTTCCGGTAATGAAGAATCAGTAGCTAATACTCTTGACCAGGCTTTATTTTCTAACACTTTATCGGCGTCGTGACGAGCAGTCAAATTATCTTTATTCTGAGAATATGCTATGTCGTGTTCTTTACAGGCTTTATCTAATTCATTTATACCTGGATCACCTCGTTGTAAACGTTGCTGAAGTTTGGTACCGGGACCACAATACTGATATCCAGGTATATGTAATTCGATCGGAAGACGATTGATTAATGAATTGATCAATCCGTTACCTGCATATAAATAGCGAGATCTGGACATATTCTTGGCTTATTATTAACTGACAGAATTCTTAAGTATAATATGGTATTTATATGTAATCCTATGACATTTTCATTGAACGGAAAAGAGATAACATTTACCTACGCTTCATATAATATATACAAAAAGTGTAATGAAAAATCTATCAGTGTTCACCATGAAGTTGATTAAACAACCCGTATCAATAAAGATTCAAAATTTTGATAATATTACATCTGAAAATAATAAAACACAATCGCTGAGACATGGTTGTTTGTTACCAAATACGATAAGATGTATAATAAGTGGTCCTTCAAATTGTGGAAAAACGAATTTAATGATAAGCTTAATTACGGATCCGAATGGTTTAAAATTTAAAAATATTTACTTGTACACAAAAACTCCGAACCAACCAAAATATCAATTACTTCAAAATATATTAGATCGCATTCCAGACATAGGTTATTTTCCGTACCAGAATACTGAAAATATTACAGAACCACATAATGCGAAAGCGAATTCCCTTTTTATATTCGATGACGTCATCTGTGATAAGCAAAATATTATGCGTGAATATTTTAGTATGGGTCGTCACAGTCTGGTTGATTGTTTTTATTTAAGTCAGACATACACTCACATTCCAAAACATTTAATTCGAGACAATGCAAACTTACTTATACTCTTTAAACAAGATGATATGAATTTACATCATATTTATACGGATCATGTTAATACAGATATGAAATTTTCTCATTTTAAAGATATATGTTCATTATGTTGGAATAGGAACAAATATGATTTTTTAGTAATTGATAAAGATAAAGAATTAAATAACGGTCGATATCGTTTAGGTTTTGATTCGTACATAAAGGTCGATATGTAAAATTTTCAACTAGATCACACTGAACTGTTGTGCAAGTATGTCAACATCAAATTCAAAGATAATGAACACTAAATATAAATCGAAAAAGAAAGCAAAAGTCAATAATAATGTTATTATTGATATTGAAAAAACAGCTGATAATATACGACGTAAATATAGAAGTATTATAAACCGAGAAAATAGTAGAAATGATTTTTATTCTAAACAATATAAACCCATTGTGGAACCGCTCACAGATGTACTTCAAAAATTGTCTGTTCCTCCTGTAATAGATATACCGAAGAAAGAAATCGGCAAAGTGACAAATGAAAATATCATACAAGACGCTAAAGGATTAATCGCAGATCAAATACATTTTGATACTTTACTTAAAACGGAAAGTGGAAGAAGTATAATTGAACAGTATCTTAATACACATATTGGACCGATAACACGAAAATATATTAAACAATTACTATTTCGCATGGGTCAAAACAAGATTATAGATAAACAGTACGGTGTAAGACGCGTTGGTAATGACTTTAAAATTGGTGAGTCACACTTGCTTATGACAAGTGATGATGACGTCATTATAAATAATAATCAATATAAAATAACACCAGGCTTGGCTCAGTTACTCTTTCTTAATTCACCTAATAAAAAAGAATATACAGTGGAAGACTTACAAAACTATAAAACAATTCTTCTCGATACAAATGCCCATAAGAAAAATTACTTACCACTGGAACAGACTAGAAAGAATAATTCATACAAATACAGGAATATTATAAAATATATTGAATCTCAGCCAGTGACTGGAAAAGGTGGCTCAAATTTAATACAAGTTTCTAAAAATCCAATTGACTTAAAGTACTGGAACGATCCTAATGAATTAGTTGAACGACTTTATTTACTTCATTCTTCACGTGCGATTGGCCATAGTGGCCTTGATACAGAAATAGCATCAATAGAAGAAGAGTTAAGAGAAGAGGAAATCATTGTATAGAGTCAGTTTCATCATGTCAATCGACAAATTTGGACGTTACTTGGATCCATTTTATATTACTTCAGGTGGAAAACATTCTACCCCTTCGTCGTATAAAGTTCAACTTCAGTTTCCATTAACAAGCGAAGGTGACGTAAATTTTGCCAATAAACGATTAACTAACATCAATTTGCCTCGCAGTCTTCACGACGCTGCATCCAAAAAATACGTAGACGAGAATATTAGTTCGTTTGCCAAAAATATTCAAAACGATCTGCATCTTATACGAGACAGTGTAGCATTGCTAGTTAATAGACTGGATCAAGATTTACAGAATATCATACAAAATATTAATATCATCGAACAAACTCAAAAAAATACAATTAAAGAAGAGATAATACGTATTAACGGGTCAATTAATAATTTGAATAACGACTTACAAAGTGTAAAGAATATCGCTACAGACGTATCTTCTCTCAAGCAACAGATGAGTTTATTTATACAACCAGAAGATACATAAATAATTATGAGTAATATAAAACGTATAATAACCAATGAACTACACAAGCCAGCACGTCGAAATTTCACTAGACGCAAAGTTATATTACAAGGTTTTGATGATTTATGGCAGGCAGATTTGGTGGATATGTCAACATATGCCAGTAAAAATAATAATATCAAGTTTATGCTCACTGTTATTGATACCTATTCAAAGTATGCGTGGGCGATTCCAGTCGCCACAAAATCAGCAACAGATGTATCTACAGGTATGAAAATAATTTTTTCAAGTGGACGTGTACCAAGAAATCTTCAAACTGACGATGGCAAGGAGTTTTTTAATAAGGATTTTAAAAAACTAATGTCCGATTATCAAATTAATCATTACTCTACATTTTCACATTTAAAGGCAAGCATAGTTGAACGCTGGAATCGAACGTTAAAAAGCAAAATGTGGAGAGATTTCAGTTATAGAGGATCCTATAAGTGGATAAATATTCTCAACAATCTGGTTAAAGAATATAATAATTCCAAACATCGTACTATACAAATGAAACCGTCAGAAGTTAAAAAAGATACATACATTCCAGCCTATCATAATAAAAGATATCATCAGTTGAAACCCTCGTTATTTCAAGTGGGTGATCATGTCAGAATAAGTAAGCATAAACATGTGTTTGAAAAAGGATACACTCCAAACTGGACTACAGAAGTATTTAGAATAGCTGAAGTAAAACATACAATACCTGTAACATTTATAATACAAGATTTGGAAGGAAGCCGCATTAAAGGTGGATTTTATCAAGAAGAGTTACAGAAGACAAAATATCCTAATACGTACTTAGTTGAAAAAATTCTACAAAAACGAGGAAATAAATACTTGGTCAAGTGGCTAGGATTTGATAATAAACATAATTCATGGATTTCAAAAGATAGTTTAATATAACTCTTAACAATTATTGTATAGAATATATTATAATATGTAATGTAACTATAATAAATGAAAATAATATATTTGTAAAATAAAATTCCATCTATTATTTAAAGTTTGCACGTTAATACAATACCAGAATACACGTATCGTGATAGCCCCCAATGCGACACTCGCCAGCGCGACTAGGGAATTCCAATTCATTAGGACTCTAGATACCCACATCGCGATTCGTTCTGACTCTGTATCATCGATTCTGATTCGTCCAGACCCTGGATACCCACATAGTTATTCTTTCAGACCCTGGATACTCCATCCTGATTCGCTCAGAGACCGATAACCCATCGCACGCAATTCTCTTTCTACTCTTGCATCTCTCTCGCTCTCACACAAACTCCATTTAAACAAAATTCTCTTTCTTTGTCTTTCTCATTGTCAGGTCTCGCTGTTCGACCCCTTTTACTACTCACATTTTTTTCAATTTTTATAATCCTTATACATTTCCAAATGTGAACAGAAAGCAGAATATCCTGCACACATATTTATAATTACGTAAAAAGATCATAACCACAAATGTCAAAACATAAATATTAAGCAACTTGATCGAAACAAAACTTATATTGCATTTTCTTGCTCTGCCTTATTACATTTGCAATGCTGTTGTCTCTTTTTAATTTTATTAGAGATTTTGGAACTGCATATACTGCACTTATCTGTCGGATAGTTATCCGTCAGATAAATTTGAAATGAGAGACAGAAAAAAGTTATCCGTTGGATAAAGTCTCAGATAAGTTTATCTGGCGGATAGCTATCCGGAACTTTATCTGAAGGTGGAAAGACCGGCCCTTAAAAGAACATAGTTAGGAAATAAGTTCCTTAAATCCCTTCATCCAACTGTAATATAAAATTTATGCTATCTATAATATAAAACATTATCCTTGTATTAACAGCCGCCAAGTTAGCAACTCAAATCACAGAGGTCTGCTTCACTTCATACTGTCATTTTTATTTATTTTTTAATATTTTGAATTGTTGAGCACCTTTACCCTGATCGAGTATTAGTCCAACCCTGGCCTATTGGAATCACAGTCACAGTGTCGCACACAAATCCACTCTGATCCGTTCGATTGCAGACTGGCGACTGCTCTAGTGACCGGACGGATTATGGGCTTATCTGTCAACTTGTCCCAGTAAAATATTACAAGTTAATGGCGATTCGCGATTGATATATCGAGAGCGCTAAGTGATCATCACTTCACTCCAGACAAATAGATTAATCCGCTGGTTTCTAAAGCCGTAACACCAAATAAAAATAAACCAATTACACTACCTCATGTGCTTGTTTTGCTGTGCAATTCTTTGCACCTGATATACATTAATGCCTTCCTGTTTTATTTACTGTTATACTTTTACGTACAGATGTTTACGAAAACCTCGAATATATGAAGGCAGTTTATAGAGAAATCTACCTAGCTATGAAATAAACGACGAACGATAACAACTTATTGTTGTCAGATTTGTGTATGATTTTCAAGTTCAAGCAGTAAGTTGCAATCAAATCGTATTATTTATTACAGTTTAGCGTAAAATTTTGGGTTAAAAAATGAGTGAAACTAATATGGAGCATCGGAGTGTGATAAAATTCTTACAAAAGAAGGCAATGGTCCTAAAATTAGTCATGAGCGAATGGTAGCTGTGTATCGGTAAGACACCCCAAGTTATTTTAAAGTAAAATTTTGGTATAAACAGTTTCGGTGGGGAAGGGATTTGATACAGGTGATCCAAAATCTGATCGACCACTTGAAATACGAACTGCAGAACATGTTCAAAAAGTTGAAAAATTGGTGCTTACAGATCGATGGTTGAAGGTTTCTGTTATTGGCAAAGAACTGTCTTTATCTAAAACCAATGTTTGGAGAATTTTGCATGATGATTTCGGCATAAGGAAGGTATCTTAACGGTGGATATCCAGACTGTTAAAATGTTATATTTAAAACATTCGCCATTCTATTTTTTAATAATATAACACTAACCAATCAAGGAGTATTGTAAAAAATTTGAAAAATATGCAAAAACAAAAATGTTTCTGATATGAAGTAGCACATATACGAAGTTTCACAATTCTATCTACAGGGTTAGTTAAAAGTATGGAGACGGCGATTTATTGTCGCTAATATTCATTTTAGGAAATTATGTTCAATACAAAAGTTTTTTAAAAAATTTTGATCTACATTTGAGAATACTCGAATTTTTTTTTCTTCAATTGTTTTTGAGTAACGCTTGTCCGTGTAATTTTTTTAAATGGGAACCTATTAATTTTACTCTACCATTCGATAGAGTGTTTTTTTCTATTTACAACAGTATGTTTGTTTTTCTGTTTTTCAATTTATTTTAATAACATTTTTACAAGGAAAAACACCGGTTCAAGTATTTACGAATAGTAGGTTCATCTAAGATAGACAAAATTATTTCCAATAAAGTTGTCGGTTACAATCTTATCATTAAAAACAAATTAATAACTAAGTAAATTACATCGCTCGAGTTTGTTTATCGCTTCGCTTTTGTCTATCTTAGATGTACCTACTATTCGTAAATACTTGAACCGATGTTTTTCCTTGTAAAAATGTTAAATTGAAAAAACAAAAAAACAAACATACTGTTGTAAAGAGAAGAAAACACTCTATCGAATGGTAGAGTAAAATTAATAGGTTCCCATTTAAAAAAATTACGCGGACAAGCGTAACTCAAAAACAATTGAAGAAAAAAAAATTCAAGTATTCGCAAATGTAGATCAAAATTTCTTAAAAAAACTTTTGAATTGAACATAATTTCCTAAAATGAATATTAACGACAATAAATCGCCGTCTCCATACTTTTAACTAACCCTGTATAACCGTTTTAAAATTAAGACCAAAGTATATACTTTTTGGGTTTTGTTCAAGAAGTTGATTGATACTCCATGTAGAAGAGAAATTAGGTATATATTTATTTAAACTTTTTTGCTTAAAATGATTCAGTGAATGTATTGTTCAAGTATTGACATTCTTTCGTATATTTAAAAGTGATGGATGTTTAGATAAGAAACATACGAAAAGGACAAGAAAAATAAAAATAATTTACCACGTGCAATAGAAGAATAAAATTAATTATTAAAAGACAACAAGTTTCATTCTTGTTATTTTCAAAATCACCAAGAGCTAAGATACTGCTTACGTTGTTTACACTTACTTACTTAATCCTGCACCTTTCTACCCTCACGGGTGTAAGGCGTTCCCCCGGCTTGCGGGGGAGGGGGTTGAGTTCTGGTTCGTTGGTCTTCTCCATATTTCTTTCCACTCTGCTCTATCTTGTGTTGCTGTCTTCGTTTCTTCCCAAGCTAGACCACTTCTTTGCGCTGCATCCTTTACTTCTTCCAGCCACGTTCTTCTTGGTCGTCCTCGTTGTTTCTTTCTTCCAATTTTTGCTTCAAACACCTTTTTAACTATTCTCTCCTCTCCCATCCTTTCTACATGACCATACCATCTCACCTGTCCTTCTGCTATCTTATCTTCTATTGATTTTACTTTTAAGTTTTGTCTGTAGATTGTGTTTTCAATTCTGTCCAGTCTTGTTTTCCCCTCTATTTTTCTCAAGAATCTCATTTCGATGGCCGTAATTTTTTCTTTTCGTCTTTGCGTTAATGTCCATATTTCAGCTTCGTGTATGAGTATAGGTGTCACTACTTTCTTAAATATTTGTACTCTGGTCTCTTTCGGTATTTCTTTCTTTCCTAAGAAGCTGTGTTTGATGCTATTGATATTTTGCCTCCTGTTCTTCTTTCTTTTATTTCTTCATCAAATCTTCCATCTTCTGAGATCATGGACGTTGTTTATAAATCAGTATTATTATAATAACAAGTTCATTTAACATTGACAACCTATGTAGCATTTTATCCGGAACGATACAGAATGTGTAACTGGTATCCATAGTAATACAATAATGACTGAATAGTAAATATTGCATCTGAGCTGAAGCTCACGGTATATTATGTTATCGGTATCAGATACGATGTTTAAAATGTAGCGAAGGTCGGCAGTGGTGTGGTTACACAGAGTAGGTTCGGTAGCGTCGGTCGGTGGTTTCAGCGGTCGCGACGTGGTGAGAACGAGGCAACCACACGCGAACGTCCTGGGAACCACATTATCAACACGCGGTGCACCAATGTGAACTGCGAGGCGAGCTGTTGCTTTACCTCTACATGTTGTCAAATCTTAATGATATTACGATGCTTTATTTTAAACAAATAGAACAATGGGAATGGAAATGTTTTTCGTATATTAGTGGAAATTTCATTAATAGATTTCATCCTTTTTTTCAGAAGTGTAATAATTTGAGATAAAATATGTCCTGAGAAGAGCAGCGTATTTAATTTTTAAATAAAATAAATCTTTTGGTTATTGCATATGCCGTGTGGCGGAGTGTCTGGTTGTGAATCTGGGGACCCGGGTTCGATCTCGACCGACGTCAAAATTATTTAGAATTGTAAGTGACATGATGAATATGTGATCATCATCACCGGTATCTGCGTACAAATCAGATTGGCACACCCAGTAATGGGTAATATGCCGTGATAATTTATTTATTTATTTATGTTCTGATTTATGTCTGGATGTTGTAGACACGATTCCTCAAAAACTATAAGACTTAAAAAATATTTAACTGCAGTTTCCTCAATCTGACATTCCTAGGAAGAGCTGAAAAGGTTTTGGTAGCAATTGAACAACCGGAAGTACTAGTTTCTTAGAAAAATTCTTCTAAATATAATTTTTGGGAGTTTTTTTATTAAATATTGAAGAACATAAAATACTCCATCTAATACAATTAAAATTTTTATTATATATTGTATAGATTTAGAGATAAAGACACTATAATTGATAGAGTAATCTAATCGCACAGGCTACGGCACTAAGGAAACCAGTTGATAAATTCCAATGTTTATAACATAATTTGTAAATGACACATGTCAGTGTCAAAAATCAATAGTTTTAGTGACATTCTGATAGCTTTTACTGGGAAGTATATTTAATTTTTCTTATTGTTTTATTAATTAAATATTTGAAATTATAGGTAAAATTGTGGTAAAATGCATATATCCATCAGAAATACCGCCAATCTGGTTAATGAATTGGAACAATCTCTGACATTTAGAAACTTCCTCATACAATGAAAAATAGATATAATTAGAATTATATGTGTGCAGAAGACACGTTAAATATAATAAAAAAAAACAATATTTGGGTAATGTTCTATAATATTTTGTTATAAAACGCCGGTTCGAAAGCGAAGTGCAATACATTACTTATATAGCCTAATATGGAAATGGCGAGAGGTCATGTGCTGGCCACAACAGATTTTTTAAATTTATTTTCTTGCTAACCATAAAACCCATCCCAAAAGAAACCGTTTTATGTCCACTATTAAATATTATATAATCTTCCGTTTCAAAATTATTATTATTATTATTCTTTTGTTTTGTCTCTTGTACCGGTGCTATATCTTTAACGATGGGGCACACTTTTACTTAAATGGGTTCCTGAATAATTATTATTATTAATTACTATTATTATTAACACCCCCTTGCAAGTCGTTACTCGATCACAAATCAGGAATACTTCTTCTAGTCGCACGACTGGTAAGCAAACCATTGAAATATACGGGCGCCTTCACACCAAGTTACATTTTCAGTTCTACTATCTAGCACACACTTCTATTTTTTCCAGTATATGTACAATGCATTGTTATGGAAGTCAACACAGAAGATTTGATTTTGGAAATGGAAAAACATACCTCAATATGGGATTGTGTACATGATTATTCAAACGAAATATGAAACAATCCTTTTTCAATTCTGTTCGTATGTGTACCTGAAATTATCATATCGAAGGCATATATCATATATCATAATGGTGTAAGCGCCATTTGGACATTTTTTTGTTTTTGCGTCTATTATATTTATAACTAAGTGCATACTTTATTAAAAAGGCATTTTGGATGATTATGTTCATCAATAAATAATAATAATAAGTTTATTTAACATAAAGTTATTTACATACATAATTATTACATTTCAAAAGAAAATAATATGCTATACATTACTTTTAATAAATTCAATACATTTTTTTTTTAAACTAGACAACTTAGACTCCTTTTTTGTTGATTCCGGAAGACTATTGTACAATTTAAATCCTTTGATATTTAGTGAATTTGAACTAGTTTTATATACAGTTTCTACTTTTAAATCAAATTTATTTCTTAAATTATATTTTGTACATTCATGTTTAAAAATACACTCTTTACTTAAATATCTAGGAAGAAAATTATTTATAATTTTGAAAATGAATATTAATGTTAAATAATATATTCTCTGTTTGACATTTATGCAATTTAATGCATTTAGCATGCTATATATACTTGTATATCTGTTTACTTTCAAAATACATCGCATAGCCCTATTTTGTATACATTGAATTCTTTGTAACTGATTTTTATTACACAAAAATAAAACAGTAGCACAAAAATCTATGTGGGGCGCAATAATCGTTTTATATATGATGACATCTTGAATGTAATTGATTTTATTTCTTATTCTTCGTAAAAAATGCACTTTCTTTGCCATTTTTTTGCAAACATAGTCTACATGTTCGTAGAATTTTAGTTTACTATCTATTATTACTCCCAAGTATTTAATTTCTTTAACTTTTTCTATTTTATTAGTTGCTATTTTCAGTTCTTTATGATAGTCACTTCTATCATTTATAATCATATATTTAGTTTTATTTACATTAAGCAGTAGTTTATTTAATTCCAACCAATTAGTAATATTATTCATTTCATTTTGTATTATCTCTAACCCTCATGTACAGATTCTGCAGATATATATACTAAAGTGTCACCTGTAAATAACTTTATATTACATTTATAAATGAAAAAAAAAAATCATGCTAGGACTTTTTTGTCACGTGGGTCAATTCTCTAGTTTCTATCACAAGTTCTTAGATCCAAATAAATCAAATCCCAATCCCTGTGCTTAAGCAGGCTGCTGCTGCTATTACTGCCCTCTGCAACGTCGGAATCAGAATCCAGATTGCAGCTGCGAAGTCATCACATCGAGTGCCCAGCTCAGCTCACAATTTCCAGCTCTTCGTTTGCGCGATATCGCGGTCTCGTTAATACCCTAGACATCAGACAAATACAGTTCGTTGTTGTCTTGTGTATCAATTGTGAAATTGAATATTTACCGTCGGAAATGAATGGAACTCATTAACGGCGTGTTTATTTTAAAGATGTCGCTTTACTATACTTCCACTCAATTTCATTTGAAAAGAAATAGGTTTAACTGTTTTATTTCACGTAATCACAACTCTTAGAGTCATCCCTGATATTTGATTCATAACCTCTCTGCATTTATCGAACAATGACGTTGACAAGTAGTTTTATCATTTATTCTGACTAGTGCCAATTTAATTAATTAAAATTAATATGTTTCATTATACGAATTTGAAAATGTCAGACATGCATTTTATGTTACGTTCGTGCAAATGTTTCCAAGACTTCATCATAGATTGCTGGATAATGTTTCATTTATAAAATATCTGTTATACTCGACCCAAATTCAGCGAGTACAAGCAGTCAATTGCTCTGATTACGGCGCAAGATTGCTGTTCATTCAATGGGTTGTTATATGAACATAATGAGCGCCGAATTTTTTTCCTTAAATTTAAACACAGCACAATTCCATGCCGGCTAAAAATTTAAGCTAAACAGAGTTACTTCCATGTAGCCATTTACAAAGAAAATTTTGAACTGGCGCACTTTGAATTCAGATTGGTCTTAGACTTAAAACTTGCAAGATCCAATCCAAGTTTTCACTTCAGTCGGGAGTGAATTCGCATGCGCCTTGCGATCGCCGTATTTTTTCTAATGGCGCTGTAAATACTATTTGGATGTTAAAGCCTGATTTATAGATTGCACAGAATAGAATTAAATAGAATAGAATAAGGAATAGAACAGGAATAGAAATTCTAAGACCATTTATAGATTGTATAGAATAGAGGACTTTGGAATAGCATGACGTCACTTTTATACTAAACTAGCTGACCCGCCCCGGCTTCGCACGGGTAAAGCTAGAATAACGATTGCTACACGTGTACCAGTAATTTTTCACATTTACTTCGGAGACATGCGCTGCGTAGGGAGCCGGCAACCTGCCTCGCATCGTACATGTAACAGGCTCCGCCCACTACCCACTCAATCCCCGCACCGCACCTAACAACGCCCGTTTCTAAACATGTCTCGGGTACTTTTACTTATGTAGGTACATATGATGTAAACTATCTCTCCGACAAATATCGAAAATCTACTAACGTTAAAACTTAACTATAGATACAAAGATAAAAAAATAATTGAAATCACCCCCTATTGTACCGCCTTGATGATGTTTGAAAAACGCTAAAACACTCTTTATTTCTTACCAAAAGCATAAAAAAGAATTTTTATATCCCTAACTTGAGAAATGACGGATTCTCCATACAAACTTTCATCCCCTATTTCACCCCTTTCAAGTTTTATTTTCGTGACAAAAGGTAGCCTATGTCCTTCTCCAAGTCCAATCTATCTCTATACCAAAATTCATCAAAATTGGTTCAGCGGAAGATATGATGGGTTCTCCATACAAACTTTCATCCCCTATTTCATCCCTTCAAGTTTTATTTTCGCGACAAAAGGTAGCCTATGTCCTTCTCCAAGTTCCAATCTATCTCTATACCAAAATTCATCAAAATTGGTTCAGCGGAAGATATGATGGGTTCTCCATACATACTTTCGTCCCCTATTTCACCCCTTCAAGTTTTATTTTCGCGACAAAAGGTAGCCTATGTCCTTCTCCAAGATCCAATATATCTCTATACCAAAATTCATCAAAATTGGTTCAGCGGAAAATATGATGGGTTCTCCATACAAACTTTCATCCCATATTTCACCCCTTCAAGTTTTACTTTCGCGACAAAAGGTAGCCTATGTCCTTCTCCAAGGTCCAATCTATCTCTATACCAAAATTCATCCAAATTGATTCAGCCGTTTAGTCGTGAAAACGTAACAGACACACAGACAGAGTTACTTTCGCATTTATTATATTACCTAGTATGGATTAATAACACTCGTACAAAACTAACAAATAGTCATGTAACCTTTATTGGTTATATACTGACAGACAGCGGCAGGGGTGAGAACACGTTGTACTTTTACTTTTCCACTGTGTGGATAGATGTCGCTAAATAGGCTGCGTTCCACTATAATTAGAAAGAGCATAAAATCCATAAAAGTAGTGTACTAATTTTTTTTACGTAAATCGATATTTTAATAGTCATTCTGCTATTCGGGGCGGAGACGAATCCAACAAATCAGAGATCATCAAAATCGGTCCAGCCGTTCTTGAGTTATAAATAGTGTAACTAACCCGACTTTGTTTTATATATTAAGATTAACTATATTTATTGGTGATTTGGATAATGTCATTGTTTGTTTTTGCAATGTTTCTGCAAAAGACCTGTTGTCTACAAAGAGTTTTTACGTTAGGGAATGAGCCAAAAGCAACGAAGTCACAACAAGTCACATGAATATTATCGGAGCAAGCCGAATGGAATAGAATGGAATAGAATAGAACAAGAAATAAAATTTGGTTATATCCTATTCTATTCCATTCCATTTATATTTCTATTCCCTGGTGCTATTCTATTCTATTCCATTCTATTTTATGCAATCATTCTACCAACTTTATTTTTAGTTTGTGGACAGACTGTGTCTTGTGAAAAGTTTTTATATATATATATATATATATATATATATATATATATATATATATATATATATATATATATACCGGGTGTCTACTTTTATTTCCGAACATAGAAAAAATTCAATGTTAAAATTTTGATCTGGCGATATATCCTTACCTATTAATTTTAGAACAAAGGTGTAAGGAAGAAAAATGTTCAGAATAAAAAACTGCATCAAAGAAATCCAACATTTTTGTTCAATTGTTTCGTATGTACGAGTTAGAAGCAAAAGAAAATAAGTCATTTAAGGCAAATATCAGAGTGCCATGAAAAAAAAAACAATTATCTATATTTTTTGTTTCTGGCATATCTGACAGATTTGACATTTCTTTTTATTTTATTCTTATTAGAATTTGTGATTATTCTCCTTGATTAACTCTTCTTTCCATTATTCTAATAATAATAAAATAAAAAGAAATTTTAAATCTGGCAGATATGCCAGAGACAACAAATATCAATTATTGTTTTCTTTTTCATGGCACTCTGATAATTGCCTTAAATCGTGTATTTTCTTTTTCTTCTAACTTATACATAAAAACAATTGAACAACAAACTTGGTACTCACTCAATGCAGTTTTTTATTCTGAACATTTCATTACACTTTTGTACTAAAATTAATAGGTAAGGAGATATCGCCGAATCAAAATTTTAACATTGAAATTCCTATGTTCCGAAATAAAAGTATTTCATTTTTGCCCCCCTACAACCGATTCGGATAATTGGCGATTCGAATAGCTGGACTTCGGGTAATCGAAATTCTAAAGTATCTTCTTTTTTGACAAATGCAATTTATTATTCTACTCAGTACCATGAATTTTAATAAAATTAATGTTTATTACAGATTTATTTAAATACATCAGTTCATAAAAAGTAATTAATTGCAATTACATATAATTTATTTTGCATCCTGAAAATAATACGGATGAATAAATGGACCATAAACAAATTATGACACATTGATATTTAGCATATTATTTATTATAATTCGTTTTATGTTAATTAAAAAATCAGAATTACTGCGCAAATATTCATAAACAATGCGTGACAGATGTAGGCTAAATAACTGTGTATTCTATTTCATTTATTATTTAATATCGCATTAATAAAAGATAATTTTTGAACGCGAGTATATTTAAATTTTAATACATAGTAATGTAAATTTAATTTTATAATGTTTATTTAGACAATAATGGGTGTTATTTAAATCATGAAAAATAACAGCGTAATGAAAAAAAAATCATGTATTCCATGAATGTACTGAAATAAAATACGTACAGTTTGACACATACCAACTGGATGGTGTTATTGGAAAAGGATCCAAGCGCCATTTTCTATTTTTGAGCAAATGCGTTCCAAAGTCTTCTTATCTTTAAAATTCAAATTTAAGTTTCTCGACAAATTTGATGATGAATTATGATCAATTACCTTTTCATTTAGCTAATTTATTTGGTTCTTTTCAGAAGAGTTGTCTCAGTACTTGGTTCTATATTGATTAATAAATCATAAAATATGGTTCTTTATAGACAATTCTATAATTAAATCAAATACATGTAACTACAAGAAAAAAATAAACTTTTCAATTTATATTGACAATAATTCTTAAACAAAATATAAATCTTAGTATGAAAACTATAAAGGCACATGAGGTTATTCCGCATTATGTTCAGTTTCAGTTCACCAAACCTTTCTATATCATTATCAAAATCGCATGACGACAAATTTTGATAAAAGTCCTTTGCATCTTTAGGAATCAACGGTAACAAGCTTTTGATATATATCAACTATTTATTGATATTTTTGCATTATTAAAATAAAGAAAAAGAAATAAACATAACCTAATAAATGTTTACCTACCTGTTGAGTTAAGTTAACTTTGTTAATTAGATGTGCCCAAATATCATTAGTTTTTTCTAGTGCCATTTTTAATATCCTTTGACTTTTGCCTCACATGTTATTAAAAGAAACATAAATAATTAAATATTTAACACCAATAAGCACATGCAACAAAAAGGAACCACGTAGCAAGATTAACAAAAACCATTTGGCTTATTGTCACTTGGTTCCTTTTGAAATTTTACTGCTCTGCAGTATTATTCAGCTGTCGCTTGGTCTACCCACCAACAGAGGATGTTAGAAGAATACTAGCAGCTGGTTCTTTTTTTAGGATCTAAGAAGCTAATGTCTGCTAGATTGATTCTTCGGCATTTATACCAATTTTGCCAAGATCTTAATACTGAGATAAAACTAAAATTAATAAACTCCTTAATTCTATCAACGTTTGATTACTGCTCTTGTACTTACATACCAAATCTAAATTCAATGGATAAAAATAGAATAACTCTTATTCAGAATGCCTGTTTACGTTTTGCTTATGGTGTACGCAAATACGATCATATATCGCAATACCGGACTGCAGCTAATATGAAATCTGTTGATGAACGACTAAAAATTAATTATCTTTGTTTAATTCACAATGTAAGGTTAACTAGAACTCCTAATAATCTCTTTGACAAGTTAATACCAAGAGAATACAATTACACTCTCCGTATGAAGAACTTATATATTGTTCCTTCCTTTCGAAAGTCAAAATCTAGAGCATCATTTTCCTATCTCGCGCCTACTTTGTATAACAATATTTCTGAATCCCTGAAGTCTTTACCGTTAACTGCTTTCTAATTCAAATTGAAAAAATTATATTAAGACCGTCTGTCTATTTCTTTTCCACATTTTTGTTTTTTTCTTTTGTGAACTATTTTTGAATTTAATTGTAATATTTTTAATATTTGTTAAATTGTGTCTAGCGTTTGATGATTCTATTATATTGTCATATATTTTTGTACTGTATCGGGTTAGGTGGAAGAACAGCCCTGGGCTGAACCTCGCCTATTACTTAAATGGTAATAAAGATTATTATTATTATTATTATTATTATTATTATTATTATTATTATTATTATTATTATTATTATTATTTTCGGTAGCTTGGTGCTACAAATTCAAATATTCGGTTTTGGCGTTTGGATCCTTTTCCAGTAACAACATCCAACTATACTATTTATTTTCTATATTATTTAATTTATTGTTCATTGTGTTTTATATAAACAGATTGAAATGATCTGATTTCAAAAACCAAAAACAGATGGAGCAAATAAAAACACCTGAAGAGGTAAAAGGGTTAGCGGCATGAAACAATCGGCAGGTCGCGAAAGCTTTTCACTTTAATCTTGCTTAGCTCGTCCTGATTAAGGGCGTGATGGAGGTATCGGTGCCACTATACGCCGGCCGGGATATACTGCCTTCCAGTGGCGTACAAAAAAATCAGAAATTGCAGACATTACAATAAAGAAACTATGGTTACAATCATTGCTGCCCAGTAGGTAATATTTCAATACCTACCCCCAATAATATATTGAAATTCATTTGAAGACATTTTTATTTAATTAGAACATAAATACCAGGTGTCTACTTTTTTCCCAAACATAGGAAATTCAATGTTAAAATTTTTATTTGGCAATATTTATTTACTTATTACTTTTAAAACAAAAGCGTAATGAAGAAATATATTCAGAATAAAATACTGCATTGATTGAGTGCCAAGTTTATTGTTCATTTGTTTTTATGTATGAGTGAGAAGCAAAAGAAAATAGACAATTTAAGGCAATTATCAGAGTGCCATAAAAAAAATAATAATTTATGTTTTTTGTTTCTGACATAGGTATCTGACAGATTTAACATATCTTTTTATTTTATTCTTATTAAAATAATACGAAGAATTAATCTAGAAGAAAAAAAAATAATAATAATCACAAATTGTAATAAGAATAATATAAAAAGAAATGTCAAATCTGTCAGATGCGCCAGAAACAAGAAACATAAATTATTGTTTTTTCCATGGCACTCTGATAATTGCTTTAAATCTTGAATTTTCTTTTGCTTTTAACTCGTACATAACAAACAATTGAACAACAAACTTGATATTACAGTTTTTGAATTATTGAAATCATCCTCTATTGTAGCGCCTATTCTTACTAAAAGCATAAATATGAATTTTTATATCATTAACTTGAGAAATGATGGGTTAATAAAATATCTTTCAGAACTCATAATTGGAATAATACTAGCTTTTTAGTTTAAGTTCTGTATTTTTATTTAACCCTTAACCAACTGAGTGTTTCTACTCGACGTAACCTGTTAAGTGGGGTAACTCAGTGACCCCGTATGTAATAATTACCTAATACATGTATGAACCTAAAATATATGATTAATTGGTTTATTAAAGCTTCATTCATAAACTAAAACATATTTATTGTGTAGTATGCAAAAATATCAACTCGAAAAGTAAAAGAAAAACTCTGCAAACATTAATCTGCATTGGCGCAGCTTTCAGAAAAAGTATTTATTTTTTTAATTTGTCAGTGTTTTTTGACACTTTGAGCATCTGAGCGTAATTTTTAGTCATTATGTCGTGTGCAGAGAAAACACCTACCCCTCTTTCTATTGGCGGCTAGCGGTGCGGGTGGTGGAATTGCTCTATTTATTTTTATTTTATTCTGTACCATTTTTTTTTCGTGGGTAAGTTACCAGAAAGTAGGTGACAGAAGGGAGGATTACATGAAACTTCAACATAAGAAAAAAAAAATTCAAAGAAATATCAAGTAAAATGTATACTTGGGGTCACTAAGTTACCCCACTCAGTCGGTTAAAGGTTAATACCAACGTTTCGGCCGTATTATTCCAAATGATGGGTTCTCCATACAAACTTTCTCTCCTATTTCACCCCCTTGAAGTTTTATTTTCGCGACAAAAGGTAGCCTATGTCCTGCTCCAATGTCCAATCTATCTTTATACCAAAATTCATCAAAATAGTTCAGCGGTTTAGACGTGAAAACGTAACAAACAGACAGACAGACAGACAGAGTTACTTTCGCATTTATTATATTAGTATGGATTTATCCTCTTAGTATCTATCATTTTCTATTAATATTTATAAATTGAGACGACGTTTTCTGAATTTAATTTTTATCTTTCAAAATTTTCTTAGACATAAAGCTGCTAATTGGTACTTCAAGTTTATTTTAAGAGCTACAATCTTTACAAATGCATGGACCGACCCTGGTTAAAATACAAGGATTATACATAAAATAATCAAGAAATATTTAGTTTTTTGGTAGCAAAATACTCTATTGAAAACCTTTAAAAATATGAATTTAAATAATTATTTATATGAAATAGTTCATATAAAGTATTCCTTTGGTCCGCCACTGAGTACGCCAAGAGCATCTCGCATCCGTATAGGCGAAGCGAGTGGATTGCATCCAGTGGCGACAGGCTCGGAGCGAAGGAAATTTACTACCTTGTTTACCACTTAGCTACGTTTACAAGGGGAAAGAGGCAAGAGCAGGGGCCTTTGTTTTTCTCTACACACGCACTACCATTTACGATTTTTATAATTTGGTTTGCTCCAAGCTTTGCCATCCTGGATCATGTTCACTGCCACTATGTGGAAACAGTTTGATGTAAATAAATGAGGGCTCCAGTAATGGAAAGAGTGTTTCAAATGAACATGTAAGTACATCAGTTTTTTTTTTAACATTTACTGGTTTGTCAAAATCATTTTTGTTATGCCAAAAAGACGTTAAGAGTAAAGCGGGATACACTAGGGATGCACTCGATCTCGAGCTTTGGCATGGCCCGGCCCGAAGCCCGCCTCGATTTCGAGCCGATCATCGAACCGGACCGAAGATATTTTTACCGGTCCAAATCGGACCAATCATTTGTAAAAGTTGACGCGAGTCGGACTTCTGATTTTAGCGCCCGAAAAATCGTGCTTATGGGGTCGGCCCGAAATCTAAAGCGTAGTCAAACTTTTTGTTTTATACTCACAAAAATTGGTATAGTTACATTTTTAATATTGTCTGTTAATTTGACTAATATTACCAACAAGTTCATGGGGCCCCGTGGCCGCGTGCCTGAGTGTCTGGTCGCGAACCTGGAAAACCGGGTTCGATCCCAAGAGGCGCCGAACATTTCCAATTTTAAATGGCACAAAAGTGACTCCTGTGGTGCACTCTCCACACCAGCTATGAGTGCCTGTGAGGTGACGCCTGGTAAGCGCCCACACGGTAAAATATATCGTCATCATTACCGATATCTACATGTGTTGTAGATACTGGCACACTCAGTAATTGATAATATGCCGTAATGATATATATATATTTATTTATTTAAGTTCATAACTGTTCTCATTTTTAAGTTTTTACCCCAAAAAGTCATAAATACCTGCATTTGGTTAAAAAGTTGAAAATATTCAAAAATCCAATGTTCATGTATCTCGGACTTCCCAATGTACTGATTCCAAATCATAAAAACGCAGGTTGATATCTCGTTTAGTTTTGGAGATATTCAACCTCAAATATTTTCTCAAAATTACCCATTTCTGGGCTAGATCTTTACCTAGTTTTGAATTATTGCCCCAAAAGTCCATATACCCCATATTCAGATAAAAACTTTAAAATTTTCAAAAATCTAATTTTTATGTATCTAGATACTTCTTAATACGCTGATTCTAAATTTTGAAACCGCAGGTCGATATCTCTTTTCGTTCTCGAGATATTTAGATTCAAAGTTTTGCTCAAAACTGCCCATTTTTGGGTAATAACCCAAAAATGGGCCGAGATATGAATTTGGAGACAACACCATTCGATTCTACGGGCAAAATTACATAAGTACACCAATTTTCAGAATTTTTGAACACCGCATACAGTCTCTAAAGCAAAATAACTGAAAATGGCCAAAATCTGAAAAAATCGTAAGGGGTACCCCTTACGATTTTTTCAGATTTTGGCCATTTTCAAACTTTTGTTCATAAAAAATGAACCGGTAGGACAAATATTATGAAAATTGGTACACTTATGTAATTTTGCCCGTAGAATCGAATGGTCGTATCGCCAAATTCATATCTCGGCCCATTTTTGGGTTATTACCCAAAAATGGGCGGTTTTGAGCAAAATTTTGAATCTAAATATCTCGAGAACGAAAAGAGATATCGACCTGCGGTTTCAAAATTTCGAATCAGTGTACTTAGAAGTATCTAGGTACATGAAAATTAGATTTTTGAAAATTTTCAAATTTTTATCTGAATATGGGGTATATTGACTTTTGAGACATTAATTCAAAAATGGATAGAGATATAAACTTGTTAGTAATATTATTTGTTTGTAAAGAGAATGTTACGTAATTGTACGCATATTTAGAGCATTTTAACTAGGAATGACGAATTCAGATAATTTTGGTACCCGAGTACCCGAAACAACTACCCGGATAGTACCCTTTACCCGTTAATTACCCGACACCCTTTAATTACCCATTATTCTTTAAGTACATATACATAATTCGTTAATTTGTTAATTACCAGTTATCCTTTTATTAGCAGTTTACTTTTTAATAAAATGTATTATTGTTGTTTACATATATTTTTATATAAAAAGTAATACAAATAAATAATATATCTACTGTATCTCTATAAAAAACTTAACATAAATTATATTAATTATGGTATGATAATAAAAAGCTCTTCTTTAATATACAATTTTACCGGCAGTTGAAAATTGTTCGGGTAATTAAAGGGTGTCGGGTAATTAACGAGCAGCGGGTATATTTCAGGTAATCGGGTAAGAAATTTTATACCCGGGTACATTATTATCGGGTAGGTTCCGAGTACCCCGGTACCCATCGTCATGCCTAATTTTAACAACTGAGGGAAGTTACATACATTTACCTCTTAAGCCAACTATCGCCGGCCCTATCCCTGTGGCTTGATTTAAAATGTTGAGCCAGACTAAAATACAGTTTCATAGTGATTTTTTACGTATATATAATATACCCTGAGACAATGTAATTGAATATTAGACAGGTAGGTAGATATTGGTAGAGGTAAGCTATGTAAGCGAATTGGCTGTTTATATTGTAGGAGCGAGTACCGAACAGTGAAATCTCCGTGTGACCCACATACCCACATCAGATATAATTAGTCCAGTAGGAAGCAAGCAAGCAGTACGCGATTACCTCCACCTATTGTCTGTTGGATAGTCTTAGGCCTCGGCCTCCCCTTGCTAATGGAGAATAGGCAGATGTATAATGAACTAATGCGATATGCGATTGCACGGGAAGGATCAATCACTGATTGTACCACCGCAAAAAATACAATCAGGATGAATATTGAGAAGGTTCAGAGAGTGAGATATACTCGTGTCTTCTTAACGAAAATAAAACTGAACATCGAATAGATTCTTATTATAAACAGAAAGTGCAAATTTGAATTTAATATTATTTCATATTTAGAAACTATTTGCAAAAGTAAAAAATATAAAATAAAGTTGATTCGTCCGCCTTTAACATATTTAAATTAATATTCCTTCTCTTAACATTATGTTATTAAAATACGTACATTGATTAAATTAAATCCTTCGCAAAAAATAAATCACAGTTGAAATTTATAAATAAATAAAATAAAATAAATATATCATCACGGCATATTACCCATTTCTGGGTGTGCCAGTATCTACAACACATGTAGACATCGGTAATGATGACGATATATTTTACCGTGTGGGCGCTTACCAGGCGTCACCTCACGGGCACTCAAAGCTGGTGTGGAGAGTGCACCACAGGAGTCACTTTTGTGCCATTTAAAATTGGAAATATTTGGCGGCTGTCAGGATCGAACCCGGTTCCCCCAGGTTCGCGACCAGACACTCAGGCACGCGGCCACTGGACCCCATGAAATTTATTTGAAACAAAATAAGGATAATATATTCAATTTTTTGACTGCAGACCAATGTTGGCAATATATGCTTGTGGACCTATTCTAATTCAATTTAGAGACTTGTCGTAATTAATGGCGTCATATTATAGCCGTGGTTTTTTCATATGGATCAAATAAGGATTTGATTTTCTAGTTTGATAGCAGGTTGAGTATGACGGACTTTGTCATGTTTGACATTTTAAATATTTTTTATAACTTTGCGCTCACGATAGAATACTTTCATATATTTACCTTAGGGTCCAAGTAACGGCTCTGGTGGGTGGTTATAAATTACCGCCGCTGCTCCGTCGTATTTATTCCACAAATTCGTGGATACACTGACCGTATGCAACAATTGTGTATTTGGCTACTTGCTGGTACTGTTACAAGTTGTCGAATTTTTACTTCTAGTTAATGTCCACCTATTAACTAACTATGCTGTACTGATGAGCTCTAATAAGAGCGAAACACGTGTCTGCAGCTGTTTTTGAGCGATTCCCTACGAACATTTTTTCTAGTTTTATAACTTTGCGCTCACGATAGAACACTTTCATTTATATAAAATAATTTTGATATTCGCTAATATTTTGTAAAAATGATTGAATATTTTATAAAAATAGAATTATTTATATATGTTAGCGCTATA
Organism: Ophonus ardosiacus; assembly: GCA_943142095.1. Lineage (NCBI taxonomy): Eukaryota > Metazoa > Arthropoda > Insecta > Coleoptera > Carabidae > Ophonus > Ophonus ardosiacus. The sequence goes on along the minus strand of OW964833.1, from coordinate 45,117,194 downwards.
GGCCCTAGAAGCCCTGGGCTTCTGTTTTCTTGACAACTTCTTTCCATTTCTTTCTGCCTTTAGCAGTCTCCGCCCAGTTCGTCACGTTTGGTCCCGTAGATCTTTTTTATAGCATTTATCCATTTTTGCTTCGGTCTCCCTCTTCTTTTCCTTCCTCCTTCAGCCCCTAATAATGCTGACTGATAAATGGGAAACCGTACATTTCTTATATTTCCCGGTTGGATCTTCTTCTCCATGTTCCGTCTTCTTCTTTAACCCCTTCAAAAATTCCTCTCAATATCTTCCTTTTTCACACGTCTAGTTTTGTTTCATTGTTTTTATTGAGACCCACAATTCACATCGAATTTTAGGTCTTTTAAATGACTGAGGAGGATGAATTAAAACGAAAAATGTGAAACTATTATTACTACTAGTGTTAACACGACAAGATCCTGTTCATAAACTGTGCCCGCTTTTAGGTTAAAAAACGACGTAAAACTATAAAAAATTATAACCAACATAAATTCCTGTCACATTCCACCATATTGATACCATCCCAGGTTATTAAAATCCCTAAAATCTGATGTCATTTATAGGGATTTATTGAAATAATAATAATAATAATAATAATAATAAAACTTTATTCCATGCTGAAGATACATCTTATGGGAAGCGTCATAAAATAATTAAATAAGATAAAGTACATAAATAAAATCCTAAAGTGACATTCAGTACAATGTAATTTAATAGTTTGCATTAAGATATTCATCCAACTCATAGAAGCCCTTTTCCAGTAAGAATTCTTTCAGTTTAATTTTGAACTGGTTTCTTTTCGAACATTCTTTTATGTGTGTAGGTAAATGGTTGAAAATTTTTATTCCTAGAACACCAGGAGATATTTTGCCAGTATTTAATTTAGTGAAGGGTTCTCTCAATTCATTCTTATTTCTAGTGTTAAAATGGTGTATACTTTTATTGTCCGGGATTAAGTTTTTCTTATCAAAGATAAAGATACAGATTTCTAAAATATATAATGATGGTAGCGTCAATATTTTTGTAGACTTGAAAATGTTTCTGCAAGATTCGTACCGGTTTGCCCCTACTATACAACGTAGCACTCTCTTCTGAGTTACAAGCACATTACGCGCAAGGACAGAAGGTCCCCAGAAACAGGTTCCGTATCTTAAAATTGATAATAATAATATATTATTAACTGCTTAAGGTTGAGATATTGTTTTAAATGCCTAATTTGAAAACATAGCTTATTCAGTGCAGAAATAATGTTTTCGCAATGTAATTTCCATTTGAGATGTTCATCCATTGTGAGTCCTAAGATTTTTATGGAAGTAACTAGCATTAGCCGATTATTTCCGATACTTACATCAATATCCATATCTTTTGAATTTTGATGATTATGGAAACGTACGAAATTTGTTTTTGAATCGTTTAGGAACAGTGAGTTTTCGTTGCACCAAACAGACAATTTTTCTAAGTTTCTAAGTTAAATAGTCTGTAATCTCCAATGAATTAGAATCGGCCTCTTGTTTATGTCAGCACCAACATTTGGGTTAACTTCTGACTGAAAAACAAACATTTTTCAAATGAATTCAAAGTAAACATGCAAGTTAAATCAATTAACTATAAGTCTTACTTAACGATCGATTGTAAAACCGGGCCTAAGTGGCCGTATTTTCTGTTTGGAAACTTAATACAATCAATATGTAGTGATTAAATTAAAGAAAAGCAATTTATTCTGTTTTTGTTTCCATGTATTGTGTAACTAAATGAATAAGTTTACAAGAATTCAATTAGGAAAGAATAGAGAATCTAATAAAAAACTAAGTTACGATAAAACTAGAAACGTTAAATAGAAGTTCGTCGTTCTCATTCCGTATCGTAGCAAATTGGCAAAGTGGATCCATCCCGAATATTTATTTCTTTTGGGAGAAGTAAATTCCGAAGTTGACTGAAACGGCCATCTTCATACGTAAGTTGGCAAGGGAAACAACTGCATTCGAAACAGACTCCTCGTCCGATAATAAATACGTACCTCGAGGAAAATAACACAAGCAAAAGCTCTGATTCCGCCATTCCGCAAATGCAGGTATTCTACTAATAGAGAACTGAGCGTTAAACTAAACATAAATAGCCCATTTTATTTCAAAACCAGTTATTGAAACCCACAAAATTTTATGTTATGATTCTTTACAAACGAAATTAAAAAGATATTGTTTTATACTGATCGCAAATATCAAAAGTAAGTTTGTAGTGTGCAAGTTATTCGAGTAGTATCGACGTTTCGGATATATGCTTAAAATTCTAAACAATACAATGTTACAAAAATTCCATACCTCTGAAAAAGAAACAGTTAGCTTCAACAACTTGCTCGAAATATGTTCTTTGCACATCTTAAGAAAAAATCCATAGGTACTTGAGAAATTTATTCAAAATCGAGTTGTTTTTTGAGTTATTGATAATTTAGTTTCAACCTGTTACATTTGTATTTAGTTTTCTTCGCAAAAATATTGCTCGCAAAATGTATTTGAGGCTAAATTATTTACCACATATAAAGTCATTTTTTCTTGTTTATGTGTTAAACTTGATTAGACACTTATTTGCAGTAAGTTATCACCAGGAATATGGTACATAAATTGCCAAAAAAGCAAGAAACAGAAAAATATGACAAAAAAAAATTATAAATTTTGTTTGCTTTTAAAAATATAAATAAATCGATACAATAATAGCAAAAAACTAAAATTAATGTAGTTATGAGCTACTGAAAGTAGCAACTAACAGTACATGTTAAAGCCACAATTAGACATGCAATCGGGCCGGGCCGGGCCGGGCTTTGAGGTTTGGATCGACTCGGCCCGAAAATAAAAATTACCGGCCCGACTCGAAGATCGACTCGACAAAAAAATTAGCTAGCCCGGCTCGAAAATTGACTCGAAACCGTGCTGGGCTCCGGGCCGGGCCAAAGCTTGAAATTGGGTGCATCCGGCATTCCAAATGTTGATTTTTATGTTAAGGCGAAATGTTTAACTTTTTTCGTGTCAAACTTATAAAAAACCTCTACATTCTTATAACTTTCAACATTAGTTAATATAAGTAGTTAAAAAAGAGACCCTTCTAATGTTATTTTTTTATAAAAATTACAGACCTACGACTATTTAACACTTTGTTTACACCTTTTTCTGGGAAGTATATTTAATCTTTCTTATTGTTTTATTAATTAAATATTTAAATTTATAGGTAAAATGCATATATCCATCAGAAATACCGCCAATCTGGTTAATGAATTGGAAGAATCTTTGACATTTAGGAACTTCCTCATACAATGAAAAATAGATATAATTAGAATTATATGTGTGCAGAAGACATGTTAAATACAATAAAAAACAATATTTGGGTAAAGTTCTGTAATATTTTGTTATAAAACGACCATTCGATAGCAAAGTGCAATACAATACTTATATAGCCTAATATGGAAATGGCGAGAGGTCTTGTGCTGGCCACAACAGATTTTTTTAATTAACCTTCAGAACTAGGGTACTGAAGAAAAATCTGAGTCTTTAAAAAGAAAGATTTCAGGAAACACATTTCCCTCTTTTAGTTTTTTGCGTGCAAAAACAGAAGAAGAATGTTGAAAAATCCATTTCTCGGAATGCATGTTACAAAAACGCAGGATCTGTGAGTCCATTACTAGCCGGGTACTTTTGCAATTTCAATTACGGCATTGTATCGCGTGAAGCAACACCAACACTACAGCTCCTGCTCGTGCTCCTGCTCCGTCGGCAATTCAACAGGTTTGTGTTATTTATCTAAGTAATTATTTCGGATGTATTAGTGCGGCGTAGCAGGCAGTAGCGGCAGCAATTAAGATTACATTAAGATACATGTATGTTGTTGTGAGCGACACTTTGAACGCAAGTTACTCATGCTGTGAGAACAGACAATGAGTCATGCATCTACGTCGACCTGCACTCCATAAACATACAACATTCATTATATTCTGTTCTATATTCATGGGGTACTAAAATGGGTTGTCACTTAGAAAACTCAGGCCATGTTTTTTTATTCAGCAGATGTACATTCAAGGTGTAAAATGAGAAGACTACCGTTTAATTTTTTATTTGAGTAGAAATTAAATGTTTTGCAGATAACTGTGCTTTTAAATAGTACGCTACGCAGATTTTTCTGCAACTGCTCAACAGATATGCATCCGAGTCGAAAGTGGCTGCTCCTGGTGTTAGCTATTGGCGGCAAACTTCTTGATTTTGACAAGTTTTATGTGTTGAGCAATGAAATTGAATTTAATAGGGTACATTACTGTATAGGAATTCATACATTAATGACTCCTTTTAATACATGATTTTTTATTAATAAACGAATTTAGTACGGAACCATAAATACCACATACCATGAACAATTATGAAAACTTATATGTCAGACATTACTAACCTAAATTTTTTTGTTATGAAATAAAATTAGATTTTACAATTAGGAAAATACGATCAACTTAAAAATATTGTAATTAACACGTGTGTTAATTGGCGATTAATAATCTCAACAATTAACGCTACTCTCACGCGTTAAAATGTCTCAATTATTAATCACGCTCATTAGCACACTTGATAGTTAAATAATTATTAAGGCCTAGTTTTTCCATCGGTAGTTAACTCTCAGACTGTTATTAAGTAATAGTCAAAAATAAAAATACTTTTTAAAATAATAGTAAACTGTTCAACTTAAGTTAACTAAGAGTTATTTTAACTAGCAGAAAATGTAATAATAATGAATAATAATAATAATAATAATAATAATAATAATAATAATAAAACCCAATTGTCAACAATAATCAACTATTATTTAATTTTAATAATCACAGAGAAAAGAAGTACGAATAGTAGGTTCATCTAAGATAGACAAAATTATTTCCAATAAAGTCGGTCACAATTTTATCATTAAAAATAAATTAATAACTAAGTAAATTACATCGCTCGAGTTTGTTTATCGCTTCGCTTAGATGTACCTACTATTCGTAAATACTTGAACCGGTGTTTTTCCTTGTAAAAATGTTATTAAAATAAATTGAAAAACAAAAAAACAAACATCATGTTGTAAAGAGAAAAAAACACTCTATCGAATGGTAGAGTAAAATTGATAGGTTCCCATTTAAAAAAATTACGCGGACAAGCGTAACTCAAAAACAATTGAAGAAAAAAAAAATTCAAGTATTCTCAAATGTAGATCAAAATTTCTTAAAATACTTTTGTATTGAACATAACTTCCTAAAATGAATATTAACGACAATAAATCGCCGTCTCCGTACTTTTAACTAACCCTGTATATTGAGTGAAATTCTACGAAATTTCTTAAATGTCTATAAATAAATTGATTTCTAGTTTATGGAAATCTATAAAACAATGTCGTACAGATTTCAGGAAAATGGTATTCTAGACAACCGAAAAATATATTTGTGAGAAATTTATGTAGATATTTGAAAAAAATGCTTCACAAGGCATTTAAATTCTCTAAAATATTGTAATTACAACATAACGTAATATTTTAATAAGGGTGTTATTACCTCCTGCCAAATTTGAATTTTGACATCCATGAATTTTGATTAGGTCCATGTCAATATTCGAATTAACTAGAACTTATAATTAGCTATAATCTATTGTTCTGGTAAGAGAAAACTACAAATTAAATCTTAATCACCACTTGTAAAACGATAATAGTTGATTAACTTCTAGTTCTGTGATATTTGATACTAGTTCTTCCATATTGTACTTATTTTATTTATTAATTATAATTACTATTTCATTCTGTCTGGATACGATAAATAAATAAATTTGCAAGCTACAACTGGCTGTTGGTGATTCTCCAAAAGCTAATTCTGTTTATATTTGTTGCAGGTGGCATGGATGCACTTCGAACAATCCGCGATTCTTACCGTACACAACCACGTGATCACGCGAAATCCGCGAATCAGTGTAACGCATGACAAGCACCGAACCTGGTTCCTGCATATCAGCAACGTGCAGGAGGAAGATAAAGGCCGCTATATGTGCCAAATCAACACAGTCACGGCCAAGACGCAGTTCGGATATCTTCACGTTGTTGGTGAGTTCAACAAAAGCTTTTTCTCAGTACTACAAGAAATAAAAAAGACGTTAAGGGTTCACCCATATTTACATAAGAGGTCACCTGTCGTGCCTTTGAAGACGAGTTATATTTTATTCATTTTCAATCCAGACGCTTAATAAATTTATTTACTTTGACGACAAAATATTAGTACTGCTAAGATCTCAGACTACAAAGTTCAAATTCATTTACAAAAGTAAACCTGATTACCTAATGTAGACATTTCGTTGCCGTAATATTTTTTTATCTGATTGTTACTTTTAAATAAGGCTTGCTTAGCTTAATGCTTTATACAGGATGTCTCTTAAATAGGGGGACATAGCTTAACCACAGTTTCCTGAGGCTAAAATAAGACGATTTAACTAAACTTGCTTCTACCGGAAAGTGTACCATTTAGCCAGAATTCAGCTTCAAAGTTCTTCGAAAAAAAAAATTAATTTTGCTTATAATAACAGAACGCTTTATACGATTTGGATAAAATTTAGTATGACAGTTCATATGGTTATGTCATCCTTTAAGGTGATACTTGTTATTATTAGTGAGCCACTAGTGTATGAAACTTAGGTGTCCCAACATTGATTAGACCGTAACTTTTTAATGGCCACGCCGAAAACATAAAATTATTTTTTTTTTCAGAAAGATATATTTAATAGTAAACTGAACACTAGTGGTTCACTAATAATAACAAATATCACCTTAAAAGATGACTTATAACTATATAAACTGTCATACCAAATTTCATCCAAATCGTATAAAGCGTTCTGTTATTTTAAGCAAAATTAATTTTTTTTTCGAAGAACTTTGAAACAGAATTCTGGCTAAATGGTACACTTTTCGGTAGAAGCAAGTTTAGTTAAATCGTCTTATTTTAGCCTCAGGTTTCTGTGGTTAAGCCATGTCCCCCTATTTAAGAGACACCCTGTATAACCGGTTGTGGTTCAAACTTGTAAACTAATTTCAAAGGTGTCATCCCACATTTTTTCTTGTACTTAAAAGAGCACTATTTTGCTTAAATATGCTTCGTGGCCGTCTACCTTAGTGTCTTTTCGCGATAACACACGGAATAATAGTATATTAAAGAACAAGTTTTATAAGACATGTTTTTATTGCACTCGTCAAAATTTAGAAAACGAGCCTTGGCGAGTAAAATTTCAAAAGGAACCAAGTGACAATAAGCCAAATGGTTCTTTTACATTTACCTTTTTCTTAATATTGCTACTTGGTTCCTTTTTGTTGCATGTGCTTATTGGTGTTAAATACTTAATTATTTATGTTTCTTTTAATAACATGTGTAGCGGAAGTGAAAGGATATTAAAAATATCCCTAGAAAAAACTAATGATATTACGGCACATCTAATTAACAAAGATGTTAACATAATTCAACCGGCAGGTAAACATTCCTTAGGTTATGTTTATTTCTTTTTCTTTATTTTAATAATGAAAAAATATCAATAAAAAATTCACATATCAAAAGCTTGTTACCGTTGATTCTTTTTGGAGGACTTTTATCAAAATTTGTCGTCATGCGATTTTGATAATGATATAGAAGGGTTTGGTGAACTAAAACTGAACATAATGCGGAATAACCTCATGTGCCTTTATAATTTTCATAGTAAGAATTATATTTTGTTTAAAAATTATTGTCAATATAAATTGAAAAGTTTATTTTTTTCTTGTATTTACATGTATTTGATTTGACTATAGAATTGTCTATAAAGAACCATATTTTATGATTTATTAATCAATATAGAACCAAGTACTGAGACAATTCTTCTGAAAAGAACCAAATAAATTTTTCTTATAAAACTAAGAAGAACCAACCGCCAAATTAATCAAAAAATAGATTTTTTCAAAAAGCTATTTATTTCCGCATAGGAATTAGCTAGATGAAAAGGTAATTGATCGTAATTCATCATCAAATTTGTCGAGAAACTTAAATTTGAATTTTAAAGATACGAAGACTTTGGAACCCATTTGCTCAAAACTAGAAAATGGCGCCTGGATCCTTTTCCAATAACACCATCCATAAGGTACTCGAATTTGTTCCACCCGGTACACAGCAGATTAGCACACCCAGAGTCAATATGTTCTCTTTCTCATGGCACGTTATAAATAGTTAAAAATTATAACTTTTATTTTGCGACTCTATCCTATCTCTCTCTCTCTCGGAAACGCAAAGCATGTAAACAATCATTTTGGACTTTTATATGTAATGAAATTTCGAACATTTTTAGTATATTTACCTTCTTATTCTAAAATTAATTCTGCTGAAGTTACAGCCATATGAAAATTTTAGTTTTATATTTCCTGTTTCATAAAAAAGTAGGCACCCAGTACCAGTATAAAAATATTTTTGAGAGCAGTGGACATTCGTCGTACGAGAATAAGAAAACTACTTGTTTACCACTATCTATTTTCCCTGTCAACAAAATCGATAACCGAAATAACAATAAAATAGAATTGATTTTATATGCAGCAGTATGATATATCCGTTGACGTGTCGTCCCCGTCCGTATATGGCTTTGGGTACGGGGTTCTTGCAGGTATTCGAAAAAAAAAATCGTTTCGTCTGGTGCTAAACTTGTATAGCGTCGTCTGTCTCGGTGTCGGTATGAGTGCTCAGCGTCGCCTTCATGTTGCTACACGTCCGCTTCGATGCGAAACAAGATGGCGCGTGTCTTCTTGATTGCAAAGATGATTGATGATAGCGGATTTCAACCTCTCCCGCAGGAGAGGATTCAGAAATATCAGCGTGATATTACCACTATCGATTTCAATATAATGAGATACACCCTGTAGATCACTGCTTATCAGAGATTATTATTCTCTACACGTAATACGAATTTTAATATCTTTATTATAATTATTAATGGTTTATTAAGTCCTTATGACAACAATTTTTACCTCTCGCTAAGAGAGGTATTGGAATCATGATAAAAATCACATATCCAGATTTTAATGAATAAGCACGTTTCAAGGTCACTAGAATCCGATTTTAGCATTTTTACAATGATGTCTGTCTGTGTGTGTGTGTGTGTGTGTGTGTGTGTGTGTGTGTGTGTGTGTGTGTGTGTGTGTGTGGATGTGTGTATGTGTGTGTGTGTGTGTGCGTGTATGGCTGGATGTTGGACGGACGATTCCTCAAAAACTATAAGACATAAGACCTGTTTAACTATGAATTCCTCAATCTGACATTCCTGGGAAGAGCTGAAAAGGTTTTGGTAACAATTGAACAACCGGAAGTAGTATTTTTTAAAAGAAATTACTAATTTTGAAGAACAAAATTCTACACCTAATACATTTAAATTTTTTATTATATCTTCTATAAATTTAGAGATAAAGACGCTATAATATATAGAATATCGGGATATAACAAGTCGAGTAGGTGAAACTACACTAAGAAAACCAGTTGACAAATTCAAATGTTTATAACATAATTTGTAAATGACAGATTTCAGTGTCAAAAATCAACAGTTTTAGTGACATTTTGATAGCTTTTCCTGGGAAGCACATTTAATTTTTGTTATTGTTTTATTAATTAAATATTTGAAATTATAGGTAATATGCATACATATTATATCCATCAGAAATACTGCCGATTAACCATGAATTAGAAGAATCTGTGACATTTAGAAACTTCCTCATACAATGAAAAATATATATAATTAGAATTATCTGTGTGCAGAAGATATGTTAAATGCGATAAAAAACAATATTTGGGTCAAGTTTTGTAATATTTTGTTATAAAACGACGGTTCGATAGCAAAATGCAATACAATACTTATATAGCCTAATATGGAAATGGCGAGAGGTCTTGTGCTGGCCACAACAGATTTTTATAGTCAATATTAAACATCGAACGTACCAAACACAAATGTGCACAAACTTTTTAATACAGTTTCAATGTTCATTATTTTATTGTCCATTGTTGGTTATGTTATATACAGATTGAGGCCTCGAACTCCTATATAGTGCGGGACACCAATCTTGACCTGAGGGGTATGGGAAAGAAATGCTCATATCGTGATATTCCATAGACGCCGTGAAATAATAATTATCATAGTAACTTTGTGTTTCTAACTCGTTTGTGTACATAATCCGAGTGTAAACAAGATAGGAACTGATACGAACAGCAATGGGGTATTCCCACTGAAATATATACTAACTGGAACTCGCATACTCTACCTATCAGCGTACGCTGCACTGAAGCCTCATTGAGCAATAATGGCTGGTCCTGTTCGCGCACGGTCGTGCCGAACCGAACCTAGCCGAATAACTCGTATCATAGCTGATCGCTTTGTTTTCATATTATGCTTCATTTATTTAAACATGCGCCACACGAAATAATTTCCGTCTACTCACGAACTGTCTCGATGTTTGCCGACTACTCCAGCAGCAGGCTTTCAATATGCTTCACAGGCACGGTTCGTACGCGCATTCCAGTTAGTATATATTTCAGTGGGTATTCCACCATAACAAAAAAAATAAGAAAATTTTCAATTTAACTTAAAGCATGGTTCAATAAATAATAGAGAGTTATTGCAGCTTCAACGCAAAAATAACGTGCACTTTAAAGTAGTGCGCATGCGTACTAATAAGGTTCACGTTAAGCAATGGAATAGCGAGCGTTTAACGTCACACGTTCTTTATATTTTGAGGTTATGTTTCGGTGAAAAGTGTGGATGTAACCTCGTTTGTGTTGCTTTTAGCGTTAACGTTATCGTGAATACACTAATTAAATGCGGTAAACATTGAAATTGAAAGTCCTTTATTTCTAAAATAAAGTGTTTTCTACATAAGGTTAACGTTTACGTACTTTCATCTTAGAAGTTGCACTAACTCCCTAATAGTTGAAACAATGAAAACATTTTTAAAATAATTACTTTACGAGATATTTCAAATTTGCTAAAAGGGAAAATTGACGTCATACAATTGTTTTCTTTCTCTCGCAGCGTACTCAGAGCAGTGTATGTGAGAAAGACAAGTATAGGGGAAATGTGACGTTACACTGATTTCTCGAAAATAAAATACTGTTAAACTAGCAACAATTAAGATTTTTTAATACCATGAATTGCTTCAAAACTTAATGAAGTTTTATTTAAAATAATAAAAAAAAAATTGAGTGGAATACCCCATTGAACAGATCAACTGCCAATATAAGCAAGGCTGCGTAGTTTAAAACTTATTTGGGCAACTGTTATATATTATATTAGGTATGCGGCTAGTAAATTAATTGTATTTTGTTTAGATTTAAACGGAGCGCGTATATTAGACAGTGATTTGTGCTAACATATTTTCCGTAGTTCATCTTTCGTGTCATGCACTATACATAGGACTTTAACACGTTGGCTGCGGAAGTAAAAAATGCTGTCTTGATTTCGGTGTGGTATTGGTCCCCGGAGACCAAAAGCAAACTTTCTGTATATGCGGGACTGGGCTCCGGCGACCAGTGATGTTTGGAACATAAATTACCATCTTTTGGCTACTAGTTGTATTAAAAATTAGTATTTCAATACAGAAAACTGTTTCTTGGCCATGTATGTAGCTATGTCTGCGTTAGGAATAAATAATAAAAAAAAATGACAAATTTTCTATATTTATGATAATACTGAATTAATTTTAATTTCGAAATAAAATAATTGAATAGAAATATTTGAAAAACAATTAATTAGTTATATATTTATAACGACAGGTTTATTTTAGATCAATTATTCACATTTTTTGCTTCTTTATTTTTATTAATACTTTGTTGTTCCTGATTATTACTAATCAAATTTAATATTTGTTTTCTTCGACTACCCATAGTATGTACCTATGTCTCGGTCACTGTTTCGTTTAAAACTAACATGATACTACTTGTGATGTGCATTCAAACTTACATTGGTCGCCGGAGACCAATGCCGCACTGAAGTAAAAAATATTACTTTTACATTTAAGATATTTCTAGGACCCTTAGTTAAAAAGATATAAAATCCGTAAGTTGGGGAAGTTTTATGAGAAATGGTGCCACACTAGACAAATACAGGTTATTGGTCCCCGGCGACCATTGCCGCAGTCAACGTGTTAACATGTAAAAACATACTTTCGTAATTTTCTGCTTCCCTAATTATTTTTGGTAAAAAAAAACTTCAAATAAATGTTGCGGAGCATAAAATTCTGTACTGAAATCAATAATCAAAAATATAAAAATCAAACATTTAACTATTTATGTCTCACGCTTGGTTAGTTTATTTTATTATTATTTATAATTTTTGATCAACTGAACAATTATTTTTTAAATTAATAGTTAATTATTGTTCACTTGAACAGAAATTGCAAATGAATTAACCTAACTTGACATTTAAAACGGTAAACATTTATTAACTTTAACTTCCATGGCTATCGCTATTTTTGGGGTTATTTTCCACATTTTTGTACCTAATTTCTGTCGGTATACTTGCAAAATTAATTGCTTGATGATGCAGATGCAGATTAAATGCTTAACAATTATTAAAATATCTTTCAGAACTCATATTAATAATTGGAATAATACCACCTTTTTAGTTTAAGTCCTGTATTTTTTATTAATAAAACCCAACGTTTCGGCACCATAAACTGGTGCCTTCTTCAGGGGAAATTGACATAAAAATGTGAAAAAAACAAAAACAACAAGTAACCAAGGTAACATGAAAAAGTATGTTAATGTTACCTTTGTCATGTATACAATTTCTAGACAATATATGCATGCCCGGCAATTCTTATTTGTAGTTTTGCTTTCCTAAAATAATTAGAGAAGCAGGAAATTACGAAAGTATCATTTTACATTTTAAAGTTCTCTGTTCGGGTGTTCCATTTACCACCCTGTATAAAAATTTCTTCAAAAAATCCTTTAATCCAAACCTGGTTTCGACAAAGATGATAGAGGCAGGGCAGGTTTGTTATCACTTCGACGTGTTAACGTTACAGTAAACAGGATATAAGAAACAACATCACAATTTCATTTTAATTAATTATAATATAAATCTTGTTTATGAAAGCATGCCCCGAATCGTTAAATGACGACGTCAAAATTTGTCTTCACGGCCTTTAACAACTGATCCTGCAAATCAGAAATATAGGTTAGGTTTCTTTGTAACTGATCTGTAATGTAAGATTAGAAAATAAAAAGTGTAGCAAACACTATATATATTAAGAAAAAATGCTACATTTGTGTAAAATAGTTTGTTCTCAAATATTCAATATTAACAATAAATTCTTCAATTATCGTTGTTAATGAATCTTGGTGTGTAGTTTATTGCACTCTTAGTACTTACACACTATTGCTTACTGAAAATAAATGATACCTTAGCTATAAAATCTAATTACCCAGCAAAATAATTGTGATACGTTTGTTCTTTGTTTGTTTCGCGTAATTTTTTTAATAAAGTAGTCACTAAACCCTTTTTATTTTCTAATTTTACTTCTTTTTGGACACGAGTATACTTTATAAACAAATAAAATTAAATTCGGGGTCGAACGAGATAAGTGACCGAGTATGATTCTGACGACCCGAATTTGAATTTAGTCGAATAAAAAAATTCCCAATTATTTATCGCAGTCTTATAGTACATTTTTACATAAGCAAAAATAAACCTGTTTTACCAATATCGAAATCCGTATAATAGGGAGACATACCGGGTTAGAACATAGGAAATTCAATGTTTAAATTTTGATTTGGCGATATACGGATTATCTTCGTTGCTATTTGAAAAATGAAAATAATTTTTTAATTTTACTTCGGTTGAATTCGAACACGGGTCGTCATAATCACGACCGATCACATAAGGTACCCAAGTATGTGACCCCATAAGTGGTTTCTCTAACAATACAATGTCACTATTGAAATCATATTTACACTCAAGGTATCAATTCGTTACCTCCCAAAGTCATTATTCTGAAAAATTTAAGGTTCTATCAGGTGTACCGCAAGGGTCCAACTTAGGACCCCTACTTTTTCTTCTTTATATAAACGATCTACCTACATGTGTAAAAAGTTCAAACAAACTTCTTTTTGCTGATGACTTCAAAATTTTTCGAGCACTAAACGATCAAAATGACGCCGAATTATTACAAAAAGATTTAGATAATGTTTACGAGTGGAGCGTACGGAATAACTTGTTATTGAATTTAGATAAATGTTACCATGTTAAATATTCCACAAAGAAAACTAATAGCAATTATAATTATTTAATAAATAATCGAGTAATATACAAAAAAAACCCGACATTAAAGATTTAGGAATAAACTTCCAAGAAAATTTGAAATTTAATAATCACATAGATATAATAGTAAACAGTGCAGTAAAATCATTAGGTTATATAATAAGAAACTCGTATCTTTTCAGATCAACTCAACCACTTGTTCTTCTTTTTAATGCATTAGTAAGATCTAAACTAGAATATGCTAGTGTAATTTGGAATCCATCTGAGCTATATCTCAAGGAAATAGTTGAAAAAGTTCAAAAGAAATTTTTAAGATATCTGTACTTTAAGAAATTTAGAACTTATCCAACTTTCATGCCGTATAACACACTACTAAGCATTTTTAACTTCTTGAAATTAGAAACCAGACGAAACATTTCAGATATTATTTTTATTTGTAAAATAGTTCAGAATATTATTCAGTGTCCTAACTTACTATCAAAATTACCTTTTTATGTTCCAATGTATATTTTTTCGAAACCAAATGATATATTTTATATTAAAAGATATAACTTAGAAATTAGGAAAAATTCCCCTTTAATAAGATGTTGCCTAATTTGTAATAATATTAATAACAATAATGTAGATATATATACAGATAATGTAGTTACATTAGTTAAGTATTTGAAAGTATTTTTCAGAGTAAGTTAATTTAGTGTACTTATAAGTTAGTTTATAATGAAACTATGTAATTGGGCCCTTGTGCCTGTTTAGTTTCAATAAATAAATAAATAATAATAATACTAAGGACACATTCCCGTTAGGTCCAGATTTACAATCTCTGGTTAAAATTTTAACTCTCAAATAAACAAAATTGAAACGAAATGAAATGTCACCTGACATATTGATAATTGCTGTCAGTAATCCGATACAATATTGTTTATTTAACTTACAGTTAAATTTTAACCGGAGATTGTAAAACCGGCCCTTAAATGCGTAGGTACTGAGATCAATAACGAAATTACTGCTATTAATATAGTGGTATATTAAAATTAATCTTAACGGAAGAAATATTTTTCAGCTTTGAAACAAGTTGCCTATTAGAGAATAACATTGGTTACATGATAAAACTTGATACATGATCCATTAGTTTGTACTATATAATTAGAGAGTTTGGAATGAAGTAATATGAGGCATTAGTAGCACATTACAGCTGTTCTGGCTCATGCAAATGTTTTTAAATGTTGATTGTTAAACGCAGTTAATCAGTGTGAAGTCATCAAATAATCATTAATTTTGTTTTACTCTGCCAGTGATGGATACACGCGCACTACATAAATGCATGCATAACAAATAATTGACGGAAAATGTACAAAGTACATTCGTTTGGTGCATTATACCAGTACGAACGCAGCAAACAGACTTTTCAATTAAACCCGTAATCACTCATGGTAGTGTATATTCAGTATATGAGATGAGGAGTGTGTGCCACACCTACGGGTGTGCTTATGTTGCTATTTTCATCATCAATTTAATTGATGTGCCAAATGGATAAAATCACACCTTGTTATATCAACTAGACCAATTGTTAAATAAATAAACAAACTACATATATAATCACCGCATATTATCCATTACCAATTAGGCCAATCTGTTTTGTACACAAATATCGGTAATATAATATCAAAATTGATCTTTATTTTTACCTCTCGCTAAGAGAGGTATTGGATTCATGCTAAAATCCGCATGTCCAGATTTTATTGAATAAGCACGATTTAAGGTCCCTAAAATCCGATTATAACATTTTTAAAATGATGTCTGTGTGTGTGTGTGTGTGTGTGTGTGTGTGTGTGTGTGTGTGTGTGTGTGTGTGTATGTGTGTATGTGTGTATGTGTGTATGTGTGTGTGTATGTCTGGATGTTGTAGACACGATTCCTCAAAAACTATAAGACTTAAAAAATATTTAACTGCAGTTTCCTCAATCTTACATTCCTGGGGAGAGCTGAAAAGGTTTTGGTAACAATTAAACAACCGGAAGTACTAGTTTCTTAGAAAAATTCTTCTAAACATAATTTTTGGGAGTTTTTTTTTCTTAAATATTGAAGAACATAAAATTCTCCATCTAATACAGTTAAAAATTTTATTATATCTTGCATAGATTTAGAGATAAAGACACTATAGGCTCTAAGGAAACCAGTTGACAAATTTGTTTATAACATGACACATGTCGTCAAATATCAACAGTTTTAGTGACATTCTGATAGCTTTTTCTGGGAAGTATATTTAATTTTTCTTATTGGTTTATTAATTAAATATTTGAAATTATAGGTAAAATTGTGGTTAAATGCATATATCCATCAGAAATACCGCCAATCTGGTTAATGAATTGGAACAATCTCTGACATTTAGAAACTTCCTCATACAATGAAAAATATACATAATTAGAATTATATATGTGCAGAAGACATGTTAAATACAATAAAAAAACAATATTTGAGTAAAGTTCTGTAATATTTTGTTATAAAACGACGGTTCGAAAGCGAAGTGCAGTACAATACTTATATAGCCCAATATGGAAATGGCGAGAGGTCTTGTGCTGGCCACAACAGATTTTTTATTATTGTTTTATAGTCATGTACATGTAACTGCTAATGGTCATAACTACAACAGTCGAGGTAAAGAGAATCTTATAATTCCAAAAATTAAGTTAAATAAATCTATTTATAATATGAACATTATGTGCCTACAGCACTTTTCTTTAAAATTGAAAAACTTATTTATTTCCTATTGTAAATCATATATATTCTAAATTTAGTAAATTTGAATATAATCCATAGCATGTACATATTATTATATATTGTTGGTGATCAATTAGAATTTTGATTGAAATGACAGGCGTTCAAAATGAAGCTTTCAGTGGGTATATTTAGTAATTAATACCTTTTGTACATGAAAATCTAATTTGTGGTACAAAATATTTAATGAATAGTTAATATAACTAAATTATCAGTTTGTATGCGGTGTGAGAATGGGTAGTGCGTTGCGTTGCATGAACCAGCGTTAACGTAATATTCTATAACGTGAACTTAACAATCCGTCCATTGTCTTGCATGGGTGCCTCGGTGTACACACTTAATCATATATTACATACACAACGCACATTATTGGAATTATACTAATAGATCGTCGAGTTCAATTAGCGCTTGTGCACCAACTTTCAGTAGCGTCACAGCAGCGTTAGCCGCATATATATATATATATATATATATATATATATATATATATATATATATATACGCTGAGACACGGCGATTTTAGTTTTTAAAAATACACATTAATATGTCCGACTTTCATTTGTTTTTCAGTTATGACGCCATCGCAACATAGATTTTTAGTTGTGGAATCCCATAGTCATTTTTCTTCTTTCTAGGATCATGCAAATAAATCTCAAGGGCGCATAACAATAATTCTGAGAAAAATCGAGCTGAACATCTAATACGTAATAATTAAAATCAAGACACCTTGATAAAAATTTTAAATCTAGCCAACTGTTTCCTATAAGCATTCTGCCATAATTATTGTAGTTTTCTGTTGAATTCTAATAATTCTACTAACATTGATTGAATGAAACAGTTGGCTAGATTTAAAATTTTTATCAACGTATCTATATATCTATATATATACAGTGCGTTAATTAAAAATCTGGCCATAGGCGTTTAACATGGGAAAACAGTTCAAAATTTTCTTTGCGCAAAAGTCCCCAATTAATTTTAGACAAAATGTTTCAATTAAATGTTGCAGATAATTATATTCTACGCCTAAATCAGAAAACAGTTTTAATTTTGCACGTTTGATAACTTGTAAAATCTAATTTGAAATTGTATAACAATGTTGCTCATTTCTAGCGATACCCATAAAACTGAAACAAAGTTACAAAGAAAGCGTATCGTTTGAACTGTCAGATATTTAGTTTTCAATAAAAAGTTACAGATAATTCAATTCTGCACCTAAATCATTACACAGGTATTATTTTTAAAACCTAACACTTACATAACTTTTATTATTATTATTTTTTCACATTCTGTAATCTATAAAATTAAATTTCTGACAGTTCAAACGATATGAATTTCTTTGTAATTTTTTTTCAATTTCATGAGTATCGCAACAAATGAGCAATATTTGTACAATTTCAAATTAGATTTTACAAGTTACTAAACGTACAATATTAAATCTGTTTAGTAATTTAGGCGTAGAATATTAATATCTACAACATTTATTTGAAACATTTTTGTCTAAAATTAATTGGGGACTTTTGCGCAAAGAAAAACTGTTTTCCCATGTTAAACGCCTATGGCCAGGTTCTTAATTAACACAGTGTTTATATACATAGGGTGTTAATTTAAAAATGGGCCACTGGCGTTTAACATGGGAAATCAGCTTTCCTTGCGCTAATCTTCCCATAACATATTTGTACTTATTGTCAAAATGACATGTCAAATAGTATTCCCGCTTTCACCTGGTGTTGTGTAAACTCTGTAATAAAAAGATCCCAAAAATTGTATTGCGAACTGCATCGTTTCTTTTTGATCACTCTGTAATATATTAATACCAGAATATCAATCAAGTTTAATAAATTTAACAATTAGATCATTTCATATGAGCGTTTAAGCTCCTTTTTTTGAAGTTATTCTATTGATCGAATTTCTATTGTAATATCATCATTATTGTGTCAAATTAGGGAAAACTCCTTTGACAAGAATCGTTTTGCGACAATACCGCTCTCAAAGACAATATTTAAATACACGGGCCATGGCTATCAAGAAAAACTAAGCGAGATCTATGAAAAATTGATCTAGCAGCAAAGTTTCCCGCACAGATACCAAGCAGAATTTGCAATCAGCAACTCTATTGATTAATCAAGGATGTTAGTCTTTCGCTTTTTCCGCTAGTTTTTTTTTTCCCTGGACTGGAAAGTTTGCTTATTCCCGGTTTAATGAATAAACAAAGAAGTACCTACTGTAAATATTTTGAAACCATTCTCAGCTTAATATTTATACTCTTTGTATGAATTTTTTTAAAAGAATATATTTTGTAATATGTTTTATCAATTTTATTTATGCCGGGTTGCAGAAACGTTTATTCTTTCCTTGTTCAGTTAGCGAACCATTAAAATGTACAAATTAGATTCAGTATTCTTGTTCTTATAACATTTAAATCATTGTTGTTAAAAAATCGCATTACATTTGTTCGTTTAGATGAACCGTTGATTGATCAAGGAATTGATGAACATTTCTACAACCGGACATTAGAGTATTAACATTCTAAATTGACACAATATACCCCACATTTAGATAAAAACTTCAAAATTTTCAAAAATCTAATTTTTAGTCAACATTTTAAATCAAGCCACAGGGACAGGACCGGCGATAGTTGGCTTAAGAGGTAAATGTAACCTCACTCACTTGTTCAAATGCTTTAAATATGCGTACACTTACGTAACATTGTCTTTACAATCAAATAATATTACTAACAAATTTATATCTCTATCCATTTTTGAATTAATGTCCCAAATGTCAATATACCCCATATTCAGATAAAAACTTCAAAATTTTCAAAAATCTAATTTACATATATCTAGATACATCTCAGTGCCCTGATTCCAAATTTGAAACCGCAGGTCGATATCTCGTTTCGTTCTCGAGATATTTAGATTCAAAGTTTTGCTCAGAACTGCCCATTTTTGGGTATTAACCCAAAAACGGGTCGAGATATGAATATGGCGACATCACCATTCGATTCTACGGGCAAAATTACATAAGTATACCAATTTTCATAATTATTAAACACCGCATACAATCTTTAAAGCAAAATAACTAAAAATGGCCAAAAATCGCAAAATCCTAAGGGGTACCCCTTACGATTTTTTCAGATTTTGGCAATTTTCAGGGGTTTTTAAACTTTTATTCATAAAAAATGAACCGGTTAGTCAAAAATTATGAAAATTGGTATACTTATATATTTTTGTCCGTAGAATCGAATGGTGATGTCGCCAAATTCATATCTCGACCCATTTTTGGGGTAATACCCAAAAATGGGCAGTTTTAAGAAAAACTTTGAATCTAAATATCTCGAGAACGAAACGAGATATCGACCTGCGGTTTCAAAATTTGGAATCAGCGCATTAAGAAGTATCTAGATACATAAAAATTATATTTTTGAAAATTTTGAAGTTTTTATCTAAATGTGGGGTATATTGACTTTTGGGGCAATAGTTCAAAAATGGGTAGAGATATAAACTTGGTAGTAATATTATTTGATTGTAAAGAGAATGTTACGTAAGTATACGAATTTTTAGAGTATTTGAATATCTGTGTGAATTTTTAGAAATAAAAGTATTGAAATAAAAATGGATAAATGCTATAAAAAAAGTTCCTTTAAAAAGATTCTATAAATCCAATAAAATTATAACATGAACATACACTATGTAAATGTCACTTGACAATTCCTTCTTTCTTCTTCAGCTTTCTCAAATCTTTATTAGGGGTCACTGTTTTTTACTCTTCTCTTTCACTCATTCCTGTCCAACGCATCTTCTTCACACAGTTCACACTTGGTTAAATGCATACCCTGAAAAATTTACGTACACATGCGCATTGTAGTTAAAATGAGTTTTACCGTTTCCGCTATTTATTTTGGCTTTATACGAGGGGAGTTTTTTATGTTATCTACCTAGCTATGAAAACAACGAGTTATAGAACAAATAAAATTTTATTTTTCTACGTAAGAACCGTTAACACTAACACACTTATTCCAACGTTTTTCTAATAAAGCTATGCCTGCAAAAAAAATCTTTTGGTAATTCTGCAAAATACGACTCCACTGCGTTTTCCAAGTCATCATTCGATAAAAAGCGACTCTCTCTCAAATGTGTTTTGAGTTTTGGAAAGAAATAATAGTCGGACGTGGTCAGGACTGTAAGGTGGATGTTGCAATTCGTCAAAGCCGCATTCATTGACTACTGCTTGAACAATTCGTGCTTTATGCACCCTGAAGTTGTTGTGCAGAAGCAGCATTTTCTGATCATAATTGTGTGGTCTTTTTTTCACGTATAGCCGCTTTCAAGTTCTTAATTGTGTCTTTGTAGACATGAAAATGTCACAGCAACTTGACATAAGAAAATTGTCGCGATAGCATATTGTTTTCATAGCTAGGTAGATAACATAAAAAACTCCCCTCGTATGAAAGAAATAGTTGGATCACCAATGATATTAGGAAAGCTAATACGCTGAAATATGGAAACTATTAATTTTTTAAAAATTCATACAAAGTTAAAAATGTTGTTCATATATGGACCATTGAAGCTGGTAAATATATTAGTTGGTCAATTTGGTTGTTGGATGAAACATTATATGTTGGGCACGGCCACGGAAGTCAATAATTGAAATCCATTGGATATCTAGAATTCCCTGGAACGAAGTAATTGGCTGGGTTGTAAGGCTCTGCTCTTTGTCTCAGTGTCATTTTACACCCGCGCCAGCGCCACGATTCGGATACGACTGATTTAGCCGAGAACATTCAAACTTCGCAAACTGTCATTGTGTCTTCAATGAAATGGAATATAATTACACAAAGTAATAAAATCATGTCATTTACTAATGATAATAATAAAACGTCAAACTAATCCAACAACAGAACTTTAAATCTAGTATCCTCATCAGTAAAGTCAAGAGTATGAACATTCACTTAGTGATTTTGAAATATGGCTTTAAATCTCATATCTGGTACAATGGGGTATTCATATTTCTTCAAACGATTAGTAGAGTACAGAGATAGTAAACAAAGTATGGGAATGACGTGTCTAGCCGTATTTTTACATTTTAAACTTATATACGTTATAGTATTCATTTTTATCATTTGTTGTAAATGACATTATTTATAAAAAATCTGATGTGGCCAACACAAAACCTCCCGCTATTTAAGTTTTATTCATTTAAATACATACCTACGTATTAACTAATGCAGCAAACTGTTTCATTGCATATAACTATTGCTTTATTTACTATTTTCTTTTTAAAATGTCACTATTATTAATTTGAAGTGATTAGTTTTTTGACAGTAACATTCACCTGTCAGTTATATTCATTTGAAATATGAACTGTGTAACAAAGAAATTGTGTTTAACTTAGGATGCGGGATGTATAAAAAAAAATAATTTTTAAATTTATCTGTAAATTATATAGAAAAAGTATTAATGTATTCCTATAGAAAATTCAATAATCTTTAATTTTCATAATGACAAAATGCGAAAAAATGGCATTTAATGGTATTTTTTGAAGAAAAACCATTATGAGCTTCAGGTAAAGTGCCATTTCCGGTTATCCGATTTACACCAAAATCTAATGGGACCTTTCCATATTAGAATAGGGTAGAAATACCTACAAGGTTACAGAATTTTCTGAATGATAGTATTTGAGTTAGAGTGCCAACAAAATCTGTACACATACAGACATACACACATACACACACACACACACATACACACATATATATATATATATATATATATATATATATATATATATATATATATATATAGACATCATCGTGAAAATGTTAAAATTGGATTCTAGGGACTTTAAAACGTGGTCATTTACTAAAATCTCGATATGTGATTTTTAGCACTCGTGTGATTAAACCTTTCGCCTTCGGCTCGTGGCTCAAACTTTACACTCGTGTGAAATATCCAACTTTCAGCACTAGTTATACAATATACTATTACTGTAACACACAAAAATGATTTCAATATCTACGCTAAAACGCTAGTACCTGACATCAAAAGAACCAAACTGCGTAAAACATATCAAAATGTGTCAATTATATAACTCCACCCATTGCTTAACACGATTCGTTATTATCGGTAGCTACATGATCAGGATTGTTATACATAATTTCAATAAAAATTAGAACTATTACATATTAAAGTTTATAGCACAAAAAAAGCTTATTTTAATAACATATAAATATTTTATCCAAATTTAGCCAAATTCTCAAATACTAACCAACATGCCAACATGTCCAATGTTGTAATGTCTTTTCTAGATAAAAATTAATCTGCTCCATTTTGTATTCACTATTAAAATGTCTATGTTTAGATACTAAAAACTATGTAAATATAAGATATATATATATATATATATATATATATATATATATATATATATATATTAATTATTGTAGAATAGTAAAAAATGCAGGAGGTGATATGTAATCCCAATGAGATTAGCACACTCCATTATCGCTTCAATCCAGATTATTAAATCACACAATTAGATCAATCACAATAATGCAAATTACTTCGCACAACAGACAATTATCTGCTCCATTCCTATTTACATTTACATATGTGCAATTCGGAATAGCATTAGTACACACAGTACGAGAAAGTTTCTGCTTGGAAAGGGACAAACTGAAATTTCCTGCTAGCTTGAAGAGTGGAGCAATTGGTGCAGGACAGGCTGAAAAATGGCCCACTCTTTCCCGTACGGCTGCAACCCTATTACACGCTATTACTGAGATACGGTTCATAATTAACAGACCTGTTATATTATAACGCTAATTACAGATAATCAAATCAGACTGAATTACGGTCTTTTATCTCTAAAACACAGATTCAGGTCCATACAGGAAAGAATTGTTTGAAATATCTATATGTTGGGCGTGACAGCAAAATTTTCTTAAATCACTCTTCATTATACAGGGTGTTATCGAATTTTGGGCAAAAATTTTAAGGGATTATAGTACTGACCAAAATGAGCCTAATCAAGATGGGCTTGATTTTCAATATTTTCCGAAATATAAAGCAGTTAAAAATGAGTTTTTACGGGGTTTACCTCTGTTATCTCGAAAACTTTAAATTTCCTAAATATGTATATCAGAATATGTATTTCAAAGTATTACCTCCCGCAACGTATATCGAGAACTACGTTCTCATCATCAGTAGAAACTACAAAGTAATAACCGAGAAGTTAAGATTACTCAGCATGTAAACCATGCCAGAGGTCAAAACAGCTCTGAGGAATAAGGGAGAACACGGATTATATAGAGACAGGAGTCATAGGTGACTGGATACCTAATTGAGTAACTAAGATTAAACAAAGTATATGTCTTATATTAAGTCATATAGTTTACAATTTGGGATGGGACCTAGATCCGCGTTCATCAATTTATCTTTAAATTTATATATTATAAAAATCTCGTGTGTGTCTAAATATCTATTATTATCAACGTATTTTAATAATTTTATATTAGAATTGTCAATTTTATTATTGTTAATAAACATATGTTGTGCTACAATAGATTTATCAGGATTACGGGTTTTTAAATGATCTTTAAACCGGGTATCAATTTGTCTTTTAGTTTGCCCATACCGTGAGTATTTTTTAATGTGAAACATTGGGTTTGTCATATCCATAGTTACGATTCGACATTTGATTGACAGCAATGTATTTGCGTGTCCCATTTAAAATGAAACATGGGGAACGAATTTGACATTTGATAAGACGTCAATAGAGGTTAATTTTGTTTAAATAATTATACCTGCTTTCCAAATTAAATTTAGTGTACCTTGTGCTCGAGTGATTTTCTAACTTGGCCAAATTTCTTCCAATATTTAAATATAATACTCTGTAAAATTCATTCCCTATGTTTTCAATGAGACAGGCAAATATATTACTGTCAATCAAATGTCAAGTCGTAACTTCAGCGGTTATCTGTCATATTGACAAGACGTCATTAGAGGGTAATTTTGTTTAAATAATTATACCTTTTTTCTAAAAATTAAATTTAGTTGCAAAAAAAATATTGTGTGCCCGAAATATGTTTAGTGCTCTCGAGTGGTTTTCTGACTTAGCTAAATTTCTGACTTAGCTAACATCTGTCAAGTTCGTTTCCTATGTTTCATTTTAAATGGGACACGCAAATACATTGCTGTCAATCAAATGTCAAATCGTAACCATGGACATGAAAACCCAATGTTTCACGTTAAAAGATACTCACGGTATAAACTTTGCCACAATCTATTCAGTCAATTTTATAAACAACGGATTTTTTATTATTATCTATTTTATCTTTAGGTTTACCTAATAATGATTTAATAGTGTTACTTGATTTATAAGTTACCTACCGTTAAATTATGATTTTTAAAAATTTTATTTAAACCTTCGGATGCATTATCATACGGCAATGCTATATATTTATTATTATTATTTTTATTATTAGTTGGCGTTAAAGTTGTGAAATCTAACACGGATTGACCATTTTTAAATTCATGGACTAGTTTATCAATAGTTTTACCCGGGAATCCGTTATATTTAGCTATTTCTATTCATTTTCAAAACGTGTTTTGTTTAACGGAAATTTGGTCAGTTATTAATTAAAAAGTTAAACGTTGCTAATTTATGTTGCCAAAAATGATTCGAGTCAGCTGTTATAAATCGATTAGTATAGTGTCAAATTCTAATTTAGTTTTGTTTCTAATAACCAGTGTGTCCAAAAATGGTAAATGTTTATTGGTTTCTTTTTCAATCATAAATTTAATTTAAGGAAAAACTGAATTTAATCTGGCTAAAAAGTTATCTAAATCGCAAGTTTCGGCATTAATAATAGCGAAAATTATTGTTAAGGTTAAGGGTTTTTTTCTTTAGTTATTAAAATGAGTAGATGAGATGCACCTGGATTCGTTTACCATGAAAATTACATCGTTATACCGTCTAATTCTTGATGACCTCTTATTCTGTACCAGATCGCAATCTGGCGCGTTACCGGTTGGGAACCGATATCGATATTGGTTCGACGTTCCAACATTCGACTCGCCTGCTAATTGAACACGCAACGGCAGAGCGGAAGCGGTAAAATTCTGATTCGCAGATTTCTTACGAGCACGTTTGAGATCAGATTCACCAATCGAATAAAGTGCAGGAGAAAATTACGATACCAGAATGTTTTCTTTTTGCTAAAAATGATCACGATAAATAGTGTTGCGGAGGATATTTATCTATGGCAAATTTAGTTTTCATAAATAAATAGGGTTAGCCTGATATAAATCATTTTTTAATCTTTTTTAGAAAATTATGATTTTTTCCAACTCTGAAAATAGTATACAACATATTTGAATTTGAAATGTAGGTATTACAAGCATTACATACTGTAAAGAGAAATATAATAAGAAATTTCGAAATTACCTTTTAACATCTTGACCAGTGGCGTAACTAACGGGCCAGCAGGGGGGCCCGGGTCCTAAAGGGGCCCCAAGATAAATCTATTTAAATATATCATTTTTAATCTCCCGCTACCCTTGGTAAGGGAGGTATAGGGATCGTGCTAAAAATCACATATCGAGATTTTAGTAAATGACCACGTTTTAAAGACCCTAGAATCCAATTTTAACATTTTCACGATGATGTTTGTATGTATGTGTGTGTGTGTGTGTGTGTGTGTGTGTGTGTGTGTGTGTATGTGTATGGATTTTGTTAACGCTCCAACTCAAATACTATCAATCAAAAAATTCTGAAACCTTGTATTTCTACCCTATTCTAATATGAAAAGAAGTCATTAGATTTTGATGTAAATCAGATAACCGGAAATGGCACTTTACCTGAAGCTCATAATGGTTTTTTACGCATTTTATGTCATTATGAAAATAAAGATTATTGAATTTTCTACAGGAATACATTAATACTTTTTCTATATATTTTACAAATAAACTTAAAAATCATTTTTTTTTTTAAAACAAAAGTTCCGAAGCCAAAGATAAACACAATTCCTTTCTTACACAGTTCATATTTCAAATGAATGTAACTGACAGTAAATGTCACTGTCATAAAAATAATCACTTCAAATTAATAATAGTAACATTTTAAAAAGAAAATAGTAAATAAAGCAATAGTTTTATGCAATGGAACAGTTTGCAGCGTTAGTAAATATACGTAGGTATGTATTTAAATTAATAAAAATTAAATAGCGGGAGGTTTTATGTTGGCCACATCAATATAAATAAATCAAAGTTAAATATTTTCCTGGAAAATTGGTAGGCCTTGGAAAAAAATTGTTTATGCTAAATTATAGAACAGGTTGTATCAAATAACTTTTTCTTGTATCTTTAATATTTCAGACGATATAAGCTGGACAATGAAAAATCAACCACCCTGTATAGTTACACTTATATGCAACGAATTTAATCGTAGCTGTTCGAAAATTGCAAGTCAAATATCTACGAGATAATTCGTAGTCGGTGTCGTAGCCAAGAAACGCAAACTACGAGTTATCTCGTAGTTGGCAGTGAACATGTTAAGTACTTTGCAACTGTAGTAGGTGAAAATGAAAATATTTTTTTTGTGAAAAGTTGTACAAAATTAAAGACAAATTTATGGTACAAAGTATTTGCTGTAAAGTTCTGTAAATAGCAATTTGTCAAAAAAAAACTCATATAATGAATGTCTGTAGAATAGAATCAAATGACTTTGTCAAAACCTTTATCCAAGTGAGTTGACATATTTATTGACATTTCCAGATTTATGTACAGTTTCATATTTACCTTACATTTCACTTTGCTTTTAATATAAACTTCTCCATTCAACGTCACTACCACATACCGCAAAATTCATTTTATCAATATATTCAAAAATATTTGTAAAGAATTTTCCATAAATACATTTGGTTCGGCCAGCAAGGAACATATTTTAAGGCGTTCTCCGATTTCCTGAGCCAGTGGAAGTGGAACTGTAGAGAGCACTCTTGTATCCAGCGGACCGTCTCTCTACGGAGACCCTTACCTCGAGTTGAGTCCGCGCGCCACTGGTCAGACAGTGGCGGAGAACATAAGTGGACATTCTTCTCTTCACAAGAATCCTTAACCAGCTCCTGATTTTGCACCACTCGGTTTAATGATCGAGCTGACAACATTTTTTCCTCATTCTTGTTTCTTTCCACATGACGGATTCAGGTTTAAGGTGAATATATTTTTGATCACTATGTTTTCAAGAGCATACGTAAGATTTTATGCTTGTATGAGTTTTGTGAATTGAAATTTGGATTTTGAATTATCTGGGGAAATAAGTGATGCGTGAAAGGTGTACCACATGAATATTTTGAAAGCAGTTCATAAATCTGAATTTAGTATATTTATCAATTCTACAGGGTGTTATGTAAGTAAGTGATCAACGCTTAACCCATGCTAGAACTGACTCCAAAGATAGTAAATCTGGCAATAATTTTTGTTTAACATATTTTCTACAAGAACTAGAGGCCTTTAAAACTGACCAATAACGTCATAGTTCAAAACTTTATAGAAAAGTAAAAATCAATGTGGTCTCTGGAAAAAAATATTGATTGTCAATCTGACGTTAAATGTTTTTTTTGCATAGATGTACAATTTATATTCTGTTTTTTTTTTTTTTGATATTCTCAAAATACCATTTACCTTTACCAACCAAGAGTATGCAGACATGCATATGGTTTATAGCGAGACATTACAAAATAGTCGTGCTGTTGTAAGACGATACAGAGAGTTATTTCCAAATAGACGTCAATGATTTTGTCATTTGTGACAGGTATCACATTTTTTCCAGAGAACACATTGATTTCTACTTTTTTTATAAAGTTTTGAACTATGACGTGATTGGTCAGTTTTAAAGGCCTCTAGTTCTTGTAGAAAGTATGTTAAACAAAAATTATTGCCAGATTTACTATCTTTAGGGTCAGTTCTACCATTGGTTAAGCGTTGATCACTTACTTACATAACATCCTGTATATTCACTCAATTACCGTGAGTATTTTTTAACGTGAAACATAGGGTTTGTCATATCCATGGTTACATCTAGATATTTGATTGACAGCAATGTATTTGCCCGTTCCATTTAAAATGAAACATAGGGAACGAATCTGACAGAAGTATTATATTTAAATATTGTAAGAAATTTAGCGGAGTCAGAAAACCACTCGAGAGAACTAAACATATTTCGGGCACAAGGTGCACATAGTATTTTTTCTACATCTAAATTTAATTTTTAGAAAACAGGTATAATTATTTAAACAAAATTAACCTCTAATGACATCTTGTCAATAGACAGATAGCCGTTCAATTTTCCTATAAGTTATGATTTGACATTTGATTGACAGCAATGTATTTGTTTCATTTAAAATGACATATGGGGAATGAATTTGACAGAAGGATTATATTTAAATATTGTAAGAAATTTAGCCGAGTCAGAAAACCACTCGGGCACAAGGTGCACACTATATTGTTTCTACAACTAATTTTAATTTAGAATGCAGGTATAATTATTTAAACAAAATTAACTTCTATTGACGTCTTATCAAATGTCAAATCATCATTACCGAAATATGTGTACAACGCAGATTGGCGCACTCAGTAATGGATGATGTATTTATATTTATTTAAATATATCATCACGGAATATTACCAATTTCCGGGTTTACCTATTTGCTTTCTACACAGATTTCGGTTGGGCACTCATTGCTGGTTTGGAGAGTGCCCACAGGGGTCGCTTTTGTGAGTTGCCATTTAAAATTAGAAATAATTTTTTGGCGTCGGTCGGCATCGAACCTGGTTCCCCAGATTTACGACCATACACTCAGGCACACGGCTATGAGATTCCTAACACAAAAAAACTGTTCGAAAAGTACGAAGCTGTTGCAATTCTGTAAGCTATATAATAGCTTGTGTGACAACGCCTTTAAGAAAACACGTTTGTTGCGGAGTGCATTTCTTTTGTTCCTGGTGGAAATCCTCACTGCACGCCACTGAACACGGACATGAGATTTGATCGGCGGTTGTGAGATAAACCGGAGATAGTCCTGCTACTCTACCCCACTTCGTCGCTATATAACATTTCCCATATCTCTACGTCATCTATCTCTATATGATAATGTACGGACTCGGAAATGAAACGCATTTAAATTGGTTTCGGCTTTTGGTTTACTTACAACAATACACACGTTTTATTTCTTTATTTACTCTACTCTCGGTTCTTCAAAGTAATATACATGCCTCTTACAAAACATACCGGTAGAAAAGGTTACATGTTAGACTTCTCATGTGAAACTTAAAACAAATTATTAAAATATCTTTCAGAACTCATATTATTAATTGGAAAAATACTACCTTTTTTAAGTTTAAGTTCTGTAATTTATTATTTTAACCCAACGTTTCGGCACCATAAACTGGTGCCTTCTTCAGGGGATACAATGACATATTTTTTGAAATAACAAAATCAACAAGTAACCAACGTAACAAGAAATGTTCATAAATGTTACCTTTTTATGTATATAATTTTCTAGACAATATATGCATGTCCGGCGAAAACATGGACGGCGAACATGCAACTTCTCAAGAAAAAATCTCCTTTTGCCAGAGGAAAAACCGTCCCAAAAACTGGCAGAGAAGTGATCTGTATAACTCAAGAGACGCTTTATCGGTAGCGAAATACCGCAGCCGTACTCTTTATTAACAGATGTTAATTAATAATATGAGTTCTGAAAGATATTTTATACCATCTTTATATATTCATGAAATAGCGTTATTTGTGAAGAAAAACCTATCACTTTTTCTATTAAATAAAAATGTGTACTCAAAAATGACCACTCGACAAGAAAACCTAATAAATATTCCCGTACACAAATCAAGTCTATTTGCGAAGGGTCCCTATTATAGGGCTTTAAAAATTTATAATGCTTTACCTGTGTATATTAGAGAAATTACTGATGTAATTCATTTCAAAAGGGAACTACACTCACATCTTGTTCAACACTGTTATTATAATATTTATGAATTTATGTCTTGGTACTTTCAATTTGACAATGTCTTGTACCACATAATAGACAAACAAACTACTCTATTCTATTACGTCAGATTACCCATTTCTGAGTGTGCCAGTATACGTTCGGTAATGATGGTGACATATTTGCACCGTGCGGACGTTTACCAAACGTCACCTCACGGACACTCATTGCTGGCGTGGAGAGTGCACCACAGGGGTCACTTAAGTGCCATTTAAAATTCGAAATATTTGGCGTCGGTCGGGATCGAACCCGATTTCCCAGATTCGCGACCATACACTTAAGCGCGAGGTTACGGAACCCCATTAAAAAAACAACTGCGCTAAATAATTTTACGTTTGCACAAGTTTTTTTGATTTCTATTTCCTTGTGAAATAAAAATTGAAAATCATATTTTTTTACTATAGGGAGTATCCAAGATATTTATACGAAGAATTTTTTATTTGATATAATAATAAAAAAGTTTTTTTTGAAAACCGCAGTTATATATCGATTTTCAACAATTTATGTTATTGTACGAAATATAAATAAATACGAGAATATTTTATTTTCCATTTTATCTGAATATTTGTCTTTCTTCAGTGAATTTGGAGATTAAAAAATCAAGTGTTAAAATCGTGTAGTCTATCCTATATATAAAAGATTCAAATATTATTAATTCACAAATATGCGTATAATTAAAAAGATTATGTAGTGTGTATATTTTGAAACATCCCTCTCTACTCATACGTTGTAAAATTGAATCTAAATTTTGTTCCACATTACCATGCTATAATCTCAATACGGTACAAGTACGGTACACAATCTAGAATCTGTGTCAAGGGATTCGAAGAGCACTACAAACTCAGGACCCTCCCTCTATAATTAGGGTGAAAATCCTTTTCATTTGCTCTCTCACTTGAATAATTTAATTGTTACGCATTCATTTTATGGAATTATTACACAATCATAATCTATTTAAGTACTAAATTAGCATTAGTAATTTATTCTTAATACGTCATTGCTGACTTTGCCAGTCTGCATTATATTTCCAATGAATTTTTTTTAAAAGAAAAACCGTTAAAAGTTTGTATAAGTGATACTTTCGGTTATCCGATATACACTAAAAGCTAATGAACTCTTCCCACATTAGTATAAAATGGACATACAAAATTTCAAAATTTTCTGATTGATAGTATTTGAGTAATTGTGTGCACACGATCCACGCGGACACACGGAAACACACACACACACACACACACACACACACACACACACACACACCTCCCGCTACCCTAGGTAAGGGAGGTATAGGGATCGTGCTAAAAATCAGATATAGAGATTTTAGTGAATAAGCACGTTTTGATGTCCCCAGAATCCGATTTTAACATTTTTACAATGATGTCTGTAGGTATGTATGTGTGTGTGTCTGTGTGTGTGGATCTTGTGGACACGATTACTCAAATACTGTCAATTAGAAAAATTTTAAATTTTGTATGTCCATTCTATACTAATGTGGGAAGAGCTCATTAGATTTTAGTGTATATCGGATAACCGGAAGTAACATTTATACAAGCTCTTAACAGTTTTTCTTGTAAAAAATTCATTGAATATAATCTTTTAGCAACTTTTACCAATACAAATTGAATATAATGGCACAATATTCAATTCTACGATAATAGCATTTAGTAAATAACTTGAAATAACTTTATATTATATTATAAAATAATTTATTTTTGTACATCACTTTGCCTCTGCGTCAAACAAAAACATTACCTTAATAACAAATTTGACATATTTAAACAAATGTCACTGTCACGAAACAATTTTCATTAAAATTAAAAATGAAACCGTGTTAAGAAGAATTTAGTAGTTTAAATATGATTCTAATGAAATTAAGGTTTGTAAAAATAATATATTTTCCATCATACATAAATATTAGATATACAGGATAATTCAATTTAAGTTTGATGTTTGCAGCATTATATATCAAACAGCACTCAATAAGAACGTGATTTCAAATTGTCAAATAATAGTTTGCAACTACACATTTACGAAATGGATAATGTACGGCAAAGAATTTAAACAGATTGCGTTTTAGAGCATAAGGAAGTTGGTGATGATTTTGATAATAATGTGTGTGTGACGATTTTTCCTTAAAATATATTAATGATCCAAAAGTTCACAAGTTGGTATTTAATACTCTTATATAATTTGAAACAACATATTATATTTTGACTATATATGATAAACCGGATGTAGTACTTAATTTGAAGCTCTAACAGATTTTTCAGGAAAAACATAATAAATTATAATCCAAAATTTCGTATTACAAACTTTTCTATTTATTGGAACAACGAAGTAGATTTTGTTTACAAACGATCAATCGGAAGTGAAACTTTACTTGAAGCTCATTGCTATTTTAAACATGGAATTGGCGGGAGGTCATGTGCTGGCCACATCAGATTTTTTTATCTAAATGTAAGGGTGCTTCAGTTAAATTAGCTAACATATACTCCAATTCCAGTATCTTACAAATGACAAATTGCATAACGAAATGAATACCAACTCAATAAATCCAAATTTGTAGTATTAAAATTCAAGTCATACAAGTACCGTCGTGATTCATCAAATTTATGGGCTTTAATATGAAGAAATAAAAAATACTGTAGGAAGGATTCGGATTCCGTAGTCCCGCTGCAGAGTGGGGCGACTCAAGACTCAAGTCAAGCAATTGATGATCAGTGATTTGGAATGAAACGGGAGTGAGTGAACGGCTGAACTGAAGGGCTGTGAATCAGCCCACAATTGACAAGATTTCTCGAGGCTAGTTCACACTTCCGATCAAATGCATTAGGTTGTATGTACTACATCTCTAACATATGTTTTCCAAATTATAGAATAGATAAGTATTTAGAATGGGGTCCCGTGGCCGCGTGCCTGAGTGTCTGGTCGCGAACCTGGGGGAACCGGGTTCGATCCCGACAGACGCCAAATATTTCCAATTTTAAATGGCACAAAAGTGACCCCTGTGGTGCACTCTCCACACCAGCTATGAGTGCCCGTGAGGTGACGCCTGGTAAGCGCCCACACGGTAAAATATATCGTCATCATTACCGATGTCTACATGTGTTGTAGATACTGGCACAACCAGAAATGGGTAATATGCCGTGATGATATATTTATTTATTTTATTTATAAGTATTTAGAACTGCCTATATTGCGTTTCATCTAGAAAATAGTTTACGATTTAATCCAAAAATAAAAAAATCTGTTGTGGCCAGCACAAGACCTCTCGCCATTTCCATTTTATGTTATATAAGTAATGTATTGCACTTCGCTATCGAACCATCGTTTTGTAACAAAAAAAATTACAGAACTTTACCCAAATATTGTATTTTATTGTATTTAACATGTCTTCTGCACACATACAATTCTAATTATATCTATTTTCCATTGTATGAGGAAGTTCCTATGTCAGAGATTCTTCAATTCATTAACAAGATTGGCGGTATTTCTAATGGATATATGCAGGTTACCTGTCTATAATTTTAAATATTTAATTAATAAAACCATAAGAAAGATTAAATTTACTTCCCAGAAAAAGCTTTCAGAATGTAACTAAACTTTTGATTTTTGACACTGATATGTCATTTACAAATTATATTATAAACATTTGAATTTGCCAACTGGTTTCCTTAGTGTAGTTTCGCATACTCGGCTTGTTATATCCCGATATTCTATATATTATAGCGTCTTTATCTCTAAATTTATAGAAGATATAATAAAAAATTTAAATGTATCAGATGTAGAATTTTGTTCTTCAAAAGGCGTAATATCAAAAATTTTCAAAAAATAATATTTAGAAGAATTTTTTTTTTAAATTACTACTTTCAGTTGTTCAATTGTTACCAAAACCTTTTCAGCTCTTCCCAGGAATGTCAGACTGAGGAATCCATAGTTAAACAGGTCTTATGTCTTATAGTTTTTGAGTAATTGTCCCTCCAATATCCATACATACATACACACATACACACATCCATACACACACACACACACACACACACACACACACACACACACACAAAATTTAATACTGCTAATGTCATCTAGTAGAACTGTTTAAAACTTTTAATTTCATTGTTTCAATGTTGACTACAGGGCGACATTAAAAACGTCTGTACTTCACACCACACAAATTTCCAATACAATGTTCTGTATTAATTTTCATTATTTAATACATACATACATAAAATCACACGTGTCCCACTTAGTGGGTTAGCAAAAACCCGAAATCAATAGTAACAATAAGAAAAGGGATAAGAGTAAGAGCTCAGCTGACTCACTTCACTCTTTAACAACATTCTTCTTTCGCCTTGTCCACAATCATCACAGCATTCATACATAAGAACATATTAAAGTGACCGATTTTCGGTAGCGAATAACCGCATCCGGACCACAATAATAGTTACGCAACAATCATCCTTCGCCACACATTCCTATCCATGCATACTTCTTTCACCTCAGCCACATTCATAAACGTATTCATCGTACAACTACTATTATATTTAAACTTGCTTCACTGTAAACTTGTTTCACTGTGAAATGTAACAATATGTTATTTAATCATTTTTCTATTAATTTTTTTAACCCGAACCCAAACTGAAATTAACCTGTATATTCAACGATTAACCGGCGCAAAATTTTTTGGGTTTTGAAAACCGGAACGATAACCCCGAAGCTTTATTTTGCTTGGAACCGAATCTCCGAACCCGAACCTTAAAAACAAAAAGTTCTTTGAAGATACCATTCACCATTCCTCGTGATCTGATGTGAACTGGTCTTAAAGGACTGCAGAATCAGTGGTCGATGAGACACAATTGATAAGTTTTACGTTATACAATAGAGCACAATTTAACTAGCGTCTGGGTCCCCCTGACATACATATGTCCCATTGCGTCTCTGTTAGCGTCACTGCATTGCGCTCAGACTCGGAACGAGAACGAAAATGAGATCGAATCCAGCGAGCTGACAAGTTTTTCACAAAGGAACTTTGTCTTTGGAAATTAGATCTTTACAATGCATACCACTTTTCAAAACACGCGTACAGTATTACATTTCACTAATGAATGAATGGCGAACTAGCAAGTGAAATTAAATTGTAATGAGTTCATTATTTTTGTCAGTAAAGTCGAGTTACAATATATTTGCATCAGTGAGTGGTGTGTTACTACATAAAAAAGGAATATCACCTTCAAAAAGAATACGACTGGAATGCTCTAATTTGCAATCCATTTTTGAATTAATGTCCCAAAAGTCAATATACCCCATATTCAGATAAAAACTTCAAAATTTTCAGCAATCTAATTTTCATGTATCTGATACTTCTCAGTGCACTGATTCTAAATTTGAAACCGCAGGTCGATATCTCTTTTCGTTCTCGAGATATTTAGATTCAAAATTTTGCTCAAAACTGCCCATTTTTGGGTAATAACCCTAAAATGGGTCGAGATATGAAGGTGGAGATATCATTATTCGATTCTACAAGCAAAATTACCTAAGTATACCAATTTTCATAATTTTTGAACACCGCATACAGTCTCTAAAGCAAAATAACTGAAAATGGCCAAAAATCGCAAAAATCTAAGGTGTACCCCTTGCGATATTTTCAGATTTTGGCAGTTTTCAGGGGTTTTAAAACTTTTATTCATAAAAAATGAACCGGTTAGTCAAAAATTATGAAAATTGGTATACTTATATATTTTTATCCGTAGAATCGAATGGTGCTGTCGACAAATTCATATCTCGGCCCATTTTAGGGTTATTACCCAAAAATGGGCAGTTTCATGTTAAACTTTGAATCTAAATATCTCGAGAACGAAAAGAAATATCGACCTGCGGTTTCAAAATTTAGAATCAGCGCTTTGAGAAGTATGTAGATACATGAAAATTATATTTTTGAAAATTTTAAAGTTTTTATCTGAATATGGGGTATATTGACTTTTGGGGAAATAATTCAAAACTAGGTAGAGATCTAACTCAGAAATGGGTGATTTTGAGAAAATATTTGAGGTTGAATATCTCCAAAACTAAAAGAGATATCAACCTGCGTTTTCATGATTTGGAATCAGTGCATTGGTAAGTACGAGATACATGAAAATTGGATTTTTGAATATTTTCAGCTAAATCATTTGGTTCATTTCTCATATTTTTATGCACCACTCATACACGGTTAGAGATAGAACAACGGACGATAGATGTCTAAATTCAGCATGAAATTCTCTTTCATTTCATGTCACGCATGATTTTTTTACATCATCGGATCTCGTGTTACAGCCCTTGCAACAATCTCAATATTCGTCATGAAAAGACGAACTTCCCTGCTTTAATGAGTAAATAACTATAAATTAACTATATGTTTTGTTCAGATTATTTGGAAATATTTGACATACTTGAAATATACAGTCGCGGACAAAAGTATGGAAACTATTAAATATTTATTTTTTTTTAAATATGTTTATAGTTCTCGCAAATTTGAATCGTATTTTCTAAAGTCAATATATCGATGAATATATTCACAAGAAATCTTTTGATATTGACTGTACGATTTAAGTGAAATAACATATACTCGTTTTTTCGGTGGACAAAAGTATGGAAACTTATTGAAAATATGGTTTTGTCTTACTTTCAGTTGTATTTTGTCATTTATTTAGTAAGTTGATGTTAAGATGGGTAAAAATAAATCTTTTTCCGACGACTTGAGAGAAAGGGTAGTACAGCTTCATAAAAAAGATGCTGTGAAACAGCGTAATATTTAATTTTTTTTTTTAAATCAGTAAAAATGGCATATCAATGATTTTGAAAAAAAAATCGCAGTATAGAAGTGTTAAAATTAATATAAAAGTCCGTGGTCCAAGAAAACTAGTGCTAGAATTGATAAAAACCATTCGGCGTCTATCCGTAAGTGATCCTACTTTATCATCAAGTGAACGTTCTGCAAAAATTCGGGAACAATTTCATGTAGATTTGAGTGATCGCACTGTAATACGATGACTATGTGATGTGGAATTACTAGGAAAAATAACCGTTAAGAAACCTGTACTATCAAAGAAAAACAGGAGGGCCAGAACTGCATTTGCATAGGAACACTCATCGTGGACGAGTGAAAAATGGCATACTGTCCTTTGAAGCGATGAAAGCAAGTTCAAAATATTTGGTTCCGACGGGAGTTAATATGTTACACATCTTGAACTTGCTTTCATCGCTCCAAAGGACAGTATGCCATTTTTTACTCGTCCACGATGAGTGTTCCTAAGCAAGTGCAATTCTGACCCTCCTGTTTTTCTTTGATAGTACAAGTTTCTTAACGGCTATTTTTCCTAGTAATCCAACATCACATAGCCATCGTATCACAGTGCGATCACTCAAATCTACATGAAATTATTCCCGAATTTTTGCAGAACGTTCACTTGATGATAAAGTAGGATCACTTACGGATAGACGCCGAATGGTTTTTGTCAATTCTAGCACTAGTTTTCTTGGACCACCGACTTTTATATTAACTTTAACACTTCTATACTGCGAATTTTTTTTCAAAATCTTTGATATGCCACTTACACTAATTTTTTTTAAAAAAATAATATTGCGCTGTTTCACAGCATCTGTATGAAGCTGTACTACCCTTTCTCTTAAGTCGTCGGAAAAATATTAATTTTTACCCATCTTAACATCAACTTACTAAATAAATGACAAAATACAACTGAAAGTAAGACAATTAAAATCATATTTTCAATAAGTTTCTACCGAAAAAACGAGTATATGTTATTTCACTTAAATCGTACAGTCAATATCAAAAGATTTCTTGTGAATATATTCTTCTATATATTGACTTTAGAAAATACGATTCAAATTTGCGAGAACTATAAAAAAAATGAAATATTTAAAAGTTTCCATACTTTTGTCCACCACTGTACATATATATAGTTATACTATAGGATGGAGAATCTCTCATAATAGCAAATAAGGAATCTTTATAAAGATCCTGGTGACTCGACATTGCAATTGCACTAACTGGATTACCGTGACTACATCTATTCTGGGCGGTGGCATTCATTTAGCTTGGTGGCGCTGCACTCGCTCAAGCACAATGCCACAGCCACAGCAGTCCTGCCTCAGAACGTGTGACGAATTACTTGTCTCTTTTGTACTGTCGTTGACGTCATTGTCGTTCTTTCTGTGATCACTGGCGCTGGCGCTCTGCACACTACACGAACCAGTGTAAAGAAAAATGTGATACGTGTTCTGTTTTGTACAAGTTACCGATGTTACTTTTTCAACCAAAAACGAAATAGGCTAACTATTGCAAGGGTTAGAAGACGAACAGAGTTTGCTCAATAATAATTTCATTTCTTCCATAGTTCATTTAACAACCAGGAACTTGAAAACTAAGAAATATTAACCACTTACTGTATGTTAATCATAATAATAATAATAATTTATTCGCAAAAAATGAAAAAATACAAAAAACGTACAACAATGGTCAGTCAAAACATATAAATACAAGTTAAAATTAATAAAAAATAATACAATGTAAATAAAATACAATAAAAAGGGTGATAAAAACACAGAGAAATAGTTAAGTCAATCGAAACATTTAAAAAACGTAAAGTAAATAAAATAAATTAAGGATGATCAAAGTTTAAAAAATCGTCAACTGAATAAAAACAATGACGAGTCAAATATTCTTTGAGATCTTTTTTAAAACACTTTGGATTACTTTTATATAATCTGGCAATCTATTAAAAAAAAATATTGGCATGTAAGATACATTCCCGAGAAAATTTTGAGTGCGATGTTTAGGTATATATAATTTACCCACATTATATGTGCCACAGAATCCGTGAAGGAGAAAAGATAAAGGACCAAGTACACTACCTTGCGGTACTCCAGATGTTATGGGTTTTCTTTCAGATTTAAACGTATATCCATCAAGATTTATATGCACTATTTGACATCTCTTAGACAAGTATGACTTTATCCACAGAAGGGCATTTTCACGAATGCCATAATGAAACAATTTATCAAAAAGTATGTCATGGCTTATGGTATCCAAAGCCTTAGTTAAATCATGTAAATGTCAAAATATTTCTTCAAATAAAAAGGCGCAAGTGTCAAGGCAAATTGATAATACATTAAAATATCATAATTTTAAATAATTAATAACTTGGGTTATTTTTTAGTGAAAATGCAAGTATTTGGCATCGTATCTAGCTTATTTTTTCATTTAATTTTAAGGTTAGGGGTAATTTTTAATTTTATTATTAAAGAAAATAGCTAGGTACTTGTCCCTATTTTTTCAATCAATACAGATTGTTAAAAAAGGTACAATAAATATAAATAAATAAATATATCTTCACGGCATATTACCCATTTCTGAGTGTGCCACAATTTGCTTTATCGCAGATATTGGTAATGATGACATATTTGTACCGCGCGGGCGCTTACCAGGCGTCACCTCACGGGCACTCATTGCTAGCGTAGTCACTTTTGTGCCATTTAAAATTTGAAATATTTGGCGTCGAACCCGGTTCCCCAGGTTCGCGACCAGACACTCTGGCACGCGGCCACGGGACCCCATAAAAAAATATAAAATAATAATAATTAAATACATATAAATATTATTTTTATTTTCGGAAAAAAGGAACACGTAAAAATGAAATCTACATACTATTTATTCTGTGATTCGTGTTTTTTTAAACATTAATATTTTGTTTATTACTGTTTTCAGTCTGTTTAATTTTTGTGATACAAATTTACTCTGGTAGATATTTACAAGTATAAAATACGGTTAATTGAATTCTTCGCAAAATAAATTTGTCTCTTTTTGCTAACGTGATTCTGAATTTGCAAAAATAAATAGGACATTTCATTTGAATGTTAAGGTGTAAGTGAAGGCAAGCGAAAAGCCCTCTATTTTGTGTAGCTGTAGGTATATCGTCAGTGCCATTCATAATTATTTCAAAGCTCCCTAAATTATTCATTATCGCACTCTTGACTTTTAATGAATCCTACGGTAGAGCCAACAGCACAGCAGACCAGACTACAAGGGTTAAGTGAAAGGAATTATACTTTTCCTTTTCATTTTGGTCTGCAACTCGTTGTCGTTTCAATGCAACGACTCTGACTTTCACAAGAACTAGATGGCGTCATGATATGTTTTCATTACTCTGCATTTGTAGGTTATTTTTTTAAAAAAGTCTTTCTTCGTGATATAATTAAAAATCTTTTCTTTCTGTCCATCGAGGTATGTTAATATTATTCAAAGCGGAATCTTAACTTTCACGTTTCCGTAAGTACTTGCTTAAAGGCTTTGTCACACGAGCAATTTTATCACCAACTAGGTACTTGTCGATTCGCAACAACTTCATGTACTGCAAGCAATTTTTCTCGTGTGACAATGTGACTTATTTAAAGAATCTAGTTTTCGGTCTTGTTCGGAAATTTTATTTTATTTATTTATAGTAATTAGGTTAACGTTAAAGAATCATCTCTTAAGTTATTTATTACTTTATATAAGTGAATAAGTAGAGCATTGTTACGTCTACCAGATAATTTTGAGAACTTGAAATGTTGGAGTAAATATGAATACGTTATATTGTAATCAGGGTAGATATTATTGACTTTGAAATATAAATACCGTAGAACTTTCTTTTTAATGGGTTGGTAGATCGTTTATGAAAAGAAGAAATAGAAGGGGGCCTAAGTTGGAACCTTGTGGTACGCCAGAGGACGCGGAAAAAGTATTTGAATTTTAGTATCATATGTCGATTTTCAGTGAATGTACATGAACCATTTAAAAGAATATATCTAGACTTATATAATTATTATTAAATATTATATCTATTATACAAATAAAAATATATATATATATATCATCACGGCATATTACCCATTTCTGGGTGTGCCAGTATCTACAACCAGGGATAGTAATTGAAACCGGAACCGAAACCATTAACCGAAAAATACCGAAAAAAAATGAGAACCGCAACCGAAACCTGTACCGAAATTCGAAACAGATACAAAACCGGAACCGAAAGCAAAACCCCTTTTTATTTATCGGTTAACCGTATTATATACAGGGCTCTTGTTAGTTGTTAAATATTGTAAATTTTTATTATTAAAATACTATTGTATAAAAAAGTTGAAGTATAAATTTATTTTCTATTTGTTTTTTTTTTTTGTCGAAAAGTATTTTCAATTTTCAACGTAGTCAACGTAGTATCTTAATCGGGTGGCGCTCGAAATCTGTTACATGTTACATTTACATAGGCATTTAACATGGGAAATTAGAATATTTTGAATTAAAACTGATTGTTAAAAAATTTTGTTCACGTGTTTGTGGACACTTTTTTCATCATTATAATAATTAATTGTTCAAAATTAATAATATTATTATTCTCGTAAATTACTTTTGCAAAACTGAAACCCTTTTAGTAAAACCGGTATACCAAAACCGATTGCTGTATAATGTAACTGTAACTGTAACCGAAACCCAAATCAAAACTGAATTTTTATTTTCACGATGACCGAAACCGTAACCCAAACCGATATTTTTTATGGTTACCATCCCTGTCTACAACACATGTAGACATCGGTAATGATGACGATATATTTTACCGTGTGGGCGCTTACCAGGCGTCACTTCACGGGTACTCATAGCTGGTGTGGAGAGTACACCACAGGGGTCACTTTTGTGCCATTTAAAATTGGAAATATTTGGCGTCTGTCAGGATCGAACCCGGTTCCCCCAGGTTCGCGACCAGACACTTAGGCACGCGGCCACGGGACCCCATAAATAACCGAACACTAAACTTTAACTTAAGTAAAATTTGAATGCAACTTTTAATTCTTTAAAACTTATCACTCTAAAATTAGTAAATTTATAATTACGTTCTATTAACAAGAACATTTATTAACATTTTGTCTATCTGTTAATTTAGAAATGGTTGAAGTGTTGTGCTGAATAATTTGTGGGTAAACAAGGCAATGTTCTGGTAGATTT
Organism: Ophonus ardosiacus; assembly: GCA_943142095.1. Classification (NCBI taxonomy): domain Eukaryota; kingdom Metazoa; phylum Arthropoda; class Insecta; order Coleoptera; family Carabidae; genus Ophonus; species Ophonus ardosiacus. The sequence continues at coordinate 45,074,014 of OW964833.1, read as the reverse complement.
GAGTGTGTGAAAAGGCCATGGAAAGAAAGAAAGTTAGGTCGTAGCAATAACGGTAACGGTAGCGTATAACAGCGGTAACGACTAACGACGGAATCGTAATGAAACTAGTGAGGAAGTGTTCGAAGAAGAAATACGACCGCAATCAAGAAGGGCTGTAATGTGTTAAGAAATTGTCAGGGACACCCTGTATCCTGTTTCAATTCTCTTTTTTGTAGACACTAAACCGAAATAGTTACAGTTACCCTATATATGTCAATATTTCAAGCTCAACGAATTGTTCGTCTTAAAAAATTAAATACTTTTGGTTCATTTGCTTGGTTTAACTGTTCAATATAAATTTACTTTTTTTCTACTCCCTACTGTATATTGGCAACATTCTTAATACCGTCATATACGGAGATGTATGTTATATCCATATCATGTGCGGATATGAAATTCAAAGCCAAATCTGTCAAGAATGTACATAATTTTTTTTTTTTTTTTTCATTGCATCATATAATTAAAATTAAAACACATGTAATGTAATTCAGTGGCGCACCCATTTAAATCAGTTGTTAAAAAAAGGTCAAACTGTATTTTTTTATTATGTTTATTTTAAAACAATTGAAATAGCGAACTATTTACTTTTTAAATATTTTTTTAAGAAATGTATGTGTCGAGTATGTCATCTTTAGAGTCTGTATCATCAGTGTCCTCGGATTCATAAACAGATAATGATGATGCATTTATATTTGCACGAGGTAGGCTACCAAAATTGTTCCGAAACAGGACAAATCCATATGAAATATAACACTGTTTTAAGAAATGTTAAATTTCATTATTTAATGATAATAATAAATACTATCAAATTTATCAAAATATGATTTTAAAGCAGAACATAGTTTGTATTCAAACAAATATTTTTAAATAAATTGTTCTTCTAACATAAGGGTGAAATTACATTTTGAAATTTGAATTTGGCATTTCTTAAAACAGCGTTTTAAGCGTGGTACGAGCCATGCGTTTAAAAAGAGATTTCGATTGTCAAAACAATGTGTGTTACACATATTGGGACAGATTGAAGGAAATATAAGACCACTAACATTAAGAAATATGTCAATTTCCGCAATGAATCACCTAGTAATAACCTTACGATTTTACGCAACCGGGTCGTTCCAAATTATATGAAAATAATCTTCAACATTATCTAATAGGTTATATTTTTCAATATCAATATGATTTTTCCCACGATCACGTTTCTTTTCCAACTGTCAAATCAACTGATTTACGTTTATAACGAATATGAATATAGAAACTTTTCACAAAACCACAAACACACTACTAAAATTTAATTAAATAACCCGTTAGTTATTTGATAGTGAGATTAGTTTTATAATATCCATTTCTTTTTTAATGGTCCATTTAATTTACTTGTGCAGTAACTAACTAAGGATTAAATTATTATTTATAAGACCGGCCCTTAGTATGTCAACCATACCAGAGGTACAAAACTGTTCTGAACAGGGTTTAGGGATTTTTAACTAATATCTATTTAATCTTAGACTTCGGGTCGTGCCTATTATACGTCTAATACATGGCGACACTGCAATATGTGCATGCACTTTCGACATTGAGATAAAACATAATACTTGAATAAAATTTGGTTATTTGTTATTATAGTTATGGACCTTAGGTTTTTTCCAAAACTACATAAACGGTTAAGCACTTCTATACCTATTTATATTTTATGGTATATTTCTTATGGAAAGTTGCTTAAATCATTTTTATTCTCATGTGTTTATTTCAAAATAGCAATATGAGAAATGTAGAGAATAGAAAAATCATTGTATAAATATCGTAGTGAAATATTTGTGGAGAAATTGAATGTTCGCAGTTGCCACCACAAACACTTGTGCAATATTGAACCACACATTGTTCTTTAACATCGCAGCAAAGTTTCCCAGTAGAGCTGAAGCTGGAGCGTAGCACAAAGAAAGCTGTTTCTTATTTCTCGATTAAAAGCGTTATTTTCATTTGCAACGTTGCATTCAACTGACTTTGGAGTGAACAACAATCAGAGAGACCGCGCCGACCGAAATATGCATTGGAAACTTTGAAGTGCTGCTGCTACTGCCTGCTGCTGCGGCACAAAAACGAACTACAAATACTTTCGATTGGAAATTATGATTGCTTTTATCATTAAATGGACCAGGAGAAGTTGAAATGCGGCGACCTCTACTCGAAAGAACCGAAGCCGGAGAAAGAAGATTGTTAAGTCAATCGGATTGCTGTTCGCAGACTACTGGAAAGAGGAACATGCTATTTCAATCCGGCTACAACCTACGGCTTTAAATTCGTTTATAAACAATGAAAATTAAATTAATATTTATCTACAATAGTGCGTAAAATTAGTTGTTAGTTTTAAGCACGATTTAAAATATACTGGTTATGCCACATTTTCATTGTTTCTGATGGTCCGTTTGATAAGTGTTTCCTTGAATAATCCGCTAGATGCGCTACGTGAGAACGACCCTACCACAGTAAACTATTTTTACATAAAATATAAAAAAGAAATGCATAATGAATTTATTTTTAATATAAATTTATATATTTAGTGGAAACCTGAATCAATACATTGTTAGAATTTAAAATTGGAAAAACTAAGTAAATTGATAGAACCGTATGCTTCCAGATTTCCATTCGATAATAATATCTTCTTCCCGAAAATGTTTTCGACAAACATCATTCAATCTTAATTCGCGATCATCTCTACTAATTGCACATTGCCATTTTTTAAAAAGTTATATCGAGTGGAGCAGCAAACAGAGATTCTTTTTCAGTGGATTTCTTGTAACCGATTTCACATCCAGGAATGAAACATTTTCTATTTAATTTTCTTTTCATTTTGCATTAATTACAATATCTTTCAACAAAATATTTATATTACATTACATATAATACGAATTTGTACTTCAAATCCTGTTTTATTTACTTTTCTATATAACATGTAATATTTTCAAAATGACATGCAAATGACAGGTGTCAGTTGGGTCGTTCTCACGTTGCGCCTCTAGCGGAAAAAACGAGGAAACACGTATCGCTTTGGACCCTCGTTTTGTCCAGAGTGGCACAACCAGTATATTTTAAATCGTGGTTTTAAGTTTGTAAAACGGTTGCATAGTAACAAGGTTTCTTTAGTCACGGGTTGGCGAGCAACGAGTGATTAAAATATTTAAACATGGTAAATTTGCAAAAACAGATGAATATTTTGTTATCATGGTTTTTTTCCTGAGCAGTGAACTTAACCACAAAATATATACATGACTAACGTCAACAGAAGTAACACAGTTCTAGATATTACCGTCCGTGTGTTCATAGCTATGTGTGCGTTAACTTAGACCAGGGAGGGGTAACGCAAGGAGATTGGGCGTACTCCAGTACGCCCGGCTATGTCAGTAACGTAGTGATGGCGTTCGTGTGTAGAGCGGTTCAGCGTAAGAATATTACGACTACCAGACTACACTATTAGATATAATTCCGGGTGCTATATATTGTTGCTTAAAAGACTTTAAAGGTTTAAGTTTCATAGTAATTAACATTGATATTAATGTAAATAATCTTTTCTCCTAGACACCTAGGCAGATATCTTACGTACGCCTAAAAAATCATGTCGTGTTTGGTATCAAATGAGAGGTGAAGGGCTGCCATGTAGAAATGTCAAAAGTTTGACAGCTTGATCTGCTTTTGTTTATTGCATAAAGTTGCGAGAACCATGGTATCAAATGAGAGGTATCGTCAAGGGTTGCCATACAGAAATGTCAAAAATTTGACACATCGATCGGCTTTTGTTTTTTGCTTAAAATTGTCGAAACCATAACATGTTTGGCGTGAAATGAGAGGTTTAGTCAAGGGCTGTCATGCAGAAATGTCAAAAGTGTGACAGCTCGATCGGCTTTTGTTTTTTGCATAAAGTTGTCAGAACCATGTCGTGTTTGGTATTAAATGAGTGGTATCGTCAAGGGCTGCCATGCAGAAATGTCAAAATTTTGCCAATAAAACCAAAATCAAAGCAAACAATTTTATAGTAATTAGAATATAAAGTTCACACGAAACATAAAGATAGTTGTTATGACGTTTATGAGCTGTCATTATTTGTATGAAATATTCCAATAAAATTAAAGTTTTTACTTCGGACGTGCGGTCTTAAGCACACACATTTTTTTTATATTTCTTGGATTTTTAGATTCTATCGCAGATTAAATATTATACGATACACATACGTAAAGCATCTTTAGTCACTCCAGGGTCTAAATTATTTAGATTCAGCATACGTATATTTTTTATTGTCACTTAATTTTAAGATCAAGAATAATTTTAAATCTGAATCACTCCATTTTTGTGTAATCAAGAAGTGTTCTTCGTACGAAACCATGAAGACAGAGTTAAAGTGTTGAGTGTATTTTTCATTGATGTAGGTCCCGTAGGACTAGTTCGATATCTATATCTATCCGTAAGATTATCGTAGGGTAACTCTTCCACTACAAACATCAGCGATTTTACGCATGAGACAACCGGAGAATCGAGCAACTTTATTAATTGAAAGACGTAAAAAAGTTTTATCTAAAAGCACGTCCATTATTCGACAGACACGACGCGACGCAAGGCAGACGTCGTGCTAGGGGCGTAGGGCGTCGGGCGTATAGTGAGCAGCGTTGCTGAACGTCGCGATAACGAATATTCGTGACGCTTCTGTCAGATAGCCGGCGATGTCGCAGCCAGATCATTGACGTACTTATGGGGTCATTTATAACGGATGTCGGAATTTTATATTACTTTGTTGTTTTGATTAAGTCGTTCAAACTTGGAAACTCCACAGATATAGATACTCTGTTGACAGTTTGGGTATTGGTGTCATTTGTTAAAAGTCTTAATTGGAGATTTCTTATTTGCAACCAATTAATACTAATGGTAATGGCTAAATTTAAATAAAAATAATTGCTATGGTCCAACACACTCTAGTAAAATTAGAAAAGAAAATTAAACAAGTATGTTTAAACAATTGCAATGATACTTAGGATAATAACCAATAGTTGCTTTAGATGTTTCTTCAGTATAATATGACTTCCTTAACTTTTAAGCACTGGCGGATTAATAGCGATTTTGTTGAGACGAGATATTTCTCAATTCTCGTCTTGTCTCGTACTCGAGATTTCTCGTTTCGTACTCGAGATTTCTCGTCTCGACGAGACAAGACAGATATGGAAAAAAATATTTTACGAGACGAGATATATTTGCCGAGAAATTTAACATATTTTTATTGATATGTCTCTATTTATCTTTGTATATTTCATGGTTGATATCTTAATATTTACACGCTATAATATGAAAAACTAACTATTTTCATGACAGTGTACTCTATAAACTTTTACAAAATGTGTGAATGCTTGTGCTGCCACGTTTTTGCACCGTATATATGTTCATAAATTAATAATGTAAAGCTTTTACTGTGTTTGTCAAGAAACACGACATATATCTATGAAAAATAATAATAATTAGTAATAATAATAATAATAATAATAATAATAATAATAATAATAATAATAATAATAATAATAATGGCAGGTAATTCAAAAAATAACCTCATATATAATATACAGAGTGTTAATTAAAAAACGGGCCATAGGTTTTTAACATAAATCAGTTTTTTGCAGGCTGTTTGTACTTGAGGCCTTGGCCCTACAAGGGCTGTTGGGCCATAGATGATGATGATGATGATGTTGATGATGATGATGATGATATATGCATGTATATGTATATGTGCCAATCTGCTTTATCGTAGATATTGGTAATGATAATGACATATTTGTACCGTGCGGGCGTTTACCAGGCGTCACCTCACGGGCACTCATTGCTGGCGTGGATAGTGCACCACAGGGGCCACTTTTATGCCATTTAAAATTCGAAATATTTGGCGTCGGTCGAGATCGAACCCGGTTCCCCAGATTCGCGACCAGACAATCAGGTACGCGGCCACGGGACGCCATATATAAATCTTCGGCCGGCTAAATAGTAAAATAATCACAGATGGCAGCATAATACTTAGCGCTGAAATTTTGGTACACAAATGCTCATTAGGTTGCCAATCTACACATATTATTTAATCAATGCTAATAGTTCGACGTGCCTACTAACTTTCTGACTGGCTGGGGATTAGTTGGTAACTATCAGAATAAATTCAAACTTGGGGAGAAATTTTTTGTTTGAGGCATGTGTATTGACTTTGTTCAATGTTTGGTTATAGAGCGTGGTGACCGATACTTTTTTAGAACATAGGATTTTAATATTTAAAATCGTGATTTCCAGCTTCATTAATTATTTTAGGTAAAAATACTTCAAATGATACTTGTAGCATACATGTTCAATTCTGCATCTGAATTAATGAGCAAAATTAATTTTTAAACATACACTCCTGGACAAAATTAACGCATCACTTTTAATTTTTCGTTTATTTCACAAAGTTAGCTTATTTTTGGCACGTTTTATGGTTTTTTAAAAAACATAATATACCTTTAAATTAAAAACTACAATATTATTCAAAATGAAGACAATGCGATTTTTTTAAAATAAATTAAAATTTAAAATTTTATGGGAAAAAATTATATAATACTTGGTATTACCACTTCTTACATTAATTATGGCTTGCTTTCTTCGTCCCATGCTTCGAAATAAATTTCGAATTGCATGGTGAGGTATGTTTTCCCATTCTTGTAGCCCAGCATTCTCTAGCTCATCTAGAGTGCATGGGACGGGTACAAGACCTCTTTCGCTTCTTTTCAGCATATTCAATACGTGCTCTATTGGATTTAATTTAATTAGGTATGAAACTGACGAAAATCCAATCGAAAATAGCGAAACAAAAAGAATTACAAAAGTTTAATGGTTGTCGGTCAAATTGGTGTTAGTTTATTTTTGTTATGTATTATTTGTAATTTCTGTTCAGGTGAACAATTATCCATTAATTTAAATGGTAATTGTTCACTTGAACAGAAATTACAAATAATAATAAAAATATGCTAACCTAGCTTGATAGATAAATTGTTGAACATTTTTAAATTTTGTTGCAGTTCCATTGCTATCGCTCTATTTGGAGTAATTTTAGACATTTTCACACTTACTTCCTGCTGTTGAAAAGCATGTAAAATTAATTTTGCTCATTGATTCAGATGTAAAACAAATTTTATTTGAAGCTTTTGTACATAATGTAATTAGGCAAGCAGGAAATTTACGAAAATGTTAAACTCCTATGTTCGGCAGTGCTGGTCACCAAATATATTGCAAATGAGTAAATTAATGAAGTAAATATTTTACCGTAAATAAATTATTGTAAAATAATGTAATAATAAAAGCAATTTTATTGTAGATGTTATGCACAGATATTAGCATATCTACACAGTGGCGGACTAAGGAAGGGGGGGGGGGGGGGGGGACAGGGGCGGTCCGCTCCGGGCCCTACCAAACAGAGGTGCCCCCGTTCCCAGGTCAAAAAAAAAAGACGAAAAGGTTCAGTCCTAAGATTTTCCACTAAATAACCACCTTCATAAATACTCGAGTCGGTTTTCTTAATGTCTCTTTTCTACCAAGAAACATTTAGGTTCCTGTGTGGGAAATTAAAACTTAAAAACACTGGTAACACTGTAGCTACGGCGCGGGAATCCCTAAATCGTATCAGTGATTTGAGTGGTAGCAATATTGCGAATTTAGTGATTTTATCACTAAATCTAGTGAAGTTGATGATTCAAATACGATTTATTTTATAAATTTGCAACTTATCTGAGGTTTAGTGATTTTAATGTATATATTCCCGGAATAAAACTTCAATTTTAATATTTCTCCTGTCTCCCGGAATCAATGCTTAGGTACCTCGCCTACATATTTTTTGTCAAACTATCTGTTCCATTTAATTCATTGGGTCAAATTTTTATTTTTCCCTCAACGTTTATTTCTACTAACCAATTCAGCTCGGATCATTCCGACGTCCGATTTTACACGAAATTAACCGCGTCGTTTTGCATGCGCTCACTCGAAATCGAAATGTATTCTGTGATCTGGCAATTTATTTTTGTACATGAAAGGGGAAAATTTGCCGCTTTTCCCATCCCTTGCAAAAATGTAACCTTGAATTATAAGGCATTTGACCTTGAATGAAAAAAATTCAGCTCTAGGTCCCAATATAAGGGGCCCGGCATTAGAGGCCGCCCCAGGTCTCCGAAGAAGTTAGTCCGCCACTGTATCTACACTGGAGTCTATTACATATTTTTTTAATTAAATGATGGTGCCATATGTTATACATTTTAAGTTAAACATTATAATTTCATAATGTTGTTCACAAAATAATCCAAACGTTTGATTTGCAGCAAAATTGAAACCACGCATGCGCTCAAGCTTAAACTCCAACCTTTGGAAATTGTTCTTTGATCAAACCTTACAATTTGTACGCATTAACAAACTGAAGTCAAGAGCAGACCAATTACGTTGAAAGGACAGAATTTAAATATAGCTCATATTGTGTTTTATTTCCGCATTGTGCATTGTTGTTATTAGAAAAAAAATATCCAAATATATTTATAAAAATCAAACTAATTCGTGGCCGCGTTACTGAGTGTCTAGTCGCGAACCTGGGGACCCGGGTTCGATCGCGACCGATGCCAAATATTTTGCCCTGTGGTGCACTCTCCACGCCAGCAATGAGTGCCCGATACAGGGTATTCCACTACTCGACCGACAAACTTATACCATATATTCCGGGGGTCATTACGATCAAAAAATGTTATATGACCTATAGATGAATTCCTCTTTGTTTCGAAGGAATTTAAAAAAAATGATAAAAGAAAATTTATTCATCAATGGATAGCTAATTAACACAAAATTACAGCAAGCGTTCAAAATGAGAACCTCCATTTAGTAGCTTCAACTATACGGTCAGTCAACTCTTCGCGTGCATCTGGTTTACCATTACTATACACACGAGATTTGAGGCAACCCCACAGAAAAAAAAATGTATAGGCGACAAGTCAGGTGACCGAGCTGGGCAATGTACAGGACCATCTCATCCTATCCACCTTCCCAGAAAATTTTCATTAAGAAACACCGTCACTAGTCTCCCAAAATGTGGTGGTGTCCCATCTTGCTGGAACCACTACATTTAAAACTATTTCAGAGTACCCATCTCCATCTCTTTCTACACGACGACGTGGGAAAAATCCTGTCTCCCTCAAGCAACGAAAAATTTGAAAATGTTGTGTGGTGTTGAACAATGCGATCTGGGTATCGCCTGTGGTACTCCGCAGCTACAGCACGTCCACCTCCATTTCAAAAATCATACACGAAAACCTTTTCCGCATATTCTGCATTAGTAAAATGCGGAATAATAGCTTAAATTAATAAGAAAGCACAAAAATCATTCATTTGTCAAACATACGTTAATTCGTCAAGGCTAACTCAATTATATATATATATTAATTCATTCGATATCTCCGAAACTAAGAGGAATTCACCTATAGGTCATACAACATTTTTTAATCGTAATGACCCCCGGAATATATGGTATAAGTTTGTCGATCGAGTCGCGGAACACCTGTATATCATCATCTATGGCACAACAGTCCTTGTAGGGCCACGGCCTCAAGTACCGTAGGTACGTGTTTCGTTAAATGGCACAAAAGTGACACCTGTGGTGCACTCTGACGCGTGGTAAACGCCCGAAAGGTACAAATATATCATCATCAATACCGATTTCTGTGACAAAGCAGATTGGCACACCCAGAAATGGGTAATATGCCGTGATGATATATTTATTCATATTTATTTATTTAAACTAATTCGTGGTTATTAGAAGTTACTTCGTTATAAATAAATCAGGGTTTGTCTAGTTGGGATAAAATGATTCGGTGCTCGAGTGAAGTGGCGTCGTCCTCGAGTGCCTAACTCTAACTCTTGTATTCCTCGACAGACATGAGTCTCAGTGCCGATAACCCGAGTTTCGTTATAGAAATTATACTTCGCCAAGTATTTCCATTTCAACAGCAATTAAATTATATTTGCTATATTCACATTCACGTGAACCTTGCAAATAGTAATTTGATATTAACGTGTTTTAATGAGAACGAAATATATGGATTAAAACGATGATTGCATACAACCAAGCTCTCAGTTTGATCCCAATTCCATTTCGAATCTACATTTTAGTTTATGTTTCATACTAATCCTTATTTGTATTGTACATACAGAGAATTTATTTTAAAATGCAACATTATGGTTCATCACTTCCATGGTTACTCACTATTGTCAAAAAATGACAGCAATGTAATATTTGTCCATTTTAAAATACAACGTTATAAATAATATTGCAGCACAGGAAATACCTCCAAAACATCACAAATGGTGTCAATTCGTATTACGACCGACTAGAATATTGCCTCAGAGTGATTGGGGGTATTTTTTAACATTTATTACATGAAAGTTATGAATTTTTGTAAGCTAAAGTTTGTTAAGATGTACAACATTCATGTTTTGATTATTTGTTAATAGTATGTAGGCTAATTTATTAGAAATTAGTTTTAATAATACAAAACTATAAATTTTATATGTTGCATTTTAAAATGGACAAATATTACATTGCTGTCATTTTTTGACAATAGTGAGTAACCATGGAAGTGATTCGCCATATGTTGCATGTTAAAATAAATTCCCTGTATGTGGATGATATACAAGGGCAAGTCTGGTTGCCAATCTGGTGACCCGGGTTCGATTCCGGCCAGTACCGACTTTTAATCGCATAAAAGTGATCCCTGCGGTGCACTCTCTACACCAGCTATGAGTATCCGTGAAGTGACGCCTGGTGAGCTCCCACACGGTAAAAATATATCGTCATCATTACCGATGTCTACATGTGTTGTAGATATTGGCGCACCCAGTAATGGGTATATGCTGTGATGATATATTTATTTATTTATATACAAGGTTCACGCTAAAAATATTGAATATATATATATATATATATATATATATATATATATATATATATATATTAATTTTATTTTATGTAGTAGATAATAATGAATTTGTTATAGTCGCCCTGTAGTTCTGATTCTGATAAAGAATTTCTAAATATATATACCCCGACAGAAAGTTCCTTGAAATAGAAATAATCCATTTGAATTATATAATGAATTTGAATTTAAAATGAGATATCGAACATCGAAACCATAACAACAAATAATTTTCTATATGGGGTCCCGTGGCCGCGTGCCTGAGTGTCTGGTCGCGAACCTGGGGAACTGGGTTCGATCCCGACCGACGCCAAATATTTAGAATTTTAAATGGCACAAAAGTGACCCCTGTGGTGCACTCTCCACGCCAGCAATGAGTGCCCGTGAGGTGACGCCTGGTAAACGCCCGCACGGTAAAATATATCGTCATCATTACTGATGTCTACATATGTTGTAGATTCTAGCACACCCAGTAATGGGTAATATGCCGTGATGATATATTTATTTATTTATTTATGTTTTTCATCAATACTTTTCTTCAATTTTGCTTTATAATTTTTGTAATAGATCTTCAGCTGATTTGAAGTACTGGTACAATGAGTACTAGAAGTATTATATTATTCTGTAATTTCCCTCGAGAACTCATTTTTTTATTTTGAACGTTCTGCACCTTTCTTTTTTGTTTTTAATTATTTGTTTGTCACGAACTATATTCAAAAGAATCTTCTCAGTTTTAGTAAAAATTTTGCCTTTAGTCGTTTATCCATAAATACCTATATATTTTACAAAATAACCTCAAAAATAAAACTTATTTTATATGTCATGCTTCAATTCATTTAAAACTAAAACTGTCTACCAACTTTCATAAAAATAACTAAATTAAAATGAATTTAACAATTTACTAACTGACGATTTTTAATGTACTAACTTAGTGCAACGACATTAAATCTAATTTGAGATTAACAGTTAAGTGTATATTAGTAAATCATAATCATTTGATGCAACTGTGTATGAATCTTTTACTCAACCAAAATTAATTATTTTATTTAAATGAATATTTTATATTTGTCAAAGAAACTTGTAGTTCTGCTATGCACGGATAAATGTAAATAATTATATTTCAATGAAAATATTCTATAAAAATAAAATATAACATGTTACAAAAAGCGAACATGAATATCAATTTTTTTATTTTTTTACTGACAAAATACCACATATTTCCTCAACAATTTAAATTATTTATTAAATATGATAGATATTCCCCTAAAATGGATGACAAAAGTTACTTTCTACCTATAATGATTGTTGAAAAAATATTGTAATTTAGAGTGTCTTATTCGCAAAATAATATAGGATGTTTTACTCTTATTGCAGAGTTTAATATTATTTCAAAATCAAAATTAATTCTAAAATCCAATTTTATTCTAGTTGAATGCGATTGCTTTGTACTTCAATATTCGTAATTAGAAAATAAATCGCAGATCAATGAGAACTATAAACAAAACATCAAATTACACATCGCATTCAATGAACAAAATCAAACTAAATATGTTGTGTATAAATAGAGTGCATAGTTTTTTGTCTACAAATACAGCTATAATAATAGAACAAACAAAACCGACTTGTTCCATGAAATTAATCCCCTGAATCGGTAAATCTGCAAATCCGGATTCCTTTCGTCTGTGATAAAAACCGGGATCTCGTTGATCAGCTTCGGTAGCGGCAGCGGTAGCGTCAACGGCAACTTACACCGGTACCGGCACCGGGAACCGGTAACGGAGTCACCACTGCAATGCACCAGAATTTCACATTTCACTACACTTTCAGCTTCTAAATAAATTTTTCACGCGCAAGCAAAATATACTTTTAGTAAAAATCAAATCCAATTATAAAAATAAAATTATACAAGGAAATGCACAAGCTCAATTTTAAATATCACAAAATTCTGAAAATTATGAAGCGCACTGAATATTTTTTTTTATTTATATATTTCTTAAATGATATTACACATTTTGATCACATAATTATTAGAAACTTTTCATAATTATTAAAAAATATACAGGGTTTTAAAAAAGGGTAAGAAATTCTCAATCAAAAAGAATTTTTCCAAAATTCGGTAAAGTTAATATTTCAATTTTTCTGTAATCACATGTGAATTAAAAAGAATGTGTTAACCGATACCATTAACATTCTTCCCCTAGAGTTAAGTGAGTTCTTGTTCTTCGTTCTTTATTATTCTAGATTATTAATTAACTTGATAACAAATAAAAACTCTACACCGTATTTCACCAATAAAATATATTTTCTAATCTTTGGTGATTGTAAAATACGAATATGCAATATTAAAATTATATTTGGCAAATTATATATATATACATACGAGCCCCGTCTCACAGGAGTTGGCCCACCTGCTTTATTTTAATTTAATTTAGTTCATTATAATATAAATAAATAATAACTAACGTAAATTATTGCCACTTTTTATTAATATTACAAACATTTTGTTGTTCTAATGACAGATAGAACGACATGTTTTTTAAAATATTTCATTTTTATTGTAGAAAGAATTAATATTTAGTTTTACTAAAAACTGAAGAAACCCCGGAAAAAATAAACGAATTTAAATCGTAAGGGTCTTAGATTTTCTTAAATAAAATGTCTAAAAGAAGTACAGTAGTAATTTAAATAAAAAGCGATGTTACACAAAATTGATAAATAACGTTAAATTAATATATCGATTTGTGTTACTGTTATAACCGATAAATTTTTAACCTTTAGAGAAATATTTAATTTAACATTACGCTATATTGTCGAAAATCTTCATTTTAAATAAAAAGTAAAGATTTATTTAAATAATATTACAAACCCTATTAGTCGGTAACCCTTTTAGTACCTTTCGGTGTAAGGGTGCCGGGCGCACCGAGCCGCAGTGTGATAAATGTTTTCACATACCGTGCACGTTATTTTATGTCACGTAAGGAAAATGGAAGGCGAATTTAAAAAGCCACATATAGTTGCACAAAATGAAATGTAACTAAAACGTTGCAGCTATCTTTCTCTAAAAGTTTGGTTATGTCTGCTTGAACGTCAAATGTAAAGTAGTTTTCGACGGACGCTATTTCTGGACAAATAAGGTTAAATGGTTTATCATACCATAAAAAATTTACGTACGCATGCGCATTGAAGTCAAAATGAGCTACAGGGTTCACGCTATTTATTTTGACGTTATGTAAAAACTCTATGAAGTATTACCGTATTTTAGCCATGCGAAATATGGCCAGCCTAATTTTAAAGAAATATTTTATATCTAAAAAAAATGAATGCTGAAGTTATTATTGTTCTTAAAGATTTGTCTAAGAAGTGAAGTAAAGGGATAGGAAGGAAACAAATATTCGAACTAACATCTAAGATATACAAGTGATTACTTAACTTTTCAACTACTTAAAGTTCTTTCAAATTATAAAATACGATGTCAACTATTCCGGCCTTGTAAACCAGCAAATATTTCTTTCTACAATTGAAATAAATGTCACAAGCGCGACGAATATCCAATTACAAAAATAAAATTATAGACGGACAGGCTTTGGATACGCGCGAGGCATGAGGCTCGAGGCGGGTTGATGTTTTGCTTATTTAGAACGCTTGGCTTTAAGAACTGTGTAATTTAATATATCTTGATGTACGGCAATTTATATCAGATCATATTTATGTGTCTGCAGCTAGAAGTTAGGCGCGGGCGGAATCTAATTCCCACTTGTAATAACTGGCATCGAGTCGAGAGATTGTGCCATTGTAAGTCGCTCGCATCTCCACTCAAGTCAAAAGTAAGGCAATTAATTATAAGTTGACGGCACATTTTAGCACTGTTCATCTTTTTGCATACGACGATACGGAGAATTGGGCGAATTCGGTTGCTTCGGGTTCGGGCAGGATTCCCTAAGTAACGACTGATCGATAATTCAAAGGTGATATTATTCCAACTACAACCATGTACGACAGGATCAGGATTCCTCAAACTCTCATTTCCTAACTATAACAATGGTTTTCTATCTTTCTTATCATTTTATTTTTATTTAAATTGATTTTCTATGAAAACATTGCTCTTGTTCTAATATCATCAATAATTCAATTTATAATTTATCTCTTTGTATCCAATATGCGTATTTTAAGTAAAATGTTGACTGTAACTGTCAAACGAAACGCCAAAAACCCTCTGAAAAATTGGAAATTTGGCATTTAACCTTCGGATGACTAAGCATTTTTTAGTACATGGAAGACTAAGTGGGGTAAAATATGACCCCATCTATTTTAGGTAATAAAAGATCTGTGGATTTTTTTAAAAAAAAATTTGTTAAACTAGACGTAAAATACACTATTCAGATAACAAAAATTAACATTTTATTTAATGGCTATCAAATATATTATAAATATTAAGAATACAAAATCAAATTATATATACACATTTTTTCTTCACATAAGCTACAATTAATGCGACACGTGTTGCATATTATATATTTTTCGATATAAGAATGTTATTTGCAGACAAAAACCATTTATTGCACTTCGTGAAATATTTCTTGTCTGAAGCACGGGGACAAATTTTGCAACCTCCACGTTTTCGTAGATCTTCTTGAGCCTGTCTCACTGCCTTCTTCTTGATTTTCAACTTCAAGTATGGTATCTATTGCTTTTTGAACATATCAACGTTATCCTTGACGCGGCCGGTATTTTATTAGAGGGGTAACAAGTTGAAGTCCCAATCTTGAACAAAGAGTCTCCTGCGGAAGTACTTTCCTTTTTCATAATCATTGTATTTATCTACGTACAAAGTAAACGCGTTTATTGCGGCTACATGAAGCTGCTGTAGGTTAGCATGTCCTAGAATAAGTCTGCGTGCTTCAGCTTATAAAATTCGCTATGAAAAGTAAAACTAAGAAATGAAACTTGAATGACCAAGTGGAGTCAATTCTGACTCCACCGAAACAATTTTTTTAGTCATGTTGTACGAGAAAAAAAATTAATTTAATAAAGTAATATGACAGTATACTTAAAAATAATCAGCTAAAAAAAATCCAGGTAGAATATAAATAAATATAAATATATCATCACGGCATATTACCCATTTCTGGGTGTGCCAATCTGCTTTATCGCAGATATCGGTAATGATGATGACATATTTGTACCGTGCGGGCGCTTACCAGGCGTCACCTCACGGGCACTCATTGCTGGCGTGGAGAGTGCGCCACAGGGGTAACTTTTGTGCCATTTAAAATTCGAAATATGTGGCGTCGGTCGGGATCGAACCCGATACCCTCAGGTTCGCGACCAGACACTCAGGCACGAGGCCACGGGACCCCATCCAGGTAGAAATGTATTATATTTCCAGATTTATTAAACAAAAAAAAAAGCACTGGGGTCAAAATTTACACCGCTTAGTCATCCGAAGGTTAAAAAAGATTTTGAACCTTCTACTGAGTTTCTTTTCAAGTATTAATGTCTTCCTACATATTTTACATTCTAAATTTGGAAAAACAAACACCATGAATACCACATGACAAGTACGTAACCATTACTCCCGCCGTTTATTGATTTAATATGCAAAGATTCCATTCATTGAAAAGGTGTACGAAAAGAAGCTGTAGAAGACCATTTGTGATTGTTTGTCCGAAGAAAGAATAAACAGCATTTTATATAACAGTAGCGTAGTTTTGACCTGGTATAGAAACAAGTATTTTTCGATCAAATTCAATTTTATTTTCCTCTCCTGTTAAGATAGTTAGATAACTCAACTTCACAGACCCCCCCCCCCTTCCTAAAAATTATACCAAAACAAATTTCGCTCTTAAGTCGTAACCAGATGGTAAAATATGTTTTTTACGGAGACCTACTAATTTTTTAATAAATATTTGAACATTTTCGCTTTACTTAACCAACATAGTTTATTGTCGCCATTAGTTTGCCGCCCGATGGAACACTCTTCGCCTACTGTTTCGACTTTTCCTTCGTCTCAGGAGTATACTAATAGATCCAAGTTTTACTAATAGTTATAAATCGACAAAAAAAATCGAATCGTTTCACTTAAATTGGTCTAAAGTCGCCTTGAAAATGTTCGTTTGAATAAGCACGACACTCAACTCGCAGTCAAATTTCTCATGCACAATTCTTTATGTACTATATGTGTAATAAATGCGTTCCTTCTATATGCCACAGCCTCTGCTATTTCTTTAACCTTGATTCGATGGTCACCCACTATCAATTGGTGAACTTTTCCGACGTTATCTGCAGTGGTCGCATTTATTGGCCTCTCGAACATGTCACAATATTTGATTTTTCCATTTTTAGACTATTAGATAATAACTAAAAGTCCTAAAATTTTCAGAATTATCTTTTTAAGCATGTACAATTATTATTTTATCAGAATAGTTTTGGCGAGTAACGACATCTACATGTTCTTCTACTTCAATATTATTTTTATACTCATTCATAAAAAATATTGAATAATACATGATTTTGTCATTACGAATGACGAATCTGTACATTTTCTTTAAAATATTTTAAAAGTTATGTTAGGCTTAAAGTTTTGGGTGTTCTGCACTCTTGTATAGAATGTTATAGGGAAGCGAGGGGATGTTTGGACACTTGTATACTCGTTAATTAATGCCAATGTTCAGTGTCACTGCTCAGTGTTCTGTATCATACGACACAAACGTTTGTTATTGCATGTTCACCGTCATTGTTTTCAAAGGCCAATCAATTGTTATACTTTTTATCATTATTGATACTATACCCGTGTTTAAAAAACAGAATCGTACACTGTATCGTATTTTGCTGAATTGAGTCAGTTTTGATTGCCATTGTCATTAGTTTCAATTAAGATGTCAAAATTAAAATTAAACGTATTAATACTTTCTATGTTAGAAGACGGGGGTTATTTTTTTGGACTATATTTGTAATTTATTAGTGAATTAAATGCAAAAATAATTTGCTGCACAATAGAAAAACAGTAACATGATAGTGACAACAGTGACAACTGTCAGTTGACACAATCAATTTTAAAAAGGTCGTATTTACATAGGTGAAAAAACGTAAAAATTCGATTACTTGATTTTTAAGGTTTTGATTAATTCATAGCATTTATAATAAATTACTGAATTTAAATTTTATAAAAGTTGCTTCTTTATAGTGTTAGCCATGGTATTGAAATAAAATCTCAAACAAATTGTATGACATTTTGTCTGTCAGAAATTATAAAATATAGTTTTCATCAAAATAATACTACTCAATGTTTTGTGACTTCTCTTCCTGTACATAATTCTCCATTTTCAATAACTTAATCAGAGCTTTTATAACAGGTAAAATAATTTCTGACAGACAAAATGTCATACAATTAGTTTGAAATTTTATTTTAATACCATGACTAACACTATAAAGAAATAAGTTTTACAAAATTTTAAATTCAATTTTCTCGATTACCAGAGATGTAAAACAAAATACGACTATTGATTTAGATCCTCTACAACATTTATTTAAAGCTGTTTTGTCTAAATTTCATAGGCCACTTTTGGGCAAGGAAAAACTGTTTTCCCATGTTAAACGCCTATGGCCCGGTTTTCATATCCTGTATATATAGTATGTCCACGGATCGAGTTCCAAAGAGGAAAAACTTTTTTATTTTTTATTTTACAAAAAAATGTATGATAAAAGTTTTGGATGTCCCGAAACGGCCAATTCAGTTTTAACATTTTCATATTTTCTTTTAGTTTCAGATAAAAATCGAAAATTGTTCGTTTTAGTTGAAGTCCCAAAAAATAAGTTTGTGTTGTCATGGTAATTGTTAACACAACCTCTATTTGAGATATAAATATCCGGACAACTCGACTGATCGCTTTATTACCTTTGCCATAGCATTGAATTAAGTAAATTCGTTCGTCTTTTGACAACATTTTCAACGATTATGGTTGATTTTTATAACTGACAGTAGTGACAGTTAATGAAAATAAATAAATACCGGCAATTACCATGACGACGCAAACTTATTTTTTGTGACAGAATAATTTTCAACTCAAATGACCAATTTTCGATTTTTATCTGAAACTAAAAGAAAATTTGAAAATGTTAAAACTGAATTGGCCGTTTCGAGACATCCAAAAACTTTTATCAAGAATACATTTTTTTGTAAAATAAAAAATAAAGAAGTTTGTCCTCTTGGGAACTCGATCCGTGGACATACGGTATATATTTATATATATATATATATATGGAATAAGCCTATTGAGACGCACGGTATAACACATGTAAAAAAATTCTAATAGAAAAGTGAAAAAGCAACAAAACATTGAATAGGTAGTATAAATCTGTTCAATTTGTAGGCAGGCAGTAAAACTTGTTCATTAACATTCTAATCCTGATGCGAGGAAGTGTTGCACGGTAGAAGGAAAGTTGTTAATCACGGTATGATATTGACATGGTGTTTGCTTTGTAGCGAAGTGCGAAGGGTTAACCGTGAACGCATTAATGTGGCCACTAAGCACTAAGCCCTCGACTGGATGAGATGATAATCGTGACTGGTGCCGATGACGACACAGGCACAGGATACAGGACAAGTGCTAGCTCGGCCCGACCTCTTAAGATTCTTGAGAGGCTGTAAATCACGCTTCGGTACGGATTACTGATTTACTGATTACTCATTCCTGATTTAATCGATTGACCTGAGACTGAGACCTGATAGCTATGTCTATATCAGCACACTGTTTGACTTTGTGATAACTTGACCGCTCCAACTAACTAGAGCGCAGTGCCCCAAGTCCCAAGACCCTGATTTCTGATGGTGATGACGATGAGTTCTTGTTCACTTTGCATAATGCAACGAATTCCACGATAAATAGTCCAAAAGTATATTGTAGTTGTAACTTCAAAGCAGATTCTTATTATTTGATCCGGAGGTAAATTTTAGTGCTATCATCATCCGTATATTATTTACGAGCCTAGGCTCATAACAGTTCAGTCTATTCAAATGGTGAGAAACTTCTACAATATGCTTGTCGACTAGTTAGAATAGATATAAATTTTAAACTTATAGAAACTGTATAGTGTGGAAAAAAATCGAATTCCTTATGTGAAAAACTTTCTTATTAAGCACGCTACAAAAAAATTGATGTTGGTCTTCATGCGTCAACTTTTTGCAAGGATTTTAATAGGCACCACAAGATTTTTCAATCGGCTTTTGTTTTTGAGCTACAGGCTAAAACTTTTTTACAGATAAAACAAAACATATATAGACAAATTTATTGTAGTAATCTTTTTACCTTTCGTCACCTTTAGGTAAGGAAGGTATTGTCTTTGGTCAAAAAATTCGGGGGTGAGTTTTTAATGAATAAGCACGTTTTAGGGTCTCTACAATACGAATTTACTATTTTTAAGATGATGTCTGTATGTATGTGTGTGTGTCCGTGTGTGTGTCCGTGTATGTGTGTGTGTGTGTGTGTATGTGTGTCCGTGTGTGACAAATTTTTCTCCGACGATAACTCCAATACTATAATTCTAAAAATTATAATTCTTTCGTATTCCTCTTCTGTACATCCATATGAAGAGTTGATTAGATTTTGGTTATAATTGATCCACCGGAAGTACCCTTATTTGAAGTTTTTTTTCTTAAAAAACGCAGTTAAATATTATTTTTTGTCATTTTGTTATTATATTTATTAAAGAAAATACTTCTCTCTATATGGCTTGATTATTAATTTTCCTTCATATTCAATAGATGTAGAGTTAAAGCATTATAAAGAAATTAATTTTCAAAAATTAGTCAGCTTTGCTACTTATCATGGAAACAGCTAATACATTCAAAATTCTAATTGACAAATGTGTGTTGCAAGTGCAAAACCAAATATGGAAAGTATGGGATGAAAACTTAGTATTTCATAGTGGTCCTCTCAAGTGACATGCAGTGAAAGGCTAAAAAGAAGATGGAAGGACTGTATCGCAGAAGACTTGAGAAAGGAAGGACTGTGTGAAGAAGATGCGTTGGACAGGAATGAGTGGAAGAGAAGAGGAAACAGCGACCCCTAATAAAATAGGGGAAAGCTGAAGCAGAAAGTAAAATGTGTCATTTTTCTTAGTGTATGTTTGTCATAATTTTATTGGATTTATAGATACTTTTCAAATGAACTTTTGGTATGAAATTTGTAAAAAGAGTAGTATGTGTTCGTGTTCGATTTTACATGATATTATATAGAAACTGTTCCACGGTCCTTTTGGTATGGGATTTATGCAAAATACATCGAGACGGTAGGTCTTGTGCTGGCCACAACAGATTTTTTATTATAATTATCGTAATATTGAAATACGTAATAATCACAAAAACTGCCAAATTTCTACAAAACGCTTTATTTTTGCATATTTTTTTACAAAAGTAGTAATAAAAAGAAATAATTATTCTTACAAAGCATGGAAATGTATTTTATAATATGTATATAAATAATTAACAGATTTGCAGGAGTAGTAGGTCAGAGAGGTATTCACATTTTTTTAAGTAATAATGAGCGAAATGTTTTTGCTAGTTTATTTATAGAAGGACATCTAAAAATATAATAAAGCGTAATAACTAAGCTTGCTAGTCTTCTACTATTTCTCGAAGCCACAACACTATATGATTGAAGTAGTTAGTAATGAAATGCAATCAATTGTAGACGAAGTAAACGATATGCAATTACACAAGATGCAGCTGACGACGCATCACAGCTGCGTAGTGAGCTCACAACAGCTGCTGCTGCAGATGTAGGTTAACACCCGTACCCGTCCAGTAATTACAAAATATTTATCGGTTTTAATATTGCAAACGAACTACTATTTCGGCTCTCATGGTCGTGCAATCATATCGCACCCCGGTGAGTAGAGTGACACAAGTCCAAAAAATAGTTTTGCGTAAAACTTAAATTAAAGAAGACAGTTCTCGAATGTAAAGTAACTTACATTAGCTCGATAGCTCGAAATGAAACGTCATTAGCTCCATCTCTCGAAAAATATAATCTTGATTTAAGTTACTATTCCTGATTATCAGAAGCATATTTTTGACTAATTTTATGTGATGAACTTAGAATTTCTAAATTTTGACTTGTCACTATTCTCGCCGGGGTGCGATATATTGGCCCGGTTTACACCGCTATCTTGATAAACTGACCAAACACTAAATTATGACTATATTACTACTATTTAGTTTAGTACACTCCGTATAAACACTTACACACCAGCATTCTCTACCTATTTTTGAATTATTGTCCCAAAAGTCAATATACCCCATATTCAGATAAAAATTTGCAAAAAATTAATTTTCATATGTCTAGATACTTTTCAATGCACTGATCATATTTTGAAACCGCATGTCGATATCTCTTTTCGTTCTCGAGATATTTAGATTCAAAGTTTCGCTCAAAACTGCCCATTTTTGGGTAATAACCCAAAAATGGGCCGAGATACGAATTTGGCGACACCACCATTCGATTCTACGGATAAAAATATATAAGTATACCAATTTCCATAATTTTTGACTAACCGGTTCATTTTTTATGAATAAAAGTTTGGAAACCCCTGAAAACGGCCAATATCTGAAAAAATAGCAAGGGGTAAACCTTAGATTTTTGTGATTTTTGACCATTTTCAATTATTTTGCTTTAGAGACTGTATGCGGTGTTCAAAAATTATGAAAATTGGTATACTTATGTAATTTTGCCTGTAGAATCGAATGATGATATCGCCAAATCCACATCTCGACCCATTTTTGGGTTATTACCCAAAAATGGGCAGTTTTGAGCAAAACTTTGAATCTAAATATCTCGAGAACGAAAAGAGATATCGACCTGCGGTTTCAAAATTTGGAATCAGTGCACTAAAATGTATCTAGATACATGAAAATTATATTTTTGAAAATTTTGAAGTTTTTATCTGAACATGGGGTATATTGACTTTTGGGACAATAATCCTGTCCAAATACCTAATAAGAGTTTTTATGGTTTTTATTTAGAAAACCTTTCTTCTCCTTATTGCTGTTTTAATATATTTTCTGAATGGATGGTTTCTGATTCGGTTTCAGTTACCTTTCCGACAGAAATTTCAGTTCTAAATTCTGAATATTTAAAGTGTAAATATTGTGGAAATATTCAATGCAAGTCAAATATTTGCCTATCCCTTGCACAAAATTTCCTGTTATTGTTAGCCAACCCCCTAATTCAACCGATTGTAATTAAATTTTCAAGCAAAATTTCATCAATTTCGGATGCTGAATAATTTACTAAAAGGTTCAGTTAAAATGTTTCGTTAAGAAAGCCATTATATTTTAATATTCTTAATTGTTTCCTAATTAGTTCAACACTAACCGTCTAATTCTGATTAAAATTCAATAAGAAACAAATTAATTGAGGCTGTTACCGAGTGAGTTCAAACAAAGGTAATGGAATTCAAGTTCTGGATCGAATCTATGCAAATTTTCTACGTCTGCATAAATTATTCCATATAATTTAAAAATGTAAAAACATCATTCTAAAGTCTCATTTCCACCGATTGTTTTAATATGTAAGAGCTATAATTAATAACTACACAGAAAAAAAACCTTCTAAATTGTAGTTAAATTAACTAAACCAATTCTTTAATTTGCAGCCCACTAATATGTTTCATTAAATTATCTAAGTTGATTTAATTCAATTTTCTAAATTTGTAATAACAAATTGTAGTAAAATTAAATACAAAATTAGATTAAATGTCTATATTTAGTATTGAACTAAACATAAATAAAGAAGTAATAAATTTTTTCTGAATTGCAGTCATAAATTTTATTTCTTAAATTCTCGGGTCGACCGGTTTCGAGCTCCACATGAGCCTTCCTCAGGAGATGAGAATTATGATAATATTAGTAACATTAAAAACATAACAAAATATATAAAAGTAAGTGCAACATAAAGCACATGGATTTCATCAAAAAATGAAAAGAAAAATTATATAAATTAAATATAAAAACGAAGAACAATAGTTTTACGTGACCACACCCATGGAACTAGTATATGAAAAGTATAATACTTTAAACTTCCGTTGGTGTCAATTGTTAAATTGTTAAATTAATTTCTAATAATTTAAGAAGTGTCAAAGCTATCGAACTAATTACTGGGGACATAAAACTGTCAATTTAATTTCAGACTGATTAAGAAACTATCAAAGATGTCAAATTATAAATCGTGATCCGAAAATGTTCTCGGATTAATTTTTACTTTTAAAAAATTGATTAACTAAGTTCTAACAATTTAATTTCAATGGACATATAAATAACTATAAAATAATGGTGCAAATTTTGTTCTCCACGGCCCACCTGATTTTCTTAGCCTCAATAATTCTAGTGTGGTTGTCTTATAACTGTGAATATGAATGTCCATATGGATGACTTTAAAGTCTGTCGTGGTCGTTGTCTAGAGCTGTGTAAGTGTCCTCTGGCAAAACGTTTTGTTTTAGTCTCCTACGTCTTCATCAGTCAGTTGTCAGACGCGTCTTTGTGAGCGAGTTTTTGCGCAATATTTTTTGTTCTGATAATCTGGAACAATCATCTTTAAAATGACAAAAAAACAGCGGGCTTAAGGGTTGCAAATGCGAAAGATGAATACTGGAAACAAACTTTTCAGTTTTAAACGTCCCAACAAAAAGTTTCAATCGAATTCTACCTTGCAATAAATAAATGTTATCTTACAGTTCTTTACTGAAGTTGTTCGAAGACTATATAAAATATAAATATACAAATTTTTACATTAAATACATATTTTATATTTGATTTTTACAAAATTTGATTTCATTTAGAATAAGTCTGTACTAGGTTTGGTTCGAAGTTAGTTTTGTGTAAATAAATTGTGTAATTTATTGAACATGCCATTGCGAAATAATCGTCAGGAAGAAAAGATACATAAATTTGCGATAGTGAAGGCACGGAAAGTTACCATAAAATTTAATCATTCTTGGATTCTCGTTAGTTTTAAATTCTGATAGGTATTTTTACCTTTAGGTAAGGAAGGTACTGTTGTTAAAATACTCTAAAAATGCGTACACTTACATAACATTCTCTTTACAATCAAATAATATTACTATCAAGCTTATATCTCTACCAATTTTTGAATTATTGCCCCAAAAGTCAATATACCCCACATTTAGATAAAAACTTAAAAATTTTCAATAATCTAATTTTTATGTATCTAAATACTTCTCAATGCGATGATTCCAAATTTTGAAACCGCAGGTCGATATCTCGTTTCGTTCTCGAGATATTTAGATTCAAAGTTTTGCTCAAATATGCCCTTTCTTGGGTAATAACCCAAAAATGGGTCGAGATGTGACAACACCATTGGATTCTACAGACAAAATTACATAAGTACACCAATTTTCAGAATTTTTGAACACCACATACAATCTCTAAAGCAAAATAACTGAAAATGGTCAAAAATCGCAAAAATCTAAGGTGTACCCCTTACGATTTTTTCAGATTTTGGTCAATTTCATGGGTTTTCAAGCTTTTATTAATAAAAAATGAACCGGTTGGACAAAAATGATAAAAATTGCTATACTTATGTATTTTTGTCTGTAGAATCGAATGGTGTTGTCGCCAAATTCATATCTCTACCCATTTTTGGGTTATTACCCAAAAATGGGCAGTTTTGAGCAAAACTTTAAATCTAAATATCTCGAGAACGAAACGAGATATCAAAATTTGGAATCAGCGCAATGAGAAGTATCTAGATACAAAATTAAATTTTTGAAAATTTTGAAGTTTTTATCTAAATGTGGGGTATATTGACTTTTGGGGCAATAATTCAAAAGTGATTAAAGATATAAACTTAGTAGTAATATTATTTGATTGTAAAGAAAATGTTACGCAAGTGCACGCATTTTTAGAGTATTTATATATGAGTATACATAATGTGATAATTTTATTGGATTTGTAGAATATTTTCCAAGGAACTTTCTGTATGGAATATGTAAAAAATTGTATTATGTTTGTGTTACAATTTTACTGGATATATAGAATCTTTTCCAATGAACTTTTGCTATGGGACTGGTACAAAATACATCAAATTAACGGAAGGTCTTGTGCTGGCCACAATAGATTTTTTTATGTTGATTTTGTAAATTTCATAGTGTTTTTATTGCTTTTTTTCTTAAGTAAAAAAAAATCCGAAATAATTTTTGTAACGGGTGGTGGCGCTCTAATCTAATTTGGTTCTGGGCGCTTATATATCTTGAGCCGGTCCTGGTACAACCTACCTTGCAAACAAATAGTTCAATACTCACGGAAAAATTTGCAGGGCTTAGGGGTCTATGTCTAATAGAATTAAAGCTGGTATTTAATAAGGGTGACGTTACCAATATTAAATGGCGGTGTCACAATTGTCACGGCATTAAACAAGTTGGTCCACACGTGTTTAGAAATGATTAAGACTTTCATGGACTTTTTAATTTTGTTTTTATTTCCTCCAAAGCATAAGCTGAAATAAATGTTAAAATGTGGGCACCCCTTAGAAACTCTTGCGGTTAGGCTTGTCATTATTATTCGCCACATAGTTCAGTGAGTATTGATGCCGTTACAAACTTTTTAACTACCTGAATTCATTAGGAATCTAAAGCGCGCTGCCTCGTGGCCAGCGGGCAAAACACCAGCGGAATCAGAATCAGACAGGCCGGGAGATAGAACCAAGTGAAGGCCCTTGCTCTTGCTGCAGTGCGACCCTACTTTACCCCAGGCCAAACAGCGCTCTGCCCTCTACTACTGATCAGCATTTTATTAACATATTACTCGATTACTCAACTTGGGGATGATCACAAAGATTAGATTGAGATTTCGAATACGCCATTCATCTTTCTTATTTTGTTGTGAACAACATTTTTACTTCTGGACTGTTAATAATTTTTTCCGTTGACCGTGTATTAAAAGGTTATATTAATTCATTATTAACCCCTATTAACGCATGATTTTTATTAATAAACGATTTAGTGGGTTCGTTCAATACACAGAATATAGTGAATAGGTTTTGCTAACGGTAAGTTGTAGCAAAATTCTATACAAAATTAAAAGACACTTTTTTGACACTTGCTAGCAAGATATATTCACGTAGCATACCTTTACAATGAATTTTAAAAAATAATATTCCTCAAATAACCAAAAATCTCTCAGTAAACTGAACGCATTCGCTGAAAACAGAAAACCAATTGATCAAAAACTTATTGATTTTCCGACGTTAAATTTTACAACCCTGAAATCATTTGTATTTGTAAATTACAAAAAATAGCTAATAGCAAGTTTATGGCAAAAATATTCTATGCTTAAAAAGTGACTTTAAATCTAAAACAAAACTTATTATGTTTATTAAAAGACAAAAAGAAGGTTACGTACCGAAAAAATCAAAGTGGCTGAGAAAGATCATGTATAAAAATTTGTTTCTGATCCATCTAACAGTATCTATCTTTCAAATGACAAAAGTATGTAAGATTGAGAATGAAAAAGACTGAGAAGGTAAGGTTAAATTTGTGCGCATTGCATAATGAATGCGTCATCTTCCGAACTGAATTTTTTTTTTTTTTTTTTTTGTTGCATGAGTTGCATTACGTTTGCTTGTATATATTGGGGGGCAATTTGATATGTTCGTATTAATATGGCATGAACAACTCATTTTTAGATATCATCTGTCAAGAAATATGTAGGTACAAGACATATATTCAACTGTTATTAGGTATACAGTTTTCATTATTACGTATAGAACCGCGAACGATTCAATTATTTTAAATCCCGGTGAAGTCCATGTATTTTTCACAAAATATTTCTTCGTATTTACAAGACATTATGTCAAAAATAGATATTTGACAATTAATTGATGCTCATTTTTTAAAATAACGTATACTACCTATATCTGTTTTTACAACGTCTTTAGATAAATTTGGTCGCTAAATTTAAAAATATTGACACCAAAAAATCTGAATTTTGTTTTGTAAAACTGAATGTATAAAACATCTTGATAAGTATCGTGAAGAGGTCACTTTTGTTATTTGAAAACTGGAAACTAACGCTCTTCGCGATTATTGAAGTATTTTTCACAATAAAATAACCAGGTAAAAAGAATTTAAATTCGTCTTATTTCCTCGAGATTCAACCATTTGTCTTACGTCGAACCCTAAACTAGAGCACAGCAGCACGGTAGACACCCTTCAGTTAAGCAAGTTTACAGGGCCAAGCTAATTCGAAACGTGCCTTACATACTGATATATCGCTGCGCTGCTTGCCACGGGATAATGACACCACATCATTTCACTACTTACCACTCATACGCCACGGATTACCCATGCATTTACACTGCATTGCTGAAAAATTAACTATTATTTAACAAAAAATATGAAGTCGGATATGAACCTGATGATATTTAACAATTTTGGGCAATAATACACTTTGATTAGTTCTCATTACCTTTCATTAAAATTTAATGTGTTTTCTGTCTATTCATTTTTATTTTTTGTATAAATTCTGCACAGGGTGTATCTATTGTAATAGTTATTTACGTATAGAGGGCCGAAAGAAAAGGTTTACGCCTGCGCACGAAATTTTTTCGACCAAGGGTGTAAATTTCTTTCGGCCTGAGGTATGTACAACGTTTTACATACAACCTCAATCAAATGAAATGATTTTAAATTATTTTTTAAATATGTGCAAAGGTTGTTGCTATGTAAAAATATTACGTGGCCAGGTTAACCTTATTTTGTCGTTATATTATAAATAATTAAAGAAATACTTCTAAAATTCATATAATTAAATAAAGGTTGGTATTATTACCGGGCGTTTTGGCTTTTTTACAGCCCGGCGGGTAGTAAAACTGGCAAAAAGCCCGGCGGGCGTAATATTCAATTTTCCACCCTGCTAAATAATAAGATCAGTGAGTATAAAGTGTATACTTTATACTCACTGCTAACACGTAAACAAAAAATTTTAAATTGTGCGTAAAAACTTAATAGCATGTGATCGTTTGGTTACTGAATTACAAGAGACCAAAGTGACATAAATAACAACAAATATTTAAAAAAAAGCAAGATAGCTTCTATTTAAAAAAAGAACAATGAAAAAACAATGCAAAATTAATCTGAAATTGGAATTTTTTACCTGAGTTTTTAAATTTATTGTGTGCGAAATACAATTTATAAAATTCGTAATTCTTTGATTCGTCGATGTCAGCTTGCATTGGAGCTCAAGGGGTACATTTGGAACACTTATAAGAAATCATATTAATATTTTTAATATTTCCTTATTTTGTTCTTTTGTTTTAGAAGTAGGTATCTTCATTATTTTTTTTTTTTAATTGATGCTATTTTTTGATTCTTTGTAATTCCGTACCTAAAAGGAATAGGATCTATATTCATATAAAATTTTTTACTCAAAATAATCTCAGAAATACGCTATTAATTTTTTTACACAATCCTATGCATAATATGTACCTAAATGTTTAATGAAATAACGGTTCTCTATTGTTAATTTATAGAATACATGTATTATTTGATACTTTAGTTAGTTACCCTATAAGTCTATACATACACCTAGTTATTACATAAAATACTGACATTATTTGTATTTAGCTTAAACCTGGGATGGAAAACGTAATGATACCCGATAACGTTATAATAACGTTTCGTTTATTAATTTTCTGAGTGAAAAAATGTATCGTTGAAGGCGGTCAACATCTCTCAGACATTATTTTCCAAATATAACTAAAATGGTATACATTTCACTACATTTTTATGTCAATAAATAATTTTTCACTTCAAAATTGACCGAATAATATTTTTCCAAAAATGCCCTGTTCCTCGTGGTCACCCTGTATAGACGATCAATTTTCTAATTTGTCAAGGACCCCAGTGCTATTTATTATATTATTTTTTCCACTTATTTTAATTTTGGGGGGAGGGGGTGTTATAACTTAACTTACCTAAATTTTTATTAGTTTTGCATCTATATTTAAGAATCTCAATATTCACTCCATCGTACAGCCTGAATGTAAGATGAATCAATCAGAGAGTTTCCTTCTTCGTGCAATATTCCCCCAAAGGAACGGTGCGGTATATTAATCTGTATTAAATAATGCGTGTGCATCTTGACCGCTGGGTGATTCAGACTCCGGAGACCGCGGCTGGTTGCTTAGGTCTGTGTCCATTTGTCCACAAGCAGTCCCAAGAGCAAGGGAGCAAACACTCCACCAGCGACCAGCGTTCAATTGAACTAGCCACTAGCTAGCGGTCACTTCAGAGCAAATATCGAGACGAGGAATTTAAATGATGCAGCCTTAGGAAGTATTTGCTTATTGTGATTACATGGATTGTATGTACGTGGCGTCCTCTGGTCAAACCTAATATTATTCATAGTTTACAAGTTATTTTAGAAAAGAAAAATCGACCAAATACTTTGTCATACCTTATTTGTCTAGGGGTCACAGACACCACAAACACACACGTGATTTTAAAGTTTAACTGTTTCTTTAAAATTTTCTACTCTTTTTCGTTATTAGATTTTCTTCAAACTTTTTGGTTGCTGTCTGATCCGAATACCGGCTATCTTATTTTTTGTAGGCCATACAAAGTACTTTACACTTTGGGAATGTACAAATAAATAAATATATTATCTCGGCATATTACCCATTACTGGGTGTGCCAGTATCTACAACACATCGTCGCGTTCAAGGCAAAACGACACAAGCGCCATTTTCATAATAAGCCAGGAGACACAAAAAACTGTCTGCGCTTTTATACAAATATATTTTTAATGTCTTAACTGCATTAAAAGTAAGCAGATTTTTTTCTGAATTTTTGTGTGTATTTAAATGTAAATATAAATTAAAGAACTGCATGATAATTAGAAGTATGTTGTCTGATTGGCACTTATGCCAAATGTTTTCTTTATGTGGTGTTTATGCCAAATTTATATGTCGGTTAAGACAATTACATTAACATTGCGCGAAGATATGCCATTTTAATTTTTGATAATTTAGACGGACAACGGCGTTTGTGACATGATCTGTAATAATTGTAATTATTAAAGAACTGTTAAAGGATTTATTTGAAATACATATTAGAATATATTTGATTTAATAAACTTTTTTAAACATATCAGTATATAAATTTTGCGCTTATATAATTATACAAAACATCAAAACTCAGACAAAATTAATAAAAATAAAAAAAATCTATCACTCTGATGTTTTGTACTTTAGTAACTTTACCGGCAGGACTGGATATGAAATAAAATGACTATATCTAATTATCTTCCACGTCTCATCTAGTTCATCAGAAACAGAAAACACATACTTCAAACACAAGTATTCTTAATGATATCTTGGTGGTATAACATTTAATTCACATAAACTTTTTAAGTATTCTACTATATGAGCATCGGAAAATAACACATCATTGTTCAGTGCTTCCATCAAATAATTATTTTCAAGTGCTGATGGAAGAGAAAGAGCTAATTCAATGATTTTCTGGCATCGGGACAATGATTTAAGCGCTAATATTTTGAACACGGAAAAACATAATAATCTGTCATTATCATTACATGAACTTTAATTAATTACCAGCATTAAAGTATAAAATATTGAAAAAAACTAAAATGTGAAAGCAACAAATAATGAATGACCTATTGTTGCCAATAGTTTGAGATATAAATTTAACATGTAGATTGTCGGTTGTACCCGAACAGATTTTTTGCAGGTCGATGGCACAAGCGACAGAATGTTTAAACAAGTTTTGTGACAAATACTGAATCTGTATTATTACAAAAATATACTATGAGAAAACTTTGATCTTTACTGAAATGAATTATAGCAAACAATGATAACAATAATTTTTAAAACACTTACTTTGCCATGAATAACTCGGGCCATTTCACTCTGCATTCGCCCATAAGAAACTACGTAGAAATGGAGCTTATGCCATTTTACGCCTGCTTATTAAA
Organism: Ophonus ardosiacus; assembly: GCA_943142095.1. Lineage (NCBI taxonomy): Eukaryota > Metazoa > Arthropoda > Insecta > Coleoptera > Carabidae > Ophonus > Ophonus ardosiacus. The sequence continues at coordinate 45,041,983 of OW964833.1, read as the reverse complement.
ATTGTGATTGTCGCTTGCGCAACTTCAAAGTGAAATATCTACTTAAATAATTTTTTCGTACTTATGTCACTGTGTTTAATAGATGGAGGTTGCGCCAATCTATCGAACGGTACCAAAATCGCAAATTACGATTTTTTGGCGCTTAGGCCGTTTTGCCTTGAACGCGACGACATGTAGACATCGGTAATGATGACGATATATTTTACCGTGTGGGCGCTTACCAGGCGTCACTCATAGCTGGTGTGGAGAGTGCACCACAGGGGTCACTTTTGTGCCATTTAAAATTGGAAATATTTGGCGCCTGTCGGGATCGAACCCGGTTCCTCCCCAGGTTCGCGACCAGACACTCAGGCACGCGGCCACGGGAACAAATTGGGAATGTAGAACGCAATAATCATATTTCATTCTACTGACTAGTGATTATGGATTTAAATGTAGCCATTTGAATCTACAGTCTATCATGGAAAGCAGGCGGTGAACTTCATCTAGAACATATAACTTTAACAAATGGAAAAATTTCGGTGCCCTCGATAAAACGATCTGATGATATACGCATTTATTTTATTTATTCGGTGTTATAAGGGATGTAAGGGATCGTAGGCGTGTCAAGGAAAGTTAGGAGTAATTTGATACCCGAATCTGGTAAATCCCAAAAAATATTTACGGGTTCATTTTCACCTGTTGCTTATCCTTACTGTTTTCATTAGTATCCTAACGGCCGAACAAATAAATATGTACATTGGTACGTCCTTTACTTATATATATATATATATATATATATATATATATATATATATATATATATATGTATGTACAGAGTCTTAAAAAAAACCCAATTAGTAGGCTATGAACAAAAAAACCGTATGTCTTAAATTTAATTAAATGTCAATTTGACACAAGATTAGCATGACATATTGTCAAATATGTTATCTAATGGACAACATTCAACATCTTTAAATAAAATATCTGTTTCTTTCTTTATTATCTTTTCTGCTTACAATTACATTTCAATTTTGACAACTTGACTTTTGAATTAAATAACAATCACGCTGTATATATATATATATATATATATATACAGTGGTGGACAAAAGTATGGAAACTTTTAAATATTTCATTTTTTTAAAATATGTTTATAGTTCTCGCAATTCTGAATCGTATTTTCTTAAGTCAATATATCGAAAATATATTCACAAGAAATCTTATGATATTGACTGTACTATTTAAGTGAAATAACATATACTCGTTTTTTCGGTGGACAAAAGTATGGAAACTTATTGAAAATATGATTTTAATTGTCTTACTTTCAGTTGTATTTTGTCATTTATTTAGTAAGTTGATGTTAAGATGGGTAAAAATAAATATTTTTCCGACGACTTAAGAGAAAGGGTAGTACAGCTTCATAAAGTTGCTGTGAAACAGCGCAATATTTAATTTTTTAAAAAAATCAGTAAAAGTGGCATATCAAAGATTTTGAAAAAAAAAAGCGCAGTATAGAAGTGTTAAAATTAATATAAAAGTCGGTGGTCCAAGAAAACTAGTGCTAGAGTTGACAAAAACCATTCGGCGTCTATCCGTAAGTGATCCTACTTTATCATCAAGTGAACATTCTGCAAAAATTCGGGAACAATTTCATGTAGATTTGAGTGATCGCACTGTGATACGATGGCTATGTGATGTAGGATTACTAGGAAAAATAACCGTTAAGAAACCTGTACTATCAAAGAAAAACAGGAGGGCCAGAACTACATTTGCATACACTCAAAAAAAATTTGCTTTAATTATGAAAAAATTGCAGGTAAAATCAAAATATTTTGCATTCAACTTTGATCCAACAAAATTTTTATTTGTTTTGAAATTACTTCTGTTTTTGATCTTTCAAACGAAAGTCATTACTGTTAAATTAAATGTATTATGTCATTAATTACTTTATATTCAATTTGAAATCACAGTTTCTAAATCGAAAGCTATTAAATTTCACAAATAAAATAAAAGTTTTTGATATGAATTTGTAATTCGTTTGTTACTAATTTATTTACTTTTAAGTGAAAGGTCAAAAACCCTAGATTTAAAATTATGTTACTTTTGAATCGAATATTTTTTCTTTTAGTTTGATTATTAATATTTTTTGCTACAATGTTACTATATTCTTAAAACAATAGTACATATTTTTTTCTAAAGTATATACTATTAAATAGAAAGCAAAAATAATTTGGATTTTTTTATAATATTTTGATAGGTACACTAGCTGAGCCATCCTGGCTTTGCACGGGTAAAGCTAGAATAACGATTATCTATAGGTACGTGTACCAGTAATTTTTCACATTTTGCTTCGGAAACATGCGCTGCGTGGGGAGCCGGCAACTTGTCTTGCATCGTACATGTAACATTCCTATTTCACCCCTTCAAGTTTTATTTTCACAAGGTAGCCTGTCCTCCAAGATCCAATCTATCTCTATACCAAAATTCATAAAAATTGGTTCAGCGGTTTAGGCGTGAAAACGTAACAGACAGACAGACAGACAGAAAGACAGACAGACATAGTTACTTTATTATATTAGTATAAATTATGATATAGGATTTTTAAAATAAAAGTAGAACTTCTTGTTTTACATATTTTTATTGTAAATCATTAGAAAAAATTGCTGTTTAAATATAAAGTAAAATATTTTAAAATAATTCTATATGACTTTTAAACTAATGAAAATATTATTTATTTTAAGTACGTGTACTATCAAATTGAAAGTAAACTTTCAGTTTAAAATAATAAATTTATAAATGAATATCACTTACATTACAAATGATTATAAAAAGATTTTAATTTGAAATTATCCAATTTTTTTGAATTAAAATCTTTTTTCAAAAGTACATGTTCCCGAAAGTTTTTAATTTTACCTGCAATTTTTTTAAAACTATAGCAAAACTTTTGATTATTGCAGATTTTAGAAATGAAAACATACTATTTTGAAAATAAAGTACAAATTTCTTTCAGTGTAGGAACACTCATCGTGGACGAGTGAAAAATGGCATACTGTCCTTTGAAGCGATGAAAGCAAGTTCAAAATATTTGTTTCCGACGGGAGTCAATATGTTAGACATTTTGAATATGTATGTATGTATGTATGTATGTATATATATATATTAATCCATAGCCATTGCGTAAAACTAAAATCCCATGTTAAATCCCTATGTTCACCCCTAACCGCCACCATCCTGTATATTTAATGTTTCCATATTTTGTTATTTTTTTAAAAAAAATAGGTAATTATCTTAATATTTAAAAAAAAATTCTGCTATTTATAATTGTGTGATCACCTATAACCAAAGGGAATTGGACCTATGCTCGTATAAATTTTTTTACTCAAAATTATCTTAAAAATACGCCATTAAATTTTATTTAGACTAGTTATAACACATCCTGTACTTTCATATAAATTGTAATTAGACACGAATGCATCCATATATCTGTTAGTACAAATATTGCAAACTGCGATAATATGGAGTGAATTTGACAATGGGAGAAAGAATATATTAATTTTTATGACACATGTTAACACATTACACGGTTTCGGCTTCGGTTTGAGCTCGGCGACGTTAGCGGGGGGCGGCGACGGCAGCTGCGGCTTTGGCGTCGCTGTGGAAAATTGAAAACAGATTGGATGAAATATTCTGTCAGGAAACGCATTCACATATTCGTGCTGCGAAGAGTCGAGTCTGAAATCGGGACTGGGGCTCGGAACGAGTCACGTATCGAAATGCATGCGTTACTATTCGCAGGATAATATCCTTTAGGTTTTTAAATAACTGTGTGAGAGGATTTCATTTCGAGTTACAGGATTTTCAGATTGAACAGGAATCTTCGGATTTAGATATTTTAATATTTTCAATTCGAAACCAGGTAATGCGAATGCATCATATTTGTTATACTACTCGCTCAAAATATATAAAATATCATCAAATTTTATAATCGCATTCAGCCACTGATCTCTATACATATCTGGATTAAAATTATTAGTGCATACCGGGTGTCTACTTGAAATCCGTAATATAGGGAATACAACGTTATTTTTTTTTTCATTTTGCTATAGTTACTGACCTATTAAATTTAGAGAAAAGTTATAAATAAAAGAGTTGTTCAGAATTAAAAACTACACGATATGAGACTAAAATTAATCACAATTTCATTTTATTTTACGTAAGAAAACGCAAAATAAAATTCGCAATTTACAGTCAATTTCAGAGTGCCATTGAATTACTGATGTTTAATTTTTTTATTTGACAGATATCATAATTCAACTCTTTTCAATAAATAATTTTATATAATTATTAAAAGTTTAATTAAACACAAAAAGAAAGTATAAAATTATTCATGAATGGTATATTATTATAACATTCAAAACTACTTATAATAATATGTCAAAAGTTAAATGTCAAATAAAAACAAATAAAGCGTCAGTAATTCAATGGCACTCTGATATATGCTGTACATTGCTAATTTTAATTTGCGTAAAATAAAAAGAAATTGTGATTAATTTTAGTCCAATATTGTGTAGTTTTTAATTCCAAACAACTTTTTTATTTACAACTTTTCTCTAAAATTAATAGTTCAGAAACAACAGTAAAATTAAAGAAATAACATTGTATTCCCTATATTACGATAATAAGTTGATTTTTCTTTATAAACTTCTTAAAAATGATCTTGTTATATTACGATTGATATTAGAATTTTATAGACTCCAAATTTTAAAAGTTATGTAGGATGTTACATTTAAAATAAGAAAATTAATATCCCTTCCGGTTAAATCGGTATAGTAGTAGTATAATTTTACTTTTTATGTAGGTTTGTTTTGTAGATATTTGTTGTTACCTTACCGACATTTTGTATAATAATAGGCTATTCCACGATATTTTTTTAATTTTTTTTTCTTGAAGTACATAAAAACACAAGACCACATGTGAAAGTCCGAGTTAAAAATTCCTCCAAATAAGTGAGATATTAAGGTTCGAATTTTAAATTTGCTTTGTGACGTAGGTAATGTGGATATACCAGAAGTAAACAAACAATGGTTCACAAGCCACAAAAAATGTTATACAAATTACAAAATAATGTATATTTAAATTGTAATATTAATAACCCATTATTAGAGATATAAAATAAATTATTATACTTAATTTATTTCACTTTTGTTCTCATTTTATATAAATCAAAGAAATTAGAACGTCACCCGAACAGCAACCGAACAGATCCGACACACCCGAAGAAGTATATTCTTAGTTAAGGCGGGGCTTCTCAAAGTCGGAGGTCATACTTGGATCCTATTTGCTCAAACACTCGTGCACATGCCCTGCATCATCAAAAGCAAAACTCCCCGTGTTTTCTAGAAGGAATAATTTATAATAAAAGAAATATAAATTTTCTTATCCTTTAACTATTATCATTCATATTTTCAATAAACTTTTACTATTTTTGATTTCGGTGGAAAAGCCTATTATCAATTATTTTTCATTCATCCAGTTATACAAAAGATGAATTGGCATTATTAAAAGACAATTTAGGAGATATCGGTACAGTAAAAAAAAAATTTTGTTTTGTTACAGTGCCCCCTAACATTGACGACTCTATGAGTAGTAGTGACGTGATCGTTCGCGAGGGCGCAAACGAGACGCTGACTTGCAAGGCGACCGGCTCGCCTCAGCCCAGCGTCAAGTGGAAGAGAGACGATAACACCAAGATTAACATCAACAAGACCCTCTCAGGTACTACCAATATGTTATATATATGGAAAAAAAGGAATAGGGGAATCTGGATTAGTACCAAATCAAACTTTAATTGCTTATAATACGAAATCTATATTCCTAAAACAAAAAAGTATCAGTTCTTGTAAGACCATCTCAAGAGGGATCTAAGAGTGACTACCCGTCAGAGGAGGCTTTCATTATAATTTTATTATTTCACATTCACTTATTTTATTACTTCTTGTGCATTTATTTCAAAATGTTTTCATTGTTTGTATCTTTTTTGGCATCTAAATGACAGCAATTTCAGTCCAGTGGTTCAGCCTCGTGTATATATACATATATATATATATATATATATATATATATATATATATATATATATATATATATATATATATATATATATAGAGTTTATTTTAAAATGCAACATTATAGTTCATCACTTCCATGGTTACTCACTATTGTCAAAAATAACAGCAATGTAATATTTGTCCATTTTAAAATGCAACATTATAAATAGTATTGCAGCACAGAAGATACCTCCAAAACACATCACAAATGGTGTCAATTCTTATTACGACCGACTAGAATATTGCCTCAGTGTGAATGGGGGTATTTTTTAACATTTATTACATGAAAATTATGAATTTTTGTAAGCTAAAGTTTGTTAAGATGTACAACATTCATGTTTTGATTATTTGTTAATCGTATGTAGGCTAATTTATTGGAAATTAGTTTTGATAAAACAAAACTACAAATTTTGTATGTTGCATTTTAAAATGGACAAAAAATACATTGCTGTCATTTTTTTGACAATAGTGAGTAACCATGGAAGTGATTCGCCATATGTTGCATGTTAAAATAAATTCCCTGTATATATATATACCGTGAGTATATGACAAATAACCGTTGAATTTTCCTAGAAGTTATGATTTGACATTTGATTGACAGCAATGTATTATTTATATTATATTATATATTATTTAAAATGACACATGGGGAATGAATCTGACAGAAGTATTATATTTAAATATTGTAAGAAATTTAGCCGAGTCAGAAAACCACTCGGGCACAGTGCGCGCACCATATTTTTTCTACAACCAATTTTAATTTAGAATGCAGGTATAATTATTTAAACAAAATTAACCTCTTTTGATGTCTTATCAAAGGTCAAATTCCTTCCCTTTTTAAATGGAACGGGCAAATACATTGCTGTCAATCAAATGTCAAGTCGTTACCATGGATATGACAAATCCAATGTTTCACGTTAAAAAATACTCACGGTATATATATATATATACCGTATGTCCACGGATCGAGTTCCAAAGAGGAAAAACTTTTTTATTTTTTATTTTATAAAAAAATGTATTCTTGATAAAAGTTTTTGGATGTCCCGAAACGGCCAATTCAGTTTTAACATTTTCAAATTTTCTTTTAGTTTCAGATAAAAATCGAAAAATTGGTCGTTTTAGTTGAAAATTATTCTAAGTTCCAAAAAATAAGTTTGCGCTGTCATGGTAATTGTCGTTATTTATTTATTTTCATTAACTGTGATTTATAAAAATCACCTCTATTTGATATGTAAATATCGGAAAATCTTTGTTTAAATTCTTCAACAACTCGACTGATCGCTTTATTACCTTTGCCCTAGCATTGAATTAGGTAAATTCGTTCGTCTTTTGACAACATTTTCAACGATTATGGTTGATTTTTATAACTGACAGTTAATGAAAATATATAAATAACGGCAATTACCATGGCAACGCAAACTTATTTTTTGGGTTTTTCCTCTTTGGAACTTGATCCGTGGACATACTGTATATGTATAGTGTGTTAATTAAAAACCTGGCCATAGGCGTTTAACATGGGAAAACAGTTTTTCTTTGCGCAAAAGTCCCCAATTGATTTTAGACAAAAATCATTCAAATACAAGATAATTGTTGTATCATTATGCATAAGTTTCCATGTTTGTATAGATGCTATTTTATTTCAGTGTTGGAGTGGGAAGGCGAGACTTTGGAACTGACACGTATCAGCCGCCTGGACATGGGCGCGTATCTGTGCATCGCGAGTAACGGCGTACCTCCCACTGTCAGCAAACGGATCAAAGTCAGCGTGGACTGTGAGTACCATACAATCATCTTATTCTCTAGATACCCGCTGAGCTGGAGCACGGCCCTTGCGGTCATTTCTCGCTCAACTTGACAACAAAATTCTATTGATACGGAGCTAGGATGCGGTGATTACTAGGGTGGATACTTGTATGAGCACAATAGCAAAATTCTCATCATCGGTATGACATTTGCACGGTAGGGATTGTCCAAATATATAACTTCCATATTTACATTTGTTATAAATGGGATTTAGTTATCATTCAAACTCAGAGCGCGTTTTGATTCCAAGTATTTTTTCATGATAAGTTTGTGAAGTAGAAGCTAACCCAATGTAAATACGTCTAAATTTCTTAGTGTTAGAAAAACGCTTAGTCATCTTGCCTTCTGTGTTCGCCTCACACCATGGCAAATAGAAAATCAGTGACGTATTTCTATAACGGAGTCAGCAGTAAATAAAAGTGAGTTGTTCGGCAAATAAACTTCGCCACCAACAGTTCGTCAGTTCTATCTGCGCTCTTTGTTCTCGCTCAGCCGAAAAGGATTGTTCGCTGGATAAAGATGTTACAACTCTTTATTTTTCTCTACTTGTCCAAGTCTACTCTTTTATAGACTTACACGCAAATTAGCTCATTAACTAATTGCACCTTGTTTGTGGAAAAATAATTAAAAATTGAGAAAACAAAAAAGCTATAAAATACATTCATAGGGTTCTTTAGGAAATAAGTAGAAAAGCATAGTGTTAGGGCAGTTAGGATATAAGTGGTGGTTTAATGTCGGCTGTTAAGTTGTTTTACGTGCTCAAGCGCTATATTCATCATCGCGGGTATATACTGCTGCTCCTGGTGCTGGAAACTTTTACTGCTTCTTGAACACAGAACGGCAAAACGCGGTAACACAGCCTCTCAAGAAACTCCAACTGTAATTGTAAGCTTACGTGCGCTTTTAATTCCTTTCACTTCAAACAATGAAGTGGTTAAAATAATATTACCACCAATTTATTTTGCTCCCCTACGCACCTAAAATTTCACTGCTTATAAATAATTAAAGCACCGACTAAAAAATGCACTTGACTTGACGAACCATCATGAATAAAAACTCCGAAACAAAATGACTCTCATCGGAAATGAAATTCTTCAGCTATTTATTAAACAACGCTTTACAAGTATGATCAAAAACTCATTGTGATATAAAATTCATGGGCGAATTTAATAATTTACTGACAATGAACTTCTTAGTTTAGTTTTTTTTTTTTATTTATTTATTTATTGTTAGTCTAACCAACACGGTTCAAGACCCCAATTACAGGTTGACTATACTAAAACATAAATTTAACATGTTTAATGACACAAGTAGTTAACTAATAGAATGACACAAAAAAAAAACAGAATTTAATAATACATATAGCTGTTTAAGATAATGTAATAAATAATAGTAGTTAATGAATATAATAAGTATTAAGGATGAAGGAAGGTTTTAAAAAAGAAAAACCCCGAAGTCTTGTTCACTCTGTTCTTTAATTAAAACGTGGACCGGTTTCGGTTACTTAGTAACCATCCTCAGCACCGGTTTTTGAACTTGAAAACTACAAAAGTGTAACACTACTACTGCACGAGGGAAACTGTACAATGAACCCCAAAAAATATTTTTTTTGAATGTTTTTTGGCGTTCATTGTACAGTTTCCCTCGTGCAGTAGTAGTGTTACACTTTTGTAGTTTTCAAGTTCAAAAACCGGTGCTGAGGATGGTTACTAAGTAACCGAAACCGGTCCACGTTTTAATTAAAGAACAGAGTGAACAAGACTTCGGGGTTTTTCTTTTTTACAACCTTCCTTCATCCTTAATAATTCAACTTCACACTTGGGTGTACCTTCATTCAATATAATAATTGTATAAAGCATTTTTAAACTTTACAATCGAGCCGACGAAAATGTCGAAATATTCAGGTAAATTGTTAAAATTAAAACAAATCATACGAATAGGTGACTTTACTTCATAGTTCGTTCGAGGAGCGTTACAGTAGAATATATATTTAAATCGGGAATTATGCCTAGGAACTAAGAAAGGAATTTTATCTAGGATTACGGGATCATTTATAATACAATGCAAAACTTTATAAAGAAACAATGATGATTGTATTTTTCTTCGAGTATCAAGAGACACAATACTAAATTCACACAACAAATCTTTGTAATCAGTATCAAAACTAGGATAATATCTGTAAAGCTTGAAGAAGCAAAATTTAATAAATTTGCGTTGAATAGATTCATAACATGGCTGTATTTATTATATATAGGACACCAAACTTGCTGACAATATTCCAGTTTTGTTCTTACGAACTAGAAATATAGTTTCTTAAGAGTTGAAATATGAACGAAGTATTGAGTATTTCTAATAATAAAACCTAGTTATTAGTTAATATGTATGTACGCACATTTTACATTTTTTTTTTAACTTTGTTGAAATCTTCGTCTTTGTGATATATTTTTCAATCTTTCTACTTTATAATTGAACATATAACTTCATAATTTTTATGTTTCAATTTTTCAACAAAAAATATATATTTACTGTATTATCAAAAATGTTTTCGAGAACCCTGACGATGATTCATTTCGAATCGAAATGTCGGTATTGTGAATCAAAATTACGCTTTAATAAAATCAATCTACATCAAGTGACCTAAACTCCATTAATTATTATTTTTTTCATTACATAACCACAATCGAAGAATATTATCGATTAATTTAGTGAAGAAAATATTGTTAAGCAAGGTACTCCTTCTGAATAATTAACCTATAGTCGTCTATAGTTTGAATCTCTGGTATATTATATCCCATAAGGGTTCCGTTAAATAATAGCAATAGCCATGTAAGTAGTAAATTAAATAATGAACATTTATTCGAATGAGAAAGGTATATTTATTATACAAAAAATATTAAAGTGCATATAGTCATTGGAGAATACGGGATTTATTTTCCTTAAGTTAAATTAACGTTTGGCGTATTTTTATTATTATTATTATTATTATTATTATTATTATTATTATTATTACTATTATTATTATTATTTCTCATTCATGGTTTTGTTTGAACAGTAAATATTATTAATTGACAGACGTCAGTGTCCATTGGCTTTGTCATCTAATATTTTAACATTTTTGATGAAATTAGCTGGAATTTCTTGAATATAATAAATGAAAGATATTGTACTCTTAATATTGTGTTAGAATTTTTTAAAAGCATCTTAGTTTTATATATATATATATATATATATATATATATATATATATATATATATATATATTTACATCCCACTACCATTGTGGCGTCCCCTGTGTAATTTTCTACATTCAAAGTGACGTCCTTGTGCATAAGACGTCCGTATACCGGACGTCATATGCACATGGCCTTATAAATTTTTTTCTGACATCAGGGGGGCCTCTAGTATCGTATAGCAAAATTTGTTATGGACGTCAGAATGATAGCGGAATGGAAAATGTATATTTTTTGTAGTTCAAAAAAATTCCAATTGCGGCGCTAGTGTCGTCCGGCGTATATACAATGTATATACTGAAGTTTCATTCCAGCGACATTCTGAACTCCGTACACTTGGCAACAGTGGAACTTTGGGTACTACATTAGCGCGCAACTCTTTTAATCGTATTTAAATCTACATTGTGCACTCCTGGTAGTTTTTTAAATTAATATTTATGTAATCAAACCTTTTGTTTTGCACTTGTAAAACCTCTGAGCAAATACAAAATCAATAAACTATGAAATCAAAATGTATGGTTTACAAACGTAATAAATTTAAAAAAGGTAATTATTTATAAATACTCGTATCATAAAGCTGAATTATTAAGTACAAAATATTGAGTAAATTGTAAATAAAAGCCAGTTGTAAGGGTGAGAAGATTAATGATTAAATGTATGGAATAAATATGAGCACGGTATGCTACAGTGGAATATATAAATAAAATATTTTTAAACTTTTGATTAAAATACGAAGACCGAAATTTTAAGTAGAGTCGAAAAAGAGAGTGTAGAAATAATTATTAAAAGAAAAAATGTTTAAAACATATTAATATTATTAATTTATTAAATATAGATATTTTTTATTCTGGATACCTCTTCCTATTTCTCCTCTACTTGAGGTGTTTCATTAAAGTGTTTTCATTTAATTAGAAAATATTTTTATACAATTTAGATAGTTTAAATACGTTAAAATATTTGCTTTTTATTTTTATTATAATGTAATTTGAAAAATTTTATTATATGCATTAGTGAGATATGTGGAAATATAAATGATCAAAAGTAATGACTTTTAAAAACACCGTATTTTTATTGAAATCTATATGCAAACATAGAAAGAAACACGGATAAATAATTTGTTTATGTATAACAACTAAAGATTAATGAAACAAATTAATGTTTATGAAATACTCTCTCTGGAAATAAGCAGGACTGTTCGATGTAATAATAAATATTTCATAAATTTCACTTATTTGTTTTTACCTCCCGCTACCCTTGGTAAGGGAGTTATAGGGATCTTGCTAAAAATCGCATGTTGGATTTTGATAAATGACCACGTTCTAGGGTCACTAGAATCCGATTTTATCATTTTCACGATGATGTCTGTATGTGTGTGTAAAATTCTGAAGCGTGTTTTAACCCTATTCTAATATGGAAAGAAACCATTAGATTTTGGTGTAAATCGGATAACCGGAAACGGCACTTTACTTGAAGCTCATAATGGTTATTCGTCATTAAATGTCATTTTTTCGCATTTTATGCCATGAAAATTAAAGCTAATTGAATTTTCTACAGGTACCACATTAATAATTTTTCTATGTATTTTACAGATAAATTTAAAAAATAATCTTTTTTATAAATCCCGATGCCTTTGTTTCAAAGATAAAGAAAATTCCTTTGTTACACAGTTTATATTTCAAATGTATGTCACTGCAAAAAGAAAAATTAGGTATGAATTTAAATTAATAAAAATGAAATAGCGGGAGGTATTGTGTTGGCCACATCAGATTTTTTCATTTTATTTTCTCCGAAGGGGCTCAATAACTCTCAGGGGAGATTGATAATTTCAGAACAATTCACAAGGTAAAGCTCTAAAATTATCTTTTGCTGTGATTTATAATATTTTATCAAATTTCCAGAATTTCGACTATACTCCTGTATTAAATAAAAAAAATTTGATGTGGCCATCACATTACCTTCCCTCAGTTCTATACAAATGCCATACAAAAAGTTTCTAGCAAAAGATTCTACATTTCCAGTATTTCATTACATTGCATTCTGGCAGTTCCATGTATTTTATACAAATACAACATAGAAAATTTCTATATTTTCAGTAAAATTATAACACAAACATATTATGTAATTTGCACTTGACACTGACTTATTATGTCAATTAGAATTTTCTTAATAATATGCCTATTATTGTAATTTCCGTAAAAATTTCAATTTATTGGAAAAATAGCCGAACCCAAACGGCTGCTTTTCATATATTTTTACTATTTTATTGACATGTGAAAAACAATTTGTTCAACAAATAGCTATTTACTTAGAATAAGCGTATTAAAATCGGAATTGAATATTAATAATAAGCTTATTATTATAAATTTCATAAAAATTTGAATTTATTGCACAAATAGCCGAAGTGCATCCAAAATGTTGTTTTTCACATATTTTCACTCTTTTTACCTCTCGCTAAGAGAGAGGTATTGGATTCATGCTAAAATTCGCATGTCCAGATTTTATTAAATAAGCACGATTTAAGGTCCCTACAATCCGATTATAACATTTTTAAAATAATGTCTGTGTGTGTGTGTGTGTGGATGAGTGTATGTGTATGTGTGAATGTCTGGATGTTGTAGACCCGATTCCTCAAAAACTATAAGACTTAAAAAATATTTAATTGAAGTTTTCTCAATCTGACATTCCTGGGAAGAGCTGAAAAGGTTTTGGTAACAATTGAACAACCGGAAGTAGTAGTTTCTTAGAAAAAATCTGCTAAATATAATTTTTTGGGAGTTTTTTTTATTAAATATTGAAGAACATAAAATTCTCCATTTAATACATTTAAAATTTTTATTATATCTTGTATAGATTTAGAGATAAAGACACTATAATTTATAAAGTAAAGTAATCGCAGAGGCTAAGGCACTAAGGAAACCAGTTGACAAATTCCAATGTTTATAACATGACACATGTCATTGTCAAATATCAACAGTTTTAGTGACATTCTGGGAAGTATATTTAAACTTTCTTATTTTTTTATTAATTCAATATTTGAAATTATAGGTAAAATTGTGGTAAAATATATCCATCAGAAATACCGCCAATCTAGTTAATGAATTGAAAGAATCTATGACATTTAGTCATTTAGAAACTTCCTCATACAATGAAAAGTAGATATAATTAGAATTATACATGTGCAGAAGACATGTTAAATACAATAAAAAACAATATTTGGGTAAAGTTCTGTAATTCTTTGTTATAAAACGACGGCTCGATAATCGAAATGCAATACAATACTTATATAACATAAAATAGAAATGGCGAGAGATATTGTGCTGGCCACAACTGATTTTTTAGAAGGTCTTTCGTCTTTCATATTTTTAAATAATTAGAACTGTGTGCAGAAGACACGTTAAATACAATAAAAAACAATATTTGAGCAAAGTTCTGTAATTTTTTGTTATAAAACGACGGTTCGAAAGCGAAGTGCAATATAATACTTATACAGCCTAATATGGAAATGGCGAGAGGTCTTGTGCTGGCCACAACAGATTTTTTACAAATAATTTGTTTAACAAATAGAATAAAAATATTAAAATCGGAGATTAATAATCATATTAACCTTATTATTATATTTCTTCACTATTTTATTGACATGTAACAAACACTTTGTTTATCAAATAAAATTTTTATGACTATAATACAAAGGATGACGGCAAATTTTACTAAAAAAAAAATACTGCACGTATTAATTCAGTTCATATTAAATTATTATTAAAAATAACTATCTGTACTTTTTAATTGTAAGATTTTGTCGTTATTTAAATAGTTCATTCTTCACTTATTTTCACATATTTACATTTACCGTCGGAGAAAATAGAATTGTTGTTCTTGTACACTAAGTGCAAGAACATTTCACATTTCTATCACATTTTGTACCATCGAGTTCTTTTATTGTATACATTATTAAGATTTTGTTATTGTTTACTTGTATAACGGGTATCTACTTTATTTTCGTTATATATATGAGAAATACAATGGTAAAATTTTAATTTGGAGAAATTTTTTTCCTGATAATTTTAGAACAAAAGTATTAAATATTAAAATGACATTTTAAATGACAAATTAACAGTTCCATTTTCAAATTGCATACTGATTGCCAAAAGAAATTACCATTATCAAACATTGTAGGAATCTATGATGTTTACAGCAAAGTATGCATATTGTTGTGAAAGAGTGCTTTGGTTTCTGCATCAGAATAATGTATTTAATATTGGCAACGCTGCTGGACGTCACTGTAACGGTAGTATGAATAAAAATATACAAATTGGACGTCACAAGTACTGATTATGTCTGAAGTATATACTGTGGACGTCGGATTCACTCAGAGTGGAGGAGCTCATAATGTCCGTCAAATGAAAGGAAACGTATATCGTTGTAAATCGACTTTATTGAAATTTGAACCGAAATTCATAATCAGGGGGAAAAATAAGTAGATATACTTTATAAAGCCGATACCTATCTCTATTCCTTTCGGTGGTTGCCACAATGTCCTAGCCATGAAAGGACGCAGCAATGATAGCGGGATGTAAATATATATATATATATATATATATGTTTCAGAACAACAACATGTGTTATTGATTTTATCACTTGTTTAACTGTTTACGAGATCACTTGTATTGTTTTATTGTGCCAATGAAGACTTTTCTTGGTCGTGGCTGCGAAAATGGAGGAGCCAATCCTTAATTGATTTTGAGAAATACCGACGCAATATTCGTTAACGTATCGACTGAAATTAGCGACGAGTAATAACGATGGCTCGTTTAATTTGCTACTTGTACCCGACGACCGCCATTGCGACCAAAGAGGAATCTCAGCTCTAACGATATTACCTCTCAGATTAACCATTTCACCACTATAAAAATTATCACTTCCATTATTTTAGACTCCAATCACTGCCGAGATCCTTTATACCAGCACTTTTACGATCAGTCTACATTAAATTATTTAGTTTTTCTGATAACTTTAAAAGTGAAATAAAAATTAATACAAATGTCTGAATATGGCTAAATGTAATTAATTTAATTAATGCAGTGTAGCAAGGTGAGTATGGTGAAATAACAAGTAATGAACTTTATTATAAACTTCTATACTACAGTTTCAATAACTACATTTTAACTCTGTTATCTTTGTAAGTCAAAATTCTGTTTAGAAATAATAATCATTATTCTCTCATATATCTGTTTAGTCTAGATGTCAACCGCGTAGACATTTATTGTTTTGACAATTAACCATATAAGTTATTGCTTATGATACTTGCAGTCTTGTTATTTTGCTATGGATGCTACACCCTCTCACCCTTCATCAGATATGCCTGTTGAAGAGATAACCCTTTTGTTTTAAGTCAGTCAAGATTAAAGACTCAGCCAGGACAGATATGTAGTCGGCGGTTTAGTTTGGTGCGCGTTCGCGAGTACGCGTAATTAGGGTTACAATATAATTATGAAACAGTTTAGTTTGTGTTCAGCGTGTAATCAATAATTATAAGTTAGTATTAATGTAAAATTATGTAAATAAAAGTTTAGTAGCTTCAAATATTGTGTGTGTGCCATCCATCCAAAATATGTTCATCATCTATCATCAAGTGTTAAGTGTTTAGTGATAGTGAGTGAGAGCGTGTTCCTCCTCAATAAAGCAGTAGTCGTTCGGTGATAAAGTCACCGTTCGGCAAGTGAGATAAAGTAAGAGAAAAAGTGTCACCATTCGGCAAAGAGAAAATGTGTCATCGTTGGGGTAAGAAGAAAAAGAGTAATTAGAAGCCTAGGAGACCCGCCCTATCACAGCGGTATTCGACATATTTTATATAATAAAATTTAAAAATTTCGATATATTTAGGAGAAATCCGTACTTGCAACGTTTATGTTTCTACAACGTATATTTCTACTACGCGTTTTACGTTTAAAATTACAACAAACACCACGGAACATACTGTTACCTTATTGGCTTGTACCCGTTGACGTCAAGGGGAGAAGCGGTCAGAGCTGGGCAAGTTACTTTTAAAATGTAACTAGTTACAGTTACCTCCAAAAAAAAGTTCCAGTTACTTTGGCGAAAGAACTAAGTTATTTACTAGTTACTCATTAAAAGTAACTTAGTTACCTTGAGTTACTTTCTAACTACTTTTAATGACGTGAAGTGTAGACTTAGACTGGTGACTTAGTTATTGTGTAGTATACATATCAGGGAGTTTTTGCACTAACTACGTTAACCTAAATTTTAACGTTATTGCTTGGCAACACCCAATCAGATTATTATTGTTAATGTTAACGGACCTACAGGGCCTTATTACCGCCTAGGCCCACGAGGCCACGGCTTAGGGCCCGCTTTGACAAGGGGCCCGCAGGGCCTGGTTGCTGTGATTTTTTAAAAATTTATTAATTTATTTTTCAATTTTGATTTCTTATACCAAGATATAAAGAATCTACTTTTCTAACATGACATGACCATTATAATGTATAAAACATGCAGACATTATTTCCTAGACTTATTAGTGGATAATGATTAATTTTTACTTTGACTAACTTAAGTTACATTCTAATTTCTGAGTTACTTTAAGTAACTTAAGTTACTCAAGTAACTAGTAACTAAAAACCGTAAAGTTTCCAACTACTTTTTCGCAGCAAGTTAAGTTACAGTTACAGTTACCATATTTTAAAAAGTAACTAAGTTACGTAAAAGTAACTAGTTAGTAACTAAGTTCCTAAAGTAACTAGTTACTGCCCAGCTCTGGAAGCTGTGCAATTCTGCTGCTTTCCCGAGAATATCACTTTTAATAATTATTTTCTCTTTTTAGAGATTAATTTGAATAAACATAAAAATACGGGGTAAATATTTTTTTAGTTTTCTATCAAATAATGCAAAGAAAAAAATATCGTGCAATACCTTATTGTTTGGTAATGCTTTATTTCGAATAGAATTACACGAATGATTAGAAAAGTTTTGGGTTTCGAGAAACAATGGCGCCGCTTGTAAGCCACAGTGGGTTGAACATGAAACGATTACAGTTTACAGCCGACATTCGACGCTGGATTGTTCTCTGATTATTTAATTTCCACCGGCATATAAATAACGAGTCCTCCAACTGTCGAACAGTTTGCCTGGGGCCGCACATAAAAACCTAAAATATTTATAACGTAGAGTAAACACTGTGACAAAGCAATTATAAACATAACCGCTACTGTTGTACGCGCTTGCTGTTAGTTCTGCCCGCTTGCTATTTGGAGATATGGTGCAATATCCAACCGGTGTACGCTCAAATAAAACCCGAAACCCACAGCAAAAACTCGCAAAATGATCAGTGGCGGAGTTGCCAGTGCAAAACATGGGAACAAACAATATACAAATTTACTCACATTATTTCAGGGGCAGGGCCGTGCACACAGGCGCTAGCTCGGGCTGGGGGGACTTTAAAATTTGAAGCCCCTCAAAAAATTTATATATATTTATTTACTCATATACAAGCATTACAAATGAAGTAGAAATATCAAAGGAACGTTATGAAACTGAACGAAGTTAGAATTGAACATGTTGATG
This sequence comes from Ophonus ardosiacus, assembly GCA_943142095.1. Classification (NCBI taxonomy): domain Eukaryota; kingdom Metazoa; phylum Arthropoda; class Insecta; order Coleoptera; family Carabidae; genus Ophonus; species Ophonus ardosiacus. The sequence continues at coordinate 45,023,283 of OW964833.1, read as the reverse complement.
AATGAACATTAGGACGATACGTGTGTTCCCTTTGTAAGCTATGGGATAGCTGGTGGGGGAAACTTTGAACGGCGTGGGAATTAAACGGCATAAGATTTGAACGGCATAAGATATGAACGGCATAGCATTTGAACGCTATAAAATTGTACGGCGTGCTAAGTACTCTTCTGCTGTACCAGAACGGGCAATGTTCTAGAACGCTCAGGATTTTAACGGAGGTGATCCCTCACTCGTCAAACCCAAACGCAATAGAGAACCCACTGTTGTGGTAGTTTTTAGACACACTGGCATTTGTCTGAGATTTAACGACAATAGGGTTGCATTAGAGCCGGGCCAGACCGGGCTTTGCGGTTTGGATCGATTCGGCCCGAAAATAAAAATTGCTGGCCCGACTTGACAAAAAATTAGTCAGCCCGGCTCAAAAATTGACTCGAAATCATACCTGGCTTCGGGCCGTGCCGAGCCAAAGTCAAAATGGTGTACATCCGGCATTTCTAATTTTGATTTTAATATGAGGTGAAATGTTTAACTTTTTTAGAGTCAAACTTAAAAAACCCTCTACATCCTCACAACGTTCACATTAACATAAATTTGTTAAATAGGGACGCTTCTAGTGTAAGTTTGTTATGAAATTTACAGACCTGCGAGTATTTTTTTGTTTAAACAACTTTTTCACAAATCTTGTACAAAAAAAAATATTCGATCATTTACTTAAGGGTTTTTTATCTAACTTTACGTTTCTGCTCAAAAATAAAACAAGAAATCATTATGCTAGGAACAAAAATCATTTTTGTTTAAGGATACGAGTATACATTAATAAATAACCTTGAATTCTTGAAGTAAAATTACATTTTTAAATAAATATATCATCACGGCATATTACCCATTTCTGGGTGTGCTAGTATCTACAACACATGTAGACATCTGTAATGATGACGATATATTTTACCGTGTGGGCGCTTACCAGGCGTCACCTCACGGGCACTCATAGCTGGTGTGGAGAGTGCACCACAGGGGTCACTTTTGTGCCATTTAAAATTGGAAATATTTGGCGCCTGTCGGGATCGAACCCGGTTTCCCCAGGTTCGCGACCAGACACTCAGGCACGCGGCACATTTTGATTTATTAAAATATGAAATATGTTGTTATTAAATCGTTTTGATCCTTTTTAACACTATCCATTTTCATAAAAATACTAAGGTAGGTAACTGTGTGTGTAACTCTTTCTTATTTGAATTTTTCTCTAAATCGAATTATTTTTTAACATGTTCAACTGTATATGCTTTTATTTGTAAAACATATTCTTTAAATCGAATTTTTTAATTCGAACTTTCATTTAAACAAATTAAATTTTGGGCATTTTAATTTCAATGAAATTCGCCTCTCTATAAATTTAATTTGTATATTTACTAGGTACATACATCTCATTTTTCTAAAAAATAAAAATGCAATTTTTTTGTTATATTAACTGAATAAACGTTGTTTTCCATTGCATATACATACTCTTTTTAATTGAAACAAATGTTCATTTAATTTTCTTGTACTCTCTCCAGTTCGAATTCGAACAAATTCAAATTCCGCTTGCGAAATCGATTTATAGAGTCGGCTGTATATAAAAATTAGTGGTAGATACTTAAAATAGAAACATCAATATTCTGAACAGCATGTATATTATTGAAATTATATCTGTTTATTTTTAGTAATTGGAAACAACAAAAAATAATAATTATGAAGTAACTTTCTTGCTTAGGTTAATAATATAAAAAGTTTTTCATATGTTGTCACCAAAATCAATCACAGTGACCAAATGAGGTTCATGGTAGAAATATTTATAATAATTAAGAAATATTCTTCGCACGACACTGGAAAGTATAATAACATGAAATAACACAACGCAGCACAAAATATCATACGATAATGAATCGGACGGAAATAAAATCGAAACGCTGGACAAATGAATTTGACATTACGGCATTAGGATAATCACAATCACAAAAATTAACAAGAAAAACCAGAGCACTCGAACGCTCAACGCTGGTTGCTTGCACAATCCAGAGTTTTCGCTGTTTCATTATCCACTAATTTTATTCATTTGCTCAATTACAAGCACAAAATGTGTTCGCTGCTTTATGGCTGCACGTTTCTGTTTTATATTCACAATACGATGGTAGAAACAATTTGTAAAAAGTCTGTTTTTACAAAATGACAAAATGTAAGAACTAATATAACCGTCAATATTACAACAAAAGAAAATAAATTTTTCGACGTACGTATGCTTGTATTTGAATATTACCATAGAAATCGAAGAATAAAAAAAATATTTTTCAAATATTTAGATATCCACTCAGAACCTGTTCATTGTGTTCATTCAATTTTCCATGCTTATTTTTTCAGTCTACCGTAGTATTTATGTAAATTTTATTTTTATTTTATCCCCAGATATATTTATACGGACTTGTCATGCAAGAGATACCTTTATGGTTTCTCATAATAAGACTTTACTTGAAAATAACTGTATTTTATATTATTATTTCTTACAAAAATTTATAGTGTAGAAGAAATACGCTACGCAACTTTTCTGTAACTTTATGTTTGTTTTTATTTCTTCGGCGTTTTAAATTTTTATAAAAACTAACTTCCCCCAATTCTTTTGTTTAGTGAAAAAATACGGTTCTGTTTTAGGAATACGTTTATCATATTATGAATTAAACTGAAAATTGAAAACCGTAAAAACAGTTAAGGTAACCTCACTCTCACCTTATGAAAACAAAATGAGTTTAAATTTTTTTAATGATATTGGCTGAATAAATTCACTCCACTCTGTTCTTTTGTTGACATTTTCGTATATAATGTAAAAATAACAAATGAAAGTTTTTTATGATTTAAACAAAGTAGGAAGAGTGGTATTTACAGAATGATTTAAACACAGCTAACAAAAGCAGTAAAGTGCATTTAGAGGAAAAAATCTACATTAGATTGATCCACTGTTAAAATAATCAAAAAGCAAAAATAATATTTTCAATGATAAGAAATAATTACTTGGTTGAAATGGTAACGCATTTAATCATCATCACTGTATATTACTCACTGTTGGGTATGCCAATCTGCTTTGTACATAGATAATAATAATAATAATAATAATAATAATAATAATAATAATAATAATAATAATTATATCGAGAGTTTTTTTTTATCAGTGAACATGGGCGTATGTCATTACCATAGTTACATTTAAAATGATTGACAGCAATGTATTATTGCGTTTTTTTTTTTAAACTGGACATAGGACGTGACATTTAGTATATCTGTCAATGTCATCAAATTGTCATATTTCAAAATGTATACAGTTGAAGAAAAAGTTCAAATTGTATGGTAGAATTCTATACTCTGACATAAGCCTAAGGCAAGAAATAATTAATATAAATTATATTTTATCCCTATTTTTTAATTGATCAATATTAATTTTGTCACCATTGTAAATACAATTTTTTAAATGGCCCCAAAGAAAAAAAAATCGTTTGGTGCAAGATCTGGTGGCATTGCAGGCCACTCCACTTCTGGTGCAGATATAAGTGAAAATTTTGACGACTCCAATACCTGCAATTTTGTGAATTTACTTCCCGATTAATATAAAATGTCGCTTCATCCATAAATAAAATTCGATCCAGTAATATTTCCCCACTATTAATTTTGTTCATCATATCTTCGCAAAAGATATTTCTTCGTTCTATATCGTTGTGTAATAACTCTTGGTGATTTTGGTATTTAAAACTCTTAAAATGTTCTTGTCTTAAAACCTTGTATACTAGTATTCTTAATTTCAGAAAAAAAAAATGTTGATAGGGTGTTGTCACTTTCAATTAATTGCATAATTTCTTGTTTCTTACTATTAACTACAGTACTTGGTCTGATTTTCTTCTTGTGCTGTTTATTGACGTATCCTTTAGTTTTGTAGTCATTGTAAATTTTTCTTATAGTTGTTGGACTGGGTCGCTTATTGAAAGTTAATGCACATAAGTCAGAAACTTGTTGTAGACTCGTTATAATTACCTACTCCAATTTACAATTTGAACTTTTCTTTAACTGTATACATTTTGAAGTATGACAATTTGATGACATTGACAGATATACTAAATGTCCAGTTTTTTTAAAAAAAACGCGATAATGCATTGCTGTCAATCATTTTAAATGTAACTATGGTAATGACATACGCCCATGTTCACTGATAAAAAAAACTCTCGGTATATATATATCATCACGGTATATTACCCATTACTGGGTGTGCCAGTATCTACAATACATGTAAACATCAGTAATGATGACGAAATATTTTACCGTGTGGGCTCTTACCAGGCGTAACCTCACGGACACTCACAGCTGGTGTGGAGAGTGCACCACAGGGATCACTTTTGGGCGGTTAAAAGTCTGCACTGGCCGGGATCGAACCCGGGTCACCAGATTAGCAACCAGACACTATACGCATATGGCCACGCGACCTCATTAATAATAATAATAATAATAATAATAATAATAATAATTATTATTATTATTATTATTTATTTGCCATAAGATAGATATCGGTAATGATAATGACATATTTTTACCATGCTGGCGTTTACCAGACGTTACTTCACGGGTACATATTGCTGGCATGGAGAGTGCAACACAGTGGTCACTTGTGTCCCATTTGAAACACTATTAGAATCTAAGTAATTATTAACAAAAAATTGTTATTTATATTATTTATACTGACATTCATTTGTGAACTTGGATAAAAAGTTCTTCGCTAGAATAAATAAATGACAAAAGCAAATAAAGTAAGAAGCAAAAAGTATTATAAAATCAGCATGATTCGATAAAAACGTAAAATATTTGTGAATCCTGAAATGTTATTTTTAAAATTTCTGCGCTGTCGTCCAGGCCAGACTTGTTTTGACTCAATTAACCCTTTTAAAATTTTATAATTACTACGTTTTAAATTGCGGTGATTACTTCGTTAAATTAATTTATTTTAGAACAACTTGGAATTTAAAAATTAAACGAATTTTCGAAATGCTTATGGAATCAACGGAGAATAAATTGCTTTAAGTTAACGAAATGGATTCGTTTTCAAAATTAGCTAAATGCAGATTTATATTTATTTTCCAATTTGCTATACGGGGTCTTAATGAATACGTATTGCAAATTTATAGTTTGTAGGGAATGCAAAATAGACTAACTTATACTAATAAACTCCGTATCTATAATAATGGTATTTTTCGTTGAAATATATTATTCAAATCTGTGTAAATTAAATGAAATATCGTACTTGTCTTTTGTAACTACTTACATATGATGATGATGATGATGATATAGTTTGAATAATATAAAAGCAATAGTGTAGCTCAGAAAATAACCCTCTGTTAAATCTACCCAAACAAATAACCCCCCTTTCTGTCCTTTTAAAACCCAATACCAAATGTGGTATAATACCTTAATATAACCTCAAATCCTATTGATCGACGCTGGTCTGCGTGAAAATTCTGCTGGTCCGTGAACAAAATTTTTGCAAAATGTCCAACAGCAATCAGTCCACTAAAATTCTTCATAATATTATTATTATTATTATTATTATTATTATTATTATTATTACAAAATATATTAATTCTATTGTATTGTTAAATTATAATCAACATTACATCAAAAATATATTTATGTCATATTTTATTATTACCAGTGGTATATTTTTGGGTAAATTTTACAGAGAAATACTGATTTCTAACGCATAAATCTCTGGCACTTATACTCGTTTTTATGCAACTATGTGTGTCTTTTATTATACTGACGAGCAAAATATTGACGTCAATGATGTATTTCAAAATGACCTTATTTTTTGCATAAATGTGTGCCAAAATACAAAAAAAAAATCGTATGTACGAAATGTAAGAAAAGTGTGGTTAGTCTGCACGTAATAAATTCACAAAATGCCTAAATATAACATAACCAGGGACCTGAAACTGAACCCGAACCTGAACCGAAAACCCGATTTAACTCAATTTTTTATGAACCTAAACCCGAACTAAACCTTTATTTGTCAAGGTCAATCAACCTGAACCAAATTTAATCTTTAACCGACTAAGTGGAGTAACTTAGTGACCCCAAGTATACATTTTGCTAGATATTTCTTTGATTTTTTTTTCTTATGTTAAAGTTTCATGTAATCATCCCTTCTGTCACCTACTTTCTGGTAACTTACCCACGAACTGTTAAAAAAAATGGTACTGGGTAAACTTAAAATAAATAGAGCAATTCCACCACCCGCACCACTGGCCGCCAATAGAAAGAGGGGTAGGTGCTTCTTTGCACGCGACAGAATGACTAAAAATTACGCTCAGATGCTCAAAGTGTCAAAAAAAACTGACAAATAAAAAAAAATAAATACTTTTTCTGAAAGCTGCGCCAATGCAGATTAATGTTTGCAGAGTTTTTCTTTTTCTTTTCGAGTTGTAATTTTTGCATACTACACAATAAATATGTTTTAGTTTATGAATGAAGCTTTAATAAACCTATTAATCATATATTTTAGGTTCATACATGTATTAAGTAATTATTACATAAGGGGTCACTGAGTTACCCCACTTAGCAGTTTACGTCGAATAGAAACACTCAGTTGGTTAAGGGTTAAACAGTTTTAAATTCAGATTCGGTTAAGTTTTACTAAATATGTAATTAAATTATTATTATGATTTAATAAATAATAATATTACCATTTTTGAGCTAATGCTCTGAACCGAAAGTCGAACCCAAACCCAAAACCGATAAACCGTTATAATTTTAATTTTCTTAAACCGGAACTGAACCCGAACCGAGATTTATTTTCTGAATCTGAACCAAACCTGAACCATAAATATGTTTCGGTTCAGGTCTCTGAACATAACCTCTCTTTTCTAAACATGAAGCTCATCAGTTATTCTAAAACAATGCTTCTCATAATTCCTCATGTTCTTTCTCATACATACCCACATATACCACGCAAATATGAAAATGAAAAGCGCAAACCGCACAGCAAATTAAATAAAAATAAAATAAATGAAATTAAAAGAATTCTCGCAGTGTTAGATTTAAGAGTGTCGAGGACCGACTGCTCGTATAAAATGACAAGTGTAGTCAGAAATTGAATCAGCTGGATTTTGAAAGTACGTCGCTGCACAACAGCAGTGGCAGTGGGAAGACTCTTGTGCTTGTCTCCGAGCGAGCGTCATTTGGCGACGTATTTGAAAAGAGTCAACTCGAGAGGTGCCAGGCACCTATTTGCGAAGCGTTAAGTTTCTTCGACACTTTTTTTCGCATACGTCTTGCATAATGAGGCCGCTGGGACTGAATACATCTCTGAATGTTGTTTTACTTTCAATTCGATGTAGCAGTTTCCACAATTTTTTGCCCCCGAAGTCAGATTCATCTTTTTAGAGAGCTTACAATTTTAACATTTTTACCGATTGATTTATAAGTTTGTTTTACGGAAATGTAATCCGCACGTGTAAAATTAAAGCTACGAAACTTAAGATCTATTTTGTTACAGTTGAGGAGTGTTCATTCAAACGTTGATATGTCCATTTTTTGTCAAAAATGAATTATACATGTGCTCGCCTTAAATCTGGTCATCCGAATCTATTGCCATGCTCGGTTTCAAGAAAACTGTAACATGTCCCTTATAAAATTAACAATAAAAATTGAGTTTCAATCAAAAGTTAATATGTCCACTGGACATGTTAACTATTGGTTGAAACTTTTTATGTTTTGACCAAATCTTAACATGTCCTTTGAATAAGTAATACAGTTTTATTAATTTAAAACGTAGCTATAAATGTCCACTATATAATGTTCATATAAAATTGAATATGAAGATTTATACAGAATTGTAAGAAGAGTATTGAGGTTAGGGAAAGAATGGAAAATATATAATATCAAAGAACTACAAAATATATATATATAAAAAAATGACTGGCCTAAAGGACACTAAAAGGATTCATATAAAGAAATGTACGGAAGAGAATAGAGAATACATTCAACTTAAAGGATATGAATACTAGCATATAATTTTGCTCATTTAACCAACCTCGTACCTCTTCAAATAAAAAAGTTACCAATAGTGAGCAAGCTTATTGAGACACCCTGTATATTAAAAAAAATATTTTATTAAAAAAGAAAGCACACAAAATTGAATTAATGATTATAATTCATTGTTAAAAAATTGTGTAATATAATACCAAGGGGATATTTTGTAAAGTATAGTAAAAACTAAACAATGAAATGTTATAGCAAATAATTTAACAAAAAAAATTCCGGTAACAGATATAATTTTCATTTAACCCTAACACAAACTAAAAAAAAAAACAACAGAATAAATAATTTTTGTGTTCAAATTTTGCATTATATTTAGCTCTGAAAAACTGAATGTACATGAAACAAACCGGATATTTACAATAAAAAAGTAGATAACAGATTACAACCAAAACATATGCAATTTTCGCTAAAAGCTGCATCTATGACTAAACAGGCAATAATTTATAACAATGGTAGACACACTAACACACGGCCAGTCCAGTCGAATGCGAATGCGAACAGTGAAACGAATACAGCAGCTATTTTCTCCATGACGATTGGATAAAATTGATGACATTATTCGTCTGTTTATAAATTAATGTCGACATTCAGAGATTATCATGACAATTAGTTTTACACATAAATCACAGAGGTTGATTTATTCCCACGCACTGCAATACAGAATACACTGCACTGGCCGATATGCATACATAGGATATTAATTGCACTTCCGGTATAGTTTTCGTTTCCGGATAATGACTGGAGGGAAATTTGACTGACGTGCTAAGTAGAATTTCAAGAAAAACTCAAGTGTTGAGACAGTATCGGGTTTGTAAAACACACTATGGATTTTGACATTAATAACTATTACCTTCTTTATACGGTTTCGCGTAAAATTTACTACCTAATGTAGATGAGTTTTATTTTTACTTAATTTTAAGGTTAGGGATATTTTTAAATTTTATTTTCTATTATATTAATCTTACATTCCATAATATTCAATTACTAAAGGCGCGTGATAGACACAGATTGCAACTTCAAAATCGAAATTAAACCAGATAAATACTTCTAAATTTTTAATCAAAATTTTCAAATTAAAGTAATCTCAACCCAGCTCTTAAACCTATGTTCTATGTAGAATTTTAGAAAGATAAAAATAAATTGAGCTTTGAGCTGAAGCTTCTGCCAAAAACATGTGCAGAATGCGAAGACAAAGTTAAATTATTGAAAAATTATAATGCATTTAGTGGGTAGGATTTTTACTTGAGACAAATTGTTTCATTTTCGTGGAGCACAAAAAGTTGTCATACGTGTAGGACAAATCAATAAAAAGTGAAGTGTGTCTGAAGACCAGAGCTGGGCAGTAACTAGTTACTTTAAGAACTTAGTTACTAACTAGTTACTTTTACGTAACTTGTAACGTAACTTAGTTACTTTTTAAAATATGGTAACTGTAACTGTAACTTAACTTGCTGCGGAAAAGTAGTTGGTAACTTTACGGTTTTTAGTTACTAGTTACTTGAGTAACAAAACAGAAGCATAGAGAAATAGTTTTACTTTATAATAATTGAAATTACAATAGGAGAAAATTTATTTTATAACCAGATAATTAAGGTCTGTAATAAATTTGTACATGTTTTTTCAAAGCACTATAATTTAGAGATTTTAAATTACTAGAAATACTGTTATACAATGTAGGAGCTAAATAAGAAAATGAACTTTTAAATTTCGTTTTATTAAATAATGGTAGTGAATACAAATCATTGCCACGTAAGTTGTAATTATTTTCTTTTGATGCGAGCTTGTCACACAAATATTTTGAACAAATTCTTTTTCTCTGTCTAATACACAAAATAAAAACTACGGGAGAATTTAAGAATTTTTAAGCGATCTTCAATTACATTTAAATTAGTTGCAACACGATACTGAGAGATATGCTCAAATTTCCGAACGCCGAATACATATCTTAAACAACTATTTTGAAAAAGGTTTATTTTGCGCTTATCTCCTTGACTCAAGTTAGGTATATAAACACAAGCACAATATTCTAACACAGGAAATATCAACGAGTTGACAAGACGAAGTTTTATCTCTGATGAAAGTAAATTACGATATTCGTATAACATTTTGAGCTTTAGTTTAGCAGAAATTAATTTTTTTGATAACTGTTCTCGAAACGTGAGATTCTGATCAAAATGCATACCCAAACTTTTGACCACACTACTCCGTGGTAACATTGTACCATTAAGAACAACAGTAGGTGTTTCATTTGTGCCATATACTAGTAGTGAAGATTTACTTGCATTAATTAATAGCCCGTTATTTTTCACCCAAGTGGAAAAGTTTTCAAGGTCATCATTTAGAAGCTTCAAATTATTAAGAATTTCACTTTTATTTATTGTCGCTATAATTTGAGTGTCATCTGCATATGAATGTGCAGTGCAGGATTTTACTGCTTTTGCTAACATTTTTGTGGCTAAATATCACAGCTCTCAGGGAATGGTAACTTCTAGATACCGCTTGCACCCTATTATTTATGTCTGCATTACATCCCCCTTTTCAAATTATTAAAATATCTTTCAGAACTCATATTATTAATTGGAAAAATACTACCTTTTTTTTAGTTTAAGTTCTGTAATTTATTATTTTAACCCAACGTTTCGGCACCATAAACTGGTGCCTTCTTCAGGGGCTACAATGACATATTTTTTGAAATAACAAAAACAACAAGTAACCAAGGTAACAAGAAATGTTCATAAATGTTACCTTTTTTATGTATACAATTTTCTAGACAATATATGCATGTCCGGCAAAAACATGGACGGCGAACATGCAACTTCTCAAGAAAAAATCTCCTTTTGCCAGAGGAAAAACCGGCCCAAAAACTGGCAGAGAAGTGATCTGTATAACTCAAAGACGCTTTATCGGTAGCGAAATACTGCAGCCGTACTCTTTATTAACAGATGTTAGAAAAGTTTAGAAAAAATTGTATACATATTACAAATTACAACATATTTAATATTGGAAGCCATGCGCGACTAAGTCTAATCCGTCACAATGATTGAGATTGATATTTCTTGTTTTATAAATCTCAATGGCTTCTCTAATTAATCTGTTGTTAAGTCGAGTAGGTCTTACAATTATTTTTGTATCTTCAAATTTAATTTGGTGGAATTCTTCCAAGGCATGTTCTGCAACTGACGATTTCTCAGGCTGGATTTTTCCAATCTCCCTTTTCCTTCAATCATGCTTCCTAATATTTAAAACTTCCGACTTGTTGGATTATTATTCCGCTTAGATTTATCGTTAGTATTTTATCTTGAGACAAATAGTTTCATTTTCGTGGAGCACAAAACGTTGTCATACGTGTAGGACAAATCAATAAAAAGTGAAGTGTGTCTGAAGAACTATTAGAAAAAGCAGCACTTGGTTGAATGGCACTAGCTGTCAGCGCTCATCTCATTTTTTCCCGCAAACAAGTCAACTGGTGCGCTGTGGCTTTGGCTGCCTTGATCGCATAAAACGACACGTTCTTAAGCACAATGAAAGTTTGAAAACAATGCCGCCGCCTATAATACCGCGCAGCTACATTATCAATTAATCACTTGTTTGTGAGGGTGACACGATGTCATCGTGACAAACAGATTCACCGAGCTACAGAACGGCAGCGGCATGGCATACTTGCCGTACTGCTTTAACACCAACGACAACGACTCCGTTCTCACTGCCACTGCCTTGTATAACGTTCACGTTAACGTGTACGTTCTAACGCGAACGTTACAATTAGTTATTGATGGTCTGGTGTCGCAACAAAAGGGTTGTTACTTTAAGTGGAACACTTATCCATACATGACGTTTTTTTTTTTACCTGTTCTTTTCCACAGCTGGTTTCGCTTTTGTTTTTTTCATAACTATTCACAAATATCTCTATTTATTTCTTACAATGGACAGGGTAAGTGTTACGTTACGTTATTGCGGGTTGTTGGAATCAGCATTAAATCTTTCCAAACAAATTGTAAATACATGTTATTTCACTATAATAGTATCATTAAATTTAACTACAATTGTATTAGAAATAAATAAGAAGGGAAAGAGTTAAATTCACTAGTGTTTCACAAGACAAGATTTCTTGTCTTGCTAGGCTATTTCTTGTCTTGTCTTGCAAAACAAGACAAGAAATTTAAATAACTCTTGTCTTGTGTTACTCTTGCAAGCAAAAATCTTGTCTTCTTGCAAGACTCTTGCATATTTCTTGTCTTGCAATTTAATATCAATAGGAACAACATATTTAAATCGGAAGGGATATTTTACTTGAAGCTGTGAAGAGATTTTCGTGAAAAAATGTATTATGCTATAATTGAAAACTTTTCAAATCTTGTATTTAACACTTTTATATTAATGAGACCAACATATTAGATTCTTGTTAATATTAGTAAACCTAAAGTGGTACGTTACTTGAAGCTCTGAACTGATTTCCTTGAAAAAATATATTAAAATATGATAAAAAAAAACTTCTCAAATTTTGTTTTAAAACTCGTACATGATTAAAAACAACATTAGATTTTGAGTATATATGATAAGTCGGATGTGGTTCTTAACTAAGAGCTCTTAACAGATTTTCAAATAAAAAAAAACTTGATAAAATATAATACGAAATTTCTTATTAAAGACTTTTCTATTTATTGGAATAGCAAATTAGATTTTGTTTACAAACGATAAAGTGATATTTAACTCCAAGTTCATTGCAATTTTAAACATCGAATTAGAGGTCATGTGCTGGCCGTATCAGATTTTTTATCTCTAAATCTATAGAAGATATAATAAGGAAATTTAAACCAGATTGAGTACTTAAAGCTCTTTATTATTTTTTGTACTATAAATTTTCAAAATATAATATTTAGAAGATTTTTTAAGAAACTACTACTTCCGGTTGTCAATTGTTACCAAAACCTTTTTAGCTTTTCCGATTAATGTCAGCTGAGCTAGAGGTAAAACCTATAATAAAATGTTGATATATTGAACTATAATATAATATTGCAAGAGTGCAAGAATGCAAGAAAATACTAAAAAATCTTGCTATTCTTGCACTTTTCTTGTTCTTGTTCTTGTTCTTGTCTTGCATTTTATGCAAGAACAAGACAAGAACAAGAAAAATGCAAGACTCTTGTGAAACACTAAAATTCACATTCTATGTATAGACTAGATTATTTCACAATTTGCTGTAATGTTTTATAACCCACTATAAACCCATAAAATATTATTAACTATTCTATTTACAGGTTATGTTCACATGTGTTATTTTCACATTTGAAGAAACTGTGTATTCTTTATTAGTTTTGATTCATTTGCTTTTTAATATAATAGTGCAACTAGTGATGTAAAATGACCGTCATTTTAAATTAAAATGACGTGACAGTCATTTATTTATTTATTTATTTGATACAATACCCTACAGGCGAATGCCCAATTACAGGGTAAAGAAAATCTACGAAAGTACAAGATACATTCAAGTGAAATAAGTTAAACAGTTTTTTATGTCTTTAATATTATTGTGAAATAAATCAATGTAAGGCTCAATAATATTGTAACTAATAAACATAAAATGAAGAGGTGATTTAACCAAAGAGTTGGACCTGGGAGCTGGATAATAAAATGACATGTTGTTATTTCTAGATGATAATCTTGGAACTTGTATGTAAAATCACAACTACCTCTAATAAATTTTAACTATTCAAATTATTATTTATTATTATTTTAAATACATCTAAATTTTGTATAACTGATATATCGTTTTACTTCACTGTAATACAAGTACCTACACAAAAGATTAAACATACGAATGACTAATTTTCTTGGTAAATGGCATAGATTAAATTTTCATATTTATTTTATTTTCTTTTGCTACATATATTTTATCGTGATATAATATTTGTTATTTCATCATATTCCAATTAAAATGTATGAAATATATATTTATTTTACTGTAATGAATTGTATATTTTATTTTTTAAATTTCTGTAAACAACAACTTAATATTTTTTCCATGGAGAGTATGTTGAATGTCCCGTGTTATTTTCTTTTTTATTTTGTTTCATTAATCATTGTAATTTTGGTGATAATTTTTAGTCCTTCATTACGCCGTTAATTCCTTGTAATGCCTATTCGTACAAAAATAAATGAGTATGATTAGAAAAACGTTTTTCATTGTGATATGCGGGTAGTAGGTCAATTAGACGTTTCATTCTTCTTCTACGCCTTTATCCATATTACCATTACTCAACAAAACGTGCTCTTTCCAAATGTTACAAGTTTATCCCAGCGTTATTAGATCATTCTACGTCAAGTAAACCCCAGACTGTCACTTTATATTTTATAATCTATAAATAATGGATACTTATCTATCACATTTGTCTTTAAATAAAAGTCACTTATAAAATATATTATCATTTCCACAAATATATATTTATAAAATTTTAAAAACTCTCTGTGAGTAGTACCACAATTTATACAGGGTGTTGCTATACTTACGAATCAAAATTTAATGGCATATAGTACTGACACAATGCATAAAAAAAGCTTAATCAACGTGGGTCCGAATTAACTATTTTTAAGATGATATCTGTGTATGTTTGTGTATGTGTGTATGTGTGTGTGTGTGTGTGTGTGTGTATGTGTGTCCGTGTGTGACAAATTCCATACAGAAAGTTCCTTGGAAAATATTCTATAAATCCAATAAAATTATCACATGAATATACATTATATATACTCATTTATAAATACTCTAAAAATGCGTACACTTACGTAACATTCTCTTTACAATCAAATAATAGTACTACCAAGTTTATATCTGTACCCATTTTTGAATTATTGCCCCAAAAGTCAATATACCCCACATTTAGATAAAAACTTCAAAATTTTTAAAAATCAAATTTTTATGTATGTAGATACTTCTCACTGCGCTGATTCCAAATTTTGAAACCGCAGATCGATATCTCGTTTCGTTCTCGAGATATTTAGATTTAAAATTTTGCTCAAAACTGCCCGTTTTTGGGTATTAACCCAAAAATGGGTCGAGATATGAATTTGGCGACATCACCATTCGATTCTACGGACAAAAATACATAAGTATAGCAATTTTCATAATTTTTGTCAAACCGGTTCATTTTTTATGAATAAAAACTTGAAAACCCCTGAAAATGCCCAAAATCTGAAAAAATCGTAAGGGGTACCCCTTAGAATTTTGCGATTTTTGGCCATTTTCATTTATTTTCTTTTGAAGATTGTATGCGGTGTTCAAAAAATCTGAAAATAGGTGAACTTATGTAATTTTGCCCGTAGAATCGAATGGTGTTGTCGCCAAGTTCATATCTCGACCCATTTTTGGGTTATTGCCCAAAAATGGGCAGTTTTGAGCAAAACTTTGAATCTAGATATTTCGAGAACGAAAAGAGATATCGACCTGCGGTTTCAAAATTTGGAATCAGCGCATTGAGAAGTATCTAGATACATAAAAATTAGATTTTTTAAAATTTTGAAGTTTTTATCTAAATGTGGGGTATATTGACTTTTAGGATAATAATTCAAAAATGGGTAGAGATGTAAACTTGGTAGTAATATTATTTGATTGTAAAGAGAATGTTACGTAAGTGTACGCATTTTTAGAGTATTTATATATGAGTATGTGATAATTTTATTGGATTTATAGAATATTTTCCAAGGAACTTTCTGTATTGAATTTATAAAAAATTGTATTATGTTACAATTTTACTGGATATATAGAATATTTTCCAATGAAATTTTGGTGTGGGATTTGTACAAAATACATCAAATTAACGGAAGGTCTTGTGCTGGTCACAACAGATTTTTTTGAATTAGAATCCCAAAATAGGTATATCAGTAGCAACCCTTAATTGTCCACAAGAACTCCAGAAGGATGATATCAATAAATTTGCTCTATGAAACTTGGGTATCTGTAACTTCACGGATCTAAGAAGCTTTTGCTACTAATTGACGGAACTTTTTATATTTCCTTTTAAAATCGTGAAGAAACCAAACAGGTAATAAAACATTATGAACAGTTTTGTATGAAACTTTTAATTCTGTAAAACTTTTCTCTACAGTTTTTGCCGAAATATGAACAGGAGAGCAGAAAATGCCATAAAACTAAAAACTCATGCAGATTTTTAATTTTTATTTTATTTGATGTCCGGGAAGTCATCATTAACCCAATTAAAGGCTTCCACGACAATACAGTACCATGAAAAATACAATATTTTATATAAAACATAATTTACAATATGCCAATAAAACGAACAATTACAGCAAAATTTTGTACTATAAATATATATATATATATATATATATATATATATATATATATATATATATATATATATACAGGGTGTATCAATATAATGGAACAGTGCCGTTTATTCGTGTATGCGAAAAGATACAGAAAAAAAGTGATTAAGATATTTTGTAAGGGATAGAGGGGGACACATTTTAGCATAAATTTTATTATCATAAATCCAGTGGTACTCAAACTACAGGGCAATATTATATTTTTTTAAATGGCATTATACATATTTTATTAACTCATTAAATAGAGAATTTTATTCTAAATTCAACGATATAATAATATCATACCCTTACATTGAGAAAATATTTATAAAAATTAATTCAAAGTATTTTATTTCTACTGTATCTAAGTAATCTGAGCAAACATTCAATCAATAAAACAAAAAATTTATTTTAAAAGTTGAATTTATTGCCAAAATCGTAGGTTACTTGAATGTAATAAAACTAAAATAAATTTTATTTTGTTTTATTGATTGAATGTTTGCTCAGATTACTTAGATAAAGTAGAAATGAAATATTAACTTTGAATTAATTTAAATTTTTCGAAATGTAAGGGTATGATATTATTATATCGTTGAATTTAGAACAAAATTCTCTATTTAATGAGTTAATAAAATATATATAATGCCATTTAAAAAAATATAATATTGCCCTGTAGTTTGAGTTCCACTGGATTTAATATAATAAAGCTTATCCTAAAATGTGTCCCCCTCTATGCCTTACAAAATATTTTAATCACTTTTTTCTGTATCTTTTCACATACACAAATAAAATGTACTGTTCCATTATCTGTTCCATTATCTTGATACACTCTGTATATATATATATATATATATATATATATATATATATATATATATATATATATATAATATGTTTCTATGAACTATTGTAATGAACGTGATTCCTGGTCTAGTTATCTTGTGTTTATTGGACATGAAAGATGAAAATTTTACCAGGGCGAATTTGAGAGTCACTGATTTAACAGTAAATGTAAACGTAGAAATTGTAGGGCACAAGTACTCGCCAAGTTGTAAGCGCGACATTTCATCACAACGTACCTACCGCTTATAACGCTGTGCAAACAATTAAATTCCAAGTTTTTGTAAATGTCCCGACTCTAAAGTGCTGAATCGGTATTTTGCTAGTACGGTCGTCCTACGTCGCAATGTTGGCTCAGCAAACTTACCTTCTCATGTGAATATGAACTACTTTCATGTGTTTTGCTGTGTTTATTGCCCTTAACCGTTAATGGCCACATAATGAGATCTATAAATGTTTACATACTCTATATCTTTACACTCAGTAATTTGTCAAATAAGCAACAGCAACAAATGTTATTACTGGCTATCAAGTGATGAGAGGAGTTGCAGGCTATGCGGGAGAGAAGAGGAAACAATCAGGCATTTAAGGATTTCGTGCAGGGAAGTTACGAGAAAAGGAAGAAAAGAAACGGTTCTTTTAGACGATATAGGGTCGGGACAAGATTGGATGAAGGAAGTCATCGAAAAACGGGGGGGTTAATTTATGATGTAGTACCACAATTTATTATAAAACATATACAGGGTGTTCTGAAAATGGGTGAAAAGCTTCAGGTAGAACGATTCTTTGATTAATTCTGAGTCGATAATCCTAATGCAAAAAATTTGTACGGCCCTTCGTAAAGCCGCACGAAGCCATCAAACTTGTAAATGTGCAACTAGAGCTAAGCGATTTTTTAAAAATATCATTGCTCTTTACATTCTAGAAGAATTGTGTAAAATTTGATCTACGTAGCTAAACGTTTGATATCAAATCTTTAAAATTTTAACTTTTCTAAAATAGATTTTTTTTAATTTGAATACGTACCACAACCACGTATAAAACAGTTTTTTTGTTTGAAACAGAAATTATAAATCATTTGTCAAATTTTAACGTTTATCAGTTGATGTTTGATTTTATAATTTATTTCTTTTTGTATAGTGAATGAAACATTTCATATAACCAATAATAAATATTTTGCCCTTTCTTTTGCTACATCTTTTCTTGTTTTTCGTAACATATCATTATTTTTATCTTTTACGTTTGTGAATGTAGCTGAGGTGAAAGAAGTGTGCATGGATAGGAATGTGTGGCGAAGGATAATTGTTGTGTAACTATTATTATGGTCCGGATGCGGTTATTCGCTACCGAAAATCGGTCACTTTAATATGTTCTTATGTAGGAATGCTATGATAATTGTGGATAAGGCGAAAGAAGAATGTTGTTAAAGAGTGAAGTGAGTCAGCTAAGCTCTTACTCTTATCCCTTTTCCTATTGTTAATATTGTTTTCGGGTTTTTGCTAACCCACTAAGTGAGATTCACGTGATTTTATGAATGTATGTATCTTTAAACTTTCTGATTTTCTCGTATTTTGCAACTTTTTAAAAATATCATAATTTAATCGATTGTATACAACAAACAATGTAATTAAAAAATTATTTAATAACACTGAACGATAAATCAGACTATCTTTCTTCGATTTAAACAGAAAAAAGGTACAATTATTTTTTTGCATGACCTCATTGTAAAATAGAATAGTTTTCTTAGTCGTATAGAATAAGTTCGAGTTAAGTGTTTTTGTTAGTATTCACGTTTAAACTATGAAAACATCTCGTTCCGAAGTGTTTTTTCTGGCATTTATTCTGTTCTCTGAATATTTATGCAGCAGTTCTTATAATACTAGAAATGTGTTTTTGAATTCTATATTTAGGGGAAAAGTTTTAACTTACGAGTTTAAAAGTATAAATAACAAAAATATTTGTACTATGCATGGGTGTAGCATAGCTGTACAAGTCTTGCTAGTTTCTTCTTTTAAGCGTTACGGCAACAAAGAAAGAAAGCTGCGATTGCAGTGAAGGTCCCGTTTTTGCAGCGAGTGCAAAGCAGAATGAATGTGCGAATGCGAAGCGTAGTGTTGATGTGCTTGTTAGTGGACGAATGAAATTATGTATTCCGGGATACAAACTTTACAAGTATCTTTCTGTTTTATGGATAAGAATAAAGCGGAATGTAAGGAAGAATATCCTTTTGTCTGCCACCAAGATTTATTGTTGTTAACAACAACATGACTTTTCATACATTTTTACCGATTTCAGTTATTCTTCATTTTCAAATTGCATGTTTCCTCATTATTTGTTACCACATCTAACTGTAATAAAGCAAATTTAATATGCGTAATTATTTAGTTATTTGTAAGGCCAAAGTCCCCATTATAGTTCAGCACTATGAAAATAATTATACATAAATTAGAAAAGTTAAAATTTACAATACAAGAAAACGACAAAATTGTGGTGCTTAATAAAAAAATTATATTTATGTAAATTCAAACAAAATATGTATCATTATACTACTAACACCTTCGCTGCCATGGCGGACATCGTGATATTTCGTTGTGCGCCAAGGTGGACAACGGTGTCCGCCAGTGTTTTTCTCGCTTTACCCCAAGCAGACAAAATTTATTGGAAGAAGCATTGAATATGTGTCTGCTGTGGCGCTCTAGGATACTTTGACTATCTTGGTTTTTCGATATGTCTTATAGTGTCAGTTTTAGAGATGTGTCCGCTATTTGTGTACGCTCTGGCGTACGGAAGATAAATTAATATTTTTATTTTAAGAGGCCAAGCGGACACGGTAAAAAAATTAGGTATACACAAGTGAGTAAATCAGTATTATAAAAAGCAGTTTGTGAAAAATAAATATATATTCTTTATTAATAACGTTTAAATATTATACAAAATAAATTATATTAAAAGGAGAGAAGGCATCTCCATAGCCATATTTACAATTTTTTTCGCACGTTCTGACATGATTTAGATATAACCCTAATGGCAGATTATACTACTCTGACGAAAAGAAACTTATAGAATACAACAATTCAACATTATTGCGAATATTGTCCATACAAGTTTATTCGTGTCCGCCAATTCCATTGTGTCCGCTAAAGGTGTCTGCTGTGGCGCAGGAAAAAAGAAAAAATGTGTCCGCTATGGCGCCCTGAGTTCTAAAAGCCAGTATGTAATAATACTGCGCCAACGGCAGACACCTGTGTCCGCTCGTATTTTTATTAATAACTAATTACTGAATAAATATAAAATAAAAATGAAACTACCAAACTACATAAAATTAACCCTGTTATAAGGTACGAGTCCTGGTCTGCAGGGACAATTTTGAAATGACCGCTTGGCAGCGAAGGTGTTAAGATAAAAAAAATGTTATAAGAAAAGGCTAGTCTATAAACAAATGAATTTAAGAAAGAATCGCTTTGAACAGTTTTTAAGAATAATAGATGACAAAAACGACTTAAACGAGCTGGTTTTCTAAAATGACACTTTCCAACAAGGACAGCCAGGATTATCAAAATACTTACATATTTATAATTTGATTTTACAATCGTGTATGTTGTAAGGATGAGATATTAAAAATGAGTCGCGGGAAATATGAAATAAAAATGAATTTCAGTTTGCACTTCTTTAGAGCACTTTTTATGTTCTTCCAAATGGTGATGCTCAATATTTTTATCACTGTTGGATTTCGAGTTATGATGTTAAAATTTTTATGTGGACTTCATGTTAAATGTTATACCATTGAATATATATTGCTTTCCAGCGATGTTTGCAGTTTGAAACAAATGAATTATAATCATTGAAAGCAAAAAATTATTCTGACTTAAAAATTTGACTGTGATAAAAAATTAACATGGCCGTTCGAAAGAGCATAAAAAATGCTCCAAAAATATGTAAACTAAAATTCATCATTATTTCATATTTGAAAGTTATTTGCTAATATAACTAGGATATTAATTTTTTGCCTATATCTAGTGACCTATGCATTTTTTTTCGGAATAAGCAATACACCGCTAATGGGGCAACTTGAATCCTATGTAACTATGTAAAATGGCTCTTTAAATAACCAGCATGACTGTTACCACGAGCGTGGTTCTAATACCGGTATTAACTAAAACCATGTGATACCACAAACCTCTCACTCGAAAATTTCGGTGCTCGAAAAGCTATTCTCATAAGCCATTTTAAAAATTCTGCTCTGAATTGAATATTGAATTCCTGTGATTACTCAAAAAGGCTGATTCAGAAGGGAAAGGGGAATGTTGTCTAGTGATTACAAAATGAAAAAGTGCGGGAAACGAATAAAAAAAACAAAAGAACATGATTCTTCTTAATCATTATCACTTTGATCATTTAAATCGCAAATCACAGCATAAAAGATTACGACCTATTCTTGAAATTTCTATGGAAAACAGCTAAACAAAACCAACTTCGATCTAAAAGAAAGTTAAGTCTTGTGCAGTAGGTCTTATAATAGACAATCTTAAAACAAATACAATTTGTTCAATGTGCAATTTACCCATTTGTTTTGCAATGTTTCATAAAATTATGTCCAAATAGTAAATATTGCAATAGATATACATATTTGTAATATGCTAATAAAATTTTCTGTTCGTAAATAAAAAAATATATCGTCGTTTCTAACAACAATTACGGGTTAATTTGTTCCACTAGATTAACAAGATTTCCATCAATTTGATAATCAAATTTACTTGAAGTACATTTCTGTTGCCTGAGAATCTTATAACAGAGCATTTATTATTTATTAATCTGCTTGTAGAGCTTTAGTATCGGAATATGTTTTGTAAATGTATAATGGAAAAATCTTAACTAGAAGAAATAAACAGAGGAAAATAGATTCGTTTTTATCGGTATCGTTATCCTAGTAGAACTAGCCTCATCTCGATCAGATAAGCGCATAATTGTCGCGACTGTTCGGTAATCCGGACAGAGATCACCGAACCGATCAGTATAAAAGTTACGGCACGAAGCGATTATCCGTAAGCTCGAGAGCGGTCCATGTGGAGTAGACAGTTCACACCTCACCTAGTACAGGAGAGTGTAGCCGTAGCCGTGTATTTTATGCGAGATTTATCTTATACCAGCTAGCACCAAAACTTTCATACAACCAGAAGCCAAATGCAAGTTCGTGTGACATGGAAGACTTATCTACTAAATGGAAACAAATACCTTGATGGATGATGGTCCTGTAGGTTTTTATCCTGAGACGCAGGGATACGGGATATTCATCTGCTAAGGCTGAGCTCAACAGAAGCTTCAGCTTTGCAACTCGCAACTCACAACCGCAGGAAAAGGAAAAACATTAGTGGACCTAACGTATCACATCACGAGGATACGCTCGTTATCACACGCGCGGAAAAACTGTGCTTTCAATTTGTTTTTGTTTGTGTTAAATCATAAACAAATTAGGGATACTGACGGCTGGTGGCCGGCTGGTCGGTTGATGCGGCTTTCATTCTTTTCACTTTTTTCGATCGGACCGAGGTCCGTGTGAACAATGTGGAAGGCGTTTCTTTCAAATCGTTGCTTTTAATTTTATACGTTTAGCCGATACCACAATGCATAGATTATTTTTCAATTAGATATTTCTCAAACAATTTCTTTTCTTATTACATTAAATTTAATCGTAATGCGAAAATAACATACATGTATCTTGGAAAAATGGGAAAATATTCGGCCTTAGGAATCCTTTGTTGATATAAAGCAGTATTCTATTTGCCACTTCGTAAAATCTGTTCACTTAAATCAGATCAGATAGATCCATTTCACTTAGTGTAAGATCAGATGATCAAATGAAACAGACCAAAAAGAGAACTATCTGGTTATTGCTGAGATTTTGCCCTATTAACGAGATTTTGCCCTATTAACAACATTTTGTGGTAATTCAAGCAAATAAGTAGTGTTACTTTCCGGATCGAATAATTGTAATTCATCCATTATGATTCGCTTGTGATAAGTGATCTAATCCATCTGACCTACCTCGACAGGTGGATTACTTCGTTGTGATCCGGATCAGAAAATCTAGTGGTGGGGGTAAAGTAATCCAGTCAAACAGAACAGCAAATAAGTGATCAAAATCAGATAGTGTAAGTTAGATCTGATCTAAATGGCAAATAGAATACGCCTAATAATATATTTGTAGAAAAAGTATACATTAATTAGTTTAATGTTTTGGGGATGAAACTTAAATTTAAATTACATTGTAAATAAAAGTTACATTGCTAACAACACAATAAGTCAGGTCACATTGACAATTGACGTAAAATCCACCGCTTCAAATGGGAGTCGGCGAGAAACTGAACGGAAACTATGTACTATACCAACATAAGTACCACACAAAAAGAAAAACTAAATTTACCTGTAAAAAAATTAAACAAAAAATTATTGATAATGATGCATAAAATGGTTTAAATATTGTAAATGGTCTTAATACTAATATAAATTCAAACCTAAATTTTCAAACTATTATATATGTATGTTTCATTTGAAATTTTAAATTTGTATTACATACTCCAGAATCGGAAATAATAGAACATTTCTTGAAACAACATTTTATTGCCTATATTGTCTATAGTAAATTTGGTTATTTGAATATAATCGCTATCTTGCATAACCCTTGAGCGGGCGCGCTGGCGCACTGAGTGCGCCACGTTCGACAAAAGTCTCATACAATGGTTATTGGGTGAAGGGATGCCTTGTCACTCAAGCTATTCCTCCTTTGGACTTTTGGTCACAATATGTTACCATTGTTTTTAATTTAAATATAATTGCAGTGATACAAACAACAATTTATTTGTTAGAGTTAGAGGCGGACACAAAGTATTTTAGAAATATACTCGTATGTATATTTTTATTTCTATCCGAATTTTTATTTTGTTCATCTGTATAGTATTTTGTTTGCAAATCAAACACAATCAGTGAAACTTTTTGTCAAAATTGTAAAATATTGCAATTAGAGGACGAATAAATTCGATCAGTCATATTTGTTTTATTTTTTATTATTTTTAGTTTTGTATGCTATTACTTCAAATTCGAGTATAATTTAGTAATATGTACTACTTTAACTTCAAACTTGTATTGAAAGTTTATGTTGTTCGAAATAGCCACAAAATTCATTTCTTTTGTGTGGCGCACTCTGAGCGCCGCGCGCCTTGTCATGTTATGAATATTGGCGCGCCCGCTCGAGGGTTAATAATGGAGATAATTGCTGGTCCATTGCCTTAAAAATAATAGGTAAAAACATATCGCTAATTGAAAACTAAAAATTATATTTCTTATATTCACTAGAAAGAAAGTAGACACCGATAATTTTTAGTATTTATTCGACATGTGATTCCATTTTTGTTTTTACAAATGTAAATATATCTACTAGTTCGTTAATTAAATCTAAATAAAGTTATATATATAAATTCAAGATTTTCGAACTTTAGATAATCATATAAAATCATTCTTTATAATGGAAAACTCATGACAAGAAGTTCTTAAATCTTATAAATAAAATTTTGTTAGTACAATGTATATTTTATTACAAGCAAGTCACACAAATTTGCATATTCAAATAAAATAGAATAAACGAATTACATAAATTTAAGCGCTACTAATATTGATGATTCATGCGTCGTAAAAATTCCGGCGTGAATAAGAATTCTAGTTTATGGTCATAGTTGAGCAAGTACTTCGGCAAATATCGTTGTACTGTCACTTTACAAGCACTAAACAGTGTCATTTGCCTTTTATTCCTTGTCTCGACGTCTCAACGTCTCAACAACCTCTAAGCCTGCATAATTTTCATGATGAATTCACATTTTGTCTATCTGACATTTTTTACGAGCCGTACATGCATACTAGGGTTGAACAAGTCATAAAATTACGTCCTACAAAACGTAGAGGTATTCATGATTCTAACCAAAATATACATAATAAAATAAATTAGATTTGTTTCTACAAGCGAACTTAAAATTGGTAGGCAGAGATTTTTAGGTAGACAGTGATTTTAAGCAGACAGTGAATTTACGAATTTAGGTAGATAGTGATTATTTTCTTTGATAGAATGCTTGTCATTGGTTAATTTTCATGGAAACAGTGTGTTCAAATAAATGCTTATGTAGATGACGTCTTGTCAAATGTCAAATTCGTTCCCTATGTTTCATTTTAAATGGGACAGGCAAATACATTGCTGTCAATCAAATGTCAAGTCGTAACCGTGGATATGACAAATCCAATGCCTCACGTTAAAAAATCTGTTGTGGCCAGCAAAAGACCTCTCGCCATTTCTATATTAGGCTATATAAGTATTGTACTGCACTTCGCTTTCGAACCGTCGTTTTTTAACAAAATATTACAGAACTTTACCCAAATATTGTTTTTTTATTGTATTTAACATGTCTTCTGCACACATATAATTCTAATTATATATATATTTTTCATTGTATGAGGAAGTTTCTAAATGTAAGAGATTGTTCCAATTCATTAACCAGATTGGCGGTATTTCTGATGGATATATGCATTTTACCCGACAGACGCCAAATATTTCCAATTTTAAATGGCAAAAAAAGTGACCCCTGTGGTGCACTCTCCACACCAGCTATGAGTGCCTGTGAGGTGACGCCTGGTAAGCGCCCACACGGTAAAATATATCGTCATCATTACCGATGTCTACATGTGTTGTAGATACTGGCACACCCAGTAATGGGTAATATGCCATGATGATATATTTATTTATTTATTTACCACAATTTTACCTATAATTTTAAATATTTAATTAATAAAACAATAAAAAAATTAAATATACTTCCCAGAAAAAGCTATCAGAATGTCACTAAAACTGTTGATATTTGACAATGACATGTGTCATGTTATAAACATTGGAATTTGTCAACTGGTTTCTTTAGTACCTTAGCCTCTGCGATTAGTGTACTCTATAAATTATAGTATCTTTATCTCTAAATCTATGCAAGATATAATAAAAATTTTAAGTGTATTAGATGGAGAATTTTATGTTCTTCAATATTTTATAAAAAAAATTATATTTAGAAGAATTTTTTTAAGAAACTACTACTTCCGGTTGTTCAATTGTTACCAAAACCTTTTCAGCTCTTCCCAGGAATGTCAGATTGAGGAAACTGCAGTTAAATATTTTTTAAGTCTTATAGTTTTTGAGGAATCGTGTCTACAACATCCAGACATACATACACACAAACACACATACACACACAAACACACATACACACATACATACATCCACACACACACAGACATCATTTTAAAAATGTTATAATCGGATTGTAGGGACCTTAAATCGTGCTTATTCAATAAAATCTGGATATGCGAATTTTAGCATGAATCCAATACCTTTCTTAGGGAGAGGTAAAAATACTCACGGTATATGAGATAAAGTATGAAAAATTCCACATCCAATTATCCAGAGTAGATTTGCAGCTGATATTCGTCTCCAATCTTACAAGCCGTTGTCGTTGTCTCTAGTCTCCTGCAACCAGGCACGTATCGCCGGAATTCTAAGTATGTGGGAATATTACTTCCGGTCTATCTGGCGTAGCGTAACGTGCCACTGCTACACGTGTGCTACCAACTCAAAACGTGAAAGTGCCAAAGTTTTAGGTTAACCTCAACTGCTTATGACAAGCAATAACGGATGAATACGATTATGGTATATGCGACTTTTATTTGTTCTTTTTCGTGATAATTACCTTTCATTCTTCTTCTTTATTTCCCAATATTCGGGCTTATTTTGTATCTAGAAATCATTCTATCATCCAACTTTTTCTAATGAATACTTAAGGTAGTCTTGGACATGCGTATTGTGTCATTTTACACTTGAGTTTCAAATACCAAAACATTTGTGGATTGTTTGCTACTTTTACTACCAGTGGCGTATTTACGGGGGGAGATTTGGGGGATATATCCACCCTATGACATCGGAAAAGAGTAAAAATCAAGACGTTCGAATATTGTTTTACGATTTTTTTGCAATATCATGTAATATGTTATTATAGAACAGGTCGCCTAAAAACCAAGGCGTTGTTATATTTTTATCTACGATGAACTTTTTGATTATTATACAAAATATTTTTATATCCGCCCCCCCCCCCTTCAAGGGTCATGTCATATCCCCCCCCCCCCCAGGGTCATGTCATATCCCCCCCACCCAAAGGTCATGTCTGAATACGCCACTGTTTACTACTGTTTTATTATTGTAATACTTTATTACAGTAATACAGTATTTTAAAACTTTATATACAAGTAAAACCCTAACTCGCCTCTGCCGATTTATACTCTCATGTTATTAATAAGAGATCAAAAATATGCTATTATCTAAATGTTCAAAAGAACTCTAAAATGTAAATCTTATCTATTGAACTTTATAAATACAAATCTCTAATGTAATATCTGCCTACTTATGTCGTATAAATATCTAAAACACCCAAAATTATTGAATAATCTGTAATTAAATCAGCAATTGCAAATTCATTAAAACGTAGGTCGTAGCTGTTTTCGTTTCTATTTAATAAACACAATATTGTCAGCAAAGAAATTATTTACTGCGGACAAGGTAATAACCCTTTCAGACATCGCAAACAACAAAAAAGAAAACACTTATAATCACCTTATATTATAACTTTAAAGACAAACAGCGTTAAATCTAAAACTAACCTGCAAATTCTTCTGTCACTGTAGTCATTTCTAACCGACTGCACCAAGTTACGACATATGTTACTATTTGCAGTCCTACTTTCTTTAAAATAAAATTATACTTAACTTATTATTTTGTTTATACTTTTACTATACAGAAAGCAAAGAGTATTGTTAAAAGTTAGTAAGACACTCAAAATTGTACTGAAGAAACACAGAGTAGCTTTAATAATATGAATTGAAAATGCGCTTCCGTAAGAACATACATTCTGATTTGATTTAGGGTTTCGCGCCAAACGTAAATCTTAACCTCACTAATATGGTCTATACGAATCTGACATTTCAACGTCAAACATATCGTGAGGGTAAAAAAAATTAGCTTTGGGTGTGGAACACTAGCGCCACTGTAAGCCCCCATTGGTTCCCATTTACAAAATAGGCCCCCTGCCCCCTGTGCTTTTCGATATTGAGGATTGGATTAGTGCGGCAGCGGTAGATAGAATTGATATTCTTGGTGGGTGTGTTAAGAGTAAGGCAACATAACATTAGTGTTGTTGTGGTGGAGCATGAGCAACACAACAAGGAAGTCGTCGCTGAGTTGTCGGCAATCGCCGCGGGCCGGGCGGCTGGCGAGAAACGTGTAACCGCCCGGCTGTGCACATAACGAACCAGTACAAGAACTACATATAGAAGAACCAGGGCACGTATACACCGTACACGCTCAGCAGGTACACATCTAAAACAACTGCTTCCCAATACATACACAATTTTCATTTAATGTCAATCTTTACACATATTTTATACTATTCTTTCTTTTAAAAAGATCTATTAAATGTAAACGCTTTTTTGTTCGAGAATCAAATTCTTTGTGAGACCGACATTATTTTGGAGGATAGTTGACTCATGACCATGGTTCTACTGTGTTTAACTCTTTGCCTTAATACCGCATATTCATTGTACAGGGTGTTATGTACGTAAGTGTACAACGCTTAACCCATGGTGGAACTGACCCCATAGATAGTAAATCTGAGAATAATTTTTGTTTAACATGCTTTCTACAAGAAATGGAGGCCTTTAAAACTGACCAAACACGTCACAGTTCAAAATTTTGTAAAAATGTAAAACGACAATGTTATTAATACGACAAACGTATTATCAGAGCTTAGCAAGTTACTTTTAAAATGTAACTAGTTACAGTTACAGTTACAATTACCTCCAAAAAAAGTAACTAAGTTACTTAAGTTCGAGTTACTTTGGTGAAAAAACTAAGTTATTTACTAGTTACCCATTAAAAGTAACTTAGTTACCTTGAGTTACTTTCTAACTACTTTTAATGGAGTGAAGTGTAGACTTTGACTCATGACTTAGTTATTGTGTAGTATACATATCAGGGAGTTTTTGAACTAACTACGCTAACCTAAATTTTAACGTTGTTGCTTGGCAACACCCAATCAGATTATTATTGTTAATGTTAACGGACCTACAGGGCATTATTACCGCCTAGGCCCACGAGGCCACGGCCTAGGGCCCGCTTTGACAAGGGGCCATCAGGGCCCTGTTGCTGTAATAAAAAGGCCCTGCGGACCTACATTATAATATAATATAAAAATTAAAAATAAAATTTTATCTTGTGAGAATTTGCAAAAATGAGACGAATTCAAGTCTTGCAACCCTTGGAACAACGAACAAAATACACTATTTTTTGTATAACCTGAAAATTGGAATAATTTTGATGATTTAGTGGCAGTTAAATTATAATTTATTAAAACGTATCATTTGTAAGCGAGGAAAACATTTGAAAATAATATATTTTATAAGTCAAATTTAACATTTAGTGACTTTTTAATTCTAGAATTAAAAGTTAAAATAATGTGTTATTTTTAGTTTTTCTGTTTATCGTACAAAAACTCTATTATTAATGAATATAATTACTTATTTTATTATCTATTATGGCTTGAAATCAATCAACAATAATATTGAATTTAATTATGTATTAAAATAAAAGTTACACATTACAGAGGGTATGCGCGATGCTGTGCTCGACAACTCCACTTTTTAAGTTACTTTCACTAACTTAAGTAACATTCTAATTTCTGAGTTACTTTAAATAACTTAAGTTACTCAAGTAACTAGTAACTAAAAACCGTAAAGTTACCAACTACTTTTCCGCAGCAAGTTAAGTTACAGTTACAGTTACCATATTTTAAAAAGTAACTAAGTTACGTTACAAGTTACGTAAAAGTAACTAGTTAGTAACTAAGTTCCTAAAGTAACTAGTTACTGCCCAGCTCTGATTAAATTTATACAAATTAGTTTGATTCGTCCATTTTAACCAACAAATGACTGGCACGTGTTTCACCCTCGTAGCGGTATTTTCAAATATTATTCGAACTACTACGAAATGTTACGAAGATGCACGAAATACATAGGGCGCACAGCACAGATATAAAAAAAATGAACATTGGTCAATTCCTACGCTCTGCTGAATATGTCCTATGCGCTGTGTCTCATATAAATGGATATATTATTTTTCGTATGGCCAAATTGTATGTTTTCTATGCTAAATTATGTTCTGTGTTCAGTGTCAGTTATAAATCCGCGTTTAGAGTGGATGTTGGTTGTTGATAATATAAAATTGTGGGCATTTTTTCGCTGTCTGAGAAAAGTTGGAAAATTTTAATCG
Organism: Ophonus ardosiacus; assembly: GCA_943142095.1. Classification (NCBI taxonomy): domain Eukaryota; kingdom Metazoa; phylum Arthropoda; class Insecta; order Coleoptera; family Carabidae; genus Ophonus; species Ophonus ardosiacus. The sequence continues at coordinate 44,992,625 of OW964833.1, read as the reverse complement.
AATGAAAGGTGGTCTGGCTCTTGCTCTCTCTTTCTCTTATCTGTCTATCTACCATCCCGATCCGTCACTGTCTCTTGAGTCGAAGACAAATACAAGCACTCGGAGATCAGGTCTAACGTAACATTTATACTAGTGACAACAGTGAACAGTGAACCCTGCTCAGTACTCAGACAGACGCCAAACGTCCGGACGTTGCAGAGAAAGACTAACGCGACGCCTCGCAGAATCCTAATCACCGCGGAGTATTGCTGTACTGCACCGTAGAACCGTCGCACAAGCACCAACCTAATGTCTGGGAAATGAATGTGAGTGATCAGTCTAGCAGCCATTCAGATTCAAGCCAGCTCGGGAAATGTATTGCGTCTTGGAAGCTCGAAATTAAGTTTTGCTATCGCATGTGTTCTACCATCAATATGTTTCATAATTAATTAGCTAAATTTGGATACTTCATACAATGTAAAAATTATTATCTAGTTTTTATTGAACAACCTTCGGGATTTAAAGACACTTAATAAAACTTTATTGGAGTCTAAGGTTAAATAGATAATAGTTAAAAAATCTCTAAACCTTAACTAACTAAGTAAAATCGCTAAAACTAGATACGTATTTCGGCAACTAAGTTGTCTTCATCAGTAAACTTACGTCTAAGAACAGATCAATTTTGGATTACTCAACATGTCAACCATGCTAGAGGTCCAAAAACAAATCTGGAAAACAGAGCAGATTTAGATTACTCAGTATGTCAACCATACGAGAGGTTAGTTTTGGACTTATTAAAATATCTTTCAGAACTCATATTATTAATTGGAATAATACTACCTTCTTTTAGTTTAAATTCTGTATTTATTATTTAAACTCAACGTTTTGGCACCATAAACTGGTGCCTTCTTCAGGGGATACATTGACATAAATATGTGAAATAACAAAAAAAAATAACAAATCACCTTTAAGTAAGGAAGGTATTGTCTTTGGTCAAAAAATTTGGTGGTGAGTTTTTAATGAGTAAGCACGTTTTAGGGTCCCTACAATACGAATTTACTATTTTTAAGATAATGTGTATGTATGTGTGTGTGTCTGTGTGTGTGTCCGTGTGTGTATGTATCCATGTGTGACAAATTTTTCTCCGACGATAACTCCAATACTATAATTCTAAAAATTATAATTCTTTCGTATTTCTCTTCTGTACCTCCATATGAAGAGTTGATTAGATTTTAGTTATAATTGATCCACCGGAAGTACCCTTATTTGAAGTTTTTAACAGTTTTTCTTAAAAAAACGCAGTTAAATATTATTTTTTGACATTTTGTTATTATATTTATTAAAGAAAATACTCTTCTCTATATGGTTTGATTATTAATTTTCCTTCATATTCAATAGATGTAGAGTTAAAGCATTATAAAGAAATTAATTTTCAAAAATTAGTCGGCTTTGCTATTTATCATGGAAACAGCTGATACATTCAAAAAATTCTAATTGACAGATGTGTGTTGCAAGTACAAAACCAAATATGGAAAGTATGGGATCAAAAATTAGTATTTCATAGTGGTCCTCTCAAGTGACGTGCAGTGACAGGCTAAAGAGAAGATGGAAGGACTGTATCGCAGAAGACTTGAGAAAGGAAGGACTGTGTGAAGAAGATGCGTTGGACAAGAATGAGTGGAAGAGATGAGGAAACAGCGATCCCTAATAAAATAGGGGAAAGCTGAAGCAAAAAGTAAAATGTGTCAAGGGCATTTTACTTAGTGTATGTTTATGTCATAATTTTATTGGATTTATAGAACCTTTTCAAATGAACTTTTGGTATGAAATTTGTAAAAAATAGTATGTGTTCGTGTTCGATTTTACATTATATTATATAGAAACTGTTCCACGGTCCTTTTGGTATGGGATTTGTGCAAAATACATCGAATTGACGGAAGGTCTTGTGCTGGCCACAACAGATTTTTTAATTAGAAAATTGCATATTTTTGAAAGAAGGTAGTACCTAGTAGTAAAAGTGGAAAAGTGAATGTGAAAAGTATTTGCCTGGCAGTGAATTTAAAGTGAGGAATTCGGATCGCTTGGTATGAAGTCGAAATCCCCGTAGTAATGGTTAAATGTATTTTCATTATAGCATGCAAAGCAGTAGTGGCAAGTGGCAGTGTTGTTCGCACCTACTCTGCATATCTGACGCGATATTTCACACTAGGAGAGCAGTCGTACAATCGTACGACCCTCAGCACTCTCTGTACCTACCTCTCGAACATCGAACTCGAACCAAACGCAACCTTCCTCTTTTCTCTGCGAAAAAATCTACTATTTACAGGATCATTTACTGGCTGTAAGCCGTTTAAATGCATTAGAGGTTTCCCTTGATCTCGTTCGCTTGTTCAGCGACACAGCGCCAAAAAGGCTATTGTTTGTGAGAGACGAAGCTCCCGCTTAAGTATTCTATAGACACAGAACAATTCAACTTCTTAAGTGTTTGTTTATTTATGGACTTTTTAAATTCACTCCAAGATGAAGGTGCTATTTAATTTCAAACGTAATTTAAACTAGCTTTTCTCCCTCTGTGAAACGTGAACGAATTTATTCGACGAACACTTTAAATTTTAAATAAAATTACCTATAATGACTTTATAGTGTGGCCAAACGCCGTCATATTTTTCCGATGATGCGCGACATTTGAATTCATATGTAAAACTAGAGATGCATTCAGGCCAGGTCGGACCGGGCTTTGAGGTTGGATCGACTCGGCCCGAAAATAAAAATTGCCGGCCCGATTAGAAGATCGACTCGATAAAATATTAGCTGGCCCGGCTCGAAAATTGACCCGAAATCGGGCCGGGCCGGGCCTAAGCTCGAAATTGAGTTCATCTGGCATTCCTAATTTTGATTTTTATGTGAGGTGAAATATTTAACTTTTTTCGTGTCAAACTTAAAAAAAAACCTCTACATCCTTATAACGTTGCACATTAGTTAACAGAAGTAATTAAAAAAATACACTTCTAGTGTAAGTTTATTACAGACCTATCTGTATTTGACACTTTGTTTACCAAAGGCGTTCAAAAATTGAAACAACTTTTTCACAAATCTTATACAAAAAATATCATTTACATAATGATTTTTATCTAACTTTGTTTATGCTCAAATATAAGACAAGAAATCATTATGATAGGAACAAAAATCACTTTTATTTAAGTTTATCAGTAGTAACAATAGTAATAATAACAACATCACAATAGCATTATTATGCTTTAGTGAATAACCTTGAATTCTTGAAGTAAAATAACATTTTTATTTGTCAAGATGTGAAGTATGATGTTATTAAATCATTTTGATCCTTTTTAACTCCATACATTTTCATTAAAATATTAAGGAAACTGTGCATTTGATTGAACAATAGGCTTTTTCGGGCCGGCCCGAAAAGCCAAAATCAAAAGTCCGACTCGCCTCAACTTTTGCAAATGATTAGCCCGATTCTGTCCGATAATAAAAATCTTCGGCCCGGCTCGATGATCGACTCAAAATCGGGGCGGGCTTCGGGCCGGGCCGGGCCAAAGTTCGAAATCGAGTGCATCACTATGTGAAACCTAAACAAAATTCGATAAACAATTAATGAAAGAGCATATATATATATATATATATATATATATATATATATATATATATATATATATATATATATATATTGCAAACGCAATATTATTTATTTCAAAATACACCACTAAATTACAAATAAAAGTATTATGTAATATTTATTGTTAAGTTGTAGCTGAATAATTGGTTTTAAGATTTTCTGTTAAATGTCAAATCACTTCATCATTTTGTTACAACGACAACTAGATTTGTATTTGTTTGTAAACATAAGTTTTTTGCAGTTTTCAGTGAAAAGATTGTAATTATTTTTCAATACAAATATGTCACTGATTATTATTATTTGGCAGTTGTGGAAAATCGAATGATTTACATCATTCCCCTTTCGGCTCGTGATGCAAACTTTATTCCAAACGATCAATAATATTGTTCAATGATGAATATTGTGCAAAATTATTAATAGTCTTCTACAGGGTACTTAAGATAATGATACACCATTAATTAATTAATCTGATATTTGATATTCCATTATCTTGATTTTGATGCACAAAAACAACGTTTTCATAGCTAATAATCTATACCTAGACTATGGTATTCTTCACGTAAGAATGGCATTGCACAATAAAAAGATATTTCTGATCATGAAATAAATCAAAAAATTATAGAAACCACTTCTGGAAACACCGTAATTAATAATCACTCGGTATGAAGGCGATTATTTATATTTATTTTGCACTGTCAAAGTTATGTTCTAGTTGTCAAAACAGACTTGCCAACTGCACCATGAAATAGGGTCCTCCACCGTAGTAACAAATTAGAACAAGGGTCAGTTATATTAAAACTAGACCTTAACACTGTATATTAAGGACTATCAAAGTTTAAAAATAGTTATTAGTTCCTAAAATAATCGAGTTTTTATTACCATTTTCTCATCTCTATATCTACGTCACACATTTATTCTATTCCAAATTCTTACTACTTTCAAACCTTCTGCTATCGCCTTTTTGAAATACGGAATCCATTTGCAAGTATATAAATGCAGAAAATAACAACAATAAAATACCAGAAATAAACCAAATAATACTAGTTTAAATTTATGATGCCATGACAGATTACAAACGTTGGTATGAAAGTAAAAGATATGTTGAACAACATAGGCTTCCAGTAGTAATCAAATCTTGGACTATTATATACGTAGTATTTTTATTAATTATGACATTAAATTACTTATTATCCGTCCATATTTCCAATTATTGACCACAATGGTTATTTTAACATATTTATACATTTTATAAGTACTGAAAAAAATAAATTTATGTGACTTCAATTATTAGCGAAATCCACTGTTTGTGAACAAAATCATCTCTATATCTACGTCACAGAATATTTAAAAAATTATTACGGCATAACGATTAACAATAAAGACTTTCTAAAATTACATATCACTTTCAGTTTAGATGAAGTTTCGTAAAAAAATATAAAAAAAATATAGTGGAGGACCCATTGAATGAAGCTAGTTAATTACAACAGTAGATGGCGACACAATAGCAAGGCAGTGGATTTGCGTTGTTTGAAACAAATTTGTAAATCAAAAAATAATCTAATTAAATATAATTCGAGAGTTCGATAAATTAGAAAATAATACTCCAGTTTCTTTCTGAAACTTGTTACCATTTAGCATAGCCACTCAAGCCCTACGGGCTTTCGTGACTATTGCCTGGCAACACGTTTTCGAAAAATATGTCAAATTATTTTCAACTTTTTCTCATTCTCTTGTTATATTATTACTGACAATTTTTTTATATCCACGAGTCATATTTAGTGAAATAAGAATTGTCAAGATGGGGAATAGTTGAAGTGTTGCATACTTGAGATCTTCAATAATAGTTTTTGGGGATAATCCAGATAGAGTTTTGTCTCAACGCTGTCTTGAATAAAAACGTTTTGTTGTTCGTAGTCTCCTTGAATTTTCTTTTCAAGATATGCTGGTTCTTAGATATGATTTTAGCCTGGTTTCAGTGAATTACATGAAGGTTTTCTCACGCGTGTTCAGCTTTTCCAGATTTAATTGTCTTTCCTTTTTCGGGGTTTCGCTGGTATTGAGTTATCTCTTATTTTCTTCTACATGTGCATTCTCACATTCACAAGCCACCTGGTATAGTGAGATTCAAGATATTATAAATTGACTTTTACATCAGGCGATTAGTTAAAAAGATTTAAAAGGCTTAGGAAACAAAATCGTACTCGAATTATCCAATATTATTTCTTTTAGTGTTTTTAGTTTTTGTTTAAAATGTCACCTATCTATTATATCTTGAAACACAATATACAGGAAGTTTCAGAATGAATGCAAGAAAATGAATTCTCAAGATTGAGACAGATGAATATAAGTTTTACAGGATAATAATAGATGTTCAATGAGGAGGCTATTTTAATAATAATAAGTCACTAGAAATAAGCGCACTTATGACTAAAGCCTGTTTTACACACTCATATATTTACAACTAAATTTATATGCAAAATATTTTAATATTTATATAATAAATTTTTAATTAAATTCTTTACGTTCGACACGGCATTTTTTACAAATAACTGCCTAATATAATACTAGATCTGGTTGGAATTACTTTTATAGTTCTCCAGTTCCCCGTATTGGACACGTTCACGTTATCCTGGACATTCTGCATATTCAAATAACCAAGTATAATACATTATACTGATATACACAGACTTCTCGAAAGCTTTCGATAAAATTAATCATTGTATTCTACTAAGTAAATGCCGTAACTTTGGTTTCGGTGATAAACTCATTCATTTCTTTAAGTCATACTTAGAAAATCGTCGTCAATATGTTACTTTTAACGTTATTATGTAGCTAAATCAGGTGTACCCCAAAGCTCAAATTTGGGGCCACTCTTATTTTTGCTTACATTTAACATTTATACAACATGTTCATGAGCTAGTAACTTCAGCAAACAAGCTACTCGGATTTCTTATTAGAAACAGTAAGAATTTGTCTAATATTATTGAAATAAAATCAATTTACTTTGCCTATGTGCAATCGAAGTTAATTTATGCTATCATTATAATATGGTTCCCATACTATGAGGCATCTATTACTAAACTAGAAAAAGTGCAAAGAAAATTTTTAAAATATCTATGGTTCAAAAGTTTCAACGTATTTCCTGATCGTAATATTGATTCTCAAATACTCTATGAACAATTTAATATAGATAGTATACAGAATTGTCACAAGTATTGCTTTAGATACTTTATCTAAAATTATTAACAACATTATAGATAGTGAATATTTGCTTAATAAACTTCAGTTTCGTGTACCAAGACCTTCCTCAAGATGTAATTTAACTTTTTATTTGCCTCCTCACAGCTCTACTATTCTGTACAAATCACCAATGTATGTAATGTGCAACTTATATAACAATATTTGCTCGGATGTTGATATTTTTAATATGTAAATATTTAATTTTGTTACATTTACTTGTATTGGGTATTTTACCTGTTAAAGTAATAAAGGATTATTATTATTATAATTATACCTAGTTTCTACAACTTGAATTAAAATATAACCGCTACCAGTACCCACCACTAATAGTTATTGTTATCTCTTTAACAATTTGCTAATGTTTTTTTTTTCTTTTTCAGTTCCTCCAATGTTATGGATCCCGCACCAACTAGTCGGTGCTCCTTTAGCGTACAGCGTGACCTTGGAATGCTTCACTGAAGCCCATCCAACCTCTCTGAACTACTGGACTCGTGAAGACGGCCACATGATCCACGAATCCCGCAAGTACCATACAGAAAACATCGTGGGTTCCCCTGCCTATAAAACCCACATGCGGCTCACCATCGCCAACATCGAGAACAGCGATTATGGCACCTACAAATGTGTGGCCAAGAACCCACGCGGAGAAACCGATGGCACCATCAGGCTTTACAGTACGTACATATGCTATACGAATAGAGGCATGGTTATAGACATTATAATATCCTATATTATATGTTAGGTCGTAAAGTTGTCGTGTAATTAACGTTTATTATAGTTTAAGTGTCGTGCATCAGATTTTAAGTTTACTTTGTCGGAAAATAATTGCTGAACTTTGGTTCTAAATTTCACATATACACATCGACCTATGAATTTAGTACATTTATTGTCATTTTTGAACTGTTCAAACAATAAAAATTACAGATCTCAAAAATTATGTAAATATGATTGCAAATATAAGTTATAAATAATAAAGGAGGGAAAATCGCATTGATATATCAGAGATATTTTTGCAGTAAATTAAAACTATAGTACCCACGTATTTAAGAATACTATTAAATATAAATAATAAAATAAATAAATATATCATCACGGCATATTACCCATTACTGTGCCAGTATCTACAATACATGTAAACATCGGTAATGATGACGATATTTTTACCATATGGGCGCTTACCAGGCGTCACCTCACAGGCACTCAAAGCTGGTATGGAGAGTGCACCACAGGGATCACTTTTGTGCTATTAAAAGTCTGCAATGGCCGGGATCAAACCCGGATTATCTAAATGTAGCGGGCAAGATATATAAGAAATTTGAAGAGAGCTATAATAAATTTGTTGGTATAATAATAAGTATTATCTACCGTGAGTATTTTTTAATGTGAAACATTGAATTTGTTATATCCATGTTTACGACTTGACATTTGATTAACAGCAATGCATTCTCCTGTCTCATTTAAAATGAAACATAGGGAACAAAGATGTCAATAAAGGTTAATTTTGGTCAGTGGCGGCTTAAGACGTGAGCCACTTAGGCACTGGATTAGGGCGCCTGGCTTTTTGAGGCGCCCAAAAAATATAAAAACTAAAGACAAATATATAAATAAACAAAAAAATATTTTTACATTCCGTCACTTTTAGGTAAGGAAGGTATTGTTGTTCAAATACTCTAAAAATGCGTGCACTTACGTAACATTCTCTTTACAATCAAAAAATATTACTACCAAGCTTATATCTCTACCAATTTCTGAATTATTGCCTCAAAAGTTAATATACCCCACATTTAGATAAAAACTTCAAAATTTTCAAAAATCTAATTTTTATGTATCTAGATACTTCTCAATGCGCTGATTCCAAATTTTGAAACCGCAGGTCGATATGTCTTTTCGTTTTCGAGATATTTAGATTTAAAGTTTTGCTCAAAACTGCCCATTTTTGGGTAATAACCCAAAAATGGGTGGAGATATGACTTTGGCGACAACGCCATTCGATCCTTCGGACAAAAATACATAAATATAGCAATTTTCATAATTTTTATCCAACCGGTTCATCTTTTTTAAATAAAAACTTGACAACCCATGAAAATGGCCAAAATCTGAAAAAATCGTAAGGGTTACACCTTAGATTTTTGCGATTTTTGGCCATTTTCAGTTATTTTGCTTTAGAGATTGCATGCGGTGTTCAAAAATTCTGAAAATTTGTGTACTTATGTAATTTTGCCCGTAGAATCGAATGGTGTTGTCGCCAATTTCACATCTCGACCCATTTTTGGGTTATTACCCAAAAGTGGGCAGTTTTGAGCAAAACTTTAAATCTAAATATCTCGAGAACGAAAAGAGATATCGACCTTCGGTTTCAAAATTTGGAATCAGCGCATTGAGAAGTATCTAGATACATAAAAATTAGATTTTTGAAAATTTTGAAATTTTTATCTAAATGTGGGGTATATTAACTTTTGAGGCAATAATTCAAAAATGGGTAGAGATATAAACGTGGTAGTAATATTATTTGATTGTAAAGAGAATGTTACCTTAAGTGTACGCATTTTTAGAATATGTATTTATATATAAGTGTACATAATGTATATTCATGTGATAATTTTATTGGATTTATATAATAATTTTTGTAACAGGTGGTGGCGTTCTAATCTAATTTGGCTCAGGGCGCCTATATATCTCGAGCCGGCCCTGATTTTGGTTAAATAATTATACCCCTTTTCTAAAAATTAAATTCAGTTGTAGAAAAAATATTGTGTGCACCTTGTGCCCGAGTAATTTTTTGACTCGGCTAAATTTCTTACAATATTTAAATATAATATTCCTGTTAAATTCGTTCCCTATGTTTCATTTTAAATGAGACAGGTAAATGCATTGCTGCCAATCAAATGTCAAGTTGTATGTTACGGTTATCTGTCATATTGACATTATGTCAATACATTTTATGTAATTTCCTTTGCATTCAGTATTTTTATTAAAATGCCTCTGCATCTATCTAAGTATTATTTTTTTATGCCAATATCTATAATATTTGGTGCTAATAAAATTACATAAAAAAATAAAAAAAAAAAAAATTTTCGTCTCCGGCAGTTTTGGTCTTGCTTTGCTGGGCATTCTCTTTTTCAGCTATTCAATTATGTTTTTTTGATAATTCCAATGTATTTTTAAATTGTAGCTATAGTAGTTAGTTAGGGAGTTAGGGTGAATAAAATTTTGAGTAAATATTACCGATCAGCAATTGAAATCACGGAACTGTACGAAGCTCCACGAGTTGATACATTACGTAGGTACATAAAACGAAAACACCTCATGCAGCAAGTTACAAAAATAAAATATTAAAATTTGGTTTTGTTATCTATAAAAAAAGAAAATTTGGAGGCCAATTTTAGATTTGATCAGAGGGGGGGGGGCCTCTGAAATTTTACAGAGGGGGCTAAAGCCTCCTCTGCCCCCCCTCCCCAGCTCCGCGGCCCCTGAGAACGTGTTGCTTAAAAAGCGTGTTAGTGTTAGTGAGTAAAGTTACCATCCAGTTGCTCGGGTGTAATACTGATAGCGGCCGGTAATTTTAATATTCTCTCCTATTCGGGAATGGAGGAACCGAGGAACATTCATTAAAGCGACATCACCTTTGCATCACGAGGCTCATTAACTTATCGCGCTTTAATTGTTCGATCTTATTCCTGCAGCCACTGCCGGCAACCGGAGATAATAACAGATGGAGCCACCTCAGTTAGACCTGCGGACTCAGCCCGTGCCGAATAGGAATAGCTCAGCAGCCCCATTTAAACATAAAAATTTATACTAATATCTTCACAATACCGTGAGTATTTTTTAACGTGAAACATTGGGTTTGTCATATCCATGGTTACGACTTGATATTTGAATGACAGCAATGTATTTGCCAGTTCCATTTAAAATGAAACGTAGGGAACGAATCTGACAGATGTATTATATTTAAATATTGTAAGAAATTTAGCGGAGTCAGAAAACCACTCGAGAGCACTAAACATATTTCGGGCACAAGGTGCACACAGTATTTTTTCTACATCTAAATTTAATTTTTAGAAAACAGGTATAATGGGGTATTCCACTCATTTTTTTTTTTTATTATTTTAAATAAAACTTCATTCAGTTTTGAAGCAATTCATAGTATTAAAAAATCTTAATTGTTCCTAGTTTAACAGTATTTTATTTTCGAGAAATCAGTGTAACGTCACATTTTCCCTATACTTGTCGTTCTCACACACACTGCTCTGAGTACGCTGCGAGAGAAAGATAACAGTTGTATGACGTCAATTTTCCCTTTTACCAAATGTGAAATATCTCGTAAAGTAATTATTTAAAAAATGTTTTCAATGTTTTAACTATTATTTATTGAGTCATACTTTATGTTAAATTGAATTTTTTTAATTTTTTTGTTATGGTGGAATACTCCATTATTAAACAAAATTAACCTCTAATGACATCTTGTCAATATGACAGATAACCATTGAATTTTCCTATAAGTTATGATTTGACAATTGATTGACAGCAATGTATTTGTCTGTCTCATTTAAAATGACACATGGGGAATGAATTTGACGGAAGAATTATATTTAAATATTGTAAGAAATTTAGTCGAGTCAGAAAACCACTCGGGCACAAGGTGCACACTATGTTTTTTCTACAACTAATTTTAATTTAGAATGCAGGTATAATTATTTAAACAAAATTAACCTCTATTGACGTCTTATCAAATGTCAAATTCGTTCCCTATGTTTCATTTTAAATGGAACGGGCAAATACATTATTGTCAATCAAATGTCAAGTCGTGACCATGGATATGACAAAATCAATGTTTCAATTTAAAAAATACTCACGGTATATTTTTTAATTCAAAATATACATTTCAACTGCCATGCTGCAAAGCTGGATTAACAATACTCGAGGCCTGGGGCCTTGGATAACTTGGTGTAGGCACTATTTATTTTCAGTTTTAATATGGATCTGTTTGGTTCACTGACGACTGTAGGTTGTCAGCTCGATATAGACTGATATAGACTGTTCAAGACTGCCCTCTTGCCGAGTCGCCCCCGTTATAAAATATAAAAAATAAGTACTTATTATGCACGCTACTGAAAATTGATATAGGTCTTTTTGAGGCAAAATCAGAGTTATAAAGACATTTTAGATATTTTTTGAGTTGAAATTTTAAAAACTGTTTCATATATTTTTTAGATAAAAATAAGAATAATTTAATGAGATAAAAAAAAACTACCCGCATCAATTTCATTTTATTTAGTTAATATATGATACAAATAATAACTAACATAAATTATCGTAAATTTATATTAATATTACAGACATTTTGTTATTCTAATGACATATAGCAAGATATTTTTTCTTAAAAATTTTATTGTTTTTATGTAAAATGAAATAATACTTACTTTTACCAATTCAGGGCATACTGAAAGAAAATTAAACGAATTTAAATCGTAAGATTGTCAAGTATTATTAAATAAAATGTATAAAGTATTACAGTAATAATTTACAATATATATATATATATATAGGTTGTCTATTAAATAGGGGTACATGGCTTAACCACATATTCCTGAGGCTAAAATAAGACGACTTAACCAAACTTGCTTCTACCGGAAAGTGTACCATTTAGCCAGAATTCTGCTTCAAATTCTTCGAATAAAACAACAATTGTTTTACGGGTTGTAAAAATTTTCTTCGCAATATTCTAAACTTAGTAACATCCGTTTGTACATAACTCAGCTTACTCCTAAACAAGTTGTGAAGATTGAAAACTCGTTACTGTCATTAAAAATTACTTGTTTGACATTTGGATAGACTGCTAGATTAAATTCATTTTAAAAATTTAGCAGTGCAGACACTCAGATTTTATTTTTTTCTGTGTGAACCGTAACAGATATCACAAATTACACAGAGAGAGAAAAGTTTACTATTGAATGTGTCTTTCTGAAGAAAAATAATTTCACGTTTTCGGCATTGCCATTAAAAAGTTACGGTCTAATTAATGTTGGGACACTAGTGGTTCACTAATAATAACAAGTATCACCTTAACAGATGACATAACCATATAAACTGTCATACCAAATTTCATCCAAATCGAATAAAGCGTCCGATTATTATAAGCAAAATTAATTTTTTTTTTTTCGAAGAACTTTGAAGCAGAATTCTGGCTAAATGGTACACTTTCCGGTAGAAGCAAGTTTGGTTAAATCGTCTTATTTTAGCCTCAGGAATCTGTGGTTAAGCCATGTCCCCCTATTTAAGAGACACCTGTATGTATATATATATATATATATATTAAATTAATGAAATAATTAAGAAAAACTATAAATATTTATGTTTTTTTAGAGTTACGAAAAAAAGATAGAACCTGTCGGTTAAAAACAAAGACAGTACTATTAGTAGTAATACAATAATTAGTTTGATATTTGAAGAAAATTCTGATATGATCCAAATTCTCAAAAATTTGAAACGTACAAATAAAATGAAATTATAAGAGATATAATTTGTTTGTTTTTTCTTATATGAATTTTAAAATAATGTTTGTAACGAATCAGGAAAGGATACCTTAGCACTGTCCTTATTCTTTGCATTCTCTCTTCGTCTTGCCTCTGTGGAGCAGTAATTAAACTACGTAAAGTAATTAAGATTAAACAATACACTGCATTGGAAAGACTGCGTGCCGTGTGCTTGGCCTTATCTACAGGTACATCTTAATATTTTCTCCAAAATGGAATAAATTATTTGTCGCGATTTCACATTTCGTGACCGTAAATTATGACAGCAGCAATTTGCCAAATTAGCGTAATCATTGCCGTGCTGAACTTGGCATCGCTATTACCAATTTGTGTGTTTGGAACGCGCATTGTCTTAACTGCTCCGACATGATAACCATAATAAATTTGTTAATTCCGTACCTGTGAAAATGATATATTTGGTCCAGGTGCGATACCTATTGCAGAAAATAATAAATAGAAAATATTTTTTCCACAATCGTTAGCAAAATTCATTATTATTCAACTTAAAATAGTGAGCGAAGTAGCATGTTGAATCACAGTAATTTTTTGTAGTTAACTTTACATTAAATTCAGTTATATAGATATGTAGATACTGTTGAGTTTTTTTATTAATAAAAAAATATAATGTTTCGTTTTTTAGAAAAATTATATTTCAAGATTGTGGAAAAAATCATGTTTAGCACACGTGAGCATGTCTTTTTCTTACTTGTCCAGTTGGCTTACTTGCTCCCGCTCGTGCGACCAATTTCCGGGCACGTGAGAAAAAGACATACTTTGCTCACTTGTACTAAAAAAATAGCTATATTTGCAGCATATTTTAATTTTTAATTACATTACATATATATATATATATATATATATATATATATATATATATATATATACCGGGTGTCCCATGTTAATATACCACTTGGAATATCTTCAGGATCATGCATCATGCGAGAAAATGTTTGAAATAAAAGTTTAACGATTTGAAGGGGGACATCCAATACTGTAAATAAATTCAATCACCCACCCCCAGGGGTTGCTGGGGAGGGGTAGTTTTAAAAATTTAAATAGTAACCCCTATTTTTACAGCAGAATCGGATAGAGCGTGAAAAAATATGTAGATTTTATCTAAAAAAATTTTTGTTACTTTAATAGATGGCGCTGCAATTAACAAAATTGTTTTCAATATATAATTTTCCGGAAACAATCAAAGCAGTGTGGGTGGGTGTTTGTGTGTGTGTGTGTGTGTGTGTATGGACGTCGGTGAGGACATCCTGATAACAATTTACCGCCGGTATTAGCACTGCCCGAGACATACCACGAGGAGGTTGTTTGGTCGGATTTACGTCTTGTGTGTATGTGTATTTGTTTGTGTTTGTGTCTGCGTTTGTTTGTGTCTTTTAAATAAAATCTACTTATTTTTTCACGCTCTGTCAGATTCTGCTATAAAAAATATAGGTTACCATTTAAAATTTTAAAACTACCCCCTCTCCAGCCTCCCTTGGGGGTAGGGGGTTGAATTTCTTTACAGGATCGGATGACACCCTCCATATCGTTAAACTTTTTATTTAACACATTTTTAAAACTGTGCTTGATCCTGAAGATATTCCAGGTGGTACATTAAAATGGGACACCCTATATATATATATATATATATATATATATATATATATATATATATATATATAAATGTGGGAATATTTCGTCTCAGCAGGATTGTGAAAAGGAGTACTAAACAAAGATTTTGGAAAATTTATGATGCGCGTGTTTCTTGGTTAGAATAATTTATTATTAAAGGTGACTAGGACTGTACCCTATTGAAGGCCTGAACTGCTTAAGTCGACCCTGAAGACATGATATTCATTATTCATTTAGTATTTAACTTGCCAAACAACCTCTTACCTACCTACCACAAGAGGATAAAGCTTTTACTGTGATTCCAGCATTAGCATACCAACACCGAGACACACACACACACACACACACACACACACACACACACACACACACACACAGACATTCATTTTGTAAATTGTCACATAATACTTACCCTAAATCTAGGACTGTTCAGAATATACAATATTCGCAAAACATATGATATTGCTTTTGTCTTCATTGGATATTAAGAACGAAAATTTTATTTCAATTTTCTTCTGATAGCTGAATTTACAGTACATGATGAAAATATAAAAATACAGGGTGTTAATGAATACGTGTTACAAATTTATAGGTTATGTAGGGGATGCAACGTAGGCTAAACTCATATCCGGAAACTCACGGTTTTCGAGCTACAGGCTCCTAGAGGAGTAATTATCTACCTTAATTTTAGTTGGCTATGACCTATTACTTCAGTTATTATTTTCAAACAAATCCTTCCGTTTTTGAACGAATGTATTAAAATATGCTCCGAAAGTGCCAACTGAAATTAAAGTAGATAATTACGGTATTCATTAACGTATTCATTAACGCCCTGTATAATAATACATCATCGGTCTTTTTTTGAAACTCGATTATTTTAAAAATTATGGAAAAAAATAATTGTCACAATCACAATATATAAAACAAAATCAAAAATTTAAAGTTGGGTAACATTTCCAAACAATGGACCCATAAACCATAACAAAAAATAATAAAATGTACACTTTACTCTTAAAGTACTACTCAATAAATAACGATTAAGATAAAAAAAAACATTTTTTTAATAATTACTTTGCGAGATATTTGAATTTATTTCCAGGGCCACAGATGACGTCACACTATTGGTATCTTTCTCTCGCAGTCTACTATAGAAACTAGTGTGAGAAAGATAGCTATAGGTTTCTTTAAAAATCAAATGCAGTTATACAAAAAACAATTATGACTTTTTGATACCACGAATTGCTTCAAAATTAAACGAACTTTCATTTAAAAATATTTTTTAAAATTGGTTTATGGGCCTATAGGAACACTTCATATAAACATATGTACCTATATCTGGAAATGCGTAGTTTCAGAATTATAACAATTTAATATTTTATTTCTATCATATACGACTAATACTTTTATCCTTAAAATAAAATCACAGTGGCCGTAACAATGAAAAACAGTCAATTATAAATTATAAAAAATATTCAAAATGTCCGTCTTGAACTTTCTAATCGTCGTCTCATACAGATAATTTATTTTAAAATGCAACATTATAGTTCATCACTTCCATGCTTACTCACTATTGTCAAAAAATGACAGCAATGTAATATTTGTCCATTTAAAAATGCAACATTATAAATAGTATTGCAGCACAGGAAATACCTCCAAAACACATCACAAATGGTGTCAATTCTTATTACGACCGACTAGAATATTGCCTCAGAGTGATTGGGGGTATTCTTTTATCATTTATTACATGAAAGTTATGAATTTTTGTAAGTTTGTTAAGATGTACAACATTCATGTTTTGATTATTTGTTAATCGTCTGTAAGCTAATTTATACGAAATTAGTTTTGATAATACAAAACTACAAATTTTGTATGTTGCATTTTAAAATGGACAAATATTACATTGCTGTCATTTTTTGACAATAGTGAGTAACCATGAGTGATTCGTCATATGTTGCATGTTAAAATAAATTCCCTGTATATTAACGAATGGGTTCGAAAATCCCGGGCCTATTGCTAATAGGGATTCCAGCTTAATCGAAAAAACAGCTATAGTCTCTAGCTACACTATTCTTTCTCTCCTCTCGTATGATTGAGTGGAGACGACGTCATTACACCAGGAAGTCAGATTCCAAGTTCGACCGGGTGCCGCGTCTCAAACAACTGTCATATGCCACACATCAGTTCGATCGATCACACACCCCTCACAAGAACTTTGTCGAAATAGGGTGACAAGCATGCTAAGGGTTTGTTATGATACTAACACAAAAACACATTTGAGTATTGTACAATAAGCGAATGAAAGTTGACTTTTAAATTATTTTATAGATGTGGTTTCTTTTCATAACTTTGTCTTGTGAAATATGACTACCGTAGGTATAAATATATATTCGTTACGGGAATATGCGAATAAAAAGCCGAGTAAAAAGCAAAGAAAGAGAAGAAGAGCATGTTTGAATACGGTTATGAATGTAGCTGGATAGGAATGTGTGGGGAAGGATGATTATTTCGTAACTATTGTGGTATGAACAGTGGCGTATTATCGCAGAAGCCCGAGAAGCCCGGGCTTGTGGCGCAAAATTATAGGGGGCGCAAAATTACGCCAGGAATTGAAAAAAAAATCAATTTTTATAAAATATAAATTAGCAAACGGATTGCTGAATTTTCCGAAACTATTAAAAGAAAATTGAGAATATTTTTCCTAACATTGTAATTTTGTTACGGATGTTTGCTTCCAAAGAGTGACTAACTGTACTGATGAGAGATCCTTTTCAGTACTGAAGGGAGTGAAGGATTACCGCAGGTCCACATTATCCCACGGAAATTGACTATTATTCGAAAAATCTCTTAAATGAAATTAATTTTGACGACACTGTGAATATTTTTGCCATTGTCAAAGTATTTTAATTATAGTTTTGTCATTACACTATTTTAATTAAAAATAAAAGTTTAGTTTCAATGTTTGCTGAATTTTACTAATAAAAAAGCCTCCCCCCCTCTATCTACCTGATGTCATTGTTCGAATCATTAATTATTACTCTTTTTGTCAGTTGTTATATTTAATTACTTGTTATAATTATTGTTTTCTTACTAGAAAATTAGTTTTTTCATTCATTTTAACCATGAAAGAGGGGGGGAGGGGCGCAAAAATTCAAGGGCTTCTGGCGCCAAAATACCTTAAGACGCCACTGGGTATGAAGAAAATAATTTAACAAAATTGGTTACATTGTTGTCATAAATAATATAAATTTACATTAGAATGAATAAGAAAAATAGAAAAACAATGGAAGATTTTAAAGACAGTGAATATGTATAAATAATTTGAATGATCTAAATGTACAACTAAAAATGTCAGGAAAATTAGGAACTAATGAACATTTATTATAAGTGGAGATCATTCTAAGAATGGGAGCATTAATAGCAGAATTAGTTCTACTAACTTGATAATGCAAATAAGTTTTGAGATCTGGTGGAATATGAAGGTATTCTGAGCGCTATTTTGTTAAGTAGTACGGGACAGACAATAATATTATTTAGTAACTTCAATAAAAATGATAAATCTAATATCACTCTGCGTTTTTGCAAAGGTACTAGTGATATAATAAAGATGAATGGTTAGTAGCAATGTTGTTATTCTTATCCTTTTTCTTATTGTTGTTACTATTATTTTCGGGTTTTTGCTAACCCACTAAGGGCCGGTTTTTCAATCTCTGATTAAACTTTTAACTTCTAGTTAAGTAAACAATATTGCATCGTTTTCTTGACTGCAATGATAAATCTGTCATTTGACAGTTCACTTCGTTTCAATTTTGTTTATATAACTCATAGTTAAAATTTTAACCAGATATTGAAAAACCGGCCCTAAGTGATACTTATGATATTATGTGTGTATGTATGAATATAAAAAGCAAATTAGCGGTAAGCCGTTATGATATATTTATTTTATTTATCGAACGTCAAAAAGCAAAAATATCTCTTTACAAATAATTCGAGAACTATTTATAACATACGTTTTTGTAATTAAGAGGAATGGTTGCTCCTGTACGAAAATATGAAGCGAAAATTCAAATTGTTTCTGTACTAGAACTATTAACATTTTAAAAAATTCAACACTATAACATACATACTTCCGATATTACCCTGCATTTTAAAACAATATTTATTAAAATCTATTAATAGTGAACTTTGATTTTAACGAACGAGAAATGCTGCTAAATTTTCGTTTTCCCCTTAAAGTCAAAGTTATTAATAGATTTCAATAATTATTTTTTTCTACTCCCATGCGTGAAGTGAGTACTTCACGTATCAATTTTTATGTGTGAAGTTTGAATTTTTGCACACTGTGCGTGAAGTAAGATTTCACGCACCGTTCATTATTTTAAATATTACGAACTGAATTGTATTTTAATAAAACAAAGCTGTTAAACATCCGTAACGTTGGTAACCATGGTTACACAAGTCGATAATACAGAGGCTTTACGTTAAAAGAATGACAATGTGAAGAAAAAATATATTTTATTGTAAGGTCGTAGAAAAAGTATAGTATGTAACACTTGTGTGAAGCAAATTTCAGCTTCACACACTTGTCACATAATATACTATTTTAATGCAGGATAACATCGGAAGTATGTTAGTGTCGATTTTTTAAAAATATTAATAGATCTAATACAGGAGCAATTTATTTTAATTTTCGCTTCATATTTTAGTATAGGAGTAATCATTCTCTTAAATATTTAGCGTAAAATATATTGCAATGAGATCTGTAATATTTACTTTCAAATTATTCATATGATCAAAGAATGACTAATATATGTAAATCAGGAAACTAATGGAATAAGAATGCTATTGTCTCAGTCGTAGGTACGTCAACAATACAAATGAAACAGTAAAGAACAATGAATGCATGTTTACTTATGACGTCACTAATTATCGGCGTATTGTTACATACACTTCAACATCAGTGGCGCACTCAAGGGGGGTGGAGGGGGGCAATGGGTCGTGAAACCCCGGAACTTAACATTCCTATAAATTCTATAGGTAATTGATTTCGGAAATTGTTGTAAATATAATTTATCAATTTTTTTAAATTAAAATATTGTATTAACGTTTTGCTTTTTAAGTTCCTAAAAAAACCGCCCCTCCAAAATATTTTATATGGGTGCGCTACTGCTTAGCTTACATCCCTCATTGTGTGTAAGCGTACCTTGTACCAAACACTTATTCAGTTCACTATCCCCGTGTTTAAGTCTTTATCCGAGTATAATAGACATTGTTAAGTTTACACGGCGGTTTTGGCGTTCAGTATCTTAAGACAACATCAATATTATGTTCTGCCACTTATACAGTGCATGACTGAGCAAGCACCTCTGCAAGAACTTGCACTAAGCACTATATAGCATGAGAGAAACGTGACAATATTCTTATGTTATTGCAGATTATTTGTGGTAAGTAATGTAAGCATGTTTCAGTTTTTAGACATTTATCAAATGTAGGTATATTTCATTTTAATGAAATGATAAAAATTAATAATTTGAAGATTTCGATATTAAAAATAATATTGAGAATACATTACATAGCAACCAAAGGTGGCTAGTGGTTCGTGGTAAATCTGATCACCCATGCAGTAGAAAAAAATAGCCCTCTTAGAAAGAGCCAGTTTGTTTACCGGGTACTTAAGTAGCAAGGTGTTTTAGTAAACTCGCTCACTATTGGTAGCTTTTTTATTTCAACAGATAAGAATTTGGCTAAATGAGCAAAATGTGTCAGTTTGTCATATTCATGGTTACGACTTGACATTTGATTGACAGCAATGTATTTGCCTGTCTCATTTAAAATGAAACAGGGAACGAATTTGACAGAAGTATTATATATTAATATTGTAAGAAATTTAGCCGAATCAGAAAACCACTCGAGAGCACTAAACATATTTCGGGCACAAGGTGCACACAATATTTTTTCTATAACTAAATTTAATTTTTAGAAAACAGGTATAATTATTTAAACAAAATTTTCCTCTAAGTTACAACTTCATATTTGATTGACAGCAATGTATTTGCCTCTTTCATTTAAAATAAAACATAGGGAATGAATTTGACAGAAGTATTATATTTAAATATTGTAAGAAATTTAGCCGATTCAGAAAATCACTCAGGCACAAGGTACACACATTTTTTTCTACAAATAAATTTAATTTAGAAAGCAGATATAATTATTTAAACAAAATTAACCTCTATTGAGGTCAAATGTCAAATTCGTTCCCTATGTTTCATTTTAAATGAGACAGGTAAATACATTGCTGTCAAGCGAGCTGTCAAGTTGTAACCATGGATATGACAAATCCAATATTTCACTTTATAAAATACGGTATAACCTGTGTGGCAAAAGGAGACTACTACATAATTACGTATGTCGACAAATACACTTTTTAATGAGCAATTCCATTCATACGTGAAGAATATTATATGCCTTTCTAGTTTCTACCCAGTAAAAGTAGTTAAATTTAAAACTGTATAAAATTAATTGAGAAAAATGGGGCTTTACACAGAAAAAAAACATTTAAATTGTAGTTAAATTAACTAAACAAATCTTTAATTTTCAGCCCGCTAATATGTTTTCATCATATTATCTAAGTTGATTTAGTTAAATTTTCTAAAGTTGTAACAACAAATTATAGTAAAATTAAATACAAAATTAGATTAAATGACTACATTTAGTATTGAACTAATCATAAATAAAGAAATTAACTAAATATATATTTAAATTTTCTATTTACTTACCTAATTCATTAGATCAATCACCGAAAATTGTAGAACAAAAATAATGATGCCAAAATATAGTAAAATAAAATAAGTAATTAAAATAACTCTTTACATATTTAAATTAACGATTTTTTACAAAATATTCATTATCTATTTCGAGTTAGTTAAAATGCTAAATTAAGATTTTTAAATTTTCCTAACTTATTAGACATATTGCCTAATAAAAGGCTAAAGTTAAGTTTAACAAGGATTGTAGAAATTTATATTGATGGTTATATATAGTTGCTAAACCATTAAAAACATTAAATACCACAAAAATTTGGGTGCGGAAAGCAATATTTATAGCGATTTTGGCATTTTTTCTGAAAAAAAATAGGTTAGATCAAGCACATATATTTCTTTGTTTAAGTACGTACTTACGCTTCCATACGAATAATAGTGTTTCAATTAATGTATATTTGCAGAATTATGTCTTTTTTCCCTTATTTTCCTTCGTTTTACTAGGTATTGTTTTTGTCAGGATTTTTTTTAAAATGAGTGCGTTAGGCATTGTTTTTGTTAGGATTTTTTAAAACATTTCTTAAAACATGAGTGTGCGTTAGGTATTGTTTTTGTCAAGATTTTTTAAAAAATTTCTTAGAAAATGAGTGTGCGTTAGGTATTGTTTTCGTCAGAATTTTTTTAATTACCGACTTTCAATTTGAACGATGTTCGTGTTCTTACGTTTTCATATCATTTTAGGTTAAGTTGCATTTTTCCCTCAAATGTCTATTAATAATTACTTTTCTACCCCACTTTTGTGTTTTCATGTGGTATTTTACTGAAAAGTGTACTGTGTAATAACAAGCATATCCAAAAAACACAACTTTATTATAGGTAAAATTAGACTTTATTTTTACAAAAAAATATATAAATACCTGTTTCCGCACTCTTAATCTGTCTTTTCTTATTATATTTTTGCTAAAAGAAGACATTACAACAAAAAAATTGCAATTTCTACAATCCTTGTTAAACTTAACTCCAGCCTAATAAAATAATATCTACTTAATTATAATTAGACAAAATTTCAATTCTTTTTTTTCTGTGTAGTCTCTCGAGCTTCCTCTGACGAATCACCTCTAATAACATTATTTTAAATAAATTTGAATAAAAGCATCTTTGAGGTTAGTTTAGCATTAAAATTCAAATTGTAATACACCATTACATTCATAATGAGATATTTTCTTGGAGAAAAATGAGCACTAATTAAACCCTACCTATTAATTTTGGCAAACACTGATGCAGTGAGCAAGCACTGCACACCGGCAAACGGCAAACGAGAAGGGTCAGAAAGTGGAGTCGAAGCATATCATGTGTACACACTCATACTCACTGCGCGTTACACGTTACTCGTTACCGTTTCCCGTTAGTTAGCAAAAGGTTCTTATCTGAACGCGTATCTAATGAAAGTACACCTGCAGAGTACACTCTACAGCATAATGAATAAGAGTTGTGCGCTGCGTTTACATCCGAGATACTATTCCAGATTGCATGGGATGTTTCATTACGAAATATCAATTTACATGCTTTTCCTTTTTCTAAATATAACGATCATCAAAGTTTTTACGGTTTTAACAACAGCAATATGCTCATTTTTACTATATGGAATGTGAAAATATTATTAACTCAATATGTTTTTGGATTAGTGTCCATTCCACAGAGAGGAAATACATTTTTTTTTTTGTAAAAATTGGTTTTGTATCCAACAGAAATAATTTTTGTCCAACGTTATATTTTATCTCCTCCTTCATTCTGGTTAAAAGCACGGTTAACGGAGTTCTTGCCGTCCTTTAAAAATTAGGAATGTTATAGTAAGCGGCGTAACCTAACGCACAAAACTTGCGCCCACATAACTCGAACGTTACTTACATTAGGTTATGGTGTCTTCATTTGCCTAACGTGCAAGAACCCTATTTTAATGTGCAGTTATATATACAGGGAATTTATTTTAACATGCAACATATGGCGAATCACTTCCATGGTTACTTACTATTGTCAAAAAATGACAGCAATGTAATATTTGTCCATTTTAAAATGCAACATACAAAATTTGTAGTTTTGTATTATCAAAATTAATTTCCTAAAATTAGCTTACATATGATTAACAAATAATCAAAATATCAATGTTGTACTTTAGCTTACAAAAATTCATAACTTTCATGTAATAAATGTTAAAAAATACCCCTAATCACTCTGAGGCAATATTCTAGTCGGTCGTAATAAGAATTGACACCATTTGTGATGTGTTTTGGAGGTATCTCCTGTTATATTTTAAAATGGACAAATTTTACATTGCTGTCATTTTTTGACAATAGTGAGTAACCATGGAACTGATGAACTATAATGTTGCATTTTAAAATAAATTCTCTGTATATATATATATATATATATATATATATATATATATATATATATATATATATAGGCATATAGTACTGATCAAAATGAGTGAAAAAAGTTTAATCAACATGCATCCGATCTTCAACTGTTTTTGAGTAAGAATCGAAGAAAAACTGACAAAGATAGTGATTTAACAAAATTTTGTCTACTCGTATGTCAGTAAATAGACCATTAAAAAATAATAAAATTTTATATGAAACATTTTTTTCACTTTCTAATGTTACGAAGTTATTTAAAAACTAAATATTTCCCAAGATCGCCATTTGTCGTAGTACAATTATTTGATTTTTTTTAACAAAAACACATCTAAGATGACCTCTGCAAGGTGAACAAAAAGTCTCATTTAATCAAAGTCGTAACTCTTACAGTTTTCGAGATAGCAAAAGTAAACCCGAAAAATCTTATTTTTCTCTGCCCTATATCTGGGAAACTACTGAAGATCGGGCCTATTTTTATACTGCCAAAGAGCTTTTTCACGTATTCCAATAACTGGTAGTAATTTTATAGCATTTATCAAATTAGATTATTCGTAAATTATAAATGGCTTTTAACCCAATAGAAATAATGCACAATGTCAAAAGTTTTACACTGTTCGAGATGAAAGGTATTTGAAAAGCTAAAAACTAAAATTGACCATAATTAAATTTAAATTCCGAATTATCATGCGCAATTTCCATCCAATTTAATTTCATTGAACGATTTCATCAATTGTTTCTTTTTTGTGCTTCGAAACAATGGCAAACAATCACTCAAAATGTGGATCTAATTTCATTACCACTCATCTCCGCTTTTAAAAATCGCTAAATTTAAACAGTTTTGTTTGTATCAGGAAGAACAGCCGAATTTCAAGGATTATGTACGAATATACTCGTTAGCCACTTTAACCGCATCTTGCAGTGTTGGTACCTCGTATTTTGAAAACCACTGTCTTTGTAGTTCTTATAGTTCTTGAGATAGCAATGGTAGCTTATTTAAAATTTACAAATGACAAATTAGAAAATGATTAATGATTATATGAAATAATTAAATTTTCTATATATCTTGAGATATAAAAATAATTGAATTTGCTGTAGAGAAAATTGACTTTGCTATAAAGTCGAAATTTGAAAATTATTAATTTTCATTGCTGTTTTTGTCAGTATGTGGACATTTTTTATAATATAATATAAACTAACACTGAAAAGTCAAATGTGCAAAATTCGGGCAGTTATGCTTAGGTTTCAAAACAAACCCTAAGCCCGTAGAACTCAAATTCACGTAACTCGAAACATTATATTTACTCTCTTTTTTTATATGTATGTATGTATATAGCGCGTTTATTTTTTCTATACATGTACCATTTAACCATTCTATATAGCATTTAACCATTATGGTTTATTCATTATATATAGCTTTTACCCATTCTTTATAATGTTTATCTATTAATGATTTTAATATAGCATGCCTATACATACAGCTTTTGTATTTTTAATATATCATTTAATTTATTCTCATTTTTAATTAGAAAAACGAAAACTGTTTTTATTGACACAAAAATAAATAAAAATTCAACTATTCAGTAATGTTAATTATGATGTTGCTACTAGTGCTGTGAGGATCCGACAAAACTTGGATCCGAGTACCCGGATCTCTAAATATCCGGTTCCTCGGATATCCGATGTTCGGATATTGAAGCGGATATCCGTAAATTTAAATCGGATTTGGATCCGAATCCGGATCCAGACTTGAGTCCGGATCCCTTTTGGATTCGGATCTGGACTTGGATCTGGATCCGGATCCGAATTTTAATTCTGGATCCAATTCTATTAACTATATCAAACAAAAATTTATTGTGGATTATTTAATAATATTTGGTTTTGAAACTCCATGATAATATTTATACATTCAAATATTATCATCGGATTCAATACTGAGAATATTCGAATCCGAGAACCGATGTGGATTCTGAAATTCCATATCTAAAATCCGATACTCATACTCATATTCGAATCCGGATCCAAAATCCAATACTCAGATTTGGATCCAAAATCCGATTCTCAGATCCGGATTCAATATCCGATACTCAGATCCGGATCCAAAATCTGATAATCAGATCCAGATAGTTCAACAATCAATTATCCGGATATTTTTGGATCCGAAACTATCCGGATCCGGATCCCACCACTAGTTGCTACTCTAATTAAATAGATAGCTATGTATTATTTATATTATTTAAAAACAACGATATTTAAATATTTTTTTTATTATAATTATTATTTTAATAAAAGCACGAGTGGTGGAGTATATAATATTAAGGAAGATTAAGATATAGTATATATATGTAATCTGTCAAGCTTTCGTGTATTTGGTTTTTACACATCATCAGGACAGTTTTGGTGAAGATATTTGAAAGTCATTGATTTATAAAAAACAGAAGAATTTTGACATAATTTTGGTTAAAATTTACAAAAATAAAAACTAAGTAAAATAAGTAATTTTGACAAAATCACATGTTTGTGTACGTTGTAATTGCCCAACAAGTTATATATACAAGTTCAAAAATATAACTGTCTTGATGATTTGTAAAAACCAAAACGAAAGCTTGACAGATTTTAAAAGAATCAATTTTAATTAAAGCCCAAAATCCACTAACACACCCACAATATATATATATATATATATATATATATATATATATATATATATATATATATATAGTTTTAGCATTTTTAGTTAAGGTTTAGGAATTTTTAAACTATTATCTATTTAACCGTAGACTTCAATAAAGTTTTATTATATATGCCAAAGCAACAGGAAGGTAGTCTATTCTAAAAACATTAGTTTAACAAAAAGTTAAGTTAAAAAAATAACAAAAAGTTAAAAATTTGGAAATCACACTATTATTTAGAACAAAAACATAAGAACTTAAAACTAACAATGGAATGCTGATTGTAAGTAATAAAGCTATTATCTACTTAAATGATCGCTAGCCAGGTTCATGTCCCAACAATGTGAGAAGATGAAACAATGAGCTACTTGTGAAGATGTAAAGCAAAGCAAATGCAAACGTAAGTGGAAGTGCAAGTATATAAACACTCACGCCTGTAATGAAATTGAAGCAGTAACGAGTAGCGAGTAGTGACATCGTCAAATGATTAAAGCAGTTTTATTTATTCATCGACATTTCCTATTCAGAAAATGTACTCAGCCCTCAAAAAACCAATAACGCTCCACTGAACTTTTTTTATTAAATACATCGAATTTCTATAGACTGTCATTAACTATTCACGTGCTTTTCATAAGTAAAAAAGTTTTATTTCGCTGAATATTGCATAGCGCTGAGTGAAAGCGCGGTTATTTCTTCGTTATTTCACTTTGTGCTTATACACTTCTGTTGCTTCTTTTCATTACTCCAACAATCAAAATTATCTTTCGTTTTTCTCTATGCTCTATTTAAACTTTACAAATGTCAATATCGCTTTTATTTTATTTTCTTTGCTTTCTGACTGTTTTTTTTTTTTCAATTATATTCTGTAATTGTAAAAGTATAATTGAACTTTTAATTGGTACATGTTTGAGAGCAGTTCACGAATTATTGTCCCTAATTTAGCAGTCTTTGACCGACAAATGAAAAACATTTTTTTGTGGAATTGTCTTTTATTGACATTACTGCACCCAAATTTCAAGTATGTGTCTTGTTACTTTCAAAATTTATTTATTTTAATGAGCACCAAAACCAATCGTGATTAAAATGCAGGGATGGGCACATAAAATACGTCACGTATTATACGTTCTTTCTACGCGTAAAAATTATTTTTTACATTCACAATATTTGAGAATTTTTTACGTAAATAATGTAAAATATTATTACCATTAGTATATTTTTTTTTTATAAAGATATTTTCTTTTGTACTGTAATGAATATTCCAGAACAAGCAGTCCAAGTGACATCAATATGTTTCTTTGATTCAGACCAACAATTAAGTAGCTCCAAACTATCAACAATCAGATTAGTAGGGAAACATATTCCTTAGACATAACCTCAAACGTCAAACTTTAAACACATTTTACGTCAAAATTAGACTAAATACGTAAATTTGAAGCATATTATATTATATTTTTAAAATATTATGAAAATTTTAGGCAGTTTTGTTAAAAAATAAAATTTGAAGACATTAAGAATAGACGGCGAATAAAAAAATTTGTAAAACTAAAATTTCATTTTCTATTTATTAATTATTAATAACATATAGTTTCAAATAATTTGAAATAGATTTAAATCATTAGCTCCAAACTTAATAAAAATGAAATTTTAATCAAATTTTAAGCATTTTATGTTAATTTATCTATAATTTCAGAATGTTTTTTAATACTTTACAATAATTTAGTCTCATTCTTATGAACTTATCATAGTTTCAGTCGTTTTAGAATATATTTATGATAGGATTAAGGAAAGTTACTGTAATGTGACATTTGTAAACTACAAGTCATCTAGTGTCGTTATTAAGAACTAAAATTATACATTATCTACGTTTTTTACTTATTTAACATTTTTTACGCATTTTTTACACTTAAAGGTAAAAAATATTTTTTTACGCGTAAATGCACATCCCTGCTTGCCTGTCCTGATTACTTGTGCAAGTACTGGTACAAGTAATGTCCTATAGGGTTTACACTAGGTTAGTAACTGTCTTGTAAGTTACTGGTACAAGCAACTAACCCAATTCCTATACCAATGTAAACCCGGCTTTTTACACTAAGCGTACTAAACTAAATAGTAGTAATACAGTCATAATTTAGTGTTTGGTCAGCTTAGCAAGATATCGGTTTAAACCGGGCCATTGTCATTTAATGGGCCATCAGTTGCAGAGTATACGCTTTCCAGACAGAAGGTAAAATAATTCGTGAACTGCCGTTAAGAATCTCGTATTTAAAGTAAACATTTTTGAGAACCACTGCGTGTATGCCTACTCCATAATGTATCAACCATCTTTCACATCAGTGACAAGTAAACGTGTTAACAACGGAGACGGCAACGGCTAACGTCCACGCACGTCCACAGCGTCTACTTTCCACTCGTCGAGCGCCATCACACAGCACAAAGGCATTGTGTGCGGTGCGTCTCGGAGCCTTGCTGTAGTCGTTGTTGTCTCAGTCTCCGTGTGCTAGTGCGACGGCGACGCGCCTGAAAGCTCGGACTGGGACCTTCAACTTGAAAGCCAAAACATAACAATGTCAACCGCAACCGGTATTTGTACTCGCAATGTCACAATTACTTCCAGTCTAACATCACAACCACAAACCACTTACATGAATTATCAGTACAACTGTCGGGCAGCTCTTTTACTAAGTTTCGTTTCTTATTTTTGTTATTACACGCTTCTTTTTGTACATAGTATTTAAGAGGTTATATATATATATATATATATATATATATATATATATATATATATATATATATATATGTAGATACAGGGTGTTCGAAAAATAGGGGACCAAATTATGAGGGCATGTAGTCCTGACCAAAATGAGTAAAAAAAGTTTAATTAACATGGGTCCGATCTTCAATAGTTTCCGAGATAAAAGGCAATAAAAAATGAGTTTATTCTGTATTTACCTCTGCTATCTCGAAAACTGTAAGAGTTACGACTTTGATTAAATGAGACATTTTGTTTACCTGTCAGAGGTCATCTTAGATGTGTTCTTGTTTTTCAAAAAAAATCAAATAATTGTACTAAAACAAAAGTTGTGGCGATCCTTGCCAATATTTAGTTTTTAAATAACTTCGTAACTATTAGAAAGTGAAAAAAATGTTTCTTATAAAACGTTATTGTTTTTTTATAGTATATTTACTGACAAAGACAAAATTTTGTTCCACCACTATCTTAGTCAATTTTTCTTCGATTCTAATACAAAATGGCCTCTTTCTCAAAAACAGTTGAAGATCGGGCCCATGTTGATTAAACTTTTTTTACTCATTTTGGTCAGTATTATATGCCCTCATAATTTGGTCCCCTATTTTTCGAACATCCTGTATATATATATATATATATATATATATATATATATATATATATATATATATATATAAATGTGGGGAGTACTCGCGACTGGTAGAGTAGTTAAGAAGACAAATTTTAAAGCGGGAATACAGTCGAACGTCAGTGGAAAAGTTGAAAAACTTTGTTGTACAAAATTTTGACAATTTTAGTAATACTTACGTTAATTTGAGATTCGGTAGTAAGATTTCAAGGGTAAACGAATTTTGATATCAAATTTAAATTTAAACATTGTCAATATGATAAAATACCAAGATTTCGTTAAAAAATTTCGTAATGTTCATTTAGAGTCCTGAGGAAGGTTTCAAATAAAACTAAAGCTTGACTTTTATTAAAAAGAGTGTCAAAATTATTCCTACTCACTGAATTCCGTTCGACTGTATTCCCGGTTTAAAATTTGTCCTATATATATATATATATATATATATATATATATATATATATATATATATATATATATATTTATATATAAGTGTATGTGTACTTTCATAATTTCATCCCCATCTCTGCGCTGTGGTAACAGCAATGGTTAAGGAATAAAATCTCACCTACCTATATATATATATACCTTGTTGTATATCTTTGATTAATTTTAATAACCCTTAAAATAAGTTATACATTCGAAATTTAATACACCTGACTTCCATTCAATATGATACCTCGATTTTTGTTTGATTGTATGAATTTATCAGTATAACCAATTAGACCTATGTCAACGATTTAGCACATGCTTCATAGTTGCTAACAAGTTCAGTGTTGAAAATGTATAGATGAAGCATTTACATTTACATATTATCTATAAAGAATATATTCAAGCTGCAAGCTGCAGAAACAAATAATAAAGGCTGAAAGTTTGGAGGACCGTATAGTTAAGAAACTCAAAAGTAAAATCTTTGATTCGTATTACGATTGGCAGAATTACCGTTCGGCACATCTAAACTTAGAAACACCTGAATATTTTTGCTGACGGTCATTTCAGGAATTCTTTAGATATGTTAAAATATTTATCTGAAATTCACTTACTTGCATCTTTTGTTTTTACTTCCTTGTACAAAGTAAATGAAGTATTGTAATCGCGAAAAATTTCGGTTTTCAGATTTCAGCGGAAATATCCATTTTAACCATCCCTGAATTCATTTTGACTAATTTCGTCATGACGCCTGTACGTACGTACATACGTACATATGTACGTACCTATGTACTTATGTACGTACGTATCTCGCATAACTCAAAAACGGTAAATCATAGAAAGTTGAAATTTTATATTTAAAACTTTTAGAACATCTACTTGTGCACCTTCCTTTTTGGTCATTACATAACTTCCGGAAGTTAACTTTAAGGCGGAACTTTTAAAATGGGCATCCTATATATATATATATATACAGGGTGTTATGTAAGTGATCAACGCTTAACCAATGGTAGAACTGACCCACAAAAATAATAAATCTGGCAATAATTTTTGTTTAGCATACTTTCTACAAGAACTAGAGGCCTTTAAAACTGACCAATCACGTCATAGTTCAAAACTTTATAGAAAAGTAAAAATCAATGTGTTCTCTGGAAAAAATATTGATTGTCAATCTGACGTTAAATGTTTTTTTGCATAAACGTACAATTTATATTCTGTTTTTTTTTTTTGATATTCTCAAAATGCCATTTACCTTCACCAACCAAGAGTATGCAGAGATGCATATGGTTTATAGCGAGACATTACAAAATAGTCGTGCTGTTGTAAGACGGTACAGAGAGTTATTTCCAAATAGACGTCAATGATTTTATGTCATTTGTGACAGGTATCACATTTTTTCCAGAGAACACATTGATTTTTACTTTTTTATAAAGTTTTGAACTATGACGTGATTGGTCAGTTTTAAAGGCCTCTAGTTCTTGTAGAAAGTATGTAAAAAAAAAATTATTGCCAGATTTATTATCTTTGTGGTCAGTTCTACCATTGGTTAAGCGTTGATCACTTACTTACAGAACACGCTGTATATCCAACTGTGTGATTCACGAGCCGCTACTTCAAGGAGGGTGTACATGCACCCTTGCACCTCCTCCTGTTATAACATATTTTAGTTATTAACAAAATATGTATAGCTTATAGGCGCACAAGGATGTCCTGTGGTGTCCACACATGTTTTGCAAATAAATATAAAGCAGTTATTGGTTTCGGGTCAGACGTCGGATTGTCAGACGTTATCGGAGTATATGCACGCATTGCGTATACGGTGTAGATAAAACACTATAACGCGTTAGTGTTACTCAACATCGTATCTGTTCTGTTTTATCCAATTTGGTAGTCTGCAGACAGCAGCTGGGCGGAGGGATGGCGCGGGCGCGGCAGTGTTCATGTGTCGTGTCTTCTTCGCTCTGCAGGCGACCAAGTTAGCCGCTTCTTCGTCTGTATTTCCCTGAGGTCCCTTTTCATCTTGTAACGTGACAAGATTCGCAAAGTAACACCCTGTTCAACACGTGTCGTTACTATAGCAACTCAGTTGACGCGCTAGCTATGCTATGCCAACATCTGCCCTCCTATGTCTCATTTCATAACAGTCATACACACCTTCAAACTTTTAACCACACTCAAATAAGGATTTTTTAATTTGTGCCCTAGTACTAATATTCAAATTAATGCCTCTATTCTGTACACTTCTATAAGCTCTGTAAGCACTGTAACCTTGTTAAATGTAAGACTGTAGTAAAAATGCTATTCTGTACATTCTTAAATTCGCTGTAGTTCCTACAGTACTGTAAGGAATTGCTGCAACTTTACAGCAAAAAGAATAACTCCCAACAGATTCATGTACGCGCGTTAATTCTGTTTAAGTTTCATATTGTAAACATGGATAGTAATATAATAACATTATTTATTTATTTAACACTGGCAGAAGAACATAAGAGGTAATTTTGAGAAACTACTTTTCATGTAATAACCTGCAAACCATTGAGCCAGTATCCTGCTTCAAAGTTCTTCGAAAAAAAATTAATTTTGCGTATAATAACAGAACGCTTTATTCGATTTGGATGAAATTTGGTATGACAGTTCATATGGTTATGTCATCTTTTAGGATGATACTTATAACTAAAGAAAAAACCCCTTAACCTTAACAATAAATTTAAAACTATATACGTATAAACAATTACCATTTTTGGACACACTGGTTATTAAAAACAAAACTAAATTAGAATTTGACATATATAGGAAACCTACGAATACTAATCGATTTATAACAGCTTACTCGAATCATTTTTGGCAACATAAATTAGCAGCGTTTAACTTTTTAATAAATAGACTGACCAAATTAACAAAACACGTTTTGAAAATGAATTGAAATATATTAAAGAAATAGTTAAATATAATGGATTCCCGGTTAAAATTATAGATAAACTAGTCCATAAATTTAAAAATCGTCAATCCGTATTAGATTTCACAACTTTAACGCCAACTAATAATAAAAATAATAAATATATAACATTACCATTTGATAATGCCACCAAAGGTTTAAACAAAATTTTTAAAAATCAAAATTTAACCGTAACTTATAAATCAAATAACACCATTAAATCTTTATTAGGTAACCCTAAAGATAAAATAGATAATAATAAAAAATCCGGTGTTTATAAAATTGACTGTAAAGATTGTAATAAAGTTTATATCGGGCAAACTAAAAGACAAATTGATACTCGGTTTAAAGAACATTTCTATCATTTAAAAAGCGGTAATCCTGATAAATCTAGCGTAGCACAACATATGTTTATTAATAATCATAAAATTGACAATTCTATTATAAAATTATTGAAACAAGTTAATAATAATAGATATTTAGACGCACATGAGAGTTTGATAATACATAAATTTAAAGATAAATTGATGAACGCGGACCTAGGTCCCATCTCAAATTCTAAATTATATGAGTTAATATAAGACAGTTACTCTGTTTAATCTTAGTTACCCAATTAGGTATCCATTCACCTATGACTCCTGTCCCTATATAACCTGTGTTCTCTCCCTTATTCCTCAGAGCTGTTTTGACCTCTGGCATGGTTTACATGCTGAGTAATCTTAACTTCTCTGTTTTTACTTTGTAGTTTCTATTGATGATGAGAACTTAGTTCTCGAAATACGTATATAGTTTTTAAATTTATTGTTAAGGTTAAGGGGTTTTTTCTTTAGTTATAACTTTACATTAAGACTCGATTTTAGTTTTATAAATAAGGATGATACTTGTTACTATTAGTGAACCACTAGTGTATGAAACTTAGGTGTCCCAATATGGATTAGACCGTAACTTTTTAATGCCCACGCCGATAACGTGTAAGTGATAAGTTCAATAATAAACTTTACATTGTTAAATGAAACTTCGGTTTTGATCTAAAAGGCTAAAAATATTGTTGTTTAAAAATAGTTACAAAAAGAATAAACAAAGCTTTAAGATTATGAAATAGTTGAGTTCAGGTGTTAGTTTTCCCATGTCGTTTGCTAGGAGCGTAGACGCATTGATGCGTGTTGTTGCAGCTTCGTCGCCGCCGACGACGTCGCCGCGGCCGACCACGACGGAGACGCCGCGCGCCAAGGACGCCTGGTCTGGCAACGGAGACGGTGCCTTCAACAACTCCGTGTACGGGAATCCCTCTTCGCTCACCGTACACCTCACGGACAAAGGTATGCACATGCACATTAAATCACTCATAATCTGATGCATACTGCCACGAATTTTTCAAACTCATTTTATTTTCTTCGCCCTAAAATTTATAAATTATGCATTTCACTTCATTTACATGAGATCTTAACATCTCTAATTTGGATACAAATAAATGTACAATATAAACCGAACTGAAACTGTAATAAAATATCCACAATATATCGCTATTAAATACTCATCTATAAGACTACATGCTGAATACGAGAATCTGTGACATAGGCGCGTCTATATATATATATATATATATATATATATATATATATATATATATATATATATATATATATACAGTGTGTTAATTAAAAACCTGGCCATAGGCGTTTAACATGGGATAACAGTTTTTCTTTGCGCAAAAGTCCCCAATTAATTTTAGACAAAAATGTTTCAAATAAATGTTGTAGATATTAATATTCTACGCCTAAATTACTAAGTAGATTTAATTTTTCACGTTTAGTAACTTGTAAAATCTAATTTGAAATTGTATAAATATTGCTCACTTGTAGCGATTCCCATGAAATTGAAACAAAATTAGAAAGAAATTCATTTCGTTTGAACTGTCAGAAATTTAATTTTATAGATTACAGAATGTGAAAAAATAATAATAATATGTTAGATTTTTAAAATAATACCTGTGTAGTGCCAGGTGCAGAATTGAATTATCTGCAACTTTTAATTGAAAACTGAATTTCTGACATTTCAAACGATACGCATTTCTCTGTAACTTTGTTTCAATTTCATGGGTACCGCTAGAAATGAGCAATATTTTTATACAATTTCAAATTGGATTTTACAAGTTACCAAACGTGCAAAATTAAAACTGTTTAGTGATTTAGGCGTAGAATATAATTATCTACAACATGTATTTGAAATATTTTGTCTAAAATTAATTGGGGACTTTTGCGCAAAGAAAAACTGTTTTCCCATGTTAAACGCCTATGGCCAGATTTTTAATTAACACACTGTATATATATATATATATATATATATATATATATATATATATATATATATATATGTCTGTTAGAAAAGCTACACTTTTTTTCATTCAAATGAATTTATAAAGTATGTCTTCTTTAGCATAAATAATAGTGTGAAAAAAGTGAATTTTTATAACGCTACCGCGTGAATTAATAAAACGTTGTGGCACGTTTTTTCACACTTTTATTGCAGACGTAAAAAAGATTGTATGCAACTCGAGTAAAAAGTGCCTTATTTCACTCAAAGGATTTGACGAACTCGCCTGCGGCTCATTCGGTCAAACTTCCTGTTCCTGAAGTACTATTGTTGCATAAATAACTATTTTTTAATATTTTCTGTCTCGTAAAACTTTGAGGTAATTTATACATTCAAATTCAGAGAATAAAATTATGAATTGTTTACATTCATTTTTTTAACTTTGGCTTTAGTGACGGAATAAAATTAATTCAAAACGTGGTAAAAATGATCTATGTTTGGTTGCGACAATATTTTAATTTGAAAATAAACAAAAGAAAATGCCTACAGTCCCAAACGCGGAATCATTTAGAAAAAAAATAAAATTCCGTACAGGCGTGGTTTACGCGCTCGTTACAGATTGCTTGGGCGAGGTGACCTGTTAAGTAATTTAGGTAATGGATATTAGTGATACTACTTTTTGCGTGAGCATACTACGTATTGTGATAACTAATCACTGTCTATCTAAATTGTAAATTTGTTTGTTTAAATGCACAGTATTAAATATAAATTTGTTGCGAATGTGTTTCCTTTCCATCTGAACCCAAAATCTGCAATGCCAACCCCCTCCCCCCAAAATATAAATACTGGTGCAACTGGCCAGTAGTATACGTTATTTCAATAAATGAGCGTAGACTAACTATCAAATACATACTAATTGGTTGGACAGTTTACTTGTTCATTTTTGAAATAATCACATACTAAATCGATATTTACTACAGTTTTCAATTAAATTTACCCAGGTATCAAACATGTATATTTAAATATTTTGACATCCAAAAATTTAGAGTTTGATCCTTTAAACATTTATGTATAAAGCATCGCATAGATATTTACGGGATAGACAATATTTGAAAATAAAAAACTGTTTTTTCATGTTATACGCTTATGTTACGGATTCTCGTATTCCTCCTATACAGGGTGGTTGATTTTTCATTGTCCAGCTTATATCTTCTGAAATATTAAAGATACAAGAAAAAGATTTATAGAAAAGTTATTTGATACAACCTGGTCTATAATTTAGCGTAAACAATTTTTTTCCAAGGCTTACCAATTTTCCAGAAAAATATTTGACTTTAATTTTTTAAACGGAACATTCTCTATATTTTTACGGAATAAAATTCTAAATAAATTTCTCTTTACAATGATGTATAACAAGTAAGGGTTTACCTTTAAATTATGTATAATAAATCAAAAAGAAATCCGATAAAAGTAGGCTCGATATTCTATTGTTTATACCAGTAACATCTGTCATAAATAAAAGTATTAATAATTTTGTAAATCATCAATGCTAGTAATTCTATTACTTGCTTTATTAGACATAATTTTATTCAAAGGAAACCCCCTACGTAGCCAATGTTCATGTGTGACAGAAGATACAGGTATAAACAATAGAATATCATAGCCTACTTTTATCATATTTCTATTTGCTTTATAGGACATAATTTAAAGGTAAATCCTTACTTGTTACTCATCATTGTAAAGAGAAATTTATTAAGAATCTTATTCTGTCAAAATATACAGGGTGTTCCATTTAAAAAATTAAATTAAAACATTTTTCCAAAAAATTGGTAGGCCTTGGAAAAAAATTGTTTATGCTAAATTATAGATCAGGTTGTATTAAACAACTTTTGTATTTAACTTTTTTTTATCTTTAATAATTCAGAAGATATAAGCTGGACAATGAAAAATCAAACACCCTGTATACTTCTCTCGATAAATGTAAGTGTATTCCTCTAGATGAGTTCTTAACTGTACAATAATGTGGTTATTTTATACTGATTAAGCCCGGCTTGTATTGGTACTAAAATTAAGGAACTTTTCATTAGGTCTGATATTTTGATTGAAATAACAACTATAAGTGTAAAATAGTATCTGTGAATTCAGTCCTTTTTTAATTATAATTATATAATAAGGTTGAAGAATAATATTTAAGTATCGTAGCAACTTATTTTTGTTCTAATGAATTTTTTTATATATATTCATATTTTTCTTATATACTTAACCTAAAAGTAAAGAGTTTGATTTGATTGTTTCGTGGCAGTGTGTAAATCGTAGGCACATGTGGTACTGTACGATGCCAGTCGCATAAAGCAACCGCAACCACTCTGCACTTGCACTCTGCAATCAGCAATCTGCAACTGCACTCTGCACCGTGCACACAGTGGCAGAATGGATATTGATGTTGTCGTTAGCATGTCGCGACTAGTCAAATAGTGCAAATTATCATAATATATCGTCCAAATTTTTTACATTGGACGACTATTTTCTGTAGATATTTTCATATTTACATCACTTTCAACTATACATTAATCTAATTTATTATTTCTGTATTCATGCTTTTTTTATAATGGGGTACTATACCATAATCAAATTTTAACTATTTAAGTGATTTTTTTGTTTAAATATTAACAGGGATAGGCACGTAAAATACGTCACGTATTATACGCTATTTTTTACGCGTAAAAAAATATGTTTTACATTCACAATATTTGAGAATTTTTTACATAGATAATGTAAAATATTATTACTGTAATGAATATTCCAGAACAAGCAGTCCACGTGACATCAACATGTTTCTTTGATTCAGACAAACAATTAGGTAGCTTCAAACTATCAACAATCAGATTAGTAGGGAAATATATTCCTTGGACATAACCTCAAACGTCAAACTTTAAACACATTTTACGTCAAAATTAGACTAAATACGTAAATTTGAAGAATATTATATTATATTTTTAAAATGTATTATATGTTTTATGTAAATTTTAGGCAGTTTTGTAAAGAAATAAAATTTGAAGACATTTAAAAATAGACGGCGAATAAAAAAAATTGCAAAACTAAAATTTCTTTTTCTATTTATTACTTATTAATAGCATATAGTTTCAAATAATTTGAAATAGATTTAAATCATTAACTCCAAACTTATTGAAAATTAATTTTATACAAATTTTAAGCATTTTATGTTAATTTATCTAGAGTTTCAAAATGTATTTTAATATTTTACAATTGTCAATCTGACGTTAAATGTTTTTTTTTTGCATAGACGTACAATTTATATTCTGTTGTTTTGATATTCTCAAAATGCAATTTACATTCACTAACCAAGAGTATGCAGAGATGCATATGGTTTATGTCGAGACATTACAAAATAGTCGTGCTGCTGTAAGACGGTACAGAGAGTTATTTCCAAATAAACGTATACCGCATTACTCTGTTTTTATCCGAAATAGAATATAAATTGTACGTCTATGCAAAAAAACATTTAACGTCAGATTGACGTGGGGTCCCGTGGCCGCGTGCCTGAGTGTCTGGTCGCGAACCCGGGGGAACCGGGTTCGATCCCGACCGGCGCCAAATATTTCCAATTTTAAATGGTACAAAAGTGACCCCTGTGGTGCACTCTCCACACCAGCTATGAGTGCCCGTTAGGTGACGCCTGGTAAGCGCCCAAACGGTAAAATATATCGTCATCATTACCAAAGTCTACATGTGTTGTAGATACTGGCACACCCAGAAATGGGTAATATGCCGTGATGATATATTTATTTATTTATTTATATATATATAGCTTTCATATTTATAACGGTTTTTATGTTTATTAGGACAACATATCAATACATATAAAAATTAATGACTGTCATGGCGAAAATTTAATGAAGATAAAATTTGCCTTTTGCAGCATGTGATTTGGTAGTTTATAAGATAATATAAAATGAAGAAAATACGCAAAATAAATAAATTCACGGCCGGCGCAGCGCTATTTGGTGCGGTATATAGGTACGGTGCGGGTATCAGGAGGGGAGTGGGCGGGGCCATTTACATCTACGATACGAGGCAGGTTGCCTCGCGAAGTTGTAATTTTCAGAAAATGTTTTTGTGTTTCACTTCACGATAGTACTATCATGACATTCTCATACATAACTTTCGCTAAGTAAAATATTACAAAGTGGTCATATACAGGGTGGGGCAGAATGACCTCACTGATTTGAATGGTTAATTGTAAGAAAACGGTTCAAGATACATAAAAAAGGTTTTTATTGCTCGAAAGTACATATAATGCCGTTTTATTTTCACGATATTTGGAAAATGATATCGTCCAAATGGTTGCCATGGCGATCAATGCACATATTGAGCCTTTCGACGAAGCGCATTTTCATCTTTGTGGCACAGTAAATAAACAAAATTTTCGTTACTGGGCATCTGAGAACCCTCGTGTACTGCATCAAAGACCTCTTCACAGCACCAAAGTAACAGTTTAGTGCGCTCTGTTCTCTATACGCATTATTGGGCCTTATTTTTTGAATCCGAAGGATTAACTCTTCTGTTACCGTGAATTCGGCGCACTATTGTATGGAGAACTTTGAGCGCCCCAAAAAGGAAGAGTATGGCGAGAAACACGACACAGAAGCCTTCTGGTTTCAGCCACGGCCCATACTGCCCGTAGTTCACGCGTAATTTTGCAAGAGCTCTTTTCCGGTCGCCCGATCTCTCACCGGGAAAATGTTCCATGGCCCCCTCGCTCCTCCGATTTGAGCCCGTGTGACCTTTTTCAGTGGGGATATGTCAAAACTGTAGCTTGAAGCTCTGAAGGAGGCGATTGAGGACGTCATCGCTGGAATTTCGCAAGATATACTGGGAAAAGTGGCCAAAAACTTCTTTGAAAGGCTCAATATGTGCATTGCTCGCAAAGGCCGCCACTTGGACGATATCATTTTCCAAACATCGTGAAAATAAAACGGCATTATATGTACTTTTGAGCAATAAAAACCTTTTTTATGTATCTTGAACCGTTTTCTTACAATTAACCCTTCAAATCAGGGAGGTCATTCTGCCCCACCCTGTATTTATTCTCATAAGTAAAATGTCTCGTGAACTATCGCTAGGTAGTTTTAGAAGCAAATCTGTCGTTTGTTGTTTGTATTATAAAGAAATAAAAACTTTTCCGGAGGATACCATATCTACAATACCACTGTAATTGTGCTTCATTGTAGCATTAAATATCTGAGCTCACAGTTGGAAAATCTTGTGTAGAAACTCATGAAAAAAACATATTTGAATCTGTCGTAAATGCTTCCTTATAGTACCTCCTTAATTATAAATTTTTACCAAGACAAATATAATAGTATTAGAGTGTTGTGTTAACTTTTGGTGCACACTGTACATCTGAATCTGTCCATTTGTTGATTTGCGGATGGCAGAGGCAAGGGAAGTGAGACTAAAGCCGGCAGCACCTACCGGCTAATTTAATAAGCTGATTCGACATCAGAGTTTTCCTGCTCCTTACGCTCCGTACCCGCACTTACTCTTGCTCCTGCTATCCTAGCATCGACCCCAGG
This sequence comes from Ophonus ardosiacus, assembly GCA_943142095.1. Classification (NCBI taxonomy): domain Eukaryota; kingdom Metazoa; phylum Arthropoda; class Insecta; order Coleoptera; family Carabidae; genus Ophonus; species Ophonus ardosiacus. The sequence goes on along the minus strand of OW964833.1, from coordinate 44,951,118 downwards.
AGTCTACATGCTTCGCGACGTCGGAGTTCGGAGTGCGTGCGGAGTGCCCAGAGGCGTCCGCACAATCATACCAGACATTGTTTAAAATAATTGTTTATGTAAGACGAGACATTTTCATAAATATCATCACAGTTTATTACCCACTACTGGGTGTGCCAGTCTGCATTTAGTACTTCTGTTTCTCCAAAAATGGGGGATTACACCATTTTTTTTTATAATTTCATCTGAAAATATTAGGAAAACTAAGACTATTGATGAAAATCCGGTGAAAAAATTCCTATTAATAAGCGAGTTATGGTCTCCCGAATTTTGAAAAGATTGACGTGACGTCACATTTATGTGTTTTTATATCAAACTGTTTTCATCATGGACCTAAATGTTCTTGAAATATATGCTATTTTAAGTTATATTTACATAAAAATAAATGAATATTATAACACTGTATAAGTATACATACTTTATAATTACAGGTGTATTTAAATTATTAAGTTTAATGCAAGAAATTTATGTTAAAATAAAAACTGTTTGGAAACTGTAGTACAGGAATGTTACCCCTCCTTTCGAATTTGAATTTCTTAACTTCCATTGGTAGTAATCCCACCTCCTAACACGCTATTTGTAATGCATGTATAGGCGGTTTCTCGGTCGCCAATCAAAATATTTTCATATTAGTGTCGAAGCGTTATAACAAAAAACCCTTTATTTCCGAAATATCTCAATTATACCATTTCATTTTTTTATTAATATTCGTTACTCAGCATATACATTCGTATTTTTTTACTATTTTCCTTTAATTCGAGTGAGCCGTAATCCCCCATTCTTATAAGCTGCTAGATAATGAAAAACTGATAAAAAAAATATTTCATAACACATCTACACATATGCGCACGTAATGGTGAGTCGAATCGCTACGCGAGTGGCGGGGAATATGTTTAAGGTTCATTCCCAAATCTAAATTAGTTTTAGTTTTATGTTTTAAGTTTTTGTTTTAAGAACATTGCAGTCATGTTACCTAATGTAGCCATTTACAAATCAGTATTTAGTTTTCGTTTTAACATAGAAGCTTGCAAACTCCAAACTTATGTTTTAGTTTTACGTTTTGTATTTAGAAATCGACCAATAGGAAGAAGCCTAGAATGATGTAGCCATATATAGTTGTTTCTTTCTATCAGTTATCAGTTTTGTAGTTATTACTTCTACAATGAATACTAGAAATATTTTATTATGTTTATTAATAAAATTGTTCATAAATAAGAAATAATGAAAAAGATAGTGAGCAAGATCCATCAATAATATAGTAACTGTTTTACCAAACATCTTTATTCATTTTTCACTAAACCAAAAACTAAACGTTATTTGTGAATGCTACTCCAAGTAACTGTAAAACATAACACCTAACACAAGAACTAATTTGTTCAAAGTTAGATATTTTTATTACTTATCTAGTGGCGGGATCAACAATTTTTTCACGTACCAATGTTCAATGATATAAGGGTTGTTATGTTTTAAATGCGTTTTACGTCATATATTTTTTAAATTTATTGTTATTTTGAAAGCATATGCAAAAGTTTGACTTTTATTAGGTCACCTCTTGAAATATTAAATCGTAATTTGTGAAATTATCTAGAATTAAATTATTAAGCAGTATTGACATAACAAATGATTAAGAGGACCTACTAACGAATAAGGAATTTATTTTAAAAATAACAACCATAACATGGGAAAACAGTTTTTCCTTGCGCAAAATTGGCCTATTAATTTTAGACAAAAAAGCTTCAAATAAATGTTAAAAAGAAATAAATTCTGTATCTAAACCAATAGTTACGTTGAAAAAATTTAATTGAAAATTGTATAAAACTTACATGGGGTCCCGTGGCCGCGTGCCTGAGTGTCTGGTCGCGAACCTGGGGAACCGGGTTCGATCCCGACAGACGCCAAATATTTCCAATTTTAAATGGCACAAAAGTGACCCCTGTGGTGCACTCTCCACGCCAGCTATGAGTGCCCGTGAGGTGACGCCTGGTAAGCGCCCACACGGTTAAAATATATCGTCATCATTACCGATGTCTACATGTGTTGTAGATACTGGCACACCCAGAAATGGGTAATATGCCGTGATGATATATTTTTTTATTTTTTTATAAAACTTACTTTTTTATAGTGTTAGCCTTAGTATTAAAATAAAATTTCAAACAAATTTTATGACATTTTGCCAGTCAGAAATTATAAAATGTAGTTTTCATCAAAATTATACTACTCAATGATTTGTATCTTGTCGTCCTGTGTATAATTCTCCATTTTCAATAATGATAACTCAAACAGAGCTTTTCTGACAGGTAAAATGTGTCAACATCTGAAATATACGTTTCTGACAGGTAAAATGTCATTATATTTGTTTGTAATTTTACCTATCAGAAACGCTCTGCTTTGTATTATCATTATTAAAAATAGAAAATTATTCACAGGATGAGAAGATAGTTGTATTATTGTGATGATAACTATATTTTATAATTTCTGACAGGTAAACTGTCAAAAAATTTGTTTGAAATTTTAATTCAATGCCATGGCTAACACTATAACAAGTAAGTTTTATAAAAATTTTAATTCATTTTTCTAAGTTACCAAACTTGCGAAAAATGTGATTATCTATTTAGATGCAAATTTAATTCTCTACATTTATTTTTAAAAAAATTGTCTAAAATTAATTGGCCACTTTTACACCCGGTAAGTATAACAAAACGTGCATATTTATTAAAAACTCTGCACTGAATTTTTTGACCAAATACCTTCATTATCTAAAGGCGACACAAGGTAAAAAAGTATTTCTTAACAGAAAGTTCTCGCAATAATGTCACCATTAACAGAAATCATTCTGTTAAAGATTAAAGACTTTGTTCCAGTCAGGTTATAAGGCATCAAAACCCAAATGCCCCATTTCTCCAAAATCTTCAAAATTTTCAAAAATCCAATTTTTATGCTTGTAGGTACAACTCAACGCGCTGATTCCAAATTTTCAAACCGCAGGTCCATATCTCTTTTTATTCTCGAGATATTTACATTTCAAATTTTACCCATTTTTGGGTCATAACCCTAAAATGGGTGGAGATACAATCCTGGTGACTTCACCATTCGATTGTACGGGCAAAATTACATGGGTATACAAATTTTCAAACTTTTTGAGCAATGTGTACAATTTCTAGAGTAAAATAACTGAAAATTACCAAAATCTGAAAAAATGGCAAGGGGTACACCTTAGATTTTTGCGATTTTTGGCCATTTTCAGTTATTTTGCTTTAAAGATTGTATGCGGTGTTCAAAAATTATGAAAATTCGTATACATATGTAATTTTGCCCGTAGAATCGAATGGTGAAGTCGACAGGGATGTATCTCCACCCATTTTGGGGTTATGACCCAAAATTGGGTAAAATTTGAAATGTAAATATCTCGAGAATGAAAAGAGATATCGACCTGCGGTTTTAAAATTTGAAGTCACCGCGTTGAGATGTACCTACATGTATAAAAATTGGATTTTTGAAAATTTTGAAGATTTTGACGTGATTGGTCAATTTCAAATGCCTTTAGTTCTTGTAGAAAACGTGTTAAACAAAAATTATTGCCTGATTTACTATCTATGGGGTCAGTTCTACCATGGATTAAGCGTTGTACCCTTACTTATATAACACTCTGTATACAGGGTGCCCATTTTATGTTCCCGCCTTAAAGTTTAAAAATAGGCAACATTTCATAAGTGACGGTTTTTAAAATTTTGTTTTGGTCTTATACGTACTGTGATTATTTGATTTAAAGTATTCTAATATTTACCAAGTGGTTTATGAAATGTGTTCTGTTTTATCTATTTTTAAACTTTTAGGCGAGAACTTATAAAATGGGCACCCTGTATTGGTCCGTATTCTTATTTATAAATATTGATGTTCAATTAAGTCTTTCATTGAACGTTCGTCCATGGGTTAGAATGCGGGGCATAGCTTTTACACAAACTATAACGAGTGACTTTTTCTAAAATTTGACTATCCACCGAGGTTAACTATTACAACAACTTTTTGTAAAATAGTAAAATTCAGAGTCCAGATATGAATTTCATTTCATATTTCAAACTCCTTGTGCACGCCTATGTCCTTTTATCCTCACGCAAACAATTTCGCTGCAAACAGACATATCCACAACAAATTATTTGTAATGATGAGTTACGCTCCGTTTTACGCTGCGCTTTCATCTAACTTCTAACTTGTTAACATGCAGTCGAATTGAATTGTCGCTTCTGCTCCAAGATACTCAGGCCGAACTTCTCACTTCCTGCTTCTTGATGAGCGATGTTTAAAAACTCCGAGGGGGAATATGTTTACAAGGGATTTTACGCTGAAGAGTACTAAGAACATCTCTCCGAACTCTTTGTTCTTTACCATATGCTTTTTCCAATTATAGACTTTTTTACTTATTAACTTGCAATTACTCGAGTAACGGTGAGATAATGTAGGGTTTGATAGAGTATAGGTACTCAAAAAGTTGAAACTTGAATTTTTTGCTAATTTAATCAGATTGATAATGATATTTGTTTTTTCTCTCCTATATTCTCCTTTTTATTGGGTTACGTAGTATTGTAACATGGGCGGGGGGGAGTCGTCTTTAGCTTCTGATTTACTCTCTTATCCAACGATGACAGTTCAACTAACTGGTGGACGATTGCTGACTCGACTACTGGTTTTTTGAGACGGACACACACTAACACCTGAACTGATGATGATGAACATATCTATCTTTTATGGATAACTGACAGACTTTATATTTTTATGCTACTACTTATTTTACATATAGTCATATATACAGTCATACAAAAAAGTCTCCGTACGACAGTAGTTTTAATGTATTTTAGGAAAAATAGCAGTATAAAACCCAATATATTTAATTTCCTTTTAATCCAAAATAAAACGCAGTATATTAGGTTATTATTAATGTAAAATAAACAAATAATTTACTTAATTTATTTATATTATGGGGTAAACTTTGAAAGTATTCATAATTTCATGACAAAAAAAGTCTCCGTACGATAACCAAAACATTTAAATAATAAACCATTTATTTATGTTTCATAAAGAAATATAATATTTTGAGGGTTTTCCTTTGGTTTTTCCACCAATAACTAAGCGATGAGTCATTGAATCCACTAAATTTTTGGTCACCGATGGCTTTATATTCTGCCATTTTACTTGTAATTAATTTTAAATTCTTTTTTGCTTTATATTCTTATTTGTTTTAAAAAAATTCCGCACTTTCTCAATCTGATTAAAGTCCGGAAACTGTGAGGGATGATTAAGCATATTTTTAATATTATACAGTACTCATTCTGATGCACGAAATTAAAATTGTCTGTTAAGGCCCTATTTTTCGGCACATTGTTTAAAATTTGCTTTTAAAATGTCGAGGGAACCTTTGCTATCCATTGTTGCAATAATTACTAATTTTCGTACTCCCGCTGAGGAGCTATAGCCCCTAGACATAATGCTATCACCGGCGTAAAAATGTCGTTGACAAGTTTGTAACATGTGACAATTTTTATAAAGTAACTTTTAAAATTTTTAATATTATTTAAACCTGTAAACTACAAATAACAATTGTAACCCTAAATAGGCGTACTGACGTACACGCCCAATAACTAAACAACACAGACTACATACCTTTTCACTATAACAAACGGTTATCGCTTCAGTAGAGCATATGTGATGAGAGGTGTAGAGTTTATCATACAGCATCCATAGCTAAATAACAACCCTGCTCTTTAGCTTGCAATAACTTATATAGTTAACTGCCAAGACAATAAATGTCTACACTGTTAACATCTAGACTAAACAGAGATATGTGAGAAAAATGATAATTATTTCTACACAGAATTTTGACTTTCAAAGATAACAAAGTTGAAATATTAATATTGAAACTATAATTTAGAAGAGTTATTAATAAAGTTGATCGCCCTGTTCGGAACCCTGTCTGTTCTCCTGCATCTATACATGAATAATCTTTTTCGATTTTATTTCTGATGCCCTCTACTGAAGGTACTGGTGATCGATATCCCACGGTAATTATCACAGATATTCCTAATTCCCTTTTTGTATAACGTGGATAATATGGATAAATTCCTCTCGTTTGAAAAATATTCTCCATTTATACGGGTTATGCTGAATAGCTTACTTAGCAGATTATATAGGGTTTGTGTTCCATAATTTCAGTAGATTTGGCTGTACATAACCGGGTCTGCTGATATTTTATTTTTTGTTCACTTGCATTAATAAGCCTATGGTATTACATCTACCATTTCCTCTTCCTCTTCCAGAAAAATGAAGGGACAATCAAGTACGTATTTCTAGTTTTCTGTTAATTTTAAAATTAGTGACATTGACAAGTTAAAAACAAGACCAACCCAATACAGTAACAAATAGGTGTAGGTATGCGATTTTTTTGCATGGCAGTGTACTTTATTTTCTTTTAAATAATATATTTATATTAACTATAATTAATAAATATGTAATTAGATAAACTTATTGTATTTGGTATCAAATTTAAAGTTTTGGCAAGATCTATACGTACTAATTAAAAAAGAAAAATTTTACTTGGGTAATTTTATTTAACATGTACCGTGAGTATTTTTTAACGCAAAACATTGGATTTGTCATATCCATGGTTACGATTCGACATTTGATTGACAGCAATATATTTGCGTGTCCCATTTAAAATGAAACATAGGGAACGAATTTGACAGGTGTATTATATTTAAATATTGTAAGAAATTTAACCAAGTCAGAAAACCACTCGAGCACACATAATATATAACCTACACTCGAGAGCACTAAACATATTTCGGGCACAAGGTGCACACAAAATTTTTTCTACAACTAAATTTAATTTTTTGGAAACAGGTATAATTATTTAAACAAAACTTGACATTTGATTGACAGCAATGTAATTGCCTGTCTCAATTAAAACATAGGGAATGAATTTGACAGAAGTATTATATATAAATATTAAAAGAAATTTACCCTAGTCAGAAAATCACTCAGGCACAAGATGTACACAATATTTTTTCTACAACTAAATTTAATTTAGAAAGCAAGTATAATTATTTAAACAAAATTAACCTCTACTGACGTCTTGTCAAATGTCAAATTCGTTCCCTATGTTTCATTTTAAATGGGACACGCAAATACATTGCTGTCAATCAAATAATCGTAACCATGGATATGACAATAACTAAAGAAAAAACCCCTTAACCTTAACAATAAATTTAAAAACTATATACATATTTCGAGAACTAAGTTCTCATCATCAGTAGAAACTACAAAGTGAAAACAGAGAAGTTAAGATTACTCAGCATGTAAACCATGCCAGAGGTCAAAACAGCTCTGTCAGAGCTTATTTAGTTATAACTTTACCTTAAGACTCCATTTTAGTTTTATAATGGATATGACAAACCTAATGTTTCACGTTAAAAAATACTCACGGTATTAACTATGATTAAATATGAAAGTTAAGTTAATATCACTTCCGGGTAAACCGGAAGTGCCACCATTATGCCAAATACCATTATTTGTGAGCCCCTAAGTATAGTTTACAAATAAATAAAAAAAATTAATAAATTATAAAAAAAGTTAGTTTGAATAGTCCGTGTTTCAGTGTCTTTGTGTATAATGATTCATTAATTATATCAAAGATATTTGTTTTATAATTAAAACACTTGAAATGAAATATAATCTAGTGTATAATAATATGTATTTGTCACAATAATTTTGTTTAATTCCGTATTTATTGTATTAATTTGACTATAAAATATGATTTGTTATTATAATGAAAATGAATTTATTTGTAAAATAAATCATTGACCATTTGGTCACAAATAAATTATTCTCGGTTTGATTTTGTTTTTGCAGTTAACACCGCACAATTCATTTGACAGAAGTGTTGATGTAATTAAGGTCAAGTAGACAAATTTCTGTATTGGTATGATTACGATTCTTTGGAAGTCTCGAACAGGCTGCGTTAGTGTTGGCTTTGGCTTCGGACGAAGGTTGAGCGTAAAAAGCGAAATTATATTTCGATACAGAGTCGCAGAGTTGGAAAAGTTTTGAGATTCGCGATTCGCAACTGCTGGCCGAAACTCTCTTCCATTAAAAAACTTTCCCAGATTCTTCTTTTTATTTTAGTCAATGTGCGATTCTCGTTGTGATAGTACTGGCGACTGCAGCTAACTGACTTACAAAACACTTAAATCAACTTCAAAATTTTTAACAAAAATAAAAACAACTTTACTTAATCAATTATTACCTAAGATACATTCATGACCAAATGTTATATTACGGTAATTAATCTTTAAATTCTTAAAGCACTGCTTTTATCGTATTAATGCGATATGGCCCAAGTTTGAGTACAACATTTTACTGTCTCTTTTCAATATAGAATCTTTACATGATCGCCATCTTAAACAACAAATTACATTTCTGTATAAAGTAGTAAATAATTTTATTGAAGTACCACATATTCTACAACAATTAAATTTTTATGTTCGGCCATTTAATTCTCGAACCTGCTCAACTTTCCTCTGTCATCCAGCTAAAACAAATTTTTATCTACACTCACCTATTAATTCAATGTGTAACACCTACAATAAATATTGTCTGGATCTAGATTTATCTGTTTCTCAGAATCAGCTTAGGAATATTCTAAATACAGTTATTTAACTAATTATTATATTCTTATATTTATCTAGTTATTCTATAATTATTCTTACTTATATTTGCGATATGCTTTTTATATTGTATTTTATTCTGTAATTGGGGTTTGACCCTGTAGAATAAATAAATAAATAAATTGCTGTAGTCCATTTTTATGTTATTCGTAAATTTATCATCACGGCATATTACCCATTTCTGAGTGTGCCACTATCTACTTTAGCGCAAATATCGGTAATGATGATGACATATAATACAGTGCGGGCGCTTACCAGGCGTCACCTCACGGGCACTCATTGCCGGCGTGGAGAGTGCACCACAGGGGTCACATTTGTGCCATTTAAGGAGCTGACATCAAAAGAAACCAATAATTCGTTTTTATCTAAAGTAATATCTTTAATTTTGTCAATAAACAAATAAACAAATTTCCGTTAAACAAAACACGTTTTGAAAATGAATTGAAATATATTAAAGAAATAGCTAAATATAATGGATTCCCGGTTAAAATTATAGATAAACTAGTCCATAAATTTAAAAATCTTCAATCCGTATTAGATTTCACAACTTTAACGCCAACTAATAATAAAAATAATAAATATATAACATTACCATTTGATAATGCCACCAAAGGTTTAAACAAAATTTTTAAAAATCAAAATTTAACGGTAACTTATAAATCAAATAACACCATTAAATCATTATTAGGTAACCCTAAAGATAAAATAGATAATAATAAAAAATCCGGTGCTTATAACATTGACTGTAAAGATTGTAATAAAGTTTATATCGGGCAAACTAAAAGACAAATTGATACTCGGTTTAAAGAACATTTCTATCATTTAAAAAGCGGTAATCCTGATAAATCTAGCGTAGCACAACATATGTTTATTAATAATCATAAAATTGACAATTCTAATATGAAATTATTGAAACAAGTTGATAATAATAGATATTTAGACGCACATGAGAGTTTGATAATACATAAATTTAAAGATAAATTAATGAACGCGGACCTAGGTCCCATCCCAAATTCTAAATAATATGAGTTAATATAAGACAGTTACTCTGCTTAATCTTAGTTACCCAATTAGGTATCCATTCACCTATGACTCCTGTCCCTATATAACCCGTGTTCTCTCCCTTATTCCTCAGAGCTGTTTTGACCTCTGGCATGGTTTACATGCTGAGTAATCTTAACTTCTCTGTTTTTACTTTGTAGTTTCTACTGATGATGAGAACTTAGTTCTCGAAATACGTATATAGTTTTTAAATTTATTGTTAAGGTTAAAGGGTTTTTTCTTTAGTTATAAAGAGAAGTAAATTCAAAATTTCTGCTGATTATGTGAAACTACACTTTTTTATAATCTTCTCTAAATTAGTAGTATAGATTGTTGAAAATATTATTTTATTTTTAACTCGTATTATTATAAAGTTCAAATTGATTAAGTACCTATTTTTGGATACCTTAGAATGTGTATGGTGCGCGAAGTTCCTTATATGAAAAACTTTCTTATTTTGCGCGCAACAGGAAATTGATGTAGGTCTTTATGGGCCAACTTTTTAAGACCACTTTAATAGGCACCATAGGAATTTTCGATCGTCTTTTGTTTTTGAGGACTGTTATATTATACGGAAACTATACATAAAAACTGGAAGATGTAAAATAAATGATTTTATAATAATTATAAAATCTTACTAATCCTATTTCCATGTTTTTGTTTATAATTATTTTATGACGAATAATTTGTGCATATGAGATGTGTTTTTAATAATTATATTGCAATGAAAATTTTAATACCACGAATTATTTATTATAAAATAACGTCATTATTTTATATTTTAATTACATTCATACCATTACAATATGCTTATCAATTATTTTTATACAACTATAAACAATACCATTTAATTTAATTTTTATTAATAACATATTCTTTATTATGTAGGTTCTAAATATCAATCTATACTGAATGAAATTGACAAATCGGAGCAGAAGCTGAACTCTGACCTGGACAGCAAGGGCAGTGGCATTGGCTACGATTATCCGTCAACCAAGAGCAGTGTCTTAGGTAAGTCATATTTTCGACATTTTTTTATTATTATTATTATTATTATTACTGTTGTTATTTATTAATATTAAATGAGAAAATTCGTACATTAGACGATTTTCAGTATTCCCAAACATACATGATATACAATACATAATTAAATTACATAATTTGACAGAAATAATTAGTAAACAAATGAAAACAATAAATATATAAATAGAAAGACAATATGAAAAAATATATAAATACAGACAATAATGATAATTATTGAAAATTCAAGACAAGACAAGACTTTCCTATTCTAGATCAAGACTCTTGACAAAATTCTAGACAATTTTCAAGACTCTAGATTAACTAGTAGTAGTAGTAGGTAATATGAATTTTTACTTCGATTCATAATAATATTATGAGGTAAGTACAAAGTTTCAATAAAAATTTAAAGTATTCCTATTAGTTAAGATTAAGAACAATAAATCAATAAATGATTGTGATAAAACAGATTACAGTTCCAGTTATTTTCCCATTTTCAAAATTTGTATTCTGCCAATATTTTTATAATTCGAGGAAATTGTTATATTAAAAAGTACACTTCAATTTTGATAATCTAATGCTAACAAAAACAAAAAAACTATAGATGGTATAGATAGGTAAGGTAATATAAGAAAAATATAGTATATAATGTAAAAAGAAAAGCTAATATATTATTTTTAAAAAATTAAAAATGCGTTACAGTTCAAACATATGACCAAATACAGGGGAAAATAGCGAAAAAATCTAAAAAAAGTCTAATGCGCAAGCGCAGGTTAATCTACAGTCTTGAAACAATGTAGAGTCTTGATATCTAGACAAGACTTTAACCAGACTTTTTAATCTAGACTTAGACTTAATCAAGTCTTGTCTTGTCTAGACGGCAACACTACGCACGGACATCATCTTAAAAATTTTATAATCTGGATATGCGATTTTTAGCATGATTCCAATATCTCTCTTAGCGAGAAGTAAAAAGAAACATTAATTTTATTGTATAGTTTGAAATAATTTGAATGTTTAGTTTATAGTGAAAAGGTAGTTGATTTAGTTGGCCATGTATCGAAGACAAGGACAGCATAATACAGTTCAGATGTTTGTTTTGTTCGAATTTCATTAGCGGACGAAAGAGTCAATTACACAAATGCACTTTTTGCAGCTTGTTTTCGGACAGTGTGAATTTGTAATTGAGTTGTTTTTGCCAGGCTTGCTACTCTTCTTCTAGCCCAGCCTTGTTAACACTTGGCACGGGGACGGCGGACGGCGAACGGCGAACGCTGAATTATTGTGCTCGTCCACAATTGATCGCACATTACGGAAATTACTTTCTGATCGCACTTAGGCGAATTTTAATTCCTGCCTCTCGTCATTTTTCAAAATAATGATATTGGTTTTTTTCCATTGTAGATTCAGTACGTGATGAAGCAGTTTTTTATGTTTGTATTTGCCGTTGTGCAATTGTTTATGTTGCGTACCACGCTCGAATTGTGATTTTGTAATGTCTGCCGCTAACAAAACTATTATTAAAAACTAAATTTATGGCGACATATCATCGCTGTTCCAAAACTGTGTCATTTTATGTTGATTTGTAAACGATATCTAAATGGTGTCTATATTTTTCAATGTACTTTGTGCTAAATATTGACATAACAAACATTTCAATGTTCAGTTATTATACCAAAATCATAAAATCAGAGTTATTCATTTGTAAAATTATATTACCTATTATCAGTTGAATATATCAATGAATTTTAGACTGGCACACTCAGAAATGGGTAATATGCCGTGAAGATATATTTATTTATTTATTGATCTTACGGATTTTATGTGTGAAAAATCGACTCCGACCCATATTCACTGAAATACGGGTAGGCGGGTTTCCTTTTGTATTCCGAGCACTAATAAGCTTTAAAAAAAATCTGATGTTTTATATCAAAAAAAAAATATAGAACTTTACCCAATATTGTTTTTATTGTATGTCAAAGATTCTTCCAATTCATTAACAAGATTGGCGGTATTTCTGATGGATATGTGCATTTTACCTACAATTTTAAATATTTAATTAATAAAACAATAAGAAAGATTAAATATACTTCCCAGAAAAAGCTTTCAGAATATCAGTAAAACTGTTGATTTTTGACACTGACATCTGTCATATACAAACTATGTTATAAACATTTGAATTTGTCAACTGCTTTCCTTAGTGCCGTAGCCTCTGCGATTAGACTATTCTAAATATTACAGTGCCTTTATCTCTAAATCTATACAAGATATAATAAAAATTTTAAATGTATCAGATGTAGAATTTTATGTTCTTCAATAATAGTAATAACAGAAATTTTCAAAAAATAATATTTAGAAGATTTTTTTAAAGAAACTATTACTTCCGGTGATAATATATACACATACACACACACACACACTTACATACATACACACACATACGGACATCATTGTAAAAATGTTATAATCGGATTCTAGGGAGCTTAAAACGTGCTTATCCACTAAAATCTGGATATGTGATTTTTAGCATGATTCCAGTATAGTCTGTTCGCTCCTAGCTGAAACAAGCCGATAATTTATTACCCCAATAGTTATTACCACAAACCATAAACCACTTTCTTGAGCCTTTGTTCATCAAACGGCGGTCAGTTGTAAATGGAGTGTTGAACAAGGATTGTATTCAGTTCGTTTTGATATATGCGTTTGTAAATTTTTAAGAGAATTTTTTGAAATTATTTTAAAATGTATTTACAGCTAGGTATTATCATTGAATATATATAATTAAGAATTACCTGAAAGACGTTTTCGGCTAATGACATTGTTTTCGGGTTTGGCCATCATCATAATTTCTAGGAATTATTTAATCTACTATTCATTTAAGTCACCCTTGATTGAATTTCGTTCCTTTATAATCCCGGTTTTCTTTCGTCTTAACTCAGTTTACATGTAACATTAGTTAGCAGCGGTTGTAAGTGAAATTTTAAATATGGAAATGTGGAGGCCCTGGGATGTAGACAATGCTTCTGCCAGTGTTAGTGACGAAGTCAATACCTGTGACACCGATGCCGACGTTGTGCAAAGTGATGAAGACACAAATTGTTTTAAATATTTCATCAACGAACAAACGCAGCAAGTTATATTAAATGTGTATAATCATTTTGTAGAAGTGGGTGAAACGAATGCTCTGAAAAGAACTTCGGTTGCGACAAAAACGTCTTGATTATTTGATTATTTTATGACGAGTATAACTGTATACTTGTAATAATGACATTTCCCTTACTTATGCAGATTTCGAATACGTCCCTGTTCCACACTACCTGAGGATTTTCTATTTGTTTGTGGTAATATCTATTGGGGTAATAAAATATCGGCTTGTTTCAGCTAGGAGCGAACAGACTATACCTCTCTTAGCGACAGGTAAAAAAAGAAATAGGTATAAAGAGAGAAAATTTTGTAACGTTAATTAAGGTATAAATGTCGATAGCATTTTTCATGTTGGAAGAATGATGTCTTGAAACAATTGCACTGTATTGAAATTGAGTGAAAAAGTGTAAATTGAAGACAACGCTTGTAATGTCAGTCGTGTAGGACGGTTTGAACATTAAAGAGAGTGAAGTTGAATGTTTAGCATTCTCTGGCAGTTCGACTGACTATTGAGCCCTACAGCATACAAGCAAGCGTACAGAGCAAGCGACGCTGCACGATGCGGCAGCAGCCCTAACGCCGCAAAACACATAACGTGTGTGGCATTTCAAACACAACTACTATAAAAACACGAGCTTGAGCTAGCTAACCCTTCTTCTCTTTCTTCCTATTCATGCCGCGTGCCACAGCCCAACTCATCACGTGGTTGTGTCTCTATCATTTTAACATTCTCGGGGTTATAGGTTATAGCTCTTCAAACAGACACAGAAACACCCGATCATGTGATGTCATGTGCTGTTTGCTGCTTGCTACTTCTGGTCTTGTTTTACTAGTCAACTGTCAGTAAACAATGAAACAGATATTGTTAGGTAAATCATGTAGTCTCCTCCACGGTATATTTTAAAAGATAATGCCAATAACGGGGTAGTTACAGGTCACGTATACAGGTCGTCCGTCTAAAAATACACCAGCAAATATCTCGCTTTTACCAATTTCAACTACAGAGAATTTATTTTAAAATGCAACATTATGGTTCATCACTTCCATGGTTACTCACTATTGTCAAAAAATGACAGCAATGTAATATTTGTCCATTTTAAAATGCAACATTATAAATAGTATTGCAGCACAGGAGATACCTCCTAAACACATCACAAATGGTGTCAATTCTTATTACGACCGACTAGAATATTGCCTCAGAGTGATTGGGGGTATTTTTTAACATTTATTACATGAAAGTTATGAATTTTTGTAAGTTTCTTAAGATGTGCAACATTCATGTTTTGATTTTTTGTTAATCGTATGTAGACTAATTTATTGGGAATTAGTTTTGATAATACAAAACTACAAATTTTGTATGTTGCATTTTAAAATGGACAAATATTATATTGCTGTCATTTTTTGACAAAAGTGAGTAACCATGGAAATGACTGACCATATGATGCATGTTAAAATAAATTCCCTGTATACAGGTTGTTGGCGGTTAGGGGTGAAAATAGGGAGTTTTTGCAATTTCCTGCTCTCTTGTTAATTTTTCAGCAAAAACTATAAAGTACAAAGTTTTACAGAATTAAAAGTTATATATACAGTGTGGGATTAAAGTATGGAATATTCACCTTTAGGTAAGGAAGGTATTGTCTGTGGTCAAAAAATTCGTTGGTGAGTTTTTAATGAATAAGCACTTTTGATGGTCAATATACCCCACATTTAGATAAAAACTTGAAAATTTTCAAAAATCTAACTTTTATGTATCTAGATACTTCTCAATTCTCTGATTCCAAATTTTGAAACCGCAGGTCGATATCTCTTTTCGTTTTTGAGATATTTAGATTCAAAGTTTTGCTCAAAACTGCCCATTTTTGGGTAATTACCCAAAAATGGGTCGAGATATGAATTTGGCAACATCACCATTCGATTCTACAGACAAAATTACATAAGTATAGCAATTTTCATAATTTTTGTCCAACCGGTTCATTTTTTATGAATAAAAGCTTGAAAACCCCTGAAAATGGCCAAAATCTGAAAAAATCGTAAGGGGTTCACCTTAGATTTTTGCGATTTTTGGCCATTTCAGTTATTTTGCTTTAAAGATTGTATGCGGTGTTCAAAAATTCTGAAAATTGGTCTACTTATGTAATTTTACCCGTAGAATGGAATGGTGTTGCCGCCAAATTCATATCTCGGCCCATTTTTGGGTAATTACCCAAAAATGGGCAGTTTTGAGCAAAACTTTGATTCTAAATATCTCGAGAACGAAAAGAGATAACGACCTGCAGTTTCAAAATTTGAAATCAGCGCATTGAGAAGTATCTAGATATATAAAAATTAGATTTTTGAAAATTTTGAAGTTTTTATCTAAATGTGGGGTATATTGACTTTTGGGGCGATAATTCAAAAATGGGTAGAGATATAAACTTGGTAGTAATATTATTTGCTTGTAAAGAGAATGTTACGTAAGTGTACGCATTTTTAGAGCATTTGAACAACTGTGTGAATTTTTAGAAATAAAAGTATTGAAATAAAAATGGATAAATGATAAGATGATTCTACATATCCAATAAAATTATAACACGAACACATACTATCGGATTCCACTACTAAAAACCTATGTTTTCATTTAAATAAATAAAATTTAAAAAATCGACGTGTTTCAGCGTTTTTTAAAAAAACCGGCTGAGTTCTGATTTTTTTTGGATATTCCATACTTTAATTCCACGCTATATATATATATATATATATATATATATATATATATATATATATATATATGTTGTCAAATACTACAAGTCTCATGTCGGAACTCATCTGCAACGGATGTCACAAGCGTTTTTTCTTTTTTGAAAACAAAAGTTGTGTAAAATAAAAAATTGGACAAGGTTTAAATTTAAAAATACTTTTTGTATTAAAAAATCAAAATTGACGATAACTACCCCCATTACGCAATTTATGAGCCTATATACACCAAATAAAAAAAATACATATCAGATATTATGACATTAATATAATATATTTTCATCATAAATAAGATTGTACAAGTATGAAATTACGTTTGTTTTGAAGTAAATCGTGTGATTTATAGCGTATGTTGTGCAGTATCTTTTATAATTTACAAGTAAAATAAATGTGAAGCTTTACAAAAATGCTGGTGTAAGTTGAAATAGAGTTTGCGTGTTCCGTAAAGGCTATTTAGGGACTAGTAAACGCAAAGGGAGCGGTATATTGCTAAAGGCAAAGCTTCACAATTTTTAACTTCTAAATTACTTGTAACTTTACTAGAAATTTCATGCATATACTACTTAACAATTTAAAGGATTATTTACATTATGTAAAGTATTAAAATTTCAATTAAAATTAACTTCTACACAAGAGAAAAGTAGATGTATGAATTTAAGTCCGGCAACAAGGACCTAAAAAATAGTTAGATTTATTGTTTATCTGTTAATTTAAATTAAATTTATTGTTACTTTGTACATAAAATTCATTTGCTGTGTTACTTGCGAATAGTACTAAGTTTGTTAATTTCTAAATACGATTTGTTTCTTGTTCTGATGATTTATTTATTTATTTTTGCTTTCGATGTTGGTTTAATCGCAAATAAATTTGATTTATTGGTTTTTTATCTCTTATTAATTTGTGTTATTACAATTAATTATCTAATAAATGATTTCTATTTTCTAAACAATAATAATTTTATATTAATATAAAAAAAGATGAGAGAAGATATAAACTTGGTGGAGGTTTGAACCGAGGGGGATATCACTTCGAAAAAAGTGTACACATAATTCCAATTGCACATTATTCATTTAAATCTGATTAATTCATTTAATTTCATTTAATGCATGTTAATTCCTTTTAATTCACGTTAATTTTTTTTTAATTCGCATTAATTCCTTTTAATTTCTATTAATTCTAATAATTCCAAAAATTTCCAATTAATTCCACTTAATTCAAAATAATTCATGTTAATTCTAATTAATTTAGGTTAATTCAAATAATTCCATTTAATGCAACTTTCCATCAATTGTACATTTTAATTCCTGAAGTGATACGCCCCTCAGTAACAAACAAGTTTTGCTGTAACGGAAAATTACTTGGGAAATTAACAAAAGCTATAATAATTGGATAGGAATTAGACGAATTACCTGTGATTTAGCGGAATTACTTTGGAATTACTGGAATTACCGGAGAATTAATGGAATTCCTTGGGAATTAGTGGAATTACTTGGGAATTAGCGGAATTATCTGTGAATTACCTGAGAATTGAGAATTACCGGAATTACCCGAGAAGCCCGGGCTTGCTGAAATTTCTGAAATTATTAAAAGACAAGAACATTGAGAATGTTTTTCCTAACATTGTAATTTTATTACGGCTAGAGATCCTTTTCAGCACTGAAGAGAGTGAAAGATTACCGCAGGTCCAAAACATCCCACGCAAAATTAAACGCTTTGGTTATTATGTGCATCGAAAAAACTATTTTAAATGAAATTAATTTTGACGACACTGTGAATATTTTTGCCAATGCCAAAACAAGAAAAATGTCATTTTAATTACTATTTTAATTAAAAATAAAAGTTTAGTTTCAATAAATAAATAAATAAATATAAATATATCATCACGACATATTACCCATTTCTGAATGTGCCACAATCTGCTTTATCGCAGATATCGGTAATGATGATGACATATTTGTATCGTGCGGGCGCTTACCAGGCGTCACCTCACGGGCACTCATTGCCGGCGTGGAGAGTGCACCACAGGGGTCACTTATGTGCCATTTAAAATTCAATATATATATATATATATATATATTAGTTTCAATGTTTGCTGAATTTAGTAATAAAAGCCCGCGTGTATGATTGTTATTTTTCAAATCATTGGTTAATAATTACTCCTTTTCTGTCAGTTGTTATATTTAATTACTTGTTATAATTATTGGTTTCTTACTAAAAAATTTCAAAAATTTGTTTTTTCGCCAAAATACTTTAATACGCCAGTGCACGGTGTATATATGTATATATATATATATATATATATATATATATATATATATATATATATATATATATATATATATATATATATATTGATTTTTATATAATCTTTATAATATTGCTGTGGTAATGTATGGTTCATGCTCTACAGAACAAAATATATCGTCAGGTACTGAAATCCGTGAAAATCTAGCCGTACTCAGTAGGACATATAAATTTATATTTATGTATTTTAGAAACTAATGCATATGATAAAATGTAAATTGAAATTCGAACTTTCGTTACTAATCCATAAAATATGTTACCTTATTTATCATATGTATCATCTATAATGAAACTTATATTTTATAATTTATTACGGGAAACTTACCTACCTGAAATATCTATAGACATGTTGATATATTCAATTCCGATATGAAAAATTCCATTTCGATCTATTTCTAAAGAGATGTAAATGCGAAAAGAGTTTTATTATTGTTCGTATATAGAAACATACACATTTTGACAGGAAAGCATTAAAATTCTGCGCACTGGTGAAATAAATAAACCGGCCGGATCGTAACGTGACACAACACGTTTATTCTCCGTTTTACCGAACGAAGGAGAGAATTGTAACCTAACAGCTCACACTCACACTCTCCGCTTGTCAACGTCGAAGAACATTGGAGCTGAAGTTGAAGACACAGAGCTGTCAAAATTGAAACACTGACGTATCCCTTTGTTGACACGTCCACGCAAACACGTACACACAAGTACTTATGGGAAATGTGACACCAATGCAGCGATGTCAAACTAAATTTACCTCAAATACTTATACCACGAGTGTTTGCTTTTGAGATTCTTTAAAGCAAGAATTCAAACACCGATTAACTTTATTTAAATAGAAAGACATTTGTGGGACATGAAGTAATTCAGAATAAAATTATTTATTTATGAAAAAGAGGTAAAAATAAGTAAATAAAAATAATGTTCTTGATTTGTTTCACAAAATTTTATTGAGTGACGGCCGTTTCGTCCTCGCAGACATCATCAGCTTCAGTACATTTAGGAAAATTACACAAGCTTTAGCAATGGGGAATCTGTAACATCTGTTTGTTTGTTAAAAAAAAATTCTTAGAATTGATGGCTTGCCTTATTTCTAGGTTTTCTAATTAATTCATTCTTAATCCCTTGTCGGTTCTAGTAACTTATCCACGAACTGTTAAAAAAATGGCACAGAGTAACATAAAAATAAATAGAGCAATTCCACCACCCGCACCGCTAGCCGCCAATAGAAAAAGCAGTAGGTGCTTTCTCTGCACACGACAAAATGACTAAAAATTACGCTCAGATGCTCAAAGCAGGCCCGATGAGAGGGGGGGCAGGGGGGCAAAATCCCCGGGGCCCGGTAATATTAAGGGGCCCCGGAACTAGTCTTATTTTTTCTCAAATGGCCAATTATTTTATTTTACTTTTTATTCTTTAAAACATTTATGACACTTTGTATTATGTCTTATGACGGAATTACATGAGTCCATTGTTGCAACTTAAAACGAATTTTCCAAAACTAAATAAATAAATACATATATCATCACGGCATATTACCCATTTCTGGATGTGTCAGTATCTACAACATATTTGAAAACATTAAACATTGTAGCTGCTAAGCGCAAAGTTCGAAAAGCAATGTTTTAATTTTGATATTTCATGAGATATAATTTTCTATAAACAAATTAGTTTTCAGAATGTTATATTTAAATTTTGTTTTATATTAGGTCATATTTGATTGGACATTTAAATATATTTAATCCTATAAATATTCTTTTATTTTTTCTTCACATCTACCTATAAATAGAAGGGGCCCCATAAAATGTTATGCCCCGGGCCCAGGTCTACCTCTCGGCGCCCCTGGCTCAAAGTGTCAAAAGACACTGACAAATTAAAAAAATAAATACTTTTTCAGAAAGCTGCGCCAATGCAGATTAATGTTTGCAGAGTTTTCTTTTTCCGTTCGAGTTTATATTTTTGCATACTACACAGTAAATATGTTTTAGTTTATGATTGAAGCTTTAATTAACCTATTAACCTTATATTTTAGGTTACTTACCAGTTTACGTCGAGTAGAAACACTCAGTTGGTTAAGGGTTCTATCAAATAGGAATGAAAACAAATATTATTTTCTTATTATTATGTGTATCATTCTTCTCATTTGCTTTTTTATTTTTTCCAAAAATATCAGCATAGATAAGATTATTTATAGTGTTTTTTTTTTTGCTAAACATTAATTGTTGTTATTTATTTAACTTTTAACACAACAAAACTAGGTGTTAATGTTTATTTTAAAAAGTATGTACTTTCTAGCAGTTTGTTTGCAAGCAATTGAAATAATTACAACCCTCATTCTCTGGATGAAGTGTATGCGTGAAGTAGGTGTTGTAGGGCTAATACTGCAAAGTCCAAAGCAGTGGTTAAGGTCGTCAGCTGGGCGCTGTGCTCCAGTCAGCAAACAGGTACTGAGGGACTTGTAGTGACAGTCAACTGGGACACCCAACGAGCCAAGCTAAACGACATGCTTAACCAATTTCATTCGTCAACTCAAGAGGACATAACGCTTTAATTGTGAAGTAATTAAGGATGAAAAATAATTTTCATAAAAATATAATATACTGGTAGTAATTGAAAGAGAACTTGCAATCAACATACAACAAAAATTAATTTGGTGCACATGCGTAGATTGACATTAAATGACAGTTGATAAGTTTGGCAATATTACAATTTTCCTGTTTTCTTTTACTTTATCATTAACAATTTGTTGAATTGGCACATAACTGTTGTAATAAACATAACAAATTCGCTGCCATGGCGGACATCGTAATATTTCGTTGTACGCCAAGGCGGACACCGATGTCCGCCAACGTTTTTTTTTTTTTCCTTTACGCCAAACAGACAAAATGTATTGGAAGAAGCATTGAATATGTGTCTGCTGTGGAGCCCTAGGATACTTTGACTATCTTGGTTTTTCGATATGTCTTATAGTAACAGTTTTAGAGATGTGTCCGCTATTTGTGTACGCTCTGGCGTACAGAAGATAAATTAATATTTTTATTTTAAGAGGCCAAGCGGACACGGTAAAAAAAATATGTATACACATGTGAGTAAATCAGTATTATAAAAAGCAGTTTGTGAAAAATAAATATAAATTCTTTATTAATACCGTTACAATATTATAAAAAATAAGTTATATTAAAAGGAAAGAAGGCATCTCCATAGCCATATTTACAATTTTTTTCGCACGTTCTGACATGATTTAGATATAACCCTAATAACAGATTATACTACTCTGATGAAAAGAAACTTATAGAATACAACAATTCAACATTATTGCGCATATTGTCCATAAAAGTTTATTCGTGTCCGCCGATTCCATTGTGTCCGCTAAAGATGTCTGCTGTGGCGCAGGAAAAAAGAAAAAATGTGTCCGCTATGGCGCCTTGATATCTAAAAGCCAGTATGTAATAATAGTGCGCCGACGGCAGACACCGGTGTTCGCTGGTATTTTTTATTAATAACTAATTAATGAATAAAGATAAAATAAAAATAAAACTACCAAACTACGTAGAATTAACCCTATTTATAAGGTACCAGTTCTGGTCTTCAGGAACAATTTTGAAATGACCGCTTGGCAGCGAAGGTGTTAATAAAATCATCAAATTTAGAACATCATTAATTTGTGACATTTTTGAGGTTACAATTACAATTAAAATAATGGCTAGATTTTGACATTATCAGTGTGGCGATTATTACCGAATACTTACGATCATGTTCTCAAAAGATCATCGCGATTTAATGATCATTAAAATTGAAATTACGTTTATAATGATCATTAACATATGTAATTTACGTATGACATACGAAATTTTAAATTAAGAATTAGAGTTTAATTATCATTAGTAGTCGTCGCCTATCCGGGCTATAAATCTTGGAAGTTTATGGGCATGCGTAAATACGGTTGACACCAAATTTTATCTAAACGCAATAAATTGAAAACAATCGACTTATGACCTTTGTCCTGGCAGTAGCGATTTATACTTGTAATTCTGGTTTTAATGTCAATTAATTTAAATTTTTTAAAAAAACTTATATTCTGCGAATTAAACGTTCCATTCCTTTTTAATTGGCGGTGATCTTCCGATATTTTTATAAGTATGTTGCAATACATCACTGATGTTTAAATGTTCTGAATTTAAGTATTATTTCTGTTAAAGAAAAAAAAATCGTGAAACATTTATTTCCAACAAATCATAATAAATAATCCTCCATCAGATAATGTCGTCAGAGAGCGCCGGTTTAATATTTGTCACCATAAAAATATATTTGGAAGTTTCGTTGCCCGGAAGAAATATTTTCTCGTATCAGATGCTTACTACCCTTTCGTCCTTTGGTTTAGTGACATCTCGTATATTTATAGTCCAATGAATAAATTATAAATAAGCACGTAAATATGACAGAAATGCAATTATCTTGAAGCTCGTTTTAAGATCACATCTCACATGCTGGATGATATATCACTGTCCATTTACGTAAAGCATTTAATATGTAAATAACGCCGCGAAAGACGAAAGATGAAGAAATGCACGCCTTGAGACGAAAGAAAAGCGACAAGAAGAACAGGGTTGGCTTAAAAATTATTAGGCTAAAATAACAAAATGTACACTTTGTACATAAGTGACAGTAACGATTAAAAAAATATTTTATTTTAATAATTACTTTACGAGATATTTGAAATTTGTTGTCAGTGTCACTGTGACGTCACACTATTTCTATGTTTCTATCGCAGTCTACTGTAGAGACTGGTGCGAAGCGAGAGAAAGATAGGAGTGCCGCTGTGACGTCATGCTGACATTGAAACTAAAATCAGTGGCGTATTAAGGTATTTTGGCGCCAGAAGCCCTTGAATTTTTTGCGCCCCCACCCCACTCCTTTTTTTGTTAACATGAATGAAAAAAACAAATTTTTGGAATTTTCTAGTAAGAAACCAATAATTATAACAAGTAATTAAATATAACAACTGACATAAAAAGAGTAATAACCAATGATTTGAAAAATGATAATCATACGCGGATAGATGGGAAGGCTTTTTTATTAGTAAAATTCAGCAAACATTGAAACCAAACTTTTATTTTTAATTAAAATAGTGTAATGACAAAAATATAATTAAAATGATATTTTTCTTGTTTTGGCACTGGCAAATATATTAAGTGTCGTCAAAATTAATTTCACTTAAAAGAGTTTTTTCGATGCACATAATAATCAAAGCGTTTAATTTTGCGTGGGATACTGTGAACCTGCGGTAATCCTGCACTTTCTTCAGTGCTGAAAAGGATCTCTAGCCAGTATAGTTAGTCAAGTAAACACCCGTAATAAAATTACAATGTTTGGAAAAATATTCTCAAGATTCTTGTCTTTTAATAGTTTCAGAAATTTCAGCAATCCATTTGCTAATTTATATTTTATACAAAAAAAATTGTTTTTTTTTTTCAATTCTTGGCATAATTTTGCGCCAGAAGCCCGGGCTTCTCACGCTTCTCCGATAATACGCCACTGACTAAAATGCAGCAAATTTTTAAAAAAATTACAACAAAAAATCCATAATTTCATTCTATAAAATTGTATGTTTAAATCTAATTATTGGACTTATTCAACAATTTGTATATCTATATATTTCTTTTCCTATATAAATATAGTGTACCAAAATTTCACTTATAAAAGTTAGATTATACAAAATGTCAAACATAAAATTCTCAATTTTAATTTACGGCATAAACGATATTATTTTAATTTAGTTTTTTAATTTACTGGCTGGATTTAATTTCATAATTTACATGCTTCATAAACCCAGCAATATATAAAACAGAATTAATTATTATTAATTCTAAACGAATGTTTCACATATAAAGGCATGATAAATTTGCTTTAATACTTCATCTAAATATAGTAATATTATTACAGTTGTACTACTTGCAATTAGTGGATAGTGCATTGAATCAGCATTGTTATGTTAGATATTTATTTATTTATTACGATTACTGTATATTATAATTTCATTTATAATAACAAGTCAAGTAATGTACATGTATAATTCTATTATTTTAATCTTTAAATAGAATATACATTATAATCATTTGATTACACAATCAATATTCGTGAATATTTACTGCAAAAATACTACAATGTAAACATGAATAAACATATTGTAAAGAATATTATTATTACTATTTCCTTTTCGAATTTTGAATTTTTTTAAATAAAGATTAAAAACTAATTACATTACTATTTGCTAGTGTGTTATTAAAAATTAATGACAAATCAATTAAGAAAGTTTGCGACACTACTTTACTAGGTATGCAAATCAACAAATGTTTGAGTTGGGATTCCCAAATAGACACTATTTGTAAAAAACTTGCCACTGTTTGCTTTGCCCTTCGGAAATTAAGGAGTTTAGTACATATCTCTGTTCTGAAAACCTTTTACTTTGCGCACGGCCATTATTAACCTATTAACTAGCTATGCTATACTGATGGCCTCTAATAAGAGCGAAACACGTGTCTACAGCTGCATTTGAGCGATAACCCTAGGAAAAAAGAATTGTTTAAAAAGTACAATGCTTCGTTTTTTAGAAAAAATATATTTCAAGATTGTGGAAAAAATCATATTTTCTCACTCGTTCCCGCTCGTGTGGCCACTTTCCGAACGCGTGAGAAAAAGACATGCTTTGCTCACTTGTACTAAAAATAGCTATTAATTTTAACTTCCACGAACCGGTTTCGTACTTGTGTCAGAACCATAACCAATAGCAATACTGTGAAATCTAAAATTGAAAATAATCAACAGTCTAACAAGTTGAAATGATCTAAATGTCGAAACAGTTTAATAAAAAGTCTAAATATCGATACAGAGAATTTATTTTAAAATGCAACATTATAGTTCATCACTTCCATGGTTACTCACTATTGTCAAAAAATGACAGCAATGTAATATTTGTCCATTTTAAAATGAAACATTATAAATAGTATTGCAGCACAGGAGATACCTCCAAAAATCACAAATGGTGTGAATTCTTATTACGACCAACTAGAATATTGCCTCAGAGTGGTTGGGGGTATTTTTTTTTTTTAACATTTATTACATGAAAGTTATGAATTTTTGTAAACTAAAGTCTGTTAAGATGTACAACATTCATGTTTTGATTATTTGTTAATCGTCTGTAGGCTAAATTTATTGGAAATTAGTTGTAACAAGGTGAGAATAGTGAAATAACAAGTAAATAACTTTAATATAAACTCTTCTAAATTATAGTTTCAATATCAACATTTTAATTTTGTTATCTTTGTAAGTCAAAATTCTGTTTAGAAATAATAATCATTATTCTCTCATATATCTGTTTAGTCTAGATGTCAACCGCGTAGACATTTATTGTTTTTTACAATTATCTATATAAGTTATTGCCTAGACTACGTGAAATCTTGTTATTTTGTTATGGATGCTACACCCTCGCACCCTTCATCAGATATGCCTGTTGAAGAGATAACCCTTTGTTTTTAGGCAGTCGAGTTTTATGATTCAAACCGAAAAGACATGGAGTAGTGGTAGTCCGGGTTTAGTTTTTGGGCGTTTACGCCATGACTCGTAATTAGGGTTTATAACAGTTTAGTTTGGTATTAATGTAATTATGTAAATAAAGTTAGTTAAAGTTAAAATTAGTATAAAATAATGTGTGTGTGCCATCCATTTAAGATGTGTTCATCATCTATCATCAAGTGTTTAGTGATAGTGTGAGTGTAAGAGGGTGTTCCGTCTCATTAAAGTGGTGGACGAACCCGCAAGCGTCCACCAGTTAGAAGAAACAGTGTCATCGTTGGGGTAAGAAAAGAAAGTTAGAAGAAAGAGTAATCAGTAGCTTCAAAGACCCCCCCTGTTACATAGTTTTGATAATACAAAACTACAAATTTTGTATGTTGCATTTTAAAATGGACAAATATTACATTGCTGTCATTTTTTGACAATAGTGAGTAACCATGGAAGTGATTCGCCATATGTTGCATGTTAAAATAAATTCCCTCTATAGTCTTAATTCATCCAATTGATATTGAGCTTTTAAAAAGTCTCTATTAACTTTTTTTTACCAGCTCTAGTTGCGACACATATGATTTACTTGTAAGTAAATATGTTGGTACAATTCTGTGGTAGTTGGTGGCCATAATCCTCCCCTGGTGTTCTCCAGGGACAGCACGGAGTTCCCCTATAAACGCAGTGGCAAGCACGCGACCGGGGTGTATAATTCAGAAGAAATGAAATTCACATACTGTTTTACATGTTTTTTTCATTTCTGCGGCGGAACAACGTCGTGGTGCTATAGCTCGAGTACAGCCTCGGGGGATGTGACGTATCTGTCGACGCCGATGCCAGCTCCGACACCAACACTGCTTTTTGAGGGTAACAATAAAGGAAGGTGCAAACACCACAAGCACTATGATCAAGAACATTTTTGAAGTGAAAACTTCTATAGGTGCACCTTGCACATTTTTTCCTGGGCAGTGAACTTAGCTGATCCGTCATTCGGGTCATAGCCTACGTTGCGTTATTAAATTCAAGCCACAGTCATGACTCACTATTCTCTGTCCAATTAGGTGTATAAAAAAGTGCCCGCCATTTTACTTTTTAATAATGTAACATATGGTTTATTTCACATGATTGTAAAGCAAATTTGATGTACTTTCCAAATTTGTAAAAAAAATATAGTATGTTCAATGTGAAATTTCAAAGTTGATATTAATTACTAATAAACCGGAAGTGGTATCATGAATGTGCATCCGTCGTCAAGTAGCTTACATGTTGCTGTATAAATCATGTTATATGAAAGAAATTACTAACTTAATAAGTAAGCGAGATATTTGCTGGGTCCATTAAAATATAACACCCTGTATATATAGTGGTGGACAAAAATATGGAAACTTTTAAATATTTCATTTTTTTAAATATGTTTATAGTTCTCGCAAATTTGAATCGTATTTTCTAAAGTCAATATATAGAAGAATATATTCACAAGAAATCTTTTGATATTGACTGTACGATTTAAATGAAATAACATATACTCGTTTTTTCGGTGGACAAAAGTATGGAAACTTATTGAAAATATGATTTTAATTGTCTTACTTTCAGTTGTATTTTGTCATTTATTTAGTAAGTTGATGTTAAGATGGGTAAAAATAAATATTTTTCCGACGACTTAAGAGAAAGGGTAGTACAGCTTCATAAAGATGCTGTGAAACGTTTTTGCCGAATGGTTTTTGTCAATTCTAGCACTAGTTTTCTTAGACCACGGACTTTTATATTAATTTTAACACTTCTATACTGTGATTTTTTTTCAAAATCTTTGATATGCCACTTTTACTGATTTTTAAAAAAATTTAAATATTACGCTGTTTCACAGCATCTTTATGAACCTGTACTACCCTTTCTCTCAAGTCGTTGGAAAAATATTTATTTTTACCCATCTTAACATCAACTTAATAAATGACAAAATACAACTGAAAGTAAGACAATTAAAACCATATAAAAAACGAGTATATGTTATTTCACTTAAATCGTACAGTCAATATCAAAAGATTTCTTGTGAATATATTCTTCAATATATTGACTTTAGAAAATACGATTCAAATTTGCGAGAACTATAAACATATTTTAAAAAATGAAATATTTAAAAGTTTCCATACTTTTGTACGCGACTGTATATATATATATATGAGGCGAAATTCATCTATCTGCGGCCCTGGGCGTAATTTAAAATTTATGATGAAGCTATATTGGAATATGTTACAGTAAAAGCATAATCTGGATACTTTAATAAAACAATATTCAAAATAGAATATTCGGATTCAGGCGACACTTGCATATTTCTAATATTTGTTTGATCAGTCCGTCCCTTGCTATCCCGTCAGCTTTCCAGTCACGTCTTCCATATTTCCAGCCGCGGTCCATATGGTCACTACAACGGCTGTTAAATGAACACGCTTCGATTTTCTTTCAGCAGAGACACAGATACATGCTACAACCCACCACGAGTACTGCAGACCCAAACAATCAAACAATAACTTTTTTTCATCATCTTTGTCCATGGAAACACGTCTCAAAATAATCAACTGTAATACAATATCCAAACTCAGCTGTTTAAAATTTCCATTGGTTTTGTCATAAAAAATATGTGATCCCGATCTCCAGTCGGGTTTATTAAATATGAAGCTTATAAATAATTTTATAATATTTTGTAAACAAATTTTATTTACGTCTTATAATGGGTGATCCAATTTGAGTTTTCTATGCTTGCAACACTATAAATCAAACAGCTATCAATAAGCACAGTATTTCATTACCAATGTAATTAACTATTGTACAGTTTTGTGAATAAATATATTACGGCTTATTATCTATTGCTAATTGTGTCAGTCTTTTATTACATTATTAATTTTGCAGGGCGCTTACCGGGCGACACTTTACGAGCTATCAACAGCGATGTGCATTTACGCGTAAAAAAATATTTTTTACGCACAACTGTATTGTAATTGTTTGTTTACATTTTAGTTACCATGGCGGAAAATGAAAGATTACACCCTGCGGGCGGTAAAGTGTAAAGCAAAAGCCCGCCGGGCGGTAAAAAATATATACGAGTAATATTGATAAATAAAATATAAATAAATATATCATCACGGCATATTACTCATTTCTGGGTGTGCCAGTATCTACAAAACATGTAGACATCGGTAATGATGACGATATATTTAATATTTAATATAGATATATCACCATATCAATCTTCATTAGCTTCTAGCAAATTTTTTTCAGAAATTTCAGTATCATATTCGGGTTGAAGCTCCATGCTTGACATTTTTAATTATTTGTTTACACAAAACAAATGGTTACCAATACAACGCATCGCCTAAATGTTTCTTGGCATAGCCATCTGGCCATCTAATATTTTTTACATAGCAACAAGCTTTTAGTCGTGCAATTAAAAATTACGTTTCATTTGGTTTCAGTTGTGCGTAAAACGTTGTACGTACCTCAGGCCGAAAGAGGTTTACACCCTTGGACGAATAAATGCCCTCCGCTTCGCGTCGGGCTTCAAATTTCGTCCGCAGGCGTAAACCGTTTCTTTCGGCCCTCTATACGTAAATAACTATTACATTTACGTGTAAAAAATGCGTAAAATATGTTAAATAAGTAAAAAACGTAGATAATGTATAATTTTAGTTCTTCATAACGACACTAGATGACTTGTTTACAAATGTCACATTACAGTAACTTTCCTTAATCCTATCATAAATATATTCTAAAACGACTGAAACTATGATAAGTTTATAAGAAAGAGACTGAAATTATTGTAAAATATTTTAAATAAACATTCTGAAACTATAGATAAATTAACATAAAATGCTTAAAATTTGTATAAAATTAATGTTCAATAAGTTTAGAGCTAATGATTTAAATATATTTCAAATTATTTGTAACTATATGTTATTAAAAATTAATAAATAGAAAATGAAATTTTAGTTTTGTAATTTTTTTTATTCGCCGTCTATTTTTAAATGTCTTCAAATTTTATTTCTTTACAAAACTGCCTAAAATTTACATAAAAAAATAAAAAACATTTTAAAAGTATAATATAATATGCTTCAAATTTAGGTATGGGGTTCCGTGGCCGCGTGCCTAAATGTCTGGTCGCAAACCTGGGGAACCGGGTTCGATCCCGACAGACGCCAAATATTTCCAATTTTACATGGCACAAAAGTGATCCCTGTGGTGCACTCTCCACACCAGCTATGAGTGCCCGTGAAGTGACGCCTGGTAAGCACCCACACGGTAAAATATATCGTCATCATTACCGATGTCTACATGTGTTGTAGATACTGGCACACCCAGAAATGAGTAATATGCCGTGATGATATATTTATTCAAATTTACGTATTTAGTCTAATTTTGACGTAAAATGAGTTTAAAGTTTGACGTTTGAGGTTATGTCTCAGGAATATATTTCCCTACAAATCTGATTGTTGATAGTTTAAAGGTACCTAATTATTTGTCTGAATCAAATTCACATGTTGATGTCACGTGGACTGCTTGTTCTGGAATATTCATTATAGTATAAAAGAAAATATCTTTATAAAAAAATATATACTCATGGTAATAATATTTTACATTATCTACGTAAAAAATTCTCAAACATTGTCAATGTAAAAAATATTTTTTTACGCGTAAAAAATAACGTATAATACGTGACGTATTTTAAGTGCCCATCCCTGGCTATCAAGTCTATTGAAGAAAAAGCACCACATGCATCTGTACTATTTAAAAAATTTTAAAAAATATTCAAATTGGTTTTGATCGAATATGAAGCCGGATCGTCAAAACCATAACCGCTCACAACGATTTTCGTAAATAATTTCTATTTTCCCTCTCTTTCGAGAAACCTGTGAACATAATATTGCCGTTAAGTGGCTTCTGGAGTAGTAGTTGAAATCGACTCAAACTCAAGCCTCAACCTGGCGAGCTCAAGGAATCACCTTATATTTAGTTTCAATACACATTGTTCCTTTGATGTGTGGCCCACTCATACAATATTCTCTTTGGTCGAACGTCGGCTAAGCCCATTGCTGCCGCTGCCTCTGCTTCTACTGCTGCATTTTATCCTACAGGAACCTAGTTATTGCTGATGTGCTCTATACATGAATTCCCGGTAGGCCGCACCAAATTTCACTGCAGAATTTGTTTCATGGAAATTGGGAAAATAATTCATGGGAATGGAAATTTAATTTTGAGTAGAAAGTAAAGGAGGCTTCAGGACCAAAAGAATTCTGGATTCCGTCTTTCCATATATTAAAGTGCACAATTAATAAATATTACCTTTATTAATGCAACTTTTTGTACTACTATGCTTTAATTCAGAACTCAAATGGCTGTTAAGTTTTTTTTAACAATTTACTGTAGAATTTGTTTCATGGAAATTGGGAAAATAATTCATGGGAATGGAAATTTAATTTTGAGTAGAAAGTAAAGGAGGCTTCAAGACCAAAAGAATTCAGTCCGTCTTTCCATATATTAAAGTGCACAATTAATAAATATTACATTTATTAATGCAACTTTTTGTACTCCTATGCTTTAATTCAGAACTCAAAGTTTTGTATTTTATATGGCTGTTTTTTTTTAACAATTTACCTCATGATTTCGAAGCTTTAAAAACATATCTACTTTTGAGTTTAAACTAAAACAGTGTTTAATCAACAAATGTTTTTATTCCATTAAAGACTTTTTAAATAATTAATTACTGTGCATGTGTAATTTTATGAATGTAATTACTTTTTTGTATTTTCCTGATTTTTTACATTTGCTTACTTTTAAATTTTATTTATTATCTTGCACCTTTTGATATTTTATTATTACGTCTTGTTTTTTACTATTATTAATATTATATTTTACTTAGGAATTCTGGTTATTATATTTTGTATTTCTCTTTGTCACGTTACTTTTGTATTGACAAACCAATTTAATTTCGATGTATGACAAATAAATAATAATAATAATAATTATTATTATTATTATTAAATTATTCTGGTATTTATGGTCGTTAACCTATTTTTCATACTTAATGTAAATACATTTTTAAATTTAATTACATACTTTCTAAAAATTTTTTTTTTAATTTCTTGGAAAATACACTGCTCACCATTTGAACTGGTACACTTGTATAACATGCAATAAAAGTAAACAACACTTCTTAGGCGTTTGACATGAATAGGGTCCTCCACCATAACAGAAAATTGAGTAAAAAGTTAGTTATATTGAAAGTAGATAAGATAAAATCATGATTGAGACGATAAAAGTTTTTTAAAAATTGTTAGTTTTTGAAATATTAGTGATTTTAAGCATCTATACATCTACGTCACAACAATTGCTATCTTTCTCGTGCAGCCTACTACAGAAACTGGTGCGAGAAAGATAGCTATAGGTTCCTATAAAAATCAAATGCAGTTGAACTAAAAACAATTATGACTTTTTAATACTACAAATTGCTTCAAAATTAAACAAACTTTCATTTAAAATAATAAAAAAAATTAGAGTGGAGGACCCTATTCCTACATGATCAGGGCTGTGTTTCGGAATGCAAACAAATGCCTATCGAATAACATTTGCGATTCAATTGTTGTTTATTTGTCATAAGTGCAGTTAATGAGCCCGCGGACACTTATACTTTATCAAGTTTTAAGAGAATTTTTGCGAATTTCTCGAGTAAGTTTTGTTTGACTGCATTTTAAAGATGCCATTAAGGCGTAAGAGATGAGCCAAGCTAAAATGAAGATTTTGTTATTTTTCTATTAAAATATTTGAAATTCGTTATTTAAATTTTGTTCTTTTAATTCTTTGCCCTAAAAGTGTTTCCAGAACCATATATTATCAATTAAGCAAGAAGGTGTTGCTCAAAAAGTAGTAAATTGTTATTTATATATGTTCTTGTAAGTGTACCAGTTCAAATGTTGAGCAGTCTACATAAGGTCATATTCTTGCGTTAAGAAATAGTATTATTTCCAACATAGTATTATTTCGATTTTAAAATTAAATACTGCTCTAATATTTATAAATTAAACCTACAATATATGAAACAAGTTTTAATTTCTTTCTAAAGTTAATATTTAACAGTTGAAGTACCTAATAAAATAATATTATGATGTTTCTTTTTGTTCTTTATTTAAAATTTAATTTTTTTATTTCTGATCATGGCAAAAAAGCTGAAATTGCGATTAAGTTTCGAATAAATTATTTGTGAAACAGTAGCGAGTGTTTTTATTTATATCATCAAAATGTTTCACCGAGAACCAGCAGCATCTTCTATTGAAATTTATTTACTTCCTTTTCCTTTTTCACCATCATCTTATTTTTCCGTTTCCTGTATTAATTTTTGTAAGTATTTTAAGTTTCATTTTTATATTGATTATTGTATTTTATATATTTATTATAGTAATCCTAATGAAGGAATAAGAGATTTCTGAAACATTGACAAAAAATAAATTAATCTTTCTCAAGACTGAAATCCTATTTATTTTAATTATTATATAGTTGCTACAATCGTTTATACAAATCTTATTATTTAATTTTATTGTAACCTAAATTATTAAAATTTAGAAGTCTGGAAAATGAAATAGTATTTAATATATTTGAATTGATGTTGATTTATAAACGAAATAAAATGTGAAAACCTCATGTCAACCACCGGGATATGAACCCGAGTCGGAGTAACGCTCTAACCATCTAAGCTAAGCTGTGACTGCTCTATTTCGATGGCTGAAATAATCTATATGTTCGATAAAATGCAACGGGTTTTTTATTATACTAGTATTTGTACAACTGAAATTTGTGAAGAAAAGTTAGACCAGTGATTTAATTCCCCCAACACTTACGTTTCAAGTTGTAACTAACTTGATTTGCTAAAAACTGCCCACCTAAATCAGCGACTAATTCGTTTATTCATTTCTCACTGTTTCTGTTTCCTAAGAAATTCTCTTTGGACAAAACGCAAAAAATCTCGCCCTCTGGCGTCGTCGTGCAAACAGAACAAGAGCCACAATGTTTTTACCTTGTGACCAAAACACAGCAAAAACGTGCCTGTTACCCTATGAGGGCAAGACACAAACATGCCGAAAAAATTGACGCGAAAAACTTACCAGATTAACAATTGTTTTCGCGTACAAGCTTTTTCAACCTATGGAAATTAGGGAATAAATGCTTTATTACATCAACATGCTACAAAATTTTGATTTATTTACATATTCTCATGAAGTATATGACACTATACATGTAATAGGTATAGTGACTGTATAAAATATTTCGACGCCTTCAATATTTTATGTAATGTTACACAGAAAAAAAATTGAAATTTTATCTAATTATATTTAGATGTCATTTTATTAGGCCAATACAGACTTTTAATCGCACAAAAGTGACCCCTGTGGTGCACTCTTCACACCAGTTTTGAGTGCCCGTGAGGTGACGCCTGGTAAGCGCCCGCACACGGTAAAAATATATCGTCAACATTACCGAAGTCTACATGTGTTGTATATACTGGCACATCCAGTAATGGGTAATATACCGTGATGATATATATAAATAAATAAATAAATATATCATCACGGCTTATTACCCATTTCTGGGCGTGCCAGTATCTACAACACATGTAGACATCGGTAATGATGACGATATATTTTACCGTGTGGGCGCTTACCAGGCGTCACCTCACGGGCACTCATAGCTGGCGTGGAGAGTGCACCACAGGGGTTACTTTTTATGCCATTTAAAATTGGAAATATTTGGCGTCAGTCGGGATCGAACCCGGTTCCCCCAGGTTATATATATATATATATATATATATATATATATATATATATATATAACTAACTTAACTAATTACAGTCGTAATTACCTTTCACCTATATATATATATATATATATATATATATATATATATATACAAGAGTATGAAAAAAATACTAATATTGATTAAAATGATTATACGGCGTGGGATTAAAGTATGGAATATAAAAAAGAAATCAGAACAGCCGGTTTTTTTAAAAATGCTGAAACACGATTTTAGTTTTTTAAATACACATTAATATGTGCGATTCATCTTCCGACTTTCATTTGTTTTTCAGTTATGACATCATCACAAAAAAAATTAAATGGCAACATAGGTTTTTAATAGTGAAATTCGATAGTGATTTTCTTCCCTCTATGATCATGCAAATAAATCATAAGGGTGCATGACAAAAATTCTGAGAAAAATCGAGCTGAACATCTAATACGTAATAATGAATAATCAACACACCTTGATTTTTTTTTTTAAATCTAACCAACTGTTTCCTACAAGCATTCTGTCAATCTTCAACGCTCTTGCCATAATTATTGTAATTTACTGTTGAATTTTAATAATTCTACTAAGATTAACAGAATGCTTCATTGAAACAGTTGGCTAGATTTAAAATCAAAGTATCTTGGTTAGAGATGCACTCGATTTCGAGCTTTGGCCCGGCCCGGCTCGATGATCGACTCGAAATCGAGGCGAAGCTATTTTTTATCGGGCCGATCATTTTCAAAAATCGAGGCGAGTCGGACTTTTGATTTTAACCCGGCCCGAAAATTCGAGCTTTTCGGGCCGGCCCGAAAAATCTTATAGTTCGATCAAATGCACAGTTTCCTTAATATTTTAATGAAAATGGATGAAGTTAAAAAGGATCAAAATGATTTAATAACAACACACTGCACATATTAATAAATAAAAATGTATTATTTTACTTCAAGAATTCAAGGTTATACATTAAAGCATAATAATTATATTGTGATGTTGCTATTATTATTGTTATTACTCGTATACTTAAATAAAAATGATTTTGTTCCTACTATAATGATTTCTTGTCCTATTTTTGAGCAGAAACGAAAGTTAGATAAAAAATCCTTATGTAAATTAAAATTATATTTTTTTATATAAGATTTGTGAAAAAGTTGTTTAAATTCTTTGGTAAACAAAATGTTAAATACTCGTAGATTTGTAATTTTTATAACAAACTTACACTAGAAGGGTCTCTTTTTTAACTACTTATGCTAACTAATGTTGAAAGTTATAAGAATGTGGAGGTTTTTTTAAGTTTGACACGAAAAAAAGTTAAACATTTCGCCTTAACATGAGAATCAACATTAGGAATGCCGGATGCACCCAATTTCGTGCTTTGGCCCGGCCCGATTTCGAGTGAATTTTCGAGCCGGGCTAGCTAATTTTTTTGTCGAGTCAATCTTCGAGTCGGGCCGGTAATTTTTTTTTTTTTATTATTTTTATTTTCGGGCCGAGTCGATCCAATCCTCAAAGCCCGGCCCGAATGCATTTCTAATCTTGGTTATTCGTTATTTATTTGAATGATCATAAAGGGAAGAAAAATCAATATCGGATTCCACTACTAAAAATCTATGTTGCCATTTATTTTTTTTTGTGAAGACGTCATAACTGAAAAACAAATGAAAGTCGGAAGATGAATCGCGCATATTAATGTGTATTTTAAAAACTAAAATTGACGTGTTTCAGCGTTTTTAAAAAAAACCGTCTGAGTTCGGATTTATTTTTGGGTATTCCATACTTTAATCCCACACCGTATAATCATTTTAATTAGTATTTTTTTCATACTCCTATATATAGTAAAATTATAACATTTTAGAAGTAGTAACCAAAAACATATGAAAAAGATCAGCTGTCATCAAATTTGTTTATGGTCTGTTGAACACGTACATACATAAAAATAATAATAAATAAAAAAAAGCTAAACAACTTTAAAAACCGGATAAGATATTAGTTAAATTGGTTGTGAAGCCAGTATTTCCGAGTTATATAATAAACCTAATAGACTGAATAAACATCTTCAAAATGAACAATCTGAAAGAGGGAAGTCTAAGGCGAGTAGTCCACAGACATAGAAGAAGGTCTATGTCCTATATGTTCGCGTATAAAGAGCATAAAAGAAATGACAAATGTTTCTTAGCCACACAAGCACGTCGCGGACTAGCTACTTTCTACAGTACTCTGTTCAAATGCTCATAAAACTTTCTACGTTGCGCATAACGACGGTACGATGCACAATAAAGTCAAAATTATAATGGTAAAAAATTCTCTCTTTTTATTCAGCATAGTTAGATTCAAAAAATTTAGGTATGCAATTAAAATATTAAAATTCCATCATTTTATTTTAAGACGTTCCTATAGCAGTTTTTAAAACATGAGATTCGCGCGAAAAGCTACAGCTCGCACTATTGAATTATTTATTACAATCTAAACATATTATGAAAGAAAAAAGTATGATCTATAAATTAACCGGACACTTTTTAAAAATTGAATTCTTGAAGTAAAATAACATATTTTTAACTGATTTCCCTACGGCCCGCTTTTTAATTAACATCCCTTATAATAAAGTCATTAATAATTATTATTACTTGTCAATACATACGGACAATTTTGTATGAATCCATTTGTTCATTTTGTCCACGATTTTACAGTAAATCCACTGTAGGCAAAAGGCAAAACAGCACAGGAGGAATCACGTAAAAGTAAAAGCTTTGTTTGTAGTGCGGGGTCCTTTACAACAGGCAAGAGACGTCGCTGGAGCCGATAGCAACTGAACTCTCATAAAATGAATAAAAGCAAAGTTCGGTAACCGGCAACCGGCAAGCAGCGCTCAACTCACTGCAGTAAAAACGCAATTGTCGTTTACAACTTCTTTCCCGGTTATCATAACAATTCTAATAACGTATGCCTTCCATCAAGTCATTATCTACACAGATTCAGAACGAGAAAGACAAAGGAAAGTTGCCATTGGAAGAATTTTTATCTTTACAATACTTCACCCTGTTTTTGAACAAGAGAGAAAATATTCAAAAATCATATTAACACTATTTAGAAAAACCAGAAAAAATATTAAATAAATTTAAATGATGAAACTTTTAACCACAAAATTTTAATTTTTATACGGACGCCTTGCACAGTAAAAAAACCATCTAAAATAAATAAAAATAAATATATCATCACGGCATATTACCCATTTCTGGGTGTGCCAGTATCTACAACACATGTAGACATCGGTAATGATGACGATATATTTTACCGTGTGGGCGCTTACCAGGCGTCACCTCACGGGCACTCATAGCTGGTGTGGAGAGTGCACCACAGGGGTCACTTTTGTGCCATTTAAAATTGGAAATATTTGGCGTCTGTCGGGATCGAACCCGGTTCCCCCAGATTCGCGACCAGACACTTAGGCACGCGGCCACGGGACCCCATAAACTGTAGTTAAATTAACTAAATAAATTAATTATTTTTTAACCTACAAATACGTTTCATTAAATTATCCAAGTTGATTTAGTTAAATTTTCTAAATTTGTAATAACAAATTATAGTAAAATTAAATACAAAATTAGATGAAATGACTACATTTATATAAGTATTGAACTAAATATTAATAAAGAAATTAACTACATACGTATTTAAATTTTCTATTTAATTTACCTAATTCATTAGATAAATTACCGAAAATTGTAGGACAAAAATAATGGAGCCAAAATATAGCAAAATTAAATATAAATAAAATAAATATATCATCACGGCATATTACCCATTTCTGGGTGTGCCAATCTGCTTTATCGCATATATCGGTAATGATGATGATATATTATTTGTACCGTGCGGGCGCTTACCAGGCGTCACCTCACGGGCACTCATTGCTGGCGTGGAGAGTGCACCACAGGGGTCACTTTTGTGCCATTTAAAATTTGAAATATTTGGCGTCGGTCGGGATCGAACCCGGAACCCCCAGGTTCGCGACCAGACACTCAGGCACGAGGCCACGGGACCCCAAAAATAAAAGATAAATAAATAAAAATAATAAAATAAATTAAATAAAATAAGTAATTAAAGTAACCATTTACATATTTAAATTAACGATTTTTTTACAAAATATTTATTATCTATTTCGGATTAGTTAAAATGCTAAAGTAAGATTTGTAAATAATTATTAGACATATTGCTTAATAATATATAATAGTGAGCAAGCTTATTGAGACAACCTGTATATATATTCCTGTATTTGTATTTATGTTTCCCATTTTCCTTCTTTGGGTGTATACCTGTTAGGAAATAAAGTTTATTATTATTATAATGTAGTACGTAAATGTTTTTTTTTTTTATTTGTTCATAGTATATTTTGCAGGTGATACAAATACATTTGCGGTTGGGCTCATATAATATAATAAAATGTTTGTTTTTGTTTCCAGGTAACACTGAGATTTCAAGCCCTTTGGCAATAGCGTCGTGCTGCATTCCTCTCCTCATTCGATTCTCTCTCCGGTGAACGATCAAGTGTCAGTCGTCTTGCCTCGCAACAACCAACAGCCATCCTCCAGCAACAGTAACAACAACAACCCCAACCGTCAACTGTAGAATAAACATAGTCACCAAGACGCTTTTTATACCCCATCATACCAAAGTAGCTACCACAGTCTACCCTAGCCAATACCAATGCCAATACGCCTAGAGTGTACACTTGTAAGAAACAAGACTGAATCGCTGCGTGTTACGAGTATAAACATTGAAATGGAATAGTCTCGTTTGTGATTTGATCAGTCAACTAATATAGTAGCAGTGGCGTAACTATAGGGGGTGCAGGGGTTGCGTCGCAACCCGGCGCCAAGGTGCTATAGGCGCCTACCGGCTGTAAAAAGCTCGTAAATGTGAAAAAAGTGCAAATGCTTAAATGATATACAGGTGTCCCAGATTTAAACGGCATAACTTGAACCATGGATTAAACAGGTAAAAATAAGGTGACAAGTTCATTTGAGCAAATGTCCGTAAATGCTTTGTTTCAGAGTATTCATGTTTTTCTTATTGGGGCAGCGCTACTTTAAAAAATCAACTTTATATCAAGATATCAAATATAAGCTTTGTTCGATGACATGTACTAGGTTGCCCTAGTGTTAACTTTCTTGCACTAACATGTTTTATGAGAAACGGGCAGCTTCTGGCAGGCTGTTCGATGACAAAAATTTTAAGAACTAGTGCTCACTTTTCTGACCTGACTCGCGAGGTAGTGTAGTAAGTGCAGACTAGGAGTGGGGGTAGCTAAATGTTGTTCGGTAGACATTTTAATTCTATCCTATCTACACATCTGTTTATTTAACATAAAATTTTGTTTTGCTATATAACGAATTAATTAATATATCTGTCTCTGAATCTGATGAAGAATCAAGTGATGATTGATCTTCGTCAGAATCGTTTATTAGTTCACTATGCTCTTTAAAACAGACATTTCTGCAGTCACTTTTTTGCAGCTTTATGATATGACTGTGTTTATAAACAACCTAACCTTTTACACCTTTGGCTATGCTTGGCTTGATTACTCACAGCTGAGCAAACTTGCCCAAATATACACTAGTGTGTTTTATGAAACCCCAAGGATTAGTCTGTACTAGTGTACACTACACTGCACAGTGCACTGCACTATTCTGCTCTACACTTCAAGCACTTCTCATCGAACAGAGCTATTATCTTATTAAGTTATGACATAATAATTGATTAATTATAGGTAAATGATTTGGCTATTACCTAATTTCAATACAAAATTTAGTTTGCTTGCACTGAGGTCAGGACAAAAATGAAAATTATCGATGAACTCAAACAAATTTATTATTTATGTACAATAAAATAATAACTATTATTTATGACATTTGTTCAAAATATTTACCTGTAGCAAGCAAACATGCACGACAACGATCTGCCACTGCATTGGTCGCTGCGTGACATTGCTCGGGAGATATGGTTTTGATTCAAAGAAATTCTCATCTTTGGTTACATGAAAATAATCATGCAATTAAACAGAAAAATTTTCACTATGAATTTCAATGTAATGTTTGGCTAGGTATTATTGAAAATATTTTAATAGGCTCTTTCTTTTTGCCAGATCGTTTAAATTCAGAGGTTCTACAATTTTCTAAATAATGATTTGAATGATTTAATGGAAGAAGTTACATTAGCAGTAAAAAGAAACTGTTGGCTACAGTTAGATGGCTGCCCTGCACATTATGGGAGACAACCAAGAGAGTGGTTAAATTTACACTATCCACAACGGTGGATTTATCGGAGAGGACCTGTACCATGGCCAGTCCGTTCGTCCGATCTAACACCTTTAGATTTCTTTGCTTGGGGTGCCATAAAAGAAAGAGTTTATGATGAACCGATATATAATTTGGACACTCTACGCAGAAAAATTATTCAAGTTTGCGAAACCATATCTCTCAAGCAATGTCAGGCTGTTACGCAGCGACCAATGCATTAGCAGATCGTTGTCGTGCCTGTTTGCTTGCTATAGGTGATCATTTTGAACAAATGTTATAAAAAATCGTTATTATTTTATTGTACATAAATAATAAATTTGTTTGAATTCATCGATATTTTTCATTTTTGCCCTGACCTCAGACAAGCAAACTAAATTTTGTATTGAAATTAAGTAATAGAGTGTTAAACAACTTTTATATAAAAAAAAAATTATACAGTCGTTATTTACCGAGATATATACTATATTCCATACATACTGGGCACTCTGTATATATATGTTAAGCCATGTGTGCTTTTTGCATCGAATTTAGATTTATTAAATATTAATAGGCGCTAGAGCAAGTTTTGCTACCCGGCGACTGAACTTCTAGTTACGCCACTGTATAGTAGCGATACAGTAGAATAAGTTCCCTGCACTCCGTAACCGTAACCAACAGCACCGTGTAAACACTGACATGACACTGACAAGACATAACCGAAACAAATGATTTACTAAATCTAATGTTAATTATGCTACTCATTTCCAAAAGTTGAAATTATGTATCAATTAGCCTGTAATACATATTTAACTTGTATTTTAACTGTACAAAACAATATAACCCAATAACAAAACATGTATTATAAATAAATGTAGCTTTTGTAGTAAAAGAAAAAAAACATCAATATTAACAACAAAGGGATTGTAAATAATTAACTATTAAAGATGAAAGATTTATAGATGATGGGAACCAGCTGAAATAAAATGAAACATACAATCACTAACTCTCTGACTCTGACATACATATGTAAAAATAGACGTTTAGAGTGAAAATCAAAATAACAGGGTAATATTGTAAGATTCTTGTATGATCGCTTTGGTTTCCAAATTTGCATTCGCGTTCAATTTATTTACGTCGTGTTTCGGTCACTCTGTTATAAGAGCGGCAAGCACTTGTTGAATATTTCACACTTGTCTGCCGTGTTTTCTGTCCTTTTATATTTATAGTTGCACAAAGCGAAATAATGAGGTCATTTCACATTTTCTGATTTATTTTTTTCTTGAAAAAATAGGTCAAATTAAACATGTATCTGTATGTTTTACATCTTACAAGTCTTTAGAATCAGAGATATGATTTTTTAAAAGTTGCGTTTAATTTCAAATATTTCAGCGGCTGATGACACATATTCACGGATACGACAGTCGAGCTCTACCGGTTTAATTTAGAACTATGATTATTTGGTTTGGTATTTATTTAAATAAATGGTTTATTTACATACCTTATACTGCACTAGTACTTTTAAAGAAATAGAAAGTAAAAATAATCTTCTCTCTTGTATATTTTGCTGTCAGCTGTCACACCTTTAGGTTAGGTTACTGTTTCATGTTGTGAAGCGTGTGTGTGTGAGAAAGAATTGTCTTTGTGTGAGTTTGAATATGTGTCGTCACAAATTCAGTCCGTGTTTAAAAGCGCGAAAGTTTATTAGCAAATTTATGAATGAAAAGTCGCATATTTCAAATTATTTTCTATTACTACGTTTATTAAATGAGATGGATTTCATGATTTTATAAAAAAAATCGACAATTATTTTTTTTTAAATGACCCCATTCAACATTTGCCCATTACCTGTTTCAAAAATTTCGCTTTGTGTTACCTACAACTTATATAATTGTCCTTTTGTATTTTTGTCGTAAAGTTTTGTAAGACGCCTTATATTACTTGGATTTCGTATGTTTCATTTTATTTAAACCTTTCAATGATACAAATATTCTCTATGATATTTTTTCAGTAAAATAGTAGGTATTTTTCTTTTTATATTTTGAATAGACTAAAATTATATTCAACCAAGGTAATTTTATTATCATGCTAATGTAAATACATTCTCTTTTCATTTAAAATTGTGTTTGAAGGTGTTTGAATACAGAATGAATATAGATGAACTATTGTAAGTATGTACTAGAAGTACAAAGAAAAGCCGTGGAATGTGAAATAATATTTATAAGATAAAATGAAATATTAGCTAAGAAATATAATCTTATATTTATTGTACTG
Organism: Ophonus ardosiacus; assembly: GCA_943142095.1. Classification (NCBI taxonomy): domain Eukaryota; kingdom Metazoa; phylum Arthropoda; class Insecta; order Coleoptera; family Carabidae; genus Ophonus; species Ophonus ardosiacus. The sequence continues at coordinate 44,907,196 of OW964833.1, read as the reverse complement.
GTGTGCCAAATAAATAGCTCTGTAATTAAATCCGTTACATACATAAATATCAACAGCTTCAACTGAAAAATCATGATTTTTGTGTTAAATGAACAAAATGGTCAATATTAAACATATTCACTTTATATTTAAATATATATATATATATATATATATATATATATATATATATATATAGGGTGTCAATTAAAATGTGGGCCATTAACGTCTAAGATGGGAAATCAGATTTTCCTTGTGCAAAATATTTAATAAGCTGTAAAATTCAATTTGAAATTTTATAAATATTGCTCATTTATAGTGATAGCCATAGAATTTAAACAAAATTACAAAGAAATGCATATCGTTTGAATTGTCAGAACTCAGAAATTTCGATTTTGTAGGTTACAAAATAAAAAAAAATAAATGCTGTGTATGTGATTTAGGTGTAGATTATGAAAACAAAATATTTTTAGGGACTTAGGTGTATAATATAATTATCGTTAATTTTTATTTGAAAATCGAATTTCTGACAGTTCAGACGCTATGCATTTATTTGTAATTCTGTTTAAGTTCCATGGCTATCACTACAAATGACTAATATTTAATTTCAAATTGGATTATACAAGTTACAAAACATACAAAATAAAATCTGATTAATTATTAAATGGGAAGTTTTGCTCAAGGAAAAACTTATTTCCCATGTTAAACGCCTATGGCCCGCTTTTTAATTAACAAGCTGTATATATACAGGTTAGTTAAAAGTATGGAGACGGCGATTTATTGTCGTTAATATTCATTTTAGGAAATTATGTACCATACAAAAGTTTTTTAAGAAATTTTGATGTACATTTCAGAATACTTGAATTTTTTTTTTCTTCAATTGTTTTTGAGTTACGCTTGTCCGCGTAATTCTTTAAATGGGAACCTATTAATTTTACTCTACCATTCGATAGAGTGTTTTTTTCTCTTTACAACAGTATGTTTGATTTTTTGTTTTTCAATTTATTTTAATAACATTTTTACAAGGAAAAACACCGGTTCAAGTATTTACGAATAGTAGGTACATCTAAGATAGACAAAAGCGAAGCGATTAACAAACTTGAGCGATGTAATATACTTAGTTATTAATTTGTTTTTAATGATAAGAATGTGTCCGACAACTTTATTGGAAATAATTTTGCTTATCTATAGATGAACCTACTATTCGTAAATACTTGAACCGGTGTTTTTCCTTGTAAAAATGTTATTAAAATAAATTGAAAAACAAAAAAACAAACATACTGTTGTAAAGAGAAAAAAGCACTCTATCGAATGGTAGAGTAAAATTAATAGTTTCCCATTTAAAAAAATGACGCGGACAAGCGTAACTCAAAAACAATTGAAGAAAAAAAAATTCAAGTATTCTCAAATGTAGATCAATATGTCTTAAAAAACTTTTGTATTGAACATAATTTCCTAAAATGAATATTAACGACAATAAATCACCGTCTCCATACTTTTAACTATATATATTTAATATTATTAAAATCTTTTCTAATTAAACCCAGTAGAAGATAGCTTGTATAATTAAGTACATAAAAATTAAAAATATGCAATATAGAAACAATACGTGTAAATAATATTTCCGCTGCACAAAGTAAAATTGCCAAAAAACATTAAATATGCCTGTATATGCAATGCCCAATTAATTTATTAAAATCATTTGTATTGAAATAGTTGACATTCAAAAAAGCCTTCATTATTTAATTTACTTTTTGCAAATAAAATTTGACAGAGTATGACAAATAATAGTGTTTTCTACTGTCATAAGTCATGGCTATTGCTACTAATTATTGGTACTTTTTTTAAATTGTGAATAAACCAAAAATCTGATAAAAAATAAATGTAAAAACCACTGAAATATATATTAACTGGAATGCGCATACGAACCGTGACTGTGAAGCATATTGAAAGCCTGCTGCTGGAGTAGTCGGCAAACATCGAGACAGTTCGTGAGTCGACGGAAATTATTTCGTGTGGCGCATGTTTAAATAAATGAAGCATAATATGAAAACAAAGCGATCAGCTATGATACGAGTTATTCGGCTAGGTTCGGTTCGGCACACACGTGCGCGAACAGGACCAGCCATTATTGTTCAATGAGGCTTCAGTGCAGCGTACGCTGATAGGTAGAGTATGCGAGTTCCAGTTAGTATATATTTCAGTGGTAAAAACTATTTTGTAGGCAACTTTCATTTTTTTAAATTTTGGCCTTAAATACCCCATGTTAAGTCCCTATGTTCACCTCTAACAATCACCACCCGGTATATACTTACTTAAATTAACACGTAAAGTGCCATGGGAGATCAACCCTGTCCCTCATTTACCTTAAACCTTACGCTCTATTCTAGCCATGGGAGACATAGGTACGCATTCCGACAAACCGAAAATTATTTTCAGCCACATCGCAAAATGGAAGTTTATTTGGTTTTGGTGTAAACATTTTTTTAAAATTTTTATAAAAGGAAATAAAAAATTCTACAAATTTAGTACCTATCAAAATTTATTTAATTCACATTAGAAACGTGTATTTCAAAAAACATTTCAACATTTTGGCAACATATTACATCGAAATTTGGTTTTAGTTGTTTTTTTCTTGGCAGCATACTTTACTCCTCCGCCCGCCAAAAATTTTTATTTCATATTTTGATTTTATTTTAATTTAAAATAGTTATTTTAATAAAAAATTGTACAAAATGAAAATTTTTCAGCATAATGGGGTCCTATACCATAGTCATATTTTAACTATCTTAAATAAGAAGACGAAAATATACATAAATTAATAAGTATTAGTGAAAAAAAAATCTTTAAATATTGACTAGGTCACAAACTATAAGCGATTGAAGCTGATTACTAATTGGGTATGACGCGGTAGGTACTAAGAATTTGATTGGTCGCCTGATTTTAAAAAGGAGATTCGCGCGTCTGCAACGGTCACCTTTGAGTCACCTTTAAAAGAATATGAAATGTCATGTTGTTCTATAACCTAACAAAACATTTAATAATTTTGTGTTTGATGAATTTATTTAATTATAACATCTTTGTAATATTAACAATAATAATATATTTATAATTAAATCAATTTGCAATATTAATTAAATTAATATTGAAACTTCAAAACAGCCAACACTAGCGCCATCCGTCGTCTTACTTTGTGTAATAATATTGTCAAACTGTTTCAATGTTCTACAATTTATTAGGAAAAAATGCTTATTATTTACGTTATTTATACTTAATAATAATTTCTTCATGAATATAACGTATAAGTTTTTATATACAAACATTTCAGCTATGCAAATATGAAAAAAATTGTTCCCTCTATAACTAACAGTTTGTCCCATTGTTTGTCGATCACTTGTTAGTACCTGCTACGAAAAATGGTATAGGACCCCATTGAGATTTTTTTTTATGTCGGCCAGCGTTAATCCCCCACCGCCACAATGGCTAATACTCAGCATAATTTAGGGAAAATTCGTTTTCAGATAACATTACTAAGAAATAAAAACAAATTTAAACAAATAGAGAAGAAATGCAATAATATAATTTTATTATTGTATAGATACCATAAAATAACCGAAATACGAATAATGCCTAATTGTATTCAAAATAGCTGCATTAACTCCAGGTTCAAATTAGTTTAATACAGAATATTATTTTTAAGGCTGTGTCTAGGAAAACGTTAATGTGTATCTAAATGAAATGAAATTATACGCTAAAATGTCATGATCGCTTATGAGGTATCTTTATAATTGCGTACAAAATTTACACCATGAATTCACGTTGATTTATAGGCTGAAATATATCAACAATATTCTAACCTAACGCACAAAACTCGACCCGAGTTTTGTAAGCATGCCTTTGATGCGTTAGGTTAGGTTATTGTTGTTGTATTTAGAGCCAGATTGCAAACCATCGCTAACCATCTGGCCGCGTTTCGCTCGCGTTTAATTAAAAGACGGGTTTTACAAGATGGCTACGACATATACAGGCTGTTATGTAAGTAAGTGTACAACGCTTAACCCATGGTAGATCTGACCTCATAGATAGTAAATCTGGCAATAATTTTTGTTTAACATGCTTTCTACAAGAACTGGAGGCCCTTAAAACTGACCAATCACGGCATAGTTCAAAATTTAAAAAAAAATCAATGTCTTTTCTAGAAAAAATATTGATTGTCAAAACTGAGATTAAATGTTTTTTTGCTAAAGTTGAATATGCGCTATGTATCCATATATGTTTTCTAGATATTTCAAAAATAAAAATTATTTTAATTATTTTATACTCAACTATTTTATTTATTTGTTAGTCTAATTTGTTAGCCTAATTTCATTATGAAAATCTGAATCTGTTATATGACATTTGTGACAGGCGAGACAAACTGTGACGTGACTGGTCAGTTCTTGTAGAAAGCATGTTAAACAAAAATTATTCTCAGATTTACTATACAGGTGGTTGATTTTTCATTGTCCAGCTTATATCTTCTGAAATATTAAAGATACAAAAAGAAGTTAAATACAAAAGTTGTTTAATACAACCTGATCTATAATTTAGCATAAACATTTTTTTTCCAAGGCCTACCATTTTTTTGAAAAATATTTAACTTTAATTTTTTAAATGGAACACCCTGTATATTTTGACAGAATAAGATTCTTAATAAATTTCTCTTTACAATGATGTGTAACAAGTAAGGATTTACCTTTAAATTATGTCCTATAAAGCAAATAGAAATATGATAAAAGTAGGCTAAGATATTCTATTGTTTATACCTGTAACTTCTGTCACACATGAACATTGGCTACGTAGGGGTTTTCCTTTGAATAAAATTATGTCTAATAAAGCAAGTAATAGAATTACTAGCATTGATGATTTACAAAATTATTAATACTTTTATTTAAATATCAAGTAGTAAAATTTATTACAACATAATATATTATAAATTTTGATACAGGATAGCAGCCCGACGTTTATTATTATTTGATCTGTAGAAACAGCAAAACATATCAACTTTTTCGCTATTACTGTAACCGACGTTCATTTTTCTTAATTAAATAAGAATATCGCAGCCTACTTTTATCGTATTTCTATTTGCTTTATTAGACATAATTTAAAGGTAAACCCTAACTTGTTATACATCATTGTAAAGAGAAATTTATTTAGATGTTATTCCGTAAAAATATACAGGGTATTCCATTTAAAAAATCAAAGTTAAATATTTTTCTGGAATATTGGTAGGCCTTGGGAAAAAATTGTTTATGCTAAATTATAGACCAGGTTGTATCAAATAACTTTTTTATATAACTTTTTCTTGTATCTTTAATATTTCAGAAGATATAAGCTGGACAATGAAAAATCAACCACCCTGTATATGGGATCAGTTCTACCATGGGTTAAGCGTTGTACACTTACTTACATACCAGTCTATATAAATATGTAAGACCAATTTGTAACTGCACTACATTTTAACACCAAAACATAACCTTATTTATTTAATGTGCACTTTTGGGGAATTTGGGAGCAATACGTCGGAGCATGTCAAATGCCTACGTCATAATCAGTGATGACGTTTCAGCGTGTACCTACATTTCATATATGTTTTATAACAAATTAGCATAGTTTTTATATTGAAACATTTGAAATAAAGCTTGAGTAGGTATTTAATTTTGAAACATTTTTGGCACGCCTGTACACAAAACTTTTATAAATATAGTCACCTGCTTGATACTATTAACTTTATTAATAAAATGAATTTCTTTTTGATTAATTTCAAAGTTCAATGTTGATTGAACAAAATGCATAATCAAAAGTAAAATGATTGTTAAGTCGGAAAAATACCTACATTTCTATGATGTAAATATAAATTGCTTTTTGACTAGTGTACGTTGAAGTTGAACGTATGATACCACAACATCCATATACATGTTGGTCTATTAGATGAATTTAGCATATATTTATTATTCACTCATCGCATAGACATGCGTGTATATGAATGCCAAAAATTCATGAATACTTGATGTGCTCAATGTACATGTATAATGTATAAATAAATCACAAATAAAAATAGTATAATAGTATATATTATTCGTATGTAATTATTATTTATAATTATATAAATATAATATATGACTAACATATAGTAATTACATGATGCGTTTTATTACTACCCCAGCATTTTCTAAATGTTTATTTAAGTTTTATGTAGCCGCAGGGACGTAGCCAGGGATGGGCCAGGATGGGCCTGGCCCACTCTAAAAAACTTTGGCCCACCCGTTTTAAAAGTCAAAAGTTCACACATTATTGGAGCTACATTTCTGATTCTAAAACAATAATGGCATTTATGGTAAAGAAACAGTAATATTATTTTACTGTACATCACAAAGCAGGTAGAACATCTATTCAATACACTTCATCATTTCAACAAAATTGGCATTAATTTTATATATGTGTATAGTATACAGGGTGGTTGATTTTTCATTGTCCAGCTTATATCTTCTGAAATATTAAAGATACAAAAAAAAAGTTAAATACAAAAGTTGTTTAATACAACCTGATCTATAATTTAGCATTAACAATTTTTTTCCAAGGCCTACCAATTTTCTGGAAAAATGTTTAACTTTAATTTTTTAAATGGAACACGCTGTATATTTGACAGAATAAGATTCTTAATAAATTTCTCTTTACAATGATGTGTAACAAGTAAGAATTTACATTTAAATTATGTCCTATAAAGCAAATGGAAATATGATAAAAGTAAGCTATGATATTCTATTGTTTATTCCTGTAACTTCTGTCACACATGAACATTGGCTATGTGGGGGTTTTCCTTTGAATAAAATTATGTCTAATAAAGCAAGTAATAGAATTATTAGCATTGATGATTTACAAAATTATTAATACTTTTATTTATGACAGATGTTACTGGTATAAACAATAGAATATCACAGCCTACTTTTATCGTATTTCTATTTGCTTTATTAGACATAATTTAAAGGTAAACCCGTACTTGTTATACATCATTGTAAAGAGAAATTTATTTAGAATTTTGTTCCGTAAAAATACACAGGTGTTCCATTTAAAAAATCAAAGTTAAATATTTTTCTGGAAAATTGGTAGGCCTTTGAAAAAAATTGTTTATTCTAAATTATAAACCAGGTTGTATCAAATAACTTTTCTATATATCTTTTTCTTGTATCTTTAATATTTCAGAAGATATAAGCTGAACAATGAAAAATCAACCACCCTGTATACAATAAGATATTTGAAACTGAATTATGCCTGTAGCGTCATAAATTATTTGAATTTGAGGACATTATTTGAAGAGAAAGAATTCATGCTGAATTTTTTCACAATTCAAAATCGTATTGAAAATATTTACGATGTAATGTTGCCATTTTGAGCTTATATATTTATAAAATTCGTTATTGCGGCCATCACTGACTGGTGCTTTATTTAGGCTATTTTGAAATTCATTTAAAATTATATTTGTATCAAAAAGTGGGTGCAATTCTGGTAATATACTATAAAATAATTTATAAAATTCTTTTCGTAAATTTTCTTTTCGTGAATCTAATTTAAATTTTTACCTAGCATTTTCGATGTGCTAAAAGGGCATTATTTATAAATTTATTACATACTTAAAGCGCTCAAATAAAAAAAATACCTTTTTAAATTCCATTTTCGATTTTTCAAAAAATATATTTTTGTTTCGTGATACGTTGAATTATATTCCATTCAAATGTATACATCTCAAGGTAAGAAACACATATATTTAAAATACAATTTACAAAGTAAGTGATTTAACTGGAAATATTATTTTCTCAGTTTTTTCAGGTTTTTTCCAAGCCAATATTAATATAGCCATCTTTCAGGGAGACGCTGAACTGTCGTATTTTGTATTACAGTTCTCCCTTTTACTGTAAGGTGGAAATGGTAATTTTACTTGTTTATATATATTTAAAATAATAATTATTGCATAAGTGATTTAGCCTGAAATAATTCTTTTACTTTCTTCCCAAAACGGTATTAGTATAGCCATCTACATGGAAACTGTTATAAATTTTATTACAGTTGCGTACTACAAGATGGCAATGGTAATATCGTTTCAGGAAATAATGAAAAATGATGATTTCTAGCAGAATGGACTACTACCAGACAACAAAATTGGTTTGAACATGGTTGCTCAGAATTAAATTCTAGAACTGATTTACCGAAATACTTACATTTTTAAAAAATTTATTTCAGAGAAGCATATCAAAATTTTAAAAATCTACAGTATTTATTTCAACAATCTTTATAAAGAAAGATTTTAAATGTGGTGAATTTTTATTTTATCCCATCCTATGTGTTACATAATATATTGGATAGAGATATTATTCAGCAATTTGATTTTTGAAATGTCGAATTATGTAGGTATTTGTATATGTAGTCAATGATTTTATATAAATACGAATTAATAACGTCAGCAGGTATTTAAATTTAAAATATGTAATATTAATTGAAGTTGCTGTAGGCACTCGTTGAAACATTTTTAAATTAGGAACAAAGAAAACCACTCGGTTATATGTTTCAAAATAAATACATATATTTAAATAAATAAAATATATCATCACGGCACATTACCCATTTCTGGGTGTGCCAGTATCTACAACACATGTAGACATCGGTAATGATGACGATATATTTTACCGTGTGGGCGCTTACCAGGCGTCACCTCACGGGCACTCATAGCTGCTGTGGAGAGTGCACCGTGTGGGTCCCGTGGGCGCGTGCCTGAGTGTCTGGTCGCGAACCTGGGGGAACCGTGTTCGATCCCGACAGACGCCAAATAAAAATAAATAAAATAAATATATCATCACGGCATATTACCCATTTCTGGGTGTGCCAGTATCTACAACACATGTAGACATCAGTAATGATGAAGATATATTTTACCGTGTGGGCGCTTACCAGGCGTCACCTCACGGGCACTCATAGCTGGTGTGGTGAGTGCACCACAGGGGTCACTTTTGTGCCATTTAAAATTGGAAATATTTGGCGTCTGAGTGTCTGGTCGCGAACCTGGGGGAACCGGGTTCGATCCCGACAGACGCCAAATATTTCCAGTTTTAAATGGCACAAAAGTGACCCCTGTGGTGCACTCTCCACAGCAGCTATATATATATATTTTGAAACATATAACCGAGTGGTTTTCTTTGTTCCTAATTTAAAATATGTAATTTATTTGTTTCAAAGTACATAATGTGTCTCGTCTTACATTTGAGTCTCTGGCGAAAACAACTATAGTCCAACCAAATTTTCTAACTTGTTTGCTTTGTAACGGCAGAAATTAGGTACCTATGAAATTTCTAAAATTGCCTCAAAAATATTGATTACATTTAAATGAACAAAATAAAATTTGAGTTGTTTCCCAGCCTTCTCCCAAGAAATATAAAATTCTTTCTTGAAAATTTTGTTAGAATTTAGTTAGAATGCTCACAACATTTTGACATCTTATAAAAAAATATGAATCTAAGCCCAGCACACTTATGCCCGGTTTCACCAACATCAAATAAATTTTCGAATAGCTTTTTCGTCGGATAAGAGAAAAATATCGCATCAAAACCATAACAGAAATGACGGTATTTATTCTAGCTGTAATATTTTGATACGCTATTTTTCACTTATTCGATGAAGAAGCTGTTCTAAGATTTATTTGAAGTTGGTGAAACCGGGTATTAAACATTTAAGTTTATATAACTTCCGGAAGGAGCCAAGAGATGGCATTGCTATACAATTCAAATGTCATCCATGTAAGTTTCTGGACCTTGAGAAATATTCAAAAATCGGCGGAAACGTATATGAAGTACTGAATAGTGATAAATATTGCTGAAGAGGGATTCAGAACGCAAAATTTCAAGACCGTTCCCGAGATATCAACCCCTAAAGTTCTACAGGGTTGTTGGGTTATAACTTCAGATTTTCTCTAAGGGCCGTTTTAAATCCTTCTACCTTTAAATTAGCCCTCACAGAAAATCTGATCTGGATTCGTGTTGTGCGGGTCGAAATAAGTATAACATAAAATGTTTCACCCTTGTAGATCTAATAGTTTCGGAGTTACAGTCCATTTCTCCTAATGTAAAAGTCTTGCGTTTTGAATTGAAAAACCTATAAAATTTTAATTAAGGTGATTTTGAAACCCTTTCCCCTACGTCCTTGAGACTACCGCTACATTGCAAATGGCAAATGAGAAACGCAAAATTTCAAGGAAATCGCTGAAAAATCAGCATTTTCCGAGATATCAACCCCTAAAGTTTTATATGGTAGTTGGGCTATAACTTCTAAACTATTAGGGCTAGAGAGGCCGGACAAGTCTTATTATACCAATTTCGGCCCGTAGAACGCGAATCCGAGGTTAACGTAAATTAGAGTTCATTGACCCCAAGCGTTGTTGCAATTTGAATTTGTAGAAATGTGAAAAAGTGAAAGTTTTTCTTTGGTAAATAAAACAAGGTTAATTTTAATAAGCATATTTATTGGAAATTTATAGGGTGTTCACGATACGTGAACATATTTTTTGTCATTAAGGTTATACAATTACAAACAATTAGTAGTACGTGTTATACTAATAAATACGAGAACATTATTTAATAAATTAAGATTACACACCCGCGGTATACTCATTGCAGATGGCAACTAATTGGTCATATTCTTTGGCCTTTTGTTCCAGAGATGCCGTCAACGCCTCATTTTTTATTTCACATTGCTTGATTTGGACAGTTAATCGGGCAATTTCATCTTCATGTTGTTTCTTCATGGCCGCTAATTCTTGATTAGATCTAAACAAAATAAAATTTTAATATGCAGCAAATACACAAATAATAGTATATTTCATAAAGATTATTGACCGAGCGAAAAGATTATAATCCCGAGTAATATTATTCGCGAGGACAATAATACTATAGTGTATATAGTTAGTGATTCGGTCGAGACGAGACGAGATGAGAAATTCATTGTCTCGTCTTGTCTCGTTTCAAATTCATAAAATTATAGCTTTGTTCGATGGTATGTACTAGGCCGCCCTAGTGTTAACTTTCTTACACTAACATGTTTTATGAGAAACGGGCAGCTTCTGGCAGGCTGTTCGATGACAAAAAATTTTAAGAACTAGTGCTCACGTTTCTAACCTGACTCGCGAGGTGGTGTAGAAAGTGCAGAGTAGGAGTGGGGGTAACTAAATGTTGTTCGGTAGACATTTTAATTCTATCCTAACTAAACATCTGTTTATTAACCTAAAATTTTACACATTGAGAAATTAAAATAATGGATTCAGATATAGTATATTCTCTTTGTTTTGTTATATAAAGAATTAATTAATATATCTGTCTCTCAATCTGATGAAGAATCAAGTGATGATTGATCTTCGTCAGAATCGTTTATTAGTTCACTATGCTCTTTAAAACAGACATTTCTGCAGTCACGTATTTGCAGCTTTATGATATGACTGTGTTTATAAATAACCTAACCTTTTACACCTTTGGCTACGCTTGGCTTAATTACTCACAACTGAGCAACTTGCCCAAATATACACTAGTGTGTTTTATGAAACTACAAGAATTAGACTGAACTAGTGTACACTACACTGCACTGCACTATTCTGCTCTGCACTTGAAGCACTTCTCATCGAACAGAGCTTATGTCTTGTCTCGAAAATTTTCTCGTCTCGTTTAATAGAGTCTCGTCTCGGCCGAGATTCTCGCCGAGATTTCTCGATGGAAATTGTCCCATAAACTAATTATTAAATTTACACAATTTTGTATTAATAACAATTTGAAAAAAAAGATAGATATTTGTCGTTTTATCTGTCAAAATTTGTTATAACCTAAAACTTGAGTTAATTTTATTAATTTAATATTTATCTAGCATTTTCCAATCTGTTATAAAACATTAAAAACGCTGAAATTCTTAGCTAACAAATTTTGACAAATAAAATGTCAAATAATTTATCTTTTTGTTCAAAAATGCCATAGCTTTTTCTATTAATACAAAATTGAACAAATTTAATAATCAGTTTATGGGACCAAATATTACATAATTTTTTTTTCGAGCAGTGGCTCTCAAAATAGGAGACCTAACTTTTTTATTTTAAATGAAAACGTATAATTTTAATTATAAATTCAGTGATATATACAGGGTAGAAACGAACTTAATGTCATAAATTTAAGGGTGAGTAGTATGACATGTGTAGATTACGAAACTAAAAGAATTTTTCTAAAATTCGAAAAACGAAAATTCGACTTTTCTTAAGGAAACTTTTTTTTACTGCTGTTTTATTTCATATTTCATTAAAAACATGTTTATCAAAAATACATTCAAAATTAGTTGTGTTAATAATTAAATTAAATTATTCTTAATAATTAAATTAAATACCATTTGCACCGAAAAAAATTGTGTAATAGGTACATAAAATATTTTATTATTCTCGGAAGTGTTAGTGACAAGTGATTTTTGCTGTGCTCTTGTTAAAAAAATGTATTCTAATTCTGAATTAGTGGATATGTTGTTGATTTATGGTGAAGTGGGACAAAACGCGGTTTAAGCAGCAGGTCTGTATGTCGAACGGTATCGTGGATTATTAAACAAGAAAATCATAGGAACCTGGCATGTAGTGTCTCATTAATTCAACGTAGTGCATTGTGTGTAGCTGTGGGAGGTGACAATTTTGAACAATATTTATGACTTTTGTATTTATTCTTCAATTGATTTTTAAGGTAAGTTTTTTTCATATTAATATTGTTACATGAAAAGTTTCTAGTATTGTTGCTATTTATCAGTTAATCCATTGTTTTTTTTTTCTTTAATAAAGATAATTCTGCGAAGTATTAATATTAATCTTTGATATGGTTCATTGAACTTTCAAAATAAATTACGTTAGAAATTATTAAGATTTGATTATACAGAAACATTACGTAAATTAATTAAATTAATTTCAAGTATTAAAGTTGTCAGTAGTCAAGTGGTACAAAAAATGTTAGTTTAATGAGAACTACCCCTAAATATGCGAATTTAAAAAAAAATCTTTCTGTTTCGTACTCTACACATGTCACACTACTCACCCTTAAATTTAAGACATGAAGTTCGTTTCCACCCTGTATATATATATATATATATATATATACAGGGTGTATCAAGATAATGGAACAGTGCATTTTATTCGTGTATGTGAAAAGATACAGAAAAAAGTGATTAAGATATTTTGTAATGCATAGAGCGGGACACATTTTAGCATAAACTTTATTATCTTATATCCAGTGGTACTCAAACTACAGGACAATATTATATTTTTTTAAATGGCATTATATATATTTTATTAACTCATTAAATAGAAAATTTTATGCTGAATTCAACGAAATAATAATAGTATACCCTTACATTGCGAAAAATTTGATATAAATTCATTCAAAGTTAATATTTCATTTCTACTTTATCTAAGTAATCTAAGCAAACATTCAATCAATAAAACAAAATGAAATTTATTTTAGTTTTATTACATTCAAGTAAGCTACGATTTTGGCAATAAATTCAACTTTTAAAATAATTTTTTTGTTTTATTGATTGAATGTTTGCTCAGATTACTTAGATACAGTAGACATGAAATACTAGCTTTGAATTAATTTTTATAATTTTTTTTCGCAATGTAACGGTATGATATTATTATATCATTGAATTCAGAACAAAATTCTCTATTTAATGAGTTAATAAAAAATATATAATGCAATTTAAAAAAATATAATATTGCTCTGTAGTTTGAGTACCACTGAATTTATGATAATAAAGTTTATGCTAAAATGTGTCCCCCTCTATCCCTTACAAAATATCCTAATCACTTTTTTCTGTATCTTTTCTCATACACGAATTAACGGCACTGTTCCATTATCTTGATACATCCTGTATATATTAGTTTAAATACGATTTTAAATATTACGAATTTCAATATTTTAAACCTTGCCTCAACATTTGATTAAGATGGTTTTTTTTATTTATAATTGATAACTAGGTATAAAAGAACAATTTCAGGTAATATAAAAAATCAAATACTTACTTTTCTAATTGCGCCATTGCATGACCTTTCAACGCCTCATATTTCTCTTCTTGGACCGCAATAGTTTTTCTGTTTAGAGCAATGTCTTGTTTAAAAGACTCTTCATTATCTTTATAACCTTGCACGATTGACTTACAACGTTCATATTTCCTACAAAAATAATCATTTAGTATTGTAATAATTCTAAGGCTTAATAAGAACTAATGTCAGATCAGAACAACTAAACTGCAACTGTAAAGTAATATTTAAATATTTAAGTTTCTTTTTATATGTCTATTTCAAAACTAAAATATTTTCAAGGCAGAAGTTCTTCCGGTTAACCGAAAGTAATCCCTAACTTTCTTATTTTAAATGTAATGCTATATTTTATTTTATCAATGAATTCAACAGAAAAATTTATATACGAAACAATAAAAATCGCCACAACTTTATCACTCTATATCGTGAATAAAATAGAATTTCTATAATCTCGAAAAACAGTTTTATAATAGTTATTTATGTAACAAGAGTGTAAACACAAGCTTTATGACATTAAGTCAAGTATTTCATGAGGGTTGTCGAGTCACGAAAATAATTGACCTAATGTCATTAAAGCATGTTTACACTTGAGTTGTATACAAGATTCAAATTAGAAATTTGACAAACGAGCAAATGACAATGAGGTATTCCACTATAGTAAAATTATTTTAGTATAATAGATTACTCTATAAAAAGAGAAACCAATGGCTATAGTTTTATGTAGAAGAACAGCCAAAGTCTAATTACACTAAATGTTTTTTTTTTTTTTGTTTAATTTAAATAAATAATTCACAAAATTAATATTTGCATGAAGCCACAGAATTTCAAAAATAGTTGTATACAGTAATTCTTCCATTTACAAAAATTCACTTCAAAACAGTTGAAATTTTTAAAAAACAGTTTTGTAAAGAAAATTAACTTACAAATGAACGTCGTTGAACGCCAATTCAATGTTGGCTAGATGCATTTGAGCGGTATCTCTTTCTTTTTCTAAGTACTCAATTTCTGTGATGAGAGCAGCAATGCATTTATCGTGTTCTTGCATAATAGGGCTGCAACACAATAATTTATTACTTTAAAATTCTAAAAACTTATTTTGATACTGACATTTTTCAAACTCTCTCTCTTATCCGATCTATATTGGACCGAACCTCAGGCCGGATAAATGAACGGTAGATTAATTCAAAAACGCAAACAATATTGTTTTTAATTTCAATTCTTGTTTTGAAGCAGATTAACTTTTCTTAGAATTGTCACAAGTAAATATAACCGATTAAAGCAAAAGCAAGATCGGATGAAAGGGAGTCTACTGTATCGAGCAAAATTATCATTATTATGAATAGGCAAGTTCTTTTATTCATCGATGAAATTCATTGCAATTTGATAATGATGTCACTGATGGATATATGATGGAACAGATAGATGGTGAATATAGGAACTACTTGATGAAAGGTTGCTAGAAGTTATACATATTGTAGGTTAGAATAAGAATTGTCGCTGTCACTAGAGAAGTTATGGAGGGTTTTTTATTGGGAAAATTACTAAATTGTTCCGATTCGGATTCGTTTTCCAATAAAGAAAATTCTACTGATTCGAGTAGTGATAATTTAGAAACTCTACTTTGCGTTATTAATACAAGGCCGGGAAACATTATAATATCTGTCAAAAGAAGCTCGCTGTTTTGGCGTTACTTATTCCAGCTGTCATTACTTATAGCTGTATCTGTGTACAAAGCAGACTTGCGCACCCAACAATGGGTAACATGTCGTGATATATTTATTTAGTTATTTTTATATAAGTAAATAAAATATTACTTACATTTGAAGGGTACAGGGGAAGAAGGTGATTTGTCAAAAAATGTAAATTTTGCAGGAGACAGTTTTTAAGATTTTAAGATCGTGTCATTTTTTGGATAATACCTCCAGCTATGCAAAACTTTGATGCAGGATTCTTCACTGTTTTGTAAATGAGTACCTCAAATTAGAATACTTGTCTGGCATCCTATTTTGGTGGAAATTTCGGTTTTTTAATTTGACACCAAAATAAAAAGTCAAAATTTTCAACAAAATAGGATGCCAGACAAGTTTTCTAATTTGTAGTACTCATTTAGAAAACAGTAAAGAATCTTGCATTAAAATTGTGCATAGCTGAAGGTACTATCCAAAAAATGACACGATCTTAAAATCTTAAAAACTGTGTCCTGCAAATTTTACATTTTTTGACAAACCGCTTTTTTACCCTGTACTCATCAACTTTCTTGATATATGAGAGTGGACAATCCACCTTTTTGCTTGGTACCGAATGGACATACCCGCCTTCTTCCTCTGTACGACAAATTTTCCACTGGTAATAACTTCTGACCTACCGTGTTTTTGCCCGAAAGAAATATTCCACGTAAAAGATTCGGTATTTACCTACAAGATGGCATGAAAATCCTAATTTCAAATTTTTTGTGATAAATCGTTTTCTTCCCCTGTACCCTTCATTTGTAATTGTTGTAGATGGTATTTGTTTATAGTTTTGAAAAACCGTATTAATAGCGTTACAACGTGGTTACAAACAGGGATGGTAACAGAAACCGGAACCGAAACCATTAACCGAAAAATACGGAAAAAAAATGAGAACCAAAACCTGTACCGAAATTCGAAACATATACAAAACCGGAAC
This sequence comes from Ophonus ardosiacus, assembly GCA_943142095.1. NCBI lineage: Eukaryota > Metazoa > Arthropoda > Insecta > Coleoptera > Carabidae > Ophonus > Ophonus ardosiacus. The sequence goes on along the minus strand of OW964833.1, from coordinate 44,890,419 downwards.
CGAAAGCAAAACCCTTTTTTATTTATCAGTTAAGCGCATTATATACAGGTCTCTTGTTAGTTGTTAAATATTGTAAATTTTTATTATTAATTCAACGTAGTACCTCAATCGGGTGGCGCTCGAAATCCGTTACATGTTACATTTACATAGGCATTTAACATGGGAAATTAGAATATTTTGAATATTTGCTTCCCATTAAGACTGATTGTTATAAAACTTTGTGCACGTGTTTGTGGACACTTTTTACATCATTATAATAATATTATTATTCTCGTAAATTACTTTTGCAAAACCGAAACCCTTTTAGTAAAACCGGTATACCAAAACCGATTGCTGTATAAAAATCGAAACCCAAATCAAAACCGAATTTTTATTTTCACGATGACCGAAATGACCTAAACCGATATTTTTTATGGTTACCATCAGAGATGGTAACCGAAACCATTAACCGAAAAATACCGAAAAAAAAATGAGAACCGAAACCGAAACCTGTACCGAAATTCGAAACAGATACAAAACCGGAACCGAAAGCAAAACCCTTTTTTATTTATCGGTTAACCGCATTATATACAGGTCTCTTTTTAATTGTTAAATATTGTAAATTTTTATTATTAAAAAACTTATGAATAAAAAAGTATAAATATAAATTTATTTTCTATTTATCTTTTATTTTTATTTTTTTTTGTCGAAAATTATTTCAATTTTCAACGTAGTCAACGTAGTCAACGTAGTACCTCAATCGGGTGGCGCTCGAAATCCGTTACATGTTACATTTATATAGGCATTTAACATGGGAAATTAGAATATTGTTCACGTGTTTGTGGACACTTTTTGCATCATTATAATAATTGTTCAAAATTAATAGTATAATTATCCTCGTAAATTACTTTTGCAAAACCGAAACCCTTTTAGTAAAACCGATATACCAAAACCGATTGCTGTATAAAAACCGAAACCCAAATCAAAACCGAATTTTTATTTTCACGATGACCGAAACCGTAACCTAAACCGATATTTTTTATGGTTACCATCTCTGGTTACAACCGCTAAATTGATTTTTTTGAAAGTCTAAAAATGACATTTAAATGACAACGGGAATAAATCACGCCCTCATCACCAGTTTTAAAACTAGAGTTTTTTTGCGGGGTTTTTGGCCGACTTCTCCCGAAAATTAAAATTCTTTATTGAACATTTTGTTAGAATGCTCATAGGATTTTGACATCTTATAAAAAAATATAAATGTAAACCTATTACACTTAAACATTTAAGTTTATAAAGCTTTCGGGAGCAGTCAAGAGATGGTATTGCTGTACGATCCAAATGTCAACCCTTTAAGTTTTCACTTCGGACGTGCAGTCTTAAGCGGCGTTCACAACCAAGTAATTTCAATATCCAATTTGAAATTCTACTTTGCGTCAAAGCTTGGAACATGTATCAGAATGTACACGTTCACAACATTATAATTTCACTTTCCAATTTCAGCTTTTAATTCGAACCTTGCAAGGTCCAAACTTTCCAATTACAATTTGAGGTAACGCATGCGCACAATGTTGCTAAACGTCGAATGTCAAGCTCAGTTGTCATTATTTTGAGGTTATTGTGAAATATTAGAAATTAATCGCAAAGAAGCTCTTCAGCTTCAGTTATCTTTTGTCTCGATGGAAACAAATGAGTACAGAAATGTGATAAGAAACCTAAAATACGCACGCGGAATTTGATAATTTGTACATGCGTCAAATTGAAATTACATGCTGTTGTGAATGCGAGAAATTCAAAGTAAAAATTATAGAGTAGAAATTCAAATTGGAAATTGAAATTATTTGGTTCTGAACGCAGCTTTAAGCACACAAATTTTTTTTCTTAAAGACTTTTTGCTAAATCCATTAGTTAAAAACCAATTTACCTTGACGTTTTGCAGATCAAATCGTCAGCAAATTTAACTTCCTTGCGCTGAAAATCTTTTCGCGGAGTTACATATTCCTTGACTAACTCTTTTAACTTTTGAATTTTACGTTTAAAAGCTTCTTCAGATGCTAGTAAACGCTTCTCCTGTTCATCGGTTCCACTACCCGTTTCACTGGGGTGAGGGGTCTCATTTTTTTGGTCTAGGAGAATAGATAACTCATTTTCTCTTCGTTTGAGATCAGCTACTTCGGCTTCCAACGCTATGGTTTTCTTTTTAAAAATAATTACTTCTTTCTCCAATTCTTCGTTTCTTTCTGCCATTTCTTTATAAATCTGCTCCTTCTACAAGATCAATGGACATTATTATTGATATTTAAACTTTAAAATAAAATACGTACGGCTTCTAAAGAGGATTTATTGTCTCCGGCACCATTCGAAACATCTAACTGTTTTTCAATAATTTCTCTACATAAAAATGAATTTAAACTAAATTAATACACATATTTATAAAATATACAGGCTGATAGGGTCTACAAAAGTGCGGCACTAAGTTACAAAAAAAAAATAATAATAATATGCAAAGTACATACTGAAAAAAAATATATAAAAATACCTCTTCCCTATTTCCCTATGCTAGATTTCAATGTGTACCCATTTCTTCTAAAACCGGAAATGATATAAACATTCTTATTACGATGAAGCCCTTTATCCAGTTAAATTTTACTTATTAACATTTTTTTGTATCTTTTAAAATAAACAAAATATACTTGGTGCCGAACTTTCGCCGATCACCTGTATAAATGTTGATTGTGATTTAATTTTTGTTTAATTCACATTAAATATATAACAGGCCAATAGTACAGAAGATAAAAAGTTATAATTTTCATACCCCATTTCAGAGATGTCAATGTCGTATGTTTCATTAAATTTTAAGACGCTGCAAAAACTCTCTTCAGTGGTACTTAGAGTACTTTCATTTTCCGGGTCCGGACCACACACAGCGTCATCATATTTGCTAAAACACAAAAATGATTTACCTGTTTTTTAAATGATATTAAATTTAATGTTTTGAATGATGATTGTATAATTTAATATTAATAGCACTTCGCCAGTTTTCAATTTAATTTTTCTTGTTAGAAGCTAGACCTTAGATTACAATAAAACCATTGATTAAATAATACCTAGGTTATGTAATCAATGATAAAACTTATGCAGTTTGAAAGACCATTTATTACGCTTTAACATGAGTCTACAATTACCAAGAGTGCTTATTTTTCATTAAGGGCAGAAACCAATATCAAAAACAGAGCATATTTACGATTATAACACAGTTTTGACAGGGGCAGTTGTCTGCATTAATTTGCACATAATTCGTTTTTCAGTGTTGTGTCAGATTCTAAGTGTCAATGTTAATTTATGTCATGCATTTCGTTTTAGTAATTAAATTCAAAACTGCGAATTGTGGATTTCTATACACGAAATCTTTTAGCATTTGTCATTTGCCCCAGATTTTGTTTTACATTAGCAGAAATTTCCCACCATTTGTGTAGGTTTTATAATTTGTTGAAAATGTAAGCCAGCCGAACTGTTATAAGCTTAGACTTGTATATTTAATGCCTTACCTTTCTGATAATGAATCATCGCCTTCACATTTTATTCCATCGGAACTTGGGAGATTTGATTCCGACTCTTGATTATTACTGTCCCGTAAATCCATGTCTGTTTAATAAATCTGTAATACAAAAATGCTTTGTCACTCTGAATCGGGTGAATAACAATAAACAAAGACAGAACATGTGTGAATACAGTCATTCAACTTGACCTAGTTACTTTCGTATACGTGACGTGTACATTTCCCTCCAGAACTTAATGGGGAGGGGAAGACGTGTGAAATTAGTCAAGAACCAAAAGTTTTCAAATCATAATAATTATTATTATTATTATTATTATTAAAGAATAGTTTTAAGTATTAAAAAATAAATAAATAAGAAAATAATAACTGCAAATTCAGCTGTTTTCCCTTGAAATTAATTTTAAACAAAATTTTTTTAATTAAAAGTTGTAGATTATTAAATTCTACATCTAAATCATTAAAAAGATTTTATTTTTTTAATTTTGGAACTTGTAAAATCGGACCTGACATGAGTAAAATAAATAAATAAATATAAATATATCACCACGGCATATTACCCATTTCTGGGTGTGCCAGTGTCTACAACACATGTAGACATCGGTAATGATGACATGAGTACAGTACGCAAAACTTCCCAATTAATTTTAGACAAAAATGTTTCAAATAAAAATTGTAATTAATTAAATTCTACATCTAAATCATCTTTTATTTTGTACGTTTCGTAATCTGTAAAATCGAACCTAAAGATCTAACCAAAACCAACCCCTATTTTTCAAGGGGTCGCAGGGAAACACCCCTAAAGGATTTTATTGTTTTTAAATGTATTTTCGTATTCTATGGATTGGAATTAGTGTCATAAAACTTGTTCGGCGCATCTAGCCTTAATAGTTTCAGATTTACTGCCAACTAATTTATAATACAAATATCTAGGAAACGGCTGGTTTTTCAGCGACTTCGAAGAGTATCCAAAACGCTTAATTAAAATTTGGCTGATTTTAGATTCAAAAGCTATATAATTAAGAAAAATGACTGCAACCTCGAAAGTATTAGGGCTAAAAGGGCACAACGTAATCTATTGTACTAATTTCCACATGTAGAACACGAATCAGAGGTCATATTTTCCCTAAGAACCGACATAAACACTCCGCCTTTTAAATTAACGCTTAGTTTTTTTTTATATAGTTTTTTAAGGGCTGAAAAAAAGCGTACCAGGTAGATTTCAACCCGCCCTTTCAACTATTTCATTTTCATTTTTTTTTTTTTTTGTTTAAATCCCTGAAGGTAATTAATCAGTTGGGCATAATTTCATTAAATTACATGCAACATAAAAAAAAATTTGATTACAACAATTTCATTGTTGTAATCATTTTTTTTTTGTTTAAATCCCTGTTCCCTGAAGGTAATTAATCAGTTGGACATAATTTCATTGAATTACATGCAACATAAACAAAAAAAAATGATTACAACAATGAAATTGTTGGAATCATTTATTTTTGTTTAAATCCCTGAAGGTAATTAATCAGTTGGACATAATTTCATTGAATTACATTCAACATAAACAAAAAAAAATGATTACAACAATGAAATTGTTGGAATCATTTATTTTTGTTTAAATCCCTGAAGGTAATTAATCAGTTGGACATAATTTCATTGAATTACATGCAACATAAACAAAAAAAAATGATTACAACAATGAAATTGTTGGAATCATTTATTTTTGTTTAAATCCCTGAAGGTAATTAATCAGTTGGACATAATTTCATTGAATTACATTCAACATAAACAAAAAAAAATGATTACAACAATGAAATTGTTGGAATCATTTATTTTTGTTTAAATCCCTGAAGGTAATTAATCAGTTGGACATAATTTCATTGAATTACATGCAACATAAACAAAAAAAATGATTACAACAATGAAATTGTTGGAATCATTTATTTTTGTTTAAATCCCTGAAGGTAATTAATCAGTTGGACATAATTTCATTGAATTACATTCAACATAAACAAAAAAATTTGATTACAACAATGAAATTGTTTAAATCCCTAAGGTAATTAATCAGTTGACATAATTTCAGTGAATTACATGCAACATAAACAAAAATATTTGATTACAACAATGAAATTGTTGTAATCATTTATTTTTGTTTAAATCCCTGAAGGTAATTAATCAGTTGGACATAATTTCAGTGAATTACATGCAACATAAACAAAAAAAATTGATTACAACAATGAAATTGTTGGAATCATTTATTTTTGTTTAAATCCCTGAAGGTAATTAATCAGTTGGGCATAATTTTAGTGAATTACATGCAACATAAACAAAAAAATTTGATTACAACAATGAAATTGTTGTAATCATTTATTTTTGTTTAAATCCCTGAAAGTAATTAATCAGTTGGACTTAATTTCATTCAATTACATTCAACATAAATAAAAAAAATTGATTACGACAATGAAATTGTTGTAATCATTTATTTTTGTTTAAATCCCTGAAGGTAATTAATCAGTTGGGCATAATTTCGGTGAATTACATGCAACATAAACAAAATAAATTGATTACAGCAATGAAATTGTTTTTTCTTTTTTTGTTTAAATCCCTGAAGATAATTAATCAGTTGGAAATAATTTCATTGAATTACATGCAACATAAACAGAAAAATTTGATTACAACAATTAAATTGTTATTTTGTGTGATTGGTCAATTTCTTTATTGAAATCAAACTTTTTTACTGTAATCAAGCATTTCTTTTTGATGTGACTGTTTAAATTAAATGGGTGACGGGCTGAAAAATAGCGTACTGGGAAGATTTCAACTCGCCCTTTCGACTGTATACAGAATTTTATGTAGATACCAAATATTTCACACTTACCCTGCTATTTTTCCCCCGTGTCCAAGAAAACGATAAATATATGAAATAAAAATGAACTTCTAATCAACTCCAATGGAAAAAAAATATTGCTTGATGTATTTTATACAAGAGAATTTTATGCTGAATCTAAATTTTTTGCTTTCAAATCACTATCTCTAATTGTATAAGACAAGTGCTTAAACAAAAGACAATCAAATGTATAAAATGGAATCAGTGGCGTAACGGAAATTCTTGGGACCCTATGTTAACAATTTTCTAGGTCCCCTCAAGGTTAAGAGAAAAAATAAAATACAAAATTTCTTCATTTTTACAATATACTGCGTCAATAATTATACCTGATCCATTTTTTGCGTTTTTAATCATTTTTCAACTATTTCATTGTTGTAACTATTTTTTTTGTTTAAATCCCTGAAGGTAATTAATCAGTTGGACATAATTTCATTGAATTACATGCAACATAAACAAAAAAATTTGATTACAACAATTTCATTGTTGTAATCATTTATTTTTGCTTAAATCCCTGAAGGTAATTAATCAGTTGGACATAATTTCAGTGAATAACATGCAACATAAACAAAAAAATTTGATTACAACAATGAAATTGTTGTAATCATTTACTTTTATATAAATCCCTGACGGTAATTAATCAGTTGGACATAATTTCAGTGAATAACATGCAACATAAACAAAAAAAAATTGATTACAACAATGAAATAGTTTAAATCCCTAAGTTAATTAATCAGTTGACATAATTTCATTAAATTACATGCAACATAAACAGAAAAATTTGATTACAACAATTAAATTGTTATTTTGTGTGACTAGTCAATTTTTTTCTTGAAATCAAACTTTTTTACTGTAACCAAGCATTTCTTTTTGATGTAACTGTTTAAATTAAATGGGTGAAGGGCTGAAAAATAGCGTACTGGGAAGATTTCAATTCACCCTTTCGATTGTATACAGAATATAATGTAGATACCAAATATTTCACACTTACCCTGCTATTTTTTTCCCCGTGTCCAAGTATGAAATAAAAATGAACTTCTAATCTACTCCAAAGGAAAAAAATATTGCCTGATGTATTTTATACAAGAGAATTTTATGCTGAATCTAAATTTTTTACTTTCAAATCACTAACTCTAATTGTATAGGACAAGTGCTTAAACAAAAGACAATCAAATGTATAAAATGGAATCAGTGGCTTAACGGGAATTCTTGGGCCCCTATGTTAAAAATTTTCTGGGTCCCCTCAAGGCTAAGAGAAAAAATAGAATCCAAAAATTCTTCATTTTTACAATATACTGCGTCAATAATTATACCTGATCCATTTTTTGAGTTATTAGTCATTTTTCAACTATTTCATTGTTGTAATCAAATTTTTTTTGTTTAAATCCCTGAAGGTAATTAATCAGTTGGATATAATTTCATTAAATTACATGCAACATAAACAAAAAAATGTTTTGTTTTTGTTTAAATCCCTGAAGGCAATTAATCAGTTGGACATAATTTCAGTGAATTACATGCAACATAAACAAAAAAAATTGATTACAACAATTAAATTGTTATTTTGCGTGATTGGTTAATTTCTTTATTGAAATCAAACTTTTTTACTGTAATCAAGCATTTCTTTTTGATGTGACTGTTTAAATTAAATGGGTGAAGGGCTGAAAAATAGCGTACTGGGAAGATTTCAACTCGCCCTTTCGACTGTATACAGAATTTTATGTAGATAACAAATATTTCACACTTACCCTGCTATTTTTTCCCCCGTGTCCAAGAAAACGATAAAGAGAATTTTATGCTGAATCTAAATTTTTTACTTTCAAATCACTATCTCTAATTGTATAAGACAAGTGCTTAAACAAAAGACAATCAAATGTATAAAATGGAATCAGTGGCGTAACGTGAATTCTTGGGCCCCTATGTTAAAAATTTTCTGGGTCCCCTCAAGGCTAAGAGAAGTCATTTTTCAACTATTTCATTGTAATCAATTTTTTTTGTTTAAATCCCTGAAGGTAATTAATCAGTTGGACATAATTTCATTGAATTACATGCAACATAAACAAAAAAAATTGATTACAACAATGAAATTGTTCTAATCATTTTTTTTTTGTTTAAATCCTTAAAGGTAAATAATCAGTTGGACATAATTTCATTGAATTAAATGCAACATAAAGAAAAAAATTTGAGTACAACAATGAAATTGTTGTAATCATTTATTTTTGTTTAAATCCCTAAGGTAATTAATCAGTTGACATAATTTCATTGAATTACATGCAAAATAAACAAAAAAAATTGATTGCAACAATTAAATTGTTATTTTTTTGTTTAAATTTCTGAAGGTAATTAATCAGTTGGATATAATTTCATTAAATTACATGCAACATAAACAAAAAAATGTGATTACAAGAATTTCATTGTTGTAATAATTTTTTTTGTTCAAATCCCTGAAGGCAATTAATCAGTTGGAGATAAGTTTATTGAATTACATGTAACATAAACAAAAAAAAATGATTACAACAATTATTAAATTGTTGTAATCATTTATTTTTGTTTAAATCCCTAAAGGTAATTAATCAATTGGACATAATTTCATTGAATTACATGCAAAATAAACAAAAAAAATTGATTACAACAATGAAATTGTTCTAATCATTTTTTTTTTGTTTAAAACCTTGAAGGTAATTAATCTGTTGAACATAATTTCATTGAATTACATGCAACATAAACGAAAAAAAATTGATTCCAACAAGGAAATTGTTTAAATCCCTAAGGTAATTAATCAGTTGACATAATTTCATTGAATTACATGCAACATAAACAGAAAAATTTGATTACAACAATTAAATTGTTATTTTGTGTGATTGGTCAATTTCTTTATTGTAATCAAACTTTTTTACTGTAATCAAGCATTTCTTTTTGATGTGACTGTTTAAATTAAATGGGTGAAGGGCTGAAAAATAGCGTACTGGGAAGATTTCAACTCGCCCTTTCGACTGTATACAGAATTTTATGTAGATACCAAATATTTCACACTTACCCTGTTATTTTTTCCCCCGTGTCCAAGAAAACGATAAAGATATGAAATAAAAATGAACTTCTAATCTACTCCAATGGAAAAAAAATATTGCCTGATGTATTTTATACAAGAGAATTTTATGCTAAATCTAAATTTTTTGCTTTCAAATCACTATCTTTAATTATATAGGACAAGTGCTTAAACAAAAGACAATCAAATGTATAAAATGGAATCAGTGGCGTAACGGGAATTCTTAGTCCCCTATGTTAAAAAATTTCTGGGTCCCCTCAAGGCTAAGAGAAAAACTAAAATCCAAAAGTTCTTCATTTTTACAATATACTGCGTCAATAATTATACCTGATCCATTTTTTACGTTTTTAGTCATTTTTCAACTATTTCATTGTTGTAATCAAATTTTTTTGATTAAATCCCTGAATTAATCAGTTGGACATAATTTCATTGAATTACATGCAACATAAACAAAAAAATTTGATTACAACAATGAAATTGTTTAAATCCCTAAGGTAATTAATCAGTTGACATAATTTCATTAAATTACATGCAACATAAACAGAAAAATTTGATTACAACAATTAAATTGTTATTTTGTGTGATTGGTTAATTTCTTTATTGAAATCAAACTTTTTTACCGTAATCAAGCATTTCTTTTTGATGTGACTGTTTAAATTAAATGGGTGAAGGGCTGAAAAATAGCGTACTGGGAAGATTTCAACTCGCCCTTTCGACTGTATACAGAATTTTATGTAGATAACAAATATTTCACACTTACCCTGCTATTTTTCCCCCGTGTCCAAGAAAACGATAAATATATGAAATAAAAATGAACTTCTAATCAACTCCAATGGAAAAAAAATATTGCTTGATGTATTTTATACAAGAGAATTTTATGCTGAATCTAAATTTTTTACTTTCAAATCACTATCTCTAATTGTATAAGACAAGTGCTTAAACAAAAGACAATCAAATGTATAAAATGGAATCAGTGGCGTAACGGAAATTCTTGGGACCCTATGTTAACAATTTTCCAGGTCCCCTCAAGGCTAAGAGAAAAAATAAAATCCAAAATTTCTTCATTTTTACACTATACTGCGTCAATAATTATACCTGATCCATTTTTTGCGTTTTTAATCATTTTTCAACTATTTTATTGTTGTAACTATTTTTTTGTTTAAATCCCTGAAGGTAATTAATCAGTTGGACATAATTTCATTCAATTACATGCAACATAAACAAAAAAAATTGATTACAACAATGAAATTGTCTAATCAATTTTTTTTTTGTTTAAATCCTTAAAGTTAATTAATCAGTTGGACATAAGTTCATTGAATTACATGTAACTTAAACAAAAAAAATTGATTACAAAAATTTCATTGTTGTAATCATTGATTTTTGTTTAAATCCCTGAAGGTAATTAATCAGTTGAACATAATTTCATTGAATTACATGCAACATAAATAAAAAAAATTGATTACAACAATTTCATTGATTTTTGTTTAAATCCCTGAAGGTAATTAATCAGTTGGACATAATTGCAGTGGATTACATGCAACATAAACAAAAAAAATTGATTACAACAATGAAATTGTTTCTTTTTTGTTTAAATCCCTGAAGGTAATTAATCAATTGGACATAATTTCATTGAATTACATGCAACATAAACAAAAAAAATTGATTACAACAATGAAATTGTTTTTTTTTTTTTTGTTTAAATCCCTAAGGTAATTAATCAGTTGACATAATATCATTAAATTACAGGCAACATAAACAGAAAAATTTGATTACAACAATTAAATTGTTATTTTGTGTGATTGGTCAATTTCTTTATTGAAATCAAACTTTTTTACTGTAATCAAGCAATTCTTTTTTATGTGACTGTTTAAATTAAATGGGCGAAGGGCTGAAAAATAGCGTACTGGGAAGATTTCAACTCGCCCTTTCGACTGTATACAGAATTTTATGTAGATAACAAATATTTCACACTTACCCTGCTATTTTTCCCCCGTGTCCAAGAAAACGATAAAGATATGAAATAAAAATGAACTTCTAATCTACTCAAATGGAAAAAAAATATTGCCTGATGTATTTTATACAAGAGAATTTTATGCTGAATCTAAAATTTTTTACTTTCAAATCACTCTCTAATTGTCTAAGACAAGTGCTTAAACAAAAGACAATCAAATGTATAAAATGGAATCAGTGGCGTAACGGGAATTCTTGGGCCCCTATGTTAAAAATTTTCTGGGCTAAGAGAAAAACTAAAATCCAAAAATTCTTCAATTTTACAATATACTGCGTCAATAATTGTACCTGATCCATTTTTTACGTTTTTAGTCATTTTTCAACTATTTCATTGTTGTAATCAAATTTTTTTGTTTAAATCCCTGAAGGTAATTAATCAGTTGGACATAATTTCATTGAATTACATGCAACATAAACAAAAAAATTTGATTACAACAATGAAATTGTTGTAATCATTTATCTTTGTTTAAATCCCTGAAGGTAATTAATCAGTTGGACATAATTTTATTGAATTACATGCAACATAAACAAAAAAAATTGATTACAACAATGAAATTATTGTAATCATTTATTTTTATTTAAATCCCTGAAGGTAATTAATCAGTTGGACATAATTTCATTGAATTACATGCAACATAAACAGAAAAATTTGATTACAACAATTAAATTGTTATTTTGTGTGATTGGTCAATTTCTTTATTGAAATCAAACTTTTTTACTGTAATCAAGCATTTCTTTTTGATGTAACTGTTTAAATTAAATGGGTGAAGGGCTGAAAAATAGCGTACTGCGAAGATTTCAACTCGCCCTTTCGACTGTATACAGAATTTTATGTAGATAACAAATATTTCACACTTACCCTGCTATTTTTCCCCCGTGTCCAAGAAAACGATAAAGATATGAAATAAAAATGAACTTCTAATCTACTCAAATGGAAAAAAAATATTGCCTGATGTATTTTATACAAGAGAATTTTATGCTGAATCTAAAATTTTTTACTTTCAAATCACTCTCTAATTGTCTAAGACAAGTGCTTAAACAAAAGACAATCAAATGTATAAAATGGAATCAGTGGCGTAACGGGAATTCTTGGGCCCCTATGTTAAAAATTTTCTGGGCTAAGAGAAAAACTAAAATCCAAAAATTCTTCAATTTTACAATATACTGCGTCAATAATTGTACCTGATCCATTTTTTACGTTTTTAGTCATTTTTCAACTATTTCATTGTTGTAATCAAATTTTTTTGTTTAAATCCCTGAAGGTAATTAATCAGTTGGACATAATTTCATTGAATTACATGCAGCATAAACAAAAAAAATTGATTACAACAATGAAATTGTTGAAATCATTTATCTTTGTTTAAATCCCTGAAGGTAATTAATCAGTTGGACATAATTTCAGTGAATTACATGCAACATAAACAAAAAAATTTGATTACAACAATGAAATTGTTGTAATCATTTATCTTTATTTAAATCCCTGAAGGTAATTAATCAGTTGGACATAATTTCAGTGAATTACATGCAACATAAACAAAAAAAATTGATTACAACAATGAAATTGTTTAAATCCCTAAGATAATTAATCAGTTGACATAATTTCATTAAATTACATGCAACATAAACAGAAAAATTTGATTACAACAATTGAATTGTTATTTGTGTGATTGGTCAGTTTTTTTATTGAAATCAAACTTTTTTACTGTAATCAAGCATTTCTTTCTGATGTGACTGTTTAAATTAAATGGGTGAAGGGCTGAAAAATAGCGAACTGGGAAGATTTCAATTCACCCTTTCGACTGTATACAGAATTTTATGTAGATACCAAATATTTAACACTTACCCTGCTATTTTTTCCCTCGTGTCCAAGAAAACGATAAAGTATGAAATAAAAATGAACTTCTAATCTACTTCAATGGAAAAAAAAATTTGCCTGATATATTTTATACAAGAGAATTTTATGGTGAATCTAAATTTTTTACTTTCAAATCACTATCTCTAATTGTATAAGACAAGTGCTTAAACAAAAGACTATCAAATGTATAAAATGGAATCAGTGGCGTAATGGGAATTCTTGGGCCCCTATGTTAAAAATTTTCTGGGTCCCCTCAAGGCTAAGAGAAAAAATAAAATCCAAAAATTCCTCATTTTTAAAATATACTGCGTCAATAATTATACCTGATCCATTTTTTGCGTTTTTAGTCATTTTTCATCTATTTCATTGTTGTAATCAATTTTTTTTGTTTAAATCCCTGAAGGTAATTAATCACTTGGATATAATTTCATCAAATTACATGCAACATAAACGAAAAAATGTGATTACAACAATGAATGTCTATAGCAAGGAGGTATAGCATGTTGTGATCAGACGATATGCAATGGAGGGGACTTGCGGGGCTGGAAGTCATGATGTATTGCAGGTAGCATTTTATTGGGTCATTATTATGTCGAGTCACTACTTGACACTCTGTTTTTTTGCGTGTCGTTTGCGAGTACATTTATTTTGTGATTTTGTTTATTCTTTTTTGAAATTGCATTATGGTTTTATACAATATTAAGATAATATGCAGCCTACAATACACCACAGCTATCGCCCTGCAAATCGCCCCTCGTATACCTGTCGGGTGTAGCAATAAAATTATAAAAACCGTAATTATGACTTTTACATTGAATGTTAATGTGCCATTATTTGTGCAGCTCTGTTGGAATGAAGACATGCATTAAATGGATTCCCTGCATTACCCGAGTGCACCGTAAAAGATATTATTGTAAACGTTAAACCATGTGCTATCTCTCTAGTATTGAACATATTACATACCGAATGGCAGTAGCTGAACTTCAAATAATGAATTTTTTATTGCAAGGATATATGTTACATAAATGAAAATGTAAATACATATGTCAAATATATAGAATTACTTACTTTAAAGCAGATTGGAAGATGAATAACTTTTTTTCAACTACAAACGTGAACACCATTAACTTTCTACTATTACAATCTGAAGTAGCAGTTACACTGATGCATTGTTGCCAACACATATGTTTATTTTCGTAACAAATGGCGCGAATTTTTGAAAATTTTGTAATAAATTTATTTAATTAATTATAACTTGTTTAATTAAAAATGAAATATGTGTTCAATGAATAATACGTTTTATTAAAATGGTCGTTTCAGATAAACGAATAAATAAATTATATATTATATACTGAAAGTAACTCTCCGATCGCTACATGAGTGTTTCAATGGCGATAAGTTGTCTATTTATTTATTTCTTATTTCCTCGCAATAAAGAATAAAATAATGCAAACCTATAGATAAAAAATAAACAAGTAATTGATACTTACCTGTGCGTTATATGACTTTATGATTTCTCACACCTTCGAGCATTTACTGGCTGGAAAGTAATTACTTATATCAAAGCATAGCATGCTGTGATCAGATGATATGCAATAGAGGGGATTTGCGGGGCTATGATGTATTGCAGGTAGCATTTTGTTGTGTCATTATTATGTCATATCACTACTTGACTTTTTACTGTAACTCTGTTTTTCGCGTGTCGTTTTGCGAGTATGCATTCATTTTGTGAATTTGTTTATCCTCTTTTCAAATTGCAATATGGTTTTATACAAATATTAAGATAATACGCAGCCCGCAATACTCCATGGCTTCCGAAACCGCAGATCTCCAACCGTATATCTTCTGATTACAACAAACACCGTAAGGCGGCGTCAAGTCAGTATAAGCTCGAAGGGCACGAAAATAAAATTGGCGGGCAATTTTAAACAGTAGCGAAAGTTAAGTTAGATGTTAGAACTTAGTTAATCATTTCTTTTTACATGTAATTGTTTAGTGAGTCCATTAGATAGTGTGTTTTTTCTTCTGATGTCAACGATAATAAATATTGTATGGGTTTGTAGTCGTATCAATACTTATGTAGGTATTGCATAGCCTATTTCAATATTGTAAGGTGATTTCTAATTTGTAATACCATATATCTCAAAATAATTTTTATACAACCCTATACAATACACCACTGAAACCAGAAAAAAAAGTCTGTATCTAATGGACTAAAAATTTACATAGGGTACCATTTAAAAAAATAAAATTTTATAGTCGTTTGGGATGGTTGAATTTTTGGTTTGTTATTACTGTTACATTAACCCTTTTTTCCTGATCATTTCTTGCATATAACATTTTGCTCTAATGACATTAGTTTCCCAAAAAAGGCAATGGTTGTTTTAAATGAAAAACCTGTACTTAAACAGACTGCGATGGTTTGAGCAAATGATAAAAATGAAAGACTCGTCATACGAAACCTGAAACCACAACCAAAGAAAGATTCAGAATAAGGTGGATCTAAAGAGCGTTTTAGAATATCTAAAGAAAGTAAAAGCGGATAAATGAAAAGTAAGTGATTTAATAGCCTGGGGAAAAATATTAAAGGTACAGGTGTTCTCAATGTGCATTAAGGCAGATAAAATGATACATTAAGTATTAAGGAAAACAAAAAATAAAATTTTAAATTAACGATGAATAACTAATCTTTTTTATTATTCTAATATACAAAGTTTCATAGAAATTTCTTTTATTACTAAAAACAAACAACACACATTATGTGTAAATCATCAAAAAGCATAAATATCATGAAAATGATATGTCAGAAAAACAGATAATGAACAAACAATGGTTATATTTTTTACAGTTTCTTATATAGTTTCTTCTGAAGTGGCATATATGTCGTCTTGCTCTTCACTCGCGACGGAAGCCTCTCTTCCTCTATTTGATGATTGAGAACGTCTGCTCCTCGGTCCGTTTCGAGAAGCAGATCTTTGCCTTTGAGAACGTCTGTTTCGAGAATTAGGTACTTGTGTTTTTCGAAGCGGCCAGACTGGAGGAAGAACGACTCTATCTTCGCTGTTAAAATAACATCCTAAAAGAGATGCTATATTTTGAGAATCAATTTCACTTATTTTACATTTGATGAGCATAGCTACTACACTTTTTTTCCCATCTTTATTAAATTCAGATTGCACAGTATCGACGTCTACGTTTTTTTCTACTAACTGTTTACGTAGACGAGAAGCTACTTTGCGATTTCTCCAGTTGGAACGCAAAGCATCAGCAAATATTGGTTTCCAGGAATCTTGTTTTTCGATCTGGGACTTCAACGTATTTAATTTTTCTTGTTGGTCATTATTGGATATCATGACATTTTCCACTAATTTGAAAATAGGTGGTTCAAAATCACCACTCTCTTCGCACCGCTGTTCATTAATCTGGGCTAATTTCTCCAGCAAATAATAGCAAACTTCTAGCTCTTGTGTCCAATCAGGTACTTCGTTTAACAGAGATTGAGTAATTGATTGGAACGAATAGCTTTTATAGTTTGGGCATACTTGTTTAACAATATTAAACACATTGGCGAATCCTTTTACTACTGCGAAGAATCTTTCTAAAAGATGATTTCGTTCCAATGCATGTAGTAGCATTACAGACATTTTTTCGTTAATTTCATAAGTGAGTAGAATAATGCCATATGTGTTATCACAGATTTCTTCTAACCAGATTATGAAATTAAATAGGGCGCAATTTTCGTTTTGTGTTCTTATTATTTCATTGTTTTCTAGATCTTTTAATATTCTATGTCCATTCTTCCGCGTAACTACTTTTAAATGATATGTGTCCATAATAAAAGAATTCAGGTTAGATTGGGGTAAAATGTATTCAGAGAAATTTTTATTCGGCGTATAAGCTGCAACGTAGAATATTTCGTCCATCAAGCGCCTCCCGGTGACCTCAATTGACCAAGTGACTAAAGTGAATGGTTCTAATACATTAGTAGCTTGACTCGCCATTGGAATAAATTATATAAACCTATAACAATTAGCTGATGTTAATAAGTTTCAGAGAAGAATAAATTCTAATTCATTATATTAAAAGAAAACAGATATTTAAACACAGCTAGATTAGCGACAAATTATATTTACAATGTATTTAAAATGGGGGGAGGGGGTTAGGTAGGTACACCCTTTTATCTCGCTCATTATTAATTTGATTAAAGTAAAGATGTACTCAGGATTTCAGTCAGTGATAATAATTTTATTCTACACTGACTGAAATCCTGAGTACATCTTTACTTTCATCCTTAGCACAGTCGTTTACTACTTCTTCATTAATTTGATTGACTTCAACTATCTCATATAAATTATAAGTAGGTAGTAAATTAACTTTTCTACATAATTTCTGAAGTAGCTCAATATTATTACTTCTGGTATTCGTGTAATTTGTGGCAATTTTTAATGTCCATATTTAAATTAAAAAGTATACGAAATTTGCTATCCAATAACATATAAGCAATCATCTGTTATATTATAGGGTCCTATACCATTTGCATGCAATGGCGATTGGTTAAAATGTTACATTTTTATTAAATGCAAAGGCTAGTATGGTTTAACAATAAGTCTTCGCATTGTCCGAGTGCTTCGTAAAAGATATTATTGTAAACGTTAATAAAAATGGCATAAGTAAAACCGTAAAATATTTAATAAGCTTTAACGGTTGTACTGTATATAAAAACACGTGCACATCTCTCTAATATTGAACTTAGTAAGTGCCGCATGGCAATAGCTGAACTTATTATTGCAAGAATATATGTTACTTAAATGAAAATGTAAAAACATAAGTTAACTATATAGAATTACTTACTTTAAAACAAATTAAAAGACGAATATGTTGCTTTGAACAATGGATACGGCCACCATTAACTTTCAATGATTACAGTCGGAAGTAGCCGTCACTGTTGCAGTGTTACCAACACATATATTTATTTTTCGTAACAAATGGCGCGATATTTTGAAAATTTTGTAATAAATTTATTTAGAATTAATTATAACATGTTTAATTGAAAAAATGAAATATGTGTTCAATAAATAATACCTTTTATTGTAATGGTCATTTAAATACGTATATTTATATAAACAAAAAATGAAAAGTTATAATTTTTCGCGATCGTTCAGAAAATGAGCTGTTTCTGATTACTTTTTAAATCGGAAATTCGTCCTTACTGAGCTACCTCGGAAAATTGTTGATAAGGGATCGAAAAGTAACTTTTCAATCACCACATAAATGTTTCCATGGCAATTAGTTGTTTATTTGTTTATTTATTTCGTCTTTGATCGCGATAAAAAATGAAATAATGCATACAAATATTTAATAAGCTTATGGTTCTCCTATATACTGTAAAAACATGTGCTTAACTCTCTACAATTGAACTTATTACTGCTTACCGCATGGCAGTAGCTGAACAAAGAATGAAGTTTTTATTGCAAGGATATATGCTACATAAATGAAAATGTAAAAATATATGTTAACTATATAGAATTACTTACGTTAAAACAGATTGAAAGACAAATATCTTGCTGCAAACGATGGATATGGAGGATATGGACACCATTAACTTTCAACCATTACATCCGGAAGTACCAGTTATGCAGTGTTGCCAACACACACATTTATTTTTCGTAACAGATGGCGCGACTTTTTGAAAATTTTGTAATAAATTTATTTAGAATTAATTATAACATGTTTAAATGAAAAAAGGGAAATATGTGTTCAATAAATAATACCTTTTATTGTAATGGTCATTTAAATACGTATATTTATATAAACAAAAAATGAAAATTTATATTTTTTCGCGATCGTTCAGAAAATGAGCTGTTTCTGATTACTTTTTAAATCGGAAATTCGTCCTTACTGAGCTTACTCGGAAAATTATTGATAAGGGATCGAAAAGTAACTTCTCAATCACCATATAAATGTTTCCATGGGAATCAGTTGTTTATTTGTTTATTTATTTCGTCTTTGATCGCGATAAAAAATGAAATAATGCATACAAATATTTAATAAGCTTATGGTTCTCCTATATACTGTAAAAACATGTGCTTAACTCTCTCTCTACTATTGAACTTATTACTGCTTACCACATGGCAGTAGCTGAACAAAGAATGAAGTTTTTATTGCAAGGATATATCTTACATAAATGAAAATGTAAAAATATATGTTAACTATATAGAATTACTTACGTTAAAACAGATTGAAAGACAAATATCTTGCTTCAATCGACGGATATAGAGGATATGGACACCATTAATTTTCAACCATTACAGCCGGAAGTACCAGTTATGCAGTGTTGCCAACACACACATTTATTTTTCGTAACAGATGGCGCGACTTTTTGAAAATTTAGTAATAAATTTATTTAGAATTAATTATAACATGTTTAATTAAAAATGAAATATGTGTTCAATAAATAAAATGTTTTATTGTAATGGTCATTTAAATACATATATTTACATACAGCTAAACGAATAAATAAATTATATATTATATACTGAAAGAAACTCTCCGATCGCTACATGAGTGTTTCAATGGCGATAAGTTGTCTATTTATTTATTTCTTATTTCCTCGCAATAAAGAATAAAATAATGCAAACCTATAGATAAAAAATAAACAAGTAATTGATACTTACCTGTGCGTTATATGACTTTATGATTTCTCACACCTTCGAGCATTTACTGGCTGGAAAGTAATTACTTATATCAAAGCATAGCATGCTGTGATCAGACGATATGAAATAGAGGGGATTTGCGGGGCTATGATGTATGGCAGGTAGCATTTTGTTTGCGTCATTATTATGTCATATCACTACTTGACATTTTACTGTAACTCTGTTTTTCGCGTGTCGTTTGCGAGTATACATTTGTTTTGTGAATTTGTTTATCCTCTTTTCAAACTGCAATATGGTTTTATACAAATATTAAGATAATATGCAGCCCGCAATACACCACGGCTTCCGAAACCGCAGATCTCCAATCGTATATCTTCGGATCACAACAAACACCGTAAGGCGGCGTCTAGTCAGTGTAAGCTCGAAGGTCACGAAAATAAAATTGGCGGGCAATTTTAAACAGTAGCGAAAGTTAAGTTAGTTAGAACTTAGTTAATCATTTCTTTTTACATGTAATTGTTTAGTGAGTACATTAGATAGTGCGTTTTTTCTTCTGATTTCAATAATAATAAATATTGTATGGGGTTGTATAACAACTGTTTTGAGAAAAATGGTATTAAAAAGTGGAAATAATGTTATAAAAATGAATTTACTACTATAGTGTATACTAGGTAATAGTCGTATCAATACTTATGTAGGTATTGCATAGCCTATTTCAATATTGTAAGGTTATTTCTAATTTGTAATACCATATATCTCAAAATAATTTTTATACAACCCTATACAATATTTACACCGCTGAAATCAGAAAAAAAGTCTGTATCTAATGGACTAAAAATTTACATAGGGTACCATTTAAAAAAATAAAATTTTATAGTCGTTTGGAATGGTTGAATTTTTGGTTTGTTATTACTGATACATTAACCCTTTTTTCCTGATCATTTCTTGCATATAACATTTTGTTCTAATGCTATTAGTTTGCCAAAAAAAAGCAATGGTTGTTTTAAATGAAACACCTGTACTTAAACAGACTGCGATGGCTTGAGCAAATGATAAAAATGAAAGACTCGTCATACGAAACCTGAAACCACAACCAAAGAAAGATTCAGAATAAGGTGGATCTAAAGAGCGTTTTAGAATATCTAAAGAAAGTAAAAGCGGATAAATGAAAAGTAAGTGATTTAATAGCCTGCGGAAAAATATTAAAAGTACAGGTGTTCTCAATGTGCATTAAGGCAGATATAATGATACATTAAGTATTAAGGAAAACAAAAAATAAAATTTTAAATTAACGATGAATAACTAATCTTTTTTATTATTCTAATATACAAAGTTTCATAGAAATTTCTTTTATTACTAAAAACAAACAACACACATTATGTGTAAATCATCAAAAAGCATAAATATCATGAAAATGATATGTCAGAAAAACAGATAATGAACAAACAATGGTTATATTTTTTACAGTTTCTTATATAGTTTCTTCTGAAGTGGCATATATGTCATCATGCTCTTCACTCGCGACGGAAGCCTCTCTTCCTCTATTTGATGATTGAGAACGTCTGCTCCTCGGTCCGTTTCGAGAAGCAGATCTTTGCCTTTGAGAACGTCTGTTTCGAGAATTAGGTACTTGTGTTTTTCGAAGCGGCCAGACTGGAGGAAGAACGACTCTATCTTCGCTGTTAAAATAACATCCTAAAAGAGATGCTATATTTTGAGAATCAATTTCACTTATTTTACATTTGATAAGCATAGCTACTACACTTTTTTTCCCATCTTTATTAAATTCAGATTGCACAGTATCGACGTCTACGTTTTTTTCTACTAACTGTTTACGTAGACGAGAAGCTACTTTGCGATTTCTCCAGTTGGAACGCAAAGCATCAGCAAATATTGGTTTCCAGGCATCTTGTTTTTCGATCTGGGACTTCAACGTATTTAATTTTTCTTGTTGGTCATTATTGGATATCATGACATTTTCCACTAATTTGAAAATAGGTGGTTCAAAATCACCACTCTCTTCGCACCGCTGTTCATTAATCTGGGCTAATTTCTCCAGCAAATAATAGCAAACTTCTAGCTCTTGTGTCCAATCAGGTACTTCGTTTAACAGAGATTGAGTAATTGATTGGAACGAATAGCTTTTATAGTTTGGGCATACTTGTTTAACAATATTAAACACATTGGCGAATCCTTTTACTACTGCGAAGAATCTTTCTAAAAGATGATTTTGTTCCAATGCATGTAGTAGCATTACAGACATTTTTTCGTTAATTTCATAAGTGAGTAGAATAATGCCATATGTGTTATCACAGATTTCTTCTAACCAGATTATGAAATTAAATAGGGCGCAATTTTCGTTTTGTGTTCTTATTATTTCATTGTTTTCTAGATCTTTTAATATTCTATGTCCATTCTTCCGCGTAACTACTTTTAAATGATATGTGTCCATAATAAAAGAATTCAGGTTAGATTGGGGTAAAATGTATTCAGAGAAATTTTTATTCGGCGTATAAGCTGCAACGTAGAATATTTCGTCCATCAAGCGCCTCCCGGTGACCTCAATTGACCAAGTGACTAAAGTGAATGGTTCTAATACATTAGTAGCTTGACTCGCCATTGGAATAAATTATATAAACCTATAACAATTAGCTGATGTTAATAAGTTTCAGAGAAGAATAAATTCTAATTCATTATATTAATAGAAAACAGATATTTAAACACAGCTAGATTAGCGACAAATTATATTTACAATGTATTTAAAATGGGGGGGGGGGGGTTAGGTAGGTACACCCTTTTATCTCGCTCATTATTAATTTGATTAAAGTAAAGATGTACTCAGGATTTCAGTCAGTGATAATAATTTTATTCTACACTGACTGAAATCCTGAGTACATCTTTACTTTCATCCTTAGCACAGTCGTTTACTACTTCTTCATTAATTTGATTGACTTCAACTATCTCATATAAATTATAAGTAGGTAGTAAATTAACTTTTCTACATAATTTCTGAAGTAGCTCAATATTATTACTTCTGGTATTCGTGTAATTTGTGGCAATTTTTAATGTCCATATTTAAATTAAAAAGTATACGAAATTTGCTATCCAATAACATATAAGCAATCATCTGTTATATTATAGGGTCCTATACCATTTGCATGCAATGGCGATTGGTTAAAATGTTACATTTTTATTAAATGCAAAGGCTAGTATGGTTTAACAATAAGTCTTCGCATTGTCCGAGTGCTTCGTAAAAGATATTATTGTAAACGTTAATAAAAATGGCATAAGTAAAACCGTAAAATATTTAATAAGCTTTAACGGTTGTACTGTATATAAAAACACGTGCACATCTCTCTAATATTGAACTTAGTAAGTGCCGCATGGCAATAGCTGAACTTATTATTGCAAGGATATATGTTACATAAATGAAAATGTAAAAACTATATAGAATTACTTACTTTAAAACAGATTGAAAGACGAATCTTGCTTTGAACAATGGATACGGCCACCATTAACTTTCAACCATTACAGTCGGAAACGGAAGTAGCCGTTACACTGTTCACTGTTGCAGTGTTACCAACACATATATTTATTTTTCGTAACAAATGGCGCGATATTTTGAAAATTTTGTAATAAATTTATTTAGAATTAATTATAACATGTTTAATTGAAAAAATGAAATATGTGTTCAATAAATAATACCTTTTATTGTAATGGTCATTTAAATACGTATATTTCTATAAACAAAAAATGAAAAGTTATATTTTTCGATCGTTCAGAAAATGATCTGTTTCTGATTACTTTTTAAATCGGAAATTCGTCCTTACTGAGCTTACTCGCAAAATTGTTGATAAGGGATCGAAAAGTAACTTTTCGATCACCACATATATGTTTCCATGGCAATTAGTTGTTTATTTGTTTATTTATTTCGTCTTTGATCGCGATAAAAAATGAAATAATGCATACAAATATTTAATAAGCTTATGGTTCTCCTATATACTGTAAAAACATGTGCTTAACTCTCTACAATTGAACTTATTACTGCTTACCGCATGGCAGTAGCTGAACAAAGAATAAAGTTTTTATTGCAAGGATATATCTTACATAAATGAAAATGTAAAAATATATGTTAACTATATAGAATTACTTACGTTAAAACAGATAGAAAGACAAATATCTTGCTTCAAACGATGGATATGGAGGATATGGACACCATTAATTTTCAACCATTACATCCGGAAGTACCAGTTATGCAGTGTTGCCAACACACACATTTATTTTTCGTAACAGATGGCGCGACTTTTTGAAAATTTTGTAATAAATTTATTTAGAATTAATTATAACATGTTTAATTGAAAAAATGAAATATGTGTTCAATAAATAATACCTTTTATTGTAATGGTCATTTAAATACGTATATTTCTATAAACAAAAAATGAAAAGTTATATTTTTCGATCGTTCAGAAAATGATCTGTTTCTGATTACTTTTTAAATCGGAAATTCGTCCTTACTGAGCTTACTCGGAAAATTATTGATAAGGGATCGAAAAGTAACTTCTCAATCACCATATAAATGTTTCCATGGGAATCATTTGTTTATTTGTTTATTTATTTCATCTTTGATCGCGATAAAAAATGAAATAATGCATACAAATATTTAATAAGCTTATGGTTCTCCTATATACTGTAAAAACATGTGCTTAACTCTCTCTCTACTATTGAACTTATTACTGCTTACCGCATGGCAGTAGCTGAACAAAGAATAAAGTTTTTATTGCAAGGATATATCTTACATATATGAAAATGTAAAAATATATGTTAACTATATAGAATTACTTACCGTAAAACAGATTGAAAGACAAATATCTTGCTTCAAACGATGGATATGGACACCATTAACTGTCAACCATTACAGCCGGAAGTACCAGTTATGCAGTGTTGCCAACACATACATTTATTTTTCGTAACAGATGGCGCGACTTTTTGAAAATTTTGTAATAAATTTATTTAGAACTAATTATAACATGTTTAATTGAAAAAATGAAATATGTGTTCAATAAATTATACCATTATAATGGTCATTTAAATGCATATATTTATATAAACAAAAAATATAAAGTTATATTATATTTTTTCGCGATCGTTCAAGAAATGTCCAGTTTCTTAACACTTTTTAAATAGGAAATTCGTCCTTACTGAGGTTACTCGGAAAATTGTTGGTAAGGGATCGGAAAGTAATT
This sequence comes from Ophonus ardosiacus, assembly GCA_943142095.1. NCBI lineage: Eukaryota > Metazoa > Arthropoda > Insecta > Coleoptera > Carabidae > Ophonus > Ophonus ardosiacus. Next base: position 44,865,199 of record OW964833.1, on the reverse strand, counting down.
TTCCGATAGCTACATAAATGTTTCCATGGCAATCAGTTGTTTATTTATTTCTTCTTTCCTCGCAATAAAAAATAAAATAATGCATACCAATAGATAGTTAGTAAAGAATGAATATCCGGCCTAAATAGTGGTCAGAAACATCTCATTTTCTGGATGATCGCGCAAAGAAATACTGATTAATCATCCAAGAAAAATGCAAGACTCTCGTGAAACACACAATACCTACCAATCTTCTGTACAGGGTGTTAAAAAATAAGTGTAACAAGCTATGAATACATATAGTACTAACCAAAATGAGTGAGGAAAGCTTAATCAGCATGAGTCTGATCTTCAACTGTTTCTGAGAAAGAGGCCATTTTGTATTAGAATCGAAGAAAAACTGACAAAAATAGTAGTTAAACAAAATTTTGTCTATGTCAGTAGATAGATCATAAAAAACAATAAAATTTTATATGAAACATTTTTTTCTCTTTCTAATAGTTACAAAGTTAATTGAAAATGAAATATTGTTCAAAGTCACCACAACATTTGTTCTAGTACTATTATTCATTTTTTTTTTTTTTTTTTGAAACAAAAACTCATCTAATATGACCTCTGAAAGGTAACCAAAAAGTCTCATTGAATCAAAATCGTTACTCTCGCAGTTTTCAAGATAGCAGAAGTAAACCCCAAAAAAACTCATTTTTCAATGCCTTATATCTCGGAAACTATTGAAGAGCGGACCAGTGTTGATAAAGTTTTTTTTTACTCATTTTTGTCAGTATTATATGCCCTCATATTTTGTTACACTTATTTTTTAACACCCTGTATACTTTATGCAGAACAATTCAACACAATGGTCAGTAAACGAATGACTTTGCAAAATCTTGTAAAGACTATTCTCGCAAATTCTATTATTTAATTAGGAATACAGGTAGGTACAAAGTATTTATCTTTCTTCATTGAACCAGGTAGACTAATCGAATTACAGCAAGGAGATAGCGTAAGCCATGTTTTAACTTTTAAATAAACTTACAACTATAAAAAAAATTAATAATCCAAATACGCAGCCCGCAATACACCACGGCTTCCGAAACCGCAGAACTGCAACCGTACATCTGCCAATCACAACAAACACCGTAAGGCGGCCTCTAGTCAGTATAAGCTCGAAGGTCACGAAAATAAAATTGGCGGGCCATTTCAAACTGTAGCGAAAATTAAGATCGTTGTTAGAACTTATTTCTTCATTAATCATTTCTTTTTAAATTCATTGTAAGTAAAAATATGAAATATGCAATTAACCACAAATCATATTCGAATTATGATGAATTACTTTATTATGATTTCAAAATAGGTTAAAGTGCTTATAAGTTGAAAGAATGATTAGATTTAGTAGGTAATCACGATAAATCGTCAATATCATTTTTTATTCATTTTAATTTGCTCCATGGGCGCGATGAACCATTAATAAATCTTAAAATAGAGTTTAAAAAAAGTAATGTACTACAAACTCCAATCTGAAATAAATGCAACTAACTTTTTCTAAAATGTTTAATAGTTTTTTAATATCAAATGAAAAGTGACTTTCTACTATTCTTATTTGAATATTACATTTTTGGTAAATTAAGCATATTAGTCAGAACAATTGATCCTGTCGGGTCAAGCAATAAAATTATAAATACCGCAATTATGACTTTTACATCGAATGTTAACGTGCCATTATTTGTGCAACTCTGTTGAAATGAAAACATGCATTAAATGGATTTCCTGCCTATTCTTCACAGTAAAAATTTACCGTATATCAAAAGCGAGATTTTTCAGCTATTATACAAGTATTTTCTATAAAACAGCCAGAAAGTATTAGACTTTAGAGAATAATGTTATATACAAAAAATAATCAATAAAAAGGGACTAATTTATCAGGAATAAGACACGGAAAACTCAACTAGTGGTTCTCTTTCTCAATCTGAAGAACAAAATTATATTTTTTTAAATGGTACCTATATAATTTTTTAATCCATTAGACATTTTTTTTTGTATTTTAACGATATAAATATTGTATGGGGTTGCATGACAACTGTTTCGAGAAAAATGGTATTAAAAATTGGAAATAATGTTATAAAAAAGACTTTAGGTATACCTCGTCCAGATTTCATTTGAACAAATGACTTTTAAATCCTGTGTTAATCCTAATCTTTGCTACTGTGAATATTCTTACGTTTCACGCAAATATAGTTTAAATAGGAAAAATACTACCTTTTTTAGTTTAAATTAATTAAAACAGAACATAAACTAAAAAAGGTAGTATTTTTCCAATTTATAATATGAGTTCTGAAAGATATTTTAATAATAGTTTAAATAGTTACAAGCAATTTTCAACTTTCATAGACATATAATGTACTTTGAGAAGAAACTATATTTGCGTGAAACGTAAAAATATTCACAGTAGCAAAGATTAGGATTAACACAGGTCATTTGTACAAATGAAATCTGGACGAGGTATACTACTAGTGTAACCTACGTAACATTCGTATCAATATTTGTGTATTACATAGCCTATTTCAATATTGTAAGTTTATTTTTAATTTTTAATACCATATTTCTCGAAAAAAATGCTACACAAGCCTACACAATATTTATATATCTCTGAAATCAGAAAAAATCTCTGTCTAATGGATAAAAATTTATATAAAAAAATAGAATTTTGTTCTGTAGTTTGAGGTGGTTGAATTTTAGGTATGTTATTATTGATAAATTGACTCTTTTTTTTTCCTGATCAGTAGCATGTATCATTTTGGTCTAAAGTCATTAGTTTGCCCATACCCAAAGAAAATACAGAATGAGGTGGATTTACAGAGTGGTTTAGAATATTTATAGAAAGGAAAAGTGGATAAATAAAAAGTAGTTGATTTAATAGCCTTATAATATTAAAAGCAGCAGGAGTCCTCAACGTACATTAAGCCAAAAATAATGATACATTAAGCATTAAAAAAAACATAATAAATAAAATATTAAATTAATAGCTCTGTTCGATGAGAAGTGCTTGAAGTGCAGAGCAGAATAGTGCAGTGCAGTGTAGTGTACACTAGTACAGTCTAATTCTTGTGGTTTTACACTAGTGTATATTTGGGCAAGTTTACTCAGCTGTGAGTAATCAAGCCAAGCGTAGCCAAAGGTGTAAAAGGTTAGGTTGTTTATAAACACAGTCATATCGTAAAGCTGCAAAGAAGTGGCTGCAGAAATGTCTGTTTTAAAGAGCTAATAAACGATTCTGACGAAGATCAATCATGACTTGATTCTTCATCAGATTCAGAGACAGATGTATTAATTAATTCTTTATATAATAAAACAAAGAGAATATGCTATATCTGAATCCATTATTTTATTTTCTCAATGTGTAAAATTTTAGGTTAATAAACAGATGTGTAGATAGGATAGAATTAAAATGTCTACCGAACAACATTTAGTTACCCCCACTCCTACTCTGCACTTTCTACACCACCTCGCGAGTCAGGTCAGAAACGTGAGCACTAGTTCTTAAAATTTTTGTCATCGAACAGCCTGCCAGAAGCTGCCCGTTTCTCATAAAACATATTAGTGTAAGAAAGTTAACACTAGGGCGGCCTAGTACATGTCATCGAACAAAGCTAATGATACATAATTACTATTTTTATTAGATAATATACATAGTTTCATAGGATTCTTTTATTAGTAAAAACAAACAATACAAATCATAAAAAAGCACAAATATCATGCAAATAATGTGTTACAAAATCAGATAATGAGTAAAAAATGTATTTATTTTAGTTTCCTAGAGATTTTCTTCTGAACTGATATCTGTGTCGATTTGATTTTCGGACACGCCGGAACTCTCGCTGCTCCTCGGTCCGCTCCGTGAAGCAGATCTTTGTCTTCGAGAACGTCCGCTTTGAGTAGATAGTCGTGTTTTTCGAAGCGGCCAGACTTTAGGAAGAACGATTCTATCTTCACTGTTGCAATAGCATCCCAAAAGTGATGCTATATTTAGAGCATCGGTTTCACTTATTTCATATTTAAATAGCGTATTTATTACACTATTTTTTCCGCCTTCGTCAAATTCAGTTTTCAGTGTATTAAAATCTATATTATTCTCAATTAATAGTCTACGTAAGCGAGATCCTTCTCGGCGATTTTTCCAATTGGAACCCAAAGCATCAGCAAATATTGGTTTCCAGGCATCTTGTTTTGCGATCTGGGACTTCAATTCATTTAATTTTTGTTGTTGATCATTATTGGATATTATTACCTTCTTCACCAACTTAAAAATCGATTGTTCAATATTTTCGCTCTCTTCGCCCTGCTGTTCATTAATCTTCGCCAATTTTGTTAGCAATTCGTATACAACTAGCCCCTGTGTCCAATCATATTCTTTGTCCAAAATGGTTTGAATTATGGCTTGGAACGAAAGGCTTTTATTATTTATGTATAATTCTATCACAATTTTAAACACATTTCCGAATCCTTTTACCACTGCCATGAACCTTTCTAAAAGATGATTTCGTTCTAAAGCATTAAGTAGCATCACAGACATTTTTTCGTTAATTTCATATGTGAGCAGAATGATGCCATCTGTGTTGCCGCAGTTTTCTTCTAACCAGATTATGAAATTAATTAGGGCACAATTTTCGCTTCGTGTTCTTATTATTTGGTCGTTCTGTAGGTCTTTTAAAATTCTTTGCCCATTCGTTTGGGTAACTACTTTTAAATTATTTGTTTTCATAAATAAAGAATTGAGGTCAGATTGGGGTAGAACATATTCAGAAAAAAAATTATTCGGCGTATAAGCCGCAATGTGGAATATTTCGTCTATCAAGCGCCACCCGGTGACCTCAATTACCCAGGTGACTATAGTGAACGGTTCTAATTCATTAGTATCTTGATTCGCCATTGCCATTAGTTAAGTAAACCTATAACAATTAGCTGCTGTTAACAAGTCTCACTGTGGAAAATAAATACTAATTTATAATATTAAAAGAAAACAGATATTTAAACACAGCTAGATTAGCGATAAATTATATTTATATGTTTGAAAAGGGGGAGGATTAGATAGATACACTCTTGTACCTCGCTATTTATTAATTTGACTGAATTCAACTATCTAATATAAATTATAAGTAGGTAGTAACCTTTCTACATAATTTCTGAAGTGCCTTCATATTATTACTTCTGGTATTCGAGTAATTTATGGCAACTTTCATATTTAAATGAAAAAGTATATGAAATTTGCTACCCAATAACATAAAAGCAATTATATGTTATATTATAGGGTCCTATACCATTTTTTTTTTCTGTAAGAACAGGATGAAATAAGAATTTTAGTGCAAACGCGATTTAAAAATTTTACGTAATAAACAAGATATGAATTTTTAAAGTTTAAGAATTTGGTGTGTGACGTAGCAGGTAGCAGTGATCGACAAACGATGAACAAACTGTTAGTTATAGAGGGAACAATTTTTTTCATGTTTGCAAAGCTGAAAAATTTTTATATAAAAACTTATATTCAAAGTTATATTCACGAAGAAATTATTATTAAGTATAAATAACATAAATAATAAGCATTTTTTCCTAATAAATTATATAGAACATTGAAAGAGTTTTACAACATTCAATAAATAAATAAATATATCATCACGGCATATTACCCATTTCTGGGTGTGCCAGTATCTACTAGGAATGACGATGGGTACCCGGGTACTTGGAACCTACCCGATAATAATGTACCCGGGTATAAAATTTCTTACACGATTACCCGAAATATACCCGCTACCCGTTAATTACCCGATACCCTTTAATTATCCGAACAGTTTTCAGCTGCCGGAAAGATTGTATCTAAAAGAAGAGCTTTTTATTACCATACCATAGGTAATTAATATAATTTATGTTAAGTTTTTTATAGAGATACAGTATTATTTAATTGTATTACTTTTTATTTAACAAATATATGTAAACAATAATTATGAATTTTATTAAAAAGTAAACTGCTAATATACGGGTAACTAGTAATTAACAAATTAACGAATTATGTATATGTACTTACAGGATATCGGGTAATTAAAGGGTATCGGGTAATTAACGGGTAAAGGGTACTATCCGGGTAGTTGTTTCGGGTACTCGGGTACCAAAATTATCGGAATTCGTCATTCCTAGTATCTACAAGACATGTAGACATCGGTAATGATGACGATATATTTTACCGTGTGGGCGCTTACCAAGCGTAACCCCCCGGCCCGCAGCTGGTGTGTAGAGTGCACCACAGGGGTCACTTTTGTGCCATTTAAAATTGGAAATATTTGGCGTCTGTCGGGATCGAACCCGGTTCCCCCAGGTTCGCGACCAGACACTCAGGCACGCGGCCACGGGACCCCATGACAACATTCAATTATTATACAATATTAATTTAATTAATATTACAAATCGATTTAAGTATAAATACATTATTATTGTTAATGTTACTAGATATTATAATTAAACAAATTCATCAAACATAAAATTGTTAATTTTTTTGTTAGGTTATACATCAACGTGACTTTTTATAATGTTTTAAAAGTGACCGCAGCAGACAGGCGAATCTCCTTTTTTAAATCAGTCGACCAATTAAATTCTTAGTACCTAACGCGTCATACCCAATTAGTAATCAACTTCAATCGCTTGTAGTTTATGACCTAATCAATATTTAAACAATTTTTTTCACAAATTCTCATTAATTTATGTATATTTTCGTTTTCTTATTTAAGACAGTTAATAATTGACTATGGTATAGTACCCTATTAAACATATGCAATGGCGAATGATTAAAATGTTACATTTTTATTAAATGCAAAGGCTAATATAGTCTAACAATAAATCTTTGCATTGTCCGAGTGCTCTGTAAAAGATATTATTGTAAATGTTTATAAAAATGGCACAAATAAAACCATAATATATTTAATGGTTGGCCTGTATATAAGAACATGTGCTTACCACTCGTTTTAAACTTATTAGCACATGGGAGTAGCTGAACTTCAAAGTATTAAGTTTTTATTGCAAAGATATATGTTAGATAAATGAAAATGCAAAAACTATACAGAATTACTTACTTCAAAAAGATTCAAAGACTAATTACAGCTTAAAACGATGGATGTGGACGCCATTAACTTTCTACCATTACAGTCTGAATAGTTATTTGGTTACACTCATACAGTTATGCCAACACGTATACTTATATTCATTTTTCGTAACAGATGGCGTGACTATTTTGTAATAGATTTGAAAAGATTGTAATTTTAACATTTAATTGAAATATGTGTTCAATAACTAATACCTTTTATTGTAATGGTAATTGAAATACATATTCAGGATATGAGCTGTTTCTGATTACTTTTTAAATCGAAAATTCTTCCTTACATTCAACAGAATACGTGTATGTACATGTTTATAAACCCAGAAATTGCAAGAATATATGTTACGTAAATGTGCATGTATATACTATTTAGAATTACTTACGCTCAAATAGGTTGAAAACTGAATATCTAGCTTTAAACGATGAATAATGGATATGAACACCAGTCTGTCATGTCAACCATTACATTCTGAAGTTGAGGTTTCGTTTATATAATTTTGACATAAAGCAAACATTATCAATCTAAATGTTCCCACATTGTTAATATTAAAAAGTTACTAACATAAAAATTTGAATTTGAAAAATTTAAGATCATTCGCAATATAAAATTACAATAATATTCACAATCAATAGGAATGCATACAAATTCATAAATGCACACATATCACTCTGTACATGTTTTGCTATATAGGTACAGGTACATACATTGTCTTAACATACAAATATTTCCCTTGAAATTATATAGATCTGTACATTTGTCACTGTGAACAACTCTATACCATAAAGTTTCTGGGTTGCTTCGCATTAAAGAATTCAAACTTGGCGCGTTTACTGCATTTCGAATTACACGACAAAAACAAAATTTATTTTAGTTTAAACATGTGTAATATTTGCTTTGTATTTTAAGTTAGGCTACGTTTGTATTTTATTATTATTATTATTATTATTATTAAAAGGATTAAAATACATTTTATTTTCAGATTGAACTTCAAGATGCAGTTGACGCGCCAAATTCGAATTTTCTGATTTACAGCAACTGCAACTTCATGGTATACATTTGTACAGAGTGACATGGGACAAAGCTCAACGTAGATGGCAGCATCATGGTCTTTTACTGAATAGTAAAATGTATTTTAAAATCTTAAAAAAGTGAATGATTTAATAAATACATACGAAAATTCAAAATATCAAAATATTTTATCACAGTTGCACTAAAAGTAAGTAACTTAACAATTTATTTACAATGTCAAATAAACTTTATTTGGTAGAGCGCCAATATTTGAACGATGAAGATTATTTGCCAAAATGGATCTCTTCTTGAAGACTAATGTCGTGTACAGCGCTCATTAAGAATTAAATTAGCATTAGCGGTATCACTAAGGAAAAATTCAGGTGTTTATATAGAAAATTACCATTATGTTTTGCGCCTGCAAGAAAAATCTTAACCTAATCTGATATCTTTGCTTACATTGCTTGTACTAATCCTTAAAATAAATAATACCATCGAAACTAATCTACAAAATAAAAGCAGGGATCTGGATTTGAGGTGGAGGCTGAAGAAACTTCACGCGCACTTAGGCCTCACAAATGGGCCCATTGTACTACCTCCTAGAGCACAGCTTCCGACCTACCGATCTTGAAGCCATTCTACGCTCAGGAAGAAGGCTAACAAGTCAGCGGAGGAAGTTGGGCTAAGTGCGGCCATGGAAGGCCAGAATTCTCCGAACATGGACCCACTCTTTAACGCTAGAGCGGGACACTCGAGAAGAATGTGTTCCACTGTTTTGTCATCCATCTCACAGCCTCTACAAAGAGGATTGTCGGAGATTTTTATGAGGTACATGTGTTTGTTGAACCGACCGTGTCTCGTAAGGACCTCAACAAGAAATTTAAGGTTGTTCCTCGAAAGTCTGATGAGATAATTGGCTAACTTATAAATTGGTTTAGGAGTAAGGTTCCTCGTTTGTTTACAGGTGGATATATTTCTCCAACCAGGACCAAGGACCTATTTGGCTAGGGGTAGCATGGGCTCTGGGCCCCAGGGTGAACCAGACGAACCCTGTTTAGCTAGATTATCGGTACAGATGTTACCTTCAATACCATTGTGTCCCTTTGCCCAAGCGAGTTCCACGACATTGTTTTTGGATATATTCGACAGTGCAAGATGACAAAGTTCACCCAGACCTGAAGTAAAAGCATAAAGGTAACTCCTTATTTTGTCAATTATGGTAGGGAGATTAACTTTCCAGAATATATAACTGATAGGTATTTATTCTACAGTTCGAGAACGTTTGCAGCATGCTGCAGAGAATACCAAACGTTGGTAAGATTTGAGAAGACGAGATGTGCAATGCAAATGTCAAAAGCACAAGCGATTCACAGAGCAAGGCAACGGTTTTTTCATCTGAGTTGGAGGATGTATATCAGGTGGTGGGTGATGCCCGCTTTGAGAACAACTTCCGCGGGGAGATTATCAACAACCTAGCCGAAAAGCACATCGGACAGAGGAACGAAAAATATGCTCAAGGCCACATTGCTTCTCCCACCATATTCGAGGACAAAATATCCGTCATCATTAGGCTGAGAACAAAATCCCAGGGGAGGACTCCATTACTTAGAGAATCCTCAAACAAATTCCATCCGCTGCACGCACTTACCTGGCAGTAATCTTCACCGCGTGTCACCCTAGGATACTACCCAAAAGTCTGAAAGTCATGGTCTTCAAAACAGGTAAGAACCCATTAGACCCTTCGTCATACCGTCCGATTTCACTCTTAAACTGTATAGCCAAAGCCTTAAACGCGCTCAACCCAGAAGAGACTGCTGAAATTTTGAAAACTCCACAACATCCTCCCCTCCACCCAGTAGGGTTTCCGCAAGGGAAGTAGCAACGCAACACCGCATCTGACGCCTCAATACCAATATCGCCTGCGCCATCAACAACGGCAAATACCTTCTGGGCCTTTTCCTAGATGTCAACAGGGCATTCGACCGCATGGGGCACGATGGAATCATATACAAGCTAAGCCAGATGAACGCACCAACATCCCTTGTCCGCATCACTCAAAGTTTTCTCAAGTCACGCTACCAAAGTTTTCCAAAAAAATAATTTTGGTTCAGTGTAGTTACAATTATATTAAGCTATATTTAAACAATATGTAAAATGATAGATGACCCAACTTAAATTTTTATACCGAAAATTGATGTTAATTAACCAATAAGGGGTCCTATATTGTACATTTTAAACGTAGCCCGATCAGAAGAGATGTACTTGTGGTATTGAAGATCTAGACCCTGCTTTCGCACAATGATGATCATAAAAAATACAAATATTTAAAGAAAAGATTTTGTCTTTACTAGACGAGAACATGTAAATGAATAATAATAAAAATTTGTACAAGAAAACGTAAAAAATTATACACTTTTAAAAGATATTCATCTCCTCAAGTTTATGTTTCACCTGTAAAAAGTTTACTTATGTTGAAGTCAGATTAAAAATATTTGAATCACGACAAACATTATATATATATATATATATATATATATATATATATATATATATATATATATACCGTGAGTATTTTTTAACGTGAAACATTGGGTTTGTCATATCCATAGTTACGATTCGACTTTTGATTGACAGCAATGTATTTGCGTGTCCCACTTAAAATGAAACATAGGGAACGAATTTGACAGATGTATTATAATTTAAATATTGTAAGAAATTTACCCAAGTCAGAAAACCACTCAAGAGCACTAAACATATTTCGGGCACAAGGTGCACATAATATTTTTTCTACAACTAGATTTAATTTTTAGAAAACAGGTATAATTATTTAAACAAAATTAACCTCTAATGACATCATGTCAATATGACAGATAACCGCTATAAGTTACGTCTTGACATTTGATTGACAGCTATGTATTTACCTGTCTCATTTATAACATAGGGAATGAATTTGACAGAAGTATTATATTTAAGTATTGTCAGAAAATCACTCGGGAACAAGGTGCACACAATATTTTTCTGCAACTAAATTTAATTTAGAAAACAGGTAGAATTATTTAAACAAAACGTCCACTGATGTCTTGTCAAATGTCAAATTCGTTCCCTATGTTTCATTTTAAATGGGACGGGCAAATACATTGCTGTCAATGAAATGTCAAGTCGTAACCATGGATGACAAATCCAATGTTTCACGTTAAAAAATACTCACGGTATATATATATATATATATATATATATATATATATATATATATATATTTATATATATATATATATATATATATATATATATATATATATATATATAATAACATCAGTCTTGGGTCCTTTTCTTTTTATTATATTTATAAATGACCTTAGCAACTCATTACAGTGTGATCATTTATTTTTTGCTGATGACCTGAAGATATATTCAAATATTAATAAAATAGAGGATTGCAAAAAACTTCAAAATGAACTAGACCAAATAAATATATGGTGCAATACTCACGATTTAAAACTTAATATCAGCAAATGTAAAGTGATGACTTATAATAGAAGTAGAAATCCATTGCTATTTCAATATTCAATTAACAACAATGTATTCGAGACCTGGGTATTTACTTTGATCCAGAGCTTACATTTGCACCTCAAATAACAGAAATGGTTCAATCTGCATATAAAATGCTTGGTTTTTTGTTGAGAAATGGCAAAGACTTCAATGTAAATACACTTTTAACTTTATTTCACTGTTTCGTCAGGTCAAAACTCGAGTATGGGTCTATCATCTGGTGTTCAGTTTACAATAAATATGTTTTGCAAATCGAAAGCATTCAAAAACGGTTTTTAAAATACTTAGTTTTTAAAACTACTAAAGTTTATCCAGTTAGAGGTACTGACTATAATTTATTATTACAGCAATTTAATTTTAATTCTTTTGAATGGCAAAGAAATTCAAGTTCAATAATATTTCTCACAAAATTGTTACAAAATAGGATTGATTGCTGTACTTTACTTGAATTAATAAATATCTACGAGCCCCGTCAAGGATCTAGACAATATGTCACTTTTCAATGTCCTAGAGCTAAGACCAATATTTGCCTGAAATCTCCAATTTTTCTGATGTGCAACAATGCGAATAGAGTAAATGATATTGATTTATTCACAACACCACCTGCACAACTTTTGCAATTATTAATTCATAATCTTGTGTAATGTTTTTTTTTTCCATATATATTCTATTTAGTTATGTTCGTTTAGATTATATTTTTTGATTAATGTTTATTGACTAAATTTGTATTTCATTATTGTCCTATTATTGGTGTAATACTGTTGGGCTAAATAAATAAATAAATAAATAAATAAATATACGGGGTCCCGTGGCCGCGTGCCTGAGTGTCTGGTCGCGAACCTGGGGGAACTGGGTTCGATCCGGACAGACGCCAAATATTTCCAATTTTAAAAAAATGGCACAAAAGTGACCCTTGTGGTGCGCTCTCCATACCAGCTATGAGTGCCCGTGAGGTGACGCCTGGTAAGCGCCCACACGGTAAAATATATCGTCATCATTACCGATGTCTACATGTGTTGTAGATACTGGCACACCCAGAAATTGGTAATATGCCGTGCTGATATATTTATTTATATATATCATCACGTCATATTACCCATTTCTGAGTGTGCCACAATCTGCTTTATCGCAGATATCGGTAATGATGATGACATATTTGTACCATGCGGACGCTTACCAGGCGTCACCTCACGGGCAGTCATTTTACCGTTCTAAATTGCAGTGTGTTTAGAAAAAAACCTAATTCTAAATAGAACACAGAAACGTATGTCTGATTATTATTTAATTCAAAAGCCAAGTTGTTAAAATTGATCGTGAAATGTAATTTTAAGGAGAAAAAATAATAAAGAAGAATCCAGATTATTGCCTTTCCCGTTTTCTATTTTTTTTTTCTATTTTTAAATGAGGAAGAAGAGCTTTGATTTCTTTAGATAGATTTTTTGACAATATCTCGTGGCAAATTGATATTTGTTCATAACCTATTACGAATAAGGATTTTTTTACTATTAATATCATTTGAACGGTTACTGAATTTGAATGTAGATTTTAAGAACTTCGATATTCATTCCAATATTCTGAAAGATATTTGAGAGATAAGAAAGAAAATAAATTATTTAACATAATGAAAATCATGTGTATAATAAGTTTATTTAATTTTGAAAAAAGTTTGTGTGGTACAATAATGTTAATTAGAATTTTAGAAAATATGGTTCAATACTTTAATAAGCAGTTCCTCATCTTCATATTTTTGCGGATGTCCATTTCTCGGTATATGCAGATTATATCCTTCAATTTCTTGGTACCAATTTCTTCTTTTTCAGGCCTTTCTCCTTTTTTTGTAATTGATCGTTTGATGGTAGATCAAAAATGGTACGACTTGTTGAAGGATTTGGATATTCTTTTTCAGTTACGTCAAAATTACTATCACTTGAAGAACTTGATTCCTTAATAACTGGTAGGGCATATATGGCACGACTTGTTGATTGATTTGATTGTTCCTCTTCCGGAATACCAAAAATCCTTCGACTTGTGGATGGATTATCATCAAAAACGTCGAAACTCCTCAGAGGATAATCATCAATATTTTCATCGCTAGAATCATCTTGAGACAAAAGTCCTTTTTTGCTCATTGCTGAAATCCTTTCTTGAAGACTGCTGTTACTTACGCAAGCAAGTAAAGATGGCGATTTGCTTAGTGGTCTCAGGTTAAAATCTACTATAAGATCTTCATCAAGATCTTTGTTAAGGTTCATTGACGAATTATTTGTATTAATCTGAGGAGTACAATCAATCTGAGGAGTACAAGTACATTGGCTCTGGTTTTCTGCTTTTTCAGATTTTCCGCACTTCCCTAACCTAAAATACATCAAATGAATAGTTTTAAGACGTAAATAATGATAAAAAAAACTTACATGATGCTTTTTTGGGACATTGAACACTTAGTTTTATAAAAATATTTGTAAAATTTTAATTTTAAGCCAAAAGTTAATGATTTTACTACGAAGAATTTTGCATACGCCAAATAGAAGTAAAGTAAGGTTAGATAAAAGTTGAACATGAACTTAGGAACAAAGTCACTTGTCTAGTTTAACCTTCAAATTGGCCGCGTTCAGCAAGTCACAGCTGGCAGCGCTGTCGAAGATTGCCGAATGCAATGAATGAACGAATGTAATTGGTTCATTCAATTCGTTCGGTAATCTTCGACGCTCAGCGCTGCCAGCGCTGTGTCGTGCTGAACGCGGCCATTATTTTATTTTCTTTACTGCTTAAAATGCATTGAAACAAATATTCAGTTTTTGCAAGATATATACTAGAGTTATAATAAAATATATTATTTAAAAAATATAAGTATACGGTCCAACAAATTCGATTTGGATATTTGAAAATATATGTCTAAATTCAATATAGTTCCTTCTTCAGCGGGAAATTTCTTAAATTGTTAGAGTTAAAATTTCTTTTAAATCATAATAGTCAAAATTTTGCAAAACTATACACTACAACTATAATAACACTAGTTCATATAACAATGGTCCCGTTCAGCACCTCTCATCGCTGGCATCGCTGACCTCCGAAGCTTGACGAACGCAATGAATGGACGAATGTAATTAGTCCAGCAATTGCATTCGGCAATCATCGGCTCGCAGCGGTGCTCATCGCTGCCGGGGTGCTGAACGTGCCCAATTACATAATTATTGATAAACTTATAGACATAAATATTCGCATGATAAATAATAAATAAATCTAAAAAATATTTTGTTTCGAATATGGATGTAAATATACTTTTATGTATCTAAGTATAAAAAAGATCCCCTTCTGATCACAGAATAAAAATAGACGATGACGAAAATCCAGAAGTCAATAATATCTATATTATTTACAGATTCCGTAATTATTATTCTTGCAATTTACACAAACAAAATTGTGACATATAAGATCAAAAATGTTCGCGCATACTTTTAATTCAAGAAGAAAGAATCGAAGACAGTGTACTTGGCTTAGTGAAATAGGCATATCTTTTTAAGTATAAAATATATATTTTTAAAGAACATTAATATTAGTTTTATTAGTATATTATACGGCGTCTTTATTTTAACAAAACAAGGTACTAGGGGCATAGAACTTTTAGATTACGCTTTTCTGTTCGGGCACGCGTTGAACAAAGAAAGAAAATGGAAAAGGAACATTGATTTATTTACTTTTAATTCTATTTTAAGATTTATTATTGGTTCATCGCGCTCATAGAGCAAATTAAAATGAATAAAAAATGATATTGACGATTTATCGTGCTTACCTACTAAATCTAATCATTCTTCCAACTTATAAGCACTTTAAACTATTTTGAAATCATAATAAAGTATTTCATCATGATTCGAATATAATTTGTGGTTAATTGCATATTTCATATTTTCACTTACAATGATAATTTAAAAAGAAATTATTAACTCAGAACTAAGTTCTAACAACTATCTTAATTTTCGCTACTGTTTGAAATGGCCCGCCAATTTTATTTTCGTGACCTTCGAGCTTATACTGACTAGAGGCCGCCTTACGGTGTTTGTTGTGATTGGAAGATATACGGTTGGAGATCTGCGGTTTCGGAAGCCGTGGTGTATTGCGGGCTGCCTATTTGGATTATTAACTTTTTTTATAGTTGCAAGTTTATTTAAGTTAAAACATGGCTTACGCTATCTCCTTGCTGTAATTCGATTAATCTACCTGGTTCAATGAAGAAAGATAAATATTTTGTACCTACCTGTATTCCTAATTAAATAATAGAATTTGCGAGAATAGTCTTTACAAGATTTTGCAAAGTCAATCGTTTACTGACCACTGTATTGAATTGTTCTGCATAAAGTATACAGGGTGTTAAAAATAAGTGTAACAAATTATGAAGGCATATAGAATTGACCAAAATGGATCCGATCTTCAATAGTTTCCGAGATATAAGGAAAACTAAGTTTTTGCGGGTTTACCTCTGCTATCTCGAAAACTGTAAGAGTTACAACTTTGATTGAATGAAAATGGAATAATTGTACTAAGACTAAGACAATGTTGATTAAGCTTTAAAGCTTTTTTTTGTTACACTCATTTTTTAACATCATCTAACCGAGACTCTCATTTTTATCTTTTATGAGGATCGAAACACAGTTTTGCTCATTGGAAGATAAACAATATAAAGAAAAATGGCGTACCTATCAATGAACATCGCCCATATTTTCAGTTATTTTTGCAAGAGACATTCGAAGTACACAGACACAGCAGTTCATATATTATAAAGTAAATAAATACATTACTTTAAAAGGCATGTGTTAAGTACTTGTGAAATAGTACCAAAAACTTTATTCAATCAATATAGCAGTTTTTGCCATTTTTTTATATGTTTTACTCAATGAAACAAAGCTTTTGTGCATAAATATGACCATTGAGTACTTTTAAATTTACCATAGAAATAGTACAATAAATTGAATTTGTCATTACATAAATGCATTTTTTATATTCCGATGTGAAAAGTTAGTTTCGTATTTTATTTACTTTACACATTACAGAGCTACTATCATCAATAATCGTCTGGCATGTAAGTCTGTAAGTGTTTGTTGATTTTGACTTAATTTTTGTTCAATTCCCAATCAAAATGTTGGTGCAAAACGCGCCATAAGTGATTTATTTTATCTACTGAATAACAGATGTCACTAAGGTACGAATTATTGTTGTAGGAATTTATCTTGTGTTCTATGTAATTATGACGCGAATATGTAAAAAGGGATGTGTTAATTATTACGATGTAACTTTTATTGTCGTATTTTCAGTATGATAATGGTTTCTCTAAGTGCAGTTTAGTCAACAAAT
Organism: Ophonus ardosiacus; assembly: GCA_943142095.1. Classification (NCBI taxonomy): domain Eukaryota; kingdom Metazoa; phylum Arthropoda; class Insecta; order Coleoptera; family Carabidae; genus Ophonus; species Ophonus ardosiacus. The sequence goes on along the minus strand of OW964833.1, from coordinate 44,848,178 downwards.
GGCGTCGGCGCGCTAAGCACATGCGCGAGTAATTTCAGTTGACCTACTTTGACCTTGTTTAACAGTGGGAAGAAGGGAAGAAGAACGTATGTAGCATTTATTGCCCTTATTGCAGGTATGTAGTAAATTTGCTTATTTAAAGATAATCGCTATATTCCTTAATCAAATATAACATTGCTGGTTCATTCTCGTTCTCGAGAGATCACCCTGTGTAGTCGGGGGTGATTAAGAATAAGATCTTGTATAATTAGTGAACAACATTTACTTGTTAATAATATTACAAATTTAAACAGGTTAGGTTAACCTAAGCTTTCAAATACAAGGTGATTAAAACTATTTGTTTATTATAGTGCTGAAGGATAGTTAATATGGAACAAGAAAACCGACATGAACAAGAGAAACCTGATAGTGACGACAATAAAGAAAACGAACCTCCAAGGTAAATTTGCACAATTAAACTAAGATATATTTTAATGGGTATTGAAATAATTGAATGAACATGTGTTCCAAATAAAATATAAACTGTAAGAAATACGAAATCGGTTAACTTAGACAAAAGATGCCCCACTGGGAGATTATTGTTGTGGTGGTTTTTCCAAAAAATAAAATAAAAATGGATAGGTTAGGTTAGAAATACCGGATGTTTACTTGAAAACCGATATATAGGGAACAAAATGTTAATTTTTCTATTTTGCGGTAATTAGTTACCTATTAATTTTATACAAAAATGTTCAAACAATGGTTGTAGATAATAAAAATCTACACCTTAATCACTAATCAGATTTTATTTCGCACGTATATATATACGGTATATATATAAAGCAGTCATATGTCAGATTGACTTGTGGATCTTGTCGCGCATGAGCAGCAAAGTGAAATTTTTCGTTGACAAAAGCGACCGCAAATGCCTAGTTTGTATATAGACTGTAAAAAAAGTAAAATACAGTATACCAAGAATTGCTAAACAACGATACCTAATTGAAGATATCTATTATTACTGAATTCTTTAATACAAACAATTTTATACGAATTTATTTTCATTCCTTTTATCTTAAAAAATAAAGTATTTACTTTTTTATTTTATAATTAAATTTTTCAGGTCAGCCGTTCAGAGTAGCGATGTAGAAAGACGACAGGAACCGCCAACTAATAGTAACAATGCTAGCACTTATTCTCCAAGGTATAGGCATTAATGTTTAACAAATTTTATATAATAAAATTTACACATATTGTTTCGAAAATAACGGGTGTTCAAAAAGTCTTTACATCTTTATGGTTGGCCTATGGATTGTGAAATGCACGCCTTTACTTTGTTCTTAGTAATAAACTCAGACGTCAAACGTAATTTTCTTGACATATAAATCAGATTTAGTAAAATAGAAACTTATTTATTTACAGTAAAATGTTTCTCAGGAACATTTTTAGCATCTACTGTAATACAAGTTTAATAAAATTCTGTGTCATTCTAAAATATGCACTTTCAAAACCCACAGCCAACCGGGATATAAAGACTTATTGAACATCTGATATATTACTGGACCTTAAGAAAATTAAAAATTATCTTTTTTAATACTAAAAAAATAACTATGACTTGGATCAATTTTACACAAATTTGTTTTTATTCCGTTTATCTTTAAAAAAAAAGCCCGTATTACAAGTACATTTTTATAGTAAAAGCCCTTTTATGGCTTTTACATTAAATACTTAAGTGTGCTCCATAAAAGCGCTTTCATTATAAAAATGAGATTGCAATATCAGCCATTGTCTTTACTACACTTTATTATTTTTTAATAGTATTTTCCCTACAACCGTGCATAAAGTACATACTTTACGCGCCCTTTAGGGTTTGTAGAGTTACTTTTCAAGAAACAGTATTTGAAAAGTACTTCCTAAGTACTTGTTCATGAACATGCGTTGCTAGGCAACATACATTTTGGGTTCATTTTCAAGTCAAGTAGATAATTAGATAATTAATAATGGACTGTAATAAAATTTAAAGAGATATTAATGCACGTTATAAATGAAACAAGTATATTTATTTTTATTAACGTATTGGGATGAGCTGGACTCGTTCGCGAGCTTTGGTTCGGCCCGGCTCGATTTCGAGTCGATCATCAGGCAGGGCAAAGTTTATTTTTTTCAGACTGAAGCGAGTTAATTATTTGTAAAAGTTGATGAGGCTAGTCGGATTTTTGGGCCGGCCAGAAACAACTTTCAAAATCTAATACAGTTTCCTTAATATATTAATGAAAATGGAGGGAATTAAGAAGGATCAAAATGATTTAATAAAAACATCCTTCACAATCTTAATAGAAAACAATTTTAAGTTATTTTACATCAAAAATTCAAGCTTATTCATTGAAGCATAATAATGCTACTGTGGTGTTGTTATTATTATTGTTACTACTCGTATATTTAAATAAAAGTGATTTCAGTTCCTACCCTATTGATTTTTCGTTTTATTTTTGAGCAGAAACAAAGATAAATAAAATAAACCTTTACGTAAATGATCGTACAAAATTTGTTAAAAAAATAAAATTTCGAACGCCTTTGATAAACAAATATTAAATACTCGTAGATCTGTAATGTTTATGACAAGCTTACACTAGAAGCGTCTCTTTTTAACAACTTAAACTAATGCTGCACTAGAAAACACTAACTTTACATACTTGTTACATAAATAATAATAATAATAATAATAATTATTATTATTATTATTATTATTATTATTATTATTTCAGAGCACCTCTTCAGAGTACCAGCAATGATGTGCACCATAGACAAGAACCAGTTTCTAATATGAATAGTACCAGCTGTTATATTCTGAGGTATAGCATTCCTAATTATATTAATTTCCAATAAATTTTAATTAATAAAAATAAACACTAACTTTACATACTTAATAATTATTTCAGTTCACCTCTTCAGAGTACCAGCAATGATATGCACCATAGACAAGAACCAGATTCTGATATGAATAGTACCAGCTGTTATATTCTGAGGTATAGCATTCCTAATTATAATAAATTTCAATAAATTTTAATTAATAAAAATAAACACTAACTTTACATACTTAATAATTATTTCAGTTCACCTCTTCAGAGTACCAGCAATGATGTGCACCATAGACAAGAATCCGTTTCTAATATGAATAGTACCAGCTCTTATATTCCGAGGTACAGCATTCCTAATTATATTAATTTTCAATAAATTTTAATTAATAAAAATAAACACTAACTTTACATACTTAATAATTATTTCAGTTCACCTCTTCAGAGTACCATCAATGATGTGCACGATAGACAAGAACCAGTTTCTGGTAGGAATAGTGCCAGCTCTTATATTCCGAGGTATAGCATTCCTAATTATATTAATTTTCAATAAATTTTAATTAATAAAAATAAACACTAACTTTACATACTTAATAATTATTTCAGTTCACCTCTTCCGAGTACCAGCAGTGATGTGCACCATAGACAAGAACCCGTTTCTAATATGAATAGTACCAGCTGTTATATTCTGAGGTATAGCATTCCTAATTATATTAATTTTCAATAAATTTTAATTAATAAAAATAAACACTAACTTTACATACTTAATAATTATTTCAGTTCACCTCTTCCGAGTACCAGCAATGATGTGCACCATAGACAAGAACCCGTTTCTAATATGAATAGTACCAGCTGTTATATTCTGAGGTATAGCATTCCTAATTATATTAATTTTCAATAAATTTTAATTAATAAAAATAAACACTAACTTTACATACTTAATAATTATTTCAGTTCACCTCTTCCGAGTACCAGCAATGATGTGCACCATAGACAAGAACCCGTTTCTAATATGAATAGTACCAGCTGTTATATTCTGAGGTATAGCATTCCTAATTATATTAATTTTCAATAAATTTTAATTAATAAAAATAAACACTAACTTTACATACTTAATAATTATTTCAGTTCACCTCTTCCGAGTACCAGCAATGATGTGCACCATAGACAAGAACCCGTTTCTAATATGAATAGTACCAGCTCTTATATTCCGAGGTACAGCATTCCTAATTATATTAATTTTCTATAAATTTTAATTAATAAAAATAAACACTAACTTTATAGACTTAATAAATAATTATTTCAGATCAACTCTTCAGAGTACCAGCACCAGCAATGAAGTGCACCATAGACAAGAACCAGATTCTGATATGAATAGTACCAGCTGTTATATTCTGAGGTATAGCATTCCTAATTACATTAATTTTCAATAAATTTTAATTAATAAACGTAAACAAAAACTTTATATACTTGTTACATAAATAATTATTTCAGTTCACCTCTTCAGAGTACCAGCAATGATGTGCATCATAGACAAGAACCATTTTTTAATATGAATAGTACCAGCTCTTATATTCCGAGGTATAGCATTCCTAATTATATTAATTTTCTATAAATTTTAATTAATCAAAATAAACAAAGACTTTACATACATGTTACATAAATAATTATTTCAGTTTACCTCTTCCGAGTACCAGCACCAGCAATGAAGTGCACCATAGACAAGAACCAGTTTCTGGTAGGAATAGTGCCAGCTCTTATATTCCGAGGTATAACATTCCTAATTCTATTAATTTTCATTAAATTTTAATTAATAAACATAAACAAAAATAAATAAATATATCATCACGGCATATTACCCATTTCTGGGTGTGCCAGTATCTACAACACATCTAGACATTGGTAATGATGACGATATATTTTACCGTGTGGGCGCTTACCAGGCGTCACCTCACGGGCACCCATAGCTGGTGTGGAGAGTGCACCACAGGGGTCGATCCCGACAGGCACCAAATAAACATAAACAAAAACTTTATATACTTGTTTCATAAATAATTATTTCAGTTCACCTCTTCCGAGTACCAGCAATGATGTGCACCATAGACAAGAACCAGTTTCTAATATGAATAGTACCAGCTCTTATATTCCGAGGTACAGCATTCCTAATTATATTAATTTTCTATAAATTTTAATTAATAAAAATAAACACTAACTTTACATACTTGTTACATAAATAATTATTTCAGTTCACCTCTTCCGAGTACCAGCAATGATGTGCACCACAGACAAGAACCAGTTTCTGATGGGAATAGTACCAACTCTTATATTTCGAGGTATAGCATTCCTAATTATATTAATTTTCAATAAATTTTAATAAATAAAATTTGAACATATTATGTGGAAAATATTTCACTGCACGTAAAGAAAATTACAACTTATCTGTGATTACTATGAAATATCTAAAATTAAGATTAAAAAAATCAAAAACAAATTAATTTTGTTGCAGGTTGACAAAACAATTTTTGTTTAAATTTTAAATTAATGTTTTACTTGCAAGATATTTTTTATATATTTCAGTTGAATTTGTATTACTTCATTAAAAGGTTTATTATTATTATTATTATTATTATAAACAAATATGTTTAATATCTACAAATATTTTTGAGATATAGGAGTGACATCAAATCAAGTGAATTTTTAAACAACAACATTATCAAAATGAGTTACCTATTTATATATATATATATATATATATATATATATATATATATATATATATATATATATATATATATATATATCGCTAGATTGTATGTCATAAATTTAATAATTATATGATGAGGTTGCCATGACGTCACTCCTACATGAGTTTGTTGCTCCTGTACATTGGAGTTATAGCCGATCTCAAAACAAATAATCTCTCTCTGATCGTCTGATTTTGTACATTTTCTAGTTATGTTATTATTTAATATTTTAGGCTGGGTTCCAGGCAATCGCCGAATATAATGTCACTAGATGGAGCATTTAATCCTTTGATTCCCCTGCTAGACATAACTCCGGATCCATCTGATATAATGGTATGAAAAAAATACGTCATGTGGATATTTGGTTTGGGTGTAATAAATTAGTCGTAGATAAAGTATAGTGAGGTAATAAAAATTTCTGGATTGCAGTCACAAAATTTTATTTAAATTCTCGGGTCGACCGGTGTGAGCTTCACATGAGCCTTCCTCAGGAGATGAGAAAATTTAAATAAAATTTTGTGACTGCAATCCAGAAATTTTTATTACCTCATCAATTTATCCAGTCAAGGAACTTTTTCTATCATAAAGTATTTATTTATTTACCCAACAGGAAAAAACCCAATTACAGAGTAACAAAAACAAGAATAAGTAATAAAGCATCAGTACATACATAAATATACAGTAAGACTAAAGAAAATGTATATAAGTAACAATGAAATATATATATCTGTAGGTTCTAAATTAATCTCTCAGGCAATAATCAACTGTATTAGAATATTTTAGAAGTGAATCACTAAAATCAAGTGCGTCGCAGTATTTATTAAACGATCGACACATAGTGTTAATGGGCTTGAGTAATGAATATTAGTGCGTGAGAGATCGCAGAGAAATACTAATGTGGAGCGAGTATTACATGGTCTGACATGGAAATTAAGTTCGGCTAAAAGAGTAGGACTAAATATGAAATTGTTAACCAATTTATACAAAAACAAGAGTTGAAATTTGGAGCGGCGAGTATTTAAACTTTCTATACTGAAGGTATTAAGCAGAATTTTATAATCCATGTTCGGCCATGTTCGGTGTAGCCTATAATAAAGAATACTGCAAAATTTTTTCTGCACATTTTCGATTTTCTTAATATAATTAGCATATAAAGGACTCCAAATAATGCATCCATACTCCAATTTGCTTCTAACAAAAGAAAAATATAAACTAAATATTGTCATATTGTTCCGAAAATTATGCGAATTGCGAAGTACAAATCCCAGAGTTTTATATGCATCTGAGGTTAATTTATCCAAGTGCTGGGTGAATTGAAATTTATTATTAAAGTAGATCCCAAGATCTTTAACTAGAGTTACTCTGTTCAAAGCAATGTCGCCCATAGCATAATCAGAATGCATAGGATTAAATTTTCGAGTGATGCTCATAACACAACATTTGTTGATGTTAAAAAATAAATTATTCTTCAGAGACCATTGATAAACGTTTCTGAGATCTGATTGCAACTCGAGATAATCGTTGGTCGATGAAATTTTATGAAAAATTTTGAAGTCTTCTGCAAATAGTAAACATTTAGAAAACTTCACAACATCAACAATGTCATTGACAAATAGAATAAATAACAAAGGGCCAAGGACAGAGCCTTGAGGTACCTCAGATGCAGGCGTGAAAGAATTGGAGCAATAACCTCTTACATTTACATAATGGATATAGTATAGTATATAACTCGTTATAATGGCTATTATTACATCCCTTGAATGATTACAACCCGTGCTCGCTTTTCTCATTCATGTTGTAGATTTCATCCTTGGTATTAATAGCATCCATTATTTTATGTTCTTTCCATAGGGCGGAGCAGGTGCCGGAAATATTCTGCGCAGTCTACTAGAAGCAAATCCCATGATGAATAACCCCAGAGAAAACAACCCAGTTGCAACACCATTATTTTTTGACCCAATGACTCTTTTCGGACCTGACCAATTTGAATTGCAATCCATGACGTTTGAACGCAGCCCCGCGCCTTCTGAAACCCAGCCCATGGTAGGGGTACCCGTTTCTATGATAAGAGAATATAGACAAGGAGCTGGGATGCAACAAAATAGGGAGCCCCATTTCATACCCTTTCCTGTAGGAAGTATTGAAGAGATGTTTCGATTGTTGGACATTAGCCCCGATCCAGAAAACCCGTTGTTAAATGCTGACCCAGTAACACATGGAGATAATCCCAGGGCTGCATCAGTACACACTATCATGGCATTCTTCATTATTATCCTGATGATATTGAACAGGTAAATTTGTTGTAGATTTGTTCAAACATTTATGATTAGGCGAGAATTTTGAAATGTTCATAATATACCTACATACATACATAAAATCACGCGTTTCCCACTTAGTGGGTTAGCAAAAACCCGAAAACAATAAGAAAAGGAATGAAAGTAAGAGCTCCACTGAATCACTTAACTCTTTAAAAACATTCTTCTTTCGCCTTGTCCAAAATCATCATAACATTCATACAAGAACATATTAATGTGACCGATTTTCGGTAGCGAATAACGCATCCGGACCACAATAATAGTTACACAAAAATCATCTTTCGCTACATATTCCTGTACAAACATACTCCGTTCTTCTCGTCCACATAAAAGTTCAGCTGTCTCTCCATTCTCATAAAACATTCTTACTTACCATACATCTTCACACCACAATAATTACGAAACAATCATCCTTCGCCACACATTCCTATCCAGGCAAACTTCTTTCGCCTCAGCCACATTCATAATCGTATACATGCTCTTCTTCTCTTTCCACTCGGAAACTTACGCTCCTTCAAAACACTACCAATCACATCCATCCACTTACACACTGGACGGCCACGCAATCGAACACCCTCAACTTTACCAACATATATGCGTTTTACAAGTCGTTCACTCATCATTCTCTCCACATGACCAAACCATCTCAACTGACTCACTGCAACTCTCTTAACTACATTCTTCCTAACCATACATTCTTCATACACCAAATTATTCCTCACGCGATCCCGTCTTGTATACCCACAAACACCACGTAACCGGTAGTTCGAATGCGATTTTGGTTTTACCATAAAATAGGAGCACTGTCATCTACTAATAGATTGGGTTTGTAATACAAATTTAGAGCCAAACTATAGACCAAGGTTTAAAACCGCATTCGTAATACTAGTCATGTTCTTGTTTGATATATTTTTAAAATTTATATTTTGTTACAGGGATACCCTTCCAGCTACCCGTTAGGAAGAAAATTATTTTTAGATTCAATTTATACTTAAAATTTCTTTTAATATGTTCCATAATTATAATTACTTTTAATATGTTCCATAATTATAATTTCTTTTAATATGTTCCATAATAATAATTTCTTTTAATATGTTCCATAATTATAATATCTTTGTAGTCGTTCAGGTTTAGAGTACAAATAAACAGTCGTTCATTAGTTTCACGAAATTTATATTTTTTATTCTCTATACGAAAAAAATGTCATTGACACACCCATAGTGGATTTACTTCAGCCTTAGGGGAATGCTTACAAAATCAGGATAAAACCATTCCTGCCATTATCACATGGTGAACCGGCCAGAAATTGAGACACATCGTACAGTAGTTAGGGATCTAGGTAACAAATTCCACCGGAAGTATCATTTGTGCCTCATATTCGTGATGCTTACAACTCAGCTATGCGTATATTGGGTTTTGTACCCAAAAATAACCGGATTTATTTTCTGGAGGGCGGTAGGGCACTAGTTTCAACTTCTCCCGCTAGGTAACTCTAATAGACACCTTCTTGGACCTGTTTCTCAAGTAACATCCTTGGGGATACACTCAGTGTGATTTTTTTTAGTAAGCGCTGTTCGACGAAATCGGCAATTTTTGCAATAGCAGACATTAAAGTTTTGTTTCCCGTCAAGGAAATCATCAGGGGAAACTGCGGCAAAAATCGGAGGGCTTAAAAGTGGTCGAATGTAAATTTCAAGGACACTTCTCGACTTCCAAAACGAAGGAAAAATCCATTATACGATCATGTCTGATCGTCCTAAAACAGTCGAAGAATTAGAGGAACTCACTGAAATATCCTGAAATTTGTGTCAACAAATTTTGACTGCAAATTTGAAGATTAAACTTTTTGTAGCAAAATTTGTTCCACGTGTGCTTGCCGACGACCAGAGAGCCAGCCATTTGAATGTATGCCAGGAATTGAAAGAATCCCGGACTTTTTGTAAGCTCTCCCAAGCACTGCTACTGGTTTCCCTAACTAGAAAAAGAACTTGATGTTAACACATTGATCTTTAATGTCTGCTATTACAAAATCGCCAAAGTCAAACAGCGCTTATGAAAAAAAATCACCCTGACCGCCCAGATGTATGCTCAAGGATGACGTTTGAGAAACAGATCCAAAAAGGTGTCTAATATAGACACCTACCGAGAGAAGTTGGAACCAGGGCTCTATCACCCGCCAGAAAATAAATCCGGTTATTTTTGGGTACCCCCTCGTATAGCTGTTATTTTTACGCTGTTTTATTCTTTCATTCGATCCAAATTAGCAGCATAATTTGGAGACTTGTTTACGAGGCTCACCAAGGTTTACTAAAATCCGTTTTAAAAAAATTCTTAGACTTATTTATTTTAAAATCTATTTTTGATTTATATAAACGATTTTAGTCATTATATGCTACCTATAAAAACAGTGCAATTTGCAGATGATACCAGCTTAATAAATGCCCACAGTGATGTCTCAGAGTTGGTGAAATTAGTTAAACATGATCTCCAGAAGGCGGAACAGTGGTTCACAGCTAATAAATTAAAGTTAAATTCAGATAAAACTCAAAAAATTATAATATCTTCAAACTGCAGTATTTCGAAAGGAAATTCAGTAAATGTTCTTGGTATACTTGTTGATGATGGTCTGAACTGGGATAATCATGTTGAAAATCTTGCTAGTAAACTATCTTCCATAATTTTTTTGATACGTAAATTACAGTCATTATTGAATTTAGATTCTTTAAAAATTATATATTTTGGACTCTTCCACTCGTGTATTAATTACGGTGTTATTTTATGGGGTAACTCCAAAAATTCAATCAAAATTTTTAAACTTCAAAAGCAAGCGATTAGAATTATGCTTAAAACAGATTTCAGAGAACATTGTAAACCCTTCTTTATTGGTTTGGGAATTCTTCCGCTTCCTTGTCTCTTTATTCTCAATTCTTTAGTTGAAATTCATAAAAATAAAAATAGTTTCACGGTTGCCTCGGATATTCATAATTACTCGACAAGGTCAGCAAATTTTATGAGAAATGCTCGTTTCAGGCTTAATAAATCTAAAAATAATTCTCTTGACTTAAATTTATATAATTTTTTACCATCTTCAACTAAAAACTTGAACAATTTAGTATTTAAAAAGAAAATCAAAAATTTCTTATTAAAATATTGTTTTTATTCAATTCACGAATTTTACAATCATAAATTCACTGATATGGACTGGATTTGATGGGTAAGTACATCAATTTTTATTGTAAATTATTTAAAATAAATTATTTATGTAGTTTAGTTTTAAGGACGTGCTATAAACAATTTACATTGTAATATAGTTAAATAAGTGAATATATATATATATATATATATATATATATATATATATATATATATATATATATATATATAAATCCTACTCTGATAGAAATATGCCGTACTCAGCCTTATTACGTATATTCGATGTAAAGAGCCTTTGGAACACCGTGAAAACATTCATAATCTTCATCTTTTTAATCTCATTAATAATAGAATCGATGACCCTCGATGTCTTGCTCTATTATATTTGCATTCCGCTTTACAATAAATTCTCTGATTTGGACAAATTTCACTTGAATTACAAATAATTGCGCAATTCTTTGTATTCTTGAATGTTTTTATATTATCTTGTTTCGTTTTTTTTTTTTAACTAAATAAATAGATAAACAAATGTGTTCATATTTTTGGACGATTCTGTATTTGCTCTTTTTTAGAAGGCGCCTTTTGCTTACGTGACAATCCTTGAAATTTTGATAACATATTAATATAATTATTGCTTCTTATTAGTGATCATTGTTTCTTTACACGTGTCAACAATAATAACATATTTTTTCCTGCGTATAAAATTCAGTGTATGTTGATGTTCTTATCGGTAAATGGAATATTACTTTGTCTCACGATTGGATTACTGGCACCATGGATGTTTGGGTTACGATGCGGTGCGAAGCTACTGGTAAACAAGTCAAGTTACCATTGTTTTAAATTCCAGAATGGCAGGCATTGTCTCATGTGATTTGTCACGTAGGCCGATGATATAATTTATTTTAAAATGTAGTGCAATTTATTCTAAAAAAATTGTCGTCAAATTATTACAAATAATTTGTTCAGATAATTATTTGCATTCCTCATAAATAATCAGTAGCAATAATGAATGTTTACTTTTATGAAAAGAAATATGGGCAATAGGCCAAATTTATAAAATTATTTTATAATAAATCTATCTAGACTATTTTTATTAGATTCTACCATTCATTTCGAAGAAAATTATTTAATTTGAAATGAAAATGAATTTTTTTTTATAAAACTAAAATATTTTATAGTATTAACAACATATGGGGTCGCATGGTCGTGTGTATATAGTATCTGGTTGCCAATCTGGTGACCCGGGTTCGATCCCGACCAGTGCAGACTTCTAATCGCACATAAGTAATCCCTGTGGTGCACTCTCCACACCAGCTATGAGTGCTCGTGAGGCAATGCCTGGTAAGCGCCCACACGGTAAAAATATATCGTCATCATTACTAGAGATGCATTCGGACGGGCCGGGCCGGGCTTTGAGGTTTAGATCGACTCGGCCCGAAAATAAAAATTACCGGCCCGACTCGAAGATCGACTCGACAAAAAAATTTGCTAGCCCGGCTCGAAAATTGACTCGAAATCGGGCCGGGCTGGGCCAAAGCTCGAAATTGGGTGCATCCGGCATTCCTAATGTTGATTTTTAAGTTAAGGCGAAATGTTTAACTTTTTTCGTGTCAAACTTATAAAAAACCTCTACATTCTTATAACTTTCAACATTATTAACATAAGTTGTTAAAAAAGAGACCCTTCTAGTGTAAGTTTGATATAAAAATTACAGACCTACGGGTATTTAACACTTTGTTTACCAAAGAATTTAAACAACTTTTTCACAAATCTTATATAAAGAAATATAATTTTAATTTACATAAGGATTTTTTATTTAACTTTGTTTCTGCTCAAAAATAGGACAAGAAATCATTATGGTAGCAACAAAAATCACTTTTATTTAAGTATACGAGTAATAACAATAATAATAGAAACATCACAATATAATTATTATGCTTTAATGAATAACCTTGAATTGTTGAAGTAAAATAATACATTTTTATTTATTAATATGTGAAGTGTGTTGTTATTAAATCATTTTGATCCTTTTTAACTTCATCCATTTTCATTAAAATATTAAGGAAACTGTGCATTTGATTGAACTATAAGATTTTTCGGGCCGGCCCGAAAAGCTTGAATTTTCGGGCCGGGCCAAAATCAAAACTCCGACTCGCCTCGATTTTTGAAAATGATTAGCCCGATTCGGCCCGATAAAAAATATCTTCGGCCCGGCTCGATGATCGACTCGAAATCGAGGCGGGCTTTGGGACGGGCCGGGCCAAAGCTCGAAATCGAGTGCATCTCTAATCATTACCGATGTGTACATGTATTGCAGATACTGGCACACCCAGAAATGGGTAATATGCCGTGATGATATATTTATTTTATTTATTAATAACATATTCTTGTGCAAGTCGGTTTGCTCTATTTTCCATTTTTATTTTTCTACGTCAGGCTTCTACAAAAATATAATTTAATAAATTTGCCACATGTAGAAAGCAACTAAACTAGTTTTTTTTTTTATGACGAAAAAATATTTATTGGGATAAAAATTAGAATTGTTTTTGTTAATTTCATGTTTTGATATTAAAAACTAAATTTTACCTTTCTTCAAGTAATATGTATAAAAATAAATAAATAACTATATCATCACGGAATATTACCCATTGCTGGATGTGCCAATTTTTGCTCACAGATATCGGTATTCAATCATATTCGTATTTATGCCGTGCTGGCGTTTACCAGGTGTCACTTCACGGGCACTCATTGCTAGCGTAGAGGTGCACCACAGGGGTCACTTTTGTGTCATTTAAAATTCGAAATAATTTTTAGCGTCTGTCGGGTTCGAACCCGGGTTATCATATTCTTGACCAGACACTTAGGCACACAAAGGCTCGTAGTATGATCACGGTTTCAACTAAAACGATGTTTTAGGAAATGTTAAATTTCATTATTTAATAACAATAATAAATAATATTAAATATATCAAAATATGATTTTAAAGCAGAACATAGTTTGTATTTAGAGATGCACTCGATTTCGAGCTTTGACCCGGCCCGGCCCGAAGACCGCCTCGATTTTGAGTCGAGCATCGAGCCGGGCCGAAGATATTTTTATCGGGCCGAATCGGGCTAATCATTTTCAAAAATCGAGGCGAGTCGGACTTTTGATTTTGGCCCGGCCCGAAAATTCGAGCTTTTCGGGCCGGCCCGAAAAATCTTATAGTTCAATCAAATACACAGTTTCCTTAATATTTTAATGAAAATGGCTGAAGTTAAAAAGGATCAAAATGATTTAATAACAACAAACTTCACATATTAATAAATAAAAATGTATTATTTTACTTCAAGAATTCAAGGTTATTCATTAAAGCATAATAATTATATTGTGATGTTGCTGTTATTATTGTTATTACTCGTATATTTAAATAAAAGTGATTTTTATTCCTACCATAATGATTTCTTGTCCTATTTTTGAGCAGAAACAAAGTTAGATAAAAAATCCTTATGTAAATTATATTTTTTTATGTAAGATTTGTGAAAAAGTTGTTTAAATTTTCGAACGGCTTTGGTAAACAAAGTGTTAAATACACGTAGGTCTGTAATTTTTATAACAAACTTACACTAGAAGGGTCTCTTTTTGAACTACTTATGTTAGTAGTTTTTTATAAGTTTGACACGAAAAAAGTTAAACATTTTGCTTTAACATAAAAATCAACATTAGGAATGCCGGATGCCCAATTTCGAGCTTTGGCCCGGCCCGGCCCGAAGCTCGGCCCGATTTCGAGTCAATTTTCGAGCCGGGCTAGCTAATTTTTTTGTCGAGTCGATCTTCGAGTCGGGCCGGTAATTTTTATTTTCGGGCCGAGTCGATCCAAACCTCAAAGCCCGCCTGGCCCGGCCCGAATGCATCTCTAGAGTGCATCACAGGGGTCACTTTTATGTCATTTAAAATACGAAATAATTTTTAGCGTCTGTCGGGTTCGAACCCGGGTTATCTTATTCTTGACCAGACACTCAGGCACACAAAGGCTCGTAGTATGATCACGGTTTTAACTAAAACGCTGTTTTAGGAAATGTTAAATTTCATTATTTAATAATAATAAATAAAATAAATATATCATCACGGCATATTACCCATTTCTGGGTGTGCCAGTATCTACAACACATGCAGACATCGGTAATGATGACGATATATTTTACCGTGTGGGCGCTTACCAGGCGTCACCGCACGGGCACTCATAGCTGGTGTGGAGAGTGCACCACAGGGGTCACTTTTGTGCCATTTAAAATTGGAAATATTTGGCGCCTGTCGGGATCGAACCCGGTTCCCCCAGGTTCGCGACCATACACTCAGGCACGCGGCCTCGAGACCCCATAAATAATATCAAATATATCAAAATATGATTTTAAAGCAGAATATAGTTTGTATTCAAACAAATATTTAAAAAAATCGTTCTTTAAACATAAGGGTGAAATTAAATGTTTAAATTTGAATTTGACATTTCTAAAACAGTGTTTTAATTAAAACCGTGATCACAAGGCCGGCGCTAGGGGCAAGGCGGCGAGACGTCCGCTTAGAGCGGCACTTTTAAGAGGCGGCATTTTTATCGATCGACGTCAAGAGAATTTTTTAATTTGTAATTACATTTTGTTTATTAATAAACACAAAAATTACTGGAAAATTAAAATTACTAAATATGTAGTTATTTATGCAACAAGAGTAAAAGCATTCTTTTATTTCACGAATAGGAAAGTTTGACCAAAGAGTTTGTGAAATAAGACAGTTTAATTTTTTTTACTTCTACAATAAAAGTGTGAAAAAAGGGCCATAATGGTTCATTATTTCACTCGTTTGCATTTAAAAAAGTGCATACTTTTATTTGTTAAAAAAGACATCTTTATAAATCCAAGTGTGCAAACCAAAATTCCATATTATTTCAGATTTAGAAGTTATTTGCATAAATAAAAATCAAAAATAATTGATTTTTTGCATTTATCTAGTGACCTATGAATTTTTCCGAAAAAACAAATACATTTTTCAATGGTCTACTAATAGGGCAACTTTACCCTAATTTAACCGACTTTGTATCTATTATAATGGCGAGCCTGTAGAAGTAGTTATTTAATTTTATATTTTAAATAACCTCCCCCTCCCCCCACCTGATAGGGCGCAATAAAAAAAAGTTCGCCTCGGGCGGCAAAATAGTTAGCGCCGGCCCTGCGTGATCATACTATGAGCCAATAGATTTAATATTAAGTGGCACTTAATAGTAGGTACGCGTGCTTTAATTAGTTCAATATTAATGTTAAAGAGGGCTAAATTGGAAAAAATTGTAGAACCGAGCTATTTTTAAATAAAAATTGGTATTCCATATTTTTCATACAATGTGTGTAGAAAATGCGATATATAGTTTATTAGAATTGTTTTTTGCATAAATATTAATATGCTATCTACGACAATGCGCAAAAAGTTTGAGTGCCAATTATGAATCACAAGATATATAAGGCGATGTATGCCCCCCACCCTTCAAAAATCCAGTGGTCATCAGTTAAATGAAGTCGCAGGTAGTAATTAGTGCATCCGACATTAATTTTCGTGCATAATTCTTTCTCAAGTGCGTGTTTCTGTGTACATTTCTAGTGATTTTAACAGGTAGTGTACCAACATTTTCTACTATTTTTGTAAATTAAGTCATTAGTATGAATATTATATCACACAATTTTCAAAAAGGATTGTAATTATGTAAAGAAAACACTTGGTTAGTTTCACAGGTTTAAAGAAAGTTCTTTACTATACAATTTCGGCAATTACAAGCGACATCAGAGGAAATATACTAATACAGAAAAACTACAATAATGCATGTATACTTATTACTATTATATTTTACTAGGAAACTTTACTAACATCACAACATTTGCCGAAGGCTTTAATTTCTAAAAATTTAAATGCTCTAAATTTGCTTACACTTACGTAACATTGTCTTTACAATCAAATAATATTACTACCAAGTTTATATCTCTACCCATTTTTGAATTATTGCCCCAAAAGTCAATATACCCACATTTAGATAAAAACTTCAAAATTTTCAAAAATCTAATTTTTATCTGTCTAGATAGTTCTCAGTTCACTGATTCCAAATTTTGAAACCGCAGGTCGATATCTCTTTTCGTTCTCGAGATATTTAGATTCAAAGTTTTGCTCAAAACTACCCATTTTTGGGTAATAACCCAAAAATGGGTCGAGATATGAATTTGGAGATATCATCATTCGATTCTACGGGCAAAATTACATAAGTATACCAATTTTCATAATTTTTGAACACCGCATACAATCTCTAAAGCAAAATAACTGAAAATGGCAAAAAATCGCAAAAATCTAAGGTGTACCCCTTATGATTTTTTCAGATTTTGGTCGTTTTCAGGAGTTTTCAAACTTTTATTCATAAAAAATGAACCGTTTAGTCAAAAATTATGAAAATTGGTATACTTATATATTTTTATCCGTAGAATCGAATGGTGGTGTCGCCAAATTTGTATCTCCACCCATTTTTGGGTTATTACCCAAAAATGGGCAGTTTTACGCAAAAGTTTAAATCTAAATATCTCGAGAACGAAAAGAGATATCGACCTGCCGTTTCAAAATTTAGAATCAGCGCATTGAGAAGTATCTAGATACATAAAAAATAGATTTTTGAAAATTTTAAAGTTTTTATCTGAATATGGAATATATTACTTATACTATAAAGCAAAAATGGGGGGTTAAGACCGTCCCTCGACTTTTGGTGACGAGAAATATACAGGGTGGTGGCGGTTAAGGGTGAACATAGGAATTTAACATAGGATTTTAGTTTTATGTAATACAAACTTGTATAAAATTAAAATTAGCATATAAAACTATTTTTACATGTTTTAGTTTTTGGTTTCTTCGCAATTTTAAAAAGAAATACCAAAATTTCGGCTTATTAGTAACAATAGCCATGGAATTTGTTTTCTTTTTTTCTTGTTTTCATAAATTATTTATAAACGTCAAACGTCAATTTGACATATGGAAAAGACATAAAGTAAATAATGAATGTTTATTCGAATGAGAAACAAATAATGGCGGATCTATGGGGAGGATAAAGGGAGTAATTACCCCATTTATAGAAATTTAAAATGTATGGTAATGACGGTTTTTATTTAATTATAAATACATGAAAATACTTATACAGATAAATGAAAGATCCTTAATGTTTAGGCCTAGTTTATAATTTGTGATAGACTTTTGAGCGGTAAGAAATTGCGATTGTGTGTGCGCTTTTGTTTGGGAAAATAACTAAATAAATAAATAAATAAATAAATAAACATATCATCACGGCATATTACTCATTGCTGATTGTGGGATAATGAGTTGTTAACTAATGGCACTATAAGCGGATTAGTTGAGATATTCTTTTATAATTTTCGTTACTAGGTAGGTATGTGTAAGTAATATGTTATCTATGTATATAGCTACATACATACCGTTGCTAATTCATATATCCAGATGCAATTATACTAAATCAAGGTATCTTGTTCAAACATCTTCGTAAATTTGGTAAATGGTAGGTTCAAATTTCATAAAAGATTGGGAATTAAAGGAAAGTACTCGTATAACATAGAATATTTATCGCAAAAAAATACTAATCTATAATTTTATAGGTTATTTTTTTAGTCAAACAGAAGATTCTTATCATCTGACAATTTTTTAAATACCGAAAACGAAGAAATCCATAAAAAATATAAATTACTATACAAAACGAAGATATTTTAGTGAGATACATTTATATATTATTGTATCTTGTTAAAATATCTTGTTTTGTGGTAATTTCATCTACATATCTTATTTTCGTAAATTTGGTAAAATGGATGTTTCAAATTTCATAAGAAATTTGGAATTAAAGGAAAGTATAATATATAATATCTATAAAAAATACTAGCTTTATTTTTCTAGGTATTTTTTCTACTAAAACAAGATTATTATCATCTGACAACAGTTTTTATAACAAAAATGAAGAAAAGCTATATTTTATCCAAGGTAATGACACGGCTTCTGTAACTTGTATTTATAATAGTTACAGCTGTCATGTCATATAACTTGTGTAAAATTAACCCCTGCTTAATAATTTCCAACTACATATTGCTGTACGAATACTGAAAGGAGTAGTGGTCGGTATTTTAAATTTTCTTCACTTCACTATTGTTCAGTGGTTTTTAAACTTTATGTTACTACGCCCCCTTTAAAATTTTTTGTTGTATTATATATTATATTATGTTCGTATTTCACTGACTATAACATTAATATATGCGAACAACTGTACCATTTCCCATTGTTTGTATCTTGTTTAAATATCTTGATTTGTAGCAATTTCGTTCATCATCTATTTTACCTTCGTAAATTAGGTATTTAAATAAAATGGAAGGTTCAAATCTCATGAAAGATTGAGAATTATAGGAAAGTGTATATCTGTATATATACAAAAACAAAGAAAACCTTTATTTTATCCAGGACATGATGCGACTTTTGTAACTCGTATTTAGAAAAAGTTACAGCTGTCGCGTGATAAGTTGTGTAAAATAAACACTAATATAATAATTATCCTTTAAATAAATATTGCTATACGAGTACTGAAAGGAGTAGTGTTTGGGATTTTTAATTTAATAAATGCCGGCGTTATTCCTTTCGACACTAGTAAAGCACAGGCAACGCCACCCTAGGGACATGTAAGGTCAGTGACGGCTCAAGGCGTGAGCCACTTTGGCACTCGCTCAGGGCGCCTGGCTTATTGGGGCGCTCAAAAAATCTAAAAACTCTACTATACTGTACCTGTACGAGTATTATATTAAATTTTGGAACCCTTTCAGAGTTAGTTTTGTTTTATTTTATCACCCACCGCTCTGACATGTTTAAAATTTAGATAACGCGATTTAAAAATTTGAATTCGGCATGAAATTCTTTTTCATATTTGTATTGCACAATTTTTTCAGATGTTTTTCGCGATTTACTAACTACTTAAAACTCATGAAATTATTACTAACTTAAATAGTATCTGTGAATCGACCTATTTCTCTTTCACTATTTAATAATATTATTTATTTTTAATCGTGTCAAAATTTTGGATGAAAACATGGGAAATTTTCAGATGTTTAAAATATTAGAAGAATTTCATTAAGTTAAAGTTACTCGCGATCGCCCAACGGTACAAATCGTGTAATATACATATGCGTTATAAAAAAGAATTCCATACCGAATTTCAATTTTTAAAACGCGTTGTCCTATATTTAAACATGTTAGAGTGGCAGGAAATACATTGACAAAAGTAACTTTAAAATCATCAAAATATTTCCTAATTCGATGCCACGACGAGTGCAAACTGTTATAAGTATTAAAAGCTATTGGAGTAAATATTAATTATTTAATATTGCAATTTTTTTTGTATTTCAAATTTCTTTAAAAAATTGCAATTGTGGTTAATTATTTTTAAAGGTAACTCTTTGATAGTTCATCATAGGTAAATAATGCAAGAATCGTTCTTGGATAAAAAATGGCGAGCGCCAACTTCGTTCCCTCTAGAAAGGAGATATTATTAAAAATCTGATTTTAGTCGCCATTTTCCAATATGGCGGAGCAAGCTGCAGCGCCAAAAGGTCGCAAATTTAGCATTTTATTCAGGATATGAATTTTTTTAATGGACGGGTGGGGGCGCCCTAATCAAATTTGGCTCAGGGCGCCCATATATCTTGAGCCGGCCCTGTGTAAGGTTAACCTACTACATGTACTATTCAGTCGATGACGTGAAAGAAAACGTAACCATGATTATCTTAAAAACCATGGACGTTGCTTCGATACAATCTACTACTCTTGGTTAAAGCGGTTTACCTATTACAGAAATCCTGCTAACCTAACCTTTAATACTCCTCAGACCAGTTTCCTTTCGTGTCATAGACTGCACTCTGCTGTGTATGTGTGTTATCAAACGTTTTATTTTCCAATTCATCTAGCATTATTACAAGGCTTAAAAAATATAAATATCTTGTTTTGTGGTAATTTCTTCGTCTACATACTTAACTTCATAAATTTCATAATTAGTGTCCATAAGAATTTATTATTAAATGTCAAAAAATGCAGTGTGCATATAGAAAATCTAATGCGATCACTTTAACTTAACGCCCTTAACAATAGTATTCTGCATAGACCTTATTTATTCAAAGGCCTTGTTTTTGACCCTAAATTACCTTTTACCTTTTACTGACCACATAAAACAAGCAAATGGTTTCGCATATAAGAATCTGGGATTAATAATCAGGTGTTTGTCAACTGTCGTTCTGTACAGACATCGTGCCTCAGTGGTGTATTAAATCGTATGTTTCACTAGTGTTTTATACGTTTTTATTTAAATTTTGGTGTCTAAAGTATAATTTTTAGTGCACACATTTAAGTTTAAGTGTAAAAAATCACATGTGAGCCCTATTTAATTCAAATTTCACAGTATATTGTTTTAAAGTAAGTGCATATCAATATTTTTTTCCTAAATCTCTTAGTGCGAAACTGTGCGAAATTATAAACAAGTTAAAACTATTAACTACTTCAACATCGACAGTCAATAACCTACAGTTGACCATATAAATAATTTATAAATATTCGCATATTCAACGCTAATATTCACGATGGTCAACCTATGTCCCATATGTAAAGCCAATATCAATAACCGAAGTAATCCCGGGTTGGCATGTGCGGGACACTGTCAACAATATTACCATTTTGCTTGCACTACAATATCTCCAGTTGAAAAAAATGCACTAACTTCAACTACATCTCCCAATATTCTATGGATATGTACAAAATGTAAATCAGATGCTTCTCCGTCTCAACAATTAACCAGCGACAATCAACCCACGCTAGCAGATATAATGCACGCTCTAAATGAATTGAAAACCTCTGTTGAATTTTGTTGTAATAAAATCGACGACTTCCAGGCTAAAATGAATACATTTTCTGATAAAATTAACTTAGTTGATAAATTACAAGCAGAATGTGACGTACTGAAAGCAAAAGTAAATGATATGGAGCAGCGTTCACGGGCAAACAATATGGAAATCACTGGAATCCCAGAAAAACAAAGCGAGAATTTAATTCAAACTATATGCAATCTTGGAAAAACAATTAATTTTCCTATCAATGAAAGTGATATTGATGCAGTCCATCGAGTAGCACCTTTCAATTATGATAAAAATAAACCGAAAAACATAATCGTTAGGCTCACCTCCCGAATTAAAAAGGATAATTTCGTCTCCTGTGCTCGTAAAATAAAACAATTAAATACTACAATGATAAATTACACAGAAAATAACAAAATTTTTGTTAACGATCACTTGAGCCCATACAACAAAAATATCTTAAAGCAAGCTAAAAATAAAGCCAAAGAAAATAATTATAAATTTACTTGGGTAAAATCGGCAAAAATTTTTGTGCGCAAAAACGAAAATTCTCCTATTTTAATAATAAACTCAGTAAATGATATTCATAAAATAAAATAATTTTTTTCCAATTTAAAAAAAAACATTCTTAATATTAAATTTCACACTAACATGATGAGTCTAAATCGAGGTCTAAATATTTATTACCAAAACGTCCGAGGAATTAAATCGAAACTTAACGCTATTTATAATGAAATTGCTGCTAGTGAATACGACTTAATATTTTTAACAGAAACATGGTTAAACAATAGTATATTGAACTCAGAAATCTGTGACACTAATAAATATTTTGTGTATAGAAGAGATAGGTGTGATGACACTAAATTACAAGGTGGTGGTGTCCTAATTTTAGTGAAAAATAATTTAAAATCATCGATACAGTGTTCTTGGTTATCATCAGCGGAAGATATTTGGGTAACTCTTTCACAGACCAACTTTAAAGTGCACATGTGTTGTGTCTACCTAGCACCATCAACAGACTTTGATATCTACGAGGATCATCTAAACAAAATATCTGATCTTAGATTAGAAAACCCCAATGACTATTTCATAATTATTGGTGACTACAACCTTCCACAATTAGACTGGTCCCCTAAGGATAATTTCTATGAGGCAGTTACTAGTAATAGAAACTCAATTCACGTAGAATTTATCAACTGTATAAATATGTGCAATTTTAATCAATTTAATGGTATTAAAAATGCAAACAACAAAATTCTTGATCTAGTTATAAGTTCTAATGATTGTAAAGTAAGTCTGAGTGATTCACCCATATCTAAAATAGATTCTCATCATCCCCCTCTTGTGATATCTTGTGAACTAAATAATTTCAAATTCCTTAGAAACAATAATATAGTAATGTACAACTTCAATAAATGCGACTATGAAAACTTAATTTTCAAACTCGCTGCAGTTAACTGGAAAAATAAATTTGCTAATTATGATATAAATGAAAATATTAATACCTTTTATTCTATATTAAATAATTTAATTAATGAATATGTACCTACTAAACCATTACGTAAGAATAAATATCCAATCTGGTTCTCATTTTCTTTACGAAAATTAATTAAAGAGAAAAACAAATATCACAAGAGGTGGAAGGTGTACGGAAGACAATCAGATTATACTTCTTTTGCCATTGTACGCAATAGAGTCAAACAAAAACTAAAACTAGATTTTAGCTCATTTGTAAGTAGTACGGAACTAAATTTGCAAAATAATCCCAAATCTTTTTGGACGTACACTAAAACTCTTAGAAACAATAAAAATAAAATTCCAAATTTCGTTCGCTATAATGATTGCGAAGCGCATGCGGGCCAAGAAATTAGCGATTTATTTGCAGATTACTTTGAATCTGTATTTGTGAACAATAATGCTTCAACGAATTGCCCTAATATTACAAACAGCCACCCAAATGTAATTAACTTACACAAACTGAATCTTGATTATGAATCAATTTTTCAGTACCTGTCAACATTGGATACAGGTAAAGGTCCTGGACCCGATCATATTCCAGCCAAATTTATTCGCACATGTGCATATTATTTAACAGAACCGCTACATATTCTATTTAATCAATCACTTGCTGCTGGAATTTTTCCAGATATGTGGAAAACTTCATACGTAACACCAGTTCATAAATCCGGTGACATAAATGATATAACCAATTATCGGCCTATATCTATTCTGTCGACTTTCAGTAAAATTTTTGAAGCCCTTGTAATAAATGTAATTAAGAATGATCTTTATAATATAATTATTCCGGAACAAAACGGATTTTGTCCCGGTAAATCCATTTCCACAAATTTAGTCCCTTTTACTGAATATTTAAGTTCGAATATGGATAAAAGAACACAAGTGGATGTTATATACACGGATTTCAGCAAGGCTTTTGATCGGGTCCATCACCTCACACTTATTCACAAATTAGAGTTGCTGGGAATTCATGGATCATTATTGCGCTGGATTCAGTCTTACATAACAAACCGATCTCAATTAGTCAATTGCAACGGATTCAAGTCAAGGTATATCTATACTACATCTGGAGTACCTCAAGGGTCGCACTTAGGCCCCCTACTTTTCATTTTGTTTATAAATGATATAATAACTTGTTTCCAATATTCTCGTTTCTATCTGTACGCCGACGACTTAAAAATATTCTGCGCTATAAAAAATAGAAATGACAGCATTTTGCTACAAAATGACCTAAACAATCTACAAGAATATTGCGAATCTAATTACTTAACACTAAATGCATCAAAATGTTATGTAATGCATTTCACAAGAAACCGTGAGACTATGATTTTTGATTACCATATTAAAAATATAAAATTGGAAAGAAAAAATGTTATTAAAGATTTGGGAGTGTTTTTTGATCCGAAACTACTTTTTATTGAACACATATATACTTCTGTTAAGCAAGCATACAGGACACTGGGATTCATATTCCGCAGCTGTAAACATTTTAAGAACCCCAACTCTTTAATACATCTATTCAACACTCTGGTTCGTCCTAAGCTAGAATATGCATCCGTTGTTTGGAATCCTTATTATCAAAAATACATTATACTTATAGAAAGAATTCAAAAAAAATTTGTCACTCTTTTAAACTATAAATTTAACTTAAATATTAATAACTATTCACTTCTGTTAAAACATTTCAATATGCATTCGTTGGAAAATAGAAGAATTCAAGCTGACATGATTTTTTTATACAAGTTACTTAATAACATAATATATTCACCTTCAATAATTTCAACATTAAGATTTACTGTAAACACAAAAAGTACGCGTTCAACTAATCTTTTTGCATTACAAACACTTAATACTTACAATTACAAGAACTCGCCAATTAACAGAATCATGTCAACTTATAATTCTAGATTTGTGCATATAGACTTGTTTCATGTATCACTATGTATTTTTAAAAAAGAGGTGGTAAATGTTTTGTCTTAATCGATAACACTGATTTCTTCATTACTTTATATTGTACTTATATAACTTAAATCACTTAGGTATGATTTATGTACTATTTTTGTATTATTTATGTCGTGGAAACCTGTAATTGGTATTTGTACACTGTTGGTTTCCCTTAATGATAAATAAATAAATAGATAAATAAATAAAAGCAGAAAGATTAGAATATCACTTAAATTTTTGTATCATGGCATTTTTCATTTTAGACTCCAAAACTACAGATATAACTAATTTTTAAAGAAAGTAGTATTTAAAGGAAAATAAAATATCGTATATTGATTGCCAAATATTTATTAATTCTACTTTTTTGCAGGTATATTTAAAAAAATTGGAAAATAAATTATATTAAATATTTTTAGAGGATCATTGTTATTTTTTTATCTTTTTCCATAAAAAGGATACTATAATTGAATACAAATGTTGCATTTAAAAAAGGAGTGGAATAAAATATTGAATAACTAAAAATGTAAGTGTTAGGTCTTTAATAATAGTTTAGTATTATCAGAGACCCTGGCACTTACTTACAAGCCTTACAGATTAACACTATACAAGAAATCGCAAAAAAACTACTACAAGTAACCTAATCAATTAAAGAAACACTTCGACTTACGCAATATATATAGGAAACTAATTAACTACAAATATTTTAATTAATCGACATATACTATTACTCAATTTCGTTAAATAAAATTTAAAATAAGTAAGTATTGATTTTCCCAATAACGTAACATATAACTATGACTTTTGCATATTTTAGTCCAAATCTTGCGAATACGCAATCCAACAAAGTAATTCCAAATACAAAATATGAAACAAAAAAAAGAGCAAAATAAAACTAAAAATTAGACAAAATATTTATTAAAATACGAGACGAATAATATTTGGAGGTTTCACCAAATAAAATTAAAAAAGGTAAGTACCTATTAATACTCGCAAATGAAAATTATTAAAATACCTTTATTTATTTTAGACAGAACAAAATTTTATTTCAATATACGAATACTACTGTAACGAATGTTTTACATTTTTTTATTCTTTTAACAATGATGTAAATATTAAAGAAGGTAGGTATAGATGATTGTATAAAATGTAATATTACACACAACTTTCTATACCTTCATAATTTAGTTTCAGATGAAATGTACCTTAAAAAACATCGAAAATTAGACACCTGTACACTAGGCTTTCATAGTAAGTGTGGATTCTCTTATAATATTCAATATCATAAAAAAGTTTTGCATTTACAGATTAAATACATCGTACAGAAATATTTATTTAAATTATGCAATCGCAAATGACATACTTATAATTTGTGGAAAAATGGGAAAACCTTTATTTGGTAAATGCATATTATGTATTAAATTAGATCGCAAATAAATAATATATTCTATATTTACAGATAATTTTATATGAGGTATATGCAAGTATTATACTTTTTAAAATACACTGTACTTCATAAATGAAACATCCACGGATGAATAACAATAAAATTAATTTTTTTACATACTTGTAATTTTGTGGTAGAAAATGAAGAAAATGTTGAAGTAGGTAGGTATTCATGGTTGTATATAATTTTAATATTATATGCAGCCATCTATATCTAGACAAATTCCAGGTGAACTATAACTAAATGAGTGAAGTATATATTTATAATTACAAAAATGGATAAAGCAGTTGTATATTTAATATCGAACTAACGTGATCTGTGTATACAAGAGTACATGTTTTAGAGAAAATGTAATAAAAAACAGCAATAATAAATTAAAAATAAAGAAAATGCTACCTTAGGTAAGTACAATAATATAATTATGTTTATATTTAGTACGTATATAAATGAATTTGTATTTCTAGGAATTTAGCGAAAAGTAGTAAAACATTATTCACAAAATGTAATTTTACATTAATATTCTTACAGCGAATGAAATGTCTTAAAATGTAGGTATAGATGGTTGTATATAATGTTAATGTTATACGCAATTGTCTATATCTAATAAAAAGTTTCAGATAAAATTAACTGAGAAAATCAAGAAATAAATTAACTACCGGGAAATATATATGCAGCAAGTATAGATTACATTTCAAATTAATATTTGATATGAAGATGTACATCATATTTAGATATAATTTAGTTACAATTCAGCAAAAGGAATATGATAAATAATGGCTGCAAGAACTTCTTCACTGGAAAGGTGATGAAGGAAAGAAAATTACTGGATTTCAGTCAAATATTAAATATATTTTCCGCCTCTACTGGTTTCGACATCTCATGTGTCTTCTTCAGGAGGTGAAAATTTTTAGATTGTAAAACATGGATAAATACATAAGACAATAATAAAATTTAAAAAAATAAATAAATAAATACATTACAATGGCACCCTTTTTTTCAAAAAAAAGGGTGCCATTGTTAAATCAAGGTTTATAAAAGTATATCTTAATTTATTGACGACTACATGAGTTTTTTAATGTATTTATTTATTTTTTTAAATTTTGACGACTATTGTATGTATTATATGTTATTTATTATTGTCTTATGTATTTATCCATGTTTTATAATCTAAAAATTTTCACCTCCTGGAGAAGACACATGAGGTGTCGAAACCGGTAGAGGCGGAAAATATATTTAATATTTCACTGAAATCCAGTAATTTTCTTTCCTTCATGATAAATAATATCAATTCTCATCGAAGTTCAATATAGAGGCAGTAGGGGATGTAGTGTAAATATTTTTTTTTTGACGGTAAGTGTTGATGGCCTAAATAATATGAATATCACTATTTAGTGCTATCTTCATTTACAGATAAATTGTGTATCGTTGAGTATTATCCGAAGTAAGCTACTTTAGAATTGCTAATTCTACAATCACTCATAATTTCGATGGTTC
The DNA here is from genome assembly GCA_943142095.1 of Ophonus ardosiacus. Classification (NCBI taxonomy): domain Eukaryota; kingdom Metazoa; phylum Arthropoda; class Insecta; order Coleoptera; family Carabidae; genus Ophonus; species Ophonus ardosiacus. The sequence continues at coordinate 44,819,795 of OW964833.1, read as the reverse complement.
AGCATGGTGATAATTTTTACAGGTATCGGTATATCTATTTTTCTTTGATTTTCTGCTAATATGTACAGAGTGTTTCCTTTAAAATAACCAGTGCTTTTTTAAGCTAAGTAATGATCATTTAAAAATATATAATTTTATTCTACAGATTGAAAACCACTAGTTGAATTTTCGGTTTGTTATTGATAATTTAGTCCCTTACTCTTGATCTTTTCTTTGTATATAACATTTTTCTCTAAAGTAATTAGTTTGCCCAAAAAAGCATTTGTTGTTTTAAATGAAACATCCTGTATACATTTTTTTTGTCCCACAGGACAGTAAACCTATAATACAGGCCTGGAAAATCTGGTCATTTGCTGGTCATCTCCAATGGATTCACTTCAGACTTATGCCCGCTTTTACAAACAAAAATAATCTCGATTTTCAAAATATAAAATCTTGGATTATAATTATAATCCTGGATACAAATTTAATTCGCTTTTTAAACCGGGCATTATTACAAGACCAACGGTGAATTAGCGAAAACCCACGACAACAAAACGATCGCACTCCAGGATATCAGCTGTTCTTCTGTCTAACCAGAGGCTCTTCTCAGCACAATCACCAGTTAAGTTAAAAAAAATTATAAATAAAATAAATATCTATTATAATTACACTTTTGTTCTAAAATTAATATAGAAAAACTGTTGCCAAATACTATATAAATGGCGTGGAACTGTTTGGTGTCCAGTTAAATATTACAACTGGCACCCAGGCAGTTCTGCATTATTTGTAAAGTATAATCGACAAGTACTCGATAACGAAAATAATATTATTATAAAATTAGCTTATAGTTGTATGAAACGATCTAAGGAACTGACCTATGCAGGGTTTACAACCTTTTATAGAGGGTTGGGTAGCTTAGTGGTCAGGATTCATAAATTATTCGAACTTAAAGGTATGTCTTAAAGGCTAAGAAATGGGCCGTATTAAAATAATCCATACTGAATTTTTGTACAAATTATGTAAACTGAAAATATTAAGATATAAGACAAAGTAGAATACAAAATTTTAGTACATTTAGCGCGAAAAAATATTTACCCACATATTACAAAAGAATAACACAGTTAGAACTACGTACCTCAAATTTTTCAAATATTTCATAGGACAAAAGTTCTCTCTGCGCATATTTAAAAAAAAAACTCAAAATGACAGAAAACTATTATTTATTTGGATTAATAAAATATGAAAATAATAAATTTGTGCGCTACAAATAATAGCTTTGTTCGATGACATGTACTAGGCCGCCCTAGTGTTAACTTTCTTGCACTAACATGTTTTATGAGAAACGGGCAGCTTCTGGCAGGCTGTTCGATGACAAAAATTTTAAGAACTAGTGCTCACTTTTCTGACCTGACTCGCTAGGTAGTGTAGAAAGTGCAGACTAGAAGTGGGGGTAGCTAAATGTTGTTCGGTAGACATTTTAATTCTATCCTATCTACACATCTGTTTATTTAACCTACAATTTTGTTTTGCTATATAAAGAATTAATTAATATATCTGTCTGAATCTGATGAAGAATCAAGTGATGATTGATCTTCGTCAGAATCGTTTATTAGTTCACTATGCTCTTTAAAACAGACATTTCTGCAGTCACTTTTTTGCAGCTTTATGATATGACTGTGTTTATAAACAACCTAACCTTTTACACCTTTGGCTATGCTTGGCTTGATAACTCACAGCTGAGCAAACTTGCCCAAATATACACTAGTGTGTTTTATGAAACCACAAGAATTAGACTGTACTAGTGTACACTACACTGCACTGCACTATTCTGCTCTACACTTCAAGCACTTCTCATCGAACAGAGCTAATAGTATAATAATAATAATAATAATAATAATAATAATAATAATAATAATAATTCCATTAAACTATATATATATAAATTATTAATTTATATCTCTTCCATAGATTCTTGTAAACTTAAACTTTCTAAAGTTTAATAGGATTATGTTTACAAATTTAAAAATTTATTAGTAATCTATTATTCACTTTTGTACACTTTGTTTAGCAAAATTTTGGTATTACTCTTCCTTATAATATACAGGGTGGTTGATTTTTCATTGTCCAGCTTATATATTCTGAAATATTAAAGATACAAGAAAAAGTTATATAGATAAGTTATTTGATACAACCTGGTCTATAATTTAGCATAAACAATTTTATTGCAAGGCCTACCAATTTTCCAGAAAAATATTTAACTTTGATTTTTTAAATGGAACACTTGTATATTTTTACGGAATAAAATTCTAAATAAATTTCTCTTTTTTTGTATCTTTAATATTTCAGAAGATATAAGCTGGACAATGAAAATTGGAAGGAAGAATAAATAAAAAAATGTAAAATTAATTGATGAAATAAATTTTTTCTCCGGGAGAGACAATCTATTGTGTAGTATGTATTTGAAATTATTACATAGTAGATTGTTCGCTCTTGGAGTTAAGAATGAAGTGCAGGAAGTATCATGGAGTATTTCGAAAAAAAGTTGATTGACCTCAACAATTTTAAGAATATTACTTGCGCAAGCCTAATTAACTTCTTTTTAAGTTTTTCACATCTACTGCCAGCGATGTAAAGATGCATAGTACTGAACATAAATAAAATTAGGTATTTTTTGTGATTTGACGAAGAAATCCAGAAAAAATACACCTTAACTTAGATCTATTTAATCTGAGTAGTAGTATTTATCTCTTCAGATTTTATAGATTTACGTTAAGATGTATTTGTCATCAAATAATTCAACAATATTCAAGAAATCTTAAAGCAAGAAGAAAGTAATGTAAGAACAAATTGTAATGGAACAAATTCGTACCTCGAAATTCCAATATTGGACACTTTTTCTTTGACATACTGTGTGAATATTTCACTCGTGTATAATGCTTTAATTTATAATTTTATAGTAAAAGCAGATGCATAGGTACATCATTTTTGAGAATGGAAAAACAAAATTTTTAAAAAGTGAATATCTCCGTTCAACAATACACGTTTTATCACTACTATTTATAAATTTATCAGTTCCTTTTTTAATTTGTTGAAAGAAATTCTACAATCTTTTTCTTTACGGTGATTTTTTAAAATTTAAATCACACATATTTGAAGAAAAAGAAAAAGAAGAAGAAAAAGAACAAGAAGAAGAAGAAGGAGTGACATTTTTGAATATCTTTTTAGTACTTCTGGCTCAGGAAATAATTGTTTTACACACAGTTTGTTCAAAAAAATTCTAACTCGGAGTAGGCTATGAACAAAAAAAACCTATGTATGTCAATTGGAAAGTATTTAATTAAATGTCAATTTGACACGAGATAATGTAAAAAATGTTATCTATAGAAATCAAAACCTTTCTTCTTGAATACTTATTTTAGATATAGAAATAATTTTAAAACGGTGAATTCGTATCCTTCTTTATTATCTCTTCTCCTTAAAATTACATTTCACGATCAATTTTAATAAATTGACTTTTGAATTGAATAATGATCAGACATACGTTTTTGTGTTTATAGCCTACTCCGAATTAGGTTTTCTTCTGTACTGTACATTTAAATTCATTCAAAAATTTTGGTTAATATGAAATATCTTATTGTCTTAGGCTATGAAGCTTCTTGAAAACTGAAGGAAGACACCAACGTTTGCCCTTCCAAGTACAATGAAGCTGAGACGAAGCAGCGAGAATCCGACTACTGAAAAAGAAGTTCATAGACGCCGCATCATCAAAATCACAGTCACAACGGAACAATTCCGGCAACCCATTGCCCGGATGCAGAAAAGCCCAAATTGAAGTACCCCAATCTGTCAAGAAGCCAGCGATCTTCCAGAAGATATGCTCCAAAATGCAAGCCCTAGAACCCTCCCTATCATTTATTAGAATCAATTATATTCAAGCAATGCTTCATTATTTGTACATTATCTGCTTTGTATTACAATTAATTTTCCTTCCCTGGTCTATCGGGTGTGCACCGAAAACCAAAATACCGTGAGTATTTTTTAACGTGAAACATTGGGTTTGTGAAATCCATGGTTACGACTTGACATTTGATTGACAGCAATGTATTTGTGTGTCCCATTTAAAATGAAACATAGGGAACGAATTTGACATTTGACAAGACGTCAATAGAGGTTAATTTTGTTTAAATAATTCTACCTGCTTTCTAAATTAAATTTAGTTATAAAAAAAATATTGTGTGCACCTTGTGCCCTAGTGATTTTCTGACTTGGCTAAATTTCTTACAATATTTAAATATAATACTTCTGTCAAATTCATTCCCTATGTTTTATTTTAAATGAGACAGACAAATACATTGCTGTCAATCAAATGTCACATTGACAAGATGTCATTAGAGGTTAATTGTGTTTAAATAATTATACATGTTTTCTAAAAATTAAATGTAGTTTTAGAAAAAATATTGTGTGCACCTTGTGCCCGAAATATGTTTAGTGATCTCGAGTGGTTTTCTGACTCAATTAAATTTCTTACAATATTTAAATATAATACTACTGTCAAATTCGTTCCCTATGTTTCATTTTAAATGGGACACGCAAATACATTGCTGTCAATCAAATGTCGTAACCATGGATATGACACACCCAATGTTTCACGTTAAAAAATACTCACGGTATAGGAGTTTAACATGGGATTTGAAATAAGTGCGTATATTGTCCCTCATGTATCTTTAGAGCAAAACTATAAAAATAAAAAGTTGTTTAAAATAATTAAATTTTACATTATACAAGGTGTTATGTAAGTGTACAACGTTTTACCCATGGTAGAACTGACCCCACAGATAGTAAATCTGGCATTGTTTGTATTCATTTTATTTAATAATAAAGATGTATATTTTTGTAATTAAAACCCTGTGTGATTTTCATCCTGAGCGACCCATTCCAGCAGCTGCAGTTAACACCACTTTCGAAAAGTAATCATTATTTTTATTACAAGTCACTAACTAGTTTGATACGAGTCGTAACCTCCAACCTGGCAAGAACCCTCTTTTAAATTTTATTTGCAAATTCGCCTCATAAAGGGGGGTTACATTAACAATGCAACTAGACCTAAACCTTTTATTTTACAAAATTTCTACAACATGATAAAATTTTAATATTACCAAATTATTAACAATACACAATAAAATCTAGTTATCAGATTATTTCGTAGTATGTAGTCTCGTTATCATTATCGTATTCAGACATTAGCGTACAAATAGATCCATTCGCGTACTTCTGGCAAGGGGACGTTGCTATAGACTCCAGGTGCGTCGGGCTTAGCACAGCCTTCTCCCCAGGACACGCAACCCACTAGTTTGTTATCAACGGTCAGAGGACCTCCGGAGTCACCTTGACAAGAGTCTTTACCACCTTCAGGTAAGCCCGCACAAATCATTCTAAAAGAAGACAAAAATGTGTTACAATGTGGAATAGCAGTGCTAGGCAGTGTTGTATAAAATACTTGAAAAAACGTATTTCAAATAGAAAATACAAAATACTAAATAAAAGTATTTCATCTGTTTGGTAAAATACAATTATTTTATTAGTATTTCAAATATACTAATATTTCAAATACTTTCAAGTATTTCAAATACTTTTACTTTTAATTATTTGAAAACAAATAAGATATGTTAGGGTATTGTAAAAATGTTTTTTGTGTTCAACTTAATCGCGTAATTTTATTAATATTAAAAAGAAACTCGTATCATATCATAGGCAAGTGTTTATTTAAGAAAAATATTAGAGAATTATTCCATGTTATATTACTAACAGACAACATTCGACGGAGGATTTCTATTTCAAATACATAAATCTATTTCAAATACTTGAGTATTTTAAAATACAAAAACTTATTTCAAATAAAAAATGTATTTCAAATATTGAAAAATAGTATTTCATATAAATAATAGTATTTTAATGTATTAAAATATAAAATACTTGTGGAAAGTATTTCTACTAAAAATGCAAAATACTTTTATTTTTAAGTATTTCAAATAATTACTTAAATATTTTATCTAATTCATATACTTATTTCAATTACATATATTTCAAATACTATACAACACTGGTACTAGGCAGTCGTTTATTCGATCTGTGAAATTATTCAAACACAGCAGCAATAAACACTAGTGTGCAATGACTAAGTTGATTTTAATTCTTATTACATTTATTTCTGTGAAATTTATTATTCAATAGTGAGTAAAAGAACACTTGTTGACCTTTTTTGCTGTCTGAGTGATCTGTTTTTCCAGTTTATATATATATATATATATATATATATATATATATATATATATATATATATATATATATATATATATACAGTGTGTCCCATTTAGAGGTGCCACCATTGGGATCTCGAGAACTATAAGAGATACGATGTCGGTTAAATGGAACTTTTTATGCGCTTTTGGGAGGCCATCTCAGATGTGCTTTTATTTTTCCAAAAATTCTCATAGGGCACTAGATAATGACGAAAAACTGAATATTGTTGACTTTTTCTTTTTCAAATAACTTCTAAACTATTAAAAATTGAGAAAAAAGTTTCAAATATAAAAGATAGATATTTTTATTAACTAACCAGTGGCGTACGGAATAAATTTTTATATCCGTAAATTTTTGAGATATAACACAAACTTATATTTTTTTAAATGGAACCCATATCTGATTTTAGACTCAAAAAAATTAATATTTTTTTCTCTTTTCAACGATGTAAGAGTTATTATGTTTTATATTTGTTTTGCCTTCAAAATTATTATTTTTTCCTTATTTTGTATTCAATTTACAATTATTTTGAAAATATTGATAGATTTCTATTTGAAAATACTCCTTGTATTTCAATAATTTATTTTGTTGGAAAATTTTGCTCAAAATTCGTATCAAATTAATTTTTATATTTTGTATCAGGTCGCTCTTGGCTCATCATAGTGTAATTTGTAATTATGAGTCTAGAATGAAAATATTAAGTAATAAAGGCATAAAACAAATTATTTTGATCAAATACAATATAATTAATAAAAATAATAATGTTTTTTTTGGGAAATAATAAGAAAATTCAGGAAAATAAAGAGAAAAATTATATTTTAAGAGCAAAACAAATATAAAACATAATAATCATTGAAAAGAGAAAAAAATATTGATTTTTTTGAGACTAAAATCAGATATGGGTTCCATTTAAAAAAATATAAGTTTGTGTTATATCTCGAAAATTTATGGATATAAAAATTTGTTTCGTACGCCACTGGTTAGTTAATAAAAATATCTATCTTTTATATTTGAAACGTTTTTCTCAATTACTAATAGTTTAGAAGTTATTTGAGAAAGAAAAAATGAACAATATTTAGTTTTTCGTCATTATCTAGTGCCCTATGAGAATTTTTGGAAAAACAAAAGCACATCTGAGATGGCCTTCCAAAGGCGCACAAAAAGTTCCATTTAACCGACATTGTATCTCTTATAGTTCTCGAGATCCCAATGGTGGCACTTCTAAATGGGACACACTGTATATATATATATATATATATATATATTATACAATAAACTGTGGTCATTCTCACCTCAATAAGCATTAGAAAAGAAATAACTAGCGTTTTAAGTATGCGATCAATCTCACCCCAAATGTAAGAGTGAGATTGACCGGGGACGTTTTCATATTTTTGGAAATAAAAAAAGTATTTTTTAATAATGTGAAAAGTTACATTGTGTGTAGACTCATACACGGTAGCCATTTCCAGTATTTTTACAACAGGGTGACCACGAGGAACAGGGCGTTTTTTGGAAAAATATTATTCGGTTAATTTTGAAGTGAAAAAATATTTATTGACATAAAAATGTAGATAAATGTATGCCATTTTTATTATGTTTGGAAAATAATGTCTGAGAGATGTTGACCGCCCTCAACGATACACTCTTTCACTCTGCCTTTGAAGTTATCTTCTTTCCAATGTTTACGGATCAATCAGTTGGATCTCACGACGGATCGGGTCTTTAAGTTCCTCTAATGTACGGCGTTTGTCCACATAAACACGAAATGAGAAAAGTGGGGAAGATACATCAAAGCAAGTCCATGGATATTCTTACAGTATGGGCTGTTGCACCATCTTGTTGGAACCAAGCAGAGTGGAAGAGTGCATCGATGAAAGTGTTCTCTCAGACATTATTTTACAACAACTTAAATGGCATACATTTCACTACATTTTTATGTCAATGAATAATTTTTCACTCTGAAATTAATCCTAATCCTCGTAGTCATCCTGTACAATAACGAAAAAGTTGTTAGGTAAAGAACACCAAAAGTGGTCAATCTCACTTCGTTTTACGGTAATTAAAAAAACATTTCCCTTTCCTATATGACCTTATTTTTCCGTTTCCTGTTATAATTTTTTTGTCCTGATGAAGGAAAAATAGTTTCCGAAACGTAGACAAAGAAAATAAAACATTTACATTATATGACTGAATTTCCTTTTTATTTTAATATACCGAGAGTTTTTTTTTATCAGTGAACATGGGCGTATGTCATTACCATAGTTACATTTAAAATGATTGACAGCAATGCATTATCGCGTTTTTTTTAAAACTAGACATAGGACGTGACATTTAGTATATCTGTCAATGTCATCAAATTGTCATACTTCAAAATGTATACAGTTAAAGAAAAGTTCAAATTGTAAATTGGAGTAATTATAACGAGTCTACAACAAGTTTCTGACTTATGTGCATTAACTTTTAATAAGCGACCCAGTCCAACAACTATAAGAAAAATTTATAATGACTACAGAACTAAAGGATGCGTCAACAATTTTTTTTCTGAAATTAAGAATACTAGTATACAAGGTTTTAAGACAAGAACATTTTAAGAGTTTTAAATATCAAAATCACCAAGAGTTATTACACAACGATATAGAACGAAGAAATATCTTTTGCGAAGATATGATGAACAAAATTAATAGTGGGGAAATATTACGGGATCGAATTTTATTTACGGATGAAGCGACATTTTATATTAATCGGGAAGTAAATTCACAAAATTGCAGGTATTGGAGTCGTCAAAATTTTCACTTATATCTGCACCAGGTATTCCCCCAACGCTGGATAGGACGTGGTGGAGAAGTGGAGTGGCCTGCAATGCCACCAGATCTTGCACCAAACGATTTTTTTTTTCTTTGGGGCCATTTAAAAAATTGTATTTACAATGCTGACAAAATAAATATTGATCAATTAAAAACTAGGGATAAAACATAATTTATATTAATTATTTCTTGCCTTAGGCTTATGTCAGAGTATAGAATTATACCATACAATTTGAACTTTTTCTTCAACTGCGTATACATTTTGAAATATGACAATTTGATGACATTGACAGATATACTAAATGTCACGTCCTATATCCAGTTTTAAAAAGAACGCGATAATACATTGCTGTCAATCATTTTAAATGTAACTATGGTAATGACATACGCCCATGTTCACTGATAAAAAAAACTCTCGACATATATTCATAATGTTTTTACCTTTCGGTGATGTCGTATTCTTCGTCTGAGTACATGACTGCACATTCGTCCGGAGCTATAATGGGAATTTGAACTTCCATCAGCACAGGCGGCAAATCACCTCCTGATGATAAGGTTCCCCAACCACTTACTGTGGCTATTTCTCCTCCACGGGGTGTCTCAGTCGCCAGTTGAATACTCGCTACTCCAGGTTTTCCCAATGCAAAACTACGCATTGTTTTGCACAATCCATAGTCCCAATCAGTACTTATCAAAGGTATGTATTTGTGATGCGTTACTGTAAACATGATTTGGTGTACGGTGCCTCCTGATGCATGGAGAGAAGATCCCACTCGCACGGTGAGCAGAGGAGCTGGGCTGAGCAAACAGTGAGCAGCAGTTATTATCCATCTGTCAGATATGATGGCCCCTCCACATATGTGTGAGCCCCTAAGTTGCAATGATACCTGATAAGGTATATTAATAATGTCAGCTTCAGTACCATTTACGATGCGTCCATTTATACGAGAGCTGAGGGAAGCAAGAGCGTGATGAGTAAGTTTGGCCCCTATAAAAAAAAAGAAAAATTTGTAAATATCATCATAAATAGAGATGCATTCGGGCCGGGCCGGACCGGGCTTTGAGGTTTAAATCGACTCGGCCCGAAAATAAAAATTGCTGGCCCGATTTGAAGATTGACTCGACAAAAAATTAACTGGCCCGGCTCGAAAATTGACTCAAAATCGGGCCGGGCTTCGGGCCGGGCCGGGCCAAAGCTCGAAATTGGGTGTATCCGACATTCATAATTTTGATTTTTATGTGAGGCGAAATGTTTAACTTTTTTCGTAACAAATTTATAAAAAACCTCTACATCCTTATAACTTTCGACATTAGTTAACATAAGTAGTTAAAAAAAGAGACACTTCTAGTGTAAGTTTGTTATAAAAATTACAGACTTACGAGTATTTCACAAATCTTATACAAAAAGATATCATTTACAGAAGGATTTTTTTTATCTAACTTTATTTCTACTCAAAAATAAGACAAGAAATCATTATAGTATAAATAAAAATCACTTTTATTTAAGTATACGAATAGTAACAATAGTAATAATAATAACAACATGATATCATTATTATGCTTTAATGAATAACCTTGAATTTTTGAAGTAAAATAAAAATTTTATTATTAAGATGTGAAGTATATTGTTATTAAATCATTTTGACCCTTTCAACTTCATCCATTTTCATTAAAATATTAAGGAAACTGTGCATTTGACTGAACTATAAGATTTTTCGGGCCGGCCCGAAAAGCTCGAATTTTCGAGTCGGGCCAAAATCAAAAGTCCGACTCGCCTCAACTTTTGCAAATGATTATCCCGATTCGGCCCGATAAAAAATATCTTCGGTCCGGCTCGATGATTAACTCGAAATCGAGGCGGGTTTCGGGCCGGGCCGGGCCAAAGCTCGAAATCGAGTGCATCTCTATATTTTGCCAAATGCTATTTGCAGATTTCAATTTTTAATTAGTTTAGTATTATCGACTTGTGTTACCAAGGTTACCAACGTTACGGGTGTTTAACAGCTTTGTTTTATTAAAATACAATTCAGTTTGTAATATGTAAAATAATGAACGGTGCGTAAAGTATTACTTCACGCACAGTGTGCAAAAAATCAAACTTCACACATTAAAATTGATACGTGAAGTATTCACTTCACGCATGGGAGTAGAAAAAATTATTTGTGTTTGATTTGGCTATGCCTTAACTCCAAAAAAATTTAATCGCACAAAAGAAATTTTGTAAGTGTTGAAATACATACAGAGTGAAATATTGGAATATGTTGCATAACTTAATGAAAATATTCTTACCTTGAGTTAGAGCCACTACAGCAATAAGTACTACTAGATATTTGTACATCTTGTATCTGGTCAGTGATTGTTTCCATTTTTTACTATTTATATACAAAAATTAATCTAATCTAAATCTTCGAAAATCACAAATAATACACATGTTATTTCATTAAATTAATTATAAAATGTAATTTTGTACACTTATTTATATCTGAAGTTCAAGATTTTATCACGCCATACTTACCAAATTTAATTTAAATAACTACAAACCAAGATTTTTAGATTATTAAAATATCTTTCAGAACTCATATTATTAATTGGAATAATACCACCTTTTTTTAGTTTAAGTTCTGTATTTATTATTTAAACCCAACGTTTCGGCACAATAAACTGGTGCCTTCTTCAGGGGATACATTGACATAAATATGTGAAATAACAAAAATAACAAGTAACTAAAGTAACAAGAAATGTTCATAAATGTTACCTTTTTATATGTACAATTTTCTAGACATTATATGCATGCCCGGCAATAACATGGACGGCGAACATGCATCTTCTCAGGAAAAAATCTCCTTTTGCCAGAGGAAAAACCGTCCCAGAAACTGGCAGAGAAGTGATCTGTATAACTCAGAGACGCTTTATCGGTAGCGAAATACCGCAGCCGTACTCTTTATTAACAGATTAACAATTATTTGCAAGACCTACTCGATTTAACAACAGATTAATTAGAGAAGCCATTGAGATTTATAAAACAAGAAATATCAATCTCAATCATTGTGACGGATTAGAACTTAGTCGCACATGGCTTCCAATATTAAATATGTTGTAATTTGTAATATGTATACAATTTTTTCAAAACTTTTTCTAAAATCTGGTAATAAAGAGTACGGCTGCGGTATTTCGCTACCGATAAAGCATCTCTGAGTTATACAGATCACTTCTCTGCCAGTTTTTGGGACGGTTTTTCCTCTGGCAAAAGAAGATTTTTTCCTGAGAAGATGCATGTTCGCCGTCCATGTTATTGCCGGGCATGTATATATTGTCTAGAAAATTGTACACATAAAAAGGTAACATTTATGAACATTTCTTGTTATCTTGGTTACTTGTTGTTTTTGTTATTTCACATATTTATGTCAATGTATCCCCTGGAGAAGGCACCAGTTTATGGCGCCGAAACGTTGGGTTTAAATAATAAATACAGAACTTAAACTAAAAAAAGGAAGTATTATTCCAATCAAGATTTTTAGTATAGAACAAAAAAATTTTAAGATATTATCTTTGTTTTATGCTAATTTTGTCTCATTCATTTTTATTCTTCTTAGCAGTATTGCTTTCTATTCCTACTCACAAATAAACATTGTCTCAAGATTAACTGAAAATATATTTTAAGCATACTGTATATATTAAGGACAATAATAGACAATACGACTTAATTTTTACAGGCGGTAGTAAATTGTATTGGAACAATATTAAAACTGCGGCGTTCTTCTGTAAAAACAATCGTACATATAATGTGATCAAGTTTAATTTATAAAAACATATTCGTTTTTAATTTTTTAAAAGCAATTTAATTTTAAGCTTCATATGTTTACAATTAATATTTAAACTCAAATCATAATGAAATTGCTAAAATAAACATTACAATTATTATTAAAAACACTGTGTTGTGTGATCAGTGTTTGCTTGTGCCTAATGAAACAGGTTTCAAGTGGTGAGTTGCCAGTATATATGAAGAAGTTTCAGATACTCCCTGAATAGTTTTGTTTGTTATTCAGGAGCAGTGGATGTGGATGGTCGCATATTTCTGTGTGTTAAGTGATAAATGTTCAAAATATTATTTGAAGTGATATACGAAGATTTATAAATACTAATGTGTGGTTTTAGACGAAGGCGTTAGGTATGCAGATTTACTATTAACAGGTAAGTACAATATAATTTACTCAATTTAAAATGCGTTCTGCATATAAATGCTCATGAGGTCTTATCTTAAAATTATTAAATACATTGTTCTTCTTTTTTATAAGTAATACACGTTATATATACAGGACAAGATAAGACCGGTACTCTCAAACATATAGGCTGGTAGTGCGAGCTCGGTTTTAACTAAAACGCTGTTTTAAGAAATGTCAAATTTCTTTATTTAATAATAAAAATAAATAATATCAAAATTTATCAAAATATATTTTTTAAAAAATCGTTATTTAAACATAAGGGTAAAATTGAATATTGAAATTGAAATTTGACATTTCTAAAAACAGTGTTTTAGTTAAAACCGAGCTCGTACTACCAGCCATACAGAGCTTTTACATTTAAAATCATACATAATTTCCTGCTTTCAAAATTATTTTATGAAAAAGGGTTAAGTAAAAGTTGTACAGTTCAACATCCTGCATCTAAATCAATAATATATATGAATATGTTGTATTGACAGAAATTACTTATAAGTATAAAAATGTCTAAAATTACACCAAAAATATCGATGGCCATGGATTTGAAACAAATAAATCAACAAATGTTTACTGATTTTTCGGAAGTTAGAATAGATTATTTTTATTAGGTGTTATTTAAAACTTCTAATCAAGTAAAAAAATATCTATTAATTTAATTGAACATAAAACCCAAGTGGAATGATAAGAATTTGAAAAATAAGTGTTCCTCCACATTTTAACCTTATTAAATTTTAAGTGAAGAAAGACTTATTTTACAAATCCTTAAAATAGATAATTGTTCGCTTTAACAGAAATTCCAAATAATAATAAAAATAATCTAACTCAACTTGATAGATAAACCTAGAGATGCATTCGGGCCGGACCGGGCCGGGCTTTGAGATTTGGATCGAAAATAAAAATTACCGGCCCGACTCGAAGATCGACTCGACAAAAAAATTAGCTGGCCCGACTCGAAAATTGACTCGAAACCGGCCCGGGCTTCGGGCCGGGCCGGGCCAAAGCTCGAAATTGGGTGCATCCGGCATTCCTAATGTTGATTTTTATGTTAAGGCGAAATGTTTAACTTTTTTCGTGTCAAACTCAAACCTCTACATTCTTAAAACTTTCAACATTAGTTAACATAAGTAGTTAAAAAATAGACCCTTCTAGTGTAAGTTTGTTATAAAAGTTACAGACCTACGAGTATTTAACAATTTGTTTACCAAAGCCGTTCGAAAATTTAAACAACTTTTTTAAAAATCTTATACATAAAAAATATAATTTACGTAAGGATTTTTTATCTAACTTTGTTTCTGCTCAAAATTAGGACAAGAAATCATTATGGTAGGAACAAAAATCACTTTTATTTAAGTATACGAGTAATAACAATAATAATAGCAACATCACAATATAATTATTATGCTTTAATGAATAACCTTGAATTCTTGAAGTAAAATAATACATTTTTATTTACTAATATGTGAAGTATGTTATTAAATCATTTTGCTAATTTTTAACTTCATCCATTTTCATTAAAATATTAAGGAAACTGTGCATTTGATTGAACTATAAGATTTTTCGGGCCGGCCCGAAAACCTCGAATTTTCCCGATAAAAAATATCTTCGGCCCGGCTCGATAATCGACTCGAAATCGAGGCGGGCTTCGGGCCGGGCCGGGCCAAAGCTTGAAATCAAGTGCATCTCTAGATAAACCATTAAAAATTTGTTAATTTTTGTTTCAATTCTACGGCTATCGCTATTTTTGAGGTGATGACAAGTGAATAAAAGGGTTGGACCATAGTGTGTGTGTTGTTTCTTAGGTTAACAGTACCTATTATTTTACATCTGTTAAATCGTGAATTAGTTATCACCGTGAAATTGACGCAACAATGCGAAAAATGACCACGAAGATCGAATAATCTGAAAATTAATGAGAATTAATAGTTGATACATTCACTTGATAACGACTGGAGATTTTATCAATCGAAACGTTGTGTAACTCAAAAAATAAAGACAATGAAAGTTCGAAGTACTTCTATTATTCATAGGCCACACGAAAGAACATGCCTAAACACTTCCCTATGCGTGACCCAGTGTTGCCACCTCTACCGATTTTTCGGTAGATCTACCGAATTTCTCCTCAATTTACCGATCTACCGAAAGACATTGATATCTACCGAATTTGCTGATTGACAAAATTTCTGATTATATTAAAAAATATATATCAAAAATTTATTATTTAGTAAAATTTAAATTAAAAGTAATCAATGTACACTTCCTCATCGCTCTTCTCTCTATTGACAAATTGTACAAATATTGCTAGGGGAATTCCCGATTTCTTAATCTTATTGCCAAAATGATGATTCTAATTTAAAAAGAAAAAATTCTTATGAAGATACATACATCCATCAATCTTCATAAGAACTCTTTCTTGTTTTTATATAAATTTACATTTTCTGATAAATAAAATTATTCATTTATATTAGTGTTTTGTACAAAAAATCCATAAAACAAACACAACAAATATATTATATATTAAAATAATGCAAAAAAAATAATCTACCGAAAATTATCGAAATCTACCGATATTCTACGAACAATCTCCCGAATTCGTTACATCGGAACGTGGCAACACTGGCGTGACCACAGAGTGTAAGTCGAACTACTGCATTGTAAGCATAAGTAATATACGAAATTTTTAAAACCTTGAAGTGCAGTGCTGGGTTTGGCAAGCTGCAACTTACCGAAGTGAAACTCGTGAGGGATAATGTAAAAAAATATCCTCCAGTAACTGTGAGAGGAATTGTTGCCCTCATCATAATGATTTGAAGGTCGCGGCAATAACCGGACCCCATTTTATACCAGTCAGAGAAGTATGCGGCTTGGGGTATCTTCGAGTACTATAAAAAATTTATTGAATTCACCTTAACGCTAAGAAAACTGTGTTAAAATAAAAAAAACCAAATGATATATATATATATATATATATATATATATATATATATATATATATATATATATACAGGATGTTCCATTTAAGTGTGCCACCATTGCTATCTCGAGAACTATAAGAGCTACGAGGTTGGTTAAATTAGCAAAGAACCACCATTTTACAAGACTATTACAATGAGCAAAAAAAAATTTTTTTCGACCAATGATTCTCAAAATACGGGACACAACTTTCTTATTTTAAATGGGAACATTTGTTTTTTTTAGGTTGTTCGATAGAGTATTTCAGTTTTGTAGAAAAAGTAAAATTAATTTAAGCTCGTCTAAAAAATAATGTTCATAACTTGTATGAAATACAAATATCTTAGCTCGCGTGTATTGACTTGCACTCCGGTACGCGTCGTGCTTCAATTTACACTCGCATGATATTTGGTATTTTTCATAACTAGTTACGAAAATAAGTATAACATGCATTTTTCTCAGTTATTTTGTTATATTAGTATATTATATGTTTATATCGTTGAATTCAGAAAAAAATACTCTATCGAATAACCTAAAAAAAAACAAATGTTCCCATTTAAAATAAGAAAGTTGTGTCCCGTATTTTGAGAACCACTGGTCGAAAAATAATTTTTTTGCTCATTGTAATATTCTTGTAAAATGATGGTTCTTTGCTAATTTAACCAACCTCGTAGATCTTATAGTTCTCGATATAGCAATGGTGGTATATATATATATACATTGTGAAAAGATCATGTCAGGAACGGGATTTGAACCCGGGACCTTTATTTTGCCAGAGTACCTTTTAATGACTAACTTTTCATGAGATTTTATTTCATTATTATTGTCTGGGAAATATGAGAAATATTGGTAAACAAATTAGCTTTTAAAATAGAATATATTTTGATCAAGAAAAAAGGAATATTCAGATGAGTAAATACTTTAGATTGTTAATATATTGTTGTGATCATATCAATCATACTCTATACCCATATATTTATCGTGCAATATAATTAAAAACATTAAAATAAAGTATATTTTCCTGACCTTATCAGATAATTCATTTCCATACCATGAATATAGAAATAATTGCGTTAACATACAGGCCTGATAAATAAATATTGATCCAAATTTCATACTCATTGGTTGTACCTAAAATAGTTCAAAATAAAATATGTAAATAAATTATTAAAATCAAAAATTACTTACAACAGTTGCCTGGAACATTGTGATACATATAATTACACATCCAACTACAAATTGCGGAACAACAATGTATTCTAGAAACTGTGTTATCTTCTGTACATACCTAAAAATATACCGGATGTCTACTTGAAATCTGCTATTTAAGTAAGCGTACAACACTTAATCGATGGTAGAACTAATCCCGTAGATAGTAAATTTGGCAATAGTTTAAAATTTGTGAAATATATTCGTCAATGGTGAAACGAGACGTATAACTTATATTTGAAGTATTTTTGCATAAAATAATTTGATAATGTTTGCGCAAAGAAAAATGATTTCATGTGGTACACAGAAAAAAAAAACATCTAAATTGTAGTTAAATTAACTAAACAAATTCTTTAATTTTCAGCCTACTAATATGTTTTCATTAAATTATCTAAGTTGTTTAGTTAAATTTTCTAAATTTGTAATAACAAATTAAAATTAAATACAAAATTAGATTAAATGACTACATTTAGTATTGAACTAAACATAAATAAAGAAATTAACTAAATATATATATATATATATATATATATATATATATATATATATATATATATATACAGGGTGTAAATTTTAAAACGGGTCATAGGGCTATAACATTGAAAAACAGTTCTTTAAACGCCAAAAGTTTCTATATTAATTTATTGAAAAAATAATTAATGCATACTATAAAGAAAAAATTTAAGAATTTTTTGATACCAAACACATTACATTTCTGTTTCATATAAAGCCAGAAAATAAATTTAAAAATTTGAACAATTAAGAAAAAATATCATTAGCCATGAAACTCAGTAACAAAACATTGTCATTTTTACTAACATGATAGGGAACAATTAAAAATTAAAGTTATTAATTTATGAACTAATATAAAATAACACAAAATAAAGAAAACACTAGGAAATTTATTTAAGAAACAATTATTATTTATTGTAATAGGTATGTAGAAATTAAAGATGATCTACTAATAAGAAATATGTTATAAGAAACGAGAAAAACTGCAAACTACAAGGGAACAATTAAAACCATTTAATGATTTGTTCTTTTTTTTTCATGAGACAAATTATCCATGATTTATTGTTAATAAAACGAAAACAATAATAATTTAACAAATAATGTGCAAAAAATATTTATTAATGAGCGTCTTAAGTCAACAATTGTTTTGTTTTGTTTCTGTCAAATTCACGGCTAATGATATTTTTTTTTAATTTTGCAAATTTTTAAATTTATTTTCTGGCTTTATATGAAACAAAAATGTAATGTGTTTGGTATCAAAAAATTCGTATAATATGAACTAAGTCTTTTTATATATATATATATATATATATATATATATATATATATATATATATATATATATATATATATATATATATATATTCAAATTTTCTATTTAATTACATAATTCATTAGATAAATTACCGAAAATTGTAGCACAAAAATGATAAAACCAAAATATAATAAAATTAAATAAAATAAGTAATTGAAATAACCATTTACTTATTTAAATTAACGATTTTTTACAAAATATTGTGATTGGTGAAAATGCTAAATTTAGATTTGTAAATTATACTAAATTAGACATATTGCCTAATAAAATAATATCTGATTATAATTAGACAAAATTTGATTTCTTTTTTTTGTGTAGACGCCTATGATCCACTTTTCGATTTACACACTGCACAGCAATGAGTGCCCGTGAGCTGACGCCTGGTAAACGCCCGCACGGTAGAAATTTGTCATCATTACGGAAATCTGTGTAAAACACAGATTGGCACACTCAGAAATGGGTAATATACCGGGATGATATATATATATATATATACACTGCACAGAGTGAACATAAAAATAATGTAGTGGTAGAAAAAAATTATGCTTACTGAATAATTAGTTCATGTTGAGTCGCAATTTCTATTAAAAATTTCATTTTATTTTCCATATTATCGTTTTTACCAGAATGTCTTAAGTATCCTTTAAATCCTCCTTCAATCCTTGCGAGCAGAACATCTACTCTTAAAGAAATAAGACCAATGAGAAAAATTGATAGGGCATCCAATGCAGCATCCATCGACGCAAATAAACCAGTTACAATAACTTGATGAATATAAGTAAGTTGATAAGTAAGGGTGGAGTTTATAGCAAACGGATACCACGCCGAAACGGGCAGAGAATATTTTTTGCCGTCAAAAAAAGGAAAAAGTGTCCAGAATACCACAGTTAAATTATACATGTAAAATAAACTCCAAAATATTAGTTTAGTTTGCTTATAAGAATCAGAAAATATTTGTTTCTCCTCTTTTGTTCGTGGATTTAATGGATCTTTGTCTAATTCTTCTACAAATTCCTTTAGATTTTTTTGTTTTAACATTACTAAATGTGCTTTCACCAATTCCAATATAACTGTGAGTAATAAGTAAGATACTTCAGCAAATTCTTCTAAATCATCAAAAACTATATACACGTTTATTATTTGCATCATAACATATGGGTATGATACACCAAATAGCATAAATAAAGAATAAACTTTAAACAATTTGTATTTTACTCCAGTTAAATTATCTGGCCACCAAAAAGTGGTAACTGTCAAAATGAATACAACATTCTTCAAATGTAATTTTGAAGTAATTTGTTCTTCCATTTTGACTTCAATGCAAAGAATGTGTAACTACATGTATTTATATGTATGGAGCCGAGGAATTATCTATGACTTACAAGGATTACGTGCACTGTACAAAGATAAGTACAACCCCTTTATAAATATAAATATTAAATCATTGATACGTGATATCTTCTTCATTTTACTTCCAAGAATTAAATCAATTATGTATACCTTTGTTCATCCTTGGGAAATGTATTTAACTTATTTGCTAGCAAAAATTATTAATACTAATAATAATAATAATAATTTTATTTTTATTTATTTTTTGTTAAGAGAACCAACAGTCAAAGACCAATAACAGGTTCCCACGGAAAATTAACACACAGAAGTACAGTTATGCATAAATAACAATAATACAAATACATAGTGTTTAACAAGTGACAAACTGAAAACCAATATTAATTAATTAAGAGAGTTCCTCAATAATATTTGTTTTAAACTTATTTAATGAAAGATGGAACATATCCAAATGCGAAAATCTTGAGTTATAAGTACTCATAATTCTGTTTATGGGTGAATTTTTATTGTTATTAGTGTTACTTAGCGGAACAAAAAA
Source organism: Ophonus ardosiacus (assembly GCA_943142095.1). NCBI lineage: Eukaryota > Metazoa > Arthropoda > Insecta > Coleoptera > Carabidae > Ophonus > Ophonus ardosiacus. Next base: position 44,799,119 of record OW964833.1, on the reverse strand, counting down.
TAAGTAATTAGATCTAGTTTGTTTACTAGATACATAAAAATTAAAATGATTTGTTAAATTAATTGTATACAAAAAATTATTGAAAATTTTATATAAGAATAACATGTCCACAATAATCCTTCTATTTTGAAGAGATAACATGTGAAAATGTTCCAACTTGCACGAATAATTTTCGATTCTAACATGAAATTTAAAACACAGAAATCCAACAATTTTTAGCACAGGGTTATTAATACTATAATTATATGGGATAGTTTCACGGTTTCGAATATAATTTACAATAAAGCACTTTAAGACATTAAGCGACAAAAAATTATCTTTACAATAAGTTTCTAATCGAAATAATAATAATAATAATAATACTTAGTTTACTTGCCCAGCAGTACACATCATATAACACATAAATACAATAAAGAATATTTTAATGGAATATACAATAAATTATAAAAAACGAAAACTTTAGAAAAATTAATAAAATATACAAACAACAAACTTAACCCGTTAGGTTGTCAAACTAATGAGTTCTAAAAAAAACCCTTTTGCATTTAATTTACGTTATGAAATTTCGTATCAAATCAATAGTTCTAGAAAGTCTTAATTTTTTAATTTTAATATTTTTGTATGGACGTCATATCAGGCAGCAACATATTTGAAATGAAATTTGAAAAATGATACGAATAACTGCTGATTTCATTTGTTTCATGGCACAAACCTAATGGTACATTAACTTGGACATCCTGTAAACATAAGTACATCATTTGCCCTTATAATATGTATTTTGTAGAAAACTACTTACAATTTAATAATAGCCATTAGGTTATTATGTAGTATGTTATTATATATATATAGACATGTAATAATATACTGTATTTAGAACAAAAATATACTTAATGCTATAAATAATGCATCCTAGAAATTATATGTTTCTTGTATATTAAGAACATCTGCAAAATAAACTACTTAATCACTGTAATCATATGCTTTGTTATTCGTATTCAGACTGCATTAGATCACACATTAATAATTTCAAATAATTCGTGCAATATTTACTTACCTACCGAGAACAAAAGACGGCACATTGTACCGTTTCCCTCGCGTAGGGCCCCCACTTAATAAGGTTATTATACTACTGTAAAGGAGAAATAAGCGAACGAAAAAAAAATTATTTCACTTAAAAGTTCTTGTTTGGCTCTTTAGATACAATTTTTTTCCGTCCCCCCAAAACTCATATACACCAAGCTTTGGGTAAAATATTAAAAATTTTCAAAAATCTGCTTTTTATATTTTTAAATACACTTAAGCACGATTCCAAATTTTTAGCTCCTGAGATATTTTCGTTCAAAGTTTGACTCCAAAATTCTCATGTAGACATACATAGCTGGCGACTCCGCCATTAGATTCAACGGGCAAAATTGCATAAATGTACAAATTTTCAAACTTTTGAATAATGGACACAAATTCCAGAGCAAAATAACTTAAAATGGCCAAAATAGCAAAAAAATAAAACTATTTGATATAAATAGAAAATATATTTATTATTTAGAAATATTTAAGTATAAAAATGTACCTACTAGAGTGTGAGACAAGCAAAATTGCGAAATTGTTTATGTTCGGAAATAGCTTCCAAATTAGCGATCTACTTTTTCCCTAATATAAGTATATTATATTACATAAATAGTGTTTTAGGTTTACATACATGATATTTTTTATTTAAATTCTTAGTTAAATAATAAACAATACATTTTACAATTACACTTCATTCTTACAATATTTTCTTCAAAATTTCTTGAATATTGTTGAATTTACTTGATGGCTACAGTATTTTAACCGAAATCTATAAAATCTGGGGAGACAAATAGCACTCTCCAAATTAAATAGCTCTCAGTTAAGGTGTCTTCTTTCTTCGGGAATTCCTTCCTCTAATGAAACCCTATAAATTATTTAATTTACTTGGGTGCGTTATTATATCTTCATAGCGTTACCCAGTTGTGAAAAACTTGAAAAGAAGCTAATTAAGCCTGTAGAATACAGAGTGTCTCAATAAGCTTGCTCACTATTGGTAACTTTTTTATTTGAAGAGATACGAGGTTGGTTAAATGAGCAAAATTGTGCTATTTTATATTAGAAAATTGGTCATGTAGACAAAATAAAATTTGTGTCAGCGGTTCTCAAAATTTGGGACAATATATTTATTTTTTAAATGGAACCATATATTTTTTATTATCTTATTGGAAAGAGTATTTTTTTCTCTTTCCAATAAGGTAATGTTGTATATGTACAATTTTTTCAAATAAACGAGTTATTTACGGTTAAAAATTTAAATTTTGTAAACTATTTTATTAGTTTTTTAGTAAAGTAAGCCATGGAAACAATTGATTCTTTGTTTTTTTGACGTTTAATAATTTCTCCCGTAAAGTTCTCTGCGTTTAATAATGTTTAATAACTTTACAAATGAAGAAAAGTTAGATATGATCGTGCTATGTGGAAAGTTATATCTACCAGTTACGTAGGACGGTCGGCTCTCTTTCCAAAAGAGTTTAAATGTGCGAAAGAAATAATGGCTTTCAATTTGAATATTTTCTTTGTTTTGTTATTACTGTAAAATAAATGAATAAAATAATAATTTTATAAAAGGCAATTGTTTCCATAGTTTACTTGACCTAAACTAATAAAAGATAATTTTTATCTTTAAACGTAAATAACTCGTTTATTTGAAAAAATTGTACATAAACAACATTACCTTATTGGAAAGAGAAAAAAATACTCTTTCTAATAAGATAATAAAAAATATATAGTTCCATTTAAAAAATATATATTCTGTCCCAAATTTTGAGAACCGCTGACACAATTTTTATTTTGTCTACATGACCATTTTTCTAATATAAAATGGCACAATTTTGCTCATTTAACCAACCTCGTACCTCTTTAAATAAAAAAGTTACCAATAGTGAGCAAGCTTATTGAGACACCCTGTATACCTACAATTAATGAGCCCAATTAACTTCATTCCAAATTCTCCATTATACTTCCTGAAGTTTATTCTTAACTCCAGGTGTGAGCTACTTACTATGTAATAATATCGAATACATATTACAAAGTAAATGGTCACTGCAGGAGAAAAGATTTATTTCATGGCTGGTTTTTATATTATCGATTTATTCTTCTTTCCAAAATTCATTGTTCTGTCTGAAGTTTATTCTTAACTCCAGGTGTGAACTGCCTACTGTGTAATTATGTCAAATACAAATTACGCAATAAGCATTCACTCCAGAAGGAAAGATTTATTTCACTAATAATTTTTACATTTTTAATAATATTTTTTACAAATTTCTTCATAATGCTCCCTGGAGTTTATTCTTAACTCCAACTGTGGACTACCTATTGTGCAATATTATCAAATACATATTACCCAACAGACAGTCACTGTAGGAGAAAAGATTTATTTCATAAAATTATTTTTACATTTTTTCATTCTTCCTTCCAAAATTACTCATAATGTTAGGTGAACATTATTCTTAACTCCTAGAGTGACCAGCCTACTTTGTAATAATATCAAATACATAATTACAAAATAGGTAGACCACTGCAGGAGAAAAGATTTATTACATGAATAAATTTTACAGTTTTAATCTAATCTTATTTTCAAAGTTCTTCGTAATCATAGTGTTTCCTATTTTCTTAAGCTAAATTTTAATTCTAATATATAATAAAAATAATAATAATAATAATAATAATATCTTTCTTTAAGTTCTCGTCACTACTTAGTGCCAGTTGTCAAATCAAACTGGTCACTAAAGATTTACATGCCACTTATAAAATGCGAATTTTCACAAAATTTGTCCCATTTAATAATTGGAATAATGCTACCTTGTTTTTAGTTTAAGTTCTGTATTTATTTAATATTAAAACCCAACGTTTCGGTACCATAAACTGGTGCCTTCTTCAGGAGAAAACATTGACATAAATATGTGAAATAACAAAAACAACAAGTAACCAAGGTAACAAGAAAAGTTCGTAAATGTTACATTTTTTCTGTATACAATTTTCTACAAAATATATGCATGCCCGGCAATACTTGGACGGCGAACATGCATCTTCTCAGGAAAAAATCTCCTTTTGCCAGAGGAAAAACCGTCCCAAAAACTGACAGAGAAGTGATCTGTATAACTTAGAGACGCTTTATCGGTAGCGAAATACCGCAGCCGTACTTTAATATTAAATAAATACAGAACTTAAACTAAAAACAACAATTATTAATATGAGTTCTGAAAGATATTTTAATAATTTGTCCCATTTGTTTGAACAGACAAAAAACTAAAAATCGCAAGAAGTGCACCTCAGATTTTTGCAATTTTTGGCCATATTCAGTATTTTACTCTAGAAATTGTATTCATTGTTATTTTTTTTTTTTTAATTTGTATACTTTTGTAATTTTACCTGTAGACGTCACCAGACATGTATCTCTACCTACCCATTTTTGGGTTATAGCTCAAAAATAAATTTTTTGAAGTTTAACTTGGAATACAAATATTTCAAAAACTAAAAAAGATATTAATTTGCGGTTTGAAAATTTAGAAACAGCGTTGAAATGTATCTAAAAGCATAAAAAGTACATTTTTGTAAATTAATAAAAAAAAATCTAAAGTTGGGGGCATATGAGATTTGGGTGGCATATCTGAACACTAAAAAAGTTATTTGATTTATTTCTTATGTCACTCTGTAAACACCTTAAAATGGAAATTTTAACTTTACATCTATCTCATGACAAGAATAATTACATACATACCGTGAGTATTTTTTAACGTGAAACATTGAGTTTGTCATATCCTTGGTTACGACTTGATATTTGATTGACAGCAATGTATTTGCCCGTTCCATTTAAAATGAAACATAGGGAACGAATCTGACACAAGGATTATATTTAAATATTGTAAGAAATTTAGCGGAGTCAGAAAACCACTCGAGAGCACTGAACATATTTCGGGCACAAGGTGCACACAGTATTTTTCCTACATCTAAATTTAATTTTTAGAAAACAGGTATAATTATTTAAACAATATTAACCTTTAATGACATCTTGTCAATATGACAGATAACCGTTGAATTTTCCTATAAGTTATGATTTGACATTTGATTGACTGCAATGTATTTGTCTGTCTCATTTAAAATGACACATGGGGAATGAATTTGACAGAAGTATTATATTTAAATATTGTAAGAAATTTAGCCGAGTAAGAAAACCACTAGGGCATAAGGTGCACACTATCTTTTTTCTACAATTAATTTTAATTGAGAATGCAGGTATAATTATTTAAACAAAATTAACCTCTATTGACATCCTATCAAATGTCAAATTCGTTCCCTATGTTTCATTTTAAATGGAACGGGCAAATACATTGCTGTCAATCAAATGTCAAGTCGTAACCATGGATATGACAAACCCAATGTTTCACGTTAAAAAATACTCACGGTATATTAACAAGTTTTAATATTTTACGAGGTATTTTATTTTCTATACAGGCTGTTTCAAAGAAAGTGTAAAAAAAATTAAAGGCATATAGTACTGAACTGAATTGAGTAAAAAAAAGCTTAATCAACATGGGTCCGATCTTCAATAGTTTCCGAGATATAAGGCAGTGAAAAATAAGTTTTTACAGGGTTTACCTCTGCTATTTTGAAAACTATTACTTTAATTAAATAAAACTCCTTGTTTACCTTTCAGAGATCATCTTAGATGTGCTTTTGTTTTTTCAAAAAAATCAAATAATTGTACTAAGTTAAATTTTGTGGCGATCTTGACCAATATTTAATTTTCATATAACTTTGAGAAAAATGTTTCATACAAAATTTTATTGTTTTTTTATAACCTGTTTACTGACATATACAAAATTTTGTTCGATCACTATCATTGTTAGTTTTTCTTCAATTTTTCATTTATCTCGGAAACAGTTGAAGATCAGACCTATGTTGATTAAGCTTTTTTTACTCATTTTTGTCAGTACTATGTCCTTAATTTTTTTTACACTTTCTTTGAAAGAGCCTGTGTGTATACAAGAAAAAAGTAGACACCGGTACACTAACAATAAGTAATTAATAATAAAATACAATATTTTTAAAATTTATGTCAACTAACATTTATTTAAAAATATGATACTATGTAATTAAATTCCATTACAACCTATACAGGGTGGTTGATTTTTCATTGTCCAGCTTATATCTTCTGAAATATTAAAGATACAAGAAAAAGTTATATAGAAAAGTTATTTGATACAACCTGGTCTATAATATAGCATAAACATTTTTTTCCAAGGCCTACCAATTTTTCAGAAAAATATTTAATTTTGATTTTTTAAATAGAACACCCTGTATATTTTTACGGAATAAAATTCTAAATAAATTTCTCTTTACAATGATGTGTAACAAGTAAGGGTTTACCTTTAAATTATGTCTAATAAAGCAAATAGAAATACGACAAAAGTAGGCTGTGATATTCTATTGTTTATACCAGTAACATATGTCACAGATTGCTACTTGATATTTAAATAAAAGTATTAATAATTTTGTAAATCATCAATGTTAGTAATTCTATTACTTGCTTTATTAGACATAATTTTATTCAAAGGAAAACGCCTACGTAGCCAATGTTCATGTGTGACAGAAGTTACAGGTATAAACAATAGAATATCATAGCCTACTTTTATCATATTTCTATTTGCTATTTCTATTCTGTCAAAATATACAGGGTGTTCCATTTAAAAAATTAAAGTTAAACATTTTTCCAAAAAATTGGTAGGCCTTGGAAAAAAATTGTTTATGCTAAATTATAGATCAAGTTGTATTAAACAACTTTTGTATACAACTTTTTTTTGTATCTTTAATATTTCAGAAGATATAAGCTAGACAATAAAAAATCAACCACCCTGTATAGGGATAGAATCAGCACCGTAAGTCTATAAATTAAGTAATCATATAGTAAGAGTAATGAACTGATAAGAGCAAGAACTACTTCATATAGGCACGGATTTATATTTTACTGTTTTGCTGTATTTTCATTATTTTCCTTACCCTTGCCCGGAAGTGACACTGGTGTCTGGTTGGAGATTCGGAAAGATGATTCAGGTAACTTGGACTGCGATGTTTGTGTCGTCGTGAATTTTCGCTGATTCCAAAATGAATCCACTGGAGATGACAAGTAAGTGAGCAGATTTTCTTTTCCTGTGGTAAAGGTTTGCTGAACTGTGGGACAAAAAATATATATAAAAATTAAGAAAAAATCACAAAAAAGTGGATATACCTGTGAAAACACTGAAGTTACAACAGTGACTACTAGATTAGCAACTGTCGTACGGTATCCAGAAGATCAAAATTTATCTGTAAATGAAGACGGCACTGAATAATAATATTCATATTATTTAGACCATCAACACTTACCTTTTAAAATTATCCAATAATTTTTACGCTATATATCTCTTATTCTAATGCCTCTGCATTGAAGATTGATGAGAAATGATATTATTTGTCATTTTCATATTGTCTGGTTAGAAAGAAGAAAATAAATCTGATATGTGTTACCAGGAGTGCGATCTTGTGACCACGATTACTATCTCATTGCTTAGTGAATTTTCGTTGATTTGTACCTAATGGCAGGAACGGTTTTATCTTGGATTTGTAGCAGATTTTTAATCCTGTAAAAAAATCGAAATATAACACGACTCTTATTTTTCAATGACATTATTCTACATTATATTTCTCTCTGCCGTCTCTGTCCTGAATATCGATGAGAAATTCTGTTTTTGATATATTCAAAATGTTGTTTAACTTTCTGCTACATTTTCTCTGGACATGTTGATGTACGCCTTCATAGAATATATCAATTCAATACTTGCTTCATATATATTTTCTGACTGTTGTTTTATTCCTGATATTTTTTTGGGTACATTTTATCTGAAACTTTTTTCTTCATGTAGAGACAGACAGTTGTGTATAACATTTATATTATATACAACCATCTATACCTACCTTCTTCAATATTTCCTTCAATAACGTATATTTTTTTATTAAATTGCTAGAAGTATAAATTCGATTGTTATATAGGTACTAAATATAAATGTACATCATACTTACCTAATTTAGATTTTTCTTTGTTATTATTTTCATATTGCTGAATTTTTAATATATTTGCTCCAAAACGCATATTGTTGTGCACCTCTATAGAAGACGCCAATTCGAAATTCAGTAAACAGTTCCTTTATTCATATATTAGTAGTTATAATTGAATTCTTCACTTATTCGGATATAGTTTACCTAGAACTTTTTGTAGATATAGACGGCTGTGTGTAATATTAATATTACATACAGCTATCAACACCTACCTATAATACAAATTTTCTTGTTCCAAAATTATAAATGTAAAAAACAAATTTATTTTATTGTTATTCATACGTGGACATTCTGTTTATATAATATATCTTTTATAAGAAATATAATAATGCATATATCTCACATGGAAATATCTGCAAAAAAACCATATTATTCATTTTACAATCTAAAGTGATATATGATCTGCACTTACCAAATTGATGAAGTTTTTCGCAAATATCCACAAATTATAAGAAATGAAGTTCTTTCGAGAGATCTTCTTACTATTTTATAAACATTTCACATGATGAATTTGTTTAATAAAATGTATTTATTCTTCTTTTCTGTGTTAGCTCTATAAATATAGGGGTTTGCGATAATATTAAATATTATAGGAAAATCCAATACTTACTTTAAATATGAAGTCTAATGTACTAATGTACACTTTATATTTCATGTACGTCTTATATAGTGATGAACTGGTGTAGTAAATGCAAGACTTTTTTGTAATATTAAAAATTATAAGAAAATCCTGTTCTTTAAATATGAATTGTATACTTTATTTTAATGTCCTTATGAAGTGATAAACTGGTAGGGAATAATTAATTTACTCTTCTTTTCATTGTGGTAAACTGGAATTGTAAAACTAAGTTTCTCTTCTTTTCCATATAATCTGTAAGCACAGGAGTTTTTTATAATTTTATATATTATAAGAAATCCTACACTTACTTTAAATGTAATGTCTAATGTAGGTACTCTTCATTTTCAATGTATTAATTTATTCTTCTTTTCATTGTGGTGAACTGGAATTGTAAAACCAAGTTTCTCTTATTTTCCATATAATCTGTAAGCACAGGAGTTGTTTATAATTTTATATATTATAAGAAATCCTACACTTACTTTAAATGTAATGTCTAATGTAGGTACTCTTCATTTTCAATGTATTAATTTATTCTTCTTTTCATTGTGGTGAACTGGAATTGTAAAACCAAGTTTCTCTTATTTTCCATATAATCTGTAAGCACAGGAGTTGTTTATAATTTTATATATTATAAGAAATCCTACACTTACTTTAAATGTAATGTCTAATGTAGGTACTCTTCATTTTCAATGTATTAATTTATTCTTCTTTTCATTGTGGTGAACTGGAATTGTAAAACCAAGTTTCTCTTATTTTCCATATAATCTGTAAGCACAGGAGTTGTTTATAATTTTATATATTATAAGAAATCCTACACTTACTTTAAATGTAATGTCTAATGTAGGTACTCTTCATTTTCAATGTATTAATTTATTCTTCTTTTCATTGTGGTGAACTGGAATTGTAAAACCAAGTTTCTCTTATTTTCCATATAATCTGTAAGCACAGAAGTTGTTTATAATTTTATATGTTATAAGAAATCCTACACTTACTTTAAATGTAATGTCTAATGTAGGTACTCTTCATTTTCAATGTATTAATTTATTCTTCTTTTCATTGTGGAGAACTGGAATTGTAAAACCAAGTTTCTCTTCTTTTCCATATAATCTGTAAGCACAGGAGTTTTTTATAATTTTATATATTATAAGAAATCCTACACTTACTTTAAATGTAATGTCTAATGTAGGTACTCCTCATTTTCAATGTATTAATTTATTCTTCTTTTCTGTATTTATTCTTCAAATGATTATTTATATATTTTATAATAAATATTATAAGAAAATCCAATACTTTCGATATGAAATTCAACCTACTCTATATTTTCAATGTATTAGCTTACTCTTCTTCCCCGTATTTAATCTGTAAATACAGTACTCTTTTATAATATTAGACATGTCAAAAAGTTATAAAATGGATATAGGTAAAACTAAGTCTGAAACTCAATTTTATCCAATCTTGATTTTTTTCTTAACGATAACGACTAATCTCTTTTTCTGCGTTGCGATAGGTACCTTGAAGACTAAGGATACAAATATGTTGAAATTTACTCCTCCAAAAAAAACCTTCATTCCGTTATATTTTTACCCAGCCTTGTATATCGGTTACTTGAAAACTTTATATGTTAATTAATTTATTTCATTTTATCTTTCTTTAGCGAAATTGAAGTGATGATTTTTTTTAATTGTGTTATTTTTTGTAGTTTCTTCTAATGATGAATCTGTAAGACTTAAAGTAAGTGCCAGTGTCTCTGATAATACTAGACTATTATTAAAGACATGACACTTACATTTTTACTTCATCTATATTTAATTTATTCCTTTTTGTCTTCAAATGCAACATTTATAAAAAACAGGTATAAATTTTTTTAGGATTATCAATTCATAAAAATATTGAAATCTTGTATGAATTCAAACAAAAACCATTCTTCTATATAGAATCGGTTGTTTTATTATACAATGTACCTGCAAAAAATAGAATTAGTAAATTTTGCAATAAATATTCTATATTCACTTTCCTTTAATTCCTAATTTTTCATGATATTTAAACATTCCATATTTTTTTCTAAAAAAAAATAAATTATTTCGTAAGTTACTGTACCCAAAATTAAAAATATAGAAAATTATAAATGATATCCATGCAAGTTTTATTTCTGCAAGAAGTGAATAAAATATTAAAATTTGGCTTTGATTCTAATTAAAATCAGCTACAATTTTAACAAATATACGAATACAAAGTGGATGAAGACTGACATTACCACAAACAATATTTTAAAAAGATGCAATGAAATAAAGCTGTTTCAAGTTAAAATATCTATTTTTTGTGTAGTAATTTATACAAATAATTTTCAAAATCTTGCTGAACGAATTGGTACCTAATGAATATAGTGTTTTAAAGTGTATTGCCAGATCGCCTGCTATATTTTATATTATAGAAATTTAGGCCAATTATTTATTTGAATAAAGTGACAAATACCATTTTGCACCGCTGACACTTTTTTAAGCTTGTCTTAAACAAAAAGTGCAAATCGAAATTTTTACAGCAATATTCAATTACTAATTTAACCTTTTGTTTCGATACGATATTGTCCATTTAAGAAACATTACTACTAATATGACTAGGGTTGCCAACTGACCTTTTTTGGAAAGGACTGTCCTTTTTTGAGCATATTTTTGCAAATGATTGATTGTTATAGTATTATTGAACATTGTTTAGATATTTTTTGCTGCAATGCTAAAGATATAAAACAATTGGTTAACTACTTTTAGGCACAGGATTTTCCCTACCCAGTAATTGGGCTATTGCCTGTTGGGTTAGGTATTAAATAATAATAATAATAATAATAATAATAATAATAATAATAATAATAATAATAATAATATTTTGTCCTTGTCCTTTTCTAACTAGGAAAGGACGCGATTTGTCCTTTTATAGTAAATTTTGTTATTAATAATATTTTTTTTGTTATTATAAATATGAAAATGAAATAATTATTTCACATTTTATGTAATGTAATAAAATAACAATAGAATTTTTGAATTGTTGATGTATTGGTTCTAATTTTTCTACTAACATTTAGTTTACAGGGTTCTCAAAAAAGGTGGCGGTACTTGTTTTCGTCATAAAATATTGATTTTAATTTTTTAAGAATTTGTTACATTTACTTCTTTTTAAAAAACTCTATATTATCTAACTTTGCATTAAAACACGTTCGACCTTGAAAATTTTCAAAAAATCGCCTGCGGCGCATTTTTTTCTCAAATTTTAAATCCTACACATAATTCAGAAATAGAGTGCCGAAAAAATGTCCTTTGTTGTAATTTTGTAAAGTTGGCAACCCTAAATATGACGTACTGTACCTTTACTAAAAATAAATATAAATATATCATCACGGCTTATTACCCATTTCTGGGTGTGCCAGTATCTACAACACATGTAGACATCGGTAATGATGACGATATATTTTACCGTGTGGGCGCTTACCAGGCGTCACCTCACGGGCACTCATAGCTGGTGTGGAGAGTGCACTACGGGGGTCACTTTTGTGCCATTTAAAATTGGAAATATTTGGCGCCGGTCGGGATCGAACCCGGTTCCCCCAGTTTCGCGACCAGACACTCAGGCACGCGGCCACGGGACCCCATATTTATTATTTATTTATTTATTTATACTAAAAATTAGCAGAAGAATGATGGTAGATGTGTAGATGATGTATCAAAGAAGCAAATTGCTGGTAGTTCAGATCGATATGAGTTAAATATAATCATATCGACCCAAGCTACCCCATTTTGATTCTTTTTTATTGTTGATTTCCGTGCTATTATACTATTTATCTGAAAAATATTTTCCATTTTATAATATATTTTATATACAACCGGTAAATAATGTTAACTTTATTCTTATCAAAATCATAACTTAATGTGCTTCATTAATTATCGAGGGAAGTAAAGTACTCCCTAGGGAAATAAAGTGATTCAAGTCCTTGTCAACTGATATTGATTAACAAATAAAAAATATTATCAATTATACTTCTTGAATTTAAATATCAATCATTAACCCAATCAGTACTCGTAATGTACAGGCAACGCAACATTTTATTCCACGTTTTTTGACAATGTAGATTAAAAATATTTGTAGAATAATATATTAAAGTGGTATTTATTTTACACAAAGTACGACTTGACAGCTGTTAACTTTTTATATAAACAAGTTACAGAAATCAAGTCATAATCTGGATAAAATTTAGATTTTCTTCGTTTTGATGATATAAATGACAACCTATACCATTCCTCAAGAAATGGCAGGCTGTTTACCTAACACCCAGTTTTAGTGACTTTTTTTTCGGGAAAACAAATATATCCCAAAAAGGACATTTAATGAAGGAAACTATCTTATACCTGTATATATAGTTCTCAAGATACCAGTATTGGACTATTTATCCTGGACACCTGTAGAGCTATTTCTCTTTGAATTCTTCTTGATGATATTTTGGAATACATTGAAATTATTACCAAATTTACGAAAATAAAATGGATGAAGAATGAAATTACCACAAAACAAGATATTTAAACAGATACAATGTAATATAACTGAATCTAGCTCAAATATCTATATTTTGTGCAGTAATTTATAATAATCTAAATTAAACAAAAATAAATTGTTTGATAAAACATATACCTATATACAAAAGAGTATACAAAATACAATCAAACCAAGGGCGTCGCTAGCCATTTGGCAAGGGGGGCAAGATGAGAGGTAATGAAAGGGAAGATGGGGAAAATATGAATTGCAGGTAAAAAAAAAAATCTGTTGTGGCCAGCACAATACCTCTCGCCGTTTCCATTTTATGTTAAATGAGTATTGTATTGCACTTCGGTATCGAAAAAATTGCAGAACTTTACCCAAATATTGTTTTTTATTGTATTTGTCATGTCTTCTGCACACAAATAATTCTAATTACGAGCCCTAATCCATATTCGTCCATATTAGTTGGTCTAGTCGCTAAAATTTTATTTTATTTAGTGCATATATAATACAAATAATAACTAACATAATTATCGATATTTTTTTTAATGTTATAGTTATTTTGTGGTTTTTGTGTTACATAGCAAGATATATTTTCTGAAATATTTTCTTGTTTTAATGTCAAACGAAATAATTCATAGTTTTACTAACAATACAAGAAAAACAAATAAAGTTTGAAAAGAATTGACTTCATTTGTTCGTCGGAGATTAGAAATAAAAAACTATAAAAAATGACGGCAATTTTTAATAATAATCGGCGAATTGTCCAATCTTGATAAATAATAGAAATTTACATATAAATTTCAGCTATTTTACAATGTTAAATATTTATGTTTAAATAGAAATATAAAGTTATGTTATAATGTGAAAATATCTTTACTTTAAATAAAAAATGAAAACTTCCTTCATTATTATTAGAAATAATACTATTTAAGTCACTATAAACAAATTTAAAAAATAGTCTAACTAATATGGATTAGGGCTCGTATATCTATTTTTCATTGTATGAGGAAGTTCCTAAATGTCAGAGATTCTTCCAATTCATTAACCAGTATTTCTGATGGATATATGCATTTTACCTATAATTTCAAATATTTAATTAATAAAACAATAAGAAAGATTAAATGTACTTCCCAGAAAAAGCTTTCAGAATGTTACTAAAACTGTTGATTTTTTAATCTGTAGGGGGGGGGGCAGGTACCCCTCCCTGCCCCCCCTTGGCGACGCCCTTGAATCAAACGTATATATATATATATATCTCGATATGAAATAAATAAATTTTCTATACTTGTCATTAATGATATTTATTATATTGTACTTCAAAGACATTTTCGGGAGTAAAACCTTTATAAAAACCTTAAACTATCTACTAGAACATTTGTCCTAAACAATTTTTTCAATCTATCCAAAAAAGTCTTTATTCATTTATTGGAGTTACATATAAGTATTAACAAACTTAAAGAAAAAACATTTAAAACGAAGTAGCTGCCATTGAACAATGGAAAATCTTATCATGAAATTTTTGATCGATCGCCATTTTGTCATTTGAAAAATTAATTTTTACTTGTACTATACTAAGTTCTCGAAATACGTACTTAGTTTTATTAAAATTAAATTTTAAGTTTAAGGGGTAATTTATTAGTGTTATTTAACTTAGAGCATTGCTAAGAAAGAATCCTACCTTTTAGCGTTCCTGCATCTATAGCGGCGTTGTCATCGTCGTTCAATGCTGAAATATGAGGTACGCGCCATTTTCTCCAGCGAACATTTTCGGTTAAATATGGCTGTTATATGCCTGTAAAAGACCATGTATGTATTTAGATTTTCTCAAAAAGTCTCATAGGCTACCTACTAGATAATGGTGAAAACTAAAATATTAAATTTCACGGAAAATAAAAATTAAAAATTCAAATTATAACTTTTAGTAAGAAAAAAAAGAAAATAATGATAATTTTAAGAAAAAAAATTCAAATGTAGATTCCATTTTAAAAATAACTTGATTTATCTTGAAAATTAAGCGCCATAAAAATTATTATACAGGCAATAAAAGACCTGCAATATTTTTCTCGATTATTGATAGTTTGGAAGTTATTTGAAATAAAATGCCCAAAATCAGTTACTATTCGACATTATTCAGTAGCCTCTGAGAATTTTTGAAAAAGCCGAAGCGCATTGATGAACGTACCTATCTCAAAAGCACACAAAGGCTTTTCATTTATATTTGAAATCCCATTGTTGACCGTTTTAAGTGGATGTACAATATAATTCTAATTTATTTCTTTATCTCATTTCAATTTTATTGCAATTTGAATTAGGTATAGAGTTTAAAAATTAAAAAATTATTTTTCAGAAAAAGTTGATAAAATTTTCAATTTAAAAAGATTTTTTTAATAATAATAATACAATTAAAATATTTGAAAGAAAATTTTTAATAATTCAATTTTTTCAAATTATTTTAATTTGAGTTTTGAGACTATATCTCTATATGTCTAATGCACGAAGAATTTCTACATTATAATCATAAACAAATATTTAAAAAATAAAAGGATTACCAGGCCATATTGTTAAACAAAATAAAAAAATTTTCAAAAAAATTTCTGATGTAATTTTCTTCATATTGTAAACCAAAATTCATAAAACCAGCAGAAATGTTGCTACATTACCTGTTAAAATCACTACAAATTTACACAAAAACTCGCTCTCGCAAAAGAATTATAGACGAAAATTAATATCGGATGCACTAATTAATACCGGCGATTTGAATTAACTGATGACCACTAGATTACTGAGAGTGGGGATCGTCGCCTTTCATATCTTCTGATTCTTAATTGGCACTCAAACTTTTTGCGCATCGCCGCAAATGGCGGATTAAATATATACGCAAAAACCCTTCTAGTAAATTAATTATCGTATTTATTATTCACATTGTTTGAAAATTATGGAATACGAGTATTTATTTGAAAATAGGTAAATTTTATAATTTATTTCAATTTAGCCCTCTTTAAACTTAATATTGAACTAATTAAGGCACGCGTACCAATTATTAAGAGCCACATAATTTGATATTAAATCTGCAGTCCTCAAATTTGAAAAAATTAAGGGCAAATTTTTTACATCAAAACGAGAAATTAAAACAAAATAAATATTTTTTATCTCAATTTATTTTTTTCTGCCTTAACGCTTTCTAGTAGCCTGGCGAAGAAAATTAAAAACAAAATATAAAGTTACTCAACGTTTTTGAATCACTGACGAAAAAATAAATAACAGAAAACTCACACAAGAATGTATGTTAACAATGCACATGTAATATCAGGACCTCGAACCGAAAAATTTTGGGGTTTGGTCAGTGGCGTATTAAGGTATTTTGGCGCCAGAAGCCCTTGAATTTTTTTCGCCCCCCCCCCCCCCTCCTTTCTTGATAAATAATTAATATATCATCACGGCATATTACCCATTTCTGGGTGTGCCAATCAGCTTTATCGCAGATATCGGTAATGATGATGACATATTTGTACCGTAAGGGCGCTTACCAGGCGTCACCTCACGGGCACTCATTGCTGGCGTGGAGAGTGCACCACAGGGGTCACTTTTGTGCCATTTAAAATTCGAAATATTTGGCGTCGGTCGGGATCGAACCCGGTACCCCCAGGTTCGCGACCAGACACTCAGGCACGAGGCCACGGGACCCCATAACATGTATGAAAAAACAAATATTTGAAATTTTCCAGTAAGAAACAAATAATTGTAACAAGTAATTAAATATAACAACTGGCATAAAAAAGTAATAACCACTGATTCGAAAAATGACAATCACCCGCGGGTTAAAACTACACTTTTATTTTTAATTAAAATAGTATAATGACAAAAATATAATTAAAATAACATTTTTCTTGCCTTGACACTGCCAATAATACTCACAGTGGCGCCAAAATTAATTTCAATTAAAAGAGTTTTTTCGATGAACTTAATAACCCAAGCGTTTAATTTTGCGTGGCATTGACCCCTGTGGTGCACTCTCCACACCAGCTATGAGGGCCCGTGAGGTGACGCCTGGTAAGCGCCCACACGGTAAAATATATCGTCATCATTACCGATGTCTACATGTGTTGTAGATACTGGCTCACCCAGAAATGGGTAATATGCCGTGATGATATATTTATTTATTTTATTTATTGACTATAGGCACAAACTCGTACGAGTAGGATAGATAAAATACATTATTTCGCATTAATATTTTACGCTATAATGTCCACCTCATGCCTGCACCTGCTAATTTATATAAATCATTTTTTTTCAATTCCTGGCATAATTTTTTGCGCCCCTTATAATTTTGCGCCAATAGCCAAGTCTGGTGCGGAAAATTTGTCGAAGATTTGATTTTAACATAAAGAAGAATTACAGTTTTATTAATTTGCAAATAAAGTAAAGATATGAAAAGCAACTAAATAAAATAATTTTTATTCAATTTTTTTCCTTCATAGATAATCAACCAAGTCCAGGCTGGCCATTGGGAATTTGAGAAATTTTCCGGTAGGCCAGTTCATTTTAAAGCTGATTTTAACCCTTTGGATTCCAATTTTTTTCTTGTTTACCAGAACCAGCAGTGGCGGATTTACGCATAGGCACAGTAGGCACGTGTCTACGGCGGCAAATTTTCAGGGGCGGCAATTTTTTTTAATCAAAAATTTATAATTCTATAAAAAAATTGCCGATCAAAAGACGTGACGAAAACAATTACATCTCAGATCTTTGAACCAAATTCAGATAAAGTAAAACTTTTTTATAGGCATATTATTATTAATCCAGTATCCAGTCAATTTGTAATTATCGTCTGTTTTTCTGGTACTTAAGTAATGGAATATGTGTTCTATTTTCAACAAATGTCCCAGTAATTGAACTTATATTTCAGATTTTATTTTGTGAGCCTCAATATTATTATGCTATCGATAATTATAATATTATTATTGCCAATATCAAGCCCTCTAGAAATTCCATTTTTTTGTTGTAATATCTTCTAGCTAAAATAAATAAACACAAAATTAAAGTGCGGAGGCAGGTATTTAACAGTAACTTGCAAAAATAAAATCAGATATTACCTATTCTAAAGGCTGTACTTTTGAAAATTATGATTTCATCTCTTACAAATTTTCAAAAAATACTTAATGTACCGGTAACCTAACACACAGAACTTAATTTGACATAACTCGGATAGTTACATTCATTTTATGGGAACTTAACTCTTTTCAGGAAAAATGACAAAATCACTACAAATATTGCTTTCCGCACCCTAATTTATGTGAAATGTAGTGTTTAAATGGTTTTGCAAGTATATATAACCATTAAAATAAAATTATTGAGGGTTGGGTATTCTAGACTTTAGCCTTAAAATTATTTAAGCCCCCGATATATTTAGGCTGACCATATGTACTTATTTTAATAGGACAGTACTTTCTTTTTAAATGATGTCCTACTGTACTTAAAAGGTTCATTAAGTACACGTAAACGTACTTTTTTTTAGAACAATCGAGTCAAACTAAGTAATTAGCTATGTATTTGTAAATATATATGTTGCGTCTTACACTGGTCAGATTCGGCGTCGATCGAGTAAAGTATTTTTCGTTCTTCCTCCTTATCACCAAATATTAGTTCTAACATTAATTATTTAAGTATTTTATTCATTTCTGATTTGTTTAAAATTTTAAAGCAACAAAAAAAGTTGTTTTAACATGTCAGTGTCTCGACAAAAGTTTTATTTCAATCTAGAGTTCATTTTTTGTTTACCTGGGACAAGCGCATCAAATGCTGAAATACTGAAATGTTCTATTTACTTCAGAGCAGTCCTCAAATTTTAAAGGAGATTTTAAATTTCCAAAAGTACTGCCGTACTGGTATCAAAAGACTGGTACAAACATGATGCGGAACGTAATAGGATTTTTTTTATAACAATCAATTTTTGTATTATTTTGTTATATTTTATGAAACATTATGTTTTACTTGACTTATATGTGCTTATTATTAATTACTTTTTACATCAAAATTGAACTAAAACTAAATAAATTTCTCTTTTTTATTTTCAATTCTGCCTCTAGTATTTTTTGTACTTTTTTTTTCTAAAAAAATTATGGTCACCCTAGATATATTTCAACAAAAATAAAACATGCAAAAAGTGGAAACATTAAAAAATGTATATTTTAACATTTCTGATATTCAAATATCTTTATAATCTTTGGTTAATATTTGAAAATTACGTTACTGTTCTGTTAAAAATGTATTTTAATATTATGAAAAGGCGGCAAATTTCTGAAAAAGGCGGCAATTTTCTGGGTGCCTATGGGCGGCAAAACTATTGATCTGCCCTTGAGAACCAGATTTATAGTACCTAAGGTAAGAAAAATGCTGCATATTTATCTGAACAAATAATTATTTGTACTAATTTGACAACAATATTTCTAGAATAAATTGCACTATATTATAACATAAATTAGTATATCAACGGCCTACGTGACAAATCATATGAGGATATGGCTTCTCATTCTGGAATTTAAAACAATAATAACGACTCATTTCCAGTAGCTTTTATCAAAACACAAACAAATGACTGCTATGCCAGCAATACAATCGTGAGACAAAATACACATATTTCGCTCACCGATAAGAACATCAGATTTTGCACGTGTATTCACTAATGCAACGACTTTTATACACAGGAAAAAATATATTATTATTGTTGATGCAATAATGGGAAGCAACAATTATATTAATATATTATTAAATACCAAGAATCGAAAACTTTCTCAAGGATAGTCACGTATGCAAAGGACACTTAAATTTTCTGGGAATATTTGAAATGAAATATAATTGAAATCCATGTAGTGAAGTTTCCGGTTTATGGCGCCATATCGTTCAATTCCGGTCGCATTACATCGTGAGCAACAATTTTTGTCAAAAACCAAACAAAGCACAAAAATGTATGGTGTACGTTTGTAATTCTACAAGAATCTATTTAGTTTTTCTATTTATAAAACTAATTATAAAACTAAAATGTAGTCTTAAGGTAAAGTTATAACTAAAGAAAAAACCCCTTAACCTTAACAATAAATTTAAAAACTATATACGTATTTCGAGAACTAAGTTCTCATCATCAGTAGAAACTACAAAGTAAAAACAGAGAAGTTAAGATTACTCAGCATGTAAACTATGCCAGAGGTCAAAACAGCTCTGAGGAATAAGGGAGAGAACACGGGTTATATAGGGACAGAAGTCATAGGTGAGTGGATACCTAATTGGGTAACTAAGATTAAACAGAGTAACTGTCTTATATTAACTCATATAATTTAGAATTTGGGATGGGACTTAGGTCCGCGTTCATCAATTTATCTTTAAATTTATGTATTATCAAACTCTCATGTGCGTCTAAATATCTATTATTATCATCTTGTTTCAATAATTTTATATTAGAATTGTCAATTTTATGATTATTAATAGATATATGTTGTGCTACGCTAGATTTATCAGGATTACCGCTTTTTAAATGATAGAAATGTTCTTTAAACCGAGTATCAATTTGTCTTTTAGTTTGCCCGATATAAACTTTATTACAATCTTTACAGTCAATTTTATAAACACCGGATTTTTTATTATTATCTATTTTATCTTTAGGGTTACCTAATAATGATTTAATGGTGTTATTTGATTTATAAGTTACCGTTAAATTTTGATTTTTAAAAATTTTGTTTAAACCTTTGGTGGCATTATCAAATGGTAATGTTATACATTTATTATTTTTATTATTAGTTGGCATTAAAGTTGTGAAATCTAATACGGATTGATGATTTTTAAATTTATGGACTAGTTTATCTATATAATTTTAACCGGGAATCCATTATATTTAGCTATTTCTTTAATATTATATTCTATTTATTTGAAAATATTTTTGTAAGGGATATGAGATATTTTTAATAAAATAATAATTAGTTCTAAAATTTACCTACCTGTATTTTTTGAATATCATTTTCTTAAATAAATAAATAAATATATCATCACGGCATATTACCCATTACTGGGTATGCCAGTATGTACATACAACACATGTAGACATCGGTAGTGATGACGATATATTTTACCGTGTGGGCTCTTACCAGGCGTCACCACACTGGCACTCATAGTTGTTGTGGAGAGTGCACCACAGGGTCACTTTTATGCCATTTAAAATTGGAAATATTTGGCGTCGGTCGGGATCGAACCCGGTTGCCCAGATTCTCGACCAGATACTCAGATTAAATGCTTAATTTCTAAATAAATTATCAAAGAAAAAAACATTTTTGTTTTTATTTTTTTAATAAATAAATAAAATAAATTCCAAATTGAAGACCTAGTTTTTATGCTTACTACTTATATGTACGAAGAAAAATTGCCAAGTATACAATGAACGGTTTTGAAATACATACATAGTTTCTTATAGAGATTCACTCGATTTCGAGCTTTGGCCCGACCCGGCTCGAAGCCCGCCTCGATTTCGAGTCAATTTTCGAGCCGGGCTAGCTAATTTTTTTGTCGAGTAGATCTTCGAATCGGGCCGGTAATTTTTATTTTCGGGCCGAGTCCAAACTTTAAAGCCCGGCCCGGCCCGGCTCGAATGCATCTCTAGTTTCTTAGTTCCATCAAAATTTGAATTTTTGGACGTGTTCAATTTTTGTAAAATTCACACTAACTTAAGTTGTACCAAAGAATATAAATTTACTGGACATGATAATAAGTAAATTAGCTCATACCGGGTGTCTAGTTGAAATCTGTTAATACAGGGAATTTATTGCAACATGCAACATACGGTCAATCACTTTCATGGTTACACCAGGGCTGGCGCTATCATTGAGGTGAACTAGACAACCGTCTAATGCGCTAACCATGTGGGGGTGCAAAAATATAAGCCAGCGTTACTGAAAATTTTGTTTAACATATTGAGTATTAAAAATTTTGCCAGCCAATGGCAGTACACTTCAAGAACGATGCCCCTTACTCTAATTATCCGAATTTTGGAAAAAATCTTTTTTATTGAGAATCAGCTTTTATGAATTTTAGACAGTTCGGATTGTTTGAAATAATCATAAAAAAATAATACATCATATAAATGGCAGAATATATCCTAAAACAAGGAAGGTACAAATATCATAGCAAATTGGATAATACACAGAACATAATTGTAATCTTCTGTATAAACACCTTAATTTAGTGCTGTTGATTTGGTCCCGTGGCCGCATGCCTGAGTGTCTGGTCGCAAACCTGGGGGAACCGGGTTCGATCCCGACAAACGCCAAATATTTCCAATTTTAAATGGCACAAAAGTGACCCCTGTGGTGCACTCTCCACACCAGCTATGAGTGCCCGTGAAGTGACGCCTGGTAAGCGCCCACACGGTAAAATATATCGTCATCATTACCGATGTCTACATGTGTTGTAGATAATGGCACACCCAGAAATGGGTAATATGCCGTGATGATATATTTATTTATTTATATTTGGTTCATAATGCTGTACCCTACATTAGTCTTAAATCAGAAAGAAATACATTTTGGCAAATAATCTCCAAAGTTCAAATTTGGCGCTCCACCAAATCTCCCTACATTAGTCACTAAAATGAAGTTAACAGGGGTATAAATGAGAGTTTAATGTACAGGGGCAAAAAACAAAGTATTTATTTCATTTAATATTGTACACAACTAAATAAATTCTTAAGTTACCTGCTTTTAGCGCATCTGTGATAAAATATTTTGATATTTTGAATTTTCGTATTAATTAAATCATTTCTAAGATTTTAAAATATATTTTACTAAATTTAATTTATTAATTATGAAGTTCCAATATTTTAAATTATCCTTTCAGTTCTGTGCAAAACAATTTCCTTTATTTTGTTTTATGATGTTGGCATCCTGTCCTATAAACAAATTGTTTTTCAACGTCAGACAATAATTGAAGTGTGGGCCAGGGTTACTTATTTAAAAATTTTGCATTTTTTAAATTTTACCAAACAATTATACCAAGAATAAACAAGTAGGTAGTACATATTACAATACAAATATTAATATAATATCCATAAACACCTTTCTCAGGACATGGATCAGAGGACTGAACTATTACTGTACATATGCTACAACAAATTTAAAGAAACTAATGTAGATGATTCTACACTGAACGGGGTTTTGTTGTTACTAAATGATCAGCAAAACATTATTACTCCAATGGAAACAGAAAACTCTGCAAGAGGTATGAAAAGATCTCACAGCATAATGGAAGCTTCTTCCTCCAAGAAGGTAGACAACGATGATGGCTTGGGACCTGAAAGAAGAAGTAAGGAGCCCTTCTCTTCTCAGCAGATGTAACTCAGGAGATAGAATAAAACATTCTTGTTGTTTTCAATTCGACAACTTTATTCTTGTCTAAAATCTACATTATAAATTAAATAATACGGGTATGTGTGTATATTTTCGGTTTTCCATGTAACTAAATATTTATTGGTACTCAAAATTACTAAATAAATTTTTATTATTGTGAAGTGTTGTCTATTTATTTCTATTTTATAATTTCGTTATTACAAAAAGGCATCTGGTATCTGACCCCCGAATAGAGTTGTGGAATAACTTTTGGAAAATATATAATCAGAAAAGAAAAGCATCTTACATGTTCAAGAATGTATACCGGGTGTCAACTTGTAATCCGTTATATAGAGCATACAATGTTATTTTTTCATTTTGCTGTTGTTATTGACTTATTAATTATAGAGAAAAGTTGTTTAGAATTAAAAACTGCACGATATGAGACTAAAATTAATTACAATTTCTTTTTATTTTACGAAAAAAACGCAAATTCGCAATTTACAGCATATTTCAAAAAGCCAGTGTCTGGTCACGAACCTGGGGGAACCGGGTTCGATCCCGACAGACGCCAAATATTTCCAATTTTAAATGGCACAAAAGTGACCCCTGTGGTGCACTCTCCACGCCAGCAATGAGTGCCTGTGAGGTGACGCCTGGTAAGCGCCCACACGGTAAAATATATCGTCATCATTACCGATGTCTACATGTGTTGTAGATACTGGCACACCCAGAAATGGGTAATATGCCGCGATGATATATTTATTTATCTTATAATTTTTCTCTTGTCAAAAAATTAAACACAAAAAGAAAGTATAAAATGATTCAAATTTGGTACATTCAATATAATAATAATGTGCTAAAAGTTTAATATCATATAAAAACAAATAAAACATCAGTAATTCAATGGCATTCTGAAATATGCTGTAAATTGCGAATTTTAATTTGCATTTTTTTTTTCGTAAAATAAAAAGAAATTGTGACTAATTTTAGTCTCGTATTGTGTATCTTTTAATTCTGAACATCTTTTTTTATTTACAACTTTTCTCTAGAATTAATAGGTCAGTAACTACAGCAAAAAGAAAAAAAAATAACATTGTATTCTCTACATAACGGATTCCAAGTAGACACCCAGTATAATTTATTTATATATAAATCTGGATTAAGAACACGCATTCGCAAATGTTCGGGAGTACAGAATATCATTATCAGATAGATTTAAAATCACTGGTAGATCTTTATTAGACTATAGGTACATTAGTCACAAAGGAGGATGAGAAAAATTGCAAGAAATGAATAACATGTTGAATAAAACGAATATGTCGAAGTGTAAAATTGCTGTGGGTAAGCTATCTGATAACTTCGATTCATTGATTACTTTTTTAGATGCTTCGGTGGTCAGTTTTATACTACAATAATTTTAAGTATGTATTTTAAATTATTATGAACATTGTTTCAAATACTAATAGAACGCGTGGAAATTTTCTGTAACAGCTTGGACAGAAGCAGAAATTGACCTGAATCCGTTAACACTAGATCTGATCCGATTACTGTCAATATATAATTTTTAATAAATAATTAAAATTAACTCTAGATACAAAACAAATATTAGTTTGTGGCAATTATTATGATAAAATTTATAGAAGTTATACAACTTGTACAAATTTTAATAATTAATATTGTTTCACATGTATGTGACCTTACAATAGCTTGATTGGGTCTAAAAAATAGTAATTTTGTCAGTGTAGAGTAATTCAAAATCATTAAGGTTACGCGGGTCCAGTAAAATACTATGACCCTGCCATCTACGATGAGCGTTGTCTTGCGCACCTGATCAACCTGCTCACGTCACAGTGTACAAATATATACCATGAAGTTGCTGCACATCGGTGAATTCGAACTTGGCGCGTAAAATTCATCTTGAAGTACACTCTGAAAATAAAATGTATTTTAATACTTTCAAAAATAATAAAATACAAACGTAGCCTAACTTAAAATATAATAATATATAATAATAATAATATAATAATAATTTAAAATATAATGTAAATATTATACATGTTTAAATTAAAATAAATTTTTATTTTGAAGTGTAATTCGAGATGAAGTAAACGCGCCAAGTTTGAATTCTTTAATGCGTAGCAACCCAGAAACTTTATGGTATAGACTTGTAAAAGTTACAAATGTACAGGGTAATATAATTTCCAGGGACATATTTGTATGTTAGGAGAATGTATGTATATAGCAAGATATGTGCAGAGAAATATGTGTACATTTATGAATTTGTATGCATTCCCATTGATTGTGAATATTATTATAATTTTATATTGCGAATGATCTTAAATTTTTCAAATTCAAATTTTATGTTAGTAACTTTTTAATACTAACAATGTGGGAACATTTAGATTATTAATGTTTTCTTTTAGTCAAAATCATGGAGATAGCAATAAATAAAGGAGGGAGCATGAGGTTATATTGAAGGCCAGGGGAATGAAGCCTAGTGGGGACGGACGAACACAGCTGTTGGACCGCCCTAGAGAGGGCATAAGCGCAGCAATTTTAAAACAAAATTGCTTTATTCGTTCAATTAAAAATTTATAAAACTTTAAATACTGAAAGAAATGTGTTGAACATACATTATTTATTGAAATATGATATTAATGTGTTTTTATATACATTTTACTTATTGAATATGGCTTTAAGGTCAAAGAAGGTTGACAGATAGGCCCGGCTTAGAGTGGGGGAAATGGCTTCACTTTTACAGCCACTTGTTCTCTCTCCTTTTTTATTCCTACCTCCATGGCCAAAATTATATAAATGAAACTGCAACTTCAGAGTGTGATGGTTGACATGACAGATTGGTGTCCACATCCACCATTCATCGTTTAAAGCTAGATATTCAGTTTTCAATCTATTTTAAAGTAAGTAATTGTAAATAATATACACATGCTTTTACATTTTCATTTGCGTAACATACATTCTTGCAATTTTCTGGGTTTATAAACATGTACATGCTCGTATTCTGTTTTGTACTTTATTTTTATAATGGGGTACTACTATACCATAGTCAAATCTGTCTCAGATAAGACAGAAAAAATATACACAAATTCAAGAGCACTATTGAAATTTTATTGTTTAAATATTAATGCATAAAAAATTTAATTTAGTTTTTCGTTTTTGTGTATATAAATATATGTATTTAAATGACTATTACAATAAAAGGTATTATTTATTGAACACATTTCATTTTTTCAATTAAATATGATAAAATTAATTACAAACTTTTCAAATCTGTTACGAAATATTCACGCCATCTATTACGAAAAATAAATATATGTATTGGCAACACTGCAACAGTGTAAAACCAACTTCAAACTAATGGTTGAAAGCACGTTGAAAGAAATGGTGTCCACATCCATCGTTTAAAGATATATATTCGTCTTTCAATCTGTTTTAAAGTAAGTAATTCTATATAGTTTACATATATTTTTACATTTTCATTTATGTAACATATATTCTTGCAATAAAAACTTCATTCTTCGAAGTTCAGCTACTGCCATGCGGTAATAAGTTTAATACTAGACATAGAGAGCAAAGCACATGTTTTATATACATACAGGAGAACCATTAAAGCTCATTAAATAGTTTATGGTTTTACTTGTGCTATTTTTATTAACGTTTACAATAATATCTGTTACGGAGCACTCGGACAATGCTAAGAGTTATTGTTAAACCATATTAACCTTTGCATTTAATAAAAATGTAACATTTTAACCATTCGCCATTGCATTTTTTTAATAATATAACATGTGATTGCTTTTATGTTATTGGATAGCAAATTTCATAAATTACTCGAATGGCAGTAGTAATAATATTGATCAACTTTCGAAAATATGTAAAAAGGTTAATGTACTACTATAGTATATTATGTGGCAAGTGTGAAGCTGAAATTTTTAGATGAGGGTGGAGATTGCGACACGTGCCGAAGGCGAGTGTTGCAAACTACCCGAATGTAAAATAGGCTTCACACACGTGTTACATACTATACTTTTTCTACGACCTTGCAATAAAATATATTTTTCCTTCACATTGTCATTCTTTAAACGTAAAACCTCTGTATTATCGACTTGTGTAACCATGGTTACCAACGTTACAGGTGTTTAACAGCTTTGTTTTATTAAAATACAATTCAGTTTGTAATATTTAAAATAATGAACGGTGCGTGAAATGTTACTTAACGCACAGTGTGCGTGAAGTAGCACTTCACGCACCGTG
Source organism: Ophonus ardosiacus (assembly GCA_943142095.1). Taxonomy (NCBI): domain Eukaryota; kingdom Metazoa; phylum Arthropoda; class Insecta; order Coleoptera; family Carabidae; genus Ophonus; species Ophonus ardosiacus. The sequence continues at coordinate 44,771,177 of OW964833.1, read as the reverse complement.
TGCAAAAACTCAAGCTTCACACATAAAAATTGATACGTGAAGTACTCACTTCACGCATGGGAGTAGAAAAAATAATTTATATTATATAATTGAATTCAATAACAATAATACTAAGCGAGATAGAAGGGTGTACCTACCTACCCACCCTCTATTTCAAACACAGTGTAAATATAATTTATCGCTAGTCTAGTTGTGTTTAAATATCTGTTTTCTTTAAATATTATAAATTAGTATTATTCTTCACTGAATCTTATTAACAGAAGTTAATTGTTATAGGTTATAACAATGGCGAATCAAGATACTAATGTATTAGAACCTTTCACTTTAGTCACATGGGTAATTGAGACTACCGGGTGGCGCTTGAATAATGAAATATTCCACGTTGCGGCTTATACGCCGAATGAAAATTTCTCAGAATACATTCTACCCCAATGTAACCTGAGTTCTTTTATTATTAAAACATATAATTTAAAAGTAGTTACACGAAAGAACGGACATAGAATATTAAAAGACTTGGAAAACAACCAAATAATAAGAACCCAAAGCGAAAATTGCGCTCTATTTAATTTCATAATTTGGTTAGAAGAAAACTGCGAAAACACAGGTGGCATCATTCTGCTCACTTATGAAATTAACGAGAAAATGTCTGTGATGCTACTTAATGCTTTAGAACGAAATCACCTTTTAGAAAGGTTTATGGCAGTAGTAAAAGGATTCGGAAATGTGTTTAATATTGCGAAAAAAGTATGCCCAAACTATAAAAGCTATTCGTTCCAAGACATAATTCTATCTCTATTCAACAAAGAACCCCATTGGACACAGGAGCTAGAAGTTTGTTACGATTTGCTGGAGAAATTGGCGCAGATTAACGAGCAACAGTCCGAAGAGAGCGGTGATTTTCAGCCATCTATTTTTAAATTGGTGGAAAATGTCACAACATCCAATAATGATCAACTGCAAAAATTAATTGCTTTGAAATCTCAAATCGAAAGACAAAATGCCTGGAAACCTATATTTGCTGATGCTTTGCGTTCCAGTTTGAGAAATCGCAGAGCAGCATCTCGTCTACGTAAACAGTTAGTAAAAAAAAACATAGACTTCGAAACCCTGGAATCTGAGTTTAATAAAGATGGGGAACAAAGCGTAATTACTATGCTTATCACATCTAACATAAGTCAGATCGATTCTCAAAATATAGCATCACTTTTGAGATGTTATTTCAATAGCGAAGATAGAGTCGTTCTGCCTAGAGTCTGGCCGCTTGGACAAACACAAAGAGGACGTTCTCGAAGGCAAAGACGTTTTCAATCTTCAAATAGAAGTAGAGGGGCTTCCAGCGTGCGTGAAGAGCAAGATTACCCAAATACCAGTTCAGAAGATGACGCAAATACCAGTACACAAGAAATTATATTGGAAACTCCGCAAAAAAAATAAAAACATTTTTTATTCATTGCCTGTTTTTCTGACATTATTTTCATGATATTTATGCTTTTTGATGATTTGCACATAATTTGTGTTTTTTGTTTGTGGCAATAAAAAAAATCCTACGAAACTATGTATATTAGAACAATAAAATTATTGTTTATTCGTCTTTAATTTAATATTTTATTTATTATGTTTTCCTTAATACTTAATGTATCATTACTTTTTGCTTGCATGCTACCTTTAATATTTTCTCCAGGCCATTAAATCATTTACTTTTCATTTATCCACTAGAGTCTTGCATTTTCTTATTTTTGCCTTGCTCTTTCAGAAAATGCAAGACAACAACAAGATAAGAGAAATGCAAGAATAGCAAGATTTTCTAATATTTTCGTGCATTCTTGCAGCAGTATATTATAATTCAAATATATTAACATTTCATTATAGTTTTTAATGGGTTTTAGAGAAAAAAAATAGTATTTTTCAATGTACAGGTATTTAATATTGTAAAAAATGATGGGGTTGAGTGAGAAAACGATAAGAACAAGCCAACTGTGTCATTATAATAAATCGTCAGGTGCGCGACAGGAGTGAAGAAAGTGGCGTTGAGGTTTATATTTGATGCGGCTCTAATCCATAGGATCGTGAATTTTGTGTAAAACGTTGAGCTAATTACGTTTCGTAATGATTCGTACGGGGTGTCCCAGGCTTAACTTTCAAAGTGGTATGCGTAATTAAAAATATTATAATCTTAACGTGACTGTTTAAAAATAAGCCCTGCTTGGTTTAGAACTTATTTTTTAGTTTATTAGATATAAATATACTTACCCTCTTCCTGAAAAATTAGAAATGAAAATGTTTATAGGTAATAATTCGTATAAATTTTACTTGTATGTATTGTTTATTTGTATTTTACATTGCTGTATCTCATGTAACTACCCTTATATTTTATAAAATAAAATATAATTTGTTTTTTTTTATTTACTCAATAAAAATCCGACTAGCTGGAAATTACTACACGATTTTGGTAAGTTAAACATTTAAAAATGGGATTTTAAACACATTGAAATTGGGAAGCACATCTTTGGGAATTTGATTCTTTAAAAATGGAAATTAATTATGAACATACAACATTAACTGGTAAAAATTAACATTGTTTCTTGTGAATTTGACTTTATAATTGTACTTTTCTGTCAGAAACACAATAAAAAATTGTAACTGTTAGTGAAGTCATTCAAACAGCGGCAACAATTCATAGCTATAATGCGGCCATCTACGTTGAGCTTTGCCCGCCAAATCTCATTGTCGCGCCAACGACCATTTGAAAAGTCCCGGTCGTCGTATAGAGTGCGCGTGCGTTAACGGTTATCTGTTAAATCATCCCGTCACACGTCATAAAATTTTAACGGGCAACGTTGGTGCTCTGAAGTCTTCGATATTTTTTCAAATTTTACTTCGAAATTAAAAAATGGACACTCTTGTAGAATTCGTTCTTTTATTCACAACTAACCGGATTGTAGTTTTTTATAGCTATGGCCTGTCTCCTTTTTATGAAATGGGTAACTCACAAAACACGAGTAGCTGGTCTCGTAAAAGACAGGAATGAACTTCATTAAGGTACCTATATAATTTATTTAATAGAATATCACATTTCATATTATTTTTTCTTTCAGAAATCCTTCATATAATATAAAAGCTTCATAAAACTCTTTCTTCACATCGGAAAATCAAATGAAAATGGCATCCAACTAGGTAAAGAAATAATTGGAGGTTAGAAATTTTTAGAACCCCAATGATATTTATTGAATGTGACTGTCTTATGACTATGTTTGTAAAGCATTGTTATACTAGATAGTGGCGTTCAATAAGCGTCATTAAAAACTACATCTTTTATTCATCCATAATAGCTATATTATTTTTTTTCAGATTTCCAAAATTTACACTTATAAAAGCATCTACTCTACAAATTTTAGAACTCAAAATCATCAATATTCTTCATTTTGGACAAATTGTAAAATTTAATAAATATTTTTAAAAACTACTTTGTTTTTTTCTTTTCTTTCCTATCCACAAGTTTTTTTCTTTCAGTTAATTATTATTATCCTAACCTTTTAGTATTTGACACTTAACAGCTAGGTAAAGATTTTCCATGTACCAATATATATCGAAAAAAAAAAAAAATTAAAACTGCTTTACTGCGGTATATACTGTCAAAATATTCGGTTAAACGCTTGTTCTATTAACCGGTTAACTGATTATTGTACTTTATAAAAAATAGAAAATCGGTTAAACTAGTGATTTGTTAAATAATAACACTAGTAACTCTTAACGGTTATTGCTAATTGAATATCTGATTTTTGACGTTTAGCGTGTTAACCAGATGACCGTATTAGCTAGTTCTCGCGGTTATTTCAGAAAAAGATGTCGACAAATTAACCGGGAAATAACATTCTGGGAGGTACCTACTGAAGTACGCGGCTATCTCCGCTTGCGGATCGCCTCGCTGATGCATACACAACACCAGAGCACAGTTTTCTTGTAAAAGAAAATTATTGAGACAAATTGCATGTAGAATAAATAAATAAATATATCATCACGGCATATTACCCATTTCTAGGTGTGCCAATCTGCTTTCTCACAGATATCGGTAATGATAATGACATATTTGTATCGTGCGGGCGTTTACCAGGCGTCACTTCACGGGCACTCATTGCTGGCGTGGAGAGTGCACCACAGGTGCCACTTTGTGCCATTTAAAATTCCAGCGGTGGCGGCCACAGCGTAGTATAGTGTACGCAGAGTAATAGGTTATTTTCAGTGGCGGATTTACGCATAGGCACGTGCCTACGGCGGCAAATTTTCGGTGGCGGCAATTTTTTTTAATCAGAAATGTATAATTTTATTTAAAAATGCCGATCAAAAGACGCGGCGAAAACATTTATATCGATGATCTCTGAAACAAATTCATATAAAGCAAAGCTTTTTTGTAGGTATATTCAGTGGCGGATTTACGCATAGGCACAGTAGGCACGTGCCTACGGCGGCAAATTTTCGGGGGCGGCAATTTTTTAAAATCAGAAATGTATAATTTTATAAAAAAAATGATCAAAAGACACAACGAAAACATTTATATCGATGATCTCTGAAAAATTCATATAAAGTAAAGCTTTTTTGTAGGTATATTATTATTACTTGGGTCAATTTGTCTATGGTACTTAAGTAATGGAATATGCTCTCTATTTTCAACAAATGTCCAAGTAATTGAACTCATGTTTCAGACTTTATTTTGAGACCCTCGTTATTGCTACCGATAATTACAATACATTTATTAAAATTGCCTGGATTGTAGAATAACCACTTGAAATTCCATTTTGTTATGTCTTCTTTTAATAAAAAAAATAATTAAGAAATGCAAAATTAAAGCGCGGAAGCATGTATTTATGTATTTTGCAAATATAAAGTCAGACTTTACCTATTCTAAAGACTATATTTGTGAAAATTATGACTTCTTCGATTGCAAATTTTCAAAAAATACTTTAATATAACGGAAACCTAACGCACAAAACTCAATTTGACGTATATAATATAATGTAAATAAATATGTTATCTATTGTTGGGTTGAATGATTATTAGTTTTTAGGCTGTGTTTGTGAAAAATGTGACTTTTTCGCTTGAAAATTATCAATAAATACTTTAATGTAACGATAACCTAAATCACAGATCACAATTTGACGTAACTCGGATGGTTATATTCATTTTATAGGAATTTAACCATACTTTTTTCAGAAAAAATGCCAAAATCACTATAAATATTGCTTTCCGTGGCATAATTTTTGTGAAATTTCGTGTTTGTAATGCTTTTGCAACTATATATAACCATCAAAATAAAATTCTTGAGGTTGGGTATTCCAGACTTTAGCCTTAAAATTACCTATTTAAGCCCCTTTTATATTTTAACAAAAATAAAACATGCGAAAAGCTTAAATATTAAAAAAAATATATTTTAACATTTCTGATATTCAAATATCTATATTATCTTTGGTTAATATTTGAAAATTACGTTATTGTTCTGTTAGAAATATATTTTAAAATTATGAAAAGGCGGCAAATTTCTGAAAAAGGCGGCAAATTTCTGGGTGCCTACGGGCGGCAGAACTGTTAATCCGCCCCTGGGTATATTATTATTAATCCGATCAATTTGTAATTATCGTCTGTTTTTCTATGGTAGTAGTGGACTATGCGCTCTATTTTCAATAAATGTTCAAGTAATTGAACTCATGTTTTAGACTGTATTTTGAAATCCTTTAGTTAAAATAAATAAAGAAATGCAAAACTAAAGCGCGGAAGCATGTATTTATGAACCTTTTTTCAGAAAAAAATCCAAAATCACTGTAAATATTGCATTCCGCGCCATAATTTTTGTGAAATTTTGTGTTTATAATGCTTTTACATCTACTTATATATAACCATCAAAATAAAATTCTTGAGAGTTGAGTATTCCAGACTTTAGCCTTAAAATTTCCTATTTAAGCCCCTTTTATATTTTAACAAAAATAAAACATGCGAAAAGTTTAAACATCAAAAAAGATATATTTTAACATTTCTGATATTCAAATATCTATATTATCTTTGGTTAATATTTGAAAATTACGTTATTGTTCTGTTAGAAATATTTTAAAATAATGAAAAGGCGGCAAATTTCTGAAAAAAAGGCGGCAATTTTCTGGGTGCCTACGGGCGGCAAACTGTTAATCCGCCCCTGGTTATTTTTATTTTCAATTGGGTCCAATGCAAGTGCAATGAACAAGGGGTAAATAATGGATAAATTAGATGAAATTAGACGTTGTGACGATGTAGTCGACTCGTTTAGTTTATTAACCATTTATGTGTTGTGTAGGGTTCAAGATTTGCGACGTACAGTTTTTCTGTGGTTTGAATCCAGTTTGCCGGGAGATCAGGACTGGGTTAATTATGTCCGAGAGTCGATGGAGTACAGTACTTTCGAGAATTTTAAATAAGTGACAGTAGCGATATCCTTTTGGATCATCTTTTTCTTTATCCGGTTTCAATATCGCTATGATTTTAGCTTGTCTCCAGATTTTCGGGTTTTGTCGAACTTCATGCAGTTATTCGTAAGTTCCAATAGCCAATTGTTTGCTGCAGGTTCAAAAATTTTAATCTGTTCAATACATATACCATCTAGGCCGGCTGCTTTGCCATTTTCGGAGGTTCTGATTGCCATTTCTAATGCGTTTAACGTAAAAGGAGTAGATGGATAGTTCGTCATCTTCTTCGTGAGGGCGTTCTATTTTCTTTCTTTTGATTTTGGTAGAGGAATTAGGTTTTCCATTTTTAAGTAGTTGGTGTGCAATTTGGTCTGTTTTAACTATTGCTGTGAGGATCCGACAAAACATGGATCCGAGGCCCCGGACTTCAAAATATCCGGTTCCTCGGATATCCGATGTTCGGATATTGAAGCGGATATCCGTAAATTTAACTCGGATTTGGATTCGGATCCTGATTTGGGTCCGGATCCCATTCGGATCCGGATTCAATATGTTGTTTACGGATCCGGATCCGAATTTTAATTCTGGATCCGATTCATCATTTTGAATGTAAAGGCAAACATCTGGAAGTGAGTTCAAATTCAAACCGTTACAGTGGGTCTGTTTATCTCTACAGCGGTCTATAAACAGCAATAAATTTTATAATATCCCTCTAAAATAGACAGGTAGCTGGTGCAAATACGAGAAGGATATTTCTTAGAATATTGAATTCTGTAGTTCTAAAATTTTAACATTCATTACAACAAATACTTCAAAGAAAACGAGATTAAGATTAAATTTGAGAAATAATGGTTAAAGGTTCATTGCAAGTGTCGAAATACTCATACTCATATTCGGATCCGGATCCAAAATCCAATACTCAGATTCGGATCCAAAATCCGATACTCAGATCCGGATCCAAAATCCAATACTCAGATCCGGATCCAAAATCCGATACTGAGATTTGGATCCGAGATCCGGATAGTTCAACATTCAATTATCCGGATATCCGGATATTTTTGGATCCGAAACCAAAACTATCCGGATTCGGATCCCACCACTAGTTTTAACGTTTGAGTGTGTCATGCATTTGGTTGAATCATTAACGAATCTTCATGCCTTATGAATGACTGCTTCTTCCCATATCTACTTCTTCCTTTAACTTTATCCACCGCTCCCTCTTCGCTTCGTAAATAGTGGAAATTTTTTTTGCGCGCATGTGATAGTAGTCTCACCGAAAGGATCTTGTTCGAAAAAAGTATAATATTCACTAAGTCTAGCTACTGTTTCAGGTGTTAATCATTGTATATAATTTATTCTGCATCCTCTAGGAATTGCCGCTCTAGAACAAGATTATGCATAGCTGGAAATGATAGCAACCGTTGCCATAATTATGGCCGAGCGGTGAAGGTCGCTGCCTCTACACGCTCGACCGTCGAGGCGGATAACTATAGTTACAAACACATTTTACAACCATAAACAGTAAACATGTATTTGAGACTAGGATCAGAAGCATAAAATCCCTCATAGATTATAGTTTAGTAGAAAGAGAATATAATATATATATATATATAGAGTGATCACTTTTTAGAGGATGTCAAAATAAATTATACCAGAATAAAGACGTAATGAAAACAAAGAAGAAAGAGAATACGAGACAAACAAAACATACAAGTTAAAACATATTAATGAAAAGAAGTTGCTTCATTTATAATCAAAAATTTAATTTAAAACATTTACAATTTTGAACAAAGAATAGAAAACGTAGACAAATTTTCAAGACCAATATAAAAAATTAATAAGTATACCGCAACTTTGTTGTACTCAGGTAGGTAAAAGCTAGTGATGCTTTTTCTGTAACAAAAAGAGAATAATTATAATAGATAATTAAATTGCAATGTAATAGCAAATCTGCCGGAAAATCTAATAATGTTAAACAGATACGGCGGAATGTAACAAATAAAAAGTTATTTTCCGCCTTTTATGGATTTTAGCTGTGTAACTCTCTGGGCCCGACATTTTTCATAGAACTATACATAAAGTCTTGACTTTAAACAAAATGTCGCGTCTAAAGATATTCTACAGGAAGCAAAATATTTTGCTTAATGACAAAATATTTTATAGTAAGTCTTTCAGCTTAATAAAAGAGCGTTGAAATACAACAAAACAGTTTTGTTTAAAGTCACAACGTTTTTGATCAGTCAGTGTGTTTTAAGATTAAACAAATTGTTTAAGTATGTCACGAAACATTTTATTTAGGGTATATTCCAAAAATAACAAATTTTAACCGTGGTTAACCAAAAGTGTTCCAATAATATCAAATGGTAAAAATTGTACATTTATGAAACATGGTTCCGGTTAAAATGGTTGCAACCGAAGCGCACCAACGAAACCATGGTTTTGGTTCTTATATTTTATTTTTGGAATATACCCTTAGTAACGTTTTTGTTAGCTCGGTAAACCTTAGACCAGGAATAGAGGGGAGACAGGGCATGCTATGTATGTCGCCGTAAGAAGACTTTCCAAATCATCTTAGCGACTTTCGACCTTATTGTAATGTCAAAATCAGCTGCAGCCGCCAAGTGGACCAGATATGTTACATACGTGTGCAGTCGAACGAATAAGTTTTCAAAATCAACAAGCGTCACCCAACGTTATCAATTATTATTTTGACTTCTGACGTTCTTGAATACATACGTCTTTAGTTTGACTCATAGTTTTCTTAGTTTTAAATTGTTTTATTTATGTTATGGATAATCAAGTGTTTATTTAGATTTGGTCAACTGTAACATAACAATATTTAACTGGGCGACTAGCGGTTCCAGCTGATTCAATAAGGGTCAAAACGCAGAGAAGATTTTTTGGAAATATACGCGTGAATATGCCTTGTCTCCCCTCTATTCCTGGTCTAAGCGGTAAACCAACCTGGTAAAAAGTAGTTTTGAGGTTACATATAATAATTCAAAAATCGCGTAGTTCAGTCACCGTAAATGATTTTGACAGTGTGTGTGTACATTCACAATTCTGTTGTCCTGATTGGATTTAAATTTACCGCTACAAATTTAGTTCACATTTTTTCCGGGGCAAATGTTTGCTTCACGGAGCTGTAGTTACTTACATGTGTTTTATTCATCTTTTTGAATAATCTGTTAAGTCTCTCCTCTCTTTCCCTTTCCCGTATTGCTCGTGGAAGAATAAATCTGGGATCTCTGTATATCTGATACTCTTGTTCTTCTTCATCAGAATCATCTATTTCAAGACTCGCAGCCCATCTATTTGTTGAATTAATATCGGTTGTCGCATTATTTGGAACGGGTTTAGCATTTGCAGTGTTCGAGGAGTTTGCATCGTTCGCGGAATTAGTACCATTTGCGGCTCTTGTGTTCGGTTCAGAATTTCCAGTAGGGTTTCTTCTGGGCAATCTAGCCCGGTTCCTCCGGTCTCTAAGCTGTTGACCAATACGGTTGGATAAGCGATGTTCTTCTGATAATGAAAAATCCTGATGACGTTGATGTCGGTTTGCAATATCCGAATTGGCATTTCTACCCAATGTTTCCCTCAGGCGTTGAGTTACTCGATAAGATAGACGTTGATCTGGGGGCAGTGAGAAGTCATGAGGATCAGGTCGTGTGTGTGCTATTGGCGACTGGGCAGGAGCAATAGGACTATTGTGTCGTCGTTTATAAGGCTTCAAAGTTGGATCTGCATCAATTAGTGCAGGAATTTCTTCTGTTGGAGTTGGAGGTCTAGGATTATGAAGATTAAGAATTTGTTGGCGAATTGCTTCGATTCGTTCTTGACTGCGTCGAAGAACTGACTCTTCTGTAGCATTTTGTACTTCAGCATTTATATCTGCACTAATATTATGTAATTCGGTCATTAAAGATTGAATTGTATCTGGAAAATCACTTAGGTCCCTTACGGCGGATTCTGTTGTTATTGGTTCCAACTCCAAAACTCTGTAAAAATTTGGATTACAATTATATACACCCCCGGTTTTATAAAAGGAAGAATAAATTTACTTCCATAATAAATTTATTCAAACTAACAAATTCGAATGAATTTTATGCATTTTATGGCATTCATAACATTAATGTCAAAAGTTCGAATATCATTTGAAGGAATAAATTTTATATACTTTGGAATTGAAATTATCTGTCCTTTATAAAACCGGCCAAAAGTCAAAAAATAATTTTTGAATATATACTCACATTTGCTTCTCGCCATCTGCTACTTGAGGTTCATCATCGCTATCTTCTTCTCTGAAAAATATATAAAATAATGAATAAACACTGATAATTGAATACATCTGTTATACCATAAATGTTTATTTTAAAACTACAAAATAAGAATGACATCTAAACTATTAATACACAAACATCGTACTTTTTATAATTCCACGTAAAAATTATATGCATTTAGTTCAAAATATGAATTATTTATTTGTTTTTTTTACAAAAGTGACCCCTGTGGTGCACTCTCCACGCCAGAAATGAGTGCCCGTGAGATGACACCTGGTAAGCGCCCACACGGTAAAATATATCGTCATCATTACCGATGTCTACATGTGTTGTAGATACTGGCACACCCAGAAATCGGTAATATGCCGTGATGATATATATATATGCATTTAAAGTCCAAACGGAAGATGAGTAGCTCGATGACTAGAAAACTTGTTTGTAGAGTTCCATATGAGATATAATCAGAATAAATTTTGTGAAGTTTGAAAAATACAAATTTAAGAAACTTTTTTTGTATTGACTCAATAAATGCTTGATAAGATTCATAAATGGGATTACAAATGATGTTACAATACTCAAGTTTAGATCTCACAATGTAAAAATTATACAGGGTCTTAAAAAATAAGTGTCACAAATTATGAGGGCATATAGTACTGACCAAAATGAGAAAAAAAAAGTAATCAACATGGATCCGAACTTCAACTGTTTTTGAGAAACAGGCCATTTTGTAATAGAATTGAAGAAAAACTGACTAAGATAATGGTTGAACAAAATTTTATCTATACCAGTAAATAGACTATAAAAAACAATAACATTTTATATGAAACATTTTTTGCACTTTCTAATAGTTACAAAGTTATTTGAAAGCTAAGTATTGGCCAAGGGCGCCACAACTTTTGTCTCAGTACAATTATTTGATTTTTTTGAAAAACAAAAACACATCTAATATGACAGATGACCTCTTTTCTCCTTAAAATTACATTTCACGATCAATTTTGACAACTTGGCTTTTGAATTGAATAATGATCCGATTTATTCTTGTTCCATAAGCTACAGTTTATTTATGTAGCAAAAGTTTATTGATTGCAAAGATATGACCCGATTTCTAAATCATTTTTTCCCATATTTTCATGGGGGTACATCATAATCTTAAATGCAAAATGTCTTAACCCTCAAAAATAAAAATAAAAACACTGAATTTTAGCGCCATTGTATCTAATCATCGTATCTACGTGTATTGCATGCTATTTTAAAGGTAGGTACGACGTTTTCTACTTCCACTTAAGCCATTGATGTACTAATTATATTTAGTATTCTTGAGATGTCGTCTACAAATTACTACTAATTCTCATCCTCAAACCATTTACATGTCTGTATTCTTACAACAGAAACAGGGATTGTGTATAAAACACATATTTAATACAACACCTATTTTCGAAGTTTGAACCGATACTCATACAAAGTTTCATGTAATATATTTATATTGGTTTTTTTTAAATACGAATTTGTAATATTAATATAATTTCAACTAATAAAGAGATAAGTTCTTACAAGAAAGGTCTGTCCCTCCATAGTGCTTCCAAATCAATCAGATCTTCTTCGGAGTTATAGTCTTCATCACTCGAATTTGACATTATTTGTTATAATTTATGTACACTTACACAAACAAAATTTAATAATCTAGTAGAATTTAATTATTAACCCTTTTAAATAATATTAAAAAGAAACTAAAAGCCCAGCTAATTAAACCCTCTAAAACTGTAAAGTAAAAATGGCCGAAACAGGAAACAAATGAGCACATCTCATTCTCAGCTTATGTCACACATGCGTACTGTACTAAACATGAATAAATAAATAAATATATCAATTAATATTTTGTACGAATTTATTTAAGTTCCAGTTTGTGAAAACCCATTTAATTTCACACAAACTTAAAACTTTAAGACAATATTTTGACTGGGTTACACGCATGCGCAGTGCACATTTATTACACGATAATCATCATGATGTTAGCTACGACCATGATCATGTGATCACTCTTTGACCTTGAATGCTATAAACACAATATTTTTTACGTAATACAGCTTAATACAGGCATTTTGTCAACCTGACGTGCGGGAAAATAGGATTATGCGATTGTGCTCCTATAGAATAGCTATTTGTGTATTAAGAGCGCAAAATGGGATATTGTCGATTGAGAGGTTCTCGCTCGACATTCACTCGAAATCGACAATGTCCATTAGCGCTCGAAACACAAGATTTTTTCTACAGTCGCCACAATGGGGTCTCCATCATAACAAAAAATAATAAAATGTACACTTTGTCCCGTTGCCGCGTGCCTGAGTGTCTGGTCGCGAACCTGGGGGAACCGGGTTCGATCCCGACTGACGCCAAATATTTCCAATTTTAAATGGCACAAAAGTGACCCCTGTGGTGCACTCTCCACGCCAGCTATGAGTGCCCGTGAGGTAACGCCTGGTAAGCGCCCACACGGTAAAATATATCATCATCATTACCGATGTCTACATGTGTTGTAGATACTGGCACACCCAGAAATGGGTAATATGCCGTGATGATATATATATATATATATATATATATATATATATATATATATATATATATATATATATATACACACTTTGTACTTACAATACTACTCAATAAATAACGATAAATAAAAAAATAAACGTCTTTTAATAATTACTTTAAGATATATCTGAAATTTGTTTTCTATTCTAAGCATTTTTGTACGAAGTAAAGGAAGTATTGTAATCGCGAAAAATTTCGGTTTCCAGATTTCAACGGAAATATACATTTTGACCATCCCTGAATCCATTTTGACTAATTTCGTCGTGACGTCTGTACGTATCTCGCATAACTGAAAAACAGGAAGACGTAGAAAGTTAAAATTTTGTATTTAGAACTGTTATGACATCTAGTTGTGTACCTCCCTTTTTGGTCATTACATAACTTTCGGAAGTGGTACTTTACTTGAAGCCTATAATAGATTTTAATGAAAAACTATATTAAAATATAAACCAAAACTTTTCAAATTTGGTATATACGACTTTTATATCAATGGGAATAATATAATACATTTTTGTTAAAATGGTCTATTCAGAAGTGGTACTTTACTTGAAGCCTAAAACAGATTTTAATAAAAAACTATATTAAAATATAATCCAAAACTTTTCAAATTTGGTATATGAGACTTTTATATCAATGGGAATAACATATTAGATTTTGGTTAAAATAATCTACCCGGAAGTGGTACTTTACTTGAAGCCCATAATAGATTTTAATGAAAAACTATATTAAAATATAATCCGAAACTTTTTAAATTTGGTATATAACACTTTTATATCAATGGGAATAACATAATAGATTTTGGTTAAAATAGTCTAACCCGAAGTGATACTTTACCTGAAGCTGTTATCAGTTTTTCTTGAAAAAAATGGTGTTATTTTGATTTTAGTAATAAATGTTTTAAATAAAAGTTTTAGAGAATTGAATTCTGCGTCGAAAACATCAAGTATGATTAAATTAGCTCTTTGTATAAGGGAGATATGTAAATTTAAAAATAATGTACTTTTTTGTTTGTGTAATTAAGTTTGCTATGGATTAGGACAAATAACAAAAAAATAAAAAAAATTAATGTTAATGTGAAATTATGCCAAATACGTTTAATTTTATGATTGGGTCTGTTATAATACATATTTTAATTATTAACAAAATATGTATAGTGTAACAGGCGTACAAGGAAGTCATGTGTTGTCCACATCAGATATTTTACTTTCGTTTTTTGTAAATGAATGCCCTATTTTATTTCTGCATTCTTTTACACAACAGTATGGCAGTTTGTTTGGTTGTCTAATATACCGACAGAGCAGCCATGTCAGATTGACTTGTGGAGATAGTAAATGTGTACGTAACTACAGCGCCATTAGTTCCTGACTAAACGTTCCAATTATGAATGTAGACATTTCTCAACATGTTATAGTTAGGAATCCGCTCATACACGGTTGAAGACAGAACAACAGCTGATGAAAGTCTATATTCAGCATGAAATTCTCTATCGTTTTTGTCACGTATGATTTACTTCATCGGATCTCGTGTTACAGCCCGTCTGAAGGTACCTACATGATTTTTCATCGAAATATTATGAATTTTCAATAATACAAAATTTCGATGAAAAATTATGTAACTTCAAACGGTTGTAACTTGAGATCCGATGAAGTAAAAAAATCATGCTTGACATGAAATGATAGAGAATTTCATGCTGAATATAGACTTTCATCAGCCGTTGTTCTATCTTCAACCGTGTATGAGTGGTGCATGAAAATATGATAAATGAACTGAATTATTTAGCTTTTTTCTTACATTACACAATTATAATCAAAAATACAGTACAAAAAATAAATAAGAATAATCAGTTAACTTCATACTCTTAATAATATAATATTATTAAGTATCAAAACATAATTCACAAAAATTATAAACATAAACTGTGTTCTACACAAAACAACTTTTCTCCAAAATAAATAATAATTATTTATGCATTTTTATTCTTAATCTGATACACAAATAAAATAAATAAATATATCATCACGGCATATTACCCATTTCTGGGTGTGCCAGTATCTACAACACATGTAGACGTCGGTGATGATGACGATATATTTTACCGTGTGGGCGCTTACCAGGCATCACCTCACGGGCACTCATAGCTGGTGTGGAGAGTGCACCACAGGGGTCACTTTTGTGCCATTTAAAATTGGAAATATTTGGCGTCTGTCGGGATCGAACAATTTATACAAATATTAATTATGTGTTCCCTACATAGGTAGGTGCATACATATAAGTATTGAACATTTGGAACATGTAGTAGAAGTTTTCTACATTTTTTTTCTAGGAAAATATTCGCATTTCGGAATGATTTTGCTTTCCTAAATGGCCAGGGATGGTAGAATTACAAAATAAACACGGTTGTGTATTCTCAATATGTTATATACACAGGTGTCCGTCTATAAACTAATCAGCAAATATCTCGCATATTATTTCTTTTAACAGTTTCATCTATATAACATAAATAATAGTATATTAACTCCTCTATAAAATTTCGGAAATAGTTCAATATTTTTGCTTCCGGTTTTCGAATAATTCATAGCAACTATTAATTTTCAAATGAAACAGCCTACATATTTTTTCAAATTTGAAAAGTACATACTATAGCAATAGTAATTGTTCGGTTGGTTACCAACAATACATCAAAGATGTAAACACAGTAGTATAATAATATGTACGATATCGACATGCCTAGTACGCAGTATCCATTATGTTAACTGTTGTATGTAACAAACATGTTATTTAATAAACAAACATACTTAAATTTACGAGTAATGTGTACAAAATGTAATATGCTATTATCATATTCAATATCATGGCTTAATTTTCTACCGGACACTTTTTATTTACAAAAAACTGTTTTATATATACTTTATTACGTTCATCAATTAAATAACAATAATTCTTACCTTTTTTTCTCCCAAAAAGAATATGTAGGTCACTAGATAGAAATAAAAATATAAAATCAACGGTTTTCTTGAAATAAGTTTAATTCCAAAATAAAATATTGAAATACATGTAAAAAAAAAAATCTGGCACAATGAAAAACAAATATATTTTTTTATTTAGAAAAAGCTCAATTTATCTACAAGTAACAAAATTCATATTCAATAAATACAACTATCATTAATTGGAATAATACTACCTTTTTTTTAGTATAAGTTATGTATTTATTTATTATTAAAACCCAACGTTTCGGCACCATAAACTGGTCCCTTCTTCAGGGGAAAACATTGACATAAATATGTGAAATAACAAAAACAACAAGTAACCAAGGTAACAAGAAAAGTTCGTAAATGTTACCTTTTTTATGTATACAATTTTCTAGACAATATATGCATGCCCGGCAATAACTTGGACGGCGAACATGCATCTTCTCAGGAAAAAAATCTCCTTTTGCCAGAGGAAAAACCGTCCCAAAAACTGGCAGAGAAGTGATCTGTACAACTATCATTATTTGTTATAAACTAAAATTGCACATCATTGAAACAAATATATAATTCAGAGTTTATTTCTTTCTCGAATTGATTTACCTGTAGAATGTTGAGGATCGATTTCTGGTAGTAGAATTCTTCCAACTGATTTTCCATATTGTTCTTCCAAAATAAATCATCTTTCATAAATATGGTTTTTAAAACGTCTCAAATTTAAATATGTAGAAAATGAAACATTTTGTTGTACTTACCATCGTTTCGTCAACAATCTCTTCAATGAAATTTTTGTTCTCTTCTATCGGAGAAACCCACATATTCTCGTCTAAATACCTACTATCGGGGAAATAATTATATATATATATATATATATATATATATATATATATATATATATATATATATATATATATATATATATACCGAGTGTCCCATTTTAATGTACCACCTGGAATATCTTCAGGATCATGCATCATATGAAAAAATGTTTCAAATAAAAGTTTAACGATTTGGAGGGGGACATTCATTCCTGTAAATAAATTCGACCCCCCACCCCCGGGGGAGGCTGGGGAGCGGGTAGTTTTAAAATTTTAAATAGTAATCCCTATTTTTTATAGCAGAATCGGATAGAGCGTGAAAAAATAAGATTTTATCTAAAAAAAATTTTTGTGACAAGTAGATGGCGCTGCAATTAACAAAATTGTTTTCAATACATAATTTTCCGGAAACAATCAAAGCAGTGTGGGTGTGGGTATGTGTGTTTGTGTGTGTGTACGTGTGTTGGCGAGGACATCCTGACAACAATTTACCGCCGGCATTAGCATTACCCGAGACGTACCACGAGGAGATTGCTCGCTCGGATTTGCTTCTCGTGTGTATGTGTATTTGTGTTTGTCTGCAAAAAAAAATTAGATAAAATCTATTTATTTTTTCACGCTCTATCCGATTTTGCTATAAAAAATAGGGGTTACTATTTAAAATTTTAAAACTACCCCCTCCCCAGGATCCTTTGAGGGTAGGGGGTTGAATTTCTTTACCGAATCGGATGTCCCCCTCCATATCGTTAAACTTTTATTTGAAACATTTTTTAATGCGGTGCATGATGCTGAAGATATTCCAGGCGGTACATTAAAATGGGACAGGCTGTATATATATATATATATATATATATATATATATATATATATATATATATATATAGCCAAATTCCAATTCTTAATTAGGTACTAATAGAAGCTGAGATCTAACACTTTAACTTTTTAAATTGTAATAAACAAAATCTAAATAAAATATGGTTTAAATTATTCATTATGCCTATAGTTACAACATATTAATTTATTTTATTTTATTTTTTTCATCTATACGGTGGCTTTGATGGGATTGACATTTTAAAATAAAGTCTTTTATTTTTAAAATAACCCAGCGACCATATTCCCAAACACCGTTCTTCGAATTTAGCACCCGACGATTTTTTTCTGGCAATATTTAAATGAAAAAATGTATGAAAGTAGCGTTCCATATATTGAAACTTTAAAGAATTTAATTATATTAGAATGTAAAACTATTACACACAGATAATTAAATGTTCATCATTAGCTCTGTTCGATGAGAAGTGCTTGAAGTGCAGTGCAGTGTAGTGTATACTAGTACAGTCTAATTCTTGTGGTTTCATAAAACACACTAGTGTATATTTGGGCAAGTTTGCTCAGCTGTGAATAGTCAAGCCAATCGTAGCCAAAGGTGTAAAAGGTTAGGTTGTTTATAAACACAGTCAAATCATAAAGCTGCAAAGAAGTCACTGCAGAAATGTCTGTTTTAAGGAGCTAATAAACGATTCTGACGAAGATCAATCATCACTTGATTCTTCATCAGATTCAGAGACAGATATATTAATTAATTCTTTATATAACAAAACAAAGAGAATATACTGTCTGAATCCATTATTTTATTTTCTCAATGTGTAAAATTTTAGGTTAATAAACAGATGTGTAGATAGGATAGAATTAAAATGTCAACATTTAGTTACCCCCACTCCTACTCTGCACTTTCTACACCACCTCGCGAGTTAACACTAGGGCGGCCTAGTACATGTCATCGAATAAAGCTATTAATTTTAAGATAGATTAGGTAGGAGATTACTTAACACTAAATGGAGATGTATTTGAATATTTGTTATGAATTAATAAATAAGTTTTTTATTTAAATAGCCTTAACAATGCAGTTTTTCTTAAAATAATTTTTTCCATAACAATTTTAATTCAATATTAAATTTTATAGTGATAAATCATTAAATATTAACATTTATTCAGTTATACGATTAATTTTTAATTTCTGAACAAGCTTCGTTCTTCCACTTTTTGTGCTAAAATGGATAGTTAAAGAGATATAGCAGCATTAAAAAAATTATATTGAAATAGCTCTGCGCCACATTTAACTACTTTTTCTACACGCTAATAGCAACGTTTGTCTTACTCTATATTATAAAAACAATTTAAATAACAAAAATTAAATAAAAAAATGAGTGATCTACATTTGAGGGTAATTATCAAAAATGGTAACGGATGATATTTACAGAACTTAACTACAATAAATACTTTTCTTCATTACTGTTTCATTTGTCTACTTAGTTGTTCTTCAGCAAACAATTTTGCTCTATATTCGCTTACTATGTTCCGTGCTGTATTAAAAATACTGATTCCTTGAGTTAATAAGTCCTCCCATTGTTGACAGTATGCTAAAAATAAGTTTTATAAATACAAAACATAAAATAAAAAATAAAGAAGAACCTTACCATCTTGATCATATTCAACATTATTAGCCATATCATATAACATACTTCCTTGCTCCAAAGCCTCTGCGAGATATTCATTCACAGATTTATGATTGTCCAACATTTCTTCTTCACATGCCTGAAGATCTGACACAGCTTGATGGAAATTCAGCAACTCGTCAGGCATATCCTTTTCCTGCATTACATAGAGCATAGAATGAGACCATGCAAAAAATAACTGTACCTTTTTTCTGTTTAAATTGAAGAAGTATAGTCTAATTTATCGTTCAATATGATTAAATTATTTTTTATTTACATTTTTTGTTGTGTAAAATCGTTTTAAAGTATATTTTTCATATACCTATTAACTAATATATTGATAATGCTCGTATCTTTCCCATAAAAGTAGGTGAAGGAAACACTGTGAAATGGAAATATCATTTCTGCATAAGTCTATCTCACACAAACACCCAACCGCGAATTATGCGCATGCTCGGAAATCTTGACTACTATTGGCTAACGATGACAGCGTCGCTAGCTGGGCTGCGTTCCAAAATCCTACTCTCAGAGTTTACTCAACCTGTTCCAAAACTGCCAGAGTTTACTCCAAAGTGATGTTCTACTTACTCTACTAACGAGGAGGGTATAGAAATTACTCCACAATATTTTCAAACGTAGATGCTCACGATTCTCAACATATGAAAGTAATTTGCCTTCTTGAGGAAGAAAACATGCTTTTGGTTGAAAATAAACATAAGTAAATACGTTGGCGTGTATTACGAGCATACTTTTATAATAAAAGCGCTTTTATGGAGCGTACTTTCAAATTATATAGAGGAGAGTGCTCCATAAAAGCGCTTTTATTACGGGCTTGACATTAATGTTGTAATTATAAGTAGTTTTGTTAGTTTTATAAAATTATTTTTAATTTAGTTTCAATTTTTTACTTCAACAAAACTCTCATTCGTTCCAAAACACAACACATCATACTCTACGCCAAAACTCGGTATTCTTGGTTTTGGAACGCTGCCCTGGTGATGCAGCGACCACATGGTTTGACTTTGACGTTTGATTTCATTTCTGTTTGTAGTTGCACTTCGAAAGCATTTGCTTTGTGTTTCATACAGTAATTTATTGTCACCTAAATAAATTAATCCTGACCAGATTGTATTCCTATTATTTTTACAGTACAACAAAGTAAATTATTTAATTCAAATTTAGCACTAGAATATGTCAATGTTTTTTATTATTACTAATATTTATATTCAAGAATTTACATACAAAATAAATACTAGGTACATTGTTTAATTTCTCAAATTTAAATTTTCTCGCGCTAGTCGTTAATAAACAAAACTCTGTGATTCGCAAAAAGTGATCATGATTTCCTCGTTAGCCAATAGTAGTCAAGGTTTTCAAGCATGCGCATAATTCGCGGTTGGGTGTTTGTATGAGATAGACTTATGCAGAAATGATATTTCCATTTCACAGTGTTTCCTTCAAGAAAAGCAAAGGATCCGCAATATATTAGTTAATAGGTATATGATATTTTTAAAAAGTTGCAAAAACCAGCCATGTTGTGACGTCACAGGTTCTCAACCTGAGTTCAGACTCATTTCAAACAGACATTTTATATGGACACGGAATTTCTAAAAGAAAAATATATATAGACTATAAATTGAGGATTACATATCTAAATATGTTATAATATATTAATATAACGTCGTTCTATTCATTTTTATCAATATAGTTTTTATTTGGCATGAATTTATCTACACGTTACATCAGATGTTTCTTTCACTTTTGATTTAAGATTAGCCGCTAGAAGATTATAAACGCATGTGAGACATTGAATATATTGCAGAATAACAACACTTTCAGGTAATCTTTGAATGTCACTTTGACGTTTCAAACAATATGAAAATCAAAATGGTCTTTGCTACGAACCTGTGACGTCACTGGGAAAGGGACGAAGCGGGAGTCTAATAGCCCCGTTTTAAAGAATGTCATTTTCAATTACAATTTTTTCACGATTGCAGATGGATTTAACGAAAAATAAAAAATACAGGTCTAATATTTTTCATTACTCTATCGATTAAAGAAAACAAAATCGTACACTTCTGTGCAATAAAATTAAGCACAAGTTTTGCGACTATTTTTTCGCAAATTTTAGTTTTGTAATCGGGTCATGCCACATTTTTTGTTTTATTTTTTTCCTGGAAGTCTACTGGTCACAGTATATGTAAATAATATTTTCACGCCATTTGTGTGCATTATTTTGTAGATATATTTTTTTTTAAAATAGGGGTCAATTTCAAATCTCAATGAAGTCACATGAGCGCATGTCATGTATCTGAACGATTTCAGTTCACCCTGGCGGACAAAATGTAAATTAAATTGTTTATAAATAGTCTTTTTGGGTTTTTTAATAAATTGTTCCACAAGTTGGAACTGCACAGTTCTTCTTCACCACGTTTTATCATTATTATCATTATAAATATACAATTATTGCACTTTTATGTATTAAATTATATATCAAGCACACAAACCTGCAATTACAAATAATATTTCTCTAATGAAATAATTAAATCTTTATGAAACAAAAAAAGATTGAATAGAGCGCACTTTTCCTCTAACAGCTTTATAAATATTTGGCTAGTTTACTCTGATCTGACGTTTAACTTTAAAGTTTGTGACATTGTGACCTTCGTGTACGTGTGACTAGTGTCGTTGTGTGAGTAGCCGATACATGACGTCACAGAAAATCGTAGCGCGAATATCTTTTAAGAAAATTATGAATGAAAAGTATTATATTTTGGGATGTTTTATGTTGCAATATGGATAATAAGTGTCATAGATTCTATTTTTATAAAAATATTAGCAACATTTTTTTTTTTTGGCATGACCCCATTAACGATAATTGTTAATTTCTTACATTTAATGATCTAAGTTGAAGAAGATCGGATTCCTCTTGTTGTGTTTCATCATCCTCATTATTCTGACTCTCATATTTCATATCGTGATCATTTACAGCTAATTCTTTTACTCTATCTGCATATCTTAATGTATTGAGTGAATGTTCGCAAGATGAAACACCAGGAGAAATCATGGCAATCATACAAATTCGAGATTTTTCTCCTATAAATGAATCTCGAAGCACTTGTGTTAATTTACTAGCTCTGAAAGGAAGATGTGCACCCTTTTTCCCTAAAGCTCGTATGCATTCTTTAAGAGCTAGAAGAGACTTGTTAATTTCTGCACCCTCCATTCCTAGAAATTAAAAACAAGACGGTTTATTTATTTTTATTACAGAAATAAACAGTACTTGTTTGTCGATTAGCCGATGAGGTGTCAGCTCCACGTTCATTCCCGGCTAAATCAATTAAAGAAAATTTTCCGTGTACTTTTGTAACACCTGGATTTCGCAACACAATTTGAAAAATTGCATGAGATCTTGAAGAATTTGAATTTGCGGAAGTTGTTCCAGACGTTCTGGCCGTATTTCCATGTTGAATTAATTTAAGTACATCGTCACAAGTTTGAACAACCTTTTCAGTTAATCCTACAACTTGAACTTGCTGCTTTCCATCTTCTAAAATACGAAGTTTTGCTTTATTCGAAAGCAAGTCAAAAACTTTCCCACTGTATATTTCAAAGAAACTGGCAGAGACTACGAAGTTTACAGATTTGTATTTAGGAAGCTTTAAATAGTTAAACACGTCTTTAGCAACAAGTGCATAAATTCCTTTTTGACAATCCTGTGTTCTTCCATTAAAATCACCACCCATTGTATGTGTTTTCCCTGAGCCTGTTTGGCCATAAGCAAAACACGTTGCCATGCCTCCTTCAAAAATTGTTTTAATAAGGGGTTGTGCTGTGTACCTGAAGAAAATTCATCTTTAATAATCAATAAACAAAAATAAAAACATACTCGATTACTAACTTGTAAATCATTTCGTTCGTACAGGTTTCGTTAAATGCGTAGTCAAATCGGAAAAACTGATTTTCGAGATATTTTGTTAAATCTACTTTGTTTTTTGGTTCATGTACAATAATAGTATCTTTTGTGGGTACTGTTATAACATCCACCTTAAATATAATTATCATGTAACTGAATCAAATATATGAGGCGCCGTTTGGGCCAAAATAAATTTTTTTGTAATATATATATTATGCCCAATATATATAAAATTTCGCTATATATAATGTTTTACGATGGCGATATATACAATTTTTATTCTGATATATAGAAATTCTCATTGCAATATATATAAATATCATATATATAAAATTTCGCGATGTCGATATATAAAATTTTCATTGCGATATATAGAATTTTTAGTTCTATAAAATGCCGCAATATAATGAGGGCGCTCACTTTTAACTTACACTTACAAGACCGTAAAAAAGTGAGCGCCCTCATTATATTGCGGCATTTTATAGAACTAAAAATTCTATATATCGCAATGAAAATTTTATATATCGATATCGCGAAATTTTATATATATTAGACATGATATTTATATATATTGCAATGAAAATTTCTATATATCACAATAAAAAATGTATATATCGCCATCGTAAAATATTATATATAGCGAAATTTTATATATATTGGGCATAATATATATATTACAGAAAATTTTATTTTGGCCCAAACGGCGCCTCATACAAATATGTATTGTTTTTGGCCGTACCTCTTTCTTGACATGTTCTTTTTTATTCAATGGTCGTTTTCGAACGCACACAGTTATTTGATGATCTTCCACAATATCATTTTCATTTAGAGGTTTCATTTCTAAAGTTCTCTGATATTCTCTAAAAAAAATAACTTACAAATAAAACATATTTCTTTTTAAAAACAGCAAGGTGAATAATCTATAAAAATAAATACTCACTGAACCATATTTAAAAATTCCCAGTACGGATTACCAGGAGCTTGTTGTAAGAAAGCCTCTTTCTCTGCCTTTTCTTCTGCCTGCCGTTGTCTGCGTTCTTCCCGATTTTTTTTTAATTTTTCCACTTCTTTCACTACATTACTTCGCCGAGTACCTCTAGTACTGCCGCCACCAGTGACTAATTGTCCTACAGTTGATGTCGTTACGGCATTATTTTGGTAGTTCATATTCTACAACATTATATTTCTTATAAACTATTTTTGCTTGCCATATTAACAAAATTATTTAATATCAACAATTTTTCAAGATTAAGCAACCAAACTTAAAGTTCAAAAAAAGAACCTAAAAATAAGTGAACATATTAAATATTAATGTATCAGTCTGGACCGACTTTCCTGCGTATAACTCTAAAAAGAAACATTTGTGATTTTCTTTACATGAACTTGTCCAGTTGTTTCGTGGTTTTTTATTTAAATTTGAAATTTAATTGTTTAATCCTTCAAAAACATAAGAGTAAAGATGTAAAAAAAATGATAATTACCGATGTCCACGAACCTGTAACCGTATATCCCGTATCCCCATTTTTTTTTTTTTTTGTATTCAGTATGTTGTATTACTTTTGTGTTGCACTGTACAGTACATAAAAAGAAATGTGCTTTATTTTTAAAAATTAAAAAAAAAAGCTGGATATGCTTATATTCATGATAATAAATTAGAAATCTTTACAATTATAAAAAAATGGGGATGTGATAGCTCTGTTCGATGAGAAGTGCTTGAAGTGCAGAGCAAAATAGTGCAGTGCAGTGTAGTGTACACTAGTTCAGTCTAATTCTTGTGGTTTCATAAAACACACTAGTGTATATTTGGGCAAGTTTGCTCAGCTGTGAGTAATCAAGCCAAGCGTAGCCAAAGGTGTAAAAGGTTAGGTTGTTTATAAACACAGTCATATCATAAAGCTGCAAAGAAGTGACTGTAGAAATGTCTGTTTTAAAGAGCATAATGTTTGAACTAATAAACGATTCTGACGAAGATCAATCATCACTTGATTCTTCATCAGATTCAGAGACAGATATATTAATTTATTCTTTATATAACAAAACAAAGAGAATATACTATATCTGAATCCATTATTTTATTTTCTCAATATGTAAAATTTTAGGTTAATAAACAGATGTGTAGATAGGATAGAATTAAAATGTCTACCGAACAACATTTAGTTACCCCCACTCCTACTCTGCACTTTCTACACCACCTCGCGAGTCAGGTCAGAAACGTAAGCAAGTACTAGTTCTTAAAATTTTTGTCATCGAACAGCCTGCCAGAAGCTGCCCGTTTCTCATTAAACATGTTAGTGTAAGAAAGTTAACACTAGGGCGGCCTAGTACATGTCATCAAACAAAGCTATTGTTACAGCTTCTTGGACGCTAATTACCGTATGATAAGTAGATTTAGCAACTGACGAAGAAGGAGGAATATTTTCTGCTCTTTCTTGATCTCCATTTACTGAATTTATATTTGTCGGTCTACTTTGATTATTTCTTGTACTACGATAAGAACCTACAGACATAAAGAAATTAGATGAGCGTTTAAAAAAATATATAAATTATTTTACCTTTGTTAGGAATAGGAATACTTTGTCTATTTGCATTCTGAAAAATAAAAAATACGTGATCAAATAGATAAACATACTAAGAATATCTTACAAAATAATATGGAACTATCAAATTTTTCAACTGGTAATCATGCTAAAATAAAAAAATAATTTAATGAAAGTGCACAGTCATTAATGAAAAAATATATGTGATTAAAGTAAAGTGCAGTGGCCCATATTACGAGCGCACTTTTATAATAAAAACGCCTTTAATGGAGCACACTTTTGCATTTATATCCTTATGCGCTGGTAATGCGGGCCAATATATTTAATAAATAACATAGTGTCCTTATATTTATCCAAAATATTTTCATTCATTTCATTAAAATGTTCGCTACCCCATGGAACCAACTAGACCCCGGCCAAATTGCCGCCGCCGACAATTTTAAACCGGCATAAGTTTTTGTATCTACAACTGAAATAACCGATAGAGGCGCTGCAAGCATTTTCAATATGGCGGATGCATGACGGTAGGTGTACAATCTGTCACTGTCATATGATACAATTTTGCTTGTGTTTCTTGAAAATGAAGCTAAGTATTGTTCAGGTATTTGACTTTCTAAAAGCTACTGATCATTCTAGGAATATTTTTGAAGGTATGATTATCATTTACTACTTTATTTAAAATATTAAACTTATAAACAGGCGAAGAAGTTCTGAATGCGAATCACATTATATTATGTGGAATTACTGATAGTTATCGAGAAATTATAAATGTAATATCACTCTGTCTTCAAGCAAGTGCTCTGTCGTCACAAATATGGTACAGCTTTTTTTTTAATTTCTCCGTCGAGAAGGAATTTCTAAAAATTTAAATAATCATAAATATGTTTCAAATATAATTATTAATAATAATATCTGGAAAAATAAAGTCATTGGCTTGTAGCATAAGCCCTGTTTTAACTAAAACGCTGTTTTAAGAAATGTCAAATTTCATTATTTAATAATAAAAATAAATGATATCAAATTTATCAAAATATAATTTTAAAGCAGAACATAGTTTATATTCAAACAAATATTCAAAAAAAATCGTTCTATACGCATCAGGGTGAAATTAAATATTGAAATTTGAATTTGACATTTTTACTTCCTTGTACGAAGTAAAGGAAGTATTGTAATCGCGAAAAATTTCGGTTTCCAGATTTCAACGGAAATATCCATTTTGAGCATCCCTGAATCCATTTTGACTAATTTCGTCGTGACGTCTGTACGAACGTACGTACGTATGTACGTACGTACGTACGTATGTACGTATCTCGCATAACTGAAAAACGGGAAGCCGTAGAAAGTTAAAATTTTGTATTTAGAACTGTTATAACATCTAGTTGTGCACCTCCCTTTTTGGTCATTACATAACTTCCGGAAGTGGTACTTTACTTGAAGCCTGTAATAGATTTTAATGAAAAACTATATTAAAATATAATCCAAAACTTTTCAAATTTGGTATATAAGACTTTTATATCAATGGGAATAACATAATAGATTTTAGTTAAAATGGTTTACCCGGAAGTGGTACTTTACTTGAAGCCTATAATAGATTTTAATGAAAAACTATATTAAAATATAATCCAAAACTTTTCAAATTTGATATATAAGACTTTTATGTCAATGGGAATAACATAATAGATTTTAGTTAAATTGGTCTACCCGGAAGTGGTACTTTACTTGAAGCCTATAATAGATTGTAATGAAAACTATATTAAAATATAATCCAAAACTTTTCAAATTTAGTATATAATACTTTTATATCAATGGGAATAACATAATAGATTTTGGTTAAAATGGTTTACACGGAAGTGGTACTTTACTTGAAGCCTATAATAAATTTTAATGAAAAATTATATTAAAATATAATCCAAAACTGTTCAAATTTGATATATAAGACTTCTATATCAATGGGAATAACATAATAGATTTTGGTTAAAATAGTCTAACCGGAAGTGATACTTTACCTGAAGATGTTATCAGTTTTTCTTGAAAAAAATGGTGTTATTTTGATTTTAGTAATAAATGCTTCAAATAAAAGTTTTAGAGAATTGAATTCTGCATCGAAAACATTAATTATGATTAAATTAGCTCTTTGTATTCTCTAATTAAGTTTGCTATGGATTAGGACAAAAAATAACAAAAAAAATAAAATGTTGATGTCAAATTATGTCAAATACGTGCAATTTTATGATTGGGTCTGTTATAATACATATTTTAATTATTAACAAAATATGTATAGTGTAACAGCGTACAAGGAAGTCATGTGCTGTCCACATCAGATATTTTAAAACAGTGTTTTAGTTAAAACAAGGCTTGTGCTACCAGCCACTGTCTTTAAAATGTCTCGAACATACTCTTAATATATTTGGAAATTTGTTTTCCAGAACGTAAAACATACTTCCAAGCGTGAAATCTATCCAATGTTTGTTGAATGTCTGCATTTGTAGTTATAGTCACTTTATTTTTACCTATTTTTGGAAAAATGTGGAAACTTAAATGAGTTTCCCTACTCATAAGCGAATGACACCCCTACACGCAACACATAATATTGCTTTTACCCAGTTTTGCAACATTCATTTTCGTATAAAAGAAATATTTTTAAAAGTGCTAACATATGTCGTATTTGCTCGCACCTACCGTCATGCACTAGTTTAAAATTTAGTCACCAGATGTCATATCGATTCTCTACAGTTGTCAATACATTTTCTTCATTTAAAATATCTTACGCCACGCAGGGGTGCGCCGCAGCTGATGTTTTCAAATGGCGTAACGCTGACGTGCTATCGCCGCCAATATTTTTCACTAAAACGCCGCTGCCGCCAAAAAAGTTATCGGCGCCGAGGTCTAGTACCAACCAATAGTAATAAATCATAATATTTTCATAAGAAACTAATTCGTGCTACAAATTAAGAATAAAATGAATTGTGCTTAATAACGCTATAACAAATATGGTTGATTATCTAACCGGAAACGTTGTTGTATCTGGAGATTGAAGATTACTGCACAAATCATCATCACTTTCATTATATTTAGAATGTACGATTCGGACGCTTCCGCCAGGAGGAGGCCCCGTGCTGGCATCTTCAGAGGAACTAGACGAGTCCTACGTAAAAATATATGCTTTTCAATTAACGCTGAACTGTAATTTTCTACTATATTCAGGTTATTGCATTATCTGATGGTGAGATACTGAATATCAGAATAAATATCTCGGGTTTTTTTTTCTGATCAGTCATATAATTTTGCCTTTCTATCCCTTGAAATTCTTTATTTTTTGAATTACTAATCATGGAGGCAGTATCATATTGTTTATACACTAGTGGTAAAAAAACCGAAAAATCAATCAAAGTTTTTTATCAACTTAAAAAAGATATATGGGTTAATTTATTAGAAAATAAAAAAGTGTAACAAACACTTCATTAAAATAAATTAAAAATAGTTAATTTGCGCAAAATAGTCTGTTTTCAAAAATTCAATCTTAACAATAAATTCTTCAATGGGGTCATGCCACATTTTCTGTTTTATTTTTTTCCTGGAAGTCTACCGGTCACAGTATATGTAAATAATATTTTCACGCCATTTGTGTGCATTGTTTTGTAGATATAATGTTTTAAAAATAGGGATCAATTTTAAATCCCAATGAGGTCACGTGAGCGCATACGTCATGTATCTGAACGATTCCAGTTCACCCTGGCGGACAAAATGTAAATTAAGATTGTTTATAAATAGTATTTTTGGGTTTTTTAAATAAATTGTTTCCACAAGTTGGAACTGCACAGTTCTTCTTCACCATGTTTTATCATTATTATCATTATAAATATACAATTATTGTACTTTTATGTATTATATATCAAGCACACAAACCTGCAATTAAAAATAATATTTCTCTAATGAAATAAATCTTTATGAAACAAAAAAGATTGAATAGAGCGCACTTTTCCTCTGACAGTTTTATAAATATTTGGTTAGTTTACTCTGATCTTACGTTTAATTTCACGTTTGAAGTTTGTGACATTGTGACCTTCATGTACGTGTGACTAGTGTTGTTGTGTGAGTAGCCGATACATGACGTCACAGAAAATCGTAGCGCGAATATCTTTTAAGTAAATTATGAATGAAAAGTATTATATTTTGGGATGTTCTATGTTGCAATATAGATAATAAGTGTCATAGATTCTATTTTTATAAAAATATTAGTAACATTTTTTTTTTGGCATGACCCCATTATCGTTGATTAAAGACTCTTGGTGTGAATTTGAATGAATTTGTTATAATTCAATCATAAAATATAACCAGAGCAGAAACTTCAGGTGAAGATGATAACTTTAAACAATACATCGCTGTAAGCCTTGATTATTCCCAGAGGTACTGCCCTGAATGTAACTCGGCGTTATTATCAAACTATGGAATACATCAGATGACGAATATTAGGAATACTATTTAAAGATCGATTTACAGCAATATTTGCACTACAAGAATGGGGCTGTTTGCCAAAGAAAATATTATTTAAACAAAACAAAATAATTTTATAAACAGTAATTTATTTAAATATTAATAATAATATACAGTAAGTATTTTAGAAAAATAAGTAAACAAAATCAATAAATTTGAACCATAACACTCTAATTCGTTTGTGAGATCACCTGGTAATGAGACTATATAATAAAATCTGTATCATATAACTCTACGATCTAAGGGTTCCAAAAATTCATGCAGACGTAAGCGATCCTGGGCCGTTGTGTACGCAGCTATAACGACATTAACGCTTCTTCTTGATGTATCCAATTTACCTATAGTATCTAATCACCCGCTGTTTACCTGAACGGCAGAATTTGTTAACAGCTCGTAAAGTTCTGCAGCGGAAAAAATAGTTGATTTACGCGATCTGTTCTCGGCTTGTGCAAATTTACCTTCAGACAAATTGAAAATTAATATTAAAAAAATATATATGAAAAATATACTTTATAATACCCCGGAAAGAATTTAGTATAAGTTCAGCATTCGAGCGTTTGCCTGCAATCATCCCTATCTGCGATGGTCCAGCTGAACACCCTCGTTTGACTCGTATTTTCGGAGGTAATCTGCTTTAGCGGCATCGTCAGTACATTCTGCAGGAAAACCACTGGCTTCTTGTTTCATTTTCAAAAAATAATTTATATAATCCACAAATAAACCACCCGTTTTAGTATATCTATTATAAACAGTTACTTCGTATTGCTAAATTTCATAATTTTTTTAAATTTTATACCCTACAGAAACTGCGCGTCGCACTTCATCAACGGCCCAGCTCCCTACAAATTGTCTCTCTTCATCATCAGTGAAACAGTCAGTTTGTTGTAACTCATCACAGCATGTCCGACATAAAACAAACATAAGTTTTCCATGTCTTTCATGGTAGTTCAGAACGAAAAATGTCATTGGGTGGCAAGACTATTTATTTAATTAAACCTTCAACATGAATTTTGAAGCCAGTATCAAAACAACAGTATCGTGTGAAAAAACATTTTAAAAAATAAAAGACTACTTATTTCGGAACAAAAATCACTATATATCGCAATTGTGTAGTGTATGTGAGTGTGTAATTTTGGTAGGCTCGGTTTCTCCGGGCTTACCGCGACGCTACATGCCAATTTTTGGGTAGATAGCGTGGGGTTAGCAACGCTACCTTTGGTAGATAGCGAAGGTTTAGCAACAATATCTTGGGCCGCTTCATCCTGAAGGCAGACCGCCCGGTGTAGCCAGAAGTTGCCCAGACGTGTGACAGAGTCACCCCGTCGTATGGACCGTTGAGTACCTGTTACGTACTCGCTGATTGCAATATACACCCGAGAAACAGTAACTATGTACAAAAAAATTGTTTATTTACTTGTCCAAGATAAGGTCGTCGTAAGTGTAAAACGGGGGTGCATAGTAGGTGAATGGTGAGAAAAATGGGACCCCAAACGTGCCTGACATACCCACGACATCTAAATGGGGGACGGTAGGGCTCTAAAAATGCCTGGCATAGCCACAGCAGCTGAATGAGGGGGACAATGGAGGATCCCAAACGTGTCTGAGATAGCCACAGCAGCTGAATGGAGGGCAATAGGGATCCCAAACGTGCCTAGCATAGCCACAGCACCTAGATGGGGGGACAGTAGAGACCCCAATCGCACCTACCATAGCTGCAGCAGCTGAGTGGAGAAAAAAGTGGAAAGCGGAGTCGAGGAGAAACCTGGAGAACTTATTTCGGACAAACAAAAGTTTCGTTGAGTGCAGAAACTTGGATTACTCAGCGTGTCAACTACGCCAGAGGCCCAAGATCTGTGATGACAGAAGCCTGGATTACTCAACGTGTCAACCACTTCAGAGGTCCAGGTTCTCTGAATCTTGCCAAAAGAAGACTGATAAGTGTAGCTCCATATTCTACTCATGTATTAGCTCATGTATTTAAGTGTAAAACGATCCCAAGTCCACATTTTAAATTTGGCGCCTGTAAAACGGGGGTGTATAGTAGGTGAATGGTGAGAAAAATGGGACCCCAAACGTGCCTGACATAGCCACAACATCTAAATGGGGGACGGTAGGGCTCTAAAAATGCCTGGCATAGCCACAGCAGCTGAATGGGGGGGGGGGGGGACAATGGAGGATCCCAAACGTGCTTGAGATAGCCACAGCAGCTGAATAGAGCGCAATAGGGATCCCAAACGTGCCTAGCATAGCCACAGCACCTAGATGGGGGGACAGTAGAGACCCCAATCGCACCTACCATAGCTGCAGCAGCTGAGTGGAGAAAAAAGTGGAAAGCGGAGTCGAGGAGAAACCTGGAGAACTTATTTCGGACAAACAAGTGTAAAGTTTCGTTGAGTGCAGAAACTTGGATTACTCAGCGTGTCAACTAAGCCAGAGGCCCAAGATCTGTGATGACAGAAGCCTGGATTACTCAACGTGTCAACCACATCAGAGGTCCAGGTTCTCTGAGTCTTGCCAAAACAAGACTGATAAGTGTAGCTCCATATTCTACTCATGTATTAGCTCATGTATTTAAGTGTAAAACGATCCCAAGTCCACATTTTAAATTTGGTGCCTGTAAAATCTGGAGAACTTATTTCGGACAAACAAAAGTTTCGTTGAGTGCAGAAACTTGGATTACTCAGCGTGTCAACTACGCCAGAGGCCCAAGATCTGTGATGACAGAAGCCTGGATTACTCAACGTGTCAACCACTTCAGAGGTCCAGGTTCTCTGAATCTTGCCAAAAGAAGACTGATAAGTGTAGCTCCATATTCTACTCATGTATTAGCTCATGTATTTAAGTGTAAAACGATCCCAAGTCCACATTTTAAATTTGGCGCCTGTAAAACGGGGGTGTATAGTAGGTGAATGGTGAGAAAAATGGGACCCCAAACGTGCCTGACATAGCCACAACATCTAAATGGGGGACGGTAGGGCTCTAAAAATGCCTGGCATAGCCACAGCAGCTGAATGGGGGGGGGGGGGACAATGGAGGATCCCAAACGTGCTTGAGATAGCCACAGCAGCTGAATAGAGCGCAATAGGGATCCCAAACGTGCCTAGCATAGCCACAGCACCTAGATGGGGGGACAGTAGAGACCCCAATCGCACCTACCATAGCTGCAGCAGCTGAGTGGAGAAAAAAGTGGAAAGCGGAGTCGAGGAGAAACCTGGAGAACTTATTTCGGACAAACAAGTGTAAAGTTTCGTTGAGTGCAGAAACTTGGATTACTCAGCGTGTCAACTAAGCCAGAGGCCCAAGATCTGTGATGACAGAAGCCTGGATTACTCAACGTGTCAACCACATCAGAGGTCCAGGTTCTCTGAGTCTTGCCAAAACAAGACTGATAAGTGTAGCTCCATATTCTACTCATGTATTAGCTCATGTATTTAAGTGTAAAACGATCCCAAGTCCACATTTTAAATTTGGTGCCTGTAAAATTACGAATATCAAAGTACCCTAACATCAGCTCCATGGCTGCCTAGACTAAAAGCTCATAGAAACTTTATAATTAATTTTTACGTTTAAATGAAGCTAGAATAATAGTTTCGCATGATTTAGATGTAAAATTTAAATGTCTATAACGATTATTTGATTACCATCCCTCAACTATAGTATAATTAGGTATGTAATTTTAATAATAAAAAACCACATAATTTTACTTACTCTAACTAATTTACTGCCAGGATCTTGTATCAATGTGTTTTTCTTTGGTTTGCTGACGATTTCGGGATTGAGAGCAATAATAGCATCAATTTCCACATCTTTTCCTTTTGTTTCACCCTTTTCGAACCACTCAACAGAGACGCTTCGATTACTCCAGTTTACTTTCGATACTAGAGCTGAATGTATTCGTCCTGAAAAACAAAAATAAAATTACATTAAGTTTTTACTCATTATCTAATAATAATAATAATTCTTTATTGTATATTAAGATTATGTTTATCTTACTACAATTTGATAGATGAAGGTTAGTTAATTTTTCCTTTCTATCTTTAATAACAACAAAAAAATATATATTTACTTCGCGGATAACAGAGAATATTTTCGGAAAGTAATTCATAAAAAATGTCCTACGGGTCCAGAGCATAATATAGTTATTGCAATTTGTTAGTAACAATATAGGGATAATATTAGCAAAATTAGAAACACAGGCTATCTTTCGTAACAATAAAAAAAAATTACTTCGCGGATGAGAGAATATTTACGGAAATTAATTCATAAAAAATGTCCTACGGGTCCAGAGGATAATACAGTTATTGCAATTTGTTAGTAACAATATAGGAATAGTATTAGCGAAATTAAAAATGCCAACTATCTTTAATAACAATAAAAAATATTTACTTCGCGGATATGAGAATATTTTCAGAAATTAATTCATAAAAAATATCCTACGGGTTCAGAGGATAATATAGTTACTGTAATTTGTAGTAGTAATATAGGGATAATATAAGCAAAATAAGAAACACAGACTATATTTAATAAAAAAAATATTTACTTTGCGGATATGATAGAATATTTTGGGAAATTATTTCATTAAAAATCTCCTACGGGTTGAGAGGATAATATTGTTATTGCAATTTGTTAGTAACAATATAGGGATAATATAAGCAAAGTGGGATGCACAGACTATCTTTAATAACAATAAAAAACTATATTTATTTCGCGGATAAGAGAGAATATTTCGGAAATTAATTCATAAAAAATATCCTATGGGTCCAAAGTAGGAATGACGATGGGCACCCTGGTACTCGGAACCTACCCGATAATAATGTACCCGGGTATAAAATTTCTTACCCGATTACCCGAAATATACCCGCTACCCGTTAATTACCTGATACCCTTTAATTACACGAATATTTTTCAGCTACCGGAAAGATTATATCTAAATGAAATGCTTTTTATTACCATACCATAGGTAATTAATATAATTTATGTTAAGTTTTTTATAGAAATACAATATATTATTTATTTGTGTTACTTTTTATTTAATAAATATATGTAAAAAAAATAATTATGAATTTTATTAAAAAGTAAACTGCTAATATAAGGGTAACTTGTAATTAACAAATTAACGAATTATGTATACGTACTTAAAGGATAACGGGTAATTAAAGAGTATCGGGTAATTAACGGGTAAAGGGTACTATCCGGATAATTGTTTCGGGTACTCGGGTACCAAAATTATAGGAATTCGTCATTCCTAGTCCAAAGGATAATATAGTTATTGCAATTTGTTAGTAACAATAGAGGGATAATATTAGCAAAATTAGAAAGACTATCTTTAATAACAATAAAAAAAATACTTCGCGGATATGAATATTTTCGGAAATTAATTCATAAAAAATGTCCTACGGGCCCAGAGGATAATATAGTTATTGCAATTTGTTAGGAACAATATAGGGATAATAAAAGAAAAATGGGAAACAAATTTTCTTTAATAACAATAAAAAAATTACTTCGCAGATGTTAGAATATTTTCGAAAATTAATTCTAAAAAATCTCCTGCGGGCCCAGAGCATAATATAGTATATATTGCAATTTGTTAATAACAATATAGGGATAATATTAGGAAAATTAGAAAGACAGCCTATTTTTAATAACAATAAAAAGTAATTTCCCCGATAATAGGTATTTAGCTAATATCATTCATTACGAGAATATGGAGGTTTCCACCGTAATCAAAATTGTGAGAAATAACACTATTACACTAAAATGTATTATAATACATTTATGAAAACACTAACTAAATGGTTAAATGTTTCTATTTTCTTTTAAATGCATGAAAACATTATACTGCGTCTAAAAAGCGTGACAACATAGCCCGGATAATTTTACAGTTTAAATTTTACCGGTCAAACCGACCATGGGAGTAGTTTACAGTAATCCCACATACATCAAATAAATTGTAAATTTATGTTTGAAACGTATTCTTTTGATAATTATCTATTTCATGTACAAAAAATCTCGTTGTCTTGCAATTTATTATTATTAAAATTATATCTATATATTCAAGAAAACTGTAATAGACCAGCACCAATTCAATACCTCCATCTATTGAGCGTTAGCACAGATATGTCGGACTCACATACTGTCGTGGCGGTAAAAATTGGCCGTTTAAAAGAGCTACGAAAAATACTGTTTCCAATATTTATTTACAGAAAACCTGTTATAATAGAAAAAATATTTATTCTAATATATATACTTTTCATGAAGAATAACATATAAAAAAATTGAAAAATAGTGGAAACCCTTATTTTCTTTAACAAATTATCCTGAATAGATAAATATCTAATATGTAAAACTGAATATCGACTATACTAAATATGATTATCAATGTAATTTTTTTGTATGTTAACTGTATTGCTGTTAAGCGATTCTATATAAACAAATATGAATTCCTAGTATCTCACTTCACTAATCTACTAATGTATCTCATTAAATGGATATTTTATTATTGTAGTAATCTCTCATTTTTCCCCATTAATCATAAAATCATGAAACACCCTAGTATTTAATAATTAATTAATCATTTAATCATGACACGTACATTACACCATTCCCGATACATTATTGTACTGATACTAGTAATTTGTGCAATTTGTTGTATTTTTTATTCTTGTATTTTATTGTTATTATTGTAAGTTGTATCTTTAAATAATGAGACAGAAAAATTACTGTATACTTACCATCAGTTCGTTTAATATTAACATTGACACCTTGCCTTATGTTACAACTTTCTTCATCCATTTTCCTATAATTTAAGAAATGCACAACAATCACACAAACTCATAATTTCACAAGCCGGAGGAATTCAACCAAATTTAACGTAAAATAAATAAATGTCACTATTAACTCACGAAAAATACGAACGAGTGTCTACAACCGGTTGTATTAACCAACTCCATTGACAATTGACATACGAGACGCATGCGTATTCATTGTGATCTTTGACGAAAAATAATACGTTAAAAATGCATTTCTTAAGATTCACTAAATTATTAGTAGAGAAGGTAGAGAATCATATTTTAAATTTAATATAAACATTATAAAGCACATCTTTTCTAGATTAAAAATAAATGAAATAGTAACAAATGTTTACTGTCTGGAAGACATAAATACCTATTAGAAAATTCTAATAGGTATATGCTGGAAGGTGTGGTTTGTGATGTCTCTATAGATTCGTCGATACATTGCACTCGAAAAAATTTAATAAAATTTTCATTTATTCAAAGTTTAAATTTGTGATTTCATTTGAAAACAATATTATGGCCGTATGGTCGATACATTCTAAAGACAGCAGTTTATATTTATTGTGTACCTATTTTAAATTCATACTCAGATTGTATACAGAGCTATCTATAGTTTAAACATGGAAACATATTTGAAAGTGACAGTTGTTCGATAGACGAGGCAGGGGGGAATAATATTTTAAAATCATTTGATGTCCGAGTTGTTTTTAGCAATTTATTAAAACAATGTCAGGTTTAATAGGCTAGATATGCTGGCATGCTGGCGTCTCTTAGACCAGGATTGTAGGGGTGACAGAGCATGTTCACGCGTATGTTTCCAAGTTATCTGTGCGATTTTTACCCTTATCCCTTATTGTAATGCCAGAATCAGAACCGTATACTCGGTATAGTCGACCAGTTAAATACTGTTGTGTTATAGTTAACCAAATCCAAATAAATACTTGATTACCCATAGCATAAAACAATGAATCAAAACAAAATACGTGCATATACGAGAATGTCAGAAGACAAAATGGTGATTGATAACGGTGGGTGACGCTTGTTGATATTGAAAACATATTCGTTCGACTGCACACGTATGTCACACATCTGGCCGACTATACGGTTACAGCTGATTTTGACATTACAATAAGGTCGAAAGTCGCTTAGATAATATGGGAAATCTTCTTACGGCGAAATACAAAGCAAGCCCTGTCCCCCCTCTATTCCTGGTCTACTATCATTTTCTTTTTATTTTTAACAAAATGAAAGAACACTAGATTATCGACGATACATATGTTACGTTGAACCTTTGAACTTATTTCGTAGCGACATCTACTAACAGGTATCCTAAACTGGCCCGCCCACATATTCGGGATTTGAATGATTCTCTCCATACATATTCTGGTGTTAAATATTCTGGTTTTATCATAATTACGATACTATTTATAGTTAAATTGCTGGACCCGACAGAGTATTTTTCTGACTGTATGTATTTCGCCGTAAGAAGACTTTCCAAATCATCATAGCGATTCTCCACCTTATGGAGCTTTTACATTTTTATTGAACCGTGACGACATTCACCTGGTGAAATTCTTATGAACTAGAGATGACGAAAGCCGTTGTCAAGTAAAATAATTAAAAGGAGAATCATTTATTTTCTGTAAAAAATTAATTTAACAACACAAAAAAATAAATTATTTTGTCTTTGATTATAAAGAAATTATTAATACTGAAAAAATATATAATTAAAGAAAAAAACAATGATTTTGTTCTTGTTTGTAACTTTCATAGTAGCAACTGCAACTACGCACTTATCTTATCTGTCATAATTTCGTGGTGTTTTTTTCGAGTTTTGTAAATATGGAAATTTTTGATAAAATAATGTTTTACAAATATACGCTCTGTAATGTCAAATAAATCCTTTGTGTGAATGTATTTAACTATAGTTAAATATTTACTTTCCGCCATTTTAAATCGTATTGGAAATATGCTTAGACCAGGAATATAGGGGAGACAGGGCATGCTATGTATTTCGCCGTAAGAAGATTTTCCAAATCATCATAGCGACTTTCGACTTTATTGAAATGTCAAAGTCAGCTGCAATCGCCCAATCAACCAGATGTGTTACATACGTGTGCAGGCGAACGAATAAGTTTTCAAAATCAACAAGCGTCACCCAACGTTATCAATCATTATTTTGACTTCTGACGTTCTTTGAATACATACGTCTTTAGTTTGATTCATAGTTTTCTTAGTTTTAAATTTGTTTTATTTATGTTATGGATAATCAAGTGTTTATTTAGATTTGGTCAACTGTAACATAACAATATTTAACTGGTCGACTAGCGATTCCAGCTGATTCAATAAGGGTCAAAATCGCAGAGATGATTTGGAAATATACGCGTGAATATGCCTTGTCTCCCCTCTATTCCTGGTCTAAGGAAATATGTCTCTTCTCATCAATGCGCAAACAACCTACTACGCACTACATATACGTCATTTTTGTCCATCTCTCTCTTTTGATGTAAAAGGTCCATTGTGTCGTTAAAAACAGCTGAAAAAGTCTAGTCGGTCAGAAATGTTACATACTTGTACAGTTGAACAAATAAATTTTAATGACAACAACAAGCGTCTTATTTCCATTTAGTTTTTACTAGTGTTTTTTGGTTTGATTTACATTTATAAAATAAAATTATTTGTATTTATTGTAGTTATGGATAATCAGATATTTATTTAGATTTGGACAACTGTAACATAACGGTATTTAACTGGTCGACAAGACTTTTTCACCTGGGCTGTTTCGGACGTTACAGTAAGGTTGAAAATCGCACAGGTGTTTTGGAAACATACGCGTGAATATGCCTTTGTCTCCCCTCTATTGCTGGTCTAAGGTCAGAGTCATTATCTTAGTATCAGCATCTGTCTTTTCTATAGCCATAAGTTCTTGATTAGTTGTTTAAAGTAGCGTTGACGCTCACGAATTTGTCCAGTATGTTCCTGAATATAATGATATTATGTTTATAAATGTATTTACATACAATTATTTTGTTGATTTTATACCAACGAATTATTAAGTATAAATTATTGAGTATAAATAAAGTTTTATAAACATAATATTCACTATTTTCACGTGATGATTTAAATAAACTTATATATTTTTGGATTATTTTCACATTTACAATGAGCGACAAATTCGGAAATTTTAATTTGAGGCGTAAGAATAGACGAAATTTGATTGTAGGAGTAACAATTTCCGGATTAATAGTTTTCATATGTTTATTGTATTATGCTACTGCACAAAGTACTACTACAACTACTCTTCAGTTGGTGCACGTGGTATTTAAATTAATAATATTTATTAATTCGCTTTACTAGAAAGACTGTTTTTCAGATATTTCGCCATGGGGACAGAACTCCAACTGAAACTTATGTAAATGACCCTTATAAAAACTATAACTGGCCAGGAGGTTGGGGCGCTTTAACAAATGTAAGAACCGCAGTTAGATACTATATTATTCAAGTGTTAATTACTAAATTTTGCAGAAAGGAAAGCAACAGTTGTATCAGTTAGGGCAAACTTTAAATTTTAATTACAAATCCTTTATAGACAATCATTTCACAGTGAATGATGTTACTGTAAAGTCTAGTTATTCCGACAGATGCCATATGAGCGCAGCAACTCTTCTGGCTGGATTTTTTCCACCTACAGACGAAGAAATTTGGAATCCGAATTTACTATGGCAGCCTATTCCAATAAGATCTGTTCCTCGAAACGAAGATAATGTTAGTTATACTTTTATTGAATACTAATTAATTACATATATTTCTTTTTTGCAGTTAATAGCAATGAAAAAACCATGTAAAATATATGATGAGGATCTAAAGAATGCTTATAATTCAAAAGAAATTCAGATTATAAATGAGAAAAATTATGACATGTATCAATATCTTACAAAACACGCAGGTCAAGATGTAAATAATATTACTGCAGTAGAATTTCTATTTAACACTCTTGAGATAGAAGAACAAAATGGTTTACGCTTGCCAAACTGGGTAATGAAATATTATCCCGATAAAATGAAAGTTTTAGCGGCCAGAAGTTTATCAATTTTTACTGAAACTGAGCGAATGAGAAAATTAAAAGCAGGTAATTTATTAATAAATGAGCTTGCGGTTCCATATTGCTCGTGAAATTACTATATAGACTATATTATAGACTCGCCAAGACTCGTGCGCAACTTTTTCAGTCGCATAATAGCTTGCGGGCACTCACGTGACGAAGCGAATTAGCCAATCAGAACTTGGGGAGAAACTGTCAGATTGAAGGACGGAGATTTGAAGTTTGTTTTGGTTTATAGCATATTATGCGTTTTGTTTTCATAGTTTAGCAAAAAAATATAAAATAACTCAATACGCACTAAAAACTTCAATATGAAAACTGCCAAACTATGAAAACAAAACTCTTAACCTCTGAACACGCTACCAAAATAAAATTCAGGGTTGCGTTCCAAAACTCTACTACAGAGTACGAAATTACTCAAAATCGTTCCAAAACTAATAACCGTAGTCTCAGAGGGGGCTTGACATTAATGTTGTAATTATAAGTAGTTTTGTTAATTTTTTACTTCAACAAAACTCATTCTTCCAAAACACACTACACTCTTAAATTACGGTACTCTTCAATTTGGAAAGCTGCCCAGCTCTCTGACCTTCGATGTGACAGTTTCTCCCCAAATTCTGATTGGCTAATTCGCTTCGGCACATTAGTGTCCGCAAGCTATATACATAATATACTTTATACTAGTCGAGTTATGTAATATGTCATTTGATTTATTTATTTTTTAAGGTGTCATTATTAAAGAAATTATTACACATATTAAAAATAAACAAGAAAATAAATTAAAGAAAAAGATGTTTTTATATTCTGCTCATGATATATCTCTGACGAACATAATTCGAACTCTTGGCTTTATAGAAGATATGAAACCAGAATATGGTGCTACATTACTTATAGAAACACATTCCTTAGATAATGATTTAGAAATAAAGGTAAAAACATTCTATTATATACAGAGTGTTTCAAAAAGCTCGCTCACAATTGGTAACTTTTTTATTTGAAACGTTACAAGTTTGGTTAAATGAGCAATATTGTGCCATTTTGAAGTACAAAATTTGTGATAGCCGCAAAAATAAATATATTTCAGCGGTTCCCAAAATATGGTATTCTAATTCTACGTAAAAATGTAACATGTACCTATTCATTATAGTCATATATAAATTAAATTAATATAACACCTTATATGGATTTTATCTCAAAAAAATAATTACGTGATGGTATGAAACGATATATCGTTGAATTCAGCATTAAATTCTCTAGCGAATAAACAAATAAAAATATTTGTTCCTATTTAAAATAAAAATGTTAGGTCTATAGATAAGTGTAATTTTGTAATTCAAAATAGCGCAATTTTGCTCATTTAACAAAACTCTTCAAATAAAGAAGTTACCCATAGCGAGCGAACGTATTGAAATATCCTGTATATATATATATATATATATATATATATATATATATATATATATATATATATAGACCCGGTATGTATGTATATATATATATATACATACATACCGGGTCTCTACTTGGAATCCGTTTTATAAGGAATACAATGTAATTTTTTTTCTGTAGTTACTTCTCTATTCAATCTTC
Source organism: Ophonus ardosiacus (assembly GCA_943142095.1). Lineage (NCBI taxonomy): Eukaryota > Metazoa > Arthropoda > Insecta > Coleoptera > Carabidae > Ophonus > Ophonus ardosiacus. The sequence continues at coordinate 44,728,168 of OW964833.1, read as the reverse complement.
AAAATTTAGATCAATTGAAAGTTCAAATACAAAACATTTCTCAAAATATTACAGATTGGGTCGTTGCCTAGCAGTTAATGGAGGGATTTTTGAAAATTTATTGTAATTATTGTTTATTTGTTCGTTATTATGTTTACTTGTTCATTATTTCGTAATTTCTTACAATGCTTAAATATAATACCTCAATCAAATTCGTTCCTATGTTTCATTCTAAATGAGACAGGCAAATATATTGCTGTCAGTCAAGTCGTAACCATCGATATGACAAATACAATGTTTTACGGTAAAAGTATTCACGTATAACGGATTCCAAGTATACATCGGTATATTATATTTTAATTTCAATGTAAAGTTTTATTGTTATAGCTAATGTACTACAATAGTTCATCAAGTGACAGTCCTTATATTTTAAAAATGAATGGATGTGGAGAGCCATGCCTTATAGACTCATTTATTAAAGTCTTAAATAACGTTATACCTACAGACTGGGAGGAAGAATGTAATAATTAATGAACAAATTTTTTATTCTTTGAAGTGTAATATATCAAATGTACATTTATTCTTATATTATATTTGAAAAATTTATGTAAAATATTTTAATATAAATTTTATGCACAATAGCTCAATCGTATGTTATGATTAATTATTCTTTTCTTGATCAATTTCACTTCTAAATTTAATTAATTTATTTATCATATGACATCAATCATTACAGAAAATTTAAATACAGGGTGTTAAAAAATAAGTGTAACAAATTATGAGGGCATATAGTACTGACCAAAATAAGTAAAAAAAAATATTCAACATGAGCGTTCGGCCAAACTTCAATAGTTTCCGAGATATAAGGCAGTGGAGTTTTTTTGGGGTTTACCTCTGCTATCTCGAAAACTGTAAGAATTACGACTTTGATTAAATGAGACTTTATGTTTATCTTTCAGAGGTTATCTTAGATGTGTTTTTGTTTTTCAAAAAATCGAATAATTGTACTAAGATAAATGTTGTGGCGACCTGGGTCAATATTTACTTTACTTTACTTTTACTTTACTTAATCCTGCACCTTTCTACCCTCACGGGTGTAAGGCGTTCCCCCGGCTTGCGGTAGAGGGGGTTGAGTTCTGGTTCGTTGGTCTTCTCCATATTTCTTTCCACTCTGCTCTATCTTGTGTTGCTGTCTTCGTTTCTTCCCAAGTTAGACCTCTTCTTAGCGCTGCCTCCTTTACTTCTTCCAGCCACATTCTTCTTGGTCGCCCCCGTGGTTTCTTTCTTCCAATTTTTGCTTCAAACACTTTTTTAACTATTCTCTCCTCTCCCATCCTTTCTACATGACCATACCATCTCATCTGTCCTTCTGCTATCTTATCTTCTATTGCTTTTACTTTTAAGTTTTGTCTGTGGGTTGTGTTTTCAATTCTGTCCAGTCTTGTTTTCCCCTCTATTTTTCTCAAAAATCTCATTTCGATAGCCGTAATTTTTTCTTTTTGTCTTTGCGTTAATGTCCATGTTTCAGCTCCGTGTATGAGTATAGGCGTCACTACTTTCTTAAATATTTGTACTCTGGTCTCTTTCGGTATTTCTTTCTTTCCTAAGAAGCTGTGTTTGATGCTATTGAATATTTTGCCTCCTGTTGTTCTTCTTTCTTTTATTTCTTCATCAAATCTTCCATCTTCTGAGATCATTGCCCCCAGGTATTTAAATTTTTGGACTTGCTGTAGATTTTCATTTTTTAGTTGTATCGTGTGGTGTTGTTCATTTCTTCCTAGTATCATGGTTTTCGTTTTTTCTTTATTGATCTTCATGTTTAATTTTTGTAGCGCTTTATCATATATTTCTATATTCCTTGTTAAGGTTTTTTCGTCTTCTGCTATGATGACCATGTCATCTGCATAGCATAGTTCTGCTATTTCCACTCTTCTCAATTTCCAATGTCCTATGTAGTATTTCTTTACTTCTTTCTTTGTCTCTTTTATTCCTTCGTCAAGAATTAGCGTAAACAGAAGCGGGCTCAAAATGCATCCTTGTCTTACTCCGGCTGTAGTTCCAAATGTATTGGAGGTCTCTTGTTTCACTCTTACATAGCTCTTAGTCTTTGAATATAGGCTCTGAATTCCTGTTATTAACGTATTTGATATTCCCCTTTTTCTTAGCGTTTTCCATATGTCTTCTCTATTGATTCTATCAAACGCTTTCTCTAGATCAATGAAGCACACATGTACGTTTCTCCCTTCTTTTATTGCCTTTTCCCCTATTTGTCTTAGTATGAATATCGCATCATTTACTCCTCTATTTGGTCTAAAACCAAATTTAGCGTCACTATTAGAAAGTGAAAAAATGTTTCACATGAAATTTTATTGTTTTTTATGGCTTTTTACTGACATAGACAAAAATTTTGTTCAATCACTATCTTTGTCAGTTTTTTTTTTTTCGATTCTAATACAAAATGGCCTCTTTCTCCGAAACAGTTGAAGATCAGACCCATTTTGATTAGACTTTTTTACCTATCTGTCCTCAAAGTTTGTTACTTATTTTTTAACAACATGTATAATATTATAAAATACCCATATTTTTTTAAAGCGATGAATTATTTGTGGTTCACGAGAAATAAATTATTAAAGTTATGGAGAAGGGGTATCGTGACGTCATAGTGTACTGAGCATGAGTCTCATAACGGTAGATGTATAGTCTGTTCGCTCCTAGCTGAAATAAGCCGATAATTTATTACCCCAATAGTTATTACCACAAACCATAAACCACTTTCTCGAGCCTTTGTTCATCAAACGGCGGTCAGTTGTAAATGGAGTGTTGAACAAGGATTGTATTCAGTTCGTTTTGATATATGCGTTTGTAAATTTTTAAGAGAATTTTTTGAAATTATTTTGAAATGTATTTACAGCTAGGTATTATCATTGAATAGAAGAATTACCTGGAAAGACGTTTTCGGCTAATGACTTTGTTTTCGGGTTTGGCCATCATCATAATTTCTAGGAATTATTTAATCTACTATTCATTTAAGTCACCCTTGATTGAATTTCGTTCCTTTATAATCCCGGTTTTCTTTCGTCTTAACTCAGTTTACATGTAACATTAGTTAGCAGCGGTTGTAAGTGAAATTTTAAATATGGTAATGTGGAGGCCCTGGGATGTCGACAATGCTTCTGCCAGTGTTATTTGTATTTGTATATATTTCCCTGACAGTCCTAAGCCTGTAAAAAGTGTGAAGGAAAGTTGCCATTATTTGATTATTTTATGAAGAGTATAACTGTATACTTGTAATAATGACATTTTCCCTTACTTATGCAGATTTCGAATACGTCCCTGTTCCACACTACCTGAGGATTGTCTATTTGTTTGTGGTAATATCTATTAGGGTAATAAAATATCGGCTTGTTTCAGCTAGGAGCTTGCGTATATCCACCGAGAATACCACCCGTCTGACTGGTGGGGTGTCTATCTCTCTCTAACTTTCGTGTATAGTTGGACCAAGCAGATATGCGAAAATGTATTTAAGCTTTCTTCTTCATGTTCATCGTTAATTCGTCGTACTGGTACTAGCTGACGCATGCGTACTTCTCACTGTTAGAAAGAGATAGCCACCCCACCATGACAGTTGAGTGGATACAGCTCACGCCGTTGTAAAGAGATAGGAGTCGCCGGTCCATTTTGTATATAGAGGTCACTGCTAATGATACTCTTCATAACCATAAATAAAAATGGTATTAGGTTAAGTTATAAATTTAAAAAAAATCTCCATAAAACGATATAGCAATAATTATCACTATTTAGTTATGAATTATTGAAATGTTTGAATATATATAAATTATGTAAACGTTTTCATTACAGTCACACAAATATATTTGTGAAAACAAAAATGCAATGATTATACGTCATAGTGCACGTAGTATACTTACTGATAATGCTAAGATAAAAAAAAAAACATTCGAGTAGATTTGTTTACAGTTACCAAGTTGATTACTAGTATTAGTATTTGAGAATCAAACATGGTAGTGTCAAAAGTTAAAGTTGGTGTGAAATACCTTAGTTTATTTAAAAGTATCCTTTAATAATATAATTAGAATCACATTTTTATTAACAATATTTCATTAATTTAATTTAGATAATAATACGTGCAGCCAATTTTCTTATTATAAATTTATATTAAAATTTTAGCTTATACCTTACGACAGAAGCATAATAATATTAATGCTAAATATTAGTTGCTTTGCTGAGGTTATTCTGTCATCAGAATCGCATTGACCACATTGACCTTCGGTTTACAATCTGTTGTGCTAGGTTATTTCCTTTTTTGTCATCGCTAGTGTTTTACTTACATTTAACAGATGTCACTAAATGTACTAAAAATGATTTTAATAATTCTAATTTTAGAGTTACTAATTATTTTTAACGTACTAAATTAATACGTGATGGGTTAACTAGTATACCTACAATAATTTTTACAATTTCTTAATGATTGTATTTGCAAATTACACCTTGTATATACAGGGGGTATCAGTACTAGTGTAAAAAAAATTAATAGAATATTCCTGACATCATTTTGAGTAAAAAAGAGTTACAGGCCTTTAAAAATGCACCTCATCTGACATATTTTTATTAATAACTCTGATATTAGTTGCACTATAATTTTAAAAATTGATACGAGGATACTACTTATTGAGGTGCATATTTAAACTTTCTTTTGTTTCTGTATCTCAATCAGAGGCGTCTCATATGGAGAAGTCATGAAGGTTTTTTGTCCTTATTTTTTTACCGGACATACCTTCATATGACATTTTTTGCTCAAAATTAGCTCAGGAATATGCTATTAATTCTTTTTACATTAGTCCCGATACATCCTGTAGAGTAAATTATGATGATACGCACCTGGAAAAGCCGATAAGCAAACATGTATTTTTCCTTAATACATATTTTAGGATTTGCGTCTACCACCAGCAGTAAAAAAGGTAAAGAAAATTATATGTAGGTATGCATTCGGGCCGGGCTTTGAGGTTTGGATCGACTCGGCCCGAAAATAAAAATTACCGGCCCGACTCGAAGATCAACTCGACAAAAAATTAGCTGGCCCGGCTCGAAAATTGACCCGAAATCGGGCCGGGCCTAAGCTCGAAATTGAGTGCATCCAGCATTCCTAATTTTGATTTTTATATGAGGCGAAGTGTTTAACTTTTTTTGTGTCAAACTTAAAAAAATACATCCTTATAAAGTTCAACATTGGTTAACATAAGTTATTAAAAAAGTCAGGCTTCTAGTGTAAGTTTGTTATAAAAATTACAGACCTACGAGTATTTAACATTTTGTTTACCGAAGGCATTCGAAAATTTAAAGAACTTTTTCACAAATCTTATACAAAAAAATATACGATCATTTACGTAAGGGTTTTTGTATCCAACTTTATGTTTGTGCTCAAAAATAAGATAAGAAATGATTATGGTAGGAACAAAAATCACTTTTAGCTCTCGCTAAGAGAGGTATTGAATTTATACTAAAAATCGCATATCCTGATTTTAGTGAAAAATCTTCGTTATAAGGACCCTAGAAATTTTGCGATAATTTTTAAAATTACATGATATGTCACACAAACTTTCAATTACTTGTAGTTTTCGAACGAATTAATATTTAAACATTTTTTTTTCAGTAATACTCATACAAGAGTAACGCGATAACAATTTTCTTTTAAGATTTTAATTTCTAAAAATTCACTCATTTGTTCAAATGCTCTAAATATGCGTACACTTACGTAACATTGTCTTTACAATCAAATAATATTACTAGCAAGTTTATATCTCTATCCATTTTTGAATTAATGTCCCAAAAATCAATATACCCCATATTCAGATAAAAACTTCAAAATTTTCAAAATTCTAATTTTTATGTATCTAGATACTTCTCAATGCGCTGATTCTAAATTTTGAAACCGCAGGTCGATATCTCTTTTCGTTCTCGAGATATTTAGATTCAAAGTTTGGCTCAAAACTGCCCATTTTTGGGTCGTAACCCAAAAATGGGTCGAGATATGAATTTGGACATATCATCATTCGATTCTACGGGCTAAATTACATAAGTATACCAATTTTCATAATTTTTGAACATCGCATACAGTCTCTAAAGCAAAATAACTGAAAATGGCCAAAAATCGCAAAAATCTAAGGTGTACCCCTTACGATTTTTTCAGATTTGGGCAATTTTCAGAGGTTTTCAAACTTTTATTCATAAAAAATGAACCGGTTAGTCAAAAATTATGAAAATTGGTATACTTATATATTTTTATCCGTAGAATCGAATGGTGGTGTCGCCAAATTCGTATCTCAGCCCATTTTTGGGTTATTACCCAAAAATGGGCAGTTTTGAGCAAAACTTTGAATCTAAATATCTCGAGAACGAAAAGAGATATCGACCTGCGGTTTCAAAATTTAGAATCAGCGCATTGAGAAGTATCTAGATACATGAACATTAGATTTTTGAAAATTTTAAAGTTTTTATCTGAATATGGCGTATATTGACTTTTGGGGCAATAATACAGTATAATACTAGATAAAAAAATAAAATACTCATTTTTTTAATCGATTAATTATGTGTAGTTTACGGGAACAATATTAATTAAATATTTGGAGAAGGGGGTACCTATAATAACGTTACCATATCACGAACGTGGTGGACAAAACGTCATGACACCCAGGTCATGTTAACGTCACCATATCCGTCTCCAAAACCTTCATTTGCAAATAATAATATTAGTACAAAATAATTCTTAATTTTTATTATAATAAATGAATTCAAATTCCATTATGGTCACATACTCATTTGTTTCAAAATAAAGTCAATGTTTAAAATATTTTTAGTGCAGTTTAACTGGGAAGATCCATTAAATTTGGAATGTCAACTAACTGAAGATGAGAAAGTTATCAGAGATTCATTTCGAACATACTGCCAAGAGAAATTATTACCTAGGGTTATAAAAGCGAATAGAAATGAAGGTAAGATGTAATACCACAGTATAGGTAATATCTATTGGATATTTTCTTTAACCAGTTGTTAAAAATTAACCCCTGAGTTACAGAATAGGCCCGACAGCGGGTTAATATATTCATTTAATTATAGTACATGTTTTTCTAGTATTTGACACAGCAATCATGAAAGAACTTGGGCAACTTGGAGCTCTTGGTTGCACAATTAAAGGCTATGGATGTGCAGGAGTTTCTAATGTGGCATACGGACTTCTCACAAGAGAAGTCGAGAAAATTGACAGTGGGTACAGATCCGCATTAAGCGTGCAGTCCTCCTTAGCTATGGGGGCTATTTATATGTACGGTTCAGACAAACAAAAGGAAAGAATTTTACCGGTAATGGGTAAGATTTATTTTTATTCTTCTAATTTTTTAAGACTGCTACACAATCTCCGCTTTTCCGGAGAGGTCTGCCTTGAGGCGAATCGAGTTGAGGTAAACATGGGCGCGTGTAGGAAGATTCACCTTGAGGCGAAAGCGCAAAGAGACGGCCGGATATCGATTCGAATATCTGTTCGTTCGCCGAAAGACGAACCCCCTCACCCAGGTCGGTCAGATTGTGTGTACGATAGTAGCTTTGTTCGATGACATGTACTAGGCCGCCCTAGTGTTAACTTTCTTACACTAACATGTTTTATGAGAAACGGGCAGCTTCTGGCAGGCTGTTCGATGACAAAAATTTTAAGAACTAGTGCTCACGTTTCTGACCTGACTCGCGAGGTGGTGTAGAAAGTGCAGACTAGGAGTGGGGGTAACTAAATGTTGTTCGGTAGACATTTTAATTCTATCCTATCTACACATCTGTTTATTAACCTAAAATTTTACACATTGAGAAAATAAAATAATGGATTCAGATATAGTATATTCTCTTTGTTTTGTTATATAAAGAATTAATTAATATATCTGTCTCTGAATCTGATGAAGAATCAAGTGATGATTGATCTTCGTCAGAATCGTTTATTAGTTCAAACATTATGCTCTTTAAAACAGACATTTCTGCAGTCACTTCTTTGCAGCTTTATGATATGACTGTTTATAAACAACCTAACCTTTTACACCTTTGGCTACGCTTGGCTTGATTACTCACAGCTGAGCAAACTTACCAAATATACACTAGTGTGTTTTATGAAACCACAAGAATTAGACTGTACTAGTGTACACTACACTGCACTGCACTATTCTGCTCTGCACTTCAAGCACTTCTCATCGAACATCGAACAGAGCTTAGTGTTTTTGCAGACCTTAAGGGGGGGTTTCGAAAAAGCGACACGAAGTAATATCGGCCAAGCCATGAACTATTTTATGTTTGCTAATAATATTAACCAAGAAACGGCGATAGAATGGTTCGGGTCTCTACTTAGGTTTGTGCCTGAGATAACAGAATGAATGTAAACAAGAAGATACAGATTCTTTAGGTCAAATTTTACCCCAGGCCTGGGGTTTTATGACTAGTAAATAAACGCTTTTATAACCAGTGACAAAGCAACAGCAAACCATTCATTTTTGTAGCATTTCACTTTCAACGAATGATTTCTAGATATGTACGACAATTTTCCTTTTTAGATTTGTGTATATAGGCGTGATTACTGCCCAGTTTCATAAATTTCTAAGTATTTAATTAATGATAAAATAAGAAATATTAAATGTACTTCCCAGAAAAAGCCTTCAGAAATGTCTCTGGATTTTTAACGCTGACATTTATGTCAATTACAAACATTTTAATTTTTCATCTGGTTTCCATGAGTTGTTTAATACAGTGGATTATTTTATAAATTTATAATTCTCGATCTCTAAATCTATAGGAGATATAATAAAAGTGTTCAATGTATTGGATAGAGAATATTATATTCTTTAACATATGTAATAACATAAATTTCCAAAAAATAATATTTAGAAGATTTTGTCAACCATTGTCTATCATTCTCATATAATATGCCAATGTTTTGGCATGAATTCATTTATCAAATTTACAAGTGAATAGTTTTTTTTTGCAACTATTCTTTACACCAAACTTTGGTGTGCCTCAGAGCTATCCAGCAAACTGGCAATATCATCGTCTGTTGGCGCCATGATCACATAATCACTGCTGAAAATTTACCTAGATCTCAAGGCGTACCGTAATGACCTTTATTATTATTGTCGGGAGGTGGTTCATTCTTGTCCCTGTACTGCGACCTTTCTGGTCTATTGTATCCTCCGTGTTTCCTCCTATTCTAGGAGCCCTGTATGTTTCGTAAACTCCAGGATTTTCTTTAGACTAATGTCCTTTAGTGTCTCAGTGTGCAATTTCTTTGCTTCTAAAAGGCTATGTCTGCTTGCCATAAATGCTTCGCAGTGACATATTAAGTGTTCAGGGGTTTTATCCTCTTCTCCACATCCTCTGCATGTTGGTTCTTGTTTGAGGCCCAACCTATGCAAATGTTTATTTAATTGACAATGTCCTGTTACCAGTCCTGTTATTAGTCTGACATTTTGATTGCTCATTCAGAAAGAGCTTGGAATGTCTTTGGCCTGATGTGGCTGTCCAATGCCGTTTGTGCCATTGCCAAAGCAAAGTATTAAGTTCTTGCTTAACTGTTTGCGCAGTTATTCCGCAAGCAGGTTCTGGTCCTATAAAAGGTATATTTGTCGCATCTTTTGCAAGATGGTTGGCTGCCTGGTTTCCTTCAATTTCTGAATGCCCGGGTACCCATATCAGCCTTAATTTAGTCGTTTCTCCTAAGGCATTCAATCTGTGGATGCAGTCCAGAATTAGTCCTGAGCCTACCTCACACGAGTTTAGTGCCTTAAGTGCGGCTTGGCTGTCTGTTACTATGGACTTACGAAGTCGATATCAGTCTGAACGTGTGGGTTCAACCCTAGTTTCAGATCGCCCTCACGGTAGACTTCTCCAGTAAACCGACGCTTGTGTAGCCGCCTTAAAAGGTTCACCCTCCCATAAGTTATCACTTCAAAAAATATTTTTCCTAAAATCGTCATGTAATTAATTAGGTTACCACTGTGACCTCGGAAACTATAAGAGCTAAAGGTCGGTTAAATGGACAATATTGTGAAGTTTTAAGTGCAGTTTGAAAGTTATTTAAAAAAACTCGATTTAAAAATCTCCGTAATTATAACAGATATAAAATAGTTATTTATGCAACAAGTGTGTAAAGTAGTACTTTTTTGGTCGAGTGCGATGTACAACTAGTAACTGTCAGTAATATATCCGATTGTGTTAATTTAATTTATACTTTTACTTTATTAAGCAAAAGGAGAACTAATTGGATGCTTCGGCTTAACTGAACCAAATCACGGAAGTGATCCAGCAGGAATGGAAACCAGGGCGAAATATAATCCCAAGGCCAAAACATACACACTATCAGGCAACAAAACTTGGTTAGTTGTTTTTCAAAATTGGCCCATAAAGACCTACATCAATTTTCTGTACAGTCATAATAAGTCATATAAGGAACTCGAATTTGTTCCAACCTGTACATATCAAATTCAAACCTCTTTTTTCTTTGCTCTTCTTTTAAGAGTGAATTTAACTGCTTCAGTTATCAAGTTGATAATACAGGATGGGGCAAAATGACCTCCCTGATTTGACGGTTAATTGTAAGAAAACGGTTCAAGATACATAAAAAAGGTTTTTATTGCTCAAAAGTATATATAATGCCGTTTTATTTTCACGATGTTTGGAAAATGAAATCGTCCAAGTGGCTGCCTTTGCGAGCAATACACATATTGAGCCTCTCAAAGAAGTTTTCGGCCACTCTTCCCAGTATATCTTGCGAAATTCCAGAGATAACGTCCTCAATCGCTTCCTTCAGAGCTTCAAGCTACAGCTTTTACATATCCCTACAGAAAAAAGTCACACGGGCTGAAATCGGAGGAGCGAGGGGGCCATGGAACATCCTCCCGGTGAGAGATCAGGCGACCGGGAAAGAGCTCTTGCAGAATTTCGCGTGAACGACGGACAGTATGGGCCGTGGCTGAAACCAGAAGGCTTCTGTGTCGTGTTCCTCGCCATACTCTTCCATTTTGGGGCGCAAAAAGTTCTCCAACATACAATAGCGAACCGAATTCACGGTAACAGAACAGTTAATCCTTCGGGTTCAAAAAATAAGGCCAATAATGCGTATAGAGCACCAAACTATTACTTTGGTGCTGTGAAAAGGTCTTTGATGCAGTACACGAGGGTTCTCAGATGCCCAGTAACGAAAATTCTGTTTATTTATTTACTGTGCCACAAAGATGAAAATGCGCTTCTTCGAAAGGCTCAATATGTACATTGCTCGCCAAGGTCGCCACTTGGACGATATCATCATGAAAATAAAACGGCATTATATGTACTTTTGAGCAATAAAAACCTTTTTTATGTATCTTGAACCGTTTTCTTACAATTAACCGCTCAAATCAGGGAGGTCATTCTGCCCCATCCTGTATTAAATGAAATAATGCTCATTACATAATTCTAAATAAATAAATATATCATCACGGCATATTACTCATTTCTGAGTGTGCCAATCTGCTTTATCACAGATATCGGTAATGATGATGACATATTTGTACTATGCGGGCGCTTATCAGGCGTCACCTCACGGGCACTCATTGCTGGCGTGGAGGGTGCAACACAGGAGTCACTTTTGTGCCATTTAAAATTAGAAATATTTGGCGTCGGTCGGGATCGAACCCGGTTCAGCAGATTCGCGACCAGACACTCAGGCACGCGGCCACGGGACCCCATAATTATAAATAATTTAATACAATGAAAAAAAATGCAAATACTCGTATTTACTATTTTTTAATATCTTATCCGCCTAGTCGAATAAAAGCAGATTTTTATTTCGCCTTGTATACAGGATAACAAATTCTCCGGTGGCAGATATTCTTATCGTTTGGGCAATATGCGAAGATAACAAACTTCGAGGTTTTATCATCGAACGCAAAGACGTGAAGCAAGGCTTAGACACTCCGAAAATCGAAGGAAAATTCTCTCTACGTACATCAGTAACCGGAATGATTTTAATGGACGGCGTAGAAGTACCAGAAGATAATGTCTTGCCAAATGCTTTGGGACTGTCCGGGCCGTTTGGATGCCTCAACAATGCTCGCTACGGCATTTCCTGGGGAGCATTAGGAGCCGCTGAAACCTGCCTGCATATTGCACGGCAATATACTTTAGACAGAATCCAGTTTAAAAGACCACTAGCAGCGAATCAACTTATGCAGAAGAAAATGGCGGATATGATGACGGAGATAGCTTTAGGATTAAATGCCTGCTTGACATTAGGAAGACTTAAAGATAAGGATATGTGAGTAGTTTTGTTTTTTTGCCCTATTTCTCAACTTTGTTACCTAATAGGATAATTATTTTTAAAACAAGGCTATCTGGAATCTACAGCGTGTTAAAAAATAAGTGTTGAAGCGCCAATTTATCTGTACTTTATTAGAAATAAATATATTAATAGTGACAATGTCTAAAATGTTGCCGTAGGCTTGCGCCAGAAATGATATCTATGTTAAAGAGGAACAACGCTGGTAAAGCTTTAGATATAGCACGATTGGCAAGAGATATGTTAGGAGGAAATGGTATTTCAGATGAATATCACGTTATTAGACACCTCGTCAACTTAGAAACGGTCAACACATATGAGGGTAAGTTTTACTCTGTTAGTACTCTAAAATTATCCTTACAAAAAACGATTACGAATGTAATATGACAAAATTGAGCATAGTAGCAGCCGTGTTCCCAACGATTTCTAAACATATATATCTATTGTTTTTTACCGCATAGGCATTACCAACTACTAAACATTGTTTATCTATACCTTTTCAACTTCAAATTGAGACTAAACAACTTGAAAAATTGAGACTAAACATTTTCAAATTGAGACTAAACTATAAAAAATTGAGAATAAACAATTTCAAATTGAGATTAAACAATTTCAAATTGAGACTAAACAATAAAAAATTGAGAATAAACAATTTCAAATTGAGAATAAACAATTTCAAATGTTCTGTTAAATAACACTTTTAGGGCCGGTCTTATAAACAATAAATTAATCCTTAGTTAGTTACTGCACAAGTAAATTAAATGGACCATTAAAAAAGAAATGGATATTATAAAACTAATCTCAATATCAAATAACTAACGGGGGATTTAATTAAATTTTAGTAGTGTGTTCGTGGTGTCATTTGATTTGACAGTTGGAAAAGAAACGTGATCGTGGGAAAAATCATATTGATATTGAAAAATATAACCTATTAGATATTGTTGAAGATTATTTTCATATAATTTGCAACGACCCGGTTGCGTAAAATCGTAAGGTTATTACTAGCTGATTCATTGCGGATATTGACATATTTCTTAATGTTAGTAGTCTTATATTTCCTTCAATCTGTCCCAATATATGTAACACACATTGTTTTGACAATCGAAATCTCTTTTTAAACTCATGGCTCGTACCACGATCATGGTTTTAACAAATATTCATATGGATTTGTCCTGTTTCGGAACAATTTTGGTAGCCTACCTCGTGCAAATATAAATGCATCATCATTATCTGTTTATGAATCCGAGGACACTGATGATACAGACTCTAAAGATGACATACTCGACACATACATTTCTTAAAAAAATATTTAAAAAGTAAATAGTTCCCTATTTCAATTGTTTTAAAATAAACATAACAAAAAAAAATACAGTTTGACGTTTCTTTAACAACTGATTTAAATCTAATAGCATGAAATTCCGCAGTTACTTTAATAGGTCGATTTACTTGTCATTAAACTTTTATAATACCCAAATCATCAGTTAAATTAGTTTAGTAGCTAACTAAATTTTAACTGTTGATTAAATAGTTTTATAAGACCGGCCCTTAATCTTTTGGATTCTTGTAATTGACTAATATACAAATATGTCTCTTTCTACATAGATTAATTTTGTAAGTGTTGTGTATGATATTGTTTCAGGAACACATGATATCCACGCACTCATTTTGGGCAGGGCAATCACAGGAATTCAAGCATTTTCTGCATAAAACACAACAATTTCCGATATAAAGTACTTATTTAATATAATATTACTAGATCCTTTAACTTATGTATATTTTCTTCTTTTCTACCAGTTTAGGCACCTATGACCAGATTTGAAAATATATGTTATATAGCTAATATTTTCAATATAGTAAACATGGTAATTATATATATATATATATATATCCATTATTATACTTCTATCTAAGTGAAATTGCTATTTGATAAATATTATGATTATGATTATCAATGAAACCAAGTGTTTATTTACTTAATTACTCTTTCTGTTCTTTCGAATATCGGACCTAGTACACCCCCTCTTCCCCCACCTGTCTATCTTATTAAACGATAATGCAAACCTGTGATTATTGTTGTGATTGGAATGACAATGTGTATTTATTTATATCACGCGTCCTGGAAAACCAGTCCAACGTTGACGGGGTTGTTCAAAAGGTATGTGAAATGTATAATAAATTAATGTAGGTATTACCGCCCATATATTCTTGATAAGAAATAGATCGATAGTAATTAGGCAAACTTCACACGCACTAAAAGTTAAACGTTAATAGCCTTGACTATAAAGGAAAGAAAAGATTATAGAATACAGTAGGTTCTATTCTATAATTGAAAAAATATAAAAATAAAAAGCCATATCTTTTATGAATATGAAATTAAATAACATAGTGTATTGCATGAAAATAAATTAGAAATTTTTATGTTATCAGGAGTGAGGGATGTGCAGGGTAATATGTTCGTGACAGAACCAAACACCAAAATTAAATTCGATAACATACTGATTGCTAACAGAATGCTAAGTTTTATTTTACAATCTAGTTCGGAGTTCAATGGAACTACATTAATAATTTTATATAATAGTTTTGTAAAATCCAAAATAGAATACGGATCAGTGAACTCGAACTAAGACAGTCATTCAACAATATAGAAAAAGTGCAGAAAAAATTGTGAGAGCATTGCATTGTAAAAAGTATGGGGTGTACCCTTTTTCAATATCATATAAGAATCAATTAGAAATAAATAAAATAAATAAATATATCATCACGGCATATTACCCATATCTGGGTGTGCCAGTATCTACAACACATGTAGACATCGGTAATGATGACGATATATTTTACCGTGTGGGCGCTTACCAGGCGTCACCTCACGGGCACTCATAGCTGGTGTAGAGAGTGCAGCACAGAAGAAGAAGAAGAAGAAACTAATCTTTTAACTTTAACATTAGAAAACAGAAGAAGTATAATTGATGTTTTTATTTTTGATCTACTTGTTAATGATAATATGGATAATCCTGACCTTCTTTATGAATATTCTTTTCGCATTCCTAGCCGACAACTTTGTTAACAGATATTCAATATAGATAATCGATATTCAATATAGATAATCATCTTTCTCTCTTAAGTAGATAGTAGATGTATGCAAACAGCAAATACATTTGTGCATAAAGAAAATACATTTGATTTGTGTTTTTCTAAAAAAAAAAAAAAAAAGATTGTGTATAGTTAAAAAGCATATGTAAGCTTGAAAACATAAATTTTTGTTATATAATTATCCTATACTGAAAACATGCAAAAGGATGTATGTAAATCTGTATGCTTCCAGTCTAAATAAAATTATTATTATTATTATTATTATTATTATTATTATTATTATTATTATATACCGGGTGTCCACAAAAAAAGGGGCACCCCTATTAACTTTTTTATTTATAAAGATATCTAATTGAAAATTTATATGCGTAAATTTATCAAAGGTATCATGAGTAGCATCATTTTTATAAATAAATGATAAATATATCATTTCCTATTTAACCGGAAATAATATAAACTCTTATTTTAAATGGAGTACCCTGTATATTTTTACATTTTTGAATTCTACGTTAAATTCTGAATATAATGATATGCCACAAGCGAAATTTTAGAACAATATTTTCTTTAATTTTCGTGCAAATAAGTAACATGAAAACACTGAATTAAAAAATATTGAATTGAATCAAACATTAAATTATTAACAAATAATAAATAATTGAAACAAAATAATTAGACATTTTGTAAATAATTTTTTTCTTATTAAAAAGCTGGCCATAGGCGTTTAACATAGGAAAACTGTTTTTCTTTGCGCAAAAGTCCCCAATTAATTTTAGAGAAAAATGATTCAAATAAAAGCTGTAGATAATCATATTCTACGCCTAAATCACTAAACAGATTTAATTTTGCGCGTTTGGTAACTTCTTAAATCTAATTTGAAATTGTACAAATATTGCTCATTTGTAGCGATACCCATGAAATTGAAACAAAATTAGAAAGAAATCATATCGTTTGAACTGTCAGAAATTTAATTTTATAGGTTACAAAATGTGAAAATAATAATAATAAAAGTTATTTAAGTGTTAGATTTTTAAAATAATGCCTGTGTAGTGATTTAAGTGCAGAATTGAATTATCTGCAACTTTTAATTGAAAACCGAATATCTGACAGTTCAAGCGATACGCATTTCTTTGTAACTTGTTTCAATTCAATGGATATCGCCACAAATGAGCAATATTTATACAATTTCAAATTAGATTTTACAAGTTACCAAACGTGCAAAATTAAAACTGTTCACTGATTTAGGCGTAGAATATAATTATCTACAACATTTATTTGAAACATTTTTGTCTAAAATTAATTGGGGACTTTTGTGCAAAGAAGAACTGTTTTCCCATGTTAAACACCTATGGCCAGATTTTTAATTAACACACTATATATATATTTATTTATATTATTTTTTCTATAAATTAATATAGAAACTTTTGGCAGCTGAAAAAACTGTTTTTTATGTTATAGCCCTATGACCCGTCTCAAAATTGACAGCCTGTACCTAAATGAAAATCATAATTGTATGGTATGACCTGCGTAGAAAGAAATATACATGGTATAAAAGAATAACTCATCGATAAACTATGACCTTATGTATTACACAAATACATTTCATTAAGTAATGTAATGATTTTAATAACATAATCACGTCACATGAATTCAAAATTATGCATTCATACAAGAGTCATCCTTCGTCACACATTCTTATTTAATTTAAATCAATGTTTTAATTAACATTATACTAAAGAATTATAATAATTTTAAATTTAAAATTTGCTGGCCTTAAACGTTGCTAATAAAAACACTGAAACGGTTTTGTAGTTCACCAGACAGGCAAGTTATTTATCTTCAAACACGTATGAACGTCACTCTTTTTTATAACCTATATGAAAAATTAACGTACTACTGAGTACTGAGTAGAAGCTACGCAGTACATAGATGCATTTCCATTTCAGTGATGTATTACCACAGAATATATACATGACTAACGTCATCATTCGACACTGTTGTATGTATTGCCGTCCGCGTGCTCATGGCTATGTATGCGTGAACTTAGACCAGGGAGGAGTAACGCAAGGAAATCGGGCGTACTCCGGTACGCCTGGCTGTGCCAGTGACGGAGTCACGGCGTTTGTGTGTAGGGCTGTTCAGCGCAAAAATATTACGACTACTAATAGACTAGACTATTAGACATAATGCCGGGTGCTATATTGTTGCTTAAAAGGCTCTAAAGGTTTAAGTTTTATAGTATTAACATTGATATCAAAATAAATAATCTTTCCTCCTAGCAGTGGCGTAGACAGAGGGGGGGGGGGGCTGGTCGCAAATGCTCCCCCCTAAATTTTGGAAGACAAGTTTTTGAATCTTTAATTATTTGATAAATATTAAAAAAAAATGTTCACCTACAACTTTACAATTTCATACAACTGATATAAGTTAATTATCTATATGTAGGTAGGTAGGTCACTGCAATTAAAAGAAAGTTTTATAAAAGATTATTGATGAGAATTGTCCACCCCCTTCGAAAATTTTCTGGTTACGCCACTGCCCCCTAGACACCTAGCCGAATATTCTTACGTACGCCTAAGCTAGCCACACTGAAATACACACGTATAGGGTATTGTAGTACCAGTGTTATTACTTTCACTCCTAACCATAGTTGAGCTGTGTTTTATTTTAGGGTCGCACCAGGGGGGAGGGGGAGGCAAGGGTGCACTTGCACTCACATAAATATTTCTAATTAAAATATACAAAATAACAAAATATATGTGGATTTTATTAAAAAGAAAATGCACAAAAGTGACATACTCTTCACGCCAGCTTTAAGTGTCTGCACTATACGAATATATATATATATATATATAATCACATAGCCTTTTTATGTTCCCCTAGTTTTGCCGGTCTTGGCAGTATATTCTATTTAACATTTCAAAGGTAATAAACGCATACTCCGCAACCGGAAGTGATAACACATTTTTGATGATATTGTCCATGTCATATGCGATCTGTATTAAATTTAATAAAAATCGTCTTTAATAACAGAGATATGTACTGATTCATCCTCGCGTGATCATCCTGCATGTATATATAATTAAATAATAATAAGAAGAACAATTTTCAGAAATTTAATTTATTAACTTGTAATTTAGAAATTATTTTATCAGTTAATTGTCAATGCTTATTTAAAAAACGTATTAAAAATAAAATCGTAATATTACTAAAAAAAATTATTTAAACTCAAATACATATGTCGAAAACGGTGCACTGCTAATAAGATCAAAATTATGGTACCTAGGTACTTAATTCATTTGTGTAGTACACGGACACGGACATCAGCGTTATTAGATAATAGATGATTATATTATTCTATCACACAAAATCAGGTTAAAATATATCATATAAATACGAAGAAATAAAAGTTTTAAAATAACAAATACAACGGAATTGTAAGACTAATAAGAGCATAATAAATTAAGTTTTGAGAACAAATGTTCGGTAAACCTGAATACATATAGCTCGAAATTAAATAATAATAATAATAATAATCAACAGAAATTTAATTTATTAAGTTCATTTGTAATTTAGAAATTATTTTATCTGTCAATAGTGCCATGATTTTAAATTGTAAAATATTACATTGCTGTGGTTTATTTCCATTATTTATGAATAATTTCACATTAATAATAAAATTTATGATTAAAACTGGACTTAATTAATGCTTATTTAGAAAACGTATTAAAAATAAAATCGTAATATTTAATATTACTAAAAAAATATATTTAAACTCAAATATGTCGAAAACTGGTAATAAGATCAAAATTATAGTACCTATTTAGGTACATTTATTAATTTGACTAGTACACGGACACGGACACCAGCGTCATTAGACGATTTTATTCTGACACAAAACCAGGTTAAAAACATGATATAAATAGGAAAAAATAAAAGTTTTAAGATAACAAATGCAACGGAATTGTAAGACTGATAAGAGCATAATAAATTACGTTTTGAAAACGGATGTTCGGTAAACCTGAATACCTATAGCCCGAGGCGAATTATAAAGCAACAGAATGAAATGGTACATGTTATATGAACGTCCATGACCATCACAATCTTCAATGCGGTCAATGTGAATGTGAAAGTTGTGGCATCTAATCCACAAGATTTACAGAGTCACACTCGCTCATATGGAAAATAACTTTTTTATCCTCCTGAAGTGTAATGCGAAATTTACAATGGAGAAGTTTAGCATGGTAAAAATTCTACATAACATACTATTTTCTCACAAATATAACACAAATGACTGCTGAAATTGATATTAAAAAATAAAATTATTGCTCCATTTATTTATAATTAATATTTTTTGGATAAACTTTAAGTACGTCACAAGTCAGTTATGCGCAAACTCAGACAGAACTATGAAATCGAACCACTTGAACGTAGGTCGTAACAAAGCGTAAAAGCGCTTCACTGGTAACCGCAATCGCGTCCGTCATTCTATAAATCGACATACGTTGCGCCAAGCCTCTACCGACGTCATCACAGCTTAAAATCGGCTTCTCCGGAAAATCTGGGCATTTTTGAAAAAAATAAAACATGTTACATCATTTTTCAAGTCGTTTCCCATGGAATAAAAAAATAAAAAAAATCGCTAAACTTCCCCATTGTGTACACAGCAAGTGTAACCTGCTTTTTACGCTTACTGTGTTGTATTGTAACTTGCGGTAAAATAATCAAAAAACACCGGACGTTTAAATAACCATCAACATTCGACTATATCAACATTATGTTGAAATTACCCGTGCCTGGGTGTTCGACCATACAACCATATACATTTAATAAAACTTTATTTATTGGAGTCTAAAGTTAAATAGATAATAGTTGAAAAAATCCCTAAACCTTAACTAAGAACTCTAAAACTAGATACGTATTTCGGCAACTAAGTTGCCACCATCATTAAACTTACGTCTAAGAACAGATCAGTTTTGGATTACTCAACATGTCAACCATGCCAGAGGTCCAAAAACATATCTGGAGAACAGAGCAGATTTAGATTACTCAATATGTCAATCATACCAGAGGTACAAAACTGTTCAAACAGTTTTGGACCTCTGGTATGGTTAATTAAAGGCTACATCAAATTAGTCTAAATTTATTAATATAATACGTTCCTGTCATAAAATAGACGTAAAATGAAATTTCCGTCTTTATGCTTTACAAAATGCCATTGAAAACAAAACATACAATTCAAACAGTCGTATTATTTCATTTTGACGGATAAAAGTTTATTAATTGATATTTAATTGGTATATGAATCTATGATTACCGATAAATAATTTCATGAAAACAATCACTATTGAAACATTATGACAGATGATGTCATATATCAAACTCGAACAATACAAATGTTTAACATTTTTGTTTTATTTCTCAAGTAAATAGCTAAATATTATAAACTTTTATTTTGCCTCTCTCGCGAACGAAACGCATGTAAACAACGCATAGATGTTATTTTTAATTTTGAACATTTTTTGTATTTGGACTTATGTTCTAAAGTCAATAGGGTATAAATTATGACCATATAATTTTTTTTTCTATTGTATTTCCTATCGTTCATAAAAAGTAGACACCCGGTACATTTTAAATAGAGAGTAAACAATTTTGTGGGTAAATATACATATTTCGATATGCTGATTTTCAATCAAAAATAATTTTTCCAAAATTCGAAAAATTATTACTTATCTATTATTTATTCAATTCTTGCAGTTTACATTTTGCAATAAGGCAGTTATGAATAATTTTCGAAAAACAAAAGAACCCCAATAACTACGAACCGGGGCACCAAATCCAAAATTGGAACTAAAAAAAGTTGTTTGTTTTAATGAGTTTTAACTTCCATTTTCGGGTGTAACGACTTAGTATTAACACCCCATATAAATTTTATTTTGTTTTATTGATTGAATGTTTGCTCAGATTACTTAGATAAAGTAGAAATGAAATATTAACTTTGAATTAATTTTATCAAATTTTTCGCAATGTAAGGGTATGATATTATTATATCGTTGAATTCAGAGCAAAATTCTCTATTTAATGAGTTAATAAAATATATATAATGCCATTTAAAAATATATAATATTGCCCTATAGTTTGAGTACCACTGGATTTAAGATCTTAATCACTTTTTTCTGTATCTTTTCACATACACGAATAAAATGCACTATTCCATTATCTTGATACACTCTATATATATATATATATATATATATATATATATATATATATATATATATATATATATATATATCATCACGGCATATTACCCATTTCTGGGTGTGCCAGTATCTACAACACATGTAGACATCGGTAATGATGACGATATATTTTACCGTGTGGGCGCTTACCAGGCGTCACCTCATGGGCACTCATAACTGGTATGGAGAGTGCACCACAGGGGTCACTTTTGTGCCATTTAAAATTGGAAATATATATACAGTGTGTTAATTAAAAAATTGGCCATAGGCGTTTAACATGGGAAAACAGTTTTTCTTTGCGCAAAAGTCCCCAATTAATTTTAGACAAAATGTTTCAAATAAGTGTTACAGATAATTATATTCTACGCCTAAATCAGTAAACAGTTTTAATTTTGCACGTTTGGTAACTTGTAAAATCTAATTTGAAATTGTATAAAAATATTGCTCATTTCTAGAGATACCCATGGAATTGAAACAAAATTACAGAGAAATGCGTATCGTTTGAACTGTCAGAAATTCAGTTTTCAATTAAAAGTTGCAGATAATTCAATTCTGCACCTAAATAACTGCACATGTATTATTTTTAAGATCTAACACTTAAATAACTTTTATCATTATTATTTTATACATTCTATCTATAAAATTAAATTTCTGACAGTTCAAACGAAATGAATTTCTTTCTAATTTTGTTTCAATTTCATGGGTATCGCTACAAATGAGCAATATTTATACAATTTCAAATTAGATTTTGCAAGTTACTAAACGTGAAAAATTAAATCTGTTTAGTAATTTAGGCGTAGAATATTAATATCGACAACATTTATTTGAAACATTTTTGTCTAAAATTAATTGGGGACTTTTGCGCAAAGAAAAACTGTTTGCCCATGTTAAACGCCTATGGCCAGGTTTTTAATTAACACATTGTATATATATATATATATATATATCTTGAAATATGTGCCGCTCTGGCAAAATAAAAATCTGGCGACCCTACCTGTGTGTAATGCTGTGGTTCTATGGCAAAAACTGTTTACAAATATTTAAAATCCCGGTTTACAAAAATCAAATCTTCAAATTTCTTTTAGCAAATTTTTAGTTGTTGAAAGCAGGAATTGATAAACTGAGAAAAAGTGACAAATCTTATTATTGAATGGAAATATTCTATTTCCCAAAGTTTTATTTCCATGGTTCATGGAAAGTAAAATATCTACTTTTGTCATATCGCACGATTATTCATAGTAGTATTTAGTAGAATGCGGTCCTGTTTTAAGAAATGAAACAAAAATTAAACACATACGTCGTACTTTCCATTCATAGTTCCCCAACACGGAAGAAAGAGATAGAGACACAAGGGAATTTCAAGAGAAAGCATGCTGCACAACGCATGTGGCATTATCAGAACGCTTATCACGCAGTCACAAACTTCGTGATAAGCGATATAATTCTACTGTAACTTACTGTGTGAACAACGCGTGTACATATATATGCTCATTGCTTAGTGCGTTAGTGGAAGTTAAGAAGGTACCAAAATGATGGTGTGCGAAACATTTAAAATTATTAGTGTTACTATAGTTTTGTTTCAATTTCTAAGAGCTATTTTTAAATTATTTTATAAATTTGTACTTGGACCATATTTGCAAGTTGGGCCCAATTTGAAAGAACAGGGCAAATGGGCAGGTAAGTTTATAACTAATATAGGTACATATTAAAATCGTTGTATTACCTCTAACGATTTAATTGAAAAAAAAATATTTTATTCTACTCTACTTACGAAATGTGATTGAAATACACATACAGGTGTCTCAGGACGAGCTTACGCTATCTATATTTTAAATACTATTTAATATAATTTAACGAAATTTGGTATCTAGGGGTTATCCAACATGCCCGTAATAAAAAAACGGGGGGTTCCATTTAAAAAAATTGTCTTTTTTGAAGTTTGTCAACTGTAATTTTGGTGTAACGTACCCGTCACATTTTTATAAATAATCGAGGATTCTTCTATGGATAATGTAGCTTAAAATCTCCTTTATAAAAGGCTTTTTTCAGATTATAAAAATTCAATCTCGTTCCCGATATACAGAGTTTTGAAAATGTGCCGGATTTCAGACAAAAAATCAAAAAAAGTTGAATAACGCCGGAAGTAGTTGATCATGAGTAAAATGTTTTTATTGCTTCATATGTAAAATTTTCCGCTGCATTCAATGGTAAAATAAAATATAGCGTATTCCATTTAAAATAAGAAAGTTGAGGTCAATTTCCGGTCAAACCGGAAGTGCTACTGCTTTGAAAATATTTTAGTTAAAACGGGCATGTTGGATAACCCCTAGATACCAAATTTCGTTAAATTATATTAAATAGTATTTAAAATATAGATAGCGTAAGCTCGTCCTGAGACACCCTGTATAAATAAAAGAAAAAACAGGCCGGAGGTTCCAATAATTATGACTAGCAGTCATAATTGTCTTTATTTAAAATAAAATGTTTCGGACATTTATTTGTCCATCTTCAGCAGTTGCATGTTATAAAAAAATTGTTGTATAATTTTTATTTTAAGTTTCTCTAACAATACAATGTCACTATTGAAATCATATTTACACTCAAGGTATCAATTCGTAACCTACCAAAGTCATTATTCTGAAAAATTTAAGGTTCTAACAGGTGTACCGCAAGGGTCCAACTTAGGACCCCTACTTTTTCTTCTTTATATAAACGATCTACCTACATGTGTAAAAAGTTCAAATAAACTTCTTTTTGCTGATGACTTCAAAATTTTTCGAGCACTAAACGATCAAATTATTACAAAAAGATTTAGATAATGTTTACGAGTGGAGCGTACGGAATAACTTGCTATTTAATTTAGATAAATGTTACCATGTTAAATATTCCACAAAGAAAACTAATAGCAATTATAATTATTTAATAAATAATCGAGTAATATACAAAAAACCCGACATTAAAGATTTAGGAATAAACTTCCAAGAAAATTTGAAATTTAATAATCACATAGATATAATAGTAAACAGTGCAGTAAAATCATTAGGTCATATAATAAGAAACTCGTAATTTTTCAGATCAACTCAACCACTTGTTCTTCTTTTAATGCATTAGTAAGATCTAAACTAGAATATGCTAGTGTAATTTGGAATCCATCTGAGCTATATCTCAAGGAAATAGTTGAAAAAGTTCAAAAGAAATTTTTAAGATATCTGTACTTTAAGAAATTTAGAACTTATCCAACTTTCATGCCATATATCACACTACTAAGCATTTTTAACTTCTTGAAATTAGAAACCAGACGAAACATTTCAGATATTATTTTTATTTGTAAAATAGTTCAGAATATTATTCAGTGTCCTAACTTACTATCAAAATTAAATTAGTATATTTTTTCGAAACCAAAAGATATATTTTATATTAAAAGATATAACTTAGAAATTAGGAAAAATTCCCCTTTAATAAGATGTTGCCTAATTTGTAATAATATTAATAACAATAATGTAGATATATATAGATAATATAGTTACATTAGTTAAGTATTTGAAAGTATTTTTCAGAGTAAGTTAATTTAGTGTATAAGTTAGTTACAATATGTAACTTAAAATAAAGATTATACAACAAATTTTTTATAACATGTACTGCTGAAGATGGACAAATACATGTCCGAAACGTTCTATTTTAAATAAAGACAATTATGACTGCTAGTCATTTAAAAAAATCAAAAATCATTTATTCTTTTTGTTTTTTTATTTTTAAAGATCTGCTGGTATTATTGCACTTTTTTAATTGTTTTAAAAGTAATATAAATATTTTACTTCATAAATGAAAACGAAATCTGTAATAAACCCCAAAGAATGCATTTGAATTTTTGCTTATACGTAGTATATGTATATAACACGTCAACGCGCGCGCGTCTTTACGCAAGTAACAAAGATTTTTACTTTTTGGAATATTTAAATAAATAAATAAATAAATAAATAAATAAATATATCATCACGGCATATTACCCATTTCTGGGTGTGCCAGTATCTACAACACATGTAGACATCGGTAATGATGACGATATATTTTACCGTGTGGGCGCTTACCAGGCGTCACCTTACGGGGACTCATAGCTGGCGTGGAGAGTGCACCACAGGGGTCACTTTTGTGCCATTTAAAATTGGAAATATTTGGCGTCAGTCGGGATCGAACCCGAATATATAAATATATAAATACTTAAAATAAATACTTAAATAAATATACTTATACTTTAAATACTTATTTCTTTTCTTTTGTTATATGAAAATTAAAGTGATAAAATATCATATTTTTTTTCAATAATAGTATATATAGCACTTATTTTTATTATTTATAATTTTGTAGCAAATAAATACATTTTTATTACAATTTGATTTCTTATCTTTGTTAAAAATCAACGATTTTTATTTTAAAAAAACAGTCTCCCTAGAGATAATTGCTGGTTTATTCTCGCGTGAACACCCTGTATAGTCTTGTTAACTCTTTGTTAATTATAATAACTGGTCCGATTGAATCAAAAGTAAATTATAACATGTTCACTAGATATTTAATGGCCGTTTGCACTGGTTCTAATTAAATATTAAAAGTACACCTTAAAAATAAAAATACGTTGGATCAATTATTAAGGGCCCCTTAGTTTGCAAACAGCTACCCTTACGTTAAGCGGTAGGTCATCTGTCACTTAATCTTCCCTTACGTTAAGTCGTATTCACACGCATGCGTCGAAGAATTTTTACTTGACATTTGTATTTTAACAAAATATTATACAGCTTTTGATAGTGAGATGATTTAGATGCGTTAGAATAAGAGAAAATGTAATTCCGTGCAATGTACATAACAGCGCTATTTTCAATATTTTTACGAATTAAGTTTTTTAAGCGTTTCCGTTTGACACAAAATATTGTATTAGATTTGTACGTATTTCAATATTTTTCATATTAAAAATAGTTTTTAAATAATCGCATGCAGGAATAATTGTGTCAAATGACATTTGGTGACATTACGATACTACGCAACTGGGAATCATCTACACCGCATTGCTGATTTTAGCGACAGGCATATTTCTATTATATTAAAATACCGATAAGAATGGAAGAAATAATTAATTTCAAAATGAATTTTACGCCTTGGCAGCGTTTCCTAGTATTATCGATACAATAGATTGTACACACGTTAAAATACAATAACCAGCTACGTTTATCAACAAAAATAAATTGATTATTCTCGTAGGAAATAATTTAACTTTAAATTGAAAATTATTATAATTCAGGTGGCCAGAAGCCAGAGATATTCCGAAACAGGAAAGGATACTTTTTGTTGAATATTCAAGGAGTTTGTAGTGCAAAATTACAAATATTAAATGTTGTTGCATGCTGATATATCTTTTAATAAAAATTTAAAATAAACTCTGTAAACAATACATATTCCCTTCATAATTATATCGAAAATATTTTTTTTAATTATTACTTGTTAATATTTTTATTATCTGTAGCAGCATATAAAACAATAATTATTTGCACTTTCAACCCTCACACTCTTACATTTGACATAATAGTTACTAGAATAATATAATATGAAAATGAAAAGTTACTAGAATTTCTTCTTATACTTCTTCTACGCTGCCCTTAACTATGGGGCAACTTACCAACTAAGGGGCGCTTAACTAAGCGGATACCAGTGCAAACGGACATATAAATATAATATAATAGTTTATCTTTTATCTAACACCGTAGTATATTCTAAGATGCATTTCTTTTGTTTGTTTAAAAAGTTATTGTCTTGTTTCTGCAAATTTATACCTACGATTTTGAAACTGAGAGAAAGAAAACGTAACAAATTCGAACACACTTTTGTGCAGTTATTAACCTTAATTTATAATATATATATAGGAAACTGGATAGTGGGTTTTGACAGTCAATTTGTAGGCTTAAGTGTAATACACTCTTTTTAATTTGTCAAGCTTTCGGTTATATTTTTAACCATCCTCAGGACACTGTAATACAATAATGAAATATGTACAATTTGTTTAAGAATTAAATTTGGTTTTTAGTACTCACATTAGTTGAGATTTTTTTGTAGAATATACAGCATTTACAAACATTTGCCGAGGGCACTCATTGTTGGCATGGAGAGTGCACCACCAAGATAAAACGATATATTTTTACTTCTCGAGAAGTATTGGATTCATGCTAAAAGTCGCATATCCTGATTTTAGTGAAGAAGCGTCGTTATAAGGACCCTAGAATTTTTGCGATAATTTTTTTTAGCAATATTCTACAAAAAAATCTCAACTAATGTGAGTACTAAAAACCAAATTTAATTCTTAAACAAATTGTACGTATTTCATTATTGTATTACAGTGTCCTGAGGATGGTTAAAAATATAACCGAAAGCTTGACAAATTAAAAAGAGTGTATTACACTTAAGCCTACAAATTGACTGTCAAAACCCACTATCCAGTTTCCTTAACTAATTACAGTCGTAATTACCTATCGCCTATATATATATGCCAATTTAGCATAATTGAACTCCAAATATTGAAGATTCATAAAGTATCTGATAATCAAATACATTCAAATACAGTATCAGGTATGCTACATTAAAGTAATATACGAGTAGGTGTTCTTTAACCAACATTTGAAACAAATTCATTGATGTAAAGATATTTCTGAAATATTTGTCTTCGAATTACAAAATTTGCTGAATACTTAATTTAAATCTACCTCAAATTAACTTTCGTCCTGACGACAGATATTTTTATTTACCTTATCTTACTTGTTTTTATATTCTATGATTTAAAAATTATTCATATATTCCACATGTAATAAATGATTTCTATTGCTTTTTTATACTTTATTACTTGCATAATTAATTATCTCATGCACATTGAATTTATTTTAACAAACTTAGAAGGAAATAATATTTTGTGATCTTTGGAATCTATAGAAATTAGTATAATTTTATCCACTGCTTGATCTGTTAATTTATTTTTATTTGCAAATTCAGGTAATAATATATCGCACCCTGGCGAGAATAGTGACACAAGTCAAAATTTAGAAATTCTAAGTTCATCAGATAAAATTGGTCAAAAATATGCTTCTAATAATCAGGAATAGTGACATAAATCAAGATTATATTTTTTGAGAGATGGAGCTAATGTCGTTTCGTTTCGAGCTAATGTAAGTAACTTTACATTTGAGAACTGTCTTCTTTAATTTAAATTTTACTCAAAACTATTTTTTGGACTTGTGTCACTCTTCTCGCCGGGGTGCGATATCTGTACAGGGTGAGTCTGGAAAGGTGACCCTACCCCCCCCCCCCCCCCTAAACCCATATCTTTTTTATTATAGATAATAGAAAAAAATGGCTCATATAAAAGTTTTATTATTTTAAATGTGCTATTTAATGGCGATACAGAATTTTTTATAAAGCTAGGTTTACAAGATACGACCATCAACTTTTATTTTTTTAGTAGCAACTTATAATTATTTTACTAAAATATAAACCACAATTTTTTTCTCTTTTCAACAATGTAAAAGTTTGTATATCAAATATATGAAAAAATTTGAGAAAAAAAAAGGTAATTGTACACTATTAGAAATTTTGTTTATTGAAATGTGAAAATAAACAAAATGTAAGAATGAAAAACAACGACATAAAATTGAAATTTAATTATAAATATAAATAGTTTTTGAGATCAACAATGTCTGAAAACAGGTTAAATGGCTTAGCCTTTGCTCATTATTTATAGAAATTTTGAAATTTCTAGCGAAGGAATTAACCAAAAGAAAAAGATTAAATTTCGATTTACTTATTAGTAATATTATTAAGCGTTATTTCTTTATTGTTACCTACTTATTGTATTTTTTTATTATTATTATTAACTATTTATTAAACTCTTACTTAATTTATATATTTTATTTTAAAATCCGAAATTCTTGTTGGACTTCTTGCTAAAAGATATTGACAAAAATTCAATCTTCGTTGAAATGTGAAAAAACTAATATGTCTATATAGGTATATTTATTGTTTATCCAGTGGCGTACAAACATAATTTTTCCATCGGAAATATTTTGAGATATAAAAAAATTCATTGATATAATCTTTATTCTGTTTTAAATATTTGTTTTACCATTAAAATCTTAGATTTTCACATAGTCTAATCTCTAATCTAATTAATATTATATAGTTGAAAAAACTAAAGTCAATAAAAAGTGACATACTTGTCGATTTACTGATAAGTGGATAATGTTAATACCTATATATGTAAGTATATGGCATAGGTATATAAATTTATTATCCGTAAAATCCAAATAGTCAGTATCAGACTGGTATCATACATTATTTTTTTTTTTTAAATAAGTATTAGTGACAAATGTGAAAATTATTTATATTTTAATAATATATGCCAAAATCATTACATATAGGATATACTTGCAAGTCATGGAAAAAGTACCTACAATGGACTGTGAAACGATTTGACCTCACGCGAACCGATTAATATTCATAATACTGGAACAAACTTTATTTACTCCGTTATTGTTATTTCATATAACAATGATACTGATAAAATAAATTTTAAATAAATATATGCACAAAAATATTGAAATGTGGATAGGTATACGACTCGACTTTATTAAATTATTACAATAAATAATAATTCTTAAGACTATTCATCTTTTTTGTTCACTCACAATATTTATGAAACTGTATGGCGTTTAGCGTATCCGTATGGTAATTTAAATGATATAAAATTAAAATGATGAAAAATATACGAATAATCCGAATTTTTTTTCAAAGAACTAATCGATCTATATGAGTGATGCCCGTACTTTTGGGATTTGATTCAGGGAACAAAAAGCTACAACAAATCGAAAATTAAGAGTGGAAAACTTTCTGATTATCTTTGTTATCAAGTTGTTGACAAATATTAACATTTAAACTTCAATAAAAACAATATTAGACAACAACATATTTTTTCCAACTGTCACAAAAGGTGTTCAAATAGGTTGCAAACAGTCGCACGATTTATCATGGACGCATGATGAAGTTATAACGCGACCGTGCGTTAATTATTAATATATATATGACCCATTTCTTGTCTTGAATCAAAATTTCTTGAAATTTTGCTCCTGCGTTTTATGAAATTTGAACAATGAAACAAAAGAAGATTAGATTTGATCAAGATACTTCAAATTTAGCTCACGTATGTATATGTTTGTTTGTTTGTTTGTTACAAATATAAATACTAGGTTAATCATTTGTATTTTGCACAATTTGTACGTAAACATGGATTATTATCAAAACGTTGAACTTCTTGACATTGTGTACTTGTCAAATCTAATCTTCTTTTGTCTATTGTTCAATAGCAGAAGTTACTTCGTTTTAAATTTATTTTGAATTAACTTTTTTGTGTCAAACTTAAAAAGAATTACATCCTTATAACGTTCAACATTGGTTAACATAAGTTATTAAAAAAGACATGCTTCTAGTGTGTTTGTTAAAAAATTACAGACCTACGAGTATTTTACATTTTGTTTACCCACGGCTTTCGAAAATTTGAAGAACTTCACAACGTTTGCCGAGGGTACTCATTGTTGGCATGGAGAGTGCACCACCGAGAAAAAACGATATATTTTTACTTCCCGAGAAGTATTGGATTCATGCTAAAAATCGCATATCCTGCTTTTAGTGAAAAAGCATCGTTATAACGACCCTAGAATTTTTGCGATAATTTTTAAAATTACATGACATGTCACACAAACTTTCAATTGCTTGTAGTTTTCGAACGAATTAATATTAATTTTTTTTTTCATTAATTTCATCAATTTTCAGTTGTTCAAATGCTCTAAATATGCGTACACTTACGTAACATTGTCTTTACAATCAAATAATATTACTAGCAAGTTCATATCTCTATCCATTTTTGAATTAATGTACCAAAAGTCAATATACCCCATATTCAGATAAAAACTTTAAAATTTTCAAAAATCTAATTTTTATGTATCTATATACTTCTCAGTGCACTGATTCGATATCTCTTTTCGTTCTCGAGATATTTAGATTCAAAGTTTTGCTCAAAACTGCCCATTTTTGGGTCGTAACCCAAAAATGGGTCGAGATATGAATTTGGAGATATCATCATTCGATTCTACGGGCAAAATTACATAAGTATACCAATTTTCATAATTTTTGAACACCGCATACAATCTTTAAAGCAAAATAATTGAAAATGGCCAAAAATCTCAAAAATCGTAAGGGGTACCCCTTACAGGATGTGACTCAACAGAGACGGCGGCGCATGTAATCCAAAACTGCTTCCGTACACACGGAGGTAGAATAAAGCGCCACAATGTAATCTGTAAGAAATTAGCTAGCGAGCTTAGGGCAAAGGGATGGAGTGTTCAAGAGGAGCCACACTATATAACTTCTGTTGGTCTACGGAAGCCAGACCTAGTTTGTAGCAAAAGAGAAGAGTGTATTATTGTTGATCCTCAAATAGTGTCAGCTACAGAAAATTTATCAGAGGCACATAAGATTAAAACAAAAAAATATGGAGAAAACATGGACGTAATTTCTGCTGTTTCGCGACAATGCAAAGTGAATCCAGAAAATATTAAGACAACTTCTTGTACCATTTCATGGCGTGGTGTTTGGTACAAGAATTCACATATGGATTTACGAGCCATGGGTCTCAGCGACAAATTCTTGGCGAGTCTTACGACGCGAGTCTTGCAGGGCTCCTACACCAACTGGACTCGCTTCATTAACTCAACCATAATGTTGCAACAGGTCACTAGTCAGGGAGTCGGATGACTTTTCTGCGCAATATGGAGGTCGCTCACCGCCTCGACTTATTATGTATTGTATTATATTTGCCAACTTTGTATCAAGTCAAAAGAGTGAAAATAAATAAACATGTACCCCTTGCGATTTTTTCAGATTTTGGCAATTTTCAGGGGTTTTCAATCTTTTATTCATAAAAAATGAACCGGTTAGTCAAAAATTATGAAAATTGGTATACTTATATATTTTTATCCGTAGAATCGATTGGTGGTGTCGCCAAATTCGTATCTCGGCCCATTTTTGGGTTATTACCCAAAAATGGGCAGTTTTATACAAAACTTTGAATCTAAATATCTCGAGAACGAAAAGAGATATCGACCTGCGGTTTCAAAATTTAGAATCAGCGCATTGAGAAGTATCTAGGTACATAAAAATTAGATTTTTGAAAATTTTAAAGTTTTTATCTAAATGTGGGGTATATTGACTTTTAGGGCAATTATTCAAAACTAGGTAGAGATCTAGCCCAGAAATGGGTAATTTTGAGAAAATATTTGAGGTTGAATATCTTCAAAACTAAAAGAGATATCGACCTGCGTTTTCATGATTTGGAATCAGTGCATTGGGAAGTACGAGATACATGAAATTGGATTTTTGAATATTTTCAACTTTTTAACCAAATGCAGGTAATTATGACTTTTTGGGGTAAAAACAAAAATGAAAACAGTTATGAACTTGGTGGTAATATTAGTCAATTTTACACATAATATTGGATATGTGTTTAGCAAATTTTTATAACCTCTAATGTCTAATCTAACAACTCCTACTTCGGTATTTTTGCCATATCGAATACCAAACAGGGGGCTAAAATACCGAACAGCTCGATAATAAACCGAACAGCGGGCAGCGTGTTACTGAATGAACGCAGTCGCAATAGTGCAAAAAACTCCATCATTTTGCAACTATATATTATACTTATTATTTTACTTGAAATCCGAGCACCCAAATCAATTTTGAAGTTCCTGCGCCTAAGTTCATGCGTGAATATTCCTATTAGCTTCGTAAACGGGAAATAGAAAAAGTAATTATCATTACTAATCGTATTTCAATTCCTGCTTTTACCAATTGTTAAAATTTACAGGAAGAAATTTCAAAATCTTGTTTTTTATAAGCCCACGAACTAGGAATGACGATGGGTACCCGGGTACTCGGAACGTACCCGATAATAATATACTCGGGTATGAAATTTCTTACCCGATTACCCGAAATATACCCGCTACCCGTTAATTACCCGATACCCTTTAATTACCCGAACATTTTTCAGCTACCGGAAAGATATCTAAACGAAGTGTTTTTTATTACCATAGGTAATTAATATAATTTATGTTAAGTTTTTTATAGAGATACAGTACATTATTTATTTGTATTACTTTTTATTTAATAATGAATTTATGAATTTTATTAAAAGGTATACTGCTAATATAAGGGTAACTGGTAGTTAAGAAATTAACGAATTATGTATATGTACTTAAAGGATAACGGGTAATTAAAGAGCATCGGGTAATTAACGGGTAAAGGGTACTATCCGGGTAATTGTTTCGGGTACTCGGGTACCAAAATTATCGGAATTCGTCATTCCTACCACGAACTATAGATTTGATCTGAAATATTTAAAAATATGACATATAACCACAAATTTATATTACCATTAACAACAATATTAAATATTATCATATTTAAACTGACTTTATTTGTTTTTTTTTTTTTTTCTTCTAGTGATCACAGGAGCAACAGATGGCTTAGGCAAAGCATACGCTGAAGCCTTAGCAGCAAAAGGAATGAATATTATGTTAATTAGCCGAACTATGGAAAAATTAAAAAATGTTGCAGAAGAAATAGGTAAAGTATATATTTTCACTAATAATTATATTTATGTATGAAATAATTAAATGTATCAAGTTTTATTTTTAACTATCACCATTGATGTTAAAGTCTATATAGGCTTAAGTATTAACATGCTTTTGTGACATGATTTATAACATTGGAAAATAGTTCTGTCAAATATTATCTTCTATCAAATAAAACTTTATGGCGTGGTTTATACGTAAAATTTTAAAACATGCAATTTTATATTATACTCGTCAAAAAAAAAGAACACTTAAAAAATCTTATATATAAAAGTAGCATTCGATTTGCTAAAAATCTCACCTCAGCTCACTTCAACTAAACTAAAAAAATTTTGAGTAAATGCAAATAGGGCGGCTTGAACTAAGTAATTTGTTTATATTTAATGATAGCAATGATAAATTTAAAAGGAAAATTGCTAATAATATAAATAAATACATGAGATAATATTGTTGTAAACAAAACTAGGAAAAAGCGATTTTTATCGGAAATTATTAGAGATAAGATTAGAGAGAATACTATAGAACATAGTTGTACGAGACCAAAGGGAACATCCCATTATAGGCAATATTTGTTAAACCATTTGTTCTTAAGTAACAACACAAAGTTATATTTTACACCAGCTCTCCATTGACATGTTAAAAGCTAATTTGTATAAGTATATGAGTATAAGAAAAAAACGACTTGTAGTGTCTTGATATTTAACTGGCGCAGTCGGTAGGATAAAACGAATTAGCGCACATAATTCGTTTCACTTCAGTGATTCATTTAGCAACGAACCCTTAACGTAGTGAGAAATCAAGTCCACCATCGAACCACTTCCTGGGGCCTGTCGAAGCTGAACGCACATCAGCCATCCAGACCTCCTGCTCCACACGAAGACCTGCACCACCGACTTCAGGGCAAATGAAGCGAGTGATGTTACTTCTGCTGTGAGTACACTTATGTCATTGCTAATATAAACCCGGGCTCGAATACAAGTTCTGAATCTGACTCCGATCCCGAAGATCGTAAACAAATACCAAATTCTCAAACTAAAATCCCACTACTACAAAATTTGTTACTTTATCCCAGAGTCAAAATACATTTTGCAAATAAATAAAGATATCATTCCAACGACATTTGCATTCATAGTAGAATAGTCCCCAAATAAATTTAAATTTCAGGACAGCGAAACCTACGAGTACATCCACATTCCGAATATTTGGACGATAGTTCTCTACGTCGCAGCTATAATAATAATTATTTATTTAATAACCAAAAAGCTGCGAACAGAGCCGGAGTTCTGCGAGGAAGCCTGAAGACATCGAAGTTCAACTTCTTTCTAAGGATGGGGGAGTTACATTACCACTTCAAGCTGACTAGACAATTATCCCGTTTCATACCTATCAAATTATGCTTAGTTTAGATATATTATTCGTAATTTTCCTCTGTGAGTATTGTAGCATGAGATAGTAGTATTCAGAGCTTATATTTTAAATAATAAAGTAAGGTTTATGAGAATAAACTTTTTAAAAAAGCGACTTGTATTATCTCGATATTTAACTTATATATATATATATATATATATATATATATATATATATATATATATATATATATATTCAGGGTTAGTTAAAAGTATGGAGACGGCGATTTATTGTCATTAATATTCATTTTAGGAAATTATGTTCAATACAAAAGTTTTTTAAGAAATTTTGATCTACATTTCAGAATACTTGAATTTTATTTTTCTTCAATCGTTTTTCAGTTACCGCGTAATTTTTTTAAATGGGAACCTATTAATTTTACTCTACCATTCGATAGAGTGTTTTTTTCTCCTTACAACAGTATGTTTGTTTTTATTTTTTTTGTTTTTCAATTTATGTTAATAACATTTTTACAAGGAAAAACACCGGTTCAAGTATTTACGAATAGTAGGTACATCTAAGATAGACAAAAGCGAAGCGATAAACAAACTCGAGCGATGTAATTTACTTAGTTATTAATTTGTTTTTAATGATAAGATTGTGACCGACAACTTTATTGGAAATAATTTTGTCTATCTTAGATGTACCTACTATTTGTAAATACTTGAACCGGTGTTTTTCCTTGTAAAATGTTATTAAAATAAATTGAAAAAAACAAAAACAAAAATACTGTTGTAAAGAGAAAAAAACGCTCTATCGAATGGTAAAATAAAATTAACATGTTCCCATTTAAAAAAATTACGCGGACAAGCTTAACTCAAAAACAATTGAAGAAAAAAAAATTCAAGTATTCTCAAATGTAGATCAAAATTTCTTAAAAAACTTTTGTATTGAACATAATTTCCTAAAATGAATATTAACGACAATAAATCGCCGTCTCCATACTTTTAACTAACCCATATATATAATAATAATTGTGAAAAATCAACTGCCCTCGCCAAGGCTCGAACTCGGGACCTCCCACTTGCCGGGTGGGAACTCTACTAACTGAGCTGGGTCATCCACCATGTTATTTAATTTTTCGTGCACTTATTTGTCAGCAACTGTAAAGCTGATATGACTTTATGGGTTGTTGGCTATATCGTTCTTACAGACTAACTAATTGCTTCATCATCATCTTCTTCTTCAGCTTTTCCCCATTTAATTAGGGTTCGCTGTTTCTTATTTTCCTTTTCTACTCATTTCTATCATCCTCACATATCCCTTTCTCTCTAAAATCTTCTAACACACAATCCTTCCACCTTCCTTTTGGCCTTCCTCTCCCTCTTCGACCCACCACCAGCATTTCGCTTATCCTCCTTCCAACATAGTCTTCATCCCTCCTCAATACATGCCCAAACCATTGTAACCTTCTCCCCTGAATCTTTCTTGATACCTCCACTACTCCAGACATTTCTCTCCGAATCCTATCTCTTCGTACTTTACCCATCATCCACCTTCTCATCTCAACGACTTTTTTGTGGACTTTCTTTACTTGCCTAAGTAAATAAAGAAATGAAGATGAAGTTCGGGTCTCGGCGAGGTCAGTTGATTTTTCACAATACTTCAGTGACTCTAGTCGTTATTTTCATTTCTCCCTATCTCTCTATTTACTTTTACAATTTAGTACAACTGGGTGCGATTTATTACAACTGCGCCATCTAATTCAGTACACTGAAAAATAAGCTTGGAATTTGGAATAACGCACTGGTAAGGGGGGAGTTATGCAGATGACAAAAACGGTTGTCAAACTCAAGTGAGCTGAGTTTAACTGAGATTTGTTGCAAATCGAATGCTGTTGTACCCTACATACATTGTACATAAAAATTACACAATTTTCCACATGGTTTAACCTAAATCAAAAATGAATGCATTTATGCTGTAGTCATCCTTCGCCTTACATTTAAGATACTTCTTTCGCGCGGCCACAATCATAATCGCATTAAGCTCGTTTTCTCTTTCTACTTGCAAATTTTCTATCCCTTAGCGCACTAGCACTAATAATAACAAAATTCTAAATTCATTTTAGTATTCCTGTAGTTTTGGTGTTCTTGTATCTTATGTTGTATGAAGATTCTTGTATTTTGTTAAATTGCTATGGTATCTGATGTTCTAAATCTCTATATTGTAAGATTATCCACACTTTCTTTTATTTTGTATTTTTATTTCTATTTCTTTTATACCTTCACCATTTCATTCTCGATTTTTTCCAGTATGTTACTATGTTGTTCCCTTTTCTATATTTTGTCAGTACTATTGCAAAATTTAAATGTTTATTTATATTATCATTCAATTTTGCATTTGTATTTCCGGTCTCTATCAAAAATGTAAAGACGGAAATTTTGTTGAAATATCTACGTAATAAAAATTTTGATCCACCACTTTGAAAAGTATGAAAATACTATTACAATCTGTAGTGTTAATTTTTTTTTAAAAATAAATAAATAAATGCGTGAAAAGTAGATACGTTGCTAGGCAACATGCACATTCGGTTAATTTACTTGTCAACTAACACTAACAAAACAATATATGAAGAAGCCAGTACACTCATACTCAGTATTATGAGATAGAGCACTAACATTCCGGTTGTAGGAAAAATATTGTATGCAACTCGTGTGTAAATAGTATTTTTTCTACAACCTTGCGTAAAATACATACTTTACGCATTCTTTACAATGTGTAAAGTGTAACTTTTCAAATACTTGTGCGTGAAAAGTACTTTTCAAGCACTAGTGCGTGAATAGTATATTATGTGGCAAGTGTGTGAAGCTGACATTTTTACATGAGGGTGACCTAACCACCCGAATGTAAAATAGGCTTCACACACGTGTTACATACTATACTTTTTCTACGACCTTAATAAATTATGTTGAAAAATCAATATTCGACTGTGTTAGGATGGAGGTAGATACAGGAAAGTAAGAAATCTTCGGACTTTCAGTCAATTAATAAAATTTATTCACGCCGACGTTTCGACTATACTATAGTCTTCTTCAGGGCTAGAATGGTCAGTTGAAACAAGGAAACCACATGTGGATAAAATAACATACAGCACGGACAATTAAAAAAAAAAATAAATAAATATGAATAAATAAATAAATAGTTAACGTGTCACACGTTACTAGTTATTTGTAGTTCCATAAATATTGCATTCATCAAAGACAAGTTTTTTAATTTTAGACGAATTTCTCTCTGTGATATGTTGGTTTTAACTATTTATTTATTTATTCATATTTATTTATTTATTTTTTTAATTGTCCGTGCTGTATGTTATTTTATCCACATGTGGTTTCCTTGTTTCAACTGACCATTCTAGCCCTGAAGAAGACTATAGTATAGTCGAAACGTCGGCGTGAATAAATTTTATTAATTGACTGAAAGTCCGAAGATTTCTTACTTTCCTGTATCTACCTTAATAAATTATATTTTTTCTTCACATTGTCATTCTTTAAACGTAAAGCCTCTGTATTATTGACTTGTGTAACCATGGTTACCAACGTTACGGGTGTTTAACAGCTTTGTTTTATTAAAATACAATTCAGTTTGTAATATTTAAAATAATGAACGGTGCGTGAAATGTTACTTCACGCACCGTGTGTAAAAACTCAAACTTCACACATAAAAATTGATACGTGAAGTACTCACTTCACGCATGGGAGTAGAAAAAAGTACTTGTCAACTAACACTAACAATATTTGAAGAATAGCACTAACATTTGGATTGTTAGAAAAATATTGTATGCAATTCGTGTGTAAATAGTATTTTTTATCTCATGCTAAGTTCCATCACACTCGACCAAAAAAGTACTACTTTACACACTTGTTACATAAATACCTATTTTTATTATGTTTCTTTTATATCTAATAAATAATATTATTATTATTTTACAGAACAACGGTACAATGTTGAAGCAAGAGTTATTCAAGCTGACTTCACGCAAACTACAGGAATATATGAGCATATAGAAAAAAATCTCTACGGTCTTGAAATTGGAGTTCTCGTTAACAACGTGGGTTTAAGTTATCCTAATCCACAGTATTTCTTAGATATGGAGAAACTGGATAACCAAATAAATAATAATCTTATAAACTGCAATATTTTCTCCGTAACGAATATGTGTAAAATGGTGTTACCAGGAATGGTAGAAAGAAAGAAGGGAGTAATAATAAATATGTCATCAGCAGCTTCTCAAATACCCAGTCCCATGCTTGCTGTTTATAGCGCCAGTAAAGCTTATGTGGATAAATTCAGTACCGATTTATCCACGGAGTACAGCAGACATGGAATTGTTATTCAAAGTGTTATGCCTGGTTTCGTGGCCACTAATATGTCAAAGATAAGAAAAGCTACTTGGATGGCTCCTACTCCTCATCTTTATGTAAAACATGCCCTCTCCACACTTGGTATTGAAGAAAACACCATGGGATATTATCCCCATTCTATTATGGTAGCTGTTATACACACAATCGAGTATATTTCTGATAAATATGCCAGATTATTTATTAATAGAGTCATGGAAAATGTTAGAGATAGAGCTTTAAAGAAAAGAGCTAAGTAACTTATAAATGTACCTACCACCTACCTATTATTTTTATTATTTATTGTGTGCAAGTTACCTCTGCTTGTAAGTTCTTTAAAACTATATTTCAAAAATATATGTATATGTATAATGTAAATCTCTTGTCAGCAAATAAATAAACAATTGTATAATACGAATTTTTATCTATTTCACCACCGTTTTAGATATTGGAAATGCAAAGTATGATGCGCCGCTTATACCAATAACAAAGCTATGGTTGTATATATATATATATATATATATATATATATATATATATATATATATATATATATATATATATATATATATATATATATATATATATATATATATATATATATATATATATATATACAGTGTGTTAATTAAGAACCTGGCCATAGGCGTTTAACATGGGAAAACAGTTTTTCCTTGCGCAAAAGTCCCCAATTAATTTTAGACAAAATGTTTCAAGTAAGTGTTACAGAAAATTATATTCTACGCCTAAATCAGTAAACAGTTTTAATTTTGCACGTTTGGTAACTTGTAAAATCTAATTTGAAATTGTATAAAAATATTGCTCATTTCTAGCGATATCCATGGAATTGAAACAAAATTACAGAGAAATGCGTATCGTTTGAACTGTCAGAAATTCAGTTTTCTATTAATAGTTGCAGATAATTCAATTCTGCACCTAAATCACTACACAGGTATAATTTTTACAATATAACACTTAAATAACTTTTATTATTATTATTTTTTCACATTCTATCTATAAAATTAAATTTCTGACAGTTCAAACGAAATGAATTTCTTTCTAATTTTGTTTCAATTTCATGGGGACTTTTGCGCAAAGAAAAACTGTTTTCCCATGTTAAACGCCTATGGCCAGTTATATATATATATATATATATATATATATATATATATATATATATATATATACATATTTTTTTGATAAATGAAAACTTTCGCGAGAATATTTATCTGATAGATTTTCTGCGATAACTAAAAAAATTATAAAAAGAAAAATTTGCGGTAAATATTTTTTTCGACAGTATGTAACCGTGAATTATGGATAACAGAACATCCAAATATTTTATTGTAGGAAGTAAAAATATTTGGCTACATTCAAGTATAACAGACACACAATTGCAATTTGGCCGTGCGCATCTAGCAGCAAAGCATGGAACGAAAGGTTGCTATGGTTACCACTTCCAAACAAAGACCTGTCATCAGCCGTCGACCTCTACACTCCAGCCATCGTTTTGGTTGAATAATCGAATGATCTTCAATATTATCAAACAAAAAAGTTGCCCCAGACATATCTTCTGGCGTTAAACTCATTTTTATTAATCACAACGAACAAATCACAATAAAGAATTAGGTTAACACTGAATGACAAGTGCAAACATAATGGCAGATAGGATCAGGGAGCGGGACGTAAGACAACGAGGGGAGTTTTGTTTGGAATCAATAAATATGTATTTGTTTTTTAATTCTCATTAGGTGTACCTATTCCTTCTTTACTTTTACATGTTAATAATTAACTTATTTAAGAAAGACTTGCAATAATTTTAAAATTGTAAGTAGACTGTAATACTAATATATATGCAATCTATATGTTACAATTTTTCTAAATCACTTGCGTTTAGAATTACATTTTCCCGTTTAAAAAACACGCCCCCAGGCTCAAAAGTGGCTACAGGTATAATTACTGCAACGTTACAAGTTTACAGAATTTTCCACTATACAGTGTCCCACACTCTATGTTCAGTATAGGGTCTTATGGAGTACCATGTTGCCATATTTACCTGCTGTAAATCTGCAAGATAGAAAGAGCAAAATAGATGCCCAAAAAGAGATGAAATATTCTGGGTACTTCATTGAATGTATTTATGACTGGTGTACTTTCAGTGTATCTAAACAGGTGGGTGAAAAGAAAAAAAAATAAATTAAATAATGAACTGGTCAGTTTAATCATTTACAAAAAATATAAAATAATACAAATACAAAATGTAAGTAGGATATAAAATTATAACAAGCGTAGGTAAATGAAATGAATTAACATATAAACTCTAGTCAATTTAAAGTAAATAATATAAAACATTTTTGTACTTAATTGGACATTTTACAATCGTCGTCATCAATATAAATTCCCAGTGTTACATATTTCCATTCTACGAACAGATATAAAATTAATACATATAACGAGTACAATATATAGATGTAAAATAGCATAGGTGCGAAGAAAAAAATGAAATTCAATAACACACTGGTCAATTTAATAATACATATTTTTTATTTAATTTATATCTTCTTATTTGATAATTTATTAATATTGAAACTTGATAGAAATACTGCATATATTTTACATAGTTCATAAGTCTTTATTCTTTCTTTGTAATCTCCAATTTGAATTTATAATATTTTAAAATTCTAATTTCTAATGCATTTTATCAAGATTAGTATGCTGGGCGGTTTTAAAATATTGTATTGAAATATTACTTATTAAAGGTACAAATAGCCCTGTATATAAAACTATTTAGACAAATTTTGGGTGTATACAATAAGCCCTTGGATAAATAATTATTTACAATTTTGGTATAGCAATGAAAATTTATGAATGTTTCAATATTACATTACATTGAAAAATTGGCAACATTGTACAGAAAACCTCCATAAGAATAGCATTGGCTATCTCTGCCACACTGAAGATAGAGTGTGGGACACTGTATAGAGATGATTTTTTCCACCTCTTATTTTTAAATATCTTTTGCACATATTTTGATGAAAATAATTTTCCAATTCTAAATTTTTTGTCCAGACTATTGATGTTAACACTGACATGATAGATTATTGAATTGAAAATAGAACTATTTCATAAGTCCATTCTGTGATTATGCTTATGTTCATGATAATAACTATAACTATTATGATGATGTTACATAAACTGCTCTATTATAAAACTATATTTTAATTCTTAAGACTATGATATTGTTGCATAAACCCTGGTTAGTGAAAAGAAAAAGTACATAATATTAAGATTTTTATTTATTGAAATTGACAAGAGGTATTCAATTAGTTTATATATTTGAACGATATGTCACAAATTATTTGACTAGAATATACACATAAATAGTGAAAAAATTATTAATAAAATATAAATTAATTATTTCTTCTAGTATTACGCCTTCTTTTTATAGCACCAGCTTGCTTAAGCAATTGTGAATTTTCGTCTTCTAGGATTTCTATTGGTGGATCCCATAATTTAAGATGCTTCGGTAAAATTATTAGACCGGCTAAGGTCACTGCTAAATATGAAAAAATAATTGTAAGTAAATTCTATAAATAAATTGAAAGTAAAAAGAATGTACACAACTGCACAGTATAATAATTTTTAAATATCACATTTTTATGTTATACTAGCATTTTTCCTAAAAAAAATGTATAGCTTGCGGACACTCATGTGACGAAACGAATTAGCCAATCAGAACTTGGGGAGAAACTGTCACATCGAAGGTAAGAGAGCTGGGCAGCTTTCCAAATTCAAGAGTATCGTAATTTAAGAGTGTAGT
Organism: Ophonus ardosiacus; assembly: GCA_943142095.1. Taxonomy (NCBI): domain Eukaryota; kingdom Metazoa; phylum Arthropoda; class Insecta; order Coleoptera; family Carabidae; genus Ophonus; species Ophonus ardosiacus. Next base: position 44,684,231 of record OW964833.1, on the reverse strand, counting down.
GTGTTTTGGAAGAATGAGTTTTGTTGGAGTTAAAAATGGATATTAAATTTTTAAAAATTAATAAAACTACTTATAATTACAACATTAATGTCAAGCCCCCTCTGAGACTAAGGTTATTAGTTTTGGAACGATTTTGAGTAATTTCGTACTCTATAGTAGAGTTTTGGAACGCAACTCTGAAGTTTGTTTTGGTAGCGTGTTCAGAGGTTATGAGTTTTGTTTTCATAGTTTGGCAGTTTTCATATTAAAGTTTTTAGTGCGTATTAAGTTATTTTATATTTTTTTGCCAAACTATGAAAACAAAACGCATAATACGCTATAAACCAAAACAAACTTCAAATCTCCGCCCTTCAATCTGACAGTTTCTCCCCAAGTTCGGATTGGCTAATTCGCTTCGTCACGTGAGTGTCCGCAAGCTATTGGCTATCGTTAAAATTTGTTTTAACAAGCTGTTAAAACTGACAACGTACGGTACAGGATACAAACTATTATCTCCTTAAATAACAATTATTAAGACAGATAAAAGTATCACTCTGTATTAAACCGTGGTGATAATAATAAAAATTAGAAATTATATTAAAAAAATATGTACTGGGTGTCTTCTGTTTTATAGACTATAGAAATACAATGGTAAAATTTTATATGGCTCTAATTTCTAATTTTAGAACAAAAGTGTTAAATGTTCAAAATTAAATACTGCGTCTAATAAGTCTAAAATTATAGATATAATGTGTACATTCTTTTTAATGAATTCAAAGAACTTTTAAGAATTCGAAAAGCTATTCTAAAATATTTACCATTTAAAATACATGGAAAGATGACATAAAAACTCAACGTTGCTGCTCGAAAATATAATGTTTCGGTCAAATATAAAATAATTGTTAATATCATTGAGCATATTCCCATACTGACTACTCTAAAATTCAATTAAAAAGTTATTTTATTATTAAAATAGAGGAAAACACAAACTTACGGTTTATAATGAATATACAAAGTACAGTGGATTAGTGCTAAAGCTTTTAAAACGGAATACAATCCCAAAATTCTGGAAACGGTGTATTCCTCTGAAAAATAAAAACTAATTAAAATACAGGGTGTTAAAAAATAAGGGTAAAATATTTTAAGGGCCTATAGTACTGACCAAAATTGTTACAAAAAGTTTAATCAACAACAAAAATTAGTTTTTACAGAATTTACCTCTGCTATCTCGAAAACTATGAGTTACCACTTTGATTAAATGAGACTTTCTGTTTACCTTTCAGATTACTTTTGTTTTCCAATAAAATCAAATTATTGTACAAAGTTAAATGTTTTGGAGACCTTGGCCAATATTTAATTTTCAAATAACTTCGTAACTATTAAAAATTGAGAAAAATGTTTCATACAAAATTGTATTGTTTTTTTATAGTCTATTTACTGGCGTAAACAAAAATTGGCCTCTTTCTCGGAAACCTTGAAGATTAGACCTGTTTATTCAGCTTTTCTACTAATTTTGGTCAATACTATATGCCCTTAAAAAAATTACCCTTATTTTTTAACACCCTGTACAATAGAATGTAAATCAGTCTAAACTTACCATCCACATATTGTTCTTGCTCGCTAAAATTTGACTTTTCACTAAGAAATGATCGTTTTTCTATATAACTTCTTACTGCTGTGCCTAGGTCCATAAATGCCACGAATGCTATCCAACCTCGAAAAGCATACATCATTTTTCTGTCCATGACGATGAGGTAGTATTTTTATTTATTAACTTGGAAAGGAAAATAATTTTGTGGCTATTATTATTTGACATTAAAAATATGATCAAAGTAATGAGAAACCTTCGCGGAACACGTGTTTCGAATAATCAATACGAAACGGAGATCCGCTTTAAGTTTATTACTTCAAAATTATATAAGTACTATGTACTGCTAATTAATATATTGTTCAGTTTCATGAACTAATACTTAGCGAACTTTACAATTGTTATAAATTATTATTCCGTCAGTCATGCTCAATGTAAATATCACATAAAGTTGATTGATTCACAGGTTATGTTCAAACTTTTGATGTCAAATATAACAAATTTATACTTTTTTATCTGTATACTTTTTTAAATAGTTATATAATTTTTGCTGGATAAGAACACATTAGCAGTCATTCTTTTTCTCGAAATGTATGTTTATGAAAACCACATTTTTAAAATTTAGATCATTATATGCCAACGGCACTAAAACACACACAAAAAATAATTTAAAAGTACTAAAACCGCGATAATCTGTAATTATTTAAAATGACAGCTGTCAAAATAAAATACTCCATTTTATAACTCAATTCAACTGTTCAACACCAAGTTCTGATGAAAATCAAGAAATAAATTGTTTCTGTGTAAACAGACTTTGACCGATATTAACATTATGTATTCAGCGCACTTAAAACCATATAAGTAATTTCAACAACTCTGCCGGCCGATTTTCAAGATAAAAGTTTCCCGGTTTGTAAGTCAAATCAACTAGAAATATTTGTCACAAATTTCAAGTATAGAGCGCGAATAGTACCGTGACTTTGTTGACCAATGGCATAAAGGTAAGAATTAATAGTGAGCATGGCATAAACTTGTATTATGAACAAATGGAATGTTATCCGGGTATCCCGATGAGGACGGACGTAGGTACAGGGCACGGTACAGGGTAAGAAGAGTGGAGATTCGCGCGGCGAATATAAAACTAAATATATACCTACTTGTATTTCATTGTTTTATTTTTAGAAACGATAATATAAATATTTTTCGGAAAATATGTTCTCAGAAGAAATTAGAATATAGATAATTAATTATTATAAATAATAAAAATAAATAAATAAATATATCATCACGGCATATTACCCATTTCTGGGTGTGCCAGTATCTACAACACATGTAGACATCGGTAATGATGACGATATATTTTACCGTATGGGCGCTTACCAGGCGTCACCTCACGGGCACTCATTGTTGGCGTGGAGAGTGCACCACAGGGGTCACTTTTGTGCCATTTAAAATTGGAAATATTTGGCGTCGGTCGGGGACGAACCCGGTTCCCCAGGTTCGCGACCAGACACTCTGGCACGCGGCCACGGGACCTCATAAAAAAAAAAAAAATTAAATAATAAAAATTCAACTTCTTAATAGAAAAATAGCAAAATACGAATACAAGATAAAAAAAAACTATAAAATTATAAAAAAATAATGCCATTTAAAAAAGAGTATGTTTCCTATTTAAGTTCCTGATAATTGATAATTTGTCTATGACTACCTTAATGCCTAGTGCACACGGAGAAACTTTTGACAAGTTTCTTAAAATTTGATTCCCAAAGATGAAGTTTTGGAGTAACTTTTGTACCAACGTACCGTGTGTTCACACGATAAAATAAAAGTTTCCATGAAACTCAGTCCATAGGCTCTTTGGAGAATTATTTTTTCAAAAGTGAGCAAGAAGTATATAAAATAACATGTAGGAATTAAATTTAACTAAAATTAAATAAAATATATATGATCTTATAATTAAGATAATAAAAATTACAGGAATTCTGAATAAACTACGCTTAAAATAAACCAATTTTTACAGTTAAACAAGAATTAAACGGCGGTAGAAATAAAGATTTTTGTGATTCTAAACTGTTTTGTCTGTACAAATGTCATAATAGATGAGAAGTTAGGTGCATGTTACAAAGTTTCCAGAAACTTGTCGAGTTTCCGTGAAACTTTTTGTACTTCTTCTTTGGAAACAAATTTCAGGAAACTTTTCATTTCAGCTGTTCACTTGAAGCTAACTTCTGGGCGGCCAGGCTGTCAGCTGGGCTGTGACCTACATATGTCAAATCAGCTGTCAGTTTTGTTTCAGTTTATATTTTATTACGCATATATTTTCATTTTTGTACTGTAAGTACATATAATAGGAATATGTAACAAAATTACATCATTAAACTTTCTAATTTTCAAATTAGACAGATGACAGCTATTTAAAATTGGTACTAGTCCGGTTCGTTCACAATAAACTTTTTCAAAATGCAGTGAAGAAACCGGAAGCCTACTTTCAACTTTTGTAATTCCTGCTCGATTTTGACGTGTTTATTGCATTAATTAAATGACCTATTTGGTAATATAATGGTCTATAAGCTAAACAATGTTATTACAAACTTGAAAATACATTAACATATATAAATTGAAACAAAAACTGACAGCTAATTTGACATATGTAGGTCACAGCCGGTTTTGTATTTCAAATTTGAAATGAAACTGCGCGGACTACTGAATCACGAGTCTGCGCACTACGACCTTTCCAGTTATTCTCTGTCTCTCTCAATCCTACGCACAAGTTGTCATCTAGTTCGGTAGCTATTTGATCCAGCAAGAAGGATCTAAACAAGCGAAAGTTATATCTCTGATGTCAGCAAGTTGACCCAAAAGCTCATCATATAATAATAAATAAATAAATATGGAACAGTGGCCAAAAGAAAAATTAATTTCTTATATAAGCACTTTAGAAGATAAATTATCGTTTTATGAAACCAAATTAAAAGGTTAATACCCATACCATATTTATATGAACTTTCTAAATAATGTTTTTGTTATAGATTTGGTTACAGCTTATAAAAGTTTAATTAAAGAAAAAGAAGCCCTTGAGTTAAGCGTTAAGGCCTTACAAAATGTATGTCAACTTGAAAAACAACATTCCGAAAAACAAATATCTGTAAGTAAGCATTTAAGGTGATATATTTTGAATATTTAATTATGATTTATTGTTGATGTTTAAGACAAATGCCGTTGATACTGATTCTTCGTCAAAAGAGGAATCTCTTAGTCAGGAAAAAGAGAGTAATTTTAACGCAGAAGTAACAACACTTATGAATTCTTTAGCAATACTTTCAGCCGAAAAATGTCGCATGGAAGCTTCATTTCAGGCTGATAAAAAGTTATTGCGCCAAGATAAAGAAAAACAAGATGTTTTACTTAAAGATCTTCAAGAAAAACTTAAGAAACTAACGTTCGAATCTTCCAAAGAAATAGAACAGTTGAAATCTAGATTAATAATAGAAAAACATGAAAGGGAAAAAGAACATAATGACAATGTAATAATGATGAGTGAACTACAGAGACTGTTATCTCAAGAAAAGGAAGATAAAATTAATTTAGAAAAAAAATTAGCTGAATTAACACCGAAATTTCAATTACTTGTAAATAAAGAAGAAGTAGAACGATACAAAGAGAAAGACATAACAGACAAATTTGTACATCTCCAAAAGCAGCATCTTACGGTTCTTGAAGAAGAACGGAAAAGAATATTACATACAGAACAGGAATCCAAAGAGCAAATTGTAATACATGAAAGAAGAGTAGCAAATTTAGAAACCCGTTTAACTGAACTTTCGGTGACAGTAGCAAATTATCATAGATTAAGGCAAGAAGATCAAAACGAAATAACCAAACTTAAAGCTCATATAGCTGAACTTCATAGTCAAACTAAAACTAATGAAATCCAAGAAGATCGTGAACTTGATGTTATTAAAAATGGGACTGACGCTGAATTGAAGGCCTATGTGAAAACAATTATTGATAAAATAATGAAATATAAAACAATATTGCTAAACGTAAATCAATATCTGGAGAAATCTGTTGAAGTAAATTCGATTTTATGTGATAAATGTAATTCCTATGAAATTCAATCTGTTAATTTAGATGTTTATAGGAAATTATTAAATGAATACGAAACCTTAATGCAACAATTTAAGGAATCGTCTAAAACTATTGACGAAATGGAAAATTTAAAAATTAAGGTACAAGTGTTACAAGACAGAAATTTAAATCTTACTAACCAGTTAGAAGAAGCAAGTCACAATTGTGATTTACAAATCAAATCCTTACAAGAACAGATAAATTCAGTTAACTTGAAGCATTCCATTGAAATTGAAACTTTCCATAATAAGTACAAAGCTCAAATTAGTGAATTAGAACAACAGTTACAAAAACAAAGAAATCGAACTCTTGCTCTTTTAGATGAAAAAGAACAAGAAGTAGCTACGTTGAAGTCTTCATTTCAAATATTTTTACCAGGAAATAAACAAAATTTGGAAAACAAACAGGTAATTGTATATACAGGGTGTTAATTAAAAAGCGGGCCATAGGCGTTTAACATGGGAAATCAATTTTTCCTGGCGCAAAACTTCCTATTTAATGTTAGACAAAAATGTTTCAAATATATGTAGACTTGTAAAGATTTAAATTATACACGGAAATCACTAATCAAATATTTAGTAAGCTGTAAAATCCAATTTAAAATTTTATAAATATTGCTCATTTGTAGTGATAGCCATGGAATTTAAACAAAATTACAAAGAAATTCATATCGTTTGAATTGTGAGAATTTCGATATTGCAGGTTACAAAATAAAAATAAATAAAATCTGTCCACTGATTTATATGTAGATTATAAAAACAAAATATTTTTAGGGAATATAATTATCGATAACTTTTATTTGAAAATCGAATTCCTGACATTTCAAACGATATGCATTTTTTTGTAATTTTGTTTAAATTTCATGGCTATCATTACAAAAATAAGCAATATTTATAAAATTTCAAATTGAATTTTACAGGCTACTAAACATGTAAAATAAAATCTGATTAATTTGAAATATTTTTGTCTTAAATTAAATGGGAAGTTTTCCCGCCTATGGCCCGCTTTTTAATTAACACCCTGTATATTGGGTGTAACACGAAAAGCGGGTCATAGACGTTTAACATGGGAAAACAGTTTTTCTTTGCGCAAAAGTCCAACTATAATTATTGTTTAAGATTAATAGGCCACCTTCGCGCAAGGAAAAATTTTTTTCCCATTTTAAAGACCTATGGCTCGTTTTTCGCGTTACTCCCGATGTATATAGATAATATATATATAAACCTGTTTAGAGTGAAGGTTACTTTCTTAAACATTCTCAACTTAGTGAAGTTCTCGATGAAAATTTAAAAGTCAGTGCAAACGAAAGCCCACATATTTTACATTATGCTCATGAACTTGCTCGTCGAGATGTTGAAATAACAAATTTAAGAAAAAGTTGTATCCATTTAGAAAACGCATTACACGATACTAATAAAAAATTAATATTAAGTAAAGACAAAAGTAAAGAAGAAATAATTCGTCTAAATGAAGTAATTGCTAGGTATGTATACCTATGAACAAAAAATAAATATAAAACTAATGACGTATGTTTCAGGTTAGAAAGATATCAGTCGAGGGAAGGAGCAAATATTGAATATTTAAAAAATGTAATAGTAAATTATTTCCTGTCTCAGGATGCTAGTAGCAAACGTCATATGTTTAATGCAATAGCAACCGTTCTTGAATTTAGTGACGCTGAAATTCAAGCAATTAAAAACAAGTTGTAATTATAAATGGACTTATTTATTTCTATATATTGTAATATATTTAATATGTAACAAATAAAAATAACTAAGACAAATATGTGAGTAAATTAAATGATATTCATTTATAATATAGTTAAAGTACGCATGCGCGAAGTTCAAATGACGATTATGATTTTCAATGAACAGTCGGCAACATCGGCTTTGGCTTTATCCGATATCACCACCACCTAGTTGAAAAATTAACAACTATTTGCTTTGTAATGCTACTTATTTAATATGATCGTTACATTGAGATGTATTACGTTTTTATAAATTTTTATTTATATTTTTATATGATGCAGTGATTTTGTGATATATTATTTGTTCAACATGACTGTGGATTTCACCGATTATTTTTGGGTATGTTTGATTTTACACTTGACATAAATTAGTGGGCGTTTTTGTCGTTTAATATAAAATATTATTTGTTTATTTATGCAAAATGTCATTCAAATACATATATTCAATTTATCCCTAATGCAAAATTAAATTTTGCAGTAACACTTTTCCACAATAAAAATAAACATGTTTTGTCTGAATATTTATTCAAGACATTATTAGTATGTTATTTGCTAATAATTGATTTTCAGGGCGACAAAAATAATGGTTATGATGTGTTATATCATAATATGAAATATGGGTTAATCGCAAGCAAGGAACTGTCAGATTTTTTTCGGGAAAGGTTCAATGTTATATATTTATTATATTGCACTCGTAACCATTATTTGAATGTTGTAGGTCAAATATAGAAGAAAATTATTCAAAATTATTAAGTAAATTGGCTAAGCAGGCTAGTAGCTGTTGTGTCAATGGAACATTTGCACCTCTTTGGCAGGTACTGAAGACAACCTCAGAAAGACTTGCAACTCTGCATATGCAAATGGTACACAAAGTATCAGAACTAGTTAAAGATGTAAATAAGTATGCTGATGAACTACACAAAAAGCATAAAATTGTACGTAGAGCTAGTTAATTGCCTTAAGTTTTTGGTGTAATTAGATTACGTCTGGGTTCAAGGTAAAAGAAGATGAATCAGGGACATTAGAAGCAGTACAAGCAATACAGTCAACCACACTTATGGTTCAAAAAGCTAAAGATTTATACACACAGAAAGGATTAGAAGTAGACAAGCTGAAAAAAGAAAGTGCCTCCCCAAAAGATATTGAAAAAGCTGAATTGAAACTAAAAAAGGCTTATGAAGATTATAAGACTTTCGTAGAGAAATATTCTGTTATAAAAGATGACTTTGAGAGGAAGATGTCTATTACTTGTCGACATTTTCAAGAGATTGAAGAAGCCCACTTGATACAAATGAAAGAATTTTTACAAACGTATGCTGAAGTAGTGCAAACTAATCATGATCTTGTTGGGCAAGTTCAATCTGAATTTAAACGTCAATGTATAGAAATGACTGTTGAGAAACTTTTAGAAACATTTGTTCTTAGCAAATATACGGGTTTAGAAAAACCAGGTTTGCTACAATCTAAATTTTATGCATGTGTTTTTATATTTATAATTGGTTGGTACGTTATTTAGGTGTAATTGAAATAGACGAATTGAACTTGATAAACTCCACTCCAAAGAATCAAACCCATTCTGAGTCTGACAAAATTGAGTTAGGTACAAATACGACAAATTCCAATGATGGTAATACAAGTGTTGTTAAACCTTCAAAGCGTGAAGGTAATCAACAGGGTCACGACATAACTGGTATGCAAGCTCAAGCGACTAAACAGACATGGTTTCCGCCAACACAAGCTACTACCAAACCATCCCGCCGTACTACTTCCCTTTTAAATCTCTTCATGTCCAACCCTCCGGGTATGTGACTGTTTACTTTATTTTCTTTGCTGTTATTGTATCGGACACACGAATCCTATTAGTATAGGTTTGCTTTATCCAGCTAGAGCTAGGCTATACGTTTCATTTACTGTGCATTTTATTATTTTAGAATTTTACATAAAATTGCCAGATTTAATACAATCTGTGTGTGATTGAGTTTAGTTAGTGGAAATAGTAATCTAGAATATATATCGAGTGTCACGAGAATCAGGCTGTAAAACATATAAAAATGAACAAGACAGCAGGAAATTACATAAAATTGAAAACATTTAACGGTCGCCGTAGTTTTTTAAAATTGTGTTCAAAATAAAATAGGAAATTCCACTCATATCGAATTTTTATATAAATTATATACATAATTATTTGTTTCCATGTAACTGTGTTATTGACTCAAATTTCTTTTCTATATGTTTTATCAATTTTTTTAAAAATGCTAAAATATATTACTCACTTTGAAATCGCGCGGATTTTTCCGGGCTTGATGACGCTCCGAACCCGGCTCTCTTTTATTGGCCGACACTGTAAGTAGGCGTTTCCGTCATCGAACCAGTGACTACCAGACTGTTCCACTAGAGTGTTTGGTTATATTTTTACAAATATTTAAATAAAAGCTTCATTCACAACCACTTTGAATAATTTGAATTTAGGAAATTCACAACCACTTTCATAACCAAAAAATTAAAGAATAATAGTAAGAAGTTTGTTTACATGTTGTCAACCATAAAATGCCAAATACCCAGCTAATATAGATATGGACGAGCAGGTAATGTACAAATTTAATATTGTAAATAACTATCACCTAATCACCAACTACATAAACAAATAATGACAAGTACCATGGCTCGCGAGATAAACTAATAACGTACAACCATGACCAACTAGCTTAAACAAGGACAGAAGATAGTATTTTCAATTTCAAGTTTGGAGCTTGCAAACTTCAAAATTTTCAAATTCAAATTTTTCCAATTGAAATTGATTGTGAATGCTTATACATATATCCTATATGCAAACTTTAAATTTTTGAAAATGAAATTGGTTGTGAATGATACTTAATAAACTATACAACATACTAAATTTAAGATAAGTAAAAGAAGAAAATAAAAACAAAATGAAATTTTCAAATATAAAGCGATATAATAGCCGCACGACTTTAACAAATGGTTAGAAACTCTGATAACAGCAGGCAAGGCAGTAGCACAGAACAAGAAAGAATTCTTTCTTGTTCTGTGACAGTAGTTACTGAGAGAGAAAGCACGATATAATGTCATTGCTCTCCACCACTAGGTTCGCTTACACCGCAAGGCGGGAAACACTAGATTCCAAATATTTGCCATTTTTTTCTTCCATAAAAAGCCGAATTTTAAAAAAGAAAAATTAGGGAATTTCTGAATTTAAAAATACTATACCATATAAAAAAAAAATCAAAAAATCGTGGAATCTCCCATTATAATTAAAGTATTTTTATTTATATTTAAAAATGATCATTTTTTGACATATTGTACAAAGTAAATTGAATTTTGACTTTCACAATAAGAATATAATTGTTTTAGATCAATTATAAAAAAAGTTTCCCATTTATTCCGACTAAAATCAATCACACTACATAATCGACAAGAACAGCGTGACGTATATACATATATGAATATACAAAAAAATGATAAAAGCAAACCTATAACACATACATATTTTTTCATACGTATCAAAAAAGTAATTTTTGATAACTTAGCAAATCATTAATTATTAACAGTAAATAGGAATTGAAAATCATTTTTTGAACAATTAAAAGTGAGATAAGGGCTTCCCGGAAACCATGCTATTTTGCACATGATTTTTTGTGATTCCAGGTAACAAAGATTTCGGGGGGGAGTGCCCTAGTTCGGCACCTTCGAGTCCCAGTATTCCCCCCGGAATTACAATTGGGGACTCTCAGAACAATGAAGCACACATCACACGAAATCCGTTACGAGGATCTAAGTGTAATTGTTCCCTATTTTCAAATTATCCGTTATCGTTATCGTTCTGTTTTCTAATTTTCCGTTACCTGTATACATGCAGTTCATTCGTTGTTGTGACGCTTAACGTTAAGCAACACACGAAATTCAAATGTAACTTGTAATCGCACTATCACTATCTTTTTCTGTAAAGGTGGATTTATAACTGACGCAGAACATATTTAGCATAGAAAACATAATATTTGATCATTTGTTTAATTTTCTATGTCTGTGCTGTGCGCCCTATGTTTTTCGTGCATCTTCGTAATATTTCGTGGTAGTTCGAATAAATATTTGTAAATACCGCTACGGGGTTGAAACACGTGTCGGTCAATTGTTGATTAAAATGGACGACATGAAACTTATTTGTATAAATTCAATCATAAATAAAACCAAATAATAAACGAATCCGAAATCAAATCTGACAAAATTTATAAAAAAAAATTCACAAAGACAAACATATGTTTTTCTTCTTATTATAATTTGAAAATGACAGGAACTTCTTCTTTTACTTTATATTTTCACTATGTTTTGTGTGACTTCATAAAACCCCTTAACAAAATTCTATGTTTTCTATGCTAAATTATGTTTTATGCTCTGTGTTAATTATAAATCCACCTTAACTTGCTGAAAAGTGAATCTTTGATGTTTCCTATTCAGTTAGGTACAGTAATAAACAAATTAACGCACGTTTGATATTATGAAGTATACAAGTACATCAACAAACAAAAGCGGTTGTCTCGAAATGTAGTTCGTAAAATTTGCTTGATGTTCTTTGATCTATGCATGATTTTCAAAACCCGATCCGACTATTTAGTGTTTGTATGTTTATTAAACGTTGTCATACTGACCATTTTATCCTATATATTCTATTTTATTTTCATATACACACGTACATAGATAGTTCGACTAATCTTTAAAAAACAGTGTTTAAATGAATTTATATATGCAGTTTCTATTTACAAATACACTCTCGAAACAATGAATGCAAATGCCATGAGCATTTTTTTAACGTGAAACATTGGGTTTGTCATATCCATGGTTACGACTTGACATTTGATTGACAGCAATGTATTTGCCCGTTCCATTTAAAATGAAACATAGGGAACGAATTTGACATTTGATAAGACGTCAAAAAAGGTTAATTTTGTTTAAATAATTATACCTGCATTCTAAATTAAAATTAGTTGTAGAAAAATATAGTGTGCACCTTGTGCCCGAGTGGTTTTCTGACTCGGCTAAATTTCTTACAATATTTAAATATAATACTTCTGTCAAAATCATTCCCCATGTGTCATTTTAAATGAGACAGACAAAAACATTGTTGTCAATCAAATGTCAAATCATAACTTATATGAAAATTCAACGGTTATCTGTCATATTGACAAGATGTCATTAGAGGTTAATTTTGTTTAAATAATTATACCTGTTTGCTAAAAATTAAATTTAGATGTAGAAAAAATACTGTGTGCACCTTGTGCCCGAAATATGTTTAGTGCTCTCGAGTGGTTTTCTGACTCCGATAAATTTCTTACGATATTTAAATATAATACTTCTGTCAGATTCGTTCGCTATGTTTCATTTTAAATGGAACGGGCAAACACATTGCTGTCAATCAAATGTCAAGTCGTAACCATGGATATGACAAACCCAATGTTTCACGTTAAAAAATACTCACGGTATGATATCCTTTTTAAATGGGAACCTATGTTGATATTAGTCTATTTTTTTATTTTAGAACTTTTTCAATGCACATATTATAAATTTAATACGAAGAAACGGAATTACAGGAATTAATGTTTATTGAAAAATAAATTATGAAAATAAAACTTTTATTGATTAGTTCTCTTTTATACAGGGTGTTAATTAAAAAGACGCAAGGAAAAACTGATTTCCCATGTTAAACGCCTATGGCCCGCTGTTTAATTAACGCCCTGTATATTTACATGTGACAACATTTTTAAATTTAATACTTATATAAATATTTATTTATTAACCGTAACATAATACTGTCGGTGCCGCAATTACTAGTTATTCATAGTCTTGTGACTGACATGTCCAAGTAAACTTCAGAATAAGAATAAGTTAATTTAACAACCGATCAATAAGAAAAAAAGGTACACTGCGGCTTATTACATCCAACAACCTACATTGAAAGGTATAGTGTTCATAGAATTAAAAAATCTGATGTGGACAAACGCCTATTAAACTATACATATTTTGTTAATAACTAAAATATGTCTTATAACAGAACCAGTCATAAAATTGCACATATTTGATATTGGCATTAATTTTTTTTTTGTTATTTTTTGTCCTAATCCATAGCAAACTTAATTACAAAAACCAGAAAGTATATAATTTTTAAATATACATATCTCGCTTATACAAAGGGCTAATTTAATAATACTTGATGTGCTAGACGCAGAATTTAATTCTCTAAAACTTTTATTTGAAGCATTAATTTCTAAAATCAAAATAAAACCTTTTTTGCCAAGAAAAACTGTTAACAGTTTATGTTATTCCTATTGATATAAAAGTCATGTACTAAATTTGAAAAATTTTGGATTATATTTCAATATACAGGTGTTATGTAAGTGATCAACTCTTAACCCATGGTAGAACTGACCCCAAAGATAGTAAATCTGGCAATAATTTTTGTTTAACATAGTTTCTACAAGAACTAGAGGCCTTTAAAACTGACCAATCACGTCATAGTTCAAAACTTTATAGAAAAGTAAAAATCAATGTGTTCTCTGGAAAAAATATTGATTGTCAATCTGACGTTAAATGTTTTTTTGCATAGACGTACAATTTATATTCTGTTTTTTTGATATTCTCAAAATACCATTTACATTACAAAATAGTCGTGCTGTTGTAAGACGGTACAGAGAGTTATTTTCAAATAGACGTCAATGATTTTATGTCATTTGTGACAGGTATCACATTTTTTCCAGAGAACACATTGATTTTTACCTTTTTATAAAGTTTTGAACTATGACGTGATTGGTCAGTTTTAAAGGCCTCTAGTTCTTGTAGAAAGTATGTTAAAAATTATTGCCAGATTTACTATTTTTGGGGTCAGTTCTACCATTGATTAAGCGTTGATCACTTACTTAACACCCTGTAGTTTTTCATTAAAATCTATTATAAGCTTCAAGTAAAGAACCACTTCCGGAAGTTATATAAAGACCAAAAAGGGAGGTGCACAACTAGATATTATAACAGTTGTAAATACAAAATTTCAACTTTCTACGGCTTACAGTTTTTCAGTTATGCGAGATACGTACAGACTTAACGACGAAATTAGTCAAAATGGATTCAGGGATGGTTAAAATGGATATTTCCGTTGAAATCTGGAAACCGAAATTTTTCCCGATTACAATACTTACCTTTACTTCGTACAAGGAAGTAAAAAATTAAAACCATTTTTGGCAATATATGAAAAGACACTGCATTTATAAAACTATTTATAACTTCATTAAATGCACGCTAGTCGAACTATACTTTCTTAGGGGTGATTCTTCAAATAATTTTAGGAAAAAAATATATTTTTTTGGTTTCTAAAAACAGACTATATCTTTCAAAAATAAAAAAATATTGCTATTGATATTTATCTTCGTATCACAACTTCAGTATTGCCGTTTTGTGACCATATTTTTACATATATTTCGTATTGTGTGTTCCTGTGTCGAGTCACCCCTATACGTACAGTAGCTTCTGATGTGTGTTAGTGAATGTCACATGCCTGCTCGATATTACACGCGAATCAATAACGAAAAATGAGTACAGCTTTTTAAAGTCAGCTGTAGCACATACCATCCTATTCCTTCAACCCTATTTTCTGGCTGTGTTGGTGGATTGCTATTCTTTCAATAGTATTTTTCTATAGTGGGGTAGTTAGCCGCAAAAGATTTACAGTTGGCTTTTTTATAATTTTTTTTTTTTCACAAAGTTAACATGTTAAAGAAATTAATTTTGATTTTCTTTTACTTTATCGTAAATCATTTATTATACATATATAATGCAATGTTTTAAAGAGAGTATTTTAAAGTTTAGTCTGAATATATAAAAAAAAAAATTATAAAAAGAAAACAACCGGTTAACTACTCCATTCTTTAACATCTTCTACACTTAGTTCCTTGAATCAAAAATAATCAATTTAATGAAAATATCTTGTTTGAATCAAAAAATATTAATTTTTATTTACCTAAATAAATATATTTATATTTGGTAACATAAAGGGTGTTAAAAATAAGCGTAACAAATTATGAGGACATATAGTACTGACCAAATGAGTAAAAAAAGCTTAATCAACATGGGTCCGATCTTCAATAGTTTCCGACATATAAGGCAGTGAAAAATGTTTTTTTTTTCGACTTTGATTAAATGCGACATTTTGTTTACCTTTCTTAGATGTGTTTTTGTTTTTCAAACAAATTTAATAACTATACTAAAACAAATGTGGCCACCTTGTCCAATATTTAGTTTTCAAATAACTTCGTAACTATTAGAAAGTTAAAAAAAATGATTCATATAAAATTTTATTGTTTTTTATGGTCTTCTTACTGACAGACAAATTTTTGTTCAATCACTATCTTTCTCAGTTTTTCTTCGATTCTAATACAAAATAGCCTCTTTCTCAAAAACAGTTGAAGATCGGACTAATGTTAAATAAGCTTTTTTTACTCATTTTGGTCAATACTATATGCCCTCATAATTTGTGACACTTATTTTTTAACACCTATATTTCATCATTTCTACAAAATGTTATACAGGGTGTATCAGGATAATGGAACAGTGCCTTTTATTCGTGTATATGAAAAGTTACACAAAAACGTGATTAAGATATTTTGTAAGGCATTGAGGGGGCATAATCTTTATTACCACTTTTTTTTGTATCGTTTCATATACACGAATAAAAGATACTGTTCCATTATCTTGACACACCTGTATATGTTTACTTTCAAGATATATTTGTAATAAGATCTGAAATTTCGCGCCTGAAAAAGTTACAAGTATCCCGTGCTCTATTATTTTGTAGATAAAATTTGATGCCCTTTCTATTTCTCTAGTATGTATGAGGCGTGGGCAGCCACGTGACTTTGTAGGGCCCAAACAAGGTTGCCAAGAGTACAGCTTGTGTACCTTGCCTGTGTTGCCAAATGAATTTGAGCGTAAAATTAATAAATAAAATTATAAAACTAATCATTAATGAATATCATATTGTTTTCTTGTTTTGTATGTTTCTGCTTATTTGCACTTCAACTTGCAAACTTAATGAAACCAAAACAATCGAAAAGTGGCATTTTTATCGTTTTCTTTATAACTTTTAACAGGTATAAATTCATTTTATTTCATTCTCGTTATTTGGCAACATGGTGTAACCCACCCAATGATTCAGAAAAAATCCGCTAGATGCCATATCTAAAGTGACGTCACAGTCATTAAAATGTAATAGGTTCATAGGGCAATGTATGAAAGGACGCTGTATTCCTACAGATGATATAAACATTTTCATTTGTTTATAGTAAAGTAAATAAAAAATAACATGGTATGTATCATTTGTTAGCAAATTCTCAATTCAAAGTTTTTAGTTTTGGAAATCATTTTTATACTTGCACCACCACGAACGACATTGTATCAGAATGAATATATTCAGTTTGGCTGAAAAGTTTTTGAACTGGCAAACTAGAACAATAATGGGGTCATGCCACATTTTCTGCTTTATTTTTTTCCTGGAAGTGTACCGGTCACAGTATATGTAAATAATATTTTCACGCCATTTGTGTGCATTATTTTGTAGATATATTTTTTTTAAAATAGGGGTCAATTTCAAATCTCAATGAGGTCACATGAGCGCATACGTCATGTATCTGAACGATTCCAGTTCACCCTGGCGGACAAAATGTAAATTAAGATTGTTTATAAATAGTCTTTTTGGGTTTTTTAATAAATTGTTTCCACAAGTTGGAACTGCACAGTTCTTCTTCACCATGTTTTATCATTATTGTCATTATAAATATACAATTATTGCACTTTTATGTATTAAATTATATATCAAGCACACAAACCTGCAATTACAAATAATATTTCTCTAATGAAATAATTAAATCTTTATGAAACAAAAAAGATTGAATAGAGCGCACTTTTCCTCTAACAGCTTTATAAATATTTGGCTAGTTTACTCTGATCTGACGTTTAACTTTAAAGTTTGTAACATTGTGACCTTCATGTACGTGTGACTAGTGTCGTTGTGTGAGTAGCCGATACATGACGTCACAGAAAATCGTAGCGCGAATATCTTTTAAGTAAATTATGAATGAAAAGTATTATATTTTGGGATGTTTTATGTTGCAATATGGATAATAAGTGTCATAGATTCTATTTTTATAAAAATATTAGCAACATTTTTTTTTTTGTATGACCCCATTTCTATGTACTACCATGTATTCCATCCCAAACAGTCATACATATACGCCAATATAGTACAGTTAAAATTTTATGCCTCCATAACACTTAATTTAAATTCTAAAAGA
The DNA here is from genome assembly GCA_943142095.1 of Ophonus ardosiacus. Lineage (NCBI taxonomy): Eukaryota > Metazoa > Arthropoda > Insecta > Coleoptera > Carabidae > Ophonus > Ophonus ardosiacus. The sequence continues at coordinate 44,666,440 of OW964833.1, read as the reverse complement.
TCTTTCATTAAGAGTGATAGGATTTTAATTTTAAATAAATCACAAACGATTTGAGCTATCAATTCAGTTTTTACTTTTTTTTTAATCTTGGACAATGCAATTATGTGTGGAACAATATATCCACCACGGCTTTGTGTACACTTACGCAAACGATCGCTCCAATTTTTGGAAGAAATAAGGTCCGATGACACCGCCAGGTTATAAATCACACCATACAGTGAGTTTTTCGGGATGCAACGGCATTTCATGTAACACTTGTGGGTTGTTCTCGCACCAATAATGGCAATTTTGTTTATAAACAAAGCCTCTTCTGGGGAGATGATTTTTTGACCAAAATCATGATTATCTTCTAAGTGCTCAAGGGTCCAATCAGCAAACTCCCGACGCAATCTGTGGTGGTTTGGCTTCAGTTCTTGAGTCAATACGACTTTGTAATGATGTAGGCCCAAATTATTACACAAAATTCTCCAAGTTGACGTCTGATAAAGCCCCAAATGTGGATACCGACAAATTTGGTTCATAGGCAATACTAACCGCTGCAGCTGCGATATTTTTCTTGGCCGCCACAAGCCAGTTATCCCTGTGGTAACTTTTCTTACACCTCTTGCTGAAAACTCTTCAAGCCAAAAGGACCGATAGGCCGTGCTTTCGCAGTCTCTGTGCGTACTGAACACCGAGATCAAGCCAGCATCATTTCGTACATTTCGTTGTCTTGTTGGTGGTTTATTGTCTTATTAAGTGAACTTACCTTCAAACTTTTTTCACAGTGCGGCATATAGTCTGCGCTGTGCACCCACAACTGAGCTCGCAATGTGGATTTTTTTTTTAATAATTTCTAAACTTTCGGGAAGTGTCAAACGCTGTAGAATCAAACTTCAAACTATAGTAAATATTTTGACACCTGATAGTTAAAAAAAAAATGTCAGAAACCGTGAAATCTCTATTGAAAAAACTGTCACCCCTATTGTATTGAAAGACACTAAAGATATAAAAGAAAGTATAATGTGCTAAAATATTGTTTTAAAAATCTCACTTTACTTTCTCTAACTAACGAAAATATATTTAGAACCAATACTGGTTTTATTACGTTTCCATCAACTAATAAACTGATGGTGAAAGATCCTCATATTGAGTGGTTGTAAGATGTTATTTAAAACAAATTTTTTCCTACAAATGATGCCTCCCAGTTTTATTGATTACTAGTTATTTTATTATAAACTTGTGAAAATGTCTCCATTATTTATATAAAACTTTTGAGAATTCAAAAGGTATATAGATAAATAATAATTTTCTTTGTTTAATATGGATCTTTTATAATTCTTTCTGCATTTTTAAGTAAATATTTGATGTATTTTTGTTTCATGTTTGATAGCTAATAATACTCATAGTAAGTAAATCAAACATTGAGCTTTCAGTTCAAAATAAGTTTATGTTTCATGAAGTTTATTTCTTTTCTTAAACTAGTACAGTATTATTTATTATGTTTTTGTACTTATTATTAATCATATACATTCCAGGGTTCCTACGAAGTCGGAGAGATAAAGTTAAATTAAAAAAGACTAAAACAAAAAAGGAAAAAACTGTTGATAATATTAGCAACAAAGAAGAGAAATCTGATATGTAAGTAATAACTAATATAGTTATTTATGTAATAAGTGTGTAAAGTAGTACTTTTTTGGTCGAGATAAAAAAATACTTTTTTACACACAAGTTGCATACAATATTTTTCTAGCAACGCCTGCTTGAAAAGTACTTTTCATGTACTAGTGTTTTTAAAAGTGTCACTTTACATACTGTAAAGAGTGCGTACAGTATATACTTTACCACGGTTGACGGAAAAATCAATTATATTACTAGTACGGGCAATGGTGGTTCATTGATTAATGCGCATGATTGGCAAGTAAGGAGATGTGGGTTGAAATCCTAATTTGATAAAAATAATCGATACTTTAAAATGATTTGGAATCCATTATAACATGTGGTCGGTTACAGAGATACAACTGGCAAATTGTGCCGATATATAATATTTGTAAATCTTTGAATTAAAACGAATTTATGTTAAACTTCCATTATCTTTATTTGTAATACACATATACACTATTCAAAACGAAAAAAAAATATGCTGTCGTCATCAGGTGATCTGGTACTACTGGCTAATGGGGAAGTTTAGCGATTTTTTTTAAAAAAATTTATTCCATGGGAAATGACTTTAAAAATGATGTAACATGATTTATTGTTTTCAAAAATGCCCAGATTTTCCGAAAAAGCCGATTTTACGCTGTGATGACGTCTGTAAACATGTGTCGTCTTCTACACTGACGCACGCGGTTGCGGTTACCAGTCACTTGAGACTGAGTCGTTGTTACCACCTACGTTCAAGTGGTTCGATTTCACCGTTCTGTCTGAGTTTGCGCATAACTGACTTGTGACGTAGAGTTTACCCAAAAAATAATAATTATAAATAAATGGAGCAATAATTTTAATTTTTAATTTCAATTTCAGCAGTCATTTGTGTTATATTTGTGAGAAAATAATATGTTATGTAGAATTTTTACCATGCTAAACTTCCCCATTCCTAATACGAGTTTTATATCTGGTGTTATGGCGGCGGATATTAGTGACGGGTGGCTGATCAGGTCCAATGGGTGGGTCGGGCGCCTTGGGTGCCAGGGTCATAATGGTTAGGCTAGAGTCTGATCTGATGTGTTTCCTCCAGATTGGTCAAAATTTCCACACTCGGTTGGCTAAACACTGCATTTTTGTTCTTCTGTATGATGGCTTCTTTGAACTTCCTCTTGTACCAGTGTTCTTCTTTCTGGAGGATCCTTGCTCCCTCCCATTGCATACGGTGATGGTGTTCCCAAGCGTGGTCTGCAATTCTTGATTTTGGTGTCTCTCCCCTCGCAGTGTGTCGTCTGTGTTCCTTTATTCTTATATCCAACGGTCGTTTTGTTTCTCCTATATATGTTTTTCTGCATTCACAATCCACCTGGCAGATGCCTGTTTGTAATTTTGGTGACTTCCGGTGTTGTTGTTGATAAGGTGTTCTTGATTGTGGTTGTTGTTTGAAATCTGGTTGATATGTTAAACTTGCTGGCAGTTCTTTCGATTTTATCGGAGACTCCCTTTATATAAGGAATGTATATTTCATTTCTCTTTTCTTCGTTTCTATTTACCTGTTTCGTCTTTGTTCTTCGGTTGTTCTTCAGTATTTTTTTTTTTTGATTGTTTCTTCCGCGTATCTGCTTCTTTGGAGTGTGTTAATGACCTCCTTGACTTCTACTCCCACGCGTGGTCTGCAATTCCGGATTTTGATGTCTCTTCTCTCGCAATGTGTCGTCTGTGTTCCTTTTAGTACTGTGAGGATCCGACAAAACATGGATCCGAGGTCCCGGATTTCAAAATATCCGGTTCCTCGGATATCCGATGTTCGGATATTGAAGCGGATATCCGTAAATTTAACTTGGATTTGGATTCAGATCCTGATTTGGATCCGGATTCAATGTGTTGTTTACGGATCCGGATCCGAATTTTAATTCTGGATCCGATTCATCATTTTGAATGTAAAGGCAAACATCTGGAAGTGAGTTCAAATTCAAACCGTTACAGTGGGTCTGTTTATCTTTACAGCGGTCTGTAAACTTTATAATACCCCTCTAAAATAGACAGGTAGTTGGTGCAAATACGAGAAGGATATTTCTTAGAATATTGAATTCTGTAGTTCTAAAATTTTAACATTCATTACAAAAAATACTTCAAAGAAAACGAGATTAAGATTAAATTTGAGAAATAATGATTACAGGTTCATTGCAAGTGTCGAAATACCTATTTATTTATATCGTGCACGTGTTTCACATAAAAGGGATTGTTTTTCCATGTCTAAAATCCGATACTCATATTCGGATCCGGATCCAAAATCCAATACTCAGATTCGGATCCAAAATCCGATACTCAGATCCGTATCCAAAATCCAATACTCAGATACGGATCCAAAATCCGATACTGAGATTTGGATCCGAGATCCGGATAGTTCAACATTCAATTATCCCGATATTTTTGGATCCGAAACCAAAACTATCCGGATCCCACCACTAGTTCCTTTAATCTGATATCCAACGGTCGTTTTGTTTCTCCCATATATGCTTTTCCGCATTCACAATCCACCTGGTAGATGCCTGTTTGTAATTTTGGTGACTGTTCCGGTTTTGTTGTTGATAAGATGTTCTTGATTGTGGTTGTTGTATGAAATCTGGTTGATATGCTGAACTTGCTGGCAATCCTTTTGATTTTATCGGATACCCCTTTATATAAGGAATGTATAATTCATTTCTCATTTCTTCGTTTCTGTTTACCTGTTTCGCCTTTGTTCTTCGGATCTTCTTCAGTATTTTCTTGATTGTTTCTTCCAGGACATCGAACCCGAACCTGAACCGAACCAAAACCGGGACCAAACCGTAACATTTAAGGAACCCAAACCGAAAACCGAACCTCAGATATATTTTTAATTGAACCTGAGTCGAAACCGAACCGAGTATTAAAATTCAGGTTCTGGGTTCAACTCCAGTTCAGGTTAATTTTTAGTTCGAAAAGTAAATACAGCCGATAATCGACGTCTTAGGCGTTTGCGTTGCTGTCTGGGCTGACTTTTCGTGAAAATTGTGTTCGTTTCTTGTTGCGTTTTGCGTAAATTCCGGCTCTCATTTTACATTATTTCGAACCTGAACCGCGAACAAAGCCGCAAATTTTATTAATGCTTGAACCAGAACCGCACCCGGACCCATCTTTCGAAAAACAAATTAACCTGAACTTAAACCGAACCAAGTTTTAACCTTGTTCTTGTTTAGTAGCGCGTGGGCTACCCCAGTCTTGGTATTTTCGGCGTAGTTTGATTCATAGTTCAAATAGCGTCCCGTGTGTATTGGTTTACGATAAACAGATGTCTGTATGGTGTTAACTCTCTCCACAAGTACATCTAGGAATGGTATTCTGTTCTCTTCTTTCTCCATGGTGAATATGATGCTCGGTTTTTGAGAGTTTATGTGTGAGAGAAATGCTTCTAAGTCTGCATCGCTGTGATTCCAGATAATGAAGAAGTCATCCACGTACCTTATCCTTTTTTTCGGCATGATCAGAGCTGTGCCTATAGCTGTGTCCTGGAAGTATTCCATGTAGATATTGGCGATAACTGGTGAAAGTGGAGATGCCATTGGCAGTCCATCAGTTTGTTTGTGTGTATTACAAATAAAGATAATGGAAGTTCAACATAAATTCGTTTTGTCGTAAATTTTGTTGAGAAATAGAAAATATTTGTGGAATTTATTATATTATTAATTTCAAAATAATATTTTCAACTACTCTTTTAGGGATGAAAAAGAAGATAGCAGTAAAAATAATGTAGTTACGGAATCAGAAAACATAAATATTGAAGTAGATGAAGATGGTTTTTGTATTCGACCTAAATCTTCTCAGGTTTGGAGCAGTGATAAAAACAGTTTTTATTCTTCATCTGATTCAGACTCAGACGACGACCGCGAGCAAAAAATACGTGTTGAAATTAAACCTCTCAACAATGGGTCTGCACCTATATCTGCCAGTGTTGATGAATTGCGAGCCACTGTAGGAAATTTGTCATTGTCACCAATTGGAGCTATCTTAGTAAGGTTTTAATTTATTGTAATAATAATGAAAAATATAACATTCCTATTGTTGTAGGATAGAAGATGTTCAAATTTTGACAACCAAGACGTAAATATAAAACGTTCTCAATCAGTTTCTCAACAGTTAGGAAGTAAAATTAGTGGTGATTTACTCGGTTTAAATTTGCAAAGCCCTGTTGCATCGAACGCGTCAACTCCTACAGGTTCCCATCCTTATGCTCCATTACAAAGTCCATCAGTTCTTCAAAGTCCTTCACAGACTACCATGAACAGTCCTACATTTTCTTCTTCTTCCAGATATGCAGATTTAGGAGATTTGTTTTCAGAAGTTGGTGAAATTCAGCCACAAACTCTAGCGATCAAATCTACAAGACAAACACCAACGCCAACTTCTGGTTATATGTCAATTCCTAGACCACCGTCACGTAGATCAGAGGTAAAAGTGGAATTTATTCTTTGACAATGTATGTATGTTATGGTAAATTAGATTAATCCGGTAATTATATCACGATTATTTTTTTTCTTTGCATTATTCGATAGAAAACTAAAAAATATTTACCCCGTATTATTTTTTTTTCAATGATAACATTATCATATTGCCCGTAACCAACGAGCTATAAGTAAATATAGAGTGGCGGATGAGCGCTGCTGGCCGTACACACTTGGACGCCATGTCTACTATAACCTGCCAGGCAGGTTGCAGCCTACCAGTAATATTTCTGAATTATTTTTAACGAAATAATTTACCTTTTATGTTAGAATTATAAATATAAATAATGCAATTTGTGGCGAAAAGTTTTATTCTGACATAATATATTTCGAAATAAATAAATAAATAAATAAATTAATACATATTTAGTTTCACATATATGTAATATGGATGATGTGAAACTATTGATAAATTAATATAATTTAAGAATTTTTACTGTGAATCCTTATTTTGTTATAATATTTTACGATAATAAATAACAATTAATATGAAAAATGTAACTGCATTAATACAATATATTGAAAAAGTAGCAAGGTAGGTAGATAGATACATAAAAACGAAAATAGTGAAAATTAAATTATGTATTTTATTATGACAATAATAACGTATATAAAAAATATAACATATAAAATACAATAACAAAAACATATTCTTTAAATAAAATAAACAAAATTGTGAAAATAATCACTACATATATGAAATAGAAAATAATGTTTTTATTGACCTTTAAATATGATTGTTTTGGTCAAAAATTGTCGAATGTTAGTTCCTTGAATATCTGTAGAAACAGTCCTACTATTTACACAAAAAATTGATTACATATAATAATTGTTCTTGTATTTATTTTAATTACAACAGAAATTTTTGTTTCAATAAAGAAAATTTGATTTTAATAATAAATATCAGTAATTACATAAAAATAAATTGATTATATTCGTTGTTGGATTTAGGCGAGAAACTATTATCAGACTACAGTCGGTAAAATCGTAAATCCGTCGCTAATTAAAACTTTGAGTTAAAATTTTTTAATATAAAATTTACCTGTGAAACGACTTGCAACTATTTCTAATTTGTCTGTTTCCACACTAAGGAACAACACACTTTGCGAGCATTTTTAAAAAATAGTGTAAGAAGCGCTGAGAAAAACATCGTATAGCGTCTGAGCTGAGCGCTCAGTTATAGTAATGGCCGCCGACCTGAGCATTCAACGGTGTACGGGAAAAGTACGCGTTCAGCATGCGATGCGCCACTCTATATTTACTTATAGCTCGTTGCCCGTAACGTATATACAAATTTTGTTTAGGGTCCTTCTCCACGTGGAAGAATCAGTCCGTCTACTATTTCTCGGGCAGATAGTGTTGGAAGTTTGGAATTTCGAACAGCTTGTGTTCCTGTTGGAGTTTCACGAGGCCCTTCCCCTTTAACAATTGGAATGGCCGATACGATTCCTCTTGCTGTAGCTTTTCATGAAATCGTGCATTCGTATTTCCGTGGAATGGATGAAACAAAGTATTTATTAATTATATTGTAGTGTTTGTTTTTAAAATTAATTTTTGTAGATGTCAAGTAAAAATGTCAGGTGATATGATGTTGTCTTTTCCGGCTGGAATTGTTACGGTGCTTGCTAATAATCCAAATCCAGCTAAATTAGTATTTCGAGTAAAAAATACTCAGAGATTAAACAGTATAATGCCTAACAAACAATTAGTTACTATGTAAGTAAATATAAGTATCTTCATTACAAACATATGCAGGTTACCTATTAATTTTAGACAAAAATAAAGGTTGTAGGTAAATCAGACTTTATTTTGCACGTTTTGTAACTTGTAAAACCGAATTTAATTTTTTATAAATATTGATCATTTTGTAGTTATACCCAAGAAATTGGCACATAATGGGGTCATGCCACATTTTCTGTTTTATTTTTTTCCTGGAAGTCTACCGGTCACAGTATATGTAAATAATATTTTCACGCCATTTGTGTGCATTGTTTTGTAGATATAATTTTTTAAAAATAGGGGTCAATTTTAAATCTCAATGAGGTCACGTGAGCGCATACGTCATGTATCTGAACGATTCCAGTTCACCCTGGCGGACAAAATGTAAATTAAGATTGCTTATAAATAGTTTTTTTTGGTTTTTTAATAAATTGTTTCCACAAGTTGAAACTGCACAGTTCTTCTTCACCATGTTTTATCATTATTATCATTATAAATATACAATTATTGCACTTTTATATATTAAATTATATATCAAGCACACAAACCTGCAATTAAAAATAATATTTCTCTAATGAAATAATTAAATCTTTATGAAACAAAAAAGATTGAATAGAGCGCACTTTTCCTCTGGCACCTTTATAAATATTTGGTTACTTTACTCTGATCTGAGGTTTAAGTTCGCGTTTGAAGTTTGTGACATTGTGACCTTCATGTACGTGTGACGTGTCGTTGTGTGTGTAACCGATATATGACGTCACAGAAAATTGTAGCGCGAATATCTTTTAAGTAAATTATGAATGAAAAGTATTATATTTTGGGATGTTTTATGTTGCATTATGGATAATAAGTGTCATAGATTCCATTTTTATAAAAATATTAGCAACATTTTTTTTTGGCATGACCCCATTATAAATAAATTCTATACTCATAATTCAAATAGTCGTGTTGCTTGACTTTGACAAATGAAAGCGTATTGATATTTAATTATTAATATTATTCTATTGGTTTTTTTCAGAGATGGTAAATGTATCCATGATTACTGATAAATAATTTAATGAAATCAATAATTATTAAAACTTTTTGACAGATTTCATCGATCAAACTCAAGCAATACAATTGTTTAAAATTTTGTGCTATTACTTTCATTTTGCCTCTCTTTCGCAAACGAAACGCATGTAAACAATAATTTTGGACTTGTTAGATGTAATTTTTAATTTGAATTAATTTGTTCTAAAATTAATAGGGCAGAATTTACAGCAATATGAAAAATTTACCATTGTACAGGTGTTCAATAAAAAAAAATCCTAACGCGGAGTAGGCTATGAACAAAAAAAGTATGTCAATTTGAAAGTATTTAATTAAATGTCAATTTGGCACGAGATATTGTCAAAAATGTTATCTAAAGAAATCAAAGCTTTTCTTCTTCAATCCTTATTTTAGAAATAGAAATAAATTAGAAAACGCTGAATGACAGTATTCTTTATTATATTTTCTCCTTAAAATTACATTTCAAGATCAATTTTGACAACTTGACTTTTGAATTGAATAATAATCAAGACATACGTTTCTGTGTTTATATCCTACTCTGAATTAGGTTTTTTTTTCTGAACATACTGAATATTGTATGGTCCATAAAAATTAGACACCGGTATGTGTGTGAATAAGTAACATTTTTAATATTCAACATATAATTTATGTGGATATATTTTTTAGTGATACATTGCAATCTGGTAATGACAATTTAGTATTGGAATTTAATATGTCTGCATTAAGTGCCCTTTTAAAACGTCAGTCAGAGCAAAATCCCGGAGCGTCTTATTTTAACGTAGATATTTTAAAATATCAGGTAATTTCGTTTTCGTTATTATGTATCACTATTATTATCTTAAAAATGAAATTTATATCTTTAGGTTAAAGCTAAGCCAGGAGCAAATTCTTGTCCATTTCAGTTAGTGGCTTATTGGAAATGTGAAATAGACCATACTGATCTGAAAATTGATTACAAGTATAATTCTCACGCAATGAGCTCGCCGTCACCTTTGTTGAACGTACTTGTGGCAGTTCCTGTTGATGGTGGAGTAAAAAGTATGCAGTCTAAACCAGTCTCACAGTGGTAAGACTTTTAATTTATTGTGTAGTAATAATGGAGGATTCCACGATTTTTTTATTTTTTTTACATGTTATAGTATTTTTAAATTCAGAAATTCCCTAATATTTCTTTTTTTTTTTAAATAGGGTACTATATCTTACTCAAAATTTAACTATCTTAAATAAGAAAAGGAAAATATATACATAAATTAATGAGTATTAGTGAAAAAAATTTGTTTAAATATTGATTAGGTCGTAAACTACAAGCGATTGAAGTTGATTACTAATTGGCTGTGACGCGTTAGGTACTAAAAATTTGATCGCCGGGTTTTAAAAAGGAGATTCGCGCGTCTGCTGCGGTCACCTTTAAAACGTTATGAAATGTCACGTAACGTAAACAAAATTAACAATTTTGTGTTTGATGAATTTGTTTCATTATAATATCTAGTAATATTAACAATAATAATGTATTTATAATTAAATCAGTTAGCCGCATCGGTTAAAAAAAAATTATTGGGGGCCATGTTTTTAATGAAATAATTTACTACCTCAAAATCCTACAAATATGAGGACAGTACAGCTTGGCTTGTAGCCGAGTTGGTTAGAGCGAGGGTTAGAGCAAACACTGAATCTTTGTGGAATGTTTTTTTTTTACTAAATAGTCATTTGATATCATTTTATTTAAATATATTACTAATATAAAAACAAAGAATTAAATAATACAATACCTACTATTTATAATAATATGTAAAAATCAACTGCTACACTATGCATTAAATGACAACAAAAACTAAGAATCAATTAAGCCATTTCTTATTATTTGTTATAATAATAATAATAGTTTTTTTTTCCTTTTATTGTATTTAAGTTCTTGTTTATAAACTTTCCTGTCAAGGATGGGTAAATTCAATTTCTTTAATTTACTTTATAATATTTTTAATGATATTAAATTGTATGGCTACTATTTCAAAATTTTGAAAAAAAAGTGTTCCATTTTATTTTCACGGCACTGACTTTTATATTTCATATTTATTTTGCAAACTATAACGGCAAACTAAGAACACGCCATTTTATTAACGAAATATGGCATGCGCAAACAACCTGCGCAGTTGAAAATTTGCCCCAACGAAATCGCCGAGTGTCGCATCTGTATACGGTAGTATAGATAATCTGTGATTATATTTTCTTCGTTACATATTTCAATTTCTCACACAGTATGTAAAATACTGAACAATTATTATTGGTACTGAACGAAACAGATTAAAATACTGAACCCTTAAATAGATGCCATTATTAACTAATAATAAGTTTAATATGTAGGGTCCCTGAAAGCAATCGAGTATTATGGAAATATACAGAGCTTTCTCAACATTCAGAAAATTATGGTATTGGTTCAATGCGAGCTAGATTTGATTTAGAAGCAGGACCAAGTACACCTTCCACAATATCTACACAATTCAATTGTGAAGGTACCACACTATCTGGGATAGATTTTCAGTTAATAGGATCTGGTTATAGATTATCTTTAGTGAAAAGAAGATTTATTTCAGGTATATTATATTTAATTTTACTTTAAAATTGTTTTACTCTCGTAATATAATTTTTATAGGAAAATATATTTGTGATGGAAGTTCCGATTCAAAATTTTCAAAATATAGTACACTCTGTGCATCTTCTGGAGCGGATTGCTAGCATTCCAACTGATTCCTAATGTTACTTTTCACCTTTTCCTTTTATAATGATTTATTTTTATTTAATTTTGAACATATCATGTTATTAATTTATATGTATTGTATAATAATCTCGCAAGTATTTTTATTGTTATACTTTTTAAAATTTTATGTTCTAATTTTAAAATAATTTACAAAATAGCATGTAAAGTGAAATACAATGAAGCTGAAAATTCATATTGCATGTTAATATTTTTGTTAATATGATAATTTCCTCATATTTTATTTTAATATAAAATGTTTACAAGGTTTATGATTATTATTATACATCAGGTGTTTTTGTACTGTATCAAGATTATAGAGAAAAATAAGTATAATTGTTAAATATAGTGTACTAAAAAAATATATATTTTTATTACTTGATATTCCTAAAAAAGGAACAAAATAATCATCACCATATACCTATTAACTAATATATTGCGGATCCTTTGCTTTTCTTGAAGGAAACACTGTGAAATGGAAATATTATTTCTGCATAAGTCTATCTCACACAAACACCCAACCGCGAATTATGCGCATACTTCGAAACCTTCACTACTATTGGCTAACGAGGAAATCATGATCACTTTTTGCGAATCACAGAGTTCTGTTTATTAACAACTAGCGCGAGAAATTTTAAATTTAAATTTGAGAAATTAAACAATGTACCTATTATTTATTTTGTATGTAAATTCTTGAATATAAATATTAGTAATAATAAAAAACATTGACATATTCTAGTGCTAAATTTGAATTAAATAATTTACTTTGTTGTACTGTAAAAATAATAGGAATACAATCTGGTCAGGATTAATTTATTTAGGTGACAATAAATTACTGTATGAAACACAAAGCAAATCATTTCGAAGTGCAACTACAAACAGAAATGAAATCAATGAAATCAAACGTCAAAGTCAAACCATGTGCTCGCTGCATCACCAGGGCAGCGTTCCAAAACCAGGAATACCGAGTTTTGGCGTAGAGTATGAAGTGTTGTGTTTTGGAACGAATGAGAGTTTTGTTGAAGTAAAAAATTGAAACTAAATTAAAAATAATTTTATGAAACTAACAAAACTACTTATAATTACAACATTAATGTCAAGCCCGTAATAAAAGCGCTTTTATAGAGCACTCTCCTCAATATAATGTGAAAATACGCTCCTTAAAAGCGCTTTTATTATAAAAGTATGCTCGTAATACACGCTAACGTATTTACTTATGTTTATTTTCAACCAAAAGCATGTTTTCTTCTTCAAGAAGGCAAATTACTTTCATATGTTGAGAATCGTGAGCAACTACATTTGAAAATATTGTGGATTTTGGAACGCAGCCCAGCCAGCGACGCTGTCAGCGTTAGCCAATAGTAGTCAAGATTTCCGAGCATGCGCATAATTGCCGGTTGGGTGTTTGTGAGAGATAGACTTATGCAGAAATGATATTTCCATTTCACAGTGTTTCCTTCACGTACTCTTATGGGAAAGATTCGAGCATTAGCAATATATTAGTTAATACGTATATGATCATCACTGTGTTTATTATTCATTGTTGAATGTACCAGTGTTTTTTTTACGTTTTATGGTATTTTCAAAATATTTCAAGGCCATCTATGGCCATGTTTAGCGAATGCCCCAACTGGACAACGAAACGTACTTTTTTTATTAATGAAAAACTCAACAGTACATATGTTTATAACTAAATTTAATGTAAACTACAAAAAATGATTGTTCCTTCATGTAGAATGGTATATATTTATTGTACAATTTGTAACTCCATCAAAATTTATGACTGCTGAAGATGATTATTATAGGCTTGTGTATTTTGCCCACTTGTGAAGAAAGTTATTTACTTTGCTCATTATTTTAAGTTGAATAATAATGAATTTTGCTAACGATTGTGAAAAAACTTGTTTTTTTATGTTAAATGTCTATGTCACGGATTCTAGTTTCACGTGTATAATATAATAGAACGTTTTATCACGAAGAAAAGCTGCAAATAATTCAATGACAGTTAAAACATTTTGCATTTATTTGTAATATTGTGACCGATCTCGTTGGTGTAGTAGGCAATATAGTCAACTCGCAATCCACTGGTCCTGGGTAAGGTAAGATTGTTTGTACGTCTCATAATTTCATCCTCAACGGTATTTAAATGTATGAAAAATATAAAGTATAGAAGGAAAAACCGTGTCATCCTCATACTACCAGTTATACAGAGTGCCCATTTTATAAGTTCTCGCCTTAAAGTTTAAAAGTATGCAAAACAGAATCTATTTCATAAGCCAGTTGGTAAATATTAATACTTTAAATCGAATAATCACAGTACGTATAAGAGCAAAACAAAACTTTAAAAACCTAGTCACTTATGAAATGTAATGTGGGTTGCCTATTTGTAAACTTTAAGGTGGGAACTTATAAAATGGGCACCCGTATTTAACAGTATAATAATAACTCAAATTTATTAGTACATTTCTATTATTTATCAAGATTGGATAATTTGCCGATTGTTCTTAAATATTGCCGTATTTTTTTATGGTGTCATTTCTAAACTCTATCAATTCTTTTCCAACTATTTGTTTTTCTTGTATTGTTAGTAAGGCTATAAATTATTTCGTTTGACATTAAAACAACAAAATATTTCAGAAAATATCTCTTGCTATGTAGCACAAGAACCACAAAATATCTATAATATTAAAAAAATACCGATAATTACAAAGCCGTTGTCACATCATTCATATGAATGACGATGAATGAGAAAGAAGAAGAAGTGATGCGTCAAAAATGAAATTTTGACTGAATAGATTAAAATGGAGTTTTTTTTACAGTGCTCTCACATACGAAATTAGCCGTGAATGACGAGAAAATGGAGGCCCGCAAAAATTTGATCATTCACGGAGATCACTTCTTCTTCTTTCTCATTCACCATCATTCATATGATCATATGAATGATAGTTATGAGAAGTTAGACGCACACAAAGAGATCTCCTACAAACTTCTTCTTCTTGGTGTATTTTTTCGTGAATCTTCTGAAAAGTTAACGTGGGAAGAAGGCTATGAACCTGTGTCAAAAAATAAAATAACTTTTGCAAGTTTAGAACATTCTAATAATAGTTAGAAATGTCCGGGGAAAGGTTGCGCTTTTATTGATGTTATTGAATTACTTTTTAACGAGTTAAATGAAAACACTGATAAACAGCTAATTAATTTCCAGAAGCGTTTAAATATTTTTTGGCTAGTTGACACAGACAAATTTCGAGCAATGAACATATGAACGGTCAGTTTAACAAACACCGAATTTTGGGCTGTGAATGCGCCTTAAATAAAATAACTCTGAATATAATTACTTGAACTTAAAATTCCAGAGCTTCAGCTGAGTTTTTGTTGTAAATTGTAAAAAAAAGTCACGGTTTACGACATTTCTCAATAGAAACTACTGTAAATTGATTTTCGTTTATATTTTGCTTAAAATAAGAATGTTTTTTAAAATTTTTGTATATATATAATGATGAATTTAGGAACAAAATAGTTTTTATTGCGTCGGCGCATGAAATTTACTTCCATTTCCATCTTATTGTTCTGTAGAAATTCTGTAATGGAAGCTAAAAAGCCGTTGTGTAATTCAATTTGTAAACGTGTTTTAATAAAATTATATGTACCTGAAATAATTAATATTAATTTGTAGTACAAGAAATTATAAAATGTTTCATTTGTGACGTTTTAGTGTATAACAAATGGTTTATTAAGCTTATTCTTTAAAGAATTAAGGTAAGTTTGTATGCTTAAATGTAGGACTATAGAGCCCAATTTTGTTCGCTTGCTAACGTAGGTTTGCGATTATGAGCTTTTGAGCAATACATTAAAGTCGGTTTTCGTGTCTCTAACTAAGCCTATATTTTATAATTTTTTTGTATAAAATGTTTATTGTGTTATAACATATATATTATATTTTACATAAATAATATATTTATTAAAAGAATTATCATATAATGTACTAATATCATATTTTTCTTTATGTTTAATTAAAATGTGTATTGATGTACGAATTTAAATTTTATAGTTAAACATTATTTGACTGTGAATAGATAATTAAATTATATCAAATTAATATTTTTACATATATATGTAATATACATTTTAACATTACATTTTACTGTTCTGGAATACAATGAAAATATTTGTTTGTTTTTACAGTTTCGTATATAATTACTGACCAACGACTATGTGTACTACATGGAGTTAATGAAGAAACATCGTATATTTATAAATAATACAACTTAATCAGAGATATTTTTAAAATGCAAATGCAGGTGGGTAATTTTGTGGTACGTAAGAAAATGATACAAGTTTTTGTTGACAAAATCTAATTTGGCAAAATATTTATGAATAATTTGAACAAAACTTCATTATACAGTATGTTAAAAAGAGGGCCATAGGCATTTAATATCGGAAATAGTTTTCCTTACGTGAAACTTCCCAATTAATTTTAGATAAAAGAATGTTTCAAATAAAAGTTGTAGATACACATAAATCATTACTCAGATATTATTTTGCACGTTTTAACTTGTACAATCGAATTAAAAGTTTTATAAATATTGCTCATATAATTACCAAATTTGACGATGTTTATATGAGTTTATGTTGCATACAAGTGTTCATTTTAAATTGGACACCATTTCTATCTTGAGAATTATAAGAGCTTCAAAAAGGGTTATATTCTTAGATCAGGAATAGAGGGGAGACAGGGCATGTTTTGTATTTCGCCGTAAGAAAAGATTATTTACATTAATATCAATGTTAAACCTTTAATGCCTTTTGCGCAACAATAAATAGCACTAGGCATTATATCTAATCTAGTCTGGTAGTCGTAATATTCTGAACCGCTCTACAATCTGTCACTGGCATAGCGCGTACTGGAGTACGCCCAATCTCCTTGCGTTACCCCTCCCTGGTCTAAGTTCACGCACACATAGCTATTATGAGCACACGGACGGGGGACGGCAATACATACAACAGTGTCGCTTCTGTTGACGTTAGTCATGTATATATTCTGTGACAATACTACGCAAATGGGAATCATCTACATAGCATTACTGATTTTAGCGACATGCATATTTCTACAGCAAGCAGAATTATTGTTGTACGCCTATCACGGACGATATAGCGTATAGCTAGATTGTATATTACCAGCTACGTTTATTAACAAAAATAATTTGGCTATTCTTCCTAAGTGCTCAATTGGCAACGCCTACTGAAATAGTGGTACATATGAAGTATGCGAAGTGTCGTTACTGGTTAAGTATTTTTATACTGTGGCCGAACATTGTAGCTATGCCGCTAAGCAGGTATAATTGGTTGTCTGGTGTAGTTTTTACGCAACCAGTATTTTACGGCAAGTTTTGTTTAACAGAGGACCCAGATGTTTAGCATTAGCTGACCTCCCCATTCAGAAGCTGAAGAAACAAACTCGAAGCAGGAATATAAACGATATAAACATGAGTAACGTCTACTGCTCTGTGCATGGTTGCAAAGGACAGAAATATAAGTTTTCACTCTTTTCCAAAAAGAGAAGAATGGTTAATATTTGTAATAAATACGAAAAAATAGAAAAAAATTGATAAATTAAAGGCCTGGGTTATTAAATAAAAATAGGAAAACAGCAAATATATGAAAGTGTGTTCTGTGCATTTTGAAGAGAATACTACTTTTGCAGAGGTTAGTTAACATAAACATAAATTATTTAAACTCTCATTAACTCTTTATTACTATTATTCGATAAACATTATAACCCGGTTCTTTTTGAAAAGAGTTTTGATTACTACAAAGTAACGCTTGATTACAGTATAAAGAGTTTGATTTCAATAAATACAAAATAACTGATTATAATAATTATTAATGTGTGTTTTATTCCAACATAGTTGTTGCAGGTAATTTAATGAAAATATGTCTTACTGATTATGTATTTAGCTTCATGGACTTAAACAAAAATTTGATTACAACAATGAAATTGTTGTTTATAGTAAAGAATGTGTATCAAGATCAAAAATGAATTAATTTAATGAAAAAGAAAATATGTCCTCTAATTATATCCCTACAGCGTTTTTTAAAAAGATTCTTGATTACAACAAAGAAATGCTTGATTATAACAAAGACAATTTGAATTTTCCCCCTATAAATCTCTTTTTCTATAGATATAATAGACCTAGGCTATAGGAGTAGAGAGGATACGCCGGTTCTGCGCCATCCACAGTGACGTCAGGCACGACTTTTTTTGTAACTTTAATCCATAGAGTAGTGAAAAATATTAGACCCGTATTTTTTATTTTTCTTAAATCCACCTGTAATCATGTAAAAATTGTAATTGAAAATGACATTCTTTAAAACGGGGCTGCAAGACCCCCACTTCATCCCTTGCCCAGTGACGTTACAGTTTCGTAGCAACGACCATTTTGATTTTCACACTGTTTTAAACGTCAAAATGACATTTAAAGATAACCTGAAATTTATGAAAGTAAACATGATAAAACGTTGTTTTGTGCCAATATAAAGAATAAAATAATATTCTGCAATATACTCAATGTCTCATATGCGTTTATAACCATCTAGCGTCTAATCTCAAGTCAAAAGTGAAAGAAACATTTGTTGTAACGCGTAGATAAGTTCACGCCAAAATGTCTGTTTGAAATGAGTCTGAACTTAGGTTCGGAACCTGTGACGTCACAACATAGCTGGTTTTTGCAACTTTTTAAAAATATACTTTAAAAAGATTTTATACAACAAAAAATATAAATAAAAAATAATTTAATCATACTGAACGATAAATTAGACAATCCTTCTTCGATTTAAACAGAGAAAAGGTACAATTTTTTTTTTTTTTTTTGATGACCTCATTCAGAAAAATTATGAATACTGTAAATGATGATTTAATAATTAATAAATTTTGACAATTTTGACTTTATCATGAAGTGTAGTTTGATGTACAAGCTAATATTATATGAGTATTATTTTTTAGAAAATGGCTAGAGTGGACGCAGCAGAAAAAGAAGCTAGTGAAGTTCTTCATTCTCTCCTCTCAGTAGAAAGAATTGAGAAACCAGAACAAGTTATTGTCGTAGCAACTGGTGAAAATGCGTCTCCAATCCATTCTTTCCAATCAAACACCGCTAATAGCAGTGAGGCAGTGGGAGACAGTGATTCGCAAATTCAATGGCATACTCCAGTTTCCATTGCTACGCAATCTTTATTTACTGCTATAAATGAAGCCAATAGTCATTTTCCACAAACTATGGATGACCAACAAGTGGTTAGTATAATTTATTAGTTAAATAGGGTACTATACCATTGTCAAATTTTAACTATCTTAAATAAGAAGACGAAAATATGCATAAATTAATGAGTATTAGTGAAAAAAAAATTGTTTAAATATTGATTAGGTCGCAAACTACAAACGATTGAAGTTGATTACTAATTGGGTATGACGCGCTAGGTCCTAAGAATTTGATTGGTCGCATTTAAGTTTATAAAGCTTCTGGAAACAGTCACGAGATGACATTGCTGTACGATCCAATGCCAACTATTTAAGTTTTCGAACGTGCGGTCTTAAGCACACACATTTTTTTTTATTTTAAATACCAACATAAATTTTTATTGCTTATTCGCTATATAATTTAATGGGGGATTACACCATTTTTTTTTATAATTTCATCTGAAAATATTAGGAAAACTAAGACTATTGATGAAAATCCGGTGAAAAAATTCCTATTAATAAGCGAGTTATGGTCTCCCGAATTTTGAAAAGATTGACGTGACGTCACATTTATGTGTTTTTATATCAAACTGTTTTCATCATGGACCTAAATGTTCTTGAAATATATGCTATTTTAAATTATATTTACATAAAAATAAATGAATATTATAACACTGTATAAGTCTACATACTTTATAATTACAGGTGTATTTAAATTATTAAGTTTAATGCAAGAAATTTATGTTAAAATAAAAACTGTTTGGAAACTGTTGTACAGGAATGTTAGCCCCTCCTTTCGAATTTGAATTTCTTAACTTCCATTGGTAGGAATCCCACCTCCTAACACGCTATTTGTAATGCATATATAGGCGGTTTCTCGGTCGCCAATCAAAATATTTTCATATTAGTGTTGAAGCGTTATAACAAAAAACCCTTTATTTCCGGAATATCTCAATTATACCATTTCATTTTTTTATTAATATTCGTTATTCAGCATATACATTCGTATTTTTGTACTATTTTCCTTTAATTCGATTGAGCTGTAATCCCCCATTCTGAATTTAATGATATATTTTAATATCCCCACATAACAATTTTTGAGCATGAACACCCTGTATTAACAGCTGTTCTTTATTTTGTTTTATAGGTAATATGGGAAGGACACACCATTCAAGTAACAGAAGAAGCCAATAATATTAATCCTATTTATACAACAGAAAACAACACACAAAATACTGTAGTAACTTCACCACCAAAAAAAGCTCCACAACCGAAGGTAAATAAATTAAAAACAAATAAGAAAAAATGCATTGTCAAAAAGAAAAGAAAATTAATAGGCAATGTTGAAAATTCTACTGAAGTGACAAAAATAGAAGATAGTGCAGCCCAAGTGAAAGAAAGATTTCGCCGAGGCTGTGAATGCCAAGATGAAAGTTGCTTTCGCGGTTTAAGTCCTGAAAGTGTTTATAAACATAGATTAAATATAGCTGAATTAACTAAAGGTGAGCACGATATGTATCTAATGGGAGTGACTATGGCCTGTTTAGCAAATCCCGATACAACAGTTCGCCATAAAGAAAGAAGAAGACTTCGTGCTCAATATGTCTATCAAGGAAGAAGAGTTTGTTTGGATGCTTTTCTTTATCTGGAAAATTGTACGCACTATCAACTAAAACGTATAAGAAAACATGTCATGACTCATGGAGTTGCTCCGAGAGTCCATGGAAACCACGGGAAAAAACCTCATAACACATTTAGTTTAGATATTTATAGACATGCAACTGAATTTTTGAAACAATATTTAGAAACTCATACCGGTGAAACTGGTATTACAAATACAAAACAAATTATTCAACTTCCGTGGGATATTACTAAAAAGAATTTACATGATGCTTATAAAGAATATGGCCAAATTCTAGAACCGGGAATTAAATTAATGGGATATTCTACTTTTAGACACTTCATGAAAGAACAATTTCCTAATGTGAAATTCTGTAAGGTTGAACCCAAAAATGCAGAACATAACCAAAATACTACAGTAGAATTACAGCAGCAAAACCAGCAATCGCAGCAAGTTGTCCAACATAATTTAGCAAAACAGAATCAACCTCAAGTTGTCGAAACAAGAACAAGAGAAGCAATTCAGAAATCAGTGATTACTGGTGGAGAAGTTCAACAAGTTATTCCTTTGGTTGTTGCTCAAGGCAATGAAAATGGAACCGTTCAACATCACCAGCAAGCCGCGTTCCTGGTTACACCCGTACCACAATTATTGCCAAATAGTAATTTAGTTAGCACACAACAAGCTAGTAATCATGTTACTTCTAATACAGCCTTCTCGTATCAGTTAACAAATACAGGTTATGTTATTAATGAACAAGGTAACATTGTTACAACGATGGCTAACCCACAACATCATCCTCCATATACCTTTAACAGAATGTAAACATTTTAGAAATTTATTTTGTTACGCTGTTATATATAAAAATATATTATTTATGTTTTTAATGGGTAATGATTTTGTAAAGGTATTCTTAAAGTTGTAGATATATTTCAAATTAATTATTGTAGGTAGATATATTTTAACGTAAATTAGGATCTATTTTTAATGTTTTGTATGATATATTTTACATATAAAATTTATTGATTTGACAACAGATAATTTTTAATTAAAATTTGTAATGAAAATTAATCACTGTTTTTAGGCTTCATTCCTCTCCCTTTTGCTTTGCTAGAATTTAAATAACACTGAATAAAAAATCAATTGTTTCTCAATAAGTTCCATATTATCTTGAACGATATATGTATGTTGGTAAGTAAAAGAAAGAAAAGTGTGAAATTATTTGTATTACATACTTTACTAAATAATTAAACAAAATAATACTACTTGGAACAATTTTTATCGTAAAACATTTATTTATTTACATCTGATTTTCACGTAAACAGTACACTTTTATTTACCGCCAAGCAAATGTTGCATATATTGAAAAATAGTTTGTATACATGTATGTGGTACACAGCATACATATATACATACCTTATATACACACACGTAGGATTATGCTTTTCCCACGTAACATGTATACGTATGTATCATATGTTCTAAATAAATACATCTTATGAACCTCCTACGATTACAATCAAAACTTAAATGAACTGTTAAAGTAATAATAAGCAAAGAAGAAACTGAATTGTTACAAATGAACAAAATTATTTTCCATAAAATTACCGTGAGATAATATCTTGTAGGATAATCAAATTTAACACTTGCATTGCACTTTGTTGTCTTAGAGTCTACAACATTGTGTCTTGTGATTCGGTAACGGAAATTAAGATTAAATGTTTAAAAACATGTTTTAATTGTCCATTGCATATCGGCGAGTCCATTCTTTAGCGTTGCGAATTGCTTCAGCTTCATTGACTTTCCACAACTCTGCTACGTCGTTTGCCAACGGATCGTCCGGATTTGGGGCACTCAACAAAGCTTGAATAGATAACAGCACAGTACGAATTTGAAGAGCAGGGCTCCATTTATCCTTTAAAATATCTAGACAGATTCTTCCCAGACGATCTATGTTTGGATGATATATTTTCGTTATAAAACGAACTTTTGGTGCTGACATGGGATAGTCTTCAGGCAAGAACAACTCCAGTTTAAATAGGCCTCCTTCAAATGGTGAGTCCTCCGGTCCGGTAACAATAACGTGAAAGTAGCGAGCATTGTTTTCATCCGGTACTGCACTTATTCCAGGAACAGGTTCTTGCATTAATCGTTGGGTCTCTTTAATGATTCGACGTGGTAGGGCTGCCATTTTCGCCAAATATATTAATTATTAAAAAATCTCAACTACTTATACGAGACAAATGGCGTCGCAATTATCGCAACTTATTAACTATCTTTTTCAGTATATTGTCCAAATGCAGATAATTATTTTATCACACATTATTCTAATATATCTAAAACAAAACTCTACAACATGGAGTTACTGAAGTGAAGTGGTAATTTAAGGCAGTGATACTGCCAACATAAATTTAAATTTCACTATATATTATTTTAAATAATATTAAATATACAACTTTGAATGTAATATTTTCTATCAATTTAAAATAATTTAAAGATTTTAATTAAAATATTATTTTTCAGTAATAAAATTATAATTTTTATATTTGTATATTTTATTAGTGAGTAAATGTGTATAATATTATAACTTTAAAAAGCATTTTGTTTTTAGTTATTTATTATTTTTGTAAAAATAATGCAAGATAAATATATATTTTTTTTTATTTGCAACACGTCGGTTCCGTACGGAAAGTATTGGCCTCCTGGTAACAAGAGAAAAGCCCTAGTATTTAGTATAGAAAATAAAACAAACGTACAAATGTCAAACATGAAAATGAAACGTCAAATTCTAAGACGTTTTGGTTAGTTTTTCATACGTGATATTTGATTGACTGAAAATGTCAGTTTAGTTAGTATATTATAAATATTTTTCTAAAAATTTTATTATGAATTTTTTAAAGTTTACTATTTGTAAAATGATTTTGTGTTAGAAAGTGAAAAACAAATATTAAAATATGAGATTATATATGATTGTTCTTCTTGTTCCGTTTTTGTGTATTAATATTACACTTCTACAAAACTATTTTTTATCTCAAAACAACTTTGATTTCAATAAATCGGAACCATTATTTGAAGACTTAATTATTACGGACATTTCCTCTACATCTGAAGATAAGGAAATAAGTGAAGAATGGGGAAATCCAGACATTGATGTTTTACACACGTTGCATGCTGCTTTAAAGTCACAGTTGTCTAAGATTGAAGATAGTCCGCGAATAATTCAAAACGAAATAACAGAGCCACATAATGTTTCTGAGACGGAGATTCAAAATTCTGTTTATGCTGCATTAATTTTTAAACAATCAGGGAAGACAGAAAAAGCTTTAAAAATTATGGAACATGCAGCGACAATTGCACCTAGTAATCCTGATATTTTAAATTATTATGGGGAAATTTTAGAAATTACTGAAAAAGATGTAATTGCAGCTGATCTACTCTATTTTCGAGTATGTAGGTACATTGGTTATATGGAATATATAAAATGTTAGGCTTATTTCTAGGCTTTATCTTTTTGTCCTGAGCATGAAGGAGCTTTAATAAATCGACAGCGCACGGTTCATTTGGTGGAACAATTAGATTTGATGATGTTAAAAAATATTGACGAAAAACGAGATATTTTAAAAAACATTCCTGATTCGGATGCAGTATTTCAAAAATTTAAGAAGCAAGCTTATTATTTACATATTTATCATACGGTAAGAAAATATTGTAATTAATGAAATACCTTTTTTAAATTTTAATATTTAAGGTCGGTATTGAAGGAAACACAATGAGCATTGAGCAGTTAAGATACCTTCTTGAAACCGGAAAAGCTGTTTTTGGGAAAAGTATCATAGAACATAATGAAATTTTAGGTTTACAATTGGCTCTTAAATATGTGAAAATATTAACAAGAGTAAAAAGAATTGAATTAAAAGAAATTTTAGGCATACATAGAAGAGTTATGGGATATGTAGATCCTATTTCATCAGGATATTTTCGTGAAACGCAGGTATGTATGTATACAGGACTTCAAGAAGTTTTCAATAAATTGTACATAAGTTTCTATCATATTCATAAAGTATAAAAAAACCTCTGAGTTAAAAATGTACACAAATATTACATTGTAAACGCACATAAAATTTGCATATATATATATATATATATATATATATATATATATATATATATACACAGTATGTCCCCGGATTGAGTTTACAAGAGGAAAAAAAATGTTATTTTTGATTTTACGAAAAAATGCCAAGGGAAGAAAAATTTTTGCTTGAATTAAAACGCATGTTTCAGTTATTAAAATTTTTAATTAATGTAAGGTTCTTTTATTATAACGTTTTTTCGTATTTTTTCCTCCTAATAATACAGTTATTACATTGAATCTAACATGATTTTAGTTAGCTTTAAAATATTGACAAATGATTATTAATACTAATTTCAGAAAAAATAAACGGCGAAAATCAAAATACTTGTAATTTATTCAATTAACTCTCTTTTTTATCTGAAATTAGAATTACTAATCATTTGTCAATATTTCAAAGCTAACTAAAATCATGTTAGATTCAATGTAATAACTGTATTATTAGGAGAACAAAATACAAAAAAACGTTATAATAAAACAACCTTACATTTAATAACTGAAACATGCGTTTTAATTATATATATATATATATATATATATATATATATATATATATATATATATATATATATATCTTTGTACTTGTACACCTGCTTCCCCTGGCTCATAAAAATTGTTAAATATTTAAAAAATATTGTTTAGGTGTACGTTGGAAGTCATGTACCACCAAACCCAGCCAAAGTGGAGCCACTAATGCAAGAATTTGTTGAGTGGTTAAATTCCGAGGAAGCAGCTAGTATGCACCCTGTTAGGTATATTTTAATTTTTATTATTGTATTGGTCATTGGTAAAATTTAATTAACCATTAGTTATAAAACTAGTATGTCATAAATATGGAACAATATTTTTTTTATATTACCCTCATTTATTGTATTGTGATAAATTTAATCTTTAATTTTTTTGTTAGCTGTGAACGAAAAGTCGAAAAGTCATTGTACTATTTTAAATTTGTCTGCATCTTTTTCGTCATTGAGTTTTTCTTTTCAGGTATGCAGCATTGACGCACTATAAATTGGTAGACATACATCCATTTGCGGATGGTAATGGACGTACGAGTAGAATATTAATGAATTTATTACTAATTCGAGCTGGATATCCACCTGTTATTATCTTAAAAGAACATAGGTAATATTTATATTCCAATATACATAAAAGAATTAAAAGGCCAATTTTTTTGTTCATAACTTTTTTCTCGAATGTAGGATACACTTAATCATTAATTTATAGATAAAAAAAAATACCCTTTCATTCTTTTGAACATTGTATATATATATATATATATATATATATATATATATATATATATATATATATATATATATTTATAAAAATAAATTTGATTTTAGACGTCAGTATTACGATTATCTAAAAATAGCTAATAAAGGTGATGTTAGACCTTTTGTAAGGTTTATTGCTCAATGCACTGAACAAGTTCTTGACTTATATCTTTGGGGCGCACAAAAATTTTCAGATTTACCAAACTTGGAAGATTTTTCTACAAACACAATAACTATATGATGATTTAAAATATTAAATCTATACAGTGTGTTAAAAAGAAAACCTAACTCGGGGTAGGCTATGAACAAAGAAATGTATGTCAATTTGAAAGTATCAAAAATCAAAGCTTTTCTTCTTGAATCTTATTTTAAAAATGAAAAATATCTTTTTTCCTTAAAATTACATTTCAAGATCAATTTTGACAACTTGACTTTTGAATTGAATAATGGATCGGACATACGTTTTTCTGTTTATAGCCTACCCCGAATTAGAATTTTTTTGAACACACTGTATGTTTACAGGGTGATCACGCGAGAATGAACCAGCAATTATCTCCGTTATTAAGTTTGTGTTAGAAAGTAAAACATGATATCCATTAACAATTAGTTTCACAATTTTATTTATTAATTTTACACTCAAATTCATTTGGCAATACAGGCAAGGTACTCTTGGCAACCTTGTTGGGCCAAGAAAATGTCAAAGTCACGTGGTTGCCCGCGTCTCATAACAAACGTCCGCCATTTAATTATTTTAATAATATAACACTACTTGTTTACTGCCATTGTAATGTAAATTTTGTGTAATTTTCAAAAATGAAAATATAATAGTTATGTTCCATTTGAAATATCAAAGTTGATATCACATACTCCGGAACTGGAAGCAATAGAACGCTTTCTGATATAAGGGCCCGTATTGTCTACAGTAAATTTTCTTATTTGAAGAAAACCGCTATCTCCCTTATAATAACGGTCCAGTCTCGAGTGATCACTATATAGTCAAATTTTATTTAATAAATTAATATATTTGTTAAATTTGTATTTATAAATAAATAAATAAATAAAAAAACTAAAGTTTTAATTTATATTAATTTTAATTGTTTAAATTTCTTTATTTTCATTATAAAAATTCCTCCTAAACCTATTCAACAAGCACTCGATTGCGTTTGGCATTAACATCAGCAGACGAATAATTGTTTTGTCATCGAATTCCTCATATAGTAAACAGTAAAAAACCGTAAATTTTTAAAATAATGTCCTAAATTAAATAACGAACGTACGTAAAAAAACATAATAAAAATTATATCACGGCATATTACCATATATATATATATATATATATATATATATATATATATATATATATATATATATATATATATATCTCGATGTGCCAGTCTATTTTGCACGCAGATATTAGTAATGACATATTTGTACTGTGTGGGCGTTTACCAGGCGTCACCTCACGGGCACTCATTACTGCCGTGAAGGGGTCACTTTTATGCCAATAGACACTTACAAAATTGCAATTTGCACGAGCGCCTCTTAACAGCAAAGCATAGAAATCAAGGTTGCTATGGTTACCCCGTCCAAACAAAGACCTGTCATCAGCCGTAGACTCTACACTCTAGCCATCGTTTTAGTGGAATAATCAAATGATTTTCAATATTATCAAACAAAAAAGTTGCCCCAGACACATCTTCTGGTTTTAAACTCATTTTTATTAAACACAACGTACAAATCACAATAAAGAATTAGGTTTAACACTGAATAACAGATGCGAACACAATGACAGTTAGGAACAGGGAACGACGCAAGACAACAAGGGGAGGTTTGTTTGGATGCATGATCTTCTATCTCTCTCTTGCAGTGACGTCAATTTTGTAAGTGTCTATTAAAATTCGAAATCATTTTTGGCGTCGGTCGGGATCGAACCCAGATTCCCCTACAAGGTACACATAATAATTTTAAAAAATTAAATACTTTTATTTTTTTCACTATATTTTATTACAAATTTTTTAAACATAGCGTTAAATGAAAATGTATATTTATAATTACTACAGTATAGTATACCACACAAATAAATGATTAATTAGTAGCAAATTTAACAAAAGAATAATGTCCTGATACTTAGTGGTGTATGATTAAATTAGAACAGTTTATGGATTGAAATCTGGATTTTTTCTTAAAATAACAAAGCCCTCCATGATGGGGGATAGGGGTACATATTCTTCTGTGGCTAACTCCGCACGTTCACCGAATGCTAGAAGTACTGGTGTGGTGTGAGTTTGGAATCCTGTAATTGTTTTTGGTTTGCCTG
This sequence comes from Ophonus ardosiacus, assembly GCA_943142095.1. Taxonomy (NCBI): domain Eukaryota; kingdom Metazoa; phylum Arthropoda; class Insecta; order Coleoptera; family Carabidae; genus Ophonus; species Ophonus ardosiacus. The sequence continues at coordinate 44,638,189 of OW964833.1, read as the reverse complement.
CTTGACCCACTACGTCTACGGCCTGGAAAATATTTTAAAATTTTATTAAAATGGGTTCAGGATATATTAATTTTATGTTACAAAAGAAGGTTTATGAATACAACACAAGTTTTAAAATATTCCATTCATTACACTAGTTATAATTTTAAATTAATAAATTAAAGAAATATTAAAAATGTATTATTGCTTATCAAATGAGAAAAAAAAATCAAACTTCACATCAAAATACACTGCTGAACAAAAAAATGGGACACTTGGTTTTTTTAATTTAAATTTTTTTATAATCTCGATAACTATAAAGCTACGAAGTCGGTTAATTACACACAAGTTGTACTATATTAGGATACCATTTTAGAAATACCTATATTGTTTAGAAATGCATGTCACTAGATACAGACAAATATATATGGTGTTAATACTAAGTCGTTACACCCGAAAATAGTAGTTAGAACTCATTAAAATAAACAACTTTTCTTAGTTCCAATTTTTGATTTTGTGCCCCGGTTTGTAGTTATTAGAGTTCTTTTGTTTTTCGAAAAATCGTCATAACTCCCTTATTTTAAAGACTACTGAATTTTTTTTTCTTTCAAATTTACCTTTAGGCTCTCTAAAACATTTAGCATTTACAATTATTTTTTCAAATGACAAAATGGCGATTGATCAAAAATTTCAATACATGATTTTTTGATAACCACTCCATCGATTTTCGAAAGTAAAACATTTATAAAATCCTTAAACTATCTACTACAATATTTGTCCTAAACCTTTTTTTTCAATCTATCCCAAAAAAGTTTTTATTCATTTAAATGACTTATAAGTACAGTGGTTTCAAAAATAATCCTAATTCAGAGTAGGATATAAACAAAAAAACGTATATCAATTTAAAAGTATTTAATTAAATGTCAATTTGACACGAGATATTGTCAAAAATATTATCTAAAAAATATTGTCGTATCCTTATTTTAGAAATAGAAATAAATTAGAAAACGATGAATGGCAATAATCTGTATCCTCCTTTATTATCTTTTCTCCTTATAATTACATTTCACGATCAATTGTGACAACTTGATTTTTGAATTGAATAATGATCAGACATACGTTTCTGTGTTCATAGCCCACTCGGAATTAGGGGTTTTTCTGAACATACTGCACTTATGTAAGTCAAGTAAATGAATAAATACTTTTTTTGGATAGATTGAAAATATTGTAGTAGATAGTTTTTGTCATTTGAAAAATTAAAAAATAATTGTAAATGCCAAATGTTTTAGAGAGCCTACAAATAAATTTGAAAGAAAAAACATTTTCAATAGTCTTTAAAATAAGAGAGTTATGACGATTTTTCGAAAAACAAAAGAACTCCAATAACTACAAACCGGGGCACCACATCAAAAATTGGAACTAAGAAAAGTTGTTTATTTTAATGAGTTGTAACTACCATTTTCGGGTGTAACGACTTAGTATTAACACCCTGTATATATATAGACTGTTAAAAGGTGGAAACGTAGCTTAAATACTTACCATTCCGACTCTTACAGGTACTGGCAACGGATTGAGATCTTCATCAAATGTGACTAACATTCTTGGTTGCATCGCAGCAGCTAATGTATACAATAAGTAATGAGAACGTCCCAATATAACTGAAACAAGATAGTAGTATTAAATTTTGGCACGTAATCCTAATAAAAATTAACCTACTGTTTTTAACGTCGAGAAAACCAACTAAAGTAGCTAGAAGACCAGCGACTGCAACAGGACTTAAAAGTTGTCTGTCACTGTGATACGGACTAAGAGTAAGTGTTCCTTTCCCTAAATGAGTCAATCCTTGCGCAACGCGAACCATAAATAAATTATTGGGATCTTTAGCATGAAATTGAGCTAACTGTCTTAGCATAGCTGCTAATCTAAAATAACAATAAAAAAAACATTTAGTAAAATAATTATTTTATACATTCATTGTGTTAAAAAAAAATCCTAACTCGGAGTAGGCTATGAACAAAAGATATGTCGATTTGAAAGTACTTAATTGAATGTCAATTTGACACGAGATATCAAAAATCTTATTTAAAGAAAACAAAGCTTTTCTTCTTGAATCCTCGTTTTAGCAATAAATTAGAAAACGGTGAATGTCAAATATTGTGTATTCTTCTTTATTAACTTTTCGGCTGGAGTTAAGTTTAACAAGGATTGTAGAAATTGCAATTTTTTTGTTGCAATGTCTTCTTTTAGCTAAAATATAATAAGAAAAGACAGAATGAGAGTGCGCAAACAGGTATTTATATAATTTTTTGTAAAAATATATTCCTAATTTTATCTATAATAAAGTTGTGTTTTTTGTAATGAAATGAACACTGGATATGCTTGTTATTAAGACACAGTACACTTTTCAGTAAAATACCACATGAAAACACAAAAGTGGGGTAGAAAAGTAATTATTAATAGATATTTAAGGGAAAAATGCAACAACCTAAAATGATATGAAAACGTAAGAACACGAACATCGTTCAAATTGAAAGTCGGTAATTAAAAAAATTCTGACGAAAACAATACCTAACGCACACTCATTTTCTAAGAATTTTTTTAAAAAATCCTGACAAAAACAATACCTAATAAAACGAAGGAAAATAAGGGAAAAAAGACAAAATTCTGCAAATATACATTAATTGAAACACTATTCGTATGAAAGCGTAAGTACGTACTTAAACAAAGAAATATATGTGCTTGATCTAACCTAATTTTTTTCAGAAAAAATGCCAAAATCGCTATAAATATTGCTTTCCGCACCCAAATTTTTGTGGTATTTAATGTTTTTAATGGTTTAGCAACTATATATAACCATCAATATAAATTTCTACAATCCTTGTTAAATTTAACTTTAGCCAACTTTTCTCCTTAAAATTACATTTCACGATCAATTTTGACAACTTAACTTTTTAATTGAATAATGATCAGACATACGTTTTTGTGTTCATAGCCTACTCCGAATTAGGTTTTTTTCTAAACACACTGTACAAAATCGGCTATAATAATCTTTTTTTTATATTTACCGCGCATTATTGGTGCCTGCACCAACTAAGCCCATGGCAAAAATAGCATTATGGGCTACCTCTGAGTCACTGTCATGAGAAAATTTACTTAATGTATCCAATATACTAAGTTTAGGATTTGATACTGAAATAAGACCTAAAGCTAAAGGTACTGCACGACGAATTACGGGCTCACAGTAACGTAACAAATGACCAAAAGTTCTAAATGCCATTTCGCTACCGATATCTTCACCCATACTAATTAATGCAATACCAAGTACTGCAACTGCTTGTCGCGAAGACAGATCTTTCTCTTTTTCTTCCTTTTCTTTGTTTTTTTCATTTTTGGTGTTTTTATCTGAACGTGAATCTTCTTTATCGCTGGACTCGTAATGTTCAGAGCAAATATGTAAAAGCTGTTGAACTTTCAGCACATTGCCTGTACCTGCGTAGGCGCATACTTCGACCATAGTAACTGCCATAGATCTGTAGAAAAAAAAAATACAGTGAATAAAATGGTGGTATTAATAAAAATAGGGGATTTCACTCATATCGAATTTTTATATAAATTATATACATAATTCATTCTTCCCATATACCTACAGTATTGGCCATAAAGATAGCAACTTAAAAAAAATTCAATTGCTCTAATGTAAAAACTGGGATTTCAGAAATAAATTACTGCAGTATTAGTGTCTTGAATCAATTTACATTAAAATAATTTGCATTATATTAACAAAAATTTATTCACTTGATAACAATTGGAGATTTTATCAATCGAAACTTTGTGTAACTCAAAAAAACTAAAGACAATGAAAGTTCGAAATACTTCTTTTATTCTTAAAAATTGATTTATGTGCAAAAAAATATTTTTTATTTGGACATAAAAATAAAAATAGCAACTTTTATAAAATTAATATAAAAACTAAATTTTCTAATATTTAGTGTAATAACCGGAACCACGAGAATTTATTACTTCTTCTCGTTTCATCATGAATTCAAGTAATTTTGTTATTACATTTCTATCAATTAATCTTAGTTCATCACTAAATAATACTCTTTTCCACATGTCAGTTGTCCAGTTTACATGATTTTCTGCAAAAAAATAATCGGGCCTTCACGTTCTTCTTCGAAAGAAGTGGTTTCTTTGCAGGCCGACGACTATAAAGTTCTCCTCCAACTAATATTCTTCTTCCCTGTCTTGAAGATATTTTATCTTTAACATTACTTAGTAGAAAGCCCAAAATTTTCTTTGATGATAATAACGGATTTTTAACGATATGTGTTTTATCATTCTGTCGCTTCGGTTTGATGTTTTTTTTTTGTCTACTAGAAATTGTAGAAGGCTCAATATTACCCTTCCTTCGAAAATGGATTATTATTCGTGCTATTGTAGATTTATGCAAATTAAAGTTCTTCGACATTTTATTCCGCGAAGCACCATTTTCATATGATTTAATTATTAAATTGCGAAATTCTTTAGTCAAAGTCTTATTACAACCCATAATTTTGAAGTACTAATTTATATTTTTTAAACAATTATACGATATAAACGTTGAAATTGAGAAAATAAAGACATTCATTATGTAGTTGCTATTTTTATGTCCAGACAAAAGTAAGAATTATGCAAATTAAATAAATTCTATAAATTTAATATAAATTATTTTAACATAAAATAAACTTATTTTAAGAGGTTATTCTTTATGTAATTTATTTTCAATATTCTTATGTTCACTTCAGAGAAATAGAAATTTTTTAAAAGTTGCTATCTTTATGGCCAATACTGTATGTTATTGTCGCAAATTTCTTTTCTATATGTTTTATAATTTTATATAAATGCTAAAATACTTTCAAAACGCGCGGATTTTTCCGGGCTTCATGACGCAACCGAACCCGGCTCTCTTTTATTGGTCGACACTGTAAGTGGGCGTTCCCATCAACTAACTAGTGACTGCCAGACTGTTCCACTAAGTATTTGGTTATGGTGGTTATGCGACTACACGCTGTTGTTTTTACAAATACTTAAAAAATACTAATAAACTATAACTTACAATATACTAAATTTACGATAAGTAATAGAAAAGAAAGTAAGAACAAAATGAAATCTTCAAATATAAAGCGATATAACCTTATAAAAAAAAATCATAATGGGGAATGGAACCGAATCGAACTTCAATTTACGAATTCAAAAACAGCAATACTAACCATTCTACTACGCAGACATTTGAAGATCTTTTCATATTACATAATAATAATAATGTGAAACTATTATTTATTTGCAAATTTTACGGCTATAGTAAAGAAAATGGGCCATTTATAGTTTGTTTTTTTTTATATAGAGTATATGGACAAAAATATGCTATTTACTATAAATTTATATTAAAAATATTTACTTCTTACCTAAAAGGCTCAGGAACAACTTCTAAAGCAGCTATAATCGCTTCAACAGCTTCTTGTCGTCCAAGATGGCACAACCCAAGTCCAAGAGGTAAAAATCTAGCATAAGTATCTTTAAGTTCAGTTTCAGATTTTTCCATTAAAATCTGCATAATAGATGCAGTTACATCAGGATTACATGAACCAACTGCGATCATCCCTGACGCCAACCCAGCCATTCCAATAACTTCCATACTTGATTTACTGTCGCTAAATACGGGTGCAAGAAGACTTAATACTGCTTCGCGATTAGATCCTGCATATGCCAAGCCCAAGCCTAAAATAAGTGTAAGTGTAAATACGAAAGTGTATGTAATTACACACTATTTACCTAATATAGCTCCAATTCTCATTATATTTGAACTATGTAAAACATAATCTGACAAAAGAGCCAAAGCAGGATCACATTCATTACGAACACCGCAATTTACAATACCACAAGCCAAAAGGGCTCCTGATTTGATATGATCTTCAGACGAATATAAATATTTATCTATAGGAGTGAGACCTCCATCAACATCCCACAAGAGAATTAGGCCCAAAGATGCAGTTGCACTTAACATTCCATGTTCCTTGTTCTTAAACAACCATTTATTTCCATCCTCCATGAGCAATTTGTCTTGTCCAAATGCAGCATTTACAAATCCATTAACAAAACTCGCAGCTAAATTCTGTCGAGCTGAATCTACTTGCCCACCACCGAATGGTGGTCTAGTGTTCTCTAAATGGGACTTGTATACATCTTCTGGTGTTTTTGGTTCCATAATATCCAGCTATAATAATATACAGGTATTATGTAAATGAACACCTGTATATATATATATATACGAGCCCCGTCTCACAGCAGTTGGCCCACCCGCTTTAATTTAATTTTATTTAGTTAATTATAATATAAATAATAACTAACGTAAATTATCGCCACTTTTTATTAATAGCTCTGTTCGATGAGAAGTGCTTGAAGTGTAGAGCAGTATAGTGCAGTGCAGTGTAGTGTACACTAGTACAGTCTAATTCTTGTGGTTTCATAAAACACACTAGTGTATATGTGGGCAAGTTTGCTCAGCTGTGAGTAATCAAGCCAAGCATAGCCAAAGGTGTAAAAGGTTAGGTTGTTTATAAACACAGTCATATCATAAAGCTGCAAAAAAGTGACTGCAGAAATGTCTGTTTTAAAGAGCATAGTGAACTAATAAACGATTCTGACGAAGATCAATCATCACTTGATTCTTCATCAGATTCAAAGACAGACATATTAATTAATTCTTTATATAGCAAAACAAAATTTTAGGTTAAATAAACAGATGTGTAGATAGGATAGAATTAAAATGTCTACCGAACAACATTTAGCTACCCCCACTCCTAGTCTGCACTTTCTACACTACCTCGAGAGTCAGGTCAGAAAAGTGAGCACTAGTTCTTAAAATTTTTGTCATCGAACAGCCTGCCAGAAGCTACCCGTTTCTTATAAAACATGTCAGTGCAAGAAAGTTAACACTAGGGCGGCCTAGTACATGTCATCGAACAAAGCTAATATTACTAACATTTTGCTGTTCTAATGACAGATAGCATGATATGTTTTCTAAAATATTTCATTTTTATTGTAAAATGAATTAATATTTAGTTTTACCAAAAACTGAAGAAAACCGGTAAAAATAAACGAATTTAAATCGTAAGGTTCTTAGATTTTCTTAAATAAAATGTCTAAAAGAATTATAGTAATTTAGAATAAAAAGCGATGGTACCCAAAATTAATAAATAACATTGTATTAATATATCGATTTGTGTTACAATTTAACCTTAAATTTTTAATTTTTAGAGAAAAAATTAATTTAACATTTAGCTTTATTGTTGAAAATTTTCATTTTAAATAAAAAGTAATGATTTATTTAATTAATATTACAAACTCTATTAGTTGTCATGGTAAATTAAAATTTAAAAAGTGGGCCAACTGCTGTGAGACGGGGCTCGTATATATATACATGCGTTAATAAAAAAATTTGGCCATAGGCGTGTAATACGGAAAAACAATTTTCCTTTGACCAAAAGTCCTCAACTTTAGACAAAAATGTTTCAAATAAAAGTTGTAAATAATTATATTCTACGCCCAAATCACTAAACACATTTAATTTTGCAGATTTGGTACTCGCAAAATCGAATTCGAAATTGTATAAATATTGCACATTTGTAGCGCTAGCCACAGAATTGAAACAAAATTATAAAAGAATGCGTATCAATTGAACTGTCACAAATTGTGTTTTCAAATAAAAGTTACAGATAATTCAATTCTGCACCTGCACCACTACACATGTATTATTTTTAAAATCTAGCAATTAAATAACTTTAATTTTTTTTTACATTTTGTAATCTATAAAATTAAATTTTTGACAGTTCAAACGATATGAAATAATTTGAGGTAGCTCGTTTAGCTGTTACACCCTGTATATATATAATATTTACGATTTATTTTACCTCTCTTGCTAAATTTAAGAAATGATTATTTAAATGGCAATTAGCCATGATTTCAGTCAAGTCATCATATTCAGTAGTATTTTCATTAATCTCTAAATAAATCTGCTGCCTGCCAAGCATAAATGCTAATTGTTTTTGGATGGACCTTAAATGAAAACATATTTGATATAAAATAAAAACAATATTCATATTAATAAACTTACACATCTGGGCAAGATGTAAAAATTTCTTCAATAAGTTGATGATCATTTAATTGCATAGCTAATCTTAAAGCTTGAGGATATTGTCCAAATTTTTGAAATAAACGTAAAGCTGTTTGCAACAGAGTTGTATTTTCAGGATCGGCAACATATGGTACACAACTGGAAAAATAAATATATATGTTAAATGTTAAAGAAAGTTCTATTAAAACTATAATATACAGGTAGGTAGGTAGGGATCTTCGGGAAGCAGATTCCAGGTGTGACAAAGCAATCAACAGTAATACATATTAAACAAGTATTTCTTGTTTTCTTTTTATGTAGATCTTTTCCATTAATCTCAGGTCAGTAAAGAATATATAACCTGCCTTTCATTTCTTGCTGTTCTTTATCTATATCACAATTTAATCCAATCTGTGTTTCTGAAACATTTTCATACTATTTTAAACTTATGAATTATTTGCAAAAATATACCGGTGTGTACTTTTCTTCCGAGCCAAAGGAATAAGAGTACAATGGTAAAATTTTCATATGACTGCAATTTCTACCCTAAAGTTTTTGACATTGGAAGAAAATTCATTTCATGTAAAATTGTGTGTTTATTAGTTGTTTTCTTTCTGTGTGGATGATGAACTGTTAATTATATATATATATATATATATATATATATATATATATATATATATATATATATATATATATATATATATATATATATATATAAAAAATATATTAAAAAAGAATTAATTTTTGTTACCTTGTTAAGTAGAGACAGACTCTTGGATAAGCATTTTCGTCTACAAATTCTTCAAGTAAATCAAGGCGTTCAATTTCCATCAGAAGATCACATGCTTCAGCTTCTGCATTGTGAGCCATGTTATACGGCACTATTTGACGAGCTAATAAAATTAACTTTTCTTTTAATGCTGTTTCACCGTCATCTTCACCAGTCATATCAGCCCATTCGCCAGCAATTTCACCAGCTAAATGTCTACAAAAATGTATATTTGAATTACAACGAAATGCATTGAGTAACTACGTTTACCTAACATATTCATGGCCCCAATCGCCGATTTGATTCAATTCTGACATCAAACGATATTTCAAACATTCTCGTTTGTCACCCATAGTCATCGCCAATACTGAAACAACATCAGCACACATTTTCTTTACTTGTGGGTGCTTGAGGTTATTGTATATCTCTTTCATGGTATTATAGTGGGGTCTCATAAATTTTAGAGGTTTTGGTACAGATGTCATAGAAGTAGTGGACGCTCGAATTTGATTTGCCAACGTTTGCAACGCTGCGTGATACAATCTGGGATCATTTTCCTGAAGATATAACCACAATACAACATAAAAAAAATGTAACTAATCACACAATTATACCTGAAGTCTGTCAACGCAGAGGGTCAATTCTTCTTGAAGTAATTTATCTTCCTCTGACTACAAAAATAAATAAAACTTATTCATGCTATTAGTTCAGTATATTCATTCTTGTGATATTACCAATTCGGACTTGTCATCCTCCACCTGACTGTCTGTTTTTGCCGGTGATACTTTTTCCGTCATATTGATCTTTCAGAATCTTAAACTGAATACCCAATTTGATTTAAAAGCACAATTTAAATGATTTCTTTTGTCGTACTTAGCAACAACAATGTAAATGTTATACTTCACGCTTCTTTAATCAGCAAGATTTCGATAACCGTAAATGAACTCGCAACTGGCACTGCCAACTTAAGAAAATACATTCTATTCATTCTGCGATGTCATTCGTCAGTGGATTTAGTAATTTCTTTGCTATTTGTTACAGCTTACAGCACTGATTATCAATTATTACTAATGTCCGTGCTAATGTCAAAATAAACAAGTCAAAATAAATATATCGATTGGGACAAATACAGTCAGTAGTGCTTATTTTTAATGTTAGATGTTAACATGTAAATTTCTAGTTATTATTTGATATTATATATAATGAATACACAAATATTGAATAGAGATAAAATCCACCTCCACGTAAAAAATAATGCAGGATCAAGCAGTTCACAAAACAAAGCAGAAGACGATGTTGAAAACAGGGTTAAAGCCCGGTTAATGTCAATGTGGAACAATATGAAATATGGATGGACTGTAAAATTAAAAACTAATTTCTCTAAAGAATCACCAGTATGGCTTTTGGGAAGATGTTATCATAAAAAATATGAAAACGAAACCACAACCGAATTGGGTACAGATGTAGCTTTTGCACAGAGTCAGGGACAGGTTATATAATTAGGTTATAACTTGAATACTTTATAATTAATATTTATATGCCTGCAGATTGTTAACGATGAAGATGAAGCTGAAGGCATTGAGGGATTTAAATTAGATTTCATTAGTCGACTTTGGTTAACATATCGCAGAGAGTTTCCTATTTTGAATGGCTCTAGTTTTAGTTCGGATTGTGGTTGGGGTTGTATGTTGCGGAGCGGACAAATGATGCTTGCTCAAGCTCTGGTGTGTCATTTTCTTGGCAGGAGTAAGTTAATTATTAACAAAGTATTGGTTTCGTACTTCACTTCTAATTAATTAGGTTGGCGTTGGAATCCTGATCAGCCGATTATTACTAGAGAAGGTTTTACAAAAGATGCATACCATCGTATGATTATTAAATGGTTTGGAGATAAACCTTCTCGAAATAGCCCATTATCCATTCATACACTAGTATCTCTGGGTGAAGCATCTGGGAAACAACCAGGAGACTGGTATGGACCTGCTTTTGTGGCTCATTTACTTAGGTAACACTAATATTCCTTCTCAATCGTTTAATATATTTGTTCTATTGGTATTATTTGTCCTAGACAAGCTGTGCAATTTGCATCTAGAGAAAACTATGAATTCGACAATTTAAATGTTTATGTGGCTCAAGATTGTGCTGTATATATTCAAGATATTATAGAAGAATGTTCACAACCTGATGACAAATGGAAATCTTTAGTAATAATGGTTCCTGTTCGACTAGGTGCGGAAAAGTTTAATCATGTATATGGACCATGTTTAACTACTCTCTTGAGCCATGAAAATTGTATTGGTATTATTGGTGGTAAACCTAAACATTCGTTGTATTTTGTAGGTTATCAAGGTATGAATTATATTACATTTTTTTCTCCTTTTATCATTATTATTTTCGTTTTTCTGAGTCAATAGTTATACGGAATGTTCATAAAATACAAGTCAATAAATTTAGGGCAGGGTTCGAAAATATCATGATATTTATATAAACATCATATCAAGCGATATATATCATTCTGTGAAATATTTTATTATTAAATAAAAATACACACATTTCAAACGTAAACTTGTATTTAAAAACTAAATATGTACATAAACTTAATATATGACGTTGGATAATAGTACAAAAGAATAATAATTTATAACAGAGTTAAAAGAGACATTTCTTCATCTGAAGAATCATTTATGAGATCACTGTGACCTTCAGTTGAATCTGATGATTCCCATGCCCATTCGAGGTTGGTCTTCTTCTCGTTAGTCTTAGGGAGGTATTAAGCGATCTGCTCATGTGTGCTATTTTCGGAAGAATCCAGATTTATTCAGAATAAAATAAATGAATATATCGTGATATATATCAAACTATAAATATCATGATATATATCCTCCGAACCCTAATTTAGGGTGGATAATACATTTCAAAACAATAATAAAAGTTATGTAAAAATGTACCTATTCTGAAATGTTTAGTTACAGGTTGTTAATTAAAAGGTGGGCCATAGACCTTTAACATGAGAAATCAGTTTTTTCTTGTGGAAAAGTTCCCAGATTTTAGTTATAGGCTAAATCAGTAAATAGATTTTATTTTGCACGTTTGGTAACCTGTAAAATCGAATTTGAAATTTTATAAATATTGCTCATTTATAGTGATAGCCATAGAATTGAAACAAAATTACAAAGAAAAGAATATCGTTTGAACTGTCAGAAATTCAGTTTTCAAATAAAAGTTACAAATAATTAAATTCTGTACCTATATCACTTAACAGATTTTATTTTTAAATTCTTCACTTTGGGCAAAGAAAAACCGTTTTCCCGTGATAAACGTCTATGACCCGCTTTTTAATTAATACCTGTATATATTTTTAACAAACAAAAAACATAGTGGACTATAAATTTAAGGTGGACAAAACATATTAAAACAATAAGAAAATTAGCTAGAAGTGCTTATTGATTTCAATATATTTTCTGCTTTAAATGAAATCACAGAATATCGAACGAAACATGAAACATATTCAGACAGTTTTTTTTTTCATTATTTTTTTATGACAGTTGCGGAAGGCAATTTTTTACATTTACTGCGTTTTTGCTTATGAGTGCAGTATAAAGTATTTAAATATAGCTGCATTAATTAATTGAATTTTAATTTTTATAGACGATAAATTAATACATTTAGATCCACATTATTGTCAAGAAATGGTAGATGTTTGGGCTCCAGGTTTCTCTTTAACAAGTTTCCATTGTCGATCTCCTAGAAAAATGCACTTAAGTAAAATGGATCCATCTTGTTGTATTGGTTTTTATTGTTCTACAAAAGTAGACTTCTTCAATTTTATTAAAACTGTTCAACCAGTAAGTTATTTTAGGATACATTTGTATTTTTACTTTATGGTAACGAAATTTTAAATTTACATTTAACTCAAAAAAAAGTGATCTCTACGTAGAAATATACGTGTATCCCTTTTTAAATTATAAATATTAAATAATTAAAATAATAAGAATTTTTACGTAGTTTTTAGTTCCTCCATCTACTCAAAAGAATACTAGTGAATATCCTATGTTCGTGTTTTGCGAAGGACGTAGTACAGATGCATTACCTCCACCAATGATCTGTCCAAATTTGGATGTAAATTACACTCAATATAATCCAGGAGCTGATGATGATCTTGAAAGTGAAGAATTTGAAATACTATAAATTTCAACACAATACATTGAATCTCAGTGGTATCACTTCTGTTATCATAAATGACATTATTCTATAACAGTATATTTATACTCATACTGTTCACATTTTTCAATCTCCGGTACATATTATTTATATTGTAAATTGAGTACTTTAAACATTTAAGTTTAAATTGTTAATTTTACATTATTTATTGCAATATTTATGAAAAAAAATGTAATAAATTATTTAGTAAAGCAAATATTGTTAGTTTTAGATATTTAGTTTTGAATTAACTTATATCATCCCTATATGCAAAACACAAACAAATAAGTAGTTAATTTTCTTGTGAGACTTGATAATTTTATTTTATAAACTCTGGCAGTTTAAAAAATGCATTTTTTAAAAATAAGAACTTGTTCGAAATTCAATATTCCGATTTATAAAGTTAATTTTCCTACAACAATTTACTGATTTTATTAATTATTTGATTATGGTAAATAAATGAACATATATTTATTATTTCATTTTATTTCTCTTATTTTATACAAATATAATATCAATCTACAATAAAACAGTAAAATGTGTGAACAAAAATTTCAGTCTTTTTTGTTAAGTATTATTTGTGGCTTGACAGGGCGAGAATAAGTGCTTGATATTAAGAGCTGAAACTGTGGTTTTAATGTTAGTTGTACTCCTTTTTTAATTGTTCTTGCCGTTCTTGCATTTATGTCGAGAGTTAATTCGGCAACACAGAAAAGATCAGTCGGCCATCTGATAAACGAAGAGTAAAACGAAAATTATATGAAGTAGAAACAATCGTCAACAAATGATAAAGTGTAATTATTTACCTTAATTTTAGTTGGCTGAATTATGAATGACAATATGAAATATATTAAGAAACAATTGAAAAATAAATTACAGATCATCATTTGTTTATTTTGATTCTATATATATTAGCTGACCCGCCCCGGCTTCGCACGATTAGCTACACGTGTACCAGTATATTTTCACATTTACTTCGGAGACATGCGCTGCGTAGGGAGCCGGCGACCTGCCTCGCATCGTACATGTAACAGGCTCCGCCCACTGCCCTCTCGATCCCCGCACCGCACCTAACAGAGCCCTTTTCTAAACATGTCTCGGATACTTTTACTTATGTACATATGATGCAAGCTATCTCTCCGACAAATATCAAAAATCTGCTAACGGTTAAAACTTAACTACATATACATACAAAAATAATTGAAATCGTTCCCTATTGTAACCCCTTGAGGGATGATTTTTCAAAAACGCTAAAATACTTTATTTCTTACCAAAAGCATAAATAAGAATTTTTATATCCCAAACTTGAGAAATGATGGGTTCTCCATACAAACTTTCATCCCCTATTTCACCCTTTCAAATTTTATTTTCGCGACAAAATGTAGCCTATGCCCTTCTCCAAGGTCCAATCAATCTCTATACCAAAATTGGTTCAGCGGTTTAGGCGTAAAAACGTAACAGACAGACAGAGTTACTTTCGCATTTATTATATTAGTATAGGATATATATTTCTTTTCAGTCGATTATTTTCGGATAATTTAATTATTTTTTTCTATGTTGCTTTTGCGTGTATTTTTATTTTGCTTCTTGAATTACTCTTGTATTTATTAATTAAAATTTATTAGCAAAAAAATAATTTTTATAATCTCTACTGTTATTGGACTAAAACTTTTGCGCACGAGTTAAAAAATATGTATAATTAATATATTTATATTTGTAACTACGTTTCTTTTACGAAAAATTTAATTATTGTCATCAGTTTCAATTAAACAAATGTAATTTATAATTTTGCTGATTGCTCATGTTGTACTGGAATCTTTGATTCCAGGCATTTGAATACCTGTGGCCAAATTTCATCAGAAGTTTTTCCATGAAATTCTTGAAGTATTCCAATTTTTTTATAAAATTCTATTACAGGCTTTGTTAATCTGTCATATTCTTCCAGCCTCTTCCTTACTACTTCTGGTTTGTCATCTTCTCTTTGAATTAAATCTTCTCCTGTTATATCATCTTTCCCAGCGACTTTAGGTGCATTGAAATCATTGTTATAAACTCTTCCACTAGACATATGAATCCAACGGCCTTTTACTCTATTAATAATTATGTCAAAAGGAACACATAAATTTACTGCTAAATCAATTGGTTGTACTTTCCGCAACTCCACCGCTTGATTGACTGTTCTAGGAAAACCTAGAAAAGAAAGAGGTTAAGTGAACTTTACAATATAATTACACTGACAATAATATTGAATCTTACCATCCAATAGCCAACTTTTATTTTTCACTGCATTTATTTCATTCACTATAAATTTTATCATAAAATTGTCAGGAACTAATTTACCAGAGTCAATATATTCTTTCGCAGTTTTTCCCAATTCTGTAATTATATAAGATTATCAAATTTTGGTTATGTTGTGATAGTTTTGAATTTATTAAAATTCCAAGTACTGGCATATATCTCGTACTTAAATATTGTATATATTATTAATATATTGTATACCTGTGTTATTCTGGATGTGCCAGCGTAATTTATCTCCGCTAGAAATATATGCCAAATCAAAATTTTTAATTATCCTCGCAGAAATTGTTCCTTTTCCAGAAGCAGGAGCACCCAATATTAAAATTTTAAATAGTTTAGAAACCATTTTGTACGAATTAGAATATTTATACGTATGTACTTTGTGCTGAAAGTCTAGTCGTGCAGGTAACCTGACAAACGACCTTTGGATTCATTGTAAATATTATAATATATAGTTCTAGAAAAACACTTAAACACGAAATATATAATAAATGTGTTTATTAACAAAATATCATTCTTTACAAATATAAAAACACACGGTATGAAAAATCGTTTCATGTACTAGTAGCTATATATAAATAACATGTCTTCTGTAAAACAAATTAAAAAAAAAATGTATAATATAAAAAATATTAGCGCCGATATTTCTTTAAGCGAATATCTGCTTCCCATGCATTCTTAAACTTTATATAGAGTAACATTGCGGCCCTGGCATCTTCAATAGAGCTATGCTCCCCATTTTGAATGTCCATGTTCAGAAATCGAGAAGCCAAAAATCTTAAACTAGGCGTATTGCCATTATTTTCATCTCTAAATTTTTTAAATTTCGATGTGTCTCTAATATATTTTTTATTATGGGTAAGGAACAACACATTCAAATCATTGCGAACAGCATGTCCAATAAGCAGTTTTCCATTTATAATTGCATACACCTCGGCTTGCACTGTTTTGAAATCGCGGCCGTTGACTAGATCAGATGGTCTAACTCCAGACACAGAAGTGCGGTAGTCAATGACCTATAAAGCAAAAAAATTATTAACGGGTGCTATTTTGCTGGCAACATATTAATTAAACATATGAAGAAGTCTAAACTAACAGTGATAATAAAATTTGAGTCTGGCAAATTTACCTTTTGAGTTGGCTTCACAAATGTGTCGTACACGACTGTTCCATTTTCATCTACCAAAGAGACTCGTGCTAACATATGATCACGTCCTGATTCATTTATTCCAACCATCTCACAATCAATACCAATACATCTACCAGTACTTGGTGGTGCCAGAGTTTCCATTTTCTTGTGTTTAATATTTACATTCTTAATTTCACTTTCCGATGAAGTTAGGCTTTTTGGAAACTTTTGAGCAATCTTTTTATTTACACTAGACTTGCTTGTATCAATGTATGAATTCCAATTCGAAGGTAGTTTACCACGTTTTAAATTAATTTTAGAAGGTTTAGAATTATCACTCTTTTCATTTGTACTTTTGCTCTGTTCCTTGTTATCTTCAATCTTTTCCTTGTTACTAGACTTCACAGCCACAGATTTCCTTTTCGTTTTCGCCATATAAACGTTAACAGAGAATATTTGGATTTTGTACTGATTTCATATTTACATAACCAAACTAAAAGGTATACAAAAGAAATAAGGTTATAAAACAATTTACTTCTCAGTACTGCCAAATACACTTATAAATATAACTATATTTAAATAATGAAAAGTTTTTTATTAAATAACACAAAAATATAGATCTAGAGGCCAATTTATTAATTTTGAGATAATAAACATAAGTTAAAATAACTAATAGATTATTTGAGTAGAATAGTGCTGTTGGTATGATTACTTGTGGGCAAGAATCCCCCAAATATTTATCGGGCAACTGGCAACACTGGGATGCGTTCGATTGTGCTGGATAATGTTAATATATAGGAATAGGTCTTCTAAAATATTTATTACGATTTTATATATAAGCATGTATAACTTTATAATTATTATTGTATTATATATATAAAAGTGGTTATTTTAAAAATATATTAAAACTTGTTACGATTATTTACAACATATTGAAAATAGATGTAATGCAAAAATACATGATTATATATGAATATTTTTATTTTCGCTGTAAAAGAACTTTGAAGTGTGATTGTTCATTATGTTTTAAGTAAATAGTACTTCTCTTACTCTTGTCTGTTTTGAAAACATATAAGGGCAACACAAATGAACATGGGAATAAACATAAAAATAATTCCCAACTTTTTGTTTACTAAATCATAAAGTGTTAGTACAATCTATACACGTGATTAGTTACTATATGTAGTGTAGAACTTAAAAGTGTAATGTCAGTGTATCTATATATTAACACATTTTTCAATGCAAAATAGATCTGCAATTTTTTTATTGAGTATCATTACATTGCCAAATCTTTTATTTTTTTGAAATAATTTATAAGATTGATAAAAAAATATCATTAAACTGAGTCCCATTTGCGCACAGAAATTATTAAATCATTTTGATGTTTCATATAATTGTCAAGTAATTTATTCAACAAGTGCATAACAAGAATAATTGTACAAAAAAAGATAAAATAAATAAAATACATGAAATTAATTTATATTTATTATTGAAATTTTTGTAATATAACAGAATGATGAGATGCAATTTAATTTCTCGGATTCTCTCTCCGATACTGTACGCAAGATTTAAGGTATAGTAGAAATTAATTAAAATTAATATAATATTCAGTAGGAAAGTAAAAATATATAAGAATATTTTTTATTAGTTTATTTTTATAATATAAATGGCAGTAAGAAGATATTTTGTTATAAATGACATTTGTTGTTTTTTTTTTGTAAATAGCGTTAATAATAATTTTAAGTATTGAAATAATTATAAAAACTTTTAGGAGCTTGAAGGTCAATATTTAAGAGGTCACAACAATATTATCATTTTATGTTATCACAAATTAAGCAATAATAATGAAATATTAACATAGATATTAAAGTAATAGAGCATATTTCCAATTTTAGAAAAATGCAAACCATTTGAAGAAGAATATATATGACACAACATACATTGCAAATCCAGCATGTTACATTAATGTTTATCAAACTCAAGTTCGATTGTTTCGCACCAGTTGCACTTGCAAAAAAATAATTTCATTTAATTTATCTGATATTGGAGAAGGCATCAGAGAAGTCATAATTAAGGAATGGTAAATTATAAAAATTGATTTTCACATTATTCACATAAATATACATATCTACATATACTGGTATCCCAAAAAACTTATTCTCTAAATCTAAAATAACGTACTCGTATTTTTTAAAATTTGTTAAATATTAATAGAATTAAAAAAAACGGCATTAAAATAAGAGATCGGTAGCATATGGTATGACTAGCTAATGAAAGTTGGCGTTTAAATTATTTTATAGATGTTGTTTCTTTTGAAATTTTTTCGTATGCTTCGAATTTGAAAGGAAACTGACCTTTATGTATTTTGTTACCCATTCAAATACTGAACTAGTATTTCCCAAAAATATATTTATGAAGCTGCATTGTATTGGTCATATATGCACATACATATATACATACAATAGGGAAAAAGTATTTCCCGTTTGTGTGAGAGAATTTTGTATTGAAATTACCTATGTAAGAAACAATTAATATTAATATTGAGATATATAAATAATGTATGTGCCTTGTTTGACATGTATTAATAGTACAGTCATACAAAAAGTCTCCATACGACAATAATTTCAGTCTATTTTAGGAAAAATAGCATTCTAAACCCCAATATATAATATTTTTTTAATTCAAAATGAAAAGTATTATGTTATGTTATTATATATATATATATATATATATAATAAATAATATAGTTATTTATTTACGGGGTAAACATTGAAAGTATTGATCACAAGATCAAGAATAAGATACAGTGTTTGTTTTTGGGGAAATTCATCCACAAGTAATGAGGTTTTTGTAGCCCAAAAAAGAATAGTAAGATGCCTGGCTGGTGCAACTCACCGGAGTAGCTGCAGAGAATTATTTAAAAAAATGCATATTCTTCCACTTTCATGTCTTTTCATTCTCGATTTATGTATTTTGATACATAAAAATAAAGAAAATATCATGTTAAACAGAAATTACCACCAGTTCAATACAAGAACTAAAAATGACTTTCGTATGCCATTAATTAGAACCAAAATTGGAGAAAATTCACCCTATATACTTGGATTGTACATCTACATCTGTTTATCTCCTAATATTAGAAACTTAAACAATATTACAACTTTTAAAAAACATCTTAAAATGTTTCTAATTGAACACTGTTTTTATAATTTAGAAGAATTTTATCAATTTTATAAAAAATGATGTAGTTCTCATTGTCTTGTTTATTTTCTTTGTACTGACCTTTTTCTATACACATTGTACTACTGTGTCTTCGAAAATAAAAAGAATTATTATTATTACAAACAAGTCTCCGTACAATAATCAAAACATTGAGTCTGCCAGTCATATTTTTAGCAAATCGCTTCTTAATTTCAAAACATTTATTGAATAGTACAGTAATATAAATAGTTAATTTTATGCAAGTTTAGATTTTCAAAAATGATGTATGGAATTTACCAAGTTTAAAATTTTATTTTACTAAAAAATAAAATATTTCATGCACCTGTTATTTCTAAATATTATTTACTCAGGTATGTGAAGCCTGGAGATAAAGTATCACAATTTGAAAATATTTGCGAAGTACAAAGTGATAAGGCTTCTGTAACAATTACTAGCAGATATGATGGAGTTGTAACAAAACTATACCACGCAGTTGATGAAATTGCTCTAGTTGGAAAACCATTGGTTGATATAGATACGATAGAAAATGGTAATTTTGTTACTATATTATTAAATAAATATACTTTAATTATGTTTTTTAGATACCTTAATAAATAATGACGAAAGAACTAGACAAGTAGAAAATAAAATAAATATACCAAGTTCAGCAAGCAACGATAATACTAAACCTATTTCAATAAAAGAAGAAAATATTGTAGATCAAGTAATACGTACTGGTAAGTAAACATTTACTTTGTACAGGCTGTTTCAAAGAAAGTAAAAAAAATTAAGGGCATATAGTACTGACAAAAATGAGTAAAAAAAGCTTAATCAACATAGGTGTGAAAATTGTAATGCTTTATACATAGGCCAAAGTGGTAGAAATTTTAAAACTAGAACATAACTTAACAAAAAAAAAAAAAAAATTGTGAAACAAATCAAGAATATTCTTTTTTATTTACTTATAGGTCTGATCTACAACTGTTAAATGAAAAATCGAAGAAAAACTGAAAATGATAGTGATCGAACAAAATTTTGTCTATGTCAATAAATAGACTATAAAAAACAATAAATTTTTATATGAAACATTTTTCTCAATTTCTAATAGGTACGAAGTTATATGAAAATTAAATATTGGCCAAGGTCGCCACAACATTTAACCTAGCACAATTATTTGTTTTTAAAAAACAAAAGCACATCTAAGATGACCTCTGGAAGGTAAATAAAAGTCTTATTTAATTAAAGTCGTAACTCTTATAATTTTCAAGATAGCAGAGGTAAACTCCGTAAAAACTCATTTTTCACTGCCTCATATCTCAGAAACTATTGAAGATCGGACCCATGTTGATTAAGCTTTTTTAAGTCAATTTGGTCAGTACCAGTGGCGTAGCCAAGGGGGGTGTTTCCGGGTTTAAACCCTCCCCATTGGTAACATTAATACATATTTTATTTTAATAAATAAATTATCTATTTCATTTCTATTTCGATCCCGACCGGCGCCAAATATTTCGAATTTTAAATGGCACAAAAGTGACCCCTGTGGTGCACTCTCCACGCCAGCAATGAGTGCCAGTGAGGTGACGCCTGGGAAGCGCCTGCACGGTACAAATATGTCATCATCATTACCGATATCTGCGTGATGATATATTTATTTATTTATTTATTTATTTCATAAAACGTATAAGTTTGATGCAAAATTGTAACTAACAAAAATAGGTAGAGTACCTATAATATGTGCGAGTAGTATTTACTTCTACACAATGAACTCTCTCCCCTACATATATTCAATATCCAGCCCCATTTGAAAATCCTGGCTACGCCACTGGTCAGTACTATATGCCCTTAACATTTTTTACACTTTCTTTGAAACACCTGTATATTATTTTACATAGCTTATTCGTTCTGTATATTTTTTAATAGGTAGAAATCGAGGCATTGCTATTCCTTCTGTGCGAAGACTTGCCAAAGAAAATAATGTATTTATTGTGTTTTAAATCAATATTCATCTTTATTCATGCAAATTTATATTTTATAGATTAAGTTAATGGATTTACAAGGGAGTGGAAAAGATGGTAGAATTTTAAAAGACGATATTTTAAATTATATTAATAACAAAAATACATTATCCATTGAAAGAAAGGATGAAACTAGAATAGAACCAATTCGAGGATATACACGAGCTATGATAAAAACAATGACAGAGGCAATGGTAATAAAATTTATTATGTGTATTATAATTGGGCTGCTAAACTTAATAACTTTCTGCAAAAGTATTCCTAATACATGTCTAATACTACTACGCGATATTTAAAATTTAAATATTCATATTGAGTGTCTGATCGGGTAACTGTACGCACGGTACAAATATTTCATCATTACGGAAAAATTAACTTTATTTAATAATATACACATTTATTTATTTATTTCATACCTTCTTTAGTATTTTCATAGAAAATTGTATATTATATAATTTTGAGAACTGAATTAGTAGATATAGAATCTAAATAAACAAATGATGATCTGTGTAGTTTTCATTTCATTTCATTGAAAAACTTAGGCTAATTTCAACATAGATTCCCATTTAAAAAGAATATATTTACATTCATTATGTCTCGAGAGTGATCAAGTTTTTAAAAAATCTAATCACATTGCGATATTCTACATAAAAAATCTTTCATAATAGAGTTTTTCAAAAAGAACGAAAAACAATTGTTGTAAGCTTGTAGTAATTTAATGTAATTTGTTAATTTTTAGACAATTCCACATATGGGTTATTGCGACGAAATACGCGTTACAAATCTAGTGAAATTAAGAGAAAAAATAAAAGACAAATCGAAGGAAATTGATGTAAAAATAACTTATTTACCGTTTTTCATAAAAGCTATATCTAACGGTTTATTGAGATATCCAATTTTAAATTCAAGATTAGATGATAATAAAGAAAATATAATTTATAACAACAACCATAATATTGCTATTGCTATGGACACGCCAACTGGGTTAGCTGTTCCTGTTATAAAAAATGTTCAAGATAAAACTATTATTGAAATTAGTAAAGAAATTAGTAGGCTTCAAAATTTACGGAAGCAATCCAAATTTAGCAAGGAAGATCTTTCAAATGGAACATTTACTTTTTCCAATATTGGAGTGGTAAGTTTATAAAGTTTTAATGTAAATAACTGAAATATAATAACTTTGTTTAGTTATTATGTTTGTGTGTGTGTGTGTGTGTGTGTGTGTGTGTGTGTGTGAGAGAGAGAGAGAGAGAGATAGAGAGAGTGTGTGTGTGTGTGTGCACGTGTGTGAGACAAATTTTTCTCTGACGATAACTTCAATACTACAATTATAATACTTTCGTATTCCTCTTTATGAAGTAGTGTAATAAAAAAAATAGTTGATAGTGTTGATTGATGTGTTGATGTGTAATTTGTCATATAATAAAATATATTAATATAGTACGAGGATACTATTCATCTTTTAAACAAAAATCTTAATATATTTGAAGTTCTTAGCAGTTTATCAATATGAAACAATATCATATTGTCTATACGGTTTGATTTTAGATTTTCCTTCATATTCAATAGATATAGGTTCGATTTTTCAATATCAGGTTAAAATTTTAACTAACAGTTAAATAAACAAAATTGAACCGAAATGAATTGTCAAATGACAGATTTATCATTGCTCTCAACAAAACGATGCAATATTGTTTATTTAACTAAAAGTTAATATTTTGACCAAAGCCCAGTTAAAGAGTTAAAGATTTTATAAAAAAAACATTGTTTATTAATATCAGAAGAAAATACAATGCATTGTTATAATATCAATGTTTTGATTATTGTAATCAATTATTGTCAATTATTTTCTCTTTATTTATTACAATGTTATTATTATTTTTAAATGACTGTAATACGAAATATGACAGATTTCTAAAAGTTCAGCAATTTTTATGTAAGAAAAATTATTTCCCTGAAGGGGAATCGAACCCTAATTAGAAATTTCAGTCATTTCGTCATTATTCAAAAACATATGCAAAGTATTTACAACTTTTTATTTTAGATTGGTGGTACGTACGCAAAACCTGTGATTCTTCCTCCTCAAGTTGCAATACTTGCCTTAGGGGCATTTAATGTGAGTCACTGAAAATTACTACAGTTTGTTGTAAATTTAGCTAATATCAAAATAAAATTTTAGGATGTGCCACGTTTTTCTATTGATGGATCTATAGTTCGTGAAACTGTAACATGTATCAGTGGTTCTGCAGACCATCGCATTATAGATGGAGCAACAATGGCACGATTTTGTAACGTTCTTAAAGAGCAAATAGAAAACCCAGAGTTGTTATTTTTAAATATATAATTTACTCACATATTTAATAATGTATCTTTTTTGGTTTTGATAACATTTTTGTAAACTGTTCTTATTATTAAAATTGCAATGAAAAGAAACTTTAAAAATAAGTAATATTATTAAAATATCTTTCAGAACTCATATTAACAATTAGAATAATTTAGATTAGAATTAGATGTTTGGCATTTGGACAGACTGCTAGATTAAATTTATTTTAAAAAAATTCACGATGCAGTTACTCAGGTTTTATTTTTTTCTGTCTGAACCGTAACAGATATCACAAATTAAACAAAGAGAAAAGTTTACTATTGAATGTATCTTTCTGAAAAAAACTAATTTTACGTTATCGGCGTGGCCATCAAAAAGTTACGGTCTAATCAATGTTGGGACACCTAAGTTTCATATACTAGTGGTTCACTAATAATAACAAGTATAATCTTAAAAGATGACTTATAACCATACGAACTGTCATACCAAATTTCATCCAAATCGAATAAAGCGTTCTGTTATTATAAGCAAAATTATTTTTTTTTTAAGAACTTTGAAGCAGAATTCCGACTAAATGGTACACTTTCCGGTAGAAGCAAATTTAGTTAAATCGTCTTATTTTAGCCTCAGGAATCTGTGGTTAAGCCATGTCCCCCTATTTAAGAGACCTGTATTTATTTATTATAAAGTATTTATTTTTTTTTTTTCATACGTTAATAATGATAAAAGTAATATAATTTAATAATGTCTTAAAATCATTATTTATAAATAGCTACAATTACAAAACAATAAATATGAAATAAATAAAAAAATGTTCGAGTGGTTTCAGCTATCGTGGAGATGAGCATGTTTCGTAGCCTAGAGTGCGGACGTAGTTTAATACAGTCTCGATAACTCTGCTCGAGTTAGCAGTCTGCATGACTTCCTGGACAAGCTGCGCCATTGAAGTCTTCTCCTCATCGGTCAGCTCGTATTTTATCACGTGCACTAACGAAACAAATTCTTCTATCATATAATGGTTTATTAATGTACCGGCCACGCCACCTGAAAATTATACATTATATATATATATATATATATATATATATATAGATGTGGAAAGTACTCGCGACTGTGTCGAATAATTAAGAAAACAAATAGCAGGAATGCAGTCTAGGAGTATATTAGGCTCTAGTAAATAATTGTCACTCTTTACAATTAACCAAGCTGTCGGTTATTTATTTTAACCATGCTCAGGGTTCTAAAATATGTTTAAATTGTTACAAATAAATTACAATTTGTGATTTAATATATTTGTTTACTTACATTGTGTGAGATTAAGTATTAAAATTATATCTACGTCGTACATCGTTTTCTGGAAATGAATTGTCGAAATATCACAGTAACGACAATTCTACATTCTGTTATTAAAAATGTTACAAGAACAAAACAAAAATTTTCCAAAATTCTTTCTCCAGAAAACGATGTACGACGTAGATATAATTTTAATACTTAATCTCACACAATGTAAGTAAACAAATATGTTAAATCACAAATTGTAATTTATTTGTAACAATTTAAACATATTTTAGAACCCTGAGGATGGTTAAAATAAATAACCGAAAGCTTGGTTAATTGTAAAGAGTGACAATTATTTACTAGAGCCCAATATACTCCTAGACTGCATTCTCGCTATTTGTTTTCTTACACTTATATATATATATATATATATATATATATATATATATATATATATATATATATATATAAACAGTGTGTGTCCAAATAATCAACCAGAGTTGTCCCTATGTGTCAATGTGTGCAAAGTCCAATAAAGTAGTGGTGGTAAAAAACAGTGTAACAGAGTATCAAAAATTTAATATGCTCTACATGAAATTTATAATTTAATCGCATTATCACCTAATATTGTTTGTTGCAAATATTTACAAGGGGCACCTTTTGTTAAGCGTGCATTACACGATGTTTTTCTTTTCAGGTGACTTGAAAAGTTTTCTCTCTCGCACAATGAAAAACTGGAACATGCGCTACTTTTTCTTAAAAGTCCCTATAAGTTTTGACTGTCAAGTAACTGTCAAATGTCATTAGTGTTTATGTGTTTATATATTTGAGGGTACAAGTGTGGTATTATTATGATTGATTTTAAACTGAAAAATGGCAAAATGGGGTAGAGAAGTATTGATGGCTAGGTACGAAAAATTCAGTGAGAATTTAATGTAGGTATAACTTAAATTTTGACACTTTGATATTTTAATTCACGCAAAACTTGATCGTGTAAATATACTTGTAAGGTCACTTATAAAGACACTTTTCAAGTCACTTAAATATAAAAACTACATCGCCTAATCCACGCTTTATACTCGCAGTTAGACAAAAGTTATTCATGTTAAAATAATTATTTGTTAAAGAAACTCACCTATAGTTACTCCTGTTTTTCCTCCTAATAACCCGCCGGCCATTGTGCATAAACCAGAGATCATGCCAGCTTTTGCAGATTGAGTTAAACTTACTCTAATATTTTCTTTTTTCAAAACTGTATGTATTTTATTTAATATTTCGATTGTATTAGCGCTTAACATTTTAAAATATGTATAGTTTTAAATATATAGTACTATAAAATAAAGTAGATATGCTCTTTGGTCTTTAGTTTAAAAAAAACTGAAATTTCTGTATGTGATCTTTCCAAATTAAGACGAACGGTGCGATGCGCTTGAACTCGTACATACAGGTGCTCAAATTCACAAATAATTTTGCATTTGGTATAGCCATCTAGTGATAAAAAAGGACATTAAAAGTAAATTAAAAACTGTAATACAAATCTATTATTTATTTATAATCATTTTTTTGTAGTATAACATAAAATTCTTTATAAATATAATTCTAAATTAGTGTTACATAGTATCAATAAAATAATTGCCACCTCCATGGTGGAACGTGTAGAGGCAGCGCTCAAAGCGACCATCACCGCTCGGCCCTGGGGTGGTGGGTTCGATTCTCATCAAGACTTGGATATTTATGTGTGTCTAATAATACATGATTAACAAAAATCGTCAATGGCTAATCGACTCAGTATTGAAAGCCAGGGGGGCAAAGAAATATATTTTATCGTTTACTAATTTATTTTATACTTTGAAACTATACATAACGTTCATAGTTGTATATTGAGTTATGTTCTTAAAGAGAATAAAACTGAGTAGCCGCTGAAGATTGTAACTCAATCTGTCCCATTTTAAACTGTAATCTTTGTAGCCATCGCAAAAGAACAGGATTATGAATACATTGTTTGATTTTATTTGGTAATATTTGTGAACTAACAATTGGAGGGCAATTTCGACAATTTTGCAGTCTTACGTGTAAATGTCCAGGTAACTAAAAATTATTAAAACGTGTTAATTTATATAATTTAGTAGTTTTATACATATACAGGGGGTTAATACTAAGTCGCTATACCCAAAAATGGTAGAACTCATTAAAACAAACAACTTTTCTTAGTTCCAATTTTTGATTTGGTGCTCCGGTTCGTAGTTACTGGAGTTCTTTTGTTTTAAGAAAAATCGTCGTAAATCCCTTATTTTACTTTATTAATGCCCAGTTTTATAAACATCGAATAACTTGCTGAGTTATTACTTTGAAAGTAAATTTAATCGATGAGTAAATAAAAATGTCTGTTTTATAAAATAAGTTACAGAGTAAAATAAGTACTTGCAGAGTAAATATTTTATTCTAGTGATTTACCGACAGAGACATCGTTTATTATTATTCAAACGTCAAAATAAAGTGTCAGTTCTCATTAAAAATGGAAAAAAGAGAGAATGGGGAAAGAATTATACTGAAAAAGATAAAGTGAACATGTTAGAGATAACAAATATATATATGACACATTGTATTTATGTTAGCTTGGAGTAGTTGGGTTTTGTACAGGTGTTAATAAGTAATTTTTACAAGGGTATCCACTATCCCCTAACAAGTAGCAATTACCAAATTCTCTGTTTTCAAGCCTAGCTCTTATTAATGAATTGTTAAATATGTTGCTGTCGTGTGCGGAACCAGGCCATCTAGTAACAACATTCGTTATTTTTAGATTTGCTGAACATACCATTTGGCAATTCACAGAAAACCATCCTTTTCGGTTTCTATAAATTTGTGAGTTCCCTATAAAATAATTAATTTTGACATGTGTCAAATTTATTCTACAGAATAAAATTTACTTCCTCGAAAATCAGTGGAGTAATTTATTCCATAGATTTACTTAGCTAGTATTTTTATTCTTGTTTCAGAAAACGAAAATCTCTGGAATAAACTGTTTTACTTCGAGAATAAATTTTACTTTGCTAGTAATTTACTTATCCATCTTTTATAAAACTGGGCATAAGAAAAGTTGTTTGTTTTAATGAGTTCTAGCTACATTTTCGGCTGTAACGACTTAGTATTAATATCTGTATAAGTGCAAACCACTGAAATATGTACTAACTGGAACTCGCATACTCTACCTATCAGCGTACGCTGCACTGAAGCTCATTGAACAATAATGGCTGGTCCTGTTCGCGCACGTTCGTGCCGAACCGAACCTAGCCGAATAACTCGTATCATAGCTGATCGCTTTGTTTTCTTATTATGCTTCATTTATTTAAATATGCGCCACACGAAATAATTTCCGTCTACTCACGAACTGTCTCGATGTTTGCCAACTACTCCAGCAGCAGGCTTCCGTCTACTCACGAACTGTCTCGATGTTTGCCGACTACTCCAACAGCAGGCTTTCAATGTGCTTCACAGTCACGGTTCGTACGCGCATTCCAGTTAGTATATATTTCAGTGGTGCAAACAAATAAAAATAATTTATGACGTAAAACTTACTTGAATATGATGAGAGAAAAGTATCGGTGTCCATAAAGGTAACAATTTGCACAAAAATGTTGAACGGCACTCAATAAGAGCTTCTAGCATACATAAAAAATGTAAGCTAACCATTTCACTTAGCTGCAAATAATAATTTTATGAATTAATAATTTTAAAGCAACTGATTATATTACCATTTTTGAATGCGAGACTAACTGGAGTACACATGGTGTAACTTTTCCCCAAAAATCAAATAAAATATTCATTGTTGTATTATATACTTCCAAAGTTTGTATATTCGTACAAATTCCATGTTCTAAGTAAATAGTCCATAACTAAAAACTGAGTAATTAAAAGAAATTCAAAATATTATTATTAGAAATTACCTGACACAAAATAAAAACATGAAATAGAGAAGACATATGTAGAACAGAGGCTTTTGGTTGTTCTGCAAAACTAGTCATAATAACTTGTATATGATCCGCAATTTGGCATGAAGCGTCTTGTGGAATTGGTTGACTTATAGTTGATGCATGATTATTACTAGTTCCATACATTGCAGTATGTGTTAATGACCCAAGTAATAACCATGAAAGTAAGCGAACGTGACCAATACACTCCAAAAATTCTCTGACACTAAAAAATAATAAATATCGTAAATATTTATTAGTTTTTTGGATTCATGCTAAAAATCGCATATCCAGATTTTAATGAATAAGCACGTTTCAAGGTCACTAGAATTCGATTTTAACATTTTTACAATGTGTGTGTGTGTGTGTGTGTGTGTATGCCTGGATGTTGGAGGGACGGTGTCTCAAATTCTAAGATCAATTAACTACTTATTCCTTCATCTGACATTAATGAGAAGAGCTGAAAAGGTTATGGTAACAATTGGACAACCGGAAGTAGTAGTTTCTTAAAAAAAATCTTCTAAATATTATTTTTTTGAAATTTGTGTAATTGCAAATATTAAAGATCATATCTCTATCCAACATAATGATGATTTTTTTTTTTATATCTTCTATAGATTTAGAAATAGACACTTATAAATATATAAAATAATCCGTTGCAATGTGTCTAGTAGCCTAAATAACTACATGGAAATCAGCTGAAAAATTAAAATGTTTGTAATTGACAGAAAAATATGAGTTGTCAGCATCAAAAATCTACATTACTGAAGGCTTTTTCTGGGAAGTACATTTAATATTTCTTATTTTATTATTAATTAAATATTTAAATTTATAGGTGTATATATATATATATATATGGGGTCCCGTGGCCGCGTGCCTGAGTGTCTGGTCGCGAACCTGGGGGAACCGGGTTCGATCCCGACAGACGCCAAATATTTCCAATTTTAAATGGCACAAAAATGACCCCTGTGGTGCACTCTCCACACCAGCTATGGGTGCCCGTGAGGTGACGCCTGGTAAGCGCCCACACGGTAAAATATATCGTCATCATTACCGATGTCTACATGTGTTGTAGATACTGGCACACCCAGAAATGGGTAATATGCCGTGATGATATATTTATTTATTTTATTTTTATATATATACGTCAGAAATACCGCCAATCTCGTCAATGAATTTGAAGAATCTCAAACATTTAAGAGTAGGAGGAAACTTATTTATAGAACGAATTAAAAAATATAAAAATATATTAATAATAATTAGAATTTTTGTATGTGTACCAGAAATGTTAAATACAATGTGTACTCATGTAGCCTAATATGGAAATGGCGAGAGGTCTTGTGCTGGCCACAACAGATTTTTATTATATTTACCCTTGCTGTAATGAAGTAGTGTTACACAACCAAGGAAAATATTTCGATATAGCTCTGTTATCTCTTCCATTACTTCTTGTAACTTCTAAAGCGACATACTGAGCAATAGTGCTTTTAACAATACCGCCCAAAGTATCATCATTTAGACCCGCATGTGTTCCTTTACAGTAACTCTAAAATTTATCATAATTAAAACATAAGTATACATCATGAAAATATCAAACACACTTTTATTTTATTTAGAGCATGAAAGTCTGTCAAAAAATCTAAAATATCTCCTAAATGTAATCTCATGCAATCAGATACACTTGTATTGAAGAGGTGTACATATTCTATATTATATTTTGCTGTGCTATTTAGCACAACGCTATTTGGAATGGATCCACCAACATCCTAAAAACGTGAAAACTATAATATTCAAAATCTCGGATATTCAATTTAATACCTGTAAAGCCAGATTAATCAGCAAGAGTAAATTTGAATCTGGTATTGACGTTTTGAATTTCAATGCCTGTATTAACTCAAAAATCATTGTTCTACATAAAAATAATTTGTCTCGTTCCTAAAAAAAATGTGCCTTTTTAATATACCAACATGTTTCAGAGGCGCCCACTTTTTAAAATTTCGAGGGGGGCAAAAAATTATAAAGGGTACAGAGACAAGCAATACTGTAATTCTCCCACTCTCTGTGTCAAACTTATTAAAAATAAGTGTAACAAATTATGAGGACTGACCAAAATAAGTAAAGAAAGCTTAATCAACATGGATCTGATTTTCAACTGTTTTTGAGAAAGAGGCCATTTTGTATAAGAATCGAAGAAAAACTGTCAAAGATAGTGTTTGAACAAAATTTTGTCTATGCCAGTAAAGAGACCATTAAAAAGCAAAAAAAATATATGAAACAATTTTTTCACCTTCTAATAGTTTCGAAGTTATTTGAAAACTAAATATTGGCCAAGGTCGCCACAACATCACTTACTTAAGTCTTACTTGTATAACAGAAACCAATTTGTTTACTGTCACGGTTTCACTTCCACCAATTTTTGTGCATCATCTGGCGTACCACAAGGCTCTGTACTTGGTCCCCTTCTTTTTATTCTTTTTATCAACGATATCGCGACCAACATCAAGTACTCTCATTGTCTAATGTACGCAGATGATTTTAAACTGTTTCGCGAGATTCGTCAATTTGAAGATTGTGAATTTTTGCAACAGGACTTAAACTCAATCTATGAATGGTCAATTAAGAATCAACTATACTTCAATGTTCAAAAATGTCAAGCCATAACCTTTCCCAGAAAGCAAAATATTATTAAATATAACTATAGTATGAACAACAATATTTTAAATCGTACTGATATAATTAAAGATCTAGGCATATTACTTGATCCAAAGTTAAATATGACTATTCACATTGAAGATTTAATTAACAAATGCTTTAGAACACTTGGTTTCATATTCCGCTCCACAATCGATTTCAATAATGTCACCTGTTTTGTAGTTTTATTTAAATCCTTAATACTTAGTAAACTGGATTATTGTTGTACAATTTGGAATCCCAGCCAATTATATCTTATTAATGATATTGAAAGAATTCAAAATAAGTTTTCACTGCCTTATATCTCGGAAACTATTGAAGATCGGACCCATGTTGATTAAGCTTTTTTTTACTCATTTTTCAGTACTATATGCCCACATAATTTGTTACACTTATTTTTTAACACCCTGTATGTAGTAGTGAAGTCGGGAGACGTATAAAACAATATAACATAAATATGGAATATTAAAATCTTCATTTACAGCCACACATCACATAATTAGTCATTAAAATCCTCAGGATTCCTTCGAAATTCCCAAAGTGGGTATATGCCCCCCTGTAGTCAGCGCCTGTGACATGTCTTATTACTTACCTTTGTAAAAGCTCTATTACATAAATAACAAAGATCAACTATGTAATGGTAATCTAATGACTGAGTTTGAATAGTATGACTTAAAACTTTAGAAAATGGATCCAGGATACCCTAAAAAATAAGGAAATATAACAACGAAATTTTTGTTTTTCTTTTGTTTTTACTTTATACTGAGGTATAACAGGTATTTTCAAAACCGAAGTCATAATTCGTAGAAGGGGAATTGTATCATCTAGTTGATTCAGTAGAAATACAGTCCTCCTAAATAAAATTTCTAACTGTGCTAAAAGTGGATTCCATAATGGTACTGTCGGTCCCAAACCAGCTTCAATAGGTAAACAATCCATATAACATGCCATGTTTTGGAAAATCACTGATAATGTTTCTACTGTTAAAGTTTTCTTCGAATTTAAACACTAAAAAATTAAAATTATCTTTTATACTCATTAAAATTTTGCAGATAATTATACTTCTAATAATAATTGTAACGGTGCAATTGGATTTAATTCATTAAAATCGAGTAATGCTTGGGAAACACTTCGAAAAAATTGCATTCTTGCTGATTCTAGAATTATAAATATATTGATAACATCAATTCCAGAAGAATAATATGAACAAACCTGTTGCTTGAGTTTGAAACATTTGAATAAAAATTCCATTCGGAGCAAGTTGATGTAAAATACATCTTAAAAATTGATGAGCTACGCTAATAGCACCTCCAGGTAAGTGTACATTTGTTTCGACTTGCCATGGATACATTGCATTCACTGCAACTCTAAAATATTCGTAAATTATTTTAAATTTATTTTATAATAATATGTATTTACTTTGCGACGATACTTAAAATATCTGGTAGTAAAGGAGCAGCTAACGCAGGCTCCCTATGGATAAATGTTCCTAAAATAATGATACATAAACCAATTTCTTCATCACTATATTCTTCCAAAATTGTGCCACATTCTGAACATCTACAAATTAACAGGAAACATACAGTGAAACCTCTCTTAACGGACAACCCTCTATAGCGGACATCCCTACTAACGGTCAGGATTGCAGAATTTTAAGCTCTACAACTTTTATCTAAAGCTTTTTTGCCTAGAATAATTAGGGAAGCAGGAAATTACGAAAGTATGATTTTACATGTTAAAATCCTATGTTCGTGTGTTCCAGTCATCACAATATATATATATATACCGAGAGTTTTTTTTATCTGTGAACATGGGCGTATGTCATTACCATAGTTACATTTAAAATGATTGACAGCAATGTATTATCGCGTTTTTTTTAAAACTGAACATAGGACGTGACATTTAGTATATCTGTCAATGTCATCAAATTGTCATATTTCAAAATGTATACAGTTGAAGAAAAAGTTCAAATTGTATGGTATAATTCTATACTCTGACATAAGCCTAAGGCAAGAAATAATTAATATAAATTATATTTTATCCCTATTTTTAATAGGAAGAAGTGGAGGCCACTCCACTTCTCCATCACGTCCTATCCAGCGTTGGGGGAATACCTGGTGCAGATATAAGTGAAAATTTTGACGACTCCAATGCCTGCAATTTTGTGAATTTACTTCCCGATTAATATAAAATGTCGCTTCATCAGTAAATAAAATTCGATCCAGTAATATTTCCTCACTATTAATTTTGTTCATCATATCTTCGTAAAAGATATTTCTTCGTTCTATCTCGTTGTGTAATAACTCTTGGTGATTTTGATATTTAAAACTCTTAAAATGTTCTTGTCTTAAAACTTTGTATAATAGTGTTCTTAGTTTCAGAAAAAAAATTATTGACAGGGTGTTGTCACTTTCAATTAATTGCATAATTTCTTGTTTCTTTATATTAACTACAGTATTTGGTCTGATTTTCTTCTTGTGCTGTTTATTGACGCACCTTTAGTTCTGTAGTCATTGTAAATTTTTCTTATAGTTGTTGGACTGGGTCGCTTATTAAAAGTTAATGCACATAAGTCAGAAACTTGTTGTAGACTCGTTATAATTACTCCAATTTACAATTTGAACTTTTCTTTAACTGTATACATTTTGAAGTATGATAATTTGATGACATTGACAGAGATACTAAATGTCACGTCTTATGTTCAGTTTAAAAAAAAACGCGATAATACATTGCTGTCAATCATTTTAAATGTAACTATGGTAATGACATACGCCCATGTTCACTGATAAAAAAAACTCTCGGTATATATCGATGGCTAAGAAGTGATACCTCGTAATTACAAAACTGCAAGTTTACAGGAGAAACAAAAAACTGTTTTAAAGATATTTTTTTTCGCGGAGTGGAAAAAGTATACGATGTCATCCATCCAGGTTTAAGATATTTACGGGGAATCACCAGATGTCACTATTAGCGAATTACAAGCTTTTTGTACTAGTATTCAAATACGAGGTCTCACCACTCAATGAAGATGAAAATTTTTAGTTCATTGACACAAAAATCCGTGAATGGTTATTTCTGTAGATACGAGGTATCAGTTCTTGTTCTTAGCCATCGATATATATATATCTATTGTCTGTGAGGAGGTAAAATGGTGCTAACATGACAGGGGGGGGGGGGGGGCTATAAAACAGGCACCCCTCTGTAACGGACAAAAACTGTGGTCCCATCGGTGTCCGCTATACAGAGGTTTCACTGTATTTATAATAACTGTATTCATATGCATACCTATCATTAACACATTCATCTCCTATTCGAAAAGAACTCTGTTTTAAATCAGTGTTTGCATGGCATACTTGCTGAGATTCGAAATCTAATGTATTGAAAGATGGTGCACACCAAGAGCAATGTTTTTGGCTTTCGCGAAACGAATGGGACGTTAATGTAAAATGGCTAGTTTTTCGTATGCGTTGCCTTTGATTGTGAATTGTGTCCTCTAAATAAAGTTTATATATTTTTCATTTGAAATGTAATTATATTTTTTTAACATACTATGATTTTCTTGAACTTGTCTGTAGAAAGAAGAATGTTCTTCTAAATCAGGCATATGTGGTGGCGATTCTAAAGCAACTTGTTTAATAAGTCTTCTCGGGCTGATACTCTGGGTTGAAGGACTATCCTTAGAATTTGAAAACTACAAATAAATGTGCAACTACTAACTACTATTTATAAGTATGTATATGAGTTCATATAATTAAGTGTAAAAGATGACAAGTTGCATCCTTATTACAAAAATTCTACGAAACAATGTAGTTTATATACCTGATTTGATACTTTCTGTTTATTACTTTTTTGGTTATTAAATTCGTCTAACTTTTGTTTTTCCTCTTCTAATATAAAAATTAAATTTAATTCAATATAACATTATATTAAAAATATAATATTCATACCCAATCGCATTCCTAAAGCTTGCTTCACTTTTTCCACAAGTTGATTAATATCTTTCGAATGAGTACCAACTGGGAGCAGCCTCTCTTGTGCAGGTACATTTATTGTACGAGATTCAACATCAGAAGAAATTAAATCCGGAGAATAATTATTATCTGTATCACATTCTTTAGATGAATCTACAATATTATAAATAAAGGATAATAAATCAATTGAAATTTTATACGAATTTTACCTATAGATAACACATCCATTTTTGATAATGGAGAATCCGGAGACCGGGCATGTACATTTTCATTTAATTGTGTTAAAGGAATTATTTTTACTAAAATAAATTTTCACTGAAGATAAATAAAGACAGTAATGTAATGCATAAAATGATTACCTGCCGAGGCCTTTTGTACTCCAATCGGTAATAATCTCTCAACTGAAGGAGTAACAAGTGAATGATAAATTTTATTATAACGAATCTTATCAACTGGCCAAGTTTCTTCACATTGTTGCGTAGCACTACTGTCTGAAGTAGAGTCCGTGGAAACAGGAGTACACGCAGGAGTATGTATTACGTCATCAATGTCTTTTTTAGCTACTGAATTATCCGAAAATTTCTCTTTATTCTTGTGTTTCTCTTCTAATGTAGTCACAGATAGTTGTTGCGTATCAGTCATAGTAGTTTTAGCTAGAGACATTGAAGAGACAGCTGCGATCGCAGCTACTGTTCCCGCTAAGCCTGAAGAACCAAACGTAGATTGTTTTGAACAGTTCTTATTATTGTTTACTTTCTGTGATGATTGTATTCCAAAGTATGATGATGTCACCATCATTTTCACGCCTTCTTGGACACCCCACTTTTTTAAGTTAGTGGTCTACACAAACAAGTAAATATATGTACTACAACCTACAACTATGTATATGTATATATACAGGTGTCTCAGGACGAGCTTACGCTATCTATATTTTAAATACTATTTAATATAATTTAACGAAATTTGGTATCTAGGGGTTATCCTACATGCCCGTTTCAACTAAAATATTTTCAAAGCAGTAGCACTTCCGGTTTGACCGGAAATTGACCTCAACTTTCTTATTTTAAATGGAATACGCTATATTTTATTTTACCATTGAATGCAGCGGAAAATTTTACATATGAAGCAATAAAAACATTTTACTCATGATCAACTACTTCCGGCGTTATTCAACTTTTTTGATTTTTTGTCTGAAATCCGGCACATTTTCAAAACTCTGTATATCGGGAACGAGATCGAATTTTTATAATCTGGAAAAAGCCTTTTATAAAGGAGACTTTAAGCTACATTATCATAGAAGAATCCTCGAGTATTTATAAAAATGTGACGGGTACGTTACACCAAAATTTCAGTTGACAAACTTCAAAAAAGACAATTTTTTTAAATGGAAACCCCCCCCCCCCCCCCCCCCCCCCCTTTATTACATAAATGTGTTCTACGGCAAAAAATAAGGGTACTTTATGTAACATGTCCTATGTTGAAAGTTGATAAAATTTCAGTAAATTAGAAAAATATGTAGTTGATCATGAGTAAAATGTTTTTATTGCTTCATATGTAAAATTTTCCGCTGCATTCAATGGTAAAATAAAATATACCGTATTCCATTTAAAATAAGAAAGTTGAGGTCAATTTCCGGTCAAACCGGAAGTGCTACTGCTTTGAAAATATTTTAGTTGAAACGGACATGTAGGATAACCCCTAGATACCAAATTTCGTTAAATTATATTAAACAGTATTTAAAATATAGTTAGCGTAAGCTCGTCCTGAGACACCTGTACATATATATATATATATATATATATATATATATATATTATATATATATATATATATATATATTATACGAGGGCAGTTTATAAATCTACCTAGCTATGAAACAAAAGACGAATGATAACAATTTTTTGTTGTCAGATTCGCTTGACATTTTTACTTTTGTGTGCAGAAGGTGTATCGTACCGGTGTCCGTCGCCGGTTGTTTCCATACAGTGGTGTTTGCCACAGTTTGCCGTAATCGCGATTATCAATGAGTGTTGGTGTGTGCCAACACGGTCTCAGTCCGAAATCGCGATTGTTGTGAGTGTTGTTAAGTGATAACACTGTAACCGTCCGTTCCGTTTTCAATTTTGGTGTGTGTCATTATTGCCCGTTATTGTTGACCGTGTGTTGTAGAGGAAAAATCCTGCAAGTATCGCTGGTTCATTTGTATGATTATTTGCCGATAATATGCCAGCGATTGTTACTGTCCGTTGTTTTTTCTAAAATTTTCTTTCTTTTCTCTCTTCTTCTTTTGGCTAGGACGCTGTCCTGTTGCCTAGGTATCATTGTTCTATGGAGGATGATTGCCAACTCTGTGCCCATCTCTTGGGCGGTCGTCCTGGTAATCTCTTCCCCGGGGGGCGTCCATTTTTACAAATTTTGGCAATTCTCATTCTCTCAACATGCTCATTCCATTCCTTTCTTTTCTTCTTTGTCCATTTCACTATATCTAGTACGCCACATTTTTTCCTTACGTCTTCATTTCTTTGTTTGTCTCTAAGTGTTACTCCCGTTATTGCACGTAGGACTTTCATTTCTATTGTTCTTATTTTCTCTTTGGTTTTTTTAGTTTCTGCTCTGGTTTCGGCGGCATACGTCAGTACTGGTCGCACCATAGTTTTGTATATTCTTGTTTTGCATTCTAATCTCATATATTTGTTTCGCCAGATAGTGTCATTTAGACATCCTTCTTCTTCTTCTTCTTCTTCTTCTCTGCTCTATGGCCCATGTAGAGCCTTGACTTCCTCCACAACGCCTCTCCATCACTGTCTATCTTGTGTCGCTTGAATCCAGTTGTGTACCTTCAAGGATCGTAAGTCTTCCACGATGTTGTCCACCCATCTAGTACGAGGCCTGCCTCTTCTTCTTTTACTTGTGGGTGTTAATTTGAATGCTTTTTTTGGGATTCTATTTTGTGGCATGCGGTATAGGTGTCCCAGGCATCTAATTCTTTGTTTTTTTCACCCATCCTACTATATCCTGTTCACCATACATTTGTTGTTGTTCATGGTTCATGCGTGTTCTGTGTATTATCGTACACAGGCCCATATATTTTTCTGAGAACTCTTCGTTCGAAACGCATTAACATTTCTTCGTTTGCTCTTGTTAGGCTCCAAGCCTCGCATCCGTACGTCACGGTTGGTCGGATATTGGTTTTATAAAATTGGACTTTTGACTTTTAGCGATGCAAGTTTTGACTTAAATACAGAGTCTAATGCGAAAAGGCATCTATTCCCAGCCGCTATTCGATTCATTATCTCTGTTGTCATATTATTATTGTACGTTATTAACGTACCCAAATATTGGAACTGATTTACATATTATATATTATTATTCTCTATTATGAGGTACGTGTTGTCTTGTTGTGGATCGTTTTTACCTATCACCGCTTTTGTTTTGTTTATATTGATGCTGAGATCTGCGGATCTTCCAGCCCTTTTTAATTCTGTGAACGCTTCTACAATATCTTCCTCGTTTTTCCCTAACACTGCCACATCATCAGCGTATGCAAGTGCTTGTTTTCTTCGGTTGTAAATCACTCCATTATTGCTAAGATTTGCTTGTCGTACTATGTTTTCCAGCACTGAGTTATAACTTAATGGTGATATAATATCGCCCCGTGTAACTCCTCGTTTTTTTAGACATCCTACTGCTGCTTTTATTGCTTGTTTTGCACTTCCTTGTATTTTCGTTTTAATATATTTTGCAAATCTTCCAAAAAATGATTTTTTTGGCGGAATGGCACAGTTGAGAAAAGTTGGGAAAAGTGTGTTAGTGTTGAAAAACAAAATATTGTTCAAATACAATGTGTCTTCTTTCATAGATATGTAGATTTCTTTATAAACTGCCCCTGTACGTTATTATTTCCAACAAAAAATTCATAATTTTGTAACGATTGAAGATTAAAAAGAACTATCGTAAACTGTAAAAAATACAATATAATAAGCAAAAATCTTACTTGCACAGATTCCTCTTCGCTTCCAATAAACCACATCGGTCTCTTGTTTACAGAGGTCTGAATATTCTGAGAACTCGGACAAAATAATCTATTATCAACACTATGTTCTACTGAGTGTGAATGACTATATTTAGAACTACTTTCATCTGCATTCTCTTCAAAAAAATCCTGTTACATGAATTAATCATATTGAATTATACTAAATCGCTTACAAATATCAAATAAGAAAAAAAAAAATACAAAGAAATAACTAAAACAAAAGAACATAAGATACAATTAGAAGCACTACTAACAAATTTATTAAATTAAACATACATGTACACTTCCAGGTAACGTACTATCCGACAAATCACTCTCTGGAATTGCTATTAGTTCAGATTCTGTATCATCAGCATCCAAACTAAAATTAAATAATTAAAAATTATCGCATATATGATATTTTTATTACCTTGAATCTACGGTTCTGCGAGATTTTTTATCTTTTTGTGAACAAAGGACTGATTCTTCCCAGTGAGTTTCCATAGCTGAATACGTTATAGGTTTTTGGTACATAACTTGCATCTTTCCAGCTTTTGTATTAACAGATACATGACCAGATTGAGAATCTCCGGAATACAAAGGAGATAATGGTGGAGTGTTCATACGATCTAATTGCTCATTATCGGCTCCAAGTGAAGGTTGACTTACATCTTAAAATAAATCACGTATTATAAATACAACATAATGTACAATGTTTATTTGGAAAAATGGACAGGTCGCTAAATACATGTGTTATGTAAGGAAGTGTACAACGCTTAACCCATGGTAGAACTGACCCCATAGATAGTAAATCTGGCAATAATTTTTGTTTAACATGCTTCCTACAAAAACTGAAGGCCTTTAAAACTGACCAATCACGTCGTAGTTCAAAATTTTGTAAAAAAGTAAAAATCAATGTGTTCTCTGGAAAAAATATTGATTATCAAAACGATTTTTGCATGGACGTACAATGTATATTGTTTTTTTTACAAAATAGTCGTGGTCAGGGGCGAAAAGTTACATTTGAGCAAAAATTATTACAACTCACCAAAAAGTTTAATTAAAGTTACAAAAACATCGAGTAGAAAGATATACAGTATTGAAATATAATAAATAAACACTGATTAAATATATAAAACACTTTTAAAAATTTATTATGTGAAATTAAATATGAATTATTTTGATAATTATAACTAGAATGGACTATATACATTTTGCCATTATTTTTGATTCAACTATAACTAATTTAGTTTTTCAATTGTTTATATCAGTCATGATAGCAGAGCTTTAATAATTGTTCAAATTATAGAATAAATAGTTTTTACAATGTTATTATATTCTATAATTTATTACTAAAGTTGTATTAAAATAATTTCTACTGTTTTCAATATTGTTATTCATTTTAGCTTGTTTTGCAAAGTTAAACAAGTTCGTTACATACGGTTGAAACCTGGTTTGAAATATTAAGCGTCAGTTTGATGAGATCTGTTGCAAAGGAAGCATTTACAATGATTTATTTCACAAAAAACATTCATAATAAACATTATTGTGGTTGTGGACATTAATTTTTTAAGTGTAAATGTATTTTTGTAATGTAGTGATATAGTTTTCAAGTGATTTGAATGCTAGTGATTAGACTTTTCAATAAGGCAATTACAGAGTCTACATTTTTAAAGATGACATCAAAAGGTAGGATTAATAATTCTGTTTTAATTGTTATTTTGATGATAATTAGTTTGTCCAACCGGTTCATTTTTTATTAAT
Source organism: Ophonus ardosiacus (assembly GCA_943142095.1). Lineage (NCBI taxonomy): Eukaryota > Metazoa > Arthropoda > Insecta > Coleoptera > Carabidae > Ophonus > Ophonus ardosiacus. The sequence goes on along the minus strand of OW964833.1, from coordinate 44,596,436 downwards.
AAAAGCTTGAAAACCCCTGAAAATGGCCAAAATCTGAAAAAATCGTAAGGGGTACCCCTTACGATTTTTACGATTTTTGGCCATTTTCAGTTATTTTGATTTAGAGATTGTATGCGGTGTTCAAAAATTCTGAAAATTGGTATATTTATGTAATTTTGCCTGTAGAATCGAATGGTGTTGTCGCCAAATTCATATCTCGGCCAATTTTTGGGTTATTACCCAAAAATGGGCAGTTTTGAGTAAAACTTTGAATCTAAATATCTAGATACATAAAAATTAGATTTTTGAAAATTTTGAAGTTTTTATCTTAATTTGGGGCAATAATTCAAAAATAGGTAGGGATATTAACTTGGTAGTAATATTATTTGATTATAAAGAGAATGTTACGTAAGTGTACGCATTTTTAGAGTATTTATATATGAGTAATGTATATTCATATGATAATTTTATTGGATTTATAGAATATTTTCCAAGGAGCTTTCTGTACGGAATATGTAAAAATATTGTATTATGTTCGTGTTACAATTTTACTGGATATATAGAATCTTTTCCAATAAACTTTTGGTATAGGATTTGTACAAAATACATCAAATTAACGGAAGGTCTTGTGCTAGCCACAAGAGATTTTTTTAATGTTGATTTTGTAAATTTCATAGTATTTCAGAAATAATTTTTGTAACGGGTGGTGGCGCTCTAATCTAATTTGGCTCAGGGCGCCTATATATCTTGAGCCGGCTCTGATCGTGGTCTATGAGGTCAGTTCTACAATGGGTTAAGCGTTGTACATTTACATACATAACACCCTGTATATTCGCAGAGTAAACTCATTTTGACAAATTTTGTAGATACGCCCTTAGTGCTTAGGACAGCAGTATAGCTCTCCCATGTTGGGTATGTTATTTCGGACATCAATTATTTACCTCTAGATCTTGAGGGAGGTCCACCCATGACAACCGTAGCTGGAATTCTGCGACAATGATGGTGTTGAGAATCCAACGTATTAAGAACAATTCTAACAAGTTCTTGTAACTGCTGGCATTGGGGTTGTTGCGTATACTGATACTAAAAAGTAATATTTCGTGTCATATATCTAGAATCAATCATCTTCGATTACCTTGTATAAAAGTACAACTAGAGACATGAGCCAACATCTTCGTGCATGTGGTTCCAAAAACCAAAGACTATAAGTCCTTGGTTGATGATCGCTTGAAGGCATTGGACAATAATGAAGTAAAATCAAAGACGTATTTAGTAACACCCAACCCATTAAATGATTTTGATCTAATAACTGAGGTAAATTTGACAAATACGCACTGAAAACAGGAGATACCCTTAATCTTTGAGGAGGAATATATAAACCTCGTTCACTTTGGTTATATCCCAGAAGTAGATATAAGTGACGTAAAACTATATTTTGAGTTTTTGACATGTGTTTTTCGTCTGATGGGTAAGCCTGTAAGCAAAAATGAGTATGTATACATTTACATTTGTTGCCAAAAAGAAACCGGACGCAAAAAATCTGCGGCGCGTGATAATTACGTTGCAAACCTGTCACGACCCGTCCGACCAGTAAGAGGACAAATAAATAATAATTTACCGAGAACTCGGATTTTGATAGGCCATTTATATTGAATAATTTATATTAAAAGTTGAGAATATAAAAAATGTTCATTTTGAAGCTCATTTTACTTAAAAATTTTCTCTAATAATTATACGTGATAAAACTTTACATAAAAATATTAATGTAAATCAATTATTTTACCTGGTCAGAACGAGAGAGAAACTGCATAAGAAGAAAAATAAGAAGATGCATAGTCTCACGATCTGCTTCTTCAAGCTCAATGACTCTGTGTAAAAATCCAACGAGATTTCCGTCTTCTAATGTGTTAAAAGAATGCACATGGCCATCTAAAAAGCATATACATGTTTTTTTACGTATGTGAAAAACAACTACTTACACTTACCTAATCCAAATCGAGAGCTTTTACGTTTAAGAATTGGTGCTGAATATTGTCTGTTATAAACTTTTTCTTTTTCTAATTACAAAATGAGTATTAATACATTTATACAGAATGATTCATAACGCATATATGAAAATTAAACCATACATTGGGGGTCATTTTGAGCAAAAAAAATGGTATATGAATATTACTAACTTTCGTACAAGTTGCACTAAAATATATATATATATATATACAGGGTGTAACAACATGATATGTCACAAATACGTGGACGTGTTTTACTAACAAAAACAAGAAAAAAAGTCCTTTAAACTTTTGCCCAACCTTGATTCGTTTTCAAATTTTTTGAAGAATTTGTTCATCGACGTTTGGTTCACCAGGTTGCGGCCTCTCAACAGGCCCCTTGCGAATTCCTCTTTCCCTTAAACGCATGTCAACTGCCTGAAATATTCTTCGATCAGGAAGTCTCCTCTCGGGAAAGTTTTCTGCGTACAATCGTCTTGCTTCAACAGCATTACCCCAAGCCGCACCATACATTAAATGTATATCTGCATACTCTTCATCAATAAATGTAACAGGTGCCATTATTGGAAAATAACTTTTTAAGTTAACAAAATAAGTATCAAGCTGAAGCAAACTGACACTTGTCTAATAACTTGGATTTTGTTTTCATGGCCTACCGGATTCAAATGCATTGTAGCGCGCGAGAACACAATCCGCTTTTATCGAAAAATTTTAACACCCTGTAACTTGAAAACGAATCAAGGTAGGGCAAAAGTTCAAAGGACTTTTTTTCTTGTTTTTGGTACTAAAACACGTCCACGTATTTGTGACATATCATGTTGTTACACCCTGTATATATATATTGAAACTTGGTATGAGGATCCTACTATTTAGATGCATGTTTATACTTTTTATTTCTGTTTGTTTTTATCGCATCTAAATAAGTCATACCAAGTTTACCAGAGTTACTAATAAAAATGTATCTGATGAGGTGTAGCTTCAAAGGGTTGCAACTGTAACATTTATTACTGAAAAAGACTCCTCCGCTATAATATGGCTTAATTTTGGCTCACTCGTTATGAATCAGCCTACGTATACTAGTGATGCAATGGATAGTAAATTAGCCGAATACCGGAACCGGATATCAGATATACAATAAAATTAAGCTTGCAAATACGAACTTGCACAAGTTTTGAACCTTGACTTGACGGGTAAGAGAAAGAAATGCTCATATCGTGATATTCCATAAACACCGTCAAATAATAATTATTACAGTAACTTTGTGCTTCTAACTTATTTGTGTACGCTTATGATCCTAATGGATTCGATTGTAAATAAGGCAGGAACTGATACGAACATCAATTGCACAGATCAACTGCCAATATAAGAAAGGCTACGTAGCTTTAAAACTTAGTCGGGTAGTTACATGTTTTTATATATATATAGGTATGCGTGAAGTAAATTGATTGTATTTCGTGTGGGTTTAAACTAGTGATGGGATGCGAATCCGGATAGTTTCGGTTTTCGGATCCAAAAATATCCGGATATTCAGATAATTGAATGTTGAACTATCCGGATCTCGGATCCAAATCTTAGTATCGGATTTTGGATCCGGATCTGAGTATCGGATTTTAGATTCGGATCTGTGTATCGGGTTTTGGATCCGAATCTGAATATTGGATTTTGGATTCGGATCCGAATATGAGTATGAGTATCGGATTTTAGATATGGAATTGCAGTATGCGCATCGGTTCTCGGATTCGAGTACCTATTCTCAGTATTGAACCAGATGATAATATTTGAATATATATTATCATGGTGTCACAAAACCAAATAAATTTGATTATGAAATAATCCACTATACATTTTTGTTTGATGTAGTTAATAGTCGGTATATTTTCGATGTTAAACTTTTAGCATCCGTTAAGCAGGAAATTTCTCGATTCCACAGAACAATAAGTAGGTAACAAAAACAATCCCTTTTATGTGAAACACATGCACGATATAAATAAATAGGTATTTCGACACCTGCAATGAACCTGTAACCATTATTTCTCAACTTTAATCTTAATTTCGTTTTCTTTGAAGTATTTGTTATATTGAACGTTAAAATTTTAGAACTACAGAATTTTCAATATTCTAAGAAACATTTACACCAACTACCTGGCTATTTTAGAGGGGTATTATAAAATTTATTGCTGATTACAGACTGCTGTCTCTACAACCGTCTACATTCAAATGTTTGCCTTTACATTCAAAATGATGAAACGGATCCATAATTAAAATTCGGATCCGGATCCGTGAACAACACATCGAATCCGGATCCGAATGGGATATGGTACCCAAACCAGGATCCGGATCCAAATCCGAATTAAATTTACGGATATCCGCTTCAATATCCGAACATCGGATATCCGAGGAACCGGACATTTTAAAATCCGTTTACTCGGATCCATGATTTGTCGGATCTTCACAGCACTAGTTTAAACGGAACGCATATATTAAACAGTGATTTGTGCTAACATATTTTTCACAGTTCATCTTTCGTGGCCCACACTATTCGTTTTACATTACAGGTGTGCGATGACAAGTTTGCTTTAGTGTCTTTTGGAGTAAAATATTTTTACAGAATTTAAAACAATAATTTTAGCTAATATTACCTCAATAATAAATAGTTAGGTATATATATATATATATATATATATATATATATATATATATATATACACTTTTTACCGGATATCACGTCATAAGCCAGATAATAATTGGTTGGATATGCTAAATACCGGATAATAATCGGATATCCTTTGCATCTCTAATAGATATTAGTTAACAATGTCAACATACCTTGCTTAGTATCATGCCTAGGTACAATTGATGCCGGTGCAGACATAGTTCTTTTGTAAGGCCATTTAGTACCAAAACTAGCACTTAATGTTTTTACTGAACTAGTTCCACTCCCATCGGACTGTGATAGCGCTTCATGTGCTCGGTGTAATTTACGAATAAAAACTTCACTATTTAGATCTGTATTTCTCAAATCTGAAAATTCTGGGGGTTTATAAATAATAATAAAAACAATAACACTGAATATTAAATACCTCTTAAATATGATATATCCCCAGTTTTTTCAAGATTAATTTGAGCTTCTAGAAATAAAGTATCGAATCGATTTAAAAAAAATTCCCAAGTTAAAATTTTTCTGTCACTTAATGAATTATGAAGTTGATACAAAGATTGTAATACCATTGGACGGTCAACTATAACTGTATCAAATTGTGTTTCCAAACATAGAACTAGGCTCTACAATATAATAATATGTACAAATAAACTATTCTGCGGTAAATATATATATATATATATATATATATATATATATATATATATATATATATATATATATATATATATATATATATACAGTATGTCCACGAATCTAGTTCCAAAGAGGAAAAACTTTTTTATTTTTTATTTTACAAAAAAATGTATTCTTGATAAAAGTTTTTGGATGTCCCGAAACGGCCAATTCAGTTTTAACATTTTCAAATTTTCTTTTAGTTTCAGATAAAAATCGAAAATTGTTCGTTTTAGTTGAAGTGCGGAAAATTCTTAAAATAAATAAGAATATAAAGCAAAAAAGACTTTCAAATTAATTACAAGTAAAATGGCAGAATATAGTGCCATCGGTGACCAAAAATTTGGTAGATTCAATGACTCATCGCTTAGTTACTGGTGGAAGAACCAAAGGAAAACCCTCCAAATATTATAATTCTTTATGAGACATAAATAAATGGTTTATTATTTAAATGTTTTGGTTATCGTACGGAGACTTTTTTGTCATGAAATTATGAATACTTTCAATGTTTACCCCATAACATAAATAAATTAAGTAAATTATTTGTTTATTTTATATTTATAACGTAATATACTGCTTTTCATTTCGGATTAAAAGGAAATTAAATATATTGGGTTTTAGGCTGCTACTTTTCCTAATATGCATTAAAACTACTGTCGTACGGAGACTTGTTTGAACGACTGTATATATATATATATATATATATATATATATATATATATATATATATATATATATATATATATATATATATATATTCTGCGGTAGTTTGTTGAATAATTACTTTGATAGCTGCATCGTGTACAGTTCCTAAGTACAAAGTAGCTCTTTGTGCAACATACACGTTATTGTCGTCAATACTAGAAATGAGGTAACAAAAGGCATTTGCCAACGCAGCTTGCAAAGACATCACAGTACGAAGTGGAGTCGAATCCATGAACCTTGCAATCACAGTCACTCTTTCAACTGCAACAAATCGTACTCTCCAATCAGGACTATGAAATTCTTCTTGAATTACTCTCCAGAATACATCAGATCCTGCTGGTAACGTTATGCAGTGTAACAAAAGAGGAACAGCTACTTCACAGATATGAGAATGTTCAGCATTACAAAGATCCCACAAACTAAAAATATTTCGTATTCATTTGAAATGTAATAAAAATTCTGAAATATTACTTTTTTAACAAAACATTTTCTTGTGCCCAAATGAAAAACCCATGATGATCTTTAGATGCTTTGGTGAAGGCATCTCCGTTCAAGCAAAGAATATTTACACTTTGCAGCATGTAATATAGAATATCTGGATTTTCTTGTTTACATAATTCCTAATAACACATTAACAAACAATTAGAGAGCTCTTATATTTGTAGCATAAACTATGTAAATATAAAATGACATTAACAAAGAATATAACAAGTAGTGGTGGGATCCGGATCCGGATAGTTTCGGTTTCGGATCCAAAAATATCCGGATATCCGGATAATTGATTGTTGAACTATCCGGATCTGAGTATCGGATTTTGGATCCGGATCTGAGTATCGGATTTTGGATCCGGATCTGAGAATCGGATTTTGGATCCAAATCTGAGTATTGGATTTTGGATCCGGATCCGAATATGAGTATGAGTATCGGATTTTAGATATGGAATTTCAGAATCCACATCGGTTCTCGGATTCGAATATTCTCAGTATTGAACCCGATGATAATATTTGAATGTATAAGTATTATCATGGAGTTTCAAATCCAAATAAATCTGATTATGAAATAATCAACAATAAATTTTTGTTTGATATAGTTAATAGAATTGGATCCAGAATTAAAATTCGGATCCGGACTCAAATCTGGATCCGGATCCAAATCCGAAATAATTTTCCGGATATCCGCTTCAATATCCGAACATCGGATATCCGAGGAACCGGATATTTTGAGATCCGGATACTCCGATCCAAGTTTTGCAGGTTCCTCACAGCACTAATAACAAGTACAACTGTATTTATAAATTTCCGTTGGTTCCGATAACAGATTTTTTAATGTAACTTAAGTAGATATGGTACTCCTGTAGTAATTGACAAGAACTTCGACTTTCTGGGATTTACTTCAACGAAAAGTGGTTTTGTTGTTTACAATGTTACAATACAAGTAGAGTATACAATTTCTATTAGTGAGGTGTTTAAATCAAAAGTGAAAAATTCCAGACTCATCTTGTATATCGAATATAGAAATCAAAAACTACGGTATTTTGATAAATTCATATGACAGTACAGTATAGTGACCTACCAGAAAGCTATCTAAAATATCAAATAATGTCTCGTGCATCCACTCCACAACGTAATATACATGGGCGATCAGCCCAGGGTCTCCAAAAATCAGGAGCGTTTAAAAAAATATTAAATGTATTTCATAACTAATCTATCATTGCCTTAATTATGAAACATGAATGATTTTTTTTCTCGCCCTTATTGAATTATTAATAATTACTTCAGGAAAAAAACTTACATTAAGTAATTGGTAGATATACTGCAAATACTGCGGAAGTTGTTCAATAGTGAAGCGAAATTTGCCGAGAGAAGTTTGCCAAAAGTCACTGAGATCATCACCTGCTTCTGGTTCAACTGGTTGATCACGTTCATCTCCAGGTTGAGGTTGGACAGAGCCAGTGTCCGTACCTGCAATCATAATAATAATAATGATAATAATAATAATAATAATAATAATAATAATTGCGAACAGCATATTAATGGAATATATACTGAGTTTTTTTTATCAGTGAACATAGTTACATTTAAAATGATTGAAAGCAATGTATTATCGCGTTTTTTTTTTAATAAAAACAATGTATAAAAAATTAAAGAAATAGTACAAATCATAATATGGTATAAGTCCAACATGAGTAATACAAGTTTTCGATCTATTTGTTGTTGATAGAGATGCACTCGATTTCGAGCTTTGGCTCGGCCCGGCCCGAAGCCCGCCTCGATTTCGAGTCGATCATCAAGCCGGGCCGAAAATATTTTTATCGGGCCGAATCGGGCTAATCATTTTCAAAAATCGAGGCGAGTCGGACTTTTGATTTTGGCCCGGCCCGAAAATTCGAGCTTTTCGGGCCGGCCCGAAAAATCTTATAGTTCAATCAAATGCACAGTTTCCTTAATATTTTAATGAAAATGGATGAAGTTAAAAAGGATCAAAATCATTTAATAACAACACACTTCACATATTAATAAATAAAAATGTATTATTTTACTTCAAGAATTCCAGGTTAGGTATTCATTAAAGCATAATAATTATATTGTGATGTTGCTATTATTATTGTTATTACTCGTATACTTAAATAAAAGTGATTTTTTTTGAGCAGAAACGAAGTTAGATAAAAAATCCTTAAGTAAATTATAAAATTATATTTTTTTTATATAAGATTTGTGAAAAAGTTGTTTAAATTCTTTGGTAAACAAAGTGTTAAATACTCGTAGATCTGTAATTTTTATAACAAAGTTACACTAGAAGGGTCTCTTTTTTAACTACTTATGTTAACTAATGTTGAAAGTTATAAGAATGTAGAGGTTTTTTATAAGTTTGACAAGAAAAAATTAAACATTTCGCCTTAACATAAAAATCAACATTAGGAATGCCGGATGCACCCAATTTCGAGCTTTGGCCCGGCCCGAAGCCCGGCTCGATTTCGAGTCAATTTTCGAGCCGGGCTAGCGGCTAGCTAATTTTTTTGTCGAGTCGATCTTCGAGTCGGGCCGGTAATTTTTATTTTCGGGCCGAGTCGATCCAAACGTCAAAGCCCGGCCCGGCCCGGCCTGAATGCATCTCTAGTTGTTGATCTATTAGCGTCAATGGCAGCATTAAAAGAAATAAGAACAAGTAAGGTAATTAATAATAAAAAACATTAAATTATACATTATATAATTAAAAGAAAATTACAATACCCTTTCGATAAAAATAATTTCTGACTTTGACAAATCCCTGTCTAATTTTTTTAAAACGAGATTTACATTACGCCCATTTTCATTGATGAAAAAAAAAAAAAAAACTTCCGGTGTATATGTATATGCAACATACCAACGTCGGGTTCAGAAAGTGTTATGGCACGGGCAACAGCAGAAACAACTTTCTCGGTTGGGATAATTGCCGCCAAGTCCAGCTGTTCAGAGACAGTTTCTACAGTTGCAGTCATTATCTATAAAATATATTATTTACCAACTTCATCTGAATGTCTTTAAAAACACTATTTTGTATTTTTCCTGTATTTATAAAGGTTTTTGCCAATTATCAATTTTTTAAAACAAACGATGAAGTGTGATTATTTTGATATCAGTTGTAAAAAATTGTAAATTGATACAAATAGTTAATAATAGTAAAACTTTATTGCAATTATTTTATAACAAATCTTTGAAACAATAAATCATACCAAAATAAAATTATATTATTTACGTAATATTAACTAATTATACCGGGTGGCGTCGATTAGGGGTGAACATAGGAATTTAACATGGGATTAATTTTATTCAATTTATTGCTTTACTGTTCATTTTACAGCAAAAACTATAGAGTACAATGTTGTACAGAATTAAATGTTTTTTTATTTTAAAATTTCGGTTCACTAGGAGCAGTGGCCATTTTCATAAATTATTTATATTTATAGACATTCATCTAACTTATGGAAAATAAACCCAGTATTCTTCTATAACTATGTCCATTATAATATTTTTTTATAAAATAATAAAGATACGTTTCTAATTCGAGTAAACATGCATTAGTTATTTTACTTTTTATAAAAAAAATGACAATATGAATTAAATATTGTTTTCTATAATCTCATACGTCATAGCTATTGCTAGTAATTACCAACAGAAAATTTTAAATTTCTTTTTAAAATTGCAAAAAATCAAAATCATAACAAATGTAAAATAGTACCTATATTAAAGTAGGTACGAGTTTTATAAGACATATTTTTTCGCACGCGTCAAAATTTAGTAAACGAGCCCTGGCGTGTTTCTTAAATGACAAATGCTAATTTTTTTTTATAAAATGAGTCCTTTATACTATTTTGTTTATATTTTGTCTTTTATACACTACAATCTTTAAAAAAACTGCTACATTAAAATTCAATTATTTAAAATATATATATAATAATAATAATAATAATAATAATAATAATAATAAAAAAAGGATATATCATCTAGTGCCAACCTGCACAACAAAAATTGCATATCGAAATAAATATTCTTTCGATAAGCAATTAATTGGGTTTCGTAATGACTTCATTATGAACGAAATACGAGGTGTGTTCAAAAAATATCGCGAATTTTGTGTTTTTTCAAAAATTATTTATTTATTCATGAATATCTATTTTGTCCCCTTCAACGTAATCCCCATGAGATATTATACACTTGTGCCAACGGTTTTTCCAATCTTCAAAGCACTTCAAAAAATCATTTTTTTTTATCTTGTTCAGCTCCTCCTTCGATGCCGTCTTTATCTCGTCAAGCGTAGCGTAACGTCGTCCTTTCATGGGCCTCTTCAGTTTAGGGAACAAGAAAAAGTCACAGGGGGCCAGATCTGGGGAATACGGTGGCTGCGGCATCATTAGTGTGTTGTTTTTGGCTAAAAAGTCGCGCACAAGCAACGAGCAATTGAGCAATTTTGGTACAAATTTCGCGGCGACCCGTCTCATGCCCAAATCATTGATAAAAATCGAATGGCACGAGCCAATCGATATGTTTAGGTCCTCAGCAACTTCTCTAACGGTGATTCGACGATTGGCCAATATCATTTTCTCCACTTCATTAATTTTTTCGTCTGTTGTTGAAGTGCTCGGGCGTCCGGCACGCTTTTCGTCGTTCACATCTTCTCGGCCTTCTGAGAACATTTTGTACCACCGATAAACGTTGCTTTGGTCCAAGGTAGCTTCTCCGTATGCCACAGTCAACATTCGGAATGCATCCGCGCACTTAATTTCGTTTTTCACACAAAATTTGATACAGGTTCTTTGTTCCATTTTTTTGAATAGGTAAAAATCGAAGACGATCCAAAACACGTGCAAGCAAAGCAGCTGTCAACAATTAAGTGAACATTCAAAATGGCCGAGCTTGTCGACATAAGTGAGAGACATGAGTACCAACATAAAGCCACAAAAAGATCGAAATTCGAATATACGTAACCCGCGAAAATTCAAAATTCGCGATAGTTTTTGAACACACCTCGTATATATTTAAAAAAAAAAACAATTGTGTAAGCAACTTTTACTTCTGAACAACTTTTCACTCTACAGTTTTTATCATAAAATGAACATGAAACTGCATAAAACTAGTAACTCATGTTAAATCCCTAAAGAGCCACCACCCGGTATTAAAGCGAAATAAAACAGATTATTTTCACATTATAAATTATAATACTAAAAGAATTTTATAATTTATAATGTTCAATTTTTCACAACTGATTAAAAAATAAGAAAATCATACGACATTCTCTCACTCCCTTCTTTTACCAAAATAATGTATAAAATAGTAAGCGTTTTAAAAAGCTGGCAATTATTAAAACAGTTCAACCAGTTCATACAGCATCGAACATACTCTCATGTAATACGTACAGAACATACGTGTGGCATGTGGACCAGAACTCCTCCAACCGAGTGAATTTCTGGAATTGGCATGTTGATTACTACATCAGGTTTAGATTCTTTTTTATCTCCATCCGGAGGACTTTTTCTACTTATAGCATCGTCAGTGTTTTCGTCCAAATGCGGCTTCATATATTGAAAAATATGTGATTAACATAATATAGTTATTTTCGTAACAAGTTATGAAAAATACCAAATATCATGCGAGTGTAAATTGACGCGTAGCGGAGTGCAAGTCAATACACACGAGCTAAGATGTTATGAACATTATTTTTTAGACGAGCTTAAATAAATTTTACTTTTTTTACTAAACTGAAATTTAGGTTCAAACGTACGGACAGCTGACAAATGAATAATGTATACATATGGCCAGAAAATAATGACATAGTAACCTATACAGTGTCCCACACTATATGTTCAGTATAGGGTCTTATGGAGTACCATGTTGCCATATTTACCTGCTGTAAATCTGTAAGATAGAAAAAGCAAAATAGATGCCCAAAAAGAGATGAAATATTCTGGGTACTTCATTGAATGTATTTATGACTGGTGTACTTTCAGTGTATCTAAACAGGTGGGTGAAAAGAAAAAAATTAAATTAAATAATGAACTGGTCAGTTTAATAATTTACAAAAAATATAAAATAATACAAATACAAAATGTAAGTAAGATATAAAATTATAACAAGCGTAGGTAAATGAAATGAATTAACATATAAGCTCTAGTCAATTTAAAGTAAATAATATAAAACATTTTTGTACTTAATTGGACATTTTACAATCGTCATCAACAATATAAATTCCCTATGTTACATATTTCCATTCTACGAAAAGATATAAAATTGATACATATACGAGTACAAAATATAGATGTAAAATAGCATAGGTGCGAAGAAAAAAATGAAATTGAATAACACACTGGTCATTTTAATAATACATATTTTTTATTTAATTTATATCTTCTTATTTGATAATTTACTAATATTTAAGCTTGATAGAAATACTGCATATATTTTACATAGTTCATAAGTCTTTATTCTTTCTTTGTAATCTCCAATTTGAATTTATATTTTAAAATTCTAATTTCTAATGCATTTAATCAAGATTAGTATGCTGGGCGGTTTTAAAATATTGTATTGAAATATTACTTATTACAGGTACAAATAGCCCTGTATATAAAACTATTTCGACAAATATTGGGTGTATACAATAAGCCCTTGGGTAAATAAGAGACCCACATAAAACTTAAATTGTACAGTGTTAACTAATTTTGGTATAGCAATGAAAATTTATGAATGTTTCAATATTACATTACATTGAAAAATTGGCAACATGGTACAGAAAACCTCCATAAGAATAGCATTGGCTATCTCTGCCACACTGAAGATAGAGTGTGGGACACTGTATAGCAACAGTGTCAACTATTACGATATGAAATATATCGTAACACTAATGTCATAAGTTCAACTTTCAGTGTTAGGATACTACGTTGATGTGTCATACTTATCACAATGGTCGTCTAAAAAAATATTTTTATATGAAATTTTAAAGTGTGTTTCATAATTTTTGAATTTTTTTAAACTAGTTATTGAGCTTCAAACTCAACTGACTATAATTCTCAAATGGATAGTAGGTTTAATGTATTTCAGATTAACACGAGTACACTGTAAATTTCACTCGAAAATCCTAATTTCAATAAATAATTGTTATTTTTTATGGAATAAAATGTATACTTACGTCGGGGGGACGAGCAGGATTAACAGGTGATAAATAAATTATTAACTGTAGAGAAAGCTGATGCCACATAACACTAAATTCACAGTAGCTACATTCGAATTTAAATCCACATGTATGATTACTTATCCAAGGAGTGCTAACCATACATTTTAAAAGGCGACAGACATCCCTGCACAAATTTGAATTAATGCCAGTATGCTTGTCAATATCCTGTAGTTCCATCTGAAATTTCGTACTTTGTCCTATGGTTCAAAATCTAAATTAATAATAATTAACTTACCTGTTTTAAGAGAATATCTAACATAAGAATACAACAAGATAAATTTCGCTCCGGATCGTTCTCCCCTTCTATGGAACACGATAATTTGAATTCATGTTCTGATAATGACGCTTTTTCTGAATTTTCATCTATTAAATCAACTATAAAATATAAATTCTGATATAAAACTTACTTTAAATATATTTTTCTATACCGTTATAATTTTTTAAGTTGTCCTCTACTTTTTCAGGGTCTTCTTTTGGTTTTCCTGATTTTAATACTGAAACTCCAGTTTCAAAAATATAAAAAAGCAAATTCAGCGGAATTGTTATTTCTAGTACGGTGAGCACCTAAAATTAAATAAAATATTACTTAAAATTAGGGTAGTTGCGGAAAAAATAAATGTTATTTTTTCCTATGGTCCTATAAAAATTATTAGAAAATATAAAACTTTTCATTCATAATTTCCATAAATAAAGTTCGCGGTGGAGTAAGAATATTTTATAATAATTTACTTGAATACCAGATATTTAATTCTTATACATAATTTTGCCACCAGGTGGCTACGAGTTCATTTTCTTCGCCAATAACAAACTTGTATGTACATAAATGTCATTTTTGGTTGACAAAATGTTTTACGTGTAGGACGACTTCGTGTTAAAATCATATTTTATTTTTCTTTTCTATGTCAGCAAATTTAAGAAAATTAAACTAATGAATTTTTATATAAATGAATAATTTCTCTTGAAATAGTGTTTCTCTCAAAAATATAAATCTGTTCAGATAAGAATGGTAGTCAACTACTGTATTGTGTACAGAGTGTACTACCGAGAGGGTACCGCTAGGGCAAGAAAGACTGTGATTGGTATTAATAATACACGTCACTCGGGAAAATTTGAAATAAGATTTTTTAAAAATATATTTAGAAAAATATACAGTTGCCAGAAGTAAAACATGTATTAAAGTGAATAACTTGAACAATTCTTTCAGAAAAAAATAAATAAATTGGAAATGCGTAACTACCCTACCTGTAGCCAATACAATGCTTGTTCTTGTATTTTAGCAGATGGTTTTTTAAATCGTAAAGCAACAAAATGATACATTTTCTTCTCGTCAAAACCCAAAGGGCTCATGTCAGTATCTAAAATTTTACTTAAAATAATTTTCAACTCAGAAAGTTCTTTTTCAGGAACATCAGTAACAACTGCTTCCATCCAAAATGGCATGATGTGATCCCAAATTTCTGGAGTTATTATTTCGTATGGTATTAAATAAAATAATCTGTTAAGACCATCTTTCAAATGTGACGTTCTTGATGCTAATGTATCCCTACAGAAAAAACAATGAAACGCTATTTCAAATTTAATTTAACATTATACCAATGTCCTCCAACTCTGGCATATTCAGGTGGATGAGGAAGTAAACAAGAAAGAAATAATTTGTAATGTGTGCTTCTTATATTTTGCAACCAAGTACAAACATATTCTGTTTTAAGTTTTTCAAGTGCACTCTCTTCTTGTCCATCGTACGAATACGCTGTTACATGAAACCAATGGAACAGCATAGCAAGTAACCGACCTAAAATTTCAACAGGAGTATCTTTATCCGGCGTACACCGACCAACTAGAAGCCAAACTCCATATCTGCCCAGTAATTGACGCTCTTCAACGGAAATATTATCCTGAACAGGTGTTGACACTTTAATATCACCACTTGCTGTGTCTTTTACTTCTACACTTGGTACTTTCGCTTCTTTCAATAAACTATTTAATAATAAGATTTATATAAACGACTGTAGAAACTATATAATAATTAAAATAAATATGACTTCAGTCTTGTAAAATATTTATTTCTTTTTGTCAACGTTTCGGAATACACTTATTCTTTCATCAAGACAACTGCAATAATGAATATCCAAGAAGAATAATAAATAAAATTTTGTACAACTATAAAAAATTTGACAATAATATTACTGATATAAAAAGAACATAACAACAATAAGAGAAGATTTTTCGCAATACCAAATTAGCTGTAAAAATTACTTTAAAATCAGTTAAAACACTTAGACAACTATTTAGCAAATTAAAAGATAATTTAATATTTCTGAAAATAAGGATTGTGACGCCCCCCCGCAGCCTGCGGCTCTGGGGCGTTGACGACATTGCTCCTTAGTCCAGATACGAACGGTTAACTCGGGCGCCACGGTACGGTTGGACCAGGAGCTAGCCTCGGGTAGCTTAGTGGAGGTGATAGGTGCAGGGTTGGTTGACAACAATAAAAAATGTATTATGATATACGCAGAAATGTACAACAAAAACAAACAACTCATAAATAAATAAAGATATAACCCTTCTTCGTGAACTGTGACGAATTTTCTGTTAGAAATAACATCTATTTCCCTAGTGGACAGTCAGCGGCGAGCCGTGCAACGGACTCAGCCTTTACGCGTTGGATTTCTCACCCGTAATCTTCTCGGGGATCTGAATGCGTAGAGCCAGTTGACAGAACTCATGCACCAGGAGGGTCAAAAGTTAGAACAGGGAAAGTAATTTATCTAAAAGACTATTTTTGGAGATGGTGCATAACCAAAATAATAGGAATAATGTAAATTTCTGAACTGACATTCAAAATTAACAGAATATGCAAGTTACATAAATAAAATTAAAACCTATTTAGCTATTTTTATTTTTTAATATTTTTGTTGTTGCCATCGATACATAATTTAATGTCATTTAAAAACATTTTAAAAATAATTTTATTTTCCGTTTCCTGTTTTAATTTTTTGTATTATAATTATCATATATGTAATTGATTATTGCATTTTATAATTATATTGCAGTTGTCCTGATGAAGGAATAAGTGTATTCCGAAACGTTGACAAAAATAAATAAATATTTTACAAGACTAAGGTCCTATTTATTTTAATTATATAAACTATTAATGCATATAAATACTTAAAAATTATTTTACTTTGATTTACAAATTGAAAATACCTTACGATTGCTTCTACCATATATGTCTGCATTTCTGAATCCATTGTCCAAGCAGGAGGTAAACTTTTATGAACTATATGGTCTCCTCCACGGCGATTATTATGTCTATTGTTATGACATTGTTGACAATATCTTATAGGATGATTTCCGTTATAACTAGCACATTCCGTTGAAAAACATATTGAAACAGCTGATTTATCAATTGATCTGCAATTCTTTGGATACGAATAAATTAGTCATTCATTTTTTGCGAACGAAATATTTACTTTATTTTCACATATCATCGACACTTGTTGCATTGGATGAAGAATGTCGAAGAAATTTTGATTAGGGTGTTCTCTATGAATTTCGTTGGCACATTCAATACAAAGATATAAAGGAGCAGGAGAATCACTAGCATATGTTATAGAAATACAATGATCGTAGCAAACTTTAGCGGCTTCTGCATTTCCTGCATTTGGACAATGGTCTCTTTGACATACAAAAGGTGTGGAATCACCTACGAATATAAATATTTAAAATTTGTTCTTGAAATTATTAACATTTAGTATACCAGCAAATTTGCAAATTAAATTTTTACGATCAAAAAGGTTTGCGTTAAAAGCTGGCCAATAATAGAACAATAATTTAGCTGATGAAGATCGCGCAGCAGGTGTGCCGTAAGAAATGACACATAGCAAATCTTTTAGTACAGTTTGTTTCAGTGTCATAAGACACTCAAGAAGTTGACAATGATGTGCAGGATTGCTTGAGTATTGAAACACCATCATTATAACCGCGGCAACAGAATTACTAACTGAATCTTCATCATCTTTTCCAATATGGCGTGCTGTAAAATGTATATGATACTAAATTTTATTAATACTGGATAGTGACTCGAACGACCGAACATAGGTATTTAACATGTAAAATCGTATTTTCTGCTTCCCTAATTATTTTAGGTAAAAAAGCTTCAAATGAAAGTTGTAGAGTATAAAATATCTGCAAAATTAATTTTGCGTGCCCTGTAACCTTAGAAATTAGGTATGAAAATGACGTTAATGACCACAAAAATAAGAATAGCCATGGAATTGAAACAAAATTAACAAATGGTTATCTGTCAAGTTACGCTGTGTTAGTTTATTTTTATTATTACTTGTAATTACTTTTGAAATGAAAATATGGTCGACAATTATACAATAGGTATTTACGAAACTACGATTTTACATGTTAAATCCCTATGTTCGGGTGTTCGAATCACCACCCTCTATATCTACATACTTATTGTGAATGGTAAAATATAGAAACACAAATAATTGACTATATCTTGATGAAGCGAAGACGGTAAAACAGCAATAGACGATGCAGTCAAATATGGAATATTGCAAATTAAATCATGTTCCAAAAATGGTAACAAACAACCCAAGCACTGAAGAACTGCTTGTCCAAAAGCTATAAAAAATATTCACAAACATTTTTTTTCTTAAATTTATACAGGATGTTTTAACATAAGTGTAAAAAAATTTAAGGGCATATAGTACTGACCAAATTAAATAAAAAAGCTTAATCAACATGGGTCCGATCTTCAATGGTTTCCGAGATATGAGGCAGTGAAAAATGAGTTTTTACGGGGTTTAGCTCTGCTATCTTGAAAACTATAAGTTACGACTTTAAATAAATAATACTTTTTGTTTGCCTTTCAGAGGTCATCTTAGATGTGCTTTTGTTTTTTTTTTTTTAAATCAAATAATTGTACTAAGTTAAATGTTGTGGCGATCTTGGCCAATATTTAACTTCGTAATTATTAGAAATTGAGAAAAATGTTTCATATAAAATTTAATTGTTTTTTTTTTTGTAGTCTACGACAAAATTTTGTTCGATCACTATCGTTGCCAATTTTTGTTCGATTTTTCATTTATCTCGGAAACAGTTGAAGATCAGACCTATGTTGATTAAGCTTTTTTACTCATTTATGTCAGTACCATATGCCCTTATTTTTTTTACACTTTTTTTGAAACAGCTGTATTTATACCTTCTAAACCATATTGCATTAAAGGAGCGACTTCAATTAATGGTATAAGTGAATTATATAATCCTTTGTAGTCTAAATTAGGAAATAATGCCATTCTAGTCGAATCCATTTCAGGATTTTTCAAAAGTTCTAGTGGAAAATTTGGTACATCTTTTAAAACAGCTAAAAGGAAAATATGTGAAAATATTATCACTAAATAACTATCAAATATTATATTTACTCAGCAATGTCTGGGAGAAATATTTTATAGTATTAGCGATGTCGGCACCAGAAGGTAGTGGCAAAATACCGTGCAGAAGTCGTAATTGATAATCGTATAAACTACGAATTTTCACAGTAACTAAATGAAAAATAAAAAAAAGAACACATATTAGTAAAATATCGACATGGATAGTACCTACAATTCAATAGAAACAAAATTTATGAGTGGGACACCAGCAATAAAATTACAACAATATGAAGAGAGATAATAAGATCAAAATGTGAGGAAAATGTATTGCAATTGCACAGAATAGAGAATAAGAAAAAATAAATTATACAAAAATATAAATTATTATCTTACATGCAGCAGCCCGAGTACCCATGTTGAAATAACAGTCACAATAATTACACGCAAGGGAAACACTCAAGTCACATTGTTTGAAACGTGCGGGAATCTTCAACATGAGCTCACACTTATATTAGTCACATCCCTCGTCCAATAGAGCGTGCACGACTCTTCACAGTGCGTGGAAATTGGTTTCAGTATAACTCATGATCGGTCTGGTTGCGCTTGCTATTACTAAACATCAGACAAGCAAAGATAATGAAAAGGGGGCCCACATCACTTTTCAAAACGTGCGGGTCTCAGCAGAGCATAATGAACTAACCAATCATCAACTAGAAACTTCCAATGATGTTTATTGGTATTCTGATATACTCCCACCCAATATCTTGCTTTTTATTTCTTATCACCATTAATCTTTCCATACGGTATAAGAAAATTCAACGCTTAAAATTCACCATGCCCAAATAAATAATGATTGTTCAAATTTATTTATTGTACATATTCACTTTCCCGACAATGGTTATTTGGAAGAAAATGTCACTGGTGAATTAGGACAAATATTGTCTGCGGCGAATTTTCCGACCACGCCAAAATGGCAACACAGCACAACTACACAAATCAATAAATGATTCAAAGAGTTACTTCGAAATACTTGTTATTACTATATACACATAAGGGATAATATCAGATGCCAAATACCAGATACAAAACCAATGTGAAATATATTTTTTATTTAACACTTACATCTTACGTGAATATGAGAACGCAAATTTAAAACCTGTTGCACGTAGACTTCCATTTTAACTAATTTATTACAATATTATTATTATTAACGTCACTACAATTCAAAAAATTTAATAAGGATTAGAGTTTCAACCATGTATTAGTATTATTAGCAAAACACAGGTGTACTTTTTAGAAATATTATAGAATGGTTAATTTTATTTATTTGCACAGAACCGTAAATATTAATTTCTTTTTTTACTTAAACAAGTAATATAACAATCACATTACTTTTAAACACCTACAACAGCGCACTGAGTGGCAATCCAAACTAATCAATTATCTTGCAAGGAAGAAGTGGGGTAACAGGACTATTGGCAAACATCTTCATACTTGCAAAAATATTTTATTATAAAACATATTTCTTGTTTTGTGCATATATTTGTCTAAACAATATAAATATAATGACACTATATTGTTGTTAATAATACTGTGTTTTAATTTATAATTACGTATGTAGAAATTTCACTACACTTGATTTATTAATATTAATTAATTTCAACTTTTTTTAAATATGAAACAATATCCTTTATATTGTAAAACACAATGCACAATAGAAATGGTTGAGTGTAAGAACAGCTTTTGGATGACATTTTATTAAATAAAACACAATTATTATTATTTCTGAAAACGCTCACAGTGCCTGTAATGTTTGATCCCCAGCCCCAACATTTCTCGCAGTGGTTTCAATTTTAAAATGTTCAAATCCTGACCATGAAGTTGTAGCGCATCGAAATGTTTACATCTTGCATTTCTACTTCGCGCTCGTGGTTTAAATTTCTGGTTGCATCACGACTAATTCGTAGCACTAGCTCTATTTGCTAATAGATGGCGCATAAAGCGCGTTTATCACCATCTATAACTGGGCGCATTCAGCAAATTTCTGTGATCACTGAACACCTTGCCGACCGGTCACCGAATAAGGAGGTATCTGAATGCATTTTTCACATTAACGTAGTTCAAACCGTTCAATCGACAAATAATCGTATCCTATAGACTCCGAAAGCTGACGTCAAAATCGACCGAGAATTACAAAATCTGAAAGTAGGCTTCCGGTTTCTGAACTGCATCTTGAAAGAGATTGTTGTGAATGAGCGTACACCAAAATATAAAATTTAATATAGAAAAAGAACGAGAGTCAAAATTAATTTCTTTTGATTTAACAATCACTCGACAAAACAACTAATTTCTGTATAATATACAAGCTGTTAATACTAAGTCGTTACATCCGAAAATTGTAGTTAGAATTCATTAAATCAAACAGCTTTTCTTAGTTCCAATTTTTGATTTGGTGCCCCGGTTTGTAGTTCTTTTGTTTTTTGAAAAATCGTCATAACTCCCTTATTTTAATGACTATTGAATTTTTTTTTCAAAATTACCTTTAGGCTCTCTATAACATTTGGCATTTACAATCATTTTTATTTTTTCAAATTACAAAATGGCGATCTATCAAAAATTTCAAAACAAGATTTTTTGATACCCACTCCATCGATTTTCGAAAGTAAAACATTTTTAAACTATTTTAATGGCGAAAATGTCATATTTTACTTTCTAAACATATAGTGCTGCAGATATTTTATGGTATTAATTGGCGAATTTTTAAAAGTAAAAATTATATATATATATATATATATATATATATATATATATATATATATATATATATATATATATATATATATAGGGAATTTATACAGAGAATTTATTTTAAAATGCAACATTATAGTTCATCACTTTCATGGTTACTTACTTTTGTCAAAAAATGACAGCAATGTAATATTTGTCCATTTTAAAATGCAACATGCAAAATTTCTAGTTTTGTATTATTAAAACTATTTTTTTAGAAATTAGCCTACATACGATTAACAAATAATCAAAACATGAATGTTGTACATCTTAAAAAAACTTTAGCTTACAAAAATTCATAACTTTCATGTAATAAATGTTAAAAAAATACCAACAATCACTCTGAGGCAATATTCTAGTCGGTAGTAATACCGTGCTGCAATACTATTTATGTTGCATTTTAAAATGGACAAATTTTACATTGCTGTCATTTTTTGACAATAGTGAGTAACCATGGAAGTGATGAACTATAATGTTGCATTTTAAAATAAATTCTCTGTATATATATATATATATATATATATATATATATATATATATAATCAATGGTTGTATATAGTTATTTAGTTTCTCTTAATGAGAGCGTTTAGTAAGGAACTAATGGCGCTGTAGTTCCTGTCACATTTATCCCCTCCAGATTTGGTACATCTGCTAGCTGTTGAACTATTTCTTCTGCAATGTTACTCTCACCATCACTCGTGTCCACATAATAATATATTCCCAGAGTCTCCACATATTCACAATTATATATATACTACTGAAATCTTAAAGCACAGAAACAACGTTTCGTTTTAATTACTTTGACAATAATGAAAAAGATTTTCGCACGTACCTCAAAAGAAAATTTCCAATAATTGTACATTAAAAGATATTATCACATAATAACTGCTTGTATTTAAAATTTACGTTTGAATGTATTGTAATCCCTATAACATTTTAATCTCTTTTCAATGTTACAAGAAGTAAATTTAAAACGCATTCTTATTGGAACACTATAATCTAGATTTAAAAATACACAAT
The DNA here is from genome assembly GCA_943142095.1 of Ophonus ardosiacus. Classification (NCBI taxonomy): domain Eukaryota; kingdom Metazoa; phylum Arthropoda; class Insecta; order Coleoptera; family Carabidae; genus Ophonus; species Ophonus ardosiacus. Next base: position 44,573,514 of record OW964833.1, on the reverse strand, counting down.
TAGGAAATAACTTGAACGCAAATTTCGGGTACGGTCCATGACAAAAGGAACTACCTGCGCTTAGGAATCTTTACCGCATAATCCCATAAAACTTTAGCAGATTCTATAATGAGGTTTGCCGGTGTAACAAAATTGGACTTTTCATTTTTATACATTTCTTAAAATTAAATTCCTTAGTTATTGAATAAAAAAGGAAATATAATAACAATAAATTTATTACTAGAATAAATTTTAATAATAACCTCACTCTACGTATAAATCTAACGTGTACGTCGATTCAGAATTAGTTAATACCCTGAATTTACTAGATTTTCAGTAATTTGATCAATTATTTAAACGACCATAACTGTGGTAAAATTTACATTATATTTTGTAATATCTGTTAAAAATATTTATTTAAGCAATATTATAATTATAAAAATTTAAATAATAAAATTTGTGCCCCTCATGCCCGGTTTCATAAAAATTAATTTATTGCTAAATTTAACAAAATGTTAAATATTGATATACGTCAAATAAGAGAAAAAATTGCAAATATTATTAGTATATATAAATCAATTACATTGGGTGTATTGTATGCTTATTTAACACTAAAATGTAATTACACACAATTTATTTAATTTTTACACTTTTATAACATTTGTAATTTTGTCATGTGTCAAAATTTAACACGTTGTTAAATATAACAATGAGTTAAATTTAAACAGGCTTTTATGAAACTGAGCATCAAATTTTTAAATTTGCTTCATAAAACCTTTAATCCTGTACATAGTAACAACAAGCACTTTTTCTTGAAAAAAAATATTCAATTATCCATCCATGAGAAATATAAATGTATATAATTTTTACGACAAAATATAATTGTTATTTTTGTTGAATTTCTGATTACTTGACATAAATTCAATTACATTAATAGTCAATAATAGATTCTTATTGTATAGTAAAAAGCAAAAACTGTTTAATAATAATACAGTAACAGAACATACAAATTTGGTTTAAAAATAACCACGAAATAAACTTACAATTATAAACAACAAATAAGGGAACTGCATAAAGAGATAATTTTAAGAGTACTATCAAATCTTGTTCTTTAATATTATATTAATAAACAACTGATAATATTCAGAAAATTATAACAATTGAACATATCATTAAACACTAATATCAATATATTTATTTCAAGAAATGACTACGTAATTAAACGAATCGCGTGCATACTTACGGAATACAAAAGCATTTTTACACAAAAAAATGAAAACTTATCTAAACAAGTAAATTTAGATTTCGATATTCTAGTTTACAATCTTCAATTTTAACAAAGATGCTATTGATTATATTACAGAATATAGCCCAAATACATCAAATGCGACTATTCCATACTTCATTAGCACAATAATTTCAGACTGTATATTTACAATTTTCGAAATCTATAAAATAAATTGTTAATTCCAACTCTCATTTGTATTACACGTGCAATTTATAAAAGCAAAACAACCCAAAAACTGATGACAAACCACAACAAAATTATATCACAAATATTTCAGTATAAATACTTAAAATGATATAAGATATTATACATTTGCTGATTCGAATTTGTTGGTTGAATTGCATTTTTTACTTTCACTAACCATAACTTGGAAACATTGTCACTTAGCTACACTCACAGTCATACTACTAAATATAACATCCATATTTAATTTTAAATAATGGTAACGTAGTCCTTATAATCATTAACATTTACCATTCTGCATCACCGTTTGCTTTTTGGAATACAAAGTCTTCTCCTTCTAAATTCATGATTCCATCTTTCAAATAGAATTTCCATTTGTTTCTGCTACGAGTTATCTGGAACATTAAAACATAATGTTTAAAAATCGACCTCAAAATTTAATGGATTTGGAAATGAATATTTTAAGACTTTTAGAAGATATAACACCTGAAGTGCCCATTAGAGTAACCGAAAACATGAAACGACGAGTGCATTTGTGTCTTGAGAATAATGGACTACATTTTCAACATCTTCTTTAAATAAAATATGTTTCCTTCTCTATTATCTTTTCTTCTTAAAATTACATTTCAATTTTGATAATTTTGACTACTTGACTTTTGAATTGAATAACGATCAGACAAAAGTTTCTCTGTTCATAGACTACTCCGAATGGGGTCCTATACCATTTTTCTTTTATTTTTTTTCTGTAAGAACAGGATAAAATAAGAATTTTAGTGCAAACGCGACTTAAAAATTTTACGTAATACGCGAGATATGAATTTTTAAAGTTTAAGAATTTGTGCGTGACGTAGCAGGTACTAACGAGTGATCGACAAACAATGGGGCAAACTGTTAGTTATAGAGGGAACAATTTTTTTCATGTTTGCATAGCTGAAATGTTTGTATATAAAAACTTATACGTTATATTCATGAAGAAATAATTATTAAGTATAAATAACGTAAATAATAAGCATTTTTTTCCTAATAAATTATAAAACATTGAAACAGTTTGACAATATTATTACACAAAGTATGACAACGGATGGCGCTAGTGTTGGCCTGTTTTGAAGTTTCAATATTAATTTAATTAATATTATTATTAATTTAATTAATATTACAAATTGATTTAATTATAAATATATTATTATTGTTAATATTACTAGATGTTATAATTAAACAAATTCATCAAACACAAACTTGTTAAATGTTTTGTTAGGTTATAGAACAAGACATTTCATCTTCTTTTAAAGATGACCTCTGAAGACGCGCGAATCTCCTTTTTAAAATCAGGAGACCAATCAAATTCTTAGTACCTAACGCATCATACCCAATTAGTAATCAGCTTCAATCGCGTATAGTTTGTGACCTAGTCAATATTTAAAAAAAAATTTTTCACTAATATTCATTAATTTATGTATATTTTCGTCTTCTTATTTAAGATAGTTAAAATATGACTATGGTATAGGACCCCATTGGTTTTTTTAACACGCTGTATAAATACATAATAACATGAAGAAGATTAACTTACCTTATCGTATTGGCATACTACTACATTGTCAGTATCAAATAGATCAGTAGGTTCTTCATCTGTCACATCATCTTCTGAATTCAGGGGTTCTTCTTCAGGTGCTCCATCATCTAATTCTGGATCATCATCTTCTTTTTCTTCATCGATTTCATCTTCAGAAGCTTCGTCTTCCGAAGCATCGTCATCATCATCAGAGGTATCTGCTGCACCGTCTACACCAGGCCGAATAAATTCAACAGTAACAGCTTTCTTCTTTTTGCGTTTGATTTTAGAATGATCCGCCGACCCGTCCATTTGTGGCATAACTACTTTGTTTATAGTAAGTTGTTGTTGCTGGCTTTGTAACGCTGCATTCACATGTTGTTGTAAAAGAGAAGACGCTAAAGGAGTTGGTAAACCCATTGTAGCTGTAATCACAGGGCCTGTTAACAAAGTATGAAGCTGCGGGCCATTTAATGCGCTCGCTGGAACATGTATCGTCAAAACTCTAGTTACAGCATCTAACGTCGGTTGAGTAGGTAAAGTTATTTGAATAGGAATCATTTTATCTTCTGCCGATTGAACAGTTACAGTCTGTACTTGGTTACTCGTCTGCTGCTGTGACATAATTTCACTCGCTTTAACCAATTTTGATGTAGTTTCTAACTTCAATCCAGTTTGACCAAAATTTGCATCACGTTTCACAGACTGATTAACGAAAACATTGTTACTTGATGATCCATCCAGTTTTTTTGCTAATAACAAAATAAGACAATGAAATAAAGAAAACAATTATATTATAGGTACGTACTTGTAGATCGAGCTTCGGTAGATTCTGCATTCATATCTACAGCCTTGCTGGCCAATAATTTTGATTCCCATAGTGCTTTTAATTCTTGAAGAACTTGTTCATCTATACCTTCATCCGTAAATATGTCTCGTACGCTTGATATAACATCTTCTATAACATGGTTATATATTTTTAGCTAAAAATGGAAGATGATATATATAAATATAAAAGATATTTTAACTTTGAACATATATATAACTGTTAATAAGAAAATCTAGGGCGACAGGCATGGTAAAATTAGGGTTCAAATCAATCAGAATGTTAAAATTAATATACAAAACTTAATTGTAATAGTTCTGGTAAACCTTATTATAAAATTAGTTTTAAAATTATCTTACCACTGTAGTTTTACACAACGCCATTACTGTATATTTGCATTGACTTATACATATATACAAATATTAGTATGTAATAATGTCCGCACACACACTGTTTGCAAATAGAACTTTAATTCTTTGATATTAAAACACAATATGCATATACTGTTTATACATTTTAATAAATATATTTAACCATTCTAGATGATAATCACTGCCAATAACAACTTAACAAACCAAAATTCGCGAAACGTGTACTGTTAGCACAGTCATGGCAAAACAGGCAAAACATTGAATATTCGTTTCGTTCTACAAGATGACACTACTTTGCAAGCACTCCTACAAGGTTGGTAATACAAAGTTTGACGAAGCTAAGTTCACGACCAAAATGTGTTCGTGTTTATCTCCGCCTTCCGAAATTGCATCGAATAACATTTAAACATTTAACCGCGAACATTGAATGTATCCTCATAATCTAGTAATTTCAATTTATTTAACATAGGATTTGTATTTTCTTTTAATGTAAATTAAAAATAAATAATTGAACTTATTAATTTACAGAATTATACATTGTAACATTAGCAACAATTTTGTCGCTAACTGTACGGGCGTAACACTAGTGAATACGTCTAGTGATTTTTGTTTTGAAGAAATAAAGCAATAATTTCGGTTTAATTAATGTTCCATTTCATGTTTATATTAATATATTTTAAATTCATTATTTATAACTTACACATATACATGAATAAAATTCTAATAACTATAGGAAGAAACTTGAACACAAGAAAAAATTCCATTTTTATATGTTGTCATAACTTCATTTACAAGATCAATTGCGCTTGTGCGATAAGCAATAACTTGAAAGTCCCCAAATTTAAATTTTAGTTTTGTGTCCAATTGCATTGCATAAAACATTGTTCATTTTAAACACGCAAAAGGAAAGTGAATTTGAAAATTATTCTATTGAAATAATTAAAAAACAGAGTTATATAGGATGTAATAGACCCATATGTTTTTCTTTGATGACTTGCACTTCTGTTAACTTTTTTCACATTGAAAATTTTAATGAAAAAAGTGCCATTTGTATACCCTGTTCGATAAGAAAATACTTTTCTGAACTGACTTTCGCGGTGATAAACACACATAAACTTTTGTATAGTCACAGACAAACCCGTTGTCTGTGGTATAAGTATTCTTCAAATCACGACATGCGTTTATTGATTCTGAAAATCTAGCCCATGAAGTTGGCATGTACCGAAATCTTGACAACAAAGATGGCTGGCAAGTCACTCTGGAGTATAATTTGTAAATAAAAATACCTTAGACCCAAGAATAGAGGGGAGACAAGGCATATTCCCCATATTCCTCAGACCAGGAATTGAGGGGCAGGGAATATTCACGCGTATGTTTCCAAATCATCTGTGCGATTTTGCTGCTTATTGCAATGCCAGAATCAGCTGGAATCGTATAGTCGACCAGTTAAATACTACAATGTTACAGTTGAACAAATCTAAATAAATAGGTACTTGATTATTCATAACATAAATAAAACAATTTAAAACTATGAATCAAACTAAACACGTATGTATACGAGAATGTTAGAAGACAAAATGGTGATTAATAACAGTGGGTGACGCTTGTTGACATTGAAAACATATTCGTTCGACTGCACACGTATGTAACATATTTGGCCGACTATACGATTGCAGCTGATTTTGACATTACAACAAGGTCGAAAGTTGCTAAGATGATTTGGAGAATCTACTTACGGCGAAATATATAGCATGCCCTCCTCCCCCCTCTATTCCTGGTCTAATGCAAGAGTCAACATACTAGCTGACATCTGGTGGCAAAATAAAATATATAGCTCGTAGGGAAAACATTGACAAAAAATGACCAGCAGTAAAGGCATATTCGTTCACTATTCCCTAAAAGTAAAATCGCTTTAAAAATCGTGAAGAACTTACCATTCATGAACGTTTGTTCACAACTTTTTTTGCGTAGCGATTTTATTCCTTGTAACTGTTTATAAAAATTCATGCCTAAAAACATTATTAGATTGTCTCTATAGTCATTAAAAAAAATGCTATTCCAAGCCAAAAATTACCACAATAAAAGAAAATTATCACATCATATAAATTACATATGTATGATTTTGTCAATTTACGCTCTAATATTGATGCGATATTTTCGTTTTATCTGGCAGTTAAATCATTAACTGGCACTTTATCCAGAGATGGAAAAACCGGGCCAATGTAAAGAATTATAAAAAAACAATTGTTATTTTGAAATTGCTTACCAGGTACAATAGCTTGAGGACACTCACGTGACGAAGCGAATTAGCCAATCAAAAACTGGGGAGAAACTGTCAGATCGAAGGTCAGAGAGCTGGGCAGCTTTCCAAATTCAAGAGTACCGTAATTTAAGAGTGTAGTGTGTTTTGGAAGAATGAGTTTTGTTGGATTAAAAATTTGAAATTAAATTAATTTTTTTTTTTAAATTAACAAAACTATAATTACAACATTAATTGAATGTAATTTTTTAATTTAATGCTTGTCAGTGCATGCGTAATATAATTGAAAATGAGTTCTGAAAACTGAAGATCTTCCTTCTGATGTAGAGGAATTGGGTGTGGGTCAATAGTTCATAAATTGATATTATTGACATATCTTGTTTCTTTTTGTATCAATTATCAGTTGTGTAATATCCATACAAAACTCATTATCAATTATGTAAAAAGTGACATTTCAAGACGTCATAAGGTTAGGTAAAATTCAACTTTTTAAAACGGAATTAGATACAACTAATATAAATCTAATGTAAGGTAGGAATGAAAATTAAAAGAAGGTTTTTACGTAACTGATTTTTATTCATGTTGAAAATATCAGCTTATTTGAAATATTTTCTATTTTCAAAAGTTTTTGGTGAGTCCGTAAATGACTAATAATTATTTTGGTACAAAATATAGATAAAGGCACAAGTTTAAAAAATTCTAGTTACTGAAATTACATTTTTTACTAGCTAGATAAATCAACATGCATACATAATTATAATTACTAAACAATTGTTTTCCTACTTGCAAATATTACACATGCTTAAGTACTACAATAAAAACAACAATCAAAACAAATTTCTACTATTATAAATCACGTGGAAAAGCCAATTGTGTTACTATGTACATTCTACTACTATTCAGTATTTACCCTGGATTTTAAATAATTATGAAGAATAAACGCTAATATAAATTAGCTATGGCCATTATTGAACGATGTTCTTCAATGGTTTGCACATTTCAATTTTTTATTTTGTTTTTATTACACTCTGTCAAAATTTAAACTTTTACATTTTGTGCTAATATCTGTATCACATAATTGATCAAAGAGGAATTTTATATATAAATGAAAATGACAATAAGAAATGTTAAACTATAATTACGCACTTCTATGTAGTTATTTTTTTCTATTTCTCGTTTGGTAACAGTCTCCAATTCTTTTAATAAATATCGCTAAGACTAGATTTGTCGTAATACCACGTTCGTTTGGTTATCATTCTTATATTTACAAATTACAAGCCAAACGAAAGCTATTCTCCACCCTTGGTTATATACATATTATATAAATTAATTATTATAACGCATTAAGTAATAAATAATGAAACCCGTAATAAGTATGTGCGCAAATTGTATATATATACAGGTTGTTTGGAAATGCTTTGGTCAAAATTTAAGAACAGTTTTATACTGAAAAATACACAGACCGATGTGGCTTGGTGGATGCGTACTAGCTTCACGTGCCAGCGGTTCTGGGTTCGAATCCCGGGGAAGGTATTGAAGTTTGTGCGCGTCTTTCATCATCTCATATTCACCGGTATATGTACAAATGAAATGTTATAAAAATTGACTCATCCCCATTATCAATTGTAATTCTGAGCCATATTTATCTCTGGCTAACAGTTAATTAAAAAAAAAAAAACATGTTTTATACAGCCCTCAGATTTTGAGAACTATTGAAATAAGGTATGCCTGCTAAAATTTTTAACTACGTTACTTAGTAACGTAACCAATTACTATGAAAAAGGGAATTATTTCAGCAGTTCTCCAAATTTGTGATACTTGTTATCCTGTATATTTTGAGAAAAAAAATAAACGGTATATATTACATGAAGTACTGATAGAACAAAAAGAATTTTTGAAAAATTCGCAAAAAATTGCAATGTATTTAAGGTAAACATTTTGTTTACCACAGGTTGATAGCTATTTTTACTATGAACTTCATAATTAAAAACGATCGAGAAAAAGAAAAGACAAAATAAAAGTAGAAGATGGTGGAGGATAAGTTTATTTAATATCGACTCCTTTCTCAAATTACATTCTACATAAATACGATTTTTGTATTCCATAAATTTGGATGTAAACGATAATGCTCTATTAAATTTATCATATTATCTTCGATTCACTTCGTTACCTGAACTAAACACAAAACTAAAGTTCCACCAATGGTACTAAAAATATTCATTTAAAGTACTCCACTAATAATATTGCGAATTTTTAAAAAATTCTTTTACTATAAGCGTGCGTAAAGTACATACTTTACGCACTCTTTACAATGTATAATTTAAAGTACACCACTCCTAATATTGCGAATTTTAAAAAAATCTTTTACTATAACCGTGCGTAAAGTATATATTTTACACACTCTTTACAATGTATAAAGTATAACTTTTCAAACACTAGTGCGTGAAAAGTAAACACGTTGCTAAGCAACGGTTATTTACTTGTCAACTAACACTAACAATATTTGAAGATACATGTACGCTCATACTCAGTAAGAAATAGCACTTAAATTTCGGTTGTAGGAAAAATATTGTATGCACCTAGTGTGTAAATAGCATTTTTTTATCTCGTGCTAATTTCCGCACGCGACCAAAAAAATACTGCTTTACACACTTGTTACATAAATAACTATTTAATATATGATCAGCACTTCGTATAATGTACACCGCTCATTTTTTTCCCGCAATATAAAAACATCCTGTATAAAAAGAGAAAACCGAAAAATGACTTAGGAACATTTTATTGCATTTTTCATGGTAGAGCTGTCCTTGAATTTTAACCAAAGCATTCAATAACACCCTGTATACCGGGTGTAGCACGGAAACCGGACATGGGTTTTTCCTTGCGCAAAAGTGCCCTATTAATTTTAGACAAAAATGCTTCAAATAAATGTTGTAGGAAATTAAATTCTGCATCTAAATCAATAATTTATTTTGCATGTTTTGTAACCGAGGAAATTTAATTTAAAATTCTATAAAAGTTACTCCTTTATAGTGTTAGCCATGGTATTGAAATAAAATTTCAAACAAATTTTATGGCATTTTGCCAGTCAGAAAATTACAAAACATAGTTTTCATCAAAATCAACTTTTCATAAAATTTTAGATTCTATTTGCTCGGTTAGCAAACATGCAATAGAAAATCTAATTAATGATTTGGATTTAGAATTAAATTCTCTACAATATTTATTTGAAGCATTTTTGTCTAAACTCAATAGAAAGACTGTTTTTCCATGTTAAACGCCTATTGCCCGGTTTTCGTGTTACACCCGGTATATATAGACCACATAATATATGCGCTGCTAATGACTGCTCTTGCTAATTTAAAATTGAATTATATTCTTTTTTCATTGTCTAAAATGTTCGTCATCAAAAACAATATAAATGAAAAGACGAACTTATTAATTTATCGGTATTTTATTATATGGTCAATAATTACTCAAATTATTTATATACATATTTGAATGAATACTTAAAAAATGAATAAATTAAAATTGATATACCTAAGTTTCAGCTAAGATGCACTATTTACTATTCTGTCATATATGTATTACTATGGACACTAATTATATATACAGTGTGTCCCCGGATTGAGTTTACAAGAGAAAAAAAAAATTATTTTTGATTTTACGAAAAAATGCCAAGGGAAGAAAATTTTTTGCTTGAATTAAAACGCATGTTTCAGTTATTAAAACTTTTAGTTAATGTAAGGTTCTTTTATTATAATGTTTTTTCGTGTTTTGTCCTCCTAATAATACAGTTATTACATTGAATCTAACATGATTTTAGTTAGCGTTGAAATATTGACAAATGATTATTATTTCTAATTTCCCCCTTCGCATTTTTTCGTAAAATCAAAAATAAAATGTTTTTCCTATTGTAAACTCAATCCGGGGACATACTGTATGTATGTATGTATGTATGTATGTATGTATGTATGTATGTATGTATGTATGTATGTATATATATATATATATATATATATATATATATATATATATATATATATATATATATATATATATATATATATATATATATATATATATATGTCCAATATCAAATGAACTTATCATTACGCTTTAAAGATATTTACTAAAGAAGAAAAATTCGAAGTTAGATACAATACTTGTTTTAGTTTGACAGTTTCGAGAATATTTACAAAGTGGTGGATGTTTAGATAAGAATTATACGAAAAGGGCAAGAACAAAAACTGCGCGAACTGAAGAAAATAAAAATAATTTACTACGTGCAATAGGAGAAAAAATGTCTACAAAAGTTTTCGCAAATCAATTAAATTTTAGCAAAACTTCTGTATTGAGATTAAAGACGACAAATTTCATTCTTGTCATTTTCCAAATCACCAAGAGTTAATAAACTGCCCTTATTACTTTCTTATTTATAAATCAGTAAATTATGATGACAAGTTCATCTGACATTGACAACTTTGAACCTATGTTGCATTTTATCTGGAACGATAACTGGTATCCATAGTAATACATTAATGACAGAATAGTAAATATTGCATCTTAGCTGAACTCACGGTATAATATCTTCCTCAAAATAATAAGAAATTATTGGCAATTTTCCCTAATGAATTTGCATTGAAAGTCTATAACTTTCGAGTTTGACTAAACACTACATCCTGTTGACACTTCTTCGCTAGACTGTTGACTCCATCTGCATTGATGACTGTTCTTGTACTCGCCCTCGCCGTTTTCCGAAGCTCGAAGATTTTGTTCAAGTTCCAGCAATTGGCCCATAAAATTTAAATTAGGAGAAATAATAGGCCGGACAGTCTTGACAAGTTTGTATGCTTCGACCATGGATAAGTGCTTGTGTTTCATAATATAAGCTATCGCAATTGTGGCACTGCGAGACACACCCGCTTGGCAATGGACTAACACTCGAGATCCTTTCTTTCTGGCTTCCTCTGTAATTCACAATAATATTATTATTAAACACTAAATTAAGTAATTCAGTAACGTGAAGATATAATTCAAATTAATCATCATCATCAGTTGTACTAAAATAAAAAAATTACATATTCTGAAAATTGTCACCAAAATTTTTTAATCTTTTTAAGAAACACAAAATCACTTTAGCATTCTATAACAAATATACATTGAAAAAATCTTTTAAATAAAAACATTTTTATAGAAACAAATCAGACTGTTCGGGAATTTATGCAATGAAATGTAACCAATGTGATAAATTATATATGGGCCAAACTAAACAGAAAATTAGTACAAGATTTAAAAAGCACAATTATCATCTTAAAAACAAAAACATTTTTAATTCAGCCATAGCCCTACACCATTATGAAACAGGTCATAACTTCTCTTCTGATAATGTTAAATGTTTAAAAGTTAATTACCATAAAAATCTTAACATATTGGAAGCTATTGAGATGAAAAACATTCACAAAATTTATTAAATACTGATTGTCACCACTACTAAAATTTGTTAATTTCATTCCCCATATAAATATCATCCCAAATTTAACTATTTTAATATTTATTTTTATATTTATAATTAAATTATCAAGTACAATATAAGTATTGTGACTCTGACATAAAAAATTTGAAATAATTTTGACATATTGCCTGAGTGTCTGGTCGCGAACCTGGGGGAACCGGGTTCGATCCCGACAGACGCCAAATATTTCCAAATTTAAATGGCACAAAAGTGACCCCTGTGGTGCACTCTCCACGACAGCTATGAGTGCCCGTGAGGTGTCGCCTGATAAGCGCCCACACGGTAAAATATATCGTCATCATTACCGATGTCTATATGTGTTGTAGATACTGGCACACCCAGAAATGGGTAATATGCCGTGATGATATATTTATTTATTTATTTTATATTTATAAATATTATGTTTTTATTTTAGTACAACTGATGATGACTGTTTTGCAGTGTTGTAGGTTAGGTACTAGCACACCCAGTAATGGGTAATATACCGTGATATATTTATTTATTGGTCTTCAAATAAGTGAACTATGCTATTACTAAAAAAAAATAAAGTTATTTATAACTAATAAAAAAAAGCTCATATGGCTGTGTACAGTGTACGTTAAATATTAATTAACCGATTGTGATTCGGACGGCCCATGTTCAATTTTCGACCGCTGTCAAATTTATTACTTATTTCGTTATTTCTAATTTTCAAATAGCACAAAGGTTGCTCTTGTGTCAGTGGCACTCTTTAGCTTTAAGAATTCGTGATGTGACGCCTGATAAATAGCAGCAGATTGGCACTCCAAGAAATGGGTAATGATATTATTATTATTTATAACTAAGTAGAAACAAATTAAAATAAATATGTTTCTATAATATTTTATTTTGAAATTTACAAAGTAAAATATTACCACACTATATTTTTTCAAGAAAGGTGGTTTCCAAGACAACGCCTTTTAAATATTTTTATTGTATGTATATCTAAATTAATAAATAAACTAAGATAATGATTTAATAATGTTGTGAAGTCACGTTCCAATTTCAAACAAATACAAACAAATGATAAGAGGTGACAGATAATTTTTAATACCGTTTTTTCGAAATAATTTTCCTACAGCCCTATACAATATTTGTGTCATTGAAATGAGAAAAAACATTATCTAATGGACCAAAAATTTTATAGGTTGTCATTTAAAAAAATATAATTTTGTTCTAATTTGAGGACCACTAGTTGAATATTCGGTTTGAGGACCAATAGTTGAATTTTCGGTTAATATAATATTTTTCTCTAGTCATTCGATCTCCCAAATAAGCACTGGTTGTTTTAAAAGAAACGCCTTGTATAAAATAAATTCTCCCTCGACTTTTTCAAAAAAAAAAAATAATAATAATAATGATTATGCCAAAATGTGTCCCCCTCTATGCCTCACAAAATATGTTAATCAGTTTTTTGTGCAATTTGTCATATACACGAATAAAATGCACTGTTCCATTATCTTGATATATCCTGTATAAATAATATTTTTTCAATGATATTCGTTACTTATCTATATTTTCAATCAACAAAGATAGTTAAATTCTAACAATGGTAATAAGACAGTAAACCCAATACTTATTTTTTGAAAGACAATATCATAGTTCTATTTTTTAACATGCATTTCAATTAAGTTTACTCTATTTCCAAAGAAATAAATTTTAAAAAATTGTGTATAATAAAATGTAGAACTTTATGCACCACACTTTGCTCTCTAAAATGAAATGGGGAGCAATGGGGTCCTCCACCATAAAAAAAAAATAATAAAATGTATACTTTATACTTCAAGTACTACTCAATAAATAACGATTAAAATAAAAAAAAATAATAAATACTTTGCAAGATATTTGAATTTGTTTTACCGTCATAGTATTGCTATTAGGAATGACGATGGGTACCCGGGTACTCGGAACCTACCCGATAATAATGTACCCGGGTAATAAATTTCTTACCCGATTACCCGAAATATACCCGCTGCCCGTTAATTACCCGATACCCTTTAATTACACGAACTTTTTTCAGCTGCCGGAAAAATTGTATCTAAAAGAAGAGCTTTTTATTACAATACCATAGGCAATTAATATAATTTATCTTAAGTTTTTTATAGAGATACAGTATATTATTTATTTGTGTTACTTTTTATTTAATAAATATATGTAAACAGTAATTATGAATTTTATTAAAAAGTAAACTGCTAATGTTAGGGTAACTGGTAATTAAGAAATTAACGAATTATGTATATGTACTTAAAGGATAACGGGTAATTAAAGGGTATCGAGTAATTAACAGGTAAAGGGTACTATCCGGGTAGTTGTTTCGGGTACTCGGGTACCAAAATGATCGGAATTCGTCATTCCTAATTGCTATCTTTCTTGCTTAGCATACAATAAAAACTTGAGGGGAGAAAGATGGCAATGGTTTCGCTAAATATCAAATGCAGTTAAACTATAAACAATTGTGACTTTTTAATACAACGAATTGCTTCAAAATTAAACGAACTTTCATTTTTAAAATAATAAAAAAAATAAGAGTGGATGACCCCATTTGAGCTAGACAAATTGATTTGCCATTTAAATTTCCAATATTAAAATTTTTAATGAACTTCCTGTATCTAAACATTTGTAATAACAGTGAGTCAGAATAGTAAAATTTGTGTGTATAAGATTAGATAAGTAAAATGAATCACCTATAAATTCGAAGGCTTCCTCAAAATATTGCTTAAGATTCTGGTGACCAGAATCCGTTGCTGGTATTTGCTTATATGTGATGCCGCAAGATTCATGATAACCAGGAAGTTGAGAAGTGACATTGAGTACGCATGTAGTTCCTAGGGTCTGTAAACATGATAAATCTGCTGCATCCTTACTGTTGCCGAGGTAGAGGAACGGAAGCACCCTGGACGCAGGATGGGTATCAATATCTGCAGATGACTCTTCACACGGGCTGTATGCTGGAGATGTTGAAGACGTTGGCGAAAGAGGCGATACCGATAAATATGAACGATTTGAAGAAACGAGGCTATCTTCGCAAAGATCGCGATGCCGGCGGTGGAATTCACGATGGCCACCTATAAAAATATACTCGTATTATACAGAATGTTCAGTGGCGTAACTACAATTCATGGGTCCCGGGGCAAAAAAATATTTCGGCCCCCCTAGGTAATACTAATACGGTGAGTATTTTTTAAAGTGAAACATTGGGTTTGTCATATCCATGGTTACTTGACATTTGATTGACAGCAATGTATTTGCCCGTTCCATTTAAAATGAAACATAGGGAACGAATTTGACATTTAATAAGACGTCAATAGAGGTTAATTTTGTTTAAATAATTATACCTGCATTCTAAATTAAAATTAATTGTAGAAAAAATATAGTGTGCACCTTGTGCCCGAGTGGTTTTCTGACTCGGCTAAATTTCTTACAATATTTAAATATAATACTTCTGTCAAATGTGTCATTTTAAATGAGACAGACAAATACATTGCTGTCAATCAAATGTCAAATCATAACTTATAGGGAAATTCAAGGGTTATCTGTCATATTGACAAGATGTCATTAGAGGTTAATATTGTTTAAATAATTATACCTGTTTCTAAAAATTAAATTTAGATATAGAAAAAATACTGTGTGCACCTTGTGCCCGAAATATGTTTAGTTCTCTTGAGTGGTTTTCTGACTCCGCTAAATTTCTTACAATATTTTAATATAATACTCCTGTCAGATTCGTTCCCTATGTTTCATTTTAAATGGAACGGGCAAATACATTGCTGTCAATCAAATATCAAGTCGTAACCAAGGATATGACAAACTCAATGTTTCACGTTAAAAAATACTCACGGTATAAGAATATGTATGTTCGAAAATGAAAATTTATTGATTTTTTAAAGTACAGAAAATATAATTCAAAATTACATAAGTTAATACAAAACAAAGAGACGACTGACGTGCCCTATAGCCCATTTATAATAAAACAAAATTGACACTTTTACTACACTATCTACTACTAAAAGTAGTATAAAAATATAATGAATATTGTAGTTGTTGTTTATTAAAACTCTCTTTTTCGTGCTTTGGAAATAGCAAAGTTTTTTATAATTTCTGTTAAATTCATTTTCGAAGCATTATTCGCTTCAATAGATAGTAAAGCCAATTGGCTTAATCTCTCTTGACCCATAGCAGATCTTAAATGCATCAAATAAAAAATAACCGTCATTATTAAAATTTTGATTTGTGTATTATTTTTGCGAAATTGAAAATTGATTATTTTTACTATATCGTTTATTATATTTAATCGGGGCCCCTAAAACTTATTTGCCCGAATTGCCCTGTGATAGCTACGCTACTGAGAATGTTCCCAAATTTCGGGTAAAACTTTAGGGACAAAGTACTGATCAAAATGAGTAAAAAAAGCTTAATCTACATTGGTCTGATCTTAAACTGTTTCCGATAAAGAGACGAACTGACGATGATAGTGATGGAATAAAATTTTGTTTTTGCCAGTAAAAGACTGAAAATACAATAAAATTTTATATGAAACATTTTTCCCAATTTCTAATAGTTATGAAGTTATTTGAAAATTAAATATTGACCGAGGTCACTACAATATTATACTTGTACAATTATTTGACTTTTTTTGAAAAACAATAACACATCTATGATGACATCTCAAAGGTAAACAAAAAGTCTCATTTAATTGAGAGGTAAACCCCATAAAAACTCAATTTTCACTGCTTTATATATCAGAAAATATTGAAGATCGGACCTACGATGATTAAACTTTTTTTTACTCATTTTAGTCACTACTACAGTGTGATCAGAAAAAAAGCTAATTCGGAATAGGCTATGAACGCAGAAAATGTCTGATTATTATTCAATTCAAAAGTCAAGTTGTTAAAATTGGTTGTGATATGTAATTTTAAGGAGAAAAGACAGAATATTGCCATTCACCGTTTTGTGACATTTCTATTTCTAAAATAAGGATTCAAGAAGAAAAGCTTTGAATAACATTTTTGATAAAATCTCGTGTCAAATTGACATTTAATTAAAACTTTCAAACTGACTTACGTTATTTTTCATAGCCTACCCGAGTCAGGATTTTTTTGGACACACCCTTAAAGTTTTTACCCGAAGTTCGGTAACACCCAGTATATATGGTTAAACTATTGTAAAACCGATATATCAGGGAATGCACGTCATAGACAGTCAACATTAAATAAATAAAAAAAATAATATTTATTTTTTTCTTAAATATACATTCGTCTTTTAAAGAACACTAAGTAAAAAATTATTTTTTTTATGTGACTTATCAATCTTATGCATTATCAACAAATAGCAAACTGTTTTTACAGTGTAGTATTATACGCACATTTATGTACAAATGAATAAAACTCTAATTGTGTATTATACTGTTATCTGCATAAGTTCCATTGAAAGTGATGAATCATGACAGTAGTACACGGATGGAGACCTCTTAATGAGCAATTCGAAAAGAATGAGCATTTACCATATTGTTATATTACAAATTAGACTAATCATAGCAAATGAATTTATTCCATAAACATATTATAATTTTAATAATATTTAACCATTCCTTGGACATGGTAAGTATACTAAAAACAAAATATTGATTCCAGTATGATCGTGCAATTACAAAATATACGATCAAAAATTATTGATGTAATAATTATAGCAAATCTAGATTCATTACTATGTTTACAATGCAATTTTAAATTCTTTTAATATATATGAAACTTTAATTAAATTCGTCTCATCTTTCACTAGTTATTTGTACGAAAATAATGGGACCAACATAAATAATACAAATTTTTGATACGAATAACTGGAGAAACAAAGCACAAAAACGGAAAGTAGAATAAACTACTCAGAAAGTGTATGACTTTGTGTCTGACTCATATATGTCCGGAATGGATGGTAATGAGTATAACGAAGGTCTTTGGGTTATATATTATTCACCTTATTTGTGTACTATGCGCATGTGTTTCATATCATGAATTTATGAGAAATAAACGTAATTTCGTATTTTCCTAAGCAAATAAATTCTTTAAATGAACCAAAATCTAAATAGTGATTCAACATATCCTTTTCAATTTACATATTTTTGAATAACAAACAGCTCTTTCTTAGTAATTTCTGTACTATTTTTTATTATTTAAAAAAAAGATTATCACTACATAATTTACAATAAATTATCTATTACGCTCGTGTATGAGTCACTCCTGAAAAATATATTCCACTATCAATAAAAAATTACATACGGACTGATTGGATTGGCACTGGCATAAACCTCAGAACGAGGCACTGTGATTCTCTTTTTATTCGCATATTCCTTTGATTATGCAAATTAGTTGGAAATAATGTACACTTATGGCACAAATATTTCGCACAACACACACACACACACTGATTAATCACTGAAACAATTAAATATTGAAACTTGCACTATACTTAAGTGTTTTATATATGTAGGTGCATATAATCAAATTAACTAAATCACTTTTACAAGTACATATACTTAAAGTTTCTCATTATGAGTTATTGTAAAGATGAAATTAAACTCAACTCTAAACAATCTTACTCTATCACAATACTAACCACACTGGTTACTCAGTGTTTTTAGTGTATATTTTGTTCGGTAGTTCGGACTTCACGAACATTCCCGAAAGGTATGAATCATCAGAGTAGAGTCAGGGCAACATAGTAGTGCACGTTGTTATTCACAGTGTTATTCCACTGCCAAGTTATAGAGTGATTACGTCATTGGCAGCTGCTAAGCCCAATCCTATGAGAAACGTGTATTACGTTCCCCAACGATTCCTCTCATTCATATTGTGTCCCCTTGCACTAAGCAATTTGTAAATTGACTCATCAAATCATTCAAATAATGTTCCAAAAAAATTAAATCAGTTTTCAAAATTTAAATTGTGATTATGTATGTATGTATATCCTATATACAATTACAAAATTCCAAACATCCGGCGGGTAGATATATTAACTTGAATTTTTTTGATGTGAAACATCTACGAGATTTGGCTACAAAATAACAAGATTGATCTTAGAACATTGACAATGTATAAAATTGCCACCTTCAATGTGCTCTCCTCCCCGAACCCTTCACCGTCCGATGCGAATATTCCATTGTTGGAAGCCGCTTTTCTATAACTACATCTCGGCCCCGAATTAAGTGCCTTTTAACGCAGAATTACAATTTGGGAATAAAAGCAAGTCACATGGCACTAGGTCAAGTGAGTACGGTTGATGTACCAACACGGTGATTTTGTTTTTCATCAAAAATGTCTTGTGGACAGGGCGTTTCCGGCGCGTTGTCTTCATCCATGAGCCGTTTTTCACATTTCAGCTCTTTTTCTTCTCACCCGTGCTTGAAGGGTTATCAAAACCTTCTTGTAATATGCTTGGTTAACGAAATGCCCCTCAGGCACCCAATCCATGTGAACATTCACTCGCATTTCGAAAAAAGCAATGTGGGGTTAATTTATCAGTAATAACAAACCGAAAATTCAAAAAGTAGTTCTCAACGGAAGAACAAAATTATATATTTTTAAATGATAGCCGACATAGTATTTTTAGTCCATTAGATAGAGATTATTTTTCTGATTTCACCGATATAAATATTGTATAACAATTATTTTAAGAAAAATGGTATTTAAAATAGGCACGAATTTAAGCCTTCATTATTTTATTCCGTTTTGTTCAATATTTTATTTGGTTTTGCTCAGTATTTTATGTTCAGTATAAATAATAATTGTTCAATAAAAAAAAAATGATCAATATTTTTCATATTTGTTGAGTAAAAACATTTTTTGGTCAATATTTTTTTCATATTTGTTCAGCACTATTGTTCAGTATTCTTTCATATTTGTTCAGCAAAACATCAAACCTGACCTAATGCAAGAAACTCGCACCTGCAAAACTTGGTTTTGAAATTAGACGAAAACTAAAAAACGACGCCTGGCACCACAACATCGTTGGGCGTCGGTATCTTCCGACGCTCGCTGGAGTGGAGCTCGATGTGTGGTTTCAAGAATTGATAAAAACTCGCTTCACTTATTCTTTCTTTAAATTACCCATTCCTGGGTTAGATCTCTACCTAGTTTTGAATTATTGCCCCAAAAGTCAATATACCCCATATTCAGATAAAAACTTCAAAATTTTTAAAAATCTAATTTTTATATATCTAGATACTTCTCAATGCGCTGATTCTAAATTTTGAAACCGCAGGTCGATATCTCTATCCGTTCTCGAGATATTTAGCCTCAAACTTTTGCATAAAACTGCCCATTTTTGGGTAATAACCCAAATATGGGTCGAGATATGAATTTGGAGATATCATCATTCGATTCTACGGGCAAAATTACATAAGTATACAAATATTCACAATTTTTGAACACCGCATACAGTCTCTAAAGAAAAATAACTGAAAATGGCCAAAAATCGCAAAAATCTAAGGTGTACCCCTTGCGATTTTTTCAGATTTTGGTCATTTTCAGGGGTTTTCAAACTTTTATTCATAAAAAATGAACCGGTAAGTCAAAAATTATGAAAATTGGTATACTTATATACTTTTATCAGTAGAATCGAATGGTGGTGTCGCCAAATTCGTATCTCGGCCCATTTTTGGATTATTACCCAAAAATGGGCAGTTTTATGCAAAACTTTGAATCTAAATATCTCGAGAACGAAAAGAGATATCGACCTGCGGTTTCAAAATTTAGAATCAGCGCATTGAGAAGTATCTAGATACATAAAAATTAGATTTTTGAAAATTTTGAAGTTTTTATCTGAATATGGGGTTTATTGACTTTTAGGGCAATAATTCAAAACTAGGTAGAGATCTAGCCCAGGAATGGTAATTTTGAGAAAATATTTGAGGTTGAATATCTCCAAAACTAAGAGATATCGACCTGCGTTTTCATGATTTGATTTCTAATCAGTGCATTGGATTTTTGAATACATAAAAATGAGTACAGTTATGAACTTAGTGGTAATATTAGTCATTTAATGATATCTTGTCAATATGGCAGATAACCGTTGAATTTTCCTGTAAGTTATTACTTGACATTTGAAAGACAGTATTGTATTTAAATATTGTTAGAAATATAGCCAAGTCAGAAAATCACTAGGGCACAAGGTGCACACAATATTTTTTCTACAACTAAATTTTATTTAGAAAGCAGGAATAATTATTTAAACATTAACCTCTAATGACGTCTTGTCAAATATCAAATTCGTTCGGTTTGTTTCATTTTACATGGGACAGGCAAATACATTGCTGTCAATCAAATGTCAAGTTGTAACCATGGATATGACAAATCCAATGTTTCACGTTAAAAAATACTCACGGGGTGTATTTGTTACGCCATATTTCAATAAATAATTTATTTATATTTAATCTACCTGCATAACGTCAAATAAATCTTTTTCTCAGTGTGCAACAAGTTCTTCATTGTGTTTAAGTTTATTAAATTCCATATATGTACATATATATTCCAGAAAAATAAAAGAACAACCAAGTATGTATTTCTGGTTTTCGATTCAACTGCTTCCATTCAGTGCAAATGACGTCATTGCATTACACGCGTGTCGTACTTCGTTGTCTCAGTGCAAATTTAGTGCACTTTGAATCGAACATACTGGTACATGTTACTCACTTAAGTCAAACTTTTTTGACGTTATTTTAAAGGTCAGAAGTTTAATAAACAAAAGTATAAAAGTATCCATTCGCAGTACTCAGAACATTCTCTAAAATGATAATATATTTGTTCCTGGCAGTACAAATCGTTTGTATTTTCTGATAGAAAAGTATTTTGTAGGTGCATTTTCCGCCAACCTGTAAATAGTACATTTACGAATATTATTGTATTACCATATTATCAATAATATTCATATAATTTTTACTTTTAAAAATTTAGAATTTGTATCGTCGAAGAAATTTATTCCTTCCCGCCAAATTTTGTTTTCATAACTTGGAGAATTTTTAAGCAATTTTAATTTTAATTTGCTGTTGACTAGAATTTTCTTAAACTGTAAATTTTAAGTAAATAATGTAATGTGCGTGTGTAATAATTAATATTTTAATTTTCCTTGTGCTTAAAAACTAAATCTTCAAAATTTTTACTTCCTTGTACGAATTAAAACAGTATAACTTCGATAATCCGGAGACATATCGTTCCAGCAATCGCCAGATTAGCGAGGTATCCAGACTAGTGGATTATATCTTATGTGTTACATACATACATATTATTAATATAAACATAAAAAATTATAAGTACAAATATATATATATATATATATATATATATATATATATATATATATATATATATATATATATATATATATACAGGTGGTTGATTTTTCATTGTCCAGCTTATATCTTCTGAAATATTAAAGATACAAGAAAAAGTTATATAGAACAGTTCTTTGATACAACCTGTACTATAATTTAGCATAAATAATTTTTTTCCAAGACCTACCAATTTTCCAGAAAAACATTTATCTTTGATTTTTTAACTGGAACAGCCTATATATTTTTACGGAATAAAATTCTAAATAAATTTCTTTTTACAATGATGCATAACAAGTAAGGGTTTACCTTTAAATTATGTCTAATAAAGCAGATAGAAATATGATAAAAGTAGGCTGTGATATTCTATTGTTTATACCAGTAACATTACAATTTGTATTTAACTTTTTTTTGTATTCTTAATATTTCAGAAGATATAAGCTGGACAATGAAAAACCACCCTATATATATATTTGACACATAATATATGTGTGTAAATGAACATAAATTTAATGTTTTTCAAAAAACGTAAAATATATGATTGGCAAAAGGATCCGTATTATTGGAGTGTCCGAGTTATCGAAGTTATACTGTACTGATTAGTTTTTAACTATTACGGTTTTACTGAAAATAAAACTGATTTTATAGGACCCTATTACGTACTTTGCAATTTATGGAAATTGGAAACATATTTCAAAACGGATAATAATTATACTGCAAAATTATGTCTCTATTGTACATAAAAAAATTTATATTATTTACAAAGTTTTTTGAAATATTTTTTGGGTTTTTTTGACTCCCCGTCGTACATATTACAGGAACAGTTAGGTTATGTTATTTTAGAATAAAAACACGTACAGTATGTGTAAAAAGTCGTACAGCTTGTTTCAAGATATTTGCAAACGTACCTGCTCCGACTTACGCAGCGGGTGGCTTCTTATGGGCTTGAGGGATAACAGAACAGGATTGTAACAAAATATTTGAAATCCGCCACACGAAATATTTGTGTGGAATTTAATGTTTCATTTAAATTTTAAGAAATACAGAACAAAGAATATAAACAAAATGTTATCAACACGGTAAACATGTTTTAAACAGTAAGTCATGTTATGTTTTAAACATGATTCTTAAATATGTGTTTAAAACTGCTTTTTATGTAGGTACAGATTCAAATGATTACACTTTTAATATAATTATCTAAGTAAAGTTTTATTTATAAATTATGTATTAAGAGAAAGTACCGCCACATTGTTTTCACAAATTTTGATAATCCCCCCCTGACGAATAGGTACATAAATATCCTGCTGTTATGTGGTCTACCGCGAAAGCAGGTACATTTGCAAATATCTTGAAACACTCTATACTAAATGTTTAATAACATGCCTTTAATAGGGTATTATACCATAGTCATATTTTAACTATCTTAAATAAGAAAACGAAAATATACATAAATTAATGAGTATTAGTGATTTTTTTTTGTTTAAATATTGAGTAGGTCGCAAACTACAAGCGATTGAAGTTGATTACTAAGAGGGTATGACGCGTTAGGTCCTAAGAATTTGATTGGTCGCCTGATTTTAAAAAGGAGATTCGCGCGTCTGCTGCGGTCACCTTTAAAAGATTATGAACTGTCACCTAACAAAAAATTAACAATTTTGTGTTTGATGAATTTGTTTAAATATAATATCTAGTAATATTAACAATAATAATGTATTTATAATTAAATCAATATGTAATATTAATTAAATTAATAATAATGTCAGAAATTTGAAACATTGAAACTTCAAAACAAACAAACACTAGCGCCATCTGCCGTCATACTTTGTGTCATAATATTGTCAAACTGTTTCAATGCTCTATCATTTATTAGGACAAAAATGCTTATTATTTTTGTTATTTATGCTATATATGAATATAACATATAAGTTTCTATATAAAAATATTTAAGCTATGCAAACATGAAAAAATTTGTTCACTCTATAGGTAACTAAAATTTGTCGATTAATTTGTCGGTACCTGCAACGTCACGCGCCAAATTCTTAACTTTAAAAATTTATACAGGGTGATTCTTGACCTATACGCATAAATGTGAGGAATGATAGTTTGTGATCGGTAATGACAGATAATGAAAAAAAAAATTAGTAAAAGTTGTTTATTTACGGAGATAACGAATAAAGTTTGAAATTATTTTAGTAGCAATAAACTAACAAAAAATTAATTAACTAGGGTGCTGTGCATTAGTATCATAGCAATTGTTCGAGTCTCGGTTGCAAATGACCAGTTTCTCTACCTCGCTGCACCACTCGTAGAAAAACTTCTCGTCCCGGATGATGTCTTTGGGGAAACCTTTGTACATAGAGGCGAGATGCAGCTACTGAATTATGTTCTGCTCCTCCGTACGCTAATATCATATCCATAAATTCTGCATTGGTGAAATGATGCGCCATAATAAAAACTCAAATACACGAAAGATTACGAAATAATGACAGACACGATTGAAAACAATTGCTATGACACTAATGCACAGCACCCTCGTTAATTACTACTTACTAAAATAATTTCAAACTTTATTCGTTATCTCCGTAAATAAACAACTTTTACTAAATTTGTTTTTCATTATCTGTTATTACCTATCACAAACTATTATTCCTCACATTTATGTGTATAGGTCAAGAATCACCCTGTATCTCGCTTATTACGTAAATTTTTTACTAAAATTCTTATTTCATCCTGTTCTACAGAAAAAAAAATTGAAAAATGGTATAGGACCATATAAGTGAAATAAAATTGGAAATGCGATTTTTTTTTGGAAGGATATACAGGTATATATGACGCATTTTATCTATTTCGAGATATTTTCTTTAATAAAGAAATGAATAAGAAAACAGTTAAAAAAAAGTGAAGTATATAAGTGTTGTAGTCATCGCCGAGAATAATAAATTTTTTGGCTAGACTTACCGAGTAGAAGAAAGGGTTCTCGGCTGTCCTCCACAAGCGAAGACAAGACCAGGAAAAGCGGATGTCCTATAGAGACTTTATCCATGTCGGAAGTATTATCGTCATAAACAATAACTTCTCGATAGTTTCTTCTTTTGAGAAGGTCTTTCCCTTCTTTGCTAGTTGCTAAATCTGCGAGCGATGCTTTACCCATCTGTAGACGACGTCGGTTGAAACGATCGTTACAATTGACATTGATAGCTCCACGAATATGATTAACATTGTAGGCAATGAAAGGGCGACAGTCAACAATGAGGAAGTTGCGATTGCCGAAGCAGCCTCGCTCGAGCTTCCGGCGGAGCGAATCGGCGTCCACTGTGAGTAGCTTCTTCGCGACGAGAGCACGCTGGAGGGTGGCACTCTCCGCGCACGGACTGGATGGGAGACTGGCACTGGGCTCCAGCTTGCAGCGTTTGGGTTTAGGTGGAGTGATAGTCACATTCACACTTGCTGTGGCAGTAGATGTGTTCACTACACTCGCGTCGGGCGGTCCTGGCTCACTTAGACTTCGGTTCAGTGCTAGTTTAAGGCCCGCGCGCGCTCGGTTGCCCGCCAGCTCTACGCATACCATCGTAGACATTCTCTAACAGCTACACCGAATTACTCACGTCACGAGTCACGGGTTATATTCGGCTTCAGATACGCACACTCTCACTCTGATGATCTCTGAAATCAACACAACATTATCTATATATAAACAAAAACATTATTTAGTTATATTTTATGACTAAATAATACAATAAACAGTAAAACATCAAATTTGATCTTAAAAATATATCCTTGTATTATTATATTAATAAGAATTAACATAAAATATTCATCGCATTCTCATCTACCTATATGATTCATTAAAATATTCTTAGAATGTATTAGTTTTGCTCGTTGTTGAGTAAATTTTAAATTATACAAAAATGTACAGAAGGTTAAAAAAAAACTCAATTTGGAGTAGGCTATGAACAAAGAAACGTATGTCAATTTGGAAGTATTTAATTAAATGTCAATTTGACACAAGATATTGTCGAAAAAATTATATATAGAAATAAAAGCTTTTCTTCTTGAATCCTTATTAAGAAAAAAAAAAAAAAAGAAAACGGTGAATGGCAATCTCATGTATCCTTTATCTTTTCTCCGCCTATAGCCAGATTTTTAATTAACACCCTGTATATCACTCTGTGCTGCTCAGTAAATTGAAAACTTCAATTAGACACTAATTTAATAAACTTTTTCAATAGTTATTTACGTGACAGAACACATTATGTAACATATGATAATAAATCAAAAACCTTTATACCTACATCAGGAATCCCTCAAGGGACACTCCTAGGGCCCCTTATGTTCATAATGTTTATTAATGATTTACCCTCAGGTCTTCAATTTTCCAATTGTTTACTATATGCAGATGATGTAAAAATATATTCTGAAATTTGTGATATTGAGGATTGTAATAATTTTCAAAAAGACATCGATATTGTAAGCACATGGTGTATGAAAAATAAACTTCAAATGAATATAAGCAAATGTAAAATAGTTAGTTATAGTAGAAAAAGGGAATGTAATAACTTTGAATATTCTATCGAATCACAATGCTTAGAAAGAGTAGAAATAATTAAAGATTTAGGAGTTCTTTTTCAATCGGACTTCAAATTTATAAAACATATAGTCCAAATTGTAAGCGAAAGTCAACGCAAATTAAGTTTTATCTTAAGAATGGGAAACAAATTTGAATGTGAAACTCTTATTAATCTATTTAATTCATTAGTTAGAAGCAAACTGGAGTACGCATCCATAATTTGGTCTCCCACAACCGCTATTCATTGTGATATGATCGAAAAAGTACAGAAAAAATTACTTAGGTACCTGTACTTCAAGAGATTTCATGTATTTTCTACATATGTTTCATATACTGAGCACAGAAATATATTTAATATTACTCTGTTACAAACAAGAAGAGAATTTATATCTATGTTATTTATTGTAAATTTAGTAAATGGAAAAATTTGTCTTCGTAAAATATTGCAAGAAATTAATTTCTCCGTTCCAAATGTGTCATTAAGACCACGATTTATATTGTTTGAAATTAAAAAATCATGTTCTCCATTAAATGAAATTTTAAACGTAGCTAATAATTTAGTTCTTAGAAATAAAAATTTCGACTTGTTTAATTGTAAGAAAATAGATTTATTCACCTTATTGATATTGATATTGAATAAGTTAAACATCTATTGTAAAATGTTTATACTATGCTAACTGTTAATATGTAATTGGGGGTTACCCTGTTTATTATCAGTATAAATAAACTTATTATTATTATATACATGTGTAGATAAATAAGCCATATAATCAATCAAATTTATATGTATATAATAAAAGTACAATTTAATGGCAACACTTCGTGAAACAGTTTAAATAAATTTTAAAAATTAACACTAGACATGTTTCAAAAGATTTCAGTTTCTGATAAATGACCGAGAGGTTGATTCAGAAACTGAAACCTTGTGACACATGTTGAGTGTTATTTTTTAAATATTGTATGTTTATATATGTATGTAACTTAGTATATATGTATATACAGGTGTCATAAGTTGAGTAGTATATATACTATAGGTACATATCTTGTTATTAAAAATATAGACATGGTTAAATGAGTAATGTGTACAACATTACTCATTTAACCATATCTTTGTTTGTTTTGTTTGATGATTCAGATTCCGTTGGAAAAAATTAAAATTCCCAAAGAATTAGATATTTCAAAAAACTGAAAAGCGCGGTTTTTAAAGTCAAATTTTGTCGTATTTTGAAGATATGACAAAAAGTTTGAAGTGAAAGTTACTTGCAGCGATGAGGTATTAAAAATTTTGTTAAAATAAAATAAAAATATATTACACACTTTCAAAA
The DNA here is from genome assembly GCA_943142095.1 of Ophonus ardosiacus. Classification (NCBI taxonomy): domain Eukaryota; kingdom Metazoa; phylum Arthropoda; class Insecta; order Coleoptera; family Carabidae; genus Ophonus; species Ophonus ardosiacus. The sequence continues at coordinate 44,545,312 of OW964833.1, read as the reverse complement.
CGCGCGGTTTCTTCCGGACTTGATGACGCAACCGAACCCGGCTCTCTTTTATTGGCCGACATAGTAAGTAGGCATTCACAATTCACATCATCAAACCAGTGACTGCCAGAATGTTCCACTGGAGTCATGGGAGTATTTGGTTATGCGGCTACACACTATTATTTTTACAAATACTTAAATACTATTAAACTTTAACTACAATATACTAAATTTAAGATAAGTAAAAGAAAAGAAAATAAGAACAAAATGAAATTTTCAAATGTAACAGCTGTACAACATTGACAAATGGTTTAGAATCTCTGATAACAACAGCCAAGACAGCAGTGCTGAGAGAGAAAGTACGATATAATGGCATAGCATGCGGACACTCACGTGACGAAGCGAATTAGCCAATCCGAACTTGGTGAGAAACTGTCAGATTGAAGGGCGGAGATTTAAAGTTTGTTTTGGTTTATAGCGTATTATGCGTTTTGTTTTCATAGTTTGGCAAAAAAATATAAAATAACTCAATACGCACTAAAAACTTTAATATGAAAACTGCCAAACTATGAAAACAAAACTCATAACCTCTGAAGATGCTACCAAAACAAACTTCACAGTTGCGTTCCAAAACTCTACTACAGAGTACGAAATTACTCAAAAGCATTCCAAATCTAATAACCTTACTCTCAGAGGGGGCTTGACATTAATGTTGTAATTATAAGTAGTTTTGCTAATTTTTTAAAATTTAATATCAATTTTTTACTCCAACAAAACTCATTCTTCCAAAACACACTACACTCTTAAATTACGGTACTCTTGAATTTGGAAAGCTGCCCAGCTCTCTGACCTTCGATCTGACAGTTTCTCCCCAAGTTCTGATTGGCTAATTCGCTTCGTCACATGAGTGTCCGCAAGCTATTGCTTTCCACCACTGGGTTCACTTAAGCTGGATACCAAATATTTGCCATTTTTTTTCTTCCATAAGAAGCCGAATTTTAAAAAAAGAATAATTACGGAGTTTCTGAATTTAAGAATATTATAACATATAAAAAAAATCAAAAAATCGAATGCCCCATTATATTTCTCTATTATATTCTTTTCTGATTCTTAAACATTCAAAAACAACTAGTGAGAAATATACAAAATTCAAAGAGAGGGCTAAAAATTACCTGGAAATGGGAAAACTCTGTTGTAAAAGTGGAAAATAAGTGGTAATGTAAATAAAAATTTCACATAGCACCCTAAAAGGTCATCCAACTCACCATAAAATTTTATTATCCCTTCTTTAAATACGAACCATTAGTTTTTCTTATATGAATCATTTAAAATTATCAGTTGTCAAAAATTATTAATAATAATAGTAATATTACGTTATTTACAGAAAAAAATTGCTTATTTTTGCTAACAGTTTAGAAAAGTAGACAAATTGAAAAGGTTTAATTATACAAAGTTTGGGAATGACTCATAGTATTTACTTCAAAATGATTCAGAAAAATTATTTTCATCCGTCAGTGTCAAATATGTTGTTTATTTTCATATGTTTGTTTCAAGTTGTAGTTGTTTTCACAATAGTAACAGAATTTGGAACTTCTACAATATAAATCTAATATTTTATGTACCTATACTTTTATAGCATTTCTAGTGTTTTCAATTTTATAAATTTTAACTACAGACGTATAAAATAAATATATACAATAAAGCACAAAGTTGATCACTTGCTGCTACTGATTAAACAAAATGGCTCCTTTGTTTATAAATAAATATATTAATTTTCGAATAATTTTAATTGTAAACATGTTTGGTGAACGCAGCGTGAAGAAATGATATTTATAAAAATATAGACTCACTCCCATCAGTATCATTAAATTGTAGTAACTTGTAATAAGTTCATATACAATAATGTATTATACAGGGTGCTTCATGAAGAGTGTGCCAAAATAAAACCATATATTGTGCAAGTCATTTTCAGTAAAAAATGTTATATGGACGGTATGTCCGGAAACTGCCCGGGTATGGTGACATCATCCGCACGTTGGGGCCTGTTGTATAGCTTGCGGACACTCACGTGACGAAGCGAATTAGCCAATCAAAAACTGGGGAGAAACTGTCAGATCGAAGGTCAGAGAGCTGGGCAGGTTTCCAAATTCAAGAGTACCGTAATTTAAGAGTGTAGTGCGTTTTGAAAGAATAGGGTTTACAACCTTCTTAAGGACTACCTGCAGCGAGGGTCTTCTGGAGTCAATAGCACTAAAAGTTATTACGACCTATAGTATCTTGTTAATAGTTCGTATCTAGAGACAAATCTGAGTTATAAAAAGAGGTACCACTGTAATGGTTTTTAAAGAACTAATTCAAATTTACAGAAACATTAAAATTTTTCATATTTTTAACTTTCAAGCACTATTATACAAATACCTATAGGTACATATACTAGACAAATATTTTTGTCATAAAATGTTTAAAACACCAATTCGTCTAAACGCAGCAAGAATTGTATTCTACCCAAGTCGATATAGCATTAAAGACTTAAAGCCAGAATCCAGTTTCGTTTACCTGTGAGTCACCGCCTATACATAGCACGTGAACTCGTGACAATATGTGTAAAAAATGTTTAGTTTCAATTCTCATTTTCACTTCACAGGGTTAAAATGAAATATCTTCATCGTGGCATTAGAATTTAAACAAATACATACATAGTTTAAAATTAAAACGTATTTTTCAATAAAGACATACAAATTATTTCATGGAATTATTTTATTAATTTTTATGTAATTCCCTCATTTTAATATTTACATCCCACATATTGTACAATAATTTCATATTTTGTACATACTCGGTGTTTTTTACCTCCCGGTATCCTAAGTAAGGGAAGTACCTATAGGGATGGAAAATCAGTTTTTTTCATTATAGCATGTAGTATAATTTCTTTGAGTTTGGTACAGCTACAAACCATATTCCACATTAACATGTACACCCCTAATAAAAGTAAAATTTCTTATTTATTATCAATCGGTATATATTATGTAATTTAGTATCTGTGAGTTTGGTTCTGTCACAATCCATATTACCCTGTACTAGTGCTGTGAAGATTCGACAAAACATGGATCCGAGTACCCGGATTTTAAAATATCCGGTTCCTCGGATATCCGATGTTCGGATATTGAAGCGGATATCTGTAAATTTAATTCGGATTTGGATCCGGATCCTGGTTTGGGTACCATATCCCATTCGGGTCCGGATTCGATGTGTTGTTCACGGATCCGGATCCGAATTTTAATTCTGGATCCGTTTTATAATTTTGAATGTAAAGGCAAACATTTGAATGTAGACGGTTGTAGAGACAGCGGTCTGTAATCAGCAATAAATTTTATAATACTCCTCTAAAATACCCAGGTAATTGGTGCAAATTTTTCTTAGAATATTGAAAATTGTGTAGTTCTAAAATTTTAACATTCAATATAACAAATACTTCAAAGAAAACGAAATTAAGATTAAATTTGAGAAATAATGGTTATAGGTTCATTGCAGGTGTCGAAATACCTATTTATTTATATCGTGCATGTGTTTCACATAAAAGGGTTTGTTTTTGTTACCTACTTATTGTTCTGTGGAATCGAGGAATTTCCTTTTTAGCTGATGCTATAAGTTTAACATCGAAAATATACCGACTATTAACTACATCAAACAAAAATGTATAGTGGATTATTTCATAATCAAATTTATTTGGTTTTGTGACTCCATGATAATATACATTCAAATATTATCATCTGGTTCAATACTGAGAATAGGTACTCGAATCCGAGAACCGATGCGCATACTGAAATTCCATATCTAAAATCCTATACTCATACTCATATTCGGATCCGAATCCAAAATCCAATACTCAGATTCGGATCCAAAACCCGATATTCAGATCCGGATCCAAAATCCGATACTGAGATTTGGATCCGAGATCCGGATAGTTCAACATTCAATTATCTGGATATCCGGATATTTTTGGATTCGAAACCGAAACTATCCGGATCCCACCACTACCCTGTACATCCCTGATAAAATGAAAATTTGCTATTTATTATCAATCAATTGTGACAAATGAGGATAAAATAAATCAGGAATTAAACAAATTGCTCCTACCTGTAAGTATCCGCTTAAAAATTTTGCTCCGGGTAGCTGAAAACTTGTCGTCGGCTGGGTCTTGGATTCGAAACTTTTTTCGAGATACAGGTTTTCGCAATTGACTAAAGTTAATAAAAAATATACAACTCAATTTGGAAAAAAATAAATACTGAATTTTTCTCGAAAGAAATTTCTGGGCGCCAGACCTTAGAAAAGGGAAAAGAAAGTAGAGCAAGGTCAACTCTAAGGAAATAAGTAAAAGCGTTAAAAAATTTAATGAAGTGTACGTTTAATTATAAAAAAATCGGTGCCGGAGCCCTTAGTAATTAGCTATCTATATACAAAACAAATGAATAATATATGCACTGGTCCTTAGGGACCCAGACCGGGAAGGACTGAGCCCAGTTTTCTGGCCAACACACGCCGGTCGTGCCACATCTGCCTGCCAACGATGCAGGGATTGCAACCGAATTCCGGGAGTACAAATGGGGTCATTTCAAAAAAAAAAATTGTCGTTTTTTCTATAAAATCATGAAATCCATCTCATTTAATAAATATTGTAATATAAAATAATTTGAAAGATGCAACTTTTCATTCATAAATTTGCTAATAAACTTTAGCGGGTGTAAACAGATTAAATTTGTGACGTCACTGTTTCATACTTAAGCCTGTTCTACAATAAGTCGTTAGTCGGTGTCGGATGTCGTACGCGTGCGCACTACGCAGAAATTTGGCGGTAGTGGCTGCCGGCTGTCGGAGTCGGAACGCAAGTTAGTCATTTCCCATCTTTTCCGACAACGACATTGAAGGTCACGTCAATAGAAAATTGAAAATGAATGATATGACGTTGGATGTAATAATAACATATTAGGTACAAGAAAAAAGTAGTCTGTATGGCAAAATAAATAAATTATACAACGATTTAAAAAGAAAAAAAATATTTGGGGACAAATAATAATCATAATTTGTTTCAAATTAACTACCTAACCTTAACAGCAAGTTTAATATCAGTTGGCAAAGGTTTTCTGTAATCGTGGTTTCAGAATATCATGCAACTGATCAAATTGTTGTACAGACATTCTCATAAATTTAAAAAAGTCTTCGTGATCACTTGACTTGAAATATGAAAATAATTTTCTGTGTGCACTAAAATTTTGCCTAATATCAACGGTAATATGAGGTTTTACCCACCATCATCTTGTATTTTATTTGTCTTCTCTTTTGCATCGGCCGTCGTAGTTTTATTATTTGAAGCTATATTACAATTAAATTAAAATAAATTGGAAGAGATATAGTATCCATAACCTCACTTAAAAGTGACAGTTCGCTACGACAGCTTCCGACTATTGTAGAAAGCAATGTCGGGTGCTGCTAACGTCAAACGACTTACGACAAGCGACAACCGACAAACGACTCAGTTGTAGAACAGGCCTCAGGCAAAGACATTTCTCTCTCACAAACAAACATACACATTTACGCTCCACAACATGAAACAGTAATTTAAAATTGTGACTGCTGACAGCAAAATATATGAGAGAAAATTATTAGTACTTTCAGATGTTTAAAAGTACTAGTACAATATAAGGTATGCAAATAAAAGATTTATTTAAAACCAAACAATAGCTCCAAATTAATCCGGTAGAGCTCGATTGTCGTATCCGTGAAACTGTGTCGTCAGCCATTGAAATAATTGAAATTAAACGCAACTTTTAAAAAATAATATCTCTAATTCTAAAGACTTGTAAAGTGTAAAACATACAGCTACATACCGAGAGTTTATTTTATCAGTAAACATAGGGTATATCATCGCCATAGTTACGGTATGAATGTTTGACAGCAATGTATTGAAGCGTTTATTTTATGAGTAAACATAGGCGTTTAACATGGGAAGCAGTTTTTTTTTTTAATACAAAGTGTTCGGTAAAAAATCAGGCGATGCTATTGGACATGATAATAGTACATCTTGTACATTATTTAATATTAATTAATTTAATAATATTGCAAAAATTATCAAATAAATAATTGTTTCACTTTTTTATCATGCAATATCAAAAGATTTGCAAATGTCTCGGTAGCGCAGTGGTTATAACAGTTGCGACTGAAATATTTTGATTATTGTAATCAATTATTCTCAATTATTTTCTCTTTATTTATTACAACGTTATTATTTTTAAATGATTGTAATATGGAAATAAAACTGATTTTTAAAAGTTCAACAATTTTTATGTAAAAAAATGAAATTTGACAATTTTTGTAATTTATTGCATTTTTTGCAATATTATTAAAGTAAAAATGAAATGAACGTATAGTGTGCAGCTTATTTATTATTAAAGTAATTAATATTAAACAATGTACAAGATTTAATGTACTATTATCATGTTCAACAGCATGGTTAGATTTTTTGCCTGACACTTTGTATTTACCAAAAACTGCTTCCCATGTTAAACGCCTATGTTTACTCATAAAATAAACGCTTCAATACATTGCTGTCAAACATTCATACCGTAACTATGGCAATGATATACTCTATGTTTACTGATAAAATAAACTCTCGGTATTTAATTTGATCTTTCAGGAAAAAATAAATCAGAAAATGTGAAATGACCCCATTGCTCCACAGTGTCGGTATGCGAGAAAAAATTCAGCCAAGGCTGTTCCGTCCGATGGGGTCCCTCGGGAACGAGATAGCAGTTAACAGCTGACAGGGCGCTCTCGTGGCAGAGGCGTAACTCTGAGCGAAGGTCGAGTGGTAATTCTCCGAGTCTTCCAGGGCACGAACAGACTACTGCCAGGCTAGACCAAGCTCAGTCACTTCCAAAGTCCAAATCCCAAAAGAAACCCCTGATAAAAGAAAAATGTGTAAGTTATTATCAATCAGTTTGTTATTTAGTTCAATTACTGCGGGTTTAGTTCAGTCACCATATTAATACGTACACACCTGCTAAAAGGAAAATTTCCTACTTATCAATCATTATAGTATTCGCTAGTGAAATAGAGCAATATGACGTCTAGCGGCGAAAATATGAACTAGTGCATGGTAGTAAGTCCTAGCCGAGGTAGCGGCGAACGCATCGTTTCTGTCACTTATTTAACAAATAAATCACGAGTGTAATGAAATTTGTAGGCTATACTTCATTTTACGTAAGAAAATAGTAGATTACTCTTAAGAGCCGACCGTTTTTACATGCATTGAATAAATAATTTAAGTCAATAATAAATATATGTATCTGTAAAAATGTCAAAATCTAAAATTGCAACAAAATATGGATAAACATCACTTAATTCTGTAGATTTTATTTGACAACTGACAGGCGATATTTGTTTCGTTTCTGTGAAATAGGTTTATATTCTGACCAATCAAAGGGTAGAATTTATATATCCCTAACTAAACCAACGCTATTCTTACGTGAAATAAAGTATAATAACAAAATCTAAAACTTCAATACGTTTTAGTTGCGTTTAAGTTATGTACGTCATTAGCACGCAGAAATCCAGAAATAATTAATTTCCATAATTTCCCGAAAACAAGAACCTAAATTCTATAGAAAAATGTATTAGAGAAATTTGCCACTTTGAAATAGTTGGTAGACAAAAGTTATGCATTCATCTTTTAAAAATGGGAAAGGAACCGAGTAAAAATATGCGTGCTCCTTGCATTTTGTAAAGCAAGATTATATTTTGCCGGGTATAGCTACAAGATAATAATTACTTAGTGTCTTTATTAAAATACTTCGTAATGAAATCTTAACTTGTAGACCTGCCTGCACAAAGATGACAATAAAATAATAATACTTATCTCTCCATTAATCCACCAAAGACTAATAATGCAGTACTATGTAGATTCAAGAAAACAAATTCATGTAAATTCAAAATTCGAGAGAATGCTGTACATAATTTTTATATGAAACGAACTAGTTCGCAAAATTCAAAATGTTATTCATACTAGAAACATTATTTTTATTTAATATTAACTATAATATTAATATTACTTTGTATTTCAAACGCCGCAGTGTATAAGAATACAGTTGCGGGAAACGAAGAATCTACCTTAAACCGGCCATATTGTTACGTCACACGCTAAGCTCCTCCTCTTCTTCACTCGCGAATAGGTCGTGCCAAGATTTAGAGCTAGTGAATGACACCAGGAGACCCTCGCAAAAGGTAGTCCTTAAAAAGGTTGTAAATTAAAAATTCCTGGGCCGTATTTATACAATTTCTGCTATTTTAAAATCAAGAAAAAATAAAAAATAAGTGTACTTACAACAATATGCTTTAAAAAATATCTATTCATATACTGGGATTAGGATATAAAAACTATTAAACATTAATAAAAAAATATATTAATTGACAACAAAAATGTATATTAATTACATCAATTTACAAAACAATAAAAATGAAAAAGTATGAACACAATAATAATAATAATAATAATAATTTTTATAAGTTTATATAGTGTAAGTATACAAGGTACAAAGAATGTCATACTAACGTACAAATATTACATGAAATTAAATACAAGCAAAAATGTCACATAAAATTACAGAAAGTGCAGTTATAATTAATATAAGCTACATTAAATCTCTCGTATAATATTGACACTGTTGGAAAAATGTTTTCTTTATACATCGTATACATTTTTCTCTCTGAATAATATCTGCTTCAAAATCACTAACTATTCTTGATTTTCCTGCGTGTGATCTTGATTTTTTTTAATGCAAATCTGTACACACTATTTTTCTCACGATGCTATATGGAACTTTATTTAAAGTAGCGGTTTTTGATAAAGGTACTTCTTCTTTTTCGTCACTTTTTCAACTATTGTACACATTTATAATAATTTGTTTTGCATCATCATAAATAAATACGCTTTCTATTCGTGTATATATCATCTGACTGATTTTCTTCTAACCTCCACTTTTTTTTAGTTTCAAACTTATTGCTGCGCAAGTTTAAATAAAATAACCCTTAATTCGTCCCAAAGAAATAACATTAAATCTTAGGGTAGGGTAGGTTTAGAATAAAGAAAGTGATTTTTAGTAAATCCGGCCCTTTCCAATAAATTTCATACTGCGAACGGAATAACCCATCGACTAGTAAGTCAAATCATAGCACTAAAAGTTGGCACAGCCTATATGTAGTTCAATTTCTGTGCGTTTGTTGCTGTCACAAACCATATTAACCCGTACACTCCTGGTAAAAGGAAAATTTTCTATTTGTTATTAATCAGAATATTATGTAGTTTAGTATCTGTGAGTTTGGTTCTGTCACATACCATATTATCCCGTACACCCCTGATAAAATTAAAAATTGCTATTTATTATCAATAAGTATCAGTATATACAGTTTAATTTCTGTAAATAAATAAATAAATAAATATATCATCACGGCATATTACCCATTTCTGGGTGTGCCAATCTGCTTTTTTATCGCAGATATCGGTAATGATGATGACATATTTGTACCGTGCGGGCGCTTACCAGGCGTCACCTCACGGGAACTCATTGCTGGCGTGGAGAGTGCACCACAGGGGTCACTTTTGTGCCATTTAAAGTTCGAGTTCCTGTATGAAAAACATTCTTATTGTGCACGATAAAGAAAATTCATGTAGGTCTTTATGGAGCAACTTTTTGAAACAAGATTAATAGGCACTACAGGTATTTTCTATTGTCTCTTGTTTTTGATCTACAGGCTAAAACATGTTTTTCGCTTATTTTGAAAATACCTCATATCTCGCTTATTAAAAAAGAAGAAAGAAAAAAATAATATTTATTAGCTCAGTTGAGACTGGGATATTTCTTCTTTCTTGGATGTCATATACCTACCTTGTCTAAGTCTACGAATATCATGTACGCTTTAAATTGAGTAGTAGTGTTCTTAAATTAATGTTTTTAATTGATAGTTTTAGAAAACATTTTTGTACATAATTTTTAGCTTTAGTTTGTCCATAATCATTTCCACTGCCTTAATCACCATCATCAACATTACTTTCAAAACCCGTGCGCAGTACACATATTAATAGCTTTATTCATTTCCATTTTTATTTTGGCGCAAATTAATAAGTATCAAAATGACAGCTATAGTTGTATGAAACGATCTAACGAACTCATTATAGATTCTGCCAATTGCCCGTTCTTAAGTTTTATAGTTTTATGAGACATGCAGTAAAGGTTTCTTAACTCAGGTAATTTCTTCTGTCATGGACCGTACCCGAAATTTGCGATCAAGATATTTTCTAATTATGTTACTTTTAAATCTGGATTATAGTATTCCAATAATAATGCGTTTTAAATAGGTTTACGAATAGCGATGTTTTAATATTTGGCTTAACTTTAACAGCTTGTTGTATAATGCAGTTTGTGTAAATCATGGAAATGTCGAATCGTTTACGGCATAAATGAAGATTTATATAAAAAGTATAATCGGGAGAAAAATAAAAAATATTTTTAGATGTAATACTAATTCTAAACTACAAATCGGAAATACAAAACAAATTAATATATACTAATTAAACTTTTCATGTAAAATACCCATTTAAAATATATTTCCTTCGAATGTATGTATGAAATTCCTTTAACCAACGAACACAACTTGATTATTGATACAAGGCGTATGTTTCCAAATCATCTGTGCGATTTTGACCCTTATTGTAATGTCAAAATCAGCTGGAATCGTATAGTCGACCAGTTAAATACTGTTCAGTTACAGTCGAGGGGTGAATCACTCCTACAATCATTGTACAAATCGCTTACAATCATAGATACATTTTTACAATCGCAGTCTACATTCACTACAGTCATTTACAATCATAATCACGTTACAATCAGTTACAATCTTTATAATCATATACAATCACACTATAATCAGTTCCAAACGTCAATATACCCCATATTCATATAAAAACTTCAAAATTTTCAGAAATCTAATTTTCATGTATCTAGATACTTCTCAATGCGCTGATTCCAAATTTTGAAACCGCAGGTCGATATCTCCGTCCGTTCTCGAGATATTTAGCCTCAAACTTTTGCATAAAACTGCCCATTTTTGGGTAATAACCCAAAAATGGGTCGAGATATGAATTTGGAGATATAATCATTCGATTCTACGGGCAAAATTACATAAGTATACCAATTTTCATAATTTTTGAACATCACATACAGTCTCTAAAGCAAAATAACTGAAAATGGTCAAAAATCGCAAAAATCTAAGGTGTACCCCTTGCGATTTTTTCAGATTTTGGCCGTTTTCAGAGATTTTCAAACTTTTATTCATAAAACATGAACCGGTAAGTCAAAAATTATGAAAATTGGTATACTTATATATTTTTATCAGTAGAATTGAATGGTGGTGTCGCCAAATTCGTATCTCGGCCCATTTTTGGGTAATAACCCAAAAATGGGCAGTTTTATGCAAAACTTTGAATCTAAATATCTCGAGAACGAAAAGAGATATCGACCTGCGGTTTCAAAATTTAGAATCAGCGCATTGAGAAGTACCTAGATACATGAAAATTAGATTTTTGAAAATTTTGAAGTTTTTATGTGAATATGAGGTATATTGACTTTTAGGGCAATAATTCAAAACTACGTAGAGATCTAGCCCAGAAATGGGTAATTTTGAGAAAATCTTTGAGGTTGAATACCTCCAAAACTAGAAGAGATATCGACCTGCGTTTTCATGATTTGGAATCAGTGCATTGGAAAGTACGAGATACATGAAAATTGGATTTTTGAATATTTTCAACTTTTAAACCAAATGTAGGTATTTATGAGTTTTTGTGGCAAAAACTTAAAAAATGAGAATAGTTAACTTGGTGGTAATATTGGTCAATTTTACACACAATACTAATTTATGTTTAACAAAATGCAGAATAGGACTGGTAGACACTGATATGAAAAATGTTTCATTCTTTTTTCGAGTAGTAAGCTTGCGCACTTGGAATAAAGTGCGTTATGACAGTTGCATTTAGCTTAACTGCTGCTAGGCGAAAGCATGGCCAACTTCATTCAACTGCGCTACCCTTATTATGGCCGTTTCAAATCGTAGTTTTCCTATATCAAATTTTGTTGTTTTTTACAGTTTTGGTACGGATAGTAGCGACATCTAGTTATTTTTATTTCAATTAGGAGGATAGTGTCGGTATCCCTGATTCTCCTCGATTCTCTGTCATTGATATGTGCAAATGTGTTTATTAAAAGTAAATACATAATGTTTGAAAATTAACATGTTATAATTTATTTATTTGTGACAGATTATTTTCTAAATAGTACAATGTTACTCCGTGCTGTGACGCCACTTGACGTAGTCGATCGCAGATTAAAATATAATTAATTCATTTTTTATTTCATTGTTCAATACATTATATTACCTTACATTATATTAAAGTTATTCTTAGTTTGTTTTAGAAAAATATACTTTAACTACTTTTATTGCAATTATACCTATTAATGTATATTAATTTTTTTTTTTAAGCTAATGAGAAAATTGTAATTATTTTACAAAATGGTGATTGATTACGGTGAATGACGCTTTTTGACATTGAAAACTTATTCGTTCGACTGCACACGTATATAACACATCTGGCCGACTATACGATTCCAGCTGATTTTGACATTACAATAAGGTCGAAAGTCGCTAAAATGATTTGGAAAGTCTTCTTACGGCAAAATAGGTACATAGCATGCCCTGTCTCTACGGTTTTACCTATTTATCGTATCTTCAGATCAACTGTCAGTTTTAATTTTTTAGAGGCAATAAAATTAAATAAATAATTTTCAAATTTTTACATAAAATCCGTAAATTAGTCTTCTATAACACACTAGTTTTTCGATTAAACCTCGGCTTTCCTATTCTTCATGTGTTAAAAAGGCCAACTTTAATTGCAAATATTCCAGTTACCGCGTGGTCAATTGTTTTTAAATTAGGATAGCAGGTAGATTATACTTCAATTGAGATGTACTTCACATTTCAATTAATTTTGGATAAAATATAATGATTCCACGATATAACTACCTAAAAGCAGTGTCATCATATACATTAAATCATTTCTTTCAAAAATACTATATTAACAATTAAAATTAATCGTCTTAAAAAAATAGCAAATTTAAACACTGCAGAGAAATTTAAATAAATACTAAATAAATTTAATTATGTAGATGTTTTCAAGCACATTTTTATGCTTTTACTTTCTATAAATATTGTCAAAACACTACATAATTTTAACATAGTGCAGCAATACAATAATAAAAATACATTTTTAATTAAATGAAGTAATTAATAATCATCCATATGTCAAAAAAGATCAACGTACCTATAAATATTGTTTAAAATTATTGTAATCCACTGCAAATCTCGGATAACACGAAATATTTGTCACAACTAAATTTTTTAGACACTTCACAATAACATATATAGGAGTAGGAGTAATACATTTTTCTTGCTTATTACTGTTTTCAGTCATAATAATGAAAATTAACTAGTACAAACACTTTAAAAACGTAAGCAAATGGAAATATTCCCGACGTATGAAATATCAAAGTACGAATGACTCATGCTTCTATGGAATGGAGGCCGTCCTCTATTTATTGTCAACCAATCATTATGCTCTATTTTTCAGAGTAAGCGCGCCTATTTCAACGAAAATTTTGTTTCTTTTAATATTCAAAATTACGTTACAAAATAAATATAATTTATCATTTTAGGTTATATTAAATTATAACACTGAAGTTTTCAGTAGACTATTTCAACTATGTGCAGTATTTACCACAATCAAATGTCTCTCAATATGTTGTCTTACAAATACAATCGATTTTCACCGTTTATAATCAGCAGTATTCATAAAATATGCTTTAAATGACCTAAATGCATGGGATGTATTTAAAATGTATTTTATTAATTTCTTTATATGTATATACATAAAATGCAAGTGGCGTATACAATAGTCATATAAATAAAAATAATAATATAATGAAAATAAATTATATTTATTTAATTTAAAAAAAGGAATACGAATTACATCAAAGTGTAATTACAATTAATTACGTTTAGAATATTACACTGTACAATTTTTACAAACTCAAATCTAAAATTAGTGACATGTTCATTTGGTGTGTATCTTATCTAAATTATAAATAAATATTACATAATCTGTAGTAGATATTTACAATTGTAATGCTAAATCACATCATATAGTCTAATATCCAGCCGAATAATACAAGCTCAAGGTCAGCAGAAATTTGCATTTGTCATAACTGCACCCACATGTTGAAACGGGTAATTTCAATGAAATAATAGACCAATTTCATTCATGCATTATGACCAATTCAGATTGTGTGTTTCTTAGTGTACACTTAAATAACTAAAATAATTTATTTTCTTACAAGAAAATGAAAAGTGATTACTTAAATGTATACATATACATAATATGAATGACTACTAATAAAAAAATAATTGCACTTGTTGGTATGCACGTTCCTTGACTAATTAAAATTTAGCGCTTTGACGGCGGATATAGATGAGGAGGCAGTTCAGAAGGAATATCGTGCCCATCAATTTTCACTTGAATTAAATGCATAGCGAGAGCAAATTCATCTGCATCCAAAAATCCGTCTTTATCAATATCTGCAAGTTTCCATATCTTCCCCAATACGGAATTTGGTAACTTTGACTTGACCATTTCGGATTTTGCAGCTGAAACATAATATATAATATGATAAGCGAAAATATTTACACTGTTAAATCATAAAGTTTATCATTAATCAACTGCACTCTTCAAATTTCATATCAGTTAAAGCTATCAATTATGTAATAAACTTGAAATTAATATATTTTTTGATTTAAATTACACTCATTTCTCAACATATGTAAATGTAATTTAAACTTTTTTTTTTAATTTCTGCAGAGTGCATTGACACAAAGATAAAAAAAATGACTCCGTAATATCGAATTAGAATTTTTAAAAACAAAAAAAAAGTCCTTGCAATATATCATAAATAAATTAAATTTTATACATAATTCATATAAATTTTATAAAATAATGATTTTAACGGAACACACCTGCCCCAGTAATTTTCCCGTCTGTTGGTGACAAACTGGTAAAAGTTTCATCATATTTAGATCTGTCTTTAGTAACAATCCATTCTGGTTCACCATATCCAGCATCAATTCCTTCGCCTCGTTTATAGCCGAAAGGTGATACAGTGTCCTCCACGCCGTCAAAGGCACCGCCTAAATACATAAAAGCTGATAAGTTAATATCTTATTGACATTAAGCCATATATCAAAGATAAATTTACCTTTAATTTGTGGTTCAGATACAATATTAACTTCTTCATGTGGAATCATGTCCATTAATCTAGCAATATCTTCAGCTAACATACGATCGACAACTTCTAAAAGTTTGGGTTTTAAAGGATGGAATTTAGTAAAGTCGTGATTTACTAATAACTCCTGCATTTTTTTTATATCAGGAAAATCGCCAGGGGATATTTGATGTTCACGTTGAAGCTTATCATATATGGTTCCTAAATTTTTAATAAGTTCCTTCTTTTTACCATCTTTGCCAAAAACAGTTGGCATGTCTTTTCTTAATTCTGCTATTATATAAGCATGTACTTTAGCTAAACGAGCACGCTTTATTAAATCATTCAATTTCCTGAGTGCTGCATTACGTGGCAATGACTGCAAATCTTTAAACAAATCTTGTTCCTCGTCCTCAAATAGGCGTCGATTAACGTCATATCTAAGGGGCTGGTCCCAAAATGAGCCTATATACACGCGAGCAACTTCCGGTGTTTGCAAAACTTTTCCCAAGGACCACATCAAAGCACCATACACTCGCATCAATTGTTGATGGTCAATCATGTCTGCTTTATTCAGAACAATACGAATTTTATCATCGTGACCTCTTAAAGCTTCAATAGACCTCCGAAATTCATCAGAAATATCTAATTTATGTGCATCAAACAGCAATATTATTCTATCAACTCTCTCTGCAAACCATTCTAACACTCCAGTGAAATCGTAACCTCGATCAACTCTTTGCTTTTCTCCTGATAAAATTCCTGGCGTATCAACTATCGATATACCTTGTAAGACCGGAGAACCAACCATTGAACATTGTAGTCTATTTAAAAAGGCATTACCAAATTTCGATAGTGGTCTAAATTGTTTTTTAGGATCAACAACTAAAGCATTTCCTGGTATAACGCCCTCTTTTTCATCATACATAACAGCAATGAATCTATCTGTGGTAGGCTCAGGACCAATCCTTATTCCAGGAAAATCTCGTTCTAATAAATATTTTATAAATGTCGTCTTACCCGTTGAATACTGTCCAACCAACAATATCATTGGTTTAGCATCAAAGTCTGGTTCTTCTAATTGTGGTGAATGAAAATCTTGAAATTGATAATGTTGCTCCAAAGGAAGTAATTTTGTTCTGTAAATTTTTTTAAGACCTTCCACTACATTTTCATAAAGTTCTTGTTTTTGTCCTTCTTTACTTAACCAGCTAAACATTTTGAAATTTTGTTATAAGCACACAACCTTCACAAAGCAAAATTATTATGAATCTAGTGATAACAATCACTACTTATGTATGTATATGTAACAAGCTACGTTGGCATTTAACCACTTGATAGGAGATAAATGATTTTTCAGGGTTGCCAGAATGTTAACAAATTTAACACTTTAACACACTTTTGTTAAATACATTTTTATTAAAATTGAAATTTATAATCAGAATATATTATAGTATTAGATACAATCCATTTTTTTACTATCTAAAAATTATATGTATTAAATGATATTGCAAATAAAATATAGAAAATATCTCAGTGATAACAACTGCATAAAAATAAATCCTCTAAAAGATTACTTCGACGCGTGTTCGACAGTAAGCGACACCGACAAATGATACACATTTAACCTTTTTGTACTATATCACAACTCTCACATGCTTACGTGATTTGCGTATTTGCAAATTTGTACGGATAATATTATCTACGTAATAATATTAATAACAATTCATAAAAACATGAATTTGTTTATAGTAAATAGGTGAATATGAAAGTATTTTAATTTAGCTTTATACACTTTTCTTACTTATTTATTAGATTTACAGGTGAAGCTACAGATGATACTAAAAAAGAAGAACAAAATAAATTGTGCAATGTTTTAAACAAAATAAATAAAAGAAAGAAAAGAAAATTGAGCGCTAGTACAGTAAGACACGTGGACAACGAAAATGAATTTCAAGAATCAGAACTTTTTAAATCTGATCATGTAGATAACGGAATAAATGACAATAATATACTAGAAAAAAATGAATTAAGTGAAGATGAACCAGAAGTTAAAAAAACAAAAGTGAATGATACTAGTTCTATTGATGGATTTACTATACTTGGTGCAGTTAAATTTGATACAAAGCGAACTGTGAAACGAGTATTACCAAAATGGCTAAGAACTCCAGTTGTATTGTCTGCAGATTTACAGAAACTAAGTGAAAAAATTTCAAAAACAGATTTAGACAAAAAATTGAAAATAAAATTGAAAGATAACAATATCAAATACTTATTCCCTGTTCAAGCTGGCTTTATTCCTTGGCAACTAATAAAATCAAAACAAGCAAATGTGATTCATTCTCCAGACGTTTGTGTTTCTGCTCCTACTGGAAGTGGGAAAACTTTAGCATTTATGGTTCCGCTTATTCAACATCTTATTGGAAAATTAAAAAATAAGAATATTACCGTAAAAGCTGTAAGAGCTCTTTTAGTTTTACCTACACAGAGTCTAGCAACACAAATTTACAATACATTTAAAACTTACACAGCTGACACTAATATTACAATAGGAATTATTACTTCTGCCGACACCACATTTAAAAATGAGCAAAAATTATTGGTAACAGACAGTAAGTTTTTCATTTTATAACAAGAATTGAATAAATGATAATTTTATTTGTTAGATACAATTTGGGGTTCAACAAGTCGATCGGACGTGGTAGTTTGTACAGCAGGGCGACTTATAGATCACCTTAAAAACACAAAAGGTTTTGATTTGCAATATTTGGAATATATAGTTATTGATGAAGCCGATCGAGTATTGGATTCTATGCAGGACGATTGGTTGCGGCATTTAGGAATACATTTAAGATCAGGTAAACCATGATCATTTTATTTATTTATTTATTTGATAAATTATTCTTTCATACACTTTCTAGAAGACGATTTGATAGGAAACAATACAGTAACCCTACTATCAATTAAAAAACGCATTGATCCACAAAAACTGTTATTTTCCGCTACATTATCGTCAGATCCAGAAAAATTAGAGAAATTATCACTCTTTCAACCAAAACTATTTACATGCGTAACAAATAATGAAATTTCAATTGATAATAATGAAATTACAGAGCAAAATACAGGAAAGTATACTGTTCCAAATGAATTAATAGAGAAAATTACTGTATGTGCAGTAGCATCGAAACCTCTTATTTTATATAAACTCATCATGGACATTATGAAAAGTACAGAAAAACCAAAAATTCTTATATTTGTAAAAGAAGTAGATGTAGCACATAGACTAAGTGCCCTAATGTGCTTTATGGGTAAAAAATCATTTACTGTGAAAGAAATTTCCGATCAGACACCAAAAAATAAAAGAAAAGAATTATTAGAATCATTTTCTGGCAGCGAAACAAATATATTAATTTGTACAGACATCATAGCTAGAGGTATCGACATTCCTAGTGTAGACTGTGTTATATCTTATAACGTACCTACGCACATCAAAACTTATATTCATAGAGCAGGGCGAACAGCAAGGGGAGGAATAAGTGGAGTTTGCATTACAATATTAGAAACACATGAAGAAAAAAAGTTTATAACAATGTTAGAAACTGCACGAATAAACCCTAAACCATTCGAAAAAATTGAATATAACGAAACTGACCTTGAAAAACTTTCAACTTTATATAAGAAGTCGTTGGAACAATTGAAATTCAAAGTAAAAAGTCACACACGCCATGTTCTTTTAAAAACTAAATTAAAAAAACAAGTTCTCAAAACGGATCGAAAGAGTACAATAAAGAATTAATTTTGTTACGAGGGGAGACTTTTATAGAGGTTTGAAATTTCTACAGAAATGAAGAAAATGAGTGAATATTTTAACAAAAGAACAATGGACAAAAAAATAAAGGTATTTAGGAAATATACATTATTTTTTACAGCGAAATTTTTGTGTAACTGTGGCGTCGGGAATCTATCGAGGATGACCCAAAGTGTGAAAACCCTGTGGAAGCAAAAACGAAGTTATAACATGAAAAAGATTGAAGATGTGATTTTGACGGAACGAAGAGATGAAGGGATATCATAAGCAACAAAATAAAATGTTACTCTACATCCAATTTTTTTTCTTTTTATGGCTATGTAGACTACATACAAATTTCCCCTCGTAATTATGTAAATAATAAAATTTTATTCTAATTATATATATGCAGGATGATTGGTTTTTCATTGTCCAGTTGATATCTGTTGAAATATTAAAGGTACAAGGAAAAGTTGAATGTAAGAATTGTCTAATATTTTCCAGAAAAATATATACTTGGATTTTTTAAATGGAATCAAATAATAAAATGAAAACAGCAAAGCATATCAACTTTTACACTATTTTTGTTAATTTTTCTCAAATAAGAACCTCAACACTTTTCTCACGAATAAACACTACTTTCATATCTATGACAGATGTATACAGATACAACCAATATCACAGCCGACTGTTATTAGACATAATTTAAAGGCAAACCCCTACTTGTTTTACATCATTGTAAAGAAAAATTGATTTAAGAACCTTATTCCGGGAAAATATACAGGTGTTTCACTTAAACAATCAAAGTAAGATATTTTTCCGGAAAATTAGTAGGCCATAGAAAAAATTGTTTCTGCTAAATTAAGTGGTAATAAACAACTTTTACATTTAACTTTTTCTTGTATTTTTAACATTGCAACAGATATAAGCTGAACAATGAAACCCAACCACCTATATATACAGGTGAATCTTTGAAATGACCTTCAATATCTCCCTTGTCGTTAAAAATACAGCATAAATTTGTTCACAGAATTTATTCGTCTAGAAACATAACGTAAAATAATTATTGTTGTCCTGTGTAAATAAAACTTTTTATATATTTTCATATATTTTGAATTGTATTTTATTCCCCTATACGAGCATATAGTTTTTTTTTTTTTAGTTTTCCGCGGCATTGTCAACTTGCGCATTGCTTTATAAAGTCGTACTAACGTTATTTTAATAGAAAAATTCAAGTATTTTTTTTTTCTGAACAAAACTATATTCTACGTCTCAGATATTTTTTTTAAAATGTTAAATGAAGCGAATAAAATTTACTAATTTTTAAATGACTATAATTCATCATTTTCAAATGGAACGGCCTATATTTTATTAGTCATGTTATTAAGCATATCCAATGTCTAATTTCCGAGTTTTTCATCATTTTTCTCTAAATTTATTTGTTTAATTAAAAATTAAATGTAGTATACCGAGGATATTGTGTTCTTAATAAGAAACAATAGCAATAACATTAGTTAGCATTAGCCAATAAAGAAAACTGTTTATTATTAATAGTGTAATTAGGTAATTATAATTTATTCATATGAATCTTTCTCAAAAAGTATTACTTAAACGGACTAATATTAATAATTTTATTTATTGGCTATACTAACTACTGTTATTATTGCAATTGTTTCGCATTAAAAACACAATTTCCATGGTATACTAGATTTAATCTAATTAAAAAAAAAAAAATTGAGATAAATGACGAAAAACTCCGATATTATTGATTTTAGACATAGAAAAATCTTAGTAATATGAAGATGAAGATAATACAGAAAGAAACTCAACTGACTAATATAATATATATATAGGTTGTTTTATTTGAAAATGTCGAGTTATAGTAATTTGAAATTTAGTAAATTTGATTCTCTTTATTTAACATTCAGTATAATACATTTTTTAAAAAATATGAGAACAGAGAATATACTTTAAAACAATCAGTGCTTTTTTTGCGCAAACTAATGACTTTATTAAATATGTTATTTACAAAAAATGATCAGGAAAAAGGAGTCAATCGAAAATTCAACAAGTGGTTCAAAAACGGCAGGACAAAATTAAATTTAAAAAGATAAACAATTCTCGCCGATGCAACAATATGTGAAAATAATTTTACGTTATGCTCCTAGTGTAGACAAATAAATTTATTCTATATTTGTAATAACAAGGGAAATATCGATGAAGGTTATTTCAAAGACGCATCTGTATATACACATAATATATATACATATATTTTATTAATTGAAATAAATACATTAATGAAATTTTATGGTAACTTATTTTTGTTAGGAATTCATCTGTAACACTAAATACATTATTAGCTGCATACTGACAGTACTATAGACTAGCAATTAGCATTGAAAAATTACAAAACACTGGATATAACTTTTTGTAAAAATTATTATTTATATTTTATAACTTTGGTTAATATACCATTATCCAGAATGGAATGTTTAAAAATACAATATTAATAGTTTTTTAACCTACGCACATAATATTCATAAAGTATAACAACATTATTTAAGTAGACGTTACTCCTTTTCTTGCAACAAGTAAATTCAAAACAGGATGCTTACGTATATAACTCACTGCTTTTTTATGAGTCACCTATATCATAATCATTTGTTAGAAAAAATATATCTTGATTTTTGTTATCTTACCATTGTAAAATCGTATCCATTACATTGCAATATTTTGTCATGAACCCTTAATCCGCTTCTGGACGCTGGACTTGATTCATGTACCTCGGTTACATATATCCCCTAAATAAATATTATTAAATAAGGTAAAAATATAAATTTGATCCATGACTCACGTTATCTGTATATCCCTGGGGGCTTTTATGGTAGTCTTGATCAATGCCTCCTCCAATTTTAAAACCACACCGCATTAATTCTCCATCACATTCTTTGTGAAGTGTAATTGGAATCTAAAATGTTAACCAATGTAAACAAAAGGTTCAAAACAAGTACGCCCAGTACTTACACTTAAACATTCCATTACTGTTCCAGCTTGATGCTGAAATGCCATTTTCGCGCACATTTTTAAATTTTTTTATTTATTTTATACAAAAATAATAAATATTAGTTGCAATATAATTTTATGAATTAATAGATTAAGTCAAATTTTATTTACAAATTCCAGCAACGTTCATATGAAGTAGTTTGGTTAAGTGCGGATTAATAATGGAGGACAATACATTTGTAGATGGCAGCACACATTTTAAAAAGAGTGGTGTTTAGGGCTTTTTAATCAAAGGTAAGCATAGTGTTTCTGGAACAAAAATGACGTTAATGCTAAATATAATAAAAAATAATCATTGATATGAATATAAATACAAGAATAAATAATTTAATATTAAAAATTAAACATTTTTCAACATTAACACCATGTTCCACCGCTCACGCATCCATTAAAGGAATATACTAGAGACAACTAATCTACCACATTATAGGTATATTATTATTTAAAGGCACGGAAAATCACGTGACATATATGTTTTGCCATTCTCACTAGCCTCGTAGCCTCGATCTTGAGCTCTGCCTCATGCTAACTTCAGACTGTATTTTATAACGGAGTACGCATGCGGCAGTTTGAACAGCTGTCATTAGTGTCATTTTTCTAGCGGTAAATTTACAATAACACAAGATATCAAATGAGAACAAATTGAAGACAATAAGATTCAAATAGGTTTTTACTGAATTCTTCAATAATATAATATAATGGAAGATAAAAATGTGATCATATATGTATAATACTAAGTATTACTACAAGTTATGTATTCAATAATTACGTATTATAAATAAGTACGTGTTACTGTATTAAATAAACGTGATTTATGATATCCAGGAGCCATAGACGACGTCTCTCTTGTTTTTCAGATCTAACCGACCTATTCAAATTGTCATTTGTTATGTTCAAATATGATTAGTGTTAAACAGTTTTATATTATTATCCGACGACAAACTTTTGCACCCAACGACACAACAATGCATTGGCACACAATCAACATAAGATAACAATAATAAACGCATAAAAACCGCCAAAATGGCAACAAATTCGACGCTTGCGCAAACTCATCCTTAAAATTTACCGCTAGAAAATGTAACAGATGACAACTATTCAAATCAAACTGACGCATGTTTACTGCGGATAAACTGCAGTCTACAGTCCGAAGTTAGCGAGGAACAGAGCCACTGTACTAAATATCACAGACCATCTACACTATGCTACATATCTTAGATCATAATAACATACGAAGCTATAAAGCTAAATATATTCGTTCAGTGAACAGAGTTAAGAATATATAATGCCGATGTCACATTATCTCTCATATGAATGTTGGTGAATGAGAAAGAAGAAGAAGTTATGTCCGTCAATTAATTATCAATTTTATTGTATATATCATATTCTCACTTAAGAGGAGTCTGCTATAAACATTATTATCTATTCTTGTTAGTTAGTGTTAATTAATCTTAGACCAGGAATGGTTCTACACTTGTTCTACCTGAATAAAATGAAACCAAATTCGGGCGCTTGCGCAGTGCCATTCTTACAGAACGGTGCAGATATATGTCTGCACTCTTCCAATGTGGTCTCACTCTTTGTGTGTATGTGTGTTAAGGATGAATGGATAGATGTAAGTGTGTGCGTGTGTGACGTCATTGACAAGTGTCAATGCAATGTGAGTATTAACAAAATTGACAATCGAACTACTAACAACAGTTGAATGTCTGTGGAATAAAAATTAAGAAATATGGATCTGGCTAAAAATTTCTTCAGCGGCAGAGATTACGAAGGATATGTTGGGAAAGAGGATCATAACGTACAGTAAATATGATGTAAATATAAATCATATGTTAGTACTGCTTTTCTTTTAGCGAGAATTAGAATTAGCTGCATCTGAAGATGAACCAGATAATTATCAAACAATGTTTGAGGGACTTAATATGGAAGATGCCATTCATCCTAGTCCTGGTGGGCCATTCTCTGCTTTAACTCCTAGTATGTGGCCCCAGGATATTATGGCAAAACTTAGTCTGGTCTCTGAAGACCCAAATTCGCAACCTGAATATAGGTAATGAACTGTTCACATATTAATAATTATACTTTAGTTAATATTTACGTAGTTTAACATTTGTTAAATACAGTAAAATCATATAAGTTGTTGTAGATTCGACGAATTTGGTTTTCGAGTGGATGAAGAAGACGGACCAGAACAAAATTCTAATAAATTACTAGGAATACCATTTGTAGAAGATCCCCAACATAGACTACAGTGGGTAGCACATTTAGAATTTTCTCATAATAAAGAAGTAAGTGATTTAACATGGGATAAAGTAGAAATAACCCTTCCTCGAACAGACAAATTAAGAAGCATGGTTCACGCTGGAATTCCACATTCACTGCGCCCACAAATGTGGATGAGAATGTCTGGTAGAAACTATAGTTTAATATTCATTGGAATTGTTTTAATTATTATTTTTAAAATTAGGTGCGTTGGAAAAAAAGCAAAAGTCGGAATTATGCTACAAAGAAATAGTGAAATTATCAAGTAATGATTCGTTGATGACATCTAAGCAAATAGAAAAAGATCTGTTACGGACAATGCCTACAAATGCTTGTTTCAGTCATGTAACGAGTACAGGTGTGCCTCGATTACGTAGAATATTACGAGGCTTAGCGTGGTTGTACCCTGATATTGGATACTGCCAAGGTACAGGTATGATAGTAGCTTCGCTGTTACTACTTTTGGAGGAAGAAGATGCGTTTTGGATTATGGTTACTATAGTTGAAGATTTGTTACCAGCGTCTTATTACAGTTCTACTCTAATAGGTACTATATTTACTCACAATCACAAAGATTTTTTTAAGAAATATCTTGTGTTTTTAGGAATTCAAGCAGATCAAAAAGTTCTCAGAAATTTGATATGCAATTACATACCAGATGTTGATGAAACATTAAAGAATCATGATATAGAATTGTCCCTCATAACATTACACTGGTTTTTAACTTTATTTGCAAGTGTAGTACATATGAAAATTCTTTTACGTATTTGGGATTTATTCTTTTTTGGTGGTTCAGTAGTTTTATTTCAAATGACGTTAGGAATGCTAAAGTTAAGAGAACCGCAGGTAAAAATTCTAGAAAATTCTGCGCAAATATTCAACGCGCTTTCTGATATTCCTGGCGAAATAGATGACGTTGAAAAATTATTACAAGTTTCTATGCAAGTAGCTAGTTCTTTAAATAATGTTATGATTGAAACATATCGTCGACGCCACTTGGCGTATTTAATGGCCGACCAAGGTACATTAGTTGGAAATCCTGAAGCAGCGCCGAATCTTCCAAAGCAACATCTAGCCAGGAGGCAGGTGAAAAAAAATAAATCTGTTATTCAATTGTTACTTTTCAACAATGGGAACGATGAAGATGACATTAAATGCAAAAATGTTAAACAAACAGAAATTCTTGTAGATTTAAGAGAAGCAATCATGCAGATTTCTAGACATTTTATGACAATTGAGCCAAAATTGAGTTCAGAAATATCTTTAGTGCCTGATTATTCAATAGAAGGCCACGCAGCCGATCACAGCAATTATATAAATGTTTCGAAAAATAGAAAACGAAGAGCTAAAGCACTCCTTGGTAAAAAGTAAATTTAATTGTAATAATGTTACTAGTATATATTGTTTAACTTACAGATTTTGAAAGACATGACGACGATGAACTTGGGTTTCGAAAAAACGATATAATAACTATAATAAGTCAAAAAGATGAGCATTGCTGGGTTGGAGAATTAAATGGGTTACGTGGTAATAACGAATCATGAATATTAATTTGTGTAATATACCTATACATATGTTTTATGCATTTTAGGTTGGTTCCCTGCAAAGTTTGTAGAACTTTTGGATGAAAGAAGTAAACAATATAGTTGTGCAGGTGATGATAGTATATCAGAAACTGTCACTGATTTAGTTAGAGGAACTTTTTGTCCAGTTATCAAACAAGTTTTAGAACATGGTATGAAACGTCCAAATTTTCTAGGTATGTGCCACATAAATATTCAAATTTATGCAGTGGATTTATTAGAAATAGTTTTAAAATGAAGTATCATCAACCTTAAATAATTAAAGATATTTGGTAATAACACAAAACTAAAATACCTAGAGCAAGGCTTATGAAACGTAATCTGGACTACCTTCAGACTTTAATAAGGCGCCAGCAGACACATGACTCGAGTGACCTTGAAATCAACTAATTTGTATACGCTTGTCGCTTCACAATGGGGTAATTTCACATTTTCTGATTTATTTTTTTCTTGAAAAAATAGGTCAAATTAAACAAGTATGTGTATGTTTTTCATCTTATAAGTCTTTAGATTCAGAGATATGATTTTTTAAAAGTTGCGTTTAATTTCAAATATTTCAACGGCCGACGACACATATTCACGGATACGACAGTCGAGCTCTACCGGTTTAATTTAGAACTATTGACTATTTGGTTTCGTATTTATTTAAATAAATGGTTTATTTACATAATTTATACTGCACTACTACTTTTAAAGAAATAGAAAGTAATAATAATCTTCTCTCTTGTATATTTTGCTGTCATCTGTCACACTTTTAGGTTAGGTTTCTGTTTCATGTTGTGAAGCGTGTGTGTGTGAGAGTGAATTGTCTTTGTGTGAGTATGAATTTGTATCGTCACAAATTTAGTCCGTGTTTAAAACCGCGAAAGTTTATTAGCAAATTTATGAATGAAAAGTAGCATATTTCAAATTATTTTCTATTACTATATTTATTAAATGAGATGGATTTCATGATTTTATAAAAAAAATCGAGAATTCTTTTTTTTGAAATGACCCCATTTTAGCAGTTTAAAGTCAAAATATTGTTCTTGTTAAACTGACAATGGAGGGTTATACTTTTGACGTCACACGCAAGAAAGTTGAGATGGAAGATAATAATACAAAAAACCATCGCCATTTTTAAAGTTCTGTCTTCTGTCACTTGTGTTTTGATATTTGGGTTCTGAAAACAAAGAATTTCTCATTTGACATGTATTCTTTATAATTATAGTGGAAGTCACTGTTGCAATGACTACACTCACTTTTTTTCATATTCGGTACCATCTTGTTTCAACTGTCATCATGACAACGATTTGTTTGTATTACACGTGAGTCATGTGTAGTTTAAGGAAAATATCAATAGATGGCAGCACGAAAATATGTTCTATAACCCTCCATCGAGTCGTGTCTGTTCGCGCCCTATTCTTAATTCGAGTAGATGTCAATTGTCGTTAATATCCTTATTTTTTTTTATCCGAACTGTAGTGACGTCACTGTTTTACATGAATAATTTTAATTGCATTATTAAACCTATTCTATATACATAGGTAAGGTACTGTACTAATTCTAGGTGGTCCATGCCATCCATGGTTGTTTATTGAAGAAGCCGCTACGAAAGAAGTAGAAAGAGATTTCAATTCTGTATACAGTAGATTAGTATTATGTAAAACTTATAGATTAGATGAAGATGGCAAAGTTCTTACTCCAGAAGAAGTAAATACAATTAAACCTGTTTCAAATGTTTTAACTACATGTTCAAAATTAGTAGGCCAGTATTGCTAACTTTTACATTCCAAGAGATAAAAAAACAGTTAAATGAGGAAAAATGTTAAATAAATATCACATAACCAAATGCTATAATAAAATAACATTCACAAAGCTTTCATTAAAAAATTGCTCATCAGCTATGCTTTATGTTTCATTAGGTACTTTAAATTATACTGAGAGATCAGAAAGAAATAATGCTGTTGGCAATACAAATCTGGGGATCTTTTAAGTCCACAGTTTGCACAACACCAGGTGAAGACGGAAATACTATTTGACATGTCATTTTGACAATAAATACAAAAAGGTTATGTCAGAGCAGGGGCCTGACGATAATTAGGATTTTAAGTAAGGTGACCATACGCCCCGAATTTCCCGGGACAGTCCCGAATTTTCAGTCCCTGTCCCGATTTTTTACAATTCGTTTTTTGGTCCCGAATTGTCCCGAAAAACAGTAGGTAGTGTAAGAATGTAAAAGTTTAAATGCATATATTTGTTCAAGTAGTGTAGATTGCAAACTGAAATTGAAATTTTTTGTTTAGTCCCGATTAGAAATAGTTGCAATTAAAGTTGTTTAGTCTCAATTTGAAGTTGTTTAGTCTCAATTGAAGTTTCTTAGTCTCAATTCGAAGTTGAAATGGTATAGTGATGAGACACAGCTTAAAGTGGATAATATGAAGGAATGTTAATTACTAAAATAAATTTGATAAAAATTACATGGACTTTTATAAGATCAAAAAAGGAAAAGATGTTCTAAAAAATATTCATGTTTCAGAGAAATATAAGGCTACTTCATCAAAATAGTTTAGAACGGTTATAAATTTATTATTTTGTTTAAAAATGAATACTGCGTTTTGATTTATTTTTTATTTATTAAAAAATATATATTACTATTTAAAAAGAAAATAAAAATTATTTATTTTGATTTAGTTATATATTTTGACCTACATACTACCTCCACCACTATACCAATAATAATAAAATAATTTATTTGTAAAAAAAAAAATATTAAAAAATTATATATAGCGTCCCGAATTTCATATTTCGAAATGTGGTCACCTTAATTTTAAGTGATTGTAATGCATTAGTTTAGATTATTGCTCTATGAGTAATGTAAGAAATAAAAGTACGTGGGTTAGGAAAACAACAACCATTTTAATAAAAAAATGTAAATATATCCTAATTTACATTTTCAAATGTCACATCAACACTGTCAAAAACAGGGAATAAATTTATGTATCAATCTTACCAATTTCAAATATTTTTCACGTATTGCCAACTGAATCAGTCGTTTTTGACCACTCTATACATCCTTAAATTTAATTTAATAAATTAACATTCACAAAGCTTTCATTAAAAAATTGTTCATCACCTATGCTTTATGTAAGTATTCACCTTTTCCTCCTTTAATCATTTTTCTATGGCTTGAAATAAAAAAGATAGCAATGATGGTCCACTTATTTTGGAGAGCCTGTGAATATTTATAACATATATCTTACAGCTATTATACCGATGCATTCAGGCAATTAATTTATCACACGATAATGCACATGCTCAGATGGATGTAAAATTGAGATCTCTAGTCTGCTTAGGTCTAAATGAACAAGTACTACATTTATGGCTCGAAGTTTTATGCTCTTGTACAGAAGTTGTTCAAAAATGGTTAGTAACTAGTAGAAATATAATTTAATTCCTATAATTTAAGAATTTTGTGAAATAAAATTATACAGAGTGAACACGCGAATCCGTGACATAGGCGTTAAACATGCGGAAAAAGTTTTTGTTATGCACCCTTATGATTTATTTTGGGATGAAGTCATAAATGAAAAACAAATGAAAGTCGGAAGATGAATCGCACATATTAATGTGTATTTTTAAAAACTAAAATCGACGTGTTTCAATGTTTTTAAAAAACGGGCTGAGTTCTGATTTTTTATTTTTTTTTATATTCCAGAGTTTAATCCGACACTGTATAGTGATTTGTGCTAATATATTTTCCATAGTTCATCTTTCGTGTCTCAGACTGTAGCAATCAGTTTTAATGGGAAGCAAATTTTCAAAATATTCTAATTTCCCATGTTAAATGCCTATGTAAGGGATTTTGTATATAATCAGTATCAAATAATGTATTATTTTTATTTAGGTACCATCCATGGTCATTTATATATAGTCCCGGTTGGGTCCAGATTAAATGTGAAATACGTATCTTGTCTCAGTTATCATTTAATTTAAATCCAGATTGGGAATTACCTATTAAAAAAGGAGTAAATAATCAACCTTTAAAAGATGGAGTGCGAGACATGCTTGTTAAGCATCATCTTTTTAGTTGGGATATCTAAATATTTGTCCATTATATTTTTGTCCATTTAGTGGAGGCTAGAGAAAAAGCCCAGAAAAATTCGAAAATAATTATGTTTATTATGGATATCTATGAAATGAAGTCACTATCATTGGAATGTATAAAAAAATAAATTATGCAGCAAACATTTAGAAAACAACCGTTTTTTTTTCAAAAGGAATGATAGTAATTACAGGAATGAGTTTTCAAATTGATAAAATGGGGTCATTTCACATTTTCTTGATTTATTGTTTCTTGAAAAAATAGGTCAATATGATTTTTAAAAGTTGCGTTTCAAATTAGTTTCAAATATTTCAACGGCTGACGACACAGTTTCACGGATACGACACTCGAGCTCTACCGGTTTAATTTGGAACTATAATTTTTTGTTTTGGTATTTATTTAATGTCTTGTGTGAGTATGAAACTGTGTCTCACATATTTAGTCCGTGTTAATATTTTTATGAAAATCAGTATTATTTTTGTATTATACCTAGGCCTAAGGGTAAACATTTTTAATAAACATAATTGTTTTCAATTTCTATAGGTTTACGTATCTTATTTTTCTGGAGAACACTGTATGTATATAACGTATTTTATGTACATATACATACATATATAAGCTATGTATATTTGGAAAACAAAATTAAAATTATTAATTAATAATAATAATATTTTATTTCATTCCAATACAGTTCACAATGGCAAAACATGTATGTTTCAAAGTAAAATCCTAGAAATTTGCCCGTTGAATTCCAAAATAAATAAATGATATTATAGCAATATTTTATTTTTTTGACTATATCTGTTCATGAAAATAAATGAACAAATATCAAGCTATTTATTAATTTTGGGTAGAAATAAAAAGCTGACTGCTGACCTCAAAACCACTGTCTACCAATGAGGTCCTCCATTATATTTTTTTATCAAACATCTTCTAAATTGAAACTGATATGTAATTTTAGAAAGTCTTTATTGTTGTTTGTTAATTAATAATTGAACATTAGAACAAAGGAGCATAAGCAAACAGAAAAGTGGACAGTTAACAGAAATGGAATGGACCAATGGTGAACAAATATTGTTTTGTCAAATGCACCAACTTCAGGGTGGTAGAGATTTGCATCATAGAGAATAAATCAGATTTGAATAAGACGAGGTAATATTTTCCGAGCTTTGCAGAGTTGAAAAATGCGTACGTTATGACAGACATAAAAGTTAATATAAAACTATTCTAATTTTGACAATTCGTGAGATGTACAAAATGTGATTTGACCAAGTCGATATAAATGTATTCGAATGTTGTGTGTAG
Organism: Ophonus ardosiacus; assembly: GCA_943142095.1. Classification (NCBI taxonomy): domain Eukaryota; kingdom Metazoa; phylum Arthropoda; class Insecta; order Coleoptera; family Carabidae; genus Ophonus; species Ophonus ardosiacus. Next base: position 44,513,830 of record OW964833.1, on the reverse strand, counting down.
TCTCTGTACTAAAAAGCAAGTTGACGTCACGCGCAAGAAAGAGTGCGACGATGTAGAAGTTGAGATGGAAGATTCGATTACAAACAAACCCCCATTTTTAAAGTTCTGTCTTCTGTCACTTGTGTTTTGACATTTGAGTTTTACATAACTCAATGTCTTCGGATGGCCGTGAAAGCTTAAATTTGTTATGTATTCTTTATAGTTATAGCGGGAGTCACTGTTACAAAGATCATACACTTTATTTGTATTTGGCACCATTTTAGAACTGTCACCTCGACAGCGATTTGTTTGATAGCAATGGAGTGAACTTAGTCACAAGTGTAGTTCAAGGAAAATATCAATAGATGGTAGCCCGAAAATATATCTTAAGTCTCCATTGAAAATATATTTTATTTTTATTGATGGGATGTCTGTAAAAAATGTAAGTAACCTAAATTTTAGATGTATATTTATTTCTTGTTCCATTTCATCAAGTGATCTGAAAGAAGTGAACTGATTTTTTGGAGTAGTAGGATCCTAGTGACAAATGGAATACGCCTTTATCTTAAGAGTGACGCTTCGAAATTATTATAAATAAATAGTATGTATTATAAAAAATATACTTTTATATATTTTGTAATAGTACCATCCGTAGAGGGTGCGTAAAAAATTAATAAAGTTTTGCGCTATCTATCCTATGTGCATACATACACATACCTATCCCCTATATAAATCCGCGTACAGTATTAAAATTATTATAAATAAATAGTATGTATTATAACAAAGTATTTAATACAGCGTGATCCAGAATGACTGAAGGTGCTGCCTCGATACGATGAAAATAATGGGGAGCAATATATTTGTAGAAATGGCGGCAGCAGTAAATTAAATCTACCAAATGTTTTAATAAACTAAAACAGTAGTAGCATGTACATCGAAATTTGTAATTCAGAGTTCGAATAAATTAATATTTTTGTTCACTTTTTATTTTTAATACGCTTGTAGTAAATTTTGTTAAGATTTAAGTTTAATTTATTTTGCTACCTTGTGTTTTCAATGAAGTTTATTTATTTTATACAATACTTTTTATTTTTTATGTGTACGGTAATTTGATTTAGAAAATGATAATTTTTCCCGTCCATGTATAATAATCAATCACTTTTTAAAAGTATACTTTAAAACGATTTTATACAACAAAAAATGTAAATAAAAAATAATTTAATCATTCAGAACAATGACTATTCGATTTAAAAATGTACATTTTTTTGCATGACCTCATGAGGTGAATCTGAATAGAAAATAAAGATGGCGTGCTCGCTAAGTTGAATTCATATTCGTTATCGCTTTGTAGTTACAAAATAGGGGCCCTCTGAGATTTGTTGCAAATCGAATGTTATTGTATACCTATACGTTTTAAAGTCGTAAATAATATCTTGCCGATAATCATTAAAATATTAAATGAAAATATTTGAGTGTGCGCAATGTAATATTTGTGCTAGAAGCTGGAAGATGCTGCTAAACTAATAATTCACTCAGATGAGTCATGTTTCGTGATAACAAGGGGCGTAGGTGATAACAGTTTTGTGTGAGCTTCTAAAAATATTTTTTTTGTATAAATACAATTTGTGTTTTGTATACATCAACATTTCATTAAGAATATAGTTTAATATTTGTGCAAATCTCAAGAAACATTTTAGTTTGGAATCGTGTCAACAAAGTTACAACTATTTATTTACGATGTCTGAACATTTTGGGCCTATTACTTTAAAATGGGATCCAAAAAATCTCGAAATTCGTACTATGTCTGTAGAGAAAACATTAGAACCTTTAGTTCTCCAAGTTACAACTTTGGTGAACACTAAAGGGCCAAGTAAAAAGAAAAAGGGCAAGTCTAAACGAGCTAGTGCTTTAGTTGGTACAGTGGAAAAAGCTACAGAAAATTTTATTGAGAAAGGAGAACAAATTGCATATGAAAATCCAGATATTACCCAGGAAATGTTATCGGCTGTAGAAGAAGTTAGGAAGACAGGTAAGACACAATATAATCATTTGTTGTACATATAATATGTTTATATATATTACTGTAGGTAAAGCTATGAGCTTGGCAGCTAGAGAATTTTCTGAAGACCCTTGTTCGTCATTAAAACGTGGAAATATGGTTCGTGCAGCTAGAAATTTATTATCAGCTGTCACTCGATTGCTGATATTGGCAGATATGGTCGATGTGCATTTGTTGCTTAAATCGTTACGAGTGGTAAGAAAATATTTGATATATGTCATTTAGATACTAAGATAGACTAGGACAAAACAAAAACGAGTTCAAAATATTCGTCCATGGTTGGGCCTGTTAGGAGTGTAAATATTTTTAGTTGATCTCATACATATATTTTTTAATAAATCGACAATAAAAAATTACTCTTAAAATGAAATTACAGGTGGAGGATGATCTAGAAAAACTGAAAAATGCTTCCAGTCAAAGTGAACTTCTTGATCAAATTAAAGCATTTGGGCAAAATGCAAATGAACTGATGAATCAAGCCGCTAAACGTCAACAAGAATTGAAAGATCCTCAGCTGAGAGATGACTTAGCTGCAGCTCGTGCGGTTTTAAAAAAGCATTCTACGATGTTATTGACTGCTTCTAAAGTAATATACAGCTTAATTATCTATAGTACATTAAATATAAATACGTAAAATATTGTAGGTTTATGTGAGACATCCGGAATTGGCAGCTGCTAAAGCTAATAGAGATTATGTTTTAAAACAAGTCTGTGAAGCTGTAAATACAATTAGCGATGTTGCTCAAGGAAAGGGGCCACAAAATCAGAATCATAATTTCGATGGCCCTGGAGAATTGGCTGCTGCTTTAGATGACTTTGATGTGAGTTACATATTACAAAATAAATCAAATTATAAATTTTATTTGTAGGAGCACATGGTAATGGACCCATTAACTTACAATGAAGTTTGTACAAGACCATCTTTGGAGGAACGTTTGGAAAGTATTATTAGCGGTGCAGCTCTTATGGCAGATTCCTCTTGTACACGTGATGAACGGAGAGAAAGGATTGTAGCTGAATGCAATGCTGTGCGCCAAGCTCTTCAAGATCTTCTCTCTGAATATATGTCTAATGTAAGTTAATATTTCGTTATTTTGCTGACAGGGTCGCCTTATAAAAATATTTTAGTAACATTTTTAATGAAAATAAATACACACATACATTCACACACACACACATATATACAGTGTGTTAATTAAGAACCTGGCCATAGGCGTTTAACATGGGAAAACAGTTTTTCTTTTGCGCAAAAGTCCCCAATTAATTTTAGATAAAAATGTTTCAAATAAATGTTGTAGGTATAAATATTCTACACCTAAATTACTAAACAGATTTAATTTTTCACGTTTAGTAACTTGTAAAATCTAGTTTGAAATTGTATATATATTGCTCACTTGTAGCGATACCCATGAAATTGAACCAAAATTAGAAAGAAATTCATTTCGTTTGAACTGTCAGAAATTTAATTTTATAGGTTACAAAATGTGAAAAAAACAATACTAATGAAAGTTATTTACGTGATAGATTTAAAAATAATACCTGTGCAGAATTGAATTATCTGCAACTTTTAATTGAAAACTGAATTTCTGACAGTTCAAACGATACGCATTTCTCTGTAATTTTGTTTCAATTCCATGGGTATCGCTAGAAATGAGCAATATTTTTATACAATGGGGAAGTTTAGCGATTTTATTTTATTTTTTTATTCCATGGGAAATGACTTGAAAAATGATATAACATGTTTTATTTTTTTCAAAAATGCCCAGATTTTCCGGAGAATGCTAAACTTCCCCATTTCAAATTAGATTTTACAAGTTACCAAACGTGCAAAATTAAAACTGTTTACGGATTTAGGCGTAGAATATAATTATGTGTAATACTTATATGAAACATTTTGTCTAAAATTAATTGGGGACTTTTGCGCAAAGAAAAACTGTTTTCCCATGTTAAACGCCTATGGCCAGTTTTTTAATTAACACACTGTATATATATACCCATATACACTTTCCCATACATATACAGGCGGCCCTGTATAAAGAATGCATAATGAATTCAATTTTTTAAAAAGTTATGAAGTAAAATTTATTATTTTTGTTTATATTGTCATGATGCAACACAGCAATTGCAAGTAATGCGGGGAGGGATTCGGGTAAATATGTCTTAACCATGAATGTTCTTTGTTCACTATTTGTAAATATTCACTGCTTGTTTGCCAGGCTAGAATTCAAAACAAGTCTGCGTGTGGTTGTATATTTTGTGTTTAATCTACTTGTAATCATTTTATTTAGAAGTAACGACTGTTTTCTTTAGATAATATAGGTTTCGCCAAAAAAACGAGCGATTCATGAAACACGTTATAAATTATACACACGTATAATATCGACTCAAAAGGGTAGAAAGGCATAAGGATTTCATTATCACATTTGTACTTTCATTACTTACTACTAAATTGTGTTGTACATTCTATTCTATTGGCACCCTTGTCGTAGTGCTCTTTAAATTTACAATCAGTAAAATTTTAACACAAAATAGGCTCTTCAACCATATTAAAATTTAGCATATTTGGTACTAATTTTCAATAATACGCTTAAAAACAATGTCGAAAAATATAACACTTTATTTTAAAAATATGTATTAAGCCTGTAATTAATTATTAAAAGTAGATTTTTTTACCTCCAATTCGACTGTGACGTCATACCGACTTGTGACAGAGAGAGATTGCGCGCGCATAATATTGGCGTTTGCATTTAGTCATCTGTTCTGTCACTATTTCTTAATATTATATTAGAATATTTAAATGCAACTTTACACATAAATACAAATATCAAACAATTCACAATGTAAAAACATCAGCTTTCATGTGTCAACTTGTTTAAATGTTTAAAAGTTTGACTGAATAGTTCCACAATTCTACAAGGGCGGCGTTGTTATGGCATCAGGCGGTATGACGTCACACCGGAAATTTCAGTTTTGTATAGAATCTTTTCCAATTAATTATAGGCATAATTATATCACAATACAGATGAAAATATGAAAAATATTCATATATTAACGTCTATTTTCGAAAAATAAATTTAAAAAAAATTGGTTGAAGAGCCTATTATTTTCGACATTTCTGGCTTTTTTCTCATCGTAGGACATGATAACTTCTGCGCAGTTGAAGGAGTTGAACATGGTTGTTTTTTATGTTTCACGGATACAGGACATCCCGATTATTTTTTTTATTATTGGAAATAAAAGAAAATCATTTAAATAAAAGTTATAGTAGATTGAGGGGACATTCATTTATTGAAGATTTTTTAAATCAGTGGTTCTCAAACTATAACATAAAGTTGTATTTTTTTAAATGGGATGTTATATAATTTCTATGCCCATTTAATAGATTATATGTTTTTCTGAATTCAACCATGTAGTCATTTAATATCCTTACATAAGAAAAGTATTGAGAAAATTCAATTGAAATTTAAATAAATTAAGACATTTTGTGAACAACGTCATTTTTTAAATTTTCATGTAATATTGTGGCGGTATTTTTAAATTGTTTTTCTGGCGAATTCTGAGGATTTTATTTGGATCGACTTGGAATTGAATTTAAAAATGAATATTCGATATTAAAGTTGATATTTAATTCCAAGTCTGTTTTTTTTTCTGCAAAAAGTAACATCACCAAATTTGCTTTTTGCACTGCTAAGTAGTCTTACATTAATTTAAAATTTTCATTTTTATTAAATAATTTCATTTTAGATGGGTACGAAAGAGCAAAGTGATGGTTTGGAACGTGCTATTGACCAAATGAGTCGCAAAACTCGTGATTTGCGTCGTCAGTTGCGCAAAGCTGTTGTCGATCATGTGAGCGATAGCTTTTTAGAGACAAATGTTCCACTTTTGGTTCTCATTGAAGCAGCTAGGAATGGAAATGAAAAAGAAGTTGAAGATTATGCTGGAGTGTTTACAGAACATTCAAATAAATTAGTAGAAGTAGCAAATTTAGTGTGCAGTATGTCTAATAATGAAGATGGTGTGAAAATGGTACGCTATGCGGCAGCTCAAATTGACAATCTGTGCCCACAAGTGATCAATGCTGCTCGTATTCTCGCTGCTCGACCGCGTAGCAAAGTAGCCCAAGAAAATATGGAAGTCTTTCGACAAGCTTGGGAAAATCAAGTTCGTATTTTGACTGAAGCTGTTGATGACATAACCACTATCGACGATTTCCTTGCTGTTTCTGGTAAGTAATGAAAGAGAAGTAACGAAGTTTTGTTAATAATTGGTTTATGTTATAGAAAATCATATTCTGGAAGATGTTAATAAATGCGTATTAGCCTTGCAAGAAGGAGATGCTGATACGTTAGACAGAACAGCAGGAGCTATTCGCGGACGTTCTTCAAGAGTTTGTAATGTTGTTGGTGCAGAAATGGATAATTACGAACCATGCATTTATACTAAACGTGTTCTGGAAGCTGTTAAAGTTTTAAGAGAACAAGGTAACCATTTCTTTTATTTATGTTATTGTTACATATTTCAAGAATAATCGAAGTATTAAACGATAATTGTTTAGAAATACTTTACACTCACTGTGTGAATCTTGTTTGTTCACACACTTTAATTGTGCTTCGACTTTTAAATACTTTCCACTAACAATTAAAATTCTTCTTTGCCATTGCTACTACTTCAAATTATAGGGTCCTCCACTATATTTTTTTTTATATTTTTTTACAAAACTTCGTCTAAACTGAAAGTGATATGTAATTTTAGAAAATCTTTATTGTTATTCGTTAAGCCGTAATATTTTTTTTAATATTCTGTGACGTAGATATAGAGATGATTTTGTTCTCAAACAGTGAATTTCGCTAATATTTGAAGTCACATAAATTAATTTTTTTCGGCACTTATAAGATGTATAAATATGTTAAAATATCCCTTGTGGTCAATAATTGGAAATATGGGTGGATAATAAGTAATTTAATGTCATAATTAATAAAAATACTACGTATATATTATAGTCCAAGATTTGATTACCACTGGTAGCCTATGTCATTCAACATGTCTTTTACTTTCATACCAACGCTTGTAATCTGTCATGGCATCATAAATTTAAACTAGTATTATTCGGTTTATTTCTGTTATTTTATTGTTGTTATTTTCTGCATTTATATACTTGCAAATGGATTCCGTATTTCAAAAAGGCGATAGCAGAAAGTTTGAAAGTAGTAAGAATTTGGAATAGAATAAATGTGTGACGTAGATATAGAGATGAGGAAATGGTAATAAAAACTCGATTATTTTAGAAACTAATAACTATTTTTAAACTTTGAGAGTCCTTAATATACAGTTTTGATGTCTAGTTTTAATATAACTGACCCTTGTTCTAATTTGTTACTACGGTGGAGGACCCTATTATAGACAGAGTGCCCATTTTATAAGTACCCGCCTTAAAGTTTAAAAATAGGCAAAAAAGAATACATTTCATAGGCCACTTGGTAAATATTAGTACTTTAATGGTGGGTTTATGCTCGCAAAATTTAAGAATAAAAATAAGAATAAGAATAGTGATAAAGTTAAAACAGTTATAACATATGACTCGGTTTATGCTGCAGAAATAAGAATAAGGAATAAGAAATAAGAATAAGGAATAAGCCAAAGTTCGTTTACTTTTAACTTTACGCCTTATTCTTATTCCTGTAACCGAAGAGCGCATGCGTGTCAACTGTCAAATACTTCAAACAAAAAAATTGGTCATTCACATTGACGTATTATAACTAACGTTAGTTATAATACGTCAATGGTCATTCATTATTCATTCATAATAATCGGTGTTGGCGAAACATAATTATGTCAAATTTAGTGATGGATTCTCTTCTTTCCCAATTAATTGAATTAGTGCAGACAAAATAATATTTTGATTGTACTTCATTTTAACAAATTAAAAAATAATAATAATAAAATTATAAATCTTATAAATGTCAAATCAACGCTGCTACCACTATGAGAATAATAAATGTAACTACTTTTCACTAACCTAAAAACTTTAATATCACTACTCTTATTCTTACGCTTATTCTTATAACTGGCAGCATAAACACCACTTATCGTTATGTTTAAAATTATTCTTAACACTATTCTTATTTTTATTCCTATTCTTAAATTTTTCAGCATAAACCCACCTTAAATCGAATAATCACAGTAGGTGTAAGAGCAAAACAAAATTTTAAAACCAAGTCACTTATGAAATGTAACATTGATTGCCTATTTTTAAACTTTAAACGGGAACTTATAAAATGGGCACCCTATATATATATGGAAATATTTGACGTCTGTCGGGATCGAACCCGGTTCCCCTAGGTTCGCGACCAGACACTCAGGCACAAAAGTGACCCCTGTGGTGCACTCTCCACACCAGCTATGAGTGCCCGTGAGGTGACGCCTGGTAAGCTCCCACATGGTAAAATATATCGTCATCATTACCGATGTCTACATGTGTCGTAGATACTGGCACACCCAGAAATGGGTAATATGCCGTGATGATATATATATATATATAATCAAAGATTTATACCCTTTTACGGGTGTTGAGTATGTTTTGTATTTATTAATTTGCTTTTGTAAATTCGAGCCAACTTTTTCGATTCAGTGCCAGTGTTTTTGTTTCTTGTCTGTTTGTTTTTTTTTTTTTTAAAAATTCCGTCCCAGGTTTTTTGAAATCTTCCTCTCTTCTTTTTTCCGTTTGCTTTCTATGTCCATATTCTTTTCACAGGTAAATCTAAGAAGCAGTTCAATTTAAACAATTATAAAATAAGCACTCTACATACATTTTTGCAATTTTAATATACTATTTATTGTTATAGTAATGCCTAAATTTGGACAAAGAGTAGCAGTTGCAGTCGATGCGTTGTCAAGTAGCCCCACTAAAGATGTTGATGAAAACGATTTTATTGATGCTTCTCGACTTGTATATGATGGAGTACGAGAAATTAGAAGAGCTGTTCTTATGAATAGGGTACGTATCTTTATACCGGGTGTAACACGAAAACCGGGTAGGCGTTTAACATGAGAAACAAATTTTTCCTTGTGCAAAAGTGGCCTATTAATTTAAGTTACTTCTTTAGTGTTTGCCATGGCTAAAAAAAGAACTTTTATAAAGATTTAAATTCACTTTGCTCGGTATTTGAAACATTTTTGTCTAAAATTAATAGTCCACTTTTACGAAAGGAAAAACTGGTTTTCTGCCTATGGCCCGGTTTTCGTGTTACACCTGGTATATATTATATTATTAAATATTTATTTATAACGTCTTTACTAGGCTGATGAAGATCTAGATCCAGAAGATGTAGAACTTGATGAAAATTACACTCTTGAGACTCGAAGTAAATGTAAGTAGTAACCTTCAATATTTTGAAAGTACTTCGATTTCAAAAGTAAAGTCCCCTGAGTTTAGAACACAATAACTTCTACAAAATTAAACAAAAAAATCGCGGTTTGCACGATGATATTCCATGAGGATTTCTATTTTACATGAAGAAAAATATTTTTTTTTTTGATTTTACCATTTAAATGTTATATTATGAAATTTAATATATACAGTATGTCCCATTTAGAGGTGCCACCATTGGGATCTCGAGAACTATAAGAGATACGATGTCGGTTAAATGGAACTTCTTGTGCACCTTTGGGAGGACATCTCAGATGTGCTTTTGTTTTTCCAAAAATTCTCATAGGGCACTAGATAATGACGAAAAACTAAATTTTGTTGATTTTTTCTTTTTCAAATAACTTCTAAACTATTAGTAATTGAGAAAAACGTTTCAAATATAAAAGATAGATATTTTTTTAGCTAACCAGTGGCGTACGAAATAAATTTTTATATCAGTAAATTTTCGAGATATAACACAAACTTATATTTTTTTAAATGGAACCCATATCTGATTTCAGTCTCAAAAAAATCATTATTTTTTCTCTTTTCAATGATGTAAGGGTTATTATGTTTTATATTTCCTTTGCTCCTAAAATTTAATTTTTCTCTTTATTTTCCTGAACTTATTATTTTCCAAAAAAACATTATTTTTATTAATTATATTGTATTTGATCGAAATAATTTGTTTTATGCCTTTATTACTTAATATTTTTATTCTAGACTTATAATTACAAATTACACTATAATGTGCCAAGGGCGACCAGATACAAAATATTATAAAAAATAGTTTGATACGAGTTTTGAACAAAAACAGAATAAATTATTTAAATACAACGAGTATTTCTAAATAGAAATCTACCAATATTTTCAAAATAATTATAAATTTAATACAAAATAAGGAAAAAATAATTATTTTGAAGACAAAACAAATATAAAACATAATAACCCTTACATCGTTGAAAAGAGAAAAAAATAATGATTTTTTTGAGACTAAAATCAGAAATAGGTTGCATTTAAAAAAATATAAGTTTGTGTTATATCTCGAAAATTTACGGATTTAAAAATTTATTTCGTACGTCACTGGTTAGTTAATAAAAATATCTATCTTTTGTATTTGAAACGTTTTTCTCAATTACTAATAGTTTAAAAGTTATTTGAAAAAGAAAAAATCAACAATATTTAGTTTTTCGTCATTATCTAGTGCCCTATGAGAATTTTTGGAAAAACAAAAGCACATCTGAGATGTCCTCCCAAAGGTGCACAAGAAGTTCCATTTAATCGATATCGTATCTCTTATAGTTGTCGAAATCCCAATGGTGGCACCTCTAAATGGGACCACTGTATACTGTTATACCCTTTTACGGGTGTCGAATATATTTTGTATTTATTGGCTTTTGTAAAGTCGAGCTATCGTTTTCGATTCAGTGCCAGTGTTTTGTTTTTTGTCTGTTTATGTCAAAAATGAGACCCATTTATATGATTATTAAAATGAAAAAAAAAAAAAAAAAAAACAAAAATAGTTACAATAACGTGGAATTAATTGTTAAATTTATTATAGCAAGTGCACATACTGGTGAACATGGAGTCGATGAATATCCTGACATAAGTGGAATAACAACCGCCAGAGTAAGTATATTAAAAGTTTCTTTTTTTAAATTTAGATTATAACGATTTTGTACTGTTTTTTAGGAAGCAATGGGTAAAATGCCTGAAGAAGATAAGCAGAAAATTTTGCAACAAGTTGAACATTTTCGAAGTGAAAAACTTAAATTTGATCGTGAAGTTGCTAAATGGGACGATGCAGGCAATGATATTATTGTTTTAGCGAAACATATGTGTATGATTATGATGGAGATGACCGATTTTACAAGGCATGTAACTTTTATCTATCTTCTATTTTGCAACACCCGAACATAGAACTTTGACATGTAAAATCATACTTTCGTAATTTTCTGCTTCCCGGATTTTTTTAGGTAAAAAAGCTTCAAATAAAAGTTTTCTATATTTTAATCTGAATCAATTAGCAAAATTAGCTTTGTAACTGCAGAAATTAGGTATAGAAATGATGAAAATCACCCCAAAAATAGTGATAGCCATGGAATTGAAACAAATATTAAATGTTAAAGTTCTATGTTCAGGAGTTACAGTCACTATCCTGTATAAAGGATGAGCTTGTATCACGTAATTTATTCCTAATGGGGTCATGCCACATTTTCTGTTTTATTTTTTTCCTGGAAGTCTACCGGTCACAGTATATGTAAATAATATTTTCACGCCATTTGTGTGCATTGTTTTGTAGATATAATTTTTTTAAAATAGGGGTCAATTTTAAATCTCAATGAGGTCACGTGAGCGCATACGTCATATATGTATGTATTCCAGTTCACCCTGGCGGACAAAATGTAAATTAAGATTGTTTATAAATAGTTTTTTTTGGGTTTTTTTAATAAATTGTTTCCACAAGTTGGAACTGCACAGTTCTTCTGCACCATGTTTTATCATTATAAATACACAATTACTGCACTTTTATGTATTAATTAAGCACACAAACCTGCAATTAAAAATAATATTTCTCTAATGAAATATATAAATCTTTATGAAACAAAAAAGACTGAATAGAGCGCACTTTTCCTCTGACAGCTTTATAAAATTTGGTTAGTTTACTCTGATCTTACGTTTAATTTCGCGTTTGAAGTTTGTGACCTTCATGTACGTGTGACTAGTGTCGTTGTGTGAGTAGCCGATACATGACGTCACAGAAAATCGTAGCGCGAATATCTTTTAAGTAAATTATGAATGAAAAGTATTATATTTTGGGATGTTCTATGTTGCAATATGGATAATAAGTGTCTTATTTTTATAAAAATATTAGCAACATTTTTTTTTTGGCATGACCCCATTCGGTCACGTTATTTGGGACATTTATAAGAACATTTTTAATTTTCAGAGGACGTGGCCCTCTAAAGACTACAATGGATGTGATTAATGCCGCCAAAAAGATTTCAGAAGCAGGAACAAAATTAGATAAATTAACAAGACAAATTGCAGAACAGTGCCCAGAGAGTTCAACAAAAAAAGATTTGCTGGCATATCTTCAACGTATTGCGTTATATTGCCATCAAATGAATATTACTTCTAAAGTAAAAGCAGATGTACAGAATATTAGTGGAGAACTTATAGTGTCTGGGGTACGTTATTCCTTATTGTTTGATTATAAAAATCTTAACTTAATATTTATATTAGTTGGATAGTGCAACTTCACTCATTCAAGCAGCTAAAAATTTGATGAATGCCGTGGTTCTCACAGTCAAATCATCGTATGTTGCATCTACAAAATATCCCCGGCAAGGACAAGTCACGGTAAGAAAATATTAATTTATTGATTTGCTTTTTTTATTTCATATTAATTATACTTAGTGTAATATACTCCTTAATTTTATATTTTAGTTTCAATATAATACGATATTAATATTAATTACTTTTAGTCACCAATTGTTGTGTGGAAAATGAAAGCCCCGGAGAAGAAACCACTTGTTAGGCCTGAGAAACCGGAGGAAGTACGTGCCAAAGTGCGAAAAGGATCACAAAAGAAAGTTCAAAACCCAATTCATGCACTCTCAGAATTCCAGAGCCCAACAGAATCAGTATAAAATTTAGTGCATAGGTGCTTGTCAAGTATTTAAATTACAGTATTTATCATTTTTATAAAATTAATATTCAAAAATTTATACTCGTGTTTTTCATTCCATTTATACAGGCTGGTTGGTTTTTATTGTCCAGCTTATATCTGCTGAAATATTAAAGATACAAGGAAAAATTAAACATAAACAGTTTTTTCCATGGCCTACTAATTTTCCGACAAAATTTTCGAGGAATATATATATATAATTTAAGAGGAAGAAATCTTGACTGACGGTATCATTAATAATTTTGTTAGAGTAAGTATATATATATACTCTAACAAAATTATTAATGATACCATCATAGTCAAGATTTCAAGAATTTTCATTTGTTGAAATGCCTAAACTTGTCAGCCCCTGTTGACTCATAGTTTATCTTAAGTAATTTTAATTTCCTAAAACTACACGAAGCTATAGTTACCTACAGGTAATTTGAGAATAATCTTTAAGAATACATCAACATTTGAGCAAAGAAAAAGAAAATTTGTGTAGTGCTTGGATCTGGAGCAATTCAGTACTCATTTGCGTTCTAAAAAAGGGGCAAAATTAAGTGACAATTTTGTTAAATACTATGTATACATATATTTTGGTTCGGTGGAAGAGCAGCCTTTGGGTGAACCCCGCCATTGACATTGGTCAATAAAGATTATTATTATTTGCTGGGCGAACTGCATTATACATTGCTCGCACCGTTTGTGTGTATTAATTTATATTACTATTTATATTTATACTAAAATTTATTGTATATTTGCACCCCCTTGAAGACTGCGCCCGGTGCGAGGGCACCGTCATAGTTACGGCTTTGCTTGTTATATGTTTAAAACATCAAAGTAAGATATTTTTCTGGAAAATTTAGGCCGTGGTAAAAAATTATTTTTTTGTATCTTAAATATTTCAGCGGATAAAAACCGAACAATGAAAAATCAACCACCTGTATAAATTATTTAAATAAGACATTTTTTTATATTAATCGTGTAAGTAGAATATTATTCTATATAATTATACATTTTTATATATTGTAAAAATAATGAATTATTTAAATCGGTTAAGACTATTTTATTATTTTGTTAATTATTTAAAAAACCAAATGACATACTAATAATAATAATTTATGTACTCTTTCATATCTTTATAAATCTAGTAGGAGTAGCAATATGTGCAAATTTGTTTGTTACATTTAAAATATAATGTGTAGTGAGTATTAAAAAAATGTCAAAAATATATCATTTTGTTACAATGTCGTATATTTAAGTACAATAAATATTATAACGATTTACTTAATAAATGGGTGTAAAATATGTGTACTCTTTCATTAGGTGAATAAGTGTCTTATTTATACATAGGATAAATAATTCATCTGTATTATAAATAATAATTAGTTTAATTACAAATAATAATTACAAAAGTATATTAATAAACGATGAATGTATTTGTTTAAACCAACAAAATTAAATTATTTCAGAAACTGTAGAAGACTGTATATGAACTATGAAATCATACTACTCTGTTACGATAGAAATCCATTACTGAATGACTTATATTCCATCCAGTTATTAAAACAACAATATAAAATAAGACTATAAGTGGAACTGGTACCAATATTAAATGTGTTTTTCGTAACATTGGTAAAGCTGAAAGAAAATAATTATTTAAATATTTTCAGTTGACTGTATTAATAGGTTATATTAATGTATAGGAAATCATTAATAATGACCCCTATTAATGAATGATTTTTTATTAATAAGCGATTTTAGCACGTAACCATACCATTGCTGAACAAATGTCGATCATAAACACACGAACAATGAGATGTGTCAGACTTTACTATTTTTGTTTTGTTATAGAATAAAATTAGATTTTACAATTCAGTAAAATACGGTCTACTGAAAAATACTGTAACTAGTAATCGGCGATTAATGATCTCAACAATTAAGACGTTCGCTACGCTCACGCGTTAAAATATCTCGATCGTTAATCACTCTAACACACTTGATAGTTAAATAACTATTAACTATCAAATGTGTTACTGAGGGTGATTAATTTAAATCACGTATTAGTTACAATATGTTTACGTTAACCATATCTTACTGAATTGGAAAAACTATTTTTTTCCAATTCAGTTAGTAACGTTTGACAATTGTTCAGCAATATTATACGATATCTATGGTTACCCACTAAAATCATGCACTAATATGAGTCATTACTAAATAATTTTCTATACATTAACATTACCTATTAATAAACGGTCAACGGAAAAAGTAATGGGAGTGTCTCTTGTACTGTCCAGACAGAGCCGCAAAAAAATTTAGTGAACTGTCGCACATGCGTAGAGCGGCCACTTCTTGAACAAAACCTAAAAACCGCTGTCTACAAATTATGAATTGTCGGTTAGGTATTGTTATAGTTTGTCTTAAAAAAAAAATTAGCCAAAACAATACCTAACTGACAATTCCTAATTGGTAGACAGTGGTTTTTAGGTAGATTCGAGAAGTGGCCGCTAGATTCCGTCTGGTCCAGGTGCACAGTTCACTATTTTTTTTTTCTGCTCTGTCTGGACAGTTCTGTAGACACTACCAAAAGTAATATATAAATAAATGTACTTACAACTGTATCCTAAAAACGTAATGTACACATAATATATAACAGCAACTAACCAAAACGAATTACCTAAAAATCTTGAAATAAACCAATCGTTGCTAATTAAACCTAAAATATAAATATTTAAAGTATGCTTTATTAAATTTGCAGGAAAATATACCATTATAGAAAATCAATTGACAGCCATGTAGTATGATTAACGGCGGAAAGAAAGCATTCAAATGTACGTCAAAACAAAAGCCCCATTCTACATCCGATTCATTACGGTTATGGCGAAGATAACGGTTTGCAATAAACCTAAAATTCAAAGATGTTTTAATATTACATCATTATACATAAGAATCGTACTCACCAAAAAAAACTTGCTATAAGTAATCCAGCACCAATACAATCCACAAAAATGACATATAAAAGAAACGTAAGAAATTGCAAAAAGTTTAAATTTAAAACAAGTGCAAAACCAATGGATGATACTAAAAGCATTATTATTAATATTATTCCTAATTAGGGCGTATTTTATTTTAAACTCACCACATAAACATCCACCTAGTAGTACAAGAAACGCTGGATCATCTCTAGCAAACTGTGACTTTGTTTCTACAAACAAAATTATTATTAGAAATCTACCTTATTAGAATTATCATATTAAAATAATAAATTACGTTTTCTGTAATGAAAATTTCTGTAAACTTTTTGAGGGGCGATGAATAAATAAAACATTTGCCACATAGCAAATTCGAAGTCCATTTGTTTAAACATTATAATTCTGCGAAGATATTTCCATCGTTTTGTAGCTGCAGATATACAATCTTGTCTATAATTAATAGGAGGTGGCAACGGAGATGTATTTCTTGAAAAACTCATTTTATTTTGAATTCCTTAACCTGAAATTATTAGTGGTTTTAAATGTTCTGTGATAAGCAGAAGAATAAAATTCACCTTCTTGTAAACATTAATCATCATCTGCTTTTCAATATATTGCTACATAAATTCTAATAATTGCAGAATGCGTGCCGTGGTTAATTATAAAATAAACAATTTCAAAAATTATTTGCAAAGAAATAGTACTCTTTAAATATATTTAAATTATTTCTTTTCAATCGTCAAATTAGTCATGTCAAATATTTCACCAAATCACATATTCCACTACTCACTTCATTATTGAGCAGTGACATCTGCTAACATAATATATAACCAGGAACGGCCACACGGCGATTTGTGCAAAACGAGAGAGATATTTTCAAAGCGCATTTGATTTTACGCGACCCCAGCGCGCAAAATTCAAAATTAGTAGTATTTTTTATTTAAAATTATGTAATATGATTTCTTTGTATACACAAATAAAAACAATTTGTTATGACGATAAAATAGTTTCAATAATATTTCTATTTATTCACCTAAAACAATATTTTATATATTATTTTTAATATATCTCCAAAACCTGCAATTTTGATTAAATTTGCATGAAATATTTATAACAGTATAAGGAATAACTATGTGAAAATTAAAGAAAAACGACTTAAAAATCCAAAAAACCTATTTTTTAAATAATCGAGAATATATCAATAAAAGTTTATGTACAACAATTTACAAGTACTTGAGACTATTTAAAAACAATATAGTTCCAAATATTTTATATTTTTAAAGATATACATATACTTTGAAACAGTCACATCTTGGAATCAGCTGTTTTTGCAATAACATTTAGAATGAAATTATTACATTTATGTAACAATTACGGCAATATAGTAATTAGAAATATGTGAAACAATGTTTGAATATTGATTTTTTAATAATAAATTATTGAAATATTTAATGAAATAGTTCAATATGTGCCCCTGTGCCCGGAGCCAATTCTACAATGAAAACATTGCAAGTTTTGACAATTTATAAATAAATAATGAAAAATTGTTTATAGAATATTATAATATGAATAATAAGCTTCATTTTTTGATAAAAATATATTGCAAAGTTATTAAAACAAATACATAAATAATTGGTAAAGGTAATATATAACTCTGACATAATACAACAATTTATTATTAATTACAGTAAAAGCAAGCATGGAATATTAAAATAGGATTAATACGGTTTATTTTTATTCAAAAACATGTTACAGTAATGTTTAAACAAAGCCAATAACAACAATTAACAATTTTCTTTGTTAACAGCTGACAGTTTCAACTTCAAGTCGTTGAATTTTCGCCGATTTCTCGGAAATATGGAAATCTACAAATGTTTTAAGTACTTTTACATGAATGGCATATAAAATGACATGTTTTTAAAAAGATTATTTATCATTTAATGATAATTGATAATTCTAAATCATCCGCCATCAATCTGACGTTGGGTATCTTCTATCTCTCTCCAACACACGTTCTCTTATGAAAGTTATGCGAGTCGACGCCATGATGCAGTCTAGATTCAGCTCGCAGTGAATCCACGTCGCGCTGCTCCGCGAAGACGCGATCTTCTTTTCTCGTTGTACTAATTTTGCTCAACATTCTAAGTTTTCGTGTTCATTGAACGTAACTGGGTATTAATCATCACAAATAAATATTTAAACAGTGTTTACGATATTTTAATGACATTTTATGATCAAATTGAGAAAGTGAACTTCTGTTTTGAAGGAACATTATGAGGTTAAATAACATTTGGTGAAATAAATTATCAAATTTATGATCATTTATTGATGTTTACGAACAATGCCTAGCCGATAATAGTTGCTGAAAACTTTATTGCAATTTTAAACCGCTGTTTGCTGCCAGTTTTATTTGCTGTTCGTGGTCCTAGATTAACATCAAAGGTAAGCGAAATTATTAATTTTTTCATATTTATTTTTCGAGCCCCGTCGCACATTAGTTGGCCAACCCGATTTAATTTAGTTTTATTTAGTTAATATATGATATAGGTAATAACTAATATAAATTATCGCCAATTTTTTTATTAATATTAGACATTTTGTCGTTCGAATGGCATATAGCTTTAAAAATCATGTATAATTTATTCGTCCTTGTATCAAGCAATTTTAATTGCCGTGATAACCATTTTGTGTTGTAACCGATATCGCGTTTTTATTGATTTAATAGTGAAATATAGTTAAGTATTGTTGCAAATTAATAACTATCATAAGTTTAAACAATGTTTCAACTGTATTAATAGTTATTTTTGTTGGAAATAAGTTTTTTCTTATAAAAATTACGTGGGAGAATTTTTTGTATTTGTAATATAAATTAAAAACCTATAGGTATTTTGATAACTAAATTTGGTATCATTTTTATTGGTATAAAATTTTACGTTCGAATATTCATGAATGATTGCATTTTAAAGTTCACCCCCTATAATATTTTATTTTTATTTTGTAAATAAATTTTCTATCTGCATTGAATTAACACAATCAAGCATAATTACGGTCGGCATTCCAAATTAAACTCGTTTGTGTTCGTCTGTAATGTTTTTACTCGTAATTTGTACAGCTGGCGTCTTCAAGCAAATATCTATTTTATTTTGCTGCTGAAAATGCAATTATTGTTAATATACATATCGATGGCTTAACTGTAATACCGCGTAAGTGAATAATACCTGATTTTGCAGGAGAGCAAAAAAACTGTTTTATTTTTAATTTGTTTTAATATATAATATGTTAATACATAGACATGATTTAAGCCCGCTCAAATTTTCTTTACATACTAGGTATTGTTCATTCGAAGCGCACAATGATTCTACGCACAGTGGTGTAAATAACTCAAAAATTCAAAAAATGTCAGATACGTGGTATTGCAGTTAAGCCATCGATATGTATGATTGTTTTAATAGTGAAATATTGATTAATAACAATCGTAAGTTTAAATAATATCCTAACTTTATTAATGGTTATATAAGTTGATAATAGCTTTGTTCGATGACATGTACTAGGCCGCCCTAGTGTTAACTTTCTTGCACTAACATGTTTTATGAGAAACGGGCAGCTTCTGACAGGCTGTTCGATGACAAAAATTTTAAGAACTGGTGCTCACTTTTCTGACCTGACTCGCCAGGTAGTGTAGAAAGTGCAGACTAGGAGTGGGGGTAGCTAAATGTTGTTCGGTAGACATTTTAATTCTATCCTATCTACACATCTGTTTATTTAACCTAAAATTTTGTTTTGCTATATAAAGAATTAATTAATATATCTGTCTCTGAATCTGATGAAGAATCAAGTGATGATTGATCTTCGTCAGAATCGTTTATTAGTTCACTATGCTCTTTAAAACAGACATTTCTGCAGTCACTTTTTTGCAGCTTTATGATATGACTGTGTTTATAAACAACCTAACCTTTTACACCTTTGGCTATGCTTGGCTTGATTACTCACAGCTAAGCAAACTTGCCCAAATATACACTAGTGTGTTTTATGAAACCACAAGAATTAGACTGTACTAGTGTACACTACACTGCACTGCACTATTCTGCTCTACACTTCAAGCACTTCTCATCGAACAGAGCTAATGTGTTTGTATGAGAATAAAATGTTTCATAATTATAGTTAAGCTTTGTGTACAATTTTATAAATTATTAAATATTTCATAGTGAACATATTATTAACAAATTAAAATTTGAACAATAACAAATGTTTTTAACTAATTTATTTTTTAGAAATCGATCAAAATGCATTCAATAGCAAACATTAATTTTTATGTTTTTGTCAATTTGCAGGTGAATGGAAATTACCGAGTTCCTGAGTTTTTGAAAACGAGTTTGCAGAGATACCGAGCAGTTGGGTTCGAGTTTGCAGAGATGCCGAGGAGTTGAGTACGAGATTACAGAGATGCCGGGTAGCCGAGATCTTCTAATGTAAGTCATGCTAAATAAATTATTTTTTCTCTTTTGATAATAAATAAATAAATCATCACGGTTCGAATATTTCACAATTTGTGGGTATATTAATCAACACAGTTATCAGTAATGATGATAATACCAAGGGCAATGATATCATAAAGGCGTAAGCGTCATTTTAACAATAGGGTATTTTTAATGTCCTCTTAACACGTTGACTGTCCCATGAGACACAATATATTTATTTTCCTTTTAATCCAAAATAAAACGCAGAATATTACGTTATTATAAATATAAAATAAACAAATAATTTAATTAATTTATTTATATTATGGGGTAAACATTAAAAGTATTCATATTTTCATGACAAAAAAATCTCCGTACGATAACCAAAACATTTAAATAATGAACCATTTATTTATGTTTCATAAAGAAATATAATATTTGGAGGGTTTAATTTTATTGATTCAAAATACATATGTACAGTAATAGTATTTTCTAAAGTCAATATATCGAAGAATATATTCACAAGATATGTTTTGATATTGATTGTAGAATTTAAGTGAAATAACATATACTCCTTTTTTCGGTGGACAAAAGTATGGAAACATATTGAATATATGATTTTAATTGTCTTCCTTTCAGTAGTATTTTGTCATTTATTTAGTAAGTTGATGTTAAGATGGGTAAAAATAAATATTTTTCCGACGACTTACGAAAAAGGGTAATCAGAAATTTAATAGAATCATATCGTTTTTGTCCAAATTTATGAAATACAGAAGATAGTAATTATAAAAAACGTAATTTGTAAAAAGTACTCGATATTAAATAAACTTCTCCTCCACTATCTTCTACGTCTATTTTGTCTTTTCTTTTTTCTCGATTGTTTTAATAATAATGATTCTCGCGCAAGCAATTTTAATACATCTTCCTCGATCGTTGATATCGACATTTTGACTATTTTTCTTCGTTGCCGATTTCAAACGGGAACTTTTTCCGAACGCACGACGAACATGAGTCCATAATTCAAATATGTGGTGTGAAATATTCGCATAGTTCCTAAACTGCTCGCGAATAAATAGCGAACAGTTTATTTTGGCCTATACGCGGCTTAAGATGACCTCTCAAAGGTAAACAAAAAGCCTAATTTAATCTAAGTAAAATAAATATATATGTATATATATCATCACGGCATATTATCCATTTCTGGGTGTGCCAGTATCTACAACACATGTAGACATCGGTAATGATGATGATATATTTAATAATACTAAATGCCTTTAAAGTTTATACCGAAATTGTAGTGCACTCTATATAGTTTGCATCCTAAATTCGTTTTTCTTGTGAATTTGAAGTTTATTTTGGTCTATACGCGGCTTAAGATGCCCTCTCAAAGGTAAACAAAAAGTCTAATTTAATCCAAGTCGTAACTCTTATAATTTTCGATATAACAACTCATTTTCACCACTTTCTATCTCGGAAACTATTAAAAATAGGACCCAGGTTTAAATTTTTTTTTAACTCATTTTGGTCATAATACTATATGCCTTTAAAGTTTGTACCGAAATTGTGGTACACCGTATATAGTTTACATCCTAAATTCGTTTTTCTTGTGAATTTGAAACATATACAAAGGTCATTTAACGTATTTTCGTACCTAACACAGAAAGAAACAACTGGAACGTTTAAAGCAATTTTATTTTTCAAAATAATCTCTGAAAATAGTAGTAATACATTTGGATATCGCTGAAAAGGGCTTCGATGCCTTTGGAAAATAAATTCCTTTTCTTCTTATGCCAGCCACTTATTTATATTTGCGATTACATCGTCATTGTTTCGAAAATATGTAATTTTTGTTGTATATTTGGTCCACTTTCAAGTTTATTTGCTTAATAAATAATTAATATACTCTTTTATTAATAATACATACTGTTGAACGATGAATTTAACGTATTTAAGTCAGAAATAATCATTCAGAAATTTATATTTATAAATATATTCGAAATAAATGAACGCAAATAGCGCAAAATTGGTAGAATATTTCATACTTCGATTTGCTTTCGATCGCTGGCATTTATGACCAATCACAGACTTCGTTATTATAGCCAATCAGGTGAGCCTAAAGCGTCTACCGCGGTCCACTCAGAGCACGGCATGTTCGTTTTCTTCTAGAACAAGCGTAGCATTTCTCAACGACAAACATATTTCAACAGCGTTTTTGATATTTTATGATGGTTTTAATAGTGAAAATAATAAAGAAAATGCTTGTTGTGATAGTATGTTATAGTGTTTAACTATATTTGGTAAAATTACGGGTGGAATTTTTGTGGATTTGTGTACATTGATTTAACTTCAACAGGATGTTGGCCTCAAAAAGTGTTTTGGTGGACAAGTGTACAACAAATAACAACAGAATAAGATTATTATGAACAGAAGAAAGCGTTGTTGCTAAAAATGTAGAATATGCCTGGCCAAAGAATTTCTTCTTGAAATGTAAGCACATGTTACATAATTTTGATTCGTAGCCGGTAATATTTATTTAAATATATTTATGTGAATATTGTTTATTTTTCTTATGAATTACAATCTACATAAAATAATTTGTTAGAAAATTTTGAGTATTGCAATTATTAGAATTAACATTGCTTTATATTAGATTAATTAACGTGGATGGAATTCGTTAAGTTCATTTTCAAAGCGTACAAGTTACATAACAAATAAAATTGTTACGTTGATAGTAGTTTTTTAGTATATAGTTTTTTTTTTTAGTACAGATAATATTACAGTGTTGCAAATTGTTTTAAAAAGCAAATATGTGTGAGATTAAAAGAGTAATATATCGTAATATTGTGTACTATTTCTCTATATTTTTGTGTCCAGATTACTTGAAATTATATCCAGAGTCGAGCTAGAAATTCGAAGGAGCAGAAAACAGAATCCTAGGGTTCAGACAGCAAGGAATCATTAAATGTAAGTGGATATTTATCTCTTATTTTATATATCTGTGGTCATTATTAAATGTATTTATTTGGTTGGAACAGCTAATATTGTTGGTAATGCAACAATACTTTATAATCTACGAGTCGAATCGTAGAATAAAAATTAACTAGTTCAAATCTAGTTACTAGCCAATACTATTACACTTGAATAACTATCTGAAACAGTTCTGTCTTTCTGGTACGTGGAATATCAGATTTTCATCTGTCACTCATACACAGTTGAAGATACAATACGTTAAAATAAATATATTTGGTGTTTTATATTGTTGCAAATTAATAACAATAGTAAGTTTAAACAATGTTTCAACTATATTAATAATTATTTGCGTTGATAGAGTGTTTATTTCTATAAAAATCATGCGGTAATTTCTTCCAATGTCTTAATGTTTATAAATTAAAATACATATATTTAGTGTTTCATATTATTGCAAATTAATAATAATAGTAAATTTATATTGCTAAAGTGTTTATTTTTGCAAAAAACAATTGCTAATGTACTAAATAAATTATTTGTTTTTATTTACGAGCCCAAACTCATAATAATTCGACCGGTTAACATTTTCAACAAATTATAAAATCTAGACAAATGATTAGACATTTCTACAAAATTCTTTTGGATACTTTAAATATATACTTAAAACTTTAAAAAACTGTGGACCAAATGACTGGTGATAATAGTTCAACCGGTATTTTAAGGGCCATCTTCTAGTGCAGATTTGGCTTCTACCGAAACTTTTTACTGTGGTATAATGTAATACAACTTCGTAAAAATCAAGTGCCTACAGTAAAATCTACCTTGCAAGACATATGGGACAATACTCACAGGAAAATACCCAGGGCTTTAGGGATACAATGCGTAATAGAATTAAAGCTAGTATTGCTAATAAAGGTGATATAACCCAATATTAAATTGCGGAATACTTGAATAACATATTAAGTTTTTGTAGGTTTAAAATTTTTGTAGTCCAAAGAAATTTGTAGAAATTTGGATAGATTTTATAATTTGTTTGTAGAAAATGTTGACCGGTCGAATGAATTATAAATAGTTGAGAAGTATTTAGAATAGTTTCCGGCAGTGCTGAAATCATTTTAGATAGTTGGGAACAATTTAAAATAGTTTCTGGCAATTTTGAATAAATTTTAAACAGTTGAAATGCATTTAAAATAGTTTCCGCAAAAGATACAGCCAAAATTCTTTCAAATTTGAACTCAGTCATGTTTCTTTGATACATAAACAAAATTTTATTAATTACTGTTGATTGGTTCAAGAGTTATTGAATAAAAGGTACATGACCACCGCGGAAAGTAGTTCTGATATCAACTATAATTATTCAATAATTTAAAAAACACTTCGGGTGTAAAGATATTGTACGTAAATTATAATTTAGGGAGGTATAGTGCATGTATATACCAAGTTTCATTTACAACTGTTTAGTGGTTTACGTGTTATTAACAAAGATATAAAAAAAATCGTTCAACATTTACAAATTTGTTAATAATTTTTAAACCAATGAACTTGAATTAATAAAAATGTGTATACGTATCAAAGAAACATGGCTGAGTTCAAATATGAAAGAATTAAGCCCATATTTTTTACACATTAATCAGTTTTTGTAAGTTTAATATCTATTTTAAACTAGTCGAAAGAAATTTGTAGAAACTTCTCAACATTTGCGTAGGTGTTATAACCTGGGACGAGTTTTTTTTTTCACCGATGACTAGTGCGCATTAATGTGCATGAATAGTAAATTCATCACATCGTTTCTTTATTCTCTGCTAAATTGCAGATGAAATTCATCATACCGTTTCTAATTACCGCGCACTATCTATCGTAAATACATCGCATGCATAGGCTTTGACTACCGATAAATTTTACGATTTCCGATGGATTGGTAGTGGCGGGTCTAACGAAATGATTTTAGGTTATATTTTTGACTTTTGCGTTTGTTGTTCGTTCACAACGGAATGGAGATGGTTATAGATGTACATGATTTTATCATTATGACTTCCATAGGCGTAGGAACCGGGGGGCAGTTGCCCCCTCCTAAATTTTGGTGGGGGGGGGGGGGGGGGGGACATCACTTTGCCTTCGCTCTCAAGTTTTGTATCTTTATATGTAACAAAATATTCGATGACTGTAATTTTGGCAGCTTTAACTTTAATTCAAACTGTAATAAAACAATAATTCAAGTTTATTCATTTCCCTGATAGCCAGCTTTACATAAAATTTATGTAAATATGTACCAGCATTTACATAAATAGTTTACATTTAAAAAATATTATTAATTACATAAAATACAAGAAAAATGCAATTCGGATATTAATATTCATGTCTTAAGAAATTTCTGCAAAAAATTGTCAATTTTATTACAAACTCGTAATTTTATACTTGCAATAAAAACTGTCAAAAAGGGAACAGATTATGATTGCTTTTTGAAAGAACTATCAAATTTATTTTAGGTGTCGTACACACGTTATTATGGTAAAATTTGTATGAAATCAAATACCTTCAGCGCGTCTGAAACTTATTTAAGATCAACTATGATGCAGAAACGCTTAACGCAGATTTTAATTCTACACATCTATATAACACAGCTCTTCTAAACTTGCACGATGTTTTAAAAGTGGTCGTGAGGAACGAAGAAAGGAGTCGCGTTTTCGGAAAACTATGAGCTGATTGTTACGGTTCCTTTTATCTAATTTAACATATCATCACACCGTCAATTTTATATTTCAATGTTAACTAAACTAAAATGTTAAAGAGAGAAATGTTTTATTTCGATAACTAATATTAATATAAATTTATAATTTATTTTAATGCACGCTGCACTATAGTTTATCTACATAATATAACAAATAAGGAAAAAACCGGTTTTGTCATTATTAAATTTACTTTTCAAAAATCTGTTGTGGCGAGCACAAAACCTTCCGTCAATTCGATGTATTTTGTACATATCCCATACCAGAATTTCCTTCAAAAAGATTCTGTATATCGAACACACTATTTTTTACAAATTCCATACCGAAAGTCCCTTTCCCTATTTTATTAGGGGTCGCTGTTTCTTACTCTTCTCTTTTACTCATTCCTGTCCAACGCATCTTCTTCACACAATTCTTCCTCTCTCAAATCTTCTGCTACACAGTCCTTCCATCTTCTCTTTGGCCTTTCTTTCCGGTATTAAAAATTCCAATCTTGACGCGAGGCTGCAGCTGCAAGTCACTTGCGAGGGACACTCTATCACATCCACATATAACTTTCTGACCCTGTACTTTCAACTTTCGTTTTGCATTTGACACTGACATCTGTTAATTCTTTTTTTTTTGATTATATCTGCTGTTTCCATAATTTTAGCAAAGCTGATGACTGATTTTTGAAAGTTAATCTCTCTTAATGTCTCCATAACTCTATATCTATTTAATATGAAGGAAAATGTATAATCAAACCGTATAGAGAATATGATATTCTTTCATACTGATAATCACAAAATGTCTAAAAATGATATTTAACTGCCTTTTTTCAAGAAAAACTGTTAAAAACTTCAAATAAGGGTACTTCAGGTGGATCAATTATAACCAAAATCTAATCAGCTCTTCATATGGATGTAAAGAAGAGGAATACGAAAGAATTATAATTTTTAGAATTGTAGTATTGGAGTTATCGTCGGAGAAAAATTTGCACACACGGACACACACACATACAGACATCATCTTAAAAATAGTAAATTCGTATTCTAGGGACCCTAAAACGTGCTTATTCATTAAAAACTCATCAACGAATTTTTTGCCAAAGACAACACCTACATTCCTTACCTAAAGGTGACGGAAGGTAAAAAATTGTTGTGGCCAGCACAAAACCTTCCGTCAATTCGATGTATTTTGTGCAAATCCCATACCAAAAGTTCCTTGAAGAAGATTCTATATATCCTGTAAAATTGTAACACGAACACATTATTTTTTAAAAATTCCATACCGCAGGTCCCGTTGAAAAGATTCTATAAATCCAATAAAATTATAACACGAACGTCCAGCGCTTCTTCTTCACACAGTTCTTCCTCTCTCACGTCTTCTACGACACAGTTCTTCCATCTTCTCTTTGGTATTCCACGTACTCCCGGCAATGAAAGTATCAATCCTGAAGCGAGGCTGCAACTGCATGTCACTTGTGAGGAACACTATGACTTATACCACTTTCTGATCCTATACTTTCCACTTTGGTTTTGCATTTGACCCTGACATCTTGTCAATTAGAATTTTTTAAATATATCTGCTGTTTCCATAATTTTAGCAAAGCTGTCTGATTTTTGAAAGTTATTCTGTCTATAACTCTATGTATTGTATATGAAGGTAAATGTATAATCAAACCGTATAGAGAATAAAATATGCTTTCATATTGATAACCACATAAAATGTCGAAAAATTATATTTAACTGCGTTTTCTCAAGAAAAACTGTTAAGAACTTCAAATAAGGGTACTTCCGGTTGAGCAATTATAACCAAAATCTAATCAGCTCTTCACATGGTTATAAAGAAAAGGAATACGAAAGAATCATAATTTTTTTTTTTAGAACACACACACCCACATACATACATACATACATACATCATCGTAAAACTAGTAAAATCGTATTCTAGGGACTCTTAAACGTGCTTATTCATTAAAACACCATCGAATCTCTTGACGCTACAAACCCATTAACATCATAGTAACTGGGTTGTCTTCTTTGCACTTTTTTTTTATCAAATGTGCTATCGAAAATATCAAATTAAAGCAAATATCATATAGCACCAAATTTGCTAGCTGCTCGCGAACTGTTAGCCAACAAGTGACGAGCCCTGTGTATGCTATACTCGCCGTCAAAGGAGAATGGACTGATGCTCAATTTTCCCCCTTCTCCGCCCTTTGTTCCTTGCTGTGCGGTGTTACCGCTTCATAACTTTGCATTTTCAACATAGCCCGTAAATTGGCAACAGTGTAGAAATCTCCAGTCCATACTCATTTGACGGCAGTTAAAGGGATCGCGAACAGCTCGGGTTCGATTCGTGTGTTCGGAAGTTCCTTCTTGACCTAAGAAACTGTTCGCGGATTCGTAGCGAACAGCATTTTCAGTGTGGACGTTAAAGTTTAGTTTTGTGTTTAGTTTATTTAGCACAATGAAATGGAGCGAAAATAATATCAGAAATTTAATAGAATCGTATCGTTTTTGTTCAAATTTATGGAATACAGAAGATAGTAATTATAAAAAACGTAATTTGTAAAAAGTACTCGATATTAAATAAACTTCTCCTCCACTATCTTCTACTCCTATTTTGTCTTTTTTTTTCTCGATTGTTTTAATAATAATGATTCTCGCGCACGCAATTTTAATACATCTTCCTCACTCGTTGATATCGACATTTTGACTATTTTTTTTTTTTTTCGTTGCTAATTTCAAACGGGAACTTTTTCCGAACACACGACGAACATGAGTCCATAATTCATATATGTGGTGTGAAATATTCGCATAGTTCCTAAACTGCTCGCGAATAAATAGCGAAATCATCACGGCATATCACCCATTTCTGGGTGTGCCAGTATCTACAACACATGTAGATATCGGTAATGATGACGATATATTTTACCGTGTGGGCGCTTACCAGGCGTCACTCTTGATAATTTTCAATATAACAACTCATTTTCACCACTTTCTATCTCGGAAACTATTAAAAATAGGACTAATGTTTAAATTTTTTTTAAACTCATTTTGGTCATAATACTATATACCTTTGAAGTTTATACCGAAATTGTGGTGCACCCTATATAGTTTGCATCCTAAATTCGTTTTTCTTGTGAATTTGAAACACATACAAAGGTCATTTAATGTATTTTCGTATCTAACTTCGAAAGAAACAGCTGGAACGTTTAAAGCAATTTTATTTTTCAAAGTAATCTCTGAATATGTTAGTAATACATTTGGATATCTCTGAAAAGGGCTTCGATGCCTTTGGAAAATAAATTCCTTTTCTTCTTATGCCAGCCACTTATTTATATTTGCGATTACATCGTCATTGTGTGGAAAATATGTTATTTTTGTTGTATATTTGGTCCACCATCAAGTTTATTTGCTTAATAAATAATTAATATACTCTTTTATTAATAATACATACTGTTGAATGATGAATTTAACGAATTTAAGTCAGAAATAATCATTCAGAAATTTATATTTATAAATATATTCGAAATAAATGAACGCAAATAGCGCAAAATTGGTAGAATATTTCAAACTTCGATGTTGCATTCGAACGCTGGCATTTATGACCAATCACAAGCTTCGTTATTATAGCCAATCAGGTGAGCCTAAAGCGTCTACCGCGGTCCACTCAGAGCACGGCATGTTCGTTTTCTTCTAGAACAAGCGTAGCATTTCTCAACGACAAACATATTTCAACAGCGTTTTTGATATTTTATGATAGTTTTAATAGTGAAAATAATAAAGAAAATGCTTGTTGTGATAGTATATTATAGTGTTTAACTATATTTGGTAAAATTACGGGTGGAATTTTTGTGGATTTGTGTACATTGATTTAACTTGCAACAGGATGTTGACCTCAAAAAGTGTTTTGGTGGACAAGTGTACAACAAATAACAACAGAATAAGATTATTATGAACAGAAGAAAGCGTTGTTGCTAAAAATGTAGAATATGCCTGGCGAAAGAATTTGTTCTCGAAATGTAAGCACATGTTACATAATTTTGATTCGTAGCCGGTAATATTTATTTCAATATATTTATGTGAATATTGTTTATTATGAATTACAATCTACATAAAATAATTTGTTAGAAAATTTTGAGTATTGCAATTATTAGAATTAACATTGCTTTATTTTAGATTAATTAACGTGGATGGAATTCGTTTTCATTTTCAAAGCGTACAAGTTACATAACAAATAAAATTGTTTTAATCGTTTTCAATAATAGAAACAAGTTAGAACATATATTAATTGTAATTTTTTTAGTATATGGAGTTTTTTTTAGTACAGATAATATTACAAAGTGTGACAAATTGTTTTAAAAAGCAAATATGTGTAAGATTGAGCGACTAATATATCATAATATTCCGTACTATAGCTCTATTTTTTTTTTACAGATTGAAACGGAAATTTTTGAATAGATGTCTTTGTAAATGGGGCCCTATAGCGAAAGGAATAAAACCTGATTTATAGATTGCACAGAATAGAATAAGGAATGGAATAGCACAGGGAATAGAAATATAAACAAATGTAAATGCATGGAATTATTTATACTTGCACAGAATGGAATAGGATATAACCAAATTTTATTTCTTATTCTATTCCATTCAGCTTGCTCCGATAATATTTGTGTGATTTGTGACTTCGTAGCTTTAACGTAAAAACTTTATGTAGGTAACAGTTCTTTTGTAGAAATCTTATATTTTAATGCAGAAATATTGCAAAAACAAACAATTACATTATCGTCGGTTTACAAACAAAACACATTAAGTCAAAAGTATTAGTATTGAGAAAATTGAGTAAAATTCGTAATTTGGGACTTACAAAGAATATAATGAAAATAATAAAAAAACCAGTTTTGATAGAACTTAATGGAATTTATCAGACGATAGAACTGCAAGAAAGGTATGGCATAGTGTGAATAAGTCGTAATTGAAAAAAAATGATAATGTGTTTTGCTTGTGAACCGACGTTATTCAGATCACCAACAAATATAGTTAATTTAGTGTAGAAGTGACACAAAAGTGACGTCATTCTATTCCATTCTTTTCTGTCCAATCCATAAATCAAGCCTGATTGGAGGAAAGGGCAAACATCGCTCCTTGGAGGATCTTCTTGTGTATAAGGTAAGATAAGTTTTATTTTTATTACTTTTTATCGTTTAATAACTTTTAACATATTACATTGATAGTAGGTTTTTAGTATATAGTTTTTTTTCGTACAGATAATATTACAGTGTTGCAAATTGTTCTAAAAATCAAATATGTGTGAGATTAAAAGAGTAATATATAGTAATATTGCGTACTATTTCTCTATATTTTTTTACAGATTGAAACGGAAATTATTTGAATAGATGTTGTTGTAAATGGGGCTCTACAGCTAAAGGAATAATAGAGCAAATGGAGGAAAAGACAGACATCACGAAGATCTTCTCGTGTGTAAGGTAGAATAAGTTTTATTTTTATTACTTTTTAACGTTTATCAACTTCGGATTTTAATTGAGAACAACCTTAGTCCATTATTTTGAATTTGAAATAATAAAACAACTACATCCTCGTTAAAGATTTGTGTAATTCAATTTAACTCAAAATCATAATCATATATGTGTAAGATTAAAAGATTAATGTATGATAATATTCCGTACTATTTCCCTGTATTTTTTTTTACAGATTGAGTAGATGTCTTTGTAAATGGGGCCCTATAGTCAAAGGAATAATAGAGCAAATGGAGGAAAGGACAAGCATTGCGACTTGGAGGATCTTCTTTTATAAAAGGTAGGATAAGTTTTATTTTTATTACTTTTTACAGTTGAATTTTCATTGAGGAAAACAACCCTAGTCCATTAAAACTTTCCACCTTCTAGTTAAAGATTTTGTAGTATTTATTTATTAGTGGTTTTTATAGGACATTGCAAACAGAAAAATCAAAGAACATTTTCTTAAGTAATAATTTTTTTTTGCTAAAAACAGTTAAGCATTCTTGAAAGTGGATATCGCTGTATATGTTAACTCAAATTTACAATATTTGTACTATGGTTGTTTTCAATTTTTGAATAAATATTAATGTCTTAAACTGGAAAGCAAGTAGCAATGATCATAAAATGTTATGAAGATTATAACCAGAATTATATATCAATTCAAATTACGTGCACAGTCAGTAGCATAGAGAATACTAGTATACATAAAAATCTGTCCACAGATAAGTTACAGAACACAACATATTCTAGCACAAGTTACAAATTCGCTCACGAGCGCGCAGTGGCAAGTGGGCAAAAAAAAAACAGAGTGCATTAATTGCCTTCTGTAACGTGTGCTTTATATTATTTTCTCTGTTGAGGCTTTCATTTACATTATTTCTTTATAAAAATATGAAGGGAATTTTTTAAAGTTAAGCTCTTCCAACATCAATATGCGTGCTAGAATGTGACATTCTAATTGTGAAACAGATAATTAAAAATCTGTTGTGGCTAGCACAATACCTCTTGAAATTTCAATATAGGTTATATAAATATTGTACATATCTAACATTTTTGGTACGCAGAATAACACATTTTTATATTTTTTAATTCATACTATGAACAAATTTCCTCTTATTCTTCTAAATGTTCAAGATTCTTCCAACTCATTGTTGACACTGGCGATATTTCTGAAGGGTATATGTAATATACAGTGACGGACAAAAGTATGGAAACTTTTAAATATTATTTTCTGAAGTCAGTATATCGAAGAATAAATTCACAAGAAATCTTTTGATATTGGCTGTACGATTTAAGTGAAATAGCATATACTTGTTTTTTCGGTGGACAAAAGTATGGAAACATATTAATAATATGATTTTAATTGTTTTACTTCCTTTAGTAAGTTGATATTAAGATGGGAAAAAATAAATATTCTTCGGACGACTTGCGAAAAAAGGTAGTACAGCTCCATAAAGATGGTGTGAAACAGTGCAATATTTTAAAAACTTTAAAAATCAGTAAAAGTATCGTATTAAAGATTTAAAAAAAATATATGGAAGTGTTAAAACTAAAATAAACGTCGGTCGTCCAAGAAAACCAGTGCTAGTATTAACAAAAACTATTCAACATCTATCCGTTAGTGATCCTACTTTATCATCAAGTGAACTTTGTTGAAAAATTCGGGAACAATTTGATGTTGATTTGAGTGATCGCACTGTGATACGATGGCTATGTGATGTAGAATTACTAGGAAAAATAGCCGTTAAAGAAACCTACTATCAAAGAAAAACAGGAGGGTCAGAATTGCATTTGCTGAGGAACATTCATCGTGGACGAGTGAAAAATGGAATATTGTCCTCTAATTATACCTTTTGCCCATTGGATGTCTTAACATATTGACTCTCATCGAAACCCAATATTCCTGTTTTTCTTTGATAGTAGAGGTTTCCTACTAGCTACTTTTCCTAGTAATCCTACATCACATAGCCGTCGTATCACAGTGCGAACCCTAAAATTAACATCAAATTGTTCCCGAATTTTTGAACAAAGTTCATTTGATGATAAAGTAGGATCACTTACGGATAGACGCCGAATG
This sequence comes from Ophonus ardosiacus, assembly GCA_943142095.1. NCBI lineage: Eukaryota > Metazoa > Arthropoda > Insecta > Coleoptera > Carabidae > Ophonus > Ophonus ardosiacus. The sequence goes on along the minus strand of OW964833.1, from coordinate 44,480,009 downwards.
GTTTTTGTCAATTCTAGCACTGGTTTTCTTAGACGACCGACTCTTATATTAGTGTTAACACTTCCATATTAAGAAATTATTTTCAAAATCTTTGATACGCCACTTTCATTGATTTTTAAAGGTTTTGAAATATTGCACTGTTTCACACCATCTTTATGGAGCTGTATTACCTTTTCTCATAAGTCGTCCGAAAAATATTTATTTTTACCCATCTTAACATCAACTCACTAAATAAATGACAAAATACAACTGAAAGGAAGACAATTAAAATCATATTATTAATATGTTTCCATACATTTGTCTACCGAAGAAACAAGTATAAGCTATTTCATTTAAATCGTACAGCCAATATCAAAAGATTTCTTTTGAATTTATTCTTCGATATACTGACTTCAGAAAATAAGATTCAAATTTGCGAGAAATATAAACATATTTTAAAAAATTGAAATATTTAAAAGTTTCCATACTTTTGTCCGCCACTTATGTATAATTATAAATATTAAATTAATAAAATAAATATTTAATGTACTTCCCAGAAATAATAATAATAGAACAGCTCTGCAGGCCTTATAGGCCCATGGCTTTTTTACATATTTCTTTCCATTCTAATCTATTTAGAGTCTTTATTTCCCAGTTTTTTTATTGAGTCTATTTAAGTTTTTAAATACGGAGTCACACCATTTTCCCTTAGGATGTCCTATTTTCTTCTTTATTTCTGTCCTTTCTTTGAAAACCTTCTTCACCAATATTTCTTCTTTTTTCCACCGAATATTTTTCTTAACGTTTTTCTTTCCCACACCTCCAATTTTAAAATGTCACTTTGTTTTAATGCCCACAGTTCACACACATACATTACTGTCGGTCTTATCACTGTCTTGTAAACCCTTACTTTTGTTGTCCATGATATATGTTTCGATTTTAGCAACCCATGTAGCATCCCAACACATTTACTTCCTTTAGTTAGCCTAGTGCTAATTTACACACTCTCTTCACAATTGTTGGTTAAAGTCACTCCCAAATAAATGAAGCACTTCTTCAAACTTATAAATCTTTCCATTTTCACTTTTCACTACTAAAATTCTTAAGTCCGTTTGTTGTATTTTGTCTATTTTCATATATTTTGTCTTGTTTTCATTTATTTTTAATCCCACTTTTTCTGCTGTTCTTTCTAATCTCTTAACCACCTCCTGTAGTTCTTGCCTTGACCTTGTTAATATCGATATATCGTCCGCGTAGGCTAATATTTGATGTTTCTTCCCGTGTAAGTTTCCGGAGCTATAAATCTTTGCTTTCTTTATGACCCATTCCAGCACCACATTGAAAAATATTGGCGACAATGGGTCTCCTTGCCATAATCCTTTTCGAACTCGGAAGCTTTCGGATGTTACACCGTCCACTTTTACTTTACACTTATTGTCTTTTTGTGTTAATTCTATGAGTCGTACTAGTTTCTCAGGTTTCTGGAGTTCTCTTAGTATTTCGTACAGTTTGTTCATCTTGATAGAATCATAAGCCTGTTTGAAATCCACAAACAGTATCCTTAGAGGTAGATTATGTTCATAGCTGTCGAGCATTATTTGCTTTAGTGTAAATATTTGATCCATGGTCGATCTATTTTTCCTAAACCCTGCTTGATATTCTCCCAGCAGATCCTCCACTCTTTCTTGTGTTCTGTTTCTAAAGCTAGTTGAGAAGACTTTATAAATCACATCTAATAAGGCAATTCCCCTATAGTTTTCACATATGGTCTGGTGCCCTTTCTTGTATAAAGGTAAGATTACAGCTTCTTTCCATCGGTCTGGCATTTCCTCTGTTTTCCACACTTCTTGAATCTGTTGGTATACTTCTCGTTGCAGCCTGTTTCCACCGTTCTTATATATTTCTGCGGATTTTCCATTCTCCCCTGGACTTTTATTGTTTTTTAGGTTATGCAAAATTGTAATAAGTTCCTCTTTTTCTGGTGGCAGTTCGTCCTGTTCGTCGTTTCTTTCTTGTTCTCGTCCTGTTAATTCTTCTTCTGGGCTACACCCTTCATTTAATAATTCGTTGAAGTATTCCCTCCATCTATTTACTTTGTCTTCTCCTGTAACCAAGTACCCTTCTTTATTCTTGCAATAAATTGCTTTTTGTTGATACCCAAATTTTTGTTTTGTACGTCTTGATAGAAGTTCCTTATGGCTTTGTCCTTATAGTTCTCTTCTATTTGCGCTAATTATTTTTCCATCTCTTCTCTCTTTCTTCTGCAAATCCTCTTATATTAGTTTCTTTCCTCTGTGTATCTTTTTTTATTTTCTTCACTTTCTTTTTGTAGAGCAATCAATCTGGCATTATTTTTCTTAATCATTGCTTCTCTGCATTCATCATTATACCAACCTTTGTCCTTTTTCTGCTTCGGCCACTTTAGTAATTCCTCTGAAATCGTAGTTACTGTCCTTTCCATTTTTTTCCAGTTTTTATTTATATTTGCAAAGTTATTTATATTTTTTAAATTTTCTTACCAAAATGTAATCAGCTCTTCCTAGTAATGTCACAATGAAGAAATCGCAGTTAAACATGCCTTGTCTTATAGTATTTGAGAAACCGTGGTTCACACATATACACACATATCGTAAAAATGTTATAATCGGATTCTAAGGACCTTAAAACGTGTTTATTCACTAAAATTTGGATATGCGATTTTTAGCATGATTTCAATACCTCTCTTAGCGAGAGGTAAAAATGTAAAAATAGTTTTGTATATAACTTTTAATTTTAAACAACTTTGTACTCTACAGTTTTTGCCGTTAAATGAACAGGGGAGTAGAAAATTGCATAAAACTAAAATCCCATTTTAAGTCCTACTCGGTTTATCCATAAATTAATATGTGTTAGATTGAAAGAATAATTTATCATGATATTCCGTACTATTTATCTGTATTTTTTACAGATTGAAACGGAAATTGAAAGTAGATGTCTTTGTTACGGCCGAAAGAATCGTAGAGTGAAACGGAAATTGAAAATAGATGTCTTTGTTATGGCCGAAAGAATCATAGAGCAGATATCGCCACCTTGAGGATCAGTTCGTGTATAAGGTAGGATGTTTTATTTTTTCTAATTTTCATCGTTCAATAACTTTGGATTTTAATGAGAACAACCTTAATCCATTGTTTGAATTTGAAATAGTCATAAAAGACCTTTATATCTTCCCGTCAAAGGTTTTTGTAATTCAATTAAACTCAAGTTCATGATTAAATATTAGAAAATCATAAACAATGATGAGTAACTACGTATTTATTAGTGATTTTTATATGGCATTGGTTGTTTTTGTAAGAAACTAATAATTTACAAACGATTTCATTTATTGAAAGTAAATAGTATCTTAAAACAGTATCATAAGGCAATATGTTAACGTACGAGTCCAACAAGCCGCAAGACTATTATTTACATTGAGATTTTTAAAAAATGCGATTTATCAAAAATAACTTGGTGTTTATTGTCAGTTATGTTGGTAGCGCTTCCCGCTAACAATAAAAATTTCATATTTTGACAGTTTGTGTATTGAGTGTTGTGAATTTTGTTGACGAACAATGCGTTTATAGATCTTCTAGCGACATGTTAACAGTGCTTTTGTAGGCTTAGAATACCGAAATAGAAAAAGTAAATATGTTTATTATACAAAATTAGCCTACACGTTTCCTTCAAAAACAACCAATGTATCAGGACTAAGATTGTACAGTGTGTTCAAAAAAACCTAACTCGGAGTAGGTTATAAATAAACATAGGTATGTCTTAATTTGAAAATCTTTAATTAAATGTCAATTTGACATGAGGTAATGTCAAAAATGTTAATTGAAGAAAACAAAGCCTTTATTTTTGAATCTTATCTTAGAAATGGAATTAAAATAGAAAACGGCGAATGGCAATATTGTTTTACTGCCTGTTACAATGAAAATTACATTTCATGTTCAATTTTGAGAATTTGACTTTTGAATTGAATAATAATCAGACATGCGTTCATCTGTTCATAGCCTACTTCAAATTAGGTGTTTATGTGAACACACTGTATTTGCTGAATCTATTACTATGGTTATTTTTGTAGAAACAATGAAACTTTACAATGTAAGAACTTGTGACTAAGAATTTTTTCTGCGAGAAACAGTATTACCAAAATGTTAATTGTCCTTAGAGTGAACTTTGCTGTATACAACTCAAATTTGCAATATTTGGATTATGGTTGTTTTCAATTTTTGTAATATAAATATTAAAAAGTTGTTTAGCTGGCGTGGCTTAAGTTGAAACTGATGTTATGTGCGATTATTCTACTTGGTCGGGCCGTACTGTAATAAATAGGGGGGTTACATATATTGACGTTAAGCCGAATGTTTGAAATAATTGTTACCTATTTACTCGTAAGTGTTATATGCTATTATTACAACAAGAAAAACACTCCAACATTTGATATTAGTATAATTGAAGGGGATTCATTTACAAGGCAAAAAAATTGTATTTCATGTTTTCAGATATCATTGTCAACTTAACCCGCGCCAACTATACGACAAAGTATATATGTGTTTTATTCTTTGTTATACGAGTTCCTCGTCACAATAGTTCGCCGCAATGAACAATTTTCATATTTATTACTTTATTTTTATACAGAGTGATTAAAAAGAAATGATGTAGTTGGCAATACAATTCTGGGGATCTTTTTATCCTACAGTTACACTACGCAAGGCAAAAGCTGAAATACTATTGACATTGCCATGTGATCTTTAGAATAAATGCAAATAGGTTATGTTAGGGGCTTGCATATTTAAAGTGTCATGTTCCAATGTCGGCTTCGATAGTTCAGTGGTTAGAGCAACGCCTTAGTCATGAGTGCGCTCGGGGTTCTGGGTTCGAATCCCACTAAGGCATGGATGTTTATGAATGTGAACCTACTCTGTAATTGGGATTTAATCCTGTTGAGTTTTTTTTTTTTTTTTTTTTAAAAAAGAAACTAAAAAATTATAAATGTTTAAATTTTCAAATGTCACAGTCAACAACAAGAAATAAACTTTTGTATCAGTGTTACTAATTTCAAGTAAGTTTTTATTACCAACTGCATCAGTTTTTTTTTATCACTCTGTATTGTAGATAAGATTGGTTGTATTCTTTTTAACTGAGCGCTCGGTTGTGCTCGAGTAAAAAAATGGCATTCAAAATTGTGCAGGAAATGAGCACTTTACCTCATCTTTTACTGCTACTGATCAACTTTTGGGGGAGCATCAGTTGTATGAGTAACTGAGTAATTAATTATTAATAGTTGTAAACAAATACATACAGTAAAATTTTTGAAAGAAGTCCGATCGAGGCCATCTACGAATTGTATCTATGAATTAAGATTTTATGCTGTCAAATTTAGTAGTGTTTTTTACTTAGTTGTTATGAGGGTACATAATATCTTGTGTACCTTATAAAAACTATGTAAACGACACTACTAAATTTGACAGCATAAAATCTTAATTCATAGATGCAATTCGTAGATGGCTTTGATCGGACTTCTTTTAAAAATTTTACTGTACTTAGTTGACAAGCAGTATTGAAAACTGTTTTCAAAACGTATTTAGTTTTGACAACGCCATGTATACAGTATCAAAACTGTTTTTAGTTATATCAAACCTGTTTTGTACGTATTTTCATATCAAATCTAAAAAAAAAGATTGAAGTAAAAACAGTATTTTATAACACCATGTACATTTAATTTTAATAGAAAATACATAAAAGAGAGTATGATTTAGTCGTGTAAATAAAGTATTTTATTCAATTTTGACGTTTTAAACTGTAATTATTAACTCCATAGCAACAACTACAGGGTGTTATGTAAGTAAGTGTTCAACGCTTAACCTATGGTAGAACTGACCCCAAAGATAGTAAATCTGGCAATAATTTAACAGAGTAATGCGGCATACGTCTATTTAGAAATAACTCTCTGTACCGTCTTACAGCAGCACGACTATTTTGTAATGTCTCTCCATAAACCATGTCTGCATACTCTTGGTTGGTGAAGGTAAATGGCATTTTGAGAATATCAAAAAAACAGAATATAAATTGTACGTCTATGCAAAAAAATATTTAGCGTCAGATTGACAATCAATATTTTTTCCAGAGAACACATTGATTTTTACTTTTTTATAAAGTTTTGAACTATGACGTGATTGGTCAGTTATAAAGGCATCTAGTTCTTGTAGAAAGTATGTTAAACAAAAATTATTGCCAGATTTACTATCTATGGGGTCAGTTCTACCATGGGTTAAGCGTCGAACACTTCCTTACATAACATCCTGTATAAGTAACACTTTTTTCACATGTGAATTAATTTTTTTTAAATCACTCACAAAATTTTAACTCACTGCAACAAATAATGCATTTAAAATAACATCATCATTTAAATATATAACTTGACGATTGTCATGCTCAGCCTACTAACTGATCAGTTTTTTATTTTGTCAAAATTAAATATTATAATGGTTTTTATTATTATTTCGTCAAAATTGAATAAAATATTGTACAAACCACGTGAGCTAAGAATGTTTATTCACTGGAAGAAATTAACTCACTCGCCCTTACGGGCTCGTGAGCTAAACTTTCTTCTCATAAATAAACTAAGCTCACTTGGTGTGTAAATATCTATTACAAGAATGATTTACTTGAAAATAAAATGTTTGTCACAAAATTTGCTCACTTAAGAGAGCATTACACGATGAAGTTTTTCTTTTTAAGTGACTGAAAAGTTTTCTCCTTCGCACAATAACATGAATGCGAGACAAAAGCAAGACTTTTAAAGAAAAACTGGAACATGCGCTACTTTTTCTTAAAAATCTATAAGTTTGACTGTCAAATAACTGTCATATGTCATTTGTGTTTAAATTTTTGATGTATTCATAGTGTTATAAGTGATCGATATTAAACTGAAAAATTGCAAAATGGTATAGAGAAGTAATTGATCTTGATCTTGATGGCTGTATACGAAAAATTCAAGTGATGAAAATTCAATGATAATTTGATGTAGGTATAATTTAAATTTTGACACTTGAATATTTTAATTCGTGCAAATAAACTTGTAAGGTCACCTTCACGTCACTTGAAAATAAAAACTTTATCGTGTAATCCACGCTTTATATACAGAGTGATCAAAATTATATTTCAATTTTCCATAATTTATCAAAATTATATTCCGTACGTTGATTCATTTGATATTGTTTCTCATACTTTCGTGAAAAACTTTTAAGTAATTTCTTTTCATTAAAGCTTTTAATAAAGAGCGTGACAAATTTCTTCTTGAAGCATATTTTGTTCGGGTGAACGTAAAGAAGACGGTTCTTAGTATTATTCTTCATAGTAAGTAAGCGACAAATGCCAAAATCGTATGGAGCGGCATGCTTCAGCATCTTCTGGTCAAATTGTTCTTGTGTAAGTGTCTGTTTTGCTCAATAAATGCACAAGTGAGCGCTCAAATAAAAAAAGAGTACAACAATTATAAGTACGGTGTGTTAAAAAAAAAACCTAACTCTGAGTAAAAATGTTATTTAAAGAAAACCAAACATTTATTCTTGAATCTTATTTTAGAAATTTAAATAAATTAGAAAACGGCGAATGGTAATATTCTTTTGATTCCTGTTACAATGAATTTGAGAAAAACTAAATTTCATGATCAGTAGACCTTTTCAGTGTACCTCCGGTTTTATAATAGGCAGAATAAATTTACTTCCATAGTAAATTTATTCAAACTAACAAATTCTAATCAATTTTATGGCATTTATAGCATTACTGTCAAAAGTTGACTGTCATTTAAAGGAGTAAATTTTATTTACATTAGAAAGTAAATTTATCTGTCGTTTATAAAACCGGCCATTAAAGAGAACGTATATATGTGTGCGTACAGTAAACCAACAACTGACTGTCATGGTTACGAGCTTGTCATATGTTTGTTCTTTAAAAAAATTGACGTAAAATATGAGAAAAGTCTGACAATTAAAAAAAAACTTCTCAAAAAATGTTAAAAAGCTTTTTTTACCTCTGTTAAAAAAAAGTACTGTTTCATTAAAATGGATTTATAAAGTATCTTTTTAATGTAATAAAAGTGTGAAAAATAAAATAATGAAACGTTACAGCACTTTTATTGCAGACGTAAAAAAAATGGTATGCAACTCGAGTAAAAAGTGTCTTATTTCACTCACTCGAACTCACCTGCGGCTTGTTCGATCAAACTTTCCTATTCGTCAAATAAGACTATACTTTTTACATTTGTTGCATAATTAACTATTATTTTAGCTAAAATGTCAAACAATGCAAATTTACACCTAGAATATAGGTATTCTAGTGACGTAATATTTTTGACGTTTCGTTTGACAGCCCAATTGGCAGTTGCAGTATGTTCCGTAACGCAACCTTTCGATCAGGTTTGCGGTTTAGTGTTCCGTAACCATGAATAATCCCCACTATCGCTACTTTCAAACATCATCATAACAAAATTAAACGATATATATATTAAATTTCTAAACCGCATTAGTGGTATTACTAATAATTATTACAGGTATAACTACTGTTGATCAAGTTATTATTATTGACATTAAATGTAATAAAATGTTTCAACTCTCTTCATAGCCTACTCCGAGTTAGGTTTATTTTTTAATACACTGTTATGTTTCGATGTTGATAAATATAATAAGGATAGCATTTTTTCCCAAGTTGTATTTACTATTTTTTTTATGTAGCCTTTAAATCATTACACAACCCGACAGGTAGTATTTTGGAAATAACATTCAGTAAATATAATTTATACTTTGTTTGAAATGTCGACATAATTTTGACAGTTAATTGGGGCATGATTTAGGAGTGTTTTATAAATAGGGATGCATTCGCGAATACTCGGTGCAAGTATTTAAAAAAATAGTTAAGCAAAACTATTTTTTTTCATTAAAATAATCAAGTCCTAAACAAGAAAATGGTAGCACAATGATTTACGGCATATTATACAGGTGTTATCGGACTTCGACTGTTCGAGTAAAAACTTTGATGGCACAATGATTTCTATATTAAATTTATCATATGTTATACAGGATGTTATCGGACTTCGAATGTTCGAGTAATAACTTTGGTGGCACAATGATTTACGGCATGTTATACAGGTGTTATCGGACTTTGAGTGTTCGAGTAAAAACTTTGATGGCACGATGATTTCTATATTAAATTTAACATATGTTATACAGGGTGTTATCGGACTTCGAGTGTTCGAGTAAAAACTTTGATGGGACGATGATTTCTATATTAAATTTAACATATGTCATACAGGGTTTTATCGGACTTCGAATGTCCGAGTAAAAACTTTGATGGCACAATGATTTCTATATTAAATTTAACATATGTTATACAGGGTGTTATCGGACTTCGAATGTTCGAGTAAAAACTTTGGTGGCACAATGATTTACGGCATGTTATACAGGTGTTATCGGACTTCGAGTGTTCGAGTAAAAACTTTGATGGCACAATGATTTCTATATTAAATTTAACGTATGTTATACAGGGTGTTATCGGACTTCGAATGTTCGAGTAAAAACTTTGATGGCACAATGATTTCTATATTAAATTTAACATATGTTATACAGGGTGTTATCGGACTTCGAGTGTTCGAGTAAAAACTTTGATGGCACGATGATATCTATATTAAATTTAACATATGTTATACAGAGTGTTATCGGACTTCGAATGTTCGAGTAAAAACTTTGATGGCACAATGATTTCTATATTAAATTTAACGTGTGTTATACAGGATGTTATCGGACTTCGAATGCTCGAGTAAAAACTTTGATGGCACAATGATTTCTATATTAAATTTAACGTGTGTTATACAGGGTGTTATCGGACTTCGAATGTTCGAGTAAAAACTTTGGTGGCACAATGATTTACGGCATGTTATACAGGTGTTATCGGACTTCGAGTGTTCGAGTAAAAACTTTGATGGCACGATGATTACTATATTAAATTTAACATATGTTATACAGGGTGTTATCGGACTTCGAATGTTCGATTAAAATCTTTGATGGCACAATGATTTCTATATTAAATTTAACATATGTTATACAGGGTGTTATCGGACTTCGAGTGTTCGAGTAAAAACTTTGATGGCACGATAATTTCTATATTAAATTTAACATATGTTATACAGGGTGTTATCGGACTTCGAATGTTCGAGTAAAAACTTTGGTGGCACAATGATTTCTATATCAAATTTACGGTATGTTATACAGGGTGTTATCGAACTACGAGTGTTCGAGTAAAAACTTTGATGGCACAATGATTTCTAATATTAAATTTAACATATGTTATACAGGGTGTTATCGGACTTCGAATGTTCGATTAAAATCTTTGATGGCACAATGATTTCTATATTAAATTTAACATATGTTATACAGGGTGTTATCGGACTTCGAGTGTTCGAGTAAAAACTTTGATGGCACGATAATTTCTATATTAAATTTAACATATGTTATACAGGGTGTTATCGGACTTCGAATGTTCGAGTAAAAACTTTGGTGGCACAATGATTTCTATATCAAATTTACGGTATGTTATACAGGGTGTTATCGAACTACGAGTGTTCGAGTAAAAACTTTGATGGCACAATGATTTCTAATATTAAATTTAACATATGTTATACAGGGTGTTATCGGACTTCGAATGTTCGATTAAAATCTTTGATGGCACAATGATTTCTATATTAAATTTAACATATGTTATACAGGGTGTTATCGGACTTCGAGTGTTCGAGTAAAAACTTTGATGGCACGATAATTTCTATATTAAATTTAACATATGTTATACAGGGTGTTATCGGACTTCGAATGTTCGAGTAAAAACTTTGGTGGCACAATGATTTCTATATCAAATTTACGGTATGTTATACAGGGTGTTATCGAACTACGAGTGTTCGAGTAAAAACTTTAGTGGCACAATGATTTCTATATCAAATTTAAGGTATGTTATACAGGTGTTATCGAACTTCGAGTGTTCGAGTAAAAACTTTATGGGCATATAGTATTGACTAAGAATAAGTAAACAAATAATAATCAACATGGGTCTGATCTTCAGTCTCCGAAACATAAAGCAGTGAAAAATGAGTTTTTATGGGGTTTACCTCTGCTACTTTTCATACGGTATGTCTTCTTTACACAATAAAAGTGTGAAGAAAAGTGCACTTTTTTAACGCAAAAGGGTGAAATGATGAAACGTTATTGCACTTTGTTTCACTTTTATTGCAGACGTAAACAATAGTTATTTATGCAACAAGAGTAACTTATTTCACGAATAGGAAAGCTTGACCGAACGAGCCGCAGGCAAGTTCTTCAAATCCTATGAGCGAAATGAGACACTTTACTCGGGTTGCTTACAATTTTTTTTTACGTCTGCTATAAAAGTGAGGGAAAGTGCCGTAACGTTTCATCATTTCACGCGTTTGCGTTGAAAAAAGTGCACTTTTTCACACTTTTATTGTGTTAAAAGAAAACATACTTTAAGACTCTTGTTGCATAAATAACTCTTCGTTTTCTTAAATAAAAACATCACTTTGTCATTACTACAGTTCTTTTTCATTTTGTAAAGTTTTGATGACGTCCCTCTGCATAAAAATTTTTACTATAACAATATTTAAATTGTGTTTGTATAAAACCGCCCTTGACTACAGTGCATAGCAACCAGTAGATTCAAAAGAATTAATCTGTCAAAATTTTTTCGATATTTCAATTAGAGTATAGTGCGCGATCCTATTTGTTCATTTCTTAAGGAAAATAGTTAATGCTACCGGTGCGATAGTTTTGAATATTTTTCCCGAAATCCAGAGAATTGTATGATAAAGCATTAAATGAAATAAAATAACTAAAAGTGCTGTAGATGAATGTCTACATTTTTTTTTAGAGGCAAAATGGTGAATTTACTTTTACTCTTGGTCATGGAAAAATATAAGTTTGCATTTTTAAAGACATTTAGCAGCACATGTATTTTTTCCTGTACAGACGTCTTCTTTTAGGGGCTTGATTTTATTATGCCCTCAAATGATCATTTAAATAATACTTGGCAAAAATTTCAACCACAGGCGGTATGGAATTGTGTGACGTCACACAATCGAAAATTTAATAATACTGATTATGCGTAATAGTTCAAATTGAAAATGTTATAGCGTTTTCGGCGGCATTTGAACATAGTAATAAAATATTAGTTGCCCCGCTGATTCTTACATTTTAAACAATATTTAACCTAAAATTCTAACCAAATTTAAATGTTTTATGAAGTATTTCTTTAAATAATATGTTGCTTGAGATAAACATCCTTATATGAACATCATAGTAACAAATATACTTTTCGAAATATTAAATTAAAGCAAATTTCAAATGTATTTAATACCATTTAAAAACTGTTGGGTAAAATATCGCATGGTACCCGTGTATTCATAATATAAATCACGTATGAAAAGCATTACTTTTCTTAAGTGTCTTGTGTAATTAATAGTTGTTCGCCATACGAAATATTATACAACAGTTTTTTAAATGGTTTAAAGAATACCACAAACTAATAATTAATATTTAATAGGTGGACCTTTGGTTGGTCTGATGCGTTAAGAAACTTGGAGAATTTGGATACAGCTTTCGAGCTTTGGATTTTAACACTACAAAAGCTACTTTAGTTTGCAACTTTAGGGATCTTGTAAGGATAGATGAGCGCCAGACAAATCTTCGACGTAGGCGGCCATCGATGGATGAACTGGTAAAAAACTTTATTTTTCTCATAATTGTGACGTTTATAAAATATTATCTTGTTCTTATGATCAACCATGAGAACTTATAGTCAAAGGAATATGACTATATACCTAATTATCATCTTGTTCTCATACTCAGCCATGAGAACTTATAGTGTAGGGAATATGACTGTGCATAATTATTATTTTGTTCTCATACTCAACCATGAGAACTTATAGTCAAAGGAATATGACTATATGACTAATTATCATCTTGTTCTCATACTTAGTCATGAGAACTTATAGTTTAGGGAATATGACTATACATAATTATTATTTTGTTCCCATATTCAACCATGAGAACTTATAGTCAAAGGAATATGACTATATGCCTAATTATCACCTTGTTCTCATACTCAGCCATGAGAACTTATAGTCTAGAGAATATGACTATACATAATTATTATTTTGTTCTCATACTCAACCATGAGAACTTATAATCAAAGGAATATGACTATATGCCTAATAATCATCTTGTTCTCATACTCAGCCATGAGAATTTATAGTCTAGGGAATATGACTATGCATAATTATTATTATGTTCTCATACTCAACCATGAGAACTTATAGTCTAAGGTTTATGTCTAAATATTATTTTGAACTCAAATTCAGTTTTGAGTACTGTAGTAAACGAAATATAACTTTCATAAATGTTCTTATAAAATCAAAACAATTTGAAATTGAAATATCGACTATTTATCAATAAAATCAATATCTGGGAACAAATGATTAGCATTTATCTTTCAGGAATCGGACATCTAGAAGATTAAAAAGTAGTAGCTTTATAAGTTTTAGTATTATTTACGTAAGAATGGCATTGCGCGCAATAAAGTGTAGGCTTGTTAAAGACACGTAATTGGAATAGTTTTTTTTTGCACATAGGTTGTAAAATCTGTTCATAAGGCAACGTTTGTCGCAACTCTGTTTAGGAAATAATTTAAAACTGTCAACATAGTTCGTAAACATTAACGGGTGTTTTAACATTTTTGTGTTTAGTGTTGATTTATCAATTCATGTGCGTTTCTTGATGCGGGAAAAGATACTTTCTTCTTAGATGTCAGCACAGATTATAAAGCGAATTGAACTTGTGCAATGCCATTCGTACGTGAGGAATACTATAGTTTTAAGTTCTTGGAAATGTATTTTCAGGTTTTAATTAAACTTTGGCTCATCGCGCCGTCGAGCAAACACGCGTTTTCTTTAAAAATTAAAAATAAATTGATTAATTTGAAGTGCATCCCGTGGCGATCATCCTAAAATCGTGCGTCTACGGTTGCAGCGGTAACCGTACACGCGGGTTACCCAGACGGTACCTAGGGAGAGTGCTTGGGAAAAGAAAATACGGACGTATCGGGGGATGCTTGCAGGTGGATGGATGAGTGAGTCAGGAAGGAGGTAACAGATTCGAAACTTTGATGTGGGTGTTCGGGTTCCTTATTCAATTAACTTCACACGGTCAGAGGGGCTGGGTAGGTAGGGTTCGTGCGCGATAGCCATAATTGAGTGGACTGATATGTACAACGCACCGTCATGTGATATAATCCTGTTGTTATGGTGGATCGCTTCACACTTGTGTGAATGTTTCTAGGGACATAATCCATAGTTGACACAGAAAGCTTTCTTATGGTCGTATGTGCTCTCCTCATCCGGAGGCAACGTAATCATCATTTAATGGTAATGGCAACGAATAGGTAAAGTTTTTGTTTGAATTAACTTTGTTGAGCACACGGGTTAATAACCGCGTTCGGTGTAGGGTATCCGCGAGAGGCGCGGGCGAATGTCTCCGGGAGTAGCTAGGTAGGTTGGCGTGCACCCTAGGTAGTTACATGTGACTGCTGCCGTGCTCTCTACCTAGTTCGAGTTTTAGGCCGTAAATGCTTTGCATCGCGTGGGGTCGGCTTAACCCCCTCGTAAACTTCCGTGAGAACCAACAACGGCGTTCGACGCCACGGCGTTCTCACCATTTGCTTAGCTCGTACTCTTTCTCTCTCACACGCCTTTAGCTTAGTTTAATCTAGATATAAGATAGTTCGCGTAGACATAAGATAGCTTAGAAATAAGTAGGAAGGGTTGTTTTTGCTTTTCGAGAGAGAGAGAGAAAAATTAACGTAACTTGACATTTTTAGACTTGCTTTGAAATCGTTATTAACGTAAAATAGGCTTTTTTAGATTTGTTTTTCTTTGAAATAGATCTTTAACGTAAGATAGGGTTTTTTGCGCACTTCACTAATTTAATTTGGGGGGGAACTACAATAATTTAAGTTAGATTATAAGTATTATTGTACACGGAACTCTATTTAATAAACGGTATATATAAGGGAACGTGGGTTTGGCATTTGAGGGCGGTGTTTCCCTTATATATACTATTTATTAAATAAAGGGTTTCGTTTTTAGTTCTAAGATAGTTTTAAAGTTAAAAAGAACTCCCCACCGCCACTATCGTCAAGTTTGCAGTGCCGATTCGAGACGCAGACCATGGCTTCTTCTTCATTTGTTTAAAATGTATGTAAAAAAACAAACTTTTATTGCATTTATTTTAATTTAATACCCCATCTTCCTTTAGATTTAAAGTAGGTAGTTTTAGTAAAAATTGTAATTATTATTAAGTATTTAGACGCGGTCAGGGCAAAGTTAGATTTTAAGTATTGTAAACGAAGCTTTCTATTAATAAATATTATATATTTTGGTAAGTGGGAGGTTTGGGTGGTAACAAAATATATAATATAATATAAAGTTTCGGAAACGGTCTTCTACTAAATAAGAAATCTTTGTACCTTTAAAAATGGGAACAAGGAATCTTATTTAGGGACCACCAAGATTTAATTTGTTAAATTAGTATTGTAAACGAAACTCTACTTAATATAGTGTTATTTTACCTTAAAACTTTAATAATATAAATGTAGAGTTTCGTATTAGTTATAAAACTGAAATGTTTGTTACCAAATAAAATTATGGTTATATTATTTGTGTTCAATTCTACTGCATCTTTATTCAGTCACAGAATAAAGATGCAAAATAATTAACAACAAATAATACAACTATTAAAATGATAATTTTATTCGGTATCAAACGTTTTAGTTTTATAACTAAACCATGTTTAACATTGTAATAAATTGTTATTAGATTTGTTGACAAATTTAGTAACAATTGTGAACAGAATTATGACACAAAAGAAACGTAAAAGACATTTGTGTTTAAAAATTCTGTTCATAATTATTTCTTACTAAGTTTGTTAACAAATTTGGTGACAATTTTTTAACGTGTCAAACAGGCTTTAGTTGTAAAATTGAAATGTTTGTTACCGAGCAAAATTATCATTATTTTGATTGTAAATATTAATTAGTTTGTACCTTTATTTTGTAATAGAAGTTACTTTTACTACAAAATAAAGATTCAAAATAGTTTATAATATCTGCAACCAAAATAATGATAATTTTACTTGGTAACAAACATTTCAATTTTACAATTAAAGCCTGTTTGGCAACGTTAAAAAATTGTCACCAAATTTGTTAACAAACTTAGTGAGAAATAATTACGAACATAATTTTTAAACACAAATATCCTCTACGTTTCTTTTGTGTAAAAATTCATAATTATTTCTTACTAAGTTTGGTGACAATTTCTTAACTTGTCAAACAGGCTTTAGTTGTAACATTGAAATGTTTGTTACCGAGCAAAATTATAATTATTTTGATTGTAAATACCAATTATTTTGTAATAGAAATTACTTTTATTACAAAATAAAGATTCAAATAGTTTATAATATTTGCAACCAAAATAATGATAATTTTACTTATTAACAAACATTTCAATTTTACAATTAAAGCCTGTTTGGCAAGGTTAAAAAATTGTCACCAAATTTGTTAACAAACTTAGTGAGAAATAATTATAAAAATATTTTTTAAACACAAATATCTTCTACGTTTCTTTTGTGTTGTAATTCTGTTCACAATTGTCACTAAATTTGTCAACAAATCTAATAACATTTTGTTTTAATGTCAAACGTCTTTAGTAATGTCAATAAACTTTAAATTTTATAAGAAAAAGTCTTGTAATTTTGATATAATACAAATATATTTTTGTTTAAAAATTGATTTTTTTTTCTAAGTCCCTACACGTATGTAGTTTTTAAAACTACCACCAGAGGCAGCACCTGTCGATAAACGTTCCAACTTTGAGTCTAAAATCAATCAAAAAAATTTCATTTGTGTACATACGTACGTACATACCTAATTTTTGATGCCTTTAGTACTTAGAAATAGGATTAAATACTATTATAGAAAACACAACGACTCTTGTGTAGTAGATAAGAATCTATTCAAACTTACTTAATAAGTTCCACACGATCTTGAGATTCTATTCCGCATTGCAAACATCCATGTATCATCCCGTTTTGAAAGACTAATATTCCCACAGTAAACGTCCCATATTTAATGTGTTAAATTCCCATGACGTTTACATCTTTTTTGAAGCCTTTTCGTCCAATTTTTAAACGTCCCATATTTAGTGTGTTAAATTCCCATTAGGTAGAACCCCAAAATGATGTATGTACGTATGTATGTTCAAAGTGAAGAAGTATTTCTGGTTGCCTATATTTTAGGCGCAAACCTTTTTCTAATAGGTGCTGCCCTCTAGCGGCCATTTTAAGAACTATATACGTGTAGGGGTAGTAAATGGGCAAAAAATAAACAAATTACATCTTAATTTATATTTTATTGTGTAATATATTGTACATTAAGGGTAGTTACATGGAATACAACAATGTAAAATACAAATAAACAATAAATACAAGTAAAATGTATACAAACTATTATTTAAACATCCCTATTTCTAATTTTTCAGGACAAGGGTAAGTATATTATTTATTTACAAAGTACGTGAAGGGTAGTTACGTGAAATACAACAATGTAAAGTACAAATAAACAATAAATACAAGTAAAATTTATACAAACTATTATTTAAACATCCCTATTTCTAATTTTTCAGGACAAGGGTAAGTATATTATTTATTTACAAAGTACGTTAAGGGTAGTTACATGAAATACAACAATGTAAAGTGCAAATAAACAATAAATACAAGTAAAATTTATACAAACTATTATTTAAACATCCCTATTTCTAATTTTTCAGGATAAGGGTAAGTATATTATTTATTTACAAAGTACATTAAGGGTAGTTACATGAAATACAACAATGTGAATTACAAATACAAGTAAAATTTATACAGACTATTATTTAAACATCCCTAAGCATATTTGTTTATAAAATACAAATAAGAATAAGCTATGAAAATAATAAACAATAAATATTTCTTAAACCAATACAATTTTTATTTAACAACCCGTCATTTATTTCAGGGGGATGTACCACAACAAAGAGACAGGGAAGTATGTAGTTATATAACATTTATAAGGGAAATAAGACATGGGAAATTTTTATGTACATTCGTGATCTACGGATTGTAATAAGTCTAATAGAACTAGTTCGGCCCTTCTAGTTTTTATAGTTTTGGAGCTATAACACTTTCTTCTTAACCTAACTTTACCCAGATTTTGCGTCGAAAATTTTTAATGGTATCAGGATAACAGGAATGAAAAGAGCTCTCATATTTTAAATGTGATACCGGATTCGTGCTCTACGGGTCGTAATTAGTCTAAAAAACCCTGTCTGGCCTTTCTAGATTTTGTAGTTTTGGAGCTATAACACTTTCTTTTAACCCAATTTTACTCAGTTTTTGAGTCGAAAATTTTTGATGGTATCAGGATAACAGGAATGAAAAGAGTTCTCATATTTTAAATGTGATACTGGATTCGTGTTCTACGGGTCGTAATTAGTCTAAAAAACCCTGTCCGGCCTTTCTAGCTTTTGTAGTTTTGGAGCTATAACACTTTTTTTTAACCCAATTTTACTCAGATTTTGAGTCGAAAATTTTTGATGGTATCAGGATAACAGGAATGAAAAGAGTTCTCAAATTTTAAATGTGATACCGGATTCGTGTTCTACGGGTCGTAATTAGTCTAAAAAACCCTGTCCGTCCTTTCTAGCATTTGTAGTTTAGGATATATAAAGCATTTCTTAATTAAAAAGTGTCGCATTTTGAGTCGAAAATTTTCCATAGTATCCGAGGAACAGGAACGGGAAAGAGTTCTACGGATGGTTATTTTATTGCTTATAGTGCTTAAAAAATAAATAATAAAATTTTGGTGTAAACAAAAAAAAAAATCAAAAAATGTTCGAAAATTTTCAAAAACCCTTATTAGAAAAATTTTGCCCTACGCCCTTCAAACTTTGGTATGATGTAATTTGACCCTATATTACTCATTCGAATTCCCCTAAGGAAAAGCGTTTTAAGGAAAACGCTGAAAACCCAGCCGTTTTTGAGATATGGGCCCTTAAAGTTTTTTAAAGGGATTAACACTTAAATTCGTTAATTTATAGGGCTAAAGGGCCGGAAAATAGTGAATCGGGGGGATTCGAACCCGCGCTTTCCATTGGCTTGCACAGAATTGGTGAAAACCCTTTGGTTTACAATATATTTGCACTTCAAGTTTGTGGCGAAGGGCCTGCGCGAATTCCTGATCTAAAAGAGCTAGAAAATCCGGACAAGTGTTATTAACCTTACTTGGATCTGCATAAATGAAATCCGTGGTCAAATTTTCCCTAAGGGCTCAAATAAGCCCTTAGCCCTTTATAAAAGGGCGGACTCCTATCGGATGATTATTTTCGTACCTAGAGAACTTAATACTAAAAGATAGCATAGGAAAATTCAGAAAAATCCTTAAATATTAGGATATTTCCCTGTCCCTTTGTTATTACATAGGAAAGGTAAGAAAAGTACTCTTTTATTTATTTATTCTTATAAAAAATCATATATTATCATCAGCCAGTGTTGTAGTTACCGTATCTTATTGCTGGGTGTAGTAGGCCCTTCGCAGAACCTGTAAACAAACATAAACATTGTATATTTTGAGCGGCAAAGTACAAAAGATATAATAAATAAACACTTAATTAGAGTGGGGGTATTACGTGATAATATTACTATTATGTTTTTAGAATAAAGACTTCAGTTCCTTTCGGTCTTTGGTGAAGTGAACATCGTGTGCTTGTGTATAATCGTGTAGTGTACATAGCAAACGAAAAACTTTGAAATTTTTATTGCAATCGTTCTCTATTTACATTGTATAGTTCGCTATATATTTTAAAAAACTTAGATTTACCCTATAGCTTTCTTAAAATTATTTAAATAACTTTAAATAATTTTCAATTTGTTTAAACTTTGTAAAAGAAATCTAAATTTAATAAGTTAATAGTGTACTAAATTTAAATGTGCATATGTACATTATTATTTTTTACAATAAAATCTAAATATTCAAAATTTATTTTTAACTTATACAACGTATTTCCGCTTATTATAATTTTCGATATTATTTAAAATGTTGCATAAGTCTCTGTCCTCCCGTTAGTGTTCATTATTTAATCCTTAGTCAAAATTTTATTGTCGTATCGTGAAGTAGTTTACTATACGGTTGATGTATATTTTAAAAAAACCGTCTTTACTATTACTAAAACAAGTATAATTGTCCGTAAAAGTGTAGTGTATTGTCTTACTAATACTAAGTGTTACACAAGTTATTCTAATTGAAGTAAGTGTTACGTAATATTTTCTACAAAGTGTATTCTAATCTGTGAAAATCGCCGATGATGATATATTACAGTGATGATATAACAGCGGATGATATATTATGAAAATTCGCCGGAGGTAAGTATAAACCTTTGATATTACATTTACATTTCTTCTAAGTTGTTCAATACAAAACAAATGTGTCTGTCGTATCCAAATAGTGAATTTTATGTAAAATATAAATTTTTACTTCCCTATTTACTGTCTTTATTCTTGTAGTAGTGATAAATGAAAATATGGAACAAGTGTACAGAGCAAATTTGACTAAAATACATTTATTTTAACGTCCTGTAACTCCTGAACCAATGAAAGTTAAAAATTATAATTGGACGTATCTTAAAGAGAATTTTATGTACATTCCAAATTTTCATTGCGCAAGTTGCTATGTATAACCATGTAGGAGTAATAAATAAAAATGTGAAATAACAACGCATGATAAAGTTTAGTGGAATATACAGTTTAACTTACATTTATATTTCACAGAATTTGAAGTCTGGAGACCAGGTGAACCGGTTCAGGACTTCACGATACCGTAGGAGATGGTTTCCTGATCCAACAACGAAATCATCCACCAGGTCCGGAGAGAAGCCCCAGGATACTGTAGATACACGGACGGGTTCTCCAAGTCACTATGTCTGCGTCTCTTACCACTGGAACGTCGAAAACGTGATCATCTGCAAAAATAAATGATTGATTTATTAATAAAATTATAAATGTAACAACTTATTTACTGTATCTGCAAATTGTATTTATCTGTGTTATTAATACCGCTTTCCTCTATTTATATCTAAAGTTGATATTTCCTGTAGAAAAGTATTTGTCAGTAGTTCAACAATTTTAAAACTTTACTTATGTATACAGAGATGAATGTTCAAAACAAAATTGAAACGTACAAATACCTATCTTAATTTCAGAAATTTTGAGCCCAAAAGTTAAAATTTCCAATTCGAATTCATGAAACGTAGTGTACATCCAGAAAACAACTCCCTGATTTCAAATTTGAAGACTGCAAGTCGCTATCTCACTTACTTTTTCAAATATTTTACTTTTATCATGGTATACACAAAAGACATTTACCTATCTTGAAACAAACATGATAGAATTTTTTTTCAGTAATTCGAATTCCTGAAACTTAGTGTACATATCAAAAACACCCCCTGAATTCAAATTTGAAAACTGAAAGTCGCTATCTCACTTTTTTACCTTCCGTTACCTTTGCTTTAGGTAAGGCAGGTATTATCTTTGCTCAAAAAGAAGATGCGTTAGACAGGAATGAGTGAAAGAGAAGAGTAAGAAACAGTGACCCCTAATAAAATTGGAGAAAGTTGAAGAAGAAAGAAGGAATTGTCAAGTGCAATTTACATAGTGTATGTTCATGTTATAATTTTATTGGATTTATAGAATCTTTTCAAAGGAACTTTTGGTATGTAACTTGTAAAAAATAGTATGTGTTCGTGTTATAATTTTATTGGGTATATAGAATCTTTTCCAAGAAACTTTTTATAGCATTTATCCATTTTTATTTCAATACTTTTACTTCTAAAAACTCACACATAGTTCTTCAAATACTCTGGAATCAAATAATATTACTGCCAAGTTTATATCTCTACCCATTTTTTGAATTATTGCCTCAAAAGTCAATATACCCCCCATTTACATAAAAACTTCAAAATTTTCAAAAAACTATATACTTCTCAATGCGCTGATTCCAAATTTTGAAACCGCAGGTCACTATCTCGTTTCGTTCTCGAGATATTTAGATTTTAAGTTTTGCTCAAACCTCCCCATTTATGGGCATTAACCCAAAAATGGTTCGAGATATGAACTTGGAGACATCACCATTCGATTCTACGGACAAAACTACATAAGTATAGCAATTTTCATAATTTTTGTCCAACCGGTTCATTTTTAATGAATAAAAGTTTGAAAATGGCCAAAATCAGAAAAAATCGCAAGGGGTACCCCTTACGATTTTTTCAGATTTTGGTCATTTTCAGCTATTTTGCTTTAGAGATTGTATGCGGTGTTCAAAAATTCTGAAAATTGGTGTACTTATGTAATTTTTCCCGTAGAATCGAATGGCGTTGTCGCCAAATTCATATCTCGACCCATTTTTGGAATCATCATACAGAAAAGTATCTAGGTATATAAAAATTAGATTTTTGAAAATTTTGAAGTTTTATTCTAAAGGTGGGGTATATTGACTTTTGGGGCAATAATTCAAAAATGGGTAGAGACATAAACTTGGTAGTAATATTATTTGATTTTAAAGAGAATGTTACGTAAGTGTACGCAATTTTAAAGTATTTATATAGGTGTGAGTATACATAATGTATATTCATGTGATAATTTTATTGGATTTATAAAATATTTTCCGATGAACTTTTGGGATTTGTACAAAATACATCAAATTAACGGAAGGTCTTGTGCTGGCCACAACAGATTTTTTTTTCAGGATTGAATAGCACCCTTTTTATCAAACCTAAAATTCATAAATTATATTTCGCGTGTAATCCATAGACCTTCTTTACAAATAACTAATTTAAAAAAAAAACTTACGAGCTACTACAAAATTATGTAATACATAGACATCAACTTAAATTTATAATTATTCACTATTTTGATTGTTGACTACTATTTTTTTTTATTGTTATCTAATGTCTAACTGTTACATAGATCAATTTTGTCAGTTTCATTGTTACAGTGCTAGTGAACAGAAGTGTGGTGTGCTCGTGTAGTGTGCCTTCGAGGACGACTTCCTAGTGCCTGGAGAGGACTTTTGGACATCTTCAAGACTTGGACTTATACTTAAGGAAATAATTTATTCATAGTAAGTTTTTTTTTAATTTTTAAACTACTTTTAATAACCATTATTGGGTATATCAGCCATTATTTCTAAAGATTATTTCGGGCGTATATATACTTTATATTTGAATTATAATTGTTGCTGTGTGGAAAAGAATTTGAATTAATTTAGAGTTATTTATAGCATTACTACCATACACAAATATCATATATTATTAAATAATTAAAAATTTAAATATTCTTTTCAATATTGAATTTCTCTCACTTTCATAGTAGGTATTTTATTTTTAATAATTACAAACGATTGAAACAGTTCTAAATCCATTCATATTATTTTCTGTAATCACTAATCCACATATTATTTCGAATATATTTTTATTGTAACAGAAACATGTAACAGAGATGAACTACTGTCCTGGCCGAGCCGTAGAAGGATGTGAGTTGCAGAAGAATATCTATGTTAATTTCAGCGTTGGAGATGATCAAATTGTTGCAGAGCATAAAACTGAAGACACCCCAACATGTTTTGGTGCCCTTCAAGACTTATTGTAAGATTTATGTAAATAAATAAATAAATAAATAAAAGTTATCCTCATAAACATTAAGTACTCGAATAACTAATATATGGCAAGAAAAATTGGCACATAATCAATTCATGGCATTAAGCAACACATATATCTTCATTTTCATTTATATTATAGTTCATTAAATAAGAAAATCATATACCATACATTCAGGCATACATAACATTTAAAAGAGACAGAAAAACAAAAAGCTAAATCAGCATGCTTGAATTAAGGGAAAATGATACTTTTCATTTAAATATAGAGTGGTCGGATTTTTAGTGGACTACTGAATTGTTTAAAGTTACCATTTTTTTCACTTTTACTTACTTTTACTATACTAGCTAGACACAGTTATTCAAAATTAGTATACATATGTAGAAAAGTCCGTAGAATCGAATGGCGTAACGCCCGTTAACGTATCTTTTACCATTCATTAGTTATAGTCCGTCAAAGTAAAAAAAAATTGTCAATTTTGCATTAAAAATAAAAATTTCTATTTTAGAAACTAAGGCCTAGAGATTTTTTTCATTATTTTTCCCGTAATCAGCATGCTTGAATTAAGGGAAAATGATACTTTTCATTTAAATATAGAGTGGTCGGATTTTTAGTGGACTACTGAATTGTTTAAGGTTACCATTTTTTTTCACTTTTGCTTACTCTTACTATACTAGCTAGACACGGTTATTCAAAATTAGTGTACATATGTAGAAAAGTCCGTAGAATCGAATGGCGTAACGCCCGTTAACGTATCTTTTATCATTCATTAGTTATAGTCCGTCAAAGTCAAAAAATATTGTCAATTTTGCATTAAAAATAAAAATTTCTATTTTTTTGAAACTAAGCCCTAGAGATTTTTTTCATTATTTTTCCCGTAATCAGCATGCTTGTATTAAGGGAAAATGATACTTTTCATTTAAATACAGAGTGGTCGGATTTTTAGTGGACTACTGAATTGTTTAAAGTTACCATTTTTTTCACTTTTGCTTACTCTTACTATACTAGCTAGACACGGTTATTCAAAATTAGTATACATATGTAGAAAAGTCCGTAGAATCGAATGGCGTAACGCCCGTTAACGTATCTTTTACCATTCATTAGTTATAGTCCGTCAAAGTCAAAAAATATTGTCAATTTTGCATTAAAAATAAAAATTTCTATTTTAGAAACTAAGGCCTAGAGATTTTTTTCATTATTTTTCCCGTAATCAGCATGCTGGAATTAAGGGAAAATGATACTTTTCATTTAGGTCGGATTTTTAGTGGACTACTAAATTGTTTAAAGTTACCATATTTTTCACTTTTGCTGACTCTTACTGTACTAGCTAGACACGGTTATTCAAAATTGGTAAACATATGTAGAAAACTGCATAGAATCGAATGGCGCAGCACCCGTTAATGTATCTTTTACCATTCATTAGTTATAGGCCGTCAAAGTAAAAAATATTGTCAATTTTGCATTAAAAATAAAAATTTCTATTTTAGAAACTAAGGCCTAGAAATTTTTTTCATTATCTTTCTCTGAGGGTGTCCGAATTAAGGGAAAATAGTCGGATTTTTAGTGGTCTACATATAGTATTATATTGGTTTTTTTTTTTTAGAGATAGTCTTCATGAAAACGACGATATAACAGGTAGTCCCCATGGGCGAGATTACAAGAAATATTTGCTACAATGTAACTCACCATTGTTGAGTAGTTCTGGTTACAATGTCGGTACTCCAAGGCGCTAAGTCTGCAACATCAGGATGTCGGCTTTTTACACGGCAGCATCTGAAAAGAACATACATATTTAATAAAATGTTATAATAAAAAAAAGGTAATTTTGTATTTTGTGTACTCAAATTTTTTCGCGCTACTTCTACATTCATAAAATTCAAAATACCATGAACGAATTACATAATACGTGAGAAGCAATTATTATTTATAATGACTCGTTATTATTTAGTTGTTGACTAATATTTATGGGGGGTAAATTATTTAACACCCTAACTATTACATGGATTTATTCTTTCAGTTTGTTTGTTATAGTGCTAGTGTAAAGACGTGTGTGTAGTGTGCTGGTGTACTGTGACCACGAGGACGACTTCCTGGTGCTTGGAGAGGACTTTAGGATACCTGCAGGACTTGGAGTTATATCCATAGATTTCATTTATTCAAGGTGAGTTTTTTTTTGCTTTTATAATACTTCATACATACATAGTTGTATTTTTTATTTGATATATTAACCATTAATTTGGAGGGATTATTCTAGTATAGATACAAGATATAAGCTATATTTAAATAATTGTTCATATTATATCGAAAATAGTTTGCATTAATTGATAATTATTTAATATTTCTACAATATACAATCTTCTAACATTTTATTCTGTAAATACTATATATTAAGCACCCCATATAGTTTTACGGCACAGGTATTTAAAAAAAATGTTTTCTAATGTTAAACATCTATGTCACGAATTGTGTTCACCTATATATATAATTTAAAATCATATTGTATGTCTTACATATTTTACTACATATATTTTGTTCCATATATACGTAATTATGAATGTGTACGATAATACGACAAATGGTGACGTCATTTTTTTATTGGTGAAATCACGTAACTTTTATCTCATTATTAAGATACTTTAATATCGTACACATTATGCATTAAAATCTATAACTGATCGATTGAAATATTTATTCATTCTTTTGTAATATTGAATATTTCGCACTTTCTTTGACATTAATATTTTTTTTAAATAATAATTATATTATATATAATTGAAACAATTCTTAATAATGTACAAGTAAAATAATATTATTTTGTATGACCATTAACCACTAATTTATATTTGTTGCTTTTGAGTATATTTTCTATTGTTGCAGAAAGATAAGCTGTACACCTCGCTGTACACTTAAACAGACGATACTGCAAAAGTACCCGAGAGAGTTGCAGTTCATGAATCCTGATAACCGCATTGGAGATGGTCACCCTGTTGCAGAGCATCGCACCCCAAAACAACCCCAACATGAATTTTGTATACCCCAAGTCATATTTATCAAATTTATGTAAATAAATAAAACCACCTCACACCTATAAGTACTTATATGATATAACCACCTCTAGGTACTAATAAAAACTTTATAAACAAATGTCGAAGAGACTCATTCATATAAGCATTTTTAAATCATGTCATTATACAATTCACATATTTTCATTTTTATAATTATATTTCAACATCTCAAAGCGTATGGCGTTAGGTTCACATACATACATCACAAACACATATTACATACATATTATTGGAAGTGTACAAGAAACGAAAGAGCTAAGTCTAAACATTACTGATTTTTTCAGCGATTCATACATTTGGAAAATAATTATACATATTCAAAATAATCTCTTACATTTAAATTTGAAAAGTACAAGTGGCTATTTCTCTTAGTTTACGAGATATTCATTTTTAAACTTGATATTTTCAAGAGAAATGTACTCGTCTTGAAACTAGCATTACTGAAAACTTTTTCAGCAATTCATATTCTAAAATTAAGTTTACCATATAGTAATTCCTTAATATCACTTTGAAAAGTACAAGTTGCTATATCTCCTAATTTTAGTGACATTCATTTTTTAAGTTACTATTTTCAATAAACATAATTACATACGTCTTAAAATAAACATTACTGATTTTTTGTCAGCAATTTAAACCTTTGTAATTAAGTATACATATAGCAAATTACTCCTAATATCTAAATTTTAAAATTATAAGTAGCTATTTCTCTTAGTTTTCATGTTAGGTATTCATTTTCAAAGTTAATATTTTCAATAAACATGGATGTAAGTAAATATTTTCAGTAAACATGGATGTCTTGAAATAAACAATAAAATAAATTCAGCTATTTGAATCTTTCAAAATTAAGTAAACATATAGAAAATTACTCCCTATATTTAAATTTGGAAAGTACAAGTACTTATTTTTCTTTATATTCATTGTGAAATTTGCCATTTTCAATAAACATATATACAACGTATAATATGTAAACATTACTGAATTTTTTTTTCAGTGATTGAAATATTATGAAATTATTTATAGCACTATACATATAGAAAATTACTCTCTATATACAAATTTAAAAAGTACTAGACGCTATTTTTCTTAGTTTTCGTGATATTTAATTTTAAAGTTGCTAATTTTAGTAAACATGTACACGTTTTAAAATAAACATAACTCAAAAAAATCAGCAATTTAAACCTTTTGAAATATTGTATAAAGATAGAAAATAATTCTCTACTACTAAATTTGGAAAATAAAAGTCGCTTTTTTCTTTAGTTTTTCACATACTGTTTTTAAGTTGCTAATTTCAAAAGACATACTTGTCGTGCTGAAATTACGTTTACATATAGAAAATAATCCTATAAATAAAAATAATATTAGGATAATTTGCTATCACTCTTAGTACTTGAAGTATTTAATTTTAAAATTACTATGCACGATATGTGAATCACATGGTACATATTTAAAAGTTTAAAAATTCAATATCTCGAAACTATATAAGTAATTGGGACTTAGCTCTATTTTTCTGTACCATCATTTGCATCCCCTATGTACATACGAGTACACACTTGTAATCTAATACTCTGATCATTCTAAATAAAACATAGTTAAAAAACCTAATTTGTATTATTATATTTAAAATACACTTCGTAATATATTCGCACATTGCAAAATAGTTAGAGTATCTAGAGAGGAAAATGATATTTTACACACACACTTTTTCTATGTCCGTTAAAAAAGATGATAAAAACATTTTTGTTCCAAATCACCTATATATCAACTCTTCTAATTTGAAACTATCACAAAATAATTCTCTCCTGTAAGAATGACGTAATAAGAGTTTCGACGCAATTAAAAACATTACATTTTAAATTTCGAAATTAAGATATAAAACTAATAAATTGATACATTATTCCTATTTATATAGATCAAAAAAATTTGGGCCTCATATTTCGATTCCACAGAGTTAATCAATATATTAACAACTACGTGTTTGATACAATTTAAAACAAATACAGTTAATAGTTAAAATAAATTTGATATATTGTTTACATTATTGAGAAAATATTAATTATCATTTTCAACAATTAAATTAAAAAATCCATTTCAAAATTTTCTTTTCATATTGTTTAAACTATAGTTTACATATGTTAAATATATCTTTTATCTGTGTGCGAATTCGAATTTGAATCCCAAAAGTTTATAGCAAGAGAGATACTAATTTTAAAGTTGTAAAATATATTATTTTAAACAGCATATATTTTCAATATCCAAAAAATGTTAGGGAAAAACTTTGTAAGGACTTTCTGTTATAAATAAATATATGATCATGTTACTCATAATTATTGTCTTCTATTATTTCTATTTGTTAAAACAAATGATCCTTATAAAAGTTCTTTCAACAATTAATCGATCGATTGTTGTCAATCATATATGTTAACCTACTTTTATATTTCAACGAATCATAATAAAGAATTTATATCATATTCTCTTATTTATAAATAAAAACAAACCTATATTTCAAATATCATCTTTCAGAGTGTTACAGATCAAGATACTTTTATTTATGTATATAATTGTCATTCACATATGTCTCTGTATTAAAACAATATCTTTGCAAAATATAGCAATGCATTATGTACACCATTATGTAATATATTTATGACCAATAAATACCGATAATACTATATAATATTTCATTCTAACACCCTATTTCCTAAACAAAAAAATTGCATTCCAAAGATCTAAGTTCATATCCCGCTTAGAAACCAGTTCACAGCCTATAGATCCACAACCAGAAAGACGACCTACAAAAATCTCCCATCCTAAAGATCCAGGTTCGAATCCCGCCTACTAGCCACCAGGAACCAGCCGAGCATCCCATCCTAGCTACCAGCAACCCGCCCTAGCCATCCACGAGCCGAAGGCGAGCACGTGGGTGCTAGGCGGGTTGCTGGGAGCTGGGATCGGATCGCTCCGCTGGTTCCTGGGGGCTAGCCAGCAAAAAATTTCTAGAAACCTGTATATAGCTTCATATAGACGTGATTACGTAACTTCACGACAAAGAGTGTACGGTAGGACGCCACCGCTCACGCTGCACGAATGGCTGTAAATTCAACAGACAGCCAGTATTATACACAGCTAGAAATCCGTGGTGGGAGACTTGAGATTCACGATTCGATCACCAGGCCTTACTTCAGCCTACCGTATTATCAGAAATTTGAATTTTTGTGGGGTGAATACATTTCGATCGGCCAGAGAGCTCACAAATTCTCGTTTTCGTGACTAGTAGTCTTGCTACACGCTGTACATCGCCGAATCTACACGATTTTTTAAATTTTGTCAGCCAGAAGTCTAGCAACAGCATTTTGGTCGATGGATTTCTCAATTTTAGTGGGTAAATGCCTTGCGATCGGCTGAAAACCAGCGGAGAGCTCAAAAATGCTCGTAGCGGCAGTAAAGAGCTACTTTTCGGCCGCTACGGCTCTAAAACGTCGATTTTACACGATTTTTGTGATTTTGTCGACCAGAAGCCTTGCTGGTGCTCGTGGCGCGGATTTTGCTAGCTAGAAATTTCGTCGTGTAGGCTACTTGCTTATGTATCTGCTGTGCACTAGGTTGAAATTTAGGCGCTAATATTATGCATGCAGTTTGCAGATCGGCGATCGCTTTGCGGTGCTCTCGAATCGAATTTTGCTGGTTGCTTACCTATAGGCTGTAAATCGTTCACATCCTGCTGATCTCATTTTAATGATCTAGTTCGTATTTTCGTGAATTGCTGGTTTCTGGAATGCAATTTTTGAGGATAGGAAAATAGGTTTTCGAATTGAGAAATTGTATTCATTTTACTGTTTTTATTGGTCATTTCTATAATACATTTTATTTGTGTTACATATTGTAATGATATTATTCTATAAGGACTTGGAAATAAATAAATAAATAAATAATGAAATATATATCACCAAATATATGTTATATTGTATCGTACAAGTTGTTACATAATATTACAGATTTTTGCGAGTCTAAATATAACTTTTTTTTTCTAAGACATCGAGTTATAGATTACTTTATTATATCTATGTAATTACTTTCAGATAAGTTATGCAAAGATTTATATACAGAGATACTATAAAAATAGATCAATAATTTAATACAAAGTTTTTTAAACAAATATAATATGTTTAATTTGAATATACTAACTGCTATAGTGTGACTATGTCTTAGAAAAAAAACTGTATCAATACAAATAGGAAATAAAGTATAGCAAATATAATGTAATAGTAATTTAACTATAAATCAATCTGATATGTGCACTTTCACATATTCACTATCACATATTAAGTTGTATTTTTCACCAAATTACACACATTAAAAATGTATAATTTAAAGCAAGAACAACTAATGTTAACATTTCATAATTTTGAAAATTACTGATTTCAAATAAACGAGTAATTTTCAATGTTAATAAAAGGAGGAGTACATTAGCATTAGGCACTATCAATGTTTATAAATGTCACTAATTCTCTTATTGAAAGTGCTTATAGTACTAAAGCCCTACAAGATTTTACTGGTATGTCCGCATTGGTTATTATTGCAATAAGTATTTTCTTACCTAAAGATGCGACATCGGTTCAATGTTCTTGCAAAATTTTCATTGGCATTTCAATGCGTAAAACATAAATTTATTGTCAAATTTATGTATATTGTACTGAGCAATAAATAAATCAATATATAAAATAAATTCATTATTTAGAATGAATGACGTTTATAATATATTTTTACTAAGTTTGAAACCAATAGTTATGCGCGACTTTTATATCAAATGAAAATAATTCGTTCCTACATCATTGTTTGTATTGCGCTATCAATCGAGAAAATGTAGTTATATAGGTTACTGTAATCGAAACTGTGATATATGTAAATACTTTCAAATAATAATACTCAATTCAATATCTATTAATTAAAGTTATTGTCTAACAAAATGGTGAAATACACCCACTTTCAGTTACGAGAATCCGCAATAAACCTTTTTCGACAAGGAGAGGTTTCTCGTGAAATCAGACTTCCTAATGATAATAATAATAATGAAATAAAAATTGCCAAAATCATTAGTTGGCAAGCCAAGATGCGATAGACCCCGTAAACCATCAAAGCAAACAGATAAAATAATTAAAATTAAAAAAAATTTAAGTCAACAAAAATCCGAATTCTTTTCTGACCACCCTAATATCCGAATTTAAATCCAATAAAACATTTATGCCACAAGTTAAAAATACGCGTTGGAAAAGAAAAACAAGCCTAAATTATGGAACCATTTAGAAAATGAAAAACAAGATTTACATCACAAGACAGTACTACACATTTCAAATCAATATCTCGACAGTATTCTGCAGTGATTGTATCAAAAAGAATTATGATGAACTATTAAATATTGAGACAAAACGTATATTTTTGCACAGTACGATAAATCATTTTGTTACTACATAATTTTATTTATCTACATAGTTCCTCGTTTATAATAGGAAAATATTTTATGCACAAATTCATATGTTCATTAATGCAACTGTTTGATTGTCACCTTGACAATATACGATAATGACAACTGGTTAAAAATCTATTTGGCTCAAAACTTTTGCATGCCACTATACAGAGTGTCCCAGATTTAAACGGCATACCTTGAACCATGGATTAAATACGTAAAAATAAGGTGACAAGTTCATTTGAGCAAATGTCCGTAAATGCTTTGTTTCAGACATATTCATGTTTTTCTTATTGGAGCAGCGCTACTATAAAAATCAACTTTATAACGATATATCAAATATTATCTTATTAAGTTGAGACAATAATTAAATTAATTACAGGTAAATGATTTGGCTATTACCTAATTTCAATTTAGTTTGCTTGCATTTGAGGTCAAGACAAAAATGAAAATTATCGATGAATTCAAACAAATTTATTATTTATTTTACAATAAAATAATAACTATTTTTTATAACATTTGTTCAAAATGTTCACATGTAGCAAACAAACAGGCACGACATTGATTTGGCACTGCATTGGTCGCTGCGTGATATTGCTCGGGAGATATGGTTTTGATTCAAAGAAATTCTCATCTTTGGTTATATGAAAATCCTCATTCAATTAAAGAGAAAAAAATTTACTACGAATTTTAATGTAATTTTTGGCTAGGTATTATTGAAAATACTTTAATAGGCCCTTACTTTTTGCCACATCGTTTAAATTCAGAGAGGTTCTACAATTTTATAAATAATGAGTTGAATGATATTTCAATATGATTTTTGTCCTTATTTTTATTATAAAATTACATAATATACCTTTCAAACTGCAGCTAGATATATACACTACACGATTTTACGTTAAAGTTTTTTAAAATATGATACTGAAAGATGCAAATTATGCACGACCTTCAAAAAGCAAGGTTAGACATTCTGCGTTGTGTAAGAATGTATTTATACTTTACTAGTGTAAAAGAATATTAAATGCAATAATATATTATATGTATTAAGGCTGTGTTATGATGAATTCAATATACAAATACATATTTATGTAGAACTTGAAGATGTAGGTAAGGTTACATCATGATTCATTCTTAAAGATATTATAAAATCAAGTAATTTACCTTTCAAATTACAGCTAGGGATTCGAATTCAACTGTTCCAGATCCATTTCACAAATATAACACATAAATACTTTATTTTAATCACAAAACATATCACAAAAACATAAAACCGCTGGCGAACATCAATCTGCTAGCACAACATGTGACGCAATGACCTGGTAGTGACGCTCACGGCGTGGTCTCGTGTGATTGGTAAAAATAACGAAGCTTGTGATTGGTGGATATAGAGCGAGAACTCAGATATGATATTTCAAATATAAAATTATTAAATCTATAAATTCTGAACCCACAAAGTGCAGTTATTTGGAAATAATTATTACATTTGATTCCTAAATAATAATTTGCAACTTAAATTCATCATACAACAGGCATACATCAGTATTTACGTAAAATACAACAAGTTATAACATAATGAATTTTTATTAATTACCTTATTTTGATTTTACTGGCAAGTAAAGGGTAATGGGCACAAATAGATTCAAGATAGGGTTTTTGGGGAGGGCCTAGGGCTGTATTCTTCTTCGCGTCTAGGGAAACACTCTCCAACTATGAATTTGGTCATCCTGCTGCCCTGTAACAATTAAAAAAATAAAAATTAAGATATTTTTAAGATAAAATATATTTTGTTATTTAAATTTAGTGTCCAACTCCTATTTTTTTTTGTTATAAGTAAAGACACATTCAAAATCCTCATAAAGATACCTAATATTTTATTTCGAATTACATGAATTAAATCCATTGTTAATTAACTTAATACAATTTTCTTTTTACTTTATTTACTGCAAAAGATGAGAAAATACCACCAGGCAATGACCAGAAATGGCCCATTTGGTAAATTTTAAATCGCCTATAAAGTCAAGTAGGAATATGTGAAATACATTTGTATAACTGGGGGTACCAAGTAGAACCCACTTTATATAATTGTAGTCAAGAACAAATAATGACCCACCTGCTCACATGCCCCAACTTAGAAGTGGAATACACGAGAGAAGATCTGGCTAGAGTACCACCATTTCATCAGCTGCTCTAAACTGTGTTATTTTCTGGAAAAAATACTAAATTGACAATTTTTGTATTAGTTCATTTTGTATATATTATGAATTTTTACCTCCCGCTATACCATAGAAAAGGGTGGTAACGTTTTCAGTCCAAAAATTAGATAATTTTTTGTGAATAAGCACGAATTAGAGTCCCCACAACACGTTTTTACTATTTTTACAATAATTTATGTAACGATTTTTTTCTCAAAACCTATTAAAATATGATCCAAAACTTCTCAAATTTGGTATGTAGTACTTAATTTGAAGCTCTTAACAGATTTTCAAGGAAAAACAAAATATAATCCAAAATTTCGTATTGCAGACTTTTCTATTTATTGGAACAACAAATTTTATTTTGTCTTCAAACGATCAACCGAAAGTGATACTTAAAGGTTACTATTTTAAAAATGGAATTAGCGGGAGGTCATGTACTGGCCACATCAGATTTTTTTATAACTATATTCCGCGCGTATGGTTTTGGATACGAGAAATAATAATAATACTTTATTTGTTTATTAAAATAATTGCATTTAAATAAAAATTATCGAATTAATATATGCCAAAATAATTATTTTTTATGTATTAACCAGAAACAGATATTAATTCGATAGTTTGTGGAGACGTTGGTCCCACCCCAATTTGGGTATGGTTAAGCCCTGCCACCACGACAAGGTCTCTCCACTTGGGCAGGGAACCCTGTCCAAACCTCCTGCGATTCAAAGGAGTTGAGGACAGAGCCACCCCGGTCTAAATCACAACTGGGGTGTCCTACAAAATCCTAACGATCTCATATTAACTGTAAATAGAATCGCCCGCGCCTGAAACCCTAACAAAAATGATAATGAGATGAAATGAACCTATTTGTGGCTTGTTCACGGACGCGGCCTGCTGGGGCCAAGCGCGTTCCAACCACTGATATGCATACGCCGATAAACTATTGTTCATCGTCATATTCCATACAGTGTTTGGACCTACGACCGCGCCCTCCCCATTCCGCGAAAACCGACCCCGTGCAATCCTTACGGAGGGTAAGTTTTCTTGGACGAGGGTTGCTCACCTCACGATAAAAAACAACTTTATTGTGATTACGAAATTAGCTGCTGGTACTAATTTCAGCAATCTGCAACAAAGCTTTTTTTACCATGTGTAAAGTCCACCGAACATTTTCATGCCCGCGAGAGACTTTCGGCGGAATTTGATGAGTATTCATTGCACAGTATAAATACTGGCACGCCAAATACCCAGTGCGCTAGGAAAAAAGCATAACATACAAAATAAATATATTATATCATATTTATATTATATACGAGCATATATAATATAAGATAATATAATATAAACAATCCCAAAATCCCACCCCAAATATATCATTATAAATCGATTTTCGCGAACGAATTTATGCAAAAATTAACCCTACAAACCCCAAACTACAGTTTATAAAAAAATACTCCCGACACAACAAAAAATAAAATCAATATTGTCAAAATCTGTTCAAAATTTCCCGTACCCGGTTCGCAACAAATATCGAATATATTCGCGTCTTTAATTCGCCATGAAGACTTGCTCCTTTCTCGATCCCTCGTTGTCCCCCGTTGTCCAGGTCCTGGGTTCCTGGCCTAATCGATCCGGACCTCATACCGGATTACACGAGCTAATAATAAATAAGAAAAAACTAAAACAATCCGGACCTCATGCCGGCATGAAATTTACCATTTAAAAGTTAAAGTTAGGATGACGATTATATCCCACGGAGTCTAGAAGGACGATGATGTCCAGGTCCAATGGAATCCTGGCCTATACGAAACGGAAACGATCCGGACCTCATGCCGGGATATGCGGAAGTTAGCGACCCGGACCTTATGCCGGGTTACGCGAGCAAATTCACCCGGGACGAAAGTTACACTTTAAGTTAGATTTACAAGTTAAAGTTAGGATGACGACGCGCCCCCTTAAACTAAACTTAACTAGGCTGTACTGCAATGAACGTTTTTATTTTACTTATTATTCAATTCATTTTAATTTTAATATTTATATAAATGCAAAATCTCTGTTTATTATAATGTTCTTTACCCCTAGTTGGGTGTGACATCTTTTCTCTTAAGACCCAGAAAATCTCATTTCAACTGAATGAAATAGATTCAAAATTTTCTTTCAAAGATTTATAAATATTGCAAAATATTATTGTTACAATAAAAATGTTGAAGTACTATGTCTCTTATCAAATATTAATCAATACTAAATAAATCTCAATCACACAAAACATTCAGGGGATCATTCATAAATAAAAATTGGTTTTTATTTTCTTATTATTCGTATTTTTTTTTTTTTTTTTTTTTTTGTTTGTTTTACCCATGTATACAATCCACACTCACTCACACCTTTCATTCTTAATTATTCTCATTTATTAATAATTGAACATTCATTGCAATGTACAGCAACTTCCCAGCAAAATTGTAATAGGTAACACTTTAAAAATGTAAATTCGCAAAAGTATATAATATAGTAAAATATATATGTATTTGATAATAGATATTTATGCACCAAGTGAGCTAAGATAATGTTTATCCACGAAAAGAAAGTTAACCCACGAGCCCGTAAGGGCGAGTTGGTTAATTTCTTCGAATGAATAAATATTCTTAACTCACGTAGTTTATACAATATTTTATTCAATTTTGACAAAATAATATTAACAACCATTACGAATTTAATTTTGACAAAATAAAAATGCATTACGATCATCTTTATTTATTCAATTTGGACGGTTTATTGTTTATTTTTTTAATTATTATGAATAGTCATAGCAAAAATAGTGTATGCAACTCATGTATAATGACTATTAAAACACTCGTTGCATAATAAACTATTAATTCACTAGCGAATAAACAGTTACTTACAGTCGTTGCTATGGAGTTAATAATAGCAGTTTAAAACGTCAAAATTGAACAAAATAAATATTAAATACGTTATTCTGAATTTGTAAAAAGTTAAAAATTATGTATCAGAAAATTGGGTCAAATACTTAAACATTTCCTGTTTCACAATTGTTGAGTGCGGGATTTGAACTCAAAACTAATTCGCGTACAATAACAGTAAAAATTATAGAAAAATATTTCAATTAAAAGAATGAATTGGTATTATTGAATATTAAAATTTAAAATGAAACATATTTTGCAGACAGGATTTTCCCAA
The DNA here is from genome assembly GCA_943142095.1 of Ophonus ardosiacus. Lineage (NCBI taxonomy): Eukaryota > Metazoa > Arthropoda > Insecta > Coleoptera > Carabidae > Ophonus > Ophonus ardosiacus. Next base: position 44,442,242 of record OW964833.1, on the reverse strand, counting down.
GTTATTACTATATAAATATATTCAAATAATTGTTCATTAATAAATAACTATTTATTGTTTAATATGAAAGAAAAAAAACTGAGTACAAGTATGGCGCCCTATCTTATAACTAACTTATCCTAAGCTAACTTATGTCTACTTTAAAGCTAGTCTTACAGTATAAAATTTCCCGGGCGATTTTATAGAGCAAGATTTCGCTTACCAATCACTCACACACTGTCATTCCTTTATATGCCACATTGTACTCAGTTTTATATTTATTTAAAGTTGAAATCACATTTTATTTTATACAAGCCTGTTTAATAGTAAATAATTATATCATTACTGTTTATTACCCATTGTTGGGTGTGTCATTTACCTTATTATTTTATTTGATAGTTTGTATATTTAAATAAATAAATGGGAAAATCCATGTCAACAATCTATGAGACATAATTATAGTAATGTATGCTTCGCAAATAAATTTTGAAATTGTAAGTTTTAAATAGTTTAAAAAATATAAAAGATTTTAGCTATTTTATGTAACACTAGTATTAGTAATGTATTTTAAATTATTAAAATTTAAATTGTTGTACAATTCATTGTATTGTATTTATATGGTATTGTTTTGCCATATACCCTACATTACGGGTAAAGCAACAATTGTTAGATTAAGGAAAATGCCAAGTTATTGACCTATAATATTTTAAAAATTGATAAACTTTCAATTTGCTGGGAAGTTTATTTTCACATACCTTGTCTCAGGATAAACCTGGACATTTTACCAAACTACCGTTATACAAATATGAGTATCCCACGTTGTCCTTCTGGGCCCTGGGTTGGTCTAGGCGCACGTTAATTTAATGAATTTAATTCTAAAATTTTACAATTTATTTTAAGGGTAGAGGTAACTACCACAGATTCAATACTACGAAATACAAATACAAAAAAAAAAATAAAGGAATGGTCGAGCACGGTCCAGCAAACCAGAAGAGTACAACCACCCTTTCACTATGAAAGACAAATTGTAAATGACTGTTTACTACTATAGGAGGTATATTTTTTAAAATAATTAGTTATCTAATACTTGGTAATGACGTAACAACCGGCAAAAGGCTTGTGCTTCAGACAGAAATAAAATATTAAATTATAATTTTTAATCGGAGAGAAATTTACGTAATTTTAATTATTTGTTTTCATGGCGCCAATGTACAACTTTAATCATTTTAACATAATTTTAAATTGTCGAGAGGTACTGCTGCTGTATTCACATTTTAAATTGTCGAGAGGCCCTGTTTCTCTATCTCCATTTATAATAAGCGGGAGGTATGTTGGTAAAAAAATTACTATTACTTTTACATTTTGATTAGTTGGCGAGAGGTATTGCAAAAAAATCAGGTGTCACCTATAATATAAAAGAGTCATCCATTGTTTCGTCAAAAAAAATCAAATATAATGATTCAAAAATCTCAATTTTCTTTTAAAAGTTCTCGAAGCCAATCACTAAACGACGCGTTCTTATTTGTTTGTGTGAGAGAGACACGTATAATGTAAGATAGAGAAAACATGACACAGAATAATAAAGACAGGAGTGAACACTCACTTCTAAATTTTGATTTTTGTAAGAAAGAGATAGTAATATATAACTATTTCATTCTAATGAATTCTTCTTTTTACTGTAATTTTTATTGGGAAACAAAGTGAAACAACTATTTAATATCTCGGGAACGGTAAAATATAACATTATTTTTTGCTAAAATTGATAAACCGGAAGTGGTGCTTTACTTGAAGATCTGAACAGATTTTCTTGAAAAAATATATTAAAATACGATCCAAAACTGTTCAACTTTTGTATTTGAAACTCATATGTAATTTGAAACAACATATGCGATTTTGACTTTATATGATAAACCGGAAGTGGTACTTTACTTGAAGCTCTGAACAGATTTTCTTGAAGAAATATATTAAAATATGATCCAAAACTTTTCAAATTTTGTATTTGAAAGTCATATGTAATTTGAAGCAACATATTCGATTTTGACTGTATATGATCAACCGGAAGTGGTACTTTACTTGAAGCTCTGAACAGATTTTCTTGAAGAAATATATTAAAATATGATGCAAAACTTTTCAAATTTTGTATTTGAAACTCATATGTAATTTGAAACGAAACAACATATGCTATTTTGACTATATATGATCAACCGGAAGTGGTACTTTACTTGAAGCTCTGAACAGATTTTCTTGAAAAAATATATTAAAATATGATCCAAAACTTTTCAAATTTTGTATTTGAAACTCATATGTAATTTGAAACAACATATGTGTTTTGGACTATATATGATAAACCGGAAGTGGTACTTTACTTGAAGCTCTGAACAGATTTTCTTGAAAAAATATATTAAAATATGATGCAAAACTATTCAAATTTTGTATTTGAAACTCATATGTAATTTGAAACAACATATCAGATTTTGACTATATATGATAAACCGGAAGTGGTACTTTACTTGAAGCTCTGAACAGATTTTCTTGAAAAAATATATTAAAATATGACGCAAACCTTTTCAAATTTTGTATTTGAAACTCATATGTAATTTGAAACAATATATTAGATTTTGACTATATATGATAAACCGGAAGATGTACTTTACTTGAAGCTCTGAACAGACTTTCTTGAAAAAATGTATTAAAATATGACGCAAAACTTTTCAAATCTTGTATTTGACACTCATATGTAATTTGAAACAACATATTAGATTTTGACTATATATGATAAACCGGAAGTGGTACTTTACTTGAAGCACTGAACAGATTTTCTTGAAAAAATATATTAAAATATGATGCAAAACTTTTCAAATTTTGTATTTGAAACTCATATGTAATTTGAAACAACATATTAGATTTTGACTATATATGATCAACCGGAAGTGGTACTTTACTTGAAGCTCTGAACAGATTTTCTTGAAAAAATATATTAAAATATGATCCAAAACTTTTGAAATTTTGTATTTGAAACAACATATTCCATGTTGACTATATATGATAAACCGGAAGTGGTACTTTACTTGAAGCTCTGAACAGATTTTCTTGAAAAAATATATTAAAATATGACGCAAAACTTTTCAAATTTTGTATTTGAAACTCATATGTAATTTGAAACAACATATTAGATTTTGACTATATATGATCTACCGGAAGTGATACTTTACTTGAAGCTCTGAATAGATTTTCTTGAAAAAATATATTAAAATATGATGCAAAACTTTACAAATTTTGTATTTGAAGCTCATATGTAATTTGAAACAACATATGCGATTTTGACTATATATGATAAACCGGAAGTGGTACTTAACTTGAAGCTCTGAACAGATTTTCTTGAAAAAATATATTAAAATATGATGCAAAACTTTTCAAATTTTGTATTTGAAACTCATATATAATTTGAAACAACATATGCGATTTTGACTATATTTGATAAACCGGAAGTGCTACTTCATTTGAAGCTCTGAACAGATTTTCTTGAAAAAACATATTAAAATATGACGCAAAACTTTTCAAATTTTGTATTTGAAACTCATATATAATTTGAAACAACATATGCGATTTTGACTATATATGATAAACCGGAAGTGATTCTTTACTTGAAGCTTTGAACTGATTTTCTTGAAAAAATATATTAAAATATGATCCAAAACTTTTCAACTTTTGTATTTGAAACTCATATATAATTTGAAACAACATATGCGATTTTGACTATATATTATCAACCGGAAGTGGTACTTTACTTGGAGCTCTGAACAGATTTTCTTGAAAAAATATATTAAAATATGATGCAAAACTTTTCAACTTTTGTATTTGAAACTCATATGTAATTTGAAACAACATATTCGATTTTGACCGAAAGATGTCCCTGAGCTACTAAAGAGGTTTCAGTGGTTACAGCAAAGTTTAATTCTCCTAAACACGATTCTAAATTATGCTCTACGTATCTTAAACCTTTAACTTTAGCCTCGGTAAGTGTTATATTAACGAGTATTGTCCGAGCACTTTTTACAACAGAGCCGTCAAGATGGCATTCATTTGCTGTAATGTGTAACAGACAATTTGGTGTTTCAGAACGTAACAATATCGCTGAAATGTTGTAAATATGCACGGCCATAAACTAAAATACATGCCATGTTGTTGATTGTTGTTTCATTGTTGTTAAAATTGTGTGCAAATGTTGTTATAAACGGTCGATTTTTTTTATTTATAAAATCGAAATCATTGCTGAAATTGTTATTTTGTTTTGGTTTCCGGCCTATATTAATATTAATTCGAACGCCTTTAACAACCAGTCAGTAATTTAGTGACTTCAGAGTTTAAAAAAACTACTTCTGAAACTTATTTTGTCTAGTACTACAAGGAAATCATGTACGTATTTTTAATACAAGTTTATTACTTCATGTTTACTTTACAAAATAATCTTATAGATAATAACATTTTTAACTGTTAAACACCTAGCGTCATCCCGCAGAAAACGCTGAACTATTGAAAATTGGCTGCGTTCCACTATTCACTACTAAGAGCATAAAAGTAGTGTACTAATTTCTTAATGTAGTATAGAGCGCAACATACGAACAGTAGATAGAGTTTATGAAGAAAACGTTGTATTAAAATATGTTTCAGCTGTCCTGGAATTCTGAAACTAACTTTTTCTTTTAAAAACTACCCTCCTGAATTCAAATATGAACACCACGAGTCCCTATTTCTCCTAGTTTTCGAAACATTTTTTTATTAGAAAGAAAATATAAAATCTACTTTTGATGTGCAGAAATCTGTAACAAAAATGTCGTTAATATTTGTCTTCAACTATTTATGAAGATGTGGAAATCCTGAAAGAGAAAATGTACATTATTTCTTCGAAGTTTATTTGAAAATTTCGACGTTTTCGATACAGTTTAAGTTATATTTTACCGCAATTAGATAATTTATTATTAATTATTGTTTTTATACATCCTACCTAACATTTTAGCTAAGAAATATAAGTAAATACATACATATAAAAAACATAAATAAATAAATAAATGATGATGTGGGCCTCCTGATAAAACTGAAAAGTAAACATACATATACATATTAAAATGAGGGAACCTAACAATGTGTACTCAACGACGGTGTTGAGTTGTGTAAAGTGTGTACGTCCCTAGGGTCTTCCTTCGCCATCGAAATGGCTAGGTTCGCACCACCGCGAGTGTGGCAGACCAGGCCCCGGAACTTGGGTGCTTATCGTGCAAAGAAGCCGGAGCATTCGTGAGTAAGCACCCAAGCCCGGTTAACGCTCTTTCAAGCCCACAACTTTAGTTGCAGCGAGAAAGGAAAGGGACACAACATGCAAATACCGCTAGGCGCCCAACCGCCTAACGGCCGTGCACCTGAAAGGGAAAAGTTAGCTCAGGAGGCCCCGTTGAAACTGCTCACGCCCTAACCATAATATACATATACATAATGCACATACATAAATATATAATATACATACAGAAATATATAATATTCATACATAAATACATAAGAAATCAACAATATATACGGACGAAATCGCGGCGACGAACGGATAAAACTATTCAAAAGCTAACGCGAATACTAAAAACGGATTTTCTTCATATATCTATTAACTTTAATAGATATATTATTTTGTGTGTATGTGTGTTTTTGCAAAATTAATACAAAAGCAAGTGTGTGTAACTACAATTTAATAAGTTAAAACTATAAACTAATAGTAATCATTTAAGACTGCAAACTAATTCTAGTAATGCAAGTAAACTAATTATAAATATCTAAAACTGTAATCTAAAAATTTACAATATAAGTAAACTAATTGTAATGTTTTAAAACTGTAAACTAAAACATTAAAACACAAATAAACTAATTGTAATCATTTAGACTAATACTTTAAAATGTAGGTAAACCAAATATACTACTTTTAAAATGCAAATTGAAAATTTAACCGCAAGTAAACTAATGATATACTAATTTAAAACTGTAAACTTAAACTTTAATTGCAAATTTAATTAAATCTAACTATAATTTAGTGTATCTGTTTGAATGGCACAAGAGTGCCTCCTGTGGTGCACTCTCCATGTCAGCGATGAGTGCCCGTGAGGCGACGCCCGGTAAACGCCCGCACGGTACGAAAATGCATGCATTTATATCTACTTCAAAAACTGGGAATCAGTACAGGGGGTTACTCAGTCCGGCGGCCCATAGTGTGAGTACAGGCGTCCTTCCCAGAGACCCCACTGCCCTATCCCAGAGGGGAGCAGCGAAAAGAACGACCAAGTTTGCCCAATGGGTCCCAGTCGTTCTTGGGAAATTGATTTTAATCTAACAGGGACATACTAGAAAGAGCTGCTTGGATAGTAAAGAGGAAAACTGAAAAAAAGTAAAAGCATGCAGTGAAAGGGGGTTCTTCTTTCTTCAACTGATGTTTTCTTTACCTGAAATCGCGAAAATTCTAATATTTTTTCGATCTACAGCCGGTGCTATAGATCATTGATAAATGTAGTTTCGTTTCTAAATGAAGTGTCCATTCTTTAAATATTTACTACAAAATAAATAAAATTATTGAATCACAATTAAATAAATTTAAATATTAAAATATGTGTACATCTTTAAATAAATTATGCAATGAGGTCCTCCACTATTTTCTGGCAGCTACGTCATTCAACATATATTTCACTTATAAAAAAGCGACAGCTGAAGGCTTGAAATTGACAAGAATTTGGAATAGAGCACAATTTTAGTGGTCAATAATTGGAAATATATATATATATATATATATATATATATATATATATATATATATAACAATTTAATAAGTATATTATACAATAATCTGTTCATTGCCACTGGCAGCCTGTCATTCAACATATCTTTTACTTTCAAATAAGCCTTGAAATAATAAGAATTTGGAATAGAGTGGATGTGTGACGTAGATGTTAATGGCATTAAAAACTAGAATATTTTAATAATTAATAATTTTTTTAAACATTGATAAAGAATCCCTATCATACAGTTTTAAGAACAAATTTTAAAATAAATGACCCATAGTTTTATTTTTTTAGTGTAGTGGAAGACCCATTAATAAAAAATAAAACAATAAATATATATATATATATATATATATATATATATATATATATAATATATCAGTAATAAATATACACTATATATTTTTACTATGTTTATTGAACACTTTTGAAACTGAACTTAAAAAAAGTCTATTTAAAAAAAATACAACAAATTTTTGGTATAGTTTTGAACCCGAGTATTTTACATTTCTAGTCAATTATTTAATAACTAATGATGTGAATTATTAAATTAAATAATGGGGTAGACACTTCAAATAAGAACTACGCTACCCTGTCCTTAAATATCGCGGAAACCGAACCGAACCGAATCCGAAAAGTATCGACGAAACTTTAATTATATTTTATCCTAACTTTAAAATGCAAATGAATTTAATTTGAATGTAATATTAGCAAAAAATTAATCGCGACTTTAAAAACTAAAATAATTCTAACTATTTGCTGCCTTCTGGTGGTTGTAGATTGGCCTTAAAGTTCTTAAAGCCATAGACAAAGCTTTAGAAAGCCTTGTTGTAGAATAAAAAGCTTAAACCAGCCTTTACACTCTTTGGAAACTTCACTGGAACCCTGTATTGTAAACTGTACTTGTTTAAATATTAATTTAAACAAATACAATTTTTTGGGGAAGAAACCTATCACTTAACGAACGGATATTTAACTAAACTAATTCAAAATTTAAAAAAGCTAACTATTTCTACAAGTTTCGCCCATTTATCTACGATATTTTAACGAGTAACGACGCCCGATATTAATAACATAGACATTCACAATGTGCCTCGGAAAAGAAGTATAGAAGAAAATATGATTATTTGAATTAAATTCAACAACATAAACCATATTTTCAGAAGAAAAATGAATTTACTTTTGTGTTAAGCTGAAAAAAATAGCAAAAAAAGCGACAGTGAAGAGAGGCACATATTATAATGACTTACATTGATGAACACAGATCAGCAAACAGCAACCCCAAAACAGCTGTGGTACGCCCCTGGAACAAAGAAAAACAATATTTTAAAATACAAATATTTCAATAATAAAACATGTTATCAGCAAAAAGAACTATTAAAACAGTTAAACTATTGTTTAAACTTACCATTGTTGCTAATTTGCAACAATATACAATAATATTTCACTATTAAAATAATATTTTTAAAATATAAAGAAATAAACTTTTCAAGACCAATGTATGCGAATTCCGAAGTTTGCTATCATGCAACAATCTACGGTGCGTACAAGTTTGAGACGGTTTGTAACAAATTAAATCTTGGATTTTATATGGAAAATCAATATTAAATAGCAATATATGTATTTAAACGTAAAATATAGACATTTTTGTATGTTTTACTACAAAGTTTGCCATTTTGTGATAAAATTTATGCTTGAAAAAAAAATACAAACACATTTATATGATATTCAAATCACCTTAAAATGTATGAAATCATAAGAAATACAAATTGCATTATAAGAATTACCACGAAAGGAATGTTTTTCATAGTTTGAAGTACATTTAGAGTTATTTAAATATAAATAAACTAATATATACTTACATTTGCTGCTTCGACGATTCTCAAAGACGGTACACATAGTTTATTATTTTCACTCATTTAAATTGCGATTCCCGTAAAAATTATTATTATAAACGTTAGATTAACACTTTATCTTTGATTTTCACATAAATTTTCTATTGTTCTTGCAATATTTCTGCACATATTAATATTTTAAAACACCGAACGCGATTTCACAGAGTAGTGTTGTTCAACTGTCAGCGTTGCATGCGCGTAGGATTGAAGATCGGATTGTTTCAGGGTTGCCACCAAACTGTAAAGAAAAAACACTGAATTAGTAAAAATATTATTGATATATAATTATTTAAACTGTATGATATTAATATTTAAGTTTATACAACATTATATTATGTATTTGTAATAAAATAAATAATTTTTTATACAGTCTTTGTTGAATGGTCTGTATTAATTTGTAACCTATAACCAACCAAATGGACATAGCAATATTTCTTGTATTATGTTACGTGTTACGGTATGTATATTTGTATATATAATAATCAATATATAGCATTATTATTATTATTATTATTATTATTATTATTATTATATTATTATTATTATTATTATTATTATTATTTTTGTTATTATTATTATCATTTGTTACGTTTTTTTGACAGAATTCGAAATGAGATGATTACAAGTTCCTATTAAATGCAAACATTACAATTGTTTGGAGTTGTCTAGCGAAGAATATTGTTATTTAAGGGATGAAATATCATATGATTAAACTACAGGGGTTGTTTTATGTTGACGAAGAATGTGGGACGAATCAAAGAAGGCAAAACACAAACACATGACATCAAACAACAAAATAATTACAAATAACTTTGAATAAAACTAGATGGATAATGTTAGTGTTACATTAATATTTTAGTACAAGTATTTAGTTTTATTTTACACAGTGCTTCACATTGAATCTGCTGATGTATAATTTATTAACTTTTAATGAAAATTTTCTACTGAAAAAAATTTCAAGAATGTCAGATGAAATGTATAAGATATTAGCGATATATTACAGTTATAATTTATGAATTTTATATTTTTATACTCAGAATTTTGGGCTGAATCTTCTGATGTATAACACATTAACTTTTTATAAAAATTTAGTGAAGAAAAATTAAAACAAAAAAATGTAGGTGCTATATTAGTGTTATACATAATAATTTTTATTTATTTTGTATTATTAGCTTAATGTTTACAATATGTTATAGATAACAATTATTGTATATAATATTAATAAACAATGAAATACTTTTATTTTCTACACTCTATAAAGTATATAATAAAATATGGTATTTATTATAATAAAAAATGAATAATATGTAAAATATTATATTTATTTAACACCTAAATTACATATAATATCAATATTTAATTAAAAAATTATTGTACGTAGTCAAATTTTGAAGAAATACCTGTATTTATTATTCGGTATTTAGGCGCCAGCGCCTGTCATATTTCGCATTCCATAAGTAATTTGTTGCTATCCCACAAGACGTATTCAGGAAATTTTCTGCTAGTAAATATTTCAATACATATTCTTAAATAAACAAGTTTGACCATTTATTTCGTATTTTTTATAAACTATAGTCTTATCCTTGTTGAATTACATATAAATTTTGGCCCGAAAAGTTGTTAAACATTTTATAAACACAACAATTTTTAATTACTGTCCTGGATTTCTTGAAGGTCAGATTTGCTGAAATACACGTGGAGACATCTTGCTGCAGATATATCAAACGTCAAAAAAAATTGACAAAGAAAAGCATATTTTCATTTTAATAAACATAAAATCGTGTATAAAACTATATTTTAATTACTAATTTATTTAAAATGACCAATTTAACAATTTTTCCATCTGTCATTTGATTAATAATCAAATGACATTTGTTTAAACAATTTTTCTTCTCACTTAGACCTCATGCACATTACCGCGAACCTGATTGGTCTATCAATATGTCGATAGTATTAATTTTCTCCTATTTATCATCAACGTATTTTCTTTGTTTAAACATTTAAACAATTTTTCTTACAACATAAAATATAGTTCATAAGTCTTATCACAGAGTGCAGTAGCAGTATTGCTGTGGTATTAATAACTTTGAGAAAATCCATTTTTTGACTAAACTAATAACATTTCGACTAAGTTTTTCATATGAAAAAATATTTGTAATTAAAAATAAAAGGTAGTCTCGTTGAAACTTTTTCTCATATTCGTTTTAATTTCAGAGATAATGAATAAAAATAAATATTCATTTATTTCTCGCAAACAAAATTTTTTACAAAATATTTTTTGTAACAAACTCTATTTATTATTTAATTTTAAATATATTTTAATTAATAATTTATTTTATTTACATATAGTTCCTGAGAAAATGTTTTATTTATTTAAACATAATATTTTTTTTTCTACACTCTATAAAGTATATAATAAAATATGGTATTTATTATAATAAAAAATGAATAATATGTAAAATATTATGTTTATTTAACACCTAAATTACATATAATATCAATATTTAATTGAAAAATTATTGTACGTAGTCAAATTTTGAAGAAATACCTGTATTTATTATTCGGTATTTAGGCGCCAGCGCCTGTCATATTTCGCATTCCATAAATAATTTGTTGCTATCACACAAGACGTATTCAGGAAATTTTATGCTAGTAAATATTTCAATATATATTCTTAAATAAACAAGTTTGACCATTTATTTTGTATTTTTTATAAACTATTATCCTATCCTTGTTGAAATACATACAAATTTTGGCCCAAAAAACTGTTTAACATTTTCTGTAAACAATAATTTTTAATTACAGTCCTGGATTTCATGAAGGTCAGATTTGCTGTAATACACGTGGAGACATCTTGTTGCAGATATAACAAGCGTCAAATAAAATTGACAAAGAAAGGCATATTTTTATCTATAATAAACGTAAAATACAGTATCAAATTATATTTTAATTATTACTTTATTTAAAATGATAAATTTTCCATCTGTCATTTGATTCATAATGAAATGACATTTGTTTAAACAATTTTTCCTAAAACATAAATATATAGTTCATAAGTTTTCTCATAGAGTACAGCAATTTTGGTATTAATAACGTTGAGAAAATCCATTTTTTGGCTAAACTAATAATATTTCGACCAAGTTTTTTATAAGAAAAAATATTTGTAATTAAAAATAAAAGGTAGTCTCGCTGAAACTTTTTTTCATATTCGTTTTAATTTCAGAGATAATGAATAAAAATAAAAATCCATTTATTTCAGGCAAACAAATTTTTTTACAAAATAATTTTTCTCACCCGAATGAATGTAGAATTTGGTGTTAAAATTATATTTTCTTTTGGTATTTAGGCGCCAGCGTCTGTCATATTTCGCATTCCATAAATTATTTGTTGCTATCACACAAGACGTATTCAGGAAATTTTCTGCTAGCCAATATTTCAGTATATATTCTTAAATAAACAAGTTTCATTATTTATTTTGTAATTTTTATAAACTATTGTCTTATCTTTGTTGAAATAAATATAAATTTTGGCCTAAAAAACTGTTAAATATTTTCTGTAAATAATAATTTTTAATTACAGTCCTGGATTACATGAAGGTCAGATTTGCTGTAATACAGGTGGAGACATCTTATTGCAGATATAACAAACGTCAAATAAAATTGACAAAGAAAAGCATATTTTATTTATTTATACGAAAATATATACAGACTATAAATTGAGGATTACATATCTAAATATGCTATAATATATTAATATAACATCGTTCTATTCATTAATATAATTTTCTGTGGCGTGAACTTATCTACACGTTACATCAGATTTTTGATTTGAGATTAGATGCTAGAAGGTTATAAACGCATGTGAGACATTGAATATATTGCAGAATATTATTTTATTCTTTATTTTGGCACGAAACAACGTTTCATCAACATGTTTACTTTCATAAATTTCAGGTTATCTTTAAATGTCACTTTGACGTTTAAAACTGTGAAAATCAAAATGGTCGTTACTCCGAACCTGTGACGTCACGGGGCAAGGGACGAAAGGGGGGTCTAGCTGCTGCGTTTTCAACAATGCCATTTTTAATCGCTATTTTTTCATTATTAAAGAACGATTTAAGAAAAAATAAAAATGCTACTCTATCGATTAAAGATAGTCGTTCATGACCTCATTTATAAGTTATTAATTATTCCTCAATATATATCTAGAACAAACTTATAACTAGTAGAACAAATAACATAAAATAATTTAACTAATGAGCAATAGTATCACAAGGAAGCACCATTCTGGTAAAATAGGACTAACAACAAACGCATTAAACCAGTTTGCTTTCAAGGCGTGCGATCATTTCTCGCAATTCCTCTTCAGTACAAACATTACGTACTGGTGGCGTAAATGAAGGAGGTGACGAAGTGTCAGACAAAGTCGGCGATGGATCAGTGTCTCTGGGAGTCGACTGAGCAGAATGATCCACGGTGCTCATCTTTTCCTCAAGGTTGTTGATGAGGGCAATGCAATTGTTCAGTTCATCTTTGATGCGAGTATTCTGTAAAGAATGCTAATCTCAAGAGAATTAATCCTAACTAATATAATAAATGCGAAAGTAACTCTATTTGTCTGTTACGTTTTCACCCCTAAACCGCTTAACCAATTTTGATGAATTTTGGTATAGAGATAGATTGGACCTTGAAGAAAGACATAGGCTACCTTTTGTAGCGAAAATAAAACTTGAAGGAGGTGAAATAGGGGATGAAAGTTTGTATGGAGAACCTATCATTTCTTCCGCTGAACCAATTTTGATGAATTTTGGTGTAAAGATAGATTGGACCTTGGAGAAAGACATAGGCTACCTTTTATCGTGCAAATAAAACTTGAAGGAGGTGAAATAGGGGATGAAAGTTTGTATGGACAACCCATCATGTCTCAAGTTAGGGATATAAAAATTCTTATTTATGCTTTTGGTAAGAAATAAGAGTGTTTTAGCGTTTTTGAAAAATCATCCCTCAAGGCAGTACAATAGGGGATGATTTCAATTATTTTTTCATCTTTGTATCTATAGTTAATTTTTAACCGTTAGCAGATTTTCAATATTTGTCGGAGACAGCTTGCATCATATGTACATAAGTAAAAGTACCCGATACATGTTTAGAAAAGGTCGCTGTTAGGTGGGGTGCGGGGATAGGCAGGGATAGGGAGGTCACTGGGCGGAGCCTGTTACATGTACGATGCGAGGCAAATTGCCGGCTCCCTACGCAGCACATGTCTCCGAAGTAAATGTAAAATATTATTGGTACACGTGAACGTTATTTTAGCTTTACCCGTGCGAAGCCGGGGCGGGTCGGCTAGTCTTAAAATATTTTAAACGTCAACTTTCGACTTCTAAACCCGAATCATTGTTGAAAATGACACTTCAAATTTTTTAATTAACCTCAACCAGCATTATTTTTGCCATAAAGAATTTAAAACATTTTAGTTTCCTGTTAACTATTTGACATATAATTGAAAAATGTGGTATAACTCCTTTTTATAATTGTATATCGTCGGCGACACAAGAAAATCTCGTAACTCCCTTGAATATGATTTTACAATAAACGGCATTTTATAATTGAAATATGTATTATTAACCCACAAGTAGTAGTAACAAGAAAAGAACATATTCAAATAAAAGAGTTAACGTTTAAATTTATTATTTTAACATTTTTTTGTTTTACGTTAAGAACATATTAATTTTACGCACGAATAAAGGAGTTACGAGATATTCTTGTGTCGCCGACGATATAAAAAAAAACTTTTTGTAAATTTTTGCGCGCACGGTGATTTCTAGGTAATTTTAACTAATTTACGTCAACTTAAAATATATTACCGAAATATATTTTTTTAAATTGCAAGGTAATTTAAATTGGTAAATTACCCAGTTACCAAAAATAAATTACGGTAGTTTTACATTCCTGAATGGCGATAATAATTTCCGTCATTAAAAATGATTTTTTTTGTTCGATTCGTTTGCAGTATATTGTTTAGTTATTATATTATAAGGTGTTATTATTATAAAGAATATTCAATTTGAAATCTTTTTTATATCGGTGTCTACTTTTTTTTAACTATAGGGAATACAGGGTTAAAATTTTCGGTCATAGTTTTTACCTGTTAATTTTAGAGGAAAAGTGTAATGAAGATAAATGTTTCTTATGTATTAGTCAGAGCAAAAGCAAATACACGATTTTAAGGCATCAGAGTGCCATGAGATATAAAACAAAAATTGATGTTTGTTGTTTCTGAAATATCTGGCTGATTTGACATTTCTATTGATTTTATTATTATTAGAATAGTGACAAGATAATCTAGGAGAAAATAATTTAAACACATATTCCAATAATAATAAAATCAATAGAAATGTTAAATCTGTCAGATAAGTCTGAAACAACAAACATAAATTAAAGTCTTATTTCTTATGGCACTTTGATAATAGGCTATTCCACAGTAACCAAAAATAGTAAAAGTTTATTGAAAATAAGAATGATAATAGTTAAAGGATAAGGAAAACCATACTTCTTTTATTATAAATTATTCCTTCTAGAAGACACGGGGAGTTTTGCTTTTGATGATGCAGGACATGTGTACGAATGTTTGAGCAAATAGGATCCAAGTATGACCTCCGATTTTGAGAAGCCCCGCCCTAACTAAGAATATACTTCTTCGGGTGTGTCGGATTTGTTCGGGTGACGTTCTAATTTCTTTATTTTTATAAAATGAGAAAAAAGTGAAATAAATTAAGTGAATTAATTTATTTTATGTCTCTAATAATGAATTATAATATTACAATTTAAATATACATTATTTTATAATTTGTTTAACAATTTTTCGTGGTTTGTGAACCACTGTTTGTTTACTTCTGGTATATCCACATTACCTACGTCACAAAGCAGATTTAAAATTCGGACCTTAATATCTCGCTTATTTGGAGGAATTTTTAACTCGGACTTTCACATGTGGCCTTATATTTTTATGTATTTCAAAAAAAAAAAATTTTTTTTAAAATGTTGTGGAATAGCCTATTGACTTTATTAATATGGCGTGATGATACATTTATTTAAATGTTGGAATTTGAAAGAATGTTGTATGTTTTTGTTGTAAAAATGTCTACAAATTTCGATATTCACCTCTGAACGTTGAGTCTCATTCTGGGACAAAATATGCTTCATATTAAGTTGACATTTTAGTAGATCGCCAACCGCCGAGCAAAACATAGAATTAAGCTGAACATAGCGATCAGCCGGAATTGTAGTCCGTTCTTTGTCAGCCTGTAACAAAAGTTAAGAGATACAAATATTTATTTGGCATTGGCTACAAAAGCTTAAATTATATGTTAAAACAAAATATTTTCGACTCAACTACATGTAAATCGAATATTTAATAAAAATGTACAGTGTGTTACAATAATCCTAATTCGTAATAGGCTATGAAAAAAAAAACTTGTCATTTTGAAAGTATTTAATTAAATGTCACTTAGGCAGGCGATATAAAAAATGTTATCTAAGGAAAATAAAGCTTTTCTTCTTGATCCCTTATTTTAGAAATAGAAATAAATTAGAAAAAGTGAATGGCAATATTATGTATCTTAGATTAATTTTGACAACTTGATTTTTGAAATGAATAATAATCAGACATGCGTTTCTGTGTTCATAGCCTACTCCGAATTAAGTTTTTTTCTGAACACACTGTATTATCAAATAATTATTTAGTTCATTTCTCATATTTTCTTGCACCGCTCATACACGGTTGAAGATAGAACAACGGCTGATGAAATTATATATTCAGCATGAAATTCTCTTTCTTTTCATGTCACCCATGATTTTTTTTACTTCATCGGCTCTCAAGTTACAGCCGTCTGAAGTTACCTACATAATTTTTCATCGAAACTAGAGATCCCATGAAGTAAAAAAATCATACATGACATGAAACGATAGAGAATTTCATGCTGAATATAGACTTTCATCAGCCGTTGTTGTATCTTCAACCGTGTATGAGCGGTGCATAAAAATAAGCAGGCACAAATAATTTTTTACGTCTGTTTTTTTTTCATTAAAATGGATTTATAAAGTATATCCTTTTTTAACACAAAACAAGTGTGAAAAAAAGTGCACTTTTTTTAACGTAAACGCGTGAAATAATGAAACGTTATGACATTTTTTCCACTTTTATTGCAGACGTAAAAAAAAAAATTGTTTGCAACTCGAGAAAAAAGTGTCTTATTTACTTCATAGGATTTGATGAACTTGCCTGGCTCGTTCAGTCAAACTTTCCTATTCGTGAAATAAGACTATACTTTTTACTCTTGTTGCATAAATAACTATTTTGGCATTATATTATGCATGTTAAAAGATCGAGACAACAACCCAATTTTTGTTTAAAGAATATTTAAAAATGTTTTAGAATTATGTATTTTTTTAATAAGTTAAACTTGTTTGCAATAAGCATGCTTTTTCTCTAACTCGAAATCTCTATAACTGAATGTAATTTCGCGGTCCCTTGAGTTTCGAGTTAAAGAGGTTCGAATGTACTTTGTAACTTACTAGTTCGGCTTTCAATGAATCCGTTTTTTTATAATAATAATCCAAACCAGATTTCAAAGTCTCCACGTCGTTAAGTAGTTGCCGCATTTGTGATTTTAAATCGGCATTCGCCTTCTGAGTAAATTTCAAATCGCGTTGCAAAGTATCGCACTTAGTTGTTAATTCTGCGTTACATTTTTTAAGTTTGCGGTTTTCAGTTTCGAACTGCTTGCTCTTTGCTTCGATGGCTAACTTCTACAACATACAATGAATGTATAAGAATAATAATACTGCATTATATTTGTAACCTGTTCGCATGCTCGTCCCAACTTTTCCATTGTCTCCTGGTACTGTTTTGATTCGGCCAATAGGCGGTTTTCAAAGGTTTTAGTTCGCTCCAATTCATTTTTACAGATTTCCTAAAAATGTTCATATATTTTTCATTTTTATTTATTTATTGAAACTAAACAGGCCCAAGGGCCTAATTACATAGTTTCATTAAAAACTAATTTATACACTAAATTAACTTTAAAAAAATACTTTCAAATACTTAACTAATGTAACTATATTATCTGTATATATATATATATATATATATATATATATATATATATATATATATATATATATCTACATTATTGTTATTAATATTCGGGTTCTATCCCGACCGACGCCAAATATTTCGAATTTTAAATGGCACAAAAGTGACCCCTGTGGTGCACTCTCCACGCCAGCAACGAGTGCCCGTGAGGTGACGCCTGGTAAGCGCCCGCACGGTACAAATATGTCATCATCATTACCGATATCTGCGATAAAGCAGATTGGCACACCCAGAAATGGGTAATATGCCATGATGATATATTTATTTTATTTATTTAATATTATTACAAATTAGGCAACATCTTATTAAAGGGAAATTTTTCCTAATTTCTAATTTATATCTTTTAATATAAAATATATCTTTTGGTTTCGAAAAAATATACATTGGTACATAAAAAGGTAATTTTGATAGTAAGTTAGGACACTGAATAATATTCTGAACTATTTTACAAATAAAAATAATATCTGAAATGTTTCGTCTGGTTTCTAATTTCAAGAAGGTAAAAATGCTTAGTAGTGTGGTATATGGCATGAAAGTTGGATTTTATCACATATTATAATTTTTTTTACTATACTAGGTGAATACTTAAAAACCGGACGTACAACTTTAACATCTAAAATCATACTTTTGTAATTTTCTGCTTCCCTAATGGGGAAGTTTTACAATTTTTGAAAATTATATATAGTTGCCAATCTGGTGACCCGGGTTCGATCCCGGCCAGTGCAGACCTTTAATCGCACAAAAGTGATCCCTGTGGTACACTCTCCACACCAGCTATAAGTGCCCGTGTTATATAATTTAATACTTACTTCCAACTGTTCATTTCGTTTTTGCAGAAAATTAATAATGTCTTCTTGAGAGGTATGACCCAACGGCAGAGTTAAAACAATTAATTCTTTCACATCAGAAAGAGTATAAATTACAAGTTCTGCACTACCAGATTCGACTTTTAGCTTAATATGCCTATAAAATTAATATTAATTAGGAGTGATTTAATATGAACATGTGATTTTAGTTTTATGTAATTTCCTGCTCTCCTTTTCATTTTACACAATGGGGTATTTTAATGAAATAAAATTTTATTTAATTAGAGAATAATTTAAAAAATCAAAATTTATTTGCTTATATTTTTTAAATGTCATCAGTTCTTAAGTCGTATTTTCACTTAATATTTAAAAATTCTTATCTGGTTTAAATTAAATAAAAAGAACTCAAAATTTTAGATTTATAATACATCATACAAATAATGTGAAAATTTCAGAATATAAAATAAAAAATTATTAGATTACCCCATTTTTGAAAGATATTTAAAATGTCTGTTAATTAGTATCAATATCCATGGTATGTTTTCTTTTTATCTGGTTTTCATAAATTTTATATATATGAGAATCTAATTTATTAATTAAATAAAAACCATAATAATTCTTTATAATAAAGATATGTTTCCATTTGAATAAACATCCATTATTTTGCTTTTTAGAAAAAAATTGATAGAATATGAATAAAATAATATTGTTTAAACAATTAATCCATAACGATATGTCATGGCTATTGCTACTAATTAACAGAAATTTTGAAATTTCTTTTTAAAATTGTGAAGAAACCACAAACATAAGAAATGTAAAAACATTTTGTATGTAACTTTTAATTCTACACAACATTGCTGCCAATATATAGCCGTACAATGAAAAAAAAGAACAGGAAATTTCATAAAACTAATATTACATGTTAAATTTCTGTGATAAACTCTAGCCATTACTACCCGATATAATTAAACGAAACCTTTTAAGGAACATAAATGTATTGTCTAAAACAGATTTCTACTGAAATGTAATATGTACAAAGTGTTTATCGATATTGAATGATTGTTGCATTCATAAAACTTACATCTTGCTCTCTGAGCACTGCATAAATAAAGTCTTTAGCTGCTGCGGGAAGTCTCCGAATTCGACCAGTAAATTCTGAGACCGCTTCATAGATTGATATAACTCTTCAGTTATTATGTTAGAGTATGATTCACTTACCATACCCGAATTAATTACAGTGATTTTCTAAAGAATATATACATTATTATCAATTTACAACAAAATCTTCATATATACTTACAATGTTTTTTTCATTTGGTTCTTGAAACAAAGAAATCACGTACTTTATTTCATCAATTATGCCAATTTTGATTTTGATGCATTTTATCAAAACTCGGTACAGGCAGTTATCAGTGTCGAAATTCATAAGCGACATTTTAATCTATAAAGAATACTACGTTAAAACTTAATATATGATGTTTTGAAAGACAGCCGATTCGTAAAAACTAACTCGTGAATTTAAAAATTTATACGAATGTAACTGTATCGGACTATATATTATACATGACATATTTTTCTTATAATACAAATAAATACAAATGGTTTCTGTATAATACATTACCTACTGTTATTAGTAGTTGTCACTAGTTATTTTTATTTAATTCAAACATAAAACGACATGTAAAGTGCAAACTAAAGTTGAACAGTCACTTCATAAAAACATGTAACATATGATAGTATGTAATAATCTCTTGTTTTTGAACACTTGATAACTTTGTTTTTATTATAAAAAATAAATAAATAAGTAATATTTCGTGAAATTAATAGTTTTACTTATCTATTCAGAATATATTTTATACAATAATGACTGAGACTGACACGAAGATTTGCCGCCAATTTGCAACCACAACAAACCTTTTAACCTATGATTTTGAAAACTCAAAAACAACTTTTATTTTTAACCTTCGGTTGTAATTGTACACAAAAGTAAACTAAAAGTTATATTATCCTAATTATATACTAGTCATTAATTATATTTCAATGTTTATTACAAAAAAAACTTTAAAGTAGAGCTAACACCAGTAAATGAATTACTAACCTACGAATTTGAAAACTAATGGAAATATCTTTGCATTAACGTTGAAAATATTGATATAGAAATGTATAAACAAATAATATCTTACCTAAATATAAGATCAACACTTATTATTTCCCTTTCTTGCAAAATCACTGACTGAACCGCACAGTATTTTCAAACAGAGTAATTATTCAGTCTGCCGCTAGAGGTCAACGAGTTGCAATGAGCGCATGACGCATGTTGTGGGAATGATTGTCAAATCGCATAAAATATCAGGGAAACGTTAAAAATATTTATTATATAGTAAAAGAAGCAATATTAAGTACATATATTAACTAAAAATTTATAATAGTATGCAAGTATAATTTCAGATATGTGATATTTCTGTTCTACTGTTGATTGTCGACATTTTGTGTAAGTTGAGGGTTAAAAGTTTTGTTTGTTTACGTTAAAATAATAAAATATAATTATTCCAGAATATAACGCTTACTTATTAGCAATATTCACGTGTTTTATGACTCAAATAACTTAATTATAAGTAGTTAACAAACAATCTATATTATTGCTGTATGACCTCCAACTTTTGTAAACTTTTGTCTCAACAATTATTTGATTTCAGATGTAAACTTTAGCGCATATTCAATTCAGCATTTGAATGGATATGATTTTGAACTCGAATGAAGTTGATTTCGAAAAAGATGTCACACTGCATGGTATTCAAGGGCGACTCGAGCAATGGGACAAACAAAAGCAGTGGTGTAAGTTCCAAGCAAGACAAACTCTTCGACCCGTCGATTGACATGATGGTAAATGACTTTGACGACGAGCAAACATTAGAAGAGGAAGAAGCTTTGGCTGCAGTTGAAGCAGAGGACCCTCATGCTGAATTATCTAGTCTTCAGAGGGTAAGTTCTTCGGTTATAACTTCTTTCATATGTTTTATTTACTATTCCTTTCCACGAAAAACTTTCTAACTTTGCATGATCACTTGCAACTCTACTTTTAATTATTGAGTAATATGTTTTGACCATTTTATTTTTAAGTAACAAGTATTTGAAAACCTGTAAATTTTGAATTATAGTCTTCAGGTTATTTTTTATATATAAATTTTTTGATAGGGTAGTTGCGCATTTTCTAATTTATTTTTTTTCTGAAATAATTGAAGTTATTCACTTTAATACATGTTTTACGTATATTTTTCAAAATATAGTTTTTATAAAAAAGATCTTATTTCAAATTTTCCCGTGTGTGACATGTATTGTTAATACCAATCACAGTTTTTCTTGCTCTAGCGGTACACTCGCGGTAGTACATTCTGCATACAGTTGGCTACCATTTTTATCTGAGAGTGTACAGACTAGCGTATAATTTGTTATTGGCGAAGAAAATAAACTCGTAGCCACCTGGTGGCAAAATTATGAAGTTTTTTTTATTAAATATTTAAATACTTTATGTTTAGAAAATACAATGTAAATTTCAAAATCAAAATGTATATAGAAGTAAGATTTTCGCAATAAGCCATGTTATTAATTTATTCAAGGAAAGTTATGAAAATGTCAGGAAATCTTTGAAATTGTTCGCCACCCTGAAAACCTAATACGATTTAGGTGATAATTACATTATTAAAGTGTAAATGATTAGGCTTGCCAGATTTTGGAAACTCCAGACGGGTCGTTTTTTATTTTTTAATTGGCCAAAACTTACCTCCTCCCTTTTACAAAATTAACGCTAGCGAGTTTTTCGTGCATTTAATAACAATCCATAAATATAATAATATAAAATATAATTGTTATTATTAAACATCATTTGCATACAATGATGAATTTATTGTTCATAATGTAATACCATTTGACTTCATTCATCACTCCCTGATTCACGCTATCACCGTTGATGATTCAGTATGAGTACGGAAAATTCACTCCTCAATGATTAACGAATTTTTACATAAAATTCATATAAGTTTATGATGACCGGGCCAAAATGACAAACCAATAGGGTACTATACCATGGTCAAATTTTAACTATATTAAATAAGATGACGAAAATATACATAAATTAACGAGTATTAGTGAAATTTTTTTGTTTAAATATTGATTAGGTTGCAAACTACAACCGATTGAAGTTGATAACTAATTGGGTATGACGCGTTAGTTCCTAAGAATTTGATTGGTCGCCTGATTTTAAAAAGGAGATTCGCGCGTCTGCTGTATTCACCTTTAAAAGATTAAGATTATGAACTGTCACCTAACAAAAAATTTAACAATTTTGTGTTTGATGAATTTGTTTAATTATAATATCTAGTAATATTAACAACAATAATAATGTATTTATAATTAAATCAATTTATAATATTAATTAAATTAATAATAATGACAAAAATTTGAAATATTGAAACTTCCAAACAAACAAACACTAGGGCCATCCATCGTCCATATCTTGCGTATTACGTAAATTTTTTAAGTCGCGTTTGCACTAAAATTCTTATTTCATTCTGATCTTACGAAAAAAAAATGGTATAGGACCCTATTGGGATACTGGGCTATGCTTCTGAAACCGGGACTGTCTGGCAAGCCTATGAATGATATTTATGTATTTAATTTATTAGAACTTATACCATACAAAACTTTGTTTTTCTTTTTGTTACTTTTAATGTAAAAATTATTTTATAAAACTATAAACCAGTGTTTCCCAAACTTTGTTGGTCCACGGTCCCTTTTTCTCCCAGGTTTTACAGAGGCCCGTCTTGATTTGCATTTGTTTAAAAACCCGCACAGTGACGATCGTTACCAATGCATTTAAATATAAATTACACCTATATTACGCTTATTTATGCAAAAGCAATTTAATATATTTTTAATAGTCTATATAGCACTTGTCCTAAAAAGTCTGTGGACTTCAAGGAACAGACTGCAGACCATAGTTTGGGAAACATTGAAACCAAATTTTATTATTTTAAATGTAAAAAATTATTTTATAAAAGTATAATTGAACTTTATTGTTTTTTATTTTGTTTGTGGTCTGTGTTCTATGTTTTTACCTATGTTTATGTACCTATCCTTGCATTTACCGAAATTTTCTGTCAAATTCTATTTTAAAATAATATTTTTTAAATCTAAACTTTAAAAATGTACAATTTTTTGTTCAATAATGACAACAATTTTTATATTTTATATTTTGCTTCCACTTTTCTCGAGCTAATTTCATATTATCTTTCAATATTAATTTATTTAAGCAAATAATCTTATTGGCTTATTAAAACTATTTAAATAATACACTTTTATAAGACCTAAATTTTATAAAAATAATATTTTGAAGTGAGAAAAAGACTTGCTCATGTGTGCTAAACAAGATTTTTTCCACAATTTGAAATATATGTATTTGAAACAAGTATTTGAATTAGATTAAGTATTTTAAGTAATTATTTGAAATTTTTTAAAATAAAAGTATTTTGTATTTTTAGTTCAAATACTTTTCATAAGTATTTTATATTTTAATACATTAAAATACTATTATTTTTTTATTTGAAATATATTTTTGTATTTAAAATACACAAGAATTTGAAAAAGATTTATGTATTTGAAATAGAAACCCTCTGTCATGTGTGGTCTGTTAGTGTATATAATATGGAATAATTCCCTAATTTTTTTCTTTGAAAAGCAAATGCCTATATTAATGCAGGAGTTTATTTTTAATATTAATAAAAATACGCGAATAAGTGGAATTCGAAAAACATTTTTACGATACCGGAACATATCTTTTATTTTCATATAATTAAAAGTAAAAGTATTTGAAATATTAGTATATTTGAAATACTAAAAAAATAATCGTATTTCACGAAATATATGAAATACTTTTATTTGGTATTTTGTATTTTCTATTTGAAATACGTTTTTTTTCAAGTATTTTATACAACACTGACTTTTTTATTAACAAAAAATCATATTTAATGTAAAGTTAACTAAAAAAAAATATTGTTTCTTTATGTAGAATGGTAGATATTTATTGTACAATTTGTAACTCCACCAAAATTTATGACTCCTGAATTAGATTATTATAGGCTTGTGTATTTTGCTCACTTGTGAAGAAAATTATTTACTTTGCTCACTTTTGATTGAACATGTTACTTTGCTAACGATTGTAGAAAAAATTGTTTATCCTTAATTATAGATTAGCTTGTATTAGACAATTCTTACCTTTAACTTTTCCGTGTAACTTTAATATTTCAGCAGATATATGCGGGACAATGAAAAACCAACCACTCTGTATACACATCAATAAATGACCAATAATAATTTTAATAAAAAAATTATGTATCATAAAATTTTATTGAGAACATTTTTTTAATTTGCTTGTATGAATCAGACCAACCCTGATTTCTTCTGCATAACTTCTTAGAATTTGCTGATAGAGATTACCATGTTGAGTGCATATCAAAACAAATTCTTCAGCGAGTTGTCATAGCGCAAATAAAAAGTCACTATTTCATGATATTTTCACCATCTCTATAATTTTTTTAAAAATTTAATTTTAATTGTTTTTCAATATTAAATATGTGGCCCTATATGAATATAATCTTAAAACAGATTTCTAAACCAGAAAAAAGGAAGGCTAAATATTAATTTAGGGACATTTGTTTGCTTTCATTATTGCGTTAGTACTTCACCATAACAAATTGAAGGGGGCCGGGTTTTCTAATGTTTATAAAGTCTTAAGTTTTTAATTTGCAAAGTTTTTTTTTAATATAAAATCAGTGAATTATATATTGAAAAATGAATGCATTATTGGCTGTTGTTGAAGCTATTGTGGTATGTATTTTGCTATTATTATTACAGGGTGTTACCCTTAAAACAACCAGTTTTGGGCGAATTAATTTTAGAGGAAAATGTTATATACAAAAAATTATCTGGAAAAACGGGTCAATTTATTAGTAATAAGAAACCGAAAATTCAATCAGTGCCTCTCAAACAGCAGGACAAAATTATTATTTTTAAATGGTACATTATATAACTTTTTAGTCCATTAGATAGAGAAGTTTTTATGATTTCATAGATACAGTGTGTTCAAAAAAATCCTAATTCGGAGTAGGCAATGAACAAAAATACGTATGTCAATTTGATAGTATTTAATTAAATGTCATTTTGACACGAGATATAGTCACAAATGTTATCTAATGAAATCAAAGCTTTTATTTTTTGAATCCTTATTTTAGAAACAGAAATAAATTAGAAAATGGTGATTGGCAATATTTTGTATCCTTCTTTATTATACACTGTATAAATATTGTGTAGGGTTGTATATGTCACAATATTGAAAAAGGCTATGCCATAAAACACAGTATTGATACGGCTGGTACGTAGGTTACACTAGTAGTATAGCTATTTTTATTACACTATTTCTAATATTAATACCATTTTTCTCAAAATAATTGTTATACAACTCTATATAACATTTATAATGCTGAAATCAGAATAAAAATTTTTATATAATGAACTAATAAATTATATCATTTATAAAATATAATTTTGTTTTACAGTTTGAGAACCACTAGTTGAATTTTTGGTTTGTTATTACTCATAAATTAGTCCTTTATTCTTGATAATTTTTTGTAAAAAACATTTTTCTCTAGTCATGATTTCGTCCAAAAAAAGCACTGGTTGTTTTAAAGCAAATATTTCGTAGTAACATTTTTTTGAATTCTCAATTTTTTTAGTATTTTTAAGCAGGCAATGAATTTTTTTTTACAAAACTAAAGATTTTTAATACAATATCTAGAAGGTTTACAAAAAAAAAGTTACTAAGAAATATTGTTGCTCTCCAAAAAAGCTCTGATTGTGTTAAAGGAAACACCCTGTATATGAATATAAATATACCTGTATATGAATATACCGGGTGTAACATGAAAACCGGGCCATAGGCGTTTAACATTTTAGACAAAAATGATGCTCCAAATAAATGTTGTTTCTAAGCTACAGGAAAAAACTCGTTTTTCGCTCATTTCGAAAATATCTCATATCTTATTTATTATAGTAGTTAGAGAAAAATTGTTTTAGCAAATTTTGTCCGCTTTTTAAGTAAAATAAAATGGCTTTAATATATATTTTTAAAACTTTACAATTCTCGATATATAGTACAAACTTATGATTTTTTAAATGGCAACCCATGTTGAATATTGTATCATCTTTTTGCTTATTTCAGACGCTTTTCATGTCTACACATGAATAAAAGATGAATTATTAATTTTTTGGGCCGAAAAAATTGAAAATTATTAAGAAAAAATGAAAAAAATCTATTACAGTTCATCATTTGTTTATTTTGAATCCATATCTATTAATCATGTTCTCAAAATTATTCTAAACCAATTATTTCCGGATTAGTTAAATTATATTATTTTGTCATTTGCACAAATTATTTATTTACTTCTCATTAATATTTTGTTTATAGAAAATGAGTACTTTGTAGATTTTCGAAATTATATTTATTAAAAACAATAATTACAAACAGTATGTATTCCTATTTCCTAAAACAATGTTTATTTTATTGTTCAACTTCATGTTAATCGCCCCCTTCATTTTAATGGACGAAAGTTAAATTTAGTAACAGTTTGGTTTTATTGTTACAATTCCACTCTTAAGTATTCTTATTCATTAGGTTGTGTTAAAAGTTGTTGATACAGTTTTATTATAAATTGACCGAGGTGCAAACGTGAACACGATTATACAGTACGTATTAAATTTATATATATTTGGATTAAATGAATGTATGTAATAAATTATATGCTTTGAGAGCGAAAGTTTCCGATGAGAAAAGATGAGCTTATATCAATGTGGAGGGATGTATGGCGAAAAATTGAATGATTGTTTTAACTACTCATCAATAAAGAACATTGAAAAATAAGTCATATAGTTAAGTATTGTACCGAGTTAGTTAGTTCCCGCTAAAAATTTGAGATCAAAATGAAAATTCCCTTTGGAAAGCAGTTATTATTAAACGAATCGGTCATTCTGCCTTTAATATAAGAAATTTGTATAGTTCCTAGGGACATAATGTATACGTATAATTTATTTTTTTTTCGTAGGAAGGAGACATGCCTTTGGAGGAGCTGCTCGCTTTGTACGGCTACGGAAGCCACGAGGCAGAGACCGAGGCAAGAGAGATGGACCCCGAGCAACCACAAGAACCCGAGGCAGACCCAGACGCCGATGTTGAGGCAGATGAAGAGCCGGACGCGGACGCCGACGCCGACGGTGAGGGTGAGGGTGAAGGTGAAGGCGAGGGCGAGGGTGAGATAGAAACCGACCCGGTGGAGGAGGACTCTAAGATGCAACTAGAGCCTTCCAAGCTCCAGCAACTGTATGATCCCATACCGGAAAATGAACATGACGGCCAGGATGGGTCTAGGTTGCTTAGATGTTAGTATAAATATTTTTCCGTATTTTGCATGTTCTTGTCGAATATCGAATCTGGTGTATTTTGGTTCGACGAAGTGTGCAATCGAAAAACTAATATAACATGCACTAATTACATTCGATCTATCAATTTTCCTTTTAAATATACGAGTCCAAACTCATAATAGTTGGCCGGTTTATATTTTCAACAAACAAATTATAAAATCAGCGCAAATAGTAAGAAATTTTTATAAATTTCTTTCGAATAGTTTACAGGGAATTTATTTTAACATGCAACATATGGTCAATCGCTTCCATGGTTACTCACTATTGTCAAAAAATGACAGCAATGTCGGGTCCCGTGGCCGCGTGCCTGAGTGTCTGGTCGCGAACCTGGGGGAACCGGGTTCGATCCCGACAGACGCCAAATATTTCCAATTTTAAATGGCACAAAAGTGACCCACGTGGTGCACTCTCCACACCAGCTATGAGTGCCTGTGAGGTGACGCCTGGTAAGCGCCCACACGGTAAAATATATCGTCATCATTACCGATGTCTACATGAGTTGTAGATACTGGCACATCCAGAAATGGGTAATATGCCGTGATGATATATTTATTTATTTATTTTATTTTTTAAAATGCAATATACAAAATTTGTAGTTTTTTATTATCAAAACTAATTTTCAATAAATTAGCCTGCATGAGATTAACAAAAAATCAAAATATGAATGTTGCACATCTTAACAAACTTCAGTTTACAAAAATTCATAACTTTCATGTAATAAATGTTAAAAATACCCCCATTCACACTGAGGCAATATTCTAGTCGATCGTAATTGACACCATTTGTAATGTGTTCTGGAGGTATCTCCTGTGCTGCAATACTATCTATAATGTTGCATTTTAAAATGGACAATTATTATATAGCCGTCATTTTTTGACAATAGTGAGTAACTATGAAAGTGACTGACTATATGTTGCATTTTAAAATAAATTCCCTGTAGATTTTAAACTTACAAAAACCGAATGGTTATTCAAGTACTCCGCCATTTAATATTGAGATATATCACCTTTATTAGTAATAACAGTTTTAATTTGATTAGGCATTGTATCTACAAGTTCTGCACATTTTTTTGTTAGAGTATTGTCTCATATGTCTTGCAAGGTAGGTTTTCACTGGATTTTTACAAAATTGTTTTTCATATTGTGCTAAAAGTAAAGGACGGCGGCGTCTCGGTAGAAGATAAATCTGGACTAGAAGATGGCTCTTAAATGCCAGTTGAATTATTATTATTCCTCATTTGGCCCACAGTTTTTGTAAGTTTTAAGTCTATATTTAAAGTAGTTAAATTTTGTAGAAATTTTTGTGTCGGGTTTATAATTTGTTGAAAATGTAAGCTGGGCGAACTATTAATAGCCTGATGGGTTTGTAATAGTAATCAATGGTTATCGCACGGCTTAATTGCACCAGTACGAATAGGCCACGAAACAATATTTCTACTATGGTTCTACCACTAGTAAAACCATTATTATTGATGACTGTATAAAAAATAGAGTGCACAGTCTTCAAAATTTTAAGAGTGAATCTACTCATATAACATTTTTATTGATAATAAAATAAAATATACCCCTAACCTTCAAATTAAGTGGAAATAAAACTATATACTTATATACAATGTTCTGATCTTCAGTAGTAAAATTTTACGCGAAGCCGTCTTAAAAGAATAAAGACAAATTAGAAATACTGAATATGAACTATGCGAGAGGACCCGACACCCTTTTTTTCTCAGAGAGGGGTTAAGTTTACTCAACACGTAAATCATGCCAGAGGTCTTAACGACTTTTAAACTCCATAATATTCAATTATTAAGTATAATACAGGATGGAACAGAAATAAGTACATTAAATTTAATCAGTGATAGAACTTGACAAGAGCAACAATATTTCTTAGTAATTTTGTCTCGAAATCGCAATTTATTTTTTGGAAAAAAAAATTCCAGTTTCGAGACATATACTGGTGAAACAGGAAAAAAGTGACATGGCAGAACTCGTCGAGAGCAAGAATATTTCTTAGTAATATTTTTTTGAATTCTCATTTTTTTTTAGTAGTTTTAGACAGGTAATGATTTTTTTTTTTACAAAACAAGATTTTTACATAATATGTAGAAGGTTTACAGAAATAGTTACTAAGAAATATTGTTACTCTTGACGAGTTATATCACTGGTTAAATTTAATGTTCCTATTTCTGTTACACCTGTATATTTATCAATGAAGTGGATATGTTAACCTCCTTAACAATACTAATCATATACTTGAACGATATTTCATTTTTAAATACTTTATTTTGAAAACGATGTACGTATAATATACATATTTGTTTTATTCAAATATCAGCTCAGATAACATTATTGGCATTTGTAAATTTTGTTAATTTTTGGTCATATTGTTTTTCAATGTGTTTTTAAGTCCTAATTTACTAATAAGGTATTTTTGTTATTTTTCTTCATAGCAGTGTCTAGGGTTCATAGTGAAGAGGAAGATGACGATTATGATTATAGTCCAGATGAGGACGAATGGAAGAAGGTGAGAGAATATTTTTAATTATATTGACTGACGACACACTATCACGTATACGACAGTCGAGCTCTACCAACTTCATTTGGAACTATGATTGTTTGGTTTGGTATTTATTTAAATAAATGATTTATTTACATACCTTATTGACAACTGTAGAGAATCGATATGACATCTGGTGACTAAATTTTAAACTAGTGCATGGCGGTAGGTGCGAGCAAATGCAACATAATGTTAGCATACATTTTTTAAAAGTATTTCTTTTATACGAAAATGAATGTTGCAAAACGCGCTAAAAGCATTATTATGTGTTGCGTATAGGGGTGTCATTCGCTTTTGAGTAGGGAAACTCATTTAAGTTTCCACATTTTTCGAAAAATAGGTAAAAATAAAGTGACTATAACTAAAAATGCCGGCATTCAACAAACATTGGATAGATTTCAAGCTTGGAAGTATGTTTTACGTTCTGGAAAACAAATTTCCAAGTATATAAGAGTATGTTCGAGACATTTTAAAGACAGTGGCTGTTAGCACAAGCCTTGTTTTAACTAAAACACTGTTTTAAAAAATGCCAAATTCAAATTTCAATATTTAATTTTACCCTTAAGTGTATAGAACGATTTTTTTTAAATATTTGTTTGAATATAAAATATGTTCTGCTTTAAAATTATATTTTGATAAATTTGATATTATTTATTTTTATTATTAAATAATGAAATTTGACATTTCTTAAAACAGCGTTTTAGTTAAAACAGGGCTTCTGCTACCAGCTAATGACTTTATTCTTCCAGGTATTATTATTAATAATTATATTTGAAACATATTTATGATTATTTAAATTTTTAGAAATTCCTTCTCAACGGAGAAATAAAAAAAAAATGCTGTACCATATTTGTGACGACAGAGCACTTGCTTAAAGACAGAGTGATACTACATTTATAATTTCTAAATAACTATCGGTAATTCCACATAATATAATGTGATTCGCATTCAGAACTTCTTTGCCTGTTTACAAGATTAATATTTTAAATAAAGTAGTAAATGATAATCATACCTTCAACAATATTCCTAGAATGATCAGTAGCCTTTAGAAAGTCAAATATCTGAACAATACTTAGCTTCATTTTCAAAAAACACAAGCAAAATTGTATCAAATGACAGTGACAGATTGTACACCTACCGTCATGCATCCGCCATATTGAAAATGCTTGCAGCGCCTCTATCGGTTATTTCAGTTGAGAATACTGCACTAGTACTTTTAAATAAATAGAAAGTAATAATAATCTTCTCTCTTGTATATTTTGCTGTCAGCTGTCACAATTTTAAGATTACTGTTTCATTTTGTGAAGCGTAAATGTATGTGCGTGTGAGGAAGAATTGTCTTTGTGTGAGTATGAAACTCTGACGTCACAAATTTAGTCCGTGTTTACAACCGCGAAAGTTTTTAGCAAATTTATGAACGAAAAGTCGCATCTTTCAAATTATTTTCTATTACTATATTTATTAAATGAGATGGATTTCATGATTTTATAAAAAAAATCGACATTTTTTTTAATGATCCCATTATGGAAAGACAATTTTGAAGAAAAAATAGTAATAAATAAGTAATAATAAATAATAAAATCAAAAGAAATGTTAGATATCTCAGAAACAACAAACATAAATAAATGTTTTATTTTTTATATCACTTTGTTAATTGCCTGAAATCGTGTATTTTCTTTTGTTGTACATAAGAAATATTTTTCTTCATTACACTTTAAATTAAAATTTTAACAAAATAAGTAGACATCCGGTAGTATGTTTTTACGTAGAAATCTTAATATTTTTTGGCATTAGTTCCCTTCTTATCATGAATGAATAAAAATGTCTTTTTCTAGACGATCATGGTAGGCCAAGACTACCAAGCCGGCATTCCTGAAGGTCTCTGTAGTTACGACGACGCTCTCCCTTACGAGAACGAAGACAAGCTTTTATGGGACCCGCACCCTCTCCCAGAGGCCCAAACCGAGGACTACCTATGGCGCGCCACAGTTGGGGGCCCCGGTGTGGCCTCCTTGCCCAGGGGCTGCCAACTTCGCGACGATGAGCAAGCTCTCTTTCTGCTCCTACAATGCGGGCACAATGTGGAGGAGGCCCTTCGCCGAAGAAGGATAAATTCTATTCCTGCTGAGCAGATGAGCCTCTGGTCCGAAGAGGAGTGTAGGAACTTTGAAAATGGGTTGAGAAGTTACGGAAAGGATTTCCACATGATCCAACAGAATAAGGTAGGTTGTGGTTAGCCATATACCTATTAACTAATATATTGCGGATCCTTTGCTTTTCTTGAAGGAAACACTGTGAAATGGAAATATCATTTCTGCATAAGTCTATCTCACACAAACACCCAACCGCGAATTATGCGCATGCTTGGAAACCTTGACTAGTATTGGGTAACGAGGAAATCATGATCACTTTTTGCGAATCACAGAGTTCTGTTTATTAACGACTAGCTCGAGAAATTTTAAATTTAAATTTGAGAAATTAAACAATGTACCTACTATTTTTTTGTATGTAAATTCTTGAATATAAATATTAGTAATAATAAAAAACATTGACATATTCTAGTGTTAAATTTGAATTAAATAATTTACTTTGTTGTACTGTAAGAATAATAGGAATACAATCTGCTCAGGATTAATTTATTTAGGTGACAATAAATTACTGTACGAAACACAAAGCAAATGCTTTCGAAGTGCAACTACAAACAGAAATGAAATCAAACGTCAAAGTCAAACCATGTGCTCGCTGCATCACTAGGGCAGCGTTACAAAACCAAGAATGCCGAGTTTTGGCGTAGAGTATGATGTGTTGTGTTTTGGAACGAATGAGAGTTTTGTTGAAGTAAAAAATTTAAACTAAATTAAAAATAATTTTAAAAAACTAACAAAACTGCTTATAATTACAACATTAATGTCAAACCCGTAATAAAAGCGCTTTTATGGAGCACTCTCCCCAATATAATGTGAAAGTACGCTCCATAAAAGCGCTTTTATTATAAAAGTATGCTCGTAATACACGCCAACGTATTTACTTATGTTTATTTTCAACCAAAAGCATGTTTTCTTCCTCAAGAAGACAAATTACTTTCATATGTTGAGAATCGTGAGCATCTACGTTCGAAAATATTGTGGAGTAATTTCTATACCCTCCTCTTTAGTAGAGTAAGTAGAAGATCACTTTGGAGTAAACTCTGGCTGTTTTGGAACAGGTTGAGTTAACTCTGAGAGTAAGGTTATTAGTTTTGAAACGACTTTGAATAATTTCGTACTTTAAAAGTAGGATTTTGGAACGCAGCCCAGCCAGCGACGCTGTCAGCGTTAGCCAATAGTAGTCAAGATTTCTCAGCATGCGCATAATTGCCGGTTGGGTGTTTGTGAGAGATAGACTTATGCAGAAATGATATTTCCATTTCACTGTGTTTCCTTTACCTACTCTTATGGGAAAGATACGAGCATTAGCAATATATTAGTTAATAAGGTATATGTGGTTAGCACAAATATATGAATTTCGGTTGCGCGGTCTATGTGGATGTTAGAAGGAATCTTTTAAGAAATGATTCAATGAACTGTTTCGACATTATGTCATCTTTGACACATGGATCTCCGTTTTCACGCAACAACTATTCGAAATTTTACAAATAAACTCATGGTACATAATAATGGGCCCATAAACCTTATTCGAAATATCGAAATACACAAATAACAAATTTATATAAAAATCGTATAATATTTACTGATTAAAAGTAGTAAAAATCTGTGGGTTTTTCAGGTGAGAACAAGATCAGTAGGCGAACTAGTCCAGTTTTACTATTTATGGAAGAAAACAGAACGGCACGATGTTTTTGCGAACAAAGCGCGTCTGGAGAAGAAAAAATACACATTGCATCCAGGGTTAACGGACTTCATGGACCGATTCCTTGAAGAGCAAGACGGTGGACGGGACCGTAGCTCGTCGCCCAATATGCAATGCGTAGGTACAGGTCCACCAGACCCAAAAAAGCAAGCTGTTGTGCAACCTAACGCGAACGCGGTCGTACCTCTCACTGCCAACACAACTACAAATCAACCCCTTCCCACGGCTAACATGGAACAAAGTGATGTGAGAATGTGAATTTAACTCCTTCTAAGCTTCAACAAAGTGTCATATTTTTTTTATCGTATTTTTTCGTCGTATAAAAAACATACAATGTTGGAAAACAGTATGGAAACTATTATAAATTGCCGTTTTTACATGTTTCCGCTAATTTCAATTTACGGTCAGTATATTAAAGAAGCAATTCACAAAATATCTCGAAAGTACCGTTAGTATTTTTAACGTGAAACATTGGGTTTGTCATATCCATGGTTACGACTCGACATTTGATTGACAGCAATGTATTTCCCTGTCCCATTTAAAATTAAACATAGGGAACGAATCTGACAGAATTATTAAATTTAAATATTGTAAGAAATTTAGCCAATATATATTTAGGAAATATATCGTCATCATTACCAATGTCTACATGTATTGTAGATACTGGCACACCCAGTAATGGGTAATATGCCGTGATGATATATTTATTTATTTAAGAAATTTAGCCGAGTCAGAAAACCGCTCGAGATCACTAAACATATTTCGGGCACAAGGTGCACACAATATTTTTTCTACATCTAAATAATTAATTTTTAGAAAACAGGTATAATTAAACAAAATTAACCTCTACTGATATCTTGTCAATATGACAGAAAATCGTTGAATTTTCCTATAAGTAACAACTTGACATTTGATTGACAGCAATGTATTTGCCTGTCTCATTTAAAATTAAACGCGAAAAAGTATTATATTTAAATAAAAAATAAAATAAATAAATATATCATCACGGCATATTACCCATTTCTGGGTGTGCCAGTATCTATATTTAAATATTGTAAGAAATTTAGCAGAGTCAGAAAATTAATCGGGCACAAGTGCACACAATATTTTTTCTACATCTAAATAATTAATTTTTAGAAAACAGGTATAATTATTTAAACAAAATTAACCTCTACTGATATCTTGTCAATATGACAGATAATCGTTGAATTTTCCTATAAGTAACAACTTGACATTTGATTGACAGCAATGTATTTGCCTATCTCATTTAAAATGAAACATGAAGTATTATATTTAAATATTGTATTAAATTTAGCCAAGTCAGAAAATCACTCGGGCACAAGGTGCACATAATATTTTTTCTACAACTAAATTTAATTTAGAAAGCAGTTATGATTATTTAAACAAAATTAACCTCTATTGACGTCTTATCAAATGTCAAATTCGTTCCCTATGTTTCATTTTAAATGGGACAGGCAAATACATTGCTGTCAAGTCGTAACCGTGGATATGACAATTCCAATGTTTCACTTATAAAATACTCACGGTATATAAAAATCCGATTGAAAGAAATATTAGTTGCCTTGATTTTTTTAAAAAAAGTTAATCGCACGTTATAGGAGCAGAGGAACAACGAATAAAAAACAAGCAATATTAGCGCCACCATAATTTGTATTCGCAATATTCTCAAACGTTTGTCTAATTATTTTTTCTTTTTCATGAATATGACATGTTTATATTGTGGATATTCAAGTTCAATTTTGTTACACTGGCAAAACAAGTCAAAACGCACTCAAAATATATATGACCTACAGAACAGTGTCAAACTTGGTAAATTTTATTGTATATAGTCGGTAAATCTGATCGTGTATAAAGTATGGCTGCGTGTATGTTGATCAAGTTTGTATTTGAGTAATAATTTGAATTGTAAATGCTAATGGAATCATTTCAAAAAATATAATTTTGTTTTACAATTTCAGAACCACTAGTTGAATTATCGGTTTGTTATTACTGATAAATAAGTCCCTTATCATTATTTTGTAAATAACATTTTTCTCTAAAGTCATTAGTTACTCCAAAAAAGCACTGGTTTTTTAAAAGAAAATACCTGTATAATATGTCATTAAACTTTAAAATTTTATTTAAATTTTTAAAAAAATCTGTAAATTTAGAAACTATGTAACATAAAATATATATATTTATATAAATAGTTATAAGTACATTAAAAAAAAGAATAATTGGAAAATGTGGGATGACTGAATAATTAGAAAATGTGGGATGACTCTATTATTACAAATTGTATATTTGGACTTTAATGACCTGTACTTGAACCCACAATATAATATATCATAACAATATTTTAGCATTGCATTATGGCAGTGTTAATTAACCAGGGGGTCCTGGTGGTACTGGAAAATTTTTATTTATGGGGGACGCGAAAAATTTATAGAATATTTTTGTATTTTGAAACTAAACACATAATATTTTTTTTTTCTTATTATTCCGAGAGTTTTTTTTATCAGTGAATATAAGCGTTTGTTATGACCGTACTTACATTTTAAATTTTTTTTTTTAAAACTGAACATAGGGAGTTATCAAAGTCATCAAACTGTCATCTTTCCAAATAATGTATACAATAAATGAAGAAAAAGTACAAATCATAAATATGGTATAAGTCCAGTATGACTAATGAATCTAATAGCCAAAACAGACGACGAAAGTTAATGATAATTAACCTCTAATTATTAATTTAACATTTCGTATGTAGTATTTCAATTATATAATGATCATTATAAACGTAATTTCAATGGGAGCGTTTAAGGAACTAATGGCGCTGTAGTTCCTGACACATTTATCCCCTCCAGATTTTTTGTTATCATTCAACTGTCAATTTGACATTTGTAAATAGGCTATTCCACAGTAATCAAAAATAGTAAAAATTTATTGAAAATAAGAATGACAATAGTTAAAGGATAAAGAAAACCATATTTCTTTTATTATAAATTATTCCGTCTAGAAGACACGGGGAGGTTTGCTTTTGATGATGCAGGACATGTGCACGAGTGTTTGAGCAAATAGGATCCAAGTATGACCTCCGATTTTGAGAAGCCCCGCCCTAACTAAGAATATACTTCTTCGGGTGTGTCGGATCTGTTCGGTTGCTGTTCGGGTGACGTTCTAATTTCTTTATTTTTATAAAATGAGAAAAAAAGTGAAATAATTTATTTTATGCCTCTAATAATGAATTATAATATTACAATTTAAATATACATTATTTTGTAATTTGTTTAACAATTTTTCGTGATTTGTGAACCACTGTTTGTTTACTTCTGGTATATCCACATTACCTACGTCACAAAGCAGATTTACAATTCGGACCTTAATATCTCGCTTATTTGGAGGAATTTTTAACTCGGTCTTTCACATGTGGTCTTATATTTTTATGTATTTCAAGAAAAATTTAAAAAAAAAATGTGGAATAGACTATTATATAACCAAACAAAATGCCTTGTTGCTGTGTAAAGGAATGCAGAAATAAAATAGGGCATTCATTTCCAAAAACAGAAAACTTTTGTTTACATTTCACTTCACACGTGGTATGCTTTGTAATGCGCAAACGCGAACATGCGAATTAAAGGTTCATTCACAAATCGAAATTAGTTTTAGTTTCATGATATTTATATTTAACACAATTTAACAGTAAATTATGAGGGTATTCACTACACGATTTGTGAATGGTGTCAATGTTCTTAAAATAAAAACATAAATCATAAAACTAATTTCGATTTGGCTGTAAAGGAAACATTTTTTTGTCAAAAAGACAGTGTATATACTGTCTTTTTTTACAAAATTATGTGAACAGTTGTGCTGCCACCTGCAAAAGTTTGGCGTGAACGCTTCCATTAAATGAAAATGTCAATACGTTCCGACAAAAAGAACTTCTGAAATTGACAGATGACAATTTGATGACATATTTTTAGATCTTTTTTAATTTTTTTTACGTTATTATTGTGTAAAAATACATACCTACTTTTTGAACCTATTTTCATGAAAATAAGTCCGCTTTTTTAATGAACGTAAAAAAACATATTGAGAGAATACTAAAAAAGACAACAAACAACACGAAAGTCATGTTCTATCTAGTTCCAGTTCCTAGTCTTGTTGCTGAATGTTGAATATACTATTTTCTATATCGCACGTGTCTTAAAACGAAGAATTACTGGAAAACGGAACTTTTACGGGATACTGATTTAAAAAGGGGATAATTTTATTGTTTCAAAATTTGCGGGGCACAGCATTTAAATACGGAACTGTGCCGTTAAAAACGGGACGAATGGTTACCATGCCTTATTCAAAACATTCAATTGAGCTTTTAGCAAAAACAATCTTAGTCCATTTTTTTTAAATTAAAGATAAAAAAAACTTTCTAGCTTATGGCGGAGACAGACGACGACTGCTAATGATAATTAAAC
This sequence comes from Ophonus ardosiacus, assembly GCA_943142095.1. Lineage (NCBI taxonomy): Eukaryota > Metazoa > Arthropoda > Insecta > Coleoptera > Carabidae > Ophonus > Ophonus ardosiacus. The sequence continues at coordinate 44,403,195 of OW964833.1, read as the reverse complement.
TCTTATTCTTAATTTAACATTTCGTATGTCATATGTAAAGTATATTGAACATCATCACGATGATCTTTTAAAAACATGATCGTATGTATTCGGTAATAATCGCCACACTGATACTGTCAAAATCTAGCCATGATTTTAATACTGTCACAAATTAACAATGTTTTAAATTTGATAGTTTTATTAAACCAAGCAAATTTGTTATATTTACTACAACAGTTATGTTTCAGTTCAACAAAAAGTTTATTTATTTATGATAAAGTGAAAGAAAACAGGAAAATTGTAATATCATAATAATATAATATAATATATTTATTCGTCATGTATATTGTACAGAGCCAACTGATGACATGTCACAAATTCAAAAATTATTGGATTATCTAATATAAATATACATAAATATGTACAGATACAGACATAAATTTTAATCAGTAAATAGGGAACACTGACTTGAGAAAAATTTATACTGAAGTGTTTAAATATTCTTGGACTGAATAAAAACAGTGAGTTTCTAAGAAACTCTTAATTTTTCTTTTAAATAATGTGAACTCAAGTCTGGTTATTTCGTTAGGTAAATGATTATACAAATCAACATATAGAAATTTATCAATTGGGATTTGATGTCTTTCTGCGCATGCGCACCAAATTAATTTTAATATAATATATACAATACAAACAAGATAGCTGACAACGTATCACACCGCTTCCTGTTCATGGTACAGTTTTAAGTACAATTTTTTTGGAAATGTTATTAGTTGCTCATACATCACAAACCACGTGACACCTTTTTAGCGCTAAAATAAATAACAAGAAACTCATGTTTAAAATCCATCTTGCTGATATTTTACGAAGCCTTGTAAATTATTAACACTAGAATAATCAAATTTGGCACTTCGTTTGACAGATAAACAATTGCTGTTGTTATAAAGACAATATATCAAAGCCTACTATGTTAGGGAAAATTGACTAAGTCATGTATGTGACTTGTACACTTTTGAGTACACAAAATATGAACTAAATGACTTGGACATATTTATTTTCTTTATTTTAGACGGATTTCCGCTTAGCTAAACGACTTGGTCAGTTCTCACAGTAGAAATACGTACCATATAAGTACCATGAGCAAAAAAAAACTGAAAATTAAAAATAATGACTTGATCAATTCTCGTTGTAAGCCGACGATATATTGTACAACCCTCGTATAACATTTTTTACCTTAAATTTTATGACATTATAAAATAATGTTCAATTATTATCATTATAATGAAAAATGCTAGTATCTGATTTTTTATCTTTTAGTAATAACACGTTCTTCCATTATCGTTATTTAGTGTTTTTGGTTGTTGGTTATTGTACTGCCGTTGTTAACTTTTTGTTTGTTAAAATGTGATCGGAAAATATAGCTTGAGCATTAATTTTTACTTTTAGTGAAAATGGACGCAGGATAAAACATATCGCCTTAGCCTTGAATATTCCGAAAAGTACCGTCCAATACGCAATCATACGTTAATGTCAAAATGAGGGAATACTTCTGATCATGTACAGGAAGACCATGCATTATAAACTCGTTTATTATTTATAATATTTGTATTTTATTGATCGGATCATATCATTAACTGTTATCTACAGGGGGGCCCATTTTATTTGTTCCCGCCTGAAAATTCATGAATAGACACATTTTACATTTCATAAGTGACTTGTTTTTTAGAATTGTTTTTTGCTCTTATAGTTTACTTCAAGAACATTTCTTTGACTTGTATAATCCGGCAATTTCGACTACAATAGCTAAAACTACATAATAGTGAATTTATAGCAATAGAAAATAGGTTTTACGTACAAGCTCTTTCGGTTCACAATCGCTTACAAAACGACTATATAGAGAATTGACCTGAGAATTATTCATTGTAGAAATTTTCTTGGTAAAAATGCCTTGAAAGAACGACCACTAACAAATTGTTTCACTGGAAGCTAGTGATGCCGCGAGATCACGTATTTTCGAGATCTCGTCTCGAATTTTCGAGACGAGATTAATTTTATTCTCGTCTCGATATTTCGAGACGAGACGAGAGTAATACCCTCGAGATTTGCTCGAGACGAGAGTAATGCCCTCGAGATTTGCTCGAGACGAGAGTAGAAATTCGAGATCTCGTTTGTACTATTTTTTTTATATTACATAAATATTTCTAATTAAAATAAACAAAATAACAAAATATTTGACGATATAAATAAATATTTTATTTGCCTCTTCATTTACATTCATATTTATTTATTAATTTTATATTTATTGCGTTTTAGTAAAAAGAAAATGCACAAAAGTGACATCTATGGTATACTCTTCATGCTAGCCTTAAGAACCCGCACTATACGAATATATAATCATGTTTGTTAATTTATTTACTATTTCTAATTATAAATTCGAGAAATTCGAAACTCTCGAGCCGAGATCGAGAGAAAGAAAATATATGGCGAGACGAGAGGCAGAGAAATCTCGAGACGAGAATGAATTGTTTCTCGCCATATCGTCTCGCGGCATCACTACTGGATGCTGTTACTCGAGGGCCGTATTTCACTATTTGCTGATAATTTTCCCTGTGATAAAATTATTTTTCATATATTTAATATTAAGTATAATAGAGAATTTTTTTCCGGAACTACCCAAGAGGTACTGTTTTCAGCTCGTTAACCCTTTTTATAGTGGATGTTTTTCCCAAGAGGCCTATTAACCACTTGTCGAAATCTAGTTCATTAGGAGTAAGTAATCTGGTAGCATCAGAAATACCGTTAAATAATTTCTCTGAATAAGGGTCTTCTTATCTATTGTGTTATTGATATTGCAATATTAACAAGTACGGCTCTTGTAAGTATACCTAGAAAAATCGGTACAAATTGCTATAAGTTCACCATATGTGGTTTTCGCTATTGTAGTTAAAATTGTAGGGATTACAGTCAAAAAAATGATCTTAAACTAAACTATACCTACTGTGATTTCGATTTAAATACTAATCATTTACACGAAGTGATTTGTGAAATGTATTCTGTGTTGCCTGCTCTTAAACTTTCAGGCGGGAACAGATAAAATAGGCACCAGTATTATCAACTATACAGTATCCCACACTCTATGTTCAGTATAGGGTCTTATGGAGTACCATGTTGCCATATTTACCTACTGTAAGTCTATAAGATAGAAAGAGCACAATAGATGCCCAAAAAGAGATGAAATATTCTGGGTACTTCATTGAATGTATTTATGACTGGTGTACTTTCCGTATATCTAAACAGGTGGGTGAAAAGAAAAAAATTAAATTAAATAATAAACTGCTCTGTTTAATAATTTACAAAAATATAAAATAATACAAACACAAGATATAAGTAGGGTATAAAAAGAAATACTGCATATATTTGAGAGTCTGGTCGCGAACCTGGGAGAACCGGGTTCGATCCCGACAGACGCCAAATATTTCCAATTTTAAATAGCACAAAAGTGACCCCTGTGGTGCACTCTCCACACCAGCTATGAGTGCCCGTGAAGTGACGCCTGGTAAGCGCTCACACGGTAAAATATATCGTCATCATTACCGATGTCTACATGTGTTGTAGATACTGGCACACCCAGAAATGGGTAATATGCCGTGATGATATATTTATTTATTTTTATATTTGAAATAGTTCATAAGTCTATTTTTTCTTTATAATCTCCAATTTAATTTTATAATATTTCAATATTCTAATCTAATGCATTTGATCAAGATTATTATGCCGGGCGGTTCTAAAATATTGTATTGAAATATTACTTATTACAGGTACAAATAGCTTCAGCATGTGTTTTATACCCCGGTTCCAACGCATCTTTTCGCAGCCCTTTGTATAAAACTATTTAGAATTGTAGACAAATTTCGGGTGAATACAATAAGCCCTTGGGTAAATAAGAGACCCTCATAAAACTTAAATTGTACAGTGTTAACTAGTTTTGGTATAGCAATGAAAATTAATGAATGTTTCAATATTACATTACATTGAAAAATTGGCAACATGGTACAGAAAACGTCCATAAGAATAACATTGGCTATCTCCGCTACACTGAAGATAGAGTGTGGGACACTGTATAGTACAAATTCGTGGTATTAATTTTTTCCAGCTTTCATAGCTATGCTTCCAGCACGCTTTATTTAGCGACTGCTTTTTGAGTTGAAACACAGACTGGATAATCGGAGAAAACTGTTTATAAACTTATGCATTTTAAATTATAACATATTTGAAAATGCGCAATATTTTGCAAATATGTACTCTAATATACTGGTTTTAATTAAAAAGTATAAAACTAGAATACTATTGTCCAACATTGTATTTTAATTTTTTAATCATTCTGTTAATATAATGTCTTTTATTTCCTGTTGTATGTAAATAAATAAGCCCACACTTAATATTAGGACGTAATTTAAGGTAAAAATGTTTAAAAGAGAAATAAATATAATTTATCATTTTCAATTTAGTAATTTAGTCTTGTATCTTTATTTTTGTTTTCCTGTTTTGAATTAAGTAAGTATGGTATGTATTCTATAATGAGGTCATGCACAACTTTTTTTTTATAATTTTAATCGATAGAGTAATGATAAATAATAGACCCGTATTTTTTATTTTTCCTCATATCGATCTTTAATCATGAAAAAATTGTAATTGAAAATGGCATTCTTTAAAATGAGGCTGCTAGACCCCCGCTTCGTCCCTTGTCAAATTACGTCACAGAGTGAAAGGCATGGCCATTTTGATTTTCACTTGGTCTTAAACGTCAAAGTGGTATTCAAAGATAACCTCAAATTTATGAGTGTAAACATGTCGATGGAAAGTTGTTTCGGCCCAAAATAGAGAATAAAATAATATTCTGTAATATATTCAATGTCTCACATGCGTTTATAACCTTCTACCGTCTAATTCAAAGATTCAAAAGTAAAAGAAACATCTTATGTAACGTAGATAATTTCACGCCAAATGAAAATTATATTTATAAAAATAAATAGAACGATATTACATTAATATATTATAGCATATTCAGATATGTAATTCTCAATTTATAGTTTATATATATTTTTCTTTTAGAAATTATGTGTCCATATAAAATGTCTGTTTGAAATGAGTCTGAACTTGGTTCGTAACGTTGTGACGACAAAACATGGCTGGTTTTTGCAACTTTTTCTTTTTAAATATATCATAATTTAAAACGATTTTATACAACAAAAAATATATATAGAAAATAATTTAATCATACTGATCGATGAATTAGACTACCCTTTTTCGATTTAAACTGAAAAAAAGGTACAATTATCTTTTTTTGCATGACCTCATTATTGTTCCACAGCCGCACAATTTCTCCTAGGGTCCATTGGTTACTGTTTGTTATATTCAAGGTCGTTGCCGTGTGCCTGAGTGTCCAGGTCTCAAATTTGGGGACCCGGGTTCGTTTCTGACCGACGCCAAAATTATTTCGATTTTTAAATGGCACAAAAGGACACTGCGGCGCACTTTCCACGCCAGCAATGAGTGCCTGTGTGGTGACGCCTGGTAAACGCCCGCACCGTACGGATATGACATCAATACCGATATCTGCGTATAAAGCTGATTGGCACACCCAGTAATGGGTAATATGCCGTGATGATATATTTTTTCAAGGTATCAAAAAATAGATGACTGTTTTTAAGGGCCAAATGGGATTTTCAATCCACCACCGTTTTGAAAAATTGTTTATGTATGTACAGGTGGAACAAATTCGAGTTTCGTATATGAAAAACTTTCTTATTATGCAGGTAACAGAAAATATAAATCTAAATAATGTATTTACACTTTTGTTCTAAAATTAATAGGGCACAAATTACAGCCATATGAATATTTTAACATTGTATTTTCTAAAAAAGTAGATACCCGGTATTAGAGTCAACAATTGGAACAATTTGGAAAGGAATAAACAAGGAAAATACAGGTAGGAAAACAGAGATGTATTTAATTTCATATTTACAGAAAATTCAATATTTATACAAATTCTTATTTATTTCTAATTTTATAACATAAATAAGCAAAGCAATGTAACAGCATAAATATTATACAGGTCTAAATTAAAGATGAAAGAATATAAAATGTAAATTTGAATATTTATTATTCACGAAGTATAATGTCGTATATACATATTAAAATATTCTGCACAAACATTGCAAATTGCATCTAATTATTGGATGGTTAAATTTACTTCATTGAAACTAATTTTCAAATAATCGTAAACGATACTAGCTCAACACCGAATGTATACGCTTAGATTGACATTTGTGTTAGATCACTTGTTTTTTTTTATTACATTCATTTTTCCTTCTTATTTCAACTTATTCAACACGTTTAAAACAATTTGATGATTTTGTTCCACTAAATGCGTCCTAGTTAGTGATGTGCCGCCAAAAAATTCCCGTCGGGAATTCGTTCGGAAATTCCTTCAGTAACGATTTGCGAGAAGAAATGTTGTTATGTGTTTTCCCGGATTTTTTTGAGAAAAATAGGCGAAGACCTATCCCATTCTGAAATACGCACAGTACTGATTCTTCTGATGTCTAATTACATATTTGTTTACATTTTAAATTATCCCCCCCCCCCCCCCCCCTACGTCTTTGACCATTGTTACAAATTAAGAAAAAATAAGAAAACGCAGTTAAATATTTAATTTTCTACACGGTTTGATTACATATGTATTTTCCTTCATATTCAATAGATATGGAGTTAAAGAATTACAAAGAAATTAACCTTCATAAATCAGCTAGCTTTGCTAAAATCATGGAAACAGCTGATATATTCAAATATTCTAATTGACAGATGTCAGTGTCAAGTGCAATTTACATAGTATATGTTCGCGTTATAATTTTATTGGATATGTAGAGATTAAGAATTTTTGGTATGGAATTCGTAGAAAATAGTTACGTTTGTGTTAAAATTTTTCTGCATATATATAGAATCTTTTCCATGGAACTTTCGGTAAGGGATTTGTGCATAATACATTGAATTGACGAAAGGTAATGTGCTGGCCACATCAGATTTTTTTGCTATATTATTTTTCAAGTTTTGTGTTTTATGTATCATTAAAGGAGTTTTTTTTTTAATAATGTTTCATTGTTACAAAATAAAGTAAAATAAAATAGAAAAACATTTAATACGTACCTGTCCTTTCCCTGCCATAAATCATGCTCAAATCCCGAACAGTAGACCTGCTTAGTGGGCCATAACGATAGATTTTTGTATAAACTATACATATTAATTAAGCATACAAATATAATTAAATAATCATAGTCGTTCAATATTTTTACTAGTTATAGATTTATTTATATAATAAATTCATATTTTAGGTCATGACAATACTATTACAGTTATTACGTTAAAAACGTATTACGACCAGGGATTTCTATGTCATCATCTTCAATTACTAGTCATCAGTTAATTTTAAATTTCTTAGTTTTATGGTGATTATATCAATTAAAGCCTTAAATTTAATTTCATCCGATGGCCGATGGTCTTCTGAAACGAACGATTTTTTTTTCATTTACATTCAACGCTAAATTAATAGTTTACTAGTTCGCCTTAAATATAATTCTGTCAGTATAATTCTGTAGTTCTACAGCAAAAGCATATATGAAGTCACAAAAATGTCGAAATTTAGATATTTATGCCATCTTGTGTAGATTGATGAGTACTACCACAACGTGGTTTCAGAGTAGGAGAATACGATGTACATCGGTAGTATTATGCATTTTAAAATATACTCTTTCGGGAGAAAATGTCCCCTCTTATTATAGACATATTTTAATCGAATTAATAGCTCTGTTCGATGAGAAGTGCTTGAAGTGCAGAGCAGAATAGTGCAGTGCAGTGTAGTGTACACTAGTTCAGTCTAATTCTTGTGGTTTCATAAAACACACTAGTGTATATTTGGGCAAGTTTGCTCAGTTGTGAGTAATCAAGCCAAGCGTAGCCAAAGGTGTAAAAGGTTAGGTTGTTTATAAACACAGTCATATCATAAAGCTGCAAAGAAGTGACTGCAGAAATGTCTGTTTTAAAGAGCATAATGTTTGAACTAATAAACGATTCTGACGAAGATCAATCATCACTTGATTCTTCATCAGATTCAGAGACAGATATATTAATTAATTCTTTATATAACAAAACAAAGAGAATACACTATATCTGAATCCATTATTTTATTTTCTCAATGTGTAAAATTTTAGATTAATAAACAGATGTGTAGATAGGATAGAATTAAAATGTCTACCGAACAACATTTAGTTACCCCCACTCCTACTCTGCACTTTCTACACCACCTCGCGAGTCAGGTCAGAAACGTGAGCACTAGTTCTTAAAATTTTTGTCATCGAACAGCCTGCCAGAAGCTGCCCGTTTCTCATAAAACATGTTAGTGTAAGAAAGTTAACACTAGGGTGGCCTAGTACATGTCATCGAACAAAGCTAGTATAAAACTTTACATGCATTTTTCCCAAAAAATCGTTATGTAAGGGTATAATAGTATTATATCACTGAATTCAGAATTAAATTCTCTAAAGAACGAGGAAATGAAAAAATGCATGTTTCAATTTAAAATAAAAAAGTTGGTATCCATATTTTGAGAACCACTGGTTGAATTTTTTCTTCAGTTTATCTGGAGATGCACTCGATTTCGAGCTTTGGCCCGGCCCGGCCCGAAGCCCGCCTCGATTTCGAGTCGATCATCGAGCCGCGCCGAAGATATTTTTTATCGAGCCGAATCGGGCTAATCATTTTCAAAAATCAAGGCGAGTCGGAATTTTGATTTTGGCCCGGCCCGAAAATTCGAGGTTTTCGGGCAGGCCCGAAAAATCTTGTAGTTCAATCAAATGCACAGTTTCCTTAATATTTTAATGAAAATGGATGAAGTTAAAAAGGATCAAAATGATTTAATAACAACATACTTCACATATTAATAAATAAAAATGTATTATTTTACTTCAAGAATTCAAGGTTATTCATTATAGCATTATAATTATATTGTGATGTTGCTATTATTATTGTTATTACTCGTATACTTAAATAGAAGTGATTTTTGTTCATACCATAATGATTTCTTGTCCCATTTTTGAGGAGAAACAAAGTTAGATAAAAAATCCTTATGTAAATTAAAATTATATTTTTTTTATATAAGATTTGTGAAAAAGTTGTTAAATTCTTTGGTAAATAAAGGGTTAAATACTCGTAGGTCTGTAAATTTATAACAAACTTACAATACTCATGTAAAATAGAAATTCTTTGCTAATTTAACCAACTTCTTATAGTTCTCGAGATCGCAATGGTGGCCACTTAAAAATGAACACCTGTATTTTATTTGTACGTGCCATTTTCACATATTTGTAACCTTATTATTATTATTATTATTATTATTATTATTATTATTATTATTATTATTATTATTATTCGAAGTCGAATGATTTTGATCTTAATGTTCCATATATTTATTTCAACATTTACATAATATTTGAACGTTTCGGGCTTCACCTGTCGCCATGTACAGTTTTTTCTTCATCGTTCCTATTATAATTACCAATAAATCCTGGAGTTGATTTATTCGTACAACTTGTAAAAATGTATCGATAATCGATAATTGGATTTAAAAAAAAGTAATTTTATTTTTACCTATTGCTGAAGATGGGCTATTTTTTGCCCGAAATGTTCAAATATTATGCAAATGTTGAAATAAATACTATATGGAACATTAAGACCAAAATCATTCGACTTCGAATCCCATGAGGTTCCCAAAGGATACTCCTATTATTATTATTATTATTATTATTATTATTATTATTATTCTTATTATTATTATTATTATTATTATTATTCATCAATACCTATATTTAATACAATATTGTTTATTAAAACTACGCTGGGGTGAATTTATTTGAGTAACTGGTTTTTCCCCTTTACCGTTTAGCTCATTCTTGTTGAGATAGTAAGTATAATTTTATAATTACATTGATTTGTAATCGGTGACAAAATTTGGTGATAGTGGTGTTGCAGTTAAAATAATAAATATAAACAAATATGTACTTTCGTGCGTATATTTATAAACATAGTATATAATAGTATAAAATTTATAACTTAAAATCATATTAAAATTAATAATTAATTGGTAATATCCATTGCTTCGTCGTCGTCAGTTAATGACAAGTTTTTAAACTTATCAGTTATTAAATTGATTAAGTTATTATCTGAAATAATATCCAAAATTATTTTATTTACAAATGAATTTCTTTCCTTTACTTTCGACGCTACATTAATAGATGGCCACTATTTTCCCTCAAATGTGAGCATACTAATCCTGTATTCTGTGGTTCTTAAGACAAAAACAGACATGTTACTTTCGGAGAACGTGAAAACAAAACTATGGGAAATAGGCTATTCCACGATATTTTTTAAAAATGTTTTTCTTCAAGTACATAAAAATATAAGACCACATGTGAAAGTCCGAGTTAAAAATTCTTCCAAATAAGCGAGATATTAAGGTCCGAATTTTAAATTAACTTTGTGACGTAGGTAATGTGGATATACTAGAAGTTAACAAACAGTGGTTCACAAGCCACGAAAAAATGTTAAACAAATTACAAAATAATGTATATTTAAATTGTAATATTATAATTTATTATTAGAGACATAAAATAAATTATTATACTTAATTTATTTCACTTTTTTGCCATTTTATAAAAACAAAGTAATTAGAACGTCACCCGAACAGCAACCGAACAGTTCCGACACACCCGAAGAAGTATATTCTTAGTTAAGGCGGAATTAGGGCGCGGCTTCTCAAAGTCGGTGGTCATACTTGGATCCTATTTGTTCAAACACTCGTGCACATGTCCTGCATCATCAAAAGCAAAACTCCTCGTGTTTTCTAGAAGGAATAATTTATAACAAAAGAAATATAATTTTCCTTATCCTTTAACTATTATCATTCATATTTTCAATAAACTTTTTGATTACGGTGGAATAGCCTATTGATATTTTAAAGCCTTATTTTCTAAGAGTCCACTAGCCGAAATATTTCCAAAATTGACATATATGGTTTTGCCATAGAACCACAGCATTGTATTCTTTAGTAAGAATATACAGGCTGTTTCAAAGAGTAAAAAAATTAAGGACATATAGTACTAACAAAAATGAGTAAAAAATGCTTAATCAACGTAGGTCTGATCTTCAACTGTTTCCGAGATAAATGAAAAATCGAAGAAAAACTGACAACGGTAGTGATCTAACAAAATTTTGTCTATGTCAGTAAATAGACTGTAAAAAAAAAACAATAAAATTTTATATGAATTTTTTTTCTCAATTTCTAATAGTTGTGAAGTTATATGAAAATTAATTACTGGCCAAGGTCGCCACAGCATTTAACTTAGTACAATTATTTGATTTTTTTAAAAAACAAAAGCACATCTAAGATGACCTTTGAGAGGTAAACAAAAAGTATTATTTAATTAAAGTCGTAACTTATGGTTTTTAAGATAGCAGAGGTAAACCCTGTAAAAACTCATTTTTCACTACCTCAAATCTCGGAAACTATTGAAGATCGGACCCATGTTGATTAAGCTTTTTTTACTCAATTTAGTCAGTACTGTATGCCCTTAATTTTTTTTACACTTTCTTTGACACACCTGTAGAATGATTATTAATGGCCAGGTTTACACTATCTTAGTTAGCTAACCAAACACTAAATTATTAACTATACGTATTACTTATTATTACTGTGTAATTTGGTACGTTTTATATAAACATTGATACACTATTTAGGTACCTAACCAAAACAATTAGCCTGGCCATAAGACATGCAAAAATATTCAAATAGAAGTTATAAAGATTTAAATTCTGTATCTAAATCATGTGAAACAATTATTCTAGCTCACTTTCATGTAAGGGGAAAAATTTATGGGGACTTATGAAATTGACGTCACACAACATTCTCCCCTCCAGTACTACATGCTTTTAGAAGACCACAAGCTTAAAGAGAGAGATAGTTTTATATTACCATGGCCTCCCTTTGCCGTGATGTTTGACCTATGTAGGAGTGATCAGTTTTGTTAAGATGATAACTATTATTGTGGTCGCTACCGAAAATCGGTCACTTTAATATGTTATTATGTATGAATACGTTTATGAATGTGGCTGAGGTGAAAGAAGTGTGCATGGATAGGAATGTGTGGCGAAGGATGATTGTTGCGTAACTATTATTGTGGTCCGGATGCGGTTATTCGCTACCGAAAATCGGTCACATTAATATGTTCTTTGTATGAATGTTATGATGATTTTGGGCAAGGCGAAAGAAGCATGTTTTTAAAGAGTTAAGTGATTCAGTGGAGCTCTTACTTTCATCCCTTTTCTTATTATTTTCGGGTTTTTGCTAACCCACTAAGTGGGAAAAGCGTGATTTTATGTATGTATGTATGTATGTATGTATGTATGTATGTATGTATGTATGTATGTATGTATGTATGTATGTATGTATGTATGTAAATTCCAAAATAATAATAATAATAATATTTCCGAAACACAAAATTATTCAACACATTTAAATACTGTATTAAATTATATCTAAAGGTGGATTTATGCAGCCTACTTTTTATTTTACCTTTTATTTTTCTTTTACTTTATAAAAGTTAAAGGTGTGTTAATAAATGTACTGCTTTATGTACATACTTTTAATTTTACTTTAAGAACTAAAGTTGACCAACTTTCAACTTAAGAACGTTAAAGTAAAAGAATTTCACAACTGCGCATGCGCATCACTTCACGTGACAAGCGTCAGTGTGTGGTGTATTTATTTGTTTTTGTGTAGGTTAGGTTGTACAAATTAGAAAATGTATAAAGCTGCAAGTAATACTGCATATGTACAAAATATTACATTTATGTCCATTTTGACAGGTTATAATTATTATCTGTTTACATTTATGACTACTGATATGCCAGAAAAATCACATCTGCGCATGTGTACTGAAGGCTTTAAAGTAACTGCATAAAGTACCAAACTTAAAGTAAAAGTAAAAGCGAAAAAGAAAAGAAAAAGTAAAATAAAATGTAAGCTGCATAAATCCACCTTAAGAGATCATTGTAATATTTTCTCTTTCTTCGAGTTTGTACTCTTCGTCTAAGAAGTTACTTCAGAACCCAGTAGATGGATACAATAAAATTCTAAAATCATAAGTCCCCATTTAAAGTTACTGTTTTTATGAGCTTTTAATCTAGACTGCCATAGATTATGACATTATGATTTACATACGTTTCTCAACTCTTTCCGCTGCAATCTTCTGAGCTTGTACTACTTTCGCAAACTCTTCTGTAAAAAAATGTACAACAGAATCAATTTTTTGACAATGATAATATTCAATCACACATTGTTATTGCAACGAGAATCATTATTGGTTTTAACAGGAAGTATTTTAAACTATAGGGCGTGAGCAGCAACGTGACTCAAGTGTCCTTGAAATGATTTAAATCAACCAATTTGTGTGCGGTTGTCACTACACAATTTTATTTTGTTATTTTACTCTTTTACAGATTCTTTAGAGTGCAGGTACTGCAAATTATTCTTTTTATAATACAAGAAATTTATTTAATAATAATTTATTCACCACAAATGAAAAAAAATTCTAACGTGAACAAAACGGAGACGTACCGTTGCGTAAACAAAGAGTCAATCTATAAATCAGGCCTAAAGCCTAAAATAGTGCTGCTTTGTGTATAAGGAACAATATACTTAAAAAGAGCGTATTTTGACTTATAAGTCGGCGTATCGTGAATGTTTACTACATATTTAAATAAAATGGATAATAATTTTAGTCAAAGATGAATATTCATACTTCATATAGTAATAGTAGAAAGAATTCACCGGTTTTGCGTTACTCACAATTTGGATTAAATGAATTAGCATATAATTTTACAAACCTTGAATTTTTATTTCACTCGTCTCGAATTTTTCGAATTTTCGAGAAGAGATTAACCTTATTCTCGTCTCAACATTTCGAGACGAGACGAGAGTAATGCCCTCGATATTTGCTCGAGATCTCGATTGTAAATTTTTTTTATGTTTCGTAAATATTTCTAATAAAAATATACAAAATAAAATATTTGTCTAAATTTAAGATAAATAAAGGGAAAGAAAATAAGAACAAAATGAAATTTTCAAATTTAACAGTTGCACAACACTGACAAATGGTTTAAAACCTCTGATAATAACAGCCAAGACAGCAGCTGCTGAGAGAGAAAGCATGATATAATAGCTCTGTTCGATGAGAATTGCTTGAAGTGCAGAGCAGAATAGTGCAGTGCAGTGTAGTGTAAACTAGTTCAGTATAATTCTTGTGGTTTCATAAAACACACTAGTGTATATTTGGGCAAGTTTGCTCAGTTGTGAGTAATCAAGCCAAGCGTAGTCAAAGGTGTAAAAGGTTTGGTTGTTTATAAACACAGTCATATCATAAAGCTGCAAAGAAGTGACTGCAGAAATGTCTGTTTTAAATAGCATAATGTTTGAACTAATAAACGATTCTGACGAAGATCAATCATCACTTGATTCTTCATCAGATTCAGAGAAAGATATATTAATTAATTCTTTATATAACAAAACAAAGAGAATATACTATATCTGAATCCATTATTTTATTTTCTCAATGTGTAAAATTTTAGGTTAATAAACAGATGTGTAGATAGGATAGGATTAAAATGTCTACCGAACAACATTTAGTTACCCCCACTCCTACTCTGCACTTTCTACACCACCTCGCGAGTCAGGTCAGAAACGTGAGCACTAGTTCTTAAAATTTTTGTCATCGAACAGCCTGTCAGAAGCTGCCCGATTCTCATAAAACATGTTAGTGTAAGAAAGTTGACACTAGGGCGGCCTAGTACATGTCATCGAACAAAGCTAATGTCATTGCTCTCCACCACTGGGTGCGCTACGTCGTACGGCGGGAAACGCTGAATACCAAATATTTGCCATTATTTTTTCTTTCATAAGAAGCCGAATTTTAAAAAAGAAAAATTTAAAAATACTATAACATAAAAAAATCAAAAAATCGTGGAACCCCCATTGTGGATGGTGCAGAACCTACGAATTATTTCTACTAGTAATACTTAAAAACATAATGGGGTATCCTACCATTGCAAAAAAATAGTAAACTTCAATAATTATAAGTTTGCATACTTTAAACTAAAAGTTTTAGTAAAAGAAAATGATGTATAAGGATTAGTATAGTTAGTATTAGTACTGCTGTAATAAAAATAGGTACCTACTTAATTATTGTAAATGCAACGTCACTCGTCCGACTCGATAATTATCGTAAAATTTCGGGTGGATTCGGGCTCTCTGTTATTATTTTGCGCTAGAAACACTAGCGCGGTTATATTCTCAAAATATTTTATGAAATATATCAAAATAATATTTATTTTTTAAAAATACAAACTAATTAATTTGATAAAAGAAGTTTTAATTGGAGCAGGCAGTGGTGATGTAGAGTAACTATAGCGCCACCATAGCTATGAACTTTCTAGATCTATGTAATAAAATTTGTACACTTTAGTATACGCGCGCTAGCCCAAAGTACTCATAATGGGGTCCTATACCATAGTCATATTTTAACTATCTTAAATAAGAAGACGAAAATATACATAAATTAATGAGTATTAGTGAAAAAAATTTCTTTAAATATTAACTAGTTTACAAACTACAAGCGATTGAAGTTGATTACTAATTGCATATGACGCGTTAGGTACTAAGAATTTGATTGGTCACCTGATTTTAAAAAGAAGATTCGCGCGTCTGCAGCGGTCATCTTTGAAAGAATATGAAATGTCATGTTGTTCTATCTATAACCTAACAAAACATTTAACAATTTTGTGTTTGATGAATTTGTTTAATTATAACATCTAGTAATATTAACAATAATCATGTATTTATAATTAAATCAATTTGTAATATGAATTAAATTAATAATAATATTAATTAAATTAATATTGAAACTTCAAAACAGGCAAACATTAGCGCCATCCGTCGTCATACTTTGTATAATAATATTGTCAAACTGTTTCAATGTTCTGTATTTATTAGGAAGAAATCCTTGTTAAATGCTTATTATTTATGTTATTTATACTTAATAGTAGCTCTGTTCGATGAGAAGAGCTTGAAGTGTAGAGCAGAATAGTGCAGTGCAGTGTAGTGTACACTAGTACAGTCTACTTCTTGTGGTTTCATAAAACACACTAGTGTATATTTGGGCAAATTTGCTCAGCTGTGAGTAATCAAGCCAAGCATAGCCAAAGGTGTAAAAGGTTAGGTTGTTTATAAACACAGTCATATCATAAAGCTGCAAAAAAGTGACTGCAGAAATGTCTGTTTTAAAGAGCATAGTGAACTAATAAACGATTCTGACGAAGATCAATCATCACTTGATTCTTCATCAGATTCAGAGACAGATATATTAATTAATTCTTTATATAGCAAAACAAAATTGTAGGTTAAATAAACAGATGTGTAGATAGGATAGAATTAAAATGTCTACCGAACAACATTTAGCTATCCCCACTCCTAGTCTGCACTTTTTACACTACCTCGCGAGTCAGGTCAGAAAAGTGAGCACTAGTTCTTAAAATTTTTGTCATCGAACAGCCTGCCACAAGCTGCCCGTTTCTCATAAAACATGTTAGTGCAAGAAAGTTAACACTAGGGCGGCCTAGTACATGTCATCGAACAAAGCTAATAATTTCTTCGTGAATATAACATATAAGTTTTTATATAAAAACATTTCAGCTATGCAAACATGAAAAAAATTGTTTCCAGTGTAACTAACAGTTTATCCCATTGTTTGTCGATCACTTGTTAGTATACCTGCTACGTCACGCACAAATTCTTAAACTTTAAAAATTCATATCTCGCTTATTACGTAAAATTTTTAAGTCGCGTTTGCACTGAAGTTCTTATTTTATCCTGTTATTACAGGAAAAAAAATAAAAGAAAAATGGTATAGGACCCCATTGGAGAATCCGTTATTAAAAATGAGATAGTTACTTAAATCTATCTTATATTTGGATTCTTCTTTTAACTAATGCGTTCTTTTTATGTTCTTATAGTTTACCAACAGATGAAAGAAGATTTAAGTCCAAATATAAAACAAAATTTTTTTTATGCAAATCATTTTGAGAAAAATGAATTTTTAATTATAGAACTGGTAAAAATTATAATAATTAACATCGTTTCATGTGGATTTGACTTTATAATTGTATTTTTACGTCAGAAACACAAAAAAAAATGTAACTGTCAGTGAAGTCATTCAAAATTGCCGGCGGCGACAGTTTATGGCTATGATGCTGCCATCTACGTTGAACTTTGCCCGCCTGCTCCCATTAAAACAAATGAAAATGTATGCCCAATACAGGCAATGCAGATACCACTAGAATATATTGTTTGAGAGCATTCTCCAACATCCAAATACGAGAAAAATACTGCAGAATACCTCATTATATACAGGTGTCCCATATAACAGTACGTTCTTGAATATCTCAAAAACAATGCATCGTAACAAAAAGTGTGCTGAATCAAAACCTTCATAGTTTTTGGGGGGGACATCAGATCTGACAAAATAGCACCCGACCCGCGGGGGGGAGAAGAGGTCAACTTAAAAATCTTAAATGGGACCCCCTATTTTTTATTGCAGATTCGGGGCATTCTATCAGAATCATGTCCCCCCAAAAACTATGAAGGTTTTGATTCGGCACACTTTTTGTTACGATGCATTGTTTTCGAGATATTCAAGAACGTAATGTTATATGGGACACCCGGTATATATTAAACAAATATAGATAATTCATTATACGAACCCACGAATGAAAACGTCACTTTGCGAGTACTTTCAGCCGTCTTTGATTTCGGTAATCGTTGGGGTTTCGGGGTCAGATGTTTTATCCATTCCATTTTTAAGCTGGAAATAAGTTTTATCTAAGAAATAATTCGAAGTATTATATTAAATAACACTTACTTTTAAGTTTTATTTATATTTCCAAATAACGTGGTACAATGTACTTCGCTTACTACAACAAAGAAAGAACCATTTGTCTTTGTAAAAGTAACAATAAGTAAATTTATATGTTTCAAAATAAATAATACTTACAATAAGCTTTAACGAGTACTATTTTTTATTTAGCACTTATTTTATAATATGCTAATCAAATAGTTTAATAATTTACTTGCCTCAATGACTTTACTGATGCTTTTTGAAAGCGATGGTTATTTGCTGAGAATTGTGGGTAACTACTACACATCACATAAATAGCGGGGAAATTTGCAAGTTTCCTATTGGTTAGTCTTGGCGGGAAATATGAATTATAAGCAAATAATATATTATAAAATAACATCAATAACACTTCCAAATTAAAATAATAAAGAATATAGTTGCATAGTACAATGAAATAGATCTAAGAAATTTTTAGTTTACACACCTAATGATTTTGAAGCTTATTGTACATAAAAATTCCCTTTTCATTTTTGTAAACAATGATTTTCATTGCTCTAGTTAAAAAACTGGCATGAAAATGATTTCATGTCATACGTGTTTATGCTTAACGATTTTAAAACCGAAAAACAATTACTTTTCTTGGAAATTAATATGTTTCATTGTTGTAATCAACATTTGTCATTGTTGTAATCAATTATTTTCTTTGCTCTAATTAAAAAAAACTGTCATGAAAATGATTTCATGCCATCCTTGTTTATGCTTAACGATTTTAAAACATAAAAACAATTACTTTTCTTGGAAATTAATATGTTTCATTGTTGTAATCAACATTTATCATTGTTGTAATCAATGATTTTCTTTGCTCTAATTAAAAAAAAAAACTGTCATAAAAATGATTTCATGTCATATGTGTTTATGCTTTAAGATTTTAAAAGAAAAAAGCATATACTTTTCTTACAAATTAATATGTTTCATTGTTGTAATCAATATTTATCATTGTTGCAAACAATGGTTTTCGTTGTTCTAATTAAGAAACTGATATAAAAATATCCTCGCCATAATTTTGTGTCTTAACATTAAAAAGAAAAATACATTTATTTTTTTGGAAATCTATAAGTTTCATTATTGTAATCAATAATTTTTATTGTTATATACAAAGATTTTTATTGGTGTAATCAACAAAATTTCTGTTGTAATCAATTATTTTCTTTGTTGTAATTAAGTATTAGAGCAAATCATCAAAATGTCCTAAATTTTTAAATTATAATTTGATTAATGTATAATTAAAATAATAAAATTAGAGAACTTATTACAAAACTAATAACTATCTCTTCTTTGAAAAAATCAATATAATGAGACAAACTAATAATGATTTTATTAATTTAATTGAATTCAATATTGGGTCCTCCACTATTTTTTATGACACTTCAGCTAAATTGAAAACAATAATTATGTAGTTCTAGAAAGTCTTTATGTTATTTGAAATCGATAAGTTTTATTGGTGTAATCAACAAAATTTCTGTTTTTCACTATTTTTATGACACTTCCTAAATTGAAAGCGATCTGTAGTTCTTTCATTTTTTAAAAACGAAGTGTTAAATATTAGTAGGTCTGTAATTTTTATAACAAACTTACACAAGAAGTGTCTTATTTTCTCAAAATTATCCATTTCTGGGCTAGATCTCTACCTAGTTTTGAATTATTGCCCCAAAAGTCAATATACCCCATATTCGGATAAAAACTTTAAAATGTTCAAAAATCTAATTTTTATCTATCTAGATACTTCTCAATGCGCTGATTCCAAATTTTGAAACCGCAGGTCGATATCTCATTTCGTTCTCGAGATATTTAGATTCAAAGTTTTGCTCAAAACTGCCCATTTTTGGGTAATAACCCAAAAATGGGCCAAGATACGAATTCGGCGACTCCACCATTCGATTCTACGGATAAAAATATATAAGTATACCAATTTTCATAATTTTTGACTAACCGGTTCATTTTTTATGAATAATAGTTTGAAAACCCTTGAAAACGGCCAAAATCTGAAAAAATCGCAAGGGGTACCCCTTAGATTTTTGCGATTTTTGGCCATTTTCAGTTATTTTGCTTTAGAGACTGTATGCGATGTTCAAAAATTATGAAAATTGGTATACTTATGTAATTTTATCCGTAGAATCCAATGGTGGAGTCGCCGAATTCGTATCTCGGCCCATTTTTGAGTTATTACCCAAAAATGGGCATTTTTAAGCAAAACTTTGAATCTAAATATCTCGAGAACGAAAAGAGATATCGACCTGCGGTTTCAAAATTTGGAATCAGTGCACTGAGAAGTATCGAGATACATAAAAATTAGATTTTTGAAAATTTTTAAGTTTTTATCTGACAATGGGGTATATTGACTTTTGGGGCATTAATTCAAAAATGGATAGAGATATAAACTTGCTAGTAATATTATTTGGTTGTAAAGACAATGTTACGTAAGTGTACGCATATTTAGAGCATTTGAACAACTGAGTAAAGTTTTAGAAATTAAAGTCTTTAAAGAAAATTGTTATTGCGTTATTCTTGTATGAGTCTGGTCCTGTCTACTCGGCACGAAGAAGACGCTTTATGCATGTCAGCATAATTTTCATATGTAAACTTGTAATTGTATGTTTTGAACGCTTTTATTGTCTTTATGTCTTTATAAGTCTGTAATGTACAATAAATTCCATTTGAAATCTTTTTAAAAATTCTCTTACCTTTGTCACCCACATAATTTACGACATGTTAATTTCCTATGTGCACCTTAAAAAAAATATCTGATGTGGACACCACATGACTTCCTGTACGCCTGTTACACTATACATATTTTGTTAATAATTAAAATATGTATTATAACAGACTCAATCAGACTCAATTGCACGTATTTTTTGTTCTAATTCATAGCAAACTTAATTACAGAAACCAAAAAGTACATCATTTTTAAATTTACATATCTCGCTTATACAACGAGCTAATTTAATCATGCTTGATGTTTTCGACGCAGAATTCAATTCTCTAAAACTTTTATTTGAAGCATTTATTATTAAAATCAAAATAACACTATTTTTTTCAAGAAAAACTGATAACAGCTTCAAGTAAAGTATCACTTCCGGATAGACTATTTTAACCAAAATCTATTATGTTATTCCCATTGATATAAAAGTATTATGTACCAAATTTGAAAAGTTTTGGATTATATTTTAATATAGTTTTTCATTAAAATCTATTATACGCTTCAAGTAAAGTACCACTTCCGGGCAGACCATTTTAACTAAAATCTATTATGTTATTTCCATTGATATAAAAGTCTTATATACGAAATTAGTCAAAATGGATTCAGGGATGGTCAAAATGGATATTTCCGTTGAAATCTGGAAACGATTACAATACTTCCTTTACTTCGTACAAGGAAGTAAAAAAGAAAAGAACAATAGCTATTAACTAAAACCTAAATTTGCATTTAAATATGAAATTACGATTCATGTTCTGCAAAGGTCAACAGTAAGCTCATATAATACGAAATATGTGGGATTGTTCAATTAACATTTTAGTACATCTTTCTGTAAAACGAATAAACAAGTTTATAGTGTATTATTGTCTTAAAATTAAAATACAAGCTAAAGTTTCTTATAGAGCACCGCATATTCATTTAATTTTGCAATTTGAAGATTTGGATTGAATTAATTTTACCCGAGCTGAAAATTTCAACTTTCTCAATTTGGTTGAATTTGCCTGAAGCGTCAATTTGCCAGAAATCAGATAATTTTAACCGATGTGATATTTACTGGATATGAATTTAGCAGTTTCCGTATTTTTTAATAGAAAATATGCACAAATCAATATGATATAATTTATTACAATAAACAATGATATTGAAACAATTGTGTCCATATGATTTTGATTCGTTATTTCAATTTATTTTATTTGGGTGTAGGTACTGATATAAAGACTAACTAGGAAATGGTATAGTTAGTGATACACTTAATAATGTATGAGTTTTAATTTTAATTAGTAATAACATTTTCATGAGCAAAAGGAAACAACCTGCTCTCATATTCTGTCTGTATACATATTTCGCTATTCGCTAAATTTGTGCTTGTAAGAGGAAAATTTGTGTACGTGTATTCTTTCTATATAATATTACATTAATCTATTATCTTGATAATATGGTTAAGGCATAGTACAACTCGACTTGAAATTTGACTCGACATCATTTTTTAAAATAAGTTCATTGGAAAAGATTCTATATATCCAGTAAAATTGTAACACGAACATAATACAATTTTTTTACAAATTCCATACAGAAAGTTCCTTGGAAAATATTCTATAAATCTAATAAAATTATCACATGAATATACATTACGTATACTCATATATAAATACTCTAAAAATGCGTACACTTACGAAACATTCTCTTTACAATCAAATAATATTACTAGCAAGTTTATATCTCTATCCATTTTTGAATTAATGTCCCAAAAGTCAATATACCCCACATTTAGATAAAAATTTCAAAATTTACAAAAATCTAATTTCTATGTATCTAGATACACTGATTCCAAATTTTGAAACCGCAGGTCGATATCTCTTTTCGTTCTCGAGATATTTAGATTCAAAATGTTGCTGAAAACTGCCCATTTTTGGGCAATAACCCAAAAATGGACCGAGATATGAATTTAGCGACACCACCATTGGATTCTACGGATAAAGTTACATAAGTATACATATTTTCATAATTTTTGAACACCGCATACAGTCTCTAAAGCAAAATAACTGAAAATGACCACAAATCGCAAAAATCTAAGGGGTACCCCTTGCGATTTTTTCAGATTTTGGCCATTTTCAGGGGTTTTCAAACCTTTATTAATAAAAAAGGAACTGGTTGGACAAAATTTATCAAAATTGGTGTACTTACGTAATTTTGACCGTAGAATCGAATGGTGTTGTCACCAAATTCATATCTCGACCCATTTTTTGGTTATTACCCAAAAATGGGCAGTTTTGAGCAAAACTTTAAATTTAAATATCTCGAGAACGAAACAAGATATCGACCTGCGGTTTCAAAATTTGGAATCTGCGCATTGAGAAGTATCTACATACATAGAAATAAGATTTTTGAAAATTTTGAAGTTTTTATCTAAATGTGGGGTATATTGACTTTTGGGGCACTAATTCAAAAATTGGTAGAGAGATAAACTTGATAGTAATATTATTTGATTGTAAAGAGAATGTTATGTAAGTGTACGCATTTTTAGAGTATTTGAACAACAATACCTTCCTTACCTAACGGTGACGGAAGGTAAAAATACCTATCAGAATTTAAAACTAACGAGAATCCAAGAATGATTAAATTATATGGTAAATTTCCGTGCCTTCACTATCGCAAATTTATGTATGATTTCTTCCTGACTTGATTATTTCGCAATGGCATGTTCAATAAATTACACAATTTATTTACACAAAACTAACTTTGACGGGCTCCAAAATTTAATAATACAGGACAGGTATATATTCCATACATTGATTTTTTTGTTTCTTTATATATTTGTCTTTAGTTTTTATATTTTTTGGGCGCCCCAAAAAGCCAGGCGCCCTAAGCCAGTGCCTAAGTGGCTCGTGCCTTAAGCCGCCACTGGCTATGATTAAAGCATACTTATTTCTTAAAAGTAAAAGAATCAATAGAAGTGTATCAGTTGACATAAAATTCGGTTGCTGAATCTGGTAAGACGATACTATAATTCAGAAAGCCCAAGTCATGTTAGCGAAAATGTATTAATTAGCAGACACAAAGCGAGTAACATGATGTAGAAATAGGTGGAATGCTCTAATTAGGAGAAAATGGAACTAATTGCTACGATTGTATCAACAGTATTGTAATTTGCTGGCTTTGTTTAAAGACATCATGAATTATTCGTGGTAGCTAACCTTGCTTTATTTACTTAAACAATGACACATCTACTTATTTTGTTTATTTATCCTTCTTTCCATCTTAACTTCTGTCTGGTAAATGAAAACAAACAGTTCAGACTAAATAATAAATACTGTAATTTTTCACTTCTCGGCCAAGGTTTTCAAGTTCAAGCTCGCTAGTGGAAAGCTGAAAGCTCAAAGGGCAGATGTCTACACAATGTATCTAAAGCTCTACATACAATAGGTTCCGGACACTCACGTGACGAAGCGAATTAGCCAATCAAAAACTGGGGAGAAACTGTCAGATTGAAGGACAAAGAGCAAAAGTTTGTTTTGGTTTATAGCGTATTATGCGGTTTTTTTTTCATAGTTTGGCAAAAAATATATAATAACTCAATACGCACTAAAAGCTTCAATATAAAAGCTGCCAAACTATGAAAACAAAACGCATAACTTCTAAACCAAAACAAACTTTAGGGCTGCGTTCCAAAACCTTACTCTAGAGCAGGAATGACGAATTCCGATAATTTTAGTACCCGAGTACCCGAAACAACTACCCGGATAGTACCCTTTACCCGTTAATTACCAGATACCCTTTAATTACCCGTTATCCTTTAAGTACACCTTTAAGTATATATATATATATATATATATATATATATATATATATATAAAATTCTTTAATTTGTTAATTACCAGTTACCCATTATATTAGCATATTACTTTTTAATAAAATTCATTATTATTGTTTACATATATTTATTAAATAAAAAGTAATGCAAATAAATATTATACTACTAATACCTAATGTATCTCTACAAAAAACTTAACATAAAATATATTAATTATGGTATGGGTATGGTCATAAAAATCTGTTCTTTTAGATACAATTTTTCCTGCTGCTGAAAACTGTTCGGGTAATTAAAGGGTATCGGGTAATTAACGGGGAGCGGGTATATTTCGGGTAATCGGGTAAGAAATTTTATACCCGGGTACATTATTATCGGGTAGGTCCCGAGTACCCGGGTACCCATCGTCATTCCTACTCTAGAGTACGAAATTACTCAAAATCGTTCCAAAATTAATAACTTCTTACTCTCAGAGTTTACTCTTAACCTGTTCCAAAACTGCCAGAGTTTAATCCAAAGTCATACTCTACTTACCCTACTATCGAGGAGTGTACAGAAATTACTCTACAATATTTTCAAACATGGATGTTTACGATTCTCAACATATGAAATAATTTGCCTTTATGAGGAAGAAAACATGCTTTTGGTTGAAAATAAACATAAGTAGACACGTTGGCTTGTATTATGAGCACACTTTTATAATAAAAGCATACTTTCACATTATAAGGAGAGTGCTCTATAAAAGCGCTTTTATTATAAACAAGCGTTTGTAATACGGGCTTGACATTAATGTTGTAATTATAAGTAGTATAGTTAATTTTTTAAAATTATTTTTAATTTAGTTTAAATTTTTTACTCCAACAAAACTCATTCGTTTCAAAAGTTGGCTACGGTGGTTCAATGGTTAGAGCAACGCCTCTTAATCATGAGTGCGCTCGGGGTTCTGGGTTCGAATCCCACTAAGGCATGGATGTTTGTGTATGTGAACCTACTCAGTAATTGGGATTTAATCCTGTTGAGAGGTTTTACACTCTACACTCTTAAATTACGTCATTCTACTCTCCAATATTCGGTATTCTTGATTTTGGAACGCAGCCCTGCTCTCTGTCCTTCAATCTGACAGTTTCTCCCCAGTTTATGATTGGCTAATTGTCAATGTCAATATGACGTCACGACGACACCTAAATTGCCATCTTTCTTTTGCACCAGACTATAGTAGGCTGCCAGAGAAAGATAGAAGTAGTGTGACGTCACAGTGAGACAACAAATTTCAAATATCTCGAAAAGTAATTATTAAAAACATTTTTTTTAACCTTAATTGTTATTTATTGAGTATTATTTAAGTATAAAGTGTACATTATATTATTTTTTGTTATGGTGGAGGATCCCGTACGAAATATTATCGACACCTGTTTAAAAAGCCTGCAATTATCTACTATTGCTTGTTCAGCCTCATATTCCGGCTAGAGCACTTCTTTATACCTAAAGTTTTTTTTTCCTAGTGCCAGAATGGCTAAGATAAACAAACTCTCTAGCAAACAAATGTGGGAAAAGTAGTTCTCCCTTAGGTCCACCTCGGCCAACTTTAATGTCTGCCCCTGAGATTTATTAATTGTCATGCAAAACAGACTTTCAAGTCATAATAGTAATAAATTTAATATTTTAAAGACTAACTATTATGAATAGAATAGCTAAATTTGTAAATATTTACTAACACTTTTCCTCGTTAGGGTTTTTATTTTTAATATAACTGTTTCTTAATTTTTAATGGGTGCTTTCATCATAAAAGTTTTTTTATGAGATTTACATAGAAAATCAGTTTTTTGCAGACTGTTGCCCCTGTTTTGACAAGAACAATGATTGTGGTAGGTATCAATAGAAAGATTTTTTTAACACTGTATGTGTAAACAACAATAAATCTTTTTCATGTAAGTATAAATATGTGTAAAAGTTTAAACTAATTTTCGTAGACAATAGGTACTGTTTTTCTACAGTCTATATACAAAGTAGGCATTTGCGCTCGCTTTTGTCAACGCAAAATGTCACTTTGTCGCTCATGCGCGACAAATAAAAAAACGCTATTATTGACCCAATACTACGACAAATAAAAATATGAAAAAAAGTTTATATACTTCCGAAAAACTAAAAATGATAAAATAAATAAATAAATAAAAACATTTTTCAAAATAAACTTTTATGCACTAGAGAGGAAATATTATATTATGTGGCAAGTGTGTGAAGCTGAAATGTTACAAACCACCCGAATGTAAAATAGGCTTCACACACGTGTTATATACTATACTTTTTCTACGACCTTGCAATAAAATATAATTTTTTCTTGACATTGTCATTATTTTAACGTAAAGCCTCGGTATTATCGACTTGTGTAACATGGTTACCAACGTTAAGGGAGTTTAACAGCTTTGTTTTATTAAAATACAATTCATTTTGTATTATTCAAAACAATGAACTGTGCGTGAAGTAACATTTCACGCACTGTGTACAAAAAATCAAACTTTACACATAAAAATTGATACGTGAAATAGGTACTCACTTCATGTACAGGAGTAGAGAAGTTAGGTTTTCTATACATAAAAGTGTGGGTGTTAATATTATTGTATTAAAATAAATTAATAAACATTTAGTTCTACATTTTTAAACCAGCATTAAATAAATAAAATTAAAAAAAAAAACGTTGCGATATTTAGTTTATAGGATGCAGATAAGGAAATAAAAAATAAGAAATTCAATTTCGAAGTAGGTAATACGAAATAAAAATTTATATTGGGCGTATGATATATCATATCGATTGGTTTAGGTACGTCAATTTTTTTGATTTGTGGCGTCGACTGACTTTTAACCTTTTTCCAATAATTCATTTTTTGCCGTACCTGTTGGTTGGGAAAATAAAGTATTTTTCTGAAATCCGTATCCATAAGGGAGTTCGTTGTCTTATTTAAAATTTATGAAACAGATTAACTAACCGCCTTAGTATGTGTTCGTGATAAAATGATTCAATTAAAACGTTATTGTTTTGTTTTCAATATGAAGTAAATAATTGGATGTCATAAATAATGATTTATGGAATACAATATAATTCTGAAATAATCCTTATTTTCGTACATTGAGGTTATAATTATAGACTGTAAATTAGAGTAAATCCGTATTGTAACAGCGTAGTTACAAAAAAAAATACTATGGAACAAAGTTGTAGAAGACTAAGAGGGGCATTCCACTACAGAAGAAAATATTTTTTAAGACCAGTGGTTCTTAAGTTATAATACAAAGTTATATTTTTTTAAATGGGACGGTATGTATTTTTTAGGTCACATAATAAAAATATTCAGAAAAATTAAATTCAAATTTAAATAAATGTTATTATTATAGTTATTTTTCAGTAGGCTATTTATGAAAATCAATGGGAGCAGGTGGTGGTGATATAGAGTAATAGGGTCCTCCACCGTAGTAACAAATTAGAACAAGGGTCAGTTATATTAAAACTAGACCTTAAAACTGTATATTAAGGACTGCCAAAGTTTAAAAATAGTTATTAGTTTCTAAAATAATCGAGTTTTTATTACCATTTCCTCATCTCTGTATCTACGTCACACATTTGTTCTATTCCAAATTCTTACTACTTTTAAACCTTCTGCTATCGCCTTTTTGAAATACGGAATCCATTTGCAAGTATATAAATGCAGAAAATAACAACAATAAAACAACAGAAATAAACCAAATAATACTAGTTTAAATTTATGATGCCATGACAGATTAGAAGCGTTGGTATGAAAGTAAAAGATGTGTTGAATGACATAGGCTACCAGTGGTAATCAAATCTTGGACTATAATATATGCGTAGTATTTTTATTAATTATGACATTAAATTACTTATTATCTACCCATATATGCAATTATTGACTACAAGGATTATTTTAACATTTATACATTTTTAAAAGTGCTGAAAAAGATAAATTTATGTGACTTCAATTATTAGCGAAATGCACTGTTTGAGAACAAAATCATCTCTATATCTACGTCACAGAATATTAAAAAAATGATTACGGCTTAACGAATAACAATAAAGACTTTCTAAAATTACATATTACTTTCAGTTTAGATGAAGTTTTGTAAAAAAATATAAAAAAAATATAGTGGAGGACCCTATTATAGCGCTACCCTAGCTATGAACTTTCTAGAAGTACTTAGTTCTCAAAACTTTTTTGAGAAAAATGCATAGGGTCAATTTGGATAAATATGAAATATAAAAATATTAAGATAAATGGGAAACCTTTTCCACACTGTTGCCATTTTATTCTGGTATCAAATAAATGGAAAATAAAAATGTTATGTGTTAGCAAGTGCCTCGATTTATGTATGTTCACAATTTGAAACATGAAAATATGAGAACTAAATGTGAAACACTGTTGCCATTTTATTCTGGATTGAAATAAATGGAAAATAAAAATGTTATGTTAGAGATTTTATGCATATTCTTAATTTAATAATACAGTCGATAAGAATATAGGGTATTATACCATAGTTAAATTTTAACTATCTTAAATAAGAAGACGAAAATATACATAAATTAATGAGTATTTGGGTATGACACATTAGCTCCTAAGAATTTCATTGGTCGCCTGATTTTAAAAAGGAGATTCCCGCGTCTGCTGCTGTCACCTTTAAAAGATTATGAAAATAAAATAAATACGTATCACATTTTCAATTTAATTTTATTGCCATTTCTTTTTGTTGCTTGATACATCAAAGAACACAATGAATTATTCAAGAATCCATTGTTAATTGTATTAACATTTAGTGTAAAATAACATCTTGACATTTGACATTTAGCTATTTTTAATCCATTTGGTTACGACATTGATACATAATACATGATTTACAATTTAAGCCATAACAAATATGAATGGATTTTTGCGTCACATAGTATTCATTCATCACTGTCTTCGTTTATTTTACACGGTTTTACAAATATGAATGATGATGTAGGGATTAGATATTCAAAAAATAAAATATTTACACCAACAAAAAAAATGCACTTCATTAATTGTAAATTACAATTTGTATTTTGTAATATATCAAAATTTGATCTGCACTTCAAAATATAAAAGAAATATTTATATTCGAAGTTAACTAATTTGAAATAGCCTTGGCAAAGCTATTAGGCATCTTTTGAATATAGCGAATATATTCTAATATGAATAGATGTTTTCTTAAAGCTCAAATATAATGCAACTTAAAATCTAAAATGAATTTAATAAAGTAACGGATGAAAATGGGAAAAATTTACATTTTTATCTATATCCTGTACATATTTTTGCAGAAAACAAATACATCACTTAAATGGTCACGTAATAGAGAAACTTATATTTCACTTAATCTACTTCGTATCATTACACTCATAGTTTTCAAAATTACAGGGTAGGATCCGTATTGTGAACCTATAAAGGTTCCTACGAGAATTGAGCAGCATTACTAATACTTAAGGATTTAAATTAAATTTAAAATACATTTATAATTACAATAATATTAATAATAATAATAATATATCACCACGGCATATTACCCATTTCTGGGTGTGCCAGTATCTACAACACATGTAGACATCGGTAATGATGACGATATACTTTACCGTGTGGGCGCTTACCAGGCGTCACCTTACGGGCACTCATAGCTGGTATGCAGAATGCACCACAGGGGTCACTTTTGTGCCTTTTAAAATTGGAAATATTTGGCGTCTGTCGGGATCGAACCCGGTTCCATCCCAACAGACGCCGGGATGGAACCGGGTTCGATTAATTACTTTGTATTTATATTTAAATATTGTTTGTTCTGTATTTGAAGTGCAATTTTTTTAAATACTGAGAAATATTAGTTTAATACAATAATATTTCTAAGATTGTTTTTAAACGTGATTTTATTCTATAAAAGAACAAATATAATTATTACAATACTAAACATACACAAACACAAAATAGTTACCTATAAAAGAATTAAATTACAAGTCCTTTCAACAAGTAAGTGACATACATAAATGACGTATTTAAACAATAAAACAAATAAACAAAACAAAGCAAAGCAACCTATAAATATAGATTATATGTTGCTTATGAACAGAGTGCCAAGACTAGAGGTTGTAGCAGAGTAGCCGATTTTACATATTTAATTTTGAAAAATTGTATGTGTGATTAATTTTCATATGCTGCATATGAAAACATGGTATTAATGTACGGCAGCTCCGAAGGTGTAATACTTGATACTTGCATTGAAGTTGGTGGTCGTCATTTTGAGCAATTATTATAATATGTATTAGAAAATAGAATTATTTAAAAAGATAAAATAAACAAAATTAATAACTGAAGTGATAGATCCCGTGGCCGCGTGCCAGAGTGTCTGGTCGCGAACCTGTGGAACCGGGTTCGATCCCGACCAACGCCAAATATTTCGAATTTTAAATGGCACAAAAGTGACCCCTGTGGTGCACTCTCAACGCCAGCAATGAGTGCCCGTGAGGTGACGCCTGGTAAGCGCCCACACGGTACAAATATGTCATTACCATTACTAATATCTGCGATAAAGCAGATTGTGGCACACTCCGAAATGGGTAATATGCCGTGATGATATATTTATTTAAAAAAATTAAAATAAACAAAATTAATGAATGAAGTGATAGGTCCCGTGGCAGCGTGCCAGTGTGGCTGGTCGCGAACCTGGGGAACCGGGTTTCGATCCCGACCGACGCCAAATATTTCGAATTTTAAATGGCACAAAAGTGACCCCTGTGGTGCACTCTCAACGCCAGCAATGAGTACAAATATGTCATTATCATTACTAATATCTGCGATAAAGCAGATTGTGGCACACTACGAAATGGGTAATATGCCGTGATGATATATTTATTTATATTCATTTAAAAAATTTAAAATAAACAAAATTAATAACTAAAGGAGAAACCCCTTAACCTTAACAATAAATTTAAAAACTATATACGTATTTCGAGAACTAAGTTCTCATCATCAGTGGAAACTACAAAGTAAAGTTACTCTGTTTAATCTTAGTTACCCAATTAGGTATCCACTCACCTATGACTCCTGTCCCTATATAACCCGTGTTCTCTCCCTTATTCCTCAGAGCTGTTTTGACGTCTGGCATGGCTTGCATGCTGAGTAATCTTAACTTCTCTGTTTTTACTTTGTAGTTTCTACTGATGATGAGAACTTAGTTCTCGAAATACGTATATAGTTTTTAAATTTATTGTTAAGGTTAAGGGGTTTTTTCTTTAGTTATAACTTTACCTTAAGACTCCATTTTAGTTTTATAAACAAAATTAATAACTGAAGTGATAGGTCAATAGGTAGATAATCACTCTTTTAAGACCCTGTAGCTCGAAAACGGTTTATTTTTTTTCGGATATAAGTTTATCAGTAAAAATTAGTCTAGTTTGCATCCCCTACATAAACCCTGTGTTCGTATGCCTGAAATGTTACGTCGAAAACAGCAGCTGTTTGTATTTTAACATAAACTTGATGAATTCTAATCTTTTCCAACAAACATTTATTTAAATCTCCGCCCCTTTCTCCGTTTCTGGTGCGGCGTTATTCATTACACATAGTACAACGCACAACGCAGTGCAACAATAACAATGACGCATCGTGCGTAGGAGGACTCTAGGGGCGCTCGCACTACGGACACTGACGCTCGATGTTCTGGCGTTCGGCGCCTCGACGCGTCTGCTCTCGTTCATGAACACGTCCGTTGCCGTTAAATCTACACCTCTGTTTCTAACCTCTAACCTATGTCGAGTCGAGCCGAGTGGAAATTACCAGAGAAAACTGCACAGGCAGATTGAGGTTACGTCCAGGAAAAAAAAGAAAACAGTTTTTATTCCACTGTTTAAATTGGAAATAATTGCACGTGTTTTAATTTTTCATTTGTACATAATTGGTTGAATATCACGAGTGATTTGGCAATATCTCCTATGATTTTACCAAAAGTTTACGAGAGACTTTTAAAATACAAAGTAAAGGGCAAAGTGTTGTCTTTGTGCCCCATTATGTACTTTCGAACTGTAATGGGAAATATTTTGAGAAAATGTTATAAAATTTTCTGAAAGAGATACCGAAATAGGCTTGAAATTAATATAACAGCTCTTGTATATTTTTTTTTATTTTTTTTTTTATTTCTTGTTAGTCTGACCAACAGGGTTCAAGACCCCAATTACAGGTTGACTATACTAAAACATAAATTTAACATGTTTAATGACACAAGTAGTTAACAAATAGAATGACACAAAAAAAACCCAGAACTAATAATACATATAGCTGTTTAAGATAATGTATTGTAATAAATAGTAGTAGTTAATGAATATAATAATTGTATAAAGCATTTTTAAACTTTACAATCGAGCCGACGAAAATGTGGAAATATTCAGGTAAATTGTCAAAATTAAAACAAATCATACGAATAGGTGACTTTACTTCATAGTTCGTTCGAGGAGTGTTACAGTACGAGTAGAATGTATATTTAAATCGGGAATTACGCCTAGGAACTAAGAAAGGAATTTTACCTAGGATTACGGGATCATTTATAATACAATGCAAAACTTTATAAAGGAACAATGATGATTGTATTTTTCTTCGAGTATCCAGAGACACAATACTAAATTTGCACAACAAATCTTTGTAATCAGTATCAAAACTATGATAATATCTGTAAAGCTTGAAGAAGCAAAATTTAATAAATTTGCGTTGAATAGATTCGATAACATGGTTGTATTTATTATATATAGGACACCAAACTTGCTGACAATATTCCAGTTTTGTTCTTACGAACGAGAAATATAGTTTCTTAAGAGTTGAAATATGAACGAAGTATTGTGTATTTCTAATAATAAAACCTAAATTTTTGTAGGCAGATTTAACAGTTTGTAATATGTGTTTAATGAAATTGAGCTTTTCATCAAATAAAACACCAAGATCTTTAAATTGTATGGCCCTTTCAAGAGTATGAGAGTCTATTTTGTAATCATATTTGTAAATAGTTTTTTTGACGAAATAGCTCATTATTTTACATTTACTGTAGTTTAAAAACTACATATTAATCACATATTAATCACATATTAATATAAATAATTATTAAAAAAAAAAATAACGTAAACAGTGTATTAAATATTAAACACATAAAATAATAGTTCATTGTAATGTATTCCTGTAAAATTTGTAATTATAATATATACAACATTTTAGAAGAAATTTTACAATTTGCAAATTTGTATTCGAATTCATGACATTTTCATAATTTCATTAGTAAAAACCTTTGACGTGGTAAATTAATTTTTAATTAAAAAAAATCTGTTGTTCTGCTTTGACCTTTTAAGAGTTAGATTTGTAAGCCTTTGTAATAGAGAAAAATGTTTCGAGTTTTCTTTTTTCCTTTGTCCACCATGAGATACAAATTTCATCTATTTGTGACAATTTTAATTTGCCATAAATTTTGCTGGTTTTCCAGACTTTAAGATAACCTTTTAAACGAATCTACAATTTAATTAATTAATCCTTCAGCAGACGTACCCAGTCGAGGAACCAATGATAGTTAAAATTGCTATTATTTCTAGGGGTTCACCAAGACAAGAATCTTGCGTTGAAACTTAAATTCTTGTCTTGTCTTGCATTACAAAGCAAGAAATTAAAAAAATCTTGTCTTGCTAGTTTCTCTTATATAATTTCTTGTCTTGTCTTGCTATTTAGGGGAATCCCCGAGTTATTTACTGTTAGGGATTCCAGGGTGTGTCATGTGATAACGAAATATGTAAAACCTTTTAAGACTTAAACCTTAGACCAGGAATAGAGGGGAGACAGGGCATATTCACGCGTATATTTCCAAATCATCTCTGCGATTTTGACCCTTATTGAATCAGCTGGAATAGCTAGTCGACCAGTTAAATATTGTTATGTTACAGTTGACCAAATCTAAATAAACACTTGATTATCTATAACATAAATAAAACAATTTAAAACTAAGAAAACTATGAATCAAACTAAAGACGTATGTATTCAAGAACGTCAGAAGTCAAAATAATGATTGATAACGTCGGGTGACGCTTGTTGATTTTGAAAACTTATTCGTTCGACTGCACACGTATGTAACACATCTGGTCGATTGGGCTATTGCAGCTGACTTTGACGTTTCAATAAGGTCGAAAGTCGCTATGATGATTTGGAAAGTCTTCTTACGGCGAAATACATAGCATGCCCTGTCTCCCCTCTATTCCTGGTCTAAGACTTAAACTGATGTTCTTGGAGGTGAAAAGTATTGCACATTGTCAACTGTAGTTATAGGCATAAATATTCTAATTGACAAATTAGAATCATGGGAATTTGAACTGAACGATAAGGAGAACAGGACTGATAATGATGAACAACTTATTTTTGCCATAAATGCTGCAAGAGATAAAATTCTAAAGCATTATAAAAAATCCATTTGGATGTCTTGTGTAGCACTTGTTTTAGATCCACGACACAAAAAAAGAAACATTTCAAATGACTGTTTGAGGCAAGGAATTAGAATAGTGATGCATTCGAGCCGGGCCGGGCCGGGCTTTGAGGTTTGGATCGACTCGGCCCGAAAATAAAAATTACCGGCCCGACTCGAAGATCGACTCGACAAAAAAATTAGCTAGCCCGGCTCGAAAATTGACTCGAAATCGGGCCGGGCCGGGCCAAAGCTCGAAATTGGGTGCATTCGGCATTCCTAATGTTGATTTTTATGTTAAGGCGAAATGTTAACTTTTTTCGTGTCAAACTTATAAAAAACCTCTACATTCTTATAACTTTCTACATTAATTAACATAAGTAGTTAAAAAAGGGACCCTTCTAGTATAAGTTTGTTGTAAAAATTAAGGACCTACGAGTATTTAACACTTTGTTTACCAAGGAATTTATACAACTTTTTCACAAATCTTATACAAAAAATATAATTTTAATTTACATAAGTATTTTTTATCTAACTTTGATTCTGCTCAAAAATAGGACAAGACTTTCGGGCCGGCCCGAAAAGCTCGAATTTTCGGGCCGGGCCGAAATCAAAAGTCCGACTCGCCTCGATTTTTGAAAATGATTAGCCCGATTCTGCCCGATAAAAAATATCTTCGGCCCGGCTCGATGATCGACTCGAAATCGAGGCGGGCTTCGGGCCGGGCCGGGCCAAAGCTCGAAATCGAGTGCATCTCTAAATTAGAAGCTTTGTTTCTGGAAAAAATATAAAGATAATTATTATACAGAAATTAATCTAGAAGTTTGCTCAGCAACACTAACACAATCTCATGATCAAAATAAATATGATTTAAATTTAATCGTAACACAAATACAGTGTCCTCTTCTGAAGAAGCTTGGAAGATATAAATAAATGAATACTTTACCGCAAAAAAGGGAATATGATCACACAGATATTCTTGATTGGCGGTGGAAACATGAAACAACTTACCCATGTTTGGCACGCATGGCAAGAGATGTTTTAAGTACAAGGCTACATTCGTTCCCTCTGAAAGGCTGTTTTCTAAAGCCTCCCTAGTTATTACAAAGCAGAGAAATCGTTTAAATGCAGAATCTGCTAGGTGTCTCTTATGTTTAAATTCATGGATGAATAATAAAACTATTGTTTCTGAGGCTACAATATATTTTTTGTATTTTATTATACTTGTAACGAATATTATGTAAGCATTTAAGACTTTTATTTTTCTGTAATACCTAATTGTTTTTCTTAGTTAAAATATTTAACAATATTACTTTTGTTTACAAATTTAATTAAAAATTACCCTACTTTTATTACTCGTATAGTAAAAAAATTATAATATTTTAAATGCAAGATTTCTTGCAAAAAACTTGCAAGAATTCTTGTTCTTGCTTAACTTACTTCTTGTCTTGTCTTGCTTATCCAAAGTCTAGTCTTGTCTTGTCTTGTCTTGCTTAAAAAGCAAGACAAGACAAGAACAAGACAAGACCAAGAAATTCGTGAAACCCTAATTATTTCTGTCCTATCTATAATCATATAGTATCGCATAGTATCTTTCGGTCATATAATCCAAAAAGCGACTTGGATTGTCTCGATATTTAACTCATATCTGATTTTAATATCTTGCTTATTTATTTAGTTCTCTAGAGCTATAGAGCTTTAATAATGTAGCTCCCACCCCAGTGTTTGTAATAAAGGAAAATCTCGAAATAAATATCCTCATCTACTGACACTTACTCTTCTTTTTACACCAACAAAACTTGTTAGAATTCAATTATCCGAAGAGATTTTCTTGAAAATCCTGAACTCTACAAGTGAAAAGTTTATAGATTATTACAAAAGTTTAATCAGTTTCTTCCAAGATCCCAATGTGAAAAATAATAATTCTCAATAGGATTTTCATCTCGGCAATATTTAATCTTAAAATGAAAACAAAAGAACTAAAAACCTTAATTGAATTTGTTTTTAAAAGTATAAAACTACTAACTTTTTAAAGAAATCATTATTTTAAAATATACATGATGTTAAGAAATAAGTGTCACAAATTATGAGAGCATATAGTACTGACCAAAATGAGTAAAAAAAGCTTAATCAACATGGATCCGATCTTCAATAGTTTCCGAGATATAAGGCAGTGAAGAATGAGTTTTTTCGTCACCTCACGGGCACTCATTGCTGGCGTGGAGAGTGCACCACAGGGTATCACTTTTGTGCCATTTAAAATTCGAAATATTTGGCGTCGGTCGGGATCGAACCCGGTTCCCCAGGTTCGCGACCAGACACTAAATGGTTTTACTCAAAAAATAATCGGTAATAAAATGTTATAAATTTATTGATTCTATTCATACGTATACTTATACATCAAATTCATGGGGTTACGTGGTCGTGTGCGTATAGTGTCTGGTTGCCAATTTGGTGACCCGGGTTCGATCCCGGCCAGTGCATACTTTTAATCACACAAAAGTGTCCCTGTGGTGCACTCTCCACACCAGCTATGAGTGCCCGTGAGGTGACGCCTGGTAAGCGCCCACACGGTAAAATATATCGTCATCATTACCGATGTCTACATGTGTTGTAGATACTGGCACACCCAGTAATGGGTAATATGCCGTGATGATATATTTTTTTTTACATCAAATTCTAATAAATATTTTGTTTCTGTTATAATTCACATATCTTTTTGTGGTATACTTTTAAAAATTGCTATTACTCAATGACCTTTTTATGAAATACAATAAATTAATAATATAACTGATTTTTGACTTTTACGTGGCACAAATATTCGTTGCTAATAATTGCATATATCGAACCACCTAAAAATAAAAAGTATCGCTACATACAGATTGTAAAACCTAAGAAATATTTTCATATTGTATCTTTCAGTGTCAGTTTCATAAATATGTCACTTTTTGGTCAATACAATTTTACTTAGTGTATGAAGTAGTAGAAAAAAAAAAACAAAGGGACAAGATATAGTACTAACCAATAAATCCATGCCACCTCCATAATTTTGAATAATACATGGGGAGATTTATTGTGAGATTCTCAAGAGACCAATAATTTCTTTATTTACTGCCAAAACCCGTTGCGCTTACTGACAACATTTTGTTTTGTAGGTTAGGTCTAAGCAAGTGTTGTGACGCCCAGTATGTTCATTATGCTCGTCAAGAACAACTTTTAAAATACAGAATGTCGCAAAAATTACATAAAATATATTATGAAGTACAAGAATACTAAAAACAAGACAAGATGACTCTGTTTTTGAAAACGATACAAAACTAAAATTAATATTCAAATGGTTCTAATTTTCTAATATGGAAGGTACTCAGACACACGGCCAGGAGACCCCCAGATGTAACGTTAATATTTGCACAAAAAATATTATTTATTTAATATATTTTCATTTTTACAAAAGTGTATAATACAAAATGAATTTATTTTACACAATGGGGTATGTGACCATAATCGAATTTCAATATATGTCATAATATATAAAAACAAACCTGTATAGCTTCTCATTATAATAATAAAAACTAAACGTTAGTTTGTAATAATATTGTTATTAGCAATTTAATGTTTTGGAGAAGGGATCGATCTGGGACGTCCGTAGGGTAGAATGGTAGAAGAAGACAGTTACTGAGATAGATATGTTGTGATAGGTTATGGAATGGCGAACGTGACAGCTTCTGTCACTTTCGCCTACCACAATATATCTATCTCAGTCTAACTGTCTTCTTCTATCATTCTACCCTACTGACGTCACAGATCCCTTCTCCAAAGTTTTAATAATTATTTTCTCGTAAACTACGAATAATTAATCAATTTAAAAAAATACGGGTACTTTATTTTTTGGTCTAGTATCATATATGTAAAAATCAAAATTTAGTCACATACCCCATTGATTTGAGAGTTTCAAATATAATCCGAATTTTGGAAAATATACAATGTATTACATTTAAAATGAGAACATAATGTCAATTACGGTCAACCCGAAAGCAGTATAATTTAATGTTATATTCTGTTGTTTAATGCACTTTTCGATGTAATTTTTAAATATGTATTTAATATACATAAATGGTATTAATTCATAAATGACTTTTTAAGAGGTGCGTGTTTTTTTTTTTAACCGGTAATCTGCCTATACATAATTCACTTATTTACTTTTGGGTAATCTTATTTGCATCTTAACAGTGTGGATTATAATATTTTTTTTTTTTTTGTAATTCGTCTGCAACATGCTACAATACATAAAATATGTCATTAAATTACATGTTGTAGGTATATATAAATCTGTTCAGATTTTCTTCTATATACATACTGCATAAAAATTCAATAAGTGATTTACGTTATTGACGTATGTCTACTTTAACAGATTTGTGAATTTTATTTTATATAACTAGTCACTGAGGGAGCAAGCCAGCTCAACTTGGTGTAGTGACGGATCTATCTCTTCTCCCTCAAAAACAAAGCAAGTCCGATTTTTACTGCCAGGACTTAATTTTTATGTTCTTTTACCCACAAAAATTTGCAAATTATATCATTTCCCCCTCTAAAATCCTAGGCTAGACCCGCCCCTGTCTTGGTGCCGGTCCCAAGCCCGGGTGAATCGTAAGGGTAGTAGCAGGACTGTAAAATCTTCACCAAAACCAAAAATAGAAAGTATAGGATCAGAAAGTGGTATACGTGCTAGAGTGTTCCTCGCAAGTAACATGCAATGCCTCGTCTGCTTTCTGTGCCAAGATAGAATCTCGTCCTCAGGATTGGAACTTTCAATGTCAGGAGTACGAGGAAAGCCAACGAGAATATGGAAAACTTGAGAGATGAAGGACTTTGTGAACAAAATGCGATGGTCAGGAATGAGTGGAAGCTATCCCTAATAAAATAGGGAAAAGCTGAAAAAGGAGACGACGAAGAAGAAGATTATAATAATTACATTCTTGTCAAAACACATAATTTCTAGTTAATTGTAACCACTTTTTGATTAATAAACATAACAATGTAGTTCAAATTCATTTCAGACGAGCATGTCAAATACAACAACTAATATCCGTAGATTGGTATCAGTGAAAGTTGAAGCAATTTCCTCTACTTATAGATAAAATTAATTAAAATTAATGAAATAATTGCACTGTAACAATATCAAATAACGTCTAACCAGTTTAAACCAGTTGTGACCAGCATAACATAATTGTATAGCGTGTATTCCTGAGTAAAATCAGATTATTTTTTTTTTACAATAACATTTAACTCGTTTACTTTTTCAAGAAATGTGTTTCTAAATTAAATAAATATATAGAATAAATTATAAATAAACGTATTTTCATATTATTTTTCCAAATATTGAGTGTAGGTATATTAGAATATCTCGTTATATATGTACAGTATTGGCCATAAAGACAGCAACTTTTAAAAAATTTCTATTTCTCTGAAGTGAACATAAGAATATTGAAAATAAATTACATAAAGAATAACCTCTTAAAAAAAGTTTATTTTATGTTAAAATAATTTATATTAAATTTATAGAATTTATTTAATTTGCATAATTCTTACTTTTGTCTGGACATAAAAATAGCAACTTCATAATGAATGTCTTTATTTTCTCAATTTCAACGTTTATATCGTATAATTGTTTAAAAAATATAAATTAGTACTTCAAAATTATGGGTCGTAATAAGACTTTGACTAAAGAATTTCGCAATTTAATAATTAAATCATATGAAAATGGTGCTTTGCGGAATAAAATGTCGAAGAACTTTAATTTGCATAAATCTACAATAGCACGAATAATAATCCATTTTCGAAAGAAGGGTAATATTGAGCCTTCTACAATTTCTAGTAGACAAAAAAAAAACATCAAACCGAAGCGACAGAATGATAAAACACATATCGTTAAAAAACCGTTGTTATCATCGAAGAAAATTTTAGGCTTTCTACTAAGTAATGTTAAAGATAAAATATCTTCAAGACAGGGAAGAAGAATATTAGTTGCTTGAGAACTTTATAGTCGTCGGCCTGCAAAGAAACCACTTCTTTCGAAGAAGAACGTGAAGGCCCGATTATTTTTTTGCAGAAAATCATGTAAACTGGACAACTGACATGTGGAAAAGAGTATTATTTAGTGATGAACTAAGATTAATTGATAGAAATGTAATAACAAAATTACTTGATTCATGGTGAAACGAGAAGAAGTAATAAATTCTCGTGGTTCCGGTTATTACACTAAATATTAGAAAATTTAGTTTTTATATTGATTTTATAAAAGTTCAAAGTTTCGATTGATAAAATCTCCAATTGTTATCAAGTGAATCAATTTTTGTTAATATAATGCAAATTATTTTAATGTAAATTAAACTTGGTTCATGACATTAATACTGCAGTAATTTATTTCTGAAATCCCAATTTTTACATTAGAGCAATTGAATTTTTTTTTAAGTTGCTATCTTTATGGCCAATACTGTATGTACCTATACGTAGGTATACGGGATCTCGTGGCCGAATGTCTGAGTGTCTGGTCGCGAATCTGGGGAACCGAGCTCAGAACCGGGTTATCCCGACCGACGCCAAAAGAAAAATTTCAAATTGCACAAAAGTAATCCCTGTGGTGCATCTTCCACGCCAGCAATGAGTGCCAATGAGGTGGATAAAAAAATAAATAAATAAATAAATAATAATATATAATTATTAATTGGAATAATACTACCTTTTTAGTTTAAGTTCTGTATTTATTTATTATTATTTTTTTATTATTTGGGTTTTAATAATAAATAAATAAATAAATAAATAAATACAGAACTTAAACTAAAAGGTAGTATTATTCCAATTATTAATATGAGTTCTGAAAGATATTTTAATAATATAATTATTATTAACATATTTTATGGAACATATCATTTATAGTGTGGGCACTATTCATATAACCCGGGCAATGTGATGAATCGAGTAGAGTAATAAATAATTAAATAATAATGTAATTTATAGCTATGGCCAAATGTTATAATATACAGCGTGTTATGTAAGTGTACAACGCTAAACCCATGGTAGAACTGACCCCATAAATAGTAAATCTGGCAATAATTTTTGTTGAACATGCTTTCTACAAGAACTGGAGGCCTTTAAAACTGATCAATCACGTCATAGTTTAAAATTTTGTAAAAAAGTAAAAATCAATGTGTTTTCTGGAAAAAATATTGATTGTCAAAACTGACGTTAAACGTTTTTGTGACTACTCACCGTTTTAAAAAAATAATGTCAAGAAAATTACATCATATATTTAAGTTTTTTTTTATTAAATAATTAACAATGAATAATGTATTTTTTTTTTAAATGTATTGCCTAAAATATATTCAAGTAGATGGAAATCAATTTGAATATTTAACTAATTATATTTATTTAAATATGTATGGTATCATGTAAAATTAATGTAATGCAGAGCCTTCTGCATTTAATATAAATGTAATATTTTAATCATTTTCAATTTTATTTTTTAATAATATAACATATGATTGTATAGGGTGTCCCCGTGTCCCATGTGTATACTTTAGTACTTAAGTACAATATTTTATAAGTTCAATACAAAACTAAAATTTATTATGTACATTCTTCAGTAGAGTTTTCATTATTTAATGGCAGAAAAAGAAATCAAATAACTTTTGTACACAGAAATGTTATTCTTTATTTGATCGAAAAAGTATTTGAACTTCCGATAAAATTCAATATCTGTGTACTATTTGATTAGTACTCGACTCTATATTGCGGGGTACGTATAGCTACAAATTTAGTCCACAATTTAATTACTAATCTTGTCAGCAAACCGGTGTAATAAAATATGTATTAATGATTTCAAATTTATAATTGTCATTGGAGGATGTAATCAATATTCCAGTGCATGTTATAAACTGAAGGGTGTATGGTGTATGATTACATTTTGTGTAACATGTAAACTGAACTGTGATATTTTGTTACCAAAGTTTAGAAATTATTAAAAAGTTTTGTAAACATAAAAGTTTGTGTAGGCTGCATTATTTTCTAAAGTTTTTACAAGTATATACGGAAATAAAAGGGTAAAATAATAAGACAATATTCCAGATAATCGATCAAAGTATATTTGAAAGAAGAAATAGGTAATATTGTAATATTGTGGTTATAATTTAAAAACATTTTCTACGTATCTATACGATATTGAGGAGCGTTATATCCTTCAAAATTTCACTAAATCAATAAGTCCTTTCAGTAAAAGTATTTTTTTTTTATACTATAATAGCAAAATAATATTTTCACTTTACTTTCATTTTTGTTTCGGTAAATTCAATATAAAACAAGTTTTACAATAAATTGTAAATATTTATTTATTTATTTATTTATTTATTTATATTTATATCAATCCAACAGGATACGAGATCCCAATTATAGGATTGATTACAGAAAAATACAATTATAATAAGTGTCACAAGTAGAAATGAAAACAATCAATATATACATTTATAAAGAAATTTACACTGCAAAGTTAGCCGAAACAGATCTCTTAAATTTAGTTATCGAGTCATTAAATATGTCTAATTCAATTACACATTCTGAACAACTTATATTATTAAATGTGGAACATAGTTGACGAATCGGAGATTTAGATTCGTAATTAGTTCTAACAAATTTTAATTTAAAAAGATTATTAGTTCTAGATGATGTTCTAGGTACATTAAACGGAATGTTAGCAAGACAAATTGGATCATCTATACTCCCATTTAAAAGTTTGTACAAGTACATGGTGCATTGAATCTTGCGCCTGGATGATAGACTAAGCAAATTAAATTGTGTTAGTAGATCATTGTAATTATAATCAAAACTAGGGTAATATCCAAGCATTCGAAAAAAGCAAAATTTCAAGAATTTTCGCTGAATTGTTTCAAGGTCATAAATATTCTTGTTATATATTGGAAGCCAAACCTGAAGACAATACTCTAGTTTTGATCGTACAAATGCAAAATATAGATTTTTTAGAGTCAATATATTTCTGAATAATTTAGTATTTCTTATAATAAAACCTAAATTTTTATGAGCGCTAGTAATGATATACTTAATGTGATCGTTGAAAGATAATTTAGAGTCAAAAATTACACCAAGGTCTTTGTACTGGGTTACTCTATCAAGTACTGTGGTTTCCATTTTATATGAGAAAGTGTAAACAAATTTCTTAACAAAGTAACTCATTACCTTACATTTACTGAAATTAAAGAATAGTTTGGAAGACCGACACCAAGATAGGAGATTATTTATATCAGATTGTAGAAGAATGCAATCATTTATGGAATTAATTTTTCTAGAAATTTTAATATCGTCAGCATATAACTCAATCTCGGAATGTTTGACAGAATTGGCAATGTCATTAATAAACAGAATAAATAACAATGGACCTAAATTAGAGCCTTGTGGAACTCCGGACGTGGGGATGTATGACCTTGAAATATAATTGTTATATTTAACATACAAAGGACGATTATGTAGATAAGATTCAAGGAATTCAAGTAGGTTGTTGGAAAATTGAAAATTAACATCTAGTTTGTGAAGAAGAACTTTATGGTTAATACGATCGAATGCCTTTGCAAAATCTGTATATATGACATCTACCTGATTGTTGTCATGCAGAAGGTTCAATACTTGCTCCGTGAAATTC
This sequence comes from Ophonus ardosiacus, assembly GCA_943142095.1. Classification (NCBI taxonomy): domain Eukaryota; kingdom Metazoa; phylum Arthropoda; class Insecta; order Coleoptera; family Carabidae; genus Ophonus; species Ophonus ardosiacus. The sequence goes on along the minus strand of OW964833.1, from coordinate 44,358,406 downwards.
ATTAGATTAGTGGTTGTAGAACGGCCATTGACAAATCCATGTTGAAAAACGGATATAGATCTGTGTACGGAATTGTATATATATTTATATATAATGGATTCAAAAATTTTTGATATGTTAGATAAAATGGCAATAGGTCGGTAATTACTAATGTCAGCTTTGTCACCGGATTTAAAGATGGGTGTTATAAATGATGTTTTCAAGCATGTTGGAAATTTATTTTTTGATAATGACAGATTAAACAGAAATTTTAGTGGAGCTATGAAATGATCTGCACACCCCTTAATTACGTATGCAGGTAGATTATCAGGACCTGGATTACGGGAGGGTTTAAGTTTATTTAGTGCACTTTTAATGTCCTCACTCGTGATGTTCAAGATAATTGGTGTATTGTTGGTATTTAGTGGGTTCATATTAGGATCAATATTTGGATCAGGATCGGCATAAGCACTAGCAAAAAAATCAGCAAATCCTTGTACGATATCAGGTGTGGAATTGAACAATTGATCTCCAAAAATCATGTTACCTGGAATACGTGTAGCATGTTTCTTAGTATTGATATATGACCATAATTTAGTGGGATCAGATGAAATAGATTTCTCTACGGAAGCAAGATATTTGGAGTGTTCAATTTTAATATCCTTTTTGACTTGAGCACGCAATTTTTTAAATTCTATCAAGTATCGATCTTGTCTGTGTAATTTGTATAATTTGTGGAACTTAGATTTTAATTTCGTGTTTTTTATTATTTGTGGAGTGAACCACGGCGGGTACTTTGAGTTTTTACGTGTAGTAATAGGAACACATGTATTTAAGATTTCATATAGCACTTCATAAAAATAAGAAAATGCTATGTCTACATCCTCAAAAGTATATAGGACTGTCCAGTTAACATTGGAGAGAGAAAGATACAAGAGATTGAAGTTGGCTAACCGAAAATTGTAATTACTTACACAATTATTAAATGTGGTAGAAGGGGATGTATACTGGGGCTGGAAAGATGAAGTAATTGCAAGTGCAGGATGATGTGAATCTTCATCAACGAAGGGATCAGAATTTTGAAGGACTGTGCAATGTTTATTTGAAAGAACAATGTCAAGAATTCTATTATTGGAATTTGTAATGGTATTGTAGTTACTGGCATTTAAGAAAGCACACAAATTTATAAAGGATGTAATAAAATTATCTGTATATCCACTAGTTACATAATCAACAAGGTGTGTGATATTTGCATCGCCAATTATTAAAAAATCGGTATCAATAGTTGACAAGACAGATTCGAGGCATTCAATCGCATAGTTAAATTGTTCAGATGACAGAGGTGGAGGACAGTAAATTACAAATATATAAATAAAGGTATTAGCAGATGAAAAAATTTTGACGCAAACGATATCAGAGAGACAATTAGGATGACATATAATTTCAACACGTTCTGATCTATATTTATTATTTACTGCACATAAGACCCCGCCGCCTCTTACTTTCGTACTCCTGGATACGTCTCTGTCAATACGGTGAACATCAAAGTTATCATTAAATAATTCTGCATTAAGTACACTGCCATTAAGCCATGTTTCAGAGAGACATACTATATCATATTCCGAAGCGCAACAGTTGTTGTAGAAGTTATCAGTCTTGGTATTCAGTCCTCTAACATTCTGATAATAAATATGCATAATAAGTTACAAAGTATAAAGAAACAAATTTTAAATGAATACACTATGATAAACTCGACCTTGAGTAATTTGTGAAACAAGTGAACACAGTGTTTAGAGTTCAACGACCAATTTAATTATTAAGCAATGAGTAACAACTCGATTGATGAGCTGATAAAAAGAGAAAGAAAACACAGCTGTAGAATAGATTGGAATATATAAATATGACTTGAATATTAACCATATACAATATTAACTTTGTAATAAGTCTTCAACAATTCATAACACGAATTGTATATTGGTTTGCCAGATGTCAATTACAAAATTTGAATTGAAATTCTCTCTAACAAACTTTGAATTTGAATTATATTGATAACTTTGGGAAACATCGATTTTAACTATTAAAAACAATAATTTTATTTTATTAAAATGTGATACCTGTACATATAAATAAAATTAATTTATTTTATTTTTTCCTCCCGATAATCTGGAATTTTGCGATAATCCGTCAGTTGTCTGGTCCCCTATGTGTCGGATTATCGAGATTGTACTGTATATGTTTGTAAAACTCTTCATGACATTCCACAATTATTATAAATAAATAAATAAATAATGATAATGTAATCAATTAAAAATTATTTTGTATTATTTATTTATTTATTTATAATAAATTGTGAAATATCATGGAGAATAAAAAAATCAAATAATTTATTTTATAAAAATGTTTCACTATGAGAAAACAACATATAATCTTATTTATCATCATCGTATACTATTATGTGTGGGCTTGAATACCTGATCACAAATCCGCGGACCAGGGTTCTATTTCGACCAATTCCAAAATTATTTCAAATTTTAAATGACATAAAATATCTCCTAAAATATCGGTAATTTAAATATGCATAGTAATTAATTTTACTATATTTTGCCTTCATTATTTTTTCCTGCAATTTTCAGTAATTTATCTAATGAATTAGGTAAATGAAATAGAAAATTTAAATACATATTTAGTTAATTTCTTTATTTAGTTCAAAACTTATTACGACACAAATGTAGTCATTTCATCGATTTTTGTATTTAATTTTACTATAATTTATAACAAATTTAGAAAATTTTACTAAATCAACTTAGATATTTTAATGAAACATATTAGTAGGCTGAAAAATAATAATTTATTTAGTTAATTTAACTACAATTTAGATAGTTTTTTTGTGTGTACTAGCTAGCAATGATAATATGCAGTGATGATATTAATTTATTAAAATGTACAATCCTCATCAATACATGTTTTTGTTTTCTGAGTTTGTTAGTTATAAACCTGATAACTATTTTTTATTTTATTTTATATTTTATATGTTCTCAACAGGATGAAATCCCAATTACATATAAATCTCCATGCCTTAAAGGGATTCGAACACAGGACCCTGAGCGAGCTCAGGATTAAGAGCCCTTGCTATAACCATTTAGATACCAGGGCCTATAATGGCACAAAGATAGTATTATAATGTAGATAGATATTTTTAGTAAACCATGTAAGCATTTTTATTAATGTGTAAATGAACCGAAATTAATTTGTAACATAATTTTTGTATACTCTTTTAATATAAATACACAGAAAAAAAAAGAATTGAAATTTTGTCTAATTATATTATTTTATTAGACAATATGTCTAATAGTTTAGTATAATTTACAAATCTTAATTTAGCATTTTAACTAATCCGAAATAGATATTAAATATTTTGTAAAAAAATCGTTAATTTAAATATGCAAGTGATTACTTTAATTACATATTTTATTTAATTTTTCATGGGGTCCCGTGGTAGCGTGCCTGGTAGCGATCCTGGGGACAGACGCCAAATATTTCCAATTTTAAAATGGCACAAAAGTGACCCCTGTGGTGCACTCTCCACACCAGCTATGAGTGCCCGTGAGGTGACGCCTGGTAAGCGCCCACACGGTAAAATATATCGTCTTCATTACCGATGTTTACATATGTTGTATATACTGGCACACCCAGAAATGGGTAATATGCCGTGATGATATATTTATTTTATTTATTTAATTTTTCTATATTTGGCTTCATTATTTTTGTCCTACAATTTTCAGTAATTTATCTAATGAATTAAGTAATTAAATAGAAAATGTAAATACATATTTAGATAATTTCTTTATTTATATTTAGTTCAATACTTACTACGACATAAATGTAATCATTTCATCTAATTTTGTATTTAATTTTACTATAATATGTTATTACAAATTTAGAAAATTTAACTAAATCAACTCAGATATTTCAATGAAACATATTAGTAGGCTGAAAAATACGGAATTTATTTAGTTAATTTAACTACAATTTAGATGTTTTTTTTTGTGTGTAATGAATTTTTCTAAATACACCTCTGAAGCCCATAACAAAATTAATTGTTCTTTCCACATTACAACGCCTGTAGGTTAAGTATCACAAGAAAAATAAAAAATAGTCCTATTCTCTTTCTTCTTTATTTTGACATTCACCTCCACGCCTATTTTCTTTTTATTTACGATTCCGTGGCCGTTCGAAGTATAGTAATTCAACCCCGTGTCCATGTGTTGGAAATTCGGCTAATGCGCCCATTCTGATGATGGTGTTTCTTTTTATGTATGTTTTTTTGTGTGGAATCAACGAGACGAAACAAAATGAATAAATTCACCAGCTTTTGTAAGCAGGACGAAGTGCTAGGAGCTTGTGTCCGTAAAGAATAGACTATTGTGGCGTGCGCATGTCTGTGACGCATTACAAAACTGACCAATCACGTCTCTAACAGGGGGGAAGGTGGCATTACTGGAAAGAATGGAAAGTAGAGATGGAGCTAGCGTCGGATTGTACAGTCGGGGAAAAATACTGGACGTTTATTTCAGGAAATTAATGGTTTGTTATTACAATGATTTGTTTTTCTAATATCTACATATATGTATGGTATAATTTATGACGAAGTGAAAAAGTTACTTTAGTTTATTATTTTTGTCATATTTATATATCATAAAGTAGAATATGTTACTATTTATTATGATATATGCTATTCGTTTTCAACACAATATTTCATATTATTTTAGGGAACGCGCGTCGAGTGCACTAAGTGACTGGTTGTGGTCTTAACATTTTTTGATTTGAATGACTGATGAAAAATATTACTATAGAAATCTACAAATAAAAGTAAATTTGTAATACATAGCAAATGATACATACATACATAAAATCACGCGTGTCCCACTTAGTCAGGGTTGTATTGGAAAAAACTATGTGGGTTTTTGTGGTTTTAGTCGTATAGAAAAACCCATTGAAAAACCCAGTAGAAATCCCCACTCAATTAAATTAAATTCGTATACAATACAAAATAGGCCTATAGCAAACAGGTTTTTTCAAAAATTATCTACTTACAATTTTAGAGAATAAAATTCTGCATTTTTGAGTGTTACAATTTTATGTTGCCCGAATGAAGTTAATTTAAAGACGAAATAAAGCTAGATTTAGTATGCGTTAATTCAAGAAATGAACGTAGATTAACTGTTAATTTTGACAATATACTTGAATTTCATTTTTTGAAATAATTGCATACTAAATCCTTTTCATCACAACTTAAAATTAAGTTTAGTCGAATATCAGAAGCGTAAATTTAATAATTTTAGCACACGAAAATTTAGAATTTTATTCTTTAAATCTTTATGTATAAATCACTCTATAAAGTTTTACTGCACTAAATATTTAATAAATTACCGGAGTCAAAGAAATTTAAAAAATATATAAAACTATTCCTTCTACAACATTGATTTTATAATTTAAATGAGTTTATGTTATTGTATTGTAATTTAAATATGTGTGTAACAATCTTTATATTTTGTTTTTGTAATTGAAATTTTGACGTTTTCTATACATGTATTGTGTCTACAGAAAATAAATATTTATTATTATTATTATTATTATATATGTACTATGTACTTTATAACATCGGGCCTTAATGTAATAGTTATTATTTTCTATTAAAACTGAAGTGTATTTTGAAAAATATAATAGTGATTAAACAACTACCGGTATTTGGGTAGACATCTTGTTTTTTTTTTTTTTAAATTACTGTTCATAACACTTTGATCCCTTGTAATTTCGTAACCAATATGAACAGATCTTCGAGCCCCGTTGCACATCAGTTCGCCCACTTATTAAAAATTCATTTATCATGACTTAACTAATAGAATTTGTAATAATTATTAAATAAATCTTTATTTTTTATTTAAAATGAAGATTTTTCAACATTATAACGTAATTTTAAATTAATTTTTTAGCTAATGATTAAAAATTTAACGGTATAACCGTAACTGATATCAATATATTAATTTCGTATTATTTATCAGTATTGGCTAACATCTTTTTTCAATATAAATTACTACTGTAATATTTTCAGACATTTTATTTAATAAAACCTCACAATCTAATGATTTAAATTTGTTTTTTTTCAGTATTTCCTGAATTCGCAAAAGTATTATTTCATTTTACAAAAAAAAAACAATAAAATATTTAAGAAAACATATCTAGCGTGTCATTAGAACGAGAAAATGTAAGTAATATTAATAAAAATTGGCGATAATTTATGTTAGTTATTATTTGTATCATATATTAACTAACTAAAATTAAACTGAGTGGGCGAACTGATGTACGATGGGGCTCGTATGTGTTGTTTATAATGACATTTTTTATTCAAAATGATCTCAGGAATACGCTATTAATTTTTTTACACTTGTCCTGTTACATTCTGAATGTAGTAGGTAGGTACAAAATAAAATTTTATATATACATATGTACCTAACCTTTTTCTTGTAGAAAACTTTTTTATGTAAATCCAATTTTTTGTGTTTCAACTTTACTATAGAAATTATTATTTTTTATTATAATACATTTTTTGTGTGAATCGGGCTTTTTCTACGTTTCAACTTTACTGACAAAATCATTCTTTTTTGAACTAATAATTTTTGTTTGTATAAATCCATATTTTTATTATACAAAACATTGTAATATTGTACTCAATGTATCGCACCCCAGCGAGAAGAGTGACACAAGTCCATAAAATAGTTTTGCGTAAAACTTAAATTAACGAAGACAGTTCTCGAATATAAAGTTACTTACATTAGTTCGAAACGAAATGACATTAGCTCCATCTCCCGAACAATATAATTTTGATTTTAGTCACTATTCCTGATTATTAGAAGCATATTTTTGACCAATTTTATCTGATAAACTGAGAATTTCTAAATTTTGACTTGTGTCACAACTCTCGCCGGGATGCGATATGTTAGCTATATACAGGTGTTCAAAAAATAGAGGTCACGGATTTAAGGGTGAATAATACTTCTCAAAACAATAGAAAAAAGTTCATATGAACATATATCCGGAAATGCCTAGTTTCAGAGCTATGGAGATTTCAATATTTTATTTCTGTCATATACAATATACAACTCATACTTTTAACATTACAATCAAATCATAGTGGCTGTTAACTGAAACAGTATTTCTTACAATATACTTTTATAATTTGCAATATTGTAAAAATATATTTTATATTCTCCAAGCTTTGGGCGCCGGTGTAGTGGCCGTGCCCGTGCGCACTAAGGCGCTAGTCTCTACATGTTCTAATCGAATCGGTTCAAATCACTGTTCAAATCTACCGGCCGGCTAAGTGCGTAGTCGTTAAAATGCCACCGTATCAGGCATTAATCGTACTCGCATGCGACGACCTGACCAGTTGTCTATATTAAACATAGATGGAGCTAGCTGTAGAAGGAGTATTTCCGCTGCCGCAATCAGTGGTTCTCGCACGGGTTAAGTACACGAAGTGCTCTAGTACTATCGGTCTCGGGTAGGATTTCGTAGGAACCTAAACAAATTTAAAAATCCGACACCCATCTTGGGTATAAGGAAAAGAAGAAGAAGAATAAGCTTTGGGCCACGGCCCGCATTGTAGGATCTTGTAGACTGAATGTGGCATATTTGATACTTTGTTTTTCACAAAGTGCCTGCAATGAGACATGTGATCAAATATTTGTTTTCATATTAATTATAGAGTCAAAAATAAAATAGTTTTTTTAATTTGTTAAATATTAATAGAATTTAAGATAAACGGCATTATATCGTCTGTGACGTCATCTAAGCGAAGAAATAGAAGCAATGAGACCGAAGGGATGCCTTTATCTACTTCGTTCTCCCATTTAATTTGAGATCAAATTGTTTAAAATAGAAGTTGTAGATAATTATAAATCATTACACAAATTTTATTTTAGGCCTTTAGTAATCTGTATAATCGAAATTGAAATGGTATAAATATTGCATATTTGTAGTGATAGCCATGGAATTGAAACAAAATTATAAATAAATGCATATATGTACATTAGTTTAAATTGTCAAAATAAATTAAATTCGATATAACAGCACATCATCTGCAGTACGAGATATTTAAGAAATAAAATGTGATAATTTTATAAAGTATTGTTGCTTATTTTAGTTGTAGTCATTGTTTTCATACAAATGTGGAGCAATCTGAAAAAAGCAGATAAATCCGTTTTTCAGTAAAAATGAGATTAGTATGACTTATTAGTAATAGGGGTCAGATAAATCCAATGGTGTTGCCAAAATCAAGTTAAATAAGAAAAATCCTATTGAAAATCATACTTAAAACCCTGGCAATCAAGCAAAAGTAGATAAATCCGCTAGATTTCGTACTTCGTTCAATAATTTGTCTAGATGTGAATTTATTATTGATTGTGCATACCTGCTGCATAGTGAAATCTTTGTGATAAATAAATGACCCTGTTTTTTGTTAGAAAATGATTTAGATTATGTCTTGTTATTTTTTTATTGAATATTTTTTGTTTTCTAAGTGTAGAATATATTTTAAGTACTAAAAGAAATGTTAATAAAAATTCGTTCGTTTTGGCCAAATAAACATATTTACTTATCAATAGGTTTTTAAATTATTATGTTTAAAATTTGGATTTAAGTCGATGTAAACTAACAACCTCTCTTTTATTTTAAACAAAAGCAGATACATCCCTTTCAATCAAACAATACTAGATAAATCCATTTTTTTTTGTAAATAACAGACCACATAACAAAAAAAATATAACTGAATTATAGTTTTTATGTCAGACAACTGCACCTTCTTACAGAATGTTGAGTTGAATAATCTTGGCTACTTTGTTTAATTTTCCTTGTTGTACTACTGATGAGAACTTAGTTCTTAAAATAAATTTAGTTTTATTATTAAAATTAAAAATTAAAGTTAAGGGGTAATTTTATTAGAGTTATTTATAATGTAATCTTAGACTACTTTTACTATTATCACAATTCCTTTGCTACACAGTTCATATTTTAAATGTATGTAACTGACAGATAAATGTCACTGTCAAAAAACTAATCACTTCAAATTAGAGATGCATTCGGGCCGGGCGGGCAGGGCTTTGAGGTTTGGATCGACTCGGCCCGAAAATAAAAATTACCGGCCCGACTCGAAGATCGACTCGACAAAAGAATTAGCTAGCCTGGCTCGAAAATTGACTCGAAATCGGGCCGGGCTTCGGGCCGGGCCGGGCCAAAGCTCGAAATTGGGTGCATCCGGCATTCCTAATGTTGATTTTTATGTTAAGGCGAAATGTTTAACTTTTTTCGTGTCAAACTTATAAAAAACCTCTACATTCTTATAACTTTCAACATTAGTTAACATAAGTAATTAAAAAAGAGACCCTTCTAGTGTCAGTTTGTTATAAAAATTACAGACCTACGAGTACTTAACACTTTGTTTACCAAAGCCGACGAAAATTTAAACAACTTTTTCACAAATCTTATATAAAAAATGTAATTTACATAAGGATTTTTTATCTAACTTTGTTTCTGCTCAAAACTAGGACAAGAAATCATTATGGTAGGAACAAAAATTACTTTTATTTAAGTATAGGAGTAATAACAATAATAATAGCAACATCACAATATAATTATTATGCTTTAATTAATAAACTTGAATTCTTGAAGTAAAATAATACATTTTTATTTATTAATATGTGAAGTTTGTTTTTATTAAATCATTTTGATCCTTTTTAACTTCATCCATTTTCATTAAAATATTAAGGAAACTGTGCATTTGATTGAACTATAAGATTTTTCGGGCCGGCCCGAAAAGCTCGAATTTTCGGGCCGGGCCAAAATCAAAATGCAAAGGAACATAATATAGTTTGCAGCATTAGTAAATATGTGGGTATGTATTTAAATTAATAAAAATTAAATAGCTCGAGGTATTGTGTTGGCCACACCATTTTTTTTTTTTATTATTTAGCCATTTGGTAAGTAACCTTGTTATTAAATGTAGTGTCTGGACTCTCAACTGGAACTGATATTTGTGCTTGTTGCTGCGAGTGTACTCCTCCCACTTATGTTTTAGTATTTCCGTCCTTGTCTTTGTGGTGTGTTGGTGGCGCCGTGGCGCCTGCACAGGCACAGTGTGTAGCTTTATAAAGTGTGGCGCTGACGCCGACTGGCACACGGCGGCTCGACGGCGACGCATCGCACAGCGTCATAGCGTCCAAAAGCAGCCATGGCGTCGGCCCGGCCAGTGCACGTCCTCATCATCATCTCCCTCGCCACTGCTCACTCGCTCGCTCTCGATCTGTCCCGCCTGTACGGACACGTTCACGCCAAGAGGAATGGTGAGTTAGAGTTCACACCTAAAGCATCTAGCACAACTGCACTCTACCATAGCCAACAATAAGCACCAGAAATTCACTGTGCTAATTCTTTGCTCTTAACCTGCTCACATACTTCTGCCTTTATATCAAGAACAGGGTTACCCCTATATAAATCATTTAACTTTGTAGGTATAATATTCGTATTGTACACGGTTCTGAATGTTACAATAACAACTGTATAAATACAGCTTATAACATAATTATTGACACAGCTCATTGTTATATATAAACAATTTATATACATATACCGAAAGCAAGACAAAGTAATAATAGTATTAAAAATAAAATCGTTCCGTTTATGAACTAGTCATTTATAAAATGTCCAAAAGAGTGTTTGTAAAGTTCGACGAGTTCATAAATGGAATGATTTTATTTTTAATACTATTGTGATAATGAACTTCGGTAAGTCAGATATAATTAATTTTAAGACAAAGTAACATTTTTGACTGATACACACTAAGCATACACAATATAAGTTTACATTTTCGATTCATCACGGTTATGTATTTTATATTCGATTTCATTATATATATTTTAAACATTCTAACATGATTTTTGCTAATGGTTCATATAATCAGTTTCATGTACACAATACAAGTTTATATTTTCAGATTTTCACGGTAGTTTTTGTGACAAAATATTTTATATTCGATTTCATTTTTAATTCTTTTAAAATATTTTAACATGATTTTAGCTAAAGCTTATATATTTAGTACAACTTAATCATAACATAATCATAGTTTTATGTACACAATAGAAGTTTATAATTTGGAATTTTCACGAGAGTTTTTTTGGAACAAATTATTTTATATTTGATTTAATTTTAAATATTGTAATTTTAATGGGTATATTTATTACAACTTCAAATAATCATAGTTTTATATACACAATACAAGTTTATATTTTCGAATTTTCATGATAATTATTTTGACCTAAAGCTATTTTACATTCGATTTCATTTTAAATATTTTAATTCATTTAGATTTTGTATAATATTTGTATTGTTCACGGTTCTGAATCTTACAATAACTGTATAAATACATCTTGTAACATAATTATTATATATAAACAATTTCTATACATACAGGGTTAGTTAAAAGTATGGAGACGGCGATTTATTGTCGTTAATATTCATTTTAGGAAATTATGTTCAATACAAAAGTTTTTAAGAAATTTTGTTCTACATTTGAGAATACTTGAATTTTTTTTTCTTCAATTGTTTTTGAGTTACGCTTGTCCGCGTAATTTTTTTAAATGGGAACCTATTAATTTTACTCTTACCATTCGATAGAGTGTTTTTTCTCTTTACAACAGTATGTTTGTTTTTCAATTTATTTTAATAAAATTTTACAAGGAAAAACTCCGGTTCAAGTATTTACGAATAGTAGGTTCATCCAAGATAGACAAAATTATTTGCAATAAAGTTGTCGGTCACAATCTTATCATTAAAAACAAATTAATAACTAAGTAAATTACATCGCTCGAGTTTGTTTATCGCTTCGCTTTTGTCTATCTTAGATGTACCTACTATTCGTAAATACTTGAATCGGTGTTTTTCCTTGTAAAAATGTTATTAAAATAAATTGAAAAACAAAAAAACAAACATACTGTTGTAAAGAGAAAAAAACACTCTATCGAATGGTAGAGTAAAATTAATAGGTTCCCATTTAAAAAAATTACGCGGACAAGCGTAACTCAAAAACAATTGAAGAAAAAAAAATCAAGTATTCTCAAATGTAGATCAAAATTTCTTAAAAAAACTTTTGTATTGAACATAATTTCCTAAAATGAATATTAACGACAATAAATCGCCGTCTCCATACTTTTAACTAACCCTGTATGTACATATACCAAAAGCAAAACAAAGTAACATTTCTGACTGATACACACTAAGCTTACACAATATATGTTTATATTTTCGATTTATCACGGTTATCTATTTGATATTCGATTTCATTTTGTATATTTTAATTTTAATAAACATTCTAACATGATTTTTGCTAATGGTTCATATAATCAGTTTCATGTACATAATACAAGTTTATATTTTCAGATTTTCACGGTAGTTTTTGTGACAAAATATTTTATATTCAATTTCATTGAAAATATTTTAATTTTAATTCTTTTAAAATATTCTAACATGATTTTGGCTAATGGTTATATATTTAGTACAACTTCAAATAATCTTAGTTTTATGTACACAATAGAAGTTTATAATTTGGGATTTTCACGACAGTTTTTTTGAAACAAATTATTTTATATTTGAATTTAAATGTGATTTTAGCTAATGGGTACATTTATTACAATTTCAAATGATCATAGTTTTATGTACACAATATAAGTTTATATTTTCGAATTTTCATGATAATTATTTTGACCCAAAGCTATTTTACATTCGATTTCATTTTAAATATTTTAATTCATTTTGTATAATATTTGTATTGTTCACGGTTCTGAATGTTATAATAATAAATGTATAAATACATCTTGTAACATAATTATTATATATAAACAATTTCTATACATATGTACATATACCAAAAGCAAAACAAAGTAACATTTCTGACTGATATACACTAAACTTACACAATATAAGTTTATATTTTCGATTTATCACGGTTATTTATTTGATATTCGATTTCATTTTGTATATTTTAATTTTAATAATCATTCTAAAATGATTTTTGCTAATGGTTCATATAATCAGTTTCATTTACACAATACAAGTTTATATTTTCAGATTTTCACGGTAGTTTTTGTGACAAAATATTTTATATTTAATTATTTTAAAATATTCTAACATGATTTTGGCTAATGGTTATATATTTAGTACAACTTCAAATAATCTTAGTTTTATGTACACAATAGAAGTTTATAATTTGGGATCTTCACGACAGTTTTTTTTTTAAACAAAATCTATTTTATATTTGATTTAATTTTGAATATTGTAATTTTAATTCTTTTAAAACATTCTATACTTCAAATAATCATAATTTTATGTACACAATACAAGTTCATATTTTCGGATTTTCAAGATAGTTTTTTTGTGAAACTAATCTATTTTATATTCGATTTCAGTTTATATACTTTAATTTTCATTCTTGAAAACATGCTAACATGATTTATGAAATGTTTTGCTTTTATTCTGTTCTCATATTTTGCTACGTTTATGTAAAATTTATTTTTATTTTTCTGTTTCATCATAAACTATATGCAAATTGCAAACAAGAGAAACTCGCGATGCTGCAGAGATAATCACTTTAGTCTCAGTGAATTATTTTATGCATTAATGTTACTGAGTGATAAAAATAAATGATTCAGTTGTGTAATACAATTCTGGGGATTTTTATTCCACAATTCATACAATACCAGATGAAATCGGAAATACTATTTGACATGCAATTTTGACAATAAATACAAATAAGTTGTCAGAGCAGGGACCTCACAGCTAATAAGATTTTGAGTAATTTAAATGATTTAGATTATTGCTTTATGGGTAATGCAAAACATAAATGTATGTGGATAAGGAAAACAACAACCATTTTAATAAAAAATTGTAAATGTACCGAAATTTAAATTTTCAAATGTCACTGCCAACAGTGTCAAAAAACAGGAAGTAAATATATGTATCAGTGTTACAATCTCAAGTAATTTTTTATTTCCAATTGAATCAGTTATTTTTGATTTTTTTTTCAAATATTACCTGTCCTGTAATACCGTATGGGATGTTTTACAATTTTAGAGAATACTATCATGAATTTTTGACCGTTATAATTTTTAAATTTACGCTTGTGGTGCCCTAGTAAAATTAATTTATATATGGGGTAAAAATGTATTTAGTATGCGTTATTTCAAGAAATGAACGCTGATTTTCTGCCAAATATCTATTTTTCGACGTTCATTTTTTGAAATAATCGCATACTAGATTCTTTTTTATTAAGTACATCCCTAAATTAAGTGTACTCGAACATCAAAAGCGTATATTTAATAAGTTTAGTACACAGAAATTCAAAATTTAATTCTCTAAATTTTTATGTATAAATTATCCTCTAAAGTCTTACGAGACAAATAGTAATTGACAAAAAAAAACTGTTTTCCCATCTTAAACGCCTGTTATGGATTTTCATGTTCATTCTGTATATGTACATATGTATTTCTAAAACCTATAAAAATATTAGTCTTGCTTAGTTGGATCACTTATCGTAGGTACTCTTATACAGGCTGTAACACGAAAAACGAATCATAGTTGTTCAACACGGTAAAACAGTTTTTCCTTATACAAAAATAATCTATTAACTTTAGACGATAATACTTCAAATGTAGTAGTAGAGAATGGGGGATTACGGCTCAATCGAATTAAAGAAAAATAGTAAAAAAATAAGAATGTATATGCTGAGTAACGAATATTAATAAAAAAATGAAATTGTATAATTGAGATATTTCGGAAATAAAGGGTTTTTGTTATAACGCTTCGACACTAATATGAAAATATTTTGATTGGCGACCGAGAAACCGCCTATACATGCATTACAAATAGCGTGTTAGGAGGTGGGATTACTACCAATGGAAGTTAAGAAATTCAAATTCGAAAGGAGGGGCTAACATTCCTGTACTACAGTTTCCAAACAGTTTTTATTTTAACATAAATTTCTTGCATTAAACTTAATAATTTAAATACACCTGTAATTATAAAGTATGTATACTTATACAGTGTTATAATATTCATTTATTTTTATGTAAATATTACTTAAAATAGCATACATTTCAAGAACATTTAGGTCCATGATGAAAACAGTTTGATATAAAAACACATAAATGTGACGTCACGTCAATCTTTTCAAAATTCGGGAGACCATAACTCGCTTATTAATAGGATTTTTTTCACCGGATTTTCATCAATAGTCTTAGTTTTCCTAATATTTTCAGATGAAATCATATTAAAAAAATGGTGTAAACCCCCATTAAATTCTTTCTCTAATTTAATAATTATATTTTATTTTGCACGTTTCGTAACTGAGCAAATCGAATTTAAGATTTTATAAAAGCTACATCTTTATAGTGTTAACTATGGAATTGAAACAAATGTAATAACGTTTTAGCTGTCAAAAAAATTCCAAATTATAAAATACAATTTGCATGAAATTAAACATTTAATTTGTACTTTTCCTCGTGTGAATAATTCTACAGTTGCTTGTGATTTTGTTTCATTTCCATGGCTAACAGCGTAAAGAATTAACTTTTACAAAAAATTAATTTGATTTGCTCGGTTACAAAACGTAATAAATAAAATGTGATTGATTATTGATCTGAATGCGCAATTTATTTCAAGAAGAAGAAAACGCATATGTGATATGTGCCGCTATTTGGCTAGTACTGTATTGCAATATTTCAGTAAAAGTTCGGTCGTGGTAATATTTTGTTTGGCTTAATTAATTTGGATTATTTTACTGTTTCTTTTAATTCTTTTCCTTTATAATAAGATGTATAATGATCATATTTCTTTGCAATTGTACAAAGTTATGAAGAGAAGCCATAACTATGAACTAAAACAAACGTTAACTTTCATTCTTTAAGCGAAAACTAATTTTTTACTTTCTTTCATTTATTTTAAAAATGAATAATATTTAATTTATAATTGGGAGCCAGGACTAATGGCCAGTTTCACCAATATTTTAACCCTCCAGAACACGCTCTAAATTTTGACACATAAACGCACGCACCGGTCTAAGGAACCATTCGGTAAAAAATGATGTATATGTTCTCATCGACAAAATAAGCCCCAGTAATTCTTAAATTAACTGTAAATTATTTTTTAGTTTTTATAAATTATTAATCAGGGATGGTAACCATAAAAAATATCGGTTTAGGTTACGGTTTCGATCATCGTGAAAATAAAAATTCGGTTTTGATTTGGGTTTCGGTTTTTATACAGCAATCGGTTTTGGTATACCGGTTTTACTAAAAGGGTTTCGGTTTTGCAAAAGTAATTTACGAGAATAATAATATTATTAATTTTAATTGAACAATTAATTATAATAATAATAGAAAAAGTGTCCACAAACACGTGTACAAAGTTTTATAACAATCAGTTTTAATGGGAAGCAAATATTCAAAATATTCTAATTTCCCATGTTAAATGCCTATATGGAAATGTAACATGTAACGGATTTCGAGCGCCACCCGGTTGAGATACTACGTAGAAATTTGACATACGTTTTGGAAAGTATTTTAATAATAAAAATTTACAATATTTAACAACTAACAAGAGACCTGTATATAATGCGGTTAACCGATAAATAAAAAAGGGTTTTGCTTTCGGTTCCGGTTTTGTATCTGTTTCGAATTTCGGTACAGGTTTCGGTTTCGGTTCTCATTTTTTTGGTATTTTTCGGTTAATGGTTTCGGTTCCGGTTTCTGTTACCATCCCTGTTATTAATACATAATTCACACCTCTGATTACAGAAATAATAGAAATTTTATCTATCGTTGTTCCTTGAGATCGGGTGCGTGTGTTTACTGTAGAATTAATTGGTAATTCAACAAAAATTAAATTAAAATCAACACTTATGGCCATTTTGCATTAAAATATGATTAATTGCCGATTTACTAATGTACAGTAATGAATAAGTTTAATATTGAAAGATATACTGTTCTCCTTTGTGTACAGTTCAAAATTTCAGGAATGTAAATAAATAATTTGTTACATTTCTGAAGGTAGTATACATTGCTGTTTATTCATCTTTGTTGTCACAGAAAACAGTTACTACATACATACATATTGTGTTATACAATATTTTTTACGTGGGCTTTTTTCATTAATGTGGAGGCACTTTATCCGCTTTTGTTTATATATATATGTAATCAACAATATCCACATTATATTTCATGAAACATTGAACTTATTAGTGAGTTGGTTATTATTTTTCGTTTTTCAAAATATTTGAATGAAATTGGTATCACTAGTAATAATACCTGTTTCTTTAACATATAGAATTCTTTTGGTAATGTAATACCTCCTTTTATACACCATATTTTTATCGCTTGTTATTTCTCAAGTTTAACATGTACACTTCAATTAAATTTTTTAGTTGAAATGCAAAGGAGTACTTCGTTAAGTTTATATTTACATCCTCAAAGATACACATCTTAAAACTACTATATTTTTAAACACATGCACTTCAAGAAATTCTGTTCAAAATAAACAATAAAATTGCTTTATATAACACCAAGTTCTGTAAATTTAACCACTTACAAATTTGGTATAAATATAAAAGTATACGTTGAAGTGGTTCAAAATTGAATACGAATATTTCGTAACATAGTATCAACTAATGTATTTTAACTATGCGATGATGCATACATGTATGTATTAATGTAGTGTTATAAATAAATAAAAATAACATGTTCAAAGATCTCATTTATAGAACGTATTTTACATAGATTAAATGATGATATATTACTTACCAGGTAATGGAAAATCTTCATACCTGACGCCTTCGTTTAACAAAACACATTTACACAAAGTTTTGTATTTCACTTTAAATGTTAGTTTATAGATTATCATTTAATACACAAAACACAGAAATATACATCCGAACACTTCCAAATATCACAATAATGTAACCAGCGTATTCCTTGAAACTAACAACCGTGCGATTTTTAACTTGTTTCATTAGGAACTCGACAAAACTGATCAAAGTGTAGATTGAATTTTCTTTAAATTATTACTATAAATAGTGTAAAATTTTTATAAATTACCACTACAATTTTTACTACATTTTATTATGTACAATTAGCAAATTTTACAAAATTTAATGTTGGGTTTTACACTAATTATATTTCAACACTTACCAAATCGGTTTTTCTTTTTACACAACCAAAATTTCTTAGAGTGTGTTTTATTCTTTTTTGACTATAAAATAAAGAGTCACATCTCTTGCGATTTGCGAATACAAATATCCATTGTACTTGTTTTCTACATATTGGTTTTCTACAGGGTTTGTACACAATTTTTGTATAAAATGAACTTTCAGTAAACTGTTAAAACAAAGCAATATGTCAAAAAATAGGTACCTATTTGATAGTTAATCGACACTCATATCTTGAAATAACTCATACTAAATATATTTTATCAGGTCTTTGAATTAAGTTTATTCGCTTATTAAAGATATAAATCTAAATATGTTGAAACTAAAAAATTAAGAATTTTATTCTTTAAAACTTTAATTGTATGCATATGTCACTCCAAGAATTTCTTACGGGATAGACAATATTAAAAAAAAAAAAAAAACTATTTTCCTATGTTACACATGTCTCAGATTCTCGTGTTCACTCCGTATAATCTTTGAAAACTATTACTCTAAAATAATATTGTTTTAAAATTTAATTTATTTTTAAAAATGCTTTCTAAGACAATTTCAATGTAACAAAAAATTTTGATTGTTATAATAGTAGTGTTTGCGAAAATTCTAAAGGCAGTACACTAAGGCAACACCTGACAACATGTGGCATGCGACGTTAGTCGATCCATAAAAATGGAAAAATAGACATTATTATTCGTGCGATCCAAATTTTTATTTACTCCTTTTTAGTTTATCCTGTATGTTATGTAAGTAAGAGTACAACGCTTAACCCATGGTAGAACTAATCCCATAGATAGTAATCTGGCAATAATTTTTGTTTTACCTGCTTTCTATAAAAACTGGAGGCTCCAGTCTGGAGCCCATAAAACTAACCAATAATGTCATAGTTCAAAATTTTGTGAAATAATAAAAATAGCAGCAATTACACAATATGTGAAAGAAAGAAATTTTAAAGTTCTAATAGTGTAAGATCTTTTTTTTAAATTCCATGGCAATCGCTATTTGTAAGGTACTTTTTAATATTTTCATATCTAATTTCTGCCGTTATGAATCATACAAAATTAATTTTATTTATTGATACAGATACAGAATTTTATGCCCTAAATCGTTGGCTGATTATTGGACCAAGTCCACTTTTTGAAAAAAATTAGATATAGTCAAATTCGGTTCCCTGGTATTTTTTTGTACCATGGTCAGTAGAAAGAACATCAAATTCAGTGCTTCTTGTACTCTAAACAGACTTATAGTTTTGTACAATGTGCCTGAAAATGACATATACTAAGAATTGTTTTGAATCAAGTCCAGAGCCAATCATAATTCTGTCACTTGCTTCTGGCCATAGTACAGTAAAAATAATAATAAAAAGTGTGGACATGGTACAAAAAGTCTTTTATTGGATTTTTTTGTAAATTTATTGTTATTTTGAACCATGTCCAACTAGGTCCTTTTATATTTCGAAAATATTTAAAAATTATAATATAACAAATTTCATACAAAGTTAAGGAAAATGAAATTATACAAACAAAAATAAAATCAACATGTGTGTTCATTATCCATTCTTTACAATAAAATTTTAAATGTTTGAAGCAGTTTTTCTCGAAAGTAATATTTGTGGACATAGTACAGTCGGCCGACGAAATCTTATGTTTAAAGGTTTTTGCCAAAAATAATTAGCAAGGCAGGAAATTGTGTAAGTACGTTTCTACAGAGCCGTTGTAATCATCCCGTGTTCTTTTGCTACAAACTTACTAAGTTTCCTTTATTCTTATTCAACAAAACAACGCATTCAACTCAAATACAATTTTCAGTTAAATTGCTCATGTTTTGTTACATTTATTACTCAGTACTACTAATTCTTTTGTTTTACCATGAAATACAGCTGGCATTCAGCGAGTTATGTATTGCTTCTGCTTTGTACATTATTATATTGCTTTTATTCAAGTTTATCATTCATTTCAACATAATTAAATTATAATATATTGTATTTCTGTCAATTGCTGACCTTGTTTTAAATTTAATCGATTTTTTTCCCATTATGAGAATAAACACCTCGTAAAAGTTTAAGAGTCATCCTTGAAAAGTTATTCGTATATAGTAAAATATATATCATAAAAATGTCAAATTATATAAATGCTATTCTTAAATATAAAAGGGACTCGAATTACTATTTATTTGTAATATGGTCCCAACATAATATATAAAAATAGATCATATTAAAATTAAATTGATTTCTTTTCGGCACACAAATATTACAGTGACTGTATCATTTATCGAGACACTTACAGTTCACTTTTCTATGCATTTTAATGGTCATAAAATATGAACAATAATGGGACATGTAACCAATATTTTTTTATCCATTTAGTAAAACTTTGTCGCTGTATGTCAGGACGAAAAGTTTCTCGCTTAGTATTTCTTGTGCTGCAAAATCCAAAACAAACGTATTCGAATGCTAGTTTTTATTATTTTTCTTACCATTTTAGAAACAAATATGATATTTTTATTACAAAAGCACATTCTCAAAACATAAATAAATAATAATCTGAAAAAACCAGAACGATACCTTTAATAACTACAAAGATATGAGCAGTTAAAGTTAAAAATTGTAAAGACATTTAATTGAGATGATTTTTTCGGACATGTGAATTTTCAAATGTTCGCAATGAAATAGTACATTCCGAATAACATCATCAAATTTGTCGGAAAATTTCCTATAAGATCACAAAACTTTCAATTTTAAATTAGCTACGAAGGTTTCTATCTCCAACTAAAATTGTGCCGAAATCCTCCAACATGGCGGCGTTCAATTAGGCACAAAGTTTTAACATTGCGTCCGCTATTCAGATATGTATAGAGATCAGTGTAGCGCGATACTCTTTAGGAACCTCATCCCATAATAACTATAAACTTGTATTCAACTGTTTTCGTACAGTTTTTATTGTAACATTCAGAATCGTGAACGATTCAATTATTTAAATACGAAAAAGTATTCGCCTTTCCCTGACTATGACGCAACTGTTAGTTGCAAGTGTGTGTGTGTGTGTTTTATTTAATTTATAGATAGCGCTGTAAGCATTTATTCTTCAGGAAAATGTATGCCGCAGTCGCAAAATTTAAAATTTGTAGCATTTTGAAAAATTATATCTCGCTTAAATAAAATAAGAAACACCATAACATTTAATAGTTATAGTTGAAGCAAGAGCTATTTACAAAAATAATAAGTACCGCAATCGAGATTTCCCTAGTATTATTTACATTTACGATTAAAAAAAATGTTCTCATAAAATTTCAATAAGACTAATGTTTTCGAGAAAATGGCCAAAAACCAAGAAACGCCCGAACACCGCCATTTATCTAAATTTGCGGGAGGTTCCCGGGCTTCAATTTTCGGAAACCTTTGATATGTTAATCAATGTATTTTTCTATATAGGCTTCTGTCAAAAAACCTTTGTTGCAGCAAACTTTTGATAAGTTAATGAGCAAATTTTTCTGTACAGGATACCGTAAAATAAGCTTTCGTTGCAGTTTTTTTAGTGCTCGGAATACCGGTGGATCCAAAAGACAACCCGCAGACCCGTATTTCAGCGAATACGGGTCGTAGTCGATTCTTTACCAATAAGACCCAAAAGACCCGTAAGACCCATAAGAACCGTATTAGCCGTAAGACCCGTAAGAAGTATTTGACCGCTTTTAACTTCACATACCGTTGTTGATTTATTTGATTAAACATGTGATATAATACAATTAGTTTTAAAAGTTAAGGGCCGGTATTATAAACGTCCAATTAAATTTAGTTCCAAAGTAAAGTTAATTAAATGAACAAATGCAACGCGAATTTTTGACAGTAAAGATTTGAATGTCATAAAATCATGGAAATTGATTCGAATTTGTTATTTTTTTAAAAAATTTACTATGTAACTAAATTTAACTGGACGTTTATAATCCCGACCCTAAGTTAAGTAAAAAAAACTCGATTTGTAAGAGAGACACCATTAAGAATAATTTAAATGTATATTTAAATGCAATAATGTAGTCAGTCTATGCTTTACACATAACGTCAAGTCTTACGGGTCATCGGTTGTTACGGGTAATACAGTTCTTATCGCCTCCGACCCGTATTCCATTTGGTCCGGGTGGGTGGGTTTTTCGCTTTTAACTAAATACCCAGTTCTAAATCCTAACCCAACTTTTTTCATATTGGAAGTTTGTTTTCAGTAGATTCCTTGGACTATTTAGTTTCCGTATCTCATATGTGGTGCACAAGGCAGGATTTAAAATAGAATAGAAAGACGATAGTAGCAATTTGTGTTGGCATGTAATTTCTGCGTGTGTTGTGGCTATGGTATTTGAGCATTAAGGTTATCTATCTCGCACCAGCACTAGATGTTTCACTGTGGGATCTTTATTCTGTGCGCAAACGCCCCAGACTGCTCGACATAACATAACATATGGAATATTGTGTTTATTCGGTCGATAAACACACTCTATGTTTTATTCACGTGTTCTGTGGTCGAAGATTAAATTACATTTGCTGTGCTTTAGACTTAAACGTAATAAGCTAACTTGTGGTCGTGGCTCATATTTCGTTCTATGAATTGCGCAAAGTTAGCTTTACCCCTATATTAAATGTCACTTTGTACTCCGGATTATATTTACTAATTTATTTATATTTCTACATAAAAAAAATACAGTGGATTCAGAATATACAGGTTGGTGGCGGTTAGGTGTGACCATAGGGATTTAACATAGAATTTTAGTTTTATGAAATTTCTTATTTTGGTGCAAAGTTGTTCAGAATTAAAAGTTGCATATAAAACTATTTTTACATTTTTTATGTTTTTGGTTTCTTCGCAATTTTAAAAAGAAATTTCAAAATTTCGGTTTATTAGTAGCAATAGTCATGGAACTAGTTTTCTGAAAAATTCCGTACTCTTTTATAACTATTTCCATCATAATATTACTTTGTTTACAATATACACACATTTCTCATTCGAATAAACATTCATTATATGTATATACAGGGTTAATTAAAAGTATAGAGACGGCGATTTATTGTCGTTAATATTCATTTTAGGAAATTATGGTCAGTACAAAAGTTTTTTAATAAATTTTGATCTACATTTGAGAATACTTGAATTTTTTTTCTTCAATTGTTTTTGAGTTACGCTTGTCCGCGTAATTTTTTTAAATGGGAACCTATTAATTTTACTCTACCACTCGATAGAGTGGTTTTTTCTCTTTCCAACAATATGTTTTTTTTTTTTTTGTTTTTCAATTTATTTTAATAACATTTTTACAAGGAAAAACACCTGTTCAAGTATTTACGAATAGTAGGTTCATATAAGATAGACAAAATTATTTCCAATAAAGTTGTCGGTCATAATCTTATCATTAAAAACAAATTAATAACTAAGTAAATTACATCGTTCGAGTTTGTTTATCGCTTCGCTTTTGTCTATCTGAGATGTACCTACTATTCGTAAATATACTTGAACATAATATTACTTTGTTTACAATATACACACGTTTCTCATTCGAGTAAATATTCATTATTTAATTTATATCTTTTCCATATGTCAAATTGAGGTTTGACGTTTATAAATAATTTATGAAAACCAGGAAAAAGAAAACAAATTCCATGGCCATTGCTACTAATGAGCCGAAATTTTAAAATTTCTCTTTAAAATTGTGAGGAAATCAAAAACATAATAATACATGTAAAACCAGTTTTATATGCAACTTTTAATTCTGTACATCAGTTTTCGCCATAAAATGTACAGGAGTACAGAAAATGTCGTGAAACTGAAATCCCATGTTAAATCCCTATGTTCATCCTTAACCGTAACCAGGCTTTTTGCAGAACTGCGGCTTCCTAGAGGTTCAGGCAAAAATCTAGCAAAACATAATCCTATCTGAAGAATTTAATGGCAGTAGTCTCAGTTTCCGGAATTTACCGGAAGTAGGCGTGATTACATTTAGGTTCAGAATTTTAAATGGGAACCTGGGTTATATGGGTGGTACCTATGGAAACATTTTTTAATATTAGGTATTATTTACAAAATAAATACTACAAAATTTTCATTTTTACATGAAATTATTAATTAAAATTATAAATTTACTTTATCACAAAAATTTCATTTTAACCGTATTGAAATTTTGTAAATATCATAATATGAACATAAACTGAAACTGTAAACAAGCATTTATTTAAATGAAACAACAATAACAATAACAGTTTGGTTTACAAATTGACTTTTAAATTAAAATTTTGTTTTAATATTTGTAAATGTAGCCTTGTAAAAACCAATGTCGACAAAAGTATTGATTACCAGTAAAAAAATACGCAACATATGCGAATATATAAGTATCTTTTCATGGAATCAATATATTTTATTGCATTTTACGCACGGAAAAAGTTCTCTTTTTATAAACTTGTTTGCATAAGTGTCAAAACGTATCTTAAAAATTACATATTCCACTTTTCATATCTGTTCCCGCACGAGAAATATGCATTACAATTTGAAATTTTATATTTCTTTCGTATAAATTCATAGATTATTTGATATTCGATACTTGAAATGTGTTAAAAACATTTATTTATTGCATTATAGATTTTTCTGACACGTAAAGTAGAAAATTTAATTTATATCGTGATTAAAAAAATTACATTACAATTTATAATAAATCAGTTTATATCATAAATAAATTATAAAAGAAAACTCCCACGTACTTGAGCGGGAATATTATAAAATGCGAATCGGAAAACGTGAGGTCGAATTCATTTTATGTAAATTTTATTTTTATATGTAAACTTGGAAAAGCCTGTTGAATTTAATATAACAGGCAACTAGAATACAAAATTAGGTTAAACAAAACAGAACAGTTGTTTCCACCTTTAAATTTTAAATTTATTTGAAACTTCTTAACTATACCGGGTGTCTACTTTTTTAGGACCTTAGGAAATACAATGGTAAAATTTTCATATGGCTGTAAATTCTTCCCTATTTAATTTAGAACTAATGCTGGATTTATACAGCGTAAGCCGTAACGTAACGTACTGTGCTGTAACGTAATGAAACAAATAAAACATTTATTATTGCAACTTCTAAGATGAAAGAACGTAAACGTTAACTTTAAGTAGAAAACACTTTATTTTAGAAATAAAGGACTTTCAATTTCAATGCTTACCGCATTTAATTAGTGTATTCACGCTAACGTTAACGCTAAAGCAACACAAACTAGGTTACATCCACACTTTTCACCGAAACATAATCTCAAAAGATACAGAACGTGTAACGTTAAACGCTCGCTATTCCATTGCACATAACGTGTTTCCTTATTCATATAACGTGAACCTTATTACTACGCATGCGCACTCGGGCTGTCACGTGACTTTAAAGTGCACGTTATTTTTCGTTGAAGCTGCAATAACTCTCTAATATCTTTCTACGTAAACGGTATTACGAAAATTATTATTATCCAACACTATAGTATATTTTTCTGTATCTAATATGTGTCAAAGTTTAGCTTCATATACTAACCCCCGGTTTTATAAAGGGCAGAATAAATTTACTCCATGGTAAATTTATACAAACTAACAAATTCTAATGAATTTTATTCATTTTATGGCATTTATAACCAGGGACTTGAATCGAAATGTATTTATGAAGACACTTAGATTTAATTTTTTTCTGTGTGAACCGTAACAGATATTACAAATTATATAGAGCCAGAAAAGTTTACTATTGATTGTATCTTTCTGAAAAAAATAATTTCACGTTATCGGCGTGGCCATTAAAAAGTTGCGGTTTAATCAACGTTGCATGGGACATCTAACTTTCATACACTAGTGGTTCACTAATAATAACAAGTATCATCTTAAAAGATGACATATAACGATATAAACTGTCATATCAAATCGAATAAAGCGTCCGGTTTTTATAAGCAAAATTGAGCCATATCCCCCTATTTGAGAGACACCCTGTATATATATTAAAATGCAAGACCAATTTGTAACTGCACTAGAACGATTTAACACCCAAACATAACCTCATTTATTTAACGTGCACTTTGGGATATTTCAGGCGCAATAAGTTGATGCACGTTAAATGCCTGCGTCGTAAGCGGTGATGACGCTTTAGCGTGTACATTTCGTATTAGGTACACATTACCGTGTCGTTAGACACTGCCATTTTGAAATAATTCTTTTATTCTAAAAACCTTTAATACTTAAAAAAAAACAACTATATAACCATTTATAAATTATAAAGCACAGCAAATATACATCAAAATTCCTCTTTCATTTAACGTAAATGATTAAAATCATAAAATGTCGAAGTACAAAAATATATGTCTGCACAGAAATTTAATTATTTTGTAGTGACAACTTTGTACTATTATAGTAAAAAAATAATTAAAATGAACACGCAAAATATGGATTTTTTCAGCTAATGCGACTAATCCTTATATTTATGTCAAATCTCATAGGATTTTCCTATGACGTCACCAGGAATAAGGGTTCATTGTGACTGAATTTTATAGGGTTATTGCATGTAATTAAATTTAACATGACCAAATAAAACAATAAAAAATATGTAGAAGATAATTAATACATATATCATTTTCTACTAAAACGTGTGGATGTTTACATATTCATTTGAGTACATTATTACATAAAAAGAATAAAATATATGCAGTAACCCCATTATATAATGCACATTTTTGTAAACTCACAATAGCATGAAAAATGTATGTTAAAAGCACTTTATGTTAAAAATAACAGAGTTAAGTATCTAATGCTCTGTTATTTTATTTAGCACTTAAGCACTTTTTATATTATAACATTATTTTGATAAAGCCGTACTTAAAATTACAAGAAAATGAAAATTGATGGAGATTTTTATCAAACTAAAAATTTAAATTTAGTATTTTTCTTTGAATATAAGAAGTACAACTGCCTTATTGTTTTTGTGTTCTATATAAAAACTTGCAATTTTAAGACGGCAAATATATGGAAATGTACGAAAATATTTTTATTAGTAGTATGTAGGAGAGGATGGCCACATTGGTTTACATAAATAGATTAGAGATGTGATCAACTCATATTTAGATATAAACACGTCTTTGAATTGTAAAACAGTTAGTTTGTATAAAATATTAACAATTTTGTTTGTCAATGAGGCCGCTTTCCTAGTTATTCTACTTTTATATACTCCTTCCCTGACATTTTAAATAATAATATTCCCTGCTCCATTAAATATTATGTAGCAATTCTACAGGGTGAATACTTGAAACCGAACTTAGCACTTTAACATGTAACATCATACTTTTGTAATTTTTTGCTTCTCTAATTATTTTAACTAAAAAGTCTGAAATAAAAATTGTAGAGCATAAACAAAAATTATTTTGCATGCTTTGTAGTGGCAGAAATTAAGTATAAAAATGTCGAAAATCATCTCAAAAATAGCGACAGCCATGGAATTGAAACAAATGCTTTATCTATCATTGAAATTAAGCTAACTAAGACTGTTTAATTTATTATTATTGCTGCCTGTTTCACAATAAATATAAAGTCACTTTACTTTTAAAGTTTGATCTAAAAGTGAAAAAGCGTTTCATAATTTCACTTAAAGTTAAAGTTGCCAGTTTAAAGTCTTTTAAAATAAAGTCATCTGACAGTTCCTTTTACTTAAAGTAAAATCATGAAACGCTTTTTTCACATTTAGAACAAACTTTAAAAGTAAAGTGACTTTAAATTTATTATGAAACCGGCCGTTAGATATTGTTTGTAATTTCTGTTCAAGTGAGCAATTATCTATCAATTTAAATAAATAATTCTTCACTTGAACTCTAGACCAGCAATAACAAATATTAAGATAAATAAACTAACATAGGCAGATAAATTGCTTACATTTATTAATCTTAGCCTCAATTTCATGGCTATCGCTATTTTTTGGGCGATTTTAATTATTTTCATACCTAATTTCTGCCCTTACAAAGCATATAAAATGAATTTTGCTTATTGATTCATAATTTCAGGCTCTATGTGTTCGTTATTTAATTTATTATAGATTACTAAAGTATGACTTTATATGTTCAAGTTCTATGTTCTGTTTTTAAGTATTCACACGGGATTTATATTTTTAATATAGCATAAAATTAGAATTACATAGCAAAATCATTTAAATAAATATTTTAATTTTTTATGAAAACTTTTTGAAGTAGTACAATAAATTTTATAATAAAATAATTTTGTACTCAAATTTAAATAATTTTGTTTTTTTAATTGTTCATATTTCATTAAATTATTTCTATGTATCTAAAAATAAAAATTAAAACTAATGTTTTATTAACTTTATTTGCATTATATATTTTGTATATTGTATGTTTTAAGAAAAATACAATTTGAAAATTATTAGTAATGTATTTATTTTTACCCTGGAGAATAAAGAAACTTAGATGTTTTTAAATTCAAAACTGTATAAATTTATAAAAAAAAAACAAAAATTTCAAATCATTCAACAGCATAATTAAATTAAAATTTCCAGTTATTTTAGTAAGGTAAGTATGAACAATGTATTGTAGTGAATAATGAATGTTTATTTCCTGTTCCGTCCTTTTGTAAAATTAATTTGTTTGAAAGAATACCATTTAATTTTATACGTAGGAGCTTTTTTAATTAACGAGTTTGCTTGTACGTACGGCTAGTATCTCTTTGCTAATTAATTCATTGTTATTAATCCATTTAGGTTGATCAGTAGCACTCAAACAAAGGTGTATCCCTTTGGGAACATGTGAGATACGTATAATTAGAAGCCCGAGTTGAATTAATTTCACGGTATTTAATTAAATAACACCTACACTATTTTTTCACAATTTAGAACATTTATCTCAATTGGCGTGAATTAATGAATAAATGTTTAAATCAAAAATTTAATATTTACTCTTGTAACACAATAGACTAATCCACTTTTTTATATAATTTCATTTTATAGAAAAAATGGTGAAAATCCTGCGATAAAATCCTGCTAATAAGTTCTTGAAGTGCATTATATTTATAAAAAAATAAATTAATATTACAACACTATATAAGTCCACATACTTTATAATTGCAAGTTTAAAACAAGAAATTTATTTTCAAATAAAAACATTTATAAAAGATATGTAGGTGGTCTGTTAGTTGTCAATCAAAATACAGATATTCGTAACGTCACACTATATATAAAAAAAAACTTATTTCCAAAGTATTTTAATTATATCTTTTTATTTCTTTATTAATATTATTAGTAATATTAATATTTTTGGCGGCTTTCAACTATATTTAGTTATGTTATAGCCCAAATTCTTTGTTTTTACATTTACCTTTCTTTTGTTACATTTTATATGTACATATTAAAAAGAATTGAAGACACACATTAACATCCAAGCCCCTGGTGGGAATCGAACCCACGATCTCAATCAGAGATACGCTGCCTCAACACGCTCGGCCATTAATATTAATTGTTAAGCATATACTTCTGTTTTTTATTCTAATTTCTCTTAATTCGATTAAATTGGACTAACCTATTCCTTCATTCACATTTTCTGTTTTACTTTTTTCCTGAGAGACTACCTGTTACAGTATACCTATGTAAATAATGTTTGCACGTTATTTGTTTACATTGTTTTAACCTAAATATGCTGACGTCAGTGCATACGTCACTTATTATTCTTTATAAAATTAGAAAATCAAATGATAAATATTATAAATTAAACTGTATTGAGAACTAGTAGGATATTATGAAAAAAGGACTTACTAAATATTTCTCAAGAATTAAACCAAAACCTGAGTACAAAATTAATAAAATTTGGCTCTTTTAGCAACAGTGCGGATTGCGGATATGATTTTATATGTTACAATTTTATATTCGGAAGTAGGGTTTCCAATTTTCGGGATCGGGATCCCGTTTCGAGGTCCCGGGATAAAAAATATAGATCCCGGGAACCCGGAATCCCGGGATTAACCCTAATATATATATATTTTTAAATCTAACACTAGCAACAGAAGTAACAAAAAGGCAGAAATACATCAAACAAAAGAACGTTTTTATTAAACAATACAAAAATAAAAAATATATTTTTTTACATTTAAGAAGTAAAATTTAAAAAAATCATCTTTGGTTATAAAACATAAAACTAGGAACTAGAAACAGAAACAGTGAGGAAAGTTTTATTGAAATGTGCAATTAAAATAATTTTTAAACATCTGCGTGCTGCATGGTAAAAATAAAATGTGCCCTTAGAAACACCAACGCGTCTACACTCGAGTCCGAGTCTTTTAAGCGCGATCTAAGTTTGTTCGCAAATGAGACCGCTGAAGAAAAGGCTCTTTCAACTTCCACACTCGTAGGTGGTACTGTCAGTAAATATTCGTAACACTCTTGCAAATATAAGCCTCTTAATCCTCCATTTTCATATAGTGACATTTCTTTTTTAATTACGTTAAGCGTGTTAAGACAACCTTTTGGATTTTCTAATTAGGCTTACTTTTAATAGTAACAGACCCTATGGCCTCTTGAAGTTTCTGCTTTAGGGTTAAAATCTGTGCCGGCTTTTTTTGTATTTCAGACAGAGGTATATCTTCATCATCAGAGTCCGAATCTAAGATTATATTTGTCTTAAAATGTTCCGATATATTTTTCACAAATTCAGCTATAGCTTCAAATAAATCATTGCTTTCCTGATGGGCTCTAGGATTTTGAAGTTATGAGATGACCCCAGTCATTATAGCTCGACGTTTATTTATACGAGTTCTAAGCAGATTGAAATTTCATCATTTAAAAAATCGAGATTTTCGGGATCCCGATTTTTAATCTCGAAATTTTCGGGACGAAAAATCTTCCGGGATCCCGGGATCCCGGATTGGAAACCCTATTCGGAAGTGTTCTGTATGTAATATAATAATCCCGAAGTTTAGCACTTTCTTCTATCAACTTGTATAAATCTAAAAGTATCATATTCAAAATTATGAAGAGAATATGCAATATTTATGTATTCTGTAGATATTTGGAATATAAAAAATTACATTTGTTAATCAAAAATATGATTGTACGTTTCCAATTTTTACTGTTTTTATTATTTATGAAAACAACACAATTCTTGTAACGCATTAAAATATTAATGGAAAAATGTTTGCAAAGTGACAATAACAAATTAATATTGTATAGAATACAAATTAAAGATAAAATGGATATTTATATAACAAATTTGAATAATAAGTGTACATTTTTAATTGCGAATAAGAATAAATTCTTTTAGATTAAATTCAATGTAGAATTCAAAAGTATTCGAGCATGAATAGATGTATTCAGTACTTCTTCCTTTAAAAAGAAAGACGCTTCCTTGCAAGAAATATTTGAAATAATGATTTCTGTATTTACATAAAAAAATACAAAAGCTTCAAACCTTTGAGAGTTATATTCTGTTTTATCTTTATCTTTTGTTCAGAGAATCAAATAACGACAAAAAATATTATCATGAATTGGAATATTCTTCAAATAATATATTTTATAAATTTTTGAAATTTCTGTTTAAACATATTACTTATTTATATGTATATTCAGTAAATTATAAATAACCCGATGATGTATATTAGTTTATATTTCATTAGTCTAGAAAATTTGATATTACATGTAGGTTAGTTTATATTCTATTCAAAAAAATATTGTTCAACCATAATTGAATTTCATAGCATTAACAAACAAATATATATAAATATTGAAGTTGTAAACTTGATATAAAACATAAAATAATTTCCAAAATATTCATTTTATGAAAAATATTCAATTGCTGTAAAATTTATTGCTGCACTTACTACACAAAATTGAAATTAAGCTGCACATTTATATATTTGAGCTGTAAAATTAGCTAAAACCTACACATTAAAGAACTAGCGATGGAACGTGGAACGTAGATTCGATTTTGATATTAAATCCGGCCAACCAGACCACAAAACCGACATTTTAGTTCTGGACTTGAAAAATTCGGCCGGATCATTAAAAATGTCACTAATTTTATTGATTAATATAACAATATCGATTTAGATGTTATAAGCTCGAAGTAAAATGTAAAAATAAAATACAAGACTTGGCACTAGTTGAATTATTAAATGTAGTTCGTAAGGACATCATATTTATAATTTATACAAAAGTAAAAGGCTACTACACGTTCTAGGAATGGAAACTGAAATTAATAATTCATCAATTCTAATCTATTTTTATAAGTCTTTTTCTGTGAATATTATACTACTTTGTATAACTTTCTTTGGATTTGCGGATTCGCTAAAATGTATGCCGCCATTCCGCGATTTTGTAATTTGGTCTTTCGGAAATCCGCTCGACCATTAAAAACAACTGATATTACTCGCAACGCAATTTACAAAAAAAGAAAGATATTCATAAAATGTATATTTTTGTGATACATGCATTTAATCGCCGAATTCTTTACTTTTCATGAGTTGACAGCTAAACACATTACATAATTTGATAACAATGTTGCCACACCTGAATTAATAAAGCACCACTTTGATACTAAATAACCCCAGTAAATTTTCAACTAAATTGCAGCCTATAATACTAGAAAATGTATGCAGATGTAATTATATCATATAAAAAGAATGAAATCTACTTTTATAGAGGTAGTAATGAATTGGTCACACCCTGTAAACATAGATAATTTAAATTGCAAACATAATTTGTATTCATACACGTATATATCTATGTTTCATATCTTTATGTTTCAGGGTATAACAATATAAATTAATATGAAAAAGACACTTTAATGTGACACAATTTTCCTTCGTTTGTCATTATTTTCTTTGTTTTGCGCATGACTTGTGCACCTACTGTGATGTTGAACGAAAAAAAATGTAAAATATCAAATTTTAAAAGTTTTAACATTTATCCAATAACGTTTTTATGAAAGTTTCTACACATTTTTCATTTTTATTTGTTCCCAGGGATGTCATTTTTTTAGCTAAATAATTTGTTAAAATTGAATTTAAACATCAGAGAAATAATAAAAAATCTGTTCTCAGTTTGATAAAAACAACATTTTCCAATCGTGAAAGGTTTTGCGTTTGTAATTACACATTCATGATAGAATAATAAAAATTTAATTGTTATTTCACTGACTTGAAATTTCAACTTTTCTGTTGTTAATTGAATTTAAAATTAGTAACTCATTCTTTTAATAATATAGATATGATTTGGATTAAAAAATTAACAATAACGCATTATTAAAAAAAAGTACAGATCTAAAGCACAATTTGATTATTCCTTTTTGTTTTACTGACTAATTAGCATTTGAATGTGATAAATTGTGACGACAAAATAATTAAAAGTTAAGTGGAACATAAAATGAAGATTGCAAAATTTAATTATGAGAGCTGATTTTAATTTTGTTTACACTGTACTACAAAATATCACTTTTATCTTTTTTATTTAAGTATTTATCACATTTTTTTCTCCGTTTAACCAAAATAATTCTGATAATCGAAAATATCATATTTGTCCAGGCGCAAAAATTATCTATAAATGGAACCAAACAATAAAATTTTTTTTTTTTTTTTTTTAAGAAAACGTACCTGCATTTAACTAAAATATAGTGATTTTTAATAACACAAATAATTAGTACAAAACTTGTTTTATTTTAAAAATGTATCCCAGAACAGAACCTCATATATTTTTCAATTTAACCTGACTTGGAATCGAACCGAGTATTAAAATTCCGGTTCAGAGTTCAACTCCGGTTCAGGTTAATTTTTAGTTCGAAACGTAAACGTAATCGTAATAGGTACAACCGATAATCGACGAGTTACGCATCTGCGTTGCTGCCTGTGTTGTCTTTTCGTGAAAATTGTGTTTATTTCTTGTCTTGCGTAAATTTCGAATTGCATTTTAAATTATTATATTAGGTCGAACCGAACCTGAACCCCGAACAAAACCGCAAATTTTATTAATGCTTGAACCAGAACCGTACCCGAACCCTTATGTCAAAATATCTGATGTGGACAGCACATGACTTCCTTGTACGCCTGTTACACTATACATATGTTGTTAATAATTAAAATATGTATTATAACAGACCCAATCATAAAATTGAACGTATTTGACATAATTTGACATCAACATTTTATTTTTTTGTTATTTTTTGTCCTAATCCATAGCAAACTTAATTAGAGAATAAAAGAGCTAATTTAATCATAATTAATGTTTTCGACGCAGAATTCAATTCTCTAAAACTTTTATTTGAAGTATTTATTACTAAAATCAAAATAACACCATTTTTCAAGAAAAACTGATAACATCTTCAGGTAAAGTATCACTTCCGGTTAGAGTATTTTAACCAAAATCTATTGTGTTATTCTCATTGATATAGAAGTCTTATATATCAAATTTGAAAAGTTTTGGATTATATTTTAATATAGTTTTCATTAAAATCTATTATAGGCTTCAAGTAAAGTACCACTTCCGGGTAGACCAATTTAACTAAAATCTATTATGTTGTTCCCATTGACATAAAAGTCTTATATATCAAATTTGTAAAGTTTTGGATTATATTTTAATATAGTTTTTCATTAAAATCTATTATAGGCTTCAGGTAAAGTACCACTTCCGGGTAAACCATTTTAACCAAAATCTATTATGTTATTCCCATTAATATAAAAGTATTATATACTAAATTTGAAAAGTTTTGGATTATATTTTAATATAGTTTTCATTAAAATCTATTATAGGCTTCAAGTAAAGTACCACTTCCGGGTAGACCAATTTAACTAAAATCTATTATGTTATTCCCATTGACATAAAAGTCTTATATATCAAATTTGAAAAGTTTTAGATTATATTTTAATATAGTTTTTCATTAAAATCTATTATAGGCTTCAAGTAAAGTACCACTTCCGGATAAACCATTTTAACTAAAATCTATTATGTTATTCCCATTGATATAAAAGTCTTATATACCAAATTTGAAAAGTTTTGGATTATATTTTAATATAGTTTTTCATTAAAATCTATTACAGGCTTCAAGTAAAGTACCACTTCCGCAAGTTATGTAATGACCAAAAAGGGAGGTGCACAACTAGATGTTATAACAGTTCTAAATACAAAATTTTAACTTTCTACGGCTTCCCGTTTTTCAGTTATGCGAGATACGTACATACGTACGTACAGACGTCACGACGAAATTAGTCAAAATGGATTCAGGGATGCTCAAAATGGATATTTCCGTTGAAATCTGGAAACCGAAATTTTTCGCGATTACAATACTTCCTTTACTTCGTACAAGGAAGTAAAAACAAATTAATTTTGGCGGGTTCGATGCCGTGATATATACAGGGTGTAAATTTTAAAACGGCTCATAGGGCTATAACATAGGAAAACAGGTTTTTAGTCGCCAAAAGTTTCTATATTAATTTATTGAAAAATTAATTGGTGCCTATTATAAAGAAAAAAATTACGAATTTTACAATAACATGATAGGGGGCAATTAAAGATTAAAGTTATTAATTTATGAACTGATACAAAATAAAGAAAACACTAGTATATTTATTTAAGAAACAATTATTATTTTTTATTATAGATATTAACAAATTGTAGGTGATCTACATGTAACAATTAAAACCATTTAATAATTAGTAGTTTTCCTTCATGAGACAAATTATCCATGATTTCTTAATAAAACGAAAATAATAATAATTTGCAAAAAAACATTTATTAATGAGCGTCTTAAGTCAACAATTGTTTTGTTTTGTTTCTGTCAGTTACACGGCTAATGATATATTTTCTTAATTTTGCTAATTTTTAAATTTATTTTCTGACTTTATACAGAAATGTAATGTGTTTGGTACCAAAAAATTCGTAATTTTTTTCTTTATAATATGCACCAATTATTTAATACAGAAACTTTTGGCGTCTAAAAAACTGATTTTCTATATTATAGCCCTATGACCCGTTTTAAAATTTACACCCTGTATATATCCATGTTTAAACGGTTGAAAACATTGTTGTCAATAGCAGTTCTTATTATTGTTCATAGTCGGTGTGTTTAATGAATACGGCCTAAAAATATTATTTATTTGTTAAAAAATTGTTTTTATCAAAACTAGGCGCATGTGACACTCACTGTTATTTCCCCAAAACCCTCCATTCCTAACCAAATCTCATATCTTAGAGAATTGTACATCTTGGAAATGTAGTTTCGATATAATACCCTTATAAATCCCATAGCTGTTTAGAAATTCAATCCACGTAACATAACCTATATGTCTGATGTATACGTTGTTGTGTAGGTGACTTATGTCATCCGTACGAGCCTTTCAAGTGTCCTGGAGAGCCCCACTGCATATCCATTCAGTACTTGTGTGACGGCGCCCCCGACTGTTCCGACGGATACGACGAGGACTCGCGACTTTGCACAGCAGGTTAGTGTTAGGTTAGCGTATGCTCTACGAAGCTCAAAGCTCTCGTATTACACATTTGATTAAAGCACGTTATTTGAGCGAGGTAAAGTTCAAATGAGAATGGGCACTGGCTAAGCTGCGAGATAATTTGAAAGCTGCGCCATTTTAATTAAAAATTAACTGTGGAGTGAAATGGACGTAAATTGAAACTTAATGCTTAAAAGCTACTTTAATAACTATGAGAGAAAATCAGAAACTAAAGGGACTTTGTAAAAAATCGTTTTATTGTACAGAGAAACGGGATATTACGAGTACCTATAAAGGAAGTGTTAAATTTTGTAGCTGCAGGACTCCAGTTCAGAAATCATGATTATGTTGTAGGTTAAGGGTTGAAGAAAATTCTGTTAAATTTTAAGTATACAGGGTGTTAAAAAATAAGTGTAACAAATTATGAAGGCATAATAGTACTGACCAAAATAAGTAAAAAGTGCTTAATCAATATCAATTCAACTGTTTTTGAGAAAGAGGCCATTTTGTATTAGAATCGAAAAAAAACTGACAAAAATAGTGGTCGAACAAAATTTTGTCTATGCCAGTAAATAGACATTTTATGTGAAATATTTTTTTCACTTTCTAAAGGTTATAAGTTATAAGTTATAACTAAATATTGGCCAAGGTCGCCACGACAATTATTAGATTTTTTTGAAAAACAAAAACACATTAAGATGACCTCTGAAAGGTAAACAAAACGTCTCATTTAATCAAAATCGTAACTCTTACAGATTTCAAGATAGCAGGGGTAAACACCGAAAATCTCATTTTTCACTGGCTTATATCTCGGAAAATATTCCACCGGGTAATAGAATTCATAGTTTTTGTATACAGAGTGTTCATTTTTAAGTGGCCACCATTGAGAGTTCGAGAACTATAAGAGATACGAAGTTGGTTAAATTAGCAAAGAATTTTTATTTTACATGGAAATTCAATGATAAACTTAAAAAAAATCAACCAGTGGTTCTCAAAATATGGATACCAACTTTTTTATTTTAAATGGAAACATATACCTTTTATTACTTCATTCAATAGAACTCTTTATTCTGAATCCAACGATATACAATTTTCGTACCCTTACATAACAAAATTTTTGAAAAAAAAAATTAATAAAGTTTTAAATTAATTCCCCCTAAAATATGAGTTTAGAATGCTCACAGGATTTTGACATTTTATAAAAACATCTAAGTTTCTTAAGCTTCCGGGAGCAGTCAAGAGATAGCATTGCTGTACGATCCAAATGACAACCATTTAAGTTTTCGAACCCTGAGAAACATTCAAAAAGCGGCAAAAACGTATGCGAAGTGCCCGAAGCGCTGAATCGTGAAAAATATTACTGAAGAGTGATTCATTTATTGTATTTCTGTATTTAGGTAATGTTAAATAATTTATATTATGTTGAAAAGAATATAAAACCAAAATCAAAGCAAGCAGTTTTTATAGTAATTAAAATATCAAGTACACATGAAACATAAGATAGTTATGTTATGATGTTTATGAGTTGTTATTATTTGTATGAAACATTACAATAAAATAGAAGTTTTCACTTCGGACATGTGGTCTTCGCACACATAATTTTTTTTTTAATTAAACATGTTTTATGATACGCACTGGTAATATGGCTTACATTATAGTCATAAATAAATATTAAATCCTAAATTTTTGTTAGACACCGTATAGTACAGAGCCTTTAATTGGATACAAAGGTAATCAAATGATGATATATGGACATGGACTTTATGAACACTAATACAATTAGGTCATGAACGTGAGGTAAAATCCATGCTATGGATGCAAAATGTCACTATAATTATACATTGTATCGAAATTTTAATCCTATGAAATTAATGTATTATAGTGAACGCTGAGAATATCGGTCGATGTAAATTTTATTGTAGCCAATTCCACTCATGTAATTAAGGCATTAAATTAGAATTAAGATAAAAGATAAGCACAATTTTTGCGTTTTAAGAAAAATGTAGAAAATTTATGTATTTATTTAAAGTTTATTCAGTGTTACATTTATTACGCTTAATCGTATAACGGTACGTTTTCCAAGAACATAACTATTGCGTAATAAGAAAACTTTAGATGGAATAAATGAAATTGCCAGGAATTTATTTGATCCAAGTTATACTGAGTATAACTCATTATGATAATAAGAGAAGTTTACTAGTTTATTCATGTATTTGAACTTGACTCATCTTGACCTAAAAAGGCATATCTTGAAACATCTTTAACATTTTAGTATAGATGAAAATTATTATTATTATTATTATTATTATTATTATTATTATTATTATTATTATTATTATTTTCCCCTGTATTTGGTTCATATGTTTGAAATGTAACGCATTTTTAATTTTAAAAAATAATAAATTAGCTTTTCTTTTTACATTGTATATTATGTTTTTCTTATATTATCTTACCTATCTATACCATCTATAGTTTTTTTGTTTTTGTTAGAATTAGATTATCAAAACTGAAGTGTATTTTTAATATGACAACTTCCTCGAATTATAAAAATATTGGCAGAATAGAAATTTTGAAAATGGGAAAATAACTGGAACTGTAATCTGTTTTATCACAATCATCATTACATTTATTGATTTAATGAGTAGGTAAGTACTTAAGTATAACAAAACCGTCTTAATCTTAACTAATAGGAATACTTTCAATTTTTATTGAAACTTTGTACTTACCTCATAATATTATTATGAATCGAAGTAATTCATATTACCTACTACTACTAGTTAATCTAGAGTCTTGAAAATTGTCTAGAATTTTGTCAAGAGTCTTGATCTAGAATAGGAAAGTCTTGTCTTGATAATCTAGACAAGACAAGAGTCTAGAAAGTCTAGATCTAGACGGCATCACTAAAAGTGACCTCTGTGGTGCACTCTCTAGGCCAGCAATGAGTGTCCGTGAGGTGACGCCTGGTAAACGCCCGTACGGTACAAATATGTCATCCTCATTACCGAAATCTGTGTACAACGCAGATTGGCACACTCAGAAATGGGTAATATGCCGTGATGATATATTTATTTATTTATTTTTATGAAGATTATCAGATGTGTTGTTAGGTATGTTAAATCATTACCGCAACACGGCTGCACAGCCTTTTTTTTCTGAATGTGAAAAAACTTTTTTGGTGTAAAAACATTTTTATGAAAAATAAGAAAAATCATATCTTAGTGCGTTTGGATGGCAGAGGCAGATGTTTTATTTTTTACGTAGGTCTAATATACTAGTACTGTATAGGATGTTATGTAAGTATACAACGCTTAACCGATAGCAGAACTAACGCCATATATTGTAAATCTGGCAATAATTTTTGTTTTACATGCTTTCTATAAGACTGACCAATTATGCCATGGTTCAAAATTTTGTAATAAAAATATACCTACTGTGAAAATAAAAGAAATGAAATAAAAACTATTATACAATATGCCCACGGATCCAGTTCCAAAGAGGAAAAACATTTTTATTTTTGATTTAAAAAATGTATTCTTGATAAAAGTTTTTGCATGTCCCGAAACGGCCAATTCAGTTTTAACATTTTCAAATTTTCTTTTAGTTTCGGATAAAAATCGAAAATTGGTCGTTTTAGTTGAAAATTATTCTAAATCCCCAAAAATAAGTTTGCGTTGTCATGGTAATTGCCGTTACTTATTTATTTTTATTAACTGTCAGGAAAATCAACCACAATCATTGTCAAAAGACGAACGAGTTTACCTTATTCAATGTTATGGCAAAGGTAAGAACGCGATCCGTCGAGTTGTTGAAGAATTTAATCAAAAGTTTCCGGATATTTACATCTCAAATAGAGGTGCACGAAAATTGGTCAAAAAAATCCTATCAACTGGTTCCATACTGGATGTAAAAAAACCAAGATAGTACCATGACAACGCAAATTTATTTTGTGGGACTTAGAATAATTTTCAACTAAAACGACCAATTTTCAATTTTTATCTGAAACTAAAAGAAAATGTTAAAACTGAAATGGCCGTTTCGGGACATCCAAAAACTTTTATCAA
This sequence comes from Ophonus ardosiacus, assembly GCA_943142095.1. Lineage (NCBI taxonomy): Eukaryota > Metazoa > Arthropoda > Insecta > Coleoptera > Carabidae > Ophonus > Ophonus ardosiacus. Next base: position 44,317,599 of record OW964833.1, on the reverse strand, counting down.
GAATACATTTTTTTGTAAAATAAAAAATAAAAAAGTTTTTCCTCTTTGGTACTCGATCCGTGGACATACTGTATATGCGTGCGTAAATGAGTTCGCGCATGAGCATTATAAAGCTTGAAAAGGCTTGAAAAAGCATGACAAAGCTTGAAAATCAAGCCAAGCCTAAAATTGTTAAAGCTTGAAATTTTCAAGCCAATTGGTCTTGGAAACTAACACATACACCGGAAACAGCCACTTTTTTGTACATAGGAACGAAACCAGCAATTCAGAAATATGATATTTGAAGCCGGATATCTACTGTTTGCCGAGAGTTATAATACAACTTTTTAATATTTCTACATGTAATCGACTCTTGGAAATCTATTTTTGCAAGAATTAAAACTATCATATTACTCTGTAAACGTATGTGATTCTAATTTAAAAATGATATTGTTTAATAATCTGTCCTACTTTCAAATGTTCGTAATCTTTATAAGACAAATTATATTTTAAGTGGTTTACTCTAAAATGCTTACATCAATTTAGTTTAACCGCTTTATCTTAAAACGATTTAGGTATAGCCCCAATTTATCTAACAATTCCGCATTGTAGTAAGAGGTTTTCCGCTTGTCGTAAATTAAATTATTTACTGAGCTGCTCATCCCTCAGGGAATGACCGGAAAGTTTCAGATGTTCTAATCTTAAAGTAAAGAATAAATAAACTGCACTGCGACTACGAAGAAGATTTTGTTTCAGCTGTTAGGAAAATTAATATTTTTTATTATTATTCCAGTAATAGTTCCAAACATAAAATATATCATCTTCTAGCTCAATATGACCTGTTTTAGGAAATATACGCAAAGCGCAGAATGATGTAGGAAAAGCTTAATGATAGCAATAATTCAATAGGTAATTGAGCAATTCAGAAGCAATTACAAGTTAATTTGCAAGTTTGAAACCTGGATAAGTCTAGTTAGCAACCAATTATACAGTTGTGTAACTGGGTCAAATTACTTATTTTGTTGAAAATGTGCACCATGTTTTAAGTTAAAATGTTAGACTAATTACTAAGTAAAAGTTTTTCCTAAAACTTTAATCTTATATTGGCTTATAGTTTCTAAGTTAACATGCAGTTTTGAAAATGGTTTTAGTTTCAGTCAAAATTACGTGAAACTGTTTACAAGGATAGGTCGCGCCAACTTTTAGTGCTATTGACTCAACTTAATAATCGATGGGTTATTCCGTTCACAGTATGAAATTTTGCTACTTATTAGCAAGATTTAAAATAATTTTACGAGCATTATGAAACTAGTTCCGTTTAATTTATTTATATATTATTATAACATACCAATGGCGATTTTGACAAACAGATTTGCCATTCGGATCACTGAATTGTACCTGAAACAAAAAAATATATGTTTAAATTTTGTTTTTCTAAACAAATGTTGAACATTTATACAAAAAAATTAATTATTTTGCTCAAATCTATTTGATGTCCAAAAATTCAAATTTTCAGGAAACAAACAAACTTCTAATTCAAAACTGTTCATTGTAAAATTGGGACTTGTTTGCTTTTTGTAGTAATTTTGCATTTACAGAATGATATTCGAAAATAAAAAGGGAAATGTAGCATTACAGACGTACATCATATTTTTTGTTGTTTGCTTTTTGTTTGATAAAACTGTGTTGCTAATAATGTGCCGCGCACATAATTGAACGATATATATATATATATATATATATATATATATATATATATATATATATATATAGTATGTCCCCGGATTGAGTTTACAAGAGGAAAAAAAAATTATTCTTGATTTTACTAAAAAATGACAAGGGAAGAAAAATTTTTGCTTGAATTAAAACGCATGTTTTAGTTATTAAAACTTTTAATTAATGTAAGGTTCTTTTATTATAACGTATTTTCGTATTTTGTCCTCTTAATAATACAGTTATTACACTGAATCTAACATGATTTTAGTTAGCTATGAAATATTGACAAATGATTATTAATTCTAATTTCAGATAAAAAAAAAGAGTTAATTGAATAAACTACAAGTATTTTGATTTTCGCCGGTTTTTTTCATCATTTGTCAATATTTCAAAGCTAACTAAAATCATGTTAGGTTCAATGTAATAACTGTATTAATAGGAAAAAACGTTATAATAAAAGAACCTTACATTAATTAAAAGTTTTAATAACTGAAACATGTGTTTTAATTCAAGCAAAAATTTTTCTTCCCTAGGCATTTTTTCGTAAAATCAAAAATAAAAAATTTTTTCCTCTTGTAAACTCAATCCGGAGACATACTGTATATGAACTTATTCGATTCTGTAGCAAATCCTTCAATTATAGTATATAAGATAAAACACAGTTACCAGCATTAAATTAAAGTTAACAATATTTTTTTTTTTCATAAATAACTAAACATTCTGCTTTTTTATGCATTATCAACAAGAAAATGAAATTTTGTTTATCACATGCATAGGCTGATATTTTTACTATTTGAAGTGTACATAATTTATGAATATATGTACCAAATACTACAATAATAAGGATTTGAGATATTCGACATGCACTTTTAATTTATAGACTAGATTAAATTTCAGTAAAAAATTACGTGATATTTACTAACATTATTAAAATGCATTCAAAGCATATACCTATAGGCTTATACAATCAATATATGGGAACGTAATAATCATGGAACGCAAGTTTCGTTTCCTTCGCATTAAAAATTCAACGAGCACACGCTCTTTATTCTACCCACGCAAAATCAATTATTTACGTAGTAAAGTTTCCAATCACACCCACCTGTGTTACTGCCGTAATTATTCAATGCTTTAAGCGAAAGAATGCCTTAGTCGCAAAAGCATTAAAAATAAAAATGCCCTTTAAACACCTTTATGTAGTGATTTATTTAAGGCGAGAATTGGTGGAGTCGCTTTAAATACACAATACAGCAAAAAGAGAAAATGGAATTTTCTACTTTTTTTTCCTGTAATTACGAGGAAAATTTGAAAAGTTTTGAGTCTAACATAGAAACAAGAAATGTTTTGCTTAAATACAGTTTTATTTACCTACGTTACTTCCTATTATGTAAGTTTTTTCCAGCGATGCTCCAACTTTTTTAATCCATTCATATACGAGGGCTTGTTTTTATATTCCCGGACTTGATATGAAAAGAAAAGATTACAACAGCAACAAAAATTGATTTTCCAATATAAGCCTCTTGCTTTTGAATACAAGTATTACATCGTTTCAATAACATCTTTAATCCATTAAAAAATATTCCTTTGGTTTGTCCGCAACAACCGCTGTAAGTTCGTTTTCGTCCCTAACAAGCTATGGTTGATGATGGAAGCATTGAAATGCTTCCGAAACGTCCCACCAATACAATGATTTTACAAAACTTTATGTTTTCGTTTTTCCCCACCTCAAGAAGGCGGTACATAAATAATTATTGAAATATATGTTACTATGAGGTACTGAAGGAACAAAATTAAGTCCCTAAATTTTGCTCCCCTTAGTGTTTTTTGAGATTTGGAAACAACAGTCACAGGGGGCTAGATCTGTACTATAGGGCGGATGACCAATTTCTTCGAAGCCACATTCAGCAACGGCAGCTTTTGAAAGTCGAATTGTGAGCTGGTGTATTGTCATGGATAGAGATGCACTCGATCTCGAGCTTTGGCCCGGCTCGGCCCGAAGCCCGCTTCGATTTCGAGTCGATCATCAAGCCGGGCCGAAGATCATTTGTAAAAGTTGAGGCGAGTCACAAATACCTGCATTTGGTTAAAAAGTTGAAAATATTCAAAAATCCAATTTTCATGTATCTCGTACTTCCCAATGCACTAATTCCAAATCATGAAAATGCAGGTCGATATCTCTTTTAGTTTTGGAGATATTGAATCTCAAATATTTTCTCAAAATTACCCATTTCTGGGCTAGATCTCTACCTAGTTTTGAATTATTGCCCCAAAAGTCAATATACCCCATATTCAGATAAAAACTTTAAAATTTTAAAAAATCTAATTTAGATTAGAGCGCCACCACCCGTTACAAAAATTATTTCCGATTTTTTTTTTTTGACACACCTATTCCATACAGAAAGTTCCTTGGAAAATATTCTATAAATCCAATAAAATTATCACATGAATATACATTACGTATAAAAATCTTTACAATCAAATAATATTACTGCCAAGTTTATATCTCTACCCATTTTTGAATTATTGCCCCAAAAGTCAATATACCCCACATTTAGATAAAAACTTCAAAATTTTCAAAAATCTAATTTTTATGTATCTAGATACTTCTCAATGCGCTGATTCTAAATTTTGAAACCGGAGATCGATATCTCTTTTCGTTCTCGAGATATTTAGATTCAAAGTTTTGCTCAAAACTGCCCATTTTTGGGTAATAACCCAAAAATGGGCCGAGATACGAATTTGGCGACAACACTATTGGATTCTACGGATAAAAATATATAAGTATACCAATTTTCATAATTTTTGATTAACCGGTTCATTTTTTATGAATAAAAGTTTGAAACCCCTTGAAAACGGCCAAAATCTGAAAAAATCGCAAGGGGTACACCTTAGATTTTTGCGATTTTTGGCCATTTTCAGTTATTTTGCTTTAGAGACTGTATGCGGTGTTAAAAATTTATGAAAATTGGTACACTTATGTAATTTTGCCCGTAGAATCGAATGATGATATCTCCAAATTCATATCTCGACCCATTTTTGGGTTATTACCCAAAAATGGGCAGTTTTGAGCAAAATTTTGAATCTAAATATCTCGAGAACGAAAAGAGATATCGACCTGCGGTTTCAAAATTTAGAATCAGCGCATTGAGAAGTATATAGATACATAAAAATTAGATTTTTTAAAATTTTGAAGTTTTTATCTGAAAATGGGGTATATTGACTTTTGGGACATTAATTCAAAAATGGATACAGATATAAACTTGCTAGTAATATTATTTGATTGTAAAGACAATGTTACGTAAGTGTACGCATATTTAGAGCATTTGAACAACTAAGTGAAGTTTTAGAAATTAAAGTCTTAAAAGAAAATTGTTATCTCGTTATTGTTGTATGAGTATTAATGAAAAAATAAATGTTTAAATATTAATTCGTTCGCAAAACTACAAGCAATTGAAAGTTTGTGTGACATGTCATGTAATTTTAAAAATTATCGCAAAAATTCTAGGGTCCTTATAACGATGATTCTTCACTAAAATCAGGATTTGCGATTTTTAGCATGAATCCAATACCTGTCTTAGCGAGAGCTAAAAATGATTTTTGTTCTTACCATAATGATTTCTTATCTTATTTTTGAGCACAAACATAAAGTTGGATAAAAAAAACCCTTACGTAAATGATCATATATTTTTTGTATAAGATTTGTGAAAAAGTTCTTCGTAAGATTCCGCCTTATTTATTTGAATAAATAAAATATTAACAGAATAGGATCGCAATAAAGAGAATATAGATGTAAATAAAATATCAACTTCCTCAGCATTCATAAACATAGCTTCCTCGTCTTCTTCAACATTTGCATCTCTTCATTGCACCATTTTTAACACAAAATTTAATGCAGACATAAACTACGCGTGCAATATGAATGAAACCTGACAAACTTCACAGACCGTGGTGATAAAAGAAGTTCAACTGAAAACGAATAACGCGCGAAGTTGTTAATTTTTTATCAAACCTCGTATACCTGAATGATAGCATAAGGTGTACAAATCTCGGACACATTGTTTAATAGCAACTAACAGAAAGCAAATAACCATCAGTATTTTTTACTTTTGTTTAATCTACAATTTTAGTCCGTTTTTTGTTTTAAATTCCAGGACAGTAGCATAATACCATCCCCCAATGGATCATTAAACACCGGCAAAATTCTCGGTTGATGAAATTTTAGCTGAATTTTGACTCCCACGTATGACCATGGTCGCTCTACAATCGAATAACGCATTGGAAACATTATATCCCTATATGATCCGACAAATTAAATTGTCTGTAAAAACAGCGGCACGGTTTCGTTTTACAAAACGTAATGCGAATGCGTTGTGTGAAAGGTTAGGTTTCATAGCCTACAAAACTGTTTATTTTATGAGGTTAAATACTCAAACTATAAAATAATGTTCGTTTATAAAACAAACTTGTTTTGTTGTTTGTAAAGAAAAGTTAGAAATAATATAATTTAATCACAAAAAGTCCTGATTATTTGTTTTCGTTAATAAATGTTGATTTGAAGACCTCTTGATCACACAACTAACTTCAAACACTTCAGACTTTGACGTACAAAAGCTGTTGTGCTTTAATGAATGATTTTACGAATAGCATTGGTTCCATTCAACATAAATTGGATTATTGAACAAAGCTAATTTCTTTTTCTTTATAAAAATAGCTACGAATGACTGCATTCGAAAGGCTACTAACATAATGAAATGTCTAACAAAAATCTTATAAAACTTTTTTTTTTCAATCATTGATCACTGAGGCTGTGTCTGATATAGCATGTTGACATTTAGATTTTTAGGTTTAGGTCTTCTTCACATAAATACAACTCAGAGTGGCACACTAATGAAATCCATTAGTTTGTATGGCAACACTTTAAAATAACAAAAATAAATTAAACAATTCGATTTAATTTGATGCTTCAGATTAAATATTAATATTATATTTCATAAAATAGAAGCTAAGAAGCTATTCTTTAACAGTAAATTTGACGTTGTGCATAAATTATAGCAACTAACATGATTTGTTTAATTAGTGCGCGGCAACTTCAAGGCATATTGTGCTCCTGAAAAACCCAAAATCAAATTCCTAAAATCTTAAATAGTGACACTATTTAGGGCATATAAATTTAGGATTTAGATATTAGGGTGATAAAAGTGCAACATTGGACACTGGACACAGCCTTAGTTAGTGATTCTGTCGAGACGAGACAGAAATGTAAAAAATATTTTGCGAGACGAGATATATTTGCCGAGATCTCGATTCTCGAAAAATGTTTCGAGATTTCTCGGTTGTGGTTTTACTCATGAGTTATAATTGCAAACGTGTGAAATTTAACATATTTTTAGTGATATCTGTCTCTATTAGCTATGACATTTTTGAACAAAAGGATAATAATTTATTTGACATCGTATCTGTCAGAATTTGTTAAGCGTGCATTACACGATGAAGTTTTTCTTTTCAAGTGACTTGAAAAGTTTTCTCTCTCGCACAATGACATGAGTGCAAATAAAAACAAATGAATTGACTTTTAACGAAAAACTTTTAAAGAAAAACTGGAACATGCGCTACTTTTTCGTAAAAGTCCCTACAAATATTAACTGTCAAGTAAATATACTTGTAAAGTCACTTATAAAGATACTTTTCAAGTCACTTGAAAATAAATACTTCATCGTGTAATCCAGGCGTTAGCTAAGATTTTTAGAGTTATTTTCTTTTTAATGTTTTACAACATATTAGAAAATGCTAGATGAATATTAAATTAATAAAATTATAACACAAGTTTTAGGTTATATCAAATTTTGGCAGAGAAAACGACAAATATTTATCTTTTTGTTCAAATTACTATTAATACAAAATTGTATTAATGTATTGCAATAATACTACCTATTTAGTTTATGTTCTGCATTTTTTATTAATAATTAATAATATTATTATTAATTTAATAATTAGTTTATGGGACCAAAATATAGATGTTAAATTTCCGTCGAGAACTCTCGGCGAGAATCTCGACCGAGACGAGACTCTATTAAACGAGACGAAAAAAATTTCGAGACGAGACATAATTTCACGAATTTGAAACTAGACGAAACGAGACAGTGAATATCTCGTCTCGTCTCGTCTCGTCCGAATCACTAGCCTTAGTCTAAAATTTTAAATTTATTTCTAATTCTCTGATTTAATAATAGGGGTTTTCATTATTTTTTTTATGAATCTTCATTTAAATTCAAACGATCTGTAGTGCTAAATGTTTTTATTGTTATTTTTTTAGTCATAATAATATTTTTGATATTCTATGACGTAGATGTTAAGCTCATCTTGTTTTCAAACAATAGGGTTCACTTTTTGATTAGAATCATATAAACTGATCTTTTTCAACACTTATAAACATACCTAACCTATGTATATCTATAAATGTGTTAAAATATATTTTATGGTCAATAATTGAAAATATGTGTAGATAAGCTATGCAATAAAACAATCAGTAAAAAATATGTATATTATAGTCCAAGTTTTGAATGTCACTGGCAGCTTATATTTTTCATTAAGCACCAGTTTCACAAATCAGAAAATCTAAATTACTGCACGATCTAGTTCAGAAGTCCGGATTACCCAACCTGTAAACCATGCCAGAGGTCCAGACCTTTTGAAGTTCTAAGGATTCAGGGAATTCGTTCCAGAAGTTGGGTAATACGAGTAATATAATAACCGAAAATTCACGCTTTTTCACCAACAATTCAGAAAAAAGATAATTGATCTGGGATTTCGACTGTTTTTAGGGAGTTCTGTAACAACTTTTTCATGTTTTCATGTGGAATGGACTCCTGGGAATCGACTTTTGCAGGAATTGAAGACCAGCTTTAAGCATGTCCGAGATATACATTGATATTACTCCTATGTATATCTAATGCATATCAGTGCTGAAAACTACCAACTATAAACTAATTTAAATGTTAGCAGCCATTCTCTAAAGACTCTAAACGAAATATATCTGTTTTACATTACCATAAATTTACAAACATTTCCACAACTTTGTATTTGGCATACTTTCTCACTAATTACACTATCGTAAATAAACAGGGTGTTTCAAAAGATTTATGTACAAGTGAAACAAATTCGAGTTCCTTATATGTAAAATTTTCTTAACATGCACGGTATAGAAAACTGACGTAGGTCGCCATGGACCAACTTCTCGAGATAACTTTAATAAGCACCACAGGAATTTTTAATCGTCTTTTGTTTCTCAGCTACAGGTTAAAACTTGATTTTTGCTTATTTTGAAAATACCTCATATCTCGCTTATTATAAAAAATAAAGAATAGTATATTATGTGGCAAGTGTGTGAAGCTGAAATTAAAAATAGGCATCACACACATGTTACATACTATACTTTTTCTACAACCTTGCAATAAAATATATTTTTTCTTCACATTGTCATTCTTTTAACGTAAAGCCTCTGTATTATCGACTTGTGTAACCATGGTTACCAACGTTACGGGTATTTAACCGCTTTGTTTTTTTAAAATACAATTCAATTTGTAATATTTAAAATAATGAACGGTGAGTGAAATGTTACTTCACACACACTGTGTGTGAAGTAACACTTCACGCACCGTGTTCAAAAAATCAAACTTCAGACATAAAAATTGATACGTGAAGTACTCACTTCACGCATGGGAGTAGAAAAAAATGTTTAGATAATACTGTTTTTACAGAGAATAATATGGTGTAACTAGATTTTTTCAAAACTTAATATTTCTCACAACACAAACATAATATTTTTTAAATGGGAAATATATTAAAATAGTATCATCTTTTTTCTAAATTTAATTTATATATGCAAAATGTAATATGTAAGGAAATTTGTATAGGTCAAAGGACGTTATGACAAATAAAACATTATTATTATTATATACATTATTATTATATTTGTCAAAAGAAACTAATTATTGGATTAAATCATCACTATAGGCAGGGATGATAATAATGTTACAGTAAATTTAACCGGAGATAGTTTTCGATGTAAAAATAACCCATGCATGTCCGAATTTAATTAATTTAACGCTAACATTGGATACATGAAAGGAGATTGTAATTACTTTTACGGTTGAAATCGCTCCGAATTTTCCTTTGAGTGTGCTTGTCAATGTTTGGATAAGATGAAAGTGGAACATTTACTTTTCTCGAAGGTATTTTAGGCGAAGCAAATCTAGTATAGTGAAGCCGAGATGTCATTTATCTAATGCACGCTATAGATACTAATTTGAATTTAAGCAAATAACCGTTATTTTCTCCTAACCTAACCTACACATTCGGCTTTAGATTAAAAAGTTATAAGTACCTACATATTTAACAATATAATATATCTGTTGTCAGCACATTAACTCCCGTCTTCCATACATATTATTTATAATTTTCATATGCATCGTTTCTTACAAATAATTATGGCCTGTATTCAGAGACCACTACTATTTGTTGAACATAGGTACAATCGAAGATACAGTTAAGGAAGTTAACTTACATTCTTGCTAAGTCTTAAAAGCAATTAACTTCTTTATGTCTGTCATCAATGAATTTTCCTCTGTGAATTTAGCGGGAAGCGCTACCAACATAACTGATAAAATCACCAAATCATATTTTTGATGTAACAAAATTTTTATTGCGATGGTAACATAGCATCGCATGCGAGTCCACTTTAATTAATTTAAATCAAATAAACTGAATTTAGGGAATGTAATGAGTGCCCGTGAGGTGACGCCTGGTAAACGCCCGGACGGTACAAATATGTCATCATCATTACCAATATCTGCGATGAAGCAGATTGTGGCACACTCAGAAATGGGTAATATGTCGTGATGATATATTTATTTATTTTTATTTTTAATATATTTACAAGTATAACATGTATTATTGATTGAAAATTGGATAAGAATATATTCTTCTGTTTTTATTTCTTAGACTTGGGCAAATATTACATCATGTATTCATTATTTTATTCAACAAAATCGGTTGCACCTCTTTCGTAAGATCGTAGCAGCTCTTCCAACTTCGCAAACGAATCCAGTACTGGATTGGGTATTTTTGATTTTTGGATATGTTGTTTATTTAGAGGCTCTAATAAAAAATCCGACATTGGTGTACTTCCGAAAATACCACTATCTTGGAAAAAATGTTGCAAATAATATTTTTTATTTATATACCTCCTCATGAGTTTTGTAGAAGACAAAATTCCGCACACCTTTGATCTAGAGCAATTTTATTCTGTAGCTAATAGACACGAACTACATTGTCACATAAAAAAATTTTGCTGAATCTAATTTTTGCAATTAACTTTCAAGTGTGAAACAATACTGAATAGTGGTTTACTCTTCTATTAAGCACTTTTTATTTTTTTTCAAATGGCGATACTTAATTTTTTATCACTGTTAAATTTTGGATTATAACATGAAAGTATAGTAACAACCCGGAAAAGAGGATTTTTCAGCTTTTCAACGATTTATAACTAGGCTATGTTCTTTTGTTTTAAACAGCTATTATTCCATTAATATGGCAACAATGTTGTATTCTTCCTGTTTAAAACAAAAGAACATATGCGAATGATAATCGTTGAAACAAAAAAAAGTGCCATAGAGATGTGTAAATTTAAATTCAGAATTGTTTCATACATGGAAGTTAATTGCAAAAACTGAATTCAGTAAATTTTGATAATATCTAATGGTTTTAAGAGCGGTAGCTCGCTATCTATTGGTTAAAGTAAAAAAATATTTTAGATAAAAGTTGTAGGGAATTTTGTCTTTTACAAAACTGATAACTATATTATATGCTCTAATACCTACTGGTGTAAAGATATTTTTAATAAATTGATTATTTGCATTGTTTTTCCAAGAGGGCGGTGCTTTCGGAAGTGCACCAAGGTCGAAAACTTGGACTTTTTATTAGCTCCTCTAATATATCCAAAAATCAAAAATACCCGATCTTTTGTGGAATTAAACCTTATTTTTATACCCGACGACTGGAGTAAACAGATAAAAATTTACCAGTAGAAACCATATTCACAAAATACGCAAATTGTACCTCGGTAACGAGGCATCATACGCGGTTCATATAAAACTCGGCAGACGTAAACAAAGAGCAGTAGGCACGACACTCCAGGACTATAATTAGCGTTAATGTATTTCAAGGTACAGTGAACTTCGTCGTACATGACGCCACGTTACCATTCTAGGGTTGATACTTCAGGCGGTACACTTACCGTAACGGCATCAAAAACAAGAGTTCGTACAATTCTGGCTGTAATATTACAAATTAACATCTGAAATTTTTAATGTAGAATCATAAAGAACTATTTCATCTCTTCACAAATCTATTTTTTTTTAGAAAAATTGTACCAAATAAGAATAAATAATAATATAATAATGACAATATTTGCCATTTTTCAACTTCAATTTACTTAAAAATGTGACTATTTTTTAAAAAAGTAAGCACGTAGAGGGATAAATATATATTTATGAAATAAATAAATAAACAAATAAATAAATAAATAAATAAATCATCACGGCATATTACCCATTGCTGACTATGCCAAATCTATACTTTTGCACCCGACAAAAATTTTAACCATAAAAACATTTTATATCATATTTATATTGTTGTTCTACATTTCAATTTTCATTCGTTACTAATTATTGATTAATATAATTCCGTGTTATGCATTATTAAAAAATTAAAATTATTTTTATTTTCGCGCTTAACAAGTAACGCCGTTTTATACAGCACAGCCGAATATAACATATAAAACAGATTTTCGTAATTTCTTGCTTCCTTATTTTAGGTAAAAATGCTTCAAAGAAAAGTTGTAAAGCATAAAATTCTACATCTGAAGCAATAGCAATGGAATTGAAACTAAAATTAGATATTTGTTAATTATTTTATCTCAATTTCATGGCTCCATCTCTATCGCTATTTATGATTTGATTTTCGACATTTTCATACCTAATTTCTGCCGTTATAAAGCATGCAATTAATTTTGCTTATTGATTCAAATGAAGAATTTTATGCCCAAACTGTAATTTGAAGATTTTTTCTAAAATAATTAGGGAAGCAGAAAATATTAAAGTCCTATATTCGGCTGTGCCCGGTCACCATCCTATATATGTATAATTTCAATTTTTTGTTTGGTGAGTGTACCCGACAAAATTTTTCAAAGTCGGCACATTTTGTATTTGTTTGTCAGTGAATTCTTCGATCAGTGACATCTTTCCAACATAATCTTCTCCCTTTTCCTCAAGAGAATTGATCTATAAATGAAGTTCGCGTAGACGATATATTTAGCGATAAAACTATTAACAGCCGTCATCTCACGAGCAATCTACGATATGAATAGAAAGTGCCAAAAGGAAATTATGAAAGGTGAAAGGGATTTGACCTAGGCCAAGACTCGATTACCTCATTCTCTCGAACATCGCCCTCATTTCATTTATAATCACATTTTTATGGAAATTACAAATTGCACCTGGACTTTTCGTGTTTACAGTTATTACACTTCAATTTAGATTTTAAATAATTAATTTACATTGCTATGAATAATAAAAGAAAGTGACAGAAGCAGAACAAGTAGTAAAATAATTTATTGGAGCCTACAACTCGAATGTGGAGCAAACATTAAAACCGTCACTACATATATACGGGGTGTTCATTTTTAAGTGGCCACCATTGCGATCTCGAGAACTATAAGATACGAAGTTGGTTAAATGGGCAAGCAATTTCTATTTCACAAGACAAATTTAAAGAAAAGAAAATAGTTATTTATATAAGAGTCAGGAAAATGGTACATTACTCCGAGTCATCTCACTTGGAAACCTCTATTCTTACATCATATGCAAAGTATACAAAGTACGAGTACACTACACATTCTAAGGCTGTGTCCGATGTTGCATTTTGACACTTAGAATTTAGGATTTAGGTCTTCTTCACATAAATACAACTCCGAATGGCACACTTATGACATCCATTGGTTTACATGGCAACACTTTAGAACAACAAAAATGAATTATATAATTTGATACAATTTGATGCTTCAGGTTAAATGTTAATTTATATATATATATATATATATATATATATATATATATATATATATCGATGGCTAAGAAGTGATACCTCGTAATTACAAAATTGCAAGTTTACAGGAGAAACAAAACACTGTTTTAAAGATATTTTTTTTTGGCGAAGTGGAAAAAGTATACGATGTCATCCAGGTTTAAGATAGTTACGAGGAATCACCAGAACCGCTCCAGCTTATGTTATGTGTAATTAGGCTTGTGCTCTGCTATTACATTTACGAGTTATCACCAAAAATAAACTTTTAACCTAACATTCCAGATGTCACTATTAGCGAATTACAAGCTTTTTGTACTAGTATTCAAATACGAGTCGATGAAGATGAAAATTTTTAGTTCACTGACATAAAAATTCGTAAATGGTTATTTCTGTAGATACGAGGTATCACTTCTTAGCAAGAAGTTATTCTCTGACAGTAAATTTGACATTTTGCACAAATTATAGCAACGAACATTATTTGTTTAATTAGTGCGTGTCAAGTTCAAGGCATAGTGTGCTCCTGCAAAACCCTAAAATCTAATTCCTACAATCTTAAATAATCACTAAATTTAGGGCATATAAATTTAGGATTTAGAAATATTAGTGAGATAAAAGTGCAACATCGGACACAGCCTAAGACTGGAGACTGAACGAGATCATTTATCAATTCTATTCTAACCCTTCTTTTATGGGTTTTTTAATTTCGTAAGACTCTGTAATTTGAGTGGGGAATATTTCCTTTTCTTATACATAACAGAAAGATTGTTGATGCATAATGTTGCAACTAGCTTTTGTTTTGCCATTCTCATCTATTGAAAAATAAGATCAGGCTGATATTCTTCGCACTGATTCTTTAAAATTATTTATAACACGTTGTAACTTGCAAGATTAGAATGTAGATAAACAAATACCCGACCAGAAATCAAAGAATTTTTAACAAAAATAGCCGACGATCCTGGATTTGGTGATACAGTTTTTCAAAAACCCGTTCAATTATTAATTATTATATTAATATACGATTATTGTCATTATATGTATGAATTTTAATAAATGTTTTTGTATTGTTGTAGCCAAACGACCTCCAGTTGAAGAAACCGGGAGTTTCTTAAAATCTCTTCTTGCTTCTCACGGACCAAACTACCTGGAGAAACTGTTTGGGAGCAAGGCCCGAGATGCCCTACAGCCTCTCGGAGGAGTGGATAAGGTTGCTATAGCTTTATCAGGTAAACCAGCGACAATCCTAATTATTTCCTCTCGGAAATTTCATTAAACCAACTCTCTTTGTGTTGCTCGAGACACACTGAAATACGAGCAGCAATTTTTTAAATTTAGAGTGACAGGCATATAACATTTCTTGGGTTTAGGGTAAATCTCCGTAATATTTTAATGTACTTTGTAATAAATTTACAAAGTTAACACATTTCCCCTAAGGTCAGGGCACCAATTTTAACATTACAAAAAATAACAATATAATTTAATAAAGTCTAAAAATTATACTAAAATGTAATTATGATGGGATACCAAGTTACCAATTTACCCTAATTGTATTCCTTTTATTATTATTAAAGACAATCGATATTTTCAGTTGAATTGCTCGGATGTGATCCAATATGTTCGTAAAGTACCTTAAGTACACGTGATCATAAAAAAAAAAAATCGATCCTGTTCCATGTGTAGGATTAATAGAGATTACGCGCGAACATTTGAAGTTGTTAAGATTCAAGACCCCAACGTAGTGGTCTAGTAGGTTTCGGGATTTTATATACTGTAAATATCACTCGATCAGGAAGATTCTCCGGGCACTCTGCCTTCCATCTAACTCACTGCTCTGGATAGTGTATAGCGCCCAGGTTAAATATAGCGTTTACTATTTTACTACAAATATTGATGTTGAACATTTGTTGTATGCAGATGATTTAAAATTGTTCCTTCGAATTCCTACAGTTGCTGACTACGTAAAATTACAGAATAATTTAAATATGATCCACAAATGGTGTGTCGACAATAATCTTTTGTTAAATATTGAAAAATGTAATATCATGTCATTCACAAAAAAATCGGAGCCTATTATCTTCAATTATTCAATTGGATCTACTATTTTGAACAGGCCGCCCATTTTCAAAGACTTGGGTGTTATATTCGATCCTAAACTGACATTTACATCGCACACGGACGCAGTTGTTAAAACTGCTTACAGGTGCTCAGGATTTATACTTAGAAATGCACAATTCAATAAATATACTTTGAGGTTGTTATTTATATCTTTAGTAAGACCCCATCTAGAATACTGCTCAGTAATATGGAATCCCATTTATGACCAACAAAAGCAATCCATTGAAAAAATTCAAAGATTATTTTTAAAATCTGCTACATATATAACTGAAGGGTCATATCCAATTAGAAATATTCCACAAGAAGTACTTGTCGATTCCTTCGATTTACAACTACTACACCAGAGACGTAGTACTAATGCTGTAATTTTATTATTTAAATTTATCAATTGCCTCATTGATTGTCCAGCCATTTTAAGTAAAGTTCCGATTCAAGTTCCAAGATTATCATCTAGAAATAACAACATGTCATTTTATTATCCAGCTCCCAGGTCCAACTCTTTGGTTAAATCTCCTCTTCATTTTATGTTTACTAGTTACAATATTATTGAGCCTTACATTGATTTATTTCACAACAATATTAAAGACATAAAAAACTGTATAATTTATTTCACTTGAATGTATCTTGTACTTATCGTAGTTTTTCCTTACCCTGTAATTGGGCATTCGCCTGTAGGGCATTGTATCAAATAAATAAATAAATAAATAAATTTGCACGCCGGCATGGTGGAGGATTTCGGCACAATTTTAATTGAAGATTAAAATCTTTCTAGCTACTTTGAAATTAAAAGTTACGGATTTTCGAACAAAATATTTTAATATTTATACCTACAGGTCAGCGTTAATATAATATGCGCAGATTTGGAAATAGATTAATTCTCTTTTCATTATTTCCAATGTAAAAAACTGATTCGGACTTCGAACAATTCAGAGTTCGAACGATCTCCTGAAACGAAATAAATTAAATTCTATGTACGAGGTAACGAGGTAACATGGTAATATGAAAACATAAAAAATAAGAAAATTTTTAATGTGCGTGCTATTATTTTAATGCGACGCATATTTCACAAATTAAATTTTTACGGACATTTTTATGTAGCATTAAATTTGTTTCTTGATATTATACTTCTAGTGAAAATACGCAAATGAAAGTTTTTTTTTTATCAGATTAAAAGGTTTTTCCAAATGAGTACAATATTTAAAATTACAGTCCATTTAGTTTGAAGCTGCGAAATTAATGGAGAGTAAAATTTTGCCTTTTAATGCAATTGGCAAAATTTAAAATGCTTCAGACTGAAAATGTTAATCAAATGAATATGCTTGCACGTCAGTAAAAACAATATATCGGAAAATAATTTCATTAATTTGAAATGAATTAAAATCCTTGTTCACTCTTGCGATTTATTGGTTTATTATCTGAAAAGTGAAAATATTAAAAACAAATGAATCATAAAACATATTTTATTTTACAATTATAAATAAAAGTATTTATTATTTTTACGTATTTGGTATTTTTCATATTTATAATTTATACTATCGATGTGAAACAAAAAATTCATCACACAACTAATTATAGTTTTTACTGAATACTTTTTTATTTATTTTGTCCATATTCACTATTCATTAAAATGTCCCGAAAGTCAATATACCCCATATTCAGATAAAAACTTCAAAATTTTCAAAAATCTAATTTTCATGTATATAGATACTGCACTGATTCCAAATTTTTAAACCGCAGGTCGATATCTCTTTTCGTTCTCGAGATATTTAGATTCAAAATTTTGCTCAAAATTGCCCATTTTTGGGCAATAACCCAAAAATGGGTCGAGATATGAATTTGAAGATATCATCATTCGATTCTACGGGCAAAATTACTTAAGTGTACCAATTTTCATAATTTTTGAACACCGCATACAGTCTCTAAAGCAAAATAACTGAAAATGGCCAAAAATCGCAAAAATCTAAGGTGAACCCCTTGCGATTTTTTCAGATTTTGGCCGTTTTCAGGGGTTTTTATACTTTTATTCATAAAAAATGAACCGGTTAATCAAAAATTATGAAAATTGGTATACTTATATATTTTTATCCGTAGAATCCAATGGTGTTGTCGCCAAATTCGTATCTTGACCCATTTTTGGGTTATTACCCAAAAATGGGCAGTTTTGAGCAAAACTTTGAATCTAAATATCTCGAGAACGAAAAGAGATATCGATCTGCGGTTTCAAAATTTAGAATCAGCGCATTGAGAAGTATCTAGATACATAAAAATTAGATTTTTGAAAATTTTGAAGTTTTTATCTAAATGTGGGGTATATTGACTTTTGGGGCAATAATTCAAAAATGGGTAGAGATATAAACTTGGCAGTAATATTATTTGATTGTAAAGATTTTTATACGTAATGTATATTCATGTGATAATTTTATTGGATTTATAGAATATTTTCCAAGGAACTTTCTGTATGGAATAGGTGTGTCAAAAAAAAAAAATCGGAAATAATTTTTGTAACGGGTGGTGGCGCTCTAATCTAAATTAGATTTTTTAAAATTTTAAAGTTTTTATCTGAATATGGGGTATATTGACTTTTGGGGCAATAATTCAAAACTAGGTAGAGATCTAGCCCAGAAATGGGTAATTTTGAGAAAATATTTGAGATTCAATATCTCCAAAACTAAAAGAGATATCGACCTGCATTTTCATGATTTGGAATTAGTGCATTGGGAAGTACGAGATACATGAAAATTGGATTTTTGAATATTTTCAACTTTTTAACCAAATGCAGGTATTTGTGACTCGCCTCAACTTTAAGTTCTATAGTATCTATATACATAAAAATTAGATTTTTGAAAATTTTAAAGTTTTTATCTGAATATGGGGTATATTGACTTTGGGGCAATAATAAGCGTAAACAAGGTTGAAGTATATGTGTTCAATGAGCGTGTTCACAATGCTTTTACGTATTTCTTATGCTTACATAGCTACATAACACTTCTGTAAGAAATATGTACATAAAGTTGATGTCAACGTTAGTTGTTTTTGTTTGTGATGTAACAACCGAAGTTGTAGGTTATATTTCTGTTTCTTTTCATTGTAGAATTGGTACTTAATTTAATTAGATCCTATAAATGTTTGTATGATAAAAAGCAGATATTACAAAGATGGATTAAGAAAAGAAAACATGGAAATCACGGGCCTTAGACGAAAATATTAATAAAATAAATAATTCAACTTGTTAATGTTAGATCAATTACATCGCTCGCTAATTAATTTAATAATTAACCTTTATTACCAATTTACTCTGAAAATCACTAAAATCATAATTTTTATGTTATGCTCATTGTGTGTACGCGCACAGGACTCGTGCGGGTTATTTGTGTTTGCCTCGTCAAAATAATTTTCGTGCGCGTAAATTTGTGGCCGACTGTTCGTTCATTTTTCTGAAGCAGCGTAAATAGAAAGAAGAGACATTATATTCCTAAGTAATGCATATTATATTGAAACAAAAGAAGAAACGAGATAAGCAATGATAAATTACGAGAATACATAGAAGCAGGGAATCATACAGCGGATCTTCTTTGTTACAAGATCTAAAATTTCAAGAAATTTTGTTAGGATGTCCTCATCTGATTTTGAACTCCTATTTAATATGATAGGCCCTAAAATAAAAAATAAAAATTGTGCGCGCACAAGTTATCGTTACCAAAACACAAGCTCTTTGATGAATGTCGGAAAACCATATACCTATTAACTAATATATTGCGGATCCTTTGCTTTTCTTGAAGGAAACACTGTGAAATGGAAATATCATTTCTGCATAAGTCTATCTCACACAAACACCCAACCGCGAATTATGCGCATGCTTGGAAACCTTGACTACTATTGGCTAACGGGGAAATCATGATCACTTTTTGCGAATCACAGAGTTCTGTTTATTAACGACTAGCGCGAGAAATTTTAAATATAAATTTGAAAAATTAAACAATGTACCTATTATTTATTTTGTATGTAAATTCTTGAATACAAATATTAGTAATAATAAAAAACATTGACATATTCTAGTGCTAAATTTGAATTAAATAATTTACTTTGTTGTACTGTAAAAATAATAGGAATACAATCTGGTCAGGATTAATTTATTTAGGTGACAATAAATTACTGTATGAAACAAAGCAAATCCTTTCGAAGTGCAACTACAAACAGAAATGAAATTAAACATCAAAGTCAAACCATGTGCTCGCTGCATCACCAGGGCAGCGTTCCAAAACCAGGAATACCGAGTTTTGGCGTAGAGTATGAAGTGTTGTGTTTTGGAACGAATGAGAGTTTTGTTGAAGTAAAAAATTGAAACTAAATTAAAAATAATTTTATAAAACTAACAAAACTACTTATAATTACAACATTAATGTCAAGCCCGTAATAAAAGCGCTTTTATAGAGCACTCTCCTCAATATAATGTGAAAGTACGCTCCATAAAAGCGCTTTTATTATAAAAGTATGCTCGTAATACACGCTAACGTATTTACTTATGTTTATTTTCAACCAAAAGCATGTTTTCTTCCTCAAGAAGGCAAATTACTTTCATATGTTGAGAATCGTGAGCAGCTATATTTGAAAATATTGTGGATTTTGGAACGCAGCCTAGCCAGCGACGCTGTCAGCGTTAGCCAATAGTAGTCAAGATTTCCGAGTATGCGCATAATTGCCGGTTGGGTGTTTGTGAGAGATAGACTTATGCAGAAATGATATTTCCGTTTCACAGTGTTTCCTTCACCTACTCTTAATAATAATAATTTAATAATAATAATAATAATAATAATTTATTGCCCAACAGTAATCCGATAACAGGACAAAATATAATATATACAAAAAAATATAAAACAAATATTGAGATAAATACAAAAAATAAAGATTTAAATAAATATATCTGGGTACAGCAGATTGGCTGCACGGGAAGCAATATAAATTGGTGACCGTTGTAGTATGTCTGTGCGCGAAGTCGGCAGATGAAAGGACCTGGCATATCTAGACTGCTGTCGCGGTACGTGGAAGAACACCCGGGACAGGAGATATGACGCATCAACTTTGTTGGTTACCAAGCGATTGAGAAATCGAGCACAGAACCATTCTCTCCTCTCGGCTAGGGACTCATACTCTTATGGGAAAGATACGAGCATTAGCAATATATTAGTTAATAGGTATATGCGGAAAACCGACAAGCTTCGAATCGCGTTCGTGCACGCAAATATGCAGACAGGCGTACTGACAAGAGCAATTTTACGCGCACAGCGTTCGTTCGCCCAAAAATGCTCAAGTCAGTACGCGGTCTTAAACTTTCGGTAGAGCAAACAAAACAGCAATTTAAGAGTTTGTATTTTTTTAACTTGTGATTTTAATGTTTGTAGAATCGCAAACCATCGAAGATTTCGGCGCCGCTTTACACCTGATGAGGTCAGACCTGGAGCACCTACGCTCCGTGTTCATGGCCGTAGAAAACGGCGACCTGGGCATGCTCAAGTCGCTCGGCATCAAGGACTCCGAACTCGGCGACGTCAAGTTCTTCCTGGAGAAGCTCGTCAACACTGGATTCCTCGACTGAACACCACCACACCATTGTCATTACACTATATCTGTATCTGTCAAAGACCAAATCTCACATTACTGTTATTCTTTCTCGTAAACGTAAATCATTTCTCTACATAGAGGTGTATGTAAAGTAAAGTTTCCGTCCTTTGATGCAGATTACTTTCTCAATTCTGAATCCAGGCGCGCTAGTCTTTGCGCAGACCCTTTACCCTCATACCTATACCCCAAAATCCAAAGTACCTACATGTTCATTTAAATAATGCACAGCACGATCTACGATCTACCAAATCAAGTATTCGAATGCACTTTCGATCTCGAAATCACAAATGTTAGATTGGATGGGTTTCTCTTTAATCTGTTCGAGATCCTAAAAGTGACATCGGCACCGAATCTCTGACAATCGCCAATGTAGCTTGGATCAGGGTATAACATTGTCACCACCTTCAGTCATGAAAGGGCTTAACTTATGACTAACGTTACGTTACGTCAACTAACATTCAGAATTGTTATTTTCGTGTTTTTCAGGTGTCTTGTAAAATACTATATAATGTATTTTCCAATAATTGTGATCTGATTGTACATATCAAAGATCGTATATTAAGATGTATTATTATACTAAAGAGTAGTGTTAAGTGTATGAATGAAGCAAAACGATGTGATATATCCACACTGAAAGATATACCGGGTATGGTAATATTATATCACCATTCAATTCGGTCGCATTTTTACGTGAGATAAGATAAAGAATGAATTGAAAGAACGTTGCCTGACACACTTGAGAAGAAGCGCCTAACACTCTGCTCGTTCTCTCTTCTGTTTTCTGTTGCAAAAATGCGACAGAAGGTGAAATCATAACACATTGATTGATTGGTGTCAACTGTCAAGATACTGGTTTACTGGTTACTGTGGTTACTGGTAGATTACGCACATGTAGTCACACTTAAACTTGTGTACTTGAAGTGTAAAAATAAACGATATCAAGTTGTTTTTATTTTTGCTTACGCGTATAATAAATCCTTATCCTGAAGCATTCATCATGTCTTTCTTATTTCACAAAAACCTTTCATCTCATTCATTTACAAATTTCCTAATCTTTTATATCATATATGTAAATTATTCTTGTCAAGGTCACGGTAGGCTATCGCTGTATTCCTATTCTCAAGTATAGTGCGGAATACGAATCGTGACCTGAGGGGTAAGGGAAAGAAATGCTCAGATCTTGATATTCCATAAACGCCGTCAAATAATAATTATTACAGTAACTTTGTGCTTCTAACTTATTTGTGTACGCTTATGATCCGAGTGTAAACAAGAAAGGAACTGAAACGAACAGCAATTGCACAGATCAACCGCCAATATAAGGGAGGCTGCATCGCTTTAAAACTTATTTGGGCAACTGTTATATGATATATTAGGCATGCGCGAAGTAAATTAATTGTATTTCGTGTGGATTTAAACGGAGCGCATATATTAGACATTGATTTGTGCTAACATATTTTCCATAGTTCATCTTTCGTGTCCCGCACTATACTATACACCATATTTTATTACCATACGGTAGATAAAGCAACAACAAAAAAACTAAATTTACTGATATAAGATTACATAATAGATAGTGAAAAGTGGAAGCCAATTATTGGATAATTCTATTGTCTTCTCAATTATAAATAAATAAAAAATGAATGTTCATCAGGGTAAGTTAAATTTTACACATTCTTAAACATAAATTCATATATACATAAATACATCATACAATAAATGTTTTATAAACATCGTACAAAAATTCACAAAAAAGCATATATCTGGTCGCTCTCAAAATCATAGTTCCAAATTAAACCGGTAGAGCTCGACTGTCATATCCGCGAAACTGTGTCGTCAGCCGTTGAAATATTTGAAATTAAACGCAACTTTTAAAAAATCATATCTCTGATTCTAAAGACTTCTAAGGTGTAAAACATACACCTACATATTTAATTTGGCCTATTTTTTGAAGAAAAAAATAAATCAGAAAATGTGAAATGACACCATTTTTAAGAATATGTAATACAGTGGAATCCACTTATAGTGAACTCGCTTATAATGTACACTCGGTTATAATGAACGCATATACTGAGTCCCAACTAAATACAATATAATGGACCAAATTTACTTCTTGCGTTCACTATATACGAACTCGACAACGACTTTTCTGCCATTTTTTGGTGAAATTTCAAAGTTATCATCTAGCCATCCCGAATGAAGTTTGAGGTTGTAAAGCTGATGTCTATATTTACAACAGACGAGGTACATATTCTACCATTTTCCATAATATGTATCCAGATTTTTGGTTCGTGTATTGTTTCAGTTTAATGTTTGAAAATTGGAGTATTCCTAAATGGAAGCTGAAAATAAGAAACGGTGTTCTTTTACAATTTATGATAAATTTAATATTTAATAACGTTATTTTCAGAACGAAGGAACAAATAAAGAAATATATGTTCATCTAAATAAATTAGAAATGACATTAGAAAATTATTTCCTGAAAAAGAAAGACGTTCAAACAAAAATTACTGATTATTTTAAAAAATAATAAAAAAAAATATTTTGTACATTAACCTGCATGCAAATATATGTTAATAAATTTTAAAAAAATAAAATGTGTACTCTCTTTATAGCGAACACTCGGTTATAGTGACCAAATACCTGGTCCCTTGAAGTTCAATATAAGCGGATTCCACTGTATTGGAAAACACTTTGATATCTTTGTTTAATTCTATAAATCATCTAATATTTATTAGTTTACAATTGATTTCCCTCTAAGGGCCGGTTTCTTTAATCTCTAGTTAAAATTTTAATTTCTAGTTAAGTAAACAATATTGCATCGTTTTGTTGACAGCAATGATAAATCTCTCATTTGACAGTTCATTTTGTTTCGATTTTGTTTTTTTAATCCTTAGTTAAAATTTTAACCAGATATTGCAAAAACCAGCCCTAAATATATTTAGAATTTTATGACTGATGGGGTCCCGTGGTCGCGTGCCTGAGTGTCTGGTCGCGAACATGGGGGAACCGGGTTCGATCCCGACAGACGCCAAATATTTCCAATTTTAAATGGCACAAAAGTGACCCCTGTGGTGCACTCTCCACACCAGCTATGAGTGCCCGTGAGGTGACGCCTGGTAAGCGCCCACACGGTAAAATATATCATCATCATTACCGATATCTACATGTGTTGTAGATACTGGCACACCCAGAAATGGGTAATATGCCGTGATGATATATTTATTTATTTATAACTGATCGACTATGATCTGAATTGTGGAAACGACATTTTTTTCTAATTTCACATATCAATTGAAAGTTAATATTTATAGAACAATTAAAATTAAATACGTTATAAGATTTTTAAAAGTACATATTTTCAGAAATAGCATGATGGTCCGGTTTAGTTTTTAACTATATTTCGGCAAAAACGATCTATAATATTAACAAAACTAGAACATTGTTAAAATCTTTAACAAATTTCTTTATTTGATAGTTCGTAGGTAAATGCTTTTTAAAAAAACTTTTTTTACGGAAAAGTGATCCTTTTAGGTCAATGTTTTATTATTAATTAAAATATTATAAAAAAAAAAATTAAATCACGACAAACTTTATTATATTAAAATAATTAATAATTTTCATTACTTTAAAAGAAGGCTTGGCATATATACTATAGAGAATTACCCCTTCTACATTAATTAACATAATTAACAATTACTTCAAGGTCGTCTCTGTTATTTACCCTTCAAGTTCAATGTTATCATTGAATAAAATAATTTCATTTAAATATTTTTTATATTTATTTTCTGTAACAATGTAGTTTGTAATATTTTTTATTCTTATCGAATAAACAATAAATTATTGTAGAGACTTACAAATATCTGTTAACGTAAATCTCTATAATTAGTGCAACATTCTCAAACTCAATTTTAAAATAAAATATTTCATAAAATATAAAACAAATAAAACAATATATATATATTCGTTTGTATTTACCATGACATTCCAACGCTAGGTTAACCTTAACAATGGCTGTCGCTGTCACCCGATCTAAAATAAACCAAATTGGAAATTGTTGTATGAGTACTTCCCTTTCCCATAGCTCATCTCTCATTCAGTCATTCATCGTTAACGAGAACAAATAGCTTATTTCATTCACTAAGTGCTCCGTAGGTTCGCTATCTCTGTGTTTGTGTGTCTATGAAACTCAAGATATACATCTCACAGATTTGATGTTAACAGTGATTGTGGTTCATTTGTGCTAATGTTAATGTTACAGTTTTTGTTCTTGTGGCAATAACTGTGTAGGTATGATACATACAAGTCCTAAAAATTGGATTATAGGCGTTTATCCTCAGAAAATTATTAATAATTGCTTTATCTTCAAACTATTTAAATTAAATAAATTGAAGAATTTAAGTTAAGTATTGTAGAACTGTGCAAAGCCAAATTTACAAAAGGTTTTAAGTACAATGAGTATATTTGTTGAAAAGAGTACAAATACTAAAATATTTCGATTTATATATGGACAAATCGTGTTTCGCACATATTTCCACAAAATGTGAATATTAATAAAAAAAAAATAATGTAATATTGAATGATTTCAGGTCTTAATGTTCCATATAATTTATTTCAAAAATATACACAGTTTGAACGTTTCGGACAAGAATTATCCCATCGTCAGTTAAATGAAATATATAAAGTTATAATTTAAATTTCATGAAATACAATATTTTCATGATAGAAAAAGTTCCTTGACTGGATATAGTGATGAGGTAATAAAAATTTCTGGATTGCAGTCACAAAATTTTATTTAAAATTCTCGGGTCGGCCGGTTTCGAGCTCCACATGAGCCTTCCTCAGGGGATGAGAATTAAGAAAATTTTAGATACATGGCAAAAAAATGAAAACGTAAGTGCAACATAAAGCACTTGGATTTCGTCAAAAGATGAAAAAATAAATAAAAGTTTTATATAATTTAATTTATTTATTTTTTTATCTTTTGACGAAATCCATGTGCTTTATGTTGCACTTACGTTTTCATTTTTTGCCATGTATCTAAAATTTTCTTAATTCTCATCTCCTGAGGAAGGCTCATGTGGAGCTCGAAACCGGTCGACCCGAGAATTTAAATAAAATTTTGTGACTGCAATCCAGAAATTTTTATTACCTCACAATATTTTCAACTCACCAAATGACAAATTTTGTTTTTCTTTTATGAAATCTAATTACAAATACATTTATACATGTTATTTGACTAATACAACTTCATGATTTATTTATTTCCTATTATGATTATCAATAAATCCTGTTTCCCCATATTTAGGGTCTATATTATGGATTCTTGTATATATAAATAAATATGTATGTATATCATCTCGACTTTTTGCTGGAGGTGTACTACTTTATTTCAAACATATTTTGATAATGACGATATATTTATACAATAAATAACGTTTGCTAGAAAACACCTCACGGATGCTTAATGAAACTGTTGTAGAGCAGAAAAATATTCAGGGCCGTATAGATTCTAAACCTGTCTAACAAACTTTCACGGTACAGTATTGGACGTACTAACACGTATTAACAAAAAAGGATTTTTCCAGAATTCCGAAAATTATTTCTTATTATTTATTTTATTCTTCGCGCCACGAAATGTTTGATAAAAATTAATTTTAAATTAATGTATTTACTATTCAATATGAGTTACATTATTAAAACCTAATTTACTATTTTTAATAAAAAAAATTTCGTGTCAGCCAGTGGCAATAAAATCTAAAATAGATTTCCAAATTTTGGAAAAATTCTTTTTGATTCATGATTAGCCTGTCCAATATACCCAATGTTTGTTACACAGGTTTAGAAACACCTGTATGAAACTATATTAATATTGGAAAATAATTTTTAATTATTTTTGAATTCCATTTATATGCCTATATCTCCAATTTATAGGACTATCATAATAATAAAATGGTAAGTATTATTTTTTAAATTATATTTACATGTATTGAAAGAAATGAAAGAAAGGGAAATAATGTTATATTGTCATTTATAACTATATTATGTAATATTTAGTATTTTTAAAAAAATACTAAATGGGGTATTCCACTCAATTTTTTTTATTATTTTAAATAAAACTTCATTCAGTTTTGCAGCAATTCATAGTATTAAAAAATCTTAATTGTTCCTAGTTTAACAGTATTTTATTTTCGAGAAATCAGTGTAACGTCATATTTCCCCTATACTTGTCTTTCTTACACACACTGCTCTGAGTACGCTGCGAGAGAAAGATAACAATTGTATGACGTCAATTTTCCCTTTTAGCAAATGTGAAATATCTCATAAAGCAATTATTTAAAAAATGTTTTCATTGTTTTAACTATTATTTATTGAGCCATACTTTATGTTAAATTGAATTTTTTTAATTTTTTTTTTGTTATGGTGGAATACCCCAAATAAGTATTTGTATTAAATAATAAATTTCACAAATATTATTTTCCAAAAAGTTTTTCTGTAAATAAATTACACCAAAAACAAAGCGATTTAATTTTAATGACTCCATTAGTTTTGTATTCCAAGCACAATTATTTTCGACCAATGACGTCAATTCAAATAATTGCAGTATCATTTCATAAAACTTTTTTAACCATCGTTAATTATTAATACAATTTTTATTACTCATATTTCTACCAATTTACAATATTCAACTTGCATATCGGGTTATTTATCGATCTGTTTTTTTTAATAACTCGATTGTCTGAAATACCTGGCCACCTATAGTTTTTAAACTTTTATTTGAAATCGTCACTAAAGTAATCCATTATACTACAATTTCATGCAATAGCAGTGTTGCCAACCTTATGATAATTGGTGTACATGTAAGATAATTTGGGCAAGTGTACGATGTACAATAGTAAATTTGTAAAAAAATGACAAAAATATGTGCAAGAAGAACGAACTAAATTATTCTGCTGAATAGGTTTGAGATGAAATAAATAATTTTGAATGTTACAAAAAGTTCAATGTTCGAGGTTAGTAACATTGACTGTCAGTCTGACAGATTATTTTTAATGTAACCTTTAAAATAAATATTCCTTTCATTTTCACAATTTTTCAATTTTAAATAAAATTGATTGTGTACCTCGGCACTGAAGTTCCATTTTATCTCTCGTGTGGTTTATTTTTCTCGGCTTACGGACTCGGTAAATAATAAATCATTCAAAATTATAATCATGTTTTTGTTTTATTCCGCGGAAAGTGTGGTAAAATACATAATGAATCGAATGGAAATATAAATTGGTTACAAAATTTTAAAATATCAACTAATGCAAGTTATAAATGCCAAGTTTAAATTAAAGTAATTAAACTTTATATTTTCTTCAATATCCTACACATTTGATTTAAACAATTTAGATAATTCAGGGATGTAAATTATAAATTTATCAAATGATTGCATACGAGCATATTAATTCGAGCAATAAATTACTCGCTTATGCGAATATCTGGTTTATCAAATGTATATTCGAAAGTTCAACTGAAGATTATTTATATTTCCTTTCTTTGAAATTTATGTTTGATTAACATTTTATTGAAGCTTCTAATGATAGCAATTACAATACTCAATAAGTTATTAATGACGATTGCAACACGAGAGACATCAGTTGTAAATGGAGTATGTGATTATAACTGTATTTCAAATTATGAGTCATAATACCTAAAAATTAACCGCTTTAGTTTCTCATTAAAAAATTAAACATTATTTCTAATAATATTGTTATTTGAACTGGAATATATTCAATTTGAAACCTAATTATATTTGCAGATACATTGAATTTCTCCTTTCTTTCATCTTAATTAATTTAATTCTATTGTAAAACAAGCTTAATTGTAGATAAGTTTTAACTCCTCACTGATGTAAATGTAACCAACGATTAATCCATATGGATAAGGAAGAAGTTATATAGAGCATAGATGAAAAGAAGACATTAAAGTAAATTTGACTGAATTAATATTGTTTACAATTCATTTACATTTCATTTACATCTAGTCTAAACTTCCAGAATGTCTCAGCTTACAAGAAAATTACTCCAATATATACCACGAAAAATCTATCTAAACATAAAAATAAGAAAGAACAGTTGCATTTTTTTCGTTACTGTGACATTTATTGTCTTTACAACCCACGGTAGATTTAAAAGAGTCTTACCGTTTCTGCAGAGGTTTGAGTGCAAGAAAATTCTTGACAAAAGAGGACAAAAATCATCCATAAAGGGATGATTAGCGTATATGGAAAAGATGCACAGTTATTTTTCACAGTGAAATTTTGTACTAAGCAGTTTCGATAGGGCCAGAAATAGATTGAGGTTAACCCAAAATGTGAATGGTTTGTGGAAGCGAGCATTTGAAAGGAAAATATCAACAGATTGAAGATTTAATTTTGACCAAATACGAAGGATGAAAATGCAATGGGGATATTAGAAGGAACTAAATATTATTTTAAATTAGTTACATTAATAGGGGCGTAGGAACCGGTGAGGAGGAGGGGGGCAGAAAGGGCAGTAGCCCCCTCTCAAGTTTTGTATCTTTATATGTAATAATATCTTTTATATGACTGTAATTTTGGCAGCTTCAACTTCGATTCAAATTGTAATAATTCAAGCAGGGCATCGAACCCGCCAAAAACTTGGTTCGGTTTAGGTTCAGGTTAATTTGTTTTTTGAAAGATGGGTTGGGGTGCGGTTCTGGTTCAAGCATTAATAAAATTTGCGATTTTGTTCGCGGTTCAGGTTCGAAATAATGTAAAATGAGAGCCGGAATTTACGCAAAACGCAACAAGAAACGAACACAATTTCCACCAAAAGTCAGCCCAGACAGCAACGCAGATGCCTAAGACGTCGATTATCGGCTGTATTTACTTTTCGAACTAAAACTTAACCTGAACCGGAGTTGAACCCCGAACCTGAATTTTAATACTCGTTTCGGTTTCGACTCAGGTTCAATTAAAAATATATCTGAGGTTCGGTTCTCGGTTTGGGTTCCCTAAAATGTTACGGTTTGGTTCCGATTTTGGTTCGGTTCAGGTTCGGGTTCGATGCCCTGAATTCAAGTTTATTCATTTCCCTGATAGCCAGCTTTACATAAAATTTATTTAAATAGATACCCTCATAGTAACTATTTACATAAATATTTTACATTTAAAAATGTTATTAATTACATAAAATACAAGAAAAATGCAATTCGAATATCAATATTTATGTCTTAAGAATAAATGTGTGCAAAAATTTGTCAATTTTGTTACAAACTCGTAATCTTGTACTTGTATCAAAAACTGTCATAAAAGGGAACAGATTATGTTTGCTTTTGTAAAAGAACTAAGTACCAAATTTATTTATTATGGTAAAATTTGTAGGAAATCAAATACCTTCAGCGCACTTCGTCGTCTAAAATTTAAGATCAGCTTCAGCTATGATTCAAAAATGCTTAACTCAGATTTTAATTCTACACATCCATAAAGAGCACATACGTCTTCTAAACCTGCCCGATGTTTTAAAAGTGTTCATGTGCAGGAACGAAGAAACAACTCGAGTTTTCGGAAAACTATAGGCTGATTTTTATGGTTCCTTTTATCTAATTTAACATCATCACACCGCTAATTTTATATTTATTTATTATTTAAACAAATGTTTTTTTTTTGATATTAACTAATATTAATATAATTTAATAATTAGTTTTATTAAAATTAATTTTAAGGTTAAGGGGTAATTTTATTAGTCTTATTTATAGTTTAATCTTATGCTCCTTTTACTAGTATCAATGTAAACTTAATTTAAACATGTAAACATATATTTAATACGTGTAATTTTTAAAAAAATTGGTCGAATTAACATCAAATACCATTTATAATATATTTTTTGACACATGACAATTTGACGATTTGAATGTCGGGTTCATTTTGACATAAAAATCAGAATTTTATGTATGAACCACCTCGTACGTAGGGATTCACCAAGCCAAGCTACTTGGCTTGAAATAAAAAAGCTTGGCTTGGCTTGAAAATTCAAGCTTTTTTTAATGTTAGGCTTGACTTGGCTTGGGCTTGATGGAACCAAAGCTTGGCTTGGCTTGAAAACTTCAAGCTTTAAAAATTTTAGGCTTGGTTTGATTTTCAAGCTTTATCAAGCTTTTTCAAGCCTTTTCAAGCTTTTTCAAGCTTTCAAGCTTTTTAATGCTCATGCGCAAACTCATTTTCGCATGCACATATAATGCTTTTTATTTCATTTATTTTATTTTCACTGTACACAGATATGTATAATAGGTCTTGAAACGAAAAATATAAAAATATAGATATTTGTTTTGTTCAATTATTTCATTTTTGGAAATAAAAAATCAAAAATTTAGTATCGTTTATTAATAAATACCCTGCTATTTTTATATTACCTTTATAAATTTTTCATTCTATATAGGTTTATTAGTTAGACTTGACTTTGGTGTATTTTAATAACTAAAATGAAAAGAATCTATTTTCATAATGCCATTTTCACTCGAAATAACCTCCCCAACAAACTGTAAGTTTGGTATAATACATAGTTCATATTTACCCTTTGTTAATAAATAAAACAAAACAATACCCCAAACACTCAAGTACCGTGTTCAAAGAAATACTTAATTTTGGAATACTACCTATACAATGGGATAAAACTGACCTGCTAAGTAGGTATCCCTTTTATACTTCAAATACATCTGGAAATAATAAAATCCTATAGACTGGGATTTCCTAGATATTTTGTTTGTTCGTGAGACAATAACTTGTACTTTCTATTTTGAACATTATAAAATTTGTGCTGATTTTTTATTACAGAATCATGTAAAGTTACTTCGTATGTATAATTACCCTAATTATTTTCAATTTTCAAATAGCGCAAAGGTATCCTCAACAATTTGGATATGTTTTCATTACCAAAATTTGCAAATAAAAGCACACTGGCACTCCTAGAACTAGGTAATAAGCCGTTATTATATATTTATTTAATTCATATACCTACATATAAACAAGGGAAACTTGAATCAAGGAAATATTTAGAAGAGAATAATCTCTTTGTCGGTTTACATTTTTATTATATTGTTATACTGCCTCAGACAAGGCCGTTTTATTAGGAGCAATATTAGGGGCTATACTAAAAATAGCATTGAAATCTTTGTATACATACATTTCCACAAACACAAACTTTCTCGTTTCTATGATTGGGAAATACCAGAACAACAAAACATTGTAAATCCATAGCTGACAAAAAAATTCAACATTTGCGAAACATTTAACAAAATTAAACTATGATATTTTTCATCATCATACGTAGTCTCTCAATTACCTTGTGTTGAGTATATTATTATTTCTTATAATATTTATTCAGCTTCAAAATTATAATTCATAACACCCGTGGTTTGTTCAATATTTTATCAGTTTGAGAAAATGAAGACATTCTTTATAAGTAATATTTTCTGAAATTCTCTCATATATGCTACTTTTAGAATGCCAAGATAAACGGAACAATTATTTTGACATAATATGGCAAATATTCAAATTATGTGGTTTAGAGCTTTAATCATCAAGGTTATTATTTTAGAATAAAATAAATCGTGTTACGAACGATACACTAATGTGAGCATTATACTTTCATTTTATTTTATTTTGTAGACTATTGTTGAATGTCAGTATCGTCTAATATATATCAGCTCTATTTTGTAAGGAAGTTAGTATGTCTTAGCAACATTTATTTATTTATTTATTTATTTATTAATCGGGCCACACAACACGACAAAATCCCAATAACAGTGTAGCACTAAATAATTTAACAAAATTGGTTACATTGTTGCCATAAATAATATCTATAAATTTATATTAGAGTGAATTAGAAAAAAATAAAAACATTGCAAAATTTTAAATACAGTGAATATGTATAAATGATTTGAATGATCGAAGAGTACAACTAAAAATATCAGGAAAATTAGGAACTAATGAACATTTATTATACGTGGATATCATTCTAAGAATGGGAGCATTAATAGCAGAATTAGTTCTACAACTTGATAATGCAAACAAGTATTGAGATCTGGTGGAATATGAAGGTATTCTGAGCACTATTTTGTTAAGTAGTACGGGACAGTCAATAATATGATTTAGTAGCTTAAATAAAAATGATAAATCTAATATCATTCTGCGTTTTTGCAAAGGTATTAGTGAAATATGACGTCCTGGAAGTTTCTTGTTAATGATATAAATAAATTTGCGCTGAATACCTTCAATTCGATTAACATAAGTGTTGTAAAACGGAGACCAACAAATTGCAGCAAATTCAAGGTGAGAACGGACTAAAGCACAATATAAAGAAATGAAAGTACGTACATTTTTAAATCTATCTCCAATTCTCAAAATAAATCCTAACATTTTATAGGCTTTTTTTACAACATAATCAATATGCAGATCAAATATTAGTTTGCTGTCCAAGATAATACCTAAATCCTTCACGTAACTCACACGATTAATCTTTTTATTATCAAGAAAATAATCGTAATCATAAGTATTTCTAAAATAAAATAATTGCGAAGACTGAAAAAATATGAGAACGGCAGGCTATACATTTGTTTCTATTGGTTAAACGTTGCTAAGACTTAACAATTTCCTTACAAAATGGGGCTGAATATTTTCTATATGGCATAATATCCAGTAACAGGTAAAATAATAAATATTATTTATAGAAGCTTGATGCTTGGTATTTATGATCAAGTTATATACAGTTAAAAAATTAATGAATATTATTTAATTGTGAAATATAATCAGATACATTTAAAAATAATAAATCAATTTCTTAAATCTTTGTTCCTATAATTTATTCCAGTTACTTAAAGATTTATGTATCTAATTAATAAGTTTTTATATAAATTACTTTTATCTTAACAATAATAAGAATTTTTTAAAATGTAAATAGTTCTATATTAAATTATGATTATCTACTTAAAAACTTTTTTAATAACTCTAAATTAATTTTGTACTTGATTTGTGTGCGTGAACTAAAGTGTGCGATTAGTTAGTTCAAATTGTGAAAATAAGTGATCTGTGGGACGATGGGATAAACTCTCCCATTTACAAAATTTGGAGCCTACTAAACTGTTTCTACCTCATTTCTGAGAAATTCGCAAAATTGTGCTCAAGCAATGAAAAAGTACGTTACCTCCATAAAATTTCGGTTTAGCCGACCTCGTCAACAATTCTTGTGAAAAGCTTGAAAAAGCTTGTTTTTCACCAAGCTACTTGACAGTCGGAGGCTTGGTTTGGCTTGAAAATTCAAGCTTTTTTTAATGTTAGGCTTGGTTTGGCTTGGGCTTGATAAAACAGAAGCTTGGCTTGGCTTGAAAAATCAAGCTTTTTTGAAAGGCAGGCTTGGTTTGATTTTTCAAGCTTTTTCAAGCCAAGCCAAGCCAAGCTTTAAAGCTTCAAGCCAAGCCCGTGAATCTCTACTCGTACGGTTTTACGGGACCGATAATAATTGGAAAAAAAAATATTTTTTCCATGTTAAACAACTGTTACAGTTTCTCGTATACAGCCTGTATACTGAAACAAACTGTGTCTAACTACTTTCCATGTATGTTTACATTGTGTTAATGTATACTTTTTCCATGTTGTACAAGTGTTAAATAAAGTTTATTATTTTAACCTGTATGTAAATATTCATTTCACGCTTGTATTTATTATTTTCATTTACCTATCACCTAATTATTATTAAAAGGACCCATACCACGATCTAATTAAGGTTTTAGTGTTAATTTTGTATTTTTGGACAAGATTGATATTGTTTATTGTTCTAGTTGGACAGGAGGAAAATTGTACTGATTTTCAGGGGAAAACGGTAGCGCATGGTTTATTGTACGTTCCAGGACCTGCTGTTTGTACCATGTGTGTATGTTACCATTCTGAACCTATGTGGTGCAAAGCCATATACTGCAATCCACCATATGTGAGTATGAATTTATTTTGAGATACATAATGCACTTCTAAGTGAATTTTCCCAGGTGATCCAACAATAGCGTAGTTGCGCATTTTCCAATTTATTTTTCTCCTGAAAGAATTGAAGTTATTCACTTTAATACATGTTTTACGCTTGGCAACTATATATTTTTCAAAATATAATTTAAAAAGAAAATTTATTTCAAATTTTCCCGTGTGTGACGTGTATTATTAATACCAATCACAGTCTTTCTTGCCCTAGCGGTACACTCTCGGTAGTACACTCTGTACACAAAACAGTAGTTTATATTTTTGAAAGGAGAACTATTTCAAAAGAAATTATTCGTTTCCACACAAATTCATTAGTTTCATTACCTTGTCATAAATTTGCTGATAGGGAAAAGAAAAATAAAATAAGATTTTAACAAATTTCATTTTTTTTTTCATCCCAAAAAAATAATAATTCAAGTTTTATTCATGTTTAAAACAAAAGAATGTAGACTTGTTATCGTTAAAAAGCTTATAAAATAAGTAAATAGATGAGACTATTTTCAACATATGTTCCCATTTAAAATATATGATGTTTGCATTTTGAAAAAATATAATTACACCATGTTATTCTACGTAAAAAAAAATTGTATAAAAATTATCTAAACATTTTTTCTGTATCTCCCATAATAAGCGAGATATGAGGTATTTTCAAAATAAGCGAAAAACAAATTTTAGCCTGTAGCTCAAAAACAAAAGACGATCGAAAATTCCTGTGGTACCTTAAAGTTGTCTCAGAAAGTTAGCCCAAAAAGACCTACTTCAATTTTCTGTAGCGTGCTTAATAAGAAAGTTTTTCATTTAAGGAACATGGAAAGCATTCGAAACCTATATAACAAATAAAATAAATAAATAAATATATCATCACGGCATATTACCCATTTCTGGGTGTGCCAGTATCTACAACACATGTAGACATGACCTATATAACAAAATAAATAAAATTCAAATTCATATAAATTCCTAAAGTTATGACCGAAAACGACTGTTAATAGATATTTATACACCAAGTGAGCTAAGATAATGTTTATTCATGAGAAGAAAGTTTTGCTCACGAGCCCGTACTCGATAGTCTTTGTTTTTGAGCCACAGGCTAAAACTTGTTTTTCGCTTATTTTAAAAATACCTCATATCTCGCTTATTATGGGAGATACAGAAAAAATGTTTAGATAATTTTTATACAGTTTTTTACGTAGAATAACATGGTGTAAATAGATTTTTTTCAAATGCAAACATTAAATTCTTCGATTGAATAAACATTCTTAGCTCACGTGGTTTATACAATATTTTATTCAATTTTGACGAAATAATAAAAACCATTATACACTCTAAGAAATTTTTAACCAATTTTAACACTAAAATTGGTTCCAGGAGGTCCACCAGATTAGGTGTAATTTTAACAAACTATCTGTTTGGTTAAAAAGTACACTGAAAATTGGTTTAAAATTTAACACAAAATTTCTGGTTAAAAATAATACTGCGTGTTAAAATTTACACTGAAAATAGTATTTTAACTAAATGCACGAGTTAATTATCTTATTTTTTCTACACTAAATAGTGTTACCATTTACATATATATGGGTAAATTTTAACACCATGAAGTGTTAAGTTTGGATTTCAATAACACCACTCGGTGTATCCATTTACTCGTATTTGAGTAAATTTTAACAAGATATATGTTAAATAAGGTAAATAAAAATTTCATTGAGATATAATTTGTATAATTTTATTATATAAAAAATATTACATTTTGACTGTCAGTGCTGTACAAAAATATGTTTAGGTACAATATAGGTAATTACCATCGGAACATGAGAGGATTTCGTATGGTTCTTTGTACAAACAGGTTTTCGAAAATATTAGTTCTATTCCAGATACATTAAATTCTGCAATTTTAAATGCCTGTAGAGTTTCATCAAAATATAATGTTTTCCAAGATTTTGTAACAAACATGGTATGGTATGGTAATAATGTCTGTTATTTGGTGAAATATTGGTAAAGACTCAACAATTTCTGATACGAGGAAGTAACCTGGTTTGTACAAAAAACCATACGAAATCCATTTAGCACTATTAATTTTAATGTCA
The DNA here is from genome assembly GCA_943142095.1 of Ophonus ardosiacus. Lineage (NCBI taxonomy): Eukaryota > Metazoa > Arthropoda > Insecta > Coleoptera > Carabidae > Ophonus > Ophonus ardosiacus. The sequence goes on along the minus strand of OW964833.1, from coordinate 44,279,916 downwards.
CAGGGTATATCGATGTTTGAAGTAATGATACTTTTGTAACAAATGTGGTCTGTAATGTAGGTATATCTCAAAGTTGAGTTGCACAATAGACTACTGTTGCCCGTCTCGCTGCATATATTAAACTGTAATAAACTTGTATCTTTAGGTAAGAACGGAATAAAATATACACCATTTGGTGTTATTTTACATTTAACAAAATATAGTGTAATTCCAACACCATATTGTGCAAATATACCCTAAAGTAGAGTATAACTAACTCAAAAATTTGTTTATAATTGAAAGTAACCATATTTTTGAGTAATATGTCTCATTTACTCTATATGTGGTTACAATTTTAAAAATTATTTTAATTAACACTGACAAAATTTAACTAAACCGTATTTTTAACACGGACGAAAAATGTACTTATTTTTGTGTTAAAATTAACACCAAATTACTTAACCAACCGATTTGGTTATTTTACACGGACAATATTTCTTAGAGTGTAATATTTAATTTTGACAAAACAAAAAACTAATCAGTTAGTAGGCTGTGCATGACAATCGTCGATGATAGACGTCAAGTCATCTACTTAAAAAGCATTATTGTCTGTCATTTGTGTCGTGAAAAATGAGAACGGCTGATAATAATAAATACTGTGGTGATTGTTATTTTCGTGCCTGATTTTAATTTAAATGCATTATTTGTTTCTGGGTGAGTTAACAAAATTTGTGAGAGTGATTTAAAATTTTTTAATAATGACAGTTTAAAAAGTCAAAATTTAAACGTTAATTTTCATTCTAGAGAATCTAGACGAAATGAGGGTCTACTATGAATCTCTCTAAAAATATAATGTAATTCAGGCATAATCTTGGTCACCCACCAGGTTATAAAATTGTATGAAAAGATATTTATTATCAACATAAGTTTATTGTAGAAACTTGTGTTTGTGTTCGTGCCAACTTGGTCTATTTATTATTCATGTTTCTAACTCTGAGTTACGACAAAACAAGCCGTTTATCGTCCGTAATTAATCCCGATTAAGTAAATTAGCGAGGGTTACTAAGATCCTGTTTGCATGAACATTAAACATGGCAATAGCCACTAGCAAAAAAACATGCTGCGCCTATGAGCTACATTGTTCTTTTACGCAGTAATGAGGAAATCAATAATTATGAAAAATTGTTTTGTTTTTACCAACTATTGTTTTATAGCTCACGCGTTATTTTCACAATCACTGACGCTGAAAATAGAAATCTCTTATTATGACTTTTATATCAACGGCATCTCAATAAAACTAAATTCTTTTCAACATAATTCTTTTTACTTCTTGGAATAAATCTCTAATACTAATAATACTTCTCTGAACTCGGGAATTAATATAGCACATATTAACGGAAATTACATTTTTGTTGCAAAATGTAGTTCTTGGAATTAATTCCCAGATTTCATTACATGACTTTTATAAAACCGCTTTACTACTTGTTTCGACTATGTAAAGATGAAGATTAATTTTAATTTAACTGTTTCTATCAAGATGTTACTGGTCCGAGTTCTAAGTGCAGTAATTTGTATATTTTTTTTTTTGTGCAACCCAATATAAATTAGTGATTCCGCGAGACGAGAAACGGCGAGAAACAATCCACTCTCGTCTCGTCTCGTCATATTTTTTCTTGCCTTCTCTCGAATTTATATTTAGCATTTGTAAATATATTAACATTACAAGCTACTTATACAGGGTGATTTGTATGAAAACATTGACTGCAACACATACAGGGTTAGTTAAAAGTATGAAGACGGCGATTTATTGTCGTTAATATTAATTTTAGGAAATTATGTTCAATACAAAAGTTTTTTAAGAAATTTTGATCTACATTTGAGAACACTTGAATTTTTTTTTCTTCAATTGTTTTTGAGTTACGCTTGTCCGCGTAATTTTTTTAGTCAGTGTCAAAAATCAACAGTTTTAGTGAAATTCTGAAAGCTTTTTTCTGGGAAGTACATTTAATCTTTCTTATTGTTTTATTAATTAATTATTTAAAATGTAGGTAAAATGCATATATCCATCAGAAATACCGCCAATCTTGCTAATGAATTGGAAGGATCTCTGACATTTAGGAACTTCCTCATACAATGAAAAATAGATATAATTAGAATTGTATGTGTGCAGAAGACATGTTAAATACATTAAAAACAATATTTGGGTAAAGTTCTGTAATATTTTTGTTATAAAACGACGGTTCGATAGCGAAGTGGAATACAATACTTATATAACATAAAATGGAAATGGCGAGAGGTATTGTGCTGGCCACAACAGATTTTTTTGTTATTGTGGAAGACCCCATTGTGGCGACTAGAAAAAATCTTGTGTGTGTTTTGAGCGCAAATGGACATTGTGGATTTCGACAATATCCCATTTTTCTGTTTCTTAGGACACTCAATATATTAACAATAAAACAACAAAGTAAACTGTTTCAGTTTTGCAAGAAGTTCCGGGTAGGCGAACGATGCTGCGAGTTCGAGTGTCTGGACTCCCCGGAAGAGACCTTCAAGATCCTGGAACGCTACAGACAAAAGACCCGAAAGAATTTTGGTGTTGGTCTCCAAGCGACCTTCGCGCTAACTATCTCTGCATTGCTGTTCACCCTTTGCAGCAATTTGGTGTAGATGTGTAGGTGTGGGTGTGTAAACGTAATGAAATTACTTTATTTCATTAAAGGCCAAAGGAAAATCGCAGATAATTACAAATGGGATAGGATGATGGAGGATATGTCATATACAGGATTGCTTAGCATTAAAGTCGTAATGGTATTTTAATTGTTAATAATAGAACAATTAAGATTAATTGTTATTATTGTTGCTAATGTCGCAAATAATCATTTCAAATTTGCAGAACTGACACGTTTTATCAGCAGAGCTGGTTTTATATACAGGTTTCTCTAAAATAGGGGGACATGGCTTAACCACAGATATCTGAGACTAAAATAAGACGATTTAACTAAACTTACCTTTACCGGAAAGTCTACCATTTAGCTAGTATTCTGTTTCAAAGTTCTTCGAAAAAATAATGAATTTTACTTATAATAACAGAACGCTTTATTCGAATTGGATTTGGTATGACAGTTCATATGATTATAAGTCATCTTTTACGATGATATTTGTTATTAATGAACCACTAGTGTATGAAACTTAGATGTCCCAACATTGATTAGACAGTAACTTTTTAATGTCCACGCCGATAATGTGAAATTATTTTTTTCAGAAAGGTACATCCAACAGTAAACTTTTCTCTCTCTCTCTCCTGAATATCTGCACCGTGAAATTTTTAAAATAAATTTTATCTAGCAGTCTATCCAAATACCAAACATCTAATTTTTAATGACAGTAACGAGTTGTGCATCTTCTCTACTTGTTTAGCAGTAAGCTAACATATTTAATCGTCTTATTTATAATAATGGTAGTAAAATACTATTAGGCCGAACAAAGATATGTTACTAGTTCTAGAATATTGCGAAGGAAATTTTTGTCAACCCATAACCAATTGTTACTGTCATTAAAAATTTGTTGCTTGACATTTGGAAAGACTGCTAGATTAAATTTATTTTAAAAAATTCACGGCGCAGTCACTCAGGTTTTATTTTTTTCTGTGTGAACCGTAACAGATAACTCAAACTACACACAGAGAGGAAAGTTTACTATTGAATGTATCTTTCTGAAAAAAAAAAAAAAAAAATTTTACGCTATGGGTGTGGCCATTAAAAAGTTATGGTCTAATCAATGTTGGAACACCTAAGTTTCATACACTAGTGGTTCACTAAGAATAAGTATCATCTTACAAGATGACTTATAACCATATGAACTCTCATACCAAATTTCATCCAAATCGAATAAAGCGTTCTGTTATTATAAGCAAAAAATTTTTTTTTCAAAGAACTTTGAAACAGAATATTGGCTAAATGGTACACTTTCCGGTAGAAGTAAGTTTAGTTAAATCGTCTTATTTTGGCCTGAGGAATCTGTGATTAAGCCATGGCCCTCTATTTTAGAGACACCTGTAAACATCATATAAAATTATAAAAATCATATATATATACAACAGTGTGGAACGATTTGGTAAAATAACTAAATACTCTTATGGATTCACAACAGAACATCGCGAACAATTTTTATTCGTAACGGATAATCTGCCCCACGATTGACAAATTAATAATATCGTTATGCATTTCCGACATGACTTGCTAAATGTCAGTTCTGTACATCTTTCAGATTATGCCTGTAACATATGAATTAAAAATACTCTAAAATTTTGGAGAAATAACATAGCCCAAAATTTAGGGTTACTTAATAAATGAAATTATAATACAATGATTGTAGTAAATTAAATGAAGATTTTTAATATTTTCTCTATTTTGACAACCCTTATTATAATTAAACTTGTAAACAATTTACGACTAAATTGTGTCACCTGTATATTAAGTAAATACGTATTTAGCTTTCTACTTTAAATAAATAAATACTACTTATTTCCTCTTTTAGCAAAATATTTTTGATTTAATTTTCCAACTTTGGAAACGAATGCTCTACTTGAAAATACATTCATATAAATTAAGAACAAGCAACGCTTAACAAAATAACGAAGTAATTATAAACAAAATTGCCAGTTAAAAGATAACTTCGCAGTGTTATAGAGAAGTTATTTTACCTTTGGGCAAAGAAGAGTATTAATGAGATAAGTAATTTCGCTAAAAGTCTACGAACTTTATATGAACGAGAGACTTTGTAAATTATATAATTAGATTTCATTATAAATTATGTATTTATTAGCAGTTATCAGTATTTATTTTAACAACGATTTTAGTACCTTATATAGCGAAGAATATCAAGACATTTCATTTTATATATAAAAAAAAAAAAAAAAATGTCAATCTGACCAGTAGTCCTTCTTAAATATACAGTATGGTCACGCAAAACTAAAATAGCAAATATTTCCCTTATTAAGAGAGATATCAATTTTACTATAGATGATATGTAGCTAAAGAAGTGCGATATTACTACAAATGTAACAAAATATATTTTTTACATTTTTTAAAAGTTCATAAAATTTTCTTTACAACCATAGTAAATAAGTGTTATATTGTATAATAAAATGGCTAACGTTTGAAATATTTCATAAATAAATCAAGAGTGCGTAACTTTGTTTTATTGTTTCTGTAAGCTAGGTAACGCTATATAAATGAATTTATTTCACAAATATACTATCATCCATAAACAAAACACTTTAAAATCTTACATACTTGATTCTTTTTCATGAATATATTTAAACGTCCGCCATTTATTTCTTAATTATAGTACACTAATTATAAACAAGTATAGTATAGAAAAATTATGCACTTTTCCAAAATATAAAAAAATGTTTTTTTTTTTTATTTCAAAGTTACTACCTACCGCATAATGCGGAACCAAGAATAAAAGCACGCTTTAGGCATAATGCGGAACCAAGAATAAAAGCACGCTTTAGGATATAACAAACTTTGGTTATGTTATCTACAGTAAATTTTATTATTTAAGAAAAACCGCTATCTCCCTTAATAACATTTGCTGGTTCATACTTCGTCATGTATGTGATGCTGGTTGCATAGGAAGATCTCTGATAAAGTTGCTTTAGTTTAATAATAGTCAATGGTTGTCATACGGATTAAGAACTCTTAACTACACTAGTACGAGTACCTCATGAGGCGATATTATTCAGTAGAAATAATTTAATTAAAAGCAATTCGAGAAAAAAAAGCAATTCGAGAAAAACTTTCTTCGTTACTAATTTTATATTTGTTAAACATTATTAGAAAATTTTAATATCATTCGATTTGTTACATGGTAGCTCCTAACCGCTCCGGTCAAAAGTAAGTGAACATAGGAATTAATTCTATTCATTTTACGGAAAAATCGGTAAAATGTTTTTGCAATTTTTATTAAGTTTCTCAAAATATGGGACCCAGCTTTTATATTTTAAATGAGAACATAGACATATTTTTTATTTCCTCATTCGTTAGAGAATTTAATTCCGAATAATACTTTTATACCCTTACATAACGATTTTTTTGAGAAAAATGGATGCAAAGTTTTATACTAATTTGATTAAAATATGGCTATAAAAGATTGCCATGAATTGAAAAAATGCTTATGGGTTAATTTTTTTCACACGGAATTAGAGTGCCATGAAAGAAATACTTGAATATTTTGTTTGTGTTGACGTTTATGAATAATTAAAAGAACAAAGTGTTCACTTTTTTTCTGTCAGGGCACTCTAATTCTATTCTATTTTAATTAACACGGATTCATTTTTTTCCATTCATGGAAATCTTATTATAGCCATATTTTAATCAAATTAGTATAAAATTTACATGCATTTTTCTCAAAAAAATCGTTTCGTAAAGGTATAAAAGTATTATATCACTGAATTAAAAATAAAAAATATATGTTCTCATTTAAAATAAAAAAGTTGGGTCCCATATTTTGAAAACCACTAGTCAAAAAAAGTATTTTTCCTTTTCTTTAAATTTATCTTGTGAAATAGAAATTGTTTGCCCATTTAACCGTCTTTGTAACTCATATAGTTCTCGAGATAGCAATGGTGGCCCTTAGTAAAATAAACAGCCTGTATACTAATATAAAAAGAGTTTATGTAAGTATGTATTTTAAAACCTATATTTTATAGAAATTTCATGTCATAAAATAATACAATTTTGATAATAAATTGTGTAAATTTTCATAAACCCAGTATAAGCTACATGAAAATTTTATCAATATGTAAAATACCGTTTTTCATTTTTCTCTCAAAGCTATAATTATATATGATAAATTTATATGCAAAGAGTTGGAACATATATTTATGATTTTATCTTGATATTCTATCGTAAAAAATAATCTACTTACACATATGTATTTACAAAGTATTCAATAGATATATAATGTATTAGGTATATGTTAGCAGCAAATATAAAAAAAATATCAAAAAAAGTAAAATAAAAAGCTGTAATCTATATAATTAAATAAATAAATAAAAATAATTGTTACACGATTTTTTATATGGAAAAAAGATTAATTTGTAAAGTGAAAAATAATGAATTGTTAACTTCACACGATTTGGTGCAAAAATAAAAACATGAATTAGGTGAAATTTTGTTTTTCTAACCCAGTTCATTTCAATGCTTGTATGACCTCTGCGTACACATATATTTTTATTTGTAATTTTTACAAAACGTCAAGTGCAGGCAACGTATAATAACCTGTATAGCACATTTGACAATGATATAGAGTGAATCACTAACAACAAAGTAGAGAGTACTGTTACTCTGCTTTGTATACCAAAAGTATCGGGTTCAAATTCCTATGAGGATATCAATATGTTAGTACAAGTTCTGACAAAAGTCATTTGACAATATAAAATTTTCAACGAAAAATATTTTTAAAAAATTTTCATGACTTTCTTCTCCTGAAATAGTAGAATGGAAAATATACAGGGTGTTAAAAAATGAGTGTCAAATATTATAAGGACATATAGTACTGACAAAAATGAGTAAAAAAAAGCTTAATCAACATGGGTCCGATCTTCAATTGTTTTTGAGAAAGAGGCCATTTTGTATTAGAATCGAAGAAAAACTGACTAAGATAGTGGTCGAACAAAATTTTGTCTGTGCCAGTAAATAGACTATAAAAAAACAATAACAGACGCCAAATATTTCTAATTTTAAATGGAACAAAAGTGACCCCTGTGGTGCACTCTCCACGCCAGCTATGAGTGCCCGTGAGGTGACGCCTGGTAAGCGCCCACACGGTAAAATATATCGTCACCATTACCGATGTCTACATGTGTTGTAGATACTGGCACACCCAGAAATAGGTAATATGCCGTGGTGAATATATATATAACATTTTATATGAAACATTTTTTTCACTTTCTAATAGTTACGAAGTTATTTGAAAATTAAATATTGGGCCAAGGTAGTCAGTAGTCATAACTTTTGTCTTAGTACAATGGGGTATTCTACCATAACATAAAAATGTAAAAAAATTCAATTTAACATAAAGTATGGCTCAATAAATAATAGTTAAAACAATGAAAACATTTTTTCAATAATTATTTTACGAGATACTTCACATTTGCTAATAGGGAAAATTGACATCATACAATTGTTATCTTTCTCTCGCAGCTTACTCAGAGCAGTGTGTATGAGAAGGACAAGTATAGGGGAAATGTGACGTTACACTGATTTCTCGAAAATAAAATACTGTTAAACTAGGAACAATTAAGATTTTTTAATACTATGAATTGCTTCAAAACTGAATGAAGTTTTATTTAAAATAATAAAAAAAATCGAGTGGAATACCCCATTATTTGATTTTTTTGAAAAACAAAAACACATCTGAGATGACCTATGAAAGGTATAAAAAAAACAAAATGTCTCATTTAATCAAAGTCGTAACTCATACAGTTTTCGAGATAGCAGAGGTAAATACCGAAAAAACTCATTTTTCATTGCCGTATTTTGGACAGTATTATATACCCTCATAATTTGTGACACTTATTTTTTAACACCCTGTATAATACGATTATAATGTGCCTCTTACTCTTAAACCCTGAACCCGAATTTTAATACCCGATTTTAATGAAAAATATATCTGAGGTTCGGTTCTGGGTTTGGGTTCACCAGAATGTTACGATTTGGTTCAGTTTTTGGTTCGATTCAGGTTCGGATTCGATACCCTGATTTTAACAACATTGCTGTAAACAAAATTATACCAACACACGTTACTCCAAGTAACCAAAAGATTTCTGACCACTAAGAAACGAAATTAGAAGAATCGAGAGAAAATAATTTATTATCATGTACGAATAGCTGAAAAATAATATAATTAAAACTTACCTTGGCAATGATCGTGATAAATATATTTAAAAATAAATCATATGAAATAATTGTTATTTGTGAACAATTTTCAAGTTTAATAAGTGAAAAATTATAGTAAAAAAACTTGTTAAAATCATTAGTTTAATTATTAATGGTACGTTTCGTTAAATATGTTTACATTACAGCTGCATGAAATAAATTATATTTTTACCGGAAATAAGGTTAATAGAAATTTTCATTTTTCTTTTGCATAGTACTCGATAAGAATTACATATTTTCTTTAGTGGAAATTTTATTTATATGTAGTATGTTCATCCCACATTTTCTGATTTTTATTTTTTTCCTAAAAATCTATTAGAGTTACAGTATGCTAGGAACTGGCTGTCTCCTTTTTTTCTGAATATAAAAATTACAATGTTAAAACTGTAAAATGTAAGTGTGAGGAGAGATATCTTCTAATGCTTTACGAATCCAAACAGTACTTTAATTAACTTAACAAACTATCAAACTGAAAAACTAGAAAATTATAATTTATTTTAAAGTTGGGCAGTAGGTACTTATATACATTTATACTTAGTACCAATGTAAGTACTTCCAGAAAACTGCCTGAAGAAATTGATTTTCAAGTACTGCATACAAAATATGTGTATTTAGTACTTAAAATGGTACTTAAGTACCAACAGAAAATACTTTCACGATACTGAATTCTTTTTAAATTTTAAATACTTATGGGGTCCCGTGGCCGCGTGCCAGAGTGTCTGGTCGCGAACCTGGGGAACCGACCGACGCCACATATTTCAAATTTTAAATGGCACAAAAGTGACCCCCTGTGGTGCACTCTCCACGCCAGCAATAAGTGCCCGTGAGGTGACGCCTGGTAAGCGCCCGCACGGTACAAATATGTCATCATCATTACCGATATCTGCGATAAAGCAGATTGTGGTACACCCAGAAATGGGTAATATGCCGTGATGATATATTTATTTTATTTATTTAAATACTTAAGTACCTACCTTCGGTAAACAGTTTTTTGTTAAACAAATTATACTAAACTAACAAAAATACTATATTATTACTAAATACAAATTATAGGTACATAAATTATGTCAATGCCATTATAAAAAAATCATACCAAAAAAGATATGTCAAAATTTTCACATGCTTTTCATACAAGCTAAGGGTTTTTTAATTTGTTTTTTAGTTATGTTATATTGATAGATACATTACTCGTACATAAGTACTAATTATATTATTATTTCAAAATAAAAAAATAGTTAGATTGTTGCGTTTTTAAATATTTGGAAAATAATCAGTACTCTTATAGGTACTTATATACTCCAATAAAGTTTTATTAGCATACTGGAAATTGACAGGTAGTATAAATATTCGAAAATGTGGATATAAAGTTGCAAAAATAATATTGACTCAGAGAAACAAACCAAAAATTAGTTGGGTAAACGTATACAAAGCTAATAATGATTGAAAAATTAGCCATATTAAACATAAAAAGACCTACCTTGCGAACCATTATTACCAACTAGGACTAGATCATACTTTTGATTTTGATAATGTATTCAATTTTTATTTCCAGAAAAAATCTATAAACTTTAATTTCAATAATTCATTTAAATCGTAATTAGAATTAAATGATTCAAATAAAGCCAATCTTGATTTTATGTCTATATTTATTTATATCTATAATTCTGCGAAATATCCATAAAATATACGTAAATCCCATATTACCGATATACAACTAATTACACTTGATGAATAAGACATTTACACAAATAAATCATTCACGGTTGGTTAATAACAATAACTATAACATCGGAAAATACAAAAAGTTTACAAATGTATTAATTTCTGGGAATTGGGAATTAACTGACAAAATATGAATCATACTACTCCAGTTCGGATCTAGCCTGCACATTTTATTTTAACCTTAATTAAAATTTATAGCATACTAACATTAAATTTATACATTTTTATTTAGAATACTTGACACGTTTCACAATATTTCAGTTTCTGAATCAATCTATCGGTCATTTTTATCAGAGAGTGGCCCACTCAACCAGAACCACAGATGCGTTTCGCTCTTATTGGAGCTCTTCAGTGTGGTGTACTGACACCTCTAGGAGGCACTGAGTATGGTTGAGCAGACGAATGATACATATCCTAAAAAGATATGATGACTGCAGTCATAGCTGCACCAAAAATCTTTTTGGGTTGTTTATCATTCATCCGCCCAATCTTAGTGCCTCCTAGAGGCGTCAGTACACCACACTGAAGAGCTCCAATAAGAGGAAACGCGTCTGTGGTTCTGGTTGAGTGGGCCAGTCTCTGATAAATGATCGAGAGGCTGATTCAGAGACTGAAACGTGTCAAGTATGATTTTTTAAATTTTATTAAAACAGTTTCGTCAAGTATTGCAATTGTACTTTGTACATTTATTAATATATATGGTCCGTGGCCGCATGCCTAAGTGTCTGGTCGCGAACCTGGGGAAACCGGGTTCGATCCCGACAGACGCCAGATATTTCCAATTTTAAATGGCACAAAAGTGACCCCTGTGGTGCACTCTTCAAGCCAGCTATGAGTGCCCGCGAGGTGACGCCTGGTAAGCGCCCACACGGTAAAATATATCGTCATCATTACCAATGTCTACATGTGTTGTAGATACTGGCACACCCAGAAATGGGTAATATGCCGTGATGATATATTTATTTATTTATTTAGTTAAAATAACGATGGGGTCCCGTAGCCGCGTGCCTAAGTGTCTGGTCGCGAACCTGGGGGAACCGGGTTCGATCCCGACAGACGCCAAATATTTCCAATTTTAAATAGCACAAAAGTGACCCCTGTGGTGCACTCTCCACACCAGCTATGAGTGCCCGTGAGGTGACGCCTGGTAAGCGCCCACACGATAAAATATATCGTCATCATTACCGATGTCTACATGTGTTGTAGATACTAGCACACCCAGAAATGGGTAATATGCCGTGATGATATATTTATTTTATTTATTTATTTGTTAAAATAACTTTTGTGGTCAATAATAATTAGAAATATGGATAATAAACAATTTAATAAAATAATAATAAAAAAAAACTCATTCAACATGTCTTTCATTTTCATATAAACGCACAGAATATCTATATAACGTGGCATCATAAATTTAATCAAGTCTTGGTTTACTTTTACTTCCGATATTTCGTTATTTTCTGCATTCATTAACTTGAAAATGAATTCCTGATATCCGGATTTCATAAAGGCGATCGCAGAAGGCTTGCAAGTAATAAAAATTTGAAATAGAGTAAATGTGTGACTATTTTTAACTTTGAGAGTTACTTTCATTCATATTTAAAGTAAAATTTTAACATGCGAGCCCTAGGGTCATATTAATTCGATCGACTTACATTTCAACAACTTATAAAACCTCCCCCATTGGGTCGCGTGGCTGTGCTCGGGATCGATCCCGGTAAGTGCAGACTTTTAATCGCACAAAAGTGATCCCTGTGATGCACTCTCCGCACCAGCTATGAGTGCTCGTGAGGTGTCGCCTGGTAAGCGCCCACCGGTATAAATATATCATCATCATTACCGACGTCTATACATGTTGTAGGTACTGTCACACCCAGTAATGGGGAATATGCCGTGATGATATATTTATTTATTTTATTTATAAAACCTACACAAATGGTTAGAAATTTCTACAAAATTCTTTTGACTTCTTAAAAATAGACTTAGAACAAAGAACTGTTGGCCAAATAACGGAAGATAACAGCTTGGCCAGCATTTAAAGGGTCATCTTCTATTCCAGATTTGTCTTCTACTTAGATCCTTTACTTTTGGCACAATGAAAAACAACTTCGTAAAAATTCAATGCGTACAGTAAAACCTACCTAGAAAGACATATAGAACAATACCACAGAATAGACATATACAGAAGCGACACTCCTTGTCTACACCATTGTTGTTGCGATTTGATGTTTTTGACCTTGAACTTTAAATTTGTTGGCAAATTTACGCGCGAAATTTAAATTGTTTTAAATGGTAAAAGAAAAATTAGAACACAAAAGTACTAAAATTTTAATTTTATTAACGAATTAAGAAGAAATCATAAAATAAACACATAATTATGTTTTTATTGAACAAATACGTGAATTTTACAAATTCAATACAATGCAGAATTTTCTATATCTTTGACGTGGGAAACACAAACGTCAGATTCAATGAATATGTCCCAAATATCCTTCTCCATCAAATCTTCTCTTCCTCAGGCCACATTTTACACCTATATTTATTAAGTGAATATACATTTTGCATGATATGGAAGTCGTTTTGCATTACTTATATTTATGGATCTTTCGGAAACGAAAAAAACTTACATTTCGCTTTCTCCATTTTTTAAATCTCCTTATATAGTTTTTATATGAACAAACAAGTCCTACCGATTCTACCTTCTTCGTTTTTTCCATTTTATTAGAAACTAACACCACTTCTAAAATTCACAAACGGTTCACAAAATGACATATGTCAAAAGTGAGAAGACGTGTTTGGTTTGCTTGAATTAGCCATTACCCTAAAATACATGGTCGTGACAAGTTGAGACAACAGTTCCTCCAGAATATGTGAAATATAATGATTTTCTTTATGATAACGATTTTTCCTAGCGTTTGTTGAAAAAATAACGTGTTTGTTCTTATTAGAAATCAATTTGTGTTTCTCAATATATTTTTATTATTGACCCCAACAGAAAATGTTCTCGTCGAGATAATGAAAACAAAGATACGAACATATGCCGAAACAATCCGATTTTATCCGATTAGTCCTTTAAATTTGTTGGCATACTCTTTCTCTCTCTAATTTTCGTTTCTCTCTCTGACTGTCGCTTCTGTATGAATGTCTATTCTGTGACAATACTCTAATAGAAGAAAATACACGGCTTTTGGATACAATGCCTAATAGAATTAAAACTGGTATGCTAATAAAAGTGCTGTACCCCAGTATTAAATGGCGGATTACTTGAATAACATATCCATTTTTTGTAAGTTTAAAATCTATATTTTAAACTAGTCAAAAGAAATTTGTAGAAATTACTCACCATTTGCAAAGGTTTTATAATTTGTTTGTTTAAAATGGTTTCTATGGTGAATAACCCTTATTGTTGCTATTGTTATTGTTATTATGTACAAAAACTTCTTTGCCAAAATCTGCTTGAAACGAAGTGGTATATTAAGTAAAAAATAAGAAGCCATGAAATGTAATTTATCATTACATTTCTTTTAATATAAATTTAAATGATGCCTTTTATTTGCAACATCCCGTATGATCCAAAATTCATATAGTGACATGCAACGCCGCGTATGTATAATAGTATAGAAAATACGACCTTATATTATGCCTATGACCATGTCACCATCAATGCGTACTAAAAAACTAATAACAAACAATAAAATCACTGTCGGTGACTCAATATTTACACAAAACTACCAACTTACTTCAAATTCGCATCTCTGCCAACAACATGTTCAAAACTCATACTGTTCTTAGTGCTGCAGTCGTTTTATTTTTGTGTCAATGTTTTACTCAACTGTGTATTGTAAAAGGTAAGTTCATAAATATTTTTATTATGTGACAAAATATGGAAATATGTAGTTATAAATACAGCAGTTAAGTTCAAAATATCTAAGTGCAAGTTTTAATTTTTATGTACTAAAGTTTAATAATTTTGTTACTGACATATTATTAATCTTTTGTGCACTACATTTATCAGTCAAAATATTTTACAAAATATTTGAAATATTGGTCATAGTTAGTCTCAAAATATTATTGGGAATCGGGGTATTCCGTGACATTTAAGTATAAATTTTGGCTTATAAAAAAAGCATGATTTAAAAAAAAAATGACACCGGTTTTTAGAAGAATGAATTGAATTATGTTACAGTTACAATTCAGTTCAGTTTATTGAACTGTGCAGTCAAAAACTATAAAAAATAGTAGCCGGTTAAAGTTTAAACCATAGTTACTAACCGTGGTTAGCCGGTTAACTGCAATTTGCTGACTTAACTGCAAAAACTGTCAAATACAGCCAACCGATTAACCAGGTAACAGCAAATAAGCGGCCAACTACAAGTAACTGGTTAATACTAAATATACTTACTTAAAGCAAAAACGAATGAATACATTCTTCAATTAATAATAAGAATAATTAATTTAGCCTTTAAGCTAGTTACAAAAATATAATTTATAGAAATGTAAGTAGTTATAAGCAAAGTTATAGAAATAAATGACAATTACAAATTAAATGTTAATATATGTTTTTTAACATTATGTTTAAACAGTCTTAAACTAGAACAATTTTTTATATCGTCTTCGACCGATTTTCTATTTCTTGTAAACCGCAGTAACTGATAAACCGAATATTTTTGACACCACTAACAGGAAGAATATCAATATTATTCAAAAATATTATTGTATAACAATAATAACGAACGTACTGAGGTCGTTTAGGAGTAAAAATATTTTAGAATTTGTACTCTTTTTAGTTTTTACCTTACTAAATAAAACTAACCCCAGAATTAAGCTTCAACATTTTCATGTAAATTTTTTTATATTTTTTGTCACTTAAATTTGTTCCAACTTAAATGCTTCACCAAATTTATCTAAAATTAAAAAGTTAATAACTCACTGACGGTAAAAAAAAGTTTAATAATATCATTTTCGTCAAAAAACATGTTATAAATATAGTTATTACAATAATAAATCATAGGTTACTTGATACAAATGATTGATTACATATAAAAATAGTTTTTATTATGATTAGTTGCAGCATTAAGCGTTATTTATTATAATTTATTTTAGAAGGCTTCTCGTTGAACTATTATTAAAAAAATATGAATTAGAATTCGATTAATAACAGGGGAATCCCCGCATTCTATGAAAAAAGAGCTAAATTATTTAGTTCATATTTTATATTTTCATGCATCACTCACGATTAAAGATAGAATAACGGACGATGAAAGTCTATATTCAGCATGAAATTCTCTTTCTTTTCATGTCAGGCATGATTTTTTTACTTCATCGGATCTCGAGTTACAGACGTTTGTATTTACATGATTTTTCATCGAAATTTCATATTATTGAAAATACACAAAATTTCGATGGATGTAATTTCAAACGTCTGTAACTCAAGATCTGATGAAGAAAAAACAATCATGCCTGACATGAAAAGAAATAGAATTTCATGCTAAATATAGACTTTCATCGTCCATTATTCTATCTTTAACCGTGTATGAGTGGTGCATGAAAATATAAAATATGAACTAAATAATTTAGTATATTTTCATATTTTTATGCACCGCTCATACATGGTTGAAGATAGAATAACGGACGATAAAAGTCTATATTCAGCATAAAATTCTCTTTCTTTTCATGCGTCAGGCTTGATTTTTTTACTTCATCGGATCTTGAGTTACAGACGTTAATAGAAGTTAATAGAACAAATAACAAACTGATTTATGCTCCTTGGGATTAAAACGTAAAATGTGGTTATGAAAATAAATATGGCAACGTTGCATTTCACTTCCCTGCCTAGGCAGGGAAATTCAATTTTGCGGCAGGGAAGTAATAGATTACATGACGATTTCAGGAAAAATATTTTATTCTGTTTTAGGTCAAGCAGGCTGTATGACTCCTTCAGACACCAAAGGCCTCTGTATTAACATTATTGACTGTCAACCACTCCTCGATCTACTGAAACAATCTTCGACTTACGCCATTACTTATCTACAGAGTAGCACCTGTGGTTTCGAGGGTATATACCCGCTGGTATGCTGTCAGGAGAATGGGGTAACACAACCTGGTCAGACCACGCTTAAACCCACCACTGATGGAAGGGGTAGCGCGCCAATTTTTCTGGAGAGCACAGACACTAATACTACTGGGGCTAATCAAGAGCAAATCGTAACCACTAGATCATATAAACTACCAAGGGCTCCGAGCTGTGGCATAAGTAGTGGAAATACCAATAGAGTTGTTAATGGAGATCCTGCTAGATTAGGTAAGAGAATATTTTTGACAAAATATTACATCCCGCCAACTGGATCATTTAAAAAAAAAATTGTCGATTTTTTTTTTATAAAATCATGAAATCCATCTCATTTAATAAATACAGTAATAGAAAATAATTTGAAATATGCGACTTTTCATTCATAAATTTGCTAATAAACTTTCGCGCTAATTTTGTGTTTAATTTTACTATAATTTGTTATTACAAATTTAGAAAATTTAACTAAATCAACTTAGATATTTTAATGAAACATATATAGATGGTTTTTTTTTCTATGTAATGAATCAAAATTTTGAAACTTCGTTTTAAAATTATGATAAAACCAAAAACATAACATTCAATGTAAAAATAGTTTTGTATACAAATTTTATTTTTGAACTCTATAGTGAATATTCACTTATTGAAGAAAATTTTTGTCTCCTTTGGTCTTCTACAACTTTTATTTGAATAATTTTCTTCTATTCCCAATAACAGAGAAAATAATCGGGGTGTCCTATATTCGTGCAACATCCTGTGTTCATATAGATATAATTTTGTAATTAACACCCGCAAAGATACAAAACTGGAACACCAGATAGTTATTAAAGAAGATCTGAGTGAAAAACATGTTTGTTGCCTTAAAAAGTGATTACCAGACATCTCATGGGTATTTCATACGGGGAATATGAAACAGGAAAATATGTATATTCCCCCGGGGAAATTTTAGCAGGATGTGATTTAAGTGCGGAATATTTAAACTGATTGCCCGTGCTTAAATCGTAACAGTTACATAATTCAACAAATTTTTACAGTTTAAAAGGTGACGACCTACTGCAATACTTCTTTATACAGGTTTTTAAAAAAAATAACAACTTTTGAGGACGTATAATATTAACTAAAATGAGTAAAAAAACTTAATAAACATGGGTCTGATCTTCAACTGTTTCCGAGAAACAGGCCATTTTGTATTAGAATCGAAGAAAAACTGACAAAGATATAGTGCTCAAACAAAATTTTGTCTATGTTATTAAATAGCCTATAAAAAAAAAACAATAAAAATTTATATAGAACATTTTTTCAATTTTAATACTTACTAAGTTACTTTAAAATTAAATATTGACAATGGTCGCCACAACATTTGTATTAGTACAATTATTAGGTTAAAAAAAAAGCACATCTAAGTTGACCTCAAAAAAAATTCATTTTTCATTGCCTTATACCTCCAAAACTATTGAAGATCGGACCCATGTTGATTAAGCTCTTTTACTCTATCAATTATGTAGTAGTGTCTGGTGAAGGTAAAATATTTAAAATATTTTTAAATATCTTATTTAAACTGTTTCGCAAAGTGTCGCCGTCATATTGTACTTTATTGTATTTTTATTATGATGAAAGTAACATTGAAAAATATCTATTTTGATATTTCTTTTCCTTATTAGTAAAAATATTAGAGTATTTTTCATCTTTCTCGACTGGCCCACAGGGATACTCGATCTCAATGAAAATGAGCATCGTTCAGATCTTTCGAACTGAAAGTTAAAGTAAGAAAATATCACTTCAAACTCTAAGAAAGCTCTGCAATAACATTGGAACATGACACCAAGAGACAAATTGCGATTGCGAGTATGTCTAAAACAATTGCTCCAGTCATTAAAAGGCAAAAAAATGGACCCACAAAACATTTATAATACTCATTACTAAAAATTGAATATTTTCAAAGTTTTTACAGCTTCATTTATTATATAGTGGTTTCAAAAGTATTGCAAAAAAAAAATGATGGGTATACATACAGGGTGGTGACTTGAACACCCAAACGTAGGACATATATGTAAAATCATACTTTCATAAAATAAAATAAAATTTGTGGAGCTTAAAATTCTGTATTTGAATCAATAAGCAAAATTAAATTTACATATACTTTGTAACGGCAGAAACTAACTTTGAAAATGTTGAAAATCATCCCAAAAATAGCGGTAGCCATGGAATTGAAACAAATAAAGTAACAAATGTTTAACCGTTTATCTGTCAAATTTTAGGTTAATATATTTTTATTACATATTATTTATAATTTCTGTTCAAGTGAACAATTACCTATTGATTTAAATATGGAATTTTTCGCTTGCACATAAATTTCAAAAAAAAAAAAAATAATAATCTAACTTAGCAGATAAACCGTTGAACATTTGTTAATTTTTTGTTTTAATTCCATGGCTACCGCTATTTTTAGGGTGATTTTCGACATTTTGATACTCAATTTCTGCCGTTATAAACCATTCAAAATTAATTTTGCTTATTAATTAAAATACAGAATTTAAAGCTCAACTTTTATTTGAAGCTTTTTACCTAGAATAATTAGGGAAGTAGGAAATTACGGAAGTATGATTTTACATGTTAAAATCTTATGTTCGAGTGTTCGAGTCGCCAGCCTGTATATTATTTGATGTACTGATTATAATGCAAAATTAATTTTTCCGAAAATCGCAAAATTTAAGGCATGGTTCTTGAAGTGTTTATAACCTATAAATTTAATAATTGTTGTATTTTTGCTGTTTCAAACAAATGAACATAGAATGGAAGAGTTGGAAATCTAAAAAATCTCTTTTCAATGGTGCAACATTCTAATGACATTATAATACGAAATCCAACAGTAATAAAAAAAAAATTGAGCATCGACGTTCGAAAGAGAATAAAAAGTGCCCTAAAGAAGTGCAAATCAAAATCCAGTATTATTTTACATTTGGAAGTTATTCGCAAAAATAAAACAGCAACATTTACATTTTCGCCTACATTTAGTGACCTATGCTTTTTTTCTCAAATAACGATACAGAACTGAAATGGTTTTTTAAGTCACTAATTATTTGCCGTCTCATTTAAATTAAACATAGGGAGCGAATTTGACATGTGACAAAACGTCAATACAGGTTAAATTTGTTTATTAATTATACCTGTTTTCTAAATTAAATTTAGTTGTAGAAAAAATATTGCGTGCGCCTTCTGCTCGAGTGAGGAGTGATTTTCAGGCTCGTCTAAATTTCTTACAATATTTAAATATAATACCTCTATCAAATTCATTCCCTATGTTTCATTTTAAATGAGACAGGCAAATACATTGCTGTCAATCAAATGTCAAGTCGTAACTTACAGGAAAATTTAACAGTTATCTATCAAGATGTCAATAGAGGTTAAGATTATTTAAATAATTATACTTGTTTTCTAAACATTAAATTTAGTTGTAGAGTAATTTTTTGACACGGCTAAATTTCTTACAATATTTAAATTTAATATTTCTTTCAAATTCGTACCCATATGTTTTATTTTAAATGAGACAGGCAAATACATTGCTGGCAATCAAATGTCGAGACGTAACCATGGATATGACAAACCTAATGTTTCACGTTAAAAAATAAAAAAGTTATTCTTAAAAAATGTAATTGTTCTTAGTGCTGTGCCTTGGGAATTCCATTGCAATATTGTGCAATGTCGGCTACATGTAGCAATGAGAAAAACAATAAAATGTTTTTATGTGTTTACAGGAGAATTCCCCTGGATGGCAGCACTGGGCTACCGGAACTCCAGGACCCCGGAAACTCCTCGTTGGCTTTGTGCAGGAACACTTATCACGGACAAACACATTCTCTCTGCTGGACATTGCACTTACAACAGGACTGATCTGTGAGTCAAATAACGAACATTTTTGGGGGTGATATTCTAGAAATCATTACACGTATTTCTAAATCATCAATCGAAAATCTATTGAACACATATGAGATATTTTTCAGTAGCACGTCAAGATTTTTGATATTTTGCAGATTATGTTTTTTTATGTAAATATTTAGAATTTAAAATGGCACAAAAGTGACCCCTGTGGTGCACTCCCCACGCCAGCAATGAGTGCTCGTAAGGTGACGCCTGGTAAGCGCCCGCACGGTAAAATATATCGTCATCATTACCGATATCTGCGATAAAGCAGATTGGCACACCCAAAAATGGGTAGTATGCCGTGATGATATATTTATTTATTTATTTATTTATGTTGAATTTAATATTACACTAAGTTTTTTATTTCTGAAATTAAGACTCAAATCCAAATTATACCCACAGTTGGAAAAAATTATAGTTTATTGATTATTTTTGCTATTGTCTAATAAACATGTGAACATCATGTTAAGGTGTTTTAATAAAATTAAACTGGATATTGGACTTATTCAACAAATTGTATTTTTCTACAGTCTATATACATACAAAGTAGGCATTTGCGCTCGCTTTTGTCAACGCAAAATGTGACTTTGCCGCTCATGGGCGATAAAGTAGAAAAAACGCTCGCTGTCCGAATTTATAACTATAAAATGTTAAGAAATGTCACTTGTCTACATACTTAATAGGAACGTTTAGTCGGGAACTAATGGTGCTGTAGTTATTACATATTTACCACCTCCACAAGTCAATCTGACATGACTGCTCTGTCGGTATATTCCATAACCAAACAAAATCTTGTTTTACTGTGTAAAAGAATACAATACATAGACATACATACCTACATTAGTTATAGTATTTTTTTTTTATTATTATTATTATTATTATTATTATTATTATTATTATTATTATTATTATTATTATTATTATACCGGTCTGTAATTAAATATTAAATATTTATTGAAATAATTCAATATAAAATGATTTTATAATTTTTCTACTTTGCATTGATTTCTGTCTGGAAATGATTAAAAATGCTGCCCTACATATTTCATGTGACCTATTTTTTGATGACACGTGAATTTTTCTCATTTTATTTAAAACAGAAATGTCTAAAAACTATAAAATTTTATTAAAACTATACGTGGTTTTTGTACGCAGGGCATGTTCCAAATTATTGATGAATTCCAGGGAATTTTTTATACCAGCATATGTACAAAATTCGGGCATGCGCACCTGTCATGCCCTTTCAAAACAAAGAAAAATGTTTATGTTTTTACCCTATTCCACAAACGCAATATAGAATTTATTTTGTTTTTCTACAGAGTTCCCAATTTTTTTCAAGCCGAAACGTTATTCTTTTACAGTCGGTTACCTCTAAATCAAACTCTCTCTTATTTGAATTTTTCTCTAAATCGAAATATTTTTTTAACGTGTGCAACTGTATATGCTTTTATATGTAAAAATTATTCTTTAAAACTAATTTTTTAATTCTAACTTTCGGTTAATCGAATGAAATTTTGGGCATTTGTTATCAATTTCAATAAAATTCGCCTCTCTATAAATCGAATTTAGATTTAGATAACTGAAATAGGTTTGTTTGGGACACTCGGTATAATGTTTCAATATGTATATTTACTAGGAATGTACGTACATCTCATTTTTATAAAAAATAAAAAATATTTTTTTTTTTGTTATAATAACTGAATAAATGTTGTTTTCCATCACATATACATACTCTTTGTAATTTATACAAATGTTCATTTAATTTTCTTTTAATCTCTCTAGTTCGAATTCGATTTATAGAAAGTCGTCTGTATACGTATATGAAATATATATTTAAAAATGGTAAAAAATAGGCATTAATATTCATAAAACATTTTGAACACTAAATTTATATACAAAAAATATTATGTGAATATTTTATGACACTTACTGAAAATTACTAAACATGTACACAATACACTATACAGTGGTGGTCATTGAAATAAAGCTATGTACATATGAAACTGATGATTCATACAACCTACCCTCTATGTACATATATTATAAAATACCAAAAAATATTTTTAAATTAGTTTTATATTATTAAAACGATTTATAGAGGTTGACATTTAAAAACATATACACAAGCATAGATTTCTAGCATAACTTGTGATGCGCCGAATAAAATTACAACTTTACCGAATTTCACAGCGGCCGAACCGAATATTCGGTTCTACTATCCATTTCAGAATTATAGTCAGTTGAGTTATTGAGCATAACTTGCTTTAAAAAAATTTAAAAAATATGAAACATACTTTAAATTATGGACTATACATTTCTGCGTAACTACACTAAGTTTCAATCATACAGACTTGGTCGAACTATAACACTCTCGTTCAACTATATTATTCACTTGTGCGTTCACAATTAGAATTTGGTGTCGTTTGTTGGTCTCCTCATTACCAAATATATATTAAGAGAATTGAAGGTATCCAACGGAAATTTATTTCAGCTTTAAATTGGAAATTCCCTTATAATTCTGTCAGTTTCGTCACTTTACAAAAACGTAGAGAAGTGTTGGATTTGACATTTTTATACAAAATCATAAATAATTATATAGATTGTCCCGTCCTTTTAAGTAAAATATCTCTGCGTGTGCCTTCTTATTCTACTCGTTCTCTTGAAACGTTCTCTTCTAAAAAATATAAAACCAATGCTGCTATGTTTTCTACAGTAAATCGATTAATGTGTTCTTTCAATAACATGATTCTTAGCTATAATGTTCCAGATATTTTTAATTGTTCACTATTTAAGTTTAAATCATTTCTAAAATATGTTTTCTCGCATTCTTTGTCTGATCTTTAGTTTGTACTTCTCATTATCTATTATTATACTGTCGAGCTAGAAACTTTTATTCTTTATGTATTTTGTTAACTGTGCTGTACTTTTATTGGGCCTTGGCCTGTTGTACGGCCTTTCTTTCTAAATAAATAAATAAATAAATAAATAAATAAATAAATATAATTATTAATAATCTACGTCACAAGAATTCCACCGCGAAATTTGTTTGTGGAAAATATGAATGAAAAGTTTTATATTTTCTAATAATTTTTACATTAATATGTTTAGAATTAGTTTATATTTCATAATTAATAGGAAAAAATAACATTTATTTTTTTCGCGACTACCCTATTTGAAAATGAAACACACAGACGTACTTTAGCGAATTGGAAAATGTTTCAGCTATATGGCCCGATTAGGAGAATTGGATTTGTATTCGGACGAGGACGGAGCATCACCAGTTGATGTACTCATCGACAAAATTAAGATACACGAAGATTATAACCCTGCTTCCATTACTAATGATATTGCAATTATCACCCTTGTCTCTCCTGTTTCAGGCAGTAAGTAACAATTTTATTTTTGGAAATAATTTATATCAACAAAAAATTGTAACAATGACAGATGAAAGAAAATATTGTAAAATTTATAAATGAATCACGAAAAAAATAGTTTATAAAGGGTGTTACGTAAGTAAGTGTACAACGCTTAAACCATGGTAGAACTGACCCCATAGACAGTAAATCGGTTAATAATTTTTGTTTAAGATGTTTCCTACAGGAACTGGAGCCCTTTAAAACTGACCAATCACATCATAGTTCAAAATTTTGTAAAAAAGTGAAAATCAATGTGTTCTCTGGAAAAACTACTGATTGTCAAAACTGATGTTAAACGTTTTTTGCATAGACGTACAATTTATACCATTTTTTTGATATTCTCAAAATGCCATTTACCTTCACCAATCAAGAATATGCAAACATGCATATGGTTTATGACGAGACATTACAAAAAAGTCGTGCTTAAGCAAGACGGTACAGAGAGTTATGTCCAAATAGACGTCAATGATTTTATGTCATTTGTGCCAGGTGAGACATTTTTTTCCAGAGAACACATTGATTTTTACATTTTTACAAAATTTTGAACTATGACGTGGTTGGTTAGTTTTATAGACCTCTAGTTCTTGTTAAACATGTTAAACAAAAATTATTGCCAAATTTACTACCTATGGGGTCAGTTCTATCATGGGCTAAGCGTTGTACACTTACTTAACATCCTGTATAACAAAGCTTTCAGCTATAAGTAATATACGGGGTGAATACTTTAAAACCCGAACATAGCCCGTTAACAATGGAAAATCGTTTTTCGCAAAATGTTGCTCCCCGTATCAACTGACAACAATGGTTGTGGTATCAATAGAAATATAAAAAAAAAATCTGCATAAAATGACACCAAATACATGTAAATTATGTCATATTATTTAGTTCCATAAATTAATTATTCAATTTATTCAATCTGTTATTAATATCGATAGCCATGGAATTTGAACAAAAAAAAACAAATTACAGTTTGACATTTTATTTGTCAAAATTCGTTAATTAATTAATTTCTTTTTCATATTTTTTAACTGATAAGGAATTGCTTGAAAATAAATAAGTTAATAAAATATGGATTGCACACATTTTAGGTTATAACCTTATAATGAATTCTGACATAAAATATTAAATGAGTAGTCAAATGTCATGGCTATCGATATTAATTTGAAATTGAATATGCAGTATTTAAGTTATAGGATTTGATGCAGAATTTTTTATCTTTCTTTTGATACCACAATCATTGTTGTCAGTTGAAAAAGGGAAGCAACAGTTTTGCGAAAAACGATTTTCCCGTATTAACGTGCAATATTCAGATTTAAAGTATTTGTGTGATATCACAAACTCCACAATTTTTTTTCAAATTATGTTTTTGTAAACTCTAGTTGTGTAAATATCTTGCATATATACCGTCAAATAAGGCTATAATAAATCTTATTTTCAGTGCATATAAGTCCAATTTGTCTGCCTTTGGACCAACCCTTACGGAGCCAAATTTTTGTTAGATATTACCCTTTTGTGGCTGGATGGGGCGCTGTATATTTTGGTAAGTATATATTTATATTTCACTTTAAAAATATGACCTATTTTAAAATATAACTATTGCAAATTTAGTAATTTTTTTTATAAATATAAATTATACAGTTTTCCTGTCAAGTTTACTTAAATAATAACATAATATTGCTAAATAATACTTATAAACAGACCAATACTTTAAATATTGAATAATAAAATTTTAATTGAAAAAATATTTTGCACAAACGTTCAACATACCGTGCAGTCAATCAATAATACAGGGTTATTTGCAAAATTTCGGCACCAAGAATATTTCGTTTATTTTGAGAAATACAAAAAAATATTAATAAGCAAAGTTAACTAGGCAAAGGGGTACATAAGATGATCATAGTAGGAATTTTGTATCACTTCCGGTTTTAACGATTCCCTATTCTAGATTTAAAGCTGTACCCATTTCCGCTAAAACCGGAAGTGATACAAATTCTTACTATGAGCCCCTTTGCCTAGTTTAACTTTGCTTTTTAACATTTTTTTGCATCTTTCTAAATAAACGAAATATTCTTGTTGCCGGAGTTTCGCCAATCATCCTGTATAATACAATAACAAATACTATGCAAAATTATTGAACATCCGTGGATTGCTTCAGATCGATATATATCTCCTATGGAGTTTACATTTATCACATTTTAGTCTAAATTTTTAATATTTTACTACTACTAACTCATCAAAAAATGAATATTTTTACGTTGAAACAAATATGCATTTAAACTTTAAACACTAATAAATAGTTAAAGCCAGGGCCGGCTCAAGATATATAGGCGCCCTGAGCCAAATTAGATTAGAGCGCCACCACCCGTTACAAAAATTATTTCTGTTTTATATATAAATACTCTAAAAATCTTTACAATCAAATAATATTACTACCAAGTTTATATCTCTACCCATTTTTGAATTATTGCCTCAAAAGTCAATATACCCCACATTTAGATAAAAACTTCAAAATTTTCAAAAATCTAATTTCTATCTATCTAGATACTTCTCAATGCGCTGATTCCAAATTTTGAAACCGCAGGTCGATATCTCTTTTCGTTCTGGAGATATTTAGATTCAAAGTTTTGTTCAAAACTGCCCATTTTTGGGTAATAACCCAAAAATGGGTCGAGATATGAATTTGGCGACAACACCATTCGATTCTACGGGCAAAATTACAGGAGTACACCAATTTTCAGAATTTTTGAACACCGCATGCAATCTCTAAAGCAAAATAACTGAAAATGGCTAAAAATCGAAAAAATCTAAGGTATACCCCTTAGGATTTTTTCAGATTTTGGCCATTTCCAGGGGTTTTCAAGCTTTTATTAATAAAAAATGAACCGGTTGGACAAAAATTATGAAAATTGCTATACTTATGTATTTTTGTGTGTAGAATCGAATGGTGTTGTCGCCAAATTCATATCTCGACCCATTTTTGGGTTATTACCCAAAAATGGGCAGTTTTGAGCAAAACTTTAAATCTAAATATCTCCAGAACGAAACGAGATATCGACCTGCGGTTTCAAATTTTGGAATTAGCGCGTTAAAAAGTATCTAAATACATAGAAATTAGATTTTTGAAAAATTTGAAGTTTTTATCTAAATGTGAGGTATATTGATTTTTGGGGCAATAATTCAAAAATGGGTAGAGTTATAAACTTGGTAGTAATATTATTTGATTGTAAAGAGAATGTTACGTAAGTGTACGCATTTTTAGAGCATTTGAACAACAATACCTTCCTTACCTAAAGGTGACGGAAGGTAAAAATGCCTATCAGAATTTAAAACTAACGAGGATCCAAGAATGATTAAATTATATGGTAACTTTCCGTGCCTTCACTATCGCAAATTTATGTATCATTTCTTCCGGACTTGATTATTTCGCAATGGCATGTTCAATAAATTACATAATTTATTTACACAAAACTAACTTTGAGGGGCTCTAAAATTTAATAATACAGGACAGGTATATATTCCATACATTGATTTTTTTTGTTTATTTATATATTTGTCTTTAGTTTTTATATTTTTTAGGCGCCGCAAAAAGCCAGGCGCCCTAAGCCAATGCCTAAGTGGCTCACGCCTTAAGCCGCCACTGGTTAAAGCCCAATATAATTATTCTTGTACATACTATGACAATTGTTACAAGTGTTTGTGTTTACATATTTGTCCAATTATCATCAAAATAACATTTAAAACAGAATTATTAATCCTACCTTTTGATGTCATCTTTAAAAATGTAGACTCTCTAATTGCCTTATTGAAAAGTCTAATAAAATCACTAGCATTCAAATCACTTGAAAACTATATCACTACATTACAAAAATACATTTACACTTAAAAAATTAATGTCCACAACCACAATAATGTTTATTATGAATGTTTTTTGTGAAATAAACCATTATAAATGCTTCCTTTGCAACAGATCTCATCAAACTGACGCTTAATATTTCAAACCAGGTTTCAACCGTATGTAACGAACTTGTTTAACTTCGCAAAACAAGCTAAAATGAATAACAATATTGAAAACAGTAGAAATTATTATTAATACAACTTTAGTAATAACTTATAGTATAGATTATAAAATATAATAACATTGTAAAAACTATTTATTCTATAATTTGAACAATAATTAAAGCTCTGCTATCATGACCGATATAAACAATTGAAAAACTAAATTAGGTATAGTTTGAATCAAAAATAATGGCAAAATGTATATAGTCCATTCTAGTTATTATTATCAAAATAATTCATATTTAATTTCAAATAATATATTTTTAAAAGTGTTTTATATATTTAATCAGTGTTTCATTATTATATTTCAACACTGTATTTCTTTCTACTCGATGTTTTTGTAACTTCAAATAAACTTTTTGGTGAGTTGCAACAATTTTTGCTCAAATGTAGCTTTTTTAAAATATTTGGGGGGGGGGGGGGCAGTTTTTTCTTTTGCTTCAGGGAGCTAAAATAGCTAGATCCGGCGCTGTATTTAAGTAACAATAAAATTATATCAAATATCATTAAAATTAAATATGAAGCTTAAAACAACATAATATACGTACTTGTCAAAATGTTAACCTATATTTTACATATGCTCTGAAAATAAATAATTACGTTCATTATTATATGTGTGCATACAAATTAAATACTATAAAATTACAATTAAATTTTAATTACTATCAACAATGTGTCTTTTTGTTAGACCATAGTTTGACAATTTGAATGAAATAAAAATAAAATTTGATAAGAAACAGATGAAAGTTGAAACTATGTACTGAAATGACATTTATTTATTTATATTATTGATACTATTATAGTTATTGATTCATGGAAAATAATGGGTGCGGTCGATACCCCGGCAACGCTGGCAGCGATGAGCACCGTTATTTGCCGAATGCAATTGCTGGACTAATCGCATTCGTCCGTTAATTGTGTTCGGCAAACTTCGGTAATCAGCGATGCTAGCGATGAGAGGTGCTCCATTATTTTAAAAACTCCAATTGATAACTTAATCAGCTAATAATCCACATGAAACATTGTTAATTATTATAATTTTTACCAGTTGTATAACTAAAAATTCATTTTTCTCAAAATTTTAAAGCTAAATATGAAACTATGTACTTTCATGTACGATGTACAAGGAGTTTAGGTAAAAAAAGTACCAGTTTATGGACTCTTACCCAAAATTCATTTCATAAAAATATTTACAAAAAATCTGATGTGACCGACACAAAACCTCCCGCTATTTAATTTTTATTCATTTAAATACATACCTACGTATTTACTAATTCTGCAAACTATATTATATTCCATTGCATTAACTATTGCTTTATTTACTCTTTTCTTTTCAAAATGTCACCATTATTAATTTGAAGTAATTAGTTTTTTAACAGTGACATCTATCTGTCTGTTCATACATTTAAAATATGAACTGTGTAACAAAGGAATTGTGTTTATCTTAGGCTTCGGGATTTATAAAAAAGATTATTTTTTTTTTAATTTATCTGTAAAATATATAGAAACAGTGTTAATGTATACCTGTAAAAAATTCAATAATTTTTAATCTTCATGACATAAAATGCGAAAAAATGGTATTTTTTTGAAGAAAAACCATTATGAGCTTCAAGTGAAGTGCCATTTCCGATTATCCGATTTACACCAAAATCTAATGGTTTCTTTCTATATTAGAATATGTTCGAAATAGAAGGTTTCAGAATTTTCTGAATGATAGTATTTGAGTTAGAGCGAAGACAAAATCCATACACGCACACACACACACACACACATATATATATAGACATCATTATGAAAATGTTAAAATTGGTTTCTAGGGATCTTAAAACGTGGTCATTTGCTAAAATCTCGATATGTGATTTTTAGCACGATCCCTATACCTCCCTTACCATGGGCAGCGGGAGGTAAAAAAAAGAAAATACATACAATGTTTGTTGTAAAAGACATTATTTAAATAACTTTATAACAAAAGAAGGCACTTCAATTAATGATGCGAGATTTGAACTCCGATTAGACGCTCAATAAAGTGTTCACGCTAACCATTCTTTTTAAGTTGTAGTTGTATAGCTTCAGCTTGTTCTACCATGTCATGTACTTTCCCCCTAACCCTAAACGCAAACCCTCAATCTCACCTGAATATGCCCCCTACCCTATATGTAGGGCAATTTTAACCTCACTTTTCGTTTCTAGATGGCCCCTCGAGTTCGCACCTAATGGTCGTAATGC
Source organism: Ophonus ardosiacus (assembly GCA_943142095.1). Lineage (NCBI taxonomy): Eukaryota > Metazoa > Arthropoda > Insecta > Coleoptera > Carabidae > Ophonus > Ophonus ardosiacus. The sequence continues at coordinate 44,249,584 of OW964833.1, read as the reverse complement.
TCCCAGTTGTTAGCAACGACCAATGCCGTTCAGCCTATAGTAACTTCAAAAACACAGTTATTGACGACCGTTCCATTTGCGCTGGCTACACCACAGGGGGCAAAGACGCCTGTCAAGGTGATTCCGGGGGCCCTCTTATGCTCGCACATGGACAGAACCCCTTTTCTTACTATCAAATAGGGATTGTGTCTTATGGATTCCGATGTGCTGAAGAAGGGATACCTGGGGTTTACACAAGAGTTACCTACTTCTTAGACTGGATTGAAAAAAATGTCAATTGATGTAATATTAATATATAAAGTATAATTTGTATGCAGCATTTTCATTCTCATAGTATTTATTTTTGCGTCCCATAAATAAATTATCATCCGCAAATATTAAGAATATTGATACTTTAAATACTATTTCATAACTTAAAACTCTTACCTATAACACATATTACTCTTTAATTAATATGAAGTATTTATAAATATATATTAAATAAAAAAATAAAATTAAAATGATAATGTCAAGTTTTTTTACGTGTACGTTAATTGCCGAATAAAATAATATTGATAACGATAAATAAAAACAATTAATTGTTGTCATTTTCAAATTAGACACAATCGTAATGTTAAATATTATTTATTAGTATTTCAAATGAACATCCAAGAGGGATTGAGAAAGTATCTATTCCCTTCGTTTAACACTTAGATAAACAAAAATGTAAGAATATATATCAGTACATATTAAATATGTTCATTGTAAATGAAATCAAGTAAAAAACTTGACCGAAGCAACATCAATGGAAACTTCGACAACAACAGTGAAAAACACTTGTAAAAAATATGTAAAACCACGGATAAAAAAACATACAATAAATCCGTATTAACAAACAGCTAACATTTTATTTTTTATTCATTAATAACAAAACACTGAATTTTAGAAGAGTTTCAAAATCTGACAGTTACAATCTTTCATATATTTCAATTAATTTGGTATAAAGTTTATATTTTCTATATTACATAAAAAATTCAGTGTTAATTCCCTCATTTGGCAACAATCCCTTTCCTATATAACAAAAGATATTTCAGTAAAAACCGAAATAAAATAAAGCTCTTACTTTATTTTATTTCATTTAAAAATTTGGCCTAGTAATTTGTAATTTCCTAAATAGTTTTAATGTACAATTTTCATATAGATATTTAACTATAAAAAGGAATATATATCAAAGAAAAAAATTAGTAGTGAATTTATTATGTAATATAAACATGAACATATTGGGATCTCAGAAACTAGAAATATTGTAAATTCTAAACGATTTGGAATTTTGTACAATATCTTTATTAGCTTAATAACGAAAACAAATCCAATTCATGATAAGTAGATATTCATTTAAATTTTAAATATAATTTGAACCAGTATTTCTTTTCAAATTGTAAATTTTAATATAGAAAATGTTGAAAAGAAATAAGTGAATTCATTGTTACAATATCCCTGCCTAATTCAGTTTGAAGTATATATTAACAAAATATTACAAATGTGTACAGAATGTTATTTAAACATTTATTTTCTAACAAATATTATTAATATTTATTATTGAAACTTGAAAATTTTACAACTTCATTCTATTTAAATTTGTTTAAAAACAAAGTTAAGTAAAATTCATTAGGTTCAGTAATAAATATTAATAGTCACAGATTCAGATATAACAAAAATGATCTTCCATTAAATGTTATGCTAGTAAAATTTACATTTATAGTCAATAATGCATTTATAACCGATTACTTGAAAATGTACTGCTGGTATCTGGGATTTCATAAACAAATATGGCTAAAGTAGGTACTGCTAATTCAACAATGTGCAATCATCATTGGCAAATATGTTTGATATTCTATGTACGTACAACATAGAAAAACATTTGTAAGTAGAAAACGGAAGATACTGATTTGACTAAAGTTGAAAAGATGACTCTTTTTACCAATGCCTACCAAATCCACTTGATATGGTAGAAAGAGTCATAAAAGGGAGACTGAAAGCCAGTCAGTCAGATTTATAGTCAATATATTTTAGTTTCCAAGATTCCAAAAACCAGCATGAAAAGTGAAACACGCGCATGTATATGAATGAGAATGAAACGAACACATTTATATAAAACAAATATGACACACACTCGAATGCTGTAGTAGCAAATATTACAGAGTTACATTCACATAATTCATACAAGGTCATATTCATATACTGATCATTTCCTCGTTCATACTGAGATTTTAACTTTGTAAATTTTAATGCACAAACTTGTCCTGGCCTATTTGACTAACATTTAAAGTTTAGAGAAAAATATTTCAATGACAAAAAAATATCACCATTTACCCTGTGCAAGTCTTTGTTGTTAAAGCAAGTGTATCAAACTGTGTAAAGCGGACAGACTTGCTAGGATGCTAGCTTTCTTTTAAACATATTAACAATGTACAGGTACAACCAACATATAAAGATTCAACCATATACGTACACGTTACACGTTGTACATAGACGATGGAAACACTTTGACGTTGACGTTACGAGTTACGTTACGGCCACGGTACGTATCAAGTAGTAGTATTCAACCTAGGGAGTAGCTGACGCTGCGACGGAAGCTCCACCAAGTTATCAGAAGCTGCCATACCCAATGTCGGGCTTTATCCGATCAAACATATGCGCGGTGTGCGCATGGAGGTAGGGCGGCGAGTGAGGACCAGGCTGCGCCTGCGCCGCATTGTAGTAGTAGTGGGGCGGCGCCACAGGCGAAGGGTAGTTGGGACTAGGCACGTGCAGCCCAGGCGACGCATACCCCGACTGCGGGAACTGCTGGCCGTACGGCCACATCTGCGGCACGTGATGCTCCATGAACCCCTGGCCCCAGCCGCCGCCACCACCACCGCTCCCATATTGGTACTGGTACTGGTTCCCCAGCGGATAGTTGTACGACGTCTGTCCCACCGGGCTGGTGCTGGGGCTGTTCCTGCCATACCCCGCGTACCCGCCCGGAGCCGCGCCGTACCCATCCGGATCTCCAGCGCCACCTGCCAGGTGCAGCCCGTGCTGCGCGGCCGCCTCGCCTTCTGCAATGCTCGGGATCTGGTCCACCAGCGACTCCAGCCCAGACAAACTCTTGGAAGCCATGTCCTGCACGTTGTTTGACCTCGGCTGGCCGGGCGGGGGAGGCTGCGGCTGCGATTGCGAGAAGCGGTGCCCCTCGCCGTCCAGGCCGAACGTGTGGTAGCTGGGGTAGGGCGGCGGCGGTTGTTCGCTGGCAGTGGACGGTGCCGGGCTGGAGAACCGGCACTCCGTCGTGTCGTCGGTCGGCATGCTGGTGGGCGGGTCGAAGTCGGGCGGGCCGAGGCTGGGCGACGTGGGCGCCGGACTGCCGAGTTGGTCTGAGGAGATGGCCGCGCTGATTTCGGACGACAGGTCGGAGTGCGTGAAGGGCTGCGAGTGCGGTCGTGGTGATGCGCTGTACGGCTGTTGCGTGTGCTGCATCGGCATGCCGCCGTACATGCCGCCCCCGGCGCTTGAGCTGCTGTTCGACGGCGTGAGGGCTGCTGACATGTGGCAGAAGTTCGGCGAGTGAATCGGCGACGGTGTGCTGAAACACTTTGAGATAGGAGTTCGTGTATTTCGTTCGTGGAGCGACACGTCCAAGTCTTCACATTTGTTTTTCTTAGGCCTGCCTCGTTTCTTCTTTGGGAAATCACAATTATTTACATTTTGAGTGGGCGCTGGTTTTTTCACCACGGGCTTGTACTCTTCACCTTCTACTTTATTTTTTTTAGGTCTACCGCGTTTCTTTTTACAAGGTACTACTTCATCTCGTTTCACTATGGCATTACTAATGTCCATGAGATCCATGGAGGAGTACAAGGATTCCGACTTGGGTTCGGGTTCACAACAACTTTTTAACCTAGAGTCCGAAAATACTACCTCTGAGTCGTCGATGCTTGTAACTATACCGTTTAGATAGTCTCTGAATTTTTTTAACGCGGCGTAAAATGGCACCTTGTCAGCAGCTCGCGGGAGTTGAGCACAGCGAGCACTCGACGAGGGCATCACCCACATGTACTGTAAATAATAACAAAACAACGCAATTACACACACAACTCGCACATGGCTAAAACTATAAACTTACCGTGTTTGTTCCATCTACTAGGTCCGGCTGTCTGCCAAAACTAAAATCTTTTTTGCCAGAGAACACTTCGTAAATTAACTTGCCATTGAACACAGCAATTTTTGGTTTAAAACGTTGTAATTTCTCTAATAATATTTGACAACCTTCTTTGATTTCTTTACGCGTGAGATCAGCGCTACCTTTCGTTGGTCTCTGTACCATGTTCGTAAATCCGATTCCTACTTGCAATAGCTTGTAGTCTTCGTCCGCCGTCATTTGTTCGGGAGTTAAACCGGAGAGGTACAGACACTTCCAAAAGTGATTTCCGGGTCCCGCGTAGTGGTGCCCTTTGTACGCCGCGAATAGGCCAGGGTTGATTCCAATCTAACATCAAATTTATTACAATTACAATAAATAAATAAATAAACTACATGACATTATTATTATATCAACAAATATATAATATATAAAATATTCAAAAACACATTTCGCTATACATTTAAATAATTAAGTTTATTAACTTTGACATTTAACTATTATATTTTACCATATAAAATAGACGTGTCGGGGATTAGAGTTGTAATATTGATTTTTTTACAGCCAGTGGGGTTTAATTCTAGAATTCCCCGGGCTCTAGGCAACCATACTTATATGCCATACCTAATGTTTTCGAAGGGAAAATTAATTAAAATTACAACTTTTAGGGCTTTAACTAATAACAACATATAAATTTGCAATTAATCCCATTGTGAAATAAATATAAATAAATATATCATTACGGCATATTACTCACTCGTGGGTGTGCCAGTGTCTACAATATATACTTCAGTAATGATGACGATATATTTTTACCGTATGGTCGTTTACCAGGCGTCACCTAACGGGCACTCATAGCTGGTGTGGAGAGTGCACCACAGGGATTACTTTTATGCAATTAAAAGTCTGCACTGGCCGGGATCGAACCCGGGTCACCAGATTGGCAACTAGTTATTCGTTAAATATAGAATTTACTGCACTAATGTTATTCTATTTACGCATTACAGATCCAGAACTTACTACCCAGTAAAAATTAAATTATTAATAATCTGAACACGAAAATTATTTTATTTTTCTTAAAATTATAACTGAATTGTACGCGAACGCGACGATACAACCAGTTATTCGTTTTAAATGTATATGGTGGTCTTCATATGAACTAATACGAAGCAGTATCAAAACGAGTAACTGCATTATTTAAGGTCTTTCCTTGCCTTTGATAATAGCAATTAAGTAGAGTATTATAGTGATATAAGCTGCCACACCCAATTTAGGTATGATATAGAAAAAATTATGAAAATTTGGAGATAGCATACTCACAATAATAATATCTAAATTGGTGGCAAGATGGTCGGGTAACGTCCGCTTGGAGACCTCCTCCTCGGGCATTCCGTTGAAGCGATCGTGCTTCTTACGCTCCTTGACTTTGGGAGGATTAGTGCCATTCATGCCCATGTCGTACTCGAGTCTAGAACAAAGAGACGCATGGTCATCTCGCATTGTGACGTCACGAGAAGAAAGTGAAAATTGGCAACAGCATACCACGGAAAGAATATTGGAAAACGACCTCACCCTGGCTCAATCTTAATCTTCTTCTTGCGTCCTCGCTTCTTCGGCGCAGGCAGTGTGATATGGGGATGCGTATGCTGGTGCTGTGCTACTTGTGTTATGGACGGCACACAGTGAGATAAAGCTTGTCCATTTGATAACTCGGGCATTGGATCTTCGTCTATAAAACTGTACGGATCTTCTAAGGACTCGCATTTTAAAGAATCGTTGTGGTTTGTTGCGTTTGACATCATAAGATCTGCACTCGTTTCGTAGCCATCGTCGTGGGATTCCAGTTTCATGTTTCTGAATATAAAACATATTTCAGTTCAAAAGGATCTAAGTGCCAACAATGTTACATGTATACAACTGTTCCACAAAAGGTATAATAATAATATTTTGGCATATTACCCATTTCTGGGTGTGCCAACCTGTTCTATACACAAATTTCGGTAATTAATTCTATATGCACTAGTTAAAATGTTTATTCAGATGAACTATTGAATAAAATCGATATTTAGTATAAAAATTTCACGTAATTTATAGTGGTTATAGGTGTATACATATCGCACTCCGGCGAGAATAGTGACACAAGTCAAAATTTAGAAATTCTAAGTTCATCAGATAAAATTGGTCAAAAATATGCTTCTAATAATCAGGAATAGTGACAAATCAAGATTATATTTTTCGAGAGATGGAGCTAATGTCATTTCGTTTCGAGCTAATGTAAGTAACTTTACATTCGAGAAATGTCTTCTTTAATTTAAGTTTTACGCAAAACTATTTTTTAGACTTGTGTCACTCTTCTCGCCGGGGTGCGATATATATTTTTTAATGTTTTGTTTTCTTGGGTAATTATTTCTTTATTATATGTATAATCTTTACACTTAAATGTATTTACAAATACCAATTTTTTGTTCTGTAATTGGGATATATATAATATATACCGAGAGTTTATTTTATCAGTAAACATAGGGTAGGTATATAATTGCCATAGTTACGATATGAATGTTTGACAGCAATGTATTGAAGCGTTTATTTTATGAGTAAATATAGGCGTTTAACATGGGAAGCAGTTTGTGTTCGGCAAAAAATCAAGCCATGCTATTGAACATGATAATAGTACATTACATATTGTACATTATTTAATATTAATTACTTTAATAATACTGAAAAAATTGCAATAAATTACAGAAATTGTCAAATAAATAATTGTTTCACTTTTTTATTATGCAATATGAAAAGATTTACAAATGTCTTCGTGAAACAGTGATTATAACAGTTGCGTCTGAAAGTTTTGGTTGGGGTTCGATTCCCCGTTGGGGTAATTATTTTATTTTTTACATAAAAATTGTTGAATTTTTAAAAATCAGTTTATATTTCCATATTACAATCATTTAAAAATAATAATAACATTGTAATAAATAAAAAGAAAATGAGAATAATTGATTACAATAATCAAAATATTAATCACAATTTCTAAGGTTTAATTTTTTCATTTGACAGATCTCATAATTCAACTCTTGTCAATAAATAATATTATTATTAAATATGCTCTAAATTGCGAATTTTAATTTGCGTTTTTTCGTAAAATAAAAAGAAATCGTGATTAATCTTAGTCTCATATTAGTAGTTTTTAATTCTGAACAACTTTTTATTTACAACTTTTTTCTAAAATTAATAGGTCAGCAACTACAGCAAAATGAAAAAAATAACATTGTATTCCCTATATTACGGATTCCAAGTAGACACCCGGTAGATAAAAAGGGTACGAGTATCAAAATATTTTGACTCATACATCCAAACATCCTGAATGTTTAGAAAATAAACAAAATGTCTCGTGGCCGCGTGCCAGAATGTCTGTTCATGAATCTAGGGAACTAAGTTCGATCCCGCCCAAATCAAAAATTTATTTCGAATTTTAAGTGGCAAAAAGTGACCCCTGTGGTGCACTCTCCACGCCAGCAATGAGTGCCCGTGAGATGACGCCTAGTAAACGCTCTCAGGGTACGAATATGTCTTCATCTTTACAGATATGTGTACAAAGCAAATTGGCTCACTTAGCTATGGGTAATATGCCGTGATGATATATTTATTTATTTAAATATTTAACAATATTAATCTTTTTCAGGATAAATGGTTATTAGACTATTTATTGCACTAGTATTTTAAATAAATGACCAATACTTAATGATCAATAACTAAAAATGTAATTGAACCTAATATAAGACATTTTTTAGCATTGAATCAGTTTCGTTTTCTAGGTATCGTTAAAATACTGTATTTTGAACTAATGACGTATAAATTTCAAACTGTCAAATGTAAATTGAACGTTTGAGTAAGTTTGAATTTGTGGTGGACATAAAAACTATTCAATACACTGTAATTAAAATAAACTGGTTCCTTGCCTGCACTATTATTTTCTAACAGGTAAAATCTATATTTTTATTGTGTTAAATAAAAGTGATATAAACAAAGTTACTACGTTTTAATTTATACTTAAAATGTATCACAAAGTGAAGGCTGAAATAATAAATAATTTTTTCTAAATTTTTATATTATTTTTACCAAGAAACGTTTTATTATCTCAAATAATAATGGAGTATCCAGAATTATTAATTTTTGAATTAATTTGTAATGATTTAAAAGCTCTTCTACGAAATATTTTGAAACTGTTTCAAACCAGATCGGTTTGAAAACATGCGAAACTGTTTCAACCAATTTCGTCTCTGACGTCACCGTTGCGTCGCCAAAACAATGGTTTGAAACACTACAAAATAGTTTCAAACCAATGTATCACCAAAAAAACCCTCTAATCCAAATAAGCCGCAACTAACCTAACCATAACTTACCCGAACCTTCTATCCAGAAACACAATATTCATATTTATTGATCAAAACTATATAATAATGATAATAACATCACAGCATATTACCCATTGCTGGGTGAGCCAATCTGCTTTGTACGCAGATATTGTTAATGATGATGACATATTCGTACCGTGTGGGCGTTTACCAGGTGTCACCTCACGGGCACTTTTCACTCATTGCATGGAGAGTGCAGCACAGGGGTCACTTGTGCGCTTGTGCCAACTAAATTCGAAATAATTTTTGGCAAAGATCGGGATCGAACCCGGGTCACCAGATTCGCGACCAGACACTCAGACATACGGCCATAAAGATATATTCATCAAATAAATAAACTATAATTATTTTATGTAAAAACAATAAAAAATATGAAAATTTTATGAATAAAAGTACTGCCACATGAACTGTAAGTAAATATGATAATATTTATAAGCTGAAATTTAAATTACTTAAGTTACATGTACCTAATATTATTTTTCTATGTCTATAATAAATTGGTTTGAAAGATATAAATGATATTTGATATTTGTAATGAAATAACTATAAAACTAATAAAACTTCTATCATTTGACATAAGTTGTGTAAATGATTTTCGTATTTTATTTACGCTACTACCATCAATACATATATGGCATTTAAGTTGTCTTACCTAATTTTTTTTTTCTGTAAATTCATGTTGGTAATACTGACTGAGTACTGCAGTTTTTCAACTCATTCAGCTTCAGATCTATTATCTGTCAAATATGAACTCAGTATTTTGGGTGTTCAAATTGTCTACTCGTCTGTCAAATTTCTAATTTGTTTCAGAAATGTTATTTAAGGTCGTATAAAAAGTCTTGTTTGCAAACAAACTTTATGACATTCGGTCAATAATTTTCGTGATTCGGCAAGCCTCGTCACGAAATACTTGACCTCATGTAATAAAACATTTATTTACAGTTCGCACTCTTGTTGCATGAATAACTATTAAATAATCGTAACTATTGTAAAGAGTACACAAGAGTGAAATAAAAACATAAGATAAGCGGCTATTTTTTAGACAAAACATATCAATGGGTATATGATATATTTATTTATATGAATGTAAATGAAATATAATTCATACTGACAAAATAAGCTTGAATTCTATAAATATGAGTTGATAAATATTATGAATGAAATGAAGTAAAAGTATTGTGTTTGGGGAATACGATTAGGTATATTGAATTATATTTTGTATTTGTACATGCCGAAAAAACTTTTAATATGTATACTAGATTTTGTAAGTACCAAAATAATAGTTTATTATTATTATTATTATTATTATTATTATTATAATAAATTTACATAAATTCATATTTTAAATGTAAAATATTATAAATCATATGTGCCGAAAGTTTAAACTTTATAAACAAAATGTTCAGTCCAATGAACAAATAAATAAAACTAAAGTTTTGAACAAAAGAATAAATTTAATAATATTTAAACAAATGGAATATTTGTTGAACAATATTTTACAGTGGGGTGTGTCAGTATACTAATTTACAAATATTTGGAAATAATCTGAAGAAAAAACAATAATTTTGAAAATAATTGGATAAATAAATGTACAATATGAAAAAATGACATGAAAAATAATTTTCAGAAAAATTTAATTGCTTTAATTATAATACAAAAAAAAATTAATGAACGTGTGTTATATTTCATTTTCAAAAAAATATCAAGTTTCAATTATCAATAAATTTTATACTAATGTAAAAGTTAATCAAAAATTCATAAGCGTTTGAAAAGTAAAAATAATCTATATCATTCATAAATATTCTACTACAATAACACATTGAGTTTAAATAAGGTAAATAAACAATACTATTTATTTTCATCTGTCAAACTGTCATAACCAGCTGCAAAGTTATGTATTGATATTATTAGATATTTTTGCCTTTCTTACATATTTATAGACTTCTTAAAATGAGTAAAAGTTCATTTGCGTAACTTCTATTGCTAAGAAAAAAAAATAGCTAGCAAAATATTTACGAGTTATAAAGTAAGTACATACTACTGAAACATATTTGTGCCTAATTAATATGTATATACTATAATTTTGAATGAATCTAGACGCAAAATTATGTTAAGGAAAACTATAACCATACAACACAATTTCATGGGCAGTAAAATATAAAACAAAGACATAAGTTACTTTTCGCAACAATGTTCTTTAAAATTCATATTGGTAACTTTGTTGAACACGCCTATTAATTCAATTTTGACAGTAACCTGACTATTTCCAGCAAACAAAACACGTAATTTCAGTGAAATTCACATTTTTTTTCATTATACCGTTCACAAAAAATACTTCACGTCCTCCATCTGTTTTTTTCGCCACACATACAAACATACATAGCAACACATACGTGCGTTAACGATTAGGTTAAAACTAGCCCGGAATATGTAGAAATTCACATATTTCGATTATATTTTCTTAAGAATCTGTTACTGCTCAGCTGATAGGACAATTAAGCAAGATAAACAATAATAAACAGACAGCTGGGCGCTGAATATGTATTGATAAGTTATTTGTTATTGAATTTTCGTTTTTTCCCGAAATTTCGACATTTTTGATAGTAAAATAATGAGAAAATATTAATAGTTTATTGTTCGTGAGAGTAGAGAACATTATTGTTATAAATAATAATGATTAATAAAGGAGGAGTAACAAAGAAAATGAGAAATGACAGTAAGTCAGCTGATTGAGCCATTAAACATGATATATAGTAATAAACATTGGTTGATTGGTTCGGCTGGGCTGTGTCGTGTATGTTTACTTACAATTTAAACTTATTGCTATTGGGATGACTAAAGTTATCAAGGCTGAGATGGAGCGGCCCGGGTCCGGGACCAGGTGGAGCAGGGCCGTCGGAGACATGGCCCGGAGGAGGCGGAGGCCCAGGGACCGGTACAGGCACGGGCACGATGCCCCCGGGCACGGGCACGTTGCCGACACCGCCCGTCTCCATACTGGCCCCAAGCAGAGTTGCAGACTCCCGGAACAGAGTAGCCACCTGCATCTAAATGCCAATGCCGCCACTGCTGCTCACACTAACCACCGAGAATCACTCGCACTCGGGCATTTTTACACTCCGACACCCATACTACCACTGCGTCCCATCTTACAACACGCACACCGACTCTTTTTCCGCGATTCTTGAAAATTCGTTCAAACAGTAATTGCATCAACAACCTCACCCTTTAAAAATACTACTACCTCTGTGATTGGTTCAACGAACGTTTCGGAAAAATCAATAGAATGTAATCTGGTGGCATTTTTGTCAAAGTCCTACCGGATGTTGGCGTCGGTGTCTCGCCGTACCTCCACCGGCGTCGCTGCGCTACTGCTCTCCAATCCTGCTTTCTCCTCAACCTCATCCTGCCGCCTACACACCATTTTTCGTATTTCGCGCTCCTGCTTGTTTCTAGGTTCATACAAATTTATAAAACTGCACTTTCCAAAAAAATTCTTAACAAAAAACCAAAAATTTCCAAAAATTAATCCTTACATTTCATAAAAATAACAGAAATAAATTTATTTGTAATTGTTACTTATATATTTCATTTAAAAATTCAATTATATAAACTTGTTCAACAAATATTCATAACTTGTAAGTTAAAATAAATTCATTTTTCAAAATAATTTAGAATATATTTAATAATTTTTATATTTATTTTAAAATGAGTCACTTTCAAAAAAATATTTTTATAGCCAGTTGCAGGAATATTTAATTGAGAATTAAAGAAAAATTAAATTAAGATCAACATTTTTATACGTATAAAATATATTATGTAAATATTGATTTTAATTTATTTTTTGCTTAATTTCTAATTAAAATATTGGTGCAACCGGCCATAAATCATTTTTATTACTAAGAAAGCTAATTTTTTTTTAAATGTATAGGTATATTTTTCAAATTTACCTCCTATTCATTTTTTATTTCAAATTAATTGCAATTTATTTTTTCTAAAGAGATAATAAATAAATGTTATTTTTATCTGATAAAGTTTTTATGTAAATGTTACTGTTGTATTTTTTGCCTTTTTTGGTTCATTTACCTTGATAATTGAAAGGGGATACCGCGGATACACTCCATCTACTCTTTGTATTACTCAAGGATAAATATAAAATCTTATTATAGTTTTTTAAAAATATTTAAAAACGATTTTTAAAGTTTATTTCAATTTCCTATTAATTTTTGTGTTTTAATTTATACATTTTCATGAATTTATGATAATAATATGTTACATTTAAAAAATAAGAATAAATATATAAATATAATAACCTGCCAGTAGATTTGAAAACGATAACACAAATGAAAATATAAAATGTGCCTGGCAGATGGCAGCACAGCCGTCAGTCCGAAGTATAATGTTTGTATTTAGTCTCATTTGTGTTGAATGTGGTTTATGATCTATGATTGTCATGTATTTAGTGATGTGACTGTTAAATAATTTTCTATGCTATAACCTATTAAATTTAGTATTATAAACCATTATTTTTTGTTTATACGTTTTAATTACATAATTTCAATGTATATAATTATTATTTGTGACTGACAATTACTCCACGTAATGTATTTTGTTCTGATGTTTAAGTTAATATTACATAGATATGTGCAATTTTGCTGAGCATTAAGATGGGAAATTGTTTGAAAAGATCCACAACAGATGATATATCACTACTCCGAGGCAATGACAGTGTAAGGGAATCGTCGTCTGATCAGCTGGGTTCGCCATCACCGTATCAGGTTAATTTTCATTTTTACTTATTTATACACAAATCTCTAAACTACATTTATAAACGTTATGAATCCTTTATTCTTTCAAAAATTTACATGGAACAAAAAATTTGGGAGTGTAATGCTGTGATGGAGGAATTTTACAGCAAGCAACTGTCTCTTTGTTTTTGTTTAGCTACTGCGATAAGTTTGTTTCGAGATACGTCAGTGGGAGATGACAATTAACATTTGTTTGTTTTAGCCTCTGTATCATAAACTTAACATGGGTTTATCAAAGTAAAATTATTGTTTGACATCTGCCACAATGTTTTTGATTGTAAAAAAGAGCATTCACTTTTGATAATGTTGGAATGTATTGCTGTAGTACATTTACCTCTTTTATTTTTATGACAAAATATTTAAAAACTATCCGTTTTGTCCATATTTTATTACATTTATTTTAAATATGGGGCCAAATTAGAATCGTTACTTTTTACAAGACGAGATTTGTTTATTTTATATTTAATATGATTTTAATGAAAAATGCTTATAAATTTCACCTAGAACATAATACTAAAATAAACAATGTTTAAAGTATGAATTAAAATAATGAAACACTATAACTATGAAATATTATTCCTCTGAATATTACTGTTATTTTTTTGCAAAATGTAGACAAAATATTTTGAAAATATTAGGAAGTAATTTGATCTTTGCAATTGTATTACGGTTAGTCATACAATACTGTTTAAATAATTCAACACAACAAATATTTATATTTCTTATCTAAATTATACCTGTAATACTTATGTACAATAGTTTTTAAAACAACATGTAATCGCAATTAATCTTTACAAATAAGAATCAATTTTACTTTCTTGTATTATCTATTTATATATCAAGCTATTTCCTTTCTTGATTTATGAAATTTATAAGTAAAAAATTAAAGTTTTTTGTTTTTATCTGTATTATAATTTATCAATGAAATTGATTTATATAATTTATCAGAAGATTTGTTTATTAGCATAAAATCTAAAGTAGAAGATATACGACAGTAATTGATGTTTTATTGGAATTTATAACAGTTGACACTTTGTAACCAAAAAATTTGGCTTTTGAAAAATTAGCAGCCAAAATATTTACATTTGCTCAGAATTTTAACCTTTATATCGTTTTCAAGAACAGTGTAACCTTAGGTTATAGGTTGTAACAGTAAATGAGCTACCTCTAATAATTTCTATATTATTAAAAATACAATAAAATACTATATGACGTTCTTATAAAAGACCTAGGGGGACATTCGAATAGAGGAGAAAATATTTTTTTGAAACCAGTGGTTCTTAAGTTATAATACAAAGTTAATTTTTTTTAAATGGGATAGTATATGTTTTAGGCTCATTCAATAGAGTATTTCTTTCTGAATTCAACAAAAATATTGAGAAAAATTAAATTGAAATTTAAATAAATATAAAATTTTTCACAATATTTTTGTTATTTAGGGATATAAAATTATTATATGGTTGAATTGACCATTTTCAATGAAAATGAAACATCCATTAACATTTTTGTGAACTAAAAATTATATTCCTAAGATTTGAAGTTCAAGGTTAGAACTGTTGAACTAAATAATTTAGTTCATTTCTCATATGTTCATGCACCACTCATACACGGTTAAAGATAGAATAACGGACGATGAAAGTCTGAATTCAGCATGAAATTATCTTTCTTTTCATGTCACGCATGTTTTTTTTTTACAATATCGGATCTCGAGTTACAGCCGTTTGAAGTAAAAAAATCATGCGTGACATAAAAAGAAAGAGAATTCACAGAGAACATCGGATCTCTCACTCTAACTAAGCAAGCATGCGCACATCAAGGTCAATTCAGAAAAAAATACTTTATCGAGTAGGCCTAAAAAATATATACCATCCCATTTAAAAAAATATTACTTTATGCTATATTTGAGAACCGCGGGTTTAAAAAAAATTTCTTCTTTAATCGGATATACCCCATGATCTCCTATAAGATTGTCTTTTAGTATTTTATTGTATTAACATAGAAATTATTTGAAGTAGCTCGTTTAGCTGTTACAGCCTGTATAATAAGAATAACAAACTAAATTATTTTTTAAAATGTATAACGTATGAAATAAATTGATTATATTCAACCGATAGGATATATTTCTACCCTGCGACCACTGGTCGATATATTAATACAGAAATAGGTACCCCGAGAATATATTTTGGCATAAAACAATGGTTGAAGTAGTATAAACTAAACAAATCTAGCTTGGGATACTAATTTAATTTATAAACGAGGTTATTGCCATATGACATTCTGTACATTTGCGGGAATTTACTATAAAAAATTTTAGAGCTACTGGAAATTATAAATAACCTTGTCCAGAATTGATTCTGAGTCATTCTCATAACCTGTCATCCTGTCAACCACGATCTTTATGTAATAAATGTATTAGCTCTCCTAAATATAATATATATAAAAGTATTTGGTTATTTTATCGTCATGAAAATATGCAATGAAGTACTTATTAAAATAATACCCTCTTAAATGAAATCAACACTTTAATAATACTCTTGAGTTGAAGTACCGTGAAACATACTTGATTGGGGTGTCACATGCTTAATGGTATTATTAGTTCCAAATTGCACTTCACCATAATAATATAATTTCTTTAAAGTTCTCAAAATTATCAAATTATATGACCTTGTATTGATAATTTTTAAGAGTAACAATCTTCAAAATAAAAATAACATTTGTAATATAATTTTCCATGTTTTCGATAATTTAGCATAAAATTTATTAATGAAATAAAATTATATATGTATAAGATATTACCATATTACCCTTTTGTGACAAGTAAAATTTAAGTTCACATACGATTCACAAATATACACAAACCTAATTCGTGCGACAACTATTAAAAATTATTTTGATATTTCAAGACAAGTGATCACGAAGAATTTTTCAAATTTGCAAGAATGTTTATACAATTTTAATTTTTTTTTTTCTTGTTTTCTTGTTCATGGAGACAGCATTATTTCCACATCTTAACTCACCTTCCATTATAAAAGTTCTATAATAATGTTATATACATTTTGTATATTAAAGGAAATTTGTTTCCAAATATCTTTTTCTCTTTTTGTATTATATTTTGTATCTTTTATCATATAAACTACTATTTTGTTGTACATAACGTATAATTGGGGATTTCACTCATCGAATTTTTATATAAATTATATACATAATTATTTCTTCCCATATAATTGTGTATTGCCGCAAATTTCTTTTCTATATGTTTTATCATTTTTTTTAAATGCTAAAATATATTACACATTTTCAAAACGCGCTGTTATTTGCGGGCTTGATGACACTACCGAACCCGGCTCCCTTTTATTGGCCGAGACTGTAAGTAGGCGTTCCCATCATCAAACCAGTGACTGCCAGGCTGTTCCACTGGAGTATTTGGTTATAATGGTTATGCGGCTACACGCTATTATTTTTACAAATATTTAAATATGTACTAATAAACTACAAATACTATATACTAAATTTAATATAAGTAAAAGAAAAGAAAAAAGATCAAAATGAATTTTTCAAATATAAAGCGATATAACCTTAGCCGTTTAGAATCTCTGGTAACAGCAGCTGCTGAGAGAGAAAGCACGATATAATGCCATTGCTTTTCACCACTGGGTTTGCTTACGTCGTAAGGAGGGAAACGCTTAGTACCAAATATTTGCCATTTTTTTCTTCCATAAGAATCCGAATTTTAAAAAAAAGGAAATTAAGGAATTTCTGAATTTAAAAATACTACAACATATAAAAAAATCAAATCCTCGGATCGTAAGTTTGTCAGGATCGACACCGACAGTCGACATCCGACAACTCCTACAGTCAAATTGCGTACGCGTACGACATCCGACAGCGACAAACGACTTATTGTAGAACAGGCCTTAGTAAGCTGTTCAACAATGGTCCCCCGTTCACAGGGTTATGAATAATCCGGGTTTTTGTAGAAAAGTATAACCCACTTGGGGTTTATTGTTTTTTTTCCGGGTTTTTGTGGGTATTTCTGGGGTTCTCTGTATTTTGTTTTATTTACTAATGTCCCGTAAAACTTTATAGAGTGATTTATACATAAAGATTTAGAAAATAAATTTCTAAATTTTCGTGTGCTAAAATTATTAAATTTACGCTTTTGATATTCGACTAAACTTAATTTTAAGTTGTGGTAAAAAGGATTTAGTATGCGATTATTTCAAAAAATGAAATTCAAGTATACTGTCAAATATAGATATTTAAAAGTTAATTTACGCTCATTTCTTCAATTAACGCATACTAAATCTAGCTTTATCTCTTCTTTAAATTAACTTCATTCGGGCACTATAAGCGTAAATTTAAAATTATAACACTCAAAAAATTCAGGATTTTATTCTCTAAAATTGTATGTAGATAATTTTTGAAAAAACCTGTTTGCTATATGCCTATAATTTCGTATTTCTTTATTTAACTCTATTTTAGTAGGTATACGAATTTAATTTAATTGAGTGGGGATTTCTACTGGGTTTTTCTATCCGACCACAAAAACCCACATGGTTTTTTTTATTATTTATGGTATATTTTTTGTTGCAGGAACCAGTATCGGTGCAACTACCGTCCCCAATCTACCACCCGTCTCCAAGCGTGTCGCGGTCAGTAACCCAACTGACGGAAGAAGAACAAGTGAAGATAGCTAAACGCATTGGCCTAATCCAACACCTGCCGACAGGAAAGTACGACGGGTGCAAGAAGAACCGCGAGTGCGTGATCTGCATGATGGAGTTCATGATCGACGACGCGGTGCGCTATCTCCCCTGCATGCATACTTACCACATGTCTTGCATCGACGATTGGCTCATGCGCAGTCTCACGTGTCCTTCCTGCATGGAGCCCGTGGATGCTGCGTTGCTCACCAGTTACGAAGCCAACTAAAACTAAAAGCAATCAATGTCAAACCACCAAACACAACATCAACATGAATGTAAAGTGTGCCTTTCAAACTGATTCTCAATTTGATTATGATATTCACAGCAGACCACCTGCAAATATTAGTGAAATAAACTGTGATCTGATCTGTCTCCAAATATCTTGCTTTCTATATGTCAATCCGTATCAATGAGACAGTAGTGTATTTTATTCTAAGTAATTGTCCACTGGTTATTTGTTACTGAGATCGAGATGTTGTCAAATTTTCTATAGATCTGAACTCACTTTGGGGGGTAAATCACTAATACATGACACTACACCAGCATATACTTCATTTCACCAAAACTCCAACGATCGTCATTAAATTACAAATCAAAATGAAACACTGTCACTAAATAAATACCTACAGGGTGTTATCTAAGTAAGCGTAAGTAACGCTTAAGCGGTGGAAGATCTAACCCTATACATAGTAAATCTATAAGAACTGGAGCCCCTTCAAAATTTCTTTAAAAACTAAAAGCAATGTGTTCTCTGCAAAAATGTTGTTTGTTAAAACTGACTTAAATTGAAATGGTGTACAATTTAAATTCGGTTTATTCAGTGCTGTAGTCGTAAAATTAGCAGAGGGTATACGCTGAAAATATATTTGGAAACATAGGGTATACGCAGGGGGGCGGCAATAATTAATAAAAAAAAAACACGCAGGGGGGGGGGGGGGCAAAAATCAAGAGAAAATGGCAAATGGTCAAATGCCTTATAATTGAAAATTACATTT
Source organism: Ophonus ardosiacus (assembly GCA_943142095.1). Taxonomy (NCBI): domain Eukaryota; kingdom Metazoa; phylum Arthropoda; class Insecta; order Coleoptera; family Carabidae; genus Ophonus; species Ophonus ardosiacus. The sequence goes on along the minus strand of OW964833.1, from coordinate 44,230,504 downwards.
TTTCAAGGGATGTGAAGTTACATGTTTTTTCCCTTTCATATATAAAAATAAATTTCCAGATCACAGAACATTTTACAAAAGAGAATATATTTATCTGGATAAACTGTCTAAAATCGAAACTCAACACGATATGCGCGCGACTATTATACATTGTGACTTAGTACGAAGTTAATGTCATCTTTTAAATTTTCAACTAAAATTCAAAATACAAAAACTACAAACACAAAGAAAAAAATTAAATAATTAAATACTGCCTTACGTATAAAAGTCGCAAACCAGCCTACTACGAATCGTACATTTTGCGAAAACGGTATACGGCTTCTATATAACAAAAATCAAAATTAAAATTTCAGTAATATAGAAGGCGACGCCATTCAAATAAAGTACATTTTATAAACATAAAGATAATTCCAATATAATTTCTAAAAAAATGAAATTGTGGGATAAAATTTTCATTAGTTGATTTAATTTTTATAATTTTTGTCTCAAATATTTAAAAGCAGAGGGTACACGCTCGGGCACTTAAAAAATCCAGAGGGTATACGGCGTATACCCGCGTATACCTTCGACTACACCCCTGGGTTTATTACTTACATATAGTCAGGTATATTTTTCTAAAAATTGATTGTGGGAATCTTAAATATCCATTATCTGTCACGATGACAATGTTCTTATATATCAATGGGGTATTCCACTGAGATATGGTTTTTTTGAAATTTACTAAAATACACACACCGGCAAAATTAGGGGAACATTAAAAAAATTATGTAAAAATAAAGTTTGAACCATCTGTCTTTAATATTTGTGTTTTTAATTCTATATGTATAACAAATAATGGTGTAACACCTAAATGTAGCGACCAAATAAGGATTGATGATCATTTATCGAGGTGTTAGATATTGCTCGATCTTTAGTTTTATTGAATATGGGTGTTTAATTTGTGTTCACTATAGAGCAAGGGTTAACAATCTTTTCTGCATTTGTTGTTGTTTCAATTATATTTGAAGCAAAAACTATGTTTTAAAAAATGGAAAATTATATTTTTAAGTAATAATAAATAAATTATAAATAATGGAAAATTTAGTTTTTTAGTCTTTGCAGTGTAAATTTACTGCTACCAAATTCAGTCAAATAAATCATCAAAAAATATCGCAAAAATATATTTTTTTTGTGTTCCTCTAATTTTGCCGGTGTGTGTATTTGAATTTTACCGGAATAATGTGCATTTTCCTGTTGATAGATCAGAGTGATGACGACAACGCTGCCACTGCTTAAATGTAGAAACATAATCGCTTGGTGGCAGTACAAATAATATAATTCTTATTCATATCTCATTTTGGTGATGTTTGATGTTCATATTAATTATCTTAATTGTTTATTGTTTTGTTAATATGACAAAACAAAACAATCAGCTGACTGTTCATCAATGGCGTTCATGCAAATTCCGGTTTACCGTACAGTCGGGTTAATAAGTTTTGAGAGCTGTCATCGGGAAATCTACGTCATATGCTTTACGCGCATTATACAAAATTATTATGAACAATTTTGTCATTTTTCTCTTTTTATATAGAGTAATCTATTATTCTACAATAATTTTATTATAGAGGAATACCCCATTGTGACAGGTGTGACATTTTTTTCGAGAAAACACATTGATTTTTTGTTACATAATTTAGAACTACGACGTAATTGGTCAGTTTTAAAGGGCTCCAGTTCATACAGAAAGTATATAAAACAAAAATTATGGCCAGATTTACTATCTATAAGGTTAGCTCCACCATTAGTTACGCGTTTTACGCTTACTTACATAACACGTATATAGTAAATTTAATTTTATTCGCAGCAAATGCTAATGAAAATGTATATAAAATAAATAGCATTCCTAGGACAAGTTATTAACAATAATTATATGTATATGTAAGTGCACATAAGCTGGATTATGTTGTTATGGAGAGAACAACTTTCAAAGAATCCATTCTGAGATTTTGTACAAATCTTACAAACATAAAGTAATTTGTGGTAAAGCGTGCTAAGATGTTTGGGGCGTATAAATGTTATGCCAAACCATGTTTTGGTGAAATGAACTATATAAGATTATACTTACAATTCTGCAATTTTCAATTATAGTTTTCCAGAATTATGAATATGTGATAGATAGGTATAAAATTATTCGCGGATTGATTTTGCGTGCATATGCTTAATATATAATTAAACATTATGTATAAAGTTTTAATTTGCCAATATGAGTGCAAAATTAAAATTTTGTATATAAGAACGGGGAAGTAAACAAAAAATACATGAACGTAGATTTAGAAACTAGATGTCAAACAAAATAATTCTTATATGTGATACAAAATTCTAAAAATTAACTTCTATCAATAGGTTTTAGTTCATTTCTGAATTGTAATGTTTTTTAAAAATTCGTTATATTTGTTTAGTTACCTGTCGTAAAATACGAACAATATTAAGTTATTTATTTAATTAAAAAATATGAATGATTTTTTGTTTGTTTAAAAATCACATTTTAATTTTTTTATGTTAGATTGTTTATGTAGTAAAAAAAATTATTAAAAGTTAAAAGTATCGTATTGAGGGATTTACCTCTCAGATATGTAATTCATAATAAATTCACCTTTAAAAGGATAGCTGTGATGATTACTTTATCTAATGTATTAATTAATTAATAACTAATAGATTTATTACTGACATTATGGTTTTCGGATTATTTAATTGTTGTAGTTGCATTTTGGTTACGTTAGACCACAAATATCTTTTGTTTATATCAATACACAGTATTCAAATGTTTAAATTTTATTTAAATAACACACGACTGTAATATTATTGTTAAAATAGGTTATATTAAATTATTTGAAAAGTGTAAATTGACTTAAAATGATTTAGAAGAAATAATTTCTCGCCTTCATGTTTCACTCAATTCCGTTAAATCCACAACGAATAAAAATGTAATTTTGCAACAATAATAACATTTATGCTGGTAGTAAATTTATTTCGCAGCGCATAAACATAAAGGCGTAGAACTGAATTTTATTTATTTTTATGATTATTTTAAATGTAGCAATTATAGTTCTTGTTTTCTCAATATTTTCGGCTTCCAATAACATTTTAATGGGTAAATAAATATGGGCTAAACAAACTAGACATGTAGAACATAAATTCTCACTTTGATAATCATGTGAATAAATTTTCTATTTTTAGAACATATTTATTAACATAATTTGATTGAGGAAATTTATGTTAATAAATATGATTGTAAAATAGTCTGAAAATCTTTATTCATTTATACCATTTAATAAAGAATAAATGTATAATTGAACTGTAAATTGTTCATAGATTTTTATTATAATAAAAAATTGAAACAATAATTTTTCTTTTTTTTTTTGGGAGACTGTAAATATATTACGTGGTTTGGTTGCCATTGAATTTTATATAAAATTTGTTTGATGCTCAAAACGCTTTAATTTTGTATATATGTATACAAAGGATATTTAGTGGCTAAGATTATTAAAAAGTATTTCATTGTTATAAAATATTACTAATAGAATTATTGCTTATTATTCAGTTAACATGTGACATTTTGACTATCCTAAACAAATTAATAAATGTTAACAATTTTATTAAATTTACATTTCTGCTATTAGCGTAATTATAAAACTTGATTTTAAAATATTAATTTGTTCCGAACATTTATATGTAATAGCTATACGACCAGTGACGTAGCCAGAAATACTCGACGAAATATACTTACAATTAGTGATAATAATTGTACATATGAACAGTTTTGTTATTTTTTCCTTTAATTTTCTGATTACGCCACTGCATACATCATGAAATATGTCTAGGAAAATTTTTAAATAGGAAGGTATAATATTTTTAGAAAAAGTTCTTTGAAGGGTGCAGTACAATATAGAACAGTGTAGTGTAAATTGTATTAATTAAACAGTAATTATTCACATAATTCAAAGTTATTTATTATATTCCTTTTAACCAATAAATACAAATTATAATCTGGAAAGTTACAAAAACTTCGAATATTTAGTACATTATTGAGCAAATCGAAACAATACATGACTGCGTAAGTACTAAACATACATTAACTTAAATAAACTACTTATTGTCAACTCTCTTATATAAAACATAATCTGACATGACAACTAAAATGACACTGACAGAGATTGAGATTGCTTTTGACATAACTTCATTAAATCATATTGTTAACCTTAAACATTTTTGTGTACAAATGCAACAATATAAATTCGGATACTATCTCATAACAAATAGTAAATATAATACTATCATGTAATAACTTCATTTAAATATCGACTATAACGATAAAATAACTGGTGAAATAAAACATTTTGCGATATACCTACATCCATTTAACTTGCAATATTCAGTGCGTTACACAAACTTATTCAATATAGAAAACCGATCAACATTTTTAGATGTCACATAGATTTAACATACTTAAAAATGTACATACCATTTAAAAATTATGTGAAAATATAAACAAATTGTCTGAATTCAACTAAAATTAATTATTTTGTTTATATTTTACTTCATAATTAATTATAAACTTATTAATATTTTGTACTACTATATCTATGTTTATTTTTACTAAAAATGACAGATTCAACCATTTACATTGAATAAATCTGTATAAAAAAACATTTTGAGCCGTCAAGTTTAAATAAAATACTGAATAGTTTAAGTACGTAGATTTAAGCACACTTGATCCATAAATAGTAAAAAATCACTCATTAGTTTTGTAGGCACAATATTAAAATGTAAACTTAAGTACATGTAACAATAAATAACAATTATTCGAAGAAATACAGGCCGAACCTACAAAATAACAAGCAATTTTTAAATATGAACACATTGAATGTCATGTATCGCTCTTTGTTTAATTTATTGCTTGAAGATCAACTGTGCTTTAGTGTATTATATGTATATATATAGTAGAATATTTATATGTTCAACGATTATCCTATTTTACTATCAAGAATGTAATATTTGTAAAGTATAAAATACAATGGCCCAGCCGAAAATTTACAATTAAAATCACTGACAATAAAACAGTAAAATATCAATTCCATATTTAAGAATTTTAGAGCTACCTAAAATAATTTAAAATAATAAATATATCACATACCATTGTCAGAAAATTCAGATCTTGGTTGCCGTCATGATATATTTATTCTCTAAAATAAATACGAAACATAACGTACAAGAAATTGACGATTGGTGTTAATTGTTTTACTCGGATAAAACAATTGTTATCAATTATAGATAAGCACCTATTTACGAAAAAATTGCGATTTCGAAATAGAGACATGAATGATAAGTAATATTTCCTTATAATTGCTCAGATAAGAATGAAACTACTATACTATTGTTAATATTGATTTAATATACAGTATGACATGAGAAAGTCTAACTACTGTCCGGACGGGAAAATTACGTCCGTTTTAATACTATAAATACCTTATGCCACTTTAAAAACGTATAATGAGCAATTATATTTACTTAGAATGTTAATTATATTTTATAATCATAATCAGTCCAATATGAATATTAATAGCTAATAAAGTTTCAATAAGAATTTTATGTTACTTCTATATTAATTTTATACAAGTCTTAAAACATTTTTGGAAAAAATACTCACTATACGGCTAATTATTTCTTAAAAATCACAACCATTTTGGAGCAACTGATGAATACTGACAAAAGTTAGGTTAACAATTCAAACATTTAAGTTCAAAAGAATCTAATTGTGAAAACCGAATATTATTGAACCATGTTACAGGAAAACTTTCTACTTGCTAATCCGAATGTAAAGTCAAATACGTAAGTATTTTTCTACCTATTTCACACATATTTCTCAATGGTACAGATATATTATCATTAAGGTAATACCGCTATTTGCGATAGAATTAGATTGGCACACCAAGAATTAGATAAATATAATGACTTATTTATTTATAAATATAAATAAAAAAGACGCAGATGAAAATACAGTCAAAACTCTATAACTCGAAATTTGATAAGTTGAAAAATTCGATAATTCGAAGTCAACCCTGTTCCCAGATGCATTTATGGATAAAATTGAACTCCTTAACTCGAATACGAGACTCTATAACTCGAAATAAATCTGTAATACTACCGATACTACATTCTCATAATATATACATGTTGCGGATTACGGCCCCATCAGCGCATAGTATGCGCATGCGCTGACGCACTGACATTTAGGAATCTACGTTACGGAAAACCTTGCTCTTAATTTGAACAAGAACAGCGCGTTGTGTTGACTGCAAATAGCCAGAGCTAATCTAATTACAAATGGTAGAAGTAAAAAATCTGATGTGGAAACCACATGACTTCCTTGTACGCCTGTTAAACTACACATATTTTGTTAATAATTAAAATATGTATTATAACAGACCCAATCATAATATTGCACGTATTTGACATAATTTGACAATGACATTATTTTTTTTTTATTTTTTGTCCTAATCCATAGCAAACTTCATTACAAAAACAAAAAAGTACATAATTTTTAAATTTACATATCTCGCTTAAACAAAGAGCTAATTTAATGATACTTGATGTGTTAGACGCAGAATTTAATTCTCTAAAACTTTTATTTGAAGCATTTATTTCTAAAATCAAAATAAAACCATTTTTGTTTTTTTAGAGAAAAACTGATAACAGCTTCAGGTAAAGTATCACTTCCGGTTAGACCATTTTAACCAAAATATATTATATTATTCCCATTGATATAAAAGTTTTATATACCAAAGTAAAGTACCACTTCCGGAAGTTATGTAATGACCAAAAACGGAGGTGCACAACTAGATAACAGTTCTAAATACAAAATTTTAACTTTCTACGGCTTACCGTTTTTCAGTTATGCGAGATACGTACGTACGTATAGACGTCACGACAAAATTAGTCACAATGGATTCAGGGATGGTCAAAATGGATATTTCCGTTGAAATCTGAAAACCGAAATTTTTCGCGATTACAATACTTCCTTTACTTCGTACAGGAAGTAAAAAGTAAAGACATACCATTTTCATTCAGATTGTGAAGAACAATACTTCTTTCTACCTCGTAGAAAACTCGATAACTCGAAATTGAATTTCATTAAACTCGATAACTCATAAATTCGATATCTCAAAAATCGAAAACTTCGCTCTATCGACTTTTGATTATAACACTTAGGCATGTTCTACAACTGAGTCGGTTGTCGCTTGTCGTAAGTCGTTTGACGTTAGCAGCACCCGACATTGCTTTCTGCAATAATCGGAAGCTGTCGTAGCGAACTGTCACTTTTAAGTGAGGTTATGGATACTATATCTCTTCCAATTTATTTTAATTTAATTGTAATCTGTTGGTCAGATTAATAGTAAATAAATAAATAAATAAATATAGCTTCAAATAATAAAACTACGACGGCCGATGCAAAAGAGAAGAAAAAAAAATACAAGATGATGGTGGGTAAAACCTCATATTACCGTTTATGTTAGGCAAAATTTTGGTGCGCACAGAAAATTATTTTCATATTTCAAGTCAAGTGATCACGAAGACTTTTTTAAATTTACGAGAATGTTTGTACAACAATTTGATCAGTTGCATGATATTCTGAAACCACGATTACAGAAAACCTTTGCCAACTGATATTAAACTTGCTGTTAAGGTTAGTTAGTTAATTTGAAACAAATTATAATTATTTGTCCCCAAATATTTTTTTTTTCTTCTAAATCGTTATATAATTTATTTATTTTGTCCTACAGACTACTGTTTTCTTGTACATAATATTATTACATCCAACGTCATATCATTCATTTTTAATTTTCTGTTGACGTGACCTTCAATGTCGTTGTCGGAAAAGATGGGAAATGACCAACTTGCGTTCCGACAGCCGACAACGCCTACCGCCAAATTTCTGCGTAGTGAGCACGCGTACGACATCCGACAGCGACTAACGACTTATTGTAGAACAGGCCTTAGATTTTTTTGAACGTAAATGCTTTAATTACAAAATTTATACTGAAATATTGTACTGTTAGTTTATTTATAATTAACTACCGATTGTACCGTACTGATTGCAAAATTTTGATCAGTCTTGAAATTATTAATTTACACTCAGAAGTATCCTAACTTAAATTATTTTAATTTCTATTATAAAAATTACTTATCATTCGAGTCTCAATTAGTCAACAATAATTTAACTGTAGTAGTTATCACGTTGTTGGTACAATGGCAAAGGTGTCACAGGTGACAGATCATCTTCTTCGAGGCTTAGTTTTTGTGGTTGAAGAGGCAATGTTGCAAGGGCTTTCACTGTTAAACAATAATACGTTACTGTATGTTTTTAGAAACTAATTCAATTTTGTATTCCATTTGCTATTTAGATTATAGTTTAAAATAGATATTTTATCTCTCATAAAATACAGGCAGTCCCGAGTTACGTAAGTGATCCGTTTCACTACGTATGTCGGAATTATACTAGCAACACACATATACTAAAAAAACAAACAATTTAACACTTTACTAATGGACAAATAAATAAAAGTAAAATTTACAAATCTATTTTAGACAAACACTTATTTAAAAAAGTAATCCATAGTCCGATTATTTACCTTAAATCTAGAAGTATTCTTGCATGATTTTTTTACGGATTTCCGTAAATTGGACTTACGTGTGTTGACAGTCGCCTGTATATCTGCAGAGATTTGTTTCATACATATTATAAATTTTAACAAAATGCAACCCACAACTCCTATTTAGGCATAGGGAACTATTCAAAACCCAATAACGGCTATTATTTAAAATGTAAATAAATTGCCTGTGTCTACGAACACGTTAATCACTGCTTATGACGTAAATATTTAATATGTAGTTTTATAATGGGGTCATTCACTCTAACTTTTTTATTATTTTAAACGAAAGTTTGTTTAATTTTGAAGCAATTCGTAGTATTTAAAACTCTGAATTGTCTTTAGTGTAACCGCATTTTATTTTTAAAATCATTGTGACGTCACTGCTATCTTTCTCTCGCTGTGCACCAGACTCTATATTAGGCTGCGAGAGAAAGATAGCAATAGTGTGACGTCATAGTAACACTGACAACAAATTTCAAATATCTCGAAAAGAAATTATTAAAAAAAAATATTTTTTAATCTTAATCGTTATTTAATGAGTAGTAATTTAAGTACACAGTATACAGGGTGGTGGCGATTAGGGGTGAACATAGGGATTTAACATGGGATTTTACTTTTTTGCAATTTCCTGCTCTCCTGTTCATTTTACGGCAAAAACTGAAGAGTACAAAGATGTTCAGAATTAAAAGTTCAATATAAAACTTATTTTACATTTTTTATTATGTTTTTGGTTTTTTTTAAAAAGAAATTTCAAAATTTCTGTAGCAGTAGCCATGGAATTTGTCTTTTTTTCTGGTTGTCAAAAATTATTTATTTCTAAACGTCAATCATGCGTCAATCTAACTTACAAATTAAATAAAAACAAACAATTTTTAATTTTAGTACGAATTTTTTTATTAAGTAAACCATTCCAAATGTATGAAGTTTCAAAAATTGTTAAAAATTTGAGATTACAACTAATGTAAGGTCAAAGAAATTAATGAATTCAATAATAGTAAAACATCCTAACAAAGAGAATGAAGAAATAATTGTAACATAATTATTTGTAACAAAGTAAACAAAAAAAAAATTAACAAATTACAATAAATATTCAAATAAGCCACCATTCTCGGCAAGACAATAACCAAGTCTGTTGTAAAAAGAAGCTCTAACATTAGCTAATTGTCTTTCAGTAATTTTTCTACACTCTTCGAATATAGCTTCTCTTAATAAATCTAAATTACTATATTTTTGCTATAAATTTTACTTTTCAAATGTCCCCACAAAAAGAAATCGCAAGGGGCAAGATCAGGAGATCTTGCAGGCCAATTTATTTCACCACCTCGCCCAATCCATCGATTAGGAAAGATGAAATCTAAATATTCTCTAACATTCAATACAAAATGAGCCGGGCAGCCATCCTGCTGAAACCAAATATCCTGATTTAGTTGAGCAACATCTTCCAATGCAGGACCAACATTATTTTGTAGAAGTTCCAAATAACTGTCTGAATTTAAATTTCCCGTAATTTCGAACGGCCCTATTATTCGGTTATTGAAAATCCCAGCCCAAATATTAATTTTTTCATGATATTGGGTATTTGTGCATACATGCAATCGGGGATTTTCTTTGGCCCATGCACGAGTATTTTGAACATTTGGTTCATTGTTCAACGTGAATGTGCATTCGTCCGTGAAACAAATGGATGAAATAAAATGTCGGTCACGATTTGCCTTTTCCTGCATAATTTCGCAAAATATATTTCTACATTCAAAATCAAGTTGAAGAAGTTCTTGATGGGTGTGAAATTTATATGATTTATATCCATGCTTTTTTAAAATGTTCAGGACTGTTGAATGGTGCAAACCACACTCAGAAGCAATATGTCTTATACTGTACGTAGAATTTTAATTTATCATAGCCAATACCATTTCTTCATTCACTTCGTTATGACGTCTTCTATTATTATTTCCTTCATTACCTTCGTTCACAGCTACATTAGCTGTATTTTCAAATTTTTTAACAAGTTTAGAAATTGTTGTTATACTTGGAATTGGTGAATTTTCATACTTTATGGAAAATAAATCACGTACTCTTCTAAAACTATTTCCACCATAATAGTTTTTAATAATGAAGACTCGTTCCGCATTCATTATTGAATTAACTTTTTATAAAAAACGTATGACAGAAAGTGAATGACAATTATTTTTAAACATTTGAGTCAAGTCATGGCTGCTACTATTTAACTTAACAGAAAATTTGAAATTTCTTCTTAGAATTGTGAAGACATGAAAAACATAATAAAAAATGCAAGACCAGTTTTATTTTGAACTTTTAATTCTGAACATCTTAGTACTCTTCAGTTTTTGCCGTAAAATGAACAGGAGAGCAGGAAATTGCAAAAAATTAAAATCCCATGTTAAATCCCTATGTTCACCCTTAACCGACACCACCCTGTACATTTTATTATTTTTTGTTATGGTGGAGGACCCATTATATAGGTATTTTGTACGGCAGAGATACTTAACATATGGATCAATGTTATATTTTTTTAAATGGCATTTTATATTTTTTATATTAACTCATTGAATAGGGACTTTTCTTCAGAATTCAACGATTAAATAATTATCATACCCTTACATTGCGAAAAATTAATTCAAAGTTAGTATTTCATTTTTATTTTAATTTTTTTGAGTAGGCTAAGCAAACATTCAACTATTAAAACTTAAAACAAAAGAACAATATGGATACAATATATATAGTAAGTCGATGCACGTTAGATGCCTACATCATAAGCGGTGACAGACAGATAAATTTTATAAAGAAGCAAAACTCTTTCCCCTGCTCTTTATAGGAATTGTAGACACAATTATTATGCCCAATAGCAAATAAAATACAATTTATCTACACTAAAACAACGAAAATACGTACGTTACTATCGTATCACTAATAACAACGACTGGACTATATAATATCAAAAACACAAAACATTTTAGCACAAGTTAAAACATACGTACGTTTGTACCTTTTCCATGATCCACTACTAAGAATTTCATATCAAAATAATAATAATAAGAAAAAATAAAAGATTTTTCATATCCTAATAGTAAAACTCGGAGTAAAAATAATAAGAACTAAAAGGTGCTAATATAGCTAAATGAAAAATAATAATAGAACACACCTGCAAAACAAAATAAAATGAAAGAGTTGCCAAAATGCAGCCTAAGTCACCCAGACATCACTGCTTGGCATTCACATTGGAATTTGTAGAACCTACGGATGAGACACACAAATTTAACACACAAGCTGTACAGTGATTCCCAAACTTTATTTTTATCTCGGCCCAATTATTTTCAGATGAAAAGAAAATCGGAAATAAAACACGGCTCATCTAAATTCGGGATATTCAAATAATTATTTTATTTTCTGAAACTTTCCGAAATTTGTATTCTAAACCTAAAATTTTGAGTTCTTTTTTACTTAATATGAGTGAGATATGAATTTTTAAATATTTCTTGAAAATTTGAATTTTAACGGATGTCACGTAAGAAGATCTGATGACATTTAGAAATATATAGGAATAGGAAACATGTAAACACACCAAACGTAATAAAACTAACACGAAAAAGACAGCTGACATTTTTTTTAGAAATATTTATCGCTCATCATACGTCACAAATCACGTGGTACATTTTAAGCGCCTTAAATAAATCACAAGAAAACTGATGTTTCAAAAAATAAATTTTTATTTTTTTTTTACATTATTCGGTCATTTTTTTAGCATAATCCACTATAGAGTGCTAGTCAGCTACGAAAAAGCCATTTGCGTCATCAATAGATGCGCGAAGCAATGACGTAGACTCATAGATTTTGTAGGCAGTGGCGTGCCATCTTATTCTTTGCCAAATAGTGAAAGCGCACTTCAGTTGTTATTTTAGTTGATTATCACAAATTATTGATAAATGACATGTAAATTTGCTAAAGAGACATTTTTAAATACCTATTCCTGCGTCTGCTTTGATTTTCATTTAGGAAGCGCATTAGGCCATCACACGACGGAATTTTATATTATTTTAGTGCGAGCCGATATTTCGGTCTCTCAACTAAGTTGATAATTAAAAACTTAATTACCCCTATTCTGTAAGAAAGTTGCTAAATCTTAGCAACTTTGCTATTGGCTATTTGCTACAACAATGGTGCTTAGAATTAGCAACTATGTTACAGAATTTGGGTGATTGTAACAAATAAAAAATATAGCACTGAAAATTGCAGTTTAAAAAATTATTTCATCCCCTTTTTTTCGTTTATTTCAGGGAACTATATAAGCAAGTTTTGTTTAAAGTTTGAAATATCGGCCCCACTGTACTAACAATATCAGTAATGAAATTAATTCAACTGTGGAATTGTCACGTACACAAAAAAACCAAAAAAAAAAAAAACACAAACGACTTGACATAAAAATATTTCATAAACACTCGATAAGGCAGAAGTAAATTGAAATATAACTAAATTAACAAATTGTTGTACTATTTATACCGAATACTTATCCCTTCTCTACTCAAATCTTTAATTTTTCTGTTTGAAAACTTTTGGAGCATCATTGCGCGGTACACAACTACATACGACAATTAGATTCAGTTAATCTTTTATACCTAATGGATAAGACTGTAATAACATAAGTAATCCCAAGTCGGTGTAATAATTTCAGTTGAATTACATCTTTGACCTCTTCTGGTATTAACTTTAAACTTTTTCGGGTACAACATCTGGGTAAATTGTTTGTTAGAAATTAATCTGCAAAGCCTAGTACAGTTTCTACATTTGTTCTTAATACATTTACATTTAAACCTAGAAATACACCTGATATGTTGATTAATCATATGATACTTCAAATGATACATTTTCATTAGAACTAAACGTCAGAACATAACACGAACGACACTGGGGTACCCATGAACAAGCTAAGCCGTTGCTATGACAACCAAGGGCAATGACAAAAATTCGTTTCTGCGCTGATGACGTAAATGGGGAACTCTACCACAATGTTATATCTTACCTTAAATTTTACTACATTAGAATACCCCATTGCTTATTATTACAAGTACCATAAAAATCCAATCGTGATAGATTAGTTCGATTAATGCCTAATATATTGACATTTATCCGGCCGGTAGATTCGATCCGATTCAAACATATTTATAAAAATTTGAGAACCACTGCTCTAACATGAAACCACAAACCAAACTAGCATGCACATGCCATTTTCTTCACTTACCAGCCACAATTTTGCTCATTTCCATGACTTGTTTCGCCAGAATTTGGTTCAGCTGTAGAAGATGTTCCCTTTGCCTTTTTTCTTCTACCATTTTGGAAGCAGCCTTCTGTGTCTCCAGGGTTTTATCTCCTCCGGCTAAGTTCTCCGTGCTTTTAATGACGGAGGAACTAGAACCTAGGATAGTGTCGGACAGCATCTTCTTAATGGACTCAACTTTTCGCAGTCGATGTCGCTGCTCTTCCACCGACAGTTGGGGAAGTTGTTCAGGGATATATCGTTCAGGGATGTTGATCTTGTTAGGAGTGCCAAGGATGTTGTCGATGGTGTTCTCGTTGTATTTGAGTTCTTTGCGGTTCATAGTGGAACGGACAACGTCGGGGGTGTCTGTGCGGTGGCGAAGAGCGCGTTCCATGTCTAAGTCATCGCGGGCGCGTCTGCTTTCATGACTCTGAAGAAGAACAAGGTATGATTATACGTACCTAGCGCATCTACACAATGAAAGTGGATGGTTAAATTAGTTTTTAATTATGTATTCTTTCTATAATTCTGCATTGTTTTGAATTTGAAGGAAAAATTTAGCTCAGAAAAGAAAAATAAAAAAATAATAGTTTGCCCTAATTGCTCACTTACTTTTTCCAGTAATGGGGATTTCCAAGGCAACGTTTATTTAAAAAATGTGTTGCATATTAATTTTAGCCTTACCCTTAAATATGATGTAATGAGAGCGTTTAGTAAGGAACTAATGGCGTTGTAGTTCCAGACACATTTATTCCCTCCAGATTTTTTGTTATCATTCAACTGTCAATCTGACATTTGTATTTGTATATTATATAACTAAACAAAATGTCTTATTGCTTTGTAAAGGAATGCAGAAACAAAATAGGGCATTCATTTCCAAAAACCGAAAACTTAAAATTTTTTTAAAAATAACGATGTGGTGTTTGTTGCTAATTACAAAAATAAGGGTAAGAATAAAAGTAGTGATATAGTGCGACCAAGTAATATGTGCCCCTGGCCTCGATTTGGGAGGTGTGGTCTATCATTAAGAGTACATTCGGAGAAGGCTATTCCACAGTAATCAAAAATAGTAAAAGTTTATTGAAAATATGAACGATAATAGTTAAAGAATAAGGAAAACCATATTTCTTTTATTATAAATTATTTCTTCTAGAAGACACGGAGAGTTTTGCTTTTGATGATGCAGGACATGTGCACGAGTGTTTGAACAAATAGGATCCAAGTATTTCCTCCGCTTTTGAGAAGCCCCGCCCTAACTAAGAATATACTTCTTCGGGTGTGTCGGATCTGTTCGGTTGCTGTTCGGGTGACGTTCTAATTTCTTTGTTTTTATAAAATGAGAAAAAAAAGGTGAAATAAATTAAGTATAATAATTTATTTTATGTCTCTAATAATGAATTATAATATTACAATTTAAATATACATTATTTTGTAATTTGTTTAACATTTTTTCGTGGCTTGTGAACCACTGTTTGTTTACTTCTGGTATATCCACATTACCTACGTCACAAAGGTAATTTAAAATTCGGACCTTAATATCTCGCTTATTTGGAGGAATTTTTAACTCGGACTTTCACATGTGGTCTTATATTTTTATGTACTTCAAGAAAAAAATTTAAAAAAAATATCGTGGAATAGCCTATTTTTGTATGAAGTGGATTTAGTTAGAACACAAATGAAATACATAAACATTTCTTTAAATGTCATTTATTATATACGTATTATACCTTCTCCACAATGGGGTCATGCCAAAAAAAAAAATGTTGCTAATATTTTTATAAAAATAGAATCTATGACACTTATTATCCATATTGCAACATAAAACATCCCAAAATATAATACTTTTCATTCATAATTTACTTAAAAGATATTCGCGCTACGATTTTCTGTGATGGCATGTATCGGCTACTCACACAACGACACTAGTCACACGTATATGAAGGTCACAATATCACAAAGTATCATCAAAGTAAACTAACCAAATATTTATAAAGCTGTCAGAGGAAAAATGCGCTCTATTCAATCTTTTTTGTTTCATAAAGATTTAATTATTTCATTAGAGAAATATTATTTTTAATTGCAGGTTTGTGTGCTTGATATATAATTTAATACATAAAAGTGCAATAATTGTATATTTATAATGATAAAACATGGTGAAGAAGAACTGTATAGTTCCAACTTGTGGAAACAATTTATTAAAAAACCCAAAAAAAACTATTTATAAACAATCTTAATTTACATTTTGTCCGCCAGGGTGAACTGGAATCGTTCAGATACATGACGTATGCGCTCACGTGACCTCATTGAGATTTGAAATTAATCCCTATTTAAAAAAAAATATTTCTACAAAACAATGCACACAAATGGCGTGAAAATATTATTTACATATACTGTGACCGGTAGACTTCCAGGAAAAAATAAAACAGAAAATGTGGCATGACCCCATTATTGACAAGTGTACGTCAACGATGTTTACAAAAAAGGTGATCAGTCTTATTTATACATTTCGTGAAGTGTGTATCATTTTTTTCAATATTATTTTCGTATAAAAGTAAGAAATTTTTATTTGTTTACTTACCACTTTATTGTCAATTTCAAAAGTGCTCTTGGATAAAATATTATTGTGAGGTGCGGTATAGTGCCTTCTTTTTTCTTTTGGAACCGTTCGCCTTGCACATTTTTTCAGTGTGCTTGGTTCTGATGCTACTCCTCCCGACATTTCAATAATAATTTGCCTCGCTGCTTCACTCTTGAACACTGGAGACAGATCTGGACTTTTATCTATACTTATATCATCTATCGACGAATCTGCGTCAGCGCTATACGATCCTTTTTGGGAGTACAAACTTGGGCTGGAAATAGAGGCCAATCTATTTAATAAATGGTTGTTCTCATCCACTATGTGAGATTCAGAGCTGTTATCGTTCTCTGGTTGATTTCGAGGCGACATATACATGTTGTTGAAGGAGTCATCAACTTCTTCTACAACGGTATCCCATTTCTGTTGAGATTGAGATGCAGTGTCGGATATGCTGCTAGATTTCTCTTTGTCTCGTTGACGACGTTCGCTTTCTCGTTTTACGATTCGGACTGTTTTTATTTCAGTTTTTTCTTGTGGTATATCTTCTAGAGGAAAAAATAAATCACACCAAATAAATATGGTCCGAATCCACTGTAGAACTTTGGCCAAAAGTAGTAAGAACCCAAACAAATACAGGTGTCTTAAAACTGACGCCCGTACTTTTGAGATTTGATTCAGGGGGCTAAAACAAATCGGAAAGTAACAGTGAAAAATATTCGGATTGTCCTTCATTATCAAGTTATTGATATACAACAAATATTCACAATCAAACTTTCTTAAACACATCTACTTTCGTGTTACAACCGTTATATATGATAATGGCGTCCTCCACCATTACAAAAAATAATAAAATGTACATTTTGTACTTAAAGTACTACTCAATAATAACAATTAAGATAAAGAAAACATTTTTTAATAATTACTTTTCGAGATATTTGAAATTTGTTGTCGGTATCACTGTGACGTCACACTGTTGCTGTCTTTCTCTCGCAGTCTACTATAGAGTTTGGTACGGAGCGAGAGAAAGATAGGAGTGTTGCCGTGACGTCATATTGACATTAAAAATCAAATGCAGTTAAACTAAAGACAACTTAAGATTTTTGAACACTACGATTTGCTTAAAAATTAAACGAACTTTAATTTAAAATAATAAAAAAAAAAAAATTAAAGTGGAGGACTCCATTGCATTTACACGCATCCAAAATCCAAATAACACAAAAATTAAAGCCAAGGGCTTGTTTAAGATGGTTTTAATGTATAAACTTATATTTATAAATTTAAATTTAAAAATATGAAATGTTCCATTGGAGTATTTGGATATGGTTTTTTTCTACTCCTATGCGTATCAATTTTTATGTGTGAAGTTTGATTTTTTGCACACTGTGCGTGTAGTAACATTTCACGCACCGTTCATTATTTTAAAATATTACAAACTGAATTGTATTTTAATAAAACAAAGCTGTTATACACCCGTAACGTTGGTAACCATGGTTACACAAGTCGATAATACAGAGGCTTTACGTTTAAAGAATGACAATGTGAAGAAAAAATATATTTCATTGCAAGGTCGTAGAAAAAGTATAATATGTAACACGTGTGTGAAGCCTATTTTACATTCGGGTGGTTTGCAACACTCGCCTTCAGCTCGTGTCGCAATCTCCACCCTCATGTAAAAATTTCAGCTTCACACACTTGCCACATAATAACATTAACAAATGGTTTAGAACCTGTGGTACCAGCAGCCAAGATAGCAGCTGCTGAGAGAGATAGCATGATATAATGCCATTGCTCTCCACCAATGGGTTCGCCTACGTCGTAAGGTGGGAAACGGTGGATACCAAATATTTGCCATTTATTTTTTTTTCCATAAGAAGCCAAATTTTAAAAAAGGAAAATTAGGGAATTTCGGAATTTAAAAATACCATAACATATAAAAAAATCGTGGAATGTCATTTATTTGAAAATTCGTAAATCTAAATTTAGAAATTAAATCTATCCTATACAAGCATTTAAAGACAATGAACAGCTTCAAGAGTTTGTCGAAGGGATGCGTAAAGAAGGAATGGATTTTTCAAAGAAAATTATCGTTATTGGCGAGACGCTTTAGATAATCAATAACAAAGGACAATCAGAAAATTTTCCACTCTTAACTTTAGATTTTTTATAGTCCCCTGAATTTGAGACACCTCAACACATTTCATAACTCTTTCTTTTCCTTACCTGCACTCTGCTGCTGTTCATCTTCCCTCTCCCCGTGATCCACAGACACCATGGTATCCAGATCTGTCTCCCTCCACATGGTGGTGACTCTTCGTTTGCCGTGAGTTGGGGTGGTGCAGACAGAGCCTGATCCAGGTGCCGGCTGCATCTGCTGCGTGAGTGAATGTGAGCGATCGGTAAGCTGCCTGACCTGCACGGACAGCTCTTGTCGTTGGCGCTGCAGGTCGCCTACCAGCTGTTGCACGCGGTGGAGCTCTGCCTCCAACATAGCGGAGGTGCCGGATGCACAGGGGAGGCTATCGCCTGCTCCTACGAAAACGATAGTTGGTTAAAGAATATGATTTTAGAATTTTATTGTTGCCATCTACTCCAATCTTTTTAAACAAAGACAACAAGCTCCATGAGTGATAGGTATTACCGTGACCTCTTAGATAGAATTTAAAATAGTATATAAACTAGCGTAAACTCGGCTACGACGAGTATACCCTAGGGCTCCGCCGATAGTGTTTTATAATAGTTTTACGTACGTTCAATCCGTCTAGGAACAATTTAAACGCAAAGTACTAACGCTAAGAGTTTTCCAAAATATTTTTTTCCCGCCCACCCAAACAGCCCACGCAACCTGCCACCCAAACTGCTCACGCAATATGCCCACCCAAACGGCCCAGGCAACCTGCCCACGCAAAATGCCTAGGCAACCAGCCCACCCAATCTCCATGGCAGACCTCGACGATACCTCTCATTTGATACCAAACACGACATGGTTCTGACAACTTTAAGCAAAAACAAAAGCCGATCGAGCTGTCAAATTTTTGACATTTCTGCATGGCAGCCCTCGACGATACCTCTCATTTGATACCAAACACGGCATGGTTCTAACAACTTTAAGCAAAAAACAAAAGGCGATCAATTGTCAAATTTTTGACATTTCTGCATGGCAGCCCTCGACGATACCTCTCATTTGATACCAAACACGGCATGGTTCTAACAACTTTAAGCAAAAAACAAAAGGCGATCAATTGTCAAATTTTTGACATTTCTGCATGGCAGCCCTCGACGATACCTCTCATTTGATACCAAACACGACATGGTTCTGACAACTTTAAGCAAAAAACAAAAGTCGATCGAGCTGTCAAATTTTTGACATTTCTGCATGACAGCCCTTGACGTTACCTTTCATTTGATACCAAACACGATATGGTTCTGACAACTTTAAGCAAAGAACAAAAGCCGATCGAGCAGTCAAATAACCTCTTTTAAATTGTCCTCATTTCATGAATAATTCCATATTAATGTTCTGATTGACATGTCAAAGAAACGTTCTTCGTCTTAAAATTTTCAAGGAAGACTTTGATCGATTGTTTCAAAAAGCCATATTTCCACTTTTAAAATTTTTTTACACAAAAACTATGCATCTTACAGAAAAATGACCTATTACCAGGAAATCAAATTGAGTTATTCTCTACATCTTGGAAAAATTTTCATTAAAATCGCTTGTACCGTTTAGTCTGTACAGGTGAGCAAAATTTCCCCGATCGTCGTGATGAATTAAAATATAGAAATATAGATAGTGAATTAAATTATTTAGTATAAAAGATGATTGCTTTCCATTTCGGCTTGTTCTACAATAGACTATATTACTGAATTTTGCGCCTCTAGTGGCAGTTTTATTAATTATAAAATTAAGTGCCTCGGTAGCCAACTGATTTTCTAAGTTTAAGTTGGAAATAAATGTGACAATTGCATTTTGACATGAACCTGTTTCAATATCTGCGTATCTTGTAACCTGTACAGATCTTTACCTAGTTTTGAATTACTGCCCCAAAAGTCAGTATACCCCATATTCACATAAAAACTTTAAAATTTTCAAAAATCTAATTTTCATGTATCTATATACTTATCAATGCGCTGATTCTAAATTTTGAAACCGCAGATCGATATCTCTTTCCGTTCTCGAGATATATAGATTCAAAGTTTTGCATAAAACTGCCCATTTTTGGGTAATAACCCAAAAATGGGCCGAGATACGAATTTGGCGACACCACCATTCGATTCCACGGATAAAAATACGTAAGTATACCAATTTTCATTTTTTTTTGACTAAGCGGTTAATTTTTTATGAATAAAAGTTTGAAAACCCCTGAAAACGGCCAAATTTGAAAAAATCGCAAGGGGTACACCTTAGATTTTTGCGATTTTTGGCCATTTTCAGTTATTTTGCTTTAGAGGCTGTATGCGGTGTTCAAAAATTATGAAAATTGGTATACGTAATTTTGCCCGTAGAATCGAATGATGATATCTCCAAATTCATATCTCGACCCATTTCTGGGTTATTACCCAAAAATGGGCAGTTTTGAGCAAAACTTTGAATCTAAATATCTCGAGAACGAAAGGAGATATCGACCTGCGGTTTCAAAATTTGGAATCAGTGCACTGAGAAGTATATAGATACATGAAAATTAGATTTTTGAAAATTTTGAAGTTTTTATCTGAATATGGGGTATATTGACTTTTGGGACATAATTCAAAAATGGATAGAGATATAAAGTTGCTAGTAATATTATTTTATTGTAAAGACAATGTTACGTAAGTGTACGCATATTTAGAGTATTTGAACAACTGAGTGAATTTTAAAAATTAAAGTTTTGAAAGATAATTGTTATCGCGTTATTCTTGTATGGGTATTAATGAAAAAAAGATGATTAAATATTAATTCGTTCGAAAACTACAAGCAATTGAAAGTTTGTGTGACATGTCATGTAATTTTAAAAATTATCGCAAAAATTCTAAGGTCCTTATAACGATGCTTCTTCACTAAAATCAGGATATGCGATTTTTAACATGAATCCAATACCTCTCTTAGCGAGAGGTAAAAACTTGCAAAATTTACATTTTCGCCTATATTTGTTCAATCTTACCTGTATTAGAGAACTGAGCTGAGCTCCTATGTTGTCTAGATAACTGTAACTTTTGTCTTAAAACAAGTAATTCTTGCTCCAGACGCGCGTTACCAGCTACAGTTTCTTCTAATTTCTGTAACAGAACTTGAAATTAAATTTTAAACTCTTGTATACCTTTGTAACATCTGTCACCTTAGAGTTTTGAGCAAGCATGAAATGTACCCTGCTTAGTTCATTTTCCAATCTTATTTGCTGCTTCCTGGCCTGTTCTATTTCCATAGGATCTTTATAGCCCTTGTGAAGCTGTAGTCTCAATCCATTTAAGGCCCTCTCGATTTTTTCCTTATCGTATTGAAGACACTGGAGAGTCCCTGATTCTTCTTGTAAAAGTCTATCTAATTGATACAACTGCTGAACTTTTGATTGTAGCTGCGTATGGTTAGAATTGAACCTATTCCAGTCTTTTCTCTCTTCAGCTAAAAGTCTTTGTTCTTGAATTTGTTGGTTGAATTCTAAGCGATCTTTTACGTTTGTATTGTAATACTGATCACTTGGATTTCGATATAATGAACCTAATTTTACCATGTTGTCTACAAGATTGACTAAAGGTTTGCCCTTTTCATACTAGAAAAGAAAAAAAATATAGTTTTCATTATTATTTATAGTGATAAAAAAAAAAAACTGATTCAGTTGGCAATAACAAAAAAATTACTTGAAATGGGAACATTCACGCCAAACTTTTGCAGGTGGCAGCACAACTGTTCGCATAATTTTGTGAAAGTTGACATGACAGTGTATACACTGTTATGACAAAAATGTTTCCTTTATGGCACATTAACAAATCGAAATTAGTTTGGTTTTATGATTTATATTTTTATTTTAAGAACAATGACACCATGTTATCTTATGAAACCAATCACAAAACGTGTAGTAATTTACTGTTAAATTGAGTTAAATATAAATATCATAAACTAAAACTAATTTCGATTGGTGAACGAACATTTAATTCGCATGTTCGCGTTTGCGCAGTATAAAGCATACCGCGTGTGAAGTGAAAGCATTTTTAAGTTTTCGGTTTTTGGAAATGAATGCCCTATTTTATTTCTGCATTCCTTTACACAGCAATAAGGCATTTTTTTAGTTATATAATATACAAATACAAATGTCAGATTGACAGTTGAATGATAATAAAAAATTTGGAGGGGATAAATGTGTCTGGAACTACAGCGCCATTAGTTCCTTACTGAACGCTCCCATTGGTAACACTGATACAAATTTTATTTCGTGTTATTGACAGTGACATTTGAAAATTTAAATTTAAGTACATTTACATTATTTATTAAAATGTTTGTTCTTTATCACTCAAAATCTTATTAGCTGTCAGACCTCTGCTCTGACATAACCTATTTGTATTTGTCAAAATGATATGTCAAATAATATTTCCGCTTTCACCGGGTGAAATAAACTGTGGAATAAAAAAATCCCAAGAATTGTATTGCCAACTGTATCATTCATTTTTGATTACTCTGTATTAGATGTTTTAACATACTTGTTTTTCAAGTTCCAGTAAATGTTGTTTTAGGTATTCTAACTTTTGTAAATTTTCTGAACGTTTCGCTGCACTCATATTGTTTAGCTGTGTCTGTAAAATAATGAAATTACTGCAAAAATCACATATTTATTTTCAAATAAAACTTAGGCTGTATCTCCCGGCTCCGGTATACGCATTAATCCTGGTTTTGTAATTACGTACTAGCCAGATTATAAAGACGTTTTATAAAACGAATAGATTACAGCCACAGCAATTTCTCTAAATATAACAACGATAACCTCACCTAACACACAAAAGTCAGATAGTAAATCATCGCTAAGTCAATGAAAATTTGATCTGGCGGCATTTTATAATCTGGCGGCATTTTATAATCTGGCTTAGGCATACTATTATGTGACGTCATTACAAAACCGGGATTAATATAGATACCGGCACCGGCCAAACACAGCCTAAAAATTATTCATTGGAAAAATATAATTATAACTACATTTGTATTTAACTTGTAACGAAAATATATAATTCTCATAGATACTTTTTTCTAAAAGTAAGAAATATAATGCTGATAATTGTAAAATAATTCTTAAAAATATTGTTTGGATTCGTAAATCATGGAAAGATATCTTTTCCTGAAATCGTTATGTAATCTACTACTTCCCTGCCTAGACAAGGAAATAAAATGCAACGTTGCCATATTTATTTTAACTAATACATTTTACGTTTTAATATGAAATACAATTATAAAATTAAAATAAATGATGTGTAGTACCTATACAGATGTCTTGTACAATTTTAAATAAAGTTCTTTAAGTTTTCATTGAGATTTACTTGTTAAATGAAAATAGGTTATATGTACCATTCAGTAATTTTGAATTCTTATACGATTTCAGAAAAAAATTAATACTTATCTCATCATTGAAGTTTCTTTTCATGACTCATTATGGTTATTTGCCTCGGCTACGTTTCGACAAACAATTTTCATATTCGTCATGAAAAGACGAACTTCCCTGCTTTGATAAGTAACTATTATTTAGCATTTTTAAAGACATAAAGATATGGGGCCAACAATTAATTGTTTTAATTCAAAATAACTTTTACCTTTTTGCTCTTAATTTAATAAGTTAAAATGATATCGCTAAGTGAAAATTTTTACATCGTATTTCATATGTTTAGAAAAAAGTGGACACTCGGTATATATTTTGCATGGAATAAATTGTATAAGAATATTTTTCCGTGAACAACTTATTTTTAAATCCATTTTAAGCTTAAAAATGGCGCAGGCTGTTATATTTACTTAATTCATAAAAGAAATACAGTATTATGAAACATTATAAAATAAAAGCATAGTATGAACTATTTTTTTTAAATGAAATTAGTTCATCAATATAAGTACAAATTAAGGCATTATCAAGCGTAAAAGCTGTACTTGAATGAAATAAATACGTTGTATTCTTCTAGAATAAAGTTCCTACATATATTAGCTATGATCCAAAGTATTAAACATCATTTTTAAGTTCCTTTTGAAGAAATATTTTGTAGTCACCTGTAAACATTCATTTGACTTGAGATCGATGACTATGGAATAGCCTCAAATGGCTATCTATACATTATAATGAGGTATTGCCAAAAATATGAACATGTATTTTATTATATATGTTAACTTCGTAGTTTTAATTAATATAACAGTTTAAAATGACAACAAACGCCACGGAACATACTATTACCCTGTTACCATATTGGCTTGTACCAGTAAACGTCAGAGGGCAAGGGCAATAATTACCTTCTCTTTTTAGAGATTAATTTGAATAAAAATAAAAAATACATCAAACAATGCAAAGAAAAAAAGATCGTGCAATACCTCATTAATATCGAAAGAAGAGACAAATGATATACTTCAAAGTTAAATTCTACCCGTTTTCTGAATTGATCTTATTATTGAAACGATGCCTAATACTTTGGACCAAGGCTGCAAGTTATGTTAGCATAGAAACTGTTGAGACAACTGCTTTACTCCAAGCCAAGAGTTACTCGCCCTAGCAAAACCTTCCAAAGATAAGAATAAGTACACAGCACCTCCACACAATTAGTAAAATAATAATTCATCTTGCAGACCTGAATATTATCTATCTCACTGTAGCACGTCTCAATCGCATGACAAGTATGGGTGCTCTGTCTACGCAACTGAATTAACAATAACACAAGTTCTTCGTGCGTTCTGCCAAGTAATTCTCCTGCAGTCATGTTCATTCGCCACGTCGCCTAAAGTCAATTACTTGCAATGATTTGTCCCAAACACAAGGATGAGTTAAATTAAAATTAATACTTACATTTGGAACATTTCGATGATTGTCTTCATGATGTAGTGGTGTACTTGGGATAGGACTTTGCGCGTAGAAGTATGGACTTGCTCTGCAATCAAATTTTTAAACAATAAGGTTATATTTTTAGCCGCCCATTATTGTGATCCTTTGAAAATAAGGGCAGATACCTTAGACCAGGAAAAGAGGAGAGCCCTGTCTCACGCGTTTCCAAATCATCTGTGCGATTTTGATCCTTATAGCTATGCCAAAATCAGCTGGAATAGTATTGGCAACGAAAATGACCTACAGAGGCAGCACCGTATTTACAATATGGCCGGCGTAGTAGGTAAGTGACAGAACTTGTACAGTTTGAGCCATATACTTATTAGACTAGTGATTTGTATGCGCATGCTCGTGAAACTAAAATATATTTCTTAGCGGCCAGGAAAATTTCCTTCCAAGTGACAATTTTGTAATTAGAATTAAATAAATAAATATACAAATTTCAACAAAGTAAAGAATTCTTATACATGAAATTATCATTATAATTTAATATTGTTTATGTATAATAACATTACTACAGCGCGAAATTTATAATTCAATGAAATTATGATAACTAAACAAATATTTTAAATTATATTAAATTATGTTTTGTACAATTAAAATTTATTTTATTCAATTTTTACATTTTAGACTGTGTTTTTAATTTCATAGGAGCAACTATAAGCAACGATTTATTTGGTAGTGACTGAAAAAAATACCTAGCTTTCATTATCATCTAGATAATTAGTTTTTCTTTTGTCAGAATGAAATTCATAATGGTTTGTTATTTCCAAATAAAACCATTCGCCTAATGAATAAATATTATCTTAACTCATTGCTGTAAAAATATATATTAATATTTATGATACTTTTCAATTCTAATTTGGATTATTTGTCACCGTCTGAACTACAGTTTTTACAAAAGTAAATGAGCACAAATTCACTTGTTTTCACAGTAAATGCTGCAATCACAATGACAATTGACTTCGAATAACGCACGTGGTTACAGGAAACTTCAACTTTCAAATCCCACTCTTTCGTTATTTCCGTTAGCGGCACCAGTAGCCAATAGAATTATAGAATGCGAGCATGCGCATCCGAAGCACTGTATCGCTTGTGAGCGATGGAGATATATCTTCTATTTCATATTCTTTAACGGATGAATCGCGGAGGATTAGCAGTATATTAGTCTAATAGGTATATGGTGTGAGCCATATAAAAATAAGCAAATAAAGTTCATGAATCATTAAATGGAAACTAATTTGTTTTGTTTAAAGTGAAATATTTGTTCTTTATTTACAGAGAAATATATAGTTATATCGGTTCTTAATAACTTTCTTGGTGCCGATAAGCAAGTGTAGTGTAAAGTGTGAGACACAGGGAAGTAAATTATAAAAGTTTATGAATTTTGAAATTTAAACTGATTTGAAGTGCTACATTATTTAAAGGGATATATTTGTTCTTCATTTATAGTAAAATATATTGTACCGGCTTTTTCATTTACAGTGGAATCCGCTTATAGTGAACTTCAAGGGACCAGGTATTTGGTTCACTATAACCGAGTGTTCACTATAAAGAGAGTACACATTTTATTTAAAAAAAAAATTATTAACATATATTTGCATGCAAATTGATGTACAAAATAATTTTTTTATTATTTTTTAAAAGAATCAGTCATTTTTGTTTGAACGTCTTTCTTTTTCAGGAAATAATTTTCTAATGTCATTTCTAATTTATTTAGATGAACATATATTTCTTTATTTGTTCCTTCGCACTGAAAATAACGTTATTAAATATTAAATTTATCATAAATTGTAAAAGAACACCGTTTCTTATTTTCAGCTTCCATTTAGGAATACTCCGATTTTCAAACATTGAACTGAAACAATACACGAACCAAAAATCTGGACTAACACACATACATATTATGGAAAATGGCAGAATATGTACCTCGTCTGTTGTAAATATAGACATCAGCTTTACAACCACAAACTTCATTCAGGATGGCCAGATGATAACTTTGAAATTTCACCAAAAAATGGCAGAAAAGTCGTTGTCGAGTTCGTATATACTGAACGCAAGAAGTAAATTTTGTCCATTATAGCCGAAAGTTCACTATACACGAGTTCATTATATGTGTTTTGATTTACATTAGGTGAAATATGTATTTAGTTGGGACTCAGTATATGCGTTCATTATAACCGAGTGTACATTATAAGCGAGTTCACTATAAGTGGATTCCACTGTATTTTCGGTATGGATAACTTTCTTGTGCCGATAAACAAGTCGGTTTTCAAAAATTATTTAGATATCTGGAGGCAACGAATTCTTTAATAAATTTTATCGAAGGGTTTTAACCTTTCGCCTTTTTTGAGAAAACAGTGAAACTAATCCCGATTTTCTTTCCCGCGCGGGAATGACACACAACAGTTTGTATTGTTCAGTTTTTGTTGGATTTAGAATCCATACTTAGCTTCCTCAAATGAAAAATATTTAAGACTATGTAGAAAAAATTAAGAATATTCAAAGGTAACCCACAAGATACAGGAAAATAACATAAAATCAACTCAACAACACTCATATAATATGAACGATAACTTACTTAGTGTCACTTTACCCATTAGACAACTTCATAATTTTGCCACCAGGTGGCTACGAGTTCATTTTCTTTGCCATTAAATACTGTTATGTGACAGTTGACGATAACATGAATAAAACAATTTAAAACTATGAATTAAATTAAACACGTATGTATACGAGAATGTCAGAAGACAAAATGGTGATTGATAACAGTGGATGACGCTTGTTGATATTGAAAACTCTACGATTGCAGCTGATTTTGACATTAC
The DNA here is from genome assembly GCA_943142095.1 of Ophonus ardosiacus. Classification (NCBI taxonomy): domain Eukaryota; kingdom Metazoa; phylum Arthropoda; class Insecta; order Coleoptera; family Carabidae; genus Ophonus; species Ophonus ardosiacus. The sequence goes on along the minus strand of OW964833.1, from coordinate 44,202,101 downwards.
AATAAGATCGAAAGTCGCTAAGATGATTTGGAAAGTCTTCTTACGGCGGAATACATAGCATGCCCTGTCTCCCCTCTATTCCTGGTCTAAGGCAGATACCAACAAAAATACTGAATTGGCACTAAATTATTTTAAAGCAAATAAAATTACTGCGCGTATCAACTAAGCCAGAGGTTCACACCTCCATAACATCCATATCGAGATTGGCTTCACTATAATTATGTTTCTATAATAATTGCGTCTTACCGGGATTGTTCGAACTCATGGCTATGACTGGGCCTCATTGGAAGCGTCATTTTATTTCTGGACGGCGTTAAAGTATTTGAGGTCCAAGGTTTCTTCGCCATAGTTCGTGGGAATGTTTCGTGACTTGTGTGTTGCATGTAAATTGACCCAGATGCTGTAGAAAAATCACAAAATTATTAATATTTCAAATTATTTCTAAAAAAAAATCATTTAAATACAAACAGTAACAATATTGGAAGCTCGATTTATATTTACAAAAATTTAGAATATAATTACAGCAAATTATTAATAAAACACAAACATAAAACAAATTTTTTGAAGAACAAATTCGAAATATATTTACATAGCACAAGGCTTCGAAAAATATTTTTCATCGGTTCTGGTTCAGAATTAATTTTAATGTAACTATTTGAAAATCAGAAAAATAAAAATCAGAATAAATCGAATTGTATAATAAATAGCAAAAAAATTGTGGTATTTATTTATTTTAATATACAACCTCAGCTAAAAATATTGGGAGTACTACTCAATAAATAACGATTAAGATAAAAACATTTTTTTAATAAATACTTTGAGAGATATTTGAATTTGTTTTCCGTTTTACAGTGACGTCACACTATTGCTACTTTTCTCGCATAGCCTACTATAGGAACTTATGCGAGAAAAACAGCAATGGTTTTGCTAAAATTCAAATGCAGTTAAACTAAAAACAATTATGACTTTTTAATAGTACGAATTGCTTCAAAATTAAACAAACCTTCATTTAAAATACAAAAATAAGAGTGGAGGACCCCATTGCTTTTTTCAGTGTCGATATGCGCATGCTTGCTCAATGAGAGTGCGAGATCCTACAGTCGCCGTGAAGTGATATCAATCAGATTCAACTTTATAATTGTAATTTATTTGTACTAAATTATTGTTATCGTATAAAGCCCGTTTTACATTATACTACTTTCGTCTATTTTCATACTATATTTCTAGACAGATTTTTGATCGAGTTCCATTCAATATCCATGCTATCAAGTCGTGTATAATCGGTAATATTCGGAATGTATCGTATTTTAAATCAAAATAAATTAATACCAACCTAACAAATTTGTACAGTTAACTTTGTTTTTGAAATGGATAAAATATAAAAATAAGGAGTTACAAAAATTCATTTTAAATGTGTCTGTGTCATATTAGATATTTTATATTAATGTTATTGAATTTTTATTTATAACCTCACACTTTGCAAAATAAATGACATATAACAAAAGTTGGCAACGGTTAATATCACGACTTCGCGCCTGCGCATTAACGATCTAGTACGAATCTCGTATAGAAATATACGGCCGGGCGTATATTTCTATACTAGAATCTCGGATGAAAGTCGGATGAAAATTTCTGTTTTACATTATGCTAGATTTGTCTAGAAATTTCTCGGATGGATCTCGTACTAGAATCTATACAAAAAAAGTATAATGTAAAACAGGCTTAATATAAATTGTGCAAATTTGTTGTTTTTAAATATTTTATAGCCAGCATAATAACTATTGCCATATTTCCCATTGTCCGAGAAAATATTTATTTTATTTTCATTGTAATTTACCAATGACCGGGAAAAATATTTAGTCCAAATGTTATTATTTATATTTATACGGGGTGTTAACAAATCAATGTCACAAAATATGAAGACATACAGTACTGATCAAAATAAGTAAAAAAAAGCTTAATCAATATGGGCCCGATCTTCAACTGTTTTTGAGATAGAGGCCATTTCGTATTAGAATGGAAAAATAACTAACAAAGATAGCGGTCGAACAAAATTTTGTCTATGGCAGTAAATAGACTGTAAAATACAATAACATTTTATAAGAAACATTTTTTTCACTGTCTAATAGTTACGAAGTTATTTGTAAACTAAATATTGGCCAAGGTCGCCACATTTGTCTTAGTACATTATTCGATTTTTTTTTTTTTTTGAAAAACGGAAACACATCTATGATGACCTTTGAAAGCTAAATAAAAAGTCTCATTTAAACAAAATCGTAACTTACAGTTTTCGAGATAACAGAGGTAAACACTGAAAAAACTCATCTTTCACTGCCATATATCTCGGAAACTAGATCGAATCTGAAGTGAGAAAGGGACAAAACATATGTCACGTGACCTTCCGTGCCCTATACACTGTCAACTTTACAAAATTATGTGAACAGTTGTGCTGTCACCTGCAAAAGTTTAGCGTGAACGCTCTCATTAAAAGAAAAGTTTTCGTCTATTTGTAATTCGAAATAATGGGGTCATTTCAAAAACAATAATTGTCGATTTTTTTTTATAAAATCATGAAATCTATCTCATTTAATAAATATAGTAGTAGAAAATAATTTGAAATATGCGACTTTTCATTCATAAATTTGCTAATAAACTTTCGCGCTTTTAAACACTGACTAAATTTGTGACGACACAAATTCATACTCACACAAAGACAAATCTCTCTCTCACACACACGCACAACATGAAACAGTAACCTAACCTAAAAGTGTGACAGCTGACAGCAAAATATACAAGAGAGAAGATTATTATTACTTTCTATTTCTTTAAAAGTACTACTGCAGTATAAGGTATGTAAATAAACCATTTATTTAAATAAATACCAAACCAAAAAATCATAGTTCTAAATTAAACTGGTAGAGCTCGACTGTCGTATCCGTGAATATGTGTCGTCAGCCGTTGAAATATTTGAAATTAAACACAACTTTAAAAAAATCATATCTCTGATTCTAAAGACTTGTAAGATGTAAAACATACACATACATGTTTAATTTGACCTATTTTTTCAAGAAAAAAATAAATCAGAAAATGTGAAATGACACCATTGCAGTGATTAAAAGGTGTCTAATACTTTTAGTGAAGGTTGTATATTAGGTTCGAAGCCTTTAACATATAAAAGTACAAACAAATGAATCCCCTGTAAATAAGTAACATTCCCATGCATTTTTACACCATTTCTGCTCAATTTCTACATTTGTGAGCATTCCAACATCGTCACATACCCTAAATGTCGTAGCAGATGGGAATGGAATAAAATACCTGGATGTTGCGCATCGAATTCAGCCGAATTCTTACCAACTCCCTGTCCCTGATCAACGTCTACCACCGCCGCCACTGGAATTTTGCCTATTTCCGCGGTACTTAAACAATTTCCCGTAGCACTACTTGCTGACGTCACAACGCTGCTGCTTGCTACAGACACAGTACAAACTGATGATGTCACCGCCTGACTAGTAGATGGTGTTGGGGCACTAGATAGCAAATCCCATTGGCGTAAAGTCTCTCTGTCAATAGTGAAAGTTGTTTTTTTAGGAGTTGGTGTTTCTTGGTCAACTTCTGGTTCTTTTTCAGCACATGTATTGAGTTTAGAGAATTTTTTGTCTGGTTTTGATTCGTTGAAAACTTGGTCAAAGTTGTCTAAAGAACGGGTTTGGCGTTGGCTGGCATTACGGAGTCTTTCTTTCCATAAGGAATCTTCTTCCCAAACCTGACTACCTTCTTGGGTGGTGTCCAAGAATGTGTTATTTGATTCATCAGTGTATTCATCGTTTGTAGCGGTTGCAGTACCTGTTCCAGAATCATTCAAAACGTATTCTAGTAATCCTTCTAGAGAATGTGTTTTTCTAATAGTACCGGTTAATTTGGAATGTTTTGTTTCATAATCGTGTGAATTTTCATAATTTTCCTTTTTTTCTTCATTTAACTTATTTTTATCAATAGGACTATACTTATTGCTTAAAAAATCTGCTGAGGCACATCTTGTTTCTAATTTAGTATTATTATTAGTATTCAGTCTAATAGGGTTCCTTAATCTAGTGATATGTTTCTTACTAGCGCTTGTAGCCATACGTTGATTGTTTAAAGTAAGTAAAATACTTGTTTCGTTAGTACTTTCAGTCGCTGTTGTAGAAACATCCGAGTAATAATAAGGCACAGAAGATGGCGAACTAAGAATAGTATTATCACTTGTATCAGTTCCAGTTAGTCTAGAGTCCAATGAACTAGGCGCACTTTTTCTATGTTTAAGCATTAGATTTTTCACTTTGGGTGTTTTATCTATTTCAACAATATTTTCATTCATGCTTAATTTTTTATATCTATGAGATTCAGGTTTATTTTTAAGCGTACTTTTCGATGTACTTGAACTATTACTAACATTTAAGTCTCTTAAATATTGATCAATGTAGGAATCATCGATTGATTCCAATTCATCACAAAATTCCTCAGATACTGGTCTCCGTTTCAGCTTTCGAACATAATCTAAACTACTATTATTTCTTAATTCTATATCCGAATCACTGTTTTGCGAAGACCTGGCACATAGTTTTTTCTTAGAAATTTCGGAACTCATACTATAAACAGAAATATAATCTTGTTCTTTTAAGTTATCTTGCGATAAATAGTATTTATTTCTAAAACAATCATCATTTTCCGTTTCTTCAGAAAGTGGTCCCTTGATATTCTTTTTAGAGAATGAGAAATCGTTTATTGAACAATTATTGTCTGATACTTTTTCCTGTTTGAAAAATGAGTGGTCTAAGTCATCCATAGGTGGTGGTGAAGTTGGAATAGGAGGAGGTGAAACTAATTCACTATCAGAACTATCGTGGAATTCAGTTAGAATGCGATTTGCTCCTAAATAGTAAGATGCAGGTCTAAACGTGTCTGATAAACTAAACCTAGGATGGCAAGGTGCATCCAGTGAATCCAGGTCCTTAGATGCTTCATCATCAGCATCAGAACTATCAGATTTCGAATTTTTATTTTTGGACTGCATTAAAATATCTGGAAGTCCATTTTTCTCATCAACTTTATTAGATAAATTCATCAGTAATGATGTCCCACTGTATGCAGAATTATTTAGTTCCATATAAACTGGTTCTATTTTGTTTGTATCACCAAAACAAACTATTTCGTAAGGTTGTACATCTCCGTTAAGTTTTAAGCCAGAATTATTCGATGTTTCATCTTGATTCAATAAAGAAACTCCCAAACCTTTAGTCATTTCCATATAAGCTCCTTCATCACATTCTGAGCTAGACTGCCTTTGATGCGTCGAAAACGGAATCAAAACAGATGCTTTTGGTGTCATAGTCATGTAATTTTCTTCCACATTTCCAGTTATTTCTTTGGGAATAGGTATCAACAAATCTTCGTACAATTGTTCATTATTTTTGCTACGTTCTGCATCATCAGCTTCATTTCGTTTAGAGTCAGACTGACTATTTTCAAAGAAAAATGATCTTTCCACATCCAAACATTCGAATTTATCTTGAGGGGAAATCAAAGAAGTAGGGGACTTTGCTTCAGAGAGTTCCAACATAGAATCTGTCCTAGAAGTTGGAATTGAAGCTAACGTCGATGTAGAGTTGATGACAGAGGGTGGTCGCGAGCTGGTGCTTGTGTTTAGTGGGCGTGTTGGGGTGGTAGAACTGATCAGGGCAGCAGGAGCAGGGGAGTTAGTAAGAGAATCGTGATCTTCCTTGGTCCATCCTGCCATTCCTGCTTGAGCCTGCAAGAGCCTGCTTTGTGTATGCGTTTGCATCACACCCTCTTTCGATTTCGTTTTCGCGTTCTTGCTTCTGTTGAGATCGTTTTCTGAACCGAGAACCGAGTAAATAAGTCTTCACGTAAACACGATTATTTCAGAAATAAATACCTGATCCATTTCCCCTACTAGTATGATTTTTTCCAAACGTAATGACACTCGTTAAATATTCTACTAGTTATCTAACAATACAAAATGAGTATGTAAAATATTTATTTTCACTGCATTGGTAACAATGTATAGTTGAAAGGCAAAATTTAAAATATTTACATTATAAATATCTAAAAATACTTTAAATTTTCTTTATTGTGTCATTACTTTCGGTCGTAAAATCATATTCGCAAAATAATTTTGGTTTAATCTACGATTTAATCTACGTTATTCAAATTTACATTCCATGAAAGCTAACGATCTGTTAGTATTTAGTTAAATACATTCTTATTAAAACCGCAACCAGTGATAAATTTCGTGTTAGTTTTATTAGAAAATTCAAAGTAATCTAAGCAAATTGCAGATTACAAGAAATTTTTATCAAATAAATTTGGCAACACTGTTCTACTTTCAAACAAGTACTTGTTTGTTCACGGCATCCAATCATTTGTTAATTATTATTTAAGAATTTTCAATAAAAAGTAGACAAGTGTTTTTAACAAGTGATTTGTGTGAAAAATGATGAGCGAATTTTTAAACATGAGTTAAAAATATGTAGTTATATCAAAATAAAATTATTTGTGCGTTAATGGTTTATTTCAGTGAGTGATTTTACAGTAAACAGCTATAATGACAAGAATAAAAGGTTAACTTTTATACATTTCTGTAATTATTCAAAACCATAATTTGTGTTTTTTTTTTTTAATTTTAGTTGGAGACTAGAGACCACAAACTTCTGAAGAACATGGACAAAATGTAAGTGATTTTAATTTATTTTTTATTTTCAATGTATTTTTAAATCAAACATTAATTAAAAATTTTAATCTTTTTCTACTGAACATTATTCATCCTTTTGTAAACAATTCGAGCAAATCGTACGGTACGTCAAATATTTTCTATCAACAAAGTGTTAAATTTCCGCTTCAGCTGAAAAAGTTTACAAATAACTACTATATTTCTTTTAAATATGATTCATTTTCATCTATTATTATATAATTGATCGCTTAATTTTTCGATAATTTTATAGTGAATAATTTAACGTAATCGATAACAATAAATCCAAAATGTTAGTGATACAACAGTAACAGATTACAAAGACCCCCAAGCAGATAAAGAACATGTTTAGGCAGGAAGGACCTGTGGAATAATCGCAATTATTGTATAACATATGGTCTAGCAGTTTTCAGATCAACACGATTCTTAAAAAATAAGTTTCTCAAATTGATTTTCATAATTATTTTTCTTATTATATCGCTATTTAATAATATTTTGAAAGAACAAATTAGTTTTTCGAGTTTGAAGGTATCTTTCCGTGATTTGCGAATCCAAACAATTATTTAATCACTTTAACAATTATTTTACGGCTGTCAAAACTAATTTGTTTTACTTTCCATGGCATACTGAATATTACAAATTGTTATAATTATTTACCATTTTTCACGAGATTCAAAAATATGACCAATAATTATGAACACACTACACGCTATTTAATTCTGAACAACTTCTGTTCTTACACTTTTTATTTACACTCTAATATTAAAGGTAGAGATAACGCTTATGGAAACAACATTTCCTATGTTCAGAAAAAAACAGAAACTTGGTGCACACGAAGATATTAATCTGTCAGTTGTTAAACAATAAATTTGACAAGTAAAACATATAAGGTGAAGTGGGGTAAGTGCAGACAAGTTTTTGTAAAGTTGGGATTTAAACCTGTGTATTTTCAGTCTGGTATCTAAATACTCAACGTTTTGCACAGTTATTACTGAATAATTAGTAATAAATATGATTCTAATTTTCCTTGTAAATTTTCATTTTGAAAGGATATTGTACAAAATGTCAACTACTCTGCACTTTCCCCGAAAATGGGACAAGAGCATAACTTTGAGTTAAAAATACTTGTTTCATGTGCACCGCGGCAATGGGGTCATGTCAAAAAAAAAATGTTGCTAATATTTTTATAAAAATAGAATCCATGACACTTATTATCCATATTACAACATAAAACATCCCAAAATATAATACTTTTCATTCATAATTTACTTAAAAGATATTCCCGCTACTATTTTCTGTGACGTCATGTATCGGCTACTCAAAAGTTAAACCAAATATTTATATAGCTGCCAGAGGAAAAGTGCGCTCTATTCAATCTTTTTTGTTTCATAAAGATTAATTATTTCATTAGAGAAATAATATTTGTAATTGCAGGTTTGTGTGCTTGATATATAATTTAATACATAAAAGTGCAATAATTGTATATTTATATTCAGATAAAACATGATGAAGAACTGTGCAGTTCCAAATTGTGAAAAAAATTCATTAAAAAAACCCAAAAAAACTATTTATAAACTATCTTAATTTACATTTTGTCCGCCAGGGTGAACTGGAATCGTTCAGATACATGACGTATGCGCTCACGTGATCTCATTGAGATTTGAAATTGACCCCTATTTATAAAAAATTATATCTACAAAACAATGCACACAAATGGCGTGAAAATATTATTTACATATACTGTGACCGGTAGACTTCTAGGAAAAAAAATAAAACAGAAAATGTGGCATGACCCCATTATTGACAAGTGTACGTCTCACGTAATTGTTTATTACTGGTTGATTTAAGCGAGGACAACACAATCAGTCTTGCGCGACATCTATTTCGAATAGCTCATATTAACTTGTAGTTACATTACTACACACTAGCTAAAGAAATTTCGCTCATATTATAATAAAAATAACCGGTATATGCACTTACCCCGTTTGCGAACTTACCCCACTCTATCTTATAGTGTAATTGGCCAATCAATGACGTCGAAATATAGGCCATTTTTCAAAAAGAGTAAAAGGGTCATTTTTTACTTTTTTAAATTCGACAGCATGGTTATAAGTCGACTTATATAGCTAATAACCTTCAATTTATGAAATAATGGTGAGTGATAAGTCTAATATTCAGAAAATTTTTGTGACTATAATTTTAATTTTTAATATCCCTACAAAATTTGGATAAACTACAACTATGAGTATTAATATGCTACCCCACCCAATCTTTGTAAAATATGTCGAAATCTGAGAACTACTTGACCAAAGGCGGTTAATGCAAATTAACTTGAAGAGATCTTACCTTCATCATCTGACGAATAGCTGCTATACTGCGGCATGGAGACATTGGCGTAGGAGCGGTGCGTTTCCGATGGTATCTGTGGTGGTTGGGGGGCGTAATGCCCAGGGCGCAGGTACAGGTCGGATCGGTCTACCATTTGGGAACAACCGAGGGAAGTCTTGCGGTTTAATGGTGACTGAAGCATGCGTTGTTTCCATTCTAGTAAACGTTTCATTGATTCTTCTCTCTGAAAGATAACAGAAAATTAAAACCTGCATCTATTATTTCTTCTTTAGACACTATCTTCGGCCGTCTTGAAGGAATGGTTATTTTTAAAAAATGTTAATAGTTAAAACCATATTATATTGTTTTGGATCGTTTCGGGACTCAATAGCTCCCATTTTCAGGCTTACTATATTTTTTTTTTTGTTTGATTCAATTTTCATTGGCTCCAACTGAACCGGAACCCGGAACCAAACCGCAAATTTTATTAATTGAACTAGAACAGCACACGAACCCATCTCTTAAAAAATAAATTAACCTGAACCGAACCCAGTTTTCGGCGGGTTCGATACCCTGCTTTCTTTGTAGTAATACATTACAACGTTTTCCTAGAAATTATGGAACCTACCTTTTGTAGTCCTTCTTTGGTGACCGATTCATATACTTCTTCTTGAGGCGTTCTTAGTAGTCTAGCACTAGCAGACCTCTTGAACTGCTCGTTGTGGTAGTCATTCTCTCGATCTCGATCCCTGTCGCGGTCTCGGTCTCTCTCTCGATCTCGATCCCTTGGCAAACTTTCTACTCGCTAAACAAAGAAAATCATTGGAATAATACTACCTTTTTAGTTTATGTTCTGTATTTTTATTAAAAAACCAACGTTTCTGCACCATAAACTGGTGCCTTCTTCAGGGAAAAAAGACAGTTTATGGTGCCGAAACGTTGGTTTTTTAATAAAAATACAGAACATAAACTAAAAAGGTAGTATTATTCCAATTATTAATATGAGTTCTGTAAGATATTTTAATAATTTAAAGAAAATCATCAATATTAATTCCATAATTTTTAATTGCGAGACGATCCCAGTACTGATAATGTTTTTCATCTTATACATAGATACAGGGTGTAACACAAAACCTGGGCCATAGGGAAAACAGTTTTTCCTTGCGCAAAAGTGGCCTATTAATTTTAGACAATAATGCTTCAAATAAATACTGTAGAGAATTAAATTCTGCATCTAAATTAATAATCACATTTTCTTTTGCACGTTTCGTAACCGAGGAAATTGAATTTAAATTTTTGTAAAACTTACTTGTTTATACTGTCAGAAATTATAAAATATAGTTTTCACCGAAATAATACTACTACTTTCTCTTCCTGTGAATAATTTTCCATTTTTAATAATGATAACTTAAAGCAGAGCGTTTCTGATGGGTAAAAAAACATCTGTCACATGTCATCCATATCAAAGGCCCAAAACTGTTCTTCAGAACAGTTTTGGACATCTGGTATGATTGACATATTGAGTAATCAAAAATACTGCTCTATTTTTCAGATTTGTTTTTGGATCTCTGGCATGGTTGACATGTTGAGTAATCCAAAACTGATCTGTTCTTCAGAACAGTTTTGGACCTCTGGTATGGTTGACATAAGGAGTAATCTAAATATGCCGCTTTTCAGATTTGTTTTTGGACCTCTGGCATTGTTGACATGTTGAGTAATCCAAAACTGATCTGTTCTTAGAGTAATTTTACTTATGATGGCAACTTAGTTGCCGAAATATGTATCTAGTTTTAGCGATTTTAGTTAAGGTTTAGGGATTTTTTAACTATTAAACGCGTATGGCCCATTTTTCGTGTTACACCTGGTATATTCTTACATGATCGCTATATGTTCTATCTTCTTTTAAATGTATGGGACTCTTCGCATATGGACTGGCAGACCTGGTAATATCCAACGAATCTTGACTTCCCGACGTTAAATTCTGCCTTCCTGGCATTGTGTCATGCACATATTTTCTTTTTTGGTACAAATCGTGTCCATTTATAATTCCTACATGGCCATTTTCTTTGCTGTAGTGGTGATACTGCGGTAACTGTTGCATATACATGGCTGATTTCCTCATACTCTCAGCATAACTTTCTTTGGAATAGTAATAATCACTCGCAGATCGAGTTATGTCTAGGCTAGACTTAGGTCTCGGTTGCTGACAATTGGCAGAGTTCAGCTTATTCACATTTCGATACTTGACTTCGTAGTCTAAAAAGTCAGCACTATGAGGACGAGGGATTGTGTTGTGCTGAATTCTTTCGGATTGTTGTGGCTGCGGATGAATTGGAGGGGTGCGAATTTTGTGACCCTAAAAACAATACGAAATCGATAATAGTGTAAAAAAAAAAATGAATTAAATGTGTGTCACAGAGAATAGGGAATTCCACTCATTTTGAATTTCTATATAAATTATAAACATGATTATTTCTTCCCATATACAGGTGCCCATTTTATAAGTTCCCGCCTTAAAGTTTAAAAATAGGCAACCCATGATACATTTCATAAGTGACCTGATTTTTAAAATTTTGTTATACTCTTATACTTACTGTGATTATTCGATTTAAAGTACTATTTACCAAGTGGCTTACGAAAAGTATTCTGATTTGCCTATTGTTAAACTTTAAGGCGGGAACTTATAAAATGGGCACCCTGTACAAAAAATGCTGAAACACGTCGATTCTAGTTTTTAAAAATACGCATTAATATGTGCGATTCATCTCCCGACTTTCATTTGTTTTTCAGTTGTGGCGTCATCACAAAAAAAAATTAAATGGCAACATAGATTTTTAGTAGTGGAATCCGATAGTGATTTTTCTTCCCTTTATGATCATGCAAATAAATCATAAGGGTGCATAACAAAAATTCTGAGAAAAATCGAACTAAACATCTAATACGTAATAATGAATAATCAAGATACCTTGATAAAAATTTTAAATCTAGTCAACTGTTTCATAATAGCATTCTGTCAATCTTCAACGCTCTTGTCATAATTATTGTAGTTTACTTCGAATTCTAATAATACTAATAAGATTGACAAAATGCTTGTATGAAACAAATGCCTAGATTTAAAAATTTTATCAAGGTATCTTGATTATTCATTATTACGTATTAGATGTTCAGCTCAATTTATCTCAGAATTTTTGTTATGTACCCTTATGATTTATTTGCTTGATCATAAAGGGAAGAAAAATCACTATCGGATTCCACCACTAAAAATCTATGTTGCTATTTAATTTTTTTTTGTGGTGACGTCATAACTGAAAAATGAAAGTCGGAAGATAAATCGCACATATTAATGTGTATTCTTAAAAACTAAAATCGACGTATTTCAGCGTTTTTTACAAAAAAACTGGCTGAGTTCAATTTTTTTTTTTGATATAGGGGTCATTTTTGTGCCATTTAAAATTTGAAATATTTGGCGCCGCCAAATATAAAGCACACTAGCGGTAATTACACATTATTTTGATTGAAATACGTGAACAAATAAACCACAAAATACTTTTGATGATTGATGCTTACTCGCCAACATCTTGGAACAAAGTAACTGCGAACTATGAAAAAGCACAAAAGTTTCGACTCCGTCACTGGCACATGTTGTTCTGAGTTTGCGCACTCCCCTAGGTTTTGTATTTTCTGTCTCTCTCAATCCTAAGCGTTCCCTATTCCTTCCACCCAGTTCGTAAGCTATATGATTTAAGCGGGAAACGCTGGATACCAAATGTTTGTTTTTTTTTTTTCTTCCATAAGAGACCGAATTTTAGAAGAAGAAAAATGAGGGAAAAAAATCGTGGAATCCCCCATTGGAACAAACAAAAAAAAAAAATGATTCTCAGGAAGGAACTGACACTTTAACCAGAGATTGTACTTTTACTTACTATTCTAATATCGGGCGGAGGCACCGACGACGTGAACACGGGCATATAAGGCCGATGCATACCAATAGACGCCACAGGACTAACTTTCTTAATATTACTGTAGGCCACAGGGCTTAAGGGCCGTTTATAGATCACTTCATCTGCATATACATCTTCGTAATCCGATTTATCCGACTTCATTTTCATGGAGTTCAGTTTTGCGCGACCATACGTATCCGGGGTTCGACGTTCTACGTTTTGGTCGCGGTGAACTGAACTGTGAACCTAGAACAGAATTTTTCCTTGTGTAAGTGTCATGTTCCAAAGTTAATTTTTTTTTTTTAAGTTTTATTTGTAGTGATACTTTCTAATTTAATTTTCGCTTCAAAATATAGCAAAAATGCTTCACCACAATATCAAATTAAAACATGGGTCATTTATATTAAAACCAGACCTTAAAACTATATGTGGAGGAGTTTGTATCGGAACTAATGAAGCAAAATAGTTATAAAAACTTATAATTTTAATTAATAAACGAGTATGAGCCTATAAAACAGATAAATTTTATACCAATTTATAAATAAATATATCATCACGGCATATTACCCATTTCTGGGTGTGCCAGTATCTACAACACATGTAGACATCGGTAATGATGACGATATATTTTACCGTGTGGGCGCTTACCAGGCGTCACCTCACGGGCACTCATAGCTGGCGTGGAGAGTGCACCACAGGGGTCACTTTTATGCCATTCAAAATTGGAAATATTTTTGGCGTCGGTCGGGATCGAACCCGGTTCCCCCAGGTTCGCGACCAGACACTCAGGCACGCGGCCACGGGACCCCATAAATTTATTGGTTTACAAAACTACAAATTTTCGGTTTAGTTTCATAAAAAAAAAAAAACACCGGACTATAGGTAAGTTCTTTTATTCATCGTCAAATTCATTGGTGAAATTAATTGAAATACATGGTGAAAATAGGAACTACTTGATGAAAGGGTGCTGGAATTTATACATATTATAGGTTAGAGTAAAAATTGTCGCTGTCACTAGAGAAGTTATGGAAGGTTTTTTATTGGGAAAATTACTAAATTCTACTGATTCGAGTAGTGACAATTTAGAAACTATTAATAATTATGAAAATAAAAAATTCATAATTCACTTTTCTTCACTAACTACCGGCTAAAAGCTAAAACGTCAACAAACTTGTGAACATAACTTGAAAACTATACCCCCACTACTAATTCATCAGAAATTATCAGATCCATCGACACTCAAACCTGGTGGATCCGACAGATTTTTGTTTACCTAATGGGTGAAAATAGGAACGCTATATTGAAATTTATTGCTTTTAAAGCGCTGAATAAAAGAACTCGCCTTATACATATACAGGATATCCCATTTAAGGTACGAATGTATTGGTATCTCGAGAACCGTAAGAACTACGAGGTTGGTTAAATTAGACAAAAGTTGCCCCATTCGGAGGCTATTTTAATGGTGTTTTGTTATTTGCGAAAAAATGCATAGGTCACTAGATACAGGTGAAAATGTAAATTTAGCGATTTTCTTTTTTTGCTTATAACTTTGTTATATGAAATAATACGAGATTCTGGTTTGCACTTTCTTAAGGCACTTTTGTATGGTGAATTTGCAGAAGTTCTCAATTTTTTTTTTATATCTAACCATTTACGAGTTACTGATAGCAACTTTTATTTTTCATATGGAGGTCATATTAAGCTATGGCATTTTTAAATAGAGATTTTTTTTTAGCTTTACAATGATATAAAACAATAATAATTTATTTTTATAATTAACAGAAAAATTAATAAAAATTGTTATTTATACTAAAATTAAATTGAAAAAAGTAAATCGAAGACTGCTATGGAAACAACAAACAACAAAAAAGTGCAACAATTGAATTTCTGAATTTTACTTGACAATAGTAGATTATTACGAGTAATAAAAATGAATTTTTCTCGTTGGGAAAAATATGATTCGTTGTCAAAGTTCGTTTATTACTCGTAATGATCTACTATTGTCAAGTAAAATTCAGAAATTCAATTGTTGCACTTTTTCGTTGTTCGTTGTTTCCATAGCAGTCTTCGATTTACTTTTTTCAATTTAATTTTAGTATAAATAACAATTTTTATTAATTTTTCTGTTAATTATAAAAATAAATTATTATTATTTTATATCATTGTAAAGCTAAAAAAATATCTCTATTTAAAAATGCCATAGCTTAATATGACCTCCATATGAAAAATAAAAGTTGCTATCAGTAACTCGTAAATGGTTAGATATAAAAAAAAATTGAGTACTTCTGCAAATTCACCATACAAAAGTGCCTTAAGAAAGTGCAAACCAGAATCTCGTATTATTTCATATAACAAAATTATAAGCAAAAAAAGAAAATCTCGAAATTTACATTTTCACCTGTATCTAGTGACCTATGCATTTTTTCGCAAATAACAAAACACCATTAAAATAGCCTCCTAATGGGGCAACTTTTGTCTAACTTAACCAACCTCGTAGTTCTTACGGTTCTCGAGATACCAATGCATTCGTACCTTAAATGGGACACCCTGTATTTGAACCAATCCTCTATCTGTATTATGAAATGATTGCATTATTTAAAAAGTGTCTACTACTACTAAAATATCTCACCTGCTGGTCGTATATGTGATTGCAGTGCACCGGTGTTCCAACAGTTGCACCATATATACTCTCCCCAACCGTTCCATACCCTGTACAATTATTGCAATTTTTCAAATATATATTATTATTTTTAGGGGTGCACCTCTCTTCGTTTGGTAAACCATATGGACTATAGCACTGCGCATGATATCTGTCGGAACTAAAAGGAAAAATCAATTTATTTGAATGTTTTCTAAAAAAAGAAACAAAGAAGTACTACATGTCGTAAGTGGAATTCTTGTTTCGCTGGACATTCATATCGTACAAAAGAATCTTTTACATGTTACAGTGTAATAAATATACAACATAATGACATGCAATTTTTTATATTTCTTTAAAAAAGCACAATTTATTGTAGAAAAGGAATAAAATATAAATGTCACATTTATTAAAAGAAAATTACTGTAAAATAATTTATACTTGGATAAGTTTCACAAAATAAGTTTTATTTCTTTATCGCGATTTCGGCTTTTACGCTATCTTCAGAAGAGTGAGGTGTAAAAGCCGAAATCGCGATAAAGATCAAGACTTTCAGCAGAGAAATATCTCGAAAACTCTCAGTAAGAGAAACACGGCTACAATAGGATCCTATACCATATTTTATTATTATTTTTTTCTGAAAGAACAGGATGAAATAAAAATTTTAGTGCAAACGCGACTTAAAATTTTACGTAATAAGCGAGATACGAATTTTTAAAGTTTAAGAATTTGGTGCGTGACGTAGCAGATACTGACCAGTAATCGACAAACTGTTAGTTATAGAGGGGACAATTTTTTTCATTTTCGCATAGCTGAAATATTTTTATATAAAAACATGTACGTTATATTCAGGAAGAAATTATTATTAAGCACAAATAACATAAATAATAAGCATTTTTTTCCTAATAAATTATAGAACATTGAAACAGTTTGACAATATTTTGACACAAAGTATGACGGCAGATGGCACTAGTGTTTGTTTTTATGAAGTATCAATGTTTCAAATTTCTGACATTATTATTAATTTAATTAATATTACAAATTGATTTAATTACAAATACATGAAGCACAAAATTGTTAAATTTTTTATTAGGTTATACATCAACGTGACAGTATATAATCTTTTAAAGGTGACCGCAGCAGACGTGCAAATCTGCTTTTTAAAATCAGGCGACCAATCTAATTCTTAGGACCTAACGCGTCATATCCAATTAGTAATCAACTTCAATCGCTTGTAATTTGCGACCTAATCAATATTTAAACATTTTTTTTTTCACTAATACTCATTAATATATATATATATATATATATATATATATATATATATATATATATATATATATATGTCTTCTTATTTAATTAAAATTTGACTATGGTATACCCTAATACATTTTAAAATATCGTAACGTCATCAAAACTATTTTCTAATGGAAATAAATTTTGATAAAAATTAATAAAAAAATTCTTACCACTGCTGCCTATCTTGCAAAAACACTTCCGGACTAGGCGTAGAGTAACCATCCCCTATCCTCCTTGGTTTAGGAGGGGCATTAGCATACAAGGGCTGCACACCACCCGGGAACTCATACCCCGAGATAGACGTAACAGATTGCACGTGGTGTACCGGCACCATAGCAACCGCCCCGCCCACTTGTCCACCAGATCCGCTAGGAGTGGGGGTACGCGGATGCGGGTGGGAGAACGTGTTGTATTGAGGGTGGGGATGAGCATGAGCATGTGGCGGGTGTGAGTGGTGGGGTAACGATTGATGGGATTGGTGGGAGTGGGGATGAGAGTGGGGATGAGTATTTATTTGGTGCGGAGGTGCGTGGTGAGGAGTATGTGTTTGATGCGAGTGGTGGTAATTGTCGGTGGGTTTGGCAGGGTGATCTGGTTCACTGAAATATATTAACATAAACAAATTAATTCAACGATAGATTGCTAAACCAATTTTTATTTATTTTATGCAATGGAAAACAGTCAATGGGGGATTCTACCATTTTCTTTTTATAATTTCATCTGAAAATATTAGGAAAACTAAGACTATTGATGAAAATCCGGTGAAAAAATTCTTATTAATAAGCGACTTTATGTGTTTTTATATCAAACTGTTTTCATCATGGACCTAAATGTTCTTGAAATATATGCTATTTTGAGTTATATTTAGATAAAATAAATGAATATTATAACACTGTATAAGTCTACATACTTTATAATTACAGGTGTATTTAAATTATTAAGTTTAATGCAAGAATTTTATGTTAAAATAAAAACTGTTTGAAAACTGCCGTACAGTAATGTTAGCCCCACCTTTCGAATTTGAATTTCTTAACTTCCATTGGTAGTAACCCCCACCTCCTAACACGCTATTTGTTATGCATGTATAGGCGGTCTTTCGGTCGCCAATCAAAATATTATATATAGATTTCATTTTTTTATTAATATTCGTTATTCAGCATATACATTCGTATTTTTTTACTATTTTCCTTTAATTCGATTGAGCTGGAATCCCCCATTATAAATTATAAAAAAATGTTCAAATTGTCCACCTTGAAATTCTATACCTACAACATTCTAATCTTCGTCTCATGGACTGCCGAATACGTTCAAAAATTCTGAGTTTATTGCGAACTATATTGCAGCTATTTATAATTCTTTGACGTAAGTCATCGATGTTATTGTTATTACAATTATGACAAACAAGGAAAAATAAAAGACTATCTTCAATTGTTTTCAATTGTAAACGGCCACTATGATTTTATTGTAATGTTAAAAGTATGAGTTGTATATGACAGAAATAAAATATTAAAATCGCTATAGCTCTGAAACTAGGCATTTCCGGATATATGTTTATATAAACTTTTTTATTATTTTAAGATGTATTATCCACCCTTAAATCCGTGACCTCTATTTTCTGAACACTTGTATAAACCAGAATTCAAATATTCAGATATGTATCTAATGAATAAAAAGTAAACTTACACATTGGTTTGTAACGTGCACGCCTGGTTCACAGCTTGAATCCAATTCATTGCAGATTGCTCTGACTCTGCTGCTAAGTAATATGTTCGCATATTGGCATGCTCACATTTAAACGCAAATTTCCTATACACTTTATCTTTTGATGTACACATAGACACCTTATATGATGGCAATAAAATTGAACCCAATACTTTTTCTTCTTCTGGCCCTAAAAAAAAAAAAAAAAAAAAAAATACAAATAACATCAAGCCTTATACCGGATGGTAGCAGTTAAGGGTGAATATAAGGATTTAACCTGCTTTCCTGATCATTTTATGGCAAAAATGGGGTCCTCCACCATAACAAAAAACAATAAAATGTACACTGTACATTTGAAGTACTACTCAATAAATAACGATTAAATATACTTTTTGAGATATTTGAATTTATTTTCAGTGGCACAGTGATATCTTTCTCACGCAGCCTACTACAGAAACTGGTGCGATAAAGATAACAATGGCTTCGCTAAAGATCAAATGCAGTTAAAATGAAAACAATTATGACTTTTTAATATTTCGAATTGCTTCAAAATTAAATGAACTTTTATTTAAAATAATAAAAAACAAGAGTGGAGGACCCCAAAAAATTGCATACAAAATCTCAGAATTTCGATTCACTAGTAGCAATAGCCATGGCACTCATTTTCGTTTTTTCTGGTTTTTAAGTTTCTAAAACGTCAAACGTCAATCTAACTTATGCAAAATAAATCCAGTATTCTATTTTAATTATTTTCATCATAATATTTCTTTATAAATAAAGACACTTTTCCCGTGCGAATAAGCATTCAATATTTATTTCTTACAAAAAAAAAATTCGGCAGAATATGAATAAAATATTTTCTGTCATAAGTTACGGCTATTACTCCTAATTACCGGAAATTTCTTTTTAAAATTGTGAAGAAACCAAAAACATAATAAAAAATGTAAAAATACAGTATGTTCAGAAAAAAAAAACTAATTTGAAGTAGGCTATGAACACAAACGTATGTATAATTATTATTCAATTCAAAAGTCAAGTTGTCAAAATTGACCGTGCAATGTAATTTTAAGGAGAAAAGATAAAGAAGCATACTGAATATTGCCGTTCGCCGTTTTCTAATTTATCTCTATTTCTAAAATAAGGATTCAAGAAGATTTTTTTAAATAACATTTTTAACAATGTCTTGTGTTAAACTAGCATTTAATTTAATAATTTCAAATTGACATACGTTTTTTACACATGGCCTACTCCAAATTAGGATTTTTTTGAACACACTGTAGTTTTGTAATTGCGTCTATCACATGTCAAATTCCTAGGTTCACTCCTATTCGTGCCCCAAAATTTTATACACCATTCTTTTCACATTTTCCATATTTCCTACAATTTCTAGAAATGATATAATTTTTAGGAATTACATACAATCATACACTAATAAATAGTTTTTGAATTATTCCACCTTAAGCAAAGTTTGAAACAAATATGTGAACTCGCCGTAAAATAAACATGTATTTATTTGATGATATCTGAGATAAATACTGAAAAGACCTTCAATTTAAATAGCATTTCCGGTTACATACTTCGACTTGACAC
Source organism: Ophonus ardosiacus (assembly GCA_943142095.1). Lineage (NCBI taxonomy): Eukaryota > Metazoa > Arthropoda > Insecta > Coleoptera > Carabidae > Ophonus > Ophonus ardosiacus. Next base: position 44,181,853 of record OW964833.1, on the reverse strand, counting down.
ACACACACCTGTATATATTGCGACAAATACCCAAACGAATTCTGGGAAGGAAAAAAAAAACTATTCATTTCTCATAATTTCTATTTAAAAATATTTCAACAATTACAATGTTTTTCAATTACGAAAAAAATTTTTTCATTAATACTCATACAAGAATAACGCGATAACAATTATCTTTTAAAACTTTAATTTCTAAAAATTCACTCAGTTGTTCAAATGCTCTAAATATGCTTACACTTACGTAACATTGTCTTTACAATCAAATAATATTACTAGCAAGTTTATATCTCTATCCATTTTTGAATTAATGTCCCAAAAGTCAATATACCCCATATTCAGACAAAAACTTCAAAATTTTCAAAAATCTAATTTTCATCTATCTAGATACTTCTCAGTGCACTGATTCCAAATTTTGAAACCGCAGGTTGATATCTCTTTTCATTCTCGAGATATTTAGATCCAAAGTTTTGCTCAAAACTGCCCATTTTTGGGTAATAACCCAAAAATGGGTCGAGATATGAATTTGGACATATCATCATTCGATTCTACGGGCAAAATTACATAAGTGTACCAATTTTCATAATTTTTGAACACCGGATACAGTCTCTAAAGCAAAATAACTGAAAATGTCCAAAAATCGTAAAAATCGTAAGGGGTACCCCTTGCGATTTTTTCAAATTTTGACCGTTTTCGGGGGTTTTCAAACTTTTGTTCATAAAAAATGAACCGGTAAGTCAAAAATTATGAAAATTGGTATACTTACATATTTTTATCCGTAGAATCGAATGGTGGTGTCGCCAAATTCGTATCTTGGCCCATTTTTGGGTTATTACCCAAAAATGGGCAGTTTTTTGCAAAACTTTGAATATAAATATCTCGAGAACTAAAAGAGATATCGACCTGCGGTTTCAAAATTTAGAATCAGCGCATTGAGAAGTATCTAGATACATGAAAATTAGATTTTTGAAAATTTTGAAGTTTTTATGTGAATATGGGGTATATTGACTTTTGGGGCAAAAATTCAAAATTAAATAAAAATATGTCCAAAAATTTTGAACTTCCGGACAATAATCACAAATACACAGACCGACTTGTTTGAACAAGTTTCCATTTGTATCTAATTTATATTTTATGTGAGACAATTGGGAATTGATGTCTTATGCGTATTGTAGAAGTAGTAAATAGAAAGTACACGTTCTTTACATAAAAAAATAAATTTGCGAAGAAATCGTGCTTGATTTATCTAAATCATGAACTGAATTTCAATTACATGCTTGAAATATGCAGAACAATAAAAGCTAATAAATTTTTTTAAAAAATGTACATACGGTAGCTCAAATATCTATAAATACTAATGATAAATATGTAAAGTATGGAAAGCGTAATAAGAGAAAATATTTCTATGTTTATATTTTCCACTATTGATTATAAATTGTACCTACATTTCGAAATAATTTTCTACTCAATAAATAAATCAGGTCACTGACCTATTTATGACACATTTATTGGAAAAATTTTGAATCAGAAAATATGTTCTAGCAGTTAAAAAATATTTAGAAACAAATTTAAGAATTTTATTATAATAAATAATTAATTAATAATATCAAACCAAAAAAAGGCTGAAATAAAACCAATAACCAAATATAGGTCAATGACCTACCTTTTAAAAATTAACATAATTACGGAGATTTTCGAGCATATTTATATATAATTTGTTTTGATTTTAAAAATATAAAGAAAATTAATATATACTTAGTTAATAATAATAAATTATCACGACTTATTTTTACCCAATGTTGGGTGTGCCAATTTGCTTTTAAATGTAGATTTCGGTAATGACAATGCCGATATATTTGTATTAGTAAGGGTCGGCGTCACTTCACAGGCTCGTAAATGATTGTGGAGAGTTTAACTAAAGAGAAAAAAGACTCACCTTTATAATAATAGAGGCAGTAATCCGATAAGACAAACCACCGCTTCCTCCAAACTTTGAGCCCTTCGGAGCCTTGCTTGTAGAGCCAGCCCTGCATGATGACCGCTCCGTGGACTGGCCGCTTGGCTGCAGGGCTCCTCAGCTGCTGAAAGTTCTTCTTCTCCAACTGCTGCTGTGCTTGCTTCTTCACCAGCTCAGTGGGCTGCGTTCGGGCTACTGGGGCCCAACTGCTTGGCGCCTGCAGTTGCTGCTGTTGCACTGAGTGGTAGTTGGAGTAGGTTCGAGGCTTCTGAGTAACCTGCATCAGCCGATAATCTTCAGGCATTGAGTATTGATGTTTCATTACAGAGCCCATAGTAGTGTCGGAAGCATCGCGAGAAGCATCGTTCTCTTGGAATTTCTTATTTTCCATGGTTTTGGGATTCAACCTGGAAGTAAACTCAACGTCAGTACGATATTTTAATTGAATTTTAGTCGCTAACCAATCCCAGACTTTCCAAAAACAAGTTAACATGATCTTATTGTGGTTAGGAAACCGAACGAAAAATAAAATTTAATACAAACTTGGTACGTATCACATCGTTTGCAATTTATAAATAATGGGGGTAGTAAAACGCCGTATAAACGGTTTTCACAATACGACTGGATTTCTACGCATGTTCCTTGTCGGAAAATCTGGATCGGGGAAACTGCGCCGACGTCGAAATTTTGCTTTGTTTTTCCAATTTTCAAATGAATTCAAACCTTTACGCCAAGTTTGTCCCGGTTATTAAATTATATAACTACAATTCGTACACGAAGCAATACAATACTTGTCATTAGCATTGTATTAAGGCAGCTTAATTACCATTACGTAAACAAAACTCCATTCATACATTCAGCAGTTTGTTTTCATTTTTCACAGACTAAAAAGTAAAATTTGTATGAAATTATAGAAAAATAAATAAGAAAACTTACGCCAAGTTAAAAATAAATGTGGTGCAAACCTTGAAAGTACGACAGATATATTTAAAACTGGCACGGTATTTATTATTCAATGTAAATATAAATTGACATGGTTTGTATACCTATCACCTACAACAACCTACATATTGGTACTATAACAAAAATTTGAAGAAAACTGTACATATCTTTGAACTTACTACGTTTTGTTTATGCGGAAGTATTAGGAATATTTTCTTACTCATCCACACTCCTCTCACCTGTGAAAAATGCATCATGAATAAAAAGCAGCGATAGATTTTTCTCTTTTATTCTCATTTTTAACACATAATTACATATCCTAGGCATGAACAATAAACTTAACACACATAAAACACCTACTTTAACTATAACACTTTACAGAACACATTTCTGGCATACTAACTTATAGTAATTTGTAATAAAATCTTTAAAGCACAAATGTCATCTTGAAGGCACAGTTTTCTGCAGTTTTCACAAATAAACTCTTAAGAAATGTTGAAGCTTTGCTGCATTTTTGCCAGCGGCGCAGACGTCGTTAGGAATGTTGGGGGACTTAAAAAAAATCTTGCGTAAATATTTTCTCCAAGGTCTTCTAATTTTATTATTGTGGGATAGTTCACAAATATTAATTAATTTAAAATATTTGTTATAATAATATAAATAAATAAATATATCATCACGGCATATTACCCATTTCTGAGTGTGCCACAATCTGCTTTATCGCAGATTATAATAATGATAGCGAAAAATTTATAAATTACATAGAAGTTGCAAAGGTGTAGTATTAATATAATTTTTCATGTACCTATAATAAATGTATAGAATCTTAGACCAGGAATAGAGTAAATTCTTGGTATAAGTACAGAATGTTATATTACTTCAATTAATAAATAAAATAAATGTAAATTAAATGAGATTTGGGTAGGATAAAATAATGCATTATTACATTATGCAATTTTTATTAACTTAAAACATTTACAATTTATAAAACAAATGACATTTAAATTTTTTTATTGTTTTATAAATAAATTTACAAGTTTGGTAACAAGTGGCTACTAAGTTTGTGTACGCCTCTGGTAATTCTTAACCTATGATAGGTATACGGCCTTACCCTCAGGGTATTTAAAAGAAAGTTTATACTGTTAAATACAAAAATTCTATTTAATAAGTACATATAGCCTGACACTGTTTATTGTTCGTTATAGTTGGTTTGATCATACTTACCTTCTATAAAAAAAATTCGAATATATTACTTTTTATTTACCTAAATCGTTGATTTAAGTAAGATAATCTCATCGTTTAAAATTTGCAGTATTATTTGACATTTATTGTTTAAATAAATATTTAACATATAACTCATATTTATATAAAAATTGGCAATAGAATATCTAATACACTATAACAGAGAACTTAATTATTGCAGCATATCTGCAAAAAAATCAGAATAACTACTACACAAGTATGTTATATTTATAAACTACAGTATTTGAATTCGAGTTTATATTCATTTACTTCACAATTTTTGGAACAAAATTTACACATGTAGAATAGCAGCAGAGTATAACTACCGATACATTATAATTATAGTTATATATAATTAAAATATGAAACTTAGTTGTATACAATGATCTACATGAATTACTGAAACACTTCCATACAAGATTTCTAATGTAATCTTTAGAATGGCCTAAAATTATCAGAGTAACAAGATAGCCTCATATTATAATTTTATTTCACAGCCATTCAATTTGTTGTATTATCTATTTATTTCGTATTTTCTTGTGCAGAAGTATTTCAATAATAGTCCAGGAATATTTGTTCATAAACAGGTACAAACCAGAAAAAATTAAACTAGTAGATATTGTATCGTTCACTTGTCTTTTTAAATATTTTTATTTACAAAACCGAAGCTAAGGACAGTTAAAATTAATACATAAAAACATAATTAAGAAAATATGCAATTAGTTTCATAATATATTAAAAATAATATTCATTTACAATTATAAAGATTAAAACTTAAAACAATAAAACAGCGACATATTTGATAAAAAAAAATATTTAAAACGACATATTTTGGAAATCGTTTACTAATATAATAATTTCTCGATTGTCCCTAAAGATCCTGGGCTAATATAATATTGTGGGGTCCACGTACTTTGAAATAATGCCTTATTTACACAAGTAACAAATGATTATACATATTTGGTATATGATGGACCCGACTGATCTGTCAGTCTAATCGTTTTTGATACAGGTTGCCTGACGCACCCTAGGTCATTTTTATCGAACATCTCTAAGCAGAAACATATCACTTGCAAGTAACAGCGACAACAGTGTTTGTATTCATTTAATCCTTATACGCGTGTATATCACTTAGTGCAATAACTCTACTTCTTATCATAAAAATAAATTTTGGAATAGCTAAATAACGAATAATTACATCTTTATGGAATCTATATAGAAAATTATATACAGGTGTTCATATTTTCTCGTTCATCACTGAGATTCTAAACTTGATTAACAATAAAATTCATCTAGATATTAAACAATCACTATCATAATTTTATTATTACGTGGTTTAAATAAATACCGTAAGTATTTTTTAACGTGAAACATTGAGTTTGTCATCCATGAGTACGACTCGACATTTCGTTGACAGCAATGTATTTGCCTGTCTCATTTAAAATGAAACATAGGAAACGAATTTGACAGAATTATATTTAAATATTATAATTTAGCCGAGTCAAAAAAATCACTCGAGAGCACTAAACATATTTCGGGCACAAGGTGCACACAATATTTTTCTGCAACTAAATTTAACTTTTGGAAAACAGGTATAATTATTTAAAGAAAATTAACCTCTATTGACATCTTGTCAATATGACAGATAACCATTGAATTTTCCTATAAGTTACGACCTGACATTTGGTTGACAGCAATATATCATGAATTTGACAGAAGTATTATATGTTTTGTCCCTTTCTCACTTCAGATTCGATTTGAACTTTGTCCCATGCTAACTTCAGACTGTATTTTATAACGCCGTACGCATGCGTCAGTTTGAATAGCTGTCACATTTCTAGCGGTAAATACGAACTGTTACAACTACTCAAACTGACGCATGCGCACTGTTATGAATTTTAAGAGTGGGATTGCGGGTTGCGTCGGATTTGTTGCCATTTTGTATTTTCGTATTTACCGCTAGAAATGTGACATCTATTCAAACTGACGCATGCGTACTGCGTTATACAATACAGTCCGAAGTTGGTATGGGACAGAGCTTAAGATCGAATCTGAAGTGAGGAACAAAACATATGATCTTGCGTGCCCTATATTTAAATATTGTAAGAAATTGAATCTAGTCAGAAAATCACTCGGGCACAAGGTACACACAATATTTTTTCCACAACTAATATTAATTTTTAGAAAACCGGTATAATTATTTAAACAAAACTAACCTTTATTGAAGTCTTGTCAAATGTCAAATTCATTTCCTGTTTCATTTTAAATGGAACAGGCAAACACATTGCTGTCAATCAAATGTCAAGTCGTAACCATGGATATGACAAATCCAATGTTTCACGTTAAAAAATACTGACGGTATAAAAATCAATGAAAAGTACAACTTTGTACTTTGAATCATAAGATATCATCTGAATTAAATTGTAAAAATATATTTATGTATATGTATATCATTTTTATTATTTGTCTTATTTTTAAAATGACTAGTACTTTTTAAATATACTATGTAGCACGTTATTATTTATGTAAAGTTTATTTGATATATATGGAACAATAAATTCATTTTGTAAAGGAACGAATTTGAATGAATATAACCAAGTAAAATCACAATGACGAGCTAAAAATGTGCGCACCAGTAATACTAAACTAAAACTAAATATTGAATAAAGTATATGTATAACCCAACGACAGCAATGATGAGTTCTTGCCCAGTTGATTGATCAGAATCAGACAACATTAACTTACGCTAGGGGTAATGATAATATCATGTCAGATAGAGTTAGGGTAGGCGTGGGTTTAAAACTGGTCCGCCAACAAGTCGCACACTTCGACAGAAACGCTTTCTTTGGAAGAGCGAACGGTCAATCGGTACATCTGAGCTTGTTTGTTAGGTTCCAGCCGCAATAAACACCCGACCTGTTGCGATCTCATGTGGATGATGCCCGCGCAGACAAAATTATCCGGGTTCGGGTCGATTCCGTCAAGAAGTTGCATTCCAAAGCCCAGGATTTTTGTGCGTACCACCTGGAGGTCCATTGGTTGGCCGGCTTTGAAGATTTTTTGAGATCGTTGTTGATTTGTCCTGAAAAAAAAAAATCGTTCTTCTTTATTACAATCTTCTAAGGGGGATTCCACGATTTTTTGATTTTTTTTTTATATGTTATGGTATTTTTAAATTCAGACTCCCTAATTTTTCTTTTTTTAAAATTCGACTTCTTTTGGAAGAAAAAAAAATGGTAAATATTTGGTATCCACCTTTTCCCGCCTTATGATGCAAGCGAACCCAGTGGTGGAGAGCAATGGCATTATATCGTGCTTTCTCTCTCAGCGGTTGCTGTTTCCCAGAGGTTCTAAACCATTTTCTTGTTCTAAACCAAGTTGTCCTCACTTCAGACTCGATCGTAAGCTCTGTCCCATGCTAACTTCGGACTATATTGTATAACACAGTACGCATGCGTCAGTTTGAATACCTGTCACATTTCTAGCGGTAAATACGAAAATACAAAATGAAAACAAATTCGACACAACCCGCAAACCCATTCTTAAATTTCATAACACAGTGCGCATGCGTCAGTTTGAATAGCTGTCACATATTACCTATTTCTGGCCGCATGCCTGAGTGTCTGGTCGCGAACCTGGGGGAACCGTGTTCGATCCCGACAGACGCCAAATATTTCCAATTTTAAATGGCACAAAAGTGACCCCTGTGGTGCACTCTCCACACTAGCTATGAGTGCCCGTGAGGTGACACCTGGTAAGCGCCCACACGGTAAAATATATCGTCATAATTACCGATGTCTACATGTGTTGTAGATACTGGCACACCCAGAAATGGGTAAGATGCCGTGATGATATATTTATTTTATATTTATTTATATTACCTAATTCTAGGTGTGCCAATCTGCTTTGTTGCAGATATGGGTAATGTGAGCTATTCAAACTGACGCATGCGTACGGTGTTATAAAATACAGTCTGAAGTTAGCAAGGGACAAAGCTCAAGATCGAATCTGAAGTGAGAAAGGGACAAAACATATGATAGGTCACGTGATCTTCCGTTTCCTATATTTGAAAATTTCATTTTTTTATTTTCTTTTCTTTTACTTATCTTAAATTTAGTATATTGTAATTTGACACGAGATATTGTCAAAAATGTTACCTAAAGAAATCAAAGCTTTTCTTATTGAACCCTTTTTTAAGAAATAGAAATAAAGTAGAAAACGATGAATGGCAATATTCTGTACCCTTCTTTATTATCTTTTCTCCTTAAAATTATATTTCACGATCAATTTTGATAACTTGACTTTTGAATTGAATAATGATCAGTCATATGTTTCTGTGTTCATAGCCTACTCCTTTACGCTAAAGCGCTGGTGTCGTATTTGAACAACAACCAGCTGATAACACTACCCGGAACGTAAACAAGTACCCCTTGCCCCGCAAGACATGCGTAACCAAAAATTGTGTTATCTCTTTCAAACAGAGAAACTGTATGTCGAGACTCAATCGCAGCGAAAGATAAATGGGTGACGTCACTTAAGGCGAGAGAAAAAGTATCTATTTTTTTTATATTTTTTTCTCAAAAAAGAACAAGAATTATGTAAAATAATAAAAAAATAGGGAAAACTTTAATTTAAAAACACTATAACAAACAAAATTTTCAAATTGTAGAATGTCGTACATTTTTTATGGTGTAAAAATAACTTTTGTGTTTACACCACGTAGTTTAAAAACATACTATTAACTTTAACGGACTATAATGACATGTTTAAGATATATTCCGAGACTGATAACATAAAGAGGTAAAATATTTTTTCAAAAATAATCTCAGCGGAAAACAAATTCAAGAATAACTTTGAACTTTGTCCACGACATATGAACTCAACAACCTAAATTTACAGCCAATTAAAGGAGATATATTCATCTAATAAAGAAATAATAGCATGTAGATAAATATAATTATGTTTTGAATGCGTTTTAAAACACAATGATTATCAAATAAAACTATGGACGAAATATCAATTTATTGTATTTTTATCTCGCTGTTGATAAAAATGTTATTTTATACGCTTTAAAAGTAGGATGTATATAATGTGGCATATCATATAAATTTATAAATAATAATCTTACCCGCCCAAATTCTTCCAACGCGCAAAAAATGATTCTCCATTCATTTCAGTTGGTTCGAAGAATTTATTAATCGTTAATGGAAGCTTCATTGTTATCATTTGCGGAACATTATTGCAAGTAAAGCTAATTATCATACTTGGAGCATCTATAACAAACAAACAGTTTATAACAAATATTTCCTAAAGTGCACGATGAGAAATACTAAGCAGAAAACTAACAACAAAATGAATCATTTAAACCCCATTCAGACAGAGCTTAGTGCGAAAGTATCGTTTACATAGAAAATTAGTGCAGTTGTATTTGCAATAAAAGGTAAACACGCCTACTGAATTTGTCTTATAACCTATATTCGTTATATCAAATAGCAATGTTTCTTGCGCCAATATGACTTATTTAATAGCATGTACAGCAGTACTATTATTGGAGAAAAGAAAAACAAAAAGCCGTCGCTGGTGTTCGTCCAGTATATATAAAAAAATATATATTCACAAGGTGACCTATTAAACGAAATGCGCCTACAAGAATCGAAAAAAAAAACATTATTCCAAAGCCTACGGTTACAAAATAATATATATGTATATATATTTAATTTAACATATTGATATTAGACACCAATGAAATGGGGTATTCCACCATAACAAAAAATTTAAAAAAAAATCAATTTAACATAAAGTATGGCTCAATAAATAATAGTTAAAACAATTAAATAATTACTTTACGAGATATTTCATATTTGCTAAAAGGGAAAATTGACGTCATACAATTGTTATCTTTCTCTCGCAGCGTACTCAGAGCAGTGTGTGTGAGAAAGACAAGTATAGAGGAAATGTGACGTTACACTGATTTCTCGAAAATAAAATACTGTTAAACTAGGAACAATTAAGATTTTTTAATACTATGAATTGCTTCAAAACCGAATGAAGTTTTATTTAAAACAATAAAAAAAATTGATTGGAATACCCCATTGAGCCTAAACATGGGGTTTATTTTTCATATATATTGTCATTATTTTTGTTAATTTATTTAAAAATATGAAAATTAGTATAGTTACGCAGAAATATGTAGTTTATAAATGAAAGTGCGTTTTATATTTTTTAAACTTTTTAAGTTATTGAGTGTCAAACTCAACTGACTATAATCATTTCCCGATAGTAGTCTTCTTAATATTAATTCAACGATAGGGAAAGTGCCGCCCGGGGCGGGTGCCCCCTTTGCCCCCGCCACGCTACGCTACTGTACAAGATACAGAGATGTTCTTTGTATATACAAGAATGTCATTAAGTTGTTTTGACAATTTATTAACAATGGTAGGCCCAACAATAAAAAAAAATCACAAAGACTATAATGACATTTCGGATTTCTACATTATCTACAGATTCAAGTAATATGCCTCCTTTTGATTGGTCGTTGCATTGCAGCGTTGGTAGTGCAGTGCAGAAGTTTTCAAGCTTCTGCACTGCAACGAAATTCTGAATGTGAACGCTTGCGTTTACTGTCCCTATACAATCTTTCTGCAATACAATACAATACAACTACGCTACAACTACACTAAGCTCTATCTGAATGGGTCTTTACTGACTCTTACCTGTATAGTCATCAATGCACTCAGCATTTAGGAGCTGCTGAATCTGCGCCCCTGCTTCTAAAACAGGCTCCACGGGTTTCATCTGAGTGCTGAGCTTAGCTGTTTGATCTTCATCCCAGGATATACTGGGCACGAAGTTCTGCAGAGGGAATGATGTCTTGTTTCCGTAGAACAGCCCTAGTCTTCCCAGGTTTTGCCTAAACTCACTCTTCACTCCGATTTGGATCAAATCGTTCTCAAACAACACTCCGTTGTTCTTGCACACAAACTTCTTCGAATTGGACTGGTTGTTGTAGGTGTTGTTGGCAGTTTTTCCACCACCACCGTAGATGTCGCCCAAGACATCAAGGAGGACGCCTGTGTTGCTCTGACCAGGCTGCGAAGGTGGGGTCGATAGGCCTAGGAGATCGCCAGAGACTGCACCGCTACTGTTGCTGAAGTAAAAGGATTTTATTAAGCATCACCAGGGTTGTAAAAACCACTTTGGAAAAAACCATGTGGGTTTTTGTAGTTTTAACCGGATAGAAAAACCCAACACATCCCTTTTCAATTAAATTAAATCCGTATACTTACTAAAATAGAGTAAAATAAATAATACAAAATTCTAGGCCTATAACATGGACAAACGGTTTTTTTTTCAAAAATTATCTACATACAGTTTTAGAGAATAAAATCCTCAATTTTTGAGTGTTATAATTTTAAATTTAATTCAAGAAATGAACGTTAATTAATTGTCTTAACTTGAAGTTCATTTTTTGAAATAATCGCATACTAAAATCCTTTTTTATCACAACTTAAAATTAAGTTTAGTCGAATATCAGAAGCGTAAATTTAATAATTTTAGCAAGGGCATCGAACCCGCCAAAAACTGGGCTCGGTTTAGGTTCAGGTTAATTTGTTTTTTGAAAGATGGGTTCGGGTGCGGTTCTGGTTCAAGCATTAATAAAATTTGCGGTTTTGTTCGCGGTTCAGGTTCGAAATAATGTAAAATGAGAGCCGGAATTTACGCAAAACGCAACAAGAAACGAACACAATTTTCACGAAAAGTCAGCCCAGACAGCAACGCAAACACCTAAGACGTCGATTATCGGCTGTATTTACTTTTCGAACTTAAAATTAACCTGAACCGGAGTTGAACCCCGAACCTGAATTTTAATACTCGGTTCGGTTTCGACTCAGGTTCAATTAAAAATATATCTGAGGTTCGGTTCTCGGTTTGGGTTCCCTAAAATGTTACGGTTTGGTTCCGGTTTGGGTTCGATGCCCTGATTTTAGCACACAAAAATTCATAATTTTTTTCTCTAAATCTTTATGTATAAATAATTTTATAAAGTTTTAGGGGTCATATAGTAAATAAAAAAAATTGTTGCCCCATGTTAAAAGTCACTGATTCTAGTATTCGCTCTATGTATATTCTTAAAAAAATTAAATATAGTTTTAAAACAAAAACATAGAAAAACCCACAAATACCCACCCGGAAAAACCAATAAAACCCAAGTGGGTTGTACTTTTCTAAAAAGCCCGGATTATTCACAACCCTGAGTATCACAAAGTGGAGGCAAAGAAAAAGAATGTGCTTACTTAGTACTATTGACGTCGTTATTGGAATGGTTGCTAACAGGCAACGCAGTCTTGCCGCCCTCTTTCGTTTCATTTTCTGGCACTCTTCCCGGTTTTTTCTTCTTCAAAACAGCTAGGATAGATGATTCTCTTTCCGGAAATGCCGGCATCTCTTCTAACACTGTAGCCAGCACATCTGAACTTGCAATTATACTCAATTGCAAGTATTCCGAGGCTCTCTGTTGAAGTTCAGCATCTGCTGACCGCAAATTACTATGGGTTCGGAACACTTCTTGCACTTGGGTTCGAATTTCAGGGAACAAGTTAACGAATTTAATATAGGTTGAAAGAAGTAAAGCGCGAGTCATTGGCGAACATAAGTGGTATTTCGAGTGGAGCAATTGGAACTGGACTAAGGGAGACGAACGCTGATCGCCGGCAATCAAGTTGCCGAACTCTCCAAGAATATAGCCACCGACTTTGACCATATTCTCGTGGCAGGCTGGAGCTTGTAAGGCTTCAAAGACGGTCTTGGCTGCGTAGCCTTGTACGTCGTCTCTATTAATAACTATTTGAATAACGCGGTACCAGACCTCTTCCGAAACGTAGTCTCCTGCGATACGGATCAAATTGAGGATGACATCCACGTACCAAGTGTAATCAGTGGCGTATTTCTCCGCTAAGATGGCTACTTTCAGCACCATTTCTTCCCGAATGGAATAATCGGCGGTTTCTAAATAATTTAACATTTCTTGAACGATTTCCTCGGCGTTGCTCTTGTCACACATGGCGTACAGTAAGTCGACAGCTTGTTGCCTCACGGACACATCTTTCTCCATCTTCATGGACAAAATAACGACTTCTTGATGTTTCTTAACAGCCTCGTGGGAAAATTCGGATGTGGCTAAATGGCACATAGACTCTAAAGCAAGATACCGAAGATTAGTTTCACGATTGCTTAGGAACTGGCCCAGTTGATTGCAAGCTCGAACAAGGAGGTTTGCTTCACTGTAAGAAAATAATAACATGACTATTTGTGAGGCAGGTAAGGTAGAACGGGTTCAAGCATATACATACGCAATCATGAAATGGGCAAAAAACGGCTCGCGGAATTTGAATCTGGAAGAGGAAGTGGAACGGATGTGGTTAGAAAGGAAAGGAAGGAGTTTGAATCACTCACCTGTCATTATGAATAATTAAACTAATAGCTTCGAACAACACGGCATTCTTAGCATTGGAATGCTGAACTTTCTTGGATTTGGGTGGTTCTTGTGCTTTGTTGAGTATGGTCTCCAGGCACTCATTCAATCTTCCTCGAACTCCTGGATCTTCTGCTGGCGGTGTATAATTTTGTAATAGCCTCAATAATTTGACCGACAGCCACGGCGCCGGGACGAAGTAATACGTGTAGTCCTGCAGGTCGGTGTAGCTAGCAGTTACAATTCTGCTTAGTCGCGATACAGCTAGAGACACGCAACCCTTGTATTCTTCGGCGTTCTTTTTCACCAGAGCATCGATTAGACTGGTGGCTGCCGTGACGACGCCCATGTGTTGGTCATTCAAAAGGTGGATTATGCGGGAAGTCCATTCGCCACCAGGGATAATTTCTTGAGATGTGCGAAATAGGCGCAAAAGACAAAGGGCTGCGCTTTGTTTCACAACGTCCATTGTATCGCTAAAAATAGAAACATAAGTTCACTTTTAAACTGTAAAATGCAATGAATATGATAACTATTAGACGAATCTTCATTATCTTCAATTAAAAGTTTTAGGCATATATTTACGACTAGCCAGCCGGTAGACTCGGATTGAGGTTAGGTAGAGTCAGTGACACGAAAGAAAGCTAGTGATGTTTTCTAGTAAATCATGGGCGTTTCTTCGGTGCAATCTACTACTCATGGTTGGGGCGGTTCATGTATTATGTACAAATAACAAGTTATAGCAAAATATTTCTAATCGTAGTGCCGCTTTAACAGAGTCCTGCTAGCATTCCTCAGACCTATTTTTACCTCCCGCTACCCTTGTAAGGGAGGTATAGGGATCGTGCTAAAAATCGCATATCGAGATTTTAGTATATGACCACGTTTTAAGGTCCCTAGAATCCAATTTTAACATTTTCACGATAATGTCCGTGTGTGAGTATGTGTATGGATTTGTCCACGCTCTAACTCAAATACTATCATTTAGAAAATTCTGAAACCTTTATTTCGACCCTATTCTAATATGGAAAGAACCCATTAGATTAGATTTTGGTGTAAATCGAATAACCGGAAATGGCACTTTACTTGAAGCTCATAATGGTTTGTCTTCAAAAAATACCATTAATTTTTTTCGCATTTTATGTAATTATGAAAATTAAAGATTACATATTGAATTTTCTACATGTATACATTAATACTTTTTCTATATATTTTAAGGATAAATTTAAAAATTAATCTTTATATAAATCCCGAAGCCTAAGATAAACACAATTCCTTTGTTATGCAGTTCATATTTCAAATGTATGTAACTGACAGGTAAAAGTCACTGTCAAAAAACTAATCACTTCAAACTAATAAGTGACATTTAAAAAAAAAAAATAGTAAATAAAGCAATAGTTATATGCAATGGAACATAATATAGTTTGCAGCATTAGTAAATACGTAAGTATGTATTTAAATTAATAAAAATTAAATAGCGGGAGGTTTTGTTTTGGCCACATCAGATTTTTTTTTCTTGTGTTCTATATTTAACCCGATAAGAGCATGCAGTGTTCCAGTGATTTAATGCATGCGGATATCTGTACCGGCTTGTTAAATGAATAATAGGTTAATATTTTTAAACATTGTGAACGCATTTTTGAAATGAATCACATATGTTTGGCATTTTTATGTATATATGAAACTGATTATATTTGGTGATTGTATCAGCATGAGTATTTCAAAATAAAAGTCAACTCAAGGTCCATGCCTACGTATAATAGTCTTAAGAATTATATTTTAGCTTATCTAGTACCGGTCAATAAATATTTAATTGCAATGTCAAACATAATGAAAAAACAAATTAAAAATTGTATACAAATGTGCAGTAAACATATACGGAAATAAAATTGCGTGCAGACGAACGTAAATTTCTCAATAGTTATTATAGAATTGGAAAAACCACACATAAATTAATTTTATTTCTCTAATGTATTGAATTAAACGGTAATTATGTAATGAAAATCACTTACCCTGATACTAATAATTTTGGTATTTCATTACCAAAAGCTTCTGCCATTTCTCTACTGCCGATATTTGCAATACATTGTAATGCTAGATTTACGTGAATTGGGTTCCTGGATTGTAAATCGTTTTTGATACTTTGAATAATTAGTTTAATAAGTTCGCTGTTTGTGTTCACTAGTACAGAGATGAATAAATAACCCTACAAAACGATAACAGGGTAGGTGTGCAAGTAGTTACAAGTAATGTAGGCCAACTTACAATTTGTTTTTCTGAATATTTGTTCGAAGAGAGTAAATTAACTGCTTCCATATGACCGAAATCGATATCATGCCCCAATAAAAATATAAATAACAATTTACAAACGTATTTCTTTTTCTGATATCCATCAAGGGTTTTATCTCCTTTGAATTTGCTTCGTATATTGGCTAGTTCTTTATTAATACGTTTAATTTCAGCTTCTTTACTTTTACCTGAAGAATAAGGCATTTAAAAGAAATAATTTGTAAATGTGACAAATACTCACAATTTCTAATATCGGAAATAAAAACGGCCAAGCCACGCATCCCATCGCCTCTGACAGCAGGCATTTTTGTAATGCTTTATTTTATAAGATTTCTAGTCCTAAAACTGGAAAATGAACTTATTATCACTGTAAATGTCACCGACAGATCTATGAAGTTAAACTTGTGTCATTAAGATAGAGAATGTTCCTCCCCCTAGTTCAAACTATTCGTGTCAAAATACGTGAAACTATCATAAAATTTTCGTAAATTATAATACAAAATTGCATTTTAGTGTTACTTTCATTAAAATAATTCACTCAACTCACTTTCAAATGACAGATTACACTAAAAAGTCACAGGAAATATTGAGCACGGCAAATCAAACACATATTTTCACTTCTGACATTTTTTTACTATTTCATCTGATCGTCAATATCTCACAGTCCACTCTTTACTGCTAGTTCAGTTGCTGTGTTCTTTCGCCAGAAGTAAATGATAACAAGTATGAATCAATTACGTGGATGTTTATGTGTCTAAAATATCTTTTAAATATTTTTTATTTTATTTACCAATAATGATTTTCACTTGTTCAGTTTCCAATGACGTAAAAAAAACGCAGCATGTGCTAGATGTCGGTAGTGAAAATTTAGAATTATTTTGTAAACATGTTTCTATGGTTACAAAATATAATTTCTCTTATTTAAAGCCGTTATCATACGCTAGTGTAAAAGAATAGTGAGTGTGATGCGTATTAGTTACTTGGTGGGGTGCAGGGGGTGAACATGACAATTGTCATGACATCACCAAAATTTTAGAGGTTATGTACATTGGCACTGCCGCTTAAATCAAAACAAACTTTTGCGTTTTGCAACTTATATGTTTTACAATAATATTTTATATAATAATTATAATAGATATACATATTATTGTCAGTGATGTACTATTCTACCGAATTCAGATGAGGTAATTACATTTATTAGTTTTGCAGAGGACTTTTCAAAAATTATATTATGCATGCACCATATGGAAATTTTGGAGAAAAAGTAGTAAATGCACAATCGAACTTTACAATTTTGTTTATTATGTATTTAATCATATTTTCCTTTTAAATAAATGTAATAATTTTTATTAATAACTAATCTTATTTAATATAAATTTAGAAGTTGTACAAAAATGATCTTAAAAAATAAATAGATATAAACATGAAATTAGATGATAAAAGATGGCAGGTTGTTTGTAGAAGTCAACCATTTGTAGCAAAGAAGCAAAATAGAAATAAATAACTTATAAGAGTAATGTACTTTTTATTATCAAATATGTTGTTATTATTATTTTCTCTATTTTCTAACAATTATTTGAAAAATGTTATAATCTAATTTAAATACCGAGTGCGTTCTAATAATTATGAAGTATTGTTTCTGTCAAGAAGTACGTTTAATTTCATGACACTACATTCTGTATTTGTCTCTCCGTTCATAAGGTTTTACGTACAAAGTGCTTTATGTTTAATTGTTTAACGATATCAAGAATTTCAAAATGCCACAAAAGCAACGTAATATTGCAATCATGGGGTATAGATCAGTAGGTCAGTAAGAATTTTATAATATTTGTGGAATTCTGAGTTCATAATATTATCATTTTTTGAAGGGAAATCATCGTTAAGTATACAGTTCGTCGAAGGACAGTTTGTTGATTCGTATGATCCTACAATTGAGAATAGTAAGTGTTTTTAATATGAAAAAGTGATATTCTAGCATGTCAGAAAAGTATATGTAAGTAATAAATAAATCTTTTGCTGCTAAGATATAGAACTTTATTTTGGTTACCTTGTTTGGCTTACATTTCCAAATTTATAAAAAAAATCATTAAAACGATTTTGCCTGCGTGATAATGCCTTTATATTTTCACACGTGTGGTCAAAATTTAGTCTAATTTAAATGTCATTGACAAACGATCATTTTTCAACTATTAAAAAATACTTTTCCAAAAATCAACAAAATTATTTCATTAGTTCAAAGTTCATATTTGGTATCAACTTGAATTATTATTTCTTTTGTTTTCATTAGAATAAAATAGATTAATCATAATGTCTACAGCATGTCCAAGGACAATTCAACATTTCTTGTCTCCCAAAACTATGCAAAATCGATCAATTTAAAAAATGTTATATTCATGTTGCCTGAATCATGTTTATATAAACAATTGAATGGAAATTAGGATAAAAATAAATCGTATTTCATTTTTATCGTTTCTGTTTTGTTTTCATACATATCTAGTATCAAATATATTGAAAATATTTACGAATAATATTACTTTATTTGCTGCTTAGTATATCAACTTTTCTTCTCGAATTTAGTGCATGAAACAATGGAATGTTCTTTTGCAGCTTTTACGAAAACAATACGTATAAATTCGCAAGATTACGAAGTAAAACTAGTGGATACTGCTGGCCAAGACGAATACTCCATATTTCCCGTACAGTACAGTATAGATGTACATGGATATGTTCTAGTCTACAGCATCACGAGTCTAAAATCTTTTGAAGTTATAAAACTTATATATGAAAAGCTTTTAGATATTACAGGGAAAATAAAGTAGTACAAGTTTAGAGTAGTTGTTATATAGGTTCTAAAGTGATTGTATTTCAGTGTACCGATAGTACTAGTAGGAAATAAAAGCGATTTATTTAACGAAAGGGCTATAAAAACTGAAGAAGGGCGTCAGTTAGCAAATTCTTGGAAAGTAGCTTTTCTCGAAACATCTGCCAAACAAAATGAGGTGAGTTGGCAACAAAAAATTCAAGTATCAAATTACAAATATGCAGTTAATAGCTTAGTAATGCAACTCGTGATTAATTATGATTCATAATTGCTATAAAGTAGTCAGTTTAAAAAATGTATCAACAGTAAAATATTATAGATTATGCTAAATGATAACACAGTAATTATTTTTGTTTTTCTACATGGTATGATTTAATGCCTAAAATTTGTGACGTATATCTCCCTACTGACATATTTATTAGCGGCTGCTCGACTTTTTCGTAGGGCTCCTGCATTGGCGATGTTCATCATTATCATTAGTAAATTCTGTCTTTAAGTCTCAGCGCAAATGCTGCATCCACACCAATCTTTCCTACGTTTCAACCCCTTGTAATTCCCTCTCTCTTTGATATCTTTTAACATTCCAAATGAGGTATTCCACTGTAGGAAAATTTACAACTAAAACTATTTTAATATAAGAGATTACTCTATAAAAAAGAGAAATATGAAAAAATGTTCATAATTATTTTATTTAAAATGGTTTTTCTTTAATGCCGAATGCCACAACAGTTGACAGTTCTAACCTTGCACTTCAAATTTTAGGAATATAATTTTTAGTTCAAAAAATGTAAATGGATGCCTCATTTTCAATGAAAATGGTCAATGGGGATTCCATCATTTTTTTTTTTATAATTTCATCTGAAAATATTAGGAAAACTAAGACTATTGATGAAAATCCGGAGAAATCCTATTAATAAGCGAGTTATGGTCTCCCGAATTTTGAAAAGATTGACGTAACGTCATGTTTTCATCATGGACCTAAATGTTTTTGAAATATATGCTATTTTATTTTAAGTTATATTTACATAAAATAAATGAATATTATAACACTGTATAAGTCTACATACTTTATAATTACAGGTGTATTTAAATTATTAAGTTTAATGCAAGAAATTTATGTGAAAATAAAAACTGTTTGAAAACTGCAGTACAGGAATGTTAGCCCCTCTTTTCGAATTTGAATTTCTTAACTTCCATTGGTAGTAATCCCCACCTCCTAACACGCTATTTGTTATGCATATGTAGGCGGTCTTTCGGTCGCCAATCAAAATATATACTTATTTCATATTGGTGTCGAAGCGCTATAACAAAAAACCCCTTATTTCCGAAATATCTCAATTATACCATTTTTTTTATTATGGGGTCCCGTGGCCGCGTGTCTGAGTGTCTGGTCGCGAACCTGGAGGAACCGGGTTTGATCCCGACTGACGCCAAATATTTCCAATTTTAAATGGCACAAAAGTGACCCCTGTGGTGCACTCTCCACTCCAGCTATGAGTGCCCGTGAGGTGACGCCTGGTAAGCGCCCACACGGTAAAATAAATCATCATCATTACCGATGTCTATATGTGTTGTAGATACTGGCACACCCAGAAATGGGTAATATGCCGTGATGATATATTTATTTTTTTTTTTTTTTTATTAATATTCGTTATTCAGCATATACATTCGTATTTTATTTTACTATTTTCCTTTAATTCGATTGAGCTGGAATCCCCTATTCTTATCTTCACGCCGTATACAAATGTCAAATTCAATAGTATGTATTTCCCTATTTGACTTATAGATAGCGCTGTTGATATTTGTAAATGTCATGTGGGAGATCTACGTCATGTGATTAAATATAATAATAATATATTTTATGAATGTAGAAGATGCGAAAGTGATAAGAATGATTGTTTAGTGTACTGTAATATATTACGTATCATCTCCTTGCTGCAAATCTAACTATATTCACTCTTACTAATTATCATTTCATATGTCAAATCACGTCATTGCACATGAACTGACATTATTTAATGTCTGACGTGGTTGACAGTCTGTTGCAGACATTTTCCACACTCTGCTGATGGAAATCGAGAAAGCAGATGGCAACATGCAAGACAAAAGCAATTGTAGGCTATCTTAATAATTCCGATCGTATCGTAACCCAATTATGATGCCTTATGAGAACTATACCCCTCTGTCGACGAACCTAGTGACACAATGCAATTATCGGCTCCAATTCATCTTCCCTGTATCAGTTGGTCTTATTTTACTCTTTTATAATATATATCATGTATTATTTTCACCCATTAGTTATTAATAACTGTTATTTATCCAGATTTTACATTTGTAACATTATTTTTTTACTTGCAACGGACATATTTTTCTTGTACAAAAATTCATAATGACCATATACAGGGTGTTAATTAAAAAGCGGGCCATATGCGTTTAACATGGGAAATTAGTTTTTTCTTGCGCAAAACTTCCCATTTAATTTTAAATGTTTCAAATAAATGTTACAGAGAATTAAATTCTACGCCTAAATCACTAATAAGATTTTATTTTACATATTTAATAAGCTGCAAAATCTAATTTGAAATTTTGTAAATATTGCTCATTTGTAGTATAGCCATTGAATTTAAACAAAATTACAAAGAAATGCATATCATTTGAAATGTCAGAATTTCATTTTACAGGTTACAAAATAAAAATAAATAAAAATGTGCAGTGATTTAAAGTAGATTATAAAAACAAAAAAAAATTTGACAGGTGTAGAATTTAGAATCTGTATTTTTTTTTGAAATTCGAATTTTTGACACTTCGAACGATATGCATTTTTTTGTAATTTTGTGTAAATTCCATGGCTATCACTACAAATGAGCAATATTTACAAAATTTCAAATTTGGTTTTACAGGTTAATAAACATACAAAATAAAATCTGTTTAGTGATTTAGGTGTAGAATTTAATTCTCTATAACATCTATTTGAAACATTTTTGGCTTAAATTAAATGGGAAGTTTTGCGCAAGGAAAAACTGATTTTCCATGGCCCGCTTTTTAATTAACAACCTGTATATATTATATATCTAGTCACTAATGGGTAAAAATGATAATTTAGTATAGTTATAATTTTACTGGTAATTATATTTTTAAAGCCGTTTACAATTTTAATTGTCAGGTTGTTATATTTGTAGGTTCTTTTAATGAATATTTTTGATATAGCTAATTTTACTTAAAATCATGAACTTAATAGTTACTAAATTTTAGGGGTAATTCAAATAGGATTACACAGAACTGTACAAATACACATTGCAGTGCGATGCGGTTAAACATACCTTGGATTTAAGGTTTAATCAGAATTCACAATTTATTTCAAATCATTTGCACTTTTTTTTGTGGAATTTTAAGAGAAAATTCACATATGTTTCTAATGGGGTATTCCACTTTTTTCTCCGAAAGTACTGCTCTTTTGATATACAAATGTGAAACTTTAGTGTTTTTCATTTAATTTAAGCTAGATATAATATTTGAATTTTACCGGAATGACGTGATTTTCCTGTTGATAGATCAGAATAATGATAGCGCTCCCTATTGTTGAAATTTAGAAACATCATCGCTTGTGGCAGTACAAATAATAAAAATCTTATATCTTATTGTATTGATGTTCATATTAGTTATCTTAGGGAAAGCCTTCAACACCTGAATATTCAAAACCAGAATATTTAACACCAGAATATGCATGCACAGAATCATTCAAATCCCGAATATTCATCGCCAGAAAGCGCTTTGCCCGAATGATTCATAAACCGAGTATGTGGGCGGGGCAAGGAGGAGCAAACTTTAGGTTATGTTTACGTTAGTTAGCGATGATTCTGCTGATACGCTTTCGGGCAATGCACGATTCTGTTTGAATATTCGGGATTTGAATGATTCTGCTTTTGAATATTCTAGTTTTGAATATTCGGGCGTTGAGTATGCACCCGTTATCTTAATTGTTTAATTTTCATATGTATTTAAAAGTAATATGACAAAACAAAATCACACACAACAATCAGCTGATTGCTCGTCAAAATGGCGTTCATGCAAGTTCCGGTTTACTTCCAGTCGGGTTAATAAGTCATTGGGAAAATCTACGTTATACGCTTTACGCGCTAAGCTATATTCAACAAAAAACTATATTAAATACAATGATTATGAACATTTTTCTCTTTTTATAGAGTAACTGTTATCCTAAAATATTTTTACTTTAAATTTTATTGTAGTGGAAAACCCCATTGAAAAATAAATTATACAAAACTGTAACTGTATACATATACATTGCAGTGCGATGTGGTATAAGCAGTCTTAGATTTAAGTTTTTAATAAGGATTAATTATACATATATTATTATCAGTTTATTTCGCATTTTTTCATAGTGAGAATTTATTTGTTGGATTTTAAAAAATATTTCGTTTATATTGTGTTTAATTATTGGAAAATAAATTGTTTGACATAATTACACAAAACTCTACAAAGTCTATTGTCACACATTCTCCAAACAATTTTCAAAACCTTTTCCGTGATTTTCGTCTTTTTGAAATAGCTCTAAGTTGTGTGTACAAATAAATAAAAATAATCAAATTTTAATTTGTACGTACGTAGTATTGAAATTTGATTATTTTGCAGTGCAGTGTGGTATAAGCAGCTGGTAGATATAAGTTTTCAATCAGGATTAATTTCAATTTATTTCAAAGTCTATATTTGCAATTTTTCATCGTGAGGATTTACTTGTTGAATATTAAAAGAAAATGAATTCGCTTTTATTGTGTAAATACTTGGAAAATAAATTGTTTGAATATTTCTTTGTTAATTAAATCCTGTACTTTGGATTTATCTACCTCTATCTAAAGGCTAATAGCAACAAATAATGCGTAATTTTATTGCATAGATATTAATTATACATAACTGTTTCCTAGATAAGTTTATTTGCTTATGTGTGGGATTGCAGTTGGTAAAATATGTAAATAAATCAAAATATATCATATATTAAATTATTTGTTTAATTTTACTTTTTCATTTCACTTAATTTACTTTTAATCTCTGATTTATTTTAACAGTTGGAGTGTTGCGTATGTAGTAATTGAACTTGGGATATGTAAACATTTATATTTCTTCTATTTACTGGTTTATTTTTAATGTCATGTAAATAAAAACTAGTTAGTAAGATATACATTGTTATACCGAATAATTAATGAACAATTTTAATATACAAAATATAACTGGTAAAGTCAAAAGGAAAATGAAGGTACAAATATTTTTTATTGAAAATTCATGCATGGTATCACAGATATGGGTACTAAAATTATTTCACAGTAATTTTACATAACCAGTTGCAATATGAATTTACTCTTTGGAATTAAAGTATAGTGTACGTATTTTTAATGGAAGAGTTTAGCTCAAAATTATGTCTACATTTATTTTCAATTTTTAAAAATGAAAAGGGGGAATATTTAAAGTGCTATTTACTTCAGAATCTATTATACAGGGTGTTATGTAAGTAAGTATACAACGCTTAATGTATGGTGGAACTGACCCCATAGATAGTAAATAAGGCAATAATTTTTGTTTAATTTGCTTCCTACAAGAACTGGAGGCCTTTAAAACTGACCAATCACGTTATAGTTCAAAATTTTGTAAAAAAAAAAAAGTAAAAATCAATGTGTTCTCTGGAAATACTATTGATTGTTAAAACTGACGTTAAACTTTTTTGCATAGACGTACAATTTATATCGTTTTTTTGATATTCCCAAAATGTAATTTAAGGCGAGATATTACAAAATAGTCGTGCTGCTGCAAGACGGAACGGAGAGTTATGAACAATTGATTAAGGGTGATTAGCGAGCATTTGACTAGCATTGTTTTATCTCTGTTAATCGAGTATGTATTATTTTATAGAAAAATATTTCAAATAATAGTTATAGAAAAATTAATTGCACGCATTTTTTATTTGAAGTATTTTTCTCTAAAATAATGTATAAACGATTGACAGAAATAAAACAATGCTAATCACCCTTAATACTAGCGACCATTGATTTTTACTTTTTTTTTTACAAAATTTTAAATTATGACGCGATTGGTCAATTTTAAAACCCTATAGTTCTTGTAGAAAGCATGTTAAACAAAAATTATTGCCAGATTTGCTATCTATGGGGTCAGTTCTACCATGGGTTTAGCGTTGTACACTTACTTGCATAACACCCTGTATTATTTTAAGCCGATAAAATAAAATTGGCTAAACTTCTCCATTATATGGTTATTTAATGAGAATATTAAAAAGCCAGATGTATTTCTAGAAAATATATTTAATGTCGATTTTTTAGTAACACATGTATAATGAATATCAAATGAAAACACAATTATACAATAATGGGCTATTTTAAAAACTAAAACAACGTTTCTTATGTTGTACATATAAATAATTGAATGAAACTGGTACGGGAAATGAAATGATTTTGTTGTCTACATGCAGTAATATATTGTAGAAACGTATGCAGTTACATATTTGTCATTTATATTGTGTTACACTTTATAAAATCTTATTTTGTCAAAAATAGTATATGAATAATGTAATGTATGTTCTACTTTAAACTCTAATAGGTTTCAAGCATGCAAAGATACTAATGTTTATAAATGACTATTGACATGAGAACCTAACAATTGAAATCAAAATGAAGAGTAGAAATTACAACAAACTGAATGTTACCTACATTGATACGACTGTTGCAAGTTGAGAGAATAGCTTGTCATGTGTAATTGTACCTGTTTATAACTCTGTCTGTATCTATCGTATTATGTACTTACATTGATTTACTTTCAAAAATGAATGAAAATTCACAGCCTATTGCAAACAATTCATTGAACTAAATTATTCTGTAATACTCTAAAAATATGTATATGTGGAGCGGAGGTATGGCATGGCGCATGAGCTTACGCCTACGGTATAAGAGTCTAAGGGCTACGGAAAACGTGTTACACACTTAAGCCCTACTTAGATAGAGCTTAGCGCAGTTGCAGTGCAGTGTTGATAGTGCATTTGTATTGTAGTGCGAAAGTATCGTCCACATAGAAAATTAGGCAGTTGTATTTGCAATAAAGAGTACACACGCCTACTGAATTTGTATTATAACCTATATTCAATATGTTAAATAACAATGTTTCTTGCGCCAATATGACTTATTTAATAGCATGTACAACAGTATTATTATTGAAAAAAGAAAATGTTGTTGGTAGCTTCATCCAATATATAAAAAAAATATTCACAAGGTAACTGTCATAACCTGTTAAACGAAATGCGTCTACAAGATACAGAAATGTTCTTTGTATGTACAAGAATGTCATTAAGTTGTTTTGACAATTTATTAGCTATGGTAGGCCCAACAATCATAAAGACTATAATGACATTTCGGATTTCTACATTACCTACAGATTCAGCTAATATGTCTCGTTTTGATTGGTCGTTGCATCGCAGCGTTGGTAGTGCAGTGCAGAAGTTTGAACCTTACAAGCTTCTGTACTGCATCAGGGTTGTCAAAAACCAGGATTTTTTTCGAGATAAAAAAACAATCCATTTGTTTTTTTTTTTTTTAAAAAGAAATTATTACATTTCAATTAATTAAAATATAATGTAATACGATTTTTACTAAACTGTACAAGTTTATTCGAGATATTTTCATGCGGATACTCTTTTAGGTTCTAGCGAACTTGTAATAACCAGCTCGGCGTGCCGCTTATGTTTTGATTTCTGGATGAACATACTATTTAGGGTATATTCCAAAAATAACAAATTTTAACCGTGGTTAACCAAAAGTGTTCCAATAATATCAAATGGTAAAAATTGTACATTTATGAAACATAGTTCCGGTTAAAATGGTTACAACCGAAGCGCACCAACGCAACCATGATTTTTCCTTGGTTTTGCCAGTTAACATCTTCTGTCCTTTTTCATAAGATGTCAGATTTTATAGGTTAATGTGGTTAGATACTATTTATTGACTCTTTGATGTTTGCATCTATTTTCTACGGTTTACATTGTACGTATTTTAATTTTCCACTCCATAATTTAGGAGTATGATAGACGATAGACGTAATGTTTTGAAAGAAAATTTTAGGGTTTCCGCGAATCACCCGCGAATGAAACCGAATTTTAATAATAATAGTCACGGGACTAGAACCAGTCGGTAACCGAAACCATGGTTTTGGTTGTTATATTTTATTTTTGGAATATACCCTTAGTTCGTAGTTGAGTTTCAAACATAATAGTCGTCATGCTGAAAGTAGAGGGTTCTGAGAGAAAACAGTCACTAGATTGGGCAAATGTTAAAACGAACGATGGTAAAACCAAATGCAAACATCGTGACAATTCTTTAAACAATTTTTTAACATGCCTAAATTTTTATAACTGGGATTTTTTCATAACAACCCTGACTGCACTACCACGAAAGTCTGAATGTGAACGCTTGTCTATACAATCTTTCTGCACTACAATAAAACTACGCTACAACCGCACTCAACTCTATCTGAATGGGGCTTTACACAGTTCGCTAATCCAACAACCAACAACTTAAGATGGTAACAATTATAATAACCTGCTCTGCTCTGCTTGAGTACGAATCATCACTTTCATTCGCCAACAGTTTAAACAAAATGCAATTCCCAATCCAAAAACGAACTTCACTTCTATATATAAAAATAAAAAAAAATTCTTTTTTTTAATAGAGTAAATAAATTGTATTTAACGATCAGAAATAACAAGAAGCAAAAATGGTTTTTTATGAGCGAACGATGAAAATGAAAGAATTAAAAAAAGAAAAAACAAATCACAGCATAGTTTACTCTATGCCCCGCGGCCCGTCGATAGGCATGGTGTGCAAAACCTCGTCGAGGAGCTGCAGCGCGCGATGCAAGTGCACTTCGATCCAGCACGGGGTCTCCTTGATGGACTGGCGCGGATAATCGGGCCCCCAGCCTTTCACGAAACTCAGTCGCAAAATACAGAGGCGCCTCAGGTCATCCACGCCTATCCCAGTGGCTGCAGACAGCGAAATAGCGGGCGCGATGCCTCCTACTGAATGGGGCCCCGGGATGTGCCCCGCTACGGCTGCTGCCTGCGCTGCCGCCGCCGCTTGTGCCGTAGCAGCTTGTGTTGTCATCTGGTGATGGCACTGACGTAGATCAAACACTTTGATGTATGCTGCAGGATAAATTTTATGCACTGCATCCCCTGGGGCCCGTCCGGCCTCGCGGTCCAAATAGTAGCTCTGCACGAACACCGAATGGTCGGACAAGCAACGCAGCCACACATCGCCTTCGCCTCGCAGGTCTAGCTGCACTCCTTTGCCGATGTGTAAGCGGGCTCGCTCGCTTTGCTCTGTCCGGTGTACGTTGCTCAGCGCTCCCAAGCAGAAACGGTTTCCTCCTGATGGGTCTACGTATCTGCATCACCAACACAAACACTTAATAATCATAATACTATTAAAATGATGTACAAAGATCTGCCTCACTCAAACTGGGCAAAGACATACAGGCTGTTTCAAAGAAAGTGTAAAAAAAATTAAGGGCATTTAGTACTGACAAAAATGAGTAAAAAAAAGCTTAATCAACATAGGTCTAATCTTCAACTGTTTCCGAGATAAATGAAAAATCGAAGAAAGTATACAGGATGGTTGATTTTTCATTGTCCAGCTTATATCTTCTGAAATATTAAAGATACAAAAAAAGTTATATACAAAAGTTGTTTAATACAACTTGATCTATAATTTAGCATAAACAATTTTTTTCTAAGACCTTGCAATTTTTTGGAAAAATGTTTAAATGGCGCTTGTGTCGTTTTGCCTTGAACGCGACGATATTTTGACAGAATAAGATTCTTAATAAATTTCTCTTTACAATGATGTGTAACAAGGATTTACCTTTAAATTATGTCCTATAAAGCAAATAGAAATATGATAAAAGTAGGCTATGATATTCTATTGTTTATACCTGTAACTTCTGTCACACATGAACATTGGCTACGTAGGGGTTTTCCTTTGAATAAAATTATGTCTAATAAAGCAAGTAATAGAATTACTAGCATTGATGATTTACAAAATTATTAATACTTTTATTTAAATATCAAGTAGCAATCTGTGACATATGTTACTGGTATAAACAATAGAATATCACAGCCTACTTTTGTCGTATTTCCATTTGCTTTATTAGACATAATTTAAAGGTAAACCCTTACTTGTTACACATCATTATAAAGAGAAATTTATTTAGAATTTTATTCCGTAAAAATATAGAGGATGTTCCATTTAGAAAATCAAAGTTAAATATTTTTCTGGAAAATTGGTATTTCTATATAACTTTTTCTTGTATCTTTAATATTTCAGAAGATATAAGCTGGACAATGAAAAATCAACCACCCTGTATATCTAAAATACTATGCCTCTGCCTCCAACTCCATCGAATAAATTATCGTTTGTATCACTGCAACTGTAATGAAACTAAAAACAATGGTAACATATTGTGACCAAAGGTCGAAAGAAAGATTAGCGTGAGTGACACAACAACCCTTCGCCCAATAACAATTTTATGAGACTTGATGAACTTGGCGCACTCAGTGCGCCCGCTCGAAGGTTAAAATTTGTTACACTTTCTTTGAAACACCCTGTATAGATTTGAAATTTATTCCATACCCATCAATGGTGACATTTGGACAACTAGATGGCACTTTGAAAGTCTCCCCCACTTGTGTATCCAATTCAAAATACGCCACAGAGCACCAGTACTCAGGCGCCGGTTGCGTGGATAACAACCCAGCAATGTTGACGTCATTCCCGAGTTGCGAGGACGTGGTATGGCTCCAGTACGGTTGGTGATGGTTGCGGGAGTCTTGCGGAGGTGGCTGCATGGATTGTGTGTACGTGAGGGTGTTATTGCCCTTCCACGTGCCTGCAGGAGCTGTATAGCTCTGTGCAGACGCGGCGGTAGGCTGGCTACTGCCTTGGCTGGATCCCGGGACAACGCCGCTAGAGGTTAGCCCGTTTTGGTGGTGATGTGACTGGACGGTGGGGGAGGTTTCGGCTAGAGGGGACGTTAGGGTTTCAGGGACTGGTCGGTTATCCTAAAATAACGAATAAAAAACATAATTACCCACAACGAGTACATAAATGCTACGCGCCACAAATTTCATGCCACAAGTGCTAAACTGGGACGAATAGGGACGGGATGAAAAGTTTTTTCAGTGTAGGACGCTAAACACAAGTACCTATATCGCCTATTAAACTATTGATGTTGAGATGAACTGAGCTGAGATGTATATGAAAAGAACGTTTCACGTGCAGAAAGAGTAATGGGGGATTCTACGATTTTGTAATTTTTTTATATAGTTTGCGGACACTCATGTGACGAAGCGAATTAGCCAATCAGAACTTGGGGAGAAACTGTCACATCGAAGGTCAGAGAGCTGGGCAGCTTTCCAAATTCTAGAGTACCGTAATTTAAGAGTGTAGTGTGTTTTGGAAGAATGAGTTTTGTTGGAGTAAAAAATTGAAATTAAGTTCAGAGGTTATGAGTTTTGTTTTCAAAGTTTGGCAGTTTTAATATTAAAGTTTTTAGTGCGTATTGAGTTATTTTATATTTTTTTTTTTTTGCCAAACTATGAAACCAAAACACATAATACGCTATAAACGAAAACAAACTTCAGCTTCCCGTCCTTCAATCTGACAGTTTCTCCCCAGGTTCTGATTGGCTAATTCGCTTCGTCACGTGAGTGTCCGCAAGCTATGTTATATTATTTTTAAATTCAGAAATTCCCTAATTTTTCTTTTTAAAATTCGGCTTCTTATGGAAGAAAAAAATTGAAAATATTTGGTATTCTGCGTTTCCCGCCTTACGACGTAATCGAACCCAGTGGAGGAGAGCAATGACATTAGCTCGTGCTTTCTCTCTCAGCACCTGCTGTCTTGGCTGCTGTTACCAGAAGTTCTAAACCATTTGTCAATGTTGTGTAGCTAAGATTATATCGCTTTTTGACAATTTCATTTTGTTCTTATTTTCATTGTCAGCGTCAGGCCGGAAAGATATACACATACAGCGTTACACAGGATGGGAAGCACCTACGAGGTGGTTACAAAGTTCTACAACGGATAACAAGTTAAATTTACTTACAAATCATTCTTGCAAAGTCGCAAATGGGGGATTCCACGATTTTTTGGGGCACAGGGAAGTAAATCACTGAAGTTTATAATTTTTTAAATGTAAATTGATTTAAAGTATTACATTATTTAAAGGGAAGTATTTGTTCTTTATTTATAGTAAAATATACAGTTATACCGGCTTTTTAATATATTTTAAGTATGGATAACTTTCTTGGTGCCGATAAGCAAGTTGGTTTTCAAAAACTATTTAGATATCTGGAGGCAACGAATTCTTCAAGAAATTTTATCGTAAGGGAAGAAGCAGTTAACAATGGCTTACTATTTTTATGTGGAGTTGCGGAAGTGAATTAAAAAACTGTAAGCTAGTTGGGTTATGTTTGCAGACTAATGCTCTTACTACAAATTCCCATGAAATAAATGGAACCATTTATTTATATTTTCACCTGAAAACTAATTCCTAGTTTCTTTCCCGCGTGGAAATGACACAACAGTTTGTATTGTTTATTTTTGGTTTGGATTTAAAATCCATACTCAGCTTCCTCAAATAATGAGAAATATTTAAGATTAGGTCAATTTTTTTAAGAATATTAAAAAAATAAAGTATAACCCATAAGATGCAGGAAAATAGCACAAAATCAGTTTAACGACAACACTGATACGCTACGATAACTTGCCACATGTCTCTCTACTCATTAGACAACTTCATAATTTTGCCACCAGATAGCTGAGTTCTTTTTCTTATACTATAACTATTTCATATACTGAGAAAATTTTTCATCCCGTCCCAATACGTCCCAGTTTAGCACTTATGACAGAAAGAAGATATGAAATTTTTGGGGCATAACATTTAGGAATTGTAGAATCACAATAAACGTTTTGTTTCAATTTTACCTGAATCGGCACTGGAACCGGAACAGGTACAGAAGGTGTTGCAGTAGAATTATAAAACGCCTGCGGTTGGGTTTGAACCTGGACTTGCGGTTGTCCAGGTGGTTGTTGAGGAGGTATATTTTGCGCAGACACTTGTGTTGCATGTGTTTGGCTTTGTAAAGCGTGTTGATGTGATGCTACAAACATACACCTTTATAATATATGTCTATACGTTTAAAAAATTATACCTAACATCTCAAAACATATTCATTAATGAGGTATTGCACGATTTTTTATTTTTATTCAAATTTATCTCTAAACAGAGAAAATAATTATTCAAAGTGATATTCGGGAAAGCGGCAGAACTGCACTGCTTCTCCCCTTGCCTACTGACGTCAACGGGTATAAGCCAATAAGGTAACAGTATGTTGCGTGGCGTTTGTTGTCATTTTAAACGTCAAACGCGTGGTAGAAATATAGGTTATAGAATCATAAACGTTGCAAGTATGGATTGCTCCTAAACATATCGAAATATTTAAATTTTATTACGAGGGGAGTTTTTTATGTTATCTACCTATCCATGAAAACAACGAGTTAGAGAACAAATAAAAATTTATTTTTCAACGTAAGAACCGTTAACATTAACACACTTATTCCAACGTTTTTCTAATAAAGCTACGCCTGCAAAAAAAATATTTTGGTAATTCTGCAAAATACGACTCCACTGCGTTTTCCAAGTCATCATTCGATAAAAAACGACTCTCTCTCAAATGTTTTTTGAGTTTGGGAAGAAATAATAGTCGGACTTGGTCAGGACTGTAAGGCGGATGTTATAATTCGTCAAAGCCGCATTCATTGACTACTGCTTGAACAATTCGTGCTTTATGCACCCTGCAGTTGTTGTGCAGAAGCAGCATTTTCTGAGCATAATTGTGGGGTCTTTTTTTCGCGTATAGCCGCTTTCAAGTTCTTAATTGTGTCTTTGTAGACATAAAAAAGTCACAGTAACTTTACATAAGAAAATTGTCGCGATAGCATATTGTTTTCATAGCTAGGTAGATAACATAAAAAACTCCCCTCGTATATAAAATATGTCCAATACCGTATTACTTAAATTAATTATATATTAATTACATTTAGCCATATTCAGATATTTGTATTATTATTTTTAATTAAAATGCGTATTTATTTATAAAACGTAGTGATAGATCCATCTGTCATGTAAGATCTATGGCGTAAACTTGTTTTTCATTGGCTTGTACCCGGATAAGTCACAATTTCGGCAACGTTTTGAATGCATAATACTTTAAATTGTTTTTTCTAATCCAAATAAACAAACTTTTATATAAACTGTTATATTAAACAAAACTATGAAGTTAAAATATTCGTATTAACGAATAAAATAGACATTATAATATTTTTTGCAATACCTCATTATATTACATTGTTCTGAGATATTATGAATTTCTAAACAAAACACAGTTGATCTGTAATAAAAAAATAAAACAACAAAAATATAAATTGAAGATCAAGCAACTAAAAGACGAACTGTATTTTGTGCAGTAAGTGTTAATTCTAATTTTTACGGAAACGTTTTAAAATATTATAGATTCAAAAGATATAACGACGCGTCCATTGGATACATCGAACAAAACGGTTCCAGTTAACATCTAAACTCTAGTCACGTCAGCATTTGAAATTTGAAAAATTTTCTGTACCAGACACAAACTATTTTTGTAAAAATAACGCGAACTTTATTTGTCTGGTGACAAGAAAATTTTGCTGACTTGAGATTTTTAAACAAACGACTCTACCAGACGAATTAAAATTGGTATCATATCTGTAAAGTCGTTTATATATTTAGTATTAATTATATTTTTATTACACAAAAAATTCTTACAAATATGCATTCTTGAAGGTAACCAAGTTGATCTGGGACAATTATCAGATGGTCCTTCTATTTTAGGCACACCACCTGGCCCAAGAACCGTTCGATTTGACGCATTGTATAAAGAAGGATCTCCTAATACGACATCCAAACAATAATACATGCAAACAAATAATAAAACGAATTATACTAAAATCAGCAAAGCATAACAAAATCATAAGACCATCTGCCCAAACTCACTGTATCCCTTTGCAATTTATATTTATTTGGTGCAAGAAATGAACACCCAACACCGAACTACACAACTAATAGTTTATAGAACAGTTCTTGCAATACCAAGTAAAAGTATTCATTTACTTCATTACTTCACTAATAACTGAACATAGAAAAAATACAATGAGACGGAGACTTTTACTTGATGAAACAATGTTTATTTCAATTAGATTATTAATAAACTACATTATTTAACCCTATTTACTCAAAAATGTTTCTAGTCAATCCTATATAATTAAACTTTCAAATTTCTAATATATGTTCTTATTGGAAAAAATATATACAATAGAAAAATTGAAATTATATTTCAATAATCATTTTTAAACTTATTTTGACGGCTTATTGCAAAAGAAAGCAAAAATCAAATTCAGCCGACTTTCTAATCTACTCGTAACAAATCTTAAATGAGATATTTATTCCTTTCAATAACTTAAGAAAAGTATGAATTTGTAGAGCACAGCGTATAACAGTTTTGAAACAGTTTATATGAGCTAAATTCAAATAAGAATTACACCATACAGTCCCGTTTTTGCTAACCAAAACGTACAAGGTAAATATTAATTATCTTTTTTAAAACAAAAGAGTGTAATAAATCTTTTAGGCCAAATCTCAATTCAAATGAGCATTTTCAGTATTTGCTGAAGCGAAAGTTAAAGTAATAAAAAAAATATCTGTTCGTAAGAAACTCAAACAGCTCTAAAACAACAATGGTAGGCACATGTCACCAGCAGAAGAATTTTTCAAGTAAGTATGCCAAAAAATATTGTTGTCACTAAATGACAAAATGTGAACCCAAAGTAATAATATTAATAAAAATTAATTATTTGTAAAGTTTATATATATATATATCTATCGAAAAAATAGTGTAATAAATGATATGAAGGAGAATTTCATCCTGAATTCAAATTTTAAAACTGCGATATCGTATTTTTAACCGGGCAGAGTGGTGGATGAGTTTTTAGAAAAGCGTTGATAAAAATTATTTAAGAAATCATCGATAATTTACTTCTTTCGATGCCACAACGAATGTAAACTGTTATAAATAGTAAAACCTATTAGACTAAGTATTAAATAAGTAATATTGTATATTTTTTGAGTAATTTAAATTTCTTTCAGAAATTGTTATTTTGGTTTAATATTTATTAACACATCTTTGAGAGTTTATCCTAGGTAAAAATGTAAGTACCCTTTTTGTACAAAAATTATGAGTTTTAATTTTTTATTCTTGTAAAATTATGATTCAGGCCAGTTTTCAAGAAAATGGTCAAAAATAAAAAAAAAACTTTTTTTGCATCTGAGCCCTTCATACAGGCTGTAACAGAAATAAGTACATTAAATTTAACCAGTGATAGAACTCGTCGAGAGCAACAATATTTCTTAGTAACTTTTTTTTGTAAACTTTCTAGATATTGTGTTAAAATCTTCAAAGATTTGTAAAAAAAAAATCATCACCTAGCTAAAAATACTAAAATAATTGAGAATTCAAAAGAAATATTGTTGCTCGCGACGAGTTCTGTCAATGTCGCTTACTTTTTTCTTTTTCACCAGTATATGTCTCATACATACATAAAATCAAACGTATCCCACTTAGTGGGTTAGCAAAAACCCGAAAACAATAGTAACAATAAGAAAAAGGATAAGAATAAGAGCTGGGCTGACTCACTTCACTCTTTAACAACATTCTTCTTTTGCCTTGTCCACAATCATCATCGCATTCATAAACAGAACATATTAAAGTGACCGATTTTCGGTAGCGAATAACCGCATCCGGACCACAATAATAGTTTCGCAACAATCATCCTTCCCCACACATTCCTGTCCAAATATACTTCTTTCACTTCGTTCACATAAGAGTTCAGCTGAGTC
The DNA here is from genome assembly GCA_943142095.1 of Ophonus ardosiacus. Taxonomy (NCBI): domain Eukaryota; kingdom Metazoa; phylum Arthropoda; class Insecta; order Coleoptera; family Carabidae; genus Ophonus; species Ophonus ardosiacus. The sequence continues at coordinate 44,146,072 of OW964833.1, read as the reverse complement.
ATTCCATATGTCTCGAAATTGGAAATATTTTTTTTCAAAAAATAAATTGCGGTTTCGAAAAAAAGTTGCCAAGAAATATTGTTGCTCTTGCCAAGTTCTACCACTGGTTAAATTTAATGTATTTACTTCTATTTGACCTATACAGCGTGTTCTGAAAATGGATGAAAAGCTTGAGGTAGAACGATTCTTTGATTAATTCTGAGTCTATAATCCTAATGCAAAAAATTTGTAAGGCCCTTCGTAAAGCCGCACGAAGCCATCAAACTTGTAAATGTGCAACTAGAACTAAGCGATTTTTTAAAAATCTTTTACGTAATATCATTGCTCTTTACATTCTAGAAGAATTGTGTAAAATTTGATCTACGTAGCTAAACGTTTGATATCAAATCTTTAAAATTTTACCTTTTCTAAAATAGATTTTTTTAATTTGAATACGTACGACAACCATGTATAAAACAGTTTTTTGTTTGAAACAGAAATTATAAATAATTTGTCAAATTTTGACGTTTATCAGTTGATGTTTGATTTTATAATTTATTTCTTTTTGTATGGTGAATGAAACATTGGATAATTAGAATGTATACCTTTAACGAATATGCTAATATGTAGTATTATTATTTTTGTTATTTTTATTACTTCATAAAATATCGTTTACATTGACTTTTTTTAATTAATAAAGCAAAGCTGGTGCTGGTATCTTAAGTAAATAAATTCAATTCCCAATTTGAATTTCCACTGAGTGTACCTGTCAAAATAATGTTGACATCAAATTCATACTGATTTGCATAGCTACCTGATAACTTCTATAACAATTTGATTCGGTGTTGCCCACTGAAATATATACTAACTGGAATGCGCGTACGAACCGTGACCGTGAAGCATATTGAAAGCCTGCTGCTGGAGTAGTCGGCAAACATCGAGACAGTTCGTGAGTAGACGGAAGCCTGCTGCTGGAGTAGTTGGCAAACATCGAGACAGTTCGTGAGTAGACGGAAATTATTTCGTGTGGCGCATGTTTAAATAAATGAAGCATAATATGAAAACAAAGCGATCAGCTATGATACGAGTTATTCGGCTAGATTCGGTTCGGCACGAACGTGCGCGAACCGGACCAGCCATTATAGTTCAATGAGCTTCAGTGCAGCGTACGCTGATAGGTAGAGTATGCGAGTTCCAGTTAGTATATATTTCAGTGGTGTTGCCAAATTTACATTTCTTTTAAGTAGCTCGTGTGGCTTTAGGAAGGGCCGTACAATTTTTTTGCATTAGAATTATCGACTCAGAATTAATCAAAGAATCGTTCTACCTGAAGCTTTTCACCCATTTTTAGAACACCTATATAGTGAAGAATACACCATAAGGGTAAATACTAGTTGATTTAAGCCGAATCGGCTCTTAGCCAACGAAATCTATTTGATTTTTGCTTTCTTTAAGCGATCAGTGAGTTTGTCAGATATAAAATGTCTCTCTGTAGGTATGCATACCTGGCTGGGTTTGCTGCAGAGTAGCTAGGCTAAACTGCTGCTGCGGCGGGTGATGCTGTATAGTCTGTGTGATGTTCATGGGATCCCCATCCACTTCCATGCTAGTACTAGGAACCGTACCACCAACACTGACAGCTCCTGCACTGTATTCGTCCTTTACCAGCCGACTGGGGCCTGACTGTAGCGTCAGACCGGATAGATCTACACACACAGCGTTACACAGGGTGGGGAACACCTACGAGGTGGTTACAAAGTTCTACAACGGATAAGAATATTCTCCCTAATTATACATAAATCAAATTATTCCTGAAGAAATGAAAAACGTTTCTCGCCAACTAGATGGGAAAATTTGACTGTCATCGTATACTAATGGGGATTCCACGATTTTTTTATTTTTATATGTTATAGTATTTTTAAATTCAAAAATTCCCTAATTTTTCTTTTTTAAAATTAGGCTTCTTATGGAAGAAAAAAATTGGCAAATATTTGGTATCCAGCGTTTCCCGCCTTACGACATAAGCGAACCCAGTGGTGGAGAGCAATAGGCGTGTTTCTTAGGACTGTGATTCGTGCTAAAATTGAGCAAAGTAAACATGATCAAAAAGAAAATTGTTTCTTCATTCGTTATCCCCACTCTTTCATTTTGTGATCCCAACACGCCATTCCCTTTTCCCTTCTGAATCAGTCTTTTCGCATGATCACTGTAATTGAAATAATAAAAGATTTGAAAATGGCGGAAAAAGCAAGCTATGAAGTATTGGAATGTGCAAATTTATAATTTATGTCTAAATCAGAATCATCCGAACTAGTACTAGAGTCAGTAGATTCAACATTCATTACTGGTTTCGATTTTTCTAATATTAGATCCTGCAGTTACAAAAAAAGTTAAAGAAACTCGCTTTTATATTTTACTTTACATTCCATACCAAAAATATTATTTCTGCTTCAGCACAATCCATCTATGAACTGTTTTCGATTTGGGTATTATTTCATTCAAAACAGCTGATTTATCATTTGACGTTTGCCGCTAGTTCGTTCGACGTTGTGTAGGTTTCGCGTCGATCGACTTAATTTTGTTGTTTCTTTGGAATTAAGTTTAATCATGATTGGAAGGAATCATTATTGAACAAATCATTATTTAGAAAATCATAATCACAGTCCGTAGAAACACGCCTAATAACATTATATCGTGCTTTCTCTCTCAGCAGTTGCTGTCTTGGCTGTTGTTATCAGAGGTTCTAAACCATTTCTCAATGTTGTGCGGCTGTTAAATTTAAAAATTTCATTTTGTTCACATTGTATTTTCTTTTACTTATATTCAACTTAGTATATTGTAGTTATAGTTTATTAGTATTAGTTAAAATAATGGCGTGTAACCGCATAAACCCAGAACCAAATACTCCAGTGGAACAGTCTGGCAGTCACTGGTTTGATGTTGGGAACGCCTACTTAGTGTCAGCCAATAAAAGAGAGCCGGGTTCGGTTACGTCATCAAGCCCGGAAAAATCCGCGCGTTTTGAAAGTATATAATATATTTTAGCATTTATATAAAAAGTTATAAAAGATATAGAAAAGAAATTTGAGTCAATAACAAAATTATATGGGAAGAAATAACTATGTATATAATTTATATAAAAATTCCGTACGAGTGGAATCCCCTATTCAATATCTGCATACAATTCACAAATATTATATTAAACTCTGGAACATGTACGAAGATAGAACTTTGTAACAGGCCTCGTAGGTTTTATCACTGACCTATACCCGGTGAAACAACTCGTTCGTAGTGGTACGGGTTCACACAAACGGAGTCGCATTTTAGGTCGAAAGCAAATTGGCAATATTTAACGTGTTTCAACTCGTTTTTGTGTAAATCTGGCCAGCGCCATATCCTGGCATATATAACGTGTGGAAAGCCTTTTCTTCCTGCAACCTTTATAAAAATATTCGCTAGACAAACTATTCCTATTTAATTTTTTTTCTTAAAAATAAAGTATGTTGATCATTAAACAAGAAATTGGGCGCTTTTAACCAGTTGCTAAAAATTAAAAATAGGCCCAAATATTACAGTTTTCTTGCTATGATAAAAGTGGGTTCGGAATGAATTGCACACAACTGAAATATTTAACACCGTGTGTCTGAGTATATGGTCGCGCAGCTGGGGCACCGTGTTCGATCCTGACCGACATCAAAAACTATTTAGAATTTTAAATGGAACAAAAGTTACCCCTGTGGTTAAATGTCCACGTCAACAATGAGTACCCGTGAGGTGACGCCCGGTAAACGCCCGCACGGTACGAATATGTCATCATCATTACCGATATCTGTACAAAGCAAATAGGGATAAAAAAAATCATATAAGATTTTTACATGTCGCGTTCAATGATGAAGAAATGGTATGTGTCATAAAATTCCATATGTAGATGAAATGTACAGCTAAAAATGGAACAAATAGTAACTAGTGTTGTGTATATTTAATAGTATACGTACAAGTACATGCACTAAAAATATTCTGAACTACATATATCCATATATGGGCGTATTATTAACGTTTAGCATGTATTTAAAAAAAGAGAAAATATTAACAAAAGAAGATGCAAATACTCGTATTACTAATGTTTCCCGAAGAATACTTTTTTTTAAATATTCTTAGAGCATAAAAATTTTCAACTTAATTGCTTCAAATCTCATCAAACACGGTTAAAAGTGGGTTCGGAATGAATTACATACAAATTTTGCTTCATAAGTTAGCCCTATCTTAGCATTTTGAGTTGCAATGATCAGTTTACAAACTGATAGTTATGCAGAGTGTTGTAATGTAAACAAATTCAAATTGTGACCGCTTACAGTATAAGCAGCAACAAAAAAACGTACTAGTTTACCATTGACCAACTCAACAATTGCTAATCATGTTAACAAAACAATAATTACGAATAAGCAAACAAAAACAATTTATTGAGTCATTATGCAAAATAGTAAATGAAATAGTATAATTTAGTAAGCGAAGCAATCTATACCTGTAACCTGCCGTCAAGAGTTCTTTGTATAGTGACGCATTTACTGGGATGAGCTCCATTTGTGGTGATAGCAGTTATAAGAGAATCTAATTCTTCTCTCTTTTCTTTGAGTTTCTTGACTAAAGATTCGATAGCTCTTTTGGCAAACCCTTCGCTCTCACCACCTTGTCGGTGGCACATCAGACTGTGTACAATGCTCAGACATGCATCGGCAGAAGTTGGAGCATTCGTAGTAAGACCAGACATTTCTCGCACTACAATAACAAAACAATTTGTCATTTAAAGTTTTTGGGCGGTAAAGTGGATATCTCACTGGTTTAGTTAGTGTTATTTGATTAGACTTTTTAGCACTATTTATCACTTGTTAGTCTTGTGCTTGTGAATTATGTTAGTACATTTATTTTATTGAAAATATACCTTCTCGCGAAGAAATGTTTGACGTATACAAATGTCCATTAACTGAGAGTCCTACCATTGTGCATTGTTATGCTACTTTACTTTAAGATTTACGTCTGAATGATAATATATAATCGTATTTTATTTTCCTAAATAAAATTTAAATGGTATTAATAGTACACTCTTTCTAAGTGATGTTAATTTTAAACACGTATTGTGTTTGAAAGATTCATTAATAATTATACACAAAGTTTATAGCATCATTGGTTACAATGCCAATGTATATGAGTTATACAAACTGAGATCGTACGTGTCTTTCTGTATTAATCCATTTCTTTGAGAAATATCACTTCAATTTTCACACTCAATCTCATTCTATAATTTTAACTGCACACAACATAACACATATATGTGCAATGTATATATTTATATATGTATATTTATATACATACTTATAAATGTATGTACATATATGTTTATTTATTTATTCTTGTTATTTGTTGTTTTTAAACATTACACGATCACTAACATCATTCATTTGTTAAATTATTATGATAGTTGAAAGAAAGACAGAAAATGCTAATTGTATGATAATCTAAAGAAGACAACACTACTGATTGACATCTTGATTGTAAACAGCGACCTCTAATTAAGTAATATGGCGACGACGTCTCTATTTTTAGGCGATACAAAGAAATACGTCTTTTTATTACATTCATTTCATAATTTAACGTTTATTTCTAATCTTGGTAAAGGAATTCTTCGAAAATATAAAATTGTTTTTATTACTTTTTGATCTAGTAAAATGTAAGTAAAAAGAACGTATGAAAACAAGACAGTGGCGTAGATAACATGTATTATTAAAAGCTATATTTTTAAATTTAAAGCTACAGTTTGATACCTTAATGTTCCAGTACAATTATAATCCTATGTTGTATTTTATTATTATTAATACACTTCAACCACACGCTTGATATAATACTTATCTTTTAACAAATTTTAGAATTTTCAAGTAGTTTATTTAAGAATGCCCCAATTTTCATGCATCCGGCAATACATACTTGTAAATACTCTATGCGCTGTGTATGAAAATAAACTTATGTAAAAGTTTGTATTGTATTTACTAACTGATAATTATAAATTGATTGATAATACTGTCTGTAAAAATTATTGTTGAGTTCGATATGTTTACATCAATAATGTCCTACATAATTGATAAAATGCTGTACGTGTTTCATGAAAACAAGAAATTAACTGCTGGCTATAATTCACTTTTAATATTGTGTATTATTATCTCTACCTTGTGAGTGACAGATGTTTACTACATATGAAAGGAGTGGTATTTGGATTATTCCATCCCAATCAACAAGTTAATTAAGTTTGTTTATGAATGAAAAGTTTTTTTATACATTTATAAAGGTGCTAAAATTATATTTTTCTATAAGTTCTATACATATAACAATTATTTTAAAAATTAAAGCAATTAATATAATAAATATATCATCACGGCATATTACCCATTACTGGGTGTGCCAGTATCTACAATAGACATCGGTAATAACGATATATTTTTACCGTGTGGGCGCTTAGCAGGCATCACCTCACGGTCATTCATAGCTGTTGTGGAGAGTGCACCACAGGGATCACTTTTGTGCGATTCAAAGTCTGCACTGGCCGGGATCGAACCCGAGTCACCAGATTGGCAACCGCACACGGCCATGTGACATTGATAATTTCTTGTGATATATATGTTACTCTAGAAGCCCGAAAATCGGTAAATCCAGGACCGACAGAGATCGTGTCCTCGGTGTTGTAGTACTTAACACCAGAAAAAAAATCGGGTGTCGAATTACCCACTAGAAATTTTGGAGCTTTTTTAAATTTTCATTCAGTTTTTTCGCTCTAGATCTAGATCCATATAAGTCTAGATAAAAAAAATTTAAATGTAAACAATGCATTTATTTATAATTTTTCATGTTATGGGCCAGTCAAATTAGTTCTATTTTTTTTTTTTATAAGTTATTAGGACCTAAGCCAATAGTAAAAAATGAAGTTTGCAGATTTGAAAGACCTGTGCCCTGTGCTGCGTACTACTCAAAAACTACTTATTTTTCGTTTTTTTTTTTACCTTTTGCTCAATATCTCCTCAAGTATGCGTTTGATAGAAAAAGTTACTTAGCGCTTTTTTAAAGTATATTAAATTTCCTAAAATTTGAAATTTTTCTAAATTGTGTATTTCGAGGGGTCAGGCGTGTTGTTTTGTGTTTTTGGCATTTGGAAGCTGTTTCCACGCATCAAAAATTTTGTTAATTCAGGTTTCCTAAGGATGTCTGTGTAGCGTTTTGCTAAGTGTGAGTGTGTAGCTGGGAACTTTTTTATCCAAAAGTTGTGTAGATTGTCAAGACCTGGTGCCCCTTCTAGTTGTGAGTATTCTTTATGGTTTTTTGTAAAACTTCTTCAGTTATCTACCAATTTAGCATTGTTCGTAAATTCGCTGTCTTTGTTCTTTCCTCCTAATTACCGTATCACACTAGCGGTTTTTGAAGAGGATGGCGGGTACGGATGCGGGTAACTCCTCGACCAATAGGAGCACGGCGGCTAGCGGCTGCGATTGCGGGTGAAGGAATAGCCGATAGACTATTCCTTCACCCGCCAGCCGCACTCGCAGCCAATCACAGAGCCCGATACTGTCACGTGACTGCCTTGGTTTGACATGTGCTACAGTTTTCGTCTGTGCCGGTGCAGCATTTTTCTGTCATTTTGGATTTGTTGACTTGAGGCGCGAATGACTGCTTACAAAAAAGACAAGAATCTGTTTTCTTTAGAAAAAGAATTTTTAGTCCTAGATTTAAGAGAGGCGGCCCATATTATGAGAGTTCACTACCGGCTATAACTGTTCTCGCCTTCGATAAAACGTCAAGACGAGTAAATAGTGGCTGTGTGGCGGAGCGGGAGCTTTAACCGTACCACACAGTATGGTTGCAAGAACCGCCACCCACACCCGTACCCGCATCCGTCAACCGCTTCGAAACCCGTGCCGCTAGTGTGATACGGGCATAACACTGCAGACGGTTAGAGTGGGGCTGCCACATATTGCTAAGGATTCCCTGGGGGCGCTACTCGCCAAATGGTGCGAACACCACGCCTCCGTAGCACGGGTACCTCGGGGACGCTGCTCCCCGTAGTAGGTTCAGATAACCTACCCTCTAGGGGTTATTATTATTATTATTATTATTATTATTATTATTATTATATTAATATTATTAACAAACTCGATAGTTCGACAGACTAAAAAATAAAATAAAGAAAGAAATTATGATATGTAAGAAACAGAATTAAGAAAAATATAAAAGACAAGGCAGATTAAATGGGTAACGTCTCATTTTTCGATTTATTGTTTTCCAGAAAGATTGAATAAAATGATGAATTTTAGCTGTTGTTATACATTCCAAACGTGTATGGTTATTGAAATATAATTTTTTTAAACATTTCACGGAATTTCAAATTATATGACGTCAGACCTTTAATAGGTGAGCTTTTTAGTAAATAGAGAAAAACTAACGTTGTTTATACCTGTCATCATTGCCATTCATCCACGTGTACGTAGTGTGTATTATAGAATAATATCAAATTATATTCTTTTCGCTTAATATTCATTTTGAAGTTGTGTTGTGACGTCATACCTTGATAGCGCGAATAATCTTTATTAAAATGAATAAAAAGTTTTATATTTCAGTAAAATTTTGGTATAAAATTATTTAAAATTGGTCATATTCTGATGATTTGATAAAAAACATGCAATTTTTTTTAGTACCGAACTCTATTAGAAAATAGGACAGGAGGAGCAAGGAACAAGAGAAAACATGAATGAAGTGTAGAGGAGAAAAGAGGACTGGAGAGAATAGGACAATAGAGGTCAAAAGAGATAGGAGAGAACATGTCAGGACAGGACAGTAGCAATGGAAATTATTGTTAATATTTCAGAGATACATAATACTTTAATAAATAATATTTACCCTGGTTATATTTTTCCTAATCATAATCTATCTCCTAATGCACTTGACATTAAATGTCAATGCTTAATGACAGTTGTTCGCGTAGACTAATTAACATAAATGATTTATCGAAAGTGATGAATATTTAACGTATTGCTCTATATTTAGTTTGTTGTTGTGAGCAACTGATTGCGAGATGGCAGCACGTGGACGGTTATCGGAGTTTGGGGGTGGTGGTGGTGCAGGCGTCTTCAAGCGACGGCGGGGGCCAAGCGGGTAGCAGGATTGCAGCAACTCCGGTATTGATCGCTTGCCGTCTACTGCTGGATATTCGCATTGCTTGTACAAAGGTTCGTTGTCATGACAGCCTTTTCCGCAATATTTCTGACCGCTGACGTCATCGCCTATTCTGCTACTTATTACTTTCATGCAACTTATTCATAAGAAACATATATTATAAAACTATATATCCGTATGGGGTTTTTTAAAGGGAATATTTTAATAAATATTAAAAGGTTTTGTACTTGTCGTGTGGAGTTTACTTTGCTAAGGGCTTGTAAGATATGTTTGTAATGTAGAGTAATGAAATCCTATAAAATAGAGCGCAATGAGTAACGAGTAACGCAGCAAAGGATAAGGGAAAAGCAGGAGTTGTGTTGCGTTGCGAGTATAGGGTTTAAGTTTATAGGTTTAGGGCGCATGAATGCTCGCGCAGACAATAACAAACGCGGTGGCGCGTCCGAAGGATAACGAAGTGAACCGAAAGGATCACCGAATGCGACGAACAGCCGAACGATCCGTGGAAGAAGCGACGTGCGACGGTGCGACGGTGCGATGTGTTGCCACTAGCGCGAAACGCCGAAACGCACACAAAATGGCCGTGCTTGTGTAAGATAAAATGGCGTTTGCATTGAACACCGGACTGCGCGAAGTACGTTTTCGTTTGTCGCTCCTTGTGGCCGTTGTAGTGTGAACTGTGCTACAGTTTTGTGCCTTGAAATCATGTGGGACGGAATGGTGCATGAGTAGAAGTGTCAATGCGTCTATATATGTATATACCGATACCGATACCGATACTAATACTGAATACCGATACCGATATTGATCAAGTTAACTCAACCAAACCAAAACCAACATTCAATACCTATGTATCTACACAAGAAACACGCACGTAAATTCGCACATAGCACAAATATTAGAGAAACAGTATGTATAAAGTAAATAGTACGCGATATTTGAAACATTTATAGACGTATGTATATCTCTTCCTTTTGTATTCGAGTACAAGACAAGCAAATCACGAAGTCCAAGAAGTAGAAGAAACGCGGACGCGGTGTACCTAAGTTAAAGTACGCGAGTACCGGAGCAAAGAGTTTAGTACGCGTGCACTTGACAACATCAGAGCAAGTGGAGATTGGTTGGTGTCTAGCTTCACTTAGTGGACCTATAAGCATAAGATCTTGCATCTGCAACTGCATCCGTGTCCAATGTCCGTAGCCGTGCCGTGCTGCGTGATCGTGATCGTGAACGTGCACGTAAACGGGATCGGGAACGAGTACGGGAACGACTACGCGAACTCGAGCGCAAACGGAACGTCTGGTTCTTGTGGTACATGTTCCGAATCATGTGTGTGAACTGTACAGGCATTGCAAGTCGCTGTGTGCTATCCACGCCACCAATTTTCTACCTTTGTTCATGAGCAACAAGCAATAAATGCAGACTTCCGTCGTATATGGTTTTTCGAGGACAAACATACGTAACAAAGAGAGTTGATGTAAGTTGAATACGATTATCAATACATCATTTTATTATTCTTTTCGTTTTTATCAAACTTAAAGATAGTTCTGTTTTACTTGGGACTTTTTGTGGGTCATTCCTGCGCGGTATCGATTTATTTTGCCGCATAGAGGTAACGACAACCAGCGTATACAATGATTTCTTGTTTGTAACTTTAGTTTTACACCACTATTTCACCTTCATTTTTATTCTTGGGTGATTTAATCAAACCAGAATAACAATATCTTAGACTGGTTGAATCAGTTACCCTCTATTTCATATTCATTGCTTTTCTCAACTATTCTTTTTCCACTTCGCACAAAATTCAACAAATTTATCACTTGTTTATTTATTTTTTTAACATACTTTGACATTTACTTTATAAATAAATAATAACAGTGTAGATAATAATGTTGTGCAACTTATAATTTCATACCGATTCTTCTAATTTGAATTAAGCTTTAATATGAAATTTTTTCAATTTCATAATGACAGAATTAATCTAAGTAGACTTTGTAATTATCTGCTAATAAAAGATAAACATGATAGTCTCAAATTACTAATGACTCGTACACATCCCTCATATAAGTTATTTCCATTTCACTCTTTACTTTGCTAAATTAGGCATATTTCATTGCGTTGCGCACTAATTTTCCTGGATAATAAAATATGTAATTAGTTTTGGACATTTATTTATTTTATGGTTTCTATAGAATTTTGGCTTATCTTACATGGATTTCTCAAAATAATTTAAAATAGATAAATATGTTTTTCAAGGAAATGTTTTTCTTTGATTAAATTTATATGTTATTAGAATGTTTATTGTGCAATAGAGAGAGAGAGAGAAAACATAATATTTATTCAAAAATAAAGTGATTGTAATTATGTGTAATAATGTGTGGGGGTTGTACCTCGTTGTCCAGCTGTAGGTTACGCCTCTGTTGTCCCCATTACGCCCACGCTGAACTTAAACCTTCAGTTTACCCTTATTCCAAGTATTACAGAAATGAAACCAATAGGAGCTGTAATTATTATCGATTTGTCTAATGTAATGTACTTGTAAATTCAAATTTAGCCATATATTCATAAAAAGAATGCATTGACGAGGACTATGAAAATAACGAATCATTAATTAGTACAAACACAAAATGAATTACATTCATTGAAACCTTTCATTTCAAAATTCTCTAATTGACAAAAACTAAACTTCGCTATATTCAAATAATTTTATTTCATTATAGTGAACACAGTTAATTATATTTCATTTATCATATGTACTGGCCTTGAAATATTAGCTGGTAATATTCCAATGCTAAACAGCATAATAAATTGAATTCTGTCAAATACACATATATTAATATGATTGAACGGGGTGAATATCTATTTTTGTTACATATTTGTTTACGTTTAATTTCATACTGCAATGCATTATACAGGATGGTGGCGGTTAAGGGTGAATATAGGGATTTTAGTTTTTATGAAATTTCCTGCTCTACTGTTTATTTCATGTTTTATTATGTTTCTGATTTCTTCACAACTTTCAAAAGAAATTTTAAAATTTCGGCTTATTAGTAGCAGTGGCCATGGAATTTGTATTCTTTTTTCTGGTGTTCATAAATTATTTATAATGGTTAAACGTCAATTTGACACATGGGAAATATATGAATTAAATAATGAATGTTTATTCGAATGAGAAACGTGTGTATAATGGAATATAATGATGGAAATAGTTACAAAAGAATACGGAATTTATTTTCCATAAGTCAAATTGACGTTTGACGTTTATAAATAATTTATGAAAAGTAAAAAACAGGAAATAAGTTCCATGGCTATTGCTACTAAATTTCGAAATTTCTTTTTAAAATTGCGAACAAACTAAAAACAATAAAAAATGGAAAAATAGTTTTAACTTTGCAACAGTTTTTGCCGTAAAATGAACAGGAGAACAAGAAATTGCATAAAACTAAAATTCTTTGTTAAATCCCTATGTTCACAAGTAACCGTCAACATTCTGTATACAGGGGTGGATATACGTTCTTTGTAGACACAAAATTTTGGCGCAACTAATTTTTCCGTTAAATTTAAAAATTTTAATTTGCAGAAAAACTATTGATAGTAATTTTAACAGCCGACAATACCAAAACTGGAAAAATGATGGCCTATAGAGCTGTTAAATTTTTCTTAGCTGTTTTGTTTTTCTGCCAAACATTTTTATTATCCGAAATTATGGTGTAGCACTTTGGGCCATGGTGTACTTGTCTTATTGCGAAATCCGTCCCAGATTAAATGTCAAAAGTATAACAAAATATTACGAATGAAATTGATAATTGATATAGGCTTATAGCCGAGACAGACGACGACTGCTAATGATAATAAAACTCTAATTCTTAATTTCACATTTCGTATGCCATTTGTAAATTATATTATTAATGATCATTGTAAACGTAATTTCAATTGTAACGACCATTAAGTCACGATGATCTTTTGAGAACATGATCGTAAGTATTCGGTATAAATCGCCACACTGATACTGTCAAAATCTCGCCATGATTTTAATTGTAATTGTAACCTCAAAAATGTCACAAATTAACAATGTCCTAAATTTGATAGTTTATTTATTAATAAGAAAGTGAAAGAAATCAGAAAATTTTACGAAACTTATCAACTGACATTTGATGTCAATCTGCGCATGCGCACCAAATTTTATATATCGTCTGTCAGGTGTTTTGATAATTAAGAATTAAGGTCAATTACTAATTATACTAATGATAATTAATATTAGTCGTCTGTCTCGGCCATAAAAATAGATTTTCAACAATGTTTCATAATTTCTATTAGTAGCATGTTTTATTAAGAAATGAAAGGGAAAAGCATTTTTATATTTGTTTCATTTATGACAAATTTCTGTTTAAAATTTTAACTGCTAGTTAATTAATAAAACCGAAACGAAATGAATTATTAATTGACAAATTTATCATTACTATCAATAATCGAATTTAATATTGTTTATTTGTGCAGAAAATAAAATTTTAACTGTGTATTGTAAGATTAGTCTCTAGTAATTTTCATTTATATTTTGTTAAAAAGGTAAAAAAAACTAATTCAAAATCAGAGGTATGTGACCAACGTAACTTAGTAGTATAAGAATGAGTAACAACAAAGAAAACTAATTTACGTTTACCATTAATATGTACTGTTAAAATATTATTAGTAATATATATATATATATATATATATATATATATATATATATATATATATATATACAGGGTGTAAATTTTAAAACGGGTCATAGGGCTATAACATAGAAAAACAGTTTTTTAGACACCAAAAGTTTCTATATTAATTTATTGAAAAAATAATTGGTGCCTATTATAAAGAAAAAATTTACAAATTTCTTAATACCAAACAGCTTACATTTCTGTTTCATATAAAGCCAGAAAATAAATTTAAAAATTTGTACAATTAAGGAAAATATCATCAGCCATGAAACTGGCAGAAACAAAACATTGTCATTTTCTTTTAACATGATAGGGGACAATTAAAGATTAAAGTTATTAATTTATAAACTAGTACAAAATAACACAAAATAAAGTAAACACTATGATATTTATTTAAAAAATAATTATTATTTATTGTAATAGGTATTTACAAATAAAAAATGATCTACATGTAATAAGTAATAAGTTATAAGAAACGAGAAAAACTGCAAACTACAAGGGAACAATTAAAACCATTTAATAATTTGTAATTTATCTTCATGAGACAAATTATCCATGATTTCTTCTTAATAAAACGAAAATAATAATAATTTAACAAATAATGTGTATGAAAAATGTGTTAATGAGCGTCTCAAGTCAACAATTGTTTTGTTTTGTTTCTGTTAGTTTCACAGCTATTGATATTTTTTCTTAATTGTGCAAATTTTAAAATTTATTTTCTGGCTTTATATGAAACAGAAATGTAATGTGTTGGTATCAAAAAATTCGTAATTTTTTTCTTAATAATATGCACTAATTTTTTTTTTTCAATAAATTAATATAGAAACTTTTGGCATATGAAAAACTGTTTTTCTATGTTATAGCCTTATGACCCGTTTTAAAATTTACACCCTGTATATATATATACCGGGCCATAGGTGTTTAACATGGGAAATCAATATTTCCCTATAGTTTTCTTCAAAATAATACTACTCAATGATTTGTATATTCTCTTCCTATTCATAATTCTCCATTTTCAATAATGATAACTCAAAAGAGAGCTTTTCTGACAGGTAAAATATATCACAATCTGAAAGATACGTGTCTGACTGATGAAATATGTCATAATCTGATAGACACGTTTCTGACAGGTAAAATGTCATTTATTTGTTTGTGATTTTACCTATCCGAAATGCTCTGTTTTGAGTTATCATTACTGAAAATGGAGAATTATTCACAGGAAGAGAAAATAGTACTATTATTTTGATGAAAAATATATTTTTTAGTTTCTGACAGGTAAAATGTCATAAAATTTGTTCGAAATTTTATTTTGATACCATGCCTAACTCTATAAAGAAGTAAGTTTTATAAAATTTTAAATTCAATTTTCTCGGTTACCAAACATGCGAACGAAAATATGACTATTGCATTAGATGCAGAATTTAATTTCCAACATTTATTTGAAGCATTTTTATCTAAAATGTATAGGCCACTTTTGGGCAAGGAAAAACTGTTTTCCCATGTTAAACAATTGTTACTGTCATTAAAAATTACTTGTTTGACATTTGGATAGACTGCTAGATCAAATTAATTTTAAAAGTTTAGTAGTGCAGACACTTAGATTTTATTTTTTTCTGTGTGAACCGTAACAGATATTACAAATTACACAGAGAGAGAAAAGTTTATTATTGAATGTATCTTTCTGAATGAAAATAATTTCACGTTTTCGGCATTGCCATTAAAAAGTTACGGTCTAATTAATGTTGGGACACCTAAGTTTCATACACTAGTGGTTCACTAATAATAATAAGTATCACCTTAAAAGATGACTTATAACCATATAAACTGTCATACCAAATTTCATCCAAATCGAATAAAGCGTTCAATTATTATAAGAAAAATTATTTTTTTTTCGAAGAATTTTGAAGCAGAATTCTGGCTAAATGGTACACTTTTCGGTAGAAGCAAGTTTGGTTAAATCGTCTTATTTTAGCCTCAGGAGTCTGTGGTTAAGCCATGTCCGCCTATTTGAGAGACATCTTATATATATATATAAATAATCACTTTTGTGCTATTTAAAATTCGACCCCATAAATATTATTACTACTAATGTTGGTACACTATTTATTTAGAATAGAAATTGTCAATTGAAAAGTTTTACAAATATTGTATGTAAACTAAAATTTAAAGTATTCACAATAATAAAAAAAAATATCATCATGGTTTATTACCCATATCTGGGTGTATCAATCTGATTTTTAATTCGCAAATTTCGATAATGACGATATATCTGTACCGTTGAGGGAATTTACCAGGCGTCACCTCACAGATTCCCATATCTGTTATGGAGAGAGCACCAAAGGGATCACGTTTATGCTATTTGAAAATTGAAAATTTTCAAGTTTAAGTCGGAGACAAACCCGGCCGTTTGAATCACAATCATTCGACCCCGTAATAATATAATTTTTAAATTTAAAAATGTTTTATAAATATATTCTCTCATATTTCAAAATTGGGTAAAATTTAATATGATTCCCTTGTACATAAAAATTAATTAATGAATATAAAACATTTTGTACTGTTCAGAATTCATACTTTGAGAAAATGTATTATTGAAATATGAAACGTGTGTCTTAATTTCGTATCGTCCTCATTTCGAAAGAATTTTCATTACCCTACATTTAATATGGTTAAAGTGACAGTAGGGTGAAGTTTATATGTTCACAATTCGTGAAAAATACTGCTTCAGTTCCCCTAGACTAATATCTGTAAGTGCAATAATTTAAAAGCTGTAACATGCCACACCCACACCCGTATTGCTATTGCTACTGCTGAGAAACTACAGTTGTAAAGCTATATTTATAACTTGCTTATTTTCATCTTGTAGTGGAAATTGTGCAGAGTTCAAATTTTTATTGTTTACAATTATAACCACCTGGACACAAAAATGTAAATACGATCTTTACATGTCATCTGTCATACGAAGCTGGATACTAGGCTACTGTTTGATATTTTTTGAACTATTAATATCGGAATAGTAAACTATAAAAAATGTACAAATGTTGAATTTATTAATATTAAAATAAATAAGACTTCAGTCTTGTATTAGAATTGTTTTATTTCTTCGTCAACGTTTCGGAATAATTTAATCCTTCATCAGGACACTTCATTATAAATATAAAATACAATAACCAATTACATAAAAGGTAATTAAAATACATTCAAAATTTTTAACAGGAAACAGAAAAATAAGGTCATAAAGGAAAGGGAAATAGAAATATTTTTAAAATGTTTGTAAATGTTATTAAAATATGTAACCATGGCAACAAATGTATATATATATATATATATATATATATATATATATATATATATATATGTATTATACAGGATGTCTCACAACTCGGGCCCCAGAGCGAATGAGGAAACACGAGACTGCACTCGGATGGGTAATTTCGAAGAAAAAAATCTAGCTTAAAAGATATTAGAGAAAAGACGTCTTAAAATTGACCAATCAGAGACCTACACCTTTAACGTGTGTTTGCTGTAATTTTACTTTACTATGGTTTTATACAAATCAAATCTTCTTTAAAATGTGTGGGCGACTGTAGTTTTCGAAAATGTCAGTGTCAAATTAAATTTGACAAGGTGAATAAAAAGCAAATTCTTACCATGTATTCAGCCGCTGATTACTTAGAAATGATAATAATTTTCGAAGAATGTGGACAATAATATTTTCGTTTAACACATTTTACGCAGCTGCTACAACACGTTGCACTTTACGATATAAATGATGATCTCGGATGACACCTTCGCTAACCTAAATTTGTTGACAGTGAAAAGTCAACTCTAAAGTGTCAAAATTACAGTAAGTCAAACAAATTTTGTAACTCACTAGCAGTATTTTTAAAACCTAGCAACCAGTTTTATTTTGTAATAATATCATCACACCTCAAGATATCCTTCCGGGATTGGTGGATTAAAAAGTCTCGTAACTCCGTTATGCAAGCAGCCGCAAATTATTTTCTTCTATTTGTTGGCAACCTATTGTCGTCGGCAAGTGTCAGTTTCGTCGGGCGCGAGTTGTGAGACACCTGTATATAAAGGTAGCTAAATAGGCTTTGACTTTATTTATTTAATTTCTGTTATAAATACTACTAAAATTTTGAATATCAGTTCTGAAATTTATATTATTACTATAATTTTGAATATGTACTATTTCCAAAAAAAGTCTTTTAGATAAATAGCTTTCCCTGTCCAAAATTTTGACCCCATCAAAATCAAATGTATGATCAAATTCTATGCAATACTGGGCCAAAGCACAATTTCCGTTAGGTGAGTGTTTGTTTATACTTCTTTTATGCTCAGATATTCTTGTTTTTAGAAATCTTTTCGTTTGTCTAATATATGCTTTGCCACGAAATTTAAAAGTATACTCCGTTTAACCCGCGATTATGCGTTATGCCATGTTGAGCGCTAAACGAATCACCGCTAATCGAGTTAGTTTTTCTAAATACAGGCTTAATCAACATGGGTCTGATGTCCGATCTTCAATAGTGAAAAATAAGTTTTTACGGGGTTTACCTCTGCTATCTCGAAAACTATAAATTAAATGACACTTTTTGTTTACCTTTGAGAAATCATGTTAGATGTGCTTTTGTTTTTTAAAAGAAATCAAATAATTGTACTTTAAGTAAAATGTTGTGGCGACCTTGACCAATATTTAATTTTCAAATAATTTCTTAACTATTAGAAATTCAGAAAAATTTTTCATATAAAATTTTATTGTATTTTTATAGTCAATGGGGGATTCCAGCTCAGTCGAATTAAAGGAAAATAGTAAAAAAATACGAATGTATATGCTGAATAACGAATGTTAATAAAAAAAATGAAATGATATAATTGAGATATTTCGGAAATAAAGGGTTTTTTGTTACAGCGCTTCGACACTAATATGAAAATATTTTGATTGGCGACCGAAAGACCGCATATACATGCATTACAAATAGCGTGTTAGGAGGTGGGGATTACTACCAATGGAAGTTAAGAAATTCAAATTCGAAAGGAGGGGATAACACTCATGTACTGCAGTTTCCAAACAGTTTTTATTTTAACATAAATTTCTTGCATAAACTTAATAATTTAAATACACCTATAATTATAAAGTATGTAGACTTATACAGTGTTATAATATTCATTAATTTTTATGTAAATATAACTTGAAATAGCATATATTTCAAGAACATTTAGGTCCATGGTGAAAACAGTTTGATATAAAAACACATAAATGTGACGTCACGTCAATCTTTTCAAAATTCGGGAGACCATAACTCGCTTATTAATAGGAATTTTTTCACCGGATTTTCATCAATAGTCTTAGTTTTCCTAATATTTTCAGATGAAATTATATAAAAAAAAAAATGGTGGAATCTCCCATTTACTGGCATAGACAAAATTTTGTTAGATCACTATCTTTGTCAGTTTTTCTTCATTCTAATACAAAATAGCCTCTATTTCAGAAACAGTTTAAGATCAGGTCTATATGTTGATTAAGCCTTTTTACTCAATTTAGTAACTATTATATGCTCTTAAAGGTTATACCCGATGTTGTGTAATATCCAGTATACTGTTCATTAATTGCATGTTTAGAAAATGAAAACAAATCAGAGTTATAACTAACGTAATATCGGGGTAGGATTATATGAAATAATACAAAATATTTGTTTTAATTATACATAGTCGAATAAATGCTTTCACTAATTTTCATTCAAAATATCATTAATAAACAAAAATTTGTTCTCTAATCAAAAAGTAAAAGTAAAAACTAATAACTGTACAGGTGAAAATATTTTGAAAATAGAAAGTTCATTATTTGAGGTATCAATTAAATGCCGGTTTTTGCAGATAGTTATTTATAAAGTAGAAATTAATACCAAAAATGCAAAAACAAATAAATAATTGTTACTATTTTTACAGTAGGAATAGTATCAATTAAATTTATTTTTATTCGCATCATTATATAAAAAAGTAAAATTTTAATTTGTAAAATCCATTATTTTCATGTATACTGAATTAATATACGAGCAATTAAATTTAATTTCACTCATTTATAATCAAAATAAATAAATAAATTAATTGGAAAAATATAAAAACAAATGAGTTAATTTTCAGTTAAAAGTTTATTACTTATAGGTACTTAGAATTTCATTAAAAATAAAATGTGTTTAATTTATTCGTTTTACATTTTTTGTAAATGCATAATTTACACAAAAAGAAAAGTAATATAAAATACATATAAGCCCAGTTGCATAAATCATTGTTAACTTTAATCACGTTGTTAACTTTTACAAAGCTTACTTTCCAATGTATTTTTGATATGTATCCATGGTTACAGTGTGTAGGTAACCACATGATGAGTTAACAATGCTTTATGCAACCGGTCCATCATAAATTAAATATTCTGTATTATAGATAGCGTGGACAAAATAATTGTAAATAATTTCCTATTTGTAACTTATTTGAATTTTAATGTACAGCTTTTGCGCTGTATTCATTGTCCATTATTTCACATCTGCTGTATTTTTTATTCTAGTTCTCTATTTTTTGTGTTGTCTAAATAAAAATTTCCCTGCTTCTACGTTGTATGTCACGAGTAATTGTGTATTTAATGTATATCCACACATAAACATGAAAATCACGTTATTTCCAGAAAATTGTGTGGTAGATACAATGATAACATACCATTTTATTTGATATTATACGGAAAATAAAAGTAGTAGGATTCTTGTATAGTCCTTTTTTTTGATATATAAAGACAGTAATTGGATACAGACAATATATACGAACAACTGTTATTCGATATTTGGAGAAAGTTAGGGTTGTAGTGGAGGGTATACGACGAATACCCTGTGGTTTTATCTTAACGAAAAGCGTATACCCTGTACCTTCTGAAGGATATTTCTGCTTTAAATCCAAATAATATAAAAATTGACGAAGTTATGGAAAATCAGAAAACAAGTGAATATGTAGACGATTTAATCGCGATGAGCTAGAAGCTATTGCAAATATAAGAGACGGAAAATATAGAATCTGTACCGGAGAAATTAAAACCTTTATTAACAAAAATATCAACAGTTCACTATTTTTTTGCGGCTCTGTCTGGGTAGTGCAGTAGACTCTTGCTAAAGTCGGGTTTACATTGGTATAGTACTTGGGTTAGTTGCTTGTACCAGTAACTTGCAAGACAGTTACTAACCTAGTGTAAACCCTATAGGACAGTAGTTGTACCAGTACTTGCTCAAGTAATCAGCACAGGCAAGTGGATAGTCTCCCAGGCTATCTACTTACCACTTGCAAAGCCACTGTCCTTCCCCCACCATCGTATTTGAGTCTAGCCTACCGGCTTGTATATCTACTATACCAATGTAAACAATGGGGGATTCCAGCTCAATCGAATTAAAGGAAAATAGTAAAAAATACGAATGTATATGCTGAATAACGAATATTAATAAAAATAAAATAAAATAGTATAATTGAGATATTTCGGAAATAAGCGGTTTTTTGTTATAGCGCTTCGACACTAATATGAAATCTATATATATATATATATATATATATATATATATATATATATAATATTTTGATTGGCGACCGAAAGACCGCCTATACATGCATTACAAATAGCGTGTTAGGAGATGGGGATTACTACCAATGGAAGTTAAGAAATTCAAATTCGAAAGGAGGGGATAACATTCCTGTACTGCAGTTTCCAAACAGTTTTTATTTTAACACAAATTTCTTGCATTAAACTTAATAATTTAAATACACCTGTAATTATAAAGTATGTAAACTTATACAGTGTTATAATAATCATTTATTTTATGTACATAACTTAAAATAGCATATATTTCAAGAACATTTAGGTCCATGATGAAAACAGTTTGATATAAAAACACATAAGCGTGACGTCACGTCAATCTTTTCAAAATTCGGGAGACCATAACTCGCTTATTAATAGGAATTTTTTCACCGGATTTTCATCAATAGTCTTAGTTTTTCTAATATTTTCAGATGAAATTATATAAAAAAAAAATGGTGGAATCCCCCATTGCTCGCTAATGTATTTGTAAGCTAGTGCCAATAAATTTCTGTTTTGTACAGAGTTGAAGTGTGTATAGATGCCGGTGTTTTTGATTGAGATTCAAAAAAAAAAAAATGCCCTGAAGCTGAAACATTTAAGTTTGTAGAACTTTATCGGAATTTCCTGACCCACACTTTTTTTTAAGACATTTTCTTTCTCAATCTCTCTAATAAGTTCTTCAATCACAATTTGTGTAATTCGCACATATATTTCTTTTAACTTTCTGTTTCTAGTACGACGAGAAATTGTAAACATCCTCTTGATGTGATAGCCTTACTAGTACAAGTAGACAATAATACTTTTTAAGTGTAGACATTCACTGTCTTGTGTCGGAGACAGTAGGCTAGCCAGATTAGCTACTAGTACAAGTAACTAAGCTTAGTTACTGTACCAATGTAAACCCGCCTTAAGTATAGTTACTTTCACACTTGTTTGCATAAACGCTGCATTAATTTGCAGTCGTATAAAAATTTAAATTACTTAATAAACCATGACGCCATGACAAAAAAGTAGTTATGTTTGCTAAACAAATATCAGTAATTTTGAGCTAAACACATTAATTAAGAGATCTTTTTGTAGTTTTGTTGTTTATTTGCAGACATATCTTGCAATTTAATTGAATTCACAAATGAGAATAAAATGAAACTACATCTTTGCATATGTATATACTGTTAATTGGATTTATACTAATTTTGAGTTAATTCTGTTTTCTGCCAGATAAAAGCAAAAGAAGTTTTAACATTATTTATATATAAATATTTCATACTATATTACACTTGAGTAAACAATTTTAATATAATAGATATAATTTATGATAATATGATATAAATAAAAGTATTATTTCTTTGTCAATATTCGTAGGTGGTGTTTCATTTAAATTCTACCCACGTACCTATTATTGACAAATTTAAAAATAGCAAAATTAAATGCTGTATAAAAATACATCTCACATCACGATCACCTGTCGTAATGACAGAAATGTGATATTTGTAACAGAAATTGAAATTATAAATATGAAGTTAAATGATATTTACAATTATTTTTTGCAAATATTGGAGCTATATCGAATACACTAAACTGTGGCAAAAAGTCGTAGATGGCGAATAAAGATGCAACAGATAAATCTAACGAAGTATAATATTAAAATGAATAGTTCTAATCACGATTTAAAATATACTGGTTATGCCACTCTCCGTGAAACGTGTGTCCGGCCCGGCCCGAAGCTCGCCTCGATTTGTTGAGATGAGTCGGACTTTTGATTTTGGCCCGGCCCGAAAAATCTTATAATCCAATCAAATGCACAGTTTCCTTACTATTTTAATGAAAATGGATGGAGTTAAAATAGTTCAAAATGATTTAATAACAACATATACTTCACATCTTAATAAATAAAAATGTTATTTTACAAGAATTCAAGGTTATTCATTAAAGCATAATAATTCTATTGTGATATTATTATTGTCACTACTCGTATACTTAAATAAAAATCTGTAGTAGCCAGCACAACACCTCTCGCCATTTCCATTTTATGTTATATAAATATTGTATTGCACTATAATCCAATACCTCTTTTAGCGAGAGGTAAAAAACACGAGGGCTGTTCTCTTAATTTTAGACCGAGCCTGATATAATAAAACATAGTCTTTCATTCTGAAATATTCTGTATGACTCTGTCTGTTGAGGCATACACTAGATCACCAGAATTAAAAATGGACAGTCCCGAATCTAAGATTGTTGTGTTAAATTAAAATCCCGATGAGGCATGAGGCGCAGGGTAGGTACTACTAGAAAAGTTCGGTATTTGTGCAAAATTGTAGAACATGTGAATACTAAAGCGTTGTTATACTTTTTGTTTCATACTCATAAAAATTGGTATAGCTACATATCTAAAATTGACTAATATTACCACCAAGTTCATAACTGTTCTAATTTTTTCTATCCCAAAAAACTCATAAATACCTACATTTGATTAAAAAGTTGAAAATATTCAAAAATCCAAATTTCATGTATCTCGTACTTCCCAATGCACTGATTCCAAATCATGAAAACGCAGGTCGATATCTCTTTTAGCTTTGGAGATATTCAACCTCAAATATTTTCTCAAAATTACCCATTTCTGAGCTAGATCTCCACCTAGTTTTGAATTATTGCCCTAAAAGTCAATATACCCCATATTCAGATAAAAACTTTAAAATTTTCAAAAATCTAATTTTCATGTATCTAGATACTTCTCAATGCGCTGATTCTAAATTTTGAAACCTCAGGTCGATATCTCTTTTCGTTCTCGAGATATTTGGATTCAAAGTTTTGCATAAAACTGCCCATTTTTGGGTAATAACCCAAAAATGGGCCGAGAAACGAATTTGGCGACACCACTATTCGATTCTACGGATAAAAATATATAAGTATACAAATTTTCATAATTTTTGACTAACCGGTTCATTTTTTATGAATAAAAGTTTGAAAACTCCTGAAAATAGCCAAAATCTGAAAAAATCGCAAGGTACCCCTTACGATTTTTGCGATTTTTGGCCATTTTCAGTTATTTTGCTTTAGAGACTGTATGCGGTGTTCAAAAATTATGAAAATTGGTACACTTATGTAATTTTGCCCGTAGAATCGAATGATGATATCTCCAAATTCATATCTCGACCCATTTCTGGGTTATTACCCAAAAATGGGCAGTTATGAGCAAAACTTTGAATCTAAATATCTCGAGAACGAAAGGAGATATCGACCTGCGGTTTCAAAATTTGGAATCAGTGAACTGAGAAGTATCTAGATACAAAATTGGATTTTTGAAAATTTTGAAGTATTTATCTGAATATGGGGTATATTGACTTTTGGGACATTAATTCAAAAATGAATAGAGATATAAACTTGCTAGTAATATTATTTGATTGTAAACACAATGTTACGTAAGTGTACGCATATTCTAGGGTCCTTATAACGATGCTTCTTCACTAAAATCAGGATATGCGATTTTTAGCATGAATCCAATACTTCTCGAGAAGTAAAAATATATCGTTTTATCTTAGTGGTGCACTCTCCATGCCATCAATGAGTGCCCTCGGCAAATGTTGTGATGTTAGTAAAGTTTCCTAGTAAAATGTTACAAATATTGTGTTATATGTCATCTGTACTTTATCCAAGACTAAAATTCCTGTAATAAATTTCTCTCAAACTTCAGATGCATTTCAAACAGCTCGTTATCTTTGTGGAAAACTTCAGACGAATACTTAACATTTAAAAACTTCTAATACGCCTTCTTTTTCTCAGCAATCGCTTCTTTCACCTGATCGTTGCACTATGCATTTTTCGGACAAGAGCCTAATATGCTTTCGCCACAAACTTCTTTTGTACATTTAAGGAGGGAATTCTTAAATTTCATCCAAATATCATTTTTATTACAATCAAAATTAGGGTCGCATTCACGATTCATTCAACCTTTCAACAAATTGCATCCTATTTTCATTAAAAGAGCACAAGATTTTACGCGAAACATTTGCCCGGAATCTTTTACCTTCACGTGCCAAAATTTATTTAACCCCATTCGCGACATAACCAAATAATGATCATTCGTACCCAATTCTGTGCCTCTTTTCACACGCGTATCTATAATCAGTACAATACAATATTCTGAACCACATTCTCCCAAGTATGTAGGTGCGCTAACTTAT
The DNA here is from genome assembly GCA_943142095.1 of Ophonus ardosiacus. Classification (NCBI taxonomy): domain Eukaryota; kingdom Metazoa; phylum Arthropoda; class Insecta; order Coleoptera; family Carabidae; genus Ophonus; species Ophonus ardosiacus. The sequence continues at coordinate 44,120,384 of OW964833.1, read as the reverse complement.
TATTTAAAAATGGAATTCAAAATGAAGATATTTATTTCCAAACAAAATTACCATTGTCATTCACCGAAACGTCCCAACACATTCTCTGATACAATTCGTCTAAAACACCCAACCATTGAAATCACCATACACTATCATTCTTTACTAAATTCCAAAACTGATCTTTTTCAAGGTCATTTTCATCTACTTCTTCCTCACAACATCCTTTTTTCATTGTCTCACACACAAAACATCTACACTGTACATTCGCATTGCATTCATCAACTCATTTTCTTTGCCATTCAGACTTCTGACATTCCTCTTCCCGAATCTACACTCAACATTAATTTGCCATTTATTCTTCATTTTTACAAATTGAAAAGATAGAAAAGAGAAGAAACAGAAAAACGGGTTTATCGGTAAGAGTAGAAGTCAAAGCAGATTACCAAACTAGACTTTAACTTAATAAAGCCTTTGAATTTGTACATTACTACTATTTCTTTCAAAATTTAGAAAATTGTTAATTATTTATTTATTTATCCTACTTTAAATTATTATATATTATATAATATTAATATTATATTATTTATTTATATTATTATTATCCCGACAGACGCCAAATATTTCCAATTTTAAATGGCACAAAAGTGACCCCTGTGGTGCACTCTCCACGCCAGCTATGAGTGCCCGTGAGGTGACGCCTGGTAAGCGCCCACACGGTAAAATATATCGTCATCATTACCGATGTCTACATGTGTTGTAGATACTGGAACACCCAGAAAAGGGTAATATGCCGTGATGATATATTTATTTATTTATAAATGAATTGAAGTATGTGTGTATATATATATCTAGTTTCTGTATTTCACTAACTCCGGATTGATTCGGAGGTTTGATGAAATGCTGTATCTTAAAAATTTTATCGACGTAGTTCATACGGATCATTGTGTCTAATAAAATTTTAAGATTTTGTAATAAATTCATCAGTATTTTGTATATTCACCGATAGCTGAAAATGGGCTTGCCCTAAGCCCGAAACGTCCTTATGGACCATTTATGCATTTGTCTCACCTTTAAACCATTCAACGGTTGGTCCTTCCATCCCTCTACAATAAATTATTCAGAAAAAAATTCACTTCAGCTGTGCAGTGTAAGCACACAATTTTTACTGAATAAATAATACTGAACAAATATTAAAACATACGGAACAGTTTTAATTTATTTACTGAACATAAAATACCGAAGAAAAGCAAATAAAATATGTACTGAGCAAAATTGAATAAAATAATGAACGTTTAAATACGAGCCTTAAAATTATTTGCTACTATGTATAAAAAAATAATAAATTATAAATCGATTATATTGTGGCGTCATATTGACATTAAAAATCAAATGTAGATAAACTAACAAACAATTAAGACTACGAATTGCTTTAAAATTAAACGAAGTTTCATTTAAATTTAAAATAAAAGTGAATGACTCTTTTTTCTCCCTGCTTATGCCATGATACAGATATACATTTCTCCCCAGAATTTATTTGTCGAATACTTAATAGAAATATCCGGATCTGTGGACCAAGGAAATCATGATATGAGAGTTTATACGGGAAATTAGGTTTTCCCTGCGCAGAACTGTTATAAAAATCGATATCCTCATATTGCATTCAGTACTCCGTTTTACCGGCATCGGCAAAGCAGATGAATGTATTTTGTTATTGTTGTACAGGGTAAGGGTATTTTACAACTTGTGCATCAAACTTTAACGAGTAATATAATTTAATATACTAAATGCAATTAATATTTCTTTATTTTTTTAAGGCCCATGCACATTGTATAACATGTTAAACAAGTGTTTCTAAAATAGGAGGACATGGCTTAATCACAGATTCCTGAGGCTAAAATAAGACGATTTAACTAAACTTGCTTCTACCGGAAAATGTACCATTTAGCCAGTATTTTGTTTCAAAGTTCTTCGAAAAAAAATTAATTTTTCTTATGATTACAGAAGTCATCTTTTAAGATAATACTTGTTACTATTAGTGAACCACTAGTGTATGAAATTTAGGTGTCCCAACATTGATTAGACCGTAACTTTTTAATGGCCACGCCGATAACGTGAAATTATTTTTATTCAGAAAGATACATTCAATTAAACTTTTCTCTCTCTATGTAATTTGCGATATCTGTTACGGTTCACACAGAAAATAATAAAACCTGAGTGACTGCTAGGGTTGCCAACTGACCTTTTTTGGAAAGGACTGTCCTTTTTTGAGCATATTTTGTCCTTGTCCTTTTTTAAACCAGAAAAGGACGCGGTTTGTCCTTTTATAGTAAATTTTGTTACTAATCATATTTTTTTTATTATTATAAATATGAAAATGAAATAATTATTTCACATTTTGTGTAATATAATGAAATAACAACAGAATTTTTGAATTATTGATGTATTGGTACTAATTTATCTACTAACATTTAGTTTATAGTCTTCTCTAAAAAGTGGCGGTAGCAGACGTAGAGATATATGCTTTGGTGTTTGGTGATAACTTCAGAAGAATTTGTTAAATTTGCTTCATTGTAAAAAAAAAACTATATATCATCTAACATTGCATTAAAACACGTTTGACCTTGAAAATTCTCAAATTTCGCATTTTTCTCATCAATTTTAACTTCTACACATAATCCAAAAAAATATTTCCGAAAAAATGTCCTTTCCTATAATTTTCTAAAATTGGCAACCCTAGTGACTGCAGCGGGAATTTTTAAAAATAAATTTAATCTAGCAGTCTATCCAAATGTCAAACAACTAATTTTTAATGACGGTAACAATTTTTTATGGGTTGTCAAAAATTTCCTTCGCAATATTCTAACATTAACATCCGTTTGTTCGGCCTAATAGTATTTTACTACCATTATTATAAATAAGACGATTACATATCTTAGCTTACTCCTAAACAAGTTGAGAAGATTGATTGCCAGATAAAATTTATTTTAAAAATTTAGCGGTGCGGACACTCAGATTTTATTTTTTTCTGGGTGAACCGTAGCAGATATCACAAATTACACAGAGAGAGAAAAGTTTACTATTGAATGTAACTTATTGAAAAAAAAAAAAAAATTTCATTTTATCGTCTTGTCCATTAAAAAGTTACGGTCTAATCAATGTTGGGACACCTAAGTTTCATAAGTTTCATAGTGGTTCACTAATAGTAACAAGTATCATTTTAAAAGATGACATAATCATATGAACTGTCATACCAAATAGAGATGCGTTCGGGCCGGGCCGGGCCGGGCTTTGAGGTTTGGATCGACTCGGCCCGAAAATAAAAATTACCGGCCCGACTCGAAGATCGACTTGACAAAAAAATTAGCTAGCCCGGCCCGAAAATTGATTCGAAATCGGGCCAGGCCGGGCCAAAGCTCGAAATTGGGTGCATCCGGCATTCCTAATGTTGATTTTTATGTTAAGGCGAAATGTTTAACTTTTTTCGTGTCAAACTTATAAAAAAACCTCTACATTCTTATAACTTTCAACATTAGTTAACATAAGTAATTAAAAAAGAGACCCTTCTAGTGTAAGTTTGTTATAAAAATTACAGACCTACAAGTATTTAGCACTTTGTTTACCAAAGAATTTAAACAACTTTTCTTATATAAAAAAATATAATTTACTTTACATAAGGATTTTTTATCTAACTTTGTTTCTGCTCAAAAATAGGACAAGAAATCATTATGGTAGGAACAAAAATCACTTTTATTTAAGTATACGAGTAATAACAATAATAATAGCAACATCACAATATAATTATTATGCTTTAATGAATAACCTTGAATTCTTGAAGTAAAATATTACATTTTTATTTATTAATATGTGAAGTGTGTTGTTATTAAATCATTTTGATCCTTTTTAACTTCATCCATTTTCATTAAAATATTAAGGAAACTGTGCATTTGATTGAACTATAAGATTTTTCGAGCCGGGGCCCGAAAAGCTCGAATTTTCGGGCCGGGCCAAAATCAAAAGTCCGACTCGCCTTGATTTTTGAAAATGATTAGCCCGATAAAAAATATCTTCGGCCCGGATCGATGATCGACTCGAAATCGAGGCGGGCTTCGGGCCGGACCGGGCCAATGCTCGAAATCGAGTGCATCTCTAATACCAAATTTCATCCAAATCGAATAAAGCGTTGTTATTACAAAAAAAAATTTTTTTTCGAAGAACATCGATATATAATAATCATACACTCCATTTTCTATCCGTATTTTGAAATGATTGCTTTATTGAAAGAGTGCCAAATAGTTTTGGCGAAGACTATCGTTGGATGAAATGTGTTAGTGTATAAGTGTTTAGCGTACATGAGAATATTAATAGTATTGTGCGTCGTGTGGTGTTTGTTCCAGGATATCTTGGGGGCCTAGGCGCGTGGAGAAATGTCCGACTCCTCAGACTCTCTGTCCGAGGAGGAGCGTAGCCTATTCCGTCCATTTACTCGCGAGTCACTGGCAGCTATCGAAGCACGCATCGCTGAAGAATATGCTAAACAGAAGGAGCTCGAAAAGAAGAGAGCTGAAGGAGAGGTAAACTCATGCATCCATCACTACACCACTCTCTAACTCTTCTTCATCTGATCTCTCTAGGATCAGTCGCACTGTATACTCTATTGTATACTAGAGATTCTCTACTTTCTGTCTAATAAAACACAATATCAGTTGCATAACACAGTTCTACTCTTCCGATCCGAACACGTCAGTGGGAGATATTCATAATATCAAACTCTTTCCAAATTTACGGTTACTCGGTTTAAACTGGGAGATATTCATTTCCTTTTCGTCATTCATATATTTACTATATTTACCTTAGAAAACAGGATAAATTATTTTCATTCATTAAAAAAATCTAAAATTTATTTTTTGTACATTATTATTCAGCAAAAATTATTAGTCAGTAGGATTTTTTTTAACATGTTTATATATTATTTTTGCAGAACTATTTGATTAAAAGTTTGTTAAAATATTTTCTTTACAGATGTATCAGGACTAGCGCAAAGAAATTAAGACCGTATTTCTGAGATCATTTTCAGTAAAAAATGTCATATGAACATAGGTTCTATTCCCTTTGGTTACGGAATTACATGTGATAAATAGCAATTAAAAAAATTATCTAGATACCAACTTTTTAAAAAAAAAAAGAATAAACAATGAAACAACGTTGCAAAATTAATCTGTAATAGCATTTTTTACCTCAGTTTTTTAATTTATTGTGAAATGAATGCTGCAATACGATTTATTGAATTTATAAATATCTGATTCGGCGATGCCAGCTTTTGAATACATATAAGAAATACAATGAATATATTTAATGTATCCATATTTTGTTCTTTTGTTTTAAAAGTAGGTATATATCTTGATTTTTTTTTTAATCCCGTGGCCGCGTGCCTGAGTGTCTGGTCGCGAACCTGGGGGAACCGGGTTCGATCCCGACAGACGCCAAATATTTCCAATTTTAAATGGTACGAAAGTGACCCCTGTGGTGCACTCTCCACACCAGCTATGAGTGCCCGTGAGGTGACGCCTGACAAGCGCCCACACGGTAAAATATATCGTCATCATTACCGATGTCTATATGTGTTGTAGATACTGGCACACCCAGAAATGGGTAATATGCCGTGATGATATATTTATTTATTTATTTGCTATTTATAAAACTCTGATCCCTTGTAATTTTGTAACCCAAAGGAATGAGATCTATGTTCACATGAAATTTTTTACTCAAAATGATCTCAGGAATACTCTATTAATTTTACACTAGGCCTAATCCTGATACACTTACATATGGGAAAATAGTTTTTAAAATTTTTATATTTTGTGCAATTTTAATACGATATTTAATTAAAATATACAATCAAAGAAATTTCGATTTGACATCTGAAATCGTGAAAACATTATTTGAAAAATTTTGCAAACTGTTTCCTTTTGAAATAGTTTAATATGATTTTTAATTAAAATTTTATTTGTTAAAATGTTTTTGATTATTTTAAATATTATTATTTAATAAAATTATGAATCATTATCAAATTTTTTTTATTATTTTCGCATAACTTTTAATTAAAAGTTTTGTTTGTTAAAATATTTTCTATTTATCTGGGAAAATATAGTTTTCAAACATTTTATATTTTGCGTAATTGTAATACGAATTACGAATTTTAATTAAAATATACAATTAAACAAAGTTCGACCTGACATTTATATGAAATCGTGAAAATATTTTTGAAAAATTTCCAAACTGTTTCCTTTTGAACAAGTTTAATAACATTTTTAATTAAAAAATTATGGTTATTTTAAATATTTAATAAAATTATTAGTCAGTAACAAAATTTTTATATAATTTTTGCAGAAATTTTTAAATAAAAGTTATGTTGGTTAAAATATTTTCTATTTATCTGGGAAAAAATAATTTAAAAATTTTTATATTTTACGCAATTTTAATACAATTTTTAGTCAAATTATATAATCAAACAAATTTCGTTTGGACAATCGTAAATCGTGAAATTACTTTTGAAAAATAGTATTAAATTTTTTTTTTGAACAATTTTAGCATTATTTTTGATTAAAATTTTACATGTTAAAGTAGTCTTGATCATTATATAAAATTATTAGTTAATAGCAAAAATTGCAGAAATTTTAATTAAAAGTTATGTTTGTTCAAATATTTTCTATTTATCTAAAAAAAAATTTTCAAAATTTTATTTTTGCGCACTTTTAATTAAAATATACAAAGTTCGAAATGATATTCTTTGGAATCGTGAAAATATTTATTAAAATTAGTTTTAAACTGTTCCCTTTTGATCAACTTTATGATTTTAATTAAAATTTTAAATGTTAAATTTTCTACTTTGTTCTTGTCTGGAGTTATATGACAATAAGAACCCTAAAGTGCGGTATATAAATTGCAATTTATGTCGGTCAATGTAAAAATAAATTTTCCTGCGGTAGTGTACTTTTGCTGTCGAAGCCATCCACATTAAGTAGAAATAAACATGATTAATTATTGATTGACATTGAACTATACCGCACTGAATACCTTTCAATAGTAGAACAACGTTTATTTCTTTTGTTATAATAATTGTAAGTAAGCATGGCTGGAGTTAGGGCTGAATTTTTGTGAGGGTAATTTTTGTAAATTATTCGGTGAATCGCGAGAATGTAGTCTTGGTCTGGCCAATGCCATTCATTCAACGCGTGTTCGTCTGCTCAACGATGCACGATCAATAACGATGACGTTTCGTCACTTGTCGTTCTTTACTCTCGAGTTTTAATGACATTTGATATCTTTCACCACCCTTAGTTCATTTCAAATAGCTAGGGTAGAAAAAAATTGCAAATGCAACAACTATACATTGCAGAATAACATTCAAAATTCATGACATTTTCTCTTGCTACATTAGGGATCTATTGGTGAGCTATCAACCATTGACGTCATAGATAACATTAAATTGAAGCAAATAACTTTTACCTTTTTGGTATTAGTTTAAATTATAATAAATTGAAATTTAATCATTTCATTTTAAATTTCTCTTTTCGCATAATCAACAAAAAAATTGATGACATTTTTGGTTGATGTCTCGGCTTTCCTATATTTTTATTGCTTACTAATAGCTGTTTGAAATGAACTATTCTATACTCTTTCAAATTATATTTTATGTCGGTTTTCTGTACTCGCTATTCTTCTGTAAAAATCTCTGCATTTCTATAATATTGGTATTTTTCATTGTCGGATGTGTAGTAGTAAATTTAGGAGGATTTCTACTGAACGTTATAAACAAATTTAAAATTATAGTGTACATAAATAAAACATTGTTTTAAATTTCAAAAACCCAACAAATATAAATGTTAGCGTAACTAAAATAAAATAAATACAATTTTTATTATATTGCAAGTTAAAAATATGAAGTTATTTCAGTATAAATATTTTATTTTTATCCCTCTTTCCTGGAAATTGCGTTGACTTCAGTGGAATTTTCTAGAAAATATATGAATCAGAAATCAATACTTTAAATCTAGGAACTGACGTTCATCGGGAATCCTCTGCTTTTGTGTAATTATTTGATGTGTATAAAATTCCATTTGTAATACTTGTATATAAGTCCCCTTCCTTGTACATTTTACAAAACTTTAAACAACTTAAAGTTAAACTTACATGCACTACTTACGAGAAAATTAGCACAAGTATATTGGAAATTTATGTATATTTCATCGTAATGCAGATTTAGAAATTTTAACAAGAGGACGAGTCAATTGAAGAAGTTTTAGAATGATAATTGAAACATTTAAGTTCAAAGAGATTTAAATGCTAAATATATTATATGGTATCTTTTACATGAACAAGTTGTAGAAACTGTATAGATATGATTCAAAGTTAGCCATTTAAATTAAGAAACAATTGTTACCATTGACAATTTTTAGTTAAAATATGATACAAATAATAACTAACGTAAATTATCGCCAATTTTTATTAATATTACAGACATTTTGTCGTTCTAATGGCACTAATGTACAATGAAATAATACTAAGAAAAAAAGTTAAACGAATTTAATTTGCAAGGGCGTAAGGTTTTATTAAATAAAATGTCTAAATGATTAAGGGCCGATATTATAAATGTCCAGCTAAATTTAGTTCCCTAGTAAATTTAATTCAGCGAACAAATGCAAATCGAATTTTTGACAGCAATACTTTAAACGTCATAAGAATATGAGAATTGATTCGTATTTGTTCATATTATTAAATTTACTATGGGTTTAAATTTATCTGAACGTTTATAATACCGGCCTTAAGAGTAGTAACTATTGAAAAATAATGTAAAATTAATATATTGATTTGTGTTACTTTTTTTTACTACATAAACATAAAAATTTTAAATTTTAATTTAGTTTCTTAATTTAGTGGCTTAATTTAAATTTCATAATTTCCATGCTGCATTAAACCAGCATAAATGGTACTAATTTTATACAAAGTAATTAATTAATTTACGATTGTGGTTGAATTATGTTTCATATTACTATATATACTCAAATTTATGAATAGAAATCATAATTATAAACCATTCAATTTAAAGTTCAGTACTCAATCTCTAGACCAGGGCTACTTAAACTTTTTCTACACCCGAGAAAATTTTACTGTTTATTTTTATTGTTTAATGATTTCTTTTTGACTTAGTTTGATTTTAAAGAAAAAAATATACTGTTTCATAATCTTATGGATGATATTCAAAAGGTTGGTACTCTTAGAAGAGGAGACCGGGAATATGTTTATTAGAATATTTTTGCTCAAAATTGTTTAAAAGAATTTGTGGTAATGACAAAGAAATAATAAAACGAGGAACTATATAATAAATAATGTAACGATGGCAACAACATGGACATCTTCAGACAACTGTACACATAACAGAATATTTAATAAAGTGTATAAACCAAGAGTATTTTTGTTTTTATTATAACTTATTAGAAATGTTCAACCAAGTACCGACTACAAATTCTCTCTCAATTATTTCATTTAATGTCATTTTCAAATATTTTTAAAAAATAATTCTATTTCCTTTTCATTTTTGACCATCATATTATTTTTCCGTTTCCTGTATTAATTTTTTAAGTATTTTAAGTTTCATTTTTGTTTTTGATTATTGTATTTTACATATTTATTATAGTTGTCCTGAAGAAGGAATAAGGGACTTCCGAAAAGTCGACAAAAAAAAAAAATAAATTATATTATTGTTTATTATATTTATTATATAGTTTCTACAGTCGTTTATAAAATATTATTAAATATTAATGTGATGGACGTGCTTTCGATCGTTGTGACTATATAATGTTATAGATTTTATGAGTCTCACAGTTTTAGAAGCTCTGCTCTAGAGAAACTAGGAAAAATATTTTGACTTATACGTCGGCGTTAAGCTCATAATTAAAGCAAAATTGATAATAATGTTAATGAAAGAAAAAGATGCAGATATTCTTATTATTTCTGGCAAATATATTTATCAAATAACTTGAAAATAAAAATGGGCACTTAAAACTCTTTGAACTTAAATCTTCAATTATAACCGCTAAATTATTTTTATTTACAAGGTAAAAAAAATGGCTACTACCCTATAATTGGCGGTCATTTAATATTGACCATGAATAAATGATAGTAATGTCATGTCATGTATATGTATATACGAGTACACATAACGTATAGGTATACGTAACGTACATATGAAATGAAATGAAGATTTTAATTTGATTTTATGTTAAAATGAATAACTCCCAAGTTGCAGCTCTATATTGTGTAAATATAGGTATATGAAGGTATAGAGCTCTGGATATTATATTCTAAAAATCCAAATCATGTTGATGATTGGCAGTTATTGATCCTGTACTCTGTACTTGTATATGTAAGGAACTTTGTGATATTGTGATGCTTTATTAGGACAGCTGCGTTGTGTGCTTCTCGATGTTAAATTATAAACTTTATTGCAGACCGGTTTTGGACGAAGAAAAAAGAAAAAAGAAGTAAGATTCCCCTAAATAACATTATCAACCAAGAATATAATGCAGCCACTTGCTTATTAGCTTTCAAACTGACGACTGTCATTATAATACAATAATATAGTTTCATTTACTTCAACATACGAATAACAAACTAATTTAACAGTCGTCAGTTCAATAGTACACGATTAACGCATTGCTTATTTTAGTGTTATTGCTTGTGTTCATATTAGATTTTAAAATTACTGTAGTTTTTGCACTGGCAAATAAAATTAACATTAGATTTGTTTATGAAAATGACTACACTAACACTCTCTGTTGTTATTCAAGGCTATAGCAGGAGTTCCCAACCTTTAACATCCTAGGACAACATTCTGAGGACCATCAACTACATATTGATACATGTAATAAAAAATTAGCGTTGATGTTAATGAAATTTTCAAAATTGATCAAATATTTTGTTCAATAATTTCAATTTTTGGCATAATTTTGTAAAAAGGAACGATTTCTTTATAATTTATTATATATAGGGTGTTATGTAAGTAAGCGATCAACGCTTAACCCATGGTAGAACTGACCCCAAAGATAGTAAATCTGGCAATAATTTTTGTTTAACATACTTTCTACAAGAACTAAAGGCCTTTAAAACTGACCAATCACGTCATAGTTCAAAACTTTATAGAAAAGTAAAAAATCAATGTGTTCTCTGGAGAAAATATTGATTGTCAATCTGACGTTAAATGTTTTTTTGCATAGACGTACAATTTATATTCTGTTTTTTTGATAATCTCAAAATGCCATTTACCTTCACCAACCAAAAGTATGCAGACATGCATATGGTTTATAGCGAGACATTACAAAATAGTCGTGCTGTTGTAAGACGGTACAGAGAGTAATTTCCAAATAGACGTGATTTTATGTCATTTGTGACACACATTTTTCCAGAGAACACATTGATTTTTACTTTTTTTATAAAGTTTTGAACTATGACATGATTGGTCAGTTTTAAAGGCCTCTAGTTCTTGTAGAAAGTATGTTAAACAAAAATTATTGCCAGATTTACTATCTTTGGGGTCAGTTCTACCATTGGTTAAGCGTTGATCACTTACTTACATAACATTCTGTATTTATTAAAAATATTGAACAAAAAGTTCTGGAACATACTTTTGCATTAAAAAAAATAAAAATCGGCATGATGTTCTGGATCGTTCTTGCCTCAAAACAACAGCATTCCACGGATTTTTTTTAAGAATGATTGAGAATAAAATGCTACACCTATAGGAAATTATCACGTTATATAAAAAATTGTTAATAGTATATAAGAAGATTAACAATGCTATATAATAAATAAAAAAAATGACAATTTAGAAAATGAATAATATTAATTATTAAAAACTAAAATGGAGTCTTAAGGTAAAGTTATAACTAAAGAAAAAACCCCTTAACCTTAACAAAAATTTAAAAAATATATACGTATTTCGAGAACTATGTTCTCATCACAGTAGAAACTACAAAGTAAAAACAGAGAAGTTAAGATTACTCAGCATGTAAACCATGCCAGAGGTCAAAAGAGCTGTTTTGACATGTATACAGTGTGTTAATTAAAAATCTGGCCATAGGCGTTTAACATGGGAAAACAGTTTTTCTTTGCGCAAAAGTCCCCAATTAATTTTAGACATGTCTCAAATAAATGTTGAAGATAATTATATTCTACGCCTAAATTAGCAAACGTTTTAATTTTGCACGTTTGGTAAGCTCATTTGTAGCGATACCCATGGAATTGAAACAAAGTTACAAAAGAATGCGTATCGTTTGAACTGTCAGAAATTCGGTTTTCAATTAAAAGTTGCAGATAATTCAATTCTGCACAGGTATTATTTTTAAATCTAACACGTAAATAACTTTCATTAGTATTGTTTTTTTCACATTTTGTAACCTATAAAATTAAATTTCTGACAGTTCAAACGAAATGAATATCTTTGTAATTTTATTTCATTTCCATGGGTATCGCTATAAATGAGCAATATTTGTACAAATTCAAATTAGATTTTACAAGTTACCAAATGTGCAAAATTAAATCTGTTTAGTGATTTAGACGTAGAATATAATTATAACTTTTATTTGAATCATTTTTGTCTAAAATTAATTGGGGACTTTTGCGCAAAGAAAAACTGTTTTCCCATGTTAAACGCCTATGTGCAGGTTTTTAATTAACACACTGTACATGAGATTTCAAAATTTTAAAATCAGTAGTCATACTTTAAATTTTCGTACTGAGAGCAACAATTACATATTCAATATGTGGCGAATATTTAAATAAGATAATGATATTTTACTCGTTGAAAAAGATCGTGAAAAACTTAAACCCTGTATATTATTTATTATTCCGTGCAATATTTTATGATTGTTTATTTTATTTAATAACAAACTGTCACGCAGTGTATAATTTTAAGCAAGATTTTGGTTTTTATTTTTACTATATTATGCATCAAGTTTTGTTTTTCTATATACAGGGTGTCTCAATAAGCTTGCTCACTACTGGTAACTTTTTTATTTGAAGAGATGCGAGGTTGGTTAAATTAGAAAAATTGTGCCATTTTATATTAGAAAATTGGTCATGTAGACAAAATAAAAATTGTGTCAGCGGTTCCCAAAATTTGGGACAGAATATATATTTTTTAAATGGAATTATATATTTTTTATTATCTTATTGGAAAGAGTATTTTTTTCTCTTTCCAATAAGGTAATGTTGTTTATGTACAATTTTTTCAAATAAACGAGTTATTTACGTTTAAAGATAAAAATTATCTTTTATTAGTTTAGGTCAAGTAAACTATGGAAACAATTGTCTTTTATAAAATTATTATTTTATTAATTTATTTTACAGTAATAACAAAACAAAGAAAATATTCAAATTGAAAGCAATTATTTCTTTCGCACATTTAAACTCTTTTGGAAAGAGAGCCGACCGTACTACGTAACTGGTTTCTAGATATACTTTCCATATAGCACGATCATATCTAACTTTTCTTCATTTGTAAAGTTATTAAACATTATTAAACACAGAGAGCTTTACGGGAGAAATTATTAAACGTCAAATAAACAAAGAATCAATTGTTTCCATTTCCATGGCTTACTTGACTAAAAAACTAATAAAATAGTTTACAAAATTTAAATTTTTAACCGTAAATAACTCGTTTATTTGAAAAAATTGTACATAAACAACATTACCATATTGGAAAGAGAAAAAAATACTCTTTCTAATAAGATATATACTGTCCCAAATTCTGAGAACCGCTGACACAATTTTTATTTTGTCTACATGACTAATTTTCTAATATAAAATGGCACAATTTTGCTCATTTAACCAACCTCGTACCTCTTCAAATAAAAAAGTTACCAATAGTGAGCAAGCTTATTGAGACACCTGTATATTATTTGTTTCATTAAAAAAGTTTTAAAAAAATCTGTTTTATTATTACAAATAGTGCATTCCGAAATTGAAGCATGCTAACCGCGGTTACTTTTTCGGTAACTGGTTATATTTTCGGAACGCGGTTACTGAAAGCTGGTAACTTATCTGTAACCACGCTAACCGCGCCAGATCGGCGGTTGTGGTGTGGTTATATTTTGGCGTAGGGCAGATGAGCAGTAGTAGTGTCAACAACTATTTTAAATTTGTCAAGTTGGGGTTAACTGTTAGCTGGTCCATTTCTCCAGTGCGCTGTCGAACCGCGGTTAAACCGTAACCATTTTCAGTGGTTACCGTGGTTTAATTTCGGAATACATTAAAAGTAAAGTAAACCCGGCCCATAATGCATCATGAACTAAAATTATCTTTGGACAACAGGTTGGGAACCACTGATCTATAGCCTTAAATTATTATTCAAATAACAATAGAAAACAATACAAACTCTACATAAACGTTGGAAATGACTGCCATTTTGGGTAAATAGCCTTATAAAGATTTTGAACAAAAAATATTATCAGAGTTATGTTTCTTGAACGTTAGAAATATGACAGAAATAAAAGCCGGATGCACAGTTCTTATTCCAGATAGAATTATGCATTCGTAAGAAGTATGTAGGTACGTGTACGTTTTTACAGTTTGCCGTTAAAATCACGTAAAATTTTCAGAAAAGCATGTGCCCCATTGCTCATAAGCTATTACGCATTGTACAGTAGCGGCATCAGTTATGCGAGCACCGTAGTTTAATGCCCAAATGAAATTTTACCTGCGTAGGTGGAATTTTATATTGAATATGATGGTTCTGAACTGTCACATTCTTCTAATCGATTCCGCTACTGTACCGTTTCGTGTTTGTAGTCTGTATTGTAGTGCGTTACTGGTTACATTCAAATTTAACACACACAAATGCATTTCTATATGTGACTTATGAATATGAATACATTGAATCCACTGCATGATGTATTGATTATCTCTTTTATTCCCAATTTAAATGCATTTTTCAAAACATTTCTGACAATTTTAGAATTGCTATTTATAGCTACTGTTTTAATTAGTACACCAAATAGATTTTTACGTTCCATTTGAAATGGACAAGTATGTGATAGTAAAAAATAGTTTTAAATGTAACATTTTAAAACAAAATAAACTGAAATATTTCATGCCTACAAAAAAATGCTTTGAACAACAATAGGATTAAAAAGCATAAAATGATTTGACTTGCATATTGTTTTATGTTATTGTAAAAAATAGATTGAATTATTTTAAATAACATTTGTAATTTAATTTTCTTTCACAGTAATTTTTAGTTTTAATTACGAGAAGGTAATATAATATTATTTCATTTAGTATTTGAAACAAATAAAGGCTTCGAATGGGGTCATTTTAAAAAAAATAATTGTCGATTTTTTTTATAAAATCATGAAATTCATCTCATTTAATAAATATAGTAATAGAAAATAATTTGAAATATGCGACTTTTCATTCATAAATTTGCTAATAAACTTTCGCGCTTTTAAACACGGACTAAATTTGTGACGACACAAATTCATACTCACACAAAGACAATTCTCTCTCACATACACACGCTTCACAACATGAAACAGTAACCTAACCTAAAAGTGTGACAGCTGACAGCAAAATATACAAGAGAGAAGATTATTATTACTTTCTATTTCTTTAAAAGTACTAGTGCAGTATAAAGTACGTAAATAAACCATTTATTTAAATAAATACCAAACCAAATAATCATAGTTCTAAATTAAACCGGTAGAGCTCGACTGTCGTATCCGTGAATATGTGTCGTCAGCCGTTGAAATATTTGAAATTAAACGCAACTATTAAAAAATCATATCTCTGATTCTAAAGACTTGTAAGATGTTAAACATACACATACATGTTTAATTTGACATATTTTTTCAAGAAAAAAATAAATCAGAAAATGTGAACTGACTCCATTGAAATGAAAAAAAAATTATCGTTTTATTTAAATCTAAGACTGATATATCTTTTAAACAAACCGTAACATAACCTAACCATTTCTATTATTGTTCAATTCTAAGTAATATCCGTTGAAAATTCGGGTTTTCGGAATTTTCAAGTGTTCATAACGTTCTGAACAAATTTTTCGAATAACGTCCAAATTTGGGTGTAAGGTGTGGCGTATACCATGAGTATTTTATAATGTGAAACATTGGATTTGTCATATCCATGGTTACGACTTAACATTTGATTGACAGCAATGTATTTGCCTGTCCCATTTAAAATGAAACATAGGGAACAAATTTGACATTTGACAAGACGTTAATAGAGGTTAATAATTATACCTGCTTTCTAAATTAAATTTAGTTGTAGAAAAAATATTGTGTGCACCTTGTGCCCGAGTGGTTTTTTCACTCGGCTAAATATCTTATAATATTTAAACGTAATACTTCTGTCAAATTCGTTCCCTTTGTTCCATTTTAAATGGGGCAGGCAAATACATTGCTGTCAATCAAATATCGAGTCGTAACCATGGAAATGACAAAACCGTATGTTTCACGTTAAAAATACTCACGGTACTGTATTGTCGTGTGTTATTTATCGAAATTTGGGTCATGTACAACAATGGGTACAAGAAAATTAATGTATTGTTTCAATTGCGTCCAGAACAATACAGGGTGTTAAAAAATAAGTGTCTCAAATTATGGGGGCATATAGTACTGACCAAAATGAGTAAAACAAGTTTAATCAACATGGGTCCGATCTTCAACTGTTTTCGAGAAAGAGGCCATTTTGTATTAGAATCGAAAAAAAAGCAGACTAAGATAGTGGTCGAACAAAATTTTGCCTATGCCAGTAAATAGACTATAAAAAAACAATAACATATTATATGAAACATTTTTTTCACTTTCTAATAGTTACGAAGTTATTTGAAAACTAAATATTGGCCAAAAGCGCCACAATTTTTGTCTTAGTACAATTATTCGATTTTTTGTGAAAAACAAAAACACGTCTAAGATGACCTCTCAAAAAACTCATTTTTCATTGCCTTTTATCTCGAAAACGGTTGAAGATCGGACCCATGTTGATTAAACTTTTTTTACTCATTTTGGTCAGTACTACATGCCCTCATAATTTGGGACATTTGTTTTTTAACACACTGTATATAAAAAATGTAGATTTAAATATTATGGTAAATACCTACTTATATAAAATATTAAATATAAATCATTGACCCTACATGGTTACTTTTATAATTATATAATAAGTATATTTAGTCAATTAAATCAATGTTGTCCCCCTTCCAAAATGGAAATGCATTTGTGCGTTATCTACAGCATATTCTTTATGGAATGTTCGGTTTTAATTTGTTATTCACACAGTTTCACAATTGTAGTTCTATAGTTTGTGAAACTGTGTGGAAGCGTTTGTATTGTATATAAAGGTAAGTCGCCAGCCACATTTTTGCAAGCTCACTGCAGATTCGCTTGTTTCAACGATGCGCATCAACTATTTTTTTTAGATCTTTTTGTAGTCTATTTCAATTTCTGAATGGTGGTGCTATTGCGTTCTAACCAATATTAAGATCTAAAATTAGGTCCACAAACACTTGTCAACATGTTGAACACGTTGCTTCGCAAAACATAAGCTAATTTATTGATCATAAGCGGTAGTACACCAATTTACACTGACACAGTGAGGTTATACTCTGCTACTCTACAAATTCACGTGAAACTCCATTTATAGTATAAGATATAAAGCTCTAAAATACTAATTATTCGAAGTTAGCGGAATTACCAATTTCTCATTATGAATGGTACAAATGTTAATTGAGGTGTACCTATATAATAGTATTTTTGTTTCTGTAATTAAAAGACTTTGAAATAATTATTTGGCATTTGCAGCCAAAAATATTAAGCATCCTTCAAATAATGTAATTTTTTCTAAATTCGATGAAGAATGAGAATTCGTCAAATGAAATGTTTTATTGGAGGTTAAGGCAATAAAATTTAAAAAAATTATATAACATAGAAATATAACAAGTTATATAATTCATAATTAAATTATGAATATGTAGAAAGAATCACTTCCCCATTTTTATATGATAATGAAAGCAATAATATTTAATGTATAATACATGCTGGTCAAGCAAGCATGAACGTGCAATAATCTCTGTTATTAAGGGAGATTGCAATTATCTTCAAATAAGTTAATTTACTATAGATAATATGGGCTATAAGATGTCCTATCAAGAACCGTTCAATTACTTCCGGTTCCGGAGTATGTGATACCAATTTTGAAATTTCTAATAGAGATTAGCATATTTTTATATTTTATAAGATATTTCAAACGTCCGCCATTTTATTTTTAATAATACAACGTACTACTTGTTTAATACCATTGTAAAGAAAATTTTGGGTACTCTTCAAAAAAAATATGATATGTTCTATTTGAAATTTCAAAGTTGGTATGGCATATTTCGGAACCGGAAGTAATAGAACACTTACAAATACGACATCTTATTTCCCCTATTGTTTACAGTATATTTGTTTACTTGAAGATAATCATTATCTTTCAAAAAAAGAGTATTTTTTTCTTCAAATTTTATCTGTCCCATAAAACTTTGTAAAGAGTTTCATACATAGAGATTTAAAGCATAAAATTCTGAATATTTTATGTTATTTTTTTAAATTATTTGATGTATTAAAATTAATTTTCCGTTGACCGTGTATTAAGTAGGATATGTATTAATGTGTAGGAAATCATTCATTAATAACCCCTATTAATACATGAGTTTTTATTAATAAACGATTTTGGTACGAAACCATAGGATACCACATCACATACCATTGTTGAGCAACTGTCAAAACTTATGTGTCAGACGATGGAATTTTATGGAATAAAATTAGATTTTACAATTCAGAAAATACTGTCAAAGGTAAAATATTGTAACTAACACGTGTGTTAATTGGGTGATTAGTGATCTCAATAATTAAAATGTCTATCATTAACTACCTTCATTAACACACTTGATAGTTAAATAACTATTAAAGTCATAGTAAAAAAAAGATCTAGTATGCGATTATTTAAAAAAATGAAAGTCGCATAAGTGTAAACTGTCAAGTCAAGTATAAGTAGTATTTCACAGTTTACTCGATACTCATTTTTTAACAACAGATCTACTTTTAACACTTCTTGAATTCTATAAATTGAGTTTATTCGGTTACCAAAAACAAGTTCAAATATTTTCACAAAATCTTAAATTCTACGAATAAAATACTCTATAAAGTTTTACGGGACAGATAATTTTGTATTTAAAAAAAAAATGTTTTCTCATGTTAACCGCCTTGTCGTATTAACTTTGTATGATAATAATTAAAAAAAAAAAATGAATTCAATTATTATATTTAAATTTTTAATAAAAACTTGAAAGTTACAATAATTTGTAATTTATGCTTATAATACAATGAAATGAAATGTCAATAAAAGATTTTTTATATATGTATTTACAATATTACATTAAAATAAAGACTATGATTGTACAAGAATTTTATTTATAGATTTTTATATTGTGAAAAGAACGAAGGTACAATAAAGGTTATATTTTTAGACAATGGAGGGTTATGATTTTGACGTCAAAGAGTGCGACGATGTAGAAGTTGAGATGGAAGATCCGATTACAAACAAACCTTTGCCATTTTTAAAGTTCTGTCTTCTGTCACCTTTGTTTTGACATTTGAGTTACATATAATTTAATGTCTTTGGACGGCCGTGGAAGCTTAAAGAATTTCACATTTGTTTTGTATTCTTTATAATTATAGTGGAAGTCACCGTGGCAAAGATCATATACTCAATTCGTATATGACACCATGTTGCAACTGTCACCATGATAGCGATTTGTTTGTAATATAGCAATGGAGTGAATTTAGTCACAAGTGTAGTTCAAGGAAAATATTAATAGATGGCAGGACGAAAATATACCTCTGCATAACCCTCCATTATAAAAAAAAAAGTTGAGTTATTTTTTTAGTACATAAATAGAGAAATAAACTGAATATACTATCTTCTACAATATCGAATATATTTATCGACGTCGAATATTCCTATCCAAGAGCAACACTTTCCACCTTCATAAAGAATTTATGCATGCCCTACAATTACTCATACTCGCAAACTTTCCCCTTTCAATAGTGGAACATCGTACACTGTTAACATTCATTCACTTGCAAATAAGGATATGATACAATACAAATATTTTTCTAGCCTTCTTTCATAGCTACAAGCACTAAAACAGTATCAATATAAAAAGGACAACAAAAAGTAAGCTTTAAAAAGCGTGTTTTGTAGCAAATATCTTGCTTATTATTATTTTTAGCGGATTCAATTATACAGGGTGTCTCACAACTCGCGCCCCAGAGCGAATGAGGAAACACGAGACTTTACTCGGATGTGTAATTTCGAAGAAAAAAATCTAGCTTATAAGATATTAGAGAAAAGACGTCTTAAAATTGACCAATCAGAGACCTACACCTTTAACGTGTGTTTGCCGTTATTTTACGTTACTATGATTTTATACAAATCAAATTTTCTTTAAAATGTGTGGGCGACTGTAGTTTTCGAAAAATGTCAGTGTCAAATTAAATTTGACAAGGTGAATAAAAAAAGGCAAGTTCTTACCATGTATTCAGCCGCTGATTACTTAGAAATGATAATAATTTTCGGAGAATGTGGACAATAATATTTTCGTTTAACACATTTTACACAGCTGCTACAACAAGTTGCACTGTACGATATAATTGATGATCTCGGATCACACCTTCGCTAACCTAAATTTGTTGACAGTGAAAAGTCAACTCTAGAGTGTCAAAATTACAGTAAGTCAAACAAATTTTGTAACTCACTAGTAATATTTTTAAAACCTAGTAATGTCATCACACCTCAAGATATCCTTCCAGGATTGGTGGATTAAAAAGTCTTGTAACACCGTTATGCAAGCAGCCGCAAATTATTTTCTTCTATTTGTTGGCAACCTATTGTCGTCGGCAAGTGTCAGTTTCGTCTGGGGCGCGAGTTATGGGATACCCTGTATAACAAATTAAAATAAATTAGGTAACCCATCTACATAAAATAGGTCAATGTTATTACTCCCGGTTTTCAAGTAATTGATAGCAAGGTTTAATTGTACATGAAATAGTATAAAACAATCATGTTCTTAAAAAATACAATAGTGATTTTGTATTTCATTTATTGTAAAGAGTCTCATTTTTGATGACTCTAACGTCTATATATAATAATTTTACTAATCAGATAATAATTGGCTAAGAATAATTTTGAGAACATAATTAATATACGTTATAGTTGGCTTTAGCACAATTCGAAAAAAATTCTTTAATAATGCTTCCTAAAGTAAATAAATTGGAAAATGGATAAAACGCAAATTCTACGTAGGGGAGACCTGGGATTGTCAAAATTTTTTTCTCAAATCTGGATCTGGATCCAAATACGAATTAAATTTACGGAAATCCGCTTCAATATCCGAACATCGGATATCCGAGGAACCGGATATTTTGAGATCCGGGTACTCGGATCCAAGTTTTGCCGGATTCTCACAGCACTAGTGTGTACCCGTAGCTCTATTTTCCTGCAGTTTTCAGACCATAGCTTTAAGGAGTTATTAATTTTTTTTGCCTGAACAATTTTTTGTGACAATCTGCCCTTACTCCGGGATAGCTGTCACAGACTTTGGGGGTTCAAAATTTATCAATAAATTTTATTTAGGACAGACCAAAGCTAATAATTTCCCAAAAGGAATATTCCGCTTAAAAGATTCGATATAAGATAGCATGAAAATCCGAATTTCAAATTTTTAGTGACAAACCGCCTTCTTCCCCTCTACCCTTCAATTATAAGATACATGTCATCCATGCCAGAGATGCTAACAACTCTACTTATCTAAACGTAAGCTATTGAAAATTGTAATGTTACAACGGAAGTAAATAAATATATTAAAATATTTTTTGGAGTTTTACGTGTGTTGTGGTAGTAGCGAAACCCCATTGCACTGAACACGAACACTTACGCAATACACAAATTATTTGATTGTTGGATCTAGGCACTAGTTTGTTAGAATTAGCGAGTATGAGGATAAGACCATGTAACATGGGATTTTTTGTGCGCTAGGTTCGGTATGAGGACGAGGACGAAGATGAAGGCCCCCAACCTGATCAAACCCTGGAACAAGGGGTCCCAATTCCAGTTAGACTTCAGGGCAGCTTTCCTCCAGAACTCTCAAGCACACCTTTAGAAGATATAGACCCATTTTATAGCAATCAAAGGGTAAGTAACCAATATATAACACACAGTTGGGAATCTCTAAATAAATCACTAAATGTCCTCCTTTTTCTGGACATATTCTATTTTTATATTTATAATAATAATAATAATAATTATTATTATTATTTTGCATAAATATTTACATATTTGTACAAAATTAGTTGGTTGTAAATTTGAAGTACAAAAAAGACTATATTATTATTATTATTATTATTATTATTATTATTATTATTATTATTATTATTATTAAAATGAGAAGATTCGTACAAAAGACGATTTTCAATTCAATAATTGAATTTACATAATTTGACAGAAATAAGTAATAAAAAAATGACAACAATAGATTTATAAACAGGACAACATGAAAAAAATATATAAATACAGACAATAATATAGTTGAAGGACTACATATTTCAAAAATAAGTGAAACTATAATATAATTACATGTAATTTTACACTAGCGACATTAAACTGTTTTAAAAGTATTAAAAATCAATAATAACATTTAAATAACTGCATATTACAAAAGATGATTTTTTTTACCATAAATAACTAAATAAACGTAAATTACATTTTGAATTCTAATTCAAGATACTTTGAGAAAAATTTCTCGGCGAATTTTCTGAAACACTTTTTGATAAAAATTATGTAAAGTGACATAAATAAACTCTATAGTTTAGTGATATCAATACCGGGATAAGCGCGTAACCTTTCTTCATTTGTTTTAATTGCTTTTAAAACGTTATATTAGCATCGCTTTATACGAGTAATGAAAGCTGTTGTGAAAAGTGACCACAGAGGTCACATTAGAAATAATTTGAATTCGGCGAGAGTCAAAATAACCACCGTTCATGTAACGAAATATATTTTGATATTAGATCGCCGCAAGCCAGACGAGATATGGGTAAAGTGATCAAAACTAGAATTTCTCTTCAAATAGTTCACATACTCGATTACAAAACTAATGAAATAGTTATTTTCGTAACAAGTTATGAAAAATACCAAATATCATGCGAGTGTAAATTGACGCACGACGTGTAGCGGAGTGCAAGTCAATACACACGAGCTAAGATATTTGAATTTCATACAAGTTACGAACATTATTTTTTAGACGAGCATAAATAAATTTTACTTTTTTTACAAAACTGAAATTTAGGTTCAAACGTACAGACAGCTGACAAATGAATAATTTGTAGGTACATATAGCTTGAAAATAATGACACAGTAACCTAGCAACCGTGTCAACTATTACGATATGAAATATATCGTAACACTAATGTCATAAGTTCAACTTTCAGTGTTATCACAATGGTCGTCTAAAAATGTATTTTTCATTTATAAAAGAAAATATTATTAAGGCTGTGCCCTGTAGTATTTTGGCATATAGTATTTAGGATTTAGGTCTACTTCACATAAATACAAATTCGAATGTCACACTTTAAAACAACAAAAGTTAATTATACAGGGTGTTTCAAAGCAAGCGTAAATTTTTTTAAAGGCATATAGTACTGACCAAATTCCTTCAGTAACGATTTGCGGCAAGAAATTTTGTTACATATTTTCCCGGATTTTTTTGAGAAAAAATAGGCGAAGGCCTATCCCATTCTGAAATGGACTATACCTATGTATACGCACAGTACTGATTTTTTTAATTTTATGCCTATCCAACTGTCTGATCCACGAGCTGCCACTTCAAGGGGGTGCACCCCCCACCCCTCCCCTGGGTGCGCCATTGAAAGACCTTATTAATTTAAAAATTTGTACTTGTAAATACAAGTAGTGTAATATTGTATAAGTCGTGTACTTGTTAAATACATGCTGATCTCAGGATTATACGTATGTTATACATGAGATATAACATTTACATAGATATAACATTTCCATAGATTATATTGTACTCGTATAGTACGTTTCGCAAATATTGTGAGATGAATGTGAAACGATGTATGAAGAGCATGTATGACTGGGTGAGATAAACCAGTGGCAACCTATAATTGGCGCCAGATCACAAATCCATTTCAATTAGCATTAACAGCAACAGCAGACAGCACCGTAGGCAAAGCCGAACGTTATATAATGTGGGCGTTGTGACGTTACGTTACGTATACATCGCCGCGCACATTACCGAGTTTACTCCTCTTTGTCGAACTATATTTAGAATGACGACGAGGGGATTCCACCAATAGCTTTTCAATGTCACCTATTATAGACTATCTACTACCACACCATTATATCGCCGTGCTAGAACAATAGATAACTTTAAAAGTTACTTTCGAGATAATTGCGTTTTCAAGTTTTAGTTCAACTTATTTTTATTATTAATAAAGATAAACAATATATTTTCCAGAATAGGGTAATATACCATAGTCAAATTTTAACTATCTTAAATAAGAAAACGAATAAATGAATGAGTATTAGTGAAAATTTTTGTTTAAATATTGATTAGGTCGCAAACTACAAGCGATTGAGGTTGATTACTAATTGGGTATAACGCGTTCGGTACTAAGAATTTAATTGGTCGCCTGATTTTAAAAAGCAGATTCGCGCGTCTGTTTTATATATGGCATACTTGGCTAAATAAACTAATAAAACAGTTCACAAAATTTTAATTTTTAATAGTAAATAACTCGTTTATTTGAAAAAATTGTACAAAAGCAACATTACCTTATTGGAAAGAGAAATACGCTTTCCAATAAGATAATACAAAATATATGGTTCCATTTAATATATATATATATATATATATATATATATATATATATATATATATATATATATATAATTTTGCTAATTTAACCAACCTCGTATCTCTTCAAATAAAAAAGTTACCAATAGTGAGCAAGCTTATTGAGACACCCTGTACACCAAGATACATATTTCTCTCATTAGAACTAACACTTCAGAATATTAAATTTATACTAAGGGACGAGTGCTTATGTTGATGTGGGAAAAGATTTTACTTTGAACTTTGATATTTAATACTACCTCTTCCATTTTTCATTAGTTGGCAGAGTTTTCTCTGGATATACCTATATTTTTATTATAAAAGAAGAAAAGATGTATAAAGATTTTATTAAAAGTTATTTATAGAACTTTGTTCTGCACAAAATACCAGAAACAAAAAATTCAAATGTCAAGAGCAGTATCTACTCTATATATAAAATTAGAAATGTTTTATTAACAAAAACATCTGTGTATGAGCGAAACATACACTTTTATCTGTTTTATTATTAACGCAGTATTGGTGCAGATACGCGCGCTCAATATAGCGCTCGGATTCCACATATTTTAATCAAATCTAATATACCTTCGTATTCAAAAGCCCAGTAAGTGTGTAGGAATGCCAAAAATTCAGGAATTAAATGCACATGGACCGATCTCACCACTTGGTCCAACACCAACATTGGCTATCGTATCATTGGTGTCGTATAGGTACAGTGGCTAATTTAACTTTCAAGGGGCCCAAGATCTTATACATTTTTGGGGCCCCACAAAATGAATAAATACTAATGGTGGGATCCGGATCCGGATAGTTTTTGTTTCGGATCCAAAAATATCCGGATATCCGGATAATTGATTGTTGAACTATCCGGATCTGAGTATCGGATTTTGGATCCGGATTTGAGTATCGGATTTTGGATCCAAATCTGAGTATTGGATTTTGTATCCGGTTCGGAATATGGGTATGAATATCGGATTTTAGATACGGAATTTCAGAACTGCATCGGTTCTCGGATTCGAATATTCTCAGTATTGAACCCGGTGATAATATTTGAATGTATAAGTATTATCATGGAGTTTCAAAACCAAATAAATCTGATTATGAAATAATCCACAATAAATTTTTGTTTGATATACCTAGTTAATATAATTGGATCCAGAATTAAAATTCGGATCCGGATCCGTAAACAAAACATCGAATCCGGATCCAGATCCGAATCCAAAAGGGATCCGGACTCAAATCTGGATCCGGATTCAAATCCGAATTAAATTTACGGATATCTGCTTCAATATCCGAACATCGGATATCCGAGGAGCCGGATATTTTGAGATCCGGGTACTTGGATCCAAGTTTTGCCGGATCCTCACAGCACTAATAAATACCTATATTGGAGTGGATCTTAAAAAAAGTTTTCGCTGGCCCTTAAAATTGTATTATAAGTGATTAGAAAAAGGGATCTGTAAAATCCAGACTCTTGAAATTAAAGTGAACTAGTATCTATCTCACGTTTTATTTTTAATACAAAATTGTGTTATAGTATTTTTTTAGTTGACCTATTATTTTTTACCCTAAAATCTCTTAGGTACCTTTTAAATAAACTGATATTTCATACTCTTTTAACAATTTGAAAAACAGAAACATTTATCTTTAACAATTTTTTTGGTATTTTAATGATAATTTTTCTGTAAACAATTAATATTTGTAGAGTAAACAGTTTAATTAACAACGAAGAAATTAAAAAAAAAAAATTCTGAACTTTTCTTTTCAAGAGAGCCCTTCTCTTTAATGTACATTTCAACATCCCAACAATACGATATCGTCAAATGGTTTTTTATTTATTTATTTAGTAGTTAATTATCCTGTTAAACAAACTCAAGACTTGGATAGTTTGAATTACAAAGTTGGGCGTGAACTTAAATGCTTATTTTTGGTATGAAAAGATCTTCTGGTTTCGCTGGAAGTGATAACATCGTTAATTTTTTAAATGAAATGCATAATGAATATATTTTTATGTTTTCTGACTGTAATTTAAATTAGCTTTACAGTGATGCCAAATCACATTTTCAACAAAAGTTAGTCTACTTTTTAATTTGTACCCATGAAACTTTAAAGGATTATCATTTTGCCCTGACATTTGTCCGGGGAAATATTCTATAATCTTGTGGTGATAAAAGGCGCATGAGGTTCATTAGAGTATTCTAGATTAAAAATTAATTTGTTAAATGAGTAAACGTCAAAATGAAGAAACAAAAATGAATTTGAGTGTAACAAGGGTAGCCATTTATTTTTATGTAAAATAATAGAAAATCCGAACGAGAGATGTTAAACAGCTTACTTAACTTGAATACCGTATGTCCACGGATCGAGTTCCAAAGAGGAAAAACTTTTTTATTTTACAAAAAAGTGTATTCTTGATAAAAGTTTTTGGATGTCCCGAAACGGCCAATTCAGTTTTAACATTTTCAAATTTTCTTTTAGTTTCAGATAAAAATGGAAAATTGGTCGTTTTAGTTGTCCCAAAATATAAGTTTGCGTTGTCATGGTAATTGCCATTATTTATTTATTTTCATTAACTGTCAGTTGTAAAAATCAACCATAATCGTTGAAAATTTTGTCAAAAGACGAACGAATTTACCTAATTCAATGCTATGGCAAAGGTAATAAAGCGATCCGTCGAGTTGTCGAAGAATTTAATAAGGATTATGGTTGTTTTATAAGTGACAGTTAATGAAAATAAATAAATAACGGCAATTACCATGACAACGCAAACTTATTTTTTGGGACCAATTTTCGATTTTTATCTGAAACTAAAAGAAAATTTGAAAATGTTAAAACTGAATTGGCCGTTTCGGGACATCCAAAAACTTTTATCAAGAATACATTTTTTTGTAAAATAAAAAATAATAAAGTTTTTCCTCTTTGGAACTCGATCCGTGGACATACGGTATATCAATAATAACCTAACCAAACACACGAAACTCGGCCCGAACGCACGCGTCATTTCTAAGCGTTAGGTTGAGGTGTATTTACATTTTTGGTAACGATACGTGGTCCGGATTTTAAATTTTCAACAACGGCCCCAATCTTTAAGGACGCCTCTTCGGGATTTTAATTTTTTGAACACGGTCCCGAGTTCGACACTTTTGCCGCTTCCTTTAATTTATCGCACGTGTAATATAAGTTTTATTTTCCATAGATTTTTTGGTTACTTCTCAACATTTCAAACTATAGGTATATTTGACGTTTTTAATATGTGTTTATTTCTAAAAAGATTCTCTAGTTTTTCGTTTTTACGAAATGACACTTCGAGAAAAAACAATCGAAAATCCCTGTTAAAAGTAATAACACCAATATAAGAAAGAGTACCTTTACGAGAGAGACGGTTTCTTTTCATTATAAATTAATTAGATGACAAGGTGGTAGCCTTTAGCTAAACTGATCGATTTATTCGTCCATAAGTTAAAAGTGTAAAACCGCTATTAGTTTAAAACAGAGCATTGAACCTGAACCTCAACCGAACTAAACTGGAACCTAACCGTAACATTTTAGCGAACCCAGACCCAGATCCGAACCTAAATAAATAAATATATCATCACGGCATATTACCCATTTCTGGGTGTGCCAGTATCTACACATATGTAGACATCGGTAATGATGACGATATATTTTACCGTGTGGGCGCTTACCAGGCGTCATAGGGGTCACTTTTGTGCCATTTAAAACTGGAAATATTTGGCGTCTGTCGGGATCGAACCCGGTTCCCCCAGGTTCGCGACCAGACACTCAGGCACGCGGCCACGGGACCCCATAAGGAACTATTCGGTAACGATACGTGGACCGAACCTAAGGTATGTTTTTCAATAGAACCCGATACGGAACCGAACCACTGTTCGTGAAATTGTTTTGCATTATTAATTCCGACTCGCATTTTAAATTATTTCTTTATAAAGATTCAAAAAGCATTAATTCAATTTTCATTAGGTTGAACTGGACCTGAACCCGGAACGAAACCGCAAATTTTATTTATGCTTGAACCAGAACCGCACACGAATCCATCTCTCATAAAACAAGCTGTCCTGAACCTGAATTGAACCTAGTTTTTTAGCGGGTTCGATGCCCTGGTTTAAAAACTGACTAGCCGGTTTTGAAATGAGTACCTAAAGCATTGGCCTTGCAAGAGCTGTCGTGCTTTGATAAAGATGATCAATATAGTACCATGTTTTTAGTAACTGAACAATTTGTGTGTATTGCTTTTCGTTGTAGAGTTTTGATTTCGTGCAAAGTGATGAGTCAACCAAAATTTTGTGTAAGTGTAAAAGATACACGTTTGACGTCACTGTTCGTGGAAACAGAATAATTAATCGTCATGAAACAACACCCGACTCAACTTCAGCTATACGATCTGGAATACTCGCACTCGCTATCATAATTCATACGGTACGAGTTATGCGAACTTAAATTTAAATTACGGAACTTTTGAACAGTATTTTACGGCGTACTAAAATTAAATAATAACACTTATTGGTAACTGTCCCTATTAAAATGTTGTAATGTGTGCAGTAAACGTCAAAATCAATGACAATAAATTACCTAGCTTCATATTAAATTTATGTAGAAATATATTTCTGGAATAATCTATAAACAAATTACTTAAATTGTTTTACATAATCAATAATTGAAATAGATTTTGGTATTTTAGTTATACTTGCATTGCTAATGTATAGGACAGAGAAAGGTTATTAGACCATTTTTATTTTTTACAGTTATACATAAAAGTGGTGTTTCTACACTGCGAGATATAATAACAATATAGGAGGTTTGATAAAAAATAAAGCGAATTTTCATTTTTTGTTTCGAAAATATTAATTTATTCCTTATTAGATAAAATGGGGTAGCGTGGCCGTGTGCGTATAGTGTCTGGTTGCTAATCTGATGATCCGGGTTCGATCCCGGCCAGTGCAGACTTTTCATCGCACAAAAGTGATCCCTGTGGTGCACTCTTCACAGCATCTATGAGTACCTGTGAGGTGACGCGTGGTAAGCGCCCACACGGTAAAAATATATCGTCATCATTACCGATATCTACAGGAATTGTAGATACTGGCACACCCAGTAATGGGTAATATGCCGTGATGATAAAATACACTTATCCCAACGTTATTTCTAATTTGTAATGCACTTTGTGTTATAGCCGTGACTTTTTCGGCGATTTTGCCTTTATCTTCTCTATGGTGGCAAAAAGTTGTCCTGTCATCTATAATATAAATTATTTTCATACAGATATTTTTCTAATATTTAGAACCGTGAACGATTCAATTATTAAATATCAAAGAAAGAAAAAGTCACAGTCTGGTGAATATGAATATTACCGATATCTGTGATAGAGCAGATTAGTACACCCAGAAATGGGTAATATGCCGTGATGACATATTTATTTATTTTAAATTTTCTAAAATTTCTTGAGTTTAAGTTTTTGAAGATTACTTTTATTTTTCCGAAATCTTTCGTTCTATACGTTATTAATAAGGTATATAGTAGTGGTGGGATCCGGATCTGGATAGTTTCGGTTTCGGATCTAAAAATATCCGGATAATTGATTGTTGAACTATCCGGATCTGAGTATCGGATTTTGGATCCGGATCTGGGTATCGGATTTTGGATCCGGATCTGAGAATCGGATTTTGGATCCAAATCTGAGTATTAGATTTTGGATCCGGTTCGAAATATAAGTATGAGTATCGGATTTTAGATATGGAATTTCAGAATCCGCATCGGTTTTCGGATTCGAATATTCTCAGTATTGAACCCGATGATAATATTTGAATGTATAAGTATTATCATGGAGTTTCAAAACCAAATAAATCTGATTATGAAATAATCCACAATAAATTTTTGTTTGATATAGTTAATAGAATTGGATCCAGAATTAAAATTCGGATCCGGATCCGTAAACAAAACATCGAATCCGGATCCAGATCCGAATCCAAAAGGGATCTGGACTCAAATCTGGATCCGGATCCAAATCCGAATTATATTTACGGATATCCGCTTCAATATCTGAACATCGGATATCCGAGGAACCGGATATTTTGAGATCCGGGTACTCGGATCCAAGTTTTGCCGGATCCTCACAGCACTAGTATATAGGAACGCTATAGGAAAGTTCCGTATAAAAATAACATATAGAATAATCTATTTTCTTTTTATAGAAGTAGTAATTAATAAAATAGAAGTCAAATTAGATATTTTTCGGTCAAAACGCTTATAAAAAGACCAAAAATTATTTCAAGACTTTCAGGTATTCAATTTATATGAATTAATTTATGATGATGATTTTCGAAATTTTCAAAAGATGTTTTAAAAGAGATTCCTGGTTTAGCTAGTATACAAAATAGAAAAAATATATAAAATTTATATAGAGGTACGTTATACCAATTACGATTGATTAACATATGTATAACCAGAAAATAATTTATTAATTTTGACTCAAAAAATGCATCAAATTTCAGACATCAAAATATATACTTATTTTATTATGTTGGTATATAAATAAATTATTTTTTAAAGGAGAAAGTAATAATTATCATACAGTACATAGATTATTTAATAAATCATTTGGTGGTTAATTTTTCTGCAGAAAAAATAGGAACCTTGTTATTTCTTTTAATTCGAATATCTATCTTTACTAACTAAATATTGTAGTCGACAAATTTATTATTTGCTCACGTCACTGCAGCAATCCACGCCTCTTTTCTTTTTGCTTCATGTGAATGTCCAGAAAACCAATAAAATTGCAACTCAGGATTTATCTTTCACTATTTAATCTTTAAACAATTAACAACACATTCGATTTGTTCCACTTTTTTGCAATAAATTTCCAGGAATGTTTGTTTTATTTGCGATTTTGCAAAGAAATTGTGTGATATTTCTATCGTGTTTTTAAAATAATATAACCCAATTTTTTAAAAATAAATCCACAGAAGATATTTTAGAATATATAATGAAGCAAGATATTAATTGTTAATTTTCAACTTACATATAATTCTTTAAATTAAATCCGTATTTGTAGGTTATTTATAGATATACGAAGGTTATTTGCTCTAATTAAATATTGATATCGATAAAGTCCAGTGGCTAATATAGCGGCTTATATATTTTTAAAAACTACATTGAATTACACTACTCGAAATGAAAATGAAAAAGAACTAATTTTATTTACAAAAAAATAAACTATTATCCTAGTATATTTCCGGGCGTTACAAGCTCTATCCTGCATGCTTCAGTTTGAGCTTGAAGCTTTCAGTTTTCAGGCTTCGAGCTTGAAGCGACGGCCAACGGATCGATACTGGTCTCACGCACACACATGCACAGACAGACACGAACACGAAAGCAGAGCACGAACGCAACACGACACTGGGGCTCTGTATGCTAGCGCTAGCGTAGAACTCCGCTAGTGTTGCGGAAATGCACTCAATTACAGGAATTAGGAATTTCGTTGATATTGGTGATTAGGTTATGATACGACAAACGTCATTTTACAGCGGTTGACGTGTAGGAATATGTCATAGGTGTTCAAGTAGGGATCATTTAGTCCAAATTGACAGTTTTGTGAAATTAACATTTAAATTTTAAATTATTACTTAAATATAAGCTTGTTCAACACATACGGACTCACGGATATACAGATGTCTCTAAAATAGGGGGACATGGCGTAACAACAGATTCCTGAGGCTAAAATAAGACGATTTAACTAAACTTGCTTCTACCGGAAAGTGTACAATATTCTGCTTCAAAGTTCTTAAAAAAAAATTGCTTATAATAATAGAACGCTCTATTCGATTTGGATGAAATTTGGGGTCCCGTGGCCGCGTGCCTAAGTGTTTGGTCGCGAACCTGGGGGAACCGGGTTCGATCCCGACAGACGCCAAATATTTCCAATTTTAATTGGCACAAAAAAGTGACCCCTGTGGTGCACTCTCCACACCAGCTATGAGTGCCCGTGAGGTGACGCCTGGTAAGCGCCCACACGGTAAAATATGTCGTCATCATTACCGATGTCTACATGTGTTGTAGATACTGGCACACCCAGAAATGGGTAATATGCCGTGATGATATATTTATTTATTTTATTTATGAAATTTGGTATGACAGTTTATATGGTTATGTCATCTTTTAAGATGATACTTGTTATTATTAGT
The DNA here is from genome assembly GCA_943142095.1 of Ophonus ardosiacus. Classification (NCBI taxonomy): domain Eukaryota; kingdom Metazoa; phylum Arthropoda; class Insecta; order Coleoptera; family Carabidae; genus Ophonus; species Ophonus ardosiacus. The sequence continues at coordinate 44,087,183 of OW964833.1, read as the reverse complement.
AAACCACTAGTGTATGAAATTTAGGTGTCCCAACATTGATTAAACCGTAACATTGAATGGTTGAAGTTAATAAATTTATAATACAATTTTAATTTTTTTAAATACAAAAAAACGTTACAATATTATTAATTATATTAGCCTTAGACTCCAAAACATTGTATTATTATGCATAAAAAATTCGTTCCAAAAATTGAGAAGTATTAAGTACAGAAACAGAAAACCTAGTGAAAACTCAACGTGGATTCGCAAATTAACTATTTTATAGATATGAGCAATTTTCTATTTTAATAGTTATTTATTATTTATTTCGTATCAAGAATATACACTTTATTTAGAAGAGACACTTACAGAATTAACCTCACATGCAAGAGAGAGCTAGAAGATCATGTTCCAAACAAACCTCCGTCGTTGTTTTACATCCTGCTCCCTGATCCTCTCTGTCATTATGTTTGCATCTGTTTTTCAGTGTTAACCTAATTCTTTATTATGATTTGTTCGTTGTTTAATAAAATTAGTTTAAAATCAGAAGATGTGCTTGAGGCAACTTTTTTGTTTGATAATATTGAAGATCATTCGATTTTTCAACTAAAACGATGGTAGGAGTGTAGAGGTCTACGGCTGATGACAGGTCTTTGTTTGAAAGTGGTAACCATAGCAACCTTTAGTTCTATGTTTTGCCGCTAGAATGGCTCGTATTAATTGCAATTGCGTGTCTATTAGAACGTGGCACCTGCATTTATCGCACTTTATTTGAAGTAGTTGTTTATTTATCTTGGATCATCTCTCGCACTCTCCTATTGTGGAGAAATTAGACGGTATTATGTTAGCCAACTATTTAAAATAATATGTCGAAAATTAAGTGTCAAATAAAAACAAATAAAACATCAGTAATTCAATGGCACTCTGAAATATGTTACAAATTGCGAATTTTAATTTGCATTTTTTCGTAAAATAAAAAGAAATTGTTATGAATTTCCCTTATTGTGGAGTTTTTAATTCTGAATAACTTTTTATTTACAACTTTTCTCTAAAATTAATAGGTCAGAAACTACAACAAAATGAAAAAAAAAACATTGTATAGAAGAGGAGGAGCTTAGCGCGTGACGTAACAATATGGCAGGTTTAAGGTAGATCCTTCGTTTCCCGCAACTGTCTATTCTTATATACTGCGGTCTTTGAAGTGCAAAGTAATATTAATATTATATAAAAATAATGTTTCTAGTATGAATAACATTTTGAATTTTGCGAACTAGTCCATTTTATCGAAAAATTATGTTTAGCATTCACTCGAATTTTGAATTTACATGATTCGAGTCTTTGTTTTCTTGAATCTACATAATACTGCATTATTGCAGTCTTTGGAAGATTAGTGGACAGATAAGTATTATTATTTCAATGTAATTTTTGTGCAGGCAGGTCTACAAGTTTAGATTTCAGTACGAAGTATTTTAATAAAGACACGCAGTAATTATTATCTTGTAGTTATACCCAGCAAAATATCTTTCTTTACAAAATGCAAGGAGCACGCATATTTTTGCACGGTTCCTTTCCCATTTTTAAAAGATGAATGCATTACTGTCGTCTACCAACTATTTCAAATTGGCAAATTTCTCTAATAAATTTTTCTATACAATTTAGGTTCCTGTTTTCGGGAAATTATGAAAATTAATTATTTCTGGATTTCCGCGTGCTAATAACGTACATCCGTTAAACGCAACAAAAACGTGTGAAGATTTAGGTTTTGTTACTATACTTTATTTCGCGTAAGAATAGCGTTGGTTTAGTTAGGGATGTAAATTCTATCCTTTGATTGGTCAGAATATAAACCTAGTTCATAAAAACGAAACAAATATCACTTGTCAGTTGTCAAATAAAATCTACAGAATTAAGTGATGTTTAACCATATTTTGTTGCAATTTTTGATTTTGACATTTTTACAGATAAAAATATTTATTATTGACAATGCTTGGTTTCACAAATTTAAATTATTTATTTTATGTAAAAACGGTCGGCTCTTAAGAACAATCTACTATTTTCTTACGTAAAATGAAGTATAGTCTACAAATTTTACTCCACTCGTGACTTATTTGTTAAATAAGTGACAGAAACGATGCATAGTTCATATTTTCGCCGCTAGACGTCATGTTGCTCTATTTCACTAGCGAATACAACGGATTTCAAGTAGACACCCGGTATATCATAATACTTCTGGAGAAAAGGGGATAAAAGCAATGAGAAATCGATGCCCTCTATCGTGTTTTTGACGCACTTAAAATAATATTTATGATAAAGCATTAATAAATTCTAAAGAAAAAACAACAAATATTGAAAATATAAAAAAAATAGTTTCGTTTTACGCGAACTAGGTTAGGATGCATGTAAATTTCATTCATGTAACAGCTCTTCATTGTTAAATTCGTGGAAATACGGATATTTCATCTCGTTTGTAATAGCATTAAAATGAGAAAATTGGTTTAATTTTGGTATATAGTACGTAGCTATAGTAAAACCACAAATTCTGGGATATCTGTTTAGTTACTACAACCCCTTTAACACATACATTCAATTATTAAATTCATGCTCTAATTTATACCTTTGCACTTTTACTAAAAGGATATTCACTAATTCATTTACTATCAAGTGTACAGGGTGTTTAAATTAGCCAGCAATTGTCTCGCTTATTATTACATTTAACTGTTTTAACTATATAACATAAATTAACAGTACTTGAACTCCTCTATACAGGGTGTCTCTTAAATAGGGGGACATGGCTTAACCACAGATTCCTGAGGCTAAAATAAGACGATTTAACTAAACTTGCTTCTACCGGAAAGTGTACCATTTAGCCAGAATTTTGCTTCAAAGTTCTTCGAAAAAAAATTATTTTCCTTATAATAACAGAACGCTTTATATGATTTGGATGAAATTTGGTATGACAGTTCATATGGTTATAAGTCATCTTTTAAGATGATACTTGTTATTATTAGTAAACCACTAGTGTATGAAACTTAGATGTCCCAACATTGATTAGACCGTAACTTTTTAATGGCCACATGAAATTATTTTTCAGAAAGATACATTTAATAGTAAACTTTTCTCTGTCTGTTTAATTGTGATATCTGTTACAGTTCAGACAGAAAAAAATAAAATCTGAGTGACTGCATCGTGAATTTTTTTAAAATAAATTTAATCTAGCAGTCTATCCAAATGTCAAACACCTAAGAACGAATTATAAACAAGCCACAGAAAAACATCGTAGGAAGAACAAAATCTTTAATAAAGAAAAATAAACAATATTCTACAAGTAATGGAATATGCCAATCCGAACCTAAACTTTCTCCAACAAGATTTAGAAATTAAAATTATACAAAAAATATCGTTTATTTAGATAATATTTGTTTATTTAGTTAATTTTCTTAGTAAAAAATTATTATTTAACTAAACTTGCTACTCTGAAGAACTCCAAGAAAACCTGTAATCCTGTAAACGTTAAGAGAAAACTCCAAAACTGTTCAAAACTTTAAAACGTGAAACGCGAATTCAAAAATAAATAAAAATAAAACAAAGAGATGTAACCATAGCAACCGAACCAAGATATTTGATATTTGATATACTGCGCTATGCGACGAAACAGATTCTGATTTGTCGAAAGCCGTATGGAATTATTTCAAACGGCGTGCGGAATTTTTCTACACGCTTTGTTGGAATGGTATTGATTCCAACATAATTTTTAGTTGTAGAATTTTGAAATTAATTTTAAATCGGATTTAGTGGGTTTTGTTAGTATTTAAATTTATAGAAGGATGGAGAATCAACACCTTCCCAGGTATTATTTCAATATAACAATGCTAGAAAAATATCCATTGGGTGGGATAATTATTTTACTTATAACTTATAACAAGACATTTAGTGCAAACAAATTAAAAAAAAAAATATTGTTCACTACTAGGAATGACGATGGGTACCCGGGTACTCGGAACCTACCCGAAAATAATGTACCCGGGTATAAAATTTATTACCCGATTACCCGAAATATACCCGCTGCCCGTTAATTACCCAATACCCTTTAATTACCCGAACAGTTTTCAGCTGCCGGAAAGATTGTATCCAAAAGAAGAGCTTTTTATTACCATACCATAGATAATTAATATAATTTATGTTAAGTTTTTTATAGAGATACAGTATATTATTTATTTGTATTACTTTTTATTTCATAAATATATGTAAACAATAATTATGAATTTTATTAAAAAGTAAACTACTAATATAAGGGTAACTGGTAATTAACAAATTAACGAATTGTGTATATGTACTTAAAGGATAACGGGTAATTAAAGAGTATCGGGTAACTAACGGGTAAAGGGTACTATCCGGGTAGTTGTTTCGGGTACTCGGGTACTAAAATTATCGGAATTCGTCATTCCTATTCACTACTATCACCTTACTGTGTAAAGGTGTATATTATTTTTTTCTTTTCGAATAAGAGATTTTTAAAATTTACTTTCAATTGTCTGCACTGGCCGGGATGGAACCAGAGTCACCAGAATGGCAACCAGATACTACACGCACACGGACACGCAACTTTTAATGGCACAAAAGTGATCCCTGTGGTGCACTCTCCACACCAGCTATGAGTGTCCGTGAGGTGACGCCTGGTGACCATTTCATTATTTTATATGTTTCAAATTTAAACTTTTTATCAGGGCATCGAACCCGCCAAAAACTGGGTTCGGTTTAGGTTGAAGTTAATTTGTTTTTTTGGGAAATGGGTTCGGGTGCGGTTCTGGTTCAAGCATTAATAAAATTTGTGGTTTTGTTCGGGGTTCAGGTTCGGTTCGACTTAATGAAAATTGAATTAAAGTTTTTTTGAATGACAAACATATAAAAATAATTTAAAATGAAAAAATAATATTAATATTTTTTTACATATTCAAACATTTAAATTTACCGCGATAAAAACAGTTCAATATAGTTATTTTATTTAAATATTAATTCAGTCTGTTGTCTGTTCATTCATTTGTTTCTCTGGTTTATTCTTGCATTAATGTATTCGTACCTACGCGTCGTAGCGTCAGTCCTCAGTTCCCAATGTTTTTGTGACGTGAAATGAGTGTTTTTGTTGCTATTTACGAACAATTTGAACGTTTTATTTATTATTATAAACATTATCAAGTGTTTTATGTGTTATTTATACTATATTTGTTTATTTAATAGTGAAATGTGGTTATGATCCGTGATCCGTAGCTTGCAGTCCAAGGAAAGAAGCAAAGGCGGACTTTGTAACGGTTAGATATTGTATTTTGTTTTAAAATTTGTTTATTATAAATGTTTTCATAAAAATAACAATATTTCCATAGCTTATTTCATTTAAAACTATATATTTTTAATGTAACAAAAGGTTAGGTTGGGTTACATTGACACAAAAATACGTAGCAGTAGGTATACGATAATAGTTTAATGAATGTTTGAAGAGTCTATAATACATTTTGTTTTAATTCAGAATTAAAATCATTATTTGGTATATTAAACATAAAAAATAGACAAACATACAATTATTTTATTTACTTGTAATTATTGAAAGTATTCATAATTTTATTACAACAAAATTCCGAACGATAATAATAACATTAAAATTTTAAACCAGGTTTTTTGAATGACAAACAAATAAAAATAATTTAAAATGAAATCCGCAATTTCAGAATTTTAATATCCGGTTCGTTTCCAACTCGGGTTCAATTGAAAAATATCTGAGGTTCGGTTCTGGGTTTGGGTTCGGTAAAATATTACGGTTAGGTTCCGGTTTTGGTTCGGTTCAGGTTCGGATTCGATGCCCTGCTTTTTATAATACTAGTGAGCTGAAGATGATGCTGGACCAGCATCGAAACGTCCAAATAAAAAAAATATATTATATTTTTTTTAACATTTGATCCTCCACACATCTATATTTTTAACATTTCCTTGGATCACCACTACAAAACATATCAATAACAATAATAATAACAAAAATGATAATATCAATAATAATAATAATAATAATAGTAATTAGTATCAATATTAATAATAATAATAATAATAATAATAGTAATAATAATAAAACGCTAACAATCTTTTAGCAAATATCGAAGTAAACAGTTTTCAGAAGCCTTGACTCTTAATATCTCTTTTTAATATTTATTTACAAGTTTTTTAAAAACAATTTTGAGGTTAATCCATAGCCTTAACCATTTATCTCGTAATAATTCAAGTCGGTTTGTTAACCTAACCCATTATTTAGGTGCCTTTACTTTTAGCGCTAAACGTTCCTATTTACCCCCACACGTTTAACCTGCTTAACTCAAGCGGGTTTAAAATTTAAGTGAATAAACTTAGTGAATGTATGAACAGTCCTTCAGAAAATTTCATCACATTTACTGATGATGCTTCGTGTCAAATGGTTTAACATTCAAAACAGTGGCGATTTGATGGAAAAATTGACCGTTTTCTTTTGAACAAATAATTTGTTGCCTTGCTTTATAACATTCCAAATTGATATGATATGATATGTTTTCCATAACACAAGTTTTAGAAAAATTACCACTCAGCAGGCTAAAATCCCGTAAACCATTCTGGAATGAACTATTTCTTAATGCACCTTTCTGTACTTGGAAAATTGCTTGGCAGCAAGCCGATATTCCAAATAAAAATTTACTTTTAGATCCCACAAAAGAAGTACCAGGTTTAGATCAACCAAAGGCTATTTGGTGTAAGCTAAATCGTCTTCGTACATGCCATGGTAAATGTAACAGTATGCTAATTTACTGGAAAATACCTGATAGTCCATTTGTGAATGTGGAGCAGAAAAAGAAACAATTTAACATATTGTAGAAGAATGTCCTTTATCTAAATTCCAGCAAGGTTTTTCAGGACTCCATTATTTAACAGAAGATGCACTAAATTGGATAGCAAATATCAAAAATATTTGATTTGTTTTGTTTTATTATTTTATTTATGTATTAATTTATAAAATTTGTACTGACTTTCATTCGAAATAATAATAATAATAATAATAATAATAATAATAATAATATTCCAAAATTGCTCATTTACTTTGAGATCAGGTGACTCAGCGAACCAGTTTCAAAATTCTAATGGGGGATTCCACCATTTTTTTTTATATAATTTCATCTGAAAATATTAGGAAAACTAAGACTATTGATGAAAATCCGGTGAAAAAATTCTTATTAATAAGCGAGTTATGGTCTCCCGAATTTTGAAAAGATTGACTTGACGTCACGCTTATGTGTTTTTATATAAAACTGTTTTCATCATGGACCTAAATGTTCTTGAAATATATGCTATTTTAAGTTATATTTACATAAAATAAATGAATATTATAACATTGTATAAGTCTACATACTTTATAATTAGAGGGGTATTTAAATTATTAAGTTTAATGCAAGAAATTTATGTTAAAATAAAAACTGTTTGAAAACTGCCGTACAGGAATGTTAGCTCCTCCTTTCGAATTCGAATTTCTTAACTTCCATTGGTAGTAACCCCACTTCTTAACACGCTATTTGTTATGCATGTATAGGCGGTCTTTCGGTCGCCAATCAAAATATATATAGATTTCATACACGCGTCGAAGCGCTATAACAAAAAAATCCTTATTTCCGAAATATCTCAATTATACCATTTCATTTTTTTTATTAATATTCGTTATTCAGCATATACATTCGTATTTTTTTACTATTTTATTTTACTTCGATTGAGCTGGAATCCCCCATTGCATATTTTTTTATATCTATTCATTAAGAAAACAAAAATTAAATAAAATTTTGTCCAATATTTTTTTGCCCAGGCTATACAGGGTGTCCCATTTAAGGTACGAATGCATTGGTATCTCGAAAACCGTAAGAGCTACGAGGTTGGTTAAATTAGACAAAAGTTGCCCCATTAGGAGGCTATTTTAATGGTGTTTTGTTATTTGCGAAAAAATGCATAGGTCACTAGATACAGGTGAAAATGTAAATTTCGCGATTTTCTTTTTTTGCTTATAACTTTGTTATATGAAATAATACGAGATTCTGGTTTGCACTTTCTTAAGGCACTTTTGTATGGTGAATTTGCAGAAGTACTCAAAATTTTTTTATATCTAACCATTTACGAGTTACTGATAGCAACTTTTATTTTTCATATGGAGGTCATATTAAGCTATGGCATTTTTAAATAGAGATTTTTTTTAGCTTTACAATGATATAAAACAATAATAATTTATTTTAATAATTAACAGAAAAATTACTAAAAATTGTTATTTATACTAAAATTAAATTGAAAAAAGTAAATCGAAGGCTGCAATGGAAACAAAAAACAACAAAAAAGTGCAACAATTGAATTTCTGAATTTTACTTGACAATAGTAGATTATTACGAGTAATAAAAATGAACTTTTCTCGTTGGGAAAAATATGATATGTTGAGTTGTTACATTCGTTGTCAAAGTTCGTTTATTACTCGTAATAATCTACTATTGTCAAGTAAAATTCAGAAATTCAACTGTTGCACTTTTTTGTTGTTTGTTGTTTCCATAGCAGCCTTCGATTTACTTTTTTCAATTTAATTTTAGTATAAATAACAATTTTTATTAATTTTTCTGTTAATTATAAAAATAAATTATTATTGTTTTATATCATTGTAAAGCTAAAAAAAATCTCTATTTAAAAATGCCATAGCTTAATATGACCTCCATATGAAAAATAAAAGTTGCTATCAGTAACTCGTAAATGGTTAGATATAAAAAAAATTTGAGTACTTCTGCAAATTCACCATACAAAAGTGCCTTAAGAAAGTGCAAACCAGAATCTCGTATTATTTCATATAACAAAGTTATAAGCAAAAAAAGAAAATCGCGAAATTTACATTTTCACCTGTATCTAGTGACCTATGCATTTTTTCGCAAATAACAAAACACCATTAAAATAGCCTCCTAATGGGGCAACTTTTGTCTAATTTAACCAACCTCGTAGCTCTTACGGTTCTCGAGATACCAATGCATTCGTACCTTAAATGGGACACCCTGTATATGAAGTCTCAAAATTTATATTAATATTTTATGTCCACGACTTTATGGTTCAAGATTGACGGTATATATTGAAAATGTCACATTTATTTCCCGTTTCGCAATATACACTATTCGTAGTTATCGACCAGTCAACAGCTGGTGCTACCGTACCATACATAAATTGATGACAAGTCTCATACATGAAGGATTGATTTTGTGAAGTGAAATAACAAAATTAGAAGCGAAATAGAGAAGATTTGTTTATTGTACGAGGAAATAGCTCCGATAAACTGATATCTGTAAACAAGATTTACGTTCGGTAACGTAACGCAAGTTTATTTTAATTTTTTTATAATAACCTATGTACGTGATATTTTTAAACTTTAGAAGGATTAAAAATTAAATTATTACAGTGTGTACTTTGTACACTTTTTATAGAATTTTAAGGATTTACGATACAACGGATATTGTAAAATATTTATTTCCGTATTATCGCTTTTCTAGAGTAGCAGCGTCCTACGCAGAAAAAAAATTGAAATTTTGTCTAATTATATTTGGATATTATTTTATTAGACAATATGTAAAAAATAAAAATAAATATATCATCACGGCATATTACCCATTTCTGACGATGACGATATATTTTACCGTGTGGGCGCTTACCAGGCGTCGCCTCACGGGCACTCATAGCTGGTGTGGAGAGTGAACCACAGGGGTCACTTTTGTGCCATTTAAAATTGGAAATATTTGTTGTCGGTCGGGATCGAACCCGGTTCCCCCAGGTTCGCGACCAGACACTCAGGCACGCGGCCACGGGACCCCATTAGACAATATGTCTAATAATTTATTATAATTTACAAATCTTACTTTAGTATTTTAACTAATCCGAAATAGATAATAAATATTTTGTAAAAACTAGTTAATTTAAATATGTAAATGGTTACTTCAATTACTTATTTTATTTAATTTTACTGTATTTTGGTTTCATTATTTTTGTCCTACAATTTACAAAAATTTAAATACGTATTTATTTAATTTCTTTATTTATATTTAGTTCAATACTTATTACGATATAAATGTAGTCATTTCTTCTAATTTTGTATTTAATTTTACTATAATTTGTTATTACAAATTTAGAAAATTTAACTAAGTCAACTTAGATATTTTAATGAAACATATTAGTGGTCTGAAAAATAAGGAATTTATTTAGTTAATTTAACTACAATTTAGATATTTTTTTTGTGTGCATATAGCGGTGTCTACTTCTTTCTGAATATAAGAAATTCAATGTTAAAATTTTGATTTGGCGATTTTAGAACAAAAGTGCAATGAAGAAAATGTTCAGAATGAAAAACTGCGTACCAAGTTTGTTGTTCAATTGTTTACAAGAAAAAAAAATACTCGATTTGAAGGAATTATCAGAGTGCCATGGAAAATAAAACAATAATTTATGTTTTTTGTTTCTGACATATTTGACAGATTTGACATTTCGTTTTATTTTATTCTTATTAGAATATGTGATTATTATTCTTCTAGAGTGTTTTTTTTTTTGTGTATATTAGCTAGTCCACCAGCATTGACTTCGTTTAACAATAATAACTCATTTACATAATCAGCAATATTTATTAATATTGTATGTTTTTTATAACATTTCTTCTCCATGGCGCTAAACAACAAGCGGGACGCTACAGTGTTTAGTTAGGTTGCGTTAGGTTCAATGATTAAAATACGAGCTCAAACTCATATTGGTTTTTCAAATTATAAAACCTACACAAAAGGTGAGAAATTTCTACAAATTTCTTTCAACTAATTAATATATCTTTCAGAACTCATATTATTAATTGGAAAAATACTACCTTTTTTTTAGTTTAAGTTCTGTAATTTATTATTTTAACCCAACGTTTCGGCACCATAAACTGGTGCCTTCTTCAGGGGATACAATGACATATTTTTTGAAATAACAAAAACAACAAGTAACCAAGGTAACAAGAAATGTTCATAAATGTTACCTTTTTTATGTATACAATTTTCTAGACAATATATGCATGTCCAGTTTATGGTGCCGAAACGTTGGGTTAAAATAATAAATTACAGAACTTAAACTAAAAAAAAGGTAGTATTTTTCTTTCAACTAGTTTGAAATAAAGATTTTTAACTTAAAAAAAACTGAATATTATGTTATTCAAGTATTCCTCAATTTTATATTGGGTTACATCGCTTTTATTAGTAATATCAGTTTTGAATAATTCTATTAGGCATTGTATCCGGACTATCCCTAAGTTTTCCACATTTCCTGTGAGTATTTTCCTATAAGTATTGCAAGGTAAATTTTACTATACGCACTAGATTTTTACGAAGTTGATAAAATAAATATTTAGAACGTCTATCGTGTTCACCCTGTCTGTATAAGTAGACTATTTTACGTATTTAGTGAAATTTACTGAAATTTTCTTATCGGTAAGCGACCTTTGTGAAACTTAATTTTAGCATTATTATTTTTATTTGAAATCATTTTAATATCATATTTCATCTAAGGAAAGTGCTGTTTTTTTCCTTGAGCCCATATTTCTTGCCTTTTTCTTTCCCAATTTATGTGTCATCGACCGGTTCAACATCGACGCAGCCACACCTAAAATGGTTACGAGTGTCATATTTTTATATATCTGTGACATACGGCACAATTTTGGGTATGCGATCAAATATATCCAATGCCGAGTTAAATTAGGTTATTGCATGTGTGAAATATTACATGATATATGAAATGTGACAAAATTTATTTCCGATTTCAACGAATTTTTGTAAGCATACATACATAGATACATTTTTTAAAATATATAAACACGAAGTAATTATGACGTGAGTTGCTTTTAATCGGAATTGAAATTTATTCATAATTTTACCAGGCCGAATCGGGCCAATCATTTGTAAAAGTTGAGGCGAGTAGGACTTTTGATTTTGGCCCGGCTTGAAAATTTCAGCTTTTCGGGCCGGCCCAAAAAATCTTGAAATCCAATCAAATGCACAGTTTCCTTAATATTTTAATGAAAATGGATGGAGTTAAAATGGATCAAAATGATTTAATAACTACATACTTCACATCTTAATAAATAAAAATATGTTATTTTACAAGAATTCAAGGTTATTCATTAAAGCATAATAATACTATTGTGATGTTATTATATTATTGTCACTACTCGTATACATAAATAAAAAAATCTGATGTAGCTAGCACAGTACCTCTCGCCATTTCCATTTTATGTTACATATATAAATATTGTATTGCACTATAATCCAATACCTCTTTTAGCGAGATGTAAAAAACACGAGGGCTGTTCTCTTAATTTTAGACCGAGCCTGATATAATAAATCATGGTCTTTCATTCTGAAATATTCTGTATGACTCTTTTTGTTGAGGCATACACTAGATCACCAGAATTAAAAATGGACAGTCCCGAATCCGAGATTGTTTTGTTAAATTTAAATCCCGATAAGGCATGAGGCGCAGTGTAGTACTAGAAAAGTTCGGTATTTGTGCAAAATTGTAGACAATATAAATACGAAAGCGTTGTTAAACTTTTTGTTTCATACTAATAAAAATTGGTATAGTTACATATCTAATATTGTGTGTAAAATTGACTAATATTACCACGAAGTTCATAACTGTTCTCATTTTTAAGTTTTTACCCCAAAAAGTCATAAATACCATTTGGTTAAAAAGTTGAAAATATTCAAAATTCCAATTTTCATGTATCTCGTACTTCCCAATGCACTGATTCCAAATCATGAAAACGCAGGTCGATATCTCTTTTAGTTTTGTAGGTATTCAAATTCAAATATTTTCTCAAAATTACCCATTTCTGGGCTAGATCTCTACCTAGTTTTGAATTATTGCCCCAAAAGTCTGTATACCCCATATTCAGATAAAAACTTTAAAATTTTTAAAAATCTAATTTTTATGTATCTAGATATTTCTCAATGCGCTGATTCTAAATTTTGAAACCACTGGTCGATATCTCTTTTCGTTCTCGAGATATTTAGATTTAAAGTTTTACATAAAACTGCCCATTTTTGGGTAATAACCCAAAAATGGGCCGAGATACTAATTTAGCGACACCACCATTCGATTCTACGGATAAAATTATATAAGTATACCAATTTTCATAATTTTTGACTAACGGGTTCATTTTTTATGAATAAAAGTTTGAAAACCCCTGAAAACGGCCAAAATCTGAAAAAATCGCAAGGGGTACACCTTAGATTTTTGCGATTTTTGGCCATTTTCAATTATTTTGCTTTAGAGACTGTATGCGGTGTTCAAAAATTATGAAAATTGGAATACTTATATATTTTTATCCGTAGAATCGAATGGTGGTGTCGCCAAATTCGTATCTCGGCCCATTTTTGGGTTATTACCCAAAAATGGGCAGTTTTGAGCAAAACTTTGAATCTAAATATCTCGAGAACGAAAAGAGATATCGACCTGCGGTTTCAAAATTTGGAATCAGTGCACTGAGAAGTATCTAGATACATAAAAATTAGATTTTTGAAAATTTTGAAGTTTTTATCTGAATATGGGGGATATTGACTTTTGGGACATTATTTCAAAAATGAATAGAAATATAAACTTTCTAGTAATATTATTTGATTGTAAAGGCAATGTTACATAAGTGTACGCATATTTAGAGCATTTGAAGAACTGAATGAATTTTTAGAAATTAAAGTCTTAATAGAAAATTGTTATCGCGTTATTCTTGTATACCTATTTCATATAACTATTTGCAGTATATTGTATTTTTAGTTGTTAATAAATTCTTGACAAGCAATGTACTTCATCTCGTTGAAATTTTCTTCTTATGTGTGAGCTAGAAATGATTTCCAGGAAAACTAAATTCCAATTTATTTTGTATTATAAATTTAATAGAAGTTTGAGATAATTGTTATTTATTAAAGTTTATGAGAAATTTTCCAGATTCTCGGAAGAATTTAATAATGTAAGTAAACTTTTTCATTTGCTTTAATGATAAAAGTAATTTTTAAGAAATACAGATACAGGAAGTTTACGAACTTCCGTTTTTATTTTTAATGTGTGATGTAGAGAAGACCATAAATGTTAAAACATTTTAGAATTTTTTTTTTTTATGATTTTAAAAGATGAGCGGTTTTACATATAATCCTACTTTTGTCCATTTCAGTTTTTATTTGTTGTTTATTTGTCAGATGTATTTCATTATCAATTCACACTGGAGTTTGTTAATAGTTTGATATTTTTGTGCAAAATGAGATCGCGTTGCGCTATTGATCTAATATTAAACTAGTTAACGTGGTGCTAATTTATGGCAAGACTTTGTATGCAAAACCGTGGTGACAACTTTAAACATCTGTAAAAACGCTAATAGCTAGACATTTGGACATATAATACGCATTAAAAATAAAAAAATTCTTTATTCTCTTTTATCATACAAAATTTATTAAGGTGCCTTCCTTACCATGAGACCTTAAGATTGTGTGGTTGCCAACTTGTGCTAGTTTATTTAGAGTTATCTGGAATGCATCACGAGGAATCGAACTAGCTCTTCACTCTGCACACGCCATTCATCCATCTAATCTAATATAAAAGGTTTATGAAATATTTAAAAATAGATTATATTTTGGTCATTTTCAGATATTTTGCTATATAAACTATAAAATTCTGAAAATTGCTATACTTGCAATTTTGCTCGTATTTACTCGTAGCATTATTGCCAAATGTATATCTTCACCCAATTTTGGGTTATTATCAATAAGGGGTATTTTGGGATCTCATTAAAATGCAAATATAACGGAAACAAATGTGTGGTATGTGCAATTCCAAAATTTGTAAGCAGCACATCGAAAAATTTAAAAATAGATTTTTTAAAACTTTTACCGAAGAACCCGTGACATAGGCGTTTAACATAGAAAATATATTTTTTTAAATTATTGCCCCATGAAACTTTATACGGTATTTTGTACCTGGAAATTTGGAGAATAAAATTTTGAATGTCTTCTATAGCCTTAGAGATAGTGAAATATAAACATGTAAAATAATATGCTGCAATGAATCTAGAAATCAGTTGAAAAATTAAAACGTTTGTATGGGGTCCCGTGGCTGAGTGCCAGGGTGTCTGGTCGCGAACCTGGGGAACCGGGTTCGATCCCGACCGACGCCAAATATTTCGAATTTTAAATGGCACAAAAGTGACCCCTGTGGTGCACTCTCCACGCCAGCAATGAGTGCCCGTGGGGTGACGCGTGGTAAGCGCCCGCACGGTACAAATATGTCATCATCATTACCGATATCTGCGATAAAGCAGATTGTGGCACACTCAGAAATGGGTAATAAGCCGTGATAATATATTTATTTACTTATTTATTTATTTATTTATTTATTGGTGAAGACTTTTCTGAGAAGTATAGTTAATATTTCTTATTTTATTATTAATTAAATATTTATAATTATAGATACGGATATTACATACTTATACTCTTCATAAATACCGCCAATCTCATCAACGAATTCGAAGAATTTCGAGCATTTGAAAAATAAGAGGAAACTTGTTCATAGAATGAATTAATAAATATAAAAATATATAAAGAAGATATGTGTTTTTGTGTGTACCAGAAATGTTAAATATGTACAATACTTATATAAACTAATATGAAAATGACGAGAGGTATTGTGCTGGTTACAACAGCTTTTTTTTGTTGGTAGTACGGAAACATGTAAAATCAAAGTGTTGTGTTTTTTTTATTCCAAAATACAAACGGAAAGTGAAATTTTCAATTTGCAAAGTTCGAAGCGAAACAGTTGAAAGTACAGGCAGCCAGGGAACTGGGGATTTAACAACTATGTAGTTGCCAAGTTTGTCATACAGAATTTTGTTAATCTAAACTGAGCTTCTTCTTCTTCCGTTTTCCTATACATACAGCTTTGGCTAAAAGTAAGTGTTATTATATTGTAGTATGTTTTTCCGTAACGCAACCTGTTCGATCAGGTTCTAAAATTTATTTACCGGTTTCTTTTCGGAACGCGGTTCCCAAAAAAGGTTGGTAAAAAGTCGGACCTCGACAAGCACAAAATATTCCTGATTTCCCTTTTTTTATCTCTACTACCATTATATTTATTGGCATTGAATGTAGTAAGAGTGCACCACAGGGGTCACTTTTGTGCCATTAAAAATTGGAAATATTTGGCGCCTGTCGGGATCGAACCCGGGTCCCCAGGTTCGCGACCAGACACATAATCAGGTAAAATAATTAACACTTGGCTAAGTTTCACAAAATAAAGTTTACTATCTTTACCGCGATTTCGGCTTTTACGCCATCTTCAGAAGACTGAGAAATGTACAAGTGAACTATATGAATATATATACAAAGACACAGGTATAAGATTATAAACTAATTTGTTGGAGTCTTGGGAATACCATCGTAAGGGATCAACAAAAATTCCCTTTCGATAATATTTCCAAAATATCCGAGTGGAGAACATCTGTTTGGTCATTCATCAGTTTCTCATTGCGTTTAATGGCTTTGTCTATTTCAAATGTTTCCAAGAAATTTAATTTCGAACCTTTCTTTTCTAAATGTAAAATTTTTAAGTTTTTTATTGAACAGTTGTGATTGTTTTCAAAAAGATGTGTGGCTAGATTAGAATCTGGTTTTTTATTTTTCCAAGATCTCATATGTCCATTAAACCTAATGAGGAAACTTCTACCCGTTTGAGCAATATATTTATATTCACACATGTCACACTGGATTACATATACACCTGATTTGTCTAGAACATAATCAGTAATATATTAGTTTATTCTCTGTTACGAGGGGGCAGGACCGGCCTACCGGCCTTAGGACAATCGCCGCCCTATTCGAGATTCTCGATGCGCCCTTATTTATATATGTAAATGAAATATTTTTCCCGTTCCGATTCACATGCGCTCCCAAACTCTTGGCGTCTGGTTCGGGGGAACAGTTCGAACACCCGCCTGCGAGGGGGATTTGATACGTTTCTAGCTGAACATAGGAACTATTATTATTTTGAAATTTGAAAAAATGATATGTTTTCTATAGACCATTATCATTTATTTGTGGCAATAACTATGAATGGACATTGAAAGAAAAAGTGCTGGAACTCTAAAAGAGGGCTTCAGATCATATATTTATATAAACTTATATCCTTTTGATGTGTAAAATCGACATTTTTATAGTAGCGGCTATATATTTATTGACATCTTTATACAATCTGAACCAGATCATTTTAAAAAGTTCTTTGCTCCTAGTGTTTATATTAACTTTAAAACTTAATTACCTGGGGCGATCCAATTTACAGTTTAATTTAATTACGAACAAGAATAACACAGTTTGAAATTTTTAATTTGTCATTCATATTTAGAATGTAGAGTACATTGCCCGGATATATAAAGAACTATAGTGATAAAATTAAATAATATTCATAGAACTGAATTTCAGCTTCCTTTTAAAAACAAATTCCTTGTATTGTTTGTAGTATCTAACACCTTTTCCATTTATTGGTTTCCGGTTTATGGCGCCATATCGTTCGATTCCGGTCGCGTCACAGCAACAAGCTTTTTCAAAAATTAATCCCCTCTGTATTTGGAAATATTTTTGTAAGGGGTTTGAAATTTTATAATAAAATAATGAAAAGTTGAAAAAGATACTAACATCATTTCCATTTTCATTTTTCAACAGATAAAAATGAAATTCCTATAGCCCGGAACACGAATGATGAACTATGGAAAATATGTTAGCACAAATCACTATCTAATATATGCGCTCTGTTTAAATCCACACGAAATACAATTAATTTACTTTCCGCATACCTAATATAACATGTAACAGTTGACCAAATAAGTTTTAAAGTTACGCAGCCTTTCTTACATTGGCGGTTGATCTGTGCAATTGGTGTTCGTATCAGTTCCTGTCTTGTTTATACTCGGATCATAAGCGTACACAAATGAGTTATAAGCACAAAGTTACTGTAATAATTATTATTTGACGACGCCTATGGAATATCACGATACGTGTATTTATTTCCCTTACCCCTCAGGACAAGAAAGGTGACTCGCGCTATACGTATGTTACATTATTAAAAAGTAAAATGGCGGGTACTTTTTTATACACCTAATTGGAAAGAGAATAGTGAGCCATGACTGTGGCTTGAATTAAAACAATTAACTTAATCAATTGTAACACGGTAAATGTCAACCTGTAAATATTCAGTAATAATTGTTCTAACCTAACTTAAATAAAAAACAATCTCTTTGTTATATTTCTTAAAGAGTACTAGATGACCATTGAGCGCCAATGAGAGAAAAATTCTTTCTACATTTATATACACCCTTCCTCCTGCAACTCACCTCCCCCCTCTCCCAATTACGATGAAAATGTCCGGACTTTTCTAGGGATCGGTTTTTTGCCCGGACTTTTCAATATTACGTATGGTAACCCTAGGTAGTACCACCTAATTACAAATGACGATTTGGAAAAGGTACTTGTAATATATTTCGTATGATTATTTGTGTTATTTTGTGTTTTCAAATGTCAATAAGTCCTTGATAAGCAATGTAAACTTTGTTAGTTACTACTTCATGAAACCTGCTCTACGTTTTATGAATGAAACTCGCAATTGAGGGTCGCTGTTCATTTCATTTACAACTCAGTTGATCGAATCCAATTCGAAATAATCTAATCACATGATTTAGTGATCTGGACAAACTGATTTACGATGCTAGGTCAACTGAATCAGATAATCCTGTGGTTCACTCCAACTGATTCGTAAAATGAGACGCAGTTTACAAATGAATCTTACCTACTGGTACTGGTAAAAGATCTTCGAACTAAAATAAAATAAGTGTTTGAACAAATTACACAAAATTGCTAATCTAAAGTACATAACTCATCTCCCCACTTGTGATGTTTTATGCGAACCTTTGCTTTTGATCAGTGAATGTCTTTTTAATAGTTGAGCGAAGTGGTTTTGAAATGAATCAAATGGAAAATCTAGTTAATCAAGTAGAAATAAACTGAAATGCAAATTATTACACATCATGAGATATACAGAGAAACAAAGGAATGAATCAAAACAAAATCATTACCTCAGACCAAATATAAATTAGATACAACCATGTGTTGTGAAGCACGAACTTAAATGGGCGTGTCGAGCTAGCTAGCGGCGTTCATGAAATGCGGGTTGCATTTGCAATAGTTTGAAAGTGACCTCAAAGTGACAACAGCTGTTATTTTGTAACGTATTAAGTGATTTGAAAAAGAAACATTATATTTACAATGATGTTATCAAATATTTATATTTTACCGCAACTAACCTTACAAAATCACCTTCGCACGTAAAATAATAATAACAAACTAGGCAAGCAACACGCTATACAAAACAAACGCTTCGTTCCCTCCTATCCCCACCTAACCCCTCACCTAGGAAGGAATGGCTTCACAACAAACCATTGCGCAGTGTAGGGAATGCGGCGTCTAATTTATATTTGGTCTGAGATACTATTACACATACGAGCATGTTTAAACTTGTAGTACTTCGTAGTATGAGGGTCACGGTAGAATTATTTACTATAAAGCACATGGTTCATATATTTTTTTAGAATTTTGTTTTAAATATTTTCCTTCAGCAATAAAACACTTCACCGTACTTTCCTTCCATTTCTTAAAAGCTCCCAACCAATCTTTTGGAATGCTTTCAAACTAATTTCTGGGAGATTTAATATCTGTCAAAGTTGTCAAATAAATTTCTGATAACTTAAAAATTGTCAAATTTCATGCTGACTTAACCTTTAAGTACTCGCATGGCTAGAGAAGTTAAAAGTTTTTGTACAAAGTATATCAGTAAAAGAAATTAATAGCGTATTCCTGAGATAATTTTGAGTAAAATATATCATATGAACATAAGCCTTATTCTGTTTGGTTACGAATTTCAAATAAATTAAAGTTTTTGTAAATAGCAGTCCTATATATACAGAGTGTTATGTAAGTAAGTGTACAACGCTTAACCCATGGCACAACTGACCTCATAGATTTACTATCTATAGATAGTAAATCTAGCAATAATTTTTACTTTTTTACAAAATTTTGAACTGTGACATGATTGGTCAGTATTACAGGCCTCCAGTTCTTGTTTAAAGCATGTTAAACAAAAATTATTGCCAGATTTACTATCTATGGGATGTATGGGTTGTACACTTACATAACATAACACCCTGTATTTCAAATTTGCCTTGGACGAAATCTAGAAACTTTTTTACAGTGTTGTAATTTAATTTATATTACGTCATTTTGTATCAAATGAGGTACTAAACAGAATAATTTTTAGAATACGCATAAATAAACCTTGTACTGTTCCATAATAATTTCGAGCGGCATCCTCTCGATCGACAATATCCCATTTTTGTGCTCTTAATACACAAATAGCTATTGTGTTATACTGTGAATATTGGCTAAAATTTATTTGTTTTTCTGCATTTTGGTTTAACTTTTTCTGTTTGTATTGTATTGGCATTGGAAATTGGTAATTATTTGTAATTATAAATGTATTGAATTATTAAAATATCTTTCAGAACTCATATTAACATTTGGAATAATACTACCTTTTTAGTTTAAGTTCTGTATTTTTTATTAATAAAACCCAATGTTTCGGCACCGGGAAATTGACATAAAAATGTGAAAAAACAAAAACAACAAGTAACTAAGGTAACATGCATATATTGTCTAGAAATTGTATACATAAAAAAGGTAACATTGACGTACTTTTCATGTTACCTTGGTTACTTGTTGTTTTTGTTTTTTCACATTTTTATGTCAATTTCCCCTGAAGAAGGCACCAGTTTATGGTGCCGAAACGTTGGGTTTTATTAATAAAAAATACAGAACTTAAACTAAAAAGGTAGTATTATTCCAATTAATAAATGTATTGGTTGGATGAAAGAACAGTCTATTATTACTTTGTATAAGAAAAAAAGTTGTAAATTTTACTTTCTAGCAACATAAGTAGTATAGTGCGGGACACGAAAGCTGAACTATGGAAAATATGTTAGCACAAATCACTGTCTAATATATGTTTAAATCCACACGAAATACATTTAATTTACTTCGCGCATAGCTAATATAACATATAATAGTTGCCCAAATAAGTTTTAAATCTACGCAGCCTTTCTTATATTGGCAGTTGATCTGAGCAATTGCTGTTCATTTCATTTCCTGTCTTGTTTACACTCGGATCCATTAGGATCATAAGCGTACACAAATGAGTTAGAAGCACAACGCTACTGTAATATACACCGATTGTTCACACTTGACCATTACGTCATAGTTTAATGTTCGTATATTAGATATACGTATCGTATTCTGTCTTCGATCGTATGTTTATCTCTGTCTTTCTTATGGTTTCCTACATTCTGTCTTCGATACGTATGTCTAATATACGAACATCAAACTATAACGTAACGGTCAAGTGTGAATTATTATTGGCGGCCTTATGGAATATCATAATAAGAAATACTCGAACTTTCCTAAATTTATCAGCAATTACGAACCTATACTTTTCTTTCGTCCGCTCTAAGCTAGAGTACTGTCACATCATTTGGAACCCTATTTACGAAGTCTATCAAGATCTGATTGAATCTGTTCAAAAAAAATTTCTCAAATACCTTTATTACAAGGCACATAATAACTACCCTGATTATTTTGTAAATTATAAACAGTTGTTACATATGTTTAATTTCAAGAATCTCTTTGAATGCCGTGAAAATGCCCTAATAATACATCTATTTAAAGTTGTAAACAGCTGCGTTGACGATCCTTGTCCTCTTTCCTCTCTCCAATTTCATATTCCCTCTTTTCGTACCAGAAGTAGCTTTACTTTTTATTTACCGGGTGCTAGAACTAATTATTTAATGCTGTCGCCTATATATCGTATGTGCAATCTTTATAATTGTAAATTTTCGAGGATTGATATATTTCATTTGGAATTTAAAAATTTCATTAATATGTTATGTAATATGTCATAAGCATTTTGTTTATTTTTATGTATTGTTGAGTGTATTTTGTATTTTTACAACCCTTTATCTGGACTTAGCCTGTTGTGTTGATCATTAAATAAATAAATAAATAAATAAATAAATAAATAAATAAATAAATAAATAAATAAATAAATAAATAAATAAATAAATAAATATGAGCATTTCTGTCCCTTACCCCTCAGGTCAAGATTCGTGTCCCGCACTATACCTATAGTACTGATTTAGATTATGTAATAAATGTGATGATGTGTCTAATGATTGCTGTGTTTTGTTTGTTTCAGACATTTGTAGTGGTCAGTAAAGGCAAAGACATATTTAGATTTAGTGCAACTAATGCACTATGGATCTTAGATCCCTTCAATCCCATTCGTCGAGTGGCGATATACATTTTAGTACATCCGCTGTTTTCCCTGTTCATCATCACGACCATCCTTGTGAACTGCATCCTCATGATAATGCCTACCACGCCGACTGTGGAATCCACAGAGTGAGTACAACACGCACTTTATTCTTCTTAATCTTACTACACAACATACTAACTCATAGGCGAGCATATACCAAGGCGATCTGTCATAAGCATATAGCTAATCATTTCTCCTACACGAAAATTTGACCTTAACTATGGTTAATATATTTCAAGAACTAAATTTTTAAAAATATCTGGATTGGCTAGCACATAACATCTAGTTGGTTAAATTCCATACACATTTTTTTATTTATATTCCACACAGAAAGCAAAAAAGAATTAAAATTTTGTCTAATAATATTTGGATATTATTTTATTAGGCAATATGTCTAATAATTTAGTATAATTTACAAATCTTACTTTAACATTTTTTTTTTTATTATTAATTATGGTCTTCGGTGCGGTGCAGATTGGCCAGAAACAATGTAGTTTTTGAGTGTTATAATTAGGACATACACAAACATCCAAGCCCCTGGTGGGAATCGAACCCATGACCCCGGAGCCGAGCGCTGCCTTTAACCGCACGACCACCGAGGTAGCTACTTTAACATTTTAACTAATCCGAAATAGATAATAAATATTTTGTAAAAAATCGTTAATTTAAATATAGAAATGGTTACTTTAATTACTTATTTTATTTAATTTTACTGTATTTTGGCTTCATTATTTTTGTCCTACAATTTTCGGTAATTTATCTAATGAATTAGAGGTAATTATATACAAAATTTAAATACAGATTTAGTTAATTTCTTTATTTATATTTAGTTCAATACTTATTACGATATAAATATAGTCATTTCATCTAATTTTGTATTTAATTTTACTATAATTTGTTATTACAAATTTAGAAGATTTAACTAGATCAACATAGATAAGTTAATGAATCATATTAGTAGGCTGAAAAATAAGAAATTTATTTAGTTAATTTGACTACAATTTAGATGTTTTTTATTTGTGTGCATATAGCGGTGTCTACTTTTTTTCCGAATATAGGAAATTTAATGTTAAAATTTTGATTTGGCAATATGTCTTTACTTATTAATTTCAGAACAAAAGTGCAATGAAGAAAATGTTCAGAATGAAAAATTGCGTACCAAGTTTGTTATTCAATTGTTTCTTATTTACAAGATAGAAGTAAAAGAAAATACACGATTTGAAGCAATTATCAGAGTGCCATGGAAAATAAAACAATAATTTATGTTTCTTGTTTCTGACATATGACATATTTGACATTTCTCTTTATTTTATTCTTATTAGAATATGTGATTATTATTCTTCTATATTGGCTTTCTATTACTCCAATAATAAAATAAAAAGAAATGTCAAATATGTCAGATATGTTACAAACAAGAAACATGAATTATTGTTTTTTTTTTATGGCACTCTGATATTTTCTTTTGCCTGTAGCAATTAGCAAGAAAATTGGCACTCAATCGATGTAGTTTTTCGCCACGATGTCGCCAAATCAAAATTTTAACATTGAATTTCCTATCTTCGGGAAAAAAGTAGACACCCGGTAGAAAGTTTCTTGTAAAACATTTTCAATAAAATTATTTAACGGACATTCTTTGTAAAATACACTTGACACTAAAATCTGTTAATTCCAATAATATAAATAATTAAATTGTCCATTAAAAATAAATTTAAAAAATACAACAAGACATTTAGAAAATAAAATATGGTCAGTTTTTTCATGATATCGGCACTGTTTTGAATGTCAAACATCAGTTAATTTCATCAAATTTTCTATGACAGGTCTTAATTCTATCGTTTAAAACTAGTGATGCACTCGATCTCGGGCTTTGGCCCGGCCCGGCCCGAAGCCCGCCTCGATTTCCAGGCGATCATCAAGCCAAGTCGAAGATATTTTTTACCGGGCCGAATCGGGCCATTCATTTCTAAAAGTTGAGGCGAGTCGGGCTTTTGATTTTGGCCCGGCCCGAAAAATCGAGCTTTTCGGCCCGGCCCGAAAAATCTTATAATCAAATCAAATGCACAGTTTCCTTAATATTTTAATAAAAATTGATGGAGTTAAAATGGATCAAAATGATTTAATAACAATATACTTCACATCTTAATAAATAAAAATATGTTATTTTACAAGAATTCAAGGTTATTCATTAAAGCATAATAATACTATTGCGATATTATTATTGTCACTACTCGTATACGTAAATAAAAATCTGTTGTAGCCAGCACAATACCTCTCGCCATTTCCATTTTATGTTATGTAAATATTGCACTATAATTCAATACCTCTTTTAGCGAGAGGTAAAAAACACGACGGCTGTTCTCTTAATTTTAGACCGAGCATGATATAATAAAACATGGTCTTTCATTCTGAAATATTCTGTATGACTCTTTCTGTTGAGGCATATACTAGATCACCATAATTAAAAATGGACAGTCCCGAATCCAAGATTGTTTTGTTAAATTTAAATTCCGATAAGGCATGAGACGCAGTGTAGTACTAGAAAAGTTCGGTATTTGTGCAAAATTGTAGACAATATAAATACGAAAGCGTTGTTAAACTTTTTGTTTCATACTCATAAAAATTGGTATGTTACATATCTAATATTGTGTGTAAAATTGACTAATATTACCACGAAGTTCATAACTGTTCTTATTTTTAAATTTTTACCCCAAAAAGTCATAAATACCATTTGGTTAAAAAGTTGAAAATATTCAAAAATCCAATTTTCATGTATCTCGTATTTCCCAATGCACTGATTCCAAATCATGAAAACGCAGGTCGATATCTCTTTTAGTTTTGGAGATATTCAATTTCAAATATTTTCTCAAAATTACCCATTTCTGGGCTAGATCTCTACCTAGTTTTGAATTATTGCCCCAAAAGTCAGTATACCCCATATTCAGATAAAAACTTTAAAATTTTTAAAAATCTAATTTTTATGTATCTAGATTCTAGATATTTCTCAATGCGCTGATTCTAAATTTTGAAACCGCTGGTCGATATCTCTTTTCGTTCTCGAGATATTTGGATTCAAAGTTTTGTATAAAACTGCCCATTTTTGGGTATTAACCCAAAAATGGGCCGAGATACGAATTTGGCGACACCACCATTCGATTCTACGGATAAAATTATACAAGTATACCAATTTTCATAATTTTTGACTAACCGGTTCATTTTTTATGAATAAAAGTTTGAAAACCCCTGAAAACGGCCAAATTCTGAAAAAATCGCAAGGGGTACACCTTAGATTTTTGCGATTTTTGTCCATTTTCAGTTATTTTGCTTTAGAGACTGTATGCGGTGTTCAAAAATTATGAAAATTGGTATACTTATGTAATTTTGCCCGTAGAATCGAATGATGATATCTCCAAATTCATATCTCGACCCATTTTTGGGTTATTACCCAAAAATGGGCAGTTTTGATTAAAATTTTGAATCTAAATATCTCGAGAACGAAAAGTGATATCGACCTGCGGTTTCAAAATTTGGAACCAGTGCACTGAGAAGTATATAGATACATGAAAATTAGATTTTTGAAAATTTTGAAGTTTTTATCTGAATATGGGGGATATTGACTTTTGGAACATTAATTCAAAAATGGATAGAGATATAAACTTTCTAGTAATATTATTTGATTGTAAAGGCAATATTACGTAAGTGTACGCATATTTAGAGCATTTGAACAACTGAATGAATTTTTAGAAATTAAAGTCTTAAAAGAAAATTGTTATCGCGTTATTCTTGTATGAGTATAAGTGTTTGTTTTGATGCATCTTCGAAGTTTGTTGGTATATTTTTGAAACAAACATGTATTCATGCAGATTTGTGACAAACAATTAAAGTAATAAATGTGACTTCAATGTGTAAATTTGGATTGTTAACATCATGATTAACTGACAAATCGTAAATGATTTTATTGTTTTCCTCGTAAATTTCAAAATAAAAATTAATCATCGACAGACAACCAGAAAATAAAAATTTCATACTTTGCTTTCAACGTTGCGTACTGTGTTTCAATTTGCATATATCTGCGCCAATATTACTAACTTTCTACGAACTTTGTGATACACCCTCATAGATAATTGATTTAATAATAATTAGGTCAATTTGCTTATATGGAATATGAGACTATATTTCCACCTGCTTCCTAAACTGTTTTAATTGAGATGCAATTTAAAGTTGTCGATAATTTCAAATTGGTACATATAGAATAAGTAAAGTAAATACAATATGATGGCGACTTTTATCTTTTTGTGATGTTTATCATCCGCTCGATCAACCGACTCATTGGTTCCTAGGAGCGTCAGTATACCACACTGAAAAGATCCAATAAGAGCGAAACGTGTCTGTGGTTCTGATTTAGTGAGCCAGTCTCTGATAAATGACCCAGAGGATTATTCAGAGATTAAAATCTTGTGAAACATGTTAAGTGTTACTTGGTATTTGGTAAACAATACAAAATTTCAGTTTTGTATTTTTCTTTTTTATGAAAAACAAATCGAATTTGACATATTTCTTTAAAGAAATATATGATTTTGCAAACACGGCCAATAGTATATTAAAGAACAAGTTTTATAAGATATGTTTTTTTCGCACGCGTCGTTAGAAAACGAGCCTTGGCGAAAAAAAGTTTTATAAAATGGGTGCTTTATACTATTTTTAAATTTTTTGCCTTCTACATACTAAAATATTTTTAAAAAACTGCTAATATTAAACCGAGAGTTAATTTAGGGAAATCTGTGAGTGAAATATTGTAGTTGGTAGCACTTAATTGACCACATACAATTATTATTTGAAGATTAATGTCATTTCATATTTACGAACAAATTTAACTGAATTTAAAATTGAAAAATTGAAAAAAATTGTAAAAAATTTAAGTGAAATTAGTGTAATCATGGAAGAAGAAATCACTTGCACTCCACCTGAGCTACATAATGTAGCTCAGACCACTGTAAATAATCTACTTCCTAAAAATCAATTAACTAAAAATAAATTACGTAAAAAGGGTTAAGTATAAGGGTATGTAGTACCAACCTTCTAAAAAAAAAATTGCGTATCGAAATGAAGGCCATTACTATATGCAATTTCGTATCGTAATGACTTCATTATGAACGCAAAATCTAAAAAAAATGTTCACTATCTTGCTCATGTGTTCGCGCTCAAATGTGCAGTAGTGCAGCCGAGTATCATTTTTATACAGGAAGTTGGATATTCATCAGCTAATATTCATATGTATACGAGCATCAAATATCCGGTTAAAATAAACATTATTGGTAGGTTTAAGGAAAAACAGTTTTTGGGGATGTTCTTGATTTTTCTTTTATCCCCAAAATTGTTTTTCCTTAACCTTTAACCGACTGAGTGGGGTAACTTAGTGACCCCATTTTACTTAATATTTCTTTGAATTTTTTTTTTTTCTTATGTTGAAGTTTCATGTAATCATCCCTTCTGTCACCTACTTTCTGGTAACTTACCCACGAACTGTTAAAAAAAATGGTACAGAGTAAAATAAAAATAAATAGAGAAATTCCACCACCCGCACTGCTAGCCGCCAATAGAAAGAGGGGTAGGTGCTTTCTCTGCACACGACAGAAAAACTAAAAATTACGCTCAGATGCTCAAAGTGTCAAAAAACACTGACAAATTAAAAAAATAAATACTTTTTCTGAAAGCTGCGGCAATGCAGATTAATGTTTGCAGAGTTTTTCTTTTTCTTTTCGAGTTGATATTTTTGCATACTACACAATAAATATGTTTTAGTTTATGAATGAAGCTTTAATAAACCTATTAATCAAACATTTTAGGTTCATACATGTATTAAGTAATTATTACATAAGGGGTCACTGAGTTACCCCACTTAGCAGTTTACGTCGAGTAGAAACACTCAGTTGGTTAAGGGTTATTCACATTGACGGTCGAGAATTTATTTCCAAATTATTGGTAGGTACACCACACTGGTCATCTTCGCTACTTATAATAATAATGTTTATTTCTTAACAGGCGAACCCAAAACAAGAAAATGTACATAAAGTATTACAAAAAAATACAAACTATACGGAAAACAAAATTTAATTAAATTCATTATAAGCGTTGCACATAACAACGATCGGAGATTTAAGCAAAGTATTCGTCTTGCAAGATGATAGATAAAATAAACAGTAATTCCGCGATGATGTTGAAGGTACATGAAATGGCAGTTTATATAATAAACTTGAAGCATCAATATTATTATTTAAAATGCTAGAAATGGTATTAAGTGCTATAAGCTTATGACGCTCTTCAACGGATTCAAAGTTAAATTCTTGTAAAAGAATGTTTTGTCCTATTCCTTGAGCAGGGTAAACATGGAATTTTTTATACCACATGAACTTAAGAAATTTACGTTGAACACTTTCAAGTAAATATTTATAACTGATTTGAAGAGGGTACCAGATTAAACATCCATACTCAAGTTTAGAGCGAATGTAAGTCAAGAATAATATTTTAAATGTATTATCATTGTAAAATTGTCTGCTATTTCTGACAATAAAACCGAGTAATCTGTTACTTATTCTTGCTGTGACCCTTACTCAGACATACCGATCACAAAATTGTCATTTTACAACACTGTTTACGTTCATTCATGTAACTTGAACTTGAGAAAGTGATGTTGTGTAGTAAATCTTAGATGCGAATGACATTGTTTGTAACAGTTTGTGAGGTTATATCCAATAATGACCGGTTGCCTTGGTAATATGCGACACCTGTATAATGTGTATAACAACGTGCTTCTTGTGTGACATTTCTAGAGTAATTTTCACTGGAATCTACACGTTTGAATCAGCCGTCAAGGTGATGGCGAGGGGTTTTATTCTGCAACCGTTTACCTACCTTAGGGATGCATGGAATTGGCTCGACTTCGTAGTAATAGCTTTAGCGTGAGTAGCGTAGAACAATTAGTACTTAGTTACATCTTAGTTCAAACAGTAGAAACTATAGGAACTGTAGAGACCATATATAATACTAGGCTAAAAGTATTCCGATATTGATATTGCTATTCATGTGCGAGTACATGCTTAACATTAACACCAGAATAATTATACAGTTTAAATTCTGTAAATATACGCATCTTTTTATTTTTATTTTAAATTTAGAATGTATAAAATTTCATATACATATATTCCCAATTCTGTAACAAAGTTGCTAAGAATTCTAACCAATAGAAACAAATGTAACCTGTTATTTTCATGTTTTATTCAATGTTTATTTATTATTATTGGTTATTTGCTATAACAATGTTGCTATCATTAGAAACTTCAAAACTATATGCTATAAAAAACTGCAGCGGGTGTAACACGAAAACCGGGGCCATTGGGGTTTTAACATGGGAAAACAGTTTTTCCCTGGCCAAAATTTTAGCCAAAATGCTACAAATAAATGTTGTAAAGAATTAAATTTTGCATCTAAATCAATAAGCATTATATTCTTTTGCACGTTTCGCAACCGAAGAAATTGATTTTAAAATTTTATAAAAGCTACTTCTTTATAGTGTTAGCCATGGTATTGAAATAAAATCTCAAACAAATTTTATGAATTTTGCCTGTCAGAAATTATAAAATATAGTTTTCATCAAAATAATACTACTCAATGATTTGTATCTTCTCTTCCTGTGAATAATTCTCCATTTTTAATAATGATAACTCAAACAGAGCTTTTCTAACAGGTAAAATATGTCAGAATCTGACAGATACGTTTCTGACAAGGTCAAATTATTATATTTGTTTGCAATTTTACCAATCAGAAACACTCTGCTTTGAGTTATCATTACTGAAAATGGAGAATTATTCACAGGAAGATATTAGTATTATTTTGATGAAAACTATATTTTATAAAAGAAAAAAAAATTAATTCAATTATCTCGGTTACGAAATGTACAAAAGAGAATGTGATAATTGATTTAGATGCAGAATTGAATTCTCTACAATATTTATTTGAAGTATTTTGCTCTACAATTAACAGGCCACTTTTGCGCAAGAAAAAACTGTTTTACCATGTTATACGCCTATGGCCCGGTTTTCGTGTTACACCCGGTATGTTTCAGTATATTCATGAATGTTTTCGTTAATAAGAGGCTTTAAAACACCGACGTCATTTTATTTCAAAATAACATCTATTTTATTTTATTAGAATCTGTTTTCAACTATCAAATATAATAGAAATAAAACTATACTTGTTACTCTGTTAATATCATTACTTTATCAATATTTTGTTACTAGTTTCGACCAGTTCGGTCATCATCAGATAAATCAGACATTTGTCATATTAACAAAGTAACAAGTATAGTTTTATTTCTTGATTAAAAAATGTATCACAAAGTAACGGCTGAATTAATTCAAAATTTAAATATAATAGAATTTTCATTTATAAATAAGAAAATTATTTATTAGAAAAAGTTGGTAATGCTACAACAATACTCAAAAATATTTACAATTCAGCTAAATACACATATTGTTCACTCGAGAATGAACCAGCAAATATCTACGTTTTTAAAGGAAATAGTGTTTTTCTTAAAATAATTGTGGCGAAACTGTGGAACCTGATTCGATCCCGACCGGCGCCAAAAAGAAATGTTTCGAATTTTAAATGGCACAAAAGTGGCCCTGTGGTGCACTCTCCACGCCAGCAAAGAATCCCCGTGAGGTGACGCCTGTTAAGTGCCCGCACGGTACGAATATATCATAATTACCGATATCTGTACAAAGCAGATTGGCACACCCAGAAATGGGTAATATGCCCTCATAAATTTACCATAGATAATACAAGCGAAAAGATGTAGTATCCTGAAGTGGTCTATTACTTCCGGTTCGGTAGTATGTCATAAAATTTTAAATAAACATTATATTATATATTATTTAATTGATTTTTTCATTTGTTTCTAAATAAATTTCATTTTTTTCATTCCAAAAAATTAATAATTCGTGTTTTATTCAAGCTCAAAACAAAAGAATGTAGACTTGTTATACATCGTTGGAAAGCTTATAAAATAAAGAAAAAGATTTTGATATTTAATTATAAAAATGAAGTGTCCGAATAATTTTGTGAGCCATCCTCAAAAATGTTTACCCTTTTTCAACATTATGTGGATAGCAGATCCAATATAACAAAATTCACACTCTTAATTTTTTATAAGAAATTTCACACGTTCGCCATTTCTTTTCTGTATAATACAATTTACTACTTATTTACCTCTATTAAAATTGGAGTAAATTTTGTATACTTAAAAATCTAGTATGTACAATTTGAAATTTCAAAGTTGGTATCACATACTTCGGCACAAGAAGTAACAAAAAGCTTTTTGATAAGATATTCTTTTGCCCACATTGTCTATTGTAACTTTGCTTATTTGAAGGTAATCGCTATCTCTTTTAATAACTGAGATATTTGCTGATTTATTCCTGCTTGAACATCTGTATGTATGTTATTTAGGCTATTTGAATTTACATAATTACAATTATGTCTCGCTAAATATAATTGAATATCGTGAAAAAAATTATACGCAGGTGATATTCAACAATATTTAAGTTTAAAAATCATATTATTTTTTCATGTAATGAAATATGAAATTAAGAGCTTGAATATATAAAATATGTTACATTACAGTATTATTAGAAAAATCAATATTAGGGTAATAAAAATATAAATTAGATTTCAAAATACCAATACTAAACACATACAGTTTACAGAAGGTAACAAAGTAATACAGTGTTCAAAAAAAAAATCCGAACTCGGAGTAGGCTTTGAACAAAAAACGTATATCATTTTTAAAATTATTTAATTAAATGTCAATTTGACACGAGATATTGTCAAAAATGTTAGCTAAACAAATCAAAGTTTTCTTCTTCAATCCTTATTTCAGAAATAGAAATTAATTAGGAAACGGTGAATGGCAATATTCTGTATCCTTCTTAATTATCTTTTCTTCTTAAAAATACATTTCGCGGTCAATTTTGACAACTTGACTTTTGAATTGATTAATGATAAGATATACGTTTCTATGTTCATAGCCTACTCCGATATAGGTTTTTTTTTTTCTGAACACACTATATGTGCGATAATGCAAATATTATGATTTTACTTTTAAAGATGCATAAATAATGACAAAAAAAATATTATTGTAGTTCGTACTACCATGTACATAAAGCAAATAGTTTATTAATTGTCTTTATTTTTTTCATTATTATTGTTCCTTGTATTAACGATTAATAATCAGAAATTTAATAATTTTGTTCACTATGGATTGATTTTTATTGACGTACTTTGATACGTAATATGCAATATGTAACATATCTTCCAAAATCCAGGTATAATATAAAATTTAACATGCATTTTTCTTTAAAAAATCGTTATGCAACGGTATGAAACCATTAGTGTTTCACCAAGCAAAGAAATCTTGTCTTGAAGATGAATTCTTGTCATGTCTTGAATTTTAGGACAAGAAATAAATAACTTCTTGTCTTGCTCATTTCTTGACGGTCCTTTTCTTATCCTGAATCAAGATATCTTGAAATTTCTTGAACCTATGTATGTGAAATGAAATCTGTGAAAGTGCAGACGAACAAATTTATAGATTTACAAATAAAAAATGTGTGAAAAATTATGTATTTTTATATAATACAGAAGCATATTGAAAGCTTTTAATTTTTTATTACTTATTTCCCTACCGGGAAAGCGGGTCATAGGCATTTAACATGGTAAAACAGTATTTTCTTGCGCAAAAGTGACCTATTAATTTTAGACAATAATGCTTCAAATAAATGTCCTAGACAATTAAATACTGCATCCCTAATAATCATATTTTATTGTTCGAATAGAAAATTATATAAAAGATGCTTTTTATAATGTTACCCATGGAATGGGGTATTTCACCATAACAAAAAAATAAGATTTTTACTTAAAGTATGGCTCAATAAATAATAGTTAAAACAATACTTTACGAGATATTTCACATTTCCTAAAAGGGAAAATTGACGTCATACAATTGTTATCTTTCTCTCTTAGCGTACTCAGAGCAGTGTGTGTGAGAAATACAAGTATACCCCATTGAAACAATGTGTCAAAATAATATAATAAGGTTTTACATATTAAAATTACATAATTTAATTTTCATCAAAATAATACTACTTAATAATTTGTACCTTTTATTCATATGAATAATTAATTCCCCATTTTCAATAATGAACGTTTCTACTAGGTAAAATGTCATTACATTTGAATATAATTTTGTTCCAATCCCATGGCTATCGCTATAAAGAGGTAACTTTCATAAAATTTTAAATTCCGTGAACTCGATTACAAAATGTGAATATTCAATGGATGCAATATTAAATTATCTACAACATTTATTTGAATCATTATTATCTAAAATTAATAACCCATATTTGGACAATGACAAAATTCCACTTTTCCCATGCTTTACAAAGCCCGAAAGTTACTCACCACATTAGTGGGTTAAAGTGTGTGAAATTATTTCTCACACAAGTTGCCAACTGTAATATGATAATATTTAAATAGTTAATTATTAAAGTCAAATTAGTTATTGAGAAAAATATTGTTCTTTATTAAAAATGAATTATATGTGTACATACATACTGAGTGTTTCTTGTCAAGGTGTACAAAGGAGATTAACATGGTGAATCACAGACTAGCCTATATATATACAGGGTGTTAATACTAAGTTGTTACACCCGAAAATGGTAGTTAGAATTAATTAAAATAAACAACTTTTCTTAATTCCAATTTTTGTTTTGGTGCCCCGATTCGTAGTTATTGGAGTTCTTTTGTTTTTCGAAAAATTTTAAAAACTATTGATTTTTTTTTCTTTCAAATTTACCTTTAGGCTCTCTAAAACATTTGGCATTTACAATTATTTTTAAATTTTCAAATGACAAAATGGCGATTAATCAAAAATTCCAATACATGATTTTTTGATAACCACTCCATCGATTTTCGAAACTAAAACATTTATAAAATCCTTAAACTATCTACTACAATATTTGTTATGAATAAAAATTATGATGAATTATATAAATATGTATTAATAAAAATGTTAGTGTAGCTAAATAAATAAAAACTACCATACCAGACAAATAAAAAGCACTGGCTTATTCGTTTTTACATCAGAAAAGTTGAAAACAAGCTCGTAACCTTGTATCTTCTAAATTTTTGTTATCGAGATCTAGGTTAAGTGTTAAAAACTCTCGTTCTGTCACAAATTGCAGTATTGATTTTACGTAATCTTTTCCTAGAAGTATGTTACTGGCACACGTTCATTCACTAGAATTAATTCTTCTTAAAAAGTAAGATTTATTACAAGTTTTTACTAAGCTAGGTCATACAAACATTGCCAAGAGTATTAGGCACCCTCATGGAATTCATTTATTTCCAAATATAACTAAAAAAGAAAAATCTCTTAACCTTAACAATAGTTTTTAAAAAACTATATACATATTTCATCAGTAGAAACTACAAAATAATAAGACAGAGAAGTTAATATTACTCAATATGTCAAATCAGCTTTACGGATTAAGGGAGAGAACTTGGATTATATAGGGAGTAGAGTCATAAGTGAGTAGATACCTAATTGGGTAACTAAGATTAAACAAAATAAATATCATATTAACTGATAATTTAGAATTTGGGATGGGACCTAGATCTGCGTTCATCAATTTATCTTTAAATTTATGAATTATCAAACTCTCGTGAGCCTGTAAATATCTATTATTATCAATATGTTTTAATAATAATTGTATATTAGAATTTTATGGTTATTAATAAACATATGTTGTGCTACGCTATATTTATCAGGATTACCGGTTTTTAAATGATAGAAATGTTCTTTAAACCAAGTATCAATGTGTCTTTTTGTTTGCCTGATGTAAACTTTATTACAATCTTTACACCAATTTTATAAATTTAAAAAAAATCAAAATAATGGTCTTATACATAGTATGTAGCAAATTTATCAAGTTTAATTTATTTAATTTTATCTGTAACCGTTTTCAAATTAGAGGCCAAAATATATACATCTCTTTTTCTCTTCCTTTTGAGTTGTCTTCAAAACGTTGCTGCTCCCAACCTATAGGAGACGAGATCAAACACATTGTTTAGTTTTGGCTTAAAATTGTTTAAAGAATATAGGGTTTAAGTATTGACATCCCATCGTAAAACACTTGTACATAAAATGTAAAATATATGTTCAGAAACATATTGATCACGGTATATTTGTCAATACAGGGTGATTCTTGACCTACACGCATAAATGTGAGGAATAATAGTTTGTGGTAGGTAATAACTGATAATAATAATAAAAAAAAAATAGTAAAAGTTGTTTATTTACGGAGATAATGAATAAAGTTTGAAATTATTTTAGTAGCAGCTAGGATGCTGTGCATTAGTGTCATAGCAATTGTTTTCAATCGTATCTTGTCATTATTTCGTAATCTTTCGTGTATTTGAGTTTTTATTATGGCGCATCATATTTCACGAACGCAGAATTTATGGATATGATATTAGCGTACGGAGAAGCAGAATAAAATTCAGTAGTTGCAGCTCGCCTTTATGCACAAAGGTTTCCCCAAAGACATCATCCGTGCATGTTGGTACATCATGGATTCGTCGCGCGCAAATGTGCATCGAAAATTAAGGGAATAACTTCGAACAATTGCTATGATACTAATGCACAGCACCCTAGTTAATTAATTTTTTATTAGTTTATTGCTACTAAAATAATTTCAAACTTTATTCGTTATCTCCGTAAATAAACAACTTTTACTAATTTTTTTTTCATTATCTGTCATTACCTATCACAAACTATCATTCCTCTAATTTATGCGTATAGGTCAAGAATCACCCTGTATACAGAAAAATTTCCATACGTGAAATATGAATTTTACTAAATATAATTTCTTTATTTAATATTTTCCTTTCTACTTATTTTATACTTTGCTTTGTCCCTGCGTGATAACTGTTTTAAACCAAATTTTAGTCACAGGCGGACTACAGATAAATGCTTTTATTTGCGCAGACTTCATACAAAATTAGTTTTTCGGCAGTACATTGTGCAGTTCAATGTTACACTGGAGTTTTCACTAAAACGCTTCGAGCTTTGGTATTTAAATAGATCATTGCCAATGCCAGAATTATTTACACTCCTTTGTGAGAGACATTTTAAACACTATCTATTAATGTTTGATTGTCGTCTACATTTTTGACTTTGACCTATTTTGTGATTCAGAAAAATAAATTTTATAATATAGTTTCACAATAAATAAAAAACGTACATATAATAATTTATAAATAATAAATAATATTAATATTTATAATAAAAGTGTATGTTAAATGATTGAGGTTAAGCTTGGTGGTATCACGTAGTAGTGCAGTTGCAAATTGGCCTCTTTATACAGGGTGTTATTTAAGTAAGCGTACCGATGGTTCAAAACTAACCCCATACCCATAGATAGTAAATCTGGCGACAAATTTTGTTTTACATGCTTTCTATAAGAACTGGAACCCCTTAAAACTAACTAATTACATCATGGTTCAATTTTTTTAAAAATAAAAATCAATGTGTTCTCTGGGAAAAAATTCACACCTGTCACAATTGACATAAAGATTATTAGAATCGCTGCAGATAATAGGTATTGAAGACATTCACAATAATAAACTATACAGGGTGTTAAAAAAAATAGAGGTCACGGATTTAAAGGAGGATAACAATAATAATAATAGAACAGCTCTGCAGGCCTTATAGGCCCATGGCTTTTTTACATATTTCTTTCCATTCCAATCTATTTAGAGTCTTTATTTCCCAGTCTTTTATATTGAGTCTATTTAAATCTTTAAATACGGAGTCACACCACTTTCCCTTAGGACGTCCTATTCTCTTCTTTATCCCTGTCCTTCCTTTGAAAACCTTCTTCACTATTCTGTCCTCTGGTAGCCGCATTATATATGTCCCAACCATCTTAGTCTTTTAGCTTTAATTAAACCGGTTATTGCACTGTCACCATATAAATGCATCACTTCCGCATTTGTCCGTCTTCTCACCATTTCTTCTTTTTTTCCACCGAATATTTTCCTTAACGTTTTTCTTTCCCACACCTTCAATTTTAAAATGTCACTTTGTTTTAATGCCCACAGTTCACACCCGTACATTACTATCGGTCTTATCACTTTATTGTAAATCCACACTTTTGTTGTTCATGATATATGTTTCGATTTTAGCAACCCATGTAGCATCCCAACACATTTACTTCCCTTAGTTAGCCTAGTGCTAATTTCCACACTCTCTTCACAATTATTGGTTAAAGTCACTCCCGAATAAATGAAACACTTAACCTCTTCAAACTTATAAATCTTCCCATTTTCACTTTTCACTACTAAAATTCCTAAGTCCCTTTGTTGTATTTTGTCTATACTCATATATTTTGTCTTGTTTTCATTTATTTTTAATCCCACTTCTTTCGCTGTTCTTTCTAATCTCTTAACCACCTCCTGTATTTCTTGCCTTGACCTTGTTAATATCGCTATATCGTCCGCGTAGTCTAATATTTGATGTTTCTTCCCGTATAAGTTTTCGGAGCTATAAATCTCTGCTTTCCTTATGACCCATTCCAGAACCAAATTGAAAAATATTGGCGACAATGGGTCTCCTTGCCGTAATCCTTTTCGAACTCGGAAGCTTTCGGATGTTACACCGTCCACTTTTACTTTACACTTATTGTCTTTTTGTGTTAATTCTATGAGTCGTACTAAGTTTCTCAGATATCTGGAGTTTTCTTAGTATTTCGTACAGTTTGTTCATCTTTATAGAATTATAAGTCTGTTTGAAAGGTGGTTAATACATATAAAAACAATTGCGCAAGGAAAAACTGATTTCCCATGTTAAACGCATATGGCCCGGTTCTCGTGTTACACCCGGTACATACTCTTTATTCATACAAATGTTCATTTAATTTTCTTTTACTCTCTCTAGTTCGAATTCTCTCTAATTCGAACAAATTCAAATTCCCCTTGCGAATTCGATTTATATATATCCCTTAAATTAAAAGAAAAAGTACTCAAAATTTCAGATTTATAATTGGCAAGAGCCAACAAAGTGTCTGACATCTGGTGGCAAAATAAAACATATAAGTTGTAGGGAAAACGTTGTGCTGTCATATAGGGTTATAAGTAAATAGCAACCAAAAATGACCAGCAAATCGAAGAAATATTGTTCTGTACCGCAGTGCAATAATTATACAAGTGCTGACATTTCCGTTCATTATTTCCCAAAAAGAGAAATATTAAAAAATATGTGGAAAATCGCGTTAAAAATCGGAAAGGACATATCACCGTTCATGAACGTGTGTTCACAACATTTTTTACATAAGCGTTTTATTCCATATAAGTATTTATAAAAATTTATGCTTTAAAATATTATTAGATTGTTTTTGTAGTTAGTAATAGAAAAATATTAAAAAGAAATGGTAAACCAAGCCAAAAATTACCTAAAGAAAATTCGACAAAATCCCTGTACAGAGAAGAAAAATAAAGAGACGTTACCTGTAAATAGTAACTATTATTCTTTAATATTATATATTTTAAATTGTTTATAGAAAAGATAGAGAAGAAGAACAAACTATAATAATACCAGAAGTTGAGCAACAGCAAGAGAAGAAGACGTGCAAAACAAAGAACTTGATGTGCATTTGTATTTAATGTTATTACGATTTAATGATACGCCCCTTTCAAATTAGATGTTTGAACACACAGTCCATTTATTTCTATATTATTCTGTTTATCTGTCTTATATCCGCACAAGTATGTCCAGCTAAAAATAATTAAATAAGTAGTTAACATGCAGATAACTTCAATTTTGAATCTTATTTTACCTTTATATACTGCTTCTCCTTCGACCATAGGCCGCACAGCACCATTTAAATAAATGTATATGTCTGACATTGTGATAAACACATTTAATTTCATTTAAAAATAACAAAATATCCTCAAAACAAAGCATCAAAATACAACTAGCACAAACGTAAAATATAATGTTTTCCCTATAAGTCGGTCATTAGTGCTGCCACCTCTAGGATGTGGCTCTCCCGGATACAAATATGTGAAAGTTTCAGAAAATAAAATAAAAATATTAGAATGTCCCTTTGGAACAAACTCTTTCGGATTTCCTAAATCTGGGATTGGGAGTAATTTGTGTTAGAAAAGATAAAATAAAATGATTAATTAGTGTATCGATTGCGACTGATACGATTTCTTCAAATCTGCAATGCATTATTGGCCTGGCTGCAGCATCCGATCTCCAGGAACCAAGCCTTGCCTTGACCAACATCGCTTCCTCGCCCGAACCTTGGCCCAAATGCTAACACTGCCACGCCAGTAAGTCGCACAAAACTACGAGTAAATCCCAAATTGCATTACACGTACACGTCACCCCACAACACCCACTTCGCAATGTTACACCGTTTCAGATTCATTATTAATATAACAAGATTACTTCATTGTAATAAATTACGCTATACCCGATACGATTTTTCAGTATACGCTTCACAACTTAATTGATAATTTACCATAATAGGGTCAAGATTAACAATGATTCATTTAAATTGTTCTGTTAATCTGTTTTTGTAAATATTAGTATGACAAATTTTGCTTTTGTTATTTTAAATACAAAAAGAGAAATTAAAAAAAAATATTGATTGTCAAAACTGACGGTAAACGTTTTTTGCATAAACGTACAATTTATATTGTTTTTTTTTTTATTCCATTTACCTTCACCAATCAAGAGTATGCAGACATGCAAATGGTTTATGACAAAATAGGTCAAAGTCAAATGTATAGACGACAATCAAACATTAATAGATAGTGTTTAAAATGTCTCTCACAAAGGAGTGTAAATAATTCTGGCATTGGCAATGATCTATTTAAATACCAAAGCTCGAAGCGTTTTAGTGAAAACTCCAGTTTAACATTGAACTGCACAATGTACTGCCGAAAAACTAATTTTGTATGAAGTCTGTGTGCAAATAAAAGCATTTATCTCTAGTCCGATTTTAACTAAAATTTGCTTTAAAAGAGTTGTCACGCAGGGACAAAGCAAAGTATAAAATAAGTAGAAAGAAAAATATTAAATAAAGAAATTATATTTAGTAAAATTCATATTTTACGTATGGAAATTTTTCTGTATATTGACAAATATACCGTGATCAATATGTTTCTGAACATATATTTTATATTTTATGTACAAGTGTTTTACGATAAGATGTCAATACTTAAACCATATATTCTTTAAACAATTTTAAGCAAAAACTAAACAATCATGTATTTGATCTCGTCTCCTATAGGTTGGGAGCAGCAACGTTTTGAAGACAACTCAAAAGGAAGGGAAGAAGAGATGTATATATTTTGGTCTCTAATTTGAAAACAGATAAAATTACTAAACTTGAACACAGGACATAATTTAGCATAGAAAACACACAATTCGGTCATACGGAAAATAATATATCCATTTTTAGGAGACACAGCGCACATAATATAATTTAATTTACTATAGTATAGGAATGGGGGATTCCAGCTCAATCGAATTAAAGGAAAATAGTAAAAAAATACGAATGTATATGCTGAATAACG
This sequence comes from Ophonus ardosiacus, assembly GCA_943142095.1. Lineage (NCBI taxonomy): Eukaryota > Metazoa > Arthropoda > Insecta > Coleoptera > Carabidae > Ophonus > Ophonus ardosiacus. Next base: position 44,045,969 of record OW964833.1, on the reverse strand, counting down.
AATATTAATAAAAAAAAATGATATGGTATAATTGAGATATTTCGGAAATAAGGGGTTTTTTGTTATAGCCCTTCGACACGTATATGAAATCTATATATAATATTTTGATTGGCGACCGAAAGACCGCCTATACATGCATAACAAATAGCGTGTTAGGAGGTGGGGGTTACTACCAATGGCAGTATGTAGACTTATACAGTGTCATAATATTCATTTATTTGATGTAAATATAACTTACAATAGCATATATTTCAAGAATATTTAGGTCCATGATGAAAACAGTTTGATATAAAAACACATAAATGTGACGTCACGTCAATCTTTTCAAAATTCGGGAGACCCTAACTCGCTTATTAATAGGAATTTTCTCACCGGTTTTCCATCGATAGTTTTAGTTTTCCTAATATTTTCAGATGAAATTATAAAAAAATAAAATGGTGGAATTCCTCATTGATTAATTTTCAATTTTCTATGTGTGTGCTGTGCGCCCTATGTTTTGCGTGCATCTTTGTAACATTTCATGATAGTTCGAATGAATATTTGTAAATACCTCTACGAGGGTGAAACACGTGTCAGTCATTTGCTGGTTAAAATGGACATCAAACTTATTTGTATAAATTTAATCATAAATAACAAAACCAAATAATAACACGAACTCGAAATCAAATCTGACAAAATTTATAAAAAAAATCACAATCAAAGACAAACATGTGTTTTTCTTATTATTATTATTGCTATTATTATTATTATTATTATTATTATTATTATTATTATTATTATTATTATTTAAAAATGGCAGGTACTTCTTCTTTTACTTCTTATTTTCACTACGTTTTGTGTGGCATTATAAAATCCCTGACAAAATTCTGTTTTCTATGCTAAACAATATGTGCTAAATTATGTTCTATGCTAGTTGTAAAGCCACCTTAATGGCATGTTTTTTTTTTTAGTTTTGGCAAAAAATTAAGCGTTTTTAAATTAAATATTTTCAAATCTGAATTAGTATGATAACAACGAAAAAATCAAATTTGACAGATTTGTCAATTTATTATTTTAAATATATTCAATAGCTTATTAAATGTAGAAATCGTCAAATATATCTTGTACTCATTTCCACACATTAAAAAATAAATAAATGAAAATAAATTATATTACAGAAAAAACGCGATACATAAATTTGCTTTTCTGTTTTAATTCCACGACTGTAGCATTATAACATTGTAATGTTATAAATTTTCATGTACTTTTTGCAATTCAAAATACGAAATGAAACTTATATTTGTCGCATTGTTGCCTAAAATAATTTGCGAAGCAATACGCAAAGAAAAACTGTTTTCCTATTTTAAACGCCTATACAGATTGTTATGTAAGTAAGCGTACAACATTGCACCTATGGTACAACTAACCCTATATACAGGATGTTCATTTTTAAGTGGCCACCATTGCTATCTCGAGAACTATAAGAGTTAATGACGGTTCAATAGGCAAACAATTTCTATTTCACAAGAAATTTAAAGAAAGAAAAAATAGTTTTTTCGGCCAGTGGTTCTCAAAATATGGGACCCAACTTTTTTATTATAAATGAAAACATATATTTTTTTATTTCTTCATTCTCTAGAGAATTTAATTCTGAATTCAGTGATATAATACTTTTATACCCTTACATAACGATTTTTTTGAGAAAAATGCATGTAAAGTTTTATACTGATTTGATAAAAATATGGCTATAATAAGATTGCCATGGGAAGAAATGCATACGTGTTAATTAGAGTGCCATGAAAAATATACGTGAATATTTTGTTTGCGTTGACATTTATGATCAATTAAAAGAACAAAGTATTCACTTCTTTCTGTCAGGGCACTCTGATTCTATTAAAAAAAAATAAAAAATAGCACTTATTCATATTATCCATTGCTGGGTGTGCCAATCTGCTTTGTGCACAGATTTCGGTATTGATAATGACATATTTGTACCGTGCGGGCGTTTACCAAACGTCACCTTACGGGCACTCATTGCCGACGTGGAGCGTGCACTACATGGGTCATTTTTGTGTCATTTCAAATTGGACATATTTCATTTGGTGTCGGTCGGGATCGAACCCGGGTCCCCAGATTCGCGACCAGACACTCACGCACGCGGCCACGAGATCCCATTACAAAATATACGAAATGAATATTGTTTATTGATTTACATATTTACAATTATTATTTGCTGCATTTTTGTCTAAAATAATTTGGGAAGCAATATGCAAAAAAAACTGTATTTTTATGTCAAACGCCTATGTACAAATGTATTCCACCCAGTAGGTACTTATATTTAAATATTAATTGAAGTATTTCTTATATTTTTCAAAATATAATTATTCTTTATATGAGTAGTAAGTTGATACGCCAAATGGCTTAACTTAAATTTGTTTCTTTGAAGAATTTGGTTCGAGTAGAAATATCCAAAGGAAATAAAACGGATTCGAATTCAACTTTGACGTAATCTGACGACCAAAGAGACTTCTTTTTACTTTTTGGTATTTTGTTATTTTTAGAAAAAGTTGAGCTTTTCTGTAAAAGGCGAATTGAGTAGAAAAAACAACATGCAGAAAGAACACTACAGTTATTTATTAACAGTATCCTGTATACTGTTTCAAAGAAAGTGTAAATAATTTTAAGGGCATATAGTACTGACCAAATTGATTAGAAAAAGCTTAATCAACATGGGTCCGATCTTCAATAGTTTCCGAGATATGAGGCAGTGAAAAATGAGTTTTTACGGGGTTTGCCTCTGCTATTTTGAAAACTATAAGAGTTACGACGTTAATAATTAAATAAAACTTTTTGTTTACCCTTCAGAGGTCATCTTAGATGTGCTTTTGTTAAATAATTGTAATAAGTTCAATGTTGTGGCAACCTTGGCCAATATTTAATTTTCATATAACTTCGTAACTAATAGAAATTGATAAAAATGTTTCATATAAAATTTTATTGTTTTTTTATATTGACACAGACAAAATTTTGTTCGATCACTATTATTGTCAGTTTTTCTTCGATTTTTCATTTATCTCGAAAACAGTTGAAAATGAGATCTATGTTGATTAAGCTTTTTTTACACTTTCTTTGAAACAGCCTGTATATTTTTTTTTCGTATGTAGAAATTTGAAACGCCATATTGCGGTAGAATTTTCTACTGAATATAAATTGACGAAGAAGGAGAAGATAATTGATAATTTAATTTCAGAATGTTTTTATATTTTTCATTATATATATATATATATATATATATATATATATATATATATATATATATATATATTATTATTATTATTATTATTAACAAATATAATTAGTTTTACGACATTTTATCACATTACAAATGCTCATACGATATTTTATAACGTGCAATATATCACATGTACCAAGTTTGGTAACCTAACCTAACTATCCCTTATCTAACCAAAATGTGTGATATTTTCAACGAAATAAAATGTAGTCTGATCATTTCAGTGGCGTACCCAGAGGGGGGGCGATGGGGCCGATTGCCCCCCCCCCCCCCCCTAGACCTACGTATTTTTGTTATTTACACATACATACGTAATTTGGGGAATGCCAAAAAAGCTTTGTATTTAAAAAAGTATGTACTCTTTGTCTTTTCATATTTGTGTTGGAAATTCTTAATCTACAAGAAATAAAAAATAACAATATGACACCCAAATATAGCCACCTAATAAAGATTATCATTTGTGGAGATCTTAAATATTGCTTGGTCTTTAGTTTTATTAAATATGGGTGTTCAATTCGAATTCACTATAGATCAAGGGTTAACAATCATTTGTGCTTTTGTCGTCGTTTCAATTTTAAGTATTTAAAGTAAAAAAAAAATTAACATTGCCTGTTAGTACAGCGTCGCCAGAGAGGAGTTTTTCAACACTTCGTCGATTAAATACAACGTAATTACGAAATAAAATGGGCGAAGAGAGGTTAACAGGTTTAGCACTTCTACACATTCACCGAAATATTAATATAGTTGCTGGAAAAATAATAGAACGTTTCGCAAAAAGATCCAACCGTAAATTAGATTTCGTAATATAATCTCGTATCATCTCTGTGTGATATAATAATATACAATAGGTAATATTTTTTTCTTCATGTTCTTATTTAAAATATCTTATTTTCTTGTTTAGTGTTTCTTATATTTTTATGTTAACCTTCCTACCTTAATATCTTATAAAACATAAATATGACAAAATAAATACATGAAATTATTTAGTCGCCCCCCCTAGACCAAAATCCTGGGAACGCCACTGGATCATTTGTAGTGCGATAAAACGTCGGGATACGAATATAATTAGTTTCCCATTACTAAATTCATTTGTTGTGTATGCCTGATACTCATTGTACAAATATTATGATTATGAAGTACTGTTTTATTTTGCGCTAATATTGAAAAATACAAAATGTAAAATTTCGTCAAATATGTTTTATCGAGTGTATTTTTGGTAGATTTGAGTAGAATAGCTCATATAAATTTACAAAATTCAGTGTTGGATGTTTGTTAGTTGTTAGTTTATGTAGGAATAAATAAAAAACTAAATGACGTAGAAAATATCACGTAGTTATATTGTAGTTTTTATTTCTTATTTGTTTACGTACTAATCCCGAAATAATGAATCTTGCTTTGCTATGTTGAACTTCATATTAAATTTGTATAAAGTAAGACATAATTTAATATTCTAAAACATGAAATTAATTATGAGATACATGCATACAGTAATCCGATCAATATATGAAAATTAATAATGTTAAAAAGTAAATTAGGTATTCAGTTTAAAAGGATAAAAGGTAATTTGAAACCGAATTAATATGTTAAAAGGAGAATATTATGTATATATTTTAATTATATTAAATACTATTAATGTGAAATGGAATACATAAAATGAAAATTATTGCTTATAAATAAATAAAATTTGATTAATATTTTGTTTTAGTATTTCGGGATTAGCAGTTAAAATAATGAATAGTTAATAAATATTAGTTAATTTAATTAACATAGTTATGCGGTGTTGCTATAAATGTTATATCTAATTTAATAATTTGGTTCAACTTTAAATAATACACATTTTAAGGAAGGTAGTTAATAAATATATCGATTTATTATGAAAATATATGAAATATTAAAATAGGCACTGAAAAATAATATAAAAGGTTGACTACCTTTTTTACTCGATTAATAATAATTAGAGTATGTTTTGAATTTATATAGGAGCGCAATAAGGAGTTACTGTTACTGTTTTACAAGTTTTAGCATTTCACATTTTATGTATTTTTATGTAGTGATGGCCAATTATAAATCGATTCAATTATTGTTAATACTTTTTTTTTATATGCTGTAATTTAAGTATTATTTCTCATTCTTTTGATTCTTACCAAGTGTTAAAATTAATTTTAAGGAAGTGTCTACTGCAATGACGATTGTCGCAAAAAAAAATTAGTGAACTGTTGCACCTGGACCAGACGGAATCTAGCGGCCACTTCTCGAATCTGCCAATTAGGAATTGCCAGTTAGGTATTGTTTTGGTTGTTTTTCTTTTATAAGAAAAACTATAACAATACCTAACCGACAATTCATAATTGGCAGACAGCAGTTTTTAGGTACTGTTCGAGAAGTAGCCGCTCTGCGCATGTGTGACTGTTCACTATTTTTTTGCGGCTCTGTCTGGACGCACTAGTAGACACTCCCTTATTTTAATTTAATTTTTTTATGTGTTTGAGTTATGTGTTTGCTCAAATTTCAACAATAAATAATGTAGACCAATAGTAATTTTAATATTACAAATTCAGTAATGTATATGTATATTTATCTATCTTGAGTCGATTTAATGAAAATGTGCGGCCATCACTAAATACTAATTTAGTGTACATTCTTCACTAATATTTTTTTACAGTTACGTTACAATGGGTATAGACCTTGGAAACCTTGCTGCCTTGAGAACATTTAGAGTACTACGTGCCCTAAAAACAGTAGCCATTGTGCCAGGTACTATTTACTAATTTGACACATATAACAATCGTATTCTTGAAGTAAATACCGAAAAATCATCCATACGGTATCATTCGGTCTTTCATTACCCATAAGTCTAATTTTTTTCATTCTCTGTTAAAAAACCAATGATCAGTGGTGTGTTAGGTTCGGAAGAGTTTAGAATATAGGTCCGGAATTTTTTGTCAAAGCAGGAGTGCGTTCCGGAATTTTTCCCAAATATTTAAAATAAAATTGAGGAGCTTTTGGCAAAGGAACCATAGTCCAAATATTGTAAATATGAGTTACATACAGGAACTTCAGGTTTAAAGTATTTGCCAGAGGCTTTATTTGATTGGTGTCTAATAGACTCCACATAAGTTTACAACTACAAGATATATTTTGTTTTATTTTATTTATATTACTATATTCTTCTAAATTCTAACCTTTAAGTACTCGCGTGCTCTGTGTGACGTTAGTGCTCGCGTGGCGTCATATGACGGCAAATCATGAAATAAGTGTTTTTCGGTTCATTTTTGGTGGAAAAAAATAAAAAAAAATTAAGTTAATGTTAAACATTTTCTTATCAATTCAACATAATTACATTCTCAATATTTTAAAAATATAAACAATAAAATATAATTTACATTTGAACAATGGGTTCTTTGATGTTCCTGGCAGACATGTATTGGGCAGGTTATACAAGTTTTTTTTTGACCTGGGGCAGATGTGACACCTTTTTTGGGTTCTTGGCCCAGACACTGCAGGTGGGTCGACGACCATTGCCTCGTCAAAGTGGGTTTGCTTTTGAACTTACTGGTGCACTGTACTACTAAAATGATTATAGCTTCAAACTTATCATAGAAAAATATTAATAATGGGCATTTATATATCTTAAAACTATGACAAAAGAATAATTTCGGGGTAGAATTCCGGAGAAAAAAGTATATGAAAATTACAATACTTTAAACTTCCGTTGGCGTCATATGACACCACGCGAGTACTTAGAGGTATTACGAAATAAGGATATTTCCTCCAAAAATTCTATTTAATGTATTAAACTAGTGACGAAGTATACATGTATAATAAATATACTAATGGGAGCAGGCGAGCAAAGCTCAACTTAGATGGAAGCATCCTAGTTATGAACTATTACCACCGATAAATTTGAATGACTTCCCTGACAGTTACAATTTTTTATTGTGTTTCTGGCGTAAAAGTACAATTATAAAGTCAAATCCACATAAAACAATGTTAATTGTTATAATTTTTACTAGTTGTATAACTAAAACTTAATTTTTCTCAAAATGATTTGCACAAACAAATACTTGTTTTATATTTGGACCTAAATTTTATTTTCTTTTCTTCTTTCATCCTTTGGTAAACTATAAGAACATAACAAGAACGCATTATTTAAAAGAAGAATCCAAATACAAGATAGTTTTTAGTATGGTACAACTCGCGAATGACAGTTGACTTTTAAATTATTTTGTAGATGTGGTTTTTTTTCATAAATTTGTCTTATTATTTGAATTTGAAAGAAAACTGGCCTTTATGTATTGTGTTAGAGAAGACTAGAATTGTATTCCTTACCAATGGAATACTAGGAACCATTTAAAATGATCTTGCCCACAGGATTCAGACATGTATTTAAAAAAATTAATTACGCGAATTATGATTCGTTCGACTCAGATGCAAGCAACTCTCCATTCGGAACTACTCTCAGATGAAATTAAAAATAAGCCCATTTCGTAGAATTGTCAAGCTAAATAGTTTAAAACTCAAAATATTATGTTGAAATCAAAATAAATGAAAAATGATTAAAATATTTTAAATGCACCCCTGTTTTGTTATTCTGCTACTATGCAGGTGCCGTAGTTATCCATTTATTTTCAGCAAGACATAGTAATGTATGTCTGGGATTTCCTAGTGCAGTATTTAAATGGGTACTTGCAAAAATTCTCAAATCATAGGGCAAAATTACGAATAGAAACCACATCAATAAAATAATTTAAACGTCAACTTTCATTTTCTAGTCGTACTATCTGTCACTTTTAAGAGCATTACCGGTCGCTCAGCGAAATCAGTTTTGTAGCTAGTATGACACTAGTGCAGACAAACTTCTTACGTTCCCCCACTTCTTTTAAGATTGCTAAGTATATTTCTCTCTATCTGCTTTTATATGTGTTTGTCCTTGTTTAAAGCATAAGGGGAAAACTCAGCCCGTGTTGTGAAGCAAATTGTTGGAGTGAGAGAGGAGATGTGTGCAGTAGAGGGAGAACATATTCTCCTAACACTTTCTCCTCCATATTCTATCGTTCCGATTTCTGAAATAAGCGGCAAAAAGGGGTTTAGTAGAAATCAAATCACAGCTAAACTAAAAGAGATAATGTAGATTTTTTTTCACAGATTTACTACTAAAGGTGGGCGCTATGGGGGTGACCCAAACATTTTTTGTATAAAGTACAGCTATCGTGTAAAAAATAAATTTTAAAATAGCCATTTTTATGATGTTTTTCGAACTAAATTTAAATGCAATAGAAATTAATAATTGGTCAGCCCCATGCATTGATCTATCTACTACACAATGGTATCAAGTTTGAAGTTATAACTTAATATTTACGAGTGTAGCTTGATTTCTACTAAAGTGCTGTTTAGCATAGCACCGGCAATCGCCTTAATACCGGATTCTCCAGTTATGAGTACTTTGGGCTAGCGCGCGCATACTAAAGTGCACAAATTTTATTACATATTTCTATAAAGTTCATAGCTAGCGTGGCGCTATTGTTACTCTATATCACCATCGCCGGCTCTCATTTAATAAAATTTGAATTTAGTCAACATTTTCAGCCCATTTGTAGACTTTTCTCAGGCACCATGCGAGTACTCGTCTTACTAAAACTAACGCGGGTTAATAAAAACCCTAAATATAACCAAAATTTCAAGCAAATGTCCTTCAAAAGTAAAACTTGTCCTATTTGAGAATTTTTTACATCGTATGGTACTATAGAAGTTGTAAATTTATTACTGTGAAATCACTGAAATTGCATGATTAAATACGAAATTGTAAATGCTTGTAAATTTATGAAGATGTAAAACAGGCTTTAGTAATGTAAACAGTGACTGATTTTTGATCTCGTAAAAATGGTGAAAACAACAACGGTCATTGGCATCAAGGAAACGTAACGAATTATTACAGCTCTGTAACAAAAACCAACTACGGGAACATTCGTAGTTGCAGTGAACGAGCGTAATAAGCTAAAGATCTTTGCTATATTTTTGGATTAACCTTTCCTTCATTCCTGCTCATATACTTATTTTGAGCACAAGAATGAAGGAAAGATAAACGTAGGGGACTTTTGGACTATGTTTTGTTTTACCAAACGGGACCCATTCCTTAGAGGATGGTCTCCCTCAAGGTAGTATGGAGGAATTGTACCCAATTTACAATTCCTGGATATAAATTCTTTACCATACCCTATATGCAGATCGGCGCTGGTATGTAATCAGTAGAAGTAACTGAGGACAGGCAACCCCACCTAGTGGTACAACATATGAAGTACTATTGGCATTAACTTTAAACTGAAAATATATAGATGTCTCTGTTGTATTTGGAAGTTTATTTCTTACTTTGTAAATATGTAATACATTTATGGATTAAAACTTTTAAGGATACCAAACAATTTGATTAAACCGTTTGTAACAAAAAGTATCTTAGTTACAAATTATTACAGTTTACAGTTTGAGCGTGTCTGCAAAAATTTCGTATAATAATTATTAATTATGTAATAGCTCATTAATTTTTATTTTCCCATTACTCAACATCCAGTAAATAGTTTTCTAAAACTTAAGAATAATCTTGAGTTAATTTAAGTTACAAATATCTTTAATAGTAAGGGAGGTAAAAAGTTTTTTTGTATGATTATCTCAAATTCAAAAAACAGACTAAGGTTGTTTTGCCAAAAGCTGTGATTCGCAACCTAAGCAATCAAATCGAGATGATTTGAAAGAATCACGTTTCTTCGTTTTCTGTTCGCTATCTCTATTCTTTCATTTTGTGATCGCAACACAACATACCCCTTCCCCTGAATGCTGAATAATTATTTTTCTTCGCATAGATTCAATCATAGAACTGTCTTTCAAAAATGGCTGAAACTCATATTTCATATAATGAATAGAAGTGGACCTATTTTTGACAAAGTCATATGACCCACTATAGATTTAAAAATCATCCTCCTAGTGAGGTCTGTCTTTGAACAAATCTCAACGGAAATGTTATCTCAACACCAGTATATTTTGCACCTCTCTTTCAACTTCTCGTAATTCCCTTCTTTGATGTTTGCTAACATTCCAAATCTTCTTCTTCCTCATCCCCTCCCTCCATGTACTGCCCTTCAGTTATAATTTTCTGAATACAATCTCTCCTTAAATGCTGAATCAAGTTAGCCTCCGTCTGCCTTATTTTTCTCTAAATTCTTCTCTCTTCTCGCATCATTATCAACACCTCATCATTCTGGACTCTTTCTCTCTCCCTCTCTGTCTGTCTCTTTCTTAGTGCTTTCATATACACGTTAATTCGTTAATTAATGAAGAAAATATGTCAGTTTGCATGTCTCACATTTGACGCTAAAAGACGTTCATATTATACCAGTTTATTGTTTCTTTAATATTATTTTTAACAGTGACTCAAAAAAATCACGATTAAACTAATGGGGTCCTCTACTCTAATTTTTTTATTTTAGATGAAAGTTCGTTTAATTTTGAAGCAATTCGTAGTTTTAAAAATTCTTAATTGTCTTTAGTTTAACTGCATTTGATTTTTAAAGTCAATATGACGTCACGGCGACACTTCTTTCTCTCGCTCAGCACCAGACTCTACAGTAGGCTGCGAGAGAAAGATGGCAATAGAGTGACATCACAGTGACACTAACAACAAATATCAAATATCTCCTAAAGTAATCATTTAAAAAATGTTTTTTTTTTCATCTTAATCGTTGTTTATTGAGAAGTACTTTAAGTACAAAGTGTACATTTTATTATTTTTTGTTATAGTGGAGGACCCCATTATTATTTAGAAAATCACAATTACAAGACGAAGAAACGCGGCTAATAACTTATGTCCCATAAGTTTTGGCACAAATTTCAGAGTCTATAAAAGGCATAATAAGAAATTTACTATACAAACAAAAATTTGTTTAACAAGTTTACTTAACTGGGGACAATTTTTATAATTTCTTCTACAATGGTACATTTCCAATGGCTTCCTTGAGGGTTCCAATCCAAAATAATCCTTTATTAATGGTAATTTATAAGTTTGTTCGTTTCGGAATTATTTGGTTATACATGACCGTTCTGGTACTCGTGAGTAAACAATACACCACTGTTTATAATATCATATATACATTGTTTTTGATTTGTATTTGACATTTAAGTAAGCGCAAATCATCAGTACCGTTAATAATTCATCAAAAATACTTTTCAAATTGTTTTATTAGCAGAAACAACAAAAACTGTTGTTTTAGATCTTTTTAAAGGTCTTCTTTTTAAACTTTCAAAAGTTCATTTAAATTAAGATCGGGTGTCAAATTAAATAAGACGTACTTCATTTATCCATATATATTTCGAAAATATTTAATTTTGAAATTATTCACCTTAACTCATATTTTTATCAAGAAGCAAATTTATTTTCTATTGAAAATAATAGCTCTACTTTCAAGATACGATTGTTATATTCTTGTTCTTGCCAAATAATAAACATCTTCTAAATGTTGTATTTGTTCGTCGCAGGTTTAAAAACCATCGTTGGTGCAGTCATAGAATCTGTCAAAAATCTAAGAGATGTGATCATTCTAACAATGTTCTCCCTGTCCGTTTTTGCTTTAATGGGTCTACAAATTTATATGGGTGTTCTTACGCAGAAATGTATAAAGAATTTTCCAAATGACGGCTCATGGGGCAATTTGACAGCAGATAACTGGGAACGATTTGTTAGCAATGAAAGTAAGTCATAACCAAAGTAAAATGTGGCTAAAATGGGAGAATACCTATGATTATAAATTCTTTAATTTTATTTATTTTATACTTATATAATTTTATGTGACAAATTATTTGCGATTCAAATTTTTATACACCTATACCTAATATACCTTGTAGAATGGGGTATGTGACTAAATTTTGATTTTTACTTATATGATACTAGACCAAAAAATAAAATACCCGTATTTTTTTAAATTAATTAATTATTCGTAGTTTACGAGAAAATAATTATTAAAACTTTGGAAAAGGGATCTGTGACGTCAGTAGGGTAGAATGATAGAAGAAGACAGTTAGACTGAGATAGATATATTGTGGTAGGCGAAAGTGATAGCATCTGTCACTTTCGCCATTCCATAACCTATCACAACATATCTATCTCAGTCTAACTGTCTTCTACCATTCTACCCTACTGACGTCACAGATCCCTTCTCCAAAACAATAATTGCTAATAACAATATTACAAACTAATGTTTAGTTTTTATTATTATAATGAGAAGCTATAGAGGTTTGTTTTTATATATTATGATTTATATATTGAAATTCGATTATGGTCACATACCCCATTGTCATGCAATATCTGTAGAGATAAGTATAATGCGGGACACTAATCTTGACCTGAGGGGTAAGGGAAAGAAATGCTCATATCGTGATATTCCATAGACGCCGTCAAATAATAATTATTACAGTAACTTTGTGCTTCTAACTCATTTCTGTACGCTTATGATCCGATTATAAACAAGACAGGACCTATTACGAACACAAATTGTACAGATCAACTGCCAATATAAGAAAGACTGCGTAGCTTTAAAACTTATTTGGGCAACTGTTATATGTTATATTATGTATGCGAAAAGAAAATTAATTGTATTTGGTGTGGATTTTGAGCGCGTATATTAGACAGTGATTTGTGCTAACATATTTTCCGTAGTTCATCTTTCGTGTCCCGCACTATAACTTAACTGCATATTTATATGTATCGTACAGAAAAGCTTGAACTAATCTGAATAATATGATTCTTTTATGGAAAAACTGTGTAACTTTAATTGCAGCCTAAACATTTTTTTCTTACTTTAAAAATAAATATTATTAGAAGTACAAAATGAAACCATAATGACATTATGAGGCTTTTTAATGTTTGTGTTGCAGCGCCTCTGTGTCAAGCTCTTGAACTATGATTATAATTTAATTGGAGCATGTTGTAGAATGTAGATAGATAATCTTTCTCCGTGTATTATTATTCTGAATATTACTATAAAGTGACGTAGTTTCAAACTTTATCATTACGTATTTTTTTATATCTTCCCATTTATTTAAATTTCAGCATAGTAATATTGTAATCAAGTGTAATTAAGTCTTAAAACTTAAAACAATTTGAAAGATTTGCATAGTATTCAGTTTTTAATTCATGTTTTAATTTCTTGACATTCTGCAATACTGCAGTTTTTGTATTGATTTTGTAATTCTAGTACTTTCTTATTTAAAACTTGAGAAAGATATTAGATATTGTAAAACATTTTATACATATTAAAGGACTAGGATTTATAGATGTAGTAAAAAACATTAAAATACTAGATAAAAAAATAATGCGAAAATGCGAAGTAAAATATCTTCGGTATAAAATTTGCAGCAAAAAAAGATTATTTGCACAAGTAATATAAAAATAACATAATTCCACCGTTTTAATGTGTGTACTGTGAATTTTATTGAGTGAATATATTTTTTTTAAATTCTGTTTTTATTTTATTGTTTTTTTTGCCTAATTAATGAATAATATTTACTTTGTACAAACGAACATACATTTATCTCGTATTTTACCATTTAGTAAGAGCCGAATATCTCTATCGTTACTCAATGAATTCAAAATATGTTTTTAGTCTCAGGTATATATTTTTTTTTCCAAGAAAAATAACAAGACATATTTTCCTCACTGCTTTTTTTATAATGTGTAATTTAAAAGTAATTAACATCAACAAAGAACTTGCAAACATTGTTCCACATTTTATAATTATAAATTTTAGTAGAATTACGTAATTTAAATCACTTATACGAACAAAAGAAAAATAAATTACTATATAAAATTAAGTTAGAAAATGGAAATGAATGCCACTTCTGCAATACGTATACGTGTATTAGTTAATTGAGCTTGTCATTGTAAGGGTACTACTTGTTATGTAAATTTAAGTGGATGAATTTAATTGAAAAGATAAAAGAATTATCCTAGCTCCAAACCAGAATACTAAAAACAAGAATGTGAACTTTGGTATTGCAATTTATCTGACAAGAACTATTTAAAATTTAACTACTTCATTAATATTTGATAAAATAATATTTTTTATATTCTTACTTAATTATTTCACAAATAATAACAGTACCCATTTACACAAACATACACCCTCAAGTTCAACAAGAAATTATTCGATTCGATGTAGATATACCCTTTATAGAGTGTGATCAATTTTGGTTGCAGTATAGCGAAACTTTTAAAATGATTAATGTAACAAAAAATTGACTACACAATTTTTTTGAATGTATTCAAACTACTAAAAATAAACTCATAATTTCTACAATACACGGAATGGTCATAATGTTAATGTTTCTATTTTAGTTTCAAGTAATAACGATAAAAAACCTTCATGACTTCCCCATATGAGACGCCTCTAGTTGAGATACAGAAACAAAAGAAAGTGTAAACATGCACCTCAATAAGTAGTATCCTCGTATCAAGTTTCAAAATTTTACTACAACTGTTATCAGAGTTATTAATAAAAATGTGATTGATGAGGTGCACTTTTAAAGGCCTGTAACTCAGTAACGAGAAGTTCCCGGACATACCTTCAAATGACATTTTTTACTCAAAATTAGCTCAGCTTTGTTATACGAGATCTGATACACCCTCAGGCATTGTCCAATTTTTTTTAAACAATTGGTAAAATCCTGGTTGTGCTTTTTCAGGTGTTCAAAACTAGTTCTGAGCAAATTTTTCGGACAACGTCCGAATTCAGGTGTAGAGTGTAGCATATACAATAACTTTAGTCAGTTCTAGAAGTTTCCAGAACGTTCCAGAATCGTACAGCTTGCGGTACTAGAATATAATGTGGGTTGTCCAGTTTTTAGGCGTAGCTGTAGCACTATTAAATGTTTAGATCCCTAACGAATTCCCATTTTAGCCACACTTGGTGATTTTAAGTTACATTTGTTGGAGATTATTGATAATGTTGTTTTGTCTTCTTTTAGCAAATTGGTACAGTGACGATAATGGTATACCACTATGTGGTAACTCGTCCGGGGCGGGCCAGTGCTTGCCCGGGTACACCTGTTTACAAGGCTATGGTGATAATCCAAATTATGGTTATACAAGTTTCGATACGTTTGGTTGGGCTTTTTTATCGGCATTTAGACTAATGACACAAGATTACTGGGAGAATTTATATCAACTTGTACTACGTTCGGCTGGTCCATGGCACATGTTGTTTTTCATAGTAATCATTTTCCTCGGTTCATTTTATTTAGTGAATTTGATTTTGGCTATTGTCGCGATGTCCTACGACGAGTTGCAGAAGAAGGCCGAAGAGGAGGAAGCAGCTGAAGAAGAAGCAATAAGGGTGAGTTTTTCATTCTCTTTCTTAAAATAGTCATAGGTAATAAGAAAATATTACCCTTCAAGAATGTAATTTTTCAAAATACATTTGTAATAGGAAAAGTCAAACTGTAAAATAATTCGCTACTGACGGGACAAAATGTTATAAGTCGATTTTTTTAATTATTGCGATTGGATTAAATTTAGTACCTACCTAAAACGTACAACCGTATTTACGCGCATGCCCATAAACTTCCACGTCTCATAGCTTTGTTCTCAGAGAAAATTCCATCAAATAAAATTTGATGAAACGAAAATTATAGCAAGACCAAAAAACCTTACCAATAGATTAATTAGAGAAGCCATAGAGATTTACAAAACCAAGAATAATAATCTCAATCTTTGTGACATATTAGAACTTAGTCGCGCATGGCTTCCAATTTTAAATATGACTTTTCGAAACATCTGTCAATAAAGAGTACGGCTGCGGTATTTCGCTACCGAAAAAGCGTCTCTGAGTTATACAGATTACTTCCCTGCCAGTTTTTGCGGACGGTTTTTCCTCTGGCAAAAGGAGAGTTTTCATGAGAAGATGCATGTTCGCCGTCCTAGTTTATGCCCAGCATGCATAATGTCTAGTAAATTGTATACTTACAAAATAGGTAACATTTATGTACTTTTTATGTTACCTTGGTTACTTATTTTTGCTTTTGTCTCGTAATTTATTTGTCATCTTCCCTGAAGAAGGCACCAGTTAATGGTGCCGAAACTTTGGAAATAATAAATTATTACAGAACAAAAACTAAAGAGGTTGTATTATTCCTAAAATTATGTATGTTGGGACTACAAATTTAATCCAAATGGAATAATTGGAAAAAATTATTTATGTCCTTTTGTCTCGACAATAGCGAACTAATTTCTATGAACATTTTCAATATATTTTGTGTCCACTCTTTGCCTCACAATTAGTGCAGCAATTCTTTTTGACACTTTTTAATATTCCAAACATGCTCATTTGGATTTGGAATCGTATAACTTTATGGACCAATATCGATAAACTAAGTATAAACTTTTATCTTAATGGCGAAAACAAAAATCTGCTGAAACGTACTTATTTCAGAATTAGATCATCTTGTATAATAGCAAATCAGATGTTAAAAAAACATAAATTATAGATCAAACGAATGAAATAATATGCTTTCTCACCATGGGTCTGCAAATTAACTATTTAAGATGTGTATGCTATTTGGAAGTGTGCTTTTTTATTAATTTGATGACATACAGAATGTCTCTAAAATAGGGGGACATGGCTTAACCACAGATTCCTGAGACTAAAATAGGACGATTTAACTAAACTTACCTTCACCGGAAAGTGTACTATTTGACCAGTATTCTCCTTCAAAGTTCATAAAAAAAAAATTAATTTTGCTTATAATTACAGAACGCTTTATTCGATTTGGATGAAATTTGATGACAGTTCATATGGGTATAGGTATAGGTGTATGCAACTTAGGTGTCCCAACATTGATTAGACCGTCACTTTTTAATGGCCACGCCGATAACGTATTTTTTTTATTTTTTCAAAAGGATACATTCAATAGTAAACTTTTCTCTCTGTGTATAATTTGTGATATCTGTTACAGTTTACACACAAAAAAAATAAAACCTGAGTGACTGCACCGTGAATTTTTTAAAATAAATTTAATCTAGCAGTCTATCCAAATGTCAAACAACTAATTTTCAATGACAGTAACAATTGCTTATGGATTGTCAAAAATTTCCTTCGCAATATTCAGAAACTAGTAACATCCGTTTGTTCGGTCTAATAGTATTTTACTACCATTATTATAAATAAGACGAGAAAATATGTTAGCTTACTACTAAACAAGTTGAGAAGATTGACAACTCGTTACTGTTATTAAAAATTAGATGTTTGGCATTTGGACTAACTGCTAGATAAAATTTGTTTTAAAAATTTCACGGTGCAGTCACTCAGGCTTTATTTTTTTCTGTGTGAACTGTAACAGATATGCTTTTTTATTAACTTCTCTTAATTCGATTGTGCTGAAATAGCCTATTACAAGTACTTTCTAGTTTTTGTTAAACGAAATGAGTTTTTTATATAAAAAATAAGTCTGGAGCAAAGTTTGTGTTTACAGGAAATAAAATTCATTTAATCTACTAAAATTCAGCAGGTTCACGTTCACGTTCCTGAAATAAGTAACTATATCTAGTATGGTTTATTCCCAGAACACACAATAAAGTTCGCCGTATTCCGTTTCTGTTGTATGAGTTGGATAGTTCTGAAACTAAACCACAGATACGGTGGCTAAATAATTGGTTACGCTCGCGCGTTTCAAATTATTTATAACTCTGGCCGCAGTCATCGAACTGCCTCTAGACAACATTAAACATACATGCAGTGGTGACCATTTAAATAGGGCCAAATATATATATATATATATATATATATATATATATATATATATATATATATATATATATATACCGTGAATATTTTTTAACGTGAAACATTGGGTTTGTCATATCCATGGTTACGATTTGACATTTGATTGACAGCAATGTATTTGCCCGTTCCATTTAAAATGAAACATAGGGAACGAATTTGACATTTGATAAGACGTCAATAGAGGTTAATTTTGTTTAAATAATTATACCTGCATTCGAAATTAAAATTAGTTGTAGAAAAAATATAGTGTGCACCTTGTGGCCGAGTGGTTTTCTGACTCGGCTAAATTTCTTACAATATTTAAATATAATCCTTCTGTTAAATTCATTCCCCATGTGTCATTTTAAATGAGACAGACAAATACATTGCTGTCAATCAAATGTCAAATCATAACTTATAGGAAAATTCAACGGTTATCTGTCTATTGACAATATGGCATTAGAGGTTAATTTTGTTTAAATAATTATACCTGTTTTCTGAAAATTAAATTTAGATGTAGAAAAAATACTATGTTCACCTTGTGCCCGAAATATGTTTAGTTCTCTCGAGTGGTTTTCTAACTCCGCTAAATTTCTTACAATATTTAAATATAATACTTCTGTCAGATTCGTTCCCTATGTTTCATTTTAAGTGGAACGGGCAAATACATTGCTGTCAATCAAATATCAAGATGTAACCTGGATATGACAAACCCTATGTTTCACGTTAAAAAATACTCACGGTATATATATACCGGGTGTTAAAAAATAAGTGTCACAAATTATGAGGGCATATAGTACTGACCAAAATGGGTAAAAAAGCTTAATCAAATGGATCTATCTGATCTTCAATAGTTTCCGAAATAAAAGGCAATGAAAAATGAGGTTTTTCGGTGTTTACCTCTGCTATCTCGAAAACTGTAAGAGTTACGACTTGATTAAATGAGACATTTTGTTTACCTTTCAGAGGTCATCTTAGATGTGTATTTGTTTTCCAAAAAAAATCGAGTAATTGTACTAAGACAAAAGTTGTGGGGACCTTTGCCAATATTTAGTTTTCTAATAACTTCGTAACTATTAGAAAGTGAAAAAAATGTTTCATATAAAATGTTATAGTTTTTTTATACTCTATTTACTGGCATAGACAAAATTTTGTTCGACCACTATCTTAGTCAGTTTTTCTTCGATTCTAATACAAAATGGCCTCTTTTTCAAAAACAGTTGAAGATCGGACCCATATTGATTAAACATTTTTTACTCATTTTGGTCAGTATTATATGACCTCATAATTTGTGACAATTTTTTTTCATTCTGCAGAATTGAGGGTAACTTGCAACTGATTGTTGACTGTTTAACTTTTGTTGATAAGATTTCCGGTTTCCTGTCAACTGGAATATACTAAATTACGTTAGTGAACTTTGGTTGACACAACCGAAGTTATCAGTTATCTTCGACCAAAGTTGACTATGTATTTTCAGCTTTAAAACATGCAAAGGCAAAGGTTCAGTGCTTCAAGCAGGTGGGTGGACTATTCGCATTGCGGAAAAATATCATGTAAAATAATATGCAGATATAAAAACATTATTCTTTGTTGGTAATCGGATATACTATCTCTAGAGAAACTGGGAGAAAAAAGTTATTTGTTCTGTGATCTATCGAAAATTTATTACATAAGAATTTCCTTTATCTCTTTTGTAAAGTACACAAATGTATCATTGAATCTAAAAATAATATTTTTCTTTGATCTTTAATAACATATATTATTGTATCCGTAAAAAGAAATTTTAAGATGTCACATTTAATACATGATTAAAGCTTTTTATTATTTAAATAGCTGTACAGGATGTTTGCCGTAAGCGAGCCAACACACAGAAAAAAAAAGAATTGAAATTTCGTCTAATAATATTTAGATATTATTTTATTAGGAAATACATATGTCTAATAATTTAGTATAATTTACAAATCTTGCTTTAACATTTTAACTAACTCGAAATAGGGAATAAATATTTTGTAAAAAATCGTTAATTTAAATATGCAAATACTTACTTTAATTACATATTTTATTTTACTATATTTTGGATTCATTATTTTTGTACTACAATTTTTGGTAATTTATCTAATGAATTAGGTAAATTAAATAGAAAATTTAAATATGTATTTAGTTAATTTCTTTATTTATATTTAGTTCAGTACTATTACAATATATATGTAGTCATTTGTTTGTATTTAATTTTACTATAATTTGTTATTACAATTAGTAGGCTGAAAAATAAGGAATTTATTTAGTTAATTTAACTACAATTTAGATTTTTTGTGCATTGCTAACTTTCTTTATTTGAAGAGATTGAAAGACGGTTAAATGAACAAAGTTGGGCGATATTATCCGATAAATTTAACGGCGAAAAAGGCAAAACAATTGAACATCATATACGCGACTTATTCAACAAAATAACATTTTTTTTAAATGGAATGCCATATTGAAAGTGGAACTATTTAAAAGTTTTTTTATCTGAATATAAATGTTTATTATCACTATGCCTCTAAAATTAAAAACAAAAGAGTGATTTCAAGTTGAAATTTAAATATTATGTCTTATTTTGATAAAAATATGACATTGTTGCTATGGAAACAACAAAACTAGCATTAAACAAAGAAAAATTGACATTTTTGTTTATTTCTTTACATTATTTATAGATGCGTTGAACAAAATGGAAAAATATACTAATAATGAATTAGTTATGTTTTTTGTAATAAAAATTCTGTAACTGGTGTTCAAACGTATTTAGAACTATATCCTATATTTTTATTAACAATTATGTACTTGTTCTTTAATCAGTGTCAATTAATAATTAATTTCGTAAATTGTTTTTGTTGTTTCCATAGCAACAATGTCATATTTGTATTGTATTTGTTTTGCATTTTTCGCCGTTAAATTTGTCGCATAATATCGCTTAATTTTGTCCATTTAACCGTCTTTCTATCTCTTGAAATAAAAAAGTTAGCAATGGTGGCCTACTTACGGCAGACACTTTGTACACGATTACAAAATAAATTGTGATTAAATAAGTCAAAAAAAAAAAAATGTACAAACTTTAAAACAATATGTGGAAAGTTTATTTGATTTAAAAGTTGTGTTACATTTTGACCAACATGTGAACACAAAACTCTCATTTCTGTAATACAAAAGTTACTGACCTTTCCGAAACGTGACCAGCAATACATACATGTATTTAACCTTGAAGTAACATATGCTGTAGAAATTATATGCTGTTAGCCCAAAATTAATATTTTCTTTATAAAAATACTTTTATTCAACAATAACTATAATGTGTTTTTAATATAATTTCTTACACACCAAATATGAAAATTGTAATATCCATTTTCAAATATTTTTATTCCTTTCCTTTGATATCACAATAAATTTAATAAATACTATTTTAATAACAATAAATTTTTATCTTGCAGTCTGATTTTTTAAAATAATAATTAATTGTTGTAGCCATTTCCTATACGAAAGATGTACGATACGAATTCTAAGGAAAAACTATATGTTTATGTCATTTTTATCATCTCAAATGATCATACGAGTATGCTGCATTATAAACTGTGTTTAACAATGTTACCATGGCTACCATATTCCAAGAATTGATCATATAGGTATCCGTGAATATTTAAAAAAAAATATAGAAATAATTTATTTATTTTATAAAATATATTACATATAAACCATTTAATTTTTTTTTTTTTAATACATGTTAATTAAAAAGCGGGCCATAGGTCATCTGATTAGTGATTTGGGTGAAGAATTTAATTCTCAACAACATGTATTTGGGACATTTTTGTCTAAAATTTAATGAGAAGTTTTGCGCAAGGAAAAACTGATTTACCATGTTAAAAGCCTATGGCCTGCTTTTTAATTAACACCCTGTATATACGCGTGAATACGAGAATCCGCGATATTGGGAGATCAATTTCTCTTGAACACCATCTATCCTGTAAAATTTAAAAAACAAAATTATGAATTTTTTTATTGTCAAAATTTCTAAACTTACCCTTTTGGTGCCTAAGTAAACTTATTTTAAAGTCGTGATAAAAATGGATTTAGTACGCGATTATTTCTAAAAATAAATGTCATGTAAACTGTCACACCAAGTAATATGTCAAAATTTAGTATTTGACAATTAATCGACGCTGGTTCCTTGAAATACTGCTGAATATTAAATCTGTTTTTACCATGACTTCAAATTAAGTTTACTCAGTTACTCAAGCAGTAAATTTGAAAATTTTGGCAATATAAAATTTAGAATATTATTCTCTAAAAGTACAAATCACTCCACAAATTGCAATTGGACTAATGATATTTGAAAAAAAAATAAAACTGTTTTTCCCATGTTTACGTATGTCACGGATTCTGGTATTCATGTAGTATATCATCCTACAATAAAATTGAATGAATTAAATTTCATTCATTCCTATTATAATACACAGTGTATGTATTTATAATAATAAGCAGAAAAGGATATTGTGTGCAGTTCTCTATTATAAAATATATGTTTGCTATTCGTAAACAAGCAAAATGTTCTGAGTCCTGCATTAGTTTAGTTTAATCCTAAATGAATGCTATGAAAACAGAATGCACGAGCAAAATAGAATTATACCCATATATGTTTAATTTAAACAAAAACATACAGAACGATTATTTCATTTGTTTAAATTTATATATAATTAAATTAATTGATAGAAATTTACGATAAAAGGAACAATGAATTAATATATTTTAATGGAATGTTTTCAATAAAAATTTTCATTATTTATATTTCATATTATTTTCATATTTTCATTTATTCAATTATTGCAATTAGTAATGAATACAATTAATTATTGAAATTTAATAACAAATAATTGAGAATCCAACTGAGCATAATAGAAATTTTTATAATCACCTATGTATAGTCTTTCCTAAACTATAAATAAAATAAATAAATAAATATATCATCACGGCATATTACCCATTTCTGGGTGTGCCAGTATCTACAACACATGTAGACATCGGTAATGATGACGATATATTTTACCGTATGGGCGCGTACCAGGCGTCACCTCACAGGGGTCACTTTTTGTGCCATTTAAAATTGGAAATATTTGGCGTCAGCCGGGATCGAACCCGGTTCCCCCAGGTTCGCGACCAGACACTCAGACACGCGGCCACGGAACTCCTCAACTATGCTTGTCCTAAATTATTTAGTTTATTTTAATTATCTTTACTCATTTTAAGTCTACCTAAAAAAATTTGATGAAACTAAAACTTCTTGTCGAATATTTCTACATTAACATGTCATTCCGCGTTTATCTCAGGATTTATGTATAAGTTATGCTTAAACACCGAAATCGCTCAACGCGAATTTTTGAAAGCAGTAATTTAAATGTCATAAGAACATAGAAATTGATTCGAATTTGTTCACTATTAAATTTACTTTGGAACTAAATTTAACTAGACGTTTATAATACCGGCCCTTAAAATTGTAACTTCAAATTAAATTATTAATATGATTTTAAAAATAATAAATCTTTTTGTGCTTTTGCTCTGAACCGACATTCTAAGCCGAACCGAAAACCGATGAACGGTTATAATTTATTTTTTCTTGAACCGAAACTGAATCTGAACCAAACATTTACCATAGATACGTTTCGATTCAGGCTCCTGGTTGAAAGTGATCCTCATAAGAATATAATATAAAAGAGTGATTTATAATAGTGCTATTATTATAACAGCACAGATTATCTATACTACCGTATACAGATGCGACACTCGGCGATTTCGTTGGGGCAAATTTTCAACTGCGCAGATTGTTTGTGCATGCCATATTTCGTTAATAAAATGGCGTGTTCTTAGTTTGCCATTATAGTTTGCAAAATAAATATGAAATATAAAAGTCAGTGCCGTGAAAATAAAATGGAATACTTTTTTTTCAAAATTTTGAAATTGAAGCCATACAATTTAATATCATTAAAAATATTGTAAAGTAAATTAAAGAAATTGAATTTACCCATCCTTGACAGGAAAGTTTATAAACAACTTTAATACAATTAAAAGAAAAAGAAAAACTATTATTATTATAACAAATAATAAGAAATGGCTTCATTGATTCTTAGTTTTTTTATGTTATGTTGTCATTTAATGCATAGTGTAGCAGTTGATTTTTACATATTATAAATAATAGGTATTGTATTATTTAATTCTTTGTTTTTATATTAGTAATATGTTTAAATAAAATGATATCTACTGACTATTTAGTAAAAAAAAAAACCTTGAAAAATAGAAACTTATTTATACGGATTTGAACTCGCGACCTCACACAGATTCAGTGTTTGCTCTAACCCTCGTTCTAACCAACTCGACTACAAGCCAAGCTGTACTGCACTCATATTTGTAGGATTTTGAGGTAGTAAATTATTTCATTAAAAACATGGCCGCCAATAAACATTTTTGGAGACACTAACTTCAAAGGTTCGGACAGAGAGTGTCGCATCTGGTTACAATAGTATAGGTAATCTGTGATAATAGTGTGTTTGATTTCGTAAAGTAGGTTACTTAAAAGGTGGTTGAGTTTTGAAGTTACCATTAGTACAACATATATGATGTTTATGATTGTAGGAAGCAGAAGAAGCAGCGCTCGCAAAGCAAAACAAGCTGGAAGCCCAGGCGCAGGCAGCCGCAGCAGCTGCCGCTGGAGAGAACATTGTCAAGTCGCCGTCGGACTTCTCGTGCCACAGCTACGAATTATTCGTGGGGCAGGAGAAGGGCCACGACGACAACAACAAGGAGAAGATGAGCGTCAGGAGCGAGGGTTTAGACTCCGTGAACGAGCAGCGACGGGTGCCCACCAACACCAACAAAATCCGAAAGGTGAGCACTGCTAGCCTGAGCCTTCCCGGCTCACCCTTCAACCTACGACGAGGAAGCAGAGGATCACATCAGTTCACGCTCCGGAATGGAAGAAGGCTCGTCGCACCGCCTGGGGATCGGAAGCCGTTAGTGCTCTCCACCTATCTCGATGCGCAGGTAAGGAACAAACACTGGAATGGGGTATTCTAGGCTAGGGTTTCAACACACCAAAACTTTTACATAGCCTTCTTCAAATCACAACTTATGCATTTCTCGACTCCGCAAATTTAACCCATGAAGTTGGCGCGTATGGAAATGCTTGACTTATACACCGTTAGACAAGATGGCTGGCAACTACGCTCCGGAGTACAATTTAAAAAAAAAATACCAAAAACGTAACATAGTCACAGTGCGTGCATCGAAGACAATCGAGTAAGATCGTGTACCGTCGACTTGTTTGATATATCAAACTTGTTTGATATTTCGTACCGCGCTCGAAGCTACTCTATCCGGGAGAGCCACATCCTAGAGATGGCAGTACTAATGACCGACTTATAGGGAAAATATTATATTTTACGTTTGCGCTAGTTGTATTTTGAGGCTTTGTTTTGAGGATATTTTGTTATTTTTAATTGAAATCAAATATATTTATCATAATGTCAGATATATACATTTATTTAAATGATGCTGTGCGGTTATCTGCATGTTAACTACTTATTTAATTATTTTTAGCTGGACATTTTATCTTGTGCGGATATAAGACAGATAAACAGAATAATATAGAAATAAATTAACTGTGTGTTCAAATATCTAATTTGAAAGGGGCTAACCACTCAATCGTAATAACACTAAATACAAATGCACATCAAGTTCTTTGTTTTGCACGTCTTCCTCTTGCTCAATTTCTGATATTTTTGTAGTTATTTCTTCTTCCCTGTCTTTCCTATAAACAATTTAAAATAAATATATAATATTAAAGAATAATAGTTACTACTTACAGGTAACGTCTCTCTATTTTCTTCTCTGTACAGGGGTTTTGTCGAATTTTCTTTGCTGTAATTTTTAGCTTGCTATATCATTTTTTTTATATTTTTCTTTTATTGACTACAAAAACAATCTAATAATGTTTTGAAGCATAAATTTTTATAAATACTTACATGGAATAAAATCGCTTAGGTAAAAATGTGAACAAACGTTCATGAACGGTGATATGTCCTTTCCGATTTTTAACGCGATTTGCCACTTATTTTTTAATATTTCTCTTTTTGGGAAATAATGAACGGATATGCCAGCAGTTGCATAATTATTGCACTGCGGTACATAACAATATCTCTTCGATTTGCTGGTCATTTTTAGTTGTTGTTTACTTATAACCCTGTATGACAGCACAACGTTTTCCCTACAACTTATATGTTTTATTTTGCCACCAGATGTCAGACACTTTGTTGGCTCTTACCAATGGTAACAGATATGCGCAGTGCTCTTTCTCAGGGAATGAATAAATTCTGACAGATTGTAACATTTAAGATTCTAACCTGTTGAGTTGTTTTTCTTACCAAAATAACAAAACAGTGGACTGTCAGCGAGATTGACCAGTTAATAAATTTAGTTCGCCCCTATGAAAATCTCTATGATCAAAGCAGAGCGGGTTACAGTAATGTCAATAATATTGACAAGTTATGGATGTTAATAGCAACAAAAATAGGAATTAAAAGTTGTCAACAAACGACGTAAGTAAAAAATACCACCAACGTTTATTGGAAAAACCGCGCTAATTTTAAAAATAACATTTCATTTCTTACCACTCGATGCAGCAGTGTGACCACTCACAAGAAAAAACGGATGATGGTAGTCGATGCACGTGGATCGATGAATCTTGATCGATGCAGTGTGACCGTTACCTAATCCTAATTCATTTTATACTCCACAGTGTACTAGTCAGCCATCTTGTCGGATTTTGAGCATTTCAGTAGGCGTCAACTTCATGGGCTAGACTTGCGGAATCGAGAAATGCATAAGTCGTGATTTGAAGAAGGCTATGTATAAGTTTTCGTGTGTTTCATGCAATCCCGTATTCTAATGTAGCAAAATTTAACATAAAAAATGTTATAACATTGTTCATTATGCTAAATAATAACCGAATAAATCAGTTTTTTTAACGTGTTTTCTTCTAATTTATTTTGGCGCTAAAAAAGTATCACATGGTTTGTGACGTACGAGTGACTGATGACATTTCTAACAAATTCTGTACTATAACTGTCCTGCTAGCAGGAATCAGTTTTTTTCTGCCAATGACGTGATGTCAACTGCCTTATCCGTATTAGTTTTATTACATTTTGTATGTTTACAAGTTTTCTATTTCTATATTTATATCTTAAATGTTATCAGCTCCTCCAACTTCACATCCAGTAAAATTGAAAAGTTAATATTAAAAATTCATGTCTCGCTCAAATAAAATAAAAAAAATAACTCAAAATTTTATATTTATAATACAAATATGTGAAAGTTTCAAAAAATAAAATAAAAAAAGATAATATTAGAATACCCCATTACGACACGAACAATGATATCGACAACCATAATATGTCGATTTACAACAACTTCGTGATTTTCGCGCATTTTTTCTCGTGTGATAGTAGTTTCGTCCATTGACATGAACTAGTGTACACTATTTTAAAAATAAGAACTAGTGTCACCCAACGTACACTTCAATGCACTTCACTTTCCTACACTTATCAACGAATAAAATTTTTAATACCTAGCATAGTGCGGGACACGAATCTTGACCTAAGGGATAAGGAAAAGAAATGCTCAAATCGTGATATTCCATAAACGCCGTCAAATAATACGAGGGTCACGCCAAAATTATTGAGATACAGAAACATTATTTGAAGGAGAAGCATGTAGTTTTACTGGTGTTCAAAGTAGTCCCCCCCTGCTTCAATACACTTTTATAATCGAATTTTCCAGAGATGGAAAGCTTTGAGCCAGTCATTTTCTGGAATCGTATTAAAATACTCCATTATGGTGTTGTTAATCTCCTCTTCTGACGTAAAATGACGACCACGTAAATGTTTTTTCAAATTAAAAAATAGCCAGAAGTCACACATTGCAAGATCAGGAGAATACGGTGGATGCTCAATGACTATAATACCATTTTCTTTCAAAAAATTAACAGTTGTCGCAGCGGTATGGGAGGACGCATTATCATGGTGAAGCATTAAACCCTTAATTTTCACACTGCGAAGAACTTCAAGTAGACATTTTTGTGTGTACCAATTGGCAGTAACAGTCTTCTGTTCCTCTAATCTAATTGCTTTCACAAGACCTGTACTTCTGAAAAATACAGCGTACATAACTTTTTTAAGTGCACGTTGTTTTTTCACGGTAACTGGTGTTGGGTCATCTTCAAACACCCATACCCTACTTTCTTGACGCGTTGGAACATCATAAAAGGGTATGTAAGTTTCATCGCCAGTTACAATTTTAGAAAGAATACGATGACCGCCATTATTTAACAATTTTAAAGTGGCGCGACTAATTGTAACACGCTTGGCTTTTTGTTCTTCCGTTAAGTTGTGTGGCACCCAACGAGAAACAATTTTTCTAACACGAAGAGCTTCATGCAAAATTTTTACTATTGCTGCGGATCCAATGCCAAGGGCATCTTCCATCGTTTGATAGGTGACACGATTGTCATGCTTTATCATTTGTCTGATGGCAGCTACATTTTCTGGCACTACCGCTGTACAAGGTCTCCCTGAGTGTTTCTCACCACGCAAGAAATTACGGCCTCTTTTGAATTCTGATTACCAGCGAAATATAGTTGCTCGAGATGGAGCTTCATCTCCAAATGCCAATCGTAGACGTTCCTCGCACTGTTCTTCACGTAATCCAATTTTAAAGTCGTAGTAAATCATAGCGCGATAATGCTCTCTTCCTAACTTCATGTTGCAGTTTATTTCCACTTCGAATTCCACCACAATAAATCACTTCAACCAGATGTTGTTATTGGACAGATATTTTAAATAAATTGTAGTTTGACATTTGTGCACTAAAAATTTTCCAAAGCCAACTGTTTCCCAGCATCTCAATAATTTTGGAGTGACCCTCGTAATTATTACAGTAACTTTATGCTTCTAATTCATTGTGTACGCTTATGATCCTAATGGATCTAGTGTAAAAAAAAGACAGGAACTGAAACGAACAGAAATTGCACAGATAAAACTGTCAATATAAGAAAAGCTGCGTAGCTTTAAAACTTATTTGGGCAACTGTTATATACTCGTATATTAGGTATGTGCAAAGTAAATTAATTGTATTTCGTGTGGATTTAAACGGAGCGCATATATTAGACAGTGATTTGTGCTAACATATTTTCCACAGTTCATCTTTCGTGTCCCGCACTATATAGTTCAAGTTGTGCATGTTAGTATATACTACAGTGTACACCAATTCCACTTTTTCAAAAAACACGATAGTGCAAGTAGGGGCAAGGGGATCAACGAATTATCAGCAGCTGTCAGAATCATAATCCGAAGATTCACAATATGTATACAAATAAAAATAAATTGTTCAGGTCATTTGAAATGTTGTTCTGCGAAATCGTATGATTTATATGATTCAAGCAATGTTTAAATGTAGTGGTTATTCCAACCCCCCATTGAGTAACGTGACAAATGAAAATAGTATCGTCGAATGAGAAATGCAATAGCAGTACGCGAAGTGGAAGATCATTCAGCTATCGTGATAGAGCAGCCAATAGCTTAGTTGGTAAGCGTGTCACTCCGGCAAAGTGAAGGTCTTGGGTTCGAATCCTGATGGCTGACATGATCTTTTCACAATTTATTTCTAATGTATAGACTGTTAACTGTTCGTTAATTATATGTCCAATTATTGACCACACGAGTTATTTTAACATATTTATATATACCGTGAGTATTTTTTAACGTGAAACATTGGATTTATCATATCCATAGTTACGACTTGATATTTGATTGACAGCAATGTATTTGCCCGTTCCATTTAAAATGAAACATAGGGAACGACTCTGATAGAAGTATTATATTTAAATATTGTAAGAAATTTAGCGGAGTCAGAAAACCACTCGAGAGCACTAAACATATTTCGGGCACAAGGTGCACACATTATCTTTTCTACAACTAAATTTAATTTTTAGAAAACAGGTATAATTATTTAAACAAAATTAACTTCTAATGACATCTTGTCAATATGACAGATAACCGTTGAATTTTCCTATAAGTTATGATTTGACATTTGATTGACAGCAATATATGTGTCTCTCATTTAAAATGACACATAGGGAATGAATTTGATAGAAGTATTATATTTAAATATTGTAAGAAATTTAGCCGAACCAGTAGACCACTCGGGCACAAGGTGCACACAATATTTTTTCTACAACTAATTTTAATTTAGAATGCAGGTATAATTATTTAAACAAAATTAACCTCTTTTGACGTCTTATCAAATGTCAAATTCGTTCCCTATGTTTCATTTTAAATGGAACGGGCAAATACATTGCTGTCAATCAAATGTGAAGCCGTAACCATGGATATGACAAACCCAATGTTTCACGTTAAAAAATACTCACGGTATTTTTATAAGTTCTGAAAAAAGATCATTGTATGTGACTTCAATTATTAGCGAAGTTCACTGTTTGATAACAAAATCATCGAGATATCTACTTCACAGAATATTAAAAAAATTATTGGAAATAATACCTAATAAAAATAAACTAACTTAACTTCACAGATAAACCGCTAAAATTATTGTTAATTATTTTGTCTCAATTCCATGGCTGTCGTTATTTCTGAGGCGATTTTTCACATTTTCGTACCTAATTTCTGCCGTTATAAAGCATGTAAAAATAAATTTTGCTTATTGACACAGATGTAGAATTTTATGCTCTACACATGTTTTGCGACGGTGGATTGAAAAGTTTCCGGAATGAAAAAATATATACTTTTAACACGGACTACATTTTGTTTTTCTACATAGTCGGTTCTGAGGTCAACATACTTGGTCCAACGTTTTTCTAACTTTTCGATTCCCTCCCAAAAATGGTAAAATGGAAACTTGTAATATTCGTTTGGCCAGTTTTCTAATTTATTCAACCCAACATGATTTAAAAGTGAAGTAGAGTGTAACCTACACTGAATAAATCTAAACATCAATTTGTAGTACTTGAAAATGTATATTCGTAGAAATTTTGTAAATTACATATAATTTGAAGTAGCAAATTTGCTTCACGTGTATCCAATTTAAAATAAATTAGAACTATTTCAACCAAAATTATTAATTTAGCAAATTACGAAATTAATAAATTTGCATATTTTCATGGAATACACGTGTATTGTTATTATGTATACATAGAAGATTTTCTTGCAATTTTGGACCGGCGAAACCAAACAACTAATTAAATGACATTTTGAAATTTATTTTTAAAATTGTGAAGAAATCAAAAACATAAAACTTGGAAAAATACTTTTTTAGAGGACCATTGTGATAAGTATAACATATTAACGTAGTATCCTAACACTGAAAGTTGAACTTATCACATTAGTGTTACGATATATTTCATATCGTAATAGTTGACACGGTTGCTAGGTTACTATGTCATTATTTTCTGGCTATATGTATACATTATTCATTTGTCAACTGTCCGTACGTTTGAACCTAAATTTCTGTTTTGAAAAAAAAGTAAAATTTATTTATGCTCGTCTAAAAAATAATGTTCATAACTTGTATGAAATTCAAATATCTTAGCTCGTGTGTATTGACTTGCACTCCGCTACGCGTCGTGCGTCAATTTACACTCGCATGATATTTGGTATATTTCATAACTTGTTACGAAAATAACTATTGTATGCAACTTTTAATTATCTACAACTTTGCACTCCACAATATTACATTTTTATAAATATATTTTCAGCCATAATATGTAAGTTGTTTGCATAATTATTTTTAGTATAAATAGATTAATTCTAATCAGCGTACTACATGGAGATATGTATATTACCTGTCCACGGGGTGTCTTAAATAGAATCGCATTTTGAGATTTTTGGGAATAAGCACCTTTTAAGGACCCTAGAAAAGTACCAATTGTATATAAAAAATATTTCAACCAAATTTTTCAAATACTTCTATTGTATGAAAAAGTACTTACAGCCAATTTTTCAAATATTTGTCCAAGTACTTAGAAAATAAAAGAGTACTTGTACTTCAAATACATAAAAAAACATTAAGATATTAGGTACTTGTAAAGGGTGAAACAAATTGGAGTTCCACATAATAAGAAATTGAATTTGTTCCACCCTGTACTTCAAGTACTACTTTCCGATACTTTGCCCAGCTTTGTGACTCACTACTGGGCTTTTAAAACAAAAGTTACGATTTTTTGTAAAATATTTAATTACAACTGAATCAACAAGATAATATGATAATGAATACTTGACAACAACAATCGTAATATCCACAAATGCCTAAAGCTACAGCTAATACACGAGGGTTGTATAGTATTTATTGTCCCTAATATACAAAACAAATTTATTTTTAAACATAATCACCATGTACTTTAAGAGACTTATTTCACTTATGTCCTAACATAGCAACACCTTTTTAAAAAAAAACCCCCCGGAGACTTTATCGCAGATGAAGTTCTGAACTACTGCCTTAACAGCTTCGTCGGTTTTAAAATTTCTTCCTCGTATGCTTTCCTTTAGCTTAGGAAATAAATAAAAATTTAGGCGTTAGGTTAGATGAATACGGTGGATGTAACATCAGTCTGAAACAAACATCGTGAATTACGTTCATGGAAACAAGACTTTTATAAACTTGAGCGTTGTCCTGATGAGACAGAATTCCAAGCGAAAATTTTCCTTTTCTCTTTTCTGTAATTCAACCACGAATTTTAGTAATTAGTGTTGCGTAATACTGACTAGTGATTGTGTGATACATTCTAGATAATCAATCATTAAAATTTCCTCAGCATCTCAAAGAGCAGTAGCCATAATCTAACTGGACCCTAAATTTGCGAGGTGGAGAAGATCCTCGATGTCGTCATTTCATACTTTGAAATTTAGACTCGTGATCGAATTAATAAATCCACAAAGCAAGCCAAAAATATGTTTGGATTTTGATTAAAAAAAGCCAAACTGGCTTCTGAGGAGGTGACTCTCTCTCGCTTTTGTTCGGGCGCCAATCTTCGGAGTACCCATCTTACTGACATCTTATAAAGCCTTGTACATTATTATCACTAAAATAATCAAATCTGGCACTTCGTTTGACAGATAAACAATAAACAATTGCTATTGTCATGAAGACACTATTTCAGAGCCTACTATGTTATGGACAATAAATACTGTACAATCCTCGTACTATGCCATAATAGTTAACACCCCCAACCCCATAGTAACTATGGGATTGGGGGTGTTAACTTTTATCGTCTCTTATTTTTTTAAACAGGGAAGATTGTCCGCATCTTTTTACAATACCGGACAGAAGCAAAACCAGAATCCAGCTGTGTTAACTACCCTAATATGAATAGATCATTAACGATTATGAGAAAATAAATTGTATCTGGATTGCAGTCATAAATTTTATTACTTAAATTCTCGGGTCGACCGGTTTCGAGCTCCACATGAGCCTTCCTCAGGAGATGAGAATGGGGTAGTTATCATGTGTCGAATTTTAAAAAAATAAATATCTTTATACAATTATTGCTTATATATTTATAAAATGCTAATTAAAATTCCGCCTCTTTGAATCAACCTCTCCGCTGTGACGTCACATGTTTTAACCGTAAACCGCTGAAGCGCTGGTGTCGTATTTGAACAGTAAACATTAAATGTCACAACAAATAACATAACCTTGTTTTCATGGATAATCTTTGATCACATACCTGTATAAATACTCCAGACACACAAAATGAGGCTACGAAAAACAAAAAAGTAAGCAAACTGACTATCAAATACACAAAAAACAAAACTGATAACTACCAAACAACGCTATCTAAAACGGAATGTAAACAAGTTCCCCTTGCCCCGCAAGTTATACGTAACGAAAAATTGTGCTATCTCTTTCATTCAGAGAAACTGTATGTCGAGACTCGTTCGCAGCGGAAGGTAAACACGTGACGTCACGTATAGCGGGAGAAAAATTATTTATTTTTCTCTAATTTTTTTCTCAAAAAAGAATAAGAATTATGCAAAATAAAAAAATATGGAAATACTTTTATTTATAGGATACGTTTGAAACATTTTGTTATTTTTTTAATATATATACTTAGTTTACGAAATTTCTTGTAACAATTGTAATTATAAATATATTGGTTAAACAGGGCGAAATTTCAAGTTAAGATTTAATGAACATTTAAGACAGTTTAAATACGATAAAATAGAAAATTCAAATTTGGCAAAACATTTATTCAACAATGAACATTTTTGTACAATTCAAAATTTAAAAATACTCCATATTGAAAACAAAAGTAAAAAACTAAATTGTTTAGAAGCTTTCGAGATAAAAAATTCTTTACACAAAAAAGAAAATCTAATGAATGAAATTTTGGATTTAAACAATTCACCCCTATTAGATCCTAATATTTTTTCAAAATTTTAGTAATTTTATATTAATAATTTTATATTAATAAATTTTTCAATTTTGTTATCTTTATTAATTTGTTATTTGTTTCACTCTTTTGTTATTTGTTTATATTTATATTTATCATTTATTTTTCTACCTGATGATGAGGTTAAACCTCGACATGTACATTGTACTATATTTTTTAAATAAAATATTATTTTTGAAACTAAGTATACAGGGTGTCTCTTAAATAGGGGGACATGGCTTAACCACAGATTCCTGATGCTAAAATAAGACGATTTAACCAAACTTGCTTCTACCGGAAAGTGTACCATTTAGCCAGAATTCTGCTTCAAAGTTCTTCGAATAAAAATTAATTTTGCTTATAATATTCGGACGCTTTATTCGATTTGGATGAAATTTGGTATGACAGTTTATATGGTTATAAGTCATCTTTTAAGGTGATATTTGTTATTATTAGTAAACCACTAGTGTATGAAAATTAGGTCTCCCAACATTAATTAGACCGTAACTTTTTAATGGCAATGCCGAAAACGTGAAATTATTTTTCTTCAGAAAGATACATTCAATAGTAAACTTTTATCTGTCTGTGTAATTTATGATATCTGTTACGGTTCACACAGAAAAAAATAAAATCTGAGTGTCTGCACTGCTAAATTTTTAAAATAAATTTAATCTAGCAGTCTATTCAAATGTCAAACAAGTAATTTTTAATGACAGTAACGAGTTGTCAATCTTTACAACTTGTTTAGGAGTAAGCTAAGATATGTAATCGTCTTATTTATAATAATGGTAGTAAAATACTATTAGGCCGAACACACGGATGTTACTAATTTTAGAATATTGCGAAGAAAATTTTTGACAACCCGTAAAACAATTGTTACTTGTTTGACATTTGGATAGACTGCTAGATTAAATTTATTTTAAAAATTTAGCAATGCAGACACTAAGATTTTATTTTTTTCTATGCGAACCGTAACAGATATCACAAATTACGCAGAGAGACAAAAGTTTACTATTGAATGTATCTTTCTGAAGAAAAATAATTTCACGTTTTCGGCATTGCCATTAAAAAGTTACAGTCTAATTAATGTTGGGAGACCTAAGTTTCATACACTAGTAGTTCACTAATAATAACAAGTATCACCTTAAAAGATGACCTATAACCATATAAATTGTCATATCAAATTACATTCAAATCGAATAAAGCGTCCGATTATTATAAGCAAAATAATTTTTTTTTCGAAGAACTTTGAAGCAGATTTCTGGCTAAACGGTACACTTTCCGGTAGAAGCAAGTTTGGTTAAATCGTCTTATTTTAGCCTCTGGAATCTGTGGTTAAGCCATGTCCCCCTATTTAAGAGACACCCTGTATATATTAAAAAATAAAAAAATATGTAAAACTTTAATTTAAAAATACTATAACATATAAATTTTTCAAAAAGAGCAAAACTACCCCATTATGATAATATTAGTAACATTGAAAACATAACAAAATATATAAAAGTAAGTGCAACATAAAGCACATGGATTTCATTAAAACCTAAGTAGGTCCATGGATGTGGTCTCGTAGAACATTTGTTCTTCGTTTTTATAAAAAAGATTTATATAATTTTTCTTTTAATCTGACGAAATCCATGTGCTTTATGTTGCACTTACTTTTATATATTTTGTTATATTTTCAATGTTACTAATATTATCATAATTCTCATCTCCTGCGGAAGGCTCATGTGGAGCTCGAAACCGGTCGACCCGAGGATTTAAGTAATAAAATTTATGACTCCAATCCAGAAACAATTTATTCCCTCATCAATACACCCAGTCAAGCAGCCTTTTCTCTTATTAACGATTATCCTCGTTTATTGAGTGGTCCTGCGGTGGCATTGTGATGATGGCTGATAGAAACATTGTGTGTTGCTTCCAGGAGCACCTTCCATACGCGGACGACTCGAACGCCGTGACCCCGATGTCGGAGGAAAACGGCGCCATGGTGGTGCCGGTGTACTACGGCAACCTAGGATCCCGCCATTCGTCGTACACGTCGCACGCTTCTCGAATGTCGTATACCTCGCATGGCGACCTGCTGGGCGGAGTCGGCAACAACGGCAAGCTCATGACGAAGGAAAGTCAGCTACGGTGCCGCTCCATGAGGAACGGACCCGCCAATGCGGCTAACATCTACGCGGAGTTCAACCACAAGCCGCATCGGGGGGATTACGTAAGCGCTAGTTAAATGTTAAATGCATGTACAGTAGCACTGCAAAAAGTGGTACGTGTCGTTCATGATTTTTATGTTCAGGACAAGGACAAGAATTACTTAAAACCTAGACGTACGATGTTTTGCTTTAAATGTCTACAGGGAATTTATTTTAACATGCAACATATGGCGAATCACTTCCATGGTTACTTACTATTGTAAAAAATGACAGCAATGTAATATTTGTCCATTTTAAAATGCAACATACAAAATTTGTAGTTTTGTATTATCAAAACTAATTTGCTATAAATTAGCCTACATACGATTAACCAATAATCAAAACATGAATGTTATACATTTTAAAAAAACTTTAGCTTACAAAAATTCATAACTTTCATGTAATAAATGTTAAAAAAATACCCCCAATCACTCTGAGGCAATATTCTAGTCGGTCGTAATAAGAATTGACACCATTTGTGATGTGTTCTGCAGGTATCTCCTGTGCTGCAATACTATTTATAATGTTGCATTTTAAAATGGACAAATATTACATTGCTGTCATTTTTTGACAATAGTGAGTAACCATGGAAGTGATGAACTATAATGTTGCATTTTAAAATAAATTCTCTGTATAGTATAGAAATTGCAGCCATATTCATTTCTCAAAATATTGCTTCATGCTCGACTTTTTTATTACTTTAATCTATATAGTAGCGAAAAATAATAGACCCGTATTTTTTATTTTTCCTCAAATCGATCTTTAATAATGAAAAAATTGTAATTGAAAATGACATTCTTTAAAACGCGGCTGCTAGACCCCCGCTTCGTCCCTTGCCAATTTGACGTCACAGGTTCAGAGCAACGACCATTTTGATTTTCAAACTTTTAAAGTTTTAAACGTCAAAGTGACATTTAAAACAACCTGAAATTTATAATGAATAATATGCACTGTTCCATTACTTAATACACCCTGAATAAACATATCTTCAATTGTGAGGTACATTAACAGATCCCATACTGGAAGATCATTTTAGCCATCTTGATGGAGTCCGCCATAGCTCAGTTGGTAGACGTTAGAGCGTTACCCACGCAAGGTAGTGGTCCTGGGTTCAAATCCTGGTGGCTTTTCACATTTTATTTACTACTAAACATCCCCCTTTGTTCTTCCGGAACAGTATCTAATGCCTATAAAAATATGAAAAACACGACTTTTTGTCTTGAAACTTAACGAAAAGTTATAGGTCAGTGACATTTTTTCTTCATGAGAAATGTCTAATCCGGATCTGAACCCGACCCAAATTGAACCAATATGGACTGAACCAATTCAATCCGAACTAAACTAGCCTGACTCTATCCGACTCGAACATTTTGCAATAAAATTATATTAAAACTATTTTTTTTTTTCACTAACACTACTGAAAACATATTTTAGTTGCTTTTCTTGCACAGGGTGAACACTAGAATCCGTGACATAGGCGTTTAACATAGGAAAATAGTTTTTTCCCACAATCGTTAGCAAAATTAATTATTATTTAACTTAAAATAGTGAGCAAAGCAGCATGTTGAATCACAAGTGAGCAAAGTAAATACCTTTCTTCACAAGTGAGCAAAATACACAAGCCTATAATAATAAATCTTGATGGAGTTGCAAATTGTACAATAAATATCTACCACTACATGAAGGAACAATAATTTTTTGTAGTTAACTTTACATTAAATTCAGTTATAAACATATCGCACCCCGGCGAGAAGAGTGACACAAGTC
Source organism: Ophonus ardosiacus (assembly GCA_943142095.1). Taxonomy (NCBI): domain Eukaryota; kingdom Metazoa; phylum Arthropoda; class Insecta; order Coleoptera; family Carabidae; genus Ophonus; species Ophonus ardosiacus. The sequence goes on along the minus strand of OW964833.1, from coordinate 44,007,428 downwards.
CAAAAAATATTTTTGCGTAAAATAAATTAAAGAAGACAGTTCTCGAATGTTACTTACATTAGCTCGAAACGAAACGACATTAGCTCCATCTCTCGAAAAATACAATCTTGATTCATGTCACTATTCCTGATTATTAGAAGCATATTTTTGACCAATTTTATCTGATGAACTTCGAATTTCTAAATTTTGACTTGTGTCACTATTCTCGCCGGGGTGCGATATGTACAGTTTAGTTTTTCATTAATAAAAAAAGTACAATGTTTAATTTTTTAGAAAAATTATATTTGAAGATTGTGGAAAAAATCATGTTTAGCACACGTGAGCATGTCTTTTTCTCACTTGTCCAGTTGCTCACTTGTGTAAAAATAGCTATTTTTTTTTCGATTACTATCTGTACCGTAAAACTTTATAGTAAAATTTATACATAAAGATTTAAAGAATAATATTCTGCATAATTGTGTGCTAAAATAATTAAATTTACAATTTGATGTTCGAGTAATCTAAATTTAAAAACGTGATAAAATGTATTTAGTATACGATTATTTCAAAAAATAAACGTTAGGTATACTGTCAAATCATTATGTCAAAAATAGGTATTTAACAATTAATTAACGCTTATTTCTTAAAATAACAAATACTAAATCTGCTTTAACCTCATCTTTAAATTAAGTATACTAGGGCACCAAAATCGTAAATTTAAATGTTGTAGCATGTATGTCACGGATTGTAGTTTTCATTCTATTAATATTCATAAAATAATCATCTTGTCCTTTTTTGGTTTAGTTTAACCTCACTTTCATATTTCACTATAATCTGTCATATATGTGTGCATAATTTTATAATTAACAGTTATGTTTGTAGTATTGACTTGTGGTATGTTCTAGTTGTTTTAACTTCTTTTTTTTATGAACAAATTTTATCTAGATTATACTGTCTTGTTTAGGATGGGCCTATGTGCGAAGGCAAACAAAAACATTTAGACAATCCGTTCATAGACAATGGGCAAAAACAGACAGTCGTAGACATGAAAGGTATGTTACGTACAGTACATAAATCATTATATTCAATGGGAGCATTTTATTCTATACGCATTGTTCAATATTTTTTTTAAATGCCTGCCATTATTACGTTATAATACAACACGCAAAGTTAATTGGTTATGTTAGTATTCACTTCCAATAAATGTATCTTCAAAACGTCACAATATTTTTTTTCTACAGTTCTACAAAGTAGCCATTTGCGCTCACTTTTGTCAACGCAAAATGTCACTTTGCCGCTCATGCGCGACAAAGTATAAAAACGCTCGCTGTCCGAATTCCTAACTATAAAATGTTGATAAATGTCACTTGTTTACATTCTTAATGGACAGGGCCGGCTCTAGATATATAGGCGCCCTGAGCCAAATTAGATTAGAGCGCCACCACCCGTTACAAAAATTATTTCTGATTTTTTTGGACTTGAAAGAAAAAGAACTTACAAGTTGATAATATATAAATTATAATTATTAGCAATAAAAACACTATGAAGTTCCTTGAAAAATATTCTATAAATCCAATAAAATTATCACATGAATATACATTATGTATACTTATATAAACAAATACTCTAAAAATGCGTACACTTACGTAACATTCTCTTTACAATCAAATAATGTTACTACCAAGTTTATATCTCTATCCATTTTTGAATTTTTGCCCCAAAAGTCAATATACCCCACATTTACATAAAAACTTCAAAATTTTCAAAAATCTAATTTATATGTATCTAGATACTTCTCAATGCGCTGACTCCAAATTTTGAAACCGCAGGTCGATATCTCTTTTCGTTCTCGAGATATTTAGATTCAAAGTTTTGCTCAAAACTGCCCATTTTTGGGTAATAACCCAAAAATGGGCCAAGATGTGAATTTGGCGACAACACCATTCGATTCTACGGGCAAAATTATATAAGTACACCAATTTTCAGAATTTTTGAACACCGCATACAGTCTCAAAAGCAAAATAACTGAAAATGACCAAAAATCGAAAAAATCTAAGGTGTACCCCTTACGATTTTTTCAGATTTTGGCCAATTTCAGGGGTTTTCAAACTTTTACTCATAAAAAATGAACGGGTTGGACAAAAACTATGAAAATTGCTATACTTATGTACTTTTGTCCGTAGAATCGAATGGTGTTGCCGCCAAATTCATATCTCGACCCATTTTCGGGTTATTACCCAAAAATGGGCAGTTTTGAGCAAATCTTTAAATCTAAATATCTCGAGAACGAAACGAGATATCGACCTGCGGTTTCAAAATTTGATATCAGCGTATTGAGAAGTATCTAGATACATATAAATTAGATTTTTGAAAATTTTGAAGTTTTTATCTAAATATGGGGTATATTGACTTTTGGGGCAATAATTCAAAAATGGGTAGAGATATAAACTTGGTAGTAATATTATTTGATTGTAAAGAGAATATTACGTAAGTGTACGCATTTTTAGAGTATTTCAACAACAATATCTTCCTTACCTAAAGGTGACAGAAGGTAAAAATACCTATCAGAATTTAAATTTAACGAGAATCCAAGAATGATTAATTTATACGGTAACTTTCCGTGCCTTCACTATCGCAAATTTATGTATCATTTCTTCCTGACATTTATTTTTTGAAAAAACGAAAGCCAAAACAATATCTTGAAGTCATTTGAATACGTTCCTACCTTCACTGCAAAACTATTTCTCCGTTTTCCACATAGATCAATAAATCAAACATTCCAAATATTCATTGACGCTGCGAAGACAACCATTGTCAGTAAATATACAATTTTCATTTTTTATGACCTCTACGTCCTTTATGCTGAAAAGTGGTATAAAATTGGAAATCAATGACGAAAATATGGATTCGTGCACACCACCAGATATTGCAGATGCAACAAAAGTTGTTACTCTCAATCTGCTTCTCAAAAAATCTAGAGCAAAATATGAAAGACAGTACGAACTGTTTATTACGTGGTGCAAGAATAGAAATTGGAAGATATAGCGAAAACGAAATGGTGGCACACTTTTCTTTATATTAATCGTTATTTATTGAGTAGTACTGTAAGTACAAAGTGTTGATTTTACTATTTTTTGTTATGGTGGACGACCCCATTGTGGCGACTGTAGGAAAAATCTTGTGTGTGTTTCGGCCAAATAGACATTATCGATTTCGACCTCTAAATCGACAATGTCCCATTTTGCGCTCTTAATACAAAAATAGCTATTGTTCAACTGACAAAATGTGGTATATCAAAGTTATTTTCTCTATTATGTCGTATTAACCGTTTCTGTTCTTCCTTATATGATCGGTCGGTAACTTTTGTTGTTATTATTATTATATTTATTCTTGCCTAACCGGCTTAGAACCTACAAATTATATATATTTTACAATAAATTGTGGTACTACATCATAAATTAACCCCCCGTTTCTCGATGACTTCCTTCATCCAATCTTGTCCCGACCCTATATCATCTAACAGAACCGTTTCTTTTCTTCCTTATATGATCGGTCGGTAACTTTTGTTGTTATTATTATTATATTTATTCTTGCCTAACCGGCTTAGAACCTACAAATTATATATATTTTACAATAAATTGTGGTACTACATCATAAATTAACCCCCCGTTTCTCGATGACTTCCTTCATCCAATCTTGTCCCGACCCTATATCATCTAACAGAACCGTTTCTTTTCTTCCTTCTCTCGTAACTTCCCTGCACGAAATCCTTAAATGCCTGATAGTTTCCTCTTCTCTCCCGCATAGCCTACAACTCCTCTGATCACTTGATAGCCAGTACCTTTTGTAGTTTATCACAACATTAAAGACATATTTTTTTTTCATATATTTCTATTGTGATTAAGAGAAAAATTGTTGTAGATTGCTTCTATAAAATATTAGAATAAAATGTATCCCGTTGAGTAATATGCCAGAAAAGAAATATTTTGTTCTAACTAGTATAAAATTTCAGATGTAATGGTTCTAAATGATATAATCGAACAAGCTGCAGGTCGGCAGAGTAGAGCCAGCGAACATGGAGGTAAGTTTCATAACTTAAATAAGACCCCGTCCCTGACCTTGCAATGACCCCTACCTTCAAAAGCACAGTACACCATCGCAAATTGCTTACATTAGTTTCTTCATACCATGAGACATAGAAATCAAGCACTGGAATTATTAGTGTAATAATTTCATGAATTCTTTCGTATGCTTGGTCAATGGTAGATTACAGGAACCTTAGACGAACTCAAAATGAAATTATGACTTTCATGTATATTTGCTGCACCTAACTCTCTGAATCTGACACTGTATGTAGTGCCGTACTTATATGAAAAAAGAGGATTTAATTTTTATTATGTTACTCTTACTTGTAATTTATTTTTTCAAATGTATAAACAATAGTCATTTCTGCCATTATTACCAATTATCAAAAATATTAAATGCCAAATATAATTTGAAAATTTTAAATAGTATTATTTTGATGAAAACTATATTTTAGTATTTCTGACAGGTAAAATGTCATAAAATTTGTTTGAAATTTTATTTTAATACCATGGCCTAACACCGTAAAAAGACGTAAAGACGTAAGTTTTATAAAATTTTAAATTCAATTTTCTCGGTTACTAAAGAAAATGTAACTATTGGTTTAAATGCAGAATTTAATTATCTACGACATTTATTTGAAGCATTTTTGTCTAAAATTAATAGGCCACTTTTGACCAAGAAAAAACTGTTTTCCCATGCTCAACGCCTATGGCCCGGTTTTCGAGTTACACCCGCTAAATCTTATGTATAAATTTGTGATTTATTTCATTATTTATGTTTGTACATATTATCATATTTTATATTGTTTTTTTTTTAATGTTCATTGTTTCGTATAATTAAATTAATTCTGCTTTAAATACTTTTCCAGAAATTTATTTTTAATTACGCTTCTTACCTCTCAAAAGATAAGTACGGCTTTACGGCACTGACTGAATCTATGAAATTTTCCACATTTATATTTAAATTGAGGACTTAAGAATTAAGTACAGAAGTGATGAGTGCAATTTTTGTATTATAATCATTGCTTCAAAATTAATACATATTACAGGTTAAGAATAAAACAAATTCGTAAGTATTAAGCAAATGTCACTGTAAATATTGCAATTCTACATCATTTATTTCATTTTCATTCGACACTTCATTATCCCCGAAAAAACTCTACAAATAAATATGACACGCTTATGCACACTATTATAACATTGCTTGGGCCACGAAATTAGGTCCATATCATTCAATACAAAATTTCATGTTGTTGTGTTGGTAACTAAATCTAGATCTAATAAAGCGATCGATAAAGTTAATGATTGAATTTATGTACGAATGAGTCTGCATGTTCTCTAATTCTCTTCATACAGGTGTTTTTTTACATCCAACATGAAAAACTAGTTTTTAATGAGAGGAAAATTTATTCTTTACTAATTATATCCTTACCTTTATCATTACTTTTATGATACAGTGTGTTCAACTCGGAGTAGGCTATGAACAAAAAACGTATGTCAATCAGTGGCGTATTATCGCAGAAGCCTGAGAAGCCCGGGCTTCTGGCGCAAAATTATAGGAGTCGCAAAATTATGTCAGGAATTGAAAAAAAAATATTTTTTTATAAAATATAAATTAGCAAACAGATTGCTGAAATTTCTGAAACTATTAAAAGACAAGAACATTGAGAATATTTTTCCTAGCATTGTAATTTTATTACGGGTGTTTGCTTGACTAATTATACTGGCTAGAGGTACTTTTCAGCACTGAGAGTGAAGGATTACTGCAGGTTTACAGTATCCCACGCAAAATTAAGCGCTTTGGTTATTATGTGCGTCGAAAAAACTTTTAAATGAAATTAATTTTGACGACACTTAATATTTTTGCCAGTGGCAAAACAAGAAAAATGTCATTTTAATTATATTTTTGTCGTTACACTATTTTAATTAAAAATAAAAGTTTAGTTTCAATGTTTGCTGAATTTAACTAAAAAAAAGCCCCCTCCCCCGTCTACCCGCGTATGATTGTCATGTTAACAAAAAAAGGAGGGGGGGGGGGCAAATATTCAAGAGCTCCTGGCACCAAAATACCTTAATACGCCACTGATGTCAATTTGAAAGTATTTAATTAAATATCAATTTGGCACAAGTTAATGTCAAATATGTTATCTAGAAAATTCAAAGCTTTTCTTCTTGAATCTTTATTTTTAACATTAGAAATAAATTAGATAACGGTGAATGGCAATATTCTGTATCCTTCTTATTATCTTTTCTCCTAAAATTACATTTCACGATCAATTTTGACAACTTGACTTTTGAATTGAATAATAATCAGTCATACGTTTCTGTCTTCATAGCCTACTCCGAATTAGGTTTTTTTTCGGGACATACTGTATATTAAAAAAAAACTTTTTCAAATACCACCAACAGTTAATTTAGTTTTTGTTCTTTTATTAATGAATTTCAGTCTTAGCGAAATGTATATAATGCAATTATTTCAAAGTACACTTATATTAGTAGCGATTAGGGGTGAACATACGGATTCAACATGTAATTTTAGCTTTGTACAGTATACTATATGGAACTTAAGTTAAAGTAGAGGTTTTTGATAAAGGTGCTTCTTCTTTTTCGTCACTTATTAAATTATTGTACACATTTATAATAATTTTCTATTCGTGTTATTATCATCTGACTGATTTTTTTTTTCTAACCACGGTCTCCACATTTTTAAGTTTCAAACTAATTGCACAAAACTAAATTTTAAATTAAAATTGTACCTATTATATACTCTTCTGAAGATTACAGATTTCAATTCGTTCCAAAGAAATAACATGAATCTCATAACTTATAGTTTTTCATGTTACACACAAAGCATTCTGTATATGCATGAAGACGACGTACTCGTACTCATATCTTTTAGAACAGTAGCTTCTGATATGACGAAGTTTAGTCGAAAACTGCCGCTTGATTTATTAGTTGCCTGTTTATGTAGTTCTTAACCGAATTCTTCCAAAATCTATAAATATTTCTAAAATTCGATCATGTATATTGTTATTTAATTTGTTGCTCTATGTCTTTCTGTCCGTTTTTTCCCTTTGTATAAGGCTTGAAAATTGTACAGTAAACTTAATACATCGGCAGACTAATAATTTTAGGCGACCATGGAATACGGCAATTTGGATGGTGTTGCGCTGTGTTTTTGATATAGACTGCAAAGTGTAATGGTAAACAGCAAGAAATATAAAAAAAGTACAAACGACACAAATAGAGAATAACAAATATCATTTTATTTTTGTTACAATTTTCATTTCATTGATGTTTGCGTACTGCAATGTTCAGTAATAAAAAAATAATGAATGCTGTAGTTATTAATATATCTATGCCACTGATTTATTTTTAATAACAACTCGAAACAATAAATAAAACATGAATGAAATGTGTAATTAAAATATTTTAATGTTTGAATCAAATACGATTTAAAATTAAAGTTTTAGATATAAAAATATTATCATTTCTTGTTAAATTTTTAACAATTAACTTTTTCAGACTTAATTGTACACTTTATACATTATACAGGGTGTTTATTTTAAATGGGCCACCATTGCTATGTAGAGCTACAACTACAAAGACGGTTAAATGGGCAAACAATTTCTATTTCACAAAATATATTTAAAGAAAAGAAAAAAATATTTTTTTCGACCATTGTGGTTCTCAAAATATGGGACCCTACTTATTTATTTTAAATGAGAACATATTTTATTTCCTCATTCTTTAGAGAATTAATTCTGAATTCAGTGATATAGGTAACACTTTTATATCTTTACATAACGATTTTTTGAAAAAATGCATGTAAAGTTTTATATATAAATAAATAAATATATCATCACGGCATATTACCCATTTCTGGGTGTGCCAGTATCTACAACACATGTAGACATCGGTAATGATGATGATATATTTTACCGCGTGGGCGCTTACCAGGCGTCACCTCACGGGCACTCATAGCTGGCGTGGAGAGTGCACCACAGGAGTAATTTTTGTGCTATTTAAAATTGGAAATATTTGGCATCTGTCGGGATCGAACCCGGTTCCCCAGGTTCGCGACGAGACACTCAGGCACGCGGCCACGGGACCCCATAAGTTTTATATTAAATAAATAAATATATCATCATGGCATATTACCCATTTTTAGGTGTGCCAATCTGCTTTGTTACAGATATCGGTAATGATGATAACATATTTGTGCCGTGCGGGCGTTTACCAGGCGTCACCTCACGGGCACTCATAGCTGGCGTGGAGAGTGCACCACCGGGGTCACTTTTGTGCCATTTAAAATTCGTAATATTTGGCCTAATTAAATTCATTCAGATTATCATTTATTAATCTATCTTTTTGAATGATAAATCTTTTCAAAAAATAAGATCAATCATATATTTCAAAATAAAATCGATCAGTCGATCTTTTTTGCAGCGCTATTACTGACATTTTGGAAAAGTCTTCGATGTTACGCATTTTGAATTTTTTGATAAAGTGGGGTAAGGGCAGACTGGTTTTTGTTGGGATTTAAACCTGTGTATTTTCAGTCTGGTACTTAAATAATCAACGCTATTGGTATCAAACGCATTGCACAGTTATTACTAAATAATTACTAATAACTAGGATTCTAATTTTCATTTTGAAAGGATATTGTACAAAATGTGAACTACTCTGTACTTTCCCCGAAAATGGGGCAAGAGCGTAACTTTGAGTTAAAAATATTTATTTCATGTGCACCGGGGCAAGAGCAGAATTATTGACAAGTGTACATTGTTTAGCACTGGTTGATTTAAGCGAGGACAACACGTTCAGTCTTGCGCGACATCTATGTCGAATAGCTCATATTAACTTGTAGTACATTATTACATATTAGCTAGAGAAATTTTGCTCATATTATAATAAAAATAACTGTTATATGCACTTGCCCCGTTTACGAACTTACCCTACTTCACCTTATACATATTTTTATCTTTTAAAATTAAACTGTTGTGTATTCAAATCGTTACGGAAGAATATTGCAAGATGTTAATTTTTGAACATATTTTCGTAAATAAATTGATTCTACTCTATACCGTGTTTTTAAACTAAAGACAGCACTAGACGAAGTCACATTTACACCGCTAGAAGTTACCAAAAAAGTCACTAGATTTATTTGGCGGGGGAATTGAAATGTTAAAATGAAGATCACGTCAGCATTTATACTTTCCAGGTTATATTTTCATTAACCAAAACTATTATAGATAATCTACTTAATTTATTCATATAAAATCATAAATACATAACTTTTAATTAAAAATTAATTAATTGCATTATTTTTTTGTAATTCCTTGATGAAAGATTTATATTATAACTGTTTTTATTCGTGAAATATCACAAAAAGAGAAATGAAACAAAAAACATGTGCAAATTCAACAAGTGATTTAACAACTACTGAGAGTTTGACGTTTAAATGTTAACTTGAAATTTCGTCTGGTTAAATGCGGCTTCACGAAATACCGCCGCAGCCAATCACAGGCTTTGATTTTCTCACTAGAATTTCTAGTTACTGTCTATAGTTTAAAAACAGAGTATAAATATCCTGAATACATTCATTTTCGTTTCACTATCACAACGATGCGACAAACAAGAAATCAGAACAAGACGAAACATTCAGTCATTCTGGATCTCTCTGTATAAAAATTGTGAATCATTACACTTGTGCAGTTTATAAGAGTTTTTAATGACTACTAATTAAAAACTAAATTAAATTGCGGTTAAGAACAGCTAAAAGCACCTGCTAGGACCACGCACAAAAACCTCTTTTCCCAAAAAAGAGTGTGTCAACTTCATTTTTACTAATACTTCGTACAGTATCTGTTTATTATTTCTCAGCAAATGATGACGAAGACGAGGGTCCAACAATGAAAGAAAAATTAATTGCTAATGTTATGAGGATAATAGATATATTCTGCGTTTGGGATTGTTGTGAGCCTTGGCTTGTGTTTCAAAGATGGGTCTCCTTGATTGTCTTCGATCCTTTCGTCGAACTTTTCATCACGCTTTGCATCGTTGTAAATACTTTATTTATGGCTCTTGACCATCACGATATGAACAAAGATATGGAGAAAGCCTTGAAAAGTGGCAATTACGTAAGTTACAAAACAAATACCGTAAATATTAGCAAGTAGCCAAGATCCAACAATATTAACACTATATATTAATTGACCATGTTATTCGTACCCAAGTGATATATTTTTCAAAATAATAGTATTCAAAACTAATGCCAGTGTTGTTAGGATCTCTGGCATGGTTGATATGTTAAGTAATTTAGCTACTCTGTTTAACTTTTTCTTATATTTGTACTACTGATGATAATAACTTACAGGGCTGGATATGAGGTCTAATGCTGGCCCGGGAAAATGGTGGCAGACCGGCCCAAATCAAAATTAATCCCAATTTGAAATTCCGGCCGGCCCAATTTAAGGTTCGGCCCACTGGACCCGATAACTTAGTTCTAGAAATACGTATTTACTTTTTATAATATTATTTTTAAGGTTAAGGGGTAATTAATTAATTAATTTTAGTTACAATTTTACCTTAGACTTCTTTTTATTATTAATAGTAATGAATCAAAATATGTATAGGATTTATCTCATTTTATTACCAGTAACATTTCTATATTTTCTGATAGTATTTGAGATATCCCAATTCGAATATACCGGCCTGCTAAATATAATCGTAAAAAAGCTAATTATAGTCTCGATCTGACTAATTACCCATATTAAATACGAGGATCACTCTAGAAATATTGAGAATAAGACACATGGGTTTGTATTGATTAGAATTTTATTTTAAATATGTCCCAGGTAAGTACCCTTCAACAATACCTAATACCTTCACCATTTTTCCTTTCGCTTCTTAAAAGCTCCTAGCCAATTTTCATGGGGTTAGAATTTTATTTTAAATATGTCCCAGCTAAGTACCCTTCAACAATACCTAATACCTTCACCCTTTTTATTTCCCTTCTTAAAAGCTCCTAGCCAATTTTCTTTTGGAATGCCTTCAAACTATTTTCTGGGAGGCTTAAAAACAGTCAAAGCTGTCAAATTATAAATCATGATTTGGAAATGCTCTCTGGTTAATTCCTTATTTTCACTCACACCGATATTGTAAAAAAAAAATGATAAACTAAGTTCTAACTAATTAAATTTTTGCAACTTAATTTCAAGTAACAGATAAATAAATGTTTAAAATGATAGGTAGTACAAATTTTGTTTTCCACGGCCTACCTAATTTTCTGATTCTTAATAATTCTAGAGTAACTTTTATATGTGGTGATTATTTTTGTCTCGAGAATTAAATTCTTTTTTCCGTTTACTGTTTATTAATAGGTTATGTTAATGTATAGAAAATCATTCATTAATAACCCCTATTGATGCATGATTTTTATTAATAAACTATTTTAGTGGGTAACCATAGATACCACCTACCATTGCTTAACAATTGTTAAAACTTATGTCTCAAGCGTTACTAACCTAAAAAAAATTGTCATGGAATAAAATTTAATTTTCCAGTTCAGTAAGATACAGTCCACGGAAAAATATTGTAACTAACCCGTGTGTAATTGATCTCAAAAATTAATTAAAATGTTTCCATCATTAATCGCCCTCATTAATACACTTAATAGTTAAATAACTAGTACTACATTAGTAGGTATGGGTCCTGATTTCGAAACAAGTACCTGTCTACGGTATTGGACACCTTGGTGATTATATTGATTCTTACTCTTCAATGACTTGGTTATTTTGCGATATTTACGGTAGCTAGTAAAATATATTTTCTATGAACTATGACTATATTATCTGTTTGTTATAGTTTTTTACAGCAACATTCGCCATAGAAGCAACATTAAAATTAATCGCAATGAGTCCGAAATTCTATTTTCAAGAAGGATGGAATATATTTGATTTTATAATCGTGGCATTGTCGTTATTAGAATTAGGTTTGGAGGGTGTTCAGGGTTTATCTGTGTTACGTTCGTTCAGATTGGTAAGTAAAATTTAATTATGTGCAGGAAGAAATTGCTATTTTACGAAACACAAAATTTTATTATATAAATATTTAAAATCACTGCATTTCTCAAACTATGGGTTGATACGAACCCGATATAGTCGGAACAAATGCATATCGGAGTGACGTCAAATCAAGTGATCAAAATATTTGAATCAATTATTTAAAAACAAATTTATTTTTCTGTAAGTAATATGATATCAATTCACTTACATGGTTTTGTTAGTGGAAGATCTACTGCTACTACTTTAATTAACTTCACAGAAAATATAATTGGTTCATTACGAAATAACACTCAGATTGACGTCTGTACAGATTTCTCAAAAGCCTTCGACTGAATGAATCATAAAATTCTCTTGCACAAATTGTCCTTTAGCGTTTCACTTCCACTTTTCTAATAACCTTCTTGAATTTTTTCTTCCTACCTCCGTTATCGTGAATTGTATGTACACTATAATAATTATAAATCCCTCCCTTATTTTGCCACGTCTGGTATACCACAAGGATCAAATTTAGGTCCATTGTTATTTATACTTTTCATTAATGACATTGTTGATTCAGTCAAGCAATCTCGAATATTACTTTATGCAGATGATTTGAAAATAGTTGAAATTGTCAATTTATTACATGATTGTAAATTAATACAGGATCACATTAACAATTTATTTGCCTGGACTCAAACATCTAAATTAATTTTCATGAGCTACTTCGTGAAAAAATGTGTTTACAGCTATCAGTATAAAATACATGACTGTTAGAAAGGGTGAGACAAATGATGAATATTTACAATTGTTCATCATCTTACAGTGATATTTTTTGTGATTCATTAATGAAATTTAAACGAGCATTACAAAATTATTTTGTAAGATAAAATCATCCCTTATTACTATATAAAGTTTTTGTTCTTTTAAATACGTCTATTTTCAAAATGTATTACCTACACACTATTGATTTTTTATTAATCTTTGTTACTTTTCATGTAATCGTCCTATAGTTGGGATATTTTCTTGTTGGATAGATTTTCAAATAATAAATAAAATAAATTAGCAAAATGAGTTATCTCTCTTGTATACATTTTACTCGTGAGGCGAAGCTAACAGCTAACCGATTATTTGATGACGTTGATGGAACGTTACTCTTATATGCTCCAAGTTCCGACCCGACTATGGCTGTACCATCCACCATACATTCCTATTCAAACATAGTACTTTGTTCTCATCCATAGTCTATTCCTTCCACTCTTTAAACACCACTTATAACATTCATGTACTTACACATAAGATGGGAGGGATTACTGTTTCGTAAATATTGAAGTTTCTTCGCTTGAATACAAATATAGCAATTTCCTACAGCCATACTAACATGTAATGTTTATTGTAGCTGAGAGTATTCAAACTGGCAAAGTCTTGGCCAACGCTAAATTTGCTTATATCCATTATGGGTCGAACAATGGGTGCCTTGGGTAACTTAACATTTGTATTATGCATTATTATATTTATATTTGCTGTGATGGGTATGCAATTGTTTGGAAAGAATTATGTTGGTAAGTACTTATTTTTTTCATCTTCATTTGTATCACAAGAGGAATTCACATAAATATAAATACTTTCCTTGTATAATCTCTTTTAACAAGTTCATATATAGTTCATTTCAATTTTGAAGGATTAACGCAAAACGCCGCCAATGGGAGCAGGCGGGCAAAGCTCAACGTAGATGGCAGCATAATAGCTATGAACTGTTGTCGCCAATAATTTTGAATGACTTTACTAACAGTTATACATTCTTTATTTTGTTTCTGACATAAAAGTACAATTATAAAGTCAAATCCACATGAAACAATGTTAATTATTATATTTTTTACCAGTTGTATAACTAAAAATTTATTTTTCTCAAAATTATTGTCTAAAATTAATAGGCCAGTTTTGCGCAAGGAAACACTGTTTTTGTTAAACGCCGATGATCCGCTCTTCGTGTTACACCCGGTATGCAGTTTACGTTTTATCATTTTATGGTTATTGATACCGAACTTTAAGCATTTAATGCTGGGTTTATGCAGCATCTAAATTATGAAATTAAATTAAGCCACTAAATTAAGAAACTGAACTAAAATAACGTCGTTTATGTAGTAAATTAAAATTCAGAATTTTATGTTTGACATCTCGTATAATCTAACTTTTATAGGTGAAATTGCGATACATTATATTTATATAATAAAATAACAAAGGTAAACAATTTGTTGAATAAGTCCAATTAGTATATCGTCGCTCTTTTCTGCAGAATCATCGTACATTTTCATAGGTTAGGTACGAAAATCTGTCATAAGTGCGCGAATGGCGCAGCGCAAAACTAAGAAATTATAAAATTAAACTAAAAGTTGAAAATAGCCAACTTCTTAATTTAGTTTCATTAGTTTCATTCTTCAGTTCAGTTACATTAACGTTGTCATTGATAACAATGGTTTCTACTTGTTTAGTTTAGTTTTACAATTTAATTTTTTAATTCAGTTGCCTGCATAAACCCAGCATTACAAATAAAACATTTGTACGTTAAACAATGTAATAGACACACTTTCTTGTCCTTGTCATTTATAATTCAACATTTTCATCAACAACTTCTCTTCCAGTAGTGTACTTTGTAGTAAGTGACCACTTCACTTCCTCTTGTGATACTTATATTTTCTCCTTTTGGTGCAGGATCTTGATGCCCTGTGTGTTTTAGATAACGTTGACCGATTCCAAGACGGCGATATGCCACGATGGAACTTTACAGATTTTATGCATTCGTTCATGATTGTGTTCCGAGTACTGTGCGGAGAATGGATCGAATCCATGTGGGACTGCATGTTAGTAGGAGACGTATCGTGTATTCCATTTTTTCTTGCTACTGTTGTCATTGGAAATCTCGTGGTATGTATATTATTTTTTAAGCTAAAAACAATTCTGGCATTGCCCCGGGCTACTACAAATATGGGAACACTGTTTTCGTATATGTTTATTGTTTCAAAAATACCTTACACAAATATATAGTCTAGCCAATGTATTAGCCATTGCACGTTATACGTAGAGACAACTATGAAATTGAAAAAAATAACATTTAGATTTTTATATTTTTAAATTTATGTCACTGTTGTTATAACATTACAATAAGCAGTAGTGGTCGAGTTGGACCGGTACAGTGCCGTAGCTAGAACTTTTTCACCCGGGCGGTTCCTGAATTTGCCGCCCCTCTCAATACACCAAAAATACTAAAAAAAAAAAGTCAAAATGAAATGAGGAATAGGGAAATAAATGACAACATTTATGTTTATTTTTCAAATAAAACTTTAATCTTTCAACATCCTAATATTTTATTTTTCTTGTCTTTTTCTTTGCAAAATTGTCAATAACATTGTTAAAGTCTATTTCATCTCTAATTTGATGTTCTATAATTATTAGAGTATGAAAAGAAATATTACTGTAAATATTTTAGTTATACAGGGTGTTCTGTAAGTAAGTGTACAACGCTTAACCCATGGTAAAACTGACCCCACATATAGTAAATCTGGCAATAATTTTTGTTTAACATGCTTTGTGCAAGAACTAGACGCCTTTAAAACTTACCAATCACGACATAGTTCAAAATTTTGTAAAAAAGTAAAAATCAATGTGTTCTCTGAGATGAATTCATCTTCAGGTTTGTTCGTTTCACTCCTTGAGTGTTTACTGAAAAACGCCTCAATTTTAACGCTGCTGCAAAAATTAAGTCACTAAAATTTGATATTTCTAGTTTCATCGGTTTTAACTGCACATGTCTATTAAGTCGTGTAACACTGAGATGAAGATGTTTAGTAGTTTAGTAGCATACATCTTACATGTGCATCTTACTTACGCATGCGTCAAAACTTAGTGCCATATATGCTGGCATCCGCTCACGGAGCAGCTGCAGAATTTTTGACGCCGCGTCTTTTCATCTAATAACTTTTTAATAACTGCTAAATCAAACGAACACTAAAGTCAGTATGACATAGCGATAACCCGTAAACGCAAAGTAGCGAAACGAACAAATCTATTACAGGTAAATGTTTTCTGTATGGGATGTGAAAATCATATAAACCCAATATATTTTTGGATTCTACTCATCAAACTGAGTCGATCGATACAAATTTTAAGGAGAAGACGCGAAAAATGAAAAATGTCTAAAATTATAAATTTCAATGTTATCTCTATGAAAAACGCCGAATTATGGCTTTTGGCATTCAAACCTTCCCTAACCTGTATAACAATGTCTAAAAGTACTAATTTTATATATTAACCGTAACTGCTACACTGGGAACCCACCGGAAGCCAATCACACTGCTTCATTTCATATTGGCTCCCACCGGCACTGGGATGAAAGATGGGTTTAAATTTAATGTTGGATAAAAACTAGTTCTGATTTTTACACAAATTTTTATTTTGCATTTCCTCACTCTGGAACCAATAGCAATCTACTATACTCAATTATTATTATTGTCGGGAGGTGGTTCATTCTTGCCCCTGCGACCTTTCTGGTCTATTGTACCCTCCGTGTTTTCCTCCTATTCTAGGAGCCCTGTATGTTTTGTGAACTCCAAGATTTTCTTTAGACTGATGTCCTTTAGTGTCTCAGTGTGCAATTTCTTTGCTCCTAAAAGACTATGTCTGCTTGCCACAAATGCTTCGCAGTGACATATTAAGTGTTCAGGAGTTTCATCCTCTTCTCCACATCCTCTGCATGTTGGTTCTTGTTTGAGGCCCAACCTATGCAAATGTTTATTTAATTGACAGTCCTGTTACCAGTCCTGTTATTAGTCTGACATCTTGCTTGCTCATTACAAGTAAGTTGTCTGTTCTTTTCTTGGATGGCTCATTCAGGAAGAGCTTGGAATGTCTTTGGCCTGATGTGGCTGTCCAATGCCGTTTGTGCCATTGCCAAAGCAAAGTATTAAGTTCTTGCTTAACTGTTTGCGCAGTTATTCCGCAAGCAGGTTCTGGTCCTATAAAAGGTATATTTGTCCCATCTTTTGCAAGATGGTCGGCTGCCCGGTTTCTTTCAATTTCTGAATGTCCGTGTCCGGGTACCCATATCAATCTTAATTTATTCCTCGCTCCTAAGGCATTCAATCTGTGGATGCAGTCCAGAATAGGGTCCTATACCATAGTCATATTTTATCTATCTTAAATAAGAAGACGAAAATATACATGAATTAATGAGTATTAGTGAAAAAATTTTCTTTAAATATTGACTAGGTCACAAACTATACGCGATTGAAGTTGATTACTAATTGGGTATGACGCGTTAGGTACTAAGAACTTCATTGGTCGCCTGATTTTAAAAAGGAGATTCGCGCGTCTGCAACTGTCACCTTTGAGTCACCTTTAAAAGAATATGAAATGTCATGTTGTTCTATAACCTAACAAAACATTTAACAATTTTGTGTTTGATGAATTTATTTAATTATAACATCTAGTAATATTAACAATAATAATATATTAATAATTAAATCAATTTGTAATATTAATTAAATTAATAATAATATTAATTAAATTAATATTGAAACTTCAAAACAGCCAACACTAGCGCCATCCGTCGTCATACTTTGTGTAATAATATTGTCAAACTGTTTCAATGTTCTATAATTTATTAGGAAAAAAATACTTATTATTTACGTTATTTATACTTAATAATAATTTCTTCATGAATATAACGTATAAGTTTTTATTTACAAACATTTCAGCTATGCAAATATGAAAAAAATTGTTCCCTCTATAAATAACAGTTTGTCCCATTGTTTGTCGATCACTTGTTAGTACCTGCTACGTCACGCACAAATTCTTGAACTTTAAAAATTCATATCTCGCTTATTACGTAAAATTTTTAAGTCGCGTTTGCACTAAAACTCTTATTTTATCCTGTTCTTACAGAAAAAAAATAAAAGAAAAATGGTATAGGACCCCATTAGCCCTGAGCCTACATCACACGAGTTTAGTGCCTTAAGTGCGGCTTGGCTACTCTACTCAAAGAGTAGAGTCAAAAAAATTTGGGTTCATATAATTTTGACATCCCATAAAGTAAATGTCAAGCCTATTATATGTTAAGATAAGATATTGTGAAATGTATAATAATTAATGCGTGTTTGTGTGTTATGTGTTGTGTACGTAGGTACTAAATCTCTTCTTAGCCTTGCTCTTGAGCAACTTTGGTTCATCAAGTCTGTCAGCACCAACAGCCGATAATGACACAAATAAAATAGCAGAGGCTTTTGACAGAATCGGCCGCTTCGTAAAGTGGATCAAGACTAGTGTGGCGTATATGGCTAAGATGGTCAGGTTTAAACTCACCAACCAGATTTCCGATCAGCCGTCAGGTGAGGGCCCGTCCGACAGTTGGAACCAAGGTTTTTATCCAATCTGATCGCTTGTTGGTTTTGCTGCTTGCTAGGAATGCAAAAGGTTACGTCAATAGCTTTTTATCATTTCTATTTCTTTATTTGTTTGTTTACTGTAGTTTGGCTTAGTCAGTTACATTTCATCTTCACGATCATTATCTAGGTATCCTCGAATTTTTATTGCGCACAATTTGTTATGAAACTAAATTATAATAAATGACGAATAGTGTTTGCTCGCCCTTGCCTAAGAGAAAAATCGGAGTTCGATTTTCTTACTCAGTGACTATGTACAGATGTACACTCTAGATCAGGGGGCGCCAACCCAAGGATCTCGAGGTACCAGTAACTCGCATGGGTACTTCTATACAGTGTCCCACACTCTATGTTCAGTATAGGGTCTTATGGAGTACCATGTTGCCATATTTACCTGCTGTAAATCTGCAAGATAGAAAGAGCAAAATAGATGCCCAAAAAGAGATGAAATATTCTGGGTACTTCATTGAATGTATTTATGACTGGTGTACTTTCAGTGTATCTAAGCAGGTGGGTGAAAAGAAAAAAAAAATAAATTAAATAATGAACTGGTCAGTTTAATCATTTACAAAAAATATAAAATAATACAAATACAAAATGTAATTAGGATATAAAATTATAACAAGCATAGGTAAATGAAATGAATTAACATATAAACTCTAGTCAATTTAAAGTAAATAATATAAAACATTTTTGTACTTAAATTGGACATTTTACAATCGTCGTCAACAATATAAATTCCCTATGTTACATATTTCCATTCTTAGAAAAAATATAAAATTAATACATATACGAGTACAAAATATAGATGTAAAATAGCATAGGTGCGTAGAAAAAAATGAAATTGAATAACACACTGGTCAGTTTAATAATACATATTTTTTATTTAATTTATATCTTCTTATTTGATAATTCACTAATATTTAAGCTTGATAGAAATACTGCATATATTGTACATAGTCCATAAGTCTTTTTCTTTATAATCTCCAATTTGAATTTATAATTCTAATTTCTAATGCATTTAATCAAGATTAGTATGCTAGGCGGTTTTAAAATATTGTATTGAAATATTACTTATTACAGGTACAAATAGCCCTGTATATAAAACTATTTAGACAAATATTGGGT
This sequence comes from Ophonus ardosiacus, assembly GCA_943142095.1. NCBI lineage: Eukaryota > Metazoa > Arthropoda > Insecta > Coleoptera > Carabidae > Ophonus > Ophonus ardosiacus. The sequence continues at coordinate 43,987,754 of OW964833.1, read as the reverse complement.
GTATACAATAAGCCCTTGGGTAAATAAGAGACCCTCATAAAACTTAAATTGTACAGCGTTAACTAATTTTGGTATAGCAATGAAAATTTATAAATGTTTCAATATTACATTACATTGAAAAATTGGCAACATGGTACAGAAAACCTCCATAAGAATAACATTGGCTATCTCTGCCACACTGAAGATAGAGTGTGTATATCCCAAAAGAACTAAAAATAATAGAAATTTCCGTAAATTCTCATCAAGTTTCGTTGCACAATTGACAAGAATTTCTCGCTATAATCTATAATACTACCGATACTACATTCTCATAATATATACTGTTGCGGATTACGGCCCCATCAGCGTAATATAAATGAATTGTACGCAATAAACTTTCCATTTATGACCCTTTATTTGATATTGGAATATTCATCAAATTTCAAATTCATAGATTGTTCTATCATTTTTCCTATTTAACAATCACTTATTAAGTAAACGTTGGGCATGGTACAATGGTATTATTACAAATATAACGACTACAAAAGTATGTTGACAAGGTAATATAACAGTAAATTAATCGAAATCTATACAAATTTAATGCCAAACAATGCAATTTGCACAATAATTTGCAATATTTTTTTGCTCCATTTATCATTGTCCTCTTAACGAATTACGGCTTTTTTGTAGTTAGAAATGTTATTTTATTAAACGTAAAAAGATATCAAATAATTGGTACCTGTCTTCTGAATTGGGATGGCAATGATATTATTTATTTGTTTGTGTAAAAAGCTTTGTATTATTTAATATAAAATTAATATGAATTCTCGCTATTTATGTTGAAATTCTGCAGAATTGGTTTATTGCTCAGATCAGATAGAAATTGTAAATTTCACATAATATACTGTTCCAATTTCGACGCTTATAATTTCAATTATGAATTTTATTATTTATTAGCTTTGTTATAAATATTCATAAAAATGTAATCTTTATACAGAAGTTAAATTTGTATATTACTTTTTTCATTCATAGTCACGCATAATCATTGCATATAATATTCCACTTGATGTAAATTTGTTTAAAAGTGTACTTATATTATGTTCAAACAGTTGTTTTATTTTCTCATTCAATTGTCATTCCAAAGCTTGCTTAAATTTTAAATTATTTTCGTAACACATTTCAGTTACTTTAAACTAAGTTGTTAAATGTTTAATATTGTTTATCGTACACATGCAACAGAAATGACTCTTAACTTTAGAACTAACTAGAAATTAGCAATAAATTCTTCTGTTTTACAGGTAAGTGAATTTCGTCAGTGATCCCCCTACTGATACTTGTGGATCATTGTAGAAATCATGGAACATGTATTTATGTATATTTAATAATGATAATAATTCTCGTAATAATTGCTTCATTATATATGTGTTGTGACTGACATTATACGTAGATCTGTATTGACTGTTACTCGTACAACAAGCCATTTATTTTGGAACGTGTACATATCCTCAAATTTATAACTACCTACATCATTTATAATTCATATAGATACATTTAAACTTGTACCCAACCCAGTGAAAATATTTTAGCATTTAAAGCATTTTCATTTTGGATATACATTTTATACAGAATTTGTAAAATATACTAGACATGAAGTGGTTGATTAGTTGCAGAAAGATGGCAGAAAAATTTGTTCACAGATACTCGAGATGGTGGATTGGAGTTAGCGGGAGATGAAATTCTTGCGGATGGTATAATATTTAGAGATAAGAAATCGCCCAAAGACAGGCTAGAAGTTACTATAGGCGATGGCATGGAATTCACCATTCATGGTACGATATGTTTCACAATACCCCCCTATCTTACATTTCATTATTTGATACGAGGCTCATCCTAGAATTATTGAGAATAAGAAGCATGGTTTGTAGGTTTAGAATTCGATTTTAAATATGTTCAAAATAGTTCCCTTCACTAAACTATGTACACTTTCAAATAAACTTCTTTCGGAATGCTTCCAATATAATATCCCTAACTTAAGAAATGATGGGTTCTCCATATAAAATTTCATCCTCTCCAAGTTTTATTTTCACGACAAAAGGTCCGTCTCCAAGGTCCAATCTGTCTCTATACCAAAATTCATCAAAATTGGTTCAGTAGTTTAGGTGTGAAAACGTAACAAACAAACACACAGACAGAGTTACTTTCGCATTTATTATATTCGTATAGGACTAGACAAAAAAAATAAAATACCCGTATTTTTTTAAATCGATTAATTATTCGTAGTTTACGAGAAAAAAAAATATTAAAAAATTGGGGAAGAGATAAGTGAGGTTACCATAATAGGATCGTAGACTGACTAAAACAAACGGTTATCTCTTCAGTAGAACATATCTGATGACTAGTGTAGGGTTTATCATACAGCATCCATAGCTCAATATCAGCCCTGCACGTACGAATATTGACTTACAAAAATACATAACTAAGTTGAAATATTGATATTGAAACTATAATTTAGAAGAGTTTATAATAAAATGATTTTTGTTTTACACGGCCTACTGATTTTCATATTCTCATTAATTCTAGCGTGATCCTTGTATACAGAACAGATTCACATAACCAAAGAGGGCTTCTACTATTTTTTCCTTTATTTTTTATGGAAAACTATTTGTTATTTGAACTAAAATTTTAAATTGGAGATTTCTCATTACTACGGATATGATAAACCTCTTTGATGTGATGACCTTTGTAATATTAACTACGCTATCTATGAGTTACACACTGTTTTCATTATTAACTCTAATGTCATGTATAATATAATTTGCTTTCAAATTTGTAAAAATACCAATAAAGAAGATTAAATCTGTTTCACGGAAACAAAAGTTAATGGGAAGATATCCGGCATAAATAATTGTAGGCGACAAACTATATTTAATTTATTTTTTCGTCTTTAATTCGAGTACAGTAGAATACCCTATTCTATTCCGTTTTTATGATGTATTTCGCTAATTCGGTTATCTTCATGATCGTGTTCTTCATAGGCGATTCGAAAGGCAACTTCAAACGCGGCAAGAATAGCTTGAACAAGAGTCGCACTATCGCTAACTCCATTCTAGAGCACGGAGACTACATCGGCTGTGGGATTGAGGACGACCGATTGAGCAACAAATCGTATGGCAGCCATAAGCACAGATTCAAGGATGAAAGCCACAAAGGCAGTGCAGACACGTTAGATCAAGATCAAGATGAGAAGAGAGATGCCAGCAAAGAAGAACTTGGCATCGACGAAGGTAAACATTTTCCTGAATATATGCTACTCTTAAGATAAATCCTCCGTATCTCTGTTAGAAAGCGTTATAGTACCAATAACAATGTTTATTGGAATAATAGGTACAGGTTATATAGGTACAGGTACCATTTACGGATGCGTAGTCTATACAGGGTGTAACACGTACACCGACCACCGCCATTATTACCTTTATTATTATAGTTACAAAAAAATACTATAGAACAAAGTTGTAGGGGACCAAAGGGGACATCCTTTCAGAGAAGAATTTTTTTTTTAAATCAGTGGTTTTTAATTTGGATTTAAATAAATTTTTATTTTTAATATTATTGTACAGTAGGCCATGGATGAGAAACAAGAGTGATAAATTTAAATTGAAAATTAATAATTGTTAATTACTCCTTATAAATAATGTTCTATTTAATTTCCATTATTTTCTAAGCATAATTCTATTCTATTTAAAACAGAAGAAGTAGCTTTTATTACAGTTTCTGGTGTCAAAGCAGCGCAAGCTTCTCTAACACTGTCCATCAAATTTTGTTTCGTTGTCACTGGTTTTGAATATACTCTATCTTTAAGATATTCCCATAAAAAAAATCAAGGGGTGTCAAGTCCGGGGAACGAGCGGGCCATTTGTATGGCCCATTTGTTGCTGTCCACCGACCTTGAAACATTTCGTCGAGCCGTTCGTACACTCTACGAGTATTGTGAGCCGGCGCTCCATCTTGTTGGAACCATATATTTTGTCTTTCATTCAAGTTTAAATCTTCTAAATAATTTAATAATTCATTTTCCAAGCCCAACAAATTTATTTACAAAATAAATGTAAATAATAATAAAACAATGCATAATTTTGTCTGATTCAGAACTAGACGAAGAAGAATTCGATTGCGCTGGTCCACTCGACGAAGAACTAATCATAGATGCCGCCACTGAAGACTTCATCGTGGCCGATTACCCTGCTGACTGCTTCCCCGACAACTGCTACAAGAAGTTCCCATTCTTAGCAGGCGATGATGACGCACCATTCTGGCAAGGCTGGGCCAATCTTCGCCTAAAAACGTTTCAGCTCATTGAGAACAAATACTTCGAGACTGCTGTCATCACTATGATCCTGCTCAGCAGTTTGGCGTTGGCGTTGGAAGACGTGCACCTTCAACAAAGGCCCATTCTGCAAGACATACTGTATTACATGGATAGAATATTCACTGTTATCTTCTTCATCGAGATGTTGATCAAATGGTTGGCGTTAGGATTTGCCAAGTACTTCACAAATGCTTGGTGCTGGCTTGATTTCATCATTGTAATGGTATGTATTTAGCCTGAATTACCTTCGAGCATATACTTACTAGAGGCCGCCCTCCGGTGTTTGTTGTTATCGGAACATATGCGAAAGGGGGTATTTGCGGGGACGGAAGCCATGATGTATTGCGGGCTGCGTATTATCTTAATATTTGTACACAGTTGCTGCTTTTGAAATATGAAAATCTTTATTTCCAATAAATTTCAGCCACTTTTCTCTAACATCATTGTTAGCAGGTAACCTAAATTTATACTTTGTTTATTATATTATTATATGTAAAAAAATCACAATTACTTACACATGAAACGAAAAATTGGTCCTCTTTTTGTATTTTTCCTTGTAATTTGGCACAACACAGTATAAAACCATAATTGCAATATGAAAAAAGGTAACAAAAACAAAATATAAATATTCCTAGACATGTATCATAAAATGCTGCGTGCAATATATATTCCGATCACAACATGCTATGCTTCTCTAGTCAGTATATACTCGAAATGAATTACAGTATTCTTTTATCGTCTAGATTCATGCTAGATTCTCATTCAAAATTTTCCAATGAATTCTACAATAATGTAAATTTAAAAAAAAAATCGGAATAAAATCCCGCTAGCATTAAAACATTCCGGTATATATTTGGGCACCTGCCAAAATATGATTGGCTAGGACGAAATTGTTCAACCAATGAACCTATTACATTTTAATGACACTGTGACGTCATTTTAGATATGCCATCTAGCGATTTTTTTCTGAATCATTGGGTGGGTGACACCATGTTGCCAAATAGCGAGAATGAACTAAAATAAATTTATAGCAGGTAAAAAGTTATAAATATATCGACAAAAAAAATGTTTGTTTCTGTATTATAAATAGAAATGTATCTATTAAAAAATATACAGGGTTTTAATTAAAAATCTGGCCATAGGCGTTTAACATGGGAAAACAGTTTTTCTTTGCGCAAAAGACAAAAATCCCCAATTAATTTTAGTCAAAAAGTTTCAAATAAAAGTTATAGATTATTATATTCTACGCCTGAAGCACTACACGATAATGATGATGACATATTCATACCGTGCGGGCGTTTACCAGGCGTCACCTCACGGGCACTTATTGCTAACGTAGAGACGGCACTGCAGGAGTCACTTTTATGCCATTTAAAATTCGAAATAAAATATTTTAAATTCAATGAATTGTCAAAGACGAAAGCCGAATTTGTTACAAGCTTTTTTTAATTATTAAAAAGGTGAAAAAGATAAAGACAGTACATACACCTCAGAAGAAAATGCTTTGTGGCGTCGTTCGGAATCGAACCCGGATTATCAGATTTACTTATATTTTGATCATTTGACAAGAAATAAGCAACTTTTTTCAGTATTGGACCTCATTCATTCGAGTTTTTTCCTTTTTTTTAAAGAATCCGTTACGAAAATTGAGATCTAGTATGAATGTAAACGAAAAAAGTATAATATAATTGAGGCTTTAAGTGACGATAGTGTAGTATGTGAATGTGTTTGTGTCTGTGTTCAGGTATCACTTATAAATTTCGTGGCGTCATTATGCGGCGCCGGTGGCATCCAAGCTTTTAAAACCATGAGAACCCTGAGAGCTTTGCGTCCTCTTCGTGCCATGTCTCGTATGCAGGGAATGAGAGTTGTTGTAAACGCTTTGGTCCAAGCTATTCCATCTATATTCAACGTGTTGCTCGTGTGTTTAATTTTCTGGCTTATCTTCGCTATCATGGGTGTACAGTTGTTCGCTGGTAAATACTTCAAGTGCGTCGACAAGAATAAAACTACTCTGAGCCAAGAGATCATTGCTGATCGTAACTCATGCTTCGCTGAGAACTACACTTGGGAAAACTCGCCGATGAACTTCGACCACGTAGGCAAAGCTTACCTTTGCCTCTTCCAGGTCGCCACCTTCAAGGGATGGATTCAGATTATGAATGATGCCATTGATTCCAGAGAAGTACGTATGGTTCACTTCAATAAAACTTGGACGTTGTATAGTTTTATGCTTCAAGTTATTATTATTCAATTCGCGCTCATTAAATATGTGTTTATTTCGTTGCAGATTAATAAACAACCGATCCGAGAAACAAATATTTACATGTACCTATATTTTGTATTCTTTATTATCTTTGGGTCATTTTTCACTTTAAATCTGTTCATTGGTGTGATCATCGATAACTTTAATGAACAGAAAAAGAAAGCCGGTGGTTCATTGGAAATGTTCATGACTGAAGATCAGAAGAAATACTACAACGCGATGAAAAAGATGGGCTCCAAGAAGCCATTGAAAGCTATTCCCAGACCTAGGGTAAGTTCCATATACTTTTCTCCATATGGTGTAACTTGACTAATCTATTACAGTGGAAACCTCAAGCAATTGTATTCGAAATTGTAACAAATAAAAAGTTCGACATGATTATTATGTTGTTCATCGGCTTAAATATGTTAACAATGACGCTCGATCATTATCAACAAAAAGAAACGTTTAGTATGGTACTGGACTATTTGAATATGATTTTCATCGTAATATTTAGCACAGAATGTATGATGAAAATATTCGCATTGCGGTATCATTACTTCACAGAACCCTGGAATCTTTTCGATTCAGTGGTCGTGATATTGTCTATATTAGGTACAGTTACACTTAGTTATGGTTCGAATTGAATAGTAACAATAATAATAATGCTATGTTCTAGGTCTCGTATTAAGTGATATTATAGAGAAATATTTTGTATCACCAACATTATTGAGAGTAGTTCGTGTAGCAAAGGTCGGCAGAGTACTGCGTTTAGTAAAAGGAGCCAAAGGCATAAGAACCTTGCTATTTGCTCTTGCAATGTCTCTACCAGCTCTATTCAATATTTGCCTTCTACTTTTTTTAGTTATGTTCATTTTCGCAATATTCGGAATGTCGTTTTTCATGCATGTGAAAGAAAAGAACGGCATAGATGATGTATATAATTTCAAAACGTTTGGTCAGAGTATGATTCTGCTGTTTCAAGTAAGTATATATGGACAAAGATAGGTTTGTAACTAGGGTTGATTGGGTACTTCACCTATATGATATTGAAATGGTAATAGGGACGTAGCCCTGCAAAAATTCTGGCCCACCCGTTTTAAAAGTCAAATAAAAGAAAACAGTTCGCACACATTATTGTACATTTCTCATTCCAAAACAATAATGGCATTTATAGTAAAGAAACAGTAATATTATTTTACTGCACATTACAAAAAAAGGTAGAACATCTATTCAATGCATTTAATTATTTCAACAGAACGGACGAATTGGCATTAATTTTATATGTATATGTGTATAGAAATGTACAACAAAAAGATATTTGGAACTGACTTATGCTTGTTTTATAACCTTTTATGGTGGGCTGGATAGCTTAGCATCATAAATTATTTGAACTTGATGGACATTATTTGAAGGGAAAGAATTAGGCCGTATTAGAAAATAATTGTTAGTGTTTAAAGTTGACATTAGAATACATTTAAAATGCATTATTATTTGAATACTATAATTCGGATTTAAAAATGTTAAATAAGCTTAATCTTACAAACTAATATCTGTTATAATTTTGGTTATTTGTATTCTAAAGAAAAAGTTTAGAAGCAGTACAAAACTTTCTGATTAGTGGCCCACCTAAATATTTTTGACCACCCTAAGAAAATATCCTGGCTACGTCCCTGAATGGTAATACATGTGTTGTGGTAGATGTCCACATCAGCGGGTTGGGATGGTGTCCTGGACGGCATCATCAACGAAGAGGAATGCCAGGAACCAAACAATGAGATGGGATATCCAGGCAATTGTGGCTCGTCTACAATTGGCATTGCCTATCTGCTTGCGTATCTAGTCATTAGCTTTCTTATTGTTATAAACATGTACATTGCTGTTATTTTGGAAAACTATTCTCAGGTATGGTGTATATGTATGTTGATATGGCTGTTGCACATGTACCTAATAAATGATGATGATAATAGGCCACGGAAGATGTACAAGAAGGTTTAACGGATGATGATTACGACATGTACTACGAGATCTGGCAAAACTTCGATCCGGATGGCACGCAGTACATCCGCTACGACCAGTTGTCAGACTTCCTGGACGTGCTGGAGCCACCGCTGCAGATCCACAAGCCGAACAAATACAAGATCGTGTCAATGGACATTCCGATCTGCAAAGGGGACTTGATGTTTTGTGTGGACATTTTAGATGCATTAACGAAAGACTTTTTCGCCCGAAAGGGTAACCCGATCGAAGAAACGGCGGAGCTGGGCGAGGTGCAGGCGCGGCCCGATGAAGAGGGCTACGAGCCAGTGTCGTCGACGCTGTGGCGCCAGCGCGAGGAGTACTGCGCGCGCCTCATCCAGAACGCCTGGCGCAAGCACAAGCGCCTACGCTCCGGCGCCGACAACACGGGCGAGTCCGACGACCCCGACACGGACATGCAGGCCCGCCAGACGGCCGTGCTCGTCGAGAGCGACGGCTTCGTCACCAAGAACGGCCACCGCGTCGTCATCCACTCCCGAACGGCCAGCATCACATCGCGCACGGCCGATGTTTGAAATAGGCTTCGTCCCTCCCATGAGACAACAACTACTAATAACACTACAACAACGTAACAATAACAACACAAGATAAACACACGTTCTAGTCATGCAGTCAAATACCATTCCTGCTCATCAACATATATAACCTGCATATCTCTTCTACTTCTCCACACAAACCATTTCTACGCTTAATAATACCACTTACTTGTTTACTTATCATTTATATTCATTACAATACGACAAACTACATACAACAAAACAGAACAATTATCAACACCCTTTTTTATACTTAACTTAAACTATTCAAATTATATACATATAAAGATAAAAATATTTACTAAATTTCTATTTTTTTATAATTGGTTTATTCACGTTTTGAATCACCGTATTAAAATACAGTGGAAATTGTTGAACATGAAATACGTGTCAATATGTTCCCAACACCGTGTTTTTCAATATTAGAAAAACAATCGAATATTTCTTTCGCCCGAATTATTTCAAATTATGAAAAAGTAAACGCTGATAATTCTAATATTTGCTTCAAATTTTAGCTCCCAGTTGAAATATTAGTTGCATATATGCATGTAAAAAGACAATTTCGTATGAACCGATTTTCACTATATATTAATAAGCTCACTATGTTTGATTTTATATTGAGTTTTAGATTCTTAACTGAACTTAAGCAGTCACACTACTTATGGTTTTCTTTTTTTTTACTTTCCAATACATCGGTCCGTCCAACTACATGACTAGAATAACTGTTACTGAAGTGAAAGTACTGTAATCATCTGAATTTTGTAAAACGAGTCGAGTATAAATATATATCCATTGTGAACTAATCGTTTTACAAAGTTAAGGTAGTGCTATAAGGTTATTTACTGATTAACAACCCACAATTGGCATGTAACACTATAAGCAGGGGCGTATTTAAACGAATTTCAATTTCCATAATACGACCCTGACTATAACAGCATTCATTTACTTGAATCTTGTTATAATGTGTGACTTTTTAGTTTAGTTAAGATACGCACTGGCTTCCTTAATTCGACACAATATTGTATTCTATTATAGTAATAACATTTAGAATATCTTATTACGTTTTAATAAAAAAATAATCGTAAATTTTGTACATTCTCATTCTGAAATTTGCTGCATAGTTTTATCGTAGAGTAACTGTATTTTAGAATATTATAGATCCCATAAACAACGAATTTATTCAATAAATTTCATCAAAATGCAATGAACAAATTGTATCACGCTAATGCATTTAACGTAAATAATTAACGTATAGTAGGTACCTATTGTGTCGAATATTAAAATCAATAAAATCGCAGATATTTTCAATTCGTAGTGGCTTTATACATATCACGGTAAATATACTCTATACAAGTGATAAATTATATATTTGAAATATAATTAGTCAAATACGTACATAGACGATAACAACATATTTTAAATATAAAATTTATCGCAATTTATAATACACTATACCATTATGTATAATTATCAAGATTTAGTAAATATTACAAATTTTAGAACTAAATGAGTGCGCTTGCATAAACTTAGAAATAAAATTTAGTACATTTATAGCTGGTAATTATACAAAATGACAATACAGATACATAATTAATATATAAAATGTTATAGTTGTAGAATTAGAGCACATTTTATATAACAAATTACGAATCTCGGCTATTTTGCGAATAATAAAAAATTATTGATGTAAAAAGTTTAAACAAAAATTTAAATATTAATTTACTTTTAGTACTTTTTAAAATGACAATAAGTGAATTAAAATATAAATACTTTCGTTGCAATTATTTTTTACATCAAAATATTTGTACAAGTTTACCAAAATATGTATATACATTACGTTAATTTGAATTTGTAATCTGCGTCATAGTGCCTATTACTATAATTTTAGTTGAATTAAATGGAATACTGGATCATGCGTGGAATGGAATGGTATATCATATCATAATCAGTGTTACATATGACAATATCACAACATCATTCACATACACTACAACCAAGCCAGCATGGTTCTTTATTTCTCTACCTCAGTTTTTAATCACAAAATCAATTTCAAGATGTATTGTCATTGTAATGGTTACCTATCGGACAAATTACTGTATGTGTGCTAACGGTGATACAGCACAACATACAAGTAAGATATTATAGGCTCAGGATTATTTGTCTTAAGTATATTTCAGTTATAATCACAGTGATATATAGCCTTTGTTGTTGTAGTTGTCACTTCCCGGGACAATTATGAACAACAATGAAGCTTACGAAATGTTTGTGGTTTTGGTGATATCACAGATGTTTCCAAAATTTTCATAGTTTATAAGACGTTACGTTTGTATTTTACAAGAATTTTAGGAATAAAAAAAGGAGTAAATAATTAAAAGACAAAGGTATTCTGAGCCTATTTAACAAACTCCAATGAAAAAGCCTGCTTAGAGTGGAAATATTTAACTTTTGTTCTGTTTGCAGAGTGATTAGTTTATCTGTTATGAAATTATAGATTTACGTTTATGGTTATAAAGTGATGACAGCTCGTCAAATCATTCGATTAGTTGTTGGGTTGTTGTTTCCCTATTGAAAGGTTTATTTATTCGGTTGTTGGTTGTGATTTGGTTGAGCTGCAACATCACATAATTGTTGTTGTTATTAATATGCTTGATATGTAATTTAAGTTGTTGTTACGTAGAAATTTGCACTTTTCTACTAAGCTGGCCTTAAAAATATTCTAAATGGGCCCGAAACAATGAACAATAATGAAAATGAATTAACATGAAACAAGAATCACACTATCAAGTAACTTTTAACTTTATGGTGCTTTCTTCTATTGCAAATCTTCAAGCTATGTTAACTTCACATGCTACAATGGACTGCATTTAAGGGGAGGGGCGAATGGGAATATTTACAAGAAATTGACACAAATTTTTGTATGCCTCATAAAATTTATATATCATAGATGTTTCGTATGTGTGATATTTTTTGTGTATTAATTTTTAGGATTTGAATTTAGCTTTCGTCATAGTTTGTTTCAATGATATGGACACAACCTTCACGGACACACGGTGTAGTACAATCGCGTTTGTGTAAAATATAAGAAAAACACGAGTGAACCTTAAACGTAACATACATATATAAACATCAACTGTTTCAGTTTAACAATCTCTGTCTACTCATGCTCATGCCATGCATCATCATTCCAATCAAATCAATCCATCTTGTACAGTGTACAATACGTACGCTTATATCAACATTTACATAATAATGATAAAATGCTTTTTTGTGCTTCTCTGGTTATTGTTGAGAACCCGATAGCACAACACTGCTCCGTGAATGGTCGCTTTTCAATTTTTCATACATACTTGATCTTTTACTGACATGTATTATCAAAATCGACAAATGACACATGTTATTGCAGATTGTACGCAGCATTTACTTATGTACCCTCTTTTTTACCTTATTATATACATGGCTACATTGTTTTCACACATTTTTCAAATGGTGATTATATAACTTACTATATATATATATACATATACATACATACAAATACTTACATTGTGATTATATGAAGCACAAATGCAAATAATTTTACTTTTTCAGTCAATAATATATATGTATACATATATATGTATACATATATATATGTATATTGGATGGGGTAGTACTGAGAGCGAATACAGCATACAGATGATTTATGATATATTAACCGTGATATTACTATTCCAAATCTATGGCATTTTGTTGTACGTAATGTAAGTAATTATTACTCGATGCTGCTTCACAGTATGTACCTATGGATATGATGTGTCATTTCTAAGTACTATTCCATCCGGCAATATAATTATATAGAAAACAAATAGTCTCAAATATACTCTTAGGATATGTATATGAATGTCCGTCATTTTTGACTGAGAAATTTACGCATCTGCATAATTTCATATTTTAATAACAGCAGAAATAAATTATGTTCATATTAAATTTAAAAAACGTGAAAAAAAATTGTTAGTAAGGCGGATATGTGGGCAAGCAAATAATGATATATTAGGTAAAGATTAATTTGAGACTGTTCCTAAATAAATATTTTTTTGTTAAAATTTATTTTGAATAACGTAATAAGAATCAATCTGTAATGGACGTTTAAACTCATCTTGCATTATTACCGAGCGGTCTAAAATGTCACTCATACGATATTCACGTCTTTAATACTTGCCGTAAAACGGTAGTTATTTATTGTAAACAGTTTAAATTTAAAATCAATAGCATTGGGCACAGTTCAGAATTGTGCTTCTTTGCTAACAGTACATGCTGTTAGTATAATTCCGTTATACATTTAATTACTTAGAATATTATTGTTAAAGGTTTATATAAACAAACTACGGTTCAGAAGTACTGTTTGCATTGCGCGCTGGCGTTTGCTTCATATTTTAACTATTATAATTATTTATATCAGCAAAAGTTGTGAATAAAAACGCAAACAACATACTCTCATTATTTTATTATAAACATTACTCATATCTTTCCTGTTTCCACATGATTATCTCTGCAATTACCTTTTTTATTTATAAATTTTGTTCACGTGTTCCAAACCAATTTCACATGTTTTCGTTTTTTTATTGATCGTCAAAAATTATTTATTTATTTTCTCTGTGGAATTATTTGTCTGTACAAGGTTTTTAAACAAAATTACTTTTATTATTTACATGGTAAAGTTACAAAACATTTGGAATATACGATATATGCCTTCTGGAATAATGATATACATATTAATTTCAACTTTATATTTATTATATATAACTTCATATACACTAATAACTTGAAAGTTAATAAAATTTGAATTTAAATTGCAAGTACATCACTAAAAGCCCCCAGTGTAAAATATTTGTCCCGCCCATGATCTATGACAATTCTATTTAGGATCATATGATTGTTTTAAATTTGTTTTGTTTTAAATAATTAATACAAGGTTTTTATTAGAACATTGTTGATTATATTGTGCAATATTTAAACGATCAATCATTTTAATAAAATTATTTTGTGTTTTATATATGAATTATAATTTATATTACTAAGAATATCGTTTTAATAAAGGCAGCGTAAATACAAATATGAATTACTTTTTGATATTAATAATTCTGTTATCAAAAGATAAACATTAAAATGAGTAGATAAGAAAGTGTTTATCGTATAATACAAAAAAACACATCAGATTGTAGTTCTCTGCCTCGGCTCGGTCGGTCGTTGGGATATTTTACGCTTGGTGTTTTGAAAAAGACAGTTGGTAGTGGTAGAAACTGTTATTGTGAATGGATAGTAGTGTGTTTGAGTATGACGGCGTCGACGATATATTTTTATTATAACTATTAGCAATTTAAGACTATTTTCTTATTGCATAATTTAATATTATTAATAACAACAATGAATGGGTTAAGTTTAAGTGAATTGTGTTGTTTGTTTTGTTGTCCACCGTGTCCAAGCAGAATCGCGGCGAAACTTGCATTTTTACCACCAGAACCTACTTATGAATTTCAAGCTGATGAAAGTGGATCTAAATTTATTTTAAACCTAAGTGAAAGAGCAGAATGGCAATACTCAGATCGCGAAAAAGAAAATGTAGAAGGTTTCTTTGCTAGAACAACAAGAGGCAACCGAATTGGTTGTCTGTTCGTTCGTTGCAGCTCCACTGCCAGGTTTACTATTTTATTTTCGCACGGAAATGCAGTTGATCTCGGTCAGATGAGTAGTTTTTATCTAGGATTAGGTTCACGAATAAATTGTAACATATTTAGCTACGATTACTCCGGATATGGAGTAAGTGCTGGTAAGCCTTCAGAGAAGAATTTATACGCTGATATTGATGCAGCTTGGCATGCACTAAGAACTAGATACGGGATTAGCCCTGAGAATATCATCTTGTATGGACAGAGCATCGGTACAGTGCCTACCGTGGACCTAGCCTCTAGGTATGAAGTCGGAGCCGTCATCCTGCACTCTCCCCTCATGTCTGGCATGAGGGTAGCCTTCCCAAACACAAAGCGGACTTGGTTTTTTGACGCATTTCCTAGGTATTTCACTCATCCAAACTTCCTCGTCTGACATCTCATTGTGTGTTTGTGTTTTGCAGCATAGATAAAGTGTCAAAAGTTACATCGCCAGTTCTCGTTATTCACGGTACAGAAGACGAAGTGATAGATTTCTCACACGGATTGGCTATATTTGAAAGGTGTCCGCGAGCAGTTGAACCTTTATGGGTGGAAGTATGTATCCCGTATATTTTTCTTTCTAATTCATTAACGTAACATATCCTTTCAAAGAGTAACTTATCGTCAGAACAGTAGTCTAATCATAACAAAAAGTTCCTACATGCTTTATCATCGAATTTAGGACTTATTACTCACTCTAAAGATAATCTTTATTGTTCATAAGATAAACCAACTTTGTCATTTATAGCTAAGTTATTGTCTTTTATTTTCTTTTGATAAGTCAGACTAACTGGAAAATGTAAATTTATCATCAGTATTGGGTTTTGTAAAAACAAAAGATCTGATAATTTTACTCAAATAAATACATATTTAAAAATATTTTCGTTTAGTAATTGTTTGCATAGTTACTGTTTTTATTTGTATTTGTCTTTTCAGCAGTTTTAATATTGCAATTGTTTATTCAGTTGTTTTACAAACAAAACAATTTGATTTTTTAAAAGTGACTAACAATTTTGTTATTAAATGACTATGTTGAAACTTTCAAAAATAATGTAAAAAAAGAAAATAATAGTTTATTATAATCTAAAAAGGTTCCTAATTTTATATTTTTCTTTGCAAAATATATCTATGATGAAAAATTAAATAAATTACGTTTTCATTGAAATATGATTTTCTCTGCATGAATCAGATTTTAGTGACATACATGTTAAATAACATATGACGATTAATAGTTATTAAATACCAAAGTTAAATTTGTTTTCGTTTGTAAAGTAAAATTTCTATTACAAATTAAATTTTACTCAGAAATTTAAGTAAAGAAAGATATATTTAAACTTTAATAGTTACCAGCTGTTAGCTGTTTCCCTAGAGAAAATAGAAATTAGTAATTTACAATTGAGATCATATCATTAAAGACAAAAAATATGATACAAATCCTAAATTATACAATATTTATCCTTCAGCACTCATTCATATTTACATTAATATGTAATATCCACCCATTTACACACTGGGCGTTCGATCATAGACGCACCCTTTAATCACCCCAACCTCTGTAGTTTATTTGTTTAAATAGAGTTCTGGATTTAAATCCGGATGGAGTGAAAATATTAGGCTAATTGTAGTTTTTGGTTATTATTATAATATTGAATATTTATTTAAATTTATGGGATGTGAAAATTAGAGTCGATTGGTATCGGTCTTAGAGTGAGGAAATGCAAAATAAAAAAACTTGTGTAAAATCGGTTAGCATTCAACAGAACAAGTTTTTGTCCAACATGAAATTCCAGGCCTTCATTCATCCCAGTTAAAGCCACGGTTGCAGTTCCTGAAAAGTTAGGGATGTTATATTAAGCGTCGATGGGAGCCATCACGGAGCGAAATAAAGTAATTGGCTTCCGGCGGGTTCACATGTAGCGGTTAGTATATAAAATTATTGCTTTTAGACGTTGTCAAGCAGATTAGGGTAGGTTTGAGTGTCAAAAGTAATATTTAAACGTTTTGCATAAAAATAACACCGAAATTTTCAGTTTTAGACATTTTTTCGTTCGTCTCTGCATCGTAAAATTGGTACCAATCGGCTTAGATCAACGAGTAAAATCCAAAAATATATTGGGTTTATATCATTTTCACGTCCCAAAAACAATTACCATATTTATCTACATTTTGGTGTCATAATTTGATATCCATAAAATATTTTTATATTTTGCTTTCATAATGGTCATTGCGTATCGCAAGAGCCCTCTTTTCGATACGCAATTTTTTGTTTTAGAAGGTTAGTACTAGATGTCAATCAAATGTTACCAACACCAACTACATTACACATATAAATTTTCCTAAAGGAACGTAGTGTAATATAGCATTTTTTTAAAAATATTTTAGTATATAAAAAACAAAATATAAAAAATAGTATAAAGGATTCATTTTAAAAGACTTTTTCGCACTTGTCATTTAGAAAAGTAGCCAAAAAAAAATAATAATTTTACGTTATCGGCGTGGACATTAAAAAGTTACGGTCTAATCAATGTTGGAACACCTAAGTCTCATACACTAGTGGTTCACTAATATTAACAAGTATCATCTTAAAAGATGGCTTATAACCATATGAATTGTCATCCAAATCGAATAAAGCGTTCTGTTATTATAAGTAAAATTAATTATTTTTTTCGAAGAACTTTAAAGCAGAATACTGGCTAAATGGTACACTTTCCAGTAAAGGTAAGTTTAGTTAAATCGTCTTATTTTAGCCTCAGGAATCTGTGATTAAGCCATGTCCCCCTATTTTAGAGACACCTATATTATATATTTATTTGTACATATCGAGTGTCTACTTGAAATCCGTAATATAGGGCATACAATGTTATTTTTTACATTTTGCTATAATCACTGACCTATTAAATTTAGAGAAGAGTTGTAAATAAAAAGGTTGTTCAGAATTAAAAACTACATAATATGAGACTAAAATTAATCACAATTTCATTTTATTTTACGAAAAAATAAAACGCAAATTAAAATTTGCAATTTACAGAAAATTTCAGAGTGCCATTGAATTGCTGATGTTTAATTTTCTTATTTGACAGATCTCATTATTGTATTCTTGTCAATAAATAATTTTATATAATTATTAAAAGTACAATTAAACACAAAAAGAAAGTACAAAATGATTCATTTATGATGTATTATATAACATTCAAAATTAACTATTATAATATATCAAAAGTTAATGTCAAATTGCGAATTTTAATTGCGTTTTTTCGTAATATAAAAAAAAATTATGAATAATTTTCCATATTGTGTAGTTTTTAATTCTGAACAACTTTTTTATTTAAATTTTTCTCTAAAATTAATAGGTCAATAACTATAGCAAAATGAAAAAAATAACATTATATTCCCTATATTACGGATTTCAAGTGGACAGCCAGTATATGTATATGTATGTTGGTATTGTTTTTAATATATGAATATGTTTGTAGGGTGCTGGTCACAACGATGTGGAATTATACAACCAGTATTTAGAGCGACTGAAGCAATTTGTAAACGTAGAATTACTTAACTGACAACTACTGCAATCAAACGGAGCACCAGTGGCCGAAGAGTGCACGGTGAGTTCGGGCACGACAAGCTCGGTGACAGAGAAGTTGCTCTAGCCAGGGGTTGCGGGCTGTCAGCAGCCCGCGGTGTCCACGAGCTTGGAGCGCGTGCACGAGCAAGAACGTGACCGTGAACTCGAGCACGAGCGCTCGTGCAGCAGCGAACGCAACTCCCCCGCCTTGCAAGCACGCGCGCGCCTCGCCAACTCCACCAAGGCACAGTCGCTGCCCCTCTGCAACGTCAACAACGCCAAGTCCATCGGGCTCGGCGTCCTCTACATCCACAAGTTCCAGGCGTTGCAGTTCCAGCAGGACTTTACCTGTCGCTGTCGTTCCCGTATCTCCAAGGACATTATACTAGAGACTACTTGTTAAATCGCGGAAATATTCGGACAAGTGAAAGAGTGAATATTGAATTCTAACCAAACTTAAACTAAACTAGACCGACTATATTTATATTTTAACGACAACGTTATTATATATTA
Source organism: Ophonus ardosiacus (assembly GCA_943142095.1). Lineage (NCBI taxonomy): Eukaryota > Metazoa > Arthropoda > Insecta > Coleoptera > Carabidae > Ophonus > Ophonus ardosiacus. Next base: position 43,968,826 of record OW964833.1, on the reverse strand, counting down.
TATAGAATATGAGAGTTTCGTTCAGCTAATCTCATCTACATATACATATATATTTTGTTAAGTCATGTACGATTATATACGTTTTTCAAGTCTCAATTTAGTGCAAGTTAGATTAAAGTTTATATTATTTCAGTTTGGTGTACATACTGATTAAATTTTATAAGTTTCTAGTTCTTTTATTATGGCTAAAATTACGCCAGAATAGCTTGTAATAAGTAACAAAATTCTGAACAAATAAAGTGCAGTGGAAAAGAGTGACGCCAGGTTAAAGTTACAGTGTACTTATGGTGATGTAGAATGAATGTAAATAACTTGCATGTGTTTTATACTTAACCAGTTTCTACATTGATTTCGATAGTACAAATCGAATTTCTAAACAGAAGAATGTGTATGATTTTCCGGTGAGTGAAATAGATTGCTTATAATTGAATCGATTTGAATGTTTGTCTCAGGGTGTTTCAAAATAATTCGGCATTTTTATTCATGTTATGTATACAGTTTTTAAGGAAAAGAAATAACTATAGTTTACCAATGTTACGATGAATTTTAGCCATTATAAATAATGAGATTGAACTGAATTTGTTTTCTATTGATATTCGTTAGGAAGATGATATAGGAAGAGCATAAAGTAGAACAAATGTGCGAAGACAACAAACGAATTCATTGAATGCTGATTTGATTCTAATGTAAACAAAATGGAATTTCCATTCCTGTGACATGCGCGCAATACAAATATTGTGTAAGCATTTTGATATACTTACATACTTAATTGTACCATAGTACATAATTTAAATAATTCTTAAGAATCTGTGTTAACTAAGATATATTTGTAAGTAGAAATACATTTCTTTTTCTTAATATTTTCATTGGAGAATTTAAAGCACATTGTACATTTCAGTAACAGGCGATTTCCTTTCAAAATATTTTCTTTTTATATAAATGTATAAACGTCGTGTATTCAGACAAAATACTCATGCCTTTTAAGTCTGACTACATTTCGTTCTCATGTATTTGTAATAAAAAATTTGTAAATAACTTTATTGTAATATATATAACAAATCTTCCAAATTTAATGTTAAAAGTTGTTTGGTTATAATGAGATCACGGGTATATAGATAATATAATAACATTAATTGCATTTCTCTTTATTATTTTTATTAAAATTTGTATAAATACCGACACAGTGTATCTTCCATTTTAATAAAACAAGAATATTTTAAAATGTACAGAATAAAATATAAATAAAAGTGTATAGTGCAATTATATATAATTCAATAAACACATTGTTTAATATTTTGCGTTGTATGGACGGAAATAACGAGGACTATCGACAAATTTGATCTCGTTATAACCGATCTATATTTATTTTGAAAGGATCGTCTTCCTTATCTATTTATTTGGATCTAAATGGCTGTATAGGTTTTCTAGGTGCTGACTGCCTTTGTCTGGACAAAAAGGACTGCCCATTGGTCAACAATGCAAATCTTTCATCCACTGCTTCCCTCTGGCAAATCATAGTCAGTTTGTAGAAGCTAGACGTGATTAGTTTTTCTTCTTGTTCTCTCATCGCAGCTAATCTCTTCGACAAGAATTGTTCTTCTTCTGTACTTCTTTGTGCTTGTGGTTTGACTGACTTGTCTGTTAGACTGCTCACGTCAGGTTCAAGTTGTTTTATAACATCTCTAGCCTTCTCTAAGCTCTTCTTATAACGAGCGACGGTTGTTTGGAGTTCGTTTTCTTTGTTAGCTAGGGCGTTTTGAAGAGAAATGCATTTGTTCCGATAGATGGCGAGCTCATCGGATGGTTGTTGCTCCGCACTGCTGCCGCTACTGCAACCGCTAATGCCTTTGGTTACTTCTTCTACTTGAGCTTCAAGTTCTAATATACGGTGGTTATAATTTCGGTTTTGTTCTAGAGCTTTTTCAAGACGATTTTGGACATCGTCGAAGAACAACTGTTTGGCTACTGCTTCTTCAGAGCTGGACCGCAACGAAGCATTTTCTCTCTCGAGATATTTGATTCTTGCTTGGAGTTCAGTGGGGGCAAGTTCGGATGCAACGGCGGTTGGTTCTTCCGACTTTTGGCGCTGTTGTTGGCAATGCAGTTCTTCGTTCATTTCTTTTAATCCATCGCGTTCTTCTATTAGAGATTCTTTTTCTCTTTGTATCATTAGCAGTTTGGATTGCAGTTTTTTGTTCTCGAAGCTGAGTTTATCACATTTTCGGCTTTCATCTTCGAATTTTCGATGGAGTTCATCCACTTGCTTCTTGTATAATTCTGATTGCGATTTGTACACGTTGTTACGTTTCACTTCCTCTTGGAATTTGATATTTTGTTGATAATATTCATTGTTTTCGTCTTTAAGTGTCTTATATTTTCTTTTTAAGTCTGCGTACTCTTCTAATTTCTTCTTATAGGATGAAACTGTCATTTCCAGTGTTTTAGCTTTTTCAGCAGTTTCTGTTAAAGCATCGATTTCATCTTTCAACTGAGCTGATTTTTCTGCTGCACTTTGTAGTTCTACATTTTTGTCTTGTAGAATTTGAAGTTCTTTTTCTTGCTCGAGTACTTTCAAACGGTAGTCATCTCTTTGTGTTTCTATTTTAAATAAATCATCCTTGAGTGATTCAATTTGTCTGCGCATTTCTGTGTTCCGAGCCATTCCTTCTGGTTCATCACGATATGACTCCAAATCTTTTAATTTTTTAATTAGTCTTATATTTTCGCCTGATAATGTTGACTTCTCTTCGGTAAGACAAACAACCTAACAAAATAATTGCGAAAAATGATTTTTTAAATTAAATATACGTTGTGTTTTCTTTATTGAGATTTTCAAATAAGAAAACGCTAACTAGCGGCGAATATTAGAACTACAAACTGGTACACATTATACATTTATATGAAACTACAACTATATGACTACAAAAACTCTATAAAAAATACTAATAAATGATAGAATAATACGAAATCTAAAAAAACAATTGACAGCAATGCTACGGTTACAAGTGTCAACAAAAAGTGTACCATTGTTTAATACGCTCAGCGCCATCTCTTGATATTTGAAAATCCCAATAAGATAAAATCGTATGAATCCAATATATTTTTGATTCTACAAATCGAGCTGGGTCGATTGTTAATGGTTTGAAAGTGCGGAGACAAAAAAAGTCTAAAATCAATGTTTTCTCTATGCAAAACGCGTAAATATGTCTGTACCATGACATTGAATCCGAACCAAACCAAAACAGTAAAATTAGACGCGTATTTTGTATTTTCCCAGAAAAGTTTCTAATACACAAGAAAAAAAATTATTAGTTTCAATAAATGAGGCCCGAGAAAATCGACGGAGCGTGTGATGTCATCTACACCAGAACATACGTTTCTAGAGCTGAGAGGAATATAACAACCCTAACCATTACCCGTGGTTTTAAATGGGATGAAGGAGGGGCTAGAATTTATTATTATACAAAAATTAGTTCCGTTGCGTGCAAAATCGATTTTTACACAAGTTTTTAAAATGGTAACTTATGGGAGGGTGAATCGTTAAGGCATTTAGACTAGCGTCTAGCTGATGTATTAACTTGTCTCACCCAACACGAACATGTACGACTGTTGAGGTAACATTCATTTTAATTACATTTTAATTGTAAAATGTTAAAATAATGAAAATCACTGGACACCCCGAGAATTCTATCATTATTTCGGTGAAATGCCACGTTGTCTACCTATTAGGAATTGCCAGTTCGGTATTGTTATAGTTGTTTTTTAATAGACCAGAAAAGGAAAGTTAGAATTCGACTTTGGCGCGAGTTCATATTTTGAATTTTCTAGCATTAGTTTCATATAGTTTGTTCTTGTTCAGAAAAAAACCTAATTCGAAGTAGGCTATAAACACAGAAACATATGTGTGATTATTATTCAATTCAAAAGTCAAGTCAAAATTGAACGTGAAATGCAATTTAAAAAGGAAACATAATAAAGAACGATACAGAATAATTAAATACTTTCCAATGGACATACGTTTTTTCGTTCATAGCCTACTCCAAGTTAGGATTTTTTTTTTAACACATAAAAGTTGATTTCACAGACAAAAAAAAGGTATTTTGTAAAACAAATTAAGCTGCTCTTGTTAAGAATTCGATAGTTTGTTTATTCAGTAATAGATTGCAACAGTTTAAATTCCTAGAAAAGGTAAAGTAAGAAACTTTTTAGAAATTAAAATGCAAGGTGCAAGTCGAAGTAACGTATGTCCGCCAGGTCAGCGCAACAGAAGATGGAGCATGAACCGACAAATCGCGACATAGGTTCATCGAATTTTATAGTGTTGTATTTTTGTTTAAATAATTATAAACTGTGCATAGTTTTTGTGAATATTATTAGACGAATCTGGAAGAAAAAGGATCGGTCTAGGTGCTACATATAATGATTTACATATGTGATTTAATTTTATGAGATTTTCCGGCCGTTAAACATTTTTCTCACCGAAGGTGACACATCTTCCTTCACTTGAAGGTGTGGGTGTGCGCATGCCCGGTTTTTACCGCTAAAGAGGTACTTGCACCTACGTCACTCAAGGCCATTTATCATGGCGGTTGAACAGCTGATTGTGGACAAATAAACCAAATTTTAACATGGAGCCAAATGGAGAATTCGTGTTTAAATTTCATAAAATGTTAAATAATTATTTATGTGAAGGTTTGTGTAAATTATATATGCAATTATAACGGCTAAGTACTGGTAAGAGTACACTGTTGAGGTGAAATGAGAAAAGAAGTCACACACATAATCACAGTAATGTTTTGAAACCAAAACAAGGTGTACCTATATATCACGTGTTTGCCTATTGTATTTATTTTGTATTACTTTTTATTGCCTCTAGAGCTGTACAAGGTAAGTAATAATCATTATATAGTGCGACCAAGCGATATGTGCCCCTGGCCACGACTTGGGAGGCGTGGTCTGCGGTGGCGCTATCATTAATAGTACATTCGGAGACAGAAGATTTCTATACAAATTTTAGCGGTTTATGAATAAAATGAATATATAAACATTTCTTTAAATGTCATTTATTATATACATATTATACCTTCTCCATAATTATAATTCATTTATTAGTACGCCTGCCGCCGCCGCCACTTCACGTCTACTTTTATTCTGTATGTACTTGCGCGTTCGCGGCAAAATTCTCAAATGTTATTGGTTGAGTATTTACGCCAGCGCGTGCCTTTCGCGTCAGGGCCAGGGGCACATATATTTCAATTTTTCAATTGTAAATTTAAGTAAATATGGACAAGCCTTAATGGGTGATATGAAAGATTTTTTTTGTACGAAAAGAATTTGAAAAAATATTTTTCATATAGTTTGAAATTGTAATGTGCGACCAAGCGATATGTGCCCCTGGCCTTGACGCGGAAGGCACGCGTCGGCGTAAATACTCAACCAATAACATTTTAGAATTTTTCCGCGAACGCGTAAGTACAAACAGAATAAAAGTAGAAGTGTAGTGGGGGCGGCGGCAGGCGTACTAATAAATGAATTATGAAGAAGGTATAATATGTATATAATAAATGACATTTAAAGAAATGTTTATGTATTTCATTTGTGTTCTAACTAAATCCATTTTATATATGAACCGCTAAAATCTATATAGAAAACTTCTGTCTCCGAATGTACCCTTAATGATAGACCACACCTCCTAAGTCGAGGCCAGGGTCGCACTATAACATTTTGTCATTTGCACAAAATATTTATTTACATCTCATTAATATTTTGTTTATAGAAAATGAATACTTTGATATTTATTAAAAACAATCAATACAAACAGTATGTATTCCTATTTCCTAAAACAATGTTTATTTTATTGTTCAACTTCATGCTAATCCCCCCCTCCATTTTAACGGACAAAAGTTAAATTCAGTAACATTTTGGTTTTATTGTTACAACTTCACTCTTAAGTATTCTTATTCATTAGAACAAAAGATTGTGTTAAAAGTTGTTAATACAAATTTGTTATACAGTGATCGAGGAGCAAACGTGAAAGCAATATTAACAGTACGTATTAAATTTATATATATTTGGATTAAGTGAATGGATGTAATAAATTATGTGCTTTGAGAGCGAAAGTTTCCGAGTGGAAGAAAAGATGAGCTTGTAACAATATGGAGGGATGTATGGTGAAAGATTGAATGTTTGTTTTAACTGCTCATCGATAAAGAACATTGAAAAATAAGTCATATAGTTAAGTATAGTACCGAGTTAGTTTAGTTCTTGCTAAAAATTTGAGATCAAAATGAAAATTCCCTTTGGGAAGCAGTTATTATTAAACGATTCGGTCATTCTGCCTTTAGTATAAGTATAGTTCCTAGGGACGTAATGTGTACTTATAATTTATTTTTTTCTTAGGACGGAGATGTCTTTAGAAGAGATGCTCGCTTTGTACGACTACGAAAGCCACGAGGCAGAGACCGAGCCAAGAGAGATGGACCCCGAGCAACCACAAGAACCCGAGGCAGACCCAGACGCCGACGTTGAGACAGAGGAAGAACCCGACGCAAACACCGACGGTGATAGTGAGGATGAAGGTGAAGGCGAGGGTGAGCCCATACCGGAAAATGAACATGACGGCCAGGATGGGTCTAGGTTCCTTAAATGTTAGTATAATTATTTTTCCGTATTTTGCATGTTCTTATCGAATATCGAATCTGATGTATTTGGTTCGACTAAGTGTGCAATCGCAAAACTAATATATCAGGCATTAATTTCACTCGATCTAAAAAATTTCTTTTTAAATATACGAGTTCAGGATCATAATAGTTTGACCTGCGCAAATGGAAGACAATTTCTATAAATTTCTTTCGAATAGTTTAAAATATAGATTTTAAACTTACAAAAACCGAATGTTATTCAAGTATTCTGCCATTTAATATTGGGATACATCGCCTTTATTAGTAATATCAACTTTAATTTGATTAGGCATTGTATCCATAAGTTTTGCACATTCCTCTGTTAGAGTATTGTCTCATAAATATATATAAATATATCATCACGGCATATTACCCATTTCTGGGTGTGCCAGTATCTACAACACATGTAGACATCGGTAATGATGACGATATATTTTATCGTGTGGGCGCTTACCAGGCGTCACCTCACGGGCACTCATAGCTGGTGTGGCGAGTGCACCACAGGGATTACTTTTGTGCCATTTAAAATTGGAAATATTTGTCTCATATGCAACAATATTTCTTAGTTAAATTTTTAATTTTTTTTTCCAATTTAAAATGGCACAAAAGTGACCTCTGTGATGCACTCTCCACACCAGCTATGAGTGCCCGTGAGGTGACGCCCGGTAAGCGCCCACACGTAAAATATATCGTCATCATTACCGATGTCTACATATGTGTAGATAATGGCACACCCAGAAATGGGTAATATGCCGTGATGATATATTTATTTATTTTTTAGTATTGTTAAGCAGTTAATTTTTTTACAAAACATTTTTAACACAATATCTAGAAGTTTTACAAAAAATAGTTACAAGGAAATATTGTTGTACTCGACGAGTTCTATCACTGATTAAATTTAATGTACTTATTTCTGTTACAGCCTCTATATTTACCAATGAAGTTAACAATACTAAACATATACTTTAATGATATTTCATTTTTTAAATACTTTATTTTGAAAACGATTATATATAATATACATATTTATTGTATTCAAACAACAGCTCAGATAACATTATTGGCATTTGTAAATTTTGTTAATTTTTGGTCACATTGTTTTTTAATGTTACTAATAAAGTATTTTTGTTATTTTTCTTCAGCAGTTTCTAAGGTTCAAAATGACGATTATGATTATAGTCCAGACGAAGGTAAATGGAAAAAGGTGAGACAACATTTTTAATTATTTTGACCTTGTGATTAAAATTTAGAAAAGACAATCTCGAAGAAAAAATAATAAATAATAATAAAATCGAAAGAAATGTCAGATATCTCAGAATCAATAAACATAAATTAATGTTTTATTTTTGATGGCACTCTGATAATAGCCTGAAATAGTGTATTTATTTTGCTTCTAATTCATACATAAGAAACATTTTTCTGCGTTACACTTTAAATAAAAATTTTAACATTGTATTTCCTATAGTCAAAAAGTAGACATCCGGTAGAATGTTTCTACGTAGAAATCTTAATATTTTTTTGGCATTTAGTTCCCTTCTTATCATGAATGGGGTATTCCACTCAATTTTTTTTATTATTTTAAATAAAACTTCATTCAGTTTTGAAGCAATTCATAGTATTAAAAAAATTTAATTGTTCCTAGTTTAACAGTATTTTATTTTCGAGAAATCAGTGTAACGTCACATTTCCTCTATACTTGTCTTTCTCACACACACTGCTCTGAGTACGCCGCGAGAGAAAGTTAACAATTGTATGACGTCGATTTTCCCTTTTAGCAAATGTGAAATATCTCGTAAAGTAATTATTTAAAAAATGTTTTCATTGTTTTAACTATTATTTATTGAGTCATACTTTATGTCAAATTGAATTTTTTTAATTTTTTTGTTATGGTGAAAATACCGCATTAATAGAAATTTTTTTTTTTTTTAGGCGATCATGGTAGGCCAAGACTACCAAGCCGACATTCCTGAAGGTCTTTGCAGTTATGACGTTCTCCCGTTCAAGCTTCTATGGGACCCTCATCCTCTCCCAGAGGCCGAGACCGAGGACTACCTATGGCGCTCCACAGTTGGGGTCCCCCTGCCCAAGGACTGCCAACTTCGCGCCGACGAGGAAGCTCTCTTTTTGCTCCTACAATGCGAGCACAATGTGGAAGAGGCCATTCGAACCATCAACTCTATTATTGATGAGCAGATGAGTTTCTGCTCCGAAGAAAGAAAAGAACAAAATAAGGTAGGAGTCAGACGAAATTTAGATTGTGGGTAGCACAAATATATGATTTTCTAACTTTCGATGAGAATGGGGGCTTCCACCTTTATAAAAACAATAACTAAATGGTTGGCGGGACAGATAATACTTGAAAAAGACTAATTTTTCGTGTTAAACGTTTATGTCACGAATTCTCGTTTCTTGTATTCGCTCTGCATATGATTTTATATCAAGAAAAAATATGGATTGATATCTATTTATTTATCATTATTCGTTTGATAATTTGATTTATAAATTTAACTTTATTTTCCTTTTTATCATATAATTATATTCTTTGTTTTCATATATAATGAGATAATAGCATTAACATTTAATAATCTGAACGTTAATTTCAAGTTAAAAGTATACCGTATACATTCGCATTAAAGGCTACATATCATTTATTAAATAGCGTAAATATTATAATCACAATACGATTTCAGTATGATTAGTCAGAGAGCATATTTGAGTTATATTCGCTTGTAAATTGATGTTGTTTACTGCAGGTAGTGAGGGTATACAATTACATTGTTGATTCTGCATGCCTTCTGTTCTACTGGTTTCGGAGAAAACTTGCTGAACTTTTCACGAAGTGTGTAAGTATGATTTTTGAGAAGCCTGGAGAAAAGAAGCCGAAAAGGAAATAAATTTAATTAAGATTAAGAGTTTAGTATTTTAAATTGTTCTTTGTTAGAAAAGTAAGTGTTTTTTTTATAAATTTGATGTGTGATTACATAGAGTAATACAGATTAGTATTAAAAATATCACGTTACTTATGGATAATCCAAGTTTAGTTTATGTTGCAATTTAATTGCTATTTAATTTAATTTTAATTTGTTCTGTGTATCTTCTTGTCATAAATCGAATTGGACTTTAAACTATCGTTAAAATAGCCAAATATTTGTACTTATTTTTTAGATAAAACTAAATAATAATAATCCATGTTTACTTACGTTAGTTCTTTTTAAAACTATAGATATATCACGTATTACAGGGTGTGATAGCCTACGTAGTTTTGTATCTAATATTAAAAGCAATCAGAGCTAATGTAGAATACTACAAGTACATATTAGTGAATTTGTACAGAGTTGGGAAAATAAAATTTGTACTCTTTAATTTTTCTGAATAAAATAGTATAATTGGGATTTATTTGTAATAACTTTAACAAATAATGAAATTAAAAATGTATGCTTCATTTTTATGAGATTATATATGTGCCTTTGTGTAATCTGTATTGGTCTATTAGTGCTGGTACGTATTATTTACATGGTTAGCCAAAAAAACAAATAAGAAAACCTTGTTTTACTTACAAGTTATTAATTATTGTAAAAAAAATGAACCACATGTATAATACAATGATTACAAATCCAGTCAGAGTACATAACCATGCAAGTAATACCCACTATCTTAGTTCCAAATTTCACCGCTGGAACACAGTCTTATGCATGGAGAATGAGAAAGGAAGAAATGATGCATCAAAAATGAAATTTTAACTAAATATGTACAATAAAATTGAGTTTTTTTTTACAGTGCTCTCACATATGAAATTAGCCGTGAATTTTATTTATTAATTTTACGCTCAAATTCATTTGGCAACACAGGCAAGATACACAAGCTATACTACTGGCAACCTTGTTTGAGCCCTACAAACGTCAGTCACGTGGCTGCCCGCGCCTTATTTTACGTACATGTCAGCGGCGTCAACCTATAAACGTCTGATTTTATTTATAAGTTGTTTAGTATCTTATTAATTCGTGATAGTTTTTCAAAATATAGTATTTTTAAGAACAAAAATATCCTCTTACCAAATCATTAAATTTATTCAACTAATACTAACAATAAAATTACTTTAACTTAAAATAATCGGGAGGAAGTTATCACAACTGATGGACGTCCCGAAGCCCATACGTTATACCAATCGCAATATATTGGATTCATACGATTTTGACCATAAAGTGAATGTGAGCCAAATATACCTGTGTTTCCAGATTATGACATTTCTGAGAGAGCAAGTCTTTGACTTCAGTAGCGGCTTCAAGCTCAGCTATTAATCGTTGAAATTTGGCATCGGATTCCATACCCAAAAGACTGAGACTAGACCGACCCCTACCATGCGTAACTTGTTCCAACTGTTGAATTGCTTGCATTATATTCTGCTGAACAGATTCTTCCAAAGCCATAATACGAGTAATATATTCTTGTTTTGCATCACAGTTCACTGCGCATCCTAAAAAATACTACCGTAATAAAATGACACATAATACATTAATAATTCCGCAAACCTAATATTAGTCGCAGCAATTTTCCGATCTCTTTGTGATCGCTGTGCTCTCCAATTTTAGAAAGATCTGGCTTAGCCATATCCAAAAGATGTAAATTCAATACATCTTGGTAATATTCTTCAAGACATTTGACGATTTTCTTTAAATTATTCACTTTTAGTCTCCAGTTTGTTCCAACATCATTATGTATGCTTGAATTTAATCTGATAAAATAGTCAGGGGCAATTTGTACTAAAGCTTGAGCCATTACAACTCCATCGCTTAATTCTTCTACTGTTTTAGCAGTTGTACATAATTCTAAGGTTTGCAACCATTTGATTAAATTATTACACATATCATCTGTTAATTCCATGATTAAAACTATTTAATATTGCACAATGCAAAAGGACTCTATGACAACATATGAACACCACGATTATGACACTTGAACCACTTTGACAGTTCTACAAACAAATGTCATATCAACTTAACCACAAAATTTTAATATGACATTCCAAGTATAAAAACAGTGATAATATGCATTACACGTAGCAATAGAACTATTTTGGACACTGTAAAAATTAAACTACATTTTTATTGTAATTTGATTTTATGACTAGCAGCTCTATCTTTCGGAAATTGCAATAATTATACAATTTGGAAATATAGGTTAGGGTTTATGATTGAAGTAATTATGGCTCTATAAAAGACAGCAAATTTTTATGTAATAATTTAAAGTTATTAAATATTATACACAGTAATGCAGCATATAGTTGTATAGAACCATGGTTGTAAATATGAAAGCAATTAAGTTATTAAAACTTCAAAAATTCACTCCAAAGAAACTTATTCATACGTGGTCTCCTTTAGCAACAATTTTTAATAATAAACCAGCGAATAAACTTAACTTAAAACTATTAGGTGAACGAAAGGTAAACATTGTATTCTTTATGGAGAACATTTATATTAATTTTTATGCTCTAGGGCTTATTTGACGTCCCAGAACTTACGTCTGAAGAAGGATTTTTTGCATTAAAAGACCAGTGCGAACAAAAATGTCATTCTTTGATTCGTGAAGCTGTTAGCAATCAAAGATACCGTAGAATGGTTGACATATTCGATGAACTATCGGATAGTTTATGCAAGGTAGCTGATATGGCTGAATTTATACGAATCGCTCATCCAGATCCGAAATATTCTCAAACTGCCGAGATCGCCAGCTCTACAGTTAGCAGTATAGTTGAAAAGTAACATTTTTAATATAAATGCAGTTCAGATATCATACGATAAATGACAGAAAAAATCATTTCTCTCAGTTCGACCTCATATTATTTGAATTTTTATAAATAAAATAAATATATATATACTTGTTATAAAATGTGTGATCATTTGTCGTATGATGTAAGGTCTAACGTCTGGATACGTATAAATACGTCTCATATGAAATATAAATTCATTCAGTAAATTTATTTTAGATTAAATACGAACTATGAACTATATGCCGCATTGAAACGTGTAGTCGACAATGGTGATATACTAGAAACAACGGATGTTGATAAACACGTTGCTGATCTATTTTTATTTGATTTTGAACAATGTGGAATTCATTTACACGAAAAGGAAAGAAATGATGTAGTTAGTCTCAACAACGCTATTTTACACATAGGACAACATTTTGTTTCGGGTTCAGCCAATCCTAGAATAATAAAAAAGAAGCAAGTACCAGACAATATTAAAAATCTGTAAGTTATAATTTTTCTTCGTCACATTTCCTATACATACAATTTACAACTCATACATTTTCATTCATACTCTTTCCAATAAGATAATAAAAAATATGTGGTTCCATTTAAAAAATATATATTTTGTCCCAAATTTTGAGAACCACTGACACAATTTTTATTTTGTCTACATGACCAGTTTTCTAATATAAAATGACACAATTTTGCTCATTTAACCAACCTCGTATCTCTTCAAATAAAAAAGTTACCAATAGTGAGCAAGCTTATTGAGACATTCTGTATATATACCATAATATATTTTCAGGCAAGAAATGGATGCAGAACATGTAGTAATTAATAGCTTCCATGCAGATTCCAAAGATCCAGCAACGAGAGAGTTCGCGTATCGTATATTTTTGCTCCCAGAATCACATCAAGAATTTTTACTGAACCAGTTGTTGGTGTGCAGAAATCAGCTGGCTCAAATGTGCGGATTCAATACTTATGCTGAGCGGTAAGTAAAGAAATATATCGATTATAAGTTAACTAGAGGAGCTTAGTGTGAAAATAGGGTAGTTGCGAAAAAAATAAATGTTATTTTTTCCTATTAATTATGAAATATAAACTAATTCTAAACATATTAATGTAAAAATTATTAGAAAATATAAAACTTTTCATTCATAATTTCCATAAATAAAGTTCGCGGTGAAATTCTTGTGACGTACATTATTCATAATTATGTAGTTCGGCTAAGTCTGTATGACTCATACAAGCTTGTTGTAATACCACGACAAAGCGAAGAAGTTGAATGGGGGATTCCACCATATTTTTTTTTTATAATTTCATCTGAAAATATTAGGAAAACTAAGACTATTGATGAAAATCCGGTGAAATAATCCTATTAATAAGCGAGTTATGGCTTCCCGAATTTTGAAAAGATTGTCGTGACGTTACATTTATGTGTTATTAAATCAAACTGTTTTCATCATGGACCTAAATGTTCTTGAAATATATGATATTTTAAGTTATATTTACATAAAATAAATGAATATTATAACACTGTATAAGTCTACATACTTTATAATTACAGGTGTATTTAAATTATTAAGTTTAATGCAAGAAATTTATGTTAAAATAAAAACTGTTTGAAAACTTCCGTACAGGAATGTTAGCCCTTGCTTTCGAATTTGAATTTCTTAACTTCCATTGGTAGTAACCCCCACCTCCTAACACGCTATTTTGTTATGCATGTATAGACGGTCTTTCGGTCGCCAATCAAAATATTATATATAGATTTCATATACATGAAGCGCTATAACAAAAAACCCCTTATTTCCAAAATATCTCAATTATACCATTTCATTTTTTTTATTAATATTCGTTATTCAGCATATACATTCGTATTTTTTTACTATTTTCCTTTAATTCGATTGAGCTAGAATCCCCCATTATGTTTTAACTTATCATACAAATAATTACAGTATAATTCTAAAAGTAAAATAACTGATACAAAAGTATTATTTAACAGTACGTATATTTTATAATTATTTATTTCAATACCAGAAATTTTCAAGATGTTTAATTCTTATATAGACTTCATGATTTTGCCACCAGGTGGCTACGAGTTCATTTTCTTCCCCAATAACAAACTTATACACTAGTCACTCCAGGGAATGTACATAAATGTAATTTTTACCTATGTTTTACTTGTAGGACGACTGATTCGTGTTAAAATCATATTTTATTTTTCTTTTCTATATCAGCAAATTTAAGACAAGGTAATGAAACTAATGAATTTGAGTGAAAATTAATAATTTCTTTTCAAATAGTGTTTGTCTCAAAAATATAAATCTTTTCAGATAAAAATGGTAGTTAAATACTATATTGTGTACAGAGTGTACTACCGTACCGATAGTGTACCGCTAGGTGCAAGAAAGACTGTGATTGGTATTAATAATACACGTCACACCCGGGAAAATTTGAAAATTTGAAGAATTTTTATTAAAAAAATTATATTTTGAAAAATATACTGTTGCCAAACGTAAAACATGTATTAAAGTGAATAACTTGAACAATTCTTTCAGAAAAAAAAAAAATTTGGAAAATGCGCAACTACCCTATTCTGCTAAAAATATTAACAGATAACATATAAAATATATATTTTTTTATTATTATTAAATAGTGCCTTGAAAGGCAGCCTGGCTGAAAACCCCGAAACAGTAGTCCATTTCTTGAATTTATTATCTGAAGCCCTGAGAAGTAGAGCAAATGAAGATTTCAAGCTGATGCATCGAATGAAAATAAATGACAAGAGTAGTAAAGCTGGTCCTTTACATCCTTGGGATATTCCGTACTACACTGAGACAATCCGTCGAAGCATGTTCCACGTTTCATCAAACGAATATGCCCCTTATTTTTGTCTTGGTACTTGTATGGATGGTCTGAATAACTTGATGCAATCATTATTTGGAATATCTTTTTCAAACGTTGAAATGGCTTTAGGAGAAGCGTGGGATCCAAACGTGTATAAACTTGCAGTTACGCATGAAACGGAAGGACTTTTAGGATATATTTACTGTGATTTCTACATGCGTGAAGGTAAACAAAATCAAGACTGTCACTTTACTATTAAAGGCGGACGAGTTAAATCCGACGGTACTTACCAATTGCCAGTAGTTGCCTTAATGTTGAACTTCCCTGAACCAAAATGGTCTACGCCTTCTTTGTTAAGTCCCCATATGGTAGACAACCTATTCCATGAAATGGGACATGCTATGCACTCTATGCTAGCGAGAACCAAGTTCCAACATGTTGCTGGAACTAGGTGTAGCACGGACTTCGCAGAAGTTCCTTCCGTTTTGATGGAATACTTTGCGAATGATCCTAGAGTGTTGCGGACTTTTGCTCGACATTTCCAAACGGGAGAGCCAATGCCCGAGAAAATGGTACAAAGGTTATGTGCTTCTAAGCATTTATTCGCAGCCAGTGAGATGCAGTTACAAGTATTTTACTCAGCTCTTGATCAAGTGTACCATGGAAAACATCCTTTAGAGGGAAGTACGACTGATATTCTTGCCAACATTCAGAAAAATTACTACGGGGTTCCGTATGTCGAGAACACAGCTTGGCAGCTGAGATTTAGTCACCTGGTAGGATATGGCGCTAAATATTATTCTTATTTGATGTCTAAAGCAGTGGCTAGTTGGATTTGGCAAACCTACTTCGAAAGCGATCCATATTGTCGAGCTAAGGGCGATTTGTATCGTTTTGAATGTTTATATTTTGGTGGTGGCAAGCCTGTTAAAAAGTTGGTGAGTGACTATTTACAGCGAGAAGTTACGCCAGCTGCTTTAGTCGATTCTTTAGTCAAAGAGACTGACGAAAAAATTAAAGAATTGAGTGCGTTTCATAGAACTTAGTTAGATAAATTTATTTATTTGTACTTGTCCGATTATCCTAGTCACTTATCGCTGAAAAAGGACATTTATGTGTGTATATGTGGTCTTAGTACGAAGTAGTCCAATCTTCTAACAGAAGTACAAGTGTTCATGTAGATTTTATTATCATTAATATTTGATCATATTTTAAACAAATTGTCTGCCTACAGGGTGTTTCACGGAAATGGGACACCTCGATTATTTTTTTTATTGCGAATAGAATAAAATCATTCAATGGGAGCAGGCAGGCAAAGCTCAACGTAGATGGCAGCATCCTAGCTATGGACTGTTGCCGCCGATAATTTTGAATTACAATTATAAAGTCAAATCCACATGAAACAATGTTAATTATAATTTTTACCAGTAGTATAACTAAAAATTCATTTTCTCAAAATGATTTGCAAAAACAAACGCTTGATTTATATTTGGACTTAAATTTTATTATTCTTTTCTTCTTTCATCCTTTGGTAAACTATAAGAACATAACAAGAACGAATTATTTAAAAGAAGAATCGAAATACAAGATAGTTTTACGTAACTGTCATTCTTAATACCGGATTCTCCAATTAAGAGTACTTTTTAAATGGGATGGTATTTATATTTTACGTCCATTTGATAGATTTTTTTCTGAATTCAACCTTTAATTATTTTTTATTCTTACATAACAAAAATATTGAGAAAAATTCAATTGAAATTTAGATAAATGTTATTTTTTTAGTTATTTTTCAGTAGGCTATGTATGAAAAACAATGGGCTACTTGCGTGGCACTGAAAATCCGATTTCTATCACAATATACGTAATGTTATGTAGAAAACATATATAAAAATATAAATTTTATTTTAAGAAAAATATTTGTTTTTTTTTTTAGTAAATTAAGAAAATTTTCTGTGATGTCATTATATTGAACTGGAGAAGGGAACCATGTTTAAGAATGTAACCTTTAGATGGCATGGCGTGCGAGGTTTTAATTTGAATATGTCATTAGTTCATATTTCTCTCTCTGGTCTCTCAAATACATTAATTACTTTACAAATAAACACATAAGTAGTTACATGTAATTTAAAATATCGATACCAAAAAAACAAACTAAAATACTAACCTCCAAACTATTGTTGAAACGTCAAACAGGAAACAGGAGATCTACATTACCCGCACAAATATGTCGTTGCTATGGGCGGTACCACACTATGGCTTTACGCCCATTCATTGGTGCGGCGTAATTCTACGTCATATATGGCGGTAATTCAAATAATCAAATTTCATTATTTTTTTCAGGCTAAATAAAAATTTTGACAAAAAAAATATGGGTAGCAAGTTTTTACCTTCTCTTCAAAAATATTGAACTTGAAACAAATATTTATTGGTAACTTAATAAATAGTGTTCTATTATTATTAGGAATAATGCACTAAATAATACAAATTGACAGATAGCTATTTTTGTTTTTCATACATAGCCTACTGAAAAGTAACTATAAAAATAAAATTTATTTTAATTTCAATTAAATTTTTCTCAGTATTTTTATGTAATGATATAAAATGATTACATGGCCGAATTAAAAAAAAATACTCTTGAATGGGCCTAAAAACTGTATAACTTGAGAACCATTAGTTTTTTTTAAAAAATCTTGATCTGCTACAACTTTTATTTGAATGATTTTCTTCCAGTCCCAATAATAAAGAAAATAATGGATGTGTCCCGTATTTGTGGCACACCTGTATATTATTTATTTTTAGACCATATTAAGTAAATATTGCCCTATCTTCATAAATTAGTAGTAGAAGTAGTAAATTTTAAAACCTGACTGAAATGTTAAATTTTTGAAAACTGACAGATTGTTAAATGAATAATAATTGTACATATAGCCAAATAACTGACCGTTTACATATAAGAATATTTTTGTTACGTTTCTTAATAATTGTTAAATATTTAGCATTAAGTTTGTTAGTATGAAAATAAACATAATTTTTCTGTTATAATTGGTAGTATAAAATAGGTAAAAAATAAATAAAATAAAATAATTTTTAAATCATATATATTTCAAAAATAACTTTTTATGTGGACAGTTCAATCAAAATTTACAATTTGTTACTGGGATTTTAATATTGTATGCAAACATTTTTACTATTAAATTAAACATTGAATAAATTATATTATAGAGTCGTAAGTAGTTTATTGTTCAATTTTGCACATCTAAAACATTAATTGGTTTGGACTTTATAAATTTTACAAAATATCCATTTTCGTATGTACAAATCCTTTGTTTCAAATGAATGAAAGTAATATACAGAATCAATAACTGTTAACAATATTGATTTAGTGAAATAACTAAGAAAATAAAATTATAGACTTACACTAGTATTTACAGAGTATGATCCATTAGGGATCATACATTTGGTACGCAGCAAACTCAAACGAAACGCATTTTGCGAAAATTGAGAATTGTTTTGCTACTAGCA
The DNA here is from genome assembly GCA_943142095.1 of Ophonus ardosiacus. Lineage (NCBI taxonomy): Eukaryota > Metazoa > Arthropoda > Insecta > Coleoptera > Carabidae > Ophonus > Ophonus ardosiacus. The sequence goes on along the minus strand of OW964833.1, from coordinate 43,950,022 downwards.
AGTCGGTACGATTACGACCAACTGATTTCTAGTTTAATTAGTTGACAGTATCGCAAAAGTTCAAATCGAAACAAAGATAATTTTAATAACAATATGTAAAATTTAAGCGACGTAGTTGTATTGGTTTGGGTTGTCTTTATCCCTTTCCATATAATCTCTGTCGATGAGGGATTCTATGCGTTTTTTCAAATCCGCGGGCTGAAACAAAAAATATCATATTTATATCTTTTCTTTTGCTTTTTATTCTACTCTACTATCACTTGAATCTAACACAATTTTATTTTACTGGTCAGTACCTGCTACGTCACGCATCAAATTCTTAAACTTTAAAAATTCATATCTCGCTTATTAAAATTTTTAAGTCGCGTTTCCACTAAAATTCTTATTTCATCCGTTCTTACAGAAAAAATAAAAAAATGGTATAGGACCCTATTACGCAACAATGTTTTACTGTAACCATTTACAAGAAAAATAATTCATAATCTGCACATTGTACGTCGAATGGGGTATTCCGACAATTTTTAAAAATATTTTTTTACATTAGTATAGACCAGTAGGACTCTGAATAATCTAACTTTGAGTAAGAAAATGTATGCAACTCGATGATGACATCTGCAACGAACTTCAGCTCCTAAATCCACATGTTCATGACAGCCATTTGCTTGTTTACATATGATTTTAGTAGCAACGTGTATTTCGGTGTTTGTCCTGTGTTTGTTTATGGTAAAAATAGGAGTAATAATTATAAAGTGGACGAAATGTCAAATAAGAAATATATCCGCGCGTGTTAACTACTGGCACCATCTGTGTTTTTAAACGAAAATATTTACTTTGGAATGAGCAACAGATTATCAACTTGACGTCACAAAATTCAAGGACGTTTCTAGAGCTGTAAAAATTTCAATTTTGTAGCATTAAATTATGAATTAAAACTTTTTATTAACATGGGGTCCCGTGGCCGCGTGCCTGAGTGTCTGGTCGCGAACCCGGGGCCACCGGGTTCGATCCCGACAGACGGCAAATATTTCCCATTTTAAATGGCACAAAAGTGACCCCTGTGATGCACTCTCCCAGCTATGAGTGCCCGTGAGGTGACGCCTGGTAAGCGCCCACACGGTAAAATATATCGTCATTATTACCGATGTCTACATGTGTTGTAGATACTGGCACACCCAGAAATGGGTAATATGCCGTGATGATATATTTATTTTTGTTTTATTATATTTTTCTACTATATGAAGATGGAAACTATAGAAAAAAGTTATTATTTTACATTAATTCCATATCACCGGAATACCCTATTATTTCGACATTTTTAAAATTTTGACAAAGTTTGTTTCGGGTGTCCATGCCTTGAATCATAATGAGAAATACAAAAACTATTTATATGATAATTGAAAAAATATTTGTATGATATCATGATCGTATTTTTATTTTTCAATCGAAAAGAATGTAAATAATAGAAATTTGAACCTCATGATATCATAAGTGTAAGAAATACACCTTACCTTGACGGGGAACTTTAGCTGCAAGTATAATTCGCTGATAAGCAAATTGTGGCTAAGAGTTTTTCTCATTTTCATAATTCGAACTATGGCTGCATCAATTTGGTATTGCCTATCTTGATAGACCCGTTCTTCGGTGGCCTTTTGTTCTTCCATCTACAAATACAAAAACGAAAATATTTGAGGCGAAACAGATTAAGAGATGCTTACCGTTTCTTTCATTTGGATCTGATTGATTTTGATCCTACAATACTTATTGGTAAACTCAGCATTGAAATGGAACTTATCCGTGTCGTCTACATCTCTGCCTCTAGGCGTTTTCTGGAGAACTCTAGCTTTCCCACAGGCAAGAGACTGCAAAGTCCTACGAAGTTCCCCGTCTTCTATGTTGGTGGCCTGGCGGATTTCTTCAAGGCACAAGCCATCTTGTTTATTGAACAGTAACAGCACAAGAGCTTGAAAGAGCGACACTTGTAGTTCCTTCTGTCCTTGCGGGAAGGACGCTTTGAGCACACAATGTCCTAGCGTCGGCTGCCATTGGAGTTTCCTGCCGCTATGTTTCGACATGTAGAACTTAGTAAATACGTTTTGATATTGCACCATCACCGGAGGAATGGTCACGTCCATTACAGGGTAGGTGGGCCAGTAGCCCATAGTTAGAATATTTACGGTTAAGTCGATGTTTATCATATCACGATGCAAAGCGTTACTCAGAAACTGCTTGAAGGCCATGTTTATATCTTTGCTCAACTCCATGTCTTTGAACATTCCTTCTAACTTGGAAGTGAAGCCACCTCCGCATTCCTGTTTTAGCTTACTTAACATGCTCTTTTCTGCGTCTACACTTGCAGATTTCCCAACAAGGAGGCGCTTTGCAAGGTCTTTTTTATAGAAGGCCTCGAATACGTCTTTCCCATGTATAAATCGGAAAAGAACCATTATTTTATCTAATAATCTCTCTAGTTCTTCTTCGGTCGCTTCTTTATTGCCTGCTCTTAATTTGGTGTCTACAAATTTTGCTATCATTTCTGCTGGTTTATTCGCTCGTTGATTAATGAAATGCTCGAAAGCTTCTCTTAATGAATTACTAAATTTTTCATTCTTCTTAAAGCAGTTCACTACAATACGGTCCATCATATCTTTAAAGTCTAACAGATCTACAACCATAATTTTATCTTTTTCCGGATCGATAACAATTGTTCGTCCTTTTTTCTGGAATACATAATAAAAATAATATAATATGAATTTTATAAACGACTGTAGAAGCTATATAAATATTAAAATAAATAGGACTTCAGTATTGTATTAGAATTGTTTTATTTCTTTTTCAACGTTTCGAAATTTATTATTCCTTTATCAGGACACTACAATAAAAATATAAAATAACAATAATCAATTACATAAAAGATAATTAAAATACTTACAAAAATTATAACAAGAAACGGAAAAATAAGGTCATAAAGGAAAGGGAAATAGAAATATTTTTGAAATGTTTGTAAATGTCATTAAAATATGTAACGATGGCAACAAAATATATATATATATATATATATATATATATATATATATATATATATATATATTAAAAAAAAGGTAGCTGAATAGGCTTTGACTTTATTTATTTAATTTACATTATTACTATCATTTTGAATATGAACCATTTCCATAAAAAGTCTTTTAGATAAATTGCTTTCCCTGTCCAAAATTTTGACCCCATCAAAATGAAATGTATGATCAAATTCCTATTAGTTAAGTGTTAGTTTATATTTCTTTTATGCTCAGATATTCTTGTTTTTAGAAATCTGTTCGTCTGACCAATATATGCTTTGCCACAGCAATCGCATAGAATTTGATATATTACATCCTTATTTTCAGAAATATCAAAATTATCTTTTAATTTGCTATAAAGTTGTATAAGTGTTTTCACAGGTTTTAATGAAATTTTTACAGCTAATTTTCTTTCCAATCTTTTTAAATTATGCGTCAAACCATTTAGATTTGGTATTGCAAAAAATCTTCTGTCTGGATGTCAATAATATTACTGTCATTTTTTTTATAGTTGTCCTATTTATTTTAATATTAATAAAAATAATTTTAAGCTGGATGTTTGAAATTATTTTCCTTACCTTTATATACAGATTAAAGTTAGTGCATAACTCGGTAATTCCATTTCTAACTCGACTAAAAAGATCATATAACAAAGCCAAGTCGTTCATACTAGGTCTATCAATTAAGCTTTCTAATCCTTTTTGCAAAATCGTCGTCAAATGCTCACTCAGCAGTTGCTTCTCCACTATATGAATCAGTTGGCACTTCGTACCCGAATCTAAATAGTGCAGAACCCTTTCTTGTTCTTCCCTTAGTCTCGTGTTGACATGACGAAGATAGTTGGGCACAGTTAACTCTTGCATAAGACGTTGCCCTTCAGCAGCATATAGTCGCTCAGTCGCAGTCAGAAATTTTTGCTCGAAAGCGTCTTGATAAATTTGTATATCACTTAGCATTCGTAATAAACTTTTGAGCAAAGTACGGTCGACTGTTTCTCCTTGGCGCTCCTTCTCAATCAACATGAGTAAGCCTTCAACGATTCGAGTTTGTACGACCGGATTAGAGGCTATGTAACGTCGGAACAGCTCTAGCCCCATGTCCCTGCATATATCAAGTAATTTACAATTTAGAATGCAATCCATTAACTACGATCAACTGTCGCAGATCAATATCGATCGACCGAAATTTTTGGAATACGTCACGCTGCATGAATCGACGTAAATATTTCCATAAAAATGATACCAACTTAAATTGAAAGTAAAATAAATTCTGTCAAGTTGAAAAACGAAGTCGTACAAAAAATTGTATTTATCCCGAGATTTAAATGAACAGATTTAATGAAAGTAATTTGGTAAGTATTTTCGTGAAATATAAAGAAGTGGCGCTACGAGTAGACCTAGCGGTGGATAGGTAAACTATAATGAAATCAGTGGCTCCATGGGAATTGAATCGGTTCGTGGGTAGGAGACAAAATAATATTAGTAGAACCGTTCGGATACCAGAAGACGTAATAGGGGTTTCTTGGTCTACAGCTTTTAAAAAATACTTATTGGATATCAATGTTGTAAATATAATCGTTAATTTTCTCATTTTTATTACCCTAATATCAAAATGAAACTTTAATACATTTAAATCGAGGGCTTAAAATTCAGTATCAGCCATGTTTGTGACGTTATGGACACTGGCAAATGCTATTGGCTAATGACACCAGCCAGGGGCGTGTTTCACCTCCTCCATGTTCGCGTTGGACGGTATGTTCTTTGTGTAGGCACAGACCCAATATGTATTGGGTCTGTGGTGTAGGTGACGTCACACGTGTCGTCGATTTTCTCGGTCCTCATTTATTGAAACTTATTTTTTTTGCGTATTAGAAACTTTTAGGCGAAAATAAAAATCCGGGTCTAATAATTTTACTTTTATGGGGTCCCGTGGCCGCGTGCCTGAGTGTCTGGTCGCGAACCTGGGGGAACCAGGTTCGATCCCGACCGACGCCAAATATTTCGAATTTTAAATGGCACAAAAGTGACCCCTGTGGTGCACTCTCCACGCCAGCAATGAGTGCCCGTGAGGTGACGCCTGGTAAGCGCCCGCAAGGTACAAATATGTCATCATCATTACCGATATCTGCGATAAAGCAGATTGTGGCACACTCAGAAATGGGTAATATGCCGTGATGATATATTTATTTATTTATTTATAATTTTAAGTACAAATTAACATAAAAAAAAATTAAAAACTTGGAAACCCCTATTGTCATCTATTTGATTTACACTATACATAATGGTATAGATAGTAACATATGTGCAAAAAAATCCAATTAAATATTTTCAATTTTTAGCAGGCTTAGGAGAAAAAAATTACAACCCTAAACTAAAGCGTCATGGGAGATGACGCTGAACTGCCGAACAGCCGTCGCAAAATATTAATTATGTTAAAAATACAATCACAATACATATTAGCGTTTCTTTCCTCCGCTTCATAGCAAAGCTGGCACTGATTGTTTTTTCATTTTTCTACAAATAGTGCCGTAGTACATATGAGTTTTACTAGTAGAGCCATAATACATATGAGTTGCCGTTAAGGCGTTATGATTATAATGTTATTAAACAGTTAAATAGTTATACTGGTATTGTACAGTGATAATGATTAAATATGAAAAAAACCAAATAAATAAATATATCATCACGACATATTTGTACCGCGCGGGAGTTTACCAGGCGTTACTTTCGGACACTCATTGCTGACGTAGAAGTGCACCACATGGGTCACTTTTGTGCCATTTATAATTCGAAATATTTATTTTGGTGTTGGTCGGGATCATGGAGGTAGGACTAATTAAGGAGGGGGCAAGTGGCTACAAAAGTGAAGCCATTTCCCCCACTCCAGGCCGGGCCTATCTATCAACCTTCTTTGACCTTAAAGTCATATTGTTTAGCTTGCTTACGTTTGTATTGTATTGTTTTAGAGTGCATTTCAATACGTTTTATTAATTAAATAAAAATATTTGATTAAAACACGTGCTTTTTGAATCTTACAAAATTTAATTAAGTAAATTCAATAAGTAAAATGTATATAAAAACACATTAATATCATATTTCAATAAATAATACATGTACAACACATTTCTTTCAGTATTTAAAGTTTTGTAAAATTTTAATTGAACGAATAAAACAATTTTGTTTAAAAATTTCTGCGCTTATCCCCTCTCAGCTGTGTTCGTCCGTCCCCACTAGGCTTCATTCCCCTGGGCATCAATATAACTCATGTTCTCTCCGGTCGGGATAGTACCCGGTTCCCCAAATTCGCGACCAGACCATAAGACATGCTGCCACGAAACCCCAAAATTTTTATTGATTTAGAAGTGCGCTCTGACATTATATTATTATGGAGTTAAACGTCAACAAAAGAAATAAAAGCACGTTCAGCATATGTACACTAGTGTTATTGGTTATAAAACAATGTGGGAATTAGAAGACACATCTAAGAATATACATGGAAATCAAGGTAAGAATAAAAAAAAAATACAGTAACGAATTAATCTAAACATTGTAATTCAAATGATTTTGCATATTTTGCGCAAATAGCGATATTTGAGGAGGTCTACTCTAAAAGTCGTCTTGTTCACTTACCTAACCATAAATTTTGTAAATTAGAAAAAAAGGTTAGCGACTTAATAAATAGAACTTTGTCTATTATTTTAGGTTATTACGATAGAAAATTAATTTAAATTCAATTTTATTAGATAGGGTCATTAAAATCTGATTTGTTCAGATTATTCAGAAAAGCATAATGTAATTTGGACAATACAAGTTTTGGAATGACCAATTATAAAACAAGTTTTGAAAGAACAAAACAAAAATTATAATATGAAACCTTTACCATTAGGGCAATACTACAAGAACTCGTTTATTTGTGAAATAATAATTTAGTACGATACTAATGAATCAAAGCAAAACCCGTGTAAAACAAAATGTGAAGAATAATTCAATAAGTTTGTTCGCATAAAAGTTGCAAACCATTTTGAGAATAGTCTGCGGATTCTTAAGAAATTTTTAGTTTGTGGCATGCGCACTGGAACTTCTGGCTATTAGCAAGCACTGTTGTTCCTACATCTACATGCACTTGTACTAGCCCAAGCGAGAGAAAAGGAATATTAACATTTATTATGAATTCTTCCAAACCACTAAATATTTACGGGAAAGCCTTTAACACCCGAATATTCAAAACCAGAATATGCATGCATAGAATCATTCCAATCCCGAATATTCAAGAACCGAATCGTGCATCGCCAGAAACCGCTTTGCCCGAATGATTCAAAAACCGAGCATGTGGGAGGGCGAGGGCGGGGCCAGGAGAAGCAAACGTTAGATTATGTTTACGTTGGTTAGCGATGGTTCTGTTGATACGCTTTCGGGCAATATTCTGATTTTGAATATTCGGGCGTTGAGTATGCACCCAATATTTACTATATTGTCATGTAAATTCTCGAGTATAAATTTAAGAGAACCAGAAATAAACGCAGGAAGTAAATTTAACACAATAAAGTAAGGTTATATCATTGTGACAATGACAAATGCTACCAAGAACCAACATAAGATAAAAACCTTTCTGTTCATTCCAAATGATGATGATAGTAATAACAATAACCTTTAATTCTATTCGCAGATCTCAAAAATTTCATCAGTTTGAAATCAGTTTCAAACTACTCACGCGTACTGAAAAATTATCAAATAGTTGCATATTTTGTTGTGCGAACAAACCTATTGATTCAATATGTTTTTAAGGTAATAAACATTCAAACTTGTATGATGGTCAGGTGACCCGTTTTCGCATACGCCATTGACTGGTTTGGATAAGTTTTGCAGTGCCACAGTCAACGAATAAGGCGAGTTTTGGAATAAAATAGTAGTAACGCAGTGTTGGAACACTAAAATTTATTTAAAACCATAGAGCTCCATTTGCCAAACACTAAAAAAGTGGATAAGGCGACTTTTGGAATAGATTTATTTTACTATTGAACATATTAATAGTATAAGTTTGTCTAGACTATAGAATGGAACTTTTAAATTAATTTATAGTTATATATATATATATGTTGAAAGAGAGAACCCTTCGAACCTTACAATTTCATAAAAATATAGTCCTCTACATGAAAATGATCACAAATTAATAAAAGAAACATATAACTATAAACTAATTTACACGTCTTGTAATAAAGCTACTAAATTGAAGAAAATTACTTACCAAATAGAAAGTACCGACGGATTTTGCAAAACATAAGTTCGATCCAAATAAAGAAAAATACTTCTAATCATTATCATTTGACGACAATGAGAAAGCCACCAGTGATTCATCTTCTTTAAAAATATGTGTCGATCCATTGAATCGGCTAAAAATTGCTCAATATTTTTACAAATGTGAGTTTCCGTTAAGTTCCTTAAACTATTGTATATGTTATAAGCCATTTTATGGTTACATAAGTTTTCTACGGCTTGGTACAATTCCTCTAAAGAATATTTGACCGATTTGGACTTTTGTATGGCTATGACTGCTCCACGTAGCTTGTCCCATGTTAGCTCCCTATAATTCTCAGGTAATTTGGGTTCACCTGTACATAAACAAACAAACAATACAGTTTGGAATCATCACATACAAGTTGTCAATGGAATAAAGCAAGCACAGTTATTGAAATATTGCGATATGACAACTTAAGACATGCCACAGAAGTAAATAAAGAAATACTAACTTCTAAAATTCTTTATAACCAACTTTTTGGTAGTGCCAGGCTTCAAATTAAGTACGGTAGGAATTCTAACACAGTTCGGATTGAGGGCTGAGAAGTTTGGTCTTCTCTCAGACGCTGTGTTTTCGTTCATTTTCTCGTTTAATTTGGGAAAATTGGTAGAGTCCTCTAACTTCAAACGTTTTTTATTGTAATGATAATCATTCGAAGCACTCTTTTTGTTGGTCTCGCCACTTTGTGGGATTAATGTCTGCTCTTTATTAAATCTTGACATATGAAAACATCACAAGGCACAAGCCTCACTGCCTGTATTAACCACTTTAAACAATATGTATTACAATTCAAATAAGATCAACTAATTATAATGTATTAATAATGAAACGAAAAAAATATTATATGCAAACCGTTAACAAACTCAGTACACTGTACACTATACATTGCCAATATTTCATTGGGGTGAACACAGGTAGAATTGAAGAATTTAGGTATTATTCGTAAAGAGCTTTTTGTGTTTTGCTGTTGCCAGTACTGCAACTGTAGAAACACATATGACGTCTTGGACGACGCATTCCTCAGTCATGTGACTACTTCCGTCTGTTGGATTGTAGACTGCATTTCCAATACCAAATTTTCAAATGAAAGAAATGTCAACTTTGCAGTATGTTAGTAAATCAAGTCTTCATAAATTTTACCAGTCTAATTATTTATAATCACAATGTTAAATATGGTAACGTATTGTTTAAAGAATTCTATGAAATGTTAAATCGAAAACCGCCAATCGCCATTTTATTCAGTATTGCCATAGTAATGGAATGGACTAATGTCAAAAATTTAATTGAGCGACCATAATAATGTTTTTGTTCTTAAATTAAAATATAAAAATTCACTATTTCGTACAAAAAATCATTCCTATAAGAATAATGGATATGAAAGTTTTTCCTATAACTTTTTAAGCAAAATAACCTGACAAATTCCATACCACACAGTTCAGTGTGGATAGTGTATGATGGTCTGTGGTGTGGAACCAGTAAAACCCCTTTCTCCCCATACCTCTGTAGAAAGATTGAATTTGCTAAATCAGCTGGCATCGGCGTTCACTAGCTTCTAGCCGTTGAATTAACTTGTTTCACCGAACATATACGATTGTTGAGGTAGATTCATGCATCTTTTAATTTCATTTTCATTACATTTTAATTGTAAAATGTTAAAATAATGAAAGTTAGTGAACACCCCCACAATTCTATCATTATTTCGGTGAAATGTCATATTGTCTATCAGGAATTGCCAGTTAGGTATTGTTGCAGATTTTTTTAAATTTAAATTCCTTGTGGCATACCTAATCGTATATATTCGGCGAGACAAGTTAATCCAACGGCTAGACGCTGTTGCGTTAATGACCCACGCACTGTTTTATGCATTTGTTTGAAAAATTTGTTTTGTATATGAAAACCTCAGTAAAGAAATTTATTATTGAATTTAATTTCAAACACTTTCAATGTATCTAAGCTACCACTAATAAATGAAATTCATTTTATACATATCTTGTAACTTTGAGATGCGCCTTCGCTCGCCTACGCAATTCCAAAAATATAAATATATTTGAACAAATTAACTTTATTTTACTTAATAATAACAAAAAAATAATTAAATATCAGAAATTATGGGCATAATTTGAACCAAAATTTAAAAATACGATATGACTGTAGAAAAATCTTTGTTACCAAATTTTGGGTCTACTTAATTCGATCTATAATTTTCAATGAGTGCCCGTGAGGTGACGCCTGGTAAGCGCCCGCACGGTACAAATATGTTATCATTACCGATATTTGTGATAAATCAGATTGGCTCACACAGAAATGGGTAATATGTCATGATGATATATTTATTTATTTAATAATACATATATTGATACCCTATTTGTAAGTTTTTTTTTGCATAAATACTGTATTATTTCTCATTATACAATAAATTAAATTTAATCATACATACATGGAACGTTTTTAATAAAATTTTATTTTACGAAATGTATACTTGATCGTAATCCTTCGCAAATTCAATTAAAACATGTTTATAACTTGCATTCCATAATAAAATCAGTCGCATGTTTTGTAACTATACACTTGCTAAAAAATACTTAACATGCCATGATTACTTGGCTAAATATTAAATTACATTTAAAGTATATGCATGTAATAATTAATATTTAAGAATAATCTTTATGAATATTTATGTACAGAATTTGACTTTTTAATATTATAGCATAAAAAAATTAAAAATCGTGGATCCTCCATTACAAAAATATGTTTTATATATGCAGAACAAGAACTAAATGAGTGAAATATATTTATTTATGGAATTTACATGTTTACAAATATTTGTATTTAAAATTATAAAATACATACAAAATTTAACAATTCTTAGTCTTAGTAGCAACTGAAGTGTCTTAATTTGGTATGGTGCGTATATTATGCTTCAATTACATTTAAATTAGAGAAAAACAAAAATAAATTGTTTTCTGAAAATAATATGAAGAAAATTATAGCTCGTTATAAAGAAACACACCAACACATGTTAGAAACTCATTTATTGAATTTTGTAAAGTTTGAGAATTATGACAAAATTAAAGCAATATTATACATGAATAATTTAAAGTAACAATGTAACAACTTCTAGGAGATATAATGAAATAAGTATATTAGGACATCTTATTAGTCACAGATATATGTAAGGAACTAAGTTGATTAGTCCATTTGTCTAAGGCGTTGTATCTAGCAGCATTCACAGTCTGTTTATCCAAGAGCAACACTTGATTCACTTGATCGATTCGTCCTCGAATCGCACTGCAAAAGATCAGTCAAATATTTATTTCAAGTACAGAAAATTAATCTCTGCTACAATCATTCCAAATACTAATGTAACGATGTCCTTAACAACATTTACGTTTCTTGTCAAGAATTTAGAAACACAAAATATGTATTACAGTATGATCAGAAAAAACCTAATTCGGAGTAGGCTATGAACATAGAAACGTATTTCTGGTTATTATTCAATTCAAAAGTCAAGTTGTCAAAATTGATTGTGGAATGTAATTTAAATAGAAAAGATAAAGAAGGATACAGAATATTGCCATTCACCGTTTCCTAATTTATTTCTATTTCTAAAATAAGGATTCAAGAAGCTTTGTTTTATTTTTAGATAACATTTTTGACAATATTTCGTGTCAAACTGGTATTTAATTAAATACTTTAAGGGCCGGTTTTATAAAAAAATTTAAGCTTCACTTAAAATTTAGTTGTCTAGTAAATTTATTGAAATGAACAAATTCGAATCAGTTTATCTATTCTTATGACATTTGTATTATTACTGTCAAAAAACGCGTTGCATTTTTTCACTTCATTAAATTTACTGTGGAAGTAAATTTTAAGTGAAGTTTAAATTTTTTTATAAAATCGGCCCTAAAACTGACATACGTTTTTTTATTCATATCCTACTCCGAGTTAGAAAAGTAATAATAATCTTCTCTATTATATATTTTGCTGTCAGCTGTCACAATTTTAGGTTAGATTACTGTTTCATGATGTGGAGTGTAAATGTGTATGTGTGTCTGGGAGAGAAATGTCTTTGTGTATGAAACCGCGACGTCACAAATTTAGTCCGTGTTTACAACCGCGAAAGTTTATTAGCAAATTTAGGAATGAAAAGTTGCATCTTTCAAATTATTTTATATTACTATATTTATTAAATAAGACAGATTTCATGATTAAAAAAAAACATTTTTTTTAAATAACTCCATTGTACATATTTTACTGTCATATTTTTCCCTCCTCTAAATATGCGAACATTTTTATGATAGACAAAAAGAAAATGTATTTAATCTACTTCTACTTACTTATCCAATATGCAACTGACGAGAAGACTTTCAACTTCATTTGCATCAATATTCAGTTCTTTGGAAATAAAAGGTATATGGATGCGAGTATAGGGCTTGATCAGTTTAATCAAAACTTGTGTACGGATATTTCTTAGTAGATCTGAAAACATTTTTAATTCTTACCAATTGGGTACCATCCAAGATTTGATTTTTATAAAGTATTAAAATTCAACAATGTTAGAATGAAATTAGATGGGGTATTCCACCATAACAAAAAAAATAAAAAAAATCCAATTTAACATAAAGTATGGCTCAATAAATAATAGTTAAAACAATGAAAACATTTTTTAAATAATTACTTCACGAGATATTTCACATTTGCTAAAAGGGAAAATTGACGTCATACAATTGTTATCTTTCTCTCGCAGCGTACTCAGAGCAGTGTGTGTGAGAAAGACAAGTATAGGGGAAATGTGACGTTACACTGATTTCTTCACAGAAAGTGAAGGAATTGTTATTTATGCAACAAAAATATAGTCTTATTTCATGAATAGGAAAAAAAATAAGACACTTTTTACTCGTGTTGCATACAATTTTTTTTACGTCTGCTAAGTGTGAAAAAAAGTGACATAACGTTTCATTATTACACTCGTTTGCGTTTAAAAAAGTGCACTTTTTCACACTTTTATTGTGTTATTTTAATGAGTACTTTTTTAAAAGACGTAAAAAATAAAATTTTACCTTCGATATGCTCTCGAATGAAAGGATCATCCATAATATTTTTCCTATTTTGCTTTAAAATATTTTCAAACTCGTTTATATCATTGTTTTGATACGACATAACCAAGTTTGTCATGGCAAGTATTTCTGGATCATTTTTGTATGGTTTTGCTTCTTGAGAATCGAACGGATTAATTCCAGATTTCATCAGCCTAAAATACAATAAATTATTCTGTCAAATAAATCATCAAAAAATATCGCAGAGATAAGAATTTGTTGTGTTTCTCTAATTTTGCCGATGTGTGTATAATAAACGCAATATTTTCCCAGTTAAAAACAAAGTAATATAATATCTGATTTAAGTTTGGTGTTTACATGAACGAATGTCACAGGGCTGATTTATGATGAATTTCATTTATAAATTTACATTTAGTAATTTTGATTTAAAATTTACATTTTTTTACTATTGTTGATTTAAAGAAATAAAACAAACACAAACTTAAAAAATGTAGATGGTCTGTTAGGCCGTGGTTAGATCTATAAACACATTGTTTTGTTAATGGGCAGTATCACAGTTTGTTTCTGAAAGTGAAATAACAAGATCATGAAAAATTTTTCAAATATACTCGTATGGTGTGCATGTATTTAATTCCTTGCTATCTCTCGTTTTTATTTTTGTACAATGCATTTGCTTTGTTCGAGAATACTGCTTATTAACAAAAAACAAAATATCAATTTGTTCCCGTGAATCCATCTTCAAAATGTCAACAACTCACAAATAGAAAAGACAGCTGACGGATGAAGCAAAATTATACCTTACCGCCATGTTTAAAAATTCTCTCTTGTGATTGGTCGAATTTGAAATTTACATTTACAATTTAGTTATATTCCAAATATACATTTCAAATTTTTAAATTTGTAAATCGTTCATAAACAATCATATGCGTCTTAAGTGATTTTATATTTTAAAATCTAAATTATAAATTGTAAGTTCGTAAATTAAATTCATCATAATGCAGCCCTCAGAAAAGTCAAATTTAATTTAAAAAGATCGTTGTTCTATTCAACGGAGTACTTTTCTTGAGAAAAAGTCTCGTGCAAATACCATTGCTAAATCAAAATCAAAGATAATGACATTGACTTACATATTGGCTAACACCAGGTATTTCAAACAAGTTGTTCTCCGTGGACTACCAGATTCATCATAATTCTTAAAGGCTTCAAAGAAGTCTGTATGAGCTTTCTCGAATTCTCCTTCTCTAAGATGCATTTTTCCGCCACACTCTGTAGAATGGATAAAAAACTATAGTTATTCCACAAATTGCTTATAGGCACACAAGCATTGGATATAAAATCCAATGTTATAAAACATGAGCATGAGGAAACTTATAGGAAAAAGACAGGAATTCTTCTGCGCTTCAGTCTAAGAATGAATTGCTGACAAATTAGAAACAACACAGTTGATGATTTTATGAATTTATAACATGCATCCCGATATCCTTGAACGGGCATTATCAAGTGAGGTTTAGGGATTGTTATGGTGACTTAATAACAGAAAAATAAATAAATATTCGTTACTATTCCCATTCTGAATGTGTAAACATCAAATGTGAATTTGAGTTTAATAAATTGTTAATGTTCATTTATATTTTTATATATTTACAATTTAACGAATTTAATATTTTTACAACGAGATATTGCAAAAAGTATAAACATGTCTTATTTTATTCGTTAATACGAATATGTTAACTTCATAGTTTTATTTAACATAATAGTTTGTATAAAAGTTTGTTTATTTGGATTAGAAAAAACAATTTAAAGTATTATGCATTCAAGACGTTGCCAAAATTGTGACGTAACTAGATAGAAGCCAATGAAAAACAAGTTGCGCCATAGATCTTACATGATAAATGGATCTATCACTACGTCTTATAATAAATACGCATATTAATTAAAAAGATTATACACATGTCTGAATACGGCTAAATATAATTAATTTAATTAATACAGTATTCTACATATTTTATAATCATTAAATTTAAAAATTTCGATATGTTTAAGAGCAATCCATACTTGTAACGTTTAAGATTTTGTTGACTGATAGCTGACTTCATTTCTCATTCTTCGATACTGATACAAATACTTTTTTGATATTTTTATTAGTATTTTTGCATGTACACACAAAACAAGTTTTCATTCATGTTTTCGACAAATAACCTATATTTCTAACACGCGTTTGACGTTTAAAATAACAACAAACGCCACGGAACATACTGTAACCTTATTGGCTTATACCAGTAAACGTCAGTTGGCAAGGGGAGAAGCGGTGCAATTCTGCTGCTTTCCCGAGAATACCACTTTTAATAATTATTTTCTCTTTTTAGAGATTAATTTGAATAAAAATAAAAATTAAGGGGTAAATATTTTTTAGTTTTCTATCAAACAATGTAAAGGAAAAAAAAATCGTGTAATATCTCATTGTAACGGCCCCTTAGTCGTCACACACTTACCTCTAATAACACCCATGATAAGTGGATGCGGTATAGCGGACTTAATGTGAAGAGATTGTTCATACAAAGTCTTTAACTTCTTGTTATTCTTTTGTGCAGTATACATCTGAATTTCTAAAGCATATATCTCCAAAAGTTGCGTTCCTTTCTTTAAATCATCTTCTCCATCATCTGTCTGGCATGACTGATGCAATTGTTTCAAAATTTTTGCTAATTTTGTAAAATCTCCTCGATCAAAATATAATTTTCCTAATTTTGTATTTGTTTTAAACCAAAGACGATCATTTTTTGCATCTTTCAGAGCTTCGAGTGTGGTTTCGTAAAAATCTTGCAGTAATTCCATCTAAAAATAAATGATAATATTTACTTGTGATCAAATGTATTTTTTTCAATCGTGAAAATAGGCCTTAATGACCAAGGAAATTTTAATTATCGAAGAAAGATTTTGTAAAAAAATCCTGGACTTCATTGGGATTTGAACCCAGGACCTTCCACGAATTTTTCACAAAAAGGAATAAATGAAATAATGAATGGTATGTTAATTATTTCAGCCATCTATTCATATTTAATATAGTATTAAGAGCCCTAATCTATATAAGTTGGCCTAGCCACTAAAATTTTATTTTATTTAGCGCATATATAATATTAATAACAACTAACGTAATTATCGGTATTTTTTTTAATATTATAGATGCTTGTTCTTGTACTACATAGCAAAATATATTTTCTGAAATATCTTGTTGTTTTATTGTCAAACGAAATAATTCATAGCTTTACTAACAATACAATAAAAACAAATAGTGTGAAAAGAATTGACGTCATTTGTTTGTCAGAGCTTAGAAATACACCATAAAAAATTACGACAATTTTTAAGAATAATCGACGAATCTTGATAAATAATAGAAATTTACTAATAAATTTGAGTAATTATTATACTGTTAAATATTTTTGTTTAGCAAGAAATATAATTTAAAGTTATGTTATAATGTGGAAATGTCTTTTCTTTAAATAAAAAATAAAAACTTCCTCCATTATTAGAGTCAGGATAAATGAATTTAACAAATAGTCCAACTAATATGAATTAGGGCTCGTAAACAATGAAACTTACATTTTTAGAAGTAGAAATATAATCTAAAATGGAATTAATTGACTTCTCACTATGGTTTCTTGTAACAGCACTTTTAATATAGGTAAGAAGTTGCTTGTACCTGGTCATCATCTCTTCATAGTTCATCTGCAGTAAAAATAAATATAAATACAAACTTACCTTTAAAGTAAACATATTCTTACCAATTTAAAATTGATTTTTATCATTTGTTTCAAGGCTTTAAAGCCCCATTCTCCTTTCTCACCGCCTTCCAAATCCAAAACCTTTTGAAAGGACGATAAAGCGGCTCGAGGTTCATCTTCCTTTAGGGCTTTACTATTATAGTATTGGTTTTCCAAATCAACATCTGGCTCTGAATTGCTGTCTTCTGAGTACTCCTATTTAAAGCTCAATGTAAGTATATGCCGGGAAAGTAGGTTAGGATTGCCAAGAACTTACCAAACCATAGTCTTCCTCCTCGTCGCACATAAAATCATCATCTCCATCAGACATGTTATTAGATAGCTTTTGACGTTTAACTTGAACCGAAATCTCTTTAATTTTGTATAAAAAAATATGTGTAAATAAAACTGTATATTTACGATAACACTCACTGTGACTAGAAAGATTACAAACAAATACCAAGCATTGAAAACGGTATTCCAATGTGATGTTAGCAGCGAGGTAAATTTTTTCAAGGTTAGAATTTCACTGACAAAGTCACTAGATTTTCTGTTTACTACTTCAGCCTGGTGAAAAATTATTTGAATTCATGGAGGAATGGAGGTATTTTGAATTCTAGTAGATACTTGAACATTTTGTTATGCGTCGCGCTAAATTTGTAAAAGATTTTTAAAATTTTAATGTTAAAGAAATTATAACATTACACACTTCCTGAAGAATAATAAGGAGAATGCACGAAACGCTTAAATAAATTTAGATTGTCTTATTTAAATAATCATTTATTCATTCTCGACTCCGAAAATTTAGCCCATGAAGTTGGCGCGTTTAGAAATGCTCAAATTTTGTCTCATAGCGCCCAAGAACATACAGATATTATGGTTTGTTCACCACTCTTTAATTTTGATTACTCTTGTATTGAGCGACCAAGCGATATGTGCCCCTGGCCTTGACGCGGAAGGCACGCGCGGGCGTAAATACTCAACCAATAACATTTGAGAATTTTGCCGCGAACGCGTAAATACATACAGAATAAAAGTAGACGTGTAGTGGCGGCGGCGGCAGGCATACTAATAAATGAATGCCTTCTAAATATTAAATTTTAAAAAGTATTGTTCTTGAAATAGACTCAAATTTGAAAATATCGCGAAATATCCATTAGATATTTTACAATTATTGAAATTTGTGTAATATTTTGAAAAAGTCACGCAATCTCAAACAGAATGTGACGTCAAAGTTCATGCAGTTTAAAACGTGGCAAACTATCGCCTAATTTTATTTATTAATAACTTAGCTGATGGACAAACTGTTTTCCTATTGGCTATAAATAGGGATGCTGTATGAGTGAAATTTAGGGAATGAACAAAGAGTATTTTCTTGACAAATTTTGAAACTTCTTTTTATAACTGAGAAGAAACCAAAACCATAACAAAAATAATTATTTATACAACAAGGGTGTACAGTAGTACTTTTTTGGTCGAGTGAGATGTTTTACATATGAGGCGCTGTTTCTCATAATAGTGAGTGTATAGGATGGAACAAATTCAAGTCCCTTATATGAAAAACTTTCTTATTATGTACCCATGCATACAATTGATGTAGGTCTTTATAGGCCACCTTTTTGAGACAACTTTAATAGGCACCACAGGAATTTTCAATCGTCTTTTGTTTTTGAGCTACAGGCTAAAACTTGTTTTTCGCTTATTTTGAAAATACCTCATATCTCGCTTATTATGAGAGATACAGCAAAAATGTTTAGATCATTTTTATATAGTTTTTTTTTACGTAGAATAACGTGGTGTAATTAGATTTTTTCAAAACAATAATTCTCGAGATTTAATATAAAAATTATATTTTTTAAATAGGAACATAAGTTGAAAACAGTCTCATCTTTTTACTTATTTATTTTGTAAGCTTTTCAACCATGTGTAACAAGTCCACATTTTGTTTTAAACAGGAATAAAACTTACATAATTAATTTTTTGGGGTGAAAAAAAGAAATTTGTTAAGAAATAAATGAAAAAAATCAATTACAGATCATCATTTGTTTATAGCTTATAAAACAAGGAAAAGATGAGACTATTTACAACATTAGTAAACAAAATTCATTTGTTGTTGTGTGATAAATCTTATGTATAAAGTATGCTTTTATATTTGTTGAATAAGAACAAGTCTATTTAGTAATAATCTGAATTTTCAATTCTATATTTGTAATGGGGTATTCCGACATTTTTTAAAAATATTTTTTTACATTAGTACAGACCAGTAGGACTCTGAATATCTAACTTTGAGTAAGAAAATGTATGCATCACATGAGATATGAATTTTAAAAAATTTCATCGCAATTCAAATTTTCTTATCATGGCGCGCTTATGACGTCAACTCGATGGTGACATCTGCAACGAACTTCAGCGCCTAAATCCACATGTTCATGACAGCCATTTGCTTGTTTACATGTGATTTTAGTAGCAGCGTATATTTCGGTGTTTGTCCTGTGTTTGTTTATGGTAAAAATAGGAGTAATAATTATAAAGTGGATGAAATGTCAAACAAGAAATATACCCGCGCGTGTTAACTACTGGCACCATCTGTGTTTTTAAACGAAAATATTTACTTTGAAATGAGCAACAGATTATCAACTTGAAGTCACAAATTTCAAGGACATTTCTACAGCTCGTAAAAATTCCAATTTTGTAACATTAAATTATGAATTAAAACTTTTTATTAAACATGTTTTATTATATTTTTCTACTATATGAAGATGGAAACTATAGAAAAAAGTTATTATTTTGCATTAATTCCATATCACCGGAATACCCCATTACAACAAACTGTCAGTTTCAACTTAATGATCTCTGCTTTATTCTGTGCATAAGAGCTAAAAATAAAAAACGTTTTAGTTTAAAATGATTTATTTAATAAATTTGAGTGGTTTATAAAAATTTTGAATTCAGAACTACAATTCAGTGCGCCGATCTACATTTTTTCATTTCGGATGAAAGTTCATAAAATAGTAAGTACGACTGTTTTGGTTGATAAACTTCATGTTTACTGGCTTCGCGAACGCGATCATCGTTGTATTTCCACCAATTACCATCATATAAATTTTTGCAAAATGCTACATAATGTCCGCAATCCATATCATCTTCATGTGCTGTATGGATTACTACAGCATAAAGGTGATACATGTTTTCGCCAAATTTTAGTTCCACCAGCGGATAATCTACTTTATTCGTGTTTTTCATTTGGTTGTATTCTCCGTCAATAAATTGAACTGTGAATCTGAAAATAAAATTAATGTTATATTACTCTGCAGTCAATAATTTATAGAAAAAAAACTATGGTACACTTTACATAACACCAAAATTCAAGATGCAACAAGTAACAGGTATAAGCTTTCTACCCCTATTAACTTCTTTATTTATAAAGAAATCTAATTGAAAATCTGTATGCTTAAACTTAATATATGTGGCATCAATTTTACGTATAAATGATAAATATATCACTTCCGGACTGACCGGAAGTAACATCAACTTTCTTATTTTAAATGGGACCACCTGTATAATCATTTACGTAGTATGTACAATATACAGTGTGTTAAAAAAAAAAAACTAATTCGGAGTAGGCTATGAACACTAAAACGTATGTATGTCTGATCATTTTTCAATTTAAAAATCAAGTTGTCAAAATTGATCGTGAAATGTGATTTTAAGGAGAAAAGATAATTCAAAATATTGCCTTTTACCGTTTTCTAATTTATTTCTATTTCAAAAAGAACGATTCAAGAAGAAAAGCTTTGATTTCTTTAGATAACATTTTTGACAATATCTCGTGTCAAATTGATATTTCAAACTAACATACGTTTTTTTTGTTCATATCCTACTCCGAGTTAGGATTTTTTTTTTACACACTAGTAATACCATGAGTATTTTTTAACGTGAAACATTGGGTTTGTCATATCCATGGTTACGACTTGATAATTGATTGACAGCAATGTATTTGCCCATTCCATTTAAAGTGAAACATAGGGAACGAATCTGACGGAAGTATTATATTTAAATATTGTAAGAAATTTAGCGGAGACAGAAAACCACTAGAGAGCACTAAACATATTTCGGGCACAAGGTGCACACAGTATTTTTTCTACATTTAAATTAAATTTTTAGAAAACAGGTATAATTATTTAAACAAAATTAACCTCTAATGACATCTTGTCAATATGACAGATAACCGTTGAATTTTTCTTTGTTATGATTTGATATTTGATTGACAGCAATGTATTTGTCTGTCTCATTTAAAATGACACATGGGGAATGAATTTGACAGAAGTATTATATTTAAATATTGTAAGAAATTTAGCCGAGTCAGAAAACCACTCGGGCACAAGGTGCACACTATACTTTTTCTACAACTAATTTCAATTTAGAATGCAGGTATAATTATTTAAACAAAATTAACCTCTATTGACGTCTTATCAAATGTCAAATTCGTTCCTTATGTTTCATTTTAAATGGAACGGGCAAATACATTACTGTCAATCAAATATCAAGTCGTAACCATGAATATGACAAACCCAATGTTTCACGTTAAAAAATACTCACGGTATTGAAATGATTCAAGCTTGTAGGAAAATGTGCTTAAAGTATAAGTATGTAGAAAACTAATACTAAATGACTAACTTTACTTATAAATAATGAAATTTATGTTCTTACCGTTTGAGGCAAATAACCAGTACTTTGGGTACTTTTGATATTCTTGTTGTTGTCGTGCAGCATTTCAATGACTTACATTGGGGACACTGATAGTCTTCTAAAGTCTGACTCGCGTAATACCGGACTAGCAATTCCTAAAAAAAAAAATACAACTTGAGCGATTGATTGAGATTCTGACAACAAGGTTTTCGAATTTTATCGAAGTTAATATATTGTATAAATCCACCAGCGTATAAAACAAAGGTTAAACATTTTTGAGTCACTAGGAAAGAAAGAGTACTATCGGATTATTCTTTAATACATATTAATAGACACTAATACAAATCTCATTAATGATAAACTACCTCAAGAATCACGCTGATCTGTAGATCAACATTTGTTTTAATTCGCTAACTTGATTTCTGAATGAAGTAATCATCATCAACATATTTTACAATGTTGCTATAATAAAATATGAAAAAAATGAGTTTTTACGGTGTTTACCTCTGCTATCTTGAAAACTATAAGAGTTACGACTTTAATTAAATACCTTTACAGAGGTCATCTTAGATGTGTTTTTTTTTTTGTAACTATTAGAAATTGAGAAAAATGTTTCATATAAAATTTTATTGTTTTTTATAATCTATTTACTGACACAGACAAAATTTTGTTCGATCACTATCATTGTCAGTTTTTCTTTGATTTTTCCTTATCTCGAAAACAGTTGAAGATCAGACCTATGTTGATTAAGATTTTTTACTCATTTTTATCAGTACTATAGGCCCTTAATTTTTTTTACACTTTCTTTGAAACAGCCTGTATACAATTAAACATATGCACCCACAGGCAAAATTAAAAGTTTTTTTTTTGTTTTAATTGGGTTCGACCTCGTACTTTTTGTACATTAGTCCGGAGCTATTTCTTTAGACTATTTTGAGTGTTATAATTTAGGACATACAAGAACATCCAAGCATGGGAATCGAACCCACGACCCTAGGGCCGAGCGGTGAAGGTCGCTTGAGCGCTGCCTTTACACGCTCGACCAGCGAGGCGGCAAAATTAAAAGTTTACGCCTCTGATTTCTTATGATCCGTAAAAAACAGTAGACACCCGGTATAAATATTAATAATGGGGGATTACGGCTCAATCGAATTAAAGGAAAATAGTAAAAAAATACGAATGTATATGCTGAGTAACGAATATTAATAAAAAAATGAAATGGTATAATTGAGATATATTAAAAATAAAGGGTTTTTTGTTATAACGCTTCGACACTAATATGAAATTATTTTGATTGGCGACCGAGAAACCGCCTATAAATGCATTACAAATAGCGTGTTAGGAGGTGGGGGTTACTACCAATGGAAGTTAAGAAATTCAAATTCGAAAGGAGGGGCTAACATTCCTGTACTACAGTTTCCAAACAGTTTTTATTTTAACATAAATTTCTTGCATTAAACTTAATAATTTAAATACACCTGTAATTATAAAGTATGTATACTTATACAATCTTATAATATTCATTTATTTTTATGTAAATATAACTTAAAATAGCATATATTTCTAAAACATTTAGGTCCGTGATGAAAACAGTTTGATATAAAAACACATAAATGTGACGTCACGTCAATCTTTTCAAAATTCGGGAGACCATAACTCGCTTATTAATAGGAATTTTTTCGCCGGATTTTCATCAATAGTCTTAGTTTTCCTAATATTTTCAGATGAAATTATAAAAAAAAAATGGCGTAATCCCCCATTGCAAAATAATTCAAAACCCCTTGATTTCGGAATTAAATGGTCATCTTATACGTTGGTACATACGGTATCAACGGAAAAGTGCCATGGATGGTTTGAAATGTTCTAACTAACATGTACATATATATTATAAGGTTATAAAATGTATAGCATTAAGCTGGAAAGCAAACAAAGATTATTATTATTACTTACTTCAAGTGTTGCTCGGTAATCCGGAATGGCTAATGACAAATTATCGAATGCTTCAACAGTGTTTCTTCTATACGAGCAGTGATTACATTTTATTTCAACAGTGTGTTGTCCATAAAAAGTGTGTCTGATAATACTGTTGAATCCATCATGAACTACAATATCCTTTGCGGAGTTACTACTGACTGGTTGTTTAAGTTCATTATGCAATACCGTGTTAAACGAAATAAAAAATTCATGGCTGTCAGATTCATCGTAAGGACTATATTGAGGCATTAGTTGTTTTATTGTTCTCTGTAAGAAAAATATTATTAAATATCAATGAATTATATGGTACGACTAGCGAATGAAAGTTGACGTTCAAATTGTTTTATAGATGTGGTTCGTTTGAAAAGTTTTTCGTATGTATAAAAAATAAATATTTTATTATATTTATAATAAATGAAAAATATCTTAAATGCACCCCTGTGCAGGTAACGTAGTCATTCATTTATTTTGAGTAAGATATACTAATGTATTTTTGGGAAATACTAGTCCAGTATTTGAATGGGTACTTGGAAAAATATGGAAAAATTTTTAAAAGAAACCTCATCTATAAAATAATTTAAACGTCAACTTTCATTCGCTAGTCATTTATATAAGTAATATAATTTGGAGTAGAGGCTTAGATCATATAGCTTACGAACTGGATATGTGAAAGCCTATGCCTTAGTATGCGATTCTCGGGAACGCTTAGGATCAAGAGAGATAGATTTATACAAGTACATACGAGAGAAAAGGATACAACAAATTCACTTACACCCAGAGTTATGCGCAGACGCCGTGGTTTACCATGGATTTTCAAGAAAGGGATAAATATAATGGAAAATAATAGAACTACACACCATTTTGAAAGAAACGCGTGAACAAATAAACCACAACACAAAGTACTTTTGATGATTGATGTTTACTCGCGAACAACTTGAAACAGAGTAACTGCGAAGTGAACTATGAAAAACCTCAAAAGTTTCGACGCACTCCGTCAATGGCTTTTCACTGATACATGTTTTTCTGAGTTTGCGCACTCTTCTGGGTGTCATTATTTTCTGTCTCTCTCAATCCTAAGCGTTCCCTGCCCTGTTTCTTTCATCCAGCATCCAGTTCGTAAGCTATATGATCTAAGAGTAGAAGTGTCTCATTTTCGGTGTTTTTTTTTTAAAGGTGTCTCATTTTCGGTGTTTTTTTAAAGGTGTTTCCAGTAATATTAACGATAGAGAAAAACGAATTATTGCTCGTAGCTCGAAAACAAAAGATCGAAAAGTCCTGAGGTGGCTATCAGGGCCGGCTCAAGATATATAGGCGCCCTGAGCCAAATTAGATTAGATTAAATAAGTCAATATACCCCACATTTGGATAAAAACTTCAAAATTTTCAAAAATCTAATTATGTATCTAGATACTTCTCAATGCGCTGATTCCAAATTTTGAAACCGCAGGTCGATATCTCTTTTCGTTCTCGAGATATTTAGATTTAAAGTTTTGCTCAAACTTGCCCATTTTTGGGTATTAACCCAAAAATGGGTCGAGATATGAATTTTTCGACAACACCACTCGATTCTACGGGCAAAATTACATAAGTACACCAATTTTCAGAAATTTTGAACACCGCATACAATCTCTAAAGCAAAATAACTGAAAATGGCCAAAAATCGCAAAAATCGTAAGGGGTACCCCTTACGATTTTTTCAGATTTTGGCCATTTTCAGGGGTTTTCAAGCTTTTATTAATAAAAAATGAACCGGTCAGACAAAAATTATGAAAATTGCTATACTTATGTATTTTTGTCTGTAGAATCGAATGGTGGTGTCGCCAAATTCATATCTCGACCCATTTTTGGGTTATTACCCAAAAATGGGCTGTTTTGAGCAAAACTTTAAATCTAAATATCTCGAGAACGAAACGGTTTCAAAATTTGGAATCAGTGCATCGAAAAGTATCTAGTTACATAAAAATTAGATTTTTGAAAATTTTGAAGTTTTTATCTAAATATGGGGTATATTGACTTTTGGGGCAATAATACAAAAATTGGTAGAGATATAAACTTGATAGTAATATTATTTGATTGTAAAGAGAATGTTACGTAAGTGTACGCATTTTTAGAGTATTTCAACAACAATACCTTCGTTACCTAAAGGTGACGAAAGGTAAGAATACCTATCAGAATTTAAAACTAACGAGAATCCAAGAATGATTAAATTATATCGCCAATTTATGTATCATTTCTTCCTGACTTAATTATTTCGCAATGGCATGTTCAATAAATTACACAATTTATTTATACAAAACTAACTTTGAGGGGCTCCAAAATTTAATAATACAGGAACAGGATAGGCATATATTCCATACATTGATTTTTTTTATTTATATATATTTATCTTTAGTTTTTATATTTTTTGGGCGCCTCAAAAAGCCAGGCGCCCTAAGCCAGTGCCTAAGTGGCTCAAGCCTTAAGCCGCCACTGGTGGCTATTGAACTTCTTTCGAAAAGTTGACCGAAGGATGTGCAAGTTTTGCTCTATCGTTAATATTACCTAAGATGCCTCGAGAAAACATCGAAAATGAGACAACCTGCGCTGTCGACTAAGTGGTATACTAAACTAAAGCAGACAAAGTTGTCAAATGTGATTAAAATGTAGATTAGATTGAGGCGCAGTGTGTTTGTGTGTGTGCGTGGCAGTAAATAATTGTGTCATATTTCATGAGAAAATTACGGATTTATATTAATACACATTGTCAAACTCTTATTTTTCATCACAGGACACAGCATTAGAGAGAAAATATTTTTTTCTTACATATAATCGTTTTGGAAGGAAATAAACATATTCGCCATTCCATATTCTGCATAAAACATGTTGTAATTCTAACGATAAAGGTCCCAATGCAGTATTAGAATTATCTCCGCTGAATGTTATATTGTTAACAAAGAAGTTGTACAAAAAATATGTTTGGCTGATTACTTGAATAATGACATTCATGTAGCACGATGAACCGCTATTGCATAAGCCTGTAGCGCCAGGCCCCTGTAACAGAAAATTATAAATAAGACACCTTTTAATAATTAGAAGTAATATTAATAATTGGAGGTAGTAATTAGAAAACCGACAAATGTGAATTTGGCTGTTTACTAGTGCTGTTACCTTTATTTAATGTCCACCTATTAACTAGCTATTTATTTATTTACCCAACAGGAAAAATCCAAATTACAGAGTAACAAAAATGAAATAAGAATAAAAGCTATGCTATACTGATGAGCTCTAATAAGAGCAGTAGATACGTAGTGACAGTTCTGGAACAAAATGACCTTCAGGTGTCTTAGTTCAAGGCTGCCTACGGGTCAGATGCCGCTTTCCCCCCATCAACGGACCCCACCACGATTTCCTGGACCTGGTTCAAGGTCATTGCTAGAGCGCAGGTCCAAACCCCCACCAGATTTTGGACTACCCCGCGCATACGTCTTGATTTGGTGATGAGTCATAATAAAAAATGAGTCTATCGAGGTTAATGACCTTGCACCATCAGGTTTGTTCAATCAAACAGGATGTAGCAGAGTCACACTCTAAAAATAAACTAACATCTCGCTTGCACGTGTTCTACAAAAACTGGTTTGAACCGGGTCTGGCGATGAGTCGTGCTCTAAGCCAGCTATTTTTAGAGCATGACTCATCACCACATCCGGTTCAAACCAGTTTTTCTACAACACTTGCATGCCAGATGTTGGTTTATTTTTAAAGCACAACTCATCGCCAGATCCGGTTCAAACCAGTTTTCTAGAACACGTGCAAGCCAGATGTTGGTTTATTTTTAGAGCGTGTCTCATTGCTACATTCTGTTTGATTGAACACGTGCAAGCCTGATGGTGCAAGGTCATTGACCTCGATAGACTAATTTTAGATTATGGCTCATCACCAAATCAAGACGCATGCGCGGGATAGACCAAAACCTGGTGAGGGTACGGAACTGCGCCCTAGCAATGACTTTAAACCAGGTCAGGAAATCGTGGTCCGCTGATGGTGGAAAGCGGCGTCTGAGCCGTGGGCGGCCTTGAACCAGATCACCTGGAGGTCATTTTGTTCCAGAACTGTCACTACATACCTACTAAGACGTGTCTACAGCTGCTATTGAGCGATTACCCTACGAACAACATTTTTTTTTTACCTTACGCTCACGATATATTTTAATATTTGTAATATTGTAATGAATTTAAATTATAAGTTGTTTTAAGTATTATATTAGTTTTAGGAACTTTACTTAAGAAATGACAATAATATAGTATATACGTAATATTTTAACAAATAAAAATAAAAAGTGAATTAAAAACTTCCTTAATCTATTTGAGAAAGAAGTTGCCGATATATCATTGCGTTAGTGATATTTATTCATGTAAATAAATGATACTTGGTAATCGTCATTCTTAATGCGAAGGACTTACAGTTTTAAGTAACTTTTAAACTGCTTTTTTGGATGCAGATTTTGAACCCATTATCTCCATAGTGTCACTAGAAATATTCATATTTAATTGTACTTTTATTAGATTTAAAATTTGAATGAATACTCTCGAGCTTATTTACATCACACGCACTGATCTCTATACGTAATTTTGTACAGATCTCTGTAATTTATTACTGACACTAGTTCACAAGGATGAGTATATGTTTGTAATACCAAACATAATAAATATTTATCAAAAAATTTGTAAACTATTATATGATAAAAGTTTAATTTTGTTTGATATTACAAAGATAATCAGTGGAGCCATCTGCGAAAGAATGACCGAATTGCAAATATGTAGTACTTGAAATAGTCACAATGGCGCTAATTAAGATGACTGTTTTAAATTTATCAACAATCATATTAAATCAGGTATCATAGAATTAAACAATCAATTTAATTCATGTATCATAGAAATAAACAATTGTTTTAATTCATGGATCGTAAAAATACTTGAATTTTTACAATTAAACGAATGTAGAATTAAAGAATGATTGAAAATATAGATAGTTTTATATTGACTGATGATTTAAGATATTTGTTAGAAAATTTAGCAATTGTATTATCAACAAATATTTTAATACAACAATAAATTTAAATTTTTCATTTTAATAAGAGTTTATTTTTCCGATACACGAATTTATACGACAGTGCTTTTTCAATAGATTGTTTTAAAATTATCAACAGTCATATGTATCGTAGAATTAATTAAACAAACAATTTTATTCAAATATCATAGCCGCGAGTGTCTGGTGACGAACCTGGGGGAATCGGGTTCGATCCTGACTTTCGCCAAATATTTCGAATTTTAAATGGCATAAAAGTAACCCCTGTGGTGCACACTCCACGCCAGCAATGAGTGCCCGTGAGATGACGCCTGGTAAACGACCGCACGGTACAAATATGTCATCATCATTACCGATATCTGCGACAAAGCAGATTGGCACACCTAGAAATAAGTAATATGCTGTGATGATATATTTATTTTTATTTATTTATTTCTATAATACTTAAATTTTTACGATTGTTTTGGAAATATCAAATAAATAAAAAAATATATCATCACGGCATATTATCCATTTCTGGGGTGCCAGTAACTACAACATATGTAGACATCGGTAATGATGACGATATATTTTACCGTGTGGGCACTCATAGCTGGTGTGGAGAGTGCACCACAGGGGTCACTTTTGTGCCATTTAAAATTGGAAATATTTGGTGTCTGTCGGGATCGAACCCGGTTCCCCCAGGTTCGCGACCAGACACTCAGGCACGCGGCCACGGGACCTCATATCAACAATCATATAAATTAAACAAACAAAGTTAAACTAATAGTAAAAAGAAAGTTATGTGTTGACTGTTGATTTAAAATGTTTGTTCGAAAAAATTGTAATTATATTATCAACAAACATTTTAAATCAACAATCAGTTTAAATCTTTCTTTTTAATGTGAGTTTATGTTTACGAAACATTAATTTGTATGACTGTTTTAAAATGTGGGAACAAATGTTAAAACGGCATTCCATAGTTTATATACTGTTGATATACTTACAACACAACGAAGTTTCTTGCCATTTCTCGGCATCTAAAAAAATAATAAATTAGCAAAAGAACTAACTTTATATTAGAGAAAATATTTACCCTTAAAATGTCTTTTAGAAGTTTTAATTAGTGAAGGCAGTAAACTAAAGAAGTATTGTCGTAGAAGATTTCCTAATTTGAACCAGTAGGGCGTACTTGTAAGTAAAAATGTTTGATATCTGTACAGAAAATAAGTTTTAATTCATATTTGTTTATACAATCTTATGTCCAGGCTCATATTAGTTCAGCCAGCATACATTTTAAACAAATTGAAAAACCAACACAAATGGTGAGATATTTCTACAAAATTCTTTCGACTTCTTTCAATGTAGACAGATTTATCTTCTACCTCTACCGAGACAATAGGGTTAAGAATATATAATAAAGGAAGTCCGAAATGATGAAGCCGTACGGGGAATGGTTCGCCGTCTTGTACTGTTCCATTTCCGATTCATTATTTGTTTTTGCTTGCGTTGACGTGTGGTATTTTGAATTTATTCCTTAAACTTTTGTGTTTAAATACCTTTTGTGGACATATTTAGTAAATTTTAATAATAAATATGCCAGTATACACTTATATTGGGCTGCTATAATGGAACAGTACAATATGGCCGACGCTTCATTCCTCTTCCGTCACTAGGCATCAAGGTCAATGCCTACAATCATACTTTACGCTCGCTCCGCATTATATATTCTTAACTCTACAACCGAGACCCGTCACTTTTGGCATATGAAAACAATTTCGTAAAAATCCAGTACGCATACAGTAAATCCAATCTTGCAACACATATGGGGCAATACTCTAACAAAAGAATGTATGGGATTTGTGGATACAATCTCTGATATAATTAAAACTGTTATTACTGATAAAGGCGATGTAACCCAATATTAAATGGTGGAATACTTGAATAACATGTTTAGTTTATGTATGTTTTACACTAATCGAAAGAAATTTGTTAGTTGAAAATGTAAACCGGCCGAACTGTTATGAGTCTTGAGTATAACAAAATTTGTTATTAAACTAGTTGATCTAATCAAATATACCGAAATTTCCAAATTCTCTTAATTATTCTCACAATTATTAATAGTTTCGATAATATTTTGTACTGGCAACATTAACTAACCTTAAAATTAGATTTTCAATATAATTTATTTATTTTTCGTATTTATATGAAAAATCATTGTTATACCTAATGTATTACTACTTTAACTTACCTAATATTCAACACTCGTTAATAATTTTGATGAAAATAATCAAAAAACTATAAAATTTTGAATTGAAATTACCGACAATTTTAACACCGAAAAACTAAACCCTGAAACAGATGAATCTGTATTACGTCACAACGTATCAATTGGTGGGGATGAAAATCAAAGAAAAATGAAGAGAATTTTGAAAAGTCGTTGTTTTAAACTAAAATTAACTATATAAAGTTGTTTATAAATTATTTACAATATATTTTAGTATTTAATATTTAGAAAATATTTATTTGAAAACGTAAAATAGGTACATATAACATTGCCATCTATGATTAACTTTGAATATTGTTATGTGTGTAACAGCGCCATTTGTTGGTAAATTAAATTTAAATATTATTACACAAGTTTAATTATAAAATAAATGACATTTATATAAATAAATATTTAGTAGCTAAAGTTATTAAGTTAAGCATTTATTATACATGCAGTAATTTTTAGTGTTTTCCATTGATAAACAAACTCTTTGTATCTTGGCTCATTGCGTACTGGGATTGGGGAGCTACACATCTTACTTTTTTCTTTTATCATTACTCTTGTTCTAATTTAGATTACACAATAGCTGAATTGCAGCTATTAGAGTCGCAAAGATCGACTACCTACTTAAAAACCTCATATAAATCTTTTATTTCTACCACATTTGTACAGTATTGGCCATAAAGATAGCAACTTAAAAAAAAATTCAATTGCTCTAATGTAAAAACTGGGATTTCAGAAATAAATAATAATAATTTGCATTATATTAACAAAAATTGATTCACTTGATAACAATTGGAGATTTTATCAATCGAAACTTTGTGTAACTCAAAAAAAATAAAGACAATGAAAGTTCGGAATACTTCTTTTATTCTTAAAAATTGATTTATGTGCAAAAATATATTTTTTATTTGGACATAAAAATAAAAGTAGCAACTTTTATAAAATTAATATAAAAACTAAATTTTCTAATATTGAGTGTAATAACCGGAACCACGAGAATTTATTACTTCTTCTCGTTTCATCATGAATTCAAGTAATTTTGTTATTACATTTCTATCAATTAATCTTAGTTCATTACTAAACAATACTCTTTTCCACATGTCAGTTGTCCAGTTTACATGATTTTCTGAAAAAAAATAATCGGGCCTTCACGTTCTTTTTCGAAAGAAGTGGTTTCTTTGCAGGCCGACGACTATAAAGTAATAATCTTCTTCCCTGTCTTGAAGATATTTTATCTTTAACATTACTTAGTAGAAAGCCTAAAATTTTCTTTGATGATAACAACGGATTTTTAACGATATGTGTTTTATCATTCTGTCGCTTCGGTTTGATGTTTTTTTTTGTCTACTAGAAATTGTAGAAGTCTCAATATTACCTTTCCTTCGAAAATGGATTATTATTCGTGCTATTGTAGATTTATGCAAATTATAGTTCTTCGACATTTTATTCCGCGAAGCACCATTTTCATATGATTTAATTATTAAATTGCGAAATTCTTTAGTCAAAGTCTTATTACGACCCATAATTTTGAAGTACTAATTTATATTTTTTAAACAATTATACGATATAAACATTGAAATTGAGAAAATAAAGACATTCATTATGTAGTTGCTATTTTTATGTCCAGACAAAAGTAAGAATTATGCAAATTAAATAAATTCTATAAATTTAATATAAATTATTTTAACATAAAATAAACTTATTTTAAGAGGTTATTCTTTATGTAATTTATTTTCAATATTCTTATGTTCACTTCAGAGAAATAAAATTTTTTTAAAAGTTGCTATCTTTATGGCCAATACTGTATATACATTACATGGATAGTCAATTCGGCTTCGTACATAAGATGAATTAAAGGCACAAAATTGACGTATTATTTTGTTATTACATAGGATGTTACTTATTCGTTTATGTGGGTATATCCTACATTCTAAATAAATATTATTATAATAGGAGCGTTCGAATTTAACCAAGATTTTGTATAAAAAGTACTCATGTTTCTAATCTGAGGATTAGTTTTTCCTTTGCATTGCGCTACATTTTTCCTCCTGCAAAATTTCCCAATAGATTTAGACAAAAATGTTTCAAATAATTATTGTTCTAATTCTACGCCAAAATCACTAATCAGGTTACTGACGAATTCTCTTTTTATGACACAATTAATAATTCGGTTAGTAAACATGACCGAGAATAAAAGTCATTTTTAATAAATATCCAATCTGGTTCTCATTTACATTACAATGAGGTGTATGGAAGACAATCAGATTATACTTCTTTCGCCATTGTACGGAATAGAATCAAACAAAAAATATAACAAGGTTTTTAGCTCATTTGTAAGTAGTACGGAACTAAATTTGCAAAACAATCCCAAATCATTTGGGACGTATACTAAAACTTTTAGAAACAAAAATAAAATTCGAAATGTCCGTTATAATGATTGCGAAGCGCATTCCGGCCAAGATATTAGCAATTTATTTTGCAGATTACGTTGAATCTGTATTTACGAATTGCCCTAATATAAACAACCACCAAAATGTAATTAACTTACACAGCCGCCTCGGTGGTCGAGCGTGTTGAGGCAGCGGGTCTCCGGCAGCGCTCAAAGCGACCTTACCACTCGGACCCTGGGGTCGTGGGTTCGATTCCCACCAGGGGCTTAGATGTTTGTATGCGTCTTAAAATACTTTAATACAATGAAATATAAATAGAAATTGTTATAAATAAAGTATTTGGGGACTGTAACTCATAGGAGTTAAAAGCTGACAAGAATATTATTAATATTAAATGTAATTAACTTACACAAACTGAATTTGGATTATGAACCAATTTTTCAGTACCTGTCAACATTGGATATAGGTAAGGTCCTAGACCCAATCATATTCCAGACAAATTTATTCGCACATGTGCATATTATTTAACAGAACCGCTATATGGAAACCTTCATACGTAATACCAGACATAGTCACACTATATGTAGCAGTTAGTATATTCAAATTAAACATGTATTTGTTTAAAAAAACTTTGTGTTAAATTATTGATCTATTTTTAATTGTATCTCTGTATATAAATCTTTGCATAACTATTATTTATTATATTTACTACCGGAGCGTCCGAAGAGTAGCATTTTACTGCTGCTGCGAGCATTTTTGAGCTCTTGGATGGTTTTTCAGCCGATCCCAAGGCATTTGCTCTCCAAAATTCAATCATTGATCGACCAAAATGCTATAGCCACTGAAATATATACTAACTGGAACTCGCATACTCTATCAGCGTACGCTGCACTGAAGCCTCATTGAACAATAATGGCTTTGTTTTCATATTATGCTTCATTTATTTAAACATGCGCCACACGAAATAATTTCCGTCTACTCACGAACTGTCTCGATGTTTGCCGACTACTCCAGCAGCAGGCTTTCAATATGCTTCACAGTCACGGTTCGTACGCGCATTCCAGTTAGTATATATTTCAGTGGCTATAGCAATGCTTCTGGATGTTAAAATTTAAAAAATCGCATGGAATCTGCGATATACAGCCCGTAGCAAGACAGCTAGTCACGAAAACTAGAATTTTTGAGCTCTCTGGTCGAACGGAATGTATTCACCTAAAAAAATTCAAATTTATGGTAATACGGTAGACTGAAGCAAGGCATGGTGATGACAACATGAATCTGAGATGTCCCACCAGAGATATAGCTATGTTGCTGTGTATAATACTGGCTGTCTAATAGTCTGATGAATTTAAGACCATTCATGCAGAGTGAGTGATAGAGTTGTACTGTCGCTCTGCTCCGTGAAATTACGTAATAACAGATACATCCAGGTTTCTAGAAGATTTTTGCTGGGTAGTCACCAGGAATTCCTAGCCTAGTCCGCAGGCTAGGCTAGAAGTTGGAAGCGAGCTCGTGAATGCTAGGCCGGTTGCTGGGAGATAGGAAGGGATGCTCGGCTGTTGCTGGTAACAAGGTTTGGTGCTCAGCTGGTTGCTGGTATCTAGTAAGCGGGATAGTTTGCAAAATCTTATAGCTTGTCATTCTGGTTTCATATTGACGGTTAAATAATTTCTTCTCATTCTTTAATTTTAATTTAAATATTACAATTTTTAACGGAATGTTACAGTATATCCACATTACCTACGTCACAAAGCAAATTATAAATTTGGATCTTAATATCTCGCTTATTTAGAGGAATTTTCAATTCGGATTTTCACATGTAGACTTATATTTTTATGTGCTTCATGAAAATTTAAAAAAATTGACGTGAAATAGCTTATTTTGGAGAATTAAGGTTGAATCAATGAATCGAGATGAGTGATTTGATGTAGGTATCAGTGGCGTAGCGTGACGTTTTTGGTAGGGTGTGCAGAAAAAAAAAAATACTAAATCAAAATAAGATACATTTTTATTACCATTTGATTAGAGACAGTTTTAAAAACTATTTAAATTTATAGACCCATATAAAATAAAAATAAGAAATGTGGGGTGTAATAATAACGAAGAAAATAAATTAAATCAAAACATCCAAATAAATTATAGAATTGCACCTTTAAATACTTTCGTGTGTAGCAGAATGCATAAGTTAACACTTTAGCTTTAATATCTTCCACCATTCTATTTTCAAATGTTCAGTTGAACACTCGCATGCTTTACCAGTGTACTATGTATCCCCACCATGGTACTAGCCGCCCGCTCCCTGCTTGTCGTAATGTTAGCTAGACTGGTCGTTAGAATTTCTTTTTGAACCTAGCTTTGCGTTTGGTATACATACAAGGCGTTCACAAAATAAAAACTAAGTATCTGTGTAATATTTTCTATTTAAAATGAGTTTTAGTACAAAATGCATATAAATAGAAAATATTTTAAATTTATTTTTCATTTTCCTTACTTCTGGGTGTGCGGAGAACACCTTGAACACTATGACGCTACGCCACTGGTAGGTATAGGAACGTATTTTTGCGGTGTATGCATGAGTATTCTGTGTAGTTCTCGTCACCAAAAATCGAGGGACAGTCATAAGCAGCTTAACTGCCCCTATACTATAAAATTAGAATGGAATAGTTTAGCACGGTACACCACAAATTGCTTTAGTTTTGTGTGCAAAACAATGACAGTATTCAATATTATTATTTATGATCGGCAGAAGTTTTAGGTTTCTTTGCAAACTTAAGTGATGAGCGATTATACCCTCGATTTTTGGTAACGAGAACTATACTGTATAGTGTCGTTCTGTCCATCTGTCTCTGACCCTGACTACACTTATAAAAATTTACTTGGAGGTAGGGGTGGTGCACTCCCTCTTAAGTTCCCCTACTACAACCATCCCACAATAATTGTTATACAAAAACTAGTACTATAAAATATGCACGAAAAAAATTATGTATTACAGAAACTTACAATACTCCAATTTTCAATGTCTCATAAATAAAAGAGATAAGGGAATTTCCATGAGTTTTTGATTTTTTTATGCTAATCTTGGTGACGTAGTGGCCCCAAAAGAAAGAGACTAAAACTTGTCCGCTGATAGAAGAGGGTAAACAGTGGCGTAGCAATCTGGGGTGTAGTGGATTAACAACAGAGCATGCGCACGGGCTCCAAGAATATGAATTTGTCAGTATTTGGGCTATGATGTCACAACATTAATAAATCATATTTAATTTCAATTTTTTAATAAAATACATTATTTTTTTTTAATTACAACATACTTAAGGCTAAAATTAATATGCATACACATTTTTCAAGTTGGTGTTACTTTGAAACCCCCTATAGCGGGTTCACATAAAAGATGTTAAAAACCAAATGTAAGATATTTGATTAACATATAGTAAAGATCAAAACAAAACTGTTATGTAAAAAATAAAAATCTATCATATCTCAGAAATGGTTCATTTTCGGCCCTATGTTTCGACTTATTTTTATATTATATCCCTGCTACATGTTCATCAAGTATCTTACATTTGTTTTTTAACTGCCTGTATAAACAATCTTGTTCTATAGAAAATGAATTCTTAAAATATGATTAAAACCCAACAATCTTCTATTCAAATATTCAGTTAATAAAACAATCATTAATCAAGCATAATCTATCATTTAACATATAACTATAATTTTCAATAACGTAATTAGGGATGCACTCAAGCCCGCCTCGATTTCGAAGTTATTGTGATGATTATTATTGTTACTACTCGTATACTTAAATAAGTGATTTTTGTATCTACCATATTGATTTCTTGCCTTAGATACAAAAAACCTTACGTAAATGACAGTATATTTTTTTATATACGATATGTGAAAAAGTTGTTTAAATTTTCGAATGCGTTCGGTAAACAGCGGTCTATAATTTTTATAAAAAACTTACACTAGAAACATCTCTTTTTAACAACTTATGTTAATTAATATCGAACTTTACAAGGATGTAGAGATTTTTTTTTCAAGTTTGATACGAAAAAAGTTAAACATTTCGCCTAATATAAAAATCAAAATTAGGAATGCCGGTTGCACTCAATTTCGAGTTTTGGCCCAGCCCGGCCCGATGTCGAGTCAATTTTCGAGTCGGGCTGATTAATTTTTTGTCGAGTCGATCTTCCAGTCTGGCCGGCAATTTTTATTTTCGGGCCGACTCGATCTAAACCTCTAAGCCCGGTCCGGCCGGGCCGAATGCATCCCTAAACATAATATTAAATGTGTTTAAAACCCACAAACATGTATATTTCTAGGATAATCACAGTTAATATTATCAGGATTAAAAATAGTATCCCTTTGACATTCAAATTCAGTATACATTTGATTTTCACACAAACATATATGCGGGGTACACAATCCCATTCCAAAATAACCATCTCTTTCTTCACAAAATTTCTCATTGCAACCAAATCCTTCTCGACTGACTATAATCAACTTTCCTGCATTTTTATCAAGAGCAGTGATGTTATCTTTCACTTCCATTGCTGTCTTGTAATCGTAGTTAATCAATGTGTCGATTAATTGGACGTGATTTGCTTCTTCTAGTGATCGTTTGCCTCTATACCTTTCTGCGCGCTCGATTTCCAGGAGGATGACACCACCAATAACTGCAGTAATAACACCAAAGACAATTTTCGCCATAAATACAATGACAGGCCAAAACAAAAACCGTTTTTGGCGTATGAGACCTGTATTGGAGACAGAAGAGTTTTTCACAACACTAATTCCTCGACTAATTCTTTTTTTATTTTGTAGTGTGTATTCTAATGCAGGCGCTACTTGGCAGTAACTGATTAGGTATATGAAGAAAATCAAATAAGTTTTCTTCATTTTATCGATAATGAGAAGCACTGCGTTAGTAATAAAATTCTTGAGACTAATGTCTGAGGTAAATTACGTACCTTATATTCAAAAATATTAAAAAAATTACAATTTTGGTGTTTATCTTATTTACAATATTACTCATGTCAGAGCAAAATATTTTCGGTTTTAAAAATATAGTTTACAAATACAGCACGTACGCAATAATAATAATCTTATCTATAATATTACTCATTTATTTATATAGTATTTTTGTCATGAAAATAGTTTTATTGGGCAAATAAATTTATTCTTTTTTTTGTTTCAACTACTCCGCTTATTACGCAAATTTATGTTATTTTTGTTATGCAAATAGTTTTAACTGTTAGGCAAATATTTATTTATTTTGCTCAGTGCGCACGCAACCGCTATTATACAACACAGTAATAGAGGCATGTACCCATATACCTATTAACTAATATATTGCGGATCCTTTGCTTTTCTTGAAGGAAACACTGTGAAATGGAAATATCATTTCTGCATAAGTCTATCTCACACAAACACCCAACCGCGAATTATGCGCATGCTTGGAAACCTTGACTACTATTGGCTAACGAGGAAATCATGATCACTTTTTGCGAATCACAGAGTTCTGTTTATTAACGACTACCGCGAGAAATTTTAAATTTAAATTTGAGAAATTAAACAATGTACCTACTATTTATTTTGTATGTAAATTCTTGAATATAAATATTAGTAATAATAAAAAACATTGACATATTCTAGTGCTAAATTTGAATTAAATAATTTACTTTGTTGTACTGTAAAAATAATAGGAATACAATCTGGTCAGGATTAATTTATTTAGGTGACAATAAATTACTGTATGAAACACAAAGCAAATGCTTTCGAAGTGCAACTACAAACAGAAATGAAATCAAACATCAAAGTCAAACCATGTGCTCGCTGCATCACCAAGGCAGCGTTCCAAAACCAAGAATACCGAGTTTTGGCGTAGAGTATGATGTGTTGTGTTTTGGAACGAATGAGAGTTTTGTTGAAGTAAAAAATTGAAACTAAATTAAAAATAATTTTAAAAAACCAACAAAACTACTTATAATTACAACATTAATGTCAAGCCAAAAGCATGTTTTCTTCCTCAAGAAGGCAAATTACTTTCATGTGTTGAGAATCGTGAGCATCTATGTTTGAAAATATTGTGGAGTAATTTCTATACCCTCCTCGTTAGTAGAGTAAGTAGAACATCACTTTGGAGTAAACTCTGGCTGTTTTGGAACAGGTTGAGTAAAGTCTGAGAGTAAGGTTATTAGTTTTGAAACGACTTTGAATAATTTCGTACTCTAAGAGTAGGATTTTGGAACGCAGCCCAGCCAGCGACGCTGTCTGCGTTAGCCAATAGTAGTCAAGATTTCCGAGCATGCGCATAATTGCCGGTTGGGTGTTTGTGAGAAATGGACTTATGCAGAAATGATATTTCCATTTCACAGTGTTTCCTTCACCTACTCTTATGGGAAAGATACGAGCTTTAGCAATATATTAGTTAATAGGTATATGCATGTACCTATTAGATATATACTGTTAACACAGATTACCTATACTACCGTAACCAGATACGACACTCTCTGTCGGTATCTTTGAAGTTATTGTCTCCAGAAAATTTTATTGGCGGCCATGTTTTTAATGAAATAATGAACTACCTCAAAATCCTACAAATATGAGAACAACACAGTTCGACTTGTAGCCGAGTTAGTTGGAGCATAGGGATAGTATCGAAAAAGCGAATCCAAGTTTAGTGAGGTTGCAAGTTCGAATCCGAATAAAGGAGTATTTACTTTTTAATGTTTTTATTTTTACTAAATAATAATTATTATTTTCTTTTTCCTTTTATTGTATTAAAGTTCCTGTTTATAAACTTATAGTATAAAATAATCACATTTTGCAATATAATTTTATTAATACTCATGCAGAAATTTCTTTGCAATATTTTTAATTATATTAAATTGTATGGCCACAATTTCAAAATTTTCGAAAAAAAAACATTGTTCAGTTTTATTTTAACGGCACAATGATTTTTATATTTCATATTTATTTTGCAAACAACAACGGCACACTAAAAATACGCCATTTTATTAACGAAATATGCCATGCGCAAACAACCTGCGCAGTTCAAAATTTACCCCAACAAAATCAAAATCGATTATCACAAAATTTTATAAATAAATTACATCAAATTTAAATGTTTTAGCCATTTATTACACTTTGGCTTAATTAATTGAATATTGCTGCAGTAATCCGGATTTTTCATTAATCCAGATTGTGCCACTTTCAATTGATCCGGATTAGCGGGGCTTTACTGAATATTTAAAAATTCATAACTCGCTCAAATCAAAGTTTTAGAAAATAATCCTCGTAAAACAATAATGCTGCTTTTTTATTTATTTTGTATTTAATGTAAATTAATTGGCGTTAAATCGGTTTTTAATTGTTTTCACATACCCAAGAAATTTATTATAATTGTTGCTGCTCTCATAAATAATAGTGTCTTCATCTTTATAAAGTATACAGTGTGATTTATTTAAGTTATTTATTTAGAAAGTTATTTATGTAGGCAAATATGTTAATATTACTAAATATAGTAACATACGTATACAAAAAGAGAAACAAAAGTAACGCGCAAAATAAATTAAATTCAATAATTACTATACGTCATATAATATTGGAAAGAGACCTTAATACGTTGGAAAAAAAATTAATAACTAGATGTTATAAATATAATGAGTATAGACCATACAAAAAA
Organism: Ophonus ardosiacus; assembly: GCA_943142095.1. Classification (NCBI taxonomy): domain Eukaryota; kingdom Metazoa; phylum Arthropoda; class Insecta; order Coleoptera; family Carabidae; genus Ophonus; species Ophonus ardosiacus. The sequence continues at coordinate 43,908,804 of OW964833.1, read as the reverse complement.
AACATGAAAATCCGAAATTATTTGTACAAATTGTATAGATTTTTTTTTTTGACCAGGAAGAGTAAATGTACAATGTTTTAACCCTGTTATGGGTGCATTCTAAACACAATCCGTTACATGTCAACGAACCGTTAAAAAAATTAGCGAATCAAGTAGATTGACATATAACAAAAACTTGGATTTTGTTATGTCAGTCTACTTGAATCGCTAAATTTATAATATACAGGTGTCTCAATAAGCTTGCTCCCTATTGGTAACTTTTTTTGAAGAGAGCAGTTCCCAAAATTTGGGACAAAATATATAATTTTTAAATGGAACCACATATTGTTTATTTTTTTATCGGAAAGAGTTTTTTTCTAAAATAAAAATTATCTTTTATTAGTTTATTTAGTCAAGTAAATCATGGAAGCAATTGTTTTTTATAAAATTATTATTTTATTAACTTATTTTATAGTAATAACAAAACAATTAAAGAAAATATTCAAATTGAAAGCTATTATTTCTTTGGTACATTTCAACTCTTACTAATAGTGAGCAAGCTTATTGAAACACTCTGTATAATAATATACATACTAATATGTGGCGACCATTTAAAGAAGATAACAATGATATTTTACCCGTTGAAGAAGATCGTGCAAAACTTAAACTTTTATATTATTCATTGTTACGTGCAGTATTTTATGATTATTTTTTTAAATGACAAACTATTACGCAGTGTATAATTTTAAGTAAGATTTTGGTTTTTTTTTTACTATATTATGTATCAAGTATTGTTTTTTTATATTATTTGTCTAATTAACATTAAAGAAGTTTTTAAAAAAATCAGTAAATAAAATATGCTTTTCTTTGTCAATTTTATTTGACGTTTGTTATATCTGCAATAAGATGTCTCCACCTGTATTACAGCAAATCTGACCTTCATGAAATTCAGGACTGTAATTAAAAATTATTGTTTACAGAAAATATTTAACAGTTTTTAGGCCAAAATTTATATGTATTTCAACAAGGATAAGACAATAGTTTATAAAAAATACAAAATAAATAATCAAACTTGTTTATTTAAGAATATATATTGAAATATTGACTAGCAGAAAATTTCCTGAATACGTCTTGTGTGATAACAAATTATTTATGGAATGCGAAATATGACAGACGCTGGCGCCTAAATACCAAATAATAAATATAGGTATTTCTTCAAAATTTGACTACGTACAATAATTTTTCAATTAAATATTGATATTATATGTAATTTAGGTGTTAAATAAATATAATATATTACATATTATTTTAAATAATATAACTAATTACGATTAATTTATATAATAAATCTTTAAATATAAATATAGAAACAAATAAAAAAGATATAAAAGAAAATATAATTTTAACACCAAATTCTACATTCATTCGCGTTGTTACAAAAATTATTTTGTAAAAAAATTTGTTTTCCTGAAATAAATGGATTTTTATGTTTATTCATTATCTCTGGAATTAAAACGAATATGAAAAAAGTTTCAACGAGACTACCTTTTATTTTTAATTACAAATATTTTTTCTTATGAAAAACTTGGTCGAAATATTATTAGTTTAGCCAAAAAATGGATTATCTCAAAGTTGTTAATACCAAAACAATACTATTGCTGTACTCTATGATGAAACTTATGAACTATATTTTTATGTTTTAATAAAAATTGTTTAAACAAATGTCATTTCATTATTAATCAAATGACAGATGGAAAATTTGTTAAATTTATCATTTTAAATAAATTAATATTTAAAATATAATTTGATACTAGATTTTATGTTTATTATAGATAAAATATGCTTTTCTTTGTCAATTTTATTTGACACTTGTTATATCTGCAACAAGATGTCTCCACTTGTATTACAGCAAATCTGACCTTCTTGAAATCCAGGACTGTAATTAAAAATTATTGTGTACAGAAAATGTTAAACAGTTTTTTGGGCCAAAATTTGTATGTATTTCAACAAGGATAAAACAATAGTTTATAAAAAATACAAAATAAATGATCAAACTTGTTTATTTAAGAATATATATTGAAATATTGACTAGCAGAAAATTTCCTGAATACGTCTTGTGTGATAGCAACAAATTATTTATGGAATGCGAAATATGACAGGCGCTGGCGCCTAAATACCAATTAATAAATATAGGTATTTCTTCAAAATTTGACTACGTACATTAATTTTTCAATTAAATATTGATATTATATGTAATTTAGGTGTTAAATAAATATAATATTTTACATATTATTCATTTTTTATTATAATAAATACCATATTTTATTATATACTTTATAGAAGGTACAGAATAAAAGTATTTCATTGTTTATTAATATTATATACAATAATTATTATCTATAACATATTGCAAACATTATGCTAATAATAGTTTACAGGAATAAACATAATACAAAATAAATAAAAATTATTATGTATAACACTGATATAGCACCTACATTTTTTTGTTTTAATTTTTCTTCACTAAATTTTCATAAAAAGTTAATGTGTTATACATCAGAAGATTCAGCCAAAAATTCTGAGTATAAAAATATAAAATTCATAAATTATAACTGTAATATATCGCTAATATCTTATACATTTCATCTGACATACTTGGATTTTTTTCAGTTACAATTTTCAATACAAAATTTTCATTAAAAATAAATAAATTATACATCAACAGATTCAGCGTAAAGCACTGAGTAACATGATAGTAATACTTGTACTAAAATATTAAAGTAACACTAAAATTATTTATGTTGTCTTATTTAAAGTTATTCATCATATTTTGTTCTTTGATGTCATGTGTTTGTGTTTTGTCTTCTTTGATTCATCCCACATTCTTCGTCTACATAAAAACAACCCCCGGAGTTTAGTCCTGCGATATTTCATCCCTTAAACAACAATATTCTTCGCTAGACAACTCCAAACAATTGTAATGTTTGCATTTAATAGGAACTTGTAATCATCTCATTTGGAATTCTGTAAAAAAAAAACGTATTCAATGATAATAATAATAATGCTATCTATTGATTATTATAGACAAATATATATACCGTAATATAACACATGGAATATGGCTATGTCCATTTGTTTTAAGCGGCATTGGAAGCTGTAGCATCTTTACAAAAATCTATAAAAAGAACCAATACTGTTGTTACTAAATTTGTAAGAATTATAACCCGAAGTTCAACGTAAGAGATAATAAATCTTGTTGTCCATAAAATTGTTTGAAAACCTGTTTTTATAACTAGTTCACATTTAAAAACCGGTTCAATGATCGGCTTTTATAACTAGTTTCTTTCAAAACTGGTTTTTCAAGTCCAATACTCGCTCAAAATCTGGTTTCTTTTACTGAAAACTGGTTTAATGCCCTGAAATAGAATTTATTTACATATCCATTGTTTAAACAAATTTTTATTTACCAAATATCACCTTATAACAAAATGTAAATTGAATAAATTGCTTTTGTTTTCTGTTCCAATTATGTACATTTGTTTATCCATTATTGTTGTCAGCTGTCATTTGAGGTTATAAAAATTGTTATTAACAATTAATAAAATATTAGTTATTAATTTCTAGTGCATAAAACTGACGAATGTATTCAAAAAAAAATAATTAAACAAATTAAAACTCATGTTTAATAAATTGTTATTAACAATATTAGTTGAAAATTTTCCCGAGAGATGGCGATACCAATATTGATTTTGGATGATCCAACTTAAAATTTATCGAGCAATTTTACACATTCCAAACCATGCCTGTCGATGCAAAGTTTTTGCCATGTATTATTTATATGAGTATTTGGGGGCATATAAATAAACAGACCCCCTAAAGAAGGCGTCTGCACTGGAAAAACTAAAGAATTTCAAGATTGCGTGGGTGGATTTTACATATGGTGCCACCTGTCATAAAAAATTTAATCTATTAAAACATGTATCATATTTTATTTGTATTTAAATTTGTCTTATTGTTTATTATAACTTTGAAAACTTTTTTTTAAATTATAAAATGGCGTAAAATGCAGTAAATTAAACCCCTATCTTTAACCCTTAAATGGGTAGATATATACTACCCAAAACTGGGTAGAGATATAAAAACGTCGACTTCACCAATCTAATCTACATATTTTTTTGTATATATACACCATTTTTCAGAATTATTGTACTGTTAGTATAATTACAATAACACGAGATTCTAAATGCTACACATTTAGGGTCAACGACCTCTAAACTTTTTGTTTTGATATTATTCAATTATTTGTTGTAATATTTTTTAAAAAATTAGTAAACATGTGTATATTGACCCAAAGAATCGATTTTTCTTAAAATTAAAGTCGTACCCTCAACCCTTAAATAGGTAGATATTTACTACCCAAAATCGGGTAGAGATAAACAATTTTCCACTTCACCAGTAGATTCTACGTATATTCTTACATAAGTATACCAATTTTCTAATTTTTTTGTTAAAGGGATACTAAATAAATATACTTTGAATTTTACCGCAAATCTACGATTTTTTTGTGTGCAAGTGACGCATCATAAGCCGACAAATTTAGGGCAAATACAAGTTCAGATATCTAGTATATCCTTAAGAGAAAATTAACAAAAATTGGTACACATATATATTTTAACCCGAGGAATCGATTTTTCATAAAATTAAATCCGTATCTGTTACCCATAAATGGGTATATATTCACGACCCGAAAATGGGTGGAGTTGGAATTTTTCCTATAGCACCATTAGATTCTACATACTTTCTTATATAAACATTCCAGTTTTCAATATTTTTGCTTAATTGGTCTTAGTACCATGAATAAATTAGTAAAACCATTTTTGAGTACCGATTGTTGACTGGTTGGACTTAGTGAATTTTATCTTACTTATTTTCAGAAATTATTATCTTAAAACTGGGGCGTCAAATCGAAAAAAGTTTCAAATAAAATTTGTTCAAAATACCCTATTTTAATTATTTGTACAATAATCTTAATTATACAGTTTTTATTTTTGGAGATAAAAATGTTTAAATAAATAAAACATTTTCTCAGGAACTATATGTAAATAAAATAAATTATTAATTAAAATATATTTAAAATTAAATAATAAATAGAGTTTGTTACAAAAAATATTTTGTAAAAAATTTTGTTTGCTAGAAATAAATGGATATTTATTTTTATTCATTATCTCTGAAATTAAAACGAATATGAGAAAAAGTTTCAACGAGACTACCTTTTATTTTTAATTACAAATATTTTTTCATATGAAAAACTTAATCGAAATGTTATTAGTTTAGTCAAAAAATGGATTTTCTCAAAGTTATTAATACCACAGCAATACTACTACTGCACTCTGTGATAAGACTTATGAACTATATTTTATGTTGTAAGAAAAATTGTTTAAATGTTTAAACAAAGAAAATACGTTGATAATAAATAGGAGAAAATTAATACTATCGACAAATTAATAGACCAATCAGGTTCGCGGTAATGTGCATGAGGTCTAAGTGAGAAGAAAAATTGTTTAAACAAATGTCATTTGATTATTAATCAAATGACAGATGGAAAAATTGTTAAATTGGTCATTTTAAATAAATAAATAATTAAAATATAGTTTTATACACGATTTTATGTTTATTATAATGAAAATATGCTTTTCTTTGTCAATTTTTTTTTACGTTTGATATATCTGCAGCAAGATGTCTCCACGTGTATTTCAGCAAATCTGACCTTCATGAAATCCAGGACAGTAATTAAAAATTGTTGTGTTTATAAAATGTTTAACAGCTTTTCGGGCCAAAATTTATATGTAATTCAAAAAGGATAAGACTATAGTTTATAAAAAATACAAAATAAATGATCAAACTTGTTTATTTAAGAATATATACTGAAATATTGACTAGCAAAAAATTTCCTGAATACGTCTTGTGTGATAGCAACAAATTATTTATGGAATGGGAAATATGACAGGCGCTGGCGCTTAAATACCAAATAATAAATATAGGTATTTCTTCTAAATTTGACTCCGTACAATAATTTTTCAATTCAATATTGTTATTATATGTAATTTGGGGGTTAAATAAATATAATATTGTACATATTATTCATTTTTTATTATAATAAATACCATATTTTGTTATATACTTTATAGAGTGTACAGAATAAAAGTATATCATTGTTTATTAATAATATATACAATAATTATTAACTATAACTTATTGTAAACATCATGCTAATTATACAGTGTACAGAAATAAACATATGTTACAAAATAAATAAAAATTATTATGTATAACATTAACATGGCACCCACATTTTTTTGTTTTAATTTTTCTTCACTAAATTTTCATAAAAAGTTAATGTGTTGTACATCAGAAGATTCAGCACAAAATTCTGAGCATAAAAACATAAAATTCATAAATTATAACTATAATATATCGCTAATACCTTATACATTTCATCTGACATTCTTGAAATTTTTTTCAGTTACAATTTTCAGTAGAAAATTTTCATTAAAAGTTAATAAATTATACATCAGCAGATTCAATGTGAAGCACTGTGTAAAATAAAACTAAATACTTGTACTAAAATATTAATGTAACACTAACATTATCCATCTAGTTTTATTCAAAGTTATTTGTAATTATTTTGTTGTTTGATGTCATGTGTTTGTGTTTTGCCTTCTTTGATTCGTCCCACATTCTTCGTCAACATAAAACAACCCCTGTAGTTTAATCATATGATATTTCATCCCTTAAATAACAATATTCTTCGCTAGACAACTCCAAACAATTGTAATGTTTGCATTTAATAGGAACTTGTAATCATCTCATTTCGAATTCTGTCAAAAAAACGTAACAAATGATAATAATAATAACAAAAATAATAATAATAAGAATAATATAATAATAATAATAATAATAATAATAATAATAATAATGCTATATATTGATTATTATATATACAAATATACATACCGTAACGTAATACAAGAAATATTGCTATGTCCATTTGGTTGGTTATAGGTTACAAATTAATACAGACCATTCAACAAAGACTGTATAAAAAATTATTTATTTTATTACAAATACATAATATAATGTTGTGTAAACTTAAATATTAATATCATACAGTTTAAATAATTATATATCAATAATATTTTTACTAATTCAGTGTTTTTTCTTTACAGTTTGGTGGCAACCCTGAAACAATCCGATCTTCAATCCTACGCGCATGGAACGCTGACAGTTGAACAACACTACTCTGTGAAATCGCGTTCGGTGTTCTAAAATATTAATATGTGCAGAAATATTGCAAGAACAATAGAAAATTTATGTGAAAATCAAAGATAAAGTGTTAATCTAACGTTTATAATAATAATTTTTACGGGAATCGCAATTTAAATGAGTGAAAATAATAAACTATGTGTGCCGTCTTTGAGAATCGTCGAAGCAGCAAATGTAAGTATATATTAGTTTATTTATATTTAAATAACTCTAAATGTACTTCAAACTATGAAAAACATTCCTTTCGTAGTAATTCTTATAATGCAATTTGTATTTCTTATGATTTCATACATTTTAAGGTGATTTGAATATCATATAAATGTGTTTGTATTTATTTCTCAAGCATAAATTTTATCACAAAATGGCAAATTTTGTATGTAAAACATACAAAAATGTCTATATTTTACGTTTAAATACATATATTGCTATTTAATATTGATTTTCCATATAAAATCCAAGATTTAATTTGTTAAAAACCGTCTCAAACTTGTACGCACCGTAGATTGTTGCATGATAGCAAACTTCGGAATTCGCATACATTGGTCTTGAAAAATTTATTTCTTTATATTTTAAAAATATTATTTTAATAGTGAAATATTGTTATATATTGTTGCAAATTAGCAACAATGGTAAGTTTAAACAATAGTTTAACTGTTTTAATAGTTCTTTTTGCTGATAACATGTTTTATTATTGAAATATTTGTATTTTAAAATATTGTTTTTCTTTGTTCCAGGGGCGTACCAGAGCTGTTTTGGGGTTGATGTTTGCTGTTAGCTGAGCTGTGTTCATCAATGTAAGTCATTATAATATGTGCCTCTCTTCACTGTCGCTTTTTTTGCTATTTTTTTCAGCTTAACACAAAAGTAAATTCATTTTTCTTCTGAAAATATGGTTTATGTTGTTGAATTTAATTCAAATAATCATATTTTCTTCTATACTTCTTTTCCGAGGCACATTGTGAATGTCTATCTATATGTTATTAACATCGGGCGTCGTTACTCGTTAAAATATCGTAGATAAATGGGCGAAACTTGTAGAAATAGTTAGCTTTTTTAAATTTTGAGTTAGTTTAGTTAAATATCCGTTCGTTCAGTGATAGGTTTCTTCCCCAAAAAATTGTATTTGTTTAAATTAATATTTAAACAAGTACAGTTTACAATACAGGGTTCCAGTGAAGTTTCCAAAGAGTGTAAAGGCTAGTTTAAGCTTTTGATTCTACAACAGGGCTTTTCTAAAGCTTTGTCTATGGCTTTAAGAACTTTAAGGCCAATCTACAACCACCAGAAGGCAGCAAATAGTTAGAATTATTTTAGTTTTTAAAGTCGCGATTAATTTTTAGCTAATATTACATTCAAATTAAATTCATTTGCATTTTAAAGTTAGGTTAAAATATAATTAAAGTTTCGTCAATACTTTTCGGGTTCGGTTCGGTTCGGTTTCCGCGATATTTAAGGATAGGGTAGCGTAGTTTTTATTTGAAGTGTCTACCCCATTATTTAATTTAATAATTCACATCATTAGTTATTAAATAATTGACTAGAAATATAAAATACTCGGGTTCAAAACTATACCAAAAATTTGTTGTATTTTTTTTAAATAGACTTTTTTTAAGTTCAGTTTCAAAAGTGTTCAATAAACATAGTAAAAATATATAGTGTATATTTATTACTGTTATATATATATTGTTTTATTTTTTATTAATGGGTCTTCCGCTACACTAAAAAAATAAAACTATGGGTCATTTATTTTAAAATTTGTTCTTAAAACTGTGTGATAGGGATTCTTTATCAATGTTTAAAAAAATTATGAATTATTAAAATATTCTAGTTTTTAATACCATTAACATCTACGTCACACGTACACTCTATTCCAAATTCTTATTACTTCAAGCCTTATTTGAAAGTAAAAGATATGTTGAATGACAGGCTGCCAGTGGCAATGAACAGATTATTGTATAATATACTTATTTTTTTTTATTAATTATTTTATTAAATTGTTTATTATCTATATATATATATATATTTCCAATTATGGACCACTAAAATTGTGCTCTATTCCAAATTCTTGTCAATTTCAAGCCTTCAGCTGTCGCTTTTTTATAAGTGAAATATATGTTGAATGACGTAGCTGCCAGAAAATAGTGGAGGACCTCATTGCATAATTGATTTAAAGATGTACACATATTTTAATATTTAAATTTATTTAATTTTGATTCAATAATTTTATTTATTTTGTAGTAAATATTTAAAGAATGGACACTTCATTTAGAAACGAAACTACATTTATCAATGATCTATAGCACCGGCTGTAGATCGAAAAAATATTAGATTTTTCGCGATTTCAGGTAAAGAAAAAATCAGTTGAAGAAAGAAGAACCCCCTTTCCCTGCATGCTTTTACTTTTTTTCAGTTTTCCTCTTTACTATCCAAGCAGCTCTTTCTAGTATGCCCCTGTTAGATTAAAATCAATTTCCCAAGAACGACTGGGACCCATTGGGCAAACTTGGTCGTTCTTTTCGCTGCTCCCCTCTGGGATAGGGCAGTGGGGCCTCTGGGAAGGACGCCTGTACTCACACTATGGGCCGCCGGACTGAGTAACCCCCTGTACTGATTCCCAGTTTTTAAAGTAGATATAAATGCATGCATTTTCGTACCGTGCGGGCGTTTACCGGGCGTCGCCTCACGGGCATTCATCGCTGGCACGGAGAGTGCACCACAGGAGGCACTCTTGTGCCATTCAAACAGATACACTAAATTATAGTTAGATTTAATTAAATTTGCAGTTAAAGTTTAAGTTTACAGTTTTAAATTAGTATATCATTAGTTTACTTGCTGTTAAATTTTCAATTTGCATTTTAAAAGTAGTATAATTGGTTTACCTGCATTTTAAATTATTAGTCTAAATGATTACAATTCGTTTATTTGCGTTTTTGTTTTAGTTTACAGTTTTAAAACATTACAATTAATTTACTTATATTTTAGATTTTTAGATTACAGTTTAGGTATTTATAATTAGTTTACTTGCATTTTAAAGTATTAGTTAGCAGTCTTAAATGATTACAATTAGTTTATTTACAGTTTTAAATAGTTTCAATAAGTTTGCGTGCATTTTAAAATATTAGTTTATAGTTTCAACTTATTAAATTGTAGTTACACACACTTGCTTTTGTATTAATTTTGCAAAAACACACATACACATAAAATAATATATCTATTAAAGTTAATAGATATATGAAGAAAATCCGTTTTTAGTATTCGCGTTAGTTTTTGAATAGTTTTATCCGTTCGTCGCCGCGATTTCGTCCGTATATATTGTTGATTTCTTATGTATTTATGTATGTATATTATGTATTTATGTATGTGCATTATGTATATGTATATTATGGTTAGGGCGTGAGCAGTTTCAACGGGGCCTCCTGAGCTAACTTTTCCCTTTCAGGTGCACGGCCGTTAGGCGGTTGGGCGCCTAGCGGTATTTGCATGTTGTGTCCCTTTCCTTTCTCGCTGCAACTAAAGTTGTGGGCTTGAAAGAGCGTTAACCGGGCTTGGGTGCTTACTCACGAATGCTCCGGCTTCTTTGCACGATAAGCACTCAAGTTCCGGGGCCTGGTCTGCCACACTCGCGGTGGTGCGAACCTAGCCATTTCGATGGCGGAGGAAGACCCTAGGGACGTACACACTTTACACAACTCAACACCGTCGTTGAGTACACATTGTTAGGTTCCCTCATTTTAATATGTATATGTATGTTTACTTTTCAGTTTTATCAGGAGGCCCACATCATCATTTATTTATTTATGTTTTTTATATGTATGTATTTACTTGTATTTCTTAGCTAAAATGTTAGGTAGGATGTATAAAAACAATAATTAATAATAAATTATCTAATTGCGGTAAAATATAACTTAAACTGTATCGAAAATGTCGAAAATTTCAAATAAACTTCGAAGAAATAATGTACATTTTCTCTTTCAGGATTTCCACATCTTCATAAATAGTTGAAGACAAATATTAACGACATTTTTGTTACAGATTTCTGGACATCAAAAGTAGATTTTATATTTTATTTCTAATAAAAAAATGTTTCGAAAACTAGGAGAAATAGGGACTCGTGGTGTTCATATTTGAATTCAGGAGGGTAGTTTTTAAAAGAAAAAGTTAGTTTCAGAATTCCAGGACAGCTGAAACATATTTTAATACAACGTTTTCTTCATAAACTCTATCTACTGTTCGTATGTTGCGCTCTATACTACAGTAAGAAATTAGTACACTACTTTTATGCTCTTAGTGGAACGCAGCCAATTTTCAATAGTTCAGCGTTTTCTGCGGGATGACGCTAGGTGTTTAACAGTTAAAAATGTTATTATCTATAAGATTATTTGTTATGAAATTTTGTAAAATAAACATGAAGTAATAAACTTGTATTAAAAATACGTACATGATTTTCTTGTAGTACTAGACAAAATAAGTTTCAGAAGTAGTTTTTTAAACTCTGAAGTCACTAAATTAGTGACTGGTTGTTAAAGGCGTTCGAATGAATATTAATATAGGCCGGAAACCAAAACAAAATAACAATTTCAGCAATGATTTCGATTTTATAAATAAAAAAAACGACCGTTTATAACAACATTTGCACACAATTTTAACAACAATGAAACAACAATCAACAACATGGCATGTATTTTAGTTTATGGCCGTGCATATTTACAACATTTCAGCGATATTGTTACGTTCTGAAACATCAAATTGTCTGTTACACATTACAGCAAATGAATGCCATCTTGACGGCTCTGTTGTACAAAATGTTCGGACAATACTCGTTAATATAACACTTACCGAGGCTAAAGTTAAAGGTTTAAGATACGTAGAGCATAATTTAGAATCGTGTTTAGGAGAATTAAACTTTGCTGTAACCACTGAAACCTCTTTAGTAGCTCAGGGACATCTTTCGGTCAAAATCGAATATGTTGTTTCAAATTACATATGAGTTTCAAATACAAAAGTTGAAAAGTTTTGGATCATATTTTAAAATATTTTTTCAAGAAAATCTGTTCAAAGCTTCAAGTAAAGTATCACTTCCGGTTTATCATATATAGTCAAAATCGCATATGTTGTTTCAAATTACATATGAGTTTCAAATACAAAATTTGAAAAGTTATAGCATCATAGTTTAATATATTTTTTCAAGAAAATCTGTTCAGAGCTTCAAATAAAGTAGCACTTCCGGTTTCTCAAATATAGTCAAAATCGCATATGTTGTTTCAAATTATATATGAGTTTCAAATACAAAATTTGAAAAGTTTTGCATCATATTTTAATATATTTTTTCAAGAAAATCTGTTCAGAGCTTCAAGTAAAGTACCACTTCCGGTTTATCATATATAGTCAAAATCGAATATGTTGTTTCAAATTACATATGAGTTTCAAATATAAAATTTGAAAAGTTTTGCATCATATTTTAATATATTTTTTCAAGAAAATCTGTTCAGAGCTTCAAGTAAAGTACCACTTCCGGTTGATCATATATAGTCAAAATCTAATATGTTGTTTCAAATTACATATGAGTTTCAAATACAAAATTTGAAAAGTTTTGCGTCATATTTTAATATATTTTTTCAAGAAAATCTGTTCAGAGCTTCAAGTAAAGTACCACTTCCGGTTGATCATATATAGTCAAAATAGCATATGTTGTTTCAAATTACATATGAGTTTCAAATACAAAATTTGAAAAGTTTTGCATCATATTTTAATATATTTCTTCAAGAAAATCTGTTCAGAGCTTCAAGTAAAGTACCACTTCCGGTTTATTATATACAGTCAAAATCGCATATGTTGTTTCAAATTACATATGAGTTTTAAATACAAAAGTTGAACAGTTTTGGATCATATTTTAATATATTTTTTCAAGAAAATCTGTTCAGAGCTTCATGTAAAGTACCACTTCCGGTTGATCATATCTAGTCAAAATCTAATATGTTATTTCAAATTACATATGAGTTTCAAATACAAAATTTGAAAAGTTTTGCATCATATTTTAATATATTTATTCAAGAAAATCTGTTCAGAGCTTCAAGTAAAGTACCACTTCCGGTTTATCATATAAAGTCAAAATCGCATATGTTGTTTCAAATTACATATGAGTTTCAAATACAAAATTTGAAAAGTTTTGCGTCATATTTTAATATATTTTTTCAAGAAAATCTGTTCAGAGCTTCAAGTAAAGTACCACTTCCGGTTTATCATATATAGTCAACATCGAATATGTTGTTTCAAATTACATATGAGTTTCAAATACAAAATTTCAAAAGTTTTGGATTATATTTTAATTAATTTTTTCAAGAAAATCTGTTCAGAGCTTCAAGTAAAGTACCACTTCCGGTTTATCATATATAGTCAAAATCTAATATGTTGTTTCAAATTACATATGAGTTTCAAATACAAAATTTGAAAAGTTTTGCGTCATATTTTAATATATTTTTTCAAGAAAATCTGTTCAGAGCTTCAAGTAAAGTACCACTTCCGGTTTATCATATAAAGTCAAAATCGCATATGTTGTTTCAAATTACATATGAGTTTCAAATACAAAATTTGAAAAGTTTTGCGTCATATTTTAATATATTTTTTCAAGAAAATCTGTTCAGAGCTTCAAGTAAAGTACCACTTCCGGTTTATCATATATAGTCAAAATCGAATATGTTGCTTCAAATTACATATGACTTTCAAATACAAAATTTGAAAAGTTTTGCGTCATATTATAATATATTTTTTCAAGAAAATCTGTTCAGAGCTTCAAGTAAAGTTCCACTTCCGGTTTATCATATATAGTCAAAATCGCATATGTTGTTTCAAATTACATATGAGTTTCAAATATAAAATTTGAAAAGTTTTGCATCATATTTTAATATATTTTTTCAAGAAAATCTGTTCCGAGTTTCAAGTAAAGTACCACTTCCGGTTGATCATATATAGTCAAAATCTAATATGTTGTTTCAAATTACATATGAGTTTCAAATACAAAAGTTGAACAGTTTTGGATCATATTTTAATATATTTTTTCAAGAAAATCTGTTCAGAGCTTCAAGTAAAGTACCACTTCCGGTTTATCAATTTTAGCAAAAAATAATGTTATATTTTACCGTTCCCGAGATATTAAATAGTTGTTTCACTTTTACCTATAAAAATACACTGTCTCCTAACTACCAGTATAATACACGGTGTTGACACCCAGATATGCTACAGACATAACACTATGTTTCCCAATAAAACTTACAGTAAAAAGAAGAATTCATTAGAATGAAATAGTTATATATTACTATCTCTTTCTTACAAAAATCAAAATTTTGGAAGTGAGTGTTCACTCCTGTCTTTATTATTCTGTGTCATGTTTTCTCTATCTTACATTATACTTGTCTCTCTCACACAAACAAATAAGAACGCGTCGTTTCGTGACTGGCTTCGGGAACTTTTAAAGAAAATTGAGATTTTTGAATCATTATATTTGATTTTTTTTGACGAAACAATGGATGACTCTTTTATATTATAGGTGACACCTGATTTTTTTGCAATACCTCTCGCCAACTAATCAAAGTGTAAAAGTAATAGTAAATTTTTTACATACCTCTTGCTTATTATAAATGGAGATAGAGAAACAGGGCCTGTCGACAATTTAAAATGTGAATACAGCAGCAGTACCTCTCGACAATTTAAAATTATGTTAAAATGATTAAAGTTGTACATTGGCGCCATGAAAACGAATAATTAAAATTACGTAAATTTCTCTCCGATTAAAAATTATAATTTAATATTTTATTTCTGTCTGAAGCACAAGCCTTTTGCCGGTTGTTACGTCATTACCAAGTATTACATAACTAATTATTTTAAAAAATATACCTCCTATAGTAAACAGTCATTTACAATTTGTCTTTCATAGTGAAAGGGTGGTTGTACTCTTCTGGTTTGCTGGACCGTGCTCGACCATTCCTTTATTTTATTTTTTTTGTATTTGTATTTCATAGTATTGAATCTGTGGTAGTTACCTCTACCCTTAAAATAAATTGTAAAATTTTAGAATTAAATTCATTAAATTAAAGTGCGCCTAGACCAACCCAGGGCCCAGAAGGACAACGTGGGATACTCATATTTGTATAACGGTAGTTTGGTTTATCCAGGTTTATCCTGAGACAAGGTATGTGAAAATAAACTTCCCAGCAAATTGAAAGTTTATCAATTTTTAAAATATTTTAGATCAATAACTTGGCATTTTCCTTAATCTAACAATTGTTGCTGTACCCGTAATGTAGGGTAAACAATACGATATAAATTCAATACAATGAATTGTACAACAATTCAAATTTTAATAATTTAAAATACATTACTAATACTAGTGTTACATAAAATAGCTAAAATCTTTTATATTTTTTAAACTATTTAAAACTTACAATTTCAAAATTTATTTGCGAAGCATATATTACTATAATTATGTCTCATAGATTGTTGACATGGATTTTTCCATTTATTTATTTAAATATACAAACTATCAAATAAAAAAATAAGGTAAATGACACACCCAACAATGGGTAATAAACAGTAATGATATAATTATTTACTATTAAACAGGCTTGTATAAAATAAAATGTGATTTCAACTTTAAATAAATATAAAACTGAGTACAATGTGGCATATAAAGGAATGACAGTGTGTGAGTGATTGGTAAGCGAAATCTTGCTCTATAAAATTGCCCGGGAAATTTTATACTGTAAGACTAGCTTTAAAGTAGACGTAAGTTAGCTTAGGATAAGTTAGTTATAAGATAGGGCGCCATACTTCTACTCAGTTTTTTTTCTTTCATATTAAACAATAAATATTAATTTATTAATAAACAATTATTTGAATATATTTATATAGTAATAACTTGGGAAAATCCTGTCTGCAAAATATGTTTCATTTTAAATTTTAATATTCAATAATACCAATTCATTCTTTTAATTGAAATATTTTTCTATAATTTTTACTGTTATTGTATGCGAATTAGTTTTGAGTTCAAATCCCGCACTCAACAATTGTGAAACAGGAAATGTTTAAGTATTTGACCCAATTTTCTGATACATAATTTTTAACTTTTTACAAATTCAGAATAACGTATTTAATATTTATTTTGTTCAATTTTGACGTTTTAAACTGCTATTATTAACTCCATAGCAACGACTGTAAGTAACTGTTTATTCGCTAGTGAATTAATAGTTTATTATGCAACGAGTGTTTTAATAGTCATTATACGTGAGTTGCATACACTATTTTTGCTATGACTATTCATAATAATTTTAAAAAATAAACAATAAACCGTCCAAATTGAATAAATAAAGATGATCGTAATGCATTTTTATTTTGTCAAAATTAAATTCGTAATGGTTGTTAATACTATTTTGTCAAAATTGAATAAAATATTGTATAAACTACGTGAGTTAAGAATATTTATTCATTCGAAGAAATTAACTAACTCGCCCTTACGGGCTCGTGGGTTAACTTTCTTTTCGTGGATAAACATTATCTTAGCTCACTTGGTGCATAAATATCTATTATCAAATACATATATATTTTACTATATTATATACTTTTGCGAATTTACATTTTTAAAGTGTTACCAATTTTGCTGGGAAGTTGCTGTACATTGCAATGAATGTTCAATTATTAATAAATGAGAATATAAAAATAATTAAGAATGAAAGGTGTGAGTGAGTGTGGATTGTATATATGGGTAAAACAAACAAAAAAAAAAAAAAAAAAAAAATACGAATAATAAGAAAATAAAAACCAATTTTTATTTATGAATGATCCCCTGAATGTTTTGTGTGATTGAGGTTTATTTAGTATTGATTAATATTTGATAAGAGACATAGCACTTCAACATTTATATTCTAACAATAATATTTTGCAATATTTATAAATCTTTGAAAGAAAATTTTGAATCTATTTCATTCAGTTGAAATGAGATTTTCTTGGTCTTAAAAGAAAAGATGTCACACCCAACTAGGGGTAAAGAACATTGTAATAAACAGAGATTTTGCATTTATATAAATATTAAAAATAAAATGAATTGAATAATAAGTAAAATAAAAACTTTCATTGCAGTACAGCCTAGTTAAGTTTAGTTTAAGGGGGCGCGTCGTCATCCTAACTTTAACTTGTAAATCTAACTTAAAGTGTAACTTTCGTCCCGGGTGAATATGCTCGCGTAACCCGGCATAAGGTCCGGGTCGCTAATTTCCGCATATCCCGGCATGAGGTCCGGATCGTTTCCGTTTCGTTGACATCGTATAGGCCAGGATTCCATTGGACCTGGACATCATCGTCCTTCTAGACTCCGTGGGATATAATCGTCATCCTAACTTTAACTTTTAAATGGTAGATTTCATGCCGGCATGAGGTCCGGATTGTTTTAGTTTTTTCTTATTTATTATTAGCTCGTGTAATCCGGTATGAGGTCCGGATCGATTAGGCCAGGAACCCAGGACCTGGACAACGGGGGACAACGAGGGATCGAGAAAGGAGCAAGTCTTCATGGCGAATTAAAGACGCGAATATATTCGATATTTGTTGCGAACCGGGTACGGGAAATTTTGAACAGATTTTGACAATATTGATTTTATTTTTTGTTGTGTCGGGAGTATTTTTTTTATAAACTGTAGTTTGGGGTTTGTAGGGTTAATTTTTGCATAAATTCGTTCGCGAAAATCGATTTATAATGATATATTTGGGGTGGGATTTTGGGATTGTTTATATTATATTATCTTATATTATATATGCTCGTATATAATATAAATATGATATAATATATTTATTTTGTATGTTATGCTTTTTTCCTAGCGCACTGGGTATTTGGCGTGCCAGTATTTATACTGTGCAATGAATACTCATCAAATTCCGCCGAAAGTCTCTCGCGGGCATGAAAATGTTCGGTGGACTTTACACATGGTAAAAAAAAGCTTTGTTGCAGATTGCTGAAATTAGTACCAGCAGCTAATTTCGTAATCACAATAAAGTTGTTTTTTATCGTGAGGTGAGCAACCCTCGTCCAAGAAAACTTACCCTCCGTAAGGATTGCACGGGGTCGGTTTTCGCGGAATGGGGAGGGCGCGGTCGTAGGTCCAAACACTGTATGGAATATGACGATGAGCAATAGTTTATCGGCGTATGCATATCAGTGGTTGGAACGCGCTTGGCCCCAGCAGGCCGCGTCCGTGAACAAGCCACAAATAGGTTCATTTCATCTCATTATCATTTTTGTTAGGGTTTCAGGCGCGGGCGATTCTATTTACAGTTAATATGAGATCGTTAGGGTTTTGTAGGACACCTCATTCGTGATTTAGATTGAGGTGGCTCTGTCCTCAATTCCTTTGAATCGCAGGAGGTTTGGACAGGGTTCCCTGCCCAAGTGGAGAGACCTTGTCGTGGTGGCAGGGCTTAACCATACCCAAATTAGGGATGGGACCAACGTCTCCACAAATTAACGAAAATAATTTGTTTCTGGTTAATATATAAAAAAATAATTATTTTGGCATATATTAATTCGATAATTTTTATTTAAATGCAATTATTTTAATAAACAATTAAAGTATTATTATTTCTCGTATCCAAACCATACGCGCGGAATATAATTATAAAAAAATCTGATGTGGCCAGTACATTACCTCCCGCCAATTCCATTTTAAAATAGTAATAACCTTTAAGTATCACTTCCGGTTGATCGTTTGAAGACAAAATAAAATTTGTTGTTCCAATAAATAGAAAAGTCTGCAATACGAAATTTTGGATTATATTTTGTTTTTCCTTGAAAATCTGTTAAGAGCTTCAAATTAAGTACTACATACCAAATTTGAGAAGTTTTGGATCATATTTTAATAGGTTTTGAGAAAAAAATCGTTACATAAATTATTGTAAAAATAGTAAAAACGTGTTGTGGGGACCCTAATTCGTGCTTATTCACAAAAAATTATCTAATTTTTGGACTGAAAACGTTACCACCCTTTTCTATGGTATGGCGGGAGGTAAAAATTCATAATATATACAAAATAAACTAATACAAAAATTGTCAATTTAGTATTTTTTCCAGAAAATAGCACAGTTTAGAGCAGCTGATGAAATGGTGGTACTCTAGCCAGATCTTCTCTCGTGCATTCCACTTCTAAATTGGGGCATGTGAGCAGGTGGGTCATTATTTGTTCTTGACTACAATGAAATAAAGTGGATTCTACTTGATACCCCCAGTTATACAAATGTATTTCACATATTCCTACTTGACTTTATAGGCGATTTAAAATTTACCAAATGGGACATTTCTGGTCATTGCCTGGTGGTATTTTCTCATATTTTGCAGTAAATAAAGTAAAAAGAAAATTGTAATAAGTTAATTAACAATGGATTTAATTCATGTAATTTGAAATAAAATATTAGATATCTTTATGAGGATTTTGAATGTATCTTTACTTATAACATAAAAAATAGGAGTTGGACACTAAATTTAAATTACAAAATATATTTTATCTTAAAAATATCTTAATTTTTATTTTTTTAATTGTTACAGGGCAGCAGGATGACCAAATTCATAGTTGGAGAATGTTTCCGTAGACGCGAAGAAGAATACAGCCCTAGGCCCTCCCCAAAAACCCTATCTTGAATCTATTTGTGCCCATTACCCTTTACTTGCCAGTAAAATCAAAATAAGGTAATTAATAAAAATTCATTATGTTATAACTTGTTGTATTTTACGTAAATATTGAAGTATGCCTGTTGTATGATGAATTTAAGTTGCAAATTATTATTTAGGAATCAAATGTAATAATTATTTCCAAATAACTGCACTTTGTGGGTTCAGAATTTATAGATTTAATAATTTTATATTTAAAATATAATATTTGAGTTCTCGCTCTATATCCACCAATCACAAGCTTCGTTATTTTTACCAATCACACGAGACCACGCCGTGAGCGTCACTACCAGGTCATTGCGTCACATGTTGTGCTAGCAGATTGATGTTCGCAAGTGGTTTTATGTTTTTGTGATATGTTTTGTGATTAAAATAAAGTATTTATGTTATATTTGTGAAATGGGCTTAGAACAGTTGAATTCGAATCCCTAGCTGTAATTTGAAAGGTAAATTACTTGATTTTATAATAACTTTAAGGATGAATCATGATGTAACCTTACCTACATCTTCAAGTTCTACATAAATATGTATTTGTATATTGAATTCATCATAACACAGCCTTAATACATATAATATATTATTGCATTTAATATTCTTTTACACTAGTAAAGTATAAATACATTCTTACACAACGCAGAATGTCTAACCTTGCTTTTTGAAGGTCGTGCATAATTTGCATCTTTCACTACCATATTTTAAAAAACTTTAACGTAAAATCGTGTAGTGTATATATCTAGCTGCAGTTTGAAAGGTATATTATGTAATTTTATAATAAAAATAAGGACAAAAATCATATTGAAATATCATTCAACTCATTATTTATAAAATTGTAGAACCTATTAGGTAATAGCCAAATCATTTACCTGTAATTAATTTAATTATTATCTCAATAAGATAATATTTGATATATCGTTATAAAGTTGATTTTTTATAGTAGCGCTGCTCCAATAAGAAAAACATGAATATGTCTGAAACAAAGCATTTACGGACATTTGCTCAAATGAACTTGTCACCTTATTTTTACGTATTTATACATGGTTCAAGTTATGCCGTTTAAATCTGGGACACTCTGTATAGTGGCATGCAAAAGTTTTGAGCCAAATAGATTTTTAACCAGTTATCATTATCGTATATTGTCAAGGTGACAATCAAACAGTTGCATTAATGAATATATGAATTTGTGCATAAAATATTTTCCTATTATAAACGAGGAACTATGTAGGTAAATAAAATTATGTAGTAACAAAATGATTTATCGTACTGTGCAAAAATATACGTTTTGTCTCAATATTTAATAGTTCATCATAATTCTTTTTGATACAATCACTGCAGAATACTGTCGAGATATTGATTTGAAATGTGTAATACTGTCTTGTGATGTAAATCTTGTTTTTCATTTTCTAAATGGTTCCATAATTTAGGCTTGCTTTTCTTTTCCAACGCGTATTTTTAACTTGTGGCATAAATGTTTTATTGGATTTAAATTCGGATATTAGGGTGGTCAGAAAAGAATTCGGATTTTTGTTGACTTAAATTTTTTTTATTTTAATTATTTTATCTGTTCGCTTTGATGGTTTACGGGGTCTATCGCATCTTGGCTTGCCAACTAATGATTTTGGCAATTTTTATTTCATTATTATTATTATTATTATTATTATTATTATTATTATTATTATTATTATTATTATTATTATTATTATTATTATTATCATTAGGAAGTCTGATTTCACGAGAAACCTCTCCTTGTCGAAAAAGGTTTATTGCGGATTCTCGTAACTGAAAGTGGGTGTATTTCACCATTTTGTTAGACAATAACTTTAATTAATAGATATTGAATTGAGTATTATTATTTGAAAGTATTTACATATATCACAGTCTCGATTACAGTAACCTTATATAACTACATTTTCTCGATTGATAGCACAATACAAACAATGATGTAGGAACGAATTATTTTCATTTGATATAAAAGTCGCGCATAACTATTGGTTTCAAACTTAGTAAAAATACATTATAAACGACATTCATTCTAAATAATGAATTTATTTTATATATTGATTTATTTATTGCTCAGTACAATATATATAAATTTGACAATAAATTTATGTTCTACGCGTTGAAATGCCAGTGAAAATTTTGCAAGAACATTGAACCGATCTTTAGGTAAGAAAATACTTATTGCAATAATAACCAATGTGGACATACCAGTAAAATCTTATAGGGCTTTAGTACTATAAGCACTTTCAATAAGAGAATTAGTGACATTTATAATCAACATTAATAGTGCGTAATGTTAATGTACTCCCTGTTTTATTAACATTGAAAATTACTCGTTTATTTGAAATCAGTAATTTTCAAAATTATGAAATGTTAACATTAGTTGTTCTTGCTTTAAATTATACATTTTTAATGTGTGTAATTTGGTGAAAAATACAACTTAATATGTGATAGTGAATATGTGAAAGTGCACATATCAGATTGATTGATTTATAGTTAAATTACTATTACATTATATTTGCTATGCTTTATTTCCTATTTGTATTGATACAGTTTTTTTTTCTAAGACATAGTGACACTATAGCAGTTAGTATATTCAAATTAAACATATTATATTTGTTTAAAAAACTTTGTATTAAATTATTGATCTATTTTTATAGTATCTCTGTATATAAATCTTTGCATAACTTATCTGAAAGTAATTACATAGATATAATAAAGTAATCTATAACTCGATGTCTTAGAAAAAAAATGTTATATATTAGACTCGCAAAAATCTGTAATATTATGTAACAACTTGTACGATACAATATAACATATATTTGGTGATATATATTTCATTATTTATTTATTTATTTATTTATTTCCAAGTCCTCATAGAATAATATCATTACAATATGTAACACAAATAAAATGTATTATAGAAATGACCAATAAAAACAGTAAAATGAATACAATTTCTCAATTCGAAAACCTATTTTCCTATCCTCAAAAATTGCATTCCAGAAACCAGCAATTCACGAAAATACGAACTAGTTCATTAAAATGAGATCAGCAGGATGTGAACGATTTACAGCCTATAGGTAAGCAACCAGCAAAATTCGATTCGAGAGCACCGCAAAGCGATCGCCGATCTGCAAACTGCATGCATAATATTAGCGCCTAAATTTCAACCTAGTGCACAGCAGATACATAAGCAAGTAGCCTACACGACGAAATTTCTAGCTAGCAAAATCCGCGCCACGAGCACCAGCAAGGCTTCTGGTCGACAAAATCACAAAAATCGTGTAAAATCGACGTTTTAGAGCCGTAGCGGCCGAAAAGTAGCTCTTTACTGCCGCTACGAGCATTTTTGAGCTCTCCGCTGGTTTTCAGCCGATCGCAAGGCATTTACCCACTAAAATTGAGAAATCCATCGACCAAAATGCTGTTGCTAGACTTCTGGCTGACAAAATTTAAAAAATCGTGTAGATTCGGCGATGTACAGCGTGTAGCAAGACTACTAGTCACGAAAACGAGAATTTGTGAGCTCTCTGGCCGATCGAAATGTATTCACCCCACAAAAATTCAAATTTCTGATAATACGGTAGGCTGAAGTAAGGCCTGGTGATCGAATCGTGAATCTCAAGTCTCCCACCACGGATTTCTAGCTGTGTATAATACTGGCTGTCTGTTGAATTTACAGCCATTCGTGCAGCGTGAGCGGTGGCGTCCTACCGTACACTCTTTGTCGTGAAGTTACGTAATCACGTCTATATGAAGCTATATACAGGTTTCTAGAAATTTTTTGCTGGCTAGCCCCCAGGAACCAGCGGAGCGATCCGATCCCAGCTCCCAGCAACCCGCCTAGCACCCACGTGCTCGCCTTCGGCTCGTGGATGGCTAGGGCGGGTTGCTGGTAGCTAGGATGGGATGCTCGGCTGGTTCCTGGTGGCTAGTAGGCGGGATTCGAACCTGGATCTTTAGGATGGGAGATTTTTGTAGGTCGTCTTTCTGGTTGTGGATCTATGGGCTGTGAACTGGTTTCTAAGCGGGATATGAACTTAGATCTTTGGAATGCAATTTTTTGTGTTGGATATAGGGTGTTAGAATGAAATATTATATAGTATTATCGGTATTTATTGGTCATAAATATATTACATAATGGTGTACATAATGCATTGCTATATTTTGCAAAGATATTGTTTTAATACAGAGACATATGTGAATGACAATTATATACATAAATAAAAGTATCTTGATCTGTAACACTCTGAAAGATGATATTTGAAATATAGGTTTGTTTTTATTTATATATAAGAGAATATGATATAAATTCTTTATTATGATTCGTTGAAATATAAAAGTAGGTTAACATATATGATTGACAACAATCGATCGATTAATTGTTGAAAGAACTTTTATAAGGATCATTTGTTTTAACAAATAGAAATAATAGAAGACAATAATTATGAGTAACATGATCATATATTTATTTATAACAGAAAATCCTTACAAAGTTTTTCCCTAACATTTTTTGGATATTGAAAATATATGCTAAGTTTAAAATAATATATTTTACAACTTTAAAATTAGTATCTCTCTTGCTATAAACTTTTGGGATTCAAATTCGAATTCGCACACAGATAAAAGATATATTTAACATATGTAAACTATAGTTTAAACAATATGAAAAGAAAATTTTGAAATGGATTTTTTAATTTAATTGTTGAAAATGATAATTAATATTTTCTCAATAATGTAAACAATATATCAAATTTATTTGAACTATTAGCTGAATTTGTTTTAAATTGTATCAAACACGTAGTTGTTAATATATTGATTAACTCTGTGGAATCGAAATATGACGCCCAAAATTTTTTGATCTATATAAATAGGAATAATGTATCAATTTATTAGTTTTATATCTTAATTTCGAAATTTAAAATGTAATGTTTTTAATTGCGTCGAAACTCTTATTACGTCATTCTTACAGGAGAGAATTATTTTGTGATAGTTTCAAATTAGAAGAGTTGATATATATGTAGGTGATTTGGAACAAAAATGTTTTTATCATCTTTTTTTAACGGACATAGAAAAAGTGTGTGTGTAAAATATCATTTTCCTCTCTAGATACTCAAATAACTATTTTGCAATGTGCGAATATATTACGAAGTGTATTTTAAATATAATAATACAAATTAGGTTTTTTAACTATGTTTTATTTAGATCAGAGTATTAGATTACAAGTGTGTACTCGTATGTACATAGGGGATGCAAATGATGGTACAGAAAAATAGAGCTAAGTCCCAATTACTTATATAGTTTCGAGATATTGAATTTTTAAACTTTTAAATATGTACCATGTGATTCACATATCGTGCATAGTAATTTTAAAATTAAATACTTCAAGTACTAAGAGTGATAGCAAATTATCCTAATCTTATTTTTATTTATAGGATTATTTTCTATATGTAAACGTAATTTCAGCACGACAAGTATGTCTTTTGAAATTAGCAACTTAAAAACAGTATGTGAAAAACTAAAGAAAAAAGCGACTTTTATTTTCCAAATTTAGTAGTAGAGAATTATTTTCTATCTTTATACAATATTTCAAAAGGTTTAAATTGCTGATTTTTTTGAGTTATGTTTATTTTAAAACGTGTACATGTTTACTAAAATTAGCAACTTTAAAATTAAATATCACGAAAACTAAGAAAAATAGCGTCTAGTACTTTTTAAATTTGTATATAGAGAGTAATTTTCTATATGTATAGTGCTATAAATAATTTCATAATATTTCAATCACTGAAAAAAAAATTCAGTAATGTTTACATATTATACGTTGTATATATGTTTATTGAAAATGGCAAATTTCACAATGAATATAAAGAAAAATAAGTACTTGTACTTTCCAAATTTAAATATAGGGAGTAATTTTCTATATGTATACTTAATTTTGAAAGATTCAAATAGCTGAATTTATTTTATTGTTTATTTCAAGACATCCATGTTTACTGAAAATATTTACTTACATCCATGTTTATTGAAAATATTAACTTTGAAAATGAATACCTAACATGAAAACTAAGAGAAATAGCTACTTATAATTTTAAAATTTAGATATTAGGAGTAATTTGCTATATGTATACTTAATTACAAAGGTTTAAATTGCTGACAAAAAATCAGTAATGTTTATTTTAAGACGTATGTAATTATGTTTATTGAAAATAGTAACTTAAAAAATGAATGTCACTAAAATTAGGAGATATAGCAACTTGTACTTTTCAAAGTGATATTAAGGAATTACTATATGGTAAACTTAATTTTAGAATATGAATTGCTGAAAAAGTTTTCAGTAATGCTAGTTTCAAGACGAGTACATTTCTCTTGAAAATATCAAGTTTAAAAATGAATATCTCGTAAACTAAGAGAAATAGCCACTTGTACTTTTCAAATTTAAATGTAAGAGATTATTTTGAATATGTATAATTATTTTCCAAATGTATGAATCGCTGAAAAAATCAGTAATGTTTAGACTTAGCTCTTTCGTTTCTTGTACACTTCCAATAATATGTATGTAATATGTGTTTGTGATGTATGTATGTGAACCTAACGCCATACGCTTTGAGATGTTGAAATATAATTATAAAAATGAAAATATGTGAATTGTATAATGACATGATTTAAAAATGCTTTTATGAATGAGTGTCTTCGACATTTGTTTATAAAGTTTTTATTAGTACCTAGAGCAGATGATTTTTCACGTTAAATGGTTATATCATGTAAGTACTTATAGGTGTGAGGTGGTTTTATTTATTTACATAAATTTGATAAATATGACTTGGGGTATACAAAATTCATGTTGGGGTTGTTTTGGGGTGCGATGCTCTGCAACAGGGTGACCATCTCCAATGCGGTTATCAGGATTCATGAACTGCAACTCTCTCGGGTACTTTTGCAGTATCGTCTGTTTAAGTGTACAGCGAGATGTACAGCTTATCTTTCTGCAACAATAGAAAATATACTCAAAAGCAACAAATATAAATTAGTGGTTAATGGTCATACAAAATAATATTATTTTACTTGTAGATTATTAAGAATTGTTTCAATTATATAGAATATAATTATTATTTAAAAAAAATATTAATGTCAAAGAAAGTGCGAGATATTCAATATTACAAAAGAATGAATAAATATTTCAATCGATCAGTTATAGATTTTAATGCATAATGTGTACGATATTAAAGTATCTTAATAATGAGATAAAAGTTACGTGATTTCACCAATAAAAAAATGACGTCACCATTTGTCGTATTATCGAACACATTCATAATTACGTATATATGGAACAAAATATATTTAGTAAAATATATAGGACATACAATGATATGATATATTAAATTATATACAAGATGAATACAATTCGTGACAGATGTTTAACAGTAGAAAACATTTTTTTTTTTCAAATATCTTTGCCGTGAAACTATATGGGGCCTTATACATAGTATTTACAGAATAAAATGTTAGAATATTGTATATGGTAGAAATATTAAATAATTATCAATTAATGCAAACTATTTTCGATATAATATGAACAATTATTTACATATAGCTTATATCTTGTATCTATACTGGAATAATCCCTCCAAATTAATGGTTAATATATCAAATGAAAATACAACTATGTATGAAGTATTATAAAAACAAAAAAAAAAAACTCACTTTGAATAAATGAAATCTATGGATATAACTCCCAAGTCCTGCAGGTATCCTAACGTCCTCTCCAAGCACCAGGAAGTCGTCCTCGTGGTCACAGTACACCAGCATACTACACACACGTCTTTACACTAGCACTGTAACAAACAAACTGAAAGAATTAATCCATGTAATAGTCGGGGTGTTAAATAATTTACCCCGTAGAAATACAAGTCAACAGTTTAATAATAATGAACCATTATAAATAATAATTGCTTCTTATGTATTATGTAATTCGTTCACGTGTTTTGAATTTTATGAATGTAGAAGTAGCGCGAAAAAAATTGAATAAACAAAATACAAAATTACCTTTTATTATTATAACATTTTATTATATGTGTGTCCTTTTCAGATGCAGCCGTGTGAAAAGCCGACATCCTGATGTTGCAGACTTAGCGACTTGGAGTCCCGACATTGCAACCTGAAGCACTCAACAATGGTGAGTTACATTGTTGTTGATATTTCTTGTAATCTCGCCCATGGGGATTAGCTGTTAAATCTTCGTTTTCATGAAGACAATTCCTGTAAAATTAAATTAAACAATATAATACTATATATAGTTCACTAAAAGTCCAACTATTTTCCCTTAATTTGAATACGCTGATTAAGGGAAAAATAATGCAAAAATTCTCTAGGCCTTAGTTTCTAAAATAGAAATTTTTATTTTTAATGCAATATTGACAATATTTTTTGACTTTGACGGCCTATAACTAATGAATGCTAAAATATACATTAACGGGCTTTGTGCCATTCGATTCTATGGACTTTTCTACATGTGTTTACCATTTTTGAAAAACCGTGTCTATATAGTATAGTAAGAGTAAGCAAAAATGAAAAAAGTAACTTTAAACAATTCAGTAGTCCACTAAAAATCCGACCACTCTGTATTTAAATGAAAAGTATCATTTTCTCTTAATTCAAGCATGCTGATTACGGCCTGAGTTTCCAAAATAGAAATTTTTATTTTTAATGCAAAATTGACAATATTTTTTGACTTTGACGGCCTATAACTAATGAATGCTAAAATATACATTAACGGGCGTTGCGCCATTCGATTCTACGGACTTTTCTACATATGTTTACTACTTTAGAATAACCGTGTCTAGCTAGTATAGTAAGAGTAAGCAAAAGTGAAAAAATGGTAACTTTAAACAATTCAGTAGTCCACTAAAAATCCGACCACCCAGTATTTAAATGGAAAGTATCATTTTCTCTTAATTTAAGCATGCTAATTACGGGAAACATAATGAAAAAAATCTCTAGGCTTTAGTTTCTAAAATAGAATTTTTTATTTTTAATGCAAAATTGACAATATTTTTTGACTTTGACGGACTATAACTAATGAATGGTAAAAGATACATGAACGGGTGTTGCGCCATTTGATTTTATGGACTTTTCTACATATGTTTACCAATTTTGAATATCCGTGTCTAGCTAGTACAGTAAGAGTAAGCAAAAGTGAAAAAATGGTAACTTTAAACAATTTAGTAGTCCACACAAAAATCCGTCCACCCTGTATTTAAATGGAAAGTATCATTTTCTCTTAATTCAAGCATGCTGATTACGGGAAAAATAATGAAAAAAATATCTAGGCCTTAGTTTTTAAAATAGAAATTTTTATTTTTAATGGAAATTGACAATATTTTTTGACTTTCCCGATCTATAACTAATGAAAGGTGTGAGTTACATTGACGGGCGTGGCGCCATTCGATTCTATGGACTTTTCTACATATGTTTACCAATTTTGAATAATCGTGTTCAGCTAGTATGGTAAGAGTAAGAAAAAAAAAAAAATGGTAACTTTAAATATTCAGTAGTCCACAAAAAATCCGTCCACCCTGTATTTAAATGAAAAGTATCATTCCTCCTTAATTTGGACACGTTGATTACGGGAAAAATATTGAAAAAATTCTCTAGGCCTTAGTTCCCGAAATAGAAATTTTTATTTTTATTGGAAATTGACTTTGACGGTCTATATAACTAATGAATGGTGTAAGTTACATTGACATGTATGTATGCATGTATGTATTGTATGGTATTCGAATTTCTTATATAATGAACTGTAAAATATATGAAAATGAAGATATCTGTTGCATAATGACATGAATGTACCAATTTTTCTTGCCATATATTAATTATACGAGTACATAATGTTTAGTTGGGTAACTTCTTCTACGGCTCGGCCAGGATTGTAATTCATCTCTGTTACATGTTTCTGTAACAATAAAAATATTATCGAAATAAATAATATTTGGATTACTGGTTACAGATGGATATGGATGGACTTAGAACTGTTTCAATCGTTTGTAATTATTAAAAATAAAATACCTAATTTGAAAATGAAATTATGAAACCTTACACTTACGTGAGAAATTCATTATTGAAAAGAATATTTAAATTTTTATTTATTCAAATATAAAATATTTGTAGTAAAATATGTAGGACATACAATATAATTTTAAATTATATATATATATATATATATATATATATATATATATATATATATATATATAGGTGAACACAATTCGTGATATAGATGTTTAACATTAGAAAACATTTTTTTTTAAATACCTGTGCCGTAAAACTATATGGGGTGCTTAATATATAGTATTTACAGAATAAAATGTTAGAAGATTGTATATTGTAGAAATATTAAATAATTATCAATTAATGCAAACTATTTTCGATATAATATGAACAATTATTTAAATATAGCTTATATCTTGTATCTATACTAGAATAATCCGTCCAAATTAATGGTTAATATATCAAATAAAAAATACAACTATGTATGTATGAAGTATTATAAAAGCAAAAAAAAAACTCACTTTGAATAAATGAAATCTATGGATATAACTCCAAGTCCTGCATGTATCCTAAAGTCCTCTCCAAGCACCAGGAAGTCGTCCTCGTGGTCACAGTACACCAGCACACTACACACACGTCTTTACACTAGCACTGTAACAAACAAACTGAAAGAATAAATCCATGTAATAGTTAGGGTGTTAAATAATTTACCCCCCCATAAATATTAGTCAACAACTAAATAATAACGAGTCATTATAAATAATAATTGCTTCTCACGTATTATGTAATTCGTTCATGGTATTTTGAATTTTATGAATGTAGAAGTAGCGCGAAAAAATTTGAGTACACAAAATACAAAATTACCTTTTTTTTATTATAACATTTTATTAAATATGTATGTTCTTTTCAGATGCAGCCGTGTGAAAAGCCGACATCCTGATGTTGCAGACTTAGCGCCTTGGAGTACCGACATTGTAACCAGAAGCACTCAACAATGGTGAGTTACATTGTAGCAAATATTTCTTGTAATCTCGCCCATGGGGATTACCTGTTATATCGTCGTTTTCATGAAAACTATCTCTCTAAAAAAAAAAAAACCAATATAATACTATATGTAGACCACTAAAAATTCCCTTAATTCGGACACCCTCATTAAGGAAAAATAATGAAAAAAATTTCTAGGCCTTAGTTTCCAAAATAGGAATTTTTAGTTTTAATGCAAATTGACAATATTTTTTCACTTTGACGGACTATAACTAATGAATGGTAAACGATATATTAACGGGTGTTGCGCCATTCGATTCTATGGAGTTTTCTACATATGTTTACCAATTTTGAATAACCGTGTCTATCTAGTATAGTAAGAGTAACCAAAAATTTTAAAAATTGTAACTTTAAATATTCCGTTGCTCAATAAAAATCCGACCACCCTATATTTAAATGTAAAGTATCATTTTCCCTTAATTTAAGCATGCTGTTTACGGGAAAAATAATGAAAAAAAATCTCTAGGCCTTAGTTTCTAAAATAGAAATTTTTATTTTTAATGCATAATTGACAATATTTTTTACTTTGACGGACTATAACTAATGAATGGTAAAAGATACGTTAACGGGCGTTACGCCATTCGATTCTACGGACTTTTCTACATATGTATACTAATTTTGAATAACCGTGTCTAGCTAGTATAGTAAGAGTAAGCAAAAGTGAAAAAAAATGGTAACTTTAAACAATTCAGTAGTCCACTAAAAATCCGACCACTCTGTATTTAAATGAAAAGTATCATTTTCCCTTAATACAAGCATGCTGATTACGGGAAAAATAATGAAAAAAATCTCTAGGCCTTAGTTTCTAAAATAGAAATTTTTATTTTTAATGCAAAATTGACAATATTTTTTGACTTTGACGGACTATAACTAATGAATGATAAAAGATACGTTAACGGACGTTACGCCATTCGATTCTACGGACTTTTCTACATATGTATACTAATTTTGAATAACCGTGTCTAGCTAGTATAGTAAGAGTAAGCAAAAGTAAAAAAAAATGGTAACTTTAAACAATTCAGTAGTCCACTAAAAATCCGACCTAAATGAAAAGTATCATTTTCCCTTAATTCAAGCATGCTGATTACAGGAAAAATAATGAAAAAAATCTCTAGGCATTTGTTTCTAAAATAGAAATTTTTATTTTTAATGCAAAATTGACAATATTTTTTGACTTTGACGGACTATAACTAATGAATGATAAAAGATACGTTACCGGACGTTACGCCATTCGATTCTACGGACTTTTCTACATATGTATACTAATTTTGAATAACCGTGTCTAGCTAGTATAGTAAGAGTAAGCAAAAGTGAAAAAAAATGGTAACTTTAAACAATTTAGTAGTCCACACAAAAATCTGTCCACCCTTCATCTTTTCAGAGCTTCAAGTAAAGTACCACTTCCGGTTTATCAATTTTAGCAAAAAATAATGTTATATTTTCCCGAGATATTAAATAGTTGTTTCACTTTTACCTATAAAAATACACTGTCTCCTAACTACCAGTATAATACACGGTGTTGTCACCCAGATATGCTACAGACATAACACTATGTTTCCCAATTAAACTTACAGTAAAAAGAAGAATTCATTAGAATGAAATAGTTATATATTACTATCTCTTTCTTACAAAAATCAAAATTTGGAAATGAGTGTTCACTCCTGTCTTTATTATTCTGTGTCATGTTTTCTCTATGTTACATTATACTTGTCTCTCTCACACAAACAAATAAGAACGCGTCGTTTAGTGTTTGGCTTCGGGAACTTTTAAAGAAACTGGTTTCTAAGCGGGATATGAACTTAGATCTTTGGAATGCAATTTTTTGTGTTGGAAATAGGGTGTTAGAATGAAATATTATATAGTATTATCGGTATTTATTGGTCATAAATATATTACATAATGGTGTACATAATGCATTGCTATATTTTGCAAAGATATTGTTTTAATACAGAGACGTATGTGAATGACAATTATATACATAAATAAAAGTATCTTGATCTGTAACACTCTGAAAGATGATATTTGAAATATAGGTTTGTTTTTATTTATATATAAGAGAATATGATATAAATTCTTTATTATGATTCGTTGAAATATAAAAGTAGGTTAACATATATGATTGACAACAATCGATCGATTAATTGTTGAAAGAACTTTTATAAGGATCATTTGTTTTAACAAATAGAAATAATAGAAGACAATAATTATGAGTAACATGATCATATATTTATTTATAACAGAAAATCCTTACAAAGTTTTTCCCTAACATTTTTTGGATATTGAAAATATATGCTAAGTTTAAAATAATATATTTTACAACTCTAAAATTAGTGTCTCTCTTGCTATAAACTTTTGGGATTCAAATTCGAATTCGCACATAGATAAAAGATATATTTAAAATATGTAAACTATAGTTTAAACAATATGAAAAGAAAATTTTGAAATGGATTTTTTAATTTAATTGTTGAAAATGATAATTAATATTTTCTCAATAATGTAAATAATATATCAAATTTATTTGAACTATTAGCTGAATTTGTTTTAAATTGTATCAAACACGTAGTTGTTAATATATTGATTAACTCTGTGGAATCGAAATATGACGCCCAAAATTTTTTGATCTTTATAAATAGGAATAATGTATCAATTTATTAGTTTTATATCTTAATTTCGAAATTTAAAATGTAATGTTTTTAATTGCGTCGAAACTCTTATTACGCCATTCTTACAGGAGAGAATTATTTTGTGATAGTTTCAAATTAGAAGAGTTGATATATAGGTGATTTGGAACAAAAATGTTTTTATCATCTTTTTTTAACGGACATAGAAAAAGTGTGTGTGTAAAATATCATTTTCCTCTCTAGATACTCAAATAACTATTTTGCAATGTGCGAATATATTACGAAGTGTATTTTAAATATAATAATACAAATTAGGTTTTTTAACTATGTTTTATTTAGAACGATCAGAGTATTAGATTACAAGTGTGTACTCGTATGTATATAGGGGATGCAAATGATGGTACAGAAAAATAGAGCTAAGTCCCAATTACTTATATGGTTTCGAGATATTGAATTTTTAAAGTTTTAAATATGTACCATGTGATTCACATATCGTGCATAGTAATTTTAAAATTAAATACTTCAAGTACTAAGAGTGATAGCAAATTATCCTAATCTTATTTTTATTTATAGGATTATTTTCTATATGTAAACGTAATTTCAGCACGACAAGTATGTCTTTTGAAATTAGCAACTTAAAAACAGTATGTGAAAAACTAAAAAAAAAGCGACTTTTATTTTCCAAATTTAGTAGTAGAGAATTATTTTCTATCTTTATACAATATTTCAAAAGGTTTAAATTGCTGATTTTTTTGAGTTATGTTTATTTTAAAACGTGTACATGTTTACTAAAAATAGCAACTTTAAAATTGAATATCACGAAAACTAAGAAAAATAGCGTCTAGTACTTTTTAAATGTGTATATAGAGAGTAATTTTCTATATGTATAGTGCTATAAATAATTTCAAAAGATTTCAATCACTGAAAAAAAAATCAGTAATGTTTACATATTATACGTTGTATATATGTTTATTGAAAATGGCAAATTTCACAATGAATATAAAGAGAAATAAGAGAAATAAGTACTTGTACTTTCCAAATTTAAATATAGGGAGTAATTTTCTAGTAATGTATACTTAATTTTGGAAGATTCAAATAGCTGAATTTATTTTATTGTTTATTTGAAGACATCCATGTTTATTTAAAATATTAACTTACATCCATGTTTATTGCAAATATTAAATTTGAAAATGAATACCTAACATGAAAACTAAGAGAAATAGCTACTTATAATTTTAAAATTTAGATATTGGAAGTAATTTGCTATATGTATACTTAATTAAAGGTTTAAATTGCTGAAAAAAAAATCAGTAATGTTTATTTTAAGACGTGTATAATTATGTTTATTGAAAATAGTAACTTAAAAAATGAATTTCACTAAAATTAGGAGATATAGCAACTTGTACTTTTCAAAGTGATATTAAGGAATTACCTACTATATTGTAAACTTAATTTTAGAATATGAATTGCTGAAAAAGTTTTCAGTAATGCTAGTTTCAAGACGAGTACATCTCTATTGAAAATATCAAGTTTAAAAATGAATATCTCATAAACTAAGAGAAATAGCCACTTGTACTTTTCAAATTTAAATGTAAGAGATTATTTTGAATATGTATAATTATTTTCCAAATGTATGAATCGCTGAAAAAATCAGTAATGTTTAGACTTAGCTCTTTCGTTTCTTGTACACTTCAAATAATATGTATGTAATATGTGTTTGTGATGTATGTATGTGAACCTAACGCCATACGCTTTGAGATGTTGAAATATAATTATAAAAATGAAAATATGTGAATTGTATAATGACATGATTTAAAAATGCTTATATGAATGAGTGTCTTCGACATTTGTTTATAAAGTTTTTATTAGTACCTAGAGCAGATGATTTTTCACGTTAAATGGTTATATCATATAAGTACTTATAGGTGTGAGGTGGTTTTATTTATTTACATAAATTTGATAAATATGACTTGGGGTATACAAAATTCATGTTGGGGTTGTTTTGGGGTGCGATGCTCTGCAACAGGGTGACCATCTCCAATGCGGTTATCAGGATTCATGAACTGCAACTCTCTCGGGTACTTTTGCAGTATCGTCTGTTTAAGTGTACAGCGAGGTGTACAGCTTATCTTTCTGCAACAATAGAAAATATACTCAAAAGCAACAAATATAAATTAGTGGTTAATGGTCATACAAAATAATATTATTTTACTTGTAGATTATTAAGAATTGTTTCAATTATATATAATATAATTATTATTTAAAAAAAATATTAATGTCAAAGAAAGTGCGAGATATTCAATATTACAAAAGAATGAATAAATATTTCAATCGATCAGTTATGGATTTTAATGCATAATGTGTACGATATTAAAGTATCTTAATAATGAGATAAAAGTTACGTGATTTCACCAATAAAAAAATGACGTCACCATTTGTCGTATTATCGTACACATTCATAATTACGTATATATGGAACAAAATATATGTAGTAAAATATGTAGGACATACAATATGATTTTAAATTATATATATAGGTGAACACAATTCGTGATATAGATGTTTAACATTAGAAAACTTTTTTTTAAATACCTGTGCCGTAAAACTATATGGGGTGCTTAATATATAGTATTTACAGAATAAAATGTTAGAAGATTGTATATTGTAGAAATATTCAATAATTATCAATTAATGCAACTATTTTCGATATAATATGAACAATTATTTAAATATAGCTTATATCTTGTATCTATACTAGAATAATCCCTCCAAATTAATGGTTAATATATCAAATAAAAAATACAACTATGTATGTATGAAGTATTATAAAAGCAAAAAAAAAACTCACTTTGAATAAATGAAATCTATGGATATAACTCCAAGTCCTGCATGTATCCTAAAGTCCTCTCCAAGCACCAGGAAGTCGTCCTCGTGGTCACAGTACACCAGCACACTACACACACGTCTTTACACTAGCACTGTAACAAACAAACTGAAAGAATAAATCCATGTAATAGTTAGGGTGTTAAATAATTTACCCCCCATAAATATTAGTCAACAACTAAATAATAACGAGTCATTATAAATAATAATTGCTTCTCACGTATTATGTAATTCGTTCATGGTATTTTGAATTTTATGAATGTAGAAGTAGCGCGAAAAAATTTGAGTACACAAAATACAAAATTACCTTTTTTTTATTATAACATTTTATTAAATATGTATGTTCTTTTCAGATTCAGCCGTGTGAAAAGCCGACATCCTGATGTTGCAGACTTAGCGCCTTGGAGTACCGACATTGTAACCAGAAGCAGTCAACAATGGTGAGTTACATTGTAGCAAATATTTCTTGTAATCTCGCCCATGGGGACTACCTGTTATATCGTCGTTTTCATGAAGACTATCTCTAAAAAAAAAAAAACCAATATAATACTATATGTAGACCACTAAAAATCCGACTATTTTCCCTTAATTCGGACACCCTCATTAAGGAAAAATAATGAAAAAATTTTCTAGGCCTTAGTTTCCAAAATAGGAATTTTTAGTTTTAATGGAAATTGACAATATTTTTTGACTTTGACGGACTATAACTAATGAATGGTAAACGATATATTAACGGGTATTGCGCCATTCGATTCTATGGAGTTTTCTACATATGTTTACCAATTTTGAATAACCGTGTCTATCTAGTATAGTAAGAGTAACCAAAAATTTTAAAAATTGTAACTTTAAATATTCCGTTGCTCAATAAAAATCCGACCACCTATATTTAAATGTAAAGTATCATTTTCCCTTAATTTAAGCATGCTGTTTACGGGAAAAATAATGAAAAAAATCTCTAGGCCTTAGTTTCTAAAATAGAAATTTTTATTTTTAATGCAAAATTGACAATATTTTTTACTTTGACGGACTATAACTAATGAATGGTAAAATATACATTAACGGGTGCTGCGCCATTCGATTCTATGCAGTTTTCTACATATGTTTACCAATTTTGAATAACCGTGTCTAGCTAGTACAGTAAGAATCAGCAAAAGTGAAAAATATGGTAACTTTAAACAATTCAGTAGGCCACTAAAAATCCGACCATTCTGTATTTAAATGAAAAGTATCATTTTCCCTTAATTCAAGTATGCTGATTACGGGAAAAATAATGAAAAAAATCACTAGGCCTTAGTTTCTAAAATAGAAAATTTTATTTTTAATGCAAAATTGACAATATTTTTTGACTTTGACGGACTATAACTAATGAATGGTAAAAGATACGTTAACGGGCGTTACGCCATTCGATTCTACGGACTTTTCTACATATGTATACTAATTTTGAATAACCGTGTCTAGCTAGTATAGTAAGAGTAAGCAAAAGTGAAAACAAATGGTAACTTTAAACAATTCAGTAGTCCACTAAAAATCCGACCACTCTGTATTTAAATGAAAAGTATCATTTTCCCTTAGTACAAGCATGCTGATTACGGGAAAAATAACGAAAAAAATCTCTAGGCCTTAGTTTCTAAAATAGGAATTTTTATTTTTAATGCAAAATTGACAATATTTTTTGACTTTGACGGACTATAACTAATGAATGGTAAAAGATACGTTAACGGGCGTTACGCCATTCGATTCTACGGACTTTTCTACATATGTATACTAATTTTGAAAGCCTTGTCTAGCTAGTATAGTAAGAGTAAGCAAAAGTGAAAAAAAATGGTAACTTTAAACAATTCAGTAGTCCACTAAAAATCCGACCACTATGTATTTAAATGAAAAGTATCATTTTCCCTTAATACAAGCATGCTGATTACGGGAAAAATAATGAAAAAAATCTCTAGGCCTTAGTTTCTAAAATAGAAATTTTTATTTTTAATGCAAAATTGACAATATTTTTTGACTTTGACGGACTATAACTAATGAATGGTAAAAGATACGTTAACGGGCGTTACACCATTCGATTCTACGGACTTTTCCACATATGTACACTAATTTTGAATAACCGTGTCTAGCTAGTATAGTAAGAGTAAGCAAAAGTGAAAAAAAATGGTAACTTTAAACAATTCAGTAGTCTACTAAAAATCCGACCACTCTATATTTAAATGAAAAGTATCATTTTCCCTTAATTCAAGCATGCTGATTTAGCTTTTTGTTTTTCTGTCCCTTTTAAATGTTATATATGCCTGAATGAATGGTATATGATTTTCTTATTTAATGAACTATAATATAAATGAAAATGAAGATACATGTGTTGCTTAATGCCATGAATTGATTATGTGCCAATTTTTCTTGCCATATATTAGTTATTCGAGTACTTAATGTTTAGGAGGATAACTTTTATTTATTTATTTATTTATTTATTTACATAAATCTTACAAATAAGTCTTGAAGGGCACCAAAACATGTTGGGGTGTCTTCAGTTTTATGCTCTGCAACAATTTGATCATCTCCAACGCTGAAATTAACATAGATATTCTTCTGCAACTCACTCACATCCTTCTACGGCTCGGCCAGGACAGTAGTTCATCTCTGTTACATGTTTCTGTAACAATAAAAATATATTCGAAATAATATGTGGATTACTGATTACAGAAAATAATATGAATGGATTTAGAACTGTTTCAATCGTTTGTAATTATTAAAAATAAAATACCTAATATGAAAGTGAGAGAAATTCAATATTGAAAAGAATATTTAAATTTTTAATTATTTAATAATATATGATATTTGTGTATGGTAGTAATGCTATAAATAACTCTACATTAATTCAAATTCTTTTCCACACAACAATTATAATTCAAATATAAAGTATATATACGCCCGAAATAATCTTTAGAAATGATGGCTGATTTACCCAATAATGGTTATTAAAAAAAGTTTAAAAATTAAAAAAAAAACTTACTATGAATAAATTATTTCCTTAAGTATAAGTCCAAGTCTTGAAGATGTCCAAAAGTCCTCTCCAGGCACTAGGAAGTCGTCCTCGAAGGCACACTACACGAGCACACCACACGTCTGTTCACTAGCACTGTAACAATGAAACTGACAAAATTGATCTATGTAACAGTTAGACATTAGATAACAATAAAAAAAAATAGTAGTCAACAATCAAAATAGTGAATAATTATAAATTATAGTTGATGTCTAGGTATTACATAATTTTGTAGTAGCTCGTAAGTTTTTTTTTTAAATTAGTTATTTGTAAAGAAGGTCTATGGATTACACGCGAAATATAATTTATGAATTTTAGGTTTGATAAAAAGGGTGCTATTCAATCCTGAAAAAAAAATCTGTTGTGGCCAGCACAAGACCTTCCGTTAATTTGATGTATTTTGTACAAATCCCAAAAGTTCATCGGAAAATATTTTATAAATCCAATAAAATTATCACATGAATATACATTATGTATACTCACACCTATATAAATACTTTAAAATTGCGTACACTTACGTAACATTCTCTTTAAAATCAAATAATATTACTACCAAGTTTATATCTCTACCCATTTTTGAATTATTGCCCCAAAAGTCAATATACCCCACCTTTAGAATAAAACTTCAAAATTTTCAAAAATCTAATTTTTATATACCTAGATACTTTTCTGTATGATGAATCCAAATTTTGAAATCGCAGGTCGATATGTTTTTTCTTTCTCGAGATATTTAGATTCAAAGTTTTGCTTAAAACTGCCCATTTTTTGGTAATATCCCAAAAATGGGTCGAGATATGAATTTGGCGACAACGCCATTGGATTCTACGGGAAAAATTACATAAGTACACCAATTTTCAGAATTTTTGAACACCGCATACTATCTCTAAAGCAAAATAGCTGAAAATGACCAAAATCTGAAAAAATCCCTTGCGTTTTTTTCTGATTTTGGCCATTTTCAAACTTTTATTCATTAAAAATGAACCGGTTGGACAAAAATTATGAAAACTGCTATACTTATGTAGTTTTGTCCGTAGAATCGAATGGTGATGTCTCCAAGTTCATATCTCGAACCATTTTGGGTTAATGCCCATAAATGGGGAGGTTTGAGCAAAACTTAAAATCTAAATATCTCGAGAACGAAACGAGATATCGACCTGCGGTTTCAAAATTTGGAATCAGCGCATTGAGAAGTATATAGTTTTTATGTAAATGGGGGGGTATATTGACTTTTGAGGCAATAATTCAAAAAATGGGTAGAGATATAAACTTGGCAGTAATATTATTTGATTCCAAAGAGAATGTTACGTAAGTGTACGCATTTTTAGAGTATTTGAAGAACTATGTGTGAATTTTTAGAAGTAAAAGTATTGAAATAAAAATGAATAAATGCTATAAAAAGTTTTTGGAAAAGATTCTATATACCCAATAAAATTATAACACGAACACATACTATTTTTTACAAGTTACATACCAAAAGTTCCTTTGAAAAGATTCTATAAATCCAATAAAATTATAACATGAACATACACTATGTAAATTGCACTTGACAATTCCTTCTTTCTTCTTCAACTTTCTCCAATTTTATTAGGGGTCACTGTTTCTTACTCTTCTCTTTCACTCATTCCTGTCTAACGCATCTTCTTTTTGAGCAAAGATAATACCTTCCTTACCTAAAGCAAAGGTAACGGAAGGTAAAAAAGTGAGATAGCGACTTTCAGTTTTCAAATTTGAATTCAGGGGGTGTTTTTGATATGTACACTAAGTTTCAGGAATTCGAATTACTGAAAAAAAATTCTATCATGTTTGTTTCAAGATAGGTAAATGTCTTTTGTGTATACCATGATAAAAGTAAAATATTTGAAAAAGTAAGTGAGATAGCGACTTGCAGTCTTCAAATTTGAAATCAGGGAGTTGTTTTCTGGATGTACACTACGTTTCATGAATTCGAATTGGAAATTTTAACTTTAGGGCTCAAAATTTCTGAAATTAAGATAGGAATTTGTAAGTTTCAATTTTGTTTTGAACATTCATCTCTGTATACATAAGTAAAGTTTTAAAATTGTTGAACTACTGACAAATACTTTTCTACAGGAAATATCAACTTTAGATATTAATAGAGGAAAGCGGTATTAATAACACAGATAAATACAATTTGCAGATACAGTAAATAAGTTGTTACATTTATAATTTTATTAATAAATCAATCATTTATTTTTGCAGATGATCACGTTTTCGACGTTCCAGTGGTAAGAGACGCAGACATAGTGACTTGGAGAACCCGTCCGTGTATCTACAGTATCCTGGGGCTTCTCTCCGGACCTGGTGGATGATTTCGTTGTTGGATCAGGAAACCATCTCCTACGGTATCGTGAAGTCCTGAACCGGTTCGCCTGGTCTCCAGACTTCAAATTCTGTGAAATATAAATGTAAGTTAAACTGTATATTCCACTAAACTTTATCATGCGTTGTTATTTCACATTTTTATTTATTACTCCTAC
Organism: Ophonus ardosiacus; assembly: GCA_943142095.1. Taxonomy (NCBI): domain Eukaryota; kingdom Metazoa; phylum Arthropoda; class Insecta; order Coleoptera; family Carabidae; genus Ophonus; species Ophonus ardosiacus. Next base: position 43,866,672 of record OW964833.1, on the reverse strand, counting down.
ATGGTTAAACATAGCAACTTGCGCAATGAAAATTTGGAATGTACATAAAATTCTCTTTAAGATACGTCCAATTATAATTTTTACTTTCATTGGTTCAGGAGTTACAGGACGTTAAAATAAATGTATTTTAGTCAAATTTGCTCTGTACACTTGTTCCATATTTTCATTTATCACTACTACAAGAATAAAGACAGTAAATAGGGAAGTAAAAATTTATATTTTACATAAAATTCACTATTTGGATACGACAGACACATTTGTTTTGTATTGAACAACTTAGAAGAAATGTAAATGTAATATCAAAGGTTTATACTTACCTTCGGCGAATTTTCATAATATATCATCCGCTGTTATATCATCACTGCTGTAATATATCATCATCGGCGATTTTCACAGATTAGAATACACTTTGTAGCAAATATTACGTAACACTTACTTCAATTAGAATAACTTGTGTAACACTTAGTATTAGTAAGACAATACACTACACTTTTACGGACAATTATACTTGTTTTAGTAATAGTAAAGACGGTTTTTTTAAAATATACATCAACCGTATAGTAAACTACTTCACGATACGACAATAAAATTTTGACTAAGGATTAAATAATGAACACTAACGGGAGGACAGAGACTTATGCAACATTTTAAATAATATCGAAAATTATAATAAGCGGAAATACGTTGTATAAGTTAAAAATAAATTTTGAATATTTAGATTTTATTATAAAAAATAATAATGTACATATGCACATTTAAATTTAGTACACTATTAACTTATTAAATTTAGATTTCTTTTACAAAGTTTAAACAAATTGAAAATTATTTAAAGTTATTTAAATAATTTTAAGAAAGCTATAGGGTAAATCTAACTTTTTTAAAATATATAGCGAACTATACAATGTAAATAGAGAACGATTGCAATAAAAATTTCAAAGTTTTTCATTTGCTATGTACACTACACGATTATACACAAGCACACGATGTTCACTTCACCAAAGACCGAAAGGAACTGAAGTCTTTATTCTAAAAACATAATATTAATATTATCACGTAATACCCCCACTCTAATTAAGTGTTTATTTATTATATCTTTTGTACTTTGCCGCTCAAAATATACAATGTTTATGTTTGTTTACAGGTTCTGCGAAGGGCCTACTACACCCAGCAATAAGATACGGTAACTACAACACTGGCTGATGATAATATATGATTTTTTATAAGAATACATAAATAAAAGAGTACTTTTCTTACCTTTTCTATGTAATAACAAAGGGACAGGGAAATATCCTAATATTTAAGGATTTTTCTGAATTTTCCTATGCTATCTTTTAGTATTAAGTTCTCTAGGTACGAAAATAACCATCCGATAGGAGTCCGCCCTTTTATAAAGGGTTAAGGGCTTATTTGAGCCCTTAGGGAAAATTTGACCACGGATTTCATTTATGCAGATCCAAGTAAGGTTAATAACACTTGTCCGGATTTTCTAGCTCTTTTAGATCAGGAATTCGCGCAGGCCCTTCGCCACAAACTTGAAGTGCAAATATATTGTAAACCAAAGGGTTTTCACCAATTCTGTGCAAGCCAATGGAAAGCGCGGGTTCGAATCCCCCCGATTCGCTATTTTCCGGCCCTTTAGCCCTATAAATTAACGAATTTAAGTGTTAGTCCCTTTAAAAAACTTTAAGGGCCCATATCTCGAAAACGGCTGGGTTTTCAGCGTTTTCCTTAAAACGCTTTTCCTTAGGGGAATTCGAATGAGTAATATAGGGTCAAATTACATCATACCAAAGTTTGAAGGGCGTAGGGCAACATTTTTCTAATAAGGGTTTTTGAAAATTTTCGAACATTTTTTGATTTTTTTTTTGTTTACACTAAAATTTTATTATTTATTTTTTAAGCACTATAAGCAATAAAATAACCATCCGTAGAACTCTTTCCCGTTCCTGTTCCTCGGATACTATGGAAAATTTTCGACTCAAAATGCGACACTTTTTAATTAAGAAATGCTTTATATATCCTAAACTACAAATGCTAGAAAGGACGGACAGGGTTTTTTAGACTAATTACGACCCGTAGAACACGAATCCGGTATCACATTTAAAATTTGAGAACTCTTTTCATTCCTGTTATCCTGATACCATCAAAAATTTTCGACTCAAAATCTGAGTAAAATTGGGTTAAAAAAAAGTGTTATAGCTCCAAAACTACAAAAGCTAGAAAGGCCGGACAGGGTTTTTTAGACTAATTACGACCCGTAGAACACGAATCCAGTATCACATTTAAAATATGAGAACTCTTTTCATTCCTGTTATCCTGATACCATCAAAAATTTTCGACTCAAAAACTGAGTAAAATTGGGTTAAAAAATAGTGTTATAGCTCCAAAACTACAAAAGCTAGAAAGGCCGGACAGGGTTTTTTAGACTAATTACGACCCGTAGAACACGAATCCGGTATCACATTTAAAATATGAGAACTCTTTTCATTCCTGTTATCCTGATACCATCAAAAATTTTCGACTCAAAAACTGAGTAAAATTGGGTTAAAAGAAAGTGTTATAGCTCCAAAACTACAAAAGCTAGAAAGGCCAGACAGGGTTTTTTAGACTAATTACGACCCGTAGAGCACAAATCCGGTATCACATTTAAAATATGAGAGCTCTTTTCATTCCTGTTATCCTGATACCATTAAAAATTTTCGACGCAAAATATGGGTAAAGTTAGGTTAAGAAGAAAGTGTTATAGCTCCAAAACTATAAAAACTAGAAGGGCCGGACTAGTTCTATTAGACTTATTACAATCCGTAGAACACGAATGAACATAAAAATTTCCCATGTCTTATTTCCCTTATAAATGTTACATAACTACATACTTCCCTGTCTCTTTGTTGGGGTACATCCCCCTGAAATAAATGACGGGTTGTTAAATACAAATTGTATTGGTTTAAGAAATATTTATTGTTTATTATTTTCATAGCTTATTCTTATTTGTATTTTATAAACAAATATGCTTAGGGATGTTTAAATAATAGTCTGTATAAATTTTACTTGTATTTGTAATTCACATTGTTGTATTTCATGTAACTACCCTTAATGTACTTTGTAAATAAATAATATACTTACCCTTATCCTGAAAAATTAGAAATAGGGATGTTTAAATAATAGTTTGTATAAATTTTACTTGTATTTATTGTTTATTTGCACTTTACATTGTTGTATTTCATGTAACTACCCTTAACGTACTTTGTAAATAAATAATATACTTACCCTTGTCCTGAAAAATTAGAAATAGGGATGTTTAAATAATAGTTTGTATAAATTTTACTTGTATTTATTGTTTATTTGTACTTTACATTGTTGTATTTCACGTTACTACCCTTAACGTACTTTGTAAATAAATAATATACTTACCCTTGTCCTGAAAAATTAGAAATAGGGATGTTTAAATAATAGTTTGTATAAATTTTACTTGTATTTATTGTTTATTTGTACTTTACATTGTTGTATTTCACGTAACTACCCTTAACGTACTTTGTAAATAAATAATATACTTACCCTTGTCCTGAAAAATTAGAAATAGGGATGTTTAAATAATAGTTTGTATACATTTTACTTGTATTTATTGTTTATTTGTATTTTACATTGTTGTATTCCATGTAACTACCCTTAATGTACAATATATTACACAATAAAATATAAATTAAGATGTAATTTGTTTATTTTTTGCCCATTTACTACCCCTACACGTATATAGTTCTTAAAATGGCCGCTAGAGGGCAGCACCTATTAGAAAATGGTTTGCGCCTAAAATATAGGCAACCAGAAATACTGCTTCACTTTGAACATACATACGTACATACATCATTTTGGGGTTCTACCTAATGGGAATTTAACACACTAAATATGGGACGTTTAAAAATTGGACGAAAAGGCTCTAAAAAAGATGTAAACGTCATGGGAATTTAACACATTAAATATGGGACGTTTACTGTGGGAATATTAGTCTCTGAAAACGGGATGATACATGGATGTTTGCAATGCGGAATAGAATCTCAAGATTGTGTGGAACTTATTAAGTTTGAATAGATTCTTATCTACTACACAAGAGTCGTTGTTTTTTCTATAATAGTATTTAATCCTATTTCTAAGTACTAAAGGCATCAAAAATTAGGTATGTACGTACGTATGTACACAAATGAAATTTTTTTGATTGATTTTAGACTCAAAGTTGGAACGTTTATCGACAGGTGCTGCCTCTGGTGGCAGTTTTAAAAACTACATACGTGTAGGAACTTAGAAAAAAAAATCAATTTTTAAACATAAAAATATATTTGTATTATATCAAAATTACAAGACTTTTTCTTATAAAATTTAAAGTTTATTGACATTACTAAAGACGTTTGACATTAAAATAAAATGTTATTAGATTTGTTGACAAATTTAGTAACAATTGTGAACAGAATTACAACACAAAAGAAACGTAGAAGATATTTGTGTTTAAAAAATATTTTTATAATTATTTCTCACTAAGTTTGTTAACAAATTTGGTGACAATTTTTTAACGTTGCCAAACAGGCTTTAATTGTAAAATTGAAATGTTTGTTAATAAGTAAAACTATCATTATTTTGGTTGCAGATATTATAAACTATTTTGAATCTTTATTTTGTAATAAAAGTAATTTCTATTACAAAATAATTGGTATTTACAATCAAAATAATTATAATTTTGCTCAGTAACAAACATTTCAATTTTACAACTAAAGGCTGTTTGACACGTTAAGAAATTGTCACCAAACTTAGTAAGAAATAATTATGAATTTTTACACAAAAGAAACGTAGAGGATATTTGTGTTTAAAAATTCTGTTCGTAATTATTTCTCACTAAGTTTGTTAACAAATTTGGTGACAATTTTTTAACGTTGCCAAACAGGCTTTAATTGTAAAATTGAAATGTTTGTTACCAAGTAAAATTATCATTATTTTGGTTGCAGATATTATAAACTATTTTGAATCTTTATTTTGTAGTAAAAGTAACTTCTATTACAAAATAAAGGTACAAACTAATTAATATTTACAATCAAAATAATGATAATTTTGCTCGGTAACAAACATTTCAATTTTACAACTAAAGCCTGTTTGACACGTTAAAAAATTGTCACCAAATTTGTTAACAAACTTAGTAAGAAATAATTATGAACAGAATTTTTAAACACAAATGTCTTTTACGTTTCTTTTGTGTCATAATTCTGTTCACAATTGTTACTAAATTTGTCAACAAATCTAATAACAATTTATTACAATGTTAAACATGGTTTAGTTATAAAACTAAAACGTTTGATACCGAATAAAATTATCATTTTAATAGTTGTATTATTTGTTGTTAATTATTTTGCATCTTTATTCTGTGACTGAATAAAGATGCAGTAGAATTGAACACAAATAATATAACCATAATTTTATTTGGTAACAAACATTTCAGTTTTATAACTAATACGAAACTCTACATTTATATTATTAAAGTTTTAAGGTAAAATAACACTATATTAAGTAGAGTTTCGTTTACAATACTAATTTAACAAATTAAATCTTGGTGGTCCCTAAATAAGATTCCTTGTTCCCATTTTTAAAGGTACAAAGATTTCTTATTTAGTAGAAGACCGTTTCCGAAACTTTATATTATATTATATATTTTGTTACCACCCAAACCTCCCACTTACCAAAATATATAATATTTATTAATAGAAAGCTTCGTTTACAATACTTAAAATCTAACTTTGCCCTGACCGCGTCTAAATACTTAATAATAATTACAATTTTTACTAAAACTACCTACTTTAAATCTAAAGGAAGATGGGGTATTAAATTAAAATAAATGCAATAAAAGTTTGTTTTTTTACATACATTTTAAACAAATGAAGAAGAAGCCATGGTCTGCGTCTCGAATCGGCACTGCAAACTTGACGATAGTGGCGGTGGGGAGTTCTTTTTAACTTTAAAACTATCTTAGAACTAAAAACGAAACCCTTTATTTAATAAATAGTATATATAAGGGAAACACCGCCCTCAAATGCCAAACCCACGTTCCCTTATATATACCGTTTATTAAATAGAGTTCCGTGTACAATAATACTTATAATCTAACTTAAATTATTGTAGTTCCCCCCCAAATTAAATTAGTGAAGTGCGCAAAAAACCCTATCTTACGTTAAAGATCTATTTCAAAGAAAAACAAATCTAAAAAAGCCTATTTTACGTTAATAACGATTTCAAAGCAAGTCTAAAAATGTCAAGTTACGTTAATTTTTCTCTCTCTCTCTCGAAAAGCAAAAACAACCCTTCCTACTTATTTCTAAGCTATCTTATGTCTACGCGAACTATCTTATATCTAGATTAAACTAAGCTAAAGGCGTGTGAGAGAGAAAGAGTACGAGCTAAGCAAATGGTGAGAACGCCGTGGCGTCGAACGCCGTTGTTGGTTCTCACGGAAGTTTACGAGGGGGTTAAGCCGACCCCACGCGATGCAAAGCATTTACGGCCTAAAACTCGAACTAGGTAGAGAGCACGGCAGCAGTCACATGTAACTACCTAGGGTGCACGCCAACCTACCTAGCTACTCCCGGAGACATTCGCCCGCGCCTCTCGCGGATACCCTACACCGAACGCGGTTATTAACCCGTGTGCTCAACAAAGTTAATTCAAACAAAAACTTTACCTATTCGTTGCCATTACCATTAAATGATGATTACATTACGTTGCCTCCGGATGAGGAGAGCACATACGACCATAAGAAAGCTTTCTGTGTCAACTATGGATTATGTCCCTAGAAACATTCACACAAGTGTGAAGCGATCCACCATAACAACAGGATTATATCACATGACGGTGCGTTGTACATATCAGTCCACTCAATTATGGCTATCGCGCACGAACCCTACCTACCCAGCCCCTCTGACCGTGTGAAGTTAATTGAATAAGGAACCCGAACACCCACATCAAAGTTTCGAATCTGTTACCTCCTTCCTGACTCACTCATCCATCCACCTGCAAGCATCCCCCGATACGTCCGTATTTTCTTTTCCCAAGCACTCTCCCTAGGTACCGTCTGGGTAACCCGCGTGTACGGTTACCGCTGCAACCGTAGACGCACGATTTTAGGATGATCGCCACGGGATGCACTTCAAATTAATCAATTTATTTTTAATTTTTAAAGAAAACGCGTGTTTGCTCGACGGCGCGATGAGCCAAAGTTTAATTAAAACCTGAAAATACATTTCCAAGAACTTAAAACTATAGTATTCCTCACGTACGAATGGCATTGCACAAGTTCAATTCGCTTTATAATCTGTGCTGACATCTAAGAAGAAAGTATCTTTTCCCGCATCAAGAAACGCACATGAATTGATAAATCAACACTAAACACAAAAATGTTAAAACACCCGTTAATGTTTACGAACTATGTTGACAGTTTTAAATTATTTCCTAAACAGAGTTGCGACAAACGTTGCCTTATGAACAGATTTTACAACCTATGTGCAAAAAAAAAACTATTCCAATTACGTGTCTTTAACAAGCCTACACTTTATTGCGCGCAATGCCATTCTTACGTAAATAATACTAAAACTTATAAAGCTACTACTTTTTAATCTTCTAGATGTCCGATTCCTGAAAGATAAATGCTAATCATTTGTTCCCAGATATTGATTTTATTGATAAATAGTCGATATTTCAATTTCAAATTGTTTTGATTTTATAAGGACATTTATGAAAGTTATATTTCGTTTACTACAGTACTCAAAACTGAATTTGAGTTCAAAATAATATTTAGACATAAACCTTTGACTATAAGTTCTCATGGTTGAGTATGAGAACATAATAATAATTATGCATAGTCATATTCCCTAGACTATAAGTTCTCATGGCTGAGTATGAGAACAAGATGATTATTAGGCATATAGTCATATTCCTTTGATTATAAGTTCTCATGGTTGAGTATGAGAACAAAATAATAATTATGTATAGTCATATTCTCTAGACTATAAGTTCTCATGGCTGAGTATGAGAACAAGGTGATAATTAGGCATATAGTCATATTCCTTTGACTATAAGTTCTCATGGTTGAATATGAGAACAAAATAATAATTATGTATAGTCATATTCCCTAAACTATAAGTTCTCATGACTAAGTATGAGAACAAGATGATAATTAGTCATATAGTCATATTCCTTTGACTATAAGTTCTCATGGTTGAGTATGAGAACAAAATAATAATTATGCACAGTCATATTCCCTACACTATAAGTTCTCATGGCTGAGTATGAGAACAAGATGATAATTAGGTATATAGTCATATTCCTTTGACTATAAGTTCTCATGGTTGATCATAAGAACAAGATAATATTTTATAAACGTCACAATTATGAGAAAAATAAAGTTTCCTACCAGTTCATCCATCGATGGCCGCCTACGTCGAAGATTTGTCTGGCGCTCATCTATCCTTACAAGATCCCTAAAGTTGCAAACTAAAGTAGCTTTTGTAGTGTTAAAATCCAAAGCTCGAAAGCTGTATCCAAATTCTCCAAGTTTCTTAACGCATCAGACCAACCAAAGGTCCACCTATTAAATATTAATTATTAGTTTGTGGTATTCTTTAAACCATTTAAAAAACTGTTGGATAATATTTCGTATGGCGAACGACTATTAATTACACAAGACACTTAAGAAAAGTAATGCTTTTCATACGTGATTTATATTATGAATACACGGGTACCATGCGATATTTTACCCAACAGTTTTTAAATGGTATTAAATACATTTGAAATTTGCTTTAATTTAATATTTCGAAAAGTATATTTGTTACTATGATGTTCATATAAGGATGTTTATCTCAAGCAACATATTATTTAAAGAAATACTTCATAAAACATTTAAATTTGGTTAGAATTTTAGGTTAAATATTGTTTAAAATGTAAGAATCAGCGGGGCAACTAATATTTTATTACTATGTTCAAATGCCGCCGAAAAACGCTATAACATTTTCAATTTGAACTATTACGCATAATCAGTATTATTAAATTTTCGATTGTGTGACGTCACACAATTCCATACCGCCTGTGGTTGAAATTTTTACCAAGTATTATTTAAATGATCATTTGAGGGCATAATAAAATCAAGCCCCTAAAAGAAAACGTCTGTACAGGAAAAAATACATGTGCTGCTAAATGTCTTTAAAAATGCAAACTTATATTTTTCCATGACCAAGAGTAAAAGTAAATTCACCATTTTGCCTCTAAAAAAAAAAATGTAGACATTCATCTACAGCACTTTTAGTTATTTTATTTCATTTAATGCTTTATCATACAATTCTCTGGATTTCGGGAAAAATATTCAAAACTATCGCACCGGTAGCATTAACTATTTTCCTTAAGAAATGAACAAATAGGATCGCGCACTATACTCTAATTGAAATATCGAAAAAAATTTGACAGATTAATTCTTTTGAATCTACTGGTTGCTATGCATTGTAGTCAAGGGCGGTTTATACAAACACAATTTAAATATTGTTATAGTAAAAATTTTTATGCAGAGGGACGTCATCAAAACTTTACAAAATGAAAAAGAACTGTAGTAATGACAAAGTGATGTTTTTATTTAAGAAAACGAAGAGTTATTTATGCAACAAGAGTCTTAAAGTATGTTTTCTTTTAACACAATAAAAGTGTGAAAAAAGTGCACTTTTTTCAACGCAAACGCGTGAAATGATGAAACGTTACGGCACTTTCCCTCACTTTTATAGCAGACGTAAAAAAAAAATTGTAAGCAACCCGAGTAAAGTGTCTCATTTCGCTCATAGGATTTAAAGAACTCGCCTGCGGCTCGTTCGGTCAAGCTTTCCTATTCGTGAAATAAGTCTATACTTTTTACTCTTGTTGCATAAATAACAATTGTTTACGTCTGCAATAAAAGTGAAACAAAGTGCAATAACGTTTCATCATTTCACCCTTTTGCGTTAAAAAAGTGCACTTTTCTTCACACTTTTATTGTGTAAAGAAGACATACCGTATGAAAAGTAGCAGAGGTAAGCCCCATAAAAACTCATTTTTCACTGCTTTATGTTTCGGAGACTGAAGATCAGACCCATGTTGAATATTATTTGTTTACTTATTCTTAGTCAGTACTATATGCCCATAAAGTTTTTACTCGAACACTCGAAGTTCGATATCACCCTGTATAACATACCTTAAATTTGATATAGAACTCATTGTGCCACTAAAGTTTTTAATCGAAAACTCGAAGTTCGATAACACCCTGTATAACATATGTTAAATTTAATATTAGAAATCATTGTGCCATCAAAGTTTTTACTCGAACACTCGTAGTTCGATAACACCCTGTATAACATACCGTAAATTTGATATAGAAATCATTGTGCCACCAAAGTTTTTACTCGAACATTCGAAGTCCGATAACACCCTGTATAACATATGTTAAATTTAATATAGAAATTATCGTGCCATCAAAGTTTTTACTCGAACACTCGAAGTCCGATAACACCCTGTATAACATATGTTAAATTTAATATAGAAATCATTGTGCCATCAAAGATTTTAATCGAACATTCGAAGTCCGATAACACCCTGTATAACATATGTTAAATTTAATATAGTAATCATCGTGCCATCAAAGTTTTTACTCGAACACTCGAAGTCCGATAACACCTGTATAACATATGTTAAATTTAATATAGAAATTATTGTGCCATCAAAGTTTTTACTCGAACATTCGAAGTCCCATAACACCCTGTATAACATACGTTAAATTTAATATAGAAATCATTGTGCCATCAAAGTTTTTACTCGAACATTCGAAGTCCGATAACACCCTGTATAACATATGTTAAATTTAATATAGAAATCATTGTGCCATTAAAGTTTTTACTCGAACGTTCGAAGTCCGATAACACCCAGTATAACATAAGTAAAATTTAATATAGATATCATTGTGCCATCAAAGTTTTTACTCGAACACTCGAAGTCCGATAACACCTGTATAACATGCCGTAAATCATTGTGCCACCAAAGTTTTTACTCGAACATTCGAAGTCCGATAACACCCTGTATAACATATGTTAATTTTAATATAGAAATCATTGTGCCATCAAAGTTTTTACTCGGACATTCGAAGTCCGATAAAACCCTGTATGACATATGTTAAATTTAATATAGAAATCATCGTGCCATCAAAGTTTTTACTCGAACACTCGAAGTCCGATAACACCCTGTATAGCATATGTTAAATTTAATATAGAAATCATCGTGCCATCAAAGTTTTTACTCGAACACTCGAAGTCCGATAACACCCGTATAACATGCCGTAAATCATTGTGCCACCAAAGTTTTTACTCGAACATTCGAAGTCCGATAACACCCTGTATAACATATGTTAAATTTAATATAGAAATCATCGTGCCATCAAAGTTTTTACTCGAACACTCGAAGTCCGATAACACCCGTATAACATGCCGTAAATCATTGTGCCACCAAAGTTTTTACTCGAACATTCGAAGTCCGATAACACCCTGTATAACATATGTTAAATTTAATATAGAAATCATCGTGCCATCAAAGTTTTTACTCGAACACTCGAAGTCCGATAACACCCGTATAACATGCCGTAAATCATTGTGCCACCAAAGTTTTTACTCGAACATTCGAAGTCCGATAACACCCTGTCTAACATATGTTAAATTTAATATAGAAATCATCGTGCCATCAAAGTTTTTACTCGAACACTCGAAGTCCGATAACACCCGTATAACATGCCGTAAATCATTGTGCCACCAAAGTTTTTACTCGAACATTCGAAGTCCGATAACACCCTGTAAAACATATGTTAAATTTAATATAGAAATCATCGTGCCATCAAAGTTTTTACTCGAACACTCGAAGTCCGATAACACCCGTATAACATGCCGTAAATCATTGTGCCACCAAAGTTTTTACTCGAACATTCGAAGTCCGATAACACCCTGTATAACATATGTTAAATTTAATATAGAAATCATCGTGCCATCAAAGTTTTTACTCGAACACTCGAAGTCCGATAACACCCGTATAACATGCCGTAAATCATTGTGCCACCAAAGTTTTTACTCGAACATTCGAAGTCCGATAACACCCTGTATAACATATGTTAAATTTAATATAGAAATCATCGTGCCATCAAAGTTTTTACTCGAACACTCGAAGTCCGATAACACCCGTATAACATGCCGTAAATCATTGTGCCACCAAAGTTTTTATTCGAACATTCGAAGTCCGATAACACCCTGTATAACATATGTTAAATTTAATATAGAAATCATCGTGCCATCAAAGTTTTTACTCGAACACTCGAAGTCCGATAACACCCGTATAACATGCCGTAAATCATTGTGCCACCAAAGTTTTTACTCGAACATTTGAAGTCCGATAACACCCTGTATAACATATGTTAAATTTAATATAGAAATCATCGTGCCATCAAAGTTTTTACTCGAACACTCGAAGTCCGATAACACCCGTATAACATGCCGTAAATCATTGTGCCACCAAAGTTTTTACTCGAACATTCGAAGTCCGATAACACCCTGTATAACATATGTATAAATTTAATATAGAAATCATCGTGCCATCAAAGTTTTTACTCGAACACTCGAAGTCCGATAACACCCGTATAACATGCCGTAAATCATTGTGCCACCAAAGTTTTTACTCGGACATTCGAAGTCCGATAACACCCTGTATGCCATATGTTAAATTTAATATAGAAATCATCGTGCCATCAAAGTTTTTACTCGAACACTCGAAGTCCGATAACACCCGTATAACATGCCGTAAATCATTGTGCCACCAAAGTTTTTACTCGAACATTCGAAGTCCGATAACACCCTGTATAACATATGTTAAATTTAATATAGAAATCATTGTGCCATCAAAGTTTTTACTCGGATATTCGAAGTCTGATAACACCCTGTATAACATATGTTAAATTTAATATAGAAATCATTGTGCCATCAAAGTTTTTACTCGGATATTCGAAGTCTGATAACACCCTGTATAACATATGTTAAATTTAATATAGAAATCATCGTGCCATCAAAGTTTTTACTCGAACACTCGAAGTCCGATAACACCCGTATAACATGCCGTAAATCATTGTGCCACCAAAGTTTTTACTCGGACATTCGAAGTCCGATAACACCCTGTATGCCATATGTTAAATTTAATATAGAAATCATCGTGCCATCAAAGTTTTTACTCGAACACTCGAAGTCCGATAACACCCGTATAACATGCCGTAAATCATTGTGCCACCAAAGTTTTTACTCGGACATTCGAAGTCCGATAACACCCTGTATGCCATATGTTAAATTTAATATAGAAATCATCGTGCCATCAAAGTTTTTACTCGAACACTCGAAGTCCGATAACACCCGTATAACATGCCGTAAATCATTGTGCCACCAAAGTTTTTACTCGAACATTCGAAGTCCGATAACACCGTGTATAACATATGTTAAATTTAATATAGAAATCATTGTGCCATCAAAGTTTTTACTCGAACAGTCGAAGTCCGATAACACCTGTATAATATGCCGTAAAACATTGTGCTACTATTTTCTTGTTTAGGACTTGATTATTTTAATGAAAAAAAATAGTTTTGCTTAACTAATTTTTTAAAAACTTGCACCGAGTATTCGCGAATGCATCCCTATTTATAAAACACTTCTAAATCACGCCCCAATTAACTGTCAAAATTATGTCGATATTTCAAACAAAGTATAAATTGTAATTACTGAATGTTATTTCCAAAATACTGTCTGTCGACTTGTGTAATGATTTAAAGGCTACATAAAAAAAATAGTAAATACAACTTGGGAGAAAATGCTATCATTATATTTATCAACATCGAAACATAAATAAAATAAATAAATATATCATCACGGCATATTACCCATTTCTGGGTGTGCCAGTATCTACAACACATGTAGACATCGGTAATGATGACGATATATTTGATCGTGTGGGCGCTTACCAGGCGTCACCTCACTGGCACTCATAGCTGGTGTGGAGAGTGCACCACAGGGGTCACTTTTGTGCAATTTAAACATAACAGTGTATTAAAAAATAAACCTAACTCGGAGTAGGCTATGAAGAGAGTTGAAACATTTTATTACATTTAATGCCAATAAAAACTTGATCAACAGTAGTTATACCTGTAATAATTATTGGTAATACCACTAATGCGGTTTAGAAATTTGATATATTACGTTTGATTTTGTTATGAAGATGTTTGAAAGTAGCGGTAGTGGGGATTATTCGTTGTTATGGAACACTAAACCGCAAACCTGATCGAAAGGTTGCGTTACGGAACATACTGCAACTGCCAATTGGGCAACGAAACGTCAAAAATATTAAGTGACTAAAATACCTGTATTCTAGGTGTAAATTTGCATTGTTTGACATTTTAGCTAAAATAATAGTTATTTATGCAACAAGTGTAAAAAGTATGGTCTTATTTCACGAATAGGAAAGTTTGACCGAACAAGCCGCAGGCTAGTTCGGGTGAGTGAAATAAGACACTTTTTACTCGAGTTGCATACCATTTTTTTTACGTCTGCAATAAAAGTGCTGTAACGTTTCATTATTTTATTCCGTAGCGTTAAAAAAGTGCACTTTTTCACACTTTTATTACATTAAAAAGATACTTTATAAATCAATTTTAATGAAAGAGTACTTTTTTTAACAGACGTAAAAAAAGTTTTTTAACATTTTTTGAGAAGTTTTTTTTTTAATTGTCAGACTTTTCTCATATTTTACGTCAATTTTTTTAAAGAACAAATACATGACAAGCTCGTAACCATGACAGTCAGTTGTTGGTTTACTATACGCACACATATACAGGGTGTATCAAGATAATGGAACAGTGCCGTTTATTCGTGTATGTGAAAAGATACAGAAAAAAGTGATTAGGATATTTTGTAAGGGATAGAGGGAGACACATTTTAGCATAAACTTTATTATCTTAGATCCAGTGGTACTCAAACTGTAGGGCAATAATATATTTTTTTAAATGGCATTATATATATTTTATTAACTCATTAAATAGAGAATTTTGTTCTGAATTCAACGATATAATAATATCATACCCTTACATTGCGAAAAAATTATAAAAATTAATTCAAAGTTTTAAGATAATAAAGTTTATGCTAAAATGTGTCCCCCTCTATTCCTTACAAAATATCTTAATCACTTTTTTCTGTATCTTTTCACATACACGAATAAAATGCACTGTTCCATTATCTTGATACACCCTGTATATGTTCTCTTTAATGGCCGGTTTTATAAACGACAGATAAATTTACTTTCTAATGTAAATAAAATTTACTTCTTTAAATGACTTTTGACAGTAATGTTATAAATGCCATAAAATTGATTAGAATTTGCTAGTTTGAATAAATTTATTATGGAAGTAAATTTATTCTGCCTATTATAAAACCGGGGGTAAACTGAAAAGGTCTACTGATCATGAAATTTATTTTTTCTCAAATTCATTGCAACAGGAATCAAAAGAATATTACCATTCGCCGTTTTCTAATTTATTTCCATTTCTAAAATAAGATTCAAGAATAAATGTTTGGTTTTCTTTAAATAACATTTTTACTCAGAGTTAGGTTTTTTTAACACACTGTACTTATAATTGTTGTACTCTTTTTTATTTGAGCGCTCACTTGTGAATTTACTGAGCAACACAGACACTTACACAAGAACAATTTGACCAGAAGATGGTGAAGCATGCCGCTCCATACGATTTTGGCATTTGCCGCTTACTTACTATGAAGAATAATACTAAGAACCGTCTTCTTTACGTTCACCCGAACAAAATATGCTTCAAGAAGAAATTTGTCACGCTCTTTATTAAAAGCTTTAATGAAAAGAAATTAGTTGAAAGTTTTTCACGAAAGTATGAGAAACAATATCAAATGAATCAACGTATGGAATATAATTTTGATAAATTATGGAAAATTGAAATATAATTTTGATCACTCTGTATATAAAGCGTGGATTACACGATAAAGTTTTTATTTTCAAGTGACTTGAAGGTGACCTTACAAGTTTATTTGCACGAATTAAAATATCCAAGTGTCAAAATTTAAATTATACCTACATCAAATTGTCATTGAATTTTCATCACTTGAATTTTTCGTATACAGCCATCAAGATCAATTACTTCTCTGTACCATTTTGCCATTTTTCAGTTTAATATCGATCACTTATAACACTACTTGAATACATCAAAAATTTAAACACAAATGACATATGACAGTTATTTGACAGTCAAACTTATAGATTTTTAAGAAAAAGTAGCGCATGTTTCAGTTTTTCTTTAAAAGTCTTGCTTGTAATTTGTCTCACACTCATGTTATTGTGCGAGGGAGAGTACTTTTCAAGTCACTTGAAAAGAAAAACTTCATCGTGTAATGCTCTCTTAAGTGAGCAAATTTTGTGACAAACATTTTATTTTCAAGTAAATCATTCTTATAACTAATAGATATTTACACACCAAGTGAGCTAAGGTAATATTTATTCATGAGAAGGAAGTTTAGCTCACGAGCCCGTAAGGGCGAGTGAGTTAATTTCTTCCAGTGAATAAACATTCTTAGCTCACGTGGTTTGTACAATATTTTATTCAATTTTGACAAAATAATAATAAAAACCGTTATAATATTTAATTTTGACAAAATAAAAAACTGATCAGTTAGTAGGCTGAGCATGACAATCGTCAAGTCATATATTTAAATGATGATATTTTAAATGCATTATTTGTTGCAGAGTGAGTTAAAATTTTGTGAGTGATTTAAAAAAATTTAATTCACATGTGAAAAAACTGTTACTTATACAGGGTGTTATGTAAGTAAGTGTTCGACGCTTAACCCATGGTGGAACTGACCCCATAGATAGTAAATGTGGCAATAATTTTTGTTTAACATACTTTCTACAAGAACTAGAGGCCTTTAAAACTGACCAATCAAGTCATAGTTTAAAACTTTATACAAAAGTAAAAATCAATGTGTTCTCTGGAAAAAATATTGATTGTCAATCTGACGCTAAATGTTTTTTTGCATAGACGTACAATTTATATTCTGTTTTTTTGATATTCTCAAAATGCCATTTACCTTCACCAACCAAGAGTATGCAGACATGCATATGGTTTATGGAGAGACATTACAAAATAGTTGTGCTGCTGTAAGACGGTACAGAGAGTTATTTCCAAATAGACGTATGCCGCATTGCTCTGTTAAATTATTGCCAGATTTACTACCTTTGGGGTCAGTTCTACCATGGGTTAAGCGTTGAACACTTACTTACATAACACCCTGTAGTTGTTGTTATGGAGTTAATAATGACAGTTTAAAACGTCAAAATTGAATAAAATACTTTATTTACACGACTAAATCACTCTTTCTTTTATATATTTTCTATTAAAATTAAATGTACATGGTGTTATAAAATACTGTTTTTACTTCAACCATTTTTTTTTTAGATTTGATATGAAAATACGTACAAAACAGGTTTGATATAACTAAAAACAGTTTTGATATTGTATACATGGCGTTGTCAAAACTAAATACGTTTTGAAAACAGTTTTCAATACTGCTTGTAAACTAAGTACACTAAAATTTTTAAAAGAAATCCGATCAAAGCCATCTACGAATTGCATCTATGAATTAAGATTTTATGCTGTCAAATTTAGTAGTGTCGTTTACATAGTTTTCATAAGGTACACAAGATATTATGTACCCTCATAAAAACTAAGTAAAAGGCACTACTAAATTTGACAGCATAAAATCTTAATTCATAGATGGCCTTGATCGGACTTCTTTCAAAAATTTTACTGTATGTATTTGTTTACAACTATTAATAATTAATTACTCAGTTACTCATACAACTGATGCTCCCCCAAAAGTTGATCAGTAGCGGTAAAAGATGAGGTAAAGTGCTCATTTCCTGTACAATTTTAAATGCCATTTTTTTGCTCGAGCACAACCGAGCGCTCAGTTAAAAAGAATACAACCAATGTTATCTATAATACAGAGTGATAAAAAAAAACTGATGAAGTTGGTAATAACAAAAACTTACTTGAAATTAGTAACACTGATACAAAAGTTTATTTCTTGTTGTTGACTGTGACATTTGAAAATTTAAATACATTTATAATTTTTTATAAAAATGGTTTTCTTTTTTTAAAAAAAAAAATACTCTCAACAGGATTAAATCCCAATTACTGAGTAGGTTCACATTCACAAAAATCCATACCTTAGTGGGATTCGAACCCAGAACCCCGAGCACACTCATGACATTGCTCTAACCATTGAGCCATCGCACATTGGAACATGACACTTTTATAAATATGCAAGCCCCTGACATAACCTATTTGCATTTATTCTGAAGATCACATGGCAATGTCAATAGTATTTCAGCTTTTGCCTTACGTAGTGTAACTGTAGGATAAAAAGATCCCCAGAATTGTATTGCCAACTACATCAATTTTTTTTTTTGATCACTCTGTATAAAAATAAAGTAATAAATATGAAAATTGTTCATTGCGGCGAACTATTATGACGAGGAACTCGTATAACAAAGAATAAAACACATATAATACTTTTTTGTATAGTTGGCGCGGGTTAAGTTGACAATGATATCTGAAAACATGAAATTTTTTACCTTGTAAATGAATCCCCTTCAATTATACTAATTTCAAATGTTGATGGAATGTTTTTCTTGTTGTAATAATAGCATATAACACTTACGAGTAAATAGGTAACAAATTATTTCAAACATTCGGCTTAACGTCAATATATGTAACCCCCCTATTTACTACAGTTCGGCCCGACCAAGTAGAATAATCGCACACTACATCAGTTTCAACTTAAGCCACGCCAGCTAAACAACTTTTTAATATTTATTTTACAAAAATTGAAAACAACCATAACCCAAATATTGCAAATATGAGTTGTATACAGCAAAGTTCACTCTAAGGACAATTAACATTTTGGTAATACTGTTTCTCGCAGAAAAAATTCTTAGTCACAAGTTCTTATATTGTAAAGTTTCATTGTTTCTACAAAAATAATCATAGTCATAGAGATTCAGCAAATACAGTGTATTCACATAATCACCTAATTTGAAGTAGGCTATGAACAGAGGAACGTATGTCTGATCATTATTCAATTCAAAAGTCAAGTTCTCAAAACTGAACATGAAATGTAATTTTCATTATAACAGGCAGTAAAAGAATATTGCCATTCGCCGTTTTCTATTTTAATTCCATTTCTAAGATACCATTCAAAAATAAAGGCTTTGCTTTCAATTCACATTTTTGACATTACCTCGTGTCAAATTGACATTTAATTAAAGATTTTCAAATTAAGACATACCTATGTTTATTTATAACCTACTCCGAGTTAGGTTTTTTTTTTTAACACACTGTACAATCTTAGTCCTGATACATTGGTTGTTTTTGAAGGAAACGTGTAGGCTAATTTTGTATAAAAAACATATTTACCTCTTCTATTTCGGTATTCTAAGCCTACAAAAGCATTGTTAACACGTCGATAGAAGATCTATAAACGCATTGTTCGTCAACAAAATTCACAACACTCAATACACAAACTGTCAAAATATGAAATTTTTATTGTTAGCGGGAAGCGCTACCAACATAACTGACAATAAACACAAAGTTATTTTTGATAAGTCGCATTTTTTAAAAATCTCATTGTAAAATTATCTCAATGTTAATAAGAGTCTCGCGGCTTGTTTTCCAAACATGGACTCGTACGTTAACAGATTGCCTTATGATACTGTTTTAAGATACTATTTACTTTCAATAAATGAAATCGTTTGCAAATTATTAGTTTCTTGCAAAAACAACCAATGTCCTATAAAAATCATTAATAAATACGTAATTGCTCATTATTGTTTATGATTTTCTTATATTTAATCATGAACTTGAGTTTAATTGAATTACAAAAACGTTTAGCGGGAAGATATAAAGGTCTTTTATGACTATTTCAAATTCAAACAATGGACTAAGGTTGTTCTCATTAAAATCCAAAGTTATTAAACGATGAAAATTAGAAAAAAATAAAACATCCTACCTTATACACGAACTGATCCTCAAGGTGGCGATATCTGCTCTACGATTCTTTCGGCCATAACAAAGACATCTATTTTCAATTTCCGTTTCACTCTACGATTCCTTCGGCCGTAACAAACACATCTATTTTCAATTTCCGTTTCAATCTGTAAAAAATACAGATAAATAGTACGGAATATCATGATAAATTATTCTTTCAATCTAACACATTAATTTATGGATAAACCGAGTAGGACTTAAAATGGGATTTTAGTTTTATGCAATTTTCTACTGTTCATTTAACGGCAAAAACTGTAGAGTACAAAGATGTTTAAAATTAAAAGTTACATACAAAACTATTTTTACATTTTTACCTCTCGTTAAGAGAGGTATTGACATCATGCTAAAAATCGCATATCCAAATTTTAGTGGATAAACACGTTTTAAGGTCCTTAGAATCCGATTATAACATTTTTACGATATGTGTGTATATGTGTGAACCACGGTTTCTCAAATACTATAAGACAAGGCATGTTTAACTGCGATTTCTTCAATCTGACATTACTAGGAAGAGCTAATTACATTTTGGTAAGAAAATTTAAAAAATAGAAATAACTTAACAAATATAAATAAAAACTGGGAAAAAATGGAAAGAACAGTAACTACGATTTCAGAGGAATTACTAAAGTGGCCGAAGCAGAAAAAGGACAAAGGTTGATATAATGATTAATGCAGAGAAGCAATGATCAAGAAAAATCATGCCAGATTGATTGCTCTAAGTGAAGAAAATAAAAAAAGATACACAGAGGAAAGAAACGAATATAAGAGGATTCGCAGAAAAAGAAAGAGAGAAGAGATGGAAAAAAAAATTAGCGCAAATAGAAGAGAACTATAAGGGCAAAGCCATAAGAAACTTCTATCAAGACGTACGAAAACAAAAATCTGGGTATCAACAAAAAGCAATTTATTGCAAGAATATAGAAGGTTACTTGGTTACAGGAGAAGACAAAGTAAATAGATGGAGGGAATACTTCAACGAATTATTAAATGAAGGGTGTAGCCCAGAAGAAGAATTAACAGGAAGTCAGGAAGAGAACAAGAACAAACGACGAACAGGACGAACTGCCACCAGAAAAAGAGGAACTTATTACAATTTTGCATAACCTAAAAAACAATAAAAGTCCAGGGGAGAATGGAATATCCGCAGAAATATATAAGAACGGTGGAAACAGGCTGCAAGGAGAAGTATACCAACAGATTCAAGAAGTGTGGAAAACCGAGGAAATGCCAGACCGATGGAAAGAAGCTGCAATCTTACCTTTATACAAGGGAACCAGACCATATGTGAAAACTATAGGGGAATTGCCTTATTAGATGTGATTTATAAAGTCTTCTCAACTAGCATTAGAAACAGAATACAAGAAAGAGTGGAGGATCTGCTGGGAGAATATCAAGCAGGGTTTAGGAAATATAGATCGACCATGGATCAAATATTTACACTAAAGCAAATAATGCTCGACAGCTATGAACATAATCTACCTCTAAGGATACTGTTTGTGGATTTCAAACAGGCTTATGATTCTATCAAGATGAACAAACTGTACGAAATACTAAGAGAACTCCAGATACCTGAGAAACTAGTACGACTCATAGAATTAACACAAAAAACAATAAGTGTAAAGTAAAAGTGGACGATGTAACATCCGAAAGCTTCCGAGTTCGAAAAGGATTACGGCAAGGAGACCATTGTCGCCAATATTTTTCAATGTGGTTCTGGAATGGATCATAAGGAAAGCAAAGATTTATAGCTCAGGAAACTTATACGGGAAGAAACATCAAATATTAGCCTACGCGATATTAACAAGGTCAAGGCAAGAACTACAGGAAGTGGTTAAGAGATTAGAAAGAACAGCGAAAGAAGTGAGATTAAAAAGAAATGAAAACAAGACAAAATATATGAAAATAGACAAAATACAACAAAGGGACTTAGGAATTTTAGTAGTAAAAAGTGAAAATGGGAAGAATTATAAGTTTGAAGAGGTTAAGTGCTTCATTTATTTGGGAGTGACTTTAACCAACAATTGTGAGGAGAGTGTGAAAATTAGCACTAGGCTAACTAAAGGAAGATGTGTTGGGATGCTACATGGGCTGCTAAAATCGAAACATATATCATGGACAACAAAAGTGAGGGTTTACAAGACAGTGATAAGACCAACAGTAATGTATGTGTGTGAACTGTGCGCATTAAAACAAAGTGACATTTTAAAATTGGAGGTGTGGGAAAGAAAAACGTTAAGGAAAATGCTCGGTGGAAAAAAAGAAGAAATGTTGGTGAGAAGACGGACAAATGCGGAAGTGATGCGTTTATATGGTGACATTGCAATAACCTGTTTAATTAAAGCTAAAAGACTAAGATGGTTGGGACATATAATGCGGCTACCAGAGGACAGAATAGTGAAGGTTTTCAAAGGAAGGACAGGAATAAAGAAGAAAATAGGACATCCTAAGGGAAAGCGGTGTGACTCCGAATTTAAAGACCTAAATAGAGTCAATATAAAAAACTGGGAAATAAAGACTAAATAGATTAGAATGGAAAGAAATATGTAAAAAAGCCATGGGCCTATAAGGCCTGCAGAGCTGTTCTATTATTATTATTTCTGGGAAGTACATTAAATATTTATTTTATTAATTAAATATTTATAATTATACATATGTATATTACATATACCCTTCAGAAATATCGCCAATGTCAACAATGAATGAATTGGAAGAATCTTGAACATTTAGAAGAATAAGAGGAAATTTGTTCATAGTATGAATTAAAAAATATAAAAATACAGTGCACTCGCGCTAACGTGAACTAATTAAAACCATGAGAGTTCATATTTGCGCGATTGTTCATATTAACGGGATGAGGTTTTAAGAACAAATTAACATCTATGTAACATTATTTTTAATTTATTTTATTTTACTCTGTCTACATTTTTAAACAGAAACGAAGTTAAAGTGGATTGTTGATTTAGCAACACCGTATTTCTGCGCCAGATATGTAATTATGACACCTTTGCCAAATTCTTCAAGGACTTTGTTTTCTACTAAAGTTAAGTACTTCGATTTTTTGCTGCCATTTCCACCATGTACACACACTTATAAGACCTCTATAATAATGTTGCAGCAATCTCAAAGAGAACTTGTGAATCCCCTAACTACGCACATAATATAACAGCTGTTCAAGTTACCGAGGTGCAGTGTTCACGTTAGACAGTAGCTAATACTTAAATTTACCTGTTCATGTTATACATAAGTTTATGTTAAGCAATGTTCACGTTAGCGCGAGTGCACTGTATGTGTTTTTCTGCGTACCAGAAATGTTATATATATACAATACTTATACCGTGAGTATTTTTTAACGTGAAACATTGGGTTTGTCATATCCATAGTTACGACTTGACATTTGATTGACAGCAATTTATTTGCCCGTTCCATTTAAAATGAAACAGGGAACGAATTTGACATTTGATAAGACGTCAAAGAGGTTAATTTTGTTTAAATAATTATACGCATTCTAAATTAAATTAGTTGTAGAAAAAATATAGTGTGCACCTTGTGCCCGAGTGGTTTTCTGACTCGGCTAAATTTCTTACAATATTTAAATATAATACTTCTGTCAAATTCATTTCCCATGTGTCATTTTAAATGAGACAGACAAATATATTGCTGTCAATCAAATGTCAAATTATAACTTATAGGAAAATTCAACGGTTATCTGTCATATTGACAAGATGTCATTAGAGGTTAATTTTGTTTAAATAATTATACTTATTTTCTAAAAATTAAATTTGGATGTAGAAAAAATACTGTGTGCACCTTGTGCCCGAAATATGTTTAGTGTTCTCGAGTGGTTTTCTGGTTCCGCTAAATTTCTTACAATATTTAAATATAATTCTTCTGTCAGATTCGTTCCCTATGTTTCATTTTAAATGGAACGGGCAAATACATTGCTGTCAATCAAATATCAAGTCGTAACCATGGATATACAAACCCAATGTTTCACGTTAAAAAATACTCACGGTATAGCCTAATATTGAAATGGCGAGAGGTACTGTGCTGGTCACAACAGCTTTTTAATTATCTGTTTCATAATTAGAATGTCACATTCTAGCACGCATATTGATGTTGGAAGAGTTTAACTTTAAAAAATTCCCTTAATATTTTTATAAAGAAATAATGTAAATGAAAGCCGAAACAGAGAAAATAGTATAAAGCACACGTTACAGAAGGCAATTAATGCACTATGTTTTTTTTCGCTCACTCGCCACTGCGCGCTCGTGAGCGAATTTGTAAATTGTTATAGAATATGTTGTGTTCTGTAACTTATCTGTGGACAGATTTTTATGTATACCAGTATTCTCTATGCTACTGCCTGTGCACGTAATTTGAATTGATATATAATTCTGGTTATAAATAAGATCTTCATAACATTTTATGATCATTGCTACTTGCTTTCCAGTCCAAGACAATTTAATAATATTTGTCATACTACATTATGTTTTTAATATTATAATTAATATTTATACAAAAATTGAAAACAACCATAGTACAAATATTGTAAATTTGAGTTAACACATACAGCGATATCCACTTTCAAGAACGCTTAACTGTTTTTAGCAAAAAAAAATTATTACATAAGAAAATGTTCTTTGATTTTTCTGTTTGCAATGTCCTATAAAAACCACTTAATGGACTAGGGTTGTTTTCCTCAATGAAAATTCAAAGTTATTAAACTGTAAAAAGTAATAAAAATAAAACTCATCCTACCTTTTATACAAGAAGATCCTCCAAGTCGCAATGTCTGTCCTTTCCTCCATTTGCTCTATTATTCCTTTGACTATAGGGCCCCATTTACAAAGACATCTATTCAATCTGTAAAAAAAAAAATACAGGGAAATAGTACGGAATATTATGATACATTAATCTTTTAATCTTACACATATATGATTATGATTTTGAATTAAATTGAATTACACAAATCTTTAACGAGAATGTAGTCGTTTTATTATTTCAAATTCAAAATAATGGACTAAGGTTGATCTCCTCAATTAAAATCCGAAGTTGTTAAACGTTAAAAAGTAATAAAAATAAAACTTATTCTACCTTATACACGAGAAGATCTTCGTGATGTCTGTCTTTTCCTCCATTTGCTCTATTATTCCTTTAGCTATAAGGCCCCATTTACAACAACGCCTATTAAAATAATTTCCATTTCAATCTGTAAAAAAATATAGAGAAATAGTACGCAATATTACGATATATTACTCTTTTAATCTCACACATATTTGCTTTTTAAAACAATTTGCAACACTGTAATATTATCAATACTAAAAAAAAAAAACTATATACTAAAAAAACTACTATCACTGTAATATGCTAAAAAGTTATTAAACGATAAAAAGTAATAAAAATAAAACTTATCCTACCTTATACACAAGATCCTCCAAGGAGCGATGTTTGCCCTTTCCTCCATTTGCTCTATTAAGCCTGATTTGTGGATTGCACAGAAAAGAATGGAATAGAATGACGTCACTTTTGTATCACTTCTACACTAAATTAACTATATTTGTTGGTGATTTGAATAACGTCGGTTCACAAACAAAACATATTGTCATTTTTTTCAATTTCGACTTATTTACACTATGCCATTCCCTTCTTGCAGTTCTATCGTCTGATAAATTCCATTAAGTTCTATCAAAACTGGTTTTATCATTATTTTCTTTATATTGTTTGTAAGTCCCAAATTACGGATTTTACTCAATTTTCTCAATACATACTAATACTTTTGACAATGTGTTTTGTTTATAAACCGACGATAATGTCAGTTTGTTTTTGCAATATTTATGCTATAAAATATATTATTTCTGCAAAAGAACTGTTACCTACAGAAAGTTTTTACGTTAAAGCAAAGAAGTCACAAGTCACACGAATATTATCGGAGCAAGCTGAATAGAATAAGAAATAAAATTTGGTTATATCCTATTCCATTCCAATCTGTGCAAGTATAAATAGTTCAATGCATTTACATTGGTTTATATTTCTATTCCCTGTGCTACTCCACTCCTTATTCTATTCTGCGTAATTTATAAATCAGGCTTTATTCCTTTAGCTATAGGGCCCCATTTACAAAGGCATCTATTCAAACATTTCCGTTTCAATCTGTAAAAAAAAAATAGAGAAATAGTACGGAATATTATGATATATTACTCTCTCAATCTCACACATATTTGCTTTTTAAAACAATTTGTCACACTTTGTAATATTATCTGTACTAAAAAAAACTCCATATACTAAAAAAATAACAATCAATATATGTTCTAACTTGTTTCTATTCTTGAAAACGATTAAAACAATTTTATTTTTTATGTAAATTGTACGCTTTGAACATGAGCTTAACGAATTCCATCCACGTTAATTAATCTAATATAAAGCAATGTTAGTTCCAATAATTGCAATACTCAATATTTTCTAACAAATTATTTTATGTAGATTGTAATTCATAAAAAAATAAACAATATTCACATAAATATATTGAAATAAATTTTAAAGGTTACGAATAAAAATTATGTAACATGTGCTTACATTCCGAGAAGAAATTCTTTGGCCAGGCATATTCTACATTTTTAGCAACAATACTTTCTTCTGTTCATAATAATCTTATTCTGTTGTTGTTTATGGTACACTTGTCCACCAAAACACTTTTTGTGGTCAACAACCTGTTGAAGTTGAATCAATGTACACAAATCCACAAAAATTTCACCCGTAATTTTACCAAATATAGTAAAACACTATAATATACTACCACAACAAGCATTTTCTTTATTATTTTCACTATTAAAACCATCATAAAATATCAAAAACGCTGATGAAATATGTTTGTCGTTGAGAAATGCTACGCTTGTTCTTGACGAAAACGAACATGCCGTGCTCTGACTGGACCGCGGTATACGCTTTAGGCTCACCTGATTGGCTATAATAACGAGGCTTGTGATTGGTCATAAATGCCAGCGTTCGAAAGCAACATCGAAGTATGAAATATTCTACCAATTTTGCGTTATTTACGTTCATTTATTTCTAATATATTTATAAATATAATTTTCTGAATGATTATTTCTGACTTAAATTCGTTAAATTCATCATTCAACAGTATATATTATTAATAAACGAGTGTATTAATTATTTATTAAGCAAATAAACTTGAAAGTGAACCAAATATACAACAAAAATAACATATTTTCCAAACAATGACGATGTAATCGCAAATATAAATAAGTGGCTGGCATAAGAAGAAAAGGAATTTATTTTCCAAAGGTATCGAAGCTCTTTTCAGCGATATCCAAATGTATTACTAACATATTCAGAGATTATTTTGAAAAATAAAATTGCTTAAACGTTCCAGTTGTTTCTTTCCATGTTAGGTACGAAAATACGTTAAATGACCTTTGTATATGTTTCAAATTCACATGAAAAACGAATTTAGGATGCAAAACTATATAGGGTGCACCACAATTTCGGTATAAACTTTAAAGGCATATAGTATTATGACCAAAATGAGTTAAAAAAATTTAAACATGTGTCCTATTTTTAATAGTTTCCGAGATAGGAAGTGGTGAAAATGAGTTGTTATATCGAAAATTATCAAGAGTGATGCCTGGTAAGCGCCCACACGGTAAAATATATCGTCATCATTATCGATGTCTACATGTGTTGTAGATACTGGCTCACCCAAAAATGGGTAATATGCCGTGATGATATATATATACATATATATATATATATATTTACATCCCGCTATCATTGCTGCGTCCTTTCGTGGCTAGGACATTGTGGCAACCACCGAAAGGAATAGAGATAGGCTTCGACTTTATAAAGTATATGTACTTATTTTTCCCCCTGTTTATGAATTTCGGTTCAAATTTCAATAAAGTCGATTTACAACGATATACGTTTCCGTTCATTTGACGACATTATGAGCTCCTCCACACTGAGTGAATCCGACGTCCACAGTATATACTTCATTCATAATCAGTACTTATGACGTCCAATTTGTATATTTTTATTCATACTACCGTTACAGTGACGTCCAGCAGTGTTGCCAATATTAAATACATTATTCTGATGTAGAAAACAAAGCACACTCTTTCACAACAATATGCATCGTTAGCTGCAAACATCATAGATTCCTACAATGTTTGATAATGGTAATTTATTTTGGCAAACCGTAAGCAATTTGAAAATGGAACTTCTAATTTGTCATTTAAAATGTCATTTTAAATACTTAACACTTTTGTTCTAAAATTATTAGGAAAAAAATTTCTCCAAATTAAAATTTTACCGTTGTATTTCTTATACAAAATAAAGTAGATACCCGGTATACAAGTAAACAATGACAAAATCTTAATAATGTATTTACAGTAAAAGAACTCGCTGGTACAAAATGTGATAGAAATGTGAAATGTTCTTGCACTTGCTGTACAAGAATGAACTATTTAAATGTATTTAATTAAATAGCCCCAAAATCTTACAATTAAAAAGTACAGATATTTTCATATTCCCTCATAAGAAACTATATTTTACGTTTAACAAATACATCATATACAAAATAAAAAACTCAACAAATATTCAAAATAGTATTCGTATCTTTACACAAAGTTCACACACACACACGCACACACAGACACACATACATACCTACAGACATCATTGTAAAAATGTTAAAATCGGATTCTGGGCACATCAAAACGTGCTTATTCACTAAAATCTCTATATGCGATTTTTAGCACGATCCCTATATTTCCCTTACCTAGGGTAGCGGGAGGTAAAAATTTTATTTGATGAACAAATTATTTGTTACGTGTCAATAAAATAGTGAAAAATATCTGCGAAGCAACCATTTTGGTTCACTTCGGCTATTTGTACGAAAATTATAATAATAAGGTTAGCATGAACATTAATCTCCGGTTTTAATATGTTTATTCCAAGTAAATAGGTGTTATTAAACAAATTATTTGTTACATGTTAAAAAAATAATGAAAATATATGAAAAGCAACCGTTTGGATGCACTTCGGCTATTTGCGCAATAAATTCAAATTTTTATGAAATTTATAATAATAAGCTTGTTATTAATATTCAATTCCGATTTTAATACGCTTATTCTAAGTAAATATGTATTTGTTGAACAAATTATTTTTCTTATGCCAATAAAATAGTGAAAACATATGAAAAGCAGCCGTTTGGATTCACTTCGGCTATTTTTGCAACAAATTGAAATTTTTACGGATATTACAATATTAAGAAAATTCTAATTGACATATGTCAGTGTCAAGTATAAATTACATAATACGTTTTTGTTATAATTTTACTGAAAATATAGAAACTTTCTATGTGGTATTTGTACAAAATACATAGAACTGATGGAAGGTAATATGATGGCAACATCAGATTTTTTATTTAACATAGGAGAATAGTCGAAATTCTGGATATTTGATAAAATATCACAGCAAAAGATAATTTTAGAGCTTTAGCTTGTGAACTGTTCTGAAATTATCAATCTCCCCTGAGGTTAGTGAGCCCCTTCTGACAAAATAAAATGAAAAAATCTGATGTGGCCAACACAATACCTCACGCTATTTTATTTTTATTAATTTAAATACATACCAACATATGCTGCAAACTATATTAACTTCCATTGCATAGAACTATTGCTTTATTTTAATTTTTATTTATTTTTATAGTTTATCTTTAAAACATAGGCTTCGGGATTTATAAAAAAAATATTTTTTAAATTTATCTGTAAAATATACCTATAGAAAAATTATTAATGTATACCTGTAGAAAATTCAATTAGCTTTAATTTTCATGACATAAAATGCGAAATAATGACATCTAATAGTATTTTTAACGAAAAATCATTATGAGCTTCAAGTAAAGTGCCGTTTCCGGTTATCCTATTTACACCAACATCTAATGTTTTCTTTCCATATTAGAATAGGGAGGGTTAAAACACGCTTCAGAATTTTCTGAATGATAGTATTTGAGTTAGAGCGTTGACAAAATCCACACACACACATATAGTCATCATCGTGAAAATGTTAAAATCTGACCTTAAAACGTGGTCATTTACCAAAATCTCAAGATCCGATTTTTAACAAGATCCCTATACCTACCTCCCTTACCAAGGGTAGCGGGAGGTAAAAACAAATAAGTGAAATTTATGAAATATCTATTATTACATCGAACAGTCTTGCTTATTTCCAGAAAGAGTATTTCATAAACATAAATTTGTTTCATTAATCTTTAGTTGTTACACATAAATAAATTACTTATCTGTGTTTCTTTCTAAGTTTGCATATAGATTGCAATAAAAATACGGTGTTTTTAAGTCATTACTTTTGATCATTTATATTTTTACATATCTCATTAGCGAATATAATAAAATTTTTCAAATTACTATATAATAAAAAAAATCTGATGTGGCCAACACAAAACCTCCCGCTATTTAATTTTTATTAATTTCCGTATATACTAATGCTGCAAACTGTTCCATTGCATATAACTATTTCTTTATTTAATATTTTCTTTTTAAAATGTCACTATTATTAATTTGAAGTAATTAGTTTTTTGACAATGACATTCACCTGTAGTTACATTCATTTGAAATATGAACTATGTAACAAAGGAAATGTGTTTATTTAACTTAGGCTTCGGGATTTTTTTTAAAAAAATATTTTTTGAAGAAAAACCTTTATGAGCTTCAGGTAAAGTGCCATTTCCGGTTATCCGATTTACACCAAACCAAAATCGAATGGTGTATTTCCATATTAGAATAGGGTAGAAATACAAGGTTTCAGAATTTTCTGAATGATAGTATTTGAGTTAGAGCGTAAACAAAATCCATACACACACACACACACACACACAAAAACACACATACAGACATCATCGTGAAAATGTTAAAATTGGATTCTAGGGACCTTAAAACGTGGCCATTTACTAAAATCTCGATATGTGATTTTTAGCACGATCCCTATACCTCCCTTAGCAAGGGTAGCGGGAGGTAATAAAAATCAAATATTTTAACGTATTTAAACTATATAAAATGTATAAAAATATTTTCTAATTAAATGAAAACACTTTATTGAAACACCTGAGTAAGTAGAGGAGAAATAGGAAGAAGTACCTAGAGTAAAAAATATCTATATGTAATAAATCGTTTGTAGTACATATTAATATGTTTAAAACATTTTTTCTTTTAATAATTATTTCTACACTCTCTTTTTCGACACACTTAAAATTTCGGTCTTCGTATTTTAGATCAAAAGTTTATAAATATTTTATTTATATATTTCACTGTAGCATACCGTTCTCATATTTATTCCATACATTTAATCATTAATCTTCTTACCCTTACATTTGGCTTTTATTTACAATTTACACAATATTTTGTAATTAATAATTTAGCTTTATGATACGAGTATTTAAATAACTACCTTTTTTAAATTTATTACATTGAAACCATACGTTTTGACTTTGTATTTACTAAGAGGATTTTGCAAAACAAAAGTTTGATTACATAAATATTAATTTTAATACTATCATGTGTGTACGATTAGAAGAGTTGCGCGCTAATACAGTAACCCAATGTTCCACTGTTGCCAAGTGTACGGAGTTCAGAATGTCGCTGGAATGAAACTTCAATATATACAGTGTATATACGCCGGACGACACTAGCGCCGAGAGTGGAATTTTTTTGAACTACAAAAAATATACATTTTCCATTCCGCTATCATTCTGACGTCCATAACAAATTTTGCTATACGATACTAGAGGCCCCCCTGATGTCAGAAAAAAATTTATAAGGCCATGTGCATATGACGTCCGGTATACGGACGTCTTATGCACAAGGACGTCACTTTGAATGTAGAAAATTACACAGGGGACGCCACAATGGTGGTGGGATGTAAATATATATATATATATATATATATATATATATATATATATATATATATATATATATATATATATATATATACTATACTTAATACTAGTACTTAAACTGCTCGCGATTAAATAGCAAACAGTTTATTTTGGTCTATACGCGGCTTCAGATGACCTCTCAAAGGTAAACAAAAAATCTAATTTAATCCAAGTAAAATAAATATATATATATATATATATATATATATATATTTTAATCCAAGTAAAATAAATATATATATATATATATATATATATATATATATATATATATTTATTTATTTATATATTTATTTTACTTGGATTAAATTAGATTTTTTGTTTACCTTTGAGAGGTCATCTTAAGCCGCGTATAGACCAAAATAAACTGTTTGCTATTTAATCGCGAGCAGTTTAAGTACTATGCGAATAGTTCACACCACATATTTGAATTATAGACTCATGTTCGTCGTGTGTTCGGAAAAAGTTCCCGTTTGAAATTAGCAACGAAAAAAAAATAGTCAAGATGTCGATATAAACGAGCGAGGAAGATGTATTAAATTGCTTACGCGAGAATCATTATTATTAAAACAATCGACAAGCTGCTGTGAGAATAGATGGTAGGTTGAGTAGTTGGTTTCGTATAAATGTAGGTGTTAAACAGGGTTGTGGTATGTCTCCGTGGTTGTTTAATTTGTATATGGATGTGTTGTTGCGGAAGGCGTTGAGTGGATTGGATGGTGTACATATTGGTGAAAGTATTGTGCCTGCGTTAGCGTATGAGGATGATGTAGTTGTCTTAAGTGAAAATGAAGAGCAACTGAGAAGAATGATAGAGAGAATAAACGAAGTTGGAAGAAGTATGAATTTAATGTTGAATGTTGATAAATCTAAGGTGTTAGTATTTGAAAGGAGTGAATTGGTGACTGAGTACAATGTGTTGGTGAATGGAGTAAAACTGGAGCAGGTGAATGAGTTTGTATATTTGGGTAGCATGATGTCGAGGGATGGACGAATTGACCGTGAAATTGATAGGAGGGTGAGTGCGGGATGTAAGGTAATGGGTGCTCTGGGCACGTTTGCTCGTAACGTAAACGTATCTAGAGAAGCTCGGTTAAGTGTATATAATGGAGTGCTGGTGCCTGCTTTGATGTATGGAAGTGAATGTTGGGCATGGACGAGAAAGCATAAAAGGAAAGTGATTGCTGTGGAAATGAGGTATTTACGTGGTGTTTGTGGGTATACAAGACGGGATCGCGTGAGGAATAATTTGGTGTATGAAGAATGTATGGTTAGGAAGAATGTAGTTAAAAGAATTGGAGTGAGTCAGTTAAGATGGTTTGGTCATGTGGAGAGAATGATGAGTGAACGACTTGTAAAACGCATATATGTAGGTAAAGTTGAGGGTGTTCGATTGCGTGGCCGTCCAGTGTGTAAGTGGATGGATGTGATTGGTAGTGTTTTGAAGGAGCGTAAGTTTCCGAGTGGAAAGAAAAGAAGAGCATGTATGAATACGATTATGAATGTAGCTGAGGCGAAAAAAGTTCGCCTGGATAGGAATGTGTGGCGAAGGATGATTGTTTCGTAATTATTGTGGTGTGAAGATGTATGGTTAGTAAGAATATTTTATGAGAATGGAGAGACAGCTGAACTTTTATGTGGACGAGAAGAACGAAGTATGTTTGGACAGGAATGTATAGCGAAAGATGATTTTAGTGTAACTATTATTGTGGTCCGGATGCGGTTATTCGCTACCGAATATCGGTCACTTTAATATGTTATTATGTATGAATACGTTTATGAATGTGGCTGAGGTGAAAGAAATGTGCATGGATAGGAATGTGTGGCGAAGGATGATTGTTGCGTAACTATTATTGTGGTCCGGATGCGGTTATTCGCTACCGAAAATCGGTCACATTAATATGTTCTTTGTATGAATGTTATGATGATTTTAGACAAGGCGAAAGAAGAATGTTTTTAAAGAGTTAAGTGATTCAGTGGAGCTCTTACTTTCAACCCTTATCTTATTGTTTTTGGGTTTTTGCTAACCCACTAAGTGGGAAACGCGTGATTTTATGTATGTATGTATGTATGTATCGACAAAAAGAAAAGACAAAATAGACGTAGAAGATAGTGGAGGAGAAGTTTATTTAATATCGAGTACTTTTTACAAATTACGTTTTTTATAATTACTATCTTCTGTATTCCATAAATTTGGACAAAAACGATACGATTCTATTAAATTTCTGATATTATTTTCGCTCCATTCCATTGTGCTAAATAAACTAAACACAAAACTAAACTTCAACGTCCACACTGAAAATGCTGTTCGCTACGAGTTCGCGAACAGTTTCTTAGGTCAAGAAGGAACTTCCGAACACACGAATCGAACCCGAACTGTTCGCGATCTCTTTAACTGCCGTCAAATGAGTATGGACTGGAGTTTTCTACACTGTTGCCAATTTACGGGCTATGTTGAAAATGCAAAGTTATGAAGAAGCGGTAACACCGCATAGCAAGTAACAAAGGGCAGAGAATGGGGAAAAATTGAGCATCAGTCCATTCTCCTTTGACGGCGAATATAGTATACACAGGGCTCATCACTTGTTGGCTAACAGTTCGCGAGCAGCTAGCAAATTTGGTGTTATATGATATTTGCTTTAATTTGATATTTTCGAAAGCACATTTTATAAAAAATAGTGCAAAGAAGACAACCCAGTTACTATGATGTTAATATAGATATGAATGATTATCTCAAGCAACGTAAGATAAACACTCATATATTAATATTACAATAACTGTGCACGACTTTGCAATATAAAATGTCCTTTTGAAATTTCAAATGAAATACATTTTTAACCCATTTAAATAAATTTATTCTATAATAATCGCGTATTTTGTATACAGGTTTAAACAACAGTTTCTAATAGATTTCGAATGATTTTGATGTATAAATTATTTACGGCCATATTGTAATACGAATATTTGGACATTCTAAATACGAGCCCAAACTCATAATAGTTCAGCCGGTTTACATTTTCAACAAACAGGGGCGAGTTTCTTTATTCAACAACTATTCATGCGCTGAATTTCATCAGAAATTGAAAATGACGTCAAGATGAATAGCTGATGGATTCGTTGGATAGCCGCTGCGAACGAATAAAGAAACGGGTTGTTGAAAAGTGCGATGAATCTCCTAACCTTAAATATCAACTGACAGTTAACCACCAGTTAACGGAAAGTTTTATACTTAAAAGATTCTTTATCGAAAAATGAAGAATCTGCTATGAAAGTTATAATGATAAAATCATGTACATCTATAACCATCTCCTTTCCGTTGTGAACGAGATATGTTTTCTTATTTGAATAATGCTTTTGGTTTTCTTTGCATAATATTACACCCGAAAGCATGAAACAAACGCAAAAGTAAAAATATAACCCAAAAACATTTCGTATTTACGATGGATAGTGCGCGGTAATTAGAAACGGTATGATGAATTTCATCTGCAATAGGGTCCTCCACCATAACAGAAAATTGAGTAAAAAGTTAATTATATTGAAAGTAGATAAGATAAAATCATGATTGAGACGATAAAAGTTTTTTAAAAATTGTTAGTTTTTGAAATATTAGTGATTTTAAGCATGTATACATCTACGTCACAACGATTGCTATCTCTCTCGAGCAGCCTACTACAGAAACTGGTGCGAGAAAGATATCTATAGGTTTCTTTAAAAATCAAATGCAGTTGAACTAAAAACAATTATGACTTTTTAATACTACAAATTGCTTCAAAATTAAACAAACTTTCATTTAAAATAATAAAAAAAATTAGAGTGGAGGACCCTATTCAGCAGAGAATAAAGAAACGATGTGATGAATTTACGATTCATGCGCACTAGTCATCGGCGAAAAAAAAAACTCGTCCCAGGTTATAACACCTACGCAAATGTTGAGAAATTTCTACAAATTTCTTTCGACTAGTTTAAAATAGATTTTAAACTTACAAAAACTGATTAATGTGTAAAAAATATGGGCTTAATTCTTTCAGATTTGAACTCAGCAATGTTTCTTTGATACGTATACACATTTTTATTAATTCAAGTTGATTGGTTTAAAAATTATTAACAATTTGTAAATTTTGAACGATTTTTTTATATCTTTGTTAATAACACGTAAACCACTACACAGTTGTAAATGAAACTTGGTATACACATGCACTATACCTCCCTAAATTATAATTTACATACAATATATTTACACCTGAAATGTTTTTATAAGAGGATATTAAAAATACCCTATTGTTAAAATGGCGCTTACGCCTTTATGATATCATTACCCTTGGTATTATCGTCATTACTGATAACTGTGCTGATTAACATACCCACAAATTGTGAAATATTCGAACCGTGATAATTTATTTATTTATTATCAAAAGAGAAAAAAAAATTTATTTAGCATGACTTACATTAGAAGACCTCAGCTACTCGGCATCTCTGCAATCTCGTACTCAACTGCTCGGCATCTCTGCAAACTCGAACCCAACTGCACGGTATCTCTGCAAACTCGTTTTCAAAAACTCGGGATCTCGGCAATTTCCATTCACCTGCAAATTGACAAAAACATAAAAATTAAATTAATGTTTGCTATTGAATGCATTTTGATCGATTTCTAAAAAATAAATTAGTTAAAAACATTTGTTATTGTTCAAATTTTAGTTTGTTAATAATATCTTCACTATGAAATATTTAATAATTTATAAAATTGTACACTAAGCTTAACTATAATTATGAAACATTTTATTCTCATACAAACACATTATCAACTTATATAACCATTAATAAAGTTCGGATATTATTTAAACTTACGATTGTTATTAATCAATATTTCACTATTAAAACAATCATACATATGTATATTAACAATAACTGCATTTTTAGCAGCAAAATAAAATAGATATTTGCTTGAAGACGCCAGCTGTACAAGTTACGAGTAAAAACATTACAGACGAACACAAACGCGTTTAATTTGGAATGCCGACCGTAATTATGCTTGATTTTCTTAATTTAATGCAGATAGAAAATTTATTAACAAAATAAAAATAAAACAAAATAGGGGATGAACTTTAAAATGCAATCATTCATGAGTATTCGAATGTAAAATTTTATACCAATCAAAATTATACCAAATTTCGTTATCGAAATACCTATAGGTTTTTAATTTATATTACAAATACACACAGTTCAGATTCACTGATTTTTACTGAAAAGAAAATAATTCATTGTAACATACAATAAAATTATTATTTCGAATGATATTTGTATGTATGAGACAGAATATTGTTAGATAACAATAATTTTTAAAGTTGTAATTTAAGTTTGATCTTGTGAAAAAATTTACCACGTAATTTTTATAAGAAAAAACATATTTCCAACAAAAATAACTATTAATATACACTGCTGGACAAAAAAAATCGGACACTTAGTTTCTTAAATGTGTATTTTTGTTATCTCGAGAACTAGCTTCCTATAAAATGTAAATATTTTCTAAAGGAATAAATATGTATTTTATTTTTAATGTAAATTGTACGCTTTGAAAATGAGCTTAACGAATTCCATCCACGTTAATTAATCTAATATAAAGCAATGTTAGTTCCAATAATTGCAATACTCAAAATTTTCTAACAAATTATTTTATGTAGATTGTAATTCATAAAAAAAAAACAATATTCACATAAATATATTGAAATAAATTTTAAAGGTTACGAATAAAAATAATGTAACATGTGCTTACATTCCGAGAAGAAATTCTTTGGCCAGGCATATTCTACATTTTTAGCAACAATACTTTCTTCTGTTCATAATAATCTTATTCTGTTGTTGTTTATGGTACATTTGTCCACCAGAACACTTTTTGTGGTCAACAACCTGTTGAAGTTGACTCAATGTACGCAAATCCACAAAAATTCTACCCGTAATTTTACCAAATATAGTTAAACACTATAATATACTATCACAACAAGCATTTTCTTTATTATTTTCACTATTAAAACCATCATAAAATATCAAAAACGCTAATGAAATATGTTTGTCGTTGAGAAATACTACGCCTGTTCTTGACGAAAACGAACATGCCGTGCTCTGAGTGGACCGCGGTAGACGCTTTAGGCTCACCTGATTGGCTATAATAACGAAGCTTGTGATTGGTCATAAATGCCAGCGTTCGAATGCAACACCGAAGTATGAAATATTCTACCAATTTTGCGCTATTTGCGTTCATTTATTTCGAATATATTTATAAATATAAATTTCTGAATGATTATTTCTGACTTATATTCGTTAAATTCATCATTCAACAGTATGTATTATTAACAAAAGAGTGTATTAATTATTTATTAAGCAAATAAACTTGAAAGTGGACCAAATATACAACAAAAATAACATATTTTCCAAACAATGACGATGTAATCGCAAATATAAATAAGTGGCTGGCATAAGAAGAAAAGGAATTTATTTTCCAAAGGCATCGAAGCCCTTTTCAGCGATATCCAAATGTATTACTAACATATTCAGAGATTATTTTGAAAAATAAATTTGCTTTAAACGTTCCAGTTGTTTCTTTCCATGTTAGGTACGAAAATACGTTAAATGACCTTTGTATATGTTTCAAATTCACAAGAAAAACGAATTAGGATGCAAACTATATAGGGTGCACCACAATTTCGGTATAAACTTTACAGGCATATAGTATTATGACCAAAATGAGTTAAAAAATTTTAAACATGTGTCATATTTTTAATAGTTTCCGAGATAGAAAGTGGTGAAAATGAGTTGTTATATCAAAAATTATCAAGAGTGACGCCTGGTAAGCACCCACACAGTAAAATATATCGTCATCATTACCGATGTCTACATGTGTTGTAGATATTGGCACACCCAGAAATGGGTAATATGCCGTGATGATATATATATATATATATATATATATATATATATATATATATATATATATATATATATATATATGTATACATGGTACGTGGTCACTTCATATACGGGAATTTGCTCAACGCTGTCACTTCATATATAACGTTGTGACTTCCGAAAATGGAAGTGACAACGTTTCCCTATGTAATTTTATTTTTTCTAACACTACAAGGCAAAACAAGTCTAAATACGAAAATTTTGTTGGAAGTCAAATAGTACCCCCCATACCCTCAAAATTGTCACTTTAGTTCAAGCGTTTACCGCCGGCGCTGTACTCGCTATTAGTGATAGGTATGCACAATGCGATGTTACTTCCGTAGTGTATATAGCATTGGAAGGTACTTAGTCACTTCCAAAATTTGGCAACAGTGTATTGCAGTATGTTATTGTAGTTTGTGGAAACTCTTTATTAATATAATAATTTTTTATTAACAATATACAATTAAAAAGTATCACAAATTAATAAGTGAAAAATTCACAATAAAATGTAAAAATAATTACCGCTGTTTTCTATAGCACATACGGAGTATTTCTGTGAACTAATGATTATTTTTAGCACCTATTTAAAAATTTTAGCCAATAAGTATTAATAACAAATAACAATTAAATATCTTCTTATATATTAAAATCTATTTGTGATAATTTTTAACTTCTAAATTTCAATCGTGGTAATTCGGTTAAGAAGATTTAATAATTTTTAGCAAGTTTTTAACATTCTGCAACCAATAAGCAATAAAATGTCAGATGACAATTTATTTTTTTGTCATGTGTCAGTATTCGCGATTGGTGAAATTTTTTGACAAAGTTGCTTAATTTTACAACTAATGCCTGGTTTCAAAAGGGTATGTTATAAAATTACTACCTTGTTATAATTTTCAATAAATAGAAATAAATTCCACACGTGACATTTTACTGTTTACTACTTAATTTGGTTGGATGAAAATGTATTAATTTTTGAACAAACGGAAATGAAACCGGACATAAATTGCAAAAGTGCGGACATTAACTTATTTACAGTCTTGGAGGTTATTACATTTTTAAATAAATCCCAATAACAGCATGTTACCTACAAATTATTTTTCTGTAAATGAAATTTGTAATTTTCATATGATAAGTAAAAACAAGAACGTGAAATATGCATATAGTTAAATATTAATTCTTAGCGAGGGTATGCTTCATTTTCCTACCTTCTTCATAATATATAAGAAGTAAAATTCTGGTTTTTTACCTCTCGCTAAGAGGTATTGGAATCATGCCAAAAATCGCATATCCAGATTTTAGCGGACAAGCACGTTTTAAGGTCCCTATAATCCGATTACAACATTTTTACGATGATGTCCGTGTGTGTATGTAATGTATGTGTGTGTGTGTGTGTCTGTGTGTGTGTATGTTGGATCCACGGTTTCTCAAATACTATAAATCGTAAAGAATATTTAACTGCAGTTTCCTCAATCTGACATTCCTGGGAAGAGCTGATAGTTTCTTTAAAAAAATCTTGTAAATATTATTTTTTGAAAATAGGTATATTACATATATTGAAGAACATAAAATTCTATATCTGATACATTTAAAATTTTTATTATAACTTGAATAGATTTAGAGATAAAGGCAATGCAATATATAGAGTAATTTAATGTAGTACATCGCTGAGGCTAAGGCACTAAGGAAACCATTTGACAAATTCAAATGTTTATAACAAAGTAATGTTTATAACATAGTTTGTAAATGGCAGATGATAAAGTCAAAAATCAACAGTATTAGTGACATTCTGAAAGCTTTTTCTGGGAATTATATTTAATCTTTCTTATTGTTTTATTAATTAAATATTTAAAATTGTAAGTAAAATGCATATATCCATCAGATATACCGCCAATCTAGTTAATGAATTGGAAGAATCTGACATTTAAGAACTTCCTCAGACAATGAAAAATAGATATAATTAGAATTATATGTGTACAGAAGACATGTTAAATACAATAAAAACAATATTTGGGTAAACTTCTGTAATTTTTTTTGTTATAAAAGGACGGTGCAATACAATACTTATACAGGGTGTAAATTTTAAAACGGGCCATTGGGCTATAACATAGAAAAACAGTTTTTTAGACACAAAAATTTCTATATTAATTTATTGAAAAAATAATTGGTGTCTATTATAAAGAAAAAAATTACAATATTTTTAATACCAAACACCTTACATTTCTGTTTCACACAAAGCCAGAAAATAAATTTAAAAATCTGTTGTGGCCAGCACAAGACCTCTCGCCATTTCCATAGGCTATATAAGTATTGTATGGCACTTTGCTATCGAAATGTCGTTTTATAACAAAATATTACAGAACTTTGCCCAAATATTGTTTTTTATTGTATTTAAATATTCTTCTGCACACATATAAACCTAATTATACCTATTTTTCATTGTATGGGGAAAATCCTAAATGTCAGAGATTCTTCCAATTCATTAACCAGATTGGCGGTATTTCTGATGGATATATATATTTTACCTATAATTTCAAATATTTAATTAATAAAACAATAAGAAAGACTAAATGTACTTCCCAGAAAAAGCTATCAGAATGTCACTCAAACTATTGATTTTTGATACTGACATTGATATCTGTCTTTTACAAACTATGTTATACACATTTGAATTTGTCAACTGGTTTCCTTAGTGTAGTTTCGCCTACTCGACTTTATATCCCGATATTCTATATATTATAGCGTCTTTATCTCTATATATCTCTAAATTTAAATGTATCAGATGTAGAATTTTGTTCTTCAAAATTAGTAATATCAAAAATTTTTGACGTTTCAATATTCTCTGTAAATACTTTACAGTCAAGATTTTGGCGCTGTAAGATTTATAGAAATTTCTATAAGACTATAGCCCTTATAGTACTGTAACCTAGTTACAGATTAGGTATTTTCTTACAAACTATAACGTCTATAGAGCTTGTAGAACGTTACAGAATAGCACCATTAATTATTATATGTGAATTCGAAAATTGTATAACATGTGCATTGCTGGAAATAAGATAAATTTGAAATTTTTTTTATTACATGAAATGTCTTTCGTCTTTGATATTTTATTTTTTGATATGATCTGTATTGCACAAATTCTGCATCATCTTTGGACTAGGTTTTTTTTTTTTTGTAAAGTAATTAATTTAATTAGTGACTAGTAAACATAACATCTTAAATTTATAAATATAAAAGTTTGAATAACTGTGTCATTTGTTGTTAATATGTACAATAAATACAATTTTACGGTTAATTTCTTTCCTCGCCATAAAGTAAAGTTTTATGTAATATATGTAATAGCCGAAAATAGGGTATATCCCCATTTAATAAGCCCTTATGTCGTACATTATCCCAGATTACTTATAGTTGAAGTTGAGTGGTTTGGAGCGAATCTGCTGACTTGCAAACAATCTAGTATTTTTTTAGATATTTTTTAAATAATATAATAAACCAAATAGGGCACTTAAGTAGCACACAAATCGTAATTTTTTGTAGAAAATTCAGAATTGGGCATGCATGCTTTGGTGCGGTTCCGCAGACTTACAGCCAAGACAACAAAATTATGATTTTTTAAACAAAGATAATAGTTCAAAATTCGATATTGTGGCACTTCATTCACACAGAGTGAGACCTTTATTTATAATATACTTTATTTGGTGTTTTGCTTATATGTGCTTGCTAGTTTAGCCGACATAATATTTGGCAACGTTGCGGAAGTCAGCCCTACGCTTCAATATCTTGTATACAATTACAGTGATGGAAGTAACTTCGTATTTTAAGTATGTACAATTGTATACTAATTTTTAATGTAATATTTTCTTACCCCTCTTTTGAAAACCTTAATTTACAAGTTCCCCTAAGCCCATATATATAATTTTTAATAATATATATCCATTAATTAATATGGAAGTCAGGACGCCCTATTAACGTCACGGAAGTGACTCCTTAACAGGTATCAATATATATATATATATATATATATATATATATATATATATATATATATATATTTATTTTAGTTGGATTAAATTAGATTTTTTGTTTACCTTTGAGAGGTCATCTTAAGCCGCGTATAGACCAAAATAAACTGTTTGCTATTTATTCGCGAGCAGTTTAAGCACTATGCGAATAGTTCACACCACATATTTGAATTATAGACTCATGTTCGTCGTGTGCTCCGAAAAAGTTCCCGTTTGAAATTAGCAACGAAAAAAAAAATAGTCAAGATGTCTGATTATTATTAAAACAATCGACAAAAAGAAAAGACAAAATAGACGTAGAAGATAGTGGAGGAGATGTTTATTTAATATCGAGTACTTTTTACAAATTACGTTTTTTATAATTACTATCTTCTGTATTCCATAAATTTGGACAAAAACTATACGATTCTATTAATTTCTGATATTATTTTCGCTCCATTCCATTGTGCTAAATAAACTAAACACAAAACTAAACTTCAATG
Organism: Ophonus ardosiacus; assembly: GCA_943142095.1. NCBI lineage: Eukaryota > Metazoa > Arthropoda > Insecta > Coleoptera > Carabidae > Ophonus > Ophonus ardosiacus. The sequence continues at coordinate 43,823,019 of OW964833.1, read as the reverse complement.
TCCACAATAACTGCCGTCAAATGAGTATGGACTGGAGATTTCTACACTGTTGCCAATTTACGGGCTATGTTGAAAATGGAAAGTTATGAAGAAGCGGTAACACCGCATAGCAAGTAACAAAGGGCAGAGAAGGGGGAAAAATTGAGCATCAGTCCATTCTCCTTTGACGGCGAGTATAGTATACACAGGGCTCGTCAGTTCGCGAGCAGCTAGCGAATTTGGTGTTATATGACATTTGCTTTAATTTGACATTTTATAAAAAATAGTGCAAAGAAGACAACCCAGTTACTATGATGTTAATATAGATATGAATGATTATCTCAAGCAACGTAAGATAAACACTCATATATTAATATTACAATAACTGTGCACGACTTTGCAATATAAAATGTCCTTTTGAAATTTCAAATGAAATACATTTTTAACCCATTTAAATAAATTTATTCTATAATAATCGCGTATTTTGTATACAGGTTTAAACAACAGTTTCTAATAGATTTCGAAAGATTTTGATGTATAAATTATTTACGGCCATATTGTAATACGAATATTTGGACATTCTAAATACGAACCCAAACTCATAATAGTTCAGCCGGTTTACATTTTCAACAAACAGGGGCGAGTTTCTTTATTCAACAACTATTCATGCGCTGAATTTCATCAGAAATTGAAAATGACGTCAAGATGAATAGCTGATGGATTCGTTGGATAGCCGCTGCGAACGAATAAAGAAACGGGTTGTTGAAAAGTGCGATGAATCTCCTAACCTTAAATATTAACTGACAGTTAACCACCAGTTAACGGAAAGTTTTATACTTAAAAGATTCTTCATCGAAAAATGAAGAATCTGCTATGAAAGTCATAATGATAAAATCATGTACATCTATAATCATCTCCTTTCCGTTGTGAACGAGATATGTTTTCTTATTTGAATAATACTTTTGGTTTTCTTTGCATAATATTACACCCGCAAGCATGAAACAAAAGCAAAAGTCAAAAATATAACCTAAAAACATTTCGTATTTACGATGGATAGTGCGCGGTAATTAGGAACGGTATGATGAATTTCATCTGCAATAGGGTCCTCAACCATAACAGAAAATTGAGTAAAAAGTTAGTTATATTGAAAGTAGATAAGATAAAATCATAATTGAGACGATAAGTTTTTTAAAAATTGTTAGTTTTTGAAATATTAGTGATTTTAAGCATGTATACATCTACGTCACAACGATTGTTATCTTTCTCGCGCAGCCTACTACAGAAACTGGTGCGAGAAAGATAGCTATAGGTTTCTTTAAAAATCAAATGCAGTTGAACTAAAAACAATTATGACTTTTTAATACCACAAATTGTTTCAAAATTAAACAAACTTTCATTTAAAATAATAAAAAAATTAGAGTGGAGGACCCTATTCAGCAGAGAATAAAGAAACGATGTGATGAATTTACAATTCATGCGCATTAATGCGCACTAATCATCGGCGAAAAAAAAAACTCGTCCCAGGTTATAACACCTACGCAAATGTTGAGAAATTTCTACAAATTTCTTTCGACTAGTTTAAAATAGATTTTAAACTTACAAAAACTGAATAATGTGTAAAAAAATATGGGCTTAATTCTTTCAGATTTGAACTCAACCATGTTTCTTTGATACGTATACACATTTTTATTAATTCAAGTTGATTGGTTTAAAAATTATTAACAATTTGTACATTTTGAACGATTTTTTTTATATCTTTGTTAATAACACGTAAACCACTACACAGTTGTGAATGAAACTTGGTATATACATGCACTATACCTCCCTAAATTATAATTTACATACAATATATTTACACCTGAAGTGTTTTTTAAATTATTGAATAATTATAGTCAACATTTTCCACAAACAAATTATAAAATCTATCCAAATTTCTACAAATATCTTTAGACTACTTTAAAAGAAAAATTTTAAACCTACAAAAACTGAATATGTTATTTAAGTATTCCGCCATTTAATACTGGGTTACATCACCTTTATTAGCAATACTAGCTTTAATTCTATTACGCATTGTATCCCTAAAGCCCTGGACATTTTCCTGTGAGTATTGTCCCATATGTCTTGCAAGGTAAATTTTACTGTAGGCACTTGATTTTTACGAAGTTGTTTTACATTATACCAAAGCAAATCTGGACTAGAAGATGGCCCTTAATATACCGGTTGAACTATTATCACCAGTCATTTGGCCCACAGTTTTTTAAAGTTTTAACTAAGTATATATTTAAAGTATCCGAAAGAATTTTGTAGAAATTTCTAATCATTTGTCTAGATTTTATAATTTGTTGAAAATGTTAACCGGTCGAATTATTATGAGTTTGGGCTCGTAAATATAAACAAATAATTTATTTAGTACATTAGCAATTTTTTTGCAAAAAAAATACTTAAGCAATATAAACTTACTATTATTATTAATTTGCAACAATATGAAACACTAAATATATGTATTTTAATTTATAAACATTAAGACATTGGAAGAAATTACCGCATGATTTTTATAGAAATAAACACTTTATCAATGCAAATAATTATTAATATAGTTGAAACATTGTTTAAACTTACTATTGTTATTAATTTGCAAAAATATAAAACAACAAACATATTTATTTTAGCGTAATGTATCTTTAACTATGTATGAGTGGCAGATGAAAATCTAATATTCCACGTACTAGCGAGACAGAACTGTTTCAGGTAGTCACTCAACTGTAATAGTATTGGCTAATAACTAGATTTGTACTAGTTAATTTTTATTCTACGATTCGACTCGTAGATTATAAAGTATTGTTGCATTACCACCAATATTAGCTGTTCCAACCAAATAAATACATTTAATAATGACCACAGATATATAAAATAAGAGATAAAAGATAAATATCCACTTACATTTAATGATATTTGTATGTAGGAGACAAAATACTATTAGATAACAATCATTTTTAAAGTGATAGTTAATTTTTATAACAACGTATTTCCAACAAAAATAACTATTAATATAATTGAAACATTGGATATATGTATTTTGAATCAATAAAATTAAACCCTCCAAATATTATATTCTTTATTTTGGATTAAAAGGAAATTAAATATATTGGGTTTAAGACTGCTATTTTTCCTAAAATACATTAAAACTACTGTCGTACGGAGACTTTTTTGTATGACTGTTCGTGTAAGCAAATGAATCATAAATGTCTCAGGGACGTGTATGGAAAACTTGTTATGAATCATGTGTCTCATGGGACAGTCAATGTGTTAAGAGGATATTAAAAATACCCTATTGTTAAAATGGCGCTTACGCCTTTATGATATCATTGCCCTTGGTATTATCATCATTACTGATAATTGTGTTGATTAACATACCCACAAATTGTGAAATATTCGAACCGTGATGATTTATTTATTTATTATCAAAAGAGAAAAAAGAATTTATTTAGCATGACTTACATTAGAAGATCTCAGCTACTCGGCATCTCTGCAATCTCGTGCTCAACTGCTCGGCATCTCTGCAAACTCGAACCCAACTGCTCGGTATCTCTGCAAACTCGTTTTCCAAAACTCGGGAACTCGGCAATTTCCATTCACCTGCAAATTGACAAAAACATAAAAATTAAATTAATGTTTGCTACTGAATGCATTTTGATCGATTTCTAAAAAATAAATTAGTTAAAAACATTTGTTATTGTTCAAATTTTAGTTTGTTAATAATATGTTCACTATGAAATATTTAATAATTTACAAAATTGTACACAAAGCTTAACCATATTATGAAACATTTTATTCTCATACAAACACATTATCAACTTACATAACCATTAATAAAGTTGGGATATTATTTAAACTTACGATTGTTATTAATCAATATTTCACTATTAAAACAATCATACATATGTATATTAACAATAACTGCATTTTTAGCAGCAAAATAAAATAGATATTTGCAGTGCCGGATTAACCATGAGGCGCATGAGGCGCGCGCCTCAGGGCCCGGGCCTGTTAGGGGCCCGGATACGGCACCATTTTGTCGAATTTTTATTTTTTTAGAGTTATATTTTATTTACTTTATGAGTTTATTTCTGTTGTAATTGTTTTTCTGTTTGATTTTTGAAATAAATTATATTTTTGGAGTCTTATATGTTATTATAGGGGCCCGAAAATTGTTAGCGCCTCAGGCCCGAAAATACCTTAATCCGGTCCTGGATATTTGCTTGAAGACGCCAGCTGTACAAGTTACGAGTAAAAACATTACAGACGAACACAAACGCGTTTAATTTGGAATGCCGACCGTAATTATGCTTGATTTTGTTAATTTAACGCAGATAAAAATTTATTAACAAAATAAAAATAAAACAAAATAGGGGATGAACTTTAAAATGCAATCATTCATGAGTATTCGAATGTAAAATTTTATACCAATAAAAATGATACCAAATTTCGTTATCGAAATACCTATAGGATTTTAATTTATATTAGAAATACACACAGTTCAGATTCACTGATTTTTACTGAAAAGAAAATAATTCATTGTAACATACAATAAAATTATTATTTCGAATGATATTTGTATGTATGAGACAGAATATTGTTAGATAACAATAATTTTTAAAGTTGTATTTAAAGTTTGATCTGAAAAAATTTGCCACGTAATTTTTATAAGAAAAAACATATTTCCAACAAAAATAACTATTAATATACACTGCTGTACAAAAAAAATCGGACACTTGGTTTCTTCAATGTGTATTTTTGTTATCATATATTAACTAAGTATTTATGCATAAACAAACGAAAAATAAATATGAAAAAAATAAGAATTTCGCTTACCTTTGATGTTAATCTAGGACCACGAACAGCAAATAAAACTGGCAGCAAAGAGCGTGTTAAAATTGCAACAAAGTTCTCAGCAACTATTATCGGCTAGGCATTGTTCATATCATCAATAAATGTTCATAAATTTGATCACTTATTTCATCAAATGTCATTTAACATCACAATGTTCCTTCAAAACACACGTTCTTTCTCAATTTCATCATAAAATGTCATTAAAATATCGTAAACACTGTTTAAATAATTATTTGTGATGATTAATACCCAGTTACGTTCAATGTACACGAAATAACTTGGAATGTTGTACAAAATTGGTACAACGAGAAAAGAAGATCGCGTCTTCGCGAAGCAGCGCGACATGGACTCACCGCGAGCTGAATCTAGAATGAATCATGTTCATGGCGTCAACTCACGTTACTTTCATAAGAGAATGTGTGTTGGAGAGAGATAGAAGATACCCAACGTCAGATTGATGAAGGATAATTTGGAATTATCAATTATCATTAAATGATAAATAATCTTTTTAAATACATGTCATTTTATATGTCATTCATGAAAAAGGACTTAAAACATTTGTAGATTTTCATATTTCCGAGAAATCGGCGAAAATTCAACGACTTGAAGTTGGAACTGTCAGATGTTAACAAAGAAAATTGTTAATTGTTGTTATTGGCTTTGTTTAAACATTACAGTAATATGTTTTTGAATAAAAATGAGCCTTAGTAATCCTATTTTAATATTCCATGCTTGCTTTTACTGTAATTAATAATAAATTGTTGTAATATGTCAAAGTAATATAGTACCTTTACCAATTATTTATGTATTTGTTTAAATAACTTTGCAATATATTTTTATTAAAAAATGATGCTTATTATTCATATTATAATATTCTATAAATAATTTTTTATTATTTATTTATAAATTGTCAAAATTTGCAATGTTTTCATTGTAGATTTGAAAATAAACATTTAATACGTACCTGTCCTTTCCCCGCCATAAATCAAGTTTAAATCCCTTAAAAACAGTATATCTGGTGAGAGAATCGGTCATAACGTAAAACATACACGTACCTATTTAATTTGACCTATTCATTCAAGAAAAAATAAATAAATTAGAAAATGTGACATGACCCCATTACAATAAACAACTTCAACAATATAAAGGTTTCCAGAAACTTTTTTCGGAGTCTGTACATATTTCAAAAATCTATAAATTTATTCACAGTATCTGTTTACAAAATTTGAACTTAACAAAATCATAAATGAATGAAAAGTAAATTACAATTTTTCTGTAAGTTCAGGCACGGCTTTGAATAAATCGGCAACAAGACCATAATCAGACACTTGGAAAATGGGTGCATCGGGATCCTTGTTGATACAAACAATTGTTTTGCTGTCTTTCATGCCGGCTAAATGTTGGATAGCACCAGAGATGCCGACAGCGATGTATAGATCCTTATAAAAAAAACAATTCATTATCATTTCTTTACTTCAATATTTGTATTTCACTTATTATTAATTTTTATGGGCATTCGAACTATGTAGATTAATTTGAGTGATTCATCAAATTATAGTATAGATAACAAAATTAAAACATTGATATATTCAAAGATAAGCTCTTATCACGAACTTTACAAAAATACAAGAGAAAGTACACATTTATAATTTTTAGAACGAATATCATGGGCTCGTGTGTTCCTTTTATTAGATGATTAACATTATAGGACGTTTCGGGTAACAAAATGTATCGTTACGTTTATCGTTAGGTTAGGTAGGTACCTACGATAATTAATTGTATGCTGATGTTGGATACATTTTGTTATCCGAAACGTCCTATAATGTAAATTATCTAATAAAAGGAACACACGAGCCCATGATATTCATTTTAAACATTTCCGTAAGTTCCCAAAATTTTATCATTTTTTTTTATAAATGCGAAAATATATTACACTTTCAAAACGCGAGGATTTTTTCCGCTATATATATTTTTATAAATACTTAAATACTAATAAACTACAATATACTAAATTTAAGATAAGTAAAAGAAAATAAGAACAAAATGAAATTTTCAAATTTAACAGCCGCACAACATTGCAAATGGTTTAGAACCTCTGGTAACAACAGTCAAGACAACAGCTGCTGAGAGAGAAAGCACGGTATGCTATTGCTCTCCACCACTGTGTTCGCTTACCTCGTAAGGCGGAAAATGCTGGATACCAAATATTTGTAATTTTTTTCATCGATAAGCCGAATTTTATAAAAAGAAAAATTAGGGAATATAAAAAATCAAAAAATCGTGGAATCCCCCATTAAAATACAATATAGAAACGTCAAATATTTCAGATAAAATTGTACATCTTTTAAGAGCGTTTTATATTAATAATTTTAAACTTAATCGAAACTAAATACATACCACAAATGTATGAATAAAGAATAAATACTTACGGGAGCAACAATTTTACCAGTTTGGCCAACTTGAAGATCGTTTGCAACGAAACCAGCATCAACAGCAGCACGGGAAGCACCAACAGCGGCGCCCATCTTGTCAGCAAGATCGTACAACAGCTTGAAGTTGTCTCCTGACTTCATTCCTCTTCCTAAAACAACCAAAAACGAAAAAGTTCAGCATCAATTATTCTTTCCTATGCGATTAAAATTTCAATAGGGTACTATACCATAGTCAAATTTTAGCTATTTTAAATAAGAAGACGAAAATATACATAAATTAATGAATATTTGTGAAATTTTTTTGTTTAAATATTGATTAGGTCGCAAACTACAAGCGATTGAAGTTGATTACTAATTGAGTATGACGCATTAGGTCCTAAGAATTTGATTGGTCGCCTGATTTTAAAAAGGAGATTCGCGCTTCTGATGCGGTCACCTTTAAAAGATTATGAACTGTCACGTTGATGTATAAGCTAACAAAAAAAAAAATAACAATTTTGTGTTTGATGAATTTTTATAATTATAATATCTAGTAATATTAACAGTAATAATGTATTTATAATTGAATCAATTTGTAATATTAATTAAATTAATAATAATGTCAGAAATTTGAAACATTGAAACTTCAAAACAAACAAACACTAGCGCCATCCGCCGTCATACTTTGTGTCATAATATTATCAAACTGTTTCAATGTTCTATAATTTATTAGGAAAAAAATGCTTATTATTTATGTTATTTATGCTTAATAATAATTATTATAATTTTTACTAGTTGTATAACTAAAAATTCATGTTTCTATGCCCATTAACTATTTAAACGTTATTTTTTAACACCCGATATTAGAAATAAAAATTGTATAACTAAAAATTCATGTTTCTATGCCCATTAACTATTTAAACGTTATTTTTTAACACCCGATATTAGAAATAAAAATTACAAATTTTATTTAATAAGTAAATGATCTGCACAAACAAATACTTGTTTTATATTTGGACTTAAATTTTATTAATCTTTTCTCCTTTCATCTTTTGGTTTTATATTATATTTTAGTGTAATATTATATTTTAGTGTAATTTTAATTAAAATTGTATCCAAGCAACATTTCAGAAGATTACTAAAATTAATATTTTTCACTAACCTCCACTGATAACAACTTTGGCGCTAGTAAGATCAGGTCGGTCGGACTTGGTGAGTTCCTGACTTACGAATTCGGTGAGCCCAGTGTTGTATTCGCCAGCAGGTGCGGTTTCAGTCTTAGCGGAGCCCCCTTCAGCTGTGTCCATTTCGAAGCTGGTACCTCGCACACTGACAATTTTTACTGGATCCTTAGACTTTAGGGTTAAGATTGCGTTACCTATAAAGGAACATGCATTTGACAATACCTTGTTATTATAAAACATTTCCATATATTTAAATATCTTATTATCTTGTTTATTATAAATTATAAAGAAAAAAATGTTTAAATAATTTTTATACGCTTTTTTTAAGTAGAATAACGTGATGTATTTAGATTTTTTCAAAATTTAATAATTCTCGAGATGTAACACAAAAATATTTTTTATATGTTAAAAATAGTCTCATCTTTTTTCTTATTAAGGTAAGGTGGAATAGCAGCAGACGTCCAGCGACGCGCTGTTACCAAATTGTGTTGCTTTGCTATTCATTCAATCAGTTCACTTTCTGATTATATTTTTCTTTTTATTTAATAATTAAAAATAATGCTTACTCATTATTATAATTTACTGTTAAATTAAAAAATATATATTTTATAACCATTTATTACAATCATTACGACGGGATTTTTACACCATTTCAACAACTCTCAATTGACTACGGAGTACCTAAAGAACCACCTTAAATTAAAATACGTTTTGTTTTTGAAGTGGAATGGGGACGTTTAGTAAGGAACTAATGGCGCTGTAGTTCCTGACACATTTATCCCCTCCAGATTTTTTGTTATCATTCAACTGTCAATCTGACATTTGTATATTATATAACCAAACAAAATGCCTTTTTGCTGTGTAAAGGAATGCAGAAATAAAATAGGGCATTCATTTCCAAAAACCGAAAACATAAAAAATGCTTGTTCACATTTCACTTCACACGCGGTATGCTTTATACTGCGCAAACGCGAACATGCGAATTAAAGGTTCGTTCAATCGAAATTAGATTTAGTTTTATGATATTCATATATAACACAATTTAACAGTAAATTATGAGAGTATTCATTACACGTTTTGTGAATGGATTGGACATACATTTTAAAACAATGATTATGTATAACAACTAAAAAAAGCTATTGCAATCGCAAAATAATTTTTCCTTACCAGCATAGATGCTGCGGACAAAGGTATCGGGTGCCTTGATATCAATCACATCTGATACAGGTGACACATCCAACTTAGCTGCGATTCTTGGCAATATAGATTTGCCAAAAGCGGTAGCACCAGCAAGAATATGTGTGAAGTTGAACTGTTTCTGAGTTGCAACTACGACAGGAGTAATGTTTTCTGCTGTGAACCCCTTGAAGGCATCACCTTCAGCTACAATTACCCTCGCTAAGCCATTTGCTTTGGAGATTGCTTCGGCAGCCTAAAAATATTGGCTTGATTCTATTCAAAAAAAATTTGAGCTTGTACTTACAGGTCCACATTTTGTGCCTACAACCAAAACAGAAACTTCACCTCCAAGTTTCTTAGCAGCCGTCAGAACGCTCCTAGTGATTGGATTTAATGTTTCATTGTTGTGTTCTGCTATAATTAAAGTACTTTGAAATCTTTTCAGTCCATTTGATATCTGTAAAAATAGAAATTATTCGCCAAATGTTAAATAATACACTCATCTCATCTTACATTATTATTTAGTTGTCGGGAAAATGTTGAAATCATCTTGAAATCTAAGCAAAATAAACCTACTTTAGTACAAATAAATATAACCACAAGTAAGCTCGCTGCATTTACCTCAAATTTTGATGATTGTAGTTATATCATTAGATAATTTTTGATTGAACCTACGGGTTCAAAGTCGACTTGCTCAACAGGGCAATGTCAAAATCGCTAGCAGTACGCCATGAAGTAGGTTCATATCATTTTACAGCGGTCGTGAAACAGTAAAATCTTACAGTGAATAACAAACTGTTTCTTGTACCTAATGCACACGACGAAACTTTTGGCAGTTTTCTGAAATTTGTTTCCAAAGAAGATGTACGAAGCGTTTTCCGAAACTTAACAGAGCCGTTAAAGCTCGATAAGTTTTTGGAAACTATTTGACATGCACCTAACTTATCATCTATTATGACATTTTGTAAAGACAAAGAGCACAGACCAAAAATATACTATATAACATATTTTTGGTCTGTGGCAAAGATGGACATACGCATCGTCCTAATGATCATTCATCAACATGTCAGTCATCAAAATATTATTTAAAATAAAATTTTTGAAATCTGTATTATAACTAGCATTACAACTTTTATAACTAGTATTACCACTTTTTTAACTGGTATTACCACTTTTTTCAACTTTTAGGCGTTACAGCACTCAGCACATGAAATTAAAATACAATAATACTTACATGCTTTATTCTTTGGGTGACCAGACGTCCCGGTTTTCAACTAAAAATCCCGGTGTCTCGAAAATAATTTTCGGGATGGGCGTTTGTCATTAATAAGGTCCTCCACTGTTATATTTTTATTATTATTTTAAATGATACTTCGTTTAATTTTGAAGCATTTCGTAGTATTAATATGACGTCACGGCTAAGCGACACCTATTGCTATCTTTTTTTTTCTTTTAAAATCTCGCAACAGGTCAACAGGATTAAATCCCAATTACTGAGTAGGTTCACCTATACAAACATCCATGCCTTAGTGGGATTCGAACCCAGAACCCCGAGCGCACTCATGACTAAGAGGCGTTGCTTTAACCATTGAGCCGGAGCCGCACCAAACTGTATAGTAGGCTGCGAGAGAAAGATAACAATAGTGTGACGTCACAGTGGCACTGACAACAAATTTCAAATACTTCAAAGAATTTTTTTTATTTCAATCGTTATTTATTAATACTTTAAGTATAAAGTGTATTATTACTTTTGATTGTGGTAGAGGATTCCATTCTTAATATTCAATTTACAAGAGATTTCGTTTTATAAAGCAAGAATAAAATGGGGGATTACACCATTTTTTTTTATAATTTCATCTGAAAATATTAGGAAAACTAAGACTATTAATGAAAATCCGATGAAAAAATTCCTATTAATAAGCGAGTTATAGTCTCCCAAATTTTGAAAAGATTGACGTGACGTCACATTTATATGTTTTTATATCAAACTGTTTTCATCATGGACCTAAATGTTCTTGAAATATATGCTATTTTAAGTTATATTTACATAAAAATAAAGAAATATTATAACACTGTATAAGTCTACATACTTTATAATTACAGGTGTATTTAAATTATTAAGTTTAATGCAAGAAATTTATGTTAAAATAAAAACTGTTTGGAAACTGCAGTACAGGAATGTTAGCCCCTCCTTTCGAATTTGAATTTCTTAACTTCCATTGGTAGTAATCCCCACCTCCTAACACGCTATTTGTAATGTATGTATAGGCGGTTTTTCGGTCGCCAATCAAAATATTTTCATATGGACCTATTAAATTTTTATGACTCTGTGACGTCATTTTAGATGTGCCATCTAGCGATTTTTTTCTGAATCGCTAGGTAGGTGACACCATGTTGCCAAATAACGAAAGATAAATCAAATAAATTTATACTTGTTAAAAATTATGAAGAAAATGACAAAAAATATATGTGTTACAAACAGAAATATATCTAATAAAAAAAATATATATGTTATGTAAAATATATGTTTAACTAGAGATTATAATATCTGTTCTTTAAAAAAAAATCATTTGACAACTATGCTATTTACTGTCACTTTTCGATTGTTCTGGTATACGGGACAAAACAATTTTTATCATAAAAACCAAAGCATAATAAGTTCTCAAGTTTGAAGTACAGATATGCAGGAACATATAAGAACAAGAAAATAATTTCGTAAATATTGTACAGTACGTAATACATACATCATCACAATTGTTGGCGTACCACATATTCCCTAAGGATCTGAATAAGACAAAGCATTGGGGTAACGAATTGAAAATTGATACAGAATTATTGAAAAAAACTTTATAAATATCTTATGTGGTTTTGCATATTTCTTTTGACTACGATAACAGTTGGCTTTAACGCACACAACTGTATCGCTTTCTTCTAATATTTTGATATCGTGTATATAACCTTCTTTAGCTTATATCTTCTTTTCTGATTTCCATTTGTTCTTCCTCTCTTTTTGAAGTATTCATCGCAAGTACTATACCTAAATTGAGTCAGTTTTATTAAATTTATTGTACATGTATTTGCTGCCATTTTTTAAATTCAAATGTTTTACACTTTGTCACCCACCTGCGCTAAAATTCAACTGCGCACTATGCACTTCTCACTTTTATTAATATCTCTCTCTTTTAATTTAATAGGTCCATTCGATTGAGCTGTAATCCCCCATTGACCTAATAAACTTCCACATGTGTGTATAAATAAAAAAACGCATATAAAATGAGAAAATTCATTATTATTGTCATTCATGATAAAATATACGTATATTTGGTAATCATTACACGAGGTACGATTAAAATGCTCGATGAATGATAATAAATTACAAATACTATTCAAATACTTTCTATTAAAGTGTTCTCGGCTTATTATTATCTGAACTTTTTGATCATATCTCGTACTTCAATACATTATTTCAACAAAATAATCCATTATATGAGAAACAATATTTAAAACATGAAATATTGTTATTTATTTGTCAGTAGCAATATAAATATATACATAAATAAATATACAAAGCGTTTTATCTTACATTAGCTGACATAACATTCAGTTTTGCCTGCAAGTATATACATGCTTCCCTCTGTTCCATAATTTCTCTCACCAGATCAGTTTTTTTAATTTGTAAAATTTTATTCTCCTTGCTTATCAAATCCATGAATTCGTCCAACTTATTCGTATCTATATTATAAGAGTAAGCATTGTGAGGTGCTTGTTGTTGATTATTTGCGATACAATACTTTAGCAAAATAACTTCTGATTTTTCTGCAGCTATTTGTGAAAGCAGAGAATCCTTCAGTTCCATCAACGCATTATTCTGATGCTGAATTAAACTGATTGCTGCATCAGGTATCTGAGATTTACTAGGCTCAGCACTTTCTGGATCAAGATGAACTTTTGGAGGATGCTTCACCTGAACTTGAACTTCGGAAGTTAAAGTTTCTACAGGTTTCACATCATTTACAACAGGTTTAATCTCGTTTACACTAATTTCTTCGGGAAAATCGACGCTAGAACTTGCTTCAACAGGTTTTTCTTCTTGAATTACTTGTTTCGAAATATGCAGAGTATCGTCATCGGAACAAGACAATGATTTTGTCATTTTTGATTCTTCTGGAGCGGAGAACTCTTCGAAACTTTTCTTGGACTGTTCGTTACATTTCTGAATACTTCTAAGTTTACGCTGAATATAAAGATCAAAATTGCTTAGTCATAGATAAGTTCAGGTTGTTTTATATTTTATTACTTGTAATAACAATAAAAAATATTGTCAAACTTGCTATTACAACTTCATGACCAGATAATATGCATATTATACTAATTTTCTTCTATTTTAAAACTATTATTTATATGAATTATTTGCAAAATTTAATGCATTCAATGCCATAGATCTTCCTCATAGGGCCCCCAAAAAAATAAAGTTCAATTTTTACGTTCAAATAATATTTCTAAAAAATATTCAACTTTTCATTCATAATTTTGTTAATAAACTTCCGCGACATTATATTGTGACGTCACTCCACAACGAGTCCTAACAAGATCTGATACGCTAACTGGTGGCGAAAGATGGAACTTGCGAAAAGAGTACTGTTTGAACTGATTAGTTTCCAGTAACATAATTCCGTATCATAATATAAAACAGAAAATAATTATTACATATATTACTTTTAGATTACAAATTGCAAGCAAAAAGAAAATAAAAAAAAAACCTTTCGTATTAAGAGTATAAGATCTTAGTTTCAATAGGGTAGTTGCGCATTTTCCAATTTTTTTTTTTTCTGAAAGAATTGTTCAAATTATTTACTTTAATACATGTTTTACGTCTGCCAACTGTATATTTTTCGAAATATAATTTAAAATAAAAAATCTTATTTCAAATTTTCCCGAGTGACGTGTGTTATTAATACCAATCACAGTCTTTCTTGCCCTAGCGGTACACTCTCGGTAGTACACTTCGTACTAACATTGTTTACGCATATGACAGTATCGTGTGTGTCAAATTATTTGCATATTGTCTAAGATATTCATTCAATTTTGTTTTTGCATAAGAAACAATACAGTAGTTGACTACCATTCTTACCTGAAAAGATTTATATTTTTGAGAGATGCACTATTTCAAGAGAAATTATTCATTTTCACACAAATCCATTAGTTTCATTACCTTGTCTTAAATTTGCTGACATAGAAAAGAAAAATAAAATATGATTTTAACACGAATCAGTCGTGCTACACATAAAACATAGGTCAAATGTCAACTAAAATTGACATTTATGTACATTCCCTAGAGTGTACACGGCGAAGAAAAAGAAGTCGTAGCCACCTAGTGGCAAAATTATGAAGTGTATATAAGAATTAAACATCAGAAAATATTTGATATTCGAGTAAATAATTATAAAATATACGTACTGTTAAATAATACTTTTGTATCTGTTATTTTACTTTTAGAATTATACTGTAAATATTTGTACGATACAATTAAAACATAATAGGGTCATGCCAAAAAAAAATGTTGCTAATATTTTTATAAAAATAGAATCTATGACACTTATTATCCATACTGCAACATAAAACATACCAAAATATAATACTTTTCATTCATAATTTACATAAAAGATATTCGCGCTACGATTTTCTGTGACGTCATGTATCGGCTACTCACACAACGACACTAGTCACACGTACATGAAGGTCACAATGTCACAAACTTCAAACGCGAAGTTAAACGCAAGATCAGAGTAAACTAACAAATATTTATAAAGCTGTCACAGGAAAAGTGCGCTCTATTCAATCTTTTTTGTTTCATTAAGATTTAATTATTTCATTAGAGAAATATTATTTTTAATTGCAGGTTTGTGTGCTTGATATATAATTTAATACATAAAAGTGCAATAATTGTATATTAATAATGATAAAACATGCTGAAGAAGAACTGTGCAGATCCAACTTGTGGAAACAATTTATTAAAAAAACCCAAAAAAAAACTATTTATAAACAATTTTAATTTACATTTTGTCCGCCAGAGTGAACTGGAATCGTTCAGATACATGACGTATGCACTCACGTGACCTCATTAAGATTTGAAATTGACCCCTATTTTAAAAAAAATATATCTACAAAATAATGCACACAAATGGCGTGAAAATATTATTTACATATACTGTGACCCGTAGACTTCCAGGAAAAAAATAAAACAGAAAATGTGGCATGACCCATTTGTACCTGTTATTTTACTTTTAGAATTATACTGTAAATATTTGTATGATACAATTAAAACATAATTCAACTTCTTCGCTTTGTCGTAGTATTACAAGAAGCTTGTATGAGTCATACACACTTGGTAGAACTATATAATTATTAATAATCTACGTGACAAGAATTCCACCGCGAACTTTATTTATGGAAATTATGAATGAAAGTTTTATATTTTCTAATATTTTTTACATAAATATGTTTAGAATTAGTTTATATTTCATTATTAATAGGAAAAAATAACATTTATTTTTTCGCAACTACCCTACTATACCGCGATTTCGTTTTCTTTACGATTAATATAATTTGCTTTCTATTTTGTAAAAATAAGAGTTGGTAACTCTAAAATGTCTGAAAAGGAAGATCTACGTCTCAAGTTTTAGGCGCCAAAAATTATTTTTTAAATTTTCAAAATACTACAAAATACTTACTTTTAGGTTTGTGATCATACGTTGTACCTCCCACAAAAGCTCTTCACGATTCTTAGATACAAATCCTGAATTCATTTCAGAATGAATCTGAGCTAACAATGATTCTTGTTTACGTAATTCGCAAAGAATATCGACACTTTCTTCAGGAAGTTGTACGGTATTTGGTATTAATGGAGGGCAATATCTACAACAAAATGTACAATATAAACATAAAAAATTGAATATTACATATGCAACCTACTTAAATAATACAGTATCTTTAAACAGCGATTTGCAATGGCACAACAACGCAGTCAAAAGTCTATGGCTCATTTGTAATGTTGGGCTCAGAGCCATCGCAATACTTTGGGCATTCATTTTTGTAAGTTTTTCCTATAAAAAAATAATTAATAATGCAAAATATATAGAATAACTTACAGAACTAACATTATTTGTTATCGTATCTAAGTGTAAAATAGTCCACGCTAAAAGAACTCTGTTATACGGCGGTAATTTTTCAACAAGAGACATCAGACTGACTTCTCTTGACGCTACATTTTGGATAGCAGCTGCTTCTTCGAATTGGGTCAGTAAATCTACTAATAAGGGATCTGGAAGTTCTCTGAAGAAAGAAAAAAATATTAAAATATACAGATTGATCAAGAAATACTGTTTCAGTTGGCAATACTTTTCTGGCGATTTTTTGCGCAACAGTTGGCAAAATGAAAACAGACATGACAGAACACCAATTTTACGAAAATTACTGAGTTCATATGCAGTTTTAAAACTGGTTTCAAAACGTTTTTAGTTTTGGAAATGCCATGTATACAGTGTCAATTATCTCAAACCAAAACTAAAATTCATGGATGTGACTTGAAAACTAGTTTCAAAATAAACTGACATTTGTAGTTCTAGTGCGTGTTACGAAAAAAAATAAAATAGAATTTTCTAAATGCGCATGAGCTGAAACTGTAGAATTCATTTGAAAATTGCATGTAAACAGTTTCGCGTAATTTTCTCTGAAAACTGGAACTGTTTTCAAAACTGCATGTAAACATAGTATGTCATGATCCAACGTAAACATTTTATTAATACAAGATTAACAAATATGACGTTTAAATTAAATATTTCAAATGTAGTTGTGAATTGACAACCTGAAATAAGTATAGGATACAGTCCTACCAATATCAACAATTTTTTTTTTTTTTTTTTGCCAACTGAAACAATATTTTTACGGGAGCAAAAGCATATATCTGGTGTCTGGTCGCGAACCTGGGGGAACCGGGTTCGATCCCGACCGATGCCAAATATTTCCAATTTTAAATGGCACAACAGTGACCCCTGTGGTGCACCCTCCACACCAGCTATGAGTGCCCGTGAGGTGACGCCTGGTAAGCGCCCACACGGTAAAATATATCGTCATCATTACCGATGTCTATATATGTTGTAGATACTGGCACACCCAGTAATGGGTAATATGCCGTGATGATATATATATATATATATATATATATATATATATATATATATATATATATATATATAGGTATGCAACGAAACGCGGAACATAGGACTTTAATATAGGATTTTAAAAATGTGCGAAAATTGACTCTCCTGTACATTGTAGAGCAAAAATATGAGAATGAAAAGTTGTTTAGATTTAATTTTTACTTTTAAAAATTCATCAATTAATACAATAGAATATCTGCAGCACTAGATATTTAGAAAGTAAAATATGACATTTTCACCAAATATCAGATAGCTATGGGAATAAAAAACAAATAAAACAAAATATCAATTAAGATCATAATACTTAAATATTTAATGCTGAATTATAACATTGTAAACATATTGATTACAACAATAAGATTAATAATAGCGAAATGAACTATCATTTCAGTGTATATCAAAAAATGATGAAGTATCCTAAAATTTAAGTCAAATACTTAATAATAAAAAACACAAATTCTTCGGTACTGAATAAATCCATTTTATAATGCACAAAAGCACAGTAAAGTAATTTATGGACTATAACAATGTAGACACAATGATTATAACAATTAACATCAATAACACTAAAATGAACTGTCAGAATGAAATTTTGTTCTATTTCTTTTATTTCCATGGCTATCTGATTTTTGACGAAAATGTCATATTTTATTTTCTAAATATCTAGTGCTACAGATATTCTATTGCATTAAATGAAGACTTTTTGAAAGTAAAAATTAATTCTAAACATCTATTTATTCTTGTATTTTTGCTCTAAAATGTACAGGAGAGCCAATATTCGCAAATTTTTAAAATCCTATGTTAAACTCCTATGTTCCGCGTTTCGTTGCACACTCTGTATATATATATATATATATATATATATATATATATATATATATATATATATATATATATATATATTTCCATCTAACATTCCAGGCTTTACGGATAGCATAGGATCCGCAATACATTTAAAAGTTAATAGATATATGAGCAAGAGTGAAAAAATGAAACGTTCTAAATGCATGAAATATAGAATGTTTTCATAACAGGCGGTAGAAACAAATATTTTACTTACCTAAAGAATAATTTAAGCACAGAAGTAGCAGTTGGCACATCATAATCCGACAAATTAACGAATTCTCTCTGATTGTACATCTTTTTAATATGAAGAACTTTCGATTTGATACCACTAAGTTTGTATACATTTTCAACCGATATGCCATATTCTTGTACATAATCTATGCAGTTTCTAATTGGAAGTGGTAAATCAATGTTATCGTGACAACGACTACGTTCCACTGCCAACTCTAGACTAACACCGAAAATCGGTAACACATCTAAAAAATATTAATTTAAGAAGAGTTCTTTTATGTCATTTCATTTATAATTATTACCTGAGATGTCAACTTTTTCCTCATTTACTAATTTAACCTTTTTGTCTTTCTTATCACATTTTACCTTTTCTTTACATCTATCATTCTTTCTGTTGTCTTTTTCTTTCTTCTTTTCTGTCTCCTTTTCTTTATCTCTGAATTTGTCTCGCTTCTCTTTAGCTTTAGTTGTAAATTTAAATGATTTCGTTTTCTTTGATTTTGAAGGACTTCTGAAACAAGAACTTATAAGAATATGATTGTGTTCTAGGATATATGTATATAAGTCTAAATTAAAGATATTTTTATCCTACTTAAGAAATATATGACAACTTTTGACTAGTATTATAAGCAAGACGACATCGGCCTAATTTTTATAATACTAGAACTAGATATATTGTGTAATATTTTTTTTACTGTTGCTTTAACTAGTGTTGTGCTGTATATTGTTAATTTGTTTTATGTCAGTGATGTACTATATTTGTTTTTGTTTTATATAAAAACAAAAATAAGTAATATGAAATTTCGTTTTAATATGTTATTTCCTCAAAAATTATAAAAACAATCTGTGTACTTTATGTACAAAAATTAGAAAATTAGAATTGCTAATATTTTAGAAGTAATAATTTCCATATTATCAGAGACTAACAAATTTATATTATTAGATATTGATATTACTTGGATTCGAAATCTTCCTCAGCTGAACTTTCTCCTTCTAAGGCAGCATAACCTCTATCTTTCTTGGAATCCTTTTTGTCTTTTCGTTTTCCAATTAATAAATCTTTTTTTGTACTTTTTTCATTTACTTCGTCACTGTCTGAAATACCATTCGAGGTTGATTGACTTACTTAATAATTAAAAACAAATGTCAAATTATTAAACACAGCAAACTACGATTTAAAATATTTAATTTTACTTACAGTCACTGTCATTACACTTTTTATTAACTTCTGTCGAATATAATCCTGGGAAATCTTTCATTACATCCGGACTTTCAAAATCCATTATTGTTTTCTAAATAAATTACTATACACACTTGTCATAATAAATTATATCCAAACCCAGTGTCCAACTATCGTTAACTGTCAGTGGGCACAAGTGGGATTCAGATCATATGACGTCATCCGTTTCCATGGTAACCTAATTTAAATATAAAGTTCAAATGAAAATAAAATAATTTTATATATTTAATGGTATGTCAACATTTTCTACTGTTCAATCTTCAATTACATTTAATATAATAATAATATTTAGCAATCATTTTTCATAAATATTTATAGGGCACACGTAATTGTGCTATTTTTTAGTTATTTATCATATTTTGCTTTGCTCTTAAGGTGGATTCATGCAACATTTATTTGAATTTCATTTTCATTTAATTTACATTTTATTTTAATTTCAATTTCACTAAAAAAAATAGTAGGGTGTTCAAACAAATTCACTAAGAAATTTTATGTCTGCAGTCTTTACTGAAATTCTCCGCACATTATTTTTGGCTTTTTTGTTTTTTGAACCATTTATATTTTTTATTACAACTAAATACATTGGCCCGTATTACGAGCGCATTTTTATGATAAAAGCGCTTTTATGGAGCACACTCTTCATAAGTATATAATGTAGAAGTGCGCTCCATAAAAACCACCATAAAAGCTCTTTAATAGACACTTGCGCATCTAGCAGCAAAGCATGGAACTAAAGGTTGCTATGGTTACCACTTCCAAACAAAGACCTGTCATCAGTTCACCGTTTACTTAAAATGTTAATAACTCAGTTCTAGTGAAAATGAAATGAAAAGATAAAAGTAGTTTTTTTTTTTTAATGTAGTACGGTACGTAAATATATTTAAAATGAATAATGTGCTTACATGAATATGTCAGTGATTTTCATTATTTTAATTTTTTAGAATTAAAATGTAATGAAAATGAAATTAAATTGAATGTTGCATGCATCTACCTTTACCTTAATTAAATTTTTTAAATTACACTTTGAACTTATTTTATAAAATGTGAAACAAAAAATATATTTAGGTAAATTTGGATATTTTCGTTTGAAAAACTAACTTCTCAGTTTGATACAAGCCCCTCATAACATATGATTTCAAGGACATCAAAGTCACATGGATGAATCCCTGTATTGTACATAATTTATTTGTAATATAAAGAAAAACATCATAATTTCCAACACGATTTATGAACATAATTCAGCAAAAACGGAAATTACAAATAACAAATAATAAAATTTCAATTGTGAACATGCTACGCGATATGTACATTTAAATACATGCACAAAATATAAATATTATTCTATTTGTCTGTAATTAATATAACTGGAGCATTCTGTATTAATTTCTAATTAAGTGCATAAAATAGATATAAATCAAAATTTTGCAAAAAGTACTGGTTGCGGTACATATACGTATTAAGGGGCAGGATAGTTGAGCAACTCAAATTTTGGAGGCGGCATTTTATAAAGTAAAATAATTCGCTATAGAATTATACTTTTATTACAGCAGTATATAATGTAATTTCTTTAGAAAAACACTAAACAAAAAATACTTTTTCTTCTACAATGGGCAATGTCCCCCTGGCTGCGGGCCTGGGCTAGGGTAAATTTTGAATGATAAGACACATGGTAAATTCACCATCGAATCAAGTTTTGTAGCTATTATCACATCGGTGCGCATTGCATTTACTTCTCTTCTAATTTCACATTTATCTATTTAGTCGAATAAGCTGCTTTTGCTAGTTAGAATGAAAGGAAAGGTCGCCATTAGTTTATTGTAAATATATTAAAAGTTGTTATGCCAATTTTTTTTTTATATTGTTAGTTTAATTTGTACATATATGTTGTTTGAATTATACTCTTAATATATTAAATTAGAAATGAGTCGCCACGAAGGTAAATATAAAACTGCAAGGCATTGCTTGACAGAAATTCCTGTAAAATAACCATAAATATGACAAATGATTTGTGTTTTTAGGAGTGAGCTGTGATTCGTGTCTTAAAGGAAATTTCCGAGGCAGAAGATATAAATGCCTTATTTGCTACGATTATGACTTATGTGCTGGTTGTTATGAAGCCGGGGCTACTACAACTCGTCATACAACTGAACATCCGATGCAGTGCATCTTAACTAGAGCTGATTTTGGTAAGTATTTGTGATTTCTTGATAGTTTTTTTTACAATCTAACAAACACGGTTGAGATATTTGTTCAAATGTACTTGCCGACTAGTGCCTGACATTTGTGCTCTTCAGGTTGTCTTCTTACCTTTTAATAGTTTTAATCGTAGTTAGAATTAATCAGGTAGGCCGTGAAAAACAATCAACATCATTTTAAAGTTTAAACAGTTATTTATCTGTCATATGAAATTAACTTGTAAAAATACAGTAGTTAAAATCTTTAATAAATTTTTTAAAGTGTCGTGGGTGAAAATATAAAATTAACCCGAGAGCATTTTCTTTAGCTATTGGCAAATAAAAAAATATATAAAAGTTAATAGAACGCACGCTATACTCACATGATATAGCAATATGTGACTTATGGTTGAGAGCTTTTAAGAAGTGTGAAGAAGGAAGTCCTATATGGTTTTAGGAAACAAAAACAAAAAATCACGAGCAAAACGAAAAGATGTACCGCAATTTTAAATCTGTGATTAAAAAATCATTTGTTGAGCAAAATATTTCAATCCCTGATCAGTTTCCAACCGTTAGAATAGTCCACGGAGTTTTGCGGCATGCGCACTGGAACTTCTGGCTATTAGCGAGCATTATTGTTCCTATATGCACTTGTACTCAGTTTATTATAAATTCTTCCAAACCCATATTTACTATATTGTCATGTAGATTCTCGAGTATAAATTTAAGAGAACCAGAAATAAACGCAAGAAGTAACGTTTATACAATAAAGTAAGATTATAATAGGGGTTTCCACCATAATCAAAATAATGAAAAATAACACTAGTACACTAAAATATATTACAATACATTCATGAAAACACTAACTAAATGCTTAAGTATGTTTCCATTTTTTTTAAATGCATGAAATCATTTCACTACGTTTGAAACGCTGCCAAATTTATGACGTAAACGCCCGGTACGGTTTTACAGTTTAGTAGTAATAGATGGCAGCACATTCAAATTGTAACATTACATTTAAAAGTCTTTGAGGTGAATAGTTATTTTAAAATAATTAAAATTGTAAATACAATTATTATTGTACTCAGTAAAGTAAATCATTATATTAATGCTAGAAAACCTACGTATCACTTCTTATCTTAAATTTAGACTAACCAAATCATTCTAATAATACAAGAATAAAATATTATATATTATATAACGAAATATTGGAATTTAAATAAAATTAACTACTTCATGGAATAACAACAATATATTTCCTAACAATCACCGCCGAGAAATCCGTTAATACATTTTATCTATAAAATATTATGAACGTTGTACTTCTATTGTAGAATTGTATTATGGTGGCGAAGCCCTGACGTCTGTAGAACAGCCTCAAGCGTACACATGTCCTTACTGCAACCGTATGGGCTTCACAGATAGCACATTGCAAGAGCATGTCACTTCGGAACATTCAGATATATCATTTGAAGTGGTAAGTATTTAAGAATTTAACGAAATCGATCTGACGGGATATAAGTATAACGAGCGCTTTAAGTTGCATTTAATTTTTAAATAAAGATTTTAAATATCGTAAAAAAATATGTTTAGTGTCTACTAAATTTAAAAATTAAATATTATTGTTTACGATATCTAAATATTTATTTACAAAATTGAATTCAACAAACGTGATCGTTCACTATCACTATTCGCGATACAAGTTTAGATGTCAGCGCCGCTAGCGACTAAATAGCGAACTTTTTTGGTGGGTATTGAGATCTGTCAATCTCATGTTTACTTTGTCATATTTTTGTGTAATTTCGCTTTATTTTTAATTTAGTTTTATTTCCAGGTATTAAGTCGCATTGGAGTTGGTAGTTTTTCTAAAAATTTGTTTCCGTTTTTAACTCTTCTTTCTGTAGGTCTGTCCAGTGTGTGCTTCAGTGCCCGGTGGTGATCCGAATTTGATGACGGACGATTTTGCCGGACATCTGACACTGGAACATCGGTCTGGACCAAGAGATTTAATCTCTTTCCTGGACGAACCAGTCAGCACCCGGCATAACGTCCGCAGAATCCCCCATACATCTCGTGGAGTCACTGGGACAAGATCCCGCCGATCAAATATGCATTTCAGGTGAGTTTCATGCTTTGCCATCTGCATGGGTTCGTCGTAGATGTAGGTTATGGTGCATGGAATGATTGATTGACCTTGCGAACAAAAATGAAAATTGATTGGAAATCGTATCAAGTTTGAAAACTTCCCGAAAAATTGTCTACGGATGTCTACTTTTTTATAAATCCTAGGAAGTACAGTGTGTTCAGAAAAAAACCTAACTCGAGGTAGGCTATGAACATAGAAACGTATGTCTGATCATTATTCAATTGGGGATTCCACGATTTTTTGATATTTCTATATTCCCTAATTTTTCTTTTTTAAAAATTTGGCTTCTTATGGAAGAAAAAATGGCAAATAATTGGTATCCAGCGTTTCCCGCCGTACGATGTAAGCGAACCCAGTGGTGGAGAGCAATAGCATTATGTCGTGCTTTCTGTCTCAGCAGCTGCTGTTACCAGAGGTTCTAAACCAATTGTCAATGTTGTGCGGCTAAGGTTATATCGCTTTATATTTGAAAATTTTGTTTTGTTCTTATTTTCTTTTACTTATCTTAAATTTAGTATATTGTAGGTTTAGTTTATTAGTATTTAAGTAAGTATTTGTAAAAATTATAGTGTGTAGCCGCATAACCACCATAACGAAATACTTCAACTCCAGTAGAACGGTCTGACAGTCACTTGTTTGATAAACGCCTACTTACAAAGAGAGCCGGGTTCGGTAGCGTCATCAAGCCCGGAAAAATCCGCGCGATTTGAAAATGTGTAATATATTTGAGCATTTATAAAAAAAAGTGATAAAACATATAGAAAAGAAATTTGCGTCAATAATGCAACTATATGGGAAAAAATAATTATGTATATACACTGCTCAACTTACAAGAACATATATAAATAACAATTTACTACTTTTTGAGCAACACCTTCTTGCTTAATTGATAGTATATGGTTCTAGAAACACTTTTAGGGCGAAGAATTAAAAGAATAAAATTTAAATAACGAATTTCAAATGTTTTAATAGAAAAACAACAAAATATTCATTTTAGCTTGGCTCATCTCTTCAATACTTAAACGCCATAATGGTATCTTTAAAATACAGTCAACCACTCTGAATTAAAACTTACTTGAGAAATTCTCTTAAAACTTGATAAAGTATAAGCGCCCGCGAGCTCATTAACTCACTTATGACAAATAAACAACAATTGAATCGCAAATGTTATTCGATAGGCATTTGTTTGCATTCCGAAACACAGCCCTGATCATGTAGGAAGTCATGATAAACGCCTAAGAAGGGTTGTTTACTTTTAATGCATGTTATATAAGTGTACCAGTTCAAATGTTGAGCAGAGTAATTTATATTAAAATTCGATATGAGCGGAATCCCCTATTATTGTAATGGAAATAGTTATCAAAATACGAGATTAATTTTCCATAAGTTATTATTATTATTGTCGGGAGGTGGTTCATTCTTGCCCCTGTACTGCGACCTTTCTGGTCAATTGTACCCTCCGTGTTTCCTTCTATTCTAGGAGCCCGGTATGTTTTGTAAACTCCAGGATTTTCTTTAGACTAATGTCCTTTAGTGTCTCAGTGTGCAATTTCTTTGCTCCTAAAAGACTATGTCTGCTTGCCATAAATGATTCGCAGTGACATATTAAGTGTTCAGGGGTTTCATCCTCTTCTCGACATCCTCTGCATGTTGGTTCTTGTTTGAGGCCCAACCTACGCAAATGTTTATTTAATTGACAGTGTCCTGTTACCAGTCCTGTTATTAGCCTGACATCTTGCTTGCTCATTACAAGTAAGTTGTCTGTTCTTTTCTTGGATGGCTCATTCAGGAAGAGCTTGGAATGTCTTTGGTCTGATGTAGCTGTCCAATGCCGTTTGTGCCATTGCCAAAGCAAAGTATTAAGTTCTTGCTTAACTGTTTGCGCAGTTATTCCGCAAGCAGGTTCTGGTCCTATAAAAGGTATATTTGTCCCATCTTTTGCAAGATGGTCGGCTGCCTGGTTTCCTTCAATTTCTGAATGCCCGGGTACTCATCAATCTTAATTTATTCGTCGCTCCTAAGGCATTCAATCTGTGGATGCAGTCCAGAATTAGTCCTGAGCCTACCTTTCCATAAGTTAGATTGACTTTTATAATAAAACAAGTGTCATTGCTATTGCTACGAATTAACAGAAATTATAAAATTTCTTTTTAGAATTGTGTAAAATTAGAAACATAATAACAAATTCAAACACAGTTTTGTATGTAACTTTTAATTCTGAACCACTTTTCCCTCTACAGTTATTGCTGTATAATGAAGAGGAGCAGAAAATTTCATAAAACTAAAAATCCCATGTCAAATCCATTATTTACCTCTAACTGCCACCATTCTGTATACCTCGTTTCTTATAATGTAGACACTTCGAACGTAAAATGTTCAATGAGGAGAACTAAACAAATTATATAATTTTGTTGTAAAACAATGTAAACGATAAGTAGTTGTGTGTGAAAGTAAAGAGATTTATTCTGTTTGTAGAATGACTCACTTGTAAATGTGCTAATCTCACATAAGTGTCATGCTTGGCAAATTTTGTGTTTCTCTCACTCTTTTTTTTTACTGACATTATTGTGGTATCACACACCAAGTATTTTCAGTTCTTCGGGCGGTCTGTCGTCGTTGTCTCCATCCTCCCGGGACAATGTGGACCCGATCGCAGAGCTGCTGTCCCAGCTGTCAGGAGTGAGACGCTCAGCTACTAACGCATCGGTGAGTGCCTCAACTCCGTCTCAGTTGCAACAACTACAGATGCAACTACAGCTGGAACGCCAGCAGGTCAATGTGTGTTTCTACGTAGCCGGGTTTCTCAAGGCCCTGTAATCCTCTGTGTCTCTCTTAGGTTGCCCGCCAACAGCTTGAACGCCTCCCCCGACGACAGCTGCAGACGACTACAGTGACCGGAGGGAGTACGCAGACGCAGAACACTGTCCTGAGGGAACCGGCCAGCAGTTCAGCGCAGACGGGGACCGTCACCACCGGGACCATCAACCTGGGGCTGCTGCTTAATAATCTGCAGACGGCTCAGACGCAGTCCTCCCAGAATTCGCAGTTCCTGCTCGCCAGATTGCTCGACGAGCTCTCTATAGAGCCGGCCATGGAAGAGCAACGGGCAGAGAGAGGCATGTTTGTACAACAGCTTCTCTTGTCTACCCTAATGGATGGCAACGCTCAGGCTTCAAAGAAACTTAAAGGGGTTAATCCGAAACACTTGTTTGGAAGTCGTAATCGAGACAGGTCATTAAAGGTAATATCATTTTATTTTTGCATGCTTTAAGGTACATTTACAAATTCAAAGTGACTTGAAGAACTTGCTAAATTATTGTAGTTTAATAAACTCTCACTAAATGTAACCAAATGTCATGTGATGAGCTTTATTATTTATTAAAGACTTGGGCGTTTTCTTTGATTCTAAATTTCTATTAAATATTAGGATTTATTTTATTGTTGTAGAAACTTCAATAATCCCAATGGGGTCATTTCACATTTTCTGATTTATTTTTTTCTTGAAAAAATAAGTCAAATTAAACATATATGTGTGTGTTTTACATCTTACAAGTCTTTAGAATCAGAGATATGATTTTTTAAAAGTTGCGTCTAATTTCTAATATTTCAACAGCTGACGACACATATTCACGGATACGACAGTCGAGTTCTACCGGTTTAATTTAGAACTATGATTATTTGGTTTGTATTTATTTAAATAAATGTATTTACATACCTTATACTGCACTAGTAGAAATAGAAAGTAATAATAATCTTCTCTCTAGTATATTTTGCTGTCAGCTGTCACACTTTTAGGTTAGGTTACTGTTTCATGTTATGAAGCGTGTGTGTGTCAGAGAGAATTGTCGTTGTGTGAGTATGAATTTGTGTCGTCACAAATTTAGTCCGTGTTTAAAAGCGCGAAAGTTTATCAGCAAATTTATGAATGAAAAGTCGCATATTTCAAATTATTTTCTATTACTGTATTTATTAAATGAGATGGACTTCATGATTTTATAAAAAAATCGACAATTATTTTTTTTGAAATGACCCCATTCTATTTTATGTTTCTTTAACACTCTGTATTTAATTTTGAAATAACTGTTTTACTAATTTTATTATTTAAATTTAATTTATTTTTAGAATTGTTAAAACTGTATTTTTTCGTTAAGTTGTTTAAATGTTTTTTTGTTTTGCACCTTTTCATTATTAGATTTTTCATTATTACTTTCCGAATCACTCGATTCTGAAGATAACCTCAATCGTTTTTTAAATAATAAGAAAACCAGGCCGTAGGTTCCAGTAATTATGACTAAAAGTCATAGATGTCTTTATTTAAAATAGACAATGTGTCTTAAATCTGATTGTAATGTATATTAGTGAGAAATCTGTCAATCAACAATGAATTTTTATCTGTGAATTTAGCGGGAAGCGCTACTTTTTAATATTATAGTTTTATTAAATGATATACTCACAAACAAGACCTTTTTTAATGCAAACAATACAAATTACATGACATAATATTATACAAAACGGAAGTATAAAATTACCTCAATAGGAAAAATAATATAAACATGTTTCATAAGGCCTGGCCTGTTATCGCACTCGCCTTTGTAAGACTCGCTGCAAAGCGGCTCTTTTCTCAAACTTTAGTTTATACGTTAACAAATTGCCTTGTGAAACTTTTCTTTTACTAATACTATTAACGTTTTGCTCTGAATGTTCATTATATTAATTGCTATTTTCTTTCTAGGAAGAATCTGCTGAATTAAACTCTACGACTTCCAAAAGCACTGTGTAAGCGGCTGCTAACACATGTATACAATTCAATTTAATTTTTGTTGATGACTTTTGCGTCTAGCTGCGAAACCAAAATTATTATAGACGATTTATTATACAAATTGGTATATACTGTAAAAACCTTTTACAGGCATTTCGTTTTCATATGATAGTTTATTTATGTATTATCACATTTACTGGATATTGTCAAAATAAAATATATTGTATTTATTATTGTTTTATTATTTTGTTTCCTAGTTTTTCAATAGTAGTATATTAAATAACATGTCGGTACATGTTCCGTAAGACTTCACATAAATGTCACTTTACAGTTAGAAAGTTGTTTCAAATAGCCTGACACGTATAAGTGACATAATTAAAGTGTTTTATAAAAAACCAATAAATTTTAAAGAAATCATTAATAGTTGATACAATAAAATTGTTTTCGAATTTAAAAAATGTAAAATATTTCAGAATTAATCACATCTTTTATCAAAAATGTTGGATACTCCTAGCAGATAACTCTAGAACGGTAAGTACCAAACGATGAAAATAATAACTTTTTGATAATATCATTATTTTGTGGATCCTCCCTGGGGTATTCTAATATATTTTTTATTTATTTTATTTTCTGAAACTATCATATTTGTATTATAAATCTAAAATTTTGAGTTATTTTGTATTTAATTTGAATGAAATATGAATTTTTAAATGTTACTTGAAAATTTGAATTTTACCTGATATGACGTAGTAGGCGCTGATTATATTTAGAACTATATAGAAATAGAAAACTTGTAAAGACATAAAATGTAATAAAACTAATACGAAAAACGTGTCAAAGGCAGAAAAACTGCTTTTTGTAATAAAACAGTTTATACCAGTTGCGCTATAATCCATTATATAGGCATTTAAAATGGGAAATAAGAATATTTTGAATATTTGTCTCCCATTAAAACTTATTGTAGTAAAACTTAGTACACATGTTCGGCAACACTTATAGCATTATAGTAAAAATAAATTGTTTAAAATTAGTAAAGAATAATTATTGTTATTATTCCCGGTATAAGAGAAAAACTAATAAATGTATATCCCGTAGAACAATGGCATCGTCTTTGCTTTTGGTTCCAGGTTTCTTCATTTTAATTTATTTTTTAATTTCATTTATTAAATAAAAATAATGATAAATAAATAAAAATAAATTAGAATAAATATAAAGTAAAGAAGTGTGTTGGGTTTGAACCCAGTAAATAAATTACATGAAAATTCTACAAAAAAATTGTCCAATTTGCCCAAAATGTGACCTTTTTCGTACCTGTTTTACGTGCGCAAAGTGGTTCATTTTTTAACAATGCGAACAGATCGTGCGCACAGTAAAAGAACCGTGCGCACAACATAAAACACTTTGCGGACGCAAAACAGGCACTCAAAAGGTAACTTTGCTATTTTTCCATTATTTGGTTAATTTTTTTTATCATAATCCACAATGTTATAACAGTGTTTACCTTAAGTTGTACTACAATAGAATACACAGCAAGTAGTAAAGCAAGTAAATTGCGATATTCCTAGACACTTGGTAATTATTACAGTTTTTAGAGTATTTATTTTATATTTTATTGCATATATCATAAATGATGAAAAGTCAACTGTGATATAATTCAATGACAGATTCATTGAACAAATTTTTGAAATAATTAAATTATTCAAATGATGCTCATCGCTTTGTAATGTCCAATTTCGAATTTTTATGTACATGAAAACAAATAAATAAAACATTTGCTTGCTTAACCCAGTTTCACAGACAGACCTACTAATAGAATGTAATTTATTTATAAATTACTAACTGATAAACAATGAACAGTAGACGAAGTTACTAAAGTATAATGATTAAAGTTATTTCTTTCTGACCAGTTTAAAATAGCAAACAAGTATTTTATATTGTATTTCGAGATTAAGTTGAGATTTAGGAAAGTATTTTTTATATCGCAAAGTAATTATTAAAAAAATGTTTTTTTTATATTAATCGTTATTTATTGAGTAGTACTTTAAGGATAAAGTGTACATTTTATTATTTTTTGTTATGGTTTATGGGCCCATTTTCTATCCCTATTTTTAAATAATTGCATTATTCAAAGGATGTCTACTGCTTCTGTCCAAGACTATAATATATCATCTAACAAAAACTGTATGCAAACATAATTGTCATACCCAAAGCATGGCCAAAGAAGCGTTGATATGTTTATTTTTAACAGGAAATTTAAGTCTTCATTTATCGAAATCTTTAAGAAAAAATGCCGATAAAAAGTACGTTGATGTATTTATTTTTTCAGCAGACCGATGGGAGCATTTTTTAAATCCAAATGTTTATGAAGTTGTATTTATGCAACATGCAACCTATTTTTACATCAAACGTTGCGACTGTACTGTAGTTCTATGCTAGTACTTTGCATATAATGCATATGCATGAAGAATTATATAAATAAATTACTGACAATAACAAAACTTGTAAACAAAATATTAGTTAAGTACCTATAGTAGTTTTGTTTAAATTTATATTTTATTAGACAAAAAATGTGGTTTTAATTTCATTTATAATGTTATATATTATAAAATAGAAAAATATTTACCATATATTGAATGAATAGCATTTCTGATTTAAAATTTTCATTACGATAAATTCATTATTAAAACAATGAAATATGGATTTACTCATACAATCACCTGATTATTATTACCATGTTTCAGTATTAATTTTCTTTTAAAAAGTAAAATGTTTTTGTTTAGTCTGATCATTATGAAAATGTGTGTCTGTCATACTATTGTATTATAATAAAACCTTTGAAAAAGTCGCAAGACAATAGCAAACGAGTAATATTATTATTTTAATGAATAAGAAAGTACATTTATTCTTGAATGTTTATGCGAATTTTCATTGCCGGCAACAGTATTGTTTGTAGAATGATGAATGAAAATTTAATTTAGTATAAATGACAGTATTGATTTAAAAATATATATTATAGCCAAATTTTAGGTTTGTGTATTGTAGTACCTATTTGTTTCATAAAGCTATTATACAATAATATGAATACGTACATGTCAATGTTTTTCGCACAAGTAATAAAATGATTAACTTACCGAATGTAGAACAAATATATCCATTGTTTCCCTTAATTGTTGATGCAATTTTTTTTATAATTTACAAAAAATACACTTTATTTAATCAATAAAACATAAAAAATTACCAAGCACTTGATACACATCCAATGAAATTTTACAATATACTGAAACACTATTTTTTTTTTTTACAATATTTGTATGTTTGAAGTGGGCCGAATTCAGCACTCCTCTTTAACTAATGAAGCTTATCTAAAAATAACAAAATAAAGAGAGTAGGTTATGAACAAAAAAAGTGTCAATTTGAATGTATTTAAATGTCAATTTGACACGAGATACTGTCAAAAATGTTATCTAAAGAAACCAAAGCTTTTCTTCTTGAATCTTTTTTTAGAAATATAAATAAATTAAGAAACGGTGAATAGCAATATTCTGTATCCTTCTTTATTATCTTTTCTTCTTAAAATTACATTTCACTATCAATTTTGACAACTTGACTTTTGAAGTGAATAATAATCAGACACGTTTCTGTGTTCATAGCCTACTCCAAATTAGGTTTTTTTTTTTTCTGAAGACACTGTATAATACAGAGTGATCAAATAAAACTGATTCAGTTGGAAATATCACAAAATTACTTAAAATTGGTAACACTGATACTAAAAATTATTTTGTTGTTGACAGTTGACATTTGAAAATTTAAATTTGGGTATATTTACAATTTTTTATTAAAATAATTTTTTTTGCGGCTCTGTCTGGACAGTGCAGTAGACACTTCCTTTAAATAAATGATAGACATAACCTATAATTTATTACTTACTTGTTTGTTGGAACAATGAACACATTGTGAAATAATTGTACAGGTGTTTCAATAATGAAATACGAAATGTTGTTGATAATAACTTTTAAATTTATTATATAAAGGAACGAATATGCGAACAATACTAAAATGAGTCAATATTTGTTAAAATTAAAGTATAACAAATAAATATCGATAATTTAAATTACAAATATCTTCTTTTCAGAAATACATCACTAATAAATTAACAATGAAGAATATGAATAGAAGATCAGGATGAAATGATTGTAAACAACACAGAGTACAGTTAAGTGTAAATGAAAGTAACTATGTATTTAAAACTAAGAGAGCTTATATTGATAATGATGTTTGGTTGGGCCAAGGGCAGTCAGCTTCCTCGGACGACTCGAGCAGTATCTCGCCCTGAGCTTGACTGACTACTCCCAGCGTTCGTACGGTATGTTTACGGTATCATGAAAGAACGTAGTCTTTAGATGCGATCGACAAAGGAAGAATTGATTTGATTACATAGCGTAGATTACATTACATGTCTCGTACAATTTAGTTGTAGTTGTAGTTGATGTTGGGTAGGTAAGTGAAAATGGTGCGCGTAAAGCTGTGTGCGGCCGTGGGATTGATTGGGTTGTTGGCGCGCATTCAATTCATTCGCTGGAATGTTTCTCCTCGATTCACTGTTTCACTTCATTTTAAAAACATCTTCCTAGGGTGTCACTTACGTTACGGCGTGTAACCAGTAGGCTCGCATATTCATTATTTATAATATAGATTATTGATGCCCGTCTCAACTACTCGTAGTATACAGTTCTGGCAAAAATAATTTTCGATAACAATCTGAACAATTTTCACTTATATCGTCAATAATTTACACTCAATTCATGGCAAAAAGACTATAAATTTTATATTTATATAGAGTATGTTCATACATAAAATTAAAGTTTACTACTAGTTATTTATAAACACAGCCATCTTGGGTTAGTATCTACGCATTCAAAAATACTGGAACATATACTTAGAATTTCATTCATTCGACAGATAATTGTTGAGTTACAATACACTAGTAATTTGTTTAAATTAGCAAGTTGATATTTACGAAGATTCAGTCATATATATACCTGTAGGCCTAAAAGTAATAATAGTACAGTGTAATATATTATACATATATGCTTTGTTATAAAAATTCGCGTGTGTTTCATCCATTACTGATTGAAACTATAAATTTATTCTTAATTCTTCTAAGATACTAGTTAATTTATTAATGATAATCCGACTCTGAGTTGAACATACAGTCAATTTCTATCATTAACAGACTAGATAGTAATCTACCATCACATACGAGTCACAAATTTAGCACCTCAACCGCCGATCCAATCGATGTAAACACATTAAGTATCCATCGAATCGTTCGTTTCATCATATTACAGGTTCTTAACAGGACCTCACCACGTAGCCGAAGGCAATGAATGCATCAAATGTCAAAATGCACGTGCTAACGTGCTTTACTAATCAGTTCAAATCCAAGCAAATCGGACTAAATCAAACGGAAGTTACACTCAAATGCTCGAGCTGCCAACCCTTCTTGCTTAAAAGCGCTGGAAGTTCGATCCACTTAAACTTTACCTAATAAATACGGGGAACGAATGGTGTCAGTGTAATATTAACATAAGATTTAACATAGATATGGATAATATGCTAAATAATCGTATATAATAACTAGGGGTAACTTCGTTACATGTTCGCAGGACAACTAAAACTACGACAATGGTCATAAATAATTATAATTAAATACGATAACTACATCACATCTGTTTTAGATAACGGCGAAAGGAAAACAGCACCTTCATTTTGTTATTCCGATTCGAGCGACGTATTATTCATTCGAGTCAAAGGTTGAATACGGAACTGCAATTTTGTTGATTCCTAATGATTTGTATGATTGACATTTCCTACTCAGGTTATGTAACAGAAACAGATATGCGCGCAAGAAATTTTCCATTTGTTTGCGATATTTGAGTAAAACTACAAGTTAGATTGGTCGATTGTCATAGGAATTTGGTAAAAAATTACCAACATTGTATCACAAGCCAGAAATTTCTTCCAAAGCGCAAATCGAGAAATTAAAAATTATATGAATTTTGATCGAAGTAGGCTAATAGAAATAAGTTAAAAATTTCTTGCGGAAACATTTCACACTGGCTATACTGAATGGCGTTTCGGAGGTTATGTACATTTTATTAAACATCAATGCAAGAAATTTTTAAAAAATTGTATAAATTTTGAGAGAAGTCGGCCGGTTATCTAAAACAAATATGTGTGTCCCAGTGTGCGAACATGTACGGATCACTTGAGATTTTGGTTTAGTTGGTAGGCGGCGCTTGGCCGGGCGAGGGCACAGACGACACCGCCTGGGTAGCAGAGACCGCTGCGGAAGCCACAGCACTCCCTGGGTTCACTTGGACGTTATTTTGTTGTGGGTACGGTGTGGGGTTTGGGGAGATCATCAGCTGTGCCAGCACATCCTGGGCCACGTGCGCCTTCAGGATGCTGTTTTCTGTTTCCAGCTGGTTGATGCGGTCCATCAGTTCTGCTATGCGTTCTTTCAGTACTTCCACCTCTTCGCGGACTGCGAACATAAGGTGGCTCTTCACCAAATCCTGCAAGACAAACAAACAAATATTTAGATAACAAACTAAACAAGCTTATCATATCTTAATAAAACTTTGTTGGAGTCTAAGGTTAAATAGATAATAGTAAAAAATCCCTAAACCTTAACTAAAAACGCTAGAACTAAGACACGTATTTCGGCAACTATCAGTAAACTTAAAGCTCCATTCAGATAGAGCTTAGTGCAGTTGTGGGTGTGGCGTAGTTGTATTTTAGTGCAGAAAGATGGTATAGGGACAGTAAACCTAAGCGTTCAGATTCAGACTTTCGTGATAGTGCAGTTGTATTACAGTGCAGAAGCTTGCAAGGTTCAAACTTCTGACTGCACGACCAACGCTGCGCTGCAACGACCAATCAAAAGGAGGCATATGTATTATTTGAATCTGTAGGTAATGTAGAAATCCGAAATGTCATTATAATCTATGTGAAAATAAAAAAAAATGTAACAATGGAAAGCAACGAAATAAAATACATTTAATTGTTACTTGTTTAACGTGCACTCTCCACACCAGCTATGAGTGCCCGTGAGGTGACGCCTGGTAAGCGCCCACACGGTAAAATATATCGTCATCATTACCATTGTCTACATGTGTTGTAGATATTGGCACACCCAGAAATGGGTAATATGCCGTGATGATATATTTATTTGTTTAACGTGTTGTTTTATATTGATAAATTAACTTTTAAATTTAATTTTTACGTAGCCACCTAGAATATTTGATTAAAAATAATTTCTAATATTGTTCAATGGGGGATTACACCATTTTTTTTTTATAATTTCATCTGAAAATATTAGGAAAACTAAGACTATTGATGAAAATCCGGTGAAAAAATTCCTATTAATAAGCGAGTTATGGTCTCCCGAATTTTGAAAAGATTGACCTGACGTCACATTTATGTGTTTTTATATCAAACTATTTTCATCATGGACCTAAATGTTCTTGAAATATATGCTATTTTAAGTTATATTTACATAAAAATAAATGAATATTATAACACTGTATAAGTCTACATACTTTGTAATTACAGGTGTATTTAAATTATTAAGTTTAATGCAAGAAATTTATGTTAAAATAAAAACTGTTTGAAGACTGCAGTACAGGAATGTTAGCCCCTCCTTTCGAATTTGAATTTCTTAACTTCCATTGGTAGTAATCCCCACCTCCTAACACGCTATTTGTAATGCATGTATAGGCGGTTTCTCGGTCGCCAATCAAAATATTTTCATATTAGTGTCGAAGCGCTATAACAAAAAACCCTTTATTTCCGAAATATCTCAATTATACCATTTCATTTTTTTATTAATATTCGTTATTCAGCATATACATTCGTATTTTTTTACTATTTTCCTTTGATTCGATTGAGCCGTAATCCCCTTTATCTTATTTTTCTCTAATTTTTTCATATTTTTGATATACAAATTTTTACATCGTTGACAAGAGAAAAAAATGACGGTTTATATTTTAGTAAATTAATTATAAGTTGATATTTAAAAAATAAAAATTGATAGTCGTACCTTATAAACCTGACTATAAAAAAATATCTATACCTGTCATTAAATAGTATATTTAAAATAATAAAACTTTATACGAGCTATTTTTTTCTATTATATTAAAAAAGTTAGGGGGGGGGGGGGGGCGTCTTCCCAGACTTCAAGCAAAACGGGGTAAGTAGGATTCAGAACCTCTTCATAACAAAAAGTGGCATTTAAGTTCGCTCCCAACTTTAACGTTTAATTTAAACTAAAGATAGGTTTAAATTAATAATAAAGAAAAAAACCATATGTCTCTAATTCCTCAATTACCTGTACCTATAAGAAGGTTGAAAATATGTATGTTGAATATACCGGGCGGTAGCGGTTAGGGATGAACATAGAGATTTATCAAGGGATATTAGTTTTGTGCATTTTCCTGTTATCTTCAACATTAGGCAGAGCTACGTATCGATTCAAGTACAGGGTGTCCATTTTATAAGTTCCCGCCTTAAAGTTTAAAAACAGGCAAAATAGAATACATTTTATACGCTACTTGGTACTTTAAAACAAAATTTTAAAAACAAAGTCACTTATGAAATGTAACATGGGCTGCCTATTTTAAGGCGGGAACTTATAAAATGGGCACCATGTATGTTTCAGTCACATCTTGTATCAATGTGCAACATTGTAATCGAACCAAAAGAATGAAAGATGAAGTATATTATACAGCTAACAAAATGTGGAAGTTAGATTAGAACAGGATTATTTTTATTCGAAATCTATTTTAAATCCGCATTAAAATGTTAAATGTAAAGGTTAATTTTGAAGACAAACAAATTTTATTTCCGTTTTGAAAAACAAATTAAATTAGAAACCGTATGTTAGTGGTTAAATGAATTCTATTTAGATCACTGTCACTAAGTTATTCTTATGCGCGGTAGCTAGCAGCTACGGAAGTAAACCTAGATATAGATCCGGAGTCATATGTTTCACATTGTGGAATGGACTTTTCTAGTCATTCTAAAAGGATAACTTGGATTCGTACCTATTTCATGTACATTTTACTTGGCACTAACACTAATGGAATATTATGAAATACAAGTTCATCATCATTATTTTAGTTCATTACATTTTATGTTTATTTGTTAAAACATATTTGTGGAATGATTAATAAAATATGAAAGTAAATAAAATTAACATATATTTTTTTGTGCAGCGAATATAAAATATAGCGATCATAAATTAAAATGAATATATAGTCGCTCGTTTCGTGAGTTTCATGGCTGAACTTTATGTAATATGTAGTAAACAGATCGTCAAATACATCTTTTTGTAAAATGTCCAGCCATTTTATAAAACGGTTCAGCATTTTATAAAACGATACAAAGTTTACGGCAATAACGCAAAATGAATATTTGAGCATTATTGCTTGTACTTCTTGTAAACATCTCTTAAACGTAACGTAACCTAACGCATAAAATTTATTTCCGCAAAACCCGGGCTGTGACTCGGGCCTAGTTTTATGAATTAGGTTAGGTTATGTTAAGATATATTTAGAGAAATATTCAAGCTAATTATTGTGGTTAGGTGATTTAGAAAAACAAGCGTTAACTTAATTTGACAATATAGCTAATAAAGCTATTCGTCGTTTTATAAAACGGCTATAGCCGTTTTATAGAATGGGGGTTTCCACGATAATCAAAACACCATTACAATAAAACATATTTTAATACATTTATGAAAACACTAACTAAATAGTTAAATGTTTCCATTTTTTTGATGCATGAAAACATTATCAACATATATTGCGTTTAAAACGCTACCGGACCGTGACGTCACAATCTGGATCGGTTTTACAGTTTAGATTTTACCGACCAACATGGGAGTAGTTTACAGTATTCGATTTTACCCACATACATTAAATGAACTAAAAAATAAATTGTAAATTATATGTTTGAAATATAATCCTTTAATAATGGGGTATGTGACTAAATTTTGATTTTTACATATATGATACTAGAGCAAAAAATAAAATACCCGTATTTTTTTAAATTGATTAATTATTCGTAGTTTACGAGAAAATAATTATTAAAAATTTGGAGAAGGGATCTGTGACGTCAGTAGGGTAGAATAATAGAAGAAGACAGTTAGACTGAGATAGATATATTGTGGTAGGCGAAAGTGACAGCTGCTGTTTTCCATAACGTATCACAACATATCTATCTCAGTCTAACTGTCTTCTTCTACCATTCTACCCTACTGACGTCACAGATCCCTTCTCCGAAACATTAAATTGCTAATAACAATATCATTACAAACTAATGTTTAGTTTTTATTATTATAATGAGAAGCTATAGTAGTTAGTTTTTATATATTATGACTTATATATTGAAATTCGATTATGGTCACATACTCCATTATCTATTTTATGTACAAAAAAATTCGTTTGCCTAGTAAGTTATTATTAATATTAAATTATATGTATGTATGTATGTTAGTAGTTAGTTCAAGAAAACTGTAGTAGAAGAGTGTTAGTGACTAAAGAATTGACAGAAGATGACGCCACTAGAGCAGCGTTAGTAGACATGTGGCCCGTTACACAGTGTCATGGTGGTAAATATTAGCCGTTTAAACGACCTACAAAAAAAAAAAACTGTTTTAATTTAGTTTTTTACAGAAAACGTTGGCTGCGTGCCTGAGTGTCTGGTCGCGAACCTGGGGGAACCGAGTTCGATCCCGACAGACGACAAATATTTCCAATTTTAAATGGCACAAAAGTGATCCCTGTGGTGTACTCTCCACACCAGCTATGAGTGCCCGTGAGGTGACGCCTGGTAAGCGCCCACACGGTAAAATATATCGTCATCATTACCGATGTCTACATATGTTGTAGATACTGGCACACCCAGAAATGGGCAATATGCCATGATGCATGATATATTTATTTATTTACAGAAAACCTGTTATAATAAAAATGTTTTATTTACTCTAATACATATAACTTTTCATGAAGAATAACAAAAAAAATAAAAAAATAGTGGAAACCCTCATTTTAGGCGTTTTATAAAAAGGCAAATTTTACAATCTGACTACAATATACAATATAATTAATTTTAATCCTAGAAAATAGTAATGGTATGAAAGTAAATAAGAAGCATAAAAGAAAAAAAACTCTTTTACAGAATCAATCCGAAATGTTTGTATATTTCAATTTGTAGAAACATACAAAAAGGGTTACATATTTATATGACAAGCGATACAGGAGTTATAGAGTTCGAGTTTTGATGAAATGAACAATATGGGGTCCCGTGGCCGCGTGCCTGAGTGTCGTCGCGAACCTGGGGGAACCGGGTTCGATCCCGACAGACGCCAAATATTTCCAATTTTAAATGGCACAAAAGTGACCCCTGTGGTGCACTTTCCACACTAGCTATGAGTGCCCGTGAGGTGACGCCTGGTAAGCGCCCACACGGTAAAATATATCGTCATCATTACCGATGTCTACATGTGTTGTAGATACTGGCACACCCAAAATGGTAATATGCCGTGATGATATATTTATTTATTTTATTTATACATATTTGAGCAAGGTTGTAAATGTTGACATTTGCCATAACCTTAAAAAAAATTACTTTGAAAAAATAAGAAATTGCAGATATACTAAATTATTAATGTTTTTGTATACAAATATTTAGATAAAATAATCTAAACACTTGTTTCAGGATATTAAAACTAAATATAGGAAAGATTTCACGATGATGCAACAAACCCAAATAAACACCTAAAAGTTTTTTACATCTCTTATCATTTGATAAACAAAAAAAGAGTTCTTTTCTGTGTATTTATTTCGAAAAGTTTATTTTCACTGACTTACAAATCTCGTAATTTCAGCTGCGCGTCATAAGACAATAAAAACCCGTAAAACAAAGAGTAACATTATCACTCTGCATGCTCAGTGATTACTATGTTATTTGAC
The DNA here is from genome assembly GCA_943142095.1 of Ophonus ardosiacus. NCBI lineage: Eukaryota > Metazoa > Arthropoda > Insecta > Coleoptera > Carabidae > Ophonus > Ophonus ardosiacus. Next base: position 43,781,723 of record OW964833.1, on the reverse strand, counting down.
GTTTTTGCGCTTGTATGGTGTGTGAAGTTCATGGACTTCGCTATTTAATTAATCATGCGAATTACACAATTTCATTACGTGTTACCGAACCGTAATTTACTTAACTCACTTCGAACTACGTTGCACAAAACTTTACCTAATTTTAAACATTACTTACAGGAAATTGTCAAATAGCTCTAAAAAGTAGTTCAATATGTGTGTAATAAATTTACCAAACATATGTTAACTTTGTTTATAATAGAATAAAAACACATTAAATTAGTTTTAGAAGTGATGCAACGGATAGTGAATTGGCCGGATATTCAGTTTTTTGGCCGGATAGTCGAATATCCGGAGGTTGGATATTTGAAGAAAAATATTAAATTTACGAGTGTATACTTGCACAAGTTTCATGCTAAGTTAGTGATTGTATATGTTTTACATTATATTTGTGTGATGAAGTTTTTTGTATGAAAGAGTAGCAACTTCCTGATTTGGTTGAATTTAATATATAAATAAAATATTTATTTTGTATTTTACAATGAAATTTATTACTTATTTATACCGTGAGTATTTTTTAACGCGAAACATTGGGTTTTTCATATCCATGGTTACGACTAGATATTTGAATGACAGCAATGTATTTGCCCGTTCCATTTAAAATGAAACATAGGGAACGAATCTGACAGAAGTATTATATTTAAATATTGTAAGAAATTTAGCGGAGTCAGAAAACCACTTGAGAGCACTAAACATATTTCGGGCACAAGGTGCACACAGTATTTTTTCTACATCTAAATTTAATTTTTAGAAAACAGGTATAATTATTTAAACAAAATTAACCTCTAATGACATCTTGTCAATATGACAGATAACCGTTGAATTTTCCTATAAGTTATGATTTGACATTTGATTGACAGCAATGTATTTGCCTGTCCCATTTAAAATGAAACATAGGGAACAAATTTGACAGAAGTATTATATTTAAATATTGTAAGAAATTTAACCGAGTCAGAAAACCACTCGGGCACAAGGTGCACACTATATTTTTTCTACAACTAATTTTAATTTAGAATGCAGGTATTTTAAACAAAATTAATCTCTATTGACGTCTTATCAAATGTTTCATTTTAAATGGAACTGGCAAATACATTGCTGCCAATCAAATGTCAAGTAACCATGGATGTGACAAATTCAATGTTTCATGTTATAAAATATTCACGGTATATATATTCTTCATTATCCTGTGTTCATCGAATATAAGGGCACAATCCGGTATCCGGCTGGATAATAATAATTTGACCAGATACGTCGGATAGTTTTGGTTCTTCATATTTTTGGGTATTGTTACAAATTTGAAGTAATTATGTGATAATGTGGTATGTATGCATGTACAGTATTGGCCATAAAGATAACTTTTAAAAAATTTCAATTACTCTGAAGTGAAGACAAGAATATTAAAAATAAATTAGATATAATGTTCCGGGTTCGATCCAGGCCAGTGCACTTTTAATCGCACAAAAGTGATCCCTGTGGTGCACTCTCCACAGCTATGAGTGCCCGTCAGGTGAAGCCTGGTAAGCGCCCACACGGTAAAAATATCGTCATCATTATTGATGTCTACATGTGTTGTAGATACTGGTACACTCAGTAATGGGTAATATGCCGTGATGATATATTTATTTATTTATATAATTTTTCCTTGAAATAAGTTTATTTTACGTTAAAATAATTTATAGAATTTAATTAATTTGCATAATTATTATTTCTGTCTAGACATAAAGATAGCAACCAAATAATAAATGTCTTTATTTTCTAAATTTTAACGTTTATATCGCGTAATTATGTAAAAAATATAAATTACTACTTCCCAATCATAGATAATAATATTGTGTCCAGAGAAATTCACAATTTAATAATTCAATCATATGAAAATGGTTCTCCGTGGAATAACATGAAGATCTTTAATTTGCATAAATCTACAATAACACGAATAATAAATAATAATAAACCTCAAATTGAGGCGACAGAAATATTACAACTTCTAGTTTTTATATTAATTTTTATAATAGATGCCATCAATTTTTGTTAATTTGAACGCAGAATAAACTTGTTTCAAGTTCAAGGCAATAATATTTCAATTATTTTTTTCTGAAATCCCAATTTTAACTTTAGTGTAATTGATTTTCTTCGAAGTAGATCCTTTAATATTATTGTAAAAAAATTTTGTGTAGGCTTTTTGCATCTTTTGTTTATTGAAACATACAATTTAGTTTACATTTGGACGTTTCGATTGTGACATCACAATCATCATCAACTGAATAAAACAATATTAAATAATAATAAAATGAAACAGAATAACGAGATTGTTTACATACCTATTTGTTTGATTGTTACATTTTTATAAAAATATTAGTTGAACATTAAGGCGTAATTTTGTAATACATAAAGTTTTATTTTTTATGACTACATTTTAATTTGACTAGCAGTAAACTGCGTGTATAGGGGAATTGTAAGAATAATTAATTGTTTGTCTTTGTCTCGTTATTCTGTTTCATTTTATTATTATATAATATTGTTTTATTCAGCTGATGATGATTGTGATGTCACAATCGAAACGTCCAAATGTAAACTAAATTGTATGTTTCAATAAACAAAAGATCCAAAAAGCCTACACAAATTTTTTTAACTTTAGTGTAATTGATTTTTTCAAAAAATTGCTATCTTTATGGTCAATACTGTATTATGCATTATGTTCAGAAAAAAAAAGTTCAAAAATCGGTTAACTTTTTGTTAAACTTGTTATTAAATCTGTTAGGTTAACAGGCTAATACAATAATTTAGGAAACAAAAACTCCTATTTACATAAATTATGATTTCTAAATCCGTTAGTTTTTTTTTACAAAAAAAAAAGATTTTTATTATTATTAGTTAAAAAGGCGAAAAATTTAATTTCCCCTTCTTTTTAGAAATGGTTTAAAAACCGGTTTTAAATTGCTTAGGTTGAAAGTTCACCTTTTTAGTAAATAAAAATATCGGTTTTGTCAACATTACAATTTATAAATTTAAACAATAATGTTGACATTAAAAATATAGCTCATGTTGAAGATTAGATTAGGTTAGCGAATATAGAATAAGGGTCCATATTTTCTTTAATAAAATTAAAAGTTAAATAAAAAACTTTAATTTATATAATAAGTTTGGATACTTCATGTTTTCATGATTTATTTACTTTTCAAATTAATTTAAAAACTTTCGTGTAACTTGAAGTGTCAAATGTCAAGTAATTTAGCAACCTGAACACTATTTTCCATCCTCAAATAAATGAGTAGTAATAAATTTCGTTTAGTGCTATCAAAACTGTCGACACGAAATTGCATGTCTAGATAATATTTGTAACCTGTGATGTCATTTTCCACCCGAAACTTGGTTAGAACTTGGTCAAAATTTGCATGCTACTAATCCTTTTTCGATACTTCCAAGTTGTGCTTTATTCGCGAATAATTTAACCATTTTTCTCGGTTCGCATGACGTGATATGTTTGAGAACATTATGAGCACAACACAAGATGTTTTTTCTTTCAAAGATTCTAGATTACTTTATAACAACAATTAACTTCTAAAACAGAGTTAGTAATTATAAATATAATAGAATTCACGCCATACTAATTTTCTTGTAATTAAACACACATATTATTATTCTTATGTAACATTGAAAATATTATAATAGCATAATAATTTATTAAATTCATTGATACTTCACAATTTTAAACATTGTGTCATAATGTCAATAATTAATCTGATACTTAACTAGTATCAATGAAAACATTAAATATTAGTTTTAGATTTAGATAAAAAACTATTGAACGATATTTTTATTGTATTTTGAGATAAACATATTTGATGACTATGTTTTTTTATAAACGATAAACATCTTACCAGTTTTTTTGAAAAACAATACAAAACATAAATTCATGTTTGTTTTTTCTAAAATATAATCAACTATATTTTTAAAAGGCGGAATAAAAAATTAAATTATTATCTACAAGATTTGATCAATAAAACGAGAAATTTCACTTGTTCCAAAAAGTAAAAGTTTATTCATAATATTGTCCCCTTCAAAGTATTCCCCATTACTATCCATTTCAGAATTAGAGTCAGTTGAGTTTGAAGCTCAATAACTTGCTTTAAAAAATTCAAAAATTATGGAACACACTTTAAATTATGCACTATACATTTCTACGTAGAGATGCACTCGATTTCGAGCCGGGCCGAATATATTTTTTATCGGGCCGAATCGGGCTAATCATTTTCAAAAATCGAGGCGAGTCGGACTTTTGATTTTGGCCCGGCCCGCAAATTCGAGCTTTTCGGGCCATCCCGAAAAATCTTATAGTTCATTCAAATGCACAGTTTCCTTAATATTTTAATGAAAATGGATGAAGTTAAAAAGGACCAAAATGATTCACATATTAATAAATAAAAATGTATTATTTTACTTCAAGAATTCAAAGTTATTCATTAAAGCATAATAATTATATTGTGATGATGCTATTATTATTGTTATTACTCGTATACTTAAATAAAAGTGATTTTTGTTCCTACCATAATGGTTTCTTGTCCTATTTTTGAGCAGAAACAAAGTTAGATAAAAAATCCTTATGCAAATTAAAATTCTGTTTTTTTATATAAGATTTGTAAAAAAGTTGTTTAAATTCTTTGGTAAACAAAGAGTTAAATACTCGTAGGTCTGTAATTTTTATAACAAACTTACACTAGAAGGGTCTCTTTTTTAACTACTTATGTTAACTAAATTGAAAGTTATAAGAATGTAGAGGTTTTTTATAAGTTTGACACGAAAAAAGTTAAACATTTCGCCTTAACATAAAAATCAACATTAGGAATGCCGGATGCACCCAATTTCGAGCTTTGGCCCGGCCCGGCCCGATTTCGAGTCCCGAAAGCATCTCTATTTTTACGTAACTACACTAAGTTTCATATTTTTAAATTAATATAAAAATAATGACAAAATTTATAAAAAATGACATTTGAAATTTGTTGTCAGCGTCGCAGTGACGTCACACTATTGCTAACTTTCTCTCGCAGCCCACTATACAGTCTGGTGCGTAGTGAGAGAAAGATAGGAGTGTCGCCATGACGTCATATTGACTTTAAAAATAAAATTCAGTTAAATTAAAGACAATTAAGACTTTTTAATACTACGAATTGCTTCAAAATTAAACAAACTTTCATTTAAAATAATAATAAAAAAAAGAGTGGAGGATCCCATTGTATCTGTACCTCCTGTACGATCGTAAAACGTTGTAGTTTCAATGCTATGAATGAGGAGTGAACTGTGAGCCGGTGCGTTGACACGGTGCAAAATCCGGAAGCTCTTTGCCTGCAATGTTGGTACATATTGCTTCGTATGATATGTCAATTTCCTTTGTAATCCCCAGTTTGTGATTCAGTGAATATTGAGCAATTTTTTTGCACATTTTCATCGGCTCTCTTGTCATATTCCACGTGTTCGCGGCCCTTTTGAAAACGTTTGTACCATTTATAAACTTTTGGTTTCGACATAGTTTCTTCGCCAAAAGCCTTCTCCAACATTTGCAGCACTTCATTGCACATTATACTATTTTTAACACAAAATTTAATAGATTTTTGTTCCGTCATTTTTCTTCAATATACAGCGTGTTCAGAAAAAAAAAAAAAAAAAACAATTTGGAATAGGCTATGAACACAGAAACGTATGTCTAATCATTATTCAATTCAAAAGTCAAGTTGTCAAAATTGATCGTGAAATGTAATTTTAAGGAGAAAAGATAATAAAGGATACATAATATTGCCTTTACAGTTTTTAAATTTATTTCTATTTCTACTATAAGGATTCAAGAAGAAAAGCTTTGATTTCTTATTTCTTTAGATAACATTTTTGACAGTATCTCGTGTTAAATTGACATTTAATTAAACACTTTCAAATTGACGTACGTTTTTCTGTTCATAGCCTACTACAAATTAGGATTTTTTTGAACACACTGTATTATCAGACATAAACTACGCGTCCAATATGACTGAAAGTGACATACAATTCACCGTGGTACCAATGTAAAAAAATGAGCTCAAACGAAAACGAAATTAAAAAATTCTTTGTCACTTTTTGATCAAATCTAGTATAAACTTATATCTTTATTAGTAATAGAAATAAAAGTTAAAGAATTATCTATAAATTGATATTCATTCTTTGTTACCAACAAACTTTGTTTTATTAATCGCGATTACGAATTAAAAGCGATAGTGAAGCCGAAAATATCAGCCAATACGTGATGCGTGTCATCACTAATTCTTTTTTTTTTGTCTTTGTTTGAAGAAACATAAGCAAAGCAAATTCCACATTACAATATTAAACAAAATAATAATTTTTTATATTAATGAGATTCGGGTCCAGATAATGTCAGGGCCGGCTCAAGATATATAGGCGCCCTGAGCCAAATTAGATTAGATTAAATAAGTCAATATACCCCACATTTAGATAAAAACTTCAAAATTTTCAAAAATCTAATTTTTATGTATCTAGATACTTCTCAATGCGCTGATTCCAAATTTTGAAACCGCAGGTCGATATCTCTTTTCGTTCTCGACATATTTAGATTTAAAGTTTTGCTCAAACCTGCCCATTTTTGGGTAATAACCCAAAAATGGGTCGAGATGTGAATTTGGCGACAACACCATTCGATTCTACGGGCAAAATTACATAAGTACACCAATTTTCAGAAATTTTGAACACCGCATACAATCTCTAAAGCAAAATAGCTGAAAATGGCCAAAAATCGCAAAAATCGTAAGGGGTACCCCTTACGATTTTTTCAAATTTTGGCCATTTTCAGGAGTTTTCAAGCTTTTATTAATAAAAAATGAACCGGTCAGACAAAAATTATGAAAATTGCTATACTTATGTATTTTTGTCTGTAGAATCGAATGGTGTTGTCGCCAAATTCATATCTCGACCCATTTTTGGGTTAATACCCAAAAATGGGATGTTTTGAGCAAAACTTTAAATCTAAATATCTCGAGAACGAAACGAGATATCGACCTGCGGTTTCAAAATTTGGAATCAGCGCATTGAGAAGTATCTAGTTACATAAAAATTAGATTTTTGAAAATTTTTAAGTTTTTATCTAAATATGGGGTATAATGACTTTTGGGGCAATAATACAAAAATTGATAGAGAGATATACTTGATAGTAATATTATTTGATTGCAAAGAGAATGTTATGTAAGTGTACGCATTTTTAGAGTATTTCAACAACAATACCTTCCTTACCTAAAGGTGACGAAAGGTAAGAATACCTATCAGAATTTAAAACTAACGAGAATCCAAGAATGATTAAATTATATCTCCAATTTATGTATCATTTCTTCCTCACTTGATTATTTCGCAAAGGCATGTTCAATAAATTACACAATTTATTTACACAAAACTAACTTTTAGGGGCTCCAAAATTTAATAATACAGGAACAGGAGAGGTATATATTCCATACATTGATTTTTTTTATTTATATATATTTATCTTTAGTTTTTATATTTTTTGGGCGCCCCAAAAAGCCAGGCGCCCTAAGCCAGTGCCTAAGTGGCTCACGCCTTAAGCCGCCACTGGGTAATGTAATTAAAAATTACGGTGGTTTATTTTGAGAAGGTTGGTGTTGATATCTATAAACGCGCTGTATCAGAGAATTTATTTTTATGAAACTATAAAGTGAATATCACTAGATTATTAAAAAATTGACACGCATGATCTGAAAATGTGTTCATTGAACTTGTTCAACTTTGCGTTATTAAATGGGAACAAAATTCGTTCACCTGTGTTTTACCTATAAAAAGGAACTTCAATAAATAACGTCAGGAATCGGACGGGTATCCGGCGGTACCACTAAATCCGGCTGATCCGGCTTAAAAAACGGATCTAGCATTCCGTCCGAATTGAGTTTGATTTAGCGATCCGGCCAAATTTGTTCAGAAATTAAAAAACTAACAATATAGAGAGAAAATTCATAACGATTTTTTTTCTAAAATAAAATACATATTTAAAAATACTAGCTTTTCTGTCTTCTCCGATGTTAATCTAGTTGAAACCCATTTCCAACATACATTTTATATACCGGGTGTAACACGAAAACCGGGCTATAGGCGTTTAACCTTGCGCAAAAGTGACCTACTAATTTTAGACAAAAATGCTTCAAATAAATGTCGTAGCTAATTAAATTCTGCATCTAAATCAATAATAATAATAATCACATTTTTTTTGCACATTTCTTAACAGATGAAATTGAAAAGGAATGAAGAATTCCGATAATTTTGGTACCCGAGTACCCGAAACAACTACCCGGATAGTACCCTTTACCCGTTAATTACCAGATACCCTTTAATTACCCGTATCCTTTAAGTACATATACACAATTCGTTAATTTGTTAATTACCAATTACCCTTATATTAGCAGCTCACTTTTTAATAAAATTCATAATTATTGTTTACATATATTTATTAAATAAAAAGTAATACAGATAAATAATATACTGTATCTATAAAAAACTTAACATAAATTATATTAATTACCTATGGTATGGTAATAAAAAGCTCTTCTTTTAAGTACAATCTTTCCAGCAACTGAAAACTGATCGGGTTATTAAATGGTATTGGGTAATTAAAGGCAGCAGGTATATTTCGAGTAATCGAGTAAGAAATTTTATACCCGGGTACATTATTATCGGGTAGGTTTCGAGTACCCGGGTACCCATCGTCATTCCTAAAATTAAATTTAAAATAGGGTTTGACTATATAATGATTTTTAAAAGTTTATTTAAATATTTTGAAACGTTAATAATAGATATGACAATTATTTGATAAAAGCGGTATTATCATAATAATGTTTTTGTGATTCACGATGCAAATTGTTATCATTAATGTGGTTACAAAAATGTCAACTCACTGTTACTCATTATGTATTTGTCGTAAATAATGTCATACGCACGATATTAAATTCAAAATATTTACAATAATTACAAAACAAATTGTAAAGGTCTAATATTTTCTAGTATTCCTCCTAGAAGATTAGCAGTAAAGCAGGTACCTAATAAAAAAAAAATCATCGATTTCTAGAGGATTTCATTGCTTAGTTGGTAGAGTTATCCTACTAGACCAGTGGTTCCCAACCTTTTTTGACAACGACCCAAAATTTTATAACGAATTTCCTCGCGACCTAACACAAAGAAAGCAAAATTAACACAAAACCTCAATTTAAACTCAATATTAATGTTTTAATTTTAATACACTTTATAAGCCAATTCTGAACAAATCAGTAAATCTGTAAAAAAAAAATTGACAAAACGGCATCTATTTTTGTTGATTAATATAAAATTATACATAAACCTGGAAGATTCGTTGCAATTTTGTTCATTATTTATAGATTTGCAAGATTTACAGATTTATTCACAATAGTCATTATTTTACTAGTTTACGATACAAAAAAAAAAAAACATAACTTACATATAAAACAAATTAACACAAAATGTCAAAAATATTGCAAACACTAAAACTGTATTTTCTGCAAAAAATTGCATCGTCTTCAATAAAAGCTTTTATAACTTCTTTTGAGAAATTTTTTAAAGTTGCCAAAGACTTTCCGCCCAATTTACGTCTAAATTTTGAATGGACCACCTGTGTGAAGTTGGCACCCCCATGTAAGAATTTCGAGAAAAAAATTATTGCATAATTTTGCCTAAGTTATGCCCAGTTTTGCCCAATACTTAATTTATTTTGCCCCCGTGGGCATGTTACATGTTGTGACAACTAATCACTGTCTATCTAAAGTCGAGTGTGCGTTTAGGTTATGTTCGGGTGGGTATGGTTATAAAAGTTAATCGCCCAGAGTGTTGTGTAGGCATGTTGCGTGGGTAGTTTGGGTGGGCAAAATAAATTAAGTATTGGTCAAAACTGGGCATAACTTGGGCAAAATTATGCAATAATTTTTTTCTCAAAATTCCTATTTGGGGATGCCAACTTCACGCACCTCGATGGACCTTGTATGACAAGCACGTAACCATAACTTCCGCCATTTTTTTTTTGCTCTCTTTATACTGAAGAGGTGACGCTCGCGACTAACCAAAAATTACTCGCGACCCAGAGGTTGGGAACCACTGTACTGGACACAGGAAGGTCCTAGGTACAAATCCTGTCTTTTAACCAGTACATCTATATAATTTAAATATCTAAATATTTTCCTGCGGACTCTAATTTCATGCTCTACTAGAACTTAATTTTCGGAATTTAATCTAGAAATGACAGTTCTTGACCTACATATTTAAAGTAGATCATCCAAAAATGAATTTCGGAATCTGTCAAGAGTAGGAGAGAGGACGCAGGACTCAGTGGGAGGAGTTACGTTGATCAACCAATAAGAAACAAAATATCAAATTATTGTTTATCGGAAGCAGTGATCGGGAGATTTTTTTTTTTTTGTGTTAATAAGAAATAGCCATCCATGGAATGGACACAGAATCACAGATAAATGTAATAACATTTTACCTGTCAAAGAATTCCAAATTACAAAAATATAATTTACATCAAAAAAATATTACTTTCTTAATAATTTGTAATTTTTCTTCGAGCAAACATTCCATTTTCAATAATGAAGACTGACGGGTAAAATTAGGGATACGCAATTTTTTTGAAACATCGATCGATACATCGAATAACAAAAATCGATGATGTATCAAAAATATCGATATTTACAAACAATACGAACTGATTTTCGAATATATAATCTTGAAAATCTATAATATGCTTTTATATATTATGAATAGTAAAAAAACAATAAATTATGTACATACATAAAAATCTATAAACTATTTTAAAAACATTTGAATCGCAAATAGCTATACAGAAATATAAAAGAAACACTGTGCAAAGTTCGCACAACAATGAAAAATATATTAAAAATGATCAAACACGAAGTACACAAAATGAAATTGATTGTAAAATATTGCCGGTGACAAAAATTTATGTATATATGTGTGTACCATATAAGTATGTTCCATATTTAATTAATAAAATATGATTTCATAAAAGTGTTTTTTTTTTTTGGGTCGGGCAAAATTACAACAACCCTGCTTATATCTCGGAAACTATTAAAGATCGAACAGATGTTGATTAGCTTGTTTTACTCATTTTGGTCAGTACTATATGGCCTCATAATTTGTTGCACTTATTTTTTAACACCCTGTATTTTAATAAACATAAATTAAACTTAAATTATTATGTACAGACAAATGTGTGCAACAGTTAAAATATTAATTACGCATATGTCTGTACTTATTTGAAAATTGTTTTGTTAGATTTGCAGTTTATTTCTAACCTATATTTTAGATAATGGGGTCATTTTTTTTTAAATTAGGTCAAATTAAATATGTTCTTAGATGTATGTTTTACACCTTGCAAGTCTTTAGAATCAGAAATATGAATTTTTTTAAAGTTACGTTTCATTTCAAATATTTCAACGGCTGACGACATAGTTTCACGGATACGACAGTCGAGCTCTACCGGTTTAATTTGGAACTGTGATTGTTTGGTTTGGTATTTATTTAAATACATGGTTTATTTACATACCTTATACTACACTAGTACTTTCAAAGAAATAGAAAGTAATAATAATCTTCTCTCTTGTATATTTTGCGATCAGCTGTCACAGTTTTAGGTTAGATTATTGTTTCATGATGTGAAGCGTAAATGTGTATGTGTGTGAGAGAGAAATATCTTTGTGTGAGTATGAAACTGTGTCGTCACAAATTTAGTCCGTGTTAAAAAGCGCGAAAGTTTATTAGCAAATTTATAAATGAAAAGTCGCATCTTTCAAATTATTTTATTATTAGGTACTATATTTATTAAATGAGACGAATTTCACGATTTTATAAAAAATCGACAATTTTCTTTTTTGAAATGACCCCATTATTTAACAAACAATAGAAAAAGTACTAATTTTTATCTAATATATTGTCGTCTTGCAAAACATGTATGTACATATGTTAAATTTCATTTTACATAAATTTCGCATTAAAACATGAATTTCTTTAATGATTGATATTATGCAACTAGCAATCAGGCGAAGATTATTGCTGAGTAATGATAAAAGTTTATGTGCAACACAGCTTTTCATTCTCACGATTATTCCGCGACGTTTCATGTCCAGCACTGGTACTCCATTCAATGTAAAAATAAAACTTTGAATGCAAATGGAAGAGGATCACAATACGTTCGTTTATGCTGAAGCATGCAAACTTCAAGCCGTTGGGGTGCAAATTTTCATCGATTTTACTTCATTTATTTGATTATATCATCACGTCTTCTATGGCTGATTTCAACTGATAGGCACATTGACCTAAATTCGCAGACCATCTTTCTGGAAAGGTAGTTATCTCGACTGAACTGAATAATTAAGAAACATCCAATTTTCAACCTTTCACTTAATATTCAATTTATAGATTAAGTATTATCTGTACGGGCGACCGGGGATTGCTAGTTTCACGGCTTGACTATATATTCAAGTTGCTTGACTTGACTTGAAATCAAGCTAAGTTCAAGTCAAGTAGTAGTAGCCGAAAGTCAAGTCAAGTATTTGAAAAATCAAGTCTAGTTATTTTTCAATTACTTGAAAAAATCAAGTATTTATTTTTTTAATTACCAGAAAAATCAAGAAGTTCTTCAAGACTACATTTCTTTTTCATATTGTTCTTTATGTTTTATAAGAATATCAATAATATACCTTGAAATATATACTTTTATTCATAAAAATAAATCATGCATTCAAATTTAAAATTAAACAAAAATATTTAAAAGTATAATATATGAATTAATATAAACTATTTATAGTAAACTAGTTGACCCGCCCCGGCTTCGCACGGGTAAAGCTAAAATAACGATTAGCTACACGTGTACCAGTAATTTTTCACATTTACTTCGGAGACATGCGCTGCGTAGGGAGTCGGCAACCTGCCTCGCAACGTACATGTAACAGGCTCCGCCCGATCCCCGCACCGCACCTAAAAGCGCCTTTTCTAAACATGTCTCGGGTACTTTTACTTATGTACATATGATGCAAGCTATCTCTCCGACAAACCTCGAAAATCTGCTAACGGTTAAAACTTTACTATAAATAAAAAAAATAATTGAAATCATCCCCTATCGTACCGCCTTGATGAAAGATTTTTTAAAAACGCTAAAACACTTTATATCTTACCAAAAGCATAAATAAGAATTTTTATATCCCTAACTTGAGAAATGATGGGTTCTCCATATAAACTTTCGTCCCCTATTTCACCCCCTTCAAGTTTTATTTTCACGACAAAAGGTAGCCTATGTCCTTCTCCTAGGTCCAATCTATCAAAATTGGTTCAACGGTTCAGGCGTGAAAACGTAACAGGCAGACAGACAGACAGAGTTACTTTCGCATTTATTATATTAGTATGGATGTAGGTATTATGGTGGGCCTTAAAAAGGGGCAATTTTAACCGGGCAGTCCCCTAAAGTGGTTCCAAATAAATAAAATTATACTGTCAATGATTTCGCTTAATTTTAATATTTGATGATGCACTAGATTTTTCCCCATTTAAATATCATTCGGTTTTGCCACATTTTGGAACTTCATTTTTCTCCAAGATATTAAGAGGTTTAAAAAATCCATTCATTATTGGATTACTAGAATGACTCGAGAATATGTGGACAAAATCTGAAGTCCCAATTATTATTCTTAATTCGAATGGAATATAGCTTTTTGGGCTTTTGTGCGATAGTTTAATCATCTACAGTTATCTTAATAAAAATGATTACGACTTCAAATTTTGTCAGCATAGCATTTATGGCGCGCTACGCCGTACCACCCACAGCTAGATTACGATTCTACTGATTCGGACGTTTTCATTCATAATTGGTTCGTTATCAAGCAGCTAGAATTTGCTTAAAATTACTTGATCAAGTCAAATAGTCACGATAGAAAATCAAGTCAAATCAAGTAATTTACAAAAACATCAAGCTACTTGACTTGATGAAACCCTAGGGATTGTTGTCACAATTTTTGCTTTCACATTTTTTAAGAAACAGGATTTTCAGTTATCCGTTTTATCATTAGCCTATCCTTTAGTAGTGGTTCCCAAGCTCTGGGTCGCGAGTTACTTTTGGTGGGTAGCGAGTAATTTGATTTTTAGACGTTGAAATATCAAACAAACATATTGTTTTATTATAACATTAATATTGATTTTAATTGAAGTTTTCTTGTGAATTTTTCTTTCTATACTTTGGGTAGCGAGGACATTAATTTTTAAATTTTGGGTAGCTAGCAAAAAAGGTTGGGAACCACTGCTTTAATGTGTACCCTTAGCTCTGTTTTCCTGTAGCCTAGGCAAATTTTTGTGACAATTTTCCTCCACTCCGGATTAGTTGTCACAGACTTGGGGTTAGTTGTCACGGGTTATTTAAATGAAAATGGATATCACCTTCAGTAAAGCATATCTGGTGAGGAGTGCAGGGGTTTATCAAACAGCATCTATAGCCAAATATCAACCCTACACGTCGGCTTGCAATAACTTATACATATACTTATTATTTTTTTTCCTGAGCAGATTTTTGTGACAATTTGTCCCTACTCCGGGTTAGTTGTCACAGACTTTAAAATAAATAAATAAAATAAATATATCATCACGGCATATTACCCATTTCTGGGTGTGCCAGTATCTACAACACATGTAGACATCGGTAATGATGACAATATATTTTACCGTGTGGGCGCTTACCAGGCGTCACCTCACGGGCACTCATAGCTGGCGTGGAGAGTGCACAACAGGGGTAACTTTTGTGCCATTTAAAATTGGAAATATTTGGCGTCAGTCGGGATCGAACCCGGTTCCCCCAGGTTCGCGACCACACTCAGGCACGCGGCCACGGAACCCCACAGACTTTGGGGTTAGTAATCAATCAATTAAACAAGAAATAAATTAAAATCAACATTTATACCTGGTATTGAATTAAAATCACAAGCAAACTCAAACATGTAATAACATTTTATCTATCAGAAGTTATAAAATACAATTTGCATAAAAATAATTTTTTTTAATAATTTGTTACTTTTATTCGTGTAAATAATCTCAATTTTTAATAACAATGACTCTATGACACATTTGTTTGTGATTTTAATATTTCTTTAATTCTCAATTAAATATTGGTGCAACCAGCCATACGAATGTTTAAAACTTTTGGCTGATATTGCATGTTTCAGGTTTGAATTTAGCATGTGAAATACCAACCGTAAAATGTAGTAAAAGTACAAGAGTATGTACTACTGAAGCTATAAATTCATGAATTCTAATTTTAAAGAAAGCCCCCGAGCGTAAATAAAATCCCAGTTCAATTTATATTAAAAATTAATTCGTATACCCTTAGAAAATTGTATAAAGAAGAGGATATAAATCATTAGGGAACGCTCGTAATTGTCTTGTTATTTTCTACTGTATTTTCCTTTAATTAGAGAAACCTGTCGACATTTAAAGAAGTTTTTGCAAAAATACGTGTGCATTATGTGGGTGCCGCAATGTCTAAGATAAACTGTTTTCCCTGTAGGCGTAATTACAAAAAATAATTAGAGAATGTATATTGACCAAGGACATCAACTTTACGAGAATTCAAAACTAAAGTGGAACAGACGGTTCACGTACACGTAGAATTAGACGTTAGCAAATAACACGCTGCTTTATATTTCAAAGATAACTCACTATTTTTTGCATGAGCAGATAAGGAATAGTTACACTATTGTAAGAACTTTTCCAGCATGGTGTTTAATCAAAAGTACAGTTGAATTCACGTAGAGTGAATCCAATATGATGACGTCACATTGTTTACACTGCTTATCAAGCAAGAAGTTACTAATATTTAAAAATATCGGATGATTCTGAAGACCAGTTTCAAATGCCAATAATTATGCAACCACAACTTTATTATGACAAAAAGAAAACTCAAATAAAAATAAACTTAAAATTAAATTCTACAAATACATAGTATTTTATTGTTTGTTATTGTAAAATTATACCACTGAATTTTGAACAGTTATGATAAAATTATTAATAAAGAATTAGAAAACACAGCTAGTAACCACAGACGCGTTTCGCCCTTATTGGGGCTCATCAGAGTGGGCACGGCGAGATAAAATTGTCAAGAGCAAATGTCAAAAATACAATGATTCCATAATCTAAAACTATTTTTCCATTATTTCCGTGGCCACGTGCCTGAGTCTCTGGTCGCGAATCTGGGGAACCGGGTTCGATCCCGACCGACGCCAAATATTGTAATATACCCGAAAAATATTAAAATCTCTAACATTAACAGTAAGATGGGGTTTATGTTACCCCAGGGCACTTTCAACAAATGCTAGACTCACTAAAAGGATATAAACATCTATAAATATTTCGGGCACAAGGTGCACACAGTATTTTTTCTATATCTAAATTTAATATTTAGAAACCGGTATAATTATTTAAACAAAATTAACCTCTAATGACATCTTGTCAATATGACAGATATCCTTGAATTTTCCTATAAGTTATGATTTGACATTTGATTGACAGCAATGTATTTGTCTGTCTCATTTAAAATGAAACATGGGGAATTAATTTGACAGAAGTATTATATTTAAATATTGTAAGAAATTTAGCCGAGTCAGAAAACCACTCGGGCACAAGGTGCACACTATATTTTTTTACAACTAATTTTAATTTAGAATACAGGTATAATTATTTAAACAAAATTAACCTCTATTGGCGTCTTATCAAATGTTAAATTCGTTCCCTATGTTTCATTTTAAATGGAACGGGCAAATATACGTTAAAAATACTCACGGTATAGCAAAACTAACACAACACAGCAACATTACATCTTGCTATTAAGTTTTAAGCTGTTTCTAAATAAATAAATATATCATCACGGCATATTACCCATTTCTGAGTGTGCCACAATCTGCTTTATCGCAGATATCGGTAATGATCATGACATATTTGTACCGTGCGGGCGCTTATCAGGCGTCATCTCACGGGCACTTATTGCTGACGTGGAGAGTGCACCACAGGGGTCACTTTTGTGCCATTTAAAAGTCCACAAACAGTGAATATACTATACTGTGTTCAAAATAACGAAAGCTAGGTTGTTCACGTTATAAGGTAATCAATTTTAGAAAATATCTTGTTCAAACTACGGGGTAGTCTATATATATATATATATTTATTTATTTATTCGAGTGTTCACGTTAACGCGATTGTACTGTATTTTATTTATTTATTTTCCATTATCATCCTTCCAAACAATACTGAATAAAAATTAATTTTGTATGAATTTGGCAATGTAATCTTCAATTAAATACCTTACCTGCCTTCAAAAACGCAAAAATGTTATCGTTCGCAAGAAGTAAACCCAAAATAAAAACTTTCACTTACAAATTGCGTGTGTATTTAAAAATTGTGTAGGAGTAGCCATGACATTGAAAAATAAAATAAATGGAGAAGCAAACAACCACTGCGCAAGTGTGTAAACTTTGAAGGGAACACGCCGAATGATAAATTTAATCAAGACGCAGTTTGGAAACGATGCGTAATTCGCTAAATATACCATCACAGTTTATAACCCAGTTATAAGAGAGAATTAATGTTTATCTGACTGTAACAATTACATTCAATATTAGCGAGCGTGGCTGAATCTATAATGTGGACGACTGTGGTTCTGACGACTATGACAAGGTGAAGGCAGAACAATAACAAGTAAATATTATAAACTCTTCCAAATTATAGTTATCTTTGTAAGTCAAAATTCTGTTTAGAAATTATTATCATTTTTCTAACATCGTTCTCTGCTCTCTTTTTAGTTTAGATGTCAATCTCTTAGACATTTATGCCCAGTTGCACCGATACCACTTAAGAATTTAAGTTTAGTTTAGCCTTAAGTTTAGTTTTATTTCGTTGCACCGTGCACTAAACTCTCCATATATATCTTAAGGCTTCCATAAATTTAAGCCTCCGAAATTGACGGTTTATCTTGCACTTAAGTAAGTAGTGAGGTTATATTTAATGGAAACGTTTTTAATTTCTATCAGAATCATTGAAGTTATTGATTTTATTGTCTATGATGACGATTTAGATGCATTGGATTTAATTTTATGTGGGATACCAAAGAAAATATACGACAGATCTGATCATTTTCATACTCTTTCTGATCATGCTTTTTTTCAACGGTTTCGATTAACCAAATATACAGTATTGCAATTACCGATTTTAATGGAATATAATATTGAATTTTATAACGACATGTAAGTATTGCATTCATTTTTCTTTCAATGTTTTACTTATTAATTTAATTAGTTGCCATTTCGTGTTCGCTCTTTTTTCGTCTAATACCATTTTTGCTAAAAACAAAGAATATATTTAATTACACTTCAATTTTAAAAACTATAATTCTATTTGAATCGAACTTACCAATATAACCTTCAAACTTTAATACAAACAAAATATCTAAATTTTATTTTTCTTGTACTAAAAGTACAATTTAAACAGCTTAAAATTATATAAACTCCACTTACTTAAGGCTATTAAAAAAAATATGTGTGCAACAGTAGATAAAAATTAAGTGATACTTAATGTAAGTTCAGTTTTATTAAGTGTAAATTTAAGAAACGTCGGTGCAACCAGGAATTAGTGGTTTAGTCTAGATGTCAACCTCTTAGACATTTAGTGTGTTGACAATTAAGTATATAAGTTATTGCAAGCTGACGTGTAGGGTTGATATTCTATGGATGCTGTTTGATAAATCCCGCACCCCTCATCAGATATGCCGTACTGAAGGTGATATCCGTTTTTTTTTTTTCATTTAAATAACCCGTGACAACTAACCCCAAACAACTAATCCGGAGTGGAGGAAAATTGCCACAAAAATTTGCTTCGGCAAAAAAATAAATAATAAGTATATGTCTAAGTTATTGCAAGCCGACGTGTAGGGTTGATATTTGGTTATGGATGCTGTTTGATAACCCCTGCACCCCTTAACAGCTATGCTTTACAAAAAAAAAATTAATAACCCCAAAAAGCTATGGTTTCAAAACTGAAGGAAAAAATAGCTAAGGATACACACTAAAGGATAGGCGAATGATAAAAAGGGTAATTATTAACCCTGCCTCTTAAAAAATTCAAAAGCAAAAGTTGTGACAACAATCCCCGGTCTCCCCTACTCACAAACACACAATAACTAAATTTTTGGTAGGATAAAAAAATATATCACGGTGTAAACCAAGCCCACATCGGCAAATTTTGTGGGTCCACCCTAGCCTTTAATGACTAGCAATTTTTTGGCAAACTCGCAACGAACTTGCGATATTCTTGTGCTTGTGTCCAATTCCAATATTACAGAACTTTTTTCAAAGTTTCTGGGTAGAGATGGTGATATTTTTCTGGTTTCGTTTTCGCTTAAAAACATCCGAAAAATGAAAAAAGTCTATTTGTATGGAGATTGAGTGACTTGCAGGTCAATCTAAAAAGACTCAATTCTTACTAATGACAAAAACATAAAAAGAGACGGACATCAAAGGAAAATCCACTATATTTGACAAATTTTTCGTTCATATTATTTTAAGGGTTATGATTTTGACGTCACACCCAAAAAAGAGTGCGACGATAGAAGTTGAGATGGAAGATCCGATTACAAACAAACCGTCGCCATTTTTAAAGTTCTGTCTTCTGTCACTTGTGTTTTGACATTTGAGTTTTACATAATTCAATGTCTTCGGATGACCGTGGAAGCTTAAAGAATTTCACTTTTGTTATGTATTCTTTAAAGTTATAGCGGGAGTCACTGTTGCAATGATCATACACTCACTTCGTATTAGACACTATCTTGGAAATGTCACCATGACAGCGATTTGTTTGTAATATAGCAATGGAGTGAAATTAGTAACAAGTGTAGTTCAAAGAAAATATTAATGGATAACAGCACGAAAATATACCTCTATATAACCCTCCATTGAAATGTATTGGTTTAGGGTTTAGGTTCAGTTAAAGAAAATGAAAATTTTAAAGGGTTCCACGGGGGGGTCTCAACTAAACGCTATGGTAGCGCAGAGGCAAATAACACTTCGTGTTTCCCTAACAACCGTGGAAGTTTATAGGGAACTGAAGGTGAAACGTAAGGGGTATTTTTTGCTACGCTATCATAGAGTTGTCTCTTTAGGACCCCACCCCTGAGTGATAAATTTTTACAAGCACAAAAAGATGTTAATATTTATTAACAGAATCATATTAATAATTTAATTTTAATTAACTATTTTTAATTATACATATAATTAAGAGATCTGAACAGTCAAAAGTTAAAACTGCTTAAATTCGGTTCAGTAGTGACAGCACGCACTTTAGAATTCTATCAAATAAGGCATTTCATTTCGCTTTTCGCCATGAAGAGAAAAGTTGGTAGCAGCATGTCTCAAAATATTCGCCTGCAAGCGTACGACTCAAGGCGAAAGTGTCAAACTAATGTCATTATTTTGCTACAATTCTATTCAAAGCTAATTTATATATATATATATATATATATATATATATATATATATATATATATATATATATATATATATATATTACACAGTTTTCGGTAATGGTGACATATTTTTACCATGCGGAAGTTTACCAGGCGTTACCTCATGGGCACTCATTGCTGGCGTGGAGAGTGTACCACAGGGGTCACTTTTGTGCCATTTAAAATTCGAAACATTTGGCGTCGGTCGGGATCGAACCCGGATCCTCAGGTTCGCGATCAGACACTCAGGCACGCGGCCACGTGACTCTATAATACAACTGTCATAATGATTCATATAAATGACTCCATTTCCAGAATTTAATTATATATTATGAAAAAAGGGTTAACTTGTTTTCATAAAAAGTTAACCCGTTTTTCATAACACCATGAGAATTTTACTCAACCTTACCTTATAATTGTCATAATATTTTCTATTTTAATAGTCTAAGCTCAAAAATTCCCGGAACAAAAAGCGAATTAAAATTCTAAAGTGCATGCTGTCAAAATTCGTGAAGTAAAATCACATTCGCCTGCTTTCTGTGATAAAATCTAAAGTGCGTGCTGTCACTACAGGTTTATTGACCTTGACAAATAAAGGTTCGATTTGGAATCAGGTTCATCAAAAATTCGGAATAATTCGGTTCAGTTTCCAGTCCCTGCCTAATAATATTGACAATTATCGTCGAATAATTTTTTGATTTTAACTCTCTCAAAGAAAACAAAATCCAAAGTCTAAAAATCCAAACACTCGCGATTTCAGTACTCTAGAGCTGTGGCCGCCGCAACGTCTAGCGCGTGTCGCTCTCCTCTCGTGCTCTCGCTCTCTCCAGGCTCTCTCCGAGTATTGATCTGACTGCAGTATCTGCTGAACACGCTACATGCTATAAGCCAGGCGACGTGCTGTTGCCGACGCTAGTATTCGATACGAGAATATACTACCAGGACAACGTGGATCCACTGACCTTAGGTCTGGGTCAGCGGACCAACTTACTAGCAGAGAAGGTGGGCTTTGGGTCGTTCATGGAAAAAAAATAACTTTGTGTTTTCATACTGTTAGCGTGAATATAAAAATTGAAAGTAGATAGTCAAAAGTATATTAGATATTTTTGATAATTTCAAAACACGTTTAGAGGATTGGTTAATATGATTTACTATTAGTTCCGATCAGGGCATCGAACCCGCCAAAAACTGGGTTCGGTTTAGGTTCAGGTTAATTTGTTTTTTGAAAGATGGGTTCGGGTGCGGTTCTGGTTCAAGCATTAATAAAATTTGCGGTTTTATTCGCAGTTCAAGTTCGAAATAATGTAAAATGAGAGCCGGAATTTATGCAAAACGCAACAAGAAACGAACACAATTTTCACGAAAGGCAGCCCAGACAGCAACGCAAACGCCTAAGACGTCGATTATCGGCTGTATTTACTTTTTGAACTAAAAATTAACCTGAACCGGAGTTGAACCCCGAACCTGAATTTTAATACTCGGTTCGGTTTCGACTCAGGTTCAATTAAAAATATATCTGAGGTTCGGTTCTCGGTTTGGGTTCCCTAAAATGTTACGGTTTGGTTCGGTTCAGGTTCGGGTTCGATGCCCTGGTTCCGATATTATGGGGTCGCGTGGCCGTGTGCGTATAGTGTCTGGTTGCCAATCTGGTGACCAGGGTACGATTCCGGCCAGTGCAATTTTAATCGCACAAAAGTGACCCCTGTCGTGCACTCTGCACACCAGCTATGAGTGGTCGTCAGGTGACGCCTTGTAAGCGCCCACACGGTAAAATATATCATCATTACCGATGTCTACATGTGTTGTAGATACTGGCACACCCAGTAATGGGTAAATGATTATATATTTATTTATTATTAGCAATGTGTCTACAGAGTGATAAAAAAACTGATTCAGTTGGCAATAACAAAAAATTGAAATTGGTAACACTGATACAAAAATCCATTTCCTGTTGTTGACAGCGACATTTGAAAATTACATTTGAGTACATTTACAATTTTTTATTAAAATGGTTGTTTTTTCCCATACCCACGTACTTTTATTTTTTACATTACCCATAGAGCAATAGAAGATGAAGATGTATGGTTAGTAAGAATGCTTAATGAGAATGGAGAGACAGCTGAACTTTTATGTGGACGAGAAGAACGAAATATGTTTGTACAGGAATGTGTACCGAAAGATGATTTTTGTGTAACTATTATTGTGGTCCGGATGCGGTTATTCGCTACCGAAAATCGGTCACATTAATATGTTATTATGTATGAATACGTTTATGAATGTGGCTGAGGTGAAAGAAGTGTGCATGGATAGGAAGGCGAAGGATGATTGTTGCGTAACTATTATTGTGGTCCGGTACCGAAAATCGGTCACATTAATATGTTCTTTGTATGAATGTTATGATGATTTTGGACAAGGCGAAAGAAGAATGTTTTTAAAGAGTTAAGTGATTCAGTGGAGCTCTTACTTTCATCCCTTTTCTTATTGTTTTCGGGTTTTTGCTAACCCACTAAGTGGGAAACGCGTGATTTTATGTATGTATGTATGTATGTATAGAGCAATAATCTAAAGCATTTCAATCATTCAAAATTTTATTAGCTGTCAGGTCTCTGATCTGACATAACTTAGTTGTATTTATTGTTAAAATAACATGTCAAATAATATTTCTGCTTTCATCTGGTGTTGTATAAACTGTGGAATAAAAAGATCCCCAGAATTATATTACCAACTACATACATCATTTCTTTTTGATCAAATAAAATCCGTCTTTCAAAATCAAAACCCTTATATTTTTTATAATTTAAAGCTTAGATATTTCTATAAATATACCTTAACCTAACATAACGCTCGAAATTTGGCTCTAGTTGCCCAGACGTAAGTTTTGTGCGTTAGGTTATTTTACACTAAGATACGTAAAAATGTCCAAATATTAATTTTACAATGTGGCCGTAAACTGTTTGTCGTTTTAGAAAACGTCTAACCAGGTTGTAAAATAACGCTAAGTCTATGAAGATTTGGCAATCGGCCTTATTCTATAAAATGACTACCAAATTAGCATTTTTTTAGAAATATTAAAGCGAAAGCTAAGACAACAAACAAAATATCATATAAAATTGACTCCGGTAGCTCAATGGTTAGGTTGGAGCCAACGCCTTTTAGTCATGAGTACGCTCGGGGTTCTGGGTTCAAATCTTCGAATTCCACTAAGGCATGGATGTTTTTGTATATGAACCTACTCAGAAATTGGGATTTAATCCTGGGTGTGCCAATCTGTTTTATATGGTAATGACATACACAGAAAAAAAACCTTCTAAATTGTAGTTGAATTAACTAAACAAATCTTTGATTTTCAGCCTACTAACATGTTTTCATTAAATTGTCTAAGTTGATTTAGTTAAATTTCCTAAATTTGTAGTAACAAATTATAGTAAAATTAATACAAAATTAGATTAAATGACTACATTTAGTATTGAACTAAACATAAATAAAGAAATTAACTAAATGTGTATTTAAATTTTCTATTTACTTGCCTAATTCATTAGATAAATCACCGAAAATTGTAGGAAAAAATAATGAAGCCAAAATATAGTAAAATTAAATAAAATAAGTAATTAAAATAACTATTTTCATATTTAAATTAACGATTTTTTACAAAATATTTATTATCTATTTCGGATTAGTTAAAATGCTAAATTAAGAATCGTAAATTATACTAAATTATTAGACATATTGCCTAAAAAAATACAAAACAAAATTTCAATTCTTTTTTTGTGTATTTGTATCATGCGGGCGTTTACCAGCCGACGCCACATGGGCACTTATTGTTGCCGTGGAGAGTGCACCATAGGGGTCAATTTTGTTCCATTTAAAATTTAAAATAATTATGTCGTCGGTCGGGACCGAACCCGAGTCCCCAGATTCGAGACCAGATACTACCACGAGACCCCATAAAATAATGATCATATACTAAAAAGAGATTATTTTTACAGTACTTATATTTTTTTTTTAGACAGCCCTTAGTCTATATTATCTGTCATAACACTATTCACGAAAAAAATGTTTTAGCGGTTTGCAATTCATTATAACCTGTCTCTTTCAGAGACCACAAATTGACATTACACTATTGAAATGCTGAAACAATTTGACCATGAAACAGGTGTAATTTCTATTTCATGCTTCATGTGACGGCAAATTAGATTGGCTCTATGTTGGATATGGCACTTCAGATCATAAACAGATGTCAGTAGAAAAATATTCCTCGCATAGAAATAGTTACTATACTAGCCGAAATTTCAAGGGCATTAAAAATTAGAAAGTGAAAGTATATTACTAGAAAATTTTGCAAGTTTTAACAGGAAGCAACTGGACCGGATTTGAACTTATGTTACTTGATCCATAACCCATTCACCTATCTACTCTATTAAATTTTATTATATGATAATTTTTTTTTTCACTGCTATCTATATTTATTATTTTATGTAACCACATAAAAACAAATGTTTTTTTTTAACGCTGTTTACATTTTGAAATAAAATAAATATTATCAAAAGTATATTTACTTTATATCTTATTTACATATATCTTAATTTTTTCTATAGGTTGCTATACCCAAATGACACGTCATCACTTAGTGTAAAAACCTTAATTCATTAAAATCACTAATAGTGAAAAATGAAATAAAATTTCAATAATTTTTAACCGTCAAAAAGTGTATGGCCTTATATAATTATTACTAAGATGAATAGTAGAGTTCATTACTTATCGTATATGACATGAATAATATATAAATAATGTACATCTACTTCATATTATTCGCTTATTTATTGCTACATTTGGCAACATTGATAATTTGTATGTTTATAATGTCTTGACAATCTGAAAAATATTTGCATCGTATTTGAAACATTTTTGTGCGTTGTAAAGGCCTATTTGTAATAAAGTAACGTTAAACGTAACGCAACGACGCAACGTGACCGTTAATGTAAACACAAAACCTGATGTATAATAAACGCTAAAGATAAATAAAATAAATAAATATATCATCACGGCATATTACCCATTTCTGGGTGTGCCAGTCTGTTTTCACAGATATCGGTAACGATGATGACATATTTGTACCGTGCGGGCGCTTGCCAGGCGTCACCTCACGGGTACTCATTGCTGACGTGGAGTGCACCACAGGGGTCACTTCTGTGCCATTTAAAATTCGAAATATTCAATCAGAAGAATGAGGGATTCCACCATTTTTTTTTTATAATTTCATCTGAAAATATTAGGAAAACTAAGACTATTGATGAAAATCAGGTGAAAAAATTCTATTAATAAGCGAGTTATGGTCCCTCGAATTTTGAAAAGATTGACATAACGTCACGCTTATGTGTTTTTATATCAAACTGTTTTCATCTTTTCATCATGGACCTAAATGTTCTTGAAATATATGCTATTTTAAGTTATATTTACATAAAATAAATGAATATTATAACACTGTATAAGTCTACATACTTTATAATTACAGGAGTATTTAAATTATTAAGTTTAATGCAAGAAATTTATGTTAAAATAAAAACTGTTTGAAAACTGCCGTACAAGAATGTTAGACCCTCCTTTCGAATTTGAATTTCTTAACTTCCATTGGTAGTAACCCCCACCTCCTAACACGCTATTTGTTATGCATGTATATGCGGTCTTTCGGTCGCCAATCAAAATATATATATAGATTTCATATACGTGTCGAAGCGCTATAACAAAAAACCCCTATTTCCGAAATATCTCAATTATACCATTTCATTTTTTTTTTTATTAACATTCGTTATTCAGCATATACATTCGTATTTTTTTACTATTTTCCTTTAATTCGATTGAGCTGGAATCCCCCATTCGGTATATTTCTTTGAAATTCGGCTCTCTTTCATTATTTATTTATATGACATACATAAGTATAAATAAGGTTAGTATTATAAAATAATTTAAATAGAAATGGACAGTAACGAAAATATAGTATTTATTTTGTAGATGTGACAGTTCATGAACATGTCGATAATACAGTTTTTTATAGTAAAACTGAAACTCTAGCGGTACAGCAGTAGATAGAAAGATGAGAGTTGGTGTTGGTCATCTGTCATCTGCATTACTTTTCAATATAAAACAGCATATAGGAATACCATGCGCTCATGTTTTGCGTTACCGCTTGCGTTACTTCATTATAAATAGGCCTTAAGTTATTGTAGTTCTATAACAATTTGAAATAAGATTGAATGCAATCTGTATAACTCTTTTCATAGATTCTAAAACGAATGTAAACGTACCAGTACATGACGTCACACATCTAGATACTTTTATTCAATTTTTATTAATGACGTGCATCGGCTGCTTGACCGATTTGGGCCTTCCTTTTAATCAAGTTGAAAATATAAAATTTCAAAAATAATTTTTCTCAAGCTATTAAAATATAACAACAGGTCCTTTTTTCCTGTACTCTTCTAATATTTTGTTTGAAGTTTAAAACAAAATGTATTTTGATGGTATCGTCCTACAGTTTTACAAGGAACTTACAGTTTATAGTGGGTGTCAGTCATGGTTCTATGACGTACATTATATTTTTGGTTATAAGTGTCAGTTGTGGGATTGAAGAACGTGATTTACGAAACAAATTTCTATTTTGGCCGCATACCATCTTTATAGAATTCTCAGGTGCAGATGACATGGTTTTTACTTTTGTATGATAAATAAATATACGTTGCAAATGATAAAATACATATTCAGATTTGTACAAAAATAGGAAAGATATATTTTGAAATGTATATGTAATATTATATTTATATAGATGCAATATACAATATACCTATAGCTGGATATTGTAATATATTTTTGTATATTTGATAATTAAAATTTTCTATGAATTCAATGTCAATGTTAAACTGCACATTTAAAACTTATTTTTAGAAATTTAATTAAAAATTATATTCTACATTTCAATTAAAACTGAAATAATTAAAAGTTTACAGGTAAAAATAATGAAACTAAACATAAAGTAATTTATAAATGTATAAATATTTTTTCTAGTTTATAAAATTCACTTCTCTGTAGTGTTAGCCATGGTACTGACATAAAATCGCAAACAAATGTTGTGACATTTTACCTGTCATGAATTATAAAATATAGTTTGCATGAAAATAATACTACTTAATAATTTGTACATTCTCTTCGTGTGAATAATTTTCCATTTTTAATAATGGCTCAATCAGAGAGACAGGTAAAATATGTCAAAATCTGTCATATACGTTTCTGACAAAATATCATTAAATTTGTTTGTAATTTTATTTTCTCGGTTAGGGGACGTGTAAATAAAATGTAATTATTGATTTAGATGAAAAATTTAATACTCTACAACATTTAATTGAAGCAATATGGTCTAAAATTAATAGCCCACTTTTGCGCAAGGAAAAAAACGCCTATGGACCGGTTTTCGTGTTACATCCGGTATAATCTGTAATAATAATTTCTATTTGTAAATGCAACTTCAAACTTTAAAAAGTAAAATAAATAACACTTATCCAAGTCTGATAATATTATATTTATAGAACTTTGTTATCAAATACTTAATGCAATTTAATTATTGCAGAAAATGTAGTTGATAATAGGTTTAATAAACATTTAGGTTAAAATAATGTGTTCGAAATTTTCAGAAAAAATTTGATATTTAGTAATACATAATAATAATTTTATTAAAATTTATATTTTGATAAATACAAGTTGTTTTTGATAAGTTCAATTGTTTTTAAACAGTATAAACTATAATTTATAATATGATTGCCAGATGTAAGATTTAAATATATCTAAATTACGTACTTTTTCCTTTTTTGAAAATAAACTTATTAAAATTCATATAAAAGTTACAAATAAAATATGTATATGCTTAATCGGATAAACATATTTTGCAATAATAAATCACATGTTTACTGTCATGTAATTAAAATACAAATTACTGTTTGTGTTTATGAATTAAATTTTTCAAATTTTCAATTAATATTTTTCATAATCAACAATAATTGAATAAAAAATATGAAGTGGTTGAACAGGTAGTCTTCATTATCAGTTACATAAAAGATTTTCTTTTTATTTTGAAAAGAATCCTATTAGAATTCATTAAAAACCGGTTTAATTAAAAACAAATTAGTCCCATACAAAAAATAAATCATAATACCAGATGTTATTGTGTTCAAAACGAAAATCACGTTCATGGCAATTTTTTTGCAGCATAAATTAAAATAATTAGTTTCATATTCATGCTAGAACGTTGTCATATGTTCAGTAAAATTAATTTTAAAATAATAAAGAAAATGGAATTTTAAAATTGCAAATTACATGTGTCAATAATTATCACGTATCAGATACAAATACAGTGAGACAGTCATATAATAAATTATTGAAAAATATTGTTAAATAAATTTTATGTTATTAAAACTAAATATAAACGCAGACATTAAAAGACATACATACAAAAGCACATATTTCGAGTAAGTAATGTTGTACCCCCCACGCATAATTTATTTTTAAAAAAATAACACCAGCGTTACGGTCAAATGCGCCATATTTTTTTATTTGTGCTAAACCTTAAACGTAACCGTACAAAACTTGCGGGCGTGAGTTTTATGCATTAGATTAGGGTCATTACATTAGAAAAATTGCAAGCAAAAATGTTCAAATGCTCATTAAAAATGAGTAGTTCATAAAAAAAATATTTTTTACAACTCTTAAAAAAAAGCACACTTTTTTAATTAAATGAGTTTATAAAGTGTATTTTTTAATACAATGAAAGTGAGAAAACTTGCACTTTTTTAACGCAAACGGTGGAATGAAATAATGAAACGTTACGGCACTTTTTTCACATTTTTAATACAGACGTAAAAAAATTGTATGCAACTCCAGTAAAAAGTGTCTTATTTCACTTCCTTAGTCGTGAAATAAGAGTATATTTATTACTCTTGTTGCATAAATGACTATTATAACCTGGCTACGACATAAAAAATAAGAGCACAAATAATAGTAGTTTACATATCAAGGGAGTAAAGTTCGTCATTATTTTATATACAAACGGAGAAGAAGAATGAAGCACATTTCTATAAACGAAGAAAAACTATTTATTTTAAATTTAATTTTACAAAAATCATTATATTTTTTTCCAAAATAAATTTAATTGATAATAATCACTTTATTTCCCTAGGGAGTACTTTGTTTCCCTAGGGAGCACTTTATTTCCCTAGGCAGTACTTTATTTCCCTCGATAAATAATGAAGCACATTATATTATGATTTTGATATGAATAAAGTTAACATTATTTACCGATTGTATATAAAAATTATTGTGGCGTATATAAGCGCATAAAGGGTGCAACTATTGGCAATATTTTTTCTTAGTATAAATTTTAAAAAGAAGGAAGGGGGGGGGGGGCGGTTGTTCAACTTGATTTACCTATACATATTTCTATCATAAAAACCTTTCAAATTTATCTTTGTCTCATTTGTCCATAAAATATTTCTCCATTTTTTAATACTGTTGCTACTATCCCAATTAGTATGATTATTAACAAATTTTAATCTATTTCTTATTCTTTAAAGATAAAAGCGGAAATTTCTACGCGATCTACCATGGAAATTATTTTCTTAACTAACTTGTAAATTTAGTTCATTATTATATCTTTAGAAGATTTGAAAGGATCCATTTCCAAAGTGCGAACAATTTATTTATTCATTTTAATTATTTTTGAGTGTTGAAGGACAATTTTAAAATTCTATAATTAAGTAAAATATGTAAATGAAGCTTATTTCTGGTACAAAATAAATGAAGTAAAGAACAATAGGAAAAAAATCATAGTCTTCTTACGAAAATTTATTTTCACAAGAGACAAAACACTAAAATGGTCCAGGTTAATGACAGTATTAATAGAGTTCTCAGAAAAATTGTTGGTACGTACTAATTTTTAAAAATAAAATGTACAGGATCGGCTCCGACTTTCTAGGAGTAAAATTGATGTTAGATAGATAATATCACATAGTTAAAATCAGCTAACAAGACTGCTTTGCAGATTTGCTTTTAAAAGTGACAATTAGAATTATTATTCAACTGATTGAAATATGAAGATACAGTGTAAAACGAAAAGCGGGCCATAGGCGTTTAATATGAAAATAGTATATTATGTGGCAAGTGTGTGAAGCTGAAATTTTTACATGAGGGTGGAGATTGCGACACGAGCCGAAGGCGAGTGTTGCAAACCACCCGAATGTAAATTAGGCTTCACACACGTGTTACATACTATACTTTTTCTACGACCTTGCAATAAAATATATTTTTTTCTGGACATTGTCATTCTTTTACCGTAAAGCCTCTGTATTATCGACTTGTGTAACCATGGTTACCAACGTTACGGGGGTTTAACATCTTTGTTTTATTAAAATACAATTCATTTTGTAATATTTAAAATAATGAACAGTGCGTGAAGTGTTACTTCACGCACTGTGTACAAAAAATCAATGTTCACACATGTAAATTGATAAGTGAAGTACTCACTTCACGTATGGGAGTAGAAAAAATAATTTTCCCATGTGCAAAAGTGGAGTATTAATGTTGGACAATAATATTTCAAATAAATATTGTAGAGAATTAAATTCTGCGCCCAACTCAATAATTTCATTTCATTTTATTTTGCAAGTTTTGGAACCGAACAAATAGAATTTAAAATTTTATAAAAGTTACGTCTTTATAGTGTCAATCGTGGCATTGAACAAAAACATAAACAAAAATGTAATAATGTTTCTATCAGAAATTATAAAACATAATTTGCATCAAAATAAACTTTTTTTGTTTGAATAATTCTTTTACTTTATCGACGCTCAATTCAAAGTACGATTCAATGACACTTATGTCATATACCTCAAGCTCAGTACCATCTAACAATTATTTTTTGGGAAATTAGGTCCGTGTCATCTCTCCCGGAATAGGGTCCTATATACCATTTTTTTTAATTTTTTTTTTTTTCGGTAAGAACAGAATGAAATAAGAATTTTACTGCAAACGCGACTTAAAAAATTTACGTAATAAGCGAGATATGACTTTTTAAAGTTTAAGAATTTTGTGCGTGACGTAGCAGGTACTGACCAGTGATTCACAAACTGTTATTTATAGAGGGGACACATTTTTTCATGTTTGCATAGATGAAATATTTTTATATAAATTATACGTTATATTCACGAAGAAATTATTATTAAGCATACATAACATAAATAATAAGCAGTTTTTCCCTCATAGATTATAATACATTGAAACAGTTTGACAATATTATGACACAAAGTATAACTGCGGATGGCACTACTGTTTGTTTTGAAGTTTCAATGTTTCAAATTTCTGACATTATTATTAATTTAATTAATATTACAATTTTATTTAATTATAAATACATTATTATTGTTAATATTACTAGATATTATAATTAAACAAATTCATCAAACACAAAATTGTTAAATTTTTTGTTAGGTTATACATAAACGAGAGTTCATAATCTTTTAAAGGTGACCGCAGAAGACACGCGAATCTCCTATTTAAAATCAGGCAACCAATCACATTCTTAGGACCTAACGCGTTATACCCAATTAGTAATCAATTTCAATCGCTTGTAGTTTGCGACCTAATCAATATTTAAACAATTTTTTATCACTAATACTTATTAATTTATGTATATTTCTTTTTATTTAAGATAGTTAAAATTTATTACCCTATGTAAAAATAGTTTTTGTAAATAAGCTCCTTTGATGGAGTATTAATTCAATCGAAATTCTATTATAAAAAACGTTGACACAACAAACAAATTTAGTGTAGTACTTTACGGAAATTTAATGAACGCGCGCAATTTTCTCAGAACTTTATTAATATCGATTGTTTTGTCCTCCATATGATAGATACAAACATACTAGATATTGTTGATATACGTAGAAATCGTAATTTTTCATGTTCCGTTTTTTAGTTAATGATTATTTCATGCGACTGACATGGACAAAGTAGTCATCAATTGATTTTCCTAGTTTTTCACGTTTTTAAATCGATTTGTAGCTATTATTTGCTCCTACTTGCGACACGCTACAAATGGTTCTACTATCCATTCAGAATTATAGTCAGTTGAGTTTGAAGCTCAATAACTAGCTTTAAAAAAATTCAAAAATTATGAAACAATTTAAAGTATGGACTATACATTTCGACGTAATTACATTAAGTTTCATATTTTTAAATTAATTAATATAAAAATAATGACAATATTTTAAAAAAATAACCCGCATTTTTAGCGCGTTTGAAGAAATTCATTCATTAATGTCTAATATTCAAATGTACGAATGGAAAAAATTAAATTTTAATATGTTGTACCCATAGGCTGTGTGAATAATTTGAACGTTAATTTATTTTCGATTTATTTATATTTTACAGCCGCCAAATATTTCAAATTTTAAATGGCACAAAGTGACTCCTGTGGTGCACTCTCCACGCCAGCAATGAATGCCCGTGAGGTGACGCCTGGTAAGCACCCGCACGGTACAAATATGTCATCATCATTACCGAAATCTGCGATAAAGCAGATTGTGGCACACTCAGAAATGGGTAATATGCCGTAATGATATATTTATTTATTTACAATTAAAAAAATAAGTGTTAGATCTCAGCTTTTATTAATAATTAAAAATTGATATTTGGTATGCCGATTCAGAATGCAGTTTTTTATATAAATATTAATAAATTTTTATTTGATATTGATTAATATAATTTTAATAATTGTTTTATTATAAAAGAGCAATATGCGTTCACGCGCGAAAACAGTAAAAAAATATTAAAATAAAACTAATGAATTTATAATTAAATAAAATTAATATAAAATTTTATATATACTTTTTTCTCAAAGAAAAATCAGTATGTGAGGGTTAAAATTTGAAAATTATATCATTGAATTCAGAATATTTCTCTAGCGAATAGACAAATAAAAAAAGTACGTAATTAAAATAAAAAAGGTAGGTCCCGTATTTTTGAGAACCACTGGTAGATTTTTTTTCTGTTCATTATATTAATCATATTTTATAAAAATTGACCATTTGACTTATGTAGCTCTAATAGTTCTAAGAAAGCAATAGTGACCCATTTAAAATGAACACCCTGTATGTAACACATCAAGAAGCAAAAAATTATATCGAGAAATGAAAAATAAAATTGGAGATTGAGACTTTTTTTGTAAAATAAAGTTTCTAAAATATGATAAAATAAGTTTTATGTTCATGTTTACGATCCCGCTGTTGCACACATGTATTATAAAACATTTTAAAAACATTAATTCCATTAGTATTAATAATAACATATTGATTTGATCAAGTTTTGTTGAGCAACGCCTACTTGGTTACTTTAGTTGTTTTTTTTTTTGTATGTGTTTTTAGGGTAATTTTATTATCAAATTACATATTTGAATAGTCTTTTACTAAACGACCAAAACCAAAAGCCGAAAAGCATGAATATTCCTTATTGTATAAAAAAAGAGAACCATTTGTTTAAATGTTCTGAATTTTTATGAACGTTTGTTATCATTCATTTTACTAGCAATAAATTTTTTATGTTCAACTGTTCTCGTGTTTATAAATTTCTAGATGGTATAAAAGTTTAAATTACCAATTTAAATTAATGTGTTTAAAAGAAAATGATTTATTAAATATTTATACAAGTTATGTAAATATTTAAAGATTGGTCAATAAAATGTTACAGATTACATTATAGACTTTAAATGTAAATTATATGTACGACATTTTTATGATTCAGCCGAAGTAATTTCAGAATAATCATTCTGTTTCAGTTTTTAAATTGAAGTTTTATTACAAATCGATAGTATTGTATTTTCATGTAGCCTTCAATATTATCTTTACATGTTTTTGTTATATACAGTGTACAACTAACGCATACGAAATAATCATAGCTTGCTGCTACAACATATTTTCAAATTTTATTAAACAAATTTTATTTTTATATGGAGGAGAAATAAAGTAGCAATTTTTGTTAAAATAAAGTAAACCACTATTATTTGTTATACTAGGTATAGACGTCAAAATTAAATTAAAGAAAATAACTTTTATCTCTATACGTACATAATCTACACATTCGGCTATAATTTTGTAAGTTATGGTTATAATTTGACAATTCAGGGCCGTTTTCACCAAAGTAAGGATAAATGTGAGGTTAGCTAACCAAGGAATACATTTATACTTAGGAATAACTTAACTATTCAGCCTAAATTTTGAACTAATTTAACTAATTATTAATTATTAAATTATTTTTAGATAGATACTACACAATAATCAAACACAATTCTTTCAATTATAATAAAGTAAATTATATTATTTATACAAAAATATGCAAACCGAAAATGTAATGTAATCTGTCAAACACACTATTAAATCATCTGTTAAATATTTATCCGCAATAAAATATGGGGGATAATTTAACAGTCTTATTTATATCGTTGTTACAGAAGGTAACTGAGATTGCTGAAATAAAAATCTGTATATTTATGTAGTATTTATAACTTTGGTTATTTTAAACTTAAGAAAAAATTATTGACCTGAGCAGTGTTGTATAGTATTTGAAACATATATATATATATATTTATTTATTTATTTATTTGAAACAAGTATTTGAATTAAGTTAGGTATTTTAAGTAATTATTTAAAATACTTATAAATAAAAGTATTTTGTATTTTTATTTCACAAGTATTTTATATTTTAATATGTTAAAATATTATTATTTGTATGAAAAACAATTTAAAATATTTGAAATACATTTTTGTATTTAAATTTAAAATACACAAGTATTTGAAATAGATTTATGTATGTATTTGAAATAGAAACCTTCCGTCATGTGTGGTCTGTGAGTAATATAACATGAAATAATTCTCTAATTTTTTTCTTAAAAAAAAAACCAAATGCTTATATTAATGTAGTAGTTTCTTTTTAATATTAATAAAAATACGTGAATAAGTTGAAAACGAAATACATTTTTACAATATCGTAAAGTATCTTACTTATTTTCAAATAATTAAAATTAAAAGTATTTGAAATATTTGAAAGTATTTGAAATATTAGTATATTTGAAATACTAAAAAAAAAATAATCGTATTTTACCAAATATTTTTATTTAGTATTTTCTATTTGAAATACAATTTTTTCAAGTATTTTTTATACAACACTATAACTGAGCTATGTGAAAATGGCACTAAATGTGAATTTTATTGTTCTTATGCATAATCAACAAAAAAAAAAGAAAGAAAAAACTGATGACGTACATTGACTAATATCTTGCCCAATAATTTTGAATTAGCCTGGAGGAACTCTGCTATCTATACTTAATATTTGAAAACCGTTATTTCAGCTGCAAAATTATCCAAAATCAACATAGCTACGTGTACGTGTTCGAAACAATGTACTCAGAATATTCTAGATATGATAGTAAATTTGTACATTTTAAATCAGCAAAGAGTCAACAAGAACAAGAAATACCAATATAAACAAACAGATATCTTTTGGTAGCCTATGGCCTGACTATATTATGACCTAACCATATCTTAACTATACCAAATTTTTGGTTATTTTATGTTAACACCGTAATTTTTTCAAGGTCAAATTTTACTTTTTAATTTGGTAAGACATATCGCCATTTTGAAAACTTGTACTGTTAAATTAACATGACTTATTTCAAAATATGAAGTAAGTACCAAAATTAATCATACAAATTAGAATTTTATCAAATAACTTAATTTAATTCAGGCAATTCACATCTCAACAAAATATTGAAAACAGTAAGAACGCGCATGCGTAACTTGGTAAATTGGTCTTCATTAGGGCTGTGATATCTTAGAAACTTGAAATCGATTTTCGATCTTTTGATAAAATCGATTTGTCGCGATTGATGGATTTTTTTCAAATAGAAATCGTAATACCTACTATAAGAAAAAACGATTTTATAATAGATCAGAAAACCGATTTTAATAAAACATCAAAAGATCGAACTTAATTGATACGAAGTTTCTACTATGACTAAAGAAAAAACCCCTTAACCTTAACAATAAATTTAAAAACTATATACGTATTTCGAGAACTAAGTTCTCATCATCAGTAGAAACTACAAAGTAAAAACAGAGAAGTTAAGATTACTCAGCATGTAAACCATGCCAGAGGTCAAAACAGCTCTGAGGAATAAAAGAGAGAACACGGGTTATATAGGGACAGGAGTCATAGGTGAATGGATACCTAATTGGGTAACTAAGATTAAACATAGTAACTGTCTTATATTAACTCATATAATTTAGAATTTGGGATGGGACCTAGGTCCTCGTCCATCAATTTATCTTTAAATTTATGTATTATCAAACTCTCATGTGAGTCTAAATATCTATTATTATCAACTTGTTTCAATAATTTTATATTAGAATTGTCAATTTTATGATTATTAATAAACATATGTTGTGCTACGCTCGATTTATCAGGATTACCGCTTTTTAAATGACAGAAATGTTCTTTAAACCGAGTATCAATTTGTCTTTTAGTTTGCCCGATATAAACTTTATTACAATCTTTACAGTCAATTTTATAAACACCGGATTTTTTATTATTATCTATTTTATCTTCATGGTTACCTAATAATGATTTAATGGTGTTATTTGATTTATAAGTTACCGTTAAATTTTGATTTTTAAAATTTTTGTTCAAACCTTTGGTGGCATTATCAAATGGTAATGTTATATGTCTATTATTTTTATTATTAGTTGGCGTTAAAGTTGTGAAATCTAATACGGATTGACGATTTTTAAATTTATGGACTAGTTTATCTATAATTTTAACCGTGCATACGCACATCAAATCACGAAACACAATTCATGAATTAACCTCTAATGCGATTCAAATGCCAAACACTGCTGAAATTAAGATTTTTTTATCAGTCTTTGAATAAATCTATTTTTTAGAAAAACCGATCTTTCACAATCAAAAAGATCGATATCTTTTATAAAGATCAATGTTACGAAATTCAGATAAATGATTTTTTAGTTGATCGATCTTCTTGAAAAAAATAAATTTTTCAATTGACCGATCTTTTCGATTGATCTTTTCAAAAAAAGATCAATCCGATTTTTGTTAAAAAGATCGATCTATAGATCTTTTTCGCAGCCCTAGTCTTCATACGTTTACAAGGGAAAAATGTCGTATAGTCAGGTTAGCTACTTTGATTAGGTACTAGCTTTAAAACGCGCATGACTATACTGGTGTGCCAGTATTTACACAAAGCGTACCAAACTAATTACTAGTAATATAGTCATAATTTAGTGTTTGGTCAGCTTAACAAGATATCGGTGTAAATCTGGCTAAATATTGAACAACAATCCGTATCCGTATGTAATTTGAGTTTGTTATGAGCCAAGGAATAAATTTGCTGACGGATCGTTACTATTAATATAAAACGAAAACACTGGAGTCATCAATATTGCAACAAGTGCATAGTTAGAAAAACAACATGGTTTTATCTAGTTATTTTGCTTATTACTGAGTGTAAATATTACCTTTTTTCAGAATAAATTAAAGGTTTAAGTGCCATTTTTAAGTTTCACAAGATATTAAAAAATTGTTTACCAGGAATCAGTAACAATATTTGCAAATTCTAATATTAACATTTTTATCCATTTTGCTTCAAAATGTATTAAATATTCACGATATGCACATACAGGCTGTTTCAAAGTGTAAAAATAATTAAGAGCATATAGTACTGACAAAAATGAGTAAAAAAGCTTAATTAGCATAGGTCTGATCTTCAACTGTTTCCGAGATAAATGAAAAATCAAAGAAAAACTGACAATGATAGTGATCGAACAAAATTTTGTCTATGTCAGTAAATAGACTATAAAAAACAATAAAATTTAATATGAAACATTTTTCTCAATTTCTAATAGCCTTAATTAAAGTCGTAACTCTTGGTTTTCAAGATAGCAGAGGTAAATCCCGTAAATACTCATTTTTCACTGCCTCATATCTCGGAAACTATCGAAGACCGGACCAATGTTGATTAAGCTTTTTTTTTACTTAATTTGGTCAGTGCTCTTAAAATTTTTTGCATTTTCTTTGAAACACCCTGTATATGACTCAAAATATTTTGTCATACACAGGGTATACCTATTTCGATTTCGAAGATCACCATAGGGAACTCGGAACTATAATAAATGCATAGAGCTTTTTTAAGCAGGGAGGGGATCAGTGGAGTGTTATCCTATGAGCAATAGGGGATTCCAACTCAATCGAATTAAAGGAAAATAGTAAAAAAATACAAATGTATATGCCGAATAACGAATATTAATAAAAAAAAAGAAATGGTATAATTGAGATATTTCGGAAATAAGGGTTTTTTTTTTGTTATAGCGCTTCGACACGAATATGAAATCAATATATAATATTTTGATTGGCAACCGAAAGACCGCCTATACATGCATAACAAATAGCGTGTTAGGAGGGGCTAACATTCCTGTACGGAAGTTTTCAAACAGTTTTTATTTTAACATAAATTTCTTGCATTAAACTTAATAATTTAAATACACCTGTTATAGGAATATTATGAATGTGATTAATATAAGTTGGCAACTCTGTAATGTGTGATGTTGGGAAAAAGGACACAGTTGTCAAGAGGGTTATAAAAAGAGATATACCGTGTGGATGGTTGTAATAATCAAGAATATGATATTTATGTTCAATAAATAAAGATATAAATAATATAAACGAGTGTATTATTACCAAGAATATAACAACACCTGTAATTATAAAGTATGAAGACTTATACAGTGTTATAATATTTATTTATTTTATGTAAATATAATTTAAAATAGCATATATTTCAAGAACATTTAGGTCCATGATGAAAACAGTTTGATATAGAAACACAGAAGCGTGACGTCACGTCAATCTTTTCAAAATTCAGGAGACCGTAACTCGCTTATTAATAGGATATTTTCACCGGATTTTCATCAATAGTCTTAGTTTTCCTAATATTTTCAGGTGAAATTATATAAAAAAAAAAAATGGTGTAATCCCCCATTGCCTAGGGCCCAAAAATCAATGTTTATTAAACTCATTATTATAATAAAAATATCGAAATTTAAATAAAACTCCCCTGTTGGTGGGGGCCACAAACTAATTTTCTATAAATTATGTATTTTGGCAATATTATATCGAGGATGATATTTCAAACAGAGCTGATTACAATGAACTGATAAATAATTTTTCATCCCATAAATCACGAAAAGTGAAAATATAATAAACTTGTTTACTCGTCAGTGAAATCTGTTTTATAATTATTCTTTAAACAGTCATCGTAATAGCGTTTTGCTTTTGAAATTTTCTTGTTGATTAGGTATAATATCAATGTTCATAAATATCATCAAATATGTATCTAATTTTGTTTTGATAATATAATTTCTATAAAATGAAGTTATAATACGCCTCTGGATGGAATAACAAAACGTTATAACTTGAGAAAAAACAAAATAACGTTATTTAACGCTATGAGTGAGGTGACGCCTTGTAAGCGCCCACACGGTAAAATATATCGTCATCATTACCGATGTCTACATGTGTTGTAGATAATGGTATACCCAGAAATGGGTAATATGCCGTGATGATATATTTATTTATTTAACGTTTTAATACCTAACGTTATTTTTATTTAGTTATTAGAACATTAAAATAACTATTTTACTTACATTAATAGTAAAAACTAATATTAGAAACAATATATTTAACCTAAATTTATACTATTAGAAAATTAGAATATTATACTTCCAATGGTAAGAATCTTATAAAATTTGTAAATAGGAATAACGTTATGGTGAATCGTTATTTGTTATTATAGTTACATAACGTTATTTTGAAGAAAAAAGTAAATGAAACGTTATTATAACGTTATCGGGTATCGTTACGTTATCCATCCCTGTTTTAAGCATAAATTTCAAAACAATTATAGGCAATGTTTTTTTTTTTTTTTTCGTATTTCTCAAATAGTTCAGGAAAACACTCTTTCATATTAAACTGTGGTTATCAGTTATCAGAGAATTTCACAATACAAATTTTACAATTTATTTATTTTACTCAGCCCGGTAAAAAGAAATATCTGGTTTAATCGTTACTCGGTCTATCACTGGTATACATGGTGCTTCACAGAAATGTCCCCCTCGACATACTACAACTTTATTTTAAATAATCGAGGTCTCGATTTCGTGAAACACCCTGTATACATACAGGGTATAGAAAGTATTTTATCCGGAAATTTCAATGTTTGCAAATTTCAATTTTCTGTTTATTTTAAATGTAGTACATTATGTTTATTAATATTTTCGAAGTAGGCTATGAACACAGAAACGTATGTCTGATCATTATTCAATTCAAAAGTCAAGTTGTCAAAATTGAACGTGAAATGTAATTTTAAGGAGAAAAGATAATAAAGACGGATACAGAATATTGCCAGTCACCGTTTTCTAATTTATTTCTATTTCTAAAATAAGGATTCAAGAAAGCTTTGATTACTTTAGTTAACATTTTTAACAATATCTCGTGCCAGATTGACATTTAATCAAGTACTTTCAATTTGAAATACGTTTTTTTGTTCATAGGCTACTCCGAGTTAGGATTTTTGAGCACACCGTACATATTATTATAACTTGTTAATTAAATAACTTGTATAAAGAAATAATGAAGTAAAAATAATTAACTAATTAATTTATAATTCTAATATTTTTCGTTACCTATATTCACTTTTATATCTCTGGGAAAACCCCAAATTATCTTTATTTGTAAATAATAGAGATAATATGTCAAATATAAAATCTAATCTCCAAAAAGATTTAAAATCCCAGGAATATTTTTGTGTAAAATGTGAGACAATTCCACATTTTCATATCTTACAGGTAGCGTAATCCGATATTTCGTTTCACAATAACAAAGAAAACATGCGTATGGTATATATTCTGAATTACGTCTTTACATGTGCATATAACAGCAGAATTAAATTGCGGTTTGCGAAAATTTTCAAATACTTCAGATATTTATCACAGAGTTATAAATAAAATTGAGCGAGGCGGCTATGTATCAGTACATGAAGAATCGAATTATTTTGTAATAATTAATAAAGTAAAATAAATTTCGAATTACACTATACAAACATACATTAATAATAAATTAATTTTGTTTTATTAATGAACCACACAACTCTAATAGATTTTGGAATATCAAATTTTGAAATTGAATTTTATTTATTTATAAATGTAATAATTATTAAAATTGATCTAAAAATATGGTTTTTATACGGATTTTACTGACAAAAATCATAAAACAGAAATGAAATTTCTTCAATGTAAAATAAGTAATGAAAAAGAAAATAAAAAAAATAATTTTTAGGTTTATAATTATATTATCACAAAAAGTTCCATATTTTTTTCACGCCCCCATAAAATCATTCCAAGGCCCCCCAAGAGCCTGGAGTGTCACGACCCTATCTGGTAAGAATTACTGCTTTATTTAAAATTAAAATAAATTTTTTGAACATTTGACCACGAAAATGTATTTGTTTTTTTTAAAGAATTCACTCATATGTAGTAATTTTTGTAGCAAAATTTGTAAAAGGAATAAATTATTTTAGAAAAAATAATTATTACGTATTAAATATTTTTTTCTATGCTTCAAAAAGGCGTCCATTTTTTAGCATCCTATCACATATTCTTATTTTTTAAAATATATTTTATCTCTTAATGAGCGAAATTTTGATTTAAAAAATTATTTTTTGCATAACATTGAAATTGCACATAAAGTTAATAAATATTAATAAAATATAGAATTTAAATGTACACTATTTGCCATATTCTATTTGCAAATAAATTTAACTTTGTTTGAATTTTAAGCAATAAAAAGTTATCTACAATAATAAACAAATATGCATGCAAAAAATGTTCGTAACTGATAAAATTTATTTGATAAATAAATTGAGTCACCATTCGCACGGAAATATATATCCGGAACAATCGCAATCATAACTCTTTGCTGATGTATTATTACTTAATTCTAGAATTAAGTAATAATTTAGAGGGATTTTATAACTAGCAAATAATTTGAAAAGGTACTCACCATGGCTTGCTCGATTTTATTATCAATAGCAACGGCATTGTTGTTAGCAGCTCTGCAACAAAAAATAAAAAAATGATAGATATACATTTAACAGGTAGAAGTAGAAGAAATTAGAACAGTATATTTAAAGCTGACATCATAGCAACCCTTGGAAAATAAAAACAAGAATATATATTTTGTGGTGCAAGCAATTATTTCCACAGGTAACTTTGATTTTGAATGTAAACAATTTAATTGGTTATAAGAAATGTCAAATAAAAAACAAGTTAGTTTCAAAAAATTAACTACTTACTCTACTGGATAAAAGTAGTCAATATATTTAACCACAACATTTCTAATAACGTCTTGTTTGTGTGGAGAATTGTACT
Source organism: Ophonus ardosiacus (assembly GCA_943142095.1). NCBI lineage: Eukaryota > Metazoa > Arthropoda > Insecta > Coleoptera > Carabidae > Ophonus > Ophonus ardosiacus. The sequence continues at coordinate 43,738,514 of OW964833.1, read as the reverse complement.
GAGTGCGAAGCATATCTGTCTTCATTGTCGAAGTTTTAAGAAAATATAATTGACAAGAAGTAGCTGATCGGAGATCACAACTAAATAAAACTAAAACCAGCGTGTATAAACTTGCTATCACTTCAGCAACCGTACTGCAACTGGCGCACGAATGTCTGCTTCGAACCTCCTTCGAATTGTACAAGCGTATGCGCATGCGTGGTTACACAACCAGCAACACTTCAAAGAATATTTATTTTTATAAATTTGTACCTTAATATCTGATTGTTACAAATAGATTAATAGATAATATTGGCGGCTAATCACGTATGATCATTAATTAAGGAATAGATATGCTTAACGATATGACACTTTCAATTTTTATCAGGTTATCCGACTACATAAACCTCTTCAGGACTTAATATGCTCTGAAATATTCGGACAAAATTAGTAGTTATTGTTTGCCAATTTAATTAAAGTTTATAGAAATGCCAAATATTAGTACCTATAAATTTGGAAACTGTAAATAATGGCAATGAGATGAAACAGAATGTACCTACGTTTTATCTACTACCAATAATATATTGAAAAGTAGAATATTACTGAAATGGATAATTTAGTTTCAGATAAATTTATTTCCATTAAAAATATTGATAATTTCACTCCATTCTATTTATTAAAAATATAATACTTTTATTAATCTGACAAAAAATAGGCTTCATAATTTTTTACTTCCTTGTACGAAGTAAGGAAGTATTGTAATTGCGAAAAATTTCGGTTCCCAGATTTCAACGGAAATATCCATTTTGACCATCCCTGAATCCATTTTGACTAATTTCGTCGTGACGTCTGTACGTACGTACTTGCTGTTAACAGTTTTTCTTAAAAAAAGGTTTCATTTTGATTTTAGAAATTAATGCTGCAAATAAAACTTTTAGAGAATTAAATTCAGCGTTTAAACTAGCTCTTTGTATAAGCGAGATACGTATATTTAAAACTTATATACTTTTCGGTTTTTGTAATTTAGTTTGCTATGGATTAGGACAAAGAATTAAAAAAAAAATTAATGTCTGGGTCTGTTATAATACATATTTTAGCTATTAACAAAATATGTATAGTTTAATATGCGTACAAGGGAGTCATGTGTTGTCCACATCAGATTTTTTTAGGTGACTATAAATTGCTAAAAATACACGCACATAATTTCTCCAATATACAGGAGACCAGAATGTCAATGTTCCTATTTTCAGTTTAATGTAAAGTATATTTAATTTTAAAAATATATAAAAATGATCTTTTGAAGCCGTATGTACATAAATTAAATTTTAGTTTAAATACATATATTATAAAAAAATTAATTTTAACAAAACAAAAATATTTAAAAATTAAAATTAGACAAATGTTATTTAAAAAAGTTGTAAATAATTAAAATTTTAGTCAATAAGAAAATGTACATATTGAGATAAATAGACCTAAAAAAATATTTGACAATCTTTGCTCTGCAATATTTTAAAATTAAATTAAGATTTTAATCATTTTTTATAACTGTTCTAAGTAACATATTATGTATCATGTATTTTTATTTTTTAACTAGTTTTCTCATAAATAAATGTACAAATTTAATCAAATATGAACTATTGATAATCTACATTTTTTTTTTTTTTAAACAAGATCAATCACGATAATAAAATTAAGGCACAATATAATTTTATATTTTTTTTGCTTGTACTTAAGTTTAATTAGTAAATTTTTACTCTGTAAAAATACTTTTGTTAGTTATGCATATTTGCTATGACTATGAATATACTTTATTTTCAATAATAATTTAATTAATTAATATTTTATTTCAATTTGTTTTTCAATTTTGAACGTAAGTAATTAATTATTTTGATCTATTTGTACATATTCCATATTTACAGTAAACAAATATTACTTTTCTATTTTGTACATTTCAAGCTTCAATTAAAATATTTTGTTGTTGAAATTGTAAAGTTGTCCATGCCAAATTGAAAATGTATTTTAAATAAATATTTACATATTAATTTTAGTTTTTCAAACGAGTATGTATTTTCATTGAAAATTTAATTATTCGAGATTGTTAATAAAGGCGTAAAAATATAAAATGTTTATACGGGTACTTTTTTATACAATATAAAAGAGAAAAAACAAAATAACAATAATTCTTTCTGGTATAATTTTAATGTAACTTGAAATATTCATGTTTGTGTCATATTTTAATGTTATAGATCTGTTTCCTTTTCAATTATACAGGGTGGTGGAGGTTAAGGGTGAAAATAAAGATTTAACATGGGATTTTAGTTTTGTGCAATTTCCTGCTTTCCTGTTCATATTGTGGCAAAAACTGTAGAGTACGGAGTTGTACAGAATAAAAAGTTGCATATGATACTGTTTTTATATATTTTATTATGATTTTGTTTTTTCACAATTTTAAAAAGAAATTTCAAAATATCGGTTTATTAGTAGCAACGACCATGGAATTAGTTTTTATTTTTCTGGTTTTATAAATTATTTATAAATGTCAAACGTCAATTTAACATATGGAACAGTTATAAATTAAATAATGAACGTTTATTCGAATGAGAAGCGTGTGTGTATTGTAAAGGAATATTATGATGGAAATATTTACAAAAGAATACGGAATTTATTTTCCATAAGTCAAATTGACGTTTGACGTTTACAAATAATTTATGAAAGCTAGAAAAAAAAGAAAAGTTTCAGATTACTGCTACTAATAAACTGAAATTTTTAAATTTCTTTTTAAAATTTTCAAGAAACCAAAAACATAAAAAAAATGTAAAAGTAGTTGTAAATGTAATTTTTAATTCTGAACAACTTCGCACTCTAAAGTTTTTGCCGTAAAATGAACAGGAGAACAGAAAATTGCACAAAACTAAAATCCCATGTTAAATCCCTATGTTCACTACCCTGTATTTTGTTTCGTATATAAAAAATAATAGGATATTAAATTTTTCATTTTATAGGTAACTATAAATTGTAAAAATTAGTTGTGTAACAAAATAAATAAATAAAATTAGCAATCTTAAGTATTTTGTATCTGAATCAAGAATATTGTTCTAAATAATTTCTCTAAAATTTTATTTTTGTACAAGTTTTTAATTTTTCACAATTTCTAGTCACCTTCAAAATAAAAAAAAAGAAAATCGTATAATTTGGGATTATCCACTGTTATTTTTTTTTGCTAATAGCAAAAAATTTTAAATTAGTATAGTACAACTAGCGAATGAAAGTTGACTTTTAAATTATTTTATAGATGTGGTTTCTTTTCATCACTTTGTCTTGTGATTTGAATTTGAAAGGAAACTGGCCTTTATGTATTCTGTTAGAGAAGACTAGAATTGTATTCCTTACTAATACTAATGGAATACTAGGAACCATTTAAAATTGTCTTACCTAAAGGATTCAGATATGTATTTAAAAATTTTAATACCGCGAATTATGATTCGTCCGTTACACAGATGCAAGCAACTCTCCATTCGGAACTACTCTTAGATGAAATTAAAAATAAGCGTATTTCATAGAACTGTCAAAATAAATAGTTTAAAAGTCAAAATATTATGTTAAAATCAAAATAAACGAAAAATGATTAAAATATTTTAAATGCATCCTATGCAGGTACCATAATTATCCATCTATTTTCAGCAAGCAAAAATTCTCAAATCATAGGACAAAGTTATGGAAAAAAAAAACAAATCAATAAAATAATTTATACGTCAACTTTCATTCGCTAGTCGTACCATACAGACTTGTCTCAATCACTTTGTATGTTGAAGAAATATAAATAAGAGAAGTAAAAATTCTGAAGCCACAAATAATAAAGTAAAAATGAATAGTTTCTAATATCGTAAACGTTAAAGTATGGAAAATATGCAATAATTATAATCTCTTTTCATAAACATTAAGTATGTTTATACTCTGACGCAAACCACAGAACATATAATTATCTAGCAAATGACAAAATAAACATTGCTTTTAAAAATGATTAACATTTTTTAACATAAAACATAGTTTATCACTTGTTTTTTAAAGTTATTTAAAAAAAATGTTCTGCAAAAATCAATGCAGGGACAGCTGCATTTTTTTGTTTTATTAATATTTATTATACGTCCTTTTTACTTGTACCTTCTTCTTTTACATAAAACTAATTTAATCCTTTGTTTTACATTTCAACCACGTTTGAAATTTAATAGTACTTTTACACATTTCCCACAACAATGGGATAAGTTTCAAAGTAAATGTAAGAATCTTAAATTTTTGTTCTTCAATTTTGGAAATAACATTATGTGTACGAGAGACAGAATCTGAATTGGTCAAATTATCAGTTCGTAACTAGGCATTTGCGTTGTCAACGCAAAATGTCACTTGCACCTCATGCGCGACAAAGTAGAAAAACGCTCGCTGTCCGAATTTCTAACTATAAAATGTTGAGAAATCTCACTTCTCTACAATCTTAATGGGAACGTTTAGTAGGATCTAATGGTGCTGTAGTTACACATTTACCACCTCCACAAGTCAATCTGACATATGACTTCTCTATATTACATAACCAAACAAAATGCCGTACTGTTGTGTAAAGGAATACAGAAATAAAATAGGGCATTCATTTACAAAAAAGAAAATAAAAAAATGCTTAGATTAGATTGAAGCAATAGCTCAAGAAGAATGAGAAATAACGATAAATTAAAATTAAAAAATATAATCGTTATTTACTGAGTAGTACTGTAACAACAAAGTGTACATTTTATTATTTTTTTGTTATGGTGGAGAAACCCATTGTGGCGACTGTAGAAAATATCTTTTGTGTGTTTCGAGCGCAAATGGACATTGTCGATTTTGAGAGAACAACCTCTCAATCGACAATATCCCATTTTGCGCTCATAATACACAAATAACTACATATTTCGTATTTCATGTTTACAAAGTCAATTTTGTGATACTGCTTTATTTAAAGTTTTACTTTGTACAACAAACTGTTTCTGGGGATTTGTTTTTCTTATTTGTAAATTTGGTAACTTAGCCAAAATGTCGAACACATATCTTTCATTTTAATTGTCATTACTTATAGAAAATTACTATAATTAGTTTATTATAATAAAATAATTACATCGAACAAAAAACACTCTTTTAAGTTCAAATCCGAAGTATTTATTTGTAGTTTCTTAATATTATAACTATAAATTTTAACTCTTAACCTAACTAGAGATGCACTCGATTTCGAGCTTTGGCCCGGCCCGGCCCGAAGCCCGCCTCGATTTCGAGTCGATCATCGAGCCGGGCCGAAGATATTTTTTATCGGGCCGAATCGGGCTAATCATTTTCAAAAATCGAGGCGAGTCGGACTTTTGATTTTAGCCCGGCCCGAAAATTCGAGCTTTTCGGGCCAGCCCGAAAAATCTTATAGTTCAATCAAATGCACAGTTTCCTTATTTTTATTTTTTTTAAATGAAAATGGATGAAGTTAAAAAGGATCAAAATGATTTAATAACAACGCAGTTCACATATTAATAAATATAAATGTATTATTTTACTTCAAGAATTCAAGCATAATAATTATATTGTGATGATGCTATTATTATTGTTATTACTCGTATACTTAAATAAAAGTGATTTTTGTTCCTACCATAATGGTTTCTTGTCCTATTTTTGAGCAGAAACAAAGTTAGATAAAAAATCCTTATGTAAATTAAAATTCTATTTTTTTATATAAGATTTGTGAAAAAGTTGTTTAAATTCTTTGGTAAACAAAGTGTTAAATACTCGTAGGTCAGTAATTTTTATAACAAACTTACACTAGAAGGGTCTCTTTTTTAACTACTTATGTTAACTAATGTGGAAAGTTATAAGAATGCAGAGGTTTTTTATAAGTTTGACACGAAAAAAGTTAAACATTTTGCCTTAACATAAAAATCAACATTAGGAATGCCGGATGCACCCAATTTCGAGCTTTGGCTCGGCCCGGCCCGATTTCGAGTCAATTTTCGAGCCGGGCTAGCTAATTTCTTTGTCGAGTCGATCTTCGAGTCGGGCCGGTAATTTTTATTTTCGAGCCGAGTCGATCCAAACCTCAAAGCCCGGCCCGGCCCGCCCGAATGCATCTCTAAACCTAACTTTTAATTTTAAATAGCTTTTATCAAAACGACAAAATAAATTATATCAAATGTTTATTGAAACTTCAGTGTTACCAACTAGAATATACAATACCTTGATCAAAAAGAAATAATGCAGTTGGCAATAAAATTCTGGGGATCTTTTTATTCTACAGTTTACACAACACTAGGTGAAATCAGAAATTTGACATGAAATTTTGACAATAAATACAAATAGGTTATGTCAGAGGTGGGGCCTGATAGCTAATAGAATTTTGAGTAATTGAAATGCTTTAGATTATTTCAATAAAAAATTGTAAATATACCCAAATTTAAATTTTCAAATGTCACTGTCAACAGTGTCAAGAATTAAATTTATGTATAAATCTTACCAATCACTCTGTATTTCTTTTAATAATAATTTTGAAATAAAAATAAATTAATGTGAAACAGAAAAAATATTATGTAAAACACGTATTACAATGTTCAATTGTCAATTATCTTTCAATATACTATTTTCCAAGCTTAAAATAAGCGTCTTTTTAAATTAAAATTATTTAGACGCAACTGGAAAGTACCTACATCAGTGGAAAATTTGGAAGCATTAAATGGATAAAAGTAAATAGAATTGTTGCTAAGTGCAGATGTATTTTATTTATAGCTTCTAATAAAAATAGACAAACTTATTCCGCAACCCATGGCCTTTGATATAAAAGTGAGGTTAGTTAAAATCAAACTACCCGTGAAAATTAATTTTTTGGGTCAGGTAACACGTACGCACATCGTTTCTCAACTCGTACGAGAAAAATTAACTCATTTTTTATTTTTTCTTCCACGTGTTTAGTTATTGGTAACAAATAACAGATGACTGTTAGGTAGATATTTAAAATTATCTTGATGACATAATATAGCAGCAAATGTTTCTGAATGTATACGTCATAAATGATTGCAATGACGCAATCTTATTGTGTTTTCTGACATATGTTGTATGAGTCCCTTGCCTATGGGCAAAGGTCGGGAATTCCACCGGTTTATGCTGCTTCCAAATAATTTGGGACTAAGGTGGTAATTTTACGTTAATAATTTTTAAATATGGAATTTAAATCCAAAATTGCAGACTCATTTTACTAGTTTTAGTAACAATGACAGCTGTTATCTGAAGCTTTTAAGTTCAAAAATATTTTACTGCCATTTTTATGTTGTTATTTACAAAATGAGTCCTAGGAAATAATAAAAATATCTATGTATATATTTTACTTCGCCAATATTATTATATTTATGGAATAACGAATCTTTAAAGCAGGGACCTGAAACCTGAAACTGAACCCGAACCTGAACCGAAAACCCAAATTAACCTGAATTTTTAATGAACCTGAATCCGAACCAAACCTTTATTTGTCAAAGTCAATAAATCTGAACCGAATTGTGGTGTGAAGATGTATGGTTAGTAAGAATATTTTGTGAGAATGGAGAGACAGCTGAACTTTTATGTGGACGAGAAGAACGAAGTATGTTTGTACAGGAATGTGTAGCGAAAGATGATTTTTGTGTAAATATTATTGTGGTCCGGATGCGGTTATTCGCTACCGAAAATCGGTCACTTTAATATGTTATTATGTATGAATACGTTTATGAATGTGGCTGAGGTGAAAGAAGTGTGCATGGATAGGAATGTCTGGCGAAGGATGATTGTTGCGTAACTATTATTGTGGTCCGGATGCGGTTATTCGCTACCGAAAATCGGTCACATTAATATGTTCTTTGTATGAATGTTATGATGATGTTGGACAAGGCGAAAGAAGAATGTTTTTAAAGATTTAAGTGATTCAGTGGAGCTCTTACTTTCATCCCTTTTCTTATTGTTTGCGGGTTGGTAACCATAAAAAATATCGGTTTAGGTTACAGTTTCGGTGATCGTAAAAGTAAAAATTCGGTTTTGATTTTGGTTTCGGTTTTTATACAGCAATCGGTTTTGGTATACCGGTTTTACTAAAAGGGTTTCGGTTTTGCAAAAGTAATTTACGAAAATAATAATAGATATTGTTAATTTTAATTGAACAATTAATTATTATAATGATGCAAAGTGTCCACAAACACGTGTATAAAGTTTTATAACAATCAGTTTTAATGGGAAGCAAATATTCAAAATATTCTAATTTCCCATGCTAAGGAAATGTAGTATGTAACGGATTTCGAACGCCCCCCGGTTGAGGTACTACGTAGAAATTTGAAATACGTTTCAGAAAAAAAATAAAAAATAAATTTATGTTTATACTTTTTTATACATAAATAAATAAATAAATATATTATCACGGCATATTACCCATTTCTGGGTGTGCCAGTATCTACAACACATGTAGACATCGGTAATGATGACGATATATTTTACCGTGTGGGCGCTTACCAGGCGTCACCTCACGGGCACTCATAGCTGGTGTGGAGAGTGCACCACAGGGGTCACTTTTGTGCCATTTAAAATTCGAAATATTTGGCGCCGGTCAGGATCGAACCCGGTTCCCCCAGGTTCGCGACCAGACACTCAGGCACACGGCATACATACATAAGTATTTTAATAATAAAAATTTACAATATTTAACAACTAACAAGAGACCTGTATATAATGCGGTTAACTGATAAATAAAAAGGGTTTTGCTTTCGGTTCCGGTTTTGTATCTGTTACGAATTTCGGTACAGGTTTCAGTTCTCATTTTTTTTCGGTTAATGATTTCGGTTCCGGTTTCTGTTACCATCCTTGCATAAAATTAGTGGTATTTTTGTTTTTTGGTTTTATATTCCAATCACGTATGGAATTTTATAGCATTTATTCTATTTCTACAACAGAGCGTGGCATATAGAACTTTTTTCATATTAAAATCTTATATACAAATATTTGTTGGCATCTCGATCCTTTTAAATTTAAATGCTTCTTGTAGAGATTGTTTACATGTTTTTTCAGTGATTGCTAACTTTCAGTTTACAGCGTATTCGTTATTACTACTTGAACACAGCGATATTTTTGTGGGTGCGTGATATGAATCCATTTATTATGCGAACGCGGTAACCATTGAGTCATTATGATCTCATACAACTTCCGTTTGCTTAAGGGATGTAAAAGTAAATGTTTAGCTTTCACACTAATTTTATCGCTTAACTTATCGCGAATTTATGTAGGTACATATATAAAAATTGTAGTTTGTTTGGAGCAAACGACGCTCAATGCTAACCATTGAAAAGTATAGATTGTATTAAAATCGTTGAATTTGAATTTCCTCTAGGAAAATTAAATAAATACTATCCATTTCAGAATTATAGTCAGTTGAGTTTGAAGCTCAATAACTTGCTTTAAAAAAATTCTAAAATTATGAAACATATTTTAAATTATGGAGTATACATTTCTTCGTAATTACACTAAGTTTCACATTTTTAAATTAATTAATATAAAAATATAGACAATATTTATAAAAAATAACCCCCATTTTTAGCGCGTTTGAAGAAATGATCAACTTCCTTAATGTCTAATATTTAATTGTACGAATAGAAAATATTTAAATTTTAATATGTTGTAACCATAGGCTGTGTGAATAGAGATGGGGCAATTCCCGATATTTCCAAGGGGAAATTTATTAATATAGAAAAAGTACATTGGCAATACAAACACAAATAATAATTTAAAATGTAAATAAATATGTAATTAGACATCAGAATCAGAAGAATCAGTACTGTACGTATAAGTATAGTTAATTTCAGAATGGGATAGGCGTTCGTCTATTTTTTCCCAAAAAAATTCAGGGAAAATACGTAACTAAATTTCTTCCCGCAAATCGTAACTGAAGGAATATCAGGGAATTTTTTGGTGGCACATCACTATGTGTGAATAATTTGAACTTTAATTTATTTTAGATTTTTTAATATTTTATTTATAACAATTAAAAAAATAAAAGTGTTAGATCTCAGCTTCTATTAACAATTAAAAATTGACATTTTGCATGCTGATTCAGAATGTAGTTTTTATGTAAAATATTAATAAATTTTTATTTCAAAATTGTTTTATTATAAAAGCACAACCTGCGTTCACGCGCGAAAACAGTAAAAAATGCTGAAAATTAAACTAATGAATTTTAAATAAAAATTTATTAATATTTTATATAAAAACTACATTCTGAATTACCAATGCCAACTATCAATTTTTAATTACTATTATAAGCTGAGATTTAACACTATTATTTTTTAATTGTTATTAACAAAATATAAATAAATCACAAATAAATTAACGTTCAAATTATTCGTAAAGCCTATGGTTACAACATATTAAAATTTAATTTTTTTCTATTCTGTTTTTCCATGTTAATCTCCTATGTACACCTTGAAAAAAACCAGGCTGTATATATAAACAAATCGCTGAATTTCTTTAACGCACTTGATTTAAATCATTACAACTCTGATTTACATTTGGATATTGATATGAATTTAAAAGAAGTATGACTTTCATAGGTATTTTTTTTTTTACAGAGGAATAAATTTGTAACAAGACTTTAAAATATGAATGTGCATATCTACAGGGTTAGTTAAAAGTATGGAGACGGCGATTTATTGTCGTTAATATTCATTTTAGGAAATTATGTTCAATACAAAAGCATTTTAAGAAATTTTGATCTACATTTGAGAATACTTGAATTTTATTTTTCTTCAATTGTTTTTAAGTTACGCTTTTCCGCGTAATTTTTTTAAATGGGAACCTATTAATTTTACTCTATCATTCGATAGAGTGTTTTTTTCTTTTTACAACAGTATGTTTGTTTTTTTGTTTTTCAATTTATTTTAATAACATTTTTACAAGGAAAAACACCGGTTCAAGTATTTACGAATAGTAGGTACATCTAAGATAGACAAAAGCGAAGCGATAAACAAACTTTATTGGAAATAATTTTGTCTATTTTAGATGAACCTACTATTCGTAAATACTTGAACCGGTGTTTTTCCTTGTAAAAATGTTATTAAAATAAATTGAAAAACAAAAAATAAACACTGTTGTAAAGAGAAAAACACACTCTATCGAATGGTAGAGTAAAATTAATTGGTTCCCATTTAAAAAAATTACGCGGAGAAGCGTAACTCAAAAACAATTGAAGAAAAATAAAATTCAAGTATTCTCAAATGTAGATCAAAATTTCTTAAAAAACTTGTATTGAACATAATTTCCTAAAATGAATATTAACGACAATAAATCGCCGTCTCCATACTTTTAACTAACTGTATGTAAATATTAAATTTTCAAATCCCTTCTTAGTATTTTAGAGATACGTACAAAACTAATTTAAACTATACATTCATTTGTACAAATATAAAACAGTTGTCTAATTCTATTTAGTTGTCAAGTTAAACTCATCTTTATATACTTTTAATGGCATGTTCATTTTTCTCCGTGATTATACTAACAGGAAGTTACAAAAATAGTGCATTTCTTTTTATTTTAAAAAATATAGAAGGTCATTATCACTATGTGAAAATAAAATGTAGACTTTTAAAAATGTAAAGAATAGGTATTCAAATATTATCATTTCCATTGATACAACAAGATTAAATCTATATCTATTGTTTACTCACGTTGTTTGTGAGTTTTTTTGATCGCACTTTGCACCTATATCTTTTTTATTGAAATTAGAATAAAGAATGCGAATCACTTTATTTATCATAAAAAATCAAGAACACAAACCAGTTAATACTGATTTTATTTTTAAAAAATCACGAGGAATACACCTGATTATCAAAGGAATAAAAATAATACCAGTAATTTATTTGCCAAAAGTTCACCCTCGAGTTGCAAAATATTTATTACTTATAAATAGATTTGTTTATTATGAAATTTTCCACGATGGATCTGTGTCCGTGGATTTGTTTTAAATTTCGCCGTAGTTTTAAAACCGGAAAATATTGCCACACTTAAAATAGATAGAAATACATAAATAAGAAACGAACAAGGAAGGATATTCAAATGATTATTACAAAATAGAGTACACAATATCTTGTCATTTTACGGCATAGAGTGTATTTTACAAAGATGTTCAATTAAAAGTTGCATACAACTGTTTTTAGATTTTGCGTTCATAATGAAGTCATTACGATACGATTTTTTTTGTTTAAGAAGGTTGGTACTAGATAACATTTACTTAACCCTTTTTTACGTGATTTATTTTTAGTTAATTGATTTTTTAGGAATTCACTTAAAATTTTTACAATTTTTTTTAATTTTTCAATTTTCAATTCACTTAAATTTGTTCGTGAATATGAAATAACATTAACCTTTAAATAATGTGGTCAATTTAGTGTTACCAACTACAACATTTCACTTACAAATTTCCCTAAATTAACTCGGTTTAATATTAGCAGTTTTTTACAAATATTTTAGTATGCAGAAGGCGCAAAATATAAAAAATAGTATAAATAACTCATTTTATAAGATTTTCTTACTTGTCAATTAGAAAACTCGCTAAGTCTCATTATCTAAATTTTAACGCGTGTGAAAAAACATGTCTTATAAAACTTGTTCTTTAATATATTATTTTACAATTTTTATTATGTTTTAGTTTCTTCACAATTTTAAAAAGAAATTAAAAAATTTCTGTTAATTTGTAGCAATAGCCATGGCACTTTTCTTTCTTTCTGGTTTTCATAAATTATTTATAAGCGTCAAACATCAATCTAATTGATGGAAAATTAATTCAATTTTCTTCGATAACAAACTATTTCCACCATAATAATTCTTTATAATAAAGACAGGTTTCTTATACATAAATTAATTTACTTTTAACATAAAAAATGACGAAATATGAGTAAAATAATATTGTTTTCTATAATGTCATAAGTCATTGCTACGAATTACCAGTAATTTTAAAATATCTTTTTAAAATTGTGAAGAATCTAAATATATATATATATATACAGTGTGTTAATTAAAAAACTGGCCATAGGCGTTTAACTTGGGAAAACAGTTTTCTTCGCGCAAAAGTCCCCAATTAATTTTAGAAAAAAATGTTTCAAATAAGTGTTACAGATAATTATATTCTACGTCTAAATCAGCAAACAGTTTTAATTTTGCACGTTTGGTAACTTGTAAAATCTAATTAAAAATTGTATAAAAATATTGCTCATTTCTAGCGATACCTATGGAATTGAAACAAAAATACAGAGAAATGCGTATCGTTTGAACTGTCAGAAATTCAGTTTTCAATTAAAAGTTGCAGATAATTCAATTCTGCACCTAAATCACTACACAGGTATTATTTTTAAAATCTAACACTTAAATAACTTTTATTATTATTATTTTTTCACATTCTATCTATAAAATTAAATTTCTGACAGTTCAAACGAAATGAATTTCTTTCTAATTTTGTTTCAATTTCATGGGTATCGCTACAAGTGAGCAATATTTATTCAATTTCAAATTAGATTTTACAAGTTACTAAACGTGAAAAATTAAATCTGTTTAGTAATTTAGGCGTAGAATATTAATATCTACAACATTTATTTGAATCATTTTTGTCTAAAATTAATTGGGGACTTTTGCGCAAAGAAAAACTATTTTCCCATGTTAAACATCTATGGCCAGGTTCTTAATTAACACACTGTATATATATATAATAATTTTTGCTGTAAAATTAACGAGAGAGCAAAAAATTGCATAAAACTTCAATCCCATGTTAAATCCATATATTCACTCTTAACCTAACCGCCATCACCTAGAAAATACAATGTTTTTTTTTTTATTATTTTGCTGTAGTTACCTATTAATTTTAGAATAGAGTTGTAAATATAAAACTTGTTCAGGATTAAAAACTACATATTAACATGAACTAACTAATCGCAATTTTTATATCTTTTATGAAAAAACCGCTAAATAAAATTGGCAACTTCCAAACAAACAGTAGATATATATCCATGTAGTTAATCTCAACAAAAAATTTGACTTAGCGCGTGGTTATAAATGTAATAAATAAATAAGCTAAATAAATTAGGAAAGAGTGAAAAGATAATGTCAGCCACCGGGATTTGAACCCAGATCCACTGTCTTGCCGGGACAACGCTCTACCAATTGAGCTATGGCGGACTCTTCCCCTTTGGCTCACATTATCTTCCATAAATAAGCGTTACAAGTGAAAATTTTGCAGGGTCTAAGACTAAGTGAACTAATTGTGAATTTACAATTTTTCTTCTCAAAGTTACTCACAGAAATTGTGTCATTTCGTCAAAACGGAAAGTTTGACAGCTTATAATCTTTTCGGAAACAAACAGATTAGAAACGTATAGTTTAAAATCGGCGGAAGGTAGGACTTACTCTACTTTTATCAATTTATTAATTAATTTATTTTCGTAGATAAATCGATCGATTACTTTGCTTTACACGCGCCGATATATTGAAGGTCACAACTTCAGAACGTTTTAATTAATTAAGGGAAAAGTGGCAGAATTGGTATCACTCGTTTTAAATTTGCTGAATTTTATGCTTGCCACATCTAGATTTTAGAACTGGGCGCGGGCCGTGAATTTTGTAGCACGTGAACGTGAATATATTTTACATTTTGTGAGCGTGAGGGTCTAAAATTTACCGTGAGTGATCGTGCGTGATTGAAATTTAATCGGGCGTGAGTGATACGTTTTATCTTAATTTTATATCTAAAAAAAAAAAACTGTTTTTAATTTCCATATTTTACTTTGTACTCTTATTATTAAAAGTATATCGAAATATGAAATATGTAATCAATAGTATTTGTTTTCTTTTTTGCTTAAAAATAGATTTTCTAGAGAACCCAAATTCTATATTCAAATAGCTCTGATTTTGCTAAATATATGTCTCAAATTACGTGACACGAACGTGATCCGCCGTGCGTGATTGTTCGTGAATACCAAAATAAATTCGTGAGCGTGAGTGACCGTGACTCAAACATAAGAAGTCATGCGTGAAAAAAAAAAAATACTCACGCTCCCACCGGGTATTCTAATAGGTACAAATTTTACGCAAAATAAAGTGAAAGTATCAATAAACACTCATATATAAAAAAAAATCGATCAAAAAAGAAAACAACTTTTTTTGTTATTTTTTCATTCAATTTTTTATTTTGATAAAAACAATATTTAACAAGCTGTTTTCCAGGAATTTAGCGTTTTTTTATTTGCTTGTTTAAATAGCATTTATAACAAAATTTTACTTTGGTTTTTATCATATTTTATGTGTTTACTGGTTTATTACCGTTTTTATAAAAATTATTTTATTGCTGTCTGTACATGTCATATCTTTTTTACTGTTTGAAAGTAGAAACAAGAACAAATAAATGGTAGAAAATATACCGAGAAAGCCGAAGTCCGTCTTTATGTTGGCAACATACGTGATAACATAAAAATAACTAAGGAAAAAGTAATACCAATTTTTATAGAGCACTGTGCTGCTCTTTTACTAAAAACCAAAAGATCGGCGTAAAATAATTTAACCATTCGCGTACTATAAAATACAAAGACATTTCTTAGAACTACATATTTTATATATGTAAGATTTTTTCAAAGTTCCAGGTTAAATAAATATATCATCACGGCATATTACCCATTTCTGGGTGTGCCAGTATCTACAACACATGTAGACATCGGTAATGATGACGATATATTTTACCGTGTGGGCGCTTACCAGGAGTCACCTCAAGGGCACTCATAGCTGGTGTGGAGAGTGCACCACAAGGGTCACTTTTTTGCCATTTAAAATTGGAAATATTTGGCGTCAAGTTCCAGGGTTGAATTCTATAAAAATTGTTCTCCCTTGACAACAAAATCTATCAAAAAAAAAATCCAAACTCAGACTTTTTTTTTTAAAAACGCTGAAACCCGTCGATTTTAGTTTTTAAAAATACACATTAATATGTGCGATTCATCGTCCGACTTTCATTTGTTTTTCAGTTATGACGTCATTACAAAACAATTAAATGGCAACATAGGTTATTAGTAGTGGAATCCGATAGCGATTTTTGTTCCCTCTATGATCATGCAAATAAATCATAAGGGTGCATAACAAAATTTTTGAGAAAAATCGAGCTGAACATCTAATATGTAATAATGAATAATCAAGATACTTTGATAAAAATTTTAAATCTAGTCAACTGTTTCATTCAAGCATTCTGTCAATCTTAGTACAATTATTAGAATTTAATAGTAAACTGCAATAATTATGGCAAGAGCGTTGAAGATATTTTTATATTTTTTAATTCATTCTATTCACTCTTATTCTTCTAATGTTCGAGATTCTTCCAAATCATTGATGAGATTGGCGGTATTTCTGAAGGGTAAATGTAATATATGTATCTATAATTATAAATATTTAATTAATAATAAAATAAGAAATATTACCTACATGTACTTCCCAGAAAAAGTTTTCAGTAATGTCTCTGGCTTTCTGACACTCACATTTATCTGTCAGTTACAAACATTTTAAATTTTCCACTTGTTTTCCATGGGCTGCGAGATAAATTTTCAACTTATTATTTTATATATTTATATGTCTATCTTTAACTCCATAGAAGATATAATAAAAATTTTACATGAATCGGATAGAGTTTTTTATATTCTTTAATATTAGTAATAACAGAAATTTTCAAAAAATAATATTTAGAAGATTTTTTTAAAGAAACTATTACTTCCGGTTGTACAATTGTTACCAATATCTAATCAGCTCTTTGCAGGAATGTCAGATTGAGGAAAATGCAGTTAAATATTTTTTAAGTCTTATCGTATTTGAGGAACCGTGGCTCCAACATCTACACACACTCACACACACACACATCATCGTAAAATTATTATAACCGGATTATAGGGAGCTTAAAACGTGCTTATCCACTAAAATCTGGATATGTGACTTTTAGCATGATTCCAATACCTCTCTTAGCTAGAGGTAAAAAAGTTACCAATAGTGAGTGAGCTTGTTAAAATACCGTATACAGTATTTGTATTTTTAAAATAGTATTTATGGGATCCCGTGGCCACGTGCCTGAGTGTCTGGTCGCGAACCTGGGGGAACCGGGTTCGATCCCGACAGACGCCAAATATTTCCAATTTTAAATGGCATAAAAGTAACCCCTGTGGTGCACTATCCACACCAGCTGAGTGCCAGTGAGGTGACGCCTGGTAAACGCCCACACGGTAAAATATATCGTCATCATTACCGATGTCTACATGTGTTGTAGATAATGGCACACCCAGAAATGGGTCATATGCCGTGATGATATACTTATTTATTTATTTAAAATAATATTTAATTTATTCTCATTAAGAATAATGAAGATGATAAAGACTAGAGATGCACTCGATTTCGAGCTTTAGCCCGGCCCGGCCCGAAGCCCGCCTCGATTTCGAGTCGATCATCGAGCCGGGCCGAAGATTTTTTTATCGGGCCGATT
This sequence comes from Ophonus ardosiacus, assembly GCA_943142095.1. Classification (NCBI taxonomy): domain Eukaryota; kingdom Metazoa; phylum Arthropoda; class Insecta; order Coleoptera; family Carabidae; genus Ophonus; species Ophonus ardosiacus. The sequence goes on along the minus strand of OW964833.1, from coordinate 43,720,978 downwards.
CGGGCTAATCATTTGCAAAATTTGAGGCGAATCGTACTTTTGATTTTGGCCCGGCCCGAAAATTCGAGCTTTTCGGGCCGGCCCGAAAAATACTATTGTTCAGTCAAATGCACAGTTTCCTTAATATTTTAATGAAAATGTATGCAGTTAAAAAGGATCAAAATGATTTAATAACATCATACTTTACATCTTAGCAAATAAAAATGTTATTTTACTTCAAGAATTCAAGGTTATTCAAGCATAATAAGGCTATTGTGATGTTGTTATTATTACCATTGTTACTACACGTAAACTTAAATAAAAGTGATTTTTGTTCCTATCATAACGATTTCTTGTCTTTTTGTATAAGATTTGTGAAAAAGTTGTTTCAATTTTCGCCTTTGGTAAACAAAGTGTCAAATACGCAAAGGTCTGTCATTTTTATAACAAACTTACCCTAGAAGTGTCTTTTTTTAATTATTTGTTAACTAATGTGGAACGTTATAAGGATGTAGAGGTTTCTTTTTAAGTTTGACACGAAAAAAGTTAAACATTTCGCCTCACATAAAAATCAAAATTAGGAATGCCGGAAGCAGTTAATTTCGAGCTTAGGATCGGCCCGGCCCGATTTCGGGTCAATTTTCGAGTCGGGCCAGCTAATTTTTTATCGAGTCGATCTTCGAATCGGGCCGGCAATTTTTATTTTCGGGCCGAGTCGATCCAACCTCAAAGCCCGGTCCGACCCGGCCCGAATGCATCTCTAATAAAGACGGACGCTAACATCCTTGCACTACCCAGATTTGAATCCGGAAAGTATGCATTACAAATCGACATTGTTACCTTTCTACACAATCCTGGTCGACAATAGCCTACAAATAACTATCGGATATTTATTTTACAATTCCACAACAATAAGATTTATTATTTATTTTTACGATTTTCTCTTTCCGCATTCTAAAAAGTAAAACAATGATGTATGTTGAAAACATCTAAACGTCCATGTGAGATTTCGCGGAATTTATGAGCATAATATGTTAGAGGTAATTTAGTTTATTGAAAGTGACCAACAGAAAGCAAATCGCTTAGCACAGTGACGTCAGAGGACAGAAGAAGATGACAATACAAACAAAAAGTAGCGCTGGTTTTATTGTGACGTTCTATGATTTTTTCTGGCACTAGATTTAAATTTACTTGTTTTTAAAAAGTGTTCACATTTACCCATTTCTTGGCTAGATCTCTATCTAGTTTTGAATTAATGTCCCAAAAGTCAATATACCCCATATTCAGATAAAAACTTCAAAATTTTCAAAAATCTAATTTTCATGTATCTAGATACTTCTCAATGCGCTGATTCTAAATTTTGAAACCGCAGGTCGATATCTCTTTTCGTTCTCGAGATATTTAGATTCAAAGTTTTGCAAAAAACTGCCCATTTTTGGGTAATAACCCAAAAATGGGTAGAGATACGAATTTGGCGACACCACCAATCGATTCTACGGATAAAAATATATAAGTATACCAATTTTCATAATTTTTGACTAACCGGTTCATTTTTTATGAATAAAAGTTTGAAAACCCCTGAAAATTGCCAAAATCTGAAAAAATCGTAAGGGGTACCCCTTACGATTTTTGCGATTTTTGGCCATTTTCAGTTATTTTGCTTTAGAGATTGTATGCGGTGTTCAAAAATTCTAAAAATTGGTGTACTTATGTAATTTTGCCCGTAGAATCGAATGGTGTTGTCGCCAAATTCATATCTCGACCCATTTTTGGGTTATTACCCAAAAATGGGCAGTTTTGAGCAAAACTTTGAATCTAAATATCTCGAGAACGAAAAGAGATACCGACCTGCGGTTTCAAAATTTGGAATCAGTGCACTAAGAAGTATCTAGATACATGAAAATTAGATTTTTGAAAATTTTGTAGTTTTTATCTGAATATGGGGTATATTGACTTTTGGGACATTAATTCAAAAATGGATAGAGATATAAACTTGCTAGTAATTTTATTTGATTGTAAAGACAATGTTACGTAAGTGTACGCATATTTAGAGCATTTGAACAACTGAGTGAATTTTTAGAAATTAAAGTCTTAAAAGATAATTGTTATCGCGTTAATCTTGTATGAGTATTAATGAAAAAAAATGTTTAAATATTAAGTCGTTCAAAAACTTCAAGCAATTGAAAGTTTGTGTGTCATGTCATGTAATTTAAAAAGTTGTCACAAAAATTCTAGACGATATAACGATGCAATTTTTAGCATGAATCCAATACTTCTCGAGAAGTAAAAATTCTATGAACAAGTTTCCTCCTACTCTTCTAAATGTTCGATATTCTTCCAATTCATTGACAAGATTAGCGGTACTTCTGAAGGGTATATAATGAAATATATGTAGAGCAAGTGCGTGTTTAGTTGACCTGTACATACTTTGACTTTTAAATAAATACCATTTCTTTTTATACTAATACCATATTATAATTACTATTACATCTCTACTTGTCCATGTACGAATTTTAGGTTTTTCGCATTCAAGACCAGTGTGAATTTAACGTGCGGCAGCTATATCTATAATTCTAAATATTTAATTAATGATAAAATAAGAAATATTAAATTAAATGTACTTCCCAGAAAAAGCCTTCAGTAATATCTCAGGATTTTTAACACTAACATTTGTCATTTACAAACTATGTTATAAACATTTGAATTTGTCAGCTGGTTTCCTTAGTGCCTTAGCCTCTGCAATGTATTACATTAGATTATTCTATATATTATAGTACCTTTATCTCTAAATCTATATAAGATATAATAACAATTTTAAGTGTATTAGATGGAGAATTTTGTGCTACTTAATATTTGTAATATCAAAAGGTAATTTAATGATTCGGGAGTAGAAAAATACATATAACACCTTGCTTTTTACCTATATATTGAGAATGACAATGATATATATTAGAAACATATCTAGTTATATCTAGTTTAATTTATGGGGTCCCGTGGCCGCGTGCCTGAGTGTCTGGTCGCGAACCTGGGGGAACCGGGTTCGATCCCGACTGACGCCAAATATTTCCAATTTTAAATGGCACAAAAGTGATGGTACATTCTCCACGCCAGCTATGAGTACCCGTGAGGTGACGCCTGGTAAGCGCCCACATGGTAAAATATATCGTCATCATTACCGATGTCTACATGTCTTGTAGATACTGGCACACCCAGAAATGGGTAATATGCCGTGATGATATATTTATTTATTTATTTCTAGTTATAATTTACTTACCATAGCCGTACGCAGAAATTTAAGAAATGTAAAAGGAAGAAGGGGCGTTAATTCCCAAAACAAATACAAATTAAACTAATAGTTAACTCTGTAGTTAAAATAACTTAAGGTTACTGAATAAAAAACTATAATCTGAAATACCGGCCCTTAGCGATATATTATGTAGACGTTATCCGACATTGAATTAGATAGTGTGACGTTGCAAGTAAATTAGAATGTCTAGATTGAAGTAGTGAGACATTCCGTGCAATGAAAATGACAATGTTTGACACGCTTCCTATTTGACAGCAGACAAGTGTTAAGTGGTCGTAGTCTCAGAGGTAGAAGCAGAACAGACATGACGTGAAACTTGAACTATGAGCTGTGGAGCCTAATCCATAACTAGAAAACGTGACCGAGAATTCACATTGCGAAACTTATTCACATGTGTATCTTAAAGATACCAAACATGAATATGTCGTTCAGAAAATAAATAAATGTATCATCGCAGAGACAAATTGTAAAATAAATAAAAATAAATATATCATCACGGCATATTACCCACTTCTGGGTGTGCCAGTATCTATAACACATATAGACATCGGTAATGAGAGAGAGATAAATAAATAAAAAAAGAGATAAATTGTGTGTACATTTTTACAAATTTATAAAAAATAACAGTAGCATTTAATTCAAAATTTACTAATATTCTACTTCTTAGGCCCGGTATTTCATCCGCTGGTTAATTCATAAAGTAGGTAATGTTAACTAAATGTGTTTTACAGTTTTATTACTGGTTTCCCTAACCAACACAAATGTAAGAGTTAACTGTTAGTTAACAGAATTATAACCTAAAATTACCAAAGTGAGATTTGCATTTCTCATGTCATGGATGATTTTGACGTAAATGTTGATTTGTACACCACTCGGACTAAAATAGTTGTAATTTTGATTTAAATAGTCTCACGCTTCTGCGGAGCTACCTAACCTATTACTGAACTCTCTTTTATAAGCCTTTTCATTACCGTTGTGACAGCTGTATGGAAAACATAGTTATTTGATTTTAAATTAGTAGGTGTTCCTTGTGGTGTACAGATAGGGTTGCCAACTATACAAAATTACAAAAAAGGACATTTTTTCGGCACTCTATTTCTGAATTATGTGTAGGAATTAAAATTTGAGAAAAATATGCGCCGCAGGCGAATTTTTGAAAATTTTCAAGGTCGAACGTGTTTTAATGCAAAGTTAGATAATATAGAGTTTTTTTTACAAAGAAGCAAATTTAACAAATTCTTAAAAAATCAAATCAATATTTTATGACGAAAAGAAGTACCGCCACCTTTTTTGAGAAGACTGTAAACTAAATATTAGTAGAAAAAATAGTATCAATACATCAACAGTTCAAAAATTCTATCGTTATTTCATTACATTAAATAAAATGTGAAATAATTATTTCATTTTCATATTTATAATAACAAGAAAAATATTATTAATAACAAAATTTACTATAAAAGGACAAATCGCCTCCTTTCCTGGTTTAGAAAAGGACAAGGACAAAATATGCTCAAAAAAGGACAGTCCTTTCCAAAAAAGGTCAGTTGGCAACCCTATGTACAGAACACACCACGCGGGAAGTTATGTGAGTATATTTTGAAACTTCTAACTTGATTACTTTGCATTAAATATCTTCTTTTTTTGTTTATTATTTATAAACAGCCAAATTCTTTATAACGCTTAACACATTGAGCAACCTCAAAAATACAAGAGACTTTTTCTAAAGCAACTAGCGAACTCTCTGATAATACCATACCTTTCAGAACGAGCTAAAGTAAAAACTTGCCTAAGGGCACTCATTGTTTTCTAAGTAAATTTAAAATAAAAGAAGAAGAGCAGGACCACCAATAAAGGTGTGAGGAAGGTGCTTCTGTTGAGGTAGACAGAAAAATGGGGTAGCAACAATTTCATGCAATTTGTATGCAAAGGACATGCAATTACTAGCCCTGAATGTAATACTAACTATAACGACAATAATTAAGTAACAGCGAATAGTTATATCCGGAAAAGTCTGCAAAAATATTTATTGTTAGTTTTTGTAAGCAATTTTATTATTTTTATCTTTACGCTTGCTTTCATTTTGTTTAATATTTTAACATAAGGTAGTCTGAATATTTTTTTAAACATATTTTGTACTTAATTACAAAATATATTGAGAATATATTAAACAAAATCTTGTTTTATTTCATTGCTCTAAAACCACATTTTGTTACTGGTGTATAAAATACACCACGCGAGTACTTGTGTTACAAAAATGGGCGCGAGTAGTTAAAGGTTAACTAAATAAATTCCTTATTTTTCAGCCTACAAATATGTTTCATTAAAATATCTAAGATGATTTAGTTATATTTTCTACATTTGTAATAACAAATACAAAATTAGATAAAATGTTTACATTTACATCGTAAGTATTGAACTAAATATAAATAAAGAAATTAACTAAATATGTATTTAAATTTTCTATTATATTCCCTAATTCATTAAATAAAATAAGTAATTAAAGTAACCATTTGCATATTTAAATTAAAGATTTTTTACAAAATATTTTTTACCTATTTCGGATTAGTTAAAATGCTAAAGTAAGATTTGTAAATTATACTAAATTATTAGACATATTGCCTAATAAAATAATATCTAAATATAATTAGACAAAATTTCAATTCTTTTTTTTGTATAGAATTCTGAAGATCTCCATGCAGAGCACGTTATTTGGAGAATCTTCTATTTGATGAGTTATTCATATAATCACGATGAATGTGATTGAAATATAGAATAGAATTTCTCTTTAATGTTCGGTGAAGTGTTAGATACCTTCGCTATATTTTAGCATCGCGGATGCTGCAATCTCGCTTCTGCTCTGGTAAGCTTTCGCGCTTGCGTAATCAAAACAAATCATTCTCAACCAATCAATTGTATTGAGTGCTTAATATAGCACTATTATATATCATCAATGATCTTCATTTATTTTTATAGTTTCCAAAAATAGCTTCATTTAATTTGATCTCAGCCATTTCGACCTCGGCCGTTGTTTAAACTAAGCTTAATCGAGAAATGATTCTGAATTAAATTCCTTCGCAATTTATAGGAATGGTTAAGCGGTAAGCGTTAAGCCAATGGACTGAGGAATGCCCTACGACCGTGCATAATCCAGTGTTGTATACAGGGTTAGTTAAAAGTATGGAGACGGCGATTTATTGTCGTTAATATTAATTTTAGGAAATTATGTTCATTATAAAAGTTTTTTAAGAAATTTTGATCTACATTTGAGAATACTTGAATTTTTTTTTCTTCAATTGTTTTCGAGTTAAGCTTGTCCGCGTAATTTTTTTAAATGGAAACCTATTAATTTTACTCTACCATTCGATAGAGTGTTTTTTTTCTCTTTACAACAGTATGTTTGTTTTTTTATTTTTCAATTTATTTTAATAACATTTTTACAAGGAAAAACACCGGTTTAAGTATTTACGAATAGTAGGTGCATCTAAGATAGACAAAATTATTTCCAATAAAGTTGTCGGTCACAATCTTATCATTAAAAACAAATTAATAACTAAGTAAATTACATCGCTCGAGTTTGTTTATTACTTCGCTTTTGTCTATCTTAGATGTACCTACTGTTCGTAAATACTTGAACTATTATTCAAATAGTAAGCGCCCACACGGTAAAATATATCGTCATCATTACCGATGTCTACATGTGTTATAGATACTGGTACACCCAGAAATGGGTAATATGCCGTGATGATATATTTATTTTATTTATTAAAATAAATTGAAAAATAATTAAAATAAATTGAAAAATAAAAAAACAAACATACTGTTGTAAAGAGAAAAAAACACTCTGTCGAATGGTAGAGTAATATTAATAGGTTCCCATTTAAAAAAATTACGCGGACAAGCGTAACTCAAAAACAAAAATTCAAGTATTCTCAAATGTAGATCAAAATTTCTTAAAAAACTTTTGTATTGAACATAATTTCCTAAAATGAATATTATCGACAATAAATCGCCGTCTCCATACTTTTAACTAATCCTGTATAGTATTTGAAACATGTGTATTTGAAATAAGTACTTGAATTAGATTAAGTATTATCAGTAATTATTATTTAAAATTAAAACTATTTTGTATTTTTCACAAGTATTTTGTATTTTAATACATTAAAATACTAATTCTAATCTTTCCAGTTTCACCCTATATATACACAAAACGAGCACAATAAACTACATACATTAATGCAATCGGCTTTAATGTATATTGCATCTACTTGTATAAAAACAGAATATCACGTTTCAATATAGGGTCCTGAGTGTGTGGTCGCGAACCTGGGGGAACCGGGTTCGATCCCGACAGACGCCAAATATTTCCAATTTTAAATGGCACAAAACTGACCCCTGTGGCGCACTCTCCACACCAGCTATGAGTGCCCGTGAGGTAACGACTGGTAAGCGCCCACACGGTAAAATATATTGTCATCATTACCGATGTCTACATGTGTTGTAGATACTGGCACACCCAGAAATGGGTAATATGCCGTGATGATATATTTATTTATTTACGTTTCAATATTTTCAATAGAATAAGTGAGGATATACCTAAGAAGATAATGTCGGCGATAAATATTCAAGGAAATGATAATGGTGTCCTAGAAATATATTGTTATTGTCCGTTTCTCGTATCATTATGAGAAGATGTTTATTTGAATTTGTTATTAAGAATAACATTTTAATTTATTTTACAATGACGAATGATACATTGATAGACGATGTATGCACGAAAGACATCTAATGGAAAAGGAGCATATAAGTGTTCGTTTGTTTGTTTTACTTACAGTCATTATAAGTGGATATGATTTATATAAATAAATATAGGTATTTTTTGCGCATCTTCTAAATCACAAATTTATACACGTATATAAATAAACTTATGATAACTTTCTTTCATTGTCGATTATGGCAATATAAATTATGCAGATTTTCAATATAATCCCAGAGAAACAAAATGACATTAAGAAGTAAATTATTAGTAAATTTTGAATTAAATTCTATTGATATTTTTTCAAAATTTGTAAAAATGGACATACAATTCTTTAGCTCTAATGTAAAGGTAAAAATTGCATTGAAAATTAAGAAATAATGAGCATGTTGAATTATTAGAAATAATTTCGAAAACAAACTTGAGATATGTATTAAGTGACATAGGTACGCATATATAAAAGGTGTTCGTCTATAAATTAGCCAGCAATTATCTCGCATATTATTACATTTACCGGTTTTAACTATATAAAATAAGTTACAGTATTTAAACTCCCCTATATAATAGCGGAAGTAGGTCAACATTATTACTTCCGGTTTTCGAATAATTGATAGCAACTTTTCATTTTTAATAGGAACACCCTATATATATATATATATATATATATATATATATATATATATATATATATATATATATATACAGGTGTCTCTTAAATAGGGGGACATGGCTTAACCACAGATTCCTGAGGCTAAAATAAGACGATTTAACCAAACTTGCTTCTACCGGAAAGTGTACCATTTAGCCAGAATTCTGCTTCAAAATTCTTAAAAAAAAAAAATAATTTTGCTTATAGTAAGAGAACGCTTTATTCGATTTGGATGAAATTTGGTATGACAGTTCGTATGGTTATGTCATCTTTTAAGATGATACTTGTTATTATTAGTGAACCACTAGTGTATGAAACTTAGGTGTCCTAACATTGATTAGACCGTAACTTTTTAATGGCTACGCCGATAACGTAAAAATATTTTTTTTCAGATAGATACATTCAATAGTAAACTTTTCTATCTATGTTTAATTTAATCTAACAGTCTATCCAAATGTCAAACAAGTAATTTCTAATGACAGTAACAATTGTGTGAAAGTACCTACCACATTTATAAAAATGTAATATCTTAATCATTCGCCATTGCATTTTTTAATATGACATATAATTGTTTTAAAATGTTAGATAGCAAATTTCATGTACTTTTTAAATTTGAATAAATATAGTGTTTCATTTGAAAATTAAAAGTTGCTATCAATCAGTCGAAAACCGGAAGTAACATTGTTGACTTACTTCCGCTATTATATAGAGGAGTTTAAATACTATAATTTATATTATATACTCAAAACAGCTAAATGTAATAATAATCGAGATAATTGCTGGCGAATTTATAGACAGACATCATATATATTGTCTAATTTATAGTTCATATATGGAGCATCCTGTACATATAGAATTCACTGCATTCCAGTATAAAATAACTGCAGATATGAGTGGAATGGAATCTTTTAAATATTTTTTATAACAAATCATATCATATAAAATATAAGTTATATGTAGATCAAATTTAAATTACAAGTTATTATTAAGTATGGTATTGTAGAAGGCATTATTCTCAAACTGCACAAGATAACGTCAGTTGCTTTATTTGATAATGTCTACTGCCAACAAATGTATTTAAAACTAACATGTAATTTCTAATTTTAGTTTCATACCAAGTGCAAACAAAATTCTATTGATTATATTTTATTTTGTACTTATCATATCTACATACACATATTGCTGGTTTACAAATGATGGAAAGAAACGAAAAAATATCTGAAAATAACATATGAATTTCAATTTAAAAATAATATAAAATAGTAACAATTTAATGACAATGAAGGGTAGTCGTAGTACGGACTCTATTAAATAATGGCAAATGTAACTCAATTCATATAAGAAATAAAGTGTGCGTATAGGATGATTTCCCTTAGTAACAAAATGATAATAATTTAAAACTTTAGATCTGGTTGTTATCATTTGAAATTATTTTTTTATAATAGGGTCCTCCACTATATATATATTTTTTATATTTTTTTACAAAAAATTATCTAAACTGTGCCCGTGAGGTGACGCCTGGTAAGCGCCCACACGGTAAAATATATCGTCATCATTACCGATGTCTACATGTGTTGTAGATACTGGCATACTCAGAAATGGGTAATATGCCGTGATGATATATTTATTTATTTATTTATTTTATATATTATAGTCCAAGATTTGATTACCACTGGCAGCCTATGTCATTCAACATATCTTTTACTTTCATACCAACGCTTGTAATCTGTCATGGCATCATAAATTTAAACTAGGATTATTTGGTTTATTTCTGTTGTTTTATTGTTGTTTTCTGCATTTACTTGCAAATGGATTCCTTATTTCAAAAAGGCGATAGCAGCAGGTTTGAAAGTAGTAAGAATTTGGAATAGTATAAATGTGTTACGTAGATATAGAGATGAGGAAATGGTAATAAAAACTCGATTATTTTAGAAACTAATAACTATTTTTAAACTTTGATAGTCCTTAATATACAGTTTTAAGGTCTAGTTTTAATATAACTGACCCTTGTTCTAATTTGTTACTACGAAGTATTGAAGTTATTTTTAATATTTTATATTTCCCGCATGGAAAATTGTTTGTCCATAGTCAAAACAAAATTTCAATAAAATTTATATTCCTTAAATTTATAGTTTCTTTTCCAAAATCAACAAACAATTTTACCAAGATTTAACAATATAATAAAACCATGATATCCGGATAAAGTAAAATAGGTCTCTAACTTTCGAATAAAAATATATCCCGTATTATTTAATACAAAATATAAATATTTCCTTTTAATAATCACTAATTCTGTCAAAACTATTTTTTCTGTGATAAAATTGCAATAAATGTCATAATCAATATTTAGCTTTTTGTTTATGAAAGTTTCTTTAATTTATAACTTTATAAATACCCATTAATAACTTATGGATTATTATGATTTTAAAATTTATGTTTGTTTCTAAATAAGAGTTGAACTTACAAAAAATAATTTTATCAAAATATTTCACGCTGATATAATTACAAAAACTTTCTATTTTCTGTAAGGTTATATTTGTTTCCGCAAACAAATATTTTTCGACCTCTTTATCTAATAATTTTAGAACAAAAGTGTAATGAAGAAAAATGTTCAGAATGTAAACTGCATCAATTGAGACCAAGATTGTTGTTCAATGGGGTATGTGACTAAATTTTGATTTTTACATATATATTACTAGACCAAAAAATAAAATACCCGTATTTTTTTAAATTGATTAATTATTCATAGTTTACGAGAAAATAATTGTTAAAACTTTGGAGAAGGGATCTGTGACGTCAGTAGGGTAGAATGATAGAAGAAGACAGTTAGACCGAGATAGATATATTCCATAACCTATCACAACATATCTATCTCAGTCTAACTGTCTTCTTCTACCATTCTACCCTACTGACGTCACAGATCCCTCCTCCAAAACATTAAATTGCTAATAACAATATTATTACAAACTAATTTTTAGTTTTTATTATTATAATGAGAAGCTATAGAGGTTTGTTTTTATATATTGACATATATTGAAATTCGATTATGGTCACATACCCCATACGAGATAGAAGCAAAAGAAAATACACGATTTGAAGCAATTATCAGAGTACCATGGAAAATAAAACAATAATTTATGTTTCTTGTTTCTAATTTGACATTTCTTTTTGATTCTTATTTCTTATTAGAATTTGTGATTATTGTTTTCTCTTCTAGATTATGTCTTCCTATTATTTCTATTTATAATAAAAAAGTAAAAAGAAATGTTAAATTTGTCAGATATGTTACAAACAAAAAAAAACATGAATTATTGTCTTTTTTCATGACACTCTGATAATTGCCTTAAATCGTGTATTTTCTTTTGTTTCTAACTCGTACATAAGAAACAATTAGCAATAAACTTGATACTCAATCATTGCAGATTTTCATTCTGAACATGTTTCTTCATTATGCTTTTATTATAAAATTAGTAGGTAAAGAGATATTGCCAAATCAAAAGTTTAACATTGAATTTTCTATGTCAAATATAAAGTAGACACCTGGTATGTATGTACAATGGGTAAAGCGACCCCTAGGCGTTTAATAATTTACCAATCAGAATCAATTTACACAATATAGGAATTATTGATTTGTCTGCATATGTTAATTGGCAATACTGTTGATATTTAAGCACAAGTTTTGACGTTGGTAACATAGGAAGAAAAAGAAGAGCGAATTTTAAAAACTGACTACGAATACTGAAACAATGAACTGAATTATTGCACAATTCGGATCAGTTAATAGGGCTGTATAGAGAGATACAATATTCGGTTATCCACCAATGACAATGTTTATATTATGATTAATGGTACATATTCCTAATTGATGAGTGTTAGGTCGTTTCACGCGGATCCTAGATGATAAATTTGTATGTAAATAGAGTATTCCCTTCTGATATGAAATATTTTCGCTCAATACTATCTCACTTTTTATTTCAGTCGATGACATAAGCGATAGCTATTCAAGTTTAAGGTTAATTTTACACCTATACTAAAATATTATCTATTATCTGTCTAGAAAACATTTAGCTAATATTATCATTCACACGTTTCAGTTAAGAAAACCAAGGTCACGCTGTTTTTATACACGCACACATACATTTTTTGTTTTCAGTGATGACATATGCACAACAATTTCAAGTTTGAGGTTGGAATTGTCTGAAAATATTTTGAAATATTTTTAATATTTCAACAATGCAGTGCGCAATTTTCTTAAGATATTTTTAACTATATGCAAGAATTTTACTTGTGTCGTGTTCTATAAATATAAATTATAAACATAATATTTATCAACTTTACGATAAACTTAGTTCCGGCATTCTGCAACCCTTTACATCATATGACATATTTTTTAAATTATTTTTTTCTGATTTTTTTTTTTTAATTTAAATTAATTAATGAATGGGGGATTATGGCTCAATCGAATTAAAGGAAAATAGTAAAAAAATACGAATGTATATGCTGAGTAACGAATATTAATAAAAAAATGAAATGGTATAATTGAGATATTTCGGAAATAAAGGGTTTTTTGTTATAACGCTTCGACACTAATATGAAAATATTTTGATTGGCGACCGAGAAACCGCCTATACATGCATTACAAATAGCGTGTTAGGAGGTGGGATTACTACCAATGGAAGTTAAGAAATTCAAATTCGAAAGGAGGGGCTAACATTTCTGTACTACAGTTTCCCCACAGTTTTTATTTTAACATAAATTTCTTGCATTAAACTTAATAATTTAAATACACCTGTAATTATAAAGTATGTGTTATAATATTCATTTATTATATTATATTCATATATGTAAATATAACTTAAAATAGCATATATTTCAAGAACATTTAGGTCCATGATGAAAACAGTTTGATATAAAAACACATAAATGTGACGTCACGTCAATCTTTTCAAAATTCGGGAGACCATAACTCGCTTATTAATAGGAATTTTTTCACCGGATTTTCATCAATAGTCTTAGTTTTCCTAATATTTTCAGATGAAATTATAAAAAAAAAAATGGTGTAATCCCCCATTGTAAAGAGTAGGTAATTTAAATGGCAACAATTTATTTTTCTGTATATTATTTAAAGGAACAGTATTTTATCATAAATAGTTATGCTGCGAGACGAGAAATGGCGAGAAACATTTCACTCTCGTCTTGTCTCAAATTTTCGAGACGAGATTTCTCTACATCTCGCCTCGTCATATTTTTCCTTGCTTTTTCTCGATCTCGACTTGAGAGTCTCAAATTTTACGAATTTATAATTAAAAACAGTAAATAAATTAACATTACAAGCAACATGAATATAATAAACGAGTACCTTTGATTAAAACATTATTTTACTAAGTCTGGTGTTTGAAAGGTAGGTAAAAATAGATACTCTATAAAATCATGACTCATTACCCATTGTTGGGTGTAACAGTCTGCTTTATACGCTAATATTGGTAATTATGATTATATATTCATATAGTGCGGGAACTTGAATCTGGCGTGAAGAGTATGCCATAGATGTCACTTACTAAAACGCAATAAATCTAAAATTAATAAATAAATATGAATGTAAATGAGGCAGTTAAAATATTGTTATTTTGTATACTTTAATCAGAAATATTTACGTAATATTAAAAAAAATAATCGTACAATCGAGATCTCGAATTTCTACTCTCGTCTGGAGCAAATCTTGAGGGCAAATATCGAGACGAAAATAAGGTTAATCTCGTCTAGAAAATTCGAGACGAGATCTCGGAAATGCGAGATTTCGCGGCATCACTAACCACAAGTGTTCAGTATTTATCATAAATGTTCAGTAGTAATAATAAATATTCAGTAATAAGTATAATATTTACCCAGTATAAATAATAAATGTTCAGTGAGTTAATATAATGTTCAGTACCTATTTCAATTAAGTAAATGTTTAGTATTAATACCAAATTTTCAGTAACATAATACCGTGAGTATTTTTTAACGTGAAACATTGGGTTTGTCATATCCATGGTTACGACTTGACATTTGATTGACAGCAATGTAGGGAACGAATTTGACATTTGATAAGACGTCAATAGAGGTTAATTTTATTTAAATAATATACCTGAATTCTAAATTAAAATTAGTTGTAGAAAAAATATAGAGTGTACCTTGTGCCCGAATGGTTTTCTGACTCGGTTAAATTCTTACAATATTTAAATATAATATTTCTGTCAAATTCATTCCCCATGTGTCATTTTAAATGAGACAGACAAATAAATTGCTGTCAATCAAATGTCAAATCATAACTTATAGGAAAATTCAACGGTTATCTGTCATATTGACAAGATGTCCTTAGAGGTTAATTTTGTTTAAATAATTATACCTGTTTTCTAAAAATTAAATTGAGATGTAGAAAAAATACTGTGTGCACTTTGTGCCCGAAATATGTTTAATACTCTCGAGTGGATTTCTGACTCCGCTAAATTTCTTACAATATTTAAATATAATACTTCTGGCAGATTCGTTCGCTATGTTTCATTGTAAATGGAACGAGCAAATACATTGCTGTCAATCAAATATCAAGTCGTAACCATGGATATGACAAACCCAATGTTTCACGTTAAAAAATACTCACGGTATATGTTCAGTATTTAAATTAAATGTTCAGTATTTTTCATAATGTTCAGTATTAATAATAATTGGAAAGTAAAATATTTGTTCAGTACAAATAATAAATGTTTAGTTATATAGATAGAATCCACGGGAATGCATACAAATTCCTAAATGCACAGATATATAACTCTGTGTGTTTTGCCATATACATTTTTCTATTGCAAAGGCACACTAACATACTCGCATATTTTCTATAACCTAATCTCGTTTACTCTTTAGAGATAGCTTGAGCGATGTGACCTGTGAAGTAATTTAGTTAATAATGGATATTAGTGATACTGCTTTTTGCGTGGGCAGGTTACGTGTTGTAATACCTGGTCGCGAACCAGGGGAACCGGGTTCGAACTCGACCGGCACCTAATATGACAAATTTTAAATGGCACCAAAGTGACTCCAGTGGTGCACTCTCCATGCCAGCAATGAGAGCCCGCGAGGTGACGCCTGGGAAGCGCCCGAACGGTACAAATATGTCATCATCATTACCGATATCTGTGATAAAGCAGATTGTGGCACACTCAGAAATGGGTAATATGCCGTGATGATATATTTTTTATTGTTTTATATTTAAATAGGTTTAGTACGTTCTATTTAAAAAAAGGAGTGTCAAATACCTAATTTTTGACATATTATTTGGTTTGACAGGTTATTCGACGTTAATTTTTTGAAATAATCGTTTACTAATATTTTTATTACCATTTTAAATTAAATTTACTCGATAACCAAAAGCGTCTATTTAGAAATTTTTGCACCAGAAAAATTAACAATTTTGTTCATGAAATTTACTATCTAATAATATAAAAACAATCATATGTTATATTATTAAAAAATACAATGGCGTTTGCATTTTAGAAGGCAAGTATTTGAATTTATACATATTAAAAATGTTCACCTACAACTCTACAATTTCATATAACTGATTTAAGTTAATTACTATTTGTAGGTAAAGATGCACTTAATATGCAAAACAAGTACAATTAGAAAATGTGCGAAATAATTCGGAAAAGGTTTTCAAATTTTTCAAAATTGTAAAGAAAATTTAAAAGAACTTATAGGGGATGTTTTTCGCATTAGCGTACCTAAAATTACAGACAGACAGAATTTTAGATATAATTTAAATGCAGAGAACCCTGAAGATTATTTCCGAATAAGCTTATTTTTACAATTTTTGTAATTAGTCATCCAACAATTAAAAGAAAGTTTTACAAAAGATTATTGATGAGAATTGTGCACCCCCTTCGAAAAATTTCTGGCTACGCCACTGATAGTTATGTCTGCATGGCCAAGGATTATGTTTCTACCATATTATGACATATCATCTATCTTTGTCTACCACACTGGGCTTGTTATGTTGACGTCATTGTATACCTTTTCTCCAAATTTTTAATATTTAACTACAAATAATTTTAATCGATTTTAGAGAAATTCGCCTTTTTGCAACCTCTATAACTCGAAACTCTCTGTAAGTCGGCACATTTTATATACATATTTAGAATGTATTTTGTCCTCTCTAACTCGAATTTCTGTACCTAGAAAATCTCCATAATTCGAAACCACTCACATACCCCAGTAACATTGTAATCTCTATAACTCGAATTTTCAGGCACAAAACAATTTTTCTGGCTTTATATTATGCACGTTAAAAGATACGGATGAAGAAATGATCGCTACTATTGCTAAATAAGATGAGCTTGAAGAAAAATCGGATGAAAGTGACACCGATGGAGAATTGCCCAGGGAGAAACCCTCTCACCACGAAATGATAAAAGCATTTGAAACAAACTTTTTTTTTTATGAATGAAAATACAAAAAAAGAAATATATAGTTTGCCCAATAAAATATGAGTTAAGCATGCCAAACATCAATCATTAATAATTGGTTCTTTTTAAAAAGAACTTTTCAGTTCAAAAATCCATTTTTTGTTTTCAAGAATGTTTAAAAATGTTTTAGAATTAAGCATTTTTTTAAATAAATTAAACTTGTTTGCAATAAGTATGCTTTTTCTCTAACTCAAAATCTCTACAATTCGAAGTAATTTCGAGGTCCCTCAAGTTTCGAGTTATAGAGGTTCGACTGTATGTAAGAATATAGTGAAACACCCCATTGTTTTCCGTCAGATTAAGTATGATCTCCCCTCGTAAAAAAATCTAATTTAATTATTTCAATTGAAATAAATTAAACAATTCATAATTTTACTTTAAGATGACAATTTACGTTCCAATTCAAATTTGTTTGTAATGAAAAAAATTTATTGACCATGAATCATTATTTATTAAAAAATTGGTATAAGTAACATGTTTACACTATTCATATTGTACTTTATCAATAAAATATAAAATCGGATCAGGTAGGAAAATAATTGGTTCAATTTTCAAATTCAAAGGTTAACTTACGTAGATAAGATAAGTTTAACAAATAGGAAAAAATATATCATATTTCTTGAAATGAAATAAAATTCTAGGAATTAAGTTATAAGACAAATAATACTTTTATATCAAAACAATAAATTATTGCAATTTTTAATTAACTCTTACAAAATACAATATTAGCTGCATTAATTCTATATTATTAAAGATACAATAAAATACTATAAGATAAGGCAATCTTATAGAAAACCACGCCACATCCGAATAGAGAAGAAAATATATTATTTAAACTAGTGGTTTTCAAGCTACCTCAAATCATTTCTATATTAGTAGATATAATAAAATTACATAAGATAATCATATAGAAGACTAATAGGCCAATAGGCTATTCCAAAATAATCAAAAAAAGAAAAAGTTTATTGAAAATAAGAATGATAATAGTTAAAAGGATAAGGAAAACCATATTTCTTTTATTATAAATTATTCCCTCTAGAAGACACGGGGAGTTTTGCTTTTGATGATGCAGGACATGTACACGAGTGTTTGAGCAAATAGGATCCAAGTATGACCCCGCCCTAACTAAGAATATACCTCTTCGGGTGTGTCGGATCTATTCGGTTGCTGTTCGGGTGACGTTCTAATTTCTTTATTTTTATAAAATGAGAAAAAAAGTGAAATAATTTATTTTATGTCTCTAATAATGAATTATAATATTACAATTTAAATATGCATTATTTTGTAATTTGTTTAACAATTTTTCGTGGTTTGTGAACCACTGTTTGTTTACTTCTGGTATATCCACATTACCTACGTCACAAAGCAGATTTAAAATTCGGACCTTAATATCTCGCTCATTTGGAGGAATTTTTAACTCGGACTGTCACATGTGGTCTTATATTTTTATGTATTTCAAGAAAAAAAATTTAAAAAAATGTCGTGGAATAGCCTATTCTGAACAAATCTGTAAGCCTTACACAAAAACGCATCTATTTATGTTGATTAATATAAAATTATACATTAGGGTGGCAACTTTCGTTGCGATTTTGTTCGTTTATTTACAGATTTACAGATCTGTAAGACTTACAGATTTGTTCAGAATAGACCCATAAGGGGGATATCCAATTAGAGATGAAATAGTATATTATGTGGCAATTGTGTGAAGCTGAAATTTTTACATGAGGTTGGAGATTGTGACACGAGCCGAAGGCGAGTGTTACAAGCCACCCGAATGTAAAATAAGCTTCACACACTTTTTCTCCGACCTTGCAATAAAATATAATTTTTTCTTGATATTGTCATTCTTTTACCGTAAAGCCTTTGTATTATCGACTTGTGTAACCATGGTTACCAACGTTACGGGGGTTTAATAGCTTTGTTTTAGTAAAATACAATTCGTTTTGTAATATTTAAAATAATGAATTGTGTGTACAAAAAATTAAACTTCACACATAAAAATTGATACGTAAAGTACTCACTTCACGTATGGGAGTAGAAAAACAGGTTTTTTAAACTACAGGTTCTCAAGTTACACCACAAAGTTATTTTTTTAAAGGGATGGTATATATTCGATAAATCATTTTTTTCTGAATTCAACCATGTGATCATTTATATCCTTATATAGCAAAAATATTGACAAAAATTCAATTGAAATTTAAATAATTTTGTTTATATAGTTATTTTTCAGTAGGCTATGTATGAAAAAAATTGAGCTTAAATTAAAACGAAACGTAAATATTTGTTAACCCTTCGGAGGTGGCGCCTAGTCTGACAGACTCGACCGATTTTATAACAACTATGAATTTTTTTGTTCGATTATATTTTGAGAATTAAATTCTTATTTGTTTTACTTTTATATACAATGTTTTTTTCATAGGAAACAGGCTCAATTCATCAACCATTATTTTGTAGCAAAAATATTCCGGTAGTATTTTTTACATGGAACTCTACGGATCTCTCAGATCCGGCACCAGGGTTGGCCAAAATCATAATTTATTTAAAAAATTCAAAAATTATTGATTTTTTTTAAAAAAAATCAAATAAAACAAAATTTTCCGATTTTTTATTTTTAAAGATCTGTTGGTGTTATTGCACTTTTTTAATTGTTTTAAACGCAATATAAATATTTTATTACATAAACGAAAACGAAATCTGTAATAAACCCCAAAGGAGACATTTGAATTTAGCAAAAATTACATAGTATATAACATGTTCACTCGCGCGTCTTTTTAACCACGCCTACTTAAATAAAACAGGTCAAAACATGTAATCAAAATTCCAATACAGCCCATATTTTTGTTGATATTTATACTTTTTCATTTTTGATAACAATCAACGATTTTTTATTAAAAAAATCACTTGATTTAAATCAAGCTAATCTTGCCAGGCGCCACCTTCCATGTTATAGAAAAGGGCGCCACTTTTGAAGGGTTAATAAATTAATAAGTAATGTTCTTTTTAAGTTCCATTCTAAATAATTAAAATTGACAAATAGACTACTGAAAAATAACCACAAAAGTCTTATTTAATTAAATTTTTCTCAATATTTTTTGACATGTAAGGAAGGATATCAAATTTACATGATTGAATTCTGAAAAAATACTCTTTCGAATGGGCCTGAATATACAGGCTGTAAATTTTAAAACGGGTCATAGGGCTATAACATAGAAAAACAGTTTTTTAGGCGCCAAAAGTTTCTATATTAATTTATTGAAAAAAGAATTAGGGCATATTATAAAGGAAAAACTTACAAATTTTTTGACATCAAACACATTACATTTTTGTTTCATATAAAGCCAGAAAATAAATTTAAAAATTTGCACAAATAAGAAAAAATATTATTAGCCTTGAAACTGACAGAAACAAAACAAAATTATTTTCGATAAGACTGTCATTGATAAACTTTTTTTGGACATTATTTGTTAAATTATTATTATTTTCGTTTTATTAACAAGAAATCATGGATAATTTGTCCCATAAAGAAAAAATTCAAATTATTTTTCCCTTGTAGTTTGCAGTTTTTCTCGTTTCTTATAACTTATTTCTTATTACATGTAGATCATCTTAATTTGTAAATACCTATTACAATAAATATAATGGGGGATTACACCATTTTTTTTTTATAATTTCATCTGAAAATATTAGGAAAACTAAGGCTATTGATGAAAATCCGGTGAAAAAATTCCTATTAATAAGCGAGTTATGGTCTCCCGAATTTTGAAAAGATTGACGTGACGTCACATATATATGTTTTTTTATCAAACTGTTTTCATCATGGACCTAAATGTTCTTGAAGTATATGCTATTTTAAGTTATATTTACATAAAAATAAATGAATATTATAACACTGTACAAGTCTACATACTTTATAATTACAGGTGTATTTAAATTATTAAATTTAATGCAAGAAATTTGTGTTAAAATAAAAACTGTTTGAAACTGTAGTACAGGAATGTTAGCCCCTCCTTTCGAATTTGAATTTCTTAACTTCCATTGGTAGCAATCCCACCTCCTAACACGCTATTTGTAATGCATGTATAGGCGGTTTCTCGGCCGCCAATCAAAATATTTTCATATTAGTGTCGAAGCGCTATAACAAAAAACCCTTTATTTCCGAAAAATCTCAATTATACCATTTCATTTTTTTATTAATATTCGTTATTCAGCATATACATTCGTAATTTTTTACTATTTTCCTTTAATTCGATTGAGCCGTAATCCCCCATTGTTTCTTAAATAAATATCCCAGTGTTTTCTTTATTTTATGTTATTTTATATTAGTTAATAAATTAATAACTTTAATCTTCAATTGTCCCCTAGCATTTTATTAAAAGATGACAATGTTTTGTTACTGTCAGTTTCATGGCTATTGTTATTTTTTCTTAATTGTACAAATTTTTAAATTTATTTTCTGGTTTGATATGAAACAGAAATGTAATGTGTTTGGTATTAAAAAAATCGTAATTTTTTTCTTTATAATATGCACTAATTATTTTTTCAATAAATTAATATAGAAACTTTTGGCGTCTAAAAAACTGTTTTTCTATGTTATAGCCCTATGACCCGTTTTAAAACTTACACCTTGTATATATATCATCCCAATTAATAAAAAAATATAACTTTGTACTGTAATTTGAGAACCACTGGTTTAAATTGGATGTCCCGCCTGGAGTCCTGTATATCTTTAATGATATAGAAATTATTTGAGGAAGCTTGTTTAGCTGTTACAACCTGTATAGTTATTTATTCAGCAAATTTATAAATATATTTAATTTACGATAACTAAACTACAATGAAACTGGTTTGTTATGAGCGCAGTTACGAGTTACCAATGAAGTATTTGTACTTAATGCTAAAATTTTTCTTAAATTAAATATCATATAAAAACTTTTTTCTGCTCCCATTGTTAAAATGTTACTGGTTTCCAAAGAGCTAAATATTAATCACAGTTTGGTAAACTGTTGCTTTGATCGTATTGGACACGGCGTGAGTCGAGTTGCCACTAATAAATGATTTATTAAGCACGGGCCGAAGGTGGATGAGCTAACAGTTGTCATTCGGTAAAAATAAATAACCTACAAAGTGTATTTTTTATGTCTTGCCATAATTTGCAGTTGTACAAAAAATAAAGTATGTGATTTGTTTTATAAACTCTTTAGACAATCGTTATTTATACGCTCGTGTAGAGAAATTCTCGTGACTAAAGCCACGTTTATAAAACTTGTTACATAATACACTATTATAATTTTTTTTAACGTAAAACCTTAATTATTAATATCAATTAATTTTAAGATTTCGTGCGTTTAGTAACTTGTCCTGACCTGTTAGGTTCGAATTCGACCCTAATTAAACATTAAAAATAAGTACTCTCTCCACGATAGCTTTGAGTGCCTTGTAATACATACGTATAGTATTCTTCATATAAAAATAGCAATGCGCAATAAAAATACGTAATTGAAGTTATTTCTTTTTTCCACACACGTTATAAAATTTGTTCATAAGGCAACGTACGTCGTAACTAGGAAAGACGAATTTCGATAATTTTGGTACCCGAGTACACGAAACAAGTACCCGGATAGTACCCTTTACCCGTTAATTACCCGATACCCATTAATTACCCGTTATCTTTTAAGTGCATATACATAATTGTTTAATTTGTTAATTACCAGTTACCCTTATATTAGCAGTTTAATTTTAATAAAATTCATTATTATTGTTTACATATATTTATTAAATAAAAAGTAATACAAATAATTAATATAACTACTGTATCTCTATAAAAAACTTAACATAAATTATATTAATTATGGTATGGCAATAAAAAACTCTTCTTTTAGAAACAATTTTTCCGGCAGCTGAAAACTGTTCGGGTAATTAAATGGTATGAATCGGGTACGAAATTTTATACCCGGGTATATTATTATCGGGTAGGTTCCGAGTATCCGGGTACCCATCGTCATTCCTAGTCGTAACACTGTTCAGGAAATAATTTTGAAATGTCAAAATAGTTCGTATACATTGGCGTGTACTTTAAAGTGTATT
Source organism: Ophonus ardosiacus (assembly GCA_943142095.1). Lineage (NCBI taxonomy): Eukaryota > Metazoa > Arthropoda > Insecta > Coleoptera > Carabidae > Ophonus > Ophonus ardosiacus. The sequence continues at coordinate 43,697,711 of OW964833.1, read as the reverse complement.
GTAATAATGCCATAAAAAACTATCGAAAAGGGCTATAATAGTGGTCTTGTTTGCATGGCGTTTTGTGATCACTTAATCAAAATATATACTATTGTTCAAAACACCATAACATAAATATATCATCACGGCATATTACCCATTTCTGAGTGTACCATAATACGCTTTATCGCAGATATCGGTAATGATAATGACCGTGCGGTCGCTTACCAGGCGTCACCTCACGGGCACTCATTGCTGGCGTGGAGAGTGCACCACAGGGGTCACTTTTGTGCCATTTAAAATTCGAAATATTTAGCGTCGGTCGGTATCGAACCCGGATCCCAGGTTCGCGACCAGACATTCTGACACGCGGCCACGGGACTCCAAAAATTACCATAATATTAATACCAAATTTAAGCTTAATACGGGGGTCACGCTAGAATGAATGAGAGTAAAAAAAAATTAGGTAGGCCGTGGAAAACAAAATTTGTAATCATCATTTTAAACAGTTAGTTACCTGTCATTTAAAATTAAATTGCGAAAGTTAAGTTAGTTATCAATTTTTGAAAGTATTGCCGTGAGTGAAAATATGGAATTAACTAGAAGTCATTTTCGAATTATGATTTATAATTTCACAGTTTTTATGTCAGCTTCAAATCAAGGTTATTTACCCTCAGTAATTAGTTTGACAGCTTTGACAGTTGTTAAATGTCCCAGAAATTAGTTTGAAAGCATTTCAAAAAAAGATTAATTGGAAGTTTTAAAAATATGTACCATGTGCCTTATTCTCAATCATTCTAGCGTGACCCTCTCATAACGTTCTAAGTTGTTTGCATTGCAATTATTATCAATAACATTCTAATTTCATCTAAGAGGCAATCAATTTATTAGATTTGTTTAATGTCAACATTACATTTAAGATTGTATCTATCATTTGTTATTATTCAGTTTTCTTTTTTTTTTAAGAGATTTTTTGTATAAAGATTCAGGATTTTTCTTTACATAAGCAGATTTTGTTAGTTAAAAAACTATATATTGAACAATTAACAGCCTAAAATTGTAAACAATCTATATTATATTCATTTTCTTCAAATGAAAATATCTAAAATAAACAAAACATGTTTTCTAGAAAATTTTCTTTGCATTAAAAGAAATTTATAGGGGAGCCAAAAATTGTTGCCATTGGCACAAAACAATAATTATGATTTGTGTTTATTTTGTGTGACACGATCTGTCGGCTTCCTAACCTCACCTAAGAGACAGAGAAATCATCCTTAGCTCATCTTTGAGGTCGTCGCTGATGCACTGGGGCACACATCCTGTGGAGTAGCTCCTCTCGAAGGCCATGTTCTTGCAGGCCATAGTGACATTCACAAAGTAGTTCACACTAGGTAGAAGGTTTTTGCACAGAACTACACTATAGCACAGACGCAGGCGGTATGCTCGCAAAGCAAGCTGCCGGCTAAATCGAGACACATAACAGCGGAGTGGGGATATTAACGTGGGGTTAGGTAAACACTAATTGATTGGAAATCAAAAATCGGAAGTGCAAATTATTTTCCATACGGCGATCATGTCTTATTGTTGCTATTTGCATGTTTATTATCTCATTTTAGCACTACAGATTAGATAGCTGATATAATCTGTCTAGGTATTGAAATCATACGAATAAATGACTATTTTACCTAGGGCTAGAACTCCGAATTGGATATTTAGTTAAATGGGACATACCCACCCACCCGGACCAAATGAAATCCGGGTCCGAGTCTATTATTCACCCATAAGACCAGTAAGATCCATAAGAACCGCAGACCCATATTTTCCGTAAGAACCACAGACCCGTGTTACCCGTAAGAACCACAGACCCGTATTTCCCTTAAGGAGGGCCGGCTCAAGATATATGGGCGCCCTGAGCCAAATTAGATTAGATCGCCCCCTCCCCCCCACCCGGACATTAAAAAATTTCATATCCTGAATAAAATGCTAAATTTGCGTCCTTTTGGCGCTGCAGCTCGCTCCGCCATATTGGAAAATGGCGACTAAAATCAGTTTTTTAACCTTCTACTGGTGACGTGGTGCCATTATGACTCCAGCTGTTTTTAAATTTAACGCCAACTGAATAGTTTTAAAGCTAATATATAGTGGCTCCATGTACCCTTAAGTTAGATGTAGTTTATTCATTTCACATGTTTGTAACTTCATCAGTTGGTTTTTTTCAAGAGTTATTGTAATTCAAAATTTGATTGGGGTCATATTGGCACCATGTCACCGTTTACGTTACTAATTTAATAATGGCAAATACTTCCAAAATTGTGCGTTTTGGTGATAAGGACTATGAAGAAACTCTTATGAAATGGTTTGAAGAAGTAGAAAGTGAGGTAGAGGATCATATGAATAGAAGATTAATAAATCAAAAACTTGCACGAGAATTACGTAACACTATGGGAAGAATTTTGAAAAATCCTGTTACAGACGAAGCCGTTCAGCCAGTTTCGGGTAATAAAAGAAGATGTGGATTTTGTCCACGTAAAAATGACAAGAACATAAAAAATACATATAACCTATGTAAAATACCTATGTGTCACGATTGCAGAGCAATTATTTGCAAAAATTGTATAGAATAATTTTTTATTTTTGCATTATGTTTAGTGCTTGCAGTTTTTTATTTCAAGTTGTTTAATTAAACTTTTCTATTTTTTTTTTGTAAACAAGCCATTTATAATCTTTAAAAAATATATATTCAACATTAACATATACCTACAAAAAAAAATATTATTTTAACATTTTTGTAAACCTCTACATTTTACAAAACATTTTCGTTCGCCTTTCCTTTAAGCGTAAATATATTTTTTTCCAAATAACATGTCAATTATTTAATTATGTTACCTTACTTAAATACATTGTTTAAAAGCATATTTAAAGTAAACAATAACAATTTGTTACTAGTTGCTGTGCAATAATTAGTTAAACTGTTGGGGTCAAGATGGCACCACGTCACCAGTTACGTTACAAAATTTCACGTCACCAATAGAAGGTTAATAATATCTCCTTTCTAGAGGGTACGAAGTTGGCGCTCTCCATTTTTTATCCAAGAAAGATTCTTGCATTTTTTACCTATGATGAACTATCAAAGAGTTATCTTTAAAAATAATTAACCACAATTGCAATTTTTTAAAGAAATTTGAAATACACAGAAAATTGCAATATTAAATAATTAATATTTACTCTAATAGCTTTTAATACTTATAACAGTTTGCATTCGTCGTGGCATCGAATTAGGTAATATTTCGATGATTTTAAAGTTACTTTTGTCAATGTATTTCCTGCCACTCTAACATGTTTAAAGATAGGACAACGCGTTTTAAAAATTTAAATTCGGTATGGAATTCTTTTTTATAACGCATATGTATATTGCACGATTTGTACCGTTGGACGATCGCGAGTAACTTTAACTTAATGAAATTCTTCTAATATTTTAAACATCTGAAAATTTCCCATGTTTTCATCCAAAATTTTGACACGATTAAAAATAAATAATATTACGTAGATAATAGTGAAAGAGAAATAGGTCGATTCACATATACTATTTAAGTTATTAAATAATTTCATGAGTTTTAAGTAGTTAGTAAATCGCAAAAAACATCTAAAAAAATTGTGTAATACATATAAGAAAAAGAATTTCATGCCGAATTCAAATTTTAAACCGCGTTATCTTAATTTTAAACATGTCAGAGTGGTGGGTGACAAAATAAAACAAAACTAACTCTGAAAGGGTTCCAAAATTTAATATAATACTCGTACAGGTAGAGTATAGTAGAGTTTTTAGATTCTTTGAGCGCCCCAATAAGTCAGGCGCCCTGAACCAGTGCCTAAGTGGCTCACGCCTTGAGCAGCCACTGCCCTTAAGACTTGACGTTATATATGAAGCGTCCGACTGCCTAAGGGGCATACTTCGCCGCACCGCGAACATACATACATATCTCATTATTGCATTTAAATACACACATTTAAATTATTCATAATGGTAAACAATTCTTTCTTCCTAGGGATATCGCTCAATTGCAGCTGTAGACACGTGTTTCGCTCTTATTAGAGCTCATCAGTACAGCATAGCTAGTTAATAGGTGGACATTAACTAGGGGTAGTAATAAAAAAAAAAAACCGACACAGTGTAACAGCACTAGTAAGCAGCCAAAACACCTTTGTGGCCTCGGTCAGTACTTCCACACCCATTGTGGATAAATACAACGTCACAGCGGCGGTGATTTATAACCATCCACTAGACCCGTTATTTGATCATCAGTGAGCTCTAATAAGTTATAAAACTAAAATGGAGTCTTAAGGTAAAGTTATAACTAAAGAAAAAACCCCTTAACCTTAACAATAAATTTAAAAGCTATATACGTATTTCGAGAACTAAGTTCTCATCATCAGTAGAAACTACAAAGTAAAAACAGAGAAGTTAGGATTACTCAGCATGTAAACGTAAAGTATTATATTTAAATATTGTAAAAAATTTAGCGGAGTCAGAAAACCACTCGAGAGAACTAAACATATTTCAGGCACAAGAAAACAGGTATAATTATTTAAACAAAATTAACCTCTAATGACATATTGTCAATATGACAGATAACGGTTGATTTTTCTTATAAGTTATGATTTGACATTTGATTGACAGCAATGTGTTTGTCTGTCTCATTTAAAATGACACATGGAGAATGAATTTGACAGCAGTATTATATTTAAATATTGTAAGAAATTTAGCCGAGTCAGAAAACCACTCGGGCACAAGATGCACACTATATTTTTTCTACAACTAATTTTAATTTAGAATGCAGGTATAATTATTTAAACAAAATTAACCTCTATTGACGTCTTATCAAATGCCAAATTCGTTCCCTATGTTTCATTTTAAATGGAATGGGCAAATACATTGCTGTCAATCAAATGTCAAGTCGTAACCATGGATATGACAAACCCAATGTTTCACGTTAAAAAATACTCACGGTATATCATTATTTCATTTAAATACACACATATAAATTATTCATAATGGTGTCTGTCTTATAAATCGAGATATTTTTTATTTGTTCTATTATTGTACAAATTACTAACTTATCTTAAAAAATCTTACGGGTTATACGGTTTTTACGGGTAATATGGGTCTGTGGTTCTTACGGGTAATATGGGTCTGTGGTTCTTACGGGTAATACGGGTCTTATGGGCGAAGAATCCGTTCCGACCCATATTCACGGAAATATGGATCGGCGGGTGGTCTTTTGTAATATCTCTGAATTTTTGACACTGACATTTATGTCAATTATAAACATTTTAATTTTTGTATTATTTAAAAATGTTTAAAATGTGTTTCTGAGTGTCTTCATATATCTTTGATGTCATGTTCCAAAAATACATAAAATATTAATAAATAAATAAAAATTGTAGACAACTTTTATATTTTGGTTTATTTAGTCATTACTTCAATGGTTTTGTGGCAGTTCAAGGAATTGAGATAAAACGTTTGTATTTTACTACAATTAACAAGTCACCATAGAGCACCAAAATTCCAACTTTCATAATTTCACTCCACCCTACTGTACATCTTATTTTTCTAACATATTGTTATGTTTATACAAATATTCATTTAATTTCTCTAATTCGAACAAATTCAAATACCCCTTGCGAATTCGATTTAGAGAGAGAGTCAACTGTATGAGATTGCTATAATTTTAGTTTTAATTTAAATGCCGACACTGTTTAAACAGCATTTATTAGTTGAATTTACTCTTAGAAACCGATGTGCAGGTTTACCTTTTGAGTTTACAAACATTGTTTAGAAACCTTTACGTAAAAATAGGCATTGTGGCCACGGGATAGACATCCATGTTTCAGTCTCAGCGTAAAACTTATAGGTAGGCTGACCATATGTACTTATTTTAATAGGACAGTACTTTCTTTTTGAACGATGTCCTACTGTACTTAAAAGGTTCATTAAGTACACGTAAATGTACTTTTTTTAAGAACAATAGTTTGATCGAGTCAAACTTAACGTAATTAGCTATATATTTGGAAATATATTTATATGTTGCGTCTTACACCGGTCAGATTCGGCGTCGATCGAGTAAAGTATTTTCGTTCTTCCCGCTTTTCACCAAATATTAGTTCTAACATTAATTATTTAAGTATTTTATTCATTTCTGACTTGTTTAAAAGTTTAAAGCAACAAAAAAAAAATTGTTTTAACATGTCAGTGTCTCGACGAAAGTTTTATTTCAATCTAGAGTTCAATTTTTGTTTACCTGGGACACGCGAATCAAATGCTGAAATGTTCTATTTACTCCAGAGCAGTCCTCAAATTTTAAAGGCGATTTGAAATTCCCAAAAGTACTGGTATCAAAAGACTGGTACAAACATGATGCGGAACGTAATAGGTTTTTTTTTTGTAATAATCAATTTTTGTATTATTTTGTTATATTTTATGAAACATTATGTTTTACTTGACTTATATATGCTTATTATTAATTACTTTTTACATCAAAATGGAACTGAAACGAAATAAATTTCTCATTTTTATTTCAATTCTGCCTCTAGTATTTTTGTACTTTTTTTTCTAAAAAAAATTATGGTCACTCTACTTATAGGTAAACAGCCTACTCTCGAGACGGTGCGATACATTAATTAAAGCAATCTTTCCCTAACTATGTGAATAAGTGTTCCGTGAAAAATTATATGATGATGACCAGTGACAAGTCCAAACGTGTTTGAAAATGAAGCGTTCAGCACTGAAATATATTCTAAATGAAAAAGTTTCTACCGTAAAATTACACGCCTGCGTGATTTAAAATCATCTCATTTGTAATATTTTCCAAAACCCAGTGAGGCCAGTATTTGGACCCGAAATCCATTTAGAGCAACAGCTAATTCAGTAGGCTTCGGAGAAAGTCATTACCCATTTCTGGGTGTAGCAACCTGCTTTTTACTTCTCGCTAAGAGAGATACTGTCATCATTTTGTTTATTTGGTTACATTACATGTTGCTATAGATTTGAAAGAAAACTGTATTCCAATAAATAAATATATCATCACGGCATATAACCCATTTCCGGGTGTGCCAGTATCTACAACACATCGCACCCCGGCGAGAAGAGTGACACAAGTCCAAAAAATAGTTGCGTAAAACTTAAATTAAAGAAGACAATTCTCGAATATAAAGTTACTTACATTAGCTCGAAACGAAACGACATTAGCTCTATCTCTCGAAAAATATAATCTTGATTTATGTCGCTATTCCTGATTATTAGAAGCATATTTTTGACCAATTTTATCTGATGAACTTAGAGTTTCTAAATTTTGACTTGTGTCACTATTCTTGCCGGGGTGCGACATGTAGACATCGGTAATGATGACGATATATTTTAGCGTGTGGGCGCTTACCAGGCGTCACCTCACGAGCACTCATAGCTGATGTGGAGACTGCACCACAGGGGTCACTTTTGTGCCATTTACAATTGGAAATATTTGGCGTCTGTCGGGAACAAACCCGGTTCCTTCAGGTTCGCGACCAGACACTCAGGTACGCGGCCACGGGACCCCTGTGGTGCACTCTCCACGCTAACAATGAGTACCCGTGAGGTGACGCCTGGTAAGCGCCCGCACAAATATGTCATCATCATTACCGATATTTGCGATAAAGCAAATTGGCACACCCAGATATGGGTAATATGCTGTGATGATATATTTTTTAAAACTGTATTCTCACTGGTGAAATTAAAAAAAATTAAAATAACGTTTTAAATATAAAAATTTATAAATCTAAATGCATCATGAACCAGCAAATGCATTTATGAACATTTTATACTTTTAAATTTATAAGTTAAATCCATCATAAACAAGCCCTTAGGGTTGGTTTATGATGAACTTAGTTTACAAATTTATAATTTAGATTTTAAAATATAAAAATACTTAAAAGGAATACGATGGTTTATGAGCGATTTACATACTTAGAAATATGAAATTTAAATTTGAAATATAATTATATTTTATATATCCAAATGTAAATTTCAAATACGACACCACAAGAGAGAACTATTAAACATGGTAGTAAGGTATAACGAACGTAGAGTCCGTACAAGCTAACTTCAAGCCACCTACGTCATCAATCGTCAGGTGCGCGGCAAGGGAAGAGAGTGTGACGTAGACGTTCATCGTTGGCTGCAGTCGATTCCATAGACTCGTTAGATTTGTATAAAACTGGGGGCTAATTACGTTCCGTACTAAAGCTTGCGCTTGAGACGCGTGGCAAGCGCTTGGCGTTCGGTTTAATATTCCGCTCGTCAATGGACAATGGGGTATTCCACCATAACAAAAAAATTAAGAAAATTTCAATTTAACATAAAGGATGGCTCAATAAATAATAGTTAAAACAATGAAAACATTTTTTAATTAATTACTTTACGAGATATTTCACATTTGCTAAAAGGGAAAATTGACGTCATACAATTGTTATCTTTCTCTCGCAGCGTACTCACAGCAGTGTGTGTGAGAAAGACAAGTATAGAGGAAATGTGACGTTGCACTGATTTCTCGAAAATAAAATACTCAAACTAGGAACAATTAAGATTTTTTAATACTAAGAATTGCTTCAAAATTGAATGAAGTTTTATTTAGAATAATAAAAAAAATTGAGTGGAATACCCCATTTGTTGGAGGCATGGTCTGCAGAGCTCAGTCATGAGGGAGCTGGCTTGAAGTTAGCTTGTACGGACTCTATAACTCTTATTTTTGTGGTGCGAGTCTGTTTTGAAGATGGATTCACAGGAACAAATTGATATTTTGTTAATAATCAGGATTTGTATGACAAAGCAAGTGAATTGTACAAAAATAAAAACGTTTGAAACGCGACGTAAAATAGTAAAGGGTGATTCATAAGTTACGACACAGGATTCACGAACTTTACTATTTTTAGACCCTAGAACTAGAATAATTTAGACCAACCTTCAAGTATACCAATACATTAACCTGTCAAAATCTATAAAAACAAAAATATTTATACTTGAAAATCAAAAACATCGTATTGCCAACTATTTAATTAACAATTATGTCAAATAATTTTCACTGCACCTACATGAAATATACATAAATTTTAATTTACGAATTCAAGAAAGATGAAATAGAATTTATATAGCGTAGATGTACGCAAATGTTATATATTTGTATGAAAGTAGTAATTTATATACGTCAAATTTAGTATTTATGGACGCCGCATGTCACTATTTTTTCTTGAATTAAAGTTAATAAAAAAATAACAGCCACTTGTTTGAAAATCTTTTAAATATTAACAATTTCGCAATAATTTCAAAAACTGCACAAGATGTCATTACGACACCTTTAGATGAATGGGGTATGTGACTAAATTTTGATTTTTACATATATGATACTAGACCAAAAAATAAAATACCCGTATTTTTTTTAAATTGATTAATTATTCGTAGTTGACGAGAAAATAAATATTAAAATTTTAGAGAAGGGACCTGTGACGTCAGTAGGGTAGAATAATAGAAGAAGACAGTTAGACTGAGATAGATGTATTGTGGTAGGCGAAAGTGACAGCAGCTGTCACGTTCGCCATTCCATAACCTATCACAACATATCTATCTCAGTCTGACTGTCTTCTTCTACCATTCTACCCTACTGACGTCACAGATCCCTTCTCCAAAACATTAAATTGCTAATAACAATATTATTACAAACTAATGTTTTTAGTTTTTATTATTATAATGAGAAGCTATAGAGGTTTGTTTTTATATATTATGACATATATTGAAATTCGATTATGGTCACATACCCCATTGAAGCTTAAAAAAGCAACGCCATTTTCGTAGATTATAAGTAGCAACAATAATTATAAAACATATACATAAATATAAGTGAATATTTAGCTTACGAATGTTCAATGTGCAAAAATTCAAATAAATATTTCTCATCATGTTTTTAAGTTAAGATTAGATAAAAGTGATCATCGTTATTGTGCAATAATTGCAGTAAGGAATAAATTTCAAATCAAGTATATCTCTTATCTTTTTTATCTTTTAATTCAAATAACTACTAAGAAGGAAAATTATCTTTTTTTTGTTTTTAGTTTTCTTTTTATTATATCAGACTTATGGTCAATAAATATTTTTAGGAGTAAATGTGCAGTATTTTGGCGCTGAATTATTTTAGAGAAAAAACTTCAAATAACAGTTATAGAAAAAATAATTGTACTATATCTATGCATTATTATAGCTTATGAAAGATTAAGCCAATTAATCGGTGTTTTTACCAACTAATCGCCGATTAGAAAAGTGGCCGGATAGTCGGCTTAACCGACTAATAGTCTCTAGCCGGTACATCTCTAATGAAAATATCAAATCTCAATGTACATGTTTTAATTTTTAATAGATTACTTTGTAGGTATAGTTCATCTAGGGATCATTTTCCGAAGACTCGTTATCGTTTTATTATGGGTGCACAATAGCTAAAACCGCAATGCCAAAATATTTCGGTCCGTACAGTCGACCAGTTCAGTATTTGCAATGCTGGTATATATTTTACGCCCAGTATTCGACGCCGAAGCCCGCCTCGATTTCGAGTCGATCAAAGCTCGAAATCGAGTGCATCTCTATTTATTAGGGATCGGCAACCACAAGCTTAGGGTCACCATTGCTGGTTTATTGGTGCAATTGTTAAATCGTTTTACAACAAAGTGTTCTTGTTATATGAATTTCACTATACCTAGAAAAATCGGTACGAATTGTAAATTTTCCAGATTAATTCCCTATATAGTCGTCGTGTAAGCGATTATGAACCGAAAGAGCTTGTAAGTAACACCTATTTTCTATTGCTATCAGTTCACCATATACAGTTTTCGCTATTGTAGTCAAAATTGCAGGGATTATAAAAGTCAAAGAAATGATCTTGAATTAAACTATAATATTGTCGGTAATCGTGGACGAAATACACAAGTAAATAAAATAAAAGTATTACTTACACTTTACATAATCAAATTTCTATGAAACATCGTACAAAAATTTTGATGTGGCGCCTCTAGTGACGTCACTGTCAATTACAGTTGTCACATTTAAATGAAATATTTACGGTGTGATCGTGACAAATTTATGAGAATGCAATTTAAACATCAAATAATATTTATTTATGCAATCAATTGGTGTAAATAAGAAGCAAATAATCTTTCGAATTATGGGTTGCTTATAATGCAAATATGAATAAATACACAAACCCAGTTTCTAATGCAATGTAAAATATTTCCAAGGTTATTTATAATTAAAAATATTTTAGCAAATCAAATTCTTTAGTAAAAATTTCTTATCGCACTGAAAAATGTTTTCAAAAATTTCTTACGAAAACATTTAAAAATAATTTGAAGAAAAGTTCAAGGAAACATATCTGAACATTTTTCCTCTGCTATAAACTTTGTAAAGATTCTGCATGCGTCACGTTTAAACTAAATGGCTTCTCTTTATTCTTATACTCGTATTCATGAAGTAATGAAAATAAATTGCTGAGATTCGTTCCAAACTTTGTGTACATGTAGTAATAATTTGAAGAAGTAAAACAGGAATGAACTTGAACTTGAATCAAAATTAGGAATGCTACCAATTTCCATAATGCATGCTAATAATTTATCTTACGCAAGCATTCTACGTAACTGCATCTAGATTGCAACACAGATATGAAAATTTAACATTGTTTTACTTTATAGTATGGTAGTTTGTGACAAAAAAAAAATCAGAGTACTTAAGGTACTTTTACAAAACGGTTTCGCTATAACACGATAGAGAATTGCATAACACGGAGCAAATTCACATCACACGGAATCATGCAAATTCAAAATTTGGTATATCTTGAGTTTTAATATATTGCAACTAAAATTGTGATTTTTAAGTTAATATTATTTTAAATCAAATTTACGTTTCTTACAGTTGTATTAATGGAGATTAGGCGCAATGGGGTCCTCCACTATTAAAAAATGGGTCCCGTGGCCTCGTGTTTGAGTGTCTGGTCGCGAACCTGGGGGAACTGGGTTCGATCCCGACTGATGCCAAATATTTCCAATTTTAAATGGCACAAAAGTGACCCCTGCGGTGCACTCTCCACGCCAGCTATGAGTGCCCGTGAGGTGACGCCTGGTAAGCGCCCGCACGGTAAAATATATCGTCATCATCACCGATTTGTTGTAGATACTGGCACACCCAGAAATGGGATAATATGCCGTGATGATATATTTATTAATTTATTTATTAAACTATCTAAATTGAAAGAAATTTGTAGCACTAGAAAATTTTAATTGTGATTCGCTCATCCGTAATATTATTTAAAAATTATATGACGCAGATGTTAAGACGATTGACTACCTCTGCCTACTATATATGAAGAAAAAATTAAAATAAATTGTTCCTGTACTAGAACTGTTAATATTTTAAAAAATTCAACATTATACGAACATACTGATATAAATACGCATTTTGCTCTTAGTACGAATGTCGAGTACATTGATAAATTATTTTTATATATGGGGAACCGTGGCCGCGTGCCTGAGTGTCTGGTCGCGAACCTGGGGGAACCGGGTTCGATACCGACTGACGCCAAATATTTCCAATTTTAAATGGCACAAAAGTGACTCCTGTGGTGCACTCTCCACGCCAGCTATGAGTGCCCGTGAGGTGACGCCTGGTAAGCGCCCACACGGTAAAATATATCGTCATCATTACCGATGTCTACATGTGTTGTAGATACTGGCACACCCAGAAATGGGTAATATGCCGTGATGATATATTTATTTATTTATTTATATATATTTCTCAATTTAAATTATGAAAAATAATGGTACAATCTCAGAACATCAGCTGTCTATTTATAAAAATTTCAAACATACAAACCTCTATTGATTTTTAAAGCCGATGCATCGTTACAACAAAAACGTCATAAAAATAAGGGAAAATAAATAAATATCAAAGATGTACGTATCTTTTCCCATCTTTTATCCATATTTTAATATACCGGGTGTAACACGATAAGTGGGCCATAGGCGTTTAACATTCTATACTGTGCAAAACTTGCTAATCCAAATATACTGGATAAACAAAACGGAAAATTAAAACACCTTATAAATTAAAGATGTTAGAAGGTGTAGTCATGAAGAAAATTGTAAACAGTAATTAAACACCGACCTTTCTCCTTTAGATAATCCCGAACTAAAATTTATTAAACGCAATTAATAAAGGATGAATCATATTTACCATAAGGGTGAAATTATGGAAATTGTGTGCGATTTCGATGATAGAGTTGTATGTTTGACTGAAACTAGGTTAACCGAGATAATAGAAGATTTTGAAGTCACCTTTGAGAACTACAATATTATTCGAGTGGACTCCAGTACCAGATCTACAGGCGGAGTTAGGTTTTATGTAAAAAATGTAAATCCCTATAAAATCAAAGATAGAGTAGTATTAGATATGAATGTGTAGTTGTTAAGTATTTTTTTTTTAAGCGGTAGGAACTTTAAAAACTTGTTTAACTAAATTCTAACATAACTTTCGCAACTTAATTTACCCATACCAGAGGTCACCTCACGGGCACTCATTGCATAGAGGTAATTTTTGTGCCATTTATCGAAATATTTCTGGCGTCGGTCGGAACTGAACCAGGGCCACCAGACACTTAAAGCACACGGCCACGAGACCCCAAAAAAAAAAATGATAGTGGAAATTTTGTTTTCCCCAGCCTACCTGATTTTCAAAATTTTCTTATTCTTAACCATTTTACCGTGAGTATTTTTTAACGTGAAACATTGGGTTTGTCATATCCATGGTTACGACTTGACATTTGATTGACAGCAATGTATTTGCCCGTTCCATTTAAAATGAAACATAGGGAACGAATTTGACATTTGATAAGACGTCAATAGAGGTTAATTTTGTTTAAATAATTATACCTGCATTCTAAATTAAAATTAGTTGTAGAAAAAATATAGTGTGCACCTTGTGCCCGAGTGGTTTTCTGACTCTGCTAAATTTCTTACAATATTAGATATAATCTGTCAATCAAATGTCAAATCATAACTTATAGGAAAATTCAACGGTTATCTGTCATATTGGCAAGAAGTCATTGGAGGTTAATATTGTTTAAATAATTATACCTGTTCTCTAAAAATTAAATTTAGATGTAGAAAAAATACTGTGTGCACCTTGTGCCCGAAATATGTTTAGCGCGTGCTCTCGAGTGGTGTTCTGACTCCGCTAAATTTCTTGCAATATTTAAATATAATCTGTCAAATTCATTCCCCATGTGTCATTTTAAATGAGACAGACAAATACATTGCTGTCAATCAAATGTCAAATCATAACTTATAGGAAAATTCAACGGTTATCTGTCATATTGGCAAGAAGTCATTAGAGGTTAATATTGTTTAAATAATTATACCTGTTCTCTAAAAATTAAATTTAGATGTAGAAAAAATACTGTGTGCACCTTGTGCCCGAAATATGTATAGCGCTCGCTCTCGAGTGGTGTTCTGACTCCGCTAAATTTCTTACAACATTTAAATATAATATTTCTGTCAGATTCTTTCCCTATGTTTCATTTTAAATGGAACGGACAAATACATTGCTGTCAATCAAATATTAAGTCGTAACCATGGATATGACAAACCCAATGTTTCACGTTAAAAAATACTCACGGTATTGTGACTATCATTATGTTATTTAATAATAGAAAGTGGTTGAAGCTGAATTCGAACCTAGGTCGTTCGATCCACAGAGTAGGCAATAAAAAGCCAAGCCATACTAAAATTATAACTGGCAGTTACGAAACCGGTATTTAAAAAGCACAGCCAATTCAAAATCAAACACAACCGTATTTTTATTGCTGAAGTTAAGTGCAATTTAACTGCGTCCAAAAATAACAAAACTGCACTTCATGACAAATAATTGTTTATTATTCCCTAAAAAATAAAAATCATGCGTCATAGCAACAAACATCGGCTTGGGTTTAGCTTCCAGATGGAACAGTTTTTGACTACATTGGCCCTGAGACAAAAATTTGTTGACACACACAAGTCAAACGTATGCTAAAAATACCTCAACCTCTAAATGATTTTTTATGTTCGAATGATTAATTTTCAAAACATTAATGGAGTGGAAAGAGCTTTGCTTGGTTCTTACAATAGACGGCAAGTTCGTTGATTTCTTACCGTTATGGTATGGCTGTTTCATACTCCAATGCTAACTAAATTTTTACCAGCAATTACAAAACTATGGGTGATACAGTCACAGATAAATTTTAAGTATAGTTGTATGAAGGGATATAAGGAATTGACTTATACAAGGTGTACAACTTTTTATAGAGGGTTGGGTAGCTTAGTGGTCAAGATTCTTAAATTATTCGAACTTGAAGTTATAGTTTTCACACAAATCTATCGTTATGACCTTCTCAGCGTATCTACTGTTTGGGATTTAAAAATATTTACATATTACAAAATAAAACAACACATTAAAATAAAATAGAGATTTAGTATAGAGTGTACTTGCACAGTGCAATCAGATTTGGAAAAAATATTTATTATAAATGTACGCTTAAAACAAATTGACTGGTAGCTAGCACAAGTCTTGTTTTACCTAAAACGCTGTTTTAAAAAATGTCAAATTTCATTATTTAATGCTAATAATAAATAACATCAAATTTACCAGAACATGATTTTAAAGCAGAATATAGTTTGTATAGTTAGTGTTTGTGCTACCAGCCATTATTATTATATAACTGTTTGTATTTAAAATTTGCGTTTGAATGTATTGTAATCCCTATAACATTTTAATCCCTTCTCAATGTTAGTTTAATCCACAAGAAATACAATTTATTTACTTCGCGGATACCTAATATAACATATGTATAACAGTTACCCAAATAAGTTTTAAAGCTACGCAGCCTTTTTTATATTGGCAGTTGATCTGTGCAATTGCTGTTCGTTTCCATTCCTGTCTTGTTTACACTCGGATCCATTAGGATCATAAGCGTAGTCAAATGCTTTAGAAGCACAAAGTTACTGTAATAATTATTATTTGACGACGTTTATGGAATATCACAATATGAGCATTTCTTTCCCTTACCCCTCAGGTCCAGATTCGTTTCTCGTACTATACATTTGAAATGCTAATACGAATAAAGTACATAATTAGGAAATATCTCGAACGCAAATTTCGGGTACGGTCCATGACAGAAAAAAACTTTATAACGGGAAACTGGCAGATTCTATAATGAGTTCCTTAGGTCCCTTCATTCAACTATACCTATATCAATTGCGGGCTCAATATACCGGTTGGTGACGGTTAGGGGTGAACTAGGGATTTAAGAATTTCCTGCTCACTTGTTCAATTTATGCAAAACAAATTCCGAATTCTTTTATAACTATTCCACCATAATACTTCTTTATAATAACTACACGTTCCTCATTCGAATAAACAATTAACTCGTGGGTAAATAGTATTTTCTATTTCGTGCTAAGACATCACACTCGACCAAAAAAGTACTACTTTACACACTTGTTACATAAATAACTATTTCCTATAACCATGTGTAAAGTAGGTATATACTTTATGCACTCTCTATAATGTGTAAAGTGTCACTTTTCAAGCATTACTGCGTGAAAAGTAAATACGTTCCTAGGCAACAGTTAATTTACTTGTCAACTAATACTAACGCTAACATTTCGGTTGTAGGAAAAATATTGTATGCAACTAGTGACGCACTCGACCAAAAACTACTACTTTACACACTTGTTGCATAAATAACTATTAAGCAGTATTTAAACTTTAGGAGCACTTTTATTAAATTATATGTAGTTGTATTTGCTAGAGACCATATTTTTTTGAATGGTGTATTCCACCATAACAAAAAAATAAGAAAAATTTCAATTTAACTTAAAATATGGCTCAATAAATAATAGTTAAAACAATGAAAACATTTTTTAAATTATTACTTTACGAGATATTTCACATTTGCTAAAAGGGGAAATTGACGTCATACAATTGTTTCTCAGAGCAGTGTGTGTGTGAGAAAGACAAATATAGGGGGAATGTGATGTTACACTGATTTCTCTAAAATAAAATACTTTTGAACTAGGAACAATTAAGATTTTTTAATACTATGAATTGCTTGAAAACTGAATAAAGTTTTATTTAAAATAATAAAAAAAATTGAGTGGAATACCCCATTGTATCAACAAAATAACATATAATTCTGGTGGAATGTTTTAGAACAGATAACAGTCGATTTATATATCGAACATGACTAATTTAGATAGCTAAGCTCTTATTGAAATAGAGCAGAGTTGTGTACATTTATTTCTGAAATTAATTACTACGAGCAATTCTATAATAATTTATTATCTTTGTGTAGTGCTCGAATTTTGACGAATAGCTAAATCGAACGACGCCAACGTCATACACCAGGCTATTCACCCCGCAATTATATAAAAATACGAAAAAATATTTTCTCTCCTCTCCGAAAGTAATTATCGCCAAATTTTGGACTAGAACCAAAATAAAGAGAGATAAATGCTCAACTACAAACGTAATAGAAAATGTTTTATAAAAACAAATTACTAATACGAATTACTTGTTAATTTTCTTTTTACAATGTCTGTTTGTATGTTTCACTACAAATTACTATCAAATTTACACCAAATCCACTTTAACTATAATATAGTGTGTTAACCGCAATGGGGTATGTGACAAAATTTTGATTTTTACATATATGATACTAGACCAAAAAATAAAATACCCGTATTTTTTTAAATTGATTAATTATTAGTAGTTTACGAGAAAATAATTATTAAAACTTTGGAGAAGGGATCTGTGACGTCAATAGGGTAGAATGATAGAAGAAGACGGTTAGACTGAGATAGATATATTGTGGTAGGCGAAAGTGACAGCAGCTGTCACTTTCGCCTACCACAACATATCTATCTCAGTATAACTGTCTTCTTCTACCATTATATCCTACTGACGTCACACATCCCTTCTCCAAAACATTAAATTGCTAATAACAATATTATTACAAATGAGAAGCTATAGAGGTTTGTTTTTATATATTATGACTTATATATTGAAATTAATATACAGGAAAAAATATACAGGTATAGTTTAATTCAAGATCATTTCTTTGACTTTTATAATCCCTGTAATTTTGAAACAGTTTGTGAATATTATGACACAAAGTATGACGGCGGATGGCGCTGGTGTTTGTTTGTTTTGAAGTTTCAATGTTTCAAATTTCTGACATTATTATTAATTTAATTAATATTGCAATATTATAATTAAACAAATTCATCAAACACAAAATTGTTAAGTTTTTTGTTAGGTTATACATCAACATGATAGTTCATAATCTTTTAAAGGTGACCGCAGCAGACGCGCGAATCTCCTTTTAAAATCAGGCGACCAATCAAATTCTCAGGACCTAACGCGTCATACCCAATTAGTATCAACTTCAATCGCTTGTAGTTTGCGACCTAATAAATATTTAAACATTTTTTTTTCATTAATACTCATTAATTAAGATTTAAGATTTTAATTATTTAAGATAGTTAAAATTTGACTATGATATAGTACTCTATTGATAAAAAAAAGAAATATTTGGAATATGCTATTCCACAGTAATCAAAAATATTAAAAGTTTATTGACAATAAGAATGATAATAGTTAAAGGATAAGGAAAACCATATTTCTTTTATTATAAATTATTCCTTCTAGAAGACACGGGGACATTCAGGTACATGTTTCAAGCTTTGACGCAAAGTAGAAATTCGAATTGGATATTGAAATTATTTGGTTGTGAACGCCGCTTAAGATTGTCAATCTACATCCGAAAAACAAAGAGAGTTGAAGAAAATGTATCTACCTGGAATTCAACCTGGACAATCGAAAATAAAGTCTTGAATGAAACTATTTTTAGCGAAGTGACTCGGGGCTAAAGAAGGATTCCCAAGAGTCATACCGCTCAATACGCGTGCCACATTACGCGTTGCTCCTGCTTCGTGCTACGTCGCGTCAGATGTAGTAGTGTTTACTACGCAACGCAAGCATGCATACGGTAGTGAACGCAAATTACACTAACCAACACTAAATAACTAATATGTCAAATAATGTTATTTTCACACAAGTATAATGGCGTTTTGTCACGTTAAGAGTATTTGCCAGATTGGTATAATTTTGCCATCAACTCAACTATACGGTTTAAATTTCATTATTTACGTAATTACACAATAAGGTTGCAACTAGATACATTTACAGTCTTGGCAAAAAGTATTAAGGTGGATTTATAACTAATGCTGGGTTTATGCAACATGTAAATTATAAAATTAAATTAAGTTACTAAATTAAGAAACTAAACTAAAATAACGTCGTTTATGCAGTAAACTAAAATTCAGAATTTTATGTTTGACATTTCGTATAATCTAACTTTTATAGGTGAAATTTCGATATATTATATTTATATAGGATAAAAAAAATGAAGGTACCTATATAATATTTGTTAAACTTGTCCAATTAGTATTTCGTCGCTCTTATCTGCAGAAACTTTGTTATCGTCGTATATTTTCATAGGTTATGTGTTAAAATCTGTCATAAGTGCGTAAATGGCGCAGGCGCAAAACTAAGAAATTATAAAATTAAACTAAAAGTTGAAAATAGCCAACTCGTTAATTTAGTTTCATTAGTTTAATTCTTCAGTTCAGTTGCATAAACGTTATCATTGATAACAATGGTTTCTACTTGTTTAGTTTAGTTTTACAATTTAATTTTTTAATTTAGTTGCATGCATAAACCCATCATAACACAGAACATAATTTAGCAGAGATTAATTTAGCATAGAAAACATAGATTTTTTTTTTATTTTGAATTCAGTGATAATATTCTTATACCCTCACATAACGATATTTTTGAGAAAAATGCATATAAAATTTGATTAAAATATGGCTATAAAAGAGTGCCACGAATGGAAAAATGAATGTTAAATACTAGAGATGTATAGAGTAGTCGGTGAAAACATCGATCAATCGGCTTATTATTTGATAAGCTATAACAAAGCTCAGAAATAGTTTTTATTAGTAAATGAGTTAATAAAAATATTTATTTACCATAAGTCTGTCATAATAAAAAAAAAAATTATACGAAACAAAAAAATGAGATAATTCTCTATCTATAAATGAAATAAATAAAAACTGTATCGTCCTATTTAAAATAACAAAGTTGGTCCCCACAGTTTGAAAAAAAAAAAAAATTATGGTCTGTCAAATAGTCTAGAAAATTTAAATTCTTTGGTAGCTCTTATAGTTCTCGAGATAGCAATAGTGAACAAAAGAAACTGTAAGTGTGAATGTACAAAGTTTAATAAATATTGTTGTATAAGACAGTTTATATGTACTATATACATACCGTGAGTATTTTTTAACGTGAAACATTGGGTTTGTCATATCCATGGTTACGAATTGACATTTGATTGACAGCAATGTATTTGCCCGTTCCATTTAAAATGAAACATAGGGAATGAATTTGACATTTGATAAGACGTTAATAGAGGTTAATTTTGTTTAAATAACTATACCTGCATTCTAAATTAAAATTAGTTGTAGAAAAAATATAGTGTGCTCAAGTGGTTTTCTGACTCTGCTAAATTTCTTACAATATTTAAATATAATACTTCTGTCAAATTCATTCCCCATGTGGCCATGTGTCATTTTAATGAGACAGACAAATACATTGCTGTCAATCAAATGTCAAATCATAACTAATAGGGAAATTCAACGGCTATGTGTCATATTGACAAGATGTCTTTAGAGGTTAATTTTGTTTAAATAATTATACCTGTTTCTAAATATTAAATTTAGATGTAGAAAAAATACTGTGTGCACCTTGTGCCCGAACTATGTTTAGTGCTCCCGAGTGGTTTTCTGACTCCGCTAAATTTCTTACAATATTTAAATATAATACATCTGTCAGATTCGTTCCCTATGTTTCATTTTAAATGGAACGGGCAAATACATTGCTGTCAATCAAATATCGAGTCGTAACCTTGGATATGACAAACTCAATGTTTCACGTTAAAAAATACTCACAGTATATAATATATGTATTAATGTATTTTAAAATTATTTCCAAAATTTCAAATTTTAAAATTTGTTTACAGAGAAATAAAATAAATTTTCTTTGATCTATATAGTATAATATTAAATGTCAACATTTTTAAAAGCATGTCAACTTAAAATAAAAATTTGTACATAAAAAGAAGATATGAATCGATAATAATTAGTATTTAACTAAAATTTTTAGGAAGGAAAATGATATTGAAAATATTTTAAAATATAACAAGTAGTGATGGGCAATGGGTAAATACCCGTGGGTAGGTAAATAAAAAATGGGCATTTACCTGGGTATTTACCCGACGTACTGCTAAATACCCAAAAAATGGGTATAATGTTTGCGAGTTTTAACAAGTCTGTTCGGAAATAGTTAATGGTTGCAATGCAATGGTTATATCAGTCGGTGACATTGTATAATTCTACATCTTAAACAAATATTTATATGTATTTAAAAAATATATTAAGAAATAAATAATGTAATAATAGTTATTTACATATAGAGGGTCGAAAGAAAAGGTTTACGCCTGCGGACGAAATTTATTCATCCAAGGGTGTAAACTTCTTTCGGCCCGAGGTATGTACAACGTTTTACGCACAACTGCAATCAAATGAAATGTTTTCAAATTATTTTTTAAATACATTTAAAGCTTGTTGCTATATAAAAATATTACGTGGCCAGGTGGCCATGTCACAAAACAATAAGGCGATGCGTTGCATTGCTATTTGGTTATATGAATATTTTTTTAAATGTCAAGCTTGGAGATTTGAGACAATTTCTGAAGTAATACCTTAGGCAATTCTAATAAAATCTAGTGAAAATTTAGCGGAACTAATATCATTTTTTAAAAATAAGAGTCTTGATTACATTTCTAATTGTATTTTTGATGTTTTGTTTACCAGTAAGCGGGCTCTTTCTGTATTTTACCGCCCGCATATGCTACTTTACCGCCCGCAAGGTGTAATCTTTCAGTTTCCGCCATGGTAACAACGATGTAAACAAACAGTTTTAAAGCAGATGTGCGTAAAAATATTAACGCATTTCATTTTTCCTTACAATATTACCACGTAAAATTGTAGATGTAGTACGTCGTACAAATTCAAAATTAATTTGTTTTAATTCCATTTTCTGCAAAAAAATATTAGTAACACTATTAATGTTATCATTTTATATCTTCCTAACATTAAATTTTGTTAAAACAATAAACATTTTGATATTTGAAATGATTATTTTGATTAATTAACACAGAAATTAAGATTTAACACGCTGTAACCACCAACATAATAAATACCCTCATATTTACCCAATTTGGGTAAATACCGGGGTATTTACCTTTGGTATTTACCTCAAATATTAAATACCCGGGTATTTTACATCACTAATAACAAGCCTTGAAAGGCAATTATAATTGTAAAGAAAAATATTACGTCATTGAACTTTGCACAATAAAAAAAAATTATAATTAATAAACGTTTAATACATTTGTTGGGATATACATATTTTTGGATATATTTTGCACATATTGCTTTATATATAAAATAAGAATATATCATCACGGCATATTACCCATTTCTGGGTGTGTCAGTCTGTTTTCACAGATATCGGTAATGATGATGACATATTTGTACCGTGCGGGAGCTTACCAGGCGGCACCTCACGGGCACTCATTGCTGGCGTGGAGAGTGAACCACAGGGGTCAGTTTTGTGCCATTTAAAATTCGAAATATTTGGCGTCGGTCGGGATCGAACCCGGTTCCCCAGGTTCGCGACCAGACACTCAGGCACTCGGCCACGGGACCCCATATATTGCTTTATATTAATTAAATACATCATTGTGTTATATTTGTCTATTTATATTAAAAATAATTTGTTGCTGTTATATTCTACGTACTTTAAAATACCTACATAAGTACCATTTTAATTTTTTTTTTTTTTAATATATATATACTTAGTTTCAAAAATAATATTTAACATTTATTTAACAATGAACATTTTTGTACAATTCAAAATTTAAAAATACTCCATATTGAAAACAAAAGTAAAAAACTAAATTGTTTAGAAGCTTTCGAGATAAAAAATTCTTTACACAAAAAAGAAAATCTAATGAATGAAATTTTGGATTTAAACAATTCACCCCTATTAGATCCTAATATTTTTTAAAAATTTTAGTATTTTTATATTAATAATTATATATTAATAATTTTCAATTTTGTTATCTTTATTAATTTGTTATTTGTTTCACTCTTTTGTTATTTGTTTATATTTATATTTATCATTTATTTTACTACCTGATGATGAGGTTAAACCTCGAAATGTACATTGTACTATATTTTTAAATAAAATATTATTTTTGAAACTAAGTATATATATTAAAAATATTTTGCGGGAAACAACAACGATATGTGAATCTCCTTTAATATTATTTTTTTAAAAACGTGCGAAACACTCACGATACAGCGATATATGAAGTAAAATATTTTGATATACATAATAGTCATAATAGTCAAAATCTCGAAGAATAAGCATAAAATGATAAAATTCTCGTTATTATGAATATAAAGAACTTAAAAATCTATCCACCATGATTCAAAATGTAAACACTGTCACTGGCTTCACTAGTATTAGAAAGAGTTGCACTTTTTTTGAATACACCATATTTGATTTTATTTATAGTACACGTTAACATAACATGTTCAGTAAAATTAATAAATATAACATATATTATAAATAATTGGTGATGATTACTTTTTAATTTTATAATAAAATGGCGTCGATATTTCGATAATTTATTAATATTCTCTTCATAACCACAACAAAGTTGTTAATTAATGATGCTGTCAAAATCAGAAATGTAAAAATACACAACGAAAACTAAACATATAACCACATATTTTCCATAATGTTGTGCACAAATTCACTGTATCAGTATGATAAACAAGAAAGTCCCCAACCTAACCTCTCAATCTTACGTACCCTATAAAATTCTTGATGAAACAATAGACCTCCATTAGGCTATCCCCGTCCAACTGGCAGTGAATTCTCGGTAGGGCTTCTACCATGAGCACCCTCCTGGCGGTGGTCATCCTAGCGTCTTCATGCCCCAGGGCTCCGGGTCCGCGGGGCCCTCCAGGCCGTATTGATCGCCCAAGCCCGGACAAAGCGTCGCCGTCGACAACCGTCCAAACGCGAAAGCAAAGCGGAGTGAGTGTGTACGACGCCGACGCATGCGCGTAGGTCAACGAACACAGGGGTAATTTTCGGCTTTTGGGGGGTTTACTTTTTAGGTTTTGCCTCTTTGGGTGTGGTACACATGATTTTCTTTTAAAGTGAATCATTTTCCAGCCTGCATTTTATCAGGGTTGTATTGGAAAAAACTAGTAAAAATGTAAAAAATAATTTACGAGGCGAGATATACAGGGTGTCTCTTAAATAGGGGGACATGGCTTAACCACAGATTCCTGAGGCTAAAATAAGACGATTTAACCAAACTTGCTTCTACCGGAAAGTGTACCATTTAGCCAGAATTCTGCTTCAAAGTTCTTCGAAAAAAATTAATTTTGCTTATAATAACCGGACGCTTTATTCGATTTGGATGAAATTTGGTATGACAGTTTATATGATTATAAGTCATCTTTTAAGATGATACTTGTTATTATTAGTGAACCACTAGTGTATGAAATGTAGGTGTCCCAACATTGATTAGACCATAACTTTTTAATGGCTACGCCGATAACGTGAAATTATTTTTTTTCAGAAAGATACATTCAATAGTAAACTTTTCTCTCTTTGTTTATTTTATGATATCTGTTACGATTCAGGCAGAAAAAAATAAAACCTGAGTGACTGCACCGTGAATTTTTTAAAAATAAATTTAATCTAGCAATTTATCCAAATGTCAAACAACGAATTTCTAATGACAGTAACAATTATTTTTGGGTTGTCAAAAAATTCCTTCGCAATAATCAGAAACTAGTAACATCTATTTGTTCAGCCTAATAGTATTTTACTACCATTATTATAAATACCACGAATAAATATGTTAGCTTACTCCTAAACAAGTTGAGAAGATTGACAACTCGTTACTGTCATTAAAAATTAATTGTTTGACATTTGGAGAGACTGCTAGATTAAATTTATTTTTAAACAATTCACGATGCAGTCACTCAGGTTTTATTTTTTTCTGTCTGAACCGTAACAGATATCACAAATTACACAGAGAGAGAAAAGTTTACTATTGAATGTATCTTTCTGAAAAAAAATAATTTCACGTTATCGGCGTGGCCATTAAAAAGTTATGGTCTAATCAATGTTGGGACACCTACATTTCATACACTAGTGGTTCACTAATAATAACAAGTATCATCTTAAAAGATGACTTATAATCATATAAACTGTCATACCAAATTTCATCCAAATCGAATAAAGCGTCCGGTTATTATAAGCAAAATTAATTTTTTTTCGAAGAACTTTGAAGCAGAATTCTGGCTAAATGGTACACTTTCCGGTAGAAGCAAGTTTGGTTAAATCGTCTTATTTTAGCCTCAGGAATCTGTGGTTAAGCCATGTCCCCCTATTTAAGAGACACCCTGTATTTGCCGAGATCTCGATTCTCGAAAACTGTTTCGAGATTTCTCGGTTGTTATTTTTCTCATGAGTTATATTTGCAAACTTTATTTTTAGTGATATCTGTCTCTATTTAGCTATGTCATTTTTGAACAAAAAGATAATAAAGTAAAATAAATAAATAAATATATCATCACGGCATATTACCCATTTCTGAGTGTGCTACAATCTGCTTTATCGCAGATATCGGTAATGATGATGACATATTTGTATCGTGCGGGCGCTTACCAGACGTCACCTCACGGGCACTCATTGTTGGCGTGGAGAGTGCACCACAGGGATCCCGTGGCCGCGTGCCTGAATGTCTGGTCGCGAACCTGGGGGAACCGGATTCGTTCCCGACAGACGCCAAATATTTCCTATTTTAAATGGCACAAAAGTGGTGCACTCTCCACACCAGCTATGAGTGCTCGTGAGGTGACGCCTGGTAAGCGCCCACACGGAAAATATATCGTCATCATTACCGATGTCTACTTGTGTTGTAGATACTGGCACACCCAGAAATGGGTAATATGCCGTGATGATATATTTATTTATTTATTTGAATACAGTTTTCTTTCAAATCCATAGCAACATCAACATGTAATGTAACCAAATAAACAAAATGATGACAGTATCTTTCTTAGCTAGAGGTAAAAAGCAGCTTGGTACACCCAGAAATGGGTAATCACATTCTCCGAAGCCTACTGAATTAGCTGTTACTCTAAGTGGATTCCAGGGGTCACTTTTGTGCCATTTAAAATTCGAAATATTTGGCGTCAGTCGGGATCGAACCCGGTTCCCCAAGGTTCGCGACCAGACATTTTATGAATTTCAGAATTTAGTAAGCGTGCATTCCACGATGAAGTTTTTCTTTTCAACTGACTTGAAAAGTTTTCTCTCTCGTACAATGACATGCGTACAAGAGAGACAAATGAATAGACTTTTAACGAAAAACTTTTAAAGAAAAACTGGAACATGAGCTACTTTTTCTTAAAAGTCCCTATAAATTTTAACTGTCAAGTAACTATCAAATGTCATTTGTGTTTATATTTTTTATGTATACAAATAGTGTTATAAGCGATCAATATTAATCTGAAAAATGGCAAAATGGGAAAGAGAAGTAATTGAAATCTGAATTGAATCTGAATTTTTGAGAGTTATAATTTTAAATTTACGCTTATGGTGCCTGAATGAAGTTAATTTAAAGACAAGATAAAGCTGGATTTAGTACGCGTTAATTCAAGAAATGAGAGTAGATTAACTGTCAAATATCTATATTTGACAGTGTACTTGAATTTCATTTTTTGAAATAATCGCATACTAAATCCCTTTTATCACAACTTAAAATTTAGAATTTTATTCTCTAAATCTTTATGTATAAATCATTCTATAAAGTTTTACGGGACATATAGTAAATAAAACAAAAGTACATACAAACCCAGAAATACCCACAAAAACCCGCAGAAAACCAATAAAACCCAAGTGGGTTATACAAAAAACAAAAAATTACTGTATCGGTGTGGTCATTAAAAAATTACGTTCTAATTAATGTTGGGACTTGGGACACCGAAGTTTCAAACACTAGTGGTTCACTAAGAATAGTGATGGAACGGATCGCTCTTTGGCCGGATTACCGGATCCCGGAATTCCGGCCTCTTATTTAGCCGGATCAACGGAATTCCGGCAGCCGAATCGTTCGTAATTTGTCGGTAAAATTCGTAACGGCTTCGGTCCCTTTGCAGCCATTAATAAACAGAAAATCGGATCCAATTTTATGGTGGAAGGATCATGCCCCGCTTTATCCGAAATTAAGTTTAATTGTTCAACGATATTTGTCTAGTCCTGCAAGTTCTGTGTATAGCGAAAGAACTTTTTCGGATATAGGCCAAATACAGGGTACCCATTTTATAAGTTCCCGCCTTAAAGTTTAAAAATAGACAACCCATGATACATTTCATAAGTGACTTAGATTTTAAAATTTTGTTTTGCTCTTATACCTACTGTGATTATTCGATTTAAAGTACTAATATTTACCAAGTGGCTTATGAAATGTATTCTGTTTTGCTTATTTTTAAACTTTAAAGCGAGAACTTATAAAATGGACACTCTGTATATGAAGATAGAAGATCTCAAATTACACCAGCTAATGCGCAGAAATTATTATTCATCCACCATAAACTAGAACAATGTTATTTTGAATATTACTTTTCTTGTATATGTTTTTAATTGTTTAAAATTGATATAAATGTTAATTGTGTAAGTCACGTATTGTGCTTTATTATGTTTTATTTCAATTAATATGATAAATATGTTTTAGTTACCTACATATAATAAAATAAAATGAATAAATAATATTCCAATATAGATAATATTTAATAAAATGATCCGGCTGAATTTTCTATACGATCCGACCGGAACCGGAATTCCAGCCAAGAGGACGGATCGGCCGAATTCGGTATCAAAGCCGGATTCTCGTTTCATCACTAACTAAAAATAAGTAAAAATAAGTATCTTCTTAAAAGATGACATAATCATATAAATTGACATTCCAAATTTAATCCAAATTGAATGAAGCGTTCTGTTATTATAAGCAAAATGAATTTTTTTTCGAAGAACTTTGAAGCAGAATACTGCGGCTAAATGGTACACTTTTCGGTAGAAGAAAGTTGAGTTAAATCGTCTTATTTTAGCCTCAGGAATCTGTGGTTAAGCCCTATTTTAGAGACGGCCTGTATATTAATGGAAACTACTATTTTGTTACAAGATGTATAGGTAATTATTTTGTCTAATGTTATTTCGTCCATTTTTACGGTACTGACGCCGTGTCGTTCATTGTCGTTGTCGTAGAAAGATGGGAAATGATAAACTCCGATTACCGCCAAATATCAGCGTAGTG
The DNA here is from genome assembly GCA_943142095.1 of Ophonus ardosiacus. Taxonomy (NCBI): domain Eukaryota; kingdom Metazoa; phylum Arthropoda; class Insecta; order Coleoptera; family Carabidae; genus Ophonus; species Ophonus ardosiacus. Next base: position 43,669,041 of record OW964833.1, on the reverse strand, counting down.
CGCACGCGTACGACATCCGGCTTATTGTAGAACAGGCCTAAGGGCATTAAAAGCTCAACTATTTTAAAACCTAACAACTTTTTTAAAACTTTGATAGTGCTTATATTTTTTAAGGCCTAGACTTAATATAAATGACCCATGTACTTGTTACTATGGTTGGGGACCTCATTGGTCAAAGCACTATCTGACAAATGTTATTTTGAAGTATGTTTTTGACTTTATTTTCCTCATTTTAAAGAGAAATGTGTAGTTAACCTTTCCAAACTGTTCCGTAAAGTCGCCCGATTTCAATCTCAATGAGCGTTTTTGTGATATTTTCAAGCAAAAGTTAAGGCAACAAAATATAAATTCACAATAAACTCTATGGAAACAGATTAAGTCAAATATGCAAAAGAATTAAAATATCTTCCACATGAATGAAAACATTGAAAATTTCCTGTTTGATATTACATTTTAAGTCCTTTGTTTGCTGATATAGCCATAAAGGTGAATAATATTTAATCAGTTCTTAATGGGCAATAAAATTGTGATAAAGTTAAAGTCATTGATATCTAGTTATGTCAAGTGTTAAGTAGTTAAATGTATGTTTGAAATTCTTACAGATTTACATATAAACTAAAAAAAATTGTAACTGCAACAAACAAGAATAACATTAATGCACAGCAGCTTAATTAAAATTGTTACTGGAATTTTATCAATATTGCAAAAAAGAAAAATATATAACTAGGACAATTACATTACATACAAGGATTGTAAAATCAGAAATGACATATATTTTTTAAAAATGCATTTACATTAATATTATTTAAATAGAACTATCTTAAGAGCGCCACAAATGGGAACAATGAAAAATTGTTACTTGTTTATGTAGAATTAGAATACCATGAAAGAAATAAATGAATATTTTATGTGTGTTGAAATTTAATTTAAAAGTATGATCAATTAACGAAACTAAATAATATACAGTTCTCAAAATAGTAATGGTGTAGATATGTAATTTTTAGGGATTGCAATACCGAGCCAAATTTTAAAACCAGTATTTTGATATTTAATTTTCAGTATACCGGGATACCGGTATTAATACCGGTATTTATTTTTTTTCTACTCCCGTGCGTGAAGTGAGTACTTCACGTATCAATTTTTATGTGTGAAGTTTGATTTTTTTCATGCACCGTTCATTATTTTAAATATTACAAACTGAATTGTATTTTAATAAAACAAAGCTGTTAAACACCCGCAACGTTGGTAACCATGGTTACACAAGTCGATAATACAGAGGCTTTACGTTAAAAGAATGACATGTGAAGAAAAAATATATTTTATTGCAAGGTCGTAGAAAAAGTATAGTATGTACCACGTGTGTGAAGCCTATTTTACATTAGGGTGGTTTACAACACTCGCCTTCGGCTCGTGTCGCAAATCTCCACCCTCATGTAAAAATTTCAACTTCACACACTTGCCACATAATGTACTATTATGTGATCGCGTGGTCGTGTGCGTTTAGTGTATGGTTGCCAATCTGGTGATTCGGGTTCGATCCCGGCCAGTGCAGACTTTTAATCGCACAAAAGTGATCCCTGTGATGCACTCTCCACACCAGATGAGTGCCCGTGAGGTGACGCCTGGTAAGCGCCCACACGGTAAAATATATCATCATTACCGATGTCTACATGTGTTGTAGATACTGGCACACCCAGTAATGGGTAATATGCCGTGATGATATATTTATTTATATTTATTTATTTTATTTATTTTTTTTATTTTCGCGTATGAAAAATAAATAAAACTATATTGTATTGTAAGTTCAAAACTTTAAAAATATTGTATTAATTTTTGCATTATTACATTGTTCACTTTTATATAATTATTTTGCTGTAGACTTGAAAATGGTCGTAATCACGACGGAAACGTCGTCTCTTATGAACAACAAACAATTATTCATCATTAGAAGCTTTTTATATCAAAATATCCTTATTACTTTATTAACATACTCAGCTTAAGAAAATTTCAACTATGTACGTATTTACTTACAGAAGTTTATAAAAGTATCAATAACCTACTAAAAGTCGTACTGTGCAATGTGAGTAGCATATTGTGTCTGAAGTTTGCTGCGTAATGTATTTTGTAATTCAATAGTTGTAAATAAAATATTTTTATACTTAACAAATTATTTCATTTCGCGAAAAAATAATACGACATTGATAATGCCACACTCTATTTCTTTAAAAATATATTTATCCATTACTACAAGAACTCAAATATTGTATGTATGTGAGTGCACGAAATAAAAACTAATAATAATAGTAATAATAATATAACATAATACTGGCAATTTGTTTTTGTTTTTTTTTTTTCACGAAAAAATAATATCATATTGAGCTAGCTCCGTCAAGTTTATATTTATTTCCATTATAGCACGAATATTTTTTGTGAGTGCACGACGTATACTCTGAAAATATTCCTAAAGAGAATAGAATGCAATATACATGCGATGCGAACAAAAAGCCATAAAAATATTGTAAAATCTGAGAAACACTTGAAAAACAGATGTTAAAGAGGTTGCATTGGGTGGCTCTTAAATAGGGGGACATGGCTTAATCACAGATTCCTGAGGCCAAATTAAGACGATTTAGCTAAACTTGCTTCTACCGGAAAGTGTACCATTTAGCCAGAATTCTGCTTCAAAGTTCTTCGAACAAAAAATTAATTTTGCTTATAATAACAGAACGCTTTATTTGATTTGGATGAAATTTGGTATGACAGTTCGTATGGTTATAAATCATCTTTTAAGATGATACTTGTTATTATTAGTGAACCACTGGTGAATGGAACTTAGGTGTCCCAACAATGATTAGACCATAACTTTTTAATGGCCACGTCGATAACGTAAAATTATTTTTTTTCAGAAAGATAGATTCAATAGTAAACTTTTCTCTCTCTCTGTTTAATTTGTGATATCAGTTACGGTTCAGACAAAAAATAAAATAAATCCTGAATGACTGCGTCGTGATTTTTTTAAAAATAAATTTAATCTAGCAGTCTCTCCAAATGTCAAACAAGTAATTTCTAATGACAGTAACAATTGTTTATGGGTTGTCAAAAAATTCCTTCACAATATTTAGAAACTAGTAACATCCGTTTGTTCGGCCTAATAGTATTTTACTACCATTATTATAAATAACACGAATAAATATGTTAGCTTACTCCTAAACAAGATGAGAAGAACTCGTTACTGTGGCCATTAAAAAGTTACGGTCTAATCAATGTTGGGACACCTAAGTTTCATTCACTAGTGGTTCACTAATAATAACAAATATTATCTTAAAAGATGTCTTATAACCATATGAACTGTCATACCAAATTTCATCCAAATCGAATAAAGCATTCTGTTATTATAAGCAAAATTAATTTTTTTTCGAAGAACTTTGAAGCAGAATTCTGGCTAAATGGTACACTTTCCGGTAGAAGCAAGTTTAGTTAAATCGTCTTATTTTAGCCTCAGGAATCTGTGATTAAGCTATGTCCCCCTATTTAAGAGATTCCCTGTATACTTGTGATGAAGAAAGGGTCGTAAGACAAACAGAAAAGTTACAGAATTTGTAATATATATTTTTTTCCACAATTTTTACTTGTCAGATTTTCGTTTATGTCTATATCTAAATGCAATTTTTTTCTGAATAACAATATATCGTTAAAATGAACTATTAATGTGGCAATTTTCATCAAATTAACAAATATTGCATCTCTTAAGCCCCATGCAGATAGAGCTTAGTGCAGTTGTAGCATAGTTGTATTGTAATGCAGAAAGAAATAAGAAAATAAGAATAAAATGTATTGAAGACGCTGTGAGTCATTTTGAATATTTGTTCTAAAATCAATTTGTTGTTATTAAGTGTTTCTTATTCTTATTTTCTGTATTATGACAAAAAAAAAATTCGTTTAATAATAATAGTTACAATTGTTTTAATTAATTGTTTTATTTCAAGCCACAGTCATGGCCCACTATTCTCTTTCCAATTAGGTGTATAAAAAAGTGCCCGCCATTTTAGTTTTTAATAATGTAACATATGGATTATTTTACATGATGGTAAGCAAATTTGATGTACTTTTCAAATTTGTAGTGTGTTCCATTTGAAATTTCAAAGTTGATATTAATTACTAATAAACCGGAAGTGGCATCATGAATGTACATCCGTCATCAAGTAGCTTACAGTAGCTTGCTGTATAAATCATATTATATGAAAGAAATTACTAACTTAATAAATAAGCGAGATATTTGCTGGATCCATTAAAATATAACACCCTGTATAAAAAGAATTAATAAATAACATGAATACTTTAATTTTCTCGGATTTATGACAAGTTTTCCACGCAAAACAATAAAATTATAATTTTGCATCTTAATTAGAAATAAATAAATAAAATAAATATATCATCACGGCATATTACCCATTTCTGGGTGTGCCAGTATCTACAACACATGTAGACATCGTTAATGATGATGATATATTTTACCGTGTGGGCGCTTACCAGGCGTCACCTCACGGGCACTCATAGCTGGTGTGGAGAGTGCACCACAGGGGTCACTTTTGTGCTATTTAAAATTGGAAATATTTGGCGCCTGTCAGGATCAAACCCGGTTCCCCCAGGTTCGCAACCAGACACTCAGGCACGCGGCCACGGGACTCCATTAATTAGAAAGTAGAAAGAATTTTAAGAAGTTAGTAGCTTTATTCTAGAAATTAATTTAATATAATAAAATATGTATTACTTGAATCTCTTTATAGTTTAATTCATTTTCTCGTACATGAAACCTAGTAATTTAAAATGAAATTATGAAACTAGGAAAATTATAGAATAGCAACACTTGCATAACTGTTTTCCCAGAAACAATTTTCACTTACGTACAATTCAGGAAGCAATTACACGTCACGAAAGGGGTAAAAATATTAATTATTATTAAGGTTGAAAGTTTAACCTAGATATTGATTTTAAAATATGTATCTGATTATATCTTGCAAAGCTAAGAACTTATTATAGATTTTTCAGGAGCAATGTCATATTTTATAGTGAAATGCAGATGTCATAAATCACGTATCACAAATTTTGTTGCACTACTGTAAAATAACACAATAAAACTCAGAAGTCGTGATTTATGACCCATATATTTAAATAAAAATTAAAGTACGTAACATTTACTTAATGTGTCATTAACATGCGCCAGACAACTCATCCTAAATACTCATTTTACAAAGATCAAAAATCGAAACAGAATAATTTTGCTTAAATAACTTGAAAAACTTAAAAATAGGTCTACTATCCATTTCAGAATTAGTCAGTTGATTTTGAAGCTCAATAACTTGCTTTAAAAAAATTCAAAAATTATGACACTTTAAATTATAGACTATACATTTCTACGTAATTACACTACGTTTCATGTTTTTAAATTAATTAATATAAAAATAATGACAATATTTATAAAAAATGACCCCCATTTATAGAGCGTTTGAAGAAATTCTCAACTTCATTGATGTCTAATATTCAAATGTACGAATGGAAAAAATTTAAATTTTAATAAATTAGAGAATTAAGAACTACACAATATGGGACTAAAATTAATCACAATTTCATTTATTTTACGAAAAAAATGCAAATTAAAATTCGCAATTTACAGCAATTGAATTACTGATGTTTAGTTTTTTTACTTTACATATCTCATAATTCTACTCTTGTCAATAAATAGTTTTATATAACTAATTATTAAAAGTATAATGGGGTATGTGACTAATTTTTGAATTTTACATATATGATACTAGACCAAAAAATAAAATACCCGTATTTTTTTAAATTGATTAATTATTCGTAGTTTACGAGAAAATAATTATTAAAACTTTGGAGAAGGAATCTGTGACGTCAGTATGGTAGAATGATAGAAGAAGACAGTTAGACTGAGATAGATATATTGTGGTAGGCGAAACATTAAATTGCTAATAACAATATTAATACAAACTAATGTTTAGTTTTTATTATTATAATGAGAAGCTATAGAGGATTGTTTTTATATATTATGACTTGTATATTGAGATTCGATTATGGTCACATACCTCATTAAACACAAAAAGAAAGTGCAAAATGTTTCATAAATTATAAATATATAAATAAATATATCATCACGGCATATTACCCATTTCTGGGTGTGCCAGTATCTACACATGTAGACATCGGTAATGATGACAATATATTTTACCGTGTGAGCGCTTACCACGCGTCACCACACGGGCGCTCATAGCTGGTGTGGAGAGTACACTCTGTATATTATTATAAGATTCAAAATTAATAATAATAATGTCGAAAGTTAAATGTCAAATGAAAACAAATAAAACATCAGTAATTCAATGGCACTTTTGAAATATGGTTTCTTCGTAAAATAAAAAGAAATTGTGAATTTTAGTCCCATATTATGTAGTTTTTAATTCTGCACAATTTTTTTATTTACAACTTTTCTATAAAATTAATAGGTCAGAAACTACAGCAAAATTAAAAAAATAACATTGTATTCCCTATATTACGGATTTCAAGTATACACCCAGTATGTATTTTGATAATTTGACCAAAAAATATGCAACTCCTTTTAGTACCTACCGGACCCCGTTATTACAGTATAATTTCAAAAATTCCAGCTATGAATTATAAAAAATTTGTAATAGATCTTTTTTCTATGTAATATTAGAGTAGAAACTGAATGGTGACGAATGTCTTCGTCGCTTGACTTTGTCAAAAATATCAAATCAGGTCAATTTAGTGCTAAATTCTGTCAACAGTATTTTTGGTGAGTACACTACTTATTTACAGTTACACTGTTATCTAGTCTTCTGCCAAATAGGTTACTGGAACAATTTCACGGCATTTTATCCCTTGCCCTTTTCTGTACAAGTGTAGTAATCAACACTTAATACATGTACAGGGTGAAACAAATTCGAGTTCCGTATAGGAAAAACTTTCTTATTATGCACGCTATAGAAAATTGATGCAGGTCTTTATGGGCTAATTTTTTGAGAGAACTTTAATAGGCACAACAGGAATTTTCGATCGTCTTTTGTTTTTGAGCTACAGGGAAAAACTTGATTTTGAAAATTCCTCATATCTCGCTTATTATAAAAGATAAAGAAAAAATGTTTAGATAATTTTTATACGGTTTTTTTTATGTAGAATAACGTGGTGTAATTAGATTTTTTCAACACTTTATAATTCTCGAGATATAACACAAACATATTATTTTTAAATGGGAACATATGTTGAAAATAGTCTCATCTTTTTCCTTATTTTATAAGCTTTTCAATAATGTATAACAAGTCTACATTCTTTTGTTTTGAACATGAATAAAACACGAATTATTAATTTTTTGTCAAGATACATTACTTTTGAGTTCTTCTGGCAGATAAAATATCAAGCATTTGTTTATCTTTTTGTTCAAATTTGGCATAGCTACTGCTAATGCATAAATTTTAAAATTAATTTCTGGGCCTAAAATATTAGATAATTTTCACGTATTTAGTATTTTCGGATGGGGAAATTTTCTGTCTTTGTATTGACACCACAACCATTGTCGTACGTTAAATCGGGGGGCAACGGTTTGCGAAAAACTGATTTCCCATGTTAATCTCCTATGAACATTTGAAAAAAATCACCCCGAATGGGGGATTCCAGCTCAATCGAATTAAAGGAAAATAGTAAAAAAATACGAATGTATATGCTGAATAACGAATATTAATAAAAAAAAAAAATGAAATGGTATAATTGAGATATTTCGGAAATAAGGGGTTTTTTGTTATAGCGCTTCGGACACGTATATGAAATCTATATATATAATATTTTGATTGGCGACCGAAAGACCGCCAATACATGCATAACAAATAGCGTGTTAGAAGGTGGGGGTTACTACCAATGGAAGTTAAGAAATTCAAATTCGAAAGGAGGGGCTAACATTCTGTACGGCAGTTTTCAAACAGTTTTTATTTTAACATAAATTTCTTGCATTAAACTTAATAATTTAAATACACCTGTAATTATAAAGTATGTATACTTATACAGTGATATAATATTCATTTATTTTATGTAAATATAACTTAAAATAGCAAATATTTCAAGAACATTTAGGTCCATGATGAAAACAGTTTGATATAAAAACACATAAATGTGACGTCACGTCAATCTTTTCAAAATTCGGGAGTCCATAATTCGCTTTTTAATAGGAATTTTTTTCACCGGATTTTCATCAATAGTCTTAGTTTTCCTAATATTTTCACATGCCCCATTGTGGAGGATTCCATTTTTTACTAAAAAGATGTATTATTTTTAATGTAAAATATTCTAAAATATTTTTTAATGAAAAATTCACTTTTTTATTCTTATTAGTACTATTGTTCAATTATATTACTATATGAATTTTGAGTACGCAGCCTATATATTCTAAAAAAATTAGGAAAGAGTGAAAAGATGTCAGCCACCGGGATTTGAACCCAGACCCACTGTCTTGCCGGGACGACAGTGGGTCTGGGTTCAAATCCCGATGGCTGACATTATCTTTTCACTCTTTCCTAATTTATTTAGTATATTACTATTTAACTTTTTTTTAGTTACTCAAGTAAAATTGGAGTCTTTATTAAAAGGCATGATACTATAATTATTTTGAGTCATTGAAAAAAGTTGAAAGTATTCATTTTGAAAAATATTTCCATCTTCCCTAATCTTTAAATCTCTTATCTGATCATCATTCTGTGAAAACGTGAAAACTTCAGTCACATCGTTTTAAACCAGCAACTCGATATTTATTTTCTGTGTGTGAATCATTATTTGTACAAATAAACTTTTTAACGGATGTTATCGCCACTTCGCAAATATATTTGCTGCACTCATTTTTCCGAAAACTATTTTCGTTCGCTGTATTTTACTGCGAGAAATTAATTGCATATTGCAAGGCTGCGAATACTGCACTGCTTCAAAATACAGGTTACAGTTAATTTCATCAAAACTCAAGAGATTGGCTTAAAAAGATTAAAAAGCTCCGATATTTCAAATTAAATAAAATTCAAGTGTAACTACAAATTAAAATATAATTACAAATACCGCCAGTTTCATGAGCAGGCGTAGTGACAGACTGTCCTATGAGGTGACACGTTTTCTATTTTTATGTCCAATCGAAGATTAGTGTTAAACCAGGGTTGGCTCATTTTTATATTTTTAAAGATCTGATGGTGTTATTACACTTTTTAATTGTTTTAAAAGCAACATGAATATTTAATTTCATAAACGAAAACCAAATCTGTAATAAACCAGGATTGTTGTAATTTTGACCGACCCAAAAAAACCCATCTAAAAAACCCAAAAATACCCATCTAAAAATATGGGGAAGTTTTGCGCAAGGAAAAACGAATTTCCGGTGTTAAACGCCTATGGCCTGCTTTTTAAATAACACCTTGTATATATTTTTGTTCTGACATCAATATGTTTGTTTAAATTATCAATAATAATATTTGAAAAATCAACTGACCTCGCCGGGACTCGAACCCGGGAACTTAGTAGTAGAGTTGTTATACTTCAGTGACGTCCGTCGTTATCCTCATTTCCTTCCTTATTATTAATACATATTTCCCTTATATTTCAATAATTTATTTGTAGATCTACATTAGTTCAAGTAGATCAAAGTAAATTATTTGATTTTATGCACTACACGTATCCAGCAGGTTTATCCTCCTTGGGATTCATTTTACGTTAGTTTTTTAAAGCAAATTTATTATAAGTATATTCTATCTTTGAATATTTTTATTTTAGTTGCAGTAGAATCTGGATTAACCGAGATGAATGAAATCCCTAGGAGTATCAAAAAACTCAAATTATTGGAAATGTAATAATAATCAAATATGCAACAAGATATTAAAGTTTGAGATAATAATCGTAAAAAAACGAGTAAGTTTTAGGTAAATAAATCAAATTATTCATAACAGTTGAGGAGCTCTGGTAAAAACAACCATAGTCCAAATATTGTAAATATACAGTACCATGTACTTTTAAGGATGCTAAACTAAAAACTGCTTCTCATAAAAATTATTTTAGTTACAAGTTATTACATTTTAAAGTTTGAGCGTTTCTAAAAAAAAAAACGTCCTATAAAAATGTCTAATTATTTATTATGTAATTTCTCATCAATGTTTATTTTTCTATTTCTTAACATCAGTAAATAATTTTCTAATATTTAAACATGATCATGAGTTAAATTATTTTGCATAAATCTATGAAAGTAACGAAGCTAGAAAGTTTATTCTTTGATTATTTCAAATTAAAAAAATGAACTAAGGTTGTTTTTGCTGAGAGTTGTAAAATTTATTTCCAGCTAAAATATGCCGAGGTCATTGATAATAACGAAATAATTTTATGAGTTACCGAAAGCGCGTTCCTTGGTAATCGCCCGAAGGCGGAGGGTTGTTACCTAACAGCAACGTGCTTGAGGAAGCTGTGATAAAATTATAAGTATTTATCAATGATCGAGGGGTATTCGACGAGAAAATTATTTGCACTTTTAATATTAAATTATTGTATCTAACATAGCCCAGTAGATGTCACTAGCTATGAACGTGAACGTGGCTATTAATACGTTCAGTGTGAAGTGTGTAATGAGAATAAGAACTCTTTGGCTCTTTGAGTGAAACCAAAGAGAATAAGATAAGACAAACAAAAATTCATAAATATTTTCCACGTATACTTTTTTATTCATAATGTATTTTTTTTTATAAGACGCGCGCGCGTTGAAGCGTATATACTAAATTCATTATTTGGGGTTTATTACAGGGTTGAAAAAACCCGGGTTTTTTTTATAAAAAAACCCAGCCCACCTAGATTTTTTAATAAAACCCGGGTTATATTAAAAAAAAAACGGGTTTTATTAAATAAAAGCGGGTTTTATTGACAAACATCGAATTATAGCATGTATCATTTTTAACTTTAGTTTTATAAAGTATCTTAATACACATACACAAGTATCGTAATAGATAATAGATATTAATTTTATTAATATTTTTTTTTTTAGACTGTAATGAAATAAACAATAAATTAACTAGAGAGTGTACATGCGTACAAGTGACGAATTAATATTAATATGTAGTTGCAAGTCTGCGCAATGCAAGTGTGTACAAGAATTAGATCCAAGTGTGTAAGTTATCTCAGTAGTTGTTATAGCCGCGTTAAACAAATAATATGTTTAATACACAACTCAAAAAATAATGAAAATGCTCACACAAGGATTGGAGTTGTTCAAATATGAAAGAAACACTGTGCAAAGTTCGCAGAGCAATGAAAAATGTATAAAAAATGATCAAACACGAAGTACACAAAATGAAATTGATTGTAAAATGTTGCCGGTAAATTTATGTATATATGTGTGTGTACCATATAAGTATGTACCATATTTAATTAATAAAATATGATTTCATAAAAGTGGGTTTTTTAGATGGGTATTTTTGGGTTTTTTAGATGGGTTTTTTTAAAAAAACCCACTCTTTAAGTACAAAGCGTACATTTTATATATATATTGTTATGGTAGAGGACCCAATTGTCAGAATTTCGATTTTGCAGGTTACAAAATAAAAATAAATAAAATCTGTGCAGTGATTTAGATGTGGATTATGAAAACAAAATATTTTTAGGGACTTAGCTGTAGAATATAATTATCTGAATTTTTTATTTGAAAATCAAATTTTTGACAGTCCAAACGATATACATTTCTTTGTAATTTTGTTTAAATTCCATGGCTATCACTACAAATGAGAAATATACATAAAATTTCAAATTGGATTTTACGGTTACTAAACATTCTAAATAAAATCTGATTAGTGGTTTAGATGTAGAATTTAATACATTTATTTCAAACATTTTTGTCTAAAATTAATTGGGGATTTTTGCGCAAAAGAAAACTGATTTTCAGTTTTAAACGCCTATGGCCCGCTTTTTAATTAACACCCTGTATGTACTTCATCTACTAATCCGTAATAGTGTGATTCAAATTTAAATAATTTATAATTCTTTGGTCATTTCGAATTCAAGTACTTAAAACTACTGCCGATTACAGAGCCACGAATTGCATACAACTAGTTTATATTTTAATAAATTCCAAGAAATCATTTTCAAAGGTGAAATTTGAAGATAAACTATCGCTTTTTTCAATAGAATTAAGAATGACCTTAGACGATTGATTTTTATCGTAGCCAGGTCAGGGATAATCAAAACGTGCCATAAAAATCTTCGAATCAATGATTTCCATATTAACTAGCGAAAATAAAAGTAGAACACTACGGCAAATTTTACAAGTTAATCAGATTTTCATTTGGGTCGCGAATATCTACATAGTAATAGTACTATGAACCATTTTGTAAAAATATAGCACAAGCAACAACAATAATTAGAATGCAAATCTATAATTTTAAAAGAATATATGTGACGTCGATAACTTATTATTATATTTTTTATTAAAACATTCATAGAGGCTAATTTCTTCTGCTTCACATATTGAAGACATAGACCCGGTCTGGTTAAATTGTCTGTTATAGTAGAAATCATATTATAGTAGAAATCATATTGCAAGAACACTTTGTCGTAAAACGATTTAGCAATTGCATCCATAAACCAACAATGGGGACATTTAGTTTGCGGTTACCTACCCCTAATAAATGATACCAGCAGGCGCGAACAGGGTCGGTTCCTTTATATTGAGAATTATTTGAAAGAAAATATTTCACGATATTTTTATATAAGATTTAAATGTTATTACAAAAACAAGTACAAACGATAAATTTTAAAATTTATGCAGAACATGGTCACTGAAATATAAATCACCAAAAACTTCTTTTATTTTCGTGGGATTAAGTAATTATATACCTATTACGCTTACTTCTTTGTGCATAATTTGGAAATACGAAATAGTACGAGCTCTTTTAGAAGATTAAGTAAATTAGGGAGATTAAAGAAAAACTCTCATTGTACCTCATTTTAGTGACGTTCGATTTTAAAATTAATAAAAATACAAACTATTATCGGTTTCAAAACTAAAGTTCCCTGGGTTTGAAATGTAATAACTTTCATTATAATGGGCAGTATATAATGAAACAATTTTTTTTACGAACGCTACAACATACAGTCGAAACACTATAACTCGAAAAAGAGAAGAAGGAAGGACTGTATCGCAGAAGACTTGTGAGAGAAAGTGTGTGAAGAAGATGCGTTGGACAGAAATAGAGTAAGAAACAGTGACCCCTAATATAATTGGAGAAAGCTGAAGAAGAAAGAGGGAATTGTCAAGTGCAATTTACATAGTGTATGTTCAAGTTATAATTTTATTAGATTTATAGAATCTTTTCAAAAGAACTTCTGGTATGGAATTTGTAAAAAATAGTATGTGTTCGTGTTATAATTTTATTGGATATATAGAATCTTTTCCAAGGAACTTTTTTATAGCATTTATTCATTTTTATTTCAATCACACAGTTGTTCAAATACTCTAAAAATGCGTACACTTACGTAATATTGTCTTTACAATAAAATAATATTACTACCAAGTTTATATCTCTACCCATTTTTGAATTATTGCCACAAAAGTCAATATACCCCACATTAGATAAAAACTTCAAAAAATTCAAAAATCTCATTTTTATGTGTCTAGATAATTCTCAATGCGCTGATTCCAAATTTTGAAACCGCAGGTTGATATCTCGTTTCGTTCTCGAGATATTTAGATTTAAAGTTTTGCTCAAAACTGCCCATTTTTGGGTATTAACCCAAAAATGGGTCGAGATATGAATTTGGCGACAACACCATTCGATTCTTCAGGCAAAATTACATAAGTACACCAATTTTCAGAATTTTTGAACACCACATACAATCTCTAAAGCAAAATAACTGAAAATGCCCAAAAATCGCAAAAATCTAAGGTGTACCCCTTACGATTTTTTCAGATTTTGGCAATTTTCAGGGGTTTTCAAGCTTTTATTCATAAAAAATGAACCGGTTGGACAAAAATTATGAAAATTGGTATACTTATGTATTTTTATCCGTAGAATCGTATGGTGATGTCGTCAAATTCATATCTCGGCCCATTTTTGGGTTATTACCCAAAAATGGGCAGTTTTGAGCAAAATTTAAAATCTAAATATCTCGAGAACGAAACGAGATATCGACCTGCGGTTTCAAAATTTGGAATCAGCGCATTGAGAAGTATCTAGGTACATAAAAATTAGATTTTTGCAAATTTCGAAGTTTTTATCTAAATGTGGGGCAATAATTCAAAAATGGGTAGAAATATTAACTTGTTAGTAATATTATTTGATTGTAAAGACAATGTTACGTAAGTGTACGAATTTTTCAGGGTTGGCAGATATATATCAAGTGATATATATCATGATATATATCTTGATATATATCCGATATTTATTGATTGATATATATCATGATATATATCACTTATTAATTTTTTACAAAATAAATACCCAGAGTGAAAAATTCTTGATATTTTGAATAAAAATAAAAACGTGGCAACAGTGCGTTTTGCGGTTACAACTTACAATTCGGGGATTCCCTGCTTTTGGTTTAGGGGATTCACAATACGACGCCGACGATTGCACGGTTTTCGTTTCTTAGGTGATTCCCCGGGCTTTGTTTAGTCTTTGTAGGTGCATCGCGCACACAACTCAAATTGATATTACGTCGTATGTTTGTTCACCTTTAAGTTTTAAGCGTGTTATAACGTGACTGTTTTCGTTTTCAAGTATCTAGACGTATTTGTTTTACGAAGAAAATGCCGAAAAATAAGCATCCCGTGTGGGTTAATTTTGAGTGTAAAATTAAAAAAGGCAATTCCGGTAAATGGGCTGTATGTAAAAAGCAGGGTTGGCAGATATATATCAAGTGATATATATCATGATATATATCTTGATATATATCCGATATTATGATATTTTGATATTTATATAAATATCATGATATTTGCCAACCCTGGAATTTTTAGAGTATTTATATATGAGTATACATAATGTATATTCATGTGATAATTTCATTGGATTTATAGAATATTTTCCAAGGAACTTTCTGTATGGAATTTGTAAGAGATTGTGTTATGTTCGTGTTACAATTTTACTGGATATATAGAATTTTTTCCAATGAACTTTTGGTATGGGATTTGTACAAAATACATCAAATTAACGGAAGGTCTTGTGCTGGCCACAACAGATTTTTTGTTTTAAAGAATGTTTAAAATCATGTATTTTTTAATAAATTAAACATGTTTGCAATAAATATGCTTTTTCTCTAACTCTAACTTTTTCATGTCTCGGAAACTATTGAAGATCGGACCCATGTTGATTAAGCTTTTTTTACTCAATTTGGTCAGTACTATATGCCCTTAAAATTTTTACCCTTTCTTTGAAACGCCCTGCATTCATCTCTGATTATATAAAAAAAAACTATGTTAACTTAATTAACAGTTAAAAGTTCAAAGAAAAAACTAGGAATGACGAATTCCTATAATTTTGGTACCCGAGTACCCGAAACAATTATCCGGATAGTACCCTTTACCCATTAATTACCCGATACCCTTTAATTAACCGTTATCCTTTAAGTACGTATACATAATTCGTTAATTTGTTAATTACCAGTTACCCTTATATTAGCAGTTTACTTTTTAATAAAATTCATAATTATTTTTACATATATCTATTAAATAAAAAGTAACACAAATAAATAATATATTGTATCTCTATAAAAAACTTAACATAATAGTTATTTACATATAGAGGGTCGAAAGAAAATATTTACGCCTGCGGACGAAATTTGAAGCCCGACGCGTAGCGGAGGTCTTTTATTCGTCCAAGGGTGTAAACTTCTTTCGGCCCGAGATATGTACAACGTTTTACGCACAACTGCAATCAAATGAAATGTTTTTAAATTATTTTTTTAAATGTCAAACTTGGAGATTTGAGACTATTTCTGAAGTAATTCCTTAAGCAATTCTAATAAAATCTAGTGAAAATTTAGCGGAACTAATATCATTTTTTAAAAATAAGAGTCTTGATTACATTTCCAATTGTATTTTTGATGTTTTGTTTACCAGTAAGCGGGCTCTTTCTGTATTTTACCGCCCGCATATGCTACTTTACCGCCCGCAGGGTGTAATCTTTCAGTTTCCGCCATGGTAACTACGATGTAAACAAACAATTTTAAAGCAGATGTGCGTAAATTATATTAATTACCTATGGTATGGTAATAAAAAGCATTTCATTTAGATATAATCTTTCCGGCAGCTGAAAAATGTTCGGGTAATTAAAGGGTATCGGGTAATTAACGGGTAGCGGGTATATTTCAGGTAATCGGGTAAGAAATTTTATACCCGGGTACATTATTATCGGATAGGTTCCGAGTACCCGGGTACCCATCGTCATTCCTAGAAAAAACCGATATAATAGCATGTTGTAAAAATTACACTTGTGTCAATTTTTTGATGCGACATTTTTCTTATAACTGACAGTTAACAGACAATTTAATATTTAACCAGCGATAAAAATACCAGGCCTAAATTAGGGAAGTAAGAAACAAAAAAATGAAATAAAATGCCCTATACTTTCATTTTTCGTGCAAAACAGTTTTGTTATGTTCATGTCAGCTTCTGAAACTAAAATGTATCACCTACTACGATCTGTTTATAAACAGAGATGCTACTCATGAAAACACGACTATGCTCATGATATATGTATTTTTATCTTCCGAATAATATTTTTACTTGAACTCCAACCTAACCTATCCTGTCAAGTTCTTGTCCAAGCCGTGAAGTCCGTCGTTCGTGAATGTTTGGCATGTGCTATTGTTGCTAACGCCAACCATTCCTCAAATAAACAAATAAAGTTATTAGAAGTTTACAGAATTAGATCTGTTATGATGGGAGCTAAGCTGATGCTAGGCGGCTTGTCGCCAGCATTAGGATTTCCTAGAATCAAAATGGCGGACGCAGCTGTCAACTTTACGCGGAAAAGTACAGCGGCTAAGGCGACACGCGTACTGCCCAGATTACTGACGTAACTAGATAGATACTCAGTGCTTTGAAAACTTTTTCAACAAATATTGCACTTATGGAACATTCGCAGTAATTATAGCCTTCGTAGCTTACATAGTCATGGTATTGACCATGGTTTTATATAAATCACTTGCATTAAGACGTGTTTTTTTTTTATTATTATTAATGATTTTTTTTTATCCCGTGACCGCGTGCCTGAGTGCAGGGGTCTTAGCAACAAATTTAATAATTTATTTAGGAATTTAGGACATTTTGTCAACAATTATGACAAATTTAGGACTTTTATGTTTATTAAACAAAATAAAAAATACCCTTACATAATAGATATTTACACACCAAGTGAGCTAAGGTAATGTTTATTCATGAGAAGAAAGTTTCTTCAAGTGAATAAACATTCTTAGCTCACTTGGTTTGTACAATATTTTATTCAATTTTGACGAAATAGTAATAAAAACCATTATAATATTTAATTTTGACAAAACAAAAAAATAATCAGTTAGTAGACTGTGCATGACCATCGTCGATGATAGATGTCAAGTCGTCTATTTAAAAACTTTATTGTCTGTCATAATGTGCTGTGAAAAATAATGAAAATGGCTGATAATGTCTAATAAATACTATGGTAAGTGTTAACTTCGTGCCTGATGTTATTTTAAATGCATTATTTGTTGCAGAGTGAATTAAAAAAAATGTGAGAGTGATGTAAAAAAATTTAATTACTTGTGAAAAAAGTGTTACTTATAGTTGTTGCTATGGAGTTAATAATGACAGTTTAAAACGTCAAAATTGAATAAAATATATAAAATTATTCGTGCATTAAGATGTCGATTTGCATTAGTTATTCGAATTTATGATTTTTTATGACATACTTTTCAATTTATGACAATTTTAGGATTTTTGGGTAAATTTATGAATTTTTAGAAATTTATGACAACTAAGACCCCTGTGAGTATCTGGTCGCGAACCTGGGGAACCGGCCGACGCCAAATATTTCGAATTTTAAATGACACAAAAGAGACCCCTGTGGTGCACTCCCCACAACAGCAATGAGTTCCCGTGAGGTGTCGCCTGGTAAGCGCCCGCACGGTATAGTTTGTACAGAAATCTATCGTTATGGCCCTGTCAGCAGGTCTACTGTTAGCGATTTAAGCTTGATTTATGGGGGGCAAAGGACAGTAATTACTTCTGCAAATTCATCATACAAAAGTGCCTTAAGAAAGTGCAAACCAGAATCTCGTATTATTTCATATAACAAAGTTATAAGCAAAAAAAGAAAATCGCGAAATTTACATTTTCACCTGTATCTAGTGACCTATGCATTTTTTCGCAAATAACAAAACACCATTAAAATAGCCTCCTAATGGGGCAACTTTTGTCTAATTTAACCAACCTCGTAGCTCTTACGGTTCTCGAGATACCAATGCATTCGTACCTTAAATGGGACACCCTGTATACAGGGTGTATAAAAAAAAGTGTCCCAAATTATGAGGGCATATAGTACTGACCAAAATGAGTAAAAAAAGTTTAATCAACATGAGTCCGATCTTATATATTTATAAATAACTGTCAATTACGTTTCTAACACTTCCTTTAATTTAGTGCGAAAGACGTTAATAAAACTAAAACAATCGACGCCAATGAAACGTTTTAATAACTATTATGTGACCAAATAATAAGTACCACACATAACTTTGTATTGTAGTTTAGCAGACTAGAAAAAAGTTGTACAAAGTTATAATGTCTTAATAAAAACTCTGTGTTCCTTGGGTAGTTCCCGAGATAAAAGGCAGTAAAAAATGAGTTTTTTCGGTATTTACCTCTGCTATCTCGAAAACTGTAAGAGTTACGACTTTTATTAAATGAGACATTTTGTTTACCTTTCAGAGGTCATCTTAGATGTGTTTTTGTTTTTCACTAAGACAAACGTTGTGGCGCCCTTGGCCAATATTTAGTTTTCAAATAACTTCGTAAGTATTAGAAAGTGAAAAAAATGTTTCATATAATATGTTATTGGTTTTTTATAGTCTATTTACTGGCATAGACAACATTTTGTTCGACCACTATCTTAGTCTGTTTTTCTTCGATTCTAATATAAAATGGCCTCTATCTCGAAAACAGTTGACGATCGGACCCATGTTGATTAAACTTTTTTTACTCATTTTGGTCAGTACTATAAGCCCTCATAATTTGAGACACTTATTTTTTAACATCCTGTATATTTTTGCTCTCATTACGAAAATTAAAGTATTGCTATTGATTCTCATTTATATACGTTTCGTACGTTTTTGCTAATCTTATTTTCCCTAATTTTAATACTATGGTCACGGTATGTTTCAACTAATATTATTTTTTCTAATTTGTAACAATGGTCAAAGACGTAATGTGATTTTGCGATTCCAATAAATATCGATTTTGAAATATACGTAATGCAAACAGAGATTTGAGAATTTAAATTTTTTGCAGTCCGACCCTAAGCTATAGGTAGTGCTATATCCAGCTGGGCCCGGTCTACCACAGGCTTAGTAAGTCAAAGCCATAACGGTAGAATTCTGTACAAACTATATACAGTATGTTAATTAAAAACCTGGCCATAGGCGTTTAACATGGGAAAACAGTTTTTCTTTGCGCAAAAGTCCCCAATTAATTTTAGACAAAATGTTGCAAATAAATGTTGTAGATAATTATATTCTACGCCTAAATCAGTAAACAGTTTTAATTTTGCAAGTTTGGTAACTTTCAAAATCTAATTTGAAATTGTATAAAAATATTGCTCATGTCCAGCGATACCCATGATATTGAAACAAAGTTAGAAAGAAATGCGTATCGTTTTAACTGTCAAAAATTCAATTTTCAATTAAAAGTTGCAGATAATTCAATTCTGCACCTAAATTACTACACAGGTATTATTTTTAAAATCTAACACTTAAATTACTTTTAATATTATTAGTTTTCCACATTCTGTAATATATAAAATTAAATTTCTGGCAGTTCAAGCGATATGAATTTCTTTGTAATTTTGTTTCAATTTCATGGGTATCGCTACAAATGAGCAATATTTGTACAATTTCAAGTTTGACTTTACAAGTTACTAAACGTGCACAATTAAATCTGTTTAGTGATTTAGGCGTAGAATATTAATATCTATAACATTTATTTGAAACATTTTTGTCTAAAATGAATTGGGGACTTTTGCGCAAAGAAAAACTGTTTTCCCATGTTAAACGCCTATGGCCAGGTTTTTAATTAACACACTGTATGTGCAAGTAAGCCGAAAATATTCGCAGGTGTACTCGGTTCTATGTAAAAATAAAGCATTTTGATTGATTTAAAACACGATAAGGGAAATAGTCACTTATATTTCACAAAATTGTCTTACATTTAGGAAACATTCTATTTCGCAAAATAAAAAATCCGCAGTCCCACCTATTGCGAAACGCTGCGATTAAACAATAAGTTAGTAGCTTCTCGGTATTTCTAAATCGTTTACAGCTGACATGTTTGTTGATGGAAGTAATAGCTCACTAATTGATGAATGTGTGAATAGCCTTACAAAGGGAATTTCTCATAAACGAATGACTTTTTATAATTTTAATAATAGCCCAATGAATCGCACAACTTAATTTCGATTTCAATTTAGTCATTTCCTATTAACTAATCTAAGAAAAACCTTAAAAATGACCTTGAAATGATTTATGACATTATAAAAAACAATATTATTTTATTCATGTCAAAATTTCTTTGTAAGACGTAAATTCAATAATAATGATTTTTCGAATGAGGAACGTGTCTTTATCATAAAGAAATAAGTTAGGTTAGGTTAGAAAAAAGAAAACAAAACCACGGCTATTATAACTTTGTCAGATGTCATCTGTCAAACTGAACCTATTTAACATTTCGTCGGCCGACTATTGGAACGCTTATTATGAGGGATAAAGAAAACATGTTTAGATACTTATTTCATAGTGTTTTTTACGTAAAATAACCTGGTGTAAATATTTTCAAAACTTAATAGCTCGTAGTATGATCACGGTTTTAGAAATGTCAAATTCCAATTTAAATATTTAATTTCACCCGTATGTTTAAAGAACGATTTTGTTAAAAATATTTGAATACAAACTGTGTTCTGATTTAAAATCATATTTTGATACATTTGATATTATTTATTATTGTTATTAAATAATGAAATTTGACATTTATTAAAACAGCGTTTTAGTTAAAACCGTGATCATACTAGGAGACATTAATTCTCGAGGTATGATTATAATACAAACATCATATTTTTTAAATCGGAACATATGTTGAAAATAGTCTCATCCTTTTATTTATTTTGTAAGCTTTTCAACGATGTATAACAATTCTACATTCTTTTGTTTTAAACATGAATAAAACTTGATTTTTATTTTTTGGGGTTATGTTTGTGATATATATTATTATGTTTTGAAAAAATCTAATTATAGAATAGAATAAACTTTATTTAGCTTTAAGCTACTTTGTACAATTTTAACATAACCAAAATATAATTATAAATGCTTGTACTTAGCGGCTAAATATAATATTATTTTAACAAGGAACGCCTTAATTCTACTTCAAATTTTTTAACATTTAATATTTTCAAACTATTTTCTAAATTATCTGCTATTCATTGCACTAGGACTGTTTTTCTTAATATTTCATGTTTTTTACCCTCCATACGTAAAATGTTGAAGTATGATTGAATTGTAAATTATACTACGTTATTCTACGTAAAAACCAATATAAACACCATGTAAACATTTTGTTTATCTCTCGTAATAAGCGAGATATGTGGTAAAACAAGTTTTAGCCTGTAGCTCAAAAACAAAAGACGATAGAAAATTCCTGTTGTACCTATTAAAGTTGTCTCAAAAAATTGGCCCATAAAGACCTACATTAATTTACTGTAACGTGCACCAGACAAAAGTTTTTCATATAAGGAACTCGAAAATTCGAAATATTTATAGTTCTTTTGTTTGTATGAAACATGAAAATGTCAATATCAGATATTAATTATTAAATAGTACTTCCAAAGAAAATTTGTTGGATTTATGTAGCCGGCAATATCGCATGTTGTTTCATTCCAATTATTCATTGAAAATTCTAATATAACGTGAAACTTGACAATTATAGAAAGAATGTCCTTACGAATTTCCGCGTAATGTTTCAAGGACTACAGTACTGCACTGAAATTACTGCTGTTTTACTAGCTACAGTGCAGTAAAACGTCACTGTTGACGTGTTACGAGAAATGAACTTGAATTTGAAAAAACAGCATTTCTTTGTACACCATATAAGAATAAGAGTATTAATAAATATAACTAAGCTAGTTTATTGTACATTTATGTGCAATAAAATGAATGACTTTTCAAAACAAATTGTTCAATAGTTATATATCGATAAAGTTTAAGATATGTTGTGTGAAATAGGGCATTGTGCGATATGATCCTTATAAACACTTTATTACAAAAGTGACAATAAATACAGGTCCACCGACTTATTGATAAAGATTTAGCAGATTTTTTTTAATACTTTAATGGTATTCTTAATTATAAAATTATACTAAGCAAATTCTATTGTTCATATTGTTACTTATTAAAGAATCATTTTTCACGGTAGAATAATTAAGAATGAAGAAAATGGGACGCAAAAAAACATTTTTTTTATTTTAATTTTTTTTTAAATTTTATTTTAATTTCATACATTATGTATCCCTAAAACTATTTTAAATACCCTTCCTGAATTATGTCAAAGCCAACTACGACATTACTAAAAAAAAATCAAGATAAAATAATTTCAGGAATAATTTATAAAAATTAAAATATCACATTAAAAATAGAGAAAACCGATGAGTGTGAATTAATTATTTAAATTAGTGGAAAGTTATTTGATAGATAAATACAAATAAAAATTACATTTTCGTTTATATCTAGTGACCTATGCATTTTTTCTGGAAAAACAAATACATCGCTAAAATGGCCTTGTAATGATGCAACTTTTGTTTTATTTAACAGACATCGTGTCTCGTATAGTGTCCGTCTATAAATTAGCCAGCAATTATCTCGCTTATTATTACTTTTAGCGGTTTTCACTATAAATAAATTACAGTACCTATATATTTATTCAAATTTAAAAAGTAACTAAGTATAAAAAATGTCTTATTATAAAAAAATACAATGGCGAATGATTAAAAAATTGCATAGGCACTGAAACTCACTTTTTTTAAACAAAAGTACCTACCACATTTATAAAATAGTATATTATGTGGCAAGTGTGTGAAGCTGAAATTGTTACATGAGGGTGGAGATTGCAAACCACCCGAATGTAAAATAGGCTTCACACACGTGTTACATACTATACTTTTTCTACGACCTTGCAATAAAATATATTTTTTCTTCACATTGTCATTCTTTTAACGTAAAGCCTCTGCATTATTGACTTATGTAACCATTGTTACCAACGTTACGGGTGTTTAATAGCTTTGTTTTATTAAAATACAATTCAGTTTGTAATATTTAAAATAATGAACGGTGTGCAAAAAATCAAACTTCACACATAAAAATTGATACGTGAAGTACTCACTTCACGCATGGGAGTAGAAAAAAACATGTCACATTATAAAAAATTACAATGGCGAATAATAAAAAAATTACATAGGCGTTGAAATTCACTTTTTTTTTAAACAGAAAGTACCTACCCCATTTATAAAAATGTAATATTTTAATCATTTGCCATTGCATTTTTTTATAATATAAATAAAATAAAATAAAATATGAATATATCATCACGGCATTAAGGCATATTACCCATTTCTGGGTGTGCCAATCTGCTTTATTGCAGATATTGGTAATGATGATATATTTGTACCGTGCGGGCGCTTACCAGGCGTCACCTCACGGGCACTCATTGCTGGCGTGGAGAGAGCACCACAGAAGTCACTTTTGTGCCATTTAAAATTCGAAATATTTGGCGTCAGTCGGGGTCGAACCCAGTACCCCCAGGTTCGCGACCAGGCACTCAGGAACGAGGCCACGGGACCCCATTTTTTTATATGACATACAATTGTTTTTATACTGCTGGATAGCGAATTTCATGTACTTTTTTTAAATTTGAATAAATATATAGGGTGTTCCATATGAAAATTAAAAGTTGCTATGAATTACTCGAAAACCGGAAGTAATATTGTTGACCTACTTCCGCTATTATATAGAAGAGTTTAAATACTGTAATTTAAGTTATATAGTTAAAACAGTTAAATGTAATAAGCGAGATAATTGATGACTAATTTATAGACGGACACCCTGTAGATCTCTATGTATGCACTCATTGTGTTATAAATCTAAAACAGTGCTTCAGGGACACATATGCCATTTTTCATCTTTTGATGTGTGGAAAAACAATCTTTAAATTTTTAAATTATACATTGCAAGTTTATTTTCTTTTACTAGATTTTTTATTTATTTATACTAAATATGTTTATAAAATACTATTAAAATCTTATGATGTACTATATTTAACACAGCATATTAATATTATTGACATCATTTGTTTTGCAAAACTGACCTAAATGACTCATTTTTTTTTTCTGAAATAACAAAGGTGTTAAACACAAAATAACATTCTTAATTCTATAATAAACAAGCATGACAACAATTAATGTGACCGAATTATCAATGACGTCAATAGGAAAGAAATAAATGCCATTTTGGCACGATTTTCAAAATTTCTTCACTTTTCTTTCGAAGTGAAAAATACTTCTATATTTAATTTTAGGAAGAAAAACACTTTGCCAAAATTCTGTCCCAAATATTAAAGGTAAATTAGCTAATTGTCTAGATAATATTTCACATGTCCTTAACCTAAAAAATCGTAATTACAAACCTGTCAATCAAAATTTCACACATGGTAAAGAATGTAGGAAAATGATTAAAACTGTCTGATCAAAATTATGAGTTTTAGAATATTATTGCACAACTATTATTAAAATTTGACATTTGAATGTTTTGACAATAATTAATTCTATACTACAATTTTTTTCTACAATACAGGATGTCTCTTAAATAAGGGGACACGGCTTAACCACAGATTCCTGAGGCTAAAATAAGACGATTGAACTAAACTTGCTTCTACCGGAAAGTGTACCATTTAGCCAGAATTCTGCTTCAAAGTTTGCTTACAATAACAGAACGCTTTATTCGATTTGGATGAAATTTGGTATGACAGTTCATATGGTTATTAGTCATGTTTTAAGATGATACTTTTTATTATTAGTAAACCACTAGTTTATGAAACTTAGGTGTCCCAACATTGGTTAGACCGTAACTTTTTAATGGCCACGCCGATAACGTAAAATTATTTTTTTTCAGAAAGATACACTCAGTAGTAAAAGTGTCTCTCTGTTTAATTTGTGATATCTGCTACGGTTCAGACAGAAAAAAATAAAATCTGAGTGACTGCATAGTGAATTTTTTTAAAATAAATTTAATCTAGCAGTCTATCCAAATGTCAAACACCTAATTTCCAATGACAGTAACAATTGTTTATGGGTTGTCAAAAAATTTCTTCGCAATATTCAGAAACTAGTCACATCCGTTTGTTCGGCCTAATAGTATTTTACTACCATTATTATAAATAACACGAATAAATATTTTAACTTACTCCTAAACAAGTTGAGAAGATTGACAACTCGTTGCTGTCATTAAAAATTAGGTGTTTGACATTTGGATAGACTGTTAGATAAATTTTATTTTTAAAAAATTCACTATGCAGTCACTCAGGTTTTATTTTTTTCTGTCTGAACCGTAACAGATATCACAAATTAAACAGAGAGAGAAAAGTGTACTACTGAATGTATCTTTCTAAAAAAAAAATAATTTTATGTTATCGGCGTGGCCATTAACAAGTTACGGTCTAATCAATGTTGGGACACGTAAGTTTCATACACTAGTGGTTCACTAATAATAACAAGTATCACTTTAAAAGATGACATAACCATTCGAACTGTCATACCAAATTTCATCCAAATCGAATAACGCGTTCTGTTATTATACGCAAAATTAATTTTTTTTCGAAGAACTTCAGCAGAATTCTGGCTAAATGGTACACTTTCCGGTAGTAGCAAGTTTAGTTAAATCGCCTTATTTTTTTCTCTCTGTTTAATTTGTGATATCTGTTACGGTGCAGACAGAAAAAAATTAAACCTGAGTGACTGCATCGTGATTTTTTTTACACATAAAATATCAACCATTTTGTTCAAGTCCAGGGCTATCGGTATCAATAAAAAATTAAATAAATTAAATAATTAATTTATGGGACTAAAATATCACATAATTTACAGTCCTATGTAAGATATTTACAAAATAGACTATTTTTGATATTAACTTCATCATATCACGAATGCAAATGCACTACACCCCAAGGCTTCAAATATCAAAGATACGCGTTCCGTGGCAGACATATTGTTAATGCGCGATGAGTCTTTAATACGTGTGACAATTATTATGGATTACTATTATTAAAGAGGTAACATGGATACATCTGTGCAACAGCATCATGATACAGGTGTCCCAAAAGAATATTAATACTTAAAATAAAACACATTTTTGTAAAGAAAATTTCCTTACTATTATCTTTTAATTGCTTTTCAATCTTTTCCCGTTCCTCATGCACAAATTATTCCTTTTAGTTGTAATGTTAATTACGGTATAAGTGTGTGCAAATAAAAGTTCTGCGAAATGCTATACTTTACTTAAATTTTATTACTTCATAAGAATTACTCACTCTTTAATTACACACGCAGTACTTACTAGACAAATATATCAATTAGATAATTAAACTTTTCTTGCAAAAAAATAATTAATACACAAAATGACTACATACATAAATTAAGATTTGTCAATGTGATAGCTCTCACAAACAACGATTACACTGATAGACAATTTTTAGAAAAATCATTTTAAATTTCTTATTTTATTAAATAAAAATGTGCAGTATTTGAAATTGATTTTAGTAATTGTTTTCTTATAAAAGCGCAATATGCGTTCACGCGCGAAAACAGTAAAATATGATTAAAATTAAACTAATGAATTTCAAATAAAAATTTATTATTATTTTATATAAAAACTATATTCAGAATTAGCATGCCAAATATCAATATTTAATTATTAATAGAAGCTGAAATATAACACTTTTATTTTTTAATTGTTATAAACAAAATATAAATATATCGAAAATAAATTAACATTCAAATTTTCACAAAGCCTATGATTACAAGATATTAAAATTTAATTTTTTTCCATTAATATGTTTCAATATTAGACATCAATGAAGTTAAGCATTTCTTCAAACGCGCTAAAAAAAGGGGGTCATTTTTTATAAATATTGTCATTATTTTTATATTAAATAATTTAAAAATATGAAACTTAGTGTAATTAAGTAGACTGAATAGATTTAGAATTTTTTTAAAGCAAGTTATTGAGTTTCAAACTCAACTGACCACTTCATATATTTCTAGAATAAAATCAATATAAATAATTTTGTTTAATATAGGTACTAATATATATTGTTTCTAATATTAATTTTTACTATTAATTAAAAAAAAATCAGTTATTGTATCGTTATAATAACGAAACAAAAATAACGTTATTATAACGTTATTTTGTTCTTAAGTTATTTATAACTTTACGTAACGAATTAATAGAGAGTTATTGCAGCTTCAACGCAAAAATAACGTGTACTTTAAAGTCACGTGACAACCCGAGTGCGCATGCGTACTAATAAGGTTCACGTTATGTGCAATGAAATAGCGAGCGTTTAACGTCACACGTTCTGTATCTTTTCAGGTTATGTTTCGCTGAAAAATGTGGATGTAACTTCGTTTGTGTTGCTTTTAGCGTTAACGTTAGCGTTAATACACTAATTAAATGCGGTAAACATTGAAATTGAAAGTCCTTTACTTCTAAAATAAAGTGTTTACTACATAAAGTTAACGTTTACGTTCTTTAATCGTAGAAGTTTTAAGATGATTTAATTAGTGTATACACGCTAACGTTAACGCTAAAAGCAACACAAACGAAGTTACATCAACACTTTTCACCGAAACATAACCTCAAAAGATACAGAACGTGTGACGTTAAACGCTCGCTATTCTATTGCACATACCGTGTCTCCTTATTCATTTAACGTGAACCTTATTAGTACGCATGCGCTCTCGTGCTGTCACGTGACTTTAGCGTTATCCCATTCCTAGTGCAAATACTTGAAAGATTTCATTAAGTGTCTTTTTATACTTAGTCGACAGGACACTATGGAATAAATGGAATTTTCTCCTTGATAAATTCAACTATGTATGTATTACTAGGAAAATATATTGCCTGTTAAAATTTACTTTAAAAAGTGGGCAGAATGATGTATGTATATCTTGTAACAAATTTGTCAAACAAATATACAAATTAGTGATTTTGTTTTCCTCCCAAAATTCAACGCCCTATTTATTGCTTTGTAAATAAAACATATTCTGTCTATTTTATGAACAAGTAAATAACATAGTTCGCATATTTAATTTTATGTTCTATAACTTGCAATGAGTTATAAGTAATTTTGTCTCCAAATAGTGTAAATACAGTTCTATTTATACATTGTTTATGTATGTCACAAAAGATAAATCAATGTAACTAACAATATAAATTTCGATGAAATTTCCGCTGCCAAATAATTTTTCAGGTGGAACTCAAGTTCAGGATTTCATCATTTATGACGCATACAAACTTTGTACTGTGTGCAAGTGCAGACAAGTTTCCTTGAAGAAAAGCGCTCGTCATAAAGAGTATTGTAATTATTATACAGTTTTCCTCGTATGATTAACACGTCAAACAAATGGAAAAACATAATTTGATTAGGGTTTTTTTTAACTTTTGACAGCACGCAAATGTTAAGATACAGGGTGTTCAAAAATAAGTGTAACGAATTGTTATTTAGTGTACAAATGATTATTTTATGTATTTATGTACATATATTAAATTTGTTTGCTAAATAAATTACTTACATAATACGTATTTATCGTTATTTTATATAGAACTAGCTGACCCGCCCCGGCTTCGCACGGGTAAAGCTAGAATAACGATTAGCTACACATGTACCAGTAATTTTGCACATTTACTTCGGAGACATGCGCTTGCGTAGGGAGCAGACAACCTGCCTCGCATCGTACATGTAACAGGCTCCGCCCACTACCCTCCCGATCGTGCACCGCACCTAACAGCACCCTTTTCTAAACAGTCTCGGGTACTTTTATTTATGTACATATGATGCAAGTTATCTCTCCGACAAATATCGAAAATCTGCTAAAGGTTCAAACTTAACTATAGATACAAAGATAAAAAAATAATTAAAATCACCCCCTATTGTACCGCCTTGAGGGATGATTTTTCAAAAACGGTAAAACACTCTTTATTTCTTACCAAAAGCATTGAGAAATAATGGGTTCTCCATACAAACTTTCATCCCCTATTTCCCCCCTGCAAGTTTTATTTTCGCGACAAAAGGTAGCCTATGTCCTTCTCCAAGGTCCAATCTATCTCTATACCAAAATTTATCAAAATTAGTTCAGCGGAAGAAATGCTGGGTTCTCTATACAAACTTTCATCCCCTATTTCACCCCTTCAAGTTTTATTTTCGCGACAAAAGGTAGCCTATGTCCTTCTCCAAGGTCCAATCTATCTCTATACCAAAATTTATCAAAATTAGTTCAGCGGAAGAAATGCTGGGTTCTCTATACAAACTTTCATCCCCTATTTCACCCCTTCAAGTTTTATTTTCGCGGCAAAAGGTAGCTTATGTCCTTTTCCAAGGTCCAATCTATCTCTATACCAAAATTCATCAAAATTGGTTCAGCGGAAGAAATACTGGGTTCTCTATACAAACTTTCATCCCCTATTTCACCCCTTCAAGTTTTATTTTTGCGACAAAAGATAGCCTATGTCCTTTTCCAAGGTCCAATATATCTTTATACCAAAATTCATCACAATTGGTTCAGCGGAAGAAATGCTGGGTTCTCTATACAAACTTTCATCCCCTATTTCACCCCCTCCAAGTTTTATTTTTGCGACAAAAGGTAGCCTATGTCTTTCTCCAAGGTCCAATCTATCTCTATACCAAAATTCATCAAAATTGGTTCAGCGGTTTAGCCATGAAAACGACAGACAGACAGACAGATTTACTTTCGCATTTATTATATTAGTATGGATTAAATTTTCTCTTTGTACCTGTACATTTAACGAATTTTCAGTAATCCCACTTTTAACACAAGAGTACTGAAATTCGTCGTTGTGAGGTCAATAGTCTTATATCTTGGCAAACATTACACTTCGGTTTCAATCTACGAGTGGACTAAATGTGTAGCAAAAATACAAATACACCAGTACATTAATCACACGCGGACGAGACCATCTTAAATATAATTATAATGATCGCATATCAGTAGGTCAACACCTTGGATGCAATAGTTTTCGAAAAAAATAACCATTTTAATTACGCTAGTATGCAGAGTAGGTATGTCTCAAATAACACGCCCTGCATAGAATCTCGAGAACCATAACAAATACGAAGTGGTTAATTTAGTCAGACCATTTTAATTAAAATCGTTATTTGGAAAAAATGCATATGTCACTAGATATATTAGATAAAGCGAAAAAGGCCTTGGTGATCCATAATTTATTTATTTTCATCATTTCGAACCTGTAGTGGTTCATCTTTAGCACATTTACAAATTTTATAATAAATATAATAGATGTGAATAACATCTTGTCAAGAACTTTAGTCAACAAATAAAATTAAATTGCAATGCAACTTGTCTTATACCTAGGCTGACCATATGTACTTATTTTAATAGGACAGTACATTCTTTTTGAATGATGTCCTACTGTACTTAAAAGGATCATTAAGTACACGTAAATGTACTTTTTTTTTAGATAGTTAATAGTTTGATCGAGTCAAACAACGTAATTAGCTATGTATTTGTAAATATATATGTTGCGTCTTACACTGGTCAGATTCGGCGTCGATCGAGTAAAGCATTTTCGTTCTTCCCCCTTTTCACCAAATATTAGTTCTAACATTAATTATTTAAGTATTTTATTCATTTCTGACTTGTTTAAAAGTTTAAAACAACAAAAAAAAATTGTTTTAACATGTCAGTGTCTCGACGAAAGTTTTATTTCAATCTAGAGTTCATTTTTTGTTTACCTGGGACAAGCGCATCAAATGCTGAAATACTGAAATGTTCTATTTACTCCAGAGCACTCCTCAAATTTTAAAGGCGATTTGAAATTCCCAAAAGTACTGGTACCAAAAGACTGGTACATACATGATGCGGAACGTAATAGGATTTTTTTTGTAACAATCAATTTTTGTATTATTTTGTTATATTTTATGAAATATTATGTTTTACTTGACTTATATGTGTTTATTATTAATTAGTTTTTACATCAAAATTGAACTAAAACGAAATAAATTTCTCATTTTTATTTTCAATTCTGCCTCTAGTATTTTTGTACTTTTTTTTTCTAAAAAAAATATAGTCACTCTACTTATACCCCAAGTTTTGTCTTCCCAAACTCACCCTGTATATATGCTAGAGGCCTTGATCTTGCAAGTCGTATCGTGCTAATGACAATGTTTCTAAAACAATATTTAACAAAAATATCTATGTATTGTTTCAAAACAATGATACATATCGATTAGAGTAACATAATGTGTTGTAAAAATATTTAACTCCCATAAAACAAATTTATAATCAATCAACCTTTTAAAATGATGAACAATAGCGTTCAGCAAAATTATAATTTATTTCAAATAATTTAAATAAATGGTGGAAAATATTAACATATCAAAATCCCATTAGTACCTAATACATTTTTTTATTTTGTTATCTGTTTGAACTTTTGGCTTATTGTTTTAGAATGTAGAATATAAAAATAGATTACACAAGTATTACAGATTACAAAAGAAAAATAATAATCTCAATTGTAAAAGATTTGTATAACAAATAATAAATTATCATTGTGAATAAATGTCAGAGATATAATTTTTCTATTGTATTTGTATTAAATTTATAACCAATATTTCTATTTTTAATCCCATATCTATTGTTTTATGCCCAGACATACGGTCTGGTATTACATCCTACTAAGCATTTAATATATATAACTAGATTAATTTCAATTTTATAATTATATTTAGTAAGTAATTATGATTAATCTTTGAATTACTAGAACTACTTTTACTAAATTATGTATTGTTTTAATTGATAGCGCTGATCATTTTCTCCCTATGGGGTATGTGACCAATTATTATTTTTTTTTTAATCCATTGAGTCATCGCTTACTAATGCTCATTTTATTGGTATGCATTGGTGTCAAACGTTAGCGATAGTTATTTTAATAAAAATTACAATTTTTAAATAATAAATTTAAGATAATATTAATTTTTTCTGTATTTTTCAATCAATATATTCATACTAACATTACTTTCTTGGCGAAATTACAATTAGAATGAGGATTTCTACAATTTTTGATTTTTTTTATACAGGCTGTTAAAAAATAAGTGTCTCAAATTATGATGGCATTGACCAAAATGAGTAAAAAAAGTTTAACCAACACGGGTCCGATCTTTAACTGTTTTCGAGATAGAGGCCATTTTGTATTAGAATCGAAGAAAAACAGACTAAGATAGTGATCGAACAAAATTTTGTCTATGCAATAGACTATAAAAAAACAATAACATATTACATGAAACATTTTTTTCACTTTCTAATACTTACGAAGTTATTTGAAAACTAAATATTGGCCAAGGGCGCCACAACTTATGTCTTAGTACAATTATTCGATTTTTTGTGAAAAACAAAAACACATCTAAGATGACCTCTGAAAGGTGAACAAAATGTCTCATTTAATCAAAGTCGTAACTCTTACAGTTTTCGAGATAGCAGAGGTAAACATCGAAAAAACTCATTTTTCATTGCCTTTTATCTCGAAAACAGTTCAAGATCGGACCCATGTTGATTAATTTTTTTTTACTCATTTTGATCAGTACTATATGCCCTCATAATTTGGGACACTTATTTTTTAACACCCTGTATCAGTGTTGTATAGTATTTGAAATATAAGTAATTGAAATAAGTATTTGAATTAGATAAAATATTTTAAGTAATTATTTGAAATACTTGAAAATAACAGTATTTTATATTTTTAGTTTAAATACTTTTCACGAGTATTTTATATTTTAATACATTAAAATACTATTATTTGTATGAAATACTATTTTGCAATATTTGAAATAGAAACCCTCCGCCATGTGTTGTCTCGTAGTAATATAATATGGAATAATTCTCTAATTTTTTTCTTAAATAAACACCTGCTTATGTTAATGTAGGAGTTTCTTTTTAATATTAATAAAAATATGCGAATAAGTAGAATACGAAAAACATTTTTACAATACCCTAACGTACCTTCTTTATTTTCAAATAATTAAAAGTAAAAGTATTTGAAATATTGGTATATTTGAAATACTAAAAAAATAATTGTATTTTACCAAACATATGAAATACTTTTCTTTAGTATTTTGTATTTTCTATTTGAAATACATTTTTGCAAGTATTTTATACAATACTGCCTGTATATTAATAAAAATGAGAAATAATAACTAACTTCATGCCCTACGCATAATAAATAAGTTTTAAATTTTACCTTTAACCCTGTGTCTTGTACAGGATTTTATCCAAATACTATCATCCTAATTCACGGTAGATATGTAGGTATACTCTTATTCAACGTAGAGATGATAGAAGTATATTTTAAAAGTATTAATAGTGTAGTGAAAATTATTATAAATGCATTTTTATGTTTAAGAATTACACATTCAAACATTTAGATTAACTTAAACAATAAATATTTTATAATAATAAATAAAAAAAATTAATTTTATTTCAAACTGTGAATCGATATCATTTTTTTTTTTTTTAATTTCACTACACCATTAAATATGACAATTCAAAGAAATAATTGAAATATGAAAGTTCTTAATATTAACCTAACCTACATAATACGAATAGGGTCCTCCACCATAACAGAAAATTGAGTAAAAAGTTAGTTATATTGAAAGTAGATAAGATAAAATCATGATTGAGACGATGACAGTTTTTTAAAAATTGTTAGTTTTTGAAATATTAGTGATTTTAAGCATCTATACATCTACGTCACAACGATTGCTATCTTTCTCGCGCAGCCTACTACAGAAACTGGTGCGAGAAAGATAGCTATAGGTTTCTTTAAAATTCAAATGCAGTTGAACTAAAAACAATTGACTTTTTAATACTACAAATTGCTTCAAAATTAAACAAAATTTAAATTAAAAAAAATAAAAAAAATTAGAGTGGAGGACCCTATTGAAGAACTGTCGGCAAAAATAATCTTAGTCAATATTTTTTTGATTGTTTAAATATTTCATCCATAATGTTATAAATTTTTATTGTTACTAATTAACAGAAATTTCATAATTCTTTTTAAAACTGCGAAGAAACCAAAAACACAATAAAAATGTAAAAACAATATTGTGTGCAACTTTTAATACTGAAAAACTTTGCACTCTACAATGAACAAGAGAGCAGGAAACTACATAAAAATAATATTACATGTTAAATCTATCTATTCACTCCTAACTGTCAACCCTGTGTACAAACATTATGATGTAACTGGTTTAGAAAACATATCATTGTAGTCTGCTTGAATAACTTGTCATATTTCAATATGTACTTTGAAGTTATCAAAAAAGGAAAGACAGGAAAGGAAAAAAGGTACTCACCGAGCTAGTCTCTTCACACGCTCTCGTTGTCTCTTTTGCCTAAAGGAAACAAAACGTAAAATAAATAAAAATTTCAAAAATTTAAATGATTCCAATCGATTCCTGCCCGTAATAGTCGTATTCACTTAATTAAAAACAAAAAATAACATAAAATATTGTATTGTGTAACTAAAACTATACAGGGTGGTTGATTTTTCATTGTCCAGCTTATATCTTCTGAAATATTAAAGATACAAAAAAAAGTTATACACAAAAGTTGTTTAATACAACTTGATCTATAATTTAGCATAAACAATTTTTTTCCAAGGCCTACCAATTTTTTGGAAAAATGTTTAACTTTAATTTTTTAAATGGATTGACAGAATAAGATTCTTAATAAATTTCTCTTTACAATGATGTGTAACAAGTAAGGATTTACCTTTAAATTATGTCCTATAAAGCAAATAGAATTATGATAAAAGTTAACCAAAAGTGCTCCCTTATCGAACGTTTGACGTTGGTGTACAGCGCCATATCTACGTAGTGAAATATCCCAACTGCAAAGTTTTAAAATGAGCACTACTTGTACAAACAATTGTTTTGTACTAATTCGGGTTCATTTACTACTACTTCGCCATCTAGCGGCGTTTTATCACATGAGAAGTAATCCTGCTGGTCATTACCGCCATACACAAGCCGTTTCAAAACGATGTGAACTTTAATTGTAATTCAAAATTTATCACAAACATAATTTGCATTTAAGAATTCAATTTAATTTTCCCTTAAATTGGACTATACAGCAGAATACTCTATTTTGAATGAAAAACTTTTGACTCCATACAATAAATGATGAAAATAGGTTTAAACAAAAGACAGGAAGTTGTTAGCGCTTAGACGGGCTTAGTGCCAAACAAATTCAACGTCATTCGCATAAGTCACCATACAAGATTTGTAAATAAAAACTAAGAAACGCTACAAACTCTACTTTATTATGACGTTTACTAAGCCATAGAATGAGGAAAATATTTTGTCTACAACCTCATTTTATTTTTAATTTGATAACGCATTAAAAATCGTAAACAAAACGAAAATAAAATATCACAGTTCCTGCATTTGAAAAAAATAAACCTAAAGATATTCTTCCTATTTTATAAAATGCTATTTTAAACTCAAAAGCTGTTACCTAAACAAAAAGATTATCATTTGCAGTTCTTCCAACAGAAATAAATCCCTTGTTTTACGCAACCTGATACACGCCGCAGTGTAGCATTCAGAAACACGTTTTTATTCTGTATTTATACAACAACCACATTCAAACTTAAATGTCATGTTATCTATAGTGATCCATATCTACAATCTCTAGACATATTTTGGTCATTTCTTGCGGTTCGAAGAAATTGTTACAGATATCAATATGACATTAGTTTGAAAAAATATTTATATTATATTTATAACACTTATACTTTGTACTTAATTTGTGAAAACAATAAACGATACATTACTAAAATTTATATTACGAGCTAAACAATAAAATATTTCTTATTATTTATATTAAATTCTGAGTGGGTGTAAATTATTTTTGTATTCTTCTTCTTCTTCTTCCTAGTATTTGGTACTAGTGTTAAAAATCCTACATCGGAGTAGGCTATGAACAACCAAACGTATGTCAATTTTAAAGTATTTAACTGTCAATTTGACATGAGATATTGTCAAACTCTTATTAAAGCTTTTCTTCTTAAATCCTTATTTTAGAAATAGAAATAAATTAGAAAACGGTGAATGGCAATATTTTGTATACTTCTTTATTATCTTTTCTCCTTAAAATTACATTTACGACCAATTTTAACACCTTGACTTTTGAAATGAATAATGATCAGACATACGTTTCTGTGTTCATAGCCTACTCCGAATTAGGTTTTTTTCTGAACACACTATAGTTTTTAAACAAATTATTCATATTTACCAAATTATATTTCAAAATTCACTACCAAAAAATGACCTTTAAAACAACTAAATCCCTGATTTTTAAAGTGTTTTATTTTTTATTTACCTTAGTTTTGTTTATGAATATGTATATTAAAATAAACAAACTGTTTTAAGCTTTGTTTAAAATTTGTTCATAACCATTTTTAATATATGTTGTTATAATTGTCATATTCTATTGTAATTTATGATTTCTTTACTTCTGTGATTAATGTGTTTTCTCTATTTCTCTTTCATTTCTTTTTCTGACATGATTTTCAAAATAACAAATCATTATTTCTTTCTGATAGATACAAATATTACAGCGTTGCCAAAATATTTCTAACAGAGTACTGTTTTAGTTTAAAATACGCTAATACAACCCACTGCATTCCACCATTCCTCCCATTACGTTTTAAAATTAAATAATGACAAATTCAAACCGATTGTTCATTTTAAATATCCCTATTTCGTTTCAGATGAACAGATGCAGAGCTAACAAACTAACGCCATCTGTGCAGCGACCCTAACACTATAGCGGCATGAAATAATACTTAAAATAACTCACATTGCGCTACCGTGTAAATTACTTAAAAGTATTCCTAGTTGCCTACTGACTATAAAAACGAAAGTTTGTAATAGTAACGAATCGGTACACCTAATTATTATGTATAGAGGTTATTAAAAGTCGTATTTTCTCATTTATACCCAATTGAAAATTATAGACTTGGCGTTACATAACATCTCAATGAAAATATGGTTACGAAACTATTCAAATGTCATATTAAATATGTAAATAATTAATCAAGAATTATTTGAAAAATGTTGTATTGATTTGTATTAGAATGTGAATACTATAGCCATCTAACGGTGAACTGCTGAACTAATACGTCGTGTTTTGGCGCTGAATTTAAAATAGTTTGACGTTTACACTACACGATATATCACATTGCAAACAGTAAATAAAAATTTAAAATTATAATTGCGATAAAAATGCTATTTATAAATACAATTCCGTCTTTAACGTTCATATTGATATTTCGAAATCTTATCATTCCTTCAATATTATAATGACTATTAATGTTTTAATTTTATATTTACATAAGTAAATACTTTTATGTCTTTTACTGCATTTACAAACCTTTCAATCATCTGTTAAATTTTGAATTATGTAAAATTTTACTGTCTGTTACGCTATAACAATACAATTGAAAGAATATGTATTCATGCTTAAGAATGTATAATGACTTGAAAATAGCGGGTTTTAATATAAAAATAAATGAAAGTACTTGTGATTTTTTGCCAACTTCACTGAAGACGCTATTTCTGCAAGGAAAATAAGCAGGGACATACAATATGACGTATGAGTTAAATGAATACACAAGGTTTACGCCTATGCAACAGAGAAATATTTTCTTTACATCACGGACCACAAGTTCAAAACTATTTTTCACGGCGTAAATATAACTCAACTTGTCCTTCATTTTAATTCATTTAGAATTATCTTTATTAACTTATAGATTAAAAGAAATTTTCAAAATTCATTTTTATAATTCGCTTTGTCATTTCGCGAGAAAATTCTCAAACTTTTAATAGGCATTAAATATTTCTTAAGATAAACAAATCAAATTTTTAAGCGAATTCAAATACTTTTTTACTTTCGATTTCATCCAGCAACAATCTAAAAACACATCTGTTTCGACCATAGCTAATTTTAACAAATAAATGAACCGTTAATGCAAAACAAATATCAACAATCTGAGCGAATATTTCTGTTCAGAGTCACGTAAAAAGGATAAATCAGTACAAAGAAAAAGAATTATTTTAAATTTAGAATGGGGCGCGGGTATTATTTGTGGTACAAATGTGGCTATTCGTGGTGTTTATAAATAAGGCCACGATGTGTTCAGGGTTAAAGAGAATTAAACCAGACAGACAGTAAAATCTTATAATTTGGGTCAATGCAGCTACAGTACACCACAGTACAATGACACTGTTTACTGGTTTTTATCACTAGAAAATCATGGTTTCACTTGGTGATTAGTCCAGTTTAATCATTTTCGAATAACGGAATATTCAATTTTTCACTAGAATGTAATATAAAGTAATTACTTTACATTTTCAGCTAAATATATTGCAGTAATGAATTTTACTTGTCTACTAAAACGTAATATTTATAGAATTGTAAAATATTTTAAACATAATTTCATTATCTACTGTAATTACGTTTGTATCTTGTTTTGTTTACAGTAAATAATATAAAAATACTCCCGCCACATATTTTTCATGTATGGCATGTTGACGTCTGACAAATGTTCAGTGCAATAATAAAAATATGAGTAATTCCTTATTAAAATTCGCAACCTAAATCCGAGAACAATATGTAAACATATACGCATTTACTCTGGTACTTGGCGATAATTGGTACTTTGTAAACATGATGGTTATTTTATTATATTTAAAAGTTATTAATATCGATCTTCGTGAAATGAAATTTAGGGCAAAGTTATATCTAAGTTTTTTGAGAATCGATAACGTAGAAAAGATGTGATGCGCGGGAATAAAGCTATTATAAATTCCTAAAAATAATATGTAATTACTCCATTTGACCTTATTTACATTTTGGCGTTTAATATTTTTCCGCATATTAAATTTTGCTTTAAAAGGTTTATTTGTTTGTCTCGTAACAGAAATAAAAATTAATTGCTGGGAGCAAAAGCCGCATTATTCGTCACAATAAACAGATAGACCTTTTGTAAATAGTTTAGAAAATGAAAAAGTACTCACGCATCGGTTTCTTCGGTGACCGGAACCAGGGCTGTCTCGTCGGCGGCGCTGGGCGTATCCACCGTAGACTCGACCTGCTGCGCCTCCGAGGGACTGGGGCCGTCCGAATGAGCGCCTGTGCCCACGCTGGGGGTGCTGTACGGCTGGCTGGCGTACACCGTGGCTGAGTTGTGGGTTTGGACAGGCACCTGCACGTAGCTTTGGTTGGTGTGCAGCGTTGTGTTAGGCTGCGAAGCGGAATACGTGCCGGACTGTACTGGATATGATTGTCCTTGGACGTAGGGCTGTGTTGGCTGCTGGGGCTGTTGTCCTTGCACGTAGGTCTGTGTCTGCGGCTGAGAACTGCTCACCGTGGTCGGCACATACGGAGCTGGAGCTGGCTGAGACTGGGGCTGTGGCTGCAGTTGTGGTTGCAGCTGGGGCTGCGACGCCGAGGGGTACACTGGTTGTTGTGGGATGCTTGCCGGACTGGACGGCATGCTCACCGTGTACGTTTGTGATTGCTGGGAATACGCGGGCATCGGTACGTATGCCTGCTGTGTTTGAGCTTGCAGCGTTTTTTGCGGTGCCGGTTGCGACTGGGGGATGTATGTGGGCTGCTGCTGTACCACAGGCGATGCTGAGTAGCTCTGTGCTTGTGTCGGTGGTGTTTGTTGCTGAGGCGGGAAGCTCTGGACTGGAGCAGACACTGATTGCACTTGTGATGGCTGAGTGGAATAGCTCTGGCCCTGTACAGGTGGAAGATTGTTGACCATCTGAGGTGTCTGGCCTGTGTAGCTTTGGCCTTGCGTTGGCACATTATTGGAGGAGCTAAGGATTGTATTCCCAGCGTAACTTTGCCCTTGGCTAACATAGCTCGTACCGCTGTAACTCTGTGACGGCATACTTGAAGGTACAGATGTGCTTTGTGTTCCAATGTTACACATTGATCCAGTTACATACAACTGTCCCGGGACAGTATATTGTTGAGGTTGAGCCATGGAGGTCGGCTGCTGTGGGATATATTGCTGTTGCGGCAGACTCGCTGGAGTGTAACTCTGTGCTTGATTGTATATAGGGCCTGAAGACGAAGACACTACTTGTGGTGGTTGTTGCTGTGGAACCATCGCTGGCTGAGATAACACCTGGCCCTGCACCATGCCCATCTGTGTCATCTGGGCTTGAGGCTGAGTCTGAACTTGGGGCTGTGGTTGGCTTGCCTGCACTACGTTCTGCGGCGGCATCGTCATCGTCGTGTAGCTTGCAGGTGCGGAGGTTGGCACCTGGTTTTGTACGACTGTGCTCGACATTCCAGTCATTTGCTGCTGTGGTTGTTGCACAGGCACGTGTGTCTGCTGTTGTTGCACAGGGACGTGCTGCTGCTGGATCTGATGCTGGGAAACTGTTTGTTGCTGCATGGGTACTTGTTGTTGCATGGGTACTTGTTGTTGTTGCACAGGGACGTGCGTTTGTTGTTGAGGCTGGGTGAGGACTTGTTGTTGAACCATTTGTGGTTGTTGGGTGAGTATTTGTTGTGGCTGTTGCACCATGGTTTGCTGCGGTTGCTGCTGCTGCAGCTGCTGTGGCACGTGCTGTGGTTGTTGTGGCTGTTGCAGCTGTTGTACGTGCTGCTGAGGCTGCTGCACATGCTGCTGAGGCTGTTGGACGTGCTGCTGAGGCTGCTGCACGTGCTGTTGAGGCTGTTGAACGTGCTGCTGAGGCTGCTGTACGTGCTGTTGAGGTTGCTGCACGTGCTGCTGAGGCTGTTGCACGAGCTGTTGTGGCTGTTGCACGTGTTGTTGTTGTTGCTGCTGCACATGCTGTTGTTGTTGTATGTGCTGCTGCTGTTGCACAGGCTGTTGTTGCGGTTGTACTTGTTGTTGTGGCATGTACTGTGTTTGCTGTACAGTTTGTTGAGGAACTCTTTGTTGTTGTTGCACCACTTGGGGCTGCTGTTGTTGCACAGCGGGTTGTTGCACGTATTGCTGCTGCGGATACTGTGCGACCGGTTGCACCACGGTTTGTGACTGATTATTTACAACGCCACTTTGGCTCTGCACTGGCTGGTAATATTGCTGTTGTTGATTCTGCTGCTGTTGCTGTTGCATTTGGGGCACGGACATAGTCTTCGCTATGTTGGGTTGTTGTTGCTGTTGCGGGGCAACCTGCTGCTGCTGCTGCTGTTGCTGCTGCGGTGCAGGTTGTGTTTGGGGTCTCTGCATACCAGCTGTGGAGATATCAGTATCAGTAGTACCTGGCACATAATGAACAGTCGGATGCACTATACTTTCAGCCTTTGCGGCAGAGTTGCTAGGATGATCAAGATAGTCCATACACATCCACCTACCACGTTTGAACGGTTCGGTGCTCTCAATTTTCACAACCTTGAATCGGTCGTTGCGGCCTGGCTTGGATGCCATATCTTCAATTTCGGAGGACTCGTGAAGCTGCTTAGTGACGTTGACTGCTGTGTCCAACTCACTAGAATGATTGACAACGGTTAGATTCGGATCGACGACATTACCGAGGGGTACGCCGCCGACGTTGTTGACTACTGGCACGTTGTTGTTGTTGTTATTCGTATTGTGTATGTTGTTGTTCATGGTGGTGGTGACTGTGCCTGCAACAACGTTGTTGTGGGCACCGGAGCCTGGGGACACGATCGCAAGTCCGTATTGAGAACTAGTGGGTATCACAGGTGCTGAACACAAAGAAGAGCTGGACACGTTGAAAAACACATCCTCTTTGGAATACGTGTCCTCCGAGTAGCTCGGAGTCTCGTTGTCAGTGATGCGCGAGTTGTCAACTACATCAGAGATGTCATCCGCGTGTGATTCGTCTAGGTCGTCTGCAGAATCATCACCCCCGTCATTATTCATTCGTCCAACGATTACACTAGTGATTTGAAACGACGAACACTGCTTTTTGCGTTGATTGCAACCAGCGGGGCCTGTCGTTGCAGTCGCATTTCCACCCGTCAACAGATTGCTATTATTCACCACTGTCTCCGATTCGCCCAGTCTTAAAGTCTCACTTGTTGTGCGATGAATAACATTGCAAAACTTGTTTTTATCAATTGATTTCGGGGATTTTTGAGTTACGTTATCAGCCATGTTAACTAAACTTAGCTACAACACAACAAATAACATTCAACCAATTTTCACACACCATCATTTATATAACTGATACGAACAAAACTATCTAAAATATTAAACACAAGCGTTGTACAACAACAAATAACTGTTTTCATTTAATCATTATGCCCATAAGTACTCAAAAATAAGAAAATTTTACAGATCTGGCGAAGACTGACAAATACACAAGAAGAATTCTGGGAATTTCACAGAAACACTCGCAAGTCGAGAGAATACGTGTAAGGCACCGTCAACATCTCACTACTACTGCGCGGAGCGCTTTGCTCTCTAAAGTTGCGTTTACATATGAATCATTCAAATAATTACAAAAATTGCAAAATAATGATTTTAACTAATTTTATTGTTACATTTTGATAAAAAAATATATTACTGTTTTCAAATAATTTAATAAATTGTATATTAAAACCTATATCTTAGATATACCTACTAAATTTAGTGTAATAAATAAATATAATAGAGGAAAATGTTATTAAAAATATTATTTAATTGAAAATATTATAATAATTGTTATAAATATTAAAATATGTCAATTTTGTAAAATAAATTGCGAAAATTTTTATACGGAACAATAAGCTGTTATCTTGATGTAATAAATTATTTGTAAATCCTCAAATAAAGACTGCAGCTTATTAATTCAACATCATTTCTATCTAATTTTAATACTTTTAGGATGGTAGCTATCATTATGCAAAGATCTCTTTATGCTTTCTACCATGCGTTTGTTTTCTGATCATTTTCGTTGTAAATCTCTAGTTAAATACGAATTAGCCATTTTTGACGTAAATAAATAAAAGATATCATTAACATCAGGATACATTACGCAAATTTAATAATTAACTCTTTCATTTGCTCCTGTAATAGTAGTGAGAAGGGTTCAGTGTTAAAAAAAAAACATAAATGACTGAAGAAAATGAAGCACCGACCGAAAAGAAAGAAGAAACTACAAATACGTCAACAAATACAAATACAGCCTTTCAAATATTTTGTGAAAAATGGGGCATAAACCCAAATCTAATTATGTTAAAAGTTACGCTTTTCGTTCTATACGGAGGTATGAAATCATTGTTTATAATTTGCTTAAGTTTAAACATTAAATTGATTGATTTTACAGAAAATCAGTAGTTAATTAAGTTTAAATTAACAAAAAAATCCATTTTAAAAACAATTATTAGTATGTTATCAATTGGGTAAATTAGAATGTTTTTGTTTAGTTTGTGTTATTTTATGATTAATATTTATAGACTTCACAAAACACAAAATAATGGAAAACACATCAATAAAATTAAATTGCAAAATATTACTTAAAATGAATTTATACATATATTATAAAACTTCACGTGTAGTATAATATAAGATTTAAACAATAAATCAAGATAATTTTACCGGAATTT
Organism: Ophonus ardosiacus; assembly: GCA_943142095.1. Lineage (NCBI taxonomy): Eukaryota > Metazoa > Arthropoda > Insecta > Coleoptera > Carabidae > Ophonus > Ophonus ardosiacus. The sequence continues at coordinate 43,624,813 of OW964833.1, read as the reverse complement.
AATTTCTAAAATTTAGACAAACGTAATCCCAATGTTTGTTTTCAAATCCCCAACTTTTTTATCACATGTTTTTTGTTAATTCGTATAATAGTTTAACAGTATGACATACCGGGTGGTGGCGATTAAGGGGTAAACGTGGTGATTTAACATGAGATGGTATATTAGTTTTATTTTATTTTATGCTCTCCTGTTCATTTTACCGCAAAAACTGTGGAGTATAAAGTTGTACAGAATTAAAAATTGCATACAACACTGATTTCAATTTTTTTTTATTACGTTTTTGGTTTCTTTACAATTTTAAAAGTTCGGCTAATTAATAGCAAAAGCCATGATTTCTGACAGCCTAGAAAACAATATTATTTTATTCATATTCTGTTAAATATTTTTTTGTAAAAAGTAAGTTAAATAATTAAGGTTTATTAATAAATTTATGAATCAAAATTTTGATTTTTTTAAATTGCGAAGGAACCAAAAACAATAAAAAATGTAAAAACAGATTTGTATGCAACTTTTAATTTTGTATAACTTTGCCCTCTACAGTTTTTACTGTAAAATGAACAGGAGAACAACAAATTGAACAAAACTAGAATCCCATGTTAAATCCCTATGTTCACCCCTAACCGCCACAACCCGGTACAATATTCCAATTTCCAATATACTAAAAAAAATATTTTTTTAATTTTGCTAAATAGTTGAGTAATAATTTCATATACTTTTAAATAATAATAAAATTAACTGCCCTGCTATTTTCTCTATAAAGAAAACATAAAATTTCAAATATACATAATTATAAAATTGCAATTAATAATGAAATTATATTTACATCAAATGTTAATAATGTTATTACTACAACTCACTATGGATCGGAAAATATAAGTTTGAGTCTGGCCCATTGAACTCACATTTCTCAGAAATAGGGATTATTTTAAATGAAAGTTCGTTTAATTTTAGAACAATACGTAGCATTAATTTTTTTAAATTGTCATTAGTTTAACTGCATTTGATTTTGAATGTCAGCATGACGTCATGGCGGCACTCATTCTCTCGCTCAGCACCAGACTCTTCAATAAGCTGCGAGAGAAAGATAGCTATAGTGTGACGTCATTGTGACAATGACAACAAATTTCAAATATCTCATAAAGTAATTATTAAAAAAATGTTTATTTTAACTTAATCGCTATTTATTGAGTAGTACTTTAAGTATGGATTTTTTGTTATAGTGGAGGACCTCATTCGGGGAACTGTATTTGTCAATCAATACCTCGATCAATAGTTAAAATGTTACTGAACGCTGAAGTTTAAAGAACTATTTTTTATTGAATAAACAATTATTTGTTGTCAAACACTTGGTAAATTTAATATTTGCTAAATTACAATGCCCGGCTTCATAAAAGCTTGTTTAAATTTAAATCATTGTTAAATTTAACAATGTGTAAGTGTATTTTAAATTAAATATATGTTGAGTATTTACACAATACACCCAATATTGATTTATATACATTTATGATATTTATAAATTTTTCACAATTAAATTTTTATGAAACCGAGCATAAATGTAAATTTGTTTATGATGTGTGATTATTTGGTTATTTTAAACAAAAATTTGAGTTCATATATTTCGAAATTTTCTTTAACGAAAATATTTATAAGTTGACAACTCGTACATCGTATTATGAACAAAGACTGAGGAAAAAAACTTGAATTATTACTTGCATGGTGTAAACTGAAAAAATATATAACAATTAAATAATATTTGTTTAAAACTTTCATGAAAATATTAATAATATATGTTCGCTAAAGTAAATTTATAAAGAAATAGTTAGGAAAGGTATCCCCCTATGAAATGTGCTACGCCTGTTATTTATTTTAAACATATACGAAGTGTAATGTGGGTCACGCGCATTTAGAAAGCTCGGTATTAAAGCTTCAGTATAGTTCGTCTAAAAAAATTGGCATTTAAATGGGAGCAGGCGGGTAAAACTCAACGTAGATGGCAGCATCCTAGCTATAAACTGTTGCCGCCGATAATTTTTATTCTGTTTCTAACGTAAAAATATTATTATAAAGTCAAATCTACATAAAATAATGTTAGTTATTATAATTTTTACCAGATGTATAACTAAAAATTCATTTTTCTCAAAATAATTTGAACAAACAAAAATTTGTTTTATATTTGGACTTAAATTTTATTATTCTTTCCTTCTTACATCCTTTGGTAAACTATAAGAACATAACAAGAACGCATTATTTAAAAGAATTCAAATTCAAGACAGTTTTAAGTAACTATCTATCACTTTTTACTTTTTTATAATATAAAATATAAAAGTTTTTCTTTTGGTTGTTACCTTGGATGATGAATATATGGACAGGAATTTTGTTTTCGCCTTCTCAAGGTGTATTTTAAATAAGAAAACACTGTTTTTATTACAGTTGTGGACGTTTCGAGGGACCCAAGGCCCTCATCATCAGCAGTTTTAAAAAATTTTTAATTTAATTATGTTTGCTACAATAAATAACTTTAGAATTCATATATTGTTTATAAATTGACCCAAGAATCATATCTGGAATATGTTTGCGTATAAGATTCCATGTATTAAAGACAACTTCACTTTTAAACTATTATTGTAAAAAAAATATATATACACAGGGTGGTTGATTTTTTATTGTCCAGCATATATCTTCTGAAATATTAAAGATACAAAAAAAAGTTAAATACAAAAGTTGTTTAATACAACCTGATCTATAATTTAGCATAAACAATTTTTTTCCAAGGCGTAACAATTTTTTGAAAAAATGCTTAACTTTGATTTTTTAAGTGGAACACCCCATATATTTTGACAGAATAAGATTCTTAATAAATTTCTCTTTACAATGATGCGTAACAAGTAACGATTTACCTTTAAATTATGTCCTATAAAGCAAATAGAAATATGATAAAAGTAGGCTATGATATTCTATTGTTTATACCTGTAATTTCTGTCACACAGGAACATTAGCTACGTATGATTATATTATCGGTCTGTCGCAGAGAATTTTCTAAATTTTGAAAAATTTACGTGAGGCTGTCTTCTATCAGGATATAAATTTTGATACAGGATAGCAGCCCGACGTTTATTATTATTTGATCTGTGAAAACAGCAAAGCATATCAACTTTTTCACTATTACTGTAACCGACGTTCATTTTTCTTAGTTAAATAAGAATCTTAACACCTTTCTCACTATTATAATCAGTATTATTCAATCTGTGACATATGTTACTGGTATAAACAATAGAACATCACAGCCTACTTTTATCGTATTTCTACAGGGAATTTATTTTAACATGCAACATATGATTCATCACTTCCATGGTTACTCACTATTGTCAAAATATGACAGCAATGTAACATATGTCCATTTTAAATGCAACATGCAGTGTTTGAAGGTGAAGTTGTCTCTAATACATGGAATCTTATACGCAAAAACTTCAGATATGACTCTTGGGTTAATTTGTAAACAATATATGAATTCTAAAGTTATTTATTGTAGCAAACATAATTGAATTAAAAAATTTTTAAAACTGCTGATGATGAGGGCCTTGGGTCCCCCGAAACGTCCACAATTGTAATAAAAAGAGTGTTTTTTTTTTTTTTTAAAAATACACCTTGAGAAGGCGAAAACAAAAGTCCTCTCCATATAAAATATAAAAGTTATGTTTCTGTTAAGTTCATATACAAGTTGAAAGAATAAATGGTTTATCTGAAATTTGATATTGTTTGCAGCAACATCATCCTTACTGCCATATTTAACCATCCACATGCAATCAGTGGGTTTGACCATCGAAGAAATCGGCATGATCTACCTCGCTTTACCATTCACGACTTTTTTGGCCCCTCCCCTAACCGGCATGCTGGTCGATAAGTTCGGCAAGTACAAGCCTGTCGTCATCATCTCCTTTCTTCTGAATGCTGTGGTCCACCACTCACTTCACCTAATTCCCCACATGGAGACGCCTGGGATTATGCCCTCGGCGTATGTTATGCGACACCCAGAGACCGCAGAAGTGGAGATCTGGTGGAGTCCTTGTCCTAGCAGAGAGTGTCCAGAGGAAGAAGAACTGGATATTGTGGTGGATATGTGTGTCGATCATTGTATAATGCACCAGGTGATCATGCCACCACCGAGTAATACCAGACAACATATAGATTTTAATAATAAAGATGTGGGGGATATGGATGACCTCATTTTGCATATCGAGAAGAAAAATAAGACCAAGTAAGGATAATGCAAACTAATACAACCTTGGTTTGGGGTCTATCCACAATTTTTTTAAAATGGGGTATGTGACCATAATCGAATTTCAATATATGTCATAATATATAAAAACAAATCTCTATAGCTTCTCATTATAATAATAAAAACTAAACATTAGTTTGTAATAATATTGTTATTAGCAATTTAATATTTTGGAGAAGGGATCTGTGACGTCAGTAGGGTAGAATGGTAGAAGAAGACAGTTAGACTGAGATAGATATGTTGTGATAGGTTATGGAATGGCGAACGTGACAGCTGCTGTCGCTTTCGCCTACCACAATATATCTATCTCAGTCTAACTGTCTTCTTCTATCATTCTACCCTACTGACGTCACAGATCCCTTCTCCATAGTTTTAATAATTATTTTCTCGTAAACTACGAATAATTAATCAATTTAAAAAAATACGGGTATTTTATTTTTTGATCTAGTATCATATATGTAAAAATCAAAATTTAGTCACATACCCCATTATGAACAAAAAAATTTGATCTTTATTTTTAAAAAAGACCCCAAATGTGTAAGTGAATGGATGTGATTGAGGGTGCTAAGAGAAAGCTTCCGAGTGGAAAGCGAAGAAGAGCATGTATAAAAAATTCGATTACGAATACGGCCGAGATGGATAGGAATGTGTGGAGAAGGATGATTGCTGCGTGAATGGTTTCTTTCAGGTTTGTGCTAACCCACCATGCAGAAATATATGCTGGTTCATTCTGTCCTGTAGGGTGTTTATAGAATTTCGCTTCTAATGAGCCATAAGATAAAAAACCTCTCTTATCAAATTTTTTTTATTAATATATATTTAACATTTAAACCAGGATCCGGATCCAAATCAGGATCCGAATCCAAATCCGAGTTAAATTTACGGATATCCGCTTCAATATCCGAACATCGGATCCATGTTTTGTTGGATCCTCACAGCACTACTTATTTTTAAGTTCAACTCTGAATCGACAATTCCCAATTTGCACTCTTAATACACAAATAGCTATTTCCACGGCCTATCTGATTTTCTTATTATCAGCAACTCTAGCGTAACCCTGAATTTCATATGAATGTGCACCACTTTTTATTAAAATATGCCGATAAATAAGCTATTAATTAATTACAGAAAAAAATATAAAACTTGTCTAGCACTGTTTATTAGTAAGGATAAAATCAAACGTTAACCAATTTCGACCGCCACCGCCATTAAATAATATAGAATTCGCGCCTATAAAACGTAGTAATGGAAACAAATTTTTAGAATAAAAGAGCGTAAAATACAAGAAAGTTCTCACCAATTTTCTTCTAACAATTTAATTCTTGCACACCACACCTTATAACTTATAACTAACTGTATAGTCGCTAAACAGAATTAAAAATGTTTTCTGAAGGAAGTTATCAAAAGTGAATCACGATTATTAGAATCAAAATTGTTTAATAATACGTTCTCAATAGCTATGTATATTTATTTGGGTATGATTTTAGCTATAACCAATTAAATCGGTGTTGAATTTCATAATTAATATAGTATGTACTCAAAATAATGGATCTGTCACCAAATAATACCAAAACGATTCCTTAAAAATTGATGTAAAATAATGAGGTTAGTATTTAAAATAATGTGAAAATAAATATTTAAAAATGGTGAATGTGTCACCCGGAAATAGATAAGTGTGTTCAGAAAAACCTAATTCGGAGTAGCCTATGAACACAGAAATGTATGTCTGATTATTATTGAATTCAAAAGTAAAGATGTCAAAATTGATCGTGAAATGTAATTTTAAGGAGAAAAGATAATAAAGAAGGATACAGATACAGAATATAGCCAATTGCCATTCACGGTGTTCTAATTTATTTCTATTTCTAAAATAAGAATTCAAGAAGATTTCTTTAGATAAAATTTTTGACAATATCTCTTGTCAAATTGGCATTTAATTAAATACTTTCAAATTGACATACGTCTTTTTGTTCATAGCCTACTCCGAATTAGGATTTTTAGGAACACATTGTATAAACATAAAATTAATATTTTTATGAAAACAATTTGATAAAACACCACACTGACGATCCGCCGGAAGCCAATCACTCCGCTTCGCTCCGTGTTGGCTCCCATCGATGCTGAATATAACATCCCTAACTTTTCAGAGACGGTAAGAACTGGGGTATTCCACTCAATTTTTTTTATTATTTTAAATAAAACTTCATTCAGTTTTGAAGCAATTCACAGTTTTAAAAAATCTTAATTGTTCCTAGTTCAACAATATTTTATTTTTGAGAAATCAGTGTAACGTCACATTTCCCCTTTTCTTTCTCACACACACTACTCTGAGTACGCTGCGAGAGAAAGATAACAATTGTATGACGTCAATTTTCCCTTTTAGCAAATGTGAAATATCTCGTAAAGTAATTATTTAAAAAATGTTTTCATTGTTTTAACTATTATTTATTGAGCCATAGTTTATGTTAAATTGAATTTTTTTAAATTTTTTTGTTATGGTGGAATACCCCAGTTTTCAGGTGATTCTCTCGTGTTCTGTGAAGCTAGGTAAAGACCTAGATTAACTCTAAAGCGACAGTGGGAAATGTATTCATCTTATATTTGGTAACAGATCTACTATTCTGAGAACGAAGTAATTATTTAGGAACAAATCTATTATTTCAAGAACCAGGCTTTTACTCAAGAGATAAATTATGGTGATCAAGTTTTTATCTTGTATATAAATTGACATTAATTTGAGCATTTGTACCTGGAGACACTTTTAATTAATCTGAGAATAAAAATATTTCGTAAGGATAGATCGTTTAATTAGAGAATACAAATATAAACTTTGGGTGAAAGAACATATTATTCCTCTTTTTTTTTGTTTTTTTACTCTAGGTAACTCCTTAAGCTTTATACGTAGTCAAAACAATTCATTAAGTACTCATTGCACATAATACAATGGGCGTAGACCCGGGGGGCATTAGGGGCAATTGCCCCGTCGTAAATTTTGGTGGAGGAGCAAGACATCACTTTGCCCCTCTCAAGTTTTGTATCTTTATTTGTAACAATATCTTTGATGCCTGTAAATTTGACAACTTTAACTTCAATTCAAATTGCAATAGGTAATTCAATAATTCATGTGTAGGTTAGGTTAGTTAGTTTACATTAAAAAGTAGTTATTAATTACATAAAATGCAAGAAAAATGCAATTCGGATATCAATATTCATGTCTTAAGAGTAAATAGCTCTGTTCGATGAGAAGTGCTTGAAGTGCAGAGCAGAATAGTGCAGTGCAGTGTAGTGTACACTAGTTCAGTCTAATTCTTGTGGTTTCATAAAACACACTAGTGTATATTTGGGCAAGTTTGCTCAGCTGTGAGTAATCAAGCCAAGCATAGCCAAAGGTGTAAAAGGTTAGGTTGTTTATAAACACAGTCATATCATAAAGTGACTGCAGAAATGTCTGTTTTAAAGAGCATAGTGAACTAATAAACGATTCTGACGAAGATCAATCATCACTTGATTCTTCATCAGATTCAGAGACAGATATATTAATTAATTCTTTATATAGCAAAACAAAATTTTAGGTTAAATAAACAGATGTGTAGATAGGATAGAATTAAAATGTCTACCGAACAACATTTAGCTACCCCCACTCCTAGTCTACACTTTCTACACTACCTCGCGAGTCAGGTCAAAAAGTGAGCACTAGTTCTTAAAATTTTTGTCATCGAACAGCCTGCCAGAAGCTGCCCGTTTCTCATAAAACATGTTAGTGCAAGAAAGTTAACACTAGGGCGGCCTAGTACATGTCATCGAACAAAGCTAATTTGTGCAAAAATTCGTCAATTTTATTACAAACTTGTAATTTTTTTACTAATATTAAAAACTGTCATAAAAGGGAACAGATTATGTTTGCTTCTGTGAAAAAACGATCAAATTTATTACAGGTGTCAAAGACATGTTATTATGTTAAAATTTGATTCATTTGAATACATTTTACAGTTGAAAACTGAAAAATTCGTATTTTGCAAACAAATTATGTAATTTCTGCAGTCTAACGAATACTCACTTTTATGATAATTTTATGTAAATTCTTTACATATATCAGAATTTAATTTTAACTTTGCATTTTGCAAAAAAAAAAATACGTTCCATGTGTGTTATTATAGCCATTTAACGTGATCCTCATAATTATATATTATATCAATAAATTTTGTTTATTTAAAATAGTATTTCCTGCTACTAAAATAAAATACACTACATATTCATAACAAGAAATTTTGTGCAGTGCTCATTGCAACTAATGATAATGTGTATATTTTGATATATGGTAGTATAATTATAAATAAAAATATTGAATACGATTCGACATTTGATTGACATCAATGTATTTGCCTGACTCAATTAAAATGAAACATAGGGACCTGACAGCTAATAGGATTTTGCGTGATTGAAATGCTTTAGATTACTGCTTATGGGTAAGGTAGGAAATAAAAGTACGTGGGTAAGGAAAACAACAACCATTTAAAAAAAAAAATGTAAATGTACCCAAATTTAAATTTTCAAATGTCACTGACAACAACAGGAAATCAAATTTTTGAATCAGTTCTTTTTGATCACTCTGTATAACATCCGAAGTCTCAATAATACAAGTATGTTCTCCTTTTTCAGGTCGAAACATAAAAAACCTAAACCGCTTCAAGAACACATCAGGTTCATTCTCGACATGCATCCAAACCTGGGCGACCCAATCGAAGCTCTGGGAGTAGAAATCGAGCAAAATAAAAACGACACTGCCCCAGACTTCAAGGACAAATTCGGAGAGCGACTTGTTAAAGCTGGTATTAACATAACCGCTTTAGAAGAAGAAGATCTTCGCTGCGGCGGAATTGTTCTTAAGACCAACATAACCTACACAAACCGTTTGAAAGAAATGGCGGGAGACTGCATGATCCAACGTTGCCAGTTTAGAGACGGAGGACCAGATATTTGTCCTCCAGATTATAAGGAGAGTGATGATAAGATATTTTGGATCTATTTTTTTCTAAGGTTTATAGGAACTGTGTTATTGTCGGCTGGTATAACGATTATGGATCCTATAGCACTGACTATGATCGAAAAATATGGCGGAGATTTTGGGAGGGAACGGTTGTTTTCAAGTTTGGGCATGGCATTATTTTCGCCCATTACAGGAATGCTTATTGATATGAACTCAAAACGATTAGGCTATACCGACTACTCAGCAGCTTTTTACACCTACGATATTTTACTGGTTATATCAGCTATAACTGTCTACTTAATGCCTCTATCTACTAAATTACCTGCTGATGATATCTTCAAAGATATGTTATATATTCTAACTATGCCAAGAGTCGTACTTTTTATAATATTTTTGTTTGTCCTGGGAAATCTATGGGGCTTCATAGAATCATTCCTGTTTCTATATTTAAAAGACCTAGGAGCTCCAAATTATCTACTAGGTATAACAGTAACTGTAGGTACAATAAGCAGTATGCCATTCTTGTACGGAGCAGAAAAAATAACAAAGAAAATTGGACATGTAAATGTGATTATAATAGCGTTTTTCGCTCATGCTGGAAGATTAGTAGGATATTCTTTTCTTGAGTAAGTATTCAGTATAAAAGCACAAAGTACAAATAATAAACACAGAACATAGAACATAATTTAGCACCAGGGCATCGAACCCGCCAAAAACTGGGTTCGGTTTAGATTCAGGTTAATTTGTTTTTTGAAAGATGGGTTCGGGTGCGGTTCTGGTTCAAGCATTAATAAAATTTGCGGTTTTGTTCGCGGTACAGGTTCGAAATAATGTAAAATGAGAGCCGGAATTTACGCAAAACGCAACAAGAAACGAACACAATTTTCACGAAAAGTCAGCCCAGACAGCAACGCAGACGCCTAAGACGGCGATTATCGACTGTATTTACTTTTCGAACTAAAAATTAACCTGAACCGGAGTTGAACCCCGAACCTGAATTTTAATACTCGGTTCGGTTTAAAAATTAAAAATATATCTGGGGTTCGGTTCTCGGTTTGGGTTTCCTAAAATGTTACGGTTTGGTTCCGGTTTTGGTTCGGTTCAGGTTCGGGTTCGATGCCCTGTTTAGCACAGATTAATTTAGCATAGAAAACATAGAATTTTGTCAGGGGGTTTTATAAAGTCACACAAAAAACAGAGAAAATAAGAAGTAAAATAAGTACCTGTCATTTTCAAATAATAATAAGAATATTGAATGCTGAAGAATTTTTTTAAAACCAATGTGGTCAAACTGCACCATAACGTTATATTTTTTAATAGGATGATCTATACTTTTTATATATGTTGGTAAAGTTGAGGGTGTTCGATTGCGTGGCCGTCCAGTGTGTAAGTGGATGGATGTGATTGGTAGTGTTTTGAAGGAGCGTAAGTTTCCGAGTGGAAAGAGAAGAAGAGCATGTATGAATACGATTATGAAGGTAGCTGAGGCGAAAGAAGTTTGTCTGGATAGGAATGTGTGGCGAAGAATGATTGTTTCGTAATTATTGTGGTGTAAAGATGTATGGTTAGTAAGAATGTTTTATGAGACTGGAGAGACAGCTGAACTTTTATGTGGACGAGAAGAACGAAGTATGTTTGTACAGGAATGTGTAGCGAAAGATGATTTTTGTGTAACTATTATTGTGGTCCGGATGCGGTTATTCGCTACCGAAAATCGGTCACTTTAATATGTTATTATGTATGAATACGTTTATGAATGTGGCCGAGGTGAAAGAAGTGTGCATGGATAGGAATGTGTGGCGAAGGATGATTGTTGCGTAACTATTATTGTGGTCCGGATGCGGTTATTCGCTACCGAAAATCGGTCACATTAATATGTTCTTTGTATGAATGTTATGATGATTTTGGACAAGGCGAAAGAAGAATGTTTTTAAAGAGTTAAGTGATTCAGTGGAGCTCTTACTTTCATCCCTTTTCTTATTGTTTTCGGGTTTTTGCTAACCCACTAAGTGGGAAACGCGTGATTTTATGTATGTATGTATGTATACTTTTTATTCAACCATGTAATCATTTTATATCCTTACATAACAAAAATATCAAGAAAAATTGAATTGAAATTTAAATAAATTTTAATTTTATAGTTATTTTTCAGTAGGCTATGTACGAAAAACAAAAACTGCTATTTATCAATTTGAATGATTTAGTGCATAATTCCTATAGTTGCTAATTATAAACTTATTAACAAATATTTATATTTCGTTTTAATTTAAGCTCAATTTTTCTCATACATACCCTATTAAAAATATGACTTTAAATTTCTGCAAAAAGTAAAAGTCCCCCTTGATCTACAACAACTTTTATTTGAATGATTTTCTTTTATTCCCAATAATAAAGAAAATAATCGAGGTGTCCGTATCTGTGAAACACCTGTAGAAATGGGATCTTACAATAGCGCTAGTGTTCCAAGCCCAAAGCAATTTTTTTTACCCTTACCACATGTTTGACGTTGAAATGTCAGATACGTATTGGCGGTTGAAAATAACCTAAAACCTAAGTTTTAATATACTGTATTAAAGAATTACAATAATAAAACAGTAATAAAAGCAGCAAACAATCCACAAATGTTTTGGTATTTGAAACTCATGTGTGAAATAACAGATACGCATGCGCGTCACATGCGCACTGATGCGCACAACAAAAAACCAAACTTTTCTTATAACAGTGTCTAGTTTTGCATACACTGTGACCCTGTGACCTTCTAAATATTAAAATATTTGGGACTGGAACACTACTGCCATCTACAATAGTTTTGCGTTAAAGCTCCCACTAAAGCCGTATTTCTAATCATGTTTCAAATACTCTATGATTTTGATGGATTAACAACTTTTCAATACTTTTTATAGAAAAAAAAATCACTAAAATAGAAATTTGTAAGAATTAAAGCCATTTCTTAACACTGCCCAAGATAGCAAATTTGAATTGCTCCAACTTTAACTTTCATTAGACGAACTACATTGGGACCCTTTAAATATTTTAGGAATGAAAGAATCAAAATGAGCTTTCTAAAAATGAAATATACGCAAAAAGAAGAGTTTAAATATTGTAAAAGCAGAGAAAATGTTTTGACTCAAAATTCGATGACTATGTATGCATAATTAACAATTTAAAAAATATTTTAGGAACGCGTGGTGGTGTTTTCCCTTTGAAGCAATGGAATCTTTATCCGTCCATTTAATGTGGGTAGCAGCTGCTACCTATTGTGCCCTTTTGGCTCCCAAGAGTTTATTAGCTACATTAATAGGGGTAGTTGGAATGGCACACTTCAGTATAGGTATGTGTATCACTTACTATTGCAATTGCGCTAACAATTAACTGGTAAAGTCCGCGCGCTCAGAGAAAAAACTTGCGCAGAAAGCAAAATTCGTCCGGACGAGTCCAACTTATAAAAGTAGGGATGTTACGATGTTTTAACACAGAGCAGATAAACTAATACAGAAGCGACTCTCTTGTCGGCCCCTGTAATGTTTGTCTAGACGTGTCTATGACCTTGAGTGAGCTTTGGCCATCTTGTTTGTTGTATACATTCCCGCGAAATTTAAACATAAAAATGCTATTTTTTAAATAACATTTTAATAAATTTTAATTTCAAATAAAACTGAATTACTGAGGAAATAAATACAAAACAATAAATTAGAGAACTGTATCTCACAAAGGTAAATTAATAACTACGAGTACCTAGGCTACAAATTTCCGAAAAATAACCAAAAATTAAAACAACTCAACACGTGAAAACTGTCACAAAGTTTTGAAACAACGACTAACACACGTCGTTTACTCGAACACGCTCGAAATATTGCGATAACAACTGATGTCGCCATATGTATAAAACTAAATTTTTCTCTCTCTAATTTTAGTTTCCTTGTCTTCTTGTCGCTTCTGTATTAGTTTATTTGTTCTGTAGTTTTAACTCTGTATAGCGTGCAGATATTTTTTTAAATGTAATTTTGTTTTGCGCAATAAATGCTTTCAGTTTCATTGATTCAATTTTTGTTGTTTATTATTGCGAGTGATTTATACAGTCAACATTGTACGTTAGGTGGTACAACTTCTACTGCGCTCATGTTTTTTCTCTAAACGCACGGACTCTAATAAAAGAAGTACTGCGTATGCGTACTTGATGCCCTGACCAATAAGGCCTACCGGGCCACAGATGAAAAGATTTTTGTTTTACCTGGAGTGCTTTTAAAGCTGAAGTATTTCAGTAAATCCCAAAAAAATATGTTCGCATATACGATCAAGAATTAGTCTTTAAACTGAAACAAACAAGAAACAATATATTACTTAAGGTTTCAATTCATTTAAGGTACAATTTCAAAATTTATTATTTATTAAAAATTTGTGTATAAATATTTATACATATATAATTATTTATACATATATAATTTATGTTAATTATTTTTAAAATAAAACAATAACAAAAATAAAATCAGTAAATGTCTGTTGTCATATTCCCGCCATTTTACATATCTCAATAAAAATCAATAAACTATTGCCTTTTACAACTATTTTGACAATGGCAACTTTACATTTAGACAGGTAATGGAAGCTAAGTTATTTTAACCATAAGAGTGATTATTCAACGATATCTTAAAGGCATTCATAAATGAATAACGCAACCATTTCCTTTTATATTTTTCCATACATGCATAACTTCCATCAATTTCATACATCAAAACCACTGAACTTATAATATTAATGGGTACACTGATATCATATGGTATCATACAGCAACCATGGAGATAGAAATAAATATCTGTTTCTATGGTGTACTCGTATGGAGCACACCATTTTGGTGAGTTGACAGCGGTTGCAAACCTAACTTTTAGAGTTTTTGCATAAAAGAGATTGGTACTGTTTGGTAATTTTGCTTTTGGTAGTTTAACAACGCCATCTATGAGGTAAGCTAGGAGACGCACTTGTAACGGACAAAATAGTCTGATAGTCGGGGTAAGGGGAAAGGGGAATTAAGTTTAAATTTACAAGGAAGAAGAAGAAAAACGTGAGTTTTCAAATCGTGCCAACCTAAACTTCATACGGGCACTTTTCTATTTTTAATTCATTCTTATCCGTTCAGTTGTCAAAACAGGCACAAACACTCCATTATTCACACTTATTTCTAGAAAAAATGCATAGAGCCAGAGGACCGACTACGTTACATCCAACATGCATCACTCGCTTTTCTTTCAACCTTTCTTTCAATTCTGCCATCCCTGACATTATTTTACCCAAATATACAAAGCTATTGCATTCACTTGTTCCAGTTTCACTTCATCCATTAACACAATGCACTCTGTCCCCCAAGCAATTTTCTCAACAACAATTAAAATGAATATCAATCACTCAGTCTCAGTATATCAATAAAAATATGTCGAACATAAATTACAGACCCTTGATATTGTAAATTTCATTATTTTACATTGTTTTAGAAATGAATACAGGCATATTTTAAAAAGTTTCTACAGATACCTAACCTTTTTTATAAAAACAAATTTTGGCCACATATCTTATTAAATTGAATGATTTCAAAGCAAATATTTGTTATAAAGTAAACTTCACACCCTTAACAAAATAAATAATACAAATAAATCAATTATTTACCTTTATTTCCCAGAGAAAATTAAAAACAAAAACTCGTTTGAACCGGTTGCGGTTGTGTTTGTTGAACACAAAACAAAAATGGACGACTGATTTGAATAACCGGAGTCAACAGTATATCAATTTTCATATACTGCAAATTTATTTAAAATTTATAAATACCTAATTGTTTATAGGTTATTTATGTTAATAAAAGTCAGAAATAGAAATTAATATAAATACAAAATAATATAGTAGTAGCTATTACGACATTATCCCGCCATTTTTCTACATGTCAATCATTTTGATGACTCAAGTTGTTTAATATGGCGTTTAAAAGCAAATATTTGTTATAAAGTAAACTTCAAACCCTTAACAATTAAATAATACAAATAAATCAATTATTTACCTCTATTTCCCAGGGAAAATTAAAAACAAAAACTCATTTGAGACAGTTGTGTTGAAAACAAAACAACATGAACGACTGATTTGAACAACCGGAATCAACAGTTTATCAATTTTCATATATTGCAAATTTATTTAAAATGTATAAATACGTAATTGTTTATACATTATTTATGTCAATAAAAGTCAGAAATAGAAATTAATATAAATACAAAATAGTATAGCAGCAACTGTTAGGAAATTTTCCCGCCATTTTTGTACATGTCAATAATTTTGATGACTTAAGTTGTTTAATTTTGCGTTTAAAAGCGAATATTTGTTATAAAGTAAACTTCACACCCTTAACAAATAAATAATACAAATAAATCAATTATTTACCTATATTTCCCAGAGATAATTAAAAACAAAAACTCATTTGAGACAGTTGTGTTGAAAACAAAACAACATGACCGACTGATTTGAACAACCGGAGTCAACAGTATATCAATTTTCATATATTACAAATTTATGTAAAATTTATAAATACCTAATAGTTTATACATTATTTACGTCAATAAAAGTCAGAAATAGAAATTAATATAAATACAAAATAGTATAGTAGTAACTGTTAGGACATTTTCCCGCCATTTTTGTACATGTCAATAATTTTGATGACTTAAGTTGTTTAATTTTGCGTTTAAAAGCGAATATTTGTTATAAAGTAATCTTCACACCCTTAACAAATAAGTAATACAAATAAATCAATTATTTACCTCTATTTCCCAGAGAAAATTAAAAACAAAAACTCAGTTGAGACAGTTGTGTTGAAAACAACATGGCCGACTGTTTGGAACAACCGGAATCAACAGTATATCAATTTTCGTATATTGCAAATTTATTTAAAATTTATAAATACCTATTTATACATTATTTATGTCATTATGTCAATAAAAGTCAGAAATAGAAATTAATATAAATACAAAATAGTATAGTAGTAACTGTTAGGACATTCTCCCGCCATTTTTGTACATGTCAATAATTTTGATGACTTAAGTTGTTTAATTTTGCGTTGAAAAGCGAATATTTGTTATAAAGTAAACTTCACATCCTTAAGAAATAAATAATACAAATAAATCAATTATTTACCTCTATTTCCCAGACAAAATTAAAAACAAAAACACATTTAAGACGGTTACAGTTGTGTTGAACACAAAACAACATGGCCGACTGATTTGAACAACCGGAGTCAACAGTATATCAATTTTCATATATTGCAAATTTATTTAAAATTTATAAATACCTAATTGTTTATACATTATTTATGTTAAAAAAATTCCGAAATACAAAACGATATAAATATAAAATAGTATATTAGTAACTGTTAGGACATTCTCCCGCCATTTTTGTACATGTCAATAATTTTGATGACTTAAGTTGTTTAATTTTGCGTTTAAAAGCGAATATTTGTTATAAAGTAAACTTCAAACCCTTAACAAATAAATAATACAAATAAATCAATTATTTACCTATATTTCCCAGAGAAAATTAAAAACAAAAACTCATTTGAGACAGTTGTGTTGAAAACAAAACAAAATGGACGACTGATCTGCGTAACCGGAGTCAACAGGATATCAATTTTCATATATTGCAAATTTATTTAAAATTTATAAATACCTAATTGTTTATATATTATTTATGTCAATAAAAGTCAGAAATAGAAATTAATATAAATACAAAATAGTAGAGTAGTAACTGTTAAGGCATTTTCCCTCCATTTTTGTACATGTCAATAATTTTGATGACTTAAGTTGTTTAATTTTGCGTTTAAAAGCGAATATTTGTTATAAAGTAAACTTCACATCCTTAAGAAATGAATAATACAAATAAATCAATTATTTACCTCTATTTCCCAGGGAAAATTAAAAACAAAAACTCATTTGAGACAGTTGTGTTGAAAACAAAACAAAATGGACGACTGATCTGCGTAACCGGAGTCAACAGGATATCAATTTTCATATATTGCAAATTTATTTAAAATTTATAAATACCTAATTGTTTATATATTATTTATGTCAATAAAAGTCAGAAATAGAAATTAATATAAATACAAAATAGTAGAGTAGTAACTGTTAAGGCATTTTCCCTCCATTTTTGTACATGTCAATAATTTTGATGACTTAAGTTGTTTAATTTTGCGTTTAAAAGCGAATATTTGTTATAAAGTAAACTTCACATCCTTAAGAAATGAATAATACAAATAAATCAATTATTTACCTCTATTTCCCAGGGAAAATTAAAAACAAAAACTCATTTGAGACAGTTGTGTTGAAAACAAAACAAAATGGACGACTGATCTGCGTAACCGGAGTCAACAGGATATCAATTTTCATATATTGCAAATTTATTTAAAATTTATAAATGCCTAATTGTTTATATATTATTTATGTCAATAAAAGTCAGAAATAAAAATTAATATAAATACAAAAAAGTAGAGTAGTAATTGTTAGGGCATTTTCCCTCCATTTTTGTACATGTCAATAATTTTGATGACACAAGTTGTTTAATTTTGTGCTTAAAAGCGAATATTTGTTATAAAGTAAACTTCACATCCTTAAGAAATAAATAATACAAATAAATCAATTATTTACCTATATTTCCCAGACCAAATTAAAAACAAAAACTCATTTGAGACGGTTGTGTTGAAAACAAAACAACATGGACGACTGATTTGAATAACCGCCGGAACCAACAGTATATCAATTTTCATATATTGCAAATATATTTAAAATTTATAAATACCTAATTGTTTATACATTATTTATGTCAATAAAAGTCAGAAATAGAAATTAATATAAAATACAAAATAGTATAGTAGTAGGTAACTGCTAGGACATTTTCCCGCCATTTTTGTACATGTCAATAATTTTGATGACACAAGTTGTTTAATTTTGCGTTACCAATATATCAAACAAATCATTGAAATACAATACAATTAACGTATAAACTCAGTAGTATCAAAGCAAAATCTAATATTGCCAAATAAGTTCTTCGTAATTGATTGCAACAATAAGTTCTTCACAATAGGAATAAATCAATAAAAATGTACCAAACAAAAATTATAGTCCCTTGTTATTGTAAATTTAATAATTTTATATTGTTATTGAAATGAATATACATATTTTAAAAAGTTTCTGCAAGTATCTAAACTTTTCTTATAGAAACAAACTTTGGCGGTACACCTAACCAAATATCTCGAATATCTTGTAAAATATAATGAAAAAATGCATTATTTATAGTTTACTTTCATAATTAGATCCTTAACTAAAGATATTTATAGTATAGTGTAGTAGTATTATAATTATTTACCTTTATTTCCACGGAAATGTCGAAAACAAAAAATTCGTCTCTTGACGTTAAACTGTGCAAGTTGACACAAAACAAGCAACTAACGATAGGTACTACTCAAGTCAATTGAGACATCAATTTTTATAATAAAAATAATAAATTAAATAATTTGTTCATAATAAAAATCGAAATTTGGGTACTAATTTAATATATTAAATAAATTGAAACATATAATAAATAAAAATAATTCTGTAGGTACTTAACAATTTCCCGCCATTTTCGCATACATCGGCAAAATTAAATAAATTATTGCACTTTATATGCATTTTCGGTGAGACAATTCTATATTTAGACAGATTACGGCACATAAGTCATTTTAACCTTTTGAGTGATTAACAACAGTGCAAAAGGCATTCATATATGGATGCAAATAAGAAATACGTGTATGCATAAATATAAATGTAATTAATTGTATTGAAAGTAGAGTAGAACTGTATGTACAATGGGGTCCTCCACTCTAATTTTTTTATTATTTTAAATTAAAGTTCGTTTAATTTTGAAGCATTAAAAAATTTAGTTGTCTTTAGTTTAACTGCATTTTTAAAGTCAATATGATGTCACGGCGACACTCCTATCTTTCTCTCGCTCTGCACCAGACTCTATAGTAGGCTGCGAGAGAAAGATAGCAATAATTTGACGTCACAGTGGCACTGACAATAAATTTCAAATATCTCGTAAAGTAATTAATAAAAAATGTTTTTTTTTTGTATCTTAATCGTTATTTATTGAGTAGTACTTTAAGTACAAATTGTACATTTTATTATATTTTGTTATGGTGGAGGGCCCCATTATATTTACTCTTTCTAAAGAAATTTATCAAATTTCTCATAAATCACTTCTTGTTTAAACTTAACGAGAATGAATTATTATTGTAACTATCAACGAAAATCAACTGACGAATGAAAAAAAACCCACAAAATATGGATAGTATTAATAAAAATTGATTAATTTCAAAAGTTTGTAATTTTATTTTTTCTAATACAAACTTATTTTGTGATAAATGCATTATTGAAGGGTGTCTCTGTCTATTACTAACTAATTACTTATTTTAGAATATTTATTACTAATTTTATTATACTTTTTGACGTTATACTACTTTCGTCTATATATACAATCTCCTATATCCTATAAACAATGCAAATTCTCCTATATTTTCAATAATTCAATAAACAGAATAAAATCAGAGTTACTAATAACTGTAAATTTTGAAATGAAACAATTTAATAAAAATATTTATTGAAAAAAGCTCAAAACCTCGGAAAGTATAATAACTAACATTTTTTTTGTTAGTGATGATATTCTAATTAAAAGTTTGAAATTAAAATGTATTCTATATATTCCAGTGGCCGCGTGCCAGAGTGTCTACTCGCGAACCTGGGGAACCGGGTTCGATCTCGACCCCCGACCGACGCCAAATATTTCGAATTTTAAATGGCACAAAAGTGACCCCTATGGTGTACTCTCCACGTCAGCAATGAGTGCCCGTGAGGTGACGCCTGGTAAACCCCCGCACGGTACAAATATGTCGTCATCATTACCGATATCTGTGATAAAGCAGATTGTGGCAAACTCAGAAATGGGTAATATGCCGTGATGATATATTTATTTATATTCACTAAATCTCCTATATTTTTTTGACATTCAGTTATTATTATTATATATATATATCATCACGGCATATTACCCATTTCTGGGTGTGCCAGTATCTACAACACATATAGACATCGATAATGATGACGATATATTTTACCGTGTGGGCGCTTACCAGGCGTCACCTCACGGGCACTCATAACTGTTGTGGAAAGTGCACCACAGGGGTCACTTTTGTGTCAATTAAAATTGGAAATATTGTCGGGATCGAACCCGGTTCCCCAGGTTCGCGACCAGACACTCAGGCACGCGGCCACGGGACCCCATAAATAAAACATTAAACATTGTAAAATCACTATTTCACTTCTGAAGCTATGTGGCAAAGTAAATATATGACAAAACGCAACTTAATGAGGGATGACAAAACAAATTTACAGAAAAAAGAGGTGAAAATCCATAAATGTTCTTACCAATTTTCTGCTAAGAGAATTTACTTCTTGTACACTACACCTCTCTCATATAACTGAGTGAGTTTTCTTAAGGAAGTTATCATAAATGAATCGAGAACGACAGACTCAAAAATGTTTAACAATACGTTCACAATAGCTGTTGACAAAATATATGTACATTCTTTTTGTTTTAAACAACTCCTTACGCGTTATACGCAACGCAGTCATAACAGTTCACTAGGTGCTCAAATTACACATGATAAAGTTCCAACACCTTGACTTCATAAAACATATAATTCATGTTTAATATTTATTTGAAAAAAATAAATTAGCGCATTATAATTAATCTTCCATTATGCGCAAAACGATGTACCTATGTCCCCGATATGTTAGAGTAAATTGTTTTACATTGTTTCGTTTCCGGTAGCGATTTTTGCGAAACATTCTTCAAATAAATAAAAGACACGATCAACTTCACGGCGTCGACTGGGCGATGGACAACTGGGCGATAACCAATTAGACGCCGTCTTGGCGATAAAATAATAGATTTGTAAAAAAATTATGCGTTATCAAATTAAATGCTTACTATATGCGTGCAAAAAAATTAAATTTCTATTGACGACGGTATAAATTCGTCGTGATTGCTGTAATCTTATATACTTAATAATTAACACAACAAATTGTACATAGTTTTGAGATTGTTTATTAGTAGTAACCATGATTATTATTTAGCCCACTTTTTGAAAAAAAAGATATAGTTAAATTCGGTTTCTCAGAATTTTTTGTACCATGTCCAATAGAAAGAACATCAAATACTTGAACATAGTTTTGTACCATGTCACTTAAAATGACAGACACTAAGAATTGTTTTGAATCAAATCCAGGGGCAATAAGATTTCTTGTTTCTGTCACCTACTTCTGGATATAGTACAATAAAAATAATAATAAATAGTGTGGACAGGGTAAAAAACATTTTTTATTTGATTTTGTTTATAAATTTTTATGTTATTTTGAACCATGCCAAATTAGGTCCTTTTGTATCTCGAAAATATTTAAAAATATAATTTAACAAATTTCATATAAAGTCAAGGAAAATGAAACTATATAAACAAAAAAATTTCAACATGTTTATTAATTATTCATTCATTACAATAAAAATTTAATTTTTTGAAGCAGTTTTTCTCGAAAGTAAAATTTGTGGACATAGTTAGCCGACGATTTTATTCTACGGATGAGAAATTGGATTGCTCTAATTTATTTTTAAAACTTGATAGAGTGTCTGGTCGCGAACTTGGGAAATCGGGTTCGATCCCGACCGACGCCAAATATTTCCAATTTTAAAAGGCACAAAAGTGATTCCTGTGGTGCACTCTCCACGCCAGCAACGAGTGCCCGTGAGGAGACGCCTGGTAAACGCCCGCACGGTATAAATATGTCATCATCATTACCGAAATGTGTGTACAACACAGATTGGCACACTCACAAATGGGTAATATGCCGTGATGATATATTTATTTATATTTATTTAATAGAAAAAAGTAAAAGAAATATTGTGCCAAACGGATAAATTTGTGACATTGCTATGTTGCAATCAATAATTGTAAAAATTTTGATTGCAACAAACGATATTTTGATTATTACCTAATAATATTGATTACAACAATGAAACTAACAAAGATAATTCCATTTAAATCTAGCATTTTGTGAAGAATCAAAAATCTAGTTTAAAGCGTGTGTTAATTTGCAAATTATATTTTGCACAAAGACGCCTTATATCCACGGAGCAGCAATGCCCATTACTTAAAAATGTGAATAAAATATTGGTCAAATATATTAAAATCATCATACTTTGAAGCATGTCTCATGACTTTCCTTAAATAAAAATTAATATAACATCACGGCATATTACCCATTTCTGGGTGTGCCATTATCTACACATATGTAGACATCGGTAATAATGACGATATATTTTACCGTGTGGGCGCTTACCAGGAGTCACCTCACGGGCACTCATAACTGGTGTGGCGAGCTCACCACAGGGGTCACTTTTGTGCCATTTAAAATTGGAAATATTTGGCGACCAGACACTCAGGCACGCGGCCACGGGACCCCATAAAATATAAAGACATAGGGCTGTGTAGTTAGTCTTTTAAGATCAGAGACACTCGATTACAACAATTAAAAAGTTAAAATATAAATGAAAATATTTTTAAAATAAATTATTTTCCTATGCTATTGTAGATTTAATAAGTTGATATTGTTTTTGAATGTAATACATACATTCCTTTCCTACAGATATCCAAGTTATAGTAATACAATTTGATGACAAAACCATTTTTTTCGAAAATTTAGTTAAATGTAATGAATAAACGTGTTTTTTTTTAAATTTGATTTAAATAGTAGATCTTTAACTATAATTATTTATATTTTAAAATAATTACCTTTTTTCCATAGAGATAAGTTGGAAACAAAAAAAAAAAAGTCTTTAACTGTGCAAACTACTAAGATGCCATTATTCAACATAGACATAGGTACTACTCATGTCAATTAGAACCATCAGAATTTGAGTATTGTTCGAGATATTGTTATATTTTATATCTATTATTTCAGAGAAACCGATTTAAAAAAAGATATCACTTGATGATTCGAGTTGTTTAACTTTACCAATTAAATACATTAAACAAATCATTGAAATACAATATAATTAATATATAAAATCTAAAATATAATATTGCAAAAATAAGATTTTCATAATTGATTGCAACAATTAACAAGTTCTTCGTAATATGAATAAATCAATAAAAATGTATCAAACACAAATTTATAGTCTCTGAATATTGTAAATTTCATTATTTTATATTGTTTTAGAAATGAATACAGTTTCTGTAGATATCTAAGCTTTTCATATAGGATTTTTTTGGTGTACCTAACCGAATGTTGTGAAAATCTAATAAAATATAATGAATAAATGCGTCATTTTTAGTTTAATTTTATAGTTACAGCCTTAACTAAATATGTTTATAGTTTATTATAATTATTTACCTTTTATTCCATAGAAATCAGTCAAAAACAAAAAATTCGTCTCTTGACGTTAACTGAGTAAGTTGACACAACACAACTTATGTGGTACTACTCAAGTCAATTGAGACATCAATTTTCATAATAAAAAAAATGGAATATATTTTATTCACAACCATCAGAATTTGAGTATTGTTGGAGGGATTGTTTGTTATATTTTATATCTATTATTTAAATTTAAAAAAATTATCTCTTGATGATTCGAGTTGTTTAACTTTACCAATTTAATATATCAAACAAATCATTGAAATACAATATAATTAATACATAAAATCAAAAATATAATATTGTAAAAATAAGTTTTTCGTAATTGATTGCAACAATTAACAAGTTCTTCGTAGTATGAATAAATTAATAAAAATGTATCAAACGCAAATTATAGTCTCTGAATATTGTAAATTTTATTATTTTATATTGTTTTAGAAATGAATACAGTTTCTGCAGATATCTAAGCTTTTCATATAAAATTTTTTTGGTGTACCTAACCGAATATTGTGAAAATCTAATAAAATATAATGAATAAATGCGTCATTTTTAGTTTAATTTTATAGTTACGGACTTAACTAAATATGTTTATAGTTTATTATAATTATTTACCTTTTATTCCATAGAAATCAGTCAAAAACAAAAAAATTCGTCTCTTGACGTTAACTGAGTAAGTTGACACAACACAACTTAATGTGGTACTACTCAAGTCAATTGAGACATCAATTTTCATAATAATAATAATAAAAAAATGGAATATATTTTATTCACAACTATTAGAATTTGAGTATTGTTTAAGGTATTGTTTGTTATATTTTATATCTATTA
This sequence comes from Ophonus ardosiacus, assembly GCA_943142095.1. Taxonomy (NCBI): domain Eukaryota; kingdom Metazoa; phylum Arthropoda; class Insecta; order Coleoptera; family Carabidae; genus Ophonus; species Ophonus ardosiacus. The sequence continues at coordinate 43,600,197 of OW964833.1, read as the reverse complement.
TTTAAGAGAAACCAATTTTAAAAAATTATCTCTTCATGATTCGAGTTGTTTAACTTTACCAATTTAATATATCGAACAAATCATTGAAATACAATATAATTAATACATAAAATCTAAAATATAATATTGCGAAAATAAGTTTTTCATAATTGATTGCAACAATTAACAAGTTCTTTGTAATAAGAATAAATCAATAAAATTGTATCAAACACAAATTATAGTTTCTGGATATTGTAAATTTCATTATTTTATATTGTTTTAGAAATGAATACAGTTTCTGCAGATATCTAAACTTTTCTTATAGAAATCTTTTGATGTACCTAACCGAATGTTGTGAAAATCTAATAAAATATAATGAATAAATGCGTCATTTTTAGTTTAATTTTATAGTTACGGCCTTAACTAAATATGTTTATAGTTTATTATAATTATTTACCTTTTATACCATAGAAATCAGTCAAAAACAAAAAATTCGTCTCTTGACGTTACCTGAGTAAGTTGACACAACACAACTTATGTGGTACTACTCAAGTCAATTGAGACATCAATTTTCATAATAAAAAAAATGGAATATATTTTATTCACAACCATCAGAATTTGAGTATTGTTGGAGGGATTGTTTGTTATATTTTATATCTATTATTTAAATTTAAAAAAATTATCTCTTGATGATTCGAGTTGTTTAACTTTACCAATTTAATATATCAAACAAATCATTGAAATACAATATAATTAATACATAAAATCAAAAATATAATATTGTAAAAATAAGTTTTTCGTAATTGATTGCAACAATTAACAAGTTCTTCGTAGTATGAATAAATTAATAAAAATGTATCAAACGCAAATTATAGTCTCTGAATATTGTAAATTTTATTATTTTATATTGTTTTAGAAATGAATACAGTTTCTGCAGATATCTAAGCTTTTCATATAGAAATTTTTTGGTGTACCTAACCGAATGTTGTGAAAATCTAATAAAATATACTGAATAAATGCGTCATTTTTGGTTTAGTTTTATAGTTACGGCCTTAACTAAATATGTTTATAGTTTATTATAATAATTTACCTTTTATTCCATAGAAATAAGTCGAAAACAAAAAATTCGTCTCTTGACGTTAACTGAGTAAGTTGACACAACACAACTTATGTGGTACTGCTCAAGTCAATTGAGACATCAATTTTCATAATAACAATAAAAAAATGGGATATATTTTGTGGACAGCAATCAGAATTTTGGTATTGTTATAATATTTTTATGACAGTATTTCGTTATTTTTGAATATCTCATTAAGATTAAAAGAATTATTGCATTTTGTACCCATTTTATGCGTGACAGCTATTGCTATAGGTACATAGATGTATGGGAATAGTAATATTACTATATTCAAATTTACAAAAATAATTAAGTTTTATTAACTGATTACAACAATTAACAGGTTACAAGGTCACCAGATCGTCTAATTTTAATTAACAAAGTAACTAAGGAAGAGTATGTCATTACCTTATAGTATATAACCCAGGTTCCCATTTGAAATTCTGAACCTGAGTGTTGTTACGCTTACTTCTGGTGTTCTGGTAAATTTCGGAAATCGAGACTAGTACCATTAAATTCTTCAAATAGGATTATGTTATACTACTTTTCTTCATGAATCTCTAGGACGACGTAGCTCAGAAAAAAGCCTGGGACAGGTTCTTTAAAACACCGGATATACATTTAAAAAATAACAAAGTTTCTACATACTATACGTTATCCTTGCTGAGGATAACATTAAAGTTTTCATATCACTATATTTTTTTCTCAGGTCGAGGTAGTGGAAGTTTCTTTGGTGCAAATTTAATCGAAAAAGTCGGAATTCGAGAATCATTCCGATTTATGGGTCTAGGTGCGGTTACTGCAGGAATATTATATGCAATAATCAACTTCGTGTGGCTCAGAAAATTAACACTACCAGGACAAGAACAGGATGAAGAAGCACCAGGTATGTGACCTAGGGCCGGCTCAAGATATATAGGCAGGCGCCCTAAGCCAAATTATATTAGCGTGCCACCACCCATTACAAAAATTATTTCTGTTTTTTTTTTTGGACTTAAAACAAAAAGACAAACTTAAAAGTTGATAATATATAAATTATAATCATTAGCAATGAAAACACTATGAAATTTACAAAATCAACATAAAAAAAATCTTCCGTTAATTTAATGTATTTTGTACAAATCCCATACCAAAAGTTCATTGGAAAATATTCTATATATCCAGTAAAATTGTAACACAAACATAATACAATTTTTTTACGAATTCCATACAGAAAGTTCCTTGGAATATATTCTATAAATTCAATAAAATTATAACATGAATATACATTATGTATACTCATATATACATACTCTAAAAATGCGTACACTTACGTAACATTCTCTTTACAATCAAATAATATTACTACCAAGTATATATCTCTACCAATTTTTGAATTATTGCCCCAAAAGTCAATATACCCCACATTTAGATAAAAACTTCAAAATTTTCAAAAATCTAATTTTTATGTATCTAGATACTTCTCAATGAGCTGATTCCAAATTTTGAAACCGCAGGTCGATATCTCTTTTCGTTTTCGAGATATTTAGATTCAAAGTTTTGCTCAAAGCTGCCCATTTTTGGGTATTAACCCAAAAATGGGTGGAGATATGAATTTGGCGACAACACCATTCGATTCTACGGGCAAAATTACATAAGTACACCAATTTTCAGAATTTTTGAACACCGCATACAATCTCTAAAGTAAAATAACTGAAAATGGCCAAAAATCGCAAAAATCGTAAGGGGTACCCCTTACGATTTTTTCAGATTTTGGCCACTTTCAGGGGTTTTCAAACTTTTATTCATAAAAAATGAACCGGTTGGATAAAAATTATGAAAATTGGTATACTTATGTATTTTTATCCGTAGAATCGAATGGTGATGTCGCCAAATTCATATCTCCACCCATTTTTGGGTTATTACCCAAAAATGGGCAGTTTTGAGCAAAAGTTAAAATCTAAATATCTCGAGAACGAAACGAGATATGGACCTGCGGTTTCAAAATTTGGAATCAGTGCATTGAGAAGAATCTAGATGCATAAAAATTAGATTTTTGAAAATTTTGAAGTTTTTATCTAAATATGGGGTATATTGACTTTTGGGGCAATTATTCAAAAATGGGTAGAGATATAAACTTGGTAGTAATATTATTGGAAAGACAGAGAATCTTCTTCAACTGCGCATACTTGCTCCTTTATATTATCTTTATTTACTGTAGAAAAATATTTAATTACACGTTGCCGTTATGCAGGGTTTTACAGAAAGATACCCTAGATCTATTTACAGCGATACAAGTTACAGAAAGTACAATTTGTGAATAAGATGTGCGAAAAGGTTTTCAAATAAATTTTTCAAAATTGTGAAGAAATTTGAAAAGAATAACAAGCAGACAGAATTTTAGATATAATGTAAATTCAGAGAACCCTGAAGATTATTTCCAAATAAGCTTATTTTTATAAATTTTGGACTTAGTCATCCAACAATTAAAAGAAAGTTTTACAAAAGATTACTGGTGAGAAATGTGCACCCCCTTCCAAAATTTTCTAGCTACGCCACTAGATATTTCACTCTTGTTCGATAATTAACTATTCTCTTCCTTAGATGAAACAGAAAAACTAAAAAATGGCTCCCCCGAACCCAAATTCAAGAACGCCTCGACTATGGTAAGCTTCGAACGTTTGAGCCTCGTTATGGAGTACAACGCCATTGGATCTCTTACTTCTTTGGGACGAAACAGCAAAAGTGTTACGATGGATCATGGTTTAATTGGCAGGGCGAGGAGTTCAAGCATCCGCCGAGGAAGCTACAGCGTGGGATGGCTGAAGCAACCTAGAGGAAGCACTAGTGCCAGCAAGGTGGATCTATTGAAGATAGGGAATGAGGTAGGGAGGTATTCCAATCCGCAATTATTGAAGAGATCGGGAAGTTTAAAACATGGAAACAACAGTATCAGTAGGGTAAGAGAGAAAAGATAATAAAGAATGAGCCAAAAAGGAGTACCGCATTTCAAATTTTTGTTTTATCAAAACAATGAAAGATGCAAAAATGTTCATTGTAACACAAGAAAGAATATATAGGATGTTCCTTTCATTTTGTCTACTTTTGCTATCTCGTGAACTATAAGAGCTACGAGGACGGTTAATTAGTAAACAATGGGGGATTCCAGCTCAATCGAATTAAAGGAAAATAGTAAAAAAATACGAATGTATATGCTGAAAAACGAATATTAATAAAAAAATTAAATGGTATAATTGAGATATTTCGGAATTAAAGGGTTTTTTGTTATAGCGCTTCGACACTAATATAAAATCTATATATAATATTTTGATTGGCGACCGAAAGACCACCTATACATGCATTACAAATAGCGTGTTAGGAGGTGGGGATTACTACCAATGGAAGTTAAGAAATTCAAATTCGAAAGAAGGGGCTAACATTCCTGTACTGCAGTTTCCAAACAGTTTTTATTTTAACATAAATTTCTTGCATTAAACTTAATAATTTAAATACACCTGTAATTATAAAGTCACGTCAATCTTTTCAAAATTCGGGAGACCATAACTCGCTTATTAATAAGAATTTTTTCACCGGATTTTCATCAATAGTCTTAGTTTTCCTAATATTTTCAGATGAATTATAAAAAAAAAAAATGGTGGAATCCCCCATTCTATTTTACTAGACCATTGAAATAAGCGTGGTTCTCAAACTGTGGGAACCAACTTTGTTATTTTAATTAAAATAAATAAATATATCGTCACGGCGCATTACCCATTTCTGTGTGCCAATCTGCTTTATCGCAAATATCGGTGATGATGATGACATATTTCTACCGTGCGGGCGCTTACCAGGCGTCACCTCACGGGCACTCATTGCTGGCGTGGAGAATACACCACAGAGGTCACTTTTGTGCCATTTAAAATGACTCTCTCATTTTGCCATTTTTCAGTTTAATATCGATCACTTATAACACTACTTGTATACATCAAAAATATAAACACAAATAACGTTTAACAGTTACTTGACAGTCAAAATTTATAGAGACTTTTAAGAAAAAGTAACGTAGTTTCAGTTTTTCTTTAAAAGATTTAAGTCTATCCGTTTGTCTCTCTTGCACTCATGTGATTGTGCGAGAGAGAAAACTTTTCAAGTCACTTGAAAAGAAAAACTTAATCGCGTAATGCACGCTTAACAAATTCTGACAGATAAAATATCAAATACTTTGTTATCTTTTTTTCCAAAATGCCATAGCTAAACAGAGACAGATATCACTAAAAATATGTTAAATTTCACACTCTTCGAGACGAGAAATCTCGAGTACGAGACGAGACGAGAATCGAGAAATATCTCGTCTCGACAGAATCACTAGCGATGAACAAAAAAATACATTAATATACTCTTTCTTGTCACTCACAATGATTTTTTTTGTATCTTTTGTAATTTGTATGTGGGACTTTACGGCTCATCCTGTATTTAATTATAAATAAAAATGATATTAAAACTATTTACTAACTTCAGATGTTGACTTGAACCAGTGCGCATTCTTTAATATTGGTTTCATTTGCCGTGAATTTAGTTATTTGACTTTTGTGACTTTATAAATAGGTTAAATTTTTAGTGTCCCACACTCTACTAGGGCTGTGTGATCTTAGAAATTTGAAATCGATTTTCGATCTTTAAATAAAATCGATTGGTTGCGATTGATAGAAATCTAATAGAAATCGAAATATTAATCCAAAAAATCGATTTTAATAAAGAACTAAAAAATCGATCTTTCTTGATAAGAAGTTTCTATTATGCATACGCACATCAAATCACGAAATACAACTAACGAATTAAGATATAACGCGCGTCTGCTGAAATCGAGATTTTTTTTTCATCGACCTTTGAATAAATCTATTTTTTTGATAAACTAATCTTTAAGAATCTAGAAGATCGATATGTTTTAGAAAGATTGATTTTCCGGAATCCGGATAAATGCAGTATTAATTGACCGATCTTTTTTAAAAAATCGATTTTGCAATTGATCGATTTTTTCTATTAATCCATCTTTTAGAAAAGATCAATCCGATTTTTTTAAAAAGGGATCGATCAATCGATCTTTTCGCAGCCCTAGTACCTACCTCTCTTTTTTGGGACTATTACATCACAATCTTTTCCCAAAAACTTTTTTTTTCGGGTAGGTATTATTAATTTGTCAAGTAATAAAAGAAGCTACTTTATTTTATGTCTTCCAACTTCCACTAAGAAAAACAGGAACTATTTCAATTTATTTTTGACATCCGATGTAGAATTGGTGTCAGAATCAACTGTTATAACAATAAATCTTATTTAATGTTGTAATAAACTCATAGTAAACTAAAATAGAAGTTTTAGGTCGACACATCAAATATTAATATTGACTTTGTATGTGTTTTTGTTGCAGCTAAGTCAGAATTCTCACATATCTATCCCAGGAAACATCGATCAAGACAGAATTAATCGCCGAGATTCAATCCTCGAAGAAATCGAAGAAATTATTGATGACAAGTCAAAGAAAGATTCTCCCAAAAATTCCACCAACATTGAATCAGAAAAGTAACAGCAATAGAAACTAAATTATAAATACATTCTGTAAATTATTCGCATGTGCAATACATAAACAAAACCATGTAAAATATAAAAATATATTTGTTAATATATTTGTACTGAATACTCAGTGAAATTATTTCATTTAATGGGGAAGTTTAGCATGGTAAAAATTCTACATGACATACTATTTTCTCACAAATATAACACAAATGACTGCTGAAATTGAAATTAAAATTATTGCTCCATTTATTTATAATTAATATTTTTTGGGTAAACTTTAAGTACGTCACAAGTCAGTTATGCGCAAACTCAGACAGAACGGTGAAATCGAACTACTTGAACGTAGGTCGTAACAAAGCGTAAAAGCGCTTCACTGGTAACCGTAACCGCGTGCGTCAGTGTACCAGTCGATATACGTTGCGCCAAGCCTCTACCGACGTCATCACAGCTTAAAATCGGCTTTTCCGGAAAATCTGCACATTTTTGAAAAAAATAAAACATGTTACATCATTTTTCAAGTCATTTCCCATGGAATAAAAAAATAAAAAAAAAATCGCTAAACTTCCCCATTATCGTTTGCACATTCCAGGATGAACTTTTTGAGAAAAGTTTAATAGGCACCACAGGAATTTTCGATCTTCTTTTATTTCTGAGCTATATGTAAAAACTCGTTTTTCGCTTATTTCGAAAATATTTCATATCTTATTTTTTTTAATAATGGGGTCCTCAACTCTATTTTTTTTATTATTATTTTAAATGAAAGTTCGTTTAAGTTTGAAGCAATTCGTAGTTTAAAAAATTCTTAATTGACTTAAGTTTAACTGCATTTGATTTTTAGTCAATATGACGTCACGGCGACACTTTTATCTTTGTCTCACTCCGCACCAGACTCTACAGTAGGCTGCGAAAGAAAGATAGCAATAGTGTGACGTCACTTTTATTATTTTAAATGAAAGTTCGTTTAAGTTTGAAGCAATTCGTAATTTAAAAAATTCTTAATTGACTTTAGTTTAACTGCATTTGATTTTTAAAGTCAATATGACGTCACGGCGACACTTCTATCTTTGTCTCGCTCCGCACCAGACTTACAGTAGGCTGCGAGAGAAAGATAGCAATAGTGTGACGTCACAGTGGCAACAAATATCTCCTAAAGTAATTATTAAAAAAATGTTTTTTTTATCTTAATCGTTATTGAGTAGTACTTTAACTACAAAAAGCACATTTTATTATTTTTTGCTATAGTGGAGGACCCCATTGTATTACTATTTCTTGTTTTCTTCAGGCCCGTGGAGAGCCATTACGGGCCCTGGGGCTAAATCAAACTACCCCCCCCCCCCCCTCCCATGTAAAATATTTTCAATATGTTATTCATCAAGGTAACATAAAATAAACACAAAATATTCATTGCCTATGATTATCAAAAACTAAATAAAAATTATAACCAGAAAGAATTATACCTGTACTTAAACAAATTGAGTTTTTTTACCTAATTTTGGGGTTCTTACCCCGTCTGCCCCCACCCCCCCCCCCCCCCCTCTCGTCAGGCCTGGTTTTCTTCAAAGGAATTATTCTAACATTCCCTATATAACGAATTTCAAATAGACACCCGAATGTGGCCCCTGTTCCTGTGAATTATTTTGGGACACCTAATAACGTTTTACAATAATTATTTGTGTTTATTTCTATATACCGTAAGTTTCAGCTAAATTGCAATATTTACTATTCTGCCATTAATGTAATACCCCTGATCACATAACTAACGTTATGTGATGGTATTACTACGGATACCAGTTACACATACTGTATCGTTCCAGATAAAATGCAACATAGCAGTGTTTCCCAAACTTTTTATCCCCGCGCCCCCTTTCTTTGCGACCCCCTACCCCGCCCCCCCACCAGCAAGCTTTTTGAATCCGTTTTTTTTAAGTAGGTACCAAATTAGCATAAATCGCGAACTCAATGTTTTTTGAATTGTTTAATGTTGAAAAAATAAGTATCTTAACTCATATTTTATTTTGGAATCATAAACTTGTTTATTCGCCCTCAACATAATAAATATATAATTGGAATAATACTACCTTTTTTTAGTTTTAGTTCTGTTTTTATTTATTATTAAAACCCAACGTTTCGGCACCATAAACTGGTGCCTTCTTCAGGGGATACATTGACATAAATATGTGAAATAACAAAAACAAGTAACCAAGGTAACAAGAAAAGTTCGTAAATGTTACCTTTTTTATGTATACAATTTTCTAGACAATATATGCATGCCCGGCAATAACTTGGACGGCGAACATGCATCTTCTCAAGAAAAAAATCTCCTTTTGCCAGAGGAAAAACCGTCCTAAAAACTGGCAGAGAAGTGATCTGTATAACTAAATGTTTTCCCCTGAAGAAGGCACCAGTTTATGGTGCCGAAAAGTTGGGTTTTAATAATAAATAAAATCAGAACTAAAACTAAAAAAAAGGTAGTATTATTCCAATTATTAATATGAGTTCTGAAAGATATTTTAATAATTTAATAAATATATGTTTATTCTCATGTATATTATTGTACTTGTACCTATTATTCAATAAATTTAAAAATTATATCAGTTGCATTTCAATTTTCTTTCGCGCACCCAATCCTAGCCAATAATTTAAATGCTGAAGATGGAGGTCGTTGGACCTCCGAAACGTCCAAGTAAATAAAAAATGAAAAAAGGGAAAGTGTTTTGTTCCCTTTTCTCTACATTAGCTTGGGTAGGCGACAAAAGTCCTTTATATAGAATTTTTTTATTAATGAAAAACTCAACAGTACATATGTTTATAATTATAACTGAATTTAATGTAAAGTTAACTACAAAAAATTATTCTGCCTTCATGTAGAATGGTAGATATTTATAGTACAATTTGTAACTCCATCAAAATTTATGACTCCTGACGTAGATTATTATAGGCTCGTGTATTTTGCTCACTTGTGAAGAAAGTTATTTACTTTGCTCACATGTGATTCAACATGCTATTTGCTCACTATTTTAAGTTGAATAATAGTGAATTTTGCTAACGATTTTTTTTTTTTTACTATTCGCATATTTATATTTGCAAATTAGTCTTCGTAATAACTATAACAACAAACAAAACTAATTTTAAAAATATTAAATTATTGTACAAATAAATAGTAGAGACCTGTTGTACTTAAGTGCCTGTTTCCAATTACAAGTGTATCTTATTTCGACGATGGATAGAAGGCGTAATTTTTAGAGAAAATTATTATGTGTATAAATGCGTACATTCTTTGCCACAATGTGGATCGGCACGAACACACTTTAAACAACAATTCATCAAACGAAAATACATTGTTTATACATACCTTTACCTGAATTAAGCGACAGAAATCCACTTAGTAAAGAAATTATTGTAGAAACACTACAAATGAATACTCCATTCCTCCACAAATACTCAAAAAATAAATTTAACTTCAACGAAACAAGTCTGAACTTCGAATGAAATCAAATAATCACTAATATCGATTTATAGCGCGATCATACCAGTTTGGAAGGAGCGAGCGACAAATATGATTCGTCCAGTGAAATGTAATATAAAAGCAAAACTATTCTGTAATACATAAAATAATATTTTTGTATGATGTGGCAAAAATCAACACAAAAATTTGGTAAAACAATAAAATAAATTTGTTACTCATCAATGACGAATGTATTTCTACCTTTATTATATATGAAAACACAAAGAGGTACTTATCATTAATATTTACAATTCAAAAATTTCATGCCTATAATGTAAAATATGGAAAAAATAATTTCGACTGTACTAAATAACCATAGTTTTTGATAAAGTAAGAAAATATTAATTCTACAACATTGAATTAAGTATAAATAAAAAATTTAGTGGCGATGTTTTCTTTTTTCATAACCAAGTATATTAGGAATTTGTCAAATACACTTTAAGAATGGCATTTTTGTACAGTAAATGTGATCAATTTACATATAATGGCAAATCTAAAATAAGATTTATAAGTTTTGTATAAAGATATTTGATAATACAAATGTCTCAATATTTATCACATTTACTGTTATAAACATATGTATACAGTCACCATGTTACATTTTCGTAACATAATCGTGAAATCCATTAAATTTAAAATAAAAAAAATGACTAAACTGTATATCAAATATATCTATTTCTTTTTATTACATACTAAACTTACTAAAAAGTTGAAAATAGAAAAGTGCACAATATTATAATGATGTGTTACTGAGAAAATAACATATACAAATATTCAGAACTTAAATTTGTCAAAATAATTCAAAAAATTAACTTTTGTTTTATACAAAACAATGACAAAAAAGACAAATTTAAGTTTGACAATATTTACAAGGGAGTGCCTCCGTAGCTGGTGCCGGCAACCGAAAATGTTATGTTTCAATGCCGGCAAAGCCCATGTGCATGCCGTAATATAGCTATTATTTTCGATTGAAATTTATTCAAATGTAACAATAATGCGTTCAAATTAAATCAATTTTTCACAAATCTATAATAAAAATAATCACATCACTTAACACACTAGACACGGAAAACTCGGGGTGAGTTTTGTGCGTTAAGTGAGGCTATTGTTGTTATATTTAGAGAAATATATAAGCAAATCTACACGACTCGGCTACCGGTAACGATATATTTTGCCGGCGCCGGGTACGGAGGCACCCCCTAATTGGGAGTTTACAATTGTCTTATAGATAAAATAATGAATATAATTTCACCACTACAATATTGCAATTAAAATATAACCAAAGTTCACATTAATGAGATTTACTGGATAGAACTTAAAAGAATCGTTCGTAAAAATTGCCCACTCGGTGAAAATTAACTGACGATCGCGAAACAGAACATCCTCCTGGAAACTTACCCCTCGCCTAATCCACTGAAAACAATCCCTTGGTCATTTAAAAAGAAATTATAACCCTTATACTACTCAAAATTCAACATCAATACTATATTATTACCACCAACACGGAAGATATTTCATTACAGCTCCCTGAAGCAAACAAATGCCCCGGGAAAAATGTGAACTAAATTTGTAGCGCTAAAGCTACATCCAATCAGAACAACAGAATAGCATATACCTATTAACTAATATATTGCTAATGCTCGTATCTTTCCCATAAGAGTAGGTGAAGGAAACACTGTGAAATGGAAATATCATTTCTGTATAAGTCTATCTCACACAAACACCCAACCGGCAATTATGCGCATGCTCGGAAATCTTTACTATTGGCTAACGCTGACAGCGTCGCTGGCTGGGCTGCGTTCCAAAATCCACAATATTTTCAAATGTAGTTGCTCACGATTCTCAACATATGAAAGTAATTTGCCTTCTTGAGGAAGAAAACATGCTTTTGGTTGAAAATAAACATAAGTAAATACGTTGGCGTGTATTACGAGCATACTTTTATAATAAAAGCGCTTTTATGGAGCGTATTTTCACATTATATTGAGGAGAGTGCTCCATAAAAGCGCTTTTATTACGGGCTTGACATTAATGTTGTAATTATAAGTAGTTTTGTTAGTTTTATAAAATTATTTTTAATTTAGTTTCAATTTTTTACTTCAACAAAACTCTCATTTGTTCCAAAACACAACATTTCATACTCTACGCCATAACTCGGTATTTCTGGTTTTGGAACGCGGCCCTGGTGAGCACATGGTTTGACTTTGACGTTTGATTTCATTTCTGTTTGTAGTTGCACTTCGAAAGGATTTGCTTTGTGTTTCATACAGTAATTTATTGTCACCTAAATAAATTAATCCTGACCAGACTGTATTCCTATTATTTTTACAGTACAACAAAGTAAATTATTTAATTCAAATTTAGCACTAGAATATGTCAATGTTTTTTTATTATTACTAATATTTATATTCAAGAATTTACATACAAAATAAATAATAGGTACATTGTTTAATTTCTCAAATTTAAATTAAAAATTTCTCGCGCTAGTCGTTAATAAACAGAACTCTGTGATTCGCAAATGATCATGATTTCCTCGTTAGCCAATAGTGGTCAAGGTTTCCAAGCATGCGCATAATTCGCGGTTGGGTGTTTGTGTGAGATAGACTTATGCAGAAATGATATTTCCATTTCACAGTGTTTCCTTCAACAAAAGCAAAGGATCCGCAATATATTAGTTAATAGGTATATGATTGTGATTGTGAATGTACACACAATGTCAAAATCATTTACGCTCACTGAATTATTAACTCAGTTTTTAAAGAAAAATAGTATGTAGCTATTTTATAGCACCAAAATATGCTGATCCATTTGTTTTAAAATTGCCGATGATGCGCTAATTTATTGCCCGAAACGTCCACTGTACTTATTACACTTGTATGGTAATAAAAAAAACCCGGAACATTTAAGCCTACCCTTTTTTCTACGTAAAATTGATTTTAATTCCTTTGGGCCTTGCGGTCTTATATATTTATTTTATTAATAGAATTATTATCTGGACCTGAAAGAATTAAGTTACTAAAAATTATTTTTTTGTTCGTTCCGTTTGCAGTAAATTATTTAGTTATTTCGAAGATACTTCGAGCTCCATTGTAATTATAAATGATAGCCAGTAAAAATATATTATTCTATTTTCCATTATTTTAATTGTTTACTATTGTTATCTAATAATTTTACCTTATTCCAAACTACAATTCATACGATATTAACATTTATATTAAAATGTATTTCATTTTCTAAAACTGAAACATTATATAGCATGCTTATTGAGAAATATTATTTTTTTCCTAATATTTATTTGTCAAACACCGACACACGGCGGCATTTTACCGCAAGTTCCTAGAAAACGAACAGAATCTAGTGACTTTACAGTGAACTACGAACTGAATAGAAAAGCAAATTTCACCGCCGCGGTTTGCAGTAGACGTAAGGCAGTGGAACGAACAAACCTAATAATAATAATAATTATTTAAATAATAAGAAAACAGGCCGTAGGTTCCAGTAATAATGTCTAAAAGTCATAGATGGCTTTATTTAAAATACACAGAACGTTTCGGACATGTATTTATCCATCTTCAGCAGTTAAGTATTATACAAAGATGTAGTAAAATTTTATTTTTAATTATATTATGTGTGAATGCCCATATCTTGTCAAGAATTATAAAAGAAAGTCATTTTTTTATTATATTTTTCTGTCAAAGATTGTCTGTTATAATTCTTGACGGGCATTCACACATAATGTAACTTGAAAATAAAATTTGACTACATTTGTGTATAATACTTAACTGACATCTATGACTTTTAGTCATAATTACTGGAAACTACGGCATGGTTTTCTTATTATTTAAACTTTTACTACGTTCCCGAAACAACCATTTTCTACACTAATAATAAAAAGCAAAATAGTTTCGTCATATTTCATCATTGATTAGCTGTAAATTTTCTGTGTTCAAAAAATCTTATTCGGAGTAGGCTATGAACAGAGAAACGTAGGTCTGATCGTTATTCAATTCAAAAGTCAAGTTGTGAAAATTGTCAAAATTGAAAAGTAATTTTAAGAAGATAATAAAGAAGGAAACATGTATTTTATTTAAAGAAGATGTTGAAAATGTTGTCCATTATGAGCATTTCAGGTGTTATTTCTTCTAAAAGTCTTAAAATACTCATTTCCAAATCCATTAAATTTTGAGGTTGATTTTTAAATATATTATTTTTTAAGTATGGGAAGAGAAAAAAGTCGGTACTTGTCATATCTGGAGATCTTGTTGGCCATAAATTTCAACTTATTAATCTATCATCGATGAATTCTTGCAAAAATCCTAATGTTTGATCTGCTGTATGAGCAATAGCATTGTCCTAAAAAAATCCGTGTTGCAGTTCTTCATTATCTAATTGTTCTATAAAAGGACGCAACACTTCTATCTTCCCAAAATAATACTACTGTTGTCTTTACAACTTGATAAATATTATTAGTAAGATCTGCTGCTTCATTGAAGTGTAGAGGTCTATGGCTGATGACAGGTCTTTGTAGTAGTAAACATAGCAACTTTTAGTTCCATGCTTTGCCGCAAGATGCGCTCTTACAAATTGCAATGGGGTCATGCCAAAAAAAAAAAAATGTTGCTAATATTTTTATAAAAATAGAATCTATGACACTTATTATCCATATTGCAACATAGAACATCCCAAAATATAATACTTTTCATTAATAAAAGATATTCGCGCTACGATTTTCTGTGACGTCATGTATCGGCTACTCACACAACGACACTAGTCACACGTACATGAAGGTCACAATGTCACAAACTTCAAACGCGAAATTAAACGTAAGATCAGAGTAAACTAACCAAATATTTGTAAAGCTGTCAGAGGAAAAGTGCGCTCTATTCAATCTTTTTTGTTTCATAAAGATTTATTTATTTCATTAGAGAAATATTATTTTTAATTGCAGGTTTGTGTGCTTGATATTATAATTTAATACATAAAAGTGCAATAATTGATATTTATAATGATAATAATGATAAAACATGGTGAAGAAGAACTGTGCAGTTCCAACTTGTGGAAACAATTTATTAAAAAAACCCAAAAAAAAAAACTATTTATAAACAATCTTAATTTATATTTTGTCCGCCAGGGTGAACTGGAATCGTTCAGATACATGACAATGCACACAAATGGCGTGAAAATATTATTTACATATAGTGTGACCGGTAACTTCCAGGAAAAAAATAAAACAGAAAATGTGACATGACCCCGTGTAAGTGTCTATTAAATTTAAGACATACGTTTTTCTGTCCATAGCCTACTTCGAATTAGGTTTTTTTTAACACACTATATTACAACTTCCATGTTCGTGGTAGCAAAATATAAAAATTCGAACTCAACCCAAGTACAAAAACTTCATACACTTTTCAAAACACATTCAAACACTGTCTTAGTGATAATTTATAAAGTTCACGTAGATAAAATCGATACTTAACTAGTTAACAACGCAACGTTAATCTCTTTGACCATTTTAACTCTGTGTAGCATTTTCTCCAGAGCTTCTCGGCCTAGAGCCATCGTGGAGTACCATACTGGGCTGTCCGGTACGCACGATCTTTCCGGCAACAGGTAGAATACGTCGTTGCGCGTCTTCACACTCTCAGGACTGAAACAAGACAACGGAGATCATTAACAACCCTTCTACTAATTAAATTGATGGATTTAAACGTTGATACTCGTTGAAACATTATTAACAATTAAGTTGAAATAAAACACTCGGTGTAAGTTTCACAGGATAATTTTATTACATTTGATGCGCATGTCGGCTTACGCCATCATCAGAAGTAGAATATATCAAAAAGGTTTGATTATTGGTATTTATCAACGAGCTATAAGTAAATATAGAGTGGCGCATCGCATGCTGAACGCGTACTTTACCCGTACACAGTTGAATGCTTAGGTCGGCGGCCATTACTATAACTGAGCGCTCAGCTCAGACGCTATACGTTGTATTTCTCAGCGCTTATTGCACTATTTATTAAAAATGCCCGCAAAGTGTGTTGTTCCTCAGTGTGGAAACAGACAAATTAGAAATAGTTGCAAGTTGTTTCACAGGTAAATTTTATATTCAAAAATTTTAACTCAAAGTTTTAATTAGCAACGGATTTACGATTTTACCGCCTGTAGTCTGATAATAGTTTCTCGCCTAAATCCAACAACGAATATAATAAATTTATTTTTTATGTAATTACTGATATTTATTATTACAATCAAATTTTCTTTATTGAAACCAAAATTTCTTTTGTAATTAAATTAAATACAAGAACAATTATTATAGGTAATCAATTTTTTGTGTAAAAAGTAGGACTGTTTCTACAGATATTCAAGGAACTAACATTCCACAATTTTTGACCAAAACAATCATATTTAAAGGTCAGTAAAAACATTATTTTCTATTTCATATATGTAGTGATTATTTTCACAATTTTGTTTATTTTACTTAAAGTATATGTTTTTGTTATTGTATTTTATATGTTATATTTTTTATATACGTTATTATTGTCATAATAAAATATATAATTTAATTTTCACTATTTTCGTTTTTATGTATCTATCTACCTACCTTGCTACTTTTTCAATATATTGTATTAATGCAGTTACATTTTTCATATTAATTGTTATTTATAATCGTATATATTATAACAAAATAAGGATTCACAGTAAAAATTCTTAAATTATATTAATTTATCAATAGTTTCACATCATCCATATTATATATCTGTGAAACTAAATATGTATTAATTTATTTATTTATTTCGAAATATGATATATGTCAGAATAAAACTTTTCGCCTCAAATTGCATTATTTATATTTATAATTCTAACATAAAATTTACTTATAGCTCGTTGGTATTTATAATCATCTTACAAAGAGAGGGGGTAATTAGGAGAAACCAATCGGATTTGTAATAATTATTTTTTCTAAATGTAGATTTTTTTAATTTGAAATACTGCAGGAATGTCTAGTTTTTATTAAATGTTTATCTACTTTAGAATTGTTTAGTTATTTAATTTCCAAGATTTCAGGTGTTCGGCAAATCTAATCTTAAAATTTCAATTGTTTTTCCAATATAAATGTGATTACAGTTCTTACAGTTAATTTCGTAAACGCCACTCTTCTCAAATTTACAAATATCGTGAGTATTTTTTAACGTGAAACATTGGATTTTTCATATCCATGGTTACGACTTGACATTTGAATGACAGCAATATATTTGCCTGTCCCATTTAAAATGAAACATAGGGAACGAATTTGACATTTGACAAGACGTCAATAGAAATTAATTTTGGCACAATATGCAGAGTGGTCGCGGTTAAGGATGAACATAGAGATTTAAACATAGGATTTTAGTTTTGCGAGATTTCCTGCTCTCTTATTCATTTTACGGCAAAAATTGAAAGCAAATATGTTACTTACCATTTTGACAGATAAAATTCGTATAGTTTAACTGGACAACGAAGCGGATTCTCTTCGTTTTCTTGTTGCTCATAAACTTTTTTCTTACGAGAATTAGAATCTGCAAAAATAATATGGATTTTAATTATCATTAAATTTCAGATATGTTTATTACATTAGAATATTAAAAATGGATAGATGGATCCTAAATTTATATTCACTAAATGACGTCATTATTTAGGATATTAGAAATTAGATTTTAGGGATTTGTAGGAGCACACAACGCTTTGAAGTTGATAAGCACATTGCTACAATTTGTGCTAATGTCAAATTCAGTGTCAAAGAAAAGCTTATTGGCTTCTATTTTATGAAATATAATATTAACATTTAATCTTAAACATCAAATTGAATTCATTTGTTTACTGCACATTTAGCTGCTCTAAAGCATTCCTATGAAAATCAAGAGATGTCATTACTGCACTATTTGCAGTTGTATTTACGAGCCTAGGTTCAAAATATTTCACCTGGTTTACATTTTCAATTTCTTTTTGACTTCTTTTATTTTAAACCTACAAAAACTGAATATGTTATTCAAGAATTCCGCCATTTAATAGTACCATCTTTAATTTTATTAGACATTTTATCCACAAGTCCTGCATATTCTTCTGTTAGAGAATTGTCCATATATCTTACAAGGCATATACCTATTAACTAATATATTGCTAATGCTCGTATCTTTCCCATAAGAGTAGGTGAAGGAAACACTGTGAAATGGAAATATCATTTCTGCATAAGTCTATCTCTCACAAACACCCAACCGGCAATTATGCGCATGCTCGGAAATCTTGACTACTATTGGCTAACGCTGACAGCGTCGCTGGCTGGGCTGCGTTCCAAAATCCTACTCTTAGAGTACGAAATTATTCAAAGTCGTCTCAAAACTAATAACCTTACTCTCAGAGTTTACTCAACCTGTTCCAAAACAGCCAGAGTTTACTCCAAAGTGATGTTCTACTTACTCTACTAACGAGGAGGGTATAGAAATTACTCCACAATATTTTCAAACGTAGATGTTCACGATTTTCAACATATGAAAGTAATTTGCCTTCTTGAGGAAGAAAACATGCTTTTGGTTGAAAATAAGCATAAGTAAATACGTTGGCGTGTATTACGAGCATACTTTTATAATAAAAGCGCTTTTATGGAGCGTACTTTCACATTATATTGTGGAGAGTGCTCCATAAAAGCGCTTTTATTACGGGCTTGACATTAATGTTGTAATTATAAGTAGTTTTGTTAGTTTTATAAAATTATTTTTAATTTAGTTTCAATATTTTACTTCAACAAAACTCTCATTTGTTCCAAAACACAACACATCATACTCTACGCCATAACTCGGTATTCTTGGTATTGGAACGCTGCCCTGGTGATGCAGCGAGCACGTGGTTTGACTTTGACGTTTGATTTCATTTCTGTTTGTAGTTGCACTTCGAAAGCATTTGCTTTGTCTTTCATACAGTAATTTATTGTCACCTAAATAAATTAATCCTGACCAGATTGTATTCCTATTATTTTTACAGTACAACAAAGTAAATTATTTAATTCAAATTTAGCACTAGAATATGTCAATGTTTTTTATTATTACTAATATTTATATTCAAGAATTTACATACAAAATAAATAGTAGGTACATTGTTTAATTTCTCAAATTTAAATTTAAAATTTTTCGCGCTAGTCGTTAATAAACAGAACTCTGTGATTCGCAAAAAGTGATCATGATTTCCTCGTTAGCCAATAGTAGTCAAAGTTTCCAAGCATGCGCATAATTCGCGGTTGGGTGTTTGTGTGAGATAGACTTATGCAGAAATGATATTTCCATTTCACAGTGTTTCCTTCAAGAAAAGCAAAGGATCCGCAATATATTAGTTAATAGGTATATGGTTTTAGTGGGCAGTTAACGTGTTAAATTTTGAATTTTGTTTGTAGTTTTAATAGTAGACGGTTCACTTACCCAACGTAGTTTGTGGAGGGTAGAATCTTAACAATACGTTCCTGGATCCTGGAATTTTAGCTGCTCCAGGCTGATTTGGGTTGCGTTTCCAATGCTTCATAATATGAGAAAACGACAACTGCATATGTTCATCTACAGTCTGTAATGATAATATGTAACAGACAAACAGATTTCGATACTTTAAAAATATTAAAACTTACTGTTAAGTTGAAATGTTTAGTATTAAAGAACATCAGAGTGCTTAACAAAACATGTGGTGAATGAGCACCAAGCTGCTTACTTTCCCAAAGGTGTTCTTCTTCCACTCGGGTCACAATATAATCTGAAGAGAAATATATTTCTATATCTCAATAAATACATTTGTTTTGTACTTACGCGAATCGTTATATAGCACAGAGAATTTTCTGGCTACTTCGTCTAGACAATCCGTGAATTTTTCGTAATACGCATCCGTGAAAATATTATCAATTCTGCCGTTTTCAAACAAATACTGCTGTATTCCTAGAAAACAAACACAGATCATATAAAATTTTGTAAGGTTAAAGGTTGCCGTATACAGGGTGGTTGATTTTTCATTGTCCAGCTTATATCTTCTGAAATATTAAAGATACAAGAAAAAGTTATGTAGAAAAGTTATTTGATACAACCTGGTTTATAATTTAGCATAAACAATTTTTTTCCAAGGCCTACCAATTTTCCAGAAAAATATTTAACTTTGATTTTTTAAATGGAACACCTGTATATTTTTACGGAATAAAATTCTAAATAAATTTCTCTTTACAATGATGTGTAACAAGTAAGGGTTTACCTTTAAATTATGTCTAATAAAGCAAATAGAAATACGACAAAAGTATGCTGTGATATTCTATTGTTCATACCAGTAACATATGTCACAGATTGCTTCTTGATATTTAAATAAAAGTATTAATAATTTTGTAAATCATCAATGCTAGTAATTCTATTACTTGCTTTATTAGACATAATTTTATTCAAAGGAAAACCCCTACGTAGCCAATGTTCATGTGTGACAGAAGAAGCAGGTATAAACAATAGAATATCATAGCCTACTTTTATCATATTTTTATTTGCTTTATAGGACATAATTTAAAGGTAAATCCTTACTTGTTACACATCATTGTAAAGAGAAATTTATTAAGAATCTTATTCTGTCAAAATATACACGTGTTCCATTTAAAAAAATAAAGTTAAACATTTTTCCAAAAAAATTGGTAGGCCTTGGAAAAAAATTGTTTATGCTAAATTATAGATCAAGTTGTATTAAACAACTTTTGTATATAACTTTTTTTGTATCTTTAATATTTCAGAAGATATAAGCTGGACAATGAAAAATCAATAAGTGAATGAATAATACCGTATAGTTAAAAAAAAAAATTGTAAACCTTACCTAAACATAAGTAGTAAATCGTATCAGGCGCGTACTCAGTACCATTCGGTTTTCTAACTTCCTTGACAAACAGGCAGAGGGAATAGTTTAACTCGTCAGCAGTCAGTTGCAAAATTTCGTTCTTAAAAAGTTTCACACGACGAGAAGATTTTTCCAATTCTGCGTTTTTCGTTGTGACCCACTGTTTCCATGCGTTTACTCCGAACGTGTACTGCAAGAAAATACAGTAGGGATTTATATATTTAATAATTCCCTCTAACTGCTGATTACTATCAAGATAATCTCATACAAAGTTTCACTAAGATATTTTTTTTTTTTAATAATTTAGGGTTATTAAAAGAATTAAGTTGTTGTAAATATCAAGAATTTGGCCTAATTTCTTGAATGGAGCAAATACTAGTGAACTAGGCCAAAAATTAAAACGCATTTTGGTGTAGAATAATATAGTACGTCAGTTTTATAAACTTAAACATTTAAACCTTTAAGTGGCCCCACTCAGGCACGCGGCAAAAGAAAACGAATATGAAATGAAAAGTTTTTTTTTTTACGAGTTTTATTACTAAAAATAAGAGAATATACCATGAAGGCGAATATCCTGGGAATATGGGAGAGCCAGTTGCAATAATTTGATTTAAGAAGATTTTTTGAAGAATAATTTTGAATTTATTCAACATAATTTTTATTTAAAGCTAATCAGCTCAAAAAGGCATAGTATTCGTTATGTTTGGACCAATCATTGAATAGACACTTACAAAATTGCAATTTGTACGAGCGCCTCTAACGGCAAAGCATAGAAATCAAGGTTGCTATGGTTACCCCGTACAAACAAAGACCTGTCATCAGCCGTACACTCTAGCCATCGTTTTAGTTGAATAATCGAATGATCTTCAATATTATCAAACAAAATGTTGCCCCAGACACATCTTCTGGTTTTAAACTCATTTTTATTAAACACAGCGTACACATCACAATAAAGAATTAGGTTTAACACTGAATAACAGATGCGAATACAATGACAGATAGGAACACGGAACGGGACGCAAGACAACGAGGGGAGGTTTGTTTGTATGCATGACCTTCTATCTGTCTCTTGCAGTGACGTCAATTTTGTAAGTGTCTATTGGGTCATTTTACATTTTCTGATTTATTTTTTTCTTGAAACCTTAGGTCAAATTAAATATATAGGTGTATATTTTACATCTTACAAGTCTTTGGAATCAGAGATATGATTTTTAAAAAATTGCGTTTTATTTCAAATATTTTAAAGGCTGACGAAGTGACGACACAGTTTCATGGATACGACAGTCGAGCTCTACCGGTTTAATTTAGAACTATGATTGTTTGGTTTGGTATTTATTCAAATAAATGGTTTATTTACATACCTTATACTGCACTAGTCCTTTAAAGAAATAAAAAGTAATAATAATCTTCTCTCTTGTATATTTTGCTGTCAGCTGTCACAATTTTAGGTTAGACTACTGTTTCATGTTGTGAAGCGTAAATGTGTGTGTGTGTGTGTGTGTGTGTGTGTGTGTGTGTGTGTGCGTGTGTGTGTGTGAGAGAGAGAATTGTCTTTGTGTGAGTATGAAACTGTGTCGTCACAAATTTAGTCCGTGTTTAAAAGCGCGAAAGTTTATTACCAAATTTATGAATGAAAAGTCGCATATTTCAAATTATTTTTTATTACTATATTTATTAAATAAAATGGATTTCATGATTTTATATAAAAAAAAAAATTAATGACCCCATTATCCCCCCGGAAAAACAAGGAACCAATCACCAGGTGCCGAAAATGTGACAGAATTTCTTGTCAAATGTTTTGTAATATATTACGTCAAAAATTAATTATCCTAATAGGTACCGATATGCCCAGCGTACTATATAGTACGGCCTTTTGTACTTTATTAAATATTTTTGTTTCATTTGTAATAAAATATCTGTCAAACATCAAAATAAATAATTTTTCAAAATTTAAACTTAATACAACTATTCAACAAACTATGGGCATATCTGGGATCATTAATTACTTTATTATTAACCCTAAAGTACTGGCGCCCCTTTTCTTTATTTTTTTTTATTGTAGACGTAATTTGAAGTTTCTCTAGTTGACAAAAGGAATTATATAATACTAGACGTATAGTTGGCAAAATAAAACCACTAAATTTTTCTTAAAAATATTTATTGCTAAATATTACAAAAGTAAAAAATAAGCATTTTGAAAATATATGTTTGCAGGGTCTGTGAGACTTGGCGCCAGTGCTGTAGGGTTAAATAATTATCCAAAAGTCAATGCCCACAAAAAAAAAAACAACAAAGTTAATAAAAATTACAATGAAATAATGACAAAAATAGAGTATACAGATAATGGGGTATGTGACCATAATAGAATTTCAATAAAATATAAGTATTAACTACTATAGGTTCTAATTATAATAATAAAAATTAAACATTATTTCGTAATAACAGTTTTTGCAGTTGCATGTTTTGGAGAAGGGTTATGGTGACGTCAGTATGGTGACCAGTGAACCGCTATGGCATATTGTCTGTCTTTGTCGCTCGGGCCATAGTGACGTCACTTCACCCCTTCTTTAAGCTTTAAATAAATTTTTTCTCGTACACTACAAATAATTAATCGATTTAAAAAATACGGGTATTTAATTTTTTTATCTATTACCATGTAAAAATCAAAATTTAGTCACATACCTCATTGTATACGGGATGTTTCACAACTTCGAATACAAACTTTAAGGGCATATAACCAAAATGAGTAAAAAAAAGTTTAATCAACATAGGTCTGATCTTCCCCTGTCTCCAAGAGAGGGGCCATTTTGTATGAGGCACGTGACTTTGATATTTGTTCGTAGGGCCCAAACAAGGTTGCCAAGACTACAGCTTGTGTACCCTGCTTGTGTTGCCAAATGAATTTGAGCGTAAAATTAATAAATAAAATTGTAAAACTAATTATTATTAATGAATATCATGTACATAAACTTAATTTTTAAAATACTTTTTTGAAATTATAGCGACTTGTGCTGCCCTCTACGATACAGATTTCTTGGCACGCTAAATTTGAGGAAAACCATCAGTTCAATGTTGAACGTCTTGTATATTTCAAAAATTAAGTTTATGTGTTAATAATAACTAGTTTTATAATTTTATTTATTAATTTTACGCTCCAATTTATTTGGAAACAGGCAAGGTACACAAGCTGTACTTTTGGCAACCTTGTTTGGGCCCTACAAACAAATGAAAGTTGAGAGATTCGGTGGTAGGCACTTATTTTGTGAAACTTACACCAAGTGTTTTCTTTAACTAATTTCTCGTTAAATGACAAAGTCACGTGGCTGCTCGCGCCTTATTAGAATCGAAGAATAACTGACAAAGATAGTGATCGAACTGTAAATATTGTAAGAATACAATAAAATTTCTAATAGCAAAGAAATTTGAAAATTAAGGTCGTCACATTTTACTTAGTACAATTATTTGATTATTTTGAAAAACGAAAGCACAGCTAAGATGGCCGCTCTCAGGTAAACAAAAAGTCTCATTTTTCACTGCCTTATATCTCGGAAACTATTGAAGATCGGACCCATGTTGATTAAGCTTTTTTGCTCATTTTGGTCAGTGTTATATGCCCTTAAAGTTTGTACGCAAAGTTCTGAAACATTCTGTATAAAAAAAAATTGTCTCATATACAGTTCAACATTTTGGTATTAAGAAGGAAAATATTAAAGCTTAGAATCCTAGTTTCATAAAGTAAAAATCAAAGAATGGAAAAAATAAAAAATAAAGATTAGTATGAGCAGTAAACAAGTAGAAGGTCGTAGTTTCTAGTGTTATAATAGTAAGAGATGAAATTAAGTACAGATAGGCAGCAGGGATCATTAACACCATGTTAGTTTGAAGAGATAGAAGACATAAGTGCCCTCACGACGTTCTAAGTTCTAAGAGAATGACAAATTTAGCTGTGCAAAGAGATGGTGCATGGTGCATGCACGATATATTTGTAGGTTTTAAAATAGATATTAAAAAAAAAAAATTGTTGTGCTTAGTCAATTAGATCTACCGTGAGTTCCAGCTAAGATGCAATATTTACTGTTCTGCCATTAATATATTACTATGGATCAGAGCTGAAATAAATCTTTTAAAAAAAGATTTAAATCTAAAATCTTTATGATTTATATTATGATTTAAATCAAAAATACTTTTTATAAATATTTTAAAAGATTTAAATCTTTTTAAAGATTTAAATCTTTTTAAAGATTTAAATCTTTTTATAGATTACACAAATATTGCAATAACCGTTTGTTTAGGAGCTATAGCCGAGTGGTCGTAGGCGACGTTTTTGTGTATTTTCGGTCCGAGGGTCGTACAGTTATTTTCAGTTTATTTTCTATTTTAGCCTGCATTTGTTCACAACATTTTATATAAAAATATTTAAATCAATAAAACTATTTAAAATCTTTAAAATGATTTAAATCAGTAAAATGATTTAAAATTTTTAGTGATTTAAAATCTTTAAAAAGATTTAAATCACTAAAATGATTTAAAATCTTTAAAAAGATTTAAATCAAAAATACTTTTCAAAAAGATTTAAATCATAGAGTTTAAAACATTAATCTAAAAAGGATTTAAAATCAAAAGATTTAAATCATAAAAAAAGATTTAAATCTTTCTTTGTGTTGCAGCTCTGCTATGGATACTAATTATACATACTGCACCGTTCCAGATAAAATGCAACATAGGTTGTCAAAGTTGTCAATGTCAAATGAACTTGACATCACGTTTTAAATATATTTACTAAAGAAGAAAAAATTGAATGGTTGCTTGTTGCAATGCTGGTTACAGTTTGAGAAATGTTTGTAATATGTTTGCTAATTTATCTACTGAACGTCCTACACTAAATCCTTCTACAGTTTCGAGAATATTAACAAAATTTAAAAGTGATGGATGTTTAGATAAGAATCATACAAAAAAGGCAAGAACAAAAACTGCGTAAACTGAAGAAAATAAAAATAATTTATAAGGTGCAATAGAAGAAAAAATCAGCTGTCTATAATAAATTAAATATTAGCAAAACTTCTATATTTAAATTATTAATAAACGACAAATTTCATTCTTGTCATTTTCAAAATCATCAAGAGTTAAAATATTGCTCTTATTACTTTCTTACGTTATTGATAAATCATTATTTTTATGATGACAAGTTCATTAAACATTGTCAACCTATGTTGCATTTTATCTGGAACGATATAGTATGTGTAACAGGTATCCGTAGTAATATACAGGGTTAGTTCAAAGTATGGAGACGGCGATTTATTGTCGTTAACATTCATTTTAGGAAATTATGTTCAATACAAAAGTTTTTTTAAGAAATTTTGATCTACATTTGAGAATACTTGAATTTTTTTTTTCTTCAATTGTTTTTGAGTTACGCTTGTCCGCGTAATTTTTTTAAATGGGAACCTATTAATTTTACTCTACCATTCGATAGTGTTTTTTCTCTTTACAACAGTATATTTGTTTCTTTGTTTTTCAATTTATTTTAATAACATTTTTACAAGGAAAAACACCGGTTCAAGTATTTACGAATAGTAGATAAACAAACTCGAGCGATGTAATTTACTTAGTTATTAATTTGTTTTTAATGATAAAATTGTGACCGACAACTTTATTGGAAATAATTTTGTCTATCTTAGATGAACCTACTATGTCTTGTAAAAATGTTATTAAAATAAATTGAAAAACAAAGAAACAAACATACTGTTGTAAAGAGAAAAAAACACTCTATCGAATGGTAGAGTAAAATTAATAGGTTCCCATTTAAAAAAATTACGCGGACAAGCGTAACTCAAAAACAATTAAAGAAAAATAAAATTCAAGTATTCTCAAATGTAGATCAAAATTCCTTAAAAAACTTTTGTATTGAACATAATTTCCTAAAATGAATATTAACGACAATAAATCGCCGTCTCCATACTTTTAACTAACCTGTATAATGACAGAATAGTAAATATTGCATCTTAGCTGAAACTTATGGTATAGTCCATTAAGAGGAGTAAATTAAAAATTTTCCTAGTATAATCTACACGTTGATTGTCCACTTCTCAGCTATGTTTACACCAAAACACAGATATTTTTTTCATTTCGACATTTAGTCACAGTGAAATATATAAAGACTGGAACTAGCATACTCTACCAATCAGCATACGCTGAATTGAAGCCCTATTGTTTGACAAAGGCTGGTCCGTTCGCGCATGTTCGTGTCGAACCGAACATAGTCGAGTAGTCGTATGCACTCCTCTTTACTACTCGTAATATATTTTATTTAAAACCTGTGCTATGTCCACTAAACGCTCAGCACTAGAAAAAGCAAACGAAGTAATAATCGTCAACTCACGAATTGTTCCGATATTTGCCGATTCCTCCAGTAGCAGGCATTCAATAGGGCCTCACTGACACAGTATGTATGCGCATTCCAGTCAATATATATTTTATTATCACATAACCTCTTTATTCAAAAATAGACAATTCTTACAAGAACTAAATGTATAATCACATTAATTAGACTAAAAGTTCAATAATTTAAATTTATTGTAATTTTTCATCTAGATTATTTCTGTAAATCTGACTTTTTAATTTACTCCTCCTAAATTAAAAAAAAAAAAAACAGGTGTAGTAGCTTTGTATTTAGATTTAGAATGATGTTATTATCAAAACACCACTGAGAAAAACTATTGTGGTAAGATGTAGTCATTAACTGAAATTGCTGAAGTAAAATTAGTTAGGTAGGTAACTTACAAATATTTTTTTACAGCTGACAACTTGTGTTACGTCGTTGATAAAGAGTAGAAAGCGTAAAGGATCTAAATTCGAGCCTTGTGTAACGCCAGAGGAAGCAATAAAGGTGAGATATAAGGGAGACGGAATTTTTTTTAACAGTTTGATGTTTTTTATGTGAAAACGATCCGCAGGAATATTCTTATGGGAATTAAAAATGTATCTTCAACTTGGTTGAGATATATAGGTGACCAGAAGGAACTGTTTCAGTTTGCAATACAATTTATTCTGGGGATATTTTTATTCCACTGTTTGCACATCGCCAGGTAAAACCGGCAATACTATTTGAGAAGTCATTTTTAGAATACAAATAAGTTGTGTCAGTGATAAAAATACTTCCGACTATTGTTCTGTGGGTATTAATTGATAAAATTGTCATGTTCCAATGTGAAGAATATTTTAATAAAAAATTGTAAATATAATCAAATTTAAATTTTCTATTACCATATTTTTTTTTAATGCCAACAACTCAAACAATTACTTCTGTTCACCTGTATTACGATTATTACTTTTCCCAATAAGTGCAAGATTTGGGCTCGGATTTTTAAAATTTTTAAACAATTTTGAACCATTTTTAGTACTTTACATAGTAAATCAATCCTGTAGAATTTAGATCTACAGGGTGGTGGCGGTTAAGGATGAACATAGGTATTTAACATGGAATTTTAGTTTTATGAAATTTCCAGCTCTCCTGTTCATTTTATGTCAAAAATTGTACAAAGTTGTGCAGAATTTAAAGTTGCAAATAAAACTGTTTTACATGTTTTATAATGTTTTTGAATTCTTCACAATTTTAAAAGAAATTTCAAAATTTCGATTTATTGGTAGCAATAGCCATGGAATTTGTTTTCTTTTTTCTAGTTTTCATAAATTATTTATATTTATATTATTTATTGGAAAGGAATATTATGATGGAAATAATTACACAAGAATACAGAATTTATTTTCCATAAGTCAAATTGATGTTTGACGTTTATAAATAACTAGAAAAAAAGGAAACAAGTTCCATGGCTATTGCTACTATAAACCGAAATTTTAAAATTTCTTTTTAAAATGACGAAGAAATCAAAAACAATAAAAAATGCGAAAATAGTTTTATACGCAACTTTTAATTCTGAACGACTTTGCATTTCACAGTTTTTGCCGTAAAATGGACAGGAGAGCAAGAAATTGCATAAAACTAAAATTCTATGTTAAATCCCTATGTTCACCCCAAACCGCCAACACTCTGTATAAGAATTCAAATTCTACCTAACTGTGTTCGAGAAATACTAAGAATTTTCCTTCTGTTTCAATAAAAAGTTCGAGATTACTTTTCAACAACTTTTAACTATTTTAAAATATTTTATATAGTATCTTTAACAGTTTTCTAAATGCGCAAAAAATATGATCGCTAAACTTTATATTAAATTATTCTTACTAAGAACTTAACTATAATAAATTTTAATGCATTCCTATATGTTTTATCTTCTAAAATATGCTCCCTGGTATTCCAGAGGTATTAAAGTATGTATAACTTTGCTTATGTTTAATCTAGTAAAAGGAATTAATCGAATGTTAGACTTTATAGAAAATAGTTTACTGCAATCCCCTGTGTTATTCTTTACCTTATGTTTAATTTTAGGTATGACAATTACGGAAGATACAGCGCGATCAGACACGTGATCCGAACGACCTTCAAATGCTTCAAATTAATGTACTTGTCAGTTCACTATATTACTTAGACACACTGTATAGTTTTTTATTTTTTCTCTTGCTTGTTTTGTTGTGATAAAAACTGTTGTGCTCAATTGACAAGCCAAATTGAGAACAGTTAGTGCCGGTTGCAGAAAGCGTTGTGAGATATTTGACAGATGATGTGACGTAGCGCGTCAGATCAAGGTACTCGTTGTAGAAAGCCATCTGACGCGACGTTAACTGACGTTATGTCAGAATAATGTGACAGCGCGTTTAATGCGTTGTTATACTTCATCTGACATTACGTCACATTAATTCCACGTCAGAATTCAATTATCTTTTGACAGAGCGTTCATATTTAATACTTTGCTTGTGATTTTAATTATATTTCTATAACACGTCGGTGAGTGTGTTTATTATTACAATCTAATTTAATAAATTACTATTATCTAAACAATTTTAGTATATATGTCATATTTATCCCCACTGAGGTCCATGTGTGACAATGAAGATGAACCAATTACGTACTAGAATTTGCACAGTTCCATCTAGCAAGGATCCATTTAATATTTATAATGACCAAGATTTAAAGATGCGATATTGTTTTTAAAAACGGGCAGTTATGAATTTGTTACAACATTTTGGAAATTGTTTGGAACCCCCCTAAAAGCAAAAATAAACCCTTATCAACACTGGTCATAATTTTAGTAAATTACGAATTTTTGCCAATTGGGTCATACCAAAAAAAAAAAATATATTGATTTTTTTTATATAATTAAAAAAATTACATAATTTTATACATATATACATGAAAAATATGTAATATTCTTATACTTTTCATTCATGATTTTCTTTCTAAACATTTTGAGTCTTACTTTGTGACGTCATGGGTTTGTACACACATACAATGATAGTCACGCATACATGTACTCGTGCACGTACTGTGCATGAATGTCGGCGCAGCGCAAAGATGTCACATTTTTCGAACATAACCAACATTTTCAAAGTAAATATATTTGCAACAAGTTGTTTTTGTTTAAATTAAGTACAAATAACGAAATGTTCTAATAAATACAAATTATGTGTGATTTAGATATTATCATGTTGTGCCGTCTTGCGAGAACATCTCGTTGAGAAGCAAAAATAAAGTTTTTGTTCGTATTCCTAAACCTCAAGATTAATTTCCATAATCAAATTATTCAATATACAATAAAAACAAAAGCACGAATACAAAATAACTTGCTGTCACGTTTGCTTTCAAGTCAAATAACATAAACGTCAAACGTAGTTCCATTTTTATTCGACAGGAGGGACTACGGTCACGGTCGCAAACCCATGACGTCATGTGAAATTTAATATAAACTTTAAAAAATTAGTTCTGTAAAACTAGAAACTTATGTGACATAAAATATATATTTCTGTGAGTGGTTTTAAGTATATTTTCAGAAAAACAAATAAATTGGAAAATGTGGTATGACCCCATTATTTTTTCTGCAATCAAATAAATATGTATATTATTGCTGTCAAGATGATTTAGATTTAAACTTCAAAATAGTACCATTTAATAAATTATCCCTAGAAAATCACTAAACTCGACAAATTTAAAAATGTTATAAATAATGAAAATATCATGTTTGTCTTTAACAGAGGTTTCTATTGAAAGTTTTGTGAATTACCAATTTTTATCAACACTATTCTATTAAATATGTAAAAATCGCGTAGTCCAGTCACCGTAAATGATTTTGACAGTGTGTGCACTAGTGGTGGGATCCGGATCCGGATAGTTTCGGTTTCGGATCCAAAAATATCCGGATATCCGGATAATTGATTGTTGAACTATCCGGATCTGAGTATCGGATTTTGTATCCGGATCTGAGAATCGGATTTTGGATCCAAATCTGAGTATTGGATTTTGGATCCGGATCAAAATATGAGTATGAGTATCGGATTTTAGATATGGAATTTCAGAATCCACATCGGTTCTCGGATTCGAATATTCTCAGTATTGAACCCGATGATAATATTTGAATGTATAAGTATTATCATGGAGCTTCAAAACCAAATAAATCTGATTATGAAATAATCCACAATAAATTTTTGTTTGATATAGTTAATAGAATTGGATCCAGAATTAAAATTCGGATCCGGATCCGTAAACAAAACATCGAATCCGGATCCAGATCCAAGTCCAGATCCGAATCCAAAAGGGATCCGGACTCAAATCTGGATCCGGATCCAAATCCGAATTAAATTTACGGATATCCGCTTCAATATCCAAACATCGGATATCCGAGGAACCGGATATTTTGAGATCCGGGTACTCGGATCAAAGTTTTGCCGGATCCTCACAGCACTAGTGTGCACATTCACAATCAGAATTCTGTTGTCCTGATTGGATGTAAATATAATTTTTATTTTAGTTCCGGGGTATTTGTTTGCTCGGAGAGCTGTAGTTACGTTTGAAATGATTGACAGCAATGTATTAAAGTGTTTTTTTCTTTCTTATCAAATATAACATCAAATTGTCATCTTTCAAAACAACAAATTATGAAAAAATACAAATTAAAACATGGTAGTACTTGTCTTAGGCTCATGTTTTAATTCTTACTTTTTTTTTATCAAAATAATTCAAATGATTGTTCTTGTCAATGTGACAAGCGTCGCTAATTTCAAGCATTTCAAGGTCGCTGGAGTCATGTGTCGGCTAGCACCCTCGCGCAATAAAATTTTGTATCGGGAATAACTGTCGAATATATTCAATCATTTAACTCAGAAAATGAAGTGCCCACCTTCAAGCACATGTTGGCATCAGGTTTCTCTATGGGCTCCGGCGGTTGTGCTGGTTGAGGAGGCGGCAGTAAAGGTAACTCCACATGGGAACTCATGCGTCTGGCTCTCTTAGCTGGGTTGTTCATGTTTCTCGGCTGGCGGTTGGTACGCTTGCGTCCACGGATCGGCAGATTCTGCCTGTCAATCAGCTGGTGCATAGGCTGGGGATCGTCTACAGATTCCTCAGTAGCTGGAAGAGCTGGAAAGACAAGAATCTTATTATCAAGAAGGCCAATATACCGGGTGTCCACTTGAAATCCGTAATAAAGGGAATACAATGTTATTTTTTTCATTTTGCTCTAGTTTCTGACCTATTAATTTCAGGGGTCTTAGCAACAAATTTAATAATTTATTTAGGAATTTAGGACATTTTATCAACAAAAATTATGACAAATTTAGGACTTTTATGTTTATTAAACAAAATAAAAAATATCCTTACATAATAGATATTTAGACACCAAGTGAGCTAAGGTAATGTTTATTCATGAGAAGAAAGTTTTCTTCGAGTGAATAAACATTTTTAGCTCACGGCGTTTGTACAATATTTTATTCAATTTAGACGAAATAGTAATAAAAACCATTATAATATTTAATTTTAACAAAACAAAAAACTAATCAGTTAGTAGTCTGTGCATGACAACCGTCGATGATAGATGTCAAGTCGTCTATTTAAAAAGCTTTATTGTCTGTCATATATGCTGTGAAAAATAATGAAAATGGCTGATAATGTCTAATAAATACTATGGTAAGTGTTAATTTCGTGCCTGATGTTATTTTAAATGCATTATTTGTTGCAGAGTGAATTAAAAAAATGTGAGTGATTTTAAAAAATTTAATTCACTTATGAAAAAAGTGTTACTTATAGTTGTTGCTATGGAGTTAATAATGACAGTTTAAAACGTCAAAATTGAATAAAATATATAAAATTATTGGTACATATAAGATATTGATTTGCATTAGTTATTCGAATTTGTTAGTAGAATTTATGATTTTTTATGACATACTTTTTAATTTATGACAATTTTAGGATTTTTGGGTAAATTTATGAATTTTTAGGAATTTATGACAACTAAGACCCCTGTAATTTTAAAGAAAATAGATAAATAAATATAAATATATCATCAAGGCATATTACCCATTTCTGGGTGTGCCAGTATCTACAACACATGTAGACATCGGTAATGATGACGATATATTTTACCGTGTGGGCGCTTACCAGGCGTCACCTCACGGGCACTCATAGCTGGTGTGGAGAGTGCACCACAGGGGTCACTTTTTGTGCCATTTACAATTGGAAATATTTGGCGCCGGTCGGGATCGAACCCGGTTCCCCCAGGTGCGCGACCAGACACTCAGGCACGCGGCCACAGGAAAAGTAAATAAAAAAGTTGTTCAGAATTAAAAACTACACAATATGGGACTAAAATTTTATTTTACGAAATTAAAATTCATAATTTACAGCATATTTCAGAATGCCATTGAATTATTGATGTTTTATTTGTTTTTATTTGACATTTAACTTTTGACATATTAATATTATAATTAATTTTGAATGTTATAATATAATAATATATCATTCATGAATCATATTGTACTTTCTTTTTGTGTTTCATTATACTTATGTAAAATTATTTATTGATAAGAATATAATTATGAGATTTGTCAAATAAAAAAATTAAACATCGGTATTTCAATGGCACTCTGAAATTTGCTGTAAATTGCGAATTTTAATTTGCGTTTCTTTTCCGTAAAATAAAATGAAATTGTTATTAATATGTCTCATATTGTGTAGTTTTTAATTCTGAACAACTTTTTTATTTATAACTTTCTCTAAATTTAATAGATCAGTAACTATAACAAAATGAAAAAAATAACACTGTATTCTCTGTATTACGGATTTCAAGTAGACACACGGTATGCAGGAACTATAGAAAAATTTAGATTCAGCGCTTTGAGATATATCTAAATATGTAAATTGAAATTTCGGAAATTAAAAAAAAAATTGGGTGTATTTTGAATTTTAGGGTTATAACTAGAGCTAAATTTAAAATAGTGGAGGTTCGGATGTCCGCTTTTCATAAAATTAATTGTCACCGTATAAACTGGTGCCGGATTTTAGCAGAGAGGAAAGGCATAAAAAGAAAAAAAAGATATGACGATTATTACTGTATTGTTAAATCAAGCTTTATCAATGATTGCTAATAAAATAAAAGAAGCGCAAATATAAAAAAAATTCTTACCAACTTTTTGATTTGTTAAAAAGATTGATTTCTTACCCAGTGAGCGTACCTTTAGCGTACAATTGACAGAGTGGACGCATAACTAAATTATTATCATTGTTTTCTTACGGAAGTTTATCATAAATGAATCACGATAGTTAGAAAGAAAATTGTTTTAAAACCGTGCATACGTCCAATGGTGATAATATCCGGTAATCGTAATGCATTGATAAAAATGCAGCATTCTTCATTCCAAATTGTAAAAATAATTTATGGGTATTTATTTTCAACAAATTTGATTATATTAATTCTTTTATCCTGTCCAAAAAGTTGCAAGCATCTGATAAGCTAGAATTAAAATGTGTAGAAAAAGAAAAAGCAATGACTTCTGGTTTTGATACTTAAATTCTATCTACATTTTGCAAAAAAAAACAATATTTTGAATTTTAAATGGCACAAAAGTGACCCCTGTTGTGCACTCTCCACTCTAGCAATGAGTGCCCGTGAGGTGACGCCTGGTAAACGCCCGCACGGGACAAATATGTCATCATCATTACCGAAATATGTGTACAACGCAGATTGGCACACTCAGAAATGGGTAATATGCCGTGATGATATATTCATTTATTTTATATACATATTGGCAAAAAATAATTTAATTATTCTAAATACATTTGCCTTAACGTTCACTTTAAAATATGCCAAACATATTCATTTAGACTGCGATCGGGTGAATGCTAGTTTCAAAATACAATTTTTTATATTTTTATTAAAAAGTCAAATTTGAAAGTATTTCACAGTTAGAGTGATCAGACTGTACTATTTTACTTGACTACTTTCTTCCGCGTATCTACTTGAAAACTAATGTAACAAAATAAAACCGTATACAGGTGGATCAAAATAATGGAACAGTGCATTTTATTCGTGTGTGACAAAAAAATGATGAAGATATTTTGTAAAGTATAGAGGGGGACACATTTTGGCATAATCTTTATTATTTTAAAGCCAATGGTACTCAACTTATGATATATTGTGATATATTTTTTTAAATGGTATTATATATTTTTTATTAACTTCTAAACATTCCTAAAAATTTGATAAAAACCAATTCAAAATTAGTATTTTATTTCTATTATCAAGGTAATAAAAATCAGAAAATAGTAGGCTATGAACACAGAAACGTATGTCTGTTCATTATTCTATTCAAAACTCAATTTGTCAAAATTGATCGAAATGTAATTTTAAGGAGAAAAGATAATAAAGAAAAGCTTTGATTTCTGGAGAAAAGATAATAAAGAAAAGCTTTGATTTCTTTAGACAACATTTTTGACAATATCTCGTGTCAAATTGACATTTAATTAAATACTTTCAAATTGCCATACGTTCTTTTGTTCATAGCCTGTTCCGAATTAGGATTTTTTCTGAACACACTCTCACTCTAGTTTTATGTACTAAAAATTGCATGTAAGAAAAGTACAATACCAAAAATATTTTTAGTTCTACGTCATGAATGTAACAGGTATTTAACCAAAATAAATAATAATTAATAAAAGAAAAAATTCCGACCAAGATACGGGCATGAGAAAAAAGTTTTTCCTTGCGCAATAGTGGCCTATCAATTTAAGATAATAATAGGGTTTTCCACTACTTTTCAATTTTTTTATATGTTATTCTTCATGAAAAATTTATAACAGGTTTTGTGTAAAAAAATTTTTGAAAACAGTATTTTTCATATCTCGTTTAAACGGCTAATTTTTACCGCCACAATGACTGCGTACGCTCCCGCCGATTTTTTGCTAACGCTCAATAGATGGACGAGATATAAAAGTCTATAAAATATAGAAAATGCTTCACTAATATACGATAAGGTAAACAATAATAATTTTATTTACAATTTTAATTATTTTAAAATAACTATTCACCTCAAATACTTTTAAATGTAATGTTATAATTTGAATGTGCTGCCATCTATTACTACTAAACTGTGAAACCGTGCCGGGCGTTTATGTCACAAATCTGGCAGCGTTTCAAACGTAGTAAAATGTTTTCATGCATTTAAAAAAAATGGAAACATATTTAAACATTTAGTTAGTGTTTTCATGAATGTATTGTAACTAGTTATCATTATTGACTATGGAGAATTATTCATACGAAGAAAAGTTACAATGTTATAAATTATTAAGTGTACTATTTTGGTGCAAATTATATTTGTAATTACTTCCGACAGAAAAAAAAAACATTATTACATTTGTTTATGATTTTGTTTCTAATCTAAGAAGGAACGTATACAAATTTTTTAATTAGATTTTTTCCGTTGTAGAATGTAACATAAAATGTGATTATTGACTTAGATGCAGAATTTAATTCTCTACATTTATTTTAACCATTATTGTCTAAAATAGGCTGCTCCAGCTCAAATTAAGAGAAATTAGTAACATAAACCAAAAGTATATGCTTAATAATGAATATTAATAAAGAAATAAAATGATATAATTAAAATACTTCGGAAATAAGGGCTCTTCATTTCTCATATTTTCATGCACCACTCATGCACGGTTAAAGATAGTATTTAGTATTTATTTATTTTGACTATTTTACATTTATACAATGTTTATAGTACGTCAGAAATATTTGGCAATAAAAATAGATTATCAAATACTTATTTCAAAATACATAATCATTGGTCGATTGTGTCAAAAAAAACAGGTACAATATTAAACAAAGTAAGTAACAATGTAAGTAGTATCACGTAAAGTGAAATGAAAGTGATAAAATACAAATTTAAAATAAAAATATTTGAGAGTAGTTGAATTTGAGCTTATTCACTCATAAGATCGTAAGTATATTTAACCAAAATCAATAAAATTGAATTTTAAATATTCCTCAGTTGTATAAAAACAATTTCGCAATAAAAAATTTTTAACTGCTAATTTAAAGGCTTTGTATTTTAGATTTTTAATTCTGGAAGATAGAATAACGGACGATGAAAATCATTCAAATTCAGCATGAAATTCTCTTTTGTATTATTGAAAATACACAAAATTTCAACTTCAAAAGCTGTAACTCGAGATTCGATGATGTAAAAAAATCATGCGTAACATAAAAAGAAAGAGAATTTTATGCTGAACTCAGACTTTTATCGTCCGTTATTCTATTTTCAACCGTGTATGAGTGGTGCAAGAAAAATGAACTAAATAATTTAGATCAATTCTCATATTTTCATGTACCACTCATATACGGTTAAAGATAGAATAACGGACGATGAAAGTCTGAATTCAGCATGAAATTCTCTTTCTTTTCATGTCACGCACGATTTTTTTCCATCCTCGGATCTTGAGTTACAGCCGTTTGAAGTTACATGATTTTTCATCGAAATTTTGTATTATTGAAAATACATACAGGGTGTATCAAGATAATGGAACAGTGCCCTTTATTCGTGTATGTGAAAAAATACAGAAAAAAGTGATTAGGATATTTTGTAAAGGATAGAGGGGGACATATTTTAGCATAAACTTTATTATCATAAATCCAGTGGTACTCAAACTATAGGGC
The DNA here is from genome assembly GCA_943142095.1 of Ophonus ardosiacus. Lineage (NCBI taxonomy): Eukaryota > Metazoa > Arthropoda > Insecta > Coleoptera > Carabidae > Ophonus > Ophonus ardosiacus. The sequence goes on along the minus strand of OW964833.1, from coordinate 43,562,075 downwards.
AATATTATATTTTTTTAAATGACATTATATATATTTTATTAACTCATTAAATAGAGAATTTTGTTCTGAGTTCAACGATATAATGATATCATACCTTTACATTGCGAAAAATTTGATAAAAATTAATTCAAAGTTAATATTTAATTTCTACTTTATCTAAGTAATCTGAGCAAACATTCAAACAATAAAACAAAAAATTTATTGCCAAAATCGTAGCTTACTTGAATGTAATAAAACTAAAATAAATTTTATTTTGTTTTATTGATTACTTAGATACAGTAGAAATGAAATACTAACTTTGAATTAATTTTTATCAAATTTTTCGCAATGTACGGGTATGATATTATTATATCGTTGAATTCAGAACAAAATTTTCTATTTAATGAGGTAATAAAATATATATAATGCCATTTAAAAAAATATAATATTGCCCTATAGTTTGAGTACCACTGGATTTAAGATAATAAGGTTTATGCTAAAATGTGTCCCCCTCTATGCCTTACAAAATATCTTAATCACTTTTTTCTGTATCTTTTCACATACACGAATAAAATGCACTGTTCCATTATCTTGATACACCCTGTATACGTATTATTTTATATGCTTATTCTTTGCTTTTCACAAATGATTACTATTGTAATTATTTTTAGTGAACCAGTGACGGAAATTAATAATAATCAGGATAATAACAACGACTGGACAATTTTTTTACTAGATTTTCAACTGCCACAAACTAGTGTGAAGTAGAAATAATAATATATCTCATACTTCACGGAGAACATCTCACTCTAACTAAGCAAGCATGCGCACATCATCAATGAAAATGGTCAATTCCCATGTTAAACGCATATGCCCGCTGTTCATGTTACATAATGTATATGATTTATTAGTATGAATTTCTTCTTACCTGGGTTTTCCTGGTTTTGCGAAGCTGTGATGGTGTTCGCAGTTAAAGCACCTTCCAAGTCCACAGCCGGCTCTTCGAGTTCCGTTGCTATCTTCAGCGCCATCTGCAGCATGTCATCTCCGAAAGTATTGCTTGTGTCCACTGCTTCTGGACTGAAGCCTCCATCTGCACCGGCATCTAAACAAAATATCTCTCTTCAATACATACGACAACAAATTTTAGTTGTTAGCTACCAACTTATTTAAGGAGGTTGTAGCGAATCTCGTGTAAAAAATAATTTCCAATTTTATGGTTTCAAATTTTGTAATTATCATGAAGGGTGTCTTATCCAACTATTCTAAAAATTAGAAAACAATCCAACATCAAGTTTTTTTTATAAAAACGAATATAAAGTTGACGTTTCCAGCGTTCTAATACATAAGCTCTTACGGCAGAAACATTTCCGTATATACTTTTTTATTTGTTTTATATTGATCTTTCCAACTTTTATATGCCTTTTTACCATTCAAATTATCCATGGGGAACAAATTTGAAAAGTATGATGATACTCTGTGATAATTTTATTCAAATTTGATCCTCATGAATGGTTGCCATAAAAACATGATGTAATAGGGGTATCACTAATTTTCAATTTTTTATATGTTATTTTTCATGAAAAGTGATATATATATATATATATTAGAATAAAGAAAACATTTTTATTATAACAGGTTTTGTGTAAAAACATTTTTGAAAACAGTATTTTTCATATCTCGTTTAAACGGCTAATTTTTACCGCCACAATGATTGCGTACGCTCCCGCCGATTTTCTGCTAACATTCAATAGATGGACGAGATACAAAAGCCTATAAAATATAGAAAATGCTTGACTAATATACGATAAGGTAAACAATAATAATTGTATTTTGTATTTACAATTTTAATTAGTTTAAAATAACTATTCACCTCAAATACTTTTAAATGTAATGTTACAATTTGAATGTGCTGCCATCTATTACTACTAAACTGTAAAACCGTCCCGGGCCTTTACGTCACAAATTTGGCAGCGTTTCAAAGGTAGTAAAATGTTTTCATGATTTTTTAAAAAAAATGGAAACTTATTTAAACATTTAGTTAGTGTTTTTATGAATGTATTGTAATATATTTTAGTGTACTAGTGTTATTTTTCATTATTTTGATAATGGTAGAAACCGCTATTAGACATTTCTGTAAGTATTTGTACTTATATTGTATTTGTATTTGTAGCAACAATGATATGTGCATTAAAATATGAAATAAAATATTTAAATTTCAACTTGAAATAACTTTTTTGTTTTTAGTTTTAGAGGTATAGTGATAATGAACTTTTATATTCAGATATTAAAAATCTTTTAAATGGTACCATTTTCAATATGGCATTCCATTTAAAAAAAATGTTTTGTTGAATAAGTCGCGAATTTGATGTTCAATTGTTTTGTATTTTCCACCGTTAAATTTGTCGTATAATATCGCCCAACTTTGTCCATTTAATCGTCTTTCTATCTCTTCAAATAAGAAAGTTAGCAATGGTGGCCCGCTTACAGCAGACACATTGTACATTATTTTTAAACTACAATTCATGTTTTTGTTTTTCGTTCTGTACCCACCAATGGGGGCATTTACCATAAACGACTTTAGTGTTTGTATTATTAAAATTCATTAGTTCACATTTAAATAATGATAGAAAATACTAGAAATCTATTCAAATAAATTTCTTAATATATTTAATTAATTTCTGAAAACTATTATTTTTGCCCTCTATACAATGTCCTTGAAAGCTGTAACGTCACAATCACGGATATTACAAAGAGACAGAAGAGAGAGATAGAATGATTAGTTTTGACGTTTGAGAGACAGGTGTTCAGTAACTCTGTTGTAAAAGAGGTTAGTTTATTTCATTGAAATATATACTAACTGGAACTCGCATACTCTACCTATCAACGTACGCTGCACTGAAGCTCATTGAACAGTAATGGCTGGTCCTATTCGCGCACGTTCGTGCCGAACCGAACCTAGCCGAATAACTCGTATCATAGCTGATCGCTTTGTTTTCATATTATGCTTCATTTATTTAAACATGCGCCACACGAAATAATTTCCGTCTACTCACGAACTGTCTCGATGTTTGCCAACTACTCCAGCAGCAGGCTTCCGTCTACTCACGAACTGTCTCGATATGTGCCGACTACTCCAGCAGCAGGCTTTCAATATGCTTCACAGTCACGGTTCGTACGCGCATTCCAGTTAGTATATATTTCAGTGGTTTATTTATTTTGAAGAAATAGAACTGTGCTCTTCTCGCCAGTGTTTTAAAAGGTCTGCAATATGTAATTGTTTTGTACTTGATTGTTTTAATAAGTCTAAGAATCCATTTCGACACGATTTCAAGCAAACATGATAAGATGTGGTTGACTAATGTCATTTCGTGAATTCTATGTCATCAGAAAGGAATTCAAGTAACAGATACAACTTTTAAAAATTAATTTCTCTGTTATTACAAATAATTTTTAAATACTATATATGAAGTTGAACTTTCAGAAGAAAAAATAAAAAAAATATGGTAAATGGCCCCATAGTACATTATTGTATTTTTATAGTGCCCTGAAGAAGACTGACGTTTCAGTCAAAACGTTGGCTTGAAATAAATAATTTCACTGCAGACTGCTTGTCCGATTATTTTTCCTTCGGGACCCCTCATGTAAAACAAAGTCTGCTTACCTCCGTTGTCATCCTCTTCGCTTTCGGAATCAGTGTTATCGACCTTCTTTTCCCCGGCGACCATCTCAGCCATCATGAGCAACTCAGCTTCGAAAGGATCAGTTGGGATCTTCACTTGGATCTTCTTGATCTCTTTCATGATGCCGGCGGCCGAGTTGCGGGTCGTAGGGATAAAAACCGGAATTGGAATCGGAAGAGGGAAAGGAATCGGTACAGGAATCGGAGCGCTGAACATTGGAAGAGGGGCTGGCACGTAAATCGGAACGGGGACGGGTACTAGTACGGTTTTTTCTTTGATTTCATCTAAAACAGAGACATAAATTAAATTTGTTCTTATATACAAGAATCATAATTCGGAGTAAGCTATGAACACTGGAATACATGGGGCAAAGGGACTAAGACACAACCAATCGGTTGGACTTGGGACAAATGCAACAGTATTCCAAGCAGAAGTACACGCAATTTTAACCAGCGTGCAATTACTATTGGAGAAAAACTACCACAATAGAAGAATCTCCATAGTAACAGACAGCCAAGCCGCACTTAAGGCACTAAACTCGTGTGAGGTAGGCGCAGGACTAATTCTGGACTGCATCCACAGATTGAATGCCTTAGGAGCGACGAATAAATTAAGATTGATATGGGTACCCGGACATTCAGAAATTGAAGGAAACCAGGCAGCCGACCATCTTGCAAAAGATGGGACAAATATACCTTTTATAGGACCAGAACCTGCTTGCGGAATAACTGCACAAACAGTTAAGCAAGAACTTAATACTTTGCTTTGGCAATGGCACAAACCCACAAACGGCATTGGACAGCCACATCAGGCCAAAGACATTTCAAGCTCTTCCTGAATGAGCCATCCAAGAAAAGAATAGACAACTTACTTGTAATGAGCAAGCAAGATGTCAGACTAATAACAGGACACTGTCAATTAAATAAACATTTGCATAGGTTGGGCCTCAAACAAGAACCAACATGCAGAGGATGTGGAGAAGAGGATGAAACCCCTGAACACTTAATATGTCACTGCGAAGCATTTATGGCAAGCAGACATAGTCTTTTAGGAGCAAAGAAATTGCACACTGAGACACTAAAGGACATTAGTCTAAAGAAAATCCTGGAGTTTACAAAACATACAGGGCTCCTAGAATAGGAGGAAACACGGAGGGTACAATAGACCAGAAAGGTCGCAGTACAGGGGCAAGAATGAACCACCTCCCGACAATAATAATAATAAGCTATGAACAAAAAAACGTATGTCAATGGAGGGTTATACAGAGGTATATTTTCGTGCTGCCATCTATTAATATTTTCCTTGAACTACACTTGTGACTGCTATCCATTTCAGAATTAGAGTCAGTTGAGTTTCAAGTTCAATAACTTGTTTAAAAAAAATTCAAAAATTATGAAACACTAAATTATGGACTATACATTTCTACGTAATTACACTACGTTTCATATTTTTAAATTAATTAATATAAAAATAATGACAACATTTATAAAAAATTATTCTCATTTTTAGCGCGTTTGAAGAAATGCTCAACTTCATTGGTGTCTATTCAAATGTACGAATGAAAAAAAAAAAAATTAATATGTTGTAACCATTGGCTTTGTGAATAATTTGAACGTTAATTTATTTTCGATTTATTTATATTTTGTTTATAACAATTAAAAAATAAAAGTATTAGATCTCAGCTTCTATTAATAATTAAAAACTGATATTTGGCATGCGGATTCAGAATGTAGTTTTTAAATGAAATATTAATAAATTTTTATTTGAAATTCATTAGTTTCAATTTTAATCATTTTTTACTGTTTTCGCGCGTGAACGCATGTTGCGCTTTTATAATAAAACAATGGATGCATTGCACAAAGTGAGAGAGATAGTAAAAAATGAGATGTTTTCAAAGCGCAGTTGTTTTTCTGTGCATAGAGATGATAAAATGAAATAGTTGTCAGTTTTAAATTCAAAAAGCTTGATATGAAATCAGATTCCTTAAAATGTTTACAAAAGAAAAATGCGAATTACTTTACTTCTGTATTAATTTTTAATGAAATTAACAACTTTTTTCTCATTTCTGAGTTCTTTGGAAATCTATGATACGATAATAATTGGGATGACGCATTACAAGAAGCTATGGAACAATATTTTCGAAATAATTTGTTTCTTAATACATTTTACTTCTATTTCTTCCATAGTTTTGAGATATTTTTTGAACTTATAACATTGCAACAACGCTTCACAAACTAAGCACAAGCACATTCATTACATGACAGATAATCCATTGTTGCCAGTTGCGTTTATTATTAAATTTTACTATTGTTTAAAATTTAATTTTGACACAAAATTCATTTTTCTTTATTGGATATATCATATTTAAATTCAAAATTGCAATAATTTATTTGTTTTGGCATTATTAGAATAATTTTTAATTAATACAATCTGATTTAATTATATATCAATTATGTGGCAACAAAGCATCATCTCTACAAAGCTTTACAAAAATATCGCTAGATGACAGACTTAATATGACGTCACAGGGCGATTACTGTGCAATGCATCCATTATTAGGTTCGGAACGTATGACGTCACAACATGGCTGGTTTTTGCAACTTTTTAAAAATATACTTTAAAACGATTTTATACAACCAAAAATGTAAATAAAAATAATTTAATCATACTGAACGATAAATGAAACCATTCTTCTTGGATTTAAGCAGAAAAAGGTACAATTATTTTTTTGCATGACCTCATTTGAAATAGACAAACTTAAAATTTTAAAGTATTAAAAAAAATGTCTACCTGTTTGAGTTTCCTTCGAGCACGGATGTGGACGGCAAGAAACTCCCTTTGTGTGAAGAATCGGTTTACACTGAACAGCTGCGTTCCTCATAGCAGGCAGGGGAGGCGCTTTAATGATAATCTGCTGTTTGATCTGCGGCTTTGGCGATGTGGGCGGCTGAGGAGTTGCCTGGGTTTGCTGATTGTTAATCTTGACAGTTTGAGGAGGCATGTTGACGCTGACGCTAACGTTTGATCGAGGAAGAGTTGGCGTATTGTTGTTGGCCAGAGACTCCACGTTAGTTATAACAGGCATCCTCACTTCTGTCGCGGCTAAGAATAAATCATACATTATAACACTGCATCTCGAATTAGGCTCTTCAACCAATTTTTTTTAAATTTATTTTTCGAAAATAGACGTTAATATATGAATATTTTTCATATTTTCATCTGTATTGTGATATAATGAAGCCTGTAATTAATTGGAAGAGATTCTATACAAAATTGAAATTTACGCTGTGACGTCATACCGCCTGATGACAGAACAACGCCGCTCGTGTAGAATTGCGGAACTATTCAGTCAAACTTTTAAACATTTAAACAAGTTGACACATGAAAGCTGATGTTGATAAGTTGTGAATTGTTTGATATTTGTATTTATGTGTAAAATTGTATTTAAATATTCTAAAATAATATTAAGAAATAGTGACAGAACAGATGACTAAATGCAAACGCTAATATTATGCGCGCGCAATCTCTCTCTGTCACAAGTCGGTATGACGTCACAGTCGAATTGGAGGTAAAAAAATTACTTTAAATAATTAATTACAGGCGTAATACATATTTTTTAAATAAAGAGTTATATTTTTCGATATTGTTTTTAAGCGTATTATTGAAAATTAGTATCAAATATGCTAAATTTTAATGTGGTTGAAGAGCCTATTTGGAATTTAGGGTCGAATTCACAATTTTAATCCAACTGTAAGTGACACTCAAACTCATGTAAGTGTAAAAAAATTTAAGGGCATACAGTATTGGCCATAAAGATAGCAACTTAAAAAAAAATCAATTGCTTTAATGTAAAAACTGGGATTTCAGAAATAAATTACTGCAGTATTAGTGTCTTGAACCAAGTTTAATTTACATTAAAATAATTTGCAATATATTAACAAAAATTGATTCACTTGATAACAATTGAAGATTTTATCAATCGAAACTTTGTGTAACTCAAAAAAAATAAAGACAATGAAAGTTCGAAATACTTCTTTTATTCTTAAAAATTGATTTATGTGCAAAAAAATATTTTTTATTTGGACATAAAAATAAAAATAGCAACTTTTATAAAATTAATATAAAAACTAAATTTTGTAATATTTAGTGTAATAACCGGAACCACGAGTATTTATTGCTTCTTCTCGTTTCATCATGAATTCAAGTAATTTTGTTATTACATTTCTACCAATTAATCTTAGTTCATCACTAAATAATACTCTTTTCCACATGTCAGTTGTCCAGTTTACATGATTTTCTGCAAAAAAATAATCGGGCCTTCACGTTCTTCTTCGAAAGAAGTGGTTTCTTTGCAGGCCGACTATAAAGTTCTCCGCCAACTAATATTCTTCTTCCCTGTCTTGAAGATATTTTATCTTTAACATTACTTAGTAGAAAGCCTAAAATTTTCTTTGATGATAAAAACGGATTTTAACGATATGTGTTTTATCATTCTGTCGCTTCGGTTTGATGTTTTTTTTTGTCTACTAGAAATTGTAGAAGGCTCAATATTACCCTTCCTTCGAAAATGGATTATTATTCGTGCTATTGTAGATTTATGCAAATTAAAGTTCTTCGACATTTTATTCCGCGAAGCACCATTTTCATATGATTTAATTATTAAATTGCGAAATTTTTTAGTCAAAGTCTTATTACGACCCATAATTTTGAAGTACTAATCTATATTTTTTAAACAATTATACGATATAAACGTTGAAATTGAGAAAATACATTCATTATGTAGTTGCTATTTTTATGTCCAGACAAAAGTAATAATTATGCAAATTAAATAAATTCTGTAAATTTAATATAAATTATTTTAACATAAAATAAACTTATTTTAAGAGGTTATTCTTTATGTAATTTATTTTCAATATTCTTATGTTCACTTCAGAGAAATAGAAATTTTTTAAAAGTTGCTATCTTTATGGCCAATACTGTAGTACTGACAAAAATGAATAAAAAAAAGCTTAACACGTTAACGACCAGCCCTAAATTTTGTAACTTTACCCCTGGACCAAAATAATTTTTTGTTAAATTTTGGTAGTAGGGGGTTCAATAAATGTTTATCTGGACAAAATAAGTTGATATGAGGGAGTATTTTACAAAAAAAAAACCTGTGCACCAAATAGGTACACGCGGTCTGATTTAAAAAATACATACTAAAAATACAAATAGTTAACATTATTGCTTAATAAAAGAAGTGTGGCTTTTAAAAAAACAAGTTATACACATATATGTCACATTTTCGGAGCATCCAGGGCAAAAAGTTTATACTTTTTTGGCAGTTTCATTGCTGATTGGCGCCCTTCTCGTTCTGAAAGTTTAACTGTTGTGACTCGATCACAGTTTATTGGGAAGTTATTTTGATGTCTATGTTGAAAATTTCCAGTTAAAAATTCAATATCAAACCAAATAATATACCATATATTGATAAAATTAGCAGTCATGGCTTTTTTTTTCATAGTAATATAAAATAAAATAAAATTAATTTTCCCAACCCAAGGATATTTTTTATTTCCCAGGGACCAGACCAACTAAACACCGTATTTAAATACATTGTAGCTGCGTTCCTGTCAGACCCACATGACTTGAAACATTACCGTTCACTGTGCCCAAATAGGGGCACGCGGTCTGTGCAAAAAACATGGTGCGCACCACTAAGTTGCACATGGTCGTTAACGTGTTAATCAACATAGGTCTGATCAAATCGTCGCATAATGGATTACTTTAGTGCCAATTTCTGACTTTTAATGAGCAATTTTATGCACTTTAGTGACGATTTCAAATAAAACAATTTAATTTTTCTTACCAGTGTCATTTAGAGTAGCCGTAGCTGTAGCCCGCGTGTTCCTAGTGACGTATTTCTTGGGTACGCTAGCAGGCACCGGTTGTGCTTGATTCGGTTTTTCACCGGCACCCAACGTAATCGGAAGCTTGGAGAATTGGCTTTGAAAAGACATCACGCACTGATAAGTACAGAAGTTTCGAATTGTGGCATCTGACATCGTAAGATGGTATTGTGCTTGGGAGAACTTTGTGCAGTAGTCGCACTTCATTCTATTTGAAGACACAGAACTATTAAATACAAATAAAATGTTACGGATATGTTTTTAATTGCAAATTTTGTTAATGACGTTATATCTATCCGTACAGAGCGCTTATCAGGTCTTTCAAAGATCTCGGGGAAAGATAACACACTTAATCCATTTTTTTACATTATGTCCAGGACAGTGGACAAAATTAGTTATAGCCGTCCAAAATGGTCAAAATAATCAAAGTTAAAACTACTGTGTTGTGTTACAAAAATAATAAAAAAATAAAAAAATAATAATTGTGGTTTGGACTCGAATCCGACCGAAAACAAACTTGAAAATACTTTCTAATTTTGAAATAGTACAAATGTTCTTTTCGCAAAATTTGAGAACTTGTAGGTTGACGCCAAGTAAGTGCCGTCTGTGGTACAGATATGTCGTCATTATCGAAATAAAATAAAAGGCAATTTCCTGGACTAGGCATGAAAAGAAAAGATTAGAAACAGCAACAAAAATATATTTTTCAATACAGTCCCCTTGTTTTTGGTAGTGCTGTGAGGATCCGGCAAAACTTGGATCCGAATACCCGGATCTCAAAATATCCGGTTCCTCGGATATCCGATGTTCGGATATTGAAGCGGATATCCGTAAATTTAATTCGGATTTGGGTCCGGATCCCTTTAGAATTCGGATCTGGATCCGGATTCGATGTTTCGTTTACGGATCCGGATCCGAATTTTAATTCTGAATCCAATTCTATTAACTATATCAAACAAAAATTTATTGTCAGATTTATTTGGCTTTGAAACTCCATGATAATACTTATACATTCAAATATTATCATCGGGTTCAATACTGAGAATATTCGAATCAGAGAACCGATGCGGATTCTGAAATTCCATATCTAAAATCCGATACTCATACTTATATTTCGAACCGGATCCAAAATCCAATACTCAGATTTGGATCCAAAATCCGATTCTCAGATCCGGATCCAAAATCCGATACTCAGATCCGAATAGTTCAACAATCAATTATCCGGATATTTTTGGATCCGAAACCGAAACTATCCGGATCCGGATCCCACCACTAGTTTTTGGATACAATCGTTTCAATATCTTTAATTTGGTTTGTCCAGCAAAATGCCTTTCAACGACCGCTCTAAGTTCGTTATCTCTAAATTTTGTTCCCCTTAGTGTTTACTCAGATTTGGAAACAAAAAATAGTCATAGGGGGCAGAGCTGGGCAAGTTACTTTTAAAATGTTAAATTTTGTTCCCCTTAGTGTTTACTCAGATTTGGAAACAAAAAATAGTCATAGGGGGCAGAGCTGGGCAAGTTACTTTTAAAATGTAACTAGTTACAGTTACTTCCAAAAAGAAGTAAGTAAGTTACTTAAGTTCCAGTTACTTTGGTGAAAGAACTAAGTTATTTACTAGTTACTCATTAAAAGTAACTTAGTTACCTTGAGTTACTTTCTAACTACTTTTAATGGCGTGAAGTATAGACTTAGACTGTTGACTTAGTTAGGCCTAGGGCCCGCTTTGACAAGGGGCCCGCAGGGCCTAGTTGCTGTGATTTTTTTTTAAATTTATTAATTTATTTTTCAATTTTGATTTCTTATACCAAGATATAAAGAATCTACTTTCTTTCTAACATGACATGACCATTATAATGTATTAAACATGCAGACATTATTTCCGAGACTTTTTAGTGGATAATGATTAATTTATTGGAAACCTCGGATCAGACGTCGATTTTCAATCTGAGGCTCCGCGCTCACATGGGCCCCAAACTTACATTATAATTATACAAATATTTATACGTACTTGTTTTTCACTATAAAGAGTTGCTTTAAGTAACTTAAGTTACTCAAGTAACTAGGAACTAAACACCGTAAAGTTACCAACTACTTTTCCGCAGCAAGTTAAGTTACAGTTAGTTACCATATTTTAAAAAGTAACTAAGTTACGTTACAAGTTACGTAAAAGTAACTAGTTAGTAACTAAGTTCCTAAAGTAACTAGTTAGTAACTAAGTTCCTAAAGTAACTAGTTACTGCCCAGCTCTGATAGGGGGCTAGATCTGGACTATAAGGGGGATGGTCAATTTCTACGAATTCAGAAACGGCAGCTTTTAAAAGTCTTGATTTGTGGACAGGATACCTTGCGGGACAACACAAACTAACTAATATTGCTGCAATTGTTTCGTAAATTGTCACACACGTCACCAAAGCATATGTGATCAAAAAACAATATAATGAAAAATTATATTAAAATTGAAAACTGTCTAGTCCGGGAATATAAAAATGACCCCTCGTATGTATATATTGGTATGTGACTTACTTTTTCGAAGATACGGCATTAACCGACACCTGAAATAGGCTCAAGCAGTTGAGCGAACACATCATCAGCACTTGACCATTATTACAATTCTTCTTGATCATGTCGAAGTTGTACTTTTTCACTTTACACCAACTACATGGAACAATTCGCCGGTTCGAAATTATGTAAAGGTTTTGACAAGTTTTACTGCAGAAATTCTTAACTATATTATCGTAGAACAGGGAAAACTCGGTGTAATTTTCATTTTCGAAGAATATTTTGCACATGTCGCATTGTACTATAAAAAAAAAAGATATTAGTGAAGTTATTCATAAGAAATGCAGAAAGCCTAGGATACATACAGAATTGGCCAAAAGTATTATCTTCTTAAATTTGTTGTACATCTAGTTAGGTACCTTAAATTTCGCTTAGAAAAAAGTTACATTTGGATAAAACGCTAAATACAAACTTTCTTCAGGAATAATGAAAAGTCAAATAAGACATACTCAAAATAAGATTCATCAGTCTATCCGATCATTTATCTACCTATACTTTAAATTAAAACAATGGGGTATGTGCCACTTTTTTGAATCTATCAAATTATAGAGTAAAAAATAATAAAATCGAAATTATTAAAATTTGATACATCGGGTGGCTTATTAAAAAACGAATTCTGTTTGAAACTCCATAACTCCGGAGTACAATAAGATATCGATTTGAAATTTTTATTTCAGACAAAGGGTTGAAAAGTATTCCTAGAATATTTCAAACATTTGTACAGAAAAGAAAGTGAATAACGATTTTTTAAATTTGTCATTCAAATCTACTATTACACGATTTGCTTAAGACGAAGTAGGCTATTATTGAAACAAATGTAACTGTCAGTGACATTTCGAATTAGTTGTAACCAGGGCATCGAACCCGAACCTGAACCGAACAAAAACCGGTACCAAACCGTAACATTTTAGGGAACCCAAACCGAGAACCGAACTTCAGATATATTTTTAATTGAACCTGAGTCGAAACCGACCCGAGTATTAAAATTCAGGTTCGGGGTTCAACTCCGGTTCAGGTTAATTTTTAGTTCGAAAAGTAAATACAGCCGATAATCGACGTCTTAGGCGTCTGCGTTGCTGTCTGGGCTGACTTTTCGTGAAAATTGGGTTCGTTTCTTGTTGCGTTTTGCTTAAATTCCGGCTCTCATTTTACATTATTTCGAACCTGAACCGTGGACAAAACCGCAAATTTTATTAATGCGAACCAGAACCGCACCCGAACCCATTCTTGAAAAAACAGGTCAAATTAAATATGTAGATGTATGTTTTACACCTTACAAGTCTTTAGAATCAGAGATATGATTTGTTAAGTTGCGTTTAATTTCAAATATTTCAACGGCTGACGACACAGTTTCATTTTAGGTTAGATTACTGTTTCATGTTGGAATACATAGGGCAAAGGGACTAAGACACAACCAATCGGTTGGACTTGGGACAGTATTCCAAGCAGAAGTACACGCAATTTTAACCAGCGTGCAATTACTATTGGAGAAAAACTACCACAATAGAAGAATCTCCATAGTAACAGACAGCCAAGCCGCACTTAAGGCACTAAACTCGTGCGAGGTAGGCTCAGGACTAATTCTGGACTGCATCCACAGATTGAATGCCTCAGGAGCGACGAATAAATTAAGATTGATATGGGTACCCGGGCATTTAGAAATTGAAGGAAACCAGGCAGCCGACCATCTTGCAAAAGATGGGACAAATATACCTTTTATAGGACCAGAACCTGCTTGCGGAATAACTGCGCAAACAGTTAAGCAAGAACTTAATACTTTGCTTTGGCAATGGCACAAACGACATTGGACAGCCACATCAGGCCAAAGACATTCCAAGCTCTTCCTGAATGAGCCATCCAAGAAAAGAACAGACAACTTACTTGTAATGAGCAAGCAAGATGTCAGACTAATAACAGGACTGGTAACAGGACACTGTCAATTAAATAAACATTTGCATAGGTTGGGCCTCAAACAAGAACCAACATGCAGAGGATGTGGAGAAGAGGATGAAACCCCTGAACACTTAATATGTCACTGCGAAGCATTTATGGCAAGCAGACATAGCCTTTTAGGAGCAAAGAAATTGCACACTGAGACACTAAAAGACATTAGTCTAAAGAAAATCCTGGAGTTTACAAAACATACAGGGCTCCTAGAATAGGAGGAAACACGGAGGGTACAATAGACCAGAAAGGTCGCAGTACAGGGGCAAGAATGAACCACCTCCCGACAATAATAATAATAATAACTGTTTCATGTTGTAAAGCGTAAATGTGTATGTGTGTGTGAGAGAATTATCTTTGTGTGAGTATGGAACTGTGTCGTCACAAATTTAGTCCGTGTTTAAAAGCGCGAAAGTTTATTAGCACATTTATGAATGAAAAGTCGCATATTTCAAATTATTTTCTATTAGGTACTATATTTATTAAATGAGATTGATTTCATGATTTTATAAAAAAAAATCAGCATTTTTTGCAATGACCCCATTGCCAGTTAGGTATTGTTATAGTTGTTTTTTAATCCTCAACAATTGTATATGTTCGATGAGACAAGTTATTACGTCAGCTAGGCGCTAGTACTTCCATACCGTAGCTGGGATTCGAACCCGAAATCTTCGGTATATGAAGCGGCAACTTCACTGCGCAACTTCTATTTTCTCCAAATTTGATCAAGGGCACATACCACATTGCATAATGTACATAATATTTTTGGCCAATGCTGCAAGTTTATTGTATTTTTATTCAGATAAATTTGGTTACTTACGGGGACTAATTTGATTAACGAATTTGAAAGCAACGAAACAAGGCTGACTGCAAAATTTATTTCTCTCTGTCTTGTCACTGACTTGTTGATCGAACATAACTTGAACTTGTTTCTCATTGTTGCAAACGGCGCAGTGTGCTAGCTCTGATGGCAATACGGAAATATTGGAGAATTTGTTGTTACTGTTCTTGTTGCTCATTTGATCATATTTCTCCATACATTGCTGCGAGCAGAAGTCCTGAAATAGAAAAACCAACATAATCAGTCAATTTGTAAATGGTGTGTTGTTGCAGAAGGCGTTGATTGGAATGGAAGAAATTCGAGTTCCTTATATAAAAAAAACTTTCTTGTTATGCAAACTACAGAAAATTGATGTAGGTCTTTATGGGCCAACTTTTTGAGACAAGTTTAATAGGCATCACAGGAATAGGGGCGTTTACGCCAAACTTTTGCAGGTGGCAGCACAACTGTTCACATAATTTTGTGAAAGTTGACAGTTTATGGCACATTCGCAAATCGAAATTAGTTATAGTTGCGCCATTAGTTTCTTAATAAACGCTCCCATTTTCGACCATCTCTTTCGATTATGAATGTGGCTGAGGCGAAAGAAGTGTGCCTGAATAGGAATGTTGATGATTGATGATTGTTTCGTAACTATTGTTGTGTGAAGATGTATGGTTAGTAAGAATGTTCTTAAGAGAATGGAATGACTCAGCTGAGTTCTTATGTATGGAGCAATGATGTATGTGGACGAGGCGAAAGAAGAATGTTGTCAAAGGGTGAAGTGAGTCAGCTAAGATCTTATTCTTATCCTTTTTTCTTATTGTTGCTATTGTTTTCGGGTTTTTGCTAATCCACTAAGTGGAATACGCGTAATTTTATGTATGTATATTTAATACATCGCGACAATTTCAAATTTAATACTCTATAATCTGGGGCACTGTGTGACCCAAAACTTGGAGGAGGAATGAAAGGGAAAGTTTTTAAAACAGTGGTGAGACCGGCTATGATCTATGGCAGTGAAACCTGGCCAGTGAAGAAAATAAATGAAAAGAAAATGAATGTGGCAGAGATGAGGATGTTGAGATGGATGTTGGGAAAGACAAGAAAAGATAGGATAAGGAATGAGAGTATAAGGGGAATGGCACGAGTGATAGAAGTTTCAAGAAAGATACAGGAGAGGCGTTTGCATTGGTATGGGCATGTCATGAGGAGAGATGAAGAATATATTGGAAGAAGAATGAGCAACTTAGTAGTAGAGGGTAGAAGAAACAGAAGAAGACCAAAAAGAAAATGGAGGGATTGTATTGCGGAAGACATGAGAGAAAAGGGATTAACTGAGGACGACATGCAAAATAGAAATGAATGGAGAAAGAAAATAAAGAATAGCGACCCCTAACGAGTGGGAAAAGCAAAAGAAGATATATATAATCTTGACTTACTTTAAATTGTCCCTTGTCGCCGACAGGTGCTAGAAATCCTTCCGTTCCTCCGGAAATGTCTTTTTGGCAGTAACTGCAAACTTTCAAGCCTTTCTTAAATTCTTCCAGGCACAAGCTGCAGCAGAATTGACGAATATCATGTCCAAATCGGACACAATATTTGCCCAAACTATTCATCCATACTGACTTCTTGCAGTTTGCACAGTGAGAACCAATTCGGTTTTGGTGACGAGCTGGAAAAGAAAATATATTAAGAAATATACACACATGTTGCGACTTGTTACTGTGAAAATCTGTTTAAGGCCCGGTATTCTCATCTCTGGTTAAACTATCATAGGTGACCATATTATTTTCGTAGCATAATTTGAATTAATTAAAGATCAATCTAAGTCTAATTGGTAATATTTGTTTGAAAACTTTCTTCTATTATTAATAAATTTTGCCTGGAAAAGTGAAGAATTTCGCCATATTTACTAATTACTAAATAATAAAACCAAAAAGTAAAAAAATAATAGTACCAATTAGACGTAGATTGCTTCTTGTTCAATAAACTACAATTTATTTGTTTATTAAAAGTTTAGAGATTGCAAAGACATGCCCAGATTTACTTTTTCGCATATTTTCAAGGGGGTGCATCATACTCTTATAGTCAGAAAAATTGACTATGTTGGGTTCAGCAATAAAGCTATAAATATCGTAATTATGACAAAGATATTTTAACGAGAGATGAAAATACAGAACCTAAGACATGTTTCAGTTATATTGGTTAAAATTTATATAAAATAAAGTTCTACACACTATTCAGGAGTTGATCATCAACGATTTATTATCAAAATTCAGATTTTTGCTCTAAAATTCTATGTATCAAGCACCCCATAGTTTTACGACACAGATAATATTTAAAATGAACTGTTTTCCTACGTTAAACGCATATGTCACGGATTTGCGTATTCTCCCCGTAGAAGAGCCGACAAAAAGATTCAAAGTCAAGAAGAAATTTCATAACCAATAGAAAAATACTCACTGTGTTTCATGTTGAGCACCAACTTTTACAGGTTTAAGTTCAATTAAAAAACAATATACACAGGTTATGGCTTGTAGAAGATACACTCTTGCAAGTATTTGCAAATTTAATAACGAATTAACTCACATAAACAATCTTCGTTGCAAAAATCCATGGTTTCCCATGAGAGGACCTTGTCGTCTCCAACTTTAATCTTTTCTTTACACTCTGCACATTTGCGGACGAAAACCTTATTGGAGTCCGTTCCAGGAATCTTTTTGGCGAGGTCCTTTATTTTCAACCCCTCGCCAGGGGCCTTGTAAGCTTCAGATGATGGTTTGTTTAATGTACGGAACGATATCAAACAAGTTTCGCTGCACAAGAATGTCGGCTTCTCAAGCTGATTATCAACTTTGTATAAGCATTTCTTCAACTGCAACACATAATAGGAAATTGTATTAAAAATATCAGAAATAATTCGTGACAATATTAGTACTGGGCACAGATAAATTTTATCATTTACTTACGATTTTCTTAAATTTTCACTAAATCTAGATATAGGAAGTAATGAAAAGCGCGGGAAGTTATACAAGTCACGTGACCACAGAACTTCTGGATAAAACCCGATTTAATAAACAAAACCAGTTTCGCTAATTGAAATAAGGAATTTTGAATATAAAGGTTTATAAATTTTTTTTTGCATAAAATAAAATAATACATGTAAAATAATATAATACATGCAAAAAAAAATAATAATAAAAATGTTTAATGTTTGTTTTGTACTTAATTTTGTAAGGTTTCACAAAGGTTTTGGTGTGTGTTCTGTGGTTTTGATTATGATACTGCGCAGTACGCGACTGCGCAGTGCGCGACTGCGCAGTGCGCGACTGCGCGAGCAGATGGTCTGACTGGTTATTCTTGAAATAATTTGTAATAAAGGCCTGTATTAAGATATTTCATTTTTGTACATCCAAAAAGGTGCTGTTTGTCAGATATACATCGAGTGTAGTATTGAAATATCTTATACAGGAAATAAAATGTTATTTTCTAATTTGGTGATTGTTGCTTCCTTTACTAAAATTGAACCACAAGTGTCTAAAAACATGTTTAGAATTATTGAAAACTGCATACAACGTGCACGAACATGTTTTTTATGCGTGAGTATAAAGGGAAAAATGGTTAATGAAGAAAATTGCAAATTGAGAGCCATGGAAAACAATGAAGCAATAGTTATTTATATAACAAGTGTGTAAAGTAGTAAGTTTTTGGTCGAGTGCAGTGTTTTAGCATGAGACGCAGCTGAATGCGAAAATTAGCACGAGATAAAAAATACTATTTACACAAAATATTTTCCCTACAACAGAAATGTGCTATTTCTCATAATACTAAGTGTGAGTGTACAAACAACTTCAAATAATGTTAGTGTTAGTTGACAAGTGAATTAACCATTGCCTAGCAACGTATTTATACAGATTTACAGTGTGTAAACTATGTGCTTTACGCACGGTTGTAGGAAAAATATTTTTTATACCTTGACAGGTACTGAAATTTGACGTTAAATTGGATTAAATATAGAAAAAATCTAAGACTGAGAAAATTCTATTATTAAAATACTACACGGAAAATTCAGAAAAAATGTCAAAGTTTAGAATTATTACGTTTTCCATGGCACTCTTTTACTTCAAACCATTTTTCATTTACTTCTTACTCATGCATAAAAAATAATTGAGGAAAAACTCGTATGCAGTTTTAATTTTAAAAAAACTTTTATACCCAGGTGCAAAAAAACAGACCATTATTTTTGTTGCCTCGATAATCTTGTGCTATGAAATCGGTTAGACAAAAGTTGTCCTATATTAGGATTTTGGCAATTTGTTTATTCAGACGAAAAACACAGGTAACTATAGATACAGACAAATATGTAAATTTTGTAGTTTTTTGTTTTTGCAAAACTTCTAAGTATGAAGTAACCCTCAATTTCATGTTTGATAATTATTATTGTCCATTAAATTAACCGGTAAGTACCATCTGTCACATTTTTGTTCACTGTTCACAACAATGGATGGTAGAACAAACCTTGTTTTTACTAAAACGTTGTTTTAAAAAATGTCAAATTTTATTATTTAATAATAATAAATTATATAAAATTTATCAAAACGTGATTTTAAAGCAGAACATAGTTTGTATTCAAATAAATATTTTTTAAAAAATCGTTCTTTAAACACAAGGGTGAAATTAAATATTGAAATTTGAATTTGACATTCCTTAAAACAGCGTTTCAGTTAAAACAAGGCTTGTGCTACCAGCCAATGCTGTTAACAAAAATGAAAATAAAAAATGGTCTGTTTTTTTACACATGAGTGTACTTACCTCCTTTTGGTCCAATTAGCAACAATCACCAGATTAAAAAAATAATATTAAATTTGCTAACGTATTTCGATGCACCCGATTATTAAAGTAGTGATTTCATCGACAGCAAAGCCAGGTAAATGTTAGTACCGTATTATCACAAAGATAGACGAATTATTTGCTCGCGAAATGAATTGTTAACCTAAAACATTTACTTTAATTTAATGGTGTTAAAGTTAATAACTTTGTTAATGTACACTTGTTAACTGTAAATTTGGATTTGCGAATTGTAAATTTACAATGTTTTTTTCTTCTGTTGGTCCCTCGACGCTTCCGTAAAAAGTAAAATTTGCAGATAAATTTTGTGTTTTCTATTTGCGCTAGAGGTATAAAATGTACAAAAGGCACAAATAAAAACAATGCGAGGGCTAATTTTCAGTCTTAAATTTTGATTTCATTAGCCTATCAATTTTAGCCTTTTAGTACAGAGTAGTTGAATTAGATAATAAATGTTCAGTAAAATATCAAATGATTCTCGCCGCAAATGATTTTACAATTTATAAGACATTTTACTGAGCAATTATTATTATAATTATTAATAAATATGCAATTAACAAAAGCAACGTAAATGATTTTAGACAAGTCCCATCAAAAATACACACCATGCAGCATTGATGACAAGATTCATCATTTGCTTCTTCTTCAGGTATGTTTATTACTTTGATTTGGGGTATGTCTATTATTTCTGTACTAGAATTATTAACAGAAGCCATGAACTCTTCATCAAGACTTGCTTGAGAAGTTTCTTCTGCCGGTTTTGTTGAAGTTTCTGTTGTTTCAGCAGCTACTTCCACCGTTTCTACGGTGGAATCAGTAGCTGCTTCCGCTGTTGCAGTAGAATCATCTTTCTTTTCTGCAACAGCTGCTGCCGCTGCTGTAGCTGCATCTTTTTCTTCTTGAGAGATTTCTCGGTCTGTATCTGGGATAATGCAAAGTTCTTCATCTGCACCTTTACTAGCAACTAAATCATCCTCAATAGTAGTTTTGTCGCTAGTAATGGTTTCTTCGCTGAAGTCAACAACTTTGATGGTTTCCTTATCGCTGGTTTCTTCGTTAAAATCGCCGAGGTCGTCTTTCTCTGCATCTTGGCTAATTCCTATTGGATCTTCTTCTGTGAGGCAAGTGACTTCGTTTTCGTCGTTCGTTTCGTTTTGAAGGTCTGCGGTGGTAGAATTGTTGGATTTGTCTTCTTCGCCTTCACGTTTGGAATCAACGTGAACGAAGACAGGATTTTCTTGTTGGATTTCCTGATCCATGGATTGATCCATGGACTGATCGTCAACTTCTGAGACAACATCGTTTGTTTCTATTTGATTTTCTTCTGTTATTTCTTGAACTTCGTCTTGGGCTGTTTCTGATTCTGGTTCCGGTTCCGGTTCTGGGAGAGTTATCTGGTTTTCTTCCGGAATTTCAATGGTTTCTTCAGCTGGGGTCTCTTCTTTGGATACGTCTGAATCTTGTAAGCGTTCTGTCAACATTTTATCTTTTGTTTTATTTTTCGTTTTTTCTTTATTTTCTTCTTTATTATCGGCTGGTTTTTCTTCTTCTTCTGGTGTGTCTTGCGTGGATGTGACTTCTGACTCTATAGTAGAAGGTTCTGTGGATTCAGATTGTATTGTGGATTCAGGTTGTTTTGTGGATTCCGATTGTTTTGTGGATTCCGATTGTTTTGTGGATTCCGGTTGTTTTGTGGATTCCGGTTGTTTTGTGGATTCCGGTTGTTTTGTGGATTCCGGTTGTTTTGTGGATTCCGGTTGTTTTGTGGATTCCGGTTGTTCTGTGGAATCCAGTTTTTCTGTGGATTCGGGTTCTACTGTGGCTTCAGGTTCTGTTGTAGATTCAGGTTCTGTTGTAGATTCAGGTTCTGTTGTAGATTCAGGACCTGGTGTAGTATCGGGTTCCTCTGATGTTTTTGTTGATGATTGCTTTTCTTCTAAAGATTTATCCTGGTTAGGAGTATCATTATTTTTACTAGTTAGCTCAATGTCTGCGTTTTGTTTCTCGGTATCGTGTTTATGATCTTGTCCATCATTTTCCGACTTTCCTGTTTCTTCACTAGACTCTTCTGTTACGCTACTTCCTACAGGTTGTATCTCACTAACTGAATCTTCAATATTCGCAGAAGATTTTGTATACTCCGTGTTCGCTTCTGTAGATTCTGTAGAAATTGTGTTTTCAGTTACCTCGTCGGCGTTTAATTTCGATGGCTCACGTGAATCACTTTCACTGTTAACACAATCTATAGAGTCTTTTGGACAGTCTACATCATTTGCAAGTTCATTCGCGTCTTTAGCGTCCACTACACTTTCTTGCACATTTATAATAGTTCTGTTTTCTTTTCCAGCATTATTTACAATTTCTACACTATTTACTACTTCTGTGGCTTCTGAAGGGTTAGAGTTAGTATTTTGTTGGTTTTGTTGCTTTTCAGCCTCTATACTTTCTTTGACTGGGGTCTCATTGTTTGTAATATCATTTATATGCTCGGCATTTTTGTCGTTTGTGTTTAAATCTGACGCTAAATTGGTTGATGATGATATTATATCCATTTTTGATAGTTATTTGAGACCTGTAATGAAATAAAAATGAATACATACGACTATAAAAATCATGCATATCGAATTTGCCGCCAAAATTTGAAAAACTACATTGTGCTGCAATGTGTTTTAGAAATAAATTAGTAACAGTTAAACTAGTGAAAATGCAACAAAATGTCATGTTTAATAGAAAAAAACAGTAATGTAGCAAATAAAAAAAAATCATTTAAACTGCAATATACGTTCAATAGGTTATTAGAATTTTGCCCTAATATATAGTAATTTATATAACTGTAATAAATATGCTATAAATTTCCAATAATAAAAATAAATGTTATAAATATATTTAAATGTGGTATATGTTACAAACTTCTTACCAATTTATAGCATAATTTGCAACCAAAATTCTGTCAATATGGATTACAATTATATTTGTATTTCGATTTGAAATAATAATTGCTACATTTTGAATAAAAATTATTTGGGGCAAATTCGGATGTATAAACAATTATTAATCTAAATCACAAGATAAAGCACTACGCACATTTACTCCAGAAAGTACACAAATTAAATATTTCTAAATGTCAAAATGTGTGAAATATGAAAATGTACCTTAGTGGTTAGTTAAAATATAACATATTTACATGATTTTAACTTTATCAAGCCCAATTCATAATGCATGTTAGAAATGTGCAGGGCCGGCATTACAGGGCATAATGTTTTAATAGAGATTTACACAAAAAATTCGTCTATAAATATGTAGAAAAGCACTATAGGATTATTAATATTTCAATAAAATAAGTAATATTTTGCTTGAAAATCACAAAACTGCACAAAGTGTAACTTAAAACAGATATCTAAAGCACAAACAACCACTAGCGCCCATAACAACGGCACAATGTAAATAATACTTCACACATATAATACAAAATTTATTTGAAATTATATTCTTTAAGTAGTATGAAACTATTTACCAAGCAACATTGTAACGTTTCACTTATCCACCACAAATTATTTTTATTTCACATGATTCTTTTGACCACAGTAAAACTACAGCACTTCTGTTGGTAGCATACGAGGCGTTTAGTTCTAAAAAGTTAAATTTACCTCAAAACTTAAAACTAGTGCCGCGGTTATCACAAAGCCGCTTCACTTCAGTTAAAAATTATTACTATGGCACCATGATCTAAATATAACCTAAACATTAAATCATTTATTTTTATTATTATGTTTTCTTAATTCACTTCTAATTTTTAAATGTGGTAACGCACATTGTTATGCCTGGTAAAAATGTTGTATACTTCAAGGTCACCAAAAGTAACCAGGAATAATGGCGTCCTATGCCAACATGTTGGAATTCCCTGCTTATTATGTTCCAAATGTAAGCTCTTCCTTTATTTGGCCAAATTGAGTGTGTAAAAATAATACATTTTAATGTAGATTGTTAATAACATATTTTACTGATTCAAAAGCTATCAATTATATTTAGATTTATAACTGATTCAGGATGTAGGTATATTTGGCACAGAATTTGAATCAACCAATAAGAAGAAAGTATTTTGCACTTGAGTTTTAGTCTTTAGTCTACTATTTGATATGGAAACATGATAGATAAATAATTAATTTCAAAAACGATAACTTGGGTCAGTTTTACAATCTCCAGTTAGAATTTTAACTGAAGTTAAATAAACAATATTAAATCGTATTGACAGCAATGATCAATTTGTCATTTAACACTTCATTTCGTTTAACTAACAGTTAAAATTTGAACCTGAGATTGTAAAACTGGCCGTTAGTGAACAAATATTGCAGATAAGTTTGTTAACGTTTATTTTTGAAAGAAAATATTTTTTAAGTAGTTTTTTATTATACACATCTTTTTTAAATATAAAGCCGATAAAAGTTACAATAATTTTATTTGATTTCATAGTCTACAAAATATATATTCATTGTTAACGTGGTAATAAATAACATTCTTTATTCAGATGTAACAGAAGTACATTAAATTTAACCAGTTATAGGATTCGTCGAGAGCAACAATATTTCTTAGTAACTTTTTTTTTTGTAAACCTAGATATTTTGTTAAAAATCTTCAGTTTTGTAAAAAAATATATTACCTGCCTAAAAATACTAAAAAAAAATGAGAATTCAAATGTTATTAAGAAATATTGCTGCTCTCGACGAGTTCTGTCAATGTCACTTACTTTTTCTGTTTCACCAGTATAAGTCTCGAAATTGAAAATATTTATTCAAAATAATAATTGCGATTTCGAAAAAAGTTACTAAGAAATATTGTTGCTCTTGTAGAGTTCTATCACTAGTTAAATTTAATGTATTTATTTCTGGTACACCTGTAGAATACTATTTAATTTGTCGAACTATACATTGTTTCTTTTGAGTCATTTTATGACGTTTGAATTTCATTTTAACCAATAAGAAGGAACAGATTTGCTTGTAAAATAAACTTCATCAAAATACATCTGTACCAAACTGAAATGATCTTTCAATATATTTTCTTGGTCATTTCAAGGCTAACATGTATTATCCGTAATTAGAAAATATCTATAAATAATAATTTGTACTTTTAATTATCAAAAATATAAATGAATAAATATGAAATATATCATCACGGCATTACCCATTGCTGGATGTACCAATTTGCTTTATACGCAAATATCGGTATTGGTAATGATGATGACATACTTGTACCGTGCGGGCGTTTACCAGGCGTCACCACACGGACACTCATTGCTGCCACAAAAAAATTGAAAAATTATACTTGCTTGTAAAGAAAATGATTTTTTTGTTGTCACGAAAGATGAGATGCGACCAGAGGCTTGGAAACCTTGAAAAACTGATAATCCTTACCGTCACTAATCGTAGAAATGTTCCTGAAAAACAAATGTTATCGCAACGCAGGTAAAAAAGAAAAAGAGAGATGCTATAAGCGTTGTAAGGGAACATTGCTACATTTATTTGGATAATTGTTATACACAGATAACAACCATTAGGAATACGGATTCACTTGTTAGAACAAGCGAATATTACATATTGACACTGCTATTCTACTTAATGATATTTTATTAAATTAAATAACGTAGATTCACATTGTAATTTCAAATATGAGAGGTCTGCAAATTTAAGTACACACACTCTATAGTGATGTGAAAATTATCCGTAAAATCACTTATTCCAAATTTGGATTTATGTAGACTGATCTTATTTAACAACACGAATTCTCTCATTTACATTATTGATATTTATATTTAGAAATTCTTACCCAAAAAGTTAATATATTGTCTACATAAATAAATTATTGTTAAGAATCTACGTGAACTAAAATTCTGTACTATAGTAAGATATTAAAATAAAATATTACTGCGTAAGATGACTAGAGTAGAGAATCATTACACACTGCAATGTTTTGAAATCTAATTGTTGTGTATCTGTAGTCATCATCACAATAATATTTTGTTGTAATACCTGATCAATGTTACAGCTTACAGGTAATCGCATTGTTATGTGTTTATATCATTATACCAGTAATGTATGTTTTTACAGTACACGCAGAAGAAAAAGATTTGTTTACATTTATAATTAGATTATACACTGACAAGAACAACTAAGTAATAAAGATATTACAGAATTGAATAGTTATCT
This sequence comes from Ophonus ardosiacus, assembly GCA_943142095.1. NCBI lineage: Eukaryota > Metazoa > Arthropoda > Insecta > Coleoptera > Carabidae > Ophonus > Ophonus ardosiacus. The sequence continues at coordinate 43,536,145 of OW964833.1, read as the reverse complement.
ATAGGGTTATGATACTGTATTGCCTTGGCTGAGACACAAACTTCAGATGTGCGTAGGTTACGTTCAACTTCTCTAAACTTACTTTATTGTCTAGTTTTTTCACTATCAAACAACTAGGTTAAATATCGACATGTGAGAACTTACAGCTACCAATAATTGGTAAAGTAATTCTCAAATTAGAGAAATCAACTAAATCGAAAGTTGAACGTAACCACATAGAAATCAGACGCTATGTGGAGGCAAAATTGGAATTTGACTATCAGCTTGACAGCTTGTAACTATAATTTTGAGGGGGGTAAATAAAAGACAGTGAACATTCAGAGAGGGTCGCATACGCATATTCGTATAACACTGAAATAGGTATCGCATACATGAATAAAATAGTTTACGAACAACGATCTATACGATACATTACTATATGTTACATTTTTATTAACTGTATGCATAATCAAAACCGCGAAATTGACAAATTATTATTCACAAGTAGAAATCAAGTCACTTGTATAAACCACTCAAAGATTTCGAAGTTTATGTCAATAGTGCCATTTCAGAATAAGACAATTTATGTTCTATTTACATATTTTAAATAAATAAAAATTATTATATACAAAATATCTTTAAAGCTATATTGCATTAATTAATAACTTCCAATAGTCGCAACAAGTATCACGGAATATTTTGTACCTCAATGCACTGAATATGTGACACAGGAGTGCCGACCAAAATAACCCAAAATAGCGTAGGTACAGTAAAAGAACTAATTAAATAACTCCACAATCCAACATACATTCCGCAAAAATTGAATGAACCTGTTGTTCACTACAAAAACAGGGCTGAATTGTGTCGAATTTAACTAATTTTTCTACTCACAAACACAAACATTGCAACAAGAACAATAAGTACTCAAATGTAAACTTTAACAGAAATGGTTAAGCTAATCAGCAATTTTACAACAAACACTTAAATCATTTGAGTTATATATCGGTATTTTTCATTTGACTAGATATCTTTAAATACCATTCTAAAATCTTATAAAATAGAATAACCCACTATGCTATTACATTACAACTTATTTATACGGAATGTGCTTATTTTTCTATAAATAGAAAATTCAGCAGAACCTGGTGGTGTACCAAGTTACAGAATCGTAACTAGAAGATAATTTTTACTCAGCTAAACCGTACACTCTAGATTTGCGTATTCTTTTTTGGAAACTGATAAGCAAATATATAGCACTAGTTACGACACTGCATTAGTGACAAAACTATTAATAAAACTGTAGGATTTTATAAATAATTTCCTCACTATGTTCATATGGGTGGGGTGGGCAACTTATAAATATATGATTAACAGTATAAAATAAGAATATATCACATGAATGAAAGTAGGTACTAAAAACAGAATGGAAATAATTAACCGTAATTTACTTAAGATCACCTTCGTCCAACATAGCTTCGATATCTTTATCCCAGAAATCATTTTTGATAGAGTCTAATTTGTTACCTTCCGCTACGACCTCGTAGTCCTGCAATTCTGCCTCGAGCTCTTTCTCCCACTCTTCTTCTGCACAGGAAACAATCATAGGAAACGAACAGGAAAGGTAAAAAGAAATTAACAGTAAAATAAAAGTCACATGGCGGTAAAATATTCGTACTGTCTGTACATGAAAGAACCAGTTTGCTCAGGTTTGCTTCCTGTTTTGCAAGGTAGTATTTGATTTTGTACAACTATACAATAAGGAAAACTCGAAATTTTGTACAATACCTCTCACGTAAGCATTTGAGCATCTGGTTTTCCAAAAAAGAATTTCAATTTGTAGAATTTACCAGCAAAACAATGGCCAAGCATATTTTAACTTTAAATACATTCAATTATTTGTTACGTGCGTATGTACAGTGGTTATTATTCTGAGTGCAAAACAATTCTAAATCATGAATCATATTTTAACGTTTACAATCTGAATAATAACGAAGAACTGCACATAGTCTAAACAAACAACTTTATTCACTCGAACTACACTTGTGTGTGTCTTTATGTAAATGACTTGTATTAGCTATTTGCTCTGATAATGATTTTCTTATGGAATGGCTTATGGTTCATACCAGAGCATTTCCAGTTACCAATGAATGAATTGTTAACAGTATTAAGTATGTGAATCGAGTGACTTGAAATAATCAGTAAACAGCTCCGTCACTGTAAGCTATATCATACTGGGATTGACAGAAAGTAGAGGAAAATGCAAAAGAAAAGAAAATCAACTGAAAGGAACTGGGCATGGAAAACTTATCGGAAGCCAGTTTGACGATCCATCTTCTTAGGCTGTTTCAAAACAGAGCAAACAGGAAGAGAACCTTAGGCATATTTTATTCAGGATACCATTAACCTATTAACCCTTTTATTCTCTTCATTTATTTCTCTGTAATTCAACTCAACTACTTCAGAGAAAGTAGAAAAAGTCATAGTTTCAAATCATATTTTGGAAAAGAATTGAAATAAAAGGGTTATTGTGCTACGGATATTTTACGATTAAAACAGAGCAAATTATATCCATGCAGCATGCCACAAACAAAACAAAACAAAAAGAACAAACTAAAACGCACCTGTGGTTTCTCTTGTACTTAATCTTTTAACGTCTTCCTCCACCTGAACTATGTCATTAGAACTTGTTTGAAAAGTGTCCGAAATAAATTCGTTTGTGGAGGAAACTGGTTCGTCTGTAGGTTTTGGTTCTAATAATAAAAAAACAAACAAAACAAACATAAAATATAACATAAAATTAATTAAAAACAAACGGTGTTCATCTCTAAATTGTATATAAACAAAGTTATAATAAAGTGGATGGAGTGCAATTTTACAAGTGGATTAGAATTTTGTTGTCAAGAGAGTGGCGATATTGAATGGGGGATTACACCATTTTTTTTTTATATAATTTCATCTGAAAATATTAGGAAAACTAAGATTATTGATGAAAATCCGGTGAAAAAATTCCTATTAATAAGCGAGTTATGGTCTCCCGAATTTTGAAAAGATTGACGTGACGTCACATTTATGTGTTTTTATATCAAACTGTTTTCATCATGGACCTAAATGTTCTTGAAATATATGCTATTTTAAGTTATATTTACATAAAAATAAAGGAATATTATAACACTGTATAAGTATACATACTTTATAATTACAGGTGTATTTAAATTATTAAGTTTAATGCAAGAAATTTATGTTAAAATAAAAACTGTTTGGAAACTGTAGTACAGGAATGTTAGCCCCTCCTTTCGAATTTGAATTTATTAACTTCCATTGGTAGTAATCCCACCTCCTAACACGCTATTTGTAATGCATGCATGTATACGCGGTTTCTCGGTCGCCAATCAAAATATTTTCATATTAGTGTCGAAGCGTTATAACAAAAAACCCTTTATTTCCGAAATATCTCAATTATACCATTTCATTTTTTTTATTAATATTCGTTACTCAGCATATACATTCGTATTTTTTAACTATTTTCCTTTAATTCGATTGAGCCGTAATCCCCCATTATTTGGACAAAATATATACATAGGTTTATTAGTGAACCAATATTTTGTGTTCAGAATTGTTAATAGTGGCTGAGGATCATTGAAATGGTTGAAATATTACAATTTTTTTATTGTATGTATTAAAAATTGTGAATTTTTAATAAATTAGCCGAAAAGAAAATTTACAGCATACATGCTGAATCACATGTTTGAGTGTTTATACACATTTACAGTTTATAAGAATGGGGTATTCCGGTGATATGGAATGGGGTATTCCGACATTTTTTAAAATATTTTTTTACATTAGTACAGACCAGTAGGACTCTGAATATCTAACTTTGAGTAAGAAAATGTATGCATCACATGAGATATGAATTTTAAAAAATTTCATCGCAATTCAAATTTTCTTATCATGGCGCGCTTATGACGTCAACTCGATGGTGACATCTGCAACGAACTTCAGCGCCTAAATCCACATGTTCACGACAGCCATTTGCTTATTTACATATAATTTTAGTAGCAGCGTGTATTTCGATGTTTGTCCTGTGTTTGTTTATGATAAAAATAGGAGTAATAATTATAAAGTGGGCGAAATGTCAAACAAGAATATACCCGCGCGTGTAAACTACTAGCACCATCTGTGTTTTAAACGAAAATATTTACTTTGAAATGAGCAACAGATTATCAACTTGACGTCACAAATTTCAAGGACGTTTCTAGAGCTGTAAAAATTCCAATTTTGTAACATTAAATTGTGAATTAAAACTTTTTATTAAACATGTTTTATTATATTTTTCTACTATATGAAGATGGAAACTATAGAAAAAAGTTATTATTTTTCATTAATTCCATATCACCGGAATACCCCATTAATGCAAAATAATAACTTTTTTCTAGTTTCCAACTTCATATAGTAGAAAAATATAATAAAACATGTTTAATAAAAAGTTTTAATTCATAATTTAATGTTACAAAATTGAAATTTTTACAGCTCTAGAAACGTCCTTGAAATTTGTGACGTCAAGTTGGTAATCTGTTGCTCATTTCAAAGTAAATATTTTCGTTTAAAAACACAGATGGAGCCAGTAGTTAACACGCGCGGGTATATTTCTTGTTTGACATTTCGTCCACTTTATAATTATTACTCCTATTTTTACCATAAACACAGGACAAACACCGAAATACACGCTGCTACTAAAATCATATGTAAACAAGCAAATGGCTGTCATGAACATGTGGATTTAGGGGCTGAAGTTCGTTGCAGATATCACCATCGAGTTGACGTCATAAGCGCGCCATGATAAGAAAATTTGAATTGCGATGAAATTTTTAAAATTCATATCTCATGAGATGCATACATTTTCTTACTCAAAGTTAGATATTCAGAGTCCTACTGGTCTGTACTAATGTAAAAAAATATTTTTAAAAAATGTCGGAATACCCCGACACCGTTATTGGTTATTGGGTGAAATTTCGTATTTCAACAACTATTTTAGTGATCCTCTGGCCATTATCAACAATGGAGTACGTGACCTTTTTTTATAATAATAATAGAATTCAAGAAAAACAGCATTAAAACTTTTGTGATATCATCGTGACGTCTGCTCGTAATAATATAAGCAACAAGAGCGAAAGAGATATGTCTATATAGTCACATCTTTTTTCTTTCGCTTTCGTTGCGTTGTTTGAATTACTGCGAGGAGAAAAATATGAGTATGTTATTTTTAAGTGTATATTAATATTTTCTCTAAATTCGATCAAAGGCACATACTCCATTCTTTAGTTATTTTTTTAAAATACAGATAATATAAACAAATTATTATAAACATAATTCCTAGTTTTCTTGCAGATATCGGGTGTAACACGAAAACCGGATCATAGGCGTTTTTACATGGGAAAATAGTTTTTCCTTGCCCAAAAGTGCAGAATCAGAATTTAATACTCTACAATATTTATTTGAAACATTTTTGTTTAAAATTAATATGCCACTTTTGCGTGGTCCGGTTTTCGTGATACACCCGGTATGTCTTTATTAATAAATGTAAGAAAACTATGGTCGAATGTTTTATCATACAATAAATGAATGAGGTAAAAATATGTATATTAAAACATTTAATATTTACAAAATAAATTATATTAAAAATATGTAAATATTTAACTAGGAATATTATAAAATTATGTTTAATGCAAGATTTTAATGAAGTATGTATATGTTAAAAATTTTGTTTTGGTGTCATCAAATTTTGTAAAATATACCTTTATGAAATGAAAATAAAAACAAGTAAGCCAGTAACATGCATTTTTACAATATTTGCAATTATTTTAATATTTTATAATAAAATCTTTATCTCTACTGCTTTCCAATTTCATTAAAAAACAAATACGTAAAACAGAAATTTTATAACTGCATATGTAGAAATTTTTACATATCTTGGCAGTCGATAACCACTCTGTTAAATAGCCGAGAGTACCAAAAAATCGTACACCTATATTTTTCGAACCGCTGATATAAATTTATTTTTGCTGTTATCACAAATTTTGTAATTCAAAATGGCGCAATTTTGCTTATTTAACCATACTCACAGCTTTTCAAATAAAAAAGTTACCAATAGTTAGCAAGCTTGAAAGATACTAGACAAAAAAATACCCATATTTTTTTTAATCGATTAATTACTAGTAGTTCACGAGAAAGTAATTATTAAAAATTTGGAGAAGGGATATGTGACGTCATCATGGTAGGATCGCGGAAGAAGACGGATAGACTTGAAGAGAAAGAGATAATTGTAACCAGCTGTCGTTATGCCTTAACCTACCACAACATAATCGCGACGCTAATCTATAACTATCTCTTTCCCTCCCAGTTTATCTGTCTTCATCCACGATTCTACCATGATGACGCTACATATCCCTTACCCAAATCATTAAATTGCTAATAACTATGTATATTGTTACAAACTAATGTTTAGTTTTTATTATTATAATGAGAAGCTATAGTGATTAGTTTTTATATTTGATGACATACCGAGAGTTTTTTTTTTTTATCAGTGAACATAGGCGTACGTCATTACTGTAGTTACATTTAAAATGATTGACAACATTGTATTATCGCGTTTTTTTTTTTAAATGAACATTGGGAATGGGGTCATTTCACATTTTCTGATTTATTTTTTTTCTTGAAAAAATAGGACAAATTAAACATGTATGTGTATGTTTTACATTTTACAAGTCTTTAGAATCAGAGATATGATTTTTTAAAAGTTGCGTTTAATTTCAAATATTTCAACGGCTGACGACACATATTCACGGATACGACAGTCGAGTTCTACCGGTTTAATTTCGAACAATGATTACTTGGTTTCGTATTTATTTAAATAAATGGTTTATTTACATACCTTATACTGCACTAGTACTTTTAAAGAAATAGAAAGTAATAATAATCTTCTCTCTTGTATATTTTGCTGTCAGCTGTCACACTTTTAGGTTAGGTTACTGTTTTATGTTGTGAAACGTGAGTCTGTGAGAGAGAATTGTCTTTGTGTGAGTATGAACTTGTGTCGTCACAAATTTAGTCCGTGTTTAAAAGCGCGAAAGTTTATTAGCAAATTTATGAATGAAAAGTCGCATATTTCAAATTATTTTCTATTACCAGATTTATTAAATGAGATAGATTTCATGATTTTATAAAAAAAATGGACAATTATTTTTTTTTGAAATGACCCCATTGTCAATAATTATTGTATACATCATTTTAAAAGATGACAGTGTGATGACTTTAAAAACTCCCTATGTTCAGTTAAAAAAAAAAACTCGATTATACATTGTTGTCAATCATGTAATGAGGTTCTCCATCATAGTAACAAATACTGGTTGCAAAGAAATTAAATATGTAAAGAGTAATGGTAATGAAATATTAATTCATTAATAATGTAATTATATATTTTACAGCTGTGGTCCTAGTGTTATCGATCTGGCATTTTTCGATGGTACGATTTTTTGGTACAGCGCGCCGATGCAAACAATGTCCCTGAACCTAAGGTCGCTATACACACTCGTATGTTTCTACGGTACAGGTACACTAAGAGTAAAAAGTAGTTTTGAGGTTATGCATTGTAAAATCAGTTAAGTTTTTATAAACAAAATAGCAACATACCGTTTTTCTTTAACAACACTGGCCAAAGTAGTACTGACAAAACTGACTTAATAATTCAAAAATCGCGTAGTCCGGTCACTGTAAATGATTTTGACAGTGTCTGCACATTCACAGTCACAATGGGGTATGTGACCATAATCGAATTTCAATATATGTCATAATATATAAAAACAAGCCTCTATAGCTTCTCATTATAGTAATAAAAACTAAACATTAGTTTGTAATAATATTGTTATTAGCAATTTAATGTTTTAGAGAAGGGATCTGTGACGTCAGTAGGGTAGAATGGTAGAAGAAGACAGTTAGACTGAGATAAATAGATAGAACGTGACAGCTGCTGTCACTTTCGCCTACCATAATAGGGCACCTGCACCTACGTCACAACATGGCGGATGATCAGCTGATCTCGGGCAACCAAGCTTCAGTTTAACATTGCGTCTTATGCAGCGAATGTGTTTTCTGTACAAGAAATTCAGTTTTTCCTAAATTTATACATGCTATTTTAAAATGTAATTAGCCATAATTAAAGATAAGTGTATGAATTATTTACTAGTAAAACAAAGCAGTCCTATTTATAAATATATTTTATACATTGACATTTTTTTGACGAGGATTATAAATGCCTTTTAAAAATCAATATGAAATCAATAATAACCTATCTAATTTTTAAACCTTTGTGAGAAACAGACACAAATATATATATATTTTTTCTGTTACTAAAAAAAACTTCATTCAAAATTTGTAATTCTGTCATTTAAAAAATATTTTTTCATGTTTTTATATATATTATTAAAGAAAATTACATATATTTAAACATTCATACAATATGTTCCTATCCGATTATGTTTAAATTATTTTATATGCAATAAAAGTATACACAAAAAAATAAGATTGGTTAGTTTCGTTTAATAACCTGGAACTCATTAAATAATAAGAATGTCCTGTCTTATTTTTTACGGAAAACACTCCTCATATACTCACTTTTACACACTCTAATCAGTTTTTCCCAAATAAAACAATAAGTGCCGTAAAAACACAATAAAAGCTTACGGCACGATATTTCTCCGTAAGACACAATGCAAACTGAAGGTTTGGTTGTCCAAGATCAGCTGGTGGCCGCCATGTTGAAACGTCATGTGCAGGTGCCCTATATATCTATCTCAGTCTAACTGTCTTCTATCATTCTACCCTACTGACGTCACAGATCCCTTCTCCAAAGTTTTAATAATTATTTTCTCGTAAACTACGAATAATTAATCAATTTAAAAAAATACGGGTATTTTATTTTTTGGTCGAGTATCATATATGTAAAAATCAAAATTTAGTCACATACCCCATTCTGTTGTCCTGATTGGATATCGACTTACAGTTACAAATTTTTTTCCGGGGCAAATGTTTGCTTCGAGGAGCTGTACTACGGTTATTCAATGAAGTAATTTTCGACTGGTACGACAAGTATTCAATTAATAAATATATAAGTGAAAAGCCACAGGATTGAAACAAAGGTAGAAGAAAAGTTCTCTACTCAATCATGCTATGCTACGTCGAAATGGTGCAGGGATCTGGGGGTTTAGAGTTGCATACCTAACTGTTGATGTTCAGAGATCCCAGTGTCTGCTAACTGACTGTCTCCTTCTCGGCCCATGTAGGATAATTCATTTGCTTGGCAAATAAGACTAACACGGTAGAAATAATTTCGCCAGAAGTTCTCTTCAGTTATTCTGAAAGTAAGAAATTAGTATACAATAATTCTAAAAAATAATAAACGCAATAAACACATATTTTTTGTTTGTTCATACAATGACCCATTAAGCTGAAATTCTTTATTGAAAGTAATGACCAGTGAATGGGGTCATGCCACATTTTCTGTTTTATTTTTTTCCTGTAAGTCTACCGGTCACAGTATATGTAAATAATATTTTCACGCCATTTGTGTGCATTGTTTTGTAGATATAATTTTTTAAAAATAGGGGTCAATTTCAAATCTCAATGAGGTCACGTGAGCGCATACGTCATGTATCTGAATATTCCAGTTCACCCTGGCGGACAAAATGTAAATTAAGATTGTTTATAAATAGTTTTTTTATTAAATTGTTTCCACAAGTTGGAACTGCACAGTTCTTCTTCACCATGTTTTATCATTATTATCATTATAAATCAGGGCATCGAACCCGAACCTGAACCGAACCAAAACCGGAACCAAACCGTAACATTTTAGGGAACCCAAACCGAGAACCGAACCTCAGATATATTTTTAATTGAACCTGTGTCGAAACCGAACCAAGTATTAAAATTCAGGTTCGGCGTTCAACTCCGGTTCAGGTTAATTTTTAGTTCGAAAAGTAAATAAAGCCGATAATCGCCGTCTTAGGTGTCTGTGTTGCTGTCTGGGCTGACTTTTCGTGAAAATTGTGTTCGTTTCTTGTTGCGTTTTGCGTAAATTCCGGCTCTCATTTTACATTAGTTCGAACCTGAACCGCGAACATAACCGCAAATTTTATTAATGTTTGAACCAGAACCGCACCCGAACCCATCTTTCAAAAAACAAATTAACCTGAACCTAAACCGAACCCAGTTTTTGACGGGTTCGATTCCCTGTTATAAATATACAATTATTGCACTTTTATGTATTAAATTATATATCAAGCACACAAACCTACAATTAAAAATAATATTTCTCTAATGAAATAAATAAATCTTTATGAAACAAAAAAGATTGAATAGAGCGCACTTTTCCTCTGACAGCTTTATAAATATTTGGTTAGTTTACTTTGATCTTACGTTTAATTTCGCGTTTGAAGTTTGTGACATTGTGACCTTCATGTACGTGTGACTAGTGTCGTTGTTTGAGTAGCCGATACATGACATCACAGAAAATCGTAGCGCGAATATCTTTTAAGTAAATTATGAATGAAAAGTATTATGTTTTGGGATGTTCTATGTTGCAATATGGATAATAAGTGTCATAGATTCTATTTTTATAAAAATATTAGCAACATTTTTTTTTTGGCATGACCCCATTGTTTATTGTGTCATAATGTACTGTTAAACCCAGTAGAGGGTAACCGAGTAGTAAACGAAAAACATAACATGAACATTCTGTTTAGTTCTGTATTTGACATTTCTGTTTGCCTTTATAATATAATAGTAATGGGTGATCCAATTTGAGTTTCCTATGTTGGCAGCACTGTAAATCAAACATTTACCATTAAGCACGTGTTTTCAAAGTGTGAAATATTAGTTTACAACTACACATTTACGAAATGGATTATGTACAGCGAAGAATTTACTCAGATTGCGTTTTAGAGCACAAGGAAGTTGATGCTGATTTTTCAATCTTCTCTGATGAGGCACATTTCCACCTATTTGGATATGTTAATAAGCAAAACTGCACCATGTGGGGTGAGGAAAATCCAAATGCGATTCACGAGGCACTATTACATGCCCAAAAAGTTACTGTTTGGTGCGCAATGCGGTCAGGCGGCGTCATTGGACCTTACTTTTTTGAAAACGATGGTGGTCGAACTTTAACAGTTGATAGTGAGCGCTATAGGCGCATGATAACCGATTATTGTTGGCACGAAATCGAAGATATTGATGTGGAAGTCATGTGGTTCCAGCAAGACGGCGCAACTTGCCTCACATCGGGTGTAACGTTGGATGTTTTACGTGAAAAGTTTCCAGGTCGCATTATTTCACGTTTTCAAATTATTTTATATTACTATATTTGTTACATGAGATGGATTTCAAGATTTTATAAAAAAATATCGATATTTTTTTTTGTTTTGAAATTACCCCATTACATGATATAGTCTAATATAATTTCGAAATATAATAAGCTATAAATGCTTAGAAATGTCAACTTGATGAGCATAAGTGTGTCTGCGTTTACTACTAGATTGCCACTATTTATTAAAGCATTATTTTCAAAATAGTCTTCATTACAATTTTGCTGGATAATAATACAAAAGTTTAATTATCTCTAAGAATAAAAAACTATACAATTATCTAAATTAATTAACATTAACACTTAGCACACCACTGATTGGAACATAACTCCAACAAGAAAGAAAGAAATTTAATTCGACAAAACATCTTTTCCATAATAATTACTCTCGTTTTATGAAGAATAAATGTTATACAGAATTTAATGTAGCATTATATTAAATTTTATTACTTTTACGTTTCAGATAACTGAGAAAATTGAATTTAAAATTTTATTTTCTATATTCTACTGCACTCGGTAATAAGCCGATGCATAATGCAAAACGTTATATAAACACATCATATTTTTATAGTTAGATAAAACTACGCATTCTTTAAAACATTGTTATTTTCAAAAGATTTCATTATACATATTTCATATAAAATTTATGATATTTTGATATTAAAGATCACTATAGATTATTTTTTGACATTTCTTAAAACCAATGAAATGTTTCATTACCTGTCACGTGTCAGCGTTTTAACCAATCCTGCCATTATTACAGCGAGAATAAAGCTCTAGAGATTATTCCCGGGAATAATCTCTGTAGCTTTTGCTTTGTCAGATAGCTATCAACACATAAATAAAATGAACGAAAAACACCCATTTAGTGATGTTTCTGATCATGAAATAAATCAAAAAATCACTTCTCGAACACCGTAATGAGGTCATGCAAAAAAAATAATTGTACCTTTTTTCTGTTTAAATCGAAAAAGAATAATCTAATTCATCGATCAGTATGATTAAATTATTTTTTATTTATATTTTTTGTTGTATAAAATCGTTTTAAAGTATGATATTTTTAAAAAGTTGCAAAAACCAGCCATGTTTTGTCGTCAGAACGTTACGTACCAAGTTCAGACTCATTTCAAACAGACATTTTATATGGACACATAATTTCTAAAAGAAAAATATATATATAAACTATAAATTGAGGATTACATATCTGAATATGCTATAATATATTAAAATAATATCGTTCTATTTATTTTTATAAATATAATTTTCATTTGGCGTGAAATTATCTACGTTACATCAGATGTTTCTTTCACTTTTGAATCTTTGAATTAGACGGTAGAAGGTTATAAACGCATGTGAGACATTGAATATATTGCAGAATAATATTTTATTCTTTATTTTGGCACGAAACAACGTTCCATCGACATGTTTACTTTCATAAATTTTAGGTTATCTTTAAATGTCACTTTGACGTTTAAGACAATGTGAAAATCAAAATGGTCGTGCCTGTCACTCTGTGACGTCAATTGACAAGGGACGAAGCGGGGGTCTAGCAGCCTCATTTTAAAGAATGTCATTTTCAATTACAATTTTTTATGATTAAAGATCGATTTGAGGAAAAATAAAAAATACGGGTCTATTATTTTTTACTAATCTATCGATTAAAATTATAAAAAAAAGTCGTGCATGACCTCATTAATAATCAGTCGGTATGAAGGCGATAATTTATAGTAATTTGCCCTGTCAAAGTTATGTTCTAGTAGTCAAAACAGACTTGCCAACTGCACCATGTAAATGAATGAAGCTAGTTAATTACGACAGTAGATGGAGACATAATAGCAAGATAGTGGCTTCCGTTGTTTCAAAAAATTTGTAGATCAAAATATAATCTAATTAAATATAATTCGAGAGTTCGATAAATTAGAATATAATTCTCCAGTGTCTTGCTCAAACTTGTTGCCATTTGGCAACAAGTTACAAGTTTTCGAAAAACCTTTCAAATTATTTTCATTTTATTCTCACTTTCTTGTTATATTACTACTGAAAATATTAGATATGGGAATTATGGAGTACAAAATTTCGAAGTACGAAAAACCTCGACCTAAAATCCAGATATATTACATGATGAAATATTTATTAAAAAGTAAATTGGTGATAGTTAATCTAAAATTGTAATACTTACACTTTTGGGACCAGTTCGAATCTCATTTTTTCCAAATTGGGATCTTCTGCCATCGTGGCAATGGCAATAGGATATGACACATCATAATCGAAATGGAAATCAACACCGGCTGGTGGACTTCTTACAAAGTTGCGTCTATCCTGTTGTCAAATAAACAAACAGTCAATATATGTCCTATACTCAAAGTCTTATAAGTAAACCAAATATTTGTACATTAGTCAATATTCGTTCGTTGTGTCTAATATACCTTGTGTCGTATTATATTACACACTTATGTATACATGTTTCCATTAGTGTAAACATGGCTAAATGTGAAATACAAAAATATTGAGGTAAATGTGAAAAATTGTCGCCATTTTATTCCTATAGGGTCCTTCATTATACTTTTTTTACAAAACTTCATCTAAACTAGTGGTGGGATCCGGATCCAGATAGTTTCTGTTTCGGATCCAAAAATATCCGGATATCCGGATAATTGATTGTTGAACTATCCGGATCTGAGTATCGGATTTTGGATTCGAATCTGAGTATCGGATTTTGGATCCGGATCTGAGAATCGGATTTTGAATCCAAATCTGAGTATTGGATTTTGGATCCGGATCCGAATATGAGTATGAGTATCAGATTTTAGATATGGAATTTCAGAATCCACATCGGTTCTCGAATATTCTCAGTATTGAACCCGATGATAATATTTGAATGTATAAGTATTATCATGGAGTTTCAAAATCAAATAAATCTGATTATGAAATAATTCACAATAAATTTTTGTTTGATATAGTTAATAGAATTGGATCCAGAATTAAAATTCGGATCCGGATCCGTAAACAAAACATCGAATCCGCATCCAAGTCCAGATCCGAATCCAAAAGGGATCTGGACTCAAATCTGGATCCGGATCCAAATCCGAATTAAATTTACGGATATCCGCTTCAATAACTGAACATCGGATATCCGAGGAACCGGATATTTTGAGATCCGGGTACTCAGATCCAAGTTTTGCCGGATCCTCACAGCACTAATCTAAACTGAAAGTGATATGTAATTTTAGAAAGTCTTTATTGTTATTCGTTAAGACGTAATAAGTTTTTTAATATTCTGTGACGTAGATATAGAGATGATTTTGTTCTCAAACAGTGGATTTCGCTAATAATTGAAGTCACATAATTTTTTTTTTTTTAGCACTTATAAAATGTATAAATTTGTTAAAATAACCCCTGTGGTCAATAAATGGAAATATGGGTGGATAATAAGTAATTTAATGTCATAATTAATAAAAATAATACGTATATATTATAGTCAAAGATTTGATTACCACTGGTAGCCTATGTCATTCAACTTCTCTCTTACTTTCATACCAACGCTTGTAATCTGTCATGGTATCATAAATTTAAACTAGTATTATTTGGTATATATCTGTTGTTTTTTGTTATTTTCTGCATTTATATACTTGCAAATGGATTCCGTACTTCAAAAAGGCGATAGCAGAAGGTTTGAAAGTAGTAAGAATTTGGAATAGAATAAATGTGTGACGTAGATATAGAGATGAGGAAATGGTAATAAAAACTCGATTATTTTAGAAACTAATAACTATTTTTCAACTTTGATAGTCCTTAATATACAGTTTTAAGGTCTAGTTTTAATATAACTGACCCTTGATCTAATTTGTTACTATGGTGGAGGACCCTATTAATCTATCCATAAACCAAAAGGTCTAGCAGTATTATTTGTTAACAATTCCATGTTGTCATTTTTACTTGAAACATTTTGCATTGGAATGATTTTTTTTTTTAATCATATAATCCTTCACATGTAGTATCATAGAATTGAGATTTTACAACTGGGATTGGTTTCATTGTGTTGACTGTGAGATTTCATGAACTGAACTAACTTATTGATTCTCCAACATAAGATTTTCTGACCCCAGGTATATATTTTACTTGATATTTCTTTGAATTTTTTTTTTCTTATGTTGAAGTTTCATGTAATCCTCCCTTTTGTCACCTACTTTCTGGTAACTTACCCAGAATGACTAAAAATTACGCTCAGATGCTCAAAGTGTCAAAAAACACTGATAAATTAAAAAAATAAATACTTTTTTGAAAGCTGCGCCAATGCAGATTAATGTTTGCAGAGTTTTTCTTTTTCTTTTCGAGTTGATAATTTTGCATACTACACAATAAATATGTTTTAGTTTATGAATGAAGCTTTAATAAACCTATTAATCATATATTTTAAGTTCATACATGTATTAAGTAATTATTACATAAGGGGTCACTGAGTTACCTCACTTAGCAGTTTACGTCGAGTAGAAACACTCAGTTGGTTAAGAGTTAAAAACGCCTAAATCCGGACGGATGGGATCCCTAAGTAAAACAATTTAATTCGTATACTTGTTTAGTTTGAGTAATCTTTGGTATTGAATAAAAATCCCTTTAGAAATATGGGCTCTAGAAGGTGAATTGAAGTTTCAAGTTGAAACGCAGTGATAATGTTTGTGAGATTTGAAATAGAGGAAATATAATCGATTTCCAACAGGAGACACATTTTAACTGGTGACAAAAAAGACTACGGAGGAACATCACAAAGTGAACCCTCAAGTGCTGTCATCCAGTTGTGATTGCTTTTGTTCACTGAAAAGCGTTTAATAAATCCTTGCTGTAGTATACTTTTCTTTATGACTACAGTGACCATATTTTTTTGACAAAAATGAAGAACACATTGGGAAAAGGTATAAAAAATCTGCAAAAAGACTATAATTATACAGCATGTAAAGGGGTCCTCCATTATAGTAACAAATTAGGACAAGGGTCATTTATATAAAAACAAGGCCTAAAAACTGTACGATAAAGACTATTAAAATTTAAAAAAGTTACCTATTAGTTTTTCAAATATTTGAGTTTTTAACCTCGCCTAAACGTCTACGACACAAATCTATTCTATTCCAAATACCTAACCTAACATACTGTATCACAAGAGAAGTCCGATGACAAGTAGTAGTAAAAACAGTCCATCCGCCATTTTAGGAAATTATAAAAAAAGTCATAATACGTATTTAAAAAGAAGAAGTAATTTAAAAGGCAACATTTTTATAAATTAGAGATTTGAAACCTCTCTTTAAAACCATGTAAATCAGGTCAGCCCAGATTTTGATTAAAGCTTTTAAAATCATCACATCACCAGGGACACTATGTTATAAAAGGCTTAAGTGATTTTTCCCGTGTGTAAATGAAGGTTAATGTAAATGTATGACGTGTATGCAAATACAAATGATGTGTGCATGATACATACGGTAGATAGACTGAGGCACTCCTCCTTCAAGGCTTCTTCGTTGGCGCACCCAACCCAGGGCGGTACGGCTGCGTCGGAGCCGTTGCCCGCTTTGCCCTTCAAGAATGCGTCTTGTTCTTTGTTGAACTCGCCTAGGATACTCTGTAACAAATATAATAATTATTTAATCGTCGTAGTCTTGCCATGCAGACTGCATATTAAAAACATCATTGCAATTTTGTGCTAATCTATTGCTATCACTATCGGATACAATAACAGATGTATCGTCGGCGTTCATAATCAGATTAATATTTTCCTTTCCTGCAAACAATGATTCTATGTCGTTAATGAACAATAAAAAAAACAAAGGGCCCAGGACAGATCCCTGTGGTACTCCTATGTCTATATTTAAAGGTTCTGAATTCTATATTTTTATTGACTGAGTATATTTATAAATAACGAAGACAGATTTAATTTGAACACTTAACAGATGTTCATTGTAACTAAGTTACAGAAATTCATTATTTACACATTTAATACTGCAGTGCCAATACACTGCCACAGGTGATGTCGCTGTGTTGTGCGGGTGACGATACACCAAGGGGGAGACATTCTCGTCTGCAACGGTGGTTACGACGTATGAAACATTCAAGAATTTCATTGGAGTCTCATAGCTCAGTTGGTAGAGTGACCGACTAAATATCGGAAGGCCCTGGGTTCAAATCCCAGTGAGATTCATGAATTTTTCACAAATCTGTCTTTGTAATTTATACAATTTAATTTGTACACTTAACAGACGTTCACTGTAACTAAGTTATAGAAATTCACTGTTGAAATACATCTAAACAGTTATTTAGACGTGTATATTTATGTTTAATCGAGACAATAGGCATTTACGAAAATTCTATCGGTAGATACCGCATCTACCGACTGCGTTCGAAAACACAAGTTGTTAATAGTTACCGTGTTCGAAAACTATACCATATCTACCATATCCATCTACCGGATCCATGATTTGTGGATCGAGTAACTCAGCCGGTAAATGCGGAAAATGAATAATCTAACCTCAAAAAAGGTAGAGATGCCAAGCGAAGTTGGAATCGGAAGTAGGTTTCAGAAGTTAATTATGATAATACAGAAGACGAGACGAGATAACGTTTAACTACGTCAAATTTCAAATCTGTTTCATCTTTCAACTGCTTTTCATAGGTTATAAATCTACCCTGTTTACCACTTGCGTTCTTAAAATATCTATCCCGGTAGCTGTAACCTGATGAACAGCTGTTTACTGATATATACCGGTAACAGTTCACCGGTAGAATGCCTATATTGTACTCTGTTTATTAAGAATGACTGGATTCAGTTGAAAGCTACACCTCTTATTCCATAGTTCTCAACTTTTTCTAGAAATATTGAATGATTGACGTAATCAACGCTTTTGTTAGGTCGCAAAATATTCCTACAGGACACTCGTTTATTTCTATTTTTAAATTTTTTTTTTTTTCATAAAATGCTTGAATTGCATCAGTCGTACTTGAACTTTGCCGAAAACCAAATTGGTTTTTTGTAAGAATGTTATTTAACTCCTTATTTTATTTGTAATGTTTACTGCACCATAAAAATGAAATTGTTATAAATCGTAGTAATTTTAAAAAAAATTCTAAAAGTCCAATTAAATACAAACAATTTGCCTGTTTGTTTTATTCCTTTAAGTGAATGCTGTTAACATGAATCTGGCATCATAAATATAAAATGCAATTTACTGATGATATTAATTGCATATCTTTCATAAAACGCAATCAAATACAAACGAAATAAATCGATTAAATGCATTCCCTTTTCAGATTTATTATTTTACATGATGATGTCAAATTCACGCACCAGCTTTAGTGATCTCTGTAATATTGTTCCGCGATTGACATTCTCGCCAAAGCACTAGCAGACGTACAATTCATCTAATTAATCACGATTGGACACGTAATTCAATGTATGTATGTGGATGATAAGTACCTAGGTATATGAAGTCATAATCGTTAAATGTTAAACAATATAGTAGTCCACACCTAACCCTAATTTTATTTAACAATCCGTTACGATTTCAAGTTAGCCAATTACAATACGTCATTGTTATTTTAAATCAAAATTATATTATATGATTCTTCTTCATTAACTCCCAAAGATTCTATGTGATTCATGACGTTAAAATGTGGTCCGATAGTTTCATATTTTTTGTTATCAAAGTTATCAAAAAACTTTACATTCATAATTTTAAGAATAATAAAAAAAATATTCGCGCTATAATGGTACGGCGTCACAACTTCAACGATTGCTGTCCAACAATCTGGTAGTTTTTTAATTTTTATGAATGCCGGATGGTGTTCAAAAAGGTCCTCCTTTAAACGAGAAAACCATTTGCGTTCTCTCTGTAAACGGCACAAATTAGTCTAGCGAGGGCATCGAACCCGCCAAAAAAACTGGGTTCGATTCATGTTCAGGTTAATTTGTTTTTTGAGAGATGGATTCGGATGCGGTTCTGGTTCAAGCACTTTTGTTCCGGGTTCAGGTATTGGGTTTAGATTAGTGCTGTGAAGATCCGACAAAACATGGATCCGAGTACCCGGATTTTAAAATATCCGGTTCCTCAGATATCCGATGTTCTGATATTGAAGCGGATATCCGTAAATTTAATTCGGATTTGGATCCGGATCCTGGTTTGTGTCCATATCCCATTCGGATCCGGATTCGATGTGTTGTTTATGGATCCGGATCCAAATTTTAATTCTACCCCTCTAAAATAGCCAGGTAGTTGGTGCAAATACAAAAAGGATATTTCTTAGAATATTGAAAATTCTGTAGTGCTAAAATTTTAACATTCAATATAACAAATACTTCAAAGAAAACGAAATTAAGATTAAATTTGAGAAATAATGGTTACAGGTTCATTGCAGGTGTCGAAATACCTATTTATTTTCACATAAAAGGGATTGTTTTTGTTACCTACTTATAGTTCTTTGGAATCGAGGAATTTCCTTCTTAGCGGATGCTAAAAGTTTAACATCGAAAATATACCGACTATTAACTACATCAAACAAAAATGTATAGTGGATTATTTGGTTTTGTGACTCCATGATAATATACATTCAAATATTATCATCTGGTTCAATACTGAGATTAGGTACTCGAATCCAATATTCAAGATTCGGATCCAAAACCCGATACTCAGATCCGGATCCAAAATCCGATACTCAGATCCGGAACAAAATCCGATACTGAGATTTGGATCCGAGATCCGGATAGTTCAACATTCAATTATCTGGATATCCGGATATTTTTGGATCCGAAACCGAAACTATCCGGATCCGGATCCCACCACTAATTTAGATTTGGTTCGACCTAATGAAAATTGAAGTAATGTTTTTTAAATAACAATCTTCATATTGAAATAATTTAAAATGTGAACCAGAATTTATAATGCAACACAAGACATGAACGAGAACACAAATTTTCACGAACATTGAACTAAGTCAGTCGATGATCGGTTGTATTACGAAAATGTTTCGTATTGAAAATGAACTTGAATCGAGCTGAACCCTGAACCCGAATTTCAGTACCCGGTTCGGTTCCGACTCCGGTTTGATTGAATAGATCTGAGATTCAGTTCTGGTTTTGGGTTCGCAAAAATGTTACGCTTTGGTTCCAGTTTTGGTTCGGTTCAGGTTTGGGTTCGATGCTCTGGATCTAGAGGCATCCGATGCCTTAATTTCTCAGTCACTCAAATAAAAAGATATGTCGGAAAAGTTCATTTTTTTCTACTTCACTCCATTTTCTTGTGACAATAATTTCCACAAATTTGCGCGTTCAAAGATTATACAACTAAACAACAGTATAACATTGAAACAACGTTGACATAATGCCGAACAAATTGTTTTTGAAAGGCACTCCTGCTCTGGAAACAAAAACGTTACGAACTTAGGCATCAAACCAATAAATAAAACGAAAAGTAAGTATCGGACCTCATTGTTAGCAATTTAGCATTGGTGGCGTGGTGGTTTAATAGTTACGTACTCCTGTTTCTGACAACTATAAACCAGACTAACCACCGTATCCAAATGCTTTGGAATTAATTATACACAGAACGCTGTGGAGAATGGAGTTACTGAGTTCAACTCTTATGTGAACGAGGTGAAAGGAATATGTTTGGACTTTGGACAGGAATGTGTTGCTATTTGGCCCGGATGCGGTTATTTGCTACCGAAAATCGGTCACTTTAGTATGTTCTTATGTGTGAATACGATTACGAATGTGGCTGAGGCGAAAGAAGTAGGAATGTGTGTCGAAGGATGATTGTTTCGTATCTATTGTGGTGTGAAGATGTATGGTTAGTACGAATGTTCTTAAGAGAATGGAGTGACTCAGCTGAACTCTTATGTGGACGAGGTGAAAGAATATGTTTGGACAGGAATGTGTGGCGAAGAATGATTGTTGCGCAACTATTATTGTGGTCCGGATGCGGTTATTCGCTAACGAAAATCGGTCACTTTAATATGTTCTTATGTATGAATACGATTATGAATGTGGCTGAGGCGAAAGAAGTGCGTCTGGATAGGAATGTGTTGCGAAGGATGATTGTTTCGTAACTATTATTTGGTCCGGATGCGGTTAAAATTGGTCACTTTAATATATTCTTATGTATGAATGCGATGATGATTGTGAACGAGGCGAAAGAAGAATGTTGTTAAAGAGTGAAGTGAGTCAGCTGAGCTCTTACTCTTATTCTTTTCCTTATTGTTAATACTGTTTTCAGGTTTTTGCTAACAC
Source organism: Ophonus ardosiacus (assembly GCA_943142095.1). NCBI lineage: Eukaryota > Metazoa > Arthropoda > Insecta > Coleoptera > Carabidae > Ophonus > Ophonus ardosiacus. Next base: position 43,514,486 of record OW964833.1, on the reverse strand, counting down.
ACTAAGTGGGACACGCGTGATTTTATGTTTGTATGTCTATATGTACAGAACGCTGTATGATCTGATATATCAATTGTAATCAAGGAATTTAAATTGATTGAAAAAAAGACAACAAACGAATAACTTATTTTGTTACTACACATTTTGATAAAAAACAATTCCAGAAATATTTTGGATATCTTTAGAGCCTACTATTTTCCATTTTATATTTTACAGGTAACTAGAATTAGTAAAAAAATTATAATTTGTAAGTAAAGTAGTTATCTGTAAAATAAAAAATATAAATCGTATAATTTTTTTAGACTTTGGATGTATCCAGAATATTTCTATAAAGATTTTATTTAATCTTAATAATAATAAAAAAGTTGCTTATTTGTTAAGACTTTTTTCAATCACTGTACCTACTATCACAATATGTTCCTACTATAAAGGATAAAAAAAAGTTATATAAACTTTATTTACGTTACTTCGGTGATTGCTCATTTATATGGCATTTTGTTTTATATTTTCTTAAATATTGTTTTCAAGTTGTATAAATGTTTTGTTTTCTTCGTGTTGTATTAGGTTTGTTTCAAAAGACTCTGATTTAACTTTATTTGTACATAAAATCCAATTAGTGCGAATCAACAGTTGGGTGTTCATAGAAATTCCAGGAGCCAGGAGGTATTTTGAATGCTTGAAGCCATAAACTCTGAACAATTAGTAGTATTTCTTCATGATTAGCCATTTAACTGGCATTTTCTTTTTATTTTTTTAAAGGAAAGTTTATTTGTAAGTTGAATCGAGTCGCTGCGTTGTTTTTGATTGGTTAGGTTAGGTTGATTTCAGAAAGCTACAATGACACAGAAAACGGGTTATTTTTTTAGATTGTTGTTGTTATTATCTCTCCGTTATTTTGTATAATTATAAATTATTTTTAGAATATACAAAAGATTAATTCGCGTTATGAAGAGATTGTTTTAGGTATCTAGGTACGCAACGTTGGATTCTTCAATCTTGAAGTAATGCTACCATAAGAAGCCACTGTTTCTCCGCTTAGTGATATTTCGAACGTATTAAAATTAACTAATAAATGATAAAACAATCGATTGAAAGAAATGGAACTAACATACACGATAAGTACACGTTTTATCAATTTTATTATTCCGTTACGATAGGCAACTAAGATGAATATTGGAGTAAATTAAATAATTTAAGAGGTAATGATATGTGAGTTCCATGAACTCTTAGGTCATAGGCAGCAATAATAATATTTTGTAGTAATTACGTATACAAATATAAATTTGCTCATATATCGTACCAATTAAAGAAATTCTTTAAAAGTCCTAACAAATTTTTTAAAGAAAAGAATGTTTCCCTTAGCCACTTTAAATTAGTTTACTAATTCTAGGGTTTATCTGACCCTAATCTCTTCTCTAACTTTAAAGTGAAATAAATGTTGAGAAAATTTTCCCAATAGATACAAAATTTCTCAGACACTCAAAACTTTAACTTTAATTTATACAATCAATTGTTATAGGATATTAAAATAAATCAAAAATAATACAATTAATCTTGAAAGAGCATACTGTACTACTACTACTACAAATTCGAGCTCCTTATAAAAACTTTCTTTTTAAGCACGCTACAGAAATTTGATGTAGGTCTTTATGGGACAACTCAACTTTAATAGGCACTCTCTTGTTTTTATTTTTGTGCTACATTCTAAGTCCCAAAAAATAAGTATGCGTTGTCATGGTAATTGCCGTTATTTATTTATTTTCATTAACCGTCAGTTATAAAAATTAACCATAATCGTTGTTAAATTCTTCGAAAACTCGACGGATCTTTGCCATAGCATTGAATTAGGTAAATTTGTTCGTCTTTTGACAACATTTTCAACGATTATGGTTGATTTTTATAACTGACAGTTAATGAAAATAAATAAATAACGGCAATTACCATGACAACGCAAACTTATTTTTTGGGACTTCAACTAAAACGACCAATTTTCGATTTTTATTTGAAACTAAAAAAAAATTTGAAAATGTTAAAACTGAATTGGCCGTTTCGGGACAACCAAAAACTTTTATCAAGAATACATTTTTTTGTAAAATAAAAAAATAAAAAAGTTTTTCCTCTTTGGAACTCGATATTTGTCAGTTTTGTAGTGCTCTTCAATTTTTGCACCTTTCATAGCGTTTTGTAGTTTTTTCTGTTTTTCGCTTTTCGTGCTATTTTTCTTCATTTTAGGTGCTTTTTATTTGCTTTTCTGTGCTTTTTAGGCGGCTGTATTTTAAAAATAAATAGGTACTTATAATTCCGAGCTCTAGTTATCGTCGTTCGATATTTATATAGTTCGGCACACCCAGCAATGGGTAATATGCTGTGATGATACATATATATTTTCTAACTTTTCGGCTTTTGCAGAGTTCAGCAATATCGATGAGTATTTCTCTCAAAAATTGAAGACCTTGCAGTAAGAAGGTTTCTACAATTTTTGGTCAAAATAAAGTATCTGTAGATATTTGAGAAAAAAAAAAAAAAACAAATAAATTGATTTATCGGTTAGTGCAACGAGGCTTCTTTTATTTGATGCAACACGAAGGTATGTATGTCACTTTTTATTTTTTTATTTTGAAAAATATATAACTTTCCAAACACTTTTTGTTCTCCTGAAAAATGTGAAAAAAGAGATACCTCCTTCTTGCAGGATGGTCTTCAATTGAAGCTGCATCTAGTTTGCAATTTAACTGCGTATTGTGTGTTTACGTTAACTTCGTTGAAGCAAAGTTTTCTAACTACGCTTTCATAAATTTGTGAAAACTTGTAACAAGTTCGCGGAACACTAATGTTTCGAGGGACTCCTGTTAAGAACCACTGAACCAGATGATATTACCTGCATGGGAATTTCTACGACACTCATTAGTGAAATATGAGAAATTATGTAAAGGACGTATTATAATATGGTCACCCTAGCCATAACTGTTAATTAATATACTTGACCATATGCTCCATAAAATATCATATTACGAAATAATTTAATGACTACAGTGCCAACGTAACAAATTACAACAAATATTGGTTTAATTAATGGTTGTTTGATAAATATGATATGTAGGTACTTCTGCACTTTCAAATATGTATTATAATGCATTAAATCAATATTAACATAAAATAATTTTAATTTTGCTATTTGATGCCAGATACAGTTTTTTTTATAAAGTGAGGTTTATAAGATACGACCATCAACCTTTATATTTTAAATAGGAAACCTATAATTATTTTATTAAAATATAAACCGCCATTGTTTTCTCTTTTGAACGATGTAAAAGTTTGTTATATCAAAAATATGAAAAAAATCGAGAAAATAAGATAATTGATAAATATCAATAATTACTTTTATTCAAATATTCTAGGTGGCTATGTGAAAATAAACAAAATGTAACAATGGAAAACAACGGAATAAAATAAACATATAATTGGTACTTGTTTATAATTTTTTTTTTAAATTAATAAAGTAACTTTTAAATTAAATTTTTACATTGCCACCTAGACTATTTGAATAAAAATAATTTCTATTACTACTCAACTATCTTATTTTTCTCGAATTTTTTACATCGTTGAAAAGAAAAAAAATGGAGTTTATATTTTAGTAAAATAATTACAGGTTGCTATTTAAGAAATAAAAGTTGATAGTCGTATATTGTAAACCTGAGTTTATAAAGAAATATCTTTATCTGCCATCGGTCACCTTAATATGTTCCTCTGTTCTTATGTATGAATACGTTTGTGAATGTGGCTGAGGTGAAAGAAGTGTGCATGGATAGGAATGCGTGGCGAAGGATGATTGTTGTGTAACTATTATTGTGGTCCGGATGCGGTTATTCGCTACCGAAAATCGGTCACTTTAATATGTTCTTATGTAGGAATGTTATAATGATTGTGGATAAGGCGAAAGAAGAATGTTGTTAAAGAGTAGGGTTGCCAACTGACCTTTTTTGGAAAGGACTGTCCTTTTTGAGCATATTTTGTCCTTGTCCTTTTTTAAACCAGGAAAGGACGCGATTTGTCCTTTTATCGTAAATTTTGTTATATTTTTCTTATTATTATAAATATGAAAATGAAATAATTATTTCACATTTTATGTAATGTAATGATATAACAATAGAATTTTTGAATTATTGATGTATTGGTACAAATTTATCTACTAATATTTAGTTTATAGTCTTTTTTAAACCGTGGCGGTAGCAGACGTAGAGATGTATGCTTTGGTGTTTGGCGATAACTTCAGAAGAATTTGTTAAATTTGCGTCATTGTAAAAAACTCTATACAGTAAAATTTTTGAAAGAAGTCCGATCAAGGCCATCTACGAATTGCATCTATGAATTAAGATTTTATGCTGTCAAATTTAGTAGTGTTGTTTACAACTAAGTAAAAGACACTACAATTCGTAGATGGCTTTGATCGGACTTCTTTCAAAAATTTTACCGTATTATCTAACATTGCATTAAAACACGTTTGACGTTGAAAATTTTCAATAAATCGCCTGCGGCGCATTTTTCTCATAAATTTTAAATTCTACATATAATCCAAAAAAAGTTTGCCAGAAAAATGTCCTTTTCCGTCATTTTCTAAAGTTGGCAACCCTATTAAAGAGTGAAGTGAGTCAACTGAGCTCTTACTCTTATCCCTTATCCTATTGTTAATATTGTTTTCGGGTTTTTGCTAACCCACTAAGTGGGATTCGCGTGATTTTATGTATGTATGTATGTATGTATGTATGTATGTATGTATCTATATATGTATGGATGTATATCTGCCATCAAATAGTATATTTAAAATAACAAAACTTTTATATGTAGGGGGGGGCGGTCTTAAAAGATTCACCCTGTATAAGCGAATGAATAATTAAAACATTTGACACGTAGTAATTCAATAACAAACATAATGAAAGTCATTGTGAGTCATTGTACTGCAAGTTCAATGTTTCTTGTGATTGAAATAATTGAAATTTGCATTTGGCTTGCACATGTGTAGGTTGTCACTTGTCAACCTACACTTGTTTATATATTTATGTTATTAAAGTCATTCAGCATAAATGCATTTTTTTGGTTATATAATTGTCAACAACATATGTATAAATTGACAAACAAAGAGTTTAGTAATAAGACTTTTTTGTCATGAAATTATGAATACTTTCAATGTTCAATAATATAAATAAATTAAGTATATTATTTCTTGATTTTATATTTATAATAACGCAATATACAGTATTGGCCATAAAGATAGCAACTTTTAAAAAATTTCTATTTCTCTGAAGTGAACATAAGAATATTGAAAATAAATTACATAAAGAATAACCTCTTAAAATAAGTTTATTTTATGTTAAAATAATTTATATTAAATTTATAGAATTTATTTAATTTGCATAATTCTTACTTTTGTCTGGACATAAAAATAGCAACTACATAATGAATGTCTTTATTTTCTCAATTTCAACGTTTATATCGTATAATTGTTTAAAAAATATAAATTAGTACTTCAAAATTATGGATCGTAATAAGACTTTGACTAAAGAATTTAGGAAAATAATAATTAAATCATAAGAAAATGGTGCTTCGCGGAATAAAATGTCGAAGAACTTTAATTTGCATAAATCTACAATAGCACGAATAATAATTCATTTTCGAAGGAAGGGTAATATTGAGCCTTCTACAATTTCTAGTAGACAAAAAAAAAAAACATCAAACCGAAACGACAGAATGATAAAACACATATCGTTAAAAATCCGTTGTTATCATCAAAGAAAATTTTAGGCTTTCTACTAAGTAATGTTAAAGATAAAATATCTTCAAGACAGGGAAGAAGAATATTAGTTGCCGGAGAACTTTATAGTCGTCGGCCTGCAAAGAAACCACTTCTTTCGAAGAAGAACGTGAAGGTCCGATTATTTTTTTGCAGAAAATCATGTAAACTGGACAACTGACATGTGGAAAAGAGTATTATTTAGTGATGAACTAAGATTAATTGATAGAAATGTAATAACAAAATTACTTGAATTCATGATGAAACGAGAAGTAATAAATTCTCGTGGTTCCGGTTATTACACTAAATATTAGAAAATTTAGTTTTTATATTAATTTTATAAAAGTTGCTATTTTTATTTTTATGTCCAAATAAAAAATATTTTTTTGCACTAAAATCAATTTTTAAGAATAAAAGAAGTATTTCGAACTTTCATTGTCTTTATTTTTTTTGAGTTACACAAAGTTTCGATTGATAAAATCTCCAATTGTTATCAAGTGAATCAATTTTTGTTAATATAATGCAAATTATTTTAATGTAAATTAAACTTGGTTCAAGACACTAATACTGCACTAATTTATTTCTGAAATTTCAGTTTTTACATTAGAGCAATTGAATTTTTTTTTTAATTGCTATCTTTATGGCCAATACTGTATATATATATATATATATATATATAAATTAAATCAGGGATCCGTAGGATTTGATTTTTAAAAATAATTTATATTTTATTTTAAAGTTTATTAATGTTTATTTATTTAAACAAAGTACATTTATTTAACGAAGCAAGACTTATCTCTAAGATGACTTTCCACAAACTGAGATTCCTAGTGAATCTCATGTACTAAGGTTGACATCAGATACCTGCTTATTCAGCTACGGAAAGTTACTAGTGGCTGATGCAATAGTTGTGCAATAAGGGTTGGGACCCTACATAAATCCTCCCTCCTTAAGACGAAAGAACACCTGTTGGTTCCTCAAAAGGTGTTGTTTCGATATTTTGTTTACTATGAGAATTTTGTTTTATTGACGATTTTCTTGTAATAATGGCCGAGTAAATTTTTCTAATTAACATTATTGCAACAGCTGCAATTACTACGTATAATAATATGTCGTAGAACATGGAATGTGATTCTGATTTGTAGACTTGATTTAAGTGAGTTATTTGTTGTGTTGGAATTTTGATTGTTTCTAAATTTCTTATATTTAAGGTTTTATTAAATATTAACTTTTTGTTATTATTAACAATATTCAAATTTATTACTTTATCGTAATTAATGTTTTTATAAAGTTTTTGTTTATTAATTAAGCAATTTCTTAGAGAGTAAATACCAGAGATTTCTCTTTCTTGTATTTCATTATCACATTCGATATTCATCGATTCCTTATGTGGTAAATAAAGATATACAATGTTTGAATTTGGAATGGAAATTACTTCATTATGGCTAAGTATCTTAACATAATTACAGTTATTGTTATTTCTATGGAAATATAAATTTTCTAAACACTTGTCGGGTATTAAATTGTCCTGACTGCAAATGTACAATTTGTTTTCTACTAGTGTGCATTTATTCAAATGTGTGATCTGTGTGTTGGAGGTAGAGTAATATCCTGGTTTTACACTTAGGGTTACAAAGGTGTTGTTGTGTATAGTGGGTATAGGGGTGACTTGTATGAGTTCGGTTTTTAAGAGAGGAATAGGGACGTCTATTATCAGTTCTAACGCGAGTTTTTCATATTTACAATAGACTTTGATTAGTTGTTGATTTTGCCAATTTTTGATTATAAGGTTTTTGAAATCGTTTGGTAATAATTTAGCAATTTCCATTTTGATATCTTCTCTGGACAATATGCCGAAATAGAGAGTATTTGTTTCACAGAATGCGAAAGTCGTTTCAATTTCATTCATAATGCTTATCAGGTTTGTTGACGTAAACATGAGTTGGGTGATAATGTTTTCGAGGTAGAGTTTATCGTTCATTACGTCTATCATTTTACCTATGGATTTCTCTAAGTTGATTATTTTGTCTTGAATTGATTTATTATTTTTATTAATTTTGTCAACTTGGTTGTTGAAATAATTTGAAATATTTTTGTTAAAGACTATTACTTGATTTAAATTATCTTTGAGTGTGTTTTCGTTTTCGTTTATAGATTTTAGTGCATTGTCATATTTTTCCTGATCTGAAGCGTCTAAATTTCCTGTTATGGTCTTAATAATGAAACCTAGTCCGTTAGCTATTGCTCGTTTATCTTTATTACCATCATGGAATAAAATTTGTATTTTATTATTAATTATATCTAAAAAGTTCTCTAATACTATAAGATTATTATTTATTTCTTCTACATATTCATCGCTACTGTATTTATTATTTATTTTGGATTTTATTTTATTATAATGAATCGTGAGATTATTGTACGATTCTTTAATTTTATTAAGATTCAAGTTCACGTAAATGTACTTATTATTACTGGATATTAGGGTCTCGCCTAGTTTTAAGACGTTAATTCCGGGATTGTCTCTTTCGTCTCTGATGTTGTCGGCTGTGCCGGATCGCATGGCTCTGTAAATTTACGATAAGGTTTTAGATTATCGAGTTTTATCTTTTTGTTGTTATTTGTTATTATTTGTGCACGGTCTTTAATGTACTTTTTAATTTCTTGTTTTTTATATCGCGGTTTTTCTATTTTGCCGGTATTGCGTTTAGCCTGCTGTTCGTACACTTTCTTTTGCAATTTGCAAGTGCCTGCTTGTGAGGTGGCGTATTTTGTTTTATTTTTATCTAGCAAAATTTTGGTTTCCTCGTAAATTTTTTTCATTATTTCCTTATGTATTTCAACGTAATTATCTGTTATTATTTCGGGAGATATTTCTTCTTGTGATTCATTAAAATGGCCGAAAAGGATTTCGTTTGGAGTTCGTTTAGTTGCTGAATGAATAGTTTGATTGTATGCTAGAAGGGCGTATCGGGTTTTGTTGCTTGTGCTTAAATCTTTAAAGTCTTTGTTTTGTTCTAATATTCTCATGTGCTCTATAAGAGTAGAGTGAAATCTTTCTATATTACCGTTGCTTTTGGGATTATTTACGCTGATTAAGTGTATACGAATATTTTTAGAGGATAAGAAATTGAAAATTAGTTGATTGTTAAATTGCAAGCCATTATCTGAGATAATTAATTTTGGATTTCCGAATATTGAAAAGTATTTAATTAATTTTTCAACTATGGTTGCTGTATTGGTTTCTGGCAAATGATATATCTGGGCGTGTTTTGAAAAACTGTCGATAATTGTTAAGAATTTATCCTTTTTTAAGGATAGTATATCGATATGAATTATTTCAAGGGGTTTTGAAGCAGTTGGGGTTTTTATTAATGGAATTTTGGGTGGATTTCTTTCGTATTTGTTTTCTTGACAAACTTCACAATTATTTATAAATTTCGTAATAGTTAACTGCATGTTAGGCCAATAATAATTTTGTTTTAGTTTCTTGTATGTTTCGACTATGCCACGGTGGTTGGTTTTACCCCAATGATAATTTTGAATTAGTTCTTGTTGTTCATCTGAGGATTCGATATCCTGTAGTTGATTTTTACAGCAAATTAATTGATACGTGCCTGGTTGAAAGTATACTTGTAAGATATTGTTTAGCATATTTCTAAATGATTCTGGTACTATACAATGATATTTATTTCCTGGTGCTAGGTATTCTTTAATAAATTTTAATAATGTATCTTTATAATTTGTTTTATTTATGTACATGTACATTCTTTGTTTATCATGTCCAAATAATTTTTCTACTTCGAAAGTACTTTTTGAATTAGTTTCTTTGAATACTATTTGATTTTTTCCGAAATTTATGGGACCGTCTATGTAAGAGAGTCCGTTTACCGGTGACTCGTCATCCGAGTGTTGCGTGCAGCTGTCGGTGTCCTTTTCCGCGATAACAGAGTTAGCGTAATTTTCAATGTTATTTGAAGTGAATACGTTTATTTGAATGTTTGTATTTTTAAATATTTCTTTCAACGAATTTTCTATGTCGCTCCAATTTTGTCGATCTAGTCCTGAACAAATTTTTGGAATGTTAATTTTATTAATGTTATTTTGAATTAAATAGTCTCTTAATTGTTTTAGACAGCTTTCTATGTTTTCATGAGAAGGAATTTCGTCGTATTTGTTTTTTGTTATTAAATGAATTATGAGTCGTGGTGAAATCTGAATGGCAATATCATTTTTTATAGTTATTTTATTTATATCGTTGGTCGTTTGGAATTTTTCATTTATTTGTTTTGCAAAACCCTTACCCATTTTAAAATCTCTGGATATGCAGTGTACTATAGGTTCGGTATGATCAAAAATATTATCGTTTCTGTAATTGATTTCGAAAGGTTTAGGGATTCTTGAGAGGTAATCTGCAACAACATTTTGTTTTCCTTTTTGGTATTCTATATCATAGTTGTACTCTGATAATTTTAATTTCCATCTAATAAGTTTCTGATTAGGTTCTTTTAAGGTATTCAGCCAAATTAAGGGTTTGTGGTCCGTTATTAATTTAAATTTAGTTCCGTATAGATATCTGTGAAAGTGTTTGATTGCCCAAATAATAGCTAGTAACTCTTTTTCGGTGGTGGAATAGTTAATTTCGTGTTCATTTAGTGTCCTACTTGCGTATGCTATTGGTAAGTCCTTTCCGTCAGTGTTTTGTGAGAGTACCGATCCTAGTGCGTAATTTGAAGCGTCAGTAGTTAATCGAAATTGTTTTGATAGATCTGGGTACTGTAATATGGGTGAATTTGAGAGTAATGCTTTACATTTTTCAAAACAGGAAACATATTCTTTGTCATCAATATTAATTTTTGCCTTTTTCTTCAAACATCGTGTAAATGGTTTTGTTAATTTAGCGAAATTTTGAATAAATCTGCGATAATAACCGAGTAGACCTAAAAATTGTTTAATCTCTTTTTGAGTTTTTGGGATTGTGAATTTTTTTATAATTTCGATTTTATCAGGATTTGGACGTACGCCTGCGGTGGTAATTAAATGGCCAAGATACGCGACTTCTTTTCTCAAGAACTCGCTCTTATCAAGTTGTAATTTGAGGTTTGCTTCTCTGAGTCTATGGAAAACAGTTTTGATATTATTTATATGTTCCTGCAATGAAGTGCCTAAAATTATTATATCGTCTAAATAGACAAAGCAAATTTTGTTTACAAGATCTTTCAAAACGAAATTCATCAGTCTCTGAAAAGTACTGGGGGCATTTTTTAAGCCAAAGGGCATTCTGAGAAATTCAAAATGTCCCTGGTCGGTGGAGAAAGCAGTTTTATCGATTGAATCGGGATCCATTTCTATTTGGTGGAATCCGCTTTTTAAGTCAATGGTTGTAAAGTAGTTCGATTTTCCTAATTTGTCCAATATTTCCGTAATATCGGGAATTGGAAATTTGTCGTCAATAGTTTTAGAATTTAATTTTCGGTAGTCGATGACTAATCGAAATTTTTCTTTGCCAGAAGCATCCTGTTTTTTGGGTACAATCCAAATTGGACTGCTCCACGGTGAATATGAATGTTTAATAATTTTTTGGTTTAATAATTTGTTTATTTGAGAATTTACCTCTTCTTTATAAATGTATGGGTACTTATAAGATCTTTGGTATACTGGCGTCTCATCGGTAGTTTTAATTTTATGTTTTATTTTATTAGTAAAGGTCAAGTCTTGACTATCGGGTATAGTCAAGTCTTCGAATTCTTTTATTAATTTATTTAGCTCGGTTTTTTCAATGTCATTAAGATGGTCGGTCCGGAGATTTAATTTTTCGGATATTTCTTGAACATTCATTTCTAATTTAGTTTTATGAAAATAATTGAAATTAAATTTGTGTTTACTTAGTAAGCTTATTGTTTCATCAGGATAGTTTATTTTTGCGTTTAATAATTTTAAGCCTGAGTTACCTATTACAATATTAAAATCTTTATGAAATTCATAAATATAACATTTCAGTTTTTTATTAAATAATTCTACAAAGGTGTAGTGGTTTCCATGAGAGGTAGCATTAGCTGTTTGAATTTCGAAATATTCGGGGAAAATTTTGAATTTATTTTTATTTTCCATGACAAATTTTTTGCTGATAAAATTTTCGGATGATCCTGTGTCGATTAAAACTCTACAATTTTTAAATTGAATAAAAGGTAGTTTTGAGGTATAATTTGCTAAGGATTCGAGTTTTCTAGAAGTTCTAAATAAAAATTTTCGTCACATTCTTCTGTTTCTTCTGGATTTTCAATAATTTCTGTATTGTCTGCATTTTCGAAATATTCAATTTCATTTTCATTGTTTGATTCTGTGGGGTTATCTAATATTTGTAAATCTTGTCGTTGTCTTTTTACTTGTGGTCTAAATGTTTTTGTACTAATAGACATAGGTTGTGGGTAGTTTTGTCTTGGTGTTACTTGAATGGGTTGTCGTGGAAAATTTTGTGATTGAGGATGTCTCAGTAGCGGGGATCTGTGTTGGTTTTGATTCTGGGAAAAAGTATGTTTGTATTGAGGAGTTGGTGCATTTATTTTGGGTTTTTGTAAATTTTGTTTATTTATATGTGCGTGAAGATATTGAAAATCATTTTTGATTAAATTTTGTATCTCCGTCAGAGATTTTGGGTTTCTAGCCGCTAGTTGGCTTTTGTATGGTTCTTTGCAATTTATTATAAAGTTATGTGATGCATAACTAGACAGAAATGTGGCTAAATTTTCGAAACCGGGGCCAAAATTTAATTTTAATAAACTTATCATTCTTTTGAAAATATCTTCGTATTTATCAAAGTAAGTAAATATGTCTTCATTAGATTTTTGTTCGAGATGTGATAGTTCTGTTAAGAAGTGAACTTCATTTCTTTTGTCTCCATATTCTTCGATTAATAATGTTTTTAAAGATTTCCAGTCTGTGTAAGTTTTAGTTGCAAGTTTTGTGTTAGCCTCTTTAGTTATTTTCTTTCGAATTGTATGTAAAATAATTCTTTTAACAATTGCAGATAAATTTTGTTTGTCGATAATTTCAATTATTTCATCGCAAATATTAATAAAGTGTGACAGGGTGCCAGTGCTCCCGTCATATTCAGGTATGATATCTATTAATTCTTTAATCTCGTTAGGAATTTTTGGAATTGTACTCAATGTGGCTGGTTGGATTTGTGGTGGATTCATTGTGTGTTTGTGTAATGTGTTTTATAATAGTTATACAGTAATTAGTTTATTACTAAAATAAAATAATGTAGATTGTTATTACTTTGTAATATTTGAATAGCGTAATATGAATAATAATTATTAAAATAATTTCTAGGTTGTTTAACAACAATGAATAGTAAAATGTAATAAACTTACATTAATATTAACAGTAAATTCACGACTGCCAATTTCATGGTCCTGGTGGAGTGAATTTGGGGTGGTTCCTGATGTGCGCTCAGGTGGTGGGGTCGAGATGTCTACTGCGGGCGCTCCGCTTCTGATGACTTTCTCGGAATTAACGACGATATGATTAGCCTTTCCTCGTCGGAGGTTGTGTAGAGGGTCTTGTAGCCTGATGTACTTGTAGTTTTGGTTCCACTGCTTCGGAGTGTGAAATCTTCGACGAATTGATCTCACTAATAATTATTGTAGTGAGATTTCGGACTTCTTTAGCACTCTGGGAACTTGATGGTTCGTAGATGCCACGTTTAACACTTGAAAGTGACGACTTAAACTCTTTAACGAATTAGAGATTCTAGTTTAGAAAATCTTCGAAGTTTAAAGCCTTTTGGGCATCCTACCGACTGCGCCAATTAAATCAGGGATCCGTAGGATTTGATTTTTAAAAATAATTTATATTTTATTTTAAAGTTTATTAATGTTTATTTATTTAAACAAAGTACATTTATTTAACGAAGCAAGACTTATCTCTAAGATGACTTTCCACAAACTGAGATTCCTAGTGAATCTCATGTACTAAGGTTGACATCAGATACCTGCTTATTCAGCTACGGAAAGTTACTAGTGGCTGATGCAATAGTTGTGCAATAAGGGTTGGGACCCTACATAAATTATATATATATATATATATATATATATATATATATATATATATATATATATATATATATTAAAAGAAAATTAGATATATTGGGTTTTAGACTTCTATTTTTCCTAAAATACATTAAAACTATTATCGTACGGAGACTTTTTTTGTATGACTGAAGGTAAGTATCTGTCTGGCTCTTATAAGGACAAGTGGCAACGAACGTGTTAAGTGCTGGTGGTGTTATCGGTTTAATTGTCGACATATTATTTGTTGAAGTCAACCTTGGTTATTTTTGATTATTTTGTATATGGTCACGCCCTTGTTTTCTTGTTTAGGCGTCCCCGATACATATCCATACATAAATTAAACGTAGTTTGTTTATGCCATATACTACGACCACTGGCATTATACTATGGTAAAATCTGTAGTAGGTACCAATTTGTATTCATGAATCATAAACATTTTTTAATTTATCATGCGTTGATGAAGTTACGGCGAACGACCTACATTTGACCTAAAATCTATCAACAATATTACAACGTAAACATACGAGGGTTGATTATTCTGAAAATTGTGTTGTAATTTATACGGCTTTTGACAAAGCGTTGCGCACTTTTCGAATAATGCAATTATTTCGAAACACATATAGAAGATTTGGGTGTAATGAATCTACTTTTGAAGTACTAGTTCATTTCCTGACTTAAGTGTATAGTTAGTCTTTTGAAATTTCACAAAAATGGTATATAACACCAGCATAATAATGTTATAAGTTATACACAGAATTCATTTTAAAATGCAACATTATAGTTCATCACTTCCATGGTTACTCACTATTGTTAAAAAATGACAGCAATGTAATATTTGTCCATTTTAAAATGCAACATTATAAATAGTATTGCAGCACAGGAGATAGCTCCAGAATACATCACAAATGGTGTCAATTCTTATTACGACCGACTAGAATATTGCCTCAGTGTGATTGGGGGTATTTTTTAACATTTATTACATGAAAGTTATGAATTTTTGTAAGCTAAAGTTTGCTAAGATGTACAATATTCATGTTTTGATTATTTGTTAATCGTATGTAGGCTAATTTATTGGAAATTAGTTTTGATAATACAAAACTACAAATTTTGTATGTTGCATTTTAAAATGGACAAATATTACATTGCTGTTATTTTTTGACAATAGTGAGTAACCATGGAAGTGATTCCCCATATGTTGCATGTTAAAATAAATTCCCTGTAGATACGAGAGAACTAGTGCTTGAAAAAAGTTAAATTATTTCTAATCTGTTATAAAAAGAAATTAAAATAAAAAAATCGGAACGAAATCTGACATATAAAGAGTCAACATTTTTTGATCTTATTACGATAAAAAAAATGATTAAATTTAATAATTAATGTATGGGGTAAAAATATTACATAATTTACATGTATTTGGTGACAACTATTGTTGTCCGTCAAAACTGTCTGCAAAAAAGAAAAATCTCCAACATGTAGAAACATGCGTTTATAATTTCCTGCTTCCCAATTATTTTACTTTAAAAAGTGTCAAATAAAAGTTGTAGAGGATAAAATTATGCGTCCAAATCAATTAGCAAAATTATTTTTTTCTATTCTGGTTGTTTAATATGTACTTTATGAAACTCATTTGGATGTTATATGGTACTTCTTTAAAGAACTCAAATAACCTAATTTCTGTTAGTTTGGTAATTACATTTCACATTTCTAGACAATATTATTTCTAAAAGACCTGCTATTTAAATGAAGTAATTATAAGTAAATGTCAATCACTTTTACCAACAATCAAATAAATAATTAAATATTCCTAATCAATGTTCAAAAATTAGAAAATGAAATAACGAATATTTTTAAATATTTTTTGACAAAAGAACCAAAATAGAAGAAATAGTATAAAATACAGATATCATAAGACATTTTAGCGCACTTGTCCCTTAGAAAACACGTGCTCTAAAATCAAGTCTTATGAATCTTGTATTTTAATGTACTATTGCAAGCTTTCAAACAGCAGAAATTAGGTATGTAAATGACGAAAATAACACCAAAAATACTGATAGCCATGGAACTGAAAAAAAAACAAATGTTAACGATTTATCTGTCAAGCTAGGTTAGTTTATTTTTATTATTCGTAATTTCTGTTCAGTGAACAATTATTTATTAATTTAATTGGATAATTGTTCACCTGAACAGAAATTACAAATAATACATAATAAAACCAAATTAACCTATTTTTGGGGTGATTTTCGTCAATTTTATACATAATTTCTGCTGTTTCAAAGCATTAAATTAATTATCAGTTTGATATGAAATTTTTGCCTTCTTAATTCATAATGCAAAACAACGACACTAGCGATATTTGCGGCTTTAGTTAGCAACCGTGACGTCACAAAGAAGAGGTCGATTTAAAACATGTTATTTTTTAAATAACTTTTTTAAAATATTTTCGTAATAAATGGCGAATTTTATTACAGTATACATCATATTATGAGTCATATATTGCAAACAAATAAGAATTTTATTAAATTTCAACATATGGTAACTACCCCATTCTTCCGTACTATAATATAAAATATAATATAAAAAAAAATGACGGATAGCCCCATTATACATGGCTTATAAGTATTTGATTGTCGTAATCCGTCTAGACGTTGTATTGAATACAATAACATAAACATAAACAAAGCAATTGTATTTATATTGTCTTTTCACAATGCACAGCACATCCTGTATGCACGTTTGCATATACCTTTTTAATTTAAAAGCAGTAGCAAGAAGAAAATAAATTTAAACTCTGAAATTAACTTTGACATCAATACAACATTCACATTGTAAACGAGCTATTTAACATTCTTTCCGCATTTTAAAATTCACTTCAGAACAAAAAGTTTTCTCTTTTGTTCCGTTATTACGTTTCAAATTTTTAATTAATTGCTGTTCATATTTTAAAAGATGATATTCGCCATATTTATTGAAACATATTTTAATAATATGAAAAATAAATTAGAAACTTTTGAAGTAGACGAGATATGGCGAGAAACAATCCACACCATTTCTTTGCATCTCGTCTCATCATATTTTTCTTTATTTTCTCTCGATCTCGACTCAAGATTCTCGAATTTATAATTAGAAATAGTAAATAAATTAACATTACAAGCAACATGAATATAATAAATGAATACCACTAATTAAAACATTATCTTACTAAGTCTGGTGATTGGTAAAAATAGGTACTTTATAATATCATGGCTTTATTACCCGTTATTGGGTGTAGCAATCTTAGTGATGCCGCGGGACGAAAAACGAAGAGAAACAATCCATTCTCGTCTCTGCATCTCGTCTCGTCATATTTTTCCTTGCTTTCTCTCGATCTCGACTCGAGAGTCTCGAATTTCTCAAATTTATAATTAACAATTATAAATATATTAATATTACAAGGACATATAGGTAAAAAAATGCTCAATAATATCATGGTTTATTACCTGTTGCGACAATCTACTTTATTCCCAAATATTGGTAATAAATGATTATAATAATCGTATACAGAGCGTAGGCTTTGAGCGTGGAGAGTATACCATTGAACTCACTTTTGTGCATTTTCTTTTACTAAAACCGAATAAAACTAAAATAAATAAATAAATAAATATGAATGTAAATGAAGAGTCAATTAAAATATTTATTTTTATCGATTAATATTTTATATATTTTTATTAGATATATTTATATAATATAAACAAATGTTACAATCGAGATATCGAATTTCTACTCTCGTCTCGACCAAATCTCGAGGGCATTACTCTCGTCTCGTCTCGAAATATCGAGACGAGAATAAGGTTAATCTCGTCTCGAAAATTCGAGAAATTCGAGACGAGATCTCACGGCATCACTAAGCAATCTGTTCTGTATTCTAATATTGGCAAATATGATTATATAGTCGTATAGTGCGGGCACTTGACGCTGGCGTGAAGAGTACCATAGATGCCACTTTTGTGCATTTTCTTTTTACTAAAACCTAAAGAATCTAAAATTAATAATTAAATATGAATGTACCAGCCCTAATCCATATTAGTTGGCCTATTTGTTATTCATTTATTGTGGCTTAAATAGTATTATTTCAAATAATATCGGAGGAAGTTTTAATTTTTTATTGTAAATATATTTCCACATTATAATGTAACTTTAAATTATATTTCTAGCTAAACATAAATATTTAACAGTATAATAATAACTCAAATTTATTAGTAAATTTCTATTATTTATCAAGACTGGATAAATCACCGATTATTCTTAAAAACTGCCGTAATTTTTTATGGTGTCTTATTTCTAAACTCTGACAAACAAATGACGTCAATTCTTTTCGAACTTTATTTGTTTTTCTTGTATTGTTAGTAAAGCTATGAATTAATTATTTCGTTTGACATTAAAACAACAAAATATTTCAAAAAAATATCTTGCTACGTAGCAAAAAATACCGATAATTACGTTAGTTATTCTTTGCATTATATATGCACTAAATAAAATAAAATTTTAGCGACTAGGCCAGCTAATATGAATTAGGACTCGTAAATGAATATTTATTTATACCGAAAAATATTTAAAATTATAAACTTTAATTAGAAATATTTATTTATTAAATATATATATATATATATATATATATATATATATATATATATATATATATATATATACTTAGTTTTAAACTAATACTTTATTTATAAATCTTTACTTAATATAAAAAAACTCGTACAATCGAGATGTCGAATTTCTACTTTCGTCTCGAGCAAATCTCGAAGGCTTTACTCTCGTCTCGTCTCGAAATATCGAGACGAGAATAAAGTTAATCACGTCTCGAAAATTCGAGAAATTCGACACGAGATCTCGAAAATACGAGATCTTGCGGCATCACTTTATATTATTAGACAATAAATTTTACATACTTTTCAAATATGTATAAACAAATATATACAGTGTCTACTACTACTTCATCTATCGAGAACGCCGTGAACTTAGCCGACCAAATAATAATAAAAGTATAATAAAGTAAATTATTTGGCTCTGCATGTAGTTACTTTCTTCTGCAGTCATCGTATCTTTTTGGGATTTTATCATCCGCTCACTCAATAACAGCGAAACGCGTCTGTAGTTCTGGTTGAGTGAGCCAATCTCTCATAAATGACAGAGAAATTGATTCAGAGACTGAAATCTTGTGAAATATGTCGAGTGTTATTTTTTTAAATATCTTATTTGTACTGTTTCACCACGTGTCGCCATCATATTGTACTTTATTGTACTGTACTTTTATGCCACTTTTCACGATAAAGAAATATGCATTGTTTCGATTTTGATAATATTGTTTGAGACATCTTGTTAAATGATGTACTTGAAATGCGAACAGGTTCTCAAATCAAACTGCAGAAGCAGTCATGTATAAATAATGAGAACGTATAACCTTACTTTAAAGTTAAACTAGTCTGAAATTACGAAAATTAATACTTCATTAATTCAAAGAGAATTTCCAACTATTGCATAACTTATTAATTTTGAATTAACGTTCTTCGTTGTTATATTCAAATAAAACTGATTTGTAAGTAACTACTCCTATTTTCCATTTGAATCAGTGCGTTAATAATTCCGTAGTATTCTGCCAGTTTGCGCTTAATTTTTAATTACTTTTCAAAGTCTTTGCTTCATTTATTATTTCTAATAATTATTATGAAATAAGCATTTATTATATTCCATTTTCCTGTAAATTATGCTAGTGCTTATTATTATTACTAACTCTAGAAGACGTAGTGTTTTATAGCCTAATGCAAAATAAGATATTTTTTACCGGGCCGAATCAGGCCAATCGCATTAAAGTCATAAATACCTGCATTTGGTTAAAAAGTTGAAAATATACAATTTTCATGATCTCGTACTTCCCAATGCACTGATTCCAAATCATGAAAACGCAGGTCGATATCTCTTTTAGTTTTGGAGATATTCAATCTCAAGTTTTGAATTATTGCCCCAAAAGTCAATATACCCCATATTCAGATAAAAAATCTAATTTTCATGTATCTAGATACATCTCAATGTGCTGATTCTAAATTTTGAAACCGCAGGTCGATATCTCTTTTCGTTCTCGAGATATTTAGGTTCGAAGTTTTGCATAAAACTGCCCATTTTTGGGTAATATCCCAAAAATGGGCCGAGATACGAATTAGGCGACACCACCATTCGATTCTACGGATAAAAATATATAAGTATACCAATTTTCATAATTTTTCACGAACCGGTTCATTTTTTATGAATAAAAGTTTGAAAACCCCTGAAAATGGCCAAAATCTGAAAAAATCGCAAGGGGCACCCCTTACGATTTTTTCGATTTTTGGCCATTTTCAGTTATTTTGCGTTAGAGATTGTATGCAGTGTTCAAAAATTATGAAAATTGGTATACTTATGTAATTTTTCCCGTAGAATCGAATGATGATATCTCCAAATTCATATCTCGACCCATTTTTGGGTTATTATCCAAAAATGGGCAGTTTTGAGCAAAACTTTGAATCTAAATATCTCGAGAAAGAAAAGAGATATCGACCTGCGGTTTCAAAATTTGGAATCAGTGCACTGAGAAGTATCTAGATACATAAAAATTAGATTTTTGAAAATTTTGAAATTTTTATCTGAATATGGAGTATATTGACTTTTGGGACATTAATTAAAAAATGGATAGAGATATAAACTTGCTAGTAATATTATTTGATTTTAAAGACAATGTTACGTAACTGTACGCATATTTAGAGCATTTGAACAACTGAGTGAATTTTTAGAAATTAAAGTCTTAAAAGAAAATTGTTATCGCGTTATTCTTGTATGATATTAATGAAAAAAAAATGTTTAAATATTAATTCGTTCGAAAACTACAAGTAATTGAAAGTGTGTGTGACATGTCATGTAATTTTAAAAATTATCGCAAAAATTCTAGGATTCTTATAACGATGATTCTTCACTAAAATCAGGATATGCGATTTTTAGCATGAATCCAATACTTCTCGAGAAGTAAAAATATATTGTTTTATCTTGTTTTGATGTTAGTAAAGTTTCCTAGTAAAATATTACAAATATTGTGCTATAAGTTGTCTGTACTTTATCCAAGACGAAAATTCCTATAATAAAATTCTCTCAAACTTAAAATGTTAAAATCTGATTCTAGTGACATTAAATCGTGCTTTTTCACCAAAATCTGGATATGCGATTTTTAGCATGAATCCAATACCTCTCTTAGCGAGAGCTAAAAATGGTTTTTGTTCCTACCATAATAATTTCTTATCTTATTTTTGAGCACAAAGTTGGATGAAAAAAACCCTTACGTAAATGATAACGCCTTCGGTAAAAAAATGTTAAATACTCGTAGGTCTCTAATTTTTATAACAAACTTACACTAGAAGCGTGTCTTTTTTAATAACTTATGTTAACCTGGGGGAACCGGGTTCGATCCCAACTGACGCCAAATATTTCCAATTTTAAATGGCACAAAAGTGACCCCTGTGGTGCACTCTTCACGCCAGCTATGAGTGCCCGTGAGGTGACGCCTAGTAAGCGCCCACACGGTAAAATATATCGTCATCATTACCGATATCTACATGTGTTGTAGATACTGGCACACCCAGAAATAGGTAATATGCCGTGATGATATAGTTATTTTATTTATTTATGTTAACCAATGTTGAACGTTATAAGCATGTAATTTTTTTTATGTTTGACAAAAAAAAGTTAAACATTTCGCCTCATATAAAAATCAAAATTAGAAAAAAAAATCGATTTTTTTCATAAAACAAAATAAAAATCAAGAATACAGGCCAATATTTTTACAAAAAATAAAATACGAAACTTAATGAATCATATAGTACTAGTTTGAAATATATTGCAATTTTGAAATTTCTCTAGAGATATTAAGAAACGCAAAAAAAAATCTTGAGAAATGAGAAATTCTACTTGGGGCCATGATTCTGCAAAGGCAAAGGCTGTTGTATCATCCATGATTTATGATTTCTGTAAATCACAAGTGTATTTGTAGATGTATATTTGCTTTTTTAACAAAATAATCACATACTGGAGGTTGCCCTTGAATGATCTCATATGAGTCTACGTATTTACGGCGAAAGACTCTTTTTATGAAAGTTGTGAAAGCTCTGCTGTATACCGCTGGCGTTCTTCGAAGTTCGTTGCAGAATTCTTGGATATGAGACTAGTCACCGTGAATATTGCAAGAATGCAGCAAAACTAATTTGATCTGAAGGAGATGCCTGACATGAATGCAGCAACGAAGATACTCTTACTCTACTTTTATTCTTTCTCGTAAGATGTTATTGATTGCCAATATTCAACGATATCTCACACGTACTGATATGCATACCAACAAGCAAACTGCATAAAAGAAAAGCTATTCTCGCATAATATAAGTCAACGTAAACACATTATTCACATCTCTACACAAGAGCAGGGTCAAGGAATTCACCAGCTTAGAAATCGCATCGTCATTGTAGCACTTATGCTATTTGTACTATACTGTTATATGGGGAAAACAATGTCTATTCGATGACCTGCACGAGGTGGTTATAGTGTTAAATTTTTTTCTTGAAATACATAAAAATATAAGACCACATGTGAAAGTCCGAGTTAAAAATTCCTCCAAATAAGCGAGATATTAAGGTCCGAATGGGGGATTAGACCATTTTTTTTTTATAATTTCATCTGAACAAAACTAAGACTATTGATGAAATTCCGGTAAGAAAAATCCTATTAATAAGCGAGTTATAGTCTCCCGAATTTTGAAAAGATGGACGTGACGTCACATTTATGTGTTTTTATATCAAACTGTTTTCATCATGGACCTAAATGTTCTTGAAATATATGCTATTTTAAGTTATATTTACATAAAAATAAATGAATATTATAACACTGTATAAGTGTACATACTTTATAATTACAGGTGTATTTAAATTATTAAGTCTAATGCAAGAAATTTATGTTAAAATAAAAACTGTTTGGAAACTGTATTACAGGAATTGAATTGAATTTGAATTTCTTAACTTCCATTGGTAGTAATCCCCACCTCCTAACACGCTATTTGTAATGCATGTATAGGCGGTTTCTCGGTCGCCAATCAAAATATTTTCATATTAGTGTCGAAGCGCTATAACAAAAAACCTTTTATTTCCGAAATATCTCAATTATACCATTTCATTTTTTTTATTAATATTCGTTATTCAGCATATACATTCGTATTTTTGTACTATTTTCCTTTAATTCGATTGAGCCGTAATCCCCCATTTTAAATCTGCTTTGTGACGTAGGTAATGTGGATATACCAGAAGTAAACAAACAGTGGTACACAAACCACGAAAAACTGTTAAACGAATTACAAAATAATGTATATTTAAATAGTAATATTATAATTCATTATTAGAGACATAAAATAAATTATTTCACTTAATTTATTTCACTTTTTTTCTCATTTTATAAAAATAAAGAAATTAGAACGTCACCCGAACAGGAACCGAACAGATCCGACACACCCGAAGAAGTATATTCTTAGTTAGGGCGGGGCTTCTCAAAATCGGAGGTCATACTTGGATCCTATTTGCTCAAACACTCGTGCACATGTCCTGCATCATCAAAAGCAAAACTCCCCGTGTCTTCTAGAAGGAATAATTTATAATAAAAGAAATATGGTTTTCCTTATACTTTAACTATTATCATTCTTATTTTCAATAAACTTTTACTATTTTTGATTACTGTGGAATAGCCTATTGACCAGTGTTCAATTTTCTATGTCTGTGCTGTGCGTCCTATGTTTTTCGTGCATCTACGTAACATTTCGTGGTAGTTCGACTAAATATGTGTAAATACCGCTACAAGAGTGAAACACGTGTCAGTCTTTGGTGGATAAAATGGACGACATCAAACTTATTTGTATAAATTTAATCATAAATAACAAAACCAAATAATAATACGAACTCGAAATCATATCTGACAAAATTTATAAAAAATTTCACAGTCAAAGTCAAACACATGTTTTTCTTATTATCTACAAATGACAGGTAGGTACTTATTTTACTACTTATTTTCTTATGGGGTCCCGTGGCCGCGTGCCTGAGTGTCTGGTCCCAAATCTGGGAAACCGGGTTCGATTCCAACCGACGTCAAATATTTCAAATTTGAAATGGCACAAAAGTGCCACGTCAGCAACGAGTGCCCGTGAGGTGACGCCTGGTAAGTGCCCGCACGGTACAAATATGTCATCATTATTACAGATATCTGTGATAAAGCATATTTTGGTATTTGTTTCCTATACCTTTGTGAAAAAAAAGTTTCATTCATTATGGCTTCTAATGAAGGGGGTGACAAATTTCTTCTTCAGCCCATTTTCGTTCGGGTGAACGTAAAGAAGATGGTTCTTGGGATTATTTTTATACTAAGTTAGCGGCAAATGTCAAAATCATATGGAGCGGCACGCTTCAGTCATTTTCAATCACTGTATTTATCTTTCACCTAGATGAACATTAACAATTATTGTAATATGGTTCTTTTTCTTTTTAGTTTTCTACTTGAAAAATCCATGGATAATTGTAAATTAATGAACAATTAATGACAAATTGAAAATGTGATTTAAAATTCTAAATGACATATCGTTGCGCGTAGTATACAGCTATACAAAATTCCCAGAAACGATATCAATATCAATAAGCATTCTAAATACTGTTACATCATTAAAATTTATATAAATTTTATAATCATTGTATGCACGTACGTGAAATGTGAAATATCTATCTCTTGTTTTCATGCGAAATATAATTGTTTGTTATTGGCATTTCCTAGAATTGTGAAATAGGAATTACATTTAGTGTTAAACAGAATTGCCAAAAGGCAACCAGACCTCCCATTTCATGCATAATTTGCAACAAATCGAATTATATGAAACTAATGTTTTATCTTTGTTTAACCAATACAGTAGTAACCTTGTTCGTTTATTACAAGGTCATGTGTTCAATACAAGAAAACAACGCATGTTCAAAATGAAAACACTCAACCACAGAACTTTAACATGTAAAATCATAGTTTTGTAATTTCCTACTTTAGGCAAAACAGTTTCAAAAAAGTTCTAGAGTACTGTATCTGAATAAATACAGATCACCCTAGGGTCCAGGCAGTAGGGAATAAGCAGGGTCATGTACAGCATGTTTTATGAAACAGTACAAAGCTTCGCAGTATGAATTTTGGATACCACCATGCACGAGAGAAAAATCTCAATAAACATTGGTCCCATAACGCTTTCTAACAGAGATACAGAGGATTTTATAAAAAACAGGAAATAGTAGGTTAGATTTTTTTTTACTGAGTCATAAACCCTTAATTATAAAACAGACTCGTAGACCAAATGTTCAAAATGAAAGCCATTGCATTGAATACATAACTCTATGCGATGAATAAGCGACCTCTGTATTAGTACTTTGAGGTTTCCATTAGCACTAATATTATTCGAGTACAGTATAATTTGTTCCCACTATTCCTCTCTGGGATCAAAATTTCTTTGCCGGTATAGGATATAGACTATGCAGACGACATCTGTCTTCTGTCACATAACTTCGAAGATGAACCAGAAACTGCGCCGTCTCGACACTGAAGAAAGAAAGGTCGGCCTTAAAATAAATATAAACAAAATAAAACACCTCAAAATTAACTCTAGAAGCAACGAAATTCTCTCAATAAACGGCGAAAGCATTGAAACTGAGCAAGAATTTACGTACCTAGGCAGTATTATTGATGAAGAAGGCGGCACCAATAAAGACGTGAAAATTAGAATCCAGAAAGCAAAAAGAGCTTTCTGCCTCCTCAACAATATCTGGGCTTCCAGAGCGTACTCAAACCACACAAAAGTAAGAATCTTCAATACCAACGTTAAATCCATTCTCCTCAGGGCATCGAACCCGAACCTGAACCGAACCAAAAACGAAACCCAAACCGAGAGCCGAACCCCAGATATATTTTAATTGAACCTGAGACGAAACCGAACCTAGTATTAAAATTCAGGTTCGGGGTTCAACTCCGGTTCAGATTAATTTTTAGTTTGAAAAGTAAATACAGCCGATAATCGCCGACTTAGGCGTCTGCGTTGCTGTCTAGGCTGACTTTTCGTGAAAATTGTGTTCGTTTCTTGTTGCGTTTTGCGTAAATTCCGGCTCTCATTTTACATTATTTCGAACCTGAACCGCGAACAAAACCACAAATTTTATTAATGCTTGAACCAGAACCGCACCCGAACCCATCTTTCAAAAAACAAATTAACCTGAACCTAAACCGAACCTATGTTTCATTTTAAATGGAACGGGCAAATACATTGCTGTCAATCAAATATCAAGTCGTAACTATGGATATGACAAACCCAATGTTTCACGTTAAAAAATACTCACGGTATATATATAGGATATAAACCAACTATTTTCTGCTATTTCACTTAAGACGATCTTATAGAATTTTAGAAAATAGTGTTTATCGCGCGAATCTCCTCAGCCTCTATTTCTAAGAGTATAAATTTTTAGTATGTTATTATTATAAAACCGATGAACAATACGTTCAAACAAAATTTTGAAATTTGGCAAAGAACTGATATCAGCTATCAAAATAGCTGTTTTTCAAGAAGTCATAACTTGGCCCCTAAAAGAATTTTTAAAAAGTGTACGATTAATTTGTGGATCCTACTTTCTTCTTTCATAATATGTATAGTTTGTAATGAATAGTTTAATAGTGCGGGCTGTAGAGTTTCGCGGAAATCTCAAGTATAGGGTCGTCTTAAGGTCTAGTTTTAAAATAAATGACCATTGGTCCAATTTGTTACTATGATTAACATTTTCAGGATGGTATTTATAATGTTTCTGTTATTGTTTTTTGGATAACATTGTGTTGAAGTGTATTTTGCGAGTGTGGTAGTTATGTAACAAGTTGCAGCGCAAGTGAAACTACTGTAGAACAGAGGAGAATCAATAACGGACACAGTACCAGTGCCGTCTTCGTCGCGGACAGAGAACACAGAAACAATGATACGGATGCTTTGCACGAGGACACAATTCCTTCTTCTATACACTACATACCCAACAAAACTAGATACGAGGACGTGTACATACCGGGTGTATAAAATAGAAATAAAATTTTAATTTTTAATTAATTTTTATCAAATTTTTAGCAATGTAAGAGTATGATATTATTATATCGTTGAATTCAGAAGGAAATCATCTATTTAATGAGTTAATAAAAAATATATAATGCCATTTAAAATAATATAACATTGATCCATAAGTTGAGTACCACTGATTTTAAAATAAAAAAGATTATGTCAAAATGTGCCCCCCCTCTATGCCTTACAAAATATCTTTATAACTTTTTTGTGTAACTTCTCATATACACGAATAAAATGCATTGTTCCATTATCTTGATACACCCTGTATATATATATATATATATATATATATATATATATATATATATATATATATATATATATATATATATATATATAGGATGGTTGATTTTTCATTGTCCAGCTTGTATATTCTGAAATATTAAAGATACAAGAAAAAGATATATAGAAAAGTTATTTGATACAACCTGGTCTATAATTTAGAATAAACAATTCTTTTCCAAGGCCTACCAATTTTCCAGAAAAATATTTCACTTTGATTTTTTAAATGGAACAGCCTGTATATTTTTACGGAATAAAATTCTAAATAAATTTCTCTTTAGAATGATGTATAACAAGTACGGGTTTACCTTTAAATTATGTCTAATAAAGCAAATAGAAATACGATAAAAGTAGGCTGTCATATTCTATTGTTTATACCAGTAACATCTGTCATAAATAAAAGTATTAATAATTTTGTAAATTCTATTACTTGCTTTATTAGACATAATTTTATTCAAAAGAAAACCCCTACGTAGCCAATGTTCATGTGTGACAGAAGTTACAGGTATAAACAATAGAATATCATAGTTTACTTTTATCATATTTCCATTTGCTTTATAGGACATAATTTAAAGGTAAATTCTTACTTGTTACACATCACTGTAAAGAGAAATTTATTAAGAATCTTATTCTGTCAAAATATACAGGGTGTTCCATTTAAAAAATTAAAGTTAAACATTTTTCCAAAAAATTGGTAGGCCTTGGAAAAAAATTGTTTATGCTAAATTATAGATCAGGTTGTATTAAACAACTTTTGTATTTAACTTTTTTTTGTATTTTTAATATTTCAGAAGATATAAGCTGGACAATGAAAAATCAACCACCTTGTATATATATCTGCATTACTTTTTTATTTGAACTTCTAAATAAGCAAGCTGCTCTGCACCACCCGGCACCCTGTATTATTAATAATGTTACAACTATAATTTAAATTACAAAGTTGGGGGGTACTAAATACCACTTTTTCATGAGAAAAGGTCCTGGATTCGTTTTCCGGTTTCGCCAGAAGCGATATTATCGTTGATTTCTGAAATATATTTTTATATTTTCTGAAAGTAAATTAACTTTATGGTGACGTCAAGTTGTTGATTTTTCACAAAAAATAATAGTTATTAATTTTTCAAAATTATGAAATTTTGCATTATTAGTTTACCATGGCATTTTTTGTACTTTCTATGTCTAAGGAAATATTTCAAATTTAACTTAAAATTAAATTAATAATGTATATATCTATCAATTACGATCATTTATTTATTTATTTATAACTTCAATTAAAGAAGTGTCAGTTTTAAATGATAGAATTAGTGCAGGATCTGTCCTATTTAGTGAATTTAATCAAATTCACTGATGTAACGCCAACTTCAACGGTTTCACATCAAAAAAGTGCCTAATACTTTTGGCCAAGCTTATATTATATATGGTTTTCAATATTTATTGCGTCGCGGTATGATAATATTGATAAAATTTTATTTATAATGACAAAAGCACACAAATAATTGCATCTACATTACTGTCATTCCTACGCCCACAAAATACATAATCCACAATATATTCAAATAACGAAATCTATGGGACACCAGAATGTTCTAATAAAATTCGAGAATAGACTACAAACTACAATGATAAATAAGTGTAAATATTTATGGCTTAATGTCAGAACAACCAATGGATTTTTTTTTTAAACAAATTGAGAAAATAACGAATATATCTATATACACCAAATAGAACAACCAAAGTCTAATTGTAAAAGGACCCTACAACAATCGGTAACTATTGAATCAATAATGTAGAAATTTCAGTATAATCTTGAAGTGTTATAAAAAGACAGATTAAATCATAAGTTTCTTGTTGATTTTATGATTTTAATCCCTCATTTCCAAATATACGGATCTATCTGCAATGAACAATAAGTCTGTTGCACTAAGTAATAGAGGCAATAATTCATTTGTTGTATGGCATAAAAATGGCTTCTTTTCTTACACTAGAAAATGGGGCAAGAATTTTTCTTTTTTAATAGAAACTATTACTAATAGTTCCATTTTACAACTTTTCAATAACGTTTTTAAGTTACAGAAGTTTCAAACTACTTGGCTAGTATTCTAAGTTTTAACTACATTGTAGGAAAATAAAAAAATATATCAATGATCAATGTACTTTAACTAACATATGTTGATAACGTAAAATGTGTTGCATGCAATGATTTAAAATAATAAATATATAGAAATTTATTATCATACCTTCTATCCATGTGTAGGGCGTGGCAGCAAAAACAATACACATACATATTATAGACAGTGTCATCAAAATATTATGACATTAAAATGTCATAAAAAAATTAAAAAATTATATATTAGGGGTATTATACAGGATCGTGACGGTTAGGGTTGAACATAGTGATTTAATATGGGTTTTTATTTTTATGCAATTTCCTACTCTCCTGTTCATATTTCAGCAAAAAATATAGAGTTTTAAATAATTAAAAGTTGCATACAAAACTGTTTATATGGTTTATTACATGTTTAGTTTCTTCATAATAATAACAAAAAAAAATGGGGTCATTTCAAAAAAAAATAATTGTCGATCTTTTTATAAAATCATGAAATCCATCTCATTTAATAAATATAGTAATAGAAAATAATTTGAAATATGCTACTTTTCATTCATAAATTTGCTAATAAACTTTCGCGGTTTTAAACACGGACTAAATTTGTGACGACACATATTCATACTCACACAAAGACAATTCTCTTTCTCACACACACACGCTTCACAACATGAAACAGTAACCTAACCTAAAAGTGTGACAGCTGACAGCAAAATATACAAGAGAGAAGATTATTTTTACTTTCTATTTCTTTAAAAGTACTAGTGCAGTATAAGGTATGTAAATAAACCATTTATTTAAATAAATACCAAACCAAATAATCATAGTTCTAAATTAAACCGGTAGAGCTCGACTGTCGTATCCGTGAATATGTGTCGTCAGCCGTTGAAATATTTGAAATTAAACGCAACTTTTAAAAAATCATATCTCTGATTCTAAAGACTTGTAAGATGTAAAACATACACATACATGTTTAATTTGACCTATTTTTTCAAGAAAAAAATAAATCAGAAAATGTGAAATGACCCCATTTCCTACTCTCCTGTTCATATTTCAGCAAAAACTATAGAGTTTTAAATAATTAAAAGTTGCATACAATACTGTTTATATGGTTTATTACATGTTTAGTTTCTTCATAATAAAAAAAAAATAATAAAAAGGTCCGTCAATTAGTAGCAACAGCCTCGGCACTTGTTTTTTTTTTCTGGTTTCTATGTATCTGCTATCGTTTATTTGTGATATTTATTCACAAGCATTAATAATAATAATAATAATAATAATAATAATAATAATAAACTTTGCAAGTTTTAAATATTAACTGTTAAAAAAATTCCAACGAAATGTCAGTTCCTGTAATACCTAAATCAAAAACGTTGACTTTTTAACCAAATCCCATTCTTAGGAAATTGAACTTAAAATTTACATGTGCAACAGAATAAAATTTAAGGTGTACCGTAACTTTAAGTAAAACTTAGCAAAGCAGAACTTAAGATTACATCGGCGCAAACGGCATTAGAACATTAGTTTCAGTATCTGGTAGTTGTACTTAGTACTTAAGTATCTAAATAAATTGAGGTACAATTTGTCTTAAGTTAATTTGTTTCAACAATTATTAAATTTATAGACTAAAAAAAACTATTATAACAACGATTCTATCAAGAGCTCTTTTTACGTTATATTTTTAAGAGGTTAAACATCACTTTTGACAAAACAAAAGCGCTCAAATTAATAACAATGGCCAAAGTAATAAAAGAAAATCACGACTATAAATTATATTAAATATATACTTTCATTGTAGATGAACTATTTGCAACTATAATATAAAGAAAATATGTTAAATTATCCAGTAATAATATCCTCCGCTGAATACCTTTTTACATGACTTCTAACAATTTGTTACAGTTACAGTCAGAAATAATGATTAATATCTCTAAGATATATGTATGTGTATGAATCACAATGTTTTAAACAAAGTAATATGAAGGATAAAACTATATTTAGTTCGGTAATCTAGTTTAAATCAGATATGCTTGAAGTGGTGTTTACTGTCACGGTTAAATATATCATTATGTGTTTTTTTCTTGTCATAACTAAATTTGGTAAAAGGCGAAAAAATACGTGATATATTTATTCACAAAAGTATTTGAGCGTATTAATAGAACGCCCAATACCAATTTTTTGTAAGATTTTAACAGGTGTCAATAGATGGCAAGCTAGTGTTGAAATTGACTTATTAAAATGATTAAATAGTATGTATAGTACGGGTCAGCAATCTTGACCTGAGGGGTATGGGAAAGAAATGCTCATAACGTGATATTCCATAAACGCCGTCAAATTATAATTATTACAGTAACTTGTTAAAAAATAAAGGGTAATTTTTTTTAAGGGCATATAGGGCATTGACCAAAATGAGTAAAAAAAGCGTAATCAACATAGGTCTGATCTTCAACTGTTTGCGAGAAACAGGCCATTTTGTATTAGAATAGAAGAAAAACTGACAGTCGAACAAAATTTTGCCTATGCCAGTAAATAGACTATAAAAAAAACAATACTCATTTTTCACTGCCTTATATCTCGGAAACTATTGGAGATCGGAACAATGTTGATTAAGCTTTTTTTTTACTAATTTTGGTCCGAACCATATGCCCCTAAAATATTTTACCCTTATTTTTTAACACCCTGTATAACATAGCAGAGAATACTGGTACTGTTCTTTATACTTTGGACTGTACTAGAAATGACGAATTCCGATAATTTTGGTACCCGAGTACCCGGATCAACTACCCGGATAGTACCCTTTACCCGTTTATTACCCGATACCCTTTAATTACCCGTTATCCTTTCAATCCATATACATAATTCTTTAATTTGTTAGTTACCAGTTACCTTTATATTAGCAGTTTGCTTTTTAATAAAATTCATTATTATTATCTACATGAGCCTGAGTGTCATATGTCATCATCAATACCGATGATATATATATATATATATATATATATATATATATATATATATATATATATATTTACTTTTATTTATTAAAAATAACTTTGGTGCATTTGATTGAATTTGAGATAATCAAAGCAAAAACTTTCTAATAACTTGTGGCTAAGATATTTTTTCTTCGACTACTGGTTGGCAGTCTTGAAAGTAGATGTCACTGTATTTACAATATTTGGATTATGCTATGGTTCTTATTACTGAAATATAATATTTATAAGTAAACATATATTTCAATGGTTGTTGTAGTAAAAGTTGCAAGTCAATAGTGTCTGAAAAGTTGTATCGTGTCCGCATAAGCAAAATTTAAATTTTATGAAAAATATTAATTAGTAAAAGTTGGAGGTCAAGTGCATTTTCAAATCAAAATTTAAAAATTTAATTAACGGATGTAAAACAATTATATGAAACATAATTAGTAGAAAGGTAAACGTTCATAAAAACCAAAATGGTAGGTTAGTTAAAAGTTTTAAATAAAAATTCAAAGAATTGTATATGAAACTAGTAAAATGTGTTGCACATAGGAGAAAGGCAAATTAATTTAAAATTATTTTAATTTTCAGTTTATATAAAACAGTGTCTGAACATTTGTAATTTACCATCTAATTAGAATTTAAAATTAGATGTCCTGAATTTTAAAAAATACACACTCAATTGTTCATATTTGATTAAATATAAACATTTAGTTTAAATCAACGCTAATGTTACTCTGAAAAGTAGAAGAATAGAGAACGGGTGAATTTGAAATAGGACGCAACACACATTTTTTTGAGATATTAGCTTTTGGCGCGGTCATGTTAATAAAAATATTTCAAAGCAACGTCATCACCGGTTTTAAAACTAGAGTTTCTTGGGGTTTTTGGCCAGATTTTAAAATAAAATTTGAGTTGTTTCGTAGCTTTCTCCCGAAAATTAAAATTCTTTCTTGAAAATTTTGTTAGAATTTGGTTAGAATGCTCACTGGATTTTGACATATTATAAAAAAATATGAAACCCAGCACACTTAAATTCTTAAGTTTATAAAGCTTTCGGGAGCAGTCAAGAGGTGGCATTGCTGTACGATCCAAATGTCAATCATTCAAGTTTTCACTTCGGACATGCGATCTTACTATATTTTTTTTACATTGTTCGGTCATTTTTTAGCATAATCCACAACATTTTTTTTTAACTTAACCTTCTACTGGTGACGTGGTGCCATTATGACCTCAGCTGTTTTTAAATTTAACGCCAATTGAATAGTTGCAAAGCTAATATACAGTGGCTCCATGTACCCTTAAGTTAGATGTAGTTTATTAATTTCACATGTTTGTAACTTCATCAGTTGATTTTTTCAAGAGTTATTGTAATTCAAAATTTGATTGGGGTCATATTGGCACCACGTCACCGTTTACGTTACTAATTTAATAATGGTAAATACTTCCAAAAGTGTGCGTTTTGGTGATAAGAACTATGAAGAAACTCTTATGAAATGATTTGAAGAAGTAGAAAGTGAGATAGAGGATCATATGAATAGAAGATTAATAAATCAAAAACTTGCACGAGAATTACGTAACACTAAAGGAAAAATTTTGAGAAAACCTGTTACAGACGAAGGCGTTCAGCCAGATTCGGGTAATAAAAGAAGAAGATGTGGATTTTGTCCACGTAAAAATTGTATAGAATAATTTTTTACTTTTGCA
Organism: Ophonus ardosiacus; assembly: GCA_943142095.1. Taxonomy (NCBI): domain Eukaryota; kingdom Metazoa; phylum Arthropoda; class Insecta; order Coleoptera; family Carabidae; genus Ophonus; species Ophonus ardosiacus. The sequence continues at coordinate 43,480,345 of OW964833.1, read as the reverse complement.
TTATGTTTAGTGCTTGCAGTTTTTTATTTCAAGTTGTTTAATTAAACTTTTCTATTTTTTTGTAAACAAGCCATGCATAATCTTTAAAAAATATGTATTCAACATTAACATATACCTACAAAAAAAAAACATTATTTTAACATTTGTAAACCTCTACATTTTACAAAACATTTTCGTTCTCCTTTCCTTTAATCGTAAATATATTTATTTCCAAATAACATGTCAATTATTTAATTGTGTTACCTTACTTAAATACATTGTTTAAAAGCATATTTAAAGTAAACATTAACAATTTGTTACTAGTTGCTGTGCAATAATTAGTTAAACTGTTGGGGTCAAGATGGCACCACGTCACCAGTTACGTTACAAAATTTTCACGTCACCAATAGAAGGTTAAATTTAGAATATCCCATTAAAATCTTACACTAAATTTGAAATTTTAACAAATGTCAATTTCCGATTTTAAACTTTACAACTTTTTTAATTAATATTTTGTTTATTTTTAATTTAACTAGGTACTTTTCTTATAATTGAAGATTCGAATTTAACAAAACATAAACTGTGTATTTTCTAAATAAATTTATTGCGTATTTTTAAAATTCAAGTTATTTTGCTATTAATTAAAAACAGGAACACCATCATTCTGTCTAATCTGTAGGTATATTATAGAAATTATATCTCTGAATAGGTATTTAGCAGTTTCAAGAATAGCAAAACTTTTTGTAAAGTGTAAATTTTGTCTGGTTAATAGTAAAAAAGTTGGTATTTTTTTACGAATATTTTCAAACACTCTGTACTCTGTTTGGTTAGATGTGTTAGTGTCCTAATTCTGATTATTTGCAGCTGCATTCGTTCAATAACCTATTTTGTGAGGAAGTAAGCTTTTAGGTCATACCGACAAATCGAATTTAATGTACACGCTACTTCGAATGGGGCCACCATTTCATAGTTCCTGCACTTTTTGTCACATTACTATGCCAATGACTTTTTCGCGTTTTTCTTAAACAGTAGGCAGAGTCGGAATAGTGAATTAATTTGGCTTCACTAATCATGCGCTTAACCCTGTGTGAGATTTTCTTATCAACCGGTTGGGGTTGAATTAGTAAAAATTAAATTAAAAAAAATAATGGAGGTCCTCCACCATACTTTTTTAAATTTACACTAAAAGAAAAAAATCTGTTGTGGCCAGCACAAGACCTCTCGCCATTTGCATATTAGGCTATATAAGTATTGAATTGCACTTCCCTTTCGAACCGTCGTTTTACAACAAAAAAATACAGAACTTTACCCAAATACTGTTTTTTATTGTATTTAACATGTCTTCTGCACACATATAATTCTAATTATATCTATTTTTCATTGTATGAGGAAGTTTCTAAATGTCAGAGATTCTTCCAATTCATTAACCAGATTGGCGGTATTTCTGATGGATATAAGCATTTTACCTATAATTTCAAATATTTAATTAATAAAACAATAAGAAAGATTAAATATACCCAGAAAAAGCTATCAGAATGTCACTAAAACTGTTGATTTTTGACACTGACATGTGTCTTTTATAAACTATGTTATAAACATTGGAATTTGTCAACTGGTTTCCTATTATTATTATATTCCTATATATTATAGTGTCTTTATCTCTAAATCTATACAAGATATAATAAAAATTTTAAGTGTATTAGATGGAGAATTTTATGTTCTTCAATATTTGATAACAAAAATTTCCAAAAAATTATATTTAGAACAATTTTTCTCAGAAACTACTACTTCCGGTTGTTCAATTGTTATCAAAACCTTTTCAACTCTTCCCAGGAATGTCAGATTGAGGAATCCATAGTAAAATAATTCTTAAGTCTTATGGTTTTTGAGTAATCATGTCTACAACATCCAGACATACACACATCCACACACACACAGACATCATTTTAAAAATGTTATAATCGGATTCTAGGAACCTTAAATCGTGCTTATTCACTGAAATCTGGATATGTGAATTTTAGCATGAATCCAATACCCCTCTTAGCAAGAGGTAAAAAAAGAAGATTTTTTAACTACTCAAATTTGGAAATATTGTTTTTAATGGATCACTATTTGATTCTACGTCTACAGATATGTAAGTATCCCAATTTTCAGTTCAAGTTGAGAGACTATTCCTTCTTCAGTGTAAATGTTTTCATACTTTTATCTTGAGTCTGAACGTGGCATGTTTCCTAATAAACAGCTTTGCGGTATACATATTTAAAACCAAATTTGCTACTTTCAATTTTGCTAAATATAAAGCTTCTACTTTTCCAATAAACCACACAATTTTGATTAAAAATCGAAACGATTAATATGGAAAGTAATAATCTTCGAGGGTTTTAGTTTGCTTTACAAAAGAACTTCTCATTTAAAAATAAGAATTTTCTCAACTTTTCTCAAACGAATATTTGTGACATACAAGAGTTTCTTAACCACCCATATGTGGGATCTAAATTTGTATATTCCTATAAGGAGTTAGAATTTTTCTTGCAAACTCTATAAGGAACTAGGTCAAGAAGAAGTAATTAATTTTTCTCATTTCTTAAAATTAAATTTTTTCAAATCAACTTTCGGAACTGGTAAGATAACTCAATTATTACTGCAAATTCGTTCAAGCAGTTAATAAATATTATACAGGGTGTTAAAAATTGACTAAGATAGTGGTCGAACAAAATTTTGTCAAATAAACTATAAAAGAACATGAACATTTTATAAGAAACATTTTTTTCACTTTCTAATAGTTACGAAGTTATTTGAAAACTAAATATTGGCAAAGGTCGCCACAACTTTTATCTTAGTACAATTATTTGATTTTTTTTGAAAAACAAAATCACATCTAAGATAACCTCTGAAAGGTAAATAAAAAGTCTCAATCAAAGTCGTAACTCTTACAGTTTTCGAGATAGCAGAGGTAAACCCCGAAAAAATTCATTTTTCATTGCCTTTTATCTCGGAAACTATTAAAGATAGGACCCATGTTGATTAAACTATTTTTACTCATTTTGGTTAGTACTATATGCCCTCATAATTTGGGACATTTATTTTTTAACACCCTGTATAACAAATTCGTTCCTTAAATGTTTGAAAACATTAAATTTTTAAACTGACAATGAGGTCATGCAAAAAAAATAATTGTACCTTTTTTCTGTTTAAATCGAAAAAGGATAGTCTAATTCATCGATCAGTATGATTAAATTATTTTTTATTTATATTTTTTGTTGAATAAAATCGTTTTAAAGTATGATATTTTTAAAAAGTTGCAAAAACCAGCCATGTTTTGTCGTCACAACGTTACGTACCAAGTTTAGACTCATTTCAAACAGACATTTTATATGGACACATAATTTTTAAAAGAAAAATATATATAAACTATAAATTGAGGATTACATATCTGAATATGCTCTAATATATTAATATAATATCGTTCTATTTATTTTTATAAATATAATTTTCATTTGGCGTGAAATTATCTACGTTACATCAGATGTTTCTTTCACTTTTGAATCTTTGAATTAGACGGTAGAAGGTTATAAACGCATGTGAGACATTGAATATATTGCAGAATATTATTTTATTCTTTATTTTGGCACGCGACATGTTTACTTTCATAAATTTTAGGTTATCTTTTGAATGTCACTTTGACGTTTAAGACAATGTGAAAATCAAAATGGTCGTGCCTGTCACTCTGTGACGTCATAGGACAAGGGACGAAGCGGGGGTCTAGCAGCCTCATTTTAAAGAATGTCATTTTCAATTACAATTTTTTCATGATTAAAGATCGATTTGAGGAAAAATAAAAAATACGGGTCTATTATTTTTCACTACTCTATCAATTAAAATTATAAAAGAAGTCGTGCATGACCTCATTAGAACGTGACCAAATATCAAGAATTTATATGTAGTAGTATTAAAATTATTTACAGTTTAAAATTTTATATTTGCGATCTTTAGCACGTAACATGTAAAATAAAATTCAATATCAGCAATACCTATGTTTATGTTTTCTATAATATTTTTATATTTTTCTGAACATATTGAAGTAAGCAGGTAAATGTCAATAATTTGGCAACATAAAATAAAACTTCACTTAGTATTTTTCATGGCTAGCACTGTCTCTTTCTAAAAATAAATATACTTTTATTTTTCACGAAATATTAACTTTAGTTGGCAAACTAACATAAAAATATGTTTTGTTCCATGATTGTGAAAACGTGTAGGTTGACATTTGTAGGACAACTGATAAAGAACAAAGTTTTAGTTATCAAATTCGAAATGTTACACAGTTATACACCAGTACGTGCATACATGTATTAAAACTGAACAATTTACTGTACGTGATATTCATATTTTTTAATATACAAGATGAACACAAGAATCCATGGGCATTTAACATGGAAAAACAGTTTTATTTTAAACACCATCTGTCTCGAAGAAATTTGTGGGATTATTTTAATTGATACATACACTTTTAGAGAATAACATTCTGAATTTTTTATTGCGAAAAGTTTTAAATTTACTGCTTTACTAACAGAATAAATTTAATTTGAGGACGCTGGTAAAAATAGATTTAGTATGCGTTATTTGAAGGAAAGAGTATCGATTAATGGTGGATTTATAACTTGCACAGAACACAGAACAAAATTTAGCATAGAAAACATAAAATTTGGTCATACGGAAAGTAATATATATATATATATATATATATATATATATATATTATATACTATATATATATATATATATATATATATATATATACAGTCATTCACAAAAGTCTCCGTACGACAGTAGTTTTAATGTATTTTAGGAAAAATAGCAGTGTAAAACCCAATATATTTGATTTCCTTTTAATCCAAAATGAAAAGCAGTATATTACGTTATTATAAATATAAAATAAACAAATAATTTACTTAATTTATTTATATTATGGGGTAAACATTGAAAGTATTCATAATTTCATGACAAAGAAGTCTCCGTACGATAACCAAAACATTTAAATAATAAACCATTTATTTATGTTTCATAAAGAAATATAATATTTGGAGGGTTTTCCTTTGGTTCTTCCACCAGTAACTAAGCGATGAGTCATTGAATCTACACAATTTTTGGTCTCCGATGGCATTATATTCTGCCATTTTACTTGTAATTAATTTGAAATTCTTTTTTGCTTCATATTCCTATTTATTTTAAGAATTTTCCGCACTTTCTTAATCTGGTTAAATTCTGGAGACTGAGTGATGATTAGGCATATTTTTAATATTATACAGTACGCATTCTCTTATAGACGCGAATTATTTGTCGAATTTTTCTGATGCATGAAATTAAAATTGTCTGTTAAGGCCCTATCTTTCGGCAATTTGTTTTAAATTTGCTTTTAAAATATCGAGGTAACCTTTGCTATCCATTATTGTAATAATTACTAATTTTCGTACACCTGCTGAGAAAATATAGCCCCAAACATAATGCTATTACCGGCGTATTTAACTGTTAGTATTAAATGCCTTACATTTAAGGTTTTCTCCAATTTTTTGCCTCTTTCCAATCTGTATGTATTATTTTTACTTACTTACGTTACCAGTAAACCTAATAAAGAATTAAAACTTTTAATTTAAAAGTAGAAAATCTAAAACATTTATGTGTAAGTTAAATACGACGGTGACAGCATTATGTCTAGGGGCTATATTTTCTCAGCGGGTGTACGAAAATTAGTAATTATTGCAACAATGGATAGCAAAGGTTACCTCGATATTTTAAAAGCAAATTTAAAACAAAGTGTCGAAAGATAGGGCCTTAACAGACAATTTTAATTTCATCAGAAAAATTCGACAAAAAATTCGCGTCTATAAGAGAATGCGTACTGTATAATATTAAAAATATGCTTAATCATTCCTCACAGTCTCCGGACTTTCACCAAATTGAGAAAGTGCGGAAAATTCTTAAAATAAATAAGAATACAAAGCAAAAAATTACAAGTAAAATGGCAGAATATAGTGCCATCGGTGACCAAAAATTTGATAGATTCAATGACTTATCGCTTAGTTACTGGTGGAAGAACCAAAGGAAAACCCTCCAAATATTATATTTCTTTATGAGACATAAATAAATGGTTTATTATTTAAATGTTTTGGTTATCGTACGGAGACTTTTTTGTCATGAAATTATGAATACTTTCAATGTTTATCCCATAACATAAATAAATTAAGTAAATTATTTATTTATTTTATAGTTATAATAATGTAATATACTGCTTTTCATTTTGAATTAAAAGGAAATTAAATATATTGGGTTTTAGACTGCTATTTTTGGTAAAAAACATTAAAACTACTGTCGTACGGAGACTTTTTTGAATGACTGTATATACATATACATACTAATGAATCAATGATACACATCTAATATTTTTTATAATTCTTTCCATTTAAGTAATGTAGGTACCATGTAGAACCATACAAATAGCAATTTTATCTATTAGTTAAATAACGAACAATGAATTCCTTGTAAGAAAATAATGAAAAATGTAAGTTTAAGTTAATCTATGAAGTGGTACGAATCTTTCTCATTAGCTACTGCTACAGGTTGATTTAGCAGTTGAAAAGCTATTGAGTTAGCTAGCCGTGTCCTTCACAGTGCCAACCTCAAAGCAACTTAGACGAGGCAGGAGTCAGGTTACAAGTTAAAGCTTTAAACAGTCTACCGCTGCACCACAAATAACATTTTTAAAATCTCTGGTCTACACGTGTCGCTCTACTGCTCTACACAAAAAGAAAAAGCCAAACTGCAAGAAGACGTAGAGTGACACGTTTGTACCTGACAACTCAAGTTCAATTTCAACAGAGAGGATTTTTCATTTGATATCAACTTTTCGAAATAGATAGAAATTTATGGAGATTTTTATAGCTTTTACACAAATATTTGTCTTCTAACGATCTCAATGTTGTCTGAAAAGGACAAGGTGAACTCTTCTAAATTATAGTCTCAATATCAATATTTCAATTTGTTATGTATCTTTGTAAGTCAAAATTCTGTTTAGAAATAATTATCATTTTTCTCACATATCTCTGTTTAGTCTAGATGTCAACCGCTTAGACTGCAGGCTTGGATTTTGGCTATGGATTCAACATGATAACCTTCAACTCTCACCCCTCAGATATGTCCTGAAGATTATAACTGTCTGTTTTAGTTTTAGCATTGATTATCTATACTAACGAAATACGTGATCAGGGGTTTTAGTCATAGACAAAGAAAGATATATACTAGACCAAGCTTCCATCATGGCGGCAATGGCCAGCTTTGTGCCGAATTGAATAAAATTGAGACGCTAATTCTGGTGTAAATTCTACAACATAATGGAAAAAAAGTACGTATTTTACATCATTTCTTCATTTCAAAATAATAAAGCTCAGTCGCTCAATAAAAAATACGAACAATATTTAATTCACATTATTTTTACAATAATTATAATAAATATTTTCTTCAGTTGTAGTTAATTTTATTTATTTATGTTGGCAGCCCAGCAATCTGTCATTTCTGTTAGTGAGAGTCTTTCAAGTTTATAATATGATTGTTATCAGCCTTTACGGTATACATTACATATGTGTATATTTTGTTTTTTATATTTCCCGCCTTTCTATTAGCGTCTCGTTATGGCGCCCATCGATTCTATTTGGTACAAACTCCTAACATTGTAAACTCGGTCTAGTATATATCTTTCCTTATCTATGGTTTTAGCCTTCGGTAAAGATTCAAAGTGGAAAGCCATAGAGTCCCTGGTTAAGATTCATGTTCGAAGGACTTGATGTAGAGTTTTAGATTTGACTCGCGTTCTGCGTGACGCGAGTTATTTAGCCTAGAGATGCATCGGCATTTTTAGGTTTTAGATATGTTTAGAGTTATTTAATTATGTTTAAATTTTATCGGAAAAATAACTATAAATAATATGTTAATAAAAGTAGTATATAAAAATATAAGTGTGCCCGTCATCCACAGAAATGTGTTCATCATCATCCCTTTAAGTGTCAGGTATTAGTGAGTGTGTGTGTGATCACCCTCAAAGAAGTGTTCATCCAAGTCATCGTCGGTAAGATTAAACAGAAGCCGGTTGAGACAAGGAGTTGATTTTGGACCTGATTCTGTCATTCTACACTAAATATAATATATCTGTGATAATTTTGAATAATATTTTTGTGAGATCAGCAAATCTCGTTTGATTTAAAATTGTCCGGATTTTTAGTTGACACCCTTACAGTGAATGAATCCGGTATTATAAGTTTTAAATGAAAATAAATAAAAATATCACGGCATATTACCCATTATTGGGTGTGCCAGTATCTACAACACATGTAGACATCTGTAATGATGACGATATATGTTACCGTGTGGCCGCTTACTATGTGTCACCTCATGGGCACTCATAGCTGGTGTGGAGCGTGCACCACAGGGATCACTTTTGTGCAATTAAAGTCTCTACTGGCCAGGATCGAACCCGGGTCACCAGATTGGCAACCAGACACTATAAGCAGAAAGCCACGCGACCCCATATGTTATAATTTTTATTAGAATTAATTTAATACAAACTAATTAATTAAAATTGTATGTATCATATTTAGATAGGTCGATCTACTTGACAACTCTATTTAGTCGACTGCAATGTCAAAAATTTGGGTTCAATTCCAAAAAAACATATACTGAACCAAAATTTATATATCTATATATATATATATATATATATATATGTTTAGTCTCAGTGTGAAATATAATTGAAAAGATTTTGTTGCGGTGTTAATAACAACGTTTACTGTCAGAAACAACTCAGACAAGATACTTTTTTAAAAATATAACTAGAATTATTATTGATGTTCATCTATCAGACTGAAATCAAAGATTTTAATGGATTATTTTCATGCAGTTTTCATTATGTTTCTTAAACCTTTTTAATAATTTTACCGGATGTAACACGGAAAACAGTTTTTTGTAGCATAAAATTCTGAATTTTTTGATGACAAAATTTTTGAATTTACATCTTTGGTAATCGATTATTTACGAGTAGTTTATTTAATTGCTAAGTTAATATTAATCTTGCCTTCCAAAACGAAACAGGTTTTTCGAAGGCGCATCCCTAGTTAAATGCCACTTTTTGCTGTAAAACGAAGTTGTTTTTTAAATGGAACGGTACATATATTTCTGTATTTTTGGAAAGTAATAAAAATTAGCTTTACAATGATGGTAATACACAATAGGTAATAATTTTGAAAAATTAATAACTGGGTTATTTTTTCATGAAAATGCAAGTATTTGGCACCGAGATTTGAACCCAGGATTTTTCTATTGCTAGTAGGACGCTCACCAACTGAGCTATAAAATCCCTCTGAAGTCAATGTACTCTTTATTCAATCGTTCACGGTTCAGATAGATACAATAAAAACTGTATAAAAACAGATTAATATATACTTATTAAAGTGAATGTTTAACATTTTCTTCAACACAAACTTTTTAGCAAATTTTAAATAAAACTTTTTTTTAATCTCCTTTGAAATTAGTTTAGCATGGACTGTTTTTCCCGTCTTTACAGTCTGGACCCTTCATATACAGGAAGATCACATGAGAATAAACTAGCAATTATCTCTGTTATTAAGAGAGATACAGATTATCTTCAGCTTAATATAGACAATATGGGCAATATGTCGTATCAAGAAGCATTGTATTACTTCCGGTTCCGGAGTATGTAATACCAAATTTGCTTTACAATGATAGTATGTCGTATTATTAAAAAATAAAATGGCGGACATTTGAAATATGAATATATTGAATGAAAACAATCTAGTGTGAGATTTTATTGTTTTTTGATCATAGATGAAGGAATTTTTTGATAAATTTATTTATATACCGTAATCTGGGCTAAAAACCCAATTAAACAAAATTTCATACTCTATTTTATAAAATACTATTATTGTAAAGAAAATTTTATGAAATTTCCAAGAATATAGTACGTTCATTTGAAATTTCAAAGTTGGTATCGCACACTTCGGAACCGGAAGTAATAAAACAGTTTTTGATGAAACATCTTATTGCCCATATTGTGTATAGTAAATTTACTTATTTGAAGATAATCGGTATCTCCCTTAAAAACAGAGATAGTAGCAGGTACATTTAATACACATGGATTTATGCAATTATAATTCAAGAAATAAACTTGAGTTTAGATTGCCTTGTAACAAATTAAATGTAGGAAGAAAATCTCCACAATATTTAGGTCTAGATATTTTCAATAGATTACCATCTGAGATTAAAAACTGTAGCAAATTGCGAACATTCAAGCAAACTCTTAAAATATTTTTAGTTAATAATTGCTTTTATTCTGTAACAGAATTTCAATAATAAGATTTCTTAATAATATTTTAAGTTTGTAATATATGTATGTATGTATCTATCTGTTCTTTTTTGTGTGACTTTTTTAACACACGTACCTTTGTCAAATGAAATAAATATATTATTATTGTTGTTATTATTCTCGCGTGATCACCCTGTATATGAACATTATAGCAAAATATATACCGTCTAATACAGACAAAATGTGTGCAATATTACAAAGATTTCATTACACATATGTCTGTGCTCAATTCATACAATGGATATCACTGTTATGACGACAGTTGAAGAAATGTATAAGTTTTCCAAGAATTGGCGAATTTCACAATGAGACTACAACATAATACATAGATCCAGTTGCCTTGTAGTTAACAACACTTTGTAACCATGGCTACGTATCAATAATACATTGGGATACAAGCGTTGTTAACCAAGGGATTATTGTTAACTAGGTAGGTATTATACAACTGGGCCATACATTAAAAAGAAAAAAAAAAAAACATATTGCAATAGTTCGTATTTGATATCGTAAGATGAAAGAGATGTATATAGAAATTTTAAAAAATACGTTTTTTTTACTCTACAGGGTGACGGTGACTCATACCGGTGTGCCAAAATTACACCAAATATTGACGGAGTCATTTTATGTAAAAAATGTCCGGAAACGAATCGTTACAGATTTACAGCCCTTTGTTAATACTTCTGATACTAGTTGTACTAAAATTTTAAAATTTGGTGTGAAATACCACTCCTTTAGATGCATGTTTATACCTACCTTCTTTTATTTCTGTATCTCAATCAGAGGCATCTCATGTGGGGAAGCCTTTAAAGTTTTTCGTCGTTATTTTTTGCTAATAAAATGCAATATGCAAAATACACAAAAAAGTACTCTTGCTAAAACTTAATAAAAGGCAGTACTTAATTTTTATAAAAAATCAAGTAGGTAACCAAAATAAAATATCTCAAAAACTACTGTGTTTGTTAAGCTTTAACAGGAGTAGCTATTTGTGTATTTATGCAATGTATGTTATATTTTATAAATAAAAATTTTAAAAAAAGGTAAAATAACGATGAAACACCTTCAAGACTTACTCATATGAATACTTAAATAAGTAGTATCTTCATACCAAGTTTCACAATTTTAGTATAACTAGTACCACAATTAGTAACCATTCACGCACCCAGCCTCAGTTATATCGATTATTTCTGTAATCACAAGTGTGAATTAAAAAGAATGTACTAATAATTTATAAAAACTAATTATTTTCAGTTAATTTATTAGCCTTTAGCAATTACTGGGGCTTATAACCTTGATATATAACTCGTTTTTTAGTCGAATGGTCCCTCAGACCAATTCGTGCACTTGTGTGTCAAAATTTAGTATTCTGGAAGGTTAAGAAAAATGTGTCTGGTGTGATGCACCTTCAAAATGCTGTAACTATGTAACGAAACATTTCCGTACATACCTTTCTATAACATTTTTGAGTCAAAATGACTCCCCCAACATATAGTTTAATTTCGGCACATCAGTTACGAATCACCCTTCACCCTGTACATAATACATTAATATTTTCACTAAATTTAATTACATACCCATCAAATAATTGATACTTTACATTTATAACATTTAACAATGTGATTTTATTTCTGTCATGTACAACTCATACTTTTAACAGTACAATAAAATCATAATGGCCGTTTACAATGGAAAACAATTGAAGATTGTCTTTTGTTTTTCCTTATTTGTCATAATTATTGTTATTGTTATTGTTTGTTACAAACACATTTTATCATGAATAATTTCACTTTTTCTGAATTAGCAGATATGTATTTAATATTCGGTCGTGCTCACGGCGATTCGGTAGAAGCCAGACGTTTGTACGAGGAGAATTTTCCAAATTGGAGGATACCAAATAGAAGATTCTGTTGAACATTTTTTATAATTTATAATTGACTGTTTTCCATTGTAAACGGCCACTATGATTTTATTGTAATGTTAAAAGTATTAAATTGTGAAATAAAACTGAATTTTAAAAGTTTATGTAGTAACAATTTTTTCTTAACCAAACATAACTTCAATATTTATCATACATTTATTTAAAATAATTACAAATTAATACAAACATTACAGGTGATATTCGCGACGTAGTACTAAGGACAGATTATGCGAGGTGTGGCTATTAAATAACGGGACTTATTTTTCCGGCTTCTCTGTATATTTGGTCACATTGCATGGTATGTCATATTAATTTGTCATCTTCCCTCCATGCACTGTTAAAATTTCAAGATAATTAGGCAAACCGTTCGGCAGTAGCCTTTGATTGAAGTTAACCGCTTTTTCGTAATCCGCCGGAAATATGTTATTGTCAATATGCAATTATGTGTGAACCTTGAAAAATCAGCTACAGAAATGTACGAATTCTTGAACAATGTTTATGGTGATGAGGGTCGATCCAGTACTCAAGTTTTCGAGCAGTTTCGAGAAGATTTAAAGAAGGAAGAAAAGTGATCGGAGATGATTAGCGCCTCGGCCGTGCACTGTTCGAAATTCGAATGATAGTTCATATAGTTTGCGTGCCTGAGGGGTAGTTCGTTAATCAGGTATACTACAAGAAGGTTTTGATAACCCTTCATGCACGGGTGAGAAGAAAGTGATAAAACGGCTCATGTTCTCCATAAAGACAACGAGACGAAAAACAAAATCACCGTGTTGGTACATCAACCGTACTCACTTAACCTAGTGCCATGTAGTGATGTGCCGCTTTGTTCCCCGGGAAAATTCCCGGAAATTCCTTCAGTTACGATTTGCGGGAAGAATTTTTTCGGATTTTTTTTTGGGAAAAAATAGGCGAAGGCCTATCCCATTCTGAAATGGACTATACCTATACGCACAGTACTGATTCTTCAGATTCAAGTGTATCGTTTTGTTTTTCAAAATTGTCGACTTATAAAGGATCAACTGCGTTTTCAACAGCGTTTTTCGACTCAATGTTTCGGTGTTTTAAAATAACGTATGGTTCATTGAAATGAGCGTTTTCTTCGCTTAAATCGATAATGTCTATGATTTTAGAGATTTCTGGGTTTTTATCTAGATCTATATTAACAACTTTAGCGTCATCGACATCTTCATCTAAATTTACGTTAAATATTTTAGAGATTTCTGGATCGTTTTCTATTACAATGTCAATAATTTTATCATCTTCTTTTCTGGGCGATCGCGAAAAAAAAAATAGTTTCATCGTTGACTTTACATTTCAATCACGTCTTTAATTTTGACACTTCTAAAACATTGGGTTTGGCTCGTACATCGTTTTCATGTAGTTTTATTTTATATAATATTTGTTCTCAATGGTTAAAGTAATGAAAACATGTATGAATTTCAAAGTGAAATATCAAAAATAATATGAGGCACGTATGCACACAACAGAATTCTATATATTCATGGAAATGCAATGGTAATTTTTATTCAACTAAAAGATACTCGGCAAAAACATCCGGGGAAATTCCCGTAACTTTAAATTTCGGGAATTGACTCATCTCTAGTGCAATGTGACTTGCTTTTATTCCCAAATTGTATATCTGCGTTAAAAACAAGGCATCGAACCCGCCAAAAACTGGGTTCGGGTACGGTTCTGGTTCAAGCATTAATAAAATTTGCGGTTTTGTTCGCGGTTCAGGTTCGAAATAATGTAAAATGAGAGCCAGAATTTACGCAAAACGCAACAAGAAACGAACACAATTTTCACGAAAAGTCAGCCCAGACGCAGACGCCTAAGACGTCGATTATCGGCTGTATTTACTTTTCGAACTAAAAATTAACCTGAACCGGAGTTGAACCCCGAACCTGAATTTTAATACTCGGTTCGGTTTCGACTCAGGTTCAATTAAAATATATCTGAGGTTCGGTTCTCAGTTTGGGTTCCCTAAAATGTTATGGTTTGGTTCCGGTTTTGGTTCGGTTCAGGTTCGGGTTCGATGCCCTGGTTGAAAGGAACCAAATTCGAGGCCAAGATGCAGCTATAGAAAAAGTGCCAGAGCATATGAACAGCCTAACAAAACAGGCCTGCAAGCATTGCTTCCAACAATGGAATATTCGTATCGGGCGGTGTAGGGTTCGGGGAGGAGAGTACATTGAGGGTGGCACTATTTGTTTTGTGTAATTTTAAAAATTGCCAATGTTCTAAAATCAATCTCGTTATTTTGTAGCCACATCTTGTATAATTCAAGCTTAATTTTGAGTTGGGTTTAATGTGACACTGATGACAGTACCTACCGATGCGTTGAGTTTAATTGTGACACTGATGACAGTACCTACCGATGCAATCGTTTCGCCAATCAATTTTGGTAAATGTCGCCAGGCCGATCAATACTGGTACAGGATAAATAAAAACGCTATATGAAATTTATTTCACAGTGTGTTTGCTGCTGCCGGATTTATAACGCACACAGAGTTTTGATTTTTAGTTAAGATAAAGTCATTTTGTCAACAGGTTTATTGGCAATACATGTGCTGAAATATTCAATTTAAATCCTTCCTCACACAGAATGAGAAGAACAGTTATTGATTTTTATGATGGAATACGTAAATACATTTTTCTACAGTTTATATACAAAGTAGATATTTGCGCTTGCTTTTGTTAACGCCAAATGTCATTTTGTCGCTCATGCGCGACAAAGAAGAAAAAACGCAGGCTGTCCGAATTTGTAACTATAACATGTTGAGAAATGTCACTTGTCTACATTCTTAATAGGAACGTTTAGTCAGAAACTAATGGCGCTGTAGTTACTTACACAATTACCATCTCCACAAGTCAGTCTGACATAAGACTGCTCTGTCGATATATTACATAACTAAACAAAATGCCGTACTGCTGTGTAAAGGAATACAGAAATAAAATAGGGCTTCATTTACAAAAACGGAAGTAAAACATGCTTAGTGTAGATTGAAGCAATAGCACAAGAAAAATGAAAAATTGTGGCGACTGTAGAAAAATCTTGTAATAATGAAATACAATCGATTCCACTTAATTGGGACACATTGGACCAAGGATATTTTGGTCCAATTAAGCGGCTGTCCTATAAAGCGATTTTTATATATTTTTTTAATACTAATACAAATTCAAGAAGTGACCTGACGTAGTCAGGTCATAAGTTCTGTCCCAAGATTAAAGTAAGACTAGATAAAACAAATGATTCCCTTGACAAATGCATCTGCAATGCCATCAATTTCTGTTTTCGTCTATGATTTCGGCGAATACGAGCTTCAACAGCTTTTATGACTGCTGGTGTTCGAATAGTGCGAGGTCGACCAGAGCGTTGTTTGTCAGCAACAGAAGAGACTTCAGTGTATCGCTTAATAGTACGATAAACAAATTTCTGTGTGATTTCAAAATTTTTGAATAATTTAAAAATCGTTGTTGCTGAATGTCCACACCTGTGCAAAGCAATTACGGCAACACGTTCTTCTTTTTTACTCCACTCCATTATTATTTAACAACTTATCAAAGAACTGTTGACACTTTTGTATTCAACACTGACAACATTAAATGACATATCTTCATTTTTGTTTTCAACGGTTACTTAGATCGTATAAAAACACAATAAAAGTTTGGGACAGAACTTATGACTTGACTACGTAAATAATATAAATAATATAAATCCTAAAATATCTTTTCGTGTATGGGGTCCCGTGGCCGCGTGCCATAGTGTCTGGTCGCGAACCTGGGGAACCGGGTTCGTTCCCGACCGACGCCAAATATTTCGAATTTTAAATGGCACAAAAGTGACCCCTGTGGTGCATTCTCCACGCCAGCAATGAGTGCCCGTGAGGTGACGCCTGGTAAGCGCCCGCACGGTACAAATATGTCATCATCATTACCGATATCTGCGATAAAGCAAATTGTAGCACACCCAGAAATGGCTAATATGCCGTGATGATATATTTATTTATCTTTTCGTGTGAATTATTTTCAAGTCACAATGTGACAGATAAAATGTCAGTATATTTGTTCGTAATTTTATTTCATTACCATGGTTATTATGAAGAAATAACATTTTTAAAATTTTAATTTCAATTTTCTCGGTTATGAAACGTGCAAAATAAAAAGTGATTACTGCATTAAATGCAGAATTTATTTCTTTATAACAATCATTTGAATTGTCTAAAATACATAGGCCACTTTTGCGCAAAGACGTAAAGTTTACGTTCTAGAAAATGCTGAATAGTTCAAAATATGAATCTCTAGTCTGGTACTTATGTAATACGAGTGAATAATTTTTGAATAAATTCGTAGTACAAAATATTTGCACGAAGTTTTAAATAGCAGGTAATAGAACAAATACGTACATTCCAATAAATTGAAAACAAAGGATCTAAATATAGATTTTGCAGTTGCTGATATGAACACAACATAATGTATGTAGGCCCGTTTATCGTATTGTTTTACAATAAATATATAAACTCCTATAGAATTTTTCTAAATGATTCATATTTTTAGTCATATGGAAATAAACAGTTAATAAATGTAATGTTTTGTTTCTTATCACATATATAAACATAAGATAAAGCATATGTTATCTAGACTACAAATTAATTAACTGTACTTATGTGCATACATATGTACATGCAGTGGCGTAGCGTAGGGTTTTGCCGCCCGGGGCAGATGTCAAATTTGCCGCCCTCCCATATTTAAAACTCTTAAAAACATAAAACGAAAACAAATTATGTAAAGGTATTTAGAAAAAATTTTTTTTTTCATTCAAGGTCAAATGCCTTGCAATTGAAAGTCACATTTTTTCAAGGGATGTAAAGGTGTATGAAAAATGACCCCCATATTTAGCGCGTTTGAAGAAATGTTCAACTTCATTAATGTCTAATACCAATTTGAATAGAAAAAATCAAATTTTAATATTTTGTAACCATGAGCTTTGTGAATAATTTAAACGTTATTTTTTTTCGATTTGTTTACATTTTGTTTATAATTAAAAAAGTAAAAGTATTAGATCTCAGCTTCTGTTAATAACTCTTACATTTGAAATTTGGTATGTTGACTCAAAATGAAATTTTAATATAAAATATTAATATATTTTTTATTTTAAATTGATTAGTTTAATTTTAATAATTTTTAGTGTTAAAGGACACCATGCGTTCATGCGCATAAACATTAAAAAAGTAATAAAATTAAACTAATCATTTTTAAATTAAAATTTATGAATATTTTATTTGAAAAGTGCATATAGTCTGTAAATGAAAGTTCGTTTCAAATTTTAAATTTTTTTAAAGTTTTTTTTTAAGTTATTGAGTTTCAAACTCAACTGACTGTAATGATTTCCCCGATAGTAGTCTTTTTAATATTAAGTCAACGATAGGGAATTTGCCGCCCCTAGAAAAGTGCCGCCCGGGCGGGTGCCCCCTTTGCTCCCCCTACGCTACGCTACTGTGTACATGCATACATAAAGTACATAATGTCTATATAAATCTTTTGTTGTTGAATGGTGTAAACACATTTTTGGTACGGTCAAGGGGAATGTATCAGACCTTACTCATGCATGGTCTAAACAGCAAAAGTACTAAAGCGATTTTTCTACCATGAATGACTACCTTTAATTCAATTAAAACTGTGAACTAACATTTAAGTTTGTTTAAGTTTGTGATATTTACAATTTTAATAGTGTGGCGGTGTAAATTACATAGTCTATTTTTCCTTATTAAGTAATTTTAGGTTAGGGTGACAATGGCAGCTGAAACTGCGCAAGCGCGCATTATGTACCAAAATATTTAGTATGTTTATTTAGAAACTGGTGTAAACATACAGTACTAAGATAAATTTTAGTATACACTTAGTCCGTGTACCACAATTAAACGTAGTCATTGTTTACTATAGTTGGAACAAAGGAAAGTTACCTATTTTCTTACTAATTCCAAAATAAAGTAGATTTTACCAACAATTGAAGGATCGGCATAAAACGATAAAATCTCCCTGAATGGAGTAATCTAATATTTTTTTTATATTATTTTTTGAAACTGTTACATATTTGTATTATAAATCTAAAAAATTAGTTCTTTTTCTGTTTAATTTAAACGAGATATGAATTTTTAAACATACATTTCAATTTAAAATTTTAATTTTACCGAATGCGACGTAGGAGCTGACATTTAAGAAATATATTGAAATAGAAAACTTGTGAACACAAAAAATATAATAAAACTAATACGAACAAGACATCTGATATCGCGTATATAGGAGAAAAACATCACACTAATATAAAAGTACATTTATAACCATTTTGAAGCCTGTTTAATTTTAACTTGAAGTGAAATTGTGTTGGGCGTAAATTCTGCCATTTGCAATTAGTTTCATGGTAAAATAATTTGTAGAATTAAAATAATAAACTCTAGACTTGACATGAAACTTTACAATTTTCAAACTTCAAGTCGAACTACATTTTTGAGTCAAATGCAATTTTAAGCAAGTGTTAAAAGCGTTATAGCACAATTATTTTTTTTGTTGATAATTTGAGCGAAATTATTAATACGCATGATATCCAGGATAACTAGTCCACCATGGGGATCTCGAGAACTGTGATACGAAGGCGGTTAACTCAGGCAAAAGTTGCCCCATTAGGAGGCCTTTTTAACGATGTATTGTATATCCGGAAAAAATGCATAGATTACTACATATAAACAAAAATGTTAAATTTGCAGTTTTTAATTTTGACAAATTACTCCCAAGTGTGAAATAATACTGAATTTTGGTTTCTTTGGGGCACTTTTTTATGCTCTTTCGAATGTTGGTACTCAAATTATTTATCAATCATTGTTGGACTTATGGTGCAAAAGTAACAATTTATATTTTTGTAAATTATACAAAAGAAAATATTTTTTGTTTTCTAACGACGTATAATGTGTCCATGTTCATTTGTTTCAAACGGCTAAATACAACAATTATTATTACATTTGTGGTATAAAAACAATTGTTCAGACAATGACTTTGCTACTTCCATTGTTTTTAACATATAAATTTAATAATTGTTGTATTTTTGCTGTTTGAAACAAATGAAGATGGGTAAATTATAAATGGTTGAAATGCAAAAAATATTTTCCTTTCAATGGAGGAACTACAAAGACAACCAAATAAAAACCATAACTTTGACATCATTATTTGAAATCCAAGAGTGAATCGGGTATCGCCATTTGAAAGAGCTTAAAAAGTTCCCAAAAGAATTGGAAACCAAAATCAATATTATTTCTTACTTGTAAATTATTTTTAAAAATAGAAAAAACGGCAAAATTAATAAAAAAAAACAATTTTTTTTAGTGTGATCCTATTGTATTGGTTGTAAATGTACTTTAATAAATGAATTGATAGGACTTACATTTTCCTCGACGGTTTTCTTAATCTTGGCGCCAGCTTCGCTGACCGTTTTTCCAGCTTTGTTCACGGCAGAATACAGGAAGTTCCCGAATGATTTCGCTCCGGCCAACGCCTTGTTAGACACTGAAACAACAAATAATCATTATTTACATATATTAAGAATACATACAAATATCGAGAGTCTACTTTTTTACGGACCATAGAAAATATAATACTATATTTATAGAGTGCCATGAAGCAATAGCACAAAATGTAGAAAAGTGGCATTGCTTGAGTTTGGCAGACAACATCTGTCAAAAAGTTTTAATAATTATTGATTTCATTACATTATTTATGAATAATCATTGATACATTTACCATCGCACAAAAAACTCAATGGAATAATATTAACAATTAAATATCAATTAAATTTTTATAAGTCCAACAATACGACTATTTTATTTTACATTTATCTCATGACAAGAATTAATTAAATCAATAAATTTAGGCTCAAGTTTTTAATACTGAAAATTTATTTACAATAAAAGTTCTATTAATGGACATCTCTACTAAGCGAACACAGGGATGGGCACGTAAAATACGTCACGTATCATACGTTATTTTCTACGCGTAAAAAAATATTTTTTACATTGACAATATTTGAGAATTTTTTACGTAGATAATGTAAAATATTATTACCATGAACCATGAGCATATTTTTTTTTTATAAAGATATTTTCTTTTATACAGTAATGAATATTCCAGAACAAGTGGTCCACGTGACATCAACATGTTTCTTTGATTCAGACAATTAGGTACCTTCAAACTATCAACAATCAAATTAGTAGGGAAATATATTCCTAAGACATAACCTCAAACGTCAAACTTTAAACACATTTTACGCCAAAATTAGACTAAATACGTAAATTTGAAGCATATTATATATTGTTTTAAAATGTTTTATATATTTTATGTAAATCTTAGGCGAATAAAAAATTTGCAAAATTAAAATTTCGTTTTCTATTTATTAATTTTTAATAACATGTAGTTTCAAATAATTTGAAATAGATTTAAATCATTAGCTCCAAACTTATTGAAAATGAATTTTATACAAATTTTCAGCATTTTATGTTAATTTACCTATAGTTTCAGAATGTTTTTTTTTTTACTTTGCAATAATTTCAGTCTCTTTCTCATAAACTTATCACAGTTTCAGTCGTTTTAGAATATATTTATGATAGGATTAAGGCTGTTATGTACCCGTCCCTGACCATCTAAGGTTTTGCAAGTGTAAAGGGGGTGGAAATCGGGAGGCTGACCCGTAACGTTCCCCCACTATGGATGTTGAACAAAGATGAAGATATTTTGTGCACCGTTTGAGTTTCTATGAATTAGGGAGAATATTATGCCTTGATATTTGAACAGAGTTCTCTGTCAGTAGAGAAGTGAATATTTATTTTATACTTTATGTATAATACTTTCTGTCTGCATTAGTTACATGAATAATTTTTACTTAAATTATAAGTAATTTGTAAAATAAACTCTACTGTATATTTATTAATGATATAATTTTTAACATAGTATTGTTTTATATTTTAAATTTTTCTGTATTTTCCGTATAACATAAAAAGTGTCTTTTTGCAATATGGAATTATCCTTGAATCTGGAAATAATATTTAAACAAATGTCACTGTCAGGAAACAATTACATTAAAATTAATAATGAAACCGTGTTAAGGAGAATGTAGTAATAATATATGTATTTGAATCTAATAAAATTAATGTTTGTAAAAATAAAATATTTTCATTCATACATAAATATTAGAAGTACTATTGATATGCTTCGTTGTCTTCCAGAATACGGGTTTGAAAATACTTTGTGTCAAGATGCGAGTACTATTTTGTTTTTTTGTTAAATGTTTCTATTAGTTTTGTCAATATTTGTGAAATTTATGTTGTGTATGATATATTTGTTAAATGTAAAGTAAAAACTGTTATGAGTTAGTGTAAAAATATTTGAACATAATGATTGCTTTATTTATACTGCATGGCTTAATACCCAGCGGGAGGTTATGCGCTGGCCACATCAGATTTTTACCTTCCGTCACCTTTAGGTAAGGAAGGTATTGTCTTTGGTCAAAAAATTCGGTAGTGAGTTTTTCATGAATAAGCACGTTTTAGGGTCCCTACAACACGAATTTACTATTTTTAAGATGATGTCTGTATGTATGTGTGTGTGTGTGTGTGTGTGTGTGTGTGTGTGTGTGCGTGTGTGTGTATGTGTGTCCGTGTGTGACAATTTTTTCTCCGACGATAACTCCAATACTACAATTCTAAAAATTATAATTCTTTCGGATTCCTCTTCTGTACATCCATATGAAGAGTTGATTAGATTTTGGTTATAATTGATCCACCGGAAGTACCCTTATTTGAAGTTTTTAACAGTTTTTCTTAAAAAAACGCAGTTAAATATTATTTATTGACATTTTGTTATTATATTTATTAAAGAAAATACTCTTCTCTATATGGTTTGATTATTCATTTTCCTTCATATTCAATAGATGTAGAGTTAAAGCATTATAAAGAAATTAATTTTCAAAAATTAGTCAGCTTTGTTATTTATCATGGAAACAGCTGACATAATTATTCAAAAAAATTTAATTGACAGATGTCAGTTGCAAGTGCAAGTATATAGGATCTAAAATTGGTATGTCATAGTGTTGCTCGCAAGTGACACGCAGAGAAAGGCCAAAGAGAAGATGGAAGGACATTACTTAGTGTAGTTTATGTTATAATTTTATTGGATTTATAGAACCTTTTTAAATGAACTTTTGGTATGGAATTTGTAAAAAATAGTATGTGTTCGTGTTCGATTTTACATGATATTATATAGAATCTGTTCCAAGGACCTTTTGGTATGGGATTTGTACAAAATACATGGAATTGACGGAAGGTCTTGTGCTGGCCACAACAGATTTTTTTTAATTCAAATAGTGCTGACGATTCATGACAAAATTACGTAAAGTATATTTTTATTTATTTTCCTAATTTATTGTTAAAATTAAACTGAAAATTATTCATCTGGAAAAGTATGTTTAATCAAAATCATACCTACAGCGAAATACAGAGAAATTCAAAATTAATATGAAATGAAAGATTAAACTTTAACTTAACTAGGAACGTATCAATTATTTAAAGTATCTTCATAGTAAAGTTAGAAAAAAAGATAGACAAAATGCAGCAAATTCAAGATTTTTCATTATTATATTATGTATTAATTATCTTAATTTTTGTCAAACATTTTCTAATCTCTTGTAGAACATCAAAAAGAAAATAACACAAAATATCATAGCTAACATTATATTATAATTTCTTGATGAAAATTTACATGGCCGTAATCATCCTGGATTATACAAATTAAAACATCTTAGAAATGTATGAACCTTGAAAACAGACCGATGCGAAGAAGGATTAAGTATTTATATAATGGGAATTTACTTTTCGCGGTATATCATTAAGTACTTCTGGACGATTTGCTTAGTCAAAAGAATCTATTTTGCGGTAATTACAATCATCCCTGATTATACACTTTTGACTGATGCAAGCGATAAGTTACTAGTAGCTACTCAGAAATTTCATAACTACAATAGTATTTATAATAAGATCTCTTTACTCAATTTGTTACTAATGATAATTCGAGAAAGGTTTGCAGAGTTAGAAGTTGTTTACCAGTAGGTATATTATAAAGGTAACCAAAAGTGATTATGTACATAATCCACTTAAAAATGCAGAAAACCTGTCGAATTCGCTAAATAGTATGATTTTAATAATTAGTAGTGTAAAAATAATGGTCTCTACTTTTTACTTATTTATTCTTAAGTAAACACAAATACTTATATACCTAGCAATAATAAAAATTGTGATATTTTAGTTTAAATTTTTTCAGATTAATGATATTCATAAATTACTAGATTTGCCAAAAACTCATGAAATCGCAAGGAATCACAAAATCTTTCCAATTCTCTGCTACCCCACCACAATTTCGAAGGGCGGAGTTACAAACAAGATTTTTAAATACCGATATTAGCGCCATCTATTCGGCCAAAGCTTTAACTAACATATGTTTTATTTCTACTCAAAATATGTAACAAATACATGATTTTAAAATACATTATTACAAAATAATGGTAAATTAAAGTCTCTTTTTCATCATGCATGAAATTTACATTTAAATTCATACTTGCAGTGGTAAATAAACGCAATGAAAAATCTTGAATTTGTTACGTTTTGTCTATTTTTTTCTGACTCTACTATAAAGAAAATTTAAATAATTGATACGTTACTACTTAAATTAAAGTTTTATCTTTCATTTCATATTAACTTTGAGTTTATCTGCATTGCAGTGTAGATACGATTTTGATATAAAGAAAGCATACTTTGCGAGATGAACAAGTTTCAGTTTAATTTTAACAATAAACTAAGAAAAAAAATACAAAATACTATACGTAACTTTGTTAAGAATCACTAGCACTATCTGAATTAAAAAAAAAAATTTACCTACAATGTATAGTAAGTGAGAAAATCTTGCCAAAAAACTGCGATTTTTCGTGTTTTGTTGAGAATAGCTACATTACAGCCTTAAGGAAAATAACTGTAATGTGACATTTGTAAACAACAAAGTCATCTAGTGTCGTTATGAAGAAATAAAATTATACATTATCTGCGTTTTTGACTTAGATAACATTTTTTACGCGTTTTTTACACGTAAACGTAAAAAATATTTTTTTACGCGTAAATGCACATCCCTGAGCGAACATCTTTCTTAAACGGTCGTTTATGTAGGAACCAACCTAATGCATACAGTAATCGTAACAAAGTAATTCTATTAAACGGACTTTCTCACAAGCGGTTACGGACAAAAATTTATTGTCCGATTGGACCAAAAAGCTATCTTGCAAGGACACGACGCTCTTTCAGTGGTAGGCAGCAATCATAATCGATTTGTAATTTTTCGACCAAATATTAAAATAATATTTTTATCTCCTAATATCACATCATACTGTCAAGCATTAGATCAGGGTATCATCCAAAATGTCAAAGTGTTTTATAGATAAACTATTTTGAGACATATTTTGACTACAATGGATAAAGTTAAATCTATGGGAACATTCAAAATCAATAGATTTTCAAATGTAATCTATTGCATAAACAATTATTCCTCGCAAAAAGTATCCCCAGAAACAATAGCAGGTGATCAACAATTTGATGCAAAAGATGATTATCGATACCGATACTAGCAGTAATGCATAAAAATGTACTACAAGAAACATGATTAATTAGTACAATATCGAAAATATCTATGATTGATATTGTAAATATTAATCAAAATTTGGCAACAAAAGTTAATAGAACTGATATTTTGACTGTTATGCCAAATCATGATATGGAAGAACAAAAAGAATTTATAATTAATTAGAGATTGAACATAAAGGAGATCACGACGTAAATTCCTTTGAAATGGATTTAAAAGTCATAAGAAGTTTGAAGACTTTTACAGAGAACAAAAATGATTTTGTTGCTTTTCAATTAGTAGAAACGTAAAATACACTCCTCAGAAAAGCGATCAAAAAATGCGACAATCTAGTTTGCTAAATTTTTTTAATGTTAAAAGTTAAAATTTAACCTCTTTATTTACTTAGGAATATGGTTAGTTTATGTTTTTTATTTAATACAAAAACTAAATAAATTTGAAGATTATGTGTTTATTAATAATTCTCTGATAATCTCTCTTAAAGGGACGTCTCCCTTAATCGGACTAAATGGGCGACCGGTGATGTCCTCTCAAAATAACTTTTACTGCATTTACACTTTTATTTTAAAATCAATAGTGCAGAAATTACAGCCATATGAAAATTTTAGCATTGTATGTCCTATGGTCCATAAGAAAGCTGACATCCGGTATGTAATTTATAATGAAATAAGCATGATGAAAATAGGATAAAATAAGAAAAAATATATTAGGATTATTGCAGAAATTATGAATTTCAAATAATAGTGCTTTTTAATTTTTTGTAGTGTACTGTATGTGCATTTGAAAATTCTTATATACTTTATGAGAAAATAGTAATATATCATCACGGCCAGGGATGGTAACCATAAAAAATATCGGTTTGGGTTACGGTTTCGGTCATCGTGAAAAACGGTTTTGATTTGGGTTTCGGGTTTTATACAGCAATCGGTTTTGGTATACCGGTTTTACTAAAAGGGTTTCAGTTTTGCAAAAATAATTTACGAGAATAATAATATTATTAATTTTGATAGAACAATTAATTATTATAATGATGTAAAAAGTGTCCACAAACACGTGTACCAAGTTTTATAACAATCAATTTTAATGGGAAGCAAATATTCAAAATATTCTAATTTCCCATGTTAAATGCCTATGTAAATGTAACATGTAACGGATTTCGAGCGCCACCCGTTGAAAATTGAAATACGTTTCAACAAAAAAAAAAATATGTTTATATTTTTTTATACATAAGTATTTTAATAATAAAAATTTACAATATTTAACAACTAACAAGAGACCTGTATATAATGCGGTTAACCGATAAATAAAAAAGGGTTTTGCTTTCGGTTCCGGTTTTGTATCTGTTTCGAATTTCGGTACAGGTTTCGGTTTCGGTTCTCATATTTTTCCGGTATTTTTTGGTTAATGGTTTCGGTTTCGGTTACCATCCCTGATCACGGCTTTAGTATTTATTTCTGGGTAGGCCAATCTGCTATATAACAAATTATAATAAAATGTACACTTTATCCTTAAAGTACTACTCAATAAATAACGATTAAGATAAAACAAAAATTTTTTTAATAAATACTTTGCGATATATTTGGATTTGTTTTCAGTGCCACAATGACGTCATAGTATTGCTATCTTACTGGCGCGGCGTACGATAAAAATTAAATGTAGTTAAACTAAAAACAATTATGACTTTTTAATACTACGAATTGCTTCAAAATTACATAAATTTCATTTAAAATAATAAAAAAATAAGAGTGGAGAACCCCATTGTTGATTTATTGTAATCTCTAATATATATTCATAAAATATCTTGCATATGTTTTTTAACATTCTGTATAAAATAATATTGAATTTTGGTTATCATTTGTTAGGACACATTTTATTTCTTTTCGACTTACTAGACTCAAATTGATCTATCATTTTCAGATTTGATTTATGACGTAAAAATAATAATTTTTATATGTTTATAGTCGCTGATGAAACGGGAATATTTAATGCTTTCTAGCGATGAATAATGTGTATTTTCTTTTGTTGCAAACGCATGAATTATTGGTTTAAGAATATTTGATCAAACCTTTACAGGTATTTGAAATAATTACGTTATAAAATGCTTGAATATGCCTGCAAGTTTGTATGCAGGTAAATTTAAATTTACACCAAAGAAAAAAGTTAAAGATTTCAGAATTTTATTTAATAGTCTGACAGTGAGTTGTGCTATATTTAAAAAGAAACTTGTACATTTTATGAATATTCCGCATTCTTTATCCCTAAACTGCACTGCAAAAGTAATTTCCGAGACTGACATTATTTCCTTCTATTTAGAAGTAAAAAGAAACAAAAACAAAATTCATAAGGGACGATATTAAATTCTACTGCAAGTTCTACATCGACAGCTTAAGAGTATTTTTCTCGCTTTAACATAGTTTTTTAAAACGTTATTAACATTTTTATGAAAATAATAAAACTAGTCAGAAATTCATAGGTTAATGAGAAAAAATTGATGAATTATATTGCATTACACTTTACAGATAATTTCCCTGTAATATTTATAATTAATTAAGAAATATATTTCACAGGTATTAAAACAATGTAAATAAACTAATGAAGCTAAACTTCTTTATGATGTTGTCGCTTAAAAGTATGAATATTTATCACAATAAATGTGCATCCAATTAGCAAGTTATATAATTATTTTAATTAATTAATTAATATTTATGTCGTTTTAATCCAAGCTCAAATGTTTATTATACATAGCCTACTGAAAAATAACGACAAAAATCAAATTTACTTAATTTCAATTGAATTTTTCTTAATATTTATGTATGTAAATTTGGCGAAACTTTTCATGTGCTGCATGTGCAAAGCCGTAACATGATTTTTCCTATTATAACAAAGTCAATTTATTATATTTTACATTCATAATGAAGTCATTACGAAACCCAATACATACAGGGTGTATCAAGATAATGGAACAGTGCCGTTTATTCGTGTATGTGAAAAGATACAGAAAAAAGTGGTACTCAAACTATAGGGCAATAGTATATATTTTTAAATAGCATTATATATATTTTATTAACTCATTAAATAGAGAATTTTGTTCTGAATTCAACGATATAATAATATCATACCCTTACATTGCGAAAAAAATTATAAAAATTAATTCAAAGTTTTTCATTTCTACTGTATCTAAGTAATCTGAGCAACCATTCAATCAATAAAACAAAAAATTTATTTTAAAAGTTGAATTTATTGCCAAAATCGTAGCTTACTTGAATGTAATAAAATTAAAATAAATTTTATTTTGTTTTATTGATTGAATGTTTGCTCAGATTACTTAGATAAAGTAGAAATGAAATATTAACTCTGAATTAATTTTAATCGCAGTGTAAGGGTTATGATATTATTATATTTTTGTATATATAATGCCATTTAAAAAAAAATATAATATTGCCCTGTAGTTTGAGTACCACTGGATTTAAGATAATAATAATGCTATGCTAAAATGTGTCCCCCTCTATGCCTTACAAAATATCTTAATCACTTTTTTCGTTTTTTCTGTATCTTTTCACATACATGAATAAAATGCACTGTTCCATTATCTTGAAACACCCTGTATATATAAAGAATTTTTTCAGCATTTTCGCTTTTCAAAAAGAACTGTTATACAGTTGATCTCGAAGTTGTACCTATTATATTTTGTTTATTTACTGAAAATTTCGGCTTCGCTAGCTTTTAATATTATAATACAGCACTTCACAGTCTCTGAAATAATTATTATTTATATGTGGGAAATAATATTATTATTTATATTAGCATTAAATTTGTTTTCAACGTTTTTCTACGCTTTTTGTTTTTGTTGTCAGTATATTGTGCGTGTTAGTATTGGCAGAGGACTTTATAGTTAAAATGTTAACAGAATGAAATTTAAACAATCTAATCCAAACTTTTAAAAATATGTATAGTTTTAGCGTTTGTCAACTATGGTATGTATGTACAGACATGATTTTGTTTACAGTACGGATAAATATAGCAATAAAAGAAGGCTTTACTGGAAAATTGGTTTACTGACAACAAAATGTCAAGGTCATAACATAGGTAAATAAAGTTTTTAATGTAACATAATAATTTTGATAGATTTTATTTTTTAGTTGACTTCAGTTTCAATTCAAGTGGCGAAAGTAAAAACTAACAATAGATAATTTACAATGGCTAAAGAATAATATTCAACATTGGACCACTATCAATGGATATTGGCAAATTACATTCAACCTGCGATTGAATGATAAATCTCGCATTAAAGTCATAAATATGTACCTGCATTTGGTTAAAAAGTTGAAAATATACAATTTTCATGTATCTCGTACTTCCCAATGCACTGATTCCAAATCATGAAAACGCAGTTCGATATCTCTTTTAGTTTTGGAGATATTCAATCTCAAATATTTTCTCAAAATTACCCATTTCTGGGCTAGATCTCTACCTAGTTTTGAATTATTGCCCCAAAAGTCAATATACCCGATATTCACATAAAAACTTTAAAATTTTCAAAAATCTAATTTTCATCTATCTAGATACTTCTCAATGCGCTGATTCTAAATTTTGAAACCGCAGGTCGATATCTCTTTTCGTTCTCGAAATATTTAAGTTCAAAATTTTGCATCAAACTGCCCATTTCTGGGTCGTAACCCAAAAATGGGCCGAGATACGAATTCGGCGACACCACCATTCGATTCTACGGATAAAAATATATAAGTATACCAATTTTCATTATTTTTGACAGACCGGTTCATTTTTTATGAATAAAAGTTTGAAAACCCCTGAAAACGGCCAAAATCTGAAAAAATCGCAAGGGGTACACCTTAGATTTTTGCGATTTTTGGCCATTTTCAGTTATTTTGCTTTAGAGACTGTATGAGGTGTTCAGAAATTATGAAAATTGGTATACTTATGTAATTTTGCCCGTAGAATCGAATGATATCTCCAAATTCATATCTCGACCCATTTTTGGGTTATTACCCAAAAATGGGTAGTTTTGAGCAAAACTTTGAATCTAAATATCTCAAGAACGGAAAAAGATATCGACCTGCGGTTTCAAAATTTGGAATCAGTGCACTGAGAAGTATCTAGACACATGAAAATTAGATTTTTGAAAATTTTGAAGTTTTTATCTGAATATGGGGTATATTGACTTTTGGAACATTAATTCAAAAATGGATAGAGATATAAACTTGCTAATAATATTATTTGATTGTAAAGACAATGTTACGTAAGTGAACGCATATTTAGAGCATTTGAACAACTGAGTGAATTTTTAGAAATTAAAGTTTTAAAAGAAAATTGTTATCGCGTTATTTTTGTATGAGTATTAATGAAAAAAAAAAAAATTGTTTAAATATTAATTATATATTATTATATTTAACATGGGAGGCAGTTTTCCTTACAACCCAATTCGTTTCAAAGTTATTAAGGGTGGATCGTCTTAAGCGAGCCACCCTGTATATACCACTATCTGTTAAAAATAAATAACTAGTAAAATTCATGTGGAAGTATTTTTCTCTTCTGCGATAAAATTCTGAAGATAGCTGCACGACTTTTCCAATTTTCATATAATTAAGTGATAGTATCGATCGTACGTTATCCGTTTAGGGCGCGTTAACATTCCGAATTCCAATTCCGATTCCGTACGGCTTACAAATCGATGTTTATAGCACTAGAGCTGTTGAACCAGCCAACGCAAACTTACAAACTAATACTTCATAGGGGAACAATACGAAAATGGTCTGGCGCCCGAACTTTTTCAAACTTGACAGATGTTGGCAAAAAAAATCTACTTGTTTCTAACTTTTGTGTTTAATACTGAGCTACAGTATTGAACAACCGTATTTTTCTTGTGATTATGAATTCTAGAAGAAAGTGTCTAGATGTAGGCTTTTAAGATGATCCTATAGCAGTCCTCAAAATCATGTAAAACATGAGATTCCCGTGAAACGCTACAGCTCACACTATTAAACTATTCATTACAAATTATACATATTATGAAAGAAGAAAGTAAGATCTACAAATTAACCGTACACTTTTTTTAAAAAAATTTAGAGACAAAGTTATGACTTCTTGAAAAACAGCTATTTTGATAGCTGATTATCATCAGACATTCGCAAAATTTCAAAATTTTGTTTGGAACATATTGTTCATTGGTTTTATGATAATAAAATACTAGAAATTTATACTCAAATTCCTAAAAGTAGAGGCTGAGGAGATTCGCGCGATAAACACTATTTTCTAGAATTTGCATTAATTGGGCGCACTAATATATATATATATATATATATATATATATATACCGGGTGTCCCATATAACATTACGTTCTTGAATATCTCGGAAACAATGCATCGTAATAAAAAGTGTGCCGAATCAAAACCTTCATAGTTTTTGGGGGGACATCAGATTCTGACAAAATGGCCCCCCGACCCCCCAGGGGGGCGAGAAAAGGGGTCAACTTAAAAATCTTAAAAGGGACCCCTATTTTTTATTGCAGATTCGGAAAGAGCGTAAAAACCAGTTACCAAGTTACAACAGGTATAGTTATATTTTTTTAAATATTTTATACCTTTACATAAAAAAAATATTGAGAAAAATTAGTTTAAAGTTAAATTTGATTTTTATTACCGTGGACCTCTACACTACAATCATCGTTTTATTGATTATTCGAATGATCTTCCATATTATCAAACAAAAAAAGTTGCCCCACACACATCTTGTGGTTTTAAACTAATTTTTATTGAAAACAACGAACAAATCACAATAAAGAACTAGGTTAACACAGAATGAAAGATGCAAATATAATGACAGATAGAATCAATGAGCGGGACGTAAGAGCGGAGGTTTGTTTGGAAGCATGATCTATCTCTGTCTTGCATGTGACGTCAATTCTGTAAGTGTATATTCATCAACTTTTACCATTATTTTGTAACAAAAATACCCCGGTAGTATTTTTTTGATACGGGTCTCTCAGACTCGGCGCCACTTCCCATGTCTCAGAAAAGAGCGCCACTTCCGAAGGGTTCACACACTCAAAGCTAACAATAGTCACTTTGTGCAATTATTAGAAGTTGCTCAAAGTTGTCCTGAGTGGACATTCTGTCCCTTTAATTTAAAGTTTATTTACCATCTGCTATCTAAATAAACTATAATTAAATGACAATAATAATTATACCATATTTAAATTTACAACTTCTACGAGTGGTAGGTATTCTACCTTTCTCTAAAATGTGGTGAATCGTACTTAATAATTAATTATTCAGGTAGCAATTAGAGGAGTGTACTCATTGCTAAATATAGCCTTTGTTACATTGTAATTCAATTTAGTCGACAGTAAATGCTGTATATAGAGTGTTCGAAAAATAGGGGACCAAATTATGAGGGCATATAGTACTGACCAAAATGAGTAAAAAAAGTTTAATCAACATGCGTCCGATCTTCAACTGTTTTTGAGAAAGAGGCCATTTTGTATAAGAATCGAAGAAAAATTGACTAAGATAGTGGTCGAACAAAATTTTGTCTATACCAGTAAATAGACTATAAAAAAAGAATAAGATTTTATATGAAACATTTTTTTTCACTTTCTGATAGTTACGAAGTTATTTGAAAACTAAATATTGGGCATGGTCGCCACAACTTTTGTCTTAGTACAATTATTTGATTTTTTTGAAAAACAAGAACACATCTAAGATGACCTCTGACAGGTAAACAAAATGTCTCATTTAATTAAAGTCGTAACTCTTACAGTTTTCGAGATAGCAGAGGTAAATACAGAATAAACTCATTTTTCATTGCCTTATATCTCGGAAACTATTGAAGATCGGACTCATGTTGATTAAACTTTTTTTACTCATTTTGGTTAGGACTATATGCCCTCATAATTTGGTCCCCTATTTTTCAAACACCCTGTATATAATGGAAGAAATAAAGAAGTATTTTTTATTGTTTATTTGTTTTTGTTGTAAATATCTAACTATGGTCATAGTTAATGATTTTTAAATAGTAATATTTTACGATAGTTTTAATTTACATATCTGAAAATTTGAAATATTCTATAATCTTTATTTCAACTTTTTATATCAAATTTCCATATTTTTTCGTTAAAATGTAACTTTGGAAAGACAAAAAAGAAATTACGATGCCATTATTGAAAAGAAGTGAAATTTGAATATTAAAATAAGTACTCGTAATGTTTCAAGAATTGAAGGCTGATCCCGATTTAAATTTTATTACTTTCCATGAAAGTATTATAGATGATAATAATTTAAGCTTGAGCTTGAGAAATGGTTTCAATTATGGATGTGGTACACTTTTGGTTACGTATCACGTACTACTACACATTTATAAATATCTATAGGGATAACGTGCGAACTAGATATATATTTCATTAGTAGATTTATTTGGCTTTAAGTTCCTTGGGTTGCGACATATACAGGGTGTCTCAATAAGCTTGCTCACTATTGGTAACTTTTTTATTTGAAGAGATACGAGGTTGGTTAAATTAGCAAAATTGTGCCATTTTATATTAGAAAATTGATCATGTAGACAAAATAAAAATTATGTAAGCGGTTCTCAAAATTTGGGACAAAATATATATATTTTAAATGGAACTACATGTTTTTTATTATCTTATTGGAAACAGTATTTTTTTCTCTTTCCAATAAGGTAATGTTGTTTATGTACAATTTTTTCAAATAAACGAGTTATTTACGGTTAAATATTAAAATTTTGTAAACTGTTTTATTAGTTTATTTAGCCAAGTAAGCCATGGAAACAATTGTTTAATAATGTTTAATTACTTTACAAATAAAGAAAAGTTAGATATGATCTTGGTATATGGAAAGTTATATCTAGACACCAGTTACGTAGAACGGTCGGCTCTCTTTCCAAAGTAATAACAAAACAATTAAAATAAGTTAATAAAATAATAATTTTATAAAAAAAAACAATTGTTTCCATGGTTTACAGAGAACTTTACGGGAAATATTATTAAACGTCAAACAAATAACGAATCAATTGTTTCCATGGCTTACTTGCCTAAATAAACTAATAAAACAGTTTACAAAATTTTAATATTTAACCGTAAATAACTCGTTTATTACTTGGCTAAATAAACTAATAAAACAGTTTACAAAATATTAATTTTTAACCGTAAATAACTCGTTTATTTGAAAAAATTGTACATAAACAACATTACCTTATTGGAAAGAGAAAAAAATACTCTTTCCAATAAGATAATAAAAAGCATGTAGTTCCATTTAAAAAAATATATTTTGTCCCACATTTTGAGAACCGCTGACACAATTTTTATTTTGTCTACATGACCAATTTAAAATGGCACAATTTTGCGAATTTAACCAACCTCGTATCTCTTCAAATAAAAAAGTTACCAATAGTGAGCAAGCTTATTGAGACACCTGTATACAGGATGCCCATTTTATAAGTTCCCGCCTTAAAGTTTAAAAATAGGCAAAACAGAATACATTTCATAAGCCACTTGGTAAACGTTATTACTTTAAATCGAATAATCACAGTAGGTATAAGAGCAAAACAAAATTTTAAAAATCAACTCACTTATGAAATGTAACATGGGTTGCCTATTTTTAAACTTTAAGGCGGGAACTCCCGACCGACGCCAAATATTTCCAATTTTAAATGGCACAAAAGTGACCCCTGTGGTGCACTCTCGACGCCAGCAATGAGTGCCCGTGAGGTGACGCCCGCACGGTACAAATATATCATCATCATTACCGAAATCTGTATACAACACTGATTGGCACACTCAGAAATGGGTAATATGCCGTGATGATATATTTATATTTATTTAACTCATAAAATGGGCACGCTGTATATTCGCAACCTGTTGTACAAAAATTTTATACGGACGTTTCGGTCATTGACATGTGGCCATCTTCAGCATAAGTGGGGTACATTTTTTAGTTTACATATTTCAATGCGAAGCTCGTAGGAGATAGTCACTATTGATAAAAATTCTTTAAATTTGATAATTTTACATTTTTTCAATGATGTTCGAAGATAATAATTTTACACTAATGACAGCCACATATCAATGGCGGCTGTCAAAACGGATATCGTATTTTTTTAGCTTTATTGATAGCCAATATGCTTCGCATTATATTTATCCGCAAAATTTATACTAAAAATTGAAATATGTAAACTAAAAAATTTATCCCACTTATGCTGAAGATGGCCACATGTCAATGGCCGAAACGTCCGTATAAAATTTTTGTACAACAGGTTGCGAATATATATATGCAGCAACCCAAAGAACTTAAAGCCCAATGAATCTACTAATGATTTATAAATATCGTAATATCCTTGGCTGGTAGGACAAGCGTGGTTCCAACACCGGTGTCAACTAACCATGTCAACGACTTGGCACATACTTCAGGGTTATTAACAAAACAGTGTTGTCAATATACTATACAGTGTCCCACACTCTATCTTCAGTGTGGCAGAGATGAGATAGCCAATGTTATTATTATGGAGGTTTTCTGAACCATGTTGCCAATTTTTCAATGTATTTACCCAAGGGCTTATTGTATACACCCATTATTGTCTAAATAGTTTTATATACAGGGCTATTTGTACCTGTAATAAGTAATATTTCAATACAATATTTTAAAACCGCCTAGCATACTAATCTTGATTAAATGCATTAGAAATTAGAATTTTAAAATATTATAAATTCAAATTGGAGATTACAAAGAAAGAATAAAAACTTATGAACTATGTAAAATATATGCAGTATTTCTATCAAGCTTAAATATTAGTAAATTATCAAAGAAGAAGATATAAATTAAATAAAAAATATGTGTATTAAACTGACCAGTGTGTATTCAATTACATTTTTTTCTTCGCACCTATGCTATTTTACGTCTATATATTGTACTCGTATATGTATAAATTTTATATCTTTTCGTAGAATGGAAATATGTAACATAGGGAATTTATATTGTTGACGACGATTGTAAAATGTCCAATTAAGTACAAAAATGTTTTATATTATTTACTTT
The DNA here is from genome assembly GCA_943142095.1 of Ophonus ardosiacus. Taxonomy (NCBI): domain Eukaryota; kingdom Metazoa; phylum Arthropoda; class Insecta; order Coleoptera; family Carabidae; genus Ophonus; species Ophonus ardosiacus. The sequence continues at coordinate 43,444,229 of OW964833.1, read as the reverse complement.
AAATTGACTAGAGTTTATATGTTAATTCATTTCATTTACCTATGCTTGTTATAATTTTATATCCTACTTACATTTTGTATTTGTATTATTTTATATTTTTTGTAAATTATTGAACTGACCTGTTTATTATTTAATTTAATTTTTTTTCTTTTCACCCACCGGTTTAGATACACTGAAAGTACACCAGTCATAAATACATTCAATGAAGTACCCAGAATATTTCATCTCTTTTCGGGCATTTATTTTGCTCTTTCTATCTTGCAGATTTACAGCAGGTAAATATGGCAACATGGTACTCCATAAGACTCTATACTGAACATAGAGTGTGGGACACTGTATATGATTAAGCATAAAATGTACTGACAGCCATATTTAATATTTAAAATTGTTTAACATGATTTGTTTCTTGACTTATACGTAGGATAAACAATTTAAAATAATGAAGCGTTTCGTTAACTAAGTTTGCCAATAAAACAAAAATCAAAGCAAGCAATTTTTATAGTAATTAAAATATCAAGTACACATGAAACATTTGTTATGATGTTTATGAGTTGTCATTAATTGTATGAAATATTACAATAAAATAGAAGTTTTCACTTCGGACGTGCGGTCTTAAACACACACATTTTTTTTAACATCCCGTAATGTTGCTAATAAAAACTGTTGTCAAGACTAGAACTAAAATTTAACAAATGCTATCAGATTTTCATTACATGTCAAGTTGAGGAGAGATATGTTAAAGTTCGTAAACTTGTTATTGATCGTAAAATATTGCTCAACAAAGTTTAGTTTATCAAAAAAATCTGCTGTGTAACTGCCAAGAATTACAAAGTAATATATCAAAAACTGTGGAACCGAATAAATAAACTTGGTAATTTTTTGTTCTGATAATCTGAACTCAAATTTCATGGTCACTTTCGTGCGAATATAAATTTGTAATTAATTTTAAAATGTTGACTGTTTCAATACTTATAAAAATATACCAGATCTCCCAAGCAAACTTTGACACAGACTTTTAACATGGGAAAACAGTTTTTTTTTTTTTTTGTAAATGAAAAGTGTCCGGTAGAAAATAAAGCCATGAAATTGCACATGATAGTATCATGTGTATAAAAGTGAAAAACGACACCTGAAGTCGTGACGACGATGGGCACCTTCCGACACCCGTCGAAGTTGATGAGTAGTTCTGAGAATTGAAAAAAAAAAAAACTCAAAAACAACGCCTGGCGTCGGGATGTCGATATAAATTAATACTGCATATTTGGAATTAATACTGAACATTTAAAATTAATACTGAACATTTATTATTTTACTGAACATAAAATACAGTTTATTTTGTGTAATATGCTGAACAAATAAATTATCGTCCAATCAAAATGTTGATTTTAATTTAATTTTTTTAATTCTCAATTATACAGAGAATTTATTTTAAAATGCAACATTATTGGGCTTCCAAATTATCAAGAGATGGCGTTGACGTCAAACGTCAAAATTCAAACGAATGGTACATTTTTCGCTGGCTTCCATAAGAGTACAATTGGTGTGAGACTAATTTTCGTAGTTTTTAATTTAATTTCGGATTTAATTTAGTGTTTTTTTTTTTTTTTTTTGTTAATTTCGGTAGAATTGAGTTTGATGTTTCTTGTAGTAACAATTTAGTGATAGTTTTAATAATATTTTAGTTAATAGGGTTAATTTTAGTAAGTATTTGTAGGTTAAGAGTATTTTAGTCATATTTTAATTAACAGTATATTAGTTTTTTTTAATAAAAAAACATTTGATTTCCTTTATTTAGATTGTATTTCATTGCCGTAGTTGTACATATATTAATTTCTATCTACATAACTTTACTTTTATTTAATTGTTTTTCTTTCATAATGAACAATTTTCTTTGCTTAGATTTAGATACTATTTGTAGATTTGGGAATTGTAGTGTATCATCTAGAAATATGGTGGAAGGCCAGCAAGTAATAAATAGTGGCCACATAATATTATGTGGTAAATATTTTCGGAGAAAACTCTATCGTAACTTTAACCTATAAATTGCATATCTCCTAATTTATTCATTAATTTTTTAAAAATCAAAAACTTGCCTGTTATATTAGCAGTAATTCAGATCCTACTAAATATAAAACAATAATAGCCGAAGATAAAAGCGTATTAAAATTCGTATACAAGTAAATACAATCCCTTAATAAAACAACCTCCTTTGTACATGTGCACTTCACTCAGTTCAGAAATCTGCCACCAGTGGCGCATTGTAATTTTGGAAGCCCAATAGTTCATCACTTCCAGTTATGAATTTTTGTAAGCTAAAGTTTTTTAAGATGTACAACATTCATGTTTTGATTATTTGTCAATCGTATGTAGGCTAATTTATTGGAAATTAGTTTTGATAATACAAAACTACAAATTTTGTATGTTGCATTTTAAAATGGACAAATATTACATTGCTGTCATTTTTTGACATTAGTGAGTAACCATGGAAGTGATTCACCATATGTTGCATGTTAAAATAAATTCCCTGTATACTGGTGCAAGTGGCCATGAAACCAGGGATCTGAACCGATACGTATTTATGACTCAGGTTCGGTTCCGGTTCATGAAATAATTGTCGGTTCAGGTTCAGTTTTGCGCTGCATGTATTTTAAAATCGAATATAGCTAATGAAATGCTTTTGTTATTTTGTTTTGTTATTTGTACGTATGACCATCAATTGATAACGCAAAATTAATTTCAATTGTTTGTGGTTATTGTTTTTGAACTGGTAGTGCATATTGTTGTGCATTTGTCTGTTATTTATCCTATAAGCGACCTAAGCCGTTGGTAAACAAAACCAGCGTAAATATTGGTTTAACACCATTTGATGATAACATATACAACTCATTTACAACTGAGCTTACGTGTTTAAATATGCTGTATATTGAGAATTTATATGAGCATATTTTTAAAAAAGACGTAAATATGAAAATGCAAGTTACAAATTTCTTTAAAACGCAATTATGCGGAGCACTTTTTACATCATTATTTATAATAGCATTTCCTAAACTTTTTTTGTTTACGAAACGCTTGTCATATTATATTATATTATTTATGGAGCTTTCAATTTTTAAACACTAGATGCATACCGGCAACCGGGTAATTCTTGACAGCAATATAATAAGGGTAAAACAGTTGTTTTTGTTTTTTTCAATTATTTCTCTCGAAAAATTATATGGGGTGCTTCATACATTTTAGAGCATAAAAAATAACTTTCAATAAATGCGAAAATTCTACAAGAAATCACAAATTTTCCAACTTTTGAAGAGAATTACAACAAAAGTAGCTGGTAAATGGTAATTTTTAATCTCATGTTTAAATAATTTTTATTTGAACTATGGCTAAAGCCGGGTTTACATTGGTATAGTAATTGGGTTAGTTGCTTGTACAGCGTGTTTTTTTAAGCCTGATAGAACTTCAAATTGTAAAAAGTAACACGAAAAATTAGATCAATGCATGGCATTAACATTTGAAAAGGATTTCGGGCATATGGCCACCGCGGCTGTTCTTGACGAAGCGCATTCTGGACGTCCAATTTTGAGCCACTTTTTCGAGCACTGCTGGCCGTATGTCACGAATAACATGAACAATGTTGGCCTCCAAGGCGTCAATTGTTGCTGGTTTATCAGCATAAACCAGTGACTTCACGTAGCCCCACAGGAAATAATCGAGAGAGTTGTCAAATCATACGACCTTGGGGGCCAAAGGACAGGCCCATTTCTCGAAATCAACTTATCGCCAAATTTTGATTTCAATAAGTCGATGGTTGCGGTCGCCGTATGGCACGTAGCGCCATCCTGTTGAAAGCACATCTCGTCCGGATCAATGACATCCATATTTTCAAACAAATAATTATTGATCATGGTGCGGTAATGATCTCCATTGACCATAACGCGAGCTCCGGCCTCATTTTTGAAGAAATAAAGTCCGATGATACCACCAGAATGTAAACCGCACCAAATGGTGAATTTTTCTGGATGTAATGGAGTCTGTAGGGTCTCTTGTGGATTGGTCTCACTCCATATGCGGTAATTTGGCTTATTAACAAACCCGTTAAGCCAATCACGAAGTTGTCTATTAGTTGTGCGAATCGACGACTGATTTTCAAAGAAAATTTGGATAATTTGGTAGCGTTGTTCAAGCGTGAGTCTATTCATGATGATTTGCCACAGTATACCGATCATAAATGTCAAAAAGTGAAGGCAGTATGACAGCTCGTTTGACAGTTAACTCTTTCATAAGTTCTATCTAAGCAAAAAAAGAAAAAACACCCATTACCAGTAACTTGCAAGACAGTTACTAACCTAGTATAAACCCTATAGGACAGTACTCGTACCAGTACTTGCACAAGTAATCAAGACAGGTAAGTGGATAGTCTCCCAGGCTATCTACTTACCACTTGCAAAGCCACTGCACGGAATATGTCTGAGTGACGTCACAGCGAACTAATTGTAGGAGATGTGCGTTAACCCGCTCGGCCGCCTTGACAAATCATCGACAATAGTGACGTATATGTATGTATGAAGCAATACAGTCGATATTTCTATGCCATATTTGTCAAATTAATGGGGATGTGTAACCAGGTGTAATAAAGCGACATCAGTTGACAGCGAGGATTTAAATTCGATCAGATTCAATTATTTATAGCATAAAACTAATCCCGGCAATATCCACTTCAGCTTTAAGTGCATGTTGAATGACTGGCCTGGTCAATATTATTCTGGCAAAATTATACGGATACATTCTTGAAAAAAAATTTATAGTCTTGGTCAAGAGTATTAGACAACCTTTAAAATAATGCAAATATTTTGATACCGATATGGTTAACATAGCTTTCTCCACTTAAAAATGGCATTACGTAATAATAAGTGTATAATTCTTGACGAGATATATGTAAATGAAATATGTTCAGGAAATAATTTGGAACTGTCAACATAGTTTGTACATATTGGTGTGTATTTTAGCCTTTTTGTCTCTCGTGTTGATTTACGTGATTTATCAATAATACCAAAACGAAAATATCGAAAAAGGTTAGAATAATGTTCTTATCTGCATGTGCGTTTTATGATGCAGAAAAAATAGTTTCCCAGTAGGTGTCAGAACAGGTTGTATTTCAGAATGACATTGAATAGATACTATATCATAGTCAAATTTTAACTAACTTATATAAGAACAAAACGACGGTCCGATAGCGAAATGTAATACAAATATAGTCTGGACGATGTTACTTGGCGAGCTGAAGTAATAAAGGATTTCTCTGTGGTTACGGAAAAGGTATAAAAACCATAGGAGCGCCGAAAAAAAAATCAATTTAATAAATGTACAAACAGTACAGAAAATAATAATTTATTTATTACATTTAAAAAAAATAAAAAAATACAACAATGTCAAGTACGAAATGCAAATAAAAAAAATAAAATACATAATATGTATTGATATTATTCGTATAATAGTCACATTGTATAATTTATATAAGGGTTTCTTGTAATTTGTGTTTAAATCGTAGTTCTTAGGTTTAGATTATAATTACGAGCAGATTTTAGCTTATATTATAATGTATAGTTCAACTAGGGATCATTTTCCGAAGACTCGTTATCGTTTTATTATGGGTGCACAATAGCTAAACCGCAATTCCAAAATATATCGGTCCGTACAGTCGACCAGTTCAGTATTTGCAATGCTGGTATATATTTTACGCCCAGTATTCGACTGTAGACCAAGACTGCACTTTCCAGATTTTCTAAACCGATTACCAGGGATGTTGTAGAGTCTTGGTCTACAGTCGAATACTGGGCGTAAAATATATACCAGCATTGCAAATACTGAACTGGTCGACTGTACGGACCGAAATATTTTGGTATTGCGGTTTAGCTATTGTGCATCCATAATAAAACGATAACGAGTCTTCGGAAAATGATTCCTAGATGAACTGTACATTACAAGTTTACTATTAGCTACAAAATATAAATATTTGTCAATACGTTTACTTTACTAACATGTTATATGTAATATCTGAAATAAATATTCAAAAAATTGAACCATTTGTAGATTTCTTATTGCCAGTAAGAAAATTTATGCGCGCCTATGTGCAAACAGAACTGCTTGAATATAAGTGTCATAAATCGTGCGGTTCGGAATGTTTTTCTATTGTGTTAGGCCATAAAAGGTCGTAAAATCACTATTTTACTTTTAACGCAGTGCGATATCTAAGAAAAAGTATATATTTAACATACCGCATCGTAGGAATTGTGAATCGACCTGCATTCCTAAGGCTTGCAAAGATAAATCGTCCAGACTATACTTATATAACATAAAATGGAAATGGCGAGAGGTATTGTGCTGGCCACAACAGATTTCTTTAGTTAGTTATATTTATTAAGATTGCTTCTGTGTAGTTTTGTTGTTAATAAATTTTGGTTATTATTAAAATAGTCTTGAATTACTTAAAAACATTAAATAAAACACAATTATTTGATCAAGCCCGGTTGCACTGCTGACGCTTAAATTTTAAGTGTTCCTTATAGTGACAATATCGTATCAAAATGAAACATCAATAAAGTCCTCCACCGTAGTAACAAATTAGAACAAGGGTTAGTTATATTAAAACTAGACCTTAAAACTTTATATTAAGGACTCTCAAAGTTTAAAAATAGTTATTAGTTTCTCTATATCTACGTCACACATTTATTCTATTCCAAATTCTTACTACTTTCAAATATTCTGCTATCGCCTTTTTGATATACGGAATCCAATTGCAAGTATATAAATGCAGAAAATAACAACAATAAAACAACAGAAATAAACCAAATAATATTAGTTTAAATTTATGATGCCGTGACAGATTGCAAGCGTTGGTATGATAGTAAAAGATATGTTGAATGACATAGGCTACCAGTGGTAATCAAATCTTGGACTATAATATACGTAGTATTTTTATTAATTATGACATTAATTTACTTATTATTCACCCATATTTCCAATTATTGACCACAAGGGTTAATTTAACATATTTATACATGTTATAAGTGCTGAAAAAAATAAATTTATGTGACTTCAATTATTAGCGAAATCCACTGTTTGAAAACAAAAGCATCTCTATATCTACGTCACAGAATATTAAAAAAATTATTACGGCTTAACGAATAACAATAAAGACTTTCTAAAATTACATATCACTTTCAGTTTAGATGAAGTTTTGTAAAAAAAATGTAAAAAAATATAGTAGAGGACCCTATTGAGTAATTGAATATTGATGACAAAATTTCGATTTGCATTTTTTTTTGTTTAAGTCAAGCTTAAAATGTAAGTAGCAGCGGTGCAACTGGGCGTAAATGAATTTTCAATTTTATTTATAAACACTTATTTTAAGTTTTGCCTAAGGGCCCAAAATTACTAGCTACGCCACTGGTGTAACGTAAATGCTAAGAACATGAAAAAATATTTGAACATTTTAAAAACTAATAAACAACTAATTTTAAAGTGGTAGTCCTTATCGTACAGTTTTAAGGTCTAGTTAATTTTTTAAAGCATTTTCAAGAAAGAAAAAAGGAATTGTTGATGGCGTGCATTGGCTGACATGACACGTCTCTACTTGAATATTTATGATGTTTTTCATTGTTAATGTTTTGAAAGAAGCGTTTTTAAATAATAGATCAAAAGTGCTATGGATGTGATGTTTATGAATTGAGTATTGATTGAATTTGACTAACCTGCTCCAAACTGGCCATCCTTTTCTTCGGTGGGAGTGCCCGAGGCAGAGACGGGGTTACTGTCGGCGCCGCCAGTTGCGCTACGGGCAAAGCTTCACATTGTGATTTGTAATTTCCAACAACAATACAACACCGACAACACTAATAACAACACATTTAGTACATGTTCCAATCAGACACTACCAAAACATTTCACTAGCAAATGTCAAATACAGGTTAATAGGTTAATTGGTTAAGATAAATCATTGGGATTTATATGAATATATCTAGTTAAATGGGGGTTACCCACCATTTTTTTTTTTTTTTTTTTTATTATTTTATATTATGTTGAAGTTGGAAGAAGTATGAATTTAATGTTGAATGTTGATAAATCTAAGGTGTTCGTATTTGAAAGAAGTGAATTGGTGACTGAGTGCAATGTGTTGGTGAATGGAGTAAAACTGGAGCAGGTGAATGAGTTTGTATATTTGGGTAGCATGATGTCGAAAGATGGACGAAATGACCGAGAAATTGATAGGAGGGTGAGTGCGGGATGTAAGGAAATGGGTGCTCTGGGTACGTTTGCTCGTAACGTAAACGACTTGACATTTGATTGACAGCACTGTATTTGCCTGTCTCATTTAAAATTAAACTTAGGGAATGAATTTGACATTTGAAAAGACGTCAATAAATATTAGTTTTGTTTAAATACTTATACCTGCTTTCTAAATTAAATGTAGTAAAAAAAAAATATTGTGTGCACCTTGTGCCCGAGTGATTTTCAGACTTGGCTAAATTTCTTACAATATTTAAATATAATACTTCTGTCAAATTCATTCCCTATGTTTTAAATGAGATAGGCAAATACATTGCTGTCAATCAAATGTCAAGTCGTAACTTATAGGAAAATTCTGTGGTTATCTGTCATATTGACAAAATGTCATTACAGGTTAATTTTGTTTAAATAATTATACCTGTTTTCTAAAAATTAAATTTAGTTGCAGAAAAAATATTGCCTGAAATATGTTTACAATATTTAAATATAATACTTCTGTCAAATTTGTTCCCTATGTTTCATTTTAAATGGGACAGGCAAATACATTGCTGTCGATCAAATGTCGAGTCGTAACCATGGATATAACAAACCCAATGTTTCACGCTAAAAAATACTTACGGTATTATAACATTATGATAGTCGGGTGCTCTGAATACCAGCGAATGTGTTTAAATTTATGATTATGTATTAGAAAAATGCACTCCTATAGAAATATTGTTACTATTGTATGAAGTACCTACAATAAACTATCGATTTTATTGGTTAACATAAAAGAGATACTTATAAATTTTATGTCTTTATTTTGTGAGGATAAATAATTCACTTCAAGTATCGAATATACATACATAATAAAATAGTGCCTTGGACATATTTCACTAGTCAACACTTCGTGATAAATAAAATTCACAAGCTTCAATTTCATAAATTGTATAGTTTCTTTTCAGTTAAAATACACTAAATGAAATTGGAGCCCGGTTTTTGATGAAACCCAAACAATATTTTAAGGCAACGATTTATTTGTTCTGTATTTTATTTAAATGAACATTATTATACGCTCAGTATTTTTCATAAATGTTGTTTTTTCATAAATGTTCAGTATTAAAAATAAATCTTCAGTTAAATAATATTTGTTTAGTATTAATAATAAATGTTCAGTAAGTTAATATACAGGTGTTAAAAAGGAGGACAGATAGTACTGACCAAAATGAGTAAAAAAAGTCTAATCAACATGGATCTGATCTTCAACTGTTTCTGAGAAAGAGGCCATTTTGTATTAGAGTCGAAGAAAAACTGACAAAGATAGTCATCGAACAAAATTTTGTCTATGTCAGTAAAAAGGCCATAAAAAAACAATAACATATTATATGAAACATTTTTTCACTTTCAAATAGTTACGAAGTTATTTGAAAATTAAATATTGGCCAAGGTCGCCACAACATTTATCTTAGTACAATTATTCGATTTTTTTTTGAAAAACAAAATCAGATCTAAGGTAACCTCTGAAAGATAAACAAAAAGTCTCATTTAATCAAAGTCGTAACTCTTACAGTTTTCGAGATAGCAGAGGTAAAACCCGAAAAAACTCCTTTCTCACAGATGGCAAAAATCAGGATTTTTTTAATTTTTTTTAAATTGTACTTTCGTAAATAAGAGTCACCATTTATTAGCTAAAATCATTTTTCATGTAAATTGATAGCAATGATAACTGTTAAATGAAAATTTCATTATAATTTTATAATGATTATATTAATTATACCTTTTATCCTGATTTCGTGATATCTGACTTATTTTTATTTTGAAGTTAAAAATTTTTTTATTCCTTTGTTTCATACATGATGAAAAATCGTATTGCTTTTAAAATTAAATTAAAAAGTGATTATAGAACTTTTTACTGTTGTGTTTAACAACATTTAATAGTAACATAACCTAAGTTAACACATAAACTAATCATTATTTACAATGTGGTCGTAAACGTTTTTTAAACGACTATTCAGAATTCAGAATATAAAATAACGAGAAGTGAACGAAAATTTACCGCATTATATAAAATACTACGCGTTTTATAAAACGACGGATTTTACAATCTGGTTACGACATACATATATAGCAAATTTGACTTTTATTATTAACGAAATATCAAATGAGACAAATATGTCAGTTATATTTATCAGCTTGTACTATATTTTAACTATTTCTCTACGTGAATTTTGAAATAATTAAATTAATAAAAGGTGTCCAATTAATACATTCTCCCACTAGTCTATAAATAAATAAATCATCACGGCATATTACCCATTTCTGGGTGTGCCAATCTGCTTTTTATCACAGATATCGGTAATGATGATGACATATTTGTACCGTGCGGGTGCTTACCAGGCATCACCTCACGGGCACTCATAGCTGGTGTGGAGAGTGCACCACAGGGGTCACTTTTATGCCATTTAAAATTCGAAATATTTGGCGTCGGTCGGGATCGAACCCGGTTCCCCAGGATCGCGACCAGACACTTAGTCAATGCATGAAAAAATTTTGGTTAACTATACATGACACGTTGCAAAATACCAATATTTTTTTTTTATATTTTGCCATTACATCAGCTATAAAATTCACTAAGTAAATTGTGTTATTATTTACATTAACGAGCTTTTAACTCGGTATTGATTTTTAAAGTGCTTTAATTGATCAAGGAAGCATTAAAACAGATTTAAATCTTTCGTAACAGTATTGGGTAAAAGAGCTTGAAGCCATTTCATAATTTACTTTTAAAATGTTAAATACCATAATTAGTTTTTAACGTTAGCTCATAAATTAAAAAATACAGGATGTCAAAAAATAATTGTAACAAATTATGAGGGCATAAAATATAGCACTGACTAGTGATGCCGCGAGATCTCGCAGTTTCGAGATCTCGTCTCGAATTTCTCGAATTTTCGAAATATCGAGACAAGACGAGAGTAATGTCCCCGAGATTTGCTCGAGACGAGAGTAGAAATTCAAGATCTCGATTGTACTATTTTTTTATATTTTATATATTACGTAAATATTTCTAATTAAAATATACAAAATAGCAAAATATTTGTCGGTATAAATAAATATTTTAATTGCCTCTTCATTTACATTCATATTTATTTATTAATTTTTGATTTATTGCGTTTTAATAAAAAGAAAATGCTAAAAATGACATCTATAGTATACTCTTCACGCTAGCCTCAAGTGCCGCCACTATACGAATATAAAATCATAATTACTAATATTAGCGTACAAAACAGATTGCTATACCCAACAACGGGTAATATAGAGTACCTATTTTTTACCTACCATTCAAACACCAGCCAGTAATATTATGTTTTAATCAGTGGTACCCGTTTATTAAATTCATGTTGCTTGTAATTTTTATTTATTTATTATTTCTAATTATAAATTCGAGAAATTCGAAACTCTCGAGTCGAGATCGAGAGGAAGTAAGAAAAAATATGACGAGACGAGAGTGGATTGTTTCTCGCCATTTCTCGTCTTGCGGCATCACTAGCACTGACCAAAATAGTAAAAAAACATGGGTCCGATCTTCAACTGTTTTTGAGTAAGAGGCCATTTTGTATTAGAATCGAAGAGAAAATATGACGAAGGTAGTGATTGAACAAAATTTTGTCTATGTCAGTAAATAAACCATAAAAAACAATAAAATTTTATATGAAACTTTTTTTTCACTTTCTGATAGTTACGAAGTTATTGGAAAACTAAATATTGACCAAGGTCGCCACCAGTGTTGTTTAGTATTTGAAATATATGTATTTGAAATAAGTATTTGAATTAGATTAACTATTTTAAGTAATTATTTGAAATACTTAAAAATAAATGTATTTTGTATTTTTAGTTCAAATACTTTTCACAAGCATTTTATATTTACATTAAAATACTATAATTTGTATGAAATACAATTTTTCAATATTTTAAATACATTTTTGTATTTAAAATACAAGTATTTGAAATAGATTTATGTATTTGAAATAGAAACCCTGTCATGTGTTGTCTGTTAGTAATATAACGGAATAATTCCCTAATTCTTTTCTTAAAAAACAAATGCCTATGTTAAAGTAGAAACTTCTTTTTAATATTATTAAAAATACGCGAATAAGTTGAATTCGAAAAACATTTTTACAATATCGTAATATATCTTATTTATTTGTATATATTTAAAAGTAAAAGTATTTGAAATATTAGTATATTTGAAATACTAAAAAAATAATCGTATATTACCAAACATATGAAATACTTTTATTTAGTATTTTGTATTTTCTATTTGAAATACGATTTTTCAAGTATTTTATACAACACTGGTCGCCACAACATTTGTCTTAGTACAATTATTCGATTTTTTTGAAAAACTAAAACACATATAAGATGCCCTCTGAAAGGTAATCAAAAAATCTCATTTAATCAATGTCGTAACTCTTATAGTTTTCAGAGCAGAGGTAAACCCCGTCAAAACTCATTTCTCACTGTCTCATATCTCGGAAACTAGTGAAGATCGGACCCATGTTGATTAAGCTTTTTTGTACTCATTTTGTTCAGTACTATATGCCTTCATAATTTGTTACACTTATTTTCTAAAACCCTGTATTATATACTTTGTTTTTCAATATATTTATAAATATTATTAAATATATTACCTAGTTTTTTTTTACTTATCGCAGGTATACGTACAATATATAATAACAACAAAGATATGCGACTATATATATATTTTAATCTTCAAAGTGAGTGAAAGAAATGTTTGATAGAATAAACGCAGCAATTCATATTGTGAATTAAAAAGCTATTCATCGACAACACAACACAAAACTCGATAATGTCTTTTGTGTACTAATCTAAATTAATTATCTAGAACTAGATTAATAATTTAATAATGCTGTCAATTCATTTATTGTCATATTTATATTGATTATTATTAGCTAGATTATTGTAAATATTTCATTATATTCCTTTGTGTTACCTAACTAATATGAAATATAGGATGCTATACATATGACAACAGAAACCTAATAAAACTTTATTGGAATCTAAGGTTAAATAGATATCGTAATAGTTAAAAAAAATCCCTAAACCTTAGCTAAAAACGTTAAAACTAGATTTTGTACTTCGGCAACTAAGATGCCATCATCAGTAAACTTACGTCTAAGAGCAGACCAGTTTTGGATTACTCAACATGTCAACCATGCCAGAGGTCCAAAAAACAAATCTGCTCTGTTTTTTAGATTTGTTTTTGGAGCTCTGGCATGGTTGGCATGTTGAGTAATCCAAAACTGATCTGTTCTCTTTACCGTTGATGGCAACTTAGTTGCCGAAATACGTACCTAGTTTTAGTGTTTTAGTTAAGGTTTAGGGATTTTTTAACTATTAACAGAAACCTACCCTAACGCACAAAACTCGGCCCGACTTTTCCAAGTATAATCAATAATAATAAGTTTGTAATAATGTAAATAATAAATAGTATAAAATCTCTAGGTATATCCGTGTCCATAATCAGTTATACAGGATGTTAATTAAAGAGCGGGCCATAAACATTTAATATAGGAAATCAGTTTTTCCTTGCACAAAAGTTTCCAATTAATTTTAGACAAAAATGTTTCAAATAAAAGCTGTCTAAATTAAATTCTACGCCTGAATTATAAAACAGATTTTGTTTTTCACGTTTATTAACCTGTAAAATATAATTTAAAATTTTATAAATATTGCTCATTTGTAGTGATAGCCATGGAATTGTAACAAAATTACAAAGAAATGCATATCGATGGAAATGTCAGAAATTCGGTTATCAAATAAAAAAAAATTGCTCGTAAATCACTAAACAGATTTTATTTTTAAATTCTACACTTACATAAATATTATTTTTCACATTTTGTAACATTTGAATCAAATTTTAAATCATTTTGTTTAAATTTAATTTTTATGGGGTCGCGTGGCCCTGTGCGTACAGTGTCTGGTTGCTAATCTGGTGACCCGGGTTCGATCCCGGCCAGTGCAGACTTTTAATCGCACAAAAAGTAATCCCTATGGTGCACTCTCCACACCAGCTATGAGGTTACGCCTGGTAAGCGCCCACACGGTAAAATATATCATTACCGATGTCTACATGTGTTGTAGATACTGGCACACCCAGTCATGGGTAATATCCCGTGATGATATATTTATTAAATAAATATAAATAAATATATCATCACGGCATATTACCCATTTCTGGGTGTACCAGTATTTACAACACATGTAGACATCGGTAATGATGACGATATATTTTACCGTGTGGGCGCTTACCAGGCGTCACCTCACGGGCACTCATAGATGGTGTGGAGAGTGCACCACAGGGGTCACTTTTGTGCCATTTAAAATTGGAAATATTTGGCGTCTGTCGGGATTGAACCCAGTTCCCAGGGTTCGCGACCAGACACTCAGGCACGCGGCCACGGGACCCCATATATATATATATATATTTAAATCAAATTTCTGGCAGTTCAAATGATATGCTTTTCTTTGTTATTTTGTTTCACTGGCCATCACTATAAATAGCAATATTTCAAAATTTCAAAATCGATTTTACAGGTTACCAAATACAAAATTAAACTTGTTCATCAATTTTAGGGTAGAATTTAACTACAATTTTTTTTCAAATATTTTTGTCTAAAATTATTAGGGAACTTTTGCGCAAAGAAAAACTGTTGTTAAATGCCTATGGGCCACATTCTAATTAACAGCCTGTATACATAAGTGTTCATAAGTGTGAATGTTCATCTCATCTTCAGTAAAATGGTCGTTAATCGTGCTCCAGTTAGTGTAAAGTAGTGAGTCCACCAGAATCAAGAGCAACAATTATAAAAGGCTATTGATTTCCAATTTCTCTGATTCAAAATCCATGAATACACACTACAATTTGTTACTATAATCCTTAAACAAACTTGTTGCACGAATTTCAAATTCTGTATGAATGCCATGTGTCTGCAGTGCGCGCTATTGATTTCAAGCATTTCTAAAGAATCAGTGGTTCTCAAACAACTCTTCCTACGCGGACCAACAATCAATTTACAGCTAGCGAAATACTTTGGTAGCTTAGTTTCAGAGGGAGAGAAAAATACAGCATAAGATATAGATAGAGCAATAATGTATCAGATAACAAAGAAATTATTAAAAAGAAATTAAAGATGGATGCAGGATATGGTAGTTTCATATATGATTTAAACAAAAGCACATCTAAGATGGTCCCCCAAAGGCGCACTACATGTGCCATTTAACCCAAGTCGTATCACTTATAGTGTCCAAGATCACAATGGTGGTCTTCGAAATCCGGACATCCTGTATATTTATAGTGAAACGTATAAATGAAGTGTATAGATGCAAAAGCAAACATTTGACACATAACTAGTTTTGGGTAAACCCCAAAATCCTTAAAAGCTAACCAATCAACTTTTCATAGAAATTTTCTGTTTATTATTTTAATAATTAATAAAGTAGGTGTTTTACACAGAAATGTCTGATTTATTACTAAAAAATACACTTTGATTTTTTTTTATAAAACTCCTTTTAACCGGATATTTTATAACGAAATAGGGAACTGAGCTGATTGTTTTTAGTTATTTATTTATTTATTTATTGAAACTAAACAGGCACAAGGGCCTAATTACATAGTTTCATTATAAACTAACTTATACACTAAATTAACTTACTCTGAAAAATACTTTCAAATACTTAACTAATGTAACTATATTATCTGTATATATATCTACATTATTGTTATTAATATTATTACAAATTAGGCAACATCTTATTAAAGGGGAATTTTTCCTAATTTCTAAGTTATATCTTTTAATATAAAATATATCTTTTGGTTTCGAAAAAATATACATTGGAACATAAAAAGGTAATTTTGATAGTAAGTTAGGACACTGAATAATATTCTGAACTATTTTACAAATAAAAATAATATCTGAAATGTTTCGTCTGGTTTCTAATTTCAAGAAGTTAAAAATGCTTAGTAGCGGGGTATATGGCATGAAAGTTGGATAAGTTCTAAATTTCTTAAAGTACAGGTATCTTAAAAATTTCTTTTGAACTTTTTCAACTATTTCCTTGAGATATAGCTCAGATGGATTCCAAATTACACTAGCATATTCTAGTTTAGATCTTACTAATGCATTAAAAAGAAGAATAAGTGGTTGAGTTGATCTGAAAAGATACGAGTTTCTTATTATATAACCTAATGATTTTACTGCACTGTTTACTATTATATCTATGTGATTATTAAATTTCAAATTTTCTTGGAAGTTTATTCCTATATCTTTAATGTCGGGTTTTTTGTATATTACTCAATTATTTATTAAATAATTATAATTGCTATTAGTTTTCTTTGTGGAATATTTAACATGGTAACATTTATCTAAATTCAATAGCAAGTTATTCCGTACGCTCCACTCGTAAATCAATGATTTAAGATGGTTATTTAATTCTGAAATACATATGGAATGCATAAATTAGCTCAGAAATAAATTTAGTTTATAAAAGTAACATAAACAATGCAATTCGATTTTTCTTTTAATTGTAGAAAACAAAGGTGGCTTCATTTTAATGGATCTCTTGTAATTACTAATTGCTGTATGTCCTCCTCAAGCTTGAATTACGTCGTTTAACCGTCGCGACATTGAGTTTTACGATAACTTTTTAATACTGTTAAATAGTGAACCCAATTAGTTCAAATTAAAACTAAACGTATTTTAGAATGAAATAATCATCTTAAATCAGTAATAAATACAAAATATCAGCTCAGTTCCTTACTTAGTTGTAAAATTTCGGATTAAGGGGACTTTTATCTAAAAAAAAATTAAGTGGTCGGGATTTTTTGCCGGTCAGTGCATATTTTGTTTAAAAAATGGCATATGTTGGGTTTTGCTGCTAAGACTTGAAAATGTGTGCTTATGCATCTGATAGTAATTTCGCTATCCATATTAATACTAATTTGTTTATTATATTATTATCCTCCCAACATGATCACGTGGCAAATATCTGCTTTAGCACTTGCGTGCCTTACACAAATGTCTGCTTTTGCAGCTAAGGCTAAAGACGCCAAAAAGCATAAAATGTATGTATATTCTTCTCCTAAAGTTCAAAAATTCGAATCCTTCATCATTTTCTAATAAGAATAGATGGCTAAGGCCGTATGGTCACACTGAACGATCAATATCGATCGAGCACGATCGAGTAAAAAATAAACCTGAGTTTATCAATGAACATGGTCACAGTGCGTGCATCGATGACAATCGCCTACGATCGTCTACCGTCGACTTGTTTGATATATGAAACATGTTTGATTTTTCGTACTGCACTCGAAGCTACTCGATGGTAACAGACATGCGCAGTGCTCTTTCTCACCGAATGAATAGATTCTGACAGATTGTAACATTTAACATTCTAACCTGTTTAGTTGTTTTCCTTACCAAAATGACAGAACAGTTAATAAATTTAGTTCGCTCTTTTGAAGATCAAAGCAGAGCGGGATGCAATAATGTCAATAAGATTGACAAGTTATGTATGTTAATAGCAACAAGAATAGGATCTAAAAGTTGTAAGTTGACTTGACAACAAACGACGTATGTAAAAATACCACCAACATTTATTGGAAAAACCGCGGTAATTTTAAAAATTACATTTCATTTGTTGCTACTCGATGCAGCAGTGTGACCACTCACAAGAAAAAAATATTGATGGTGGTCGATGCGCGTGGATCGATGGAAGTTGATCCATGCAGTGTGACCGTTACCTAAACCTAAGTCATTTTATTACAAAATATCAAATGTCTGCTTTAGTATCTATACGCTTCAAATATAAAATATTAATGAGCAGTTCTTTGTGCACGAAATGTAGATAAAAATTGGTCATTTATTTCATAGTTTTTGTGTTGTTCAAGGGGTGCCAAATGTTTATTTAAAATTATACCTACCTAACTTTCAACTTATAGTTCTTTAATACGTTAGAATCCAGGCGGACCCTGGGTTATATCCAGGTTTCACTATATTTTTTTGCATATATCAGCAAATGAGGAAAATTAGAAGAGACGAAGAAACACATACTATACTTTTTCTACGACTGCAAATTAAGACAGCAAAAATTAAAAAATAAAACACTTTTTGGGTTAGTGATTTTTACATAATGACCGCTGCAGCTGGTAGTGGTCGGCGTGTCCAATATAATCGAAGCCACAAGCAGCATGGAAAACAGTCTCATTTAACAACGGGTGTAGAAAAAAGTTATAAAATATAATTTAAAAAAATCTATTTTATTTAAACTTGAAATGCAATATAATACGAATATCAATATAAATAAATTTTATATAGGTTCTTATTTTAGTAGTTGTATAGTGAAGTATAGTATAAAGTGCATTAAGCCGAAGTTCGCGAATAGCTCGCGAACAGCTCACGAACAGCTCGCGAACCTCTGCAGAAGTCGGTGTGTACCAAAGATCGCGAGCAGTTCGTGTTCGGGTTCGAGTTCGGCCAAAGTTCGCTACATGAGCGGTAACTTCAAAGAAAGTGTTAGCGAACAGCAGTTCTAGTGTGGACGTTCATGGGTGATGATCGATCTTAAAAGTGTAGTTAGCTCTTTTAACAATGGAGTGGAGTGAAGAGAAAATTATTAATTTAATCGAACAATCTGAAGTGCATCCTATTTTATGGAATCCAAAAAATCCTCATCACAAAAAGCGGAATATGAAGAAAGACTCGCTTCAAGAAATTAGTGCAGCTCTAAATATGCCACAGTTTGCAAATAAATTTTTCCTCCACCACCTTCTTTTACGGGTTCTTTCTACTTTCTTCTTTTTCAATGCTGTTATAATTAAGAAACTTGCACAAGCAACAATATTTTCTGCCTCGCTTGACGACGTGGACATTGTTTCTATATATTTTAAAATAATGAAAATGCAGGACGCGTAGCTTTATAGCGAACTTCTGACGAACTGCCTTCAAACTAAATGACGAACTCGAGTCTCGATTCGAAAACAGTGGTGTGGACGTTGAGCTCTCGAACAGTTCGCGAGCAGCTCCCGAACAGCTCGCGAACTGTTCGTGAAAGCTGATTTTGGTCTGTACGCGGCTTTAGGGTGCTCGTTAAAAAAATTAAAATTTACTGCCGCTTTCCAAAACAGTAGTAAGTAAAGAAAGAAAGGATCTGTGCAACTCCGATGTTGTAAATTAGACGAAACAGGTGCCTACTGAAAAGAGAAGTTTGGAAATCTGTTAATTTTTTAGCACTGCGCATGCGTCAACTGTCACCTGTGGCACCAGTCGCTTAGTATTTTTCAGAAAAAAAATATATATTCTTACATTCTATGATCAATAGTTTTGAATGCATCAATATGTTTAATTATTATGAATATGAATAAAGAAATAAAATGATTTAATTAAAATACTTCGCAAATGTGGCATTGGTTTGTTACGACTACATTTGAGTCGAATGTACACTATAAGCGCTAGTCTGATAATATTATATTTAACTTTATACGTTTTGACGATAACTTATAATTATTTTTAAAAGAAATAGAAATTTGATTAAATGAGCCTTTACTAACTATATCGATATGATGCATTTTCAGAAAATTTAATGTATTTTACAATAATTCAATTTTGTTATTAATCTTGATAATGAACTACTATATTTTAATGCATATTTTAATTTAATTTCTATAAAATGCCGTAGCAAATAAAAAAAATCTGTTGAATCCTATCAGAATTCACAACACCATAAGTATCCATTATATATTTCTGTGAAAATGTCTGATAAAATGGAATTGTGGGAATTTCATATACATATGTTTATATATATATACCGTGAGTATTTTTTAACGTGAAACATTGGGTGTGTCATATCCATGGTTACGACATTTGATTGACAGCAATGTATTTGCGTGTCCCATTTAATATGAAACATAGGGAACGAATTTGACAGAAGTATTATATTTAAATATTGTAAGAAATTTAGCCGGGTCAGAAAACCACCCGAGCACACTAAACATATTTCGGGCACAAGGTGCACACAATAATTTTTCTACAACTAAATTTAATTTTTAGAAAACATATTTCATTATTTAAACAAAATTAACCTCTAATGACATCTTGTCAATGTGACATTTGATTGACAGCAATGTGTTTGCCTGTCTCATTTAAAATAAAACATAAGGAATGAATTTGGCAGAAGTATGATATTTAAATATTGTAAGAAATTTAGCCAAGTCAGAAAATCACTAGTGCACAAGGTGCACGCAATATTTTTTCTATAACTAAATTTAATTTAAAAAGCAGGTACAATTATTTAAACAAAATTAACCTCAAGACATCTTGTCAAATGTCAAATTGGTTCCCTATGTTTCATTATAAATGGGACAGGCAAATACATTGCTGTCAATCAAATGTCAAGTTGTACCCATGGATACGACAAACCCAATGTTTCACGTTAAAAAATACTCACGGTATATATATATATATATATATATATATATATATATATATATATATATATATATATATATATATATATATTTGGAGAAAACTAATCTCGTTCAATGGTAAACACGTTATATGCAAGTACTAAGACCTACTAATAATATCTATGTATTAATATTACTGAATAGGAATTATAATCTGTAATCAGCCAATTTCTACGCATTTCCTAATGAACAAGAACACATGTTTAGCTTTTGGGCTTATTGCACCTGAATAGGAATAGCAATCGATACAGATGCGACACTGTGTCACCACCTTTGATCTCGTCTACAGCGTTTCAGCGACCTTGAACACGCTGGACCTTTTAATTTGGCGTACAAGGCCAGAAAAATTCTCAACACGGAATTTGTAATCCCTATTTCCTAAACAAAATATGATTTGTCATTTGAATTCCTTTTCCATAAAAACATATTTCAGAAAATATAATTTTGTACATTTTATACTAATCAATGGAAAAGAATTCTGCAGTCCGTACAGCTAAAACTCCTCTGAAATTTGTAATTTCAGTAATCTCTGTTTGAAATAATACGGTCGATAGAGGGGAAAACTGTAAATTTTGCAGTTTGTTATTTTTGCGAATAATTTTGCACCGCTTTAGTGCACTTTTCATGCTCTTTCGAATAGCGATCCACGAAATCTAACAGTAATAAAAGAATCTGAGCATCGCCATTCGAATCACACTTCGCAAAAGTAAAAAAAAAAATAATACAAAATTTACAATTCCTATATCTAGTGACGCATGCATTTTTTTTTAAATAACGATACACCTCTAAAATGGCCTCCTAATGGGGCAAGTTTTGTCTAAATTAACTGACTTCGTATTTCTTACGGTCTTATTATACTACAATCATATCTCTGACTCTTATTCGCTGACTTATTTTATATGACCAACTCGATCCTTAACTTTTAATATTAAAACGTTATAAATAAATTTAATTGTCAAAATGATCTAAAAATCTTTGCAAATCAAAATCAGAAGACTTTTTAGTACCTTGAATAGTTCCCTTAACTGAATTTCAATTATGTAGAAAAATAAAAATATTTCTCACTGCAAGTTCGAACAACCGTTTTCTCTGACTTTTAGTGGATTTTTATATTTGAAGTCGGTTATTATATGGTTTCTTTAATGACAATATACAGGTGTCTCTAAAATAGGGGGACATGGCTTAACCACAGATTCCTGAGGCTAAAGTACGACGATTTAACTAAACTTGCTTCTACCGGAAAGTGTTAACCAGTATTTTGGTTCGAAGTTCTTCGGAAAAAAATTAATTTTGCTTATAATAACAGAATGCTTTATTAGATTTGGATGAAATTTGGTTTGACAGTTCATATGGTTATAAGTCATCTCTTGAGATGATGCTTGTTATTATTAGTGAACCATTGGTATATGAAACATAGGCGTTCCAACATTGATTAGTCCGTAAATTTTTAATGGTCACGCCGATAACGTGAAATTATTTTTTTTTTTCGGAAAATACAACAAAATAGTAATTTATAATACAAGAAACAAAATATACAAAGATGCAAGAAGAAAAAAGATATTTGGAGCCAAATTTCCATTAATATATATAACGTTTATAACATTAGTATAGGTATAGAAGGTAAAATAAGATGTGAAAATAATGCTGTCCCCATGACCAAGAAAACTAAATATTTAAAATTTTGACCGACCGAGGTGGCTTGGTGTGAGCGTACTAGCTTTACGTGCCAGCGGTTCTGGGTTCGAATCCCGGGTAAGGTATGGAAGTTTGTGTGCGTCCCTTTCATCATCTCATATTCACCAATACAACGTTGACAAATGAAATGTTATAAAAATTACAAAATATTGACTCACCCCCATTATCAAATTGTAATAACTTGTAAAAAGTTGAAGTACAATAAAGAATTATTAAATATTTAAAATTTTGCCCGACATCAACGGTAATATGAGGTTTTATCCACCATCGTCTTATATGTTTTTGTTTTCTCTTTTGCATCAGCCGTTGCAGTTTTATTATTCGAAGCCATATTGAAATCAAATTAAGATAAATTGGAAAAGATATAATATTCATAACCTTATTTAAAAGAAACAGTTCGCTACGATACCTTACGATTCTTGCGACTATTGTAGACAGGAATGTTGTATGCTGCTAATGTCCAACGACTTACAACAAACGACAACCGACAGACGACTCAATTGTAGACCAGGCCTTAGGCCTTTATGGTTCTCGAGATCCTAATGTAAGACGCGTTATTGGCATATCTTTATTTGAATAGAAAATTAAAATCTTTCAATTATTTTTCCTGTTTGTTTTATAAAAATTACTATAATACATCTTCTTCTATAAGGAACGTTAAATTTCATTCGGAATATAAGGATCATATATTCATAGCGTTATTACAAAAAAGACATTGCGACAGTCAATAGAAGAATAAATGAGAAATATCTTCAAACACACATTTTAAAATAACATGCTTGAAGCCATTTGAATAATTAACACCAACACACCAAAATGCAACATCAAACAACAATAAACCAACACCCTGCATTTTGATAAAATAAATATTTTGAATTTTTATGCTCCATTAAAATCATTATTATTATATATGTTCAGGATGTCCCACAACTTCAGGTAAACTTTAAGGGCATATAGTACTGACCAAAAAGAGTAAAAAAAGCCTGATCAACATATATCTGATGTACTGTTTCCGAGAAAGAGGCCATTTTGTATTAGAATCGAAGAAAAACTGACACAGATAGCGGTCGAACAAAATTTTGTCTGCGTCAGTAAATAGACCAGCAAAAATTTGTATTAAACATTTTTCTCAATTTCTAATAGTTACGAAGTTATTTGAAAATTAAATGTTAGTATTTATTTATTTTGACTATTTTACATTTATACAATGTTTATAGTACGTCAGAAATATTTGGCAATAAAAATAGATTATCAAATACTTATTTCAAAATACATAATCATTGGTCGATTGTGTCAAAAAAACAAGTACAATATTAAACAAAGTAAGTAACAATGTAAGTAGTATCACGTAAAGTGAAATGAAAGTGATAAAATACAAATGTAAAATAATAAATATTTGAGAGTAGTTGAATTTGAGCTTATTCACTCATAGTATATTTAACCAAAATCAATAAAATTGGATTTTGGCCAAAGTCACCACAACATTTAAATTAGTGTAATTATTTGATATATTTTTTTTTTTTGAAAAACAAACGGTCATCTAAGAGCACCTCTCAAAGGTAAACACAAAGACTTATTTAATCTAAGTCGTAATTCTTACAGCTTTCGAGTTAGCAGAGGCATACTCCGTAAAAACTCATTTTCACTGCCTTATATCTCGGAAACTATTATAGATCGGACCCATGTTGGTTAAGCTTTTTCGAGGCTTTTTATATTCTTTTTTGTCTGTACTACATGCCCTTAAAGTTTGTATCTGAAGTTGTGGGACACATATATACAGGTGTATCAAGATAATGGAACAGTGCCGTTTATTCGTGTATGTGAAAAGATACAGAAAATAGTGATTAGGATATTTTGTAAGGGATAGAGGGGGACATATTTTAGCATAAACTTTATTATCATAAATCCAGTGGTACTCAAACTATAGGGCAATATTATATATTTTTAAATGGCATTATATATATTTTATTAACTCATTAAATAGAGAATTTTGTTCTGAATTCAACGATATAATAATATCATACCCTTACATTGCGAAAAAATTTATAAAAATTAATTCAAAGTTAGTATTTCATTTCTACTGTATCTAAGTAATCTGAGCAAACATTCAATCAATAAAAAAAAAAATTATTTTAAAAGTTGATGTTTGCTCAGATTACTTAGATAAAGTAGAAATAAAATATTAACTTTGAATTAATTTTTATCAAATTTTTCGCAATGTAAGGGTATGATATTATTATATCGTTGAATTCAGAACAAAATTCTCTATTTAATGAGTTAATAATATATATATATATATATATATATATATATATATATATAATGCCATTTAAAAAAATATAATATTGCCCTGTAGTTTGAGTACCACTGGATTTAAGATAATAAAGTTTATGCTAAAATGTGTCCCCTTCTATACCTTACAAAATATCTTTATCACTTTTTTCTGTATCTTTTCACATACACGAATAAAATGCACTGTTCCATTATCTTGATACACCCTGTATACACGTAGTTTTGGTGTGTTTGCAATAGCTCAGCAATCTGAATACAAATAAAGTTCCAAAACGGATAATATTTATTCATTTTGTGATCTGAATCACTCGATTCACCAAATTCTCCGTATATCTTGAACCAAATGGCAGGTTATGATACTTTGCCACTTTTAGTTCTACTATATCGATACGGTTCTCTTCTCAAAATGATCATTATTGCTCTATCCCTCTTAGCTGTATTTATTTTATGGGCCACTCTCATTCGAAACATGAAACCTACCTGGAATTATCATCATCATCCTTCTGTTGCTCTATGGGGGAACCCTTGACTGACTTCTCAGAGGCTGGGGTTTCGCCTTCTTCACCAAGGGGTCTGGGTTCCTCTCCTTCGCCTTGCTCTTCACCTTTTCGGAATTTGGGGATGCCGCTGGCCAACCAACCGCCCACTCCTCCTATCTGGTTCTTCACGTTTGCGAGCACGTCCAGTTTGCTGTGTTTCGTCGGACTACAAAAGAAGAAAATGGTAGAAATAGAAGAGAGCCAATAGGAGACGTTACACCGAGTCCATCAATCTTTTAACAATATTTTTTGGCGAATTTGGTTGCAAGTTCAGTTGAAACATATTAAAAATTTTGAAACAGCAAGAAATGCGTCAAAATTTGCAACACCAAAACTTTTATATACAAAATAAAGACTGCTATGTGGGAAACCAACAATTTTTCACTATGTATTCTAAGTGTCATTTTAAGCAAAAAAAAATATTTTAAAAGTACGACCAGATCTCGTCTCCCGCGAGTGTAACCTTTTGATGATGTCGTGTGCATTTTATCTAAAGTCAACAATAGCAAATCTTTCATTACTAATAGATTATGTACTCGGTTGAAAATATATTGTGGTACTTACATTGAAATGTATGTACATAAGAGAGCAAGAAAAGAAGAGAAAAAGAGATTAGTCAACATACAACACAGAAAAATTATTCAGGATGTTAAAAAACAAATGTAAAGTATTTGATGAACATACATATCTAACTCTTCAAGAATGAAATTTGTCATCTTTTAAATTTTAATACAGAAGTTTTGCTAATATTTAATTCATTTGCCAAAACTTTTGTAGACAGCTGATTTTTTCCTTCTATTGCAGGTTGTAAATTATTTTTATTTTAATAATTGGAATAATACTACCTTTTTTAGTTTAAGTTCTGTATTTATTTATTATTATGACCCAACGTTTCAGCACCATAAACTGGTGCCTTCTTCAGGAGAAAAAATTGACATAAATATGTGAAAAAACAAAAACAAGTAACCAAGGTAACAAGAAAAGTTCGTAAATGTTACCTTTTTTGTGTATACAATTTTCTAGACAATATATGCATGCCCGGCAATAACTTGGACGGCGAACATGCATCTTCTCAGGAAAAAACTCTCCTTTTCCCAGAGGAAAAACCGTCCCAAAAACTGGCAGAGAAGTGATCTGTATAACTCAGAGACGCTTATATACAGATCACTTCTCTGCCAGTTTTTGGGACGGTTTTTCCTGTGGCAAAAGGAGAGTTTTTTCCTGAGAAGGTGCATGTTCGCCGTCCAAGTTATTGCCGGGCATGCATATATTGTCTAGAAAATTGTATACATAAAAAAGGTAACATTTACGAACTTTTCTTGTTACCTACCTTGGCTACTTGTTGTTTTTGTTTTTTCACATATTTATGTCAATTTTTTCCCCTGAAGAAGGCACCAGTTTATGGTGCTGAAATGTTGGGTCATAATAATAAATAAATACAGAACTTAAACTAAAAAAGGTAGTATTATTCCAATTATTAATATGAGTTCTGAAAGATATTTTAATAATTTATTTTTATTTTCTTCAGTTCACGCTGTTTTTGTTCTTGTCCTTTTTGCATGATTCTTATCTAAACATCCATCACTTATAAATTTTGTTAATATTCTTGAAACTGTAGAAGGGTTTGGTCTAGGACGTTCAAGAGATAAATTAGCAAACATATTACAAACATTTATCAAACCAGCATTGTAACAAGTAACCATTCGATTTTTTTTTCTACTTTAGTAAATATCTTTAAAGCGTGATGTGAAGTTCATTTGACATTGACAACTCTGACAATCTATGTTACATTTTATCTAGAACACTGCAGTATAATTAGTATCCATAGTAACACATTAAGGACAGAATAGTAAATATTGCATCTTATACCCAAATCATTCAAGCAGCCAATGCACGTCATCACTTGGTGTAAAAACCTTAATGCATTAAAATCACATAGTGAAAAATGAAATAAAATTTTAATCATTTTTAACCGTCAAAAAGTGTATAGCCTTATATTATTATTATTAAGATGAATAGTAGAGTTCATTACTTATCTATATGACATGAATAATATATAAATAATGTACATCAACGTCATATTATTCGTTTAATTGTTGCTATAGTTGGCATCATTGATAATTTGTATGTTCATACTGTCAAAGTTATTATTTGAAAAATATTTGTATCGTGTTTGAAACATTTTTGTGCGTTATAAAGGCCTATTTATAATAAAGTAATGTTAAACGCAACGCAACGACGCAACGGGACCGTTAACGCAAACACAAAATCTGTTAATCTGCCAAAGGTAGCACTTCTAATCGATCAGAAGAATTCGGTATATTTCTTTGAAATTCGGCTCACTTTTATTTATTGCCTTTATATGGCATACATAAGTATAAATAAGGTTAGTATTATAAAATAATTTAAATAGAAATGGACAGTGACGAAAACATAGTATTTATTTTGTAGATGTGACAGTTCATGACCATGTCGATAATACAGACTGCAATCTGTATAACTCTTTACATAAAGATTCTAAAACCTCTGCAAACGTACCAGTACATGACGTCACACATTTAGTTACTTTCATGCAATTTTTATTAATGACGTGCATTGGCTGCTTGAATGATTTGGGTATAGCTGAAACTTACGTTATGAAAATAAGTTGAAAAGTCTCAACAAATGAATCGAAAATAACAGGTTCAGAGATATGATAAGTTTTTATTTTTTATTTATTAGGTTTCCTCACGACTATCAGTCATAAATCAAGAAGGCCCTGCACTTGTCGATTCGTTAACAGTGACGTTAATAAGTAATCTTTTCATTTTCAAGTTTGATTATACGAATTTGGAAATACCCGGCATTCTAGAAAGAGATTATGGTTCATTTTTTCGGAGGTGAACTGCGTGTGTTAAAGAGGAAAGAAGACATTTAGAACATCGTCTTTATGTTAGTATAGGTAGTACTTATGTAAAAATAAAAACTTATATCAGAAATATGAACTAATTAATTAAATTATCAGTAGACAGAATAAATAGTAAGATTTTTCGGACCCATGTAAATTGACTTTTAGACCTTTTTATTTCTACTATATGTTCAAAAAATATGTTACCTTTTGTTTTGAACACCCTGTATAAGATAGAGCAATAAATTTTTATTAAAGACAATAAAAGTAGACAGGAAAGCTCTGATAGCAAAGTGTTTTATAATGACGCCGAGCTATTAGCCAAACACGTTCGCTGCGCATGATGTTAATAAACGTAACATTACTATGTTTCAGTGCGCAAGACGTTTTCAGACGTCATTTGCCAAGCTGGATAATGCACCTATCCCATGACTGGGGCGTCATATTTTATAGCCAATGCGCTTAACGCCTAAAGACGTCTTTGTTCTTTTTTCTACATACAAAAAAAATACCCCTTAATCATTCAGCTTCCAGGCGAAGTAAGACAATTTTTAAAGTTTTACATTTTAATTATAAATGAAGTTACAACTAAAATGTAAAACTTGCATAAAACTAATATTATTGTTAAATCTCTATGTTCATCTCTAATCGCCACCCGAGCCACCACTTTGGTATAGAAAATACTAGGAATGACGAATTCCGATAATTTTGGTACCCGAGTATCCGAAACAACTACCCGGATAGTACCCTTTACCCGTTAATTACCCGATACATATACACAATTCGTTCATTTGTTAATTACCAATTGCCCTTATATTAGCATTTTGCTTTTTAATAAAATTCATAATTATTGTTTACATATATTTATTAAATAAAAAGTAATACAAATAAATAATATACTGTATCTGTATAAAAAACTTAACATAGGTATATGAATTACCTATGGCATAGTAATAAAAAGCTCTTCTTATAGATACAATCTTTCCGGCAGCTGAAAACTGTTCGGGTTCTTAAAGGGTATTGGGTAATTAACGGGCAGCGGGTATATTTCGGGTAATCGGGTAAGAAATTTTATACTCGGGTACATTATTATCGGGTAGGTTCCGAGTACCCGGGTACCCATCGTCATTCCTAGAAAATACTATAAGAAATTGGATGTACTTCACATCCAATTTTGTTTCAGAAAACAGAGACTTTTTCTGCATTTAATGTACAAATACTTTAAAAACATTTGTTGAATTCAGTGGGTTGTATTAAGGTTTAAGGTTCGTATTAAGACTTATATTAAGCATATGGCAACATTGTAAAATCTGACACATATGTCAAATATAAAATGAGAATCATATGTTATGTGAATTTTTTTCTCTGGAAACAGAAAACAAATAACCCCTGGTTAAATGAGGAAGTATTATTCTTGAGAGAAGGTTAAAAATATGTCAAATGTCATTTCCATTTGTCAAATTTATATATCTCAGAGTTAGTTGAGAATGAAATTTAAACCTGCAGTGGTGGCGTGGAGTCTGTGATTCTCCAGCGATTTTAATTCTCTTTTATTTCCATAATATTTTCGTGTTTGTTTCTACGCCATCCTAACTTTGCCTTAGCCTTAATTATAGATAAACTAAGCAGACCCGCCCCGGCTTCACACGGCTAAAGCTAGAATTACGACCAGCGCTGCGCCGGCCGTGAATTCATTTATTTATCTTGCGTAGTTTCTTTATTTTGCATTATCTTCTAATCTATACGATCAAATCACATACTGTAAAGGGCAAATTTTATCTTTAGTAAATCTTCGTGATGACAAAGTTATTTATTTTATATAGATTGATATGTTGTTCCTAATAGGAATGACAAATTCCGATAATTTTGGTACCCGAGTACCCGAAACAACTACCTGGATAGTACTCTTTTCTCGTTAATTACCCAATACCCTTCAATTACCCGTTATCCTTTAAGTACATATACATAATTTGTTAATTACTAGTTACCCTTATATTAGCAGTTTACTCTTTAATTAAATTCGTAATTATTGTTTACGTATATTTATTAAATAAAAAGTAATACAAATAAATAATATACTGTATCTCTATAAAAAACTAAACATAAATTATATTAATTACCTATGGTATGGTAATAAAAAGCTCTTCTTTTAAGCCGCGTACAGACCAAAATCAGCTTTCACGAACAGTTCGCGAGCTGTTCGCGAGCTGCTCGCGAACTGTTCGAGAGCTCAACGTCCACACCACTGTTTTCGAATCGAGACTCGAGTTCGTCATTTAGTTTGAAGGCAGTTCGTCAGAAGTTCGCTATAAAGCTACGCGTCCTGCATTTTCATTATTTTAAAATATATAGAAACAATGTCCACGTCGTCAAGCGAGGAAGAAAATATTGTTGCTTGTGCAAGTTTCTTAATTATAACAGCATTGAAAAAGAAGAAAGTAGAAAGAACCCGTAAAAGAAGGTGGTGGAAAAAAAAATTATTTGCAAACTGTGGCATATTTAGAGCTGCACTAATTTCTTGAAGCGAGTCTTTCTTCATATTCCGCTTTTTGTGATGAGGATTTTTTGGATTCCATAAAATAGGATGCACTTCATATTGTTCGATTAAATTAATAATTTTCTCTTCACTCCACTCCATTGTTAAAAGAGCTAACTACACTTTTAAGATCGATCATCACCCATGAACGTCCACACTAGAACTGCTGTTCGCTAACACTTTCTTTGAAGTTACCGCTCATGTAGCGAACTTTGGCCAAACTCGAACCCGAACACGAACTGCTCGCGATCTCTGGTACACACCGACTTCTGCAGAGGCTCGCGAGCTGTTCGTGAGCTGTTCGCGAGCTATTCGCGAACTTGGTCTGTACGCGGCTTTAGATACAATCTTTCCGCAGCTGAAAACTGTTCGGGTAATTAAAGGCTATCGGGTAATTAACGGGCAGCGGGTATATTTCGGGTAACCGGGTAAGAAATTTTATTTCCGGGTACATTATTATCGGGTAGATTCCGAGTACCCGGGTACCCATCGTCATTCCTAGTTCCTAATAAATACAGCCAAACATCACCTCAAAATTTTCTTTTACTTTTAACATAAAAACCGTTATTGTGTCTTAAATGAAAAAGCTATATATAGTGTCGCGGACTTTTTTTTATAGAACTACTAAAGACCAATAGTTTTGCAAGACATTGTATTCATTTACGCCGATAAAGCAGCCAATCGGCTCAATAAATAGAAAAGTCTGTAATATGAAATTTTGGATTATATTTTATTGTTTTTCCTCAAAAGAGCTCCAAATTAAATACCACTTCCGGTTTATCATATATAGTCAATGTCTAACGCGTTGTTTTAAATTATATATGAATTTTAAATACCAAATTTGGACCGTGTGCGTATAATGTCTGGTTGCCAATCTGGTGACCCGGGTTCGATCGTGGCCAGTGCATAAAAGTGATCCATGTGGTGCACTCTCCACACCAACTATGTATGCCCGTGAGGTGACGCCTAGTAAGCGCCCACACGGGAAAAATATATCTTCATCATTACTGATGTCCGACTCGCCTCAATTTTTGTAAATGATTAACCCGATTCGGCCCGATAAAAATATTTTCGGCCCGGCTCGATGATCGACTCGAAATCGTGTGCATCCCTAAGTCTGAAGTTTTGATCAGTTTGACATTTGTAATATTTTATCGTCCGGTTTTATTACTTCTCTGAATATTTTTCTTTATTTGGCCCCTTGGTTTTCATTTTTTTCTGACACGATTTTCAAAATTATAATTGCAATTGGTTTTTCCTTGCTATCTAACAAAATATTTTTGACAGAGGTCTGTTTTAGCTTAAAACACGTTAATACAGTGGGGGATTACGGCTCAATCGAATTAAAGGAAAATAGTAAAAAAATACGAATGTATATGCTGAATAACGAATATTAATAAAAAAATAAAATGGTATAATTGAGATATTTCGGAAATAAAGGGTTTTTTGTTATAGCGCTTCGACACTAATATGAAAATATTTTGATTGGCGACCGAGAGACCACCTACACATGCATTACAAATAGCGTGTTAGGAGGTGGGGATTACTGCCAATGGAAGTTAAGAAATTCAAATTCGAAAGGAGGGGCTAACATTCCTGTACAGCAGTTTTCAAACAGTTTTTATTTTAACATAAATTTCTTGCATTAAACTTAATAATTTAAATACACCTGTAATTATAAAGTATGTAGACTTATACAGTGTTATAATATTCATTTATTTTTATGTAAATATAACTTAAAATAGCATATATTTCAAGAACATTTAGGTCCATGATGAAAACAGTTTGATATAAAAACACATAAATGTGACGTCACGTCAATCTTTTCAAAATTCGGGAGACCATAATTCGCTTATTAATAGGAATTTTTTCACCGGATTTTCATCAATAGTCTTAGTTTTCCTAATATTTTCAGATGAAATTATAAAAAAAAAAAATGGTGTAATCCCCCATTCCAGTCAATATGAACAAAATTTGCTACGTTGAAAATTATTATTTATTAACAATAAAAATTTACAGTATTTTGTTATAACAAGAAAATAAAAAATACTTTGGAGAGAAATAGATATAGAGATATCAAAATAACAGTAGCAGCATAGCAGTGGCTGTGTGATGTAATGATCGAATATCGGATAAACGTTCAGAGACTGCGATAAATGTGGGTTGAACAGAGGGCGACAGTTTTTACGTGGGTGTTATAGCTTTGTTACTGAATGGATGTGGTTCGTATTAAGATAGAACATTTTCCAATATAAAGCGTGAATTACGTTATAATTTTCAAGCGAAATATTTCTTTCATTTTTTTTTTTCAGATTTGTTCTGGTTTCACAACTATATTCTTAAATTTTGCTAATAGTACGTATACAGGAATGCAAGATTGACCAAAATCCAAGGTTTCTTAAAACACCCAACTGTATATATATATATATATATATATATATATATATATATATATATATATATATATATATATATATATATATATATTACTGCACAATATTCAGTTTTTCAATTGTGTTAAATTTATTACCTATATTTTTTTAGATATTTGTAAAATTACTGAGAATAAGAAAATCAGGTCACGTGGTCGCGAATCTGGAGAACAAGGTTCGATCCCGACCGACGCCAAATATTTCGAATTTTAAATGGCACAAAAATGACCCCTGTGGTGCACTCTCCACGCCAGCAATGAGTGCCCGTGAGGTGACGCCCGCACGGTACAATGTCATCATCATTACCGAAATCTGTATACAACACAGATTGGCACACTCAGAAATGGGTAATATGCCGTGGTGCACTCTCCACGCCAGATATAAGTGCCCGTGAGTTGACGCCTGGCAAGCGCCCACACGGTATAAATATGTCATCAACATTACTGATATATTTATTTATTTATTTATTTATTTGTTATTTGAAATTAAGTTACATTTTTTAATAATTTTTTTTAAGTATCATTGTAAATGAAAATATGAAATTAACCAAAAAGCATTTTGACTACAATTTGAATTTAAAACATTTTTGTCAAAAATTAATTGGTTACTTTTGCGCAAGGAAAACCTGATTTCTTATATTAAACGACTATGGACAGATTTTTAATTAACACCCCGTATGTATCTTATTTTTAATAATTCTACACACAAAAATTAGTGAATCTGATGATTCACTATAGCTAGTGTACCAACAGATGTACATTATTTTTAGTCTTAAAAATAACATTACAATTTATTTTAGAATTCCATAGTTTTAATTAGTGAAATAGTAAAAATATAATTTTCACTACGTGTTAAAATTATACAATACAAATTTAATACGGGCGTTTTTGTTGTTACTGTGTAGCGTGACCTTGGTATTCGATTTCAATTTTTAAATGTTTATTTTTTTAATACTTTAACAACAATTTAATAAGATTTTAGCAAATAATATCTGATATTATTAGGTACTGTACATAGTAAAGTACAATTACAAAAAAATTAATGATTTTTTTCCTGCCCAACACTGAAAGTAAGTAATATATCTGAACTTACACAGAAAAAAAAACCATCGAAATTAACTAAATAAATTCCTTATTTTTCAGCCTACTAATATGTTTCGTTAAAATATCTAAGTTGATTTAGTTATATTTTCTAAATTTGTAATAACAAATAGTAAAATTAAATACAAAATTAGATGAAATGATTACATTTTTATCGTAATAAGTATTGAACTAAATATAAATAAAGATATGAACTAAATATGTATTTCAATTTTTTATTTAATTACCTCATTCATTAGATAAATTACCAAAAATTGTAGGACAAAAATAATGAAGCCAATATATAGTAAAATAAAATAAAATAAGTACCTAATCAAAGTAACCATTTGCATATTTAAATTAACGATTTTTTACAAAATATTTATTATCTATTTCGGATTAGATAAAATGCTAAAGTAAGATTTGTAAATTATACTAAATTATTAGACATATTGCCTAATAAAATAATATTTAAATATAATTATACAAAATTTCAATTCTTTTTTTTCTGTGTATGTGGGATTCATGCCAACTCTTTTTAGGGCATGACAGAATTTTCTACAATTGTGCGGGTGTTCTATAAAAATTTTGGTGGCAGCAGTGCATTGACCTCTAGAATGGTTAGCAGTAATTTAGTTCTAATGCCGTAGTAATCCATTTAATTTCTAACACATTTCTAGCTAATCCTTACACAAAAGGACGAAATTATAATCACGCATGGAATGCGCAGACTTTATCATCACAGAATTTAGCAGTTCATAGAAAATGGAATGAAGTTTAAACCTAGGTTGCTTGAGCCATAAACCTTGGTATACGCCCGCTGTGGTTACTGAAATCTATGTATTATCTATTCAATAAATTGGCGTTTAAAAAAAATCGCGATGACAATATCAAAAATATCTTATATTTATTATTTCCAATTTTCGAAACGAATAAACGAAACCCCTGCAAAGTGCACTCTTCATAATAGTTTTGAGTGCTCATAAAATATTTTCTTGATTACGAAACATGTGACTTAAAGCAGAGAGGCACACCCATCGCCCTAATAGTGGGTAATTAGTTGTAATGACATATTGTATATTTAGTAACAATATTAACATATAGGTAAGGAACAAATTGAAGACATTCATGTTTAAATCAAATTTATTACTATGTGAAATTTATGATCAATGCAATATAAAAGTAACCCAAATTCCGTCCAACCATGCTTTACACTCTAATTTTATAATTGTTTATATTATATTTTACATTATATATTGCTATTTAAAGATTTATATTAGAATTAAACGTACCTACCAAACACTTCTTTTTTTATAAATAAATCATGGAATACATATTGTATAAAACTTGATAATTTTATTTTTGGGTCAAATCAATGATTTGGCTAAACCTTTTGACACAGATTTTAGGTAGATATTGGTTCAAAAGATTGAACTAACATTATACTATTTTTTTATTATAACCTATTTGGTAAACTACGAATTTCGCAATATATTAAGTAAGTGGATTTATTATATTTTATAAAAATAAAAAGAAACCTCGAAAAACAAAATATACAGATTAAATGAAGATATGAAAAGTATTTTTACTTTTGACAAGTAGGTAGGTACATTAAAATATATGCAACCTTTTCAACAGGAAAGCATTTTAGATATATGCTTTGTAGGAAATTTCATATAATTATTTTTAATAATAATATATTATTTCAATCACAAAATACATATCTGTTCCTTTTTAAAAGATTTATATCTATCATACACAAAAATATCTTATTGACCATAAAATGATGGATTGGTTAAAACGTATAATTTTTAAGTAATTACTAGAAAAGTAACCATTATACATACAATTTAGTAGAGTAATATGAACGAATTACATACATAAATTAGTATTCTATTCCAAAAGCATGTATTGACTGCATGGTAAAATAAATTTTAACAGTTGGAAATCCGATATTACTTATAACATTTGTTGGATAAATTAGAAAATGTGTCGCCTCCCAAAAGTTTTTGTAATAAAACGTAACCTACATTTAGTAATCAATGTTCTAGTTCATAAACTTGATTAAAATGAATACTAGGATAAACATATGTATGCAAATTTGAACAAAACAGCAAACCATAAATTGTAACCTCATTCACATGTAGAAATCATTGGTGACAATAATAAGTAAGAAAGAAAAAGAGAGTATTTTGATGAAGGTATTACGTCGATTTTTCACAGCTAGTGAAAATAGGCTCTATGTCAAGGCAGCATAAGACAATGTGTGTATGTCATCTTTGCAAATGTAAAGAGAAATGTTAGTACCTAGCGTCTTTTTTGTCTTCTGGGTTAATAACTGCACCGTCTTCAGTGGGTGTGGGGACTTGTTCCTCTTGTTCACCCTTAGCAGAACCCATCCACGAGCTGACTTGGTTTGTTAAACCCGAAAACATTTTTGCGGATGGCTGTTACTGACTTAACTAAGCACTACACTATCGAAACAGTTAATAAGGTATAGTTTATTGTTTTAAACAACGTTATGTAGGCATAGAATATTCATTCTTTGCCCCACGGAACTAAACAGAATTGCTGGAACCACTCTTTAACGAATACGATGACTCGATGAGCTAGACTGCGCCAAGGACGTTTTGCGACGGAAACAAGTATTGGTATTATTTTCTTAATTGTGCCTCGCGCTCTTCGCGTCTGCGCTGATTCTGTACTGACTACCGCGTTTACATACGCGCATTGCATACAGCCTATATTAACGACCATTTACAATTTATATCAACACTTTTATATCAGTTTTCAAGTAAAAACATGCATACCCATATTTCATAATGATATATTATCTACACAACAACAAACATAACCGTATATAATCATAAAATTATTTTGAAAATATGCTGGAAATTTTATTAATCGCAATTCATTTCAACAAGGGATGTAAATAATAATAAAAAATATTTTCATAATATGTAATCGGTTGATTTTGCAGGTCAAGTAGTCTGAATAAACTGCGTAAAGGTAGTGCACCAAGTCAAGTCAGTATTGATCCGATAAGAGTTGACATGCTTGAAACATGAATCATTTCCCATATACATACATGTGTTTATACATAGATTATAACAAACATTTTGTAACGACCATTAAGGAAGTCAATGAACCATTGAATAAATAATAAGTATATGATGACTCATATAAATAATTTCACGCATTCACTTTTTATTATGGGATATGTGCATAACTTTGTTACAGTTGAATTACAATAAAATATTTAATATACATTAGACTTTTAAATTAGAATAGTTTAAATAATTTGACATTACTTTCGATAAATATTTCCCGTAATAAATTTCACACAATGATTTTTTTTGCAAAAATTAATTGAAATAGTTATATTTTTATTGCCTGAATACCGTATTTGAAAATATAATATTCATAGTATATTTGCAACACATGTGCCGTAAATAACACTTTTACTAGAACGTGCTGACATCTATACGGCATTTTATATTACTTCCAAAATTATTTGCGGTTGCAAACCTATTTTTAAAACTAGACAAAGTTAAATGTTTTCAAAACATATTTTATTTCTCTGAATGTTTACGTTTCATGTGTTACTTTTATAAACTTGAACTTTGTATTAAAGTTTGATAAATATTTTTAGTTAAACAAGATATGATGTGTTATATTATGATAGTTAAGTCACGTTATTTGTTATAATTTTGATAATAATTAATCACCTTATACGGATAATTTGTGGTTAATATGAATCATAAAATTACTGTTCATAATCTCTTTATACAGTTACACAGTAATGATACTAATGATTATTCGTGACACACCCTTAATAGAATGTTCTAGAATCCACAAAAACTGTTTCCCCCGTTCAAAAAAGAGAAATCCCGGTACATTTGGTCACCATATTTCAATACAAACAAGTGACACGTAATACAAAAGTATTTTATAATCGTCGTATCTTTATTGTCTGAAATAGTACCAAATTATCATCATTATCACAGTTTTCAGAACACAAGTCATAGATAATGAGATTTATTATTTAAAGTGGAGACATTTAGAAATTCTTGCAAGTGTTACTCATTTTGAATTGAGCATGCTCAGTACGACGTAAATTGAAATTTTCATCGTTTGTTCTGGGTTTAACGGTTGCCGACGAATCACACAAAAGCAAACCCACAGAGTTCGTTGTTGTTCCCACAATCGTTGAGAAGTTGCTGAACGTACTTGTTGGAGTACATTACTTAAAAAGAAACTAGAAGACTGCTTTATATATTTATACAAATTCTTCATTTACAAGCTTTATATAATAAACGTAAGTAATCCTTTTATTTATTTCATTCAAGACGCGGTAATTTTCATCTGACAGTCTGAAGAGTCTTTTTGGGTGGGTTTTTTGTTCGATTTCTAAGATTATTGGTTAATGGTGCATGGGTAGATATATTTTATTAAAAATTTGTAGAATGCTAATATTTATGTGTTTTGTATAATTTATGTTAAAAGAGATCTTTATTTGATCTATGACTGTATTTAAGGGCAATGCACCCTTATTTAGTAACGCATACCACACAGATTGTCGATTTTGAAGGTCTATTAAAATTAAAAGAAATATTGACAAATATGGTCAAAGATACCGGTTTTTTTTATTATATTGTTCTTTGCCTACTGGTGGTAGGTAGGTTTCAATGACACCGTGGGTTTAATCTGTTATACAAAAAATTATAATTTATTATTTATCCATTGTAAAGTATTTTTACTTACTTTAATTTAAGTAACATCATTTTATTTCAAAAGTAGTGTACAAGAAAATATAGTTTGTTAGGTATTGGATATTTGACTTAATTTAGGGACAATGCACATCTTTTTAGTAAATTTTATCCACAAATTTTGTTTTATTTTGCAAATCAAATAAAAGTATAATATACATTGACAAATATTGTTAAACACTAATTTTTATTGCATTGTTCTTTCGCCGACTAGTGGTAGTTAGGTTTCAATGACAATGTAGCACGAATAAAAAAATGACTTATGTATTTACCGTTTCTAACGTTTGTATTTTTATTTAAAACTAACAAACCAGGAAGTAATTTAGCAGAAAATTTAAATTGTTTATAATTTGATTCAACTAATCTTGCAAAAAAATAAATTATCAGCGTTGTGTTGGACAAAACAACTCAAGTTCGATAACTCTTGTCTTTGTATCTTTATTTTCTCTAAATTTATACTACTAAATATATCAACAGCCAATTGTCTCTCAATTAAACTTTTAATTAAGACAAAGAAGATAATATATTCATTTATATTAATTTCTAAAAATGGTGCTTATCACTTGAACTTTGTTATATTATAACCATTTATAATTTCTCTGGAATTTGTTTTGAAGTGCACTATTTATCATACATTATTAGAATGAATAATGAATTAATCTCAACAGCAACAGCTGTATATTTTTTGTCTTAGAACAAATGTTTGCTTTGACTACTAGATCTTGAATAATCAAATTATTGTGAATACGAATATAAAAAAACAAGTTTTTATGTAAAAAGAAACTTGTAGATTTATTATCACTGTCAATATGAAATTTTTATAAGGAATGCATTGATTGAAAATCCATATTTTAAATAATTTAGATGTATTTGTACCATAGAATTTTCTAGAATTAAAAATTTATGTTGATTATGTTTAATCTGTTTCATGATCAACAAATATTTATATAATTAAATATTATTAATATGTATGTCAGAATTCTACATAAAACATTTATAATCTTAATAAAATTCAGTAAATCTAAAATACATACAAAAGATAATAAAAAGAAAATTTATTAGAGCATGCAAGTATACAAGTAACATTAAAAAGTTGCGAATAAAAATTAGATTGGCTCACCTAGCAATATGTGATAATTGAAAATATGTATATTACCAACTGTTATTATTTAAAACTAAGCACGTTAGTGCTTGTAATAATATGTAGTATTTTAATAATTATTTAAATTAAACATTGATAAAAACAGGCTTTTTATTAAACATTTTATTTAAATTACTTTAAAAAAATTATAGCTGTTATATTATGGTGCGATCAGAATTCATATTTCTTTCTTGTAACATTATTGGACATTGCTAGTATATATATATATATATATATAAAATAATTAAACATGTTAATTATATTTTATACTTCTATACGTACATATCGGCAATTTTTACACTAGATAATATATTGAACGATTTATAGAGTAGAATAGTATACATATATAAATCGTGTAAAACAGAAAATTGTTTTTATACATATTGAACAATAATTTCAAATTTAATAAAACATATTCTATTTTTTATATACATAATTATAACTTGGTTATGTTTACGGCGGAATTTATAAGTTATCAAGAAAAATACCGCCAGCCGGCGGAAATCTACAGAAAATAGTTGTATTCTGCCAGGCCTGCTAAATATACAGTATTGGCCATAAAGATAGTAACTTTTAAAAAATTTCTATTTCTCTGAAGTGAACATAAGAATATTGAAAATAAATTACATAAATAATAACCTCTTAAAATAAGTTTATTTTATGTTAAAATAATTTATATTAAATTTATAGAATTTATTTAATTTGCATAATTCTTACTTTTGTCTGGACATAAAAATAGCAACTACATAATGAATGACTTTATTTTCTCAATTTCAACGTTTATATCGTATAATTGTTTAAAAAATATAAATTAGTACTTCCAAATTATGGGTCGTAATAAGATTTTGACTAAAGAATTTCGCAATTTAATAATTAAATCATATGAAAATGGTGCTTCGCGGAATAAAATGTCGAAGAACTTTAATTTGCATAAATCTACAATAGCACGAATAATAATCCACTTTCGAAGGAAGGGTAATATTGAGCCTTCTATAATTTCTAGTAGACAAAAAAAAAACATCAAACCGAAGCGACAGAATGATAAAACACATATCGTTAAAAATCCGTTGTTATCATCAAAGAAAATTTTAGGCTTTCTACTAAGTAATGTTAAAGATAAAATATCTTCAAGACAGGGAAGAAGAATATTAGTTGCCGGAGAACTTTATAGTCGTCGGCTTGCAAAGAAACCACTTCTTCCGCAGAAGAACGTTAAGGCCCGATTATTTTTTTGCAGAAAATCATGTAAACTGGACAACTGACATGTGGAAAAGAGTATTATTTAGTGATGAACTAAGATTAATTGACAGAAATGTAATAACAAAATTACTTGAATTCATGATGAAACGAGAAGAAGTAATAAATTCTCGTGGTTCCGGTTATTACACTAAATATTAGAAAATTTAGTTTTTATATTAATTTTATAAAAGTTGCTATTTTTATTTTTCTGTCCAAATAAAAAATTTTTTTTGCACATAAATCAATTTTTAAGAATAAAAGAAGTATTTCGAACTTTCATTGTCTTTATTTTTTTTTGAGTTACACAAAGTTTCGATTGATAAAATCTCCAATTGTTATCAAGTGAATCAATTTTCGTTAGTATAATGCAAATTATTTTAATGTAAATTAAACTTGGTTCAAGACACTAATACTGCAGTAATTTATTTCTGAAATCCCAGTTTTTACATTAGAGCAATTGAATTTTTTTTGAGTTGCTATCTTTATGGCCAATACTGTATTAGGTTTATCGGCGGTTGTTATTATAATCGTGATAATTCCGCTTTACGGCGGAATTCTCGGTTTGCGTATATAATACCGCCGACGAACATTTAGCCACGCATTAGGAGAAATGCATTTATTGATGAGGATTGTACAGTTTAATAATAATTATAACTAATTTAATTAATATTTAAAATTTATTTTTGATGGTATCTGCTTTTATTTCTCACCTACGATGTAACAAATAATTTTTTTATTTCGCATTTTTTATAGTTTATTTTCTTCATTTTACTTTTAAAAAACTTGATTTGGATATAAATTGCGGTGGCTGATAACAAACCACATAGGTACTTGCTTGACAGTTGACAAACAACATATGTATGTATGAATGTAATTTGTGTTTCATAAACGAATATTCTCTATATTCGGAAAATTGCTAAATGTAAATGTGACAACTATTATGGGACAAGGGACAGAGGTAGTATTTGTTAATTTTGTAGACTTAGTAAGATTATGGACAAATATCTGCATATCTTGTTTAGTGAAATTATTTCTGCTTTACATTATTTGTTTTTAGTTTTATTCTTTTTTTTCCATCATTTTAGTTTTCTAGACAATTAATTTCTAGTTTATCCTTTTTCATTTTTATGTGATATCCAAATTAAATCAAACTTTAATTATTTCGTTTCTAATTAGATCCATTTTTGCTATGTCTTGTTAAATATTTAACCTTGACCAGATATACTTGATGGCGTCCTTTGAATATTACAATTATGTTAAAATAGGAATAGTATATTGGTTGAATATAGTTGGGTTTGATGAATTTAACTTTGCAGCATAGGCGTCTACTCTAGTGGCCGAGTATTTTTGATCCCATTCGACAATGTACAGAGAGCGGTAATTTTTAAAAAAAAAATCAAGATACCTACTTTTAAAACAAACTATGGATTGGTTGAGTGCTGTGCCGTACAATTTATAAATAAAATAAATATCATCACGGCATATTACCCATTTCTGAGTGTGCCAATCTGCTTTATTGTGCATATTTGTACCGTGCGGGCGCTTACCAGGCGTCATCTCACGGGCGCTCATTGCTGACGTGGAGAGTGCACCACAGGGGTCACAATTTATAGAATTTATAATTCTCTGATTCTCCGATGTCAGTTTGCATTGGAGCTCACAGGGCACATTTTAAACACATACAAAATAAAATAAATATTTTAATGTTATCATATTTTATTCTTTTGTTCTAAAAGTAGGTATCTTGATAAATTATTTTTAGTTACTGATATTTATGTAACATTGATCCCTTGTAAATTCCGTAACTAAAAGGAATAGGTACCTATGTTCATATTTTTTAAGATTAAGGCTTAATTTAATGATAAGGTTA
This sequence comes from Ophonus ardosiacus, assembly GCA_943142095.1. Taxonomy (NCBI): domain Eukaryota; kingdom Metazoa; phylum Arthropoda; class Insecta; order Coleoptera; family Carabidae; genus Ophonus; species Ophonus ardosiacus. The sequence goes on along the minus strand of OW964833.1, from coordinate 43,400,944 downwards.
AACAGATTTACTAACAGTTACTCGATTTTCATTTTTGAAATAGTCGCATACTATACCGTATGTCCACGGATCGAGTTCCAAAGAGGAAAAACTTTTTTATTTTTTATTTCACAAAAAAAAAATGTATTCTTGATAAAAGTTTTTGGATGTCTCGAAACGGCCAATTCAGTTTTAACATTTTCAAATTTTCTTTTAGTTTCAGATAAAAATCGAAAATTGGTCGTTTGAGTTGAAAATTATAGTCTCAAAAAATAAGTTTGCGTTGTCATGGTAATTGCCGTTATTTATTTATTTTCATTAACTGTCAGTTATAAAAATTAACCATAATTGTTGAAAATGTTGTCAAAAGACGAACGAATTTACTTAATTCTATGCTATGGCAAAGGTAATAAAGCGATCAGTCGAGTTGTCGAAGAATTTAATCAAAAGTTTCCGGATATTTATATCTCAAATAGAGGTTGTGTTAACAATTACCATAACAACGCAAACTTATTTTTTGGGACTTTCAACTAAAACGAACAATTTTCTATTTTTATCTAAAACTAAAAGAAAATTTGAAAATGTTAAAACTGAATTGGTCGTTTCGGGACATCCAAAAACTTTTATCAAGAATACATTTTGTTGTAAAATAAAAAATAAAAAAGTTTTTCCTCTTTGGAACTCGATCCGTGGACATACTGTAGCTTTAAATAAATTTAAAAATTTTAGTAACCAACAATTCAGAATTTTATTCTCTAAATCTCTTTGTAAAACACCGCATAAAGATTTACGGGACAGTTAATTTTTGAAAAAAGTTTTTCCCTTGTTAAATGTCTATCATGGATTCTTGTGTTCACCCTGTATATCAAAATATTTATCTTTATTTTCATGTAAATAAAAATAAATAAGTACATGGCTTATTCAAAAACAAAATTGTAGAAATGCAGAAAAAATAAGTTATAAAAATAAAAAATTAGTACCCATTTCTGTGATACGGCCTTCGACCTTACACAGTTGTATTGTTTTTGTGACTTTTATATTTAATTATTTGTTAAAACTAGTCAGTATGTCTCTATAAGTCGTACAGTGCAATTCGTAGAATAAAACGGGAGTTAATCTGAAGCCATCATGGAAAAGTAAAGAGTGAACTTACAATATATTGATAATATTTATAATAATTTATTATTTTAAAATAAATGCTTTATTTAATAGTGACTAATATATTATGTGGAGGCTGTATTATACAGGGTGGTGACCAGCAAACAGGATTGTAACATGTAAAATCATACTTCAAGTAAAAGTTGTAGAGGATAAAATTCTACATATGGATCAATAAGTAAAAATTAATTTTGCGTGCTTAATAACGGCTGAAATTAGATATGAAAATGTTGAAAATCATCCCAAAAATAGCAATAGCCATGGAGTTGAGACAAAATAACAAATGTCTAACGGTTTATCTGTCAAGTTAGGTTAGTTTATTTTTATTTGGCATTATTTGAAATTTTTGTTCTTGTGATCAATTATCTATTAATTTAAATTGGTAATAAATTGTTCACTTCAACAGAAATTATAATTAATAATAAAAATATATAAAGCTAAATCAACAGTTAAATCGTTAAAAATTTGTTAATTTTTGTTCCAATTCCATGGGTATTGCTATTTCTTAGGTGATTTTTGACCTTTTTATTCAATAAATTGTTCACTTCAACAGAAATTATAATTAATAATAAAAATACATTAAATTAAATCGACAGTTAAACCGTTAAAAATTTGTACATTTTGTTCCAATTCCATGGGTATTGCTATTTCTTAGGTGATTTTTGACCTTTTTATTCAATAAATTGTTCACTTCAACAGAAATTATAATAAATAATAAAAATACATAAAATTAAATCGACAGTTAAACCGTTAAAAATTTGTACATTTTGTTCCAATTCCATGGCTATTGCTAGTTCTGAGGTGATTTTTGATCTTTTTTTGTTCTACGACTTCTATTGAAGCTTTTTTACCTAAATTTAGGGAAGCAGGAAATTACGAAAATATGATTTTACATGTTCGGCTGTGTCGGTCACCATCTTGTACGAGCCCCGTCGCACATCAGTTTGCCCATGATACAAATAATAACTAACCAATTGTCGCCAATTTTTATTAATATTACAGACATTTTGCGTTCTAATGACACATATGTTTTCTTATATATTTCATTGTTATTTTTTTGTAAAATGAAGTAATACTTAGTTTTGCCAAAATATTTATATTAAATATTTTTAAATGAAAGTTCGTTTAATTTTGAAGCAATTCGTGGTATCAAAGAGTCATAATTGTTTTTTGTATAACTGCATTTGATTTTTAAATAAACCTATAGCTATCTTTCTCAAACCAGTTTCTGTAGTAGGCTGCGCGAGAAAGATACCAATAGTGTGACGTCACCTGTGGCCTGGAAATAAATTTAAATATCTCGCAAAGTAATTATTAATTTTTTTTTTATCTTAATCGTTATTTATTGAGTTGTACTTTAAGGATAAAGTGTACATTTTATTATATTTTGTTATGGTTTATGGGCCTATTCAGGAAATATTGAAAAAAAAAATAATGAATTTAAACCGTAAGATTGTGAGGTTTTATTAAATAAAATGTCTAACAGCCCGATTCACAAAAAAGTTTAAGTTAATCCTCATTTTTGGATTAGTGAATTCTATTCTATTCCGGTATTATCAAAAAAGGTAGATACTAGGAATAAATTAGACTATATTTTACGAAATAAATTGTTAAAATTAGAGTAGAATGGGGTATTCCACCATAACAAAAAAATTTTAAAAAATTCAATTTGACATAAAGTATGGCTCAATAAATAATAGTTAAAACAATGAAAACATTTTTTAAATAATTATGAGATATTTCATATTTGCTAAAAGAGAAAATTGACGTCATACAATTGTTATCTTTCTTTCGCAGCGTACTCAGAGCAGTGTGTGTGAGAAAGACAAGTGTAGGGGCAAATGTGACGTTACACTGATTTCTCGAAAATAAAATACTGTTAAACTAGGAACAATTAAGATTTTTTAATACTATGAATTGCTTCAAAACTGAATGAAGTTTTATTTAAAATAATAAAAAAAATTGAGTGGAATACCCCATTCGCTAATCCAAAAATGAGTATTAGCTTAAACTTTTTTGTGAATCGGGCTGTAAAAGTATTATAGTAGTAATTTACAATAGAAAACGATGTTATCCAATTTTGACAAATAATATGAAATTAATAAATCGATTTCTGTTACGGTTATACCGTTAAATTTTTAATCTTTAGCTAAAAATTTAATTTAAAATTACGCTATAATTAAAAATATTAATTTTAAATAAAAAGTAAAGATTTATTTATTTATTATTACAAATTCTATTACTTAAGTCATGATAAATGAATTTTTAACAAGTGGGCGAACTGATGTGCGTATACAGGATGTCTCAATAAGCTTGCTCACTATTGGTAACTTTTTTATTTGAAGAGATACGAGGTTGGTTAAATTAGCAAAATTGTGCCATTTTATATTAGAAAATTGATCATATAGACAAAATAAAAATTGTGTCAGCGGTTCCCAAAATTTGGGATAGAATATTTATTTTATTTATTAAGTTATTAGAAAGAGTATTTTTTTCTCTTTCCAATAAGGTAATGTTGTTTATGTACAATTTTTTCAAATAAAAGAGTTATTTACGTTTAAAGATAAAAATTACCTTTTATTAGTTTAGGTCAAGTAAACTATGGAAACAATTGTCATTTATAAAATTATTATTTTATTAATTTATTTTACAGTAATAACAAAACAAAGAAAATATTCAAATTGAAAGCCATTATTTCTTTCGCACATTTAAACTCTTTTGGAAAGAGAACCGACCGTTCTACGTAACTGGTGTCTAGATATAACTTTACATATAGCACGATCATATCTAACTTTTCTTCATTTGTAAAGTTATTAAACATTATTAAATACAGAGAACTTTACGGGAGAAATTATTAAACGTCAAACAAACAAAGAATCAATTGTTTCCATGGCTTACTTGACCAAAAAACTAATAAAATAGTTTACGAAATTTAAATTTTTTACCGTAAATAATTCGTTTATTTGAAAAAAATGTACATAAACAACATTAGCTTATTGGAAAGAGAAAAAAATACTCTTTGCAATAAGACAATAAAAAATATATGGTTCCATTTAAAAAATATATATATTGTCCCAAATTTTGAGAACCGCTGACACAAATTTTATTTTGTCTACGTGACCAATTTTCTAATATAAAATGGCACAATTTTACTCATTTAACCAACCTCGTACCTCTTCAAATAAAAAAGTTACCAATAGTGAGCAAGCTTATTGAGACACCCTGTATACAATGTTAATAGTATCAAATTAAAATATTTTTCCCTTTCAGCAAAATGACTTCGACCAACATCAATATCGGCATCAACGAAGCACGCAACTCAAGCCGTGTGCTTAAGCCTCCAGGTGGCGGCCACTCCGACATCTTCGGCATTCACCCCGGAGAAGAGATAAAAACTCCCAAGGCTAAAAACCATCAGAAGTCCTCAATCAGTGAGGTATTCGGTTCAAACGAACCCGTTCACAAGAAGCAAGAAATTAAGATTGTAGATGTGCCGGACAACAAGGAACTAGACAGAATTGAGAGGGAAAATGAGGCCCCTAAGCCTCCGCTAAACACCCCACAACGCACTCGTGTGCCCCCGGGGGGTTTCTCATCTGGATTGTGGTGAAGCGAGATTCTGTTCCTAAATTCATTAAATTCATGTGATATTTTGTATCATGGCACGACTAGAAATCTCCAGTAGTTGAATTTCAGTTTGTATTTATTTCAGGATTACATACAATAAAATTCACGTATTTTCAAATTCAAGCCTTTTTATTTTCTTTTTATATATTTATTTTTCAGATTATGTACATTTGTTGATTTTCAGTTCTAAACTACACACAGGGTAATTTTTTTCAAAGTGTACATAGGATATTAACATGGGAATCAGTTTTTTGGAAACTCATAAATTAATTTTAAATTTTATTTCTTTTCCTATTAATAGCAGTAGCTATGCCAAATTTGAACAAAAAGATAAACAAATGCTTGACATTTTATCTATTAGAATAGGTTAATTGACATAAGTCAAAAGTAATATCTCTTGACAATGTCAATTAACCTATTCTGACAGATAAAATGCCAAGCACTTGTTTATCTTTTTGTTCAAATTCGGCATTTCTATTGCTATTAATAGGGAAATGAATAAGTTTTAAATTAATTTATGGGCATTTATTGCATGAAACACACGAAAACTTTTACACAGACTTCTTCAAATCACGACCTATGCATTTCTCGACTCCACAAATCTAGGCCATGAATTTGGCGCGTACCGAAATGCTCAAATCTCGACATACCGTTCGACAAGATGGCTGACTAGTACACTGTGGAGTGTAAAATGAATTAGGATTAGGTTACGTTATTGGTAGGTAGTATTTTTTTATTATATTGTACTCCGGAGTGTACTTGTCAGCCATCTTGTTTAACGGTGCGCAAGTGAAAATTTGAGCATTTCCATACGCACCAACTTCATGAGCTAGATTTGCGGAGTCGAGAAATGCATAACATGTGATTTAAAGAAGGCTATGTAAAAGTTTTCATGTGTTTCATGCAATTTCTTTAAGCCTATAAATTAATTTTAAAACTTATTCATTTCCCTATTAATAGCAATAGAAATGCTGAATTTGAACAAAAAGATAAACAAGTGCTTGACATTTTATCTGTCAGAATAGGTTAATTGACATTGTCAAGAGACATTACTTTTGACATGTTAATTAACTTATTCTGACAAAATATCAAGCATTTGTTTATTTTTTGTTCAAATTTGGCATGGCTACTGCTATTAATAGGAAAAGAAATAAAATTTAAAATTAATTTATGGGCATAAAATATTGGATAATTTCCACGTATTTGGTATTTTCGGATGGGGCATATTTTTATCTTTGTATTAACAGGTTTGCAAAAAACTGATTTCCCATGGTAATCTCCTATGTACACCTTAAAATAATCACCCTGTATAGTTCAATCCACGTATAAATATTCCAACTGCTAACAAATATGCAATACAAGTCGTCTGTAAATTATATATTCTAACAATTTTATTTTATATTATTTTCTGAAACTCACATATTTTTATTGTAAATGTAAAATTTTAAGTACTTTATTTAATTGAACGAGATATGAATTTTTAATTTTAACGAATGTAACGGAGGAGCTGATGCAATTTATAAATACAGGGTGTTATTTATGTAAGCTTACAACGCTCAGCCGACAGATAGTGAATCTGGCAATAATTTTTGTTTTACATGCTTTGTATAAGAACTGGGGCCCCTTAAAACTGATCAATTATATTTAATTTTTTTTTAATGTTGATTACTAAAACTAACGTGAGACACTTTTTTGCATTAGTGTATAATTTATATTTACTATATTGAATATCTAAAAGCCAATTACTTTAATGACATGTAGTTTTTCATTGTGAAACTTTCAAATACCTATTATCTACCGCGACGCCAATGATCTTAAATGTCAAATGTGACAGTCCCGTTTTTTTTAGTCAGACAACGTCAATTTCGATGATATCGGAATTATTCCTCATTGGTCTACTTCAAATTTCTGCTGCTATATGAAAAGAGTTAAGACGATCCTACAGCAGTCCTCAAAATAATGTAAAACATGAGATTCCCGCGAAACGGTACAGTCCGCCCTATTAAACTATTCATTACAAATTATACGTATTATGAAAGGGGAACACACGCATCGTCCTAATGTTCATTCATCAACAAGTTCAATTCTCACTTCGTTCAGTTTCATAACGTTCAAATCTACAAAACGTTCATCCATGAAGTTGGCGCGTATCAAAACGATTTCTCGCGCGCTTCCAAAATTATTTGCGCCGCTCTTTTGAAATGAAGACATGCTCTTTACAGAAAAATACGGTAAAATAATCTTCCTGTTCTTTTGTTTGAAATAATTTCCTACGAGAATAAAAATTGTAATTTCAAAAATTCAAATAAAAGTAGTATTTATGTTAAGTAAGATTATTTCACTGTAAAGAGCACTCAGAGTAGGTAGAAGCATTGATCTTTTATACTATATTACGATAGTATATATAATCAATATAGTACATATAATCAATGGTAGAAGTACCAGGCGATGTATGTCTTCATTCCAATAGAGCGGCGCAAAAAATATCTTGTTGATATTAAATATTATAAAGCAAATAGTGAGCGATATGCCTCTTTGTCACAATGGGGTATGTGACTAAATTTTGATTTTTACATATATGATACTAGACCAAAATATAAAATACCTGTATTTTTTTTAGACTGTCTTCTTCTACCATTCTACCCTACTGACGTCACAGATCCCTTCTCCAAAACATTAAATTGCTAGTAACAATATTATTACAAACTAATGTTTAGTTTTTATTATTATAATGAGAAGCTATAGAGGTTTGTTTTTATATATTATGACATATATTGAAATTCGATTATGGTCACATACCCCATTACGATATTTGTTTTGTATTGCTGGACCAGACGGAGTCAATTTTTACTAAAATTTAAATATATACACTTAAATTTTAGTAATATTAAACAAATGCTGTAATCTAATAATTTGTATTTGATGTAGGATTTTATTTTTAAACATTTTTGTCATTTGTAATGTCAGATCAGTATAAAAGAAACGTTGTTTCTCTGTTCTATATACCGATAATTTAATTAACTACTTGGAAAATAGTAAAGATCGAACAACGATTAAAATACCATTAGTGCAAAACCACTAACAAAATTTATGTTTTTTTTTGTTCGTTCTTAATTAATATTGCAAGTCCTGATACAAAACATCACAGTTTGAAATATTATACTATAATAGATACTAAAATATCTTATGAATTAAAAAATAGTATAATATATAATTTTCTTCGTAATACATAATGAAATGAATACTGCCTTATTCCTAAAAGTAGACTGTATGCAATACACTTTTGTAAAGTGGATTGTATTTAGTTAGATACTTTAAAAGCACATTAGACGAAAAATATTGAAGAAAACTTTCGCTTAGTCAATGTTTTTGCTAGATTTATAATAAAAATTACGTATTTGGTGAAATGGATGATGAAAAATATTGTCATTAAAAAACTATAAAGGATAGTGGGGGTTACAGGTGAACATAGAGTTTTAATTTTGGGAAATTTCCTGCTCTTGTGTTAATTTTACAACAAAACTATGGAGTGCAAAGTTTTACAGAATTAAAAGTTGAACCCAAAACTGTTTTTACATGTTTGGTTTCTACACAATTTTAATGCAACAAGTGTAAAAAGAATAGTTTTATTGCACGAATGGGAAAGTTTGCCCGAACGAGCCTATGAGTGAAATAAGACTCTTTACTTGAGTTGCATACAATTTTTTTTACGTCTGCAAAAAAGTATGAAAAAAGTGCCGTAACGTTTCATTATTTCACTCCGCAGCGTTAAAAAGTGCACTATTTTCACACTTTTATTGTGTTAAAAAAGACATATTTTATAAATTCATTTTAATAAAAAAAAAGTGTACTATTTTTAACAGACTTAAAAAAAGAAATTTAAAAAGTTCTGTTAATTAGTAGTAATGGCTATGACTTATGACATAAAAAACAATATTATTTTATTTATTTTAAAATTTTTTGAGAGAAATTAAATAATGATTATTCGAATGAGAAACGTGTCTTAATTATAAAGAAATATTATGGTAAATACAGTGATAAAAAAATTATTTTTCATAAGTTATGTTGACATTTGACGTTTATAAATAATTTATAAAAACCAGAAAAAAAGAAAACAAGTGCCATGGCTATTGCTATTTATTGACGGAACATTTTAAATTTCTTTTTAATGGCACAAAAGTGACCCCTGTGGTGCACTCTCCACGCCAGCAATGAGTGCCCGTGAGGTGTCGCCTGGTAAGCGCCCGCGCGGTACAAATATGTCATCAACATTACCGGTATCTGCGATAAAGCAGATTGGCAAACCCAGAAATGGTTAATATGCCGTGATGATATATTTATTTATTTATTTTAATGAAATATATAAAATAGTTTTGTATGCAACTTTTAATTCTTTAAAACTTTTCATTTAGAGCAGAAAATTGTATAAAACTAAAAACCAATGTTAAATCCCTATGTTCAGCCCTAACCGCCACTACCCGGTAGGTACCTAACTTTCTATGAAAATGATGCTATAGCTTTGCAAAATTTATACATCTATAACTGTATGGATAAATGTTACCTCTATATAAGGCTTTAAAATTTTTATTTAGGATATATGGTTGAATATTATAAAAACAAAAAAGCTAACTTTATTTTTCATAACTATTTTGGTAACAAAAATATTAGTCAATTTAAAATATTTTGAAATTTGGATGTTTATCTTAAAAATTAAAATATATTTATATTTTGTAATATCGCAACATATATGATATTATATTAATACGACGAAGTGTGTGCTTTTTTATACATTTATAATATGGCTTTTATACATAACATGTAACTTAATTTCTATGTCAATTTATTTGTACTACATATTGTTATTCTATTATATATCAATAAAGCATCAAATAAACTTTTCCGTCTATTTATCCTAACAAAAGTGAAGCCGAATTAACACTTTAATGGACCCATAAACCAATTTTTAAAAATATTTTTAAATGAAAGTTCGTTTAATTTTAAAGCAATTCGTGGTATCAAAAAGTCATAACTGTTTTTTGTATAGCTGCATTTGATTTTTAAAGAAACCTATAGCTATCTTTCTCACACTAGTTTCTGTAGTAGGCTGCGCGAGAAAGATACCAATAGTGTGACGTCATCTGTGGCCTGGAAATAAATTCAAATATCTCGCAAAGTAATTATTAAAAAAATGTGTTTTTTAATCATTATTTATTGAGTAGTACTTTAAGGATAAAGTGTACATTTTATTATTTTTTGTTATGGTTTATGGGCCTATTATTAATTTTTAAAAATTTTGAAATTTGTATGTATTCTTTGCCATGACATTTGTCGTGTGTTTGTTTGAGGAAATATTTTGAATTTTACCTGGTGTATTATTTGTTTTGATTATTTCGAACAATTCGAATTGTCTAAAATTCATAAAAGTAAATTTAAATATAAATAATATTTTTTATTTTTCTAATTCTTTGACAATTCAAAATGGATTGTCCAAAAAGATGTTAAAGTCTGTTCGCTCCTAGCTGAAACAAGCCGATAATTTATTACCACAAACCATAAACCACTTTCTTGAGCCTTTGTTCATCAAACGGCGGTCAGTTGTAAATGGAGTGTTGAACAAGGATTGTATTCAGTTCGTTTTGATATATGCGTTTGTAAATTTTTAACAGAATTTTTTGAAATTATTTTGAAATGTATTTACAGCTAGGTATTATCATTGAATACGTATAATTAAGAATTACCTGGAAAGACGTTTTCGGCTAATGACATTGTTTTCGGGTTTGGCTATCATCATAATTTCTAGGAATTATTTAATCTACTATTCATTTAAGTCACCCTTGATTGAATTTCGTTCCTTTATAATCCCGGTTTTCTTTCGTCTTAACTCAGTTTACATGTAACATTAGTTAGCAGCGATTGTAAGTGAAATTTTAAATTTGTATATATTTCCCTGACAATCCTAAGCCTGTAAAAAGTGTGAAGGAAAGTTGCCATTATTTGATTATTTTATGACGAGTATAACTGTATACTTGTAATAATGACATTTTCCCTTACTTATGCAGATTTCGAATACGTCCCTGTTCCACACTACCTCAGGATTTTCTATTTGTTTGTGGTAATATCTATTGGGGTAATAAAATATCGGCTTGTTTCAGCTAGGAGCGAACAGACTATACCACTTATATGGTAAATGGTACTACATAATTTTAAATTTTCTTTTGTTGCAGACTAGATTTGGCCACCCAACTTAATTTGGAAGAGAAAAGGTAGGTAGGTCTAGCAGCTTTGATGGGCGTGTTTGGGTCACCTTCAATGGTAAGAAAAAAGTGCGCACAAATTTCTCATGCAGTCGACGGATAGTTAAACATGGTTAAACGGCTTGGAGGGTCCTTATGAAACCATTGCTGAATTTTTTTTCTTACTATTGAGGGTGACCCAAACACTTCCATTCAAGCTGCTATCTTCCTTCTCTCTTCTAAATTAAGTTGGGTGGCCATATCTAGCCTGCAACAAAAGAAAATTTAAAATTATGTAGTATCATATAAGTGTAACATCTTTTTGGACAACCCTGTAATTAAAAACAAATGATAAGTCAGGTAAACGTCAAAATAAACCTTCAAACAAAGAAGGCACAAATGTCATGGCAAACTGATACTACCTACATACATACAATATCATAATTTTCAAGTGGCGCCCATTTCTACGACATGGGAAATGGCACTAGGTCTGAGATAGAGATGCATTCGGGCCTGGCCGGACCGGGCTTTGAGGTTTAGATCGACTCGGCCCGAAAATAAAAATTGCCGGCCCGATTTGAAGATCGACTCGACAAAAAATTAGCTGGCCCGGCTCGAAAATTGACTCGCAATCGGGCCGGGCCAAAGCACGAAATTGGGTTCATCCGACATTCCTAATTTGGATTATTATGTGAGGCGAAATGTTTAACTTTTTTCGTGGCAAATTTATAAAAAACCTCTACATCCTTATAACTTTCGACTTTAGTTAACATAAGTTGTTAAAAAACAGACACTTCTAGTGTAAGTTTGTTATAAAAATTACAGACTTACGAGTATTTAATGCTTTGTTTTCCAAAGGCGCCCGAAAATTTCAACTGTTTCACAAATCTTATACAAAAAGATATCATTTACATAAGGATTTTTTTATCTAACTTTATTTCTAAAAAAATACTAGCGGGGTATATTTTATTACAAACTAATGGTACGAGTTGATGAACCTTTTGAATATTTCTTTCCATGAAAACGATCATTTTAGATAAAAAATTAAACAAATAAAATTCACATTATGCTGTAAAATCGGTTTGGTCTGTTAGACTTAACACCACCTCCGAAGGGTTAAATAAAGTATTGATTTATAAAATACAATCGATGACATAAAAGAAAACCGGTTTGAGGAATGTTAAGGGATAGCAGGATTTCTGTAAAACGGCACAATGGTTAGTAATATTTTGCTTGTAATACGTGAACGACTTCAACCGAGGGTAGTAGATTGTACCGAAGCCGACCGACGCCACATATTTCGAATTTTAAATGGCACAAAAGTGACCCCTGTGGTGCACTCTCCACGTCAGCAATGAATGCCCGTAAGGTAAACGCCTGGTAAACGCCAGCTCGGTAGAAATGTCATCATTACCGATATCTGTGACAAAGATTGGCATACCCAAAAATGGGTAATGTACCGTGATGATATATTTTTTATTTATTTATGATTCCGCGAAATACCCACCCTTACCAAATTGATTTTCTTTCGTGTCATCGATTCTATTTTATTCGATACTTAACATAAACAAACACTATTCTTCAGCCGATTATAATCAAATAATTAGACATGTTCTTAATCTTTATTATAGTTATTGTTATTTATAATATATTATTTAGTGGTCATCATTAATGTAATGTGTTTGTAATGCTAAATAGTTTTGATATAAGTAGTGACATCTACGTGAATTTATAACAAACTCATTCTGTAATATTTCAGGAAATTCACTGAGCAAACTTTACAAAAATGATGTTAGATGTCGCATGTATAACAAAAAATATTTATAAAAAAGTGACTGTTTTCACATACAGCTTGTTTGAATATTTGTGCACAGTTTTTTCAGCGTTAGGTTTGGTTATGTTAGGGTATGTTCAGAAAAGTTAGAGCGCTACTTTTTTCCATAAAAATGAATTTATAAAGTATGCCTTTAACACAATAAAAGTGTGAAAAAAGTGCACTTTTTTAACGCAAACGCGTGAAATAATGAAAGGTGACAGCACTTTTTTTCACACTTTCATTGCGGACGTAAATAGTATATTAAAGAACAAGTTTTATAACACATGTTTTTTTTCGCACGCGTCAAAGTTTAGAAAACGAGCCTTGGCAAGTTTTCTAATTGACAAGTGCGAAAAAAAGTCTTATAAAATGAGTTCTTTATACTATTTTTTAGATTTTGCGCCTTCTACATACTAAAATATTGTAAAAAAACTGCTAATATTAAACCGAGTCAATTTAAGGAAATTTGCAAGTGAAATGTTGTAGTTGGTATCACTGAACTGACCACAGTCAGTTATCAATTAACTAAAAATAAATTACGTAAAAAAGGGTTAAGTAAATGTCATCTAGTACCAACCTTCTAAAACAAAAAAATGCGTATCGAAATGAAGGCCATTACGATACGCAATTGCGTATCGTAATGACTTCATTATGAACGCAAAATCTAAAAAAAAAAAATTGTATGCAATTCCAGTAAAAATTGTCTTATTTCACTTATAGGATTTGACGAAACTTTTCTATTTGCGAAATAAGACTATACTTTTACTCTTCTTGCATAAATAACTATTATTAAGTCTATATGACACGTTTAATGTTTTTAGTACATTTTTCATACCAATATTTTGAGTTTATTTTTTCAAAAATATGGATTAGAAATTATCTCCAACTTAGAGAAATGGGAAACGGCATTTAACTATATTGAATAGTGAAAAACAAACTTGAGTAAATAAAGATGATTTATGTATTAAAATATTTAATAAATGTCTGTTATTCTTATCGATTGTTTTGGGTATATGAAATTCATATGTTAAAAATTCGTGTGGGGGCTGGGCCCCCACATCTTTTTTTCCTGTGGGGGCTCGAGTCCTGATGCCCCCACGTAGTCAGCGCCTTGTTGCAGCAACAAATAAAAATTGTGAATATGAAGATTACCTCAATATGGGCAATATTTTTTTCCTTTGAATTAAAATACGTTCTTACTATTCCAGTTTATTAACTTACCAATAATAAATAAAAATTGAAAAGCTTATTTTCACTTTTTTTATAAAAGATGATTAAATTTTGAGTGTAGTACCCTATTTACTGTTTTGAGCAAGTTTAAAATGCTCTACGAGTACATTCTTTTCTTCGACTGTGTTTATTTGCAGCTGTTTATAATTAAATAAAAAATTACGCCAGCTCTGCTGGAAGTTAATATCGGTAATTGATTTAATTTAAACCGTAGCGCTAACAAGACGTTACTATGCAAACCAAATAAAAAAAAATCTGGATGTATTTAATAGAGCACTAAATGGAAAATATAACAACGGAGTACACGTAACTTTTAGCAAAGTTATTTTTTGTACAGTTTATGCATTCATTTCATTATCCTGACTTTTTAATTTTTTAAATTTGAGACCAATAAAAACGAATATGAATGATTAAGAATTACAATTTTTTAGAAAATTAGTAAATGTAACAGCAAACATTTAATAAAAAAAAACAAATTCTTCTGTTATAAATATAATATTTCATATATATATGAAATATTATATTTATAACAGAAGAATTTGTTTATTTTATTTTTTTTTTGGTAATTTATGGTAAAGAAAATTTGGTAATTTGTGGTATATTACGGTAATTTATTTGGCATTTACTCGATAATTTTCTCTATTATATCCCAGATAATAACTGTAGTTTAACTCTACAAAGGTAACCACTGTGGCTCTCTCCACAACTTTGAGAGCCCAGGAGATGCCTCCTGGTATGCGCCCGGAACTGTACAGATGAGATATCTATGTATTGTCATTACCGAAATCAGCGAATAAAATCAAATTGGAAAATCTAGAAATGGGTGCTGTAACAAACCAGGATTGTTTAAATATTTCGTTTTAACAAAATTATTTGCTGTTTACGTCAATTTAATGTTATTAACCTTTTTGGCTATACGCGAGAGTCTACTCCTAGGTATGAGAAACACATTTTGTCAATACATATTTTATTTATTTTTGTTTACTTTTGTGGTTAACTATTTTATAACCCATGGCCGCAATACTCAGTCTAACCATTTTAGGGTTTAGTCTTTTGTTTTATTATTAATAAATATTAATTTATAAATTGTTTACTAATAATGGGGTATTCCACTCAATTTTTTTTATTATTTTAAATAAAACTTCATTCAGTTTTGAAGCAATTCATAATATTAAAAAATCTTAATTGTTCCTAGTTTAACAGTATTTTATTTTCGAGAAATCAGTGTAACGTCACATTTCCCCTATATTTGTCTTTCTCACGCACACTGCTCTGAGTACGCTGCGAGAGAAAGATAACAATTGTATGACGTCAATTTTCCCTTTCAGCAAATGTGAAATATCTCGCAAAGTAATTGTTTAAAAAATGTTTTCATTGTTTTAACTATTATTTATTGAGCCATACTTTATGTTAAATTGAATTTTTTAATTTTTTTTTGTTATGGTGGAATACCCCATTGTACCACCAATCCAGTGCCAGAGATCAGCGTACCAACTGAAACAGACAGCAGGGAAGTAAATATCTAATTATTATTAATTTATGTTAAATTGTTAAGTTTTTAATCTTTGATTAATAATTTAATAAAGTTATAATGTTGAGCTATAGGACGATATATTTATTTTATTAATATTTATCTACTTGCTATATTCATGAGAATTATTAGAGGAGTAATATATATATATACAGGATGTCTCAGGACGAGCTTACGCTATCTATATTTTAAATACTATTTAATATAATTTAACGAAATTTGGTATCTAGGGGTTATCCAACATGCCCGTTTTAACTAAAATATTTTCAAAGCAGTAGCACTTCCGGTTTGACCGGAAATTGACCTCAACTTTCTTATTTCAAATGGAATACGCTATATTTTATTTTACCATTGAATGCAGCGGAAAATTTTACATATGAAGCAATAAAAACATTTTACTCATGATCAACTACTTCCGGCGTTATTCAACTTTTTTTGATTTTTTGTCTGAAATCCGGCACATTTCGGGAACGAGATCGAATTTTTATAATCTGAAAAAATCCTTTTATAAAGGAGACTTTAAGCTACATTATCCATAGAAGAATCCTCGATTATTTTTAAAAATGTGACGGGTACGTTACACCAAAATTACAGTTGACAAACTTCAAAAAAGACAATTTTTTTAAATGGAACCCCCCCTTTTTTATTACATAAATGTGTTCTACGGCAAAAAATAAGGGTACTTTATGTAACATGTCCTATGTTGAAAGTTGATAGAATTTCAGTAAATTAGAAAAACATGTAATCTGTTCCATGGCTTACTTATCCGTATTAATAAAATAATTATACACAGATTACATGTTTTTCTAATTTACTGAAATTCTATCAACTTTCAACATAGGACATGTTACATAAAGTACCCTTATTTTTTGCCGTAGAACACATTTATGTAATAAAAAAGGGGGGGTTCCATTTAAAAAAATTGTCTTTTTTGAAGTTTGTCAACTGTAATTTTGGTGTAACGTACCCGTCACATTTTTAAAAATAATCGAGGATTCTTCTATGGATAATGTAGCTTAAAGTCTCCTTTATAAAAGGATTTTTTCAGATTATAAAAATTCGATCTCGTTCCCGATATACAGAGTTTTGAAAATGTGCCGGATTTCAGACAAAAAATCAAAAAAAGTTGAATAACGCCGGAAGTAGTTGATCATGAGTAAAATGTTTTTATTGCTTCATATGTAAAATTTTCCGCTGCATTCAATGGTAAAATAAAATATAGCGTATTCCATTTGAAATAAGAAAGTTGAGGTCAATTTCCGGTCAAACCGGAAGTGCTACTGCTTTGAAAATATTTTAGTTAAAACGGGCATGTTGGATAACCCCTAGATACCAAATTTCGTTAAATTATATTAAATAGTATTTAAAATATAGATAGCGTAAGCTCGTCCTGAGACACTCTGTATATATATATATATATATATATATATATATATATATATATATATATATATATATATATATATATATATATATATTAATTTACACATTTATAGGAGTTTCCAATATTCGTAATTAAAAATATGAGTTATTTATATTTTACTATTTTCACCTTCAGTGTCAATAAAACACCTGTAAATATTAAAAATTTAAATTAAAATCAGTCTTTGAATAAAACTTCCCAATGAAAAAGGAAAAAAAAATGTGACTTATTGTTCGTATCGTATAAGCGAGTACATTCATTGAAATGCTTTTTAATAAAACGAAAAATTAATCTTCTCTGAAGTGATTCAATCTATAAGTAGTGCGTTTTAATGAAGACCTGAATAATTTGATTGTAGTAGCTCATAAATATTCCTCTACCTTCAGTTTGTGACGGAGAGCTTCGAGTGCCTGCATACGTCACGACAATATTAACGTACTTAAATACTTTGCAATTTTATGCAAAAAAATACTAGCTGTCAACTATGCAAATTTATAAAGCTGAATTAAAATTATGAAATTTAATATAGAGATAAGGTTTTATTTCATGCAACAGTTAAACAAGAGATTAAATTATAACAAAATATTCCCTACAAATACTAGTTTTAAATTGGATGTAACAGCACATCTGCAATACATGATATTTCGGTAATAAAATTTACCGATAACTCCAATATTACATTTCCAAAAATTATAATTTTTTCATATTCTTCCTCTTTACATCCAAATGAACAGGTAATTAGATTTTGGTTACAAATGGTCAACCGGAAGTACCCTAATTAGAAGTTTTTATCAGTTTTTCTAGAAAAAATACAGTTAACAATCCTTTTTTGTCATTTTAAGTTATTATAAATATTAATAGTAATATTATTATGGGGTCGCGTGGCCGTGTGCGTATAGTGTCTGGTTGCCAATCTGGTGACCCGGGCTCGATCCCGGCCAGTGCACAAAAGTGATCCATGTGGTGCACTCACACCAGTTATAAGTGCCCGTGAGGTGACGCCTGGTAAGCGCCCACACGGTAAAATATATCGTCATCATTATCGAAGTCTATATGATTGTAGATACTGGCACACCCAGTAATGGGTAATATGCCGTGATGATATATATATATATATATATATATATATATATATATATATACAGGGTGTCCCATTTAAGGTACGAATGCATTGGTATCTCGAGAACCGTAAGAGCTACGAGGTTGGTTAAATTAGACAATAGTTGCCCCATTAGGAGGCTATTTTAATGGTGTTTTGTTATTTGCGAAAAAAATGCATAGGTCACTAGATATAGGTGAAAATGTAAATTTAGCGATTTCTTTTTTGCTTATAACTTTGTTATATGAAATAATACGAGATTCTGGTTTGCACTTTCTTAAGGCACTTTTGTATGGTGAATTTGCAGAAGTACTCAATTTTTTTTTATATCTAACCATTTACGAGTTACTAATAGCAACATTTATTTTTCATATGGAGGTCATATTAAGCTATGGCATTTTTAAATAGAGATTTTTTTTAGCTTTACAATGATATAAAACAATAATAATTTATTGTTATAATTAACAGAAAAATTAATAAAAATTGTTATTTATACTAAAATTAAATTGAAAAAAGTAAATCGAAGACTGCTATGGAAACAACGAACAACGAAAAAGTGCAACAATTGAATTTCTGAATTTTACTTGACAATAGTAGATTATTACGACATTACGAGTAATAAACGAACTTTGACAACTCAACATATCATATTTTTCCCAACGAGAAAAATTCATTTTTATTACTCGTAGTAATCTGTATATATATATATATATATATATACAGATTACTACGAGTAATAAAAATGAATTTTTCTCGTTGGGAAAAATATGATATGTTGAGTTGTCAAAGTTATATATATATATATATATATATATATATATATATATATATATATATATATATATATAGTCATACAACACAGTCTCCGTACGACATTAGTTTTAATGTATTTTAGGAAAAATAGCAGTCTAAAACCCAATATATTTAATTTTTTTAAATCTAAAATGAAAAGCAGTATATTACATTATAAATTTAAAATAAACAAATAATATACTTAATTTATTTATATTATGGGGTAAACATTGAAAGTATTCCTAATTTCATGACAAAAAAGTATCCGTCCGAAAACCAAAACATTTAAATAATAAACCATTTATTTATGTTGAAAATCATGTGACAACTTTGTTCCTAATTAATGTCAAAATTATATTTCAATTTTCCATAATTCATCAAAACTATATTCCATATATGACAGATGATGACAGGTGCATGAAATTTGATTAATATCATTGTCATACTTTGATTCATTTGATATTTGTTTCTCATTCCTTCCTGATTAATCTTTAAGTATTATTATTTATTATTCTTATCCGAAGATTTAGAATCTACAGAAAAAAAATTACCTCACTTATAATTTCAATATTATAAATACATTTTCTTTTGCCTAAAATACAGGTGTTCAAAAAATAGAGGTCACGGAATTAAAGGTGGATAATACATCTCAAAACAATAAAAAAGGTTCATATAAACATATATCCGGAAAGGTCTAGTTTCAGAGCTATAGCGATTTTAATATTTTATTTCTATCATATACAACTCATACTTTTAAAATTACAATAAAATCATAGTGGCCGTTTACAATCGAATACAGTCAATTGTAAATTATTCTACGTATGTGACACTAGTAAGAGTAAACCCATTAGGCGCGTAGACCTCCAGTTAGGCGTCACAACACGCTTTGCTTGAGCTTCATCAAATCGGGGAGAATCAGCTAAAACGGAAATTGCCTCGTTTTTGAAATTATTGCTCTATTCCATTCATACAGTTGCTGGAGTGACAAACATGAATTTCGATATTGTAGCTTCATGTTTGAAAAATAATATTTCTGCCAACCTAAAAGGCAAAATTTCCTTTGGTACATATTTGAGGGCATTTTTAAGATTTTAATTTAATTCTGTGTCATATTTTGCGATCGAATTAAATTTAAACAATTTTTTTCACTAATTAAATTATGTATATTTTTACTTTCTTATCTAAAATATAGTTAAATTTTGGCTATGGTACCAATAAAATAATTTACACTCATCTAACTGTGTACTAGTTAAATATTTATTCATTTTTAATTAATTAATTCATACAACAAACTTCAGGAAAAGCTTTATTTACAGTTTGCAAAGTGTAATTAGATTAATTACATATTACATTAGTCAGATATAGCAAGAATACATTTCTTAGGGTAGAAATATTGCAGTTGACTACATCAATTTGCGAATGATACAAATATAAGTATAATTCGATACAAAGGTGAAAATACAGGTGTCTCAATAAGCTTGCTCACTATTGGTAACTTTTTTATTTGAAGAGATACGAGGTTGGTTAAATGAGCAAAATATTTTTTATTGGGCCGAATCGGGCTAATCATTTTCAAAAATCGAGGCAAGTCGGACTTTTGATTTCGGGCCGGCCCGAAAAATCTTATAGTTCAATCAAATACACAGTTTCCTTAATATTTTAATGAAAATGGATGAAGTTAAAAAGGATCAAAATGATTTAATAACAACATACTTCACATATTAATAAATAAAAATGTATTATTTTACTTCAAGAATTCAAGGTTATTCATTAAAGCATAATAATTATATTGTGATGTTGCTATTATTATTGTTATTACTCCTATACTTAAATAAAAGTGATTTTTGTTCCTACCATAATGATTTCTTGTTCTATTTTTGAGCAGAAACAAAGTTAGATAAAAAATCCTTATGTAAATTACATTTTTTATATAAGATTTGTGAAAAAGTTGTTTAAATTTTCGTACGGCTTTGGTAAACAAGGTGTTAATTACTCGTAGGTCTGTAAGTTTTATAACAAACTTACACTAGAAGGGTCTCTTTTTTAACTACTTATGTTAACTAATGTTGAAAGTTATAAGAATGTAGAGGTTTTTTATAAGTGTGACATGAAAAAAGTCGGGCTAGCTAATTTTTTTGTTGGGCCGGTAATTTTTATTTTCGGGCCGAGTCGATCCAAACCTCAAAGCCCGGCCCGGCCCGGCCCGAATGCATCTCTAGTTATCATCATCAAATTGCAATGAATTTCACCGATGTAGTTGTCGATGAATAAAAGAATTTGCCTTTTCAAACGCAGTATAATGTTTTCATGCATTAAAAAAATGGAAACATATATAACTATTTAGTTAGTGTTTTCATAAATGTATTACAAATATAATGTATTTTAGTGTAGTGTTCTTTTTCACTATTTTGGTTACGGTGGCGACCCCCATTATGTACATACTTTATCCGACGTGAACACTATTCTATGTGGCCATTGTAGCCGAGCACAAATTGCAATTTAATTGTTTATTGTCAATAAGAACACTAATTTTGTAATAAATAGAAACTGCAATATCCGTAATTAACAGCAACTGTTCATAGGAAATGCAGTATTTCATCCGGAGTTTGAACCTGGGCTACACAAACAACGCAGTGGTCATCGACCTCGCCAAAAATGAATCGGATTTAGGTCACTCAACTTGCAATTTGGCATGCCATTGTTTGATCATTACTTGTATTCAACTGTTGTGTAATAAACTATTATTTACCCGTAGAAACGTTATACAGAACTGCTTTATTAAACAAGCAACATATTTTGGAACTATTTCTAATTTTAACTGTGGATGCAAAATGTGTACGTATGGAATGAAGATTTACAGACGTGCCGCAAATTTTTCCCTTTTCATTCTACTATTACTATTTTATTGATACATTTTTGTTTATAATGAGGGTTTAATAATGTACACTAAACGTATATTTACTTAATTTATTTATAATGCATTAACATATCATCATCTATAGTACAATCTCTTGTAGGACCAAGGCCTCAAGTACCGTACGTACTCGTTTCGTGACCGATAGTACTATACATTGTCCCACACTCTATCTTCAGTGTGGTAGAGATAGCCAATGTTATTCTTACGGAGGTTTTCTGTACCATGTTGCCAATTTTTCAATGTAATGTAATATTGAAACATTCATAAATTTTCATTGCTATACCAAAATTAGTTAACACTGTACAATTTAAAGTTTTATGAGGGTCTCTTATTTACCCAAGGGCTTATTGTATATACCCAATATTTGTCTAAATAGTTTTATATACAGGGCTATTTGTACCTGTAATAAGTATTATTTCAATACAATATTTTAAAACCGCCTAGCATACTAATCTTGATTAAAAGCATTAGAAATTAGAATTTTAAAATATTATAAATTCAAATTGGAGATTACAAAGAAAGAATAAAGACTTATGAACTATGTAAAATATATGCAGTATTTCTATCAAGCTTAAATATTAGTAAATTATCAAATAAGACGAAATAAATTAAATAAAAAATATGTATTATTAAACTGACCAGTGTGTTATTCAATTTCATTTTTTCTTCGCACCTATGCTATTTTACATCTATATATTGTACTCGTATATGTATTAATTTTATATCTTTATGTAACGTAGAGAATTTATATTGTTGACGACGATTGTAAAATGTCCAATTAAGTACAAAAATGTTTTATATTATTTACTTTAAATTGACTAGAGTTTATATGTTAATTCATTTCATTTACCTATGCTTGTTATAATTTTATATCCTACTTACATTTTGGATTTGAATTATTTTATATTTTTTGTAAATTATTAAACTGACCAGTTAATTATTTAATTTAATTTTTTTCTTTTCACCCACCGGTTTAGATACACTGAAAGTACACCAGTCATAAATACATTCAATGAAGTACCCAGAATATTTCATCTCTTTTTTTGCTCTGTCTATCTTGCAGATTTACAGCAGGTAAATATGGCAACATGCATACTCCATAAGACTCTATACTGAACATAGAGTGTGGGACACTGTATAGAGAAGTTGGTGTATTAATCCGTGCAACGACCACTTATTGCTATGCAACCAGTGCGGCAGAGGAAACACTTCTTCTACAGCTAGCACCACCTATGTTTAACATGGACAACTGGTCAGGTCATCGCATGCGAGTTCGATTAATGCCTGATATTGTTGCATTTAGCCGGCCGGTAGATTCGAACCGAGGAACCTCAGATCGATCAAACATGTAGAGACAGCGCCTTAATGCGCACGACCACTACACCGGAAATGCATTAACATATACAGGGTGTTAATTAAAAAGTGGGCCAAAAGCGTTTAACATGGGAAATTAGTTTACCCTTGCGCAAAACTTCCCATTTAATTTTAGACAAAAATGTTTCGAATAAATATTATAGGGAACTAACTGACCCGCACGGGTAAAGCTAGAATAACGATTAGCTACACGTGTACCAGTAATTTTTCACATTTACTTCGGAGACATGCGCTGCGTAGGGAGCCGGCAATCTGCCTCGCATCGTACATGTAACAGGCTCCGCCCACTGCCCACCCGATCCCCGCACCGCACCTAATAGCGCCCTTTCCTAGCAATGTCTCGGGTACTTTTATTTATGTACATATGATGCAAGCTGTCTCTCCGACCAGACAAATATCGAAAATCTGCTAACGGTTAAAATGAGTATCTTTGCAAAGAGACGGCAGTTATACCACACTGATGAGCTGTAATAACAGCAAAACGCGTCTGTGGTTACTAGCTTGGCATCTGATGATAACCGAAAAATCTTGTGAAACATGGCAAGTGTTTCTAATTCTTTATTATAGAAAGGTGTTAAGTATATGAAATACTATTTGGAAATCGAAGAAAATAAAATTTAATAAGGAAAATTGAAACAAATTGAATTTGGTTAATAACGGTTAGTTTGATGTAATTAAATAGAGTGCATAGTACGAACAATAGAAGTAGAGTGTAAAGTCAAATACACAAATGTGTAAGTAATTGCTCCAAGATGAAAAGTGTGCAAAAATCAACAAAATAAGAACCATAAACGAGAAATAGACACAACATAATACTGATTGTGAGCAAAATTTTATATATCTTTCATTTTTCTGTCATCATAAAAACAATGTGGAAAATAGTAGCATTATTTTCATAAATTTGTAATTTAAGGAGACAATGCAGTAGGAATAAATGAAAATAAGATTAAATAAATAAATATAAATAAATAAATATATCATCACGGCATATTACCCATTTCTGTGTGTGCCACAATCTGCTTTATCGCAGATATCGGTAATGATGATGACATATTTGTACCGTGCGGGCGCTTACCAGGCATCACCTCACGGGCACTCATTGCTGACGTGGAGAGTGTACCACAGGGGTCACTTTTGTGCCATTTAAAAATCGAAATATTTGGCGTCGTCGGGATCGATTAGTAGATATTAAATATTTTATAAAAAAAAAAAAAAAACTATAAATCTTAGAAGTGCAAATCAAAGTTTATTATACAGGGTGTTATGTAAGTAGTCTACCATGTTACCACTTAATAAAGAAGGTTCTATGTGTCGTAATATGCAATTATTTTCTAATGTGCTTGTTGCAATGGGGTCCTCCACCCTAAATTTTTAATTATTTTAAATGAAAGTTCGTTTAATTTTGAAACAATTCGTAGTACTAAAATTCTTAATTGTCATTAGTTTAATTGTATTTGATTTTCAAAGTCAGCATGACGTCACAGTATTGTGTAACTGCCGTCTCTTTGCAGAGACAATTTCCAACTGAGCACGGCGAGAGTTATAAACATCTCATAAAAGATAGTTGGCTTAAGAGGTAAATGTAACCACATGCAGAGCCATCTATCAAAGAATCGCCAAAAGGCAGTGGCAGTTATTGAAACAATAATTATTTATTGATTCCGCAGTTCATTTTTTGAAATACTCGCGCACTAAATTCATTTTTACCACTTGTTTACATTAAGTTTACTTGGACCCCAAAAGCGAAAATTTTAAAAAGTTTTATCATCCAAAAATTCTGAACACGCAATATTTTTATACTAATCATTTTTATTTACACATATTTATATTAACTCATTACACAAAACTAATTAAACTGTTACATTTACATTGTAACCTAATTACGCGTAGTCGCGTACGCGCACCAAACTAAACCGCCGACTACATATCTGTCCTCTCTGAGTATTTATTCTCGACTGCCTTAACACAAAGGGTTATCTCTTCAACAGGCATATCTGATGAAGGGTGCGAGGGTGTAGCATCCATAGCTAAATAACAAGACTGCACGTATCATAGGCAATAACTTATATGGGTAATTGTCAAAACAATAAATGTCTACGCGGTTGACATCTAGACTAAACAGAGATATGAGAGAATAATGATTATTATTTCTAAACAGAATTTTGACTTACAAAGATGACAGAGTTAAAATGTAGTTATTGTTTATAATAAAGTTCATTACTAGTTATTGCACTATGCTCACCTTGCTACAATTAAAAAAAATTAATACTTTTTGCTTAAGAAAAATTTATTGACTGATTTGAGTTCGTAAGACATATTATTTGACAAAATCAAGTGTGGAAAACAACATCAATTTTGTGACATTTTAAAAACCGTCCGACTTTTCTGCACAATCCTGTATTTGGGAAAAACTGTTTTCCCATGTTAAACGCCTATATGTCACGGTTTCTTGTATACTTCACAACTACCGTCGTAATTACACTCTGTTTTCGTCATCTTATTATTTTAATGAAGTTTTCATTTTTGTTTTTTATTATTTGTAATCACTTAATCAAAGTTATATAGGACAGTCTTCTGAGCGAACTGGCACACAATTTGTTACATAATAATGTAGTTAGCGAAGAAGCTGGTAGTTATTACTTTTAATCATAAATAACAAAAAGGATTAAAACAATATATTTACAAGAGAATTTGAGATAGTAATTCTTCCTATATTGATTAAGAGATAGAGGCTCTGATTTATGCACAAAGTTACGTGTTCTGGTTTCCTATAAACTGCTTATCATTACAAACCAAATCCAGTTGGAAATCTTGTTCTTGTCATAAATAAATAATACTCAAGAATAATGGCTCTAATGTTTCACAAACACCTTGCTCTTGATGTTCAATGATGGTTACCATTATCACGGTATCCGTAACTTCACCGTGTTCATTTTAGACCGGGTAAAATACGTACTAAAAGTTTCTGATATACAGGCTGTTTAAGCTACATAAATGGTAATTGGCAAACAATTTCTATTTTACAAGGTAAATGTAGGTAACGATAAGCATTTTTTTCGGCCAGTGATTCTCAAAATCCGATATCCAACTTTTTTTTATTTTAAGTAGGAATATATATATATATATATATATATATATATAGGTGATAGGTAATTACGACTGTAATTAGTTAAGGAAACTGGATAGTGGGTTTGACAGTCAATTTGTAGGCTTCAGTGTAATACACTCTTTTTAATTTGTCAAGCTTTCGGTTATATTTTTAACCATCTTCAGGACACTGTAATACAATAATGAAATACGTACAATTTGTTTAAGAAATTAAATTTGGTTATTTAGTACTCACATTAGTTGAGATTTTTTGTAGAATAACAGCATTTACAGACATGTAATTTTGAAACATGCACACGCGCATGGTTTAGTAAAATAATGCGTCGAAATAACTGTATTACATATTAAAATTTTTTGGCCAAAGTAGTTATCACAGTAAAATTGATAAATTACAAACTAATAAAGCAAACAATTTTGTTAAAATAATGTTAAACTTTTAAAATTGTGCACAAGTTTTCGACGTAAACACGTGTACAACACCATTTTGTGAAAATTAACTGTCAATAAAATCCACTAAAACAGTGAAATAGTTGTTCCTAAAAAGTGTGCGTTCAGTCGTTACATGTTATTTAATAGTAAATAAAAGAAAATGTTTTTAACATTTTCTTTTATTTACTATTAAATAACATGTAACGACTGAACGCACACTTTTTAGGAACAACTATTTCTATGTTTTAGTGGATTTTATTGACAGTTAATTTTCACAAAATGGTGTTGTACACGTGTTTACGTCGAAAACTTGTGCACAATTTTAAAAGTTTAACATTATTTTAACAAAATTGTTTGCTTTATTAGTTTGTAATTTATCAATTTTACTGTGATAACTACTTTGGCCAAAAAATTTTAATATGTAATACAGTTATTTCGACGCATTATTTTACTAAACCATGCGCGTGTGCATGTTTCAAAATTACATGTCTGTAAATGCTGTTATTCTACAAAAAATCTCAACTAATGTGAGTACTAAATAACCAAATTTAATTTCTTAAACAAATTGTACGTATTTCATTATTGTATTACAGTGTCCTGAAGATGGTTAAAAATATAACCGAAAGCTTGACAAATTAAAAAGAGTGTATTACACTGAAGCCTACAAATTGACTGTCAAACCCACTATCCAGTTTCCTTATATATATATATATATATATATATATATATATATATATATATATATATATATATACAGGGTGCCCACTATGTATGGAATATAGTATATATCTCGGTAAATGTATACAATTTTTTTTTTATATAAAAGTTGTTTAATATTTTATATCCCATAATAAGGGAGCATTCAGTTGTTTTTATTTCAGAAAACAAATGAGTAACGATCAACAATTTTTTTTTCATTCATGCATATATTTATATTAGATATCAATGAATCTGAGTATTTCTTCAAACGTGCTATACATGGGAATAATTGATATATATATATATATATATATATATATATATATATATATACAGGGTGTATCAAGATAATGGAACAGTGCCGTTTATTCGTGTATGTGAAAAGATACAGAAAAAAGTGATTAGGATATTTTGTAAGGTATATAGGGGGACACATTTTAGCATAAACTTTATTATATATCTAGTGGTACTCAAACTATAGGGCAAGATTATATTTTTTTAAATGGCATTATATATAATTTATTAACTCATTAAATAGAGAATTTTTTTCTAAATTCAACGATATAATAATATCGCCCCTACATTGCGAAAAATTTGATAAAAATTAATTCATAGTTAGTATTTCATTTCTACTGTATCTAAGTAATCTGAGCAAACATTCAATCAATAAAACAAAAAATTTATTTTAAAAGGTGAATTTATCGCCAAAATCGTAGATTACTTGAGTGTAATAAAAATACATCTTTTCACATACACGAATAAAATGCACTGTTCCATTATCTTGATACACCCTGTATATATATATATATATATATATATATATATATATATATATATATATAGTCATTATTTTAAATTATAAAAATTAGTATAATTACGTAGAAATGTGTAGTCCGTAATATTCATAGTGTATTTTGAGGTTTTTAAAGCAAATTATTAAGTTTCAAACTCAATTAATTGCTAGTAGGCATATATTTACAATGTAGGCCAAACTCAGGGTGTTCTCTAATTTTATAGGTAAAATAACTATTAACTATAATGAATTATAAAAGCTGCAAATGGAAATTTAAAACCATTTTAACTAAATATTGATAATGAATTTAAATTTCGTTTTAGTGTGTCACCACGGCATTATAAAATAAATTATATATAGGAACATTAGCAGTCAATAATGAATGAAAGAGATGAAATGGGCCGGTTCATTAGATTGGAAATCCGTTTGACGAGCAAATGAAGTTAGGCGGAGTGTTTTTTGCTTTTGCCTGATCTTTTGTTGCGTGAAGTTTGGATAGAAGCTTGGTACTGGGACATGGGACTGCCTATCATTAACTGTTGACACCTTCCGTAACTAATTAAGGGTAAAGACGAGACTTGAATACGCCAATGAGAATGGGTTTAGGATAGGATTGGGTTAATAAAACATTCTGGCATTACTCAAACTTTACACCCTAATAAACTACGCAGATCAATAGCGACACAAGTACACAAAATCTTTACAACAAAGGTTTATGTTATGTTAATAAACACGAAACTTTACTTAGTCTGAAATTGATGTTTTTCTGTTGTTCTGGTTCCAATTTTAAATATTCTTGCACGCCAGTTTCACTAAATGTTAATCTTGTGAGAAACCATAGTAACAAATTAGAACAAGAGTAATTTAAATTAAAACTACACATTAAAACTGCATGATAAGAGCTACTTATCAATGTTTAAAAAAAGTCAATGTACCCCCATATTCAGATAAAAATTTTAAAATTTTCAAAAATCTAATTTTTATGTATCTAGATACTTCTCAATGCGCTGATTTCAAATTTTGAAACCGCAGATCGATATCTCGTTTCATTCTCGAGATATTTAGATTTAAAGTTTTGCGCAAAACTGCCCATTTTTGGGTAGTAACTCAAAAATGGGTCAAGATATGAATTTGGCGACACCACCATTCGATTCTACGGATAAAAATATATAAGTATACCAATTTTCATAATTTTTGACTGACCGGTTCATTTTTTATGAATAAAAGTTTGAAAACCCCCGAAAACGGCCAAAATTTGAAAAAATCCTTGCGATTTTTTCAATTTTTGACCATTTTCAGTTATTTTGCTGTAGAGACTGTATGCGGTGTTCAAAAATTATGAAAATTGGTATACCTATGTAATTTTGCCCGTAGAATCGAATGATGGTATCTCAAAATTGATATCTCGACCCATTTTTGGGTTATTACCCAAAAATGGGCAGTTATGAGCAAAACTTTGAATATAAATATCTCGAGAACGAAAGGAGATATCGACCTGCGGTTTCAAAATATGGAATCAGTGCACTGAGAAGTATCTAGATACATATAAATTAGATTTTTGAAAATTTTTAAGTTTTTATCTAAATGTGGGGTATATTGACTTTTGGGACATTAATTCAAAAATGGATAGAGATATAAACATGCTAGTAATATTATTTGATTGTAAAGACAATGTTACGTAAATCGGTCACTTTAATATGTTCTTATGTAGGAATGCTATGATGATTGTGGATAAGGCGAAAGAAGAATGTTGTTTAAGAGTGAATGAGTCAGCTGAGCTCCTACTCTTATCCCTTTCCCTATTGTTAATAATTTTTTTTTGGGTTTTTGCTAACCCACTACGTGTATGTATGTATGTATGTATGTATGTATGTATGTATGTATGTATGTATGTATGTATGTATGTATGTATGTATGTACGTAAGTGTACGCATATTTAGAGCATTTGAACAACTGAGTGAATTTTTAAAAATTAAAGTCTTAAAAGAAAATTGTTATCGCTTTATTCCTGTATGAATATTAATGAAAAAAAAAGTTTAAATATTAATTCGTTCGAAAACTACAAGCAATTAAAAGTTTGTGTGACATGCCATGTAATTTTAAAAATTATCGCAAAAATTTTAGGGGTCTTATAACAATGATTCTTCACTAAAATCATGATATGCGATTTTTAGCTTGAATCCAACACTTCTCGAGAAGTAAAAATATGTCGTCTTATCTTGGTGGTGCACTCTCCATGCTAACAATGAGTGCCCTCGGCAAATGTTGTGATGTTAGTAAAGAAGAAGAAGAATATGAAATATATTTCAAGTCTGTTTACAGCAATACAATAAAGAAATATGGCTAAATATTTTTCTTTAAAAATTCCTTTTTCATTTCTACTGCAAAATGACTAATTTACGTATATGAGTTTATTAACAAAAAGTGATTGTTTTGATGTCCTTTACAATTCCTGAAAGTTTGTCGGTAGGTTTTGAAACATCCTGTAGGTATGTATTTTAAAGACACTGTATATTTTGGAAATAAATTGGAAGCTTGTGTTTGCTTCTGGTGCGATAAATATGTGTTGGTTATTTTGTATGCTTGGGATGGATTGAATTTGACGTGATAAAGCAAGTATATGTAGTGATTATGGGCTATCCCAAACCCAAACCCAGAGTCTGTGTCTAGTTTGTAAGACTTGGATCAGGATTACATTAATCCTGGATCAACTCCGAGCAACGACTCATCGTATCACACCATTTCACACATTATTTAAACAATCCGCGATCAATAGTTACCTACCTATCTACCCTAAGGCCACACGTATTTTCATTTCATAAAATAAATAAAATTATAATAAGAAGATTTCGGGTATAAATATTAAAACTTTTGTCTGGCACATTTGTAAATAAAAGGAAATACAATGTTATTTTTTTTTATTTTAATGTAGTTAATTACCTATTAATTTTAGACCCCCCACGAAGGGCGGGAAACGGGGTCAACTTAAAAATCTTAAATGGGACCCCCTATTTTTTATTGCAGATTCGGAAAGAGCGTAAAAAAATATGTTGGTTTTATCCGGAAACTTTTTTGTACTCAGGGGGCCATTTTGTCAGAATCTGATGTCCCCCTAAAAACTATGAAGGTTTTGATTCGGCACACTTGTTACGATGCATTGTTTTCGAGATATTCAAGAACGTAATGTTATATGGGACACCCGGTATATACCGAGAGTTTTTTTTTATCAATGAACATGGGCGTATGTCATTACCATAGTTACATTTAAAATGATTGACAGCAATGTATTATCGCGTTTTTTTTTTAAACTGGACATAGGACATGACATTTAGTATATCTGTCAATGTCATCAAATTGTCATACTTCAAAATGTATACAGTTAAAGAAAAGTTCAAATTGTAAATTGGAGTAATTATAACGAGTCTACAACAAGTTTCTGACTTAGTGCATTAACTTTTAATAAGCGACCCAGTCAAACAACTATAAGAAAAATTTACAATGACTACAGAACTAAAGGATGCGTCAATAAACAGCACAAGAAGAAAATCAGACCAAGTACTGTAGTTAATAGTAAGAAACAAGAAATTATGCAATTAATTGAAAGTGACAACACCCTGTCAACAATTTTTTTTCTGAAATTAAGAATACTAGTATACAAGACAAGAACATTTTAAGAGTTTTAAATATCAAAATCACCAAGAATTATTACACAACGATATAGAACGAAGAAATATCTTTTGCGAAGATATGATGAACAAAATTAATAGTGGGGAAATATTACTGGATCGAATTTTATTTACGGATGAAGCGACATTTTATATTAATCGGGAAGTAAATTCACAAAATTGCAGGTATTGGAGTCGTCAAAATTTTCACTTATATCTGCACCAGGTATTCCCCCAACGCTGGATAGGACGTGATGGAGAAGTGGAGTGGCCTGCAATGCCACCAGATCTTGCACCAAACGATTTTTTTTTCTTTGGGGATATTTAATAAATTGTTTTTACAATGGTGACAAAATAAATATTGATCAATTAAAAAATAGGGATAAAATATAATTTATATTAATTATTTCTTGCCTTAGGCTTATATCAGAGTATAGAATTATACCATACAATTTGAACTTTTTCTTCAACTGTATACATTTTGAAATATGACAATTTGATGACATTGACAGATATACTAAATGTCACGTCCTATGTCCAGTTTTAAAAAAAACGCGATAATACATTGCTGTCAATCATTTTAATAGTAACTATGGTAATGACATACGCCCATGTTCACTGATAAAAAAAACTCTCGGTATATATATATAACTTCGTAAAGTACGTCAATGATTTTTGCAAAAAGTTGAACGTTGTTTATGATTTATCCTGTAACTGTTAACTTTCCAACTCCGGCTGTAACAATTGAGCTATTCCTGCCATTGTATTTGTGTATAATAACAAAACAACAATCGAAGGGTAAGGTATTGAACAGAGTAACTTCTGTGCCCTTCTGTTCATATCATTGTCTAATATTATGGTTTCAGTAATTGGATTTACTTAGATTATCCACGGTGTAATTGTTTTCTTTATCGAACTGTTGCTGTAATTGTAAGCCAACGTACGGGTATGTTAGGCTGCACAGTTGTTTGTACAGCACTAGCATCAATAAATTTACTCAGGATTCAGGGATTTATAGCTTTCTTAGATGATTCTTACTTTTTTACGCGTCGTTCCAAGTAAATGCTGCTCTCATCTTATTTACAAAAATATCTTTATTTTATCAGCATTTTTTTTCAATAATGGATTACAGCAATTTGTAAAATAAATGATCAGTAAATATTAATATTGTGCCAAAGTCGGCTCCGGTGGCTCAATGGTTAGAGCAACGCCTCTAAGTCATGAGTGCGCTCGGGGTTCTGGGTTCGAATTCCACTAAGGCATGGATGTTTGTGTATGTAAACCTACTCAGTAATTGGGATTTAATCCTGTTGAGATGTTTTTAAAAAAAAGAATGAAAAAAAAGTTAGGTTATACTTCTTTCCAGAATAGAATACAGTCTGGGCTCATTCATAATCCGTGTTCTGTGACCAATCCATGTTTGCGGTGTGATTGCCACTTTGGGGTGGCGGCAATTTGAATGTTAGTGTTCGGTGGGTGAAACTATTAAATTGACGTTTAAAAAGTTAGGTTTTTGTTGTGGTTTTTTGTTTTATTGCATTTTTTTGACTCTTTTAGTGTTTTGCTTATTGTTCTTTTAATTTTTACTGCTACGTTGAACTTTATATTTATTGTATTTGTGTTGTGTTGGATAGATTGAAAAAATGTTTAGGGCAAATATTCTAGCAGATAGTTTAAGGATTTTATAATTGTTTTACTTTCGAAAATCAATGGAGGGGTTATCAAAAAATTTTGTTTTGAAATTTTTGATCGATCGCCATATTGTCATTTGAAAAAATAACAAATAATTGTAAATACCAAATGTTTTAGAGGCGAAAGGTATTTTAGAAAAAAAAATTCAATAGTCCTTCAAATAAGGGAGTTATGACGATATTTCGAAAAACAAAAGAACTCCAATAACTACGAACTGGGGCACCAAATCAAAAATTAAAACTAAGAAAAGTTGTTTGTTTTAATTTATTTATTTATTTATTTATTTAGAAAGAAAGGCCGCCAAGGCCCAATAAAAGTACAGCACAGTTAACAATATACATAAAGAATAAAAGTTTCTAGCTCGACAGTATAATAATAGACAATGAGAAGTACAAATTAAGGATCAGACAAAGAACGCGAGAAAACATATTTTAGAAATGATTTAAACTTAAATAGTGAACAATTAAAAATATCTGGAACATTATAGCTAAGAATCATGTTATTGAAAGAACACATTAATCGATTTACTGTAGAAAACATAGCAGCATTGGTTTTATAATGAGTTCTAACTACCATTTTAGGGTGTAACGACTACATATATATTTAAATTTGTTGCCACTGTTACATTATTTAATGTCATTTTCAAATAATGTTTTAAAAAAATTATGCTATTTCCTTTTCCAAAACTGAAGTCATGTTCATTATTTTTATTACATAGTTTCTACAATCGTTTATACAATCTTATTATATTTGTTGTATTTGTTATAAATTTTACATCCAGGAATTTTTAAGTAATGTTTTGCTTTAATTAAACTATTAAAACGTAGTCGGAAATACAGCAATTTATTTAACGCTTGTTTCATGATAAAAAATATTCAAAACAGGGAGTAAAAACTACTGAAAAATATATTAAATGTATTCATTTTAAGTTTCACTTCCACGAAATTTTTTATTTTGATATCTGCGCTAATTAAAATAAAGATAATAGAAATAAATTCGGGGAACACTTAATTTATAATTATGACTTGTACACATATATCCATTTTGTTTTTATATTCACATCTCATGCACATGTTTAATGATTCTACGAAAAATTTAAAAGAAAATTTGTTTAAAAAGCATTTATACTTTATTTTGAATAAAGGAAAACAGTACAGAAAATTGAAAAACAAGAATTCTCTTTGCTATTAATTTTAAACTTATAATTTAAATTATAAATTTGGGGGCGGACATAAATGTCACTTTTTGGTGTGAAACAGAACTAAATCCTACTTCTGGTATCATCAGAAGAGAGAAAGTAATTTAAATTAGCTATACAGTCATGCCAAATACTTGCATTTTTATTAAAAATTAATCTGAGTGTCTGGTCGCGAATTTGGGGAACCGGGTTCGATCCCGGCCGACACCAAGAAATTATTTCGAATTTTAAGTGGCACAAAAGCGACCCTTGTGGTGCTCTCTCTACATTTTATCATCATTACCGAAATTTGAGTATAAAGCAGATTGTCTCGAACCTCCATAACTCGAAACTCTCTGTAAGTCGAAGTCTACTTGTGTTCCCGGTACATTTTACATATTTAAAATGTATTTTGACCTCTCTCGAATTTCTGTAACTCGAAAATCTCCATAATTCGAAACCACTCACATGCTCCAGTAATGATGTATTCTCTATAACTCGAATTTTCAAGCACAAAATATATTTTTTTGGCGTTATACAGGTGTTCTGAAAATGGGTGAAAAGCTTCAGGTAGAACGATTCTTTGATTAATTCTGAGTCGATAATCCAAATGCAAAAAATTTGTACAGCCCTTCGTAAAGTCGCACGAAGCCATCAAACTTGTAAATGTGCAACTAGAACTAAGCGATTTTTTTAAAATCTTTTACGTAATATCATTGCTCTTTACATTCTAGAAGAATTGTGTAAAATTTGATCTACGTAGCTAAACGTTTGATATCAAATCTTTAAAATTTTAACTTTTCTAAAATAGATTTTTTTATTTTGAATACGTATGACAACCATGTATAAAACAGTTTTTTGTTTGAAACAGAAATTATAAATAATTTGTCAAATATTGACGTTTATTAGTTGATGTTTGATTTTATAATTTCTTTCTTTTTGTATGGTGAATGAAACATTGGATCATTAGAATGTATACCTTTAACGAATAAGCTAATATGTATTATTATTTTTGTTATTTTTATTACTACATAAAATATCGTTTACATTGAATTTTTTTTAATTAATAAATTAATTCAATTTCCAATTTGAATTTCCACTGAGTGTACCTGTCAAAATAATGTTGACATAAAATTCATACTGATTTGCATAGCTACCTGATAACTTCTATAACAATTTGATTCGGTGTTGCCAAATTTCCAATTCTTTTAAGTAGCTCGTGTGGCTTTAGGAAGGTCCGTACAATTTTTTTGCATTAGGATTATCGACTCATAATTAATCAAAGAATCGTTCTACCTGAAGTTTTACACCCATTTTCAGAACACCCTGTATTATGCACGTTAGAAGATACGAACGAAAAAATTATCGCCACTATTGCTAAACAAGATGAGCTTCAAGACAAATCGGATGAAAGTGACACCGATGGAGAATTGCCCAGGGAGAAACCTTCTCACCAGGAAATGATAAAAGCATTTGAAGCAATTCAACTTTTTTTTTTACTGTGAATGAGAATATAACAGATGAAATACTTAGTTTGCTCAATAAAATAAGAAGCATGCCAAAAAAACCAAACATCAATAATTAATAATTGATTATTTTAAAAAATTACTTTTTTGTTCAACAACCTATTTTTTGTTTTAAAGAATGTTTAAAAATGTTTTAGGGCCGGTCTTATAAAACTATTTAATCAACAGTTAAAATTTAGTTAGCTACTAAACTAATTTAACTGAAGATTTGGGTATTATAAAAGTTTAATGACCAGTAAATCGACCTATTAAAGTAACTGCTGAATAATCAGTTGTTAAAGAAACGTCAAACTGTTTTTTTTTTTTTTTTTGGTTAAGTTTATTTTAAAACAATTGAAATAGGGAACTATTTACTTTTTAAATATTTTTTTAAGAAATGTCTGTGTCGAGTATGTTATCTTTAGAGTCTGTATCATCAGTGTCCTCGGATTCATAAACAGATAATGATGATGCATTTATATTTGCACGAGATAGGCTACCAAAATTGTTCCGAAACAGGACAAATCCATATGAAATATATGATGACAATGGCTCGTACCACGATCACGGTTTTAACTAAAACACTGTTTTAAGAAATGTCAAATTTCATTATTTAATGATAATAAATACTATGAAATTTATCAAAATATGATTTTAAAGCAGAACATAGTTTGTATTCAAACAAATATTTTTAAATAAATTGTTCTTCTAACATAAGGGTAAAATTACATTTTGAAATTTGAATTTGACATTTCTTAAAACAGCGTTTTTGTTAAAACCATGATCGTGGTACGAGCCATGAGTTTAAAAAGAGATTTCAATTGTCAAAACAATGTGTGTTACACATATTGAGACAGATTGAACAAAATATAAGACCACTAACATTAAGAAATATGTCAATTTCGCAATGAATCAGCTAGTAATAACCTTACGATTTTACGCAACCGGGTCATTCCAAATTATATGAAAATAATCTTCAACAATATCTAATAGGTTATATTTTTCAATCACGTTTCTTTTCCAACTGTCAAATCAACTGATTTACGTTTATAACAAATGTGAATATAGAAACTTTTCACAAAACCACAAACACACTACTAAAATTTAATTAAATCCCCCGTTAGTTATTTGATAGTGAGATTAGTTTTATAATATCCATTTCTTTTTTAATGGTCCATTTAATTTACTTGTGCAGTAACTAACTAAGGATTAATTTAATGTTTATAAGACCGGCCCTTAGAATTATATATTTTTTTTAATAAATTAAACTTGTTTGCAATAAGCAACTCGAAATCTCTATACCTCGAAGTAATTTCGCGGTCCCTTGAGTTTCGAGTTATAGAGGTTCGACTGTTTTTATTTATTAAACTTTAATGCATTGTCTGCCTTTCGTGACATTTCTATCTAGTATCTTCTTTGTTTGATGATTGTTATTTGTTATTGATTATTTTGAACTAAATTTAAATTCAAATATTTTTTCTTAATTCTATGGGAATTCAAAATTCTCTTGAACAATACAAGGTACTTCTTTTTCAAGCACTCTATATAACATATTATGAATTGGTCAGTAAAATAGGAATTCTTTTTATTCTAAGCTTCACAATGGAGGGGCGGGATGTAAAATAAGTTCACAACGTGATGCATCATGTATTAAAATAAGTTTCCTTAAATGGGAGCTTACATGAAATCTGTAAATAATTTGGAGGCAGGCGATTTGTGGCCTTATTGCAACTATACGGTAAAGTTACCGTTCTCGCTGGTGAAAGGATGAAAGTGTTTTTTACGTTTTTCACGTCGAGAGCGTCACGTTCCTTTGATATTCTATCTAGCTGAACCCCTGAGCGTGGGTAGGCTACCTGTCTTTGTCGCACTCAAGCGTCACGACGTCGCTTAGCACTGTTAAACTGTTCACTTCATATGTGTAACGTTTAGATTTTGTGCCCTGTCACTTACAGATATTTTCAATTAAACACTTATCGATTGAAAGCCACAAGAATATGAATTATAGATAACACCACTTTCACATCTTTTTTTTTAATAAAAGTTTCTAACTTTAAACACGGTGAGGGCTGACTGGAATAAGACTTTAGTGACAGCTCGGTTTAAATTTTGCACCTAAAGCAAAAGGAAAATGGTAGTAGGTCGTTATTCGTTAAGCCGTAATTATTTTTTAATTTTCTATGACATACATGTTTTGTTCTCAAACAGTGGAATCCGCTAATAAT
The DNA here is from genome assembly GCA_943142095.1 of Ophonus ardosiacus. Classification (NCBI taxonomy): domain Eukaryota; kingdom Metazoa; phylum Arthropoda; class Insecta; order Coleoptera; family Carabidae; genus Ophonus; species Ophonus ardosiacus. The sequence continues at coordinate 43,362,472 of OW964833.1, read as the reverse complement.
TGAAGCCATATAAACTGATCTAAGGGGTGATGTATGGGTCCCGTGGCCGCGTGCCTGAGTGTCTGGGCCATGTTTCTCAAAAATACAAGTCTACAAGTTAACAAGTTACAAGTTACTAGTAAATTTTTCACAAGGACATGTAAATTCTGTTTCAGAAAGAAATTTACAAGTCTAGTAACTTTTTTACACGTGTAGTTTATCTTCACAAGTGATCACAGCTGATTTAATTTGTGTGTTTATCATAAGGGAAACATTCTGGCCAATCATTATGTCATGATCTATTTCTATGCAGGGTCGCGTTAAACAATTTTCTAACCCTAGACACAAGAATTCGGGCCCCCAATTTCATACATTCGTAAATACATAAACTCGTTATACAAACAGAAATCTGATTAATTACAATCATTGTTATAACCAAGTTTATTGTTGTAATCAAGTATAATCATTGTTGTACTCAAGTATATTTATTGTTGTAATCAAGTTTATATTTATTGTTGTAATCAAGTTTTATCATTGATGTAATGCTTTTTTAATTTTTAGCTCACAAATATTAAATAATTCGTGATATTGTTGTTTAAAATCGGTCAGTGGGCCAAATTATAGACCCTGGGTGTAAATCGACACCCTCATTAAATTCATATGACATCTCCATGTGGCCATAATTAATCCTCCTCCTAAATATTTCTATCTTCGTACCACAACAACTTCGTTTTCATCACTAAAGTCACTTGACCACATTGCTCCCGAATATTAATCTATAATAATTATTATAATTTGTTATTTAAAAATAATAAAATAAATCAAGATAATAAACAAACTCACTTTCAATTCCGACCCTTACTAGACAACTTGTACACTTTTTCAATTGTAAATAAATATTTTTTACGCTATTAGAATTGTATGATAGGGTTGCTTGAGACTGCTAATAATTTTCATGTATTTCACAAGACATTACTTGTAAAATATATTTTGAGAAACAGAACGATAATTACACTTGTAAAAAACACTTGTATAAAATAGATTTACACTTGTGACTTGTGTCTTACAAGTGTAGTTTTCAGAAACAAATACTTGTGAAAATTAAATTTCTACAAGTGTACACACTTGTATTACAAGACTTGTATTTTTTGAGAAACAGGGCCCTGGTTGCGAACCTGGAGGAACCGGGTTCGATCCCGACAGACGCCAAATATTTCCAATTTTAATTGGCACGAAAGTGACTCCTGTGGTGCACTCTACACACCAGCTATGAGTGCCCGTGAGGTGACGCCTGGTAAGCGCCCACACGGTAAAATATATCGTCATCATTACCGATGTCTACATGTGTTGTAGATACTGGCACACCCAAAAATGGGTAATATGCCGTGATGTCGAAAATTTGAGACTAGATATTTTTCAAGACCAAATCTATTAAGCGTTAGAAACATTGGTTTTATTTGACATTTAGAAACAAGATAATGTTACTTTGAATCATTTAGGGACAAGGGCGGATTAATAGTTTTGCCGCCCATAGGCACCCAGAAAATTGCCGCCTTTTTCAAAAATTTGCCGCCTTTTCATAATATTAAAATACATTTTTAACAGAACAGTAACGTAATTTTCAAATATTAATCAAAGACTATATAGATATTTGAATATCAGAAATGTTAAAATATACATTTTTTAATGTTTCCACTTTTCGCATGTTTTATTTTTGTTGAAATATAACAGGGGCTTAAATAATTTTAAGGCTAAAGTCTAGAATACCCAACCCTCAATAATTTTATTTTGATGGTTATACTTGCAAAACCATTTAAACACTACATTTCACATAAATTAGGGTGCGGAAAGCAATATTTGTAGTGATTTTGGCATTTTTCCTGAAAAAAGTTAAGTTCGCATAAAATGAATGTAACTATCATAGTTATGTCAAATTAAGTTCTGTGTGTTAGGTTACCGTTACATTAAGTATTTTTTGAAAATTTGTAAGTGAAGAAATAATTTTCAAAAGTACAGCCTTTAGAATAGGTAATATCTGATTTTATTTTTGCAAGATACTGTTAAATACCTGCCTCCGCACTTTAATTTTGTGTTTATTTATTTTAGCTAGAAGAAGATATTACAACAAAAAAATGGAATTTCTAGAGGGATTGATATTGGCAATAATAATAACATTATAATTATTGATAGCATAATAATAATGAGGTTCACAAAATAAAATCTGAAATATAAGTTCAATTACTGGACATTTGTTGAAAATAGAGCACATATTCCATTACTTAAGTATCAGAAAAAAAGACGATAATTACAAATTGACTGGATACTGGATTAAAAATAATATGCCTATAAAAAAGTTTCACTTTATCTGAATTTGGTTCAAAGATCTGAGATGTAATTGTTTTCGTCACGTCTTTTGATCGGCAATTTTTTTTATAGAATTATACATTTTTGATTAAAAAAAATTGCCGCCCCTGAAAATTTGTCGCCGTAGGCACGTGCCTACTGTGCCTATGCGTAAATCCGCCACTGTTTAGGGATGCATTCGGACCGGGCCAGACCGGGTTTTGAGGTTCGGATCGACTCGGTCGGAAAATAAAAATTGTATATGGTATATCCATTATTCAATATTATGTACTCGTATATACCAATAAGTTTGCGTAATTGTAATAAAAATGAGTATAAATAATATAACAATGAATGAATTCTAAATATTGCAATTGAGCAATAATGTAATATAAAATTATAAGGTTGAATATCGCTTGTTGTTGCGTTACATTACCTACATTAAATAAATCACTGCGTGGGTGCATTAATCGACTATATGTTGAAATTGTTGTTTTCCATGAAAATTAAATATTGGACTTGTGAGTTTATGAAATGGAAAACTTGAGTTCGATTCGAATATATGTAGGTCAAACACATGGCCGACTTTTTCTAAATTGCTCTTTGGTGCATTCTTTCAACGTGAATATGAGTTTTATGTTGGTTCCTGCTTTCTCCTAAGGTTGCGTACACAATGGGTGCGTTCAACGACGCTAGCGCTAGGTAGCAACTTCTAGCGCTATGTATTTGAACGTATTGCTAGGCATCATCTGTTTCCGGTTCGCTCGAGCAAAATCTAGCGTAGATTTTAGCGCTATATTTTCTGCTAGATGGTTGGATAAGAAGTAAATAACTAAAATGGATTTTTCTTTTCTTGTTTCATATGTTTGCAATATTCAATATTTATCAAAAAGAATATTCACAACACCGAAATTTTTAAATATGTACTTTTAAACTTTTATGAAAAATTATTATTTATTTATTTATTAGTATTAATATGTTTCGAGCGTGTTATTTTGAAATATCTCCAGGTTATACTAATCTTTACGGTCGATAATATTTGCGAGGTAATTTATGAATAAAGCAATAAAAGTGGAAAGAAAGAAGTTAAAAATCATATAAAAAGTTTTAGAATTTAGGGGTAAAAACAACTTTTGAAACTTGCCAAAATTTACTCATGAATATACAGGCGGGACACAATGAGGTTCATTCAGTCTTTAAAAAATTTAAATGGAAGAATGTGATCGTGAAAGGTACAAGGACAACTCAAGCGCAAACTTGTACGTTTTTTAATTTCGTAAAAATCAAGTTTACTTTTTTCTATGTGGCTCATGGATCACAAATTAAAACCCAGTTTTTCATTATAAATATATAACAGCACTTTGGGTCGATCCTATCGTCCCTAGTTAATATTAAAAAGAACATAGAAATTTGATAATAGAATAACAGGCTTAAGTTTAGTATCAGAATTATTATAAAGTAATGTTTACAAATATGACATCTGAATATTATTAATTCATGCAATAAAATATTCGTTTAGAGAGGTGCAAAGTGTGTAATTATAATAAATAAATATTAAAAATATCAATACCTCATCTTAAATTGTTGAAATTATTGCACATAGTACAGATTGGATATTTTTTTAACAAATTTGTCTCATATGGTGAATTGTAGAAGGTAATAATAATAACATTTATTACCCAACAGAATACCGATTACAGGACAAATTTACAATAAGATAAAATAAATTTAAGATTTTTAATATACATTAAAGAGATTATTTGCTGCATTACAGATTACGAAAATAGGAGAATTTTTCAATGTTATACAATATTCGTACGATATATCAGGTACGACATTAGCCAGAGTCAATGAAATTAAAGACTTAGGTGTAACTATAGATAGTAAATTTTTACTGGACAAGCATATTGATAACACTGTCAAAAAATATTATAAAATGTTGGGATTTCTTATTAGAACTTGCCGAAACTTTAAAAACCCTCAAACATTTTTGACCCTTTATTTTAGTCTAGTCAGAAGTCAGCTAGAATTCGCAGTAGTTGTTTGGAATCCGCAATACTTCACGTATATAAACAGAATTGAAAGTATTCAAAATAAATTTTGCAGATATTTTTTCACAAAATTTTCTAATTATAACCTAAACCTACCATGGCTGTATAATAGGCGTAAATTATTGGACATTATTTTTATGTATAAATTACTTAATAATAATTGATTGCCCACTACTTCTTATACAACTTTCTTTTCGCGTGCAGTCGCACACGTCAAGATCAAATGAACTATTTGTAATTAACTTTTACAAAACCAATTCTGCAATCAATTCGGTTATGAATCGCTTGCCTGTGTTATATAATAAGCTGTCAAATAATGTTCATCTTCCAGACATTTTTAACACTCCTTTGAATTCATTCAAAAAACAGATGCAGCTAATCTTTCGCAACATGTAATTTATAATTCATATTACTCTTGTTTTTCTAATTAATTTATGTACCTACTAATATTTTTCTACTTTATCCATGTTTTATATGTTCTTTATGTATATGTACCTACTACTGAAAATTTATGTACCTTACATTACATGTAATGTAATGCTTCTCTGTTATTGGGGCATTTAGCCCTGTTGAGAACGTTAAACGCTAAACGCTAAATAAATAAATGTGTCGGTACGAAAATTTGACGTCCAGACGAGGAACATGAAATTGCATTTGTGACAGGAGGAAAGGTGCATCAATGGCAGACCAAGAGTTTATCTTAGGAACAAGAATATCTATTTTTAGTACAAGTGAGAAAAGTATGTCTTTTTCTCAAGCGTCCGGAAATTGGTCAAATTGCCAACTGGACAAGTGAGAAAAAGACATGCTCACGTGTGCTAAACGTGATTTTTTCCGCTATCTTCAATTTCATGTTGTGGCAATACTGAATAAACAAAAACATATGGACAATTGACTTCTATTTTTTGAACACTCTGTGCATTATCCAAGTTTATTAATTTTGGTTGCAGACTTGTTGACAAAGGAGCATACTTGTATACATGTTTCACAAAATGCATCACGAGACAAATTAATGCAGAATATGGAAATTTAAATATGTTTAGTCTAGGTATCTAGGATATTATAATCTAGATTCTAGACATCTAGACAATAAATATTAATAGCTTTTAACAGCAATATCATAACCAACAATATGATTAATATTAATTGATATATGAAATGTAGAACTCTACGAGTGATCAAATGACAGGTAGATAAACGCATTACAGGCTCCGATGTGATTAAAATTTGAATTACATATTACATTTCTGTATGAGATAAACATTTTACTGTTGCTGTTATACAAATTATATACATACAAGGAAATCTAAAAAATTTGTTATAATCAAAATAAATGCAAAATGTTTAAAATATTTTACATGCACCCCTATTTTCTTATTCTGCTATTATGCAGATATCGTAGTCATCCATTTATTTTCGACAAGGCATGGGATTTTGTAGTCCAGTATTTAACCTTTAAGTACATATGACGTCAACGGAAGTTTAAAGTATTGTAATTTTCATATACTTTTTTCTCCGGAGTTCTACCCCCAAATTATTCTTTTGTCATAGTTTTGAGATATATAAATGCCCATTATTATTATTTTTCTATGATGAAGTTTGAAGCTATAATCATTTTAGTAGTACAACGAGCCATTAAGTTCAAAAGCAAACCCACTTTGACGAGGCAATGGTCGTCGACCCACCTGCAGTGTCTGGGCCAAGAACCCAAAAAAGATGTCACATCTGCCCCAGATCAAAGAACAACTTACATAACTTGCTAAAAACATGTCTGCCAGGAACATCAAAGAACCCATTGTAAACCATGTGTTCAAATGTAAATTATATTTTTTTGTTTATACAGGGTGTCTCTTAAATAGGGGGACGTGGCTTAACCACGGATTCCTTAGGCTAAAATAAGACGATTTAACCAAACTTGCTTCTACCGGAAAGTGTACCATTTAGCCAGAATTCTGCTTCAAAGTTCTTCGAAAAAAAAAATTAATTTTGCTTATAATAACCGGACGCTTTATTCGATTTGGATGATATTTGGTATGACAGTTTATATGGTTATAAGTCATCTTTTATGATGATACTTGTTATTATTAGTGAACCACTAGTGTATGAAACGTAGGTGTCCCAACATTGATTAGACCATAACTTTTTAATGCCCACGCCGATAACGTAAAATTATTTTTTTTCAGAAAGATACATTCAATAGTAAACTTTTCTCTCTGTATGTAATTTGTGATATCTGTTACGGTTCAGACAGAAAAAAATAAAACCTGAGTGACTGCATCGTGAATTTTTTAAAAATAAATTTAATCTAGCAGTCTATCCGGTCTAATCAATGTTGGGACACCTAAGTTTCATGCACTAGTGGTTCACTAATAATAACAAGTATCACCTTAAAAAATGACTTATAACCATATGAACTGTCATACCAAATTTCATCCAAATCGTATAAAGCGTTCTGTTATTACAAGCAAAATTAATTTTCTTTCGAAGAACTTTGAAGCAGAATTCTGGCTAAATGGTACACTTTCCGGTAGAAGCAAGTTTAGTTAAATCGTCTTATTTTAGCCTCAGGAATCTGTGGTTAAGCCATGTTCCCCTATTTATGAGACACCCTGTATTTTTAAAATATTGAAAATGTAATTATGTTGAATTGATAATAAAGTGTTTAGCATTAACATATTTTTTTTAAATATTTTTCTGTCAAAAATGAACCGGAAAACACCTATTTTCCGATTTGGCGTCCTATGGCGCCACGTGAGCACTAACATCACACGGAGCACGCGAGTACTTAAAGGTTAAATGGGTACTTGCAAAAATTTACAAATCATAGGGCAATGTTATGAAAAGAAACCACATCTATAAAATAATTTAAACGTCAACTTTCATTCGCTAATCGGACTATATTCAGTTCCATTTTTTTTTCGGTTATTGAGAGATCTGAATATCATGTCCTGAAAAATGTTGGACAGTAGATTACGGTATTTGTAGCGTATAGCTAAATGGGAACTGATATAATGAAAACAACATGAGGCAATTATTCGATAGTCAACAGTGCAGCATATTCCGCATTGATGAGCCCCAGTGACGCGCAGACAAATGAAATATGTTTGATGTTTAAATAGATGTGGAGCAAATTTTCAAACGTAATTTGGCCGTCAGAGTCAGAGCAGACGTTGCGCGCGTTGGCAGCGGGATTGGAAACCGCAATGTGCGGTGTATAATGGTTAACAGGCCGTTGCCTTAACCGCTAGCCACTGCCGTTCATTTGTGCTGCCCGATGCGTTCTGCCCCACATTTGAATCGGGGGCTAATATCGACAAGTCAAATAGCCGATTTAGCAAGAGAAACAGGGGTGTTGCAAAGCGATCTCTTTGTGCGCTAATTACTTTTGAATAATTTTGATTGAGCGTCGATGCCTAAGAAGAAAGAGTGGAGACTAAACAAAGAACACATAGGAACAATATTAATGATGTTTTAATTTATGTAAATAAAATTCAGTTGCTGTTTTCGAGTTTTTTTTTGCAAATTACGTCTGATCCATTGGGAATATCCAAGGCAAAACCTTTATAGAAAATGTTTATTACATATTAATTTAATAGTGCTCGGAATACCGGTGGATCCAAAAGAGCACCCGCACACCCGTATTTCGGAATACGGGTCGGGGCCGATTCTTCGCCCATAAGACCCGTAAGACCCATAAGAACCGAAAGAACCGCAGACCCGTATTACCAGTAAGAACTAGTGCTGTGAAGATCCGACAAAACATGGATCCGAGTACCCGGATTTTAAAATATCCGGTTCCTCGGATATCCTATGTTCGGCAATTGAAGCGGATATCCGTATCCTGGTTTGGGTACCATATCCCATTCGGATCCGGATTCGATGAGTTGTTCATGGATCCGGATCCGAATTTTAATTCTGCATCCGTTTCATCATTTTGAATGTAAAGGCAAACATTTGAATGTAGACGGTTGTAGAGACAGCGGTCTGTAATCAGCAATAAATTTTATAATACCCCTCTAAAATAGCCAGCTAGTTGGTGCAAATTTTTCTTAGAATATTGAAAATTCTATAGTTCTAAAATTTTAACATTCAATATAACAAATACTTCAAAGAAAACGAAATTAAGATTAAATTTGAGAAATAATGGTTACAGGTTCATTGCAGGTGTCGAAATACCTATTTATTTATATCGTGCATGTGTTTCACATAAAAGGGATTGTTTTTGTTACCTACTTATAGTTCTGTGGAATCGAGGAATTTCCTTTTTAGCGGATGCTAAAAGTTTAACATCGAAAATATACCGACTATTAACTACATCAAACAAAACTGTATAGTGGATTATTTCATAATCAAATTTATTTGGTTTTGTGACTTCATGATAATATACATTCAAATATTATCCTCTGGTTCAATACTGAGAATAGGTACTCGAATCCGAGAACCGATACACATACTGAAATTCCATATCTAAAATCCGATACTCGTACTCATATTCGGATCCGAATCCAAAATCCAATATTCAGATTCGGATCCAAAACCCGATACTCAGATCCGGATCCAAAATCCGATACTCAGATCCGGATCCAAAATCCGATACTGAGATTTGGATCCGAGATCCGGATAGTTCAACATTCAATTATATGGATATCCGTATTACCCATAAGAATCATATCACCCGTGAAACGTATTATTACGTTGTTAATTATCAGTTCAAATAATCATACCGTTAAAAAACAATTTATTTAATTCCGTTGATTTATTTGTTTAAACATTTCACATAATAAAATCAGTTTTAAAAGAAAAGTTAGTAATTTGTACAATAATAGGACAAATAAAAACATCTCGTTCTATAAGATAGACAACATTATGAATAATTTAAATGTGTATATTAAAATGCAATAATGAGATATGTATGTATGTTTTCGGTACGGCTAAGTATGATCCTTAAAGGGAAGTCGTACGCTTCATATATAACGTACGTCTTAAGGGAAATGCGGTTCTTACGGGTAATACGGGTAATACGGATCTGCGGTTATTACGGGTAATATGGGTTTACGGTTCTTATGATTCTTACGGGTCTTATGGGTGAAGAATTAAGTCCGACCCGAATTCCATTTGGTCCGGGCGGGTGGGTATTTCCCATTTAACTAAATACCCAGTTCGAAGTCCTAGCCCTACAATTTAATGTTAAGTATGTGGTAAATAGGGACTTTTCGATTTTAGAATGGGAAGAAATTAAGCAGTCAACAAACTACTTATTTGTTATATTTTCACTCTTGTCATTAAAACACCAACATTTTTTTTTATAACAGATTAGATTAACTAAACTATCTCCAAACTTTTGTTTTCAAATTAATAGCAATCTATACACTCAATAATAAATTAAGCATTTTTTGTTCAACACAAAATTAATTATGTGCACAAATTATCTACAACTGTAGAATATTTGAATAAAAATGATTTTTTTTAGTTATTTTTTATTTTTTGAAACTTTGCATTTTAAATCTAAAATGATGAGTTCTTTTCTATTTAATTTGAGGGATATATAATTTTTTAAATATTAATTTTACTGGACGTAGCGTATGATGACATTTAAGAAATATATATAAATAGAAAATTTGTAAACATACAAAATGTAATAAAACTTATACGGAGAAGGCGTCTTCGCGTCAATGGCAGAATAACTGCTTCTTGTTAACAGAACAGTTCTATGTAGAAAATTTGTTACAAATGCTATCAGTCACTTGTACGTCAAAAATCACGTGATACATTTTAGCGCCAAATAAATTTCAAGAAAACCCATGTTAGAATAAATAAATTTAGATTTTTTTACATTATTTTATTATTGGTTAGCATAATCCACAATGTCATAACAATTATTTTCTTACATTCTACTACATTAGCATACTCCATTATCTTATTATTGAAATACGAACTTTAACACCATTGAAAGGAGAAGAAAAAATGGCGGAATTAGGTATAGAATTTTATTATCTACAACTTGTATTTGAAACATTTTTCTCTAAAAGTAATAGGTAACAGATTTCAAGTAGACATCCGGTTGTTAGTTATGAAATGATCAACAATTTTTTTCTAATAATCTTAAAGTAATGAGTACCTACCTACATATGTTACGTGTTATCTCGTTACAATTATCCAAGCGTAAATCCTGTTTTTACTTCAAAATAATAAGGTAACTGCGACTGAGGACTTTGCTAATAAGCAAACAATAACACACCCTCGGTATAAAGTATAAAGTCTAGAAAGCGTAATTATTTATTTATTGCACTATACGTTTTCAAGAAGGTGTTATTGAATAAGAATTTTTCGATTAATAAATCCCTTAAATGAAAATTTGTGTTCACATTGAATGACTCTGAGGGCCAATCTCAAAAGACTACATAACTTTAATAGTCAAACAGAAATAAGTATATTAAATTTAACAACTGAAAGATCGTAGACAAAACAAACTGAAAATTAAAAGTGGAAAATTAAGTAATTATATAATAATAAAAAGTTTATTTTTATTTGATCAGTATTTTATACAAAATGATCAATATTTAATGACCAGTAAATATGAATATTGTGACCTGGTTGGATTAGGTTAGGTTAAGTTATGGTTTGGTTAAGGTGGATTTATGCAGCTTGCATTTTCTTTTACTTTTTCTTTTCTTTTTCGCTTTTACTTTTACTTTAAGTTTGGTACTTTATGTAGCTACTTTAAAGCCTTCGGTACACATGCGCAGATGTGATTTTTCTGGCATATCAGTTGTCATAAATGTACAAAGATAATTATAACCTATAAAAATGGACACAAATGTAATAATTTGTGCATTTGCTATATTACTTGTAGCTTTACCCATTTTCTAATTTTTGCAATCTTATCTACACAAAAACAAATAAATACAGCATACGCTGACGTTTGTCACGTGAAATGGTGCACATGCGCAGTTGTGAAATTCGTTTACTGTAACGGTCTTAAGTTGAAAGTTCGTTAACTTTAGTTCTTAAAGTAAAATTAAAAGTGTGCACATAAAGTAGTACATTTATTAACACACCTTTAACTTTTATAAAGTAAAAGAAAAAGAAAAGATAAAATAAAAAGTAGGCTGCATAAATCCACCTTTAGTGGAGGTTAGTTTATATTGTATTAGGTTAAGTTAAATTACATTTTCCTTATAAGTTACTGATCATTTATATATTTATAGAATAGAATATATAAGGTCTCGTGTGTCTCGAGTGTCTGGTCACGAATCTAAGGACCTGGGTTTGATCCCAACCGGCGTTAAAAATTATGTCGAATTTTAAATGATTCAAAATTGATCCCTGTGGTGCACTCACCAGGCCAGCAATAAGTGCGGGTGAGGTGACCCCTGGTAAGTGCCCGCACGGTATTTCATCATTATCTTTATTATTTATACTTTCCACGAATGTTGAAAAATTGAGATATATGCATTTGTTTAAATATATTTTCTTAATTCAATTTTCAATTACCTAAACACTGATTGCAGACGTGGAGAGTGCACCACAGGGGTCACTTTTGTGCCATTTAAAATTTGAAATAATTTAGGCGTCGATTGGGGTTGAACACGAGTCCCCAGTTTCCCAGATGCCAGATTCGCGACCGTAGACTCAAGCACACGGTCGTTATCAAATTATTGATAAAAACCAAATGTTAATGTCTTATCTTTATTAAAAACGAATAAAATAAGAAAACATGATATGTATTTTCTACATCTATTGTCACAAAATGAGATGAAATAAATTTACTCCTACTTGAACGCAAACATTCTCACCATTTATCACGGAGTTAATTAAAAATTGTACTACATTTGTTATTACATTTCTAACATGAAAAATGTACTTAATATGTATTACTTTAAGTGCTGAAAACATAAATTGCTTAAAAAAAAACTTTTTTCTCTTAACTTGTTTTATCATTGCGTACTATTAATAATTTCTTTGTGTAGTAGGTACAATATTTCTCAAACTGTGGTCCGCGGTTCGCTAATAGTTCATAAGAAAATAATAATGGTTCGCAGAGAACAATTACTTGGTACCAAAAATTAATATAAAAGAAAGAACCGACTCTGATGGAATAGTGGGTAACATAGCCAACTCAGAACCCAAGGGTCCCGGGTTCGAATTCCAGATAAGGTATCGCTTATATATGCCTTTATCTCTATCAATTGCCAATTTGTTTTGTACTCAGATATCGGTAATGATGCCCCGCCCACTGCGTGTACAAGGCGTTAAAAAATAATTGTCCCAAATTATGAGTAAAATGAGTAAAAAAAGTTTAATCAACATGGGTCCGATCTTCAATAGTTCCCGAGATAAAAGACAATGAAAAATGAGATTTTCGGTGTTTACCTCTGCTATCTCGAAAACTGTAAGAGTTACAACTTTGATTAAATGAGACATTTTGTTTGCCTTTCAGAGGTCATCTTAGATGTGTTTTTGTTTTTCACAAAAAATGGAATAATTGTAATAAGACAAAAGTTGTGACGCCCTTGGCCAATATTTAATTTTCAAATAACTTCATAACTAGTAGAAAGTGAAAAAATGTTTCATATAATATGTTATTGTTTTTTGTAGTCTATTTATTGGCATAGACAAAATTTTGTTCGACCACTATCTTAGTCTGTTTTTCTTCGATTCTAATACAAAATGGCCTCTTTCTGGAAAACAGTTGAAGATCGGACCCATGTTGATTAAACTTTTTTTGCTCATTTTGGTCAGTACTATATGCCCTCATAATTTGAGACACTTATTTTTTAACACCCTGTATATACCTTTACACTCCTTACAATTCTTCAGAGATTTAGGACCTCTGACATCGTTCACATGTTGAGTAATCCTACTTTCCCTTTACCTCTTTAATACGATTTCGCGAAATTTTTACTTTGTTCTCGAAATATGTATCTAGCTTATTTTTTCATTTAATTCTAAGATTAGCCGCCTCGGTGGTCGAGCGGTTACAGGTAGCGCTCAAGCGACCTTCACCGCTCGGCTCTTGGGGTCGTAGGTTCGATTCCCACCAGGGGCTTGGATGTTTGTGTATGTCCTAAATTATAACTTCGAAATAATAAATTGTCATTGGCCAATCGGCACCGTACCGAAGGCCAGGGTGGTAGAAAAAAAATTAAGGTTAGGGGTAATTTTTAATTTTATTATTAATTATATTAGCGGTTGTAGTTGAAGGATCAAGTTCAAATAATTTATATATGAAGGAAGGCCTTAATGATCCCAGAACAATTTTTATAAAAAAAATTCGTTTATTTAGGACGTTTCGAGCCCAAGTGGCCCATCATCAGCTATAAAATTTTTTTACAATTATAATTGCATCAAATGTTAATCAAAATGTAAAAACATTTCTTAAATAATTTAGAAAAATAAATACATTTTTCTTCTTCTTTTTTCCTATCCCCTCCATGCTTTTTTCACTTGCGCAGGTGTACAACCAACATGAGATTTTTAAATTTTTTAATAAAATTATTTTTTCTTCATCACATTTACAAACTTACAACAAGTTAATTGTAAATTTACTTCATAATAAAACAAAATGAAGTACCACGTGTTATTTTATTTGAAATTTGATTTTTAAAACAATTATATCGACGTTATTATTATAAAAATGTTTACTTAATTTATTTACCATGTTGAAGGTGAGTGTTACCTTTATTTAATTGAATAATTTTATTGTTTTTTACATTTTAATTAACAATTGATGGAATTATAATTGTAAAATTTTTTTTATAGCTGATGATGGGCCACTTGGGCTCGAAACGTCTTAAATAAACGAATTTTTTTATAAAAATTGTTCTGGGATCCTTCATATATAAATAATTATATTAGCTTTAGACTCCATAACACTATATTGTTTCATTCTACCCATGTTGCATAAATAACTATTCTTCACTTATAGTTATGAAAAGAATAATTTCTTAGTACTTATATTGATTTTACCTTCATATTTTTCGTATTTGTATTCTCATAAATCAAGAGTTTCCACATATTTATGTGTTTATTAAACAAAAATACTGATATCAGATTTTGAAATTACCAGAAATGTCAGAGAAAAGTCTTTCTTAAAACAAATAAAAGAATCTAAATACATGTAATTGTTGCCTGGCGCTTCTTTTAGACGAAACTAATTAATAGTGGTTTAAAAGAATTTAGTTTAATTGTATTTCATAAAATCCTAGATTGCGAAGATTATTGGAATTAAAAGATTTTTTAAACTGAAATTTAATCTGTTTTTTATTACTCTTTTAAGTAGGAAATAAAATTCTCCTATTTTTAACAGTTTGGTGTAGTTGTTAATCTGGAGTGAGATTTCGGACAGCTGGGTTGTAATTTATAGTGGGTTGTGAACCAGTTGGCTGTGACGTTTATGATTAGTTATTGTCTGGGAAGTTTGAATTTGCGAATAAAGGGTAATTTACTGCGTGTATTGGTCATTAAACGCTGTAAAATTATTTTATTACTTAATTGTCTTCATTGTACTAATTTTGAAAGGATAAACCTTTTTGCGCATAGTGTGAGCGAATATACAGGATGTTAAAAAACAGTATATGATGTACATACAGGGTGTCTCACAACTCGCGCCCCAGACGAAACTGACACTTTCCGACGATAATAGGTTGCCAACAAATAGAAGAAAATAATTTGCGGCTGCTTGCATAACGGAGTTACAAGACTTTTTAATCCACCAATCCCGGAAGGATATCTTGAGGTGTGATGTTATTATTACAAAATAAAACTGGTTACTAGGTGTTAAAAATACTACTAGTGAGTTACAAAATTTGTTTGACTTACTGTAATTTTGACACTTTAGAGTTGACTTTTCACTGTCAACAAATTTAGGTTAGTGAAGGTGTCATCCGAGATCATCATTTATATCGTACAGTGCAACGTGTTGTAGCAGCTGTTTGTGTTAAACGAAAATGTTATTGTCATTTGAATTCTTTGAGATTAAAGCAACAAATGGTGAATACATGGTAAGAATTTGCCTTTTTTATTCACCTTGTCAAATTTAATTTGACACTGACATTTTTCGAAAACTACAGTCGCCCACACATTTTAAAGAAGATTTGATTTGTATAAAACCCTAGTAAAGTAAAATTACGGCATACACTCTGATTGGTCAATTTTGAGACGTCTTTTCTCTAATATCTTTTAAGCTAGATTTTTTTTCTTCGAAATTACACATCCGAGTGTAGTCTCGTGTTTTCTCATTCACTCTGGGGCGCGAGTTGTGAGACACCCTGTATACAGGGTGCTCTTGTTTTGAAGCTTGGAAACTAAGAGATATGAAGTAGGTTAAATTAGTAGATTTTTTTAAAGATGTACGAGGTGTGGCTATTCAATAACGTAATTTATTTTTTCCGGCTTTTCTGTAAATTTGATAACATTGCAGGGTATAGTACGATGTGAATACGGCTCTGTGCGAGTGAAATTGAAGTGTGGAATGTGCGCGGTAGACGAGTACGCAGTGTAACGGACAACGAGAAGGATAGCAGGGTGTGGTCAGTCAGCACGCGGAAAGCGTAAGAGACACATGTATGTTGCACACGCACTGTAAACCTTCAGGTGTCCCTTAGCCTCAGGCAAGAACGCATATCCAGAGAAGAGAATCACGAGGCCGAGCAAACAGCGGCACGGTGACGAGGAGACCTGCTAACCGTCCGCCTTCGAGGTGACGAGAACCGTCCGCCACAAGGTCACTATGCACACCGTATTCCCTAATACATACAATACACTAATCAGTTGTTAAAATTTGAAATTTCAATTGTTAGCGGGAAGCGCTACCAACATAAACATAAGTGACAAAAAAACACCAAGTCAAACTTTTGACGCAGCATTTTTAAAAAAATTAATTGTAAAATTACCTCAATAGAAAAAATAGAATAAAAAACATGTATCATAAGGCATGTTAACGCCTACGGCTCGTTTTCCAAACTTGGAATCGTATGGTAACAGATTGCCTTATGATACTTGTGTTTTAATGTACTATTTTTCGAAATGCGTTGTTTTGGAAAATTTTAATTTGTTCAATCAAGTGTGTACTGCTTTTTCTTAAGCTATCTCCATTAATTTTGATATTTCTTCATTATACTTTTTACTTGTTGTAACGTAATGATTTTTATAAGTAAATTTAACGAAATAAGTGTTCTAAATCTATATTTATAGGAATTCTGCATTCTTTGTGAATAACTTTGCAGGAATTCCTTTTCTTTTAATAAAAAAATCACTAGAATGTCAGTACTGTGAAAGTGAATTGACTCGAGAAGTCGAGAAGATTTCAGTCATTCCAATGCAGGAAATGAAATATTTTAAATTTTGAACGCAATGCGTAGCTACAGTTCATTCTTTATTACTTTCAACTAGGGCTGTCGTCCCATTAATGATTTATTCATTTATTTATTTATTGTTAGTCTGACCAACAAAGTTCAAGACCCCAATTGGTTGACTATACGAAAACATAAATTTAACATGTTTAATGACACAAGTAGTTAACAAATAGAATGACACAAAAAAAAACCAGAACTTAATAATACATATAGCTGTTTAAGATAATGTATTGTAACAAATAGTAGTAGTTAATGAATATAATAATTGTATAAAGCATTTTTAAACTTTACAATCGAGCCGACGAAAATGTCGAAATATTCAGGTAAATTGTTGAAATTAAAACAAATCATACGAATAGATGACTTTACTTCATAGTTCGTTCGAGGAGTGTTACAGTAGAATGTATATTTAAATCGTGAATTATGCCTAGGAACTAAGAAAGGAATTTTACCTATCATTTATAATACAATGCAAAACTTTATAAAGGAACAATGAAGATTGTATTTTTCTTCGAGTATCAAGAGACACAATACTAAATTCACACAACAAATCTTTGTAATCAGTATCAAAACTAGGATAATATCTGTAAAGCTTGAAGAAGCAAAATTTAATAAATTTGCGTTTAATAGATTCAATAACATGGCTGTATTTATTATATATAGGACACCAAACTTGCTGACAATATTCCAGTTTTGTTCTTACGAACGAGAAATATAGTTTCTTAAGAGTTGAAATATGAACGAAGTATTGTGTATTTCTAATAATAAAACCTAAATTTTTGTAGGTAGATTTAATAGTTTGTAATATGTGTTTAATGAAATTGAGCTTTTCATCAAATAAAACACCAAGATCTTTAAATTGTATGACCCTTTCAAGAGTATGAGAGTCTATTTTGTAATCATATTTGTAAATAGTTTTTTTGATGATGATTCCATGTTTTATGCATTAAAAGGGACAATAATTTTGAAGCAAAGGTTTTATGAAATTCCTTACATAAAATCTAATTGTTTTAAATTCCTAAATAAAGTTGCAGCGTAAGAGAAATTTGTAATATTCATATGTTGGTTAGGTGTAACGTGTAAGTCAATGTACAGTTTAGTTTGTGCTTTATGAAACATAATAGCGCATCGCACTCGTGGTACTTAAATTCAAATATGCATCCTGCAGTTATAAAGGGATGTATTCCTTAATTACTAATTTGTCTCATCTCTGTGTGATCTCATAAGGAAGCTGTTTGATTGAAGTGTAATGCAGTAAGCGCTTCAATTTTCCTAGCATTACAAACTCTATTTATAATTTTTCCATGTACAAATGGCCTTTTGAATTCATTATACCTACATCTATGTATGCGGTCCCGTGGCCGCGTGCCTGAGTGTCTGGTCGCGATCCTAGGGAACCGAGTTCGATCCCGACTGATGCCAAATATTTCGAATTTTAAATGGCACAAAAGTGACCTCTGTGGTGCACTCTCCACGCCACCAATGAGAGCCGGTGAGGTGACGTCTGGTAAGCACCCGCACGGTACAAATAAGTCATCATCATTACTGATATTTGTAATAAAAGCAGATTGGCACACCCAGAAATGGGTAATATGCCGTGATAATATATTTATTTATTTATTCTATGTATGTGTCATTTGTACTTGAATGACAATAATTATGATACAATTTTTCATTTATTGTTTTATAGTTTATTATTTTAATGATCCCTGTGGTGCACTCTCCACACCAGCTATGAGTGCCCGTGAGGTGACGCCTGATAAGCGCCCACACGGTAAAATATATCGTCATCATTACCGATGTCTACATGTATTGTAGATACTGGCACACCCAGTAATGGGTAATATGCCGTGATGATATATATATATACAGTGTGTTTGAAAAAGTTTTTTATAAATTTAGATTGTATTTTTTATTCTCTTTACGACCATACCAAATTTCTTAGTATTTATCATATTTATTTGTTAAAAATAAATACTTTCTATTGCCCAAATTTTATCATTAATGGAAGTAATTTAATATGTGAAAAGGCTACGACAGCAATTGTTTTCTCGATATATTTTAGGGGACATATTAAAAATTTGGTTTGCTTCAATAAACCGAACAACATCAAA
The DNA here is from genome assembly GCA_943142095.1 of Ophonus ardosiacus. NCBI lineage: Eukaryota > Metazoa > Arthropoda > Insecta > Coleoptera > Carabidae > Ophonus > Ophonus ardosiacus. The sequence goes on along the minus strand of OW964833.1, from coordinate 43,343,629 downwards.
GAATTAAAAAACAGAATTCGTGAAGCGGTGCAAAAAATTGACAGAAGAGAGCTTAATAACGTTATGCGAAAATTAAGAAAACGTATTTTAAAATGTATCAATTTAAATGGGGGACATATTGAATAAAGATTTTATTACTTCTAAATTTTGAATTTCATATTATTTACTTCATATTAACATGAAAACAATTGCTGTCGTAGCCTTCTCACATATTAAATTACATCCATTAATGATAAAATTTGAGCAAAAGAAAGTATTTATTTTTAACAAATGAATATGGTAAATACTAAGAAATTTGGTACGGTCGTAAAGAGAATAAAAAATACAATCTAAATTTATAAAAAAACTTGTATAGGTTGTATTTAAATTTACAAAGTTGAAGTCCCAGAATTACACTTTTCATATAATATAATCGCAGATATTCTATTGAATAAATTATGTCCTATAAGCAATAAGCGTATCTACAATAATAAGCCAGATATATATATATATATATATATATTAATTATTATGAAAATAGTGTATGCTCACATGCTCGTGTATTAACAGATGTCATTATAAACTCGTTACATAATATACAATTATAACACTATTTCTGCTAATTTACAAAACAATGGTATCGTCGGATGCGAATCTGAGTTAATGAGAGTATTGATGTAAGATTGATAAGGGTGTTTATTTGTAATATTGGAAATGAGAGTGACATTATTGTGGTTATTGATTCTGTGAGAATCTCCTACTTCTGCTTCTACTTCTACCAAACAAATTCTTTGGCGTGAAATTACAGCTGTTAGCTGTTGGCCCTTGAAAGCTATCTAATGTTTGTTTGCTAACCGTACGTCATCTTGCTAAAGTACTTTTCGCAAAAAACCGAACACAGCCACTTCAACTTCGCCGTTCAACTCTCAGTGCAAGCCAACAGATTATTTAACCACTACTCTACACACAACAACAACAACAGCAACAACAACAACAACAACAACAACAACAACAACAAATATACGCAGTTTTAATTATACAAAGTAACTCAATATAATATTTTGTTGTGAATAAATATTTAAATTTTGGAAATCAGAGCAATGAACTAGCAAAATATGAGATCGGTTTAAGATTAAGTTAATTTTTAATTTTTATTTTGGATTTTTTTTTTTTTTTAAACTTTAATTCTGAACAACTTTTCACTCCAGAGAGAATTAATGTCCCAAAAGTAAATATACTCCATATTTAGATAAAAACTTCAAAATTTTCAAAAATCTAATTTTTATGTATCTAGATACTTCTTAATGCACTGATTTCAAATTTTGAAACTGCAGGTCGATATCTCTTTTCGTTCTCGAGATATTTAGATTTAAAGTTTTGCTCAAAACTGCCCATTTTTTGGTAATAACCCAAAAATGGGTAGAGGTATGATTTTGGAGATATCATCATTCGATTCTACGGGCAAAGTTACATAAGTATACCAATTTTCATAATTTTTGAACACCGCATACAGTCTCTAATGCAAAATAACTGAAAATGGCCAAAAATCGCAAAAATCTAAGGTGTACCCCTTGCGATTTTTTCAGATTTTGGCCGTTTTCAAGGGTTTTCAAACTTTTATTCATAAAAAATGTACCCTTTGTCAAAAATTATGAAAATTGGTATACTTATATATTTTTATCCGTAGAATCGAATGGTGGTGTCGCCAAATTCGTATCTGGGCCCATTTTTGGGTTATTACCCAAAAATGGGCAGTTTTATGCAAAATTTTGAATCTAAATATCTCGAGAACGAAAAAAGACATCGACCTGCGGTTTCCAAATTTAGAATCAGCGCATTGAGGAGCATCTAGATACATGAAAATTAGATTTTTGAAAATTTTAAAGTTTTTATCTGAATATGGGGTATATTGACTTTTGGGGCAATAATTCAAAACTAGGTAGAGGGCTAGTGCAGAAATAGGTAATTTTGAGAAAATATATTCGGCCGATGTAATAAGAGTGCATTTTAATTAATTTAATATACCTACATGTTTGGTTTTCAGTGAGGGTGAAGAAATAAGAACACGCAAGCAGAAACAGGCAAGCGAATATGTTATCTTATCCTTGTATCTATTTGTATTTACAAATTTTGTTTTACATGTTTACAAAGGATGCATCTTTTTATAACAAGGGGATATAGTGTTTCCCTCTTTGTTTAGCTTACGTAGAAGGATTTGTTATTCGATACTACATCTAAATAAGATCGTATCTCGAAACGGAACGTCTATACATTTTGAATAGATTTAAATTATGTATATTATTTACCAAATAAATATATCGATGGAAGTATTCTATTCCAATATAATACAAGTATGTACCGGGTGTTTTTTTTTTCAAGGTGTACATGGAAGATTAGCATGCTAATTTAGTTATTTGCACTGTTCCCCTGCGTTTTGACAGAAAACAATTGGTACGTTTGTACCGCGCGTACTAAACATCTAGTCCGTATACTTAGATCATATAACTTAAGTTATATGATCTAAGTCCGCATACTAAGTGACGTAACAAGATGGCGACGAATGGTGTGAATATTCTGGTACGCTATTGGTACATATTTTTGGTGCGTTAAAAAAAATGTACTAGACCTTACTCATGGCCGGTGTAAGAGGGTGAAAAAAGCATGCGCATTTATTTATACAATGACTCCTTTCAAAGTTTTATTTTGAAAATAATGCCCCATGAACCAATGCGCAATATAATGACGTAGGTATATATAATAAGTTGTTATACACTAGATGGCAGCGAGTTTCAAGCTTTATAAGGGTTATTGTATTTCGTATTTGATTTAGTCCAAAATATAATTTTTTAAATAATTTTTCCTGAAACTTCTTTCCGTCATTAACAAAGAAGTATGTATGCTTTGAAGCAAACCTTAGGGCACCAAAATATCACTTCAAAAGATACTACAAAAAAAGTCTATATCAATATAGGAAAATAATACCAGCAGCAGAATATCTCAAGTAAGATGCAAATATAACTAAAGAAAAAACCCCTTAACCTTAACAATAAATTTAAAAACTATATACGTATTTCGAGAACTAAGTTCTCATCATCAGTAGAAACTACAAAGTAAAAACAGAGAAGTTAAGATTACTCAGCATGTAAACCATGCCAGATGCTCTGAGGAATAAGGGAGAGAACACGTGTTATATAGGGACATGAGTCATAGGTGAATGGATACCTAATTGGGTAACTAAGATTAAACAAGAGTAACTGTCTTATATTAACTCATATAATTTAGAATTTGGGATGGGACCTAGGTCCGCGTTCATCAATTTATCTTTAAATTTATGTATTATCAAACTCTCGTGTGCGTCTAATCCATTCACCTATGACTCCTGTCCCTATATGACCTCTGGCATAGTTTACATGCTGAGTAATCTTAACTTCTCTGTTTTTACTTTGTAGTTTCTACTGATGATGAGAACTTAGTTCTCGAAATACGTATATAGTATTTAAATTTATTGTTAAGGTTAAGGGGTTTTTTCTTTAGTTATAACTTTACCTTAAGACTCCATTTTAGTTTTATAAGATGCAAATATGACTAAAATAATAATTATTGCCGACATTAAAATGTAAATGGAGGATTCACATAAAGTAAACACTACCAATAATTCTTTTTCTTCTTGGCTACAAGCTGTCACAGTTAAAATATGGGTAAATGTTACATTTATTTATTTTAATACCATGTATTTAGATATTGAAACTATAAATAGCTTGCATGCTGTTGGCTGACAACCTGTTCACGAAAGCAAATAGAAATCTATCAAGAAACAGGTGGAATTTCTACTGCAGCTTTCCAGGGTAAACTGTACGAGTAGTAATTAATCACAGATACGTTTATTTTTACAAGCTAAAAAGAACTATCTAAAAATAGAATACCAAAATATTCGTACTCTGAGTGTTTGCAGGGTACCTTATTTAAATTTACAAGTTTCATAAACAGTCCTTTTAAGATGAAAATTTAAAAAAAAAAATTGTCATTAATAAATATTTGTAAAATTATAGGTTTAAAGTGAGTTCAGCTTTGAGCTTGAAATGAGATGATAGGACACGTACAAATCAGGTTCAAATGCTAACTTTGGTTCAATGTACGGCTCAGTTAAATAGGCTATTTCAGCTCAATTGAATTACGAGAAATTATAGGTTTAGCGTGAAATTAGTAAAATAGCGAAAGTATATTTTTAATAATTCCTCTTTAAAGGGATGCTATGGCCATTCAAGATGGTATTAACTCAACAATGAAATACCGGAAACACGTCCTTAAAAATGTCACATTAAAATCAGACATGTATGTAATAAAACCTAAGAAACGGTAGAACACTTGCTTAGTGGTTGCAAAGTACTAACAGGAGTTGAATACACCAATAGGCACAATATCGTAGCCGAGCAAGTCCATCTCGCAATAACGTGGAGTGGGGTAAGTTCGCAAACAGGCAAGTGCATATACCGGTTATTTTTATTATAATATGAGCGAAATTTCTCTAACTAGTATGTAGTAATGTACTATAAGTTAATATGAGCTATTCGACATAGTTGTCGCGCAAGACTGAACGTGTTGTCCTCGCTTAAATCAACCTGTGCTAAACAATCACGTGAGATGTACACTTGTCAATAATTCTGCTCTTGTCCCGGTGCACATGAAACAAGTACTTTTAACTCAAAGTTACGCTCTTGCCCCATTTTCGGGGAAAGTGCAGAGTTGTTGATGTTTTGTACAATATCCTTTCAAAATGAAAATTTACAAGGAAAATTAGAATCCTAGTTATTACTAATTATTCAGTAATAACTGTGCAAAGCGTTTGATACCGACAGCGTTGAGTATTTACGTACCAGACTGAAAATACACAAATTTAAATACCAACTTTACAAAAACCAATCTGCACTTCACCCTATGTAAAAAGCACACCCTACTAAAAAAAACACCGAAGACATATAACTATAAGCCAAAACACATACTAGAAAATGAAGAAATAAAACTCTACTGGGACAGGACTATACTAACGGACTACACAATTAAACATAACAGACCAGATATAAAATACCAACTAAAACGAAATGTAGGTATGTCATCACCGTTTATGATAAAGGCATTTAATGTGCACCGACTTATTACTCTTAAAATACCCAAAAATGAACGTTAAATAAATGAGGTTATGTTTGGGTGTTAAAAAGTAGTAATGCATCCCCTATTTCACCCCCTTCAAGTTTTATTTTCGCGACAAAAGGTAGCTTGTGTGCTTCTTCCAGGTCCAATCTATCTCTATACCAAAATTTATCAAAATTGGTTCAGCGGAAGAAATGATGGGTTCTCCATACAAACTTTCATCCCCTAATTCACCCCTTTAAGTTTTATTTTCGCGACAAAAGGTAGCCTATGTCCTTCTCCAAGGTCCATTGCATCTTTATACCAAAATTCATCAAAATTGGTTAAGCGGTTTAGGCGTGAAAACGAAACAGACAGATTTCTTACTTACACTTGTACTGCTAGGGTCATATTGACCCATACGGGGATTTGTAATTTTTTAAACTTTCAACTACAAGTGCCAAATAAAACTATACGTAAAACAAATCCGTATAAAGTATCATAGCGCTCCACTATGCACAAGCAAGTTTAAACTTATGAAATTCGATAAAACAGTATCATGTCACTTTTTATTGTTTATAAAAACTAATATAAATATATGTTTCAATTTTATTGTAAGACGTAGTGTACTATTAACTAAAACAATAATACAGCAATTTAAAGACGCGCTTGGGTCACATAGACCCGAACAGAGCAGGAGGATTAAAACGCTTGGGACTTTAGCAGGGCATCGAACCCGAACCTGACCCGAACAAAACCGGAACCAAACAGTAACATTTTAGGGAACCCAAACCGAGAACCGAACCTCAGATATATTTTTAATTGAATCTGAGTCGAATCCGAACCGAGTATTAAAATTCAGGTTCGGGATTCAACTCTGGTTCAGGTTAATTTTTAGTTCGAAAAGTAAATACAGCCGATAATCGACGTCTTAGACGTCTGTATTACTGTCTGGGCTGACTTTTCGTGAAAATTGTGTTCGTTTCTTGTTGCGTTTTGCGTAAATTCCGGCATTACATTATTTCGAACCTGAACCGCGAACAGAACCGCAAATTTTATTAATGCTTGAAACAGAACCGCACCCGAACCCATCTTTCAAAAAACAAATTAACCTGTACCTAAACCGAACCCAGTTTCGGGCGGGTTCGATGCCCTGGACCTTAGGCATTGCCTAGTCTTGCCTATCGATGCATACAGAGATTTGAGAATTTTTGCAGTCCGACCTTAAGCGACAGGTAGCGCTACAACCAGCCGTGCCCGGTCAACCACATGTTTAGTAAGTCAAAGCCATAGCACAAACTATACACCCATTGTGATCAGCTCTGTTAGAGAAATCTGAATTTAGAAAATGATAAAGCAGGAATAGGAAAATTTAAGGAAATAGGAAATTTTTGAATGATGTATGTGGGGGTATATTGGGGTGTTGCGCGTGCTCGCCGTGTCCATAGCAACGGCTGGCTGGTAGTGTCTCCGTTCCGTTCGCGTTCGCTCACGTTCTCGGTCCTCGCGTCAGTCTGCAGCTGGGCAACCATGCTGCTAGTTGTCGCGTGTCTACTCGTGGCCCGCGGCGTCTTGGCCTCGGCGAGCGTCGTCGATGACGTGGAGGTGGAGGCCCGCAAGGTCATCCGACTCAATGGCGACCTCGTGCTGGGGGGCATCTTCCCCATGCACGAGCAAGTTAGCGGCAATCCCGAATACCCCTGCGGCGCTGTCAAGGAAGAGAAAGGTGTGCAGCGGCTTGAGGCCATGCTCTACGCCATAGATGAGATCAACAAGGACCCCTACCTGCTGCCTAACATCACTCTCGGCGCTCTCATCCTCGACTCCTGCTCGTCGGACACCTACGCGCTCGAGCAGAGTATGGAGTTTGTCAGGTCCTACATGAACCAGGTACACATCATCCCCTGTCACTCCATAAATGTTCTATAAATTACAAATAACCTTAAAAATTTGCACCAGTGTTGGTTCTCAATGAAACATTTTTAGAAGTAACCAAATTGAAAATTATTAACTAATACCAAAATTAAATCGATTTTGTTCCAATTACTGGAAAAGAAAATATGTGATTAAGTTGTAAAATAAAAATGACAATTTTCGCCGGATTTGATACATATTATTAAATAATACCAAAATCAAAGATCCCAAGGATTCCTGTTAGTGCTCGGAATATCAGTAGGTCCAAGAGACCCGTATTTCAGCGAATACTGGTCGGAGTCGATTCTTTACCCATAATACTCGTAAAACCCATAAGAACCGTAAGACATTTTTCTATAAATTACAAATAACCTTAAAAATTTGAACGAATGTTGGTTCTCGATGAAACATTTTAAGAAGTACCAAATTGAAAATTATTAATTAATACCAAAATTAAATCCATTTTGTTCCAATTACTGGAAAAGATAAGTATGTAATTAATTTGTAAAATAAAATTGATAATTTTCGCCGGATTTGATACATATTGTTAAATAATAACAAAATCAAAGATCCCAAGGATTCCTGTTAGTGCTTCGAATATCAGTGGATCCAAGAGACCCGTATTTCAGCGAATACGACCCGGACTCTATTCTTTACCCATAATACTCGTAAAACCCATAAGAACCGTAAGACGTTTTTCTATAAATTACAAATAACCTTAAAAATTTGAACCAATGTTGGTTTTCGATAAAACATTTTAAGAAGTAACCAAATTGAAAATTATTAATTAATACCCATATTAAATCCATTTTGTTCCAATTACTGGAAAAGATAAGTATGTAATTAATTTGTAAAATAAAATTGATAATTTTCGCCGGGTTTGATACTTATTATTAAATAATACCATAATCAAAGATCCCAAGGATTCTTGTTAGTGCTCGGAATATCAGTGGATCCAAGAGACCCGTATTTCAGCGAATACGACCCGGATAATACTCGTAAAACCCATAAGAACCGTAAGATAATTTTGACCGCTTTCAACTTCGCATGCTGTTGTTGATTTATTTGATTAAATATTTGACATTTATCATTTAATAACCTTTATTTGCTTTCTAGCTTAATACTACACATTTTGTATCCGTAAAATACAGTGTATATATATATGCCAATGCAATTAGTTTTAAAAGTTAAGTTAGTACAATAATAGAAGTAAAAAAATCTTGATTTGTAAGAGAGAAACCATTATGAATATTTTATATTTAAATGCAATAATGAGATATGTATGTTCTTGATGCGGCGAAGTATTTTCCCCTTAATATAGTCAGTCATCGCTTTACATACATGTAACGTCAAGTTTTAAGGGTCATATGGTTCTTACGGGTAATACGGTTCTTATGGGTCTTCCGAGTCTTATGGGTAAAAACCGACTCCGACCCGTATTCCACTTGGTCCGGGTGGGTGGGTTTTTCCCTTTAACTAAATACCCATTTAGTACTAGCCCAAATTCCTGTACATATTTACATAAATTCAATTATTTTGGATTTTTCAACAAGTACACAAATTTTTATTCACAATTTGTTTTTAATTTGTAAAATTGATATTACAGGTTTGGTATTTATATTGAATTAATATCAGCGTGCAATATAAAAAATAGTGTACATTTTCTGATAAATATTCGAATTATAAATTTTATTTTCATATATAAAATTGATAATATTTTGAATTAATTTTCGTATATATCGTTATTTAATGTCAAAGTGAAATATTTAAATGAATTATTGTGTATTTTGGGATATACAAAAATATTTTTTTCATTTATAATGTATTTTATTTAATTTATAAAATTGGTCGTTTTCAAGCAAGTTTGGTATTTCTTATTATTTAATAACAAAGTGAAATGTCAAAAACTATTGTGCACCATTCGATAAATATAAGCAATTTTTAATTATAAATAAAAAAAAAATTATAATTGAATGTTTTCCATCAGGTTTGGTATTTATTATTAATTAGTATCCAAGAAAAACACACAAATCGATTATTGTACATTTTTGAATAAATAAAAATGTATTTGAATTACATAAATAAATTTAATTCTTTAATGTATAAAATTGGAAATATTTCGAATTGAATTTAAATTATCATCAAATCATAATTACAAAGAATACAATTATGTAAATACCGAGGTAAATACCTTCAGGACACAAATTTTAATTTAATATTTACATACGTACTTGGGTTTACAATATATTTTTGATTTTGGTCTTGTAAACCGATATACAACTATTTTATCATTATTTTGCTGTTTTCCTTGATTTTGATATTATTGAAAAATTTCAATTTTGTTACTTCCAAATAATAAGTAGGTATTATATGTAGTTCTTCGTACAATCGAAGAAACTACTTATACATATTTGCATGTGTTTTATTCAATCTATAAATATTTCATAATAAATAAACTTAGTATATTTACCTATAATATGAATAACTACTTTTGTATTTAGATATAAAATATTAAAGTAGGTAGTTATAAAAATAATTTAAATTATTTATTCACTGTTACACATGTTTAGTTTACATTTGGAAAATACGTATGTATACTTTTAAAATTATTTATTTTAAAATAACATTTATTAAAATATTTATATATACATACATATATTTATATTGATCAAAAATAATTTAAATTATTTATATCTTTTTATATAAATACAATTTTTTGTATTGTAGTAAAATACACACCACTTAGGACATAAAGACTTTAAATTAATTATTAATAATTTTTATAAGAATAAAAAAAGCTCAGTAGAACCTCGATTATCCGTGTTCATCGGGACCGAGCATGTGACGGATAATTGAAAAACACGGATAATAAAAATGTTGCAAATGAATGCATTCTATGCTTTTCTCGTAATATGAATCTAAAAATGATTAACTCTTAGTTAGTACAAACGTGTCACATAATACGTCATAAAAAATTATAAAAATCATATAAAACAATGTGGAACGATTTGGTAAAATAACTATATTATCTTACGGATTTACAACAGAGAATCGCGAACAATTTTTATTCGTAATGAATAATAGGTCACACGATTGATAATTTTTTTGGATGAACCAATAATCCGCGACACGATTAAACCGCGCAGGAATAATCGAGGTTTTACTGTATATTAAATTCTTCGTCACATATACCTACCCACGTTTAATATAAATTAAATTTTACATATACTTTGTTCGCATTACTTTGAATTTGATCTTAAAAGTTACTCCCTCTGTCCTAAATTATGGTATTCATTTTTACAAAGACGTTTTGATTATTGATGGTTGTATAAAATAATTTATTTTGCTGATTTTAGACAGGTCTCCATATTTTATTTTAATTTTCTTGTTATTTTTAATATTGCCAAAAATATTACAGATATCTATTAATAAAATTACGAGTATTAATTATAAAACAAAAGTATTTTTTATAATTTACCCTAATTACAGTAATTTCAATTTTCAATAATAAAAAAATCCATTTTTAAAGTTTTGTGTAAATACTATAATTTGGAACAAATATACAGGGTATTAAGATAGGGTAAAATATTTTAAGGGTATATAGGATGTCTGGATTTTGAAGGGCACCATTGGAATCTCGGAAACTATAAGAGATACGACGTCGTTAAATTGGATATGTGGTGCGCCTTTGAAAGGTCATAGGTCATCTTAGATGTGCTTTTGTTTTGCCAAAAATTCTCATAGGTTTCTAGATATTGAAATTGGTCGTTTTTTTCATTTTGAAATTACATTTAAACTATCAGTAATCACGAAAAATCCACTGACGATCGTAAATATTTTTTATTGGTAAAAGGTTATTGTATTTTAATTTTTTTTAACCTTCAAACCTTAGATTTTTTTATATCATTCATCAAATTTCTTATTTATTTGAAGAATCTGTAATATTTGTATGTCATATTAGTTATTTTGTTTAAATATATTATTTTATAGTAACTAAAAATATTTCGGTCAACAAATTCATTTGTTGCAAATATATTTGTTTATATCAGATACCTGATAAGGATGCACATACGTTAACTTAAAAATATAGAATTAAAATTAAATTATGAAATAAGATAGGTATGGAATAAGTTAATTCAGGAACATAAAATACTATTCTGAAAAACTTTTGAAAGTTTTGACAAAAAAATAAGAATTTTCATGTAAAATATAGAAAAATCTAAGTTTTGAAGATGAAAACAAATTTCAAATACAATAACCTTTATACTAATCAAAAGAGAAAAAAAATAAGTATTTTTTTGAAATCAAAATAAAATGTGGGTTTTATTTTAAAAAATGTAAGTTTGTGTTACTTCTCGAATACCAATAGAAAAATATTTTCGAAGACCATTGGATAGACAATAAAATTATCTAAATTATTTGAAACATTTTTCTCGATTACTGATAGTTTAAAACGAGGTTTAAAAGTAATTCAAAATGAAAAAAAAAACGACCAAATTTAGTTTTCCGCCTTTATTTAGTAACGTATGAGAAATTCTTTGAAAACAAAAGCACATCTAAGATGGCGTGCCAAAGGCGCACCACACGTCCCATTAAACCGTCATATCTATTATAGTTTCCGAGAACCCAGTGGTGTCCTTCGAAATCCGGTAACCCTGTATAATACTGACCAAAATGAGTAAATTAGCTTAATCAATATAGTAGGTCTGATCTTCAACTGTTTCCGAGAAAAACTAACAAAAATAGTGATTAAACAAAATTTTGCCTGTCAGTAAATAGACTATAAAAACAATAAAATTTCATATGAAACATTTTTACAATTTCTAATAGTTACGAATTATTTGAAAATTAAATATTGGTTAAGGTCGCCAGAACATTTAGCTTAGCACAATTACTTGTTTTTTTTTTTTTTAAACAAAAGCACATCTAAGATGACATTTCAAAGGTAAACATATTATCTTATTTAATCGAAATCGTAATTCATACAGTTTTCGACATAGCAGAGGTAAACCACGAAAAAACTCATTTTTCACTGCCTTATATCTCGGAAACTATGTTGATCTAATTTCTTTTACTCATTTTGGTCAGTACTATATGCTTTCAAATTTTTTTTTAATCTTTTTTTTAACACCGTGTATAACCCGTAATGTATATCTTAATTTGGAACAAATGGAGTATATTTTTAAATAAATAAAATTCTGTTATATATTTACATGTTCAAAATTACAAATTTGTGTATATCTACTTTCGAAATTATTCACTTTATGTTCTCCATAATTTTTAACTTCGTTTGTAATACATAATATATAACAAATGTCATTTTATATCTACTGAATAATATACATATACACAAGTACTTATAATACGTCGGTATATACCATATTCTATTTTTTACAAGAACTTAATTATTAATTAATTTGAAATTACTAATGAAGTGTTTACATTGAAATTATATGAATTAAAAATATATTTTATTTCACAAAATTAACATAATGTATGTATTTATATTACAAAAAAATATTATTTATTCCAATATTATAATATGCTTTTTTGTAAGTAATTTATAAATAAATTATTTGAGGTCGTAATAAAATATTACAAAAACGTAAAATAAATTAAAAATAAAAGTTTTATACAAATTTATACACGATGCAGAAATTATTGGTATTCTCTAATAAACGTCGTAGATAACAGCTTAAATGTTCTCTTCAGTATGTATACACATACGGTTTTTGTTTAAAAAGTTATAAGTAATACAAATTTTGAATTTCTCTAGATAAACACATAATTGTTGACAACGCGCTTTATTCTTAGCTTTATGTAGATTATATTACATTATTGAATAGCACTCTAAATATCTAATAAAAAAAATAATATTGTTTTTTTGTGCGGAACTTTAATTGAGAAACATATCGGGTGTCTTCTTGAAATATGTTATATAGGGTGAACACGAGAACCTGTAACAGGCGTTTAACATAGAAAAACAGTTTTTCCAAATGTCTGTCCCGCAAAACTTTATGTGGTGTTTCATACATAGTTTTTGAGAATAACCGATAATGATACCTATACGTACAAATTTTTATTGCATTATTATATTTATTATGTTTTTGTATTCACATTTATTTTGTACTTTTCTTTGTATATTTTTAATATAAGTTTCTATTTAAGTATAATAAGTTTTTATATTTATTTCTTATTTTAATTGGTCTGTGTATAAAATATTTTTCCTACAGCTGTGTGTAAAGTACGTATTTTACGCAGTTTTAAAAAGTCACTTTACAAATAACTGTAAATGGGTGTTGCTAGGCAACATACACATTTGGTTCATTTAATGTCAAATAGATAATTAGGTAAATAATAATGAAAGTAATAAAATTTATTAAGAAATATTAATGTACACTATACATGAAAACAGTGTAATCATTTTTATTAACTTCTAACCTAATCTAATTTTTAATATCAATATTAAATGTACTATTATTCTGGAACTAATCCACCTGTCTCTCCGAATGTTTCAGTTACATTTTGTACATTATCATGAGAAACAGCACTGATAGCATTTTAAGATGACTCTGACAGTACAGCACTAACATTTCGGTTGTAGGAAAAATGTTGTATGCAACACGTGTGTAAAATATTATTTTTTATCTCGTGCAATATTAATGCGTAAAACATCGCACTCGACTAAGAAACACTAACTTTACACACTTGTTACATAAATAACTATTTCATAAGACTATGTTTACCATTATTATTTGTTTTTATTTTCTCAGTATATTTTATTATTAGATATGTTTTGATATTTTTATTTAGAATATGTTGAGAATCATTAGTGAACCTTATTTTGTATAATTTTGTCATATAAATTGTTATTAATAGTATAATAATTATTATAAGGATTAATGCTCATCTATACATCAGATATGATGTTATAATTATTATACACTACATTCTTGATATCTTGTTATGATCCTTAAAAATTAAAAATTTTTATTAAAAAATATGATAAACAATGTTTTGAAAGCCTTATCGTACTATAACTATGTATATTTAATTTTTTTTATTTTATCATGTTTATTGTTATATTTTGATATATTATTATTTTTCGCACTATTTTATTGTTGTTGATTAGTAATAAGATAATCTTCGAAGTTGATGCGAATAAATAAAAAGAATATTTCCATTAATTGTTGTTATAACCCATTGCTACTTTTTACATAAAAAATATCTTTAAACATTGTCCAGTTCTTAAATTATTAACATTTAAATACAGTGGTGATCACTTATAACGAACCCGCTTATAACGAATTCTTGCTTATAACGAACTACTTTTAAAGGTATGAAAGAAACGGCCATAAGTTCAATGTTATTTTTTTGCACATGAAGCCAGATATAACGAAATTTCGTATATAACGAATTACATTTTTAACGAACTTCCGGGTTGTATGCAACGTTTTCTGTATTGTAGTCTTGTATGTATTTCGTTTATCTTCCATTTCAATAGGCCATTACTTTATTTATACTTGTATAACATACGATTTTATACATATTTATTGCTTATAAATATTGTTAATATTTTTACTCAAATATTCAACTTGTTCTGTTGTTACGAACCTCGGCTATAACGAACTATTTTTTGTTTTATTATACAGGGTTAGTTAAAAGTATGGAGACGGCGATTTATTGTCGTTAATATTCATTTTAGGTAATTATGTTCAATATAAAAGTTTTTTAAGAAATTTTGATCTACATTTGAGAATACTTGATTTTTTTTTTTCTTCATTTGTTTTTGAGTTACGCTTGTCCGCGTAATTTTTTTAATGGGAACCTGTTAATTTTACTCTACCATTCGATAAAGCGTTTTTTTCTCTTTACAACAGTATTTTTGTTTTTTTGTTTTTCAATTTATTTTAATAACATTTTTACAAGGAAAAACACCGGTTCAAGTATTTACGAATAGTAGGTACATCTAAGATAGACATAAGTGAAGCGATAAACATACTCGAGCGATGTAATTTACTTAGTTATTAATTTGTTTTAATGATAAGATTGTGACCGACAAATTTATTGGAAATAATTTTGTCTATCTTAGATGTACCTACTATTCGTAAATACTTGAACCGTTGTTTTTCCTTGTAAAAATGTTATTAAAATAAATTGAAAAACAAAAATACAAAAATACTGTTGTACAGAGAAAAAAAACGCTCTATCGAATGGTAGAGTAAAATTAACAGGTTCCCATTTAAAAAAATTACGCGGACAAGCGTAACTCAAAAACAATTGAAGAAAAAAAATTCAAGTATTCTCAAATGTAGATAAAAATTTCTTAAAAAACTTTTGTATTGAACATAATTTCCTAAAATGAATATTAACGACAATAAATCGCTGTCTCCATACTTTTAACTAATCATGTATAGGCGTACACTACAGTAAATATAATATCACATTGTATTAGCTATTAATGGGTGTGCCAATTTTCTATTAGGCGCCACCTATTGTGGAGAAGCACCACTAGTTTGACATCGGTCGGATTCGAACTCGAACCTTCAGAAAATTTATAATTCCTAAGTATAAAATTACTTTAACATTTAACTGCACAATGACTGTTAAACTATGAATATAGTATCTTTGCGAATAAGTTTAAGTTTTAAATGGAAACATTATCTCTCTGAAAATACAAATTCAAACTTACTCTCAGGTAAATTAAATAAAATTAATTTTACTTTTCTTTGCTTTGAAGTTATATATACATTATTAACTTTTCAATATACTTCTCTCTAACGAATTCTCTTTCAAAGATTTGTATAATTGGTTAAGAGTACAATTACTTCCTCCTGGAGATGAAATAAACGTAAATAAATCAGGCAGAAAAACGACGAAAAACATATTAATATTCTTGTTGGAAACAAAATGACGTATGAATCCTTTCCTATCTACAATATTATTGGATCGCTTTTTGTGATGCTAATGTGAATGTAATACTTTTTCGACAGAAAATGGAACGATTCCATTTAAACTGGAAATAAATCAATAATAGAAATAATAGACATTTTCATTACAAAACATAAAACCTTCAAACATTTTCATTGATCGAATACAGAATACAGTAACAGGTTGTGAATCGGAGAACTCTAGCTCGAGTCCGGTCTAAACTGTTTCTTGTATATAGGGCGGGACGGAAAGATGAACTACGGAAAATATGTTAGCACAAATCATTGTAATATATGCGCTCCGGTTAAATCCACACATAGAATTAATTAACTTTGCGGCTACCTAATATAACATATAACAGTTGCTCAAATAAGTTTTAAACCTCCACAGTCTTTCTTATATTGGCAGTTGATATGTGCAGTTGCTGTTCGTATCAGTTCCTGTCTTGTTTACACTCGGATTATAAGCGTACACAAATGAGTTAGAAGCACAAAGTTACTGTGATAATTATTATTTCACGGCGACTATGGAATATCACGATATGAGCATTTCTTTCCTTTGCCCCTCAGGTCAAGATTGGTGTCCCGCACTATACTGTATCTAGAGCCCTATTTAACTAGGTGCCGACGCTAGGTAGAAAGTTAAAAAAAAAAAATTCTGCCATTGTGAAAAAAAAAAATAATTCTCATCAAGAATTGTATAGAGGGAACAAATTCGAGTCCCATATATAACAAAGTTTCTTATTATGCAAGCTAGAGAAAATGTAGGCTTTATGAACCAATTTTTTAAAACATTAATAGGCACCACAATAATTTTCTATCGTCTTTTATTTTTGAACTAAGATAAAACTAGATTTTCGCTTACCTATATTAAAAATACCTCATATTTCGTTTATTATGAAAGATAAAGAAAAAAAATGTTTAGATAATTTTTATGCAGTTTTTTTACGTAGAATAAGGTTTCAAAACTTAATAATTTTTTAGATATAATACAAACATAATATTTTTTAAATGGGAACATACTATGTTGAAAATATTCTTAGTCAACATTCTAATAACAACTATACCGTGTTTTTAAACTATAGACAGCACTAGACGACGTCAAATTTACACCGCTAGAAGTTACCAAAAAAAGTCACTAGATTTATTTGGCGGGGGAATTGAAATTTAAAATGAAGGTTACGTCAGCATTTATACTTTCCAGGTTATATTTTCATTAACCAAAACTATTATAGATAATCTACTTAATTTATTCATATAAAATCATAAATACATAACGTTTAATTACAAATTAATTAATTACATTATTTTTTTGTAATTCCTTGATGAAAAATTTATATATTATAACTGTTTTAATTCGTGAAATATCACAAAAAGAGAAATGAAACAAAAAACACTTGCAAATTCAACAAGTGATTTGACAACTACTGAGAGTTTGACGTTTCAATTACGTTTGAAGGTTAACTTGAAATTTCATCTGGTTAAATGCGGCTTCACGAAATAGCGCAACAGCCAATCACAGGCTTTGACTTTCTCACTAGAATTTCTAGTTACTGTCTGAGTATAGCTATGTCCACATCCTAATAACAACTCACTGACTTATTCTATTCTACGTTGCCTCTTTCGACCTGCCCCCGTCTTACACCTGCGGCTCTTACTACCAAAGAGGCGGTAGGGTAAAAATGATGATCTAGGATTTAAGCAAAGGAACAGAGAATGTCCATAAAGGTCTTTCGGAATAAACAATTCTAAGAACGAATGTACCAAATGCAGATTGAGCATGAACTATGAAGTGTAAAATGCTCAATTACTTCTGAAAGAATAGTGAAAAATAATTCTAAGAATTATGAAAGTCGAATACAAGGTGTTCTCTCCCTTGAAAGAAAGAAAGGTTGAAATAAAATATCATAAGCATGAATACAAATGAACTCTGAAATTTAGGTTCATGTGAATGACAAATAACTAATACTCAGAATTTACATTATGTTCAGCATTTTAAACTAGTCTTACAACAAATAAAACATATAATATCTTAATCATAACTAAAGTAATTACATACATTGATTATTAATTAATTAATATTTATTAATTATAAAGAAAAGGTGGACTTTACTACAAGAGGACTCACTGAGCCGCAGTTTCCACTGCCGTACTGCTCTTTTAGCTGAAAACATGGTTTGATTGACGTCTTGTGCTAACCCGCTCGGCCACCTTCTGTCGACCATAAATACTTATATCACAAATAAATTACCTTTTATAAAATTTCGGAAGTAGTTCACTATTACTATCTACTTCTGGGTTTAAACTCATTAATAGCAACTTTCAATTTCAAATGGAATACCTACCCTATATTTTTATTAAAAAATTAAAAGTATGTCGTATAGTATAAAAACATAGTACCTATGTTATTTTGTTAAAAGATGCAATAGCGAATCATTAAAATATTACATTTTTGTTAAATGCAGATGCAGAAGGCTTTGTATTTCATTTATTTTACAGTAACCTTTCAAATTTCAAGAAAATTAATTAATTAAATATTCACATTGATGTCCATCAATAGGTACGTCAATAAATTTAGAAAAAAAATGGGAACATATTTTCTTATTCAAAAAATTAAATTGCATGGCCTCGTGATTTAATAAAAATGTAATATTTTAATTAATGTGGGTTGATCCATTTGAAAATAAAGTTACTATCAATTACTAGAAAAGCAGAAGTAATAATATTAAGCCACTTTCGAAATTATGTAGAGGAGTTAATATACGTACTATATTTTATAGTGCAACATAGTTAAAATTGCAAATAATAATACTAATCGAGATATTTTCTGGTTTATTTATAGAAGAACATTCTGTATACTGTTTCTAAAAAAAGTCGTATTCAGACCAAATAGAAAGCTTGTTGTAATATTTGTTTGTTGTTTTTGAAAGTAAAATAAAAATGTGATAAAATAAGCAGTTTAGTCTTTGAACTATGCAAGTTTATTACATAAAATAATTAGTTTTGTACATGTTTTCCTGCATGGAACAAGAATTCCGCTTATTTTCAGACATTCTGTGCTTACTTTGAAGCTATGTTGGCTGCAGTCTATATAAGTAGTGTAATCACTAGGATGAAGACGCACTTTTAGTTTAGGTCAAAAACCTAACCTAATTTAAAGTTTCTTTGCATCAAACGAAATATTCGCCCGCCATTTTAAGCAATTTTTATAAGTACGACGATTTAATGTAGCACTTAACTACCGGCGTTCATCTTGAAACAGATAAAAGAAGGAATTTTCGATCGTGGAGACGTAAAAAAGTCTACACTTAGAGAGACCTATAATTTATAGTGGATTACGAACCATTCAGGCCCATCTTTTAGGTTAGTTCAAATTAAGTTTGAACCTTGTGTAACCTATATAAAAACACGATATTTTAACTGCTGGATTTATATTTATACGGTAATTAACAAGTGTTAACGACTAATAGAATAAAAATTCAATTTACAAAATTACCTTTAGTCCATTTTACAAAATTTTATTACTTCTATCAAAGTTTTTACTGAACATATAACCAAGGGTACTTACTGGTTAGAATTGTTAATTATTTTAAATTAAATTATCAGACAGACATAGCATGTAAGTATTTTTGAAAAGCTTATTTCAATTATTTATTTTCTATACACAAATAATAAAAAAAAACGTATGATCCATTATATTTTACTTTAATCATAGTAGGACAGAGATCCTGACAGTGATATAAAAATGTACAAACGACATAACTGTGACATATGTCAGTATTACCTTCTAACAATAATGTGGTATATTCTTCTCTTTAGTTCTGAGTGTTCGTGGAACGTTGTTTACGGTACAATATGTCGGTGAAATTTGTGAATCATCTAAATTAAATAATTTTATCTGAAAATATGTAAAATATCCTATTTACACCAAAATCTAATGTGTTCTTTCTATATTAGAAAAGAGCAGGATTACATGGTTTAAAAATTTTCTGAAAGATACACACACACTCAGTCACAGACATCCACAGATATAATCGTGAAATGTTAAAATTGGATTCTAGGAACCTTAAAATGTGACTACTAAAATTTGTGATTTTCATTACATTTCCTTCATATCCCAAGAGTAGCTGGAGTTAAAAATTATGAAACATCTAAACTTGTATGGATTTTGTAGAAATTTTTGCATTGAACAGATGAACATTATGAAAATGAAGAAGGAAATGATGTTTAAAAAATAAAATACGATATTTTTCAACGATTATTTTGTTAAAAACAATTTTAAACTCCTTTTTTTTCAAATATAGAGAGAGACTACTATTACTAACGAATTACAAACGTTCTGCTATATTTTTCGTGCCCTCCTTGATTTTTGAGAAAATATGTTGCTCACAGTACAATGTAATCGAACGATATAACACAAAAAACTGGAAATTTCAATAAAAGGAGTATGGTAGTCGATTTATGAGGGAAACCCCTCAACAGTATTCTTGAATGTACCAATTCGATTAATATTCTATTTTAAAGTAAGTTGCCGGCGGCAGAAAAATAAACATATACTCTCCTCGTTTCAAAAAACTTTTAGAACTCGCGTGTTCGTCGTTTTTATAATTTCCCAAGTTTAATACGTAATATTCTAAAATGTCAAAAAAGATGTGAGTTGAAAATGCATTTTACAAGGTTCAGGTAAAATTATTTTTTTATTGTAGATACATATTTATATTTTAAGTTCTAATTTGCTCTTTAACGATTACCTTAATTATATGGTTAAACTTGGAACTAAGCAGAGTTCAAATGCGGTCAGTCCTGTACACTTCCTGTATTATGGTTGCGGTTAATTTATTCGCATATTAAATGAGAAGCTGTGGATTCGAATTCCGCTTTCAATATTATTGTTATTATTATTTATTGTTTACTAGATGTACAAAACACATGTATAAAACGTCAAAAATTATATAGATGACAAAGTACAATAATATATGTATTCTTCACACTATAAAACGAGTGTATGATCAGATATGTTTTAACATGGTTTTAAAATTTTATATAATTTTACATTCTTTTATATTGTTAGGAAGTTTGTTATAAGCGTTTACAAAATTTATCCTTCTTTCTTGTGTGTTTATTGTGAAAATTAGAGTGAGTTTTAAATTTGTCCTTACTTTTGAACACATATACACAAAGTTCATATACAGTATTGGCCATAAAAATAGCAACTTTTAAAAAATTTATCTATTTCTCTGAAGTGAACATAAGAATATTGAAAATAAATTACATAAAGAATAACCTCTTAAAATAAGTTTATTTTATGTTAAAATAATTTATATTAAATTTATAGAATTTATTTAATTTGCATAATTCTTACTTTTGTCTGGACATAAAAATAGCAAATACATAATGAATGTCTTTATTTTCTCAATTTCAACGTTTATATCGTATAATTGTTTAAGAAATATAAATTAGTACTTCAAAATTATGGGTCGTAATAAGACTTTGACTAAAGAATTTCGCAATTTAATAATTAAATCATATGAAAATGGTGCTTTGCGGAATAAAATGTCGAAGAACTTTAATTTGCATAAATCTACAATAGCACGAATAATAATCCATTTTCGAAGGAAGGGTAATATTGAGCCTTCTACAATTTCTAGTAGACAAAAAAAAACATCAAACCGAAGCGACAGAATGATAAAACACATATTGTTAAAAAATCGTTGTTATCATCAAAGAAAATTTTAGGCTTTCTACTAAGTAATGTTAAAGATAAAATATCTTCAAGACAGGGAAGAAGAATATTAGTTGCCGGAGAACTTTATAGTCGTCGGCCTGCAAAGAAACCACTTCTTTCGAAGAAGAACGTGAAGGCCCGATTATTTTTTTTGCAGAAAATCATGTAAACTGGACAACTGACATGTGGAAAAGAGTATTATTTAGTGATGAATTAAGATTAATTGATAGAAATGTAATAACAAAATTACTTGAATTCATGATGAAACGAGAAGAAGTAATAAATTCTCGTGGTTCCAGTTATTACACTAAATATTAGAAAATTTAGTTTTTATATTAATTTTATAAAACTTGCTATTTTTATTTTTATGTCCAAATAAAAAATATTTTTTTGCACATAAATCAATTTTTAAGAATAAAAGAAGTATTTCGAACTTTCATTGTCTTTATTTTTTTGAGTTA
The DNA here is from genome assembly GCA_943142095.1 of Ophonus ardosiacus. NCBI lineage: Eukaryota > Metazoa > Arthropoda > Insecta > Coleoptera > Carabidae > Ophonus > Ophonus ardosiacus. The sequence continues at coordinate 43,321,493 of OW964833.1, read as the reverse complement.
CACAAAGTTTCGATTGATAAAATCTCCAATTGTTATCAAGTGAATCAATTTTTGTTAATATAATGCAAATTATTTTAATGTAAATTAAACTTGGTTCATGACACTAATACTGCAGTAATTTATTTCTGAAATCCCATTTTTTACATTAGAGCAATTGAATTTTTTTTTAAGTTGCTATCTTTATGGCCAATACTGTAATTAAAGACTGTAAGTGTCATGATTTTAAGTTTTTCAAAGATCATTTTACATGACTGTGAGTTTGAGACGCCAGCAATGCATCTCACAATTTTTTTTTGACATAGAAATACTTAAGAGCGTGGGTTGAATTACCCCAGAAAAGGATTGCATAGCGCAATTTAGCTTCAACGATAGCATGATAGAATGATAATATGTTTTCTAAATTCAAAAATGATTTCAAATATCTAATTTGTAAACATCATTTGCTTAAACTGGAAACTAAATATTTACAGTGATGCTTACCATTCATATTTTCATCAAATATATGACTTCACTACAAATGTTTTTTGTTCCTGAGTAAACATTTTATTGTAAAACAGTTTGAAAATAAATTTCTGTTTAATTTGATTTATTTTAAACTATGACGTTTGAGTTTGAGTTTATTACTAAAAGTATAGACATGCGCTTCACAACCAATGGCCAAGGATGTAAAGACTTATTGAAGACCTGTTACTTTGAACATGTTATAAGTAAAATTCTAAAAGAGATGAATCAAGTATCATATTCTCTCAATAATTCTAGCATGACTCTCGTATTTGTGTTGCAATTCGTACTAATTGACTTTGGTCAGATTTTATCTTGGTTCACTAGAACTTCTACAAGGATTCACTTATACAATACGGCAACCTGTGACACAGGCGTTTAACAAGGGAATACGGATTTTATTCAAATGTTATCTGTCCTGCAAAACATTATGGGGTGCTTTACATGTAGAAATTTAGAACATAAATTTCCGATATTTTGGTGCTAAAATTTTTTGGAGTACAATTAATTAATAGACGTGATAAATATAGATGTAATATGTATCTACTAACCAATCGGTTGGACTTGGGACAAATGCAACAGTATTCCAAGCAGAAATACACGCAATTTTAACCAGCGTGCAATTACTATTGGAGAAAAACTACCACAATAGAAGAATCTCCATACTAACAGACAGCCAAGCCGCACTTAAGACACTAAATTCGTGTGAGGTAGGCTCAGGACTAATTCTGGACTGCATCCACAGTTTGAATGCCTTAGGAGCGACGAATAAATTAAGATTGATATGGGTACCAGGGCATTCAGAAATTGAAGGAAACCAGGCAGCCGACCATCTTGCGAAAGATGGGACAAATATACCTTTTATAGGACCAGAACCTGCTTGCGGAATAACTGCGCAAACAGTTAAGCAAGAACTTAATACTTTGCTTTGGCAATGGCACAAACGGCATTGGACAGCCACATCAGGCCAAAGACATTCCAAGCTCTTCCTGAATGAGCCATCCAAGAAAAGAACAGACAACTTACTTGTAATGAGCAAGCAAGATGTCAGACTAATAACAGGACTGGTAACAGGACACTGTCAATTAAATAAACATTTGCATAGCCAACCTCAAACAAGAACCAACATGCAGAGGATGTGGAGAAGAGGATGAAACCCTTGAACACTTAATATGTCACTGCGAAGCATTTATGGCAAGCAGACATAGTCTTTTAGGAGCAAAGAAATTGCACACTGAGACACTAAAGGACATTAGTCTAAAGAAAGTCCTGGAGTTTACAAAACATACAGGGCTCCTAGAATATGAGGAAACACGGAGGGTACAATAGACCAGAAAGATCGCAGTACAGGGGCAAGAATGAACCACCTCCCGACAATAATAATAATAATAATAAATGTATCTACTTAAATACGAACGTCGGAAACTGTCAAATCAAACAAGAAAGAAATATTTTACATCTCAATTTTTTAGACAGGTAATGAAATTTGTGACAAAACTTTGATTTTAAATACAATATCTAGGTTTACAAAAAAAGTTACAAAGAGATATAATTGCTCTCGACGAGATGTATCATTGGTTAATTTTAATGTATTTATTTCTGTCACACCTGTATAGACATGACATTGGTTTTGGTCAAAAATTAGCCTTAGTTATTCTTGCATTAAGCCATACAAATATGATCATGTTTTTTAAAAACAGCCTGTACATAATAACATATTTTTCTTATTTCCAAATTATGTTGTGGCATGTAAAGTCTGTTCGCTCCTAGCTGAAACAAGCCGATAATTTATTACCCCAATAGTTATTACCACAAACCATAAACCACTTTCTTGAGCCTTTGTACATCAAACGGCGGTCAGTTGTAAATGGAGTGTTGAACAAGGATTGTATTCAGTTCGTTTTGATATATGCGTTTGTAAATTTTTAAGAGAATTTTTTGAAATTATTTTGAAATGTATTTACAGCTAGGTATTATCATTGAATAGGTATAATTAAGAATTACCTGTAAAGACGTTTTCGGCTAATGACATTGTTTTCGGGTTTGGCCATCATCATAATTTCTAGGAATTATTTAATCTACTATTTATTTAAGTCACCCTTGATTGAATTTCGTTCCTTTATAATCCCGGTTTTCTTTCGTCTTAACTCAGTTTGCATGTAACATTAGTTAGCAGCGGTTGTAAGTGAAATTTTAAATATGGAAATGTGGAGGCCCTGGGATGTCAACAATGCTTCTGCCAGTGTTAGTGACGAAGTCAATACCTGTGACACCGATGCCGACGTTGTGCAAAGTGATGAAGACACAAATTGTTTTAAATATTTCATCAACGAACAAACGCAGCAAGTTATATTAAATGTGTATAATCATTTTGTAGAAGTGGGTGAAACGAATGCTCTGAAAAGAACTTCGATTGCGACAAAAACGTCTCTTGCATCCGTTCGTCCCATTGTAAAACGAGGAGTTCCAGTTAAAAAACGGAGGACTACTTCTGTACTTTCAAAAATTGGCCATTTTGAAAAAGAAGTCATTGAGAGACTAATTTATGAAGAATATGCCAACAATAGAGTCCTAACACTGTCTGAACTTCTCGTCAAATTGAAAGATACTATAAATTTTCCCTATGGAAGAACTTCATTGTATTTATGTTTAAAATCAATGGGATTTTGTTATTTTATGACGAGTATAACTGTATACTTGTAATAATGTCCTTACTTATGCAGATTTCGAATACGTCCCTGTTCCCACTACCTGAGGATTTTCTATTTGTTTGTGGTAATATCTATTGGGGTAATAAAATATCGGCTTGTTTCAGCTAGGAGCGAACAGACTTTACCTAAACTTTGGTTGACATTTTAATAAAATATTCAAACATTAATTTCATTTTCAAATTTGAATATAACCTTTAGTGTGTAAAGATCTAATTTTCATAATCGCGCTTTTATATGACATTTTAAAACAAACATTTATTCTAGATTATGCGAAAGAAGCCGGAGTGTAAATTAGCATCTGCCAGGTAGGTATGTTGAAAGTTGGAAGGTTTCCACCGGCCGATGCTACAAGTAATTTATGTCGCTTGGTACTTGTGGCATATGGTTCTGTATGCAATCATATCCAGATAGTTCAATCGACGATTTTGTCTTTGCACAAGGATTGCAGTTTATCATGCCAAGATTCGATTCCGACTCAAGTCAATTTCTCACCCAATAGACACGTCATCGAGGCATCTACATATATCATTTTAATAGTTTTGTTCACAGAGAAAACTGGGTAAACAATATCTTTTAGTTTTACAGCAAGGATATTTATAGTCTCTTGCTACAATTGAATGAGTTATTTAACAATCCAATATCTCAGGGACAAAAAAGGTGTCGACCTACGGTTTTAAAATTTGAAATCAGCGCGTTAAGTGCATCTTTTTATAAAAAAAAGTGTATAACATTTTTAAGCTATTACTAATTAATAACCGAGTGAATAACTAAAGCAATTTTTAGGAAAAAAACTCGAAAATATTCTTTTTATAAGAAGATATACCTCAATCCTTTCATGTATACAGGGTTTTTCATATTTATTGATCTAACTTTAAGGGTATATATTACTGGCCAAAATGTGTAAGAAAACTTAATCAACATAGGTCTGAATTGCAGCTGTTTCCGAGAAAAAGGTAATTTGTATTTTAATCGAAGAAAAAAGAACAAAGATAGTGATCGAACAAAATGTTGTGTATGTCAGTGGATAGACTATAAAAAACAACAAAATTTTATATGATTTTTTTTTCTAATACTTAAAATTACTTGAATATTAAATATTGGACAAGGTCGCCACAATTTTTAATTTAGTACAATTATTTCATTATTTTGAAAAACAAAAGCACATCATGACCACTCAAAGGTAAACAAAAAGTCTCATTTAATCAAAGTCGTAACTTATAGTTTCCGTGATCAGAGATAAACACCGTAAAAACTCATTTTTCGCTGCCTTAGGTATATCTCGGAAACTATATTGAAGATTGACCCCATATTGGTGAATCTTTTTTGCATCCCTTATATGCCCTTAAAATTTTATCCGTAAGTATAGAAACACCCTGTGTAGTAATAAAATATCCGTCTATAAACATACAAGCAAATATTTCGCTTATTACTTTTAGCGATTTATACAGGTTGTGTCAAAGAAAATGTAAACAAATTTAAGAGCATATAGTACTGACAGAAATGAGTAAAAAAGCGTAATCAACATAGGTCTGATCTTCAACTGTTTCCGAGATAAATGAAAAACCTGAGACAAACTGACAATGATAGTGATTGAACAAAATTTTGTCTGTCAGTAATAGACTATAAAAAAAAATATATGAAACATTTTTCTCAATTTCTAATAGTTGCGAAGATATATGAAAATTAAATATTGGCCAAGGTTGCCACAACATTTAACGTAGTACAATTATTTGATTTTTTTTTTTTAAAACAAAAGCACATCTAAGATGACCTCTGAAAGGTAAACAAAAAGTCTTATTTAATTAAAGTTGTAGCTCTTATAGTTTTCAAGATAGAAGAGGAAAAACCTGTAAAAAACTCATTTTTCACTGCCTCATATCTCGGAAACTATTGAAGATCGGACCCATGTTAATAAAGCTTTTTCTACTTAATTTGGTCAGTACTATATCTCCTTAAAATTTATTACACTTTCATTGAAACACCCTGTATAGGCTGATTGAAGAAATAGGGAAAAGTATGAAATTATTTTCAATTCGTTAATCCTCCATTGCGCTAGTGTAATGAATACAAAGTTTATATTTTCGACGCATTGTCTACATTTGACATCATTCTCTGCGCATGTATATAAACTATCATAGATTACGCGTAGACGAACACCCCTGGCTAGAATTATTAAGAATAAGACATGGTTCATATTTTTTTAAATTAAATTAATTTTAATTTTATTTTTTTTTTAAATATGTTCAAAGTTAGTTGCCTGCAACAATAATACTCTTCATCATTATATTCTTCTACTTCTTAGTAGTTTAAAACCAATAAATTTTTGAAGTGTTTTCAAATAAATTTTTGGAAGACTTTGGAAAATTAATTTCTTCAAATTAATTTCTGCCAAAAAACTACTAAAGCAGTTAAACTAATGACTGGGGGAAATAAAAAACAGTCAAAATAATTTCAGTCTAACTCAAACACAGTCAAAGGAATTAAATTATAAATTATGATTCTTGTTAATTCCATATTTTCACTCACACCGATGCAGATAAATAAATGTTTGAAATTATAGCGTAAATTTAGTTTTTCACGGCATACCTGATTTTCTATCCCAATAATTCTAGCGTGACCCTCGCATGTGTAATTGGTTCATAAAATGAAATAAGTGAAACTACATGGAACCATTTTTCTAAGTAAACGTAACTATATTTGTAGTTTGTCAAATACAGCAATTATATCCTTGTTCCATCCCACACAAATCGTGATTCCGGAAGTGTGTTTATCTTTGCATAAGGAGGAAAATTGCGATTTATCTCTCGAGTTTATCTATTGCGTAAACTTGGTATCTAGCGCTTTATCTCGCTCTTATCATGCCACCGTTTTTCAAACATCACAGGTATAGCGGATAAAGGTATTTACGGAACTTGAATGTAAACAAATCGTATCCATCTTCCTGGATTTAAACGTATTCATGTAAATGCAAATCATTTTCTAAATCCATACCCATTTATAAAATGCCAACAATATTTATTTTGATTTTGTGTTAAGCTAGCTTTCCAACAATTCCACTAAATTTAAACCATATTTTATGTCGATTGGCGGTATTCTCATTTTCCATTGTTTACAAGCTTTGTTCCAAAATATGGAGTGCCAGTATTTATTATTATTATTATTATTACTATTATAAAAATCTGTTCTGGCCAGCACAATACCTGTCGCCATTTCCATTTTATGTTATATAAGTATTGTATTGCACTTCGCTATCGAACCGTCGTTTTATAACTAAAACATTGCAAAACTTTACCCAAATATTGTTTTTATTGTATTTAACATGTCTTCTGCACACATACAATTCTAATTATATCTATTTTTCATTGTATGAGGAAGTTCGTAAATGTCAGAGATTCTTGCAATTCATTAGCAAGATTGGCGGTATTTCTTATGGATATATGCATTGTACCTATAATTAATAAAACAATAAGAAAGATTAAATGTACTTCTCAGAAAAAGCTTTCAGAATGTCACTAAAACTGTTTATTTTTCATACTGACATCCATCATTTATAAACTATATTATAAATATTTGAATTTGTTAACTGGTTTCCTTAGTGCCGTAGCTTCTGCGATTAGACTATTCTATATATTACAGTGCCTTTATCTCTAAATCTATACAAGATATAATAACATTTTTAAATGTATCATATGTAGAATTTTATGTTCTTCAATAATAGTAATAACAGAAATTTTCAAAAAATAATAATTAGAAGATATTTTTAAAGAAACTATTACTTCTGGTTGTCCAATTGTTACCAAAATCTAATCAGCTCAACTGCAGTTAAATATTTTTTAAGTCTTATAGTATTTGAGAAACCGTGGTTCCAACATCCACTATAGGGACCTTCAAACGTGCTTATCCACTAAAATCTGGATATGCGAATTTTAGCATCATTCCAATACCTCTCTTAGCGAGAGGTAAAAAACATACTAGTAGAAAACAATATTTAAAAATTTTGTTTCATAGTATACTATTTTAAGTCATATTTTGTTACTTGAATTTTCTCTTCAAAATATTTCAAAATGCTCATTTGGATTGCGATCGGATAGCTTTGAGGGCCGATCTCAAAAGACTATCTATGTACTTATATCTTTATTAATAATGAAGAGAAAAATCTGATGAGAAGTACTTCAAAGTTGTATTCATTGGACCTTATTATATTTTACTAATACTCTATGTATAATAACAATAGTAACTCTTGGCCTAATGGCTGTCGTATTCTGTACAAAACTGTGTAGTACAGATTTGTAAAACAGAAAAAAAAAATAACAAAAACAAATCTATTTTTGTATATTAATATAAAATTATACTTAATACTGGGAGCTTTAGGTGCAATTTTGTTCATTATTTACAGATCTGTAATACTTAGAGTTTTATACAGAATCCGACCATAAGTTGTATGTTACATTAGACTAGCAAAAGAAAATTATCTGTCATTTTTGTATGTCATTGTTACAAATTATTAAATTATTATTTAGAAATATTCCAAAATCCGTTATTTTTTTGTTTCGCGTGAATACTATTTGGTCTTCTTTAATAATGATAACCTTTTGCAAACAAATTGCATGCTAGAAATGCATTTTGGGTCTCACATCAATAAATAAAATAATCTGTAAGTATTTGTTGAATCTGCCGCCATTATTAAATGAATTATTTGTTGGCTCCGGTGGCTCAATGGTTAGAGCCTTTTAGCCAGGCGTGCACTCGGGGTTCTAGGTTTGAATCCCACAAACTAATGCATGGATGTTTGTGTATGTGAACCTACACAGTAATTGGGATTTAAATATAAAAATGGGTAACAATGATATACGAAAATGACAGTTAATTTTCTTTTGTTTTATGAATGAATGTTTGCTCAACCTACTTAAAAAATAAAATAGAAATAAAATACTAATTTTGAATTAATTTTTATCAAATTTTTAGCAATGTAATAGTATGATATTATTATATTGTTGTATTTAAAAGAAAATTATTTATTTAATAAGTTAATAACATATACATAATGCCATTTAAAAAAATATAACACTGATCCATAAGTTGAGTACCACTGGCTTTAAAATAATAAAGATTATGCCAAAATATGTCCCTCTCTATGCCTTACAAAATATCTTACCACTTTTTTGTGTAACTTGTCATATACACGAATAAAATGCACTGTTCCATTAAGTTGATACACCCTGTATGAAATGAAATAATGCAATATAAATAGTTGATGTCGTTTCCTTGCGTCAGTATAGCTTTGACACGATATAATGCTCGTATTGTTTTAGAAAAATGTTACGAAGGAAGGAAAGAAAGAAATTCTATTTCAAGAATTTCTACGTCGTCTCTTACAAAGCGACAAATATATATCAACTTCATTTGATATCTGACGCAGACATATTGCTTTGGATTTTGCGGCCTTACTTTTTAATTTTAAATGTAAGTTTATTAACGACATTGTCAGCTGTAAAATATAAATTCAACTTACTTTCATTTGCTTCATATATTTTCCAGCTATAGGTGAATTTTTCTTTTATTTTAAATTTGAATTGAATTAAACAATGAACAAAACCAGCATTGTCTGAAACAACAAAACAAAATGAAACGAACAAAAAGAATTATTTCGTTGGTTTTGCGTTACATACAATATTGTATACATACAAAATTCTACGAAACATATTATTATCGTATTTATAATCCACGTTTCATCGATTTTCATCTCATATGGTTTTTTATATTTCAAAACTTTTTCGGTAAAAATATAACACATACAGGCTGTCCATGAACTGTGGATCAATTCTTCTCCGCTTTAGAGATATCAACATAAACACACAAAATCTTTAACAATCAAAAAGTCCCTGCTAGGTAAGCAGCTATTTTGTAATGGAGGCGGTTAAGCTATATTAGTAGAACACCATCGCCATTTCCGGACCGGTATTCCTAAAAACCAAGTTTGGAAAATTTTGACAGTTTTTGCTACTGAAATGTCAAATAAAACAATAGGTGAACAATAGCTACTTACGCTTTCAATTTAGATAAAAAAAATAGTGGAGCGCGGCATTAAAGAGGGTTATATCTTAATAATATTGTTAATTTTTAAATAACATTTAGGCTTAAATAATAGTCGAACTACCAGGAAATGTTACGAAGATGCTCGGAAAACATAGGGCGCACAGCACAGAGATAGAAAATTGAACATTGGTCAATTCCTATGCTGTGTTAAATTATATTCGGTGTGTTTCTTCGGACTGTGATTTTGATTTTCTAAATAATGATTTGTTCAATAATGATTACTTCGAATCATGATTAATTTAATTCCAAAGAAACAACAAAATTAACTCGATCGACGCGAACCCTACACAACGTCGAACGAATTAGCGGCAAACGTCAAATGATAAATCAGCTATTTTGTTTGTAGTAATACCCAAATCGAAAATAGTTTTAAGATGGATTGTGCTGAAGCAGAAATATATTTTTTAGTATGGAATTTAAAGTAAAATAGGAAAACACGTTCCTTTAATAATGAAGATTTAAAATAAAATGTACCTTTTCTTCACAAATGATTTTATTGTAAGATGTACATTTCGGTTACTCTGTAACCATCATCAGTTTCAACAATACTACGTTTCTTTAACTTTTTTTTGTACTTGCAGGATCTAACATTAGAAAAATCGAAACCAATAATGAATGTTGAATCTACTGACTCAAGTTCTCAAGTTCTAGTAGTTCGGATGATTCTGATGCACACAAATTTGCACATTCCAATATTTCACTGCTTGCTTTTTCCGCCATTTTCAAATCGTTTGTTATTTGAATCACAGTGATCATGCGAAAAGACTGATTCAGAAGGGAAAGGGGAATAGCGTGTTGTGATCACAAAATGAAAGAGTGGGGATAACGAATAACGAATAAAGAAACAATTTTCTTTTTGATCATGTTCACTTTGTTCAATTTTATCACGAATCACAGTCTTAAGAAACACGCCTATTTTGTGCGCTGTGTCTCTTATAAATGGATATATTATTCTTCGGATGACCAAATTCTGTTTTCTCTGCTAAATTATGTTCTGTGTTCTGTGTCAGTTATAAATCTACCTTAACAGTCGGCAACTGCGTAATTCATAAAAATGCTTTTAACCTTGAATGCATAATGTATGTAGTGCACTGTAGTGGACGTGCAATACCCCTATTGATGCTTTGGTTACATAATGAAATATCAGACTGATTAAGGATACAATTATACTAGTACGAATTGGACATCAGTCGAATACTTAATGCATTTAGGCTGCACAAAGGCAGTAATACCACAAATACCAATCAACGCACGTCATAGATGTCATCATTAAGTTACAGCATGTAACATTTATTTTTTCTTGAGTAACCTATACGTTTGGTTTTGATTTAATTAATTAAAAGTTAAAATTTAATGCTCTCGTGTCGGACGGTTAGTTTTTCCATCAAATTATCACTGTTTTGAATTTCAAACTCTTTCACATCACGCCACAACCGTAAAACATCATTTAAATTGAAAACAAACTGTACTTCTAGACTGTAGAGAGTCTTTATTGTTATGTCTTAAGTCGTAATCATTTTTCTTATATTCTGTGAGGTAGATGTAAACACATCTTGTTTTCATACAATGGAATTAGCTAATAATTGGAGTCAAATAATATGATCTTTTTCAACACTTTCAAATATATATATATATATATATATATATATATATATATATATATATATATATATATATATATATATGTGGAGTGTAATCGTCACTGTTTCGATTAGTTAAGGAGGAAAATATCGTGGGTGTGTCAGTGGATTGTGGGCTTTAATTAAAGTTGATTTCTTTTAAAATCTGTCAAGCTTTCGTGTATTTAGTTTTTTACACATCATCAGGACACTGAAGTAAAAATACAAATAATTTTACAAGTGTATAAAATAATTTGATTTTTAAAAAAACTTACGTTTTGGTGAAGTTGTTTATAAGTCATTGATTTTATAAAACAGAAGAATTTTGACATTATTTTAGTTAAAATTTACAAAAATAAAACTTATAATAATTTTGACTGTATCACATGTTTAAGTACGTTGTAGTTGCGCAACAAGTTATATTTTGTTTTGGTGTAATGGTGGTACAGGATGTGAAATGGGCGGTAAATTTTAAAGCGGTTTAATTTGAAATAGGTGTAGCCATGTCAACGTTCAAGTTTCAGTATCATGGTTTTGAAGTATTCTGTTGTTATTAATAAGTTTAAACAAATTACAATATATAGGGCTCAGGTTATCAATGTCAGTTTTTTTGTTCATAGTATTGTTGGTATTTTGTATATGATACATTTCCAAAAACGATCGTTTATTGTAATTTTTTTCTGTATCTAATATGTCTGTATTGTCAAAGTCCATGGTATGTTTGTTTGTTACGCAATGTTGGGATAAGGATGTTGCATGAGGTTTTCTTTTTATATCGCTTTTATGTGAAGTAATTCTGCCAGAAAGTTGTCTGGATGTGTGCCCGATATAACATAAATTGCAATTTTGACATGGGATTTTGTATACGATGTTAGAATTTTGCATTTTTGGTGTTTTTTCTTTTAGTTTACTGAATATTGTTTTAACTGTGAGACAACTTTTGTTAGCTATGCGTACTGTGTCGTCCTGGACTATGTTGGTTATGTTTTTGGTAATCTTGTTTATGTATGGAAGTGAGCAGTATTTTATATTGTTATTGTCAGTCTGTATGTCGTTATTGTTGGTTTCAGTATTTGATTGTGTGTCGGTTTGTATTGTATTGAATTGTTGTTCATTGAACAGTAACACGTTCAGCAAGTTTTTTGGGTAAGCATTTTTGATTAACACTTCTCTAAGTTTACGTAAATTTTCTTGGTGGTACGAATGATGTGAGATCTTCAGAATTCTGTTTTTTAGTGCTCGAACGACGTTGATTTTCATTTGTAGAGGTTGTTCAGAATGAAAGTGGACATAACGTTGGGATGATATGGGTTTTGTATACCAGTTTAATTTTAATAGGCCTTGTTGATCTCTTGTTATTAATGTGTCTAGGAATGGTAAAGTATTATTTTGTTCTATTTCCACTGTGAACTGGAGATGCGAATTGTAGTTATCTCCAGTTCACAGTGGAAATAGAACAAAATAATACTTTACCATTCCTAGACACATTAATAACAAGAGATCAACAAGGCCTATTAAAATTAAACTGGTATACAAAACCCATATCATCCCAACGTTATGTCCACTTTCATTCTGAACAACCTCTACAAATGAAAATCAACGTCGTTCGAGCACTAAAAAACAGAATTCTGAAGATCTCACATCATTCGTACCACCAAGAAAATTTACGTAAACTTAGAGAAGTGTTAATCAAAAATGCTTACCCAAAAAACTTGCTGAACGTGTTACTGTTCAATGAACAACAATTCAATACAATACAAACCGACACACAATCAAATACTGAAACCAACAATAACGACATACAGACTGACAATAACAATATAAAATACTGCTCACTTCCATACATAAACAAGATTACCAAAAACATAACCAACATAGTCCAGGACGACACAGTACGCATAGCTAACAAAAGTTGTCTCACAGTTAAAACAATATTCAGTAAACTAAAAGAAAAAACACCAAAAATGCAAAATTCTAACATCGTATACAAAATCCCATGTCAAAATTGCAATTTATGTTATATCGGGCACACATCCAGACAACTTTCTGGCAGAATTACTTCACATAAAAGCGATATAAAAAGAAAACCTCATGCAACATCCTTATCCCAACATTGCGTAACAAACAAACATACCATGGACTTTGACAATACAGACATATTAGATACAGAAAAAAATTACAATAAACGATCGTTTTTGGAAATGTATCATATACAAAATACCAACAATACTATGAACAAAAAAACTGACATTGATAACCTGAGCCCTATATATTGTAATTTGTTTAAACTTATTAATAACAACAGAATACTTCAAAACCATGATACTGAAACTTGAACGTTGACATGGCTACACCTATTTCAAATTAAACCGCTTTAAAATTTACCGCCCATTTCACATCCTGTACCACCATTACACCAAAACAAAATATAACTTGTTGCGCAACTACAACGTACTTAAACATGTGATACAGTCAAAATTATTATAAGTTTTATTTTTGTAAATTTTAACTAAAATAATGTCAAAATTCTTCTGTTTTATAAAATCAATGACTTATAAACAACTTCACCAAAACGTAAGTTTTTTTAAAAATCAAATTATTTTATACACTTGTAAAATTATTTGTATTTTTACTTCAGTGTCCTGATGATGTGTAAAAAACTAAATACACGAAAGCTTGACAGATTTTAAAAGAAATCAACTTTAATTAAAGCCCACAATCCACTGACACACCCACGATATTTTCCTCCTTATATATATATATATATATATGTATTAAAATAATTTTTTGCGGTTAATAATTAGAAACGTGTGTGCATAATAAGCAATTTAATAATATAATTTATAAAAAAAATTACGCATATTATAGTTTTATTCACAGATATTCTGACATTGTCAGTAATGTCGGAATTATGATGTAAAGTAGAAAATTATCAATAGATGCCGTTACCTTAAATCGGACAAAAAAGTAAGCGGACGAAAAACGATTACTTTTCGTCCGCATTTGAGTACTAAAAATTCAATTTTTTGTTAAGGTTGACTAAAAATGAGATTTTTAGGGGTTTACCTCTGCTATTTTGAAAACTGTAAGAGTTACGACTTTGATTAAATGAGACATTTTGTTTACCTTTCAAAGGTCATCTTAGATGTGTTTTTGTTTTTCAAAAAAATTGAATAATAGTACTTAGGCAAATGTGGCGACGTTTGGCCAATATTTAGTTTTTAAATAACTTTTCTAATCTATTTACTGGCATAGACTAAATTTTGTTTAGTCACAATCTTTGTCAGTGTTTCTTCGGTTCTAATACAAAATGGCCTGTTTCTCAAAAACAGTTGAAGATCGGATCCATGTTGATTAAGCTTTTTTTTACTCATTTTGGTCAGTACTATATATCCCCATAATTTGTTACACTCACTTTTTAACACCCTGTATAGTAGAAAGCTTGAAAGTAGTAAGAACCTGAATTACAACAAATATGTGACGTATGGGGTCCCGTGGCCGCGTGCCTGAGTGTCTGGCCGCGAACCCGGGGGAACCGGGTTCGATCCCGATAGACGCCAAATATTTCCAATTTTAAATGGCACTAAAGTGACCCCTGTGGTGCACTCTCCACACCAACTATGAGTGCCCGTGAGGTGACGCCTGGTAAGCGCCCACACGGTAAAATATACCGTCATCATTACCGATGTCTACATGTGTTGTAGATACTGGCACACCCAGAAATGGGTAATATGCCGTGATGATATATTTATTTATTTATTTATGTGACGTAGATTTTAAGGCTAGAATAATGGAAATAAAAAATGAAATATTTTAACCTTTGATATAGTCTCTATCATATTTTTGAAGTCTAGTTGTGATATAAATGACCCAAGTTCTAATTTGTTAATGACGAAGGACCCTATTCGTTATTGCTTACTATTAATCAAAAATTGTTATCATCGAAGAATTATTTCTATACCAGGTTTTTATGGTCCATGCACCATACCATGTAAAGGGGTGGGCAAACTTTTTTCCCGTGGGCCACATGAATATTTGTAATATGACCAGGAGGCCGCATGAATGTTTGTAACAATAGCATCGGGCCGCAATTAATTAAAAAAGTCTCCTAAAGGAAAAATAAAAACCTTGCTAATATTATAACACACAAATTGACATTGAAGGATATGAAAGTTCAGGGAAATGATATTTGTTTTATTTTTTATTGATATTAAAAATTAAACAAGCCGTCAAAACATTGCAACGAGGGCCGCACAAAATGACTTTGCGGGCCGTAGTTTGCCCACCCCTAAAAAAGTAGAGCGTCTCTAAAAATTTCCAAAACATAATTTAAAAATTGCACATCGTTTACGTTTACGTCGTTTATTGATTCTGTGAATATTTAGGAAAATATCATAAGAAATGCATTAGTTTAATATAGAAAGCATGTTGTAATTATTATAATGATAAATAGCTTTTCAAATTGACTGTAGCAACTACGAATCCCATCCATAAATAATTGTTAATGATCCGGCCAGCAGAACGATATTGGCGTAAATTGCTGAACATTAATTGTTAGCATTACTATATGTGTATTTTTAAAACCAGTTTTCTAATCTATATGGTTTAAAGCTAAAATTTATCGTTTATAAAATCCTAGATAATTATTTTTACGTCGTGAAAATAGACGAATATTAAAATAAAACAAATAAAAAACACAACATCGTGTGGAAACGTTTGCATTGCATGATGTTGCATCAACGTCGTAAAAAAACATGGAATTGTGTGCATATGGAAATTGTCTAAATTAAACAGACATTTCGTATTTGTACAGTGTAGTTAATGTAGAAATGAATTAATGTAAAACAGACACAGTGCGTCATTTCTAGTAGAAACTGATTCGCATATATAAATATATATACAGGGTTAGTTAAAAGTATGGAGACGGCGATTTATTGTCGTTAATATTCATTTTAGGAAATTATGTTCAATACAAAAGTTTTTTTAAGAAATTTTGATCTACATTTGAGAATACTTGATTTTTTTTTCTTCAATTGTTTTTGAGTTACGCAGGTCCGCGTAATTTTTTTAAATGGGAACCTGTTAATTTTACTCTACTATTCGATAGAGTGTTTTTTTCTCTTTACAACAGTATTTTTGTTTTTGTTTTTTTCAATTTATTTTAATGACATTTTTACAAGGAAAAACACCGGTTCAAGTATTTTCGAATAGTAGGTACATCTAAGATAGACAAAAGCGAAGCAATAAACACACTCGAGCGATGTAATTTACTTAGTTATTCATTTGTTTTTAATGATAAGATTGTGACCGACAACTTTATTGGAAATAATTTTGTCTATCTTAGATGTACCTACTATTCGTAAATACTTGAACCGGTGTTTTTTCTTGTAAAAATGTTATTAAAATAAATTGAAAAAAACAAAAACAAAAATACTGTTGTAAAGAGAAAAGAAGCTCTATCGAATGGTAGAGTAAAATTAACAGGTTCCCATTAAAAAAAATTACGCGGACAAGCGTAACTCAAAAACAAATGAAGAAAACAAAATTCAAGTATTCTCAAATGTAGATCAAAATTTTTTAAAAAACTTTTGTATTGAACATAAATAAATAAATAAATATATCATCACGGCATATTACCCATTTCTGGGTGTGCCAATCTGCTTTATCGCAGGTATCGGTAATGATGATGACATTTTTTTACCGTGCGGGCGCTTACCAGGCGTCACCTCACGGGCACTCATTGCTGGCGTGGAGAGTGCGCCACAGGGGTCACTTTTGTGCCATTTAAAATTCGAAATATTTGGCGTCGGTCGGGATCGAACCCGGTACCCCCAGGTTCGCGACCAGACACTCAGGCACATAATTTCCTAAAATGAATATTAACGACAATAAATCGCTGTCTCCATACTTTCAACTAACCCTATATATATATATATATATATATATATATATATATATATATATATATATAAATATTAGGAATGACGAATTCCGATAATTTTGGTACCCGAGTACCCGAAACAACTACCCGGATAGTACCCTTT
Source organism: Ophonus ardosiacus (assembly GCA_943142095.1). Classification (NCBI taxonomy): domain Eukaryota; kingdom Metazoa; phylum Arthropoda; class Insecta; order Coleoptera; family Carabidae; genus Ophonus; species Ophonus ardosiacus. The sequence goes on along the minus strand of OW964833.1, from coordinate 43,304,522 downwards.
ATTCGTTAATTACCCGATACCCTTTAATTACCCGGTATCCTTTAAGTACATGTACAATTTTTTTTAAAATTTGTTAATTACCAGTTACCCTTATATTAGTGGTTTACTTTTTAATGAAATTCATTATTATTCTTTATATATATTTATTAAATTAAAAGTAATACAAATAAATAATATACCTACTGTATCTCTATAAAAAACTTAACATAAATTATATTAATTATGGTATGGTAATAAAATACTCATCTTTTAGATACAATTTTTCCGGCAGCTGAAAATTGTTCGGGTAATTAAAGGATATCGGGTAATTAACGGGCATCGGGTATATTTCGGGTAATCGGGTAAGAAATTTTATACCCGGGTACATTATTATCGGGTAGGTTCCGAGTACCCGGGTACCCATCGTCATTCCTAATATATATATATAATAGTAATAATAATAATAATAAAATCACCACGACTTACCACACTTATTTCCCATTGAGCCATTCTGCTTCTGAAAGCAAATATCGGTAATATAATAATATACAGTAACTATCATATTTTTAATTTTAATTTGTGGTTATTTTCCATTTTTCTTGAGCTACAGCTTTAATCTAATCTAAGCATTTCTTACTTTCGTTTTTGTAAATGAATGCCCTATTTTATTTCTGTATTCCTTTACACAACAGTACGGCATTTTGTTTGGGTATGTAATATACGGACAGAGCAGATATATGTCAGATTGACTTGTGGAGGTGATAAATGTGTAAGTACCTACAGCGCCATTAGTTCCTGACTAAACGTTCCCATGACATTTCCCAACATTTTATAGTCAGAAATTCGGACAGCGCGCGTTTTTTCTATTTTATCGCGCATGAGCGGCAAAGTGACATTTTGCGTTGACAAAAGCGAGCGCAAATGCCTACTTTGTATATAGATTGTAGATAAAAATATTTTTTCATGTTAAATTTCTATACGAGTAATACGAATTCTCTATATAATAACTTGTCTCAAATTATGAGGGCATATAGTACTCACCAAAATGAGTAAAAAAAGTTTAATCAACATGGGCCCGATCTTCAACTGTTTTCGAGAAAGAGGCCATTTTGTATTAGAATCGAAGAAAAACGGACTAAGATAGTGGTCGAACAAAATTTTGTCTATGTCAGTAAATAGACTATAAAAAAACAATAACATATTATATGAAACATTTTTTTCAGTTTCTAATAGTTACGAAGTTATTTGACTAAATATTGGCCAAGGGCGCCACAACTTTTGTCTTAGTACAATTATTCGATTTTTGTGAACAACAAAAACACATCTAAGATGACCTCTGAAAGGTAAACAAAATTTAATCAAAGTCATAACTCTTACAGTTTTCGAGATAGCAGAGGTAAACACCGAAAAACTCATTTTTCATTGCCTTTTATCTCGAAAACAGTTGAAGATCGGACCCATGTTGATTAAACTTTTTTTACTCATTTGGTACATTTATTTTTTAACACCCTGTATATGTAAATCTTAATTTAATAAGAGAAAGAATATTTTGTATAGATCGGTATGGAAATTGAACCCGATAATTCATTTTCAGTAGACTAACTGAAAAGAAATCAATGCTTATTAAAAGTATGAATATGAAATATTATCCTTTGTGCATGGTAAAACCTATCATCTATCACTGCTGTGAATAACGCTGTCATATTTAATACAGTAAAATGCGCTATGATATATATTTTTCTATTTGAGTGTAAAGTTCTGATAACTACCTACACACGTTTACATATATTGATTGCTAATACTCAAAATACATTTTCCCGGTATAGTTAAAATTTTGATTTTAATTAATTTGAGTTGAAAAAAAATAACAATAATGTTTAAAGTTTCACATTGCCTAAAAAGTTTTTACACATTTTCAGTATTCAATTTTGATTTCGTTGAAAACTGCAAACATGTGCATAAAAATAAAATTCCATGATAAATCCGTGTAAATATTGCATTCATCTGTCATTCCTGCAAATTAAATAATAATTGAGAGATTACTGCAATAATTCTAATAGCTTGTTCAATAATTTTCTAATGAAAATAATAACATACCAGCGCCAAAACGAAAAGCGGGCCATAGGAAATAGTTATTTATGATATAAGTATTAAAAGTGACATTTTATGAGTGAGTGGGGAAGTTTGTGAAACGAGGCGAAGCCGAGTAAAACAAACCCCACGAACGAAATAAAATCACTTTTAACACGAATATCATATATTTTTCCTACGACCCTAGTTATGTATTAGTAAAAACTAAAAATTATAGAATGACATTTATGACAGGTCATGATATATTTGCTATGAACAACTGAAAATTGTTTATTCTAACCTCTACTAGTGTTGCCGAAAGTCGAGACGAGACGAGACTTGGAGTCGGTCTTGTCTTGGTCTTGACTTGGTCTCGACTAGAGTGGTCTCGTCTTGGTCTTGTCGAGACGAGACTTGATGTCAGTCTCGTCTCGTCTCGAGTCTCGACAAGACTCTCGACTTTGCCTCCATTAACAAAATTTGAATAATCGCATCTAATAGTACATAAAATCCTAAGAACACCAGTACAATCGCGATTCAAATATTCCAAATAATATTTGAGATATTTATTATTAAGTTTTCTATAAATATCATGAACTTGATAATTGAGCTCTTGAAATAATTAATATGAAAATATACGTATATATCGAGTGTAGTTTCTCATTACTAAACGTTAAATATATAATTTCAATTCCTTAGCTACAGAATTATTAGCAATAGTTAAACAGTTTATGTTTAAAATGAAGCAGTAAGTAAATAGACAAAAATCTCCAAAAAAAGTAACTTCTTTCGCTATTTTTTTTATATTTTAATAAATAAATGTTAAATAGGCAGATAACAAAAATAGCCTTTCACGTACCACAGGTTGAGAACCTCAGCTTTATTTCAAAAGTTTGCGCTTGCCCCCCCTGAGAAAATTAAAATACATTGTATAAATACCTAATTCATTCATATGAAAAAATTGAAAACAATAATCAACGTTGACTTAAAGCCTTAAAGGAAATGTAAATATAAAAGTCGTAATGTACAAGCCCTTCTTATCAATTTCCTTAAAACTTTGTATGAACAAATGTGTAAAATATACTGTTTTTCCTAATCCCTATTATAACATAATATAAAAAAAAATTAGGTATAAAATAACACATTTCTTTTCTTGTAAAATTCCAAATAATGGAACAATAAATTTTACAATGGCCTGATATAAATGCTGCATAGTACCAGACAATAACAACCACTTTTAGACATCTGCTAGTAATAAAAGTAGGTAGGTTTGCTCAACCCAAATCCAAATATAACAGAATACAATACTTTAGTCAATCTAACAATTTTGCATCTTACAATATAAAACCATATAATAAAGAAAAGTATAAACGTATGATACAAGAATTAAATGAAACATACAATAGACAATTTTTATGAGGAATCATTATTATGGTTTCATAAGTGGAAAGAGAAACCTCTTGAGAAAGAAATACCATATGAAGAATTATTAGATATCTCCAAAAAATTCTATCGTTTTTACTCCATGCCCTGATTTTATTTTTAACTCTACCTTCTGCAATATGTAAAAGACCTTCCGTCAATTAGATGCATTTTGTACAAATCCTACATCAAAAGTTCCCCAGAAAATATTCTATATATTCAATAAAATTGTAACACGAACATAATACTATTTTTTACAAATTCCATACCGAAAGTTCCTTGGAATTTTTTTTATAAATCGAATAAAATTATAACACGAACAATCATTATGTAATTTGTACTTGACACTGAAATCTGTCAATTACAATTTTTTGAATATATTAGCTGTTTCTATGATTATAGTAAAGCTGACTGATTTTTTAAAGTTAATCTAATTATAATTCGTTAAATCGTAAAACTGTTATTATCAAAGTTTCTTAGTTACTAATTTTTTTACTAATTTTATAAATTTAGGCATGTGTATTATAATTTATTTATGTTTTTCTTCTTAATACGTTTATTATAATTTACTTATATGACTAACTATATATTTATTCACCCCCCCCCCCCTGAGAAAAAATCCTGGGTACGCCCATGAATAGGAAGTACATCTGTTGAAAATGTAGAATATGGTTGTTTTAAACCGGGAATTTCCCTAAAATCCTAAAATCTTTGTCTGCATTTTCGTAAAATTCTAAGAATCAAAATAAATTCTTTAAAAATACAAGAAAAATATTGTATATTTGCAGGGAACGTTACTTTTGTTATAATAAATTAATTGCTAACGTTGAGAATGCACCACAGATGTAATTTTTGTATGCTATTTGAAAATTGGAAATATTTTTCGAGATGTAGTCAGTATTTCATATTCCCAGTCGTACCATTATATTAATTGATAATTAAACAATAATTAAATTAAAATCAACATATTTATACGTACAAAACATTTATATTATAAAATAAAGGCTAATTTTAATTTAATTGAAATATTGATGCATTAAAATAACATAAGAATTCTAAATTTATACTTCTTACATTTTATCCCACCAACATTGTAATTTAAATTCATTTAAAACATACATTTTTATTATTTAGAAGAATAAGGAATACATCATATTTACTTAAATTAATGTTTCTGGAACACAACTATGAAAGTAGAAAATTACAAAATTTGAAAAATTAATATCTTTCTTATTTATTCGAATTTTCAAACAGTATTTACAGCAATACTCTCAGTTTTTGAAGCACTTTTAGAATATATGTTTAAAAAAATACCTTTGATCTGAAGTCGAGAGTCTTGTCGAGACTTCAAGACTTTCTCGACAAGACTTGATGCTGGTCTCGTCTCGTCTCGACTTTTCTAGTCGAGACCAAATGGTGGTCTCGTCTCGACAAGACCAAGACAAGACGAGACCAAGACCAAGACCGGTCTTGGTCTTGTGGCAACACTAACCTCTACTTCCAACAATACTGTTTCAAATTCCAATTCTTCAAGAGCCTTGCAAGGAATTACTATAAACAATTGTAATAATTGTACTATAACAATAAACGTTTCAAAATAATGTGTACTTCTAATAAAATACATGTATAAATAATTTCAGTACAAAAATAAATATAAAATGAAACTACGTTTACTTATGAACACTAAATGTAACTAGATTTAGTTATATTTTTAACACTAAATGTAACTAGATTTAGTTCTTTTTTAACACTAGTGTTAAAAGTAAATTTGTTTTTTACTTTTAATCCGTTGTCAATAACAACGATTTAAAAGTATTCACTACGTTATAAACTGTTATTTTTAACTCGCTAAGCAACCGTTAAAAAGACTACTTTTAACAGTGGTCGTAGGAAATAGTTATTTATGCAACAAGAGTAAAAAAGTCTTATTTCACGAATAGGAAAGGTTGACCGAACGAGCTATAAGCGAGTTCGTCAAATCATATGAGGGAAATAAGATACTTTTTACTCGAGTTGCATACAATTTTTTTTACGTTGCAATAAAAGTGAAAAAAGTGCCATAACGTTTCATTTTTATTCGTTTGCGTTAAAAAGTGCACTTTTCACATCTTTATTGTTAAAAAAAAATATATACTTTATAAACTTATTTTAATGAAAAAGGTGTACTTTTACAAACAGAAGTAAAAAAAAAAAACAGTTTCTCCTTGCACAAAAGTGGCGAATTTTAGACAATAATGCTTCAAATAGATGTAAAGAATTAAATTCTGCATTTAATTCAATAATTAAATTTTATTTTGTTCGTTGCGTACGGAGCAAATTGAAATTAAAATTTTGTAAAAGTTACCGCTTAGTATTAGTCTTGGAACTGAAATAAAATCACAAATAAATGCAATGACGTTTTACTTGTCAGAAACGTATCTGTCACATTGTGACATATTTTATCTGTCGGAAACGGTCTGTTTTAGCAATCATTATTTAAAATGGGGAATTATTCACACTACGAAAATTATCAAGTTGTATTATTTTGATGAAAATTATATTTTATAATTTTTGACAGATAAAATATCATTTCAATATTTATTTCAGATTTTTTTTCAATATCATGGCTAACACTACAAGAAAATCACTTTTACGAAACATTAAATTCAATGAGGTAATAAAAATTTCTGGATTGCAGTCACAAAATTTTATTTACTAAATTCTCGGGTCGACCGGTTTCGAACTCCACATGAGCCTTCCTCAGGAGATAAGAATTATGAGGAAGGCTCAAGTGGAGCTCGAAACTGGTCGACCTGAGAATTTAGTAAATAAAATTTTGTGACTGCGATCCAGAAATTTTTATTACCTCATCAATATATCCAGTCAAGGAACATTTTCTATCATTAAATTCAATTTGCTCTGTTACGAAACGAGCCAAATAAAATGTGATTAGTGAATTAGATGCAGAATTTAATTCTCTACAACATTTATTTGACGCATTATTACCTAAAACTAATAGGCCACTTTTGAGCAGGGAAAAATGTTTTTCCATGTTAAACGAATATGGCCCGCCTTTTGTGTTAACCCGGTAGGTACACAAAATCTTATTATATAGGTGGTCCCATAAAACTTTATAAGGGGCAATCGGATTATTCTATAATGACTTCCAAATATCGTTTTGTACAGGATAGTAAAAATGCAATATTCATTTGTAAATTTAACTATACATACACGGTGTTATGCAAGTAAGTGTAGGTACAGCGTTGAACCCATGGTAGAACTGACCCCATAGATAGTAAATCTGGCAATAATTTTTGTTTAATATGCTTTCTACAAGAACTAGAGGCCTTTAAAACTGACCATTCATGTCATAGTACAAAATTTTGTAAAAAAGTGAAAATCAATGTGTTCTCTGGAAAAAATGTCACACCTGTCACAAATGACATATAAGGTAAAATAACTCTCTGTGCCGTCTTGCAGCACGAATATTTTGTAACGTTTCGCCATAAACAATATACATGTCTGTTGATTGGTGAAGGTAAGAGGCATTTTGAGAATATCAAAAAACAGAATATAAGTTGTACGTTTATGCAATCAATATTTTTTCCAGAGAACACATTGATTTTTACTTTTCTATAAAGTTTTGAACTATGACGTGATTGGTCAGTTTTAAAGGTCTCTAGTTCTTGTTGAAAGCATGTTAAACAAAAATTGTTGCCAGATTAACTATCTATGGGGTCAATTCTACCATGAGTTAAGCGTAGTACCCTTACTTACATAACACCCTTATTATCAGAGCCATATAGACAGAATCGAAAAAATTCAGAAGAAATTTGTACGCTATCTTTTATATAAGCTACATATTAATAAAAATAATTATTCATATTCTGAAAGATTATATTTGTTAGGTTTAGATTCCCTAGAAATACGACGTAAAAAAGCTAAACTATTATTCGCTTACAATATTATTCATGGTTACATCGATGTACCAGATATTTTAGTAAAATTTAAATTTCATGTTTCTTCATATAATACGAGAAATAAACTTATTTTTGAACCACACATTGTAAATACTTTAATTCCAAACGAAATAGACATCTACAACATAAGTCAATCCAAATATAAAAATGTGTTAAAATGTATTTTGAAATAAGATTAGGAATTTCTATATTTATATATATATATATATATATATATATATATATATATATATATATATACTTTGTTTGTTAAAATAATTTAGTTCACCTGCATGTCTGAAATATATATTTTGTATTATGTTGCTGTACCATTTGGATTTTATATCCGTAGTGTACCCATGCTAAATAAATAAATAAATAAATAAATAAATATTGGAGCATTAGAATTTGAATCCTCATCTATTAGTAAGCTAATTTAATGGCTCTATTCGAATGAATATTTAACAAAACGTTTAATTGTGTATTAAAAGTGCGAAGCTCTTAATACACATACATTATTTATGTGACGTATGCCGTACAACATGAAAAATAAATGTATTTAGATCAATATATTATATAGGACAGAATGATCGAACGAATCGGGGGAAAGGTTGCGAATTGGACAACATACGTTTTGTTGGGTGCAGCCACTTCCTAAGAACTTTTACATAAAAGTACCAATATTATGATTGAGCGTTTAGTCAAATATAATTGATGCGTTTAATTTCAAAGGACATGTGTAATAAAAATTAAAAAAATGTTAGATTTTTAAATGATACAGGTTTCTGCTTATGTCGGCATTATAAAAATGGTATAGGTATATATATTTCTTTTTGCCCTCCTGAAGTGTAATGGGAACTGTACAATTGTATACACAGCAAGTGTAACCTACATTTTACGCTTACTGTGTTGTAACTTGTCTAACTATGCGGTAAAATAATCAAAATACACTGGACGTTTATGGGCATTTAGAAAAGAAATCATCTTTACTATAATAAAGTTCATGTAAAAAAGTACTACCTACTTAAGTTATTTTTTTTACTTTTCCTATATTTAAAATTAAAATAAAATAAAATAAATATATCATCACGGCATATTACCCATTTCTGGGTGTGCCAGTATCTACAACATATGTAGACATCGGTAATGATGACGATATATTTTACCGTGTGGGCGCTTACCAGGCGTCACCTCACGGGCACTCATAGCTGGTGTGGAGAGTGCACCACAGGGGTCACTTTTGTGCCATTTAAAATTGGAAATATTTGGCGCCGGTCGGGATCGAACCCGGTCCCCCAGGTTCGTGACCAGGCACTCAGGCACGCGGCCACGAGACCCCATATTTAAAATTAATTTATATAAACCAAAATCACGGCAGCGACATCTGTCATTATTGTAAAAATCCGCCGTTACCGACATAGTCACCGATCGATATACCTGTCAAATACGCGAGGTGAACATTGCTGAAATGTCAAATATCGACACCTACCTATTATTTATTACGAAGAAAACATGAGCAAATAAATAGATTATCAGTCATAAACAACGTCTATTATTACAGATAAATTTTCGCTAAAAGAAGTACTCTAATGAAGATAAGTAAAATGAAATTTGGAAATTGACTTAACCCCAGTATTTTAAACTAACCCTTTTCAGAAGTATAACCTATCTCATTAAAAAAGTGATTTTCATTATCGTAGGCCAAAAAAATTGATATAATTCTCATGCGTGAAGTATTGTACACGCACTCGAATGTAAATAACTATTAACTAATATTCGTTAACATTTTATTATACGGGGGTACAATACGACAAAATTTCAAATCTTTTTTTTTCTGTGCACGTGGTTTGTGATGTACGAGTGACTGATAACATATATCGTCATCATTACCGATATTTACATGTGTTGTAGATACTGGCACACCCAGTAATGGGTAATATGCCGTGATGATATATTTATATATTTTTATTTATAAAATTTAATAAAAATCAAAAATTTAGATATTATTAGCCATTATATTTATTTACACATTTTAAATCTTGAAGGAAACTCGACGTTGATATATTGTTCTACTGGATTTGCTATACAAACTAATTTGTTGTATAAAATTGTATTATGTATGACCTGCATTCACGAAGAAAATAAAGAAAAACGTGATTATATTATGAATGTTGCGAAGTTTGGTGAGAAATATTTGACGTGTGATTGCACGTTGAATACGCTGAGTGTTGTTCATGCTAATATATTCCACGGGAAATTGTGCGGCTTTCTCCGTGTAAAAAGAAAACAAAATCAATAGCCAGTTAGGAAATAATTGTACAATACTCCCAAGTGTCCCACTGTGAAATATTGCAAATGTTTTTGCCAGTATTCTATACAGCTGTAAAAGGATTAAATCGTTTATGAATATAAAATATGGAGTGATTCAGAGAAAACAGTGAGACGAAATATGCGACGATTATTCAACGGAAATACGTTTAGAGACTATAAAGCAATTTTTATCCAATGAATTTAAAAGAAATCTCCATTATAAATTTAAATTTAATTAATTAAATTATAAATAAATAAATGATCATCATTTGTTAAATTCTGTCTTTAACAGGTTTCACCGGAAATGTTCTCTCCAAAATAACCAGTCCTGCATAGCCCTCTTTAGCCTCTCGTTATTCTGTAACAAGGTGAGCACGGGGCAATAACAAGTAAATAACTTTATCATAAATTATTCTAAATTATAGTTTCAATATCAACATTTTAACTTTGTTATAACTAAGGAAAAATCCCTTTAACCTTAACAATAAATTTAAAAACTATATACGTATTTCGAGAACGAAGTTCACATCATCAGTAGAAACTACAAAGTAAACACAGAGAAGTTAAGATTACTCAGCATGTAAACCATGCCAGAGGTCAAAACAGCTCTGAGGAATAAGGGAGAGAACACGGGTTATATAAGGACAGGAGTCAAAGGTGAGTGGATACCTAATTGGGTAACTAAGATTAAACAAAATAACTGTCTTATTACTCATATAATATAGAATTTGGGATGGGACTTAGGTCCGCGTTCATTAATTTATCTTTAAATTTATGTGTTATCAAACTCTCGTGTGCGCCTAAATATCTGTTATTATCAACTTGTTTCAATAATTTTTTATATTAGAATTGTCAATTTTATGATTATTAATAAACATATGTTGTGCTACACTAGATTTATCAGGATTACCGCTTTTTAAATGATAGAAATGTTCTTTAAATCGAGTATCAATTTGTCTTTTAGTTTGCCCAATATAAACTTTATTACAATCTTTACAGTCAATTTTATAAACACCGGATTTTTTATTATTATCTATTTTATCTTTAGGGTTACCTAATAATGAGTTAATGGTGTTATTTGATTTGTAAGTTACCGTTAAATTTTGATTTTTAAAAATTTTATTTAAACCTTTGGTGGCATTATCATATGGTAATGTTATATATTTATTATTAGTTGGCGTTAAAGTTGTGAAATCTAATACGGATTGACGATTTTTAAATTTATGGACTAGTTTATCTATAATTTTAACCGGGAATCCATTATATTTAGCTATTTCTTTAACATATTTCAATTCATTTTCAAAACATGTTTTGTTTAACGGAAATTTGATCAGTCTATTAATTAAAAAGTTAAACGCTGCTAATTTATGTTGCCAAAAATGATTCGAATCAGCTGTTATAAATCGATTAGTATTCGTTGGTTAAATCTAGTGTAGCACAACATATGTTTATTAATAATCATAAAATTGACAATTCTAATATAAAATTATTGAAACAAGTTGATAATAATAGATATTTAGACGCACACGAGAGTTTGATAATACATAAATTTAAAGATAAATTAATGAACGCGGACCTAGGTCCCATCCCAAATTCTAAATTATATGAGTTAATATAAGAAAGTTATTTTGTTTAATCTTAGTTACCCATATTATATATATATATATATATATATATATATATATATATATATATAACCCGTGTTCTCTCCCTTATTCCTCAGAGCTGTTTTGACCTTCTCTGTGTTTACTTTGTAGTGTCTACTGATGATGAGAACTTAGTTCTCGAAATACGTATATAGTTTTTAAATTTATTGTTAAGGTTAAAGGGTTTTTTCTTTAGTTATAACTTTACCTTAAGACTCCATTTTAGTTTTATAACTTTGTTATCTTTGTAAGTCAAAATTCTGTTTAGAAATAATTATCATTATTCTCTCATATCTCGTTAAGTTCAGATGTCAATCGCGTAAACAATTAACTATATAAGTTATTGCCTATGCTACGTGGATGTTGTTATTTATCTATAAAGGCTGGGATAAGCCCTGCACCCTTCAGATATGCCCTGTGAAGTGACAACCGTTAGTTTTTAAGGCAGTCGAGTTTAAATATTCACACGGGAGAGACATGTAGTTTGTCATTTAGTTTTTGGGCGAGTGTTACTCGCTAGTACGCGTATGTACAATGTAACAAGTTAGTTTTGAGTCCTTGTTTAAGATTCAAACCGACAAAGTCATGGAGTAGTCTGTGTTTAGTTTTTACATTCCAAATTTTCTTCGTCCTCTTTCCCTTCAATTATAAATTTTTGTATAAATAAATAAATAAATAAATAAATAAATTAACATTAAGATATGGCAAAACATACAGGACTCCTACAATAGAAGTAAAACACGGAGGGTACAATAGACCAGAAAGGTTGCAGTACAGGGACAAAGATGAACCAACTCCCGATAACAATAACATTATTATTATTATTAATAATAATAATAATAATAATAATAATAAATAAGAACAAGAATAATTCCATGTTAATGCAGCATGTAAATTAGAAAATTAAATTAGGCACTAAATTAAAAGACTAAGTAAATTAAAGTCTTACTTTATTTATATGGCTATTAAAAGTAATTTATAAAGAATTTAATCGCAATCTCAAGTGAAGTCAGAAAAATTACAATTGATAATAAGTAAGTAGGTAAATTAAAGTTTTAAGAAAACTTTTATAAGCTTTATCATCAATAGGAGATCTGATTTCGCCTTTAGCTAAAATATATAGCTGATTTTACAATATTTTTGTTCTTATATTTAACTTTTCAACTTACTTTTGCTATTAGTTCTATAAAACGGTAAGAGTAATATAATAAAAAGTTCCTCAAGTACATTAACGATTAAGACAATCTGAGACGGTTTTGTTGACTCTCTATTGTAATGTAAACTGGGTACGCTCACTACCATATTTTATTTTTGGAATCGATTTAATCTTTTATAGCCTCAGATAAAATATCTCGCACTAAATCGTCCTGTGCCGAAATAGTATTAGATAAAATTGTCTCGTGCAAGAAAATCAGATTAACAAAATTCTAATAATATTATCTCGCTAAATTTTCCCTTCAACAAATATTCCCTATTTATAACTAGAAAAATTGTTAGCGGGAATCGCTCAAATAGCTGTAGACACGTGTTTCGCTCTTATTAGAGCTCATCAGTACAGCATAGTTAGTTAACAGGTGGATATTATCTGGAAGTAATAAAAAACCGACAACTTGTAACAGCACCAGTAAGTAGCCAAATACACATTTGTTGCAACACGTGTCTACAGCTGTTTTGAGCGATTCCTTGCGAAAATTTTTTCTAGTTATATAACTTATAACGATATATTACTTTCATATATTCCCTATTTATATAATAGGGAATACTAATCAGTATACTAAAGATAATCGTCTGCATTTAAATATTAACAAATGTCATTTTAACACATTTTCTAGACATAGATCTGATGTTTGCTATTCTTACACTTTCGCTGGTAAAATAATTAATCCTGTCTCAGAAGTAAGGGATTTAGGAATTCTTTATGATAAAAAAACTTATTTTCGATGTACATGTCGACAACGTAACAAAGAAAGCATTTAAAATGTTTGGTTTTCTTATCAGGTCATCAAAGTACTTTAAAAATCCCAAAACCTTAAAAGTTTTATAATTTTCTTTAGTTCGAAGTCAATTAGAATTTGCAACAATTTGTTGGTCACCTCAGTATGCTATTCATATTAAAAGAATAGAGCGTATTCAAAAATTTTTTTGTAAATTTATTAGATATAAATTTAATAATTTTGAAATTAATATTTTACCTCTGGAAAAACGGCGAATCGTAATTGACTTGATATTTTTATATAAATTAGTAAATAATAGAGTCGATTGTCCTGATCTATTAAACAGTTTGGGCTTTCGCGTACCAATTTATACGACTAGAGCAACGGATTTATTCTGTTTAGGATTTAATAGAACTAATGCTGCTTTCAATTCTGTACTAAATCGTCTACCATTTTTTTACAATAAATATGTGTCTTAGAATAATTCAATTGATATATTTCTTTTTAGTTTATCACAGTTTAAAAAACAAGTGACAAATGTAGTACTGTCCTTTAATTAGTTATTTGTTATTAATTTTTCTATTATGTTTTCATTGTAGTTGGTTATTTGTATCATGAAATTATATACTGCTATATTATTATCTCTAATGTAACTTAATTGCTAACGTATTTTTTATTTTGCATTATGTGCTTTCCTGTTATTGGGACATGGTCCTGTTGGAAAGCCGAAGTTAAATAAAACAAAATAAAAATAATATAACAAAATTATTATGAAGACCCATCTAACTACATAGCTATTTGAGAAATATATTATTTATTAGGTGAATAAATTTTGTGAGCTACTTCAACTAGCTAATATTTCATGTGAAAAGAACTTATTTTTAAGCTACCTATCTAATTAATTACAATTAGAAGGTGAAACTATGTAAATATTATTTATTAGCTAAAAAAATTATTATAAATTTTGTTGGGAGATGGAAATCATTGGCCTTAAAGTGAAAAAGTTTTACACGTTTATAAAAAGGTAATTCATTTCTCCTAGAGTTACATTATTTCGCACAAATGTACGCGTATATTTTTTAGGTAATGTTTGTTGTCCGGTGCAAAATTTTAACCCTTGACCTTTCACTAAAAAAGGAATGCATTAAAAACTGTGCTTCTTTTATACTATTAGGAAATAGACGAAATATACTTGTTTTCTATTTATAGTTAATATGCACTAGTTTTCTTCAAAATTAACTTTCAATGTGAGTTTTATTTTTGACATACGAGTTGTCATCAGCAAATGTTTATCAGGAAAACTTTATACAAAAAAAAATAATTCTACTATGATTGTAGTTATTGAGTTTTTATGTTTAATGTCTAAAAAATGGATTAGATATATGCGATACCTTTGTATTGGTTGTGTTCTAAAAATACTAATGAATTTTCAATATATGGATAATAATCATATTATTGTCAGCATTATACTTTATTTAATGATTAGCAATAACTACATGTGAAAATAATCTTGATAAATTTGTCTTAACAGAAACTAGAATTTTTTTATGGTCTAATAGACTTAAATACGTACCGTAACATATTGCAATGAACTTGGCTGTTCGGATACGTAAACATGTCGTTATAAATATGTCGTTGCCTACTATGACGTGCATATAAAAATATTAAAATTATTTGAAGTAGCGAACAAGGTAAACTAATAAAAGTAACTAATTTATTATTTTTACTTGTGTTTTTCAATTGTTTCATTGCAACAACAATTGCTTTTAACATAAAAAATTAATAATTGTTACATTTTACTGTTTGAAACAAATGAACATAAACGGCTTTCATATAAAAATTAAAACTTGGTTATCATAACTCAGATAAAAAATTTGAGCATCTCCATCATAAAGAACATAAAAACGCCCTAAAGATATGCAAACCAAAATCCAGGATTATTTTACATTTGGAAGAAATTCGGAAAAATAGAAAAGTGTAAAATTTACATATTTGTCTATATCTAATGATATACGCATTTTTTTCTCAAATAACGAAACACCATGAATATGTTCTCCTAATGGAGTAACTTTTGTCGAATTTAACCTACTTCGTATCTCTTGTAGTTAGGTATTGCACGATTCATTTTCTTTGCATTATTTGACAGAAAACTAAAAAATATTTACCTTGTATTTTTTATTTTTATTCAAATTAATCTCTAAAAAGAGAAAATAATTATTAAAAGTGATATTCTCGGGAAAGCAGCAGAATTGCATCGCTTCTCCCCTTGCCAACTGACGTGAACTGGTACAAGCCAATAAATTAACAGTATGTTCCGTTGTCATTTTAAACGTCAAACGCGTGGTAGGAATATAGGTTATAGAATCATAAACGTTGCAAATATGGATTGTACGAAATTTAGAGGGGCCACAAAAAATAATAATTTATTCTTGAAATTTCAACATTTTTCTTGAAATTTCACCTTTCTAACTTGAAATTGCAACTTTCAAATTTCAACGTAACCTAACTGGCAACTCATAATTTGAAAAAGTTGAAATTTCAAGTTTAAAAGTTCAAATTTCAAGTTTAATAGGTGAAATTTCAAGAAAAAAGTTGAAATTTTAACTTTTGAAAAGGTGGAATTTGAAGAAAAAGGTTAAAATTTCAACTTTAAACAGGTGAAATTTCAAAAAAAAGTTGAAATTTCAACTTTTTGAAAAGGTGAAATTTCATGAAAAATGTTGAAATTTCAACTTTTTGAAAAAGTGAAATTTTAAGAAACATGTTGAAATTTCAAGAATAAATTATTTTTTTCTGTGGCCCCTTTAAGCGTACGTAGGATTGCAACTAAACATATAAAAAAAAAATTATTATATAAAATATGTAGAATACCGTATTAATTATATATTAATTACATTTAGCCATATTCAGAAGTGTGTTATTTTTTTTAAAATTTTTTTTCTACCCCCCTAGCCTTCGGTACGGTGCCGATTGGCCAATGACAATTTTTTATTAGTTCGAAGTTATACACAAACATCCAAGCCCCTGGCGGGAATCGAACCCATGACCTCAAGAGCCGAGCGATGAAGGTCGCTTGAGCGCTACCTGTAACCGCTCGACCACCGAGGCGGCTTTTTTAAAATTAATATGCGTATTTATTTATAAGACGTAGTGATAGAACCATCTATCATGTATGATCTATGGTGCAACTAGTTTTTCATTGGCTTGTATTCGGTTGTGTCACAATTTTGGCAACGTTTTGTATGCATAATACTTTAAATTGTTTTTTCTAATCCAAATAAACAAACTTTTATACAAACTGTTATGTTGAATAAAACTACGAAGTTAAGATATTCGTATTAACGAATAAAATAGACATATTAATATTTTTTGCAATACTTCTTTCCCGAGATCACAATGTTGGATAAGTATTTTCTAGAGTGTTCTGAATATTAAAAAAATCCGCGTCATTTTTACGCAATGTGAGTTGCTTACCCTGTAAGCACTGCCGTCACATTATTATTTCAAACTCTTATTTCGAAGCTTACGCAATCAGACTTCCTCTTCCAGTGCCTTCAATCTGCAATGCAAATGGCAGGTCTATTTAAGCGATCACAGCTGAGACACAGACAGATACAGTACATAACTCGTCCCTGAAGATGGGAGGGGTAACAATCCTAACTACAGCTAACCATGTTAGTGTGTGCCCTCATTAATTTTCCTGAGAAAATGTCAAACTATACTTAACCTCTCACTGACGAAAAAACCCACGGACCGTCGATATACACGACCGGGAATTTGTAGCTTTACTTACGTGCTCAGCTTCCAATCTATATTGATTTTCCAAATATTCACACATATAAATACTTCGTCATGCATCCATTCAGTTTGTTCGACATGGATGATACATTTAAAGCCGGCTTCCCACAACGAGGGGCTCGTCTAAGGACACTCGACATAGTTGCTAAATAGACGGTAGATCGAGTCGGCCACCAACTCGACATAATGCTACCTTGTGTATTCCTAGCCTTTTAGCCGGCTTCCCACACCGAGGGGCTCGTCTAAGGACACATGCCGAGTCGGCAGCCGACTCGACACAGTTGCTAAACAGAACGAAGTATGGGACGATAGATCGAGTCGGCCGCCAACTCGACATAATGCTACCTTGTGAATTCCTAGCCTTCTAGCCGGCTTCCCACAACGAGAGGCTCGTCTAAGAACACATGTCGAGTCGGCAGCCGACTCGACACAGTTGCTAAACAGAACGAAGTATGGGTCGGTAGGTCGAGTCTGCAGCCAACTCGACATAATGTCACCTTGTGATTTCTAGCCTTTTAACCGGCTTTCCACAACGCGTGGCTCTGCGAACTTTTACCTGAGTTAGGCAAGCCTCGCGCCGTGTGAATGAAGTGGCTAGTGGCTTGTGGCTCGTTGGCTCGGCTCGGACTTCCTGACAGTTGTCGGTAAACTTGACACGAGTCAAAGGAAACGACTTTCCAATATATTTATAATTCAAGGACGAAATTTTTAGATTAAGTTTTCAACTGTGTAGATACTGACGTGAATGTCTCGACTTTATTCGTCCAAGCCAATAAAAACGAGCCACTAAATACAAGCAACTAGCCAGGTGCCGTGGGAATGGGCAAGGCGCTTTAAGCCGGCGACTGACTGGAGCCAAAATATTGTAATGTAATGTAATATAACATGAGCATTCGCTAGTCAGTACGGGAAAACGAGCGGCAAACCGAGCCGATCAAGTCGAACAATAGTGCTCTACTGGATTGTCGGTTTTTTCACGAATCCCTTGATTGTTACATTACAAGTCAGTGCTGGTCATAGTTTGTTTGTTCTGAGCGTACTTTTCATATCTATCTATGCCGTGTTTATAAACTATAGACAGCACTAGACGAAGTCACATTTACACCGCCAGAAGTTACCAAAAAAAGTCACTAGATTTATTTGGCGCGGAATTAAAATGTTAAAATGAAGGTCACATCAGCATTTATACTTTCCAGGTTATATCTTCATTAACCAAAACTATTATAGATAATCTACTTAATTTATTCATATAAAATCATAAATACATAACTTTTAATTATAAATTAATTAATTGCATTATTTTTTTGTAATTTCTTGAAGAAAAATTTATATATTATAACTGTTTTAATTCATGAAATATCACAAAAAGAGAAATGAAACAAAAAACACGAGCAAATTCAACAAGTGATTTGACAACTACTGAGAGTTTGACATTTCAATTACGTTTGAAGGTTAACTTGAAATTTCGTCTGGTTAAATGCGGCTTCACGAAATAGCGCAGCAGCCAATCACAGGCTTTGATTTTCTCACTAGAATTTCTAGTTACTGTCTATAATTTAAAAACAGAGTATAGTACCAGTAATCGTCATAATTCCGTCGCGCGTGTATGTTTATAATGAGAAACTATAGTGGTTAATTTCTATATTTGATGACACATATTACGAGTACATTGAAATGCCATTATGGTCATATACTCCATTATGTTTTCTACTTTGCATTTGCATAGTTTTTAATCTACGCGTGTAATAACTACGTATATTATTACGCATTTACTTTTATGTGACAGTTTTGATAAGTTGCGATATGCGATACATTTAAATTTAAACAATTTTGAAACTAAAATGATAAAAGAGTTTAGTTTATCGTACACGAACATAGTAATGTTTTTCCACTTTCCAGTTACACAGTTTTAATTTACACGTGTAATAAATATGCAGAGTGTAACAAAAGTAGCATATTAGTTTTCGAAAATAATGCTTCAAATAAATGTTGTAGAGAATTAAATTCTGCATGTAATCACATTTAATTTTACGAATTTCGTAACCGAGCAAATTTAATTTGACCATTAGTATTTTTATAAATTTTAATTGGAATATTCTTTGGAAACCTTCATAGGATTCGATGTCGAATGATTTTCAGGCCTTAATGTTTCATACAGTTTATTTAAAAAAAAAAAAACGTACAAATTAGAACGTTTTGGACAACAATTAGCCCATCATCAGCAAAAAGACAAGATGTTTTTTCCTTTACAAAATCCAATTACACATATTTATACATAGTACTTGACTATTTTAAATCCAGGATTTATTGGTAATTATAGTAGAAACGATGAAATAAAAACCGACGTAGCTTTCACCATGGCGACAGGTGAAGCTCAGAGCATCGTCGGTTTTTATTTCATCGTACCTACTATAATTACCATTAAATCCTGGAGTTAAAATAGTCAACTATGTATAATTGAATTTGTGAAGGAAAAAACATCTTGTCTTATTGGTGATGATTGGTTTTAGTGTAACAGTATTATTTTGTGGCCAACACAAAACCTCCCGCTAATTAATTTTTATTAATTTAAATACATACCTACGTATTTACTAATGCTGCAAACTATATTTTGTTCCATTGCATTTGCATATTACTATTGCTTTATTTACTATTTTCTTTTAAAAATTTCGCTATTAAAAAATCAAAAAATTTATTTTAAAAGTTGAATTTATTGCCAAAATCGTAGCTTACTTGAATGTAATAAAACTAAAATAAATTTTATTTTGTTTTATTGATTGAATGTTTGCTCAGATTACTTAGATACAGAGAAATGAAATACTAACTTTGAATATATAAAATATCTTGATCACTTTTTTCTGTATCTTTTCACATACACGAATAAAATGCACTGTTCCATTATCTTGATACACCCTGTATATATATACAGACATCATCGTGAAAATGTTAAACTTGGATTCTAGGAACCTTAAAACGTGATTATTTAATAACATCTCGATATGTGATTTTTAGCACAATTCCTATACCCCTTACTAATGGTAGCGGGAGATAAAAAGGTATTTAATACTTTTGGCGAAGACTGTATTCTCCACAAACATTATTGGCTATGCTATACCCCCAATCCAATTCCTCTTCTTCCCCCTAAATACCCCCTAGTGTGGTTTGGGAATGAAATTGGGATGGCGGAGTTAGGTTGGTGTGATAGGTTCATAAGTTAGGAATAAGGGTACAGTTTATCCGCCAACATCAATGTCAAGCAGAAATCGATACAATAAAAACTGCATGAGTCAACACATAATGAGAGGTTCGCTAGCTGCTAGCTGCCGGGAACAGAGATATTCTACAAGAACCTAAAGTTCCAACCTACACAAGCTTTTTACACCACTCCCTATGTTCGCTCTCTACATACTTTATTAAACTTTAATTTTCTCAAATTCACTCCACTTTGCTATTCCCATTTTCTAATTCACTGGATTACACTACTATACTAGAAAATATTTCCATTTCGCAAATCTGATATTAATATTATAAAATTTGATCTATCTACCTAAGAGGCAGGAATATTATAATACTGTATAAGTCTACATACTTTATAATTACAGGTGTATTTAAATTATTAAGTTTAATGCAAGAAATTAATGTTAAAATGAAAACTGTTTGGAAACTGCAGTACAGGAATGTTAGCCCCTCCTTTCGAATTTGAATTTCTTAACTTCCATTGGTAGTAATCCCCACCTCCTAACACGCTATTTGTAATGCATGTATAGGCGGTTTCTCGGTCGCCAATAAAAATATTTTCATATAAGTGTCGAAGCGCTATAACAAAAAACCCTTTATTTCCGAAATATTTCAATTATACCATTTCATTTTTTTTTATTAATATTCGTTATTCAGCATATACATTCGTATTTTTTTACTATTTTTCTTTAATTCGATTGAGCTGTAATCCCCCATTGCAGAAAAATTAAGAAAACATTTGTGTGGCATATCCCTGAAATTTTTCATAATATTTTCGAAGACTGTAAACAATAATCAGAAGTCCTTGCTTTCAAGGTAGTCTTGTTTTTTCAGCATCCTCGGATTTATACGATTCAGGATGTTGTTTTGTATTGATACAAACACACACACACACACACACACACACACACACATATATATATATATATATATATATATATATATATATATATATATATATATATTCCTATTAAATTTTAGACAAACATGTTTCAAATAAATGTTGGGGAGAATTAAATTCTACATCTAAATTACTAATCAGATTTTATTTTACATACTTTATAACCTGTAAAATCCAATTTGGAATTTTATAAATATTATTTATTTGTAGTGATAGCCATGGAATTTAAACAAAATTGCAAAAGAAATGCATGTCGTTTGAATTGTGTAATTTTTATTTTAAAATAGAATTTCTGACAGTTCGAACCATAAGCATTTCGTTGTAATTTCATGGCAATCACTACAAATGAGCAATGTTTATAAAATTTCAAATTGGAGTTTACAGGTAACTAAACGTGCAAAATAAAATCTGATTAGTGATTTAGGTGTAGAATTTAATTTGTCTTAAACTAAATAGGCATTTTTTGTGCAAGGAAAACCTGATTTCCCATGTTCAACGTTTATGGCCCGCTTTTTAATTAACATCCTGTATATATATATATATATATATATATATATATATATATATATATATATTTATATTAAGTTTTTTAATATCGAAGGAATAGTACTTTTTACTTATACCCATTTTCTTTTATATGGCGAAAGAATAATAAAAAAGATAAATACATTACGCTTTTTACCTTTTACATGTCTGCTTTATATAGATACACATCTTTATTGAATAATACCTATGTAGTTTAATTCGTTGCTGGATATAGAAGATAATGTGGGTCGAATTCAAATCTAAATTCCCGATTTGTAATGATTGTTGAGAAAATCTGTTTATTTGTTTCTACATATTTTTAGCCCTTGCAGTTTTCTATTTAAAGTAATTTACATAGTTCAGCATTACTATTTTTTTTACAATTAACCATTATATCGGGTGTCCACAGAAAACGGGGCACCGCTATTAACTTCTTTATTTATAAAGATTTCTACCTAATTGAAAATTTAAATGCGTAAAATTAACATACGTGGCATCATTTTTATGTATAAATGATAAAAATATCACTTCTGGTTTTAATGGAAATTGCATACACTTTCTTATTTGAAATGGAACACTATGTATACTATTGAATTCTACGTTAAATTTTGAAGTCAAAATTTTCAACAAAAATCTTAAGAACAACATTTTTTAATATTTGTGACAAATAACATAATGAAAACACTAACCTAATTAAAAAAAATAGAGTTGCATCAAATATTTATATTAAATTATCAAAATTATACATAGTTAATCATTTTAATTGTTGCATAAATAAACAGTAACAACAAATGCAGAAGCTGTCAGTTTCCTAGTTATACGATTAAATTGTTGAAAATAAAGTCACAGCCAACTTTTTTTGTTTCAATTTTTTTTTTTTTTTGTGGCGTGCATAATAAGAAAGTCGAATTTGTTCCACCCTGTTCAGGTTATGAGATGTGAGATTCAATATGTAATATCAATACATCTATCGTGATGTATTCACGCTCAGAAATGTCACATTTAAAGGGGTAAAAGACCTGATGATTCATTTATGCAAAAATTCACTGCAGTGGCAGAATTCGTAAATAATATATACGTTGCATACCAGTTATTTTTGCATTGCGCAAACCTGCATACGTTTTCTCTCATATTGTTTATATGTTTTCCTTTGTTGTTCATAAAATAGTTACGGTATACGTTGTCTGTGACGTAAGATAAAACAAACTATAAATACAAATGACAGCTGAATGATAAGTTATAATTATCGCGTTATAATAATCCTATGATTTGCATTTGCTTAAATGTGCAATATTATTCTATAAGCTCTGTTATCTAAATTTATAGAATTAAAAATTAAAACCATGGCTTTGTCCAAATAATACAATTATTTGGCTTAAGGGAAGAACAGCCAATATCGTTTGTCAACCAAAACTAGAATAACTGTGTATCGGCTAAAAAAACGCTATATTTTAATACAGAAGAACAATCAAAGTCTAACTGTAAAGGATCTAATAGAAGGAGTTGGTATGCATTGAACTAATGTCATATCATAAAACAAAAAAAAGTTTATTGTTAATGATCATTGTAGACATGACAGTAAAATCTTGAAACGTTTAATTGGTGTAAACATTTGTTTAAATCACAGAGTTAGTGACATTTATAATGTACCATAATAATGCAAAATGTCAAGTTTAACACGGAAAGTTTCTTGTTGATTTTAATGCTGGGTTTATGCAGACAATTAAATCAAGAAATTAAATTGTAAAACTAATCTAAACAAGTAGAAACAATTGTTATTAATGAGAACGTTTATGCGACTAAACTTAAGAATTAAACTATTAAAATAAATTGAAAAGTTGGCTATTTTCAATTTTAATTTTACAGTCAGGCATACATTTAAAAATAGCTATCCATACTAATATAATAAATGCGAAAGTAACTCTGTCTGTCTGTCTGTCTGTCTGTTACATTTTCACGCCTAAACCGCTGAACCAATTTTGATGAATTTTGGTATAGAGATAGATTGGACTTTGGAGACGGACATTGGCTACTTTTTATCGCGAAAATAAAACTTAAAGGGGTGAAATAGGGATGAAAGTTTGTACCGCTCTATTAGTACAGTCGCACAAGTGAATAATGAATTGAACGTCACTGACGCATGATGAGTAATTCTTTGGTTAATTGGACAATGAAATTTTTGTCATTGGCGTGTAGTGCAAGATAAAACTTTCGTGAAAAAAATTGAATTATCAAAATTTAATAATCAAAATTAATCGAAAGCATAAGCAAGGTTCTACAATAAATATTTCACAAAGTACAGTAAAAAGGATTTTAGCTGAAAACAAAAAGAAATTTAAATAATCCAGAATCAAAATTAAATTCTCCGGGAAAGAACAAAATTGAAAATTTTGATTTCCAGGTATTTCTCATATTCTTTCTCACATCTATTACTTTTACAGTTTATTACAGTGTAGTTTTATTTGATTAGAACAAATAAACGTTCAAATACAAAAGATTAAATTTGATTACAACAATGAAAAGTTTTACAGTTAATAACAATGTAGTTTTATTTGATTACAACAATTTTCACCTACATTAGACTAAATCTGATTGCAATAATAAAAATAACTATGACACAAATTATTGTCATCATTATTAACTATATTGATTATTGTAATAAAAAAAAAATAATTCTGATTTTGATTTTTTCTTTATTTAGTTGTTAATATTAAATCCATACTAATATAATAAATGCGAAAGTAACTCTGTCTGTCTGTTACGTTTTCACGCCTGAACCGTTGAACCAATTTTGATGAATTTTGGTATAGATATAGATTGGACCTAAAAGGACATAGACTACATTTAGTCGCGAAAAAAAAAAACCTGAAGGGGTGAAATAGGGAATGAAAAATTGTATGTTTGAACCCATCATTTCTCCCGCACACAATTTGACTTAGCAAAAAATCTTTCGGTAATGATTTGGAATGATGTATTTATCTGATATACCTGCGAATGATTTAATCATTTTTAATGATTTTTAATCATTACCGATATCTGCGATAAAGCAGATTATGACACACTCAGAAATGGGTAATATGCCGTGATGATATATTTATTTTATTTATTTATTTATGATTTAAGTAGATGAACGAGTCTGGCAACTTTTGAAGAGATAGGGAGGTGGTTAAATGGCTAAAGTTTTACCATTTTCCAGCAATTTTAACGAACAAAGGTATAAAACAATTGAACATCCAATACCTACGGGAGTTTTAAACAAAAATAACGTTTTTTAAATGGACTGTTGTTCCAAAAATAGTGCGAATGAAAAGCTTTTCTCAGTTTAAAAAAAAAGTATTATTCATTGTTTTGCGAACGCTAATAATTTTATTTACTATTCGTGAAATTCTTTTTAGCAGATTATAAATCGGAAAATTCAGTTTTGTGTTTCTCTCAAAACTTATACATATCTTCAAACATTTTCATATTTACATTATTTTTATTTATGATAGTTACTCATATGATACACTAAAAAGATATTTACACACAACTATTACAATAATTGTTTGTTTACATCTTAGTTACCAGGGCGGAAAGTTAAACATTACGCCTGCCGGGCTTTTTACCAGTTTTTCCTCGAGGGCTGTAAAGAAGCCAAAACAAATTTTAAAACTATTTTTTAATTGTTCG
This sequence comes from Ophonus ardosiacus, assembly GCA_943142095.1. Taxonomy (NCBI): domain Eukaryota; kingdom Metazoa; phylum Arthropoda; class Insecta; order Coleoptera; family Carabidae; genus Ophonus; species Ophonus ardosiacus. Next base: position 43,279,093 of record OW964833.1, on the reverse strand, counting down.
TAATATAATGACAAAATAAGGTTAATTTGGCCATGTAATATTTTTACATAGCAACAAGCTTTACATGTATTTAAAAAATAATATAAAATATTGTATATATCTCAGGCCGAAAGAAGTTTACACTGATAAGGGTTAAGGTCATATTATTTAGGTATGCAGCCAAAGGATTTTGATGATTATGTGCTAATGACATAGAGATAAATGTACAAAACGACATCGTCAGGGGTACGGTATTCTGATCGACGATAATATATTATTTATGATATTTTTATCGGTATTCAACAGTTGGTTGATGTTTAAATTATTTAATGATTATACAATTTCTTTTCAATGTATACTCATATTGTTATATTCTATAAGAAATTCTGTGTTAAATAAAGACTAAAATTGATTTATTCAGGTGATTCTCAACTTCAGGTATACGTACTGAAATTTTACAGGTTACAAAATAAAAATAAATAAAATCTGTTCACTGATATAGGTGTAGAAAATAAATTTAGTAAAATATAATTATCTGCAATTTTTATTTGAAAATCGAATATCTGACAGTTCAAACGATAGGCATTTCTTTGTAATTTTGTTTAAATTCTTTGGCTATCAGTACAAATGAGCAATATTTATAAAAATTTAATTCGGTTTTAGAATTTACAAAAAGAGTAAAATAATATCTGTTTTGTGATTTAAATGTATAATTTATTTATATATAACTTATTTGAAACATTTTTCTTGCATCTGAACCAATAGAATAGAATGGGGAAGTTTAGCGATTTTTTTTTATTTTTTATTCCACGGGAAATGACTTGAAAAATGATGTAACATGTTTTATTTTTTTCAAAAATGCCCAGATTTTCCGGAAAAGCCGATTTTAAGCTGTGATGACATCGGTAGAGGCTTGGCGCAACGTATGTCGACTTATACATTGACACGCGATTGCAGTTACCAGTCACTTGAGACTGAGGTATTGTTACGACCTACGTTCAAGTGGTTCGATTTCACCGTTCTGTCTGAGTTTGCGCATAACTGATTTGTGACGTACTTAGAGTTTACCCAAAAAATATTAATTATAAATAAATGGAGCATTGATTTTAATTTTTAATTTCAATTTCAGCAGTCATTTGTGTTATATTTGTGAGAAAATAGTATGTTATGTAGAATTTTTACCATGCTAAACTTCCCCATTGTCGCTGGGTACATGAAACTGCGTGCACACACTCGCGTTGACTTAGTATTTCCCTACGTAGCAGTAGTGACTGAGAAATGAGACTTTGGACAACTTACCCGTGTGACAATTAAACCCTGTGTCCCTCGCTGTTTTCACTATGTTTTGAAACACCCTGTCCTTTTATTTATGACGTTATCACAGTAAAGAATTAGAAATGAGAACTGAAGTAATTTTTACCTCCCGCTACCATAGGTAAGGGAGGTACAGGGATCGTGCTAAAAATCGCATATAGAGATTTTAGTAAATAAGCACGTTTTGATGACCCCAGAATCCGATTGTAACATATTTGCAATGATGCTTGTGGGTATATATGTGTGTATGCGGGTATGTGTGGTTCCTGTGGATACGATTTCTCAAATACCACCAATTAAAAAATTTTGAAATTTTGCATACCCATTCTATACTAATGTGGGAAGAGTTTATTAGTTTTCAGTATTTATCGAATAACCGGAAATATCACTTATACAAGATTTTAACAGTTTTTCTTGAAAAAAATACATTGAATATATTTTTTCAACAATATTTTATAATAAAAATGAATATAATGGTACAATCTTCAATTCTACGATAATAGCATTTAGTAAATAACTTTAAATATAAATTTATAAAATAATTTATTTTCGTACATCATCTTGTCTATGCGTCAAACAAAAACAATACTTTAATAACAATTTTGACATATTTAAATAAATGTCACTGAAAAATTTACATTAAAATTAATAATGAATCCGTGTCAAGGAGAACGTAGTAGTGAAATATTTGATCCTAAAAAAATTAAGGTTAAGATTCCATGAACTGTCTGAATATACTTGCAAATGTATAGTTTTCTCTCTTTCTTTGCTACTGAATAATTCTTAGTCTTAAGCCGGTGCATTTGCGTGAATAAGTAGGTAATTTTCTAGCAGTAGCACAGTTTTATATATTTATTGTGTAGGAGAGACCCTTGCGAAACAAAATTTTCGTGAAGAAATATCACAGGTCAGATTCTTTCTTTATTTCATAATTCATGGCATCTTTAGTCCCAAAGGAGCTGGTTCGAAGTTAGTCTGGTTTTCCACAACAAAGAAAAACAAAATTCTCTATTTCGGTTTCAAACAGTTGTTTGCCTCTATTCGACTTTGATGCCAACTCCTTTCTTAAAAACTCGCAAAGAAGAATATGTCATCATGCATTCTCTAAATAATATTTTGTAGAACTACAAATAATATGAAAATAAAATAAATATATGATCACCTCATATTACCTATTTCTAGGTGTGCCAATTTGCTTTGTCGCAGATATCGGTAATGATGACGATATAATTTACCGTGCGGGCGTTTACCAGGCGTCACCTCACGGGCACTTATTGCTGGCGTGGATATTGCACCACAGGGGTCACTTTTGTGCCATTTAAAATTCGAAATATTTGGCGCCGGTCGGGATCGAACCAGGTTCCCCTAGGTTCGCCACCAGACACTCAGGCACGCGGCCACGAGACCCCAAATAATATGAGTATAGCTTATTTCAACAAAACTGAAATGATTGGCATAAAAAATGGTCATTTATGTGCATAAACAAGTAATATAATTATTTCAACAATTTGTAGCAGAAAGTGTCAGTATTGGAAAATATTTTTCCATAATGTTACTTCAAAGTTATAAGCGACTACGGCTGTGGTGAAAAGAGAATTTATGAATATTTTAAAAGTACTATCACATACTACTTTTATACGAACTTTGTTTTGTTGCTTGTATAATACTTTAATACATACATACATAAGTACATTTAACTGTTATTTTAGTCCATCTGTCAGTTCGTTATTTTATTATTAGTATGTATAAATATTATTTTTTATAAAAAATTCTTTTTTCCTAGGGTTATCGCTCAATTGCAGCCGTAGACACGTGTTTCGCTCTTATTAGAGCTCATCAGTACAGCATAGCTAGTTAATAGGTAGACATTAACTAGACTTAGTAATAAAAAAAAACGATAAATCATTTAATGAAATCAATAATAATTAAGACTTTATGATCTCATCTGTCAAGCTTAAACAATACAACTGTTTAACATTTTATGCTATTGTTCACTCTGTAGTTAAAATTATAACTTTTATTTTACTTCAGAACATTTTTTTGTATTTTTTTCTAAAATGAATAGGGCAAACATTACAGCCATCTGAAAATTTTACCATTGTATATACTGGGCTATACATAATCATACAAATGCAATGTGATTTGTACCTGGTAAATATGTATGTTTTCTGTTAGCTGTTACCAGAATTTTCGAGTTTTGCAATTTTTATTTCCATGTGTGCATATCCATGAGAAATTAATTAGTATGGTAATTGTTCGTCAAATTCGTTATTAATTGGAGTCACATAAACAGATCTATTTCAACACTTATAAAAGTAAATACAGAGAGAGGTATGGGACAACGATATAAATAAATAAATATATCATCACGGCATATTACCCATTTCTGAGTGTGCCACAAACTGCTTTATCGCAATATCGGTAATGATGATGACATATTTGTACCGTGCGGGCGCTCAAAATTACCCATTTCTGGGCTAGATCTCTACCTAGTTTTGAATTATTGCTCCGAAGGGCAATAAACCCCATATTCAGATAAAAACTTCAAAATTTTCAAAAATCTAATTTTCATGTATCTAGATACTTCTCATTGCGCTGATTCTAAATTTTGAAACCGCAGGTCGATATCTCTTTTCGTTCTCGAGATATTTAGATTCAAAGTTTTGCTCAAAACTGCCCATTTTTGGGTAATAACCCAAAAATGGGCCGAGATATGAATTTGGAAATATCATCATTCGATTCTACGGGCAAAATTACATAAGTATACCAATTTTCATAATTTTTGAACACCGCATATAGTCTCTAAAGTAAAATAACTGAAAATGGCCAAAAATCGTAAAAATCGTAAGGGGTACCCCTTACGATTTTTTCAGATTTTGGCCGTTTTCAGGGATTTTCAAACTTTTATTCATAAAAAATGAATCGGTTAGTCAAAAATTATGAAAATTGGTATACTTATGTATTTTTGTCCGTAGAATCGAATGGTGATGTCGCCAAATTCATATCTCGACCCATTTTTGGGTTAATACCCAAAAATGGGCTGTTTTGAGCAAAATTTTAAATATAAATATCTCGAGAACGAAAAGAGATATCGACCTGCGGTTTCAAAATTTAGAATCAGCGCAATGAGAAGTATCTAGATACATGAAAATTAGATTTTTGAAAATTTTGAAGTTTTTATCTGCATATGGGGTATATTGACTTTTCGGACATTAATTCAAAAATGGATAGAGATATAAACTTGCTAGTAATATTATTTGATTGTAAAGACAATGTTTTTTGAAATTTGATTGTGCCTATCCTATAGGATTTAAGTTTAGTTTTAATATAATTGATCAATGCACTAAATAAATATTCTCTCTATTCTACGTCCAGATTGCTTTGAACTCAGTAAAGTATAGATTTTTTTACAGAGAGGGTTGGTTAAAACACAAATAAAACTTGTCGAGAAGAGGGTGAAATTCTTTCTTTGAGTGACAAAGAAGTTTAACCCTAAAACAGGGGTGCTGTAAATAACTGCACGAATAGGGGTGTAAAGTATATATGTCACCCTTTTTCAAACCTTATTTTAGGAAGTGTTAAGAATTTAAAAATTTAAGTAATTGCTTTTAAAAACTTAATAAGGTTTTCTAAAAAAATTTTATATAAAATTTATTTTCTGAAACTTTCAAATATTTGTAATACAGATCAAAAATTTTGGGATTTTAAAAATTTAATTTGAGCTAGATATGAATTTTTAAATATTACTTGAAAATTTAAATGTTACTGTACCTCAGGAGGAGCTGATAGATAGAATAGATAGAAATAGAAAACTTTTAACCTTATAAAACGTAATAATAGTAGTAATAGGTATAGTAATAGGCAGAATAGTTTATAATTGTCATTTTATTTTGTGAGAAGGAAGTTTGGATCACGACGCATAGCGGAGAGATCCAACCCTTCGAACAAAATAATCAACAATCATGAAATGAGTTTTTTATACTATTTTTTCTATTTTGTTCTTTCTATGCCTTTTTTAAATAGAAAATAGTAGTGTCAACATTTAAGGAATTTTGTTAGTTGTGACGTTTAAAAATTAATTTGAAAACTTTAACCTTATTTTTTTAACACCATACGATATTTTCTATTTTTTCTACCTTTGCTACTCTACTTCTTCTCTTCTTCTTATTCTTAGTTTTAAATTCAAAATTACATAAAAATAAAATTCCTGTGGTGCACTGTCCACGCCAGCAATGAGTGCCCGTGAGGTGACGCCTGGTAAGCGCCCGCACGGTACAAATATGTCATCATCATTACCGATATCTGCGATAAAGCAGATTGTGGCACACTCAGAAATGGGTAATATGCCGTGATGACATATATTTATATATTTAAAATTCTTAACAATCGTTTGTATTCGTTTATTTAACGATATCTGACATTTGATATTTTTTAAATTCTTAGCAACCAACCTTATAAAAATAAATTAGACTAGTCGATTACAGCACTCGAATGAGCCATTAACGCAACCTTTCGGGTGCTGTAACAGTTTTGTTACAGATGCAAAATAGAAAAAAAAAGTGTTTCTTGTAAATGGTGTAGTTTTATGTACAAAATATGTTAGAAATGTCACTAGTGACCCACACGTTAACTTTAGTCAATAAATAAAATTAAATTGCAATTTATTGACTAAAGTTCTTGACAAGATGTTATTCACATTTATTATATTTATATAGTATTATAAAATTTGTAAATGTGCTGAAGATGAACCACTATAGGTTCGAAACGTCCAAATGATGAAAATAAATAAATTCTGGATCACCAAAACCTCTTTCGGTTTATCCACGATATTCCAGTTGATCCTTTTTGACTCAATATAAATTCATTAGGATAAAAGACATTGTTCCGTTTTACGAGTTCGCTTTATAAATTATTATTTATTTATTATTATTATTATAAATTATAATAGGCATGTATATTCCTGTTTTTTTTTTTAATCTTTGTAAGAATTTGGGAGTGATTAAGATGTTTTAATACAAAATAGAATCTAAAAAAAGAAATCGTTACTTGTCATGGAATGTTAAAAACGAAAACAGAACTAATCCCAAATAAATTGGCTCTTATTACAAAGGGTTTGATAAATTTGTGCGCGACTGTGAGATAAAATCGTAACCGCTAAAAGCATGTTTCAGTGAGAAAAATGAAGCAAAGCATAACATCAATAGTGCAAACAGAACAAACATCATTCAAACCACAACACGCCAAATTGTGCAAAATATACACAGAATACGAAAGCAGAAATAAATATTAATGCGGGTAAGAAGTTTGAAAAATACGATTCTTCATATAAAAGATAAACAACGTTCATCGTTCACTACGCCGGAATTGGTTTGTGTTTGCTGGTTTACTTTAAAACTTATGCACAAATCCATTTTGCTCATTTGCATAACAGAATGATTCGACGCGAATACAATTTGTGCAAAACGATTGCCTCAAAGCGTAAATTAACGCGTAACGCCTCGCCCTTACTCCGCACCGAATAATACATCGTTGACAATATGATGTTAAAAGGGATACAATTAACTGATACGCTATTGCTAACTTTGTTCACGATGCCGTGTCAAAATTCACTGCCAACTTTATCGTTCGGCGTTTTCGCACTCTTATTATAAACTCGCTCTTTCATCAATTTTCTTTGATATTTGTGTGATACGAAACGAGCAGTTACGTTAACAATACTCTTTTACAAACAAAATAAATACAAGTCGTCTTCTCCACAGCCCTTATAGGGCCAAGGTCGTAAATACTATACACAGAAAAAAAAACTATTTAAATTGTAGTTATGTATACAGGGTGTCCCAAACTATGACGGCATATAGTACTGACCAAAATGAGTAATAAAACCTTAATCAACATGGGTCCGATCTTCAATAGTTTCCGTGATATAAGGCAGTGAAAAATGAGTTTTTTCGGTGCTATCTCTGCTATCTCGAAAACTATAAGTGTTACGATTTTGATTAAATGAGACTTTTTGTTTACCTTTCAAAGGTCATCTTAGATGTGTTTTTTTTTTTTTCAAAAAAAATCGAATAATTGTACTAAGACAAATGTTGTGGAGACCTTGGCCAATAATTAGTTTTCAAATAACTTCGTAACTATTAGAAAGTGAAAAAAATGTTTCATATAAAATGTTATTGTTTTTTTTTATAGTCTATTTACTGGAATAGACAAAATCTTGTTCGAGCACTACCTTTACCACTTTTTGTTCGATTCCAATGCAAAATGGACTCTCTCAAAAACAGTTGAAGATCGGACCCATGTTGATTAAACTTTTTTTACTCATTTTGGACAGAACTATATGCCCTCATAGTTTGGGACACTTATTTTTTAACATCCTGTATATTCATTATTTTTCAGCCTACTAATATGTTTCATTAAAAGATCTAAGTTGATTTCGTTAAATATTCTAAATTTGTAATAACAAATTATAGTAAAATTAGATGAAATGACTACATTTATAGTATAATTATTGAATTATACAGTGTGTTTCTCAAATAGAGGGACATGGGACAGATTCCTGAGGCTAAAATAAGACGATTTAACTAAACTTGCTTCTAACGGAAAGTGTACCATTTAACCAGTATTCTGCTTCAAAGTTCTTCAAAAAAAAAAAAAAATTTTGCTTATAATAACACAACGCTTCATTCGATTTGGATGAAATTTGGTATGACAATTCATATGGTTATAAGTTATCTTTTAAGGTGATACTTGTTATTATTAGTGAATCACTAGTGTATGAAGCTTAGGTGTCCCAAGAATGATTAGACCGTAACTTTTTAATGGCCAGCCGATAACGTGAAATTATTTTTTTCAGAAAGATACGTTCAATAGTAAACTTTTCTCTCTCTGTGTAATTTGTGATATCTGTTACGGTTTACACAAAGAATAAGCAAATTTAGTTAAATCGTCTTATTTTAGCCTCAGGAATCTGTGGTTACGCCATGTCCCCCTATTTGAGAGACAGTCTGTATATAAATAAAAAAATTAACTAAATATGTATTTAAATTTTGAATGATGAAGCCAAAATATAGTAAAATTAAATAAAATAAGTAATTAAAGTAAAAACTTGCATATAAATTAACGATTTTTTTACAAAATATTTATTATCTATTTCGGATTAGTTAAAATACATCTAATAGCATGAAATTCCGCAGTTACTTTAATAGGTCGATTTACTGGTCATTAAACTTTTATAATACCCAAATCTTCAGTTAAATTAGTTTAGTAGGTAACTAAATTTTAACTGTTGATTAAATAGTTTTATAAGACCGGCCCTAAGATTTGTAAATTATAAAAATTATTGCGTAAAGAAAAATAATATCTAAATATAATTAGATAAAATTTCAATTCCTTTTTTTTCTGTGTAGGTATAGTATTCTTCACCTACGAATACCAATAATAATTTTTATTTCAATATGAACAATATTGCATCATGTACTATACACTTTTTATCCAATATATTATGCGATTTTGAAAACGATATGATTTTAATTAAAATTTATTGCATATTGCATTAGAAGTAATACCACGTGCCGTTATTCAATGTCAAGCTCAGTACAATAATTATAATTTCATATTGTCAATGCAGTATAAAGAGTAAAGTGCACAAAAATTACAAATATGATATTTTGTAATATTATACCATAATAATTATTATATTTTCGAGAGCAATTATTGTCAAATATAAACTTTGTACAGTTATGAATGATACTTTAAAATGTTACAGTTGATGATTAATTTATTTGAACTCTCACATTTTGTGACATTCAAAATTACAATTATTCAATAACAGGAAAATAAATGAAAAATATTCATGGATAGGTACTACTGACATAATTATATTAATGTTATTAATATTATTCGCTATTATTGTAGTCTCGTTGGAGCCTCAATTACATTAGTAAAGTAGATAGATGGTCATATAGATCAGCGGTTCTTAACCTGTAGTCCGCGGACCCCTGGGGGGCCGTGGTGTACTTACAGGGGGTCCGCGAAAACAAAAAAAAAATTGTATGATTAAATTAGATTGAATGAATGAAAAAAAATCAACAAATTAACTTATTTTTCCCTTTTTCCTTATATGAAATTCATTTACCTACAACAAACTTTAAATAAATATTTACTGTACCTACTTATGGTTTAAAATCTTGAATTAACTTTGATGGTTCGCGACAAACAAAGATTTTTGAAAGGGGTCCGTAACAAAGTAAAGGTTAAGAACCGCTGATATAGATTAAGGACTGCTTAAATACGAATAGAATAAAAACTTACCAATGGTACTTGAAGCTGGGACCATTTATTACAAATGAACAAATATAAGTTTTTTTTATTAACCCTCCACTTACATTAAAATTATTGGTGCGAATACTCGAGTATATTCGTAAAGTTTAAGAACTCTACTGCACTTACACACTTCAAGAAAATCTGTTTAATATTAACACTACAATTGGTTTATATAGGTCCACAACAAGTTGTGTAAATTTAACAACTTACAAATTTGATATAAAAGTACACGTTGAAGTGGTTCAAAATTGAATCAAATATTTCGTAATATATCACCAACTAATGTATTTTAACTATGCAATGATGTTATTTATATATTATATATATAAATAAAAGAAATATGTTCAAATATCTCATACATATATAGAACGCATTTTACATAGATTAAATGATAATATAGTACTTACCAGGTAATGGGAAATCTTCATACCTAATGCCTTCATTGAAGAAAACTCACAAAATTTTTGTAATTCACTTTACATATTAGTTTGTACATTAACATTTAATACACAAAACACAGAGAAATACATCCGAACAGTCCAAAACATCACAAGAAACTAACTGCCACGCGATTTTTAACTTGTTTCGTTAGGCACACATCATGAAATTTCTTTAAATTATTACTATCAATAGTGCACAAATTTTATAAATTATTTAAAACTATATTTTTTACTAAAAAAATTTAGTATTGATTTTTACACTAACATATTTCACCACTTACCAAACCGGAATCCGAGATTGTTTTGTTAAATTAAAATCCCGATGAGGCATGAGGCGCAGTGTAGTACTAGAAAAGTTCGGTATTTGTGCAAAATTGTAGAACATGTGAATACTAAAGCGTTGTTAAAATTTTTGATTCATACTCATCAAAATTGATATAGTTACATATCTAATATAGTGTGTAAAATTGACTAATATTACCACCAAGTTCATAACTGTTCTCATTTTTAAGTTTTTACCTCAAAAAGTCCTGCATTTGGTTAAAAAGTTAAAAATATACAAAAATCCAACTTCAAAATGCACTGATTCCAAATCATGAAAACGCAGGTCGATATCTCTTTTAGTTTTGGAGATATTCCACCTCAAATATTTTCTCAAAATTACCCATTTCTGGGCTAGATCTCTACCTAGTTTTGAATGATTGCCCCAAAAGTCAATATACCCCATATTCAGGTAAAAACTTCAAAATTTTCAAAAATCTAATTTTTATGTATCTATATACTTCTCAATGCGCTGATTCCAAATTTTGAAACCGCAGGTCGATATCTCGTTTCGTTCTCGAGATATTTAGATTTAAAATTTTGCTCAAAACTGACCATTTTTGGGTATTAACCCAAAAATGGGTCGAGATATGAATTTGGCGACATCACCATTCGATTCTACGGACAAAAATACATATGTATAGCAATTTTCATAATTTTTGTCCAACCGATTCATTTTTTATGAATAAAAGTTTCAAAATGGCCAAAATCTGAAAAAATGGTAAGGGGTACCCCTTAAGATTTTTGCGATTTTGGGCCATTTTCAGTTATTTTGCTTTAGAGATTGTATGCCGAGTTCAAAAATTATGAAAATTGGTATACTTATGCAATTTTGCTCGTAGAATCGAAAGATGATATCTCCAAATTCATATCTCGACCCATTTTTGGGTTATTACCCAAAAATGGGCAGTTTTGAGCAAAATTTTAAATCTAAATATCTCGAGAACGAAAAGAGATATCGACCTGCGGTTTCAAAATTTGGAATCAGTGCATTGAGAAGTATCTAGATACATTAAAATTAGATTTTTGAAAATTTTTAAGTTTTTATTTGAAAATGGGGTATATTGACTTTTGAGACATTAATTCAAAAATGGATAGAAATATAAACGTGCTAGTAATATTATTTGATTGTAAAGACAATGTTACGTAAGTGTACGCATATTTAGAGCATTTGAACAACTGAGTGAATTTTTAGAAATTAAAGTTTTAAAAGAAAATTGTTATCGCGTTATTCTTTTATGAGTATTAATGGAAGAAAAAGTTTAAATATTAATTCGTTCGAAAACTACAAGCAATTGAAAGTTTGTGTGACAGATCATGTAATTTTAAAAATTATCGCTTAAATTCTAGGGTGATTTTTAGCATGAATCCAATACTTCTCGAGAAGTAAAGATATATATCGTTTTATCTTGGTGGTGCACTCTCCATGCCAACAATGAGTGCCCTCGGCAAATGTTGTAATGTTAGTAAAGTTTCCTAGTAAAATATTACAAATATTGTACTATAAGTCGTCTGTACTTTATCCAAGACGAAAAATCCTGTAATAAATTTCTTTCAAACTTAAGATGCATTTCAAGCAGCTCGTTATCTTTGTGGAAAACTTGCAGATTATTATGTTCTTAAATGATATATGCAAAGGAACTTAATATAGTTTGCAGGATTAGTAAATATATAGATTTGTATTTAAATTAATAAATATTAAAAAGCGAGAGGTATTGTGTTGACCACATCAGATTTTATTATTTTTAAATGATATTTACAACAAAAATTTAAATATTTTAATATCCTTAAATTATTAAAAGTTAGAATACCTGTTTTTATAAATTCTTTTACTTGAGACTATCATAATAGGTAGTATTACCTTAACCTAAAAATTTTAACAACCGTTTTTCAGATTGTTTTTTCCTTTAGAAGATAATCCGCAAACAGGGAAAGAGATCAATAAAATGTAACATTTGTGCTGGTCCTTTCAGCTATATTTCTATTTATAATGTAAGCGGTGTTATTGTAAGATCTATGAAAATGAAGATTGATAAAAAATTCTACGAGATGAATATCTCTGAAATAAAGAAGAAACGTGAGACAATTTAAAGTCTAACGCTGCGCTGCGGAAGATTTCGCTATATAATGAGTTCTTCACTTCAAACGGTAATCGGTAGGACTGTTGTACGCATACACCATCGCCTGCCGTTTCGCCTCGTCTCCAATTATTTGTGTTTTTAATAATTCTCAGTTTCTTGTACAATTAAAAAGATATTGAGTTTGTTTCGAATTTCACCCGTAATTTTATTATATCATTCGTATTGCAGGAATAATGGGAAATATTGGAAACTGATACATTCCGATAAAAGATATCATTTTTAATTTTATTTTCATGGATGTTTGGGCACATTAAAATTGGATACGTTTGGAATTATGTTATTAAGGAGCTAAAAATAGAAATTAAATGTCGAAAAACTTTATATTCATTTTGTTTTCCTAGTAATTTGATATTAACCCTGCAGTAGTGGCATGGAGTCTGTGAGACTTCAGCGATTTTAATTGTCGTTTACTTCCATAATTAATTCGAATATTTTCTTGCTTGTTTCTACACCTTCCTAACTTTGACGTGCTTAATGCTAGATAAAAAAAAATTCTGTTGTGGCCAGCACAATACCTCTCGCCATTTCCATTTTATGTTATTATAAGTATTCTATTCACTGAAATATATACTAACTGGAATGCGCGTACGAACCGTGACCGTGAAGCATATTGAAAGCCTGTTGCTGGAGTAGTCGGCAAACATCGAGACAGTTCGTGAGTAGACGGAAGCCTGCTGCTGGAGTGGTTGGCAAACATCGAGACAGTTCGTGAGTAGACGGAAATTATTTCGTGTGGCGCATGTTTAAATAAATGAAGCATAATATGAAAACAAAGCGATCAGCTATGATACGAGTTATTCGGCTAGGTTCGGTTCGGCACGAACGTGCGCGAACTGGACCAGCCATTATTGTTCAATGAGCTTCAGTGCAGCGTACGCTGATAGGTAGAGTATGCGAGTTCCAGTTAGTATATATTTCAGTGATTCTATTGCACTTCGCTAAATTATTTAGTTCATTTTTCATATTTTCATGCACCACTCATACACAGTTGAAGATAGAATAACAGACGATGAAAGTCTGAATTCAGCATGAAATTCTCTTTCCTTTCATGTCACGCATGATTTTTTTACATCATCGTATTTGGAATTACAGCCGTTTGAAGTTACATGATTTGTCATCGAAATTTTGTATTATTGAAAAATCATGTAAATTCAAACGGCTGTAACTCCAGATCCGATGATGTAAAAAAATTATACCTAACATGAAAAGAAAGAAAATTTCATTCTGAATTTAGACTTTCATAGCTCGTTGTTCTGTCTTCAACCGTGTATAAGTGGTGCATGAAAATATGACAAATGAACTAAATAATTTAGTTAATTTCTCATATATTCATGCACCACTCATACACGGTTGAAGATAGAGTAACGGACAATAAAAGTCTGAATTCAGAATGAAATTCTCTTTCTTTTCATGTCACGCATGATTTGTTTTACATCATCGGATCTCGAGTTACAGCCGTTTGAAGTTACATGATTTTTCATAGAAATTTTGTATTATTGAAAATAAACAAAATTTCGATGAGAAATCATGTAAATTCAAACGGTTGTAACTCGAGATCAGATGATGCAAAAAATCATGCGTGACATGAAAAGAAGGAGAATTTCATGCTGAATTTAGACTTTCATCGCCCTTCATATATTCATGCACCACTCATACATAGTTAAAGATAGAGCTACGAGCGATATAAGTCTAAATTTAGCATGAAATTCTCTTTCTTTTCATGTCACTCGTGATTTTTTTACATAATCGAATCTCGAGTTACAGCCCCCAGATTCGCGACCAGACACTGTTTATGTTTTTAAATTATTTTTTTTTTTTAATTCACGGAAGACTGAGACCAAATTGAAACATTGATATTCATTCATAAAATCATGAAATTATAGCATTATCCACAGGGATGTGCATTTACGCGTAAAAAATGTTAAATAAGTAAAAAATGTAGATAATGTATAATTTTAGTTCTTCATAACGACACTAGATGACTTGTTGTTTACAAATGTCACATTACAGTAACTTTCCTTAATCCTATCAAAAATATATTCTAAAACGACTGAAACTATGATAAGTTTATAAGAAAGAGACTAAAATTATCGTAAAATGTTTAAAAAAAAAAAACATTCTGAAACTAGGTAAATTAACATAAAATGCTCAAAATTTGTATAAAATTTATTTTCAATAAGTTCGGAGCTAATGATTTAAATCTATTTCAATTTATTTGAAACTATGTTATTAATAATTAATGTTTTTTTATTCGCCGTCCATTTTTAAATGTCTTCAAATTTTATTTCTTTACAAAACTGCCTAAAATTTACATAAAACATAATATAAGACATTTTAAAAATATAATATGCTTCAAATTTACGTATTTAGTCTACTTTTGACGTAAAATGTGTTTAAAGTTTGACGTTTGAGGTTATGTCTCAGGAATATATTTCCTTACTAATCTGATTGTTGATAGTTTGAAGGTACCTAATTGTTTGTTTGAATCAAAGAAACATGTTGACGTCACGTGGAGTGCTTGTTGTGGAATATTCCTTACAGTACAGTATAAAAGAAAATATCTTCATAAAAAAAAAATTATGCTCATGGTAATAATATTTTACATTATCTACGTAAAAAATTCTCAAATATGGTCAATGTAAAAAATAATTTTTTACCCGTAAAAAATAACGTATAATACGTGACGTATTTTACGTGCCCATCCCTCCAGAATGTATTTGTGGAAGAATAATATGAAATCAGGAACAACTACTACCCCGCAGTTTAGTTGATAATGTCAAATGTCAAAATTTGGCCAATTAAATGCGGCACCCTTTATGTTCTTTATGCTATAAGTCCGCAATAATTCGCAACATTGTGAACTGTGATTGTTTAGAATGTGTTGTACTAAATGAAGTAAGGACATAACGGCGCTGAACTGAACTTCGTTATATTAACGAATTTCCGGCTTCCGTTTCCTCGAGAACAGTTTTTCCTCTCTATTTAGTTGCGATTTCGTTTCCTCGCAATAAGGGGAATAAATTGGCAAATATACTTTGTATGGAAATTTTAGGTCATGTTCATTTGAACCATATAAATGATATGAATGTGCCGTGAATTTTTATGCGTAGATGTAGCACTTTTTCTACAAATATATTTCTGTAGACATCTTAGACGAGCGAATGAATACTAGAAGTCAAAAATACGGGACCAGTACAGGATTTTATTTAAGTAACAGTGCAACGCTTAACTGATAGTAGAATGGGGGATTCCATCATTTTTTTTTTATAATTTCATCTGAAAATATTAGGAAAACTAAGACTATTGATGAAAATCCGGTCAAAAAAAATTCCTATTAATAAGCGAGTTATGGTCACCCGAATTTTGAAAAGATTGATGTGACGTCACACATTGTGTTTTTATATCAAACTGTTTGCATCATGGACCTAAATGTTCTTGAAATATATGCTATTTTAAGTTATATTTACATAAAATAAATGAATATTATAACAGTGTATAAATCTACATACTTTATAATTACAAGTGTATTTAAATGATCAAGTTTAACGCAAGTAATTTATGTTAAAATGAAAACTGTTTGAAAACTACAGTACAGGAATGTTAGCCCCTCCTTTCGAATTTGAATTTCTTAACTTCCATTGGTAGTAACCCCCACCACCTAACACGCTATTTGTTATGCATGTACAGGCGGTCTTTCGGTCGCCAATCAAAATATTATATATTGAATTCATATTCGTGTCGAAGTGCTATAACAAAACAACCCTTATTTCCGAAATATTTCAATTATACCATTTCATTTTTTTATTAATATTCGTTATTCAGCATATACATTCGTACTTTTTTACTATTTTCCTTTAATTCGATTGAGCTGGAATCCCCTATTAACCCCATAGATAGTGAATCTGGCAATAATTTTTGTTTCACATGCTTTCCATAAGAACTGGAGCTTCTTAAAACCAGGGCATCGAACCCGAACCTGAACCGAACCAAAACCGGAACCAAACCTTAACATTTTAGGGAACCCAAACCGAGAACCGAACCTCAGATATATTTTTAATTGAACATGAGTCGAAACCGAACCGAGTATTAAAATTCAGGTTTGGGGTTCAACTCCGGTTCAGATTAATTTTTAGTTCGAAAAGTAAATACAGCCGATAGTCGACGTCTTACGCGTCTGCGTTGCTGTCTGGGCTGACTTCGTGAAAATTGTGTTCGTTTCTTGTTGAGTTTTGCGTAAATTCTGGCTCTCATTTTACATTATTTCGAACCTGAACCGCGAACAAAACCGCAAATTTTATTAATGCTTGAACCAGAACCGCACCCGAACCCATCTTTCAAAAAACAAATTAACCTGAACCTAAACCGAACCCAGTTTTTGGCAGGTTCGATGCCCTGCTTAAAACTGACCAATTACGCCATGTTCAAACGTTTGTTAAAAAGTAAAAACCAATGTGTTCTCTAGGTACTTTCTGTTTAAAAATGTGACTTTCAGTGCCTACCATATTTAATAAAAATGTAATATTTTAATCATTCGCCATTTTATTTTTTAATAATATGATATATAATTGTTTTTATACTGTTGGATGGCAAATTTCATGCACTTTCCAAATTTGAATAAATATATATGGTGTTCCATTTGAAAATTAAAACTTGCTATCAATTACTCGCAAATCGGAAGTAACAATGTTGACCTACTTCCATTATTATATAGAGTAGTTTAAATACTGTAATTTATGTTATATTGTTAAAACCGCTAAATGTAATAATAAGCGAGTTAATTAGTTTGTATAACAGAGAGTAATTTTGTGCGTTAGGTGGGGATGTCGTTATATTTCTCTAAGTATAACAACAATAACCTATCATAACGTCAATTGAGTGTGCTGAGGCCGCATATGATTAAATTATTTACAGAACATAAACAAAAAAGGTAGTATTATTCCAATTATTAATAAGAGCTCTGAAAGATATTTTAATAATTAAATTATTTTTTGATGACGTATTCCAGTAGGTGTGTTTTGTGCTAATGTTAAGTATATATAGTAAAACTACCCGGAATATGGTTCAGAAAAATTTCTAGTTAGGCAACTACTGATTTGCCGCCCACCTAATTGCTAGTATTTTTTAGTTTTATGACGTTGGTCGACTTACTCTCTCAAACCATGAAAGGATCATAAATATTCAAATTTGAGAAGGCGCTTGGAAAAATTTCTACTTTGCCGCCCACCTAATAGGCTATTCCACGATATTTTTAAAAATTTTTTTCTTCAAGTACATAGAAATATAAGACCATATATGAAAGTCCGAGTTAAAAATTCCTCCAAATAAGCGAGATATTAAGGTCCGATTTTTAAATTGGCTTTGTGACGTAGGTAATGTGGATATACCAGAAGTAAACAAACAGTGGTTCACAAGCCACGAAAAAATGTTAAACAAATTACAAAATAATGTATATTTAAATTGTAATATTATAATTTATTATTAGAGACAAAATAAATTATTATACTTGATTTATTTCACTTTTTTTGTCATTTTATAAAAACAAAGTAATTAGAACGTCACCCGAACAGCAACCGAACAGATCCGACACATCCGAAGAAGTATATTCTTAGTTAAGGCGGAGTTAGGGCGTGGCTTCTCAAAGTTGGTGGTCATACTTGGATCCTATTTGCTCAAACATTCATGCACATGTCTTGCATCATCAAAAGCAAAACTCCTCGTGTTTTCTAGAAGGAATAATTTATAATAAAAGAAATATAATTTTCCTTATCCTTTAACTATTACCATTCATATTTTCAATAAACTTTACTATTTTTGATTATAGCTTGAATAGCTTATTGCAAGTAAAGAAAATAGGCACAAACATATTGGGAATGATGCCGCCCCAGAGAGTTGCGCTCTGAGGCGACCGGCTTGTCGCCTAGGCACTAGTGCCGGCCCTGAATATGATTGATTACAGTACTATGTTCTAAAGATAGGTATTTCAATCATTTGTTTAAAAATTACATAAATTATTTGCTGAATTCGGTTAATAATTTGTGCAGAAGCAGTAATTCATATTTGTCGTTCAACACATATTAGTACCACCATCAATCATTTTTAACCAATTATTGAATATTTAAACCGTTCGCTGTACACTCTATTACATAAATATACGTTCGCAAGATTCCGCTAATATCGATAGAATATTGATATATGTCTTTAGGGGCCATCTTTTTGAGACAACTGTAATAGGCACGGCACAAGAATTTTCGATCGGCGCCTTTTTTTATAAAAAAAAGAAATCTTTGTTTTATTGTACTCATTGTGGTAGTATGGGCTACTACCATGTAGTCATAAATAATTATTATTAATAATAATAATAATATATCATCACGGCATATTACCCATTTCTGGGTGTGCCAGTCTATATACGGTTCTGGACAATAATTTTTTAGAACGCGGCCCAAAAGATTGAAGAGGTTGTACCTAGTGTTATTCGTAAACCCACCAAACAAAAACTTTCGAGTGTCACTTTTTTTTAAACACCAATCATTATTGAAATATTTCTACTTCATATTATTTTCAAGAAGCTGCAGACATTTAAATATGGACTAAATTTCATATTTTCTCAGCAAAAACAAAATAATGGGGTCATGCCACATTTTCTGTTTAATTTTTTCCTGGAAGTCTATCGGTCTCAGTATATGAAATAATATTTTCGCGCTATTTGTGTGCATTGTTTTGTAGATATAATTTTTTTAAAATAGGGGTCAATTTCAAATCTCAATGAGGTCACGTGAGCGCATATGTCATCTATCTGAACAATTTCAGTTCACCCTGGAGGGCAAAATGTAAATTAAGATTGTTTATAAATAGTATTTTTGGATTTTTTAATGAATTGTTTCCACAAGTTGGAACTGCACAGTTCTTCACCATGTTTTATCTGAATATAAATATACAATTATTGCACTTTTATGTATTAAATTATATATCAAGCACACAAACCTGCAATTACAAATAATATTTCTCTAATAAAATAATTAAATCTTTATGAAACAAAAAAGATTGAATAGAGCGCACTTTTCCTCTAACAGTATAAATATTTGGTTAGTTTACTCTGATCTGACGTTTAACGTCGCGTTTGAAGTTTGTGCCATTGTGACCTTCATGTAAGTGTGACTAGTTTCTTTATGTGAGTAGCCGATACATGACGTCACAGAAAATCGTAGCGGGAACATCTTTTAAGTAAATTATGAATGAAAAGTATTATATTTTGGGATGTCTTCTTTGCAATCTGGATAATAAGTGTCATAGATTCTATTTTTATCAAAATATTAGCAACATTTTTTTTTGCATGACCCATTAAAGCAAATGAATTTCCAAAGATAAAACCAAGTGAGCCCTGAGCCCTAAGAGACCCCAGGTCACCAGTTGTGTTCAATTTCAACGTCACGAGTTAAGGGTTAAATTGTAAGACGGGCAACTGATCAGGTCGCCTCGGTTGAGTGCAGTTAATGCCTGTTATATTAGCATTTTTACGACTGCACACTTCGCCAAATGGTAAATTCGAACCGAGATACTGCAGGTCTGATTAGAATATACAGAATCATAGCTATTTAATGCGCACAACTACCCGCACCGGCTGCAAATAGGAGTTACGGGAACTAATATAAATACAAAAGGAAAATTTTCGGTAAATAATTCGCATTTAACGATTCGTAATCAGGTGAATAAACGACATCTCTCCGAAGTTGGCTGGGTTGAGATCTCTTAAAACAATGTCATCTCGGCTGCTGAAGTGCTTACCTTGTGACCGTTTTAGAATTGTCTAATCTCCGTTATTTGGAGGCGCTATGAGACGTATTGTAGGATGGGCATTATGAGAAAACTTTTACCCAAAACAACTATTTTGACAATGTCCCCTTCGAGAGTTAATGTTGCTACTGGGGGCAGTGATGCTTCAGCGAAGCCGAGCACGAAAAGGTTTTAAATTTTGAATTGAATTTTAAAGTGGAACTGTTTATAACCAACAACGATACTTTTTATGTGATTACTGGTAGTTACCTCTGCCTTAAAACGACCCAATAGCAGTCCTCAAAATAATGTAAAACATGAGATTCGCGCGAAACGCTACAGAACTATTCATACAAACTATGCATGCTATCAAAGAAGAAAGTACTAATTACAAATTAACCATACAGATTTTGAAAAAATAAATTAGGGGCCAAGTTTGACTACTTGAAAACAGCTATTTTCCAGAGCTGATATCAATCTTTTGTAAACTTTCAAAATTTCGTTTGGAACATATTGTTCATTGATTTCATGTTAATGACTGCTAAAAATTTATACTCAAATACCTAGAAATAAAGGCTGAGGAGTTTTGCGTGATAATAATTATTTTCTATAGAATTGTTGATAATTTTCCCTCATAGTTCAGTAGTTGTCTTAGCTGCGCGCTACTTTCACTTCGTTACTATTCTCTACCTCAGCTATACAGTAGGGGACGTATTAATAGTGTGTCTTCTGGATATTGGTTGAATCATCTGCACATTTTCAGCGCAGCAATAGACACTTACAAAATTTACGTCACATGCAAGAAAGAGATAGCAGATCATGTTCCAAACAAACCTCCCCTCGTGTCTTAGTCTCGCTCCTTGCTCCTGTCTGTCATTATGTTTGCACCTGTCATTTAGTGCTAACCTAATTCTTTATTGTGATTTGTTCGTTGTGTTTAATAAAAATGAGTAGATATGTCTGGAGCAAGTTTTGTGGTTGATAATATTGAAGATCATTCGATTATTCAACTAAAACGACGGCTGGAGTATACTGGCAATGGCTGATGACAGATCTTTGTTTGGAAGTGGTAACCATAGCAACCTTTAATTCTATACTTTGCCGCTAGCTGCGCTCGTGCAATTTGCTATTGTATAAGTGTCTATTGCCTCGTCGCTATAGGATCATCTTAAGGAATTTGCAGTATATGGTTCACTTCAACAAAACTCGAACGACCGACATAATAATTCAAAATTTAATATTGTCATTTTCATTATAGATTGCCTTTCACTGAAGGCAATTTGTTAAGAAGGACATAAGAATTAGGATTTGACGAAGCTATACTAGGCTACAGAAAAATGTCACGTGTATGCCCATCTGTCATATTTAAACTATAGTTAGCGATGTTAGTAGCTGTACATGTCATTAGGAAAATATTCATTACGTTCGCTAAATACGACCGCTGTTATAAAAATTATTTTTCCAAATTTTGTTTTGTTTGTGTTTACTAAATAGAACAAATGGAAAACAATAATTATTAATTAATGTAAATGTATTATTTGTACCATAATTAATTAGTTTTAAACTTTGTTTCATAGACATAATGTTCATTATACATATTTACATAGTTACTATACGCCCATAAAATAATGATTAATTAAATTCGTCAAAATATTTAAGCAAATTATTTCATATAATTAAATATAGGTAGATGCATAATGCAAGAATTTTCTGCCGAAAATGGACAATCAATAGTTAAATTATAATTGTTATTTAGTTTGAAAGATAATTATAATAAATCATTAAACACAAAAGAGGGTTTTCCAAGGCAACGTCATCTAAAAATATAAATTATGAAATTAAATTAAGCCACTAAATTAAAACGACATCATTTATGCAGTAAATTAAACAGAATTTTATTTATGACATTTTTTATTTTTATATATTTTTGTATGGGTTCCCGTGGCCGCGTGCCAGAGTGTCTGGTCGCGAACCTGGGAAACCGGGTTCGATCCCGACCGACGCCAAATATTTCGAATTTTAAATGGCACAAAAGTGACCACTGTGGTTCACTCTCCACGCCAGCAATGAGTGCCCATGAGGTGACGCCTGGTAAGCGCCCGCACGGTACAAATATGTCATCATCATTACCGATATCTGCGATAAAGCAGATTGTGGCACACTCAGAAATGGGTAATATGCCGTGATGATATATTTATTTATTTTTATTTGTATAACCTGACTTTTATAAGTGAAATTGAAATAAGGAATAAAAAGTATGACACAAAAGTGACCCCTGTGGTGCACTCTCCACTCCAGCAATGAGTGCCCGTGAGGTGGCGCCTGGTAAGCGCCCGCACGGTACAAATATGTCATCATCATTACAGATATCTGCGATAAAGCAGATTGTGGCACACTCAGAAATGGGTAATATGCCGTGATGATATATTTATTTATTTTTATTTGTATAACCTGACTTTTAAAGTGAAATTGAAATAATTAATAAAAAGTATAGATATACAAATTAATGAACAAGTCCATTTAGTATTTCGTTGTTTTTCTATGCAAAACAAACATTTTTGTAGGTTAGGTCTTAACATTTTTTTATAAATGCGCGATTGGCGCAGGCGCAAACCAAAAGAATTATAAAATTAAACTTAAGTTGAAAATAGCAAACTTCTTAATTTAGTTCCAATAGTTTAATTCCTAAGTTTGGTTGCATAAATGTTGTCATTGATAACATTAGTTTCTATTTATTTAGTTTAGTTTTAAAATTTAATTTCTTCATTTAATTGTTTGCATATACCCGGTTTAAATATGTTGTAATTAAACTAAGATACTGTTTAATTATAAAGTATTTCAATTCAAATGAAATTAAAAATTATTTAATATTGTCGTGACGCCACAGCCTCAATTCTGTTATCTTTTTATTCTTGGGGCTTGCACACACGCCCTTTTGTTACATTTAACTTCACACATAGATGCGTACGAGTAAGCGAATTGCTACGTGTGCAAAACCAAACAAAAATAAGGCACTGAGTCTTCAACTTTTAGTACGTCCTACTTATTTTGGTTGCCAAATCTTACAAAAATAAATGTTTATATCGCATGGATCTTCGATTGCTACGTCACTGTTTACACTACTTTGTCATTCTACTTCTGCCTGACAAATAGTATTTCTGTCTTTTGGAGTCTTGAGAATCAAATGTGTTACCAAAAGGGTAAAATTAAAAAGTTTAACATCCAAAAATTAAGAATTTTATTCTTTAAATCTATATGTATAACGTAAAATTTATGAACTTCATAGGTTTATTTTCATACAGGGCCGGCTCAAAATATATAGGCGCCCTGAGCCAATTTTTTTACAAATTCCGTACAGAAAGTTCCTTGGAAAATATTCTATAAATCCAATAAAATTATCACATGAATATACATTAAATATACTCATATACAAATACTCTAAAAATGCGTACACTTACGTAACATTCTCTTTACAATCAAATAATATTAGTACCAAGTTTATATATCTACCTATTTTTGAATTATTGCCCCAAAAGTCAATATACCCCAAATTTAGATAAAAACTTCAAATTTTTTAAAAATCTAATTTTTATGTATCTATGTGCTTCTCAATGCGCTGATTCCAAATTTTGAAACCGCAAGTCGATATCTCTTTTCGTTCTTGAGATATTTAGATTCAAAGTTTTACTCAAAACTGCCCATTTTTGGGCAATAACCCAAAAATGGGTCGAGATGTGAATTTGGCGACAACACCATTCGATTCTACGAGCAAAAATACATAAGTACACCAATTTTCAGTATTTGTTAACACCGCATACAATCTCTAAAGCAAAATAACTGAAAATGTCCAAAAATCGCAAAAATCTAAGGTGTACCCCTTACGATTTTTTCAGATTTTGGCCATTTTCAGGGGTTTTCAAGCTTTCATTAATAAAAAATGAACCGGTTGGACAAAAATTATGAAAATTGCTATACTTATGTATTTTTGTCTGTAGAATCGAATGGTGTTGTCGCCAAATTCATATCTCGACCCATTTTTGGGTTATTACCTAAAAATGGGCAGTTTTGAGCAAAACTTTAAATCTAAATATCTCGAGAACGAAACGAGATATTGACCTGCGGTTTCAAAATTTGGAATCAGCGCATTGAGAAGTATCTAGATACATAAAAATTAGAATTTTGAAAATTTTGAAGTTTTTATCTAAATGTGGGGTATATTGACTTTTGGGGCCTACACTATCGCAAATTTATGCATCATTTCTTCCTGACTTGATTATTTTGCAATGGCATGTTCAATAAATTACACAATTTATTTTTATATTTTTTGGGCGCCCCAAAAAGCCAGGCGCACTAAGCCAGTGCCTAAGTGGCTCACGCCTTAAGCCGCCACTGTTTTCATATGGCTTTCACTGTATAAGTTCTGTCATTTACCTACTACGCCGGCCATATTGTAAACACGGTGCTGCCTCTATCGGTCATTTTCGTTGCCAATAGGACGAGGTATAACAGTGATGGAGAATTCACGGTAGGTACGTGTTCTTTACATTTGAAATTATGTTAATTTACCCAGTAATATCTGGAATTCTTATGGTAGTGTAATACGTCTTTGTTCACGAGTTACATCTCGTTCATAGCATATATTTCTATTAAAAGTTAATATCATATTCATGATTTTTTATATCATTCTGAGAAAGCACGTAAAATCAAAAGTCGAAGCAGGCAGGTATGCAGGTTTAAGATTTTTCAGTGAGTGGCTTTCATAAAAGTATCGGGAATAGAAGATTGTGTTCAATGGAGAATAAAATTGTACAATTTAGTTACATATAAAATGAAATATTTCTGTCACATTCTTATGCCATAAAAGGTAATTTAACCTTAAAGCAGAATAGCTTTAACTTTTAAAATTATGCTCACTTCAAATTCATTCATAGCTACAATTTCCTAAGTAAGCAAGAACACAGGTACATAGAAAGTTAATAGTTATTTACATTCGAGTGCGTGTAAGTTGTATTTTACAGCCCTTAAGGCGAGTGCCTTATTAGCTGGAGCGCTGTAAAATACTTCACGCACGAGAATTGTATCAAACTTTTTGGCCGACGATAATGAAAATCACTTTTTTTAATGAGATAGGTTGTACTTCTGAAAAGGGCTAGTTTAAAATACTGGGGTTAAGTCAATTTCCAAATTTGATTTTACT
This sequence comes from Ophonus ardosiacus, assembly GCA_943142095.1. Lineage (NCBI taxonomy): Eukaryota > Metazoa > Arthropoda > Insecta > Coleoptera > Carabidae > Ophonus > Ophonus ardosiacus. Next base: position 43,253,606 of record OW964833.1, on the reverse strand, counting down.
TACCTTCATTAGAGTACTTCTTCTAGCGAAAATTTATTTGTAATAATAGACGTTGTTTATGACTGATAATATATTTATTTGCTCATGTTTGCTTCGTAATAAATAATAGGTAGGTGTCGATATTTGACATTTCAGCAATGTTCGCCTCGCCTATTTGACAGGTATATCGATCGGTGACTATGTCGGTAACGGTGGATTTTTACAATAATGACAGATGTCGCTGCCGTGATTTTGGTTTATATAAATTAATTTTAAATATAGGAAATGTTAAAGTAAAAAAATAACTTACGTAGGTAGTACTTTTTTACATGAACTTTATTACAGTAAAGATGATTTCTTTTCTAAATGCCCATAAACGTCCAGTGTATTTTGATTATTTTACCGCATAGTTAGACAAGTTACAACACAGTAAGCGTAAAATGTAGGTTACACTTGCTGTGTATACAATTGTAAAGTTCCCATTACACTTCAGGAGGGCAAAAATAAAATTGTTTTGCGCCGTTTTTATTTATTATTTTGTAATGTAAACTGATATACAGAAGACGCAAAATAAATGGGTTTGTTTGAACCGTACATTTTAAAGGAAATAAAATAAATTAACGATCAAAAAAGCAAAGGATATCAGTAAATAAATAAAGTTAAATTTTCAAATACTCACCTACAATATTTGAATAAAAATTATTTCTGATTTATTTTATCTTATTTTTCTCAATTTTTTACACTAATTTTTACATTGTTGAAGAGAAAACATAACGGTTTTTATTATAATAAAATAATTCCGGGTTCTTATTTAAAAAATAAAAGTTGATAGTCGTCAGTGGCGTAGCCAAGGGGGGTGTTTTTGGGTTTAAACCCTCCCCATTGGTAATATTATTACATATTTTATTTTATAAATAAATTATCTATTTCATAAAACGTATAAGTTTGACACATATTTTATTTTAATAAATAAATGATCTATTTCATAAAAACGTATAACTTTGACGAAAAATTGTAACTAACGAAAATAGAGTACCTATAATATGTGTGAGTAGTATTTACTTCTACACAACGAACTCTTTCCCCCACATATATTCAATATCCACCCCCATTTGAAAATCCTGGCTACGCCACTGAGTCGTATCATGTAAATCTACTTTTTTAAAAAATATATAATATATATCAAATATTAATATTTACACAACGCAAATATTTATATTCTTTACAATAAAAAAGTTGAAGGGGTTCGTTCTCCCCGTTATTAAAACAATAAACATATACGAATTTCCACTGATGATGAAAATAAATACACTTTTAAATTTAAACTCGTATTAAATAAATAAGGGATGTTTTCATTCGCTAGATTAGTTTATACTATGAAAACTAAAATGACTTTTCATTTGCTAATATTTATTCTCCTCAGTTAAATTAAATAGCAGGATAATAAAAACCATAATGTAGAAGTGGGAAAAATGAAAAATTCACAATAACCCAATCGTCATACTGTATCAACCAGATTATTTGCACACGAGAAATAAAAGATAATTTCATTTCATTCTGTGAGATTCAAAAATAAACTACTTTTAAATTTACATTTCGCTGCTCTCACGTAATTTTCCAAATTGGATACGCTAAATATACAGACCTTTATCGGAATTACTCCGGAAATAATGTTCAAATTTTCAATGTAATTTTGTAAAAATATTAAACCCTCGTTTATGAAAGATAAAAGGAATTTTTAACAGCCCCCGATTATACAGAAATTTCATATATTTACCCTTTAATTTTTACAAATTTTATATTTCCAGACAATGTTCGGATCACTTTAGAATTATTAAAATTATTGAAATAAATTATGTAAAAAATATAAACAAAGAAACTTATTGAGAATAAAAACTCAGGTAGCTCGTGGAAAACAAAATAGATAGTAAATCTGTCAATAATTTTTTTTAACATACTTTCTACAAGAACTGGGGGCCTTTAAAACTGACCAATCACGTCATAGTTCAAAATTTTATAAAAAAGTGAAAATCAATGTGTTCTCTGGAAAAAATATTGATAATCAAAACTGATGTTAAACGTTTTTTGCATAGACGTACAATTTATATGCTATTTTTTTTGATATTCTCAAAGTGCCATTTACTTTCACCAATCAAGAGTATGCAGACATGCATATGGTTTATGGCGAGACGTTATAAAATAGTCGTGGTACAGAGATCTTATATGACAGACTTAACAACAGATTAATTAGAGAAGCCATTGAGATTTATAAAACAAAAAATATCAATCTCAATCATTGTGACGGATTAGAACTTAGTCGCGCATGGCTTCCAATATTAAATATGTTGTAATTTGTAATATGTATACAATTTTTTCTAAACTTTTTCTAACATCTGTTAATAAAGAGTTCGGCTGCGGTATTTCGCTACCGATAAAGCGTCTCTGAGTTATACAGATCACTTCTCTGCCAGTTTTTGGGACGGTTTTTCCTCTGGCAAAAGGAGATTTTTCCTGAGAAGATGCATGTTCGCCGTCCATGTTATTGCCGGGCATGCATATATTGTCTAGAAAATTGTATACATAAAAAAGGTAACATTTATGAACATTTCTTGTTACCTTGGTTACTTGTTGTTTTTGTTATTTCACATATTTTTGTCAATGTATCCCCTGAAGAAGGCACCAGTTTATGGTGCCGAAACGTTGGGTTTAAATAATAAATACAGAACTTAAACTAAAAAAGGTAGTGTAATTCCAATCTTATATGTCATTTATGACAGGTGTGCAATTTTTTCCAGAGAACACATTGATTTTTACTTTATTACAAAATTTTGAACTGCGACGTGATTGGTCAGTTTAAAGGCCTCTAGTTCTTGTCGAAAGAATGTTAACCAAAAATGATTGCCAGATTTACCATCTATGGGGTCAGTTCTACCATGGGTTAAGCGTTGTCAACTTACATAACGCTCTGTATTTACAAAGTATACCTATGTAATTCATATATTTATGGGGTCCCGTGGCTGCGTGCCAGAGTGCCTGGTCGCGAAACTGGGGAACCGGGTTCGATTCCGACCGACGCCAAATATTTCAAATTTTAAATGGCACAAAAGTGACCCCTGTGGTGCACTCTCCACGCAATGTGTGCCCGTGAAATGATGCCTGGTAAGCGCCCGCCCGGTACCAATATGTCATCATCATCACCGATATCTGCGATAAAGCAGATTGTGGCACACTCAGAAATGGGTAATATGCCGTGATGATATATTATTATTATTATTATTATTAATATATTTATTTATTTCCTTTTGTTCTGCCTTTGTCTTGTAATTGGTTTTCTTGTAAACTGTTGGGCAATAATTTTTTATTCTTTTCATTATTATAATTATATAAAAAAAATGAAAATAGTGAAGGACCTCAATTATTATGTTTATGATTTATGCACGATGATATACTTTGTACATTTTCTTTACAATACATGATAATACATCATACCGTGACTGGTCGTGGAATTCCTAAATGGTATATTCTTTACTTCTACGTTTTCAAACTTCTGGGAATTCAGTTACAGTACAGAGTACACTCTTACAAAGCTTGCGAAAAGCATATACGTGCTTGAACAAATCTTTACATGTTTACTTTTTTTTGTATAATCAACACAAGTTAGTATTTCTTTGAAGGACCGTAAAGACGGTAATGGAAAGGCAGTCAAGTCATTTTGAAAAAGGTGACAAAATTGCAAAGAGCTGTAATTTTTTGTCATTTACTTTTCGAACATATAAAATATTTCAAAATATAGTATGGATATGAATCGCACAGCAGATTAGTGACGTATTATCTAATTCCCTTAACTGATTTTAGTGTACCTCATCCTTTGGTTTCCATCTAGTAGTAGGTAGGGTCATTTAGCTCATGTTATATTTATGTAAGAGCTAAGTCATCAAACAGAACATTTTTATTGTAGGTAATGTAGCCGACCATGTTGAATGTTTAATCATTTTGACACAGAAGTAGAACGAATTACTACTTCTATTATTATTATTATTATTATTATTATTATTATTATTATTATTTATTATTATTTGAAGAGAATGAGTTGAGGATTTATAACAATAAAGTACAATAAACAAACGGGTAAAAAGAACATGAATAACAATACATGATACGATATACAGAGTCCAAATGCAAGAGAAAAAATCTGTTGTAGCCAGCACAAGACCTCTCGTCATTTCCATATTAGGCTGTATAAGTATTGTATTGCACTTTGCTATTGAACCGTCGTTTTATAACAAAGTATTACAGAACTTTACCCAAATATTGTTTTTTATTGTATTTAACATGTCTTCTGCACACATATAATTCTATTTATATCTATTTTTCATTGCATGAGGAGGTATAATTTCAAATATTTAATTAATAAAACAATAAGAGAGATTAAATGTACTTCCCAGAAAAAGCTAACAAAATGTCACTAAAACTGTTGACTTTTGACACTGAAATCTGTCATTTACAAATTATGTTATAAACATTTGAATTTGTCAACTGGTTTCCTTAGTGTAGTTTCGCCTACTCGACTTGTTATACCCCGATATTCTATATATTATAGCGTCTTTATCTCTTAATTTATAGAAGATATAAAAAATTTAAATGTATCAGGTGTAGAATTTTGTTCTTCAAAATTAGTAATATCAAAAATTTTCAAAAAATAATAATTGGAAGAATTTCTTTTAAAAACTACTACTTCCGGTTGTTCAATTGTTACCAAAACCTTTTCAGCTCTTCCCAGGAATGTCAGATTGAGGAATTCATAGTTAAACAGGTCTTATATCTTATAGCTTTTGAGGAATCGTCCGTCCAACATCCAGCCATACACACACACACACACACACACACACACACACACACACACACACACAGAGAGAGAGAGACATCATTGTAAAAATGTTAAAATCGGATTCTAGTGACCTTGAAAAGTGCTTATTCATTAAAATCTGGATATGTGATTTTTAGCATGATTCCAATCCCTCTCTTAACGAGAGGTAAAAACGCAATTGTCATGTCAAGTAATTATTGCTAAGTTACATATTTATAAATATTGTATACATACACGAGATTTATCAGAATTTTTATAATTACATCTGAATTTCAACTTACTTGTTACTTGTTACTTTTGTTACTTGTTTTTGCTTTTGTCTCATAATTTATTTGTCATTTTTCCTGAAGCAGTCATCAGTTAATGGTGTCGAAACGTTGGAACTACTAAAATATTATAGAACGAAAGCTGAAAAGGTTGTGTTTACCTTAGTGTATTATGTGTTCTGAAAGATTTTTTAATAATTTTGTTCTTTTTTGTTATTGTCAATATTTAACTTTTCTAAACATAACATAACCGAACCTAACTCAAAACTGACGCACGCAAAACTCTGGCTTTTATACATATTTTTAAGGTAAACATAAAAAATGTACTAATATTAAAATAAGTTTGAGGAACATATTCTACTTCTTGGAAGCTTAAAGTAGAATCGGAAAATTGGTCTGCGAATCAGTTGCTACGGAAAAGTTAAAACTACGTTTACTAGCATTGAAGAACTTGGATATAATTGCAGCGAGAAACAGAAAAATACAATACGTAATGGTTAAAATATCGAGAAAGTAATTTTTAAAACTGTTTTTGTTCAAAAACTGGTTTACTTTATAAGCTGGTTTTTAAATTGGCTAAATAAACCGGTTAATAAAATCATTCATCATTCAGGAAACAAAACAAAAACTCTTATTCTACGCCATTTAAAAAAATTTTTTTTTCATTCAATTTAGAGTTAAAAGTAATACTTTTATTAGTTAAAAAAGTTAGAAAGATTAAAAAAGTACACATTTTCCTCGTTTTTAGAAACGATTTACAAAACTTGGTTATTGTTTCTTTTAATAGATACATGTGTTTTAGAAAATAAAAATAGTGGTTTCGCTGTTGGTTAGAAATTATGTACCTGAAATTAAAATACTGGTTAATTGGTTTTTAAAAGCAGTTTCAAAAACTGGTTTCTTGCCTCCGATATAACCTAAAAGCCTAATATGTAACTCTAAATAAATGTTATACAGGGTGTCTCAAGGAAAGTAATCCTCGTATTTCATTAAATAATAGATTTAGCAAAAAAAAAGAAATTATTTAGAAAAAATATTCAGCACAGAGGGGCTGATTTTACTGTATATCAAAAAAAAATTGTTTCAGTGGTTTTCAAGCTGTGGAACAAAGTTACATTTTTTTAAATGGCAAGTACACAGAAAAATAAGAGCTGAAATTTTGTCCAATTATAAGTATTTTCTAGGCAATATGTTTAATATTTTACTATAGTTTACGAAACCAGATTTAGCATTTTAATTAATCTGAAATAGATAATGACTATTTTGTAAAAAAATTACTAATTTAAATATGCAAATTGTTACTTTAATTACTTATTTTATTTAATTTTCCGTACCATAATTTGTTGTCTACAATTTTGGGTAACTTATCTAAGGAGTTGGAGAAACTAAATAAAAAAAGGAAATATGTCTTTAGTTAATTTTATGATTTTGTATTTAATTTTATTATATTTTACTGTTTAAAATTTAGAAAATTGAATTAAATGAAATTAGTTCATTTAATGAACCATGTTATTAGACTAGGAATTTGTTTAGTTAATTTTTTTGCATTTTAGTTAGTATATCTAATTTATTTTTTTCTGTGTAGTACATTTTATTAGTCTATAAAATAAAGAATTTCTGATTTAAGGCTGTTTAACTGTACTGTATAAGAGTTGCAAGTAAAAATTAACATTGATATAGCTTAAATTCCTGTGCTAAGGTATACAGAGAAAAAGCAAACTCATAAGAATAACAACGTTATATTTATGATATCAACAAATCATTAAAAGTACCCTTACACAGGGATAAATCCGCTTAAAAAGATTTGCGGATTTGGTATTCATTTCCCAGTTTTACACTCTCCATTTTGGGCTTGAATTTGCTCATAATTGCATGAGATTCGTATGAATAATGAGATATGAACTGCCAGCAGTTTAGCCGAGTGAATGGAAAAGAAACTGCTGGAAATGTAGCTGTAAAGAAGTGTTTATGTTTATTTGATTAAGCGCGTCGCTAGATAGTACACATTTGTGCTGAAATATGTGTAGTATAATGTAACCTCACCTGCTGTTTTATTTAAATATAATCGATACTAAGCAAATCGGGCTCGCATTTCAGATTCCAGGGAGGCACATTTCTTCTTTCTAGGCTCATCCGAAGAAGTTATCTGTAAATTTGTTTGCCTTATGACAGAAATCAATAAATATAATGTTCGACAGGGTATTCTACCAATATTTTATAAAGCCCGTATGTTACGATCTGTAATTTTGCGCACATTTTCTCACAAATATAACACAAATGACTGCTGAAATTGAAATTAAAAATTAAAATTATTGCTCCATTTATTTATAATTAATATTTTTTGAGTAAACTGTAAGTACGTCATAAGTCAGTTATGCGCAAACTCAGACAGAACGGTGAAATCGAAACACTTGAACGTAAGTCGTCTCGTAACAACACCTCAGTCTCAAGGCTGGTAACCGCAACCGCGTGCGTCTGTGTATAAGTCGACATACGTTGCGCCAAGCCTCTACCGACGTCATCACAGCTTAAAATCGGCTTTTCCGGAAAATCTGGGCATTTTTTTAAAAAGTAAAACATGTTATATCATATTTCAAGTCATTTCCCATGGAATAAAAAAATAAAAAATAATCGCTAAACTACCCCATTATAAACAGAATTTTATAGACGGTCTATCTATTTTCATATCGAGATAAAAAAATTTAGTTACCTTTATCTTTATCTAGATAAAAATATGATTATCTTTTACAATACTGATTAATTGTAGTGCCTGAAAGATAGGGACAGTAGCAAAATGTAAATTAACAGATATATGGTTTTTACTACGTCTTACTACGTCTTTAAATTAAGTTTACTTTGGCATCAAAAGCCTAAATTTAAAAAGTTTGAGAACTATAACTTCAAAATTTTAATCTCTAATGCCCAGTTGCACCAACTAGTCTTAAATTTTAAGCTAGGCTTAAACAAAAAAAAAAATGCAAATCGAAATTTTTACATCAATATATTATAATTCATTTGACATATTATTTCGATTTGATATTGTCAATTTAAGCCACGTTTAATATTTAAGTTTACGTTGGTACAACCGGCTATTAATCTTTTTGTATAAATCATTATATATTTACAGGAGAGATAATATTTAAGTCGGGATCGAACCCGGTTCCCCCAGGTTCGCGACCAGACACTTAGAGAGACGCCAAATATTTCCAATTTTAAACGGCACAAAAGTGACCCCTGTGGTGCACTCTCCACACCAGCTATGAGTGCCCGTGAAGTGACGCCTGATAAGCGCCCACACGGTAAAATATATCGTCATCATTACCGATGTCTACATGTGTTGTAGATACTGGCACACCCAGAAGTGGGTAATATGCCGTGATGATATATTTTTGTAAAATTTAAACTGATATCCCATGTTAAACGCCTATGTCACGGTTCCTCGTATTCAAACCATATAAATTTGAAATAGGTGTTCTATGTTTTTAAATGCTTGTAAGTTTTTCGCAAATCTTATTGGTGCAATCACACTAGATTATTTTCCTGTGGTGCAATGTGGGCTCTTCAAAACAGTTTATAAGAAAGGAAAACATCTCAAATTCCTATTATCTGATATAAAAAGTTAAAAAGGTTTGTATAAAAACAATTATTTACCAGCCTGAACATCATCCCGTAATTCTTACACTGGTTTTACGCTTAGGTGCAAAAACTCCGTGGTCTAAAAAACCCGGACAAAACGTTTGGCTTTCTCGGCCGCACACCGGAGTATGCAAAGAAAAAGTCCAGAAAACGTACGATAATGGGCGCAGGAGGGCACTGAAGTTGCTACTAGCAAAACAATTTATTAACAAGCTATTTCCCCAAAAGCTAAACCTACACCAGCCACCAGCCTGCTAGAAGCTATTATTATCCAGCCGATTGCATTCGCAGATAAAAATACCAATTATTTATATAACGGAACAATTAACTTACAACTCTGTTCCTACACTCTGATCGAGATGCTAGCAGGAAACATTTAATTGCAGGATATTAAAAACTACCTACGTTTAACGCTTATTACTGTTCCATGCTATATTTAGTCTGCGTGTATTAACTATCTATTTATACTTGCAATGAAAAAACTGCAACGATTTTTTGAGATAATATAAATAATTGGAGTATCCTTTGGAAACCTTCATGGGATTCGAAGTCGAGTGAATTTGGTCTTAATGTTCCATATATTATATTAATATAAAATATATACAATATTTTCAACTCACCAATAGGTAAAAATAAAATTCCTCGATACATTTTTACAAGTTGTACAAAAAAATCAACTCCAGGATTTATTGGTAATCATAATAGGGACGATGAAGAAAAAACTATACAAGCTATCATCATGGCAACAGGTGAAGCTCTGCTGGGAAGAGAATTTCAAAAAAAAAAGAAATTTATTTTTTACCTATTGGTGAGTTGAAAACATTGTATATATTTTATATTACCTCTTCTTATCTCAGTGATTGGGTTCTGTCTGTTTCTTATAATAATTATAAATCTAAGTCTTTTACAGCTACTTCTGGTGTTCCTCAAGGTTCCAAATTGGGTCCTTTACTATTCTTGCTCTTTATTAATGACATTGTTAATTCAGTTCAACACTCTCACGTCTTGTTATATGCTGATGACTTAAAGATTTTTAAAACTATTAATTTGATTGAAGATGCTAAGCTCCTACAGGCAGATATTAATAACATTTCAGCTTGGTCTGTAACCTCTAACCTTTTTTTAAACTACAGTAAATTTAAAATAATGAGCTATTTCGCAAAAAAAACTATTTACAAATATGATTACAAAATAGACTCTCATACTCTTGAAAGGGTCATACAATTTAAAGATCTTGGTGTTTTATTTGATGAAAAGCTTAATTTCATTAAACACATATTACAAACTGTTAAATCTGCCTACAAAAATTTAGGTTTTATTATTAGAAACTATATTTCTCGTTCGTAAGAACAAAACTGGAATATTGTTAGCAAGTTTGGTGTCCCATATATAATAAATACAGCCATGTTATTGAATCTATTCAACACAAATTTATTAAATTTTGCTTCTTCAAGCTTCACAGATATTATCCTAGTTTTGATACTGATTACAAAGATTTGTTTTGTGAATTTAGTATTGTGTCTCTTGATACTCGAAGAAAAATACAATCATCATTGTTCCTTTATAAAGTTTTGCATTGTATTATAAATGATCCCGTAATCCTAGGTAAAATTCCTTTCTTTGTTCCTAGGCATAATTCCCGATTTAAATATACATTCTACTGTAACACTCCTCGAATGAACTATGAAGTAAAGTCACCTATTCGTATGATTTGTTTTAATTTTAACAATTTACCTGAATATTTCGACATTTTCGTCGGCTCGATTGTAAAGTTTAAAAATGCTTTATACAATTATTATATTCATTAACCACTACTATTCATTACAATACATTATCTTAAACAGCTATATGTATTATTAAGTTCTGGGTTTTTTTTGTGTGTCATTCTATTTGTTAACTACTTGTGTCATTAAACATGTTAAATTTATGTTTTATTATAGTCAACCTGTAATTGGGGTCTTGAACCCTGTTGGTCAGACTAACAATAAATAAATAAATAAATATTATTACTGTAACAAAATATTTTTTATATAGCTGAAGATGGGCTAATTTTTTGCCCAAAACGTTCAAATAATATTATGTAAATGTTGAAATAAATATATGGAACATTAAGACCAAATTCGCTCGACTTATAATATAAATAACTAAAAATAAGCACTGGTGATTGGTTATTGCGTTCGACTAGTAAGAGGTCAGAGTTCAATTCTTTCGGATAGCTACGCGCATTATATAAAGCGCTGTTACTGCAAGTTCTCTGTGTGTAATCGAAGAATGTCAATTTACCAGACATTAGTCGCACTCGAATGTTCCAATCTGAACAATGGTCCATCTAAATTATACGCGTATTGGTTTTCACATTATTTTGAAATATTTGCTCTGTGGAATTTACAAAGAATAATACATATTGTATTAACATATTAACACATAGGTAATTACTGGGTGTTAGTTGCATACAATAGTTTTCTTTTTTTACTCTTAACTGAGAAAATTTGATATAAGATTGATGAAGGAATTTCGGCCTTGGGAATCCATTTAAAATTTTTGTTTTTACATTAAAATTAAATTTATTTTAGGAGGTTTCGGAGCTAACATTTATGCTCCATCTTCAGCAAATAATGTAAAAGTAGGTTTACATTAGTCACTACATTAAACATTTTTTTACATGGTAAATTTTACTATGTAAAAAAAATTGTAATGTATTGCCTAATGTAAACCTACTTTTATACTATCAATCTTACAAGTTAAGGATCCAAAATTTTAACTTCATTTTAAAACTTGATATAGCTATATGTTAAAAAATTAGTGTCTCAAATTATGAGGGCATATAGTACTGACCAAAATTAGTAAAAACAAAGTTTAATCAACATGGGTCCGATCTTCAACTGTTTTCGAGAAAGAGGCCATTTTGTATTAGAATCGAAGAAAAACAGACTAAGATAGTGGTCGAACAAAATTTTGTCTAGACCAGGAAATAGACTATAAAAAAAAACAATAACATATTATATGAAACATTTTTTTCTCTTTCTAATAGTACGAAGTTATTTGAAAACTAAATATTGGCCAAGGGCGCCACAACTTTTGTCTTAGTACAATTATACGATTTTTTGTGAAAAACAAAAACACATCTAAGATGACCTCTCAAAGGTAAACAAAATGTCTCATTTAATCAAAGTCGTAACTCGTAAAAATATAATTTTTCATTGCCTTTTATCTCGAAAACAGTTGAAGATCGGACCCATGTTGATTAAACTTTTTTTACTCATTTTGATTAGTACTATATGCCCTCATAATTTGGGACACTTATTTTTTAACATCCTGAATAGCTATAAAATAAATAAATATAAATATATCATCACGATATATTACCTATTACTGGGTGTGCCAGTATCTACAACACATGTAGACATCGGTAATGATAACGATATATTTTACCGTGTGGGCACTTACCTCACGGGCACTCATAGCTGGTGTGGAGAGTGCACCACATGGGTCACTTTTGTGCCATTTAAAATTGGAAATATTTGGCGTCTGTCGGGATCGAACCCGGTTTCCCAGGTTCGCGACCAGACACTCAGGCACGCGGCCACGGGACCCCATAGCTATAGCGTCAATAAATTTTATACTTTGCGGATCCACAATGGTTAAGCATTTCTGTCTGTACTTTATGCTTTTAAATTTATGAAACGGTTTAGCCTTGTATAAATTCGCAAGGATTACGAATAATTGCTGATGATTAGCTACAAGAAATACTACGTTCCTACGGTTCTAGTATTTCTGGAGTTATTCGTTAGTAACGTAATACTAAATGGCTTGCACTACGAATATAACTATATGTAGTGGTACCGCCCTAATTAATCTGTGACATATGATCCGCAGGCCGATTTTATTAGTATCTGATCCGCCTTTACTTGATACGTAGGCTTTCAAGATGTAGCTATGCTTCATTTGCAGTGGACATAAGGGAAGTCAAATGATTTTCTTAAGCATGAATTACACGATGAAGTCTTTCTTTTCTTGTACAATGATGTGAGTGCAAGAGAGACAGATGGATAGACTTTTAAAGAAAAACTGGAACGCGCTATTTTTTCTTAAAAGTCCATACAAGTTTTGACTGTCAAGCAACTGTCAAATGCCATTTGTGTTTTTATTTTTCATATGTACAAGTGTAGTGTTATATAATGATTGATTTAAACTAAAAAATGGCAAAATGGGGCAGAGAAGTAATTGAAATCTTGATGGTTATATACGAAAAATTCAAATAATAAAATTTAGTGGCAATTTAATGTAGGTATAACTTAAATTTTGACACTTTGATATTTTAATTCACGCAAAACTTATATTTATAAGGTCACTTATAAAGACACTTTTCAAGTCAATTGAAAATAAAACATCATCCTGTAATCCTCGCTTTAAACATAATTTTTTGGGGGCAACATACCTATATAAAAAGTTTAATAATTATATTAATATATTATTTAAACTACGAACCGAGTTTTGCAAGTGAAAAATATTGAAATATATTCGAAAGAAAACTAAAAATCATCATAAATTTAACGCGAAATTACTATTGATACTAGATAGTATAATAGTATATTGAAATTTTTACATGAGGGTGGAGATTGTAACACGAGCCGAAGGCGAGTGTTACAAACCACCCGAATGTAAAACAGGCTTCACACACGTGTTACATACTATACTTTTTCTATGACCTTGCAATAAAATATAATTTTTTGTTCACATTGTCATTCTTTTAACGTAATGCCTCTGTATTATCGACTTGTGTAACCATGGTTACCAACGTTACGAGGGTTTAACAGCTTTGTTTTATTAAAATACAATTCAGTTTGTAACATTTAAAATAATTAACTGTGAAGTAGCACTTCACGCACAGTGTGCAAAAATCAAACTTCACACATAAAAATTGATACGTGAAGTACTCATTTCACGCATGGGAGTAGAAAAAAATATTACAATATACAGGCTGGGTCAGGAAGAATACGGTGAGTGTGCACTACACATAAATAATGACTAAAAAAACCAAAGGTGTACCTAGAGATGCACACGATTTCGAGCTTTGACCCGGCCCGGCCCGAAGCCCGCCTCGATTTCGAGTCGATCATCGAGCCGGGCCGAAGATATTTTTTATCGGGCCGAATCGGGCTAATCATTTTCAAAAATCGAGGCGAGTCGGACTTTTGATTTTGGCCCGGCCCGAAAATTCGAGCTTTTCGGGCCGGCCCGAAAAATCTAATAGTTCAATCAAATGCACAGTTTCCTTAATATTAAGTTAAAAAGGAACAAAACTTAATAAATTATTAATAAATAAAAATGTATTATTTTACTTCAAGAATTCAAGGTTATTCATTAAAGCATAATAATTATATTGTGATGTTGCTATTATTTTTGTTATTACTCGTATACTTAAATAAAAGTGATTTTTGTTCCTACCACAATGATTTCTTGCAAAAACAAAGTTAGATAAAAAATCTTTATGTAAATTATATTTTTTTATTTAAGATTTGTGAAAAAGTTGTTTAAATTTTCAAACGGCTTTGGTAGACAAAGTGTTAAATACACGTAGGTCTGTGATTTTTATAACAAACTTACACTAGAAGGGTCTCTTTTTTAACTACTTATATTAACTAATGTTGAAAGTTATAAGAATGTAGAGGTTTTTTTATAAGTTTGACACGAAAACATTTCGCTTTAACATAAAAATCAACATTAGGAATGCCGGATGTACCCAATTTCGAGCTTTGGCCCGGCTCGAAACCCGGCCCGATTTCGAGTCAATTTTCGAGCCGGGCTAGTTAATTTTTTTGTCGAGTCAATCTTCGAGTCGGGCCGGTAATTTTTATTTTCGGGCCGAGTCGATCCAAACCTCAAAGCTCGGCCCGGCCCGGCCCGAATGCATCTCTAGGTGTACCTAATCAAATTTTTATTTGCTTTTGAGTTAGAGTATTTTAAAAGTTCAATGAAGTGGACTAGTACATTTTAATTGTAAAACAATAACCTGTCATTCATTATTGATTGTTTAAAAGTGATAAGCAGATAAACAATGCCACATATTAACTCGCTCCATTAGACCTTTGTTTGTGGGCCTGATTGAAAAGCGAGGTGCACGAAACTGAAGTGAACTATGCACAAATTCATTGTATTTTGAATGTTGCGGCTCGCATAAAATAATAACATGAACTTGAGAGAGCAACACGAGTTAAAATCCTAATTGTGACTCGAAAACAAATAAAAATCGGATTACATCTTTTGAGTTTTTAGTCATATATTTATATGTACTTTACACTTCTGAAGTAGGGCAGATTCCTCCTGCCTGACCGATCCTGTGTAATACAAACATTACTCTCAATCAAATTTTTTTCCAAAGAAGACATTGATTTTTACTTTTTTTTTTACAAAATTTTGAACTATGACGTCATTGGCCAGTTTTAAATGCATCCAGTTCTTGTAGAAAGCATGTTAAACAAACATTATTGTCAGATTTACTATCTATGGAGTTTGTTTTACAATGGATTACGCGTTGTACACTTATTTACATAAAATGCTGTATTTTCTATAAAGCCTATATAAGATAAAATTCATATTACCCAGAAAACGAAAGTTGTGCCATTTACGCTTATCTTGAAAAGGTCACATCTCGAAGGGCATTCACATATAGAAAGTGGAGTTAATGAATATTTTAGGGGCTAATAGGAAGTGACTGGTCGAAATTTGTTACATTATTCATTATTTCTTCTTTCCTGCATATTTTATTACTTCATTATTCTTTATTGATTCTTGAATATTAATTTTACATTATGTTCAATTCTATGGAATTGCGTGTAAATAATGTGTGTTCATTAATTGAGCCTACCTAATTTTACATGCGTATTGCGTAGTTACTTTAATATTTCAATGTTCATGTTTATTTAGACTGTTTGGACAATTCATGTTCATGTTGTAAGATATGGCAACTCAATGTACTAATATTAGCAATGTTTATAATTAAGAGTATTTCCTGAAACATAAATTAAAATTAGAGCTTAACATGGAAAAACAGTTTTTTGCAAACCTTTGCCCCCGGTTTTAACTTACAGCAATGGTTATACAGGGTGTTTCAAAACGTGTCGAAAAATAAATGGTGGGATTGGTTGGCTAATTATAAGAAAAAAAGTTCCCATTAACATGGTTCCGCAAACGCACCGTTTTCGAGATACAGGTTGTAAAAATTTTTTTTTTTTTTATTTTAACTCAGCTTTTGTACACATCTTAACATTAATATTAGCTACTTTTTAAGCGCTTATTCAATTTTTTTCATGTGCCATTGACGGAGATTTTAGGGTTGCGTGAGGTTTTTATGGCCCTAATTTCTATGAAATTGGCATTCTGAAAGCACATTGTGAACCACCAATATTTTCTACACAAAAAAGGTACACCTAGTCAAAAGCTCTAACGTAAACCGTTTTAGAGAAATACGGCATTTTATGATGGAAAACATGAAAAAAAGTAGCAACATGTTTTGTTGTTGATAAAAACATTTGTTTTTAATGTTTTGTGATTTTTCTTGTTTTTTATGTTATTGCTTAGTTTTGTAAAATAAAAGTTCTGTGATCATATTGCTACTTTCTTTCATGCTTTTCATAATAATTTTTTTTACACCCTGTATCTCGAAAATGGTGCGTTTGCGGAACCATGTTAATAGGAACTTTTTTCTTATAATTAGCCAACCAATACCACCCTTTAGTTTCCGACACATGTTTTGAAACACCCTGTAGTGCCAATACAAAGATAAAAAATTTCCCCATCCGAAGATACCAAATACGTGGAAATTATCCAATATTTTACTCTTTGAAAAAAATTATCTATATAAAGTTTTGTAAAATACGAGCAGTATTTTTTTCCTAACTTAATTAATCTTATATCTCTTATAGTTATCAAGATAGTAATGATGAAAGTCCTAAATTGAACATGTATAGGCATTTGTATGAATACACATTTAGCCGATCGGAAGATTCGAACTGAACTTCGGATCAGACCGGAAGTAGTGTTTTAATTTGCTCGGCTATCTGCCCAAGAATTCTATATTGCGATAAAATACAAGTAATATTTAAACCGTAGAACGCAAACTCAAATCCCGCATAAAAGATACAAGAATTTATTAATTAATAAGGCATATTTACACAATAAGGGTATTAATTAGTAAAAATAAACAACGATTAAATTAGCTTGTTTATGTTTATTTAAAATAGTTGATAAGAAGAGAAGATAATGAATACATTGCGTCGCGACGTTCCCGTTGTTTTGTATTATATCGTGTTGTGAGTGTAAGAGAAAGATAAAAATATCAATTATCCGTATAAAAGAACAATTAAGTGGGCTTGCAGCGTCAATAGTTATATCTGGCGAATGCAGCCGCTTTCATTCGCAAATTACGATGCAAATTGTCGTGCAATGCAGGCACCCTGACGATGTAACTCCGTACAAATATACCTACGTAAATAAATACATATTATACATATACATTACATTACACTCAATTTACTCACTATGTAAACAAAGTATGCTTTAAATTTATACTAACTAAATAAATACGTCCATAGACTGTCATTCGTTACAGACAAGATATCAAATATTGATTAACTCTGTATTTCCAAATTAAATATAGGTACGAGTGATAAAAGTAAAAGGAGTGTAATGGCCGTTTGTACTGCTTCTACTTTAAATTTTAAAAATGTATTGCACCGTTTGCTAAGTTATACTTAATGTACTATTACTTTAAGCCTCAGATTTCTTGGCTTAAGTTTCACTTAACCTTTAAGATGAACTTTGACAATGGATGTGATATCTTTTCTATGGTGATGAATTTTAATTTTAATTTTAATTGAAGTTTTACTAATACTAGTTTATCACAAGCAAGCTCAGTCTAATTTTGAAAGGAAAATCCAAATATTAAACGATCTGTCACTTACATAGTTACAATATATAACCGCACCGCCTGCTTTCATTTATTTGTGATTTTTATTCTTATTTAAAATATTCATTAATAAAACAAGCATTAATATTAATAATAATAAACTTTGCAAGTTTTAAATACTAAACTATTAAAAAAATCCAATGAAATGTCAAACTAACTGCCTTCCTGTAATACCTAAATCAAAAACGTTGACTTTTTAATCAAATCCTATTCTTACGTAAGTAGAACTTAAAATTTATATATATATATATATATATATATATATATATATATATATATACCGAACGCGCAAAGAAAACTGTTTTCCCATGTTAAACGTCTATGGCCAGAATTTTAATTAACACACTGTATATATTATATATATATATATATATATATATATATATATATATATATATATATATATAATATATACAGTGTGTTAATTAAAATTCTGGCCATAGGCGTTTAACATGGGAAAACAGTTTTCTTTGCGCGTTCGGTAACTTGTAAAATCTAATTTGAAATTGTATAAAAATATTGCTTAGTTCTAGCGATACCCATGAAATTGAAACAAAGTTACAAAGAAACGCGTATCGTTTGAACTGTCAGAAATTCAGTTTTCAATTAAAAGTTGTAGATAATTCAATTCTACACCTAAATCATTACTCAGGTATTATTTTTAACATCTAACACTTAAATAACTTTATATATATATATTTAAGTGTGCCACCATTGCTATCTCGAGAATTATAAGAGCTGCGAGGTTGGTTAAATTAGCTAAGAACCACCATTTTAAACATATCATATACTAATATAACAAAATAACTGAGAAAAATGCATGTTAAATTTATATGTATTTTATTTATATCTGGCTGAAACAAGAGTGCTATGGATAGAAAACAATTGAAAAATGTACACTTCAACTTTTTCATCGTGAGTAAACTTATTCATTTTCTTCTTAAAACTGACAGTTTAAGAACATAAAATTTAACAACAAATAATGAAACAATGTTAGACAGAACAATATGTCCAATTGTTTTCTACCCATAGCACTCTTGTTTCAGCCAGATATAAATGAAATACACATAAATTTAACATGCATTTTTCTCAGTTATTTTGTTATATTAGTATATATGTTTATATCGTTGAATTCAGAAAAATACTCTATCGAATAATCTAAAAAAAATGTTCCCATTTAAAATAAGAAAGTTGTGTCCCGTATTTTGAGAACCACTGGTTGAAAAAAAAAATATTTGCTCATTGTAATAGTCTTGTAAAATGGTGGTTCCTTGTTATTTTAACCAACCTCGTAGCTCTTATAGTTCTCGAGATAGCAATGGTGGCACACTTAAATGGAACGCCCTGCATATATATATATATATATATATATATATATATATATATATATATATATATATATATATATACAGGGTGTCTCAGGACGAGCTTACGCTATCTATATTTTAAATACTGTTTAATATAATTTAACGAAATTTGGTATCTAGGGGTTATCCAACATGCCCGTTTTAACTAAAATATTTTCAAAGCAGTAGCACTTCCGGTTTGACCGGAAATTGACCTCAACTTTCTTATTTTAAATGGAATACGCTATATTTTATTTTACCATTGAATGCAGCGGAAAATTTTACATATGAAGCAATAAAAACATTTTACTCATGATCAACTACTTCCGGCGTTATTCAACTTTTTTTGATTTTTTGTCTGAAATCCGGCACATTTTCAAAACTCTGTATATCGGGAACGAGATCGAATTTTTATAATCTGAAAAAAGCCTTTTATAAAGGAGACTTTAAGCTACATTATCCATAGAAGAATCCTCGATTATTTATAAAAATGTGACGGGTACGTTACACCAAAATTACAGTTGACAAACTTCAAAAAAGACAATTTTTTTAAATGGAACCCCCCCTTTTTTATTACATAAATGTGTTCTACGGCAAAAAATAAGGGTACTTTATGTAACATGTCCTATGTTGAAAGTTGATAGAATTTCAGTAAATTAGAAAAACATGTAATCTGGGTATAATTATAAAAGTATTTATTCTATGGCTATTGTGGGGTGTAGCGCCATCATGCTGGTACCATATTAAATTCCTTTGATCCAACGGTAAATTATCTAAGAAATCAAGTAGATGAGTTTGTAAAAACATTGTTTTTCCATGGCTTACTTATCCGTATTAATAAAATAATTATGTTGGATAACCCGTAGATACCAAATTTCGTTAAATTATATTAAATAGTATTTAAAATATAGATAGCGTAAGCTTGTCCTGAGACACCCTGTATACATATATTTAAACTCTAAGTCTCTAATCTCTAACTTATCCCAAGTAGCTTTTACATCGATCTACAACTCTTTTCAATAACAATTCACAAAGAAAAATACGAAATCAAATTACTTACATGAGTAAAACACACAGTTATACAAAATTGCATCACGATGAGAAAGCCTTACACACAATACAGTATAATCGGTTATTTCACACAGAAATACCAAGCTCAGTTTGACACAAAGTCACAGAAATGAACAGCAAAAATACAATAAGAGAATAAGACTACAAGCGTCAAACAAGTTCAAAATGACAAGAAAGAATCAGGGCCAAAACTGAATATATACACTCTAAGGGTAGAAACCAGTGAATGTCAAACCCTCACTTTCTGGCTCATTTCATGTACATTGCAAGAAATTCTGATTAAAATAAACCCTAAAATGGGTTTATATAGGTCCACACCCAGTTGTGTAAATTTAACCACTTACAAATTTGGTATAAAAGTACACTTTGAAGTGATTCAAAATTGAATACAATTATTTCGTAACATAGCACCAGCTAATGTATTTTAACTATTCAATGATGTTACAAGATACATATATATATATATATATATGTATGAATGTATATATTATAAATAAGTAAAAACAATATATTCAAAGATCTCATTTATAGATCCCACTTTACATAGATTAAATGATGATATAGTACTTACCAGGTAATGGGAAATTTTCAAACCTGATGTCTTCGTTTAAGAAAACACATTTATACAAATTGTTGTATTTCACTTTAAATGTTAATTTGTACAATATCATTTAATACACAAAACCAGAAATATACATCCGAACACTTCAAAATATTACAATATACTAACTGCCGTGCGATTTTTAACTTGTTTCATTTGGAACACGACTACTCTGATCAGAGTGTAGAATGAAATTTCTTTAAGTTATCAGTATAAATAGTGTAAAATTGTATAAATTATTTAAGACTATATTTTATTATGTTTAATTAGTAAATTTTACAAAATTTAGTGTTGATTTTTACACTAATATATTTCACCACTAGCAAATCGGGTTTTGTACGACTAAAATATCTTAGAGTGTAGAAAACTCGATACAACTATTTTCTTACAAAAACTCTTGGTATTCACTGAAATACTATCTAGCGGATAAATACTTCTTAGAACACAGTTCTGTTAGTCTCATAAATATACTAAAATTTTAAGCGAAAAAATCCAGTGCCAAAAAAATAAGTAATAGTCGTTAGCCCGAATTTGCAAAAAAATATACAGTCATTGTAAGGCAATAATTTATTAATAATATTAAAATAGTTACATATGCAAAAAGTGAATAAAGTGTAACTTTCTATTATGAGATGGAAAATGTATCTTTGAGTAAAAAAGGATAAAATAAAAGTGTAAAAAAAGTTCCACAGTTTTTAATTTTTCACCCATTTGCATTGAAAAGTGTATTTGTTTTATGTGTAACAAAAACTCATTTTAATGAGAAAAGTTCAATGTTTTTAACGAATGTAGAAAAATTAATAAATAATTCTTTTACCGTTGTTAAAATATGGCTTAATGTACTGGTTTCCATGACGCTAAATAACATCTTAATCACAATTTAACAAGCTTTGGCTTCTATTGTAATGAATCTAACAACCACTAACAAATTATTTATTACGCATGGGGTGAAGCTGTAGGAGATGACAGCTGTCATTTAGAAAAAATAACTAATCTTAAAAGTGTATTTCTTTATTTGTGATGTTTTAAATTGCACCCGTAGAAAAACTATACAAAATGACTCGTTTTAATACTCATAACTATAGCGACGTTTATAAAACTTGTTTCATAATGTACAACTACATACAGGATGTTTCAAAGAAAGTGTAAAAAAATTGAGGGCATATAGTACTGACAAAAATGTGTAAAAAAGCTTACTCAACATAGGTCTGATCTTCAACTGTTTCCGAGATAAATGAAAATTCGAAGAAAAACTGACATTGATAGTGATCGAACAAAATTTTGTCTATGTCAGTAAATAGACTACCTATAAAAAAAAAAAACAATAAAAATTTATATGAACCATTTTTCTCAATTTCTAATAATTACGAAGTTATATGAAAATTAAATATTGGCCAAGGTCGCCACAATATTTAACATATTACAATTATTTGATTTTTTTTTAAAACAAATGCACGTCTATGGTGACCCCTGAAAGGTAAACAAAAAATCTTATTTAATTAGAGTCGTAACTCTTATAGTTTTCAAAAGAGCAGAGGTAAACCGCAACTAATTTTTCGCTGTCTCATATCTCGGAATCTATTGAAGATCGGACCCATGTTGACTAAGTTTTTATACTCAATTTGGTCAGTACCATGGATTTTTTCACACTTTCTTTGAAACATCCTATACAGGGTGGTTGATTTTTCATTTTCCAGCTTATATCTTCTGAAATATTAAAGATACAAGAAAAAGTTATATAGAAAAGTTATTTGATACAACCTGATCTATAATTTAGCATGAACAATTTTGTTCCAAGGCCTACCAATTTTCCAGAAAAATAAATGGAATACCCTGTATATTTTTACGGAATAAAATTCTAAATAAATTTCTCTTTACAATGATGTATAACAAGTAAGGGTTTACCTTTAAATTATGTCTAATAAAGCAAATAGAAATACGATAAAAGTAGGCTGTATTTATACCAGTAACATCTGTCACAGATTTAATAATACTGATTATAATAGTGAGAAAGGTATTAAGATTCTTATTTAACTAAGAAAAATGAACGTCGGTTACAGTAATTGCGAAAAAGTTGATATGCTACGCTGTTTCCACAGATCAAATAATAGTTAAACGTCGGGCTGCTATTCTGTATCAAAATTTATAATAATATTATGTTTTATTTAAATTAATAATTTCGTAAATCATCAATGCTAGTAATTCTATTACTTGCTTTATTAGACATATTTTATTCATGTGTGACAGAAGTTACAGGTATAAACAATAGAATATCATAGCCTACTTTTATCATATTTCTATTTGCTTTATAGGACATAATTTAAAGTTAAATCCTTACTTTTTACTCATCATTGTAAAGAGAAATTTATTAAGAATCTTATTCTGTCAAAATATACAGGGTATTCCATTTAAAAAATTAAAGTTAAATATTTTTCCAAAACAATGGTAGGCCTTGGAAAAAAATTGTTTATGCTAAATTATAGATCAGGTTATACTAAACAACTTTTGTATTTAACTTTTTTTGTATCTTTAATATTTCAGAAGATATAAGCTGGACAATGAAAAATCAACTACCCTGTATAGTTGACTTTTGTTAATACAAATGTATTTTGAAATAAATGGATTATTGAAGGATATCTAATAAGTGTTGGCAGATGATGAGTTCATCCTCACCCTCTCAGTCTTATAAGAGAGCGGCTGAAGTATGTGAGTGGGTGTAAGCTTCACTTTCCCATATCATATAACAGCTCAATAAACAAATCTATCTCGCATATCACAGCTCAATAAATAGATGAAACAGGTTTGTTTCCTATATAACAGCTCAATAAAGAGATAAAAATAGGTGAAAAACAGGTATAGTTCATCTAGGGATCATTTTCCGAAGACTCGTTATCGTTTTATTACGGCAGTACAATAGAGGGTCCCAATAGCCTGGCATGTGTCAGGGCTGTAATGAAAAATTTGAGTAGGGGTTTGAAATATTTCATTTCACACATTTTACTTTCCAAAATAGTAAAAAAAAAATTGTTTAATATTTAACTGTTTTAAAAAATATATTGTATAATCAGATTTCCGTGACCACCCAGGAGGTACTGATTGCGGACCGTTAATCTTTGTTCATAGTGGCGACTTCCCCAAGAGGCCTATAACCACATCTCATTTAAAAAAATATATGACTATTTATTCGGACATAGTGCACTGGTCCTTTCTCAACATCATGCGTGTCATACCATGTTTCATCTAGATAGACAATATTTTTCCCTGCTTCGCGGTACGATTTAATTTCATTTAAATATTTGTGCCGTAACTCAACTATTCGCGGTTGTTCTAGTACTGCTTGTCTTTGATCTAATTTTTTGTAAACAAAACCCATTATCTTTAAACACTGATGTAGGCATGCTCGAGAAGGTACAAAAGAAATATCTTTGCATGTAAAGATGATAATGTGTGAACAATATTATTAGCATAAGGATTATGTATTGTTCGTACTATATATTGTTTCGTAAAATCATCTATTTTGTCAGTACCTGAATCTTTTCGAACTCTTTTAAGTACCGGATCACCTATTCTGATAATTTTTTTAACAGTTTTATCACATACCTTTGTTAGTTGGCAAGTTTCCTTAAGAGCAACTGATTCTTCATATTCCTCTAAAAGTCCATTGTAAACATTCAAGACGATTTGTTGTCCATGTTCGTGCAAAAAAGGTTTAAATACATTAGGCGATGGTAATACACTTTTACTAGCACTTTCTAATTCTTCATTTTCTTCCCACGGGCGAAACATTATTAACGTTGTTGACTGTTGAATTTAATTTAACAAAACAAAAAACGCTTTCAGCCTTCGTACACTAGTTAGGAGGTACAAATGACAAGTGAAAATAATGAAACTCACCACCTATTTATATACCTACATAGCCACAAATAACGGTTTTTTAATCCTTTGGAGACAAGTTCACAGACCTTATAATAAGCTGTAAGAAAATTAGGGAAATTTTAAGTTCAAAAGATTAACGCATTAAAATTATAAATATTAGCAAATACAGCCCTGGTAATCGGTTTAGAAAATCTGGAAAGTACAGTCTTGGTCTACAGTCGAATACTGGGCGTAAAATATATACCAGCATTGCAAATACTGAACTGGTCGACTGTACGGACCGAAATATTTTGGCATTACGGTTTTAGCTATTGTGCACCCATAATAAAACGATAACGAGTCTTCGGAAAATGATCCCTAGATGAACTATAAAACTTTGAAGACTAACGCATCATCTATACCTAGTCTAATATTCTGTCAATGGCTGTATATATTGTACGTTATTGCAACAAATTTGATATGTTGCTGTTGCTATAATCCCAATATATTGTGCGTCTATTAGGATGTAAAATTTAGTAGGGTCCGGGTCAGTTAGGAACAATCGGTTGTATTATGTCCCCCAATAAAGCGTATGATGTCATTTGACATTTTGCTATGTTAACACTACTTAATATGTAGGGGTAGTGAGTACCCTCATCATATTTGTATATCACGGACACAACATGTTCGTTTATGATAATTTGCAACTCAACGCCTACGTAAATATATCTTCTTAAAGTAGAAAACAATAATCACATTGTTTTTGATATAAATGAGTCTCAACAAATCCGTTAAGACAGTTTCTGATATATCGTGAGCGTAGAGTTATAAAAACTAGAAAAATGTTCGCAGGGTAATACGTTCAATAGCATCTGTAGACACGTGTTTCGCTCTTATTAGAGCTCATCAGTACAGCATAGCTTGTTAATAGGTGGACATTAACTAGAGGTAGTAAATAGAAAACTGGTAAAATTGTAACAGCATTAGTAAGCAGCCAAATACAAATTTGTTGCTTCTTTTTTAACACTCTGTATATGTTTATAATATTTCATTTTATATTTATTAGATTTGTTTTTTTCAATGATGTATAATTTTAATGAGATAATTATGCTGATTGTATGTATATTGGAATATCTGATTTAATTGCAAATTGTTTGCAGAGTAACACAGTTGTATTTAATTAATTACTCCATGTTTGTACAGCGAGGCAAAATCACATAAATTATCCTGAATTTCAATGACAAATTGAAGATACGTTGTCCTTTCTTTAAAAATCAATAATACTCTACGGACCCACAAATATTTTATAAACACGTAGAGAACAGCATTAGAATGATTTAGTGTTCGGCCATCCCTAAAAAGTGAACAACCCATATTGTATTCGAATAATGCATGGTTTGGACTGTAGAATATCCTGAAATAAATAATAAATAACGGTGATAGAGAACTCAAGAGTGACGTGGATAAATTAGGAGTAAGGGTTTTTTTAAAAATAAAAACCCTTCCTTTTAAATAATAAATATATCATCACGGCATATTACTTAACGCTAAGTGAGCCAGTCTCCTTTGTACAGAGATATCGGTAATGGTGATGGTATTCCGTACCATATGGGCGTTTACCAGGCGTCACCTATCGAGCACTCTTTATCTGACTGGTGGACACTTGCTACTTTACTGAGGCCTACTACTTCATTGAGGAGCAACATCCTTCCACTCCCTAACACTTAAACTGATACTTGAACTGATTGAGGATGAACATATCTTTATGGATGGAGACGGATGACGAACATTTTATATTTCTCTGCTATTAACTTTCATTTACATATTTTTATTTACAAATTATTATTAACCATTACACTAACATAATTAAACAAACTAAATATTATTAATAACTAATCCTAAAGATGCCAACGCATCTTAGGCCAAAATACTCGCGTTCGCAGACCGAAAACACTACGAACTACATTACTCCGACATGAGCCTCAACACTAGACTCCATATAAGTCTTTACCGAATCTTTACCGAAGACTGACTGGAATCAAACGGTTATCTCTTCAGTAGAGCATATCTCAGGGGCACGGGGAGGTGAAAGATGAGCATGCAGCATCCATAGCTAAATAACAACCCTGCATTTCAACTTGCAATAACTTATATAGTTAATTTCCAAGACAATAAATGTCTACGCGGTTAACATCTAGACTAAACAGAGATATGTGAGAAAAATGATAATTATTTCTAAACAGAATTTTGACTTACAAAGATAACAAAGGTGAAATATTAATATTGAAACTATAATCTAATTCTAAGTTGAAATAGTATGAAAAGTTACAGCCTTCTCGAGGTGGGGAAAATGAAGAACGTTTGTATTTTTATAAACACATATTCAATGTATTGGAACGTTTCGGAAGCTGGAAAACTTCCATCATCAGCCAATGTTGACAACTTTTTTAAAAAGATTTTTACATCAGAGCATTCATAAACAATCCACACGACAGGTGGGCCAAAAATACGACGTCGGAAAAATTATAATATATATATGAAAACGTTATTAAAAGTTAAACTGGTAGGGCTGGTTCCAGCCCCAAAACCTCCCAACATTGAAATTTTGGAAACATAAAACGGATGCAAATAGTCCTCCCTCCAAACATATTCCTGAGGGAATCCCACCAGCATCCAGAAAAAGACATAGGGACAATCAAAAATAACACATTAAAAACACGATGAATTTTGATTACAAAACATTAACGAAACACATGGCTAAACGCCATTTTTCTGTGACGACCTACAACTACAAACTAATTCTAATAACTAAATTAAATTATTAATGTTTATATGAATAAGGAAGGTGTCTTTATTATAATAATTTATAATGATGGAAATAGTTATCGATGAATGTAACAAATTTTGGATATTCTTTTTAAAATTGTAAAGAAACTAGAACAGATAAAATGCAAAAAACAGTTGTGTATGCAACTTTTAAATCTGAACAACATTGCACTCTAAGATTTTGCAGTAAAATGAACTGGAGGGCGAGAAATCCCTATGTTCACCCTAAACTGCCACTACCCTGTATAATCAGATTTGTAAGAGATGCAAAATAAACAATTATTATTATTATTATTATTATTATTATTATTATTATTATTACTATTATGTACCTACAGTATTGGCCATAAAGATAGCAACTTAAAAAAAATTCAATTGCTCTAATGTAAAAACTGGGATTTCAGAAATAAATTACTGCAGTATTAGTGTCTTGAACCAAGTTTAATTTGCATTATAATAACAAAAATTGATTCACTTGATAAACAATTGGAGATTTTATCAATCGAAACTTTGTGTAACTCAAAAAAATAAAGACAATGAAAGTTCGAAATACTTCTTTTATTCTTAAAAATTGATTTATGTGTAAAAAAATATTTTTTTATTTGGACATAAAAATAAAAATAGCAACTTTTATAAAATTAATATAAAAACTAAATTTTCTAATATTTAGTGTAATAACCGGAACCACGAGAATTTATTACTTCTTCTCGTTTCATCATGAATTCAAGTAATTTTGTTATTACATTTCTATCAATTAATCTTAGTTCATCACTAAATAATACTCTTTTCCACATGTCAGTTGTCCAGTTTACATGATTTTCTGCGAAAAAATAATCGGGCTTTCACGTTCTTCTTCGAAAGAAGTGGTTTCTTTGCAGGCCGACGACTATAAAGTTCTCCTGCAACTAATATTCTTCTTCCCTGTCTTGAAGATATTTTATCTTTAACATTACTTAGTAGAAAGCCTAAAATTTTCTTTGATGATAACGGATTTTTAACGATATGTGTTTTATTATTCTGTCGCTTCGGTTTGATGCTTTTTTTTTGTCTACTAGAACTTGTAGAAGGCTCAATATTATCCTTCCTTCGAAAATGGATTATTATTCGTGCTATTGTAGATTTATGCAAATTAAAGTTCTTCAACATTTTATTCCGCGAAGCACCATTTTCATATGATTTAATTATTAAATTGCGAAATTCTTTAGTCAAAGTCTTATTACGACCCATAATTTTGAAGTACTAATTTATATTTTTTAAACAATTATACGATATAAACGTTGAAATTGAGAAAATAAAGACATTCATTATGTAGTTGCTATTTTTATGTCCAGACAAAAGTAAGAATTATGCAAATTAAATAAATTCTATAAATTTAATATAAATTATTTTAACATAAAATAAACTTATTTTAAGAGGTTATTCTTTATGTAATTTATTTTCAATATTCTTATATTTTTTTAAAAGTTGCTATCTTTATGGCCAATACTGTATATACGTATAAGTTACCTAAGCTAATTAGTATAATAAAAAGTCACTAGAATTTCGGCTCGTACTTCTTCTAAGCTACATTTTAATTAGCTATTCATTTCAGTAAGGTATGCCTGGATGCCACGTTATTTGCGGTCAAAGCTTGCTATGATGATGATAACAAAATAAAACTCGTGTAGAATTTTGCCGGGATTCATCTTAACAATTTTCGCCTTGCAAGGAAGTGGAAGATTCTAGATTAATATCACAAGTATTTCTAAAGGAATGGAATCTGGGATGAAAATAAATTTTATTTGTTCAGTATTGCAACGTGTTTTCTAAAAGTAAAAAATAATAACTACTAAAGCTATAGTTTATGAAATAACAATAAAAGAAAATACGTGCATTGGAATTTTGTATTTATTATGAAGAATGGTCTGTAGGAAATTCTTTCTATTGCATTAAAATATAATAGAATTTCAATATTGTGTACTGAGAAGAAGATTTCTTACAATCCATTGTATATATACAACTGAGAAATGGAATCTTCTTCATAGGTCAGGTCAATTATAACTACTTACGCTATAGTAATAAATACTTGATAATAACCTAAAAATAAATATCTAGCATAGAGAAACTGGACAGTGCAATTAAATTGAGATAAAAAATTTATGCCCTCTATATTATCCAACGTTAGTACGCATTGTCATTTTTATCTTATATATATATTTTAATATTTTTTTCTTTGCTTATTAGAAACAGTTTATTCTACAAATTTTATTTGATTATAGAAAAGAGATCATCAAAATGAAAATTAATTTAGCCTTAATAGGTAATGCAGATTTTTTTCGAAAAAATAAGTAAAAACCTACATTTTATAAAAATCAATTATATACTCGTAAATAAACACAAATATTTCCATTTTTAAAATGTTTAATAGCTGTTTGCATCGCTTCTACTTAAATAACTTAACAGTGGAACTTAAATTTTAAAAATGTATTGGAACGTCACCGTATACTGTTATACTTAAGGTAGTGTACTTTAAGCCTCAGATTTCTGGAGCTTAAGGTGCATTTAACCTTTAATGATTTGTTGAGTGATAGATTGACAAATGATTTTAGTATATATATATACAGGGTGTAAATTTTAAAATGGTTCATAGGGCTATAACAAAGAAAAACAGTTTTTTAGATGCCAAAAGTTTCGATATTAATTTATTGAAAAAAGAAATAGTGCATATTACAAAGAAAAAAAAATACGAATTTTTTGATACCAAAAATTAAAAAATTTGCACAATTAAAAAAAAATATCAATAGTCGTGAAACTGACAGAAACAAAAAACAATTGTTGACTTGAGACGCGCATTAATAAACGTTTCATACACATTATTTGTTAAATTATTATTATTATTTTTGTTGTATTAAGAAGAAATCATGGATAATTTGTCTCATGAAGAAAAATTACAAATTATTAAATGGTTTTAATTGTTCCCTTGTAGTTTGCAGTCTTTCTCGTTTCTTATAACTTATTACTTATTACATGTAGATCATCTTTAATTTGTAAATACCTATTACAATAAATAATAATTGTTTCTTGAATATCATAGTGTTTACTTTATTTTGTGTTATTTTGTATTAGTTCATAAATTAATAACTTTAATCTTTAATTGTCCCCTATCATGTTAGTAAAAAATGACAATGTTTGGTTACTGTCATTTTCATGGCTAATGATATTTTTTCTTAATTTTACAAATTTTTAAATTTATTTTCTGGCTTTGTATGAAACAGAAATGTAAGGTGTTTGATATTAAAATTTTTTTTTCTTTATAATAGGTACCAATTACTTTTTCAATAAATTAATATAGAAACTTTTGGCGTCTAAAAAACTGTTTTTCTATGTTATAGCCCTATGACCCGTTTTAAAATTTACACCCTGTATATATATAAGAGTATGAAATATTAATTTATTTAAAAAGTAAGTGAAAATAGTGTGTAAAGTCTAGTAAATAACAGCTCAACTAAGAAAAAAAAGATTAGTGTATTACTTATAACTGGTTTCTACATCAATTATTTTATTTATTGATCTTTAATTTACGAAGAAAGTTGTACACAGATCCATTTTTATTCACTTATTACCGTTTTAGGATACGGCAGTGATTTTTTTAACTACTATTCTATGCATCATCCATTGCAAAGACAAAGTTCATGCCCTCTCATTATTGTGAAAATTATATTAGTGCACGTAAATTGCAACTTCAGAGGCAGACGCAGGTTAATAACCCGGGTTTGAATTCGGTATTAATTTGAAATTAGCTTCAATTTATGCTTGTTTATTCGTTATGCTCATATGAGTACTCTTGAGTTGGTAATTTACAATAAAGTCCTAATTTGGTGTAGTCAATGAGATTATTAGCTGATATATGCAGGTTGTATATTCATTAAGCATACATGAGAAATGTAGTATTACTTTGTAATTACTCGAACTAAATTGTTTTAATGGAACCGTTGAAATGCTAGTACAAATATTAAACTAAAGAATACTACTGATAATCAGATAATAGTTCTAATGATTTTACTTGTATCAAATGAAACCATCTTGCTGCTACCACTATTCGAATAAGAAAATTAGAGATAGTTGGAAATCATTGATGCAAATAGGTAATATACAGGTTGTCTCTAACATAGGGGGACAAGGCTTAACCACAGATAAAATAAGACGATTTAACTAAACTCGCTTCTATCGGAAAGTGTACCGTTTAGCCAGTATTCTGCTTTAAAGTTCTTTATTATTTAAAACGTCAAATTTCAATCTAACTCATAAAAATATAATAATTCTTTATAATAAAGACATATTCCTCATTTGAATAAACATGCATTACTTAATTGGAATAATACTACCTTTTTTTTAGTTTAAGTTCTGTATTTATTATTTAAACCCAAAGTTTAAATAAATTAAAAGAAGAGATGAGTGAAATTAAAAATATTTTTTGAAGAATGGATATTCTGTGTCTTCTATTGAAAAATGTCTTAAAGCAAAAAGAACAACAAACAATGAAGAAGAAAGGAACGTATTATATGCATCGCTTCCTTATGTTAAAAACGTAACCGACAAGATTGGTAGAATTCTTCGTAAGAAGAACATGAATATTTCGTTTTCACCATATGTTAAACTTTGTCATATGTTCAAACAAGTGAAAGACGTCATCCCTCTTCAATCATCAGGGATTTACAGAATTCCATGTGTCTGCGGGAGAGTTTACATCGGCCAGACTGGTAGAACTGTCTCTACAAGATTGAGCGAACATCATCGATCGATCAGATTGAACCAGCCTGAGAAATCGTCCGTTGCAGAACATGCCTTGGAAGAATTCCACCAAATTAAATTTGAAGATACGAAAATAATTGCAAGACCTACTCGACTTAACAACAGATTAATTAGAGAAGCCATTGAGATTTATAAAACAAGAAATATCAATCTCAATCATTGTGACGTAATAGAACTTAGTCGCGCATGGCTTTCAATATTAAATATGTTGTAATTTGTAATATGTATACAATTTTTTCTAAACTTTTTCTAACATCTGTTAATAAAGAGTACGGCTGCGGTATTTCGCTACCGATAAAGTGTCTCTGAGTTATACAGATCACTTCTCTGCCAGTTTTTGGGACGGTTTTTCCTCTGGCAAAAGGAGATTTTTTCCTGAGAAGATGCATGTTCGCCGTCCATGTTATTGCCGGGCATGCGTATATTGTCTAGAAAATTGTATACATAAAAAAGGTAACATTTATGAACATTTCTTGTTACCTTGGTTACTTGTTGTTTTTGTTATTTAACATATTTATGTCAATGTATCCCCTGAAGAAGGCACCAGTTTATGGTGCCGGAACGTTGGGTTTAAATAATAAATACAGAACTTAAACTAAAAAAAAGGTAGTATTATTCCAATTAATAATATGAGTTCTGAAAGATATTTTAATAATGCATTACTTAATTTACATTTTACAAAAAAAAGACAAAATATGAATAAAATAATATTGTTTTCTATAATGTCATAAATCATTGCTACAAATTTACAGAAATTTTAAAATTGCTTTTTAAAATCGTGATAAAACTAGAAACAAGAATTTATTTTTGTCAGTATATATTTTCAATCACCCTGTATATCTGCACGAATCGATCACATTGCCGTTGTGCATATGATTTATTCATTGGTGTATCAAACATTCTAGCACTTAGTATGTGTACGTTTTCAGCGTGTGTTGTGCGGCATTTGACCCGGACCTGAGGTCCCTGGTGAGATCGCTGTTGCTGGTTTGATCCCAAGCGCATTCACTCAAATGTTAAAAGCCTTTTTGCTGTCGTCTATCCCTGAATCCTACCGCTGTATCCCTGCGTATTCTGTTTATCCCTGTTCGCTACGACGAACAACTTGTATCCTATTCCAGAATAGGTAGGTGAAATGGATGCAAATTGTAAAATTAGTAAAAAAGTTTCTTAGGTATATTAAACATTAAATTAATTATTAGCGATCACTGTCTTCTACAAATTGCAAAAACAGGGTTAAATATTTCATATTTTATATGTGTTCTTCGGGAAACAATAATGATATCTTTATTTTCTTTCTTAGTTATGATGACCACGTTAAAAATATTTGTACGAACTTAACCCTGCAGTGGTGGCTTCCAAAAATATAACGTTATATATATATATATATATATATATATATATATATATATATATATATATATATATATATATATAAATATATACAGGATTAGTGTAAAAAAAATGAGTGACGTATTCCTACACAGAAAAAAAATATTGAAATTTTGTCTAATTATAATTAGATATTTTATTAGGCAATACGTGTAATAATTATTATTTAGTCCAGTAGTAAATGTTGTCGCTTCCTTTAATTTTGTATTTAATTTTACTATAATTTGTTATTATAAATTTAGAAAATTTAACGAAATCAACTGAGATAATTAAATGAAATATTTAAAAATTATAATTAAACAAATTTCATATAAAGTTAAAGAAAATAAAACTATATAAAAAAATATTTCAACACGTGTATTCATTATCTATTTTTTACAATAAAATTTTAAATGTTTGAAGCAGTTTTTCTCGAAAGTAATATTTGTGGACATAATACATTCCAATACATAGTATGGATAAAGGTTATATTAACATGAGATAAATTTCTAATTAGTTTGTTAGTTGTAAATAAGCAACAATATTATAACTATCTGCAGTGACTGCAAAGTTATAATAATTTTCCTCATAAATGTACAATAAAATGTATAACAAATTTATGATTTCTGGTCTGCATACGAGGCACGTGTGCTAATGAAAACGTTGCATCTGACTTTCCTGTTATGTGTATATGTCAGATGTCTGCATAATCTAATTTGCATTGCTTTGCTACTTTCTGACCACATTCTGTATAATTTAGTTTTTTGAGAATTAATGGCTCAGTTAGTGTTACTATACAGGTATATCATTACCGATGTTTTTTTTCTTAGGGTAGGTTAGGTTATCTCTTATAATACTATTGACTATTTTCAACATTCACACATTTTCAACTTTCAATTATGTCAATCATATGTTGTACAATACTTCTCAAAAATATTAAACTTTTCATTCACAATTTTGTTAAGTTTCGCGGCATCAATCTGTGACGTCATTTAACGATGAATCCTATAGTGCGAACAAGTTAGATGGTATATAGCTGACATCATTTACTTTTCGTTTCTATTGTTGTTAATATGATTAATAATTATTTAATTTAATAGAGATGTTCAACTATTAATGAATTAATGTGAGTCACTGCTTCTTTTGTAAACTATAAATATTCACTATGTTTTCTTTTTTATTTTGTCGCTCTTATACATAGGTATGTTTCTTGAAACGTCTATGGAGGTCATACGTATAAGACATTTCGTCGGATTTCTGGTAAAAAGACTTAACCGCCAAAAAATGATAAAATGAGTTATGCACATAAACGGATACCTCTCTTCACGACGCATGCTCTAAACACAATATCTGAGCGCCAAAAAATTTATGTTAGAAGGTAATTCATTCTAAAGTTTCGTAAACGCCATCTGACACTATTTGATGCGCACAGAAATTTTATAGAAATGTCTTAAACGCCATTCTGTGTTAATGTAATGGGAGATGTTAACGAGTTGTGTTCCACAAAAGTTAATTTATTTTGATATTATTTATTAATCTGGTGTTCACAACTATATAAATATTAAAAATTTAGGTATTAAGCTATATTGAACAAAAAAAAAAACATTTTTATTAAATATTTCATGATATATGCTTCAAAATGTTGCGAAAGTATGTTGAAAAATGTATAAAATATTAATCTCATCGATATAACACAATATCTTGTTAAATAAATCAATATTGTAAATAAAAACAAGTTTTTCCTGTTGATCTCAAAACTAGTCAAAAGGCGGTTAAGTCTTTTTACCAGAAATCCGACGATTTGTAGCCAAACATATTGTCAAGTTCCTTCTTGGTTATCTGATTGTTTTATTATTGTTAACAAGTAAACTTATACATTTATTAAAATGGTGTGTGTAAATATATATTAAAGACATTTGTCAAAAATGGTTCCGAAATTTTGAACAGTAGTTTCAAATTTGGCAACTGGAGAGAAGTTAAGTAACGACACGAGAAAATTAAAATTTTATTGCTAATTTCAAAAATTCGTAGTTTCAATATTATGTACTTTTGGAAGGAAAATATGAAGCAACATTAATAACTTTTTCAGAAGAAAATGTGAGAATACCCCTTCTGTTGGTTGTTTATGTTTTTTTTAGTCTGATGGAAGTCTGGGGATGTTGACAAGTTGTCGAATTTTGTGAAGTTGAAAGACTTTATTAAATGGCAAGTATTTTTTGTTTGGATTCTATTACATGAAGAATTGAATAAACACTTCACCCAAGTCTTCTCGTTTCCTTAACTAAACACGCACAATGTGGCTAATGATGCGCACTATGATTTCATGCGTACAAATATTTATCTTTACACTAAACACGGCGCTGGTTTAGATTAAAGATATATAGGATCGGTATACATTAGTTGAATTCACTTCAGAAAACGATTTCAGTATGACGCTGTCGGTAATAGCATTTATATTTTTTGTTAGTAACTTAATGAAATAATCAATTAAATATTACTAGATAAAACAAAGTATTGCTAAACTTGCCGTATGTAAATAAATTAAAAACAATTTTTCCTAACTGTACTAAAAGGAAGTTCGTACAGTAAGTTGCATTATAAAACTAAAATGGAGTCTTCAGGTAAAGTTATAACTAAAGAAAAAACCCCTTAACCTTAACAATAAATTTAAAAACTATATACGTATTTCGAGAACTAAGTTCTCATCATCAGTAGAAACTACAAAGTGAAAACAGAGAAGTTAAGATTACTCAGCATGTAAACCATGCCAGAGGTCAAAACAGCTCTGAGGAATAAGTGAGAGAACACGGGTTATATAGGAACAGGAGTCATAGGTGAATGGATACCTAATTGGGTAACTAAGATTAAACAGAGTAACTGTCTTATATTAACTCATATAATTTAGAATTTGGGATGGGACCTAGGTCCGCGTTCATCAATATTTGCTGGGATTTGAACCTATGACATTCGTTCTAGACCTAGGAATGCCCTGGGTTCAACTCCCAGCGAGGACCAATTAATAATAACATTTGAATTCATAATTAATTGTACACACAGTTAATGCGCTTACAATTGTGCAATGTCCATAAAGTCATATCCAAACCACAGTCGAATAAAAAAACTTTAATCCGAATTTGACATCATTAAAATTTGAAACTGAGTTAAAAAAGAACAAAAACAAAATACACCACTACCACAATTCGATATTTATTGAAACGAGAATTAATATATAATCTGCAAAAACAGGGATTTGTTTTTCATAAATTCGGAAAGTTTACGTCGACATCTGCTAAACCGGAAGAATAAATGTAAACGCCATGTTGAAAAACTGAAATATTACACTGAATGATTTATTATCTGAAAGTATTTGCTACTACAGAGAAACGTCTAATTTTTATGCAATAAATATACAGCAAATCTTACTCAGATTTACAAAGATAAATGATTCGTTTTCAATAAAATATTTTTCAATTTCAATTTTCATTTCATTTAAGATAATGGTTTTCGAATATATCAACTAGGTACTATAAATTCATATCTAGACGAAAATATTAATGTTAAAATCTTGCGAAGTGAATGAATTATTATCATTAATTTGTAAGCCAAAATTAGACATACTTTGCTTTTATTTTATTTTTTATTATAAATAGGCAAATAAATAGAAAAGTATCATCTAAGCTTATTTCCCATTTATGGGTGTGTCAATATGTCTTTTTCCAGATTTCCGTTTTTACAATTTAATATACCTTTGAGTTGAGGGCACAAGGAACTCAAAGTTATTATCAAGTATGACATATTGGACGAATATGAACCTGTACCATTATACCCGGTCATTTAACACAATCAGCCACACAACCTTATACAGTTGTCCGGATTTCGAAGGCCTCCTTTTGGATCTTGTACTAAACTACACGAAATAGGAATTCGATTAAAAAATTTGCATTTTGAAATAACTCTTAAATTTAATAATCTAGAAAAATGTTTCATATAAAAAATAAATATATTTTTGTTGTTTATGAAGTGGCATATGAAAACAACTGTTCTATTGGTAAATTTTTGTTATAACAAAGTTTTTACCTTCCGTCACCTTTAGGTAAGGAAGGTATTGTCTTTGGTCAAAAAATTCGTTGGTGAGGTTTTAATGAATAAGCACGTTTTATGGCCCCTATAATACGAATTTACTATTTTTAAGATGATGTCTGTATGTATGTGTGTGTGTGTGTGTGTGTCCGTGTGTGTGTACGTGTGTGACAAATTTTTCTCCGACGATAACTCCAATAATACTACAATTCTAAAAACTATAATTCTTTCGTATTCCTCTTATTTACATCCATATAAAGAGCTGATTAGATTTTGGTTATAATTTATCCACCGGAAGTACCCTTATTTGAAGTTTTTAACAGTTTTTCTTGAAAAAACGCAGTTAAATATTATTTTTCGACATTTTGTAATTATCAATATGAAAGAATATCTTATTCTCTATACGGTTTGATTATGCAGTTTCGTTCGTATTCAATAGATATAGAGTTATAGAGACATTAAGAGAGATTAACTTTCAAAAATTAGTCAGCTTTGTTAAAATTATGGAAACAACAGATATATTCAGAAAAATTTAATTGACAGATGTCAGTGTCAAATGCAAAACCAAAGTTGAAAGTATAGGGTCAGAAAGTTGTTGTGTAAACGTGATAGAGTGTCCCTCCAAAGAGAAGAAGATGGAAGGACTGTGTAGTAGAAGATTTGAGAGAGAAAGAATTGTGTGAAGAAGATGCGTTGGACAGGAATGATTAAAAGAGAAGAGTAAGAAACAGCGACCCTTAATAAAATAGGGAAAGGAACTTTCGGTATAGAATTTGTAAAAAATAGTGTGTTCGTGTTACAATTTTATAGGATATACAGAATCTTTTTCAAGGAACTTTTGGTACGGGATATATACAAAATACATCGAATTGACGGAAGGTTTTGTGCTGGCCACAACAGATTTTTGTAATAGTTCCACTCATATTAGATCTGTTACAATTGGTGTAACGGATATTCTATTTCAAATTTATTTCACCCGTTAAATTTCAGATTTTACATTAATTCCTTTTTTTCCATATTGTGGTGTGAAGATGTATGGTTAGTAAGAATGTTCTTAAAAGAATGGAGTGACTGAGCTGAACTCTTATGTGGACGAGGTGAAAGAAGTATGCTTGGACAGGAATGTGTGGCGAAGGATGATAGTTGCGTAACTATTATTGTGGTCCAGATGCAGTTATTCGCTACCGAAAATTGGTCACTTTAATATGTTCTTATATATGAATGCGTTGATGATTATGGAAAGAAGAATGTTGTTAAAGAATGACGTGAGTCAGCTGAGCTCTTACTCTTTTTCTTATCCTTTTTCTTATTGTTTCTATTGTTTTCTGGTTTTTGCTAACTCCATATTTTATTATTTACTTTTTGGGAAATATCTGTAATATTTACACTTTATGGGATTTGAAAGCTGTCTTGGAGACAGTACCTGAGGTTACGTTGTGCTATTTGAAAAATTGAAAATAATTTTCAAGTTTCAAGTTTGATGTCAGTAGGCATCGAACCGATCTTCTGAAGTGGTAGCCTTTCGCATCCAGCTAAGCTACACCCAACAAAAATTGTTATTGAAAAATTAATACCTAAAACGTGCTTCATCATCTCTACTGAAATTACATTACTTTTCGAGTAAAGGCTTATAATAATACTTATTTTGGAAGAGAAGTATATAATTGAGTAAAGTGAATTATGAAATGAAACTGATACGGAAGGGGAAATGCGCGCTTGAAAATATGTCATCTTTTGCAATGGGCCAACGTCCGCGTCGGTGTTCACGTCCGCCGTCCGTGTTCCGCGTTCGGATAAATAATGAAATTAAACTCGCGCTTCGTCACACTTCTAATTTGGGTATGACAGTTCTGCTGACGCAGATTTTAGAATGTGATATATGTTAGTGCTCGTAAACCGCTCGTCTCATCATTATTCTACCTCATACTATTCTTCAACGCACGTTTGCTTTTTTTTATTATTTTTTAAAACAGTTTGATTAGTATATGAGACAATTCTTATTTACTACAATAAAAAGTAGAACCATGGGCTTTGTTTCAATAAATACCAAGACAAGAATATATAATATTAGTGGGTGATCCAATTTGAGTTTCCTATATTTGCAGCACTATAAGTCAAACAACAGTCAATTAGCAATTAGCAATATATAACTTTACATTTACGAAATGGATCATGTACAGCGATGAATTTACACAGATTGCGTTTTAGGACACCAAGAATTTGATGCTGATTTTTCAGGGAAAATCTTCTTCTCTGATAAGGCACATTTTCACCTCTCTGGATATGTTAATAAGCAAAATTGAAGCATATGGGGCGAGGAAAATCCCCAGGTCTTAATTTCGACTTTTTATAACATTGAGCACGAATCAGTTATTAGTGATTAACATGGGAAATAATTATTTGCTTTTCATTATTATTTTGAATTCATTCGTTTGTTGAAAATGTTGCTCTTATTTTTTTTATTATTAATCTAACCTATTGGATCGTACATGGTACATCCTAATTACAGAAAGATTATATATGACCAAAAACTTAATTCGACATAATATAAAAAACAATTTATAAATTTATTTAGTTACCTAATCGCCTTATTTAAATAACCAAATCACGTATAATATGAATTTAAATTTGTTGTGTTCAATGTGAATAGAAAATTTATATCGTTTTAAACGTCAAAAACAAATTGAAAAAATATCTACATATTACAGGCAAAAGTATGCTTGTATTAGTAGTACAATAGATAATTTCTATTTAAAAATCAGCTTTAATAGAATTAACATAAAAAGAAAATTCCATTTATTTCATTGTATGAACAAAGTGCAGAGATACTCTTAATGAAACTTTCTATACTGGGTGTTTCCCGAATCCCGAGTATGGTACACTTTGATTATTTTCTTCATTATTGGAAATAGATAAAATCATGTAAATGAAAGTTATAGGGAATCGAGAAAAACATTCAATTATTTAAGGAAAAAAATCAAACCAGTGGTTCTCAAACTAGGCACAAAGTTATATTATTTTTAAATAATAATCGGTAAATCAATTTAGCTCATATGTTTCGTACTTCTCGATGATCCTGTCGGTCTTTGCAGCAGTGATGGATGGAAGAAAAACAATTTTTTTTAAATTCTTGATGATAGAAATAAGCTGATAAAGATACATAGAAATACAGGTGTCTAAAAACTCGCGCCCCAGAGCGAATGAGAAAACACGAGACTGCACTCGGATGTATAATTTCGAAGAAAAAAAAATCTAGCTTAAAATTAAAAGATATTAGAGAAAAGACGTCTTAAAATTGACCAATCAGAGACCTACACCTTTAACGTGTGTTTGCCGTAATTTTACGTTACTACGGTTTTATACAAATCAAATCTTCTTTAAAATATGTGGGCGACTGTAGTTTTCGAAAGATGTCAGTGTCAAATTAAATTTGACAAGGTGAATAATAAAGGAAAATTCTTACCATGTATTCAGCCGCTGATTACTTATAAATGATTATAATTTTCGGAGAATGTGGACAATGATATTTTCGTTTAAGACATTTTACACAGCTGCTACAACACGTTGCACTGTACGATATAAATGATGATCTCGGATGACACCTTCGCTAACTTAAATTTGTTGACAGTGAAAAGTCAACTCTAAAGTGTCAAAATTACAGTAAGTCAAACAAATTTTGTAACTCACTAGTAGTATTTTTAAAACCTAGCAACCAGTTTTATTTTGTAATAATATTATCACACCTCAAGATATCCTTCCGGGATTATCTTCTATTTGTTTTTTAGTTAGTCTGGGGCGCGAGTTGTGAGACAGCCTGTATACCCAATGAACCCAGGACCTTCGCTATACAAAGCGACAGCGCTACTACTACACTACCTGTGTAAAAAATAATTAAAATGTAGTCGTGTAAATGTGAAAAATTTCATTTCACTCTAATGCGGATGACGAGAATTTGAAAAACTTATTTACCAAGTATTCAATGAACTGTTTCATAACAATATAAATGCGCAATAAGTTCTCTGACTTGTCCGAGCGAAGAACTGGCAATTCTCAGAACTATGAATTTCAGAATTTCAGAGTTAGAACATTTCTAGGAAATCGAACTTACATGCTTGTTTATAAACTTCTTAGTAGGGGTCGTTCTCTCCTCCAGCACAGTAGCAAATTAGAATATTGGTTATTTCTATTATCATAAACTTAAAACTGTAGACTACAATAAAGTTTAAAAAACATAACATCAATATTTTAATGCCATTAAGCTCGCCTTAATATCTATGTCATACATGTGTTCTTACTAGTGCTGTGAGGATCCGACAAAACATGGATCCGAGGTCCCGGATTTCAAAATATCCGGTTCCTCGGATATCCGATGTTCGGATATTGAAGCGGATATCCGTAAATTTAACTCGGATTTGGATTTGGATCCGGATCCTGGTTTGGGTCCGGATCCTATTCGGATCCGGATTCGATGTGTTGTTTACGGACCCGGATCCGTATATCCGAATTTTAATTCTGGATCCGATTCATTATTTTGAATGTAAAGGCAAACATCTGGAAGTGAGTTCAAATTCAAACCGTTACAGTGGGCCTGTTTATCTCTACAGCGGTCTGTAAACAGCAATAAGTTTTATAATACCCCTCTAAAATAGACAGGGAGCTGGTGCAAATACGAGAAGGATATTTCTTAAAATATTGAATTCTGTAGTTCTAAAATTTTAACATTCATTACAACAAATACTTCAAAGAAAACGAGATTAAGATTAAATTTGAGAAATAATGGTTACAGGTTCATTGCAAGTGTCGAAATACCTATTTATTTATATCGTGCACGTGTTTCACATAAAAGGGAATGTTCTTCCATGTCTAAAATCCGATACTCATACTCATATTCGGATCCGGATCCAAAATCCAATATTCAGATTCGGATCCAAAATCAGATACTCAGATCCGAATCCAAAATCCAGTACTCAGATCCGGATCTAAAATCCGATACTGAGATTTGGATCCGAGATCCGGATAGTTCAACATTCAATTATCCGGATATTTTTGGATCCGAAACCAAAACAATCCGGATCCGGATCCCACCACTAGTTCTTACAAATTCTTACCTACTACTTTCAAGCCTTCTACTTTCGACTTTTTAAAATCCAGAATCATTTTTCAAGTAAATGAATGCAGACAATAACGAAACAACGAAGGTAAAACAAATAATACTTGCTTGAATTTATAATGGCATGTCCGATAGATATCATGTGCGTGTGTATGAAAGTGAAAGATATGTCGAGTGATAATCAAAACCTTGGTCTTAATATACGTATTCTTTTTAACTTCCAAAGGTTCCTCCACCGTACTAACAAATTAGAAAATGGGTCATTTATATTAAAACTAAAACTTAAAACTGTATGTTAAGGATTATCAAATCTGTTTGAGAACAAAATTAGGTTAATATTTACATCACAGAATATTAGAAGAAAGATTACGGCTAAACGAGAAACGATTAAGACTTTCTACTTGCTTTAAAATTAGGTGATTTTTTTATGATATTATTAATTATAAAAAAAATAATGGAGGACCCCAACCTCTTAATTGAAAACCTGTGTATTGCGGCTGAAAAATTTTAAGGATAAAATGAACATGTGAAGTGGCACGCAGGAGCTAAGGTCTCATCAAATGACTACTTTTATAGTTTCATAAGGATCTTCTCTTCACAATCATTCTCTTAACAGCCGCTCTCATTAAGACCCGTTTCAAACAAGCTCACTCATAACTACTATACTGCAAACAGTAAGAAGTAAGACAGATATAACTTTAAACCGTTCCTATTAATAACCAAGTATAGACTTTCTGTACTATAATAACAAAATTATTTGTTTAAATGTGATTCTTTCTGTAATTCAATTTCTAATCGTTTATACCCAACTTCTTCTTCTCGTCAACAACATAAAATATTTCGAAAGGTTTATTTTAACTCATAGTAAAATCTACCTTAACACAGATATACAGTAGAATTCACGATTTAAAATTTAAAATAATTAACTTTTTCACATTAAGTTAAACATTTAAGTACGTATTTAGAAAACGGCGCTGGCGTTGCTAATGCCCGGGATTCGGGAGTATTCAAAAGCAATGGGCTACTTGCGTGGTACTGAAAATCCGATTTCTGTCACTATATACGTAATGTTATACATATTGAAAACATATATAAAAATATAAATTTTATTTTAAAATAATTATTTATTTTTTACTAAATTAAGAAAGAAAATTTTCTGTGATGTCTTTATATTGAACTGGGGAGGGGAAGCATATTTAAGAATGTTATCAATAGATGGCACGACGTGCGAGAAAGTTTTAATTTGAATTTGACATTAGTTCATTTTTTTCTCTCTCTGGTCTCTCAAATGCATTAATTACTTTATAAATAAACACGTAGGTAATTACATGTAATTTAAAATATCGATACCAAAAAGATAAACTAAAATACTAACCTCCAAACTATTGTTGAAACGTCAAACAGGTGATCTACATTACAAACATGACATTACTATGGGGCGGCACCACGCTGTGGCTTTACGGCCATTTATTGGTGCGGCGTAATTCTACGTCATATATGGCGGTAATTCAAATAATCAAATTTCATTATTTTTTTTTCTGGCTAATTAATAAAAATTTTGTCAAAAGAAAAAATATGGGTAGCAAGTTTTTACCTTCTCTTCAAAAATATTAAATAAA
Source organism: Ophonus ardosiacus (assembly GCA_943142095.1). NCBI lineage: Eukaryota > Metazoa > Arthropoda > Insecta > Coleoptera > Carabidae > Ophonus > Ophonus ardosiacus. The sequence continues at coordinate 43,209,220 of OW964833.1, read as the reverse complement.
AAAAAGGTACGCAAGTAGCCCATTGGGAGTGCTCCTACAAAATAAAAAGGGGAGTATGAATCGTCACCAATTTTTTTTTTATAAATCATTTTCAAAATTTGCATAAGAGAAGCATTGGCATTGGTTTCGTGAACGGCCAACAGCGGCGCTAGTATTGCTAATGACCAGGATTCGGAAGTATTAGCAAGAACTCAGGAGTGCGCCCATAAAATAAAAACGCGAGTAGAATCGTCACCAAATTTACAGTGTATTGATTATCATAACCTTTTTCGCTTTACTTTGTTGTTTAACAGTTACTCATTGTTGTTGTGCTGTTATTTATCGTTTCTCGAGCTTATTGATTATCGTTGATTATCGAATGCGTCGATCAACATAACCTTTTCCGTTTTATTTTGTTACCTACCTTTCTTAATTATTAATGGAAATCTTTAAAGAAATCATTACGTATGTCTGCATAGTTCATTGAGATTGAAAGATCAAATTAAGAACATTAGTTAAGTAGCGTTGGAAGCAAATTTATATGCAGATATTGGTCTTAATGGATTATATTGGTTGTTTAAAGAGAGCACACAAGCACGTGCTGTGCTTGTGTGCAATATTAATCATCCATGAGCCCGTGCGACTACCCTGGTGTCAGAACTAGAATTGATGATTCCAAACATCAACAATCGGACAACAAAACCGTTCCATTTTTATAACGCAATTTCATTCTCTACCTTATTATGGTAATACCTTTTCTTTTTTTCGTCACAATATTAGAAATTGCTTCTATTTATTTCACACATACACATAACAAACACAATTTTCTCTAAAATATTACTTCTATCAGGGTTATTAATTTTAAGCATTCAATGATTTCTATATGTTTTTTCTCTTGCACCTTTTTCGAACATTATTAATGTTTTCTATATGTTTTTCTTTTGTACGTACCTTCCTATTGTGTGTAAAATTAACTAATTACTACCAAGTTCATAACTGTTCTCATTTTTTAAGTTTTTTCCCAAAAAGTCATAAATACTTGCATTTGGTTAAAAAGATGAAAATATTCAAAAATCTAATTTTCATGTATCTCATACTCCCTAATGATCTGATTTCAAATAATGAAAACGCAGGTCGATATCTCTTTTAGTTTTGCAGTTATTCAACCTCAAATGTTTTCTCAAAATTACCCATTTCTGTGCGAGATCTCTACCCATTTTTTAATTATTGCCCCTAAAGTCAATATACCCCACATTTAGATAAAAACTTCAAAATTTTCAAAAATCTAATTTTTATGTATCTAGATACTTCTCAATGCGCTGATTCCAAATTTTGAAACCGCAGGTCGATATCTCGTTTCGTTCTCGAGATATTTAGATTTAAAGTTTTGCTCAAAACAGCCCATTTTTGGGTATTAACCCAAAAATGGGTCGAGATATGAATTTGGCGACATCACCATTCGATTCTACGGACAAAAATACATAAGTATATCAATTTTTATAATTTTTGTCCAACCGGTTCATTTTTTATGAATAAAAGCTTGAAAACCCCTGAAAATGGCTAAAATCTGAAAAAATCGTAAGGGGTACCCCTTACGATTTTTGCGATTTTTGGCCATTTTGAGTTATTTTGCTTTAGAGACTGTATGCGGTGTTCAAAAATTATGAAAATTGGTATACTTATGTAATTTTGCCCGTAGAATCGAATGATGAGATCTATAAATTCATATCTCCACCCATTTTTGGGTTATTACCCAAAAATGGGCAGTTTTGAGCAAAACTTTGAATCTAAATATCTCGAGAACGAAAAGAGATATCGACCTGCGGTTTCAAAATTTAGAATCAGCGCATTGAGAATTATCTAGATACATGAAAATTAGATTTTTGTAAATTTTGAAGTTTTTATCTGAATAAGGGGTATATTGACTTTTGGGACATTAATTCAAAAACGGTTAGAGATATAAACTTACTAGTAATATTATTTGATCGCAAAGACAAAATGTTACGTAAGTATACGTATATTTAGAGCATTTGAACAACTGAGTGAATTTTTGGAAATTAAATTCGTTAAATTCTTTTATATAAAAAAGTATTAAGTTAACATGATAACAAAAATGAGCAATCATTTTAAAATTGAACTTTTATATTAATTTGGTTTTTATTTATTTACATTTGTAAAACAAATTAATGAAAGGAGCAGGTAGGTATTTATGTTGATTCTATGGGAACTGAACCAGAGTTACCTGCTGCACAAACTCAAACCAAAAGTGGTGAAGGTCTATAAATAAACAACAGGAGTAAATGCGTTTGAGAAATTGAAATGCATTTGAATGAATGTAAAATGTTGGTTCGCTTGGCTTAAATATCTCTGGTGACTGTTGACCCTTCAAAGTAAATAAAGTGAGTGAATTATTTGAATGCGACTGCTTATTTCCTCCGCTGATTCGTGCCAGCCTTTCACTTCGACTCAAAAGAAATGACAAATGATTACAGTTAAAAAATGCAAAATGTATAAGTACATGTACATCAATATGGAAATGAAAATGAAAATATTAGTCAATAGGGGATTCCAGCTCAATCGAATTAAAGGAAAATAATAATAAAAAATACGAATGTATATGCTGAATAACGAATATTAAAAAAAAATGAAATGGTATAATTGAGATATTTCGGAAATAAGGGGTTTTTTGACATAGCGCTTCGACACTAATATGAAATCAATATATAATATTTTGATTGGCGACCGAAAGACCGCCTATACATGCATAACAAATAGCGTGTTAGGAGGTGGGGGTTACTACCAATGGAAGTTAAGAAATTCAAATTCGAAAGGAGGGGCTAACATTCCTGTACTGCAGTTTTCAAACAGTTTTTATTTTAACATACATTTCTTGCATTAAACTTAATAATTTAAGTACACCTGTAATTATAAAGTATGTAGACTTATACAGTGTTATAATATTCATATATTTTATGTAAATATAACTTAAAATAGCATATATTTCAAGAACATTTAGGTCCATGATGAAAACAATTTGATAAAAAACACATAAGCGTGACGTCACGTCAATCTTTTCAAAATTCGGGAGACCATAACTCGCTTATTAATAGGATTTTTTCGCCGGATTTTCATCAATAGTCTTAGTTTTCCTAATATTTTCAGATGAAATTATAAAAAAAAAATGGTAGTGGTAAATATGTATGAAAATAAGGAAAAACTTTTCAAAAAATAATCCTTATGACATGCACTCTTAGAAATTCTGTTTAAAATAAACAGTTAAATTGGTTTATATAGGTCCACACCAAGTTGTGTAAATTTAACCACTTACAAATTTGGTATAAAAGTACACGTTGAAGTGGTTCAAAATTGAATACGAATATTTCGTAACATAGCTCCAGCTAATGTATTTTAACTATGCAATGATGTTACAAGATACATACATATATGTAATGTATTATAAATGAATAAAAACAATGGTTCGAATTCTACACTCTTCTTTAACTAAAGAAGCGTGTTTAAAAATAACAAATAAAGAGAGACATGTGCATTGATACATTAATAAGAGAAAGACGCAAGCTATTTCCAGAGTTACTAGAGACGATCACTACACTAGTGAAAAGTGCTGAATTCGGGCCATTGTGTTTAAAGATCTCATTTATAGAAAGCATTTTCCATAGATTAAATGATGAAATAGTACTTACCAGGTATCTTCATCTTCATCTTCATATCTGATGTCTTCGTTTAAAAAAATATATATATATATTTCACTTTGAATGTTAGTTTGTATTATCATTTAATACACGAAACACGGAAATAGACAACCGAACCGAAGTACCTCAACAAACTAAACTATCGTGCAATTTTTAACTTGTTTCATTAGGAACTCGACAAAACTGATCAGAGTGTAGAATGAAATTTCTTTAAATTATTACTATAAATATTGTATATTTTTATAAATTATTTAACAATACAATTTTTACTACATTTTATTATTTCCAATTAGCAAATTTTACAAAATTTAATGTTGATTTTTACACTAATATATTTCACCACTTTTACATGACTAAAATTTCTTAGAGTATGTGTTAAATATGGATTTATACATTAAAACCTTCGCTGCCATGGCGGACATCGTGATATTTCGTTGTGCGCCAAGGCGGACACCGGTGTCCGCCAGCGTTTTTCTTGCTTTACGCCAAGCAGACAAAATGTATTGGAAGAAGCATTGAATATGTGTCTGCTGTGGCGCCCTAGCATACTTTGACTATCTTGGTTTTTCGATATGTCTTATAGTAACAGTTTTAGAGATGTGTCCGCTATTTGTGTACGCTCTGGCGTACAGAGGATAAATTAATATTTTTATTTTAAGAGGCCAAGCGGACACGGTAAAAAAAATCAGGTATACACATATGAGTAAATCCGTATTATAAAAAGCAGTTTGTGAAAAATAAATATAGAGTCTTTATTAATAACGTTACAATATTATAAAAAATAAGTTATATTAAAAGAAGAGAAGGCATCTCCATAGCCATATTTACAATTATTTTTTTTTGCACGTTCTGACATGATTTAGATACAGCCCTAATGACTGATTATCCTACTCTGATGAAAAGAAACTTAAAGAATACAACAATTCAACATTATTGCGCATATTGTTCATACAAGTTTATTCGTGTCCGCCGATTCCGATGTGTCCGCTAAAGGTGTCTGCTGCGGCGCAGGAAAAAAGAAAAAAATGTGTTCACTATAACGCCTTGAGATCTAAAACCCAGTATGTAATAATACTACGCCAACGGCAGACACCGGTGTCCGCTCGTATTTTTATTAATAACTAATTACTGAATAAAGATAAAATAAAAATAAAACTACCAAACTACATAGAATTAACCCTATTATAAGGTATCAGTTCTGGTCTGCAGGGATAATTTTGAAAAGACCGCTTGGCAGCGAAGGTGTTAATTTAAAAAAATTGGATCCATTTAAATATAAATTTATTTTAATTTATTAAAAAATCTTTCAGAACACATAATACACTAGGAAAAATACAACCTTTTTAGTTTTCGTTCTGTAATAATTTATTATTTCCAACGTTTCGGCACCATTAACTGATGCTTTCTTTAGGGAAAATGACAAAGCTTTAGTCTCGTAATTTATTTGTCATTAAGTTAATGGTGCCGAAACGTTGGAAATAATAAATTATTACAGAACGAAAACTAAAAAGGTTGTATTATTCCTAAATTTATTTTCTTTGAAAAAAAAATGCTGTCGATACCGTACTATTAATTATTTATAATTGCTTTAGAATTCTTGGTTATTTTAACCGATCGTGAAATATTGGTTCGTTATTGGTAGGTATTTTTCCTTCACGTAGCTGTCATCCATAAAATATTGAATGGAAGTATACAGTTTTTACAGGAATGTAGAAAAAGAAAAGTTTATTATGATTATGTCAGACAAAGTTTAAATTTCCACAACAAAATGCCTGATAAACCAACATTTACTTTACATCATGTACGCAAAATGTTATTACAGTTCTAAGTAGTTTTATTTCTTGAGTGAAAACTTTATTTCAACATATGTTGAAACAACCATCGACGAGTTCGAGCACTTCTAGTTCTTCGGTCATCGCAAAAAAATTACGTAGGAAGGTTTGAAACGGTCGAGGAACATCTAAACTTCGGAATTTGGACGAGGAGTGGTCGTTTCAACATATGTTAAAATAAACTTATTTATTCCCACTTTGAGTGTGTGAATTTGCTATCCGGACAACCTGCTCGCTCGAAGGAAGTTTTTGTGCAGCACAAGACCTCGTATCTGATAAGCAAGTGTTAATAACGGTGTTTAGACTGTTGCGATACCGTAACGCTCGCAAATTTAGATTACAGAGGGTTACGTTATTATTTTACTGCTAGAGGATGTGGTTAAATTAAGGAGTTTTCGCACAGTTTCACGGCAAATATGCAACAACGGTTGATAAACTACACAGTTCGAAAAAAAGAGTAAAAGTAAAATATTTTGTTGGAGTAACTACATTTTTATTCTTTTAAGTATAAAATTTTACTATTTCGTTTTGCATTTAGTACTTTCATTAAATGAGTAAAATTTTAGTAAGAGTAATAAGTACCGCTTTTATAGTAAATCAGAATAATACTCTTTATATTATTTCTTTTTAATCATTTATTTTTTTAAATCTGCGCCCAAAAAGTGTAAAGTGATTCAAATTGCACTAATTTGAATAATTTTTACACTTTTCTTAGTAATATACTTTTTTAAAATAAAATATTTAGTGAAATATAAATTTCATAAGGATAAAATATACTACTTTCAATGTAGAATCTATTACGAAAAGAGTACTTTTATTATTTTATACTAGTTATGCTAACTGTTTAGTTTGCATTTACTTTAACAAGAAACATTATAAGTACGCCGTTGATACAATTAATGAGATTTATATACTTACAGAAAGGAAGAATTAAAATATTATTATGAAGTATTATTGCCAATAAAGTTACAGATTTATAAATACCGTAGGAGTTTATGTATAAATAGTACCTACTGTAGATTATAACAGGTAAAATTGATTTTAAAGCAAAGTAAATATATATTATGTATGTAAGTACGTATAATATATATTTTTTTATAGGTTGGGATGATGAAACAAAAGAATGTTATAGGATATTTTCCTTCTGTTTCTACCATCACATCTTAATTGTATATTAATTATTACATTTAATATGTACCTACTTATAAGCAGAGCTGGGCAAGTTACTTTTAAAATGTAACTAGTTACAGTTACAGTTACTTCCAAAAAAAAGTAACTAAGTTACTTAAGTTCCAGTTACTTTGGCGAAAGAACTAAGTTATTTACTAGTTACTTATTAAAAGTAACTTAGTTACCTTGAGTTACTTTCTAACTACTTTTAATGGTGTGAAGTGTAGACTTTGATTGTTGACTTAGTTGTAGTATACATATCAGGGAGTTTTTGCACTAACTACGTTAACCTAAATTTTAACGTTATTGCTTGGCAACACCCAATCAGATTATTATTGGTAATGGACCTAGAGGGCTTTATTACCGCCTAGGTCCACGAGGCCACGGCCTAGGGCCCGCTTTGACAAGGGGCCCGCAGGGCTCGGTTGCTGTGATTTTTTAAAAATTTATTAATTTATTTTTCAATTTTGATTTCTTATACCAAGATATAAAGAATCTACTTTCTTTCTAACATGACATGACCATTATAATATATAAAACATGCAGACATTATTTCCTAGACTTATTAGTGGATAATGATTAATTTTTACTTTGACTAACTTAAGTTACATTCTAATTTCCGAGTAACTTTAAGTAACTTAAGTTACTCAAGTAACTAGTAACTAAAAACCGTAAAGTTACCAACTACTTTTCCGCAGCAAGTTAAGTTACAGTTACAGTTACCATATTTTAAAAAGTAACTAAGTTACGTTACAAGTTACGTAAAAGTAACTAGTTAGTAACTAAGTTACTAAAGTAACTAGTTACTGCCCAGCTCTGCTTATAAGTATATGTGTTTCTCAATATGTATTTTTTTAGATTAAGTTATTATATTTTATATTTAAAATTTTATAATATTTATTTCATTAAAGAAAAATTTATTTAATAAGAAAAAAAAAATTAATCAGATCCAGAATTACCCTTTTATACAGCAAATTTGAATACAGTTATTAGTAGTGAATTTTACGCTTTTATTAGTAAATAATATTACTAACTAAAGAATTAAAAACTATTATTTTCTTATAGTATATTTTTACTATTAATAAAGGTATTACATTTTACTTATATTAAGGAGTACAAATCACTTATTTGTAGAATAAAAATAAAGTACTCTTTTTGATTTACTCTTTTATTAGGAGTAGAACAATCTTCGGACTTATATGAGTATTTTAAAGAGTAAAATTTTTGAACTGTGTAGTTGAATCAGAAACATTAACACCCTCACAGAAAAAAAGAACTGAAATTTTGTCTAATTATGTTTAGTTATTATTTTATTAGGTAGTATATCTAATAATTTATATATAATTTACCAATCTTACTTTAGCATTTTAACTAATCCGAAATAGATAATAAATATTTTGTAAAGTCGTTAATTAAAATATGCAAATGGTTACTGTAATTACTTATTTTATTTAATCTTACTATATTTTGGGTTTCATTATTTTTGTTCTACAATTTTCGGTAATTTATCTAATGAATTAAGTAAATTAAATAGAAAATTTAAATACATTTTAGTTGCAGTCGTTATTTATACTACATAGAAAAATATCTTATGTAGACACCACATGACTTCCTTGTACGCCTGTTACACTATACCTACATATTTTGTTAATAATTAAAATATGTATTACAACAGACCCAATCATAAAATTGCACGTATTTGACATAATTTGACATCAACATTAATTTTTTTTTTGTTATTTTTGTCCTAATTCATAGCAAACTTAATTACAGAATACAAAGAGCTAAGTTAATTATACTTGATGTTTTCGACGTAGAATGCAATTCTCTAAAACTTTTATTTGAAGCATTTATTACTAAAATCAAAATAACACCATTTTTTCAAGAAAAACTGATAACAGCTTCAGGTAAAGTATCACTTCCGGTTAGACTATTTTAACCAAAATCTATTATTTTATTTCCATTGACATAAAATAATTGTATACCAAATTTGAAAAGTTTTGGATTATATTTTAATATAGTTTTTCATTAAAATCTATTATAGGCTTCAAGTAAAGTACCACTTCCGAAAGGTATGTAATGACCAAAAAGGGAGGTGCACAACTAGATGTTATAACAGTTCTAAATAGAAAATTTTAACTTTCTACGGCTTCCCGTTTTTCAGTTATGCGAGATACGTACAGACGTCACGACGAAATTAGTCAAAATGGATTCAGGGATGCTCAAAATGAATATTTCCGTTGAAATCTGGAAACCGAAATTTTTCGCGATTACAATACTTCCTTTACTTCGTACAAGGAAGTAACAAAAACCATCTAAATTGTAGTTAAATTAACTGAACAAATCTGTAGTTTTCAGACTACTAATATATTTTCATTAAATTATCTAAGTTGATTTAGTTAAATTTTCTAAATTTGTAATAACAAATTATAGTAAAATTAAATACAAAATTAGATTAAATGACTACATTTAGTATTGAACTAAACATAAATAAAGAAATTAACTAAATATATATTTAAATTTTCTATTTACTTACCTAATTCATTAGATAAATCACCGAAAATTGTAGGACGAAAATAATGAAGCCAAAATATAGTAAAATTAAATAAAATAAATTAACTATTTACATATTTAAATGAACGATTTTTTACAAAATATTTATTATCTCTTTCGGATTAGTTAAAATGCTAAATTAAGATTTGTAAATTATACTAAATTATTAGACATATTGTCTAATAAAATAATATCTAAGACAAAATTTCAATTCTTTTTTCTGTGTAATATGCACAGATTCGAAAGAAAGAGACAATTCATATTGAAAATATGATAAAAGTAGTCACTGAAATGATAGTTTACATTATTTTATTCGTACGTATTTATATTAAAATGTAAAGTTAGGTACTATCTTGGAAAATGAAATAAACTTCTAAAGTAAACAAAGCCTTGCTAAATGTAAATACCTACGCGAGAATTTAATTACATTCTCCATATCAAATTATTTGCGTTTGTGTTATATGAAATTAATTATTATTAAGAAGCATATAATAAAAAAAAAATCATTTGAAAATACGCAAACCGCTTTTACAAATAAATTTCTAATTTGTTTATTCTCATCTTTACATTTTGATTAAGTCTAGGAAAATAAAATCGGAAAATTTAATTAATGAAAGCACGGCACGCTGGAGAGAAGACTTGTTCTTTTAAATCAATTGCTTTTTATTTGATTTACATTCAGGCCATCAAATGATGAAACGAGATGCACATCGCTCTTTTCCTTTCCTTTACAATTTAAACAGGATGCTTATTAATCAGGCCAGGCCGCACTTTAATTATTATCAAATAAAGATCAGAAAAAATCTCAGTAGATATCTTCTTACATTATCAATTAAGACTTTATTCGTGTTGTTGTTAATTGCTTAATTAACTCGCCTTTCATAAGAAAAAGGTAGAAACTTTATCAGTTTCTACACCATTTACTCTCAAAGAAGCTCATATAGGAGGATTATTCAATTAGTGAAGGGACAAATATCCCACTTCAAAAACTGACTAAATAAAAACTACGGAAATTGGAAATCGTAAATTGTCATCCGTAATGTCTTTAATTCATACACAAGTTCGTTTTTAATTACACATTAATCTTCATTGACGTTCCCATTTAATTTACTACAAGGTATGTACGAGCGCTACGCCAAAAGAATTCGCCCACATCTATTTCTTATATTTTTTCATATAAAAGAAAATTGTTTACACTTATTCAATTATTATTCCTGAACTTACTTTTATGTTATTAGAGTGAAATAATTGCTTACATCAAATGCGCTATCATAATTAATAAACGTGTATCTACCTTGTAAAGAGAAGGGATGTAGGTGAATTCTTTTGGCGCAGGGCTCGTAGTATGCCATTATTTCAAAAAATGAACTTCAAGTATATTGTCAAATATAGATATCAACGCTCATTTCTTGAATTAAAGCATACTAAATCTAGCGTTATCTCATCTTAAAATTAACTTCATTCGGACACCATAAGCATAAATTTAAAATTATAACACTCAAAAATTCAGGATTTTATTCTCTAAACTTATATGTAGATAATTTTTGAAAAAAACCTGTTTGCCCATGCTACAGGCCTATAATTTTGTATTTTTTTATTTTACTCTATTTTAGTAAGTATACGGGTTTAATTCAATTGAGAGGGGATGTCTACTGGGTTTTTCTATCCGGTTAAAACTACAAAAACCCATATGGTTTTTTCCATTACAACCCTGGTAATTAGACACATCCTTTCTTAAACTCTTTAGATACTCGTTCTTTTATACACTCACTCCAGTCCAGGGATGGGCACGGAAAATACGTCACGTATTTTACGTTATTTTTTACGCGTAAAAAAATATTTTTTCAGCGACAATATTTGAGAATTTTTTACGTAGATAATATAAAATATTATTACCTTGAGTATATTTTTTTATAAAGATATTTTCTTTTAGACTGTACTGAATATTCCAGAATGAGCAGTCCACGTGACATCAACATATTTCTTTGATTCAGACAAACAATTTGGTACCTTCAAACTATCAACAATCAGATTAGTATATATATTCCTGAGACATAACCTCAAATGTCAAACTTTAAACAAATTTTACGTCAAAATTAGACTAAATACGTAAATTTGAAGCATATTATATTATATTTTTAAAATGTTTTATTATGTTTTACGTAAATTTTAGGCAGTTTTATTATTAATAACATACAGTTTCAAATAATTTGAAATAGTTTTAAAACATTAGCTTCAAACTTATTGTCAATGAATTTTTTACAAATTTTAAGCATTTTATGTTAATTTATCTATAATTCCAGAATGTATTTTGTTAATATTTTACAATAATTTCAGTCCCTTTCTTATAAACTAATCATAGTTTTAGTCGTTATAGAATATATATAAAATAGGATTAAGGAAAGTTACTGTAATGTAAAGCTTCATTCACCACTTTGAATAATTTGAATTTAAAAAATATGACATCATTCGCAATACATAATTTTTAATAGGATTCACAACCACTTTCATAACCAAAAAATTAAAGAATAATAGTAAGAAGTTTGTTTACATGTCAGCCATAGAATATCAAATATCCAGCTCATATAGATATGGACGAGCAGGTAATGTACAAATTTAAAATTGTAAATAACTATCACCTAATCACCAACTACATAAACAAATAATGACAAGTAGACAGAAGATAGTAATTTCAATTTCAAGTTTGAAGCTTACAAACTTCAAATTTTTCAAATTGAAATTGATTGTGAATGCTTATACATATATCCCATATGCAAACTTCAATTTTTTTAAAGTGAAATTGGTTGTGAAAGATACTTAACGTCGTTATGAAGAACTAAAATTATGCATTATCTACGTTTTTTACTTATTTAACATTTTTTACACGTAAACGTAAAAACATTTTTTTACGCATAAATGCACGTCCCTACTTCACACGTGTCAAAAGAAAAAAAAACTCGGGTCGAAAGCAACATTTATAAGCCTTGTTACATAGTATACTATTAAAAAAATACCGGTATTCAATTTTTAACATTATATCAATAATATAATAATATTTTCTCTAAATTTTGCCAAAGTTACATACCCCATTACTACTACTATGATTATTAGTGTGAATTTTTACTCTCTTAAAAGTTGTCAAATATTTTTAGCATTTACGGTTGAGGTATTACACCGAACGTATCTAAGTAAACAAATTAGTTAAAAATACTGGTATATTTGTATATTTGCATGACTTGTCCACATATTTCCTTATAACATCCCGGAAGTTTGTAAGTGATAAGAGATGTAGGGTCTGGTTCACTTCGCCTTTCGCTGTGTAAATGAGAATCCCTTCGCCTTTCCAGGTTTGTGTTTTGCTCGGGCTAACGATGGAAATTTCTTGCGCAAACAACATTACCCCACTGCTCGAAGCACTCTAACTGGACTGGCAATTTTTCCAAACAAAATATGTCTAATTTGCCAAGAGTACAATCTGGCTAAATGGCTCAGTCATGTCAATGAGTACGATTCATAGTACAACATAGATTCTGCAAATTAAAATGTGAAGCAATACTCACTACTTATTTTGAGTATCTTGGAAGACTCCCACTAAACAAAATAAATGGAGATTAATTTATTTCATTTTCCCTACAAGAATATTTTATTATCTACATTTACATTATGCTACAGGAAAAAATCTGTTGTGGCCAGCACAAGATCTCTCGCCATTTCCATATTAGGCTATGTAAGTATTGTATTGCACTTCGCTTTCGAAACGTCGTTTTATAACAAAATATTACAAAACTTTACCCAAATATTGTTTTTTATTGTATTTAACATGTCTTCTGCACACATATAATTCTAATTATATCTATTTTTCATTGTATGAGGCAGTTTCCCACAATTTTACCTATAATTTCAAATATTTAATTAATAAAACAATAAGAAAGATTAAATATACTTCCCAGAAAAAGCTATCAGAATGTCACTAAAACTGTTGATTTTTGACACTGACATGTGTCATTTACAAACTATGTTATAAACATTGGAATTTGTCAACTGGTTTCCTTAATGCCTTAGCCTCTGCGATTAGATTACTTTATAAATTATAGTGTCTTTATCTCTAAATCTATACAAGATATAATACAATTTTTAAGTGTATTAGATGGAGAATTTTATGTTCTTCAATATTTAATTAAAAAAAAACTCCCAAAAAAATACATTTAGAAGATTTTTTTCTAAGAAACTACTACTTCCGGTTGTTCAATTGTTACCAAAACATTTTCAGCTCTTCCCAAGAATGTCAAATTGAGGAAACTGCAGTTAAATATTTTTTAAGTCTTATAGTTTTTGAGGAATCGTGTCTACAACATCCAGATATACACATACATACACACACATCCACACACACACACACACACACACACACACATATCATTTTAAAACTGTTATAATCGAATTCTAGGGACCTTAATTCGTGCTTATTCAATAAAATCTGGATATGCGAATTTTAGCATGAATCCAATACCTCTCTTAGCGAGAGGTAAAAAATTGTACGAAACCAAAACAAAACAATAAATAGACAGAATTGGTGACTGGCACTGCCAAACATACGACTCTAAAATGTAAAATCATACTTTTGTAACTAAAGCTTTTCTCTCTATTTAAAGTAAAAAATGCTTCGAATAAAAGTTGTAAAGAATAAAATTCTTCATGGGAATCAGTATTCATTTTGCATGCTCTTTAACGGCAGAATTTAGGTATGATAATGTCGAAAATCATTCCAAAAATAGCGTTAGTTTGTGGTGGCCAAAAAAAATCTAAAAATTATGTCTTTTCTATGCCAGGTTTGGTAATTTGGAGGTCATAATTTTGTGAAATAATATCGTCGAATAGAGGTAATGTTGTATGTCGAATGTTGAATTATGTGTATGGGAATGGAGCCATACCATACTTTTGTACGAAAATAAATTTATAATAATTGTAAATTTCTGCAAATTGCATAGTTTATAATGAGTATGATACCACGCACAACACTATCGCTTTTTAAGACTCTTCTCTTAGTTGTTAGGACATGAATTTATGACCTTCCGCTAAGCGAACGCGCGAACGATTTTACTGCGACTACGGTACGTTTCATTGTAACAATGTACAAGCTGAATTTACAAAACAGTGTTATTGCGCTGTGACGTCACCGTGGCTCATACGTTCATCTATTAACGTTTTTCTTTCCTACGCCATCTATCTTTAGAGCTGATGACCGTAGCTTTACACAAACTTGAACGCTCAATCTCCGCAAAAAAAACTAATGTATTCCTTTATAGAGTGATCATTCTGGCAATTGCACTGTAATTCGTATCTTCAAAACAATTTTTTCATACAGAATCGGTAGAAAACGATTACCAGTCTTTATGCTATAAAATTACAAAGAAAATTGTTCGTAGCTACTTTTTTTTTACCAAAAATTGCACTATGCTCTGAAGATTCGTGGAATGTCCAAGAGTAAAATTCTATAATAATTGTTCTCTGTAAGTCGCTATTATTAAATTCATGAGTAAGTATGGAATAAAATTACAATTGTATACTTATAACTAAAGAAAAAACTCCTTTACCTTAACAATAATTTTAAACTATATATGTATATGTATTTCGAGAACTACGTTCTCATCATCAATAGAGACTACAAGGTAATGACAGAGAAATTAAGATTATGCCATCCAGATAAATTAAAAGAAGAGATGAATGAAATTAAAAATATTTTTAAGAAGAATGGATTTTCTGTGTCTACAATTGAAAAATGTCTTAAAGAAAAAAGACAATCAAACAATGAAAAAGAAAGGAACGTATTATATGCATCGCTTCCTTATGTAAAAAACGTAACGGACAAGATTGGTAGAATTCTTCGTAAGAAGAACATGAAGATTTCGTTTTCTCCATATGTTAAACTTCGTCATATGTTGAAACAAGTGAAAGACGTCATCCCTCTTCAATCATCAGGGATTTACAGCATTCCATGTATCTGCGGAAGAGTTTACATCGGCCAGACTGGTAGAACTGTCTCTACAAGATTGAGCGAACATCATCGATCGATCAGATTGAACCAGCCTGAGAAATCGTCCGTTGCAGAACATGCCTTGGAAGAATTCCACCAAATTAAATTTGAAGATACGAAAATTATTGCCTACTCGACTTAACAACAGATTAATTAGAGAAGCCATTGAGATTTATAAAACAAGAAATATCAATCTCAATCATTGTGACGGATTAGAACTTAGTCGCGCATGGCTTCCAATATTAAATATGTTGTAATTTGTAATATGTATACAATTTTTTCTAGACTTTTTCTAACATCTCTTAATAAAGAGTACGGCTGCGGTATTTCGCTACCGATAAAGCGTCTCTGAGTTATACAGATCACTTCTCTGCCAGTTTTTGGGACGGTTTTTTCCTCTGGCAAAAGGAGATTTTTTCCTGAGAAGATGCATGTTCGCCGTTCAAGTTATTGCCGGGCATGCATATATTGTCTAGAAAATTGTATACATAAAAAAGGTAACATTTACGAACTTTTCTTGTTACCTTGGTTACTTGTTGTTTTTGTTATTTCACATATTTATGTCAATGTTTTCCCCTGAAGAAGGCACCAGTTTATGGTGCCGAAACGTTGGGTTTTAATAATAAATAAATACAGAACAGTAGTATTATTCCAATTATTTTTAATTATTTTTTTTTTCTATTTTATGGTATACTTACATTCTTGTTTCATTCAAGAATTTCCCGCTCTTACACAATGGGGTTTAAGCCCGGTGACTGAGGGGGGTGATTAAGCTTAATTTTGATATTATACAAAAACCATTCTCTTAAGATAAATAAATAAATATATCATTACGGCATTATTACCCATTTCTGAGTGTGCCACAATCTGCTTTATCGCAGATGTCGGTAATGATGTTGACATATTTGTATCGTGCGGGCACTTACCAGGCGTCACCTCACGGGTACTCATTGCTAGCGTGGAGAGTGCACCACAGGGGTCACTTTTGTGCCATTTAAAATTCGAAATATTTAGCGTCGGTCGGGATCGAACACGGTTCCCCAGGTTCGCGACTAGACACTCTTAAAAGATGCGAATTATTTGTCGAATCGTTCTCATGTATGAAATTTATTAATATACTAAGCCCTATTTTTTGGCACTTTAATACTTAATTTGCTTTTAAAAAATTCATGGTAACCTTTGCTATTCATTATTCTTGCATTAGATCATAATGCTGTCATCGCCATCTTAAACTAATTCTTTTAAATATTCTCCTTTAATTGTTTATTAAGTTTTCTTCAAACTTATTAAACATCATTTTCCCAAGTAAACAAGAAATATCGGGTAGAGGCTACACTATGACTGCAGCACGGCCGCACGGGTGCATTTCGGTGGGGCTGTGTTTGTCCACCAAACATAAAAATATCACTTTTTTTAACTGAAACGTCTGACATGTTTCCAGTTAGGGGCAAGTAGATAGTGAATGAGAAGGTATCAGTCTATGAGACATTTGGTGCTTTGAAGACGTAGATTGTAGGGCATAGGGCATAAGGGTGTAAAGACGATGACAGTTAACCGAGGGTCCCGTATCTGTCACGGAATATTACAATGCCATTTCACGCAAACCGTCCACGTTGACGGCTCTTGCAAACATCAGCAATTGCAAAAGCAAAAGTAAAAGCAAAGCAACGAGAGAACGAGAATCGTTAAGCCAACTAATGACTATCACTGTACAGGTTGTGCAGGATAACGAGTTCAACATACAATCTCGAAAGCTATAAGTGATACGAAGTTGGTTAATTAGATAAAAATGTACACATCAAAAGGCCATTTTACTTCTTTATTATTTATGCAGGCTCATGATATATCGGCTGGTTTACATTTTCAACAAACAAATTATAAAACCTACGCATATGGTGTTTAAAATAAAGATTTGAGACTATAGATATATATTTTGTTTTGCCTTCACCAGTGGCGTAGCCAGGATTTTCAAATGGGGTGGATATTGAATATACAGGCTGTCTCAATAAGCTTGCTCACTATTGGTAACTTTTTTATTTGAAGAGATACGAGGTTGGTTAAATTAGCAAAATTGTGCCATTTTATATTAGAAAATTGGTCATGTAGACAAAATAAAAATTGTGTCAGCGGTTCCCAAAATTTGGGACAAAATATATATTTTTTTAAATGGAACTATATATTTTTTATTATCTTATTGGAAAGAGTATTTTTTTCTCTTTCCAATAAGGTAATGTTGTTTATGTACAATTTTTTCAAGTAAACGAGTTATTTGCGGTTAAAAATTTAAATTTTGTAAACTATTTTATTAGTTTTTTAGTCAAGTAAGCCATGGAAACAATTGATTCTTTGTTTGTTTGACGTTTAATAATTTCTCCCGTAAAGTTCTCTGTGTTTAATAATGTTTAATAACTTTTATATCTAGACACCAGTTACGTAGAACGGTCGGCTCTCTTTCCAAAAGAGTTTAAATGTGCGAAAGAAATAATGGCTTTCAATTTGAATATTTTCTTTGTTTTGTTATTACTGTAAAATAAATTAATAAAATAATAATTTTATAAAAGACAATTGTTTCCATAGTTTACTTGACCTAAACTAATAAAAGATAATTTTTATCTTTAAACGTAAATAACTCGTTTATTTGAAAAAATTGTACATAAACAACATTACCTTATTGGAAAGAGAAAAAAATACTCTTTCTAATAAGATAATAAAAAATATATAGTTCCATTTCAAAGAAAAATATATTCTGTCCCAAATTTTGGGAACCGCTGACACAATTTTTATTTTGTCTACATGACCAATGTTCTAATATAAAATGGCACAATTTTGCTAATTTAACCAACCTCGTATCTCTTCAAATAAAAAAGTTACCGATAGTGAGCAAGCTTATTGAGACATCCTGTATGTGGGGGGAGAGAGTTTGTTGTGTAGAAGTAAATACTACTCACACATATTATACGTACCTACTGTATTTTCGTTAATTACAATTTTGGGACAAACTTATACGTTGTTATGAAATAGATCATTTATTTATTATAATAAGATATGTGTCAAACTTATACGTTTTATGAAATAGTTCATTTATTTATTAAAATAAAATATGTGTCACACTTATACGTTTTATGAAATAGATCATTTATTTATTAAAATAAAATATATAATAATATTACCAATGGGGAGGGTTTAAACCCGAAAACACCTCCCTTGGCTACGCCACTGGCCTTCACGATTGTTTATTATGTAAATATAAAGCCAGTCCAGTTTATGGAATGCTATTGCTTTATTAACATTTTTCTAATTATTCCACTATGTTTTGAGGTGAAATTTATTGTTTGACTATCCATTTATTATATCATAAAAACGACAACTTTTTTACAACCATAGAATAGTAAAAAAAATATACGATCTGGACTTTTTAAAACTTTTTAAATCATTTGAATTGGTACAATTGTATATAACTATGTTTTAATACTGTGAAAAGAACTAAATTGTCGATTTGGGACCGGAGTAATAAAATTATTTGACTGGAAATTATGTGCTGAATATATTACGCTATAAAAGAGAAGTTATTTATTGATAAGATACTGCAGACATATTTGTGTTTGTAAGATAACCGAATGAATCAGAGTGTTTTCTTACACATATTTTATTCCTTCTTAGAAATTAAATATGTACTTATTATAATATTCATCAGAACATAAATATTTTGAAATGGTGTACAGCTCAGAAAAAAATACTATCTACATTGTAGTTAAATTAACTAAATAAATTCCTTACTAAAATGTTTAAAAATAAAGTTGATTTAGTTAAATTTCCTAAATTTTTAATAACAAATTATAGTAAAATTAAATACAAAATTAGATGAAATGATTACATTTATATCGCAATAAGTATTGAACTAAATATAAATAAAGAAATTAACTAAATATGTATTTAAATTTAATTTACCGAGTTCATTAGATAAATATAGTAAAATAAAATAAGTATTTAAAGTAACCATTTGCATATTTAAATTAACAATGGCTGTTAAGTACATTTATTATATATTTATTACTAGATTACTACATGTGATCAATTTTTTCGTGAATTTCATCATTTATTATTATTATTTTTTTGGAAATTGAATGTGGTTTCGCGGCAAACCCACCAAGACAATGCAACACCAAAATATGCTGTTCCATTTTGTTTTAGAATTTAAAATTGCTCATAATGGGCTAATTTATTGACCGAAACGTCCACTTACCTATTACACTTGTATGGTAATGAAAAACCCGGAACATTTAGACCTACCCTTTTTTTATTTATTATTTATTTATGACAATTATAAAACTTTATTGTATTATCAAAAAAAAATTCTGTTACTGTATTATAGATGTAAAAATTTTTTAAAAAGTTGTCAAGATTAAACATTGGCTGATGATGGAAGTTTTCCAGCTTCCGAAATGTTCCAATACATTGAATATGTGTTCATAAAAATACAAATGTTCTTCATTTATTTACCTCGAGAAGGCGGTAACTTTTCATATTATTTCAACTTAATTGTACTACGAGGTATTTTTAAAAAACTACAAACTTTTTTTTTTACGTAAAATTGATTTTACTTTTTGTCCTAGTGGTCATTCGGAGGTACCACCGTTTTTTTTGAAAATCCTTTGGGCCTTGTGGTCTTATATATTTATTTATGTTACTTTTATGTTATTTTAAGTTTATAAAGTAAATATAACTTTATTTTATTAATATAATTATTATTTGCGGCTGAAACGACTAAGATTGGCAACATATCCATATTATTTAGGTTACTATTTTATAATTTAGTAAAAGGCTCTTTAATTTTTTGTTTATTAGTTTGAAAATAAACACGTATATATAAGGCAAGTTTGGTATATAACAATAAATTTATTTTTATTATTTGTTTCATTCAAAGATATATTTATTCTCTTTTTTCTTATTATAGGTAAAGTGTCCGTAATCTTCGAAGCTCGGTCCTTATTGGCTTGGGTTAGGGACGTGGTAAGGTTAGTCTCTAGACATTTTGTTGTAATTTGCGCGTAGAATGTGATGGGTATCACAGGTACGTAGCAAAGATTGGAAAACAATAGCTGTTTGCTGTTATACGTGTACCCTAACTATATAGCAAATGTTTGATCCAATTCGTAATATGTAAATAAATATTGACGAATTAAAGCGGAATTCACTCACACACAATCAGTAAATAGATAATGATTACGTTGCCATTTAATACAGTGATAAGTGTAAACTCAAATTAAATTTTAAAAAAATATTGTTTTGTTCGCAATATTGTTGGTTAATTAACATTGATATACCTGTCTACTTTTTTTGAATCATAGGAAATACAATGATAAAATTTTCATTTGGCTTTAATTTCTGCCCTATTAATTTTAGAAAAAAAGCACTATTGCTTTCACTTATTTTCTTTTTACCAAAGGAATATGCTCTCTGGCTAATTTTATATTTTCAATGATATAATGGTACTTGAAGAAACTGATTAATTAAGTTCTAGCTAACTTAATTTTAGCAGCTTCATTTCAAATGACACATAAATATGTATCAGTTTTTTTTTTGTTCTCAATAATTCTCATTTCTAATGAATGAAGTACACGTCCCTTTGAAACAAGCGTTTTAAAAAAGTGGGTTCGTAAAGCCACGTACAGACCAAAATCAGCTTTCATGAACAGTTCGCGAGCTGTTCGCAAGCTGCTCACGAACTGTTCGAGAGCTCAACGTCCACACCACTGTTTTCGAATCGAGACTCGAGTTCGTCATTTTGTTTGAAGGCAGTTCGTCACAAGTTCGCTATAAAGCTAAGCGTCCTGCATTTTCATTATTTTAAAATATATAGAAACAATGTCCACGTCGTCAAGCGAGGAAGAAAATATTGTTGCTTGTGCAAGTTTCTTAATTATAACAGCATTGAAAAAGAAGAAAGCAGAAAGAACCCGTAAAAAGAAGGTGGCGGAGAAAAAAATTATTTGCAAACTGTGGCATATTTAGAGCCGCACTAATTTCTTGAAGCGAGTCTTTCTTCATATTCCGCTTTTTGTGATGGGGATTTTTTGGATTCCATAAATTAGGATGCACTTCATATTGTTCGATTAAATTAATAATTTTCTCTCCACTCCACTCCATTGTTAAAAGAGCTAACTACACTTTTAAGATCGATCATCATCCATGAACGTCCACACTAGAACTGCTGTTCGCTACGAGCTCACGAACACTTTCTTTGAAGTTACCGCTCATGTAGCGAACTTTGGCCGAACTCGAACCCGAATACGAACTGCTCGCGATCTCTGGTACACACCGACTTCTGCAGAGGTTCGCGAGCTGTCCGCGAGCTGTTCGCGAGCTATTCGCGAACTTGGTCTGTACGCGGCTTAATACAAACCAATATGTTTATTTTATGCATTCGTCATTTATTAAAAAAAACTAAAAGTTATACTTGAATTTATTTGGCTTTTGTAATTTTTTTGCAAATACCCGATGAAAATTATGAAAATAAAGAAGGAAATGACTTTTTTTAAAATAATATCTTTGTTTCCCACGATTTACCAGATTTTTTAACACTCGAAGAAATTTTGGCCGTGTAAAAACCGATGGTGTAATGTATGAGTGTGAAAATTTTGTAAAATTTGCTAATTGTAATTAAAACATGTAGTAAAAATTGTAGTGTTAAATAATTTATAAAATTTTAACATTACTTATAGTAATATAGAAATTTCATTCTACACTCTGATTAATGCTGTCGTACTCTTAATAAAACAAGTTAAAAATCGCACGGTAGTTAGTTTGTTGTGATATTTGGAAGTGTTCGGATGTATTTTCTTAAACGAAGGCATCTGGTATGAAGATTTAGTCCTATATCATAATTTAATTTATGTAAAATGCGTTCTATAAATAAGATCCTTTAACATAATGGTTCGAATTCAGCACTCTTCAAAAGTATATAGTGATCTTTTCGAGTAATTATGGAAACAGCTTGCACCTTTCTCGTATTAATGCATCAATGCATAATTATTATTCCTCAAACTTCTTCTGCTGCTATATGAAAAGGGTAAAATTATTACAGATATGGATTCCAGACAGTCATCTCAACATTCTATTTAGCCATGTACGTTTACTTACATAACATCTTGTATAGTGTATAGTGACTGAGAAACATATAGAGAGAGATACAAATTCATTATGTCATGTATAGTCCTGCGAATGAACAAATGCTAGTGAAGATGAACAAAGGCTGAATTATCCTGACAAATTAGATTGTGAACAAATACAAACCTTTTGGAGATAAAATAATCACTGATGATTCCCATTTCTGTTTTCCAAAACAGACGGGCTTTGTATACAATTAGGTGTATTTGAAATTATAAACCGCGTTATTAAAATATTCTCTTTTCACTTGTTTCACGTCACGTTTAGAAAGAATTACCAACAATGCAAAATGTAAATATAACGAGAAGTTAAATATAAATTAGCGCGCTCTGCATTAATTATTTATATTTTAATAGTTAATCCTATTTTATAATCTAGTATTTGCAATAGTTAATCTGAAATTTATTTTCGGACAGTAAATATAGGTACACTGGCTTGCAAAAAATCACGTACACCTATATTTTGCTCTATTGTATATGTCACTATAGTGTCAATTAAGATGACAGAGTTAACAGAAAACTAGAAATACATACTTAGCTATTTTTTCATTTTTCTGGAATATATCGTCGGCTGATTATTGGTATGTACCAAGTCTACTTTTTGAAAGAAAAAAAAAATAGATATAGTCAAATTCGGTTTCCCGGTATTTTTTGTACCATGGCCAGTAGAAAGAACATCAAATTCAGTGCTTGTTGTACTTTAAACAAAGATTTCATAATTCTGTCACGTGCTTCTGGACATAGTACAGTAAAAATAATAATAAAAAGTGTGAACATGGTCCAAAAAGTTTCTTTATTGTATTTCTTTTTTTATAAATTTACTATGTTATTTGAACCAAGGCATCGAACCCGAACCTGAACCGAACCAAAACCGGAACCTAACGGTAACATTATACCGAACCCAAACTCAGAAACGAACCTCAGATATATTTTTCAATTGAATCCGAGTTGGAACCGAACCGGATATTAAAATTCGAAAATTGCGGCTTTCATTTTAAATTATTTTTATTTGTTTGTCATTCAAAAAACTTTAATTCAATTTTCATTAAGTCGAACCGGACCTGAACCCCGAACAAAACTGCAAATTTTATTAATGCTTGAACCAAAACCGCACCCGAACCCATTTCTCAAAAAACAAATTAACTTGAACCTAAACCGAACCCATTTTTGGCGGGTTCGATGCCCTGGTTTATAATTTTACTAATAATAATAATAATAATACTTTCAATAATTATTACTCTACAGGTAAATAAAATAATTGTGTGTTTGTCTATTTTTTATGTTTAATATACCAAATATTGCTTTCAATTCTGAATTAAAACGAAATATATTATATTATAGACTCTCCAAACATTCATTAAACTATTATCGTATACCTACTGCTACGTATTTTTGTGTCAATGTAACCTAACCTTTTGTTACATTAAAAATATATGGTTTTAAATAAAATAAACTATGGACTATTGTTATTTTTATGAAAACATTTATAATAAACAAATTTTAAAACAAAATACAATATCTAACCTTTACGAAGTCTGCCTTTGCTTCTTTCCTTGGACTGCAAGCTACGGATCACGGATCATAACCACATTTCAATATTAAATAAACAAATATAGTATAAATAACACATAAAACACTTGATAAAGTTTATAATAATAAATAAAACGTTCAAATAGTTCGTAAACAGCAACGAAAACACTCATTTCACGTCACAAAAACATTGAGAACTGAGGACCGACGCTATCACGCGTACGAATACATTAATGCAAGAATAAACTAGAGAAACAAATGAATGAACAGACAACATACTGAATTAATCTTTAAATAAAATAACTATATTGAACTGTTTTTATAGCGGTAAATTTAAATGTTTGTATATGTAAAAAAATATTTAAAATATTTTTCATTTTAAATTATTTTTATTTGTTTGTCATTCAAAAAAACTTTAATTCAATTTTCATTAAGTCGAACCGAACCTGAACCCCGAACAAAACCGTAAATTTTATTAATGCTTGAACTAGAACCACACCCGAACCCATTTCTCAAAAAACAAATTAACTTGAACCTAAACCGAACCCAGTTTTTGGGGGTCCGATGCCCTGATTTGAACCATGTCAAACTAGATCCTTTTATATGACTAAAATATTTAAAAATTATAATTTAACAAATTTCATGGAAAATACTCATTATCCATTCTTTACAATAAAATTTTAAATGTTTGAAGCAGTTTTTCTCGAAAGTAATATCTGTGGAAATAGTACATTGGTTCCAATAGGCGGCCGACGATAATTATACATTTGTAATTTAATAGTAGCTTAACACGACGAAGAACTTGCTCTCAATAGATAAAATAGTGATATGATACTGACAACTTCGTTGACATTTGATTAAAAAATAATATTTTTAAGGTATACGCTATTTTTATGCAAGCTAGTGGACTTTTAACCAGATATGGATAACGTAAAGTAACGTTACCCGATAACGTTATAACAGCGTTTCTTTTGTTAATTTTTTTAAAATAGCGCAACAATTACAAAATAACGTTATGTATAACAAATAACGATTCGCCTTAACGTTATCCTATTTACAAATTTTACAAGATGAAAGTTATTTTTGAATGGCTGGGCTGGAGTCCGACCCTGGTTCTGGTTCGTTTCTGGTTCGTCCCTTGTATAGCAAATTACATTTTTATGGAAGTCTGTAATTGGATTTTTTGTTTACGGAAGGATCGTAAACGTTATGTTGCGTAACAGGGTAGAATAGAGGAAGATTTTTATAATTGAAAGTGTTAGTTTTGTGTTTGTTAGGCTTCACAAAGTAGAAGGACCTTCTGCTGTTCATCACATTATCCTATCTTCTTCTTTACGAAACAAAGAAATACATCTGCATAGTGCCTTCGTCTCAGTAAATATGTTAATTTTCTTTATTCACTCATTAGCAACTTTGAATTATCTCATTTTCCGTATAATCAAAATTGTCACAAATTAACTAATGGAATTTTCCAGTTCACAACGCCAACAGGATTTTATTTTTTATTCAATTTACCACCAACAACAAACAAAAACTATATCACTACATACTACAGTCGATGACACGAGAGAAAATTGGTCTGAGGAATGTTAAATGCTAGCAGGATTTCTCTAAAGCGACTTGTTATATGTAGGGTAATTCCGGGAGAGATGGACCAATGGGTGAGTTGGTCCAGAAGCAATATTTCTGTCCCTATTCGTTAGATATCTCTACTATTTCTTTCAGAGAACCGTGTCATGCGCATGCGCTTGAAGTCCGGTGTGCAATATTAGCTGTTTACTGTGCGTGTTTTAGCAAATACATATTTTTTGTGTTAAAATTGGTTGTAGCGATAAGTGTTTTCCTTTCGATTTATCTTTAGTTATAATTATTCATGTCTGTTGCTTACAATATAACCTTAACGAACTTAATTCTTCGGTTTACGACATAATTTGAATGGTGGTCCATCTATTCCTTACGTTTCGGGGTTAGTTGGTCCACAAATAATTAGTATAAAGAGATAGTTTATTAATATTAAATAAATTATAAATATTAAAATTTTCAAAAGTGGAAATTGAAGAAGCCTTATTGAAAGCTATAAAAGCCGTAAGAGAAGAAAAAATGGGAATTAATAAAGCAGCATTGACATTTGGGATTCCGAAGTCAATATTAAAAAGAAGGCTAAAATCGCAAAATTTCACTAAAGAAGATCGTCTTCTTGTCTAGGCTCCAAAGTGGAGATGAAATTAGTGAATCATATAAAAAAATTACATAAATTTGGATTTTCTCCTGATAGGAACGATGTCAGAAAAATTAAATATTCCACACAAATTCAACAAAAATCTCGGTATGACACGATATCATTGGCTGAAATTATTCTTAAAACGACATCCAGATTTGTCTGTGAGAAAAACAGAGGAAGTCTCAATTGCTCGTTCTAAAGGACTAAACCAAGAAAGTGTTAAAAGTTGCTTTGATCTATTAGAAGATATTTTACTGCAATATAATTTAATTGATAAGCCGGAAGCATCTACAACATGGATGAAACTAGACTTCAGCTGAATAAATATGTTAACATTTGTGATTTGTGTGGAAAATATGCAAAAAATAAAATTTCTTGTAAGAAATAATACGGGTCCATTTGTCCCATACATTATTTTTATTAGTGGTCCAACTCACCCATATACTATGGGAGAGTTGGACCAGAGAAGTCATTTCTTTTTTTAATTATTAAACATTATAGAAAAGAATTTTGTGTTTATTTGTTATAAAATATAAAAATATAAAGGTTGGTTAGTAAAGAGGCGTTTTACTTTTCTTTTTATTTTAAAAATTCAAAAAGTGTTTAAAAAAAAGTGGTCCATCACTCCCGGAATTACCCTAATACATGAACCGTTTCAATCAAAAGTAGTATATGTCACCGAAACGACACCCATGGTTTAATTTTTACTAAATAACAACACGATTACGTCTATTTTACTTATAAACGTACATCCTGTATAGTTGCTTCGAAGTTTCCAGAATTAATATTTGTATGAAGATAATTTTTGAATAGTTAAGAATGTAGTTGCAGATTAAACAGGCAAGTTCGATCCCAAGATAGGATGTAAATGTAAATTTCTTGGAACTGCTCCTAAAATTCCCTCGTGGTAGATATTCCACAAACATATGTGAATATTCGTGAGATAACCTAGTAATTGCTCTGCGACAGAACTCTTTACACAAGTTAACCGAGCACGCAGGCCTGCCCCCAATCTAAGTAGAGATCATATTTTATAATTTATAAAATTTACGTATTCAAAATATACCAACGAAATTACAAAATATTTTACCTTGCAAATAAATCACCCTATATACTGAAATTAGGAGAAAATGTTTCAAATTTTATTTTTAGTAGAGATGTACCGGATACCGGTTAGTATTCGATATGACATCCGGTTGATAAACCGAATATTCGGTTTCAATAAAATACTGGTAAGAAACGTATGAATTACGATTTTTAAATTTTTATAAATAAATAAAATAAATAAATATATCATCACGGCATATTACCCATTTCTGGGTGTGCCAGTATCTACAACACATGTAGACATCGGTAATGATGACGATATATTTTACCGTGTGGGCGCTTACCAGGCGTCACCTCACGAACACTCATTGCTGGCGTGGAGAGTGCACCACAGGGGTCACTTTTGTGCCATTTAAAATTCGAAATATTTGGCGCCGGTCGGGATCGAACCCGGTTCCCCCAGGTTCGCGACCAGACACTCAGGCATGCGGCCACGGGACCCCATTTTATTTAGTGATGCCAAAATATACAAAAATATCTTATTATTTAGTTAATTAAAAAAGATAAAATGTAACAAAATACAATAATTATTAAAACAAAACGAAAAATACGATTAATATTTTTTATTTATAATAAGTATAACAATAGATTTTTTAATTATCGTAGGTAAGTACATAATATTCTAGTGGCACATTGTGATGCAGAAATACAAGAATTTCTGCCGGTTCAGGAAAAAGGCGATTGCTTATCTTTTCATAAATATCCGGATTAATCGGATATTCGGCCGAACATTCGGTTAAATTTGGTACGTCAATAGTTTTTAATACATAAATATAATAACTGCATTTCAGCAGTTTGAAACAAATGAGAGCATTCTCTTTTCAATCATATGACTTTCCAATATGCCGTCCACAAAATTGCGCTTTTGCGAGAAAGAGTTTATTCTGACAGCCCGGTCCGGAAGTGAGACAAATATAAAACATAATAACTCTTACATTATTGAAAAGAGAAAAAAATAATTGTTTTTTTGAGACTAAAATCAGATATGAGTTTCATTTAAAAAAATATAAGTTTGCGTTATATCTCGAAAATTTACGACACTGGTTAGTTAATAAAAATATTTATCTTTTATATTTGAAACGTTTTTCTCAATTACTAATAGTTTAGAAGTTATTTGAAAAAGAAAAAATCTGTTGTGGCCAGCACAAGACCTTCCGTCAATTCTATGTATTTTGTACAAATCCCATACCAAAAGGACCTTGGAACAGTTTCTATATAATATCATGTGAAATCGAATACGAACACATACTATTTTTTACAAATTCCACACCAAAAGTTCATTTGAAAAGGTTCTATAAATCCAATAAAATTATAACATAAACATACACTAAGTAAAATGCACTTGGCACTTCCTTCTTTCTGCTTCAGCTTTCCCCGATTTTATAAGGGGTCGCTATTTCTTCTTCTCTTCCACTCATTCCTGTCCAAAGCATCTTCTTCACACAGTCCTTCCTTTCTCAAATCTTCTGCGATACAGTCCTTCCATCTTCTCTTTGGCCTTTCACTGCATGTCACTTGCGAGGAACACTATGACATACCAATTTTTGATCCTATACTTTCCATATTTGGTTTTGCATTTGCAACAGACATCTGTCAATTAGAATTTTTTGAATGTATCAGCTGTTTCCATGATAAACAGCAAAACTGACTAATTTTTGAAAATTAATTTCTTTATAATGCTTTAATTCTATATCTATTGAATATGAAGGAAAATGTATAATCAAACCGTATAGAGAAGAGTATTTTCTTTAATATATATAATAACAAAATGTGAAAAAGTAATATTTAACTGCGTTTTTTTAAGAAAAACTATTAAAAACTTCAAATAAGGGTACTTCCGGTGGATCAATTACAACCAAAATCTAATCAACTCTTCACATGGATGTACAGAGGAGGAATACGAAAGAATTATAATTTTTAGAATTGTAGTATTAGAGTTATCGTCGGAGAAAAATTTGTCACGCACGGACACACACATACATACATACATACAGACGTCATCTTAAAAATAGTAAATTCGTATTGTAGGGACCCTAAAACGTGCTTATTCATTAAAAACTCACTACCGAATTTTTTGACCAAAAACAATAATTTCCTTACCTAAAGGTGACGGAAGGTAAAAAATCAACAATATTCAGTTTTTCGTCATTATCTAGTGCCCTATGAGAATTTTTAGAAAAACAAAAGCACATCTGAGATGGCCTCCCAAAGGAGCCACAAAAAGTTCCATTTAACCGACATCGTATCTCTTATAGTTCTCGAGATCCCAATGGTGGCAGTTCTAAATGGGACACACTGTATAGTAATGAGCTATACATTTCTTTTAAAAAAAAAAAAAAACTGCATCATCAAAATGATCTCCTAATGTAGCAACTTTTATCTAATTAACCTACTTCGTATCTCTCCTGGTGGCTGATATGATTTAGCACAATTTATTTCGTTTAAGGAGTATGTACTTTAATCTCATGAAAAAACTTCAGAATAAAAGTGGTTAAATTCTCCATTTCGTAACAACTCACAAAAGAAAAATGTAGAAAAAGAGTTTGTGGGAAAAACCTTTACAAACAGAGCACTTTATTTAAATCTTGTTCCTGCGTCCTACCTAAGCCTTCCTGTTCTGTCGCTGTCGCTTCTCTGGGTAGCAGAGTGAATAGCGTTCTTTCCGTGTTTTAGGGCAAGTTACGTGGAATCAGGTTAAACTTATCTAATTCGCGTAAAATTCTACTTAAACGATACTCTCTTGTCCGCATGGTTAAACAATTCAAAGTTTCGCACCTGCCGATGAAAATTCTCAAATCAAATTTAACCGAGGGGTAAGTTTCCTCAACCTAGATTGACTATTTGTTTAACGATAAGCTCCACTTTTATAGATAGAGAATTCACTGAACAAGAAGATACCATTTATTTTGTTCTTTGAAGTATAGGACGGGACACCAATCTTGAGCTGAGGTTAAGGGAATAAAATCTCATGTCGTGATATTCCATAGACGTCGTTAAATAATAATTATTACAGTAACTTTGTGCTTCTAACTTATTTGCGTACGCTTATGATCCGAGTGTAAACAAGACAGGAACTGATAAATGAACACCAATGGGGTCCTCCATTATAACAAAATAGTATATTATGTGGCAAGTGTGTGAAGCTGAAATTTTTACGGAGATTGCGACACGAGCCGAAGGCGAGTATTGCAAACCACCCGAATGTAAAATAGGCTTCACACACGCGTTACATACTATACTTTTTCTACGACCTTGCAATAAAATATATTTTTTCTTTACATTGTCATTCTTTTAGCGTAAAGCGTCTGTATTATCGATTTGTGTAACCATGGTTACCAACGTTACGGGTGTTTAACAGCTTTGTTTTATTAAAATACAATTCAGTTTGTAATATTTAAAATAATGAACGGTGCGTGAAATATTACTTCACGCACTGTGTGCAAAAAATCAAACTTCACACATAAAAATTGATACGTGAAGTACTCACTTCACGCACGGGAGTAGAAAAAATAATAAAATGAACACTTTGTACTTAAAGTACTACTTAATAAATAACTATTAAGTTAAAAAAAAAAAAACAACTTTATATTCTGAAATAAAATGTAGCCAATATACATTTTTTTCCAGAAAAATAAATGCATTTCTAAAATGGTCTCCTAACGAGGCAACAATTATCTAATTTAAACAAACTCGTATCTCGCATCGTCTGTATATTTTATATTCCACCGTATTTAAATAATTCCTTTAACTGAATGCGAACTTAGTGAGCAGTGTAACACGGTGAAAAAGTTTACTCGTTTGGTGATTAAATTATGAACACATCTAGTTTCACGAGGATTCGTTCAAATTAAAACTATTTAATTGGATAAGATTTTTTTAAAACTAATTTACTGTTACTTTTATTTGAATTTTTAATAACTGGGCAGATAGAAAACTAGACTTATGCGACAGTGGTGTACCTAGGAATATTCCTAAGAGGGGACGGTCTTATTTATTTTGGGTTTATGCAGACAATTAAACTGTAAAACTAAACAAGTATTCTTATCGATGACAACGTTTATGCAAGTAAATTAAGAACTAAACTAATGAAACTAAATTAAGGAGTAGCTTATTTTCAACTTTTAGTTTAATTTTATAATTTCTTGTATAGTTTTACTTTTTTTTTAATCAATTAGTTTAGTCTGTGCAGAAAATGTCGATTATCTCAAAACCAGTATCTAACTGAAGAGAAATTGCGTTTTGAAAAGAAGCTCCTCATTAGAGATGCCGCGAGATCTCGTCTGGAATTTCTCGAATTTTCGAGATGAGATTAGCCTTATTCTCGTCTCGATATTTCGAGACGAGATGAGCGTAATGTTCTCAGGATTTGCTCGAGACGAAAGTAGGAATTCGAGATCTCGATTGTACGATTTTTTTATATTATATATATATATATATATATATATATATATATATATATATATATATATTATATTTCTATGAAATTAATTATTTGTGACCCTACCTGAAGTTTTTTTTAATGAAAGAAATGGACTTAAGAAAGAAGAAATTATGAAAATCTTAAGCCCATTTCTTCCATTAAAAAAAGTAAATATTTTAATTGACTTTTCATTTACATTCATATTTATTTATTAAATTTAGTAGGTTTATTGGGTTAGTAAAAAGAAAATGCATAAAAGTGACACCTATCTATGGTATACTCTTCACGCCAGATTCAAATTCCGGCACTATACAAATATATAATCATAATTACCAATATAAGCGTACAAAGCACGATTGCTACACCCAATAACGGGTAATAAAGCCATGATATTCTGGAGTACCTATTTTTTACCTACCATTCAAACACCAGAGTAAATTATTGTTGTAATTAGTGGCACTAGTTTATTATATTCATGTAGCCTGTAATGTTAATTTATTTACTATTTCTATTTCAAAATATGGGGTCCCGTGGCCGCGTGCCTGAGTGTCTGGTCGAGAACCTGGGGAACCGGGGTCGATCCCGACCGACGCCAAATATTTCGAATTTTAAATGGCACAAAAGTGACCCCTGTGGGGCACTCTCCACGCCAACAATGAGTGCCCGTGAGGTGACGACTGGTAAACGCCCGCACGGTAGAAATATGTGATCATCATTACCGAAATCTGTGTACAACGCAGATTGGCACAGTCAGATATATTTATTTATTTCTAAATATAAATTCGAGAAGCTCGAGACTCTCGTGTCGAAATCGAGAGTAGGTAAGGAAATATATGTCGAAACGAGAGTGGATTGTTTCTCGCCATATCTCGTCTCGCGACATCACTACTCCTCATATACAGCTACAGATCATAACAAACGCTGGGAACTTGACAATCATTATAATAATCTCTAAAGATGTACGCAAAACTCGTTTTTACGTTTCGACTACAGAAACATCAAATTTAGCTTCATTAAAGACCTATATTCGGGAGTTCCAGTCACCACCATGTGTACTTTACAATGATATGGGTCACAAAAGATAATTACAGAGTTATTGGAAATTTGAACCATAGCTTTCTCCACGAATGTTATGAGAAGCCGCTAAGTGGATAATAATATTGATAGTGATGAAAAAAACAACTTCTTGGCAGCTCTAGTTAAGCATACCCTAAAGTTAGTGAAGGGTTATAGTACAGAGGTAATTATCGGAGTGAAAGGGCTTTAGAAATTTTGGCAGCTCTGGGACCAAATTCGACCCCGGTTAAATGTCAATATCAATTCAGCTATTCACCCCAAACTTACACACTCTAACAAGTTATAAATCATTTATCTTGTTTACCAAGACACATTATCTCAAAAAATTATATTAGCTAATGGGGTACTATACCGTAGTTAAATTTTAACTATTTTAGATAAGACAAAAAAAATATATGTAAAGTAATGAGTATTAGAGAAATTTATTGTTTAAATATTAACTAGTTTGCAAACTACAAGCGATTGAAATCAATTAATAATTAGTATGACGAATTATGTCTTAAGCGATTTGATTGATTGCCTGATTTTAAAAGCGAGACTAGCGCGTCTTGGGCGCCCGCCCACCGTGAAACAAACGATGGACAAACACTAGCGCCACTCGCCGCCATGGTTTATAGTCACAATATTGTCAAACTGTTCCAATGTTTTATAATTTATTAGGGAAAAAATGTGCATTTTATTTATGTTATCTAATATAACATATAAGTTTATATTATATAAACATATTTCAGCTTTGCGAACAAAAAAATTTGTACCATCTAGAAATAACAGTTTGTCGACCATTGGTGAGGACATGATACGTCATACGCCAAATTCTGAACTTTAAAATTCGTATCTCACTTATTACGCAAAAAAGTCGCGTTTGCACTTTATCCTGTTCTTCGAGAAAAAAAATGGTATAAAGCACCATTTGGTTTTTTACATTTCATATTATCTACAACTCCTAATTGGTAGACAGTGGTTTTTAGGTAAATAGGCCCATAAACATAACAAAAAATAATAAAATGTATACTTTATCCTTAAAGTACTACTCAATAAATAACGATTAAGATAAAAAAAAAACATTTTTTTAATAATTACTTTGCGAGATATTTGAATTTATTTACAGGGGTACAGATGACGTCACACTATTGGTATCTTTCTCGCGCAGCCTACTTCAGAAACTAGTGTGAGAAAGATAGCTATAGGTTTCTTTAAAAATCAAATGCAGCTATACAAAAAACAATTATGACTTTTTGGTACCACGAATTGCTTCAAAATTAAACGAATTTTCATTTAAAACTATTTAAAAAAGTTGGTTTATGGGACTATTCGAGAGGGGTGACCCAAACATTTTTTGTAAAAAGTAGCCATTTTTATGATGTTTTTTGAACTAAATTTAATGCAATAAAAATTAATAATTATGCAAAATAATTGGTCAGCCCCATGCATTGATCTATCTACTATACAATGGTATCAAGTTTGAAGTTATAACTTAATATTTATGAGTGTAGTTTGATTTCTACTAAAGTGCTGTTTAGCGTAGCACCGGCAATCGCCTTAATAATAAGCATTGCTAATGACTGGGATTCGAGGGTATTCGCAAGCACTCGGTAGTGCGTCCATAAAATAAAACCAGTTTAGAAGAGCACAAAATATCAAAAATACAGAAAATTTATAATTTAATACCATTACCCCATAATATTTTTTGTTGCAAGTATGTGCAACGGATACAGCTAGTTCGTTATAATAAAAATATATCACCTTGTGAAATGGGCGTACAAAATCTAAAAACCAAAAGGTAAAAGGCGTACTGATATATATTTATGTGTATCACTATCCACTGAACTGTAGGAAGTTATATATCATTTAAAGTTGTTTACCAACCGTACGCTACCAGCTACCTAACCTACAAAGCAAAAAAATAGATCACTGGGGTTTGTTTTCCTGGAATTTATCTTTACCACGAGCGGGGCGACGCCAACGACGCCGGTATAGACGTATATTGAAAGTGATAAACATTAAAATTAGATCAGTTTTAAAGAATAAAAGGAAAAAAATATTGTACCTTTGCCAAGTTTCCGGATCAATTTGCCTTTCAGAATATCTTATTTATATTTCACGCATATTTCAATATTTTAGCGAGATAGTTTTTTTTAAATAAAAGATAGCTAATAGAGTAAATAACGTGAACGTCAAAGCTCATTTTGGTTTCAATGAGCATGCGTACGTAAATTTTTCACGTTATATATTATAGTTTTAGCCTTACTTGCAGTGGCGGCTCGTGACATTTGTCGGAAGGGTGGCTCACTTAAAAGGGGGGGGGGGGGTGGTTAGTGTACTGCTACCACTAAATAATAATTAAGTTTAAGTTTACAGGACGTTCAACAGATCGGGGTAAATTTTTTAAATCAGCGAAGCCAATTTTACACCACGATGTGTATTCAGTTTGTGTAGAAAAAAACAAACAAGGCCAACAAAATATTTTTTTCCCGTTTACTAGAGCCTGTCAACCACTCGCATTTATCGTACCAAGTCGTATTACAACCACGATTTTGCGGATTGTCAGAAGATTTTAATTTTATTAAATTCGGGCGAGACTTTCCTAAGGTTTTAAGAATGTACTTCTCTTCGATGTTTAATAAACTAAACGAGTTTCTCACCAACCAGTCGACCACACCGTCACAACGCTTAAATTCATCTAATCTGTCCATTTTTGTATATTGTTTATTGCACTTGTATTGATGAATTGCACCCAATTGAAAATAAAAATAAGCTACTAACGTACACTACTACGTCGTGGCCGCCGCCGCGCCTGCAGTTATCTATCGTTTAGCGAGCGACAGCGGTCACGAACTAAGCCGAGCATTGACGAAGAGCATTGAAGGCTAGCCTCCTATGCTAACTTATACGCTGGTATAAATGTGGCTTGATTCACGTATCGTGTATGCAACACAGGCCGTGGGGTGTGCCTATAAGAACTATGCGTTTAAAGTGCAGAGGAGCTTAGCCTCCGTTGTATGCACAGCGGTCTAAAAAATAGGCGTGCCATGTTTAGTACAGAAAAATTATGCCTTAAGACCATTTTACACATGCAAAACAATACAAAATTTACTTTCCTTATGTGATACATAAAATTACCTAATCTAACGCACAATATTTGACCCGAGTTATGAATAAATATCCTGGCGATCAATTTTTTGGCGAACAGTATACCACGCGATCAATACTTTGGCGACTAATTTTCCTAGCGAGCAATTTTCTTACCTACTAATTTTCTGGCGATCAATTTTCCGGCGATCAAATTCCGGCTATCAATTCTTCCCGCGATAAATTTACTGGCGATCAATTTTCCGTACTATCAATAATTTTGCTTGCGATTAATTTACCGGTGATCAACTTACCTCGCGATCAATTTTCTGGCGATCAATTTACCGGCAATCAACTTACCTCGATATATTTTCTAGGCTCTTAATTTACCGGCTAAGAATTCCGGGATAAATTTATCGCGACCAATTTACCGGTAATAAAATTTTCGGACACTGGTCCGCGGTCCGGCCAGGGCTTCAACGTAGTGTCACATCTCGAGTCTATTTTAAATTTTTTATATTTAAGTATTAACTGCTTACTATAGTACAACCGCTTTATGTTTTGCTGTATGATTAAATTATATTTAATATAGCAAATAAGACGTTATTTTTATTGTTTAAGAGTACCTATATAAAATGAACATTTAACGCTTAGTTAGTCGCTATAAAAATGTAACGGTGTTAGCCGGGATTTTGCATTGGAAAACCATTCATATATTGATATATCAATATAAAAAGTTTGTACAAATAGTATTTACATGGAAATTCATAGTCATACTATAGGTCTCTCTGTTTATGGCATCGGCGACAGGACCTTTTCACTTGTAGAACTTCAGTATTACGAGTATTCCAATTATCGACTTCTCGGTAACTGTGAACTTATAATGATGAGAGGTTACACGAGTGGAGGCGATACAAAAGGAGGAAAGTCGAAAATTATTATTATTTGTAATTTGTTCAGGAACAGTGTATTTTGTACACCGTAGCGACTAACTAAGGGTAACTGTATATTACACTATCTTTATGTATTAAAGGGTATATATATATATTACGTGTTTTAATATTTGTCTGAAATTATGGTATTCAAATCTCTTAAAATGGATTTTTGTAAACTTTACTGAAATTCAAAATTAATGTAATTATGGTAAATTATAAAGAATTACTTTTTTATTGATTTATCATTACCGATATCTCAATTAACGATAGAGAAAAATCGTTTGCACATTCCAAGGCGAACTTTTCGAGAAAACTTTAATAGTAGTAGTAGTTTTTCGCTCATTTCGAATATATCTGATAACCTTATTTATTAGGACAGTTGTCAGAGAAAAATTCTTTTAACAAATTTTGTACCATTTTTTAGGTAGAATAAAATGTCGAAATTAGATTTTTGTAACTTTAATAAATCTTGAGATTAGAGATGGGTCAATTTCCTCGGATTTTTTTTGAGAAATTTCCTGGGGAGGGGGGAATTTATTAATATCGAAAAAGTGTACATTGGTAATACAAGAACAAATAATTTAAAATGTAAAAAAATATGTAATTAGACATCAGAATCAGAAGAATCAGTACTGTGCGTATACGTATAGTCCATTTCAGAATGGGATAGGCCTTCGCCTATTTTTTCTCAAAAAAATCCGGGAAAATACGTAACAAAATTTCTTCTCGCAAATCGTTACTGAATTTTTTTAAATAGGATCCTTTTTGCTTATTTTGTATCCTTTCAATGATATATAATTTAATTAATTAAACAAGTCTATATTTTTTTATTTTAAACATGTATAAAAGATGAATTATTAATTATTGTGGTAAAAAAATTGAAAATTATTGAGAAAAAAATCTATTACAGACCATCATTTGTTTCTGATATTATTTGTTATTGATTTTTAAAATTTATTTGCTTCAAAGGCATATTTAAACCCACTTTTTCGAATTGTGTCAAAGCCGATTGTAACTTCGATAAATATTAATTTAACTAATTCGAAAATAATTAGTTAAGAATAATTTTGAAAACTAAATTAATAGACAGAATCAAAATAAACAAATTATGATCTGCACTAGATATTTTCATTTGTTCCTCAATAATTTTCAATTTTTTCACTGCAACAAATTTAAAATTTGTCTTTTATTTATGTTTATAAAAAAAGAATGTGGACTTCTTATACAGCAATGAAATGCTCATATAATAAGTAAAAACAGCACCCATTTAAAAATCATAAGTATGTGTTATGTCTAAAGATTTATTAAGTTTTCAAAAAAATTAATGACGCCATTTTATTCCACTTAAAGAAAGGTACAAAATTTGTTAAAATAATATTTTTCTGTCATAATAAATAAAATATGAGATATATTCGAAATGAACGAAAAACGAGCTTTTGCATGTAGCTCAGAAACAAAAGAAGATCGTAAATTCCTGTGGTGATTATTAAAATTTTCTCGTTGACCCTGAAATGCGCAAACGATTATGCTCTATCGTTAATATTACCAGAAATACCTAAAAAAATGAGATACTCTGTACACTGAATACTACAATTTAATCATCACTATCCTTGATAAACTTATGATTAAAATAAATAAATAAAACTTTATATTAAAATATTAAAAGCTTAGAGCTAAACACAGTCTTATTTTAATTTATTGTTTTATATAAATATGTAAATATATGTGAAGCAAATATAATTAATATAGAACTGATTCTATTTCCAGAAAAGATGACAAGGCGTTAATCAGGTAAGATTCAGAATTATTTTACCTACATCTGTACACCTTAACAAAAAATTGTGGGATATGCTTATACTGTGAATTATACTGTACTGCAAAAAATAATAAATTATATTATTTTTATTTCAAAAAAAAAAAAAAACATAATATATACCGTGAGTATTTTTTAATGTGAAACATTGGATTTGTCATATCCATAGTTACTTGACATTTGATTGACAGCAATGTATTTGCCCGTTCCATTTAAAATTAAACATAGGGAACAAATTTGACATATGACAAGACGTCAATAGAGGTAAATTTTGTTTAAATAATTATACCTGCTTTCTAAATTAAATTTAGTTGTAGAAAAAATATAGTGTGCACCTTGTGCCCGCGTGATTTTCTGACTTGGCTATATTTCTTACAATATTTATATTCAATAATTCTGTCAAATTCATTCTCTATGTTTCATTTTAAATGAGACAGGCAAATACATTACTTTCAATCAAATGTCAACTCATAACTTATAGGAAAATTCAACGGTTATCTGTCATATTGACAAGATGTCATTAGAGGTTAATTTTGATTAACTGTTTTCTAAAAATTAAATTTAGTTGTAGAAAAAATACTGTGTGCACCTTGTGCCCGAAATATGTTTAGCTCTCGAGTGATTTTCTGACTCGGCTAAATTTCTTACAATTTTTAAATATAATACTTCTGTCAAAATTCATTCCCTATATTTCATTTTAAATGGAACGGGCAAATACATTGCTGTCAATCAAATGTCGAGTCGTAGCCATGGATATGGCAAACCCAATGTTTCACGTTAAAAAATACTCACGTTATGTGGTTGGCACGTTACCTTCCACTAATTCTATTCTCATGTTATAATCTTTCATTCGATAATATTGTTATTTTGCAGTATTATTGAATTTTTTCTATTTAAAATATTAATTAATATTTGTAATTATGTACTATTAAATTTAAATGAAATGAAAATTATTTGAACACAGATTATTAGATCTAAACAACAATACATAAATTATTAAATTACAATTATATCCCACAAGAACGACATTAAAAATTTTCTGTTGGAGTGTACCTAACTGAACTAGCAACTAAATAGAAAATACAGTAATCCTGGTAGTAGAAAATAGTGAAACAATAAATTATAAAGTCTTTTTCACATGATACTTCTTGTAGTTTTTTTGTAGTAATGAAAAAAAATTTATGCACGGCAGCAACACCGACGCAAAAGGTTCGTTTGGCGAACAAGCACGGCCGCAGTCTTGTTGCGGCCGTAATGCGGCAGTGAATGAGCATTTTTAGTACGGCCGTGTTACGGCCACAGTGCACTCAAAATTTATTTTTGCTCCGATTATTCAAGTTAATATAGTGCCATTTTAATAAATTATCTGATACATGGCGTGGCCATTAAATAGTTACGGTCTAATCAATGTTGGGACACCTAAGTTCATACACTAGTGGCTCACTAATAATAACAAGTATCTTAAAAGATGACTTATATCCATATGAACTGCCATACCAAATTTCATCCAAATCGAATAAAGCATTCTGTTATTATAAGCAAAATTATTTTTCGATGAACTTTGAAGCAGAATTCTGGCTAAATGGTACACTTTCCGGTAGAAGCAAGTTTAGTTAAATCGTCTTATTTTAGCCTCAGGAATCGGTGGTTAAGCCATGTCCCCCTATTTGAGAGATACCCTGTATATGACTTACAGGGATGGGCACGTAAAATACGTCACGTATTATACGTTATTTTTTACGCGTAAAAAATTATTTTTTACATTGACAATATTTGAGAATTTTTTACGTAGATAATGTAAAATATTATTACCATGGAAATATTTTTTTTATAAAGATATTTTCATTTATACTGTAATGAATATTCCAGAACAAGCAGTCAACGTAACATGTTTCTTTGATTCAGACAATCAATTACGTACCTTCAAACTATCAACAATCAGATTAGATATTTCCGACCGACGCCAAATATTTCGAATTTTAAATGGCACAAAAGTGACCTCTGTGGTGCACTCTCCACGCCAGCAATGAGTGCCCGTGAGGTGACGTCTGGTAAGCGCCCGCACGGTACAAATATGTCATCATCATTACCGATATCTGCGATAAAGCAGATTGTGGCACACTCAGAAATGGGTTATATGCCGTGATGATATATTTATTTTATTTATTTATATATTCCTGAGACATAACCTCAAACGTCAAACATTTTATTTTTTTTATTTATTTTCTGTACAAGGAGAACCAACAGTCAGTTGACTAATAACAGGTTCTCACAAACAATACAAATAGTTTTGCAAATAAATACATATATACATATAAATATCAATTGCACGGAAAATAAGGTGATACAACATACGACATAAAAAGTAATGAAAAAAGGAAATATTGTGCGTGTGCTTGTGATATCTATGAGATTTCATGCATAATGGCAGTTTTAAATTGCGGAAAAGAAAGGTTGAAATATATCTATATGATTGAACAATGAATTTTATGAATTAATAATTCTGTTGATTCCAGAGTGCTTTGAACTATTTTTGTTACACTGTTGTATATGAAATAAAGATTGTTGTCTAGTATTTCTACTCGGAATATGGAAGTTAATCAGGCACAACATTAAACACATTTTACGTCAAAATTAGATTAAATACGTAAATTTGAAGCATGTTATATTATATTTTTAAAATGTTTTATATGGTTTATGTAAATTTTAGGCAGTTTTGTAAAGATAAAATTTAAAGACATTTAAAAATAGACGGGGAATAAAAAA
Source organism: Ophonus ardosiacus (assembly GCA_943142095.1). Classification (NCBI taxonomy): domain Eukaryota; kingdom Metazoa; phylum Arthropoda; class Insecta; order Coleoptera; family Carabidae; genus Ophonus; species Ophonus ardosiacus. The sequence goes on along the minus strand of OW964833.1, from coordinate 43,167,838 downwards.
ATTGCAAAACTAAAATTTCGTTTTCTATTTATTAATTTGACTTATTGAGACTCAATTTCGGGAAAAAATGCTGTGCACTGCGATGCGTCAGTATTTGTTGGCCAAATGAACCTGGTGCGGTCGTGATGAGTGCGCGTATACAAATTTGCTCGTTTTTATTCGGGGATCGCAGCAATTATTAATCGCCCGTATCAACAACATACTTCATCGTTAAATAGCTATTAAGTGTCCGTTTTTTTTTGTTTTCCAGTATATTTACTTACAAATTCCATACAAAATAAATGTTCCTGTCGCTGTAATATTTCCGTACCCTTCATTTACTCGTTTATTTTGGCCGTGACTAAAAACTCTTGTTCCCTTATTCATTCTCTTTGAAGTGAGTAAGATAATCTCGAGCAGTGCATTGTCTTAGACTACAATACAATCTAGAATCTACATCGGTATGGGTGTCGCGTCTGAGTTAGTTTAGCAATTTGTATTATTTATTTATTTATGTAATTAGCTGTGGCAACGTTGCAAGTGCGCGTGATAAGGCTGAGTGATATCGTGCCTCCAGTGAATCACTCACGCAGCATACCGAAGTGGAAGTGCCACGTTGCCAGTCAGTAGCCACTTTGGAGAAGGGTTCGTAATTTATTCCGCAAGTAAACGCAATATCAACTACATGAGAATCTTGTTTTATCGAGACTTATTTATTTTTGGGAACACAAGTCTGTAAGAGAGGTTAAGTTAAGAGCATAAAACTCCGACTCTGTAAAGGGCAGGGGGATGGGGTCTTCCACTATTTTTTTTTTTTTATTTCATTTAAACTAAAAGCGATCTGTAGTTGAAATTTGTGGTTATTGTTCACTTTGAATTTTCTGTCAAAAAGTGCTAATTTTTGTTGTCATTATTGTATGAAAAATGCATAAAGTTGTACTTTACTTATGTACGATCGAAATTAGAATATTGTATTCAAGTTTGGAATCCAATTTATAACAAATATGTTGATTTAATTGAATCTATCCAACGTAAATTTGCAAGATTTTTATATTTGAAACTTAATAAACAGTATCCTAATTTTGATTTTGATCACAACGTCTTACTTCGTGAACAGCATCTTTTACCTTTAGTTACTCGTAGAAAAATTCATTCCTGTATTTATCTGTACAAACTACTGCACAACAACATCAATGACCCAGTCACTCTCGCTTCAATTTATATATTTGTACCTAAAATAACTTCTAGGAACACCCGTACATTTTACTGTAGTACATCACGTACAAATTATGAACAAAAATCTCCTATAAAAACTATGTGTTCTACTTTCAATACTGTCTCTAGTACTCTTGACATCTTTGGTGACTGTATGGCTAAATTTAAAAGTGGCTTAATTCAGCAATTATTATTAATGCAATAAATGGTGTCTTCTGTTTAAATACTGTTTCATTTAAGCAATTATTATGTATTTGTAATTTGAAACAACATACTTCTTTATTATTTGTATTATTTGTATGTTTACATTAAGTGTTCTTTCGTGCTTGTGACAATTTTTGTTATAATTGTGTGTATTTAAAACCGACCTGTAATTGGGATCTTAGTATCCTGTTGGTGATTGGTTAACTAAATAAATAAATAAATAATTAAAAATCGCGACAAATTTTACTATCTACAGAAGTAGACAATTTAATGAAATGTATATTGGAAGAAGTAAATATAACTGAAAATAAAAAAAAAAGGATGCTGCAATTGAAAAGGATAAAACTATGGCATGGAAAAGAATAGAAAATGCATTTAATTCTTCAAATGTAAATACCAACAGGATATTAATTATCTTTCCTAATTTATTTAGAATATATAGGCTGCGTACTCAAAATTCATATCAAATATTTATAATTATAGATTATGACAAGTCACTGATGTTTAAATGTAGTGGTTAAACCGTAACCCCACATCAATACGTGACGCTGAGTATTCTCAAAAATGAGAATCTTTTCAGTCTAACATTTGTGGAAGATAATGTGAGCCAACGGGAGGAGTCCACCATAGCTCAATTGGTAGAGCGTTGTCCCGGCAAGACAGTGGGTCTGGGTTCAAATCCCGGTGGCTGACATTATCTTTTCACTCTTTCCTAATTTATTTAGGATATTAATTCTTTAAAAATAAAATATGACAATATAAAAAGGAATTTAAAAAAGAAAATTTCATCATCAAAAAGTCAGTATAAAAAAACTGGCGGTGGTCCACTAACAGATATAAAATATTCGTGGTACGAAGAATAATTATATTACACAATGCAATTGGGAATAAATAGTTTACCCAATGCTGGAGATAGTGACGATGTTTTGCTAAGAAATGACGAAAACAGCAAAATACAGAAATAAATAAAAATGAAATTGGTACAATGTAATTAATTTATTATTGTCACAAAACTGTCTAGATATTTAACTTTCATTTTATCAGGTAAAATTTTAGTCGTCACTGTATTTTTCGTAACCCGAAATCTATGATACAATTCTTCATCCGTGTACAATTGCATAAAATTCGGACGATCCCTTATTATTTAAGATCTTATATTACATAGAATGGAATTGTATCATCATCATCATCATCATCATCATCAAATAAATGATTTTCAAGATTTTCTCAAGATTCATAATTTTACGATGAACTATTATCTGTCAACAATAAAGGTAACAAATAGCATTTGATTAATTATTTAACAGCATCAAATCGTTGCTGTTAAATTTAGTCAACCATCAGAGGTTTTAATCAATGGTTAAATGCTAATCGGGTCCTCCACCATAGTAACAAATTAGAACAAGGGTCAGTTATATTAAAACTAGACCTTGAAACTGTATATTAAGGACTCTCAAAGTTTAAAAATAGTTATTAGTTTCTAAAATAATCGAGTTTTTCTTACCATTTCCTCATCTCTATATCTACGTCACACATTTATTCTATTTCAAATTATTACTACTTTCAAACCTTCTGCTATCGCCTTTTTGAAATACGGAATCCATTTGCAAGTATATAAATGCAGAAAATAACAACAATAAAACACCAGAAATAAACCAAATAATACTAGTTTAAATTTATGATGCTATGACAGATTACAAACGTTGGTATGAAAGTAAAAGATATGTTGAATGACATAGGCTACCAGTGGTAATCAAATCTTGTACTATTATATACGTAGTATTTTTATAAATTATGACATTAAATTACTTATTATCCACCCATATTTCCAATTATTGGCCACAAGGGTTATTTTAACATATTTATACATTTTATAAGTGTTGAAAAAATAAATTTATGTGACTTCAAATATTAGCGAAATTCACTGTTTGAAAACAAAATCATCTCTATATCTACGTCACAGAATATTAAAAAAATGATTACGGCTTAACGAATAACAATAAAGACTTTCTAAAATTACATATCACTTTCAGTTTAGATGAAGTTTTGTAAAAATGTATAAAAAAATATAGTGGAGGTACCTATTGGCATAAAAAGTACTGAAAAACGCTGTTTAAATATAATCAATCGGTATATTTGCTTAAGCAGTAGCAAAAGTACCGGCCCTTAAAATAATAAAACTTTCACAAAAAGGGGGGGGGGGGGGGGAGTGTGCGTCTTCCCAGACTCATTCTGTATTTTTAAACAAACTGATGTTTATAACCAATATGTTGAGATTTATACCTATATATTAGCATTACTGTAAGTAGTGTGCACTGAGACCCGAATCAAATTTGTAAATAATTTTAAAAAAGTTTCTAAGAAAATAGTCTTAGTTAAGATAAGGAAATCAATTCTGCCTTGTTATTGGTCCGAATGCGCTTAGTTAAGCGAAAAAATATTATTTGTCAGCTGTTAGCAAATAAAATCGACAAAATTTATTGATATTTAACCAAGTTTTTTATTTAAACTTTGTAATTTTTAATATTCCGTTATGGTTTATTTTTACAGATAAAAACATGTAATATTGAAAAAGTTTGGTCTCACGAATTTAAATTATTCATTTAATGCATATAAAAACAGTAGGATCTCAAGTGCATTTTGCTATTTTCTTTCGTGAAACGAAGTATAGTAACTTTGATACGTTAAATCCTGTTTTACATTAGACTGTTTGTATAAAATATAGTTTAAATATTAAAATAGCCTAATGTAAAACAAGTTTCACTCCCAAATAATTGATGTAAGTATAAGAATGGAGGTAACTTCGGGAATATTCAAATGTTTGTAGCAAAAAGTCCTTCCGTTGGCTTAAGATCCGGTTATAAATGATCGCAAATACTGTATAATGTCACCTTAACGACGATCTACAATAAATCACAAAATGCGGGCAGTCAATGAAAATAAATGAAAGTCGTGCCACTCAAAAAACAAATGATTCATCATGTGTATAATAAAAAAAAGTCAAATCGCCAACGGTTACTCGATACAAAAAAGTTATTCAACTTTTCCAACACTGAAATATAGTACCAACTGTTTTTATTTTCGTATTTGTCAGAACAATGCGACATTTTATCGCCATTTCGTGACGTTAACTAGTAGGCTTTGTAAATTAAACTTTAATGTTTAATAAGCTCTTTGTTACAATCTCTTTTATCAATATAGGTTATAGTTTATTTTAAAATTTATAGATTATGCATCTTCACCCATTTTTCAGTGTACAGTGTTCTATCACCTTTTTATTTACAGATTTCTGTAATGGAAAATTATTTGAACTATAGAGGCCCTCGAAATACTTGTTTACTCTCGGGTGACCATTTTGTTTGATCTAATTTTTTGTCCAGTCACGAAAGTCTTGTGTTTCGGACAGAGATGTGCGTCTACGCGTAATCTATGATAATATACATACATTCGTAAACAATGTATAAACAATGTAAAGAATGATGTCAAATGTATACACAATGCGTAGAGAATGTAATCTATGTAAAATACGGAGTCGGTTAAAATAGACGAAAATTTTATTGGTGTTTTTCTATATTTGAAAAATAATACACAGGTCACTAGATATAAGGGAAAATGTAAATTTTGCAGTTTTTTTATTTTTGCGGATATGTTCAGAGTGTGAAATAATGCTGGATTTCGGTTGCATGTATAAATATAAATTAAATAACCCTCTTCCCCAATAATAAAAATATATTTAAAACTTTTTCGAAAGTGGCCCTAATCCAAATTAGTTGGCCTACTCGCTAAAATTTTATTTTATTTAGAGCATATATAATAACTAACGTTATTATCGTTATTTTTTTAATATAATAGATATTTTGTGGTTCTTGTACTATCAAGATATAGTTTCTGAAATATTTTGTTGTTTTAATGTCAAATGAAATAAGCTTTACTAACAATACAAGAAAAACAAATAAACTTTAAAAAAAATTGGCGTGAATTGTTTGAGTTTAGAAATAAGACACCATAAAAAAATTACGGCAGTTTTTAAAAATAATCAACGAATTGATAAATAATAGAAATTTACTAAAAAAATTGAGTTATTATTATACTGTTAAAAAATTATGTTCAGCTAGAAATATAATTTAAAATTACGTTAGAATGTGGAAATGTCTTCACTTTAAATGAAACAAAAATTTCCTCCATTATTATTAGAAATAATACTATTTAAGTTACAAGAATGAATTTTACAAATAGTCCAACTAATATGGATTAGAGCTCGTAAGACTATACAGTATCGAAGTAATCTGTAATACAGAAATTTGTAAATTAGTCTGTAAACAGTTTAACAAATTTTCTTCTATTACTGATAGACAAAATTCGAATTTTTTATTTTATGTTATGTTTGAAAAAAATATTCTTTAAACTTGTAATCAGAGATGGTAACCATAAAAAATATCGGTTTGGGTTACGGTTTCGGTCATCGTGAAAATAAAAATTAGGTTTTGATTTGGGTTTCGGTTTTTATACAGCAATCGGTTTTGGTATACCGGTTTTACTAAAAGGGTTTCGGTTTTGCAAAAGTAATTTACGAGAATAATAATATTATTAATTTTGATCGAACAATTAATTATTATAATGATGCAAAAAGTGTCCACAAACACGTGTACAAAGTTTTATAACAATCAATTTTAATAGGAAGCAAATATTCAAAATATACTAATTTCCCATGTTTAATGCCTATGTAAATGTAACATGTAACAGATTTCGAGCGCCACCCGATTGAGGTACTACGTTGAAAATTAAAATACGTTTCGACAAAAAAAATATGTTTATACTTTTTATACATAAGTATTTTAATAATAAAAATTTGCAATATTTAACAACTAACAAGAGACCTGGATATAATGCGGTTAACCGATAAATAAAAATGGGTTTTGCTTTCGGTTCCGGTTTTGTATCTGTTTCGAATTTTGGTACAGGTTTCGGTTTCGGTTCTCATATTATTCCTGTATTTTTCGGTTAATGGTTTCGGTTTCGATTTTTGTTACTATCCCTGCTTGTAATATTGTGAAATTTAGAGGTTAAGTCTTGCAATACGTCCGGTTATATGGTGATTAAGAAGATTACATATGTATGTACGTCGGGATTCGAATGACGATCCACTATGTACTTATATTACGATTATAACTACCTATATTCTTTATAGAAATAAAAAATTTTAAATCTTCATTTCTATTTTCTAGTTCAACTATACTTTTTTAGGTTAAAGCTCAAACATTAGACATATCAAATTCTATTATTGGCGAATTGCTAATATTAGCTATTGACAGAGGGCACTTTACTGTGCACTCGGAGACTATAAATGCATAATAAAGGTCAGAGTGTGGTCAAGGTTAATCCATTTCATCACATCAAGATCTCCCTTGTGATGCACTTGCCACTAATAACTAAGACCTAACTGAATACTCTTGAGGTGGCAGCTGCTTATACCCACTTAATTGTTAAGTACGAGTAAGCCTTGATAGAATTGTCAAGTACAAATGGATGCATTACAACATGAAATGAATGATATTAACTCTTTAGTATTCTCTACGAATGGCGTAATAAAAAATGTGATTCTTGACGACTTACATAATTGGAGCAGTTCATTTTTATTACGCAGGTTATAGAATCTGTTCATAAGGAGACGTATGTTGTATCTCCATTGGACATGGTTGTATTGGAAAAAACCACCTGAAAAAAAAAACCATGTGAGTTTTTGTAGTTTTAACAGGATAGAAAAATCCATTGAAAAATCCAGTAGAAATCCCCACTCATTTATATTAAATTCGTATACCTACTAAAATAGAATAAAATAAAGAAATACAAAATTATAGACTTATAGCAAACAGGTTTTTTCAAAAATTATCTACATATAATTTTAGAGAATAAAATCCTGATTCCTGATTTTTTGAGTGTTACAATTTTAAATTTATGATTAGAATAATACTACCTTTACCCTGTAATTGGAGATTATGTTGGGTAATAAAGTTATTATTATTATTATTATTATTATTATTATTATTATTATTATTCTCCCTGGTACTAAAATTTTGAAACTTGGTATGAGAATACCAAGAATTTGGTGTATAAAGAATGTATGGTTAGGAAGAATGTTGTGAAGAGAGTTGGAGTGAGTCAGTTGAGATGGTTTGGTCATGTGGAGAGAATGATGAGTGAACGACTTGTAAAACGCATATATGTTGGTAAAGTTGAGGGTGCTCGATTGCGTGGCCGTCCAGTGTGTAAGTGGATGGATATGATTGGTAGTGTTTTGAAGGAGCGTAAGTTTCCGAGTGGAAAGAGAAGAAGAGCATGCATGAATACGATTATGAATGTGGCTGAGGCGAAAGAAGTGTGCCTGGATAGGAATGTGTGGCGAAGGATGATTGTTTTGTAAATATTGTGGTGTGAAGATGTATGGTTAGTAAGAATGTTTTATGAGAATGGAGAGACAGCTGAAGTTTTATGTGGACGATGTGAACGAAGTATGTTTGTACAGGAATGTGTGGCGGGAGATGATTTTTTGTGTAACTATTATTGTGGTCCGAATGCAGTTATTCGCTACCGAAAATCGATCACTTTAATATGTTCCTCTGCTCTTATGTATGAATACGTTTGTGAATGTGGCTGAGGTGAAAGAAGTGTGCATGGATAGGAATGTGTGGCGAAGGATGATTGTTATGTAACTATTATTGTGGTCCGGATGCGGTTATTCGCTACAGAAAATCGGTCACTTTAATATTTTCTTATGTAGGAATGCGATGATGATTGTGGATAAGGCGAAAGAAGAATGTTGTTTAAGAGTGAAGTGAGTCAGCTGAGCTCTTACTCTTATCCCTTTTCCTATTGTTAATATTGTTTTCGGGTTTTTGCTAACCCACTAAGTGGGATACGCGTGATTTTATGTATGTATGTATGTATGTATGTACATATATTAAAAATAACGTAATTAACAATATTATAAACAGTTTCGTTTCGTTTTTTATATTTTACTCTGTTTCCTTTGGTAAGTTGATTGATTATTAACTGTTAACTAAATATTTTGTATACCTAATTATTTTTTTTCTAAAAATCAAAATTTCTCAAAAACAGCTACGTATATCATGTTTTATCAGGAGTACCTTTTTTGTGTATTTTTGTATTTCATGTAATATTTTACAGGGAAAAATAAAAAAATTAATTTAAGTCAAAAATAACGATAAAAAATCTTCATGTCTTCCCCATATGAGACGCCTCTGGTTGAGATACAGAAACAAAAGAAAGTATAAATATGCATCAAAGTAAAGAGTATTCTCGTATCAAGTTTCAAAATTTTAGTGCAGCTAGTATCAGAGTTACTAATAAAAATGTGCTTGATGAAATAGACTTTTAAAGGCCTGTAACTCTGTAACGAAAAGTTTCCGGGCATACCTTCATATAGCATTTTTTGCTCAAAATGAGCTCAGGAATACGCTGTTCTTTTTTGTTACACGAGCTCTGATACACCTGTATAGTTAATAAAACACATACATACATACATACATACATACATACATAACATCACGCGTGTCCCGCTTAGTGGGTTAGCAAAAACCCGAAAACAATAAAAAAAAGGGATAAGAGTAAGATCTCAGCTGACTCACTTTACTCTTTAATAACATTCTTCTTTCGCCTTGTCCACAATCATCATAGCATTCATACATAAGAACATATTAAAGTGACCGATTTTCGGTAGCGAATAACCGCATCCGGACCACAATAATAGTTACGCAATAATCATCCTTCGGCACACATTCCTATCCATGCACACTTCTTTCACCTCAGCAACATTCATAAACGTATTCATATATAAGAACATATAAATAAAACACCATTTATAAAATTTAATTCAAAGTTTAGGAAGAAAGTTTGCACCTTCCTAACTAAATAAATTTATTTTATTGCCGTCGTGTAAATATTAGGTAAATTATTTAGTTTCTGTACATTCTGCAATCTACGCAATATAAATTTACAAAATCGCATCTTTAAAATGTCATTTATGAGCTGTCGCAATTTACTTTTTTGGAGTTTTTTTTAGAGTCTATCGACCGTGCAAAATGAGCAGCGAGTACCATTTTCTGTATCCGGTTTCATGAAAAAGATCTATCAACGAAATGAAATATTGTATGCGTAAAAATGAACGATATAAATTTCACTGGACGAACAGATTCGATTTACGCAATTTGCTGACTTGATATTTGTTGGTTTCTTATTAAATCTGCGGGCTAAACGTGCTCCGTATCTTGCGTTAAATCACAGCTTTATTTGCCGATACCAGAAAAGGGAAATTCTATGTCCTGAAGCATAAAAAATTACTCCTAACTCGTAACTGAACTTTATGGATGTTAATATCAGTTTCATTTTATGTTTGAAGTGAATTATGTAGCGTCATGTTTCAAATATAGAACTTTGGCTAAAAGTATGAGACACCTTAAATAATGAATCTGGAAATACATTTGAGGAGCTCATTGTAATACGAGGGTGGTTTGAAAAATTCACATCTTGGCACGAACAGGATGGCCTTAGAAAGCACAATTGTTTTTTATGAGGTTATGGAAACTTATATTAGTGATTCTGTGAAGTTTTACGTTAATACGCTAATTTGTGAGTCAATTGTAAGAGTTTCATGGCCATATGCCTGAGTGTCTGGCCACAAATCTAGAGATCCGGCGTGTTTGTTCCCGACCGACGCCAAAATTATATCGAATTTTAAATGGCACAAAAGAAACCCCTGTGGTGCACTTTCGCCAGCCCTGAGTGCTCGTGTGGTAACGCCCGATATATATATATATATATATATTTACATCCCGCTATCATTGCTGCGTCCTTTCATGGCTAGGACATTGTGGCAACCACCGAAAGGAATAGAGATAGCTATCGGCTTTATAAAGTATATCTACTTATTTTTCCCCCTGATTATGAATTTCGGTTCAAATTTCAATAAAGTCTATTTACAACGATATACGTTTCCTTTCATTTGACGGACATTATGAGCTCCTCCATTCTGAGTGAATCCGACGTCCACAGTATATACTTCAGACATAATCAGTACTTGTGACGTCCAATTTGTATATTTTTATTCATACTACCGTTACAGTGACGTCCAGCAACGTTGCCAATATTAAATACATTATTCTGATGCAGAAACCAAAGCACTCTTTCACAACAATATGCATACTTTGCTGTAAACATCATAGATTCCTACAATGTTTGATAATGGTAATTTATTTTGGCAGTCTGCAAGCAATTTGAAAATGGAACTGATAATTTGTCATTTAAAATGTCATTTTTAATACTTAATACTTTTGTTCTAAAATTATTAGGAAAAAAATTTCTCCAAATTAAAATTTTACCATTGTATTTCTCATACATATAACAAAAAATCTGTTGTGGCCAGCACAAGACCTTCCGTCAATTTCATGTATTTTGTACAAATCCCATACCAAAAGGTCTTTGGAACAGATTCTATATAATATCATGTAAAATCGAACAGGAACACATACTATTTTTTACAAATTCCATACCAAAAGTTCATTTGAAAAGGTTCTATAAATCCCATAAAATTATAACATAAGCTACACTAAGTAATGTCCTTCCATCTTCTCTTTGGCCTTTCTCTGCGTGTCACTTGCGAGCAACACTATGACATACCAATTTTAGATCCTATACTTTTTTCCATATTTGGTTTTGCACTTGCAACTGACATCTGTCAATTAAATTTTTTTGAATAATTATGTCAGCTGTTTCCATGATAAATAACAAAGCTGACTAATTTTTGAAAATTAATTTCTTTATAATGCTTTAACTCTACATCTATTGAATATGAAGGAAAATGAATAATCAAACCATATAGAGAAGAGTATTTTCTTTAATAAATATAAAAACAAAATGTCAAAAAATAATATTTAACTGCGTTTTTTTAAGAAAAACTGTTAAAAACTTCAAATAAGGGTACTTCCGGTGGATCAGTTATAACCAAAATCTAATCAACTCTTCATATGGATGTACAGAAGAGGAATACGAAAGAATTATAATTTTTAGAATTATAGTATTGGAGTTATCGTCGGAGAAAAATTTGTCACACACGGACACACATACACACACACACACGGACACACACACGCACACACACACACACACACACACACATACATACAGACATCATCTTAAAAATAGTAAATTCGTATTGTAGGGACCCTAAAACGTGCTTATTCATTAAAAACTCACCACCGAATTTTTTGACCAAAGACAATACCTTCCTTACCTAAAGGTGACGGAAGGTAAAAAAAAGTAGATACCCGTTATACAAGTAAACAATAACAAAATCTTAATAATGTATTTACAGTAAAAGAACTCGATGGTACAAAATGTGATAGAAATGTGAAATGTTCTTGCACTTAGTGTACAAGAACAACAATTCTATTTTCTCTGACGGTAAATGTAAATATGTGAAAATAAGTGAAGAATGAACTATTTAAATAACCCCAAAATCTTACAATTAAAAAGTACAGATAGTTATTTTTAATAATAATTTAATATGAACTGAATTAATACTTGCAGTACTTTTTTTAGTAAAATTTGCCGTCATCCTTTGTATTATAGTCATAAAAATTTTATTTGATAAACAAAGTATTTGTTACATGTCAATAAAATAGTGAAGAAATATAATAATAAGGTTAATATGATTATTAATCTCCGATTTTAATATTTTTATTCTATTTGTTAAACAAATTATTTGTAAAAAATCTGTTGTGGCCAGCACAAGACCTCTCGCCATTTCCATATTAGGCTATATACTAAGTATTGTATTGCACTTCACTTTCGAACCGTCGTTTTATAACAAAAAAATACAGAACTTTACTCAAATATTGTTTTTTATTGTATTTAGCATGTCTTCTGCACACATATAATTCTAATTATATCTATTTTTCATTGTATGAGGAAGTTTTTAAATGTCAGAAATTTTTCCAATTCATTAACCAGATTGGCGGTATTTCTGATGGATATATGCATTTTCAAATATTTAATTAATAAAACAATAAGAAAAGTTAAATATACTTCCCAGAAAAAGCTATCAGAATGTCACTAAAACTGTTGATATTTGACAATGACATGTGTTATGTTATAAACATTGGAATTTGTCAACTGGTTTCCTTAGTGCCTTGGCCTCTGCGATTAGTTTACTCTATAAATTATAGTGTCTTTATCTCTTAATCTATACAAGATATAATAAAAATTTTAAGTGTATTAGATGGAGAATTTTATGTTCTTCAATATTTAATAAAAAAAACTCCCAAAAAATTATATTAAGAAGAATTTTTTTAAGAAACTACTACTTCCGGTTGTTCAATTGTTACCAAAACCTTTTCAGCTCTTCCCAGGAATGTCAGATTGAAGAAACTGCACTTAAATATTTTTTAAGTCTTATAGTTTTTGAGGAATCGTCCCTCCAACATCCATACATACACACACACACACACACACACACACACACATACACACATCCACACACACACAGACATCATTTTAAAAATGTTATAATCGGATTCTAGGGACCTTAAATCGTGCTTATTCAATATAATCTGGATATGCGAATTTTAGCATGAATCCAATACCTCTCTTAGCGAGAGGTAAAAAGAGTGAAAATATGTGAAAAACAACAGTTTGGATGCACTTCGGCTATTTATGCAATCAATTCAAATTTTTATGAAATTTATAATAATAAGCTTATTATTAATATTCAATTCCGATTTTAATACGCTTATTCTAAGTAAATAGCTATTTGGTGAACAAATTATTTTTCACATGTCAATAAAATAGTAAAAATATATGAAAAGCAGCCGTTTGGGTTCGGCTATTTTTCCAATAAATTGGAATTTTTACGGAAATTACAATAATAGGCATATTATTAAGAAAATTCTAATTGACATAATAGTATCAAGTGCAAATTACATAATATGTTTGTGTTATAATTTTACTGGAAATATAGAAATTTTCTATGTGGTATTTGTACAAAATACATGGAACTGCCAGAATGCAATGTAATGAAATACTGGAAATGTAGAATCTTTTGCTAAAAACTTTTTGTATGGCATTTGTATAGAACTGAGGGAAGGTAATGTGATGGCCACATCAAATTTTTTTTATTTAACATAGGAGTATAGTCGAAATTATGGAAATTTGATAAAATATTATAAATCACAGCAAAAGATAATTTTAGAGTTTTAGCTTGTGAACTGTTCTGAAATTATCAATCTCCCCTGAGAGTTATTGAACCCCTTCGGAGAAAATAAAATGAAAAAATCTGATGTGGCCAACACAATACCTCCCGCTATTTCATTTTTATTAATTTAAATTCATACCTAATTTTTTTTTTTGCAGTGACATACATTTGAAATATAAATTGTGTAACAAAGGAATTTTGTTTATCTTTGAAACAAAGGCATTGGGATTTATAAAAAAGATTATTTTTTAAATTTATCTGTAAAATACAAAGAAAAATTATTAATGTATACTTGTAGAAAATTCAATTAGCTTTAATTTTCATGGCATAAAATGCGAAAAAATGACATTTAATGGTATTTTTTGACGAAAAACCATTATGAGCTTCAAGTAAAGTGCCGTTTCCGGTTATCCGATTTACACCAAAATCTAATGGTTTCTTTTCATATTAGAATAGGGTTAAAACACGCTTCAGAATTTTCTGAATGATAGTATTTGAGTTAGAACGTTGACAAAATCCATACACACACATACAGACATCATCATGAAAATGATAAAATCGGATTCTAGTGACCCTAGAACGTGGTCATTTATCATAATCTCAACATGCGGTTTTTAACAAGATCCCTATAACTCCCTTACCAAGGGTAGCGGGAGGTAAAAACAAATAAGTGAAATTTATGAAATATTTATTATTACATCGAACAGTCCTGCTTATTTCCAGAGAGAGTATTTCATAAACATTTGTTTCATTAATCTTTAGTTGTTACACATAAACAAATTATTTATACGTGTTTCTTTCTATGTTTGCATATAGATTGCAATAAAAATACGGTGTTTTTAAAAGTTATTACTTTTGATCATTTATATTTCTACATATCTCACTAACGCATATAATAAAATTTTTCAATTTACATTATAATAAAAATAAAAAGAAAATATTTTAACGTATTTAAACTATCTAAAATGTATAAAAATATTTTCTAATTAAAAGAAAACACTTTAATGAAACACCTCAAGTAGAGGAGAAATAGGAAGAAGTACCCAGAATAAAAAATATCTATATTTAATAAATCGTTTGTAGTACATATTAATATGTTTTAAACATTTTTTCTCTTAATAATTATTTCTACACTCTCTTTTTCGACTTTGTACTTAATAATTCAGCTTTATGATACGAGTATTTATAAATAATTACCTTTTTTAAATTTATTACATTTGTACACCATACAGTTTGATTTCATAGTTTATTGATTTTGTATTTGCTCAGAGGATTTTACAAGTGCAAAACAAAAGGTTTGATTACATAAATATTAATTTAAAATACTACCAGGAGTGCACAATGTAGATTTAAATACGATTAAAAGAGTTGCGCGCTAATGCAGTACCCAAAGTTCCACTGTTGCCAAGTGTACGGAGTTCAGAATGTCGCTGGAATGAAACTTCAGTATATACATTGTATATACGCCGGACGACACTAGCGCCACAAGTGGAATTTTTTTGAACTACAAAAAATATACATTTTCCATTCCGCTATCATTCTGACGTCCATAACAAATTTTGCAATACGATACTAGAGGCCCCCCTGATGTCAGAAAAAAATTTATAAGGCCATGTGCATATGACGTCCGGTATACGGACGTCTTATGCACATGGACGTCACTTTGAATGTAGAAAATTACACAGGGGACGCCACAATGGTAGTGGGATGTAAATATATATATATATATATATATATATATATATATATATATATATATATATATAGAGGCTGTCTCACAACTCGCGCCCCAGACGAAACTGACACCGATGACAATAGGTTGCCAACAAATAGAAGAAAATATTTGTGGCAGCTTGCATAACGGAGTTACAAGACTTTTTAATCCACCAATCCCGGAAGGATATCTTTATGTGCGATGATATTATTACAAAATAAAACTGGTTGCTAGGTTTTAAAAATACTACTAGTGAGTTACAAAATTTGTTTGACTTACTGTAATTTTGACACTTTAGAGTTGACTTTTCACTGTCAACAAATTTAGGTTAGCGAAGGTGCCATCCGAGATTATCATTTATATCGTACAGTGCAACGTGTTGTAGCATAGCTGTGTAAAATGTGTTAAGCGAAAATATTATTGTCCACATTCTCCGAACATTATAATCATTTCTAAGTAATCAGCGGCTGAATACATGATAAGAATTTGCGTTTTTTTATTCACCTTGTCAAATTTAATTTGACACTGACATTTTTCGAAAACTACAGTCGCCCACACATTTTAAAGAAGATTTGATTTGTATAAAACCATAGTAATGTAAAATTGCGGCAAACACACGTTAAAGGTGTAGGTCTCTTTTCAATTTTAAGACGTCTTTTCTCTAATATTTTTTTAGCTAGATTTTTTTTTCTTCGAAATTACACATCCGAGTGCAGTCTCGTGTTTCCTCATTCGCTCTGGGGCGCGAGTTGTGAGACACGCTATATATATACATATTGTAATATGCTAAATTAATATGAGCATTCACTTTTTTTGGAGGTGTTGAACCATTATGTTTCGACAATTTCAATATTTTTTCGCCCTAACTTTTGCTTTGGAAAAACCCTAAAATTAGTTTTAATTATCCCACATATTTCGAATTTTAAATGGCGCGTATGTGACCTCTGTGCTGCACTTTCCACGCCATCAATGAGTGTCCGTGAGGTGACGCCTGGTAAACACACGCACGGTACAAGTATGTCATCATCATTATAGGTCGTGCCAACTTTTAGTGCTATTGACTTGACTTACTAATCGATGGGTTATTCCCTTCGCAGCATAAGATTGTGCTACATATTGGAAACGGCCGGATTTACTACAAATCACTTTTTTTATTCTAAACTTACCATGAGATTTAATGTTATTTCTTTGGAACGAATTAAAGGTTAATGAGATCTGTTATCTTCGGAAGAGTATGTAATAGGTGTAGTTTTAATTAAAAATTTAATTTTGTTTAAATTTGCGCAGCAATAAATTTGAAACTTAAAAATGTGGAGACCGTGGTGAGAAGAAAATCAGTCAGATGATAAAGACACGAATAGAAAACGTATTCTTTTATCTGATGATGCAAAATAAATTATTATACATGTTTACAATAGTTTAAAAAGTGACGAAAAAGAAGAAGCACCTTTATCAAAACCGCTACTTTAACTAAAATTCCGTATAGTACCGTGAGAAAAATAGTGTCTGCAGGTGTTACATTAAAATAACCAAAATATTGTTGTACGCTTATTTTTAATTTTAAAATGGCAGAAATTGTATAAATACGGTCCACGAATTTTTAATTTACAACCTTCTTAAGGACTATATGCAACGAGGGTCTTCTGGAGTCAATAGCACTAAAAGTTGGCACGACCTATACCGAAATCTGTGTACAAAGCAGACTAGCCCACTCAGAAATGGGAAATATGCCGTGATGATATATTTATTTATTTTATATTTCTACATTTATATTAATTAGTAGTAATTGGCCGATACGTACTC
The DNA here is from genome assembly GCA_943142095.1 of Ophonus ardosiacus. Classification (NCBI taxonomy): domain Eukaryota; kingdom Metazoa; phylum Arthropoda; class Insecta; order Coleoptera; family Carabidae; genus Ophonus; species Ophonus ardosiacus. The sequence goes on along the minus strand of OW964833.1, from coordinate 43,150,658 downwards.
TGAAAACTAAGTTCTCAACGTCAATAGGACAGAGGTCCTGTCGTAATAACCTATAGTTTGTAATGATGATGAGTATTTAGTTTTCTAAATAAGTGAATATACAGTGTGTCCCATTTAGAGGTGCCACCATTGGGATCTCGAGAACTATAAGAGATACGATGTCGGTTAAATGGAACTTTTTATGCGCCTTTGGGAGGCCATCTCATATGTGCTTTTATTTTTCCAAAAATTTTCATAGGGCACTAGATAATAACGAAAATCTGAATATTGTTGATTTTTTCTTTTTCAAATAACTTCTAAACTATTAATAATTGAGAAAAAAAGTTTCAAATATAAAAGATAGATATTTTTATTAACTAACCAGTGGCGTACGGAATAAATTTTTATATCCGTAAATTTTTGAAATATAACACAAACTTATATTTTTTTAAATGGAACCCATATCTGATTTTAGACTCAAAAAAATTAATTTTTTTTCTCTTTTCAACGATGTAAGGGTTATTATGTTTTATATTTGTTTTGCCTTCAAAATTATTATTTTTTCCTTATTTTGTATTCAATTTACAATTATTTTGAAAATATTGGTAGATTTCTATTTGGAAATACTCCTTGTATTTCAATAATTTATTTTGTTAGAAAATTTTGCTCAAAATTCGTATCAAATTAATTTTTATAATATTTTGTATCAGGTCGCCCTTGGCTCATCATAGTGTAATTTGTAATTATGAATCTAGAATGAAAATATTAAGTAATAAAGGCATAAAACAAATTATTTTGATCAAATACAATATAATTAATAAAAATAATAATGTTTTTTTGGGAAATAATAAGAAAATTCAGGAAAATAAAGAGAAAAATTAAATTTTAGGAGCAAAACAAATATAAAACATAATAACCCTTACGTCATTGAAAAGAGAAAAAATATTGATTTTTCTGAGACTAAAATCAGATATGGGTTCCATTTAAAAAAATATAAGTTTGTGTTATATCTCGAAAATTTACAGATATAAAAATTTATTTTGTACGCCACTGGTTAGTTAATAAAAATATCTATCTTTTATATTTGAAACGTTTTTCTCAATTACTAATAGTTTAGAAGTTATTTGAGAAAGAAATAATTAACAATATTCAGTTTTTTGTCATTATCTAGTGCCCTATGAGAATTTTTGGAAAAACAAAAGCACATCTGAGATGGCCTTCCAAAGGCGCACAAAAAGTTCCATTTAACCGACATTGTATCTCTTATAGTTCTCGAGATCCCAATGGTGGCACTTCTAAATGGGACATACTGTAGTTATTAAACAATATCTTCATGGTTAGGGATAATTATATTTCGATTTAATTACAAAATCGGAATGTGATAAAACATTTAGTATAATTAAAGCACGTTTCTATTTCCTAAGCTTCGTGACAAATCAAAACATCTGCAGCGAGAATTCACTAAAACCAGTTTACTTGTATTACATCCGGAATCAAGCTATTAATGTATCTTGCTTGGTATGAATAGCAATATCGCAAAATCTAAATTGTAGTCGTTTGGTGGCTCAGCTAGGAATAACAAACTCATTGTCAATATTCGCTTTCGATTTGATTAATCATATTCATACCCAATTTGCATACAATCTGGAGGTGAATTTTCATAGTTTCATTACTGTAAACAATATCCTGGTGTCTGACGTCATCGAGTAATTAACGTTGTTGAAATCTATGTTGGCGCTGAACGCTTGGAGATTAATCAACGCAAAACGTAACGCTCTCAGCTCTACATAGTTTCATTTATAACCTCCAAACGGTTTTATATTATTACTCTATTTAACTTTGTTCTCTTATTTCCTTCTCATTACCACGACTCCTAGTAATATATGGCTATTGCCCATTTTCTCATAAATTAAATGTATTGTAATTAGAACTACTGTGTTACACAAATAAGCATAGGAAAAACAATTTTACGAATTTCGTATCTTTCAAGATAACCGAGTCCCTGATGGCGAAAATCGAAAAACAGACCTGTACATTTTTATCTATTTTATGTTGTATCAGTCTTTCAAATTTTTCAGTAAAATTGTAGTTTTGTTGTTAAAATGTTAAAATGTAACTAGCAAAAAATGTTGCTTGGGTTTAATATGGAATTTAAAAACCAATATTCGACTGTGTTTGGGATGGAGATAGTTACAGGAAGTAAACTTTTCGGACTTGCAGTCAAATAATAAAAATTATTCATGCCAACGTTTCTACTATACAATTCGCTAGTGAAATAGAGCAATATGACGTCTAGCGGCGAAAATATGAACTAGTGCATGGTAGAAAGTCCTAGCCGAGGTAGCGGCGAACGCATCGTTTCTGTCACTTATTTAACAAATAAATCACAAGTGGAGTGAAATTTGTAGGCTATACTATATTTTACGTAAGAAAATAGTAGATTGCTCTTAAGAGCCGACCGTTTTTACATGCATTAAATAAATAATTTAAATTTGCGAAACCAAGCTTTGTCAGTAATAAATATATTTATCTGCAAAAATGTCAAAATCTAAAATTGCAACAAAATATGGTTAAACATCACTTAATTCTGTAGATTTTATTTGACAACTAACAGGTGATATTTGTTTCGTTTCTGTGAAATAGGTTTATATTCTGACCAATCAAAGGGTAGAATTTATATATCCTTAACTAAACCAACGCTACTCTTACGTGTAATAAAGTATAATAACAAAATCTAAAACTTCAACCACGTTTTTGTTACGTTTGACCTATGTACGTCATTAGCACGCAGAAATCCAGAAATAATTAATTTCCATAATTTCCCGAAAACAAGAAACTAAATTCTATAGAAAAATTTATTAGAGAAATTTACCAATTTGTAATAGTTGGTAGACGAAAGTTATGCATTCATCTTTTAAAAATGGGAAAGGAACCGAGTAAAAATGTGCGTGTTCCTTGCAAGCAAGATTATATTTTACCGGGTATAACTACAAGATAATAATTACTTAGTGTCCTTATTAAAATACTTCGTAATGAAATCTAAACTTGTAGACCTGCCTGCACAAAGATGACAATAAAATAATAATACTTATCTCTCCATTAATCTACCAAAGACTGTAATAATGCAGTACTATGTAGATTCAAGAAAACAAAGACTCGAATCATGTAAATTCAAAATTCGAGAGAATGCTGAACATAATTTTATATGAAGCGGACTAGTTTGCAACATTCAAAATGTTATTTATACTAGAAACATTATTTTTATTTAATATTATCTATAATATTAATATTACTTTGTATTTCAATCGCCGCAGTGTATAAGAATACAGTTGCGGGAAACGAAGCATCTACCTTAAACCGGCCATATTGTTACGTTACGCGCTAAGCTCCTCCTCTTCTTCACTCGCGAATAGTCTTCATCAGGGCTCTGGTGTATGATGTTATCCATACATTGGACATTACTGACTGACTATGGATAGATGTGTATGATGTATACACCAGAGCCCTGATGAAGACTACTGTTGGCATGAATAAATAACAATATGGAATATTTAAATTTTTGTCACTATTATAATTTTAATCTTTTTTAAGCATAAAGCTTCAATCTCTTTCGAATTACATCGTGTACAGTTTATTTTGTAGCCTGTGACGAATATTGAATTTCTTTGGGCTTCAGACTCATGATTGACAAATTAATTCATCTGTTTCATTAGATGTCTTAGGTCTTCCCATAGATTTTTTTTCTTTTCAGAGAATATGTCTCCTTAAACTAATTATTCTAAGCTAAACTTCCTTTCACCTGAAGCATTGATTTCGATTTGGTTAATGAGAAAACGCACAAAGTTTTTTCTTAAACATTTGTTATGGTTAGACAAAAATCCACTGGAGTGTACGAGGTTAAATTTAACATAAAATAAACTTCTATATTAAAAATAAAACAGAGCACAAAGCATAATCAAAACTCAAGCAACCTTTGTCGAAAAAAAATGGAATACACTTTCTGTCAGACTAAAAATAAAAAGTTTTCCTTATGCTTCAAATGAAATCAAATATGTAAGTGTAATAAATTAAACTGAAAAAACCAATTTTAATCTCCCTATTATTCGACTTAATAAATGCAAGAATAACCTTAACTATATAGGATTTAAGTTTTACAATAAACTTCCACATTATATAAAAGAAATTAAATCTGAAAATTGTTTTAAAATATCCTTAAAAAATTTCTTTTTCAAAAACATTGTCATTACAATGACTTTTTTTGTGTCCTAACTTTATTGCAAGCTGTAATTGCTAAACTAATAATTATTAATTATATATATATATATATCTATGACGCTTCTTATGTCAATATTGTATTGATCAAAAGAATAAATAAATTATTATTATTATTATTATTATTATTATTATTATTATTAATTTAGTGAAGAAGGAGTGGAAAGACCAACCGTTGAATGGTTTAAAGGTGCAAACAAAAGGCATAAATGGTCCACGTTTATTGTAAAATACTGTATTTTACCAACTCCGAATTGATTCGGAAGTTTATTGAAATGCTGTATTTAAAATTGCTATCGACGTAGTTTATATAGATCATCGTGTCTAATATAATTTTAGAACATTTTACAAATTCCATACAGAAAGTTCCTTGGAAAATATTTTATAAATCCAATAAAATTATCTTATGAATATACACTACGTATATATAAATACACTAAAAATGCGTACACTTACGTAACATTTTCTTTGCAATCAAAAAATATTACTACCAAGTTTACATATCTACCCATTTTTGAATTATTGCCCCAAAAGTCAATATACCCCACATTTAGATAAAAACTTCAAAATTTTCAAAAATCTAATTTTTATGTATCTAGATACTTCTCAATGCGCTGATTCCAAATTTTGAAACTGCAGGTCGATATCTCTTTTCGTTCTCGAGATATTTAGATTCAAAGTTTTGCTCAAAACTGCCCATTTTTTGGTATTAACCAAAAAATGGGTCGAGATATGAATTTGGCGACATCACCATTCGATTCTACGGGAAAAACTACATAAGTATAGCAATTTTCATAATTTTTGTCCAACCGGTTCATTTTTTATGAATAAAAACTTGAAAATGGCCAAAATCTGAAAAAATCGTAAGGGGTACCCCTTACGATTTTTACGATTTTTGGCCATTTTCAGTTATTTTGCTTTAGATATTGTATGCGGTATTCAAAAATTCTGAAAATTGGTGTACTTATGTAATTTTGCCCGTAGAATCGAATGGTGTTGTCGCCAAATTCATATCTCGACCCATTTTTGGGTTATTACCCAAAAATGGGTAGTTTTGAGCAAAACTTTGAATCTAAATATCTCGAGAACGAAAAGAGATATCGACCTACGGTTTCAAAATTTGGAATCAGCACATTGAGAAGTATCTAGATACATAAAAATTAGATTTTTGAAAATTTTGAAGTTTTTATCTAAATATGGGGTATATTGACTTTTGGGGCAATAATCCAAGAATGGGTAGAGATATAAACTTGGTAGTAATATTATTTGATTGTAAAGAGAATATTACGCATTTTTAAAGTATTTATATATGAGTATACATAATGTATATTCATGTGATAATTTTATTGGATTTATAGAATATTTCCAAGGAACTTTCTGTATGGATTTTGTTAAAATTTTACTGGATATATAGAATTCTCATGTTTTAAAATGTCCATTAAAATTGAAGGCACATGACTGGACATTAAAATGTACATAAAAATTGACCATGTCATACATGTTTTCTAAATTGTTTGGTTATTTATTATGTGAACACTGTATTGATCAACATCAATCGATCCACGTACATCGACTACCATCAATCGTTTTTTCTAGTGAGTGGTCACACTGCTTCATCGAATGGTACGAAATGAAATGTTATTTTTAAAATTACCGCGGCTTTTCCAATAAATGTTGGTGGTATTTTTGCATACGTCGTTTGTTGTCAAGTCAACTTACAACTTTTAATTCCTATTTTTGTTGGTATTAACATCCATAACTTGTCAATATTATTGACATTACTGCACCCCGCTCTGCTTTGATCATAGAGATTTTCATAGGAGCGAACTAAATTTATTAACTGGTCAGTCTCGTTGACAGTCCATTGTTCTGTTATTTTGGTAAGAGAAACAGCTCAACAGGTTAAATGTTACAATCTGTTAGAATCTATTCATTCCTGAGAAAGAGCATTGCGCATGTCTGTTACCATCGAGTAGCTTTGACATATCAAACAAGTCGACGGTACACGATCTTATTCGATTGTCATCAATGCATGCAGTGTGACCACGTGCATTGATAAACTCAAGTTTGTTTTTTACTCGATCGTGCTCGATCGATATTGATTGTTCAGTGTGACGACAGCCTAAAGCTGTTAATCATAACCTGCTCTTCTTGTATATTGAGAAGAGGGTACGACCCGGGAAATTTTGAGAGGAGTTAATTTAAGGAATATTGATTCAAGTATTATGACTGTAGACGAAGCGTAATATATGCCAAGATAGTAGCAACTGACATTGACAGATTGCATACTAAATGGAGTGGATATATTCTTAATATTTAATGATTCGTTGTAATTCAATTTTTGGTAAATGACGTGATTTGTTTGTATTACCTAAACAGCAGTTTTATCATCCTGGTGGAACAAAAACCGTAAATGCAAAAGCTACCGTTACATGAACGAGTCATAGGTAGGTCTTATAAGTTACTAGTACATGAATATGTCATCATTACCGATATCTGTGTCAAGTTTACAACGCTTCCGACAGGGCCGGATTAAGGTATTTTCGGGCCTGAGGCGCTAACAATTATCGGGCCCCTAGAATATAATATAAGACCCCAAAAATATAATTTATTTCATAAATTAAACAGAAAAATAATTACAACAGGAATAAACTCATAAAGTAAATAAAATGCAACTCTAAAAAAATAAAAACTCGACAAAATGGTGCCGTAGCCGGGCCCCTAGCAGGCCCGGGCCCTGAGGCGCGCGCCTCATGGTTAATCCGGCACTGGCTTCCGAAAATTAGTTGCTCACAACGAAGCCTGTTATCGCACGTAGAGAGTAGCTCGAAATACATTAAGTTGCTGCAAATCGACTAGTTGTCGATTTTAATATTTGTATGATAGCTCGTGTAGTTTACCAGCTTATCTCATACACCAAACTCTAGACAGCTATTATTTTCTCACAAGAACTATTGACGTTCAATGATACACCTTCTAACGACCAAATCCTTCTAAGAAAACACAGTTTCTGCACAAAATCCCTAATCTTGCGACTTTTTGTAACATCTGATGCCTAACACATGACTTTATTGGCTGTCTCATAAATACTTCAACCTACATAAAAAAGAAAACTATAGTTTAAGGAAAAATTTCAAAGCAACACTACGTAATATTTGCTAAAGTGGACTATAACACCATCAAAACAAAATATTGTTATCACAAAAAAGTTTAAGCTAATCCTGATTTTTTGATTAGTGAATTCTATTCTATTCCGGTATTTAAAATTTAATTTTCTTGATATTATCAATAAAGGTAGATACTAGGAATAGATTAGAGTATATTTTAAGTTATAAACTGTCAAAATTAGAGTAGAATTCGCTAATCCAAAAATGAGGATTAGCTTAAACTTTTTTGTGAATCGGGCTGTAAAAGTTTAAAAAAATGTATGGTTTTTACAAAGTGATACATTTTATTATAAAAACATATGAATGTATTTTGTTCAATATAAAAAATACATAAACAATTATCAAAACATCGAATATAATTTATAAATATTTTCAATAGCGCAAATGTACATTACATATTTTATATGTAAAATTGCGTAAAAATAACTTTTTTAGTTAATAGCAAAAATATGTGTAAATAAATAAAACCAGAAAACATACTGTTTGTTTAATATTTAATCAATATAAAATAATATTAATTTCAACCAGTACTAATACTTTTTAATAAAATATAGGATGCAACATTTTACCGACATAATTTGTTGACTAGGATTTAAAGAGGTAGCAAAAATATGAAAATATGTAATGACATCCTCTTATAGTGAACTTCAAGAATTTGGTGTAATACATATAAACCAGTGTTCGTTATAACGAAAGTACACATATTATTTTTTAAAAACATATTGGCACTAGTGTGATGCATTCGGGCTTCGGGCCGGGTCGGACCAAGATTTGATTCGAAGATCGACTTGACAAAAAATTAGCTGGCCCGGCTCGAAAATTGACTCGAAATCGGGTCAGGCTTCAGGCCGAGCCGGGCCTAAGATCGATATTGAGTGTATCCGGCATTCCTAATTTTAATTTTTATGTGAGGCGAAATGTTTAACTTTTCTCATGTCAATCTTAGAAAAAAACTCTACAATCCTTATAACGTTCAACATTAGTTAACATAAGCTGCTCAAAAACTATATTAAATATATATATATATATATATATATATATATATATATATATATATATATATATTATTAAGTAAAAAGTAAAATATATCATTATAAAATTATAAAATGAACTGACATATGTCATATATACCCCTACTATTAATAGTTGTTGCGAAAAGTTTCCACCTGGAGCAGATCTTAAGTGGTCAGTCTGGAAAAGTCTCAACCGCCTACGAACACAAGTTGGAAGATGTAAAACCAATATGAAGAAATAGGGTTATATCGACGGCTCAACAAATTGTGAGTGCGGTGAAAACCAAACAATGAACCATCTCCTCATTTGCCAAAACCTGTCAAGTAGATATTCATTTCAAGACCTAGTAGAAGGAAATACTACTGCAATGGGGAAGTTTAGCGATTTTTTTTTTTCTTTTATTCCATGAGAAATGACTTGAAAAATGATGTACCATGTTTTATTTTTTTTAAAAATGCCCAGATTTTCCGGAAAAGCCGATTTTAAGCTGTGATGACGTCGGTAGAGGCTTGGTACAACGTAAGTCGTTTATACACTGACGCACGCGGTTGCTGTTACCAGTCACTTGAGACTGAGGTGTTGTTCGACCTACGTTCAAGTGGTTCGCTTTCACCATTCTGTTTGAGTTTGCGCATAACTGACTTGTGACGTACTTAGAGTTTACCCAAAAAATATTAATTATAAATAAATGGAGCAATAATTTTAATTTTTAATTTCAATTTCAGCAGTCATTTGTGTTATATTTGTGAGAAAATAGTATGTTATGTAGAATTTTTACCATGCTAAACTTCCCCATTGATTGTGCCCGTCACTGGATGCTATGCATATAATTTGTATTTATTATAATTTTCTGTTTTATATTTTATTTATTGTAATTTACTATTGTATTTTCTTTATAGGTAGTTTTTGTATTTATGTGTATATTAAGTTGGACACGAATAATAATAATAATAATAATAATAATAATAATAATAATAACATAAGTTGTTAAAAAAGAGACATTTCTAGTGTAAGTATGTTATAAAAATCACAGACCTACGAGTATTTAACACTTTGTTTCACGAAAACTATGAGTTACGACTTTAATTAAATGAGACTTTTTGTTTACCTTTCGGAGGTCATCTTAGACATGCTTTTGTTTTTCACAAAAAAAATCAAATAATTATACTATAAGACAAATGTTGTCGACCTTGGCCAATATTTAATTTTCAAATAACTTCGTAATTATTAGAAATTGCAAAAAAATGTTCCATATAAAATTTTAATATTTTTTATATGGTATTTAATGACATGGACAAAATTTCGCTATCTTTTTCAGTTTGGTCAGTAATGTCTTCAAAAGTTATTACATTTGTTTTTTAACACACCCCATATAACATTTTGTTCTACCGTTTGGTAATCACTAGTTGAATTTTTGGTTGTTCTTACTGATAAATTAGTCTCTTATTCATGATTATTTTTTGTATATAACGTTTTCCTCTAAAGTCTAGTTAGCCCAATAAAGTACTGTTTGTTTTATAGGAAACACTGTATACTTGCTTTTATATGTTTTACGCTAAATTGTATTTTATATTAACAGTTTTATTTGTTTGCAGGTAAAAACATTTTAAACACATTAGTCCATGAATCACGTGGTGAGTGGTATAATTTTTTCTAAACGATTATAATTGGCAAATATTTTTTTGTACCAGTATGTTCTCCAAGTAATTTACCTAGAGATGCACTCGATCTTGAGCTTTGGCCCGGCTCGGCCCGAAGCCCGCCTTGATTTCGAGTCGATCATCGAGCCGGGCCGAAGATATTTTTTATCGGGCCGAATCGGGCTAATCATTTTCAAAAATCGAGGCGAGTCGGACTTTTGATTTTGGCCCGGCCCGAAAAATCTTATAGTTCAATCAAAAGCACAGTTTCCTTAATATTTTAATGAATATGGATGAAGTTAAAAAGGATCAAAATGATTTAATAACAACAAACTTCACATATTAATAAATAAAAATGTATTATTTTACTTCAAGAATTCAAGGTTATTAAAGTATAATAATTATATTGTGATGTTGCTATTATTATTGTTATTACTCGTATACTTAAATAAAAGTGATTTTTGTTCCTACCATAATGATTTCTTGTCCTATTTTTGAGCAGAAACAAAATTAGATAAAAAATCCTTATGTAAATTATATTTTTTTATATAAGATTTGTGAAAAAGTTGTTTAAATTTTCGAACGGCTTTGGTAAACAAAGTGTTAAATACACGTAGGTCTGTAATTTTTATAACAAACTTACACTAGAAGGGTCTCTTTTTTAACTACTGATGTTAACTAATGTTGAAAGTTATAAGAATGTAAAAGTTTTTTATAAGTTTGACACGAAATAAGTTAAACATTTCGCTTTAGCATAAAAATCAACATTAGGAATGCCGGATGCATCCAATTTCGAGCTTTGGGCCGGCCCGATTTCGAGTCAATTTTCGAGCCGGGCTAGCTAATTCTTTTGTCGAGTCGATCTTCGAGTCGGGCCGGTAATTTTTATTTTCGGACCGAGTCGATCCTAACCTCAAAGGCCAGTCCGGCCTGGCCCGAATGCATCTCTAAAGTTAACATTATTAACATAAATATGTATTAGAAATAATAGTTTTCTGGGTAAAATGAAATCTTCGGCTGACTCTTTTAGTATTATCGCAACACCAAGACCATTTTTGGTCTTGTCTCGTAGTGTCTCGTCTTGGGCTTGTTGAGCCGAGACGAAGTATTAATCAAGTATTTTTAAAAGTTGCATTTGTTGTAATAAATTTATTTTTATCTTATTTACTCGTAATATGCTAATGATTATTTTTTAAATATGAAATAGAAGGATACAGTTTTAGCTTGCCACGAGTGTCTGGAGTGAAATAAAAATATCAAAATAAAATAAACTGAGTCAAAGAGCATTTGAAATAAAGTGAACATAACCTACCCTTATTTCTGTTTGAATTATCTCTTTAGGAGTTAAATGGAGTGTCGTCATTCGAGCATAATAAGATATAGATTCATTCATTGTTCGTAGTTAGGGGACTCATTTTAGAATTTCATTGGAGACATAACTGTGGGAATAAAATTGCATTAGGAATTTGGTTTTATATGTAACGGGTGACAAGCGTTATTGAATTATAAATTAGCATGATTCCATCATTCGCGGGCCTTTGAACGTGGGGATCAACGTTCAAAGCAACACATTCCACTAGCCTGAAATCTCAAACGCATACCACCAGGATATTATCGATACCCGACCACATAGCACAGGAATATATAAATTTTATATGCCACAATATTCGAACTCGTAAATGGTTGCACTGTAAACTAGACAACGAATCTGAATCTGATTAAATAATATATTTTTCCGACGACCACTACGAAAAGTACATAAATTCACACGCTAAACTATTACTGAAAGTTGGTCATTGCGCATAACTACCAAAGCTGTGTGAAATGAAAGATCGTTCGCCAATCAGATGCGTCCGCAACTGTGTGATATGATTTTATCACACACTGCGATAACTGAGCGAACTAACCTACAAATTTGTATGTAAAAATTTGACAGATGCAAATAATTTGCTGAATTTACACGGATTAAGAAGGCAGGACCCTGATTTATCAGATTTTAACATAATTTTTGATGAATTCTGATAGCAATGATGTAAACATAATCTGTTTCAATATTTTTATGAATACTTTATATTGTTTTATTTTTTGTGGCTGTCGGAAAAATATCGTGTACAGAGTGTCTCATTTTCGATGCTTTTTTAGGGTATCTCGGGAAATATTAATGATAGAACAAAATCGTTTGCACATTCCATAGTCAACTTTTTGAGAAAAGTTTAATAGTCACCACAAGAATTTTCGATCTTCTTTTGTTTCTGAGCTACAGGCAAAAACTTGTTTTTCGCTCATTTCGAAAATATCTTATAACTCATTTATTATGGTAGTTAGAGAAAAATTGTTTTAACAAATTTTATACCGTTTTTTAGGTAAAATAAAATGGCGTAATTAGATTTTTTGGAAACTTCATAATTCTTGAGATATAACACAAACTTATGATTTTTTAAATGGCAACCTATGTTGAAAATAGTCTCATCTTTTCGCTTATTTTTTAAGCTTTTCAATGATATGTAACAAGTCTACATTCTTTTGTTTTACGCATGAATAAAAGATGATTTATTAATTTTTTGGGGTGAAAAAATTGAAAATTATTAAGAAACAAATGAAATATACTGTAATACTTCATCATTTGTTTATTTTGATTCCATATCTACTAATTACGTTTTCAAAATTATTCTAAACCAATTATTTCGGATTAGTTAAATTATTATTTATCGACGTCGCAGGTGGCTTTGACACAATTCGAAAAAATATGCTTTTAAAGTAAATAAATTAAAAATATGTGTAAAACTAAAGCAAATAATATTAGAAATAAACAAATGACGAACTATTATAGTTTTTTAATTTATTTCTTAATAATTTTCAATTTTTTCACCCCAAAAAAACAATAATTCATCTTTTATTCGTGTGTAAAACAAAAGAATGTAGATTTGTTATATATCATTAAAAACCTTAAAAAATAAGCAAAAAGATGAGACTATTTTCAACATAGGTTGCCATTTAAAAAATCATAAGTTTGTGTTATATCTCTAGAATTATGAAGTTTCCAAAAAATCTAATTACGCCATTTTATTTTACCTAAAAAACGGTGTAAAATTTGTTAAAACAATTTTTCTCTAACTACCATAATAAATGAGTTATAAGATATTTTCGAAATGAGGGAAAAACAAGTTTTTGCCTGTAGCTCAGAAACAAAAGAAGATCGAAAATTCCTGTGGTGACTTTTCTCAAAAAGTTGACTATGGAATGTACGAAAGATTTTGCTCTATCATTAATATTTCCCGAGATACCCTAAAAAAGCAACGAAAATGAGACACCCTGTACAACACGTGCTGAAAGGGTATTTCACACTCACGTGATTAAACCAACTTTCAGCACTAGTTATACAATATACTATTATTTACGAGAGTGCGTAAAATTGAGGATTAGTTGTTAGTGGTCCACAAACTGTATGTTGGAACAAACCTCATAATGTATGGTTTTGACTTTACATCACTTATCATACCACCATCATACCACAGTGCAGTGCACTTTGATCTCATAGAATTTAAATGCTCTATATCTTTTTAAATATAATACGTTAATGGAAATTATATTTTGAATTTATGATATTAATAAAAATACATTTAAAGTTTTGTTCTTCAGTCATTATTCTCAAAGAAAATATTATCACAGTACTATCTACAGCAAAATATAGAACTTGCAGTCGTCCACATATAAGTTAAGTTCGGGCTTTTATCAACCTGTCACAATCATGCCTATTATATTTTATTTGTGTTTACGACATGACTATGGCATGATTTTTCATGTTTAACCGACCGTTTTATTACCATTTTAATGATACAGATGTCAGTTTACAGCTTTTTAAAAGGATCTCATTTTACAGCTTATGTCTATGTAATAGTTTGCTACTTCTGTTGCTTGTAACGGGAATCATAAAAACAGTCTTGTTTCAAAACAGAAACTCATTATTTTCTTCTAGTTACTCGAAAATGTTTGTGCTCTCCTTTATGAGGAAACTAATATCTGTTTCACACTTTCCAAGAATATTTGTAGTACCTATACTTACAGTTTTATTTTCTTATTAACAAAGTGAACAAAAATTGACATGAAATTAATATGTTTCTAATTAATAGTGTTTTAACTATGTTTCAATAAATTACCCAATATTACAGAAGATATAATTTGGTAATAATTATTTCAACCCCTTTTTTTCGTTTATTTCAGGGAACTTTATAAGCAACATTTGTTCAAAGATTGAAATATCGACCCCACTGTACTAACAATACCAGTAATGAAATTAATTCAACTGTGAAATTGTCACGTACACAAAAAACAAAAAAAAAACTTGACATAAAAATATTTCATAAACACTCGATAAGGCAGAAGTAAATTGAAATATAACTAAATTAACAAATTGTTGTACTATTTATACCAAATACTTATCCCTTCTCTACTCAAATCTTTAATTTTTCTGTTTGAAAACTTATGGAACATCATTGCGCGGTACACAACTACATACGACAATTAGATTCAGTTAATCTTTTATACCTAATGGATAAGACTGTAATAACATAAGTAATCCTAAGTCGGTGTAATAATTTCAGTTGAATTACATCTTTGACCTCTTCTGGTATTAACTTTAAACTTTTTCGGGTACAACATCTGGGTAAATTGTTTGTTAGAAATTAATCTGCAAAGCCTAGTACAGTCTACATTTGTTCTTAATACATTTATATTTAAACCTAGAAATACACCTGATATGTTGATTAATCATATGATACTTCAAATATTACATTTTCATTAGAACTGAACGTCAGAACATAACACGAACGACACTGGGGTATCCATGAACAAGCTAAGCCGTTGCTATGACAACCAAGGGCAATGACAAATATTCGTTTCTGCGCTGATGACGTAAATGGCTTTTTCTTAGCTGACGGGAACTCTAATATAGTCATAATTTAGTGTTTGGTCAGCTTAGCAAAATATCGCTTTAAACCGGGCCAATATAGTGTCACGGTGTAAACCAGGCTATTGTCTATTTTGAAATAATTGCATTATAGAAAGGGTGCATGATACTTTAGACCAATGTAAATTATTTGACATTGAAACCAGAACGCTAAATGGATAAAAATTATTTCATTTCTTTCGTTCGTTAGGAATTATTCTTCCTGGCACGTTTTTTCGTCACGTCATCCTGTCACCTGTTGTATATAGGCAGGACTGTGCTGGCCCCATCAGGCTTGAACAGGCTTCGTGCAGGCTCGTGCATGCTATAGCCTGAGTATACGAGCTGTCAGGATGGTATTTTCTCTTTATTCTTCACTTTTCCAATCTTTTCTTCATTCCTTCTCCTATTCAAGGCTTTACTGTTTAAAATTCCAAAGTCATATACGCGATTTATTCACAATCACAACTTAAAGTTTGATTGAATTTGGAATTTATCTTATGATGCAAGAAAAAAGCGATTTGTTGAAATACAAAGTGATTTGTAACGAGTCTAACAAAATTTAACAGCTTATTCCTTAGGTCATTTTGAGAAAAACATAAACACAGGTTAACGAGATGCCAAAATTTAACAAAATTTTTGCAAACAAATTTTTCAAAATGTTAAACATGACAAAATCCTGTCATACGCCACCTTGTTCCAAACAGTGTTGGGTCAGATAATGATTTTCGTTATCTGGATAACAGATAACGAAAAGTAAGCAACCGTGATTTCTTACAAAACGTTCTTTAATTGTTTATGCTTGATTGATACGATGTGTGAAAAGGAAACAAAAAATATTCAGTGTACATATTTATTTAATAACATACAAAACAAAGATAGACACTATTCTAAAAATATCTATGTACATATTTTTTTATAATAGTAAATTATATAAAAAATATAAACAGTACTTTCCTAAAATTAGAATCAGATAGGCGACTGCGTCTTGGTGTGAGAATTTGTCCACCTACACTGAAAAGCCTTTCAACGAGACCGGATAAACACTGTTTTATATTATTTGCCTGCATAAAATTAAGCATATAAAAATGCCAGTAAATAAATACTTTCATAAATAATGTTGCTCACTATTGTTCACAAATTACGATCACACGTCACATCACAAGTAAGTTTACGCAGGCAGACACACCGGCGACGGAGAACACACGACACGGCACTATGCGATGCGGTAGGCTGTGCTTGTCCTAACCTGCTAAATAGTATTTTAATTTGAGTATAGATGGAGCTAACATAAACAATGGTTGTCTTATCTTTTTTCTGCATGTTATAATACAGATAAGATAATAGATATTAATTTTTAAAATATCTAGATATTAGATAAAAGATACTAACTACGTTATCTAGATAAAATTTTAAATAATGTTATCTAGATAAGCACAACACTGGTTCCAAACTAGAAAATTGAATCCCTGTTTGATCTCTACAACAAAACCATGGTAACATCATGACGTCATTAATTGCGACAAGTCTCTAAAGTGAATTAGAATCGACCCCAGAACAATACCACTTAATAACTTGTGAAGTTTTTTTTTCTAACAAATTCTCCTTTTTCAATAATGATGACACAGATAGAGCGTTTGTGTCAAGTAAAAAGTTATTACATTTGTATGTGATTTTCTGTCAGTTCCATTTCCATGGCTAACTTTTATAAAATGCTAAATTCGATTTTCTCGGTTATAAAACATTCAACATAAAATGTTATTATTGATTAGAATGCATAATTTAATTCACTATAATTTGTATCTTTTTATAACAAAGAAAATGATTAGTGGTGCAAGAAGATGAATAAATAATAGTTACATATTTTGATATTTACTTTTCTGTTCATTTTTTACGTTTTAATGCATAAAGAATAAAATGAATATATCATCAAGGCTTATTACCGAACTAGTCTGAGTGTGCCAATCTGTTCCTATTTAAGGTTTTGGTAATGATATATTTGTACCGTTGAGGGCATTTATCAGACTTTATCTCTCAAAACTGTCGGAGACGGAGAGAAGGTACCACAGAGGTCACTTTTGTGCTATAAATTATGTCTTATAAAATTAAACAGCCTTCCTCGTATGACATACAACGAGCCGCCGCTATTAAGAACAGTCCTTTAAATTAAAGGAAATAGACTGTTCCACATAAATTCTACGTATACAGGATGTCCCAGATTTAAAGGGCATAACTTGAACAATGGATTAAACACGTAAAAATAAGGTGACAAGTTCATTTGAGCAAATGTCCGTAAATGCTTTGTTTCACAGATATTCATGTTTTTCTTATTAGAGCAGCGTAACTTTAAAAAATCAACTTTAAACGAGATATCAAATATTAACTTATTAAGTTGTGACATAATAAAATTAATTATAGGTAAATGATTAGGTTATTGCCCAATATCAATATAAAATTTAGTTTTCTTGTACCGAGGTCAGGAAAAATAAAGAAAATTATCAACGAGTTCAAACAAATTTATTATTTATGTACAATAAAATAATAACTATTTTTTATAACATTTGTTCATAATGTTCACCTGTAGCAAGCAAACAGGCACGACAACGATCTGCCACTGCATTGGTCACTGCGTGACATTGCTCGGGACAGGAAATATGGTTTTGAATCAAAGAAATTTTGGTTACAAGAAAATCCTCATGCAATTAAAGAGAAAAAATTCTACTATGAATTTCAATGTAATGTTTGGCTAGGTATTATTGAAAATACTTTAATATGCCCTTTTTTGCCACACCGTTTAAATTCAGAGAGATTCTACAATTTTCAAAATAATGATTTGAATGATTTAATGGAAGAAGTTACATTAGCAACAAGAAGAAACTCTTCGCTACAGTTATATGGCTGCCCTGAGTGCCCTGCACATTATGGGAGACAACCACAACGGTGGATTGGTCGCAGAGGACTTGTACTATGGCCAGCCCGTTCGTCCGATCTAACACCTTTAGATTTTTTTGCTTGCGGTGCCATAAAAGAAAGAGTTTATAATGAACCGATAGATAATTTGGACACTACGCAGAAAAATTATTCAAGTTTGTGAAACCATATCTCCCGAGCAATGTCACGCTGTGTGGTTATCAAAAAATCATGTTTTTAAATTATTGATCGATCGCCATTTTGTCATTTGAAAAAATAAAAAATAATTATAAATGCCAAATATTTAAGAGAGCCTAAAGGTAAATTTGAAAGAAAAAAAATTTCAATAGTCCTTAAAATAAGGGAGTTATGACGATTTTTCGAAAAACAAAAGAACTCCATTAACTACGAACCGGGGCATCAATTCAAAAATTGAAACTAAGAAAAGTTGTTTGTCTTAATGAATTCTACCTATCATTTTCGGGTGTAACGACTTAGTATTAACACCCTGTATATACAATATAAATTGTACGTCTGCAAAAAATATTTAACGTCAATTTTGACGACCAATAGTTTTCCCAGAGAACACATTGATTTTTACTTTTTTACAAAATTTTGAACTATGACGTGATTGGTCAGTATTAAAGGCCTCCAGTTCTTGTAGGAAGCATGTTAAACAAAAATTATTGCCAGATTTATTATCTATATCTATAGGGTCAGTTCTACCTTAGGTTTAAGTCTGCTTATTTCCGAAGTATTTTAATAATATAATTTTATTTCTTTATTAGTAATATTCATTAGTAAGCATATACTTTCGCTTTTTTACTAATTAATTTTAATTCGATTAAACTGAAATAGCCAATGATTGTATAAAATAGTCTCACATTCAGCAATAAATAGAACTATATGAGGATATAATTCTTATTATTAGAACAATGAAGTCAGTAAAACGATCTTCTATTAAAAATGTCGATTAAATGAAAATAGTTGCCACTTAAAGTGAGTTCTAAAAATACGTTAGAAGGGAACTATTAAAACATTTAGAAGACATTTAATTTTGAAGTTTTTCTCGGGTAAAGTTTTGGGAAAGAAAGATTACCTTTCCGTGTTGTGCACTTGTGTTATTTTCTCGGGAAATAAATAGATATATCATCACATCTTCTAGAGCAGCAAGATAACAGAAGCAATTCTGTTAAAGGGGATCGCACACGGCCACACGACTATATGAGGACGACTTCATTCATTTTTGTCCCTACGGTACACTACGTCTCGTCTAGAGTCCAGATAGAGACGTTTAAATTATTTCATAGTTGTGGTTGAAATAAGGTAAAAACAATTCTTATGAAAGGTATTTTTAATATTATGAAACATACTTTGCAAACAAATATAAATATATCATCACGGCATATTAATATTAGCCACTGCTTTGTATACAGATATAGGTAATGCTAAAATATTTGTACCGTGCTGGCGCTTACCAGACTTCACCCCACGGGCACTCATTGCTGGTGTGGAGAATGCACTACAGGGGTCAATTTTAAATTTAAAATTCGAAATCATTTTCACCGTCGGTCGGGATTGAACCCGGATCCTCAGCGCTGGTTGTTAAAAGAAACACTTTATATAATTAATTCTTTATTAAATAATTCTTTATCTAACAAATCTGAAACTCGGATGTTTCTCTAATATTTGTAAAAAAATCAATATGTTACGTGTTGTCTTGTTAAGAGTAAAAACAAAAATATTTTCTCTGATGAAAAGTCAAAGTACTCACGTGTGAATTCTGTTCTGCTTCGTAAACATAAAGTTAACTAAAAACTTTTGCAATACGCTGAAAATAACATATACCCCCAGTATGAAGTACATATTCTGTGAACTGCGGGTATATATTTATTTCACTTTGCTGATTTGGATTGGGGTTAAGTAATTGTACAATGTGGATCATCTCTGTTTCTATATTTTATTTTTTTCCAAAATTTAGAGATTTGTAGGAACACGCATAAACTGATTGTCTCTACAAAAATAACCAAATCCTAATAATTTTCTAGTTTTTTAATTTCAAGTAACGAAGTAACATAATATTATTCGTATACCCAGTTCTGATCTAGAATTGTTATTGAATCGTATTTAGCCATAAATTCGAAAATCATACATCAATTATTTGATCATTAGTCCAATTGAATGACATTTAGTGATTATTTCTGTAAGCATGAAAAAAAAAAAAAATATGGCGCACTCTCAACTCTCTGCATTACAGAATCAAAATGTTTATTGATTTGAAAACGTGACAATGTGTTTTTGAAATGTTTCTTGTTCTTCCAGAAGCTCCTTTGATCTTACCGGTAAAAATGGAAACATTTTGAATTCGTTCGTAACAATGAGAAACTTATAGAAATAACTGGAACATTTTTGGTAACATGCAACATAAACAAAAAGTTTTTCATTGTTTTTTTGGTGGATACCCGTCTTGAAAAGGGTTATTAAATTTACCAAAAACCATAACAAAAAATAATAAAATGTACGCTTTATACTTTCAAATTCTAATAATTACTTAACGAGCTATTTGAAATTGTTCCAAACTCAAGAGATATAAAGTTGGTTAAATTGGGGTAAAATTAGCTCATTCATTAGTTTATTAGTAACCATTTTGAAGATGCAGGTACATATTTATTTTTCACGAAAAATGCTTAGTGACCTAGATAAATACAGGGTGATAAGGAACAAGTATAACAATATAATTTATAGGACATGAAGAAGAAGTTAAAGTAAGTCGAAATGTCTTATGCATTTGTACAAAAATGAACTGTTTCGGAGATATGGCAGGTTTATACAGATTTAATTGTAATGTATATACCGAAAGCCCTGAATTTATTTGTAAAATTTCGAATTATTGTTACGTGGAAACAGACAGCTAAGTGTCAAAGATGGTATAATTATGACACCCAAACGTCAAAGAGGACATAATAATGACATCTAATGATGTCAACTTTGACATATGGCTGATCGTTTCCATGCAAAACTATTCGAAATTTTATAAATCAATTCATGGCTCTAGGTATTTCCATAATAATTAAATTTATATAAAACCTGTTATATCTCCGAAACAGTTCATTTTTGAACACATATAAAACTTTTCAACGTATTTTGAATACTTGAGGAGTGTTCATTCAAAACTTAACATGTCCATCATAAATAGTTTTGAGAGAAACGCGAAAAACTTACTATGTCCCTGCTATATATTTTTTTAATTCGATTACTTCATATATGATACAGTTAGTAAATGTTATTAAATATCCGATAATATAATATTTGTATATCTTTTCAATTAGCTTAAATTTGCAAAAAATATTTGGACATGTTAACTTTTGCATGGAAAAATTGGGACATGTTAACTTTTGCATGGAAAAATTGGGAAATGTTGAGTTTTGTTGTTAAATTATTAAGAAATTAACATTAATTTAACTTTCATGGATACATGGATTCCAGTAGGTACGTAATACTTTTTGTTTAAAGGTGAACTCCTGTATCAAATTTTTCATAATCACACTTCTCATTATCTTCATTTTCATGTTTACATTCTAGAGTGTTTGTTAAAACTTTTTTGTACCATTCAAGCTCTTCTATCTCTTGCCACATATCTCCAAATTGCAGTCTTAGAAGATGGTCTACATCCTTTTT
This sequence comes from Ophonus ardosiacus, assembly GCA_943142095.1. Taxonomy (NCBI): domain Eukaryota; kingdom Metazoa; phylum Arthropoda; class Insecta; order Coleoptera; family Carabidae; genus Ophonus; species Ophonus ardosiacus. The sequence goes on along the minus strand of OW964833.1, from coordinate 43,129,053 downwards.
TTATCTGTACTTATTTTATTAATATTTTTTAGTACATCCATTTCCAAATTTCTGTCATCCTTTCCTCTTTTCAAGAGACGTACGAATTGTTCCAAATCACTATCGAATCTATAATATCCTTGTCCTGTATTTTCTATTTTCTCCCGTACATTTCTTTATATGAATCCTTTTAGTAATTTTTTTATATAAATTTTGTAGTTCTTTGATATTATATATTTTCCATTCTTTCCCTAACCTCATTACTCTTCCTATACCTACTTCTGTATAAATCTTCATATTAAATTTTATATGAACATTATATAGTGGACATGTATAATTCCGTTTGAAATTAATAAAACTGTACTACTTATTCAAAGGACATGTTAAGTTTTGGTCAAAACATAAAAAATTTCAACCAATAGTTAACATGTCCAGTAGACATATTAACTTTTGATTGAAACTCAATTTTTATTATTAAGTTTGCATGGGACATGTTACAGTTTTCTTGACACCGAGTGTGCCAATCGATTCTGATGACTAGATTTAATGCGAACACATGTATAACTCATTTTTTACAAAAAAATGGACATATCAACTTTTGAATGAACACTCCTTACTTGACCTATAAATGTTTTACTCTTGTTTTTAACATCCTATATAAACATTCAAATTTTGTTGCTTTATATTTTTACAAATAACTTCTAAGTTTTAAATAACATGAAATTTTGGTTTGCGTCTCTTTAGTCTTACTGTGCTTTTTTTGTTAATTCTAAAAAATTCTTCCGTTAAATGAAAACCGCAATTTCATACATGAGATCCCACTAATTAGGTTGTTAACAAACGAAAAAACCAGACAGGTCTTTGTTGGTAGTTCAGTCATATCTAATATCTTGAATCTAAAATATGGCTCGGTTTTTTTACTCGCCAGTGTATAATTACTTTAATTTTTTTATAATTACTACTGTCACTGTAACATATTCTATTACGTTTCCTGTAAATTAAAACCAGAAAATTACTTTTCAAATCCTAAAATATAAAAAACTAGTGTCACTTTTGAGAAACCTGTATAAAAGGGAAGATGACCTAAAAATGATATGATCGTATTTATTATGTTTCTGTTATTTTGCTTTCATTTTCGAATATAACTGAAGGTATAAGAACTACAATTGCTGTATACAATTTCTGCAACAAACCATACAATAGCGTTATTTTCTCTGAAAATGAATAGATATTTCATCGCTTCTTTCAGCAGCAGAGGGATGGCAAAAGCAATTCTGTTAAAGAGGATCTTGCACGATGACATGTTTTCACCAAAATAACACTAGAGATAGAGATGAACAATATCAACTTTTCTTCAAAAATCTTATCTCGTTGACTCGGGTCAACCCCAAACTCAAGGGTCTGAATCCTAACGTGCTTTTAATTAGTTATGTATTGCAGACACACCAGAACTACTCATTTCAAACTGAAGTAATTAGCGCCTAAGAAAGTTAAGTGACATATTATAACAAATAGATAAATGATGTACTGATGACAAAACTGCTTTTAATAACAGTGCTAATATATTATCGTTACACAAATCGCAGAAGTAAACAATGCACGTCATCGCTTAGTATGAAAATCTTACTCTATTTTAAAATACCTAATACTAATAAATTAAATTTCATACAATATGACCTTATGAATACAATTATTACTAAGATGTACATTAGAGTCCATTATTTATCGTATATGTTATATGACATAAATACTAAATCGGGTGTCTACTTTTTTTATTGAATAAGAAATATAAAGGTTACATTTTCATATGGCTGTAATTTCTGTCCTATGTAAATTTTAGAATAAAAGTGTAAATACAAAAAGTTTAGATATAAAAAAGTTCAAAATTATTGTTTCATGCGTTTCGTTCGCAAGAGAGAGAGGGAGAGAGAGAGAGAGAGAGAGAGAGAGAAGCAAAATTGTAATAGAAGACCTTCTCTTTAGGAATGGTAAAGGTGGCCACGTTGAGTCAAAATGTAATTTTAAATTTACTCTGATGGGCCTTTTGAAGGAACTATAGGCCTCCAAAGTTACCCAATCGGACGTTAGGTCGGGTTGTAGTTTATAATAATGGATCCAAGAGACTTAAGAAAAATAATTAATAGCTACTCTTAGTGACTCCAATCTTATCAATCAAACAGGTCACATTGATTCATTTTTTGATAAAAAAAAAATATAGGCAATAGAACATCCGCCGTACAATATGCAACTTTTGGCTATTCTTTTGATTTAAAAATTTTGCGAGAGAAGATTTTGGAAAGAATGGCGAAGCGTATTCTAGTTGAAGAAAACTACATATTACTTCGCACATATTTAAAATAATATTTTAACAAAATATGAACCATGTTTCTCTTTCTCTATAATAGTAGCGTGACCTTCATATAGCGAGTAACGAGTTAAATATACTAAACAGGCACTAGTTACATTTGAGCATTTCTCTTGACATCTTAGCCATGATGGTAATTAAGTGTTGCCACTTGAATTACGGACTCTAACTGCATTAACATGAATCAGTCATGAGACGAGTACATGCGATACTGGCTACCTAGTTTTATTAGGGCTGTTATGCCGTTGATATTGATGAATGATGATGAATGGAATATATTGCTTTTCATTACTAGTTTTGATTGATATAGTGATATAAATAAATGTATCATCACGGGGAGAGCCAAACTGCATATGTTCGCAGATTTTGATATCTGCACTGTTGACGATTCGTCACTTACGCAACCCTATATGATGAAATATTTATTTATATGTTTATAAGTATGAGCAGTGGCGGCTTAAAGCGTGAGCCACTTAGGCACTGGTTTAGGGCGCCTGGTTTTTTGGGGCGCCCAAAAGATATAAAAACTAAAGACAAATATATAAATAGTAGTAAAAAAGTATGGAATATATACCTGTTCTGTATTATTAAATTTTGGAGCCCCTCAAAGTTAGTTTTGTGTAAATAAATTGTGATAAATTTGCGATAGTGAAGGCACGGAAAGTTACCATATAATTTAATCATTCTTGGATTCTCGTTAGTTTTAAATTCTGATAGGTATTTTTACTTGCCGTCACTTTAGGTAAGAAAGGTATTGTTGTTCAAATACTCTAAAAATGCGTACACTTACGTAACTGTCTCTTTACAATCAAATAATATTACTACCAAGTTTATATCAACCTATTTTTGAATTATTGCCCCAAAAGTCAATATACCCCAAATTTAGATAAAAACTTCAAAATTTTCAAAAATCTAATTTTTATGTATCTAGATACTTCTTAATGCGCTGATTCCAAATTTTGAAACCGCAAGTCGATATCTCTTTTCGTTCTCGAGATATTTAGATTCAAAGTTTTGCTCAAAACTGTCCATTTTTGGGTAATAACCCAAAAATGGGTCGAGATATGAATTTGGCGACAACACCATTCGATTCTACGGACAAAAATACATAAGTATAGCAATTTTCATAATTTTTGTCCAACCGGTTCATTTTTTATTAATGAAAGCTTGAATACCCCTGAAAATGGCTAAAATCTGAAAAAATCGTAAGGGGTACACCTTAGATTTTTGCGATTTTTGGCCATTTTCAGTTATTTTGCTTTAGAGATTGTATTCCGTTTTCAAAAATTCTGAAAATTGGTGTACATATGTAATTTAGCCCGTAAAATCGAATGGTGTTGTCGCCAAATTCACATCTCGATCCATTTTTGGGTTATTACCCAAAAATGGGCAGTTTTGAGCAAAGCTTTGAATCTAAATATCTCGAGAACGAAAAGAGCTATCGACTTGCGGTTTCAAAATTTGGAATCAGTGCATTGAGTAGTACCTAGATACATAAAAATTAGATTTTTGAAAATTTTGAAGTTTTTATCTAAATTTGGGGTATATTGACTTTTGGGGCAATAATTCAAAAATAGATAGATATATAAACTTGGTAGTAATATTATTTGATTGTAAAAAGAATGTTACGTAAGTGTACGCATTTTTAGAGTATTTGTATATGAGTATACATAATGTATATTCATGTGATAATTTTATTGGATTTATAAAATATTTTCCAAGGAACTTTCTGTACGGAATTTGTAAAAAATTGTATTATATTATTACGTTTACGAACGTTTAGAATGTCTCATATTTGATGAAGGAATTATAGGAATCCATATAGTGTCCCCGGTAAACACGATTTGCAGAAGGATGGTACACATACACATATATTGGAACCAATCAATAATAGACGAAATCCGTGAATTACGGTCGACATCTGGGTAATGGTGATATGTTCGAATACAATTTGATATGAAATTTGGACCACTGTACAAATGTATTTAAAAATACAAAAGTTATTTAATCTGTCGCAAACAAAGTGAAATATTAACTATGTCATTAGAGAGTTCAACGTAAAAATAACTAACACTTTAAAATCGCGTCACAGCTCGAATGCGCATGCGTACTAATAAGGTTCACGTTAAATGAATAAGAAGACACGTTATGTGCGATGGAATAGCAAGCGTTTAACGTCACACGTTCTGTATGTGTTGAGGTTATGTTTCGGTGAAAAGTGCGGCTATGACTTTGTTTGTTTAGCGTTAACGTTACCGTGAATACAATAATTAGAGAGTTATTGCAGCTTCAACACAAAAATAACGCGCACTTTAAAGTCACGTGACAGCCCGAGTGCGCATGCGTACTAATAAGGTTCACGTTATATGAATAAGGAGACACGTTATGCGCAATGGAATAGCGAGCGTTTAACGTCACACGTTCTGTATGTTTTGAGGTTATGTTTCGGTGAAAAGTGTGGATGTAACCTCGTTTGTGTTGCTTTTAGCGTTAACGTTAGCGTGAATACACTAATTAAATGCGGTAAACATTGAAATTGAAAGTCCTCTATTTCTAAAATAAAGTGTTTTCTACATAAGGTTAACGTTTACGTTCTTTCATCTTAGAATTTGCAATAACTCCCTATGCGGTAAACATCGAAAATGAAAATCCCTTATTTTTAAAATAAGGTTTTTCTACACAACGTTAACGTTTACGTTCTTTTATCTTAGAAGTTGCAATAATTCCCTATTTAACCATTCAAGAAACGCTAAAGATTTATTGTACATAAATACAGTTAATGATACGATATTATCTAAGCCCGCTAGCTATGAGCTAAAAATAACACAATAAGAAATGCGCGTATTTATTTTACAAATAACAACTGACAAACGAAAGATTCCCAGAATGTTATTCAACTTCCGGGTACTGAAAGGATCAAGAACGAGAAGGAACACGTAAGCTGGGTGATGAGAGTGAATGTATGTTTTCCTGTCTACTTTCCTGGGTCCGAGTGTCCGAGTTTGTTTCCGGTGACCGGCAAAAAAAAATCTACAGAGAAATCATGTAGTATTAGTTCAGTCATTTTAGACGAAAAACAGGGGATACCTAAGAATTTTGGAGACAAAGCTGATAATTCAAAAAATCAAAATTTTAGTGTATAATATTTCAAAAATTCTTATTTTTCCAAAGGAGTTTCCGTCCATATTCATAAAAAATGGCGGCCGCCCATCTTTTACAAAAGATTTTTTCTGACTTTACTTTAACCACTTGGTGACTAATTTAAACGGCATTACGTCTACAAAATATAAGGCTTTTAACAATATATTTTGAAATAGGATTATTGTTGTATATTTCAAGTAATTAAAATTTTGTTCGATCACTCTTTGTCAGTTTTTTTTTTGTTCTAATACAAAATGGTCCCTTTCTTAGTGGCATATGACCTATATCGTCGGTGTAATTAGCACAGTGCGTATGTTCATAGTGACAAACTTTTCAGTGAGGTACGAAAATTGTCTATAACAAAATGGCGCGCTGGATTTACGAACAATTTTCCACCACAATCTTTTTTTTTATTAGATGGCAAAAATCTTTATTTCACCTAATAGCTATTTTACACTTTACAATAAATTGTACAATTTTGTGACCTTTAATTTATTGGCGAATTATCGGCAAGCGTAACATTGGAGTATTGGAGTTACGCACTTTGCTAGTTACACCGACGAAATGTTACTTACGCTTTTTTACACAAAATTTGGGCAATGCTCTGCTATATGCCCTTAAAGTTTGTACCCGAATTCGTCAAACACCCTGTATAATACCTATATTTTTACAGTAGTGGTTTCAAGGTTTTTTCATTTTTAATATGTTAATCTATGCATAAAAATATTAGACTCGTAATTTGTAATACGTCAGAAAAAAATTGTTAAAATTTCAATAAATGTGGCCTGAGAAAATGGACGGTGCATGTGACGTCATCTACATTAAGGACAACTGTTCTAGAGCTGAGTGAGATGGATATGTAACAAACGCGCTGGGTACGTCGTTTCACGTCATGTAAAAACCAGAGCGAAAATGGCGGTGGCGAGACACTCTTCCGGTTTCCTCGTTCAAACAGCCACTAGCCAATAGAATTTGCCAGTGTCCAGTATGTTACAAACATGACTGATACTGAATTCTAATCGCTCAGTTTACATGAATTGAAGTTTCATTTTGATATTAGGGTAATAACAATAATAATAATAATAATAATAATAATAATAATAATAATAATAAATTAACAATTATATTCATCTTAATATACCTTATACTTGATGAACATTGATTTCTAATAAGTATTTTTTTTTTCTTAAGAAAAAAGAGCCGTAGACTAGGACATACAATTCGGACAATGAAATAACTAAATCTATAAATTCCATAACGATGGTTAAAGTGCAAAACCTCATAAGTCAACTTTTGACAATTATCTTTTATTGGTTTCAAAATTTCAACATCTTTTAATCTGCAAAATCTTGTAACTCCCAATTCATAACAAAAGACATTAAGCTCCATCTGTTGAAAGACATATATAACAAAGAATTAAATGTTTTTATCCTCTCCTGTAAAATTTACTAAAAGTGACTTACAAGGTTTTGTAGTTTAAAACCATCGATAAATTGTTGTCTTTTAAAAGAAATTTATAGTTTACTATACGTATATATTTTTCGTTTGTATTATATTCTAAATGTATATTTTGATTTGGAACGTAGTATTAAAAAAATTTTTGAACAATGAATTCATAATGGTTAATTTTATAACCTCTAAAATGTGTAATTGCAAAATCACTGCTGTTATTACCGACAATGATTATTTTCATTTATGAATCAGCAATAAAATATGAAATAAACCAGAAGATAACAGATATGTAAAATGTTTTATTGCTCATTTCAATCTGTTCATTTCAATAACATGTTCTATCATTTTGTAGCGTAAAATTTACGATAGGGTAATGCATTTTTGTAACTGATATAATATAATTTCCGCAAATTATGATGTTTTCCATTAAACAATTTATTGCTATTCTAATAAAAATAAAAATGATGAAAAATACGAAATAATGATATAATTTATCTGGTGCTCTAAATCAGGATTTTTTTGTTACATGCGACTCATTTTTCTTTTCCAAATTAATTTAATAATCTCGAGTAAAAATGATATTCGGATGCACTGAGCGCGCAATATGGCCGTACGCATTGTTTGGAAACAAGCACGTCCTAATAATAATAATAATAATAATAATAATAATAATAATAATAATAATAATAATAATAATAATAATAATAATAATAATAATAAAATTAAGAATAAAAAATGGTCACACACGGCCACATCACGGCCGCAAAATGGCTGTTCTGTGATGCAAACGTGCTTATTCTCCAAACGAACCTTGTGCGGCCATGTTAGTACAGTTTAAATAGGGAAAACTTTGTTTATTTTTACTCGGTATTTGTTTAGCATTGTTTGTGACCTAATTTCAAATCTTCAAAATTGATAAGTGTTATTTTCAATTAAACTCCTGTGATTTTTCAATAATAATAATAAATGTTTTGTTATTGATCATGGCCTACTGTTTTGTGTTATGTTAAATAAAATTTATTTAAATAAATAAATAAATATATCATCACGGCATATTACCCATTTCTGGGTGTGCCAGTATCTACAACACATGTAGACATCGGTAATTATGACGATATATTTTACCGTGTGGGCGCTTACCAGGCGTCACCTCAGGGGCACTCATAGCTGGTGTGGAGAGTGCACCACAGGGGTCACTTTTGTGCCATTTAAAATTGTAAATATTTGGCGTCAGTCGGGATCGAACCCGGTTCCTCCAGGTTCGTGACCAGACACTCAGGCACGCAGCCATTTATTTAATTTTCAAATAAATTTTCATCAATATTTTTGTTATGTAAGTACATAAAATATTTATATGGTTGAATTCAGAAAAAAATACTCTGTCGATTGAGCCTAAAAAATGTATAATATTCCATTTAAAAAAATATATCTTTGGTTTGTAACTTGAAAACCACTGGTTTAAATTTTTTTTTCTTCAATAAGTGAATGTCCCCCTTGATCTATTGCAACCTTTATTTTAATGATTTTCTTCTATTCCTAATAATAAAGAAAATAATCGGAGTGTCCCGATATATATACAGTGTGTTAATTAAGAACCTGGCCATAGGCGTTTAACATGGGAAAACAGTTTTTCTTTGCGCAAAAGTCCCCAATTAATTTTAGACACAATGTTTCAAATGAATGTTGTAGATAATTATATTCTACGCCTGAATCAGTAAACAGCTTTAATTTTGCACGTTTGGTAACTTTTAAAATCTAATTTGAAATTGTATAAAAATGTTGCTCATTTCTAGCGATACCCATGAAATTGAAACAAACTCACAAAGAAATGCGTACCTATCGTTTGAACTGTCAGAAATTCAGTTTTCAATTAAAAGTTGCAGGTATTTTAATTCTGCACCTAAATTACTATACAGGTATTATTTTTAAAATCTAACACTTAAATAACTTTTATTATTATCATTTTTTCACATTCTGTAATCTACAAAATTAAATTTCTGACAGTTCAAACGATATGAATTTCTCTGTAATTTTGTTTCAATTTCATGGGAATCGCTACAAATGAGCAATATTTGTACAATTTCAAATTAGATTTTACAAGTTACTATACATGCAAAATTAAATCTGTTTAGTAATTTAGGCGTAGAATAATTAATTGGGGACTTTTGCGCAAAGAAAGACTGTTTTCCCATATGAAACGCCTATGGCCAGATTCTTAATTAACACACTGTATATAATAATAATAATAATAATAATAAATTCTTTATTAATGGTTGGAAAAAAAATACACCATTAAGGGCGAGGTTCAGCTAAAAGCAGTTCTACCACCTAACCCAATATATATATATATATATATATATATATATATATATATATATATATATATATATATATATATATAATATAATATTCTTTATGTAGTTTAACAAATAAGAAAATAAAAAAGTTGAGGAAACTCCACTGATCCTCGCGACAGAGGTGCAATAAATAAAAACACACCCGATCTTCCCAATCATGGCAATTTTTTAGAAACTCATTGTAGAGCAAATCAAGAATCGTTTGTAGAAAATTGCTTTTCATCTCCATCACAAGTCAGTTTGCCAGTGGTCTTGTGTGTGTGCCGTTGTATGCAGTTGGATTGCCGTTTCCGGGTGCGATGTCATGTCCACGGAGTTCCGGCTCTTCGGATCAGGATCCGGTGTATGTTCGCACAAGCACAAGACGCTCAGCGTTCAGTTGAGACGCTCGCTTATCGTTCGATCGCAGATCTCAGCGTGGCTGATTGCAGCCAATGCAAACACAGCCGAGTAGTTTACACAATTGCATTCAACTTTCAACTGGATTACCACGAGTAATTGATGAAATTTTAGATTTGTTCCAGGAGATTTGTTTGTTTAGGGGTTTAAAACATTCACTAAATTAGGTAGGAATAGGAATCACAAGAGCAACAAAATTTACACCGCTCTAAATAATTTAGAATCCTTTGTAATACATTGTAACTAGAGATGTAAAGTAAATAATTGCAACGGAATGAATTAGGGTTTCATTATCATTATCTTGTATTTAAAGTTTGCATTACCAGTACCATTACTTGGAATTAGTAATTAAAATTTCGATTACAATTGTGAATTCACAGCAATTACAAATAAAGTAATTGATTCTTGAATGGTACTATTTATTTTTAATTTAGGAGCAAAGTTATAAAATAAAGAGTTTATACCGGGTGCCTACTTTTTATTGACCTTGGAAAATACAACAGTAAATTTTCATATAGCTATAATAGCTGCTCTATTAATTGTAGAACAAAAGTATCTATAAATACAAAAAAAAATGTTCAGAATTAAAACTGCATCAAATTTATTGATATAATACGTTCCTATCATGAAATAGATGTAAAATACAAGGAAGGTTCTTTTCGTAGTAACTCAAATAATAAACGACAGATTTGCACAAGAAACTACCTAACAACAGTTCAAGTGACGGTTTATACAGGAGTGTAAAAATCATCCAGTTACAAGCTACTTTTATAGTAATCTCTTTAAAAATTGGAAAATATGTGAATTTCGATTGAATTTTCGCATTCATTAAAACAGTTACCTATATATTTTTATTGAATATACTTAAAGTTTTTAATCTAATTTTCATATTCATTCAATTTTGTGAATTACGCATGCCAAATAAAACAAAACATTATTCATTAGTAATAGATTATTTTAAAAAATAACTTTTTTGTTCAACAACCCATTTTTAGTTATAAAGGATGTTTAAAAATGTTTTAGAACTATGTATTTTTTAAATAAATTAAACTTGTTTGCACTAATTATGCTTTTTCTCTAACTCGAAATCTCTATAAATCGAAGAAATTTCCCAGTCCCTTGAGTTTCGAGTAATAGAGGTTCGTGTTCAATTTTGAACCACTTCAACGTGTACATTTATACCATATTTGTAAGTGGTTAAATTTACACAACTTGGTGTCCATATAAACCAATTTTAGTATTTATTTTAAACAGAATTTCTTAGAGTGTATATTTTACTATTACATAAATAAATAAATAAATATATCATCACGGCATATTACCCATTTCTGGGTGTGCCAGTATCTACAATGCATGTAGACATCGGTAATGATGACGATATATTTTACCGTGTGGGCGCTTACCAGGCGTCATCTCACGGGCACTCATAGCTGATGTGGAGAGTGCAACACAGGAGTCACTTTTGTGCCATTTAAAATTGGAAATATTTGGCGTCTGTCGGGATCGAACCCGGTTCTCCCAGGTTCGCGACATAAGACACTCAGGTACGCGGCTACGGGACCCCATCATAATTATCATAAATTCCATACCACTTTTATTTGAATTTTTTGTTTATATAAAATAATTACGGAAGCAGGATATTACGAAAGTATGATTTTATATGTTAAAATTCATAAGTGTCGGTCACCACCCTGTGTAGTTGATGGGAGTAAAAATTGTAACAAAAATAGAATTTGTAAACAGTAGAAGAATTGACAACGTGTATTTGTGTAATAGCCAAAGATTTGCAGAAACGGGGAAATTACTTTTACGTTCGCGATCAGACATTGAATTACGTCGCCGAAATAAGAAAATAACTTTATATATAATCGCACGTTACTTTCGTGCAATTAAGTTCAAACTTTCTCATTAAAATTGCTTTAGACGAAAATGTAACAGCAAATACAAAATACCAAAGTGTGATGTAATACTTTTGAACTGTGGTGTATATGTCACACAACAAGGGTTGACAGAAACCTGTAATTAAATCATGAAACAACCATACTTCAGCACACATTCCTATTCAAACAGTAATATTCGCAGTCATAGAAACTATTCCTTGCAGTCGGAAACTTGCAACTTACAACATCTATACAAAGCAGACACACACAAGTGCACATCTTAACCTCATCAACATAAAACATAGGTAGGTGCATACTATGCAATAGGTATGCAATCGGACCGGGCCGGGCCGGGCTTGAAGTATGGACAATAAAAATTGCCGGCCCGACTCGAAGATCGACTCGACAAAAAATTAGCTGGCCCGGCTCGAAAATTGACCAGATATCGAGCCGGACTTCAGGCCGGGCCGGGCCTAAGCTCGAAATTGAATGCATCCCTCATTCCTAATTTTGATTATTATATGAGGCGAAATGTTTAACTTTTTTGTGTCAAACTTAAAACAAATACATCCTTATAACGTTCAACATTGGTTAACATTTATTAAAAAAGACACGCATCAAGGTGTAAGTTTGTTATAAAAATTGCAGACCTACGAATATTTAACATTTTGTTTACCGAAGGCGTTCGAAAATTTAAAGAACTTTTTCACAAATCTTATTAAAAAAAATATACGATCATTTACGTAAGGGTTTTTTTTATCCAACTTTATGTTTGTGCTCAAAAACAAGATAAGAAATCATTATGCTAGGAACAAAAATCATTTTAGCTCTCGCTAAGAGAGGTATTGGATTCATGCTAAAAATCGCATATCCTGATTTTAGTGAAGAAGCATCGTTATAAGGACCCTAGAATTTTTGCGATAGTTTTTAAAATTACATGACATGTCACATAAACTTTCAATTGCTTGTTAGTTTTCGAACGAATTAATATTTAAGAATTTTTTTTTTTTATTAATACTCATACAAAAATAACGCGATAACAATTTTCTTTTAAGACTTTAATTTCTAAAACTTCACGCAGTTGTACAAATGCTCTAAATATGCGTACACTTACGTAACATTGTCTTTACAATCAAATAATATGACTAGCAAGTTTATATCTCTATCCATTTTTGAATTAATGTTCCAAAAGTCAATATACCCCATATTCAGATAAAAACTTCAAAATTTTCAAAAATCTAATTTTTATGTATCTAGATACTTCTCTGCGCTGATTACAAATTTTGAAACCGCAGGTCGATATCTCTTTTCGTTCTCGAGATACTTAAATTCAAAGTTTTGCTCAAAACTGCCCGTTTTTGGGTAATAACCCAAAAATGGGTCGAGATATGAATTTGGAGATATCATAATTCGATTCTACGGGTAAAATTATATAAGTATACCAATTTTCATAATTTTTGAACAACGCATACAGTCTCTAAAGCAAAATAACTGAAAATGGCCAAAAATCGCAAAAATCTAAGGTGTACCCCTTGCGATTTTTTCAGATTTTGGCCGTTTTCAGGGATTTTCAAACTTTTATTCATAAAAAATGAATCGGTTAGTCTAAATTTATAAAAATTGGAATACTTATATATTTTTATCCGTAGAATCGAATGGTGGTGTTGCCAAATTCGTATCTTGGCCCATTTTTGGGTTATTACCCAAAAATGGGCAGTTTTATGCAAAACTTTGAATCTAAATATCTCGAGAACGAAAAGAGATATCGACTTGCGGTTTCAAAATTTAGAATCAGCGCATTGAGAAGTATCTAGATACATAAAAATTAGATTTTTGAAAAATTTAAAGTTTTTATCTGAATATGGGGTATATTGACGTTTGGGGCAATAATTCAAAACTAGAAAATATTTGAGATTGAATATCTAAAACTTTATTTTCGTTTATTTTGCTTATTATGAGATAGAAGAAAAATGTTTTGATATCATTTATACGGTTTTTTTTTACGTAGAATAACATGATTTTTTAAAACTTACAATGCTTGAGACATAACAGAAACATTAGCTAAAATCAAGATTTAACCTTTAGCTCAAAAATAAAATATCTAAAATTCCTGTGGTGATTATTAAAGTGTCTAAAAAAGTTAGCCCATAAAGACATAGGTAGAATACAAACTCTACAGTATTTTCTATAGCGTGTATAATAAGGAAATTCTTTATAAAAAAATTTGTTCCATCCTGTACAGTATATCCGTTAAATTTAAGATAGGAAGGTTTACTTGTGTCTCAAGAAACTAACTATCCGCTAAAGGAAATATTTTTGTACTAATTATATTTATACTACATTTTTAGAAACTAGTTTACGAAGCGCATTAAACTACAAAATAAATTCATTTATATTGCTTCCGGCTTAGCTGGAAATACCATCAACTTTCATATTTAAATATAATATCCTCAAAATTTTTCTTAATTTATATCCTACATGAAATTCTAAATTTATCTATGTGTCATAAAATTATTTTTACTTGTGAACTTTTATAAAAAAAAAATAATATGAAATAAATTTGGTAAGGGAGGTATAGGGATCGTGCTAAAAATCACATATTGAGATTTTAGTAAATGACCACGTTTTAAGGTCTTTAGAATCTAATTTTAACATTTTCACGATTTGTGTGTGTGTGTGTGTGTGTGTGTGTGTGTGTGTGTGTGTGTGTGTATGTGTGTATGTGTGTGTATGTGTATGAATATTGTCCCCACTCTAACTCGAATATTATTCATACATGTATTTAAACACTGGGGTCGCGTGGCTGTGTGCGTATAGTGTCTGCTTGGCAATTTGGTGTCCCGGGTTTGATCCCGGTCAGTGCGGACTTTTAATCGCACAAAAGTAATCCCTGTGGTGCTCTCTCCACACCAGCTATGAGTACCTGTGGGGTGACGCCCACACGGTAAAAATATATGGCCATCATTACCGATGTCTAAATGCGTTCTAGATACTGGCACACTCAGTAATGGGTAGAGATGGGTCAATTCCCGAAATTTAAAGTTACGGGAAAATTCCCAGGAATTTTTTTTGAGAAATTTTCCTGGGGGCAGGGGGATTTACTAATATCGAAAAAGTGTACATTGGTACTACAAGAACAAATAATTTAAAATGTAAACAAATATGTAATGGGGTATTCCACCATAACAAAAAAATTAAGAAAATTTCAATTTAACATAAAGTATGGCTCAATAAATAATAGTTAAAACAATGAAAACATTTTTTAAATAATTACTTTACGAGATATTTCATATTTGTTAAAAGGGAAAATTGACGTCATACAATTGTTATCTTTCTCTCGCAGCGTACTCAGAGCAGTGTGTGTGAGAAAGACAAGTATAGAGGAAATGTGACGTTACACTGATTTCTCGAAAATAAAATACTCTTAAACTAGGAACAATTAAGATTTTTTAATACTATGAATTGCTTCAAAACTGAATGAAGTTTTATTTAAAATAATAAAAAAATTTGAGTGGAATACCCCATTAGACATCAGAATCAGAAGAATCAGTATTGTGCGTATAGGTATAGTCCATTTCAGAATGGGATAGGCCTTCGCCTATTTTTTCTCAAAAAAATCCGGGAAAATACGTAACAAAATTTCTTCCCGCAAATCATTACTGAAGGAATTTCCGGGGAAAAACGAATTCCCGACAAGAATTTTTTGGCGGCACATCACTAGTAATAGGTAATATGCCATGATGATATATTTATATTTTATTTATTTTATATTTAAACATTATACCTGTACATGTACAGGGTGTGAATCGAAAAATGGGACATAAGCGTTTAACATGGGAATCAGTTTTTCTTAGTGTAAATGTTATCTAATTATTTTATGCAAAAATACATCAAGTAAAAATAATAGAAAGTTAAATTCTGCATCTAAATCATGTGATGCAATTATTATAGCTCTTCATATAAATGTAAAAATTAATTATAAAGTTACAATTTTTATGAATTTTTATTATTAATTTTCCCCTGAGCCACCCCCCTGAATCCGCCACTGTTTCACCCTATACATTACATACTTATTCCATCTTATGAATAATGCGATCCGGCTTAATCTGTTGCTAGCAAAAGTCGTAGATTCCAAATCACAATATAAATTTAATAAAAACTGTAGTAAATTTTTTATTTAACGCAAAATATTTTTTTTATTCTATCCATATTAATTAAAAAAGTGCGTATTATATTTCAGTGAAACTGGTTCATATCAAATATTTACCTCATAATAAATTTTATTTGCACAAAGTTGATTTTTATATTTCGAGATAACATTTTCGGTGGCTGTCACAAAATGACAGTTGGTCTGTAATTTGATTTACGTAGAAGAAAATCAGGTAAGGGAAAGTTTATTCCATCCTCGTATAGACCGAACTGGAACCTGAACCCGACCAGCCGGATCTATTATTAAAAATGCGAGCAAATCAATGTGAATCTGACCCAACTAAATCACCACGTTTGAAATGGGATGGGAAACACGTCATTCTATTACCTCTATAATCTTCTAGGATTCTCTCGCACACTCAGATTCGATATACTGCGTTGTAAAGGTGTCCAAATAATGGTGGGTACACAAATAAAAATTTGGTGTCGGCCCACTGGCCACTAAATGTACATTTCGAGAATTAAATATTTTATAAGAAATCATTTTTCGAATTTTGAAAACGATAGTTTTGATTGAGAATCAGCACTTCGAATATACCTTTAAAACAGGGTTGGCAAAAATTATGATTTATTTAAAAAATCGAAAATCATTGATTTTTAAAAAATCAAATCATGATTTTTTTGGTTTTTAATGATCTGTTGTTGTTATTGCACTTTTTAAATTGTTTTTAAAACAATATAAATATTTTATTTCACAAAGGAAAACAAAATCTGTAATAAACCCCAAACGACGAATTTGAATTTTTGCTTATACGTACAGAGTGTTCAAAAAAAACCCAATTCCGAGTAGGCTATGAACAAAAAAATAAACGTATGTCAATTTGAAAGTATTTAATTAAATGTCAATTTGACGCGAGATATTGTCAAAAATATTATCTAATGAAATCAAAGCTTTTCTTTTTGAATCCTTATTTAAGAAATAAAAATAAATTAGAAAACGGTGAATGGCAATATTCTGTATCCTTCTTTATTATCTTTTTTCCTTAAAATTACATTTCACGATTAATTTTGACAACTTAACTTTTGAATTGAATACGTTGACATACGTTTCTCTGGTTTTTTTTTTTCGAATACAGCCCATATTTTTGTTATTTATACTTTTGTAGCAAACAAATACATTTTTATCATGATTTGAATCTTTTTTCCTCTTTGATAAAAATCAACGATTTTTATTTAAAAAAATTAGTTGATTTAAGTAAATAATGCCAATCTTGTTTTATAACAACCAGTAGATTTTTGTCCGTGCTGATGACTTTGGAGATAAAGGTTATATAGAAAACAAATTATCAGAAATAAGAGGATAATTTATCAGTAATAAAAACCGTAAAATTGACCAATGGTTCTCAAACGGTAGAACAAAATTATATATTTTTCTAAACGGTAACCTATATATTTTTTAGTCTATTAGATAGATTTTTTCTCTGATTTCAACGATATAAATATTGTATGGGGTTATATAACAATTATTTCGAGAAAGATGGTATTAAAAATTAGAAATAATGTTACATTTTTTAACACCCTGTATAAATAGTGTGTGGTCTAGGGTATAGCTTTTTCAAATTGAATACAGTGATATTTTTTTCGCCTTTCTTTATAAATCTTCCGCATATATACAGAGTGTCCCACAACTTCAGGTATAAACTTTAAAGGCATATAGAACTGACCAAAATGAGAAAAAAAAGCATAATCAACATAGGTCTGATCTTCTACTGCTTTCGAGAAAAAGGCCATTTTGTATTAAAATCGAAGAAAAAATGACAAAGATAGCGGTCGAACAAAATTTTGTCTAAATCAGAAATAGACTATAACAAACCAGTAAAATTTTGTATTAAACATTTTCCTCAATTTCTAATAGTTACGAAGTTATTTGAAAATTATATATTGGCCAAAGTCGGCACAACATGTAACTTAGTATAATTATTAGTTTTTTTTGAAAAACAAAAGCCAATCTAACGATGACCTCTCAAAGATTAACAGAAAGTCTCATTTAATAGAACGCTTATAGTTTTCAAGATAGCAGAGGTAAACCCCGTAAAAACTCATTTTTTACTGTCTTATATCTCGGAAACTAGTAGTAGAGTAGATTGGACCCATGTTGATTAAGCTTTTTTTATTCATATTTGTCAGTACTATATGTCCATAAAGTTTGTATCTGAAGTTGTGGGACACCTGTATAAACCTAAAATATTCTCGTTTGGAATTTTTAAAGAATTCCATATCCTGTGCATAAGCGGCGTTCAATCTGCATTATTGAAATGCAAACATTTTTTTTTATTGAAATAAGTGACATTCCTGCTTCATCCTTTGCAATGAAGAATATGAAATTCATATATTCGACTTTTCTATTCACATTTTAATCTGGACCTCTTATATGCCTACATATTCTAGCTTTCATGGTGCAGTTAATATAATACCTCGTGCATGACATGGAAATCTTTATTTTGGCACATATTCAGATTCAGATTTCTCGCCGTAATAGAGAGGTTCACAACGAGAAATTAAATCTTAGATACGCTAGGCCCACTACAGGACTATAAGAGACAAAATACTAACAACCGATCGTACAACTAGAGACGCTAGTCAGTAGTCAACAGTCACAAACAGAAAACATAAAAGTGGTTAACGATCTACTTCACTTTTTTAACGTAGAATTCTACCATATGTATTTATTTAAATTCTATGACGAAGTTACCAATACTTACCTAAGATTATTCCAAATGTCCTTAACTATGGAGTCATTTGAATGAGACCTGCTATCTGCTTGAATTCCGTATAACGGATGACTTTTTATTTCTGAAGTTTCATTCCAGTTCTCATTTACCTTATTTTTCGGATATAAAAGTGAAAAAATCATCCAATAATTTCTTGGATTAGATACAATAGAATTTAATAAAGTTACCAGCATTAGTAAATATATAGGTACCTACCTATATGTATTGTAACGTTTTATTTATTTGGATGAAGTGTAAATATCAAAGAAATATTAATAATTAAAATTAAAGGTTTAGCAAACAAGATATACTTAAGAAAAAATAATTAAAATTAACCAAAGTATTATATCGTGAGCGCAAAGTTATAAAACTAGAAAAAAATGTTCGCAGGGAGTCGCTCAAAACAGCTGTAGACACGTGTTTCGCTCTTATTAGAACTCAACAGTACAGCATAGTTAGTGAATAGGTGGACATTAACTAGAAGTAATAAAAAACCGGTGACTAATGAAACCTTGTTACTAAGCAACCGTTTTACAAACTTAAAACTAACAACTAATACTCAATTGTACGCACTATCGTAGATAAAGAGTATTTACAAAATTAATAGGTATAAATAATGAATTATAAAAGATTAAGAATGTAGAAATATATATATATATATATATATATATATATATATATATATATATATATATATATATATATATATAGGTGAAAGGTAATTACGACTGTAATTAGTTAGTGGGTTTGACAGTCAATTTGCAGGCTTAAATGTAGTACACTCTTTTTAATTTGTCAAGCTTTCGGCTATATTTTTAACCATCCTCAGGACAATTAGTTGAGATTTTTTTTTAGAATATACAGCATTTACAAACATGTAATTTTGAACATGCACACGTACATGGTTTAGTAAAATAATAAGTCGAAATAACTAATATAATATGGAAAATGTAAGTTTTTGCTTAAATTTAATAACCGATACATTTTTTGAGAAAAGCAATACATCGCTGATATGGTCTCCTACCATGATAACTTTTACTTCGCATCTCTTAGAGTTTCCGAGATTTCCAAATTTCATTATGTTATCCGGCGCCTTTATACATAATTTACCAATCGAAATCTGAAGTGCCGTACAAATACAAATGTTTTAAAAATAGAGAATTTACCTTCCAGGAATATTGAGAGTAGGTAGTTAGTTTACTAAGTGAAGAGGATTACTCCATTTGAACTTCAAACTGTAAACTTTATCATCTTATCCGTTAGATTATTCAATCGATTTTCAATAATAGAACTTTTTTAAATGAAACTAGTTGCGTAGTCGACTAAAATAACGCTGTTTTAGAAGACAAATTTTAAAGCGGGAATACAGTCGAACAGAATTCAGTGGGCAGTAATAATTTTGACGCTCTTTTTAATAAAAGTTTATTTGAAACCTTCCTCAGGACTCTAAAATATGTTGAAATATTTTGTTTTACAAAATTTTGACAATTTTAGTATAATACTGACATTAAGTTGAGATTCGGTAGTAAGATTTCAAAGGTTAACATGATATACGAATTTTTATATCAACTTTAAATTTAAACATCGTCAATATGATAAAATAACAAGATTTTGTAAAAAGTTTTCATAATGTTACATTTTTAAAGTGAAAAATAAATGAAAATGTGAAATGTGGCAAAAAACAACCACAAAAAATAAGAAATTTTAAACAGGAAAGGATAAGAATAAATTATATTTATAACTAAATAAGTACATACCAAGCTTTAATGTGAACTTGAGTACAATACTAAATTTTTTTTTTTTTGAATAAAATTTAGAAACTAAGAAATTTAGTCATTATTATTATTATTATTATTATTATTATTATTATTATTATTATTAGTAGTAGTAGTATGGGGTCCCATGGCCGCGTGCTTGAGTGTCTGGTCGCGAACATGCGGGAACCGGGTTCGATCCCGACCGACGCCAAATATTTCCAATTTTAAATGGCACAAAAGTGACCCCTGTAGTGCACTCTCCACGCGTGGTAAGCGCACGCACGGTACGAATATGTCATAGTTATTACCGATATCTGTGATAAAACAGAAATGCGTAATATGCCGTGATGATATATTTATATTTATTTATTTATTATTATTATTTTATAATAAAATTAATTCACGTATGTTCCGGAATATGTATTGTTGGTTGTTTTCAGACTCATCAGTCTGGATATGATAAATGTCTAACCAGTCTAACCCTGTAGTTGAATTTTGACCCAAATTTTCTTTTTCTCTGTTTACATAGCTACCATACCCTGTGGGCAATGACGACATAGTTAGTGCTGTGTATCTGGTATGCTTAGTGTGTAAGGTCTGGTTGAGCTTTGAGCTACCGGAGAGTTTGAGATTGCGAATCCGCGAGTACAGAATCGATAGTGCTGCCGCCAGCTAGGCGACTGGGCAAAAGGCCAGTGCTATGGCATACCACACTACGCTACGCCGTTTTGTTTTCGCCTAATTGACGAGTTAATTGCACGTGCTTACGGGCGGTAACACCTGCAGGCTCAAGTGCTAACTGTTTTCAATTACGCCAAGCATCATTTCTTAAGCCCTGTCAGACGGTCGATTTTTCCATCAAATCGTCACGTCAATAAATTTCATAAAAGTTTTTAATTTATTTTTTCAAAAGTGACATTGTTTGAATTTTGACATTTGCAACTGAATGAGGTTAAATAAGTAAATGAGGAAATAAATTAAGCCTGTTTTACATTGGTTAACAGTTGCGCATGTAACGGCAACTTGTAATAAAAGGCTATTTTCGATCAATCAAAATAAGAGAAATTAGTAAAAAAAGTGTAAATAAATAAATAAATAAATATATCATCACGGCATATTACCCATTACTGGGTGTACCAGTATCTACAACACAAAGGTATAGAGTCTTGATAGAAGATAAATCTGTACTAGAAGATGACCCTTTAAATGCTGGTATTATACAGGGTGTTAAAAAATAAGTGTCACGAACTATGAGGGCATATAGTACTGACCAAAATGAGTTAAAAAAGCTTAATCAACATAGGTTTGATCTTCAATAGTTTCCGAGATATAAGGTAATGAAAAATAAGTTTTTTTTCGGTGTTTACCTCTGCTATCTCGAAAACTGTAAGAGTTACGACTTTGATTAATTTATAGTACCTACAAAAACTAATAAAGAGCATTAAGTACTCAATCTGATTTAAATTTTCTTATTATATCTTCTATAGATTTAGAAATAAAAAATCTGATATGGCCAGCACACGACCTCCCGCTAATCCGATGTTTAAAATTGCAATGAGCTTGGAGTAAAATATCACTTTATCGTTTGTAAACAAAATCTAATTTGTTGTTCCAATAAATAGGGAAGTCTTTAATAAGAAATTTTGTTTTTTTTTGAAAATCTGTTAAGAGCTCTTAGCTAAGAACCACATCCGACTTATATATATACTCAAAATCTAATGTTGTTTTCAATCATATAAGAGTTTTAAAACCAAATTTGAGAAGTTTTTTTTTATCATATTTTAATATATTTTTTCAAGGAAATCAGTTCAGAGCTTCAAGTAAAGTACCACTTAAGGTTTATTAATATTAACAATAATCTAACATGTCGGTCTCATTAATATAAAAGTGTTAAATACAAGATTTGAAAAGTTTTCAATTATAGCATAATACATTTTGTTGTGGGCTTGAAAAAACACTTCCGGTTATCCAATTTTACTCAAAATCTAATCAACTATTTATATTAATGCAGAAAGCTAACGCAAAATAGAAATTTTTGGAAGTTTGTTATAAGAGTTATTGTAATATAACCAACGGTTTGGCAGCTAATAGGGGAACCCCAAACATATCTAAATAATGTAACATAACGCGCACGCGCAAATGTACAAGACAAGAAATATGCAAAAGTCTTGCAAGCAAGACAAGATTTTTGCTTGCAAGAGTAACATAAGACCAGAGTTATTTAAATTTCTTGTCTTGTTTTGCAAGACACGACAAGAGATAGCCTAGTAAGACAAGAAATCTTGTCTTGTGATACACTAATTAAAGCTAAAAGACTAAAATGGTTGGGACTTGGGACATATACTGCGGCTACCAGAAGACAGAATAGTAAAGAAGGTTTTCAAAGGAAGGACAGGAATAAAGAAGAAAATAGGACATCCTAAGGGAAAGTGGTGTGACTCCGTATTTAAAGACTTAAATAGACTCAATATAAAAAACTGGGAAATAAAGACTCTAAATAGATTAGAATGGAAAGAAATATGTAAAAAAGCCATGGGCCTATAAGGCCTGCAGAGCTGTTCTATTATTATTACTATTATTATTATTATTATTATTATTATTATTATTATTAACACAACGAACAAATCACAATAAAGAATTAGGCTAACACTGAATGACAGGTGCAAACATAATGACAGATAGGATCAGGGAGCGGGAAGTAAGACAACGAGGGAAGGTTTGTTTGGATCGTGATCTTATATCTATCTCTTACATGTGACGTCAATGGGGTCATACCACGTTTTCCAATTTATTTTTTTTCTGAAAGTATACTTAAAACCACTCACAGAAATATATATTTTATGTCACATAAGTTTCTAGTTTTACAGAACAAATTTTTTAAAGTTTATATTAAATTTCACATGACGTCATGGGTTTGCGACCGTGACCGTAGTCCCTCCTGTCGAATAAAAATGGAACTACGTTTGACGTTTATGTTATTTGACTTGAAAGCTAACGTGACAGCAAGTTATTTTGTATTCGTGCTTTTGTTTTTATTGTCTATTGAATAATTTGATTATGGAAATTAATCTTGAGGTTTAGGAATACGAACAAAAACTTTATGTTTGCTTCTCAACGAGATGTTCTCGCAAGACGGCACAGAACAATATTATACAACCATGGTAATATCTAAATCACACATAATTTGTATTTATTAGAACATTTCGTTATTTGTACTTACATTTAAACAAAAACAACTTGTTGCAAAGATATTTACTTTGAAAATGTTGGTTATGTTCGAAAAATGTGACATCTCTGCGCTGCGCCGACATTCATGCACAGTACGTGCACGAGTACATGTGTGCGTGACTATCATTGTATGTGTGTACAAACCCATGACGTCACAAAGTAAGACTCAAAATGTTTAGAAAGAAAATCATGAATGAAAAGTATAAGAATATTACATATTTTTCATGTATATATATATATATAAAATTATGTAATTTTTTTAATTATATAAAAAAAAACAATATATTTTTTTTTGGTATGACCCCATTCTGTAAGTGTCAAGTTCACGGGCAAGAGTTGATCGGTATGAAACTGAGAAAAACAAAAAGAAACAGGGAGATGTATGGATATTATAACGACGCGCGTATTCTCTTCACGTTGAATGAAATGTTAATGATAAAATAGAAGAAAGGAGGGCGCAACAGATTTTAACGGCTCCGAAGCAGAAGAATATAAGTGCAATGGCACCTTGAATGAGTAATGAAGTATGCAGAGTGACATATGTTAATGAGAGTGCATTGTAGAGTTTTTGGTTTAGTGGAATTGAGTGGAATTAGCATTTAGTTCTGCTAAAGCTCGTGATACAGGGAAATGATTCCATTCAGGTCTGTTTAGAAGCTATCGCTGAGAAAAGTGGTTTCGTTTTCATTTCGATTACGCTTTCAATACATATTCATTGAATTCTATTTCGATATGGGAATATGTATCTACAGAGTGCAGTAATGCGTAACTTTAGGAAAAGAAATATTCAATCTTGCTTTGAAGGCCATGCTGAACCGTTTTGCGTTTCACCTGCAAAAACTTGCAACATACATTCAAACTTCTATAGAAAATGAGAAAAAGGTGATCCATATTCATCATGCTGAAAAAAGCCTCCGCGGATGTCTATTACTGTAAAACCCAAATCACTCAAAACCGAACTTTCTCTTCAAAACAACATTTATAATATATTATGTACAATAACTAACACTAATTTAACATTTTATTTATTTATTTATTTATGGCCTTCGGTGCGGTGCCGATTGGCCAGAGACAATGTAGTTTTGAGTATTTAATTTAGGACATACACAAACATCCAAGCCCTTGGTGGGAATCGAACCCACGACCACGGAGCCGAGCGGTGAAGGTCACTTGAGCGCTTGCCTCTAACCGCACGACCACCGAGGCGGCTAAATAATTTAACATTGAGTATACAAGAAAAGACTATTTATTTAAATACCGTGAGTATTTTTTAACGTGAAACATAGGGTTTTTCTTATCCATGGTTACGACTTGACATTTGATTGACAGCAATGTATTTGCCCATTCCATTTAAAATAAAACATAGGGAACGAATTTGACATTTGATAAGACATCAATAGAGGTTAATTTTGTTTAAATAATTATACCTGCTGTCTAAATTAAAATTAGTTGTAGAAAAAATATAGTGTGCACCTTGTGCCCGAGTGGTTTTCTGACTCGGCTAAATTTCTTACAATATTTAAACATAATACTTTTGTCAAATTTATTCCCCATGTGTCATTTTAAATGAGACAGACAAATACATTGCTGTCAATCAAAGGTCAAATCATAACTTATAGGAAAATTCAACGGTTATCTGTCATATTGACAAGATGTCATTAGAGGTTAATTTTGTTTGAATAATTATACCTGTTTTCTAAAAATTAAATTTAGATGTAGAAAAAGTACTATATGCACCTTGTGCCCGAAATATGTTTAGTGTTCTCGAGTGATTTTCTGACTCCGCTAAATTTCTTACAATATTTAAATATAATAAATATAAATAATTATTGTCGCTTTAGCGTTAATTGTTTAATGTACTTCTACAAATTATTGCTATTGTTTACTTGCCATGAAACTAAGATGTAATACATAACTTATGGTTAGGTTTTGTTACATGTTGTAAAATACATAGCATATACCTTACTTGGGGTCTCGTGGCCGCGTGCCTGAGTGTCTGGTCGCCAACCTGGGGGAACCGGGTTCGATCCCGACCGACGACAAATATTTCAAATTTTAAATGTCACATAAGTGACCCCTATGGTGCACTCTTCACGCCAGCAATGAGTGCCCGTGAGGTGACGCTTGGTAAGCGCCCGCAGGGTACAAATATGTCATCATCATTACCGATATCTGCGATAAAGCAGATTGTGGCACACTCAGAAATGGGTAATATTTATTTATTTTACTTGCTTCTTAAACATTTCGACCTGCATTTCAGCCCCATTCCACATTATGACAGTGAACTCGGCACTTCTGCTTTTATTGATTGAAATATTTTGTCACACCAAAATGCAGAAAAAGAATATCTTTTTTTTCAAATTCATATCAATGCCCAAATTTATGTAAAATATTACTTTTATTCACTAGACGCTAGGCAAATTAGACAATTTGGCTTAAAAACAAGAGTATGAAACAAATGAAGGAAT
This sequence comes from Ophonus ardosiacus, assembly GCA_943142095.1. Classification (NCBI taxonomy): domain Eukaryota; kingdom Metazoa; phylum Arthropoda; class Insecta; order Coleoptera; family Carabidae; genus Ophonus; species Ophonus ardosiacus. Next base: position 43,103,107 of record OW964833.1, on the reverse strand, counting down.
TGAGAAAACATTGGAGAATTTTGATATTTTGTTTAATGCACTTCTTCATTTGTCGAGCCACATTGTTTGAAGTAAGTTAAAAATAAACAAACTGCTCACACAATGTAAATATTTTTAAGATATTTGATATAAAAGCGCGCATTGTACGAAATTTGGCTCAAGCTCAAAAAGGAATTGCAGGAAGGAAGATATACACGAACTTGAATTAAACCATTGTGCTCTGTTCGAATAGTCGAAAAATTGAACACATTCTCACCACCATTTTCAATTTCATGTGAATTTTTATAGTGAGTTTTCTTTAGTTATAGCCTATTACACGCGCATATGACGCTCTACGATCCTAATAACCCGTGTTCGATTCTAGATTACTTTCTTTTACAATGCTCGTGAAGATTCTATAGTTAAATTTAAGTAAGAAAAAGATTCCAATCTGATGACGTTACTAACAATATATTTGGAACAAAGATAAATAAAAAAGCAAAGAAAAAGATAAATCGTGCAAATTATATAAAATCGGTAATCCAAAAAATTACAAACTATAAACATATGAATTATTCAAATTTTGTAAAATAAATATAAAATAAATATATCACGGCATATTACCCATTTCTGGGTGTGCCAGTATCTACAACACATGTAGACATCGGTAATGATGACGATATATTTTACCGTGTTGGCGCTTACCAGGCGTCACCTCACGGGCACTCATAGCTGGCGTGGAGAGTGCACCACAGAGGTCACTTTTGTGCCATTTAAAATTGGAAATATTTGGCGTCGGTCGGGATCGAACCCGGTTCTCCCAGGTTCGCGACCAGACACTCAGGCACGCGGCCACGGGACCCCTTAAAAAATTTAAGAAAAAAAAATCAAAATCTCAAATTTTGTACGATACTAAAAAGAACCATATGCATATTAGATTTTCAGGTAATCTATTGTATGATGATGGTGCTACATATCAAAAAGATATGTTGAATTTACCTATATTTCCTGTAGGATGGCACTATGAATAAATCTTTTATTTACAGCTTATAATTATATTGTTTAGGAACTAATTTATTTAAGGCTAGGACTTAGAACATGGTATTTAGTTAAAAAGGAAAAACCCATCCACCCGGACCAAATGGAATCCAGGTCAGAGTCGATTCTTCACCCATAAGGCCCGTAAGACCTATAAGAACCGAAAGAACCGTATGACCCGTAAAACTTGTGGTTATGTGTAAAGCGATGACTTACTACATTATGTGGTAATACTTCGCCGCACTAAAAACGTACACATTTCATTATTGCATTTCAATAAACCTTTAAATATTTCATGATAGTTTCTTTCTTACATCTGATTTTATATACTTCGTAAACGAAGTAAATAAAATTAATGCTTCTACTATTGTACAAATAACTAACTTAACTATACTATGTCAAATGTTTAATCAAATAAATCAACAAATGATATGTGAAGTTAAGAGAGGTTAAATACGTCTTATGGATCTTATGGGTTTTTCGGTACTTATGTGTCTTACGGGTCTTATGGACGGAGAATCGACTCTGACACGTATTCGATGAAATACGATTGGGGTCACTTTTGTGCCATTTAAAATTCGAAATATTTGGCGTAGGTCGGGATCGAACCCGGTTCCCCAGGTTCGCAACCAGACACTCTGGCACGCGGCCACGGGACCCCAAATTTATTCGTTAAATAATGTGGAGTACCAGTTAGTTTTATTTTGTGAACATCGGCAACCTATGACTTGCGGGTCACCAAGTGACCCATTTGATCATTTCAAGTAACCCACTTGAGCCGCAAATCACCTGTCATTTCCAGCAATAAGATATAGTATTTATTTTGATTTACAAAAAAACATAATATATGAAAATAAATTTTAAAACATACATGAAACACATAAGGACAAATTTAACATCTGGGGACCTATTGATAACGAAGAGAACCTTCATAAATAAAGTTCATAAATTAATGACCTAAAATTCTAAAACTTATAATTTGTTTTTTTTATATTTAAAGTTTAAAAGCATATTGTTATTATTTTTTAAGTAAAATTTACCTTATTATGCTCTAACAGACTGTTTTTTTTTTAAATGAAAATACCCACTGATCCGCAATGTCTTCTAAATTGTCACATTTTGATTGATTTTGGCCCGCAAACAAAAATGGTTGCTGACGTCTGAACTAGAGAGAAATATTTTGCTAAGACTTCTAACGAAATGCAAGGTACCGCACGCGTCACTTTGGTATTAGGAAGTACATCCTCTAACAGTTCAAGTAATAATATTAGATGCATTTAAAAATCATGCTTTTGAGTTAGACAGATAGAACTGTAAGTTATAGTCATCTAATATGTTTTACTTTAATCTGCGTTCCATCGCTAGTTTCAAGAAAATAAATACCGTTCAATACGCATGTAGAACTAACAAGTAGAGATAATTTTTGCTATGCTAGCGCTATCCTGTCTCATCGAGCATTTACATTTAAAAATAGATTAATCTTCCTGATCAAAGAATATTGTTTATACCTCTCGTTGAAAGTATCTTAGCTAAATGAGCCCTATTTATGCTCGGGTGGCAGTTTCTAACCTCTGTTTGCAAAGAGCTACACTTTCAACCCTTAGTATGCAAATAACTACTGTTTTACTTTCGATCATTTGTCCATTAATGAGATAAACATCTTTATTTTCAGTTACATTGCAATTCAACAGTAGATATCTGTTTATTTGTCAAGAATAACGACGCCATAAAATTTGAATTATTACAGGATGTCGTCACCAGAAACCAGATTTCTTTTCACTAATTTATGTACTCGATTCTACATTCCGTGATCGAATAAAGTGTTGACTACCATGTTCTGAACATCTGTTCTACTACCTAAATCCGGACTCAGTTAAATGGCAGAAGGTGGGCGACGAACAGCTGGGCGATGGTCAACTGGACAATAGCCAAGTGGGAGCCGGATATCTGGGCGATAAAATAATAGATGTGTAGAATTACAAAATTGTGCGTTAGGTCAGGTATGTTTAGAAAAACAATACACCAAATTATATGCCTGCTATGCATGCAAAGTTTTCAAGTTTCTGTCGCCCAAATGACTGTCGCCCGCTTAACCATCGCCCATATGACTATCGCCCAGCTGAGCAGCGCCCAGTGTGATTAGCCCAGTTGTTCGTCAAGTACCGGTCTTTGTTAAACGCTTGTTAGGGATTGTGGCTGCGTGCCTGAGTGTCTGGTCGCGAACCTGGGGGAACCGGGTTCGATCCCGACAGGCGCCAAATATTTCCAATTTTAAATGGCACAAAAGTGACCCCTGTGGTGCACTCTCCACACTAGCTATGAGTGCCCGTGAGGTGACGTCTGGTAAGCGCCCACACGGTAAAATATATCGTCATCATTACCGATGTCTACATGTGTTGTAGATACTGGCACACCCAGAAATGGGTAATATGCCGTGATGATATATTTATATTTATTTATTTGTTAGGGATTCTTGTGTTCACCCTGTATAGATAGAGTGTATTACTAATCCATTTTATCTTTCGATTTATTTCCCGTTTGGGTATTTAAATTAAAGTTATCTTGATAGCATCCGAGCAATATAATATGCAGATATAATGGAATTTTAAACCGCTAAATAATTGCAAGCTATTTGCCACACCAGCCTGGTGACACTGACAACTAGTAAATGTAATTTCACTAATTTCGTTAAATTAATGCGATAATTACTGCCTAGATACGCATTTGAACAAATGCTGCTACATATATTATCTTGTTTAACTAGTGAAATTGGGAATAACAAATGAATTATACAATTATTGGCATTAAAACTCGATTTAACAAACAAATTGCACAAGGAATTAAAGCCAGATATACATAAATCTTTCTACTTCCAATCCATTAAATAACATCAACATCGTCATTGGCAGTGGAAATTTAATCAGTAGTTATTAATTTATATTTCGTTATATCGATGAATTTCAAATAATGTATTTCAAGTATTTTTTTTATCTGTTACACAGCAACATAGAACAGGACAATAAAAATGCACTACTACCGTTATTACCCTATTGATTCAAGATTAAAAGAATCTCAATAAATTAATAGGTTATTCTACAATATTTTTTTCTTGAAGTACATAAAATAGCTATTTTTCTACAGTCACTATAGAAAGTAGCCATTTGCGCTCTCTTTTGTCAACGCAAAATGTCACTTTGCCGCTCATGCGCGACAAAGTAGTAAAAACGCTCGCTGTCCAAATTTCTAAGTATACAATGTTGAGAAATGTCACTTGTCTACATTCTTAATGAAAATGTTTAGTTAGGAACTAATGGCACTGTAATAACACATTTATAACGTTCACAAGTTAATTTGATATATGTTCTGTCGGTATTTAACATAACCTAACAAAATGCCACACTGCTGTGAAAGTATAAAATGCTTAGATTAGATTGAATAAAAACTCAAGAAGAATGGAAAATAACGATAAAATAAAATTAAATATAAAATAAATTGTGTGAACAGTTATGTTTAGTAATAGGAATGATTGTACACAGATGGCGGTAGGATGGTTGCGAGTCGTACTGACATCTGATCTCTAGTTAATTATTTATTTTATTACAATAAAGTTATTAGTTATTTCGTTACTTAAATAATTGTGAGAAGTCAGTCAATGCACATACATGTCTATATAATCACAAATTCCTTGAAATATTTGTTAATTTTTTCAGTGTGACAGGCGTGACAACTAACCACACATTTTGCTACAAAAACTCATCAAATCCTTGCTTCCACGCTCTAATTTTGTTTTTTTTTTTTTATGGAATAGATGGCTAATGTAACGATATAATCATTTAAAAGCCTTTTTAAGTTTAAACCGTATCTTTTGTATTAGCCAATCGTTATTTATTGAGCAGTACTGTAAGTATAAAGTGTATATTTTATTATTTTTTGTTATGGTGGAGGACCCCATTGTGGCGGCTGTAGAAAAAATCTTATGTGTGTTTCGAGCGCAAATGGACATTGTCGATTTGGAGAGAATGCAACAACCTCTCAATCGACAATGTCGCATTTTGCGCTCTTAATACACAAATAGCTATTGTGTATTAAGAGCGCAAAATGGGAGATTGTCGATTGAGAGGTCGAAATCGACAATGTCCAATTGCACTCAAAACATAAACAAGATTTTTTCTACAGTCGCCACAATGGGGTCCTCCGCTATAACAAAAAATAATAAAATGTACACTTTGTACTTACAGTACTGCTCAATAAATAACGATTATATTTTTAAATTTTAATTTATCGTTATTTTCCATTCTTCTTGTGCATTTTTTACTTTCGTTTTCGTAAATGAATGAGGGGTAAGGGAAAGAAATGTTAATTTCGTAATATTCTATAGACGCCGTTAAAAATACTTATTACAGTAGTTTGTGCTTCTACTTATTAGGGGACGCTTATGAGGCAAGTGAAATGTAAACAAGACAAGAACGACCAATTGCACAGATCAACTGCCAATAAAGAAAGGCTGCGTAGCTTTATAATTTATTTTGGCAACTTACATTAGGTAAGCTCAAAGTAAATAAAATATATTTGATGTGGATTTAAACGGAGTGCACATATTAGACATTGATTCATGCTAAATTTCCTTCCGTAGTTATTTTTTCTATAATTATTTTTTTGCAACCCACCAACGAAGAAGAAATTTATAATATTATCTATGACATGTCAAAGAACCATTCTTCAGGAGTTGATGAAATGCTATATTATTTACTTTTACTTGTTGCTAATGTTATTTACCACCAATCACAATCTTATTAAATAAAGCTTTGAGTAGCGGAATTTGTCTTTTCTAATTTAAGAATGCTAGTGATTCCAATTTTTAAAAAGACATCAAACACGAAGTAGTAAATTACAGATAGCCTTTTCAAAAATTCTTAAATATATTTTTTTCGCGTCTATCAAACTTAGTTTTAGCCAATAATATTTTAACACCATGCCAATATGGTTTTAGAAAACATACATTTTAACATAATGTTCTATTTTGGAAAATCTAGACAAAAAATGCACTCTCCCAGTATATACTTGTCGAAAACTTTTGATATAATAGACCACAATATTCTCATCAATAAATTTGAATGCTTATGGTATCCGGGGCTTTGCTTTAAACTGGATACAGCTCTACCTCCAAAATACAACATAAATTAACTCTGCACCTTCATACTCATAATACTACAAACATTTACGATGGTCAACTGACCATATCGTCGATTGTATTGGCATCAACAATTTTATAGTATTCCGTAATAAAATAAAGAAAATGAAAGAAAATCGTTGAATTACCTACTGCTGTCCTAGAGATGTCAACTGTTAACACTTTAAGGTTTAGGTACACGATATTCTAACCTTCTATATCCAAACAATTTGTATCCGTAGATGATATATGATTATATTGCTCGTTTTTGGTGGAAACAAAGTGGGCTTCGTAACCGTTCCCATCAAGGAGCAGCGAAACAGATAGGACGTCTACGATACTGCCGCTGTGATAGGAACGAAACAAAATGATGGATGGTGAAAATAAAAACCTAAGCTGAGCATCACTTGGGACTCTACCTATAAATTCATTTATTCTCCTGAACTTCTGCCTGCACCTCCTTTTCTCTGCTTCTCCTCTTCACCCACTGGTGAACTGCTGATCATGCTTCCGGTTTTCCGTGCATACCACGTGAATATTTCACATCCTGACAGCATCAGTCCACAGCTTTTTATTCTCTTTGTTGTCACCCTGATGAACAAATGAAAAAATTCTTTTTATACCGAATTTGAGTTTAATTTGCGATGAAATCACCTTTGTTCATTGGCGACATGCTAAATTATTGAATTTTAAACAACGTGTTGCGGAGTACAGATAATGAGCTAGTTACCCATGCTGTTTTCAATATTGCTCTTTTGTGGATCCAATAAATATTAAATCAATCTCATCTTTTATATTAACCCTTTAAATGCCATTTATTTTTTTTTTTTTTGTTGGAAACTATCCCCTGTTCCATAAAATAAATTTCTAATAGACACAAGTCTGAATCTTTACTTATAGTGTCGTCCATTTATATATTTAGATTTGCACTTAGTGCAGCTAATGACAGCATGCCTGGTACTATACCTTTGCAACTTCAAATTGAGACTAAACAACTCCAAATTGAGACTAAAGAATTTCAGATTGAGACTAAACAATTTCAAATTGAGGAAAAACAATTTAAAATTGAGACTAAACAACTTCAAATTGAGACTAAGCCACTTCAAATTAATTGAGGCTAAACAATTTCAACTTCACCGATAACCTGCGGATTTTTCTACTCCTAAAGTATTCAATCTTCATTATTATTATAAATAAAATAAAATAAATATATCATCACGGCATGTTACCCATTTCTGAGTGTGCCACAATCTGCTTTATCGCAAATATCGGTAATGATGATAACATATTTGTACCGTGCGGGCGCTTACCAGACGTCACCATCAAATTACAATATCAAATACAAAACGAATGTTATCACCGTTTGTTCAATTTTGTTTATTTTTCCAAAGGGTTCTTAATTTAAATTATTTATTCTCAATTTGAGATTTATTATTCTCAATTTGAAATTGTTTAGTCCTAACTTGAATGTGTTTATACTCAGTTTGAAATTGTATATTCTCAATTTGAAAATGTTTATTCTCAATTAAAAATTTTAAGTTTAAATTTGAAAATGTTTATTGTTAGTTTGAAATTGTTCATTCTCAATTTGAAATTATATATTCTCAATTACAAATTGTTTAGTTTCAATTTGAAAATGTTTATTCTCAGTATGAAATTGTTTAGTCTCAATTTGATGTTGTTTAATCTCAATTTGAAATTGAAAAGGTATAGTTGTTCATATGCGTAATGCATTTTAAATTTTAAATGTTTTGAACAATAGATAGAATTTCTAGAGCAAATAATTGAAAATTACCAAACATCACATGCAAATTGAATTAATTGATCAATTGGGTAAATTAATACATACTATTATACCTTTGCAATCGAATGACATATTCGCTAGGATCATATCTCTACCCATATTTTGGGTCATAACCCAGAAATTCGTAGATATCGTGCAGTTTAAAAATTTGAAATCAGCGCTCTGAGAGGTATTTAAGTAATAAAACTTACAATTTGAAGATTTTTGAGGCTTTTGGAGAAAATAGTTGTGTCTGTATTTTGCATTTTGACACACTCAGCGATTTGTTTAATTTAAAAATGACAGAACAGAGAATATGCATCAAACTTGGTGGAAATGTTGGAGAAGGCTTTAAACAAGGAAGTAATAGCAAAGCCAAAAGTTTCTGAATAGTACGAACGTTTTCAAAAGGGCATTGAAAACGTGGAAGGTGAAAAGAGAGTCAAGCGTCCAATATCATCAACTACTGACGAATATGTTGCAAATATATTGTGCTTAGTAACCGTCGAGTCACTTTAAAGAGATTTTTGAGGAAATATTTGTGATTTTATAAATAAATAAATATAAATAAATATATCATCACGGCATATTACCCATTACTGGGTGTGCCAGTATCTACAACACAAGTGTCACCTCACGGGCACTCATAGCTGGTGTGGAGAGTGTACCACAGGGGTCACTTTTGTGCCATTTTAAAATTGGAAATATTTGGCGTCTGTCGGTATCGGACCCGGTTCCCCAGGTTCACGAGAAGACCCTCTGGCACACGGCCACGGGAAAGAAAAAACAATTACTGTAACTGTATTCACCAAACATGGCCCACTGTACTTTTTTCTTTTCATTGAATTGGGCAACATTTTGCATCCGTAGACGAGATAAGCCAAATCGTTGAAGGAGCTGAGGAATATACCACAAAGTGTATTCAAGTGTTTTGCAGATTGGAATCAATGTTAAAAAATGCATAGAATCCTGAGTCTTGATAGACATTTTACAAACTTAATATTTGTGGTAAGAATGCTAAGAGATGTTTTATGCCGATCCTTTACTTTAAATATAATACGCTATTAAACATTTGTTTTAAAACTTATCATTCATATATACAGTAATATTTTGTAAAAAAAATGGCCCGTACTAATTTTTTATCATTATCTCTTTTTCTGTAAATAAAAAGCCGTCACTGTCAAGTTTTTAAGCCGAAAAGTTAAGATATTAGGTTTATAATTGTGTTTTTGCTTATTAAACCAGTAAATTTTTAATGTACATGAAAGATTTCATTATTTACAAAAATAACCCTGAATTCTAAAATCCTACAAAATTAAACATTTGAGCTTTGAAAGCTGTTAACACACAAAATTAATTATTTATATTTTATTTAACATAATGCGTAGTATGATTAAATTAAATCTTCTGCTTATTCCTCATGAAATGGAACGAAGATCAAACAATTTATCACGTTCATGAAGGGGAGGTAAAATTGTATGTGGACATTAGAAACTTTGCCGTACATTAAAAATACTGTAGTTACTTACAAACATCAACGAGGTCTGAATTAATTTGGAAATTGTCCCCGAAATGAGTTCTCTGATCAAAATGGCTTTTTAATTTGTAGTTGCGAAGTAACAATTGCTTTGTTCGTACAGCTGTCAAAATGTTTTGCAAAGCACAAGGGTGTTTTGTTTTAATATAGTTACACTGATCCGAATGTCATATCGAAAAATTGTTCATTTCAAAATTTAAAACGAAAAATCCTGAAATGTAATTAAGCTTTATTCATATTACAGTATTGTCAGCACAATAGCACTAGTAAAATCAAAGCCTTAAATACTGTAGGTACCTAGTCATCTCAATTAATTTGTACTAGTCTAATTAAGAGTCTTTAATGGGTGTAATAATATTTTATTATCATTGTTACCAAGACGTCAGTGAAAATTTTATGCGATGTAATTGTGCTTAGTGACATTTAGCTGCCAATGCATTATTGTAATCTAAATCTAATCTAAAATTTTGAATTGTTTATATTTAATATGCGCGAGATACGAATTTTTAAATATAATTAAAATTTGAATTTCCCGGATGTGACGTAGGAGGAGCTGATGGTATTTAGAAATATACAATAGAAGTAGAAAACGTACATAAAACGTGATGAAACTAACACGAATAAGGCAAGTGATAACGGACAAACTGCTTCAGTGCTTCTTGTTAATGGTAGTTATATGTTATATTTTAGAAATGTCATCAGTCACTCATACGTCACAAATCACGTGATACCTTTTTAGCGATAGAATAAATTATAAGAAAACTGCCATTCTTACGTGAAGAATATTATATTTGTTCGAGAAATCATTTGTAAAGAATGGGAAATTCCACAATTTTTTATATTTATATTTTATATATACTGGAGTGATCGATTCAATTCAATATCGTTTATTGTTTTTCTAAGAGTTTCACACATTTATAATATAAAGCATAATTATGAAATTATATGTTGCTGTTTTAGGGAAAACATTCCCTCTTCAGCAATACTGGAGTGATGGCTACTCTTCTGCTATTTGAAACTCTTCCGTTGGTAGTACGAACTTCCTCCTAACACGCTATTAGTTAAAAATTTGAAGGCGCTCTTTCAATCTTCAATCAAAATATATTCATATTATATAATTTTATTTTATTTTTATGGGGTCCCGTGGCCGCGTGCCTGAGTGTCTGGTCGCGAACCTGGGGTACCGGGTTCGATCCCGACCAGCAAAGAGTGCCCGTGAGGTGACGCCTGGTAAGCGCCTCACGGTACAAATATGTCATCATCATTACCGATATCTGCGAAACAGCAGATTGTGGCACACTCAGAAAAGGGTAATATGCCGTGATGATATATTTATTTATCATTTTATTTTTTTATTAATATTTATTTTTAAGCATATGTCTACGATTTTTTTTTTACTAATTTCTCTTAATTCAATTGAGCTGTAACAGCCTATTGACTTTACCCGTTTCTAGCTCGAACCTATTACTTACTTTAGATAATCTACACTGCGACGGATCTCATATTACATAACTTCCAAAAAATTATTACGAACGGAGTTATTATCTGAAGCTAAAGAGTACTGTCTTGAGACAATCAATAACAATTTTGCATTAAAGTTACAATAGCTTATTGACAACAAAAGTCAGAGTTGTATGAAAAATGATACAGAATAATAACATTGTATGAAAGGCTTGGACATTTTAAGTTTAATTTCACAGTTTGAATGGAGCTTTGTTCTTTATTAATGGGTTATCATTTCTCACTATTGCATTGGAACAATAATGATGAAGCGTTCTATGTTGCTGTACAGATTGTACTCGTCAGGGGAAACAGACCCTGAATGCACTGGGGCTGGGGATAACTAGTTCCAATTGAGAAGGAGAAAACATTGATACTGCAAATTACAACCGTTTTGTACTGGACTGGGTATTAACCCCAAGTTATTTGCTGGCTTAATTTTATTGTAGAATGGGGACAGAGTAGCATGGCCTAACGAACAAGATACAGGATTCTAGATTCTAGACTTGTTCTCTCAAGTCCTTGGGGGCATAGACGCCGTGCAGTGCACCCGTAAAATTTTTCTGCATTTTAGATAACTCTAATATTTCAGTAATCTATTTTCATCTTTGACGACGCCAATTGCGATATAATTTAAAGGTACAAACAATTCTAAATACATAGATGTAGCCAGGTGTTTACGACTGAGTGCCGTCTATAGTGTAACTGGTGAATTGTTTCAATGCATCTCGATCTTTACATTTGACAGATCTCAAGTAATAGGTCGACTTGTGTAGTGCGCAACTGTCGCTGTGGAGAATGGCGGTAAATTTAAAAATAGTTCTCAGCGTACTTATGCAATGATTTTAAAACATATTAGAAAGTAAAAGAGTCATTTGTTCAATTTTCTTTGTGTGTTTTCTCATATTTAATGTAGAAAATCCCTATTTTCCCTTTTTAAGTGCTACACGTTCTCCGAGACATGTTTACTTAATAAATCAAAACCTTAGCCTTAATGTAATATATAAACACACTAAAAATAAGAAATACTAAATAACCTAACCTAACCATTCTAATTTTTACGTAATTAATTACAGTACTGTTATAATAAAGAGACATGATGCACTCATTGATATAATTAGAATTATTCGTGTGAATAAGAAATGTTAAATTCGATACTTATGTAACAAACTTGAAATGGCGAGAGGTATTGTGCTGGCCAGAACAGATTTGTTTTTTTTTTATTTTGTGCACCCGTACCGAATATGAAAAGTCGGCGCTTATGCTTGGGGGGGACTAATGCTGAGATTCTAAGCATTCTGCTAAATTTCTATAAACTTATAGGTCTATATAGCTTATAGAAGGCCTATAAATGAACGTCTTATAAATTTCCATTAAACGATATTCTGTGCAATTGTCTATAACTCACTTGATCTGTAAATTCCTCTTATGAAATCTATGTAACCAATCGTTAAAAATACAATTTAATAAATTTTGAAATGAACGTATGAAGGTGACATTAGCAGCTAATTCGCGATTCAAGTGATTGTGAACCCGGCTTACGCTAAACGTTTACATGTACTACCAAGACCAATTGTATTGTAATGAATTATATTAAATGCATGTTATACGCATTAATTTATTTTAGAGGCACAATAACAATATGTAGATGGAGCAATAGTGTAAATTACAATAATATAATGTTAAATTTAATTACTTTACGCCAGTGTTTAAAACAACTTGACATATAGAAATAACAAACAATGATAGCGCGTGACTATATGCACTTTTCAACTAAATAAATATATCATCACGGCATATTACCCATTTCTGGGTGTGTCTACAACACATGTAGACATCGGTAATGATGACGATATATTTTACCGTGTGGGCGCTTACCAGGCGTCATCTCACGGGCACACATAGCTGGTGTGGAGAGTGCACCACAGGGGTCACTTTTGTGCCATTTAAAATTGGAAATATTTGGCGTCTGTCGGGATCGAACCCAGTTCCCCCAGGTTCGCGACCAGACACTCAGGCACGCGGCTACGGGACCCCCCAGTTTTCAACTACAGAAAAAAAATATAAAAACAGGTATGAGACAAGTTTGCACTTGCAAATATACAAAAACAATAATATATGGGCCTCAAAGACTCCTTCGTAGCAATCGCTACTCTGTCTCTTCAAACTAGTAGCAGTGTGACAATATTTATATATATATATATATATATATATATATATATATATATATATATATATATTAATTTAAATTGGGCCTCTCAAGCCCAGTCGCAGTATAAGGTTGAAAATGTGAATGAACATATTAATTTAAAAAAATCCAGTTAAGTCAAAAATTAGTATATTACCATAAACTTTGCAGACTCTAATATCAGCTCACATGATTTCACAAGAAATAATTGAGCGTCTAGAGTCCCCCCTCTTTATGTTGGCAGCGAAATTTTCAATCTACCATTGAATACTATAAGACCATATAATGGTACATACTTGAATCTTTTTGTAATTAAATACTTATGTATGTTTTAATTATTTTTTCTGTAAAATTTTCAAAAAATTCAACAAGTTCTGCCAACTAAGTAACAATATTTCCGAAATAAAACGATTGTTAGTATAATAAACTCGGTTAAATAGAGTGTGATGCATTAGATGTTTTGTAAGGAAATGAAAAACTGCTAATGAACACGACTCAGAATCTCTGGGACTGCCGGCCGAGTTTTTACGATAAGCCTTGTCAACGACTTTCTATACTCTTTAATTAACACTGTTTATATGTTTCCCAAAGCTTTCACAACTTATTTCTATTCCATACGACGTTTTTATAGCATTCCAAACTCGAGTATCATAAATTATAAACGTATCACCACTTGTCACTAATATTGCTGAAAGCTTTCTTGCTACTTATGTGTAGATTGAATGAATACTAACTAAATATCTAATATAAGTATTTGAAATGTTTGGGAAAATTATTTTTTAGTACTAATTTGTATATTGGTTATTGTTATATAATACAAGGTACTTAAATTTATATTTTTGATACTTTTAAGTATTTCCAACTTTTCAAAGAAAGTGTAAAAGAAATTAAGAGCATATAGTACTGACAAAAATGAGTAAAAAAAAGCTTAATCAACATAGGTCTGATCTTCAACTGTTTCCGAGATAAATGAAAAGTCGAAGAAAAACTGGCAATGCTAGTGACAGTGACCGAACAAAATTTTGTCTATGTCAGTAAATAGACTATAAAAAAGCAATAAAAATTTATATGAAACATTTTTCTCAATTTCTAATAGTTACGAAATTAAATATTGGCCATTCTGTATACCACATTAGTCGACATATTGCATTTTACAAACTTTTTTCGTAGTTATATATTGTTACCCCATGTTGTTATTAGCAGGGATGGTAACAGAAACCGGAACCGAAACCATTAACCGAAAAATACCGGAAAAATATGAGAACCAAACCCGAAACCTGTTCCGCAATTCGAAACAGATACAAAACTGGAACCGAGAGCAAAACCCTTTTTTATCGGTTAACCGCATTATATACAGGTCTGTTGTTAGTTGTTAAATATTGTAAATTTTTATTATTAAAATACTTATGTATAAAAAAGTATAAACATATTTTTTTTTGTCGAAACGTATTTCAATTTTCAACGTAGTACCTCAATCGGGTGGCGCTCGAAATCCGTTATGTGTTACATTTACATAGGCATTTAACATGGGATATTAGAATATTTTGAATATTTGCTTCCCATTAAAATTGATTGTTATAAAACTTTGTACACGTGTTTGTGGACACTTTTTACATCATTATAATAATTAGCTATTCAATAAAAATCAATATTATTATTTTCGTAAATTACTTTTGCAAAACCGAAACCCTTTTAGTAAAACCGGTATACCAAAACCGATTGCTGTATAAAAACCGAAACCCAAATCAAACCCGAATTTTTATTATCCCGATGACCGAAACCGTAACCCAAACCGATATTTTATATGGTTACCATCCCTGGTTATTAGTCCGTGAATTTTGATGTATGCTGTCTTTCTCTGGGCAAATCGGTTGCAGTGTATTAGAATAATAATCAATCAAATTTAATTTATTTATTTAAAGTTCACAGAATATTTATAAGCTCCAAAACATTGTGGGAATTAAAAGTATAAAAAGATTAATCCCAGAAGAAAATGATTAATGAATCATGAATATATATCAAATTCTTCAACAAATTCTTTTTCCTCTGTCATATACATCTGTTGGATATTAAGCAATTACTCTATGTTGACAGTGCACAAATAACTTTTTTATGAAATGAATCACATACATAATGTGAAAAAAAGAAATTACAAAGCTTTAAAATGCACAAGGTCCGTTTCATGAATGGACGTGAAAGAAAATCAATTCTAGATAAATGTCAGGGCCGGCCACAAGGCAGGAAAAAGGGGCCATAACCCTTTTTTTACCTCTCATCAACCTACATTATTATATACATTGCACCATGCCTCTTCCCACAACATAGATTGGCAAGGATCCTAAATCACGACACGCAAACGACCATACCACGACCGTACGTCACCGCAACGTTGCCGGGGCTCCGTGTGTATTGCTACATTTACTTACTAGTACCACAGACCGGAACTCCGTCGCCTTAACGTGTACGCACGTTAAAAATCTGACGTGTGCACCGGGCCTACTGTGCTTGCAATATCTACAGCATCGTTACATCGACGTAGCGTGCACGCACGTTAAAAAACCTGACGTATGCACAGGGCTAGTTGAAATGATTATATTTATATCGTAATAAGCATTGAACTAAATATAAAAAAGAAACTAACTAAATATGTATTTAACACGTTGACTGCGGCATTGGTCGCCAGGGACAATAACTTGTATTTGTCTAGAACGGCACCATTTTTCATAAAACTTCCCCAACTTACGGACCTTATATCTTTTGAACTAATGGTCCTAGAAATATTTTAAATGTAGCTACTAAAAGTTCTTGTCATATATTTTATAAATTTCAAATAATTCGTTATTGGTCTCCAGAGACCAGTACCGTACTGAAGTAATAATTTTTACTTTGTATGTTTGAAGACACATCACAGCTAGTATCGTGTGACCGAGACACACATACTATGGGTAGTCGAAGAAAACAAATATTATCTTTGATTAGTAATAATGAGGGACAACAAAGTATTAATATAAATAAAGAAGCAGAAAATGTGAATAATTTATATAAAATAAACCTGTCGTTATAAATATTTACCTAATTCATTGTTTTTCAACCATTTCCATTCAATTATTTTATTTCGAAATTTAAATTAATTCAGTATTATCATAAATATAGAAAATTTGTCAATTTATTTTCTTATTATTTATTTGGTGCGGTTCCGGTCTTCGGAGACCATTCCTGGTGCAGACATACATACATGGCCGAGTAACAGTTTTCTGTATTGACATACTAAGTTTTAATACAACTAGTAGTCAAAAGATGGTAATATATGTTCGAAACATCACTGGTCGCCGAAGCCCAGTCCTGCATATACAGAAAGTTTGCCTTTGGTCTCCGGGGACCAATACCGCACCGAAATCAAGACAGCATTTTTGACTTCCGCAACCAACGTGTTAAATTTTCTATTTAATTATCTTTCATTAGATAAATTACCGAAAATTGTAGGACAAAAATAATGAACCCAAAATATAGTAAAATTAAATAAAATAAGTAATTAAAACAACCGTTTGCATATTTAAATTAACGGTGTTTTACAAAATATTTATTATCTATTTCAGATTAGTTAAAATGCTAAAGTAAGGGCCAGTCTTATAAACAATAAATTAATCCTTAGTTAGTTACTGCACAAGTAAAAATGGACCATTAAAAAAGAAATGGATATTATAAAACTAATCTCACTATCAAATAACTAAGGGGATTTAATTAAATTTTAGTAGTGTGTTTGTGGTTTTGTGAAAATTTTCTATATTCACATTCGTTATAAACGTAAATCAGTTGATTTGACAGTTGAAAAAGAAACGTGATCGTGGGAAAAATCATATTGATATTGAAAAATATAACCTATTAGATATTGTTGAAGATTATTTTCATATAATTTGGAACGACCCGGTTGCGTAAAATCGTAAGGTTATTACTAGCTGATTCATTGCGGAAATTGACATATTTCTTAATGTTAGTGGTCTTATATTTCCTTCAATCTGTCCCAATATGTGTAACACACATTGTTTTGACAATCGAAATCTCTTTTTAAACTCATTGGCTCGTATCACGATCATGGTTTTAACAAAAACGCTGTTTTAAGAAATGTCATATTCAAATTTCAAAATGTAATTTCACGCTTATATTAGAAGAACAATTTATTTAAAAATATTTGTTCTGCTTTAAAATCATATTTTGATAAATTTCATAGTATTTATTATCATCATTAAATAATGAAATTTGACATTTCTTAAAACAGTGTTTTAGTTAAAACCGTGATCGTGGTACGAGCCATTGTCATCATATATTTCATTTGGATTTGTCCTGTCTCGGAACAATTTTGGTAGCCTACCTCGTGCAAATATAAATGCATCATCATTATCTGTTTATGAATCCGAGGACACTGATGATACAGACTCTAAAGATGACATACTCGACACATACATTTCTTAAAAAAATATTTAAAAAGTAAATAGTTTCCTATTTCAATTGTTTTAAAATAAACATAACAAAAAAGAAAAATACTGTTTGACGTTTCTTTAACAACTGATTTAAATCTAATAGCATGAAATTCCGCAGTTACTTTAATAGATCGATTTACTTGTCATTAAACTTTTATAATACCCAAATCTTCAGTTAAATTAGTTTAGTAGCTAACTAAATTTTAACTGTTGATTACACAGTTTTATAAGACCGGCCTTAGGACTTGTAAATTATATTAAATTATTAGACATATTGCCTAATAAAATATTATCTAAATATAATTAGACAAAATTTCAATTCTTTTTCTTTCTGTGTATATGGTATATTTAAACAATTATTGCTTTGTTTTATTTAAGGGTGCCTAAAACGTTCGACCAAAGTTGTGTAATTAATTTGAAAATATTTACTTTCCGTTTACATTAGACTGGTAACTTATCAGTCCCCTCTTGTATATCGATACCACAGCACACTACACCACATCCTTCAATTGACCGATTCTCGACGTGAATGTTTGGAATAGACTTGCGTTGAGGGAAGTGTTGTGTGTCGCGTCGTGTGTGGCATTGTGTAACGGTCAACTTCAGTGACCGGCGGGAGTAGAATCACAATGAGAACTAATACATTACGTGTGCCGAGTGTAGAGTATAGATGAGCACGAGCTTCAGGATGAGGGCGAGGATGAGACCCGGTACTTCGGTACTTGACATCACCATCATTATATCACACATCATTCGCCATTATTACATCGCATCAATTATTCCACAAAGTTTTCAACGAGACAGCTTCAAATACTATTTCATATAAACGGTTCTAATCAGAAATAGATGGTTCTGGTTCAGCACACCTGGAAATGCGACTTGTAATTTACGAGCCTAGTTTTTCAGCCAACAATGAAAGTGGTGCAATCCTAAGTGATCCATTCCAACTGATATAGGCTGCGCCAACTTTAAGTGCTATGGTGGGTTATTCCCACTGATCTCTATACATAACTGGATCGCGTATCCCATGTTAAAATCTTGTGACTAATTGAACGTCGCCATATTTGAAAAAGTGTAGTCTCTCGGCCCATTTTTGGCTGGATATTCAAATTACTATCTGATAGATTTGAATTAAAATACATATTTTTTCAGCAGGAAAGTAAGATATATACAAAATACGATATTTTATTTTTAATTAATATTACAAATATAATAATTTAATTAAAAATGATGAGAAAATATGAACATTGTATGTATATTATTAATTTTTAAAGAAAAACAAGTACATGAATTATAGTACAATAGAATATAAAATCTTTATTAAATTTCAGCTTAATTAATTAATATAAAATTCTTTTATATTCATCAATATCTCCGAAGTGACATAATGACTGCTACATATTTACTTGAGACTTTTTAAATTCTCATCTGTAGTTCTATGAATGTGTAACGAAATTTGATTCCGTAAAACCTGAAAAAGTACATTATATTAGATTTTGAAAACCACTGCAATCAGTAAATATTTTTTACTTACTTTAGTACATAACCGTGTACCGTGCAGACTATACTACAAAATAGTACAGCAACAATAAATTAATAAAGATATAGATGGAAGAAGTGTATTACTGTCATCATTAACTTATGAAAACGAAACGTTCTTTTCTTTCTTTCTGACACAATATACACATTTTAATACCATTTTGTTAAACAGCACTACGTCAGGCCGAAAGACTACACTTTTTTCCAATATGGCGGCTTTCAAATAATCACAAAACGCCGTATCTCATACGCAATCCAGTTATGTATAGAGATCAGTGGTTATTCCCTTCGCAGCATGAGATATTGCTACTAATGGAAAAGGTCGGATTTACTACAAATCACTTTCTTTATTCTAAACCTACCATGAGATTTAATGTTATATATTTGAACGAATCAAGGGTTAATGGGATTTGTAATCTTCAGAAGAGTATACAGGGTGTTAAAAAATAAGTGTCATAAATTATGAAGGCGTATAGTACTGACCAAAATGAGTAAAAAAAGTTTAATCAACATGGGTCCGATCTTCAACTGTTTCTGAGAAAGAGGCCATTTTATATTAGAATCGAAGAAAAACTGACTAAGATAGTGGTTGAATAAAATTTTGTCTATGCCAGTAAACAGACTATAAAAAAACAATAACATTTTATATGAAACATTTTTTTCACTTTCTAATAGTTACGAAGTAATTTGAAAACCAAGTATTGGCCAAGGGCGTCACAACTTTTGTCTCAGTACAATTATTTGTTTTTTTTTTTTGAAGTGATCCCCGTGGTGCATTCTCTACACCAGCTATGAGTGCCCGTGAGGTGACGCCTGGTAAGCGCCCACACGGTAAAATATATGGTCATCATTACCGATGTCTACATGTGTTGTAGATAATGGCACACCCAGAAATGGGTAATATGCCGTGATGATATATTATTATTATTTTATTATCTAAGATGACCTCTGAAAGGTAAACAAAATGTCTCATTTAATCAAAGTCGTAACACTTACAGTTTTCGAGATAGCAGAGGTAAACGCCGAACTCATTTTTCATTACCTTATATCTCGGAAACTATTGAAGATCAAACCTATGTTGATTAAGCTTTTTTAACTCATTTTGGTCAGTACTATATGCCCTCATAGTTTGTGGCACTTATTTCTAGTCTAGTTGAGGTGAGTTGGTCTTTTGATCTTGGCCCGGCCCGAAAATTCGACCTTTTCTGGCAGCCCCTAAAATTTTTATAGTTTAATCAAATGCATAGTTTCCTTAATATTTTAATGAAAATGGATGGTGTTAAAAGGATCAAAATGATTTAATAACATACTTAACATCTTAATAAATAAAAATATGTTATTTTACTTCAAGAATTTAAGGTTATTCACTAAAGCACAATAATGCTATTTTGTATCAAAAAATTTACTTTGTAATCGCGAAATAGGATAACATTTTTTATGGTTCATGTTTGTGGTGGTTGACTATTGTGCGTAGTTTGCGTACCGACGGATTTAATTTCAATTGTGAACAGCGCTGTTAAGAGAAACCAGAATTTGTATCTGAGTTATCTGTGTATAGTTTCAGCGAAGTAATTATCAATCTATCATTTGTTATGTAATTATTCATCTGTTTCATTGCCGATCTCGATTTGGTTGGTGTGATTCATCGCTGAATGGCTGTTTCTCAGTTTCGATTAGTGTTTAGTTCAGTTCACATCGGTTTGTGTCGGCGCGCGAACCGATTTCCGATGTGGGTCTGTTCAGTTTTAGAGGTTAGAGTAGGATTTATTTTATTCCAGCAAAAAAACATCAAATTCGGGACACATCAGGTTGATGGCTGATGCTATCGTTCTAAGAAGACATAATAGTTCGGATAAATGTCGTAAATTTAACTTATAAAGAAGGTTTTAAGATTATGAGACTCTAAAATATCCTTCATATTTATTCCGAGATTGCAATAAGTTTTATGTTAAATAGAATATAAATAAGATGTAAATATTACCATACCTTTTATATACAATTTAGAATATATTTTTCTTGTTTTGTACTCTTTGTTTATAATTTTATAGCTTTCATTTCAACATGATCCGCACGGTCGATTTCCGAATACCGACAATGTGTGTTTTGTTGTAAAAAAAAAACAGCTAATTTTATTTATCACAATGCTATACGGTGGCCAGTTAAGGTACATCTTAAATAAATGTAGAAATGGTTTAAATCCAACAGGCAGTACAGCAGTGGTAAAATACTGCGGCTCGGTGAGTCTGGTTGAAAAAGATAAACAACGACAGCTGTATGCAAGCCCTAACCCTAGATAGATTTAGATTTTTACAATACGAGAGTCACGCTAGAATTATTGGGAATAAGATATAATGGATAATATTTTATAGAATTTTATTTCATATACTTATATTCAAAATTATTGCTTCAACAACAGAACACTTCGCAGTTCTTTCTTTCCACTTTTTTTCTAGAATGCTGAATGCTTTCAAAATAATTAGGAATTGCAACATCAATTACTTTTTTGTTCTTTCTACCTACTCTGTATTTTTTCAAAATTACAAAAAATAGCCAAGAGTTGCATATTACCAAATCAGTCGAATATGGCGGGTGTTCTATAACTATTTTGGTCAAAATAGGAAGAAAATGCGTACTTGTTAAGTCTATAGTTTCACTCACAATGATATTTATTTCAAAATGACAGTACTAATTTTGTTTTCCACGGCCCACCAGATTTTCATATCCTAAAAATACTAGCGAGATTGGTATTTTGAAATAATTGCTATATATAAGGATGCCGAATAGTTTTGGCCAAACATATATATATAGTATGTCCCCGGATTGAGTTTACAAGAGGAAAAAAAAAATTATTTTTGATTTTACGAAAAAATGCCAAGGGAAGAAAAATTTTTGCTTGAATTAAAACGCATGTTTCAGTTATTAAAACTTTTAATTAATGTATGGTTCTTTTATTATAACGTTTTTTCGTATCTTGTCCTCCTAATAATACAGTTATTACATTGAATCTAACATGATTTTAGTTAGCTTTGAAATATTGACAAATGATTATTAATTCTATTTTCAGATAAAATTTCGTAAAATCAAAAATAATTTTTTTTTCCTCTTGTAAACTCAATCCGGGGACATACTATATATATAGTTGATTAAATGGTTTTTTGATTCTTAAAATGTTTGGACTTAAATAATTTTATTATACATTTTTAGTGTATGTTTATGTTTATTTATATTACACATTTTTATTGCAATTCTATATTTTAATATCATTTGTAATACATATTACAGACGTTCGATTTAACCGACTAATGGCTAAACGGATATTACTTCCTCCTCAGTAGTCTGCTAAATCGAGGTTCTACTGCAATTTTGTATTCGATCAAATACTTGCACGTTCGGCTGCACTAAGTGACCGGTTGTGTTTCTGACAACTAGAATTTAAATCCAATAGAAATCATTTATTTCTAATTATTTATCTCTTAAATAATCATTGTGGTATACTTTTCTCTATTGGTTTATTTGTGCGAAAGATTAGGTAAATACCGTTATTAACAAAACTTGCGTTATAAAATATACAATTCGTTATGATATATTTATAGATTTACAATTTTTTATTTTATAGGTGACTAGAAATCGTAAAAAAATTAAATTTGTAGACCACCTTTAATTTTAAATAAAAAGAAATTTATTTGGAAATATGATTTGGATTCTAATGTAGTAAAACTTGGGTAATTTTTTATACCATTGCAAATTATGCTAAAAATTGACCGAATAATGTAAAACAAATAAAAATGTATTCCCATGTTTGACAAGGTTGTTTCATTTCAATTACATATTTATGTAAGAATAATATTTTCATTCATTTTACCTTGTGATGCTTTTCTTAATTAGATATGCATTTCATTATCTTTAAAAAACGTGCCTAATTTTAAATTCATTATTTTGAAAATGAAATACATTGAGCATTAATTTAAATATTTTGCTCCCATTAATAAGAATGAAAGATGTTTCACTTAAACAAATTATTCAAAATCTATCTGCTTTAAATTATAGAAAACTTGTAAATATTTGTTTCACACAAATTCATTATTTTCATTACTTTTTCTTAGATTTGCTGATATACAGAGTGTTATGTAAGTCTCAACGCTTAACCCATGGTAGAACTGACCCCGAAGATAGTAAATCTGGCAATAATTTTTGTTTAACATACTTTGTACAAGAACTAGAGGCCTTTAAAACTGACCAATCACGTCATAGTTCAAAACTTTATAGAAAAATAAAAATCAATGTGTTCTCTGGAAAAAATAATGATTGTGAATCTGACGTTAAATGTTTTTTGCATAGACGTACAATTTATATTCTGTTTTTTTGATATTCTCAAAATGCCATTTACCATCACCAACCAAGAGTATGCAGATATGCATATGGTTTATAGCGAGACATTACAAAACAGTCGTGCTGTTGTAAGACGGTACAGAGAGTTATTTCCAAATAGACGTCAATGATTTTATGTCATTTGTGACAGGTATCACATTGATTTTTACTTTTTTATAAAGTTTTGAACAATGACGTGATTGGTCAGTTTTAAAGGCCTCTAGTTCTTGTAGAAAGTATGTTAAACAAAAATTATTGCCAGATTTACTATCTTTGGGGTCAGTTCTACCATTGATTAAGCGTTGACCACTTACTTACATAACACCCTGTAGAAAAGAAAAATAAAATATGATTTTAACTCGAATCAGTCGTCCTACACGAAAACATAGGTTAAATGTCAACTAAAAATGACATTTATGTACATTCCCTGGAGTATACAGACTAGCGTATAAGTTTGATAATGGCGAAGATATTGAACTCGTAGCCACCTGGTGGCAATTTATGAAGTCTATTTATAAGAATTAAACATCTTGAAAATATCTGGTATTCAAGTATATAATTATAAAATATACGTACTGATAAATAATACTTTTGTATCTGTTATGTTACTTTTAGAATTATACTATAAATATTTATATGATACAATTAAAACATAATTCAATTCGTCGCTTTGTCGTGGTATTACAACAAGCTTGTATGAGTCACGTCACAAGAATTCCACCGCGAACTTTATTTATGAAAAGTTTTATATTTTCTAATAATTGATACATTGATATGTTTAGAATTAGTTTATATTTAATAATTAATAGGAAAAAATAACATTTATTTTTTTCGCAATTACCCTATTCTCATGATCCCATGCAGAATTGCAGAGCGCGTGTATAATATCCCTCAATTTTTTAAAGAAAAGAAAGAGTATAAAAAAGACCTAAACCAAGATTATTTAATTACCAGAAACATTGCTTCCCAGATTTAGAAAATTTATTTCATTCATTTTGAATTTGTGATGCAATTGATTTGTCCCTCCATCAAAAATAGACCCCTTTTAATCCATTTTAAAGCCAAATTAATCCATTTTTCCATTTGCAATCCATAATTCTGTGAAAATGCACTTGCCAGCATTCCGTAATGCTGTAGAATGATTGTCTTCTCTATGTCGGAAAAATATGAGTGAGTCCTGCACTGAAAAGCATCCCCATGCATTATTCAGCAAGGCTAGGGTAGCGGTTACACTGGATTGTAACAGAGTCGGCTTAGGAAATTTGCCATTATCTAAGCTATTCAAATGCGGATCCCGTAATATTGAAAAGGAATTCAAAATAATGAAATGTTTTTCGGGGAGATATTATTTTCCTTTTGAATGAAATTAATTTTGGAAAGTTATATGTTTTATAAGGAGTATTGTTACACAAAATGGATTCAAGTCTAATGAATTAATAGCTATAGGGGAGATTTTTATGTACCTAATGTGCGTAGACGTGAAAGGAAAGACAGCAATGAAAAATTAAAAATTCCGTCAACACGTACATAGAAAAAAAAAACATCTAAATTGTAGCTAAATTAACTAAATAAATTCCTTATTTTTCAGCTTACTGATATGTTTCATTAAAATATCCAAGTTGATTTAGTTAAATTTTCTAAATTTGTAATAACAAATTATAGTAAAATGAAATACAAAATTAGATGAAATGATTACATTTACATCGTAATAAGAATTGAACTAAATATAAATAAAGAATTTAACTAAATATGTATTTAAATTTTACATTTAATTATCTTATTCATTAGATAAATTACCGAAAATTGTAGAACAAAAATAATGAAGCCAAAATATAGTAAAATTAAATAAAATAAGTAATTAAAGTAACAATTTGCATATTTAAATTAACGATTTCCTACAAAACATTTATTATCTATTTCAGATTAATTAAAATACTGAAGCAAGATTTGTAAAGTATACTAAATTATTAGACATATTGCCTAATAAAATAATATCTAAAAATAATTAGACAAAATTTCAATTATTTTTTTCCCTATGTATATGTTACAGTAAAAATGCATATTCGAAATATTGTATACATTTTCCGTCACACTCCATTTGGCAAATGTATATTGTGTGTACATTCAGTACATATTAGCCTGTAGAAAAAGTACATGATACTCATTTTGAACTTAGCTGGTTGGTGAACGTGTGACGTGTAAACGCAGCCATAAATCAGGTTATGTCTGAAATAACTCGTGGTGAGTTTTGTGCATTAGGTGAGGTTATTGTTGTTATGGCATTATTTTCGCTTGCAATTTTTATAAGTTTAACAACAGTGATTTCACCTAACGCACTTCTTACTCTAGAAAACTCGGGGTGAGTTTTGTGTGTTAGGTGAGGTTATTGTTGTTATACATTCATTTTCCCCACATTATTTTTACATTATCCAAAGCAGTAAAACTACGGTGTACAATTTCCGGATAATGTGGATACACTTCATATTTCATCATTTATATTCTACTCATATTTCAGATATCTATACATTTGCACATCATCCCACTATGCACTTTTACTGTAACATATACATATAGTTATTCCAACGTTTCTGTAATAACGAGATCCCTTAATAGTTATTTACATATTAAGACAGGGAAGTTCGTCTTTTCATAACGAATATGGAGATTATTATATATAATAACCATAATGAGTCACGAAAAGGAACTTCAATGACAAGATAATCTATTTTCATTTGACAAGTAAATCACATTGAAAATTTAAGGAATTGTACTGTACAAGAATTTAATATAAATGAATACTGGACTGGACATCATTTATTTTTATTTTATAATTGTATTTCATATTAAAACGTATTTGTACCGTGCGGGCGCTTACCAGGCATCACCTCACGGGCACTCATTTCTTGTGTTCTAATCTTTTTTTTTAATGAATTTTACATACTAATATTAATTTTCGATTTGTTAACTCTCTCAATCAAATTCCCCAGGCATGGGCATTTCTTTTGAAACATCCTGTGTAAAAACTAAGAATGAATTCCATTCTTTTATTTCATACTTTCAATAATTTATAGTTTATGTTTTTCATATTAAAACACATATCAAACTGTGTTATATTATTGTCATAATTTTATAAATTCATTTAATATATTATTTATCATTAAATTTATATGTGCATATGCAATGGAAACTTGTATTTGAAATTAATTTCACACATGAATTGCATTATGTAAATTGTATTGATGTAATAATCCGATTAGAATTATTATAGATAAAAAAGGATGTACAATAAATAATAGGCAATTCTATATTTAAAAAGCAAAATGCATTATTTTTCTTAGTTATCACAATTTTATTGTGTTATCAACTAAACCTTGATCTTGTATTGTAATTTTGGTCTTGCATTAACACTAGAACCGCCAAGGGGACAAATATGTCCCCGCATGAAATTTAAGTACATGTATTTTATGCGTTTTTTCAGTTAAGTTCTTGAGATTTCGTGACTTTTCATTAATTTTATAGAAGAATGTCTATGTTGAATATGATCTTTGTGTTTCCAATAATTATATTTTTATAACCATATTTGCCTCAAAATGCCAAGGGGACATTTTTGTCCCCAGACAAAACATATGAATAAATGACAAAATACATTCTTCCTTTTTCTTATAAATACAATATATACTCATATATACATATATAATAATAATTATTATTATTATTATTGTTATTATTATTTCAAAAAGCGCTTCATTGTAAATAATTACAGACATTGAAAAATATTCTTGTGTTCTCGTTGACAAGTACAAATTTAGTCGTTGCCGCTTTGTCCAGTTAGTTTTACTAAAGTTTAGTATATCACTCAATGTTTATCAGGGCAAAGAAACGAAAAATATGAATGTAATGAGTACAATACATTCTGACTTGCAAATTGGACAAGATAATAAGAAAAACCCGAAAGGTAAATATGGTGTAGATGTACTAGATCAGATGTGCAGAAAAAATTCTGTAAAAGCAGCTTCTCACAGATGGCCACACAGAGTACACACATTTTATAATATTTTAGATATAGCGGGAATAAATTCCTGGATTTTGTATAAAGAAACTAAATAAATATAAATAAATATATCATCACGGCATATTACCCATTTCTGGGTGTGCCATTATCTACAATACATGTAGACATCAGTAATGATGACGATATATTTTACCGTGTAGGCGCTTACCAGGCGTCACCACACGGGCACTCATAGCTGGTGTGGAGAGTGCACCACAGGGGTCAATTATGTGCCATTTAAAATTGGAAAGAAAATTTCTGGAAGAAACTATTTGTTAGCTTTAGCAGAAGAACTCGCGAAAGAACACTAAAAAAATCGTGTAACCAACAAAGAACCCGAAGAATCTGGAGTTGAAGATGAAAAATTACCTGACAGACGCAAATATCAAATAAAATCCCGATATAAGGCAAACAAAGGTAATAAGTGCACAGCTACAATCAAAGTATCATCCATTTGTGTAAATTGTTACGGACAGTAAAAGTACAAAATACCTTTATTTTAAGAATTTATTTTTAGTTCATATCATTTTCGATTGCCCA
Source organism: Ophonus ardosiacus (assembly GCA_943142095.1). Taxonomy (NCBI): domain Eukaryota; kingdom Metazoa; phylum Arthropoda; class Insecta; order Coleoptera; family Carabidae; genus Ophonus; species Ophonus ardosiacus. The sequence continues at coordinate 43,074,936 of OW964833.1, read as the reverse complement.
TAACACTATATGTACAACTTTGGAAAATACATTTTTCTTCTTAAATGTTTATATTATTTCTTACAAAATATAGCAGAAATACCGTTTTCTGAAAAATTATTAACAGATCTAAAATTTCACCACAAAATTACTGAAGGGACAGAAATGACCCCTTTGGCTCTTTAAGGTAGTAGCTGCGGCTCGGCGCTTCTAGTGTTAAGACTTTTGAGATAATTCGTAACTGCATAACGTGCAAATTCGTTTTAATATCTACTAAAATTGTGGAGAACACCTTAAATATTAACAATATTTCCATAATTTCAATATCATTTTCTCGAAATATATACTTTTGTTGTTGAAATCAGAAAATCTATCTAATAGACTATATATAGTTTGCTATTTAGAATATGTAATATTGTTTTACCGTTTGAGAACAATTGGTTGAATTTTCGATTTGTTTGTAATTACTGATAAATTAGCCTCTTATTCCTGATCATTTTTTGTATATAACATTTTTCTCTAAAGTCACTAGTTCGTCCAAAAAGCACTGGTTGTTTAAAGAAAAACACCCTGTATATCACGTAGTTATTTGCATGTCACTTGAAATCTTGAAAAGGAAAAAGCTGCTAGGTTCATTTAAATATGAGTCCTCGAACTCCAATTTAAATTGCGTAGAGGATGTTGCATTTTCTTTCAAAAAGAAAGATTTCTTATTTCAATTCAGAGATCGAAATACTCGTATACTCAATACTTTTTTGTATAACGTCGTGGTATCTATAAAAATGAATAATGAGGAAACACTTTTCAAAATTAAAAATGCATTATATTGTCTAAGAAATATTAAAAATATAAGGAGATGTTTCGGGTTTGAATCCAACTCTCAAAAAATTAAAACTATATCCAATTTGCAAATAACGCAATGTGGTCATGCACGACTTTTTCATAACTTTAATCGATAGAGTAGTGAAAAATAATAGACCCGTATTTTTTATTTTTCCTCAAATCGATCTTTAACCATGAAAAAATTGTAATTGAAAATGACATTCTTTAAAACGCGGCTGGTAGATTCCGGCTTCGTCCCGTGTGACGTCACAGGTTCGAAGCAACTACCATTTTTATTTTCACACTGTTTAAACGTCAAAGTGACGTTTAAAGTTAACCTGAAATTTATGAAAGTAAACATGTCGATGAAATATGTTTGCCAGTAAATATTGTATGTTATTAACTTAAACCAAAAAAAAGAATAAAATAATAATCTGTAATATATTCAATGTCTCACGTGCGTTTATAACCTGGCATCTAATCTCAAATCAAAGGTGAAAGAAACAGCTGATGTGTAACGTGTGGATAAGTTCACGCCAAATTTATATTTATAAAAATGAATAGAACGATGTTATATTAATATATTATAGCATATTTAGATATGTAATCCTCAATTTATAGCCTATATATATAGTTTTCTTTTAGATATTATATATCCATATAAAATGTTTGTTGAAATGAGTCTGAACTTAGGTTCGGAACTTGTGACGTCACACCATCTTGTATATGAACCCCAGACTCCATATATTCATTTATTAAATAATTATGCTTACTAATGCTAGAGCTAGAATATATTACCTGTAAAGACTTGTCTAATTGCAGAATAACCACATCTGAATATGTATATACATACATACATAGTTAAAAGGCATAAATAATTCCTATTAGTAAATCAAATAAGTTACGTTTGAAGGTTAATAAATGTAGGTACTACTTCGGAATGTAGAAGTCAAATAGAACAATAGAAGGAACTTTACAAAAGTAGCATGTACCTAATGAAATAATAATCATCCGTTCAAAGTTCAACCGATAAGAATTACCGGACTTTAAGTTTAAAATTAGTTTCACTACTGTAGAAAAGGAACAAAGTACAAACCCGTAAGTCTCAAGTAGAAAAGAATAGAATAGGGTCAATAATGACATTTCATAATTGGAATATGTCATTGTCTTGCACATATACCGAGTGTCCACTTTTTTCCGGGCCATTAGGAAATACAATGGTAAAATTTTCATATGGTTGTAATTTCTACCCTATTTATTTGAGGACGAAAGTATAAATCCAAAAAGTGTTCAGAACTAAAAACTAAACATTATTGTTTACGTGCGTATCGTTAGCAAAAGAGAAGCAAAATAAAAGTTGTAATTTTTAGCTATTTACAGATTTCCATGAGAATAGATTTACTTTCTCGCCAATCAAAAAGCAGAATTTATATCCCCATTTAAACTAACGCTATTTTCTTACTTGAATGGGTAAGTTTAGCGATTTTTTTTATTCTTTTATTCCATGGGAAATGACTTGAAAAATAATGTAACATGTTTTATTTTTTTCAAAAATGCCCAGATTTTCCGGAAAAGCCGATTTTAAACTGTGATGACGTCGGTAGAGGCTTGGTACAACGTATGTCTCTTATACACTGACGCACGCGGTTGCGGTTACCAGTCAGTCACTTGAGACTGAGGTATTGTTCGACCTACGTTCAAGTGGTTCGCTTTCACCGTTCTGTCTGAGTTTGCGCATAACTGACTTGTGACATACTTAGAGTTTACCCAAAAAATATTAATTATAATTAAATGGAGCAATAATTTTAATTTTTAATTTCAATTTCAGCAGTCATTTCTGTTATATTTGTGAGAAAATAGTATGTTATGTAGAATTTTTACCATGCTAAACTTCCCCATTGAAGTATAATAACATAATCTAAAACTTCAACACGTTATTGTTGCGTTAACGGATGTACGTCATTACCACACAGAAATTCACAAATTAGTTTACATAATCTCGAAAACAGGAACTAAAGTTCTATAGAAAAACTTATTAGGGCAATTTGAAATAGTTGATAGACGAAAGTTAGGCATTCATCTTTTAGAAATGGGAAAGGAACCGAGCAGAATATGTGTGAAGCAATATTATATTTTGCCGTGTATAACTGCAATAATTACTGTGTGTCTTTATTATAATACTTTGTAATGAAATTTTAACTTGTACAGTGTGTCTGCTGTAAGCGGGCCACCATTGCTAACTTTCTTATTTGAAGAGATAGAAAGACGATTAAATGGACAAAGTTGGGCGATATTATACGACAAATTTAACGGTGGAAAATACAAAACAATTGAACATCAAATACGCGACTTATTCAACAAAATAACATTTTTTTTAAATGGAATGCCATATTGAAAATGGTACCAATTAAAAGATTTTTATTATCTGAATATAAAAGTTCATTATCACTATGCCTCTAAAATTAAAAACAAAAGAGTTATTTCAAGTTGAAATTTAAATATTTTATTTCATATTTTAATACACATATATCATTGTTGCTATGGAAACAACAGAAACTAACATTAAACAAAGAACAATTGACATTTTATTGATAGATGCTTTCAACAAAATGGAAAAATATACTAATGATGAATTAGTTGATATGCTTTTTGTTTATGCCTGTGCTCTAATATCAAAAAGGATGTTGACTAAAACAATGAAGTCTGTGATAAAAAGAGCACAAATTTGTCGTGAAAGAAATGGTCAACATTTTGAACAATTTTTTTAAGTTTACTAGTTAATAATTAATTTCGTTATTTGTTTTTGTTCTTTCCATAGCAACAATATTGTATTTGTATCAAAATATGAAATAAAATATTTAGATTTCAACTTGAAATAACTCTTTTGTTTTTAATTTTAGAGGCATAATGATAATGAACTTTTATATTCAGATAATAAAAATCTTTTAAATGGTACCATTTTCAATATGGCATTCCATTTAAAAAAATGTTATTTTGTTGAATAAGTCTCGTATTTGATGTTCAATTGTTTTGTATTTTCCGTTAAATTTGTCGTATAATATCGCCTAACTTTGTCCATTTAATCGTCTTTCTATCTCTTCAAATAAGAAAGTTAGCAATGGTGGCCCGCTTACAGCAGACATACTGTACACAATCAAACAGTAATACTTATCTATCCAATAATCTTACAAAGAGTAATAATGTAGTCACTATAGATTCAAGAAAACATAGACTCGAACTACGTAATATCAAGATGTTTTGCAGTACTATATGCCTTTAATTTTTTTTACACTTTCTTTGAAACAGCCTGTACATAGAATGTGTCACAACTTTAGGTACAAACTTTAAGGGCATGTAGTACTGACCAAAATGAGTAAAAAACCATTATTGAATATTTCAGTCAATATTTTTATATTGTAGCAAACATAACTATTATAGAGGGTATATAACTGGTTGTTAATAATTTATTTTGAGAAAATACTTATGTATCAATTTTTTTTATCTGTATGTAGTACATTACAAATACATACATATGTAGTTGTATGTACATACATATGTATATCGATCCAAGTTTAATTTTAGAACCTGCTTGAATATTTCAATTATTCTCCAACTTTCCTATTAATTAATAATTCAACAAAGAACAAATTTAGACACACCTGTACATTAATAACACATGATTCAAAATTTCATTATTGATGTTAAAATTTAATATATGATTATTGCAATTAGGAGAGTAAATATTTAATTAATTAATGCTTTGATTACATTATTATAATATTATGAATTTCATCAAATAATAGTTTAATTAATGTTAACAGGTTTCCGGGTTATATTAATATAATTAGTAACACATAAACCTTTAAAATATATAGCGAAAGTTTTTTATCAGTGAACATGAGCGTATGTCATTACCATAGTTAAATATAAAATGATTCACAGCAATGTATTATCGCGTTTTTTTTTAACTAAGGTAGGGAATTGTCATCACACTGAAATCTTTCAAAATAATGTATAATTGAAGAAAATCATGTTAAGTCCAATGTGAGTCTAATGCTAGATTACATGAAAACTATTCAATAAATAGTTTATTGGTTCTATAGTTACCGATACTATAAAATTAGAGAATCGTTAAGATTTAGTCAGTTGCAAGGAAAAATTATTGGCATCTTTAGATAATTTATCATATAAATAAATATAAATACCAGGCGCAACCTTACGAGCACTCATTGCTGGTGTGAAAACTGCAACACAAGGGTCATTGTTGTGCCATTTAATATTCGAAATTTAATAAGTACAAAAAATATACAAATATTTGTGTACCAATAACAAGATGTTTTTTTACAAAGAAAAAAATATATTTATACGACAAATATAAAATCGAACAATAATGTTGAAGCATACAAAATAAAAATTAAAAATACAATGAAAATTTTATCCATACAAATATATTGATTTATAAAATGTATTTGAACTCTACAAAACAAATCTTTTATACAAAAATTAAAAATTAACTAGCCTTTTGTACTACTAATAATTATTTCTATATTTCTTTAAAACACGTTCTTATTCTTTATATACTTAATTTAAAAATTCGAATACTTAGTTCAGGTAACTATTATGATTAAGATTCTTTTAATACAACAAAAATTATCCTTTTGTTCGTTTCTTTTATTATTTTATCCACAAAATACTATTTGCGAGCAGTTCATTTGTATTCCTATATTTTAGGAAATATTTTCGTACTTTATGCCCTATATATATATACTCACTTTCAGATTTTAATTAAAATTACTTTAACGGCCGATTTCGTAATAAATATAAATTATCTAAAAGTGGAACTAAGCCAAAGTTGACGGTTTAAATACCTTTTAAAAGATAATTAAACTGACAACTTTAACTTAAAGTGAAATTATGAAACGCTTTTTCCAATTTTAGATCAAACTTTAAAACTAAAGTGACTTTATATTTATTATGAAACTGACCGTAAGACTTCATCTTTACTTTTAAGTAATGCTAGAGTACTCGCTAAACAGCTAAAGTTACATTATGAAAACGAACATAACTTTAATTTTAATTTAAAGTATTAAAGTAAAGAGAAAGTTTATTATGAAAACTATATGGAACATTAAACCGACCCCGGTGGTGTAGTGAGCAACGTAGCCAACTCACGACCCAAGTGCCCAGGTTCGAATCCCGGGTAAAGTATGATTGTTTGTGAGCGTCCTTATTATTTCATTTTCATCAATGCAACAAATATAAGTACAACGTTACTAAAATTGAAGCAAAAATTATCTTATCCCCTTCTAATCAATTGTAATAAGTTTGTAAGACTTTAAATACAATAAAGAATTGTTATTATTATAAAATTAAAATAAATAAATATATCATCACGACATATTACCCATTTCTGGGTGTGCCAGTATCTACAACACATGTAGACATCGGTAATGATGACGATATATTGTAACAGGGGGGGGGGGGGGGGGTTAAGCTACTGTTTACTCTTTGTTCTCTTACCCCAACGATGACTTTATCTCTTTGCCGAACGGTGACTTTATATAACTGGTGGACACTTCACCGAATGACTACTGCTTTATTGAGGAGGAACACGCTCTTACACTCACACTATCACACTTGATGATAGATGATGAACACATCTTAAATGGATGGCACGCACAATATTTGATGCTACTAAACTTTTATTTACACATATTTACATTAATACTAAATTATTATTAATGATTACTCTAAACTAATTATACAAACTATTACATTATTATATTGTACGAGTACTGGCGTAAAACGCCCAAAAACTAAACACGGACTACATGTCTGCCCTGTCTGTTCGAACCATAAAACTCGACTGACTTAAAACAAAGGGTTATCTCTTCAACAGGCATATCTGATGAAGGGTGCGAGGGTGTAGCATCCATAACAAAATAACAAGATTTCACGTAGTCTAGGCAATAACTTATGTAGATAATTGTCAAAACAATAAATGTCTACGCGGTTGACATCTAGACTAAACAGATATATGAGAGAATAATGATTATTATTTCTAAACAGAATTTTGACTTACAAAGATGACAGAGTTAAAATGTTGATATTGAAACTATAATTTAGAAGAGTTTATATTAAAGTTATTTACTTGTTATTTCACTATTCTCACCTTGTTACAATATTTTACCGTGTGGGCGCTTACCAGGTGTCACCTCACGGACACTCATAGCTGGTGTGGAGAGTGCACCACAGGGGTCACTTTTGCGCCATTTAAATTTGGAAATATCTGGCGTCTATCGGGATCGAACCCGGTTCCCCCAGGTTTGCGACCAGACACTCAGGCACGCGGCTACGGGACCCCATGTTATTATTATTATTATTATTATTATTATTGTTATTATTGTTATTATTATTATATGGAACATTAAGGCCTGGAAATCATTCGACATCGAATCCTATGAAGGTTCCCAAAGAATATTCCAATTAAAAAATAAAAGTACATAGTATACATTGTGATACATTTGTCAATTAATTTATATTCAAATATTTGTTAAGCTTCCAGGAAAACTAATCCAGTATTAATTTGGCCAGGGTACGTAACGGGAAATCTATTGAGATTTAAATTTAATAGGCGTGCCCTAGATCCTTGTTTTTGTCAAATGAATGGACACATAAATCTGTGACCGGCCGGTGAAATAAATGTTTGCTTTATCAAATTCATTCTTTTCCCAATATTCATTATCTGCCCCGTGAAATACATTTCATGTCCACAAATTCTCTGCAGAAGACACTCGTATTCACAATGTCATTTAATATAATCATATCAGAATATTTTGTATGCCTCCCACGGAGTTCCGACTTCCATCTCATTGTATATTTCGCCAGGAAAAAATACGCAGACAACCAATTTATTGAAGCAATGCAAAGAAAATTATAGGTGCTATCTATTTTTGATGGTATAAGACTATACATTTCGATGTGCTGATTCTCAGTCAAATCTCTATTCAACATCAGTTACGTGATTAAAGAATTCATTATTTTTATAAAAACTCACTTATACTAGAATGTGGCCATCTTTTACTTGGAAATTCTTCCTCATTTTTTGCCACGTCAATTTTTTCTTGATAACAAGTTGCAATAATATCTATGTCAGATTTACTTGAGTGATGTGCCATGATTAGAAGAAACCTCGAATTGGACAAACCTTGGAGCAATTTTATGGCAATGTTACAACTAACTCGAAATGTCACTGACAGTTATTTTGTTTCAAAAAAAGCTGTAATATATATATATATATACGAGTATATATATGTGTAATAATAAATACAAAATTTTAATTTTGTACGGCTTACCGTTTTTCAGTTGTGCAAGATACGTACGAACGTACGTACAGACGTCACAACAATATAAGTCAAAATGGATTCAAGGATGGTCAAAATGAATATTTCCGTTGAAATCTGGAAACCGAAATTTTTCCCGATTATAATACTTCCTTTACTTCGTACAATAAAGTAAAAAGCATAAAATAAAAGTTGTGTATAGCATAAAATTTTACATTACATCAAAAAGCAAAAAATACTTTGTATAGTTTGTAAAGGCAGTTATTAGGTATGGAATGGTTGAATTATCTGTAATTTCTTTTCAAGTGAACAATTATCTATCAATTTTAAATGCAGAATTTTATGCTCTACAACTTTTAATTGAAACTTTCTATCTAATTTAATTTGGGCAGCAGGAAATTACGAAAGTATGATTTTACATGTTAAAGTTTTCTGTTCGGTTTTCAAGTGTTCGCCCGGTATTATGTTTAAATGTTTCAATTGTTTAAGGAACAATAAAATAGTATATCCGAAGTAAAGTTTTCGTAATTTTCATGTGTCGTTTACGCGGGATTGACTGAAAGTTCTTGGAAATCAATTCCACTTACATATTCCAAGATGTTAGTTAAGTTCAGTAGTTTGAATTTAGTGGTTTTGTTTGAAACAGATTTCAATAAATGTTATATTAAACTGCGCAGTTACCAACTAAAATTACCTAGGAACTTTCAATGTTAATACACTACTGAAAGAAACACACAAATTGACGACAAAGGTTCATATCAGATCTAAGATCTAGTTTTATAATTAGTACAGTGCGGGACACAAGTTATGAGTTGAGGGGCAAGGGAAAGAAATGCTTATTTTATAGAGGTCGTCAAAAAATACTTATTATAGTAAGCCATAATAAATAAACTTTATTTGGGGACGCTCATGATCCGAGTATAAACAAGATAGAATCGGCCAATAGCACAGATTAACTGTCAATTTTAGAAAAGCTGCGTAGCTTTAAAACTTATTTTGGCAACTGGGATTTCGAACAGCTGCTGCTCTTTTATTGGTAGGATAAAAATGATGGTAGAGATTTACAGGTTTCTGTATTCATCATACCTTTGTCAGGCGATGAGCATGCGTTCGTTGTTGAAACTTATTTTAAAATTGGCGGTTCTGTGATGCCAACTCAAAAAGATCATTCAGACTACGTTTCAATGTTCATCCATTAGATTAAGTGCCAGATCTCAATGCTGTTTTTCGCGCAACAGGTTCAACCGCAAAAACCTCCTGGTACACCAAGAAATGGTAGAACACTTACTGTCTGAAAGCTGTTTGTGATGAAATAACAGAACCCCTATTTTAATATATATATATATATATATATATATATATATATATATATATATATATACAGGGTGTCTCAATGAGCTTGCTCACTATTGGTAACTTTTTAATTCGAAGAGATACGAGGTTGGTTAAATAATCAAAATTGTGCCATTTTATATTAGAAAATTGGTCATGCAGACAAAATAAAAATTGTGTCAGCGGTTCTCAAAATTTGGGACAAAATATATATTTTTTAAATGGAACTATATATTTTCTATTATCTTATTGAAAAGAGTATTTTTTCTCTTTCCAATAAAGTAATTTTGTTTATGTACATTTTTTTCAAATAAACGAGTTATTTACGGTTAAAACTTAAAAATTTTGTAAACTGTTGTATTAGTGTTTTTAGCCAATTAAGCCATGGAAACAATTGATTCTTTGTTTGTTTGACGTTTAATAATATTTCCCGTAAAGTCCTTTGAGTTTAATAATGTTTAGTAACTTTACAAATAAAGAAAAGTTAGATATGATCTTGCTATATGGAAAGTTATATCTAAACACCAGTTACGTAGAACGGCCGTCTCAGTCCCAAAATTTGGGACAGAATATATTTTTTAAATGGAAATATATATTTTTTATCTTATTGGAAAGAGTTATTTACGTTTAAAGATAAAAATTATCTTTTATTAGTTTATTTAATCAAGTAAACCATGGAAACATTTGTCTTCTATAAAATTATTATTTTATTAATTTATTTTACAGTAATAACAAATCAGTTAAAGAAAATATTCAGATTGATAGCCATTATTTTTTTGGCACATTTCAGCTCTTTTGGAAAGAGAGCCGACCGTTCTACTTAACTGGTGTCTAGATATAACTTTCCAAAAAGCAAGATCATATCTAACTTTTCTTTATTTGTAAAGTTATTGAACAGAGAGAACTTTACGGGAGAAATTATTAAATGTCAAACAATCAAAGAATCAATTGTTTCCATGGCTTAGTTGGCTAAATAAACTAATAAAACAGTTTACAAAATTTTTATTCTTAACCGTAAATAACTCGTTTATTTGAAAAAATTGTACATAAACAACATCACCTTATTGGAAAGAGAAAAAAATACACTTTCCAATAAGATAATAAAAAAAATATGGTTCAATTTAAAAAATATATATTTTGTCCCAAATATTGAGAACTGCTGACACAATTTTTGTTTTGTCTACATAACCAATTTTCTAATATAAAATGGCACAATTTTGCTAATTTAACCAACCTCGTATCTCTTCAAATAAAAAAGTTACCAATAGTGAGCAAGCTTATTGAGACACCTGTGTATATATATATATATATATATATATATATATATATATATATATATATATATATATATATAAATTTTAACAAGAAATGCATGCTTTTCACATAATCAAGGCATGATGGCATACTGAAACCTTTCGAGTTAGCGTACCTATAAACTCCCCCACCGCACTTTTCTATCCCCACCAATTTAAGAGCAGCTGCCCGAAATCCGTGCATTTTTTCTGCCGGACCCTGTATTAGGTAAGCGCGTCGTAAATTAACTATTCAATAAATGAAAAATAAAAAATATATATCATCACAGCATATTACCCATTGCTGGAAGCGCCACACAAATATCAGTAATGATGAAATATTTGTACCTTACAGGCGCTTACCAGGTGTCACCTCATGGGCACTCATTGCTGGCGTGGGGGTCAATTTTGTGCCATTAAAATTCGAAATATTTTTTGGCGTCGGTCGGGATCTGGTCCCCAGATTCACAACCAGACACAGGCACCCAGCCACAAAACCTCATTAGCTGTATTTCATGTGGATTTAAATGGAACGCATATATTTGACACTGATTCGTGCTAATATTCTCCCTGGAGCTCATGATTCGTGTCCCTTGATGTATCTACATATTTATAAATAATGTTTTTATTCATTTAAGGTTTTTTTTTTACAAAAACTGAACATGTCCAAAAATTTAAATTTATAATAAACTAAAATAAAACCACTAATTTTAAAGCGGTTCATTATATGATTATGGCAATTTTGCTTCGTACAAATAATAAACATAATAATAATAATAATAATAATAATAATAATAATAATAATAATAATAATATTCTTTATTGTATGTCAAGTACAGTTGACTTATTACAATTGATTTATGGTGGTGAGTTAGTTTATTCATATATTTATATACATATTTGCGACGTTTTTCATTGCGTTGATAGGGATGAAATAATAAAGACACACACAAACAACCATACCTTACCCGGGATTCGAACCCGGAACCCTTGGGGTCGTGAGTCGGCTACTTTGCCTACTACACCACCGGGGTCAGCATACAAATAATAAACATAAAAAATCTGTTGTGGCCAGCACAAGACCTCTCGCCATTTCCATATTAGTCTATATAAGTATTATATTACACTTCGCTATCGAACTGTCGTTTTATAACAAAAAAATTACAGAACTTTACCCAGTTTTTTTTTTATTGTATTTAACATGTCTTCTACACACATATAAGTCTAATTTATTTTTCATTGTATGAGGAAGTTTCTAAATGTCAGAGATTCTTTCAATTCATTAATTAGAATTGAGGGTATTTCTGATCGATATATGCATTTTACCTATAATTTTAAATATTTAATTAATAAAACAATAAGAAAGATTAAATGTACTTCGCAGAAAAAGCTATCAGAATGTCGGCAAAACTTTTAATTTTGACACTGAGACCTGTCATATACAAATTATGTTATAAACATTTGAATTTGTCAACTGGTTTCCTTAGTGTAGTTTCGCCTACTCGACTTATTATATCCCGATATTCTGTATATTATAGCGTCTTTATCTCTAAATTTGTAGAAAATATAATAAAAAATTTAAATGTATCAGATGTAGAATTTTGTTTTTCAAAATTTGTAATATCAAAAATTTTCAAAAAATAATATTTAGAAGAATTACTTCCGGTTGTTCAATTGTTACCAAAACCTTTTCAGCTCTTCCCATGAATGTCAGATTGAGGAATTCATAGTTAAACTGGTCTTATGTCTTATAGTTTTTGAGTAATCGTCCCTCCAACATCCACACATACATACACACATACATACACACATCCACACACACACACAGACATCATCATAAAAATGTTAAAATCGGTTTATGTGGACCTTAAATCGTGCTTATTCACTTAAATCTCAATATGTAATTTTTAGCATGAATTCAATACCTCTCTTAGCGAGAAGTAAAAAGGTTTCAATTTTTGATATTCAATTTTATAGATACATATATCATTTATTAAAAATTAAAAAGCAAACTAGATAATTTTTTTAATGACGAGCATTGGCAACCTGTCCGATTTGATATTTTAATTCATAGGGCCCAAATTAGTTTGAAGTCCACAAAAATTTGCTAATAATATATTTATTCCGAAGCAATTATTGTTTGGCAATAATTTTAGTTTTGTTGTTTCCTTTGGGTGTTACTTTTTACTTTGAAAGTTCTAGGAGTACTTCCTGAACTGGCCAAGCCTTGTAGCAGTGCAAAGTTTTGATTTCCGCGAAGTTGTGTGAGTATAATTCTACCTCCTGCGCTTTAACCTGAAAACAGATTTTATTTTCCTTGTTTAATTAATATGTAATTTTGGTTTAGAAGACTCTAAACTTCATCGTTAATATTTGCTAAGTGTTTAAAAAAAGTTGCATTTATTATTTTGAGTTCCATGCTTTCAATTTTACTTTAGCATTTGAAAGTAACGTCAGGAAAAGAAGAAGTCACATTCTGATAGTACTGAAAAAAGAAGGTTTTTAGTAATTAGTAATTTGCCGTAATTCTTAATTATAAAAAAGCCTGACAGACGATATATAAAATTAATTTGATGCGCATGCGCAGATTAACATGAAATGTCAATTGATAAGTTTCGCAATATTACATTTTTTCTGTATTCTTTCACTTCATCATTAATAAATAAACTTTTTTGTCGATTTGAAACAAAACTGTTGTTGTTAATATAACAAATTTGTTTGCTTTAATAAAACCATCAAGTTTAAAAATTGAAACATTTTTCAGGTTACAATTACAATTAAAACCACGGTGTGATTTTGACAGTATCAGTGTGGCGTTTATTACCGAGTACTTGCGAACATGTTTTCAAAAGATCATCATGTCTTAATTATCATTACAATTGAAATTACGTTTATAATGATCATTAATATAATTGAAATATAACATACATGGGGTCCCGTGGTTGCGTGCCTGAGTGTCTGGTCGCGAACCGGGTTCGATCCCGACTGGCGCCAAATATTTCGAATTTTTATGACACAAAAGTGACCCCTGTGGTGCACTCTCTACGCCAGCAATGAGTGCCCGTGAGGTGACGTCTGGTAAACGCCCGCACGGTACAAATATGTCATCATCATTACCGATATCTGCGACAAAGCAGATTGACACACCTAGAAATAGGTAATATGCGGTGATGATATATTTATTTATTTATAACATACGAAATGTTAAATTAAAAATTAGAGCGTAATTATCAATATGTTTCGTCGTTTGTCTCGTCAACTACCTATGTTCTAATTTGTTAGTGGAGGACGAAAATTATTATTATTATTATTATTATTATTATTATTCATTTTTTGGATTAGGTTATCGAACTCGAAATATATTTCACACATTCTATGAATATATTTGTGAGATTAGTAGTTACCCATCTCTATACTAACATTTCTTTATCAACTTAACGATATTGATTTTATTTAATTAAATTTTTATATATAATAGCATTAATATTGTCTTTCAATTTAATTTCAGCGTGAAACAGTCCATCTGCTTTAAGTCTACATCCGTTTATACTTTTACAAATTTGTTTGGAGTTCATTGAATTTACCCATAATTATGTTAGGCACATAAAAGTAATGTTGCACTTGCAAAAATGTAATTATTTCAATTAATATATTTGATTTAAAACAAATTTGGTTTAGTTTGGTAACCACATTTACGTGACAAATTTTATAAAAGCCAATTGAAATACTTATCATTATACGAGTACAACTGAAGTTTTCCCGCAAGGGTCGAACTCAATTTATTGAAATAATTTATGTATACGTAAAATATTACAGAAACAGTAACTATCACTTGAACATAAATTACAAATAATGTTTAATAAAAATAAATTAACCTAACTTGACAGATAAAATGCTATTTTTGGGGTTATTTTCAACATTTTCATACTTATTTTTATCGTTACAAAGCATGAAGCATGCAAAATCAATTTTGCTTATTGATTTAGATGCAGAATTTTATAACTACAAGCTTTTTTACCTAAAATAATTAGAAAAGCAGGAAATTACGAAAGTATGGTACCATAATGTTAAAGACCTATGTTCGAAAATTCCACTCATCACCCTGTGAAATGCTTTATATTATATAAAAATAAAATACTTTTGTGAAAACTTGTGAATTAGTAACTAGGATAAAGTGTGATATTGACAGGTTAGAACAAGTTTGTAATTAAGGATGTCTGTTTCAGGACATGTCTGAATATAAATGCGAGTCCGGAAAACCACCTGTCTACGTTCCGCACAAACCGGTCACTGCTGTTATAGGGGCTTCCTTCAGTGTAGTTTCAATCATGGTCGCCAACATCCTTCGGCTTTTCAAGGTAAGCTAAAAATTAAATTCGTTCTACAATAAGCATACAAACCTAAAATTTTATAACACCACATCAACATGGATTTATGCCTCAGCGTTCAACTGTTATAAACTTATTGAATTTTAATCAATTCACTAGCGACGTCTTAGATAAAAAGCAGCAAATTGATGTTATATATACAGACTTTTCTAAGGCTTTTAACTCACTATCGCGCGATTTACTAATTACAAAACTAGAACCAATAAGATCTGACAACAATTTATTACTTTTATTGCAATCATACCTTCAAAATAGAAAACAGTATGTTTTCGTCAATGGACAATGGACACAAACCAAACTACTTTACAGCCACCTCAGGAGTTCCACAAGGGTCAATCCTAGGCCCTTTATTGTTCATTTTATTTATAAATGACATTGTTAATCTAATATCGAATTCTAAATGTCTGCTATTTGCTGATTATTTTAAGCTTTTTACAGCCGTACCTGATTGCTTAGAACTACAACTTGTAAATAATGTGCATCAATGGTCAATAAAAAACAAACTATATTTCAATTTATATAAATGTTGCACTACAAACAACAAATCCCAATAATATATGATTATATAATGAATGGCATTTTCATCGAAAGAGTTGATACAATCAAAAATCTTGGAATTAATTTTGAGAGTAGACATTTAGCCAAAGTTCTTATAAAAAGAGTAGTAAATGAATCATACAAGTCACTATGTTTTTTTTATTACGAAAACGTCCGAATTAAACAGTCGATATTGCTTTTATTTACAGCGGTGGAGTTTCGCGGAATACGGGGCGCATTAGTTATGATTTGTGAACATTTTGTACTACCCGTTAATTTAAGTTTTGGATAAACATATTTTCCTCAACTGTACAGAAAGTTTCTCCAAAATTCAATGGTTTTAAGCTTTCTTCTACTAAAAACTTTATGATTATTTTTATGCAACAGAACTTGAAACGTCCATGTGTAACATTTAACAATTTTAGTAAACAAATGAATTACTGGTGAGCTGACTACAATAATATGTTAAGAAATGATGACCTCTCGCCATTTCCATATTAGGCTATATAAGTATTGTATTGTATAGGTACTTCGCTTTCGAACCGTCGTTTTATAACAAAATATTATAGAACATTACCCAAATATTGTTTTTTATTATATTTAACATGTCTTCTGCACATATATAATTCTAATTATATCTATTTTTCATTGTATGAGGAAGTTTCTAAATATCAGAGATTGTTCCAATTCATTAACCAGATTGGCGGTATTTCTGATGGATATATGCATTTTACCACAATTTTAACTATAATTTCAAATATTTAATTAATAAAACAATAAGAAAAATTAAATATACTTCCCAGTAAAAGCTATCAGAATGTCACTAAAACTGTTGATTTTTGACACTGACATGTGTCATTTACAAATTATGTTATAAACATGGGAATTTGTCAACTGGTTTCCTTAGTGCCGTAGCCTCTGCGATTAGTTCACTCTATAAATTATAGTGTCTTTATCTCTAAATCTATACAAGATATAATAATTTTTTTAAGTGTATTAGATGGAGAATTTTATGTTCTTCAATATTTAATAAAAAAAACCTCCCAAAAAATTATATTTAGAAGATTTTTTCTAAGAAACTACTACTTCCGGTTGTTCAATTGTTACCAAAACCTTTTCAGCTCTTCCCAGGAATGTCAGATTGAGGAAACTGCAGTTAAATATTTTTTAAGTCTTATAGTTTTTGAGGAATCGTAACTACAACATCCAAACATACATACATACATACATACACACACACACACACACACACACACACACACACACACACACACATACACACATCCACACATACACACAGACATCATTTTAAAAAATGTTATAATCGGATTGTAGGGACCTTAAATCGTGCTTATTCAATAAAATCTGGATATGCGAATTTTAGCATGAATCCAATACCTCTCTTAGCGAGAGGTAAAAACAATATTTCGGTTATGAGTTGAGCATCCTTCGTAATAGTTTAATTACAACACACTTATACTTCATATGCTTCAGTCAGTGCGCATACACTGGTTTTGCGGTAAATTTAATTGTTAGATCTTTGTAACCTATTTTATACACGAGTTTTTAATTGTTTATTCTCCATGTTAATTTTTATTTCAATGTTTTGATTATATTATTAGTCAGAAAAAAAACTCTTAATTGGGAATACCAGTTAAATTCAATCCGTCTAAAGTAATCTATTGGTTTTAATTTTAATGAATAATTTTGAAAAAATATTGTCTGTTAGATTAGATGAACTCTGCTGAGATGCTATCTTGTATTTAAATTTACCTTGCAAGTATTTGTGGCTCAGCGGTTAACTGTGCGGTTATTATTTGCTAGTTCCTTGGTTCTTACAGTCTAACAAAAAGCCTTAGCCTCCTTACAAACCTTTAGCACATAACCTGCAATCTATCAAAATGCGGAAACTATGTTAGACGATATCTTTTTGCTTAGAATTTATCTTAGGTATCCATGCAAATTTAACCTTTGTCCTTAACCTGGGAAGGTAGCAAAATTATTTAAATATGACCTACAGTTGCCAACGTTTTGAAATTGTAATGGGGTATTCTAATAATTTCTTTTTATTTTATTTTTTGAAATTTTTACATATTTTTATTACAAATCTAAATTTTGAGTTCTTTTTATTTAATTTAAACGAGATATAAATAAATAAAATAAATATATCATCACGGCATATTACCCATTTCTGGGTGTGCCAGTATCTACAACATTTGTAGACATCGGTAATGATGACGATATATTTTACCGTGTGGGCGTTTACCAGGCGTCACCTCACGGGCACTCATAGCTGGTGTGGAGAGTGCACCACAGGGGTCACTTTTGTGCCATTTAAAATTGGAAATAATTGGGGTCTGTCGGGATCGAACCTGGTTCCCCCAGGTTCGCGACCAGACACGAAATATGAATTTCAAAATATTAATTGGAAATTTGAATTTTATCAGACGTGACGTAGAAGGAGCCCATGACATTTGAGAAATATATAGAAATAGAAAACTTATAAACACACATATAATAAAACTAACATGAACAAGACAGTTAACTGCGCCAATTGCAGGTAAACTGCTCCCTGTTAACAGGGCAGTTACATATATGTACAAAATATGTTAAAAATGTCTTTAATCACTCGTACGTCACAAACCACGTGATGCCTTTTTAGCGCCAAAATAAATTACAAGAAAACTCAAGATAGAAAAAATAAATGTTGATTTTTCTTGCATTATGCGGTTATTGTTTAGCATAACCCACAATGTTATAATATTTTTTTTACCTTAAATTATACTACATTAGAATAATAATATAATATCCTGTAATGGGGTATTCCAATATTTTTATTTTTAATTTATTTTCTGAAACTTTCACAAATTCATCGAGTGATTGAAAATGGCTGAAGCGTGTCGCTCCATACAATTTTGACAATTACCGCTAACTTAGTATAACAGCATTACAATTTCCATTGGCGTACTTTTGCAGTTTGCGTCTTCTTCACGTTCACCCAAACAAAAATATGCTTCCATAAGAAATTTCTAACGTTCTTCATGAAGTCATAAAGAAATGAAAGATTTTTTACAGAGGTATGAGAAACAAATATCAAATGAATCAACGTACGGCAATGATATTAACCCTCAAGCGGGCGCCAGTATTCATAACATGACGAGGCGCGCGGCGCACAGAGTGCGCCAGACAAAAGAAAAAAAAATTATGACTATTTAGAACAACATAATATTTCTTACACATTGGAAGTTTAAGTAGTACACATTATTAAATTATATTCAATTTTTTTTTCTTTAAAGAAATAGCTTAAAAAACTAAAAATAATAAAAAATAAACACAAATATGATTGTGTAAAGAACTGTTTAGATGTATTTAAACAGTGAAATTCTGTAACTTGGTTACAATGAACAGTGTTAAGTGTTCAAATTAAATTGTATAAATAACGAAGACAGATTTGTGAAAAATTCATGAATCTCACTGGGATTTGAACCCAGGGCCTTCCGCTATCTAGTCGGACACTCTACCAACTGAGCTATGAGATCCCGTGAAGTTGCAGGTGATGTCGCGGTGTTGTGCGGGTGACGATACTCCAAGTGGGAGACAAAACTTGTCTACAACGATGTATGCGACGTGTGAAAAATTCAAGAACTTCACGGGATCTCATAGCTCAGTTGGTAGAGTGTCCGACTAGATATCGGAAGGCCCTGGGTTCAAATCCCAGTGAAATTCATGAATTTTTCACAAATCTGTCTTCGTTATTTATACAAATATAATTGTCCGATTTTATTCATCCTCTGATTGCACTTCGCAATTTTGACATAAAATATTGCTGATTGTGTGTGATTTGCAAACAAAGTATTATAAAGATGCACAAAATAAAAATTTAGACAGATATAAAATATACGAAAAAGTATATTTCTAAAATACTATCTGTCTGCCCCCAACTCCAACGAATAAATTCTCGTTTGTATTACTGCAACTGTAATGAAACTAAAAACAATGGTAACATATTGTGACCAAAGGTCCAAAGAAGGAATAGCTTGAGTGACACAACATCCCTTCGCCTAATAACAATTTTATGACACTTTTGTTGAGCTTGGCGCACTCAGTGCGCCAGCGCGCCCGCTCGAGGGTTAATCAAATATCATGCACCTGTTATCGATTTTTTAATAAATATAAATATCGATTTCGGTTTTGGGGATATATCACTTATTTTTTTTAAAACAATCTCTCTGCAGGATTAAATCCCAATTACTTCTTCTTACTAGGTTCACATACACAAACATCCATGCCTTAGTGGGATTCGAACCCAGAAACCCGAGCACACTCATGCCAAGAGGCATTACTAGAACAATCGGAGCGGACTTCGGACTTGAAATACTGTTGCCCTGTTTTCACCTTGCATACGTTTTATGTACAATGCTCTATGTAAATAAAACCACTTCTATCTTTGGATTTACATATTTGCCACGTCTGAAATTTTATTACATTTATTCCATTTTTACAACACTAGATTTGTCTCACCGAATATTTTCAAGAAAAATCGCGAGTAATTTGCACTTAAATCCCTTTGAACTGAAATTTATAATGTACTCCACAACATTTTTACGATAGATACTGGCACACCCAGTAATATGCCATGATGATATATTTATTTTATTTTTAAACATAAGATTGATTAACTTGATTCCTTGGAGAAATAAAAAGTGTGGTTTTAAAGAAATATATTTTATAAGAAAAACCCTGACAGCTGTATTGTAAAATCAAACATGTGTATATTTTGCAAGTGTATCCCTGGAGAAATAACTTAAAGTAATAATTATTATTATTTATAAAAAAATATCTTATTTACCTACTTCTAATGTATCTTAAGTCTAAAAAAAGTTAGAGTTACTATAAGACACTCTATGTGTACAGGTGTATCTTTTACTTAGATCTTATATACATATATACAGGGTGTCTCTTAAATAGGGGGACATGGTTTAACCACAGATTCCAGAGGCTAAAATAAGACGATTTAACCAAACTTGCTTCTACCGGAAAGTGTACCATTTAGCCATATTCCTGCTTCAAAGTTCATTGAAAAAAATTTCTAATGACAATAGCAATTGTTTATGGGTTGTCAAAAAATTCCTTCGCAATATTCAGAAACTAGTAACATCTGTTTGTTCGACCTAATAGTATTTTACTATCATTATTATAAATAACACGAATAAATATGTTAGCTTACTCCTAAACAAGTTGAGAAGATTGACAACTCGTTACTGTCATTAAAAATTAATTGTTTGACATTTGGATTTATTTTAAAAAAATTCACGATGTAGTCACTCAGGTTTTATTTTTTTCTGTCTGAACCGTAACAGATATCACAAATTACACAGAGAGAGAGAAAAGTTTACTATTGAATGTATCTTTTCGAAAAAAAAATATTTCACGTTATCGGCATTTCCATTAAAAAGTTATGGTCTAATCAATGTTGGGACACCTAAGTTTCTACACTAGTGGTTCACTAATAATAACAAGTATCATCTTAAAAGATGACTTATAACCATATAAACTGTCATACCAAATTTCATCCAAATCGAATAAAGCGTCCGATTATAATAAGCAAAATTAATTTTTTTTCGAAAAACTTTGAAACAGAATTCTGGCTAAATGGTAAACTTTTCGATAGAAGCAAGTTTGGTTAAATCGTCTTATTTTAGCCTCAGGAATCTGTGGTTAAGCCATGTCCCCCTTTTTGAGAGACACTCTGTATATATATATACTTTCCAGCTTTGTTTCTGGCGAACTTCTACTTTGGTAAATACCTAAATCTGCACGGTACAATAATTATCAATAAGGCAATAAAATACATGTCGATGAATTTATTTATTTACCTCGTTTTTTTCATTTTGTTGAGAAATATAATACTAAATGGTTATTCTTGAAAATCTTTGGAAAATTCCTCGCGTGTTTAAAAATAAATATACGAATTAGAAATATGATGAAGCTCCCGTCCCGAAAGACATGTTGAAAACAGTATAAATATAATTCATATTTCTTCGCTAGCTTAAAACAAAAAGCTGCTATAAAACATTCTTTCCGCTCATCTCTCCAGAGACAACAAATTTGATGAAACAAACTTTAATAATTTATCAAAATCATATGCATTATTTACCAGAACCATCTTGGAATTAAAATTTTACATGTTTGCAGTTAAATTCGGAAGTTTTTCACATTTTTCTTGCCGTACAGTCCGGGCTGGATTAAGTTTTTCTGGTCTATAGGCCCACTTATATTTTCGCCTTTAATATAAAACGACGTTTCCATTATTATGCATCATTTTTTGAATAAGTATATACATATATAACCTCATCAATTAACGGAAGATGCACTAAATTGGATATTAAAAATAAAAAATACATATTTAATTTGTATGGTTTTATTATTTTTTATGAATTAATAAACGGCAGGAACTTCATAACGATGTTTGTGGTACAATAGAAAAATAAAAAAATTGAGCATTTCTTCTTACCTCTCAGCTCAAGATTGGTGTCCCGTACTTTAAATATCTCTAAATGTTATCAGCTAGGTACCACTACGACTTACGTCACATCCGATAAAATTCTAAGTTTCAAGTAATATTTAAAAATTCATATCTCTCTCAGATTGTGGTCCAAAAAATTTTTCATCAAATTATGACATGAAAAACAAAGATAGATATAGTGCGCGACACGAATCTTGACTTGAGGGGTAAGGGAAAGAAATGTTCATATAGTGATGTTCCATAAACGCCGTTAAATAATAATTATTACGTTAACTTTGTGCTTCTAACTTATTTGTGTACGGTTATGATCCAAATGGATCAGAGTGTAAACAAGATAGGAACTGAAACGAACAGCAATTGCACAGATCAATTGTCAATATAAGAAAGCTTTAAAACTTATTTGGGCAACTGTTATTATGTTATATTAGACACGCGAAGTAAATTAATTGTATTTCGTGTGGATTTAAACGGAACGCATATACACTGCTCAACATTTGAACTGGTACACTTTCAAGAACATATATAAATAACAATTTACTACTTTTTGAGCAACACCTTCTTGATTAATTGATAGTATATGGTTCTGGAAACACTTTTAGGGCGAAGTATTAAAAGAATAAAACTTAAATAACGAATTTCAAATGTTTTAATAGAAAAATAACAAATTCTTCATTTAGCTTGCCTCATCTCTTCAATACTTAAACGTCTTAATAGCATCTTTAAAATGCAGTCAACCACTCTGAATTAAAACTTACTCGAGAAATTCGCAAAAAATCTCTTAAAACTTGATAAAGTATAAGCGTCCGCGAACTCACAACTGCACTTATGACATATAAACTACAATTGAATCGCATATGTTATTCGATAGGCATTTGTTTGCATTCCGAAACACAGCCCTGATCATGTAGGACGCCTAAGAAGGGTTGTTTCTTTTACTGCATGTTATAGAATTGTACTAGTTCAAATGTTGAGTAGTGTATTAGATAGTGATTTGTGCTAACATATTTTTCATAGTTCATATTTCGTGTCCCGCACTATATAATTGGCATGTCTAAGCTTACCACAATCGGTGACAATTTTCGTTGTTTAAAATTACATTTGTCAATTATGTTTTTAAACGTACGTAATTTTCTTCATGGCAACATTTTTTTTAATCATACGTTATAAAAATCTGTTGTGGCCAGCACAAAACCTTCCGTCAATTCGATGTATTTTATACAAATCCCATACCAAATTTTTCTTGGAAAAGATTCTATATATCACGTAAAATTGTAACACGAGCACATACTATTTTTTGGAAATTCCTTACCAAAAGTTTATTTGAAAAGATTCTCTAAATCCAATAAAATTATAATGAATGAATGACACTTCCTCTCTCTTGTTCAGCTTTCCCTATTGTATTAGGGGTCGCTGTTTCTTACTCTTCTGTTCCACTCATTCCTGTCCAACGCATCTTCTTCACATAGTTCTTCCTCTCTCAAGTCAACTTCGATACAATCCTTCCATCTCTTTGGCCTTCCTCGTGCTCCCCGCATTGGAAGTTCCAATCATAAGACGAGGCTGCAACTGCATGTCACTTGCGAGGAACACTATGACATACCACATCATAATCCTACTCTTTCAATCTTTGGTTTTGCACTTGACACTGACATCTGTCAATCAGAATTTTTTGAATATATCGCCTGTGCTCCCCGCATTGGAAGTTCCAATCATAAGGCGAGGCTGCAACTGCATGTCACTTGCGAGGAACACTATGACATACCACATCCTAATCCTACTCTTTCAATCTTTGGTTTTACACTTGACACTGACATCTGTCAATTAGATTTTTTTGAATATATCACCTGTTTCCATAATAAATACCAAAGCTGACTGATTTATGAAAGTTAATATCTTTATAACATTATATATATTGAATATGGATGAAAGGTACATATCCATGGTTAAAAGTGACAGAAGTGTTTATTTTGCTCATTCATTTGCATTAAAAAAAAACCTGGTTTTTATTTTGAATTAATTTTACTGTGCTATATCATTTTGTGCAACAATTTGTGAAGAAAACACTATTTTTTGTTTCATCTAAGTGCATTAAATAGTAGTGGTGAAATCTTTGTTTAAAATAAGTCCATTCTATAAAATCTTAAAAATACTTAATTAAATATTAATTACCGTATTGGACTTGTCTTAAGTCAGTTTAAAATAAGTGCCTACCATTACAACAAATCTTGGTTATGTCTTCGTGCAAGGTTTGCAACAAATCAACAAATTCCAACAATTCAATCAAGTGCTCCGGATGTAATTTACCGTATCACTTAGATTGTGTAAATATCGTGCAGACTGATACTCGAATATTAAGATCAATTAAGAATTTGAAATGGTTCTGCGACAACTGCGATTCGACATTAAATTTTGATGTGTTTAACAGTATTTCAAAATTGTCGCAAACCATAAATTCGTTACAAGAGGAAATAAGAATCCTGAAAGATGAAATAGTAACATTAAGGTCTGATCAAGCTATCGAATGTAAAAGTAATTATCAAAAGTCAATTGAGTTTGAGAACATAATTACGGAAATCAGAGAGCGAGACAATCGTGCCTCAAATATTATAATATTTAACATTCCGGAAAGCGAAAATGTTAATGATGATTCCTCTCTGGTAAAGGAACTAATTCATTCTACATCACCACTTACCGACATTGAAAATTTAAAAATTGTGCGCATTGGTAAACCCTTAACAAATCGTGTTCGCCCTATTAAAGTATTCCTAAAATCAAAAAATGATACAATCAATATTTTAAGAAATACGGGTAAATTGAAAAATATCGCTAAATTTAACAAAATAAAAGTAACTAATGATTCAACAATTAAACAGCGTGAACATTTACAACTTGTAAAAAATGAATTAGAAAAAAGAAAACAAGCTGGTGACGTTAACATTACAATTAAATATAAAAACGGTGTACCATGTATTATTGATCTGCCAAAAAAGTAAGTGATAAACATTTAACAAATATTTATTATCAAAATGTGCGTGGACTGAACACTAAAATCCAAGAACTTTATTTAAATGGTACGACTAGTGAATACGACGTCATCGCTCTCAGTGAAACCTGGCTTAGCAGAAACATTGGCAACAAAGAATTGTTTGATTCTCGTTTTGCAGTCTTTCGCTGCGACCGCAACCCTGCAAATACAGGCAAAACCAGAGGCGGAGGTGTACTCGCAGCAGTCAACCACAATTTACATCCATCGGAGGTTGATATAATATTTGACTCTATCAATATTGAAATGATTTGTGTGAAGTTTCTTTCAAATAATATTGTTACATATTTAGTTGTAGTTTACATACCACCTGATGCGTTATCAGCAGATTATGACATGTTTTATGAATCTCTCACTAAATTGCCTTTTGTGTATTCTTCACCAACTATAATATTGGGCGATTTCAATTTAACTAATTTATATCCTATTTCAAATAATATTGAATATAGTAAAAAAAATCAAAACTTTATTAATTTCATAAATATATTGGGAATGTCACAATTCAATAATGTAACTAATCGTTTCGGTAAAATCCTCGACTTAATAATATCTAGTACAAACTGTTCTGTTAACCAATGCTTGGATCCTATTATAACAAAAGAGGATATGTATCACCCAGCTATTACAGTTCAATATGCTACAGTTATAAATAACTACAGAGAACTTAAAACTAACTCTGAATATGTTTACCAATTTAGCAAGGGAAATTATGATTTACTCTATTCATTGATGTTAAATGCTAACTGGTCACCTGTAATTAGTTGTAATGATAGTAATATTGCTGTAAAAAACCTATATTCAATAATATACGAATTTTTTGATATATGTATTCCTAAAATTAAGAAAAAATCCAATATCCATAAATTTCCCCCGTGGTTTAATTTAGATTTGATGAATTTAATTAAAGTCAAGGAACATTATCATAAATTATACAAAAAACACAATTCCACATATTATTATAATAAATTTAAAGAGTCTAGAGCAAATGTTAAAAACTTATATAATATACTTCATCGTTCTTATATGACTCGCATTGAAAATGAGATATCAGTCAATCCTAAAAATTTTTGGTCCTTCATCCGTAATAAAAAATGTAGCTCTGGTATCCCTACGTCTATGAATGATAATGACAACAATAGTTTCACAGATGGACAAAGTATTGCTGAAGAATTTGCAACTTTTTTCAAAAGCGTTTACCACACAAATGAGAAAAAACACTCTATATCATATAATATACCTATAGACAGCAACAGTTTTGTTAAAATAAACTGTATAACCGTTGAGGAAATTTTACAGTCTATTAAAAAACAAAATAATTCTAAATCTTGTGGACCTGATAACATACCAATATTTATTATTAAAGGATGTTCCGATATTTTAGCTACTCCACTCTTTCATATATTTAATTTATGCCTACGTTCTGCGGTATTTCCTGATTTATGGAAAGAGGCAAAAATATGTCCTATTTTTAAAAATGGTAACAAGAATAAATTTAAAAATTATAGGCCAGTGTCTTGTATAAACTGGTTTTCTAAAATATTCGAACTCATTGTGTTTCAAAATATATTAGATCGGACGCAAAATTATATTTCGCCGTTACAACATGGTTTTATGCGTAATCGTTCCACAATTACAAACCTGATGAATTTTTCTCATTTCACGTATACTGCTTTAGAAAATAATTTGCAAATTGACGTCATTTATACGGATTTTTCCAAGGCGTTTGACACAGTTTCACATTCCATACTGCTTGATAAATTGAAATTAATCGGTTTTTCTGAAAATCTTCTAAATTTTATGTCATCATACTTATGTAATCGTGTTCAACATGTTAATGTAAACGGATTTAAGTCAAATACTTTCATTGCTTCATCTGGTGTACCACAAGGATCAATTTTAGGACCTTTGTTATTTTTGTTATTTGTAAATGATCTTGTTTTCTCTGTTAAGTTTTCCAGATGCTTACTTTTTGCCGATGATTTTAAAATGTTTACTACTATTTCCTCTATTGAAGATTGCATTAAGTTACAGTCTGATATAAATAATATTTATCAATGGTCAGTAGAAAATTGTTTATTTTTCAACATTGACAAATGTAACGTAATGAGTATCACCAGGAAAAAGTCATTATTTATATATAACTATACTATGAACTCTTTATCATTAAAAAGAGTAACATCCACTAAAGATTTAGGAATTTATTTTGATAGTTCATTTTTGCCTGGTATTCACATTAACGAAATGTTAGCAGATGCCTGTAAAAAAATGGGTTTCATATTACGACAATCTCAAAACTTCAGAAATATTAATGCTTTGCGTTCTATATTTATTTCACTTGTACGTAGTAAACTGGAGTATGGTTGTCTAATCTGGAAACCATATTACAAAAATCAAATACAGTCTATTGAAAATGTTCAACGAAAATTTTTAAAAATTTGTTATTTTAGACGGTTTAAGAAATGGCCAAATATAGAATATAATGAGCTGTTGAATGTATTTAATTTCGAGTCATTGGAAAATCGTCGTTTACAATTATCGATTATATTTTTATACAAGTTATTAAACAATCTAATTGACGATATGGCACTTGTCGGTACATTAAATTTCTACATTCGTCCATGTAATGTTCGTAATTCTGACACATTCTATTGCAATTTCGCCCGTACTAATGCTTTCTTCAATTCTCCAGTTAATTCTATGTGTCGTAATTACAATGAACTTTCCAATGAACTTGACTTTTATGACAGTCTCACTGTATTCCGTAATACATTAAATAGTGTTATACCTCGATTGTATTCAAATTAATGCTTGTAAATTATTGAATTTATTTGATTATGTCAAATTTAATATTTAGTCACTATATTTACTTCTATTTTTATTCTGTTATTGGGATGTATCAATCCTGTTGAATAAATATATATTATTATTATTATTATATTATTATTATTATTATTAAATATATAATCAAACTGTATAGAGAAGAGCATTTCATTTAATATATAAAAAATAAAATGTGAAAAAATACTATTTAACAACGTTATTTTAAGAAAAGCTGTTAAAAACTTCAAATAAAGATACTTCAGGTAGAACAGTTGTAACCAAAATCTAATCTCCTCTTCATCTGGATGTAAAGAAGAGGAATACGAAAGAATTATAATTTTTAGAATTGTAGTATTGGAGTTATCGTCGGAGAAAAATTTGTCACACACAGACACACGGACACACATACAGACATCATCTTAAAAATAGTAAATTCGTATAGTAGGGACCCTAAAACGTGCTTATTCACTCACCACCGAATTTTTTGGCCAAAGACAATACCTTCCTTACCTAAAGGTGACGGAAGGTAAAAAAAGGCTAAAATTATATATTTATAATAAAAATATGCGAAAGCTTCAGAAAATTAAATTAAAAAAGGTTAGAATACTCCATTCAACATCTTTTAACATTATAGCTAACGAGGTATTTAGGAAAAAAACACATGTTTATTACATTACTTTGCTTTAAGAGATGTAAAGTTAACTCTCTCAGATTAATTGGCATTTGTTATTAAACCATTGTATGAAAGCCACAATTGCGGCAAAAACCACTGAAAGATCAAAAGCCGCCGAGAAACCAATAACAAGCAAATATTTTCCCGAACAATATCGCAAAAAGTAGCAAGGCTTTCATAGTAGTACAACACGGTTGTGGATGCGAGTGAAAAATGACTACTTTTAACTCTTGCGCTCCCGGTATCTTTTGTCATGCGTGCTCCTGCAATTTATTGTTATGTTATCACATTTTTACTGCGGAATTTAAATACTGAGTAAAATAAAACTCAGCTGAAAACTATATAATATATCGCACTCCAGGGATACAGATGTTTTATATGCAGATGGTGACAAAATACAAAATTTGTATATGTTGTAAGAAGTACTCGATGAAAAACAAGTTAATGGATAGATGAGAAAGAAGCTACTCGTATAATTGAAATCGCGTAAGAAGAAATAAAATATTAAAGAATGAAGCAAAATTTAGGGAGTTTTGTGGCAGTTGGTGATACTAATGTGACGTTTGAATTGTCATTTGACGTTCAACAATATAATTCTAATCTTATTTCTGTAACACGAACTACCTACGTACCTACGACATTTTTTTAACAACACTACTGTATTATTTCAAAAATGGGGGTCGTGTGGCTGTGTGCGTGAAGTATCTGGTTGCCAATCCGGTGACCCAGGTTCGATCCTGGCCAGTGCAGACTTTTAATCGTAATTAAAAGTGATTTATTAAAGGACAATTTATCCCATATTCAGAGAGAAACTTCAAAATTTTCAAAAATCTAATTTTCATGTATCTAGATACATCTATTTCATGTATTTGCAAAGTTACACAAAAAAGTGATTGAGATATTATGTAAGGCACAAGACCTTCCGTTAATTTGATGTATATTGTACAAATCCCATACCAAAAGTTCTTTGGAAAAGATTCTATATATCCAGTAAAATTGTAATACGAACATAATGCAATTTTTTACAAATTCCATCCAGAATGTTCCTTGGAAAATATTCTATAAATCCAATAAATTTATCACATGAATATACATTATGTATGCTCATATATAAATACTCTAAAAATGCGTACACTTACGTAACATTCTCTTTACAATCAAATAATATTACTGCCAAGTTTATATCTCCACCCATTTTTGAATTATAGCCCCAAAAGCCAATATACCCCACATTTAGATAAAAACTTCAAAATTTTCAAAAATCTAATTTTTATGTTTCTAGATACTTCTCAATGCGCTGATTCCAAATTTTGAAACCGCAATTCGATATCTCTTTTCGTTCTCGAGATATTTAGATTCGAAGTTTTGCTCAAAACTGCCCATTTTTGGGTAATAACCCAAAAATGGGTCGAGATATGAATTTGGAGATATCATCATTCAATTCTACGGGCAAAATTACATAAGTGTACCAATTTTCATAATTTTTGAACACCGCATACAATTTCTAAAGCAAAATAACTGAAAATGGCCAAATATCGCAAAAAATCTAAGCCTGTACCCCTTGCGATTTTTTCAGATTTTGGCCGTTTTCAGGGGTTTTCAAACTTTTATTCATAAAAAATGAACCGGTTAGTCAAAAATTATGAAAATTGGTGTACTTATATATTTTTATCCGTAGAATCGAATGGCGGTGTCGCCAAATTCGTATCTCGGACCATTTTTGGGTTATTACCCAAAAATGGGCAGTTTTATGCAAAATTTTGAATCTAAATATCTCGAGAACGAAAAGAGGTATCGACCTGCGGTTTCAAAATTTAAAATCAGTATCTAGATACATAAAAATTAGATTTTTGAAAATTTTCAAGTTTTTATCTGAATATGGGGTATATTGACTTTTGGGGCAATAATTCAAAACTAGGTAGAGATCTAGCCCAGAAATGGGTAATTTTGAGAAAATATTTGAGGTTGAATATCTCCAAAACTAAAAGAGATATCGACCTACGTTTTCATGATTTGGAATCAATGCATTGGGAAGTACGAGATACATGAAAATTGGACTTTTGAATATTTTCAACTTTTTAATCAAATGCAGGTATTTATGACTTTTTGGAGTAAAAACTTATAAATAAGAGTTATGAATTTGGTGGTAATATTAGTCAATTTTACACACAATAGTAGATATGTAACTATGCCAATTTTTATGAGTATGAAACAAAAAGTTGAACAACGCTTTCGTATTCACATGTTACACAATTTTGCACAAATACCGAACTTTTCTAGTACTACACTGCGCCTCATGCCTCATAGGGACAACAAAACAATCTTGGATTCAGGCCAAAATCAACCGACTCGCCTCAACTTTTATAAATGATTGGTCCGATTTGGCCTGGTAAAAAATATCTTCGGCCCGGCTCGATGATCGACTCGAAATCGAGGCAGGCTTCGGGCCAGGCCGGGCCACAGCTCGCAATCGATTGCATCCATACTAGAATTATCCCCATAACAACATAATTCTTTAATACTTCGTAATACATTTCATATAGCTATTTACGATATTCTAAATATCTAAAATGATGTATTATGGATATGGACCGGAAAACCTAATTTTAAGCCTGGTCTATTTACTTTTTCTTTGTATTCTGTTAATAATGATTTTTTTTAAATATGGGTACATTTTAAGGACCAGTTTCGAAAACGTTCAATAAAGCGAAACATTTGGTGACAATGCATTGTGGTTGTATAACAAAGACCAAAATAACATAATATTTATGCATGATGATAAAGTATGTTTAGAAAAGTAATAAATACTTTAATAATAATTATTATTATTATTATTTATTCCTTTCGAAAATGTGTACATTTTATAGGAAGCGTCACAATAATATATAATATTAGAAAAAATAAGATAATACAAATAAGTAAATTACGAAACATTATCACTGTACAAAAAGTATTTGTTTATATTGTAAACACAGCTATCGAGAAGCATTTTTTTAAGTTTTGCTTTGAAATTATTTAAGGTGTTAGAGTTCTTAATTTCCAGTGGTAGTTTATTATAAATTTTTATTCCAACAACATTTGGAGAGTTTTTGGCACAAATTCCCCCTAACTCCAACTCATACGTTGTCATAGGGAATTACTTCTCTAGTCAGTATGGTCGAAGGTAAGTTTTAAGTCTACATTTAAAGTAGTCGAAAGAATTTTGTAGAAATATCTCACCATTTGTGTAGATTTTATTATTGCTTGGAAATGTAAAACGGCTGAACTATTATGAGCCTGGGTTATCGCATACACAAATGAGACAATACAATAGGGGCACAATATAAAACATATTTACATTACGAGTACAATACATGATTATTATTATTATGGATGTGTGTGTGTATGTGTATGTATGAGTGTGTCACGAGGCATATGTGTACGTAGTCGCCACAATTCAGCATTAAAAATTACAATTACCCTAGATTAATTTATTTTATTTCATTAGTATTTATTATAATTATTAATCCTGGTGTGAATTTTATAGTTTTGATTTGTACTGCGCAACATTTATTTTAATTGAGAATCACTCAACCTCAAAAAGTTTGCACATATGCACTTCTGCAGTTGTAATTTAATTAACTGTTATTGCGAATTTACACGCTGATATTATGTTATATTCTCGACCGTGAAAATCATCAGTTAGTTAAAATACAATTCTCTAGTTTTAATTATACTTATGAAACTACTAATTTTAACAACTGCGTGAACTAGTTTAAACTAATTATTTATGTGAGAGAAAAGCTACTATGACAAATAAAACAAGCATAGTATTCTGGATATCATTTAGATGTTGTCACATTCGTAATAATTTAGACAGATTTGAAAAATAATTATTATGCACAAACATACGGCGCAATTCACAATGAATAAATATGAAGCTTTTCTAATAAAGATATATGCCATACATAGTTATAGACACTACGATATATACAGGATGATGGCCGGCCGAATCGAACATAGAACTAATTATTTGTCAAAAAGCTTCAAATAATAGTTATAGAGCATAAAAGTCTACATCTGAATCAATAAGCGAAATAAATTTTGTTTACTCTGTATCGGGTATGAAAATATCGAAAATCGCCCCAAAAAAAGCGATAGCCATGGAATAACAAAAAAATAACAAATGTTCAATAATTTCAAAATGTCAAGTTTTAAAAGAATATATAGTGGGGTCCCGTGGCCGCGTGCCAGAGTGTCTGGTGGCGAACCTGGAAAACCGGGTTCGATCTCGACCGGCGCCAAATATTTTGAATTTTTAATGGCACAAAAGTTATCCCTGTGGTGCACTCTCCACGCCAGCAATGAGAGCACGGTACAAATATGTCATCATCATTACCGAAATCTGCGATAAAGCAGATTGTGGCACACTCAGAAATGGGTAATATTTCATATGACTACAATTATTTACGACTTTTGTAATTTAGCCTTTAAGTACTCGCGTGGCGTTATATGACGCCAACGGAAGTTTAAAATATTGTAAATTTCATATACTTTTTTCTCCGGAGTTCTACCCCCAAATTATTCTTTTGTCATAGTTTTGAGATATATAAATACCCATTATTATTATTTTTCTATGATAAAGTTTGAAGCTATAATCATTTCAGCAGTACAGCGCGCCATTAAGTTCAAAAGCAAACCCACTTTGACGAGGCAATGGTCGTCGACCCACCTGTAGTGTCTGCTCCAAGAACCCAAAAAATCAAATCAAAAAACAACTTGCATAACCTGCAAAAAACATGTCTGCCAGGAACATCAAAAACCCATTGTAAACTATGTGTACAAATGTAAATTATATTTTCTTGTTTATATTTTTAAAATATTGAAAATGTAATTATGTTGAATTAATAATAAATTGTTTAACATTAACTTAATTTTTTTTTAATTTTTTGCCAAAAGTTAACCGAAAAACATCTATCTCCCGATTTGGCGTCATACGACCACTAACGTCACACAGAGCACGCAAGGACTTAAAGGTTAAAATGTCGGTAACTTTTTTACAAGTAGTGTAAACGATATTAATGATGCAATTACATTGGGAACTTCTCACGTAAACTCAAGTATAAGTATTTCAAAGAGATCACTTTCAAACAACTAATAATTAATTTGGAAAAAACATAACTGTGAGGAATATATTGATAGATAAAAATGGTTCAGTAAATATTGTAACGTTTGTGAAACGAATAATCTGGGTTTGATTCGCATTATATGTATGTACGTCGTTCTATGGATTTTGCTATATTTATTCAAGTTTATGGGTAAACATGTTTTCTGTTTACCAATTCCTGAAATTTACAGTTTTCAATTTAAAAAAAATCATTTCCCTACAGCTATGACACTGCATAAAAGAGATAAAATGCAGAATATTCTTTTATTTTAAATTTTTGATGCATGTATTCAACTATTTCAAAATATAACAAAAATAAAATGAACGAAATCAATTTTTCACTATTATCTTGTACCGTACTAGTTTGTTAAAAGGAAACAGAAAACATTTTCATGGCTTCCTTTTGCACCGATTTTTATCCTTTTTATGATATTGAAATAGTAAGCCTTGAAAATATACTACAATAGTTATTAAAATATAATTTAAATTATTTTTATACTTGTAGAAAACAAGTATTATTATTTAAACAAAATTAACCTCTATTGACATCTTGTCAATATGACAGATAACCGTTGAAATTTCCTATAAGTTACGACTTGATATTTGTTGACACCAATGTATTTGCTTGTCTCATTTAAAATGGAACATAGGGACCGAATTTGACAGTATTACATTTAAATATTGTAAGTAATTTAGCTAAGTCAAAAAATTACTCGAGCACAAGGTACGTACAATATTTTTTCAAAAACTAAATTTAATTTTTAAAAAACAGGTATAATTATTTAACCAAAATTAAGCTCTATTGACATCTTGTCAAATGTCAAATTCGTTCCCTACGAGTTTAATGTATATTTTATACTTTGCCTAAATTAATAAATCTTGATTTATTTACAGTTAAGTATTATTTCTACCTCCCGCTACCCTTGGTAAGGGAGGTATAGGTATCGTGTTAAAAATCACATATGAGATTTTAGTAAATGACCACGTTTTAAGGTTTCAAGAATCCAATTTTAACATTTTCACGATGATGTCTGTATGTGTGTGTGTATGTGTGTGTATATGTGTGTGCATGTGTATGGATTTTGTCTTCGGTCTAATTCAAAAACTATCATTCATAAAATTCTGAAACCTTGTATTTATACCCTATTCTAATATAAAAAGAACCCATTAGATTTTGGTGTAAATCGGATAACCGGAAATGGCACTTTACCGGAAGCTCATAATGGTTTTTCTTCAAAAAATACCATTAAATGCCATTTTTTCGCATTTTGTCATTATGAAAATTAAAGACAATTGAATTTTCTACAGTAATACATTAATACTTTTTCTATACATTTTACAGATAAATTTAAAAATATTTTTTTTATGAGTCCCGAAGCCTAAGATAAACACAATTCCTTTGTTACACAGTTCATATTTCAAATGAATGTAACTGATAGTAAATGTCACTGTCAAAAAACTAATCACTTCAAATTAATAATAGTTACATTTTAAAAAGAAAATAGTAAATAAAGAAATAGTTTTATGCAATGGAACAGTTTGCAGCGCTAGTAAATACGTAGGTATGTATTTAAAATAATAAAAATTAAATAGCGGGAGGTTTTGTGTTGGCCACATCAGATTTTTTTTATTTTAACTTGAATAAATGTTTGGAAAAATACCTGTTGCCATTTCTTTCACGATCATGGTACATACTTGAGTAAAAATTCGTCAGTTAATTCTAATATTTTAAATTTAAGGTTAAGCAACCCTGCTGACATCATTCATTCTGGATTCGAACTCAAGACCTACAGAGTCATTAAAAAAAAAACACTACTGAAGTTAAGTTTCAGTTCCATCACCACATCAGTACGTCAGCGGAAGATAGAACTTTCATAAATATTTCTACATGAGACGTACCCGCCCCACTCCCATATAACGTATAGGTGCTCACCGAATTGATAAAAATCAAATAGGAAATAGGAATAACGTTTTGCTTTTAAAAAACGTAACCGTGTGGTGGCAGCAGCAGAAGCAGTAGCTTGGCATCGAAATTTCGATTTGTGTTATTTCTGACAGATCCAAGGTTTGTCGGTTTACTTCTTCACTTTACAATCAATACTCGCGCGGAATCCTGACCTCACCGCGTTTTTAAAATCATACGCTATTTACTGGATTTCCATCCATATACAAACCAGAATCTTCAATTTTCCTCACCAGCAAACATAAATCCAAAAATTATCTGAATGAATATTAAATCACACAATACAAATAAATATATCAGTAGGTACCTATTTATAAATCATAGGAAGTGCATTAGTAAAATTTTCTTTTTTCTGTCCTATCAATTTTAGAACAAAGGCAGGGATGGGCACGTAAAGTACGTCACGTATTATACGTTATTTTTTACGCGTAAAAAATATTTTTTACATGGATAATATTTGAAAATTTTTACGTAGATAACGTAAAATATTATTACCATGAGCATATTTTTTTTTATAAAGATATTTTCTTTTATACTGTAATGAATATTCCAGAACAAGCAGTCCACGTGACATCAATATGTTTCTTTGATTCAGACAAACAATTAGGTGCCTTCAAACTATCAACGTTCAGGTGTAGAGAAATATATTCCTGAGACATAACGTCAAACGGCAAACTCTAAACACATTTTACGTCAAAATTAGACCAAATACGTAAATTTGCTATGTAAATTTTAGGCAGTTTTGTAAAGAAATAAAATTTGAAGACATTTAAAAATAGACGGCGAATAAAATAATTTGTAAAACTAAAATTTCATTTTCAATTTATTAATTATTAATAACATATAGTTTCAAATAGTTTGAAATATATTAAAATCGTTAGCTCCACACTTACTGAAAATGAATTTTATGTCAATTTATCCATAGCTTCAGCATGTTTTTTTTTTAATATTTTACTATAATTTCAGTCTTTTTCTTATAAACTCATCATAGTTTCCGTCATTTTAGAATATATTTATGATAGGAATAAGGAAAGTTACTGTAATGTGACATTTGTAAACAGCAAGTCATCTAGTGTCGTTATGAAGAACTAAAATTATACATTATCTACGTTTTCTACTTATTTAACATTTTTAACGCATTTTTTACACGTAAACGTAAAAAATATTTTTTTACGCGTAAATGCGCATCTCTGAACAAAGGTAAATAAAATAAATATATCATCACGGCATATTACCCATTTCTAGGTGTGCCAATCTGCTTTGTCACAGATATCGGTAATGATGATGACATATGTGTATCGTGTGAGCGTTTACCACGCGTCACCC
Organism: Ophonus ardosiacus; assembly: GCA_943142095.1. Classification (NCBI taxonomy): domain Eukaryota; kingdom Metazoa; phylum Arthropoda; class Insecta; order Coleoptera; family Carabidae; genus Ophonus; species Ophonus ardosiacus. The sequence continues at coordinate 43,037,746 of OW964833.1, read as the reverse complement.
CACGAGCACTCATTGCTGGCGTGGAGAGTACACCACAGGGGTCACTTTTGTGCGATTTAAAATTCGAAATATTTGGCGACGGTCGGGATCGAACCCGGTGAACAAACGTGTGAATAGATAAAATGTTCTGATTTAAAAACTGCACCAAATGGCGCCTAAATTTATTGATATAATAGATTCTTGTCACGAGATAAACATAAAAATAAAATATCCGTTTTTAAGCTTTTTACAGAATACCATGCACGACAAAACATACAATTCAATTAAACGTATTGTTTGACTTTGACAAACAAAAATTTATTAATTGGTATTTAATTGTCAACATTATTCAATTGAGTTTTTTCAGCAATGGTACATGTATCCATGGTTACTGATAATTAATTTAATGAAATTAATAATTATTAAAACTTAATAAAAATGTTTAACATTTTGTGCTATTGCTCATGGAACTCTTAGCTAAAAATTATAACTTTTATTCGCAATCGAAACGCATGTAATAGTATATTATAGAACAAGTTTTATAAAACATGTTTTTTCGCACGCATCAAAATTTAGAAAACTAGCCTTGGCGAGTTTTCTAATTTACAAGTGAAAGCTGAAGAAGAAAGAAGGAATTGTCAAGTGCAATTTACATAGCGCATGTCCATGTTATAATTTTATTGGGTTTATAGAATCTTTTCAAAGGAACTTTTGGTATGGAATTTGTAAAAAATAGTATGTGTTCGTGTTATAATTTTATTGGATATATAAAATCTTTTCCAAGGAACTTTTTATAGCATTTATCCATTTTTATTTCAATACTTTTATTTCTAAAAATTCGCACATTGTTCAAATACTATAAAAATGCGTACACTTACCTAACATTCTCTTTACAATCAAATAATAGTACTACCAAATTTATATCTACACCCATTTTTGAATTATTGCCCCAAAAGTCAATATAACCCATATTCAGATAAAAACTTCAAAATTTTCAAAAATCTAATTTTTATGTTTCTAGATACTTCTCAATGCGCTGATTCCAAATTTTGAAACCGCAATTCGATATCTCTTTTCGTTCTCGAGATATTTAGATTCGAAGTTTTGCTCAAAACTGCCCATTTTTGGGTAATATCCCAAAAATGGGTCAAGGTATGAATTTGGCGACAACACCATTCGATTCTACGGACAAAAATACATAAGTATAGCAATTTTCATAATTTTTGTCCAACCGGTTCATTTTTTATGAATAAAAGTTTGAAAACCCCTAAAAATGGCCAAAATCTGAAAAAATCGTAAGGGGTACACCTTAGATTTTTGCGATTTTTGGCCATTTTCAGTTATTTTGCTTTAGAGATTGTATGCGGTGTTCAAAAATTCTGAAAATTGGTGTACTTATGTAATTTTGCCCGTAGAATCGAATGGTGTTGTCACCAAATTCATATCTCGACCCATTTTTGGGTTATTACCCAAAAATGGGCAGTTTTGAGCAAAACTTTGAGTCTAAATATCTCGAGAACGAAAAAAGATATCGACCTGCGGTTTCAAAATTTGGAATCAGCGAATTGAGAAGTATCTAGAAACATAAAAATTAGATTTTTGAAAATTTTGAAGTTTTTATCTAAATGTGGGATATATTAGCTTTTGGGGCAATAATTCAAAAATGGGTAGAGATATAAACTTGGTAGTAATATTATTTGATTTTAAAGAGAATGTTACGTATGTGTACGCATTTTTAGAGTATTTATATATGAGTACATAATGTATATTCATGTGATAAATTTATTGGATTTATAGAATATTTTCCAAGGAACTTTCTGGATGGAATTTGTAAAAAAATTGTATTATGTTCGTATTAAAATTTTACTGGATGTATAGAATCTTTTCCAAAGAACTTTTGGTATGGGATTTGTACAATATACATCAAATTAACGGAAGGTCTTGTGCCTTACATAATATCTTAATCACTTTTTTGTGTAACTTTGCAAATACATGAATAAAATGCACTGTTCCATTAACTTGATACACTCTGTATACCCTATAGTAAACTTAAAATGTTACTTTTTCAATATTTTCGAATATTATTCTTTTTTCTAAAAATCAATAATTCAAAGAAAAACGTTCATAAAAAGAGACTGGATAATAAAGAAGAATGCGAATACTGAAATATATAGCAGAAGTAATTTATTGTTTACACTCAAGCAGAAAGCAATAGGAAGTATGATTAAAATTTAATAGTATTACAAGACTGCTGCAACTAACTTGAAGTTAAAAGATGAAAGCATTACTCGAGTAATGCTATGTAAATATTTTATATATTCATTGTACTTTTCTTACTTCGTTCCGCCACAAGAACTAAGCTGCAAATAAATAAACCAAAATAGAGAATAGGTATAAAGTAACGAATAGAGTATTTTTCAATCTTATAACTTAGTTCCAAAGTCTCTAGTAAAATTACAATTTACTTATTTGAAAATAATCGCTATCTACTTTAATAACGGAGATAATTTCTTGTTCATATTTGCGTGATCATCCTGTATATAAATAATCAATTATTCGTACATATTTTATGTGATAAAACCTTTAAATAATTAAATAAATATATCATCACGGCATATTACCCATTTCTGGGTGTGCCAGTATCTACAACACATGTAGACATCGGTAATGATGATATATTTTACCGTGTGGGCGCTTACCAGGCGTCACCTCACGGGTACTCATAGCTGGTGTGGAGAGTACATCACAGGGGTCACTTTTATGCCATTTAAAATTGGAAATATTTGGCGTCTGTCGGTATCGAACCCGGTTCCCCCAGGTTCGCGACCAGACACTCAGGCACGCGGCCACGGGACCCCATAAAACCTTTGTTATTAAATATATGTATTAATAATAATAATATTTATTCAAAACAGCACAAACGTACAAGAATAAGTAACAGAATTATGTTACATAATTAACAAAAAAAGTTGGAGCTTCTGTGCGCAAGAGATCAACTGAGCTTGCAATTCCACGAACATCTTTGCGGAGTATTTTAAAAAGACCTTAAATTGCACCGTTATAAAATTCAATTATTTCAGGGACTGATACCGAATGATTTGAATTTACGCTGTGTTTCTGCTTTTGCAATTGTTACATTTCCTTTTCGGACGAAGCTCATTTTCATTTAATGGGCATGTTAATAAACAAAATTGCCGGAATTGGGTATAGAAAAATCCTAAATCAAAACATCAAAAGCCTCTACATTCTCCAAAAGTTACAGTATGACCAGAAATTTCAGCTAAGGGGCTCATAGGCCCCTATTTCTTTGAAAACAAGCAAAGCGAGGCTGTAACCGTAACTTCCGACCGTTACACAACAATGTTACATGAAGTTTTCTTCTCGGAATTGCAAGCTTTTGAAGCCTAGAACACCCAAGACATGGTTTCAACAAGATGGCGCCATATGCCATACGTCTAACCAATCTTTGGCTAGAGGGAATATTCCATGGCCTCCCAGGAGTCCTGACTTGACTCCTCCTGACTTTTCCTCTGGGGATACTTAAAGTTTCAGGTTTACAATACGAAAACAGTAGTGACAGCCCGCACTTTAGAATTCTATCATATGAAGCATTTGTTTTTGCTTTTCGCAACGAAGCGAAGATTTGGTAGCATGCGTGTCTCAAAATATTCGCCTGCAAGCGTTCGACTTGAGGCGAAAATATTAAACTAACGTCATTATTTGTCACAATTCAATTCGTACTCAATTCATATATTTGTTGTATGCAACTGTCATAATATTTTCTATTTTAATAGTATAGAATCCAAAAATTCCAGAAGAATATAGAATTCTAAAGTGCATGCTTCCAAGATTCGTAAAAGTAAAATTGCATTCGCCTGTTTTCTATGATAGAATTCTAAAGTGCGTACAGCTACGACAATCCAATGAAAAGAGAATATCCAAGAAGGAATAGCTGCTATTCCACGCTCAATGTATCAGCGGATTTTCTCAAATTTGAGGTCCATAGATTTGAAGAGTGTTTGTAGCGCGATGGCGCACACCTGGTTATTTTTAAGAAATGGTTTTCCCAAGTGTTTACTTTAATATAAAATATTAAAAAATCGATGAAGTTTATAGTTTTGTATTTTTTGAATAATTTTACACAATGTTCTCGAGGACTTTGATTCTCTAGTTGGACGACTTATATTTGAAATTCGATCGGAATATGCAATGAAACAGCGCTTTATTGTTCTCATCTATTCTTACTCGTAAAGAATAGTTTGATTATTCTCTTGTTTTGTGTTAATATGCGATTGGCGTTGATTTGAAATTGAAAGAAAATGAAATGGAATGGGTATGTTTGCTGTTAGTACAGCGCAAACTGTGAAATAGAGCTTCGTCTCGAGAAAGAGTCAACACTTGAGTAAAATAAAATTCCAAGCGCATGCAATCTGCAGTTTGACAATCACTTAAAGCGGATTTTTCACATTTCTTCGTACTGCAGTAAACTCCACTGCTGACTTCATCAATACAAACTCCATCCTTCACGTTCAACTATCTCTTTCAGCACAGTAAATTAAGTTGTATAATTAGTGATGGACAATTTCAAATTGAATGATGGGGAATAACTCCTAGGAATTTCAAGAAAAAATCTTTAAAAATTTCCCAAGAAATTTCAAATATTGCGAAGGACCACAATTTTTGTTGACAGAGTAGGGATAGTAAACAGACAAGCTTGCAAATTAAAGAAAAGGTGGCACTGTCTAATATTTTATAAAAAAAAATATAGTTAACTACAGCAAATATATATATACAGTATTGGCCAGAAAGATAGCAACTTAAAAAAAATTCAATTGCTCTAATGTAAAAACTGGGATTTCAGAAATAAATTACTGCAGTATTAGTGTCTTGAACCAAATTTAATTTACATTAAAATAATTTGCATTATATTAACAAAAATTGATTCACTTGATAACAATTGGAGATTTTATCAATCGAAACTTTGTGTAACTCAAAAAAAAAATCTTTTATTTGGACAAAAATAAAAATAGCAACTTTTATAAAATTAATATAAAAACTAAATTTTCTAATATTTAGTATAATAACCGGAACCACGAGAATTTATTACTTCTTCTCGTTTCATCATGAATTCAAGAAATTTTGTTATTACATTTCTATCAATTAATCTTAGTTCATCACTAAATAATACTCTTTTCCACATGTCAGTTGTTCAGTTTACATGATTTTCTGAAAAAAAAATAATCGGGTCTTCACGTTCCTCTTCGAAAGAAGTGGTTTCTTTGCAGACCGACGACTATAAAGTTCTCCGGCAACTAATATTCTTCTTCCCTGTCTTTTTTTGTCTACTGGAAATTGTAGAAGGCTCAATATTACCCTTCCTTTGAAAATGGATTATTATTCGTGCTATTGTAGATTTATGCAAATTAAAATCTTATTACGACCCATAATTTTGAAGTACTAATTTATATTTTTTAAACAATTATACGATATAAACGTTGAAATTGAGAAAATAAAGACATTCATTATGTAGTTGCTATTTTTATGTCCAGACAAAAGTAAGAATTATGCAAATTAAATAAATTCTATAAATTTAATATAAATTATTTTAACATAAAATAAACTTATTTTACGAGGTTATTCTTTATGTAATTTATTTTCAATATTCTTATGTTCACTTCACAGAAATAGAATTTTTTTAAAAGTTGCTATCTTTATGGCCAATACTGTATATTATCCTATATAATAAATTTGAAATATACACCTATTGTTCATTTTAAAGTAGCCACCATTGCTATCTCGCTAAATGTCACAGCTACACACTTAGTTAAATTAGCAAACAAATTTTATTTTTATATATGAGACTATTTTAATGAACTAAACAAAACTTTTTCAACCAGATATTTTCAAAATATTGTAACATGGGGGGTCTGCTAAGGTGATGTTGGAGGTAGATATGCTCGTCGTAGCGCTTCACTTGTTTATTTACCCTTTCCGACGATGACTTGAACACTTGAGGATGAACACTAACACTGTAACTTCAAATAAATTATCTATCAAATAAAAAATCTCAAAATATTTTTCTTTAAATTTTTTTTTCCTTGCATTACTGCCAAAACGGCTTTCTCAGTTTTATGAACAAAAAGTTATTACCTTGATGTCCTTTCCAACTACTGGAGGTTTGTCAGTGTGTTTTTGAAGCACTCTGTATCTGACACCGTACGTGTATATCTTTTAGTTCTCAAGATCGCCATATTATGTTATATGTTATCGTCACCCTCTAATCGTTTCATTGTATATATCTCCACGATTCTGCTTCTAATACAAATTATTGTAACAAGCTAGTTGTTATATGTTGGTTGAAACATTCCCAAGGCGACGTTTTAGTAGAACTATACCACATCTCTAACCACTCAACTAACTTATGCCAAGTTCATGTTGATCGCGGTGCATGGGGAAGCAATTTCACCTGTTTCTCTATCATATCTACTTGCATTTTAATGGTGCAAATTCTTGACCTTTTCAAGTTTTAATGAAGCTGCAGACTGCAGTTTATTGTCAAGCTCGGATTCTGGCAAAGTGTTGTTTTTTAGCAAGAAAGATATCGATTACTAAAGTAGACTTCGTATCAGAGTAAGCAGATTATTAATTGGGGATATATTTAGAATTGAGGTTATTGGCCTTTTTCTAAATGATCGGTTGTTTTTCTGGTTCTGAAATTCCGAATTCGCATCCGATGTAATTTAATTATTTATTGCGCAAAAAAATATTCCTAAATATATATATATATACAGTGTGTTAATTAAGAACCTGGCCATAGGCGTTTAACATGGGAAAACAGTTTTTCTTTCCGCAAAAGTCCCCAATTAATTTTAGACAAAAACGTTTCAAATAAATGTTGTAGATATTAATATTCTACCCCTAAATTACTAAACAGATTTATTTTTTCACGTTTAGTAACTTGTAAAATCTAATTTGAAATTGTATAAATATTGCTCACTTGTAGCGATACCCATGAAATTGAAACAAAATTAGAAAGAAATTCATTTCGTTTGAACTGTCAGAAATTTAATTTTATAGATAGAATGTGAAAAAATAATACTAATAAAAGTTATTTAAGTATTAGATTTTAAAAATAATACCTGTGTAGTGATTTAGGTGCAGAATTGAACTTTTAATTTCTGACAGTTCAAACGACACGCATTTCTCTGTAATTTTATTTCAATTCCATGGGTATCGCTAGAAATGAGAAATATTTTTATACAATTTCAAATTAGATTTTACAAGTTACCAAACGTGCAAAATTAAAACTGTTTGCTGATTTAGGCGTAGACTATAATTATCTGTATCACTTATTTGAAACATTTTGTCTAAAATTAATTGGGGACTTTTGCGCAAAGAAAAACTGTTTTCCCATGTTAAACGCCTATGGCCAGTTTTTTAATTAACACACTGTATATATATATTTCTCATTACGAAATTTGAATATACCAGTCTCTGATGATAATGACGTGCCGGATTTCGCTTCCTGCAAAAAGTGGATGTAAACTTCGCCCATAACTTTGTAATTTAAACTATAGATCTAAAATGAATAGTCAGGAAAATAGCTATTTGTCCCTATTTTTTTTAATCACCCTAATAATAAAATGTTTACTACTTTCAAAATCCTATTTTTCTGTGTGTTCAAAAAACTTTGTTGCAAAATACTTTTAAAAAAAATGGAGCTTTGATCTGAGAATTAATTTACACAATTCTCTACTTTGTTGCTGTGAAGTTTGTAAAATTCAAATGTGCGATATAAAAGTCATGTATCTATGTTTTCATTAACCGTACACTCGCAGCCACAAAATGTTTGCGTCAGCATGTTGCTGATGCTGAACGCTGAACAAACGAGCACAAGCTTCTTTTCTCTACTCACTCCTTCATTGGAATGGATGGAAAATGACATGCCAGGTCCCACAAAGGATCCGGCGTTGTATCGTATATAGGGAAATGTTATACTCGCAAGCTTATGACAGCGAAAAGATAAAAATACTACCTCTCTCTCACTCATAAAAAATAAATTTTAGACAGGATGTTATGACTGCGGAAAATAAAAATATGGTGGAGATTACAGCTATCTTTAAAAGGTCTCGTTTTCGTCAATGCGAAGGCGAACTTGCACAAATGTTTTATCATCGCCGTTTTTACTGATTTTGAATTCCAAGACAAAATAATACAATTTTAATATATTAAAATATACGATTTTTAGTTTCACAAAATTATAAATAATTATATTATAAATGAACAGACAAGCTTTAATCATTCATCCTTAATGAAGTTTCTAGAAACGTTATAATAATTTATTTTTTATTATTTTTGGGTTATTTAGATACTGCAAAATTTCTTTACACAAAAAAATAACATTTACTGACATACGGGGTGTTAAAAAATAATTGTCACAAATTATGAGGGCATATAGTACTGACTAAAATAAGTAAGAAAAGTTTAATCAACATGGGTCCGATCTTCAACTGTTTTTGAGAAAAAGGCCATTTTGTATTAGAATAAAAAAAAAACTATCTAAGATAGTGGTCGAACAAAATTTTGTCTATGCCAGTAAATAGATTATAAGAAAACAATAACATATTATGTGAAACATTTTTTTCACTTTCTAATAGTTATTTGAAAACTAAATATTGGCCAAGGGCGCCACAACTTTTGTCTTAGTACAATTATTCGATTTTTTTTGTGAAAAACAAACACATCTAAGATGACCTCTGAAAGGTAAACAAAATGTCTCATTTAATCAAAGTTACAGTTTTCGAGATAGGAGAGGTAAACACCGAAAAAACTCATTTTTCATTGCCTTTTATCTCGGGAACTATTGAAGATCGGACCCATGTTGATTAAACTTTTTTTACTCATTTTGGTCAGTAGTATATGCCCTCATAATTTGGGACACTTGTTTTTTAACACCCTGTATATTATTTATATTTGTCATTTTATATAATTATACAATTTTAAGTTTTTATATAAGATCTGATGATGCTACTGTATTAGCGAAACTAGTCATCGACTATTAAAATTTTTGTAAAACTAAAACCCGTGTATTTTAAAATATTAAAATGAATAATAAGTTTCACCAAGTAAGAGCTGAAATAATTAAAGAAAATAATACAACACACAAAAGGTATCTTAGTTAAAAGGCGACAGGTTGTAAATCGCAAAATTTAGATTTGATTCTGACCTGAATCAAATATGGATTTCCTTTCAAACGTTATAAAGTCCTGCTGCAGAATATTTTAATATGATTACCTTTTTCAGAATAGCACTCAGCATTATATATCACCCTTTTATTCATTGTCTAATGTAACAAATTTAAAGGAAAATTTTGGATGTGGCCAGCACATTATCTCCCGCCGTTTAATTTTTATTTCATTGAAACACATTTAACAATGCCACATACATATATACATACAGTCTAATATGAACGAAGTTTCTAATAGTAGAAATAACTTTGCTAAATGTGAACTATTATGGAGCAGAGGTAGTGCGGAACTTATCTGCAAATATTGTTAATGATGTTATGAAATTGGATTCTACAATCTAATAAAACCCCGATTCATAAATTTAGAGAAAAGTGTTCGTTTGTCTTGTTGAAAGTATTTCCTTGTTTTGCGGTGATATTTAATATTTAACTCTAACTGGAGTTTATAGTTTGAATTGTGACAGACGAAATGATATTTTTGTGGTTCGGTGTGAATTGTGGTTCCTGGTTGCACTGTTCTCGGCTAATTAGATCTCGGTGAGCTAATTAAAACAGAAAGCTATCTTTTACTTGTGGCGCGAATATAACCTTTGACCTTGACTCTGATGGAGATGTTGGTTTGACCTATTTACTTCTCGTATCATCAAATCTGACAGCTATTTTTTACGTGACTTCCACGGCAAGAAGCGAGAATTTTCGGTTTTAAATAGCAGATAACGAGAAACACGACTTCTTTTAAATTGTTTCAAATCTATATCAAATAGGATCATAAACCTTTATCAAAATTTAACTATCTTCCTTTATTATAAGCTCCTTTTAAACAGTTAACTTTTTAAAATTCAGAACCGCTAAGGATTCAATGAGATCATGCACGACTTTTTTTATAACTTTAATCGATGGAGTAGTGAAACATATTAGACCCGTATTTTTATTTATTCCACGGGACTACGAAAATTAGTAATTATTGCAACAATGGATAGTAAAGATTACCTCGATATATTTAAAACAAATTTACAATAAAGTGCCGAAAAATAGGTCCTTAACAGACAATTTTAATTTCATGCCTCAGAAAAATTCGACAAATAATTCGCGACTATAAGAGAATGTGTACTGTATAATACTAAAAATATGCTTAATCATCCCTCACAGTTTCCGGTCTTTAAACAGATTGAGAAAGTGCGGAAAATTCTTAAAATAAATAAGAATATAAAGCAAAAAAAAATTAAAATTAATTACAAGTAAAATGTGATAGCATTATGTTTGGGGCTATATTATCTCAACTGGTGTACGAAAATTAGTAATTATTGCAACAATGGATAGCAAAGAGTACCTCGATATATTTAAAACAAATTTACAATAAAGTGCCGAAAAATAGGGCCTTAACAGACAATTTTAATTTTATGCATCAGAAAAATTCGACAAATAATTCGCGTCTATAAGAGAATGCGTACTGTATAATATTAACAATATGCTTAATAATCCCTCACAGTCTCCGGACTTTAACCAGGTTGAGAAAGTGCGGAAAATTCTTAAAATAAATAAGAATACAAAGAAAAAAAGAATTTAAAATTAATTACAAGTAAAATGGCAGAATATAATGCCATCGGTGACCAAAAATTTGGTAGATTAAATGACTCATCGCTTAGTTACTGGTGGAAAAACCAAAGGAAACCCCTCCAAATATTACATTTCTTTATGCAACATAAAAAATAGCTTATTATTTAAATGTTTTGGTTATCGTACGGAGACTTTTTTGTCATGAAATTATGAATACTTTCAATGTTTCCCCCATAATATAAAAACATTAAGTAAATTATTTGTTTATTTTATATTTATAATAACGTAATATACTGCGTTTCATTTTGGATTAAAAGGAAATTAAATATATTGGGTTTTAGACTGCTATTTTTCCTAAAATACAATAAAACTATTATCGTACGGAGACTTTTTTATATGACTGTATAGGCCTCTCCGTTTGTGGACAATTTTCACTTCTGTGGACCACGTGGTATCAATGTGAGGACTCACATTTCACATAGTCTCGTCGAATAAACAGGACAAGACTTGTATCTGATTACATAAAATGCTCGCGCTTGTGTGATTAGTGTCCCAGTGATAATTTCCAACCAACCAGTCCAAACTGAAGGAAATAACGCAGAAATTATGGAACACGTCCTTCAAACGCGTACAAGTAAAAATTGTTGTGTTGTTTGTTACGCCAAAATAAAAGAAAGACAAGGAAGAAATATCGTGTAAAATAAATGTCCACGTTCGAAATAGCAGTGCGACGGTTGTAAAAAAATATCGTGTGCCTTGGTTTTTTACTGCTCACACGATCAAAGTTAAGCATTTTTTGTAGTTTTTGGATATGTTCGTTTATTCGTATGTATTTTTCCATAAATAAAGCTATAATGTCAATATGAATGGTCACTATTACTTATTTTTAATTAACAATGCTGTAAAACTGAGACAGTTTACAAAAATCATCGGACCACAAACATACCGGATGTAACACGAAAAACGGGCCATAGGCGTTTAACGTGGGAAATCATTTTTTCTTTGCGCAAAACTGGCCGATTAATTTTAGACAAAAATACTTCAAATACGTGTTGTAGAGAATTAAATTCTGCACCTCAATCAATAATCATATTCTGTTTTGTACGTCTCCTAACCGTGATAATTGAATTAAAAATATTATCAATGTTACTTTATGGCGTTACCCATTGTATTGAAATAAAATTACAAAAAGTAACAAATATAAATAAGAAAATAATTTCATTGTTTTTGTAACTAGGGAGCTTCTGAATGGTGATTGGCGGAAAAAATGTCACGTAACTAATGAATTATATTCCCAGTAATTTCGGTGCGGAATATTGCCTATTTGGAATTCTTAAAATGTTTTGGTCCATGTATCAAGTGTGCTTTAAATATATACGGCCACATGGGTCTAAATGCAGACGTGCTATGCTGGTCACGTTCAACAGAGGTCAATAACATTTCTAAATTACTTTTATTTTAAATGAATCAAGCCAATATTTTTAACTGAAATTTAATACAAAACAATTTTACAAAATTGAAACAGAATATTACAAGGAAATAGATAAGTACAATTAAATAGTTTGCAGATAATTACTCACAATTAATTATACAAGTTTTTTATAAATACTTAACATAAAACATATTTTGATCTGCGTAGATATTTAATTATTTTAATTTTTTCTTATTTATTTTTAGTCTCACTATTATTCAAATATCAAACTGATTAAAACAAACCTTGACTTATTGAAATACTTGTAATATTGAAAAATGTAATAATACTTGAATAATAAAAATTAAAGTTTTATTAAGAAAATAATAATTTTAGCAATACCTCAATATAAACAAAAATGTAATATGCAGCAGAGACCCTTTAATCCGAATTAAGTTAATTCGAACATTGGGTAGAAATAGATAATCTGAACAAAGGCTCTTTAGTATGATATGATCTGCGGGAAAAATTTCTACGAAATGTTTTTATTTCTTAATTTCACCGTTATTTTTTTCTCTAAAGTAACGTATTAAATATTGCAAAACTTTCTGAATTGACGTTATTTACACATATCTCTACAAATTCAGTTATCCGAACAAATCCTTAATCCGTATACCCCTTTACATTTAGCAATTCGGATTAATTGGTCGCTGTACTGTACAGGTATTATTGTATTTCATAAATAATTAGAAAATACTTGGGAATAAAGTGGCTCTGATTATTGGAAACTTGGATTTCCGGAGCTCGGATTGATGAAATTCTATTGTACATGCAAACATTCACGAAGCCCCGAAGTATAAGTCAAGAAAATTGGTTCTTCACTCTTTTTTACCAACATTAGGCCTTGTACAAAAAGTAGGTCCATTTTAGGACTTGCCGCGTTACATTTCAACAATGTTCGGAATTTGTAATAATTATATTATTTCTACAATGTTAGATTTGGTACATAGAACTTTTTCACGCGATAATTTTACATAATATTTTTATTGACACTTCAAATTCTTAAATAGGGTTCGGCACTATTTTATTTATTATTAAATTGAAAGCAACACTTATAAGAATATGTAGATATGATCACAATAATTTTTGTGCTCTTTATTTTGAAATATGCGCCTTTAATAATCAATTTAATGAAATAATTAATAAAAATGCACTAATATAATAGTAATTCAACAAATGGTTAGCAAATCTGAATTCGGGAGTTCATAGGAGCGCATATGTTCTTTTAACCTAAAGTTGAAATTCCAACCAGTCTGTCCAATATATACAACTTCACAGTTTTTACTGTTTAATTTATGTACACCAGATTTATCTAAATAATTTATGGAATCTTTGTTATTAAAAATGCAATTTGACAGTTTTTTATATGGTTTGAAAGATACAGTTAAATTGTGCTTACTTAAGATGTTACCAACCTGTTCACTAATTTTAGCAAAGTATGTTTTGATTTGATTTTTTAACCGTTTGTAAGACAACAATCACCTGTGGAAAAATCAAAAACAGTAATTTACTTCGTAGAAAAAGGCATGAAATTAAACTTGTTAGAAGTTTTGAGAATTTGCAAATTCAAGGTAACCCAGATATTACTTCATTGAATAACGAGACAGACTTACTCTTGTTGTACTTAGCCAATCATATATTTCCTCAAATTGTTTTCTTTATTCAATGTCATTTTTAAAATTATTTGTCTGATTATGACCGAACTGGTCCAAACTAGTTACAAAATATTCAACAAATTAGTGATATTTACAAAGTAGACACATGTAGACATCGATAATGATAATGATATATTTTACCGTGTGGGCGGCTACCAGGCCTCACCTCACGGGCACTCATAGCTGGTGTGGAGAGTGCACCACAGGGATCACTTTTGTGCCATTTTTAAAATTGGAAATATGTCTACATGTGTTGTAGATACTGGCACACCTAGTAATGGGTAATATGCCGTGATGATATATTTATTTATTTATTTTTATTTACAAAGTAATAAGTATAGTTTTATTTCTTGATAAATGTTCTAATTTGTCACTATGGTAAAGGACCTCACTTTAAGGATATGAATGTACCATTTTTACCGAAAAAATTATTAGATAAAGCAGTGTTTTCAGAAAAGGTATCTTAATATTCAGTTTATTTAGTTTAAAGGGGTAAATTAGTATTATAGTATGTATTCCTTAGCGCGATGAGTATATTTGTAAATTAATTAATTAACATTGCTCTGGGGATATGTAGGTATAGTGTGCGGATGAGCTACATGGTGCCAACTCATCTTCGTAATGCTTATGTATCTTGTTCTTATTATTAAGATTATATTACAGCTGTTAGTATACATAATAGGTCGATTTCGGCATGGACTGTACGGCTAAATTGAAGACAATACGAAGTTGAATTACGTCAAACTGAAAGAGAATAATTATGCCCTGAAAATTCAACTAAAATCTTCCTATTGTTATCATGATGAATAGTTTCTACTATTTATTTCCCATTTAGGTATACGCTCGGATCAATTATTCATATTTAGACTATGTTGACAGCGAAATAAATAATTTATTACGATTTTTACCTTTATGAAATTAAATAAAAACATAATTTTCTACAAAAACCACATATAGAAATTTTATAATCTTACGAATAAGAAAAATTCTCAAAGTAATAAATTAAATAAATGAAAATAGAAAAGAAAAATTTTGCAAAGTTAACTCTAATTGGAATAGCTGTGACAACTGATTGGTTTACTGTGCATTAGAGAACATTAATAGAAACTACTCTACGAATTGAAAACAAAGTGAATTCTTGAGTGAAGCGCTGACGTGTAAACCTTCACGTGGAATGAACACACAAAGTTCATTTCCTCACTCAGTAAATTGTGTAGGACTGGTATTTTAATTGGTTAGATTAGTTATGTTATGTTTGTTACCTGTTCTGCTGTTTCGGTTAGTTGAGAAGATTTGCTAACTTTGCTAAGTTTAGATATGTTAGTGCGGGTTAGTCATACGAGCGAGTTTGGAATACAAATTCAAACAATACGGAAAGGTATTTTTGGAAATTAGGGGCTAAATTGAATCTACCTGTCTGCATGTTTAATTATTTCAAAGTTCATTGCAATCACGTTTACCGGTCACACATGCTTAACGTTACATTAAATGGTATTTATTTTCATCATTTGTAAATCTGCCAAGCCCATGAACGATTCGTACTACTGGAAAGACTCAGTGGTGGATTTCCCATTAGGCTAATTAGGCCGAAGCCTGAAGCTTATAATAATAGAAGAGCTCTGTAGGCCTTATAGGTCCATGGCTTTTTCATATTTCTTTCCATTCTAATCTGTTCAGAGTCTTTATTTCCCAGTTTTTTATATTGAGTCTATTTAGTCTTTAAATACGGAGTCACACCACTTTCCCTTAGGATGTCCTATTTTCTTCTTTATTCCTGTCCTTCCTTTGAAAACCTTCTTCACTATTCTGTCCTAGCTGCATTATACAGTATTGGCCATAAAGATAGCAACTTTTAAAAAATTTCTATTTCTCTCATAAAATGTCGAAGAACTTTAATTTGCATAAATCTACAATAGCACGAATAATAATCCATTTTCGAAGGAACGGTAATATTGAGCCTTCTACAATTTCTAGTTGACAAAAAAAAAACATCAAACCGAAGCGACAGAATGATAAAACACATATCGTTAAAAATCCGTTGTTATCATCAAAGAAAATTTTAGGCTTTCTACTAAGTAATGTTAAAGATAAAATATCTTCAAGACAGGGAAGAAGAATATTAGTTGCCGGAGAACTTTATAGTCGTCGGCCTGCAAAGAAACCACTTCTTTCGAAGAAGAACGTGAAGGCCCGATTATTTTTTTGCAGAAAATCATGTAAACTGGACAACTGACATATGGAAAAGAGTATTATTTAGTGATGAACTAAGATTAATTGATAGAAATGTAATAACAAAATTACTTGAATTCATGATGAAACGAGAAGAAGTAATAAATTCTCGTGGTTCCGGTTATTACACTAAAGTTGCTATTTTTACTTTTATGTCCAAATAAAAAATATTTTTTTGCACATAAATCAATTTTTAAGAATAAAACAAGTATTTCGAACTTTCATTGTCTTTATTTTTTTTGAGTTACACAAAGTTTCGATTGATAAAATTTCCAATTGTTATCAAGTGAATCAATTTTTGTTAATATAATGCAAATTATTTTAATGTAAATTAAACTTGGTTCAAGACACTAATACTGCAGTAATTTATTTCTGAAATCCTAGTTTTTACATTAGAGCAATTGATTTTTTTTAAGTTGCTATCTTTATGGCCAATACTGTATGTCCCAACCATCTTAGTCTTTTAGCTTTAATTAAACCGATTATTGCATTGTCACCATATAAACGCATCACTTCCGCATTTGTCCGTTTTCTCACCAACATTTCTTCTTTTCCCACCGAATATTTTCCTTAAAGCCTGAAGCTTACGGCGGTAAATTTTTGGCAAATAATTTTGACAACGAGAAATGTACAATGCACCGATTGCCGATTGAATTATTTCTTATTAATATCTATTACCTATCGAAATACGACAATTTCAGTAGGCGGCAAATAGACCTTTTTCTTACGAAAACATCGCAAAAAATTAGGAGATTTTCAACGAAACAAAATTACCTCCGTCAAATTTTTAACAGTGGCAAATTTTAGGCCGAAAATATTTTAAAGCGAATAATTTGCGAACGTATAGCGACACGGCGATGAATGAATAATTTCTCAGAAATGTTTTATGTCTATCAAAATACAGCACTAATTTCCATTCCACTGTTTTCTCTATTTCAATAAAAAGAGGCGACGAATTGGAAATTTCCAACTAAACAAAATTGTAAAATTTCAATTGAATCTATTACATCGGAATCAATTTTCATTTAACACTGTTGAATATTTTACAGAAAGAAAATTTAGACAAAAATATTTCTAAGTACCTATGATTTACCAAAGATTCTATCTAACCTACGTATACTAAACTGCTATTGTTTTGTCAAAAATATCATTATTTATGTTTAGAAAATAATGGAAACAATTTTGAAAATTATTTGTGAAGTTAAATACAAGTTAATTGTTTTGTTATTGATCATGGCCTACTGTTTTGTGTTATGTTAAATAAAATTTTTCTCAATACTTTTGTTATGCAAGGACATAAAATATTTATATGGTTGAATTCAGAAAAAAGTACTCTGTCGAATAAGCCGAAAAATGTATAATATCCTATTTAAAAAAATATAACTTTGGTTCGTAACTTGAGAACCTGGTTTAATTTTTTTTTCTTCAATAAGTGAATGGCCCCCTTGATCTACTGCGACTTTTATTTGAATGATTTTCTTCTATTCCTAATAATTAAGAAAATAATTCGGGTGTCCCATATCCGTGAAACACCTGTATACCCGAATTCGGGTATAGAGCGTAGCATATACTTTGTTTACAATTTTGTAACAAAAAACGTGATAATTTTTATTAATTGGAGTTAGGTACTGTACTAGTTTGGCTCATAGGTAAGTGATTTTTAATTTACAGTTACGGATGAAACTGTCGACCTCAAAAATGAAGTATGATCGTGCAAAAAGGTTTGTTTTTATACACAAACAAAGAAAAATATAGTTATTACTGGCACTCGAACCTCTTTGCCCGAGTTGTGCAAGCATCACTTTTGTGCGTGAAGTTGAGCCATTGTTGTTATATTTATTGTAGTTTATTCAACCTGTATATTTTGTTGGTATTAATAAATACACAATTAATGATTTTTAAATTCAATGCTTCTGACTCACTATTTAACTTCTTTTGCAGATTCCGCAAGTGAGCTATGCTTCTACTAGTACCGAGCTATCTGACAAATCCAGATTCGAGTACTTCAGCCGTGTGGTGCCTCCAGATAACTTCCAAGCACAAGCTATGGTGGAAATCGTTCGGGAACTCAACTGGAAATATGTGTCCACAGTTGCTGTAGAAGGCGATTACGGCGAAAAGGTAAGGAACAATATTTACTTATTTTGATACAACTCGAATCGTACATTGTTGTCTAACTATTTAACACTTTATGATGAATTGTTTTAAAATTGAATTTCTTTTTCTTCTAAAATTGCAGATAGAATAATTCATTTCCTATATTCGTTTATTTTTTATTTTATTTTTCATTATGTAAACTTGTAATTTACAACATACAAAATGTATAAATGATTTAAAATACGATTTTATTCTAACTGTAACCAAAACGCCAGGCAACAGGGATATTTGTTCTTTACGTAGTGTAGAATTGATTTGGAGAACTAATTAAGGCCATAGATTTCCCGAATTAAGCTATGAAATTAAAACTTAGTGAAATTTCCAGTGATCAATGGTATTGTTCATTAAGGAATACTAACACCATGTCATTTATTTTACATAATGGAAGTAGGATGCTTCCGATAATTTCATTAGTAGTTCCCAAATATTACACAACTTTTTAATACAGGTTGTCTGGATTTCGTAGGCCACCATTAGGATGTCGGAAACTATGCGAGATACGACTTTGGTGACATTAAACGGAACATGCCATCTTAGTTAGATGCGCTCTTGTTTTGCTAAAAATTCTCATAGGTTACTGGATAATGACGGAAAACTGAATTTGGTAGTTTTCTCATTTCAAAATTACTTCTAAAGTTATATATTTTTACGATCTATCCAGCGGAAAAAAAATTCCATCGGTATATTTTCCAGATATAACACAAACTTAAATTTTTTTAAATGGAAACCATATTTGATTTTTACTTTAAAAATATACTTTTTTGATCGGTATAAAGCGTATTATGTGTTAAAATTGTTTTACTCTTCAAATTTTAGATTTTTCGATATTTTACTTCAAATTTCTTATTTCTTCTTCAAAACTTTCATTAGTTGTTCAAAAGAGTATTTTATTTTACTTGTAACTTATTCCATGCCTACCTTGATTTATAATTTAATTTCAATTCTATATTTTTATGTTAATGTATGTATATCGTCACCAGGTGTCTGATATATAAAAATATAGTTTTGAAACAAACAAATTATATGGACCAAATATTTTTACTCACAATACTGACATTAAATAAATAAGAAATTTGATGAAAAATATCAAAAAATCTAAGGGTTGAGGAATAAAACAAATTTAAAATACAATAACCTTTATAAAAATTTAAAAAAAGTATTTTTTTAAAGTAAAAGAAACAAACATGGATTCCATTTAAAATATGCAAGTTTGTGTCATATCTCAAAATAATTCAAAATGAAAAAAATGGACTAAATTCAGTTTTTTACCATTATTTAGTAACCTATTAGAATTTTTAGCAAAACAAAGTAACCGATGTCGTATCTCTTTTACTTTCCGAGATCCCAACGATGGACTTTGAAATCCAAACAGTAGTATAATTCAAAGGTCTTTCCTAAGTTCTATAATTTCATAATCAGAAGCTAAACGTGCAATAATTTTGCACGATATTTATTATTGAACGATATTAATTATCGTCTGTAGGGTATATTGAATGTTTGGGCAATATACATGTTTTATCAGTAGTGTAAAAAAAATAATAGCGTAATATTTGTCCTAATTTTGTGTTTTTGCATTAAACTTTAATAGTTTGTTTTGTTCATCACATGTAATACGGTTGGCTTGTGCGTCACATGTAATGCACGCATGACATATTCTTAGTTGAGATTTGTATCTCTGATGATTCAAAAAATAACGTACCATTTAGGGCACTCCTAATTATACAATATGAAAAAAGGTTTAAAATAGTGGAAAGTAAATTGGCTGTATAGACACAGACAGTTTTTATTTTCAAAGGTTAACTTTATACATATTTAATAAAATACGAATATATTTTATGGAGATAAGTAGGTACCCATGAAAGTAATATTTTTAAGATGTGACTCGCTTAGTGTACATTTTACGATAAGATATAATTTTTATATCATTTTTATGAATTTGACATTTTACCATCTCACATTAATGCATAAGTTGCAAGCATAAAACTAAATCTCTCATGCACATGCATGTAAATTGCACTTCTCGTTTATTATTTCTATATGTCTTTAGTTATTTTTCTTACTTAACATACGAATATATTTACATGCACATGAAACTAATATTGTATACTTATATTTATTTATTACAGTGCTGAAGTAGAAAAATGAAAATATATATTATGTGCAATATTTTACTTTTCATATCTCAAAGAAGTAAGTAAATATTGTAGAAAATGGATCAGAGCAGAGAAGTATGTTTACTTCATAAACATACTCTCGGAATATTTTATTTTTATCTAAAATAAATAAATATTTCAACGTGACTTTGACCCATTTTCAACATGTGTTAATGTTTTCAAAGAATATTTATTTTAGAATAAATTAATACCTTAGAATAATACTCTCTTACACGATCAGTTTTAATGTACAACTTTAGTGAAAGGTAATAGGTACCTGTAACCCTTAAGTTCTCAAGAATATTATTTTCAAAATCTCACTTAAATGTATTTTAGCCATGTTTAATATACAAAAAATAATGTAATTAAAATTAATTTAATAGGAAATGCTGACTGCGAAATAGTGCAACTGTGGCGCCACGTTACTAAGGCACTTTCCCAAATTATGTAATAAAACAAGTGCACTTAATACAGCTTGCTTGCGCATTGCGCTAGCACAGACTCCTGGAATATTTAAAAATAGGTACCTGAAACTGAACCCGAACCTGAACCGAAAATCCGAATTAACCCGAATTTTTGTGGCACGTGTACCCGAACCGAACCTTTACTTGTCAAGGTTAATAAAGCTGAACCGAATTTAAACCGTTTTAAATTTAGATTCGGTTCAGATCTGTTAAATATATACATAATTAAAAATCGTAAAAATTTACAGTCCGATTTACAAAAAAAGATTAAGCTAATTCTCATTTTTGGATCAGCGAATTCTACTCTTATTTTAACAGTTTATTTCGTAAAATATAGTCTAATCTATTCCTAGTATCTACCTTTTTTGATAATATTATGAAGATTAAATTTTAAATATCGGAATAGAATAGAATTCACTAATCCAAAAATGAGGATTAGCTTAAACTTTTTTGTGAAACGGGCTGTTAATTATTAATATGACTTTAAATCCACTACTTTTATTATCATTTTATCCGTGTAATCATTTTCCTCTTTGAACCGAAATTCGGACCCGAACCCAAAACCGAGGAACCGTTATAATTTTAATTTTCTTAAACATAAACTGAACCTGAACCGACATTTATTTCCTGAAGCTGAACCAAAACTGAACCATAAATACATTCCGGTTCAGGTCCCTGTAAATTCGATGTTTGTTCTCGTTCTTATCAATTTTGGATAGATTATGTTTGAGCTTCTTTATTAAACTTTGATACGCCAACGTATGACAAGTGATGAATTTATATACCACAAATATTTGCAACTTATTATATATTTTTTTATAGTTTCTCTAGTAAATTTAATACGTAGTTCAGTATCTCCGTGCACAGTCTTGTATAAATTACTAAGAAATATTTTGTCGTAATGTACAATAACATCGAAATTATTGTGTCTATAACGTAGTCTTTCCTCTTACAAATAAAAAACAATATCTTTCGCTTATGATTAATAAGATATTAAAAATACAGGGTCGTAGGAGCCGAGAGGGGGCAGTTACCCCCTAATAAATTATATGGTGGGTGGGGGGTCAAAGACATCACTTTGCCACCGACCCCCACCCCCCCCCCCCCCCCCCCCTGTCACAAGTTTTGTATCTTCATATGTAAAAATATAGCAGCTTTAACTTTGATTCAAATTGTAATAATTCAACAATTCAAGTTTATTCATTTCCCTGATAGCCAGCTTTACATAGAATTTATGTAAACAGGTGCCCTCATAGTATTAACTATTTACATAAATAGCTTACATTTAAAAAAATTGTTATTAATTACATGAAATACAAGAAAAATGTAATTCGGATATCAATATTTTTGTCTTAAGAATAAATGTGTGCAAAAATAGTGCAATAGTCAATTTTATTACAAACTTGTAATCTTATACTTGTATTAAAATCTGTCATGAAAGGGAACAGATTATGTTTGCTTTTATGAAAGAACTATCAAATTTATTTTAGGTGCCGAAGACATGTATTATGATAAAATTTGTATGAAACCAAATACCTTAAGCGCACTTTGTCGTCTCAAAACTTATTTAGGATCAACTATGATGCAGAACGCTTAACGCAGATTTTAATTCTACACATCCCATGAAAAGTGCACAGTTCTTCTAAACCTGCACGATGTTTTAAAAGTGATCGTTCGTGAGTAGAACGAAGAAAGGAGTCGTGTTTTCGGAAGACTATAGATTGATTGATACGGCTCCTTTTATGTAATTTAATATCATCACACCGTTAATTTTCTATTGCAATGGTAACTAAACTGATACGTTAAACAAATGTTTTATTTTGATGTTAAGTAATATTAATATAAATTTATGATTTATTTTAATTACACGCTGTACTATAGTTTGTTTAATATAACAACTAGTATTTTACAGTTGTTGTAGATAAATATATCATCACGGCATATTACCCATTACTGGATTTGCCAGTATCCACAATACATGCAGACATCGATAATAATGACGACATATTTTACCGTGTGGGCGCTTACCAGGCGTCACCTCCCGGGCACTCATAGCTGGTGTGGAGAGTGCATCACAGGGATTACTTTTGTGTGATTAAAAGTCTATACTGGCCGGGATCGAACCCGGGTCACCAGATTGGCAACCAGACACAGACGCACATGGCCACGCGACTTCATTGTAGTAAACGAAAAGAAAACAGTTTTTTCATTATTAAATTTAATAAAAAAAATATCTCTTTACTTAACAATACAAACATAATAATATGAAAACCATAAGTTGAAATAATATTTTTTCTGTTCATTACTTTAATCTTGTTAACCTTAACCGACTAAATGGGGTAACTTAGTGACCCCAGGTATACATTTTACTTGGTATTTCTTTGAATTTTTTTTTTCTTATGTTGAAGTTTCATGTAATCATCCCTTCTGTCACCTACTTTCTGGTAAGTTACTCACGAACTGTTAAAAAATAATGGTACAGGTAAAATAAAAATAAATAGAGCAATTCCACCACCCGCACCACTAGCCGCCAATAGAAAGAGGGGTAGGTGCTCTCTCTGCACACGACAGAATGACTAAAAATTACGCTCAGATGCTCAAAGTGTCCAAAAACACTGACAAATTAAAAAAATAAATACTTTTTCTGAAAGCTGCGCCAATGCAGATTAATGTTTGCAGAGTTTTTCTTTTTCTTTCCGAGTTGATATTTTTGCATACTACACAATTAATATGTTTTAGTTTATGAATGGAGCTTTAATAAACCTATTAATCATATATTTTAGGTTCATACATGTATTAAGTAAGTATTACATAAGGGGTCACTGAGTTACCCCACTTAGCAGTTTACGTCGAGTAGAAACACTCAGTTGGTTAAGAGTTAAATAGAAATTGTTTGCCAAATTGCCAATGCCAATTTAATCTTTGCAGCTCTCATAGTTCTTAAGAGAGTAATGGTAGTCAATTTAAAGTGAACATTATATATAGAGGTTATTCATATCGATTCATTTTAAGTATATTTCCCACATATTGGCAATCTCGTAACAAATGATTTCCTATAAGTGTATAAATAAATAAGTAGATATACGTCTACTGTAAATGTAAAACTCCCACGTAGAACTCTTGAGCAAATTTAAAACGCAGAACGTTGAAATATGTATGTATCAGAGTCAAATTCTCGTTCTCGCATTTCTAGTGTCTCTAGAGTTCAGCGCTGCTGCTGCTACTGGCGAAGGCGCGAACTACTCGTATTCGTACATTCAGGAAAAACATTGGATTACTTAGCACGCTGCAATGCCAAACAATTGTCTGTCTGCACGTATTCGAATAGTTTTCCTGCCAGAGGATTTTGTACAACTTAATTAAAATCTGGGAAGAACAGGATAGTTTAGTTAAGCGGTTGCGGTTCCTATTCCTAGACGTTCATCATTTTGCCCAATGTTAATGTAATAATAATGATATATTTGCCAAGAGAGATCTCCATACAAATAGGAAAGGTAACATTTGCATATAATGTGAAATACAATAGTAAATAAAAATATATACATAGTTTTTATAAATTCATTGCGAAGGCTCTTAGTTTTATAGCACTCTTGAAGTAATTGGCTAGGTCCATCATAATTGACGTGGTTGGGTTTGAGAGTAAAACGTTGAAGGGGTTCTCTGAAACAGAGCAAGATATGTGTTTTTCAATGTACTTGGATCGGATGGGATTATATATAGGACAGTACAACAGGAAATGGATTAAGGTGTTCTCTTCTTGAAGATTACATATACTGCAGTTCTCCTCTTTATTAAATTTGTGGCAGAAACCATCCTGATGATAGTAAAAGTTATTCAAATTTGAAGTTCTGAGCTGACTATATAATTTTAGGAGGGGGAAAGGGATGTTTGTTGAAAAATAATTATAACTTGTTAGGTATGTTTGGTAGAAGGGATTACGTGATGAAGAAATTATTCTTCTTGTGTCTTCTTGATATAGTAGTTCCTTGTAGGCTTTTACTATGTCATCCATCTCTGGCTGTAGTATTACACAACTCTGTTTTTCCCATATCAACATAAAGTTGGTTTTTCTCAATATGATTTCAAGTTGTCTGATCCAGTTATAATTCATTTGTTTTTCCTGAGAAATAATGTTCGTTTGTTTCTTATTTAGCTCGAATAGTTTGTTGTAACAAATGTTAATGTTTCACGTGTATTGTAAAATTATTTATTACGGACGTTTCGGGCTTAGGGCAAGCCCATCTTCAGCAATCGTTGAATATACAGTAATTATTAAAATTTATTACAAAATTTTTAAAGTTGTATTAGACACGAAGATCTATATGAACTACGCCAATAACAATTTGAAATACATTTTCAACATCCAGTATTTCATCAACTCCGAATTGATTCGAAAGTTTGTTGAAATGCTATATTTAAAATTGTTACCGACAATGATGTCTGTGGAGTGTTAAAAAATAAGTGTCACAAATTATGAGGGCATATAGTACTGACCAAAATGATTAAAAAAAAGTTAATCAATATGGGTCCTATCTTTAATAGTTTCCGAGATATAAGGCAATGAAAAATGAGTTTTTTCGGTGTTTACCCCTGCTATCTCGAAAACTGCAAGAGTTACGACGTTGATTAAATGAGACATTTTGTTTACTTTTCAGAGGTAATCTTAGATGTGTTTTTGTTTAAAAAAAAATCGAATAATTCTATTAAGACAAAAGTTGTGGCGGCTTTGGCCAATATTTATTTTTCAAATAACTTCGTAACTATTAGAAAGTGAAAAAAAAAAGATTTATAATAAAATGTTATTGTTCTTTTATGGTCTATTTACTGGCATAGACAAAATTTTCTTCGACCACTATATTAGTCAGTTTTTCTTCGATTCTAATACAAAATGGCTTCTTTCTCAAAAACAGTTGAAGATCGGACCCATGTTGATTAAACTTTTTTTTACTCATTTTGGTCAGTACTATATGCCTTCATAATTTAATACACTTATTTTTTAACACCTGTAGATCTTCGTGTCTAATACAACTTTAAAAACTTTGTAATTTTTTTAATAATTACTGTATATTCAACGATTGCTGAAGATGGGCTTAACCTCAGCCCGAAACGTTCGTAATAAAAAAATTTACAATACTCGTGGATCATTTATGCCTTTTGTTTTCACTTTAAACCATTCAACGGTTGGTCCTTTCACCCCTTCTTTAGTTGATGTTTCTTATTAAATAATAATTATTGATCATCTCGAAGATTTGTTTAATACTGAAGGCCAGTTGCATAAAGCGTTGTTAGCTGACCATGGGGTTAAATACATACTGTAACCATGCATAAGTATTAAAAATATATTGGAAAATAAGTCTTGTCAAAGTTAACAACGTGATAAAAGATAACAATGTTTTATGCAACTGGGCCTGAATGGAACCTAAAACTGAAATAATTCAATATTTAACTCATTTCAGATGGAACAACTCAAAAGTATCGCAAAAAAAAAAAAAACACATGGAACTGTCATAATTGACAAAAACGTTTATCATAGAATGGTTCTCATAAATACTTTTAGTATAAAGACATTCCTAAAAATAGGTTTGAAAATAATACAATAAATATTCTACTTCTATGACCCAAACAAAAATTATTAAAATTATCACACCTAAGTTATAAGGTTATAGGTAAAAATTGTTATAAGTATAAAAATATAGGGTTAAATTTCTTACTTTATGACTATATTTCATAAAAATCTGAATTGTGTGAACTGTGAAATCTGGTAATATCTGGCATGAAATTCGATTTGTTGTTTTATGATTAGGATAAGTTTATGATCTCGTAAAGCAGGCCGATTCAGTTATGGTTGAACGAAGCTGAATCGCAATATCTAGAACGAGTATGTTGATTGCGTATGCACATATTTTCTCCAGATCACTTCAAATTCTACTAGGGAGTATTTTATTATTTGTGCTGAAGGGAATATAAATATTACAGGATTAACTGTTACTCACGTTCATATATTAAAATATAAAGTCAATTGCTGAAATGGAATATGTATCTGTTTTTTGGAAGTAAAAATAAATATTGAAAACCATTTCATTCAAATATTTTTTTGTGGAATTTAAATAATTTTTAACTGTAAACATATTTCAAAATAATTAAAAATTCGTTCAAAGAAATAAATAAATATGAAGTATGAGGTAAACATGTTGACATCAACACGCCCGTGAAGTTGAATCGCAATATCGAGAACGGGTATGTTGATTGCGTATGTACATATTTTCTCAAGATCACCTTATTCTTGCACTGAATATTTTTATTATTTGTATTGGACATTATATACATCCTGCAGGATTAAAAGTTACTCACATTCATAAAATAAAACATAAGGTAAGTTGCTAAAACAGAATATGTATTTGGTTATTAAGATTTTTTTAATGAAATTTAAATAATTTTTTACTGTAAGCATATTTCAGAATAATTAAATATACAGGGTGTATCAAGATAATGGAACAGTGCATTTTATTCGTGTATGTGAAAAGATACAGAAAAAAATGATTAAGATATTTTGTAAGGCATAGAGGGGGACACATTTTGGCATAAACTTTATTATCTTAAATCCAGTGGTACTCAAACTATAGGGCAATATTATATTTTTTTAAATGGCATTATATGTATTTTATTAACTCATTAAATAGAGAATTTTGTTCTGAATTCAACGATATAATAATATCATAACCTTACATTGCGAAAAATTTGATAAAAATTAATTCAAAGTTAATATTTCATTTCTACTTTATCTAAGTAATCTGAGCAAACATTCAATCAATAAAACTAAATAAAATTTATTTTAGTTTAACTGCATTCAAGTAAGCTACGATTTTGGTAATAAATTCAACTTTTAAAATAAATTTTTTGTTTTATTGGTTGAATGTTTGCTCAGATTACTTAGATACAGTAGAAATGAAATACTAACTTATTATTTTTTTTTTCGCAATGTAAGGGTATGATATTATATCGTTGAATTCAGAACGAAATTTTCTATTTAATGAGGTAATAAAATATATAATGTCATTTAAAAAAATATAATATTGCCCTATAGTTTGAGTACCACTGGATTTATGATAATAAAGTTTATGCTAAAATGTGTCCCCCTCTATCCTTTACAAAATACCCTAATCACTTTTTTCTGTATCTTTTCACATACACGAATAAACGGCACTGTTCTATTATCTTAATACACCCTGTATGTATGTATGTATGTATGTATGTATATATATATATATATATATATATATATATATATATATATATATATATATATATATATATATATAAATATGAGGTATTAGATAAACATGACATTAACACGTTGCCTGAAGTTACAATAAGCCGTAGTCGAGTTACGCAAAGTACGTGTATTGCAACTGGACATAAAAAAATTTGAAATAATTTTGACATTTATAAATATTATGTTTTTATTTTTAGTACAACTGATGATAACTGCTTTGCAGTTGAAATGTACATAATAAAATAAAAATATTTTGTGAAGAAAGGTTATTTATTATTAATATTGTAATACGTGTTTTTCATATTATTTTCCCTATTTCGCTTAATTTACATTTATTTAAAAATTATTATTACCAGAAATATTAAAATATCAAGGGCACTGTCAATTTCAATAAATATTTGATATTTAATTTATTTTGACATTTGACATTTTGATAACAGTTATTTAGAAGTCAGGTTAAAGTTAAAATTTATTATTATCATTGTTGTTCTGAATCTACAAATAAATACTTGAATTTTAATTTAAAAGAATACTTTATTTTTTTATGTAATTATTTTATTATAATAAAATATGAGGTCTCAACTATTTTGTAGGTATTTTTTTAGGTAACTTCACCTAAACTGAAAGGAATTTGCAGTTTTAGAAAGTTTTTATTGTTATACTCTAAGTCGTAATAACTTTTTTAATATTCTTTAACGTATATGGAGATGATGATGATGATGATCATGATAATGATGATGAAAGGTAAGTAAACGAAAATTTACTGAAATCTGAGGATAAAATCTGGTTGGCACACTTAGTAATGGGTAATAAGTCGTGATGATATCTGTGATATTATTTATTTACCTACATTGCTTCATTTATTATTTCATAGCTCTCTCGATTTTGATGCCATATAATTACATTCCTCCGTAAACGTATACATAAATCATGATATTTGTTCGTTCCTTTTATATGATTTCTGAGTTCTGTTGTGTATGCTTTAGTAATGTTTTGTTGATTTTCGTGGATAAAGTACAAGGTGGTACGCATTCATTACGTTAATGCAATATAAACGCTTCTCATTGGCAAATTCATTCATCACTATTCCTCAAATTACTTAACCACGGGGAAAGCACTCGAGGGTGACTCAACCAGAAGTACATTGATTTCGTTCTAGAATTACATTTGCAGTTTACTACAAAATAATAAAATTTTCTATTCTATGAAAAAGGAAATTTATCTTATTAGATCTTTAGAAATTACACCCAGGTAGACATATACCGGGTGTCCACAGAAAGCGGGCCATCCGATATTAACTTCTTTATTTATAAAGATATCTAATTAAATTTTTATATGCGTAAACTAGACACATGTAGCATCATTTTTATGTGTAAAACGTAAATATATCACTACTGGTTTAATCGGAATTACATAGAAAAAAATAGAATAGAAATTTTGTCTAATTATATTTAGATATTATTTTATTAGGCAATATATCTAATAATTTAGTATAATTTATAAATCTTAATTTAGCATTTTAACTAATCCGCAATAAATAATAAATATTTTATAAAAAACCGTTAATTTAAATTTGCAAATGGTTATTTTAATTACTCATTTTATTTTACTATATTTTGGCTTCACTATTTTTGTCCTACAATTTTTGGTAATTTATCTAATGAATTAGGTAAGTAAATAGAAAATTTAAATATACATTTAGTTAATTTCTTTATTTATGTTTAGTTCAATACTAAATGCAGTCATTTTATGTAATTTTGTATTTAATTTTACTATAATTTGTTATTATAAATTTAGAAAATTGAACTAAATCAACTTAGATAATAATTTAATGAAACATATTACATAGTAGGCTGAATAATAAAAAAAATGTTTAGTTAATTTAACTACAATTTAAAAGAATTTTTTTTTCTGTGTAGCATCTTCTTATTTCAAATGGAACAGCTGTATATTATTGTTACATTTTTGAATTCTACGTTAAATTCTGAAAACAATATGTGCCACAAGTCAAATTTTGCAGAAAAGTTACAATCTTTTCTGATTTCATATTTTTCGAGATATTTTTATTATTGTAATTTCCATTTCTTGTTAAATTTAAAAATTTAATAAAAATGTTTGATCAAATTCATTTTTAGGTTATTGTTTCCATATTAAATTAATAAAATATTGTTCTTCAATTTTTGCTGAAAAATTTGACTTGTGGCACATTAATGTACTCAGAATTCAAAAATGTAAAAATGTGTTCTATTTAAAATAAGAAATTTGAGGCCACTTACGGTTTAACCGGTATTTTTAGGCAGGTAATGAATTTTTTTTACAAAATTTTGAAGATTTTAAACACAATATCTAAAAGGTTAACAAAAAAATATTGTTACTCTCGACTAGATCTATCACTAGTTAAATTTAATGTGCTTATTTCTGTTACACCCTGTATAATGTTCTACGGGACAGATAATATTTGGGAAAAACTATTTTTCCATGTTAAACGCCTATGACACGGTATCTAGTGTTCATACTGTATACTTCAAGAACATTTAGATGCAGAATAAAATCAGTTTGAGATGAAAACTCATATCCGTGACGTCACATTTATTTTTAGAAAGTCTTGGAGAATACAACTCGCTTATTAATAGGGATTTTTCATCGGATTTGTACCAACAGCCTTAATTTTGCTTGCAAATGAAATTATAAAAAAGCGAGATATAAATTTTTAAGATCAGAATTTGGCGTGTGACGTATCATATCCCGTCCAGTGGTCGAGCGCAGTATTGTTTTAAAGTCAAGCAACCAATCAGCTTGCTTTGGACATGAAACGTCACACAAACTTTCAATATAAAAAAAATATATTTTACTAATACTCATTTCATTAGTTTATGTATATTTTAAATTTCTTATCTCAAGTAGTTAAATTTTAACTATTATAGTACTCTTTTTTGAAGGCATGTTTCACTACTGATAACCGACATCTTATTAAATGAGTAGAGAGTAGAGAATATTTATGTTACGAGAAATAGTATTAATTTTCATTATCATGTTAGTGAAAAATTATTTGTAGTTACATGTATAGAGTACGTGACGATACATAAAATTTAAAATATATTAAAATTGGAAAATAATTAACTTTGTTAATTATAGTTGCAGGGAAACAAACTCACAACGATTAAAAGGCTCATAATCATATTTGCAATGTAATTATCAGTTTCGAAATCACGTCAAAAATAAATATTATGATGCTTACTGATTACAATAATTAAATTGTTTATTGGATAAATTAATACAACTAGAACTTTTAATTGGAAAAATTTTCCAGGAAAATGTTTAATATTAGTATTTACATTTTGCAACAATTTAAATTTTAAATTAATTATTGCAGTTGAGCATTTCTAGGAATTTAACATAATATAGGTAACTAGTATTTTATTCTCGGAAATGTTGTGAATACAATATGATAATTAATACATATCTAGAATAACTACATTTAGTTTCAATTTGTGTTTATGCATGATATTCCAAATATTTTGGAATGATTATTTGTGTTATCAAACAGTAAGTCAGCTCAATTGCTATTCCTCAGAAAACACGAGTCATAAACGAATAAGTTATTTCATATTAGTCAGGGGCGCATTTAACTTTCAAGGGGCCCGAGGCATTACACATTTTTGGGACCCCATTAAAACAAATCAATGGGTCCATAAACCATTTTTTTAAATTTTTAAATAAAACTTCGTTTAATTTTGAAGCAACTCGTGGTATCAAAAAGTCATAATTGTTTTTTGTATAACTGCATTTGATTTTTAAAGAAATCTATAGCTATCTTTTTCACACCAGTTTCTGTGGTAGGCTGCGCGAGAAAGATACCAATAGTGTGACGTCATCTGTAGCCCTGGAAATAAACTCAAATATCTCTCAAAGCAATTATTAATAAAATGTTTATTTTTCTTATTCGTTATTTATTGAGTAGTACTTTAAGGATAAAGTGTACATTTTATTATTTTTTGTTATGGTTTATTATTATGCATTTTGTTTCATTGCTACAACCATTGTTGTTTTCACCCTATAAATTTAATAATTATTGCATAACGAAATCATTGAAAATCGCGAGAACTCGCATAATGCAAAAGGTTGAATACCACTGGATGTAAACAACAAAATGTTCGTACCTATATTAAAATAGAAAATATTATTATTAAAATATCAAAGAATTCAGCCCTGTGAGACTAATTAAAATACAGAAGAATATTATAAAAACTTGAACGAATATTTTTAAAAGTTTAGAAATATGGCTTGGCATAGTCAAAATTAAATTTTATAAAGCTTATTAAATATTTTATTACATTATAGATCAAGTTATAGTACCTACATTTTTTGCCCTATTTGAGGTTAACAAAACAAATACTCAAAACAAAGAAAGGTAATTTCAAAGGATGAAATGATTAAAAACAGGTCATTCCCTTAACAACGGAGTCGGCAATCCAATTTCCAGTTAATATTAGCGTAGTATGTCATAATCCTGTATGTAAATTAATCCGTTTAAAATATGGCGGGCCTTTTAAAATAAGATTTATACATTCTAGCAATGCAAAAACTTCTTGGTTTTGTGGTATGAAGAATTATTTTTAGGTTTATGCTGTCAGGTTGCATTTTACAGGACAAATAAAAGAGAGATTTAGTATTTTATATCTTGTTAATTTATGTCATTTTCAGCAGAGAATTATATGAATGTTAAATCCCAGAACTCTACTTCAGATTTAAAATTAAGACGAAATATTTCATTTCATTTCATATATTATTCGGCACATCCACATTATATACGTATAAAATGTATTACTTATATAAATGTTGATTTTAATTTACTTTTTGTTTTATACCCAATTAAAATCGGGCATAAATCTTAAATATTTAAATTTAAGCTAATCTTCATTTTGTCATTTCCAAAGATAATAATAATTTATTTTATGGCCAGTTACGCCATTCTCATGTTAATTAAGCTTTTTTAATTATTTTGGTCCTCAAAATCTGTTACCTTTGTTTTTTAAAACCTTGTATCAGGGCCGGCTCAAGATATATAGGCGCCCTGAGCCAAAAGTCAATATACCCCACATTTAAATAAAAACTTCAAAATTTTCAAAAATCTAATTTTTATGTATCTACATACTTCCCAATGCGCTGATTTTGAAACCGCAGGTCGATATCTCTTTTCGTTCTCGAGATATTTAGATTCAAAGTTTTACTCAAAACTGCCCATTTTTGGGTAATAACCCAAAAATGGGTCGAGATATGAATTTGGCGACAACACCATTCGATTCTACGGGCAAAATTACTTAAGTACACCAATTTTCAGAATTTTTGAACATCGCATACAATCTCTAAAGCAAAATAACTGAAAATGGCCAAAAATCGCAAAAATCTAAGGTGTACCCCTTACGATTTTTTCAAATTTTGGCCATTTTCAGGCGTTTTCAAGCTTTTATTAATAAAAAATGAACCGGTTGGATAAAAATTATGAAAATTGCTATACTTATGTATTTTTATCTGCAGAATCGAATGGTGTTGTCGCCAAATTCATATCTTGGCCCATTTTTGGGTTATTACCCAAAAATGGGCAGTTTTGAGCAAAACTTTAAATCTAAATATCTCGAGAACGAAACGAGATATCGACCTGCGGTTTCAAAATTTGGAATCAGCGAATTAAGAAGTATCTAGAAACATAAAAATTAGATTTTTGAAAATTTTGAAGTTTTTATCTAAATGTGGACTATATTGACTTTTGGGGCAATAATTCAAAAATTGGTAGAGATATTTTTTTTTCCCATGTTAAACGCCTATATGAAGATTTGCTTGGGACACCCGGTATATGCAGGTCTTTTACAAAAAAAAATAACAACCTTAATTCCTCAAATAAGATGCAAGTGTAACTCAAAGAGATTAAAATCTTGCTTCATTTAGCAGAAAGTAATTGCATAAAAAAAGAAATTCATTTGCACTACTTTTATCAAATAGTCGTGTTTCTGTAGAAATGCATACTCGCATTGTTAAAAGTTAGAATAGAATGTAGATTATACAGTGGCGACACGTGTGTTCACGTGGCGTAAGTTGAAAATGATGATGTTTATTGTAGTCGCAGACAGGTGTATATTTGTTCGTTTCAATAATATTCGTATAATCAACAAAAGCAAAAAGCATAATACAATGTTTGTAGTCATATTTATATTCATTTTTCTGAAAAATAAGTGTTATGTGAGTTTTCTCGTTGAATTTATATATGGAATCAATAACCAAAGAAAATGGCTATTTGTGCGTAATAGAAATAATCAAAAATATTAGGCCCCCTTTAATAAAACAATAAGGTATTCTACCATTGCAAATAAACAGTAAACTTCAATAATGGGGTGCTCCACTCTTATTTTTTTAAAATATAAAATAAATAAATATATCATCACGGCATATTACCCATTTCTGAGTGTGCCACAATCTGCTTTATAGCAGATATAGGTAATGATGATTTGTACCGTGCGAGCGCTTACCAGGTGTTACCTCATGGGCACACATCGCTGGCGTGGAGAGTGCACCACAGTGGTCACTTTTGTGCCATTTAAAATTCGCAATATTTGGCGTCGGTCGGGGGGATCGAACCCGGTTCCCCAGGTTTGCGACCAGACATTCTGGCACACGGCCACGGGAACCCATCTTATATTTTTTATTCTTTTAAATGAAAGTTAATTTAATTTTGAAGTAATTCGTAGTATTAAAAAGTCGTAATTGTTTTTAGTTTAACTGTATTTGGTTTTTAACGATACCATTCATTTCTCGCATCACTTTGTATAGTAGGCTGCGCGAGAAAGATAGCAATACTAAGACGTCACTATGGCACTGAAAAAAATTCAAATATCTCGCGAAGTAGGTACTCATTAAAAAATGTTTTTTTATCTTAGTCGCTATTTATTGAGTAGTACTTTACATATAAAGTTACATTTTCTTATTTTTGTTATGCTGGAGGACCCCATTGTAAGGTAGAATACATTAAATTAAGAGTCTTAGCAAAAAGAAAATTAAGAAATATTACATTGTTGCAATACTATTAATATTTATTTACTGCATTTTGTATGTAATTTTTTTACTCTACCGCAAAAATGCTTCGAGTTATAGAGATTTCGAGTTAGAGAAAAAGCATACTTATTGCAAACAAGTTTAATTTATTCTAAAAATACATAAAATTCTAAAACATTCTTTAAAACAAAAAATGGGTTGTTGAACAAAATATATATACAGTGTGTTAATTAAAAATCTGGCCATAGGTGTTTAACATGGGAAAACAGTTTTTCTTTGCGCAAAAGTCCCTAATTAATTTTAGACAAAATGTTTCAAATACATGTTGTAGATAATTATATTCTACGCCTAAATCAGTAAACAGTTTTAATTTTGCACGTTTGGTAACTTGTAAAATCCAATTTGAAATTGTATAAAAATATTGCTCATTTCTAGCGGTACCCATGAAATTGAAACAAAGTTACAAAGAAATGCGTATCGTTTGAACTGTCAGAAATTCAGTTTTCAATTAAAAGTTACAGATAATTCAATTCTGCACCTTAGTCACTACACAGGTATTATTTTTAAAATCTAACACTTAAATTACATATTATTATTATTTTTTCACATTCTGTAATCTATAAAATTAAATTTCTGACAGTTCAAACGATATGAATTTCTTTGTAATTTTGTTTCAATTTCATGGGTATCGCTATAAATGAGCAATATTTCTACAATTTCAAATTAGATTTTACAAGTTACTAAACTTGCAAAATTAAATCTGTTTAGTGATTTAGGCGTAGTATTTTAATATCTACAACATTTATTTGAAACATTTTTGTCTAAAATTAATTAGGGAGTTTTGCGCAAAGAAAATCTATTTTTCCATGTTAAACGCCTATGGCCAGGTTTTTAAGTAACACACTATATATATATATATATATATATATATATATATATATATTGTGCCTGAAAATTAGAGTTATAGAGACTACAATGTTACTGGGGCATGCGAGTGGTTCCGAAATATGGAGATTTTCGAGTTACAGAAATTCGAGGTAGAGAGGTCAAATTACATTGTAAATATAAAATGTGATGTGAACACAAGTAAACTTCGACTTACAGAGAGTTTCGAGTTATGGAGGTTAGAGTTATAGAGGTTCGACTGTATATATTTTTTGCCATAAAATGAACAAGAATGAAAAAAATTGCATAAAACTAATAACTGCCACAGCTGGTAATAGTACCTATATTATGAAACGAATTTATAATGACTGCTTTTAATATATGAGCATGAAGTTTACGATACGAGTCATGACGAATATCGTAATTAATAATTAATGCTAGTGCATTAATACTTAATTGTCATTATACATGAGTTGCTTACATTATTTTTTCGACGATTATTCATTGTAATTAAAATAATAATTATTAAAAATCGATAAATTGGTTATAAAACTCATCTGTATCATAATGATAATCTGTATCAAAATGATACTCTGTAGCATAATAAGTGTCATTCAAGTACAGATGATACATACGAGTACTTAATAAGTATATTAAAGCGTAGGAGAAGATAAAATATTAATAACATGTTAAAAACGTAGACAAGTCGTGACTTAGGGTATATTCCAAAAATAACAAATTTTAACCGTGGTTAACCAAAAGTGTTCCAATAATATCAAATGATAAAATTGTTCATTTATGAAACATGGTTCCGGTTAAAATGGTTGCAACCGAAGCGCACCAACGCAACCATGATTTTTCCTCGGTTTTGCCGGTTAACATCTTCTGTCCTTTTTCATAAGATGTCAGATTTTATAGGTTAGTGCTGTTAGATACTATTTATTGACTCTTTGATGTTTCATCTATTTTCTACGGTTTACATTGTACGTATTTTAATTTTCCACTTCATAATTTAGAATTATGAAAGACGATAGACGTAATGTTTTGAAAGAAAATTTTAGGGTGTCCGCGAATCACCCGCGAATGAAACCGAACTATTTCAATAATAATAGTCACGTGACTAGATCCAGTCGGTAACCGAAACCATGGTTTTGGTTATTATATTTTATTTTTGGAATATACCTTTAGTAGTCCGTTTAAGTTAAAAAGAGGCAACATGAATATCCGATATAATTAGAATACGTCGTTATTATGTAGGTGGATTATATGATCCTCGTGTGTAGTATTATTCTGGTGGATGATCACATAGGGACAGAGGCAAAAGAGCGCGCAGCGCACACGGCAAATGCAGAGCTCGTGCGTGAAGCGTAGGGAGAATGAGAATACGAAATTCGAGCTTCATTTCCGCGTACCGCCGCATCATCGCATCATTCAATCTCGAATAGGAAATCAAGATGGAGCTATGTTTGTTTACGATTGCTCTGCTCATTGCCTGCTCTCGCTTGGACCTCGACTAAATCACCACGTGCACGTTCACACCCTTTTTAATCAACTATACCGTTCTCTTTTTTCCTATGTATAAGAGGGTATTGCAGGTTCAATAATTTTGCACAATATTTACGTGGCAACTTCAAAATGATGTACATCTAATTTTCTAATAAGGTCCTCCACTATTTCTTTTATGAAACTTTATCTAAATGGGCCCATAAACCATAATCGAAATATATAACGATTTATTTATTTATTTGAAACCACTCAACAGGACAAAGTCCCAATTACTGAGGGTTAGAAAAATTATTACAAATTAAATACAAAGTTTATCGAGGAGTAGTAGCAATCAAAGTAACAAATATATACACAAACAGCAATAGATTATTGTTTACATTGTTAGTATATAATGAGACACTAGTGAGAAATTCAGTTAGACAAAAAGTAACAAGTTAGTAAGTTTTTGAATATACGTAATGAATTTGAAAATAAATCAATGGAATTATGTGGCGAATGAATTGTATTATAATAAAAACATAGGCGACGGATCGGTGATTTTAGTTCATAAATACATTTAGCCATTGTAGACTTGAACAGGATTCGATGCCTAGAGTTAATTCTAGGTACAAAGAAATTAACACGAGCCAGTAACTTGATGTCATCAACGATATTGTTGACAAGCTTATATAGAAAAACGGCCGACTGTACTTTATGGCGATTTTTCAAAGATGTAATTCCAAATTCAGCTAATACATTAATGTAAGAATAATTATCAATAATTGTAGGAAATCCATTGGTTTTACGCCAGCAAAATTTAACAATTTTTTTTTTTTTTTGAATAACCCCAATGGCGTGTACATGATTTTTATATATTGGATACCAGATTAGGTTACAATATTCTACTTTACAGCGAACAAATGAATTAAACAAGGAGATGAGAGTGGATAGTTTGTGAAAATGTTTGGAACAGCGAATAATAAATCCAAGAGATTTATATGAACTTTTGATGGTAATATGTATATGATGTGAAAATGTTAATTTTTCATCAAACCAAACTCCCAGGTCCTTATATAGTTTTACTCTTTCGAGTATTAAGTTATCCATTGAATAATTAGATTGTAAGTAATTCTTTTTCATTGTGTATGACATCACTTTACACTTATTTACATTGAAGAATAATTTAAATTTTGTAGACCAGGCTATAATATTTTCTATGTCTCGCTGTAACTCAAAACTGGCATCACAATTTATGGTTTTAAAGATTTTCATGTCATCAGCATATAATAAACAGTTAGAATATTCCAAACAATCAACAAGATCATTAATGAATAAGTTGAAAAGCAAAGGCCCCCATATTGTATAAAGATCATAAAATACTTGCTGATTAATAAGTAGTAAAGTTAAATAATTTTAAAATACACTCTTCATTACAAAGTTTTGTCCAATTAAACATTTTATTACGTGACGGATGTCGATTTGACTCTATTGCCTATAAAAATGAAAGCTCAGATTCCCACCTATAAGTGCACAGACTATCCATTTTCCATTCCCATTGGTGAGAAAGATGACGGAACTCTCATGAAACAATATTGTTACAATGTCACTGATCTGATACGAGATATTTGAAATTTGTTGTCAGTGTCACTGTGACGTCACACTATTGCTATCTTTCTCTCGCAGCCTATTATAGAGTCTAGTGCGGAGCGACAGAAAGATAGGAGTGCTGCCGTGACGTCATGCGTACATTGAAAATCAAATACAGTTAAACTAATGACAATTAAGAAATTTTAATACTATGAATTGTTTCAAAATTAAATTTAAAATAAAAAATTAAAGTGGAGGATCCCATTGCGCACAAGACTCGGCCTGAGTTTTCCAAGCGTGGCCTTTGTGTGTTAGGTTATATTATTTTTATAATTAAAGAAATATACTGGCCAGTTTGCAAAACATCGCTAAGTCAACGAAGGTTTGACAATCTCGTAGCGTTTCACCCACCGTTAATGGGCCCATAAACCAATTTTTTAAAAATATTTTTAAATGAAAGTTCGTTTAATTTTGAAGCAATTCTTGGTATCAAAAAGTCATAATTGTTTTTTGTATAGCTGCATTTGATTTTTAAAGAAACCTATAGCTATCTTTGTCACACTAGTTTTTGTAGTAGGCTGCGCGAGAAAGATACCAATATTGTGACATCATCTGTGGCCTGGAAATAAATTCTAGTATCTCGCAAAGTTTTTTTTTAAAAATAGCTATTACAAATTCTATGTACTGGTTGTCGGTACGAAGTAGCAGAGGCTATTTTCTTGTCCTTTCGTAGCTAAAGTTCAATGCTGGATCGTTCTCGTTCGGATCCGACTTGAACTACAACTGTGAACTGTAGGACTGTCTTCACGGTCGGTCTTTTGAATATTCTACCTCAATTTCCTCTTCTATTCACGTCCAGAATAAATTACGTATTTTTCTACGTGACTCCATTATCGTGTATAAATAATCCACCGATAATAACATCTTCCTATCTGCGAACATCATTGCAAATATCAATTTCGTATATAGAAATCCTTTCAACACCCATCTATTCAATATATTTATATGGGTGTAGTATTGTTAGTAGAAATGAACGTACGGAGATATGCTAAATAATTCAATATAAGACGTGAATCGTACAAATCACAATGAATTTGGTTTGTGATGCATTTTCTGTTCAGCTAGGATAAAAGATAAAAGACCGTTGAGTTTAATATACCAGGCATCTAGAATACAAAATAGGGTTAAACAAAGCTAAATCCTTGGTTCTGCCAATAAATTTTACTTCTAGCTGGCAAATACTGTGAACTTGACATATCAGCCAATGCACAATCAACAAGCATTTAAGTTAAAAGAGTTCCAACTAACAAAAACTATTACTGCCACTGTAAATCAACAAATAAATAAATAAATAACTAGATAAATAAATGAATATTTATTTTTCATAAGTTTTATAGAGAAATAATAGGGACGGAGTATTTTACCATTGCACAAATATTGTAAATTTCATTAATTATACAGGATGTTAAAAAATAAGTGTCACAAATTACGAGGGCATATAGTACTGACCAAAATGAGTAAAAAAGCTTAATCAACATGGGTCCGATCTTCAATAGTTTCAAGAGACAAATTATCCATGATTTCTTCTTAATAAAACGAATATAGCAATAATTTAACGAATAATGTGTATGAAACGTTTATTAATGAGCGTCTCAAGTCAACAATTGTTTTGTTTTGTTTCTGTCAGTTTCACGGCTATTGATATTTTTTCTTAATTGTGCAAATTTTTAAATTTTTTTTTTTGCTCTATATGAAACAGAAATTTAATGTGTTTGGTATCAAAAATCCGTAATTTTTTTCTTTATAATATGCACTAAGTTACTTGTAAATAGTCAAGTTAATAAGTAGACAGCAATAAGCAATAGTTGATATTCAATATTCATAATTCATAATTGTATTATTCCAACATTAATAAACTAATAGGTAATACAAGATACACTTAATAATTTAACAACCCTTTATAAATGATGTTGCGTAAATAAGGAGAGGATACTTCGAATTACTGATAAGGAGACTGAAATAAACTGAAATTATTATCTGTACCCTGAATTTTAATTAGTAAATAAATACAATATTCCATACAAAAAAAAAAAAACACTAATCCACGATCCCTGGCCGCTCCTCAACTAACTAGTCTTCCTGTAATAAAAGAGAACTACCTAAGTATTTACCACTTAGTGAAGAGCCATTTAGCACACACACACGCACTCACAGAGTCAAACAGAACAGGGAAAATGGAACAAGTCACCATATGCGAAACGCATACCTGCTACTCAATAGCAGCGTGGCCCAGGCCTTACGCGTACGTATACTCAACTGTACCTGCCTCTACCACTCTGAGCAGTGTGGTTTATCCCGGCACCTAGACATGGTTACACAACCAACTCTGGGAATAGGGAGCTACCCCACCCCGAAACCTGCTCAGTTGCTGATCCACCCTAGTGGCTTTACTTCGGACGTATGGGCATGGTTACAAAACCAGGATAAAACCATCCTTGCCGTTACCACGCGGCGAATCAGCGAAAACCCACGAGGCTAGCAATCGTGGACACATAGATCGCATTCCTGGTTACCCTTATAGCTCTCTCTTCACGTCTTAAACCAAGCTCTAGAGGCTCTACCGGGCACGACCATTCAATAAGGATTAGGATAAAGAACACCACAAGTAGGAGAATACTCATACAAATCCGTATCTGTACTACTTCTTGCTCTTAAGGACTAAAAGTGCGTGTTAGACTCAACTCACCTTCGGTAAGGGTTCTATCCCAAAACTAAACACTCACTAAACTCAACCTCATACATCAAATGCTAGAGATAGACTGACTTCAGATTTCTATTAGCAGTTAATTGGCGTAATAAGTGATTATCCAAGACAAACAAACAAAATTCTTATCAGGGTGGGGAGTAAAGAATTAAATAATTACCATTTAATCATTCCCACCTACATATCTGTGACACCTTAAAACACAACCCGACGTGAGAACCCTAACACGTTACAACAATATATAGTCATAAGAAACGAAAACACTCGGTATATGTTTTATATTGCATGGCAGAGTGGAAATAGGTAATAAACAGTGATAAATATATTTATTTATTTATGTATTTATTTATTTATTTTAATTAGTTAGGATGCATATATAAAATAAATATACAATTGGTGGGGGTAATGTGTTAGCTAAATTAGATTTTTTGATTAATACTTACTGTCGGGATCGGGAATAGGGCTTTATTTCATATTCTCCAATTCACTAAATACGGGCTGCATTTTTCTTATCAAAAACTGCTTCACTTTGTGTTTATCTATAAAAGAAGCGTTCTCTCAAACTTCGTTAAAAGCATCTTGTTTTATTTTTACACAATAATAGTACAATTGAAACTAGACATTGGACATACTATAGTTACTTTACAAGATTAATGGTAGAAAGACTAATTTTTTGTGGTTTCTAACACTCACGTTTTTTGGTTTATGTTTTTACACAAGTTTTTTTTTTAACAATAGAGAACATGAAATAAAAGGAAAAATATCTAAGTGGTTAATGCAAGTTGTGAATAGGAGACATGAATTCGATTACGGTCATTAGGTTTTTTAAATTTAAATTTCCTTTATTACTATATTATTATAATATCAAAAAGAGAATAATGTAAACAATTTGTTTGAAAAATATTTCAATACCATTTTTTTGTCTTGAATTTATTTAAAAAGGGTTCTGCTAGAAACGATAATGGTATCTATCTGTATTTCGTATTCCTTTATTTATATTCTTCTTCAATATGTTCGTAAATATATGCGTGAGTCAAAATTAATATTTTAGTAGTACATATACTTTTATCAATAATCAAAGCTTATCAATAGTAAATGTCCCTACTTTTAGGATTTGATTCGGGGGATAAAACTAATTGATAATTAAGAGCAGAAAATTTCCAGACTTTCCTTCGTTATAAAGTTATTCATAAAAAACAAATACTTACTTTTAAACTTAAAAAAAAAAAAACGAATAGCAATAAGTAGGCCTAGTTCGCCCGAATTCATCCGAAATTTTACGATATTAATCTATACAACAAAGTAAAATTTAGTAAATTTCATTTTACTAAAATTCTTAATTTAAAGTTATACAGGTGTTAAAAAATAAGTGTCACAAATTATGAGGACATATAGTACTGACCAAAATGATTAAAAAAAAGTTTAATCAACATGGGCCTAATCTTCAACTGTTTTTGAGAAAGAAGCCCTTTTGTATTAGAATCGAAGAAAAGCTGACTAAAATAGTGGTCGAACAAAATTTTGTCTATGCCAGTAAATAGACTATAAAAAACAATAAGATTTTATATGAAACATTTTTTTTTCACTTTCTAATAGTTCCGAAGTTATTTGAAAACTAAATATTGGGCATGGTCGCCACAACTTTTGTCTTAGTACAATGATTCAAAAACACATCTAAAATGACCTCTGAGAGGTAAACAAAATATCTCAATTAATCAAAGTCGTAACTCTTACAGTTTTCGAGATAGCAGAAGTAAACACCGAATATATATACATAGTAAATATACTGGTAAAATTTTCGTATGGTTGTAATTTTTGCCCTTTTAATTTTAGAACAAATTGTAAATAAAAAAAATATCACATTTAAAATAATAATTTTACTTTGTAAGCATTTTGTTCGGGGGAGATACGCAAAATATGTTATAATTTTTAGATGGCATCTTTCATTACGCTTTATAATTATTGATTTCATTTTTATCTTATACATTAAATCTGTCCATGAATTTCTAATCAAGATAAAAAGAAAATAATAGCATTAACAATTAAAT
Source organism: Ophonus ardosiacus (assembly GCA_943142095.1). Classification (NCBI taxonomy): domain Eukaryota; kingdom Metazoa; phylum Arthropoda; class Insecta; order Coleoptera; family Carabidae; genus Ophonus; species Ophonus ardosiacus. The sequence continues at coordinate 42,993,745 of OW964833.1, read as the reverse complement.
AACAATTAGTAAGCTTTAATATGTCAAAGTCAGATAATTCGACTGATTGTATTTTGTTTTCCATGGTACTCTGTAAACAGTTCAAGCGATATGCATTTCTTTGTTACCTTATTTCAACTCTATGGCTATCAATACAATGATCAATATTTATAAAATTTGGTTATAAATGTTATAAGTGTAGCATTTGATTATGCACAACATTAATTGGAAACATTTTTATCTACAATTAATTGGGAAGTTTTGCGCAAGGAAAAACTCATTTACCATGTTAAACGTTTATGGTCCACTTTTTAACACCCTGTATATTATTGTAAAAAGTGTACACATTACGGGAAGTGCATTTAGTATATTCCATTTAAAATATCAAATAAGTTACTACAGCATACTCCGGAAATAGAAATAATAACATACCAACTTCTCAACTTCTGGATATTTAATAGTATATCTACTTTTAAACTTAAGAGGAATCCCTACTCTACTAGGTTTATTCCGAGGGACGGGTCGGGTGTGCGAGGGGTAGCACTGTGGGCGTGAACAATTTCAGCCTAGGAGTACCACGTGATATGTCTGGTACAGTCAAAATAGTAAATAGCCTGGGTTCTGTATTCTCCAGATAAAAGAAAAATATCGCATCACTATTTGACGTGTATATAATTTTGTCAATTTACGTTCTAATTACCGATGCGATATTTATGGCAGTTAAATTATGAATGATTGAATCCGTCGTTGGTACTTGGTGAAATATTTTAATAAAGTAAAATAATTATGAGCAAATGAGATCTTGGAAAAATAAAAAATCAGACTAATCTAGCCACACATCTTGTTGAAAATAAACACAATAATTGTTCAATAAAAACTTAAATTTTTACACGTAAAAAGAGAAGTTCCAAATTAAATTTCTTGGAAGCTTTTGAAATAGACAAACCCATCAAACATAATGAGAATGAATTTTCAGTTTTAAATCGCAATATTCATAAATATGCACTCATGAACTTCTCACAGACCGCCTGTCTACGCTAAAAGCAGGCAAGCGCACTGAAGATGTACAGTTTAGTTCAGTTTCTGGTATACTTGTCAATGAGAATGTACTTTAGGGAAAGAAGGAGGAGTCAAAATATAGTTTCACTTAGTTCCGCAAGGTGTCAGGTTTATCAGAACAAATATTTCGTTGGAAAAGAGAAAAAGTAGGGTTTGTTTTATACTAAATTTCGCAATTCTGTGCAGATTTTGTAAATAATAAATATATTACCTGGAAGTAGAAGGTTCATATTTACTTTCTATTGTTTTAAAATTTAAAATAAGGCCCTTATAAAATAACTATATTAAGTTGAAATTTGTTATATTTATGATGTCATTATTTAATTAATAACAAAATTTTAACAAAATTTAAAACACAAGAAAGGAGCAGCAAAGATTTAACTTATATATTCCATTAACACATTTTAAATTGAGTACATAGGAAACATGTAATTAGTATAATACGGAACCTTGTTTTACGAACCACTGTGGATTCCTCTTAATAACAGGCCACTAGAATTGCATCATCCCCCAAAGGATTAAAAGAATTCATCATAAGGAGAAGTAGGCCATAGATTCCAATAAAAATATAAGAAATAAAGAAAAATATGTCAATGCCAGGACGGCAAGCTTAGTACAAAAAACAGAAAAAAAAACAAACACAAATCGAACAAAATTTGCGCAATATGGTAGGGGTAAACAACTGAAGAAATAAGCGGGAATAATATAAAAATTTAAATGTTTAAATTATTAATCTGTTGAACATTATTCCTCAAATATGTTTTATAATTAAGAGAAAAAATTCATGATAATACCTATACTGAAAGTTAGATGAATACCCAGAGCTAAAAAACAGGCTAATCAACATGTTAGTAACAGAAGAAAAATATATAAATAAATAAATAAATATATCATCACGGCATATTACCCATTTCTGGGTGTGCCAATCTGCTTTATCGCAGATATCGGTAATGATGATGACATATTTGTACCGTGGGGCGCTTACCAGGCGTCACCTCACGGGCAATCATTGCTGGCGTGGTGAGTGCACCACAGGGGTCACTTTTGTGCCATTTAAAATTCGAAATATTTGGCGTCGGTCGGGATCGAACCCGTACTCCAATATTAGAAAGAAAATAGTACGATGAGATTAAATGAGTTATTTTCTTGGATCCATAAATTAAAAATGTTTTTATAAAGTTGGCTTGTTAAATGAAATAAATTTATTGAGTATATTTGAGGGTTCTATCCCATTCTCATGTTCTTGATAAGCATATCTCCGCACGTTCAAACGTTAAATGTAATTCAATTACTGCACCGTTCCACGTTATCGCTGTGTAGATTGGTGGCAAGGCATTAAAAACCCACCCTTTCTCACGACTCCGTGAATAATGGCCGGATAATCAAATATTCCCTATCACAAAAATCATCCGAACTCATCCATAGATAAATGTTGCAAATTATAACTGAATCAAATTTGCATTACGTCTTATAAATTTCAGAGCAAGATCTGCATTGTAATGGCTACTGGTTTTCGATAACGATAGAGAATTCCAATGTATACAGAGAATTTATTTTAAAATGCAAAATTATGGTTCATCACTTCTATGGTTACTCACTATGGGGTATTCCACCATAACAAAAAAATAAGAAAAAATTCAATTTAACTTAAAGTATGGCTAAATAAATAATAGTTAAAACTATTTTTGTCTAGTATCATACATGTAAAAATGAAAATTTGATGCCATACCCCATTTGCAACAAAATAGTATTAATTAATAATGCATAACTATTTTTCTTGCAAATAATTCATCTTTTTCAATAATAATGACTCAAACAGAGCGTTTCTGACACATAATTTTGATTCAATGGGGTCATACCACATTTTCCAATTTATTTTTTTTCTGAAAGTATACTTAAAACCACTCACAGAAATATATATTTTATGTCACATAAGCTTCTAGTTTTACAGAAATAATTTTTTAAAGTTTATATTAAATTTCAAATGACGTCATGGGTTTGCGACCGTGACCGTGGTCCCTCCTATCGAATAAAAACGGAACTACGTTAGACGTTTATGTTATTTGACTTGAAAGCAAACGTGACAGCAAGTTATTTTGTATTCGTGCTTTTGTTTTTATTGTATATTGAATAATTTGATTAGGAATATTAATCTTGAGGTTTAGGAATACGAACAAAAACTTTATTTTTGCTTCTCAACGAGATGTTCTCGCAAGACGGCACAGAACAATATTATACAACCATGGTAATATTTAAATCACACATAATTTGTATTTATTAGAACATTTCGTTATTTGTACTTACATTTAAACAAAAAGAACTTGTTGCAAAGATATTTACTTTGAAAATGTTGGTTATGTTCGAAAAATGTGACATCTCTGCGCTGCGCTAACATTCATGTACAGTACGTGTACGAGTATATGTGTGCGTGACTATCATTGTATGTGTGTACAAACCCATGACGTCACAAAATAAGACTCAAAATGTTTAGAAAGAAAAGTATAAGAATATTACATATTTTTCATGTATATATGTATAAAATTATGTAATTTTTTTAATTATATAAAAAAAATCAATAGATTGTTTTTTTGTATGACCCCATTCCATGGCAGGGATGTGCATTTATGCGTAAAAAAAAATTTACGTTTACGTGTAAAAAATGCGTAAAAAAATGTTAAAGTAAAAAAAAACGTAGATAATGTATAATTTTGTTCTTCACAACGACACTAGATGACTTGTTGTTTACAAATGTCATATTACAGTAACTTTCTTTAATCCTATCATAAATATATTCTAAAACGATTGAAACTATGATAAGTTTATAAGAAAGAGACTGAAATTATTGTAAAGTATTAAAAAAACATTCTGAAACTATAGATAAATTAACATAAAATGCTTAAAATTTGTATAAAATTCATTTTCAGTAAGTTTGGAGCTAATGATTTAAATCTATTTAAAATTATTTGAAATTATATGTTATTAATAATTAATAAATAGAAAATGAAATTTGAAGGTACTTAATTGTTTCTCTGAATCAAAGAAACATGTTGATGTGACGTGGACTGGAAAATTCATTACAGTATAAAAGAAAATATCTTTATAAAAAAAATATACTCATGGTTACAATATTTTACGTTATCTACGTAAAAAATTCTCAAGTATTGCCAATGAAAAAATATATTTTTACGCGTAAAAAATTGCTTATAATACGTGACGTATTTTACGTGCCCATCCCTGTCCATGGGTAACACTATAAAGAAGTAAATTTTATAAAATTTTAAATACATAAATAAAACAAAAATAATTATCGAATTGAAGGCAGAATTTAAGTGTCTACAACTTTTATTTCAAACATTTTTGACGAAATTAATAGACCACTATTGCGCAATGAAAAACTATGTTCCCATGTTAACGCCTATATCCAGCTGTTCGTGTTACATCCGACATACTTTAATAACTAAGCTCGTTCTATTTTTATTAAGCGTTTTATGAAAATTAGTTTTAATATACAATTTTACCCGATTTAATGAAAACTCAATTTAGTTTTAGTACATCTTAGTTTATAAGATGAAATATTCTGCTATAAGTACAAGAAGAATAGAGCACAATATTAAATATTCCTCTGAGCGTCTGCATAAATAGCACAGAAAAAATCTTCTTTGTATTCGTTGAACAAAAGTGTTGAAAAAAGAATGTGACTGACAATCATTTCCATGCGACAAAAATTTCAAAATGTACCGGGAAATTTTATATTTGTTGCCAAATTATGCAAGCTGCGTTGAAAAATTTACATGAACATTGATTTTATGTCTAGCGCAGACTTCCTAAGCAAGTCTCCGTACATCTCGAATCTTTCACCCACAATTCAGGTAGCTCATTTTTTAAACACAAGAACTTATTTCCGATACATTTGCATAATTTATTTAAAGCTGATATTATGTTACAATTGATTGAAGACAAGCTTTCAATTTTCTCATATGAAAAATGTTGTAGTTAACTTTACTTGCCATATGATGGATAAAGAAAAATAGGACAAATCATTTTTTTTACTAAACTTGAAATATTTTTCTATATTGCATGGTGTATCTTTCATTTACGGCTGGGTCAAAAACAAGTTAATGCGTACCTAATATTAGAGAGTTATTGCAGTTTCAACGCAAAAATAACGTGCACTTTCAAGCCACGTGATAACCCGAGTGTGCATGCGTACTAATAAGGTTCACGTTATATTAATAAGGAGACACGTTATGTGCAATGGAATAGCGAGCGTTTAACGTCACACGTTCTGTATCTTTTGAGGTTATGTTTCGGTGAAAAGTGTGGATGTAACATCGTTTGTGTTGCTTTTAGCGTTAACTAGTCTGCAATAAAAGAAAATGGGGTCCCGTGGCCTCGTGCCTGAGTGTCTGGTCGCGAACCTGGGGGTACCGGGTTCGATCCCAACCGACATCAAATATTTCGAATTTTAAATGGCACAAAAGTGACCCCTGTGGTGCACTCTCCACGCCAGCAATGAATGCCCGTGAGGTGACGCCTGGTAAGCGCCCGCACGGATCAAATTTGTCATCTTCATTACCGATATCTGCGATAAAGCAGATTGGCAAACCCAGAAATGGGTAATATGCCGTGATGATATATATATTTATTTATTAATAAAAGAGAATTTAAAATTATAGAGTAGTTGGCTTATGAACAAATTTAACCTTGTGGTAAATAGAAACTATGTACCTACTTCAACTGCGAATGTCGTCAAGGGTCATACAGTTTTTGTTGCGCAATGTTATTCTTCCGTGGAGAATACTGTAGTCACATACAAAGGTACAAGACAAAACTGGCTCATCCCCATAAAATTACCGCTTATATACATACAACAAAGATATATGAAAAAGTTTGTAACAATAAATAAATAACAATATATGGTAATACTAATATATAATATGGTTTAGTGCCAAGTATATATTCCCAAGGCAAGTTTCCAAAATTCTCTACGGCGGTAGAAGAAGAAAGAGGCTGATTGTCTACAAGAAGTATGTGTTAACATAGAATTTTTGAATGTGATACTAAATCATACATTTCCTTCAACTGTAATTTATTTTCTTACTTTACAAAATTCTTCACCTGCTCTCATGCAAGTGTGCAGTGTTTGTATAATATAACAATAATTTATTGTGAAAAATATAAATAATCTGTTACAATGTTAAAAAAAATTCAGTAAACTTAATTCATCGTAGAATTCACTGAAACTTGAGACAGAATTTATCATATTGAAAGAAATTTCAACATGATTTTATAATATATATATATATATATATAAACAGGGTGTTAATACAAGTCGTTACACCCGAAAATGGTAGTTAGAACTCATTAAAACAAACAACTTTTCTTAGTTCCAATTTTTGATTTGGTGCCCCTGTTCGTAGTTATTGGAGTTCGTTTGTTTTTCGAAAAATCGTCATAACTCCATTATTTTAAAGACTATTGAAAAAAAATTTCTTTGAAATTTACCTTTAGGCTCGCTAAGACAATTGGCATTTACAATTATTTTTAATTTTTTCAAATGACAAAATGGCGATCGATGAAAAATTTCAATGCATGATTTTTTGATAACCACTCCATCGATTTTCGAAAGTAAAACATTTATAAAATCCTTGAACTATCTACTACAATATATGTCGTAAACATTTTTTTCAATCTATCAAAAAAAGTATTTATTCATTTACTTGACTTACATAAGTGCAGTGTGTTCAAAAATAATCAGAACTTAAATTGACAAACAGTTTCTATTTTGTAAGACTAATGTAATGAACAGAATAAAACTTCAAAGGACAATCAGACAATTTTCTTCTCATAATTTTCGATTTGTTTTAATTCCCTGCATAAAACGATGAAAGCTTCTTAATTGCTAGTACAAAGAAATGTAAATTTTACAATTATCGCAAATTATAATTTATTGTCACTGTTTTTATAAGTATTGCACATATACAGGGATGCATTTTCTTATTGTAAATGTGCACTGGCCTGCAAAAAAATCGCGTAAACCTATTTTTTGCTGTATTAAGTTGGTCTTGATTTTTAACTTGTCACTGTCACTATTGTCACTAGTGTGAATTAAGATGAAAAAATTAACAAGAACTGAGAAATACTACTTGGTTGTTCCTTCATATTTTTTGCAATATACAGGCTGTTTCAAAGAAAGTGTAAAAAAAAATTAAGGGTATACAGTACTGGCAAAATGAATGAAAAAAGGTTAATCAACATAGGTCTGATCTTCAGCTGTTTCCAAGATAAATAAAAAATCGAAGAAAAACTGACAATGCTAGTGATCGTACAAAATTTTGTCTGTCAGTAAATAGACTATAAGAAAACAATAAAATTTTATATGAAACATTTTTTTCAATTTCTAATAGTTACGAAGTTATATGAAAAGTAAATATTGGCCAAGGTCGCCACAATATTTAACTTAGTAAAATTATTTGATTTTTTTGAAAAAAAAAAACAAAAGCACATCTAAGATGACCTCTGAAAAGTAAACAAAAACTCCTATTTAATTAAAGTCGTAACTCTTATAGTTTTCAAGATAACAGAGGTAAACCCCGTAATAACTCATTTTTCACTGCTTCATATCTCGGACACTATTGAAGATCGGACCCATATTGCTTAAGTTTTTGTACTCAATTTGGTCAGTACCTACTATATGCCCTTAAAAAATTTTACACTTTCTTTTAAAAAACCCTGTATAACATACTTCAAGTATGCACCTGGTATACTTTAAGCTATATTATGTTGTCCTAGACAGAACAATTATCATAGAATTCAACTCTTATATCTTATGAGTAATAAGGTAATTTGCAAGTGTGCGAAAATGTTTCTTTGCATTTTTATTTACTCCCTTTATTAAAATATGACTTAACATACTGGTTTCCAAAGCGCTAAACAACATTTTAATCACAACTTCAAATGCTGTGTCTTTGATTCTATTTAGACACCGCGCCAAGCTAGTAACCACGGGCTGAAGTTAGTTGCTACAGCTGACAACTGCCACTCTGTAAAATAAGTTACGTAAAAAGTGTGCTCGTTTTAGATACTCGTTTTTAAACTCGTGACTAAAGCGACGATAAAACTTGTTACATAATATACTATTATAAAACAGAAGCGTTTACTCGTTTCATATCGATCCGCCATCCTTCAACTTTTAGTAAAACTTTACCTTAACGAACTTGACCGCTAAAATTAAAATACAGCAAAATTGCATAGAATTTCTCATATTTGAGTGGGTGCATTCAGCTCAGTTCAGGTTAGATATCTTCGATTTGTATTTAAATATAATATTTATAAAAACCAACAATGGTGGTATAAATCTAATCGCTTCAACAGTAAACTCTATTAGTTTCAAATCATCAGGTGGTGCAATACTTTTGGTAACTGCGTTGCTATTGGTATACAAACGCACATGCTGTTGTGAATAATGAAGTGTGAAAGCATTTATCCACTTTATAAATAGTTTTGTTGGGAATCTAAAAAAGTTTCCAAATTTTGCTACAACGGCGTAAATTGTTTAGAAAATAGAGAGAAAACTTTTTTTGTTAGCGTAACATATTTCTTACTAATATCATCACGTCTTATATATTACACGAAATTTATTAAATCTATATTCTGTGGCGACGTGAGCCGTATAAAGAATTTAGGTAGGTAATTTTATTAATTTTTATATATCAGCTATCTACTTGAATTCTATTCTGAGAGTTTTTTTTTATCTGTAAACATAGGCATATGTCATTACTATAGTTACATTTAAAATGATTGACAGCAATATATTATCGCATTTTTTCTATAAGTGAACAAAGGAAATGTATTATTGTTGTCAAAGTCATCAACTTGTCAAAATAATATGTACAATAGGGGTTTCCAGGTCTACGGCTTTTAAAATAATACTAAATGAATATCAATATTCATCATATCATAGGTGAATATAATCGTTAATTTTTATTACCCGAATATCAAAATGAAACTTTAATGTATTTAAATCGAGCGCTAGAAATTCAGTATGTCATGTTTGTGACGTTTAATGGCGAGAGGTATGGGGTCCCGTGGCCGAGTGCCTAAGCGGACCTGGGGGAACCGGGTTCGATCCCGACAGACGCCAAATATTTCCAATTTTAAATGGCACAAAAGTGACCCCTGTGGTGCACTCTCCACACCAGCTATGAGTGCCCGTGAGGTGACGCCTGGTAAGCGCCCACACGGTAAAATATATCATCATTACCGATGTCTACATGTGTTGTAGATACTGGCATACCCAGAAATGGGTAATATGCCTTGATGATATATTATTTTATTATTATTATTTATGTTTGTGACGTTCTAAACACTGGTAAATGCTATTGTCTAATGGTCCCAGCGGATGGCGTGTCTCACCTCCTCCATGTTCGCGGTAGGTATGTTCTTGATGTTGATTTTCTCGGTCCTCATTTACTGAAACTTCAATAATTTTTTTTGGCGAAAATACAAAATGCGGTACTAATATTTTTATATTCAAATTAACATATTAAAAAACGCAAAAAACTTTTATTGAAGAAAATGTACAAATCTTAACGTGATATAATTATTCCAATATGAGTCTAATGTTCAGTTGCACCACTAATACTTAAAATTTAAACTTGGTTTTATTCAGTTGTCTATTCCATTTTATACTGTAATTAAAAAAATATTTAATAAGAATTAACATTAATTTATTTTGTTAACCAAGCTTAAATTTTAAGTTACATTATTACTAACCTATTATTATTTATTACACTAAACATAACTAAACAAAACTGAACATGACTAAATCCTAAATATGCCGATGCATCCCTAGGCCAAAATACTCGCACTATGCAGAACGCGAGCCAAATCTGAAACTAGACTCCATGTCCTTCCGATATGAATCTTTCATATAGACTAACTAAAAACAAATGGTTATAATCTTCAGAAAAGCATATCTTAGGGGTGCGGCTGAAAGGTCATATAGAATCCTTAGCTAAATATCAACCTTACACGTAGGCATGCAATAAATTATATATTTAATTGTTAACACACTAAATGTCTAAGTGGCTGACATCTAGACTAAACAGAGATAGTTATGGGAAAAATAACTATTAGTTCTAAACAGACTTTTGACTTACAAAGACAACAAAGAAATATTGATAATTAAACTATAATTTAGAAGAGTTTATAATAAAGTTATTAAGTTGTTATTATTCTGCCCTCAACTTGTCACAAACTACAGAATGCGTCAATAGACAGCATTCAAAGAAAATCAGTCCAAGTAAAGAAATTAATAATAAGAAACATTAAATGCTGCTTGCCAAGCTAAAATTTTACAATTTTTCTGACAATGCAATTCTGTGGTGTAAAAATTATTTGATTAGCAGAAATTTTCAGGTGTGCATGTCGCACAACTCAAATACATTTACATCAAATAATTTTGCTCTGCAAAACGGTGTACCACAAGGTTCAATATTAGGCCCATTGTTTTTTCTTATATATGTAGCAGATATGCCATCAGTTCTAAATTACTCCACAGCACACTCACATGCAGACGATACAACAATTATTGCAACTATAGATCCATCAGATATGAATGAACAAATTACAAACGTTAATTGGGATTTACAGAAATTATCTCTATGGATAGAAGACAACGGTCTCAAAATCAATGTCTCTAAGTCATCATATCTTTCTGTTGGTAATTGCAAATCCATACCTGATATAAGACTGAACGGTACCATTGTCGAACGTAGCACTTCTGTCAACATTTTAGGACTTCTTGTTGATGAAAATCTCTCTTTCAGGCAACATCTAAATAAAAAACTTACTGCCTCGAGACTTTGCTTGCGACACCTGTATCAGTTTAGGCAAGATCTAAGTTCAGCAGTTAAATTACGCATTGTTAATACTCTAATTCTACCCTTATTTCATTATTGCGCTTGTACGTATATTCCAAATCTTACAGAAACAGGTAAAAATAGAATTGCACTTGTCGAGAACTCTTGTCTGCGTTTTGTTTACGGTGCACGCAAGTATGATCATATTTCGAAATATCGTAAACTAGCCAACATGACATCTGTAAATAATCGCGTAAAAGCTATGTATCTCTGTTTAATACATAAAATTCTGAAAACTGGCACTCCTCACTATCTATTTGATAAATTGAAACAGAAGCAATATAATTATAAGCTCAGGATTAAAGATTTATATATAGTACCAGCTTATAGAAAATCGAAATTAAAGGGCTCTTTTTCTTATTTGGAACCGTCATTATACAACAGCATACCCTGTAATTTGAAACACTTATCCCCGAGCATATTTAAAATTCATATTAAAAATATATTTGCGTAGGTAATATCTGTGTAATATACAAATTATTATTATTATTATTATTATTATTATTATTATTATTATTATTATTATTATTATTATTATTATTATTATTATTATTTGATTAATTGGCATATTGTTTTGCATACAAAGATTTGTGGTTTATTTATGATTTAATACATTTGTATTATTTTTGATTTTTGTAAATTAATAATTGGCATTATTATGTAAAAATTTGTATGATTAGGTGGTAGACCAGCCTATGGTTGAACCTCGCCATTGATGTCTCATCAATAAAGATAATTATTATTATTATTATTATTATTATTATTATTATTATTAAATTATATAGTTTAATGAAAATTACTTTGACAATACCATATGCTATTTTTTTGTAAACGCTATTATACATTGCTGTCAATCATTTTAAATGTATATACGCCCATGTTGACTTAAAAAAAAAACGGTATAGGTAGGTAATACAATGTTAATTTTTTATTTTGCTAAAGTTACCTATTCCTTTTACATGAAAGTTGTAAATAAAAAAAACTTGTTCAAAATTAGAAACTACACAACATTAGACTAAAATCAATCACAACTTTTGTTTTATTTCACAACTAATTTTGAAATAATATGCAAATGTAAAATATCTGAAATGATTCTTCTTGCCTCAAATTTTATTTGAGAGTCCTATACTATCATTTATGCTATCCAGTTCTATTTGTTAAGAAAATCATAGTTCCTCTTATCTTAAACTACATTTATAGATTGATTTATGGCATAATGAAACTCATGGTCCATTTCTTTCTAAATTCATCTGTTTCTGAGGTTGGGAGTGTATAAAATATTGACCGAGTTCGTTCATTTTTGGCAGCGGAAGTTCCTTTACTTTGGAGATGACATATTTTTACGGTTGAAGTGCGGTTACTAACCGTTAAATAACTCCACGTATAAATGTTAGTGAAGCGTGAACCAACGGTTATTTTAGCCCCGAAAATTTCTCCTATCAGCTTAACTTAACATAGTAATTTGTGCATTATTATAGCTTGTAGCGATATACCTCGATAAGGACGCAAAAAAGACAGGAAAAATATTAGGAATATAATTAAAATGAATGAGAATAATTATAAAATACGAAGATCTAGATATCATTAATTGTTCCCTGTAGATTATATAAATTTGGTAGATGTAGATGCTTCCATTTATATTTTAGCGGAAACATTTTCATATTTTGGTCCCTTAAATTGGAATTTTACACAAATTATTTGATAAAAATATGATAAATATAATTGCAGTACACAGACAAAAAACATCTAAATTGTTGTTAAATTACACTAATAATTATGGGCCTTCAAGTTCCAATTTTATTTAAAATTTTATTTATTAATTTGAACGTTTCGAGCTAAATCCGCTCATCTTCAGCAACAGCAACTAGGAGTTGACGTTTAACAATAAAACAAATATTGATGCAGAATTACAATGTTTCAATTTTGTATAACGTTTACAGTTGTAGAAACATATAAAATGTTTTCAATGTAGTCAGGTGGAGCCAGGGCCGTTCCTAGGGTATATGCCGCCCGTGTGCGGAAATAATTTTGGCGCCCCTTCTCAACAACCGCCCCCCCCCCCCCCCCCCAATTAATTAACTGAAACTTATCAAAAAAATAATTCTCTTAAATAAAACAAACACAGTAAAGGTAAAAAATATAAATATTTCATAATATTACAAATTAACATTAATTATTATTCTTAGCGTATAGTAATAAATAACAAAATACAAATAAAAGTACATACCTCTACTATAATAAATAATATAAGTATATAAGTTAATATAGCAAATTCTGATATATCAGATTCATTTAAATCTTCAGAAATTTTCTTTTCTATACTAATGATAGATAAATCTGAAAGCCTTTCTTGACCCATTGTTGATATGAGGTAATTTTTTATAATCTTAAGTTTTGAAAAGCCTCTCTCGCCGCTAGCAACTGTCACTGGTAATATTAAAAAAATTCTTATGGCAATCGCTATATTTAGAAACAGGTAGATGAGGTTATTAGTAAACATGTATTGAATAACTTGTAATGCATCCATTTCTGGGGAAATATAGGGTGCGATGTTTTCAATTTATGTAACATACGCTCAAGCGATTTACATTTCATGAATCTATTTGCTCTATGTACTTTAAGGAAATTATTTAAGTTATATAATAATTATTTTACCAGTACAGTTTTGATAGTAATTATTTATAACTTCTGGCTTTTTCAAAAACGACTTATTAAATTTTGTATAGCCGGGCGGCTACCGCCGCCCTTTTAGTTTGGCGCCCGTGTACCCCGCACGCCTTGCACCCCCGGGACGGAACGGCCCTGGGTGGAGCATGGGCCCACCATTTCAACAATACAACATTTCAATTCTGATTTTCTGTGTAAGGGCGTTTCACATATTACTGTGAAAATTATAACTAATAATTTGTTAAAAATTGAATGATATAGTTTCATCCCAACGATTAAAACTAATTTTTAACTAATTAATTTTTTTTTTGTGCAGTATTTATTAAACATATCGTTTATGGACAATAATAATTGTTTACTAAATTGGAGTTAAAAAGTAAACAGAGAAATGCTGCTAACTGACAATTGTTTTCCGCCACTTAAGCAGGGATACTTAAATTTTTCGATCAGTATTTTACACTAAATTATCAGTAAATATAATATAAATAATCTGTAACTTATAATTGAAATGTAATAATTTAACTTAACCTAAGGTAATCTCAAGTAACCTCAACTAACCTAACCGGAACTTAATCTAACCTGGACATAATATTTATATTTACTTGTCGTTAAATATTGATCATTTAGTATATCGACATATATGTTATTCTTCAGTTCTATAACCACCTTTAGATAGTATCTATACTCAACATAGCATAAATATCTAAATTTCGACATTTTTGGGACATCCATGGTTATCTCCCGAAACCTTTCATGTTCTAGATTATTTTTGAATGTTTGTAGACGTCGAAGAAGATAATGTCAAGATATGTCAATTTCAAGTGTATTTGGCTAATAAATAATTTACACTTGTGTGCCAATATGCTTTATCACAGATATCGGTAATGATGATGACATATTTGTACCGTGGGTACAGGGGTCACTTTTGTGCCATTTAAAATTCGAAATATTTGGCGTCGGCCGGAATCGAACCCGGCTCCCTAGATCCGCGACCAGACGCTCAGGCACGCGGCTACGGGACCCCATAAGTATGATAAATACGTTGCTAAATATCATTCTTTCATTATAATGATAGGAAGTTATTGCAACTTCTAAGATGAAAGAACGTAAACGTTAACCTTAAGTAGAAAACACTTTATTTTAGAAATAAGGTCTTTCAATTTCAATGTTTACCGCATTTAATTAGTGCATTCACGCTAACGTTAACGGTAAAAGCAACACAAACGAGGTTACATCCACATTTTTCACCGAAACATAACCTCAAAACGTGTGACGTTAAACGCTCCCTATTCCATTACACATAACGTGTCTCCTTATTCATGTAACGTGAACCTGATTAGTACGCATGCGCACTCGGGCTATCACGTGACTTTAAAGTGCACGTTATTTTTGCGTTGAAGCTTCAATAACTCTCTATTATATAAATACATTTGTATTTATTTTGTTTATTATTTAACTTGTTTCTGTCAATACATATCTTATTTATTTTTGTGTACTTTTGTGATTAACTATTTTATAACCTATGACCGCAATTCTCAGTCCAAATATTTTAGGGTTTAGCCTTTTATTTTATTATTAATAAATATTTACAAATAAATCTATATTTTGCTAAATTGTTTACTAATAATTGTGCCACCAATCCAGTGCAGAGATCAGCTTACCAGCTGATGCAACAGACAGCAGTAAAGTATATGCGAGTACCTTCTTAAATCGTTTAACAACGCTACTTCTGTTGCACCCTAGTCGCGATTGTTAAAATATTATACTTTTGTCTATAAACTATAAAATAAAATCAAGTAAACTGTATACAATAGACTTATACCTGTACGTATTTAAATATTCGTCCAAATTAATTAAATTTTTAGGATTTATTTATTTAACAATATTTTAGCATAGGACACTGACACTGCTATGAAACTTCCGTTTGTTCTAGTGTGTGTAATTTTAGTTTGACATTTGCGTAGCTTTACCTAACCTCATCTGTTGCACATAGGTTATAGAAGAAAGACAAACAATTTGCATGTATTATTAGCTGTTGAACTGTTTCAATATTTGCCTTAATGCAACAGTGTACACCGTATCCAATATCCGTGCCCGTATATTACAGAATTCCGTTTTCTAAACGAGATTCAGTCTAAACACCACTATAAATACAATCAGCACAGTATACATTTTGGGATAAGTAATTCGTGTAACGTACCTTTTTTTGAAATAAAAATTAGACGTACGAATACGCCGCTTTTACTTAATTCTTTATTAAAACATGCTGCAGGCCCTAAAGACTTAAAGTAATACAGTTTTGGTAGGTACACATTTATCTTAAATAAGTTAGCAGATATGAAAAATTTAGGGAAAAAATCAATATTTTAAAAATCTGAAAAACACACCTGAGCTGGAACTTTGCTGTATCGCCTGGCGACTTAAAAATATCAATTTGTTATTTTTACTGTTACTAATCATTTAAATATAGTATTCTAGTATTATTATTAGTTTTATTATTACTAGAGTATACACCTTGCACATACATCTTGCAGTAGTGACAGTCAGTAACAAAATCAACAACCTTCAGAGAGGTTGGTTACTAAAAATCAGTGTTGCCAACTGTTTAGTACACAACATCTTCCCCTCATACAAAATTAAATAATACGAGTACATTTAAACCTTATATTTTTAACTTAAATATAATCTTTAAAGCGAGCAGATAATTTTCTGACTGGTACTTCTCTTTTAAACAGGAGTATTACTTTGACCTGAATCATTCTGGCTTTTCTTCAGTATTTGTTACATTGTCATAATCATATACTATCTCAGGATCATTTAAAAAAGGTCTCAAATGATTACTGTTTCTTCTGAGATTATTACCTTTTTTATTAGTCATCATATGACCTAGGTTTTTGACATTTTCTTAGTTACAATAGCAGGTTCCCAAAAATTACCATTAAAGATATTGACCGTTAGTATGAACGATGATTAAGTGTGATTAGCGAGCATTTGATTAGCATTGTTTTAATTATTTCAATTGTTTATGGATTATTTTAGCTAAAAATGCTTCAAATATAAGATGTGTGCAATTAATTTTTCCATAACTTTTATTTGTAGTAAATAATTGGTCATACTAGCGGTCACTATGTTTTTCGCAAACCAACGCAGCGACTACTATTAACCACTTTATTACTTATTAACCACAAAATACATTTCAAATTTTACATGGTGGTGATTGTAATTTGTCTAAAGATCAGAGGGAACAATTTTTAAACTTTGCTCTTGTTTTTCGGTTAAAAAACATTATAAACTCTTCTCCTTGATAAACACATTAATATAATTTATAAAATATATCGATGAAAAACGAACAGAGCTTTCTTTTAAATGGCACAAAAGTGACCCTGTTGTGCACTCTCCACGCCAGCAGTGAGTGTCCGTGAGGTGACGCCAGGTAAGCGCCGGCACGGTACAAATATGTCATCATTACCGATATCTGCGATAAAGCAGATTGTGGCACACTCAGAAATGGGTAATATGCCGTGATGATATATTTATACCTAAAAATTTGAAAGTAACAATATAACAATATGTACTCTTTATTGAATATTTCACCTATGCTAACTAATTATCCCTAGTACTATGTCATCTCTCTTACTGAAAAACAAACAATTTGTATTAATGAGACAGTGATTCATATATATACTTACCGTAACCTTAACAAATAATCCTGAATTGAGTAGTTCTCAAAATATTTTTAAAAAAAATCCTACTTCTGAAGCAGCTATTACAAGAGGTGGGAATACAGATTTTACTTTTTTGGATATATTGTGTTGAAATTACTGAAAATACCCAACTTTTGCAGGTAAATATTAGTCGAAAGAAAAATCGAAATTACAAAACTTTTACTCGTTGTCGGCTTAAGGCTAATTTAATTTGGTTTTGTTTCCAAATCTGGAGATTTCCAGAGATTTCTGTAGGTAATTAAATTTTTGAATTTAATCAAGGAATGAAGTTAATCTATAAATAGAAATATCACAATGGAATATTACACATACTTATATTTTTTATAAAGTTGATATTTATGAAAAAATTGTCTTTGAAAATCATACCATTGCAAATATTATCGAAATGTAATATTTTGCTACTGGCATTATGACGTACATTAGATAAGAGGAATACCTACAGCCTACACATACACCAAAATATGGAGCGAAAATTCAAATAAATTGTTCCTGTACTAGAACAATTAATATTTTAAAAAAATCAACATTGCAAACATACTTCCGATATTAACCTGCATATTAAAAAAAATATATATATTAAAATCTATTAATATTGGACTTTGATTTTAAGGGGAAAATCCCTCATTCCATTTCCGTCAAGGTAATGGGACCTCTTTAGCTTAGTGCGTTATTATTTGAGTACGAGTTAGAATTTTTTTTTCCCGACAGACGCCAAATATTTCCAATTTTTTTAAAAAAAGTGACCCCTGTGGTACACTCTCCGCACCAGCTATGAGTGTCCGTGAGGTGACGCCTGGTAAGCCCCCACACGGTAAAATATATCGTCATCATTACCGATGTCTACATGTGTTGTAGATACTGGCACACCCAGAAATGGGTACTATGCCGTGATGATATATTATATATGAGTGAGATTTTTTTGTGTTTTTTTTTATATATACATATATGAAATGTTAAATAAAAGTTACATTGTGTCAAAATTTTGTTTTACCTTCATATTTAAATCTAAAATTATTTTAGTAATAGTTATAGCAACGGAATTTTCTTTTTTTTTACTGTATTCTTTTGTTTATTCAAAGCCCGAATTGTCAAAAACAGATGAGAAAAATGGTTTGTAGGTATTCCTATTCTGTCAATAGATATGTTATTTTATGCTGTTCTTGAAAGCAACGACAGGAAGTATTAGTGTGTATTTTAAGTAATTTTTGTCAGTATTCCTGTAAAAATATTTTGATTCTTAGCAGATTTGCATTTTCTTTCCTTTGTCTTAAAAGTACTTTCAATATTTTATAAACCTCTTCGATTCGATGCTGAAGCAATTTGTTTGAACAGTAAATTGAAAACTCAGAGTCATTGTGTTTGTAACTTTAATTGTGATTTTCTTATTATTGGAAGAAAAATTTATGCCTTAATTTGGGGTTTTAGCTTCGATTTAATTAAAAATCTTCTACAGGATATATTCAAACTTTTATTATTTCAGAGATATTGCGGTTTTAACGGCCCAAACCTAAATTCTTCTGATAAAATTAACCTGATTTATCTACCTTGGTCTAAACTTATTTTCTTCCTGCATTTAATAACAACGTATACCGCGTGTCTATTTTTTTATAGGCCGTAGGAAATACAATGGTAAAATTTTCAAATAACTGTAAATTTTGCCGTATTAACTTTCGAAAAATGTGTAAATACAAAAAAATGTTCGGAATAAAAAATTGCATCTAATAATAAAAATTATTGTTTCCATGCGTATTGTTCGCTGAAGAGAAGCAAAATTAAAGTTATAATTGGGCTTATTCACGTGTACATTAAACAAGAAATTGTTACTTAATAAGAATTGATAACAATATTGTTAAAATTTCGTATTCACGTGTCTCGTTGTTAGATGAGCTGTAACAATTATTGTTTAGTAACAATCTTGTTATCATTTGACATGAAGTTGTATCCAGTACAGCTGTCATTATTTAAAATTGCAGTGTTACAACTATTAGGATATTAAAATTAAAAAAATTCTTATTTAAAATAATGATTTCTTAAATTCATTTGGGTTATTAACGATATGTTTATTATAGTATAATATTAAAAACTGACTAAAACATTTTTAAATAATAAATATCTAATTATAAAAACTATTAATGTTTGCACTGGTATTGTAAGGGTGGTAGAAATGTTTTAAGATTTGTTTTCTTTGTTTATGAATGACAAGTGTGACAAGTAGAGTTGTTTCAACATTTACGTCTAATTTCCTTAAAATTCACAGTAAACATGGTGAAAAGAACAGTAAATACCAGCCAGAAATATGAAAAAAAAAAAAACTTGCAGCTTGAATCTGATAGTATTTTCCTTGATAAGTACTTTTTATTGTTTATTACTTCGTTTTGTAGTTTATATTATCTTCAATTAATAGGGAATACCCATCTGCGCGTTGTCTAATCCTAAGGAATGGTGTTACTTCAGCAATTGTAGTCTGTCATGATATACGAAATATTGCACAATATATATTTTCTTTTCAGATAAAAAAAATCTGTTGTGGCCAGCACAAGACCTTCCGTCAATTCCATGTATTTTGTACAAATCCCATACCAAAAGGTCCTTGGAACAGATTTTATATAATATCATGTAAAATCGAAGACGAACACATACTATTTTTTACAAATTCCATACCAAAAGTTCATTTAAAAAGGTTCTATAAATCCAATAAAATTATAACATAAACTACACTAAGTAATGTTCTTCCATCTTCTCTTTGGCCTTTCTCTGCGTCACTTGCGAGCAACACTATGACATACCAATTTTAGATCCTATATGCTTTTTTTTCCATATTTGGTTTTGCACTTGCAACTGACATCTGTCAATTAAATTTTTTAGAATAATTATGTCAGCTGTTTCCATGATAAATAACAAAGCTGACTAATTTTTGAAAATTAATTTCTTTATAATGCTTTAACTCTACATCTATTGAATATGAAGGAAAATGAATAATCAAACCATATAGAGAAGAGTATTTTCTTTAATAAATATAATAACAAAATGTCGAAAAATAATATTTAACTCCGTTTTTTTAAGAAAAACTGTTAAAAACTTCAAATAAGGGTACTTCCGGTGGATCAATTATAACCAAAATCTAATCAACTCTTCATATGGATGTACAGAAGAGGAATACGAAAGAATTATAATTTTTAGAATTGTAGTATTGGAGTTATCGTCGGAGAAAAAATTGTCACACACGGACACACATACACACACACGCACACACACACACACACACACGGACACACACACACACACATACATACAGACATCATCTTAAAAATAGTAAATTCGTATTGTAGGGACCCTAAAACGTGCTTATTCATTAAAAACTCACTACCGAATTTTTTGACCAAAGACAATACCTTCCTTACCTAAAGGTGACGGAAGGTAAAAAAACGGATCATTTCCATATCCCTTAATTGCGGCATATTTATTCTTAATTCATGCCTAACGGGGTAGACAATAAATTAGCTAAAAATTATCCACCTATTATACATATTATGTATATCACTTATTTGAAATAGAAATTATTCGACATGTCAGTCTACCATTTAAAGACACGACTACACACTAATATCAAATAAAGAAATGATACAAATTATATATTTGTGAATGGATTTTAGTTTAAATACATTAAATTTACCTTTGATTTGCCATTTTAATTTACTCTTAACAATAATTGTTGACACCTCGGCAAGTGGTCAGGAACTCTTGCCTGACTGATAACAATTATTGTTAAAATAACGACAGCTTGTTGACACGTGAATACGAATTATAACAATCATCTTTAAAATAGCAATAAATCGTTACGTAGCAATATAGATCGCATAACAAGGTACACGTGAATAAGCCCGAATGTTTAAAGTGCCATGAGAAAAAGCATAAAATGTTGTATTGCTTGAGTTTGGCAGATGGCGGATGGATCACGGGCACTCATAGCTGGTGTGGGGAGTGCACCACAGGGATAACTTTTGAAATGAAATTTAAAGATGTTCCTCTTCTTCCATGGCAGGAAGTCGGATGTGATATTTTTGAGTTCAACCAGAAATATTATTTGGTTTTTTGCCTAATTTAAAAAGTCCTACAGTAATAGAAAAAATTAAATCAATTTTCTCCAGACATGGAATCCCAATGACCTTGTATACCGATGGTGGATTGTCTTTTGATTCGGAAATGTTTAGAAATTTTGAAAAAGAATGGTGTTTTAATCATATTATGTCAAGTCCTTATTATCCAAAGTCAAATGGCTTAGCAGAGTGCGCTGTTAAGACAGTTAAAAAACTTTTAAAGAAAACTGCGGATTCAAACGAAGATTTTTATTTGGCTCTGTTAAATCACAGAAATACCCCTAGAGGTTCTGTTCATTCTCCATCATCCAACTTGATGGGCCGTCAATTAAGAACTAATATACCTTGCTCTTTAAAAATCCTGACTCCACAGTTAACATACAATCAAGACCGAGAGATTTTAAAGTTGTGGAAAGAAAAGTCAAAGATTTATTATGATAGGTCAGCTAGAAGACGTTGTCCCGATTTTCATTCTGGTGAGGCGGTTGTTTTTCAAAAATCTAAGAATGATGTCTGGGTACCCGGAGTAATATTGGGTAAAGGTCAGAGTCCCAGATCTTGTATCGTACAAAAGAAAGATGGAGGAACATATTCTAGAAATGAAATTAATATATCTCCTGCTAATAGGTCTCCAAATAATGAGTTACCAAGTAACTCAGATGTAACTAAGATTTCAAATGCTACAAATAGTTATGTTACCAGGTCAGGAAGGACAGTCCGGTGTCCAAGTCTAGTTGCCAATGTTTTAAAGAAGACAGACAGAAGACAATTGAAAAGGAGGAACATAATACTTGTCAATGTCAACTGAATGCTTTGTATTATTCTGAATTTAAATAAACTGTAATTTATGATAATAAAATAAAACACGATTAAAAGTCTGCACTAGTCGAGATCGAACCCGGGTTACCAAATTAGCAACCAGACACTATACGCACACGGCCACGCGACCCCATTAAAAAAATCCAACAAATAAAGGATTTTTTCAGGACTCACAGACCCAGCCCGTCAACTGGAGGGTTAAACGTTATTCTTTACCATCCTGTTTTGTTTACACAATACGACTGACATAACATTTACTTTCTTGATTCCAGATAAATATGCTCAAAATACTTTGTTGAATGTACTTTCTGTTTTCGATGTCAATAGTTTCCTCTTCTGTTCCTGTTGTCCAATCTATTATGTTCAGTGACCGCATATATTTGCGTTTGTGATTTGACGCTGTCGTCTGTTAAATGTTGGTGATCATTTGTCTTGCGACAGCACAGCGACACATGTTTGTGAATGATTTCCAACCGATAATCACGCTCTCGCTTCCCAGTCTCATGAACATCACCATTCCCTGTTTCCTATTGCGTAATCTGACAGCGGAACACTCCAGACAGCCGCGCAACGCGCAACCAGAAACGATTTCCCATCGAAAGACAAAGAATTCATTTCATACGAAACATTTTTGGGAAATCAGCGTTGATTAAGAAATAAATGGAATTTGCTTATAGTAAACTTCAAGGGACCAAGAATTTGGTGCACTCTTAACGAGTGTTCAATATATTGAAAGTACGCAATATATTTTTAAAATTTTTGTTAGCATATACGTATGTTACGGTCCAAGTAATTATTAGTGGTGGTATCCGAATCCGGATAGTTTTGGTTTCGGATCCAAAAATATCCGGATATCCGGATAATTGAATGTTGAACTATCCGGATCTGAGTATTGGATTTTGGATCCGGATCTGAGTATCGGATTTTAGATCCGAATCTGAGTATTTGATTTTGGATCCGGATCCGAATATGAGTATGAGTATCGGATTTAAGACATGGAAAAACAATCCCTTTTATGTGAAACACGTGCACGATATAAATAAATAGGTATTTCGACACTTGCAATGAACCTGTAACCATTATTTCTCAAATTTAATCTTAATCTCGTTTTCTTTGAAGTATTTGTTGTAATGAATGTTAAAATTTTAGAACTACAGAATTCAATATTCTAAGAAATATCCTTCTCGTATTTGCACCAGCTACCTGTCTATTTTAGAGGGGTATTATAAAATTTATTGCTGTTTACAGACCGCTGTAGAGATAAACAGACCCACTGTAACGGTTTGAATTTGAACTCACTTCCAGATGTTTGCCTTTACATTCAAAATGATGAATCGGATCCAGAATTAAAATTCGGATCCGGCTCTGTAAACAACACATCGAATCCGCATCCGAATGGGATCCGGACCCAAATCAGGATCCGGATCCAAATCAGGATCCGGATCCAAATCAGGATCAGAATTCAAATCCGAGTTAAATTTACGGATATCCGCTTCAATATCCGAACATCGGATATCCGAGGAACCGAATATTTTGAAATCCGGGACTTCGGATCCATGTTTTGTCGGATCCTCACAGCACTAGTAATTATTCGGTTTATATCAATAATTACCAGGTCTTATTAATACAAACGAAAGAACACATAGGAATTTCGATCTTCATTTTTTTGTTTTTGAGCTACAGGAAAAACTCGTTTTTCGCTAATTTCAAAAATACAAACGATTTCGTTCTATCGTTACGCAAATAAAAAATTTATTTATTTTTAAAAATAACAGATTATTTCAATATTTTATTATATTATAGCGAACATCAGATACCATGACAAAGAGATTCAATTTAGGCAAACAATTTTTCTGAAATATTATCTGTCCCGTAAAACATTATGTAGTTCTTTGTACATAAAGATTTAAAGAATAAAATGCTGAGTTTTTATGTGCCAAAATTTTTAAATTAGCGCTTTTGGTGTCCCAGTAAACTTAATTTAAAAGTGGGTAAAAATGTAATTAGTATGCAGTATTTCCAAAATGAACGTTTTGTAAACTGCCAAACCTAGTAACATGTCACAGTTTATAGGTAGGTAGATACTTATTTCTTGAAATAACACATACTAAATCTGTTTTTACCACGTCCTTAAATAAAGTTTACTCGGGCATCAAAACCGTAAATTTAAAAGTTAGACGTTGTTTTCCCATGTTAAACGCCTGTCACGAACAAGAAATCGTAAATATAAATAAATAAATAAATAAATATATCATCACGGCGTATTACCCATTTCTAAGGTGTTCAATCAGAACACCAGATTATATAGTACGTTTAGATACTGGCATTACACATATAGCTATTTACGTATGGAAACGAGCATTAACATTATGGGCCAAAATTCTAACACTTCCGGGTCACAGATATCCTAAATTCGTTTATAATCGACTTCTGCAATTAAATGACTGGCCGAATAATAAAACCGAATATAACTGGACGACGCAAATAAAATTATTCTTAATAGAACAGGGGTTCTCCAATATCTGGGATACTCAATCAGTTACTAATGCAGATATATTAGATATTGTCTCCAGGTTCACCCACGCTTTAAAGAATTAAAAGATTTTAATAACTCCAAAATTTCTAACTATAATTTTCACTATAAATTTATTAAAAATAGTATAGGTACAGAGCCATATCTTTCTATGAAAATCTCAGTTTTATTTCAGCAGATACTTATCCAAATACGTTTTGCTCCTAAAACAGGTTTAAGAATAGTATATAAATTTTTTAAATACGAATTAGATGCAAATAACCTTTGCACAATATGTAATAAAAATGAGGGAGAGCATATTTCACTTTTTTATCATTTGTCCCATATACACACCAATTAGGACCAAATATTTAGAATCTTTTAATTTAAGGGATATTACTGATCAAAATTATTATAAATTATTTCTAAATTTAAATGAGAATCAAATTAAAAATATTTGTATTTTTTGTATTAAGCTCTATGAAACTTCGCAGTTTCTGTATGAATGAGTAATACTAGAAATTCATTTTGTTTTTGTTTTTCACATTCCGCACAATACTTTGTCCTTTAAACGCTTTATTGGGGTTTTTCTAATTTATAATCAGTGTTTACGTAATTAATTAACTATAAGTTTGTGTTTTAGAAGCATCTCTACTATTTTCACCTTTGTTTGAGGTATCCAAGCCTTTCTTATTTATTTTCTAGTTCTTTAAATTATATAAAGTGCATTTATTTTTTAACTTGTTATACAATTGTAGACTCTTTTTTTTATTACGATTGTATTAGCATAAGTTTGTACTTAAAAGCTAATAAATATTATCTATCTATCTATCTATCTATATTACCCATTTCTGGGTGTGCCAATCTGCTTTATCGCAGATATCGGTAATGATGATGACATATTTGTACCGTGCGGGCGCTTACCAGACGTCACCTCACGGGCACTCATTGTTGGCGTGGAGAATGCACCACAGGGGTCACTTTTGTGCCATTTAAAATTCGAAATATTTGGCCTCGGTCGGGATCGAACCCGGTACCTCCAGGTTCGCGACCAGACACTCAGGCACGAGGCCACGGGACCCCATACAAGAAATCGTAGAAATTTTATTTGAAACATTTTCCTTAATTTTATGATATTTCCCTTGAAGGCTTTATTTTTGTTGGAAATTTTGTTACGAAATAAATTGGCAAGTTTTGTTACAACAAAGGGAGAATGTTAATTCCGGAAGTTTATTTGAAAACTGCGCGGGTAATTCGATCAGTTTAAAAGTCCCCTATGTATCTAGATTCTGCGACTAGTAGACTCCTGCAGATCATTTTGAAGTGATATGTTGGTGACTTTTACTTATAAAAAGACGCGCTCCCTACTTTTTTGCACAAATAGAAAAACGTCTCATGATTTATTTATAGAACGAAGCCATTGACTGACACTATTTTCAATATATGGAATTCACGTATTCAACTTAAAACGTTTTGCATTCTACCGCAAAATATTTGGGGAAATCAATTTTTCACGTTAACCGTTTATAAATATCCACAAATAGTTACCCTTCCAGAAATAGAATGGAGAAAATATGAAATACATTGTACGCACGCAGAACATCTGAGAAGCATTAATAATTTTGTCATTCATGTTTTATTCTCCCTTCTTATTTGTATATTTCGGGGAAAAACCTACACGTGGAAAAATAAATTATTTGAAAACCATATATTGGCAGAAAGTTTGCAGAAAAAAGTATTCATCTATATATTGCGTTTTTTACTCAATATTTACTATTTCTACTCAAAAAATTCCACAAATACAGTAAATTCTAATATAAAATTTGCTTATAAATATAACACGATGCGTAGGAAAGAATTTTTCCAGTCTTTATCCGTTAACTATCATCATGGGGTTTTGTTCCTCATGGATGGTTGCAACTAAAACCTCATGTTATTAGACATTTTCTTGCCCTGAAGACAGAGCCGGCTCAAGATATATAGGCGCCCAAAGCCAAATTAGATTAGATTAAATAAGTCAATATACCCCACATTTAGATAAAAACTTCAAAATTTTCAAAAATCTAATTTTTATGTATCTATGCTTCTCAATGCGCTGATTCTAAATTTTGAAACCGCAGGTCGATATCTCTTTTCATTCTCGAGATATTTAGATTCAAAGTTTTGCTCAAAACTGCCCATTTTTGGGTAATAAACCAAAAATGGGTCGAGATGTGAATTTGGCGGCAACACCATTCGATTTTACGGGCAAAATTACATAAGTTCACCAATTTTCACCGCATACAATCTCTAAAGCAAAATAACTGAAAATGGCCAAAAATCGCAAAAATCTAAGGTGTACCCCTTAGGATTTTTCCAGATTTTGGCCATTTTCAGGGGTTTTCAAGTTTTTATTAATAAAAAATGAACCTGTTGGACAAAAATTATGAAAATTGCTATACTTATGTATTTTTGTCTGTAGAATCGAATGGTGTTGTAGCCAAATTCATATCTCGACCCATTTTTGGGTTATTACCCAAAAATGGGTAGTTTTGAACAAAACTTTGAATCTAAATATCTCGAGAATGAAGAGAGATATCGATCTGCGGTTTCAAAATTTGGAATCAGCGCATTAAGAAGTATCTAGATACATTAGAATTAGAATTTTGAAAATTTTAAAGTTTTTACCTAAATGTGGAGTATATTGACTTTTGGGGCAATAATTCAAAAATTGGTAGAGATATAAACTTGATAGTAATATTATTTGATTGTAAAGAGAATACAGGGCAGGTATATATTCCATACATTGATTTTTTTTGTTTATTTATATATTTATCTTAAGTTTTTATATTTTTTGGGCGCCCCAAAAAGCCAGGCGCCCTAAGTCAGTGCCTAAATGGCTCACGCCTTAAGCCGCCACTGCCTGAAGAAGACTAACGTATTAGTTGAAACGTTGGCTTGAAATAAATAATTTCACTGCAGATTGCTTATCCGATTATTTTTCCTTCGGGAACCCTTACTAACTAAATGGTTAAATATTGTCCAATTCTTTTTTAAATGCTTTTTTTTCTAATTTCTGGTACCTTGTTTGAAGATTCTAAATGTCAAACTTAATTAGCCTACTCAAGGTGTCGGGAAGAAGGATAATTCATGTTCATTTCTCTTCAATTCTCTTGATTTTAACATTTATTTGGACGTTTCGCAGGTCCAAAAACCTCCATCTTCAGCATTTTACATTATTGTGTTCTAAGTTTTACATTTAATGTTGTGTGGTAAGATGTGTTCATTTACAAAACCCCGTAAATTTGGTGGGTTTTCACCTCCATCCTGGTTTTTTGAGGGAATAAGGCTTGAAAGTTATTTAAAAAATGAAAGTGACCGACACTTTTGTTACCTCGAACACATAGGCCCGTAGTCGGAACGCGGTTTTATCCTCGGTTCTAGACTTCAGTTCTAAATCGGTAGTCAGAAGACGATTTTTAGCTGGTTCTAGGTGTAGTTACCATAGTAGCAATGTCAACATAGAACCGAGCCAAGACCCAGCACATCTCAGTTTTCCGCTGTTTTATATAAAAAATATGGCGGGCGTAGAAAATATTATTGCTGATATTGATGAATTACATAAAGTAGAAGAAGTAGTAAGGCACAAGAATCAGATTTCGTGAACGAATTAATCCACCAGTTAGTCTTTCGGATATTGAATTATATTATATTATTACTCGTTAAGTATAAATATATTAAATGACAGTTGATATTAATTTACTTTTTATTTTCGAAACTGTGAATACCAACCATAAAGTCTTATTTATAATTTTATTTATATTTCTTATTTTCGAATCAGTGAATGAGCATTTATTTTCGTAGTTGTGAATGAGCATTAAAGTTTTGACATAAACTGTTTAGCAGTTTAGAATTTAATTTTATGTTTATATTATTGCATTATATTTTTTTTGTAACCATTAATTTTAAATTTTTCCTCTATTCGCTTCCATATTTTCTGCTTTTTCTTTATAATATTACATTCATTCTTACACTCTATTATATCTTTCCATTCATTCACATTCAATTAACAATTCTTTTTCTTCTGGTAGCAGTTTTCTATCCTCTTGTCCATGTTTTTCCTTAAAGAAAAACAGAATTATATATTTTAATAATAAATTTTTATTCCGTATTTAATATTTTATAAATGCTTAACCTCACTTCTGACTTCTTTCCTGTGTCAATTATAACCTCAAACGTCACCTGTTTTCAACGTTGCCAGATCAAAATTCTGTTGATCTTGATTTTTGTTAGAACCGACTTAAAATCACGTTCTGACTACGCTTGGTTTTAAACTGGTTTTAACACTTCGTCCTGGTTTTACATAAAACAGACTTAGAACCGAGGATAAAACCGTGTTCTGACTACGGCCCATAGTGACAGGTTTGAATTTAAATTTGAAAGTGAAATTTTTTTGGAAACACAGTTAAAAACACTACTCTTGTGTAATTTAAATGCGTGAAAACATTACACTGTGGCTGGCAAAACCCCAGATTTTTTTTTAAAAAACCTGAACCATTGTGTTTTCTGGATTTTATTGGGCTCTGTTAAATATTTATTATGTGTAGGATGAATTTAAAAATATATCATTAGTAAATGCCATAATTGACAATAAATTATCTATTTCAGTACCTACTGTAAATCGTTTGATGAATTGTGCCTTTTCCTTTACAAGACGGTTAAAGAGAAAATAATGCAGGAGCAGGTGAGATTGTTGGCAAAATAATTGTGAAACAAATGGTGTAAGATAAATGATGTTATGCGCTGTATTTAGAAGGACAAAGACACAATTTAACAATCCGGGTCCGGGCTCATAACAACTACTAAACATAATATTTAACGGGAACGAGGCAGCCCAGGCACTGAAAACAATATACTACCGCTGCAAGTGATAAATATTCTAGGGTACGCTAATATTACTTCCCCCAGGGCTAAAAATATTTTAAGTGTTTCATTAAATAAATGAAACCTTGGAAAACCTCTTATTTATAATGAAATATGGGAATATATTTATCATGTTTTCTGTTCATATTGTTTTGAGAAACTTTTAATTCATATTCAGTCATATACCGGGTGTAAGACAAAAACTGGGCCATAGGCGTTTAACAATGGGAAAATAGTTTTTCCTTGCCCAAAAGTGGTCTACAACTTTTAGACAAAAATGCTTTAAATAAATTTTGTAGAGAATTAAATTAAGCAAATGACCGTAGATAAATACATCATTGGAGAGAAAAAAACTATTTTCAATAATGTAACTGTTTACTATATCCACATAAAAATTGTAACATTGGATCATAACTCTAAATCCAATAGTAACAAAAAAATGAGTATCGCCATTCGAAAGAGCTTACAAATGTGCTCTAGAGAAGAACAAACCAAATCCAGAATTTTTTTGTACTTAGAAGTTAATTGCAAAAATAAAAACTACAAAATTTATATTTTTCCCTATATCTAGTGAGACATAATTTTTTTTTTTTAAATAAACAATAGATAAGTTTAAATTGCCTTCCAATGGGGCAACTTCGTACCTCTTAATGTTCTCAAGATCATGTGGGACACGTTATCCTGGACCTCAGACCAAATATAAATTAGATGCCGCATTCCCTAAATGCGCAATGGTTTGTTGTGAAGCCATTCCTTCCTGGATGAGGGGTTAGGTGGGGATAGGAGGGAACAAGGCATTTGTTTTGTATAGCGTGTTGCTTGCCTAGTTTGTTATTATTATTTTCCGTGCAAAGGTGATTTTGTAAGGTTAGGTGCGGTAAAATATAAATATTTAATAACGTCATAATATAATTTTTCTTTTTCAAATCACTTAATAGGTTACAAAATGACAGCTACTGTCACTATGAGGTCATTTTCAAACTATTGCAAATGCAACCCGCATTTCATGAACGCCGCTAGCTAGCTCGGCACGCCCATTTAAGTTCGTGCTTCACAACAAATGGTTGCATGCGGCGTCTAATTTATATTTGGTCTGCGACTGAGTCCTGGACACTGTATGTATAAAACCCGCATGTCACGATTTATAATTTAGTACAGAATTATAAACATAATTATTGAAAGAATTTTATAAATGGTCATATACATAAATTTTCATCAAGACTTTTTCTGTCCATAAAATTAAAACAAGTTATATTTATGTGGACAGAAAGTACGTACATAATATGCGCAGTATATTATGACATCTGATAATTAGCAGTGGAATTTTTGATAATTATGGTCGTATTTATTGTGGTATAGCTAAATAAATTTAATAAAATATTATTGAATTATCGAAAGAAGAACATTTTTGTTTATAGCCATAATTATGTATCAAATTATGTGTCAGTATCAGTAGTATATAAAATATTTGTATACGTAAAATTATCTCAACAAATTTGTTCATAAAAATTTTGTTCAGAACTCTCTACTCTCTGTCCAAAATTATAGAGCGTGACAAATAGAATTTAGTGATAAATAAGTAATAGTAGATTTTAGAAAAAAATGATGAGTTCTATTGCGTGATTCTACAACAAGCACTATCCAGATTCTTACGGGCTGCCAACTGGTGACCACAAACTCAGCGTAGCGTATTAGCTACTCAGCTTCAGCTCTGTGCATAGCGAAAAGGAAAAATGAACACGGAATAAAAACAACGTAGCAAAGTAAATACAAGCAGACAAATGTCGTGTTTGTTTGTAAACCATTTGCAACAGGAGATTTAAAAGTAACTACGTACTCTTTTTGCAGGGCTGGCTAAACTCTGCACTCGTAATGCAACCAACAAAACTACTACAAGGACAATAAAGTTTGAAAAGCAACATTGTCACAATACGAGTATATCTGGACTATGCAAAATCAACTAATGTTACTGCCATATTCGAATCCCTACTCGTTTCTGTGTTATTTCCCCAAAAATTACACTCTATACCCGAATTCGAATAGCGTCCGAAAAAATGCTCAGAACTAGTTTTGAATATCTGAAAATTCCCAAACCCAAATTTTTCACGAATATTACTTAATCAAAATTGAACAATACTATTGTAATGATTATGTTATGGTTTGCTTTCGAAAATAAATAAATAAATATACAGTGTGTCCCATTTAGAGGTGCCACCATTGGGATCTCGAGAACTATAAGAGATGCGATGTCGGTTAAATGGAACTTTTTGTGCGCCTTTGGGAGGCCATCTCAGATGTGCTTTTATTTTTCCAAAAATACTCATAGGGCACTAGATAATGACGAAAAACTGAATATTGTTTATTTTTTCTTTTTCAAATAACTTCTATTAATAATTGAAAAAAAAGTTTCAAATATAAAAGATAGATATTTTTATTAACTAATCAGTGGCGTGCGAAATAAATTTTTATATCCGTAAATTTTTGAGATATAACACAAACTTATATTTTTTTAAATGGAGCCCATATCTGATTTTAGTCTCAAAGAAATAAATATTTTTTTCTCTTTTCAACGATGTAAGAGTTATGTTTTATATATGTTTTGCCTTCAAAATTATTATTTTTTCCTTATTTTGTATTAAATTTGAAAATATTGGTAGATATCTATTTGGAAATACTCCTTGTATTTAAATAATTTATTTCGTTAAAAAAAAATTCTCAAAACTCGTATCAAATTAATTTTTATAAAATTTTGTATCAGGTCGACCTTGGCACATCATAGTGTAATTTGTAATTATGAGTCTAGAATGAAAATATTAAGTAATAAAGTTATAAAACAAATTATTTTGATCAAATACAATATTATTAATAAAAATAATAATGTTTTTTTGGGAAATAATAAGAAAATTCAGGAAAATAAAGAGAAAAATTAAATTTTAGGAGCAAAACAAATATAATACATAATAACGATTACATCATTGAAAAGAGAAAAAAATAATTATTTTTTTGAGACTAAAATCAGATATGGGTTCCATTTAAAAAAATATAAGTTTGTGTTATATCTCGAAAATTTACGGATATAAAAATTTATTTCGTACGCCACTAGTTAGTTAATAAAAATATCTATCTTTATATTTGAAACGTTTTTCTCAATTACTAATAGTTTAGAAGTTATGTGAGAAAGAAAAAATCAACAATATTCAGTTTTTCGACATTATCTAGTGCCCTATAAGAATTTTTGGAAAAACAAAAGCACATCTGAGATGGCCTCCCAAAGGCGTACAAAAAGTTCTATTTAACCTACATCGTATCTCTTATAGTTCTCGAAATCCCAATGGTGGCACCCCTAAATAGGACACACTATATATATATATATATATATATATATATATATATATATATATATATATATCGGGTGTAACACGAAAACTGGGCCATAGGCTTTTAACATAGGAAATTAGTTTTTCCTTGCGCAAAAGTGGCTTATTAATTTTAGACAAAAATGCTTCAAATATATGTTATAAAGAATTAATTTCTGCGTCTAAATCAATAATCACATTTTTTTGCACGTTTCGTAGCCGAAGAAATTGAATTTAAAAGTTTATAAAAGTTACTTTTTTATAGTGTTAGCCATGGTATTGAAATAAAATCTCAAACAAATTTTATGACATTTTGCCTGTCAGATATTATAAAATAT
Organism: Ophonus ardosiacus; assembly: GCA_943142095.1. Classification (NCBI taxonomy): domain Eukaryota; kingdom Metazoa; phylum Arthropoda; class Insecta; order Coleoptera; family Carabidae; genus Ophonus; species Ophonus ardosiacus. The sequence continues at coordinate 42,960,368 of OW964833.1, read as the reverse complement.
AGTTTTCATGGAAATAATACTACTCAATGAATTGTATCTTCTCTTCCTGTGCATAATTCTCCATTTTCAATAATGATAATTCAACTTTGTAGTAAGTAGGCAATTGCTGAATAGATATTGTTTAATATCATTAATTAATAGGTACGTGCGTCGGACTACAATTTCTGTGTTGATTTAGCTTTAAATATTTATGGTGATGACGTTTAGGGGTGAACATAGGGATTTAACATAGGATTTTAGTTTTATGCAATTTTCTGCTCTCCTTTTCATTTTACGGCAAAAACAGTAGAGTGCCAAATTGTTCAGAATTAAAAGTTGTATTACAGAGCTATTTTTACATTTTTTATTATGTTTTTAGTTTCTTCGCAATTTTAAAAAGAAATTTCAAAATTTCGGGTTATTAGTAACAATAACCATGGAACTTGTTTTCTTTTTTTCTAGTTTTCATTATTTATAAACGTTAACGTCAATTTGTCTTATGGAAAATAAATTCCGTATTCTTTCCATCATAATACAGTATAACCTCTTTAATTCGGACACAATTTAATTCGGACACCAACCATTGTCCGAACGATCCTCGTTAATCCGGACACTTTGCGTGCACGGACTTCTCAAAATTCTGACAAAAACAGAGAATCTAGTTCTTCTAGTGATGATGAAGTTTATTCGAATACCGTCAAGCACAAAGAATCTATTTCTTCTTTTAATACCTGTATCACATGTGCATCAGAAAACGATATACCATCATAGCAGTCAGAGCGAAAATGGGTTGTAAGAAACAACGAACCATCACCAGCTTTTTTCCTGTGTTGACAAAGTAATTCATAATTCTGTTTTGATTTTTTCATACAATTAGGTATGTAGTGAAATAATATGTATAATACATACAGTATTATTATACTTACCTTACGTGCGTCGTACTTAGAATGTATGTATATAATGTAGTTTTATTTTTGTGCAAAATTGAAAGTATTGGAACAAAACTTGCTATGTTTTATTTAATTCGCAAATTTCCGTATCCCTGTAAATATATAACGTGTATATTCCATTCTTTTGTCAACATTTTTTTACAAATATCCAGTAATCCGGACAAATCGATCATTCGGACACACCCCGTACATTTAATTGACCGGATTAAATAGGTTGCACTGTATAGCTTTACGATATATACACGTTTCTCATTGGAATAACCATTCATTATTTAATTTCTATCTGTAGTGGTGACATTGTTCCTTAGGAAGGTAATTTTTCATCATCAAGTAGCGATGTATCGGAGCCTTGTTATGCAGCAAAACCCTATCGTGTTCTGCTCAAATTTCAGGAAGTTTTCGTCTAATTGCGTCTCGTAGGCGTTGAAGAATCTCCACGAAAGTTCTTTGTTTACAGTTTAGTGAATCACGCCCTGGTAATAAAAAAACAGCTTCTAATCACTTTCCCCTTGCTTTTGTTTAAGCGAAATTTTTGCTTGCACCGCTCGCACACAGTCGATTTTTCCTTCGCTTTATTTCCACATGCTTTTTTTAGCACCTGAAGGGTCTCAGATGGTGATTTCTCCAGAATGCGGAATTTGATATTTGTGCGCTACTCTGAAGACGACATTTCAAAATTCGATGAAAAAAAAAACACTCTGTGTATTTATAACTGATACAGAACACAGAACATAATTTAGCAGAGAAAACATACAATTTGGTCATACGGAAAATAATATATCCATTTGTAAGAGACACAGCGCACAGCATAGGAATTGACCAATGTTCTGTGCTATGCGCCCTATGTTTTTCGTGCATCTTCGTCACATTTCGTGGTAGTTCGAATAAATATTTGTAAATACCGCTACGAGGGTGAAGCACATGTCAGTCATTTGTTGGTTAAAATGAACGACATCAAAGAGTAAAGTGGATCTTTATTGCTTGCGTTCGAAAATTGAAGCGCGAGCGTAGCGAGCGCTGCAATCGAGCGAGAGCAATAAAGATACTTTACGCTAGAGATGCACACATAATTTTTTCTACGACTTTACTAACCAAAATAGAAAAAAATAATAATACCTATTTAGTAAGTTCAATTCAACCTCAACCAATTTCTGTTTTGTGATGTGTGTAACCATGACGATGTAAGTATCCAAGTAAATAAATACAAAATTCTGTCAGTAAAAGATAGTGATTTTCCTGCACTCCTCCGGATATATTTGAAACGGTGCAAAATACTTCCTTGAATTTATTATCTGCAAAATCAAAAGCATTATACGAAAAGAATTATAACCTCTCCATTGAATGGTGTAGGTTAAGAAAATCAAGAATTACAGTGAAAATGTCTTACTAGCTTACTTTTTGTAAAACTCTAATGAAATCGTCTTCTCTTTGGTCCATTTATTCCATACTAAAATCAACACTAGCAGTTAAGATCTGAAAACTATAGTGAGTGTCACAGTCACAGAATCTAATTTATCTTCGTCAGCTGTTTTCAAGTTCTGGAATGAATATACAAAACTGCCAAAAGTGCACATTCAATTTTAACATTATCCGCCAATAATTAAATCCAATAAGTTTGTTAATTATGAAATGTGTGTTATTAAATATTTAAAATTGTAATACAATGTACATTCACCAGTAGAGTTGTTATTATATATAATTAAATACCTAACCTAACTAAATTGGTAATGTAGCTAACTTCAGATATATTGTTTGTAGCACGTTTCTAGTGTAAAAATGAACCTAACCTATATTTTAGATTACGTAAGTATTATTTTAATAAATTAAGATTTCAGCAAAAATATGTATTTATCTAAGCGAGCAAATTGAGCACTTTACCGCGCGTTGCTATGGGAGACGCGCGGTAAAGTATTTTTTTTGCTCGTTCCTTAGTAACCATCAACTTTACGATGACAAAATAGAGCACAAATGTCAACTTTTCATGGTGGTCGTAGAAAAACGAATATAACGAAATCGAAATCAAACCTGACAAAATTTATAAAAAAAATCACAGTCAACGACAAACATATGTTTTTCTTATTATTATTTGAAAATGACAGGTACTTCTTCTTTTACTTCTTATTTTCACTTTGTTTTGTGTGACATTATAAAACCCCCTGACAAAATTCTATGTTTTCTATGCCAAATTAATCTGTGCTAAATTATGTTCTATGGTAGTTATAAATCCACCTTAAGGGGTGCCGTGCAACTCAACACTTTCTGTAGTGATGGCTACCAACCCAAGAAAAATAAATTTCTCTTCAGCAATCACTTGTTTGGCTCTAGGTAACGATTCCTCCGAGTACTTTTTAACTAATAAATAGTTTTTTGTCTTCTGTTGATTTAGGTTATTTTCAGTTACCCCCGTATTAGCATTAAGCCATTGATATATATTTTACTTAGTACTTACAATGGAAGGAATGAAATTTTGATTTATAATGGTTTAAAAGCAGATTAACGCAGTCTTCAGTCTGTCACCAGTTTTTCTTTCATATTGAAATGACCTTATTTAAAAACATGGATTTATATATTCATGAGCTTAATTCGTTATTTTGGTGGAATATTTGAGATAAAGTGGGAGATTATTGGGGAAGAAATATCTCTGCGATAACGGCTGAAAATCGTTGCAAAGTGACAACTGTGAAAACAGCAAACAATCACAGAATGAGAGATGAATATTCATACGAATACGAATTCATAGGATAGGAGTCCGCAACGGCAACCGCAAGCGTAAGCGTAAGCGTACTGAGTTGAGTAACACAAACGTCACTGCTACTGTATTTTTACCACACGACGACAAACTTTTGTTCTCTAACGTCAAACGGAATAAATTAGCAAAGTTGCATGCAAACGTGAAAAATATTACTTGCTATTATTCTAGACCAACAATACAAATCAACCCTCTCCTCTATTTGCCATTCTGCAAATTATAGCTTCTACTGCGTCATCTGTTTTTCATTGTGTATTAATATCAGGGCCGGATCAATGACTTTTGTCGGCCATAGGCAACTATATATTATAAATATCGGCTCTGATTTCAACACCTTCCTAAAACAACAGCCAAATCATATATTCGATTCAAATGTACCAGACAGAAAATGACAATGTTTTCTATATATACATATATTGTTCTGAATTTTCGATAATGGAAATTTGTTGTGTTATTGTTCGTAGTCCCCCAAGCCGTCGACGCCCCTAGGCAACTGCCTATATTGCCTTATGTATAATCCAGCCCTGATTAATATCCTTGATTTTATTTATTGATTTTCACTAGTTAAATGACATGTCTTTACCCTATTTTTCTGCATTCCATTAAAATTAAAATCTACTGAGCCATGAAACATAAGACGAGCGCTTGTCATGTTTTGCTGCCAACTATGACATTTGCTTACTTACTACGTTCGGTTCAAATGAAAGGATGACTGGCGTTTACAGAGTGTACCTGGACTAGTGTAAAAAAATTGATAGCGTACTTCTGAGATCATTTTGAAGTCGAATGATTTCAGGTCTTAATGTTCCATATAATTTATTACAATAATGTACAAAGTTTGAACGTTTCGGACAAGAATTAGCCCATCATCAGCAAATGAGAAATTTTATTTTTCCTTTATGAAATCCAATTACAAATACATTTATACATGTTGTTTGATTAATTCAACTCCAGGATTGTAACCCCTGTAGTGCACTTTCCACGCCAGCTATGAGTGCCCGTGTCTTACCATTACCGAAATCTGTGTACAACGCAGGTTGGCACACTCAGAAATGGGTAATATGCTGTGATATACAGGATGTATCAAGATAATAGAACAGTGCATTTTATTCGTGTATGTGAAGAGATACAAAAAAAAGTGATTAAGATATTTTGTAAGGCATAAAGGGGGACACATTTTAGCATAAACTTTATTATCTTAAATCCAGTGGTACTCAAACTACAGGACAATATTGTATTTTTTTAAATGGCATTATATATATTTTTTATTAACTCACTAAATAGAGAATTTTGTTCTGAATTCAACGATATAACAATATCATACCCTTACATTGCGAAAAATTTGATAAAAATTAATTCAAAGTTAATATTTCATTTCTACTTTATCTAAGCAGTCTGAGCAAACATTCAATAATAAAAAAAAAATTATTTTAGTTTTATTACATTCAAGTAAACTACAATTTTGGCAATAAATTCAACTTTTAAAATAAATATTTTGTTTTATTGATTGAATGTTTGCTCAGATTACTTAGATGAAGTAGAAATGAAATACTAACTTTGAATTAATTTTTATACATTTTTTCGCAATGTAAGGGTATGATATTATTATATCGTTGAATTCAGAACAAAATTATTTATTTAATGAGTTAATAAAATATGTATAATGCTATGTAAAAAAATATAATATATCCCCATAGTTTGAGTACCACTAGATTTAAAGTAATAAAGTTTATGCTAAAATTGTCCCCCTCTATGCCTTACAAAATATCTTGATCACTTTTTTTATATCTTTTCACATACACGAATAAAAGGCACTGTTCCATTATCTTGATACACCCTTTATATATAATATGAACGGATAACGAAAATTGAATATTTAATTTGATGAAATTTTATTTTATAATACAAAATTGAATTATGGTATGATGTTGTTCAACATATCACTCTCTTATTTTATGAGAAAATGGCAAAAACCAATTTAGTGATAGAATCCATTGTAGAGTATATTGCATTCGGTTGGTCGGGAAGTTGTTTTGAAGTTGATAACTTCACCGTAGCATCGCGTACAAAAACTGCAAATTTAGTGTTAATAATGACAAAGTAAGAAGGTGGTTCTGACAGATTTCCCAAATTTATTAAAGAAACGTTAAACTTTATAATGAAACAAAATTGCTATTTATCTTTCCTATGTCTCCATTCTGCCAAAAGCAAAACTGAAGGCTGAAGTTGTTAATTAAGAACCGCCGCAGTCAACGAACGAGGTAGGGTATCTGGGCTGCAGGCTGCTGCCTTCAATAACGACCTAACTTCAACCACGTAAGACAAGCTAGATCTAGCCACAGCTACAGATGTGGTCAGCTAATGACCTTCACACCCTCAAATTTCACTAATAGCATCCAATTTATTTTTCTGGTCAATACTCAAATCAGATGTAGAATAAACTAAAATAATATTTGTACAAAAGAGGATAATGATGTTTTAAGCAGAAAATGCATGCTTTGTACAATGTGCGTAAATATGACCATGTTTCTTTATTTCGTATTTCATCAAATCTTGATTATATTGACGAACGTGTGCAGATATTCTATCTTTGTCAAATTCATAATCATACAAACAGGTTGTCCTTCTTATCTATATGAAAAACTTAAATTAAAAGAACAACATTATCAACTACGTGATAAGAATTCATATATCGTACCTTCATACAAAAAAAATAAATCCAAAAATGCATTTTCTTACCTAGCTCCCAAATTATATAACAATCTCCCAGATGAATTAAAATCTCTGTCTTTACACTCTTTCAAAGCTCGTGTTAAAAATTTGTTCTGTATAAATTAATTAATCATTTTCTGTAAATTATTATGTAAATTTATCTTCTTATTTGACATATTGTGATATACTTTCATATTATGTATTTATGTTGACTTTTTTTATTATTTTTTGTAATTTACATGTACTGGTTGGGTGGAAGATCAGCCTTTGGCTGAACCCCGCCGTTGACTCTGGTCAATAAAGTTATTATTATTACTATTATTATTATTATTATTATTATTATTATTATTATTATTATTATTATTATTATTATTATAAATAATACAATTCAAAAACACCTTTGTTGCCTCGGTCAGTATTGGCTGCTTACTATACAGTGTCCCACACTCTATGTTCAGTATAGGGTCTTATGGAGTACCATGTTGCCATATTTACCTGCTGTAAGTCTACAAGATAGAAAGAGCAAAATAGATGCCCAAAAAGAGATGAAATATTCTGGTACTTCATTGAATGTATTTATAACTGGTGTACTTTCAGTGTATTTAAACAGGTGGTTGAAAAGAAAAAATATATATATAATAAACTAGGTATTTAGAACTGCAGATAAATTTCGGGGGAATACAATAAGCCCTTGGATAAATAAGGGACCCTCATAAAACTTAAATTGTACAGTGTTAACTAATTTTGGTATAGCAATGAAAATTTATGAATGTTTCAATATTACATTACATTGAAAAATTGGCAACATCGTACACAAAACGTCCATAAGAATAACATTGGCTATCTCCGCTATACTGAAGATAGACTGTGGGACACTGTATAGTGCTGTTACACTTTATCAATTTTTTTTTATTACTACCTCTAGTTAATGTCCACTTATTAACTAGCTATGTTGTACCGATGAGCCCTAATAAGAGCGAAACACGTGTCTACAGCTGCAATTGAGCGATAACCCTAGCAAAAAAGAATTGTTTACAAATTTTGCGCTCAAGAAATATTATTGTTTTCGTATATTTACTTTGGGGTCCAAGTAACGGGTCTGGTGGGTGGTTATAACTATAACTCACCGCCGCTGTGACGTATTTATCCACAAAGGGTGTGGAAATACTGACCGAGGCAACAAGGTGTTTTGGCTGCTTACTAGTACTGCCCCATAAATAGTAAATCTGGCAATAATTTTTGTTTAACATGCTTTGTACAAGAAATACAGGCCTTTAAAACTGACCAATCACGTCATAGTTCAAGATTTTGTAAAAAAAGTAAAAGCAATGTGTTCTTTGGAAAAAATGTCACACCTGTCACAAATGACATAAAAAACGTAAAAATTAAATACTTAAATTGGGATTTTTATGAATCAATTCCAAAATTCCGTCATCAGTTTCGACAATCTATATTTTTTCCAGAGAACACATTGATTTTTACTTTTTTACAAAATTTTTAACTATTACGTGATTGGTCAGTTTTAAAGGCCTCCAGTTTTTGTAGAAAACATGTTAAACAAAAATTATTGCCAGATTTACTAGGGGGTTAGTTCTATTATGGTTTATGCGTTGTATACTTACATAACAGAATATAAATCCGACCCTGAATCTTTTACAATATTGTAGAACACAATACACGTAAGGCGTTTCTTGTCCTTAATGTGTGTTTTCTTTCCAGGGCATAGCATCGTTTATATCTATAGCGGCTGAGACAGGTATCTGCATCGCTGCTTCGGAGAAAATCTTACGTAATTCACGTACAGAAGATTTCGATCGAATCATCGAGCGTCTCTTACAAAAACCTCAAGCAAGAGCTGTCGTTATGTTTGTAGACGAAGACAACATACGGTGAGTTATTAATCTTCCTCTTTATTAATCACACGCACTGCATGCTATTTATACACATTGTAAAGATATTCAAGTTAAGTGTTACGTACATAGTTTATGTTTATATTATGTCATAGAGTTCAAAATATTGAAATTTATGACTGGGCAAGAAACCACATATTACAATGGCTTGGTTTACACCGTAACTATATTATAAACTAACCAAAGCTTAACTATTTTTACTTTTAGTTATTGTATGTCAACACCGTCAAGTTTTATTTGGTTATTATTTCTTCGGCCGACTATTGAAATGTAGGTACTATGTCCACAAATATTATTTTCGAGAAAAACTGGTTCAAACATTTAAAATTTGATTGTAAAGAATGGATAATGAATACACATGTTGAATTTTTTTTGTTTGTATAATTTCATTTTCCTTAACTTTGTATGAAATTTGTTATAGGTATTATAATTTTTAAATATTTTCGAAATATAAAAGGACCTACTTGGACATGGTTCAAAATAACATAGTACATTAAAAAAAAAAAAATCCAATAAGAGACTTTTTGTACCATGTCCACACTTTTTATTATTATTTTTACTGTAGTATGGCCAGAAGCACGTGACAGAATTATAAAATCTGAATGGCTCTGGACTTGATTCAAAACAATTCTTAGTGTATGTCATTTTAGGGCTCATGGTACAAGACTGTTTAGAGTACAAGAAGCACTGAATTTGATGTTCTTTCTATTGGCCATGGTACAAAAAAGTACCAGGAAACCGAATTTGACTAAATCTTTTTTTTTTCAAAAAGTGGACTTAGTACATTCCAATAATCAGCCCACGATTTGGTAAGACACGTCATAATTATTAAAACTTGAATCGTTAAATTAAAATAACTTATTTAAAAATAAGAAATAATTACAAAAATCAATCATTATGTAAAATATTTTATTCTAACTACTTTTTTATCAACAGGCAATTCCCATTAGGGATGGGAAAAACCTACCGCTTATAACCGAAACCGGTTTATTTAGTTTAGATTAAACGGTTTTTTCGGTTACTTTTTGCCTCGGTTATAACCGTTTTTTTTAAGAACATCCTAAAACCGGCAAAAAAATTGGAAAAGAGATAAATTAGAGAAATTAGGTCAGTATTTAGTAGGCGGTGGTATTTTTTAGATAAAATCAAAATTAATATTTCTAAATTGCTAACAACTTTATTTCATGTGGTTAAAAAATAAATTGGTAACACGGTGTTAAGTAGCAAAGTCGGTACAGCAGTGAGCTATAGTAGTGAGCAATCAGGTGTAAAAAGCCAAAACGCCCGGTAATGATATTAACCTTTGTTTTATTATATGAATTTTAGAAGTATTTCTTCAATTATTTATATTATAACGACAAAATAAGGTTAACATAATTTAAAAACACCATTTGATTTTCTGTAAAAATGTAAATGTAAATGTAATGGGAATTTCCCATAACCTATCTCTTCAACAACCTAGCATTAAAAACATGAAGACCTTGGTTTTCATGCATTTACATATTGGGTTTATAGTTGAATCGGTTTACAACAATGTTGCCAATTTTCATGACAGGCTACTACACATTCTTCATGATCGAATCGTCTAGTATTGTTGGATTAGAGTTATTAATTTGTGTGACAACTTTTGATTGCCATTTTATTTTGACTCCTGAAATGCCCACATTCGATATTTTCCACTTCCGTAGATATTGCTGAATCAGAATGAAACAATAATAGTAATGGATATCTTTCATCGTATAGAACTAGTATTGAGCATCTGTCATTGTCCTTGTTCAATAACTGATCTAGAGAAAAGACCGAAAACGGCCACAACGAGTTGTGGATTTATCTAAACTTATAGATGCTTAAGTCGGGTTCACATTGAAACATACATACTAAAAGTGTTTGCTAAGATGTTTGCTAACATTTGTTAGCAGATATAGAATGTTAGTAGCTTTGTACTAATATTTTGCAATCGAATAACAATTGCTGAGTCTACATGCAGTTTTCAAAACTGTTTTGAAAACGTTTTTAGTTTTTAAAACGCCATGTATGCAGTGTCAAAACAAATTTGAGATAACTCAAAACGATATCCAAACTTGTATGTAGATCTTGTAAGCACAAAATGTATATTTTTTGTTATAAAAGTAAGTATTTACAATTACAAACATACTTTTTCTGGAAATTAGAGTCCTGGTGAGGAAATTTGAATCCAATTAAATTTATTAAGTATTGAAAGTTTGATGGAGACATTCTTATAAAACTTTAAAGCCACTGCCGTCTTCGATTTGCAAATCTAATAAAATGAAAACGTGTCTTCCCTTTCTTAAAACTGTGGTGAACGTATTTTGTTATTGTAGTGTAGACATTATATGTTAACTAACATTAGTACCAACAATTGTTCACGAACTATGTTGCCGAACATTTGTTCGCTAACAAAAAATGTTAACTAACAATGTTCGTTTCATTGTGGGCCTAACTTTATAAGACTGATATTTAGTTGTTATTTTTGATCAAATCATAAAATAATCTAAACTAATCATTACTAGTAGGTACATATTGTTCAACTCTGATTAAGCAATATCTGTTGTCCGTTGAAGAAAATTTCGGTTTGGACATTTTCGGACATCGCCCGAATTCGCGTATAGAGTTTAGTGTATAAGAGATTAGTATCAGATTGCTACCCCCGTTTTACAACGAAAAATGGTTGTGGTATCAAATATCAAAGAAAGAGAAAATTTCTGCTAAAAATGACATCAAAAACGTATAAAATATTTAATATTTTAGTCCGATAAATTATTTTTTAATTTATTTAATTATTTGTTATTAAGGATAGCTATGAAATTTGAACAAAAAGATAAACAAATGTTTTACTTTTTATCTGTCAACATTCGTTAACTTTGTTTTAATTTCTTTTAATATTTTTAATAGATTAGAAATTGCTCGAAAAAAATAATTTAATAAAATTATAAGATGAGAATTATATTTTGATGCTGAATTGTTTTATCTTTCTATTAATACCAAAACTATTGTTTTCAGAAAAAACGGGCAGCATCAGTCTACAAAAAACTGATTTACCTTGTTAATCTCCTACGCACACTGGTAAATTTAACTGACCAAAGTTTACCTTTCAAATAGATTCAAGTGCTTGATAATTATCTAAACGCTTTGAAGGTTAACACTCTGGCCAGTCGGTAAATTTGAATCATAGTACCTAAGGTCTCAGTGTGTTATCCATTTATCCAATACTATGAAAATTCGAATCATTAAGTTTATCTAATTAAACTAGTTATTCAAATATTGAAATATCTTTAACACTGATTATAACTGGTGACTGGAACTCCCGAAAATAGGACTTAACATGTAAAATCATACTTGAGTATTTTCATGTTCCCTTAATTATTTTAGACAAGAAAACTTCAAATAAATGTTGTCAACATAAAATTTTGCAACTGAATAAATAAACAAAAATAATTTTGTCTGCTTTGTACAGCAGGAGTTAGGTACATATAAAAATGACGAAAATCACCCCTGAAATAGCGATAGCCATGGAGTTCAAACAAATATTAACGATTATTTGTCAGACTAGGTTACTTTAGTTTTATGATTATTTGTAATTTCTGTTCAACTAAACAATTATCTATTTAATTTAATATATGTATGTATAATTCTTCAATTGAATAAATTTCTTTTCGCTGATGATTTGAAGTTATTTTATAATCAGCCCGATTCTGTAAAAAGTATCTAACATTGTTACTTGTTAGCAACGTTACTATGAAGTTACTCTGATAGCAACTATCCTAGTAACTGAATACATATTTCGAATTTTGTAATTATATGTTTAGGAATGTTACTCCCAGAGTAACTAAACAAACTTAGTTACTAAGATAGCAGTCAAATGAGGAACACGAATTGTGGTGCGCATGCGTATTTCTTCATCTGCGTGTGTTCTAATCTGACAAGTGACATTTATTAGTGTTTATAAGTAACCAAGTGTTATATCTGTTTGCATCATGGTATATAACAAGCCTAGGGGTTCAAGAACAACCAACGAACAGTTGGAAATATTAATAGTTTATTTAAAAAACCACAAAATAATGCTCGAAATAAAAATACATCCTCTGAAAACTAATGAGCTTAAATTGTCATGGGAAGAACTTACAAATATTTTGAATAATACAAAGAAAGGAGCCAAGAAAAATGTACAGATTACTTTTAAATGAATAGGTACGCCTGTTGATCTTATTGAAGGTTCCGCTAACGGAGTTACTTTTTCAATAAGATCTTGTACAATTGGTTTTGGTAATCGGAACAATTTTTAAAATTTTATATCCGGAATTAAGAAAGGGTTACTCTCGTCTCTTACCAATCTATTTTCTAACCTATTTCTTCTGTGAAATAAAAATATAAATTTATCAAATAAATTTTCCAATTTCATAAATAAACGTTACCGAAAATTATTTACAGTTACTTTTTTATACATACCGATTTTCCAAAGCTGCCAGTGCTCTATTAAATTCAAAATTCATCCAAATTCCAGCCATTCTGAAAGGTTACTACACCTTAAATACTACGTTTGGCTAGTCTCTAGCGTAATAACTTGTTTAACAACTAAGTATCTAAAACTGTAATGACTCTTTGCTTATAGAATACAAAAAATAACAAGTTACTGTAGTTGTAACTGACCTTCATTTTAAAGACTATTTTAGTAACTTTATTCTAGTAACTCTTCTTACAGAATCGGGCAGAATATCTCCTCTATAGAAGACTGTATCTATTTGCAAAATGATATAGATAATCTTCAAAACTGGTGTTTAAGTAATAAATTGAAGTTAAATGTTTCCAAGTGTAAAATAATAAATATAACTATTCACTGTTCAACACTACTTTATCTAGATGCGAAGGAACTTTAGACTTAGGAATAAAATTTGATAGAAAGCTTTCATTTATATCACATTTGTCTTCTTTGACCTCTAGTGCTAACAGAATGCTAGGTTTCATAATTCGCAATACAAAATCTTTTACTGATATCTCTACCGTTTTTACTTTATATTTCAGCTTCGTTAGATCCAAACTTGATTATTGTGCTTTAATATGGTATCCAAATTATAATGTACATATACAGTTAATTGAAATGATTCAGAAAAAATCTTAAATATGTATATTTTAAAATAATGAATTATTATCCCGACCATAATACATCATATGAAATTTTACTAAATATTTTTGAATTCAATTCTCTTTCATTCAAACGTATTCAAACCTCTCTAATATTTATTTTAAATTTAATTCACAATAATATAGATGATCCCCTGATTATTATCATATATTTGCTTTCACAGACCTAATTTTAACACACGCTCCTTTTTACTTTTTATTTACCTTAATCACGAACAAATTCCTTGCTTAAATTATCGATATACAATGTATGTAAAATATACAGGGTGTAGAAAAATAAGTGTAACAAATTATGAGAGCATATAGTACTGACCAAAATGAGTCAAAAAAGCTTAATCAACATGGGTCGGATCTTCAACTGTTTTTGAGAGAGGCCATTTTGTATTAGAATCGAAGAAAAACTGTCAAAGATAGTGATTGGACAAAATTTTGTCTATGCCAGTCAATAGACCATAAAAAAGCAATAAATTTTTTTATGAAACATTTTTTCACTTTCTAATAGTTACGGTGTTATTTGAAAACTAAATATTGGCCAAGGTCGCCACAACATTTGTCTTAGTACAATTATTCGATTTTTATGAAAAACAAAAACCCCTCTGAAAGGTAAACAAAAAGTCTCATTTAATCAAAGTCGTAACTCTTACAATTTTTAAGATAACAGAGGTAAATCCTGACAAAACTCATTTTTCACTACCTTGTATCTCGCAAACTATTGAAGATCGGACCCATGTTGATTAAGCTTTTTTTTACTCATTTTGGTCAGTACTATATGCCCTCATAATTTTTTACACTTATTTTTCAACACCCTGTGTAATAATTATCAAGATACTTTAGATATTTTTGATAAATAAATATATCATCACGACATATTACCCATTACTGAGTGTGCCAGTATCTACCACACAGGTAGATATCGATAATGATGACGATATATTTTACCGAGTGGGCGCTTACCAGGCGTCACCTCACAGGCACTCATAGCTGGTGTGGAGAGTGCACCACAGGGATTAATTTGGTGAGATTAAAAGTCTGCACTGGCCGGGATCGAACCCGGGTCACCAGATTGGCAACCAGACACTATATGCATACGACCATGCGACTCCATAAAAAAAAAAAACAAATTTGTAATCAGTTTGAAGTGTAAGTTATAATTTGATACTTTAAATTGTTGTTTCTGTCCTGTTATTGGGCTTGTCCTGTAGATCAGTGTATTTAATAAATAAATAAATAAATAAATAAATAGTTTTCTTGAACTCTAAAATATTTTCATGTACCATTTGTCATTCATGTTCCAAATATTTCAGTAGAACCACAAACAGTTGAAGCATTTTGCAAATGTGAAATATGTAGAGTTTGCCACACTGGAATTCACAGTTAATAGAACTAAATGACTAAAATCGATTTCGTAATGTCCATATCACAACCTGTTATCTAGAACTGTATATCGCTGCTCTATTATAATACGAGGAACATTATTACAAATGCGATTTACAAAGATATTCCACTATTACTGCTAAATAAAAAAAACTCTATAAATCGTAAGAAAAAAATTTCCATTGGTTTTACCCCCACTACTCTTTAATAACCAATCAAGATGTGGGGCTAAAAGAATTTCAAAAATAATGATCTTATACGCAGTAGAGTACAGGCTGTTTCTCAAAATGATGGTAAGGCGTTTGACATGCAAAAACAATGCACTCTTGCAAGTAGCATCTCCAGTAATTTTAGAAAAAATACTTAAGGAAAAGTTGTAAAGTACACAAAATTCATGTTTAGTAACTGCGGAAATTAGAGACGAAAATTTCAAAAATTTATACCATTGGAAATATTTGGTGTCTGTCGGGATCGAACACGGTTCCCCCAGGTTCGCGACCAGACAATCAGTCATGCGGCCACAGGACCCCATATGTTGCATGTTAAAATAAATTCCCTGTATATCAAACAACATATTTTTAAATGCATACCCTACAACATGTAATATAATATCATTACAAAATTGTCCCTGAAAATGTCACTTTATTTTCTTCATTTAAAAATAAATTCTCAAGTGAAAAATTACCAACTTCTCCAGGTTGAAATTCCTGTGACGTTGGCAGAAAAGAGTTTCCTTCTTTTGAATAAAAGTGAAATAAAAATAAAGGTGAAACACTCGCCTTGCATCCAAGTCACGATTTCTTCACGAATCATAATTACACGGGCGCGACAATAGCGACGAAATTACAATAAGAATATGAAAAATTCCCACAATAAATACATACAACGGATAGTTAAATACAGCGCAAGGAACAATAAAAATAAAAAATATACGAGCTTGTTAAATAATTCTGTGGCATTTTATGCGGCATTTGAAAAGAAAGTAGGTAATAAAACGGTGGGACAATGAAGAATTGAAATTAAGTATTACCTAACTTCTACAAAAGTATAACTTTATTTTTAATTATTTTTCTCCCAGATTTTTCATTTCGTCATTAAGGGGCAGCAATTGCGAACACGTGAAAATGAGACTCATTATGCAAGACTTTTGTATACTGAATCAAAATTGCACGTCAGTTTTAGTTAATGTGTGGCCCGTGAACGCACTTTTATAATAAAAGTGCTTATGAAAATATAATGTAAAATCGCACTTCTTAAAAGCGTTTTTATGGTAGAACTTCATTTGTAATACAGACCTATTTCTTTATTTATAGAATTTAAAAATTAAAGAACACATATGGAATTCACTCATAGATGTCAAATTTAAAAAAATAAAACTATTTAATAAAATATATTTACCTATACAAAATGAACACGAGGATCCGTGACATAAGGTATTTAACATGGGAAAACAGTTTTTTTTTCAAATGCTATCTGCAAGGTTATCTGTTTCGTAAAACTTTGTGGCATTATTTATACTTACTTCTACTAATTTTGATCATGTTCATTAAACATTTTACATTTGTTTTTAACACTCTGTTTATGAAAATATATAAAAAAAATATATCATATTAACCATTACTGGGTGTGCCATTATCTACAACACATATAGACATCGGTAATGATGACGATATATTTTATCGTGTGGGCGCTTACCAAGCGTCACCTCACGGGCACTCATAGCTGGTGTGGAGAGAGGGAAATATATGGCGCCTGTCGGAATCGACCCCGGTTCCCCAGGTTTGCGAGCAGACATCCAGGCACGCGGCCACGGGACCCCTGTTTATGAAAATAGCCACTGTTTTTAATTGATTTATTAATATTATTTAAAACTGTGGTGAAATCTCGATATCCAATCTAAAACTTTTCTAAAGTAAAATAAATTTAGGAGTTTGTATTTAAATAATGAAGCTATATGGAAAATGCTATTAACTCCTAATCATTTAATTCAGTTTTGCATTTGAAACATTTATTCGGTGGTGCATTGGTGAAAGAAAGTTTCCGACGTTGCCAGTTTGCTGGTAATGTAATTTTTGAGTTAGAATTTAATTTTAACACTCAGAAGTCGTGCTACTAACTTTGGTCACCAACTGCAAACAGAATTAACCGCCTTAAATTATTTGCTTAAAAACTCTATCCGCGCCCATACGCTCACTACATTGAACATGTAAACGAAGGGGCGGCTAACATTCAATTTATAGCATTCTAAATTTTTATTTTTTTAATATTGAATCTAAAATCTTATTTATTTCTCCTAGAATTTGAATTATAGCCGAAATTTAAAGTAACTGTATGTTAATGTTGAGAGATTCGGTGGTAGGCACTTGGTGAAACATATTTAAATAACGAGAAATTAGTTAAAGAAAACACTTGGTTTAAGTTTCACAAAATATTTATTTAAGCCACTTTATCGATTTCGGTTTCTTAGACCATCATCAGAAGTTCAATACAAGAATCTTAAGAATTACAGCTTATATACTATCCCGTTAGGGTTACTTATGGTAGGGGGTACTTAGGGGTTTTTCCTACCAAACATTCGAAAAATTCCGATTGAAACAAATCAACTTGATCATCAAATAGGTGAATTTGTTTTTAAAGCTTTTTGAATTTCATACGCTTCTAAATGGGGTCCCGTGGCCGCGTGCCTGAGTGTCTGGTCGCGAACCCGGGGGAACCGGGTTCGATCCCAACAGGCGCCAAATATTTCCAATTTTAAATGACACAAAAGTGACCCCTGTGGTGCACTCTCCACGCCAGCTATGAGTGCCCCTGAGGTGACGCCTACTACATGTGTTGTAGATACTGGCACACTCAGAAATGGGTAATATGCAGTGATGATATATTTATTTATTTATTTCTAAAATGTTCATTTTTTGTCCTTTATCTAAAATATGTAAAAATTTTAAATTGTCTATACTGCAAGCGTGATTGGTTTCAATGAGGTGTTTGGCAATATTAGAATCAGTTTTATTTAGCTTGTGTGATCTCATGTGATCTTGATATCTGATTGTAAACGTTCTTCCTTGTTTGACCTATATAACATTTTTCGCAGTCGTTACATTTTATTTGATAGATAGATATACAATTAAGGTTCCTGTCTCTGCTTTCGATTTTATTATTAACAATTAAATTTCTTAGTGTAATTACAATAAAAGGCTGGTGTTACGTTTGAAGATCTAAAATTATTTGCAATAGAATCTGAAATTTTCCCTAAATAGCTAATTTTTACATATTTTTGTTGTGGTTTGTTTTCACTGTTATTCATTCTATTGTTTCATGAGTTGAAATCAGTATAATAAAATTAACTGTAAAACGCTGTCCTTGATAACAGTGTAATATATCTTATTTGATTTGAAGGAAATGTAGAAGTCGAAATAGTTCAATATTGGTTGAACGATAAATGAAATCTTTTCGGAATCTTTCAAATCCATGTCCAGTGTAAATATAAAACTAGCGGATAACTTCTCAATCAGAAAATATGTCTTTCATTCGCATTCATCCTATATAGATCCTCAAACATGAAACATGGTTCTTTTCAAAATCGTATTCACTAACGTAAAATAAATAAAATAAAACGGACAGCACAGTTCAAGTCAATTTACGAGCAGAAGATCTCATTTCGTGATTCATTCTTCAATTTTGTTGCTCCTGATTTTATATAGAAATATTAGGCATTTATGAAAATTCTACCGGTGAACTGTTACCGGTATACAGGGTGTATAGAAAAAAGTGATTAAGATATTTTGTAAGGGATAGAGGGGGACACATTTTAGCATAAACTTTGTTATCATAAATCCAGTAGTACTCAAATTATAGGGCAATATTATATATTTTTAAATGGCATTGTATATATTTTATTAGCTGATTAAATAGAGAATTTTGTTCTGAATTCAACGATATAATAATATCATACCCTTACATTGCAAAAAAATTTACAAAAATTAATTCAAAGTTAGTATTTCATTTCTACTGTATCTAAGTAATCTGAGCAAACATTCAATCAATAAAACAAAAAAAAATTTTTAAAAGTTGAATTTATTGCTAAAATCGTAGGTTACTTGAATGTAATAAAACTAAAATAAACTTTATTTTGTTTTATTGATTGAATGTTTGTTCAGATTACTTAGATAAAGTAGAAATGAAATATTAACTTTGAATTAATTTTTATCAAATTTTTCGAAATGCAAGGGTATGACAAAATTCTCTATTTAATGAGTTAATAAAATATATATAATGCCATTTAAAAAAATATAATATTGCCCTGTAGTTTGAGTACCACTGGATTTAATATAATAAAATTTATGCTAAAATGTATCCCCCTCTATGCCTTACAAAATATCTTAATCACTTTTTTCTGTATCTTTTCACATACACGAATAAAATGCACTGTTCCATTATCTTGATACACCTTGTATATCGGTAAACAGCTGTTCATCAGATTACAGCTACCGGGATAGATATTTTAAGAACGCGTGGTAAACAGGGTAGATTTATAACCTATGAAAAGCAGTTGAAAGATGAAACAGATTTGAAATTTGACGTAGTTGAACGTTATCTCGTCTCGTCTTCTGTATTATCATAATTAACTTCTGAAACCTACTTCCGACTCCAACTTCGCTTGGCATATCTACATTTTTTGAGGTTAGATCCTTTATTTACCGCATTTACCGGCTGAATTACTCGATCCACAAATCATGGATCCGGTAGATGAATCTGGTAGATATGGTACAATTTTCGAACACGGTAACTATTAACCACTTGTGTTTTCGAACGCAGTCGGTAGGTGCGGTATCTACCGGTAGAATTTTCGTAAATGCCTATTAATAGTATAAATCATAGTTGTTTGTTAACAAAATACCAAAATTAAGGATAACAACGGGTGCGTATGACGAACGAGCACTTGGTACACTTTGTGTCACAAAACTGATACGGCCGTACTGTGCACGTAACAAGGCGTGTGGCGTGCTATTCGCCAACAGATCCGATGCGGCCGTACTGTATTATAATATACATCTTTATTCCTTTAGAAAATATTTACATTTTATAGGAAGCGTCCATAAGGTTCAAAATACAGTAAAATTATATCTCATACAGATATTACAAGTTATTCATGTAAAATTCATTCAGATCATAGAAGCATCTCTCTATGAGGTAACTTTTTAATTTTTGTTTAAAAATTTTTATATTCTTTACCTCTTTTATACTTCTCGGTAATTTATTAAATAATTTAACTCCTAAGGAATTTGGAGCGTAACTTCCAATTTTTAATTTAGTAAAAGGAGTTCTTAATTCATTTTCCCCCCTAGTATTAAAGTGATGTAAATCTTTATTGCATAATAATGTATCCTTTTTTTGAAAGATATACAAACAACTTTCATAAATTAATAACCCAGTCAGGGTTAATATTTTTAGATTTATAAAACTGTCTCTGCATGTCTCCGTCGATTTTAAATTAGAGATGCACCGAAGGACTCGTTTTTGACTTAAAAATACCTTGCTGGCGTTAACAGAAGCGCCCCAAAAGCTAATACCATACCTTAATAATGATTCAACTTTAGCATGATAAAACATTAACAGTTGAGGGAGAGTTAAATATTTAATTTGATAACATAGTTTATTCAGATTGGTTGTGATAGTATCACAATGATTTTTCCACTGTAACAATTCATCGAATGTAAACCCTAAAATTTTGGAAATACCGACTCTACTAATACAACCATTTTCAGTAGTAATATCACAATCCAACATATTAGAATTCTGATAATTATGAAACCGTATGTAATTAGTATTGGATTCGTTAAGATATAATAAATTTGATTTACACCAGTTTAACATTTTGTTCAAATAATCAGTGCATTTATTTTGTAAACAAATGTTATCTTTATCTGAAACGATCAATGAAGTATCGTCTGCATAAACTATTGAATCTATTTCCTTTTGAAATATAAGGTTAAGGTCGTTGATGCAGATAATAAAAAGTACTGGGGCTAAGACGCTTCCCTGGGGTGTCCCTGTATTTGTAAAAACTTCACTAGAGTTGACTGTTTTGCCTTGAGAACCAGAAAAATTACGTATACATACATACTGTTTACGGTTTTCTAATCCAATTCAGTGGTCTACCTCTGATACCAATATGCTCTAATTTGTCAACCAGAATATTGTGATTGATGCAGTCGAAAACTTTACCAAGATCGCAAAATATTGCTATATGGCATTCGCTGGCTTCTAAAAAAGAGACAATTTTTTCATAAAAAACATGAATTGCTTTTACTGTTGACGATTTTTCTCTAAAACCATATTGGTGTTCATTAATAGCATTAGTTTGTTTTAAAAATGCATTTAATCTCTCTACAAAGCTGTGTTCAAATATTTTAGAGAAAATTGATGATATTGCCACCGGTCTATAATTATTTACATCTTGCTCTCAATGTGTGCATCCTTCCTCGAATCTGTATTATATTTCACTTAAAAATTATATAAAGTGCAGTGAAGTGGTGCAAATGTAGGAAATGGTTTTTGGCTAGGTCGTATGACGAAACTGTATTTAGAATGATGCAAACGTTTTCATCGATTAAAATGTCGCAAAAAAATAAAGATATTGTTGAAGATGAAGAGAATATTAAAAGAACAAAGTTTTACGACCACAGAGAAGATAAAAGCAAAATCGCTGAAGGAGATGAAGGCTGTACCACAAAGTGAACAAAGGTATCATAATGAAAATATAATTGCACAAAGCATGATAATATCAGTTTGTTTTGTCATCCGTCAATATTTGCTTTGACATGGACATTTCAGAAGATATTGTTACTAGCATGCGTCAATTGTATAATGTATCATCATCAAACAATATAGGACAGAAATGTAAATTTAAGTAAATGAAATATCAAACAAATATTTGCTCGTTGCGAATTAAATTATGACAAATGCAAACAATAATGTTTATTTGGTTTCAGCTCTGTTTATTTCGCAAATATCAGCTTTTCAGCTACAGTATATGTTCAGATCGATTATATCCCAGTTTTTATATTTATGTGGTAGGAATTTATATGCTATTGCAAACATATACATTTTTTTATGTACAACCGGTAAATAATGTTAACCTTATTCTTATCAAAATCATAACTTAATGTGCTTACAAATTTATCAAAAAAATAAAGTACTCCCTAGGGGAATAAAGTGATTCAAGTCCTTTATTAATTGATATTAACAAATAAGGAATATTATCAATTATATTTATTTTGGAAAAAAATATTTTTCCGTTTGTATATTGTATACCTATAACACGGGAGTAAAGTGTCATTATTTGCCTCAGGCGATTACATCCCTCGGGCTACGCCCTCAAGATTCATTCTTCGCTCTCGACAAATAATGACGAACTTTACTTCCTTGATATATAAACTACTAGTAAAATTAGATATTATTTATAAATACATGTATCTTCTTAATTAAATTCATTTCTTGTGGTGAATGTAATTTCAATTTTTTTTTTTTTTTATTTCATATTCTTTAACTTTTACTTTGTCATACGTTATTTAATATTTTGTAATAAATAATCGTCCTGTAATTGGGATCTAGTATCCTGGAAACCGGAACCTAACCGTAACATTATACCAAACCCAAACCCAGAACCGAACCTCAGATATATTTTTCAATTGAATGCGAGTTGGAACCGAACCGGATATTAAAATTCGAAAATTGCGGCTTTCATTTTAAATTATTTTTATTTGTTTGTCATTCAAAAAAACTCTAATTCAATTTTCATTAAGTCGAACCGAACCCGAACCCCGAACAAAACTGCAAATTTTATTAATACTTGAACCAGAACTGCACCCGAACCCATTTCTCAAAAAACAAATTAACTTGAACCTAAACCGAACCCGGTTTTTGGCGGGTTCGATGCCCTGGTTTATAATTTTACTAATAATAATACTTTCAATAATTATTACCTATTCTACAAGTAAATAAAATAATTGTATGTTTGTCTATTTTTTAAGTTTAATATACGAAATATTGCTTTTAATTCTGAATTAAAACAAAATATATTATATTATAGAATCTCCAAACATTCATTAAACTATTATCGTATACCTTCTGCTACGTATTTTTGTGTCAATGTAACCTAACCTTTTGTTACATTAAAAATATATAGTTTTAAATGAAATAAGCTATAGAAATATTGTTATTTTTATGAAAACATTTATAATAAACAAATTTTAAAACAAAATACAATATCTAACCTTTACGAAGTCTGCCTTTGCTTCTTTCCTTGGACTGCAAGCTACGGATCACGGATCATAACCACATTTCAATATTAAATAAACAAATATAGTATAAATATCACATAAAACACTTGATAAAGTTTATAATAATGAATAAAACGTTCAAATTGTTCGTAAATAGCAACAAAAACACTCATTTCACGTCACAAAAACATTGAGAACTGAGGACCGACGCTATACGCGTACGAATACCTACATTAATGCAAGAATAAACCAGAGAAACAAATGAATGATCAGACAACAGACAGAATTAATCTTTAAATAAAATAACTATATTGAACTGTTTTTATCGCGGTAAATATAAATGTTTGAATATGTAAAAAAAATATTAAAAATATTTTTTCATTTTAAATTATTTTTATTTGTTTGTCATTCAAAAAAACTTTAATTCAATTTTCATTAAATCGAACCGAACCTGAATCCCGAACAAAACCGCAAATTTTATTAATGCTTGAACCAGAACCGCACCCGAACCCATTTCTCAAATAACAAATTAACTTGAACCTAAACCGAACCCGAACCCAGTTTTTGGCGGGTTTGATGCCCTGGTTGTAATGTACTACAAGTTAATATGAACTATTCGACATAGATGTCGCGCAAGACTGAACGTGTTGTCCTCGCTTAAATCAACCAGTACTAAACACTCACGAGATGTACAATTGTCAATAATTCTACATATGAAACAAGTATTTTTAACTCAAAGTTACGCTCTTGCCCCATTTTCGGGGAAAGTACAGAGTAGTTAACATTTTGTATAATATCCTTTCAAAATAAAAATTTACAAGGGAAATTAGAATCCTAGTTATTACTAATTATTCAGTAATAATTGTGAAAAGCGTTTGACATCGACAATGCTCAATACTTACATACCAGACTGAAAATAAAAAGGTTTAAATCCCAACAAAAACCAGTCTGCACTTACCCCACTTCACCTTAAATATATAAATAAAGGTAAGCTATATATTTAAACTATCAAAACAACTGCAAATATCTGAGAAAAATGTAAGGATAAGAGGATTGGAATTTTTCAACTGAATTCAACATCTTACGAGACACATAAAAAAAATTCAAATTTGTCGACTGGTGACTGGTGTAATTTGTTATCCCAAAAGAATAAAATATAGAATATAAAAATCTTATTCTTCATCTAGTTGTTTTTTTCTCCACTGTCCGTGAGTTTATTGCATTTCTAGGTGAAAATATATCATACTTTATGGAGGTCTGTATAAGCAAAACGTCATACTCAGGATACAGATTAATGGTGTGATGATATATTTATTTTCTTTTTTTATTATATGTCGTTGTAAAATGTTTCAAAAATTTTAGTGGGAAACAAAATGTACCTCCTTCAACAACACAAATGGAATTTACTGTTAAAAAGTAATTTCACATGTTAACAAGTTTTGCGAAAATATTTTCGGCAATGAATGGTTTGATTGCGAAAGTTAGTTAGTTGGACCGATTTTATTTTTAGCTACCCAAGCTCGAAAAGTTTTCAGCAATTTGTCATTTCGATTTCCAAACTTTATTGAAATGTTTCAATTTCATTTAATTCCCAGTCATTAATTTTATAACTACGCAATGTTTTTCCCTTAAAAGCTATATTTCAGCAAGCAGGTAGACATGTAGAATCAGTGAATTCGAAAATATAACAATAACACATTTTATTTTTAAATTTATGCTATAATTCAGGAAAATATTTTGAAAACATTTTAATTATTTTTATTAGTATTCATTTTTTACAGACGCCAAGTATTTCCAATTTTAAATGGCACAAAAGTGACCCCTGTGGTGCACTCTCCACACCAGCTATGAGTGCTCGTGAGGTAACGCCTGGTAAACGCCCACGCGGTAAAATATATCGTCATCATTACCGATATCTACATGTGTTGTAGATACTGGCACACCCAGAAATAGGTAATATGCCGTGATGATATATTTATTTATTTTTCACTTATTTCTAAAGCAGGGATCAAATAACAATATTTTTTTTAAATCTTTCCAGTTTTTTATTTTAACAATTTTAAGCTATATTTTCAATCCAAGAATTAAGAGATTATCAAATAGCTATTCTGGAATCCCCGACTTAGTATTAACTAAAAATATTTTGAAATGATAATTTGTTGGGTTGACTTTCACTTCAAAATATTTGAAAAATGTTCACTTGAAATATCACCAAATGACTTTACAAACTACTCTAAACATGTGAACAAAGCATTTTATATCTTAATTGAGATAATTCATAAATCAAATGAGCTGTATTTCAGCGATAAATTCAACAGATTATATATTTGCAGTCTGTGTTTTGAAATAAATGTATCATTAATAGGGTCTAATCATATATAATCGTATAACAAAACTCAAAAATTTTGCTTCCAAGTTGACACACCGAGCCTTAATTTTTGACCAATACCGTAATGTTATTGTAAATTTTAATTTTACATAAAAATATAAGCGCAAAACGTTTCTGCTGTGGTCGTCAATCGTTTTAATCAAAAAATTGACAAATATCGAAAAGACATTTGTTGTCCAATGTGAAATGGCTTCAATAAAAATAAAATAATAGTCAATGTCAATCGAAGCCCCATACACAGAATGTTTCAATAAGCAAGTTTGGTTAAATGAGCAAAATTGTGCCATTTTGAACTACAAAATTGATGATATGAGACCTAACTTTTTTACTCTAAATAAAAATATATATCTCTTATTTGCTTATTGGCTAGAAAATTCAATTCTGAATTCAACAATATAATTGTTACGTGCCATCATATAACGAATTTTGGAGAATCCGTATACTCATAACAATTCGTATTATTTCAAAATTCTAATCCTTTGATTAACTTGTCATTGGAGGAATACTTATAGAGGTGTACTAGGACGAATTGCGACGGTACTCGGCGTTCTAGGCACGCGAGGAATGCAGGCTTCTTACTCTTCCCCTTCCTACATCAGCGTCGACGTCATTGTTCGGCCTTGGGGTCGGATTACATTTGCATGCGTGCCGGCGCCGGTCAAAGTATCCAGTAACCTCGTGGAGGAGTCAGTCTAACAGTTCATGGATTTTGTTTACAATATAAACATACAAATCGGAATATGAATTAATCGGGACTGGTCTAAGATTCCGTCTGGACCGGGTGCGACAGTTCACTAATTTTCTTTGCAATCATATAATATTACTATCAAGTTTATATCTCTACCCATTTTTGAATTATTGCCCCAAAAGTCAATATACCCCACATTTAGATAAAAACTTCAAAATTTTCAAAAATCTAATTTTTATGTGTCTAAATACTTCTCAATACGCTGATTCCAAATTTTAAAACCGCAGGTCGATATCTCTCTTCGTTATCGAGATATTTAGATTTAAAGTTTTGCTCAAAACTGCCCAATTTTGGGTGTTAACCCTAATATGGGTCGAGATATGAATTTGGCGACATCACCATTCGATTCTACGAAGAAAAATATATAAGTATGCCAATTTTCATAATATTTGACTAACCGGTTCATTTTTTTATGAATAAAAGTTTGAAAACCCCTGAAAATGACCAAAATCTGGAAAAATCGTAAGGGGTACACCTTAGATTTTTGCGATTTTTGGCCATTTTCAGTTATTTTGCTTTAGAGATTGTATGCGGTGTTCAAAAATGATAAAAATTGGTGTACTTATGTAATTTTGTCCGTAGAATCGAATGGTGTTGTCGCCAAATTCATAGCTCAACCCATTTTTGGGTTATTGAATCCAAATAACTCGAGAACGAAAATGGGCAGTTTTGAGCAAAATTTTGAATCCAAATAACTCGAGAACGAAAAGAGATATCAACCTGCGGTTTCAAAATTTGGAATCAGGGCATTGAGAAGTATCTAGATACATAAAAATTAGATTTTTGAAAATTTTGAAGTTTTTATCTGAAAATGGGGCATATTGACTTTTGGGGCAATAATTCAAAAATGGGTCGTGATATGAACTTGGCGACTTCATTATTCGATTCTACGGACAAAAATACATAAGTATACCAATTTTCATAATTTTTCACCAACCGGTTCATTTTTTATGAATAAAAGTTTGAAAATTGGCAAAATCTGAAAAAATCGTAAGGGGTACCCCTTACGATTTTTGCGATTTTTGGCCATTTTCAGTTATTTTGCTTTAGAGACTGTATGCGGTGTTCAAAAATTCTGAAAATTAGTGTACTTATGTAATTTTGTCCGTAGAATCGAATGGTGTTGTCGCCAAATTCATAGCTCGACCCATTTTTGGGTTATTACCCGAAAATGGGCAGTTTTGAGCAAAACTTTGAATCCAAATAACTCGAGAACGAAAAGAGATATCGACCTGCGGTTTCAAAATTTGAAATCAGCGCATTAAGAAGTATCTAGATACATAAAAATTAGATTTTTGAAAATTTTGAAGTTTTTATCTGAAAATGGGGCATATTGACTTTTGGGGCAATAATTCAAAAATGGGTCGTGATATGAACTTGGCGACTTCATTATTCGTTTCTACGGATAAAAATACATAAGTATACCAATTTTCATAATTTTTCACCAACCGGTTCATTTTTTATGAATAAAAGTTTGAAAATTGGCAAAATCTGAAAAAATCGTAAGGGGTACCCCTTACGATTTTTGCGATTTTTGGCCATTTTCAGTTATTTTGCTTCAGAGATTGTATGCGGTGTTCAAAAATTCTGAAAATTGGTGTACTTATGTAATTTTGCCCGTAGAATCGAATGGTGTTGTCGCCAAATTCATATCTCGACCCATTTTTGGGTTATTGCCCAAAAATGGGCAGTTTTGAGCAAAACTTTGAATCCAAATAACTCGAGAACGAAAAGAGCTATCGAACTGCGGTTTCAAAATTTGGAATCAGCGCATTGAGAAGTATCTAGATACATAAAGATTCTTGAAAATTTTGAAGTTTTTATCTAAATGTGGGGTATATTGACTTTTGGGGCAATAATTCAAAAATGGGTAGACATTGTAATAAATAAAGAGAAAATAACTGACAATAATTGATTACAATAATCAAAACATTGATATAATAATAGTGCATTGTATTTTCTCTTGATATTAATAAATATAACTGAAACATAATAAATTTGTGTAGTTATAAAAAAATATTGTTTATTGTATTAAATTTTGTCTGTAAAATCATACTCCCATATGAAACCTGTACTAGGGAAATTTTTAAACTATGAACTCACTTAGAAGCCGAAGGTCTGTTGCTTTTTACATCAAAGAAAAACAAGCATTCAGAATATTTTATTATCACCTATGCAAATAGGAATTAGAGATACTCAGACTGAAAATTAATTCTGAATTTACTAGACGTAAAAATCTGGCATAATCACCATATGTAGTACGCCACAAAGTAATAATGGTATAAATTCTAATTGATATGCAAGCATGAATTTGAATATATTTATATATTATTTACATTCAATATATATGTTAAATACTCCGGTTAATATTTCGATTTATAATGTCAGTGACAGTAAATCGGATAAAGTTCCATAGTTTCCAATTACATTTTGTTTGAACATCGCAACAATTTCCATATGTATATGCGACCAACTCTGTAACACTGCAACAACGTAACTTTGAGATGATTAAGCGTACCATTAGCTCTACTATAACAAACAATTCATTGTGTTGCGTTATACACATCAATAATATTTATATACATTATGTTCCAAGTCAACAGTAACTAAAACATTGATGAAACTTTTACAATTTATTACTCCCAAAAATAAATTCCCTACATGGCAACGAGCAATGGATGGTGATAGAAAAAAATCCACAGGGACGCCATCCATTTCAGTTTTGTGGCGGCAAATTACTACATTTAATCCTGCAAACTGAAAACAAGAGCAGCCGATATTTGCGATATGCTCGGAAAACGATGATAACTATGCAAATGCACATTTAATTCGTATGCAGATTAATGTGTTTATAATCATACAATGTCATTAGATCTTTCAGAAAGAAGTTACGTTATATTACATTGTACAAATACAAGTTTAAATACAAATATTGTTTTATTTCAGAAAGCGTGGTATTTGGCATGATATAATGTATGTAATAATAATATAATAATAAAGTTTATTTGCTTTCAGGAGAGTGTCTCCTATACAAATGATTGACAACAAAATTTTAATGTATGTAACCCAATATAAATAATCAATTACAAACATAAGTAATATCTTATAAGAATAGTTTAAACCTTTAAACAATCATAAAGAAAATAATAATATTGACAATTATAATAATTTAACCTTTGGTATCTACTTCTATATGTTTAAATAAAGACTTCA
Organism: Ophonus ardosiacus; assembly: GCA_943142095.1. Classification (NCBI taxonomy): domain Eukaryota; kingdom Metazoa; phylum Arthropoda; class Insecta; order Coleoptera; family Carabidae; genus Ophonus; species Ophonus ardosiacus. The sequence continues at coordinate 42,930,902 of OW964833.1, read as the reverse complement.
TAATATAAATGCCGCTAAATTATAAAAACATAGGTACCTACTATTCGTTTTAGGAATAACTAAATCTTTAACAAAAAATGAATTAGAATAAATTTAGTAATGCTATGAAATTTGCAGTTACGGTTTCTTAAATTTTCATTGCTTTGACATTCATAAAAAAAATTTAACATACTCTAAATTAATTTTTCATTCATGTTATCCTGTTTCACTTAACCATATCACGTCGCCATCCAGTATTTCGGCTACATTACCAGTATCCAAATTGAAAAAGAAATTATTTGTTCCATTTACGATTCAAAATACCAGACAGCGGTGAGATATAAATATCTTTACTTTTGACATTATTTGTAACCAATATAATGTATATAATACCGTGAGTATTTTTTAACGTGAAACATTGGGTTGGTCATATTAATGGTTACGACTTGACATTTGATTGACAGCAATGTATTTGCCCGTTCCATTTAAAATGAAACATAGGGAACGAATCTGACATTTGATAAGACGTCAATAGAGGTTAATTTTATTTAAATAATTATACCTGCTTTCTAAATTAAAATTAGTTGTAGAAAAAATCCGAGTGGTTTCCTGACTCGGCTAAATTTCTTACAATATTTAAATATAATACTTCTGTCAAATTCAATCCTCATGTGTCATTTTAAATGAGACAGACAAATACATTGCTGTCAATCAAATGCCAAATCATAACTTATAGGAAAATTCAACGGTTATCTGTCATATTGACAAGATGCCATTTGAGGTTAAATTTGTTTAAATAATTATACCTGTTTTCTAAAAATTAAATTTAGATGTAGAAAAAATACTGTGTGCTGCTTATGTCCGAAATATTTAGTGGTTTTCTGACTCCGCTAAATTTCTTACAATATTTGTATATAATACTTCTGTCAGATTCGTTCCCTATGTTTCATTTTAAATGGAACGGGCAAATACATTGCTGTCAATCAAATATCAAGTCGTAACCATGGATATGACAAACCCAATGTTTCACGTTAAAAAATATAAGTAATATTATTACTTATTAAATGCCCATGGGGTCCCGCGGCCGGATGCCTGAGTGTCCGGTCACGAACCTGGGAACCGGGTTCGATCCCTACCGACGTCAAATATTTCGAATTTTAAATGGCACAAAATTGACCCTTGTGGTGCACTCTCCACCCCAGCAATGAGTGCCCGTGAGGTAACACCTGGTAAACGCCCGCACGGTATGTCATCATCATTACCGAAATCTGTGTACAACGTAGATTGGCACACTCAGAAATGGGTAATATACCGTGATGACATATTTATTTATTTTATTAAATGCCCAAATGGGGTATTCCACCATAACAAAAAAATAAGAAAAATTGCAATTTAACTTAAAGTATGGCTCAATAAATAATAGTTAAAACAATGAAAACATTTTTTAAATAATTTCTTTACGAGATATTTCACATTTGCTAAAAGGGAAAATTGACGTCATACAATTGTTATCTTTCTCTCGCAGCGTACTCAGAGCAGTGTATGTGAGAAAGACAAGTATAGGGGAAATGTGACGTTACACCGATTTCTCGAAAATAAAATACTGTTAAACTAGGAATAATTAAGATTTTTTAATACTATGAATTGCTTCAAAACTGAATGAAGTTTTATTTAAAATAATAAAAAAAAATTGAGTGGAATACCTCATTCCATCTATTGTCTAGTAATACCGAAAATAAAAATATTGAGTGTCTATTCAAAAGACAAAAATTATTTGTAAACTTCGTTAATGAATTCGAACCGAATAAAGTGTGGACAAGTTGAATTGCGCGAAACCTACAAACACGGGTTATTAAATATCAAATTGATGGATTAGCACTCAGCATATCACTACTACCTCTGTTCAGGCAGCAAAAAATCGACAAAAACCTATATCGAATAAAATTTGAATAAATTTTGCAGAAATTCCATTTTAAGTTGAAAATTTATTATATAATTCTTCATGCGTTAAATAGAATTTTTATTTGCCAAATTTGAACTCATTTAAAATATCTTTTGAATATTCTATCATCTCGTTGTTTATTCATAATATACCTAATATTAATTTAGCCTCAGAAATGCATTTTTGGATTAGGATCAGGGGACTTCGTGTATTTTCTATCCGTAGGATGAAATAATTACATTATTTCAAGGACATTATATACATACATACTTACCGGGTGTAGCACGAACACCGGGCCATATCCGTTTAATTTGGGAAATCAGTTTTCCCTTGCGCAAAAGTGACCTATTAATTTTAGACAAAAATATTTCAAATAAATGTTGTAGAGAATTAAATTTTGCATGTAAATCAATAATCACATTTTCTTTTGCACGTTTCCTAACCGAAGAAATTTACTTTAAAATTTTATAAAAGTTAATCTTTTATAGTGTTAGCCATGGTATTGAAATAAAATCTCAAACAAATTTTATAACGTTTTACCTTTCAGAAATTATAAAATATAGTTTTTATCAAAATAATATTACCTACTCAATGATTTGTATCTTCTCTTCCTGTGCATAAATTCTCCATTTGCAATAATGATAACTCAAACAGAGCTTTACTGACAGATAAAATATGTCACAATATGACAGATACGTTTCTGACAGATAAAATATGTCATAAACTATCAGAAACGCTCTGCTTTGAGTTATCATTACCGAAAATGGAGAATTATTCACAGAAAGAGAAAATAGTAGTGCTATTTTGATGAAAACTATATTTTATAGTTTCTGACAGGTAAAATGTCATAAAATTTATCTAAAATTTTATTTCAGTATCATGGCTAACTCTATAAAGAAGTAAGTTTTATAAAATTTTAAATTCAATTTTCTCGGTTATCAAACATGATAAAGAATATATGACCATTCATTTAGATGCAGAATATAATTCTCTACAACAGGGCTGCACAACTCAAAAGCAATTCAGGGCCAAAACAGAAACCGGAACTTAAAGCGCAGGCCGCAGTAGTTTCCTATGAATTTTTTTTTTTAAATCAACAAATTTAATCAAAGTTGTAATTAATTATTCTTATTTTATCATTTATTTATGTCAAATACTTGAACATTTATTTTTAAACTCTTGAAAACAAAAAAAATCACAATAAGTAACTTATTTATATAATATTGTAAATGTAGGTATATAAAAATAGATAATAAAAAATAAATTAATCAATAATAAACAGAACAGCAAAAGTGTTAATGTGAGACATTGCATCTCATGCCAGCAACAAGTTTCTCAAATTCTGGATTCATATTTGATGTTGAAGTTTTTAACATGTTTTCCAAATGTTCGTCAGTTAAACACGAACGAAATTTGCTCTTATTAAATTTCATGATTGAAAATGTTTGTTCGCATATATATGTACTGCCATACATGCTAAATGCTTTTAATGCTGCTTCTCTTAGGTTGTCAAATTTATTTTTATCCAAACTTTTATAAAAACCGAGAAGATCACTTTCTCTGTGCTTGGCTCACAAACACTCCTATTAGCAAATACTTAAATAATTTAGTTTTAAATAATGTTTATTTTTAAAATATTAAACTAAAAATCATAGAAAACGCAAGTAAAAAAAATGCGGCATTAATCATTTTTCAAATATCGTACCGCGGGCCATAATGAGAGTCGGAACGGGCCGCATGCGGCCCGCGGGCCGTATGTTGTGCAGCCCTGCTCTACAACATTTATTTGAAACATTTTTGTCTAAAATTAATACGCCACTTTTGGGCAAGGAAAATCTGATTTCCCATATTAAACGGCTATGGCTTGGTTTTCGTGTTACACCTGGTATGTCTCATAATAAAATTTTGGCAAAATTATTGCATAATGCATTACTTACGTGGATGGGTTCCTTAATGGAATTCTCCGAAAACAAACGAAAGGGGGACGGAAATTGCCGAGGGAATATAGTAGGAATATTGCAAATCGGTAGGTAAATAAAGGACTTACTGTACACCAGAAACTAATATATTGTGTATGCTAACCTCACATGAAATTAATTTTTCCGACGACCACTACGAAAAGTACATAAATTCACACACTAAACTATTACTGAAAGTTGGTCATTGCACATCACTACCAAAGATGTGTGAAATGAAAGCTCGTTAGCCAATCAGATGCGTCCGCAACTGTGTCATATGATTTTAACACACGCTGCGATAACTGAGCGAACTAACCTAAAAATTTGTATAATTTGACAGTTGCAAATAATTTGCTGAATTTATACGGATTAAGAAGGCTGGACCCTGATTTATCAGATTTTGACATAATTTTTGGTGAATTCTGATAGCAATGATATAAACATAATCTGTTTTAATATTTTTATGAAAATTTTATAATGTTTTATTTTTTGTGGTCGTCGAAAAAATATTGTGTACACGTGCTGAATTCACGTGATTAAACCACTCGCCTTCGGCTCGTGGCTCAAACTTTACGTTCGTGTGAAATATCCAACTTTCAGCACTAGTTATACAATATACTATTTCATATTATTTTTGCAAACCACCTTTTATAATAATTATCGCTTATTACAAGGTGAATTCAAGTATAACTTTTTCTTATACATTTTCTACCAAAATCGATTTTGCAACTGGTGTATTGGTACATCGAAAATTGTTCCCACGTTGCTATATTTCTCTTGAATAGGATTTCTATCACGGACAACTATCCTCTTTAATTGTTTTGTTATTTGTATCGTACGTCGACATATCGCTTACCCATAAATCCAGAACACAGCTATCGTGTATCGTATCCGAACAGCGAACGGTTAAAAATGCCTCGTTTCATCTTTTAAATTATATTCTATGAATAGTGCAACAAGGGTATTATGTTCACTCCTTGTTTTTACCCCTAATGGAAATTGGAATAGTGAATTATGGTAGGAAATGAAGTTTAAAATTTTATTCGCAACTCCCTGCCACACAACTACAAAGGTCCATATTTTATGCATGGTGTAATTATGCCAGAAATTTAAGAGCAGTTATTTTATAAATTTCCCCTTTGTTTTACAAGATACCCTAATTTAGATATTACGTAGTGTTTAATATATATATATATATATATAAATTATGTTTTAGAATTTCGGATAAATTAAAAAGAAACCAAATTTATTTCGAAAAACTAAGTTTATTTCAGAAAAAAGTATTAGTCTTTACGACTAACGAATACATTCTAATTCATATTACAAGTTAATAGAAATTCATAGTCTATAATTACATCATGGAAAATTACAGAGCGATAAGACAATGATTCATTGATAAACAACAGTAGCTCATATATAATTTATATACATGTATATATACAGGTGTCCCATATAACATTACGTTCTTGAATATCTCGAAAACAATGCATCGTAACAAAAAGTGTGCCGAATCAAAATCTTCATAGTTTTTGGGAGACATCAGATTCTGACAAAATGGCCCCCCGACCCCCCAGGGGGGCGGGAAAAGGGGTCAACTTAAAAATCTTAAATGGGACCCCCTATTTTTTATTGCAGATTCGGAAAGAGCGTAAAAAATATGTTGGTTTTATTCGGAAACTTTTTTTGTACAGGTGGCGCTGCAATCGTAAAAATGTAGAATTAATTTCTGATGAAAACGAGTTGTCCATAGTCAGTTTTTAAAAAGTTTCTTTCTTTTAATTCCCCCTGAGTGTTAAGGAGTAATATTTCTACAATTTTGTGTTCTTATTGAAACATAAAACGTCATTTTTTATCAAATTATTAATAAAATATTAATCGGTTAATTTTTTCTAGCAAATTTACATTGCCACCTGTTGGGAGTACAAAAAAAGTTTTCGAATAAAACCGACATATTTTTTTACGCTCTTTCCGAATCTGCAATAAAAAATAGGGGGTCCTATTTAAGATTTTTAAGTTGACCTTCTTTCCCGTCCCCTTCCCTGGGGGGTCGGGGGGCCATTTTGACAGAATCTGATGTCCCCCAAAAACTATGAAGGTTTTGATTCGGCACACTTTTTGTTACGATGCATTGTTTTCGAGATATTCAAGAACGTAATGTTATATGAGACACCCAGTATATACAGGAAGGCGCGCTTAAGACGATCTACCCTTAATAACTTTGAAACGAATTGTGATATAGATATACCCGGATTACGCTAAATGTTTTAACATCTAGGGTGCCACATTTTATTAATATTTTTGTTTTTTTTTTTTTTAATTCACTAATCCCCCACCACTACCAACTTTTAAATCTTAAATGGCAATATACCCCTTGTGACATATCAAATGAAAGCTCTTGAAAAATGCTATACAGGCATGTTAATAAATTCATATTTACACGAAGCGATAAACAAACTCGAGCGATATAATTTACTTAGTTATTAATTTGTTTTTAATGATAAGATTGTGACCGACAACTTTATTGAAAATAATTTTGTCTATCTTAGATGTACCTACTATTCGTAAATACTTGAACCGGTGATTTTCCTTGTAAAAATGTTATTAAAATAAATTGAAAAACAAAAAAACGAAAATACTGTTGTAAAGAGAAAAAAACGCTCTATCGAATGGTAGAGTATTAACAGGTTCCCATTTAAAAGAAATACGCGGACAAGCGTAACTCAAAAACAATTGAAGAAAAAAAAATTCAAGTATTTTCAAATGTAGATCAAAATTTCTTAAAAAACTTTTGTATTGAACATAATTTCCAAAAATCAATATTAACGACAATAAATCGCCGTCTCCATATTTTTAACTAACCCTGTATAGTAACGGATTTACGTAGGCACAGTAGGCATCAGAAATATATAATTTTATAAAAATTAGCGTGAGAAAACATTTACATGTCTGAACTGAAAGTAAAGGTTACCATCATTAAAGTCAAACTATCGACTGTTTTTCTAAAACTTTGATTTGGAATATGTACTTTAATTTTAACATATGTCCAAATAATCAGCGTTGTGCAAGTTATGTACATCAAGTAATTTACTTAGTTTTTTACATGTAAAAAACCTCTGGTAAAAAACTCAACCTCAGTGTAAAAAGCCCCATGTAAAAAATGTAAAAAACTAAAACTACCATACCAGCATTTCACAATTTCTATTATTAAATTTATACTTTTATTATTATTTATTGTTTACATTTTTGGCAGGCACTTATTTTTATGAAAAACATAAATCTGACAGTGCTTCTTGACAGCAATGATGACAGATAGAGCTACATTGTGCAAGAGTAGTTGAGTATTTTAAGTTTTTCACGTTTTTTATATTTTCTACATGTAAATTACAATTTTTTACATCAAATTTGTATAAAACTATATAATTTCGTAAAATACACAACTCATGTTTCAGACTTTATTTTTTGATCCTAGTTTTTATTATACTATCGATAATTAAAATGTAATTTTAATTTTACAAATAAATACATTTATCATAATTATTCAAATCTCTTTTATATTTTAATCAAAAGCGAAAAATGGAAATATTTTAAAATTATTGTAACATATCTGATATTCAAATGACTATAGTATAATCTTTGGTTCATATTAGAGTATTGATTTTTACGTTACAGTTCTGTTAAGAGATGTAGTTTAATATTCTAAAACAGGCAGAAATTTTAGGCGGAGTATATAATATTCACAGAAACAATTTAGCATTTTGCATAATGTATGCTCCAGAAACATTGTTTCAAGTCTTATTTTTATTTTCTCGTTAATCCTTCGTTAGTCGCGCGGTCTGCAAACGGCGACCGTTTCAACATTGCTTATATTATAACATATGTTTTAATAAAAAATATTTAATGCGACATTAATTGTAAGTTTCTCTGAAGTTTTTTCTTTTACATAAAATAAAATTGATAATATAAATTTACATTTTGAACGACTGCAAAATAAAATAGAACTATACGTGTATTTAAGATATAATTTCTAGAAATATACAGGTAGAGGCGGAAAATATATTTCATAATTGACTCAAATCCAATAATTTTCTTTCCTTCATCACCTTTCCAGTCAAGAAGTTCTCGCAGCCATACAAAATAAATGTTATTCAGGTAAAATATGTTATTTATACATAATAGTTAAACATGAAAAATAAAATAAATAATTATAAAACGATGTTAATATGCAACTTCAACAAATCTTTAAACCACTTCATCCGAACATTGTTAGTTTTGTTTCTATTTTTTTTTATGTAGGTAAGTAGAGACATGTCTACATTTAAAATTAACAAAAAAAATAAGCGCTAATAATTTTTTCCTTAATTATCTGGTCAATCGATGCATATGTTTTCTATTTGTTCTAACTTTTTCCACAAACGGAAGAGCAATTTTTGTTCTCCTTCGAATAACATTTTTATGTAAAAACTATAGGACAGTAAATTATTACGTACTACTAGCCTTACAAAATTTGGGTATGGTGGGGTATGTTGTACCCCAAGGTACTTTGAGAGCAGATATTTATACAGGGTATTTCACGGATATGGGACACCCCAATTATTTTCTTAATTATTAGGAATAGAAGAAAATCATTCAAATAAAAGTTGCAGTAGATCAAGGGGGACATTCACTTATTGAAGAAAAAAAAATTAAACCAGTGGTTCTCAAGTTACAAACCAAAGTTATATTTTTTTAAATAGGATATTATACATTTTTAGGTTCATTCGACAAAGTATTTTTTTCTGAATTCAACCATATAAATATGTTATGTACTTACATAACAAAAATATTGAGAAAAATTCATTTGAAAATTAAATAAATTTTATTTAACATTACACAAAACAGTAGGCCATGATCAATAACAAAACATTTCACAACAATCACAAATACTTATTATAAATAATGATATTTTCACATAACAATAGCAGTTTAGTATAAGTTAATTGTTTTGTTATTGTATAATATCCCATTTAAAAAAATATAATTTAGTTTGTAACTTGAGAACCACTGGTTTAATTTTTTTTTTTTTTTCTTCAATAAGTGAATGTTTCCCTATAGATCTACTGCAACCTTTATTTGAATGATTTTCTTCTATTCCTAATAGTAAAGAAAATAATCCGGGTGTCCCGTATCCGTGAAACACCCTGTATAAACGTAACACTTGACTGCTGTCATCGATATGATAATCTAACATACAAAGTTTAACTTGAATATTAAAATTGCAGCAGTATTGAACGTATTAAACTTAACTGGTGTATGCGATACCCCATCATACCATCGCCGGGTTAGTAACAAAACGTACTGGATATGAATAAACTAAGAATTTTGCTCTGGGTGTATATTTGGCTTAATCCTTAAATTACTGCCGTATGAGTTGCATTAATATTGATTTCGTAGTCATTATGATTTGTAATCTAATAATTACATACTATACGTTGTGGGTTCTCTAATTGTCCGTTTTCCATTTGTGTGTAATCCCTAAAACCTCTATTTATGAGCTGCAAACAATACTCTCTGATTTGAATTTCTACTTATTATAATTGCTCCCTCTAACAAATATAGCCATTACGTACCGAATATATTATCTCTAAAAGGATTTCAATCCCGAATATTATAATAATATTTGAAGGATACTACTGACAGTTCTGAAATCATAGTAGAATTCTATTTGATTAAATGTATAAATATTTTGTTTAACAAACACTAGGATTTGTGCAAAGATTACGTTATGCATAAATACTCATCCAGACAGCATATTCCCATTTTGCTACATTCGCGTATGTTCCGATTGTTCCGTATTTAAAGTAAACCAGTTGAACAATAATTCTTGTTTAACTTCATTATTAAACATGAAATCTTTCGAGTATTTCCTACAACTTGCTTTTATAAGCCTGTTCATTTCTCATCCGATGAGTATACAGAATGATCACGCGAGAATGAACAAGTAAATAATATTTCCATTACGAAGGAGATAGCTATTATCTTTAAATAAACAAATTTAGTAATAGATAATATAAGAAAAATTATTCCATTTCAAGAAAAGTTGTATTACTTACGGTTCCGAAGTATGTGATACCAAATTTGAAATTTCAAATGGAGAACACTATTTTTTTTTATATTTTTGAAAAGTACGTAAAATTTGCCTTTCATTGATGATAATCAAGTACGCGGGCTGCTAGATTTTTTTATAAATATTGCTCATTTGTCAGAATATCGATTTTGCAGGTTACAAAATAAAAATAAATAAAATCTGTGCAGCGATTGACATGTAGATTTTGAAACAAAATATTTCTAGGGACTTAGGTGTAGAATATAAGTATCTGCAGTTTTTATTTAAAAATCGAATTTCTGACAGTTCAAACGATATGCATTTTGTTTAAATTCTATGACTATCAATACAGGTAAACAATATTTATTCAAATTGGATTTTATAGGTTACTAAATATGTAAAATAAAACCTGATTAGTGATTTGGACGTAGAATTTAATTTTCTACAATTTATTCGAAACATTTTTGTCCAAAATTAAATTGGAAGTTTTACGCAAGGAAAAACTGATTTCCCATGTTAAACGCATATGGCCCGCTTTTTAATTAACACCCTGTATATGGGGTTAGTTCTACGCATAGGTTATGTATTATACAGGGTTAGTTAAAAATATGGAGATGGCGATTTAATGTCGTTAATATTCATTTTAGGAAATTATGTTCAATACAAAAGGTTTTTAAGAAATTTTGATCTACATTTGAGAATACTTGAATTTTATTTTTCTTCAATTGTTTTTGAGTTAAGCTTGTCCGCGTAATTTTTTTAAATAGGAACCTATTAATTTTACTCTACCATTCGATAGAGTGTTTTTTTCTCTTTACAACAGTATTTTTGTTTTTGAACTTATTTTAATAACATTTTTACAAGGAAAAACACCGGTTCAAGTATTTAAGAATAGTAGGTTCATTTAAGATAGACAAAATTATTTCCAATAAAGTTGTCGGTCACAATTTTATCATTAAAAACAAATTAATAACTAAGTAAATTACATCCCTCGAGTTTGTTTATCGCTTCGCTTTTGTCTATCTTAGATGTACCTACTATTCGTAAATACTTGAACCGGTGTTTTTCCTTGTAAAAATGTTATTAAAATAAATTGAAAAACAAAAAAACACACATACTGTTGTAAAGAGAAAAAAACACTCTATCGAATGGTAGAGTAAAATTAATAGGTTCCCATTTAAAAAAATTACAAGCTTAACTCAAAAACAATAGAAAAAAAATAAAATACAAGTATTCTCAAATGTAGATCAAAATTTCTTAAAAAACTTTTGTATTAAACATAATTTCCTAAAATGAATATTAACGACAATAAATCGCCGTCTCCATACTTTTAACTAACCCTGTATGCTTACTTACATAGCATCCTGTAATATAATTCAATTAAATAAAAAAAAATTATTCTTAAAATACATATTGAGCAGAAAAAATATTAAAGTGTAATTATTATTAAAAAATTGCTACCAACTTACATTTTTATTCTCTGTACTTTATACATTTTTACTGCATGTATTTTTTTTCTTTTGGTACTTTGAAAGTGTAAAAGGAACCATTCAATCAAAAATTATGTAAAAGTTTAAAGAAAAAAATTTGCAATTTATCAAATTCGATTATGGTACCTAGGTACTGACAAAGTTTTAAACTTGAAAACCCGTTTTTCGGTTTTTATGAAAACTTGTACCTTTTATTTTCTCTTCCTGTGTTCTTCATATGTGAAAGTCCTTGAAATGTGGTTCAATGATCGCTGTCAATGTTAAAATATATCATCTACTAAGATTTGTTGAGGTTGGAAATTCTCACACCAAAGCAAGTACAGCAACCTTTATGATTTATGTCCTTATTTACGTTGAATGTTTTTGTTGGCTTGGCTGTTATAAATTCCGGCTGGCTTGCTGAGGTATTAATAATGTAGAAGGAATGGCGATCGAGTAACTAGGTGACAAGTTATAGGTCACACGAGCTAGATTAATACGGAACAGGTGTTTACATACATTAGCAGTCTCCTGGTCCTGGTCTAGTAGTTAGTATGCCACTGTCGTTCATACTCTCTAGTTGGCGCAATCGGATTTCGGATCAAATCTCCAACTGACACGTGATAACCTAATGTGCATGCAATATGCATCTCACATCAGACAAACTACAATCTGTAAACAATTCATAAGAACAGCAACTGATCCTCACGATCAAACATCGTTATAATGAATTTGTTTAAGATCTTCTGATTTGTAACTTTACAAAGTATAAAATAAAGTTCTTTTTTTTGTGCTAATCTTGAGAAGCACTGGATAAATTTTGATGCGGTTTTCAATATTCTATACAACATCTCTCAAGGAAGATTACGGTGTATGAAACATCTATGAAGAGTCGAGCAATGACGATTTTAGTTTAGCGAAGCAACTCGACGAAAAAGCAGCCGTATTAGGGCTTTATTGGCGTCTAAACCGTCCTTGACATGGTAATTTAAAATAACAAAAAACCTGATGTGGACACCACATGACTTCCTCGTACGCCTATTAAACTATACTTATTTTGTTATAAATATTTCCAATTTTAAATGGCACAAAAGTGGCCCCTGTGGTGCACTCTCCACACCAGCTATGAGTGCTCGCGAGGTGACGCCTAGTAAGCGCCCACACGGTAAAATATATCGTCATCATTACCGATGTCTACATGTGTTGTAGATACTGGCACACCCAGAAATGGGTAATATGCCGTGATGATATATTTATTTATTTATTTTGTTAATAACTAAAATATGTGTTATACCAGACCCAATCATGAAATTCTACTTATTTAACATAATTTGACATTGACATCAATTTTCTAATTTTTTTGTTTTTTTTTTCCTAATCTAAACTTAATTACAAAAACCAAAAAGTACATAATTTTTAAATTTACATATCTTGCTTATACAAAGGGGTAATTTAATAATTCTTGATGTGCTAGACGCAGAATATGAAGCAATTATATCTAAAATCAAAATAAAACCTTTTTTTAAGAAAAACTGTTCATAGCTTCAGGTAATGTATCACTTCCGGTTACCCCATTTTAATTAAAATCTATTTCGTTATTCCCATTGATATAAAAGTCTCATATAGCAAATTTGAAAAGTTTTGGATTATATTTTAATATAGTTTTTCATTAAAATCTATTATAGTCTTCAAGTAAAGTACCACTTCCGGAAGTTATGTAATGACCAAAAAGGGAGGTGCACAATTAAATGTTGTAGCAGTAATAAATACAAAATTTCTATTTTTTTATGGCTTACCATTTTTGAGTTATACGAGATACGTACGTACAGACGTTACGACGAAATTAGTCAAAATGGATTCAGGGATGGTCAAAATGGATGTTTCCGCTGTAATCTAAACACCGAAATTTCTCGCGATTACAATACTTCCTTGTACGAAGTAAAGTAAATAACATTTCTTTCAAATTTTAAAGCAAGAAATTCAAAAATTTTTGATACTCATTTTTTAATGTCCGTCTTTGGTAACCAAAAAAACTTAATTTAAAAAAATAGATCTAGTGTGCGATAATAATAAAAACAATAAAAAAAATGAGCGTCATTTATCTTTCAAACAAGGCAGTAGTGTTTTACGAAAGTTAACTCAATGCTTTTTTTTAATAATCGCCATTAAATATTGATAAAGGTAAAAGAACTTATTTACAAAATAATAATAGAATAAATAAAACGGAAAGTAGGCATTGCCATTAGACAAAAACACACCGCAATATATTGTGTTAGAAAAATAAAAACAGAGAGTAAATACGAATTACACTTGGACTAAAAGCATGAAAGTACGAAGAGAAAATTAGAAATTATACCCCAAACAAAATAGAGATAACAAAAATTCCGCTAAAGTAGTGATTCTGTCGAGACGAGATATTTCTCGATTCTCGTCTCGTCTCGTACTCGAGATTTCTCGTCTCGACGAGACGAGACAGAAATGTACAAAATATTTTACGAGACGAGATAGATTTGCCGAGATCCCGATTCTGAGATTTCGCGGATGTTATTTTTCTCATGAGTTATATTTGCAAAAGTGTGAAATTTAACATATTTTTAGTGATGTTATGGTGTTTTTAACAAAAAAAAAAAAAATAATAAAGTATTTGACATTTTTAAAGCTTGCATTACACGATGATGTAGTGTTATAAGTGATTGATATTATAAAATGATATAAATGTTAAATTAATAAAATTATAGTATAAAATTTGCACAAGTTTTGGGTTATAACAAATTTTGACAGATAAAACGACAAATATTTATCTTTTTGTTCAAATTACTATTAATACAAAATTATATAAATTTAATAATTAGTTTATGGGACCAAAATATAAATATTAAATTTTCGTCGAGAAATCTCGGCAAGAATCTCGGCCGAGACGAGACTCTGTTAAACGAAACGAGAAAAATTTCGAGACGAGACATAATTTTATAAATTTGAAACGAGACGAGACGAGGCAATGAATTTCTCGTCTCGTCTCGTCTCGACCGAATCACTACGCTAAAGTACAGATAATTTAAAAAAAAATCCCATGTTTATTTTCTACATCAAGATTGCTTGGCACCCCGACATATGCAATACCTACTTGCTTCTTAATCATTTTAATTTATATGGTATTGAAAGATAGAAAGGGAAACCGTTTCCTGGAGAAAATTAAAATGGAATTAAATGTTTTGAAATTGAAATTATTCTATATCTTTATTACTTCCCTCGTTTTGCGTTTGGCGCATCTTTGATCTTTGACAAAGTGGTTTGTATTCCGCTGAAACTTGCGGAGTTATTATAGTTGCGACTTGTTCATCCTTCCTGTTCTTTCAATAGCCGCGAGTCGTCTTCCAGCTGGAATTAGTCATCTGCAAAGGTTTCAGTCAGAGTCAGAGCTTCTGCTTTTATTCCATATCCAGTCTCTACTCTTGTGCTTTGCATTCAGCAAAGCCTGCGTGAATCAGCTTAGAGGAATGAGACGATGCTTAACTCTTAATACCTAACTTCACTACAGATTTTGCTCCAGGATTATAAAATCTTTTGCTAGATTACTTTGTTTTTATAGTTTCTCTATGCACACAGAAGGCACCCTACTTTCGACTAATACTTCCATTCTTTCAAAACAAAAGAATTTTTGAAATGAATGTTTTATCGTTTACGCTAAACTGACGGATAACGTAGATTCAGATTCTTAGAACATTATTTTTGAACATCATCAGTGGTTCTAAAGCTCTAATCCTAATAGAGGAGTGTCACTATGTGAAATTTAAATGTTGTGATAATTTACAGTATGTCCCCGGATTGAGTTTACAAGAGGAAATAGCTATTTGTGTATTAAGAGCGCAAAATGCGACATTGTCGATTGAGAGGTTGTTGCCGCGCGACGAAACAGCGCGGCTTTCTCTCGAAATCGACAATGTCCATTTGCGCTCGAAACACACACAAGATATTTTCTACAGTCGCCACAATGGGGTCCTCCACCATAACAAAAAATAATAAAATGTACACTTTATACTTACAGTACTGCTCAATAAATAACGATTGGCTAATACAAAAGATACGGTTTAAACTTAAAAAGGCTTTTAAATGATTATATCGTTACATTAGCCATCTATTCCACAAAAAAAAAACCAAAATTAGAGTGTGGAAGCAAGGATTTGTGATGATTTGATGAGTTTTTGTAGCAAAATGTGTGGTTAGTTGTCACGCCTGTCACACTGAAAAAATTAACAAATATTTCAAGGAATTTGTGATTATATAGACATGTATGTGCATTGAATGATTTCTCGCAATTATTTAAGTAACGAAATAACTAATAACTTTATTGTAATCAAAATAAATAGTTAACTAGAGATCAGATGTCAGTACGACTCGCAACTATCCTACCGCCATCTGTGTACAATCATTCCTATTACTAAACATAACTGTTCACACAATTTATTTTATATTTTATTTTATCGTTATTTTCCATTCTTCTTGAGTTTTTATTCAATCTAATCTAAGCATTTTATACTTTCGTTTTTGTAAATGAATGCCCTAGCCCTATTTCATTTTCACAGCAGTGTGGCATTTGCATTTTGTTAGGTTATGTTAAATACCGACAGAACATATGTCAAATTGACTTGTGAACGTGATAAATGTGTAATTACAGTGCCATTAGTCCCTAACTAAACATTTTCATTAAGAATGTAGACAAGTGACATTTCTCAACATTTTATACTTAGAAATTTGGACAGCGAGCGTTTTTTCTACTTTGTCGCGCACGAGCGGCAAAGTGACATTTTGCGTTGACAAAAGAGAGCGCAAATGGCTACTTTCTATAGTGACTGTAGAAAAAAAATCTTATTTTTGATTTTACGAAAAAATGCCAAGGGAAGAAAAATTTTTGCTTGAATTAAAACCCATGTTTCAGTTATTAAAACTTTTAATTAATGTAAGGTTCTTTTATTATAACGTTTTTTCGTATTTTGTCCTTCTAATAATACAGTTATTACATTGAATCTAACATGATTTTAGTTAGGTTTGAAATATTGACAAATGATTATTAATTCTAATTTCAGATAAAAAAGAGTTAATTGAATTAAACGACAAGTATTTTGATTTTCGCCGTTCATTGGAACCTATGGCGTACTTCTCCTTATGAAACATTCAATGTGCCAGTTCCCAAACTTCAATTAACTGATAGTAATTAACTATAACATCACATCGCTTTAAAAGTAAAATTATCTACCCTTGCTATTCGGATGGGAACTGTGGTAGGAATACAAATGATCTTATTTCTTTTTTCCACAAATGGTAATTAAAAATAAATAAATCAGATATAAGTGCGCATTAAGAAATCTGTGAGGAACAAGAAGGAAAGAGAAAAGCGTACCCGGACCGGAATTGGAATGAAAGAGCAACCGTGAGAATCCTCGAGTGTTTTAAATTTGGAGAAGCGATATTGTGGGGGAACCAGTTCCTCATTCTTTAAATTTTCCATCATTTTACCTAATTTACTCCATTATTTAAACATATACATTAACACGGAATAAATTTACTAAAACATGAGATTCTCTAAATAGGTAGGTATATCACTTTTAATTCTCGCTCCGGTTTCACGACGTAATTTAATAACTAATAAACACATTATGCGTCATTGTTATCACTTTCGCTCTGCAAAATAGTAACAGTATTACTAATTATTTATAAATAAAGTAACTAAATATATCATTACGGAATATTATTTTCTTGAGTCTGCATCCTTTTACTTGCAATGATTGTGGTGGCTCATGGTTTTTATTTTTTTAAATAAATATCTCAAACATTAAAGAATATCTTACTCGTTTTTCAAACTTGTGTTGGGTTGTGTGGTAATTAATATTATGTATTTATTTGAGTCACATTTTGGATTGTGACCATCAACGGATGAACTACTTGAAGTGTTCAATAAAATTCTTAGTCTTTAATTAGTGTTTATATATATATATTTATATATATATATATATATATATATATATATATAGATATTCATATTGTTCGTTATTTTATTATCTTTTTCTCATTTATATTTTCGTTTAATAAACTTTTATATTAATTAATATTTCTATGATTTTTATACTAAACCCAAATAAATAAATATTACAGTACATTATTTAGTTAATATTGCAGAACAATAATTGGTAATATTCTTTAGGAAATAAACTTCGTGCTTCGTATAAGGAGTTCGTAATCCAATAAAAGCGGCCTTTAGGCATTTAATAATTTTGTTATAGAACAATATTATTGTTCGTCTGGACTGAACTGTACGTTGTAAGTTTTTACAATTTATTTTGCTAATCAAAATCTCTTTGTACAATGTTTAAAATATTATCCTTTTTGCAGGTAATATTGGCAATATATAAGTACAAGTTTTGATTTTGGGAGCATGATAATAGGAAAAAGTATAAATTAAAAAAAATTACAAATAATGAAAGATTAAACTAAATTATTGCACAAAGGAATCGTTTACATTTTCAAAAAATTATAAATTTCTTTAGGCTTTAAAACACTGTTGATCAAATACCAAATGATTAGTGATAAATAGTTCGACCAGCATTTTAAGGGTCAATTTCTATTCCTGATTTAGCTTCTACCGCGACCCTTAAATTTTGACACAATGAAAAACAATTAAATAAAACTGAGTTTTTGACTTCCATTATCTATTTTATTATTATTAACTAAAAACACAAATAATATCAACGTTTTGGTAGCGAAGTATCTGCTGCCGTCAACAGGTGTACTGATAATACTAATACTACGAGTCTTATATCTAGTAAAATGAGGGTGGTCAAGCTCATGTCACTAGCTATAAGACTCGTAGTACCTATTAGGAATCACGTCTGGATGAGCTCCAAAGTCGCGCACATTACGATGTACTTACTTTTAGTGTTCGTTTTTTTCGAAACTGGTGAAGATTTTGGCAAAAAATTCAAATAGAAAAGCTTATTTAATTCATTTACTACAATTTTGTCGCTGTATATTAGGGTCTATCTCGTAAGGATGAAAAGTTTCTCGCTTAGTGTTTATTGTGCTTCAAAATCCAAAACAAACGTGTTCGAAAGTTAGTTTTTATTATACTCGTTATTTATTTTTTTTTATTATCATTTAAAAAAAAAAATATGATATTTTTATTACATAAACACATTCTCAAAACATAAATAAATAATAATATTCTTTAATAACTACAAAGATGTGAGCAGTTAGAGTTAAAAAGGTTTCAATCTCTAACTACAAATTTGCCGAAATACACCAACATGGCGGGGTTTAATATCGTGATATTCCATGACGGAGTGTCAAATAATAATTATTACAGTAACTTTGTGCTTCTAAACTAATTTGTGTACGCTAGTGATCCGAGTGTAAACAAGATAGGACCTATTACGAACACAAATTGCACAGATCAACTGCCAATATAAAAAAGGCTGCGTAGTTTTAAAACTTATTTGGGCAACTGTTATATGTTATATTAAGTATGCGGAAAGTTAATTAATTTTATTTCGTGTAGATTTAAACGGAGCGCATATATTAGACAGTGATTTGTGCTAACATATTTTCTATAGGACATTTTTCGTGTCCCGGACTATATAGAGATCAGTAGAACTGACTACATAGTTCGTATACATTGGTATGTACTTCAGCATTTCTGATGCAGAGAAAGATCGTTTCCCAGTAGGTGTCGGGACAGATAATATGTATCTAGAGTGAATTGAAACATTTCTGAACTACCTATATACGAAATATTATCGTGCAACGTCATTCTTACGTCATTTTTACGTGAAGCATGTTCCAATTTGTTACTGTAGTGGGGAACCCTATTAAATTAATTTTATTGAACAGTATAGAGGGAATATTATCAACATCTAGGGGCTGCTACATGAACTAGTAATTTCGAACTAACTTTAACACTTTAACAATTTATTTCGTATCCCCTAAAGTCTGAAATGTATTGCCAGAAGCAACATACAGGACTATATTATAATATCACATTGCAAAAACCATTCTGCCTTTTATGTCAGGCACAACTCACATTAAAAACAATACAAAGTGGAAAGAGCATCGAATAAAAAACTAGTTTCGCGCAAAAAGTTTCTGGGTTAGGTCGGGTCGGAATAATTAGAGCAGCAAAGCAAGTTTGAATTCTGATTCTGTAGGTGACGAGGTGACAAGTAATTTAATGAAAATGAACCAGGGCTGGCAACTGGCAACATGGCGTCAGTTGAGTTGAATCCTTTCATATATTAAGTGCGTGCGATTCACATCTCAATGGATGAGGATGAGGATGAGACCTGGGATGTTAAGGTGTGCGACCATGTAGAAAGATAACACAATGACGTTTCTAAATGATCACGAGTTTTAACACAAAAACAATTAGAAGGGTGGATTCATTTTTATGAACACAATAAAAGTTAATTATTAATAATTATTATGTAAACCGTATCAAAATTCTATTTTTATGTACGTTTTAATGTTAATGTTTTTTGTTTTATTTTCAATTTCAATGAACATTTTAACATGTGACAATGAATGCCAATAAGTGGTGCCTACCTCGGCATATATATATATATATATATATATATATATATATATATATATACAGGATGTAACAACATGATATGTCACAAATACGTGGACGTGTTTTACTAACAAAAACAAAAAAAAAGTCTTTTAAACTTTTGCCCTACCTTGCTTCGTTTTCAAGTTACAGGGTGTTAAAATTTTTTGAAGAATTTGTTCATCGACGTTTGGTTCACCAGGTTGCGGCCTCTCAACAGGCCCCTTGCGAATTCCTATTTCCCTTAAACACATTAAATGTATATCAGCATACTCTTCATTAGTAAATGTAACAGGTGCCATTATTGGAAAATAACTTTTTTAAGTTAACAAAATAAGTATCAAGCTTAAGCAAACTGACACTTGTCTAATAACTTGGATTTTGTTTTCATGGCCTACCGGATTCAAATGCATTGTAGCGCGCGAGAACACATTACGCTTTTATCGAAAAATTTTAACACCCTGTAACTTGAAAACGAATCAATGTAGGGCAAAAGTTTAAAGGACTTTTTTTCTTGTTTTTGTTACTAAAATACGTCTACGTATTTGTGACATATCATGTTGTTACACCCTGTATATATATATATATATATATATATATATATATATATATATATATATATATATATATATATATAATTAATCCATTCCACATCCTTGGACATGTACCTACCCAGACTGGACGTAAATCACAGGAACTTTTGCAAAAAGAAAAAGAGCAAATAATGAATGCGTTCTTTTAACAAAATTCCTATTCTTATTATTATCACTAGCGATGCATTCGGGCCGGGCTGGGTCGGGCTTTGAGGTTTGGATCGACTCGGTCCAGCTTGAAAATTGGCTAGAAATCGAGCCGGGCCGGGCCAAAGCTCGAAATTGAGTACATCTGGCATTCCTAGTTTTGATTTTGATATGAGGCGAAATATTTAACTTTTTTCGTGTCAAATTTAAAAAAAAAACTACTTCCTTAGAACGTTCAACAACATAAGTTGTTAAAAAAGAGACGCTTCTAGTGTAAGCTTGTTAAAAATTACAGACCTACGAGAATTTAACACTTTTTTTACGGAAGGTGTTTGAAATTTTACAATACTTTTTTAACAAATCTTTGTCGGAACATTTAAGGGTTTATATTATCTAATTTTATGTTTCTGCTCAAAAAATAGACAAGAAATCATTATATACAGAGAATTTATTTTAAAATGCAACATTATAAATAGTATTGCAGCACAGGAGATACGTCCAGAACGCATCACAAATGGTGTTAATTCTTATTACGACCGACTAGAATATTGCTTCGTGTGAATGTGGGTATTTTTTAACAATAATTATTACATGAAAGATGAATTTTTGTAGGCTAAAGTTTGTTAAGATGTTCAACATTCATATTTTGATGTTTTTGTTAATCGTATGTAGGCTAATTTATTGGAAATTTGTTTTGATAATACAAAATTACAAATTTTGTATGTTGCATTTTAAAATAGACAAATATTACATTGCTGACATTTTTTGACAATAGTGAGTAACCATGGAAGTGATTGACCATATGTTGCATATTAAAATAAATTCCCTGTATATATATATAAGAGTAATAACATTAATATCACAACCCCAATAGCGTTATTATGCTTCAATGAATAACCTTGAATTTTGAAGGATGTACTTATTAAATCATTTTCATACTTTTTAACTCCATCCATTTTCATTAAAATATTAAAGAAACTGTCTTCGGGCCGGGCCGGGTCAAAGCTCGAAATTGAGTGCATCCCTAATTATAACACTAATTAATCCATACTAAAATACAAACAAATGCAGTGGGTGAAATATATAGGTGTCCCGCGAAGAGCTTACGCTATTTTTATTTCAAATACTATTCTATATTATTTTACGAAATTTAGTATCTACGGGTTCTCCGACACGCCCGTAGTCTCTAACTCTTATTTTAGACGGAATGCTGTATTTTTTATTTTACTATTGAATTCATCAGGTTCTGCGCATACAAGGTGAGCTCAACTAAACCCGCGCCAGCTATATCACCATATTTTCTTATATTCGCATGCGGAGTTCGGTAATTTTTGCTTAAATATTAGGTTAAATAAATGTCAAACAATATCGATAGTATTATTATTATTATTATTATTATAACCTGTTTTAAATTTTATAATAATTATATATAAGAACATTGTAAATAGCAAAAATTAAATTTAAAAGTAGACATTTTTGCATATGAATAAATATTGCTTTAGAGTTTTATTACGACTGTGTATATTTGTTTGCAGAAAACTACTGCAGGCTAGTATAAGGGCCAACAAAACCGGCCATTTCTTGTGGATTGGCAGCGATTCTTGGGGTGCCAAAGTCTATCCCGTACGCGACCAAGAATGGGCTGCAGAAGGGGCTATTACCATCTTGCCCCATCGCACTGCTATAGTAGGTAAGAACAAAAATAGTTACAGACGCATAGATACAACAGCTAAGTTGTATCCCTATTGCATAAAATAGCACAAATTTTAAATTTGTTTGGCAAACCTTTAAAAAAAATGCATTGCAGGTCAACTTTAGTCTGCAATATGTTATACTTATGCCCGGTTTCATATATGATTGTTAAATCTTGTGTTTTCAAAATTAACAACTTGTTCAATTTTTATGATGTTTCATGAAATTAGCAAATCAATTTTAAACTGTTGTTAGTCAACATGCATGTTAAAATTTGTTTAGGGAATTATTGTATTTTTTAGTAATATAAAAAGCAATTTCATAGTTATAATAATAAATGTCATTATTGGCAGACTGGAAAGTACCAGTCATAGAACCTTAATGTTAATAATAACTGATTGATTGGATCAATTGGATGATTTCTTTCAGTGTACAATGTCAAATTTTCATATATATGATCCAAAATTAACAGAACGATGTCCTTAGATAGCCGATATCTCATTTTAAATTGTACATCATCAAAAAATTCAAAAGGATTTCCTCGATCTCTGAATACTCTTTCTCTTGCAAAAATCGAATATCAATTTCAAAAAATTCTTCTTCAGACTTATCAGATTCCGAAAACATAGTTGAATAATATTTCCTATGACATTAATGTAATGAATATATTTTTATTTTAAATTATATAGCTAATGCAACTTGCTTGTACTTACTAATTTTCTTGTTGCAAATTAATTTGTGACGGAAAGGACAAAATAAATATTTTGTTGTGAGCACACATATATGACAGATGTCATAAATAGCAACTGGTTAGAAATTTAACAAGACCCGAGAGTGTTGTTAAAATAGCAAACCATTTAACCATAGTTTAAATCTAGCATTTGTCGATGAAACAGTAGTTCCTACTTAATCAGTTGCTAAATTATTTAACAAATTGTTAAGATTTAACAAGCGGATATGAAACTGGGCATTAAACTAACAAAATATTTGATTAAATTGTTTTATGAAGTAAGTGAATTTAACAATTATTTAAGCGCCTGCTCCGTTGTTTTGCAGTTTTGCCTGATAGTTTGACTTTATGCACAGTGGTATAGCAAGGCACGAATAGGTTAGTCTGCAATGCAAAATAAATAAAAAAAAAGTCACTGAGTCTACATCTTTAATAAACTCCAAATACTTTCAGTCCTATATCTTAAAAAAATGATGTTTGTATCTTTTAATTAATTAAAAAATATGAGATGACCCGATTGTTTTCGAAGAGATATGATAGTAATTTGAGTAAAGTTTGCTAACATCTCATTGCTCATTTCATGAAGTTATTGTAGAATTTCAGTTGAAACTAAACGAGTGAGTAATAAAACACAGTAGGAATAAACTTTACTTTTTACCTTTATGAGTGAAATAAAACAGAACGAATAAGATCTCCCTCGTTTTATTTAAGCGTTTGACGTGTATCTAATGAAATGTACACATATTTAAACTTATCGTTTGATGTTTTCCTTGCACCTTATTTTTATACCGTGTTCGATTTATAGATGGCACATTTTAAATTGAAAATCAGCTTTTTCATTTTATGTACTTACCTGAACTTTCGCATTTGAACTATGTACTTCACATTTAAATAATCTCTATATTTTATTTGTTTTATGATCCAGAATTTAAAATGCAAATCAACAACTGATTGAATTAGTACGTTGTTTATAGTGACCATTATGAAATAAAATATGAAGTCAAATGGGGTAAAAAAAAGGTAACAAAAATAAAACTTGATGCATAAACTAAACCTTAAAACTGTATGTATCAAAGTTTACTAGTTTTTAAAATTATCGACTTTTTAATACAATTTCTTCACCTTTATATCTACTTCATACGTTTACTCTATTTCAAAAGTTATAGAAACATTTACGCGATACGGGTGCAAGATTTGGCATTGGGCCATATGCTAAAGAAAATTGTATACAGGTGTCTCTAAAATAGGGGGACATGCCTTAACCACAGAGTCCTGCGCCCAAAATAAGACGATTGAACTAAACTTACCTTTACCGAAAAGTGTACCATTTAGCCAGTATTCTGTTTCAAAGTTCTTCAAAAAAAAAATTTTTTTTTCTTATAACAGAACACTTTATTCGATTTGGATGAAATTTGGTACGACATTCCATATAATTATGTTATCTTTAAAGATGACACTTGTTATTAATAGTGTATGAAACATTGATTAAACCGTAAGTTTTTAATGGCCACGCCGATAACGTAAAATTTTCTCAGAAAGATACATTCAATAGTAAACTTTTCTCTCTCTGTGTAATTTGTGATATCTGTTACGGTTCACACAGAAAAAAATAAAACCTGAGTGACTGCACTGTCATTTTTTAAAAATAAATTTAATCTAGGAGTTTATCCAAATGTCGAACAACTAATTTTCAATGAAAGTAACAATTGTTTATGGGTTGTCAAAATCTTCCTTCGCAATATTCTAAATCTAGTTACATCCGTTTGTTCGGCCTAATAGTATTTTACTATCATTATTATAAATAAGACGAATAAATAATATTAGCTTATCCCTAAACAAGTTGAGAAAATTGACAACTCGTTACTGTCATTAAAAATAAGATAAATTAAATATTTCTAAGAAATGAGTGTCATTAATCAAATTGTAACTAAGACAATGTAGCATAATTGAATTATTTAAATACAACAACGTAGTTAACTTGCGGAAAATTTGATTAAACCTGTAATAAAAGATATGTATTTGAAGTGAATCCCATTTTATTAGAGTAATAAATTCATCGTTACTCTTAAATTGTAATGAAAGATAAAGTTTTTCAGTGACAGCTCGAGATTTAATTTCTGATTTTCTGATTTAACTTCAGCTTGTCTGATAACCTCTTTAACCACAAGCTTCAAATTATAACTTTCCATTTTCTGTTTTATATTATTTGCCAATAAAATTACCATTTCAATAAGTCGCAAACCAGGCGAAGTTTGTTAGACTGCTATAAAGAGTTGGGTATCAATTTTTTCCGTCTTAAACAGTTATCAGTGTGATGTTCATGTGGATAATATTTAAATTAATAATATAAAATGGTTGTTATTTATGTATATTCTTGCCAGAAAACATAAAAAAATCCAATTTTTTTATTATATACATCAATGACGAATTTTGGTGAAATTATAAGCCCTACTCATTTGCAAGATTGTCATGCCTACCTAATATTATGTTCATGTAAGAATATAAATTAAAATTGGATCCCACGGAGAATCAGAATATACCGATTATCTCAAGCAAATCTTGACATGGGCATTTAACATAGGAATATAGTTTTTTATATGTCATAAAAGTAACTTCTGTGGTGTACTCTCCACGCCAGCAATGAGTGCCCGTGAGGTGACGCCTGGTAAACGCCCGCACGGTACAAATATGTCATCATCATTACCGATATCGGCGACAAAGCAGATTGGCACACCTAGAAATAGGTAATATGCCGTGACGATATATTTATTTATTTATTTATTTAAAAATAAAAAGTGTCCGGCAAAAAATTAAGCCATGATATTAAACATGATAATATTATTGTCATTAAAGTTTAAACTAAGCAGGCAGTTTACGTTTCCATTCGCATGATCATGCATCGATAATTTCCGAAACAGAGTTTTCTGTACGACATTAGTACGAATTTTCATACTATCAGACAACGAACCACTTCAGGTTCAAATTAAACAGTTTGACATATGAGTTGTTAAGAAAATCAATTCTATCAATTTTTGTTGACTGTAGTACATAGAAATGCGCTTTAATGTTTATGAAAACGATTGACAACCCATATCATACTAAGAAACAACATATTGCACTTAAATATTCTCGCGAAAATCTAGTAAGGAGACGGACTGTACCAAACCGTGCTGAAAACGATGGATGCCTGATTATATAAATGGACCCATAACTATAGAATATTGGTCGTTACGTTTCGGAAACGATCCATGCATGATGATATGAATGGACTTTTAGTTTCAATTTCAACGTATAGTCAGATATTGTTTTACAAGTTCGATTATAGAAAAGATTCTTCTTTGATTATTTTACGAATACTGGCAAAATGAGAAAGAATAAATAAATATATCATCACGGCATATTACTCATTTCTGAGTGTGTCAATCTGCGTTGTACACAGATTTCAGTAATGATGATGACATATTTCTACCGTGCGGGCGTTCACCAGGAGCCACTTTTGTGCCATTTAAAATTCGAAATATTTGGCTTCGGTCGGGATCGAACCCGGTTCCTCAGGTTCGCGACCAGACACTCAGGCACGCGGCCACGGGACTCAATTATAAAAAAGATTTAAATTAATTAATAAGTATGCATTTTTGATATTTATTAAAAACCGTCGATAGTTCGATAGTACCAGATAGTACCTAACCACATCCAGAGGAACTCTATATTTTTGCATCGTTTTTTCAAATGAATGGACAACGTACATATATTTACAATGAAAATGAAAAAAAAAAATGCTTTTATCATAATATAATTTTGTTTTGTGAAAACGTCTAATTAACATGCATTAATAACCAAAAATGTCAACAAAATGAAATGATTCCATTGATGTAGTAATGATTATACAAAGGTAATAACATTTTCATTATAATGATAAATTTGAATGTTGAATTTAACCCTTCGGACATACCTACAGTTGCTAATTAAATTAAAATTTTCAATTTAACACAAAACAGCATTTCAATTGCCTAAAAACCATCAACGCTTATTAGGCTTTTATATGTACATGACGTAAATGCAAATAAACAAAATATAAATGTGGGAAATTTCTCGACTGGGATATACAGAGTGTTCGTTAAATAGGCTGCCATCTCTTTAAAAATGGTAAAGGTGGCCACCATGAATCAAAATTTACTGTTAAATTTACCCAGTTTAGCTTCTTGTAGGAAATATAAGCCTCCAAAGTTACTCAATCGGGCGTCAGGTCGGGTTGTTATTTGTAATCATAATCATAGATCCAAGTGACTTAACAAAACTAATTAATAAATACTGTCAGTGTAACAAGTTTGATTGATTACTAGCAGTAGCACGGTGTTTAGAATTCGAATCTGAGAAAATGGCAGTATACAGCAGAGCTACACTGAGGTTGTACCAAGAAAGGTCTTTAGATCGCCACGGTTCACTGTATTAGGATTGACATCTGCCGTCAGATGTAAAAAGACATCTTTTGTATTTATACTTTTGTTCTAAAATTAAGGGAAGAAACTATCGCCAAATAAAATTTTTGCCTTTGTGACGAAAGAAAGTAGATACATACCCGGTAGATGACTGTATGTACGAAAACGTATAGTGTACAGGTTATTATTTGTGCATGTATATATGGAGTATTAAAAAATAAGTGTCACAAATTATAAGTGCATATAGTACTGACCAAAATGAGTAAAAAAAAGTTTAATCAACATGGGTCCGATCTTCATCTGTTTTTGAGAAAGAGGCCATTTTGTATTAGAATCGAAGAAAACCGAACTAAGATAATGGTCGAACAAAATTTTGTCTATGCCAGTAAACTATAAAAAAAACGATAACTTTTGTCTAAATACAATTATTCGATTTTTTTGCAAAACAAAAACACATCTAAGATGAGCTCTGAAAGATAAACAAATGTGTCATTTAATCAAAGTCATAACTCTTACAGTTTTCGAGATAGCAGAGGTAGACACCGAAAAAACTCATTTTTCAGTGCCTTATATCTCGGATACTATTGAAGATCGGACCCATGTTGATTAAGCTTTTTTTATCATTTTGGTCAGTGCTATATGCCCTAATAATTTGTGACACTTATATTTTAACGCCCTGTATCTCCCTAAATGTGATATAGCGCAAATTTGTTTTTTTTTTATTACTTTATTATTTTATTTCAAATGAAAATGCTGAAATTTAGATTAATAACTTGTCATATAACTGCCATAGTAAATAAAATCATTGAAAAGAGTAATGTTGAACTTTATTAGGCCTCTTATACAGATAAATCATTTAGCTTAACACATTAGCGTATAAATATGAAAGAGTAATTTTGGTAATCAGCTGCACAATCATTAGATAATTTAGCTAATGTGATTTGCTTACATGGCAATTACAAAATTTGCTTAATGCAGCCATGCACTATTAATTAGCTAACAGTGCTTCAAATTGCACATAGGCTGGAGCCGGAGTTGTCATTAATAACCTGAAATTAGTGTTTCATTAAATTATTTGCAGATGTTCAAATTCCATTTACTTTACAATAACATTATTTAATATACACAAAAAAAAATTATTGATATATTATTTGAGAACCTTCTTAAGATCAGCAATAATGAAATAATGAAGAGATTTTTCTTTTGCATAATCCAGTGACTAATATAGTTATACATATTTCTTTTTTATTTTTAAATCCAGGATTTACTGATAATCATAGTAGGAACGAAAAATAATATACGACAGGTCGTCATGGTAAATGCAAATGAAAAATGTAATTGCACATCATCATTTTTATATTTCTAATATTATTTTCTTTATTTTTACCATTTTTTTTAAATTTATATTCCTCAGATAGTACATTATATTTATCTATCACATTTTTCAAAGTGTGTCAAAGCCAACTATATCGTCGATAAAAAATAGTTGACTAAGAATAATTTCGAGAACATATGGAACCAAATAAACAAATAATGACCTGAAATATTTTTTTATTTGTTTTTAATATTTTTTTTCGCCTCCACAAATTAATAATTTATATTTTATTCATGACACAAGTGAAGTGGTCCAGCTGGTTCGGGTGTAGTGTGTTGTATTTTATATCCAAGACGATTCTACCATGGTAACAAGAAGAAGACTTAATACCTGTATGAATGTAAATAACTAGAATTGGCTTCACCACCTGCTATGTATTCCTTACAGATCAAATCAATTCAAATAAATGAATTTTTAACGATTGATAATTGATTTGGAACAGAGCTTGTATTCATATCCATATATGAAATTCCTGATAGGCTTTAAAAATAAATGAACAAAAATTGCTAAAGAGTATTTTCACTTTTTCAGCATTGAACACAATCGTGTTTTTACATAAATAAATAAATATATCATCACGGCATATTACCCATTTCTGGGTGTGCCAGTATCTACAACACATGTAGATATCGGTATTGATGATATATTTTACCGTGTGGGCGCTTACCAGACGTCGCCTCATGAGCACTCATAGCTGATGTGGAGAGTGCACCACAGGGGTCACTTTTGTGCCATTTAAAGTTGGAAATATTTAGCGTCTGTCGGGATCGAACCCGGTTCCCCCAGATTCGCGACCAGACCCAATCGTGTTTTTTGGTTTATAAATAGTCTGGAAACTGTAAATATATAACCGTGTACACATTATATAATGGTATATATTTATGAGCAAAAACGCCATACTTAAAATAAGGAACAAAAGAACGATGGCTTATTTTGTTGTAATTTCCTGTCTTTTTAAACAGTGAAGAAGAGCAATGTAGATGTGCGTTTCGCTAAGTTTTTGTTTTATTTGTAGCTGAAACAGTTTCCTAATTCAATCCGGACAGTGGTATGTGAAACGAGAAAACATTTGTAGTTTTTACATGGATATTTACTTACTTCATTTTGTTTTGTTTTCAAGTAGTCGTGATATTTATCTCTGATGAGAATTAAGTGTTTTGTGTTTAGGATAAACTTTCTGCTTTTCTAGAAATCGATGGAGTAAAAACGCAATGGAAAATAAGGAAAAATATGAGACCATTTTAACGATGTATTTGTTTTTCTTTAAAATAGTATACATCTCAATTTATATAAGTAAAAATGTTAATTTTCCCATTTTCGTTTTTTGTTTGTTAATCTATTAACACACGGTCAACTGAAAAATATATTTTCATAGTAGTACTCTGCATAGCAAGAATTTATATTTAATAATAAAAAATATTGCAAATACTCTTTTCAAGTTTATTATAAATTATTACGTGCAGAGTATATTAAACCAGACAAATTGTCTGTTTTTAAATGCAGAGCGAAACAAGAATCATTTTTAAAGGAGTTCAAATCAGGGCATCGAACCCAAACCTGAACCGAACCAAAACTGGAACCTAACCGTAACATTATACCGAACCCAAACCCAGAACCGAACCTCAGATATATTTTTCAATTGAATCCGAGTTGGAACCGAACCGGATATTAAAATTCGAAAATTGCTGCTTTCATTTTAAATTATTTTTATTTGTAATTCAAAAAAACTTTAATTCAATTTTCATTAAGTCGAACCGAATCCGAACCCCGAACAAAACTGCAAATTTTATTAATGCTTGAACCAGAACCGCACCCGAACCCATTTCTCAAAAAACAAATTAACTTGAACTAAACCGAACCCAGTTTTTGGCGGGTTCGATGCCCTGGTTTATAATTTTACTAATAATAATAATACTTTCAATAATTATTCTACTATACTCTACAAGTAAATAAAATAATTGTATGTTTGTCTATTTTTGATGTTTAATATACCAAATATTGCTTTTAATTCTGAATTAAAAAAAAAAAATATTATATTATAGATTCTCCAAACATTCATTAAACTATTATCGTATACCTACTGCTACGTATTTTTGTGTCAATGTAACCTAATCTAACCTTATGTTACATTAAAAATATATAGTTTTAAATGAAATAAGCTATAGAAATATTGTTATTTTTATGAAAACATTTATAATAAACAAATTTTAAAACAAAATACAATATCTAACCTTTACGAAGTCTGCTTTTGCTTCTTTCCTTCGACTGCAAGCTACGGATCACGGATCATAACCACATTTCAATATTAAATAAACAAATATAGTATAAATAACACATAAAACACTTGATAAAGTTTATAATAATGAATAAAACGTTCAAATTATTCGTAAATAGCAACAAAAACACTCATTTCACGTCACAAAAACATTGAGAACTGAGGACCGACGCTACCATGCGTACGAATACCTACATTAATGCAAGAATAAACCAGAGAAACAAATGAATGATCAGACAACAGACAGAATTAATATTTAAATAAAATAACTATATTGTACTGTTTTTATCGCGGTAAATTTAAATGTTTGAATATGTAAAAAAATATTAAAAATATTTTTTCGTTTTAAATTATTTTGATTTGTTTGTCATTCAAAAAAACTTTAATTCAATTTTCATTAAGTTGAACCGAACCTGAACCCCGAACAAAACCGCAAATTTTATTAATGCTTGAACCAAAACCGCACCCGAACCCATTTCTCAAAAAACAAACTAACTTGAACCTAAACCGAACCCAGTTTTTGGCGGGTTCGATGCCCTGGTTCAAATATGAATCAGAAAATTTTCGATTCTTAATATTTTATTGGTTTTAGCCCCTGAATAAAATCCCAAAAGTACGTGCATCACTTTTGAGACTCCTGTATACCGTCTGATTGAGAAATGAATGTATGTAATGTTACTTGTGAGTGGCAGAAACATATGGATTTTAAATAATTTATTGTTCATCACATACTTTGTTTATTTGGTCGTGGTACTTACGTGAATTAGCTCCATTCTGAAATTGACTTCAAATTTATTGAGAAAAACAGGAAACTGTATGATAGATCCGTATTTTAACTGTTTCGTGATTATTCTTGTACACTAAAAATACGTTATTCAAACATGAAGTTTAAAGAAAAAAACATATCTCCTAATCGTACCGACTTTACTTTTCTTTGAATAAAAAACTCTGAATATGCCTAATTAGAATTTTTATAAATCAGACAGTGTCACGAGAAGAAAACCTACATTTTTTATTACTTTTTCAGTAAATCCTACATTCAACGTGTAACAATGGCTGTCAGTCACTGTACATTATTCCAAGTTCACGTTTTGTGATAAGTTTGGTCTTTTCTTTTTCGGCTAAATGTATAGGAAGATAAAAAATAAATTACGCGGACTTTAATAACAGCCACTATTACAATTTTTGCATCTAAAAGGCTCAGCACTTTTTTAAAAGAAATTTTGCAATTCGAATTACGAACATTAAAAAAGGATATATGATTGTAAGCAATTCACTAGAATTGCATCGCTCTTATTTGTCTACAAATTGTTGTAAACCGGATTGAACTATATATTCTAATGTAAAAAGGAATGAACTATATATTTCAAGTCTTTGTATAGAAAGTGCGATCCTTGCACTATGTAATCAAATAATGTAGTGGGAGAGATGCAAAAGGGTTTTCTGCTCCGTTACCGTACAGTGAGTTGGAGAAGAAGTAGTAAGAAGTTACTTGTATAGTTGAAGTTAGTCAGTAGACAGCAATAGTTAAGCAATAGTTAAGCAATAGTCGATATTCAATATTCATAATTGTATTATTTCAACATTAATAAACTAATAGGTAATACAAGATACACTTAATAATTTAACAGCCCTTAAAACACATCCCGACGTGAGAACCCTAACACGTTACAACAAAATCTTTAATAAATACGTGGAAATATCAATATCTTTTTAGTAAAACAAATTATCTCGAAATTAAATCTACAAACACTTGAAAAGATCTTCCGCAGCCTTCAGTCGCCAATCAGAATAATTCGTATTCATGACATTAGCTTACAAGGAGAAAAATATGGTTGCAGATTTTTTTTTTGTATAAATACCTTTTCATATTGTTTAACATATTATGTTCATGTAAAAACATCTTTTTTTATATTTTTAGAAGAACGAAATTCAGTTTTAAAATAAAAATACGTTTCTCGTTTTGCAAAAAAGTAACGTAATGGTTTTGCTCGGTACCCTCCAATACCGTGGGTATTTTTTAACGTGAAACATTGAGTTTGCCATATCCATGGTTACGACTTGATATTTGATTGACAGCAATGTATTTGCCCGTTCCATTTAAAATGAAACATAGGGAACGAATCTGACAGAAGTATTATATTTAAATATTGTAAGAAATTTAGCGGAGTCAGAAAACCACTAGTGAGCACTAAACATATTCCGGGTACAAGGTGCCCACAGTATTCTTTCTACATCTAAATTTAATTTTTAGAAACAGGTATAATTATTTGAAGAAAATTAACCTCTAATGACATCTTGTCAATATGACAGATAACCGTTGAATTTCCCTATAAGTTATTATTTGACATTTGATTGACAGCAATGTATTTGTCTGTCTCATTTAAAATGACACATGGGGAATGAATTTGACAGAAGTATTATATTTAAATACTGTAAGAAATTTAGCCGAGTCAGAAAACCACTCGGGCACAAGGTGCACACTATTTTTTCTACAACTAATTTTAATTTAGAATGCAGGTATAATTATTTAAATAAAACTAACCTCTATTGACGTCTTATCAAATATCAAATTCGTTCCCTATGTTTCATTTTAAATGGAACGGGCATATATATTGCTGTCAATCAAATGTTACCATGGATATGACAAACCCAATGTTTCACGTTAAAAAATACTCACGGTATATCTTTACTAATGAAAAGGAAAGTCAGATGAGATATCTTTAAAGTTAGATTCATTATCAATAAATAATGCTACACGCAGTGGCGTAACTAGGATTTAGAGCCCCCCCCCCCCCCCCGGCAAAAAATGTAGCCCCCCCCCCCCCCCCGAATAAACTTCTGAAAATTATATGATTAGGTACAAGAAAATACAATGTATATTTTGATTAATTTTACTGTAAATAATTATAAATACAATATTTTTTTAATTTTAGTATTTTTAGCGAGGTGTTCTTCACTCTGTTTTTTTCTTTTTTCGTTGTTGCGCCCCACTCTCGTGTTTTCGTTTATCTATAATTCTACAATAATAATAACATTAGATTTATCCTACGATATACAAGTTCAATTTATAATCTTACCTTTCATTTATTTATAATCATATTATAAAAAGAAACAGAAACACTATATTTAATTAAAATAATTCCGTCTACTATAACGTTCTTGTTTTTACTACTCATCGTACGTCGGTTCTTTAGCTATCTCTTGCGCTGCCACCTATAGTGTGGTTGCTATCATTGTCAAATTTAAAATTTACAAGTTATTTTTATTTAAAGCATAGTCAACTAAGTTGGCCATAATTTAAACCAGTACTCAGTACTTCCATCTTACAACCCTCTTCCTGACTAATTTAGCGCGCAAATTTTGAAATTTTTAAACTGGCGTTTACATTACTAAAATATAAATTAATTAATGGTAGTTTCGTGCCAATTTGGGGCCCCTATATCTGTGGGGCCCCCCGCATTGCGGGGTTTTGCGGACCCTATTTACGCCACTGGTTACACGTACAAAATAAGAAACTTACCTTACCGGTAGGTAAGGTAAGTTTCTTATTTTTTATATTTAATTGGAGATATTAATTTATTAATTAAAATTAAAAATAATGTGCGAAAGAAGACTTTAAATTTGTATAATCCAGTTTTGTATTCAACGTGCCTGTTGTATAGTAAACACAATAGACTTTTATCCTACTTTATTAAATTATCCTGACTTGCAAATTAAACATAAGACAAGAATGATATGTTATTCTTTTTGTAGAATAAAATAAGTCATGCAGCAATTAAAAATGATTAATCCTCCTCGCAGTTGATATTTTTATCATTTTATCCTCAAAGACAAAAATGATTATCTGAACATTGAAATGAAATAGGATTGTCGAAATTCTGGGGGGTATGTATCTGAAATTCAAATGAAATATGAAACAAACTGCGCATGCGTGCTCACATGTATATAATTTGTATCGATAAATCGATATTTCCATTTTAATTTAGAAAGAAAGCCTCAGTTATTCAGTCGACATAAACACAAAGCTGGGATGTTTTACGCATCGTATGTTAGTCTGTCGAGCACACTTTATCTCCCGCTGAAAAAGCAACCACTATAATAGTGCACTATATACCGCTCGCTCGTTGCTCGTTGTGACTTGCTGTTGCTGCTCGCGAAATGTAATGCCAGCGAGGAATTGAAACAGATCAATGACTAGTACATCTACGGTTACCAAACGTCCGGATTTGTCCGAACATGTCGGGATTTTTAGGCTCTTGTCAGGATTCCGCCCGGATTTAAAATTGTCTCAATTATTTACGAAAATAAAAAAAACTCTATCGAACAAAATTATCAACATTATTAAATGTAAAAAGACACTTACAGAATTGACGTCATATGCAAGAGAGAGATAAAAGATCGCGCTCCAAACAAACTTCCCCTCGTTGTCTTACTTCCCGCTCCCTGATCCTATCTATCATTATGTTTGCATCTGTCATTTAGTGTTAACCTAATTCGTTATTGTGATTTGTTCGTTGTGTTTAATTAAAATGAGTTTAAAACCAGGATGTGCAACTTTTTTGTATGATAATATTGAAGATCATTCGATTATTTAACTCTTGAAAGAAAAAGAACTTAAAAGTTGATAATATATAAATTATAATCATTAGCAATAAAAACCACTATGAAGTTCCTTGGAAAATATTCTATAAATCCAATAAAATTATCAGATAAATACATTATGTATACATATATATAAATACTCTCTTATAATATTACTAACAAGTTTATATCCCAAAAGTCAATATACCCCATATTTAGATAAAAACTTGAAAATTTTCAAAAATCTCATTTTCATGTATCTAGATACTTCTCAATGCGCTGATTCCAAATTTTCAAATACACTAAAAATAGGTACACTTACGTAACATTCTCCTTACAATCAAATAATATTACTACCAAGTTTATATCTCTACTCATTTTTGAATTATTGCCCCAAAAGTCAATATACCCCATATTTAGATAAAAACTTCAAAATTTTCAAAAATCTAATTTATATGCATCTAGATACTTCTCAATTCGCTGACTCCAAATTTTGAAACCGCAGGTCGATATCTCTTTTCGTTCTCGAGATATTTAGATTCAAAATTTTGCTCAAAACTGCCCATTTTTGGGCAATAACTCAAAAATGGGTCGAGATGTGAATTTGGCGACAACACCATTCGATTCTACGGGCAAAATTACATAAGTATACCAATTTTCATAATTTTTGAACACCGCATACAATCTCTAAAGCAAAATAACTGAAAATGACCAAAAATCGCAAAAATCTAAGGTGTACCCCTTACGATTTTTTCAGATTTTGGACATTTTCAGGGGTTTTCAAGCATTTATTCATAAAAAATGAACCGGTTGGACAAAAATTATGAAAATTGCTATACTTATGTATTTTTGTCCGTAGAATCGAATGGTGTTGCCGCCAAATTCATATCTCTACCCATTTTCGGGTTATTACCCAAAAATGGGCAGTTTTGAGCAAAACTTTAAATGTAAATATCTCGAGAACGAAAAGAGATATCGACCTGCGGTTTCAAAATTTGGAGTCAGCGAATTAAGAAGTATCTAGATACATATAAATTAGATTTTTGAAAATTTTGAAGTTTTTATCTGAATATGGGGTATATTGACTTTTGGGGCAATAATTCAAAAATGGGTAGAGATATAAACTTGGTAGTAATATTATTTGATTGTAAAGAGAATGATACGTAAGTGTACGTATTTTTAGAGTATTTGAACATCAATACCTTCCTTACATGAAGGTGACGGAAGGTAAAAATACCTATCAGAATTTTAATCTAACGAGAATCCAAGAATGATTAATTTATATATATTTTATCCGTGCCTTCATTATCGCAAATTTATGTATCATTTTTTCCTTGTTGATTATTTCGCAATGGTATGTTCAATAAATTACACAATTTATTTACACAAAACTAACTTTGAGGGGCGCCAAATTTAATAATACAGGACAGGTATATATATATTCCATACATTGCATTTTTTGTTTATTTGTATATTTGTCTTTAGTTTTTATATTTTTTGGGCCCCCCAAAAAGCCAAGCGCCCTAAGCCAGTGCCTAAGTGGCTCACGTCTTAAGTTGCCACTGCCCGCTCCGTACTTTACAGCGGAAGAGCGGTATGGTTTTAAGCGGCCCGTCCCCACTACAAAACATGTTGTAGAACATATTAGATAACCGAGTTTTTTTCAACATTGTTGTACAACTTACTGACGTCCACAACACCTGCTATGCTTATAACTTCTACAGATACGCGAAGATCACTCAAAAGTGAGAAAATAAAAAATGCAATTTTGGCAACATTGACAGTAATCTTCACACGAATTAAGAGATATCGTACCAGGCATCATGTTTGCGCTGGCGATTCTTGAAATCTTTGTTCTTCTTTCTTCTTATTCCACAACACCTTTCCTATAACAAGAATAGTATATTCCTTTGATCACTTTATTTGTTTGTGTGTAAGTTTGAGAAACACTTTACAATGTAAAGTAATACGAAAGTTTATAGATCGTCTTATAAGCTTATACGTTAGGCTTCAACAAATGAAATCATTCCAATCCAGTTACGGTAAACTGTAATAAAACACAAATTACATGTAATTATTGTGTCAGATGCGCATTCATTCATCGTTCAAAACTTTTCTAATTAATTAATTGCGCGCGAAAGCTTCTTTAAATATAACTTTGTTCTAATTTTAACAATTAGAATATTGGAAAATTTTACATAAACCAACAATTTTCCTATCTTTAATGACACAGTTTTGTGGGAAGTAATCGGATGGGGTTTGAATAACTCTAGTTCAAATCAATACAGTTTTTCATGGCAACGGCATTTGAAGAAATAAATATTGCATATAAATTTTGGTATTAAGTATATAAATACACAATAAAAATATTGGTAAATAAATGAATTTTTAATTTGAAAAATACATATGTTCCAAACGATCGCTAAGTGACGTAG
Organism: Ophonus ardosiacus; assembly: GCA_943142095.1. Taxonomy (NCBI): domain Eukaryota; kingdom Metazoa; phylum Arthropoda; class Insecta; order Coleoptera; family Carabidae; genus Ophonus; species Ophonus ardosiacus. The sequence continues at coordinate 42,892,606 of OW964833.1, read as the reverse complement.
TGCTCTATCGAGATGACACAACTGATGTTCTTTCACTTGCCCCAGACAGTGTATGGTCATACCCAGGTTTTAGCGCACCGCGAATTATTTTCTTGACGTTTAAGAGTAAGAGTTATTAAGAGATTAATATAGATGCGTAACAAGAAAACTGGGGTTAAAATTTCGTGTTTTATCAAGTACTTAAAGAAAACAAGGTAATAAATTTTCCTGCTGTACAATGTTATAGTTAAATACACTTGGTACAACTGTGTCTTGTCAAATTTTTCTATCTCATTAGATCATCAAGCTTTCTTTCTCGCTGGGTCCGTTATATCACACTGTTGCGTCATAGCACGTGCACTTTGCAAATTCGGTTGCATGTTGCAATTTTCTCCCATTTTATTAGTTTTTATGTAAAATTAAAAATACGGGTCTAATGTATCTACATTAACATTTAAAAAAAAATGTTAGACAAGAAAGAGTAAAGATATCATATGCACTTTACTTTTTTATGGCATTATAAAGAAGCACCTGCAAAATGGCAGTCTCCTAGACAGTTATACCAACCAAAAGACCTCGAGACGACAGGTAGTAGAGGATTAATTATATGTACAGGGAGTAAATCGAAAAGTGAGCCATGGGAAATCAATTTTTTTGCGCAAGCGTTACCAAATTATTTTATGCAAAAATACTTTAAAAGTTATATAAATTTAAATTCTACATCCATCAGGCAAAACGATTATTTTAGCTCTCCATATAAACGTAAAATTTCAGTTACAGTTTTTATGAGTTTTTAGTCTAAGCAGACATGGATTTATGACAAAAAAATAAATAAATGCGTTATTTTTAACTGTCATTTATAACTAAATTTAGATTAGAGTATTAAATTAACACAAAACTCAAAAATGTAAACAGTTTTAGTTCTAAATGATAGTTAATTTTTTTGTCATAAATCCAAGGCTTGTGAGGCTAAAAGTTTATTAAAATTGTAATTTTATAATAAATTTTTACGTTTATATGAAAAGCTAGAATAGACTTTTCACATTTATTTATTTAATTATTTATTTAAGTACACTACCCAACAGGCGTAGCCTAATAAGAGGGTAGGAAAAAAAATACATAGAAATATACAACAATTGAAAGAACAAACAATATAATTAATTAATCGAACAGTTAAAGAGTGAAATTGCAGTTATGAAGTTTATAACAAAATTCACTAAACACAGAAAAGAATATATCAACTTCATTCGAGTAAAGATTACTAAGTTTACACATACGAGTTATCGGTGAACACATACGAACATTAGTTCTAGCAGCAGGAATATAGAATGTATAGGATCGGGTATTAGTCACTGGAGCAAAGAAATTCATGAAATTTAGGCAAATAGGGTCATCAACGATATTATGAACTAACTTAAAGACATATACCATAGTATTAAAACGTCTCCTGAAGAATATTGATTTAAAATTAAACATGATTTAGATGCAGAATTTAAATATCTATAACTTGTATTTGAAGTATTTTTACATAAAATTTCTTATGTTAAACACCTATGGTCCACTTTTCGATTTATATATGTGAAATTCTTACACATTTATTTATAAATAAGTGGTAAATAATACGATACGTTGAATTATAAGGCAATTTTTTTTCTGGAATATTAGGTTGAACTAAGAATTGCAGAAGACTTTTACATAATGAGCGCAATATGAATTTTTAATGTTCGCATAGCTGAAATATTTTTAAGTATAAACTTATACGTGATATTCATGAGGTAATTATTATTAAATATTAATAACAAATAAAATTATAGAATATTGAAACAGTTCGACCACTGTTTGACAATATATGGCGTCGGGTGGCGCTAATGTTTGTCCATTGGAGGTTTCTCGGTGGGCGGGCACGCAACATGCGCTAGTCTCGCTTTTAATATCAAGCAACCAATCAAATTGCTTAAGACACGATACGACATACTAATTATTAATCGACATCAATTGCTTCTAGTTTGCGAACTAATTAATATGTAAAAAAAATATCACTAATACTCATTAATTTAAGTAAGTATCTTTCCATTGCTACACACATTATCATATATCATAATGTTACCATAAATACATAATTAAGTCTCCTATTTTCTTTTTGTAGTGAAAGCATTAGTTAGAAACGAAGAAAAAGTAAAAATAAAACTAATAAAAAACAACTGTAAAATGAATAATGATAAAAATTGAAAAGAATCTGACACATAATTAATGAAATTAGTTTTCTCTTCTTAGGAAACGATGATGTTCTAATTAAATAAGAAATTAATCACGTTTATACGGAATAAATCGTCCCACATTGTTCAAGAACAGTAGAGAAATTGCTGGAAAAATTACAATTTATTAGCAATGAAGTCCTTAATTAAGGCATTTACTGCTCCTAATAAGATAAAGATTTTATTACATTTTTATTCGGGGATATATCCCTGTTTATTGTTTTGTTTAACAGAGTACTTTTGTTCGTCCTTCCTCTTGACGTTAATTTTTGTTCCTTTAAAACAATATTGTCTTCCTTGTTTATATACGTTTCTTCCACGTTTGAGTATCTCTTTGACGTACATTTCACATTCTATTATTTTCAATAGATTAACATTTTCTTAATAATATTTCAGGGAACTTTTCACATTGCTCTGATATTCTTGTCTAAAAGCACATATTTCACAATTTTGGTGGGAAGAACATGCATTCACTTAGACCTCACTTAATTTGCACTGGAGATGGAAATTGCGCCGTTTATAAATTTATGTCATTTGCAACCACTGTCTACTTGTTTTCAGAATTTAGACGAGACATCTATGAGCAAAATGATAAAATACTAAAGTCGATAGAATGATGCACTATAGACTTCATAACTTGAATTCCCTAGTATAGGTTTCGTATGGAAGTTTGATTTTATAGACCAAAAAAGATATTTTGTAAAAACACTCTTTTATTCTGAATACTCTTCTTCTTGTCACATATCAAATACAACTAATTCCTCAGCCGCCTTGGTGGCCGAGTGCGTTAAGGCAGCGTTCAAGCGACCTTCACCGCTCGGCTCTGGGGTCGTGGGTTCGATTCCCACCAGAGGCTTGGATGTTGTGTGTGTCCCAAAAATATTCCAATAAATAGCTCCGGGCTAACGTACGAAAGTACGAGGCCGAACCCGATTAAAAAAAAAAAACTAACTCCTAAATTATTATTTCCAACCTATGTAAACAATGTAGTACGTGTATTACATACAAATTAATTAATTACTGTAAATGCTTGCGTAACATTATTATTATTTCTAAATGAATATAATAGGAAATAGAAGAAATTTAAAAAAAAAATTGAAAAAAAATTAAAAAAACATCCTGCCGGAGGATCGAACAATCTTCAACATTTTTCAATTCAACAAGCAGCTACGAGGGCAGTTATGCTATTATATCACGGTAGACATTTAAAAATCTATTCATATTACGTAATAAAATATTGAAACAATTATTTAATTACAAATTTTTACAAGTTTTCCAATTTATGCAATGAAGGTTATTAATAGCTTTGTTCGATGACATGTACTAGGCCGCCCTAGTGTTAACTTTCTTACACTAACATGTTTTATGAGAAACGGGCAGCTTCTGGCAGGCTGTTCGATGACAAAAATTTTAAGAACTAGTGCTCACGTTTCTGACCTGACTCGCGAGGTGGTGTAGAAAGTGCAGAGTAGGAGTGGGGGTAACTAAATGTTGTTCGGTAGACATTTTAATTCTATCCTATCTACACATCTGTTTATTAACCTAAAATTTTACACATTGAGAAAATAAAATAATGGATTCAGATATAGTATATTCTCTTTGTTTTGTTATATAAAGAATTAATTAATATATCTGTCTCTGAATCTGATGAAGAATCAAGTGATGATTGATCTTCGTCAGAATCGCTTATTAGTTCAAACATTATGCTCTTTAAAAAGACATTTCTGCAGTCACTTCTTTGCAGCTTTATGATATGACTGTGTGTATAAACAACCTAACCTTTTACACCTTTGGCTACGCTTGGCTTAATTACTCACAAACTGAGCAAACTTGCCCAAATATACACTAGTGTGTTTTATGAAACCACAAGAATTAGACTGAACTAGTGTACACTACACTGCACTGCACTATTCTGCTCTGCACTTCAAGCACTTCTCATCGAACAGAGCTAATATTAAATAATGTAGCATGGCTTAATTTTCTGCCAGACCATTTTTATTTACAAAAAACTGTTTTTTCATGTTAAATACCTACATACATATATCAAGGATTACTTGAGACATCCATCAAAATAAAAGAAATGAAGTCATCCATTATTATTTTTTTATTATTATTATTATTATTATTATTATTAAACTTCATCGAAACTGAAAGCAGTTCCATAAAGTCTTCATTGTTATTTGTTGAGTCGTAATTTTTTTAAACATTTTATAACGTAGATGTTAAGCTCATTTTCAAACAGTAAGAGTCACTAGCAACAACTGAGTAACATTAATTGACTTATTTGAACACATACAAATATATAAATATGTTTACAATAATTTTCTAACACAACAAATTCGAAATATGCATGTTTGGGTTGTCATTCAAAATATCTTTCACTTTCATTCAAACGCAAGCATTTTTATCTGGCGTAGCATCATAATTCATACAAGTATTATTTAATGCAATTTCTTTATTTCGTTATTGAATTTAGAATAGCGTAGATGTATGATGTAGATGTTAAGGAGAGGTTAATTACACTAAAAACTCGAATATTTTAAAAACTAATAACTTTTTTTAAAACTGTTAAAACCTATTTTTAAGTTCTAGTTTTAATATAAATGACCCATGTTCTAAATTTGTTACTATGCATTAATCGGAGACTGTCTAATATTCCTGTATATTATTTTCTTATACAAGTAGTATCAAACCAATTTTCTTTCATAACTTGATTACATTAACAATCTTATTTTCTTCTAGGTTTCGATAGGTATTATAAAAATCTTCGTCCTCGCATCGATTTCGACCTTTGCAATGCTTCTCAGACGAATGTGATGGATTATCAGCAAGACAAGGAGGTGAATTGCAGAAACATCTGGTTCAGAGAGTTCTGGTCCCAGCACAACAAGTGCAGTTTCGACAACGGCAACGGAAAATATCCCAAGAAATGCACAGGGAGAGAAGGGATTACGGATTATGAGCAAGAAGGACTTGTACCATTTGTGGGTAAGTCAAACTGTCAAACATCATTTTTGTTTAGTGATAATTTAGCTATTTATATATTTACTAGCTGGTACCCGCGACTTCGTCTGCGAAGAATAATTATTTTGGGTAGCCTATTTCTTTCTTCAAGGTTTCATCTATCTCTATACTGTACCAATGGGGTATTCCACTCATTTTTTTTTATTATTTTAAATAAAACTTCATTCAGTTTTGAAGCAATTCATAGTATTAAAAAATCTTAATTGTTCCTAGTTACAGAGTATTTTATTTTCGAGAAATCAGTGTAACGTCACATTTCCTCTATACTTGTCTTTCTCACACACACTGCTCTGAGTACGCTGCGAGAGAAGGATAACAATTGTATGACGTCAATTTTCCCTTTTAGCAAATGTGAAATATCTCGTAAAGTAATTATTTAAAAAATGTTTTCATTGTTTTATCTATTATTTATTGAGCCATACTTTATGTTAAATTGAAATTTTCTTAATTTTGTTGTTATGGTGGAATACCCCATTTTCATCAAAATCTGTTCAACGGTTTAGGCGTGTAATATCTATGTATTAAATCCGGGTAGGCATAGTTAGTGATCTACACTTCCCCCACCACGCTGCGCCGCGCCGCCCCCGCACACATTCGCTTCAGTATATGGCGGGAAATATTTTATGATTTCCCTTTCCTGAACATGTCTTGCGTACTTTTACTTATGTACATATGATGCAAGCTATCTCTCCGAGAAATATCGATAATCTGCCAACAGTTAAAACTTAAATATAGATAAAAAGAAAAAAAATAATTGAAATCATCCCCTATTGTACCTCCTTGAGAAATGATTTTTCAAAAACGCTGAAACATTCTTTATTTCTTACCAAAAGTATAAATATGAATTTTTATATCACTTGAGAAATGATGGGTTCTCCATACAAACTTTCATCCCATATTCCACCCCTTCCAGTTTTATTTTCGCGACAACCAAAATTCATCAAGATTGGTTCAGCGGTTTAGGCGTGAAAACGTAACAAACAAACAGACAGACAGACAGAGTTACTTTCGCATTTATATTTATAAGAGGATTTATAATTCATGTCGTACAACAAGAATAGGTTTTACAAGGGTTGTTGAAGGCAACAGGTTTATAAAAATATGCATTACTTATGAATTATAGCCTTAATTATGTTATACTAATGCTGAAATAATGATAAACCTTTAAGTACTCGCGTGGCGCCATATGACGCCAACGGAAGTTTAAAGTATTGTAATTTTCATATACTTTTTTCTCCTGAGTTCTACCCCCAAATTATTCTTTTCTCATAGTTTTGAGATATATAAATGCCCATTATTATTATTTTGCTATGATAAAGTTTAAAGCTATAATTATTTTAGTAGTACGCCAATAATTTCAAAAGCAAACCCATTTTGACGAGGCAATGGTCGTCGACCCACCTGCAGTGTCTGGGCCAAGAACCCAAAAATTATATTTTTTATTTATATTTTTAAAATATAATTATGTTTAATTGATAATAAAGTGTTTAACATTAACTTAATATTTCTCTCAAACAAGGGGAAACGTACTACAATTAATTTTTAAAAAAATGCTACTCGGTAACAGAAAAATTTAAATTTTAAGCTGAACTCCAAGGCACCCTACACTCTTTTGACCGTTCTTGCATCCCATTCATGAGGGAAATTTCCTTTTCCGAACCTCTCCCATTAACATAACAAACAAAACTAGTATTAGGGAGTTATTGCAACTTCTAAAATGAAAGAACGTAAACGTTAACCTTATGTAGAAAACACTTTATTTTAGAAATAAAGGACTTTCAATTTCAATGTTTACCGCATTTATTTAATGTATTCACGCTAACGTTAACGCTAAAAGCAACACAAACGAGGTTATATCCACACTTTTCACCGAAACATAACCTCAAAAGATACAGAACGTGTGACGTTAAACGCTCGCTATTCCATTGCACATAACGTGTCTCCTTATTCATATAACGTGAACCTTATTAGTCGCATGCGCGCTCGGGCTGTCACGTGACTTTAAAGTGCACGTCATTTTTGCGTTGAAGCTGCAATAACTCTCTATTCATTTATTTTCCACTCCATAATTGGGCACCCCCATTACTAAATCTCTGTGCACGCCTGTGCCTATGGAGTATAGAATTTCTAAATTGTTACGATTACAAATTCAGGTAGTAATCTCATTCGTCCTTGACTGTATAGATCACATCACATGTGACATATATTCTCGATCCTAGTGACAAGACCACTGACTACACATTCTTGTCATGTTTGCTGTGTGCGGGTGTGAGAAATGTTTGTAAGTTGACAATCCGTTTCCGTTTCGAAGTCGTTGCTTCCTATGCAAACCGAAACAGTTCAAGTCTAGAGTGTAAATTCGGAGGAATATTGCACTGAAATGTAAATTTATAAGGTTTTCCTCTTGGTCCGATGAGAATTAAATACGTAAATCTTCTAATTATAAATTCAGCAGCTTATTCAAATCGTGCTGTATAAATTTAAATTGTGGAGTCTCTCATAACGATGAGAAAATTAGGGGAAAATGTTATGAAATGCTTCTATATTAACATTAATTTAATACCTTCAACAAAATCATTATATCACGTTTTCAAACCCATTTATTTTTTAGCTACATATATTCTGTATCAAGAATGCAATGACTGAGTAGTGATACAAAATATTTAATATTTAAACAACTGAAAATGTACACGTCAGAGGTAAGAATGGTAAAGAATGGCGCTCAAAAAGGGAATATAAAAAATAAAAACATTTTATGACACAAAATTCTGTTCAATAATAAGATACAGCATTGTATTTTGGGGCAATTCTCAGTCTTCAATAAGAGTTTTCAAATTGCAAAAATGTGCTATACGACACATGTTTAGATTACCTAGGAACACTCCCTGTAAAAATGTTTTCAAACACAATAAGATTCTTACAGTGCCTAGCATTTATATATACGAGTTATGCGTTTTTACGTTTGCAAATCATATAACCGATAGTAATTTTCAAAGACATGAACAAATACATAATTACTGTACCAGAAATAGACAAAATCTCGTACTAAGGAAACATAAAACTAAGCTTTTTGAAAATAATCCTTATTATAACTGTTGTATTTTATTCAATAGTTTACCCAACGACATAAAAAAATCTCAAACCTTGCATTCTTTTAAGAACAAATTAAAGAATTTTCTTATTGAACACAGTTTTTACTCTGTAAATGAATATTTAAGTATTTAATCATTTGTAATTTTTTATCTATGATCTATTTCTATTGTGACTTGTGACTTACCTTATATTACTATGTAATCTTCTGAGCTAAATAAAGTATTATTATTATATATACGATCAAGATGAGCACTTTGAATGGCATAAAATAGGTACCATTTTGTTGTATTGCGTTTGTGATTAATCAATTATTATTATTATTATTATTATTATTATTATTAAGAAAAAGAAAATTAAAACAAAACAAATTATTAATATGTAATTATTTCATTATTTATTAACCAAAGGCAAATTGTGATGAAGAAATGTTAAGCATATTTGAGACTACACACTATATTGGAAACAAACGAATTTCAGTGAAGAATAGCTGAAACCAGTGTTTCTTTCAGACTCTTTTACCCGGGGGGGTTAATAATTGTTTCGGAGGGGTTAATAATTGTTTCGGGGGGTAGGGTTGTGTTCGCCGCAGACGAAATTTTTTTTTCATTCAAGGTCAAATGCCTTATAATTAAAAGTTACATTTTTTCAAGGGATATGAAACTGCGTGTTTTTACCTTTTATGTACAAAAATAAATTGCCAGATCACAGAAAATTTTAGAAAATAGAATATATTTATTTTCCTGGCTAAACAGGTTATTTTTATGTTTGAATGCAATATGCACTTATGTATTCTGTATCGTACCATGTTAATTTTTATTCAATGTCTTAGTGAAAATTTTAAACAGGATGTTAAAATTGATATGAGTTACAGATTGCACCCCAAACATTTATCTGGTTTGCAACAATGTACAGTAGATATCATGAACCAAGCCATTACTGCATTATTCCATTGTTATTAAGTTTGGGTCCTTACATTCATGTCTACATTGTATTAGTTTTTAAGAATTAAAGGAACGAACATAGATACGTTTTGCACATTTTCTTTCAACACATATCAACTATTATTTGATATTTTTAATATAATCTTCTTCGGGGGAGTTTTCGTTTGTCTTCGGGGGGGTTTGACCCCCTCGACCCCCACCCCCTCTGAAAGAAACACTGGCTGAAACTAGTCGACCCCGCCGACTAATCGGTTTCTAAATTGGCCGAATAGTCGGTAGTCGATTAGTCGGCCAAAACCGTAGTCGATACTATTTACAATATAAACTAATATGGATTATAAAATTCTGCTAATACCTTCAGTATAGAAAGTTTAAATACTCGCCGCTCCAAATTTCAACTCTTGTTTTTGTATAAATTAGTTAACAATTTTATATTTAGTCCTACTCTTTTAGCCGAACTTAATTTCCATGTAATACTCGCTCTACATTAGTATTTCTCTGCGATCTCTCACGCACTAATATTCATTACTCAAGTCCCATTAACACTATGTGTCCATCGTTTAATAAATACTGCGACGCTCTTGATTTTAGTGATTCACTTCTAAAATATTCTAATACAGTTGATTATTGCCTGAGAGATTAATTTAGAACCTACAGATATATATATATATATATATATATAAGGAGGAAAATATCGTGGGTGTGTCAGTGGATTGTGGGCTTTAATTAAAGTTGATTCTTTTAAAATCTGTCAAATTTACAAAAATAAAACTTATAATATATATATATATATATATATATATATATATATATATATATATATATATATATATATATATATATATTTCATTGTTACTTATATACATTTTCTTTAGTCTTACTGTATATTTATGTATGTACTGATGCTTTATTACGTATTCTTGTTTTTCTTACTCTGTAATTGGGTTTTTTCCTGTTGGGTAAATAAAATAAATAAATAAATATGCGAATCGTTGATAACTCCCTTTATTCAAAGAGTGTAGTTTAGTCTGGTGTAATCTTCTTTATCCTTAGTGTCTGTTAACACCTGAAGGATAATCACTAGAAGTATTTCATCACTTTCTCGATTAGCCTTGCGTCTCTTAGGATTTCTCAATCCTTCTTGGGTTCTAGGCATCATTGTCTGTATTCCTCGTTGATACGAAATCACCTGTTGCCCTGCAAATTGTGTTCGGCTGGAACCTCGAGGGAGAAATTCGCACATTCTCGGTGGACACAGCCGGCATATTTCATCCCTGATTCCACGAGCTCGAGCCAGCGCCAGCGATCGCCTCGCCTGCAAACCTATCACCTGTCGGTTTACTGCAGATTTGGATAAACAAACTTGCTGAATTATTGAAATATGTCAGAAATATGAGAGAACGTAATATATCACAACTTTTGCCAACCAGATGTGGTTGAGCTACATTTCACTGGATATGTTCGCTAATAAAAAGAAGAGGAGATATGGTGATAGACTGAAATTCTAATCTAAAACTGTATGGAGTTGTTATAGAAGAAGTATAACATTGAAAATGTTTGTGATTTAATGCATATAGAAAAAGATATTGATATAAAAAGTTTTCGTACGGATTCTTTCAAACCGGGCCCGGGCTTTGAGATTTGGATCGACTCGACAAGAAATTAGCCGGCCCGGCTTGAAAATTAACTCGAAATTGAGTGAATCCGGCATTCCTAATTTTATGTGAGGCGAAATGTTTAGCTATTTTCGTGTCAAACTTAAAAAAACCTCTACATCCTTATAACGTAAAACATTAATTAACATAAGTTGTTAAAAAAAGAGACACTTCTAATGTAAGTTTGTTATAAAAATTACAGACCTACGAGTATTTAACACTTTCTTTATCAAAGGCGTTAGGAAATTTAAACAACTTTTTCACAAATGTTATTCAAAAATATCATTTACATAAGGATTTTTTATCTAATTTTGTTTCTGCTCAAAAATAAGACAAGAAATCATTATGGTAGGAACAAAAATCACTCACGAGTAGTAACATTAGTAATAATAACAACATCACAATAGCATTATTATGCTTTAGTGAATAACCGGGAATTCTTGAAGTAAAATAACATATTTTTATTTATTAAGATGTGAATTATGATGTTATTAAATCATTTTAATCCTTTCTAACACCATTTTCATTAAAATATTAAGGAAACTGTGCATTTGATTGAACTATAAGATTTTTCATTCAAAAGAGTTTTTTCGATGCACATAATAGTTAAAGCATTTAATTTTGGGTAAGATTGACTATAGGCATAAACTCGTACGCGTATGATAGCAAAAATAAATTATTTTGCATTAATCGTTTTACACTATAATGTCCAACTCATGCGTGCGCCTACTAATTTATATTTTATATTCTCATAGTATTCCTCTCTATTAGATCTAATCAAAGAATTTACATAATTCCTTTTTTGTCTATATTCCTTTTAATCTTCTTCCTGTCTAAATAAGTTCTTTCTCTTTATTTTGTTTTTAATTGAATAATATTATTTAACCATGGTTTGTAGCTTCTGCTCTTTCAGTGCCAATCGAACTATTATAACTCGTCATTTTGTAGAAATTTGTCACCATTTGTGAAGATTTTATAATTTCTTAAACATCTAAGCCGGCCGGATTATTATGAGCTGGAGCTCGTATTATATACAGGATGTCTCTTAAATAGGGGGACATGGCTTAACCACAGATTCCTGAGGCTAAAATAAGACGATTTAACCAAACTTTCTTCTACCGGAAAGTGTACCATTTAGCCAGAATTCTGCTTCAAAGTTCTTCGAATAAAAATTAATTTTGCTTATAATATTCGGACGCTTTATTCGATTTGGATGAAATTTGGTATGACAGTTTATATGGTTATAAGTCATCTTTTAAGGTGATACTTGTTATTGTTAGTAAACCACTAGTGTATGAAACTTAGGTCTCCCAACATTAATTATACCGTAACTTTTTAATGGCAATGCCGAAAACGTGAAATTATTTTTCTTTATAAAGATACATTCAATAGTAAACTTTTGTCACTCTGTGTAATTTGTGATATCTGTTACGGTTCACACAGAAAAAAATAAAATCTTAGTGTCTGCACTGCTAAATTTTTAAAATAAATTTAATCTAGTAATCTATCCAAATGTCAAACACCTAATTTCTAATGACAGTAACAATTGTTTTACGGGTTGTCAAAAATTTTCTTCGCAATATTCTAAAATTAGTAACATCCGTGTGTTCGGCCTAATAGTATTTTACTACCATTATTATAAATAAGACGATTACATATCTTAGCTTACTCCTAAACAAGTTGTAAAGATTGACAACTCGTTACTGTCATTAAAAATTACTTGTTTGACATTTGGATAGACTGCTAGATTAAATTTATTTTAAAAATTTAGCAGTGCAGACACTCAGATTTTATTTTTTTCTGTGTGAACCGTAACAGATATCACAAATTACACAGAGAGAGAAAAGTTTACTATTGAATGTGTCTTTCTGAAGAAAAATAATTTCACGTTTTCGGCATTACCATTAAAATGTTACGGTCTAATTAATGTTGGGAGACCTAAGTTTCATACACTAGTGGTTTACTAACAATAACAAGTATCACCTTAAAAGATGACTTATAACCATATAAACTGTCATACCAAATTTCATCCAAATCGAATAAAGCGTCCGAATATTATAAGCAAAATTAATTTTTATTCGAAGAACTTTGAAGCAGAATTCTGGCTAAATGGTACACTTTCCGGTAGAAACAAGTTTGGTTAAATCGTCTTATTTTAGCCTCAGGAATCTGTGGTTAAGCCATGTCCCCCTATTTAAGAGACACCCTGTATATATATATATATATATATATATATATATATATATATATATATATAATAAACTTATAATAGGTAGTGTTTTTATTTATTTTATGTGTGGTAAATATAAATAAATATATCATCACGGCATATTACCCATTTCTGGGTGTGCCAATCTGCTTTATCGTAGATATCGGTAATGATGATGATATATTTGTACCGTGCGGGCGCTTACCAGGCGTCACCTCACGGGCACTCATTGCTGGCGTGGAGAGTGCACCACAGGGGTTACTTTTGTGCCATTTAAAATTCGAAATATTTGGCGTCGGTCGGTCTCGAACCCGGTACCCCCAGGTTCGCGACCAGACACTCTGGCACGAGGCCACGGAACCCCATATGGTAAATATTGTATTCATAATATCATTACAAGAAAAATTATTACAGAAAATCATTCATGTCTTGCAATCATATAATAGATATCTATTCTAATAACAAAATTTCAAATTTAATGTGGCAATTCATTTCGTAATGACCTGACCGGTAAAACGTAGTCCGTGTTTACAAATGACAGCAATTTGGTAGTGTTTTAGAAGTGAATGGTTGAAGATGAAGTAAAGTTGGGGCACTAAACGAGGCATTATATTTCACCGTAGAGCAGTAGAATGCTCATGGAGTGCACTTCATTGACAAGACAATGCCTGCCAAGCCTCTGCACACAACAACGATTATTTTGATTTCACAATGGAGGTGTCTAGCCCAAAATGAATTGCAGCCTTATAAAAGTTCTAGATAATGGGTTATTGTCAACTCAACTCAAAAATTTACTTACCTTTGAGTTTATAATTTAAAATTAGCTAAATTCTTGTACAAAAAGCGTCCTAGGGAACACACAAAATACTTTACTAACGCAATATATTTTGGATATTTAAATAGAAAATAAAAGAAAATAAAGATAACATTTTATTAAACGACCAAACTGACCTAATATACGACCCTCTCTTCGATAGCTGTAAATAACTGTACAAATTCGCATGCCAAAAATTTATTGTACTTATTCAGCCCGATTCTGTAAAAAGTATCTAACATTGTTACTTGTTAGCAACGTTGCTATGAAGTTACTCTGATAGCAACTATCCTAGTAACTGATTATATATTTTGTATTTTGTAATTATATATTTACGAACGTTACTACCAGAGTAACTAAACAAATTTAGTTACTAAGATAGCACTGAAATGAGGAACACGAATTATGGTGCGCATGCGTATTTCTTCTTCTGCGTTTGTTCTAATCTGATAAGTGACATTTCTTAGTGTTTACAAGTGAACAAGTGTTATATCTGTTAGCATCATGGTTTATAACAAGCCTAGGGCTTCAAGAACAACCAACGAACAGTTGGAAATATTAATAGCTTATTTAGAAAACCACAAAATAATGCTCGAAATGAAAACACATCCTCTGAAAACTAATGAGATTAAATTGGCATGGGAAGAACTTACAAATATTTTGAATAATACAAAGAAAGGAGCCAAGAAAAAAGGGCAGCTTACTTTTAAATGAATAGGTACGCCTGATGATCTTATTGAAGGTTCCGCTAACGCTAATTAATCTTGTACAATTGGTTTTGGTAATCGGAACAATTTTTTAAATTTTACATCCGAAATTAAGAAAGGATTACTCTCGTTTCTTACCAATCTATTTTCTAACCTATTTCTTCTTCTGTGAAATAATAATATAAATTTATCAAATAAATTTTCTTTTTTCATAAATTAATGTTACCGAAAATTATTTATAGTTACTTATTTATACATACCGATTTTCCAAATCTGCCAATGCTCTATGAAAGTCAAAATTTATCCAAATTCCAGCCATTCTGAAAGGTTACTATACCTTAAACACTACGTTTGGCTAGTCTCTAGCGTAATAACTTGTTTAACAACTAAGTATCTAAAACTGTAATGACTCTGTGCTTATAGAATACAAAAAATAACAAGTTACTCTAGTAGTAACTGACCTTCATTTTAAAGACTATTTTAGTAACTTTATTCTAGTAACTCTTCTTACAGAATCGGGCCAATTGTCTGATTATGACCGAAATGGTTGAAACTAGTCACAAAAATTGTGTTAAATAAAAGTGATATAAACAAAGTTACTACGTTTTAATTTATACTTACAAAAATATTGTTCACCTTTATCACTTTAATGTGTGAGTAGCAGAGCTGGGCAGTAACTAGTTACTTTAGGAACTTAGTTACTAACTAGTTACTTTTACGTAACTTGTAACGTAGCTTAGTTACTTTTTAAAATATGGTAACTGTAACTGTAACTTAACTTGCTGCGGAAAAGTAGTTGGTAACTTTACGGTTTTTAGTTATTAGTTACTTGAGTAACTTAAGTTACTTAAAGTAACTCACAAATTAGAATGTAACTTAAGTTAATCAAATGCCCTCTGTAATGTGTAACTTTTATTTTAATACATAATTAAATTCAATATTATTGTTGATTGATTTCAAGCCATAATAGATAATAAAATAAGTAATTATATTCATTAATAATAGAGTTTTTGTACGGTAAACAGAAAAACTAAAAATAACACATTTTAACTTTTAATTCTAGAATTAAAAACTCACTAAATGTTAAATTTGACTTATAAAATATATTATTTTCAAATGTTTTCCTCGTTTACAAATGATACGTTTTAATAAATTATAATTAAACTGCCACTAAATTTTTCCAATTTTCAAGTTATACAAAAAATAGTGTATTTTGTTCGTTGTTCCAAGGGTTGCAAGACTTGAATTCGTCTCATTTTTGCAAATTCCCTTCTCACAAGATAAAGTGTTACTTTTAATTTTTATATTATATTATAATGTAGATCCGCAGGGACTTTTTATCAGATTTTTTATCACAGCAACCGGGCCCTGATGGCCCCTTGTCAAAGCGGGCCCTAGGCCGTGGCCTCGTGGGCCTAGGCGGTAATAAGACCCTGTAGGTCCGTTAACATTAACAATAATAATCTGATTGGGTGTTGCCAAGCAATAACGTTAAAATTTAGGTTAACGTAGTTAGTGCAAAAGCTCCCTGATATGTATACTACACAATAACTAAGTCAACAGTCAAAGTCTACACTTCACGCCATTAAAAGTAGTTAGAAAGTAACTCAAGGTAACTAAGTTACTTTTAATGAGTAACTAGTAAATAACTTAGTTCTTTCACCAAAGTAACTGGAACTTAAGTAACTTAGTTACTTTTTTTTTGAGGTAACTGTAACTGTAACTAGTTACATTTTAAAAGTAACTTGCCCAGCTCTCGTGAGTAGTTTAGTAATTTTATTTTTTTCTTTACGAATAAGAGTATTTCATAAAATTTACTATTATTTACTTTACTGTCTTGAAATGACGCCTTTGTATGGTACACAACCTGTCCAACCCGCACGGAGCTGCCTTGCCCACTCTTGATTCAGTTGACAAGCAATAATAAGATCTGTAGGCTGAGTCTCAGTAGTGTTCTTACCGCGTGGGTGGGATTAACACAGCCTACAATACAATGACAATGGGTATTGTAGCACAGTCAGACCATACACCCAACCCAACGCGTAACAAAACCCATTGCACTGGATGAAATCAATTATCTGTTATTCGATGCGTTGCAATATGTGTGATTATTCGCAGAATACTGGATTTATTACGCTAACTCGGTTATTCCCTCCAGTTTTGAATGTTTTCACGTGGAACTAACAGATTTAACAATGATGGTAATTAGTTTTATTGAAGGAAGCACACCTGTTTAATAACAATCAAACATATTATTGAATTATTGATATATTTACACATTGTGTATTAAATTCAAAGCTGGGCGTGAAAAAATTTAAAATTGTAACCCGCCTTTTAAAGAGCGAATTGCAAATAATATTTAAGTGGGTTCTTGGCAGACTGACTGTACAGTTTAGTAACTGCCAAAATAATTATAAACAATAGTAAATGTTCTTACCGTTGAGTTAAGAATAAGGGTTGCAATAATAAAAATAAAAATAATAGGTAATAATAATAATAATAATAATAATAATAATAATAATAATAATAATAATAATAATAATAGGGGATTCCAGCTCAATCGAATTAAAGGAAAATAGTAAAAAAATACGAATGTATATGCTGAATAACGAATATTAATAAAAAAATGAAATGGTATAATTGAGATATTTCGGAAATAAGGGATTTTTTGTTATAGCGCTTATTAATATTTTGATTGGCGACCGAAAGACCGTCTATACATGCATAACAAATAGCGTGTTAAGAGGTGGGGATTACTACCAATGGAAATTAAGAAATTCAAAATCGAAAGGAGGGGCTAACATTCCTGTACTGCAGTTTTCAAACAGTTTTTATTTAAGATAAATTTCTTCCATTAAACTTAAAAATTTGAATAGGTACACATCTAATTATAAAGTATGTAGACGTATACAATGTTATAATATTCATATATGTTATGTAAATATAACTTAAAATAGCATATATTTCAAGAACATTTAGGTCCATGATGAAAACAGTTTGATATAAAAACACATAAGCGTGACGTCACGTCAATCTTTTCAAAATTCGGGAGACCATAACTCGCTTATTGTAATGCAGAAAGATTGTATAGGGATAGTAAATGCAAGCGTCCACATTCAGACTTTCGTGATAGTGCAGTTATATTGCAGTGCAGAAGCTTGCAAGGTTCAAACTTCTGCTCTGTATTACCAAAGCTGCGATGCAACGACTACTCAAAAGGAGGCATATTATTTGAATCTGTAGGTAATGTAGAAATCCGAAATGTCTACCATTGCTAATAAATTGTCAAAACAACTTAATGACATTCTTATATATACAAAGAACTTCTCTGTATCTTGTAGACGCATTTCGTTTAACAGGTTATGATAGTCACCTTGTGATTTTTTTTTATATATTGGACGAATCCAACAGCGAAGACATTTTGTTTTTGTTTTCTTCAATAACAGTGCTGCTGTACATGCTATTAAATAAGTCATATTGGCACAAGAAACATTGTTACAACTGCACTAATTTTCTATGTGAACGATACTTTCGCACTACAATACAAATGCACTAGCAACACTGCACTGCAATTGCACTAAGATCTATCTGAATGGGACTTTAAAACCACGCTTGTGCTACCAACCAATAATTATATTTTTGCATTTAATAAAACAATTTTTAGCACGTATATTCCGTTATTCTATGAAAATAAACCGTAAATATACTATTGTTGTTATTAAAATCAAATTATTATTGTGATGGTAGCAACAATAGCAATCACGATTTAATTGTTCTACCGTGTTCACATAATTAAATACATGTTGTGTGGCTACATGTATTGTATTCTTATATATTTATGCATTAGAATGCAAACGTTGTCAAAATTAAGAGCATGTTAACAATGCTTTATAGGGCTTTTATCTATGAAAATAGCTATTAACCAAGAACACTGCTTACGTGCGTGCGAGTAATTTAAAATTTACTATTATTTGCAGATCAGTATGGAAGTTGTATCACTACAATGTGCACTATTAAATGCACATAAAATTGACAATGAAATCGTTGAAATTTCTACTCTATACTATATGATCCACAAAGGAGTAATAGGTTTCATTGAGCAGTTAATCACGTTCATTCTAACAAACTGAATAGTTATTTCCCTTATATGTAGTTCTGGTTGTGCTCGTATGATAGTTCATGGAGGTACATACTGAAATTTTATATGGATTTCTTCTGATTAGTGTATAAAATAAATTTATAATACCTATATATGTATTTTTATACAATTATACAATAAGAAAGAAAAATAATATAACGTTTGTGTTTATTTAATGTGGTTTTGAACATAAAACTAATTGTTTATTTACTTCATTTATTTTAAAAACACTACCAAAACATTAAAACAATAAATACAATTTATAATACGGAACACAATAATGATAATAATAATATTAATAATAGTAATACTCTTCGTAACTTCTCCTCTCCATACATTAACAATTTCCGCTTCCATTCTAATACGCCATCTTATTAGACCAACGCAGTTCGTAGTTCATTTTCTTGGCGTGTAAAACTTAAAACTTAATGTCTACATTTCAATGTTTCAATTTATCATTTTAACATTTGACTGTGTCATAATATATTTATAATTTCCATTAAAGTCTCTGATTTGATTGTTACGATTACTTACTAATTTAAAACTTAACCTACAAATCTAAACTTAATCACATGTTTCTACATTTTCATTTTGTAATTTTTATCACAAATGTAATTTATATGTACTCTATTTATATATCTATATAAATGTATTTTTTCAGCTGTTGTCTGATGATGAATATTTATTCGAAATCGATCGCACATAGTATTTAATAAATAAACATATTAAAACTCAGTCTGCTCAAGCACCATTATTTAACCCTAATTAATAATAGTGGTTTCCACCAAATAAATGCAGTAGAGGTGCTTAAAATCAAGTCGCCTTATACTCGTCTACAGCAAAAATTTTAAAATTATTTTATACCTGTAAAACAGAATACTGTAAAATACTCCCATGTTGTGAGGTAAAATAGAAAACTGTACACTATCTACACTATCAGCGTTCTCTCTTTATTAGTAGAAGATAAGACGATCAGGTGTATTACGTCGTAGCCTGTGCCAGATTACCCTTTATCCATTACGACAAAGAGGTACATACCAAGGGCCCCAGGCTTTCGGGGCTCCAAGTTAAGGCATTTTTCTATAGTGTTTTAAAAAAATTAATGTTTTCGGTAAAAAAACTTTAAAAAATTCATGTATTTACCACCTTTTGTTTATATTTTAATTCCTTTTATTATTATTTTTTGGGAGCCCCCAAATATAATTTACCTACGGGCCCCAACTGTCCTTAATCATCACTGGATAGCCCTGCCTGCAATCAGAGCGTTTCAAACGGTAGGTAATATTGTTTCCACCAGGGCATCGAACCCGAACCTGAACCGAACCAAAACCGGAACCTAACCGTAACATTATACCGAACCCAAACCCAGAACCGAATCTCAGATATATTTTTCAATTGAATCCGAGTTGAAACCGAACCGGATATTAAAATTCGACAATTTCGGCTTTCATTTTAAATTATTTTTATTTGTTTTCATTCAAAAAAACTTTAATTCAATTTTCATTAAGTCGAACCGAACCTGAACCCCGAACAATACTGCAAATTTTATTAATGATTGAAGCAGAACCGCACCCGAACCAATTTCGATGCCTTGGTTTATAATTTTACTAATGATAATAACACTTTTAATAATTATTACTCTACAAGTAAATAAAATAATTGTATGTTAGTCTATTTTTTATGTTTAATATATCAAATATTGCTTTTAATTCTGAATTAAAACAAAATATATTATATTATAGACTCTCCAAACATTCATTAAACTATTATCGTATACCTACTGCTACGTTTTTTTGTTTTAATGTAACCTAACCTCTTGTTACATTAAAAATATATAGTTTTAAATGAAATAAGCTATTGAAATATTGTTATTTTTATGAAAACATTTATAATAAACAAATTTTAAAACAAAATACAATATCTAACCTTTACGAAGTCTGCCTTTGCTTCTTTCCTTTTACTGCAAGCTACGGATCACGGATCATAACACCATTTCAATATTAAATAAACAAATATAGTATAAGTAACACATAAAACACTTGATAAAGTTTATAATAAGAAATAAAACGTTCAAATTGTACGTAAATAGCTACGAAAACACTCATTTCACGTCACAAAAACATTGAGAACTGAGGACCGACGCTAGCACGCGTACGAATACCTACATTAATGCAAGAATAAACCAGACAAACAAATGAATGATCAGACAACATACAGAATTAATCTTTAAATAAAATAACTATATTGAACTGTTTTTATCGCGGTAAATTTAAATGTTTGAATATGTAAAAAAATATTTAAAATATTTTTTTTATTTTAAATTATTATTATTTGTTTGTCATTCAAAAAAACTTTAATTCAATTTTCTTTAAGTCGAACCGAACCTGAACCCCGCACAAAACCGCAAATTTTATTAATGCTTGAATCAGAACCGCACCAGAACCCATTTCTCAAAAAACAAATTAACTTGAACCTAAACCGAACCCAGTTTTTGGCGGGTTCGATGCCCTGGTTTCCACACCTCAATTTGTAGATAATATCCTTTTCTTTCATTCAATGATTTTTTTAATCTAAGTCACTGCAAAAATTATGATATTTCTGTTTGGAGAATTCTTGAGTACTGTTTTTCGAGAAGTATTAACAAATATCTAACCTTTTCCAAATATATTATTATTAAATATTGGCCTATCTCTTTTGCTCTCGTTGCTTGTATTATTTCGCAGCGATAATGCAACAAAAGTTTTAATGCCGGATTCCTCAAATTCTATTAATGTTTAACAAACTTTTTCTAATTTTATTTGGTCACATATCCAATTGTGAGTAAATGAAAAACTTTACCCACTGGGCGGAATACAAAATAATGATAAAATAAATAAAAACTAATAGTTTGTATAGTTTTATTTACCTAATTTTGAAATAATTGATTTTTTATTTTTCTACCTCCCTGGCCTTCGGTACGGTGCCGATTGGCCAATGACAAATTATTGTTCATGTTATAATTTAGGACATACACAAACATCCAAGCCCCTGGTGGGAATCGAACCCACGACCCCAGAGACCAGCGGTGAAGGTCGCTTGAGCGCTACCTATAACCGCTCGACTACCGGGGCGGCTATATGACTTTTTTATTTATTTAAATGTTGTTGGTAGTGTTGATATTTATGAAATATTATATAAATTATCTTGTATATTGTGCAACATAAAATTTAATAAAAAAATTATTTTTATGCTAGCTATTATTGCATGTATACCTATAGGTACATATATATTCAAACTACTATAATTTATGTACAACAAACATATTACGTAAAAGTAAGGTACTACTATAAAAACATACTTTGTAAACTATGCTGCAAGGTATAAAATTTAAGAAGTAGGGCAAAGTGTATAATTTGAAACCAACTTATTTTCCCTACAAAATGCATGTAATTTATGCTCGTAATAGTCTGATTTATGTGTAGTTTGAAAACATCATATTGCAAAACTTGTAGTTTGTTTTATAAACATTATTATAAAATTGTTTTAATGAACAGGTATGACGTGAAATACTTTCGTAACCAACAGAATTCTTATATTTTCATAATACATTCTTACTATAAGTTTGCTGTTTACAAAAATAGCTTATTTGCTAATATGATACTATACCATGGTCAAAATTTAGCTATCTTAAATAAAAAAGTAAAAATATACATAAATTATTGAGTATTTCCCAATTGCACTAACGACATTTTTTTTAAATACTTTGCGGCCAAAAAAACACCGGACACTTAAAAAAGTTATTATCGACTTGTAACAAGCTAAATATGGGTTAACTTAATTGTTATTTTTTGTTACAATATTAATAACTGATCTGTAATGCATTATTAGTAAATAAAAAAAAGTTTTTTTTTTTATTTTATTTATTGGCTTTTGACATTGTTCAATTAGCCATTTCATCATCGTAAGTGAATAGAGATACTTTTATTTTTAAATTAAATTCTTATTTTACAGCTCTTAACAAATTCAAAAAGGTGTTTCCAAATCTTGATATTTTTAGTCGATAGTAGAATGCTAAGTTTTGTAGGGAACTCAGACTATTAGTTAAGTGTTGAAATAATACTGTTTGATGCTGGGCGTATAGAGGACAATTGAATATAAAATGGCTAAGATTTGCTTCGATTGACAGGTCACATGAGCAAAATGGAGAATCACATAGTCTTAATTTAAAGGCATGAAAAAAAAAAGTTAGCAAACCCTTTATTTACTAAGAAAATTTCCTGAAACAAAAATGAATAAAATTAGCAATTTTTTTTTTTGCTTAGTAATTAATTTTTACAGCCAAATATAATTTATTTTGGGTAAGTAGTAATAGTGCGTATTGTCTCCCCGAACTGTAAAGACTTCTACCTTCTACACGGGAGGAGAGGGGTAGATAAGCTTCTTATATACTTTTACTGACGATAACTTGAATGATCACCGCATTCGAAATAAACACTTTCACTTAAAATTTATAGAAGTGATTGATGAGTATGTTTTGGAGACGAACACACTTAATATTTTTTATACTAAATTTTATTTATTTTGGGTAAGTAATAATAGTGCGTATTGTCTCCCCGAACTGTAAAGACTTCTACCTTCTACACGGGGGGAGGGGGTAGATAAGCTTCTTATATACTTTTACTGACGATAACTTGGATGATCACCGCATTCGAAATAAACACTTTAACTTAAAATTTATAGAAGTGATTGATGAGTATGTTTTGGAGACGAACACACTTAATATTTTTTATACTAAATTTTATTTACATATTTATTTACAACTTATTATTAACGATTACATTAAACATAACTAAACAAAAATAAACATAACTAAATTGTTACATTATAACTCTAAATACTAGTACTGGCGTGTAGCACGCGCCCAAAACTAAATCATAGACTTCATGTCTTGTCGATATGAATCTCTAAGCTGGAAGCTCAACTAACTAAAAAACAAACTGTAATAATCTTCAGGAAAGCTTATCTGATGGGTCCAGGGTGAAAAGTTATCATACAGCATTCATAGCTAAATATCAATCCTACACGTAGGCTGGCAATAACTTACAAACTTAACTATCAATACAATAAATGTCTAAGCGGCTGACATCCCGCCTTAACAGAGAGAGATGTGAGAAAAATGATAATAATTTCTAACAGAATTTTGACTTACAAAGATAACAAAGTTGAAATATTGATACTGAAACTATAATTTAGAAGAGTTTACAATAAAGTTATTTGGTTGTTATTGTTCTGCCATCAGCTTGTCACATACCATATGATTTGGAAAACTTTCAATAGAATGGGGTAACTCTGATAATAATTGATTAAGTTTGTGCCCTTTTGTTTCAGTGGATGCCGTTTATGCAGTAGCTCATGCCATACATAATGTCATCCGGGATGAATGTGGAGGCGATCCACTTTTCCTGTGCGACGTACTGAAGCCAGCACCTTTAGGACCGCAACTCTTGAAGTATATTCACAATGTTTCTTTCGTTGGTAAGTGCTAAATTAAGTTTTTTACAAAATAGAAAATAAGTTTTCAACCGGAATAGATAGACATTAACTCATAACAGAAATGAACCCGGTTTCTTAGAACTAAAATTTTGGTAATTTAATAATAAATGTATAATTTCCGCACTTATTTATTTCTAGTTTAAATACTTTTTTTATTATTTTTTATTGTTACACACTTCTTGATACATTTACTGTATATAAGTGGTGATATTATGGGACAGTTTTCGTTGCAAATTTTGTAACTTTTTCATTATTTATAAGTTGTTGATGAGGATGAAATTGTGAAAGAGACATACACAACATCCATGCTTTACCCGGCATTCGAACCCGGAACCCTTGGGTCGTGAGTCGAATATGTTGTCCACTACACCACCGGGCCGCGTGCCAGAGTGTCTGGTCACGAACCTGGGGAACCGGGTTCGATCTCGACCGACGCCAAATATTTCGAATTTTAAATGGCACAAAAGTGACCCTTGTGGTGCACTCTCCACGCCAGCAATGAGAGTCCGTGAGGTGACGCCTGGTAAGCGCCCGCACGGTACAAATATGTCATCATCATTACCGATATCTGCGATAAAGCAGATTGTGGCACACTCAGAAATGGGTAATATGCCGTGATGATATATTTATTTATTTATTTTATTTACACCACCGGGGTCAGCTTTTATAGTTAAATATTATTTATACATATACATAATTAGTTACTCTATACCAAACCAATAATATTTTATTTATTCATTAATTGAAAATGTTTATACAGGGTATTTCACTATTTCGGATCTCAAAATGTTTCCGAGAAAGATGAGAGGCCATTTTATACCTATTAGAATTGCGGAAAAATTGACAAATCTAACTTAGAAAATATGACAAAGATAGTGTTCGAACAAAATTTTGCCAGTAAATAGAATATAAAAATACAATATAAGTTGTACCACGAGACTGCAATAATAGTCCACTTTCAATTTTCAAAATGGGTACTTCTTTGTCTATTTTAGCCACGATTGTAGAAAATAAATATTAGTATTCTCTTTCTTTTCTGAATAAAGTCTTTTATAAACACTAAACTTTTTCACGTTCTCGATTTCTGTAAAGCTTTAATTTTATTCGGTATTTTTTTGGTTTCCCCAATTCTAATATACCTATCCTTGTTCGGCTGATTTAATTTTATAATTTTTTTGAGCCGAATGAACAATAAATAGTGTATAAATTCAAATAAAATTGAAAAATAATAAAAATTAATTAAATGCAGATGAAATTTTTATTACTTTTAAGTTTTCTTTGAAAAGAAATCAATGAATATAAAACAGTTAGATAAAATTTGAATTGTAAAAACTTATTCGCAATTTCACAGCTGTTCTAATGAGAAAGATTCGGCAATAAAAATGACATTATGAATAAAATTATAATTGTTATATTATGCTTAAATTATTTTTAATTAGGTAATAAATATACAGCGTTAACTAGAAGTATTAAGTACCCTTTAAACAGTGGTGTATTCAGGGGAGAGCTTAGGTATTTTGGAATTGGTATATAATTTTATTAATTATAAAGAAACATGTTTTATTTTTGCTTCGTTGCTTTTTTGCGCGTAGAGATATTAATATTTTTTTATTATAAATTGTAGAATTATGATGATATTTTATGTTTATATTTGTTTGTAGGACGGCAGGGCACAGAAGTGAGATTCAACTCAGACGGAGACGCATTCGGCAGCTACAACATATACCAGTACCAGAGACACGATGGGAAATACGATTACATCCAGATTGGATCTTGGAAAGAAACGTAAGTTATTTTATTCCATAGATGTACAAGAAACTTTACTACTCTTTCTCACATATGCTTTAAATCTTTTATATGCGCGAATTTCAAGAGCTCGAGTTTCATTCAGACACCGTGATGGTAGTAAATTGTGAAATTCAATCATTTAGTACTGGAAATTCAGTTTTGAAAATCGTTAAATAAAAAAAATATTTAAATAAATATGATTGAAATAATAGTTATAGATACAAGAAGATATACGAAAAAAATTTGCTTACCATAGATAACAGCAATCTTGCTGTTTTTTTTTTTGTGGCTTAACTTAACAAAAAAGAATATTGTTGATTTCTATAGTTACTACCATTGTCACTTTGGGACAGATAATAATGTATACTGTGAAACAAACAATACTAGTTCCTGTAAGCTTTGGGTTATATCGGCCCTTTTTCATTAAACGAAGTCTTATTCTGAAAATATTATGGTCTTTTCGACTTCCGTGTTATTTCCGTTCGATATTATTAGACTTAATTTTTATATTTTTGAATTTAAAAAAAAATCAATTTCTTTATTAGTTATAGTTTTAACGTAACTATATTATTATAAGTTCTTCATTTCTCATATGTATACATAAATTCATTCTCAATAGTTTACATTAGGAAAAAATTCGTTCAAATTTTCAAATAAAATGTAATGTAATAATAATTATAAGGCGAACTTAAGTTCTTTTCTCTTATTTTTTAGTCAAGGACGGGCCTGGTAAGCTGCTTTGACTTCTCTCACCGAAAAAAACGGTTTTTATTTCTTTTCTATTTTAGTAAAAATGAAGAGTAAATGACGAAAAGTTGGGAACTTAGAATGTGAATGTGCAAGAGAATGAATTGATCAAGGGCCGCGGAACGATTTTATCTCAGGGGGGGGGGGCTCAATATTTATTTATTTATTTATTGAAACTAAACAGGCACAAGGGCCTAATTACATAGTTTCATTAAAAACTTATACACTAAATTAACTTACTCTGAAAAATACTTTCAAATACTTAACTAATGTAACTATATTATCTGTAAATATATCTACATTATTGTTATTAATATTATTACAAATTAGGCAACATCTTATTAAAGGGGAATTTTTCCTAATTTCTAATTTATATCTTTTAATATAAAATATATCTTTTGGTTTCGAAAAAATATACATTGGAACATAAAAAGGTAATTTTGATAGTAAGTTAGGACACTGAATAATATTCTGAACTGTTTTACAAATAAAAATAATATCTGAAATGTTTCGTCTGGTTTCTAATTTCAAGAAGTTAAAAATGCTTAGTAGTGTGGTATATGGCATGAAAGTTGGATAAGTTCTAAATTTCTTAAAGTACAGATATCTTAAAAAAAATTTTTGAACTTTTTCAACTATTTCCTTGAGATATAGCTCAGATGGATTCCAAATTACATTAGCATATTCTAGTTTAGATCTTATATATATATATATAATGTCACATAATATTTATTTGAACGAAATTAAAAATGTTATTTAATGTTTAATTATTTATTATTATTTTCTCCGTAGTGTTATTGTATTTTAAATTTAGATGAAAACAAATAATGGCTTTGGCTGGGAGTGACAACATTCTGAAGGTATGGCTGATTTTTTAAACTAACAAACAGCAATTTCATAAACTGTCTTATAAAGATAAATTGTTTCCAAAAGGATTAAAACAATCCAAATTAAACAGACCATGTTTGCTTTGTCCTGATCTTAGTTCATCGTTAACAAATATATGTAAAGAAGGCATATCCAATAGAGCGTTTAATAACGCTTGATAAGATAAAAATAACTGGCTTATTGGAAATAGTTATGAAACTCAAAATGAATGCAGGATATAGCCGATTCTAGCTCTAGTGCAAATTCTAAAACTTGTTGCGCTATAGTTTTGGAGAACTTCCATTCGTTTTAGAATCACTAATTTCCCGAATTTGTTACAAAAATAATTATTTTCAGAAGTGATTTGCATCTCCAATGTATTTTTAAACTGTAGCTATAGTAGTTAGGCAGTTAGGGTGAATAAAATTTTGAGTAAAAATTATCGGTCACCAATTGAAACAACACAATAACACAGCGCGCCGCGCGCTTTGCCTTGCGTCCTAAAAGAGTCTCAAATAAACAAATTGCCATAGTAACGAACTATAAAGTCACGAAGCTCTACGAGTTGATACACGACGTACAAAAACGAAAAAACTTCATGCGGCAAATTACAAAAAGAAAATATTAAAATTTGGTTTTGTTATCTATAAAAAAACGAAAATCTGGAGGCCAATATTAGATTTGATCAGAGGGGGCTGAAGCCCCCTCTGCTCCCCCGGCTCCGCGGCCCCAGGAATTGATGAATGCAATGCAATTGTACAGTGCAGATGTTTCGTTTGTGAGACAATGAGCAAAGGACGTTGTGACGAAGAAGTAGATGACACATTTTGTTTGTGGTCGGACGTTCAAGAAAATGAGTGTGCAAAGAATGGTGTAGGGATACTTCTGAATGAAAGAAAGAAGCAGTTTGTAGAAAGTTATGGTTATACTTCTTCACAAGTTTCTTGGATGGGATTCAGTGTATGATATATGCTAATTTTCGTTGTGTGCGCTTATGGTCCAATAAAGCGAATCATTATTTGCTTGTGTCGCGAAAGCAGTTGAATACATTTTAGCGAATAAAGGTGAAAGATTTCTTAAAATCCCGTGCTCTTGAATGAAGATGGTAAAATTCAATTTGTTGGAAGATTGAATGAATCCTTCCCTGAATGTAATCCTAATTTTAAATGTAATATAAACAAGTTTGCATGAAATTTAAGGATCCCCTTTTTAAATGTGCAGAAGAAATTTGTGGTGAAAACACAGTGGTGCACCCAGGAATTTGGAGGGGGCGGTACGGAGGATGCACTAAAAAAAGACAAAAATTGTATTTTTTTATATATATTTAATATTAAATTACAGAAAGCAATCTATTCTAGCACGAGTTAGAAATTTCGACACGAGTTTTCTCTAACGAGTGTTTTGTACTATTTTCTCTGTTTCGGCTTTCATTTACAGTGAAAGTTCCCTTTGCGGACAGCTCCCACAAACGGACATCTCTCATAACAGGACTTTTTTTCTGGAACCATATTTTTGGGTATCAATTCCTATATAAAACACGCTCTCATAAGCGCACTGTCTACCGGACGGACACGGACAACACAGTTTTTCCCGACAGGCCCAAAACGCTCTCATGAGCGGACGCGAAAATCCGAAACCGGACATAAACAGCCTCCTCAGTATTTCCTCTCAAAGAAACATTAACCCTATTTTACAGAAATGCAGTGTTTTACATGTCTGAAAATCATAATTTGAAACTTGTGTAACAATGGCATCCACGAAAACGTTTTTTACATTAAGGCAGAAAATGGAGGTGAAAGGTATTTCTATTATTATAGCATTTTTATTGACCTTGAAGGTCGTTGAAAACCGAAAAAAGTTCAAAAGAAGATTTTATTGCATTTGAACATCTAAAAAATATACTCGCATTATCAACATTATTGTTTACAAGAAAAATGTAGATAGTTGAAGCAGTTAAAAATATCAGATTTTTAAAAAAAAAATAATCTTTTTTCGTTATGTTCAAATATGTTGTTATGTTTTGTGTTCTATCATAAGTTTTATGTACGTACATATTATTATTATTATTATTATTTTTAGATATATTTTAACTATTTTGAAGTATGTACATATACATATTCTACAAGTGCATATTTTTCAATAAAAAAATTCCTAGTAAATTTGTACTTTATTTATTAATTTTTTCATATCTTTAAGTAGAGCTTTCTTGTAAGCGGACACCTCCCATAAGGGGACAAAAAAGTTGGAACCATCGGATTCCGCTTATGAGAGCTTTCACTGTATATTGTTCATTTATAAAAATACTTGACAATTTTCATTATAGGATATTCTATAGTGATGCGCTGAATATAATTTAAGCTGCACAATCGAACACCGAACTTAACTGAATATTTGGCCTAATATTCATTGATCATTCAAGTTTGAACATGCCTAATTGTGCTGCCAGACTCGACGTCGCACGTCATACGTATGTAATTAGAGCACAGCACACTTCACTTAAAAAAATTACCTGGACTCTTAAATATTGCACATTTATTGAACCACCCATTATAATCATGCACGCGCACCCGTGCGCACCTCCCCACTCCCACCTGTCTAGTGTGTAAGTAGATGAATGTGGTTGGTTATGTGCTAAGGGGTTTCCGAGGTGAAAGAGAAAAAAGTGCATGTAAAATAAATAAATAAATATATCATCACGGCATATTACCCATTTCTGGGTGTGCCAGTATCTACAACACATGTAGACATCGGTAATGATGACCATATATTTTACCGTGCGGGCGCTTACCAGGCGTCACCTCACGGACACTCGTAGCTGGTGTGGAGAGTGCACCACAGGGGTCACTTTTGTGCCATTTAAAATTGGAAATATTTGGCGTCTGTCGGGATCGAACCCGGTTCCCCCAGGTAGAAAGTGCATGTATGAATGCGAAAGGAATGTGTGGAAAAGGATGATTTTTGCGTGGGTAACTATTATTATTGTGGTCCAAATGCGGTATGTCGCTACCGAAAAAAAGTTACTTTGGAGAATGAGGAATATTTGCGTACGGTTAGTAAGAATGTTGTTAAGAGAATGGAATGAGTCAGCTGAGCTCTTATTGTTAATATTATTCTTGTTATCATCATTATTATTATTATTATTATTATTATTATTATTATTATTATTATTATTATTTTCGGTATGTATATGTATATGCATGTATGTATGTATGTAAGTAAATGTGTATGTACGTATTTGGATGTAAATAATGATGAAACAATTAATTTTTGTAAAGATATGAAAATTATAATTAAAAATTTATCAAAATTAAATAAAAATAGTATATCGGAGTGCTACTGAATTAATATTACTGACTATTAGTTTTTATCATTTAAATATTAATTTTTTTACGTAGATGAAGTTAAAAAATATTAATTAGGTAATATATAACTTATTTTGAGAAAATATGACATTTAGATACGATAACAGATAAATAGTAAATTTTGTCGTATTAAGAATAAGAAAATCAGGTAGGCTGAGGAAAACAAAATTTATATGTACTGCTATTTTAAACAGTTATTTATCTGTCATTTGAAATTAAGTTACGAAAATTAAGTTAGTCAATCAAGAGTTATAAGTGAAAATATAAAATTAAATTTTTGAATCATGATTTATAATTTGACTGATTTGATAGTTTTTAAGTCAACCTGAAATGAATTTAACCGTTTAAGACCTTCAGTAACTAGTTTGACCGCTTTGTCGGTTTTTAATTCACCAAAAATTTATTTCACAGTTTTGACAGTTTTTGTTTTATAGAAATTAGTTTGACAGCGTTCCAAAAAAGGAAGTTGAAAGTTTTTAAGAAATAAAAGAAAAGAAAGGTGAAGGAGAATACTATTATTAAAAGGAACTACTTAGAACATATTTAAAATAAAATTCTAAGAATTTTAGCCTCGAATAAATAAAAAAATAAAGTTATATTTATTAATCTAGATGAAGTTTCTAGATAAATACATCTAGGTATATTTGTTACAAACCTCCAGCCGTAATTCCTATATTAAAAATTTGTGTTTCATAAAAAGGTTCATTGCTAATATCAAACGGATGCTACTTTATAGCGTACCTCAAAGCATTACCTACGTTCCTTTTATGTTAAAGATATTTTAATGCATCTTAATGCTCATATTTCTTTAATGTTTGTATGTATAGAAAAGTAATCTTTGTGCCATAAAATAATATAATATGAAACAATCCGTACCTATTTTTTCTAGCGATAAAATTCGTCCATAATAACGCCTATAATAACGATATCATCTTTTTATATTGAATATATTACGTATATAAAAAGAAAGATTTTTTATAATATACCTTGCTATCAAGGAAAATAATAAAATGCATAACAATAATTCAGTGGTTACATCGCAAAATCAGATACATGTGTCACTTTTCGACGGTTTTCATTTCAATTCAAAAAGTTCTAAATGGCATTTTTATTTTTTAAAGCTATTTAAAGAAAAATTGTTCTGCAAAAAAATAGTGAATATATCTGTATACCTTTATTAAATTTCTATTAATATTTTGCGGTTACGCTATCGGGTATGTAACCAAATTTTTATAAAATTTTACAGAATCAAAACAAGGGCGTCGCCAGCCATTTGGCAAGGGGGGCAAGATGAGAGGTAATGAAAGGGAGGATGGGGAAAATATGAATTGCAGGTAAAAAAAAATCTGTTGTGGCCAGCACAATACCTCTCGCCGTTTCCATTTTATGTTATATGAGTATTGTATTGCACTTCGCTATCGAAAAAATTGCAGAACTTTACCCAAATATTGTTTTTTATTGTATTTGTCATGTCTTCTGCACACAAATAATTCTAATTTCGAAGCACTAATCCATATTCGTCCATATTAGTTGGTCTAGTCGCTAAAATTTTATTTTATTTAGTGCATATATAATACAAATAATAACTAACATAATTATCGATATTTTTTTTAATGTTATAGTTATTTTGTGGTTTTTGTGTTACATAGCAATATATATATATATATATATATTTTCTGAAATATTTTCTTGTTTTAATGTCAAACGAAGTAATTCATAGTTTTACTAACAATACAAGAAAAACAAATAAAGTTTGAAAAGAATTGACTTCATTTGTTTGTCGGAGATTAGAAATAAAAAACTATAAAAAATGACGGCAATTTTTAATAATAATCGGCGAATTGTCCAATCTTGATAAATAATAGAAATTTACTTATAAACTTCAGTTATTTTATAATGTTAAATTTTTATGTTTAAATAGAAATATAAAGTTACGTTATAATGTGAAAATATCTTTACTTTAAATAAAAAATGAAAACTTCCTCCATTATTATTAGAAATAATACTATTTAAGTCACGATAAACAAGTTTAAAATAATATGGATTAGGGCTCGTATATCTATTTTTCATTGTATGGGGAAGTTCCTAAATGTCAGAGATTCTTCCAATTCATTAACCAGATTGGCGGTATTTCTGATGGTTATGCATTTTACCCATAATTTCAAATATTTAATTAATAAAACAATAAGAAAGATTAAATGTGCTTCCTAGAAAAAGCTTTTAGAATGTCACTAAAACTGTTGATTTTTGAATCTCTAGGAGGGGGGAGGCAGCTCCCCCCCCTTGGCGTCGCCCTTGAATCAAAACAAATTTACTCGTATCTTTTAAAATTTGTTAAATAATAATAGAATTCGATAAAAATTATGTTTTACTTTTCATAAATTATTAATACATTCTTTTTAATTGTCACTTGTGATTACAGAAATAATAGAAACTATATTTGGTCCCTGAAACCGGGTTCGTGTACTAAAGGATTCAAATCTCTGTGTCGCAACGAGAGCGATAGAGAGGTACAAACAAACCTATCTCTTTCGATTAATGATGATACATTACTTTAGCTGATGATGTACAAACGATTTGATTTACCGTTTGTAGCGTAGCACAGACAAAGAATGAAAAATGATTTATTGCCTATTTTTTCAGCTTGGAATTGAATCTGAACATTACTAATTGGCGAGAAGGTACTGACATTCCCCGATCGATTTGCAGTGAACCTTGTCCAGTTGGTCATATTCGCAACTATCAAGTAAGTAGAGAAATCAAATACTCGTATATATAGGTGACCATATAATTTTGTTGTTCTTGCTTTATGAAACGAAAATGGAAATTGAATATTAAGAATAGGATCATCAACTACAATAAAAAGTAATAAGATGTACACTTTGTACTTACAGTATTATTCAATAAGAAAAAAATAATTTCAATAATTACTTTTCGAGATATTTGAAATTTCTGTCAGTGTCACTATGACGTCACACTATTGCTATCGTTCTCTCGCAGCCTGCTATAAAATCTGGTGCGAGAGAAAGATAGCAGTAGGAGTCGCTTCGCCGTGACGTCATACTGATATTAA
Organism: Ophonus ardosiacus; assembly: GCA_943142095.1. Lineage (NCBI taxonomy): Eukaryota > Metazoa > Arthropoda > Insecta > Coleoptera > Carabidae > Ophonus > Ophonus ardosiacus. Next base: position 42,858,422 of record OW964833.1, on the reverse strand, counting down.
AAATCAAATGCAGGTAACACCTTCACTGCCAAGCGGTCATTTCAAAATTGTCCCTGCAGACCAGAACTGTTATAACAGGGTTAATTCTATGTAGTTTGGTAGTTTCATTTTTATTTTATCTTTATTCAGTAATTAATTATTAATAAAAATACGAGCGGACACCGGTGTCTGCCGTTGGCGCAGTATTATTACATAGTGGCTTTTAGATCTCAAGGCTCCATAGCGGACACATTTTTTTCTTTTTTCCTGTGCCACAGCAGACACCTTTAGCGGACACAATGGAATCGGCGGACACGAATAAACTTGTATGGACAATATGCGCAATAATGTTGAATTTTTGAATTCTGTAAGTTTCTTTCCATCAGAGTAGTATAATCTGTCATTAGGGTTATATCTAAATCATGTCAGAACATGCGAAAAAAAATTGTAAATATGGCTATGGAGATGCCTTCTCTTCTTTTAATATAACTTATTTTGTATAATATTGTAACGTTATTAATAAAGGATTTATATTTATTTTTCACAATCACAATTTATCTTGTGTACGCCAGAGCGTACACAAATAGCGGACACATCTCTAAAACTGACACTATAAGACATATCGAAAAACCAAGATAGTCAAAGTGTCCTAAAGCGCCACAGCAGACACATATTCAATGCTTCTTCCAATACATTTTCTCTGCTTGGTGTAAAGCGAAAAAAACGCTGGCGGACACCGAAATATCACGATGTCCGCCATGGCAGCGAAGGTGTTAAACTAAAAACTTATCCATTTTCGTGTTATAACCTGTATGCACAATATGAGTTAATTTTTTAATTTATGAAAAAAAGTCAATCCTTTTTTGGGATGACCCCAGTGTTCAAAGTTTAGCTACAAGCTGTATTTAGTTTTTATTATAAAAACTTACTTTTGTATATCTATTAACCATATACTAATTTACTAACAACTTAACTTTCTATTCTATTGTTGCTTGTTACTAACATCTTACTAACAATTTGTTTATAGGACCAATGCTGTTGGGTATGCGTGGCTTGTCGCGAAGACGCTTATGTCTTCAACGACACCTGCAGATCCTGCCAGCCTGGTTGGGCCCCGAACGAAGACAAAACTGGTTGTGTCAAACTCGATGCTTTGGTGATAGAATGGCTGAATCCTTGGGCTTTGGTTCCTTTAGCTTTCAGTTCCGTTGGAATACTCTGTACTTTGTTCACTACTTGTGTTTTCATTCGCTATAACAAAACTCCGGTTATTATGGCTTCGGGAAGAGAGTTGTGCTATGTGTTGCTTAGTGGGGTGTTATGTTGCTATGCTATGTCGTTTGTCATACTGGCTAAACCTACTGTAGAGACTTGCGCGGTTATGAGAATTGGTTTGGGGTTATGTTTGAGTATTTGTTACAGTGCTATTTTCACAAAAACCAACCGAATTTCTCGCATTTTTAACAGAGGTGTGAAAAGTATTAAACGCCCTGTCTATACTTCTCCTATTTCTCAAGTGGCTATTGCTCTTGGAATCGTCTCTATCCAATTGATTGGAGCTATAGTTTGGTTAGTCATTGAACGTCCTGATATTCGTGAAATTTACCCATATCCTCTAACTGCTGTGCTCACTTGTCGAGTGTCTACTTTCTCCCTGATTATGTCCCTAGTATATAACATGATATTGATTACTCTATGCACTTGGTATGCGTTTAAAACAAGAAAAATCCCAGAGAATTTCAACGAGGCTAAATACATTGGATTCACCATGTATTCTACTTGCATTGTCTGGTTGGCTTTCTTGCCGATCTACTTTGGCACAAATAATGATTACAAGGTGAGGAATAAAATGGTGTAAGGTACTTATGTAAATCAAGGTCACCACACAATTGAGTTCACGATTTCCATATTATTTGTATATTAAATAGTTTGAATTGATGAAGCTGTCGGTTCTTGGTGAAACATTTTGTTGAAATAATGAAGTAATTAAAACACACTTGCAACAATCATCCCGTCAGATTCTGATCATCCTTTTAATATAAAAATGTCTGCTTTCCATAGTTTTATCAATAGATTAATAAATGTACCACTCGATGAAAATTATTTCAATAAAGAATTAAACACAATTCTGCAAATTGCAAAGAATAATAGTTATAATGAAGATATCATACTGAAAATACTACATAAAAAACAAAAGAGAAAACTCTATGCACAATTTCATGCCACCGATGATCCACATATTCAAAAAAACTCCTGCTACAAAAAAATGAAATACATTAGACATGTAACTGGAAACCTATCTCCAGTCTTCAAAGAATTAAATATTTTACCGGGTCTTTATAATACTTATACATTAAAAAATATTCTTGTAAACAATAAAATTGTTCATAAAGACTCTCTTAATAAATCTGGTGTGTACAAAATTAATTGTCAAAATTGTAATTCAAGTTATATAGGGCAAACAGGTCGTAAATTTAGTACAAGATTCCATGAACATATTAACAATATAAAGTATAATAATTTAACTTCAAATGTAGCTAAACATGTCATAGAAAATAATCACACCTGTAATATTTCAGATTTGGAAATCCTACATTTAGAAAGAAAAGGTCGAAGATTAACATACCTAGAAGCGTTTGAGATTAAGGGGGGGTTTGAATGAAGAGGGTTGCATAAGCAAAAAAATCATTTTTTGTTCGTGTCCCCTCGCGATTGTAATAAAAAAAAGTAAATATTTATTAAAATTTTGTAAATTATATGATTATGTTTGTGTCCTAAAACCATTTTGGTTGAGAAAATAAAGCGGATATGAAAAAAAATAATTCATTTCCGGTTTATAACTTAAAATACGTAGACCAAATTATATTCAGGACACAATTTATTAAAGACCATAAACAAATATATAAATTTTATAAAAGTGTATGCAACAGGTTTTTAAAACGACACGAACGAAAAATTTACCAAAACAGACTCATTTGACTGCCGCGGCACTGAAAAATAGTTTGGGCATTACCTTACAGATGTCAGCACTAGAAATGTCGGTAATGCAGTTCGGAAAGTAAACATTGAAGCTCTACCTGACTAACCATGACATTTTTGTAATTTGATTTACAATCTTTTATTACTGCGGCTATTTCCATGAATGGTTTCTTAGAGAAAATAAATCTAAGCTAAAAATGTAAGAGAAATTTGTCTCGAAATATTCTATTGTGAACAAATCAAAACATATATTATTAACAATTAGTGATTTTTAGTAAAAGTATTGTTTCACTAAATACAAGAAATCAAGTAATAACAAGAAACAATATATTTTAAGGCAATTGAAATTTCTTTTATGGTATCAGCTCTAACATGGTGAAACTTCATTCTTGAATTTTGTATGTTAAATAAAGACTCAGTTTTTTTTAGTTTTAGAAAAATATTTATATCATGATGACTATAGTTTCGCTACCACAGTAACATCATCATAAATAAAGTTTAAAGTTAAGTAGATATTCACTCAGTTAGTAATTGATATGTAATCAATTAACCATCATCATTGTGAATGTTTTTTCAAAATGGTAAAATTATTGATTATGCAATAATTAAATATGAAATAATAATGATGATAATAATAATAATAATAATAATAATAATAATAATTAATAATAATACAATAATATTAAATAATTCAAATTATTTACAAAAAAAGTTTGAAGTTAAGTAGTTTTTCACTCAGTAAATGATATGTAATCAAAAGGTAAAATTATTGATTATAGAATAATTATTTTTGTCCCTCAAAGTTACATGTATCGGATCGAAAATTTGATATTCTTTAATATTTGTAAAAACATACACACACACATACACATTTTTATATATGTTTACTTATTACGCATGTAATATGAAGTAGCATTGCTTTGAAAGAAGATATTCATGAATATATTCCTAGAATATGAATATGGATTTATATTAGAAAGCCTTACTATTACTTTGTATACTATATAACCAACAAAAAGTTAGGAGTTTCCGCACATAAACAGCATAACTCAGGCACCCGCACACCTGTATTGAAAACATTACATGGGTATTTTGTAATCCTTGTAAAGCTCATTATGGCTCTGTGGTAGATAAGAATTGAATTTTAGCTGCAACATTAGCCGCAGATTACTAATCTATTGTTCCCAAAAAGGGCCGGTTATGTTGTAAATGACGCACGATTTTTCCCCTAATTATCCAGGGATTATAAATTTCTGATACTTGCGAAAGCTAATATTTAGAAAATACAGTGTTTATCTTCTTAGGTCTAGTTTTACAATCCCTGGTTATAGTTATTAACGTCATTAAATAACGGACGCGACTGAGGTTTATAATCAGTCGAGTTCGTTATTTGCATATCAGTCGTATGGCGTTCAAGATTTCTCGAAATAACTTAAAATTTAAACATTTAGGAATAATAAAATTCTTCTATATCGCATATTGAACATCTGTTTTGGTTAATTTATAAACTCACATAGACAACAGTCCATCAATATGCTGTTATTTTTCTAGGAACACCTGATCCTTAATTGTACGCGACTGTTATAAAAAATAACGGCCTAGGGGTGGGATGCTAAGACTACGCTATCATAGCGTAGCGAAAAATACCCCTTACGTTTCACCTTCCTTTTCCTATCAATTTCCACGGTTGTTATGGAAATGAAATGTTATTTGTCGTTACGCTATCATAGCGTAGTCTTGGAGTCCCACCCTAGGTCGTTATTTCTATCTTTTCATTTTTGTTTTAATCCTGTTATGTCATAGTAATAGGATAGTATGGTATTACGAAAAAAGTTTAACTGCCGGGAAAATAGACAAAATAGAATCGAAATAAACTGTCTAATAACAAATTTATCATTAACCATCTGTACCCGTTACAAATATTTGCATTAAACAATATTAAGGAGTAATGGTATTAAATCATAATTTTTTTTGCATTTATAAAGTTTAGTTCTCTGTTACACTGGTTTTTTAAAACTATCCCGCTCTCTTTTCTGAATATATAGGGAGAACTCTGATTAATTACTCAACACAACACTCAGTTAATAATTAATATATATTACATTACTGCAGAAAGCTTAAATACGGAAAAAGAAATTATTTAAAGTTTGATATGAGTTATCGTGGATGAAAATATAGTCGCACACACACATCATTGTAAAAAAAAGCAAAAACGTGTTGTTGTGGGGACCCTAATTCGTCCTTATTCTATCGAATTTTTGGACCAAAAACATTACCTCCCTTACCGTATGGCGGGAAGTAAAAATACACTGTCTCAGATCTATCATAGTAGCAATTTATATTGTTGTACAAATTTTATTCTAATAGATTATCAATATTATCCGTATATTCTATTTTCAGCGTCTGTCAGTGTTATATTTTATTAACATAATTATGTCATTTTATAATATATAATGTCTATATTTTTTTGTCACCATCACCAACAAATATTTACTGTTGTAGTTCATATGTTCCATTTAAGTTTCAATTTTAATTACTTTATTCATTATTTTAATGTGCGGGCAATAAGTATTTACTAGTAATCTAAAATATAATGCTTTTATAATTAATATGTTATATTTACTATTTTAATATAAAGAAACAAATGGAAATGTGTATGATAATACTTAATAACTGGCAGTTAAAATTTTAGGGATTATACAAATTCATTTTATATTATACGAATTACAATGTCTGTGTGTGCGTGTGGATGTGTGTATGTGTGTGTGTGTGTGTATATATATATATATATATATATATATATATATATATATATATATATATATATATATATATGTGGATGTTTGAGGGATGATTCCTCAAAAACTATAATACTTAAAACCAATTATTTAACTACGTGTTCCTTAATCTGACATTAATGGCAAGAGCTAAAAAATTTTGCTAACAATTGGACAATCTGATGTAGCAGTTTCTTAAAAAAAATCTTCTAAATAATATTTTTTGGAAATTTATGTTATTACAAATGTTAAAGAATATAAAATTCTCTATCCAATACATTGAACACTTTTATTATATCTCCTATAGATTTAGAGAATTATAAATTTATAAAATAATCCACTGTATTAAACAACTCATGGAAACCCGTTGAAAAATTAAAATGTTTGTAATTAACATAAAAGCGTTAAAAATCCAGAGACATTTCTGAAGACTTTTTCTGGGAAGTACTGGGAAGTAGTAATATTTCTTATTTTATCATTCATTAAATACTTAGATATTTATGAAATTGGACAGTAATCATGCCTGTACACAAATCTAAAATGAAAATTGTCGTACATATCTAGAAATCATTCGTTGAAAGCGAAATGCTACAAAAATGAATAGTTAGCTGTTGCTTTGTCACAGGTTATAAAAGCTTTTATGTACTAGTCATAAAACCCCAGGCCTTGGGTAAAATTTGACCTAAAGAATCTGTATCTTCTTGTTCACATTCATTATTTTATCACAGGCACAAACCTAAGTAGAGACCCGAACCATTCTATCGCCCTCTCTTGGTTAATATTATAAGCAAACGTGAAATAGTTCATGGCTTGGCCGATATTACTTCGTGTCGCTTTTTCGAAACCCCCCCTTAAGAGAGCCATCAATAAAGGGAAAACACTAATGAATGAACAGTTAGATCTTTTGGACACACCGCTGTTAGATATGTTAATCCCGATCCTTTGACTAATTTACCCGTCTACTTATCAATTGTATAAATAACAATTACTTTGTATATTCTTGTAGTTTTCTTACGCTTCTGATGATGGCTTAACCGCCGAAATCGATCAAGCATACAAATAAATATAATTGTGAAACTTAAGCAAGTGTGTTTTAATTACTTCATTATTTTATTAAATAGTTGCTGAATAAGTAGTAGTTATTCATAGATGACAGGGTTTAGGAAATTCTTTGCTAGCAGAGGAACGGAAGGTTTTAAAGCTCAATAATACAGTAAAATATTTTTTTGTTACACATATAGTAGAACTTCTGTTAACCGAAACAAAGGGGGGAAAAGGATTTCGGATAACCAAAATTTCCAATAAAAATTGAAATGCCATTTTTAAAGATTAGAAATAGTTTTTTGGTTTTAGGTCAAAAATGCAATCTTGTAACTATTTAAATTAGTGATCTGACACAATTTCTCTTCGAATTTAAAGCTTGTTTATTTAATTTTGAGTTGAAAGTATCCAATCTTCAAGAGCACAACTATTCTTGCTGAGCTGTACCCAGAGCTCTCCATTCACTTACTGTCGAGCAGTACATTCATTTCTAAATATAATGTACATGTACATATATTAAAAATGATTTCTTTTTAGATCCAAATTGTAAGCATGTGCATGTGCTTAAACATCAGCGCATCGGTCGCTTTGGGCTGCCTCTTTACTCCCAAAGTTTACTTGGTCTTGTTCCAACCCTACAAGAATGTACGACAAGGCAACGGCAATCCAGTAAGTTGCATACTTTAATAGATTTAAATGTTTACACATCTGCCACTAAACAAAGTTTTTAATTCAAAAATAATATATATTATTATTGTCATATTTTACAGAGCACTTTCTTTTTCAACTTCTCCAATTTGGATAGGTATAGTATATTCGCTCCTATAGCTGAAACAAGCCGATATTTTATTACCCCAATAGATATTACCACAAACAAATAGAAAATCCTCAGGTAGTGTGGAACAGGGACGTATTCGAAATCTGCATAAGTAAGGGAAAATGTCATTATTACAAGTATACAGTTATACTCGTCATGAAATAATCAAATAATGTCATTAGCCGAAAACGTCTTTCCAGGTAATTCTTAATTATACCAATTCAATGATAATACCTAGCTGTAAATACATTTCAAAATAATTTCAAAAAATTCTCTTAAAAATTTACAAACGCATATATCAAAACGAACTGAATACAATCCTTGTTCAACACTCCATTTACAACTGACCGCCGTTTGATGAACAAAGGTTTAAGAAAGTGGTTTATGGTTTGTGGTAATAACTATTGGGGTAATAAATTATCGGCTTGTTTCAGCTAGGAGCGAACAGACTTTACTATTCGCTATTTAACTCAGCACCTAACTTTCCATTATCATCTCATTAACTAAGACAAGGCAGATAATGCCATGTGTAGCATATGACTGGTGTTAATTATGAGTTGATTTAGTTGATCATTATTTGAAATGGAGTTTAGTTCAAATGAATCATTAAAAAGTAGCAATACGTATTGTTCCGTATCTAGACGTATTTTAAAAATATCCAGAATCTATAAAAATATTAGATTTCATCGATTTCCAAGGAAGGGAAATGTGAATTTCTCTCAAAATGCCAATACGGGAATCGTAAGTTTTTTTAAATATCAAAAATCGTTAGTTTTGCTTGCAAAAAAAATATATTGACAGAAAAACATACTGTTAGTAGTAATAATTTGTTTCTGTTCAAATCAATCTTTTTATTGAAGAAAATATCTTAATATTGTACGTTATAATTTTTACCTAAAATACGGGATTATACTGTTATAAATAATCACGATTTTTCACAGTTAAGTACTCATTTATAAGAATAAACGTCTGCATGGATCAAATAAACAATATTTCGCTGCATTACTACTGAATTTATTACTTGTCCACTATTCTGTCGTTCTCTCCTAACAGCAAAATTTTGTTCTCTCGATACATGCAAAAGTGAATTCTTATATAAGATATAAGGCAATAAATAAAAAATAACTGTTTGTGATTACCAAAATTAGTGCGTAATTTTTAAAATGGATTTTGTTTAAAAACAGATTTACTCTTACTTAATCGGTTTTTATATCGGTTAGATTAACCGGTTAATAAAGTCATTCGGGAAACATATTTATTTAAATAAGTTATTTTTTACGCTCGTTAAAATAGTTATTTATGTAACAAGTGAGTAAAGTAGTACTTTTTTGGTCGAGTGCGATGTTTAATGCAAATTTTAATTCGTTTCGGTTTAGTTGGTTTGTAAATCCGATTTGGAAAACTTGCTATGATTCTTATCGCTTGTATGGCGTTTTTTTTTTTTTTATTGACACCCAAATTAAGATGTTATGAAAATGAAGTGAAAATCTCTGTTCTGTTAAACGTTTTATTTATAAAATATTGGCATTAGAGTAATTAAAACGTAACACAGTAAAATCATGAAAAAAGTGTTATCTAATTTGCTTTAAACAAATGTTATAGACAAATAAACAGATAAACTTTTATGGATTTTAATAATTTTTAAGCCGTTCTTCTTATTTATATGTGTTATAAAAGTGTAAAATAATATTTTCACCTGCAACTGTCTGGATTTTTTTTAGTAATAAATTAAGGCTTTCCACAGTTCATCCGGAAAAAATACTTTTCTGGACTGGTATATTCTTGCTTGCCCTGTGTCAGTAATAGGCTACTCCATATTTTTTAATAATTTTACCTGATAAAAACTAAGACTATTGATGAATAAATCTTATTAATAAGCGAGATATGGTCCCCCAAAGTGACGTCACGAATATGAGTTTTCATCTCAAACTTTTTTTCTTAGTGGACGTAAATGTTCTTGAAATATATATTTCTAAATTATATTTGTAAAAATATACTAATATTACAACACTATTAGTCTACATAGTTTGTTATTGCAAGTGTATTTCAAATATTAATTTGAATACATGAATTTTATATATATAAATAAAAAGCTGTGGCGCTACTGATGGTACCTTTTAATACGTACTCCGCTATTTAAAACTGTTTGCTCTCATTCGTTAAATACCTGTAGGTGTAGTCTTTCAGTTGCCAATCAAAATATGTTTTGTTATTCGTGACGTCACACTATAACAAAAACTCCCTTATTTCCGAAGTATTTCAATTATATCATTTTATTTCTTTATTAATATTCATTATTAAGCATACACTTTCGCTTTTTTCTACTAATTTCTCTTAATTCGATTGAAATGGAACACCCTATTATTTTACTTTTGAAAATATTGTCGGTTGCAGGTGAAAGTATGTAAGCACTGCACCCAAAACCCCTTTTACTGGATTCGGAGACTGTTATTTATTAATTTCATACATGCAGAAATAACAATATGTGTTCATTTTTCTTTATGTGTGTCAATACACTGAATTAAGCGAAGGCCAAATTCCAAATGCACATTATACCTTCCCTTTATGTCACAGTGGCCTATCTTACTACTTCATGTTAAAATACTTATTAACATAAAGTATATACAACATCGTTAATTCTTAATTTAAAATTCATGTACTTAATGGCTAACTAAAATATCTTAAATTTCCTTATAAAAATTCTTGTAAAATTTCGTTTCTTAAGAAAAAAGTATTATAAATAGATCCCATATATCATTGTCACTCTAATTTTTATAAATTGTTGTTAATGTCATACATTTACAAGTATATTTATTTTAATTTCGTCGTATACATTGCTTTTTTATGAATATAAATATGATATCGTACTTGAATTATAAAAGTCGGTGGCGATAGCCTCGCACATTACAACGCTATAATTCTGCATATTCACACCGGATCTGAGGTAGTTTTAAATAATAATGGGAATGAAAATAAAATTTTGAATTTATTTAAATCAGATTAGCGCAAGCAAGATTGCTTACATGCAGACAAATTATCTTATATTTTTTTTATCTTGCATCGCTTATAAGTTAACAATTCTTCCACCACACCTAAAAATGGGTTAAAATGCAAACCCATCATTAAAATTTTAGAATTCTTCTTTAGGAACACAAATTGCACAGATCAACTGCCAATATAAGAAAGGCTGCACAGCTTTAAAACTTATTTGGGCAACTGTTATATGTTATATTAGGTATATATTAGACAGTGATCAGTGTCGAATTACCCATTAGGCAGAGTAGGCAATTGCCTATGGGCCCCTCACATTTTAGGGGCCCCGCTTCATTGAATTAAAATAATATTGATTTGATTTTTTTTTTATTACAAACAAAGAAATCCTTAAATAAAGAAATTTTGATTACAACAAAGAAATGCTTATTTACAATAATGGAAACTTGATTAGAATAATAAGAAATATCAATCAGCACAATCATCACTTATTTCTTTGGACATTCCAATTTACCACTTCAAAATGATCAGTTAGACGTAGTTTTCATCGAGTTAATTAGTAAGTGAATTTAGAATATCCATTTGCAATTTTTTATAGAAGTTAGAAATTAAGGTTAATTCAAATTTGATAGATGAATACGTAAAGTTAAATTTTGACATACTAGTCTGTAAAGTTTTACTTTTAAAATTATTTTATTAAAATTGTTGGATAGTAAATTCGTAAATTTAGGGAGGCCCCAAGATTGCGATTGCCTCAGGGCCTTCACATGACTTAATCCGGCACTGACAGTGATTTGCGCTAACATATTTTTCACAGGTCACCTTTCGTGTTCCGGACTATACAGTTGAGTATATGTAGTACGTTCGCAAATTTAAACTGAATTTAAGTTATTTAAGGGACGCGATTATTGCGGTTAAATTCAAGTAAGCTTTTTTCCGAACTATTTTGAGTTTTATGTATTACTACTAACTCGTGACTATAAACAATTTAAAAGGATATTACATCTACTTGATTTAGTTTATGCGCAGGACGAGTAAAACTTACCCACTTCGCTGGAGGTTGAATTATGTACTTTAAACACACACAAATTGAATCATTTGCTCAAAACATTCTAAAAGTAAGTATACCTACATAGTTTTGTATGCAGAATTAAATGGTATTACTCTCATATTCGAATCTTTGTCAATACTTGGTATCTTACTTCAAAAATCATAATGATTCATTTTATCAAGAAGTTGAAAATTTTCAAATATATATATATCACGGCATTTCTGGGTGTGCCAGTATCTACAACACATGTAGACATCGGTAATGATGACGATATATTTTACCGTGTGGGCGCTTATCAGGCGTCACCTCACGAGCACTCATAACTGGTGTGGAGAGTGCACCACAGGGGTCACTTTTGTGCCATTTAAAATTGGAAATATTTGGCGTCTGTCGGGATCGAACCCGGTTCCCCCAGGTTCCCGACCAGACACTTAGGTACGCGGCCACGGGACCCCATATATATCTAGATATTTTTGTTGCGTTGGAATTGTCAAACCGCAGGTCCATATCTCTTTTTGTTGTCGGCATATTTGCATACAAATATAAGTTTGACCCAAAAAATGCCCATTCATGACTATAGCAGGTTTTCGCAGTTATACAGACAAACTGCGGTTAGTCGGTTCTGCACGGTGAACTTTATTATTTTTGGCAGCAGTACTAGTTAGTGATGCACTGCGAGGCGAGAGTACTCTCGCATCTCGCCTCGCCTCGCATTATTATGCGAGGCGAGAGCGAGAGCGAGATTGCGTTTTAAAATGCGAGGCGAAATCGATATAACAACTGCGAGAAGCGAGAGTCTCGTGAGAGTCTCGCGAGACTCTCGCAATAAATAGACAAAAAACGGAAAAATAAAATATTTTCTGAAATAATTTTTAATTATTTAAAAAATACATAAAAGACATGTATATTATATAAAAAATAAATGTATTGTATTTCGGTCTAGGCAAATAAAATAATAAAGGAACTACAAATAAAATAAATATATTCGTACTGTTTTGGAAGCAGGTGCACATAAAATTCTCTATGAACTTGAACAAATAACAATCTTACTTACTAAATACAGAATTATAGACAGATAACAAAATAATAAAGAAGTCCGAATAAAGTAAATATACAGGATATCCAGGATAACTTTTCCAACACAGGGATTTCGAGAACTATAAGAGATACGAAGTCGGTTTAATTAGACAAAAGTTGCCCCATTGGGAGACTATTTTAATAGTATTTTGTCATTTGAGAAAAAATACATAGGTCACTAAATATAAATAAATGTAAATTTTGCAGTTTTTTTATTTTTGCAAATATCTTTCAAATGTGAAATAATATTGGATTTTAATTTGCACATCTTTAAGACACTTTTTTATGTTCTTTCGAATGACGATGCTCAATTTTTTTTTATCACTATTAGTTTTCGAGTTATGATGTCAAAGTTTTAATTTTTATATGGACGTCATATTGGAAAGTTGCACCATTGAAAAGAGAATTTTTTTAGCTTTCCAGTCATGTGTAATTTGTCTGTTTTCATTTGTTTCAAACATCGAAAATACAACAATTTCTAAATTTATAGGTTAAAAACAATGGTTGTTGCATAATGTTGCAATGAAATAATTGAAAAATACAATTGGGAATAACAATTTGATTATTTTCATTGATAGTTTCTTTAATTAATTCGCAAAATTTTATAGTTTTAATATTTTTACTTGGACGTCATAGTAGGCAATGACATTTATAGCGAAATTTAAAAAAATGTTTCAATGCTATGTATGTTAGAAATCTGGCTGACTAGCCCTTGCCTTTGTGACTGATTCTGACATTGCAATAAGATCGAAAATCACTAGGATAATTTGGAACGTCTTCTTATGGCGAAATACATAGCATGACGTATATATGCATTGCGCAAGCGCTATTTTTATAGCGAAACTCTCGCGAGAGTCTCGCGAGACTCTCGCGAGAGTCTCGCGAGACTCTCGCGCGAGAACGAGACGAGGCACAAAAAATTTTGCGAGAACGAGAGCGAGATCGAGATTACAGATCCAGAAACGAGGCGAGATCGATATTTCATATTTCTCGCCTCGTCTCGCCTCGCATGCATCACTAGTACTAGTACTACATACTTCACCAGTTAGTAGATAGGAACCGAGCTACCTCATTTCCGATTAAAAAATCCTTAAATCTGCATTTGGATCTGCTAAATTTGAATAGAAGATAATATAATGATTTTGTCCATACAATAGTATTTTAACATGAGGCGGTGAGATACTCTAGTTTATCGCAACTGCCGACCAACCTATTCTAGTTTTCACTTTCCAGAACCTAGCAGACGCATCCCGGCCTGCGTACAGCATGCGCTTCGCCGGGCCGAGGTCACAGACCATGCAGTCCATGACAAGCAACTCCCGCTCTTCCCCTAGAGCTCCCCACAAGCACGTTAACGGGGACCCGACAACTTTCACCCTTGCCAGCCCCAGCATCGAGGAAAGCAGTCTCAGTTAAACTACGCGTAACCGTACAGACTGAGGACCATCAAGTCTAGACAGGTCAATTATAGTAACAGAATACTGAACACTGAGTACAGAACGGTAAGATTACAGATAGGCATAGGTATGTACGACTATAGGTTAAGATAGGGAAGGAAATGGTAATAACTGCTACAATTACAGTAATATGGACATTACTATTTCGTGTTTTATAATATATATTTGCTGTAAGAGTGAAAGAGTTTTACAATTATTTATAATACAACTATAAACTCATTTACAACATATTAATACAGGTTCCAACATACCATAAATTGTTTTACTAAACATTTATGCCAATAAGAGTTTTACAGTACACAACAAGTAGATAGGATATGGGGTTTCTGGCGCAGATAACGATCTAAGATTGATGTCATAGATAAGATATTTTAAAGATAAAAATTGATGACGTCACGAGATTTTAAAGATAAGGATTTAGTGACGTAATACAACAAGATGGCTGCCATGTGACGTAATACACGATGGTGATAAGAACTGATAAAAACCTCTTGAAGAAATCTCAAAAACTGATAACAACGTCTTGAAAAAATGTTACAAACTGATAACAACATCTTGAAGAAATCTTAAGAACTCTTGAGAACCAACTTCAAGATGTTCTTAAAATCTCAAGGTTCCATAAGAACGTTATAACATCACCATCGTGTATTACGTCACAAGGCAGCCTTCTTGTTGTATTACGTCACTAAATCCTTATCTTTAAAATCTCGTAACGTCATCAATTCTTATCTTTAAAATCTCTTATCTATGACATCAATCTTAGATCGTTATCTGCGCCAGAAACCCCACATCCTATCTACTACAACATATTGAAGATCATTAAGTTCAATTTATTAATATAAAAAATAGTTAAAAAAATCCCTAAACCTTAACTAAAATTGCTAAAACTAGATACGTATTTCGGCAACTAAGTTTGTGTTTGTGAACAAGAGTGTATATGATGTTCATATCGCATGAGGAAAAAGTTTGAGGATTCCGTTCAATTATCCGAAGGTGATAGATATTCCACTCGAGTTGTACAGCATACGACTAACGGGAAGGAAAATTCGAACTGCAGAAATTTTAAATTTTATTGAACATCATTTATTTATTTATAAGAAGATACCCACACAACAAGACAAGCCCAATAACTGTGTATACAAAAAAAAACTCGACGTCATTGTCAGAACAATTACACATAAAAATATTTACATACCTATATTAAATTAAATTAAGTGAGTGAAAAATAACAATAGAAAAAATTGTTTTAATAGTTTTTATGCATTATTAATTATTTTATATACTTATTACTTCCAATTTTTCTAATTCATTTAGCTTATGATTACACTTCATTTAAATATTAAATCATTCACACTCTTCTTTTATATTTTGAAATTAATTCCATGTCTAAAGAATAACATTGACTAGTCAAATGTGAAATTTCATACCGTTCTGGTTTTAAAACTTGTGCACTTTGTTGTATACCCTTTCAAGTTTCAATACAAATAAATATTTCAAAAACTTTACATTTTTATACGTTTTTATTACTTACAATTAGGTAATTAAAAATATTACAGGTAAATATTATTAAAATTATATCCGTTCAGTTAACTAAAATTGCATATATATATATATATATATATATATATATATATATATATATATATATATATATATATATTCTTCAGATTGCGAAGAAAAAAGTTCAAAAAAATATTTTTTTGTATCTGTTGTCACTTTTGACGCTTCTTGAATTTCTGTCATAACAATAAGCATTCCTTTATTATTTTTTTTATTTTCAAAATCAGTTCACGTTTCAGGAAAAATTGCAAGCAATGAGCTGAATCATCGTATCGTTTTGCAATTTTCAGAGATAGATTTTACTCATTTATTATTTATTATTAATAATCCTTACAACTTCGATATTTTGTGTCATTGAATAGACTTTAAGAAAAGATTTGGATACAGAGAAATGGCTTAGACTATAAAATACTAGACAAATTTATAAATTCCTTCCTTTAAATTAATTTAATTTATTTAATAAATTATTTATGCATTAATTCAAATATTTAAATATATATCTATATGCACGTCGGAAGAGCTTATTTTATTTTTAAAATTTCTATTTAATCTCTATAGCTTAAAATTATCAGGAAATTGGATTTAAATATTTACCATACGTATTGTATATAAATAATTAAAATCATCATTTGTATCAAAACTTAAAGATGGTTCTAATATATACTGGGTGTCCCAACCAATCCTTGACATAGTAACTTAGGGCAAAACAGTTTATTTTTTCTACAAATTTTATCTGTCCCGTAAAATATTATGGGGTGCTTTATACATAGAATTTTGAAGAATATTTCTTTTAATTTTTGAATTTACACTTTTGGTAACCGAGTAAACTTAATTTAAAGTCGCGGTAAAATTAGTATGTGATTATGTCAAAAAATTCGAGTTATCTGTCAAACACCACTTCTACTTGGTTTGATAGAAAAGTAACGTACATTTTTTGAAATTATCGCATAATATACTTTGTTTTTAAACTATTGACAGTGTTTTAAAAATTTGGCGCTGAGATCAACGCTTGTGAGTGTCTGTTCCGCAGACGGTTTTACATGGTTGAACAAAGGTGGAAAATGAAATTTCGTCTGCAAAACAGCCATTCAAACGCGTAGGTTTCAGCGTCAAACTTTTACAACACTGTCTATAGTTTAAAAAAAAAAAAAAAACTATACAGAGTCCGATCTTCAACCGTTTTTGAGAAAGAGGTTATTTTTACTAGAATCAAAAGGCGGATTTATAATTTATTTATAATTTTTAAATGTACCTATTCATACAAAAATATATAACAAAAATAAATGAAAATGAACGCATGCGCACATATAAAAGTACGCTGACAGATGATGAACGTCATAACCCGACTTTCATTGGAATAGAGTTTATTAATAAAAATGTTCAACAATAGTGACAGCAAAGAAGTTATGAGTTTAGTTTTAAACATGTTATTGCAATAAAAAAACCGTAAAAAGAAACGATATCGGAGATACATAATGTCAACCAGTTGATCAACTCAAATTCTCGTCCCTGTCATGTCGTACACGCATGCGCCATTTATAATTTTCATTTATTAGATAAAAGTTGGCCATCTTTAAAAATAAATGAGAATGAGAGATAAATGAAAACGTAAATGAAAATGGTATATGCATGGCTACATAGGTTTACATACATTTATCTTTTAAATGAAAATTAAATTAAATTAAATGTAAATGAAAATGGCTGCATAAATCCGCCTAAAGAAAAACTGACAAATATGGAAATGGAACAAAATTTTGTCATTAAATAGATTATAAAAAATACAATAAAATTTTATATGAAACATTTTTTCACTTTCTAATAGTTACGAAGTTATTTGAAAACTGAATATTGGTCAAGGTCGCCACATTTGTCTTAGTACAAGTGTTCTATTTCTAAGATGACCACTAAAAGGTAAACAAAAAGTCTCATTTAATCAAAGTCGTAACTCGTTCAGTTTTTGAGATACCAAAGGTAAAACCGGAAAAAACTCATTTTTCGCTGGCTTATATCTCGGAAACTACTGATGATTGGACCCAGCTTTTTTTACTCATTTTGGTCTATACTATACGCCCTTAAAATTTCCGAACACTTTTCTTTGACACCCTAGATCTATTTTATTATGACTTATTATGGCGTAAATTCAAAAATTTTGGCATTAAAAAATTTAAAATTATATGCTCTAAATTATATGTATAAAACTCGCCATAAAATCTAACAAGATAAAATAATATTTGAAAATCTGCTTTCCGTTTTAAATTGCTATGTAAATAATTGGAATAATACTGCCTTTTTTTTAGTTTAAGTTCTGTATTTATTTATTATTAAAACCCAACGTTTCGGCACCATAAACTGGTGCCTTCTTCAGGGGAAAACATTGACATAAATATGTGAAATAATAAAAACAACAAGTAACCAAGGTAACAAGAAAAGTTCGTAAATGTTACTTTTTTTATGTATACAATTTTCTAGACAATATATGCATGCTCGGCAATAACTTGGACGGCGAACATGCATCTTCTCAGGAAAAAATCTCCTTTTGCCAGAGGAAAAACCGTTCCAAAAACAGGCAGAGAAGTGATCTGTATAACTCAGAGACGCTTTATCGGTAGCGAAATACCGCAGCCGTACTCTTTATTAACAGATGTTAGGAAAAGTCTAGAAAAAATTGTATACATATTACAACATATTTAATATTGGAAGCCATGAGCGACTAAGTTCTAATCCGTCACAATGATTGAGATTGATATTTCTTGTTTT
This sequence comes from Ophonus ardosiacus, assembly GCA_943142095.1. Taxonomy (NCBI): domain Eukaryota; kingdom Metazoa; phylum Arthropoda; class Insecta; order Coleoptera; family Carabidae; genus Ophonus; species Ophonus ardosiacus. Next base: position 42,839,936 of record OW964833.1, on the reverse strand, counting down.
ATAAATCTCAATGGCTTCTCTAATTAATCTGTTGTTAAGTCGAATAGGTCTTGCAATAATTTTCGTATATTCAAATTTAATTTGGTGGAATTCTTCCAAGGCATGTTCTGCAACGGACGATTTCTCAGGCTGGTTCAATCTGATCGATCGATGTTGTTCGCTCAGTCTTGTAGAGACAGTTCTACCAGTCTGGCCGATGTAAACTCACCCGCAGACACATGGAATTCTGTAAATCCCTGATGATTGAAGAGGGATGACGTCTTTCACTTGTTTAAAAAAAAAAAAACTAAAAAAGGTAGTATTATTCTAATTATTAATATGAGTTCTGAAAGATATTTTAATAATTTGCTATGTAAAGTTTGGGACACCTGGCGTATTTAACACAAATTTGTTTTAATAAATTTTATAGGATTTGTGCATGTTTTTCTGGAACAATAAGCTAATACGATATATTGCGAATTTTGAATAACAAACGAGCTCTGCCACTGCCATTATCTTGTGCCGATTTCAAACTTCATTGTTGTTTATTTTACTGAATAGAAGGAATATGGATATGAAACAAAAGCGATTTCATGTGTGTATTATTGTATAGTTGTTTTATGTTCATGTTATTTGTCATTATCTTCATATATGACATGTAAAAGCTGAAGTTCTAAATACATTACAAAAGAAATCATATATTTGCAAATTTCATTTGCATCTGTATGAAATATCTCATATTATACACCATTGATGTTTAATTGTTTTATGTTTCTCGATGTTTTCCATCTATCGCAGACACACTAACAATGCTTTATATGTTTAAACAAATATTTGTGTCATTTAATAATGAATGTTAACTTAAATATAATAATTGTTTGACGTCTTAATGTACCCTCATTACCTCTACACATCAGAAACATAAACTCAAAATAAAGAAAATACTTGCATACGATTTTTACAAACAATAATTAATTATATATTTGAAAGGTACGTTTAAATTCTTAGCAATAATAATTTTTAATGACATTACAAGCAATAAAACAAATGAAAAACACTTGATTGTTTCATAGAAAGAAGTTTATTTACTTTGCTCATGTTTCGGTTGTTACACCATCATTTTTCTTTGAAACAACCAAGTGTTGTACATTTGTTTTATTTAAAATGTTTCAACAAGTACCGACAACCATGAATTATCGTATATACAAGCACTACATGCAAAAATCATGAGGTGTAACCACGAATGTAAAATTACCATAATATATTTTTTGGTAAATTACAGTAGTAAATTACCATTTAAATTACTGGGTAGGTAATTTAAAATTAGAGAATTTTAAGATAACATCAAAATAAATTGCGTGAACGCTGAAGCTCATTTTGACTTCAATGCGCATGCGTACGTATTTTTTCACGGTATGTATATAGCATTTAACCTGATTTGTCCAGAAATAGCTTCCGTCGAAAACTACTTTATATTTGACATTAAAGCACACATAACCTAACTTTTAGAGAAAGATAGCTGTATCGTTTTAGTTAACAATATAACGTGTATGTGAAATGTCAAAATATATTTTTATGTACAAAATAACGTTCACGTTATCTGAAATTTTAACGTACACGCTTAGACGTTATGAGAAAACTTTCTATTATATATTACCATAATATATTTTAATTTGCCGTAACGTAATAAGAAAATACCGAATAGAAATTACTGTGCGTGCAGAAATTTACAAATAAGTATTTTTTTACATACATAATTACAAAATTAAAATCGTAATACATTTATAATACCTACCGAGAGTTTTTTTTTTATCAGTGAACATGGGTGTATGTCATTATCATAGTTACCTCTAAAATAATTGACAGCAATATATTATCACGTTTTTTTTTTTTAACTCAACAATGGACAGCATTAAAAGAAAATCAGAACAAGTAAGGTAATTAATAATAAGAAACATTAAATTATACAGTTAAATGAAAATAACAATACTCTTTCTATAAAAAGAATTTCTGAAATTGACGGATGACAGTTTGATGACTTTCCTATGTTCAGTTTTTCTTTTTTTAACCGATAATACATTCCTGTCAATCATTTTAAATCTAACTATGGTAATTTTCACTGATAAAAAAAACTCCTGGTATGTATAGGTAAATATTAAAATATGCAAATGTTATGTCAAACATATAACAGGAAAAAATCGCATATCTAATAATGCAGTAGATGCTATAAAATCTGTATAGAAAAAAATTAAACTGTTTAAGTTAATTTATCAATTTGAAGTGTTTTTATTTTCAATGATCATACAGGTTTGGAATCATCAGAAAAATAAAACAATAACTCTTTATTTTATATTTATATTTCTTGCAATATTTCTTTTTAGTATTAACATAGATGGAAAATAAAGATTTTTAGTTGCAACAATTTTAGGTGGACGTGTCTAATGCCTGTATACAATAGACACCTTGATAGCTGTTTAGGTATCCCCTCTACATACTAATATGCACCGGCACCGCACAATATTATAAATATTTGGCAAAATCTTGGTAATTTCTCTTGTAATTTACAGTAAACAAAATTTGATAATTTATGGTAATTTACTTGCTAATTTCCCACCTCGTATTTTACACTTTTACATTCTTGAGTTTAACCATTTTGCAAAATAACCAGCGACTTCGAATTTTGGACAACAAAATCAGCCAAAAGGTTAGATCCTAATTAATCAAAAGCGAAATATATAATAATAAAGCAGTAAAGGGCTCACATCAGCCAGTTTTACATATAACTGTAACCGTAAAATTGCATGTCAGCTTAAACCCTGTAAAGCCCAAGCTTTCACTTCAAATTGAAATTGAATTCACATGTGCGTTGTATTCGCCATATTTATCTCAACATAGGGACAGTAAACACTATTTAGAACTATAGTAAATGAAACCATATTATTCATATTATGTCTCACCGAAACAGGGAAAAAGTGATTGTAAATGGCATAAATTTATAAATGGCACAATTTCCACTTTTGTAAGGCCCAGTTGCACCGATACCACTTAAGAATTTAAGTTTAGTTTAGACTTAAGTTTAGTTTTATTTCGTTGCACCGTGCGCTAAACTCTCCATTGACATCTTAAGGCTTCCATAAATTAAAGCCTTCGAAATTGACGGTTTATCTTGCAAGTAAGTAGTGAGGTTATATTAAATGGAAACGTTTTTAATTTCTATCAGAATTATTGAAGTTATTGATTTTATTGTCGATGATGACGATTTAGATGCATTGGATTTAATTTTATGCGGAATACCAAGGCAAATATACGACAGATCTGATCATTTTCATACTCTTTCTGATCATGCTTTTTTTCAACGGTTTCGATTAACCAAATATACAGTATTGCAATTACTGATTTTAATAGAATATAATATTGAATTTTATAACGACATGTAAGTATTGCATTCATTTTTCTTTCAATGTTTTACTTATTAATTTAATTAGTTGTCATTTCGTGTTCGCTCTTTTTTCGTCTGATACAATTTTTGCTAAAAACAAAGAATATTTTTAATTACACTTCAATTTTAAAAACTATAATTCTATTTGAATCGAACTTACCCATATAACATCCAAACTTTAACACATACAAAATATATAAATTTTATTTTTCTTGTACTAAAAGTACAATTTAAACAGCTTAAAAATATATAAACTCCACTTACTTAAGGCTTTTAAAAAAAATATGTGTGCAACAGTAGATAAAAATTAAGTGGTACTTAATGTAAGTTCAGTTTTAAGTGTAAATTTAAGAAACGTCGGTGCAACCGGGCATAAGTAATGTAAATTAAGGAAAGTCTATAAAGTGAATGTACGTGTACCATAATCAAACTAATGTGATTTGTATTTAAAAATATGTCAGTAAAGCCTGTTTGTCACGATCTATAATTTTGAGCAGAATTATGGACATAATGAGGTCCTCCACTTTTTAATTTTTTTTTTATATAAAACTTTTTCCAAACTGATAAGGATGGAATGGGATCGCGTGGTCGTGTGCGTTTAGTGTCTGGTTGCCAATCTGATGACCCGGGTTCGATCCCGGCCAGTGCAGACTTTTAATCGCACAAAAGTGGTGCACTCTCCATATCAGCTACGAGTGCCCGTGAGGTGACGCCTGGTAAGCGCCCACACGGTATAGTCTGTTCGCTCTTAGCTGAAACAAGCCGATATTTTATTACCCGAATAAATATTACCACAAATAGAAAATCCTCAGGTAGTGTGGAACAGGGACGTATTCGAAATCTGCATAAGTAAGGGAAAATGTCATTATTACAAGTATACAGTTATACTCGTCATAAAATAATCAAATAATGGCAACTTCGTCACTAACACTGGCAAAAGCATTGTCGCCATCCCAGGGCCTCCATATTTCCATATTTAAAATTTCACTTACAACCGCTGCTAACTAATGTTACATGTAAACTGAGTTAAGACGAAAGAAAACCGGGATTATAAAGGAACGAAATTCAATCAAGGGTGACTTAAATGAATAGTAGATTAAATAATTCCTAGAAATTATGATGATGGCCAAACCCGAAAACAATGTCATTAGCCGAAAACGTCTTTCCAGGTAATTCTTAATTATACCTATTCAATGATAATACCTAGCTGTAAATACATTTCAAAATAATTTCAAAAAATTCTCTTAAAAATTTACAAACGCATATATCAAAACGAACTGAATACAATCCTTGTTCATCACTCCATTTACAACTGACCGCCGTTTGATGAACAAAGGCTCAAGAAAGTGGTTTATGGTTTATGGTAATAACTATTGGGGTAATAAATTATCGGCTTGTTTCAGCTAGGAGCGAACAGACTTTAAAATATATCATCATTACCGATGTCTACATGTGTTGTAGATACTGACACACCCAGTAATGGGTAATATGCCGTGATGATATATTTATATAAGGATTTGTAGTTTTAAAAACTTGGATGTTGACGTGTGTCCTAAATTATAACACACAAGAAATAAATTGTCATTGGCCAATAGGCACCGCACCGAATGTAAAAAAATAAAATATTTTATTAAATTTGTAACTGTAAACATTAATCAACGACCGCAATAATTATCAAAATTTCGACTGTTAGTTGCCAGATGTTACAATACACTGCGCATATTAAGTGCGCACTTTCTGTCCATAAAAATGGAACTCGTTTTAATTTTGTGGGCAGAATAAATTTATACAGAATTATAGATCGTGATATACGGGCTTTAGATTAATTTGTTAATTTATTACTACCATATCTAAAACCGGCTGATTTACTGGTATATTATTATATACTCCAGCCACGTTTAGAGCCGGTAAAACTAGAAGTGGCCGGTTATTTCGTAAAATGACCAGACTTCGATTATCCTTCCGCTGTCTGTGATCTGCAAAGTTGATCGATCGATTTCTAAAAATGTCTCAAACAATCTTTTAACCAATGTTACTGAGTTTATATTTACTAACTGCGAAATGCAACACTAAAGCCCACATATTAGTCAAATAATTCTATCCTAGTCTGTTAGCTGTGCATAAGACAAGCAAAATTCATATGAAATTGATAAATTTTAACTTCTTAAATCTTTAGTAAAGTCATATTCCCATCTACGAATATAGAGTGTTAAAAATAAGTGTAACGAATTATGAGGGCATATAGTACTAGCCAAAATGAGTAAAAAAGCTTAATCAACATGAGTCCGATCTTCAACTTTTTGAGAAAGAGGCCAAATTTTGTGTATGTCAGTAAATAGACCATACAAAAACAATGAAATTTTATGTGAAACATTTTTTTCACTTTCTAATAGTTACGAAGTTATTTGAAAACTAAATATTGGCCATGGTCGCCACAACATTTGCCTTCGTACAATTATCCGATTTTTTTTTTTTTTTTTTTTGAAAAACAAGCAGCCCTCACCTTCGGGTAATGGCGAGGAACGCAGAGTTAAGAAATATAATAATTATGTGCTGTAATTGAATATTGACATTTTTAACAGACATTGGCAGATTTTCCGTATACACTGTGCTTATGATGCAAAAAAAGTTAAGTCAGCATGTTATTAATTATAACTAATATTTTATTGTAGGTGCCGTCAAAAGTTTCATAAAGGTATGCAAGTATTTTCGTCATTTTGAAAAATCAGGTGTACCACTTGTGTTTAAAACTTATAAAAAAAATACAAAAATATATTTGTCGTTTCGCACTTTGATTCAATTAACAATAAATATATGTTTATGGTCATATATTTACTGTACTTATAATTATTATAAAACGGCTGGAATATTTTGACAGAAAATTTTATGAAAACAGAATATGAACTGATTTGAGTATGAAGTTAAAATTGCTTTTTAAAATATATTTAATAAACAATTTGATTTAATAACTAACTTATCATTCTTAGATATCTTCAAAAACAAACACCTGAATTTAACAAATATGAAACAAAATTTAACACATTTACAATTTGAATAAAATAAATATTTATAACATTCTCCAAATTAAGAATGGTTTTATTTGAAACAGAGAAATCTACGCAATATTAATTACCTATATTTATGTACCTATTTGTGTACAAGGTAGAACAAACTGGAGTTGCTTGTATGAAAAACTTTATTATTTATTGTGGGTCTTTATGGGCATACTTTTTGAGGCAACTTTAATAGGTACTACAGGAATTTTCGATCCTTTTTTTTTTTTTTTTTGAGCTACAGACTAAAACTTGATATCTCATATCTCGCTTATTATAAAGATAAAGAAATAGTGTTTACATAATTTTTAAAATGTAACAAATCTATGTTCTTTTCACGAATTATTAACTTTTTGGGGTAAAAAATTAAATTTATTAAGAAACAAATGAAATATTAATTACAGATCATTTGTTTATTTTAATTCTACATCTATTAATAAAATTCTATAAAAAAACTGTCAATTATTTTCAGATTAAATGGTTAATTTTTCATCGGTGTTGTAGTTCGAAAAATGTGGTATAATACGCTTTCTGAAGTATATACAATACATTAGAAAACTTAGTAAAGAAAATAATATGAAAAATATTATGTTTGTGTTACATCTCGAGAATTCAGTTTTAAAAAAAATCTAATTACACCGCCTTATTCTATATAAAAGCCGTATAAAAATTATATAAACATTTTTTATTTATCTTTTATAATAAGCTAGATATGAGGTATTTTCTAAATCATCGAAAATCAATTTTTAGCCTGTAGCTCGAAAACGAAAGACGATCGGAAATTTATGTTGTGGCTATTAAAGTTGTCTTAAAAAGTTGATCTACATCAATTTCCTGTAGCTTGTATAATAAGAAAGGTTTTTCATAAAACAAACTCGAATTTCTTCCACCCTGTACATTCGTGGCCAAAAAATACCGAACACTTTGATTTTAATTTAATTTTGGTTTAATTCCCAATTAAAATATTGGCGGAACTGGCCATAACAGGCACTAATGAATAGCCAAAGGATAATTGAAGAATTTATTATTATTATTATTATTATTATTATTATTAATAAAGTTTTGAAAACAAACAATTTCGCACGAATTTAGTTTTTTCTTAATAAATACACTATTTTTATATTCTAATATAATAATAAATAAACCCATATATCGTTTATTATTATTTGATAAAAAAAAAATATTTTAAGTGAGCGGTTTTTTTTTTGCCACGAGTGTATTACATTTTTAAAAACTCTCTTACTGTTAAAAAATGTTTACTGATGAAATGAATGACATTTGTAAAAACGTTTACGTTGTGGCTATTAAAGTTGTCTTAAAAAGTTGATCTACATCAATTTCCTGTAGCTTGTATAATAAGAAAGGTTTTTCATAAAACAAACTCGAATTTCTTCCACCCTGTACATTCGTGGCCAAAAAATACCGAACACTTTGATTTTAATTTAATTTTGGTTTAATTCCCAATTAAAATATTGGCGGAACTGGCCATAACAGGCACTAATGAATAGCCAAAGGATAATTGAAGAATTTATTATTATTATTATTATTATTATTATTATTAATAAAGTTTTGAAAACAAACAATTTCGCACGAATTTAGTTTTTTCTTAATAAATACACTATTTTTATATTCTAATATAATAATAAATAAACCCATATATCGTTTATTATTATTTGATAAAAAAAAAATATTTTAAGTGAGCGGTTTTTTTTTTGCCACGAGTGTATTACATTTTTAAAAACTCTCTTACTGTTAAAAAATGTTTACTGATGAAATGAATGACATTTGTAAAAACGTTTACTGTCTATATTACCATTTCCTTCGTCTTCAATTATTTCTTTATAAATAGAAGTAGAGTAATAACTTAACAATAATGAAAACATACGACGAATTCGTTGGTAGTATACTTATTTAACAGTATTCTATATGTGATGTGCAATTGTTGTATAAATGACTGATTTAATGTATCAATTTAAAAAATTATTGCTCATTTAAGATAGATGTAGAAATGAACTTAAGTGTTAGACGTATATCTATGATGTTTCTATATTTGTTACTGGCTTTGTGTCCAATGTCAAACAGAGCGAAGAAAATATGAGATTTACATTTTTAATTCACTTAAATTTACAGTTCCCTTATATTTTATTAGAAAAATCTAAAACTAGCTGAATTTATTCATGAAAATTATTATTGTTGATCAATTTGTTTAGAAGTGTAAATATGTATTATATTGAAAAGTGTAAATTACAATGAAAAAGGGGTAAGGTTTACGTTTTATTTTAGTTGAAATCAATGTTTGTATATACGTTTTATAGAATATATCAAAACAATCCATAAAACAGTGAATAATTATGTTCACGAAAAATAAAGGCAAAAATTTCACATGGAACTATTTTTGTTGAAATTTGACGGTTACTTTTTTATTTCTGTATGAAAGAACAGATTTAGCATCTGCAAAATAAAATGTAACAGTTAAAATATTTTTTCCGTTGATCAATTTATGGGATCCATTAATGCATACAAATTCTTTTATTAATGACCCTTAATAACGGATGATTTTCTGTTAAAGAATGATTTTAGTATAAATACGTTACTAACCTACATTTTTATCATGGTTTAAAATTAGATTTTCTTCAATTTAATAATTACCATGTGTGTTAATTGGCGATTAATTTTCTTTACAATTAACATGTCTCGATTATACAGATATTTATTTTTGGCGTATTAAACGTCTTATCTTTCTACATTCTCGAAGAATACCTGAAACCTAAAACGCCAAATAAAAATTAAAAATAAAACAAAAGTGACGACTGCGGTTCTGAAATATTTACACCGCGATAGCAGTTAAAGATTAAATGATATACCGAGAGTTTTTTTTTTATCAGTGAACATGGCCGTATGTTATTACCATAGTTACATTTAAAATGATTGACAGCAATGTATTATCGCGTTTTTTTTAAAACTGAACATAGGACGTGACATTTAGTGTAGTTGTCAAAGTCATCAAATTGTTATACAATCAAAATGTGTACAGAAACTTGTCGTAGACTCATGTTATAATTATACCAATTGACAATTTGAACTTTTTCTTCAACTGTATACATTTTGAAATGACAATTTGATGACTTTGACAACTATAATACATTCACTGTCACTCTCTATGTTCAGTTTTAAAAAAAACGCGATAATACATTGCTGTCAATCATTTATGTAACTATGGTAATGGCATATGCCCATGTTCACTGATAAAAAAAACTCTCGGTATGTATATATTTTAGCCTAATTAGCGTTACTTTACTTGTTATTATATATCTAACTATACAACATTTACCTCACAGGTACACTTTCATATAGGCTTCTCTTTTTGTCATATATGTAAATTAATATCATACATATTCACATGTTGAACTTTCTATAAAAACGTAGGTGCCTACCTACATTCTTATTTTCATTCATTATTATATTGTTACTCAAAAAAAAAAATGTTTTTAATAAATACAGATTTGGTAAAATTTTATTAATATATACTTTCATATTTGAACTTGAGAATAAAATCACCATTTTCACATTTTTATTAAAGATATGAGATAAAGTTATATATTAACTTTTCTCAATAAAATTGTGAAAAAGGAAAATGATTTGGAAACCTCCTACGAGAATCTATAAAAATATACAGTTGCGTGCAACAGTTTTGAGCCAAACAGATTTTTAAACCTTATTATACAGGTGTCCCCTGAGGATACCGATAAAGTTTTACCATGTATTCTAGGGATTTTAAAAATAAGGGATTTTCATTTTCGATGTTTACCGCATATAATTATTGTATTCACGGTAACGTTAACGCTAAAAACAACACAAAGTCATAGCCGCACTTTTCACCGAAACATAACCTCAACACATACACAATGTGTGACGTTAAACGCTCGCTATTCCATCGCACATAACGTGTCTCCTTATTCATTTAACGTGAACCTTATTAGTACGCATGCGCATTCGGGCTGTGACGCGACTTTAAAGTGCTAGTTATTTTTACGTTGAAGCTGCAATAACTCTCTAATAACAGATGCGAATACAATTTGTTATATTTATTTTTTGATTTTCAACATTTTTGCCCGAATTTACTTTTTTCCATATTTCTTTATAAATAAAGTGATTGTTACACATTTTTCAATTTTTAATCTTACTTTAGATATTACTGCTTCATTCCATAACAAAAAAATCATAAATAAACCCATATTTATTACATTACAAGTCAATACAATTTATTTTTTTTTGGTGTCCGTTTTTTTTTGCCACGATTGTAGATAATGGCACACCCAGTAATGGGTAATGTGCCGTGATGATACATTTATTTATTTTTGAACGCTGTTCAAAAGACACATTTACATGACCCTAGACATTAGGCGTGTTTCTTCGGACTGTGATTATCCTTAATAATGATTTGTTCAATAATGATTCCTTCGAATCATGATTAAATTTAATTCCAAAGAAACAGCAAAATTAACTCACATATTTTCCTTACCGGCAGTTATTCATTATATTCATTAAATGTATGGTGAGTCTCAATGTGGCGGTGTAAAAAGTTTAGCTCGCCTTTCATCCCACAAAACCCACATTCCAATATTTCATTGCTTGCTTTTTCCGCCATTTTCAAATATTTTGTTATTTCAATCACAGTGATCTTGCGAAAAGACTGATTCAGAAGGGAAAGGGGAATGGCATATTGTGATCACACAATGAAAGAATAACGATCGAAGAAACAATTTTCTTTTTGATCATGTTCACTTTGTTCAATTTTATCACGAATCACAGTCCGAAGAAACACGCCTATTTTCTTATATTAAACTGGATACCCACGGCGCGATACTGGCGAGCATGGCTCGGCACTCGCCAAGCTACGCACCGTGGGAATAGCTATCTTGCCGTAACTGGAACCTTTCCATTTTTCGGTGTCCCGGACTTGGCAAGCCAGAAGGTAGAAACCATTGAAATATATACTAACTGGAACTCGCATACTCTACCTATCAGCGTACGCTGCACTGAAGCCTCATTGAACAATAATGGCTGGTCCTGTTCGCGCACGTTCGTGCCGAACCGAACCTAGCCGAATAACTCGTATCATAGCTGATCGCTTTGTTTTCATATTATGCTTCATTTATTTAAACATGCGCCACACGAAATAATTTCCGTCTACTCACGAACTGTCTCGATGTTTGCCGACTACTCCAGCAGCAGGCTTTCAATATGCTTTCACAGACACGGTTCGTACGCGCAATCCAGTTAGTATATATTTCAGTGGTAGAAACTTTCCCAAACCAAATATTCGCAGCGATAGCAATTGTCGTCGGCACAGAGACAAATGATAGTCCTCATACCGTTGCGAAACTGCAGCGATTTAAACTAAAAGTTAAATTAGGTTCAACTGAACCTTAAGCCGTAAATTTGAGTTTAAATTAAACCAAACTTAAACTCTCGCGCAGCAGTAATTCCTTATTGTACAACTAAGTTTTTCGAAATCTCAGGTTTATCTTCGGTTTAAGGTAAAACTAGGCTTAAACTCACAATGTACATTCGGCAATTAGAGAAACTTTAATGTTTTGAATTCACAAAAATTAGCATGCAAAAGTACAAACTTGTTTCTTCAGTCCATCCAGTGGTATCACAAATCGTACCTAGATTATCATGTTGATTTCAATAAAATGGAAAATAATACAATGCCATTCATTGTTCTATCAAATATTAATTGATATACATAATTATGGGGTCCCGTGGCCGCGTGCCTAAGTGTCTGGTCGCGAACCTGGGGAAACTGGGTTCGATCCCGACCGACGCCAAATATTTCCAATTTTAATAATAATAATAATAATAATAATACTTTATTACTCAAACTGGTAAAGAACTCTACACAAGTAAATGTACATAATATAAACAACAAAAGACAGAAAAAAAAATGAAAAATTAAACAAAACTATCTCGATCTGCACACATTATGTTATATAAACTACACATAACGTACATAGGTGACTTGCACAGAATATTAGAGTTATATGCAGGAAGGTAAAAACTGTCGTTGCAACGTGAACAGAAACGGGGGACACGAAAATCGATTTTAGATAGCAAAATAGGACTATCAATTTTGTTATGAATGATTTTGTATAGCATAATAATTGATGCATTTTTATGTCTGGTTCTGATGGACTCAATTTCAAATGCCTGAAGTATAGTGTCAGTACTGACAAAATTGTCGGGGTACACACCGTAACATTTAAACCAGATGTATTTTAAGAACTTTCGCTGAAGAGCTATTAATTTAGCAATATGAGCTTCATAAATTGGAAACCAAATTATAAGCGAAAAATCCAGTTTAGACTGTACAAAAGCAAAATGGCACAAAAGTGACCCCTGTGGTGCACTCTCCACACCAGCTATGAGTGCCCGTTAGGTGACGCCTGGAAGGCGCCCACACGGTAATATATATCGTCATCATTACCGATGTCTACATATGTTGTAGATACTGGCACACCCAGAAATGGGTAATATGCCGTGATGATATATTATACATAATTATTTATTTGTTTGATATAACAGGAAAAAATATGAACAAAAATAAAACATTTTTAATAAGTTTATAAATTATGTCCATCTCTACGATTACATTTAAGATAAAAATTTAAGTAAAACTGCAAAATTATTTAATTAATAATAGGTCGTTGTTGTGACATTAAGGGTTTCGAATTTTTTATTATTAAATTAAGTTAAAAATTGTGGTTGTTTTGTTACTAAATGATTATTGATTATAAATTTTTTTTATTTATTACACATTTAATAAATAATTGTCTGTTTATATTTTTGTTCATTATACAAGTAGGTACTATATTATTTTTTACTGTTTTGATAAATTTTCTATATTTTCACACAAATTGGCAAAAGCGATTAAAAGACTTAAAATGTAGACGTAGTTCACCCATTCGCTATTTTCTAAATGAAAATTAAGTGTTCTTGCTTTTTAGCCTAATTTTAAACTAGTAGTAAATTTAAAAAATCCTTATATTTCGTTTCAAATAACAATGGATTAGATATTTAGATGAAAACTCACAATATCAAAAAATTGTCAGTTGTCACTTTTGTAAAATAAAATCGATAGTATACAGCAGTATTCATAGCTCGAAATAATTTGGCATGTGATAAATGCATGATAGCGTTCACATCTCTGTATATTTCATAATTTTTCAGTCATTCTTTAGTTTTTAAATAACATTAAAATTGTTAAAATAAAAATTGTAATAAATGAACATTTTAATAAAACAGCTGCAATTTTGAAAGGCACAAAAGTGATCCCCGTGGTGCACTCTCTACGGTAGAATGTGTGCCCGTGAGGTGACGCCTGGTAAACGGTACAAATATGTCATCATCATTACCGATATCTGTGCGCAAAGTTGATTGGCTTGTTCAATGTTATAAAGTCAGAAAAAAACGTGTTTGTGCAGAACAGATGCTGTTTTAAAGAAAGTGTAAAAAAAATTAAGGGCATATAGTACTGACAAAAATGAGTAAAAAAAAGCTTAATCCACATAGGCCTGATCTTCAACTGTTTCCGAAATAAATGAAAAATCGAAGAAAAACTGACAATGATAGTGATCGAACAAAATTTTGTCTGTCAGTAAATAGACTATAAAAAACAATAAAATTTTATATGAAACATATTTCTCAATTTTTTTTTTTTTAAAAAAAGAACGCATCTAAGATGACCTCTCAAAGGTAAAAAAAAAGTTTTATTTAATTAAAGTCGTAACTCTTATAGTTTTCAAGATAGCAGAGGTAAAATCCGTAAAAACTCATTTTTTACTGCCTCATATCTCGGAAACTATTAAAGATCGGTCCCATGTTGATTAAAGTTTTTTTAAATCAAAAACAATAATATAGGTACCTTTCTTCACAAATAATATTTTTTTATTTTGTGAAGAAAGGTGTATTATTGTTTTTGATTTAATTTATATCTTCACGTTACTCAAATACTTAATTAAACTTTTTTTATTCAATTTGGTCAGTACTATATGCTCTGAAAAAAAATTTACACTTTCTTTGAAACACCTGTATATACAAAAGAAGGTAAAAGGTAAAAATATTGATTTCATTTATTATTTGTTCAATTTAACATAACAAAAACAATTATGTTTATTAACGAAAAAAGTTCCATGTAAACTAACAGCCTCTTATAAAATGACATATTCACTGTCTGTAATTATAGTAATTACTGAAAATGTGCTTTGAGTGGATTAAAATAAGTCATCTTATAAATGACCTCCTGAAATCAGTTGTTATTCTTCCCGGAATTGATAAATAGCCCAGACCTACAAGTACAGAACAGAATAGAAGAGCTGATATATTTACAATACTCAGTTAAAATTGTATGTAAAAATTATTTTTGTATCAATTCTGACATAATTATTTGCAATAACAGATAATATTTACATATTCAAGCGACAATAAATCAATAAAATATTTATTACTCAAGTAAAAAATTCATTAAGCAGAAACAAATACCTCTTTTGTTTAAACTACTGTTCAAAAGAGACAATAATGTATAACCCAAGCCATTGGCCTAAAGGTTACATTACTTTTAGAAACAAATCTAAGTTTATTATAGTTCATTGCACCAAAAGCAAAACTCAATGAATCACCACAACATTACAGTGGCGTAGCCAATTGGGGGTTTCGGGTTTAAACCCTCCCCATTGAAAATATTAATACATATTTTATTTTAATGAATAAATAATAAATTTTATTTTATACTAAATAATAGCTTTGTTCGATGACATGTACTAGGCCGCCCTAGTGTTAACTTTCTTACACTAACATGTTTTATGAGAAACGGGCAGCTTCTGGCAGGTTGTTCGATGACAAAAATTTTAAGAACTAGTGCTCACGTTTCTGACCTGACTCGCGAGGTGGTGTAGAAAGTGCAGAGTAGGAGTGGGGGTAACTAAATGTTGTTCGGTAGACATTGTAATCCTATCCTATCTACACATCTGTTTATTAACCTAAAATTTTACACATTGAGAAAATAAAATAATGGATTTAGATATAGTATATTCTCTTTGTTTTGTTATATAAAGAATTAATTAATATATCTGTCTCTGAATCTAATCAAGTGATGATTGATCTTCGTCAGAATCGTTTATTAGTTCAAACATTATGCTCTTTAAAACAGACATTTCTGCAGTCACTTCTTTGCAGCTTTATGATATGACTGTGTTTCTAAACAATCTAACCTTTTACACCTTTGGCTACGCTTGGCTTGATTACTTACAACTGAACAAACTTACCCAAATATACACTAGTGTGTTTTATGAAACCACAAGAATTATACTGAACTAGTGTACACTACACTGCATTGCACTATTCTGCTCTGCACTTCAAACACTTCTCATCGAACAGAGCTAATATTTATTGTATACATGGAAATAAATTTAATTTTATAGTGTATAATAATTATTGTATACATGCGATGTTTCTATACCTATGCATTATTTAAATTTACAATAATTTTATATTCACCTATTGGAAACTGGAACATAGTTTTCCTCGTATATCTATTGCTTAAAATCCCCCCCCCCCCCCCTTCACTTTTTATATATTCAATATCCCTCCCCATTTGAAAATCCTAGCTACGCCACTGCAACATTATAAACCATTTCTCGATTGCCAAAAAAAAAACTTAATTTTAATTTTTAATGGTTATGGAAGTATAAAATGATTTTTGTTGTCGAAAGAAAACTATTTTACTAAAGAATTTTGGCAAGAACGCTGAGATTTGTTTATATTTTTTTGTATATTAAATTGATAGCCTAGCAGCGGTAGGTACATCTTTACGATCAGGGCCGGTAATATTAAAACAACATTTGTTTGAGGTTAGAATTTGGTTTTAATTACGTCTATTAGTAATCTGTAAATTATATCCAATTCAAATGTACATTTTATCATTTACAACAATTTATTTAAATATGTTAAACATTTTGACAGTTTGTAATTGTGACATATGTGTATCAGAAATATCCGAAATTATTTGGTATTAAAGTGGGTCAAGTTCAGTATAAAAAAATGTACTTTACACTAATGTTATAAATATCTAGTACAGTTCTGAAATATGTGAGTAATGGACTATACTTGTTTGCTATTGTAAATGTAAATAATGAATTAGTTTTGTTTGTAAATTCAAACACACACAAGGCACAGCATATATATATATATATATATATATATATATATATATATATATATATATATATATACCGGGTGTAACACGAAAACCAGACCATAGGCGTTTAACATGAGAAAATAGTTTTTCCTTGCGCAAAAGTGGCCCATTCATTTTAGACAAAAATGCGTCAAATAAATGTTTTAGAGAATTCAATTCTGTATCTAATTCAATAATCACATTTTCTTTTGAACTTCTCGTAACCGAGAAAATTAAATTTTATAAAAATTAGTTCGTTATAGTGTTAGCCATGGTACTGAAATAAAATCTCAAACAAATGTTATGACATTTTATTTGTCAGAAATTATGAAATATAGTTTGCGTTATAATAATTATAATACTACTTAATTATATGTATCTTACCTTCGTGTGAATAATTCTCTATTTTCAATAATGATAACTCAAACAGAGCGTTTCTGACAGGCAAAATATGTCACAATCTGACACATACGTTTCTAAGGTAAATGCCATTAAATATCTTTGCGATTTTGTTTTAATACCATGGCTAACCCTGTAAGGAAGTAATTTTTATAAAATTTTAAACTTAATTTTCTCGGTTACGAAACACGCAAAAGAAAATACAATTATTGATTTAAATGCAGAATTTAATTTCGTACAATATTTATTTGAAGCATTATTGTCTTAAAGAAATAGGCTACCTTTGGGTAAGGAAAAACTGTTTTCCCATGTTAAACGCCGATGGCCCGCTTTTCGTATTACATCCTGTATATATATATATATATAATTTAAACTTCAAATATATTGTCGATGTTGAAATCAAAAGTCTGTTACTGTTTGAAATTCTAAATTTGATATTAAATCTTGATCATATTTTTGCATCGAATAACATAACCCCGATTGTGTGATTTTGGGAGGTTACTAAACATTTTATTATCTGTGCTTCTATAGATAATCTAAATAAGTGTTGTACACAACTGGATGTGAATCCAGATAGATTTTTATGTACGATAAGAATCATTGTTTTTCTCATAACTAAGTGATTCTTTGATTCGTAACAATGTCGGAAGAACACGCTTTAATACGGTAGCAGATAGAATTATTGTGTGTTTTATCAGTATGCAGTAGTTTCTTAAGCCATAATCTATAACTTCGCAAACAACGATGATATGCATTATTGCATATTTATTTCATTAATTCGGTGTGCTTTTATTACTATATTTAATTTCTTTATGTTTTGCTAAATACGTTACTCATTGTATGTTTTATTATTATTATTATTATTATTATTATTATTATTATTATTATTATTATTATTATTATGTGCTTCAATTTATTCTTTTTGCAATCTTTATTTTCTTGAAAAAGGAAAACAGTTGCAAGAAATTTCATCAATTTTTGAAACATTCGTTTTTATTTTCTTGTCAATTTTTATTACTTATATTTCATACAGTAATAATCTTTCGCTATATATTTCTTACGCCTCGTACAAGCGATGAGAGCGAAAGAGATTGATATAGACTTATGTCATTTATTCTTGTTGCTTTTACTCTTAGGTGTCATAAAAGTTTTAATGCCGTTTTTCTATAATTCTATTAATATTTAACAAATTTAAATAATACGTGAATTTTATTTTTAACTATGTTAATATTTTTTTCTAAATTCTAAACACTATTTTTTTATCGTACCTACATAAAAATTCTTTAGTGGGCACCACATAACATGACCATCTACGCCATTTGGAATGGTTTTTTCAAAACTATAATTATGTTCGTCATTGTCTTTAATGACATATTTGTTTATTAAATTATGTTCCTATTAATTGTTGTAATTATAATCGCCAATTATTAATACATCTTTTTACATTTACTTTACTACTTGTTGTTATACATATTTTTAACAAGGTGTTTAATAGAAATGAAGTCAGAACTTTAAAAAAGCCGGACTAAAATTATTATTTTTTGCATATCTGATAGTACGAGCCCAGGCTCATAATAGTTCGGCCGGCCTACATTTTCTAATAGACGTCTTAACAAATTAGTACACCTACCCAAATGGTCAATAATTTCTACAAATCTTTTTCGTCTATTTTAAAATATAGACTTTAAACTTACAGAAACTGAATACTTTATTAAAATCGCCTAATAAACTAAATTTATATAACAAAAAGTATGGTCCAACTGATGGGTCATAATAGTTCGGCCACTTATCATACTATAGTCATAAAAATAATGCGCTCTTGTTAATACAGAACAAACATTGCACAAATAAACAAAATACCTCTCAGTATTAGTTATCGGTTAATAATTAATGGTTTTCAAGCACAATGCCTCGTGGTAACTCTCAAAGTAAATACTTGCGCTAATCCATCATTAATGCCCATAAAAAGGGAATTTCGGCACGTCGAATATCTGTTTCGCATTCTGTTCCTATTTAGACAGTGCAATATACCATTAATTTATATAAAAGAACAGGCGGAGTTGATGAAAAAACCAAAACCGGCCGACCATCTACTATTACAAAAGTAAACAAGCTAGCTTTACGTAGAATAGTAAAAAAAAAATCCGCGGTCAAATACTAAAGAAATAACTGTGCTATAGAGGGAGAGTATAGTAAAGGAAGTTTTGGTGTCTACAACGAAGAGAAAAGTAATATTCTATTACCCTTCTTTTGTACAATTTGTTAATAACTTATATAATTTTTGCAACAGGCAAAAGAAAAACTATTATTAACAAAATTACAAAATAGTATTAGACAGAAATGGGTTCGAGAACACCGATCCTGGACTCAAAGACAATGGCACAGCTTAATTTGGAGTGACGAAGCCAAATTAGACGTTTTGCGTAGAAAACTCGCTGAAACGAGTGTTGCGTACATCTGCGAAGACTTACCAAAACGACTGTTTAGTGAAAAAAGTCAAGTTCTCAGCGTCTGTTATAGTCTGGGATTGTATGTCTGGAAGGGGCGTGGGTAAATACACTTTATTAATGGAACAGTGAACTCACAGAAATACCGACACATTTTGGAATAAAGTTTTTTACCTTCAATCGCTAATTGCGAAACGACCGAAGGTGAGTTCATCTTCCAGCAGGACGGCGCACTATGTCATATGACAAAAAATGTTCAAACATAGTTTAAGGAGCATGAAATATCAGTTTAAAAATGGACATCTGCTAGTTCAGATTTATCTCCTATTGAGTCCGTTTGGCGATATATGAAGAAACATCTTCGGAAACATCCGGCGCGTATAGTACCCCAATTAAAAGATACATTGCAACACAAATAACATAATATTCTACCAGAAGAATGTGCAAAGCTAGTGGACACAATAGCTAGCAGAATAAACAATGTTATCAGTAACAAAGGCTATGTAACTCAATATTAAATTCCGGCCGAACTCTTATGACCCGATTGTTGGACCACAGTTTTTGTATTATAACTTGTACTTAGTTAGTTACTTTAATAAAGTATTCGGTTTTTGTATGTTCAAAGCATATATTTTAAAAGAGTAAAAAAAAAATTCTAGAAATTTCTCACCATTCGTGCAGATTGTATCATTTGTCAAGGCGTTTAATTGAAATTGTAAGCCGGCCGAACTGTTATGAGCCTGGGCTCGTATATTTCAAGATTGGTAGCTGCGAATTCACAGCCTTCACCAAAAGTGGTTTCCCGGTACTTTTTGTACCATTACCAATGGAAAGAACATCAAATTCAGTGCATCTTGTACTTTCAACAGACTTAGAGTTATATACCATGTCCCTTAAAATGACATACACTAAGAATTGTTTTGAATCCAGAAGTCAAGAGCTAATCAGATTTCATAATTCTGTCACGTGCTTCTGGACATAGTACAGTAAAAATAATAATAAAAAATGTGGACGTGGTGCAAAAAGTTTCTTTATTGGATTTTTTTTTTATAAATTTACTATGATATTTTGAACCATGTACAACTAGGTACTTTTATATTTCGAAAATATTTAAAAATTATAATTTAACAAATTTCATAAAAATTAATAAAAATGAAACCATACGAACAAATAAAATTCAACATTAGTATTCATTATCCATTCTATACAATCAAATTTTAAATGTTTCAAGCAGTTTTTCTCGAAAGTAATATTTGTGGACATAGTACATTCCAATAGTCGGCCGACAATATAGTGAAAATATTTTTTTTACGTGTGTTAAAAGAAGTACACTTTTTTTCATTAAAATTTATTTATAAAGTAAATCTTTTTAACATAATACGAGTGTGAAAAAGTGCACTTTTTAACGTAAACCCGTGAAATAATGAAAAGTTGCGGCACTTTTTTCACAGTTTTATTTCAGACTTAAAAAAATTGTATGCAACTCCACTAAAAAGTGTCTTATTTCACGCATAGGATTTGATGAAACCGCCTACGGTTCGGTCAAACTTTCCTATTCGTGAAATAAGACTATACTTGTTAAATAAGTATTAATGACAGAAGGAATTGTTTTTTGCATACTTTTTTAAGGGGTGTTTTCTAGTCGTAACTTTCCGCTCAAAATGTTGTAAAAATGTCCATTTATGTAAAAAAAAAATGGCGAATCTGCATATCAATCTCAAAAGACTAACCATACAGTTAAATTTTTATGAATGAATTAAAAAAATCAATGAAAATATCAGCCGATGCTCCATTTGAATTATGAAATAATATCGTTATTCTTAGGATGTCTTATAGTTTCGCTCAAACTGTAGTTACAATTCTTAAACTTTTATTTTTACGGTATAGAAATGTGAAATTTATTTTTAGCCTGTTTATTTTGTATTGTTTTAGTTAAAAATATGAATAATCGTATTAAAAGTGTTCTAACGATATTCAAAATCTTTCATAGTTCGGTAATCACTGGTGTAACTATTCGTATATGAATTCTTGTGCCTCTTCCACTTGAACTCACCTACATACGTACACATATATTCAGAAGTATTAAACATGACTTCATTTCTAATTGTAATGATCAACAGATGTTTCCCGTAACTAAATGTCACTTTAGTTTTCTACTACTTGTACAAAAGTCTATAATATTGTATTTAAACTCAAAATAGTGTAGAACCTAGTTCCCGACACCAAATTCCGTCCTACTATTCCTGTATCCTTTATTTCTCTCCAAAGCTGCATTTGTTTTGAGTTTACTTACATCAAGAAACATAAGACTTACTAGTAAATACTATCTGAATGTTTGTATTTTAGTGTTTTAATAGGACTCGCTTAATGTAGTAACATTAGTTATCTACTTACTTTTCCTATTTCAGATGCAGTAGGATGTGTCAAAATTTTAATTTTTAGTTAGGTGTTTTATCAAAATTAATTTATTTTTACTGCCTAAAAAGTATGGAAAACCTATATGATTTGCCTGAAAACTAATAAGAATATTTTATTTTATAGTTTTTGTTGAAATTATAATTCAATAGTTTTTATGTTTCCTTTATTGTAAACTAACATAAGTTGTGTGAATATAGTGAACAAATTTCAATAAACTTTAAATCAGGAACAAATATACTGTACTACATATTTAAAATGTATATAAAGCTATTTGATAATTAAAAAACTGCGGTTATGAACACTACTGTAAACTTTATATCACTGCAATAAGTGTATCATATTTTTTATTATCCCAATGGAATCTAAACATGCTTCGAAATATGGTGAAACTATTGAACATGCGTTTCAAAATAAAAATATAAGGCACTTTCAGAATTGCAGAATATCTTTTTCAAAGAGAACGTGTTCTTTCTTTTGCTTCATTTCTTTTTCTTTTGAAATATTGAAATGACTTCTTTTGTTCTCCTCTCATATTACAAAATATTTTAATATAATATGCAAAATGTTGAAATATAATGCTGCAAAACTCAAATCAATATTTTCCTGTCAACTATGTTTTTTTATCATATAACACAATTTTTAATATTTTTTATGAATTTGGACCCCTATTCTGTAACTTATCACTAGTGACAAGTCATATTTTTATGACGTCACATGTTTGTTTGGTTAGAAATGATATTTTAGTAACTTTAAGTTATCTATGTTTTTAATGGATTATAAAAGTGGTGGTACTGTATTTAAAAGTTATAAAACTTTGAATCATTTATATTTACTCTTAAATGAGCAGATATTCTGGTGCTTCTTCCGCTGTTAGGCATGTGTGGTCTCAATATATTTAATGCATCGTTAGCCTAAAATTTGCCAAAAATTCTGCATCTCTTATTGCAAATGAATCTTGCATATCCCGTACATGTCTTCTAGTTAACCGATTTGCTTGTCTATTTTAATTTTTCTCTAATTCTTCTACTACAATCAGTTGATTATATAGGAATGCCATAATCTATATAATAAATTAATTATAATTTGTAATAAATAGTACAAACAAGCACTATTAATTTCTAAATTATTTTTATTATGTTCTCATATTATAAACTTACCTTATGAACAGGTAATTTGACTTCAAAATAAAAAAAAATAGTCTTAGTACAATATTCAAACTATTAAATTAAACGAAGCCGAAAACAAGATATGACTAGTGATACGATCGTAATACTACCTCTACTGCTAGTGAAGTTTTCCCTACTCTTATCTAAATCTATGACGTCATATACGACGTTTCAGGAGCAAATACGCTAGATGGCTGTCTTAAATATAATACTAGTAAATGCCTATCACTAGTGATAAAAGTTACAGAATAGGGGTCTTGTTACTTTATCAACTTTGAAATAAGTTCCTTTTGTATCATTTGTTGAGAAACACTTGTTTTCTTCTAAAATTTATTGTTTTTTTGTACGAATAATGGATTATTTTGCAAGTATAGTATAAGTATTACTGTTGTTTACATATTATACATATTTCAAAACGAGTAATCTAACAAAACTTAACATTTTATTTGCAAAAGGTAAATTATTTGTACATACCTACTGTAAGTATGTAAAAATAATGTTTTTTCTTATGTTTCTTGTTCTCAAAGAATCAAACATGAAAAATTATTATAAAAGAATAGAAATCCAAACCAAAAAGGGATAGCATATATATAAAAAAATAAGAATTTGTACCTACTAATAATGGTAATAATACGTATAAATTTTAACACATTAAAAGAAGCATATTTTAATCAAAAATATTTAATTAAAATTAATAATTCTTATTATTTCTCAGGCAAATCACTTAATTTAAATAAGTATAGTCTTACAAACAATAATTACTTATATAATTTATTTTTTATTAGCCATAATATTTTTAGTTTTAAGATTTGTGTTAAATATCGTGAAAATACGGCTCTAATACATATTCTAAACATACTTTTTAGGAAGAGAAAAAATTAACTGATTTCTAGGTATATTCTACTAAAAAGCATATCGAAATTATATGTTTGATTATTAGAATTACTATGACCTAGAGATTATGAATTGAAGGCATTATTGTGATATTAGAATGTGAAAAATGTAGAAACTCTAAGACTATTATTTGTTATGATGTAAGAAACTCAGATTTATGGTAAACCATATAATTGTTGTTAATAATTTTAGATACAAAAATAGTATATTTCTAGTTGTTAATAATTGATGGGGATGTATATTATATGTGTAAATAATTACAAGAAAAAAAAAACAAATGTGGTCTATTTTATAATAATTTTATTTCTTACCTTCGTTTGTAGTAACAAGTAATATAGTATTCTCAACGTAAGGATGGCATTGCGCAATATTTCGGTTATAGATACCAAATGTAGTTTAGAAATTTGAAAATTCGATCTAATCTGTTCTACCACTACCACCTACTAAGAAAGTTTTTTTTTTGCATCAAAAAAACGCACATGTAGACAAGATCATTTATTACAGGCCTTTTCGATATTTTTTTTTGCATTATTGATAATTGACATATATCTACACGAAACACGAAACACAAAAATGCTATTATTTTCTGAAGAGAGTTACGCTATACGTCGGCATATGAACATATTCTACTAGCCCCGTCTCTCTTCAGTTGGCACTATTTTAAAAATTCATTTACGAGTATCATGACATAACTAATAGGATTTGTAATAATTTTTTTTTCTATCCCCCTGGCCTTCGGTACGGTGCCGATTGGCCAGTGACAATTTATTATTAGAGTTCTATAATTTAGGACATACACAAACATCCAAGCCCCTGGTGGGAATCGAACCCACGAGTTCAGAGCCGAGCGGTGAAGGTCGCTTGAGCGCTACCTGTAACCGCTCGACCACCGAGGCGGCTAATTTGTAATAAATATTAAATAAATTTTTACTTTTTAATTAATTTATGGGGTCCCGTGGCCGCGTGCCTGAGTGTCTGGTCGCGAACCTGGGGAACCGGGTTCAATCCCGACCGACGACAAATATTTCGAATTTTAAATGGCACAAAAGTGACCCCTGTGGTGCACTCTCCACGCCAGCAATGAGTGCTCGTGAGGTGACGCCTGGTAAGCGCCCGCACGGTACAAATATATCATCATCATTACCGATATCTGCGATAAAACAGATTGTGGCACACTCAGAAATGGGTAATATGCCGTGATGATATATTTATTTTATTTATTTACTTTTTAATTAAAATTAGGATGTTCATAATTTGGAAGATTAATTAAATTTGTAGCTAAAGATTAACAATTTAACGGTAAAAAAGGGCCACTATGATTTTATTGTATTGTTAAAAGTATGAGTTGTATATGACAGAAAAAAAAAATATTAAAATCGCTATAGCTGTGAAATTAGGCATTTCCGGATATACATACAGTTATACAAAAAAGTCTCCGTACGATAGTAGTTTTAATGTATTACGAAAAATAGCAGTCTAAAACTCAATATATTTAATTTCCTTTTAATCAAAAATAAAACGCAGTATATTACGTTATACGAGATATATACACAATACAAAATATACAAAATAAACAAATAATTTAATTTATTTATTTATGTATGTTTATATGAACATTTTTATTCTTTTGAGATGTATTGTCCACCCTTAAATCCGTGACCTCTATTTTTTGAACACCTGTATAGTTAAAAATCTTACTGTTCCTTTAAAATAAATGTTGTTTTAGTTTGAAAAAATTTCATATGGGAATGAAACCTGCAGCCCCAAAAATTATTTCTATTACGTATACCTATATGTCGTCCAGAATATTACACTTATTACTTCGCAATGCCATTCCTGCGTAGAGAATATTACATGTATATTATTATTTTTTTAATAAATTTGAATTTAGAAAAGTGCAATTTTCTTAGTAGTCGTGGGAAAAAAATTACAGTTTTCGTATGCATAAAAAACTTGTAACAATTCTGTTGTGAATGTTTGATCAAGAATAATTGTGAAATGAGTGCTTTTATTTATTTAACTCATCATCATTATTTACTTTATACCTTTTAATTTTTTTTTATTTATTTTACTTTTATACATTCCAGTTAGGATGATGTCTAGATGTCCAAACCAAGAAATCGTATCTCAGAAAGCTTTTTGGAAATGGATATAGGAAATCTAGAACTTCTGTAAGTATTGGTATTATGTAATTATCACTTTGTAAATAAAATTATTAATATTGTAATCCGTGTATTTTCAAAAGATTTTTTTTTAATTCTGAGTACATCAACGTTATTATTTATTTTTATTTAAATATTTATTAAATTAGATTGGTACATATGTAGTTACATAGGTACTAAAATTATTGAGAATAAAAATAAAACATAAGGTTCCTATTTTAAAAAAAATCATTTTAAACATACTCAAAGTCGTACCCTTTAACTATACTACACTTCACTATTCTTTCCCTTTACTTCTTAAAAACTACCAACCAATCTTCTTTTATAATGCTTTCAAAATAATCATGAATTGCTGCATCAATCTCTTCTTCAGACAAAAACCTTCTACCTCGTAAATTTAAAATAAATAAAAGTCGCATATTTGCCAAATTAGGTTAATATGGTGGGTATTCCGCTCTCTGGTTAATTCTATATTTTTAACAAACTGATTATCTTAGTTGTAAGTTAACTTTCGCGACTACATTTTCATGACATGTTTAATATGATAGGCTAACCTTATTTACTTTTTCTCAATAATTCTAGCGTAACCCCCATATATCTTATTTTTTATTATAGAAATACTAAACTGTTATTCTTTTTCATAGATAATGGCATTGTTATACACAAAACTACAAGTAGCACAAGAGGAAGTGTTATAGAGAAAAAATATTCGACACTGATTTTCAATCTAATTTTAAATTGAACAAGGATACCTGTCGGATCGGATGGTAAGTATATAACCATTGTGATTTAATTTAATGATGCGAGGAGAGTTTTATGGAATCTACCTAGCCATTAAAACAATGAAGCGACAAAATATATGACAGAAAAATTAAACATTATGGCATTAAAATTGGCACTCCGCCTCTTATTGGTTGAACTATTTCATCATAGCTCAATCATATTTTGGCAGGTGCCGAAATCAAGGACCCGAACCGTAACGAAACCGTAACCGAAAACCACACCGAAATTAAACTTTTTATGAAACCGTAACCGAAAAAAACCTATATTTAATTTCTTCAAATATAAAAACCAAAACCAATGCGAAAAATAAATTTAAAGAACCGGTATAAATATTGTACTAAACCGAAAATATCAATTTCATAATTTTGAAGTACAATAGCGACATTTGGTGACACTGTTCTAACATAAATTTTAAAAAATCATACTTGACATGTTTCACAAGATTTCAATCTGTGAATCAACCTTTCGGTCATTTATTAGAGACTGGCCCACTAAACCAGAACCACAGACGAGTTTCGCTCTTCTTGGAGCTCATCAGTATGGTGCACTGAAGCCTCTAGGGGGCACTGACTAAGTTGGTGGACGAATGATAAACTATCCAAGCTGGTAGAGGTAACTAACGACATGCAGAGCCATCTATCGAGAATGGGGTATTCCACTCAATTTTTTTTATTATTTTAAATAAAACTTCATTCAGTTTTGAAGCAATCCATAGTATTAAAAAATCTTAATTGTTCCTAGTTTAACAGTATTTTATTTTCGAGAAATCAGTGTAACGTCACATTTCCCCTATACTTGTCTTTCTCACACACACTGCTCTGAGTACGCTGCGAGAGAAAGATAACAATTGTATGACGTCAATTTTCCCTTTTAGCAAATGTGAAATATCTTGTAAAGTAATTATTTAAAAAATGTTTTCATTGTTTTAACTATTATTTATTGAGCCATACTTCATGTTAAATTGAATTTTTTTTTTTTTGTTATGGTGGAATACCCCATTCTGTGCCTGTGAGCTTGGCAAAAAATAAAAACAGTTAATTTTTAATTTTAACTTGAACGAAACCGAAGAAAACCGAAACCGTAACGAAACCGAAATTTATTTATTTATTTAACCGAAACGAAAACCGATGTAATGTTTTTAAAAACCGTTACCGATAACCGAAACCGAATTTTTATTAATGCAAAAACCGTTAACCGTAACCGAACCCCAAAATTTTTCGGTTCGAGTCCCTCGTTTGAATAGTGAAAAAATTGTAGTATTTGTAGGTAAACCCTTTTAAAATTTTGAAAAAGAATTAAAAAAGTAGTTGATTTTTTCAAATAATATTTACTATTTTTCTTGGTGTAACGACAGGTTACAGATAAAAAAATGCTGAAAGATATTCTTATTATAATCTCTAATCCTACATAGGAAACATACAACAATATAAATTTCATATTCAAATAAATTGTAATGGAATGATATTTAATGTTTCAAAAAATAATTTCTATTGAGCAGCAAATATATCTTATAGGGGCACAATCGCACAATCCTATTTCTCCTTAAATCAAGTTGACAAAGTGCCTGTAATAAGGTCTATTATGTGTTTGTAGTATTGAAGGTCAAAGAGTGATCACGTGATCATGCTCATAGCTAACGTCATGATGATTAACGTCTAATAGATGTACACTGCGCATGTGTTTAACCCCCTCAAATAATGTTATAACATTTTAAGTTTATGTGAAATGAAATGGATTTTAACAAACTGGAACTTAAATAAATTCGTACAAAATATTTTCGCATTTATCTATATTTTTAAAATTGATATATTTATTTATTAATATTTAGTATTGTACGCATGTCTGGCGTAATGTGAGAATGACATGCGCTCATTTGTTTCGGCCATATTTACTTTATAGTTTCAGAGGGTTTAGTTAGCTGGGCTTTTAGTTTCTTTTTAATATTATTTAATTGGGTTGATAATTAAATTCTGCAAGATTATCAAATTTTGTTTGTGCAAGTGTACATCTATTATAATAAATAATGGCTAATTCGAGTGATGAAGACTATAACTCCAATGAAGATGTGACTGATTTGGAAGCACTATGGCGGGACAGACCTTTCTTGTAAGAATTTATGTCTTTATTAGTTGAAAATTATATCAATATTATAAATTTGTATACCTCCAACTATTTAAAAGTACCAATATAAATATTACATAGAATTTTATATAAGTATCTGTTCAAACTTCGAAAGTAGGTCCCATATTAAACACGTGTTATATACACAAGAAGCCCTGCTGTTATACAAACTTATGTAGAAATGGTTTCATAATGATAATTATTAATAATTACCAGACATCTCAAGAATACTAAATATAATCAGTATATCGATGACTTAAGTGGAAATATAAAACGTCGTACCTTTAAAATAGTTTGTAATACACGTGCATACGACGATTAGGTACAATTGTTGGCTTTTTAAAATCGGTATCGTAGTTATTACAACGTTTCCTGTTATTGTTTTGTTGCCCCATTATTTTCCATACAGGATGTAAAAGAAATAATTACATTAAATTTAACCAGTGATAAAACAATATTTCTTAGAAACTTTTATTTGTAACCCTTCTAGTGTGTTTTGTAAAAAAATCTTTGCCTGCCTAAAAATTAGGAATGACGATGGGTACTCGGAACCTACCCGATAATAATGTACCCGGGTATAAAATATCTTACCCGATTACCCGAAATATACCCGTTGCCCGTTAATTACCCGATACCCTTTAATTATCCGAACAGTTTTCAACTGCCAGAAAGATTGTATCTAAAAGAAGAGCTTTTTATTACCATACCTTAGGTAATTAATATAATTTATGTTAAGTTTTTTATAGAGATACAATATATTATTTATTTGTATTACTTTTTATTTAATAAATATATGTAAACAATAATTATGAATTTTATTAAAAAGTAAACTTCTAATATAAGGATATCTAGTAATTAAAAAATTAACGAATTATGTATATGTACTTAAAGGATAATGGGTAATTAACGGGTAAAGGGTACTATCCGGGTAGTTGTTTCGGGTACTCGGGTACCAAAATTATCGGAATTCGTCATTCCTACTAAAAATACCAAAAAAAGTGACTTCAAAAAAATGTTACTGAGAAATATTATTGCTTTTTCCTATTTCACCAGTATATATCTCAAAATTATTTTTTTTTTTTCAAATAATAAATTGAGATTTCGAATATAATATTACCCATTATAGCGCGTTAAGGCAGCGTTCAAGCGACCTTCACCGCTCCACTCTGGGGTCGTGGGTTCGATTCCCACCAGGGGCTTGGATGTTGTCCCAAAAATACGCCATTAAATAGCTCCGGGCCAATGTACGAAAGTACGAGGCCGTATTCAATTAAATATATATATATATATATATATATATATATATATATATATATATATATATATATATATATTACCCATTATAATTGTATTAATTAACTAATTTTCTTCCATTCGTACTTCATTCGTAAATCGCAGGTGCCTAAATATAAACTACACTTATTTTTCTATAATGACCTTTCAAACCCATATTCTATAAAAACAGTAAAGGATAGAAAAAA
This sequence comes from Ophonus ardosiacus, assembly GCA_943142095.1. Lineage (NCBI taxonomy): Eukaryota > Metazoa > Arthropoda > Insecta > Coleoptera > Carabidae > Ophonus > Ophonus ardosiacus. The sequence goes on along the minus strand of OW964833.1, from coordinate 42,809,357 downwards.
GGGTTGAAGATAATTTATAGCGAATAGTGTTTATGTTAAATCACACAATGAGTATTCAATGTTCTGTCTAGGAAGGTATATTCCGCTAAGACTAGCTAAAGACACATGAAAAATTTACTGACTTCAATGGGCTTTCATAGCTCAGTTGGTAGAGTATCCTACTGCCAGATGGATTTTGGGGATTCAAATTCCATTTAAGTCCATGTATTTTTCACATAAATCTTTCTCCGTTATTTATATTCTTTATTTATTTATTCTTTAGACTGATATATTACAAAAACAATTCAATTACAATGTCTCAGCAATAATAATGAAACATGTGTTTTTAAATCGCTTATTATTCTGAATGTTACAACGATAATTGCATAAAAACAGTTCATAAAAATATAGTTACTAAGATGTGGTTCCTTAACCACCTAATGTGTCACGCCACGCTCTCGAATGGGTATTTAATGCTCTGAATAAGAGGGTATCCTCATCTAAGATAGGTGAAAAATTCACTGACTTCAAGGGGATTTCATAGCTTAGTTGATAAAGCATCTTGCTATACATAAAAAGGTCCTGGGGTTCAAATCCCAGTTATTTAATTTTATAATTGTAATAATACATATTAGGTATGTACATAATTCATATTTTGAACTAAATGCATATAATTTTGACGTGGAATTATAAAAAAGCACAATGTGTGCGTAAATTAATTTGAAAATAAACATTTATGGCATAACACAAAAGTAGTTAATTATGCGTGTTTGTACATTATTTTATTTATTTTTCAGAGAAGAAGATAGCGATGATGAACCTCAAGTACAAGTAGCAGATGGCGAAAAGCAAATGTGAGTATATATTCAAAAATTATTTTTTTTTTTGGCTTTTGGTCGGTTTTATAAAGGACAGATAAATTCACTTCCAAAGTATATAAAATTTATTCCATAAAATGATATTCAAACTTTTGACATTAATGTTGTAAGTGCCATAAAATGCATAAAATTGATCCGAATTTGTTAGTTTGAATAAATTTATTATGAAGGTAAATTTATTCTTACCTTCATAAAAACGGAGTTTATATAATTGCAATCCAAATTTTTACAGAGTTTTGGAGTTGGAACCATTAACAACAACAGAATTCGCCGAAAGGAGTCTAAGTGATCTTCCAGATTCAATCCAATATTTAATGAGTGAATTACATAAGATTCGTGCAGATATAAATGCTGCTGAACTACAAAGTGCTACAGAAGAGTCAGTTCTACGACGCAATCAAGACCGAATCGACGCAATTCGTCAAAAAATTCTTAATCTTCATAATCCTAGACCTCCAACTCCAACAGAAGAAATTCCTGCATTAATTGATGCAGAGCCAACTTTGAAGCCTTATAGACGACGACACAATAGTCCCATTGGCACTGCCCCGTCGCCAATAGCACGTGCACGACCCGAACCACGTGAGTTCTCACTGCCCCCAGATCAACGTCTTTCTTATCAAATAACTCAACGGCTGAGGGAAATATTGGGTAGAACTTCAAATTCAGGTACTGCAAACCGATCCCCAAGTCTTCAGGATTTTTCATTACCAGAAGAACATCGCTTATCCAACCGTATTGCTCAACAGCTTAAAGACAGAAGGAATCGGGCTAGATTGCCTAGAAGAAATCCTACTGCAAATTCTGAACCAAACATAAGAGCCGCAAATGGTACTAAATCCGCGAATGATAAAAACTCCTCGAACACTGGAAATGCTAAACCTGTTCCAAATAATGCGACAACAGATATTAATTTAATAAATAAATGGGCTGCAAGTCTTAACATAGATGATTCTGATGAAGAAGAACCAGAGTACCAGATATACAGAGATCCCAGATTTATTCTTCCACAAGCAATAAGGGAAAGGGAAAGAGAGGAGAAACTTAAAATGTTATTAAAAAAAATGGATAAAGCGTATGTAAGTAACTACTTGAAATTATATGATAAACGAACTGTGAGGTCTCTGAGGGTAATAAATATCCACTAGCGGTATTATGTCGTAGCCAGAGTGATCTTTTAATAAAACACGTAGTCGTTTTATAAAACGCGACCAGATTATCAAACTGTCGTGACTTAATGATGTTTTAAAATATGGTTAGTCATTTAGACGTTCCATAATAGACAAACAGCTTACTTAGCTTCTATATTTCTCTAAATATAGCCAAATTTTCCAAGCGGTCCGTTAGATTAGGTTATGTTGAGGTGTATTTAGAGAAATTGGAAGCATATTACAATGTGCCCGTAAACTGTTTGTCGATTTATAAAATGTCTAGCCGGGTTGTTAAACATCGCTAAATCAACGCCGAGTTTTATAAACCGCGGGTTTTACACTCTGATTACGTATTTTCTCGACTTTAACAGGATATCCGCCGAAAAACCTAATATAAAAAGAAATTCAAAAAATGACAGCAATGTAATATTTGTCCATTTTAAAATGCAACATTATAAATAATATTGCAGCACAGGAGATATCTCCAGAACACATCATAAATGGTGTCAATTCTTATTACGACCGACTAGAATATTGCCAGAGTGTGAATGGGGATATTTTTTAACATTTATTACATGAAAGTTATGAATTTTTGTAAGCTGAAGTTTGTTAAAATGTGCAACATTCATGTTTTGATTTTTTGTTAATCGTATGTAGGCTAATTTATTGGAAATTAGTTTTGATAATACAAAACCACAAATTTTATATGTTTCATTTTAAAATGGACAAATATTACATTGCTGTCATTTTTTGACAAAAGTGAGTAACCATGGAAGTGATTGACTATATGTTGCATGTTAAAAGAAATTCCCTGTATATATATAAAATTCCCTTTACAACAATACCAAAATATCAAATTTTTACTGCAACCATTTAAAAATAGAGAACATTTATTTTATTAATAAAATTCCGTGCAAAATAAAACAACAAGCTATGAAAACAATTATATTACCTTAAAACAAAGTATTTAATATGACTGCAACAATCATTTTTTTGTTATAATAATTATGGCTCAACTGCATTGCACAAATCAAGAAATAGTTGATAATGTTTTAAATTCGGTGAATGTCTACGAAATTCTTTAGAGCCCTTTAAATTTTATGGAGAGAGATATCCTCACTTTTCTTTTGTTTTAAGGTTATAAAATTGTTTTCACAGCTTGCAATGTTTAATTTTAGTATGGAATTTTGCTAGTACAAAATTTAATAATAAATGGTCCCTGTTTAGAAATGGTTGAAGTATGAGTATGATATTCTGGTATCGTTGTGAAGGTAATTTTGTATACACTTTGAAAAAAAAAATATGTAAAAATACTAATTCCCTATGCTAGATTTAAAGTTGTACCGCTAAAATCGGAAGTGATACAAAATTCTTACTACAATCATTTTATGAGCCCCTTTGTCTAGTTTTTCTTTTGTATCTCAAAATAAACGAAATATTCATGGTGACAGACTTTCGCCGATTAGCCTGTATACCGAAAACGATAAGTAAACGTAACAAGATTGAACTCACATAATCACCATATGTTAGGTGCGTTCAATGAAGTTAGCAAACCAGCTTGCTACGCTAGCGGATTGTGTATGACGTTATAAGTAACGTCATATTTCATGCTTTGCTAGCGAGAAATGCTAGCGCCGATTACTTCGCTAGCTGATCTGCTAAGTGCTGCTAGGACACCAAATTTAAAATGGAATAAAAAATAAGTTTTTAAAGCACGTTTTAAATGAAGACGGTAGCTAAATGTCGGAAAATAACAATTATATTGGCATCACAGCAGATATGTTGACATTTGTGGTTATGTTGAAGTAAATCTAAATTTGTTGTAAAATGTTTTGATGGAGAATTAATAGAAAATGAGAAGGATAATGAACATCCATTTTAAAAATAAAGCACAGTGGGCCATTCAACGTAACATTACATTATATGGACAACACAACCACAAAAGAACAAACATCAAATATTCATATTCGCGCCAAAGTTGCCGTTCAGTAAACGTTTTGCTAACTTTATTTTGCTACTTCGCTAGCGCTAGCTTGCTAACTCTATTGAACGCACCTATTATTAGGTTAAGTAAACTAACAAATATAAACAGACCTGGGGTGGTATTCTGTAACTCGTCCGTTATCACTATGGTTACATGGAAGATCTCATTTTATTTGACAAGTATGAGATAAATATACCAATCATCTTATAAAAAATACGTTTCTATAGTGATAACGCTACCGTTTGATAACGGACGAGTTACAGAATTCCACCCTTGGGGTGGGATACCAATACACACTATGATTACAGCGAAAATACCACTTACGTTTCACCTTCCTTTCCCAATCAACTTCTGCGGTTGTTACGGAAACGAAATGTTATTTGTCGCTACGCTATCATAGCGTAGTCTTGGGATCCTACCCCAAGACGTGAGTTTTATGCATTAGGTTAAATTACGCTTTCTTTAAAAAATAACAAATAAGTATTTGCCTGTATAAGCTTATAAAAATCCACAATGCGTTGTAGCTGTTTTTGTTTTTCACTTACTGAGGATTTTCGGTCTTGGAGCCTAGCATAATTTTCGACAAATTTTATCAGTGAAACAGATAAAGGTGGAAAATAACTTTTCAATCCCTAATTCCGCCGCATCTGTTTCGCATTATTAGGTTTTTCGGCGGATTTGCTATTGCATTGCAATTTAATCATCTATTATAATAATTGTTTTCTTTTCGTTACAGAAAAAGCAACACTAGCCTACCTGAGTACAACAAAATTGCGGTATACCTATTATTATTTATATTGGTCTTGTAAATCAGTAAAAATTTCTTATTGTTTTTGTCTACTTTTTTTAATCTTTGTTCAAACTTGTAAATGTTTTAAATTAAATTTTTGTTTATAAATGGGGCAACTTCTTTTTATTAGTATGTTTTAACTCTCTCGTATTCTCTTCCTTTATCGTTTTCATTGGTCGCGTTCAGCACCTCTCATCGCTGGCATCGCTGACCTCCGAAGTTTGACGAACACAATGAATGGACGATTGTAATTGGTCCAGCGATTGCATTCGGCAATCATCGGCACGCAGCAGTGCTCATCGCTGCCAGCGCTGAACGCGCCCAATATGTCTTTTATTTCTTTATTGTGGTATAATTTATTTTGACATCGTCTAAAAAGTGATCACTCTAGATTTAACCTCTTGTTATGAGTTCAACAACAATTCTCATTCTACTAAAATATAATCTATGAGGGATTTTTATGCTTCTTCTGGTCCTTGTCTTAAATACATGTTTATTCTTATGGTCGCAAAATGTTTGTTACTATAAAATTGTTTAATTAACAGAAATCAATCAGTGTTAATCCTTATTTCCATCAATTGACTTAATATGTAAGAGCTGTAACTAATATAAGCATAATGCGTTAAAATGTTTATAGTTGAAAAGCCGACAAAAATATTATTATGTTCAAAGATAGCAAAGCAGCCGGCCTAGATGATATATGTATTGAACAGATTAAAAATTTTGGACCTACAGCAAATAATTGGCTATTGGAACTTATGAATAACTGCACGAAGAAATCTGAAGATAAACTAAAATCATAGCGATACTGAAACCCGGTAAAGCAAAAAATGAGTCCACAGCGCTACTGTGTCACTTATTTAATGTTATCCATCGACTCTCGGACATAATTGACCCACTCCTGATCCTCCGGTAAGCTGGTTTCAGACCACAGAATAAATGTACGTCGCAAATCTTGAACCTTACCCAACACATGAAGATGGTTTTGAGAAGAGGAAGATCACAGGAGCAGTCTTCATAGATCTAATGGCAGCGTGAGGTTAGTTACGATTAGCGACCACAGATTGCTACTTGAAAAACATATAAACTAACTAAAAACTGTAGCACGGTCGCAACTCTCCTACAGAACCGTAGTTTCTTCGTGAAATTTCAAGGGTGCAGATGACGATGGAGGGCCCAAAAGAATAGAGTACCTCAAGGAAGCGTGCTGGCCCCGATCTTTTTATTATATTTACATTTATACTTTCTATATCATGTAATTTATTTATATATATATATAGCTGTCACAGGATTAATGTAATAAGAATTAACTGAAAGGAAAATTCTGTGGATAGGAAAGAAAAGAAAAAACAAAGTAGGTTTTAGAAAATTTATTAAATTTTACAATTTGCCCAAAATGAAGGATATTGATGATTTTGAGATCTAACGTTTGTAGAGTAAATACTTGTTGGATACCATTTTTATTTAATTTTCTGATGTTAAGAAAGAGTGTTATAAATTTGTCATATTGTATGACGGATTTCTGAAAGAAAAATGATTATGAAATGTGATATTGTATTAAATAAATTATATATACCTTAATGAAGTTGATTCCTGTCTTTTATGATACTAGCTACTTGTGATTTGTGAGTTACCCATTTCATAAAAAGGAGGTAGACCATAGCTATTAAAACTACAATCCGATTAGTTGTGAATAAAAGAACAAAATCTACAAGAGTGTCCATTTTCAAATTTCGAAGTAAAATTGTAAAATGTAAACAATTCGAGAAAAATATGGAAGACTTCAGCCACAACACAGCAGCGACATTCAGCTAAAATTCCGTCATCAAAATCCTTGTGCGCATGATCCCTAAACTCGAATGTGGAACGCCGCGAAACAACAAAATTTAAAATATGAATACGTGTGCCACATGAAAATTTTGTAATTTATATTTCAAAGTTGGAATATTGATTTTTTGAACACTTTAATGCAATACCACTGTCAAAATATATTGTAGCAAATTTAATTGAAAATTTAAAACAGTTTTCTTTTGCTCATCCATACTGTAAGTTTCCATATGATTATATTATAAAATTATATAGTCGAATGAGATTGTTTTATTCTTTAAAATTTATAAATATACAAAAGGTCATAAAAAACAATAATTTTAAGTCATAATTAATTTTAATTTTACTAAAACATTCTGTAATAAAATAATATATCCGTAAAACATCTGTGTTTTTCTTACCTTGGCCACTTATACAAAAATAAAACTATTTTAGATTAAATTAAAGTTCGCTTTTGCGTAACTACAACTGAATGCGATTTGAATTCCCGCCTCCTAAACTTCCCAGGTCGGACGCCGACAGTGAGTGTCGCTACTGTATTGGCTTCTTTGAATATATACATCTGGAAGTAGCTACCAGCAAAAATCGTGTACCAAAGAAGATTGACAAGGATGGAGATACAATTGAGACCAATCCATTTTCCCCTTAGAAAAATAACCTTCGCACACTTTTACAGACGCGGGCAATACAAAACTGATGTGCTCGTGTGGTGCTCGTGGTTTTCCGTTCCGCCTCGTTGAAACTTTTTCAAATGTTCTGACATGCGCATTAAAACGGAGTATCAATTAGCAGGAGATCTTTGTCCAACTAATGCTTATACATAATTCTATCCTTCTCAATCTACTTTGAGCCAACAAAGTCTTAAGGAAAATATCTACGTTAGTAGATATGTATATTCAAAGATTGGCTTACTTATACTCTGCTTCGGCTTCAGCATCAACGTTGACCGTTAAAATTTTATGAAGTGATAATTTAACGGTTGTTGTATGCGCACTCTACACGGCGACCGGGATTTTTCCAGTAGTCGTTGGCGTGACATTTACGTCTCCTCTTTTGCTTTAAATAATAATTATGCATCTTACTGCTAATGGCGTTGATAACTTAAGAAATTTGTCAAGGTCGGAAATTCCATTTTTACAAACCGCTTATATTTTCGCTCGCTTTAAAAGTATCAATTTATCTTATTATTTCTCGTATATTCTTGTGCGCAATAAACAAAAAGTAATCATAGTCTTCTTTCGATATTTCAGAACCAAATTATAGTCATCAAATATAAAATTATTTAGATTATCTTATGCAATTGTACTAGAAATAAATTATATACAAATATTGAGACACATAATCATTCGTACACTTGTTATATAATGACAAACAGATTTAATATTAGTGTTTATTTGAATGATACCTCTCTGTCATTAGTGTATTACAGATAGCATCCATGTATCCACTTCTGCCATTAGTGTATTACAGGTAGTGCCCATGTATCCCAGGTAGGCTCTCTGTTATACATCCCATTTTCACTGTGTTTAAATAAATAAATTAAATAAATAAATATATCATCACGGCATATTACCCATTTCTGGGTGTGCCAGTATCTACAACACATGTAGACATCGGTAATGATGACGATATATTTTACCGTGTGGGCGCTTACCAGGCGTCACCTCACGGGCACTCATAGCTGGCGTGGAGAGTGCACCACAGGGGTCACTTTTGTGCCATTTAAAATTGGAAATATTTGGCGTCAGTCGGGATCGAACCCGGTTCCCCCAGGTTCGCGACCAGACACTCAGGCACGCGGCCACGGGACCCCATCAAAAATTAAATTAAAATTAAATTCTCAATTATATTTCAAATTTTAAAGAGTTTAAATTACTAATAGGTGTAGTTTCCATATTCATAGAGTTAAAATACAACAATGTAAAACACAAATAAATAATACTTACAAGTAAAATCTATAACTATTATTTAAGAATCCTATATCTAATTTTTCAGGACAAAGGTAAGTCTAGTTATATTTATTTATATAATTTAATTTATGAACAAAATAAAAACAGCAATGTATAACAAATAAACAGGAAAAATTACTTAAACTGTCACATTTTTTTATTTAAAAACCCGTTATTTATTTCAGGGGAAAACACCACAACAAAGAGACAGGGAAGTATGTAAGTAGATTCTGCTTAATTGCGACAATATATTAACGTGGTTTAATTATTTTTTTTAAAACAACAAACAGGGCCGGCTCAAGATAGGCCCTGAGGCAAAAGTCAATATACCCCACATTTAGGATAAAAACCTCAAAATTTTCAAAAATCTAATTTTTATGCATCTAGATACTTCTCAATGCGCTGATTCCAAATTTTGAAACCGCAGTTCGATATCTCGTTTCGTTCTCAAGATATTTAGATTCAAAGTTTTGCTCAAAACTGCCCATTTTTGGGTATTAACCCGAAAATGGGTCGAGATATGAATTTGGCGACAACACCATTCGATTCTACGGGCAAAATTACATAAGTACACCAATTTTCAGAATTTTTGAACAACGCATACAATCTCTAAAGCAAAATAACTGAAAATGGTCAAAAATCGCAAAAATCTAAGGTGTACCCCTTACGATTTTTTCAGATTTTGGCCATTTTCATGGGTTTTCAAGTTTTTATTAATAAAAAATGAACCGGTTGGACAAAAATTATGAGAATTGCTATACTGATGTATTTATGTCTGTAGAATCGAATGGTGTTGTCGCCAAATTCATATCTCAGCCCATTTTTGGGTTATTACCCAAAAATGGGCAGTTTTGAGCAAAACTTTAAATCTAAATATCTCGAGAACGAAACGAGATATCGACCTGCGGTTTTAAAATTTGGAATCAGCGTATTGAAAAGTATCTAGAAACATAACAATTAGATTTTTGAAAATTTTGAAGGTTTTATCTAAATGTGGATTATATTGACTTTTGGGGCAATAATTCAAAATTGGTAGAGACATAAACAGGATAGTATTGTAAAGAGAATGTTACGTAAGTGTACGCATTTTTAGAGTATTTGAACAATACCTAAAGGTGACGGAAGGTAAAAAACTATCGGAATTTAAAACTAACGAGAATCCAAGAATGATTAAATTATATGGTAAATTTCCGTGCCTTCACTATCGCAAGTTTAGGTATCATTTCTTCCTGACTTGATTACTTCGCAATGGCATGTTCAATAAATTACACAATTTATTTACACAAAACTAACTTTGAGGGGCTCCAAAATTTTATAATATAGGACAGGTATATATTCCATACATTGATTTATATATTTGTCTTTAGTTTTTATATTTTTTGGGCGCCCCAAAAAGCCAGGCGCCCTAAGCCAGTGCCTAAGTGGCTCACGCCTTAAGCCGCCACTGAACACAAACATATTTTTGAAAAGGAAACATATTTTGAAAATTGTGTCATCTTGTTCCTTATTTTACAAGCTTTTCAATAATATATACTAAGTCTACATTCTTATGTTTTAAACATGATAAAATTTGAATTATTATTTTTTTAGGATTTGTGATATATTCCGAGAATTATTAAGGTTAAAAAAAAATTAATTACACCATGCTATTCTACGTAAAAAACGATATAAAAAGTATTTAAACATTTTTTCTGTATCTCTCATAATAAGCGAGATATGAGGTATTTTTCGAAATAAGCGAAAAACAAGTTTTAGCCTGTAGCTCAAAAACGAAAGACGATAGAAAATTCCTGTGGTTCCTATTAAAGTTGTCTCAATAAAGATTTACATCTATCAACAAGTGGTAAAAAAATATTCACTTTAAATACAATACATATATTTTCGAATTTAAAATACAATCGTTTTGTTCTATGATTAGTATGTCAAATAGTATTTGTCCTTTAATGTTTTTCTCAAAGTATGTAGATACTTATATGTTATAAGAAAGGCAATTTTTGTATACTTAGTTACGTTTTCAAAGTAAAATTTGACATATTCAAAGCACATATCATCTTTTATATTTGTGAAACTGCGAACGTCATGTAATTATATCACAAACACACAGATCTACATAATTAAAAAAACAAAAAATATTTTTGTTCTTCAATCTATTATTTATTGTTAATGTAAGAAAAATGTACTTTATGTATTATATATTATTATTATGTAACACACTAACACACATATGTTCCACAAATAAATCCATATTAAAATAAATTCTTCTATTACATTACAAAAATCTCAAAAATCGCATTCCAAAATATTTAGTTTCATATTGCTCTTGCTAGAAATAATCCTGTAGCCCGTCAATCTGAAACCAGAAGGACGAGCTGCAAGATCTTGCAAACCAAAAATCCAGGTTCGATTCCAACCTATTACCTAGTAGTATCTCAACCACGAACTCACAACCGAACACAAGCCCGCGTACCTAACCTATGGTCCAGCCAGCTATACGGATCCTGGTGGTTAGCCAACTAGAACTCAACCAAAAGCTTGTATATAGCTCGTTATAGCCGAGGTTCACGGAGCAGAGCGTCCGGATACAACTCAGTCGCTCATCCTGCCCAAATGAGTATCGTAAAGTATATATAGGTAAATGTTGGAATCTTTTAATTTTCAGCTGCTGGTCAGTATATCCCGTGTTTTCCTAAGTGCAAGAAAGCGTACTTTTATAGGGCTAGGTTTATTTTCTGTTTTGGGGCCCAATCTGTTAATAAAGTCTATTTCAGTTAGTTCTGTGTTGTTCGTCAGGGTGGTATTAAAGAAATTTATTACAAGATCATCCAGTTCTTTTCTGTTTTTCTCGAATTCACTTAACCATAGAGTTATAAAATATATATGCATATAGAGGGAGTCTAAACACTCAAAGCTGATGTCATGCAGGGTAAGCTTGTGTTTGTACGGCGGCCATCTTGGGAAGATCTAGTATATACAAGCGTTCTATGGTTATTTGATTATTTTACGTCAATAACCGACTTTAATTTGTGTTATTTGGGTGTGAAATGTTTGTAATAACATGCCATCGTATTGCACCTTCGGTTGTAATAACCGAACGTCCGTAAAAACTTTAAAACAACAAGAAAAAGAAAAGGAAAAAGTGATCACAATTCACAAGTCAGTATTATTTTACTTCTACATATTATTAATGTTTAATTAATATATTTTATTGTATTCTTTACATATTTCATGTAAAAATATTAACTTATTTTTGTAATAAATATGTTTGTACTTCGCCACGTATTTATTTTTATTGTAAACATCGTAAATATATTTTTATATGAAATTTCTCGCCTTAAATTATTTGCCTATTCGGTACTTAGTGTTTGTAAGTTTCTATTTTAATCATTACAATTGTCATAAAATTGGAACAGTTCTATTCATTATTCATTCAATATCTATAAATAAGTTTAATCGCAATTCACTTTAAATTAAAGAATTTTTCAAATTTAAATTGAATTAATTTTAATACATTTCTGATTGAATTAATGCTTGCTAATTACAAATAGCTTCATTTTCTGTTACATTATTGTATTTTTGTAACAAAACTGAAGAACGTGGACTTAAATACTTATAATGTAAGTTCGTCCCAAGATGGCGGCCACGGGATTCCCCTTCCGTCTCATGGCGACAAAAACTCTTGCACATCTACACTTTACGCTCTCTCTAGTCCTATTCTGTACTCTAATACTTAAACCATGTATTATTAGGTTACGACGACGGTTCTCTTTTGTTTGTTCGGATAATCCCCTACCCCTTTCATATAAAAGTAGCAGTTCTTCGTGTTTTTGAAATTTTTCTTCGTTATTCCTATTACCTAGCTTCATGTCCTCTCTGAGTTCCTGTATTTTTTCTTGTAGGTTTGATTCTAGACCCTGAATTGCGTCTAATATTTCTTTTTTGTCTCCCATGGTTGATACGCCTGAAATTCAGCTGAAATGGGATTCTTCGATGTACAGCTGGTGGTAGCCACACAGGTGTTTTATGATTGACAGTCTAATAGATAGATGTCACTACTGGTCCGAGTGAAATGCCAGATGATATTGTATAACCTTACAATTTCTAGTTAAGGTTATATTTATATTCTTACAATTATTAAAAGGATACAAAATATTTTCTGTGGATAATTTTTTCTGTACTTCTTTATTTTTTGGGCTTGCTGTTCACACCAATTTTGTACTGTAATTTATCACTTTACTTCTAAAAAACGGATAATTGCTACGCTTGTCTTCAACGACCATGCCTCACCACTCAAAAATTTATATAAAGACATAAGTCCTTAGCCCTCGTTTCTTGTATAACTTTGCACAGATGATGTCACAGAAGTATTAATGCCCCTTTTCTCTAATTCCATTAATATTTAACATATTTAAAATACAAATTAGAATAATTTTCAAATAATGTGCAGTTATAACAAAAATGTTTATTTTTGATACCAACAAGCAATTTATGAGCAACTGCGATTACTGCGTCTCTATTTAAATTAAACTATCATTTTATAAACGATATACATATTGAAAGAAATAAATTTAAAAAATTAAGAATATTTTCCAAAATTTCAACATAGATGGAACCACTATCGCGCATCTAACCACAGATCATATAAAACCTACTATAGACGGCGGAATTGTATTGCTACGCCGTCTCGTGGTAGAAAAAAAACGACAATTTGAATTTCAAAATACTATTATAAGTTAAATAAAAATTAATAAATATTCTAATGGTCGGTTTTATAAATAACGGAACAATTTATTTCCAAAGTAAATTAAATTTATTCCTTCAAATGGCAGTCGAATTTTTGACAATTTGTTAATGTAAATAAATTTACTGTGGAAATGAATTTATTCTGTCCTTTATAAAACCGGGCGTTAGAAGTAATATTGTAAAATTTATGGTAATAGAAAGAATTATGTAATAATTAAATTTATTTATTTACACGTGACATCTCGTGTTAGAAAAAAGAACTAAAAACGTAGGTTTCGCCTCGTTCATATAACTTCCCAGAGCCTGCATCTAACCAATTGTTTTATTCCGGGCTTCAGCCATTTTAACAGAAATTTGGTCAGAAAATTTTTGTTCTGTTCTAAATTGGTGATTTTTGTTCAAAATTTATAGAATTTTTGTTTAGTTAAATGAGAAAGGAGTTGACAATGGACGATATCCATGAACAAGGAATAGAAAACGACGGTAGTAGTAGTATTAAACCCTTGTAAGTATTTACACATGTTCAAGTTAGAATAAGAGTTATAATTACTATTTAATTTACATATAAAGAGAAAGTTCTTCTGAAGAGAATTTACCAGTTTTAAGTATGGGAGACGCACCTATAAATAACAATTGTATAAAAGGCACGGACATTGAGATTGACAACGGAAAGTACTCGAAAGAAACGCTGTCACCTTTCAAAAATGAAGAGATACCTATGGTTACGACTTATGATTGTAAAAACCAAACTGAGAATTTAATTTGCGACCCGCATGAACTTGTGTAAGTAATTATAGATAAGTTTAAACAACAATTTAACAATTAATATTTATGTAATGAAAGAATGAAAGCCTCGACAAGAAGTTTCAACATTTTGACCAATCAACATGGAAACGAAGAGGAAAACGTAGATAATGCCAAGATAAACCAACAAATGTGAGTAATTTTCAGAAAAATTGAATAATAGTATATCTATAAATTGCAGAGCCGGCAAAAACACGGTTTTTTTTAACCGACCTAGTGATGTTTCTTTGTTTTATTAGACTTTTTTGGTTTTCTTGGGCTTAATGAACTTAATGTTATTATACCGGGTGTCCATTTTTTTGTGTACCATAGGAAATACAATGGTAAAATTTTCATATGGCTGTAAATACTGCTCTATTAATTAACAGGCCCAAAATTATTGTTTACATGCGTTTCGTTTGCGAAAGAAAAGCAAAATAAATAATAATATTTAGCTATTTGCAGAATGCCATGAGCAATAGCACAAAATATGAAACAGTTGTGTTATTTGAGTTTGGCAGATGACATCTGTCATAAAGTTATAATAATTATTGAACTCATTAATTTATTTATCAGTAATTTACGTCACAAAAAACCCAATGGAATAATATTCCAATTAAATATCAATTAATAAACTTTTATATGTCAAAGTCAAACAATACGACTACCTATATGAATTGAATATTTTGTCTTACTTGGCACTCCGTAAAAAGCTTAAACACGGATATTTTATTTTACGTTTATCTCAAAAAAAAATATATCATCACGGCATATTACTTATTTCTAGATGTGCCAATCTGCTTTGTCGCAGATATCGGTAATGATGATGACATATTTGTACCGTGCGGGCGTTTACCAGGCGTCACCACACGGGCACTCATTGCTGGCGTAGAGAGTGCACCACAGGGGTCCCGTAGCTGTGTGCCTGAGTGTCTGGTCGCGAACCTGGGGGAACCGGGTTCGATCCCGACAGACTCCAAATATTTCCAATTTTAAATGGCACAAAAGTGACCTTAGTGGTGCACTCTCCACGCCAGCTATGAGTGTCCGTGAGGTGACGCCTGTTAAGCGCCCACACGGTAAAATATATCGTCATCATTACCGATGTCTACATGTGTTGTAGATACTGGCACACCCAGAAATGGGTAATATGCCGTGATGATATATTTTTTTTATATTTTTTTACGTTTATCTCATTACACGGACCCGTTATATCAATAAATTTAGACTCATTTAATGCAGTTTTTAATTCTGAACCTTTTTTTGTATTTACACTTTAGTTTTAAAATTAATATGTTAGAATTTGCAGCCATATGAAAATTCTACCATTATATTTCCTATGGTCCATAAAAAAAGTCTACGCTCGGTATATTTTTTCGTATTAATTATACATTGTTAGCTAAATTTGACATTCTAAATGACATACTTTTTTCTATTAGCATGTTTTTCTGTCACTTTTTCACACTAATGCAAAAAAGGGACCAAATTAATCAATCATGGATAGTCTGTCACTTTTTCGCACTAATGCAAAAAGCGACAATTCTAATTTACGATAATCAGGCCCGTAGCCAGGAACCATCAATAGATGGGGCTATAATTTTTTCAGAGGGGGCTGAAAATTAATAAAAATAGTATAAATTTTTAGTAATATATATATATATATATATATATATATATATATATATATATATATATATATTTATATATATATAGTATTTATTCAAAACAAAAATAATATACAAAAAAAAACACAAATATTTAAGTACATTACATAATAAAATATAAATATATTATCTTAAATTTTAACACTAAAATAATTGTAATTTTCTATTATTTAAAGCATTAAATTTTAATAAAACTTTTTGTAAATTCACATTTTTCGTGCGAGATCTTTCAAATGCAAGAAATGTTAAATTTGCTAAGCGTTGATGCGTCATTGATAATCTTTGCGGTCGATTTATTCTGGTTAACACAGAAAATGTTGATTCGCAAAGAGCTGTACTGCAGCCGAAAGTTCTAGCTGTTGCTAACATTTTATATGTATTTTCATATGCTATTCTTTGTTTGTAAATTTCTTCAAAAGTTTTAGAATTGTCGATCTTCTTCAGATATGCTCGAACTACATGTAGTTCTTCTTTAGATGGTAGTGGAATATCCAAGGTTGATAAATAATGAATTTCTTCGTAACAAAGATCTTCTGCTGCTGAAAGAGCTCCTATTAAAGCATGATTATCGCTAAATCTTCGTGCGAGTTCATTCAAAATTATGTCGAGAGTCTCGTAAAACACCGACTTAAGAGCGATTTCTTCATTAGTGACATTATATTTTTAAGATTTTTCTAGGTGGGGCTTGGTCAGTTCGTAGGTGGGGCTCAGCCCCACCTGGCCACCCCCTGACTACGGGCCTGACGATAATTCATTATGTGCTTCTTGTTGAACGGAATTAGAAAAAACCTAGTTTATGTTTTGTGGCAAAATAGTGTTTTTTGTTCATTTCATCTTCACGTCTAGTGCGAAAACATCATTTGCACCTAGTAGCAGTAATAATAATCTTTATTTGCTTTCTAGCTTAATACTATACATTATTTTAGTGTCTTCTTTGTTTCGTCTATTTCTTTCATCCATCCTAACCCTTTTTCCGATTCTTCTAGGATTGCTTCTCTGTTTCTTCGGTCTTCTTTTATTTCTCCGCATTCCTTTAAAAGATGTTCTATCGTTTCCCATCCCTTTCCACATAGCCTGCATCTTCTCTCTTTGTCGGGTTTCCAGTAACCGTTTTCTTTCTCTTCATTACCGCACCTGTTCGTTGCTACTTTCCTAATGTTTTCTATTTTTTCCCATTTCAAATATCGAGGTGTGCCGAGAGTTCTTATATTGTTGTATTTTGAGTAATATCTGAAAGATTCGATATTACAAAATCTTTCCTAATTCTGGATGTCCATATTTCTTTGTTTTATTTTTCCTTTTATGTCCTGCCCTCTTGCTCTTTCATTGTCTATTTCTTTAGGTGAGTATCCTTTGCTTGCATAGAATTTTCTTCTCTTCTCGTCATTCATTTTTCTTCATCTCTTTTTCTGATTTCTGTGCTACATTCCTTCATTATCTATCCTTTTTGTTCAATCAAAATTTTTTCTTCAAATTTCATTGCTCTGTCCCTGCTTCAATTTCCATATTATCCCTTTTAATCTCTTCTAAGGTTATATAATTTGCTGTTGTTTTATCTATTCCTTTTATCCACGTGGCCGCGTGCCTGAGTGTCTGGTCGCGAACCTGGGGGAACTGGGTTCGATCCGACAGACGCCAAATATTTCCAATTTTAAATGGCACAAAAGTGACCCCTGTGGTGCACTCTCCACGTCAGCAATGAGTGCCCGTGTGGTGACGCCTGGTAAGCGCCCACACGGTAAAATATATCGTCATCATTACCGATATCTACATGTGTTGTAGATAATAGCACACCCAGAAATGGGTAATATGCCGTGATGATATATTTATTTATTTTATTTATTTATCCACGTTATGTATGTGGTTTGGACTATCTCTAGTTTCTCTTGCCTCTCGGCTATCCTATCCCCATACCTCTGCTCCATACATTATGCTGCTTTTTACCAGTGCATCAAAAAGCATTATTCTGGTTTTTATGTTGCCTTTGAATTTTCTCTCCCCTGTGTCCCATATCTCCTTAACTATTATCATTGCTTTCTTTCTTAAATGTGTACTCTAGATATTTAAATTCTTTTACTTTTTCAAATTCCTGCCTTTTCCATCTCTAGTTTTCCTGAGTTTCTCTTTCTCCACCTTTTTCGAACGTTACAACTAATGTCTTTTTTGCACTTAGCTCTAATTCTCTTCTGTCTAGATATTTTCCCAATCTTCTTATCATACTTTACTATTCTTGTTCGGTATTCGCCAATAATACTATATTATCTGTATATGCTAATGAAAAAAACCTATTATATGTTTGTTGCAAAAGCGTGTCATCATAATTTAAAAAAAAAAGCTGTTTGGTTTATTTGGGTTGGCGAATGTAAGACCAACCCTGATAAATTAAAGAGTAAAATAAATACAGAACGACGTAATTGTGATAACGCAAATTCCAGAGAAATATTTTTTTTATAGACAAACAGAAGACATCGCACGGAGTATCATGGATAGGACACAAAGCAATTGCAGTGTTTACATAGATATCGCAAAGAAAAATAATATTGATATATCAAGAGAAAACTTTAATGAAAAACAGACTGAATCTATAGAAAATATTATCAACAATGCTGTCTCGCCGAAGAAAGGGTTAAAAAGGGTGAGCCCTAATACCAACACACCAAAGAAACCAAATAAACGAAGAAAAATTAGCCCGTCTACTACTTCCAAATCAAAAGATGTGAAATTAACTTCTACGTTTTCAATGGAATTTAAATTTAATGAAAATTCTACCATTCAGTGTATGGAATCTCTGATAAGTAGAAGAAAAGTTATATATAGAAAGCGACAAGAAGCAAGAGAAAAGTTAGCCAAAATGGAAAATGAAGCTCTTAATAATATCCGTAAACAAAAAAAGAAGAAAGTAAAACGCTCCCCTAAAACTAAGAAATTAAATCCAGGTAGAAGAGGCCGACAGTCGAAAAATCAGAATAAAAACACGCTTCACAATGAATTTAAAAAGCCCCCTTCTCAAGAGGAGTCAGGTGTAACATATTATTCTTCATGTATCTTTTGTAACAAAAACCATGACTCTCATCAGGACAATAAATGTTTACCAGAGAAATATGCTGCAAAAACAACTAATAAACAGAAAAAAAGTTCATGGGATACCGTACTGTCACAGTGTGTGATAATGTAGATTTTCTATATTTTGGGATATATACAAAATTTGTTGTAAATAAATGTTCAATTATTCATACGTGTTTTATTTTTAAAAAATTAAAAATCTTATTAATGGCTGTTCGGTAAGAGCGTAAAATAATTTGTAATCTAAATCAGCTTTTATTTTTAGGAAGAACTTATTAGAGACATGTCATGTTTAGTATTAATAAAAGATCTCATTGTGGATTATCACATACAGATATTAATAATTTAACATCTTGATCAGTTTTGATTTTTGTAAAAACTGATCAAAAAAATCTCATCAAGATCTACTGCAAATGAATTTTACAGTTAGTGGTGTCAGTATCGGTATATAAAAATTTACCTTATGTGTCTTGAACTCGACTGAATGGGGTATATCGTACATCACCAAGATTTTTTAAGTAGGTATCTGTATTATTTAAAATTTGTTAAATAATCACAGAATTCGAGAAAAACGGTATTAAATTTGTAATGTAATGCAAAATGCAAGCAATAACAGCAAAATAGACAGGTACAGACATAAGTCCTTCGCTCTCATTGCTTGTATAACTTTGCACAAATGGCGTTACAGAAGTATTAATGCCGTGTTTCTCCAATTCTATTAATATTTAACATATTTAGAAATATATGAGTACCTATGTTATGTCTAACTCTTTATTAATAAAATATTAATATTTTTTATTATTATGTCACAATAATTACTGATTTATAATATAAGTGCAAACATTGTTTCCTCTGTGCTGAAATAGTATAATTTTGTAGTCACAATCTTCCTAATTGCAGTATGTGCAAGTAGTTGAAAATTGAATTATAAAATTTGACTATGAAGTAGAGTTCCTAAAGTTTGATCAAAGTTTATTTAATTTGATTAATTATTTTTTTTACAAAAATGTTATATTGTCATTCGGAAACAAACAAAAATACAAATTTTTGAGTTAAATTTTATTATGGCAATAATATTTTATGAACATTTTACAAAAAAAATAACAGTAAACTCATAGTCAATATAAAAGGTTTGTTCCAACACACTAGCAAACCAATCCGAAACTGTCGGACGCAAGCATCGTATAATGAATCCAATCAGTTCCGAAAGTTTAAGTTTTGAAAAGAAATGTCATTATTGAAAATTATTTTTTGCGGGTTATTAAATAAAGGGACCTGCTTTGATATTAAAATTCACAATTTAACCTTGAAAAGACGAGACTCGAGATCAGTTCGACACCAAGACGAGACCATGACATCCGAGTACAGGTTTCACTGCAAAAGGTTTGTTCCAACATACTAGCAAACCAGTCCGGAACTGTCGGACGCAAGCGTCGTATA
Source organism: Ophonus ardosiacus (assembly GCA_943142095.1). Taxonomy (NCBI): domain Eukaryota; kingdom Metazoa; phylum Arthropoda; class Insecta; order Coleoptera; family Carabidae; genus Ophonus; species Ophonus ardosiacus. The sequence goes on along the minus strand of OW964833.1, from coordinate 42,789,109 downwards.
AAGTTTCGAATCCGTTCCGAACGTTTAAGATTTGAAAATAAATGTCATTATTAATAATTATTTTTTGCGAGTTATTAAATAAAGGGACCTGCGTCTCGTCTCTTCTCGTGGCAACACTAAACGAAATTGTAAAAGAGAAATAAAAAGACGTTTCATTATAAGAAAATTTATTTAGTAATTTTGAATAACAATAAATATTTAGTTACATGGGAAAACGAGAATATAAACATAGCCGTATGATCTAATATATAATGTAGATTTTGGACAAGAATAAAGTTGTCAAATTGAAAACAACAAGAAAGTTTTATTGGTTCTCCTGAGGTACATTTGCTGAAGAAGAGACGGGCTCCTTACTTTTTCTTTCAGGTCCCAAGCCATTATCGTGGTCTACCTTGTTGGAGGAAGGACCTGCCATTATCATTATGTTGCGAGATCTTTTGTTGTTCGTTAAGTACTAATAAAACCCCGTTCATTGTAGAATCATCTACATTAGCTTCTTTAAATTTGTTATAGCAAATGTTCAGTGCTAGTTCAGCCTTTTCATCCATGTTCTGAGAAAGGTGTTTATGGATATTATATTAATATTTGTATTGTAATATGTGCTACTTACTTGTTTATTTTTGGTAATAAATTTAAAAATTGCAAAATTTTAAAATATGTAGCTCTGGCCCACACCTCAGCTGTTGTCAACCGTTAACAAAAAAATCTTTTATAGGACAAGATGCCAACTTAATAAAACAAAATAAAGGTAATTGTTTTGCACAGAAGTGAAAGGAAAGCAGGTAACTTAAGATTAGTGACTAATGTAGGGACATTTGGTGGAGCGCCAAGATTTGAACGTTATAGATTATTTACCAAAATGTATCATTTCCTGATTTGTGCAGTTATAACAAAAATGTTTATTTTTGATACCAACAAGCAATTTATGAGCAATTGCGATTATTGCGTCTCTATTTAAATTAAACTATCATTTTATAAACGGTATATATATTGAAGGAAATAAATTTAAAAAATTAAGAATATTTCCCAAAATTTCAACATAGATGGAATTACTATCGCGCATTTAACCACAGATCATATAAAACCTACTATAGACAGCGGAATTGTATTGCTACGCCGTCTCGTGGTAGAAAAAAAACGACAATTTGAATTTCAAAATACTAATATAAATTAAATGAAAATTAATAAATATTGTAATGGTCGGTTTTATAAATAACGGAACAATTTATTTCCAAAGTAAATTAAATTTATTCCTTCAAATGACAGTCGAATTTTTGACAATTTGTTAATGTAAATAAATTTACTGTGGAAATGAATTTATTCTGTCCTTTATAAAACCGGGCGTTAGAAGTAATATTGAAAAATTTATGGTAATAGAAAGAATTATGTAATAATTAAATTTATTTATTTACACGTGACATCTCGTGTTAGAAAAAAGAAACAAAAACGTAGGTTTCGCCTCGTTCATATAACTTCCCAGAGCCTGCATCTAACCAATTGTTTTATTTCGGGCTTCAGCCATTTTAACAGAAATTTGGTCAGAAAATTTTTGTTCTGTTCTAAATTGGTGATTTTTGCTCAAAATTTATAGAATTTTTGTTTTGTTAAGTGAGAAAGGAGTTGACAATGGACGATATCCATGAACAAGGAATAGAAAACGATAGTAGTAGTAAACCTTTGTAAGTATTTACACATGTTGAAGTTAGAATAAGAGTTATAATTACTATTTCATTTACGTATAAAGAGGAACTTCATCTGAAGAGAATTTACGAGTTTTAAGTACAGAAGACGCACCTGTAATTAACAATTGTATAAAAGGCATAGACATTGAGATTGACAACGGAAAGTCGAAAGAAAAGCTGTCACCTTTGAAAAATGAAGAGATACCTGTGGTTACGACTTATGATTGTAAAAACCAAACTGAGAATTTAATTTGCGACCCGCATGAACATGTGTAAGTAATTATAGATAAGTTTAAACAGCAATTTAACAATTAATATTTATGTAATGAAAGAATGAAAGCCTCGACAAGAAGTTTCAACATTTTGACCAATCAACATGGAAACGAAGAGGAAAACGTAGATAATGCCAAGATAAACCAACAAATGTGAGTGATTTTCAGAAAAATTAAATAATAGTATATCTATAAATTGCAAGGCCGGCAAAAATACTGTTTTTTTTTAACCGACCTAGTGATTTTTTTTGTTTTATTAGAATTTTTTGGATTTTCTTGGGCTTAATGAACTTAATGTTATTATACTGGTGTCCATTTTTTTGTGTACCATAGGAAATACAATGGTAAAATTTTCATATGGCTGTAAATATTGCCCTATTAATTTTAGAGCAAAAGTCTAAATACAAAAAATGTTCATAATTAAAAACTGCATCTAACAGGTCCAAAATTATTGTTTACATGCGTTTCGTTTGCGAAAGAGAAGCAAAATAAATAATAATATTTAGCTATTTGCAGAATGCCATGAGCAATAGCACAAAATATGAAACAGTTGTGTTTTTTGAGTTTGGCAGATGACATCTGTCATAAAGTTATAATAATTATTGAACTCATTAATTTATTTATCAGTAATTTACGTCACAAAAAACCCAATGGAATGATATTAACAATTAAATATCAATTAATAAACTTTTATATGTCAAAGTCAAACAATACGACTACCTATATGAATTGTATATTTTGTCTTACATGGCACTCCGTAAAAAACTTAATGATAGAACGTACAGAGCGTTGTCCTGCTGGAAGCGCTTCTTAGAGTACAATTGTACAAAGTTTGAGTCCTGCTGGAATTACATCACACCGCTCATAAGCCTGTCCTTCTAGTAGTACTATGGTTAATTTCCAGCAGTTCGTAATAATTATTTTAACACAGCACTTTAAAAATCAAAATTAAGTATAACATTTTCAAAAACCACGGCGTAGAATATAATTTTGGAGTAAGGTACAAAAACGTTCATTGCATTTGAAAAAAATATATATTCTTTCAAAAATATACACAAATAAAACAAACGATATTATAAAGAATTAAGAAAAATAGTAATTAACAAGTTAGGCCGATATTCCGTACTGAATATGAACTTTACCTTCTTGATTTTCAAGTTTTAAAGCAAAGGTAGATATTTTTGTGCAATTTCCATCAATTTCCCATTGGACTGTTGCTATATTTTTTGTTTTTATTATGTTTTTAACACCGTAGCATCTAGCACTACGCCACTGGTCACCAAATACGGAAAAACTCCAAGAATTATCATTTTTAGAGTCAAAATTCGTTACTGCGACAGAAACACCGAAGCACGGCTCCCGACGCGTAACCTTTTCCATACTGATTACAATAAACTTCAACTTGTCGTAACTTGCTTAATAATAAAGGTACAGACTCAGTCAAAAAATGTGCATAAAGCTTAAAATCTGAGGAATATTTTCGTATTCTTAAAAGTCCAGCCAGAAGGCTAGAAAGTACTGGAATATCCAAATATACAAAGTACTCTCCCGAAGCTATTTGGTCCTGCTGGCAGGGTACTGTACATTCTATCATTAAACACGGATATTGTATTTTACGTTTATCTCATTACAAGAACCCGTTATATCAATAAATTTAGACTCATTTAATGCAGTTTTTAATTCTGAACCTTTTTTTGTATGTGCACTTTAGTTTTAAAATTAATATGGTAGAATTTGCAGCCATATGAAAATTCTACCATTATATTTCCTATGGTCCATAAAAAAAGTCTACGCTCGATATATTTTTTCGTATTAATTATACATTGTTAGCTAAATTTGACATTCTAAATGACATACTTTTTTCTCTTAGCATGTTTTTCTGTCACTTTTTCACACTAATGCGAAAAAGGGACCAAATTAATCAATCGTGGATAGTCTGTCACTTTTTCGCACTAATGCAAAAAGCGACAATTCTAATTTACGATAATTCATTATTAGCTTCTTGTTAAACGGAATTAGAATAAACCTAGTTTATGTTTTGTGACAAAATAGTGTTTTTTGTTCATTTCATCTTCACGTCTAGTGCGAAAACATCATTTGCACCTAGTAGCAGTAATAATAATCTTTATTTGTTTTCTAGCTTAATACTATACATTATTTTAGTGTCTTCTTTGTTTCGTCTATTTCTTTTATCAATCCTAACCCTTTTCCCGATTCTTCTAGCATTGCTTCTCTGTTTCTTCGGTCTTCTTTTATTTCTCCGCATTCCTTTAAAAGATGTTCTATCGTTTCCCATCCCTCTCCACATAGCCTGCATCTTCTCTCTTCGTCGGGTTTCCAGTAACCGTTTTCTTTCTCTTCATTACCGCTCCTGTTCGTTGCTACCTTCCTAATGTTATCTATTTTTTCCCATTTCAAATATCGAGGTGTGTTAGTTCTTATATTGTTGTATTTTGAGTAATATCTGGAATATTCGATATTACAAAATCTTTCCTAATTCTGGATGTCCATATTTCTTTGTTTTATTTTTCCTTTTATGTCCTGCCCTCTTGCTCTTTCATTGTCTATTTCTTTAGTTGAGTATTCTTTGCTTTCATAGAATTTTCTTCTCTTGCTCGTCATACATTTTTCTTCATCTCTTTTTCTGATTTCTGTGCTACATTCCTTCATTATCTTTCCTTTTTGTTCAATCAAAATATTTTCTTCAAATTTCATTGCTCTGTCCCTCAATTTCCATATTATCCCTTTTAATCTCTTCTAAGGCTATGTAATTTGCTGTTGTTTTATCTAATCCTTTTATCCACGTGACCGCGTGCCTGAGTGTCTGGTCGCGAACCTGGGGGAACTGGGTTCGATCCCGACAGACGCCAAATATTTCCAATTTTAAATGGCACAAAAGTGACCCCTGTGGTGCACTCTCCACGCCAGCAATGAGTGACCGTGTGGTGACGCCTGGTAAGCGCCCACACGGTAACATATATCGTCATCATTACCGATATCTACATGTGTTGTAGATAATGGCACACCCAGAAATGGGTAATATGCCGTGATATATTTATTTATTTTATTTATTTATCCACGTTATGTATGTGGTTTGGACTATCTCTAGTTTCTCTTGTCTCTCGGCTATCCCATCCCCATACCTCTGCTCCATACATTATACTGCTTTTTACTAGTGCATCAAAAAGCATTATTCTGGTTTTTATGTTGCCTTTGAATTTTCTCTCTCCTATGTCCCATATCTCCTTAACTATAATCATTGCTTTCTTTCTTAAATGTGTACTCTAGATATTTAAATTCTTTTACTTTTTCAAATTCCTGCCTTTTCCATGTCTAGTTTTCCTGAGTTTCTCTTTCTCCACCTTTTTCGAACGGTACAACTAATGTCTTTTTTGCACTTACTTCTAATTCTCTTCTGTCTAGATATTTTTCCAATCTTCTTATCATACTTTACATTTCTTGTTCGGTATTCGCCAATAGTACTATATTATCTGTATATGCTAATGAAAAAGCCTATTATATGTTTGTTGCAAATCATAATTTTACATCTAAACACATAAATAGATAATCCGGGTTTTTATTAGTTTTAACGTTTTTCTTTTTTTAAAAAAAAGCTGTTTAGTTTATTTGGGTTGGGGAAAGTAAGACCAGCCCTGATAAATTAAAGAGTAAAATAAATACAGAACGACGTAATTGTGGTATCGCAATTTTTTTTATAGACAAACAGAAGACATCGCACGGAGTATCATGGGTAGGACACAAAGCAATTGCAGTGTTTACATAGAAAGCGCAAAGAAAAATAATATTGATATATCAAGAGAAAACTTTAATGAGAAACAGACTGAATCTATAGAAAATATTATCAACAATGCTGTCTCGCCGAAGAAAGGGTTAAAAAGGACGAGCCCTAATACCAACACACCAAAGAAACCAAATAAACGAAGAAAAATTAGCCCGTCTACTACTTCCAAAGCAAAAGATGTGAAATTAACTTCTACGTTTTCAATGGAATTTAAATTTAATGAAAATTCTACCATTCAGTGTATGGAATCTCTGATAAGTAGAAGAAAAGTTATATATAGAAAGCGACAAGAAGCAAGAGAAAAGTTAGCCAAAATGGAAAATGAAGCTCTTAATAATATCCGTAAACAAAAAAAGAAGAAAGTAAAACGCTCCCCTAAAACTAAGAAATTAAATCCAGGTAGAAGAGGCCGACAGTCGAAAAATCAGAATAAAAACACGCTTCACAATGAATTTAAAAAGCCCCCTTCTCAAGAGGAGTCACGTGTAACATATTATTCTTCATGTCTCTTTTGTAACAAAAACCATGACTCTCATCAGGACAATAAATGTTTACCAGAGAAATATGCTGCAAAAACAACTAATAAACAGAAAAAAAGTTCATGGGATACCGTACTGTCACAGTGTGTGATAATGTAGATTTTCTATATTTTGGGATATATGCAAAATTTGTTGTAAATAAATGTTCAATTATTCATACGTGTTTTATTTTTAAAAAATTTAAAATCTTATTAATGGCTGTTCGGTAAGAGCGTAAAATAATTTGTAATCTAAATCAGCTTTTATTTTTAGGAAGAACTTATTAGAGACATGTCATGTTTAGTATTAATAAAAGATCTCATTGTGGATTATCACATACAGATATTAATAATTTAACATCTTGATCAGTTTTGATTTTTGTAAAAACTGATCAAAAAAATCTCATCTAGGTATGCTGCAAATGAATTTTACATTTAGTGGTGCCAGTATCGGTATATAAAAATTTACCTTATGTGTCTTGAACTCGACTGAATGGGGTATATCGTATATCACCAAGATTTTTTCAGTAAGTATCTGTATTATTTAAAATTTGTTAAATATTCACAGAATTCGAGAAAAACGATATTAAATCTGTAATGTAATGCAAAATGCAAGCAATAACAGCAAAAAAGATAGGTACCGACATAAGTCCTTCGCTCTCATTGCTTGTATAACTTTGCACAAATGGCGTTACAGAAGTATTAATGCCGTTTTTCTCTAATTCTATTACTATTTAACATATTTAGTAATATACGAGTATGTTATGTCATGTCTAACTCTTTTTTAATAAAATATTAATATTTTTTATTATTATGTCACAATAATTACTGATTTATAATATAAGTGCAAACATTGTTTCCTCTGTACTAAAATAGCATAATTTTGTAGTCACAATCTTCCTAATTGTAGTATGTGCAAGTAGATGAAAATTGGATTATAAAATTTGGCCTTGAAGTAGAGATCCTAAAGTTTGATCAAAGTTTATTTAATTTGATTAATTAATTGTTTTACAAAAATGTTGTATTGTCCTCCGAAAACAAACAAAAATATATTTTTTGTGCTAAATTTTATTACGGCAATAATATTTTATGTACATTTTACAAAAAAAATAACAGTAAACTCATAGTCAATATAAAACGTTTGTTCCAACACACTAGCAAACCAATCCGAAACTGTCGGACGCAAGCGTCGTATAATGTTTCCAATCAGTTCCGAAAGTTTCAGTTTTGAAAATAAATGTCATTATTAAAAATTATTTTTTGCGGGTTTTTAAATAAAAGGACCTGCTTTGATATTAAAATTCACAATTTAACCTTGAAAAGACGAGACTCGAGATCAGTTCGACACCAAGACGAGACCATGACATCCGAGTACAGGTTTCACTGTAAAAGGTTTGTTCCAACATACTAGCAAACCAGTCCGGAACTGTCGGACGCAAGTGTCGTATAAAGTTTCGAATCCGTTCCGAACGTTTAAGTTTTGAAAATAAATGTCATTATTAATAATTATTTTTTGCGAGTTATTAAATAAAGGGACCTGCGTCTCGTCTCTTCTCGTGGCAACACTAAACGAAATTGTAAAAGAGAAATAAAAAGACGTTTCATTATTAGAAAATTTATTTAGTAATTTTGAATAACAATAAATATTTAGTTACATGGGAAAACGAGAATATAAACATAGCCGTATGATCTAATATATAATGTAGATTTTGGACAAGAATAAAGTTGTCAAATTGAAAACAACAAGAAAGTTTTATTGGTTCTCCGGAGGTACATCTACTGCAGAAGAGACGGGCTCCTTACTTTTTCTTTCAGGTCCCAAGCCATTATCGTTGTTGGAGGAAGGACCTGCCATTATCATTATGTTGCGAGATCTTTTCCTATTTTGTTGTTCGTTAAGTACTAACAAAACCCCGTTCATTGTAGAATCATCTACATTAGCTTCTTTAAACTTGTTGTAGCAAATGTTCAATACTAGTTCAGCCTTTTCATCCATGTTCTGAGAAAGGTGTTTATGGATATTATATTAATATTTGTATTGTAATATGTGCTACTTACTTGTTTATTTTTGGATATAAATTTAAAAATTGCAAAATTTTAAAATATGTAGCTCTGGCCCACACTTCAGTTGTTGTCAACCGTTAACAAAAAATTCTTTTATAGGACAAGATGCCAACTTAATAAAACAAAATAAAGGTAATTGTTTTGCACAGAAGTGAAAGGAAAGCAGGTAACTTAAGAATAGTGACAAATCTAGGGACATTTGATGGAGCGCCAAGATTTGAACGTTATAGATTATTTACCAAAATGTATCACTTCCTGATTTAAGACTAATGTTGAGTTTGGGTACAGATCTCATTAATCATTAGGAACCAAATCGTTATTATATTTCCTAATCTGTTATCTTTGCTACTGTCCTTGTATTAATCCGTAAAATAAACAATACCACCGAAACTAATCTGCAAAACAAAACAACGCCTTACAAACGTCAAAACACCATCTTCTTAGTTTTGTTTTGTTCATTTATTTAATTAGTGTTAGTTCGCAGTTTAATTTTTGCTGTATAAATCCGGCATAACGTCCAGCTCTTGGCTAGATTTCAATGTTCAAACTACGCGCTTTCAGAACGAGGTGACGCATGTCGCCACCTGTTAAAAATTTAGTGGTTATAATTGGCGTCGTTATCAGAATGTGCTAGCCGTGCTCATTGTGCAAAATGGACGTTTAAGTGTATTGTTTTTCAAGTATTTCTTTAGTAGTAACAATTCGAAAGAGTTCAGAATGGTGAGTTTTATACTGTTTTGTACATTTTACATATATTTAATACTATAAACGATGTTATACAAGAAAAACTAAAGTGATCATTCCGTTTCTTGATGTTATACCTATTAGACGTCGTGGTCTTTCTGAAGTTAAGAATCATATTCGAAGTGATATAAAATCGCAAATTAAGTTGAAATCAAACTGTTTAAACTTTTTCCAAGCTATATAAAGGTTTAAAGTGAGTGTTAAGACAAAATTTTGGTTGTTCATTATACGTGGTACCTGCGAAATCTTTTAGAGCATTAGAATATGAACAAAAAGGTTAAATTATTATACGGCTGTACTTGTTTATATATTCCTATTACTATTTATTTCATAATATCATTCTAGAAGGTACGTAAATTAAAAATTTCTATGTCATATGGTCTTTTAAAGAACATTTACCAGACATAAAATCATTGTATAAATTTTAGTCACCACTTTTTAAGAAAGCACTTTTAATAACTTTCATTGAAATTAATCGTATCTAGCAAGCTAGATCAAGATAACCTGTTGTTGGTTCCCGAACAAGTATAAACATGTCCTTCCATAGTTTGTAATTTTCCTTTACAAGAGGTTTTAACAAAAATATTTTCTAAATAAATAAATTGTATAAACAAGAATGAATTCTGAAATAGATATTTTCAACAACTAAATGTAATTTTTTGTTCTTGGTTACAAATAACTTATTAAAATGATTATTTTTATTAGCTATTTCATTTGCAATAATAATTCTGATGGCCTGGAAGAGTATCTTTCCTCCTGTAAGTTTCTTGTTTGAGGATGAAAAAAGTTTTGTAGATTTTTGCTAATCCTTCATTGACAATTGTATTATACCTGATTAATTACAATTAATGATGATTTTACTAATTGTACTCATTCCTTTGAGAATATATGAAACAAACAATATATCTGATAAATAATAATAATAGTATTACACAAGAAATAAATCGATTAATTTATATAATGTAATAAATTTTCGTTTTCCTTTTTTTATGTTAGGTACAGAGTTCTAGATTTTGAATTCGACATTCGCGTCTGGACGTGAAGAAATGCATCATATAGATCTAGAATATGGGGCAGCAGATCATTATAGATTGTAACCATGCGCTATATAGGTAAGAAATAAAAGAGAGATTCTACAAACAAATTACATGGTTTTTAAAAAATTTCAAAGTATAAACATATAATTCCTAATGATAATTTTATTTCTTGTACTCATTCTTTTGAAAATATATGAAACAAGTAATATATCTGACAAATAATAATAATAATAGGTAATAATAATTATATTACATAAGAAATGTTTCTTTTAGTTAATGTCAAAATTTTATGTGTTTTATTTTTTATGTATTACAGATATTTCCAAATTTCAAATTCGACATTCGCGTATAGACGTGAAGAAATACACCATCTAAGAGATTTGGGAGCAGTTCATTACAAATTGTAACCGTCCGTCGTTCATTAGGTAAGATTTACAATTTAAATGACAGATTAAAAAAAATAGATGACTTCCAACAGATTTCACACAAAGAATAAATAAACAATTAATCCATGAAAAAAAAATACTCATTATGAAGCTATACTGGGTGTTTTTTTCTTTTCAAAGTGCATATAGGATATTAACATGGGAAATCAATTTGTTACTGACTGTTGCCCCCCGTTTTGACTGATCATGGGGTCAATAAAAAGATAAAAAATTTAATCAAATTTTTGTTAATAGCAATAGCCATGGCATTTTTTGAACAAAAAGATAAACAAATGATTGACATTTTATATGTCAAAATTTAATAGATTTGATTTTTGTGTTATTTTAATGTTAATATTTTATAACAGATTAGAAAATGATTGAGAAAGATTAAATTAATAAAAGTATAACAATAAAATTAACACAAGTTATAAGTTGTAACAAATTTTGGCAAATAAAATGTTATTTCAGAAAGCAAATGATAATTGAAGGTTGTCGCGTAGAATCAGGACTCTATCTTTACTAGTACACATTGTTCTATAAGATTTAAATGTAAGTTTCTCATAATATGCTTTATTTTTTCTGCAGAGACACTTGCATGTGCATTAGAGCTTTTGTAAATGTTTTAACTCTGCAAACAGTAATTCCGGTTTCATATGGAACTTGCCTGTCGAGCTTCAGCACTTTACCTGAGTGAATGCAATATTTGTGGGTATATTTGGACGGATTGTATGATGAATGATTTGGTATGTGGAATATAAATGAGAACGAGAGAATGGCGAATGAATAAAGAAATTTGGACAAGGTGAAAGAAGTGTGTTTGAGCAGGAATGTGCAGTGAAGGATGAGTGTTGCGTGAATGTACGAGGGGAGGCCCAAAAATAAACACGAATTATTTTCTGGCGAGAGATAAGGCGCTTGTTCCGACTACTCCCGGTAGGTGCCTTCATTAGATTTCATTTTGGATCTGTTGCACAAGCATCATCTTTGGGGAAACATCTAAGCGGTCAGTGTGATTTTTTTCATAAGCGTCACACTGACTGCTAGGATATTTCCTCAAAGATGACGCTTGGACAACAGATCCAGATTGTTGCCTGGTGAAAGCATCTAGCGGGAGAAATCGGAACTAGCGCCTTACCACACTCCAGAATATTTTTTTCGTTATTCTTGGGTCCCTCCTCGTATGTAGGTGTGCTGGGTATCATCGCTGAAATCGGCGTATCTTAGGCATTTTCTTGAATAACTGGGTACAGCCCTTCTTTCACATTATACTACAATATTTTAATCGTTCTCGTATATTAAAAATATATAATTCTGGAAAGTACATATACAAATTCACATAGGAACTCATTTTCCGTTTCAGGAGGAAACGTATGAATTGTAAAATGCAGATCATAATTACAAAAAAAAAATCCTGCATAAATCCAACAAAATATAAAAAGACTACGTACTTGTTCACCATTCGTCTAAAAAATGCAGATATGAAAATTTAAAAGTACGTAAGTATCTTTTCATTCTTAATTATTGTATATATTATAGTGTGCAATTGTTGTACATTTTAACGAAATTTATTATGTTCAGAACATGCATAAATCCCAGAAATAGTAAAGATTTGCTTTAAATAGTTATTAACCATCATCTTATCACTTGCAAGTTTATATTTTCTTACATAAATAGATAAATTTCATGACGAAATTTGTTCCTAATTAAACTACAATATTTTTGAAAAAAGTGTCTAATATACCCCCATATTATTGATAAATAACTACATGTAACTATAAAAAGTAATTTATTCTATTTGCAAATTAATTCAGACTTATTAAAAATAGTTTCGAAATATGAAAGAAGGAGCAATACATGATTTTCAAAAAGTTAAACAGTTATATACTATATATAACACGTAAGTTCTTTGTAAATAATTTTTATATATTTTATTACTTTTCATGATGAAAATTGTTCAAATTTGAATTTAATCATGTGAAAAAATAACATCTGAATTACCTATACACATAATGTTGATAAATATGTATACGACTAAAAAGAATTTTTATCAATTTGTTTCAATTTTAGACTAGTTAGAACAATAATTGGAAATAATAATAATCATGGAAGGTCAATGATTCTTTGCATACAATTTTAAAAATTCTAAAATGCTGGAAAGGTCTGAAGTAAAGAAATTTTCAATTAGTAAAGGAGTTTTCCATTTTGAATTTAATCATGTGAAGAAACAACGCCTTACGGACACATATAAGTGTTGCTATTGAAGTAACAATGAATGATTTGAAGAAAAAAATAATGTAAGTGTATTTCTTTATTATTGCCGAATAATTATTTGTAATGATAAATGAAACAGATTTACCATTGAATGTAAACTTGTAAATAAACAAAATCTGATGTATATTTATGATGAAAAGGAAAATATACAACAGAATATTGTTATTAATTAGTACGAAAGACAATACAAAATCTATAGGAAATATTGATGCGATTTGGTATTGGATTATTCTTTTCTTTACTTAAAAATTCCTGCAATTTAACTCGACTTTTTAATGGTTAATATAGAAATGTACTAAAAATTTGCAAATAATTAATAATTTTACTGGAACACTTATAATAGTTGCGAATCATGGTTGTGTATAAAGTGATACAATTTAATTGATTAATTACGCTTTTAATGACATTTTCTCTCTGTACAAAATCTGTTGAAAATATTACGAAATACAGATGTCAAATGATTTTGTAATTACAGTGTTCAATGATTTGAAGAAAAATAAAGTAAGTGTTTTTAATTGGCATTAAGTCATTTTTTCTTTTCTTTAAAATTCTTGCAGTTTAACTAGACTTTTGAATTGTCAATATTAAAAATGTGTCAACAAACTGCAAAGAAAAAATCACATTACTGGAAAACATGTATTAGTTATTGAGTCATGTTTGTGTATAAAGTGATACATTTTAATTGATTAATTACGCCTTTGATGCCAATTTCTATTTCTGTGATTCTTACAGTTGCCTTTCTTTACTCAAACATGTTCTTGTAGATAAATTGTCGAAATTAATTGAATTTGAAGACAGGTATCCCAAATAAAGTGCTCTGTGTATATCTGTAATTTTTACAGTTTTCTTTTTTTTTCCAAACATCATTTATACAAATACACATTAATTTTTATTTCAGAAAGCAAATGATAACCGAACGCTGTGGCTTGGATTCAGGACTTTATTTCTACTAGCACATATTGGTCGTGAATTAAGTACCTACATTACTTAAATGACATAAATTCTACAAGATTCAAATGTAAGTTTCTCATAATATGCTTTATTTTTTCTGCAGAGACACTAGCATTTGCATTAGAGCTTTTGTAAATGTTTTAACTCTGCAAACAGTAATTCCGGTTTCATATGGAACTTGCCTGTTGAGCTTCAGCACTTTACCTGAGTGAATGCGATATTTGTGGGTATATTTGGACGGATTGTATGATGAATAATTTGGTGTGTGGAATATAAATGAGAACGAGAGAATGGCGAATGAATAAAGAAATTTGGATAAGGTGAAAGAAGTGTGTTTGTGCAGGAATGTGCAGTGAAGGATGAGTGTTATGTGAATGTGCGAGGGGAGACCCAAAAATAAACACAAATTATTTTCTGGCGAGAGATAGGGCGCTTGTTCCGATTACTCCCGTTAGGTGCCTTCACTACACTCCATTTTGGATCTGTTGCACAAGCGTCATCTTTGGGGAAATATCTAAGCGGTCAGCGTGATTTTTTTCATAAGCGTCACAATGAATGCTAGGATATTTCCTCAAAGATGACGCTTGGACAACAGATCCAGAATGTTGCCTGGTGAAAGCATCTAGCGGGAGAAATCGGAACTAGCGCCTTACCACACTCCAGAATATTTTTTACGTTATTTTTGGGTCTCGTATGTATGTCTGTTGGGTATCGTCGCTGAAATCGGCGTATCTTAGGCATTTTCTTGAATAACTGGGTACAGCCCTTCTTTCACATTATACTACAATATTTTAATCGTTCTCGTATATTAAAAATATATAATTCTGTAAAGTACGTATATAAATTCACATAGGAATTCATTTGCCGTTTCAGGAGGAAACGTATGAATTATACAATGCAGATCATAATTACAAAAAAAAAAAATCCTGCATAATCCAACAAAATATAAAAAGACTACGTACTTGTTCACCATTCGTCTAAAAAATGCAGATCTGAAAATTTAAAAGTATGTAAGTATCTTTTCATTCTTAATTATTGTATATATTATAGTTTGCAATTGTTGTACATTTTAACGAAATTTATTATGTTCAGAGCATGCATAAATCCCAGAAATAGTAAAGATTTGCTTTAAATAGTTATTAACCATCATCTTATCACTTGCAAGTTTATATTTTCTTACATAAATAGATAAATTTCATGACGAAATTTGTTCCGAATTAAACTACAATATTTTTGAAAAAAGTGTCTAATATACTCCCATATTATTGATAAATAACTACATGTAACTATAAAAAGTATATACCAATTTATTCTATTTGCAAATTAATTCAGACTTATTAAAAATAATTTCGAAATATGAAAAAAAGAGCAATACATGATTTTCAAAAAGTTAAACAGTTATATACTATATGTAACACGTAAGTTCTTTGTAAATAATTTTTATATATTTTATTACTTTTCATGATGAAAATTGTTCAAATTTGAATTTAATCATGTGAAAAATTAACATCTGAATTACCTATACACATAATGTTGATATATATGTATACGACTAAAAAGAATATTTATCAATTTGTTTCAATTTTAGACTAGTTAGAACAATAATTGGAAATAATAATAATCATGGAAGGTCAACGATTCTTTGCATACAATTTTAAAAATTCTAAAATGCTGGAAAGGTCTGAAGTAAAGAAATTTTCAATTAGTAAAGGAGTTTTCCATTTTGAATTTAATCATGTGAAGAAACAACGCCTTACGGACACATATAAGTGTTGCTATTGAAGTAACAATGAATGATTTGAAGAAAAAAATAATGTAAGTGTATTTCTTTATTATTGCCGAATAATTATTTGTAATGATAAATGAAACAGATTCACCATTGAATGTAAACTTGTAAATAAACAAAATCTGATGTATATTTATGATGAAAAGGAAAATATACAACAGAATATTGTTATTAATTAGTACGAAAGACAATACAAAATCTATAGGAAATATTGATGCGAAACAGCATTGATAATCTTAAAATATTTGCAGATATGCAAGGTTTTTCTTTCATTTGGGTTTGGATTATTTTTTTCTTTACTTAAAAATTCCTGAAATTTAACTCGACTTTTTAATGGTTAATATAGAAATGTACTAAAAATTTGCAAATAATTAATAATTTTACTGGAACACTTATAATAGTTGTGAATCATGGTTGTGTATAAAGTGATACAATTTAATTGATTAATTACGCTTTTAATGACATTTCCTCTCTATACAAAATCTGTTGAAAATATTACGAAATACAGATGCCAAATGATTTTGTAATTACAGTGTTCAATGATTTGAAGAAAAATCAAGTGTTTTTACATTAAGTAATTTTTAATTTTCTTTAAAATTCTTGCAGTTTAACTAGACTTTTGAATTGTCAATATTAAAAATGTGTCAACAAACTGCAAAGAAAAAATCACTTTACTGGAAAACATGTATTAGTTATTGAGTCATGTTTGTGTATAAAGTGATACATTTTAATTGATTAATTACGCCTTTGATGCCAATTTCTATTTCTGTGATTCTTACAGTTGCCTTTCTTTACTCAAACATGTTCTTGTAGATAAATTGTCGAAATTAATTGAATTTGAAGACAGGTATCCCAAATAAAGTGCTCTGTGTATATCTGTAATTTTTACAGTTTTCTTTTTTTTCCAAACATCATTTATACAAATACACATTAATTTTTATTTCAGAAAGCAAATGATAACCGAACGCTGTGGCTTGGATTCAGGACTTTATTTCTACTAGCACATATTGGTCGTGAATTAAGTACCTACGTTACTTAAATGACATAAATTCTACAAGATTCAAATGTAAGTTTCTCATAATATGCTTTATTTTTTCTGCAGAGACACTAGCATTTGCATTAGAGCTTTTGTAAATGTTTTAACTCTGCAAACAGTAATTCCGGTTTCAAATGGAACTTGCCTGTCGAGCTTCAGCACTTTACCTGAGTGAATGCGATATTTGTGGGTATATTTGGACGGATTGTATGATGAATGATTTGGTGTGTAGAATATAAATGAGAATGAGAGAATGGCGAATGAATGAAGAAAGTTGGACAAGATGAAAGAAGTGTGTTTGTGCAGGAATGTGCAGTGAAGGATGAGTGTTATGTGAATGTGCGAGGGGAGACCCAAAAATAAACACAAATTATTTTCTGGCGAGAGATAGGGCGCTTGTTCCGATTACTACCGTTAGGTGCCTTCACTACACTCCATTTTGGATCTGTTGCACAAGCGTCATCTTTGGGGAAACATCCAAGCGGTCAGTGTGATTTTTTTCATAAGCGTCACACTGAATGCTAGGATATTTCCTCAAAGATGACGCTTGGACACCAGATCCAGAATGTTGCCTGGTGAAAGTAACTAGCGGGAGAAATCGGAACTGGCGCCTTACCACACTCCAGAATATTTTTTTCGTTATTTTTGGGCCCCTCCTCGTATGTATGTCTGTTGGGTATCGTCGCTGAAATCGGCGTATCTTAGGCATTTTCTTGAATAACTGGGTACAGCCCTTCTCTCACATTATACTACAATATTTTAATCGTTCTCGTATATTAAAAATATATAATTCTGGAAAGTACATATACAAATTCACATAGGAACTCATTTTCCGTTTCAGGAGGAAACGTATGAATTATACAATGCAGATCATAATTACAAAAAAAAAATCCTGCATAAATCCAACAAAATATAAAAAGACTACGTACTTGTTCACCATTCGTCTAAAAAATGCAGATCTGAAAATTTAAAAGTATGTAAGTATCTTTTCATTCTTAATTATTGTATATATTATAGTTTGCAATTGTTGTACATTTTAACGAAATTTATTATGTTCAGAGCATGCATAAATCCCAGAAATAGTAAAGATTTGCTTTAAATAGTTATTAACCATCATCTTATCACTTGCAAGTTTATATTTTCTTACATAAATAGATAAATTTCATGACGAAATTTGTTCCGAATTAAACTACAATATTTTTGATAAAAGTGTCTAATATACCCCCATATTATTGATAAATAACTACATGTAACTATAAAAAGTATATACCAATTTATTCTATTTGCAAATTAATTCAGACTTATTAAAAATAGTTTCGAAATATGAAAAAAGGAGCAATACATGATTTTCAAAAAGTTAAACAGTTATATACTATATGTAACACGTAAGTTCTTTGTAAATAATTTTTATATATTTTATTACTTTTCATGATGAAAGTTGTTCAAATTTGAATTTAATCATGTGAAAAATTAACATCTGAATTACCTATACACATAATGTTGATATATATGTATACGACTAAAAAGAATATTTATCAATTTGTTTCAATTTTAGACTAGTTAGAACAATAATTGGAAATAATAATAATCATGGAAGGTCAACGATTCTTTGCATACAATTTTAAAAATTCTAAAACGCTGGAAAGGAGGTCTGAAGTAAAGAAATTTTCAATTAGTAAAGGAGTTTTCCATTTTGAATTTAATAGTGTGAAGAAACAACGCCTTACAGACACATATAAGTGTTGCTATTGAAGTAACAATGAATGATTTGAAGAAAAAAATAATGTAAGTGTATTTCTTTATTATTGCCGAATAACTATTTATGATGATGAATGAAACATGCACCTTTGAATGTAAACTTGTAAATAAACAAAATCTGATGTATATTTATGATGAAAAGGAAAATATACAATAGAATATTGTTATTAATTAGTACGAAAGACAATACAAAATCTATAGGAAATATTGATGCGAAACAGCATTGATAATCTTAAAATATTTGCAGATATGTAAGGTTTTTTTTTTCATTTGGTATTGGATTATTCTTTTCTTTACTTAAAAATTCCTGAAATTTAACTCTACTTTTTAATGGTTAATATAGAAATGTATTAAAAATTTGCAAATAATTAATAATTTTACTGGAACACTTATAATAGTTGTGAAACATGGCTGTGTATAAAGTGATACAATTTAATTGATTAATTACGCTTTTAATGACATTTTCTCTCTATACAAAATCTGTTGAAAATATTACGAAATACAGATGCCAAATGATTTTGTAATTACAGTCTTCAATGATTTGAAAAAAATCAAGTGTTTTTAATTGGCATTAAGTAATTTTTCTTTTCTTTAAAATTCTTGCAGTTTAACTAGACTTTTGAATTGTCAATATTAAAAATGTGTCAACAAACTGCAAAGAAAAACTCACTTTACTGGAAAACATGTATTAGTTATTGAGTCATGTTTGTGTATAAAGTGATACATTTTAATTGATTAATTACGCCTTTGATGCCAATTTCTATTTCTGTGATTCTTACATTTGCCCGTCTTTACTCAAACATGTTCTTGTAGATAAATTGTCGAAATTAATTGAATTTGAAGACAGGTATCCCAAATAAAGTGCTCTGTGTATATCTGTAATTTTTACAGTTTTCTTTCTTTTCCAAACATCATTTATACAAATACACATTAATTTTTATTTCAGAAAGCAAATGATAACCGAACGCTGTGGCTTGGATTCAGGACTTTATTTCTACTAGCACATATTGGTCGTGAATTAAGTACCTACATTACTTAAATGACATAAATTCTACAAGATTCAAATGTAAGTTTCTAATAATATTCTTCTTTTATCTGCAGAGACCCTTGCATTTGCATTAGAGCTTTTGTAAATGTTTTTCAACTCTGCAAACAGTAATTCCGGTTTCATATGGAACTTGCCTGTCGAGCTTCAGCACTTTACCTGAGTGAATGCGATATTTGTGGGTATATTTGGACGGATTGTATGATGAATGATTTGGTGTATGCAATATAAATGAGAACGAGAGAATGGCGAATGAATAAATAAATGTGGACAAGGTGAAAGAAGTGTGTTTGTGCAGGAATGTGCAATGAAGGATGAGTGTTGCGTGAATGTGAGAGGGGAGACCCAAAAATAAACACGAATTATTTTCTGGCGAGAGATAGGGCACTTGTTCCGATTACTCCCGTTAGGTGCCTTCACTACACTCCATTTTGGATCTGTTGGACAGGCGTCATCGTTGGGGAAAAATCTAAGCGGTCAGCGTGATTTTTTTCATAAGCGTCACAATGAATGCTAGGATATTTCCTCAAAGATGACGCTTAGACAACAGATCCAGAATGTTGCCTGGTGAAATCATCTAGCGGGAGAAATCGGAACTAGCGCCTTACCACACTCCAGAATATTTTTTTCGTTATTTTTGGGCCCCTCATCGTATGCGTATGTATGTTGGGTATCGTCGCTGAAATCGGCGTATCTTAGGCATTTTCTTGAATAACTGGGTACAGCCCTTATTTCACATTATACTACAATGTTTCGATTGTTTTCTATATTATAAATATATATTTTTCGAGAGTGGGTATACAAATTTAAATAACAACTCATTTTCCGTTTAGGAGGACACGTATGCAGATCAAAATAAAAAAAAAATAATACGTAAATCAAACAAAATATAAAAAGACTACGTAACATTTCCAATCAAGTACCATTCATCTAAGAAATACAGTTATGAAAATATAAAAATAGGTAAGTTTGTTTCATTCTTAATTTTTGTGCATACAGTTTGCAATTTACATTTTGACGAAATACAAAATTTTTGAAAAAAGCGTTTAATATACCACCATATTATTGATAAATGCCTACATGTAACTATAAAAAATATATATCAATTTATTCTATTTACAAATTAATTCAGAATTATTGGAAATATTTCCGAAATGAAAGAAGAACACTATAAGATTTTCAAAAAGTTAAAACAGTTAGACGTCACATGTAAGTTCTTTTTAAATATTTTTTTAAATACTTTATTACTTTTCATGATGAAAATTGTTCAAATTTGAATTTTATCATGTGAAAAAATAACATCTGAAGTACCTATACATATAATGTTGATAAATATGTATGTGACTAAAAAGAATATTTATCATTTTTTTTCAGTTTTAGACTAATCGGAGCAATAATTGGAAATAATAATAAACATGACTAGTCAGTGATTTCTCGCATAGAATTTTGAAGAATTCCAAAATGCTGGAAAGGAAGTATGAAGTAAAGAAATCTTCAACTAGTACGGGACTTTTCCATTTTGAATTTAATCGTGTGAAAAAATAACGCCTTACATACACATATAAGAATTGCTATTGCAGTAACAATGTATGATTTAAAGAACACAATAATGTAAGTACATTTCTTTATTATTGCTAGTGATTCGGCCGAGACAAGAAATACAATGTCTCGTCTCATCTCGTTTCAAATTCATAAATTTATGCCTCGTCTCGAAAATTTTCTCGTCTCGTTTAATAGAGTCTCGTCTCCGTCGAGATTTCTCGACGGAAATTTAATATGTATATTTTGGTCCCATAAACTAATTATTAAATTTTTACAATTTTGTATTAATAGTAATTTAAATGAAAAGATAAATATTTGTCGATTATCTGTCAAAATTTGTTATAACATAAAACTTGTGCAAATTTTATTGTTATAATTTTAATAATTTAATATTTATCTAGCATTTTTTAATCTGTTATAAAACATTAAAAAGAAAATAACGTTAAACATCTTAACTAAAGCATAACACGATGAAGTTTTTATTTTCAAGTGACTTGAAGAGTGTCTTTATAAGTGACTTTTCAAGTATATTTACACGATCAAATTTAGCGTGAATTAAAATATCCCAGTGTCAAAATTTAAGATATACTTACATTAAATTGTCATTGAATGTTCATCACTTGAATTTTTCATATGTAGCCATTAAGATTTCAATTACTTCTCTATCCCATTTTTCAGTTTAAGATCGATCACTTATAACACTACTTGTATACATCAAAAATATAAACACAAATGACATTTGACAGTTACTTGACAGTCAAAATTTGTAGAGACTTTTAAGAAAAAGTAGCGCATGTTCCAGTTTTTCTTTAAAAGTTTTTCGTTAAGTCTATTTGTCCCTCTTTAACTTATGTCATTGTGCGAGAGAGAAAACTCTTCAAGTCAATTGAAAAGAAAAACTTCATCGTGTAATGCACGCTTAAAAATTCTGACAGTTAAAATGTCAAACAATTTATTATCTTTTTTTTCATAAATGCCATAGCTAAATAGAGACAGACATCACTAAAAATATGTTAAATTTTACAAGTTTGCAAATATAACTAATGAGAAAAATAGCAACGAGAAATCTCGAAACAGTCTTCAAGAATCGAGATCTCGACAAATATATCTCGTCTTGTAAAATATTTTCTACATTTCTGTCTCGTAGAGAAATCTCGAGTATCTCGAGTACGAGACGAGACGTGAATCGAGAAATATCTTGTCTCGACAGAATTACTAACTATTGCTGAATAATTATTTATAATGATGAATGAAACAGATTCACCATTGAATGTAACCTTGTAAATAAACAAAATCTGATGCATATTTATGACGAAAAGAAAATATATGATAGAATATTGTTATTAATTCGTCATTGTTTCAAACTAGTAATCTATAGGAACTACTGGTATGAAATGATATTGATAATCTTAAAATACTTGCAGAAATGTAAGTGTTTTTTTTTCATTTAATATTAAATTATTATTTTTATTTGTTTACTTAAAAATTCTTGCAGTTTAACTCGACATTTCAATGGTTAATATTAAAAATGTACTAAAAAATTGCAAATAATAAATCATTTTACTGGAAAACTTATATTAGTTATGAGTTATGGTTGTGTATAAAGTGATACATTTTAATTGATTAATTACGTCTTTGATGGCATTTTTTCCCTATAATTTCTATATCTGTAATTTCTACAGTTTTCTTTCTTTTCCAAACATTATTTATAACAATTCCCATTAACTTTTATTATTATTTCAGAAAGCAAATGATAACCGAACGTTGTGCCATGGATTCAAGACTTTATTTCTACTAGCACATATTGGTCGTGAATTATGTACCTATTCTACTTAAATGACATAAATTCTACGAGATTTAAATGTAAGCTTCAAATAATATGCTTAATTTTTTTCTGCAGACAAGCTTGCATTTGCATTAGAGCTTTTGTAAATGTTTGTACTCTGCAAACAGTAATTCCAGTTTCATAAAGAACTTGCCTGTCGAACTTCAGCACTTTACCTGAGTGAATGAGATGTTTGTGGATATATTTGGACGGATTGTATGAGGAATGATTTGGTGTGTGAAGTATAAGTGAGAAGGAGAGAATGGCGAATGAATAGTGAAATTTGGATGTGGTGAAAGAAGTGTGTTTGTGCAGGAATGTACACTGAAGGATAAGTGTTGCGTGAATGTAAGGGGGGGACCAAAAAAAAAACACGAATTATTTTCTGACGCTTGCTCCGAGTACTTCCGATAGGTGCCTTCACTAGATTTCATTTTGGATCTGTTGCACAAACATCATCTTTGGGGAAACATCTAAGCGGTTAGCGTGATTTTTTTCGTAAGCGTCACACAGAATGCTCGGATATTTCCTCAAAGATGACGCTTGAGCATCAGATCCAAAATGTTGCCTGGTGAAAACATCTAGCGGGAGAAGTCGGAACTAGAGCCTTGCCTCTCTCCAGAATAATATTTTCGTTATTTTTGGGTCCCTCCTCGTATGTATGTGGGCTGGGTATCGTCGCTGAAATCGGCGTAACATAGGCAATTTTTTGAATAACTGGGTACATCCCTTCTTTGACATTATACTACAATATTTTGTTTTCGTATATTAAAAATATAAAATTCTGGAAAGTACATATACAAATTCACATAGGAACTCATTTTCTGTTTTAGGAGGAAACGTATGAATTATACAATGCAGATCATAATTACAAAAATAAAATCCTGCATAAATCCAACAAAATATAAAAAGACTACGTACCGTTTCCAATCAAGTGTTGTTCACCATTCGTCTAAAAATGCAGATCTGTTAATTTAAAAATATGTAAGTTTCTTTTCATTCTTAATTTTTGTGTATATAGTACACAAAATTTATTATGTTCAGAGCTTGCATAAATCCCAGAAATAGTAAAGATTTTAAATAGTTATTAACCATCATCTTTTTATCACTTGCAAGTTTTCTTTATATTTTCTTACATAAATAGATAAATTTCATCCCGAAATTAGTTCCGATTTAAACTACAATATTTTTCAAAAAAGCTTCTAATATATCCCCATATTGTTGATAAATGCCTACATGTAACTATAAAAAGTATGTCTCATTTTATTCTATTTGCAGATTAATTCAGAATTATTGAAAATAGTTTCGAAATATGAAAAAAAGAACAATAAATGATTTTCAAAAAGTTAAAACAGTTATATATTATATGCAACATGTAAGTTCTTAGTAAATAATTTTTATATATTTTATTACTTTTCATGATGAAAATTGTTCAAATTTGAATTTAATCATGTGAAAAAATAGCATCTGAAGTACCTATACACATAATGTTAATAAATATGTATACAACTAAAAGTATATTTATCAGTTTGTTTCAGTTTCAGACTATTCAGAACAATAATTGGAAATAATAATAAAAATGAAAGGTCAATGATTCTTTGCATACAATTATAAGAATTCCAAAATGCTGGAAAGGAAGTCTGAAGGGAAGAAATTTTCAGTTAGCACAGGAGTTTTACATTTTGAATTTAATAATGTGAAAAAATAACGCCTTACGTTACACATAAGAATTGCTATTGCAGTAACAATGTATATGATTTGCAGAAAAAAGTAATGTAAGTGTATTTCTTTATTATTGCTGAATAATTATTTATAATGATGAATGAAACAGATTCACCATTGAATGTAAACTTGTAAATAAACAAAATCTGATGTATATTTATGATTAAAATGAAATATACGGTAGAATATTGTTATTAATTCGTTATTGTTTCAGATTAGTACGAAAGACAATACAAAATCTTTAGTAACTACTGATGCGAAACGGTATTGACAATCTTGAAATATTTGCAAAAATGTGTTATTTTTTTCAGTTGGTATTAGGTTATTCTCTTATTTTCTTTACTTAAAAATTCCTGCAGTTTAACTCGACTTTTTAATGGTTAATTTTAAAATGTACTAAAAAATTGCAAATACTCAGCCCGATTCTGTAAAAAGTATCTAACATTGTTACTTGTTAGCAACGTTACTATGAAGTTACTCTGATAGCAACTATCCTAGTAACTGAATACATATTTCATATTTTGTAATTATATGTTTAGGAATGTTACTCCCAGAGTAACTAAACAAACTTAGTTACTAAGATAGCAGTCAAATGAGGAACACGAATTGTGGTGCGCATGCGTATTTCTTCATCTGCGTGTGTTCTAATCTGACAAGTGACATTTATTAGTGTTTATAAGTAACCAAGTGTTATATCTGTTTGCATCATGGTATATAACAAGCCTAGGGGTTCAAGAACAACCAACGAACAGTTGGAAATATTAATAGCTTATTTAAAAAACCACAAAATAATGCTCGAAATAAAAATACATCCTCTGAAAACTAATGAGCTTAAATTGTCATGAGAAGAACTTACAAATATTTTGAATAATACAAAGAAAGGAGCCAAGAAAAATGTACAGATTACTTTTAAATGAATAGGTACGCCTGTTGATCTTATTGAAGGTTCCGCTAACGGAGTTACTTTTTCAATAAGATCTTGTACAATTGGTTTTGGTAATCGGAACAATTTTTAAAATTTTATATCCGGAATTAAGAAAGGATTACTCTCGTCTCTTACCAATCTATTTTCTAACCTATTTCTTCTTCTGTGAAATAAAAATATAAATTTATCAAATAAATTTTCCAATTTCATAAATAAACGTTACCGAAAATTATTTACAATTACTTTTTTATACATACCGATTTTCCAAAGCTGCCAGTGCTCTATTAAATTCAAAATTCATCCAAATTCCAGCCATTCTGAAAAGTTACTACACCTTAAATACTACGTTTGGCTAGTCTCTAGCGTAATAACTTGTTTAACAACTAAGTATCTAAAACTGTAATGACTCTGTGCTTATAGAATACAAAAAATAACAAGTTACTGTAGTTGTAACTGACCTTCATTTTAAAGACTATTTTAGTAACTTTATTCTAGTAACTCTTCTTACAGAATCGGGCCGACTAAATCATTTTACTGGAAAAATTATATTAGTTATGAGACATGGTTGTGTATAAAGTTATACATTTTAATTGAATAATTGCGTCTTTGATGGCATATTCTCTCTGTACAAAATCTGTAGAAAATATTACGAAATACAGATACCAAATGATTTTGCAATTACAGTCTTCAATGATTTGAAGAAAAATAAAGTAAGTATTTTTAATTGGCATTAAGTCATTTTTTCTTTTTTTCAAAATTCTTGCAGTTTAACTAGACTTTTGAATTGTCAATATTAAAAATGTGTCAACAAACTGCAAAGAAAAAATCACTTTACTGGAAAACATGTATTAGTTATTGAGTCATGTTTGTGTATAAAGTGATACATTTTAATTGTTTAATTAAGCCATAGATGACAATTTCTATTTCTGTGATTCTTACAGTTGCCCTTCTTTTCTCAAATGGAATACAATATTATTTTTTTCATTTTGCTGTAGTTGCTGACCTATTAATATTAGAGAAAAGTTTTTAAGTTATTCAGAATTAAACAGTACACAATGAGACTAAAATTATTATTATTTTGAATGTTATAATAATATACCAATATATACCAATCTTTAGCAGTATCGTTTTTGTCTCGCCTCGCATTAAAAAGTCGAGACGAGACCACAGTTGAGTCTCGAGGTCAAATTCGAGACTGAGACGAGACCAGTATCGAGTCTCGTCGAGAGTCTCGCCTAATGTTTTAATGTGAACAATGGGACAAAATTAAGGCAAGAAAACCGATTTATTTATGGAACAAAAATAAACAAAAATTCAATTTTTTTGTGCTAAAGTTTATTACGGAAATAGTATTTATGTACATCAGAAAAAATAACAGTAAATTCGTAGACATTATAAAAGGTTTGTTCCAACACATTAGCAAGCCAATCCGTAACTGTTGTATTAAAATTAGACGCTATTGTAATACTGCACATGTTTCGAATCGGTTCCGAACGTTCAAGTTTTGAAAGTCATTATTAAAAAATTATGTAAAATTTGATATTTTTTTTATAAATTGTAAATGAGTTTTTAATGTTTTTTTGCAGGTTATTTAATACAGGTACCTACTTTCTTATTAGAATTTGACCTTGAAAAGACGAGACCATCACCAAGTGTTGTCTCGTCTCGCGGCAACACTAAACGAAATTATAAAAGAGAAATAAAAAGACAATTCTTCATAGTAAAATCATTTATTTAGTAATTTTGAATAACAATAAATATTTAGTTACATGGAAAACCGAAAATATACACATACACGTATTATTTAATTTATAATGTAGATTTTGGACAAGAATAAAGTTGTCAAAATAAAAACAACAAGAATGTTTTATTCGATCTCCTGAGTTACATCTGTTGCAGAGGAGAAGGGCTTCTTACTTTTTCTTTCAGGTCCCAAGTCATTATCGTTGTATACCATCTTGGAGGAAGAAGCTTCCATCATGCTTCGAGATCTTTTCATACCTCTTGCAGAGTTTTCTGTATCCATTGGGATAATAATGTCTTGTTGTTCATTAAGTAACAACAAAACCCCGTTCAATGTAGAATCATCTACATTAGCTTCTTTAAATTTATTATAGCATATGAGTAGCAACAGTTCAGTCCTTGCATCCATGTTCTGAGAAGGGTGTTTATGGATATTATAATATTATTTGTATAGCAATATATACTACCTACTTGTTTATTTTTGGTATGTTGTTTGGTAAAATTTAAAAAATGCAAAATTTTAAAATGAGTAGCCCTGGCTCACACTTCAAATACTGTCAGTCGTTGACAAACAATTTTTTTTTATAAGACAGGACGCCAACTTCATAAAACAAAATAAAGGATATAATTCTGCACAGAAGTGAAGGGATAATTTAAAATAATGGAACTTTATAATTATTAATATTTTAATTTAGTAGAATATATTTTAGAATCTTCAAAAAGGAAGTATTTTATTTTATGCCGATGAACATTAAACTCTCATTGATAGCCATGTTAACTTCATTTTAGTGACTAATCTAGGGACATTTTACAAAAAAAATTTTCTCCGAATTTTCAACATAGATGGAATTACTATCGCGCTTCTAACCAATTGTTTTATTTCCGGCTTCAGCCATTTTAATAGAAATTTAGTCAGAAATTTTTTGTCCTGTTCTAAATTGGGCATTTTTATTCAAAATTTATAGAATTTTTGTTTTGAGAGGTGGGAAAGGAGTTGATTATGGGCGAAATCCACGAACAAGGAATAGAAAACGACAGTAATAGTAGTGTTCAACCCATGTAAGTATTTCAGGTTCAGGTTAGAATAAGAGATATATTTACGATTTAATTTATTTCCGTATAAAGGGAATGTTCTTCTGAAGAGAATTTACGAGTTTTAAGTATGGAAGATGCAGCTGTAATGAACAATTGTATACAAGGCAAAGAAATTGAGAATGGCAACGGAACATACTCGAAAGAAACGATGCCACCTTTGGAAAATGAAGAGGGAACTATGCTTACGACTGATGATTGTAGAAACCAAACTGAGAATTTTATTTGCGACCTGCATGAACTTCTGTAAGTAATTGTAGATTAGTTTAAACAACAATTTAACAATTGATATTTACATATTAAAGAATGAAAACCTCATCAAAGAGTTTCAAAGTTTTGGCCAACCAGCATGGAAACGAAGATGAAAACGTAGATGATGCCAAGATAAACCAACAAATGTGAGTAATATTCAAAAAATATAAATAATAATTTATCTATAAATATCAGGGCTGGCAAAAACACAGAGCTTTTAATTTTTAAACCAACCTAGTATTTTTTCGGGCTTTTCTGGATTTTCTTTGGCTTTATTAGATACCTATTATGAACTTAATGATCGGTAGTATTTACTCAAAATTTTAGTCACCATAACTAACTAATCACCATGGCTACCATTTAAAAAGACATTAGAATGATTAAAAAGCAATCGAATTTGTTATTTTAGTCATAGCTTAAACACCCCTGATTAAGAGTAAATACTACCAGTCATTGTTACTATATATTTTTTGTACTAATTATACATTGTTCATTAAATTTCAAAATAACATTCGTTTTCGTATTAGCGTGTTTTTGTGCCACTTTGTCACACTAATGCGAAAAAGTGACCAAATCAATCAACACTGTTTCGCACTAATGCATAAAGCAGCAGTTCTAATTTACGATAATTCATTATTTGCTAAACGGAATTAAAAGAAAGAATCCGGAAATAGGAAAACTTTAGTATGTCTCGTTGTAAAATCGTGTTTGTTGAACATCATCACATCTAGTACGAAAAAAATCGCATCTAAATACATAAATAGGATAATCTAGGTTTTTATTAGTTTCTAATTTTTTAAAAAAAAAAAGATGGTTGATTTATTTGGGTAGGGAAATATAAAACCAGCCCTGATAAATTAAAGAGTAAAATAAATACAGAACAACGTAATTGTGATAACGTAAATTCCAGAGAAATATTTTTTTTATAGACAAACAGAAGACATCGCACGGAGTACCATCGGTAGAACACAAAGCAATTGCAGTGTTTACATAGAAAGCGCAAAGAAATATAATATTGATATATCAAGAGAAAACTTTAATAAAAAACAGACTGAATCTATAGAAAATATTATCAACAATGCTGTTTCGCCGAAGAAAGGGTTAAAAAGAGCGAGCCCTAATACCAACACACCAAAGAAACCAAATAAACGAAGAAAAATTAGCCCGTCTACTACTTCCAAATCAAAAGATGTGAGATTAACTTCTACGTTGTCAATGGAATTTAAATTTAATGAAAATTCTACCATTCAGTGTATGGAATCTCTGATAAGTAGAAGAAAAGTCATATATATAAAGCGACAAGAAGCAAGGGAAAAGTTAGCCAAAATGGAAAATGAAGCTCTTAATAATATCCGTAAACAGAAAAAGAAGAAACTTAAACGCTCCCCAAAAACTAAGAAATTAAATCCAGGTAGAAGAGGCCGACAGTCGAAAAATAATAATAACACGCTTCACAACGAATTTAAAAAAACCCCTTCACCAAAGGAGTCGGGTGTAACATATTATTCTTCACGTATCTTTTATAACAAAAACCACGACTCTCATAAGAACAATAAATGTTTAACAGAGAAATACGCTGCAAAAACAACTAATAAAAAGAAAAAAAGTTCATGGGATTCCGTGATGTCACATTGTGTGATAATGTAGAATATTTTTTGGGATATATACAAAATTTGTTGTAAATAAATGTTCAATTATTCATATGTGTTTTATTTTTAAAAAATTAAAAATCTTATTAATGGCTGTTCGGTAAGATCGTAAATAATTTGTAATCTAGATCAGCTTTTATTGTTAGGAAAAATTTATCAAAAACATGTCATGTTTAGTATTAAATGAAAGATCTCATTGTGGATTATCACATAGAGATATTAATAATTTAACTTCTTGATCAGTTTTGATTTTTTAACAACTTATCAGAAAAATCAAGGTATTCTGCAAATGAATTTTACATTTAGTGGTGTCAGTAGGGTATAGCACCAAGATTTTTTATGTAGGTACCTGTATTATTTAATATTTGTTAAATATTCACAGAATTCGAGAAAAATTGCATTAAATCTGTAATGTAATGCAAAATGCAAGCAATAACAGCAAAAAAGATAGGTACAGACATAAGTCCTTCGCCCTCATTGGTTGTATAACTTTGCACAAATGACGGTACAGAAGTATTAATGCCATTTTTCTCTAATTCTATTAATATTAAACATATTTAGTAATATACGATGTCATGTCTAACTCTTTATTAATATAATATTTTCTCTAAATTTGGTCAAGGTCATACCTCGGGTCATAATTAAAATGTTATTTGAATATAAAGTCACAATAATTGCTGATTTATAATATAAGTGCAAACATTATTTCGTTGTACTGAAAAAGTATAATTTTCTAGTCACAATCTTCCTAATTGCACTATGTGGAAATAGATGAAAATTGGATTATAAAATTTGGCCTTGAAGTAGAGATCCTAAAGTTTGATCAAAGTTTATTTAATTTGATTAATTAATTTTTTTACAAAAATGTTATATTGTCATTCGAAAACAAACAAAAATATATTTTTTTGTGCTAAATTTTATTACGGCAATAATATTTATGTACATTTTACAAAAAAAAATAACAGTAAACTCATAAACAATATAAAAGGTTTGTTCCAACATACTAGCAAACCAGTCCGGAACTGTCGGACGCAAGCGTCGTATAAAGTTTCGAATCCGTTCCGAACGTTTAAGTTTTGAAAATAAATGTCATTATTAATAATTATTTTTTGCGAGTTATTAAATAAAGGGACCTGCGTCTCGTCTCTTCTCATGGCAACACTAAACGAAATTGTAAAAGAGAAATAAAAAGACGTTTCATTATAAGAAAATTTATTTAGTAATTTTGAATAACAATAAATATTTAGTTACATGGGAAAACGAGAATATAAACATAGCCGTATGATCTAATATATAATGTAGATTTTGGACAAGAATAAAGTTGTCAAATTGAAAACAACAAGAAAGTTTTATTGGTTCTCCGGAGGTACATCTGCTGCAGAAGAGACGGGCTCCTTACTTTTTCTTTCAGGTCCCAAGCCATTATCGTTGTTGGAGGAAGGACCTGCCATTATCATTATGTTGCGAGATCTTTTCCTATTTTGTTGTTCGTTAAGTACTAACAAAACCCCGTTCATTGTAGAATCATCTACATTAGCTTCTTTAAACTTGTTATAGCAAATGTTCAGTACTAGCTCAGCCTTTTCATCCATGTTCTGAGAAAGGTGTTTATGGATATTATATTAATATTTGTATTGTAATATGTGCTACTTACTTGTTTATTTTTGGTAATAAATTTAAAAATTGCAAAATTTTAAAATATGTAGCTCTGGTCCACACCTCAGCTGTTGTCAACCGTTAACAAAAAATTCTTTTATAGGACAAGATGCCAACTTAATAAAACAAAATAAAGGTAATTGTTTTGCACAGAAGTGAAAGGAAAGCAGGTAACTTAAGATTAGTGACTAATCTAGGGACATTTGGTGGAGCGCCAAGATTTGAACGTTATAGATTATTTACCAAAATGTATCACTTCCTGATTTAAGACTAATGTTGAGTTTGGGTACAGCTCTCATTAATCATTAGGAACCAAATCGTTATTATATTTCCTAATCTGTTATCTTTGTTACTTTCCTTGTATTAATCCGTAAAATAAACAATACCACCGAAACTAATCTACAAAACAAAACAACGCTTTACAAACGTCAAAACAACACCAAGCGATTATCGCATTATTCGCATTAGTAGAATACGCTTTCACTAAGAAAGATAAATTTTAGTTATCTTCTTAGTCTTGTTGTGTTCATTTATTTAATTAGTGTTAGTTCGCAGTTTAATTTTTGCTGTATAAATCCGGCATAACGTCCAACTCTTGGCTAGATTTCAATGTTCAAATTTCGCGCTTTCAGGACTAGGTGACTCATTTCGCCATCTGTTAAAAATTTAGTGAAGTTATAATTGGCGGCGCGGTCAGGATGTGTTAACCGTTCTCATTTTGCAAAATGGAGGTTTAGTGTATTGTGTTTCAAGTATTTCTTTATTATTAACAATTCGAAAGAGCTCAGTATGGTGAGTTTTATACTGTTTTGTACATTTTACATATAAACGATGTTATGCAAGAAAAACTTAAAGTGATCATTTCGTTTTTTGATATTATATTAGACCTCGAGGTCTTTCTTAACTTAGGAATCATATTCGAAGTGACATAAAATCACAAATTAAGTTAAAATCAAAGTGTTTTAAACATTTTCCAAGCTATATAAAGGTTTAAAGTGAGTGTTAAGACAAAATTTTAGTTGTCCATTACACGTGGTTCCTGGGAAATCTTTTAGAGAGTTAGAATATGAACAAAAGGTTAAATTATTATAACGCTGTGCTCGTTTATATATTCATATTACTATTTATTTCATAATATCATTTTAGAAGGTACGTAAATTAAAAATTTCAATGTTATATGGTCTTTTAAAGAACATTAACCAGACATAAAGTCATTGTATAAATTTTAGTAACCACTTGCAAATTTTTAAGTAAGCACTTTTAATAATTTTCATTGCAATTCATCGTATCTAGCAAGCTAGATCAAGATAACCTGTAGTTGGTTCCCGGTCAAGTATAAACCTGTCTTTCAATAGTATGTAAATTGTGCTTTACAAGAGGTTTTAACAAAAGTATTTTCTAAATAAATAAATTGTATAAACAAGAATCAATTGTGAAATAGATATTTTCAACAATTAAATGTAATTTTTTGTTCTTGGTTACAAATAACTTTATAATTTAAACGAAGTGCTACAAATATATTGGAACGTAATAGTTTGAAAAAAAATATTATTTTTATTTGGCTATTTCATTTGCAATAATAATTCTGAGGGCCTTGAAGGATATCTTTCCTCTTGTAAGTTTCTTGTTTGAGTACAGCTCTCATTAGTCATTAGGAACCAAATCGTTATTATATTTCCTAATCTGTTATCTTTGGTATTTTCCTTGCATTAATCCGATACCACCGAAGGTAATCTGCAAAACAAAACAACGCTTTACAAACGTCAAAACAACACCAAGCGATTATCGCATTAAACGCATTAGTAGAATACGCTTTCACTAAGAAAGATAAATTTTAGTTATCTTCTTAGTCTTGTTGTGTTCATTTATTTAATTAGTGTTAGTTCGCAGTTTAATTTTTGTTGCATAAATCCGGCATAACGTCCAGCTCTTGGCTAGATTTCAATGTTCAAACTTCGCGCTTTCAGAACGAGGTGACACATGTCGCCACCTGTTAAAATTTTTGTGAAGTTATAATTGGCGTCGTTATCAAGATGTGTTACCCGTTCTCATTGTGTAAAATGGACGTTTAAGTGTATTGTCTTTCAAGTATTTCTTTAGTATTAACAATTCGAAAGAGTTCAGAATGGTGAGTTTTATACTGTTTTGTACATTTTACATATATTTAATACTATAAACGATGTTATACAAGAAAAACTAAAGTGATCATTCCGTTTCTTGATGTTATACCTATTAGACGTCGTGGTCTTTCTGAAGTTAAGAATCATATTCGAAGTGATATAAAATCGCAAATTAAGTTGAAATCAAACTGTTTAAACTTTTTCCAAGCTATATAAAGGTTTAAAGTGAGTGTTAAGACAAAATTTTGGTTGTTCATTATACGTGGTTCCTGTGAAATCTTTTAGAGCATTAGAATATGAACAAAAAGGTTAAATTATTATACGGCTATACTTGTTTATATATTCATATTACTATTTATTTCATAATATCATTCTAGAAGGTACGTAAATTAAAAATTTCAATGTCATATGGTCTTTTAAAGAACATTTACCAGACATAAAGTCATTATATAAATTTTAGTCACCACTTGCAAGTTTTTAAGAAAGCACTTTTAATAACTTTCATTGAAATTAATCGTATCTAGCAAACTAGATCAAGATAACCTGTTGTTGGTTCCCAATCAAGTATAAACCTGTCCTTCCATAGTTTTTAATTGTCCTTTACAAGAGGTTTTAACAAAAATATTTTCTAAATAAATAAATTGTATAAACAAGAATGAATTCTGAAATACATATTTTCTACAACTAAATGTATTTTTTTGTTCTTGGTTACAAATAACTTATTAAAATGATTATTTTTATTAGCTATTTCATTTGCAATAATAATTCTGATGGCCTGGAAGAGTATCTTTCCTCCTGTAAGTTTCTTGTTTGAGGATGAAAAAAGTTTTGTAGATTTTTACTAATCCTTCATTGACAATTGTATTATACCTGATTAATTACAATTAATGATGATTTTACTAATTGTACTTATTCCTTTGAGAATATATGAAACAAACAATATATCTGATAAATAATAATAATAGTATTACACAAGAAATAAATCGATTAATTAATATAATGTAACAACTTTTCGTTTTCCTTTTCTTATGTTAGGTACAGAGTTCTAGATTTTGAATTCGACATTCGCGTCTGGACGTGAAGAAATGCATCATATAGATCTAGAATATGGGGCAGCAGATCATTAGAGATTGCAACTATGCGCTATATAGGTAAGAAATAAAAGAGAGATTCTACAAGCAAATTTCATGGTTTTTAAAAAAATACATACATACATACATAAAATCACGCGTATCCCACTTAGTGGGTTAGCAAAAACCCGAAAAAAAGTAAATATTAACAATAGGAATGATGAATTTATTTCTTGCACTCATTCCTTTGAAAATGTATGAAACAAACAATATATCTGACAAATAATAATGTTACATAAGAAATATTTCTATTAGGTAATGTCAAAATTTTATGTTTTTTATTTTTTATGTATTACAGATATTTCCAAATGTCAAATTCGACATTCGCGTATAGACGAGAGGAAATGCACCAAGAATTCTGGGAGCAGTTTATTACAAATTGCAACCATGCGTGTTAAGTAGGTAAGATTTACAATTTAAAAGACATTAAAAAAATCACGCCCACCCTCCCTTTTTGACTGATTGTAAGGTCAATAGTAAGATAACATTTTTTTGCATCAAATAAACCAAATATGTAATATTTTAGTCCCATAAATTAATTATTAAATTTAATCAATTTTGCATTAATAGCAATAAGCATGGCATTTCTTGAACAAAAAGATAAACAAATGTTCGTTTGTTTATCTGTTAGAATTTGTTAGCTATGATTTTTGTGTTATTTTCATTTTAATGTTTTAAAACAGATTATAAAATGATTGACAAAATTAAATTAATATAATTTAACAATAAAATTAACACGTCATGTGTTATAACAAATTTTGACAAATAAAATGTCAGAAGATTTTTATCTTTTTGTTCAAATGGCTGGCTATTGGCATTAATATGAATTTAGGTAAATTTGATAACTAATTTATGGGCCTAAATTATTACATAATTTATATGTATCTGGTGTCATTTGATGCTGACATTTTTTCTCTTTCTATTGATACTACAACAACCGTTGTCAGTTAAAACGGGGGGCAACAGTCTGTAAAATACTGATCCCATGTTAATCTCCTATGTGCACTTTTAAAAAAACACTCGGTGTCTACTGTTTTATGGAAGAAAATATATTTTTATATGGCTGTAATTTCTACCATATTTAAAATCTTTTGCACATTCCAGGCTCAAATTTTTGAGAAAATTTAATAGTCACCACAGGAATTTTCAATCTTCTTTTGCTTCTGAGCTACAGGTAAAAACTCGTTTTTCGCTCATTTCGAAAATTTCTCATATTTTATTTATTTTGATAGAGAAATATTGTTTTAACAAATTTTGTACCGATTTTAGATAGAATAAAATGGCGTAATTAGATTTATCAAAATCTTAATAATTCTTGAGATATACCATAAATTTAAGATTTTTTAAATGACAACCTATGTTGAAAATAGTATCATCTTTTTTTTTATTTTATAAGCTTTTCTATGATATATAACAAATCTACATTATTTTGTGCTACCCATGAATTAAAGATGAATTATTAGTTTCTTGGGGGTGAAAAAATTGAAAATTATTAAGAAACAAACGAAACAAATATATTACAGTTCATTTGTTTATTTTACAGAAAGCAAATAATGATTGAACGTTGTCACGTGGATTCAGGACTCTATTTTTACAAGCACACATTGTTCGTGAAATAGTACCTACGTTAGTTACATAAAATAAATTCTACAAGATTTAAATGTAAGTTTTAAATAATATGCTTTATTTTTTCTGCAGATTTTCTTGCATTTGCATTAGAGCTTTTGTAAATGTTTTGACTCTGCAAACAGTAATTCCAGTTTCATATGGAATTTGCCTGTCGGGCTTCAGCACTTTACCTGAGTGAATGGGGTGTATGTGGATATATTTGGACGGATTGTATGAGGAATGAATTGGTGTGTCAGGTATGAGTGAGAACGAAAGAATGGCGAATGAATAAAGAAATTTGGATGAGGTGAAAGAAGTCTGTTTGTGCAGGAATGTACACTGAAGGATGAGTGTTGCGTGAATGTACGAGGGGGGACACAAAAATAAACACGAATTATTTTCTGGCGAGAGATAGGGCGCTTATTCCGATTACTCCCGGTAGGTGCCTCCATTAGATTTCATTTTGGATCTGTTGCACAAGCATCATCTCTGGGGAAACATCTAAGCGGTCAGTGTGATTTTTTTCATAAGCGTCACACTGACGGCTAGGATATTTCCACAAAGATGTCGCTTGTACAACAGATCCAGAAAGTTGCCTGGTGAAAACATCTAGCGGGTGAAGTCGGAACTAGCACCTTACCTTTCTCCAGAATAATATTTTCGTTATTTTTGGGTCTTTCCTCGTATGTATGTGGGCTGGGTATCGTCGCTGAAATCGGCGTAACATTGGCATTTTTTTGAATAACTGGGTACAGCCCTTCTTTCACATTATACTACAATATTTTGTTTTTGTATATTAAAAATATAAAATTCTGGAAAGTACATATACAAATTCACATAGGAACTCATTTTTCGTTTCAGGAGGAGACGTATGAATTATACAATGCAGATCATAATTACAAAAAAAAAATCCTGCATAAATACTACGAAATATAAAGAGACTACGTACCGTTTCCAATCAAGTCTAAAAAATGCAGATCTGAAAATTTAAAAATATGTAAGTATCTTTTCATTCTTAATTATTGTATATATAGTTTGCAATTGTTTTACATTTTAACAAAATTTATGTTCAGAGCTTGCATAAATCCCAGAAATAGTAAAGATTTGCTTTAAATAGTTATTAACCATCATCTTATCACTTGTAAGTTTATATTTTCTTACATGAATAGATAAATTTCATGACGAAATTTGTTCCGATTTAAACTACATGTAACTATAAAAAGTATATATCAATTTATTCTATTTGCAAATTAATTCAGACTTATTAAAAATAGTTTCGAAATATGAAAAAAGGAGCAATAGATGATTTTTAAAAAAGTTAAACAGTTATATATTATATGTGACACGTAAGTTCTTTATAAATAATTTTTATATATTTTACTCCTTTTCATGATGAAAATTGTTCAAATTTGAATTTAATCATGTGAAAAAATAACTTCTGAATTACCTATACACATAATGTTGATATATATGTATACGACTAAAAAGAATATTTAACAATTTGTTTCAATTTTAGACTAGTTAGAACAATAATTGAAAAAAAAAACGTGAAAGGTTCATAATTCTTTGCATACAATTTTAAAAATTCCAAAATGCTGGAAAAGAAATCTGAAGTAAAGAAATCTTCAATTAGTACAGGAATTTTTCATTTTGAATTTAACCATGTGAAAAGATAATGCCTTACGTACACATATAAGAATTGCTATTGCAGTAACAATGTATGATTTGAAGAAAAAAATAATGTAAGTTTATTTCTTTATTATTGCCGAATAACTATTTATGATGATGAATGAAACATGCACCTTTGAATGAAAACTTGTAAATAAACAAAATCTGATGTATTTTTTTAATGAAATAGAAATATGGGACAGAATATTGTTATTAATTTATCATTGTTTTAGATTAGTCGGAATGAAAATACAAGATATGTGACAAATAATTGAATATACTGATGCAAAATATTTTTTTATTATAATCTTGTATGATTTGAAGAAAAATATTAGTGGTAAGTTTGTTTCTTCATTCTTGCCGAAATATTATTCATAATGATGATTTATACAGAATCGCTTTGAATACAAACATGTAAATAAACAAAATCTGATGTATATTTATGGTGAAAAGGAAATATACGATAGAATATTGTTATTAATTCATCATTGTTTCAGATTAGGACGAAAGACAATACAAAATTTATAAGAACTACTGATGCAAAACGATATTGTGGTGAGAATCTTAAAATATTTGCAGAAATTAAATGTAAGTGTTTTTCTTTTTATTTGGTATTAGATTATTCTTTCGTTTCTTTACTTTAAAATTCCTGCAGTTTAACTCGACTTATTAATGGTTAATATTAAAAATGTTCTAAAAAATTGCAAATAAAAACCATTTTACTGGAAAACTCATATTAGTTGTGAGTCATGGTTGTGTATAAAGTAATACATTTTAATTGATTAATTACGCCTTTGATGCCAATTTCTGTTTTTGTGATTCTTACAGTTGCCCGTCTTTTCTCAAACATCTTGTAAATAAATTATCGAAATTAATTGAATTTGAATACAGGTATCCCAAATAAAGTGCACTGTCTAAATCTGTAATTTTTACAGTTTTCTCTCTTTTCCAAACATCAATTATACTAATACACATTAATTAATTTTTATTTTAGAAAGCAAATGATAACCGAACGTTGTGACATGGAGTCAGGACTTTATTTCTACTAGCACATATTGGTCGTGAATTAAGTACCCACGTTACTTAAATGACATAAATTCCACAAGATTCAAATGTAAGTTTCTAATAATATTCTTTATTTTATCTGCAGAGAGTCACACATTTGCATTAGAGCTTTTGTAAATGTTTCAACTCTGCAAACAGTAATTCCAGTTTCATATGGAATTTGCCTGTCGGGCTTCAGCACTTTACCTGAGTGAATGAGGTGTATGTGGATATATTTGGACGGATTGTATGAGGAATGATTTGGTGTGTGTAGTATAAGTGAGAACGAAAGAATGGCGAATGAATAAAGAAATTTGGATGAGGTGAAAGAAGTGTGTTTGCGCAGGAATGTACACTGAAGGATGAGTGTTGCGTGAATGTACGTGGGGGGACACAAAAATAAACACGAATTATTCTCTGGCGAGAGATAGGGCGCTTGTTCCGACTACTCCCGATAGGTGCCTTCACTAGACTTCATTTTGGATCTGTTGCATAAGCATCATCTTTGGGGAAACATCTAACCGGTCAGTGTGATTTTTTTCACAAGCGTCACACTGACTGCTAGGATATTTCTTCAAAGATGTCGCTTGTACAATAGATCCAAAATGTTGCCTGGTGAAAACTTCTAGCGGGAGAAGTCGGAACTGGCGCCTTACCTCTCTCCAGAATAATATTTTCGTTATTTTTGGGTCCCTCCTCGTATGTATGTGGGCTGGGTATTGTCGCTGAAATCGGCGTAACATAGGCAATTTTTTGAATAACTGGGTACAGCCCTTCTTTCACATTATACTACAATATTTTGTTTTCGTATATTAAAAATATAAAATTCTGGAAAGTACATATACAAATTCACATAGGAACTCATTTTCCGTTTCAGGAGACGTATGAATTATACAATGCAGATCATAATTACAAAAAAAATACTGCATAAATCCAACGAAATATAAAAAGACTACGTACCGTTTCCAATCAAGTCTAAAAAATGCAGATCTGAAAATTTAAAAATATGTAAGTATCTTTTCATTCTTAATTATTGTATATATAGTTTGCAATTGTTTTACATTTTAACAAAATTTATGTTCAGAGCATGCATAAATCCCAGAAATAGTAAAGATTTGCTTTAAATAGTTATTAACCATCATCTTATCACTTGCAAGTTTATATTTTCTTACATGAATAGATAAATTTCATGACGAAATTTGTTCCGATTTAAACCACATGTAACTATAAAAAGTATATATCAATTTATTCTATTTGGAAATTAATTCAGACTTATTAAAAATAGTTTCGAAATATGAAAAAAGGAACAATAGATGATTTTCAAAAAGTGAAACAGTTATATATTATCAGGGCCGGATTGTCCATAAGGCAATATAGGCAGTTGCCTAGGGGCGCCGATGGCTTGGGGGGCGCCGGCTACGAACAATAACACAACAAATTTTCATTATCGAAAATTCAGAACAATATACCGTATGTCCACGGATCGAGTTCCAAAGAGGAAAAACTTTTTTATTTTTTATTTTACAAAAAAATGTATTCTTGATAAAAGTTTTTGGATGTCCCGAAACAGCCAATCCAGTTTTAACATTTTCAAATTTTCTTTTAGTTTCAGATAAAAATCGAAAAATTGGTCGTTTTAGTTGAAAAGTTCCAAAAAATAAGTTTGCACTGTCTGGTAATTGCCGTTATTTATTTATTTTCATTAACTGTCAGTTATAAAAATCACCTCTATTTGATATGTAAATATCGGAAAACCTTTGTTTAAATTCTTTGATAACTCAACTGATCGCTTCATTACCTTTGCCCTAGCATTGAATTAGGTAAATTCGTTCGTCTTTTGACTACATTTTCAACGATTATGGTTGATTTTTATAACTGACAGTTAATGAAAATAAATAAATAACGGCAATTACCATGGCAACGCAAACATATTTTTTGGGAATTTTCAACTAAAACGACCAATTTTTCGATTTTTATCTGAAACTAAAAGAAAATTTGAAAATGTTAAAACTGAATTGGCCGTTTCGGGACATTCAAAACTTTTATCAAGAATACATTTTTTTGTAAAATAAAAAATAAATAAAATTTCCTCTTTGGAACTCGATCCGTGGACATACGGTATAGAAAACATTGTCATTTTTAATGGAGGGGGGGGGGGGGTATAATATAGTTGCCTATGGGCGACAAAAGTCATAATCCGGCCCTGTATATTATATGTGACACGTAAGTTCTTTGTAAATAATTTTTATATATTTTACTCCTTTTCATGATGAAAATTGTTCAAATTTGAATTTAATCATGTGAAAAAATAACATCTGAATTACCTATACACATAATGTTGATATATATGTATAGGACTAAAAAGAATATTTATCAATTTGTTTCAATTTCAGACTAGTCAGAACAATAATTGGAAAAATAATAAACCTGAAAGGTTAATAATTATTTGCATACAATTTTAAAAATTCTAAAATGCTGGAAAAGAATTCTGAAGTAAAGAAATTTTCAATTAGTAAAGGAGTTTTCCATTTTGAATTTGATCATGTGAAGAAACAACGCCTTACGGACACATATAAGTGTTGCTATTGAAGTAACAATAAATGAATTGAAGAAAAAAATAATGTAAGTGTATTTTTTTATTATTGCCGAATAACTATTTATGATGATGAATGAACATGCACCATTGAATGTAAATCTGTAAATAACCAAAATCTGATGTATATTTATAATGAAAAGGAAATATCCGATAGAATATTGTTAATAATTCGTCATTGTTTCAGACTAGTGCGAAAGACAATACTGGTGCGAAACGGTATTGACAATCTTGAAGTATTTGCAGAAATGTAAGTGTTTTGTTTTTCATTTGGTATTAGGTTATTCTTTTTTGCTTTAGTTAAAAATACCGGCAGTTTAATTCGAATTTTTAAGGGTTTATATACTAAAAAATTGCAAATAATAAATCATTTTATTGGAGAACTTATATTAGTTATGAGTCATGGTTGTGTATAAAGTGATACATTTTAATTGATTAATTACGCCTTTGATGCCAATTTTTATTTCTATTTATATTGGTCGTGAATTAAGTACCTACGTTACTTAAATGACATAAATTCCACAAGATTCAAATGTAAGTTTCGAATAATATTCTTTATTTTATCTGCAGAGAGTCACACATTTGCATTAGAGCTTTTGTAAATGTTTCAACTCTGCAAACAGTAATTCCAGTTTCATATGGAATTTGCCTGTCGGGCTTCAGCACTTTACCTGAGTGAATGAGGTGTATGTGGATATATTTGGACGGATTGTATGAGGAATGATTTGGTGTGTGTAGTATAAGTGAGAACGAAAGAATGGCGAATGAATAAAGAAATTTGGATGAGTTGAAAGAAGTGTGTTTGCGCAGGAATGTACACTGAAGGATGAGTGTTGCGTGAATGTACGTGGGGGGACACAAAAATAAACACGAATTATTCTCTGGCGAGAGATAGGGCGCTTGTTCCGACTACTCCCGATAGGTGCCTTCACTAGACTTCATTTTGGATCTGTTGCATAAGCATCATCTTTGGGGAAACATCTAAGCGGTCAGTGTGATTTTTTTCATAAGCGTCACACTGACTGCTAGGATATTTCCACAAAGATGTCGCTTGTACAACAGATCCAGAATGTTGCCTGGTGAAAACATCTAGCGGGAGAAGTCGGAACTAGCGCCTTACCACACTCCAGAATAATAGTTTCGTTATTTTTGGGTCCCTCCTCGTATGTATGTGGGCTGGGTATCGTCGTTGAAATCGGCGTAACATAGGCAATTTTTTGAATAACTGGGTACAGCCCTTCTTCCACATTATACTACAATATCTTGTTTTCGTATATTAAAAATATAAAATTCTGGACAGTACATATACAAATTCACATAGGATCTCATTTTCCGTTT
Organism: Ophonus ardosiacus; assembly: GCA_943142095.1. Classification (NCBI taxonomy): domain Eukaryota; kingdom Metazoa; phylum Arthropoda; class Insecta; order Coleoptera; family Carabidae; genus Ophonus; species Ophonus ardosiacus. Next base: position 42,745,809 of record OW964833.1, on the reverse strand, counting down.
CAGGAGGAGACGTATGAATTATACAATACAGATCATAATTACAAAAAAAAAATCCTGCATAAATCCAACGAAATATAAAAAAACTACGTACCGTTTCCAATCAAGTCTAAAGAATGCAGATCTGAAAATTTAAAAATATGTAAGTATCTTTTCATTCTTAATTATTGTATATATAGTTTGCAATTGTTTTACATTTTAACGAAATTTATGTTCAGCGCTTGCATAAATCCCAGAAATAGTAAAGATTTGCTTTAAATAGTTATTAACCATCATCTTATCACTTGCAAGTTTATATTTTCTTACATAAATAGATAAATTTCATGTCGAAATTTGTTCCGATTTAAACTACAATATTTTTGAAAAAAGCGTCTAATATACCCCCATATTATTGATAAATAACTACATGTAACTATAAAAAGTATATATCAATTTATTCTATTTGCAAATTAATTCAGACTTATTAAAAATAGTTTCCAAATATGAAAAAAGGAACAATACATGATTTTCAAAAAGTTAAACAGTTATATATTATATGTAACACGTAAGTTCTTCGTAAATAATTTTTATATTTTTTATTACTTTTCATCATGAAAATTGTTCAAATTTGAATTTAATCATGTGAAAAAATAACTTCTGAATTACCTAAACACATAATGTTGATATATATATATATATATATATATATATATATATATATATATATATATATATATATATATATATATATACGACTAAAAAGAATAATTATCAATTTGTTTCAGTTTTAGACTAGTCAGAACAATAATTGGAAAAATAATAAACGTGAAAGGTTTATAATTATTTGCATACAATTTAAAAAATTCCAAAATGGCGGAAAAGAATTCTGAAGTAAAGAAATCTTCAATTAGTACAGGAATTTTTCATTTTGGATTTAACCATGTGAAAAGATAATGCCTTACGTACACGATAAGAATTGCTATTGCAGTAACAATGTATGATTTGAAGAAAAAGATAATGTAAGTGTATTTCTTTATTATTGCCGAATAACTATTTATGATGATGAATGAAACATGCACCTTTGAATGTAAACTTGTAAATAAACAAAATCTGATGTATTTTTTCAATGAAATAGAAATATGGGACAGAATATTGTTATTAATTTATCATTGTTTTAGATTAGTCGGAATGAAAATACAAGATATGTGACAAATAATTGGATATACTGATGCAAAATATTCTTTTTATTACAATCTTGTATGATTTGTAGAAACATATTAGTGGTAAGTTTGTTTCTTCATTCCTGCCGAAATATTATTCATAATGATTTATTCAGAATCGCTTTGAATGCAAACATGTAAATAAACAAAATCTGATGTATATTTATGATGAAAAGGAAATATACGATGGAATATTGTTATTAATTCGTCATTGTTGCAGATTAGAACAAAAGACAATACAAAATATATAGGAACTATAATGATGCGAAACAACATTGTAGTAGGAATCTTAAAATATTTCCGAAATACGAAAAAAAGAATACTATAAGATCTTAAAAAGTTGAAACAGTCAGAAGCTGGATGTCACATGTAAGTTCTTTGTAAATATTTTTTTACAATATTTGTTACTTTTCATGATGAAAATTGTTCAAATTTGAATTTAGTCGTGTGAAAAAATAACATCTGAAGTACCTATACAGATAATGTTGATAAATATGTATACGACTAAAAATAATATTTATTAATTTGTTTCAGTTTTAGACTAATCAGAACAATAATTGGAAATAATAATAAACATGAAACGTCAATAATTCTTTGCATACAATTTTAAGAATTCCAAAATACTGAAAAGGAAGTCTGAAGTAAAGAAATCTGCACCTAGTACTGAAATTTCCATTATGAATTTAATGAGAAAAAATAACGCCTTGCGTCACATATAACAATTGATATTGCAGTAACAATGAATGATTTGAAGAAAATATTAATGGTAAGTTTGTTCCTTTATTCTTGCCGAAATATTATTCATAATGATGATTTATTCAGAATCGCTTTGAATACAAACATGTAAATAAACAAAATCTGATGTATATTTATGATGAAAAGGAAATATACGATAGAATATTATTATTAATTCGTCATTGTTGCAAATTGGAACGAAAGACAATACAAAATCTATAGGAACTATAATGATGCCAAACAATATTGTAGTAGGAATCTTAAAATATTTACAGAAATTAAAATGTAAGTGTTTTTTTATATTTGGTATTAGGTTATTCTTTCCTTTCTTTTCTTAAAAATTCTTGCAGTTAAACTCGACTTTTCAATGGTTAATATTAAAAATGTGCTAAAAAATTGCAAATAAAAAATCATTTTACCTGAAAACTTATATTAGTTATGAGTCATGGTTGTCTATGAAGTGATACATTTTAATTGATTAATTACGCCTTTGATAGCATTTTCTCTCTACAATTTCTATATCTGTAATTTTTAGTTTTCTTTCTTTTCCATACATCATTTATACAAATATCTATTTTGGTTGTTTTATATGTCCAGAGACGTATGCAAAATATTTTTTTTATTACACTCTTGTATGATTTGAAGAAAAATAGTGGTTTTGTAGTTTGTTTCTTCATTCTTGCCGAAATATTATTCATAATGATGATTTATACAGAATCGCTTTGAATACAAATATGTAAATAAACAAAATCTGATATATATGTTTATGGTGAAAAGGAAATATACAATAGAATATTGTTATTAATTCATCATTGTTTCAGATTAGGACGAAAGACAATACAAAATTTATAAGAACTACTGATGCCAAACGATATTGTAGTGGGAATCTTAAAATATTTGCAGAAATTAAAATGTAAGTGCATTTTGGTATTAGGTTATTCTTGCCTTTCTTTACTTTAAAATTCCTGCAATTTAACTCGACTTATTAATAGTTAATATTAAAAATTGCAAATAAAAAATCATTTTACTGAAAAACTCATATTAGTTGTGAGTCATGGTTGTGTATAAAGTGATACATTTTAATTGATTAATTACGCCTTTGATGCCAATTTCTATTTCTGTGATTCTTACAGTTGCCCTTCTTTACTCAAACATGTTCTTGTAGATAAATTGCCGAAATTAATTGAATTTGAATACAGGTATCCCAAATAAAGTGCACTGTGTATATCTGTAATTTTTACAGTTTTCTTTTTTTTTCCAAACATCATTATACAAATACACATTAATTTTTATTTCAGAAAGCAAATGATAACCGAACGTTGTGGCATGGATTCAGGACTTTATTTCTACTAGCACATATTGGTCGTGAATTAAGTACCTACGTTACTTAAATGACATAAATTCTACAAGATTCAAATGTAAGTTTCTAATAATATTCTTTATTTTATCTGCAGAGACCCTTGCATTTGCATTGGAGCTTTTGTAAATGTATTTTAACTCTGCAAACAGTAATTCCAGTTTCATATGGAACTTGCCTGTCGAGCTTCAGCACTTTACCTGAGTGAATGCGATGTTTGGGGGTATATTTGGACGGATTGTATGAGGAATGATTTGGTGTGTGAAGTATAAGTGAGAACGAGAGAATGGCTAATGAATAGTGAAATTTGGATGAGGTGAAAGAAGTGTGTTTGTGCAGGAATGTGCAGTGAAGGATGAGTGTTGCGTGAATGTGTGAGGAGTGACCCAAAAATAAACACGAATTATTTTCTGGCGAGAAATAGGGCGCTTGTTCCTACTACTCCCGTTAGGTGCCTTCACTACACTCCGTTTTGGAACTGTTGTACAAGCGTCATCTTAGGGGAAACATCTAAGCGGTCAGTGTGATTCTTTCATAAGCGTCACGCTGAATGCTCGGATATTTCTCCTAAAATGACGCCTGAACAACAGATCCAAAATGTTGCCTGATGAGAGCATCTAGCGGGAGAAGTCGGAACTAGCGCCTTACCACCCTCCAGAATATTATTATCGTTATTTTTGGGTCCCTTCTCGTGTGTATGTGTGCTGGGTATCCTCGCTGAAATCGGCGTATCTTAGGCATTTTTTTGAATAACTGGGTACAGCCCTTCTTTCACATTATACTACAATGTTTTAATTGTTTTTGTATATTAAAAATATATACTTTTGGAGAGTGCCTATATAAATTCACATAGGAACTCATTTTCTGTTAAGCGGGAAACGTATGTAGATCAAGTTTACAAAAAAAAATCCTATATAAATCAAACGAAATATAATAAGACTATGTAACGTTTCTAATCAAGTACTGGTCACCATTCGTCTGAAGGCGGCGACTGACTGGCGCCAAAATATACCGAGCATTACATTACAAAAGTTTCAAAACATTCATACGAATACTCGTTCTGAATGCTTGGGTCAACAATACTCCACTCTCATTTCGTTCAAAAATATCGAACCTAGAAGTAGCTAGTGCTGTGTTCATTATAATGGGTTATTTTTATTTATTATAATTTTGTGGGTACTGTGGATCCCACAAGATATGAAAAGTACGATCAGAACGAACACCCTATGACCTGCACTGACTTGTAATGTAACAATCAAAGGGATTCGTGAAAAAACCGACAATTCAGTGGAGCACCATTGTTTGACTTGTGCGGCTCGATTCGCTGCTCGTGTTCCCGTACTGACTAGCGAATGCTCGTATTACACTACATTACAACATTTTGGCTCCAGTCAGTCGCCGACTTAAGAAGTAAGGATCTGAAAATATTAAAATATGTAAGTTTCTTTTCATTCTTAATTTTTTTGCAGTTTGCAATTGTTTTACATTTTGACGAAATTTATTATGAATATGTTCAGAACTTACATAAATCCCAGAAATTGTAATGATTTGTTTTAATCAGTTATTAACCATAACCTTTTTATCACGTGGAAATTTTTTGTTTATATTTTCTTACACAAGTCGATAAATTTCATGGCGAAATTTTGTTCCGATTTAAACTACGAGTACAATATTTTTTTAAAAAGGCGTCTAATATACCCCATATTGTTGATAAATATCTACATGTAACTATTATATATATAAAATTTATTCTATTTGCAGATAAATTCAGAATTATTGGAAATATTTCCGAAATACGAAAAAAGAACACTATAAGATCTTTAAAAAGTTGAAACAGTCAGAAGTTGGATGTCACATGTAAGTTCTTTGTAAATATTTTTTTTTACATAATTTGTTACTTTTCATGATGAAAATTGTTCAAATTTGAATTAAATCGTGTGAAAAAATAACATCTGAAGTACCTTATACAGATAATGTTGATAAATATGTATACGATTAAAAAGAATATTTATCAGTTTGTTTCAGTTTTAGACTAATCGGAACAATAATTGGAAATAATAATAAACATGAAAGCTCAATAATTCTTTACATACAATTTTAAGAATTCCAAAATGCTGGAAAGGAAGTCCGAAGTAAAGTAATCTGCACCTTGTACAGGAATTTCCATTATGAATTTCATGAGAAAAAATAACGCCTTGCGTCACATATAACAATTGATATTGCAGTAACAATGAATGATTTGAAGAAAAATATTAATGGTAAGTTTGTTCCTTTATTCTTGCCGAAATATTATTCATAATGATGATTTATTCAGAATCGCTTTGAATACAAACATGTAAATAAACAATATCTGATGTATATTTATGATGAAAAGGAAATGTACGATAGAATATTGTTATTAATTCGTCATTGTTGCAGATTGGAACGAAAGACAATACAAAATCTATAGGAACTATAATGATGCGAAACAATATTGTAGTAGGAATCTTAAAATATTTGCAGAAATTAAAATGTAAGTGTTTTTTTATTTGGTATTAGGTTATTCTTTCCTTTCTTTTCTTAAAAATTCTTGCAGTTTAACTCGACTTTTCAATGGTTAATATTAAAAATGTGTTAAAAAATTGCAAATAAAAAATCATTTTATCGGAAAAGTTATATTAGTTATGAGTCATAGTTTATTCTATTTGCAGATAAATTCAGAATTATTGGAAATATTTCCGAAATACGAAAAAAAGAACACTATAAGATCTTTAAAAAGTTGAAACAGTCAGAAGCTGGATGTCACGTGTAAGTTCTTTGTAAATATTTTTTTACATAATTTGTTACTTTTCATGATGAAAATTGTTCAAATTTGAATTCAGTCGTGTGAAAAAATAACATCTGAAGTACCTTATACAGATAATGTTGATAAATATGTATACGATTAAAAAGAATATTTATCAGTTTGTTTCAGTTTTAGACTAATCGGAACAATAATTGGAAATAATAATAAACATGAAAGCTCAATAATTCTTTACATACAATTTTAAGAATTCCAAAATGCTGGAAAGGAAGTCCGAAGTAAAGTAATCTGCACCTAGTACAGGAATTTTCATTATGAATTTCATGAGAAAAAATAACGCCTTGCGTCACATATAACAATTGATATTGCAGTAACAATGAATAATTTGAAGAAAAATATTAATGGTAAGTTTGTTTCTTCATTCCTGTCGAAATATTATTTATAATGATGATTTATACAGAATCGCTTTGAATACAAACATGTAAACAAACAAAATCTGATGTATATTTATGATGAAAAGGAAATATACGATAGAATATTGTTATTAATTCGTCATTGTTGCAGATTGGAACGAAAGACAATACAAAATCTATAGGAACTATAATGTTGCGAAACAATATTGTAGTAGGAATCTTAAAATATTTCCGAAATACGAAAAAAAGAATACTATAAGATCTTAAAAAGTTGTAACAGTCAGAAGCTGGATGTCACATGTAAGTTCTTTGTAAATATTTTTTTACATTATTTGTTACTTTTCATGATGAGAATTGTTCAAATTTGAATTTAGTCGTGTGAAAAAATAACATCTGAAGTACCTATACAGATAATGTTGATAAATATGTACACGACTAAGAATAATATTAATTAATTTGTTTCAGTTTTAGACTAATCAGAGCAATAATTGGAAATAATAATGAACATGAAAGCTCAATAATTCTTTGCATACAATTTTAAGAATTCCAAAATGCTGGAAAGGAAGTCCGAAGTAAAGAAATCTGCATCTAGTACATGAATTTCCATTATGAATTTAATGAGAAAAAATAACGCCTTGCGTCACATATAACAATTGATATTGCAGTAACAATGAATGATTTGAAGAAATATATTAATGGTAAGTTTGTTCCTTTATTCTTGCCGAAATATTATTCATAATGATGATTTATTCAGAATCGCTTTGAATACGAACATGTAAATAAACAAAATCTGATGTATATTTATGTTGAAAAGGAAATGTACGATAGAATATTGTTATTAATTCGTCATTGTTGCAGATTGGAACGAAAGACAATACAAAATCTATAGGAACTATAATGATGCGAAACAATATTGTAGTAGGAATCTTAAAATATTTGCATAAATTAAAATGTAAGTGTTTTTTTTTTTGTATTTGGTATTAGGTTATTCTTTCCTTTCTTTTCTTAAAAATTCTTGCAGTTTAACTCGACTTTTCATTGGTTAATATTAAAAATGTGCTAAAAAATTGCAAATAAAAAATCATTTTACCGGAAAACTTATATTAGTTATGAGTCATGGTTTATTCTATTGCAGATAAATTCAGAATTATTGGAAATATTTCCGAAACACGAAAAAAAGAACACTATAAGATCTTTAAAAAGTTGAAACAGTCAGAAGTTGGATGTCACATGTAAGTTCTTTGTAAATATTTTTTTACATAATTTGTTACTTTTCATGATGAAAATTGTTCAAATTTGAATTTAGTCGTGTGAAAAAATAACATCTGAAGTACCTATACAGATAATGTTGATAAATATGTATACGACTAAAAATAATATTTATTAATTTGTTTCAGTTTTAGACTAATCAGAACAATTATTGTAAATAATAATAAACATGAAAGGTCAATAATTCTTTGCATACAATTTTAAGAATTCCAAAATGCTGGAAAGGAAGTCTGAAGTAAAGAAATCTGCATCTAGTACAGGAATTTCCATTATGAATTTCATGAGAAAAAATCACATATAAGAATTGATTGCAGTAACAATGAATGATTTGCAGAACAATATAAATGGTAAGTTTGTTCCTTTATTCTTGCCGAAATATTATTCATAATGATGATTTATTCAGAATCGCTTTGAATACAAACATGTAAATAAACAAAATCTGATGTATATTTATGATGAAAAGGAAATATACGATAGAATATTGTTATTAATTCGTCATTGTTGCAGATTGGAACGAAAGACAATACAAAACCTATAGGAACTATAATGATGCGAAACAATATTGTAGTAGGAATCTTAAAATATTTGCAGAAATTAAAATGTAAGTGTTTTTTTCTTTATTTGGTATTAGGTTATTCTTTCCTTTCTTTTCTTAAAAATTCTTGCAGTTGAACTCAACTTTTCAATGATTAATATTAAAAATGTGCTAAAAAATTGCAAATAAAAAATCTTTTTACCTGAAAACTTATATTAGTTATGAGTCATGGTTGTCTATGAAGTGATACATTTGAATTGATTAATTACGCCTTTGATAGCATTTCCTCTCTACAATTTCTATATCTGTAATTTTTAGTTTTCTTTCTTTTCCATACATCATTTATACAAATATCTATTTTGGTTGTTTTATATGTAATTCTCTCAGAGACGTATGCAAAATATTTTTTTATTACAATCTTGTATGATTTGAAGAAAAATATTAGTGATAAATTTATTTCTTCATTCTTGCCGAAATATTATTCATAATGATGATTTATACAGAATCGCTTTGAATACAAACATGTAAATAAACAAAATCTGATGTATATATTTATGGTGAAAAGGAAATATACGATAGAATATTGTTATTAATTCATCATTGTTTCAGATTAGGACGAAAGACAATACAAAATTTATAAGAACTACTGATGAGAAACGATATTGTAGTGAGAATCTTAAAATATTTGCAGAAATTAAAATGTAAGTGTTTTTTTTTTTTATTTGGTATTAGGTTATTCATTCCTTTCTTTACTTTAAAATTCCTGCAGTTTAATTCGACTTATTAATGGTTAATATTAAAAATGTTCTAAAAAATTGCAAATAAAAAATCATTTTACTGGAAAACTCATATTAGTTGTGAGTCATGGTTGTGTATAAAGTAATACATTTTAATTGATTAATTACGCCTTTGGTGGCATTTTCTCTCTATAATTTCTATATCTGTAATTTTTACAGTTTTCTTTCTGTTCCATACATCATTTATACAAATATTTATTTTGGTTGTTTTATATGTAATCCTCTGAGAGACGTATTTCAATAATAATTACACCAATCTATTATTTGTTACTAACTACTATTGACGTTGATGGAGGTGTCAGTTTTTACTTTATAATCTGTATCATTTTTATTTTATTTTTTTGTTTATGTTACCGTTGATGGAGATGAGATGATGAAAGGACACACGCACACACACACACACACACACACACACACACACACACACACACACACACACATACATACATCCATATCGTATCCAAAATTCGAACACGGAACCCTTGCGTCGGTTACGGTGCCCACAATTCGACCCAATACACTACCGGGGTCGGTTATTATATCAAGAAAATGTTAATGTAAGTTTCTTTCATTATTATTGTCGGTTTTTATTTTTATAAATAATGATGAATTAAACAGATTCACCATTGAATGTAAACATGTAAATAAACAAAATCTGATGTATTTTTCTAATGAAAGAGAAATATACGATAGAATATTGTTATTAATTCGCCATTTTTTCAGATTAATTCGAAAGGAAATACAAAATCTGTAGAAAATATTACGAAATACAGACGCTAAATGATCATTACAGTTTTCAATGATTTGAAGAAAAATAACGTAAGTGTTTTTAATTAAGTCATTTTTTCTTTTCTTTAAAATGCTTGCAGTTTAATTAGACTTTTGAATTATCAATATTGAAAATGTGTCAACAAACTGCAAAGAAAAAATCACTTTACTGGAAAACATGTATTAGTTATTGAGTCATGTTTGTGTATAAAGTGATACATTTTAATAATACAACCTTTTTAGTTTTTGTTCTGTAATAATTTATTATTTCTAATTCTAACGTTTCAGCACCAATAACTGGTGCCTTCTTCTGGATAAAAGACAAATAAATTTCAACGAGACAAAAGCAAAAACAAGTGAAAATTATTACAGAACAAAAACTAAAATGGTTATATTATTCCTAGTGTATTATGTGTTCTGAAAGATTTTTTAATAATTGATACATTTTAATTGATTAATTACGCCTTTGATGCCAATCCTTTACTTAAAAATGCCGGCAGTCTAATTCGAATTTTTAATGGTTTATGTACTAAAAAATTGCAAATACTGGAGAACTTATATTAGTTATGAGTCATGGTTGTGTATAAAGTGATACATTTTAATTGATTAATTACGCCTTTGATGCCAATTTCTATTTCTGTGATTCTTACAGTTGCCCTTCTTTTCTCAAACATCTTCTTGTAGATAAATTATCGAAATTAATACACGTATCACAAATAAAATACCCTGTGTATATCAATCTTGAAATAAGAGTACAAGAAATGTTATATTGGCAGGCTATTATTGTGGTGAAGTACTTATTCGAAAAAAGTGCTTAGGTACATATAGACAACTTAAATTTCTAAGTTTTATCTCATTTTTAGAAATGTTTTAAGAAACTGGATTTACTATGTTGTTAAATACCAATTAATCAGCTTTTAAAACTGATTGAAAAAAAGGTTTCTTATCCTAATTGTAACAATTTTACTAAGAATTTTTAAGATGTAACTTCTATCGTCGGATTATCTGTATTGTACTGTTTATTTTTTAGATATCCCATTCAAAAGATACGCTATTTGCCAACACTGCATCTAGATTCATCAACAGATGGCGTAAGAGAGCATACACGAGTAGGGTACTTCTATACAGGTGTTCATTTTAAATGGGCCACCATTTCTATCTCGAGAACTATAATATCTACAAAGACGGTTAAATGGGTAAACAGTTTCTATTTCACAAAACAAATTTAAAGAAACAAAAAAATATTTTTTTTTACCAGTGGTTCTCAAAGTATGGGACTCAACTTTTTATTTTAAAGAAGAATATATTTTCTCATTCGTTATAGAATTTAATTCTGAATTAAGTGGTATAATATGTTCGCACATAACGATTTTTTTGAGAAAAATGCACGTGAATTTTTATATTAATTTGATTAAAATATAGTAATTACATGAGTGCCATGAATGGAAAAAGCAAATATTTGTTATTTTTTTATATAGAATTAAAATGCCATGAAAGAAATACATGAATATTTTGTTTGCGTTGACAATTATAATCAATTAAATGAACAAAGTATTCATTTATTTCTGTCAGGGCACTCTAATTCTACGTAAGAAAATAACATGTATTCATTTTTTCCATACATGGCACTCTTATATTAGCCATATTTTAATCAAATTAGTATAAAACTTTGCATGCATTTTCTTTAAAAAATCGTTACGTACGGGTATAAATATAATATATCACTGAATTCAGAATTAAATTATTTAACGAATGAAGAAATACAAAATATACATGTTCTTATTGGTCGCAAAATATTTTTTTATTTCTATAAATTTGTCTTATGAAATTGAAATTGTTTACCCAATTAACCGTCTTTATAGCTTTATAGTTGTCGACGTAGTAATGGTGGCCCATTTAAAATGATCACTCTGTATACTTCTACCGTCAGCAATACATCCAATAATTAAATAGCAACAGTAATTAGCGATTTGTAATCAGAAGCTGGCGGCGAAAACGGTTCTGGCATTGAAGCTGAAGATCTAGTGAGCAGAGAGAGATGCAACCCAACTCAACAACGTCACTTGAAGGGCTTGTATCGCCCCTTGCAACGTACTAATGCTGTCAACTATGTGGCAACGCGTTACCAAAACATTTCTGTTTAGGAAAGCCTTTTCAGCTGACGATTTGAAAAATGATTATAATATGTTATCCTACTTGTGATTTGTTTGTACGATAATTTTGTACTTGATTAAAATGTTGATTCTTATCTATGTTTTTATTTATTTTACATGGATATACATGTAATTACAGTCCAAACCTACTATTCCGGATGGTTTTTTTTTAAAAATTTTGAAGGAACCAAAAAACTATCTATTTCATAACCGTTCATTGTAAGACTGCCAATTTTTCTTCATATATATACAGGGTGTCTCAGGACGAGCTTACGCTATCTATATTTTAAATACTATTTAATATAATTTAACGAAATTTGGTATCTAGGGGTTATCGAACATGCCCGTTTTAACTAAAATATTTTCAAAGCAGTAGCACTTCCGGTTTAACCGGAAATTGACCTCAACTTTCTTATTTTAAATCGGATATGCTATATTTTATTTTACCATTGAATGCAGCGGAAATTTTTACATATGAAGCAATAAAAACATTTTACTCATGATCAACTACTTCCGGCGTTATTCAACTTTTTTTGATTTTTTGTCTGAAATCCGGCACATTTTCAAAACTCTGTATATCGGGAACGAGATCGAATTTTTATAATCTGAAAAAAGCCTTTTATAAAAGAGACTTTAAGCTGCATTATCCATAGAAGAATCCTCGATTATTTATAAAAATGTGACGGGTACGTTACACCAAAATTACAGTTGACAAACTTCAAAAAAGACAATTTTTTTAAATGGAACCCCCCCTTTTTTATTACATAAATGTGTACTACGACAAAAAATAAGGGTACTTTATGTAACATGTCCTATGTTGAAAGTTGATAGAATTTCAGTAAATTAGAAAAACATGTAATCTGGGTATAATTATTTTATTTATACGGGTAAGTAAGCCATGGAAAAAACAAATAAATTCTAAATACGAAACTATGATTAATTTAATACATATTCAAACTGTCCTCCATTTATATGTAAGCACATTGTTACTCTATTCAATACTTCTTGTGTAGCATTTTTTATCATCCGAAGAGACATGTTGTTAAATGCTGTTCGTACCCTATGTTGGCAATATTCTTTAGTAGTTAAAGGTTTTTGATAGACGACGTTTTTAATGTAATCAAGTGGAGTTAAATCGGGTGAACGAGGAAGCCACCTATGTGGTCCATTATTTGCCAGCCACCTATCTTCAAAAATTGTTTCCAAAAAAGTAGTTATTCTATGGCTATTTTGGGGTGGAGCGCCATCATGCTGGTACCATATTAAATTCCTTTGATCCAACGGTAAATTATCTAAGAAATCAAGTAGATGAGTTTGTAAAAACAAACATTGTTTTTCCATGGCTTACTTATCCGTATTAATAAAATAATTATACCAAGATTACATGTTTTTCTAATTTACTGAAATTCTATCAACTTTCAACATAGGACATGTTAAATAAAGTACCCTTATTTTTGGTCGTAGTACACATTTATGTAATAAAAAAGGGGGGTTCCATTTAAAAAAATTGTCTTTTTTGAAGTTTGTCAACTGTAATTTTGGTGTAACGTACCCGTCACATTTTTATAAATAATCGAGGATTCTTCTATGGATAATGCAGCTTAAAGTCTCCTTTATAAAAGGCTTTTTTCAGATTATAAAAATTCGATCTCGTTCCCGATATACAGAGTTTTGAAAATGTGCCGGATTTCAGACAAAAAATCAAAAAAAGTTGAATAACGCCGGAAGTAGTTGATCATGAGTAAAATGTTTTTATTGCTTCATATGTAAAATTTTCTGCTGCATTCAATGGTAAAATAAAATATAGCGTATTCCATTTAAAATAAGAAAGTTGAGGTTAATTTCCGGTCAAACCGGAAGTGCTACTGCTTTGAAAATATTTTAGTTAAAACGGGCATGTTCGATAACCCCTAGATACCAAATTTCGTTAAATTATATTAAATAGTATTTAAAATATAGATAGCGTAAGCTCGTCCTGAGACACCCTGTATATATATATATAATACGCATAAAACCGAGGTTTTTTATTTGAAATTTTATTATATAGGTCCCTCATTTATTAAAGCAAAATGGTTTTTTCTTTGGTAATTTACATAGAAATTAAGCATTAAATTGATTAAAATTACTAAAATAAAGAAGAAAATGATATTAAAAAAATACAGGTAGGTAAATTGTACAACTAATTATTATTTTGTTAAAAAAATCTCACATCCCTAAGAAAAATATTTTCAAATAAAGAGAAGGGCTGGGTGTGCCGGTATCTACAACACATGTAGACATCGGTAATGATGACGATATATTTTACCGTGTGGGCGCTTACCATGCGTCACCTCACGGGCACTCATAGCTGGCGTGGGTGGAGAGTGCACCACAGGGGTCACTTTTGTGCCATTTAAAATTGGAAATATTTGGCGTCAGTCGGGAACGAACCCGGTACTCCCAGGTTCGCGACCACGGGAATACATCATATTTAAATAAATAAATAAATAAATATATCACTACGGCATATTACCCATTTCTGAATATGCCAATCTGCGTTGTACTCAGATTTTACAAAGCGTCACCTCACAGGCACTCATTGCTGGCGTAGAGAGTGCACCACAGGGTTTACTTTTGTGCCATTTAAAATTCGAAATATTTGGCGTCGGTCGAGACCGAACTCGGTTTCCCAGGTTCGCGACCAGGCACGCCGCCACGGGAACGGGACCCATAATCATATTTCATTTCAAATATTCCCAATATATATGGGGTCCCGTGGCTGCGTGCCAGAGTGTCTGATCGCGAACCTAGGGAACCGGGTTCGATCCCGACCGACGCCAAATTTTAAATGGCAGAAAAGTGACCCCTGTGGTGCACGTCAGCAATGAGTGAACGTGAGGTGACGCCTGATAAGCACCCACACGGTACAAATATGTCATCATCATTACCGATATCTGCGATAAAGCAGATTGTGGCACACTCATAAATGGGTAATATGCCGTGATGATATATTTATTTATTTAAATATTCCCAGAAATTTTATGTGTCCTTTGAATACATGACGATCCTTGAGAAAGTTTTTTATTCTTATTTAATAATATATTAATTTAATTGTTGCTTCTCATTATTGTATATCAACAACAATAATAATATATTTTTTCCTGTGTATAAAAATCAGTGCATTAGTACATACACGTGCAAAGTGTGATGTTCATATCGATAAGCGAAATATGTGTATTTTGTCTTACGATTGTATTGCTGGCATCACAGACATTTGTTTGGGTTATGATAAAAGCTACTGGAAATGAGTCGTTATTATTGTTTTAAATTCCAGAATGAGAAGCC
This sequence comes from Ophonus ardosiacus, assembly GCA_943142095.1. Classification (NCBI taxonomy): domain Eukaryota; kingdom Metazoa; phylum Arthropoda; class Insecta; order Coleoptera; family Carabidae; genus Ophonus; species Ophonus ardosiacus. The sequence continues at coordinate 42,730,480 of OW964833.1, read as the reverse complement.
ATATTCTTATGTGATTTGTCACGTAGACCGGTGATATACTAATTTATTTCATAATATGATGCAATATATTCTAGAAATTTTGTCGTCAAATTAGTACAAATAATTATTTGTTCAGATAAATATGCAGCATTTTTTTTAATGCACTGTTAATAAATGTGGAAAAATAACATTTATTAGGTAAAAAATAACATCATACATATTTTTGGGTCATAATCCAAGAACGGAAGAAGATATAAACATGGCAACTACACTATTCGATTCTGCAGGCAAAATTACATAAGTTCACTAGTTTTGTATTTTTTTGAGCAATTAATACAATTTCTACAGCAAAATAACTCAAAATGACCAAAATTTGAAAAGAATCGCTCCGGAAATGATATGCATTGTTCAAAGAATTTGAAAATGTTACACTTATGCAATTTTACCCGTAGAATCGAATGTTGATATCGCCTGTTATGTATCTCCACCCATTTTTGGGTTAATATCCAAAAATGTGATTTTTGCGGTCCAAGTTTGAATAGAGATATCTCGGGAACTAAAATAGTAGTTTATATATCAAGGGCGTAGCCCGAGGGATGCAATCGCTTGAGGCAAAAAATGATACTTTACTCCCGTGTTATATACAATATTTTATATACAAATGAAAAAGAAGAAGAATTAATCACATTTCTTCATTTCTATAAACGAAGAAAAACTATTTTAAATTTAATTTTATAAAAATCATATTTTTTCCAAAATAAATATAATTGATAATATTCATTATCTGTTAATCAATATCAATTAACAATGGACTTGAATGACTTTATTTCCCTAGGGAGTACTTTATTTTCCTAAGGAGTACTTTATTTCCCTAGGGAGTATTTTATTTCTCTTGATAAAAATGAAGCACATTAAGTTATGATTTTGATAAAAATAAAGTTAACATTATTTAGCGGTTGTATACAAACAATAATAAAAAAAAAAAAAAATGGAATCCAATGAGTTCAAATCGGCCTTAAAATGAACTGGCCTGCCGGGCAATCTTCCAAATTCCCGATGGCCAATCCGGGCCTGGTTATGTCTATCTGGCCATGAAGGAAAACAATTGAATGAAAATTATTTTATTTAGTATTTTTATCATGTCAGCCACCGTGATTTGAACCTGGGCCCTTACTTTGCCGGAGTAACGCTCTAACCACCAGCTGGTCTATCACGATGATTGAAATGATGTTTCAATTATCACTAAATGAAACATAAATAAATAAATAAATAAATAAATAAATATATCATCACGGCATATTACCCATTACTGGGTGTGCCAGTATCTACAACACATGTAGACACTGGTAATGATGGCGATATATTTTACCGTGTGGGCGCTTACCAGGCGTCACCTCACGGGCACTCATAGCTGGCGTGGAGAGTGCACCACAGGGGTCACTTTTGTGCCATTTAAAACTGGAAATATTTGGCATCGGTCGGGATCGAACCCAGTTCCCCCAGGTTCGCGACCAGATACTTAGGCACGCGGCCACGGGACCCCATAAACATAAACATAAACATCTTAAGAACATAATACATAATATACCCTAGTCCCTATTCGACCAGTTTTTAAAATTAAAATAGAGTTAACAATCTATCTATATATTTGAAAAAATTGTTATCTACCGGGATTTGAACCCGGGCCTTTACTTTGCCGAAAATAATATTTGAATATACAACGAAAAAATATATATTGAGATAAAAATTGTTTATTTTATTTTAATTTATCGTTTTGATGTAAAAAACTAAATCTGTTCTTAATTTTTTCAAATTTGAGAACTGCAGATTTAATATTAAATTAAGTGGCACTTAATAAATGGTACGCGTGCCTTCTTTAGTTCAATGTTAATTTTAAAGAGGGCTAAATTGGAATAAATTATAAAATTTAACTATTGTCAAATAAAGATTCGTGCTCCATAATTTTCAATCAATGTGAATAAAATGTACGATAATTAATTTACTAGAAGAGTTTTTTGCGTACATATTAATTTGCCATCTACGGCGATGAGCAAAAAGTTTGAGTACCAATTAAGAATCAGAAGATATGAAATGCGACGGATCCCCACTCTTAGTAATCTAGTGGTCATCGCAGTTAAACCAAATCGCCGGTATTAATTAGTGCATCCGATATTAATTTTTGTGTATAATTCTTTTGCGAGGGCGGGTTTTTGTGTAAATTTGTAGTGATTTTAATAGGTAGTGTAGCAACATTTCTACTGGTATTATAAATTTTGTTTTACAATATGAAAAAAAATTTTTGAAGAATTTGTCTATTTTGCTTAACAATATGGCGTCGTAGTCATTTTATTTTTTAAAAAATTTGTTTATGATTATAATATGGAAATTCTTCGAGCATTGGACATATAGAATGATTATATATTCATTTATTTGAAATATAACTCAAAACATTTTAAAATAATCTGAAAACTTAAATTAAAACATTTTGAAAAAATTGATTTATTGAAAACTTACTTTATATTAATTTTATTATATTTTAATTGTATTATTATGAAATAATTTTTGTATTAACAAACAAATACCTTTTAAATTGGAAATTTTATCATCACTTTCTGAAAAATAATTTCTAAATTTTTTAACTCTGTTCCTAATTCAAATTGTAATAAAATTGAAATGAGACAAAATAAATAAATTAGAATTATATACTACCACTTCGGTTAAATTAGACGTCTTGTGTGCTTTTGAGATAGGTACGTACTCCAATGTGCTTCAGTTTTTAAAAAAAATTCAAAGGTTACTGAATAATGTCGAAAAACTGATTTTGGACATTTTTTATTTCAAATAACTCCTAAACTAATTTTTATGTATCTAGATACTTTTCAATGCGCAGGTCGTTATCTCGTTCCGTTCTCGAGATATTTAGATTTAAAATTTTGCTCAAAACTGCCCATTTTTGGGTAATAACCCAAAAATGGGTCAAAATATGAATTTGGTGACAACAGCATTCGATTCTACGGTCAAAATTACATAAGTACACCAATTTTCATAATTTTTGTCCAACCGGTTCATTTTTTATTAATAAAAGTTTGAAAACCCCTGAAATAGGCCAAAATCTGAAAATATCGTAAGGGGTACACCTTAGATTTTTGCGATTTTCAGTTATTTTGTTTTAGAGATTGTATGCGGTGTTCAAAAATTCTGAAAATTGGTGTACTTATGTAATTTTACCCGTAGAATCGAATGGTGTTGTCGCCAAATTCACATTTTGACCCATTGTTAGGTTATTACCCAAAAATGGGCAGTTTGAGCAAAACTTTGAATCTAAATATCTCAAGAACGAAAAGGGATATCGACCTGCGCATTAAGAAGTATCTAGATACATAAAAATTACATTTTTGAAAATTTTGAAGTTATTATCTAAATGTGGGGTATATTGACTTATTTAATCTAATCTAATTTGGCTCAGGGCGCCCATATATCTTGCGCCGGCACTGGCTGTGTGCCTGAGTGTCTGGTCGCGAATCTGGTGAACCGGGATCGATCCCATATACCTATTAGAAAATTGTAATAGGTATATGGATCGATTCTTACCGACACCAAATATTTCGAATTTTAAATGGCACAAAAGTAACCCCTGTGGTGCACTCTCCACGCCAGCAATGAGTGCCCGTGAGGTGACGCCTGGTAAGCAATAGTACGGTACAAATATGTCATTAACATTACCGACAATTGTGTTAAAACAGATAGGCACACCCAGAAATGGGTAAAATGCCGTGATGATATATTTATTATATTTATTTATTGGTTTAATTTGAGTTAAAAAAAATAGTAGAAATTCAAAGTAAAAGAATTATTTACAAGCCCAAATCATTTTGCTTTGAAGGATTTATATCACAAACCCAATTTGTAACTTTTATTTACTTACAATTTGTTTTAAATTAAATCATACCCAGCTCTGCTGACTAGCAGGATAAACATTCAAACAATTCAAAAATCTTAGTTTTTATGTTTTTTCTAGGTTACGCTCCTTGCCAGTACTTATTGTACAAAATTTGTAAGACTTTAATAGAAGGTTTATAATTTAAAGGAAGCCAATTTGTTGGGGATGTCGGTTCAGAGATTAAATACATTTAATTTTTCTTTTTCATCGACGTTTCGATATTTTATCTTTATACCTTAATCATGACTTAAAGAAAACACACGACAAATACAAATCATTACAGATTTTATAATGATGAACCAGCAATTAAAAATGAAAAGAGACTTCATATTTGATGTATAATATACTAAAACTTGCAACGGAACTGCAATAATTTAAGCTAGGAATTCTTGTCATGGATTAAAAATTTGGTATTCGATCTGTGTCCATCACGGGGCACCAAATTGTATAATATTTTTGGTACTCGGTGATGGGACAGACAGGGTGCTAACATGCAAATTGGAGAGCTTAATTATATTTTTATCAACAAATCCATATTTTCTACTCAAGTACAAACACTTTTGCGATATAAAATTCTGTGATTTAATGTAAAAAAAGCAATGTTAATTTTTAACTAAAATAAGATTGAAGAGTGGCAACTTTGTAAGTTATATTTAAAATAAGTAATTTTCATATAATATTTTGTATTATAAAAACAGTACTGCATTTACAGATTAAATACGAGGAAGAAAAATAAATTAAAAATTTGAATTTCGCAACTGAAGGAAAGTACCAGATTTTCTAATAATAATTAGTATCATCGAAAAAAAATTATTTGCAGACTAAATGCGGCAAAGAAATATAATTAAATTCCATTTCAACACTACAAAATTTATATAAAAATGAAGAGTACAATGGACTTCACATCAATAGTATTGGATTTTCTTATAATATTTATTATAAAATAGTCCATCATTTAAATAATATATACATAAAAAAAGAAAAAATTGATACATTGAAAATGAGGAGTACCTACATTGGGCATAACATTTAAAGTAAGTGTAGGATTTCTTATAATATTTAATATTATAAAAAAGTCCTTCGCTTACAGATTATATGGAAAAGAATAGAAACTTAGTTTTACAATTCCAGTTCATCACTATGAAAAGAAGAGTGAATTAATTTGACTACACCAGTTCTTCACTTTATAAAACGCACATGAAAAATAAAGTGTATATTAATACATATTTAAAGTAAGTGTTGGATTTTCCTATAGTATTTAATATTATCGCAAACTCCTTCATTTATAGAGTTAACACAGAAAAGAAGAATAAATGAATTAATTAATTAATTTTTTTATTATGGGGTCCCGTGGCCGCGTGCCTGAGTGTCTGGTCGCGAACCTGGGGGAACCGGGTTCAATCCCGACGGACGCCAAATATTTCCAATTTTAAATGGCACAAAAGTGACCCCTGTGGTGCACTCTCCACACCAGCTATGAGTGCCCGTGAGGTGACGCCTGGTAAGCGCCCACACTGTAAAATATATCGTCATCATTACCGATGTCTACATGTGTTGTAGATACTGGCACACCCAGAAATGAGTAATATGCCGTGATGATATATTTATTTATTTATAAATTTTATTAAACAAATTTATCACTATGAAATGTTTATGAAATATTAAGATCTCTCGAAAGAACTTCATTTACAGGTCTTACAGAAAAGTTTATTTTATCATTCAAAATCTTATAATTTGTGGATATATGCGAAAAACATCATCAATTTGGTAAGTGCAGATCATATATCACATTTGATTGTAAAATAATAATATGGATTTATATTTGCAGATATTTTCATGTGACATATATGTATATATTATATTTCTTATAAAATATATTATACTATATCAACAGAATGTCCACGTATGAATAACAATAAAATATATTTGTTTTCTACATTTGTAATTTTGTAGTAACAAAGAAAATTTGGACGTAGGTAGGTGTTGATAGCTGTATATAATGTTAATATTACACACAGCAGTCTATATCTACTAAAAGTTCCAGGTAAACTATAGCCGAATAAATGAAGAATTTAATTATAACTACAAATAAATGAATAAAACAAATGCTTATTGAATTTCGAATTGGAGTTATCTATAGAGGTAATGTTAAATTAATAAAAAAGATATTAACAATAACAATCCGCTCTTGTTTTCGGTTTTACCAGTATGTCTCAAAATTGATTTTTTTTTTCTAAAAAATAAATAGAGATTTCGAAAAGAAGTTACTAAGAAATATTGTTGCTCTTGCAGAGTTCCATCACTGGTTAAATTTAATGTACTTATTTCTGTTACACTCTGTACTATGTTATAAACAACTGCCTATATCTGCATAAAGTTTCAGATAAATTTAACCGAGAAAATCAAGAAATAAATTAACCGTCAGGAAATACGTATGAAGCAATTATCGACTACAATGATGTGGTATGAAGTTAATAAATAATATTATTTCTCATCGACCTTCAATACAGAGACAGTATAATGTAAATGAATATTAAATACTTTTAAAAGGTAAGTGTTGATGGCCTAAATATGAATATTATCTTTATTTAGTGCTGTCTTCATTTACAGATAAATTTTGATCTTCTGGATAGTGAAGAATCAAATTATAACTAGAAATATGGACAAAGCAATTGTTTATTGAATTTTGAATAAGCGTAATCTAAAGGGGTGCATAACAGCATATGTTTTGGAGAAAATGTAATAAAAATTCAGCAATATTAAAATAATAACAAAGAAAATGCTAAATTAGGTACGTATGATGTACATTTATATTTAGTACCTATATAACAATCGAATTTATACTTCTAGCAATTTAACAAAAAAATATATATATTACAAAATGTATAAATGCAATATTACATTTAATATTATGTTGTACGTTATAGAAGGAAACATTGAAGAAGGTAGGTATAGGTGGTTGTATATAATATAAATCTTATATACAACTCTCTTATCTCTACACGAAATAAAAAGTTTCAGATAAAATGTTCCCAAAAAATTATCAAGAATAAAACAACAGTCAGAAAATGTGTATGAAGCAAGTATTGAATTGATATATTCTATGGAGGCGTACATCAACATGTCCAGAGAAAATGTACAACAGTTTGAATACATATATCAAAAATACAATTTTTCATCAGAACAGAGGCAGTAGAGAGAAATATAACGCAGAATAATGTCATTGAAAAACAAGAGTCGTGTTATATTTCGACTTTTAAATTTTCGGACGGTCATAGGTATGTGTTTCAGATTTTTCTACGGGACTAGAAAATCTGCTCAGTTGATGGTCGCCCCCAATGGATTTGCTTCGGACTTTGGGGCATTGTTACAAAACCAAGATGAAACAAATCCTGCCATCGGGTACCATAAACCAGCGAAAATCCACTGAGAAATGACCTAGTAATGGCGGACACAAGATCGCATCCCTGCTCCTGGAGAGACTTATTTTCTTCTTTCTAACCAGACAGTATGAATATGACAAATAATATCATATCTCATCGATCTTCAATGCAGAGGAATTGGAATAAAAGAAATATATCGTAAAAATTGTTGAACAATTTTAAAAGGTAAGTGTTATATTTCGACTTTTAAATTTTCGTACATAGGTATGTGTTTCAGATTTTTCTACGGGACTAGAAAATCTGCTCAGTTGATGGTCGCCCCAAATGGATTTACTTCGGACTTTGGGGGGTTGTTACAAAACCAAGATAAAACAAGTCCTGCCATTGGGTACCATAAACCAGCGAAAATCCACTGAGAAGTGCCCTAGTAATCGTGGAGACAAGGTCGCACTCCTGGAGAGACTTATTTTCTTCTTTCTAACCAGACAGTATGAATATGACAAATAATATCATTTGTCAACGATCTTCAATGCAGAGGCATTGGAATAAGAGATATATATCGTAAAACTTGTTGAAAATTTTTAAAAGGTAAGTGTTGATGGCCTAAATAATACGAATATAATTATTTAGTGCTGTCTTCATTTACAGATAAATTTTGATCTACTAGATACGGTCCGAAATAAGCTACGCATTTCACAGTTGCTAATCTAGTATTCACTGTTGTAACTTCATCTTCATGGAATCTTTTTACAGGTAGGTATATCTACAGGGTGTTTCAAAACATGTGTCGGAAAATAAATGGTGGGATTGGTTAACTAATTATAAGAAAAAAAGTTTCCATTAACATGGTTCCGCAAACGCACCGTTTTCGAGATACAGGGTGTAAAATTTTTTTTTTTTTTTGACGATATCTCAGGAACCGTTTGCGATACAAAACTCAGCTTTTATACACATCTTAGCATTATTATTAGCTACTTTTTAAGCGCTTATTCAATTTTTTTCATGTGCCATTGACGGAGATTTTAGGGTTGCGTGAGGTTTTTATGGCCCTAATTTCTATGACACTTGGGAAATTGGCATTCTGAAAGCACATTGTGAACCACCAATATTTTCTACACAAAAAAGGTACTCCTAGTAAAAAGCTCTAACGTAAACCGTTTTAGAGAAATACGGCATTTAATGATGGAAAACATGAAAAAAAAGTAGCAACATGTTGTGTTGTTGATAAAAACATTTGTTTTTGATCTAGTCGTCTGCGTTCATGCATTTGTTTTGACTTTAAAACAATTTTTGTGATTTTTCTTGTTTTTTATGTTATTGCTTAGTTTTGTAAAATAAAAGTTCTGTGATCATGTTGCTACTTTTTTTCATGCTTTTCATAATAATTTTTTTTACATCCTGTATCTCGAAAACGGTGCGTTTGCGGAACCATGTTAATTGGAACTTTTTTTCTTATAATTAGCCAACCAATCCCACCCTTTATTTTCCGACAAATGTTTTGAAACACCCTGTATTTTTCTGTGACTTTTTAATTTTTTTTTTGTCCCACAATTCAGCAAAACTTTACTACAGAACAAGAAAATCTGCTCACTTGCTTGTCATTTCCAATGGATTTACTTCGGACTTAGGAGTATGATTACAAAATCATCCATGCCGTTACCACGCGGTGAATCAGCGAAAACCCACGAGGACACAAACATCGCACTTCAGGTTACCTAAACCAGCTTTCCAAATCTCTAACCAGATACCCCAGGTTCTTCCGATCATCGGTAAGAGTAAGGGAAATAATGAAAACAGCAAAACAGTAACATATAAATCTGTACTTATATCTAGTAGTTCTTTCTCTCAACAATTCATCACTCACTTTATAGACTTACGATGCTGATGCTACCCCTATATAGCTATATAGGTTGTAATGTCAACTAACATTATCATCAAACAAGGGTTTTTTATATCAAATACAGTAATAAACCTTTCTTCACAAATAATATTTTATTCTCAAAATGTACATTTTTTGACATATTTATAAATATTATGTTTATTCTATTATTGTAGTACCTACAACTGATGATGATTGCGTTGCAATCGAAATTTACATTTTGAGAATAAAATATTATTTGTGAAGAAAGGTTTATTACTGAATTTGATTTAATATATATCTTCACGTTTACTCAAATAATTAATAAAGGGTTTTTTAAGATGGTACTATCATGACAGTCTCAGACAAAAATTTCGCTGTAAAAGAATTCATAAAAATAGATAGGTATTGAACTTTTTAAAAAGTTTAGGGTTCTTAAAACATTAAATTGTTATTATATTTATCATAAGTATAAAAATTAAAAACATTAAACATATTCAAGAAAATTCTGATGTGACACCACATGACTTCCTTGCACACCTGTTAAACTATACATATTTTGTTAATAATTAAAACATGTATTATAACAGACCCAATCATAAAATGGCACATATTTGACATAATTTGACATTGATTTAAATTCTTTATTTTTTTGTTATTTTTTTGTCCTAATTTATTAATTCATAGCAAACTTAATTGCAGAAACCAAGAAGTACATAATTTTTAAATTTACATATCTCGCTTATACAAAGAGCTAATTTAATTTTTAGACGCAGAATTCAATTCTCTAATAGGTACTTTTATTTGAAGCATTTATTTCTAAAATCAAAATACCACCATTTTTTTCATGAAAAACTAATAACAGCTTCAAGTAAAGTATCACTTCCGGTTAGACTATTTTAACCAAAATCTATTATGTTATACCCATTGATACAAAAGTCTTATATACCAAATTTGAAAAGTTTTGGATTATATTTTAATATAGTTTTTCATTAAAATCTATTATAGACTTCAAGTAAAGTACAACTTCCGGGTAGACCATTTTAACTAAAATCTATTATTTTATTCCCATTGATATAAAAGTCGCATATCAAATTTGAAAAGATTTGGACAGGGCATCGAACCCGAACCTGAACCGAACCAAAACCGGAACCTAACCGTAACATTTTACCAAACCCAAACACAGCACCGAACCTCAGATATATTTTTCAATTGAACCTGAGTTGGAAACGAACCGGATATTAAAATTCGAAAATTGCGGCTTTCATTTTAAATTATTTTTATTTGTTTGTCATTCAAAAAGCATAGATTAAAATTTTAATGTTTTTATTGTCGTTCGGAATTTTGTTGTAATAAAATTATGAATACTTTCAATAATTACTCTACAAGTAAATAAATTAATTGTATGTTTGTCTATTTTTTATGTTTAATATACCAAATAATGCTTTTAATTCTGAATTAAAACAAAATATATTACAGACTCTCCAAACATTCATTAAACTATTATCGTATACCTACTGTTACGTATTTTTGTGTTACATTAAAAATATATAGTTTTAAATGAAATAAGCTATGGAAATATTGTTATTTTTATGAAAACATTTATAATAAACAAATTTTAAAACAAAATACATTATCTAACCTTTATAAAGTTCGCATTTGCTTCTTTCCTTGGACTGTATGCTACGGATCACGGATCATAAACACATTTCACTATTAAATAAACAAATATACTATAAATAACACATAAAACACTTGATAAAGTTTATAATAATAAATAAAACGTTCAAATTGTTCGTAAATAGGAACAAAAACACTCATTTCCCGTCACAAAAACATTGGGAACTGACTGAGAACTGACGCTATCACGCGTACGAATACTTTAATGCAAGAATAAACCAGAGAAACAAATGAATGAACAGACAACAGACAGAATTAAAATTTAAATAAAATAACTATATTGTACTGTTTTTATCGCGGTAAATTTAAATGTAAATGTAAAAAAATATTAAAAATATATTTTCATTTTAAATTATTTTTATTTGTTTGTCATTTAAAAAAACTTTAATTCAATTTTCATTAAGTCGAACCGAACCTGAACCCCGAACAAAACCGCAAATTTTATTAATGCTTGAACCAGAACCGCACCGAAACCCATTTCTTAAAAAACAAATTAACTTGAACCTAAACCGAACCCAGTTTTTGGCGGGTTCGATGCCCTGGATTTGGATTATATTTTAATATAGTTTTTCATTAAAATCTATTATAGGCTTCAAGCAAAGTACCACTTCCGAAAGTTATGTAATGACCAAAAAGGGAGTTGCACAACTAGATTTTATTACAGTCCTAAATAGAAAATTTTAACTTTCTACGGCTTCCCGTTTTTCAGTTATGCGAGATACGTACATACGTACGTACGTACAGACGTCACGATGAAATTAGTCAAAATGGATTCAGGGATGGTCGAAATGGATATTTCCGTTGAAATCAGGAAACCGAAATTTTTCGCGATTACAATACTTTCTTTACTTCGTACAAAGAAGTAAAAATGTATAACCGTATAACTATTTTAATAAATGCGAAATTCCGTCGAAAATCACAAATTTTCCATCTTTCGAAGAGAATTACTGCAAAAGTTGTTGGTACTTATATAAAGTTTTTTAGTTTAACTAAACTATCGATTTTTAAGCAAATCTGTCGTTTATTTTTGAATTATTAAAAAAAATATCTTGGGGATATTATTTCTATGGTGCCAAAATAATTTTTCTTAATATTAAATTTCTGAGCTCTGAGCTATTAAAATTTTGTATACTTGTGTAAAACTCTTGATAAATAACATATTTAAATTTGATTTCACTCTGTTGTAAATGCTTCCATGATAATACCACCTTAAGGGTATTCGATTTATGATAATGCCCACGAAATTTATTTATTCTAAACATAGGATTTAGAGAATTATTGTAAAATTTAGAAGGTTGCCCTGAAATATTGCATTTTTGAACGTAACTTCTTATCTGGTGACCATAAATATGTATATTTTGCATAGTACTAATTTAAATATTTTTTTACTGTTTCACTCATAATCAGTATCAGCACTCAACGAAAAATTATATTTATTAAACTAAAACGTAGTTATGTTGGTTTGTAAATTATAAAGCAAGAGATTACCTAATTACATACATAGTATTGTATTTTTAAATAAATATTAGTTGATATAAAAATTAAAAATATTGTATTTTATTATTAATTACTTATTGTTAGTATACAAGTGTGTACTTTTCTTGTATACACATAGGAAATAAAATACTAAAACTTATTGATATCTATATGTAATTATTCTTGTCGTGAGATAGACGTAAAGTTAAAATTTCCATTTTAAGCTATTTACAGAGTGACATAAGAAATAAATGAATAAATCACACACGTCTGTATCTCTACATGTTTTTGAGTTGCGCTACCTAAATCTCATATCCCCCAACTTTGAACAAAATTTTAAAAATTTACAAAACCTACTTTTTATGCTTCTAGATACATTTCAACGCTGTTTCTAAATTTTCAAACGGCAAATTAATATCTTTTTTGGTTTCTGAAATATTTGTATTCAAAAAAATTATTTTTGGGCAATAACCCAAAAACTAGTAGAGATGCATGTATGGTGACTTCGCCATTCGATTCTACAGGCAAAATTACAAAAGTATACAAATTTTCAACAAAAAAATAACAATTTCTAGAGAAAAATACCGAATATTGCCAAAAATCACAAAAATCTAAGGTGTACTTCTTGCAAATTTTGCCATTTTTACGATATTTATTTTTTTTTGGCCGTCCAAACTAATGGGACAAATTTTATGAAAATTAATAAACATTCGCACTCAATTCGTGAAATAACACATATTAAATGTGTTTTTACTACATCTTTAAATTAAGTTTACTCTGTTCCTAAGGCAGTATATTGAAAAAATTTGGCACTAAAAAAAACAGGATTTTATTGTCTAAAATTGTGTGTAAAATCATCCCATATAGTTTTACGGGACAGAAGTATTTGAGAAAACTGTTTACCCATGTTGTACGTCTATGTCACGAATTCTAGTGTTCATACTATGTAACAAAGAACAAAGAAGACACTGGTATGAAATTTTTGTACAGGAAAAGAATGAAATATTTTATAAGTGGCTTGCAAAAATTTAGTGACCAGTTTGTTTTTACACTAGCACATAAGTAGCGACGAGAACCTAAATAAAAATATTGTTATTACCCATTAGGATTAACTGAATTTAAAATTGTACTTCAGAAAACAGGAAACACTAAGATTAAGAACTTTGAAAATAAGATTAGATCACAACTGTAAAATTTATTCATGTAATATATATTTTTTCCTGCAGTGGTCTATCAATTTTGTAATTACGTATTTGATAGGTAGTGGGTTGCTCATTCCAAGAGTTACAACTAACGTTATGAGTAATTTTGGAAATAAAAAATGTAAAAATAATTTATGAAATAAATCTTTCCTCCTACAGTGACTATCTATTTGGTAATATGCATTTGATAATACTACGAAGTAGGTAGTCACAGCTGGAGTTAAGAATAAACTTCAAGAAGCATTATGAAGAATTCTGAAAAGAAGATGATTAAAAATGTAAAAATTATTATTGAAATAAATCTTTTTTCCTGGAGTGAATGCTTATTTTGTAATTTTGTATTTGATATTATTACACGGTAGGCAGTTCACACTTGGAGTGAAGAATAAACTTCAGGAAGAACTTTGGAAAGAAGAATAAATCGAAAATGTAAACACTAGTCATGAAATAAATCTTTTCCCCTGCAGTGGTCTACCAATTTTGTAATTACGTATTTGATATTAAAGCAGGTTGCTCATTCCAAGAGTTACAGCTAACGTTATGAGTAATTTTGGAAATAAAAAATGTAAAAATAATTTATGAAATAAATCTTTCCTCCTACAGTGACTATCTATTTGGTAATATGCATTTGATAATACTACGAAGTAGGTAGTCACAGCTGGAGTTAAGAATAAACTTCAAGAAGCATTATGAAGAATTCTGAAAAGAAGATGATTAAAAATGTAAAAATTATTATTGAAATAAATCTTTTTTCCTGGAGTGAATGCTTATTTTGTAATTTTGTATTTGATATTATTACACGGTAGGCAGTCACACTTGGAGTTAAGAATAAACTTCAGGAAGAACTTTGGAAAGAAGAATAAATCGAAAATGTAAACACTAGTCATGAAATAAATCTTTTCCCCTGCAGTGGTCTACCAATTTCGTAATTACGTATTTGATATTAAAGCACGTTGCTCATTCCAAGAGGTACAACTAACGTTATGAGTAATTTTGGAAATAAAAAATGTAAAAATAATTTATGAAATAAATCTTTCCTCCTACAGTGACTATCTATTTTGTAATATGCATTTGATAATACTACGAAGTAGGTAGTCACAGCTGGAGTTAAGAATAAACTTCAAGAAGCATTATGAAGAATTCTGAAAAGAAGATTATTAAAAATGTAAAAATTATTATTGAAATAAATCTTTTTTCCTGAAGTGAATGCTTATTGTGTAATTTTGTATTTGATATTATTACACGGTAGGCAGTTCACACTTGGAGTTAAGAATAAACTTCAGCAAGAACTTTGGAAAGAAGAATTAAATCGAAAATGTAAACACCAATCTTGAAATAAATCTTTTCTCCTGCAGTGACAACTTATTTTGTAATATGTATTCGTTATTATTACATAGTAAGTGCGTCACTCTTGGAGTTAAGAAAGAACTTCAGCAAGCATCAGGGAGAATTTGGAATGAAGTTAACTGGGCTCAATAATTGTATTCTATGAAGATACAACACCGCACACTAATTTCTGGGGATTTATTAGAAGAAGGAAGACTCGAAGAATGAAAACACCTTAATTGAGAGCTATTTAATTTGGATTGTTATTTGTCTCAGATTTTATGGATTTCAGTTAAAATATTTTAGCCATCAAATATATTCAACAATATTCAAGAAATATTGAAGAAAATATTGTAAGACAAACTGTAATTGTAAAATGTATTGTTTATTAATTAACGTAAGAATTTAAATAAAAAAATATCATATATGTTTATCTATAACATGACCACTACGTGCATATGTATCACTGCCCATTTATGAGTTTAGATATAATCCCAAAAAATCATAATATAATATACTCAAATTAGAAAACGCAGATCACTAATTTGGAAGCTATTTCCAAACCTAAACAATTAAGTAATTCTGCTTGTCGCAACCTCAAGTAGGTATATTTTAAATACTTCTAAATAATAAATAAATTTTATATTCATTTCAAACAGCTTTAATAATTTAAATCAAATATAATAATAAACCTTTCTTCACAAATTATTTTTTATTTTCAAAATGTACATTTCGATATTAAAATATTTATTTTATATATTAAATTATCAAGTAAGATAAAAATATTGTGACTGACACAAAATTTGAAATAATTTTGACATATTTATAAATATTATGTTTATTATATTATTGTAGTACAACTGACGATGATTGCATTGCAATCAAAATGTACATTTTGAAAATAAAAAAATAATTTGTGAAGAAAGGTTTATTATTATATTTGATTTAAATTATATATCTTCACGTATACTCAAATAATTATAAGCTTTAATAATGTTTTCCTTTATCGTATTTGACTCAATTTACAGTTGAAAATAAAAATCAAGCTAATTATTAAATAAATAAATGAATATACCATCACGGCATATTACCCATTTCTGAGTGCCACAATCTGCTTTATCGCAGATATCGGTATTGATGATGACATATTTGTACCGTGCGGGCGCTTACCAGACGTCACCTCACGGGCACTCATTGCTGGCGTGGAGAGTGCACCACAGGGGTCACTTTTGTGCCATTTAAAATTCGAAATATTTGGCGTCGGTCGGGATCGAACCCGGTTCCTCCAGGTTCGCGACCAGACACTCTGGCACGCTGCCACGGGACCCCATGCTAAATTATTGAGAATAACATAATCAGATAGGCCGTAGTAAATAAAATTTTAATTAGTTTAAACAATTATTATTTATCTGTCATTTAACATTAAGTTTCGAAAGTTAAGCTAGTTAGCACGAAGTTAATCAATTTATAAAGAATCACAGTGAGTGACAATATAAAATTAATTAGAGAGTTTTCTGCAGTTTTCAGCCAGAAAAAGAATTTACAAGTTATAGAATACCCGTTATACTCACCTGATTTGTTAATGTGCGATTTTTGGCTGTCTTTTTGGACGGCCCACCTGATTTTCTTATTTTCAATAATTCTAGCATGACTTTCGTATATTAGTGGTACAGTATATTTATTTAGTTTATGTTTCAACGAATTATATATGCCCTGGACAAATGTTAAAGATGCCAAATGGAAGATATGTGTATTAGAAATACGTTCAACTTTTGTCACAGTTGCACAAGAGTCCTTATATTTCAAATATATCCATTTTTTCCCAAACGAGTTACAATTTCTAAAAACCAAAATTGAGTGTATATGTGTTTTGAGGGGCATAACTCAAAGACATCTAGAGATACAAACTTGTGCATGTCAGATATTTATTTTATGGAAGGAGAGCCTCCATTACTACAAATCTGGCCCTGGCAAACCAGAAATTTGGAATCCAAAAGGTTAAATAAAATAATTATGCCGAAAATATTAAGTATCAGAACATAAAAGACATTTAATTATTCGTTTTCATTATCTGGTGAAATTATCTTATAATTGTGAATCGATAGATAAATGTCTCAGAAGTATATCCCATTCAAATCTCATCCTGTATTCTCAAACCGTTTAAGAATTACAAGTCTTTATTTTTATGGTCAAATACCCCAATTTTTCCCAAAAATCTTCAAATTTTTTGAAATTCTACTTTTGAAACTTCAGGTCGATATCATTTCTCGTTCAAAAAACATTTTTCTAAGGGAACACCTAATTTTTTATTATTTAAATGATTTTTTTTTTGTAAAAAATAGATATTGTTTATTTAATACGTTTTATATTGAAAGTTCATAGTTGATATTATTACGATTATTATTATATAAAATTAATACAGGTATGCATGTCGTATTCGAATCATGTATTTCGAACAAGAGTCGTTTACTGCAGCCATGCAGTCTTCAATGACTCGTGAGGAACAGGAGGTAATAAAGGCAACAATTTATAATTTCAGTGGAAGGTAGGTTTACATAAAAGCAAGATATTCTAACAAAATAGATATAGATTATTTGGAGAGGCTAGTAAAAGAAAGGACCGTGTGTACATTCTTAAGGTTTATACACGTTTCTGTAATGAATAAAAATAAAATATAGTTAAAATACATAACACACATAATGATAAAGTCAGTTTTTCATTCAATATAATTTCAACCAATGACAAAGACATAAGATATTTGAATTTAGAAAATAAAAACCTCAACCGCATAATTAGAAATACCAACATTTAAAATACTTTTATATACAACCGGTACATAATGTTAACTTTATTCTTATCAAAATCATAACTTAATGTGCTTCATTAATTATCGAGGGAAATAAAGTACTCCCTAGGGAAATAAAGTGATTCAAGTCCTTTGTTAATTAATATTCATTAACGAATAAGGAATATTTTCAATTATATTTATTTTGGAAAAAAAAATATAATGAGTTTTGCAAAATTAAATTTAAAATAAATAGTTTTTCTTCGTTTATACAAATGTGCTGCATTCTTCTTCTTTTCCGTTTATATATAAAATATTGTATATAACACGGGAGTAAAGTGTCATTATTTGCCTCAAGTTTTGCTCTCGACAAATAATGACGAACTTTACTCCCTTGATATATAAACTACTATTATTCCTAAAAAATATTTTTTTAAATTTTTAATTATTAATGCAATTTATTTCTTATATTCTCGTGTAATTTACTAATTTTTAGTATGTTACGGTGTAATTTATAAGTAAAGTCATATTCTGAAGCACTTTAATGTTACTTGCGTTCCACATGTCTAATGGCGAAATTGTAATCTGCGCATGCGCTGTCAACACTACTTGGCGAAGTAAGTAAAATAAAGGAAAGACAAGATAAGAAAGAAAATTTTGTTATTATTTGTTATGATTTCATACTTTATGATTGTTTTATTCTCAAACTACAAGGACAGTTACGTATTTCTGATACGTTTTATTTCTGCGTAGTCAGGAAAACAGTCAACAGATGGTGCTAAAAATTTTTCTTCGAGTGAAGCCAGAAGCTAGAAGCCATTTTAGCGTCATTTCATTGTTACCGTTACTTTCTGTTTGGTGATATTTTGAATCTTTTGAAAAAAGAAAAATAGTGTTTTACGGAAGTAGGTATGTAGATCTGTATACATTTAGTGAAGTTTCTTTGTAGCAATTTAAATTTGAACATAATAATATAAGTTTAGGTTTGAATAAGTGTGTCTAACGAAAGTCGGGTTTCATTATTCCGCCATTTCTGTAACCTTGTATTTAGTGATACCTTTTAATTTGTAGAATGAAATCGTATTTTACGGAAGAACACAGATCTGCATATATTGAGTGAAAATTCTTGGATACTAATTTAAATCTGCGTACATTATATTAAGTTTAACGTTCCGAAAATGTCTGATTGTGACAACGAAGATGACGATTTTATTATACCTCCATTTCTGTTCAGGTAAGTTTTGTTTTCAATCACATACAGTGTTTAAATATATTTTTATAATAGGATCGACGAGGAAATTGATAGAACCAGCGATAACGACAGCACTCCAAGGTAAATATGACTTACTTAATCCTAATGCTTATGCCTATCTACATTCGGTGTTGGTTATGACTACGTCTAGCTTATCTCTTCTCTTGTGGGTTTATTTCTCCAGGCTGTCATTTGATTTTCATAGCTTCTTGTCCTTTTGTTCTTCTGTCTTCGACTGCCTTTTTAACGAACTCGTTCACTGTTTTTGCTGGTCTGCCTTTTCTATTTTTTCTATCGATCATCCATAAGTCAGTACTGGGACTACTAGGTGCGTTTAAAAATAACTCAACTTTTCTTGGGATGGAACTTCCTTCTTCCCCAGAAATTTAATTTTTGAAGCATTAAAGGGTCTTTCTACTTTATTTACTCTTTTTGTTAGTTTCTGTCCCAAACCACCACTTTTCTGTATTATTATTCCCAAATATTTGAATACTTTAACTTTTTCTATTCGGGCATCTTTCATTTTCATTGAATGTGGTTGTCCTTCAATATTAATTATTATTGTTTTGTCCTTTTACTTACTGATATAGTGTCTTGATTAGTGATGTGAGGATCCGGCAAAACTTGGATCCGAGTACCCGGATCTCAAAATATCCGGTTCCTCGGATATCCGATGTTCGGATATTGAAGCGGATATCCGTAAATTTAATTCGGATTTGGATCCGGATCCAGATTTGAGTCCGGATCCCTTTTGGATTCGGATCTGGACTTGAATCTGGATCCGGATTCGATGTTTTGTTTACGGATACGGATCCGAATTTTAATTCTGGATCCAATTCTATTAACTATATCAAACAAAAATTTATTGTGGATTATTTCATAATCAGATTTATTTGGTTTTGAAACTCCATGATAATACTTATACATTCAAATATTATCATCGGGTTCAATACTGAGAATATTCGAATCCAAGAACCGATGTGGGTTCTGAAATTCCATATCTAAAATCCGATACTCATACTCATATTCGGTTCCGGATCCAAAATCCGATACTCAGATCCGGATCCAAAATCCGATACTCAGATCCGGATAGTTCAACAATCAATTATCCGGATATTTTTGTTAACTCTTCTTCGGGGCAAACATTTCCAAAACCTTTATCTTTTAACTTCATTGAATATCGAATGCTTTTCCAAGTCGATTAAGCATAAATGCACCTTCTCTGTGAGCTTCTTTATTAATCCAGCTTTTTCCGTGAGCTGCTTCACTGTAGAAATATGACCTTGAATGCTGCGTCTAAAAGGCCTATCTATAACAACGCAACGCAAGACCTAACGCAAACGCAATAGGTAACGTAAGGAGTTAAAACACATGCTTGTAACGCGGGCCATTTATATCACCGCAATGCAGTAGGTAACGCAATAAACGATACGCAAGAGATGGCCAACTTTCAACTTTCTGCGTGATGCCGTGCGTTTCCTCTAGCGTGTAACCAATCACTTGTCAGTAGTTTCACAAGAGGCGCGCGCATCTTGAAATCTCAAAATGTCATATTTAGTTGAGTCATACGTCATGCAGTTGTTTAGTGAGTTCCGATTTGCACTATGCATTTTGATTGGTTAGCAGCAGCAAATTTAGCGTGGTTATAAATTACACATTTTGCGACTGCGTTACCTACTGGTTTGCGTGCTTGCGGCGCGTCTTGCGTTGTGTTGATATAAATAGGTCTTAACTCTAAAAACGCTTTGTGTCTCCTTAACTGTTCTCCTGCTCTAGTTTCAATATTTCTGGTATATAATTTTGCTGGAGCACTTAGTAAAGGGAAATATCCGACTTATTCTAGCTATGTCAGCTCCCCTGAGTGCAAGCATTTCTACAGCCTTTCTCTTCACCTTATCCAATGCTTTTCCGTATCGATGCGGCATAAATGAATTACTTTCTTTACTAATATAGCGTTTTCCGTAAACTGCTTCAATGTACAAATGACCTTGAACGCTTCGTTTGGTCGAAAACTGTTGTGTCTCTTTTTAAATTGTGTCTACTATTTCTTCTAAATTCTTACTCTGGTCTCAGTACGTAATTCTGAGGGAGGATTTTGGACGAATATTTAATAAAGTAATATACCTGTCATCTTTTTTAAGGTTATCACTCTTGTTTGCCAAACTGGAGGAGACCTTGTTTTTCTATTTCATAAAAAAAAAAAAAATAGAAAACAACGTAAAAAACAGTAGTGGGCACATTCAATATTGAGTGAAAAGGACTATTTTTCAAAATTTGTAGCGATTTCGGTTGCTTTATTTATTTAATTTTTATTTCTAATATTTATTATGAAGATCTAGTCTTTCTTCTACTGCTGATATTATTGTTTTTGCGTGTAAAACACTTTTCACTAAATTTATGGTAAAAGAATTCACTTCAGACATTTTAAAAGCAAAATTTTAATAACACAGTGCCAAACACGCAAAATCAAATGAACTGTCTACTACGACAGAATATGTACCTCATTAGATACTCATCTACTATTTACTTACCAGCAGCACGTACCAGTATTTTCTTCTAGTCTCCTATTAATAAAATGTGTTCTTTGTATAACTTTAAATTTTCATCTCTAGATATTTTTCTCCCATCGTCTAAGCAATTTTATTACTGTCTTCTAAATTCTTCAATTGGTTAAAACTATAAACCCTTGTTGTTATTTTCTCGTTTATTCCACAACAACAAAAAAAAGGTTAATAACGTCTGACACATAAATCTTTGTTTGTGTGTTTATGTGTTTATGTGTTCATGATTGACAATTGTTCAGCAATGGTATATTGTATCTATGGTTACATACTAAAATCGTTTATTAATAAAAAATCATGCATTAATAGGAATTATTAATGAATGATTTGCTATACATTAATATACCCTATTAATACACGTCAACTGAAAAATACTTTAATTATTGCTCTGTGGGTAATGTAATAAATAGAAGACTAGGAATAAGGCAAACAACGACAATTTTTCATTTTAATAAAAATTGTAAGTGTACTGAAATTTAAATATGCACATGTCACGGTCAATAGACATTATTGACAGCATGGAGGTATGAAACAAATATGGAGGTAGCTTATGCGAACTCGAATGAAGCCAACTGCTCCCCACTACCAGTCGGGACCATCTGTCATTTTGTGTCGTGTACAGTACAAAGTTTTGTTGAGATTTAATTTTCTGGTGTGTTGTGCGAAGTAATATATTGTGGACTATTTTTATTATTGTTACTTCTTTATTAAAAAGGTGTTTACAAAAAATTAGAGTAGAATTCGCTAATCCAAAAATGAGCATTAGCTTAAACTTTTTTGTCAGTCGGGCATGTTTTAAAAAAATGTATAAATACAGACATTTTTTTTACTTTGCATGAATATTGTTTTGAACATGGGCCCCTGGAAAATCATATAGTTCATTTAATTAAATCTATATGCCATAATTATTTTAAAGTTAGTTTGCTTTTTTTAACAAAATCAAATATTGATAAATCCCAAAATATTAGAATTTGAAATAACAAAATGACATTGTTTACGAGCTACTAAAAAACTGGTTTTTTTATAATAAAAATGATCTAAATCAATTGTTTATTTTTTAATGTACTCTTATACCTTTTCCATTTAATTTAGATGTAACATATTTTATGTAGCTTAATTTTTACAAATTGTAGTGAATAAAAGATTAGTAATTATTTACTACTGTAATTTAATGTCTAGTATATATTTGAAGTAACTTTTTACTATTTAATATTTCCAAATAGTTTTAAATTTATTTTTATAAGAAATATAATTATCAGTAAATCCCTTTTTTTTTAAAAAAAAGTAATGATATTGTTTCAGTTACACGTTTTTCGTATTTCGTACTTCAAAAATACCGCGAGATCCCCACTCTAGCTCGGGACCAATACATGTATGCGTCCGGCCCCACTAGGCTTCATATTTGTTTCATACCACCAAGGTTAACAGTGACACAACAAAAAAATATTTTGTATCAGTCTTACCAATTTCTAATAAATTCTTTTCATTGCCAACTAAAACGGTTATATTTGATCAGTCTGTAATTTTACAATGTGAAAAATTTATTATTATTATTAATTACAATACCTAACAGGCTTACGTCCAATTCTAAGGTAAGGAAAGCAGAATTTGGTAATAGATTATTAAGTATGTATTACGTTTTAAGTAGTTGGAGTTATTTTTTTTATGTAGTTAATATCATGATGGAATAGATCGATGTGGTCTTCAAAATGCTTGTAGCACTGAAGGCTACTAGTACGTGCTACATTAAGATGGAATGTGGACTTACTTCTTGCTGATGATCATCTACTAATTTATATATTGTTATCAACGTGTATGTTATCATTATAACAAATTTTAATAACATTGATTTCCCTCTTTCAGATATCAACATATGCCTCTTATAATTTCTCCACTAAATTTATCTTTCATTACCGACTCCGATTTCAGTAACACCTCTCAAAGTACAGTATCAAGTCCAGACTCCCTGGGCATTAATACATCCCAAAGTACGACATCTAGTCCAGACTCCCCTGGAATTACTACTGAGTTATTGTTTGAGGCTCTCATAAATATGAGACCTCCAGTTATAGACGGCGAAATACCAAGTAGCTTTATAGAAATGAGGAACAACCTTATTAACTCTCAATTGAATGAGGGAAACATCCGGCTACATAACAGCGTAGTTTCCGATTTAGGGGGAAGTAGAGATAACCTTACTCCTGAATGTGATGTGCCATACTTTTACATTGGCGGCGTGAAGGTTCAGTGGAACAGACCAAGACGTACTAACAGAGCAGGTTGTTCACGACGAATATTCAACTCTGATTCTGAATCACCCGAATTATCTAGACGTTTGGGTGCTCGTACGGGTCGGAGCGTACGGTTCCAAGAATCACCTACAAGAAGTGCAAGTCAGAACTGGCCAAGACCAGGTAGTTCAAGACGTAATACGTCTTATCCGTTAGCTCGAGGGGACAATTCAGCGCATCGTGCTTCGGGCGATACTTCATGGGACCCTATGTCCTCTCAACTAGCAAACATGGCTGGGACTGATCCTTTGCCCTTAGGACCGGATATAGTAGAAACCGGTCCCGTAGCAGGACCAAGCCGAAATTTGCATCTCGGGCACTTGAATTGGATCGAAGACAGTGTCGAAGACATTGTTTCGTACTTAATCAGTGTTGAGCCACCCTCATCGCCAGAAAGCACACCTGCGCCTTCAAACAGTCTGCAAAACGTCACCGATAATCAGGCAAACTCTGACATAAATGAGTCATTTATTCTGAACGTCCCACCGCAAAATGAAGAAACCGATGATCTGACTACTTTCATAGCGGATATATTGACTGATTTATTAACAACGGCGCTGGATAATATTTCTTCAGATTCCCAGGTGAGAAACATTATATATATATATATATATATATATATATATATATATATATATATATATATATATATATATATATATATATATACCGGGTGTCTACTTTTATTTCTGAACATAGGAAATTCAATGTTAAAATTTTGATTCGGCGATATCTCCTTACCTATTAATTTCAGAACAAAAATGTAATGAAGATAAATGTTCAGAATAAAAAACTGCATTGATTGAGTACCAAGTTTGTTGTTCAATTGTCTTTATGTATAAGTTAGAAGCAAAAGAAAATACACGATTTAAGGCTATTATCAGAGTGCCATGAAAAAGAAAACAATAATTTATATTTCTTGTCTCTGGTATATCTGACAGATTTGACATTTCTTGTTATATTATTATTACTAGAATAATGCGAAGTGTTAATCTAGAAGAAAAAATTAATAATCACTAATTGTAATAAGAATAAATTAAAAAGAAATGTCAAATCTGTCAGATATGCCAGAAACAAGAGATATAAATTATTGTTTTTTTTCCATGGCACTCTGATAATTGCCTTAAATGACGTATTTTCTTTTGCTTCTAACTCGTACATAAGAAACAATTGAACAACAATATTAGATCTCGTTGATGCAGTTTTTCATTCTAAACATTTTTCTTCCTTACACTTTTGTTCTAAAATTAATAGGTAAGGAGATATCACCAGATCAAAATTTTAACATTGAATTTCCTATGTTCAGAAAAAAAAGTAGACACCCGGTATATATATATATATATATATGCATTGCTCTACATTTGAACTGGTACACTTACAAGAACATATATAAATAATAATTTGCTACTTTTTGAGCAACACCTTCTTGCTTAATTGATTGTATATGGTTCTGGAAACACTTTTAGGGCGAAGAATTAAATAATAAAACTTAAATAACGAAGTTCAAACGTTTTAATACAAAAATAACAAAATCATCACTTTAGCTGGACTCATCTCTTCAATACTTAAACGCCTTAATGGCATCTTTAAAATGCAGTCAACCACTCTGAATTAAAACTTACTCTAGAAATTCGCAAAAATTCTCTTAAAACTTGATAAATTATAAGCGTCCGCGAACTCATTAACTGCGCTTATGACAGATAAACAACAATTGAATCGCAAATGTTATTCGATAGGCACTAGTTTGCATTCCGAAACATAGCCCTGGGTCCCGATTCTAATTCAACTTTTCGACGTGAAATAATTTTAATCGTCGAAAAGCTACACACAGCCATCTATGAGTTGAGACAGGTACTATAACTAATTTATCGACATGGAATCGTTTTGCGTCGAATACTTTTCGACGCCAAATTTGGCGTAGAATTCTTTTTTCACGTCGAATAGTTTGACATTTCAAGTTAGTTTTGTTCGTGATTAGTGAGGTTAGTATTATTTGTAGTAGCACTGTAGACAATTTGTAAATAAAATACTTTATTTTTTATGTATAATTTAGCTATGGCGTGGTTTTATATACATCATTTATTAATTCAAGAGCTAGAAGAAGAAGAGCGGCGAAATGCAGGCAGAATTTTAAGGAGATCTTTGCGGGATACTCAAGATCCATTTTCAATGCTTGAAAATGAATTTCGGAAGAATTTTCGGTTAAGTAAAGAGGCAACATTGTAAATTTTATTGATACCAACAATAAATGACAAAAATTCCCTACAGTGAAGGCGATGAGAGCGTTAATTTCCCTAGATACATTTCATCGTCGAAAAGTTTAAAATTGGCGCTATGACTATAGTTCCACTATGCTCCACTACAGTTCGCTCAGCGCCACTATCTTTTTCGACATGAGTTAGCGTCGAAAACAATTAGAATCGGGGCCCTGATCATGTAGGAAGTCATGCCAAACGCTAAGAAGGGTTGTTTACTTTTACTGCATGTTATATAAGTGTACCAATTCAAATGTTGAGCAGTGTATATGACAGATAGCTTTTTTTATTATTAATTTTAAAAGTCTAGTTTAAACTTCAATATTGGAGACGAAGATAAATGATACTTTTTAATGTCAAAAAGTCTTGAATTCCAATGTGTATCGTTCTATTTAAAAAATCAACAATATCATCGCTTTTGGCGAAACTGAAAGTAGAATTAATATTTTTTTTACACTAAAAAATGAACGTAGCATTTGTCTCTTTTTTTCAATCATCTTGTAGGACATGGGCTAATTTACAAATCTCTACTGTCATTTACAAGTTAAATCCGATTAATTGCAATTTTTTACATTTTACCACTAAAGATGGGTGGTAAAATGAACACATAATTACAGTGATTAACAAGGAGTTTACTGGCAGTATTTAAACTCTGACAATCGATTATGGATTATTTTAGAGAAATTTTCACATAACATTTATAGAAAAATTAGTTGTACGCAACTTTGATTTGAAATATTTTTCTCTAAAATGATCCATAGACGATTGACGCGATAAAATCCTGCTAGTCGTCTTCTCGCTAATCATCCTGAATCACTGGTAACACTTACTCAGAATATTAGTCACCCTCACTAATTACCATGGCAACCATTTAAAAATACAGAATGTGTCATTTTCGATGTATTTTTTTTTTCGTGTAATAAAAAAAATGTTTAGATAATTTCTATTTGGGCTGTTATATATATATATATATATATATATATATAGGGTGCCCATTTTATCTGAAATTTTAGGAATAGGCAAAACAGAATACATTTCATAAGTCACTTGGTAAATATTGGTACTTTAAATCGAATAATCACAGTAGATATAAGAGCAAAACAAAATTTTAAACACCAAGTCACTTATGAAATGTAACATGGGTTGCCTATTTTTAAACTTTTAGGCGGGAACTTTTAAAATGAGCGCCCTGTATATATATATATATATATATATATACATAGAATTTATTTTAACATGCAACATTATAGTTCATCATTTCCATGGTTACCCATTATTGACAAAAAAGACAGCAATGTAATATTTGTCCATTTTAAAATGCAACATTATAAATAGTATTGCAGTACAGGAGATACCTCCAAAACACATCACAAATGGTCTCAATTCTTATTACGGCCGACTAGAATATTGCGTGAGTGATTGGGGGTATTTTTTTGACATTTATTACATGAAAGTTATGAATTTTTGTAAGCTAAAGATTTTTAAGATGTACAACATTCATGTTTTGATTATTTGTTAATCGTATGTAGGATAATTTATAGAAAATTAGTTTTGATAATACAAAACTACAAATTTTGTATGTTGCATTTTAAAATGGACAAATATTACATTGCTGTCATTTTTTGACAATAATGAGTAACCATGGAAGTGATTCGCCATATGTTTCATATTAAAATAAATTCCCTGTATATATAGACATAGTAATAAGGATAATAACGAAAACGACAAAATTTTAAATAATGTAAATGGTTTATTTGACATCTTTAGGCATTAGGCATAAACACTAAGTCATCATTGGCTAAATTCTATCTGGACATGTTATAGAAAAATATTATAAAGATGTTTCTTTTGTTTCAGCCAACCGAACCGACTGAATAGTTCAATAAAAAATTTGTATTATTTAAGTTAGTCATAATTGTTTTAGTTTAGTTCGTTTTTTTTTTTGCCTCAGCTACATTACTTGTTTTTATCTCTGATAATACACAATTATTATGGGATGAAACACTAACGTAACGAAGGAAAAAACTTTGATAAATAAATGTTCCTATGTTAATAATTTTTCATGTAATCTTAGTCATTTTAATAGAATTGTTAATTGCAACGTATTTGCATTTGCTAGATTACTTGTTGTTTTCTGTGATTAAACATTTTGTTATGAAGAAAAAATTTGTTAACCACATAATATTGTGTAACTTAATGTAATTTACTTTTTAAGAAATGTAATGTTAATGAAAAAGTACAAACTTGTACCGGGTGCCTGTTTTTATCTGTGATAATTCACATTTATTTTATTGCACTATGCAACTATGAGATGAAGCACTGCCATAACGGAGAAGAAAAATTTTGATAACAAAATGTGAATCTAAGTTATTTTAAGGTAATTGTAAATGTAATATTGTCCGTTAGATTACTTGTTTTAATTTGTGATTAATCGATTTCATTGTAAGAAAAAAATCTAACCACTTAATAGTGCGTGACTAATTAATCTATGTATGTAATTTACCTACTTTATAAGAAACGTAATGTTAATGAAAATTTATGTTTGTAACCAGGTACACTGCTAGTTTCTTACTGTGATCAGGATGATCAAATAATTTTGAAATAAAAAAAGTGTTTGCCAAATGAATGTAATGTTGAAAATTTGTTAGTTTAATAAAACGTTTTGTCAATTATTTATTTTGAATAAACACCCCACTCCCCTTTAAAACACGTAGGGAGACAGGGAATTTAGCTTTTTACAAAATAATGAATTTGACATTGTGCAAGTGCACCCCCTAAATTTTGGAAGGCAAGAATTTGAATTTTTAATTATTTCATAAATATTAAAAAATGTTAACCTACAACTCTACAATTTCATATAACTGATATAAGTTAATTACCTAATGGGGTCCCGTGGCCGCGTGCCTGAGTGTCTGGTCGCGAACCTGGGGAACCGGGTTCAATCCCGACAGACGCCAAATATTTTCAATTTTAAATGGTACAAAAGTGACCCCTGTGGTGCACTCTCCAAACCAGCTATGAGTGCCCGTGAGGTGACGCCTGGTAAGCGCCCACACGGTACAAATATGTCATCATTATTACCGATATCTGCGATAAAGCAGATTGGCACACCCAGAAATGGGTAATATGCCGTGATGATATATTTATTTATTTATAAGTTAATATAGGTATGCATTCGGACCGGGCCGGACCGGGCTTTGAGGTTTGGATCGACTCTGCCCAAAAATAAAAATTGGCGGCCCGATTCGAAGATCGACTCGACAAAAAATTGCTCCAAAATTGACCCGAAATTGAGTGCATCCAGCATTCCTAACTTTGATTTTTATATGAGGCGAAATGTTTAACTTTTTTTGTCAAACTTAAAAAAAAAATACATCCTTATAACGTTCAACATTGGTTAACATATTTTATTAAAAAAACACGCTTGTAGCGTAAGTTTGTTATAAAAATTACAGATCTACGAGTATTTAACATTTTGTTTACCGAAGGCGTTCGAAAATTAAAAGAACTTTTTCACAAATCTTATACAAAAAAAAAATATACGATTTACGTAATGGTTTTTTTTATCCAACTTTATGTTTGTGCTCAAAAATAAGATAAGAAATCATTATGGTAAGAACAAAAATCATTTTTAGCTCTCGCTAAGAAAGGTATTGGATTCATGCTAAAAATCGCATATCCTGATTTTAGTGAAGAAAAGCTTCGTATAAAGTCCCTAGAATTTTTGCGATAATTTTTAAAATTACATGACATATCGCACAAACTTTCAATTGCTTGTAGTCGGAATTAATATTTAAACAATTTTTTTTCGTTAATATTCATGCAAGAATAACGCAATATCAATTTTCTTTTAAAACTTTAATTTCTAAAACTTCACTCAGTTGTTCAAATGCTCTAAATATGCGTACACTTACGTAACATTGTCTTTACAATCAAATAATATTACTAGCAACTTTATATCTCTATCCATTTTTGAGTTAATGTCCCAAAAGTCAACATACCCCATATTCAGATAAAAACTTCAAAATTTTCAAAAATCTAATTTTCATGTATCTATATACTTCTCGGTGCACTGATTCCGAATTTTGAAACAGCAGGGCGATATCTCTTTTCGTTCTCGAGATATTTAGAATCAAAGTTTTGATCAAAACTGCCCATTTTTTGGTAATAACCCAAAAATGGGTCGAGATATGAATTTGTAGATATCATCATTCGATTCTACGGACAAAATTACATAAGTATACCAATTTTCATAATTTTTGAACACTGCATACAATCTCTAAAGCAAAATAATTGAAAATGATCAAAAATCGCAAAAATCTAAGGTGTACCCCTTGCGATTTTTTCAGAATTTGTCCGTTTTCAGGGCTTTCAAACTTTTATTCATAAAAAATGAACCGGTTAGTCAAAAGTTATGAAAATTGGTATACTTATATATTTTTATCTCGGCCCATTTTTGGGTGATAACCCAAAAATGGGCAGTTGTATGCAAAACTTTGAATCTCAATATCTGGAGAACGAAAAGAGATATCGACCTGCGGTTTCAAAATTTAGAATCAGCGCATTAAGAAGTATTTAGATACATGAAAATTAGATTTTTGAAAATTTTATAGTTTTTATCTGAATATAGGGTATATTGACTTTTGGGGCAATAATTCAATACTAGGTAGATCTAGCCCAGATATGGGTAATTTTGAGAAAATATTTGAGGTTGAATATCTTCAAAACTAAAAGAGATATCGACCTGCGAATCAGTGCATTAGGAAGTACGAGATACATGAAAATTGGATTTTTGAATATTTTCAACTTTTTATCCAAATGCAGATATTTATGAATTTTTGGGGTAAAAACTTAAAAATGGGAACAGTTATGAACTTGTTGGTACTATTAGTCACTATTAGATATGTAACTATACCAATTTTTATGAGTACCTATAAAACAAAAATTTTAACAATTTTTTAGTATTCACAATTTCTACAATTTTGCACAAATACCGAACTTTTCTAATACTACATTGCGCCTTATGCCTCACCGGGATTTTAATTTAACAAAACAATATTCGATTCGGGACTGACCATTTTTAATTCTGGTGATCTAGTAGTATATGCCTCAACAGAAAGAGTCATACAGAATATTTCAGAATGAAAGACCATGTTTTCTTGTATCAGGCTCGGTCTAAAATTAAGAGAACAGACCTCTTGTTTTTTACCTCTCGCTGAAAGAGGTATTGGATTATAGTGCAATACAATATTTATATAAAATGGAAATGGCGAGAGGTATTGTTCTGACTACAACAGATTTTTATTTAAATATACAAGTAGTGACAATAATAATATCACAATAGTCTTATTATGCTTTAATGAATAACCTTGAATTCTTGTAAAATAATATATTTTTATTTATTAAGATGTGAAGTATGTTGTTATTAAATCATTCTGATCCATTTTAACTCCATGCATTTTCATTAAAATAATAGGAAACTGTGTATTTGATTGGATTATAAGATCGATTTTTTTTCGGGCCGGGCTAAAATCAAAAGTCCAACTAGCCTCAACTTTTACAAATGATTGGCCGATTCGGCCGGTAAAAAATATCTACGGCCCGGCTCGATGATCGACTCGAAATCGAGGCGGGCTTCGGGCCGGGCCGGGCCAAACCTCGAGATCGTAACATCTAATATATATATATATATATAAATATATCATCACGGCGTATTACCCATTTCTGAGAGTGCCCGTCTGCGTTGTACATAGATTTCGGTAATGAAAAATATTTAATTTAATAAAATCATTTCAAAGGCTATTGGAATCGCAAATCTCTATTTGCATTATGTATTTCAAAATTGATATATAATGGATTCGCAAAATCAAATTACGTCTTTGGCCATTGTTATAATTTAGGAAAAACTAAGATTAGTTGAAACATACCGTGACCATAGTATTAAAATTAGTTAAAATAAGATTGGCAAAGGCGGACCAAATGTATGTGGGTATATAAATGAGATATCGAAATTTTAAAATCAGTAGTAATACTTTAATTTTTGCACTTAGAGCAACAATATACATAGTTAATATGTGGCGACCATTTAAAGAAGATAACAATGGTATTTTACCCGTTGAAGAACTGTCACGCAGTGCATTATTTTAAGTGAGATTTTGGTTTTTTTTTTACTATATTATGTATCAAGTTTTATTATTTGTTTCATTATCATTAAAAAGTTTTTTTAAAAAAAAAAACTGTTCATTATTACAAAATAAAGTAAAATAAAATAGAAAAACATTTAATACGTACCTGTCCTTTCTCCGCCATAAAGCTTAAATCCCTAATAGTAGTCCTGCTGAGAGGGCCATAACGATAGATTTCTGTACAAACTATACAATAGATAACAACTTCACTGAAGTCAAGACAATTCACTGTAAGTAGAAACATGCAATATCAGTATTTTTAACTGTTTAATTGATTTTTTTATTTTATTGTAATATCTAAGCAATTATTTGTTCATAAATAAATGAATATTAATGTTTGTAAAATACAAAAATAAATAAATTATACATTTATTGAAAAAAATTGTTTTTTATCTTTATGGAAGAAATGTATCGACAATATTACTAAGAAATAACACTGTTTCGGTTTCTACTGATATAATATTTTATTAATATTTGCATATATTTATTAACATATTAATGAATATTTTGTAGCAGCAAATATGATGTCTTCAATTCTTATACACAAGTTAAATATTTTGGTCCATTTTGCACTTTAAACACTATCTTTTGTAACATACATACATTCTAATAATTGAATGTAATACTTCTAAATAACTCTAAGTACATTATTGTGCAATTTAATATAAATGTAATTACTTATTACTTAAGTACAAGAGATTTAAATCATAATTAAATAGCTACATATTCCCTAAATATATTGTTGTCACTTTTATTGTTGTTTTAACATTAATATTGGTCGTTAAGTTGAAAATGTAGCACCTAATTTAGTACAAAGTTTGTACAATTAAATCCTAAATATACATATGTGTCACAACAAATGACCCCGTGCTAAGTCTCTAAAATTATATTTAGAAAGAGAATTAGGTACTAATAAGTGGATAAATAGAAAATGTATTATAAATGTAAATAGCGACAATATTGAATGCAAATTATGAACATTCAATTTACTTGTTAATTACAGTAGTACCTATCTGGTATCTTGTGTCTATTTGTGTATTGACTATTCTATACCAATGAAAACATTTTTTAAATAATTACTTTACGAGATATTTCACATTTGCTAAAAGGGGAAATTGACGTCATACAATTGTTATCTTTCTTTCGTAGCGTAGTCAGAGCAGTGTGTGAGAGAAAGACATGTATAGGGGGAATGTGACGTTACACTGATTTCTCGAAAATAAAATACTGTTAAACTAGGAACAATTAAGATTTTTTAATACTATGAATTGTTTCAAAACTGAATGAAGTTTTATTTAAAATAATAAAAAAATGAGTGGAATACCCCATTAAATTTATTGGAAAAAAATAGGACATTTTTACTCATTTACAAAAAATACACATTGGTTAATTTCGTTTTGATTTTTTTTGTCAAAATTATAAAATAAGCACATGATTAAATCAGTTTATGATCATTTGATGTAACGCATATATGTATTTTATAGCATCTCACAAAGTTCGTTGTATATATTCATTTGAAAATCACAAAACGACTTCCAGAAGAACACGAAGAAATCCTGGAAGAAAAATTTCTTTAAGGCTACGGAAACTCACGATTCACCAAGCTGGTTCTTTATTTAAAATTTCGGCACCATTCTTATACAAAACAAATGTAATCATTTACTATTTTGTGCGAAATTAATTATTTCTTATTAGTACACTATATAGCATTTTTTTTAACCAGATTAACAAATATTTTTGAGATACATACATATGTAGGTTTTAACTAATTATACATTTTAAAATTAAAAATAATGATGTGACTATAACTATCTACAGTTATATACTTGGATTTATTAGTTTTTTTTTTTAATAATGTAAAAATATGACATGCTGTTCAGGAAAATATTATTATCGTGAAATTGAATTAACTTTTTCTTCAAAAAATATAAAAATATATGATCACGGCATATTAAAATATTTTAAAATTGAACATTGATATTGCAATATGTTTTGTGTATAAATACTTCATTTTATTATAATAGTTATTTATACAACATGAGTAAAAGTATAGTCTTATTTCAAGAATAGGAAAGTCAAATCCTATGAGTGAAATAAGATACTTTTACTTTAGTTGCATATTTTTTTACGTCTGCAATAAAAGTGTGAAAAAAAGTGCCATATCGTTTCATTGTTTCATCCGTTTGCATTAAAAATGCACTTTTTTCACACTTTTATTGTATTAAAAAATACATACTCTCAGAGTCATGTGGAATAGTCTTCTAGAATTGTACAAATTGTAAATTTAACATTAATATTAAAAATTAGGTTAGAACTCATTATTTGAAAAAATAGAATTAGGTAGTACTCAATATGTTAATAAAAATAATTACTCTTGTTTCATTTGCAGTGAACACTAATATTTTTAAATAAATTTTGTTACTTTAATTATCTACTTGACAGATAAATTAACCGAATATTGCCTAGCAACGCCTATTTACTTTTCACGCACTAGTGCTTGAAAAGTGACACTACACACTGTGAAGAGTGTGTAAAGTATGTATTTTACGCACGGTTGTAGGAAACAGTATTTCACATGTCAAAATATAGGGGTCCCTCGACTCGATTGCCGAAAATACCGTAGTCACTTATGTCCGAAACTCAGCATTAGGGGAGTTAAATTTTTTGTAGGACGCTATTTTTTACAAATATCTCTCTTCGGTATTATACGTTAACTGTTTCGAACGTTATAAAAATAGCAAGGTTGTAATATGTTTTCCCTATTAAATGTATATGTAATACATTCTTGTATTTTCTGTTTTAAAATATATTTTGGAAGATATGAAATTTAATATTGTAAGAATAATATTTGCCTAAACGCACACCATATAGAAAAAAATCAAAATAAATTACATAGGTACATGAAATAATAGAAAGAAATTAATTAGATATGTAGATTTACTGAATAATGGAATAACTTTTTTTTATCAGATTTTTATAGTAATTTTATATTTAAGGCATATGTCTGTAAATAATATTATTCAAAACACTATGTACAGGGAATATATGGTAAATATGTATGTAAATTAAATAATCTAATTAAATGTGGGTTCCTTTACTCGTTATTTTATAACATTTATATTATTTTTCGTTTATTTATAATTTTTAATTTTACAAAGTGTATAAGTTCATTGCAGAATAACCAAGATAATAATACAAGTGATTTCAATGTAAAATCTATAATGGGTTATACGCTAATAGTTGCGTATTTTTAATTATGTACGTCAAGTTTTTTTTTTTTCATCGAAATCACCGAATACAAAATTATTTTCGAACAAGTGTACAACGTATATGAGTAAATGTATATATATATAAAGAAATAAAAAATATAAAATAAAATTCTGAACTAATTTATATTGCATTTACATTAATATGTATTTACTTATCACTTTTATTTATTCCCTACATTTGTATAGATTGGCTAAAAGATTACTCGTAATAATAAATGAACATTATGTGACCTAACGTATGTTAGTACTTAAATCATACATGTGCTTATATACTTGTGATAATGAATAAATTTATTTCATCTATCTAATTGGAATTTATATTTAATTTCTAAATTTATGTTTATTTAGTGGTATTACGATTAATGTGAAGTTAATATATCAAAAATGTTTTTTCTAATCATACAAATTTAAGACTAAAATTTGGTCATTTTCACAATTTCTATAGAAATACAATACAATTTTACTTTAGAAACATTAATACTGTTATTCAATCTTTCACAGTTTTTCAATTTGAATATTATTATTAAAAAAAAAAAAAATATTAAGTTTAAATAGAACTTTTCATAATTATTACACATTTTGCTTCTTATTTGTAAGTGGTATAAAAAAATCAATTAAATAAAACAATAAATAGGGCATATACCTATATTATTCTTAATATCTAATTAAAAGATTTATCAAAACATTCTTAATTTATGGTCGTCGTAATATATTAGCATTTATATATTAGAATTCCACTTATTAAAAATAGTTTTGTTATAAGTGTTTTCAAAAAATGGGAGGATAGAAAATCAAAAAAATAATAAAATTTTAGATACAAAAATTTGTTGCGAAAAATAAATTAAATGAAATATAATGAAGAAATGGGGTATGTGACGATCAAATTTAGAGAAAATAGTAATATATTATTAATACAGTTAAAAATAACACCCTTATTTTATTAAATTTGTTAAATATTAGGAGAATTCGAGAAAAACCGTGACGTTATCTACGAGAGCGAAAGATAAAGGTCCTTCATCTGTACCCATTATTTGTATTATTTCGTACAAGTGACTTCACCAAAGTTTAAATCCGTTTTCTCGAATTTTATTAGTATTTAACGACTTTTAAAAAATGTAAGGGTACCTATATAATTTTTAACTCTACATTAGATGTATAAAAAAATAACCACACTACATTAAATTAAATAAGAGTATAGCAATGTTAATATATGATTGAACTGGTGTTATTGATTTGTACCAATCTACATTGTAAATTGAAAAATATCTAACTGTTATTTTTCAATTTTATGTTCCTATAAAGATTAAATTTTGTTAAAAACAAACTGTAATTTCAAAAGAGCCCTAAATATTTTGTAACATTTTAAAAAATAGATTGGCTATTTATTGCTATTTGATATAGTGAAATAAGAATAAAAAAATATATAGTGAATAGCGAAATATATGAAAATATGTATTAAAAAAATTACAACATACAAATTTCCTGAATAATTCTTTTAATGTCAAACAATAAAATTATTTTAAATTCTTGTTGAATTACCAGTAAAATATGAAATTTTAAAATTATATTTATAATTATTAAATTCGTTATAGCACATTCCTTTTACTTTTCATAAAGCTATGTAATGTAACATATTTTTGTAAACAGCAGTGCCGTAATTGTTACCAGTCTATATCAATATATATATTTAAAATTGACGTTTTCTTCATCTATAAGAACGTCATTAATATATCGTTAATAATAATGACTCCAGAAAGCTGAAAAAAAATTAAGGCAAGTAATATTCTGTGTTATGGTATATACCAGGAAGACTGCCTAAATATAAATAAAACTGTATCTATGGACGTTTCATTCAGTTATTTTTTATAACCTTTCTTATTCTTCACGCTGCGTACTGATTTTGATTATTTATTTAGTCAACAAGGTTAAAAATTTCATTATTAATATAAACACCTTATTTTATCTGTTCATTGAGCAAATAGTATTCGAAATGTAATCTCTCGTCTTAGCATTATTTCAACATTAATGGTTTAAGGTTTAGTTAGATTAAATTTGTAAAATTTGGTTAATATAAACTAGTTAAATGTGTAATATGAAATATACAAGAACTGTGAAAATAAATAAACATGATATTACTTATAGACTTATGTTTTTGCATATTATATTTATAAAATGTAAATTTTCACATTTCTCGTACTTGTGTTCACGCAACAGTGTCAGACGATGTTGTTGATGTGTTTTTTTTTATAAATGAGAAAAGGTTTGCAATTTATCATTTAACTAAATAAAATTATATTTATAAGATGCACTTTTCATTGGAGCGTACATATCTATGCCTTATATTAGGCAGTAATTTATTTCATTACATGCATTATACGATTCATTCTGAGACTTGTAAATACTATATTACACATTAATTAAGATAGTCAAGGCACCGAGATGTTGACAAATTTTTTATAACTTCAAAACAAGTATAAAAAATTATGGTAGCTACAATATTTGAGCAGTATAGTATACATATTACAGTAAAAATACATAGTGGGATAATGTGCACAATGTCGGTAAATTTAGAAATTTGCCAAAAACTTCTATTTTCTTGCAAATCAACCAAACACAACAACAAAAACCTTTTCTAACGCACAAAAGTCACTCGTGGAAAACACGGGGTGAGTTTTGTGCGTTAGGTGAGGTTATTGTTGCTATATTTAGTTGAATTGCAAGCGAAAACAATTTTAAGCGAATCTCTACATTTCCCAGGCAATGTGTATATCATCGCACTATCTACATTTACTGTACTATACAGAGAATTTATTTTAAAATGCAGCATTATAGTTCATCACTTCCATGGTTACTCACTATTGTCAAAAAATGACAGCAATGTAATATTTGTCCATTTTAAAATGCAACATTATAAATAGTATGGCAGCACAGGAAATACCTCCAAAACACATCACAAATGATGTCAATTCTTATTACGACCGACTAGAATATTGCCTCAGAGTGATTGGGGGTATTTTTTAAACATTTATTACATGAAAGTTATTAATTTTTGTAAGCTAAAGTTTGTTAAGATGTACGACATTCATGTTTTGATTATTAGTTAATCGTCTGTAGGCTAATTTATTGGAAATTAGTTTTGATAATACAAAACTACAAATTTTGTATGTTGCATTTTAAAATGGACAAATATTACATTGCTGTCATTTTTTGACAATAGTGAGTAACCATGGAAGTGATTCGCCATATGTTGCATGTTAAAATAAATTCCCTGTATATACCAATATTCATTCAACATGTGAACTGGGGATAATTAAAATTTAAATTTATAAAATTTATGTATTCTGTAAAAAGCTGGTTTATGATGAATTTATGATTTATAAATTTAAATATTTCAAATTTAGATTTAGTATATAACCAAATTTTAAATTTCCGTATTTAAATTTAAAATCTGACCTGCAAAACTAATTAGAAATGGAGAAAAAACTTTGCTATTTTTTTTGTGCATTTGCAACATTAGCAAATCAATGGTAATATATTATCATGTTTGAACTAATGCAATGTCAAAATATGTCAAGTAATGTGATATACGCTGATTAATAAGATGCAAAGACAGATAATTTTCTAAATTTAAATATTATTTTCTTCATAAACCAGCTATAACTGTAGTAGGCTGCGGATTTTTGTTTTAATAATTTCTGTTGTTGAATATACCATAGTAAAAAGTACATGAAAATGATATCTTCTTTGGTTTATAGTTAAAAAAAGACTGATTTCCAATGTTGGATGAATATCATGTATATAAAATTGAATAGGCTACTAAGATTTTCATAATTTAAATAATTTTCCCTGTTTTTGTTATTTACATAAGTGAAGTAGATAAATTTTTGTATATTTTAAAGTAGTTCCATAAAAAATGAAGAATAAGAGATAAGATAATAGAATAGTAGTTGTAGATTGTACTTTTAAAAAATGTGTATATTAATATAATGAAAATAATTAAAACAAAATATATGAGTTTTTAATGAAACGTGTGTCAATTTTGAATTTTTCATGCAATATAATTATTGTAATATACTTTCAAATAATTATAAAACAAAATAAATAAAAATAAACAAATGCAATATTTCTTTATTAAAATTTATTTTGGTGAGTGATCACTTTATAAGTACAATTTTGCTTATCTTCAATAACAACTATTGTTTTCCAATATTAAAATAATGCCAGTTTGGAACATATTTTATCGAGTATAATATTATAATATTACTGTGCCTTTGACTATCACATTTGAGACGTTTTCCTGCTCACACAAATGAATATTATGATTAGCATGAAAACTCTGCCTGCAAGCTAAACAAATTTTTGCAAATAGCAAATATATATATAATTTTATCTTACACGAAACTATGAAAGGTGAAATTGATTTCGTATAATCAGCTAAATATTAAATGTGACTCCTCCTATTATGATAAATTAATACGCTGCTAGATTACGAGAAATTATTTTAATGTGAATCACTTTTCTAATACTTTTTTCTTAGGCAAATAGAGAAAAAAGTTGGCTAAATCCTATTTGAATTATTTAATTTAATTTATAAAACTAATGCTTTAACTATACCTAGACGAAATAATTACAGTCTGTTCCAATTCGATAATTCGCTTGTTTCTTTATGCTTTTACTGTTAATGACATACTTATACATTATAACAATAATAATTTGAACTTTGTGCAAAATTATTAATATCTATTATTACTTTTATCATGGGAACGGTATGCAAATAACAACACGTACTAATGAATTGAAAAGGACTACATAGTAAATGTGAATCTAAAACTAATCATAATAATGTGAATTTTCGCTCTATTTAATATATGAAACAAAATGAATTGAAAATATATTGAAATGACATACGTCCCATTATATTTATATAAAATATATTATATAATATGCCTTTAAGAATGTTAAAATTACTTGAAATACTTATTTTTAATTGTTTTAAATTTATCCAAATTGTAAAATGTGTTATTACATATTTTCTAATTTTATAAAATATTTAAAAATGATAAATAGATTATACGTAAATGAGAAAAAAAATATAGTTGAAGGTACCTGTTCACAAATTCTAATTTATTACTCGCCATATTTCCCAATATAATGCACATGAACCACAAGCACTTGATGGGTCGTTGAGTATTAGAGCCTCTGGAGCTGGAGCTAGCGTTCGATGGCGTGGAGAGTGATCAGCTCTGCGTCGTGGTGGAGTTGGAAGTCATCTTGCTGATGAACGGTAGGCTGGGGCCCGGCCACGGGCATGTCGGAGGAACGCTGCGCGCCTGCTGGAGTCCCGCTGCTGACTCGGGGTGTAGAAAATTACGACGTTGCTCGATTTTCTCCGCCTGTATTAATACACATACATAAAATTTATGTTTTTCGTACTAGTAAAATCTGGACAATAAATGTTGTTCTATTTGATATATGAATCCTCTAGTTTCAAAAGTGGCCATCTCCCAGATTGTTCAATCTTAGTAAATCGCAATAATCTACTGCGAATCTATTGGTGCAATATTTATTTAAGTTATTGGCTAATTAATTATTATTAGATATATACTTCCAAATTATAAAGTCATTTATAACCATTTTTTTTTTACATTTTGTAAATAAAACGCAAATTAAAATGGAGATAGCCGCTTTTGAAAATTAACAAAGGATATGGCTGCTTTTGAAAGCAACACGTAATGGAGAAGGCCAGTTTTGACCTGGAACTGCGATAATTCACAATCTAAAAATGATTACTATAGAAACAAATAAGGGTATCTTAAGAAAATTATTTATTAATAAACATGTGACTTTTTTATAATAAAGAAAATTGTATTATCATTACATGTTCATTATACATTTATTGCAAAAGTAAAACCTTAAACATAATGAGTCATTTTACAAACTAGCTTTTATAATAAAAGTGGTAAATAATATGCGCTTTTACATGTTATTCGTATGTGTTAATCCCTCACTTTGAACAAAAGTGCCAAAAAGTGGGTTTGTAATACGGACCAATGACTCTAAACTACATCGTCTACTTCTTCAAGTGGTTCACAAGTCATGCCTTCTTCATGATTAGTTTCTTCTGACGCTTCAATTCCTGCATAGAAACTTAATCTTTCTATCTCTCTCCAGTTCTCTCCATAATGAGCCGTTAACAATGCAGCTACATCTCTTTTTTTATTATTATTAGGAGCAATGCCACATCTTAACACCGCAGGAATCAAATTTCTAATTAGTTTTCCTTTCTTCGTAACTAATTTACCGCTACCAAGATCTGAACGATATGCTTCCTCTCCGCGAATTAAAATATTATTCTTTTGCGTTTTAGTTAATATGAATCTCTTACTTGGATTAAATTTAAAATGCCACTGTCCTGGAGGCTTTAATACTTCTTGAGTAGCTTTTTTAAAGTCTTGCACCGGAAAATCAGTTCCCAATTTCCAAATACTACCATGCTGTTTCAAAATATG
Organism: Ophonus ardosiacus; assembly: GCA_943142095.1. Taxonomy (NCBI): domain Eukaryota; kingdom Metazoa; phylum Arthropoda; class Insecta; order Coleoptera; family Carabidae; genus Ophonus; species Ophonus ardosiacus. Next base: position 42,688,529 of record OW964833.1, on the reverse strand, counting down.
AACATATTCATCTGGTTCTATTACAATTTCCAGCTTTTTAATTTTTTTTTTCAATTCGTGCGAAAACTCTATCTGGCGGTATAAACGAATGCCCAACAATCGGAAATATTACTTCAATTTTCTTAACATTTGACGGAGCCGTCAAAAACCATTTGGATAACATTCCGATAAGCGTAGAATTTTTATTTTGGCCTCCACATCCATCCGCCACAAGCCTTACAGTATTAACATTTTCAAAATTTGTGTTGTACAACCGATGAAAAACAGCGCTGGCAATTTCGTTAGATCCTTTTGGCCTTTCTGTTTCGTTCCAATAATATATGTGCACATTAGCTTCATCCAATGACGTATGTGAATTGCCGACAACAATAGTAAAATTATAAAAACTCCATTGTCGACTAAAGTACGCTTTTTGATCAGGAACCTTGGGGAGTGACATATTTTTCTGACAATCAAAGGACATAATGAGCAGGTCTTCTCGTTCTTCTTTTAAAAAATTATAAAATGCTTTAGCCTTTAATTTGTGAACTCTTTTAATCGTAATAAGATGAACTTTTTCAGCACCATTAGCAATTTTTATCTTTTCACTTAGTTCTAGACATTTTGAACATACATCGACCCTTGGGCTGCCGAAGCCCAAATTGTAATTTGAATTGAAAATATTACGAAAGAAACTTTGTTTCACGGAGAGTTCTTCTGGAGTGTCTTTTAAGTACATTTTCCACATTAAACGAATACTTAAATCAGATGGTAAATACAATCTACGAGATGTTTTACTCCGGCAGTAATGCGGTTCCGTATCTTTAAATTTTTCGATAAATTTCATAACCGACTGCCGCTTTAAAATATTTTTGGCACTTTTTCTGTCGCCTCCTCTTCTTTCTTTGGCCATAGTACCACCATCCAGGAACGAACGTTTTAAAACACCTTGCACGCGGTGTTTCTTAATGAGTAAAATATTTAAAAAAGTATTCCTGCAAACTGGTATTTTTTTCCCGTCGTTAGCCCTTCTTACAAAATATTTAATTGTGCACGTTTTCGGCGGTCTGTTTGATTTTGAAGGACGGTGCCGTTTAGGTATTTTCCTATTACAATACGCCAACAAAAAATTATCTTGTTTTATTTTGTCTTTTTCAGAATAAAATGATTTATGAAAATTTCCAATATCTTGCATTGTTAATGTTCTACACTGGTATGCTTTTGTGTTGTGTTTGCAAGTAGGATACTCAGGAAGAGATACAGAACTGTATCTAAAAGAAATATACACGTATTATTCAAAATAAGAAACAATAATATCATGAATATGAAAATTATACCTAGCTGATTTAAGTTTATTCCTTTTCCATTCGGCAGGATTACTTTTTCGTTTTCTTGCTGATTCCGGGGTAACCGGTACAATATTTATGCCACTATCATCCATGATAAACACAAATAAAATAATAAATGCAATTCGAATGTAGATTGTAAGTATTTTTGTCAAGTATGGTAAATACTGGCTTATGATTGGTTGGTTGGAGATGGCCGACAATGAATTTCAAATGGTGCTGGAGATGGCCGCTTTTGAATCTAATATGAGATTTTAACTAAGAATATAGCTTGGAGATGGCCAGTTTTGCTTAACACAGATTTCATCGTTGGATAGCATTTAAAATTTAGAACAAAGTGATATGCGCAACTCATTTTATGTAAATTTTGGAGAAGGCCGTTTTTGAAACTAGATGATTCATATGGCATCTTTTGGCAGATTTTAATGGTATTGAAAATCTTTTCATATTATGTAATAACATATTTAAACAATTATTTATCTGAAAATTTTCATAATTTATTACAATTTATGCAATAATATTAAAGTAATTAATATTAAATAATGTACAGGATGTCATGTACTATTTTCATGCTCAATATAATGGCTTAATTTTCTGCCGGGCACTTTTTATTTACAAAAAACCCTTTTCCCATGTTAAACGTCTATGTCAAGGTTTTCTTGGGTCACCCGGTATATATATATATATATATATATACAGTGTGTTAATTAAAAAACTGGCCATAGGCGTTTAACATGGGAAAACAGTTTTTCTTTGCGCAAAAGTCCACAATTAATTTTAGACAAAATGTTTCAAATAAGTGTTACAGATAATTATATCCTACGCCTAAATCAGTAAACAGTTTTAATTTTGCACGTTTGGTAACTTGTAAAATCTAATTTGAAATTGTATAAAAATATTTCTCATTTCTAGCGATACCCTTGGAATTGAAACAAAATTACAGAGAAATGCGTATCGTTTGAACTGTCAGAAATTCAGTTTTCAATTAAAAGTTGCAGATAATTCAATTCTGTACCTAAATCACTACACAGGTATTATTTTTAAAATCTTACACTTAAATAACTTTTATTATTATTATTATTTTTTAACATTTTATCTATAAAATTAAATTTCTGACAGTTCAAACGAAATGCATTTCTTTCTAATTTTGTTTCAATTTCATGGGTATCGCTACAAGTGAGCAACATTTATACAATTTCAAATTAGATTTTACAATTTACTAAACGTGAAAAATTAAATCTGTTTAGTAATTTAGGCGTAGAATATTAATATCTACAACATTTATTTGAAACATTTTTGTCTAAAATTAATTGGGGACTTTTGCGCAAAGAAAAACTGTTTTCCCATGTTAAACGCCTATGGCCAGGTTCTTAATTAACACACTGTATATAGAATATCTGCCTATAAATTAGACAGCAATAATCTCGATTACACTGAAATATATACTACCTGGAACTCGCATCCTCTACCTATCAGCGTACGCTGCACTGAAACCCCATTGAACAATAATGGCTGGTCCTGTTCGCGCACGTTCGTGTCGAACCGAACCTAGCCGAATAATTCGTATTATAGCTCATCGTTTTATTTTCATGTTTAAGCTACGCACATACATTTTTTTTAAACCTGCGCAACACGAAATAATTTCCGTCTACTCACGAACTGTCCCGATGTGTGCCGACTACTCCAGCAGCCAGCTTTCAATGTGGCTTCACAGTCACGGTACGTACGCGCATTCCAGTTAGTATATATTTCAGTGCTCAATTATTATTACATTTAGTTGCTTTACCTATATAACATAAATTACAGTATTTAAACTCCTCTATATAATAGAGAAAGTAGGTTAACCATGTTACTTCCTGTTTTCGAATAATTGAGTAACTTTTAATTTTTAAATAGAACATCCTATATATTTATTCAAATTTAAAAAGTACATGAAATTTGCTATAAAACAGTATAAAAACAATTACATGTCATATTATAAAAAAATACAATGGCGAATGATAAAAATATTACATTTTTATAAATGTGGTAGGTACTTTCTGTTTAAAAAAAGTGAACTTCAATGCCTACCTATTTAATATTTAATAAAAATGTAATATAAAAATAGCCAGTAAATACCCTTTGCGGATAGTGGCCTTTTTTAGCAACTTATTGTTACTTATGAGTTAACAGTGCTGGATTAAACTATAATAATTATAAATATATTATTTAGTATTAGTTCTTAATTCTAAGTCTTATTTCTAAACTGCTAATATTTTTTATTAACCTTTCTTAAACTAGTAGTATTCCCTAACTAATGTTTGTAAAATTTATAATTACTAATGTTTATAATCTATTAATTAATATTTTCAATATCCATATAGTAAATTTTGTTGGTCTTTTGTGGACTCGTTTCTTAAACTTTTAACACATTTTACCTTTCACTGCAATTTTAATTAATTTTTACTGCACTTATCACATTTCACTCACTGATATTATTATCTGTTGTCTGTTGTGTTGGCTGTGTTGACGAAGAGTTTCTCCATTTTGATCCACTCCCCTCTGTACTGGCTATTATTATTAATATAAAAATATAATATCATTGTATTTTTTTTAAATATGACATATAATTGTTTTTATACTGTTGGATAGCAAATTTCATGTACTTTTTAAATTTGAATAAATATATAGGGTATTCCATTTAAAAAAAAAAAAAACGGAATTAACAATGTTGATCTACTTCCGCCATTATATAGAGGAGTTTAAATACTGTAATTTATGTTAAGTTAAAACCGCTAAATATAATAATAAGCGAAATAATTGCTGGCCAATTTATAGACGGACACCTGTATATATATACAGGTACCCATTTTATAAGTTCCCGCCTTAAACTTTAAAAATAGGCAACCCATGTTACATTTCATAACTGACTTGGTTTTTAAAATTTTGTTTTGCTATTATATCTACTGTGATTATTCAATTTAAAGTACTAATATTTACCAAGTGGCTTATGAAATGTATTCTGTTTTGCTTATTTTTAAACTTTAAGGCGGAAACTTATAAAATGGGCACTCTGTATATATATATATATATATATATATATATATATATGTTCATCACGCATATAAATTATATAAAAATAATTACCTGTATTGATATCCTAGAAGCAATGAGATCGGGCAGTAATTCTATTTGCTCTTGTAACGATGACAGCTTATCTTCTACTGTTGTTAATCTATCTTCGAGGGCATCTTGCCTTGAGCTCATGTCAGATACAATTTCATAAACTGTATTCTGTGTCTGTGTTTAAAAAGCAATCAATTAATGAATACACTTTATATCATACATTCATTACATAACAAAGTCTCTGTTTATTATTTTATAATTATTACATATTAAGGACTTAAGTACATTCATACATACGGGCACTTTCAAGGTAAATTCTACTTTTATCTACGGGTGTTAATGAATACGTGTTACAAATTTATAGGGTATGCAGAGGATGCAAAATAGACTAAATGACACAAAAAAAAATTAAAATTAATTACAGTTATTTCTAACAATCATATATACTTGGCTAGACTATTTTTTTATTATTTCATCCTTAAAATTATTTAATAGTTAAACAGAGACTTTTTCTATATTTTTATGTATTTATCACTAATACATCAACGAGCTATAAGTAAATATAGAGTGGCGGATGAGCGCTGCTGGCCGTACACACTTGGACGCCATGTCTACTATAACCTGCCAGGCAGGTTGCAGCCTACCAGTAATATTTCTGAATTATTTTTAACAAAATAATTTACCTTTTATGTTAGAATTATAAATATAAATAATGCAATTTGTGGCGAAAAGTTTTATTCTGACATATATCATATTTCGAAATAAATAAATAAATTAATACATATTTAGTTTCACAGATAATATGGATGATGTGAAACTATTGATAAATTAATATAATTTAAGAATTTTTACTGTGAATCCTTATTTTGTTATAATATCTTACGATAATAAATAACAATTAATATGAAAAATGTAACTGCATTAATACAATATATTGAAAAAGTAGCAAGGTAGGTAGATAGATACATAAAAACGAAAATAGTGAAAATTAAATTATATATTTTATTATGACAATAATAACTTATATAAAAAATATAACATATAAAATACAATAACAAAAACATATTCATTAAATAAAATAAACAAAATTGTGAAAATAATCATTACATATATGAAATAGACAATAATGTTTTTATTGACCTTTAAATATGATTGTTTTGGTCAAAAATTGTCGAATGTTAGTTCTTTGAATATCTGTAGAAACAGTCCTACTATTAACACAAAAAATTGAGTACCTATAATAATTGTTCTTGTATTTATTTTAATTACAACAGAAATTTTTGTTTCAATAAAGAAAATTTGATTGTAATAATAAATATCAGTAATTACATAAAAATAAATTGATTATATTCGTTGTTGGATTTAAGCGAGAAACTATTATCAGACTACAGGCGGTAAAATCGTAAATCCGTCGCTAATTAAAACTTTGAGTTAAAATTTTTGAATATAAAATTTACCTGTGAAACGACTTGCAACTATTTCTAATATGTCTGTTTCCACACTGAGGAACAACACACTTTGCGGGCATTTTTAATAAATAGTGCAATAAGCGCTGAGAAAAACAACGTATAGCGTCTGAGCTGAGCGCTCAGTTATAGTAATGGCCGCCGACCTAAGCATTCAACTGTGTACGGGTAAAGTACGCGTTCAGCATGCGATGCGCCACTCTATATTTACTTATAGCTCATTGCTAATACATACTTTGGCCATATCCGTTATGGTATTGGCATTATCCATGAGTTTCCTTTGGTCCATTTTTACTTTGCGTAAACTGTAACCAAACAAGTATATAAAGCCAGATTCGCACGGTGCGAGACTTGGCCAGCCTGCCTCGGACACTTATCAAGTCACGCATTATGAGAACATCTCACTTGCCAATGCTCGGCTGGGCCAAAGCTTCCCAACTCATTGTCAGCAAATGAGACACGAGTCAAAGGAAGCAAGTCATATAGTCGCGTAATTCTACCAAATGCAAGTCTACTTGCACCGTGGCAATGACACCTCGAGCCTGGCTTGGCACTTGTTATAGGAGGCAAGTCAGCGTGGGCTCCACTCGTGTATAACTTTGAACAACAGTGATATGCAGGATCAGGGACTTGAAACTGAACCCGAACCTGAACTGAAAACCCGAATTTTTGTAGAACCTGAACTTAAACCGAACCTTTGGCAAGGTCAGTAAACCTGAACCTAATTTAAACCAGGGCATCGAACCCGCCAAAAACTGGGTTCGGTTTAGGTTCAAGTTAATTTGTTTTTTGAGAAATGGGTTCGGGTGCGGTTCTGGTTCAAGCATTAATAAAATTTGCGGTGTTCGACTTAAAGAAAATTGAATTGAAATGAAGTTTTTTTGAATGACAAACAAATAATAATTTAAAATGAAAAAAATATTTTTAATATTTTTTTACATATTCAAACATTTAAATTTACCGCGATAAAAACAGTTCAATATAGTTATTTTATTTAAAGATTAATTCTGTCTGTTGTCTGTTCATTCATTTGTTTCTCTGGTTTATTCTTGCATTAATGTATTCGTACGCGTGCTAGCGTCGGTCCTCAGTTCTCAATGTTTTTGTGACGTGAAATGAGTGTTTTCGTAGCTATTTACGAACAATTTGAACGTTTTATTTATTATTATAAACTTTATCAAGTGTTTTTGTGTTACTTATACTATATTTGTTTATTTAATATTGAAATGGTGTTATGATCCGTGATCCGTAGCTTGCAGTCCGAGGAAAGAAGCAAATGCAGACTTCGTAAAGGTTAGATATTGTATTTTGTTTTAAAATTTGTTTATTATAAATGTTTTCATAAAAATAACAATATTTCAATAGCTTATTTCATTTAATTATATTTTTAATGTAACAAAAGGTTAGGTTACATTAACACAAAAATACGTAGCAGTAGGTATACGATAATAGTGTAATGAATGTTTGGAGAGTCTATAATATAATATATTTTGTTTTAATTCAGAATTAAAAGCAATATTTGGTATATTAAACATAAAAAATAGACAAACATACAATTATTTTATTTACTTGTAGAGTCATAATTATTAAAAGTGTTATTATCATTAGTAAAATTATAAACCAGGGCATCGAACCCACCAAAAACTGGGTTAGGTTTACGTTCAAGTTAATTTGTTTTTCGAGAAATGGGTTCGGGTGCGGTTCTGCTTCAATTATTAATAAAATATGCAGTATTGTTCGGGGTTCAGGTTCGGTTCGCCTTAATGAAAATTGAATTAATTTTTTTTGAATGAAAACAAATAAAAATAATTTAAAATGAAAGCCGCAAATTTCGAATTTTAATATCCGGTTCGGTTTCAACTCGAATTGAAAAATATATCTGAGATTCGGTTCTGGGTTTGGGTTCGGTATAATGTTACGGTTAGGTTCCGGTTTTGGTTCGGTTCAGGTTCGGGTTCGATGCTTTGATTTAAACCGTTTTAAATTCAGATTCGGTTCAGATCTGTTAAATATATACATAATTAAAAATCGTAAAAATTTAATTATTAATATGATTTTAAATCCACTAATTTTACCATCCTTTGGCCTTGTAATCTTTTTCCTCTTTGAACCGAAATTCGAACCCGAACCCAAAACCAATGAACCATTATAATATTCATTTCCTTGACCCGAAACTGAAGCTGAACCGACATTTATTTCTTGTACCTGAACCGAAAATAATCCATAAATACATTTCGGTTCAGGTCCCAGTACAGGATAATTCATCGATCTGTTATTTTAAATATTATGGAAAAAGGTTTATTTTAAATTAACATGTATATAAATCTGCAGTATAAGTTTTTCCACAGGTGTTCCGTTTTTACACAGTGGTATGTAACTTTATATTTTTAAATGGAACACCTATATATTTCTTCAAATTTGAAAATTACATGATATTTATTATCCAATGATATTGAAACAATCATACGATATATTATTAAAAAATATAATGGCGAATGATTTAAATATTACATTTTTATTAACCCTTCGGAGGTGGCACCCAGTCTGACAGACCCGACTTATTCTATAGCATGCGGAAAATGTTTTTGTTCGTTTATATTTTAAGAGTTAAATTTTTATTTGTTTTATTTTTTATGTAAAATGTTCATTTTCATAGAAAAAAGGTTCAATTCAAACAAAATAGCCCGGTTGTATATTTTTTAATACGGGTCTCTCAGACCCAACGCCACCTCCCATGTCACAGAAAAGGGCGGCCCTTCTGAAGAGTTAAATACAGAAGGCTTTGCAGTTCATTATTTTTACATTACACCCAGTAGCGTAGCGCAGGGGGGGGGGCATCCGCCCTGGGCGGCAAATATCGTTGACTTAATATTAAAAAGACTACTATCGGGGAAATAATTATAGTCAGTTGAGTTTGAAACTCAATAACTTAAAAAAATTAAAAATTTGAAACGCACTTTTATTTATAGACTATATGCAGTTTTTATATAAAATATTCATAAATTTTTATTTTAAAATGATTAGTTTAATTTTATTACTTTTTTAATGTTTATGCGCATGAACGCATGGTGTCCTTTAACAATAAAAAATATTAAAATTAAACTAATCAATTTAAAATAAAAATTATTATACGCCACTGATTACACCTTTCATAATTATAGAAAATTAATTAGTTAAATATTTCATCTATATATTTCAAACCGATGTTGCATTATTACACCCGTTATTATCAGAATAAGACTATTTCCAAAAATTGTATTGTAAATCTTTCCGCATTTAACAAAAATGTAATATTTTACTCATTCGCCATTGTATTTTTTAATAATATAATATATGATTGTTTTTATACTGTTGGATAGAAAATTTCATGTAATTTTCAAATATGAATAAACATATTGGGTGTTCCATTTGAAAATATAGTTACTTACCATTGCGTTAAAATGGAACACCTCTAAAAAACCTATACTGCAGAGTTATATACATTTAAATTTAAAATAAATTTTATTTGAATTTTTCAACTCACTGTTGTGCGTCTGGAAATAACTCAGTTATTTTGTCCATTTACGCAGTTAATTTGTCGTAAAATTAGGTACTTACGCGTATATAGCTAGAAGGAATTTCCTTTGGTGCGTTCTTACTCGTCCTGGATTGACGCGTTTAACAAGTCTTGTGTGCTTATAAATCAGCCATGTTTCGCGTAAAACATTGGCTGCTGCATTTTTTAACTGCAAAATACAACAAACACTATAATATGAAATCTAATTCAGTTGAGAATTGTACATTACCCGTTTAGTAAGCTGAGTATCCATCATAAAATTATGAACATGTTTCTCAGCTCTTGTAAGTTCCAATTTTCTTGAAACAACTGCAACAAGAAGTGCTGTACAACCAGCACCCTGAGAAAAGGTGAATAAATTACAAAAGAAAAACAGATTAAAATTACAAACAAATGCATATATACATAATGCCCATTTTATAAGTTCCCGCCTTAAATTTTAAAAATAGGCAACCCACGTTACATTTCATAAGTGACGGTTTTTAAAATTTTGATTTGCCCTTATACCTATTGTGATTATTCGATTTAAATTACTAATATTTAACAAGTGGCTTATGAAATGTATTCTGTTTTGCCTATTTTTAAACATTAAGGCTGGAACTTATAAAATGGGCACCCTGAATATATATATATATATGTGGAGTGTAATCGTCACTGTGTTTCAATTAGTTAAGGAGGAAAATTTTGTGGGTGTGTCAGTGGATTATGGGCTTTAATTAAAGTTGATTCTTTTTAAAATCTGTCAAGCTTTCGTACATTTGATTTTTAACACATCATCAGGACAGTTTTGGTGAAGATGTTTGAAAGTCATTGATTTTATAAAAAACAAAAGAATTTTGACATAATTTTGGTTAAAATTTACAAAAAATAAAAACTTATAAGTAATTTTGACAAAATTACATGTTTGTGTACGTTGTAATTGCGCAAAAATGGATATGAATGATAAAATAATATTTTTATACTCAAATTTCTTGATGATTTTAAATCATTCATTCCCAAAATTACAAAATATTGATATTGGTTGTTCTTGTATTAAGCCACTTATAATATCGACAGGTACCTTTTTTTATCAGAGAAAAAAAAACAGTATTTATTTAAATATGTTATAAAAAATAGTAAGTGAAAAACGATACGATTTTCTAAAGTTTTGTCATACACCCAAACAATTATTTTTTAAACTATCTACAGTAACTCCAAAGAAATTATTACTATGATGTAAGTGTGACACAAAATTTAAACAACGCCATTTGAAAGAAAATAAAATAATACCTCAAAAGAAGTGCAAATCAAAGCAGTCTGTTTATGATCCTTCAAAATCTTCTTTTTCTTATAACTAAGAAGATACTATTGTAACTTTTATACCAGAAATTTATAATATTCAAAATGCATTTTGATTACTTACATTTCACATTAAATATTTTTACAAATATATATATATATATATATATATATTATTTACCAATTTTTATTTTCTACCTTGCTTTCTACTGAATGTATTAAATTCTTTATATATAATCTTTTTATAGTATATGTCATTTTGACTTATTCTAAACTAGAATATCCGGATTTCGAATGTATCTAGTGTATCACAGTCACAGTCTCATTATTTATTTTCTAGTAGTACAGTTATTTAACTTATTTTGTAAAAATCGAATAAAAAATGAAACTCACCATTATACCTGTGCTAACTGCGATACCACGTCCGCAGTACGTATTTGGGACGATGTCTCCAAATCCAACACTTAAAAATGTGATTGCAATTAACCACATTGCGTTTAACAAATTCGCATGCTCTTCATCATGGAACCTGCACATACATCATACATACTGTTTAGTACATTAAAAACATTCAATGTTATTAATTGTTGGGCTAGTCAAGTGGTTATCGAAAACTAATATAGCGAAGTTTCATAAAGCTACCCACAATACACTACACTATAATTATTGAAACTAATTAATGTAAAGTGTGTTGTTGGAGAATTACTTGCTAGATTGTAATACATAATTCAGATGTAAAGTGTTGATATTAGTTTAACTCTACTAACATATGCTCCTCAAAACCACAAACACAGGGATTTAACATGGGAAATCAAATATTTATCCAACTTTGCTTTCCATTTAATTTTAGAGAAAAGTATAATATTATACATGGAATTTTGAAGCACAAAATTCTGCATTGTTATTTCCACTGAAAACATAGTATTTTTTGTTTTTCAATGATGTGTCTAACAAAATAATGAGTGATTAAAAAAAAACCGAATGAAATTTTTACTACTAACCTTAAAAAAATAATAATAATGTTTAATGACTATATACCTAGATATTTCAAAATTTAAGTGAAACAACAGAAACGTAAACACATTTAAAAAATATCTCGACAACGATAATCGACTGATGAAATTGACTGGAGGGTTAATGAAATGATTAGTTAAAACATGACATGTAGGTGTTCGAGTTTTTTTTTTTTAATGAATAACTACACTTTAGCCCTGAAGATAATTACAGTTGAAATTGAAACGTTAGTATAAGAATATAATTATTATACAAAATTGCCAGTTTGATCGTATCATCAACCCTACAAACAAAAATACAGGGTACGCCACAACTTTATATAAATTTCAAACTGTCATTACTCAATGTGTATTTATTTTTAAAAAAATATTGGTTGGAGTTGAAGGATCAAGTTCAAATCTTTTATATATTCGAAGAAAGGCCTTAATGATCCCAGACAATTTTTAAATTAAAAATTCATTTATTCAGGACGTTTCGAGCACAAGTGGCCCATCATCAGCTATAAAGAATGTACAATTGTAAGTACATCAATAAAAAAAAATAAAAAAAATAATAATAATGTAAATTTGAAATAATAAAAATAATATATCGCGAGTCGAAAATAACAAGGTTGTAAACTGCAAGTTTTTGTTAAAATTACTGTTGTTTATTTTTATTTTTTCATAAATTTAAAAACATTATTTATTTTAACTGTACTGTTACTTGTCACAGTTATTTAGAATAAACACTATAGACAACGTACGAGTATAGCTCTTAATAAATATTGAATTGTAGAATTGTACAGCAACAACCAAGAAGAGACAATGTGTTTTTTTTAATTTTCCATGTATTTACAATAGGTATATCCAATTGCTATATTATATTATTTCCGTAGCGTTCAAAAATGTTTGACCTAGAAATGAAAAAACTCACTTCCCTAAATTCATGCACTCTGCCACTCTAACATTGACTTATATTTCATATTTGTTACTCATCACAATGCAATTAATAAATTTATAATTAAAACTTCAATTTATTTTGAAGGATAACGTAAAAATAAAAAATGTATAAATTAGAATTTAGAGTAACTTAATTAATCTAGTATCATGAAGTTGTAATTAAATTTTCTAGTTGTATTAATCGACAAAATATGGTAATAAACGTTAAATTTGCAAAATTTAATTAAATGACAAACTATTAAAAATCATATTTTTTCAATAAAGATAAGAATATGTAATATTAACATTTCACATTATGTGAAGTATTAATTAGGTGTTATAGTTTCATTTAATAAATATAAATTTACAAAAACATAAAAGAAGTAGACATTTCGCCCTTACATGTGGCCTTCATCAGCTACAATAAGATAATACATATAGCTAATTTACATGCCATTTTATATATTACAAGGATGATCAAAGATAATTTTTTTTTAACAATGACAGCGACATGGTGTGCATGGGTATCAAGACGGAAGTGCGAATTGACAAAGAATCATTTTTCATTTTCATTTTTCATCATACATTAGCACTAAATATAAAATTAGTGTAATTAATACACTCGTAGATAAAGCCATACAACTCTCAAGTCCGATTTTTCATAAAAGTAACCTCGATAAAATACATAATAGGTACTTTATTACAAAATGGATATCCATCTAAAAAATATCATCACGGCATATTACCCATTTCTTGGTGTGCCAGTATCTACAACACATGTAGACATCGGTAATGATGACGATATATTTTACCGTGTGGGCGCTTACCAGGCGTCACCTCACGGACACTCATAGCTGGTGTGGAGAGTGCACCACAGGGGTCACTTTTGTGCCATTAAAACTGGAAATATTTGGCGTCTGTCGGGATCGAACACAGTTCCCCCAGGTTCGTGACAAGATACTCAGGCACACGGCCACGGGACCCCATAATTAAAGATTATATATAATTAACAATACCCTTCCAGTTTCAGTTCACATGATAAAATTTACACAAAAATACCTCACAATGAAAATTTAACAGATGTAGTTTACCAGGTTGAATATGGTTCTTGTAATAGAAGTTATATAGGGGGAACATTCCGTGATTGCTGTAAAAGTTGAGTTTACAGCAATAAAGGGATGTTTCCCCTATATAACGTTGAGAACACCATAGCGCTTTATGTAAACACCATGTCAATACAGCACAAAAATTTCAACTTTGTTAATTTATCTCTATTATTTTATACTTTGTTTAATGATGCATCTGATACGATTAAATAAATAAATAAATAAATACAGGACATATTTTCAATTTTGCTAAATTTAAAATTTTAGAAAAAGAACCAAATAAACATGAACGTTTACTTTATGAAATCCTTCATATCAATTTAAATAAAACCAATTTTATCAACAACCAAACTGACTATAACAATAATCTTGAGCATGTAAAAAATTTACTTAGCGTTTTTACTCATAATTTCACTTTCATTCATCAGTTGATACCTCTTTTTAATCTTATTTTTGGTTATCTCGTTGTATCTCCTTTCAGTTAACTTAGTCAATTCGCAATTTCGTCTTGACACCCATGCACACCATGTTGGTGTCATTGTCAAAAATGTTTTTTATCCTTCATCATCATTGTAATATGTACAATGACATCTAAATTTAAGCCAAAATTATGGAGATTCTTAACAATTAACTAATTAGTAGGTAAGTGACCATATATTAAAACAATTGTATATTTTCTATATGTGTTATCTTATTCATGATGACCACATGAAAGGCCGCAACGTCCACTTCTTTTATGTTTTTGTAAATTTACATTTATTAAAATGGAACTTTAACGTTCAATAAATAAATACTTCACGTAATGAAGACGCAAGTTCCCACCTTTCTTCCAACAAATTTCATGTTATTACTAGAATCCTGGATGAAAAATATATATTATACCACGTCGACATCGCACAATCTCCTTTCATTGAATTGTTTTCGTTCTTTTACTTAATTACTTAAAAACATTTGCTTGCGAACTTTAAAGCTCATTACAGTTTATAGTAAGTAACGTGCTTGGTAAGGTATTTTCATTTCACAAAGAAAAACAGAAAGCAAAACAAAATTCAATTCCGGGGTGCATAACTTCCCGTGAAAAGACAATGGCAGACGCGGAATTCTAAAACTTTTTGAAAACAAAAAAATGATAATTAATGTTAGATGAGTTCATAACTGATACTTCTAAATGATTAGTATTTTCCGTGCCAACTTTTCAAGGATTGTTTTCTTCTTTGTATATTATGACGTCAGCACTTTTACTGTGTTTTATTGATTCTCTGTTTTTGTCAAAACACTGTAGATCTCGAGTGGTTTATGAATTATTTTTTAGATGTAGATATGACACATTGTTTACGTTGTTCACAATTTGACAACGTTGTTTTTACCTCTCGATATATCGCAGGTAAGGGAGGTAATGTTTTCGGTCCAAAAATTCAATAGTGAGTTTTCAGTAAATATGCACGAATTTAGGGTCCCCGAAACACGTTTTTACTATTTTTACAATGATGTGTGTGTGTGTGTGTGTGTGTGTGTGTGTGTGTGTGTGTGTGTGTGTGTGTGTGTGTGTGTGTCTATGTGTGACGATTTTTTCTTCCACGACAACTCTTATACTCTTCCAAAAAATTCGGCTTTCCACATTTAAGCTTTCTGCATTAAAATAAGTTTTTTTGGGTAAAATTGGATAACCGGAAGTGGTACTTTATTTGAAGCCCGCGAAAGTTTTTAATGACAAGCGACATTAAAAAATAATCAAAAACAACAAAACAACAAAATAACAATGGGAACAATATATTATATTTTGGCTAAAACTAATAAACTGGAAGTGATACTTTACTTGAAGCTCTGAACAGATTTTCATGAAAAATATATTATTATATAATCCAAAACTTTTCATATTTCATATTTAAGACTTTTGTTCTAATGAGAACAACATAATACAATTTTTCTAAAATTGATAAACCGTAAGTGATACTTTCTGGAGCTCTCTTGATTTATTAAAGTATAAACCAAAACTTTTTGGTATTTAATTCTCACATATAATTTATAAAAATAAATAAATATATCATCACGGCATATTACCCATTTCTGGGTGTGCCATTATCTACACATATGTAGACATCGGTAATGATGACGATATATTTTACCGTGTGGGCGCTTACCAGGCGTCACCTCACGGGCACTCATAGCTGGTGTGGAGAGTGCACCACAGGGGTCACTTTTGTACCATTTAAAATTGGAAATATTTGGCGTCTGTCGGGATCGAACCTGGTTCCCCCAGGTTCGCGACCAGACACTCAAGCACGCGGCCACGGGACCCCATAAATAATTTGAAACAATATATTAGTTTTGACTATACATATATGATGTGGTACTTAATTTGGAGCTCTTAAGTGATTTTCGAGGTAAAACAATAAAGTATATTCCAAAATTTCTTATACCGACTTTTCTATTTATTGGAACAAATTAGATTTTCTTTACAAATGATCAACTGGAAGTGATACTTAAAGCTCATTGCCATTTAAACATGGAATTGGCGGGAGGTAATGTGCTGGCCAACATAAGATTTTTTATAAGACAATGCAGCATTTTTTGAAATGATTTAGAGATGCTTTTTAAAAAAATACACAGATGTTACAGGAATAAATAAAATTTCTTTTACCGATTTCGCGCGTAACTCGTTTTCGATTGTTATTTTGCTTTTATCACGGTGGTACCATGGTCTGTAAAACGTATCAGATTTCAATCATATTCGACATTCACTTTGTGTTGATAGCTATAATATACTGACGACGCATTTTGACAATAATGGTACAAAGAATCTACATTAGATTTTGTTTTACAAATGGTATAAAATGCAGTAAAGAAGTACAAATGTTAGAGAACGGTTTTGGTGAGGAAGCTATGTCAGAGTTTATAAATTATTCAAACGTTTACAAGAGGGCCATGAAGACGTGGAAGAACCGGGCGTCCCAGCACATCAACCACCAATGAAAATGTGGCAAAATTGAATATATTAGTAATCACTGAATTACTTTACATTATGGGAGGATTCACCGTTTACGCGAGGCACTCCGAAAAAAAGAATAGTGTACCAACAACTCCTGAATTTTGCACCACCACAGTGCATCGGCTCATAATTTATTACTCTTTCGTGATTTTTTTTGGCCGAAAACAATACGCAGTCACAACGTATATTCACTAGACATGGCCACCTGTGACTTTTCCTCTCCCTGAAACCGAAAAGGACATTGAATGAGCAACAGCAAAAGTTTCACACAAGTGCATTCCATTAGTTAGTGTTTTGCAGATTGGAATCAACGTTGCCATAAGTGCATTATATCTAATGGAGAATATTTTGAAGGGGACTACATTAATATTGATGAATAAATTGTTACGTTTTGAAACAAATGAAAATACTCGTTATTTTTTTATGAAACCTCTTATTTATAATTTTCTTGTTAAGATATGAACTACTGCTCATTAAAGTAAGATTAGAAAATAAAAAATTGTAGCAAACACTTCATTTGAGATTAAATAAAAATTTTAAAAAGTAAAGAAGTGTTGGGTTTGAACCTCTGGAATAAAAAGCAAACAAGCTATCCTTAAGCTACAGAGTACACATGTACTAGTCTTTCTTTTACCGAGAATAATACTATTACTTTAAAACTGCTACAACATTTTCTTATTTTCCCTAATTATTCTTTACTAATTTTAAACAATTTATCATTAATATGATGCAATAAGTGTTCCCAAACATGTGTACAAAGTTTTACTAAAAGTAGACAAATCCATGAACATTTTTATTTCAAAACTAGTCAAATACTTTCACCCAATAGTTTTGTGCCTACGTGTCACGTGATTTATGATACAAATTATTGCCAGATTTACTATCTATGGGGTCAGTTCTACCATGGATTAAGCGTTGTTCACTTACTTACATAACACCCTGTATAATTACCAAATTTGACTATGTTTATATAAGTTTATTTGGTATATAGGTACCGGCGATTAGGGATGAACATAGGGAATTAACAAGGGATTTTAGTTTTATCAAATTTCCTGCTCTCCTATTCATTTTGTGACAAAACTGTGGAGTGCGAAGTTCTACAGAATTAAAAGTTACATTTTTTATTGTTTTTTGGTTTCTTCATAATTTCATTTAAAAAAATCGGTTTATTAGCAGTAGCCATGAGACTTCTCTTCTTTCTGATTTTCCAAAATTATTTACAAACGTCAAACGTCAATTTGACTTATGGAAGATAAAATCTGTAATCTTTTGTAAATATTTCCATCATAATTTCCTTTAAGATAAAGACACGTTCCTCATTCATTATTTAATTTATTTCTTTTCTAGTATATATATATATATATGTATATTATATATATATATATATATATATATAATGTATTTTTTTAATAATTATGTGTATGTATAATGTATTTGGTCTGGATTCGAAAAATGAAATAAATTTAATCGGTATATTTCATGTTCATCAAGTTAAAGCACTTATTTATTAAAATAATGTAGGTATAATAAAAAAATATAAATAAACTTTGAAGTCTTGTATTATTTTATTTATGTCATAATTAAGTAGCATAATGCATATTGTACGTGCGTATGTATTTCATAGCATTATATATTAATTAAAGGTAATTGCATATTGCATCTACATAAATTAGAGTACCTATGCACGTTTTGAATGTAACACGTACAATTGCCGCATTATCATAATTAATAATGGATATAATTCGCATTTATATCAACATGTATCGTCCTGAATGTTAATGTTGGATGTATGCATACATTTATTAGATTCTTGTTAAATCAGTATTGATATGTTAACAACGAGCTTCATGCCATTTAAAATTCGAAACAATTTTTGGCGTCGGTCGGGATCAAACCCGGTCCCCATATTGGCGACCAAGTATACAGGCCCTAAGACTCCATATATTTTAGGAGATTAAATTTGTCAAGATAGACAGCTTATAGAAAATCTTTCAAGAAATTTTGACAATTACAAAAGCAGGAATTGATAAACCTGTATTGATTGATGAAGATGTTCTATTCCGAGAATTTTGTTTTTACGTTCGTTCAAAGGATGAAAGATTGCTCTAACCACAAATGCCATAATATAACCACAAAATTGTAAAATATGCTTGAATGTAATATTACAAGCCTAATGCGCAAAACGTAATTTGTAGAGTAAAATGAAAACGTGTATAATTAAATTAGGTATAAGCAATGTTGAAAGTGGAAAATATTTCTCAACAACAAGCAAAGTTAGAAAGGATTACAAATATTAAATATTCCCCCAACTCGTAAATAAGACTATATAAAACAATTGCTATATTCCCAAGTTGCTACGAAATTTATGTATACCTGATGGATCAAACTTGAAAAGAAAAACAAAACAACTGCGACCATCTTATAGACAAAAAAATCTTTTGTACAGCTGCATAAAACATAAAATTGAAACTATATTCAAGCTTGTGGTTTATCAAAGTAGCGAGATCTTACAGTCTGAATTTAACGATTCTCCATTCTTTTTGTTTCAAGATATGAAAAAAATCAAACAAAAAGTTTTGTTCAGACAACGTGGCTTGCATGGGATTTCGGGAATTGTAAGATATACGAAGTCGGTAAAGCTGCCGCATTAGTAGACTTTTTTAATGTAATTAGTATTCGGCACAAAAATGCATTGGTGACGAAATCCACAAAAATGTAAATTTTAGTTTGCATTTCATTAGGATATTTTTTTATGTTCTTTCGAATGGCGTTGTTCAATTTTTTTATCATTCTTAAATTTCTAGTTATGATGTTAAAAGTTTTAATTTGTAAATGGGCGTCACAATATCATGAAGCGAACCTACGTTTGTGTTTCAATAAAAGTATCAATCAAATATGTATAACATAATAAATATATCAAGGCATATTACCTATTTCTGGGTGTGCCAATCTGCTCTGTCCACAAATTTCTGTAAGGATGATAACATATTTGCACCGTGTGGCGTTTATCAGGCGTCACCTTAAGGGCACTCATTGCTGGCGTGAATAGTGCACCACAGGGGTCACTTTTGTACCGTTTAAAATTCAAACTAATTTGTATAAACATAAAAAATGCAACAAATATAAAAAGACAAAAGATATAAAATTAATATTTTATAAACAACAGCAGTAACCGTTAAAACAAAACAATAATTTATTAATTCGTAATGTCTGTTTTATTCCTTTTAGAACAAAAGTACCTGAAAAAGTTATATACCGATGAAAAAAATATAAAATAAGAAAATTATTGCCTCAAAAGTCAATAAACCTCATATTCAGATAAAACTTTAAAATTTTCAAAATCTAATTTTCCATCATTGGATTCTACGTTTATTTGTGCAAAATTGTAGAAAATGTGAATACTAAACCGTTGTTACACTTTTTGATTCATACACATATAAATTGGTATAGTTACATATCTAGTATTGTGTGTATAATTGATTAATATTACCACCAAGTTTATAACTGTTCTCATTTTTAAGTTTTTACCCCAAAAAGTCATAAATACCTACATTTGGTTAAAAAGTTGAAAATATTCAAAAATCCAATTTTCATGTATCTCGTACTTCCCAATGCACAGATTCTAAATCATGAAACCGCAGGTCAATATCTCTTAATTTTGGAGGTATTCAACCCAAAGATTTTCTCAAAATTACCCATTTCTGGGCTAGATCTCTACCTAGTTTTGAATTATTGCCCCAAGTCAATATACCCCATATTCACATAAAAAGTTTAAAATTTTCAAAAATCTAATTTTCATGTATCTAGATACTTCTCAATGCGCTGATTCTAAATTTTGAAACCGCAGGTCGATATCTCTTTTCGTTTTCGAGATATTTAGATTCAAAGTTTTGTAAAAAATTGCCCATTTTTGGGTAATAACCCAAAAATGGGTCGAGATACGAATTTGGCGACACCACCATTCGATTCTACGGATAAAAATATATAAGTATACCAATTTTCACAATGTTTGACTAACCGGTTCATTTTTTATGAATAAAAGTTTGAAAACCCCTGAAAAGTGCCAAAATCTGAAAAAATCGTAAGGGGTACCCCTTACGATTTTTGCGATTTTTGGCCATTTTCAGTTATTTTGCTTTAGAGATTGTATGCGGTGTTCAAAAATTCTAAAAATTGGTGTACTTATGTAATTTTTCCCGTAGAATCGAATGGTGTTGTCGCCAAATTCATATCTCGACCCATTTTTGGGTTATTACCCAAAAATGGGCAGTTTTGAGCAAAACTTTGAATCTAAATATCTCGAAAACGAAAAGAGATATCGACCTGCGGTTTCAAAATTTAGAATCAGCGCATTGAGAAGTATCTAGATAGGTAAAAATTAGATTTTTGAAAATTTTAAAGTTTTTATCTGAATATGGGGTTTATTGACTTTTGAGGCAATAATTCAAAACTAGGTAGAGATCTAGCCCAGAAATGGGTGATTTTGAGAAAATATTTGAGGTTGAATATCTCTAAAACTAAAAGAGACATCGACCTGCGTTTTCGTGATTTGGAAGTGCATTGTGAGCTACGAGATACATGAAAATTGGATTTTTGAATATTTTCAACTTTTTAACCAACTGCAGGTATTTATGACTTTTTGGTGTAAAATTAGAAATGAGAACAGTTATGAACTTCGTGGTAATATTAGTCAATTTTACACACAATATTAGATCAATTTTTATGAGTATGAAACAAAAAGTTTAACAACGCTTTAATATTCAAAAGTATGTTTTACATGCAAATAGTTTTATTATTTACCCAAAATTGCAAACATAGTTGCTTCGATTTTTCTAAAGATATACATATTTTTAAATCCGTTTGACACAATCATAATTTCTTAACAAATTTATAATGAAATTTGTGACGGAATAGAATATCCTATTACTACATATTATTACTAAATTTAGTATAAAATTTGTCAACAAATTAGATAAAAACTTATGATCGTGTGAACAGGCTTAAACGTAGAAACAATTAGGTGACACGAACATGATCGAACGTTAGTCCCAAAATTAATTTGTAAGCGTGAGTGAGCGTAAATCAAACATGAAAAGTGTGCGTGATTGGTCGTCATTACATTTTTAGTTTCGTGAGCATGAGTGATCATGAACAAAAAAATATTCACGCGCGCACCTTCCAGCACACAAATACTGTATGTGAAATATATATCAGCGTTATAGCCTAGGAGTATTCAAATTCAGAGCTGTCAATGTTATTCTGACATAACTAATATAATCCGCAATTTTGAAATTGATACCAAGCATGCAACAGGTGGACTTTGATTTTAAAAGTTGTGTGTAAATAATGAAATAGTTTACATTAATAATGTAAGGCATGAGGGACAAAACAACTTGTTGCTGTCAATGTTTCAAGATAATACACAAACGTCAAATGTAGTATGTAGTTCCAATTTTATTCGACAGAGAGAGTTAATGTCATTAAACTATAAAGTAGTAAAAAAAATCAATTCTGCGTGTATAACTAGAAACTTACACACACATATATATATATATATATATATATATATATATATATATATATATATATACAGGTTGTCTCTTAAATAGGGGGACATGGCTTAACCACAGATTCCTGAGGCTAAAATAAGACGATTTAACTAAACTTGCTTCTACCGGAAAGTGTACCATTTAGCCAGAATTCTGCTTCAAAGTTCTTCAAAAAAAAATTAATTTTGCTTATAATAACAGAACGCTTTATTCGATTTGGATGAAATTTGGTATGACAGTTTATATGGTTATAAGTCATCTTTTAAGGTGATACTTGTTATTATTAGTGAACCAGTAGTGTATGAAACTTAGGTGTCCCAACATTAATTAGACCGTAACTTTTTAATGGAAACGCCGATAACGTGAAATAATTTTTTTTCAGAAAGATACATTCAATAGTAAACTTTTCTCTCTCTGTGTAATTTGTGATATATGTTACGGTTCAGACAGAAAAAAATAAAACCTGAGTGACTACATCATGAATTTTTTTTAAATAAATTTAATCTAGCAGTCTATCCAAATGTCAAACAATTAATTTTTAATGACAGTAACGAGTTGTCAATCTTCTCAACTTGTTTAGGAGTAAGCTAACATATTTATTCGTGTTATTTATAATAATGATAGTACAATACTATTAGGCCGAACAAACAGATGTTACTAGTTCCTGAATATTGCGAAGGAATTTTTTGACAACCCATAAACAATTGTTATTGTCATTAGAAATTCGTTGTTTGACATTTGGATAGAGTGCTAGATTAAATTTATTTTTAAAAAATTCACGATACAGTCACTTAGGTTTTATTTTTTTCTGTCTGAACCGTAACAGATATCACAAATTACACACAGAGAGAAAAGTTTACTATTGAATGTATCTTTCTGAGAAAAAAAATTTCACGTTATCGGCGTGGCCATTAAAAAGTTATAGTCTATTCAATGTTGGGACACCTACGTTTCATACACTAGTAATTCACTAATAATAACAATTATCATCTTAAAAGATGACTTATAACCATATAAACTGTTATACCAAATTTCATCCAAATCGAATAAAGCGTCCGGTTATTATAAGCAAAATTAATTTTTTTTCAATGAACTTTGAAGCAGGATACTGGCTAAATGGTACACTTTCCGGTAGAAGCAAGTTTGGTTAAATCGTCTTAGTTTAGCCTCAGGAATCTGTGGTTAAGCCATGTCCCCCTATTTAAGAGACACCCTGTATATATATATATATATATATATATATATATATATATATATATATATATATATATTTACGTAAATAGTATTAAGTACTCTTTAAGAAAAAAATAGAAATTTTGGGATGACCTCATTATACTATATTACTCTACGTATCCGTAGAAAAATAACGCAGTTTAAATAAAGCAATTATTATGTTCAAATATTTTTAAATTCACTCATAACAATTTTTATTTTACATTTAACAAATACATCATACACAAAATAAATTTCACAAATATTGACAAAACTAATAGAAACACTTAACAAAAATCAAAATAGTACTCGCATCTTTACACAAAGTCTTAGTCAATAGTACTTCTAATATTTATGTATGATGGAAAATATATTATTTTTACAAACCTTAATTTCATTAGAATGAAATTTATTACTACTATATTCTTCTTAACACGGCTTCATTATTAATTTTAATGTAATTGCTTCATGACAGTGACATTTGTTTAAATATGTCAAATTGTTATTAAAGTATTATGTATAAAAATAAATTATTTTATAAATTAATATTTAAAATTATTTACTAAATGCTATTATCGTAGAATTGAAGATTGTACTATTATATTCAATTTTTATTACTAAAAGTTGCTGAAAAATTATATTCAATGAATTTTTTACAAGAAAAACTGTTACAAGGTTGTATAAGTGATACTTCCGGTTATCCGATGTACACTAAAAACTAATGAGCTCTTCCCACATAAGTACAGAATGGGTATACAAAATTTAAAGATTTTCTGATTGATAGTATTTGAGTAATCGTGTCCACATGATCCACACACACACACACACACACACACGCACGCACACACACACACACATACATACATACCTATAGACATTGTAAAAATGTTAAAATCGGATTTTGGGAACATAAAACGTGCTTATTCACTAAAATCTCTATATGCAATTTTTATCACGATACCTATACCTCCCTTAGCTAGGGTAGCGGGAGGTAAAAATGTGTCAACATTGTTTTCTTTATCTATTGAAATACTCATATTCGTATATTTCATATATTTTTTAAATATCTTTTGTCTGGAAAATAAACGATGTTGCTATATTGTTACTATTAATGGAAATGCCGAAATACTTATAAAACCCATCAAAAATGTAACATTTGTTCGTTGTTTATGGCCTTTAAGTATGTATTTTGTGTCGCCAAAATGCAAATATTTGTATAAAACTCACGCTAACAAAAATCGATCATATACAGAAACATGATAAATGAGATAAAAGGAGAACTGCCAAAAAGTTCAGAAATTCGGTTATAAGGATATTAGATATCCGAGGAACAAAATGGGATCTAATTTCATTTAAATTTAGTTCAATATATATAGAAGCGCGATGGAATATGGAAATTTTATACTGAAACAAAAGTGAATAACGAAATATTGTGTGATGAAAAAATGAGGTTACACTTACATTTTACATATAAATGGATTATAATGCTGTTGTTATTTTTACTGTGTCCAACAAAAGACAAAAAACAGAATTTGCAAGGTGATCATTTTCAATTGGTCACCATTGTTATCTCAAGGAATGTAAGACTAACCAATAACATTACAAAAATGTTAAGTGCAATTTTAATTTTGTAATAATGAAAGTTTTAGAAATGAGTAAAACCGCCTTAAAGTATCCTGAAATGCTTACAAAATATTGCGGCTCAATGTAAAGTATAAAGGCAATTATTATCACCTTTTTTTATTTTTTCTTTTAATTCCATTTTTATGGATTATAATTTTTAATTTCTTATTTTACTAATACGGGTCTGTAGTTCTTATGGGTATTATGGGTCTGCGATTCTTATAGGTCTTACGGGTCTTATGGGTAAATAATCGACTCCGACCCGTATTTCATTTGGTCCGGGTGGGTGGGTATTTCCCATGTAACTAAATACCCAATTCGAAGTCCTAGCCCTATTTTCGCTGAACATGGGAGTTAGGAGGTAATCAGCCTTATTCTTGTGAGCCTTGTTAAGCGAATAACAATTGTTATATGTAACAATATTGTTAATATTACAATACAATGATGAATTTGTATTCACGTAATCATTGATGTTTGTTAGCATTTGTCTGCTGAGCAATATTGTTACGCTTGATATTAATATTGTTATTTTGGCAATCTCCTAATTCTTGTGACCTCTATTACCTTGTTATTACAACAAGAATTGTTATTTCTGATTGCTAGACAGGCGAGAATTAAAACTTGTCGCCTGAGTGCAACATTGTTATATTTTAAAGTTAAGTATATTTTGAATAAATATGGTAAATATAGATTTTGTTTTACTTTTGGAAGCAATTGAGACCGAAGAACAGAAGTAAAATAATAATCAATATTTTTCTTGTAATTTAAATATTGTAACTTAAAAATTTCAGATACAATTTAAGGTTAGAACGACAACTTCGTGATTCAAGTAATCCGTTAACGAAGTAACGCTGTTTCGATTTTTTAAATTTTATTTTATTATAACCGAGTGCATACTCAACGCCCGAATATTCGAAACTAGAATATTAAAAATCAGAATATTCAAAAGCAGGATATGCACACCCAAATTCTTCAAATCCCGAATATTCAAACAGAGAATCGCGCATTGCCCGAAAGCGTATCAGCAGAACCATCGCTAACCAACGTAAACATAATCTAACGTATACTCCTCCTGGCCCCGCCCACATACTCGGTTTATGAATCATTCGGGCAAAGCGCGATGCACGATTCGGTTCTTGAATATTCGGAATTTAAATGATTCTGTGCGTGCATATTCTGGTGTTAAATATTCTGATTTTGAATATTCGGATGTTAAAGGCTTTCCCAATGAAACCTATAATATTTGAAATAAGTGGCATTTATAATTTAATTTATTTTTATTTCTTTTATTTTTAATATTAAAGTTCACAGTTGACAGTTGAAGTAGCGATTTTTCGGAAGTAGCGCTCATAGAAAAGAGAGTATATATTTAGTAGCGCTATTTCAAGATGTTAGAATACGGGCCATAACCACTATATTAAACGTGCTAAACGTCAAATGATTAATATATTCAGTCAACTGCTCAATGTCCCTAGATTTCATCAAAAATTTCCCTAAATTCATTGCCAAGTTATAACAATTATTGTTATGATACTGAAATTGTTGAACGTCAATAACAAGGGTGCCACCTGAATACAAAATCAAAGCAATATTGCTAACAGCCTTGTTAGGAAAATTGTTATTTTAGCCATCTTGCTATAATTACAATAGTCACAAGAATAAGCCTGATTGTCTGGCCATCGACAATGTTACTTCATCTGCTCATAACAGCTTTACTTTAATGTTGAACTCTGCGTCATCTACTATCTACTGACTTTATTTCTGCTGTTCGCGAAACGAACATGTATTTTGACACAGCGGTAAACCTAATAAAAATAAAATGCAGATAAATAGTTGCTTACCTTTCACATTGACGAAGAGTCCAACTTGCAATGATCCACAACGAGACCATAAACACGAGTAACACAGTCCCGGGACAAATAGTCATTAGTGTCTTGAGTACAAAGCGCGTATTGAAATTAATTCGATTGAGTGCGCCGATACTACGTGACGAGGCATCCGTAAACAACTTGCTGTGTAACAACATGACGCGGCAGATCAGATAGAGACGCAAGAACATCGGCAGCGATAGCGTTACGTCGTACGGCACCCACTTTGAGCCTATATCACCATTCTTATTTGCTAATTTGGTCGTCCATAGGAAGTAATATTGCCCAGGAATTGGATGCACTGCACATATGCCTAGCTCCATTGAGATCTGGCATGAACGTTGCCACGTCATTGCAATACGCCAGTCGTCTGCGCAGTTATCTATCATAAAAAGCTGCAACAAATATACAAATACATTACACTCGTATAGCTAGATTCCGAGGTGAAAAAATTCCAGAAAGCACAAAAGCACTGACAAGTTATAATATAATATAATAAGAAGATTAAGTTTAAAGTCTGTTCGCTCCTAGCTGAAACAAGCCGATAATTTATTACCCCAATAGTTATTACCACAAACCATAAACCACTTTCTTGAGCCTTTGTTCATCAAACGGCGGTCAGTTGTAAATGGAGTGTTGAACAAGGATTGTATTCAGTTCGTTTTGATATATGCGTTTGTAAATTTTTTTAAAATTATTTTGAAATGTATTTACAGCTAGGTATTATCATTGAATAGGTATAATTAAGAATTACCTGGAAAGACGTTTTCGGCTAATGACATTGTTTTTGGGTTTGGCCATCATCATAATTTCTAGGAATTATTTAATCTACTATTCATTTAAGTCACCCTTGATTGAATTTCGTTCTTTTATAATCCCGGTTTTCTTTCGTCTTAACTAAGTTTACATGTAACATTAGTTAGCAACGGCTGTAAGTGAAATTTTAAATATGGAAATGTGGAGGCCCTGGGATGTCGACAATGCTTCTGCCATTATTTGATTATTTTATGACGAGTATAACTGTATACTTGTAATAATGACATTTTCCCTTACTTATGCAGATTTCGAATACGTCCCTGTTCCACACTACCTGAGGATTTTCTATTTGTTTGTGGTAATATCTATTGGGGTAATAAAATATCGGCTTGTTTCAGCTAGGAGCGAACAGACTATACTGACGAACGAAAACTAGAATTTTCCCAAAATTCAACTTTCCGATTTTGTATTATTCAAAAGCCGATAAGAATACGGCTTATCAATATTGCATACAATATACAACGATAGACCGAATTCCCATGGCACGTAACTTGGCCGGCCTTTCGCTAACCAAGATACAAAATAAGATTGAGGTGACGTTTCAGTGATGCGAGTGGGTTTCTAACTTTTTGGCTTGTGAAGGGTACGAATTAACACGAATTTGTCTGTTGTCCGGAAGAGATTTGTTAGTACGAGGGCGGTTTGACGGAAGAGTAACTTTTTAAATATTGGCAACACTTTCACTACGATGATTATATTGCTGGCTTCCACCATGTTTCTGATGTCTACTGTTAAAATTTCACACTAATCTGACAGATAGTTTATGTTTTATACTAATCTAAAGAAAACTGTTTTTTGTTGTTCTGTAAATGTGGAGAAAAACGAATTTCGAGTGTTAATTAAACATTATTTTTTATGTGGAAAAACAATTAAAGAAACCCAGGAATAGTTATATAAATATTATCCAGAATGTATTGCGTCCCATGGAATGATTTGTAAGTGGTTTTCTGCTTTTAAAAGTGGCCATATGAGCACAGATGATGCAGAACGTCTGGGACCGTCATTTACTGTAACTATTCGAGAAATGGTTAATAAAATCCATGTCCTAGTAATTAGCGATCGTCGATTAAAAGTATGTGAGGTAGCTAATGAAATCATTTCAATCGAACGGGTATGCAATATTTTGCATGAACGTTTACATATGAAAAAGCTATTCGCGAGATGGGTGCCGCGGCTACTTAATTCAGATCAAATTTTTCCGTCGATATGTCAGAGTAGATGAAACGTGATACATCGTTATACGTCAGAAACTAAAATGCAGTCGAAACAATGGACTTCTCTTGAGGAACATGGTTCTAAAAAGGCAAAAACCGTTTTCTCGGCCAGTTGGGTCATGGCCACAGTATTTTGGGATTCGAAAGGTTGTGATCTCTATTGATTGTTTCCAGAAAGGAAAAACGATAAGTGGCCAATATTATGCTGATTTGTTGACACGTTTTGATGCCAAACTAAAGAGAAAACGACATCA
Source organism: Ophonus ardosiacus (assembly GCA_943142095.1). Taxonomy (NCBI): domain Eukaryota; kingdom Metazoa; phylum Arthropoda; class Insecta; order Coleoptera; family Carabidae; genus Ophonus; species Ophonus ardosiacus. The sequence goes on along the minus strand of OW964833.1, from coordinate 42,659,237 downwards.
TTTGTTGAAGAAAAAAGTGTTGTTCCATTACGATAATGCGTCTTCTCATTCGTCCGCTGTTGGTACAACAAAATTAGTCGAATTGCGTTACGAGGTGCTGCCTCATCCTCCATTTTTAACAGATATGGTTCTCAGTGATTTCTTCTTATTTCCAAATTTAAAAAGATGGCTCGGTTGAAAGATATTTTACACCAATGAAGATGGGATATCCGAGACAAATGGATATTTTGAAGAGTTGCCGAAAAATTACTTTTTGGATGCTTTGAAAAAATTGGAAACTCGCTGGGCTAAGTGTGTACAATTAAAAAAGGATTACGTTGAAAAATAAAATACTTGTAAAAGTAAAATAACTTTTTTTTATAGAAAAGTCACTCTTCCGTCAAACCACCCTCGTATATTCCGAAGTAAGAACATATACAAGAGATGAGGCAAGTTGACTTGCGTTCTTTGACTCATGTAAAGCCGAATTTTCAGGGAGTGAGACTCGATGGGCTGAGCTCGACCCTCGTCAAGCTATGCGATGTAATGGCTAGATTGTCATGACTCAAATCGGCTTGTGCCTTTCCACTTGTTGTCAGTAAATTTAATACCAGTCAAAGGAGACAAGCTAATATAGCTCATTTGGTCGTCGACAGACTGGGACATATCTATCATAGACGAACAGACAAAATCTGGATTCATCTGTAAAGACAACTTGTTCCCAATCAGCCTTTAACCAATTCAGGTGATTTCTAATAAAATATAAATAGGCTCTGTGGTGGTCCACGGTCAGATCTGGACCTCGACCAGGAATATGACGTATAGGTCGTGCTAACTTTTAGTGTGATTCACTCCAGAAGACCCTCCTGTAGGTAGTCCTTAAGATGGTTGTAAATTAAAAATTTCTGGACCGTATTTATACAATTTCTGCTATTTTAAAATCAAGAAACAAATAGATTTTCCCCCGAATAATATCTGCTTCAAAAACACTAACTATTCTCGATTTTCCTACGTGTGATGTAACTTCTGTAGATACTATTTTTGTGACGGTCCTATACAGAACATTGGTTAAAGTAGCGGTTTTTGATAAAGGTGCGTCTTCTTTTTCGTCGCTTTTGTACACGTTTATAATAATTTGTTTTGCATCAGATAAATGAATATGCCTTCTATTCGTCTTTATCATCTGACTGATTTTCTTCTAACCACGGTCTCCACATTTTTAAGTTTCAAACTTATTACTGCGTAAATAAATTAGGAAAAAGTAAAAAGATAATGTCAGCTACCGGGATTTGAACCCAGAACCACTGCCTTGCCGGGCCATATTAATGCGTAAGTTTCAACAAAACTAAATTTTAAATAAAAATTGTACCTATTATATACTCTTTCGAAAATTACAGATTTCATTAATTCCGAAGAAATAACAGAAATCCCATGGTAGGTATAGAATAAAGAAAGTGAGTTGTAGTAAATCCGTTCCTTTCCAATAAGTAGCAAAATCTCGATTAGTAAGTCAAGTCAATAGCACTAAAAGCTGGCACGACCTATACTAGATCAACTTCCCTGAGACTTTGGCAAACAGTTTCAATAGGTACTTATCCGAAGACCATCCTGCTGCTGCAGACCGTGTTCTTAAAGCAAAAACTCTTAAATAACAAACTTGGACCAGGATTGTTCACAATTTCGACCTTGTCCGGGAATTATAATATGGCCAATAGTCTCCCTATACCTTTGCAGCACTTGAAATAATAAGACATACTAAACTACTCTCTTATTTTCCGATGGCTCCAACCTTCTTCCATGAATACTGTTGCTCGAGCACATTCATTTTGGGTCAAATTGCTTGTTTCGCGTAGCATAATAATAAATAAAACAGAAAACGTCAAAAAATATTTTGTAACAACTCACGCACTGAATTAAAACTCCAAATAAAGTCAATTTACTATGCAATTCTCAATTCCCAGAAAACACAAACAAAACAATACAAAATAACACAAATAGTACAATCTCATATACCGTGCATAAACATCATATAAAAGGACCTTTAAAAATAAAATTAAGTGCTAAAAAATTAATCAAAATAACCGAGATATTTTAATATTAATATGTGGTGCGTTAATTTCTTGGAGCAATGTATAATATTTGAGGTAGTTAATTGTACAAATAGGTTTTCCCAGAACAAAGCAAGTAGCAATGTTTGTTTACGAAAGCGTTTTCTTTTTCTTTTCCAGTACTAACTGAAAAACCTAAGCGTCAGTTAAAATCTATAATACCCCGTAGTAAAAACGAAACGTCAATAAAATGTATAAATTCAACTCAAATTGAATTTCAACAAGATATTCTACTCGTATTTTGCATTTTAATTTGAAGGAATGGAGCGCATTCTTGTACCTCTGAGACCTCAGCAGTCTCTCAGCGGCCATGGCCACATCCGACCAGCTGAATTATACTGAAATGTGAATGCTTACAATGTGCTAGACAACAGTGTAGTTCGAAGGACAGTAGGATCCAATAAAAAAATTATTTATAAATCAAAAGTAGCTATTCATATTACGATAAATTATTTTGTTACTACATAAGTTTATTAACATTCTGTTTTATAATATTTTATAAAGTTGTTAGTGTCTGTTTTATGTCGGCTTTGAGTTAGTTGTAGTTTACCTGTTGTTAAAGCAATTTCAAATTTTGGAATTGTAAATAAAGGAAATATTAAATTTGTGGCGTTTCATTTATAACAAACATTTCATTTTCTATCAAATATTTAGACTCAAATTGTAGAAGATCATATGAGTTTAAGTGTATATAACACGCAAACCGCTCGTCGGAAATAATCGTGCTGTAGATCATATGAATATCGTACCACATTCAAATCGCGTTAATGTATCTTCAACCATTACGGAATGGTGGTTGAAAATATTAGACATAAGCCGATTTGAAGATATTCACTCATCCACTCATCGGCAGAAATCGTGTAATTCATGTTATGAAAAATAATTTCGCGGGTAACCTGGCAATACTTCCGATGTGGCTTTGTCTAAAGTTTACGGGAATATTTTAAATTATGATTTAAAAATTCAGGCAGAATGAAAATCTACTTATATACTTTTCGCTAAAAATGGAAAAGATATATTACCAGTTCAATAAACTTTTAAATTACAATGTAAAAATTCACTCAAAATTCATATTTTCGCTAATATGTCAAAAACGTTATCAGCGATTTCCTACCCCATTAAAATTTTTAATCCACGTCATCCTCTTTGATCGTGTCGCAGTGGTGGATGAAAAATAAGAAAAGAGCCGATTACTTTCATGTATTTGAAATCGTCACTAAATGCACAAAAATCGTCATTAAAGTTCAGAAATCAGTAATCCATTATACGACGATTTCATGCATATGTAGCGTTGCCAACCTTATGGTAATTATCGTATATGTAAGGTAATTTGGGTAGGTGTACGATTTATTTATTTAATCGTATCCAGCAATTACAAGTAGTATAAACGATTATAAAAGTAATATCAAAAGCGAAAGTGTAAAATACAGCCATGCACTGATATTTTTTCTTTTTTCGATGATTTCTACTTTCTAACAAAAAAATGTGTGCAAGAAGTATGAATTAAATAATTCCGATGAAGAAGTATGAGATAATACACATAGGTAATTTTGAGTGTTCATTAAGATAACTTAAATATCCGAAGGTTAGCAGCAGTGAAAATAAATTCGTTTGTTTGACTGACAGCGACTAACAGATTTGTCAACATAACCTATAAAAATAAATATTCCTTTCATTTTCACAAATTTTCGATGTCAAATAAAATTTAATATTCGTTTGAATGAAGGAGACAACGTTTCGTTTGAATTAATAACACTATTCTGGACTTCCATTGTCTTTATTTCAGTAAAGTAATAACACAACGTTTCGATTGTTGAGGTATCTACAATCGTCTTCAGGTTTCACGTTAAAAAATACTCACGGTAATGTTGCAGCATTAGTAAAAACGTAGGTATATATTTAAATTAATAAAAATTAAATAGCGGGAGGTTTTGTGTTGGCCACACCAGATTTTTATACATTACCATAGAGGGCAAAAATTTAATGCCTATATAAGATTTTATTTAATTTTGGAACTAACAATAATAATGGGTTTAAATAAACGAAATTTATTATCAACTTTATTTGTGTTGTAAGTTACCTTTAAAAACTAAAATGGAGTCGTAAGGGTAAATTACAATTAAAAAATAAAAATTCCTTAACCTGAAGACGATTGTAGATGCCTCAACAATCGAAACGTTGTGTTATTACTTTACTGAAATAAAGAAAATGGAAGTCCAGAATAGTGTTATTAATTCAAAATTTAATATGCACCTCGGCACTGATATTCCTTTTTATAACTCATATGGTTTTTTATCCTGGGCTCTACGGCCTCGGCAACTAAATCCCACATTCGTGATAAAAATTATTCACTAGCTTGATACATAAATAACTATTTTATGAGGTTCATAGCTATCTTGCTTATTGGAATAGCACAAATAGCTATGTAACTCATAAGCTACACAAAAGGAAAGTTCTTTTTATGATTCACACTACTTAGTATAATTTGAAAAAATATACCTTACCTGTACTTCTAAAGCATGATAGGCCACAATTAATCCTAACAAAATCACAGTTGAAACAGATATCAGTGTCTTCAGTGCCATGGAATAAAATGAAGCCTGAAACATAAGAAACAAAAAAAAAAAATCATAGCATAAAATTTACATTTTTAATTGTATCAAGTATGTACCTGTAGCATAATTATATCTGTTGTTTAGTAATGAGTAATCAGTTTCAAATGATATAAATTTCATTCAAAATTGCAAAACTGAAATAAATTTTAATTGAAAATACAGGGTGTCATATGGGAAATGACCGTTGTAAGCCTCATTCACAACATGAAATTAGTAGTTAGTGTTAGTAGTTATACTTAGTGGTTATGGTTATTATTATTATGGATATTTCAAATTAAGTTATAAATTATTATAATTATTTCTAAAATATTAATCCAATAATAAAACATAATACAGAATGTTCATTTTAAATGGATCACCATTGCTATCTCGAGAACTATAAGAGCCATAAAGTAGGTTAAATTTTCAAACAATTTCTATTTAATCTGACAAATATAATGTCCAAAAAAGGCATATTTTTCAATCAGTAGTTTTCAAAATACGAGACCCAACTGTTTTATTTTAAATAGAAATATGTATTTTTATTTTATTATTCGTTAGAGAATTTAATTCTCAAACATATGATATTTTAATACCCTCACTTAACTATTTCTTTTTTTTTTTAGTAAAATGCACACAAAGTTTTATATTAACTTTATTTTAATATGACTATTATAAGAGTGCCGAGTATAGAATAATATTGTATAGTTCTTAATTTTAACATAGAAATAGATTGCCATATTGCCATAAAAGAAATACGTCAATATTTTGTTCGCTAATTGATCATACTTTTTTTATTACATGTAACTTATTTCAGTCGTGGCAATCTAAATCAATGTTAAAATTAACAATTCAACATTGAAATAAAAGACAAATATGATTTCATAATTCGTGGAAAACAGAAGTCTTTTAAAAATAAGTTCAAAGTTAAATGTGATATATGAATGTTGAAAGTGTAATTTATTTCTACACCTTGTTTTTTTAATTATGAAGAGTAAATTCGAAAGTGAAATTTGCAGTTATTAAAATAACAGTAAATTTAAATACTTTAACAAAGAACTTTATTCTCCTATGTTTCTCCATTTTATAACTACTATTAAATTAGCAGCAAACAGTTTTATATATGTATCTCGTAGCCACATTGTAAAACCCGTCTTTTTATAAAACATCTACACATTTTATAATACGCGACCAGATTGTCAAATCTTCTTTGATTCAGCGTTATTTTACAATCTGGCTAGTCATTTTATAAAAAGACAAATAGCCACATTGTAAAATAATAAGTTTTGAGCTTAATTAGTTTAGGTAAATTTTTCCTTAATCTAAGCTAACGCACAAGACTCGATTAGAGTTTTTCAGGCATGAGTTTTGTGCGTTATGTTTAGAAAATTTTTAAACCTAAATATTAAATATATTCATTTTACAATGTGGCTGTACTCTGTTTATCATTTTATAAAACGACTAGCCAAATTATAAAATAACGCTAAATCAAAGAAGATTTGAGAATCTGGTCACGTTTTATAAATTGACTAGATTTCCTATAAAAAGGCGGATTGTACAATCTGGCTAAGACATACCGGGCGTAAAACGCAAAGCAGGTCATAGGCATTAAACATTTTTCCCTAGCGCAAAAATAGACAATATATTCTTCAAATAAATGTAGAGAATTAAAGTCTGCATCGAATTCTATAATCATATTTTATTTTTGCAAGCTTTAGAACCGAGAAAATCGAATATATATATATATATATATATATATATATATATATATATATATATATACCGTGAGTATTTTTTAACGTGAAACATTGGGTTTGTCATATCCATGGTTACGACTTGATATTTGATTGACAGCAATGTATTTGCCCGTTCCATTTAAAATGAAACATAGGGAACGAATCTGACAGAAGTATTATATTTAAATATTGTAAGAAATGGAGAAATCAACGTATTTCGGGCACAAGGTGCACACAGTATTTTTTCTACATCTAAATTTAATTTTTAGAAAAGGTATAATTATTTAAACAAAATTAACCTCTAATGACATCTTGTCAATATGACAGATAACCGTTGAATTTTCATTTAAAATGACACATGGGGAATGAATTTGACAGAAGTATTATATTTAAATATTGTAAGAAATTTACCCGAGTCAGAAAACCACTCGGGCACAAGGTGCACACTATATTTTTTCTACAACTAATTTTAATTTAGAATGCAGGTATAATTATTTAAACAAAATTAACCTCTATTGACGTCTTATCAAATGTCAATTTCGTTCCCTATGTTTCATTTTAAATGGAACGGGCAAATACATTGCTGTCAATCAAATGTCAAATCATAACCATGGATATGACAAACCCAATGTTTCGCGTTAAAAAATACTCACGGTATATATATATATATATATATATATATATATATATATATATATATATATATATATATATAGGTATATATATATGTAGCCATGTAATGAAATGAAATCTCAAACTATGTAATGAGTTTTATTTTGTTAAAAATTATAAAATATAATTTGCATCAAAATAGTACTACTTAATAATTCATAACTTTTCTTGGTGTGAATAATTTTCAATAATGATGACTCAAACGGACAGGTAAAACGCTATTACAATTGTATAATTTTGTTTTAGTCCTTCCATGAGACATAAAGAAGCAACTTTTATAAAATTTTAAATTCAATTTGCTCGGTTACAAAATGTACAAAATAAGATACAATGGGGGATTACAGCTCAATCGAATTAAAGGAAAATAGTAAAAAAAATACGAATGTATATGCTGAATAACGAATATTTATAAAAAAATGAAATGGTAAAATTGAGATATTTCGGAAATAAAGGGTTTTTTGTTATAGCGCTTCGACACTAATATGAAAATATTTTGATTGGCGACCGAAAGACTGCCTATACATGCATTACAAATAGCGTGTTAGGAGGTGGGGATTACTACCAATGTTAAGAAATTCAAATTCGAAAGAAGGGGCTAACATTCCTGTACTGCAGTTTCCAAACAGTTTTTATTTTAACATAAATTTCTTGCATTAAACTTAATAATTTAAATACACCTGTAATTATAAAGTATGTAGACTTATACAGTATTATAATATTCATTTATTTTTAAATATAATTTAAAATAGCATATATTTCAAGAACATTTAGATCCATGATGACAACAGTTTGATATAAAAACACATAAATGTGACGTCACGTCAATCTTTTCAAAATTCGGGAGACCATAACTCGCTTATTAATAGGAATTTTTTCACCGGATTTTCATCAATAGTCTTAGTTTTCCTAATATTTTCAGATGAAATTATAAAAAAAATGGTGTAATCCCCCATTATTCTATAAAATTAATAGGCCTGTTTTTCCATGATAAACGACTATAGGGTCCACTTTTGGAGCCCATTATAAACTAAAACTTATATATTATATACTAAAAGTTATAAATGATTATTCTACAGATTCCAGTGATGAGTGTAGAATATGATACAACATAATATGTATTTAGAATGAAATATGAATTGCTGAAATTGTTGTTGATGTAATACAACTTTGCAACGACGTTCAATAGTGTACATAATTCGGTGAATTCTAAATCCCCATCACTATCTGCGTACAAATTGAATTATTTACTGATTGCATAGTTATTATAACATAACAAATTAATTCGCTTGTACAAACCACAACATTGTAAGAGCAATCGACTATCACTAGTACATGACATCATTAATGGATCATAACAATGTTGTTATGCGATAAACATAAACTATTCCATTAATTAATGTCAAAACAAAACAGTATTACTCCGTCAAATGTAAACAAAGAGTAAGTGCTTTCTGTGTTGTTAAGACAAATATAATCACCTATTATTAACGCAGAATTTTTAATTTACTTTTTATAGTCTATTTTTACTCCAATAAAATGAAATTACATATTAGCATCATTAATAACTGAAACTCATCAAGTTTATTTAAAGATAGGGTCTATACCAAATATTTTTTTTTTTTTACAAGGAAAGTATGAATTTTTAAAGTTCGCAATTTGATGTGTGACGTACCATGTCACCAGTGGTCAAACGCGTGTCTTATTTTTAAAGTCTGGCAACCAATCAAATTACTTAAGACACGAAATGTCACTTAAACTTTCAATCAAAAAAAGTTTAGCAGAATTAGAAGTTCATCTTATCACTATAAATTCGACCAGTAAACATTTTGTGACTGATTTTTTATAATAAAATCAATGTAAGTATATTTTCTAGCATTTATAAAGATTTAGAGAATAATTTCACGTTATGTTATTTTTCGATGCGATATTTTTTATTTGTTATAGGAAGTTATGTTTGTCACTTTGTTAGCAGATTGAAGAACTGGGTTCTAATTTGTCTTTAGTGTTTACTCTTGCTGCTTCTAAGATACGATTTTATTAATTTCTATTTAATGAAATATTTTTTTGCTGTAGCTACAGTAACAGGAATAGTGAAAAAAAAAGTAATAAGACAGTGTAAACTTCATATTCATTACTATTTCTATAAATACTTATTTGATTAAAATTATATATCTGCCATTTCCCGTATAGTTGCATTGGCATTAATGTCATTTTTAATAACAATTAAAGTATAAAAATTAATTGAATAATATTCATCCATATATGCTAGTTTCGTGGCAGTTGGAGGCCCCCACAATTGAGTTTTATTTCCATGGCCGTCTGATTACTGACGAATACTTTATATATTTTTATAATTTCGCAAAGTACATTTAGTTAGTTTTACAAAGATATCAAATACTTGCATTTTCATTAAAATATAACATAGTAATTAATTTTTCAAAATTATGATATTTTAATTTTTAATGCCACTCGGAGTATAGAACGTGTTATATATTTAGTAATATTATTGTATATTTAGTTATGGGTTGGCAACATCATTTTTATATGTTTAAATATTGGGATTTGCCGGCAGTGCGGCAGTGTGGTTAGAGTGTCAGCTTTTCTGATCGGCAAGTCTCAGCAGGCTATACAGCAGCGATATGTTGGACGGGTGAACACTCAACAACAAAAATTTATCACACTGCGGCTCGGTGCGCCCAACACCCTTACACCGAAAGATACAACAAGGGTTATATATATTGGGATTTTTATACACAGCTTCCTTCTTGTTCGAACTTACAAAAGTACAACTGGTAAGAAAGAAAGTTGTGATTATTATTCAGTCTGCACTCCTTATTACAAAATAAACCATTGCAAAAGTTATTATTATTTACATTTACACCACCTTTACAACAAAATGACAAGACATTTGTGACTTCTTTAGAAATATACTGACCTATACCTGACGTATCATGTTTTTTATTTCGAACACCTTCAACTTTCTACAATTTAAAAAAGAGAACTAAATTAAAATTATTTTTTTTTTTAATTCCTTGGCAGTTTAAAATATGTAACCTGGGGTCTGTTCCACCAAACACTTTGCAACTTTGCACTTTTCATTTTCAAATCTTGTGCCACCGTTGATAAATTTTTTTTGCAAAGTTGCAAAGTGCAAAGTGAAAGTATTTGTTTGTTTTTCTTCAGATGATTTGATTATTTTATATTACTATGATCTGACTGCATCTGACAATATGACTGTCATCTTGATTGTCATTGAAGTTATCAACATGTTTTCGAAAAGAGAGGATAAAATCATAACAAAATTTTGCATTATTTGAGGTAATAAATTTAAAAAATCAATTCTATTTGCTTCCTTTAACGGCAATAAAGTTTCGCATGTCGAAAAAAGAAAAGTTGGAAAGATGTCTTAAAAAAGCCAAAAATTTAGGCTTAGGCTGTGTCCGATGTCGTATTTTGACATTTAGATTTTAGGATTTAGGTCTTCTTCACATAAATACAACTCCGAATGGCACACTAGTGACATCCATTGGTTCGTATAGATTTTTTTTTTGTTTTTAATTCTAATGACGCCAATTTTTTTTCAATTTTCTCCTCTTTTTTGGAACACTTATTTGACTTGACACTTCTATGACAGTAAATTATTTATAATTGTCAGATCATAGTAATATAAAATAATCAAATCATCTTTGAGACGAGATATTATCAACAATGTTATCTAAAGAAATCAAAGCTTCTCTCCTTGAATATTATTTTAAAAATGGAAATATAATTAGAAAACGGCAAATGGTAATATTCTTTTTCCTCTCATTACAATGAATTCAATTTTGACATCTTGACTTTTCAATCGAATAATGGTCAGACTGACATAAGTTTCTCTGTTCATAGCCTAATCCGAGTTAAGTTTTAACACACTGTATAAGTGTATAAAATCACAAAAAAAACATCAGGTAAAACCTTGAAATAATTCTATTTCCCCTATGCAAGATTATGCTCAAGCTAGTACGATAAGTAGGTACATTCTATCTAAATTATACATCAGAATTGATTTTCCTCTCAATATCATTAGAGTAGGTAATATACGACAACAAGGTACTGCAAAGTTATCTATTATTCAAAACATTTCCCTGGGCTGCGCAGTAGTATTATCAAATAATGAAATTTTAATTTGCTGTCTAAAAATGCTTGCGTTTGGAAAATTTTGTAACAGTGAAATTTTGAAAATTTATGTCAAAAGGAAAACATATTAAACAATTCAATTACTTTTTTTTCGTTTTAATTTTATTAGAATAACACTTTCGTATTTAGCAATCCGCCCTAAGTACGAAATAATAAACAAGTTAAAACTACTAATCAACATCGACAGTCAATAACCTATAGATAACCATACAAATAATTTATAAATATTCGCAGATCTAACGCTAATATTCACGATGGTCAATCTACGTCCCATATGGAAAGCCTATGTCAACAACCGAAGTGATCCCGGGATGCCATGTGCGGGACGTTGTCAACAATATTACCACTTTGCTTGCACTACAATATCTCCAGTTGAAAAAAATGCACTAACTTCAACTACATCTCCCAATTTTCTACGGATATGTACAAAATGTAAATCAAATGCTTCTTCGGCTCAACAACTGACCGACGACAATCAACGCTAGCAGATATAATGCATGCTATGAATTAAAAACCTCTGTTGAATTTTGTTGTAACAAAATCGACGACTTCCAGGCAAAAATTAATACATTTTCTGGTGAAATTAACTTAGCTGACAAATTAAAAGCAGAATGTGAAAGCAAAAATAAATGTTTTGGAGCAACGCTCGACTGCTCTCCTAAGGATAATTTCTACGAAGCAGTTAAAACAGTTTAAAGGTATTAAAAATTCATCATATATATTAGAGATGGGTCCGAAGCCGAATAATTATTCGGTATTCGGCCTATTCGGTCATCTTTTTGCTATTCAGTATTTGGCAGAATATTTTATTTTAATACAAAATATTCAGTTCTAAAAAATAAATAAATATATATATATTACACGTTTGTATCATGTTACATAAAAATAATTGATATATAAATAAAAGGTATGTATTTCTACGTATTACTTTTTAACATTTAGTGTAAATCTACCCATATTATTTGAGAATAAATTATTTAGTTTAGTTATATTTTCAGATACATAATAATATTGATTTTAATTAATACCAATAAGCAATAACCATTAATCAAAAAACACAAATTCGTTTATACATATTTATTAAAATAAAGTAGTGAAAAATATTGTAAACATTGTATAAAAATAATCAAGTAACAAAAATGACATTTAAATCATAGGTAATACAAAAATATAAAAAAAAACATCATGTTATGTTTACATATATTTATAATCTATATGTGGTAGATTATGATGTAAAAACACTAGATTTTCTGGTCTCTCAGGTAACAAACGGTTTCTTTTGTTTTCATAAATGTTTCCAGCCTCCGAAAATAACCATTCGCTGTACACAGTACTTGCAAGAGCTGACAAGTAAATTTTTGCTAGCGTTGAAGAATGTACTATTCGGTAAAGCCGAATATTCGATTGAAGTTTGGGCGAATATTCGTTATTCGGTTGAACTAGTATTCGACACATCACTAATATATATAGAGGGTGTTAAAAAATGTCACAAATTATGGAGGCATATAGTACTGACCAAAATGAGCAAAGAAAGTTTAATCAATATGGGTCCGATCTTCAACTGTTTTTGAGAAAGAGGCCATTTTGTATAAGAATCGAAGAAAAACTGACTAAGATAGTGGTAGAACAAAATTTTGTATATGCCAGTAAATAAACTATGAAAAAACAATAACATTTTATATGAAACATTTTTTTCACTTTCTAATAGTTACGAAGTTATTTGAAAACTAAATATGGCTATTGTCGTAGTACAATTATTCGATTTTTGTTTTTAAACAAAAACACATCTTAGATGACCTCTGAAAAGAAAAAACTCATAGCCTTATATCTCGGAAACTTTTAAAGTTCGGACCCATGTTGATTAAGCTTTTTTTACTCATTTTGGTCAGTATTATATGCCCTCATAATTTGTGACACTTATTTTCTAACACCCTATATATATATATATATATATATATATGTTTAACATGGGAAAACAGTATTTCCTTGCCCAAAAGTGACCTATTAATTTTAGACAAAAATACTTCAAATAAATGTTGTGGAGAATTAAATTCTGAATCTAAATCAATAGTTATATTATCTTTCCATGTTTGGTAACCGGTGAAATTTAATTTAAAACGTTGTAAAACTTACTTCTTCATAGTGTTAGGCCATGGAATTGAAATAACATTTCTAACAAATTTTATGACATTTTACCTATCAGAAACTACAAATATTGTTTTCCTCAAAATAATAGTACTATCTTCGCTTCCAGTGAATAATTTTCCATTTCTCAAAGCAGAGCTTTTCTAATAAAATTACACACAAATATAATAACCTGTCAGATTGTGACACATTTTACCTGCCAGAAAAGCTCTGTTTGAGTTGTCATTATTGAAAATGGAGAATTATGCACAGGAAGAGAAGATAGGAAATCATTGAGTAGTATTATTCTGATAAAAACTATATTTTATAATTCCCGAATGAGCCATCCAAGAAAAGAACTGACAAATTACTTTTAATGAGCAAGCAAGATGTGAGATTAATAACAGGACTGATAACAGGACACTGTCAATTAAATAAACATCTGCACAGGTTCGGCCTTAAACAAGAACCAACATGCTGAGGATGTGGAGAAGAGGATGAAACTCCTCAACATTTAATATGTCACTGCGAAGCATTTATGGCAAGCAGACACAGTCTTTTAGGAGCAGAGAAATTGCACACTGAGACACTAAAGGACATCAGTCTAAAGAAAAACTTGGAGTTCACAAAACATACAGGACTCCTAGAATAGGAATAAGACACGGGGGGTACAATAGACCAGAAAGGTCGCAGTACAGGGACAAGGATGAACCACATCCCAATAATAATAATAATAATAATAATAATAATAATATTTTATAATTTGTGACAGGTAAAATGTCATAAAATTTGTTTGAGATTTTATTTTAATACCATGGCTAACACTACAAAGAAATAACTTTCATAAAATTTTACATTTAATTTTATCGGTTACGAAACGTGAAAAAGTAAATGTGATTATTGAGATAGATGCAGAATTTAATTCGATACAATTTGAAGCATTTTTGTCTAAAATTAATGTGCAAGGAAAAACTGATCTCCCTTGTTAAAGGCCTATGGCCCGGTTTTCGTATTACATATATAGAGAAAACGTGTGTAAATGTCATGAAAACTTCTATAGACTTCACATTCAGAAAGTTAGAAACTCTTTCAGTCGCTAATGAAACTGAGTCTGGAATTCCATTTATTTAGTTGGTACATGTCATTTGCAATTAAATACTGTGGGTAATCTGATTACATGTGCTCGCAACCACGGCTAATTGGTTATTACTTGAAGCTTTGCATTCGAGAATATTCATTTATTCAACCCTCACAATTATTTAAACAGGAGGTCTGTGTCTGTGACATTTCGAAAACCGCTTTTAGTGCGCAATTTTGCTGCAATGGGGTAATCTAATAATTTATTTTCTGAAACTTTCACATATTTCACATCTAAAATTTTGAGTACTTTTTTATTTAATGAGAGCAAGATATATAGTTTGTAAATATTTATTGGAAATTTGAATTTTAGAAATATGTATAGAAAAGGCAATATGACTGAAGGATATGTCGAGTATCGCATTACCGATGTCTACATGTGTTGTAGATACTGGCACACCCAGAAATGGGTAATATGCCGTGATGATGATGATGATATATTGTGTATAGAAAAGGATATAAATGGCAGAAAATCTTCTTGTTAACTGTACAGTTATATGTACAAATTTTGTTAAAAATGTCATTAATCACTCGTCCGGCTCATTAAATAAATGAATAGTTAGAATATGTATATTAATTACTCAATTTAATTATAAACAATTAAAACAATTCTAAAACGAACTAAAAGGATCAGAGAAATATACTAAACATGAACTTAAAACTATCAAATTGTATTTTTTTTTTCATTTCAATCAATTGTGATATTTTTAACCAAAATATGATTTGTGTATTTTATTTAATTAATCAGTAAAGTTTTCTCCCTACATCTCTTTTATAACCATCTTATCCATATTTTTATGCTAATATGTATTGGAGCTAATAAAATTGCACAAATTCCGATCACGCCTTTTTTATCAAATAAAAAAAAATTTGGTCTCGCATCACTCGGCGTCGTGGGCGTCTTTTTTTCCACTATTCAATTATGGTAACCCTGGGGTCACCCGATGGCAGTTTTACTAAATATACTTGACAATACGACAAAACACGCCTACTGAAAAACGTCTTCAAAAAATCATTTAGCCATACCCGGCCTTAGTGCTGAGGCCGTGAATGGCTAAATTATTTCTTGATGACATATACTAGTAAGAGGAGATCCCTTACGTAGATGTATCATTTTCAAGGGGTAATATATCCACATTTTTCCTTCATAAAACATCGAAAACTCAACATGTCATCATCATCATCATCATTATCGATATCTGTGTACAAAAAGCAGATTGGCAAATCCAGCAATGGATAATATACCGTGATGATATAATTATTTATTCATGTCAGTTAAAAATAGATGGTAGGCACGTATAAAACTTAATCGTATTCCTCTTTCTGATTATAATCTCACTCTTGTACTTTTCTAAAGTTTGTCCCCGCCATTAATGCAAATTTAATAGTAAGGCAAGCAAGGTCGGGTGTAACCTAACAAAGAAAGACTTCTAGAGAAAGTCTAAAAGATCGAATTTGAGGCTCTGTTTATTTCTCTTTTATCTTTTAATTTAATTCTAAGAATACAGAATAGTTAAATTAAATGAATAATAAATCCAAGCATTTCATTTTAATTAAAATCTCTTGGGTGATGGTTTATTCTCAGAAATGAAGTTTTGTTTTAGAAAAAGTCTATATAAAACTTTAGTTGAGCAAATATCAATACTACTCGATCAAGTAACAAAAAAAATTCACATAAAACACAACACAAATGATATTACTAATTACCGTCCCATTTACATCCTGTCCAATATTTCCAAAATATTTGAATCTGTGCTTTATAAGCATATTTATGCATCTGTAAAAAATAAAATTTCAATTCATCAACATGGATTTATGACTAGCAAATCAACCACAACTAATCTCATGAACTTTACTGAATTTACATTAAATTCATTTTCCAACAGTGCGCAGGTAGATGTCGTATATACTGATTTCTCAAAGGCATTTGATCGTGTGAACCACAATATATTATTACATAAGCTGAATACTCAATTTAATTTCTCTTCTGATCTCATAGAATTCCTTTCTTCCTATCTTTCTAATCGGGACATGTCTGTATTTTACAACAATTTCAAATCTAAACCGTATATTGCTACCTCCGGAGTTCCTCAAGGTTCTAACCTTGGTCCACTATTGTTTATTCTCTTCATTAATGACATAGTTAACTACTTTATGCAGATGATCTGAAAATCTTCAAGTCCATTAGGTCATTTGAAGATACATTATTATTACAGAAAGATATCGATAATATATTCGCTTGGTCTTTATCCTCAAAATTAATTTTTAACTTCAGTAAGTGTAAATTAATGAGTTATTTTGTTAGAAAATTTGTTTACACTGCTCAGTATAAAATTGGAGATTATGTTCTTGAAAGAATCGACCAGTTTAAAGACTTAGGAGTTCTATTCGATACAAAACTGAAGTTTAACGAGCACATATGTACTGTAGTAAGATCTGCATATAAAAACTTGGGATTCATAATGCGTTGTTCGCAGTCGTTTACTAAAATACGTACAATAAAAAAGTTGCATTTTACTTATGTACGATCGAAATTAGAATATTGTATTCAAGTTTGGAATCCAATGTATAACAAATATGTTGATTTAATTGAATCTAACCAACGTAAATTTGCAAGATTTTTATATTTGAAACTTAATAAACAGTATCCTACTTTTGATTTTGATCACAACGTCTTACTTCGTGAACAGCATCTTTTACCTTTAGTTACTCGTAGAAAAATTCATTCCTGTATTTATCTGTACAAACTACTGCTCAATAGCATCAATGACCCAGTCACACTCGCTTCAATTTCTATATTTGTACCTAGAATAACTTCTAGGAACACCCGTACATTTTACTGTAGTACATCACGTACAAATTATGAACAAAAATCTCCTATAAAAACTATGTGTTCTACTTTCAATACTGTCTCTAGTACTCTTGACATCTTTGGTGACTGCATGGCTAAATTTAAAAGTGGCTTAATTCAGCAATTATTATTAATGCAATAAATGGTGTCTTCTGTTTAAATACTGTTTCATTTAAGCAATTATTATGTATTTGTAATTTGAAACAACATACTTCTTTATTATTTGTATTATTTGTATGTTTACATTAAGTGTTCTTTCGTGCTTGTGACATTTTTTGTTATAATTGTGTGTATTTAAAACCGACCTGTAATTGGGATCTTAGTATTCTGTTGGTCTTGGTTAATTAAATAAATAAAAATAAATAAACACTGTATAAAGAAAATAGAGATTTTAAATCAATAGGAAAATTTGACTCCAAGAAATTTTCTTCGTGAATTTTTAAAATTAAAAATTTGTCGTCGTCACCAATGGTAGAGCGCGCGTCAATATTTTAAAGTCAGGCAACCAATCAAACTTTCAATCGCTGATAGTTTGCGATTGAGTTTATATTTAGGCAATCATTTGTCACTAATACTCATTAATTTATCTATATATTCTCTTTTTTTTGTCTCTTTAAGATAGTTAAATTTCCATTATGGTAAAGCATCTTATTGTAATTAAAAAAAAAAAACATTTCATGTAATATGTTCCTCTATGAATTATTATAACCATAAGGTTGGTACTCTGAGAGTGTGTGTGTGTAGTATGTTGTTATAATAAAAATGCTTACCTTCGTATAAACACCAGCACTAGACAACTCATTCTCCATGACCATAACAATGATACCAAACATGCCCATAACTAGTGCGTAATCGCTGATCCTCTTCCTCTTTTCGAATAGCGCTTTGCGTCTGCCGAGCCGGTAGCCCACATTGGGCTTGTGCTTGAGGCTGCCAGAGGAGGCGGCTCCGGACGGGCCCTTGTATACACCGCCTCCTAGAGCGCGCTCCTCCATGAAGCGCGGGTAGTCGCAGTGCCCGGACTCGTCGCCACCGCCACCGCCGCCGCCTACCCCTCCCACCCCCACTGTTTCTGCCCCGCAACTCGCTATGGTCGTGTTGTTGTTGCCGCCGCTCGCCAAGCAGCCGCCGCCTTCTCGACTCGGGTTCGTGGTCGTATTGGAATTTGCGTTCTTCACGGAACTAGGAATGGACAGGGTAGATACTGGTTTGCGGAGCTACAACCAAACAGTTACGATTTTATCAGTTACATTACAAGTCAATACTACCAACACGTACACACCCTACACCTAGGGACAAAGACAAAACACACATTTATCATAAACATTGAAAATTACAAAGCACATCACATTTAAGTCAACGTTATCATTATACAGTGTGTTAATTAAAAACCTGGCCATAGGCGTTTAACATGGGAAAACATTTTTTCTTTGCGCAAAAGTCCCCAATTAATTTTAGATTAAAATGATACAAATAAAAGCTGTAGATAATTATTTGCTAAGCATAAATCACTATTCTCAAACTTTAAATGGGTGAGATCTCTGGTTTGCTTATGTGAAGCTATGAGATGAGTATTTGTAAAATCTAATTTGAAATTGTACAAATATTGCTCATTTTGTAGCGATACCCATGAAATTGAGACAAAATTACAAAGAAATTCATATCGTTTGAAGTGTCAGAAATTTAATTTTATAGGTTACAAAATGTGAAAAAAAAAAATAATAAAAGTTATTTAAGTGTTGGACTTTAAAAATAATATCTGTGTAGGTAGTGATTTGGTTGCAGAATAGGCTATTCCACTGTAATCGAAAAGAGTAAAAGTTTATCAAAAATATGAAAGATAACAGTTAAACGATAAGAAAAATACCAACTATTTTTTTTTTTTAATTACTCCCTCTAAAAAATACGAGGAGTTCTACTTTTGATGACGTAAGACATGTGGACGGGCGTTTAAGCAAATAGGATTTAAGTTTGAACACCGACTGTATGGAGCTCTGCTCTCACTTCGCTACAACTAAGAATATAATTATTCGGGTGTGTCGGATATGTTCGAATGCTGTTCGGGTGATTTTCTTGTCTTTGCATGTTCGTTGATCTATCTGCCGCACTCCTTTGAAATTTGTTTGAAATCGTGAATCACCAACCCTGCGCTGTGCGCTACCAACTTCGAGAATGTCAAAATAATGAAGATTTAAGAAACCTTCACGTTTACTCATCATATACTGTATAATGTCAAAATGTTTTTGTAAAATAAAAAAAAAAGTAAAATAAATTAATTGCAATAATATATTTTCTTTCCCTAATAATAAAATATAATATTACAATTCAAATATACATTATTTTGTAATTTGCTCAACATTTTTTCGTAAGTCTCTGAACCACTGTTTGTTTACTTCTGGTATACCCACATTACCTACGTCACAAATGAAATTTATAATTCATACCTCAATATCTCGCTTATTTGGAGGAATCTTAAACTCGGATTTTCACATATTGTCTTACATACTTATGTAGTTCAAGATAAAAAAAATAAAAAAATATCGTGGAATAGCCTATTGAATTATCTACAACTTTTAATTGAAAACCGAATTTTTGACAGTTCAAACGATACGCATTTCTTTGTAACTTTGTTTCAATTCCATGGGTATCGCTACAAATGAGCCATATTTATATATATTTGCAAATTAGATTTTACAAGTTACCAAACGTACAAAATTAAATCTGTTTTCTGATTTAGGCGTAGAATATAATTATCTACAACATTTATTTGAAACATTTTTGTCTAAAATTAATTGGGGACTGTTGCGCAAAGGAAAATTGTTTTCCCATGTTAAACGCCTATGGCCAGATTTTTAATTAACATAATGTTGAATCGTTATCTTTCTATGTTAATTCACATTTTAATTTAAACAGATACATTAACCCAATCCTTTAAATTTACGTTATGCTCATGATTAGTTAAAATGACAATAATTTTTGTTCTAGTAAAAGTATTTTTAAAATAGTATACTTCAAAGAATGAATGTTCCATTTTATCATACCTAGCATTTTAAGCGATTCCATATTTTAAAATTTCAGCATTAAATTATTTGGAATCGTTTTTAAATAATATCTGCAGAAAGATTAGCAACACTAGCAAATTTGCATAGCACTGTTTTATTCCGAAAAACTGAGCGCCATCTCTCTAAGAGAGTTATACCACAAACAAGGCGTACTGGCCGCAACGGGAATTGGGGGCATTAATCTTAAACAAAATTAGTGTTTATACTACCTACATTGTAAAATGTAAATTTTTGCTAATATTTTTAATTTAATTTCCAAAACTGCGCGCTATATGGATCCTTGAAACCTGACGAAGTTACCACTAGATGATGCAGAGAAAGAGATAAAAAAACGAGTGAAATAGCATGTGTTTTATGTCATATGATCAGCAGCTGAACTAATTTCTTTATGACCCTGAGTAAGTGATGACTATGTTATCAGAGAATGATTCACATACAATGTAGAATTAATTTTTAAAAATATCTCTCTGATACTATTATATATTTTTTAACTGCCTAAACTGGATATTATACATTAAGTTGAATTTTCAGAAAAAGAAATATTGTTATTGACCTCATTTAATTTTATAAGTTTATTTTTTAACAAATACGGATTAAATTATTCAGTTACCATTTAAGTAAGAATCAATAAGTACAACTATACAGTAAATTAATCTTAGACAATAGCATAATACATGCATAGATATGAAGTGTGCTGCACAAATGCTCATAAGGTTGCCAATCTACATGTATATATTATTTAATAAACGATATAATATTTTAATATAAATGTTTAGCCCAAAAAATAATACTACTTAGATGAATAATAAAAATTGAGAACAATGATGATAAAATAATAATACAAAAGTATTTATTTTGGTGTTCTGTTCTGATATTTTAATAAATAATATGAAAGAACTATACTATTACATTTTGCCCTCATAATTTTATGTAATTGATTTTATTATGATATACCTTGAAATATATCAACCTTATTAAAAATTTCAACATTTCCTGCTTATTTAAATAAAAGTTTTTATGCAAATCGCGAAATTCAGTGAGAATTTTATTTTGTTGGAAATATTACAAAAAGGAAACGTGAAAATATGTAAAATAAAAATATTATAAAATTTTATTGTTGGACCAAATTACAGTTTGCATCTGTATATTAGAATCCACACAATGAATCTATTTAATGGATATTTTATAAAAATTTCAGTCGAAAGTTTCCAACATTCAGACCAAAAATGTTTTCCTTAAAAACAAGAAAGTTAAACGACCTCACATTTTTATATAAATTTTTCAATAGTGACGTCCTTTCACCAACTTTATTATTCTCATTGTGTCTAAGAGTACCTAACTATTGTACCAAAACAATTGCTTATTTACTGTTTTATTTTACCCTCCTATTACCGCTAAAATAAATTTTCCTATTATAAGGCTAATGACAAACGCTACATTTATTTTATTATTATTTATAATTTACATATTTATTTGCTGATATTATTATGTATATATATGTAAACACGTAAACTGTTATGAATATTTAAAAAAAAGACTGTATGCATAAAAAAGTCATACAAAAATAAATAAATAATATATATATATATATATATATATATTAAAAAATGTTAAAGTAAAATATAAATATAAAAGTAGATCAAAAGAAGATTATAGAGAACATTGAATTACGGGACATACCAAAATAATCGAAATAATATAGTTCCAATTTTTGTTACCTACGGAAGTTAACATTACAATATTATAAAATACTTATTGTGAAATAGAATTTTTTCACACCATATAAAATATAAAACACCTATGAAATTTTGATCAAAGAATTGTTCCATTCTGATTACAACGTTCTCTAATATTTACGTATGTGTTTTGATTAATAGATTTACAAAAGTATTTAATAGCGAATCAATGAATTTGAATTACATAAAAATTAAACATATGTCAGTTGGTTGAAAATTTTATTGTTGTTTTTTAATTTTTAATTTAAATGTTAATTAAATACAGATGTGACAGAAATAGGCAGATTAAATTTAACCAGTGATAGAACTCGTCGAGAGCAACCACTTTTACCAGTAATTAGTTTTCGATATCTTAATTTTTTCATCACTTTCAAAATTTTATATAATAGTGTAATATTATACTAGTTATATTATTTATTTTTTATTTATTATTATTATTATTATTATTTTATGTCAGTTCTTCAACTATTCATGATAGTCATATATCGACCCGCTAAGAATAATATTTTAATTAAACAAATATTTAAGCTCTCAATATTATATTACATTTGATTAAGATATCAGATATCTTGCAAGATATTAAATAGTATTAATTATGGACGCTGCACATATCGGTAACCTTTATGTAGACAATATTAAATTACAATATTTGAAATTCATGGTTTACATTGCTAATATACATATATCACCACACTATTAATTACTTTGATAATATTAGATACTCAGGAGTAAATTTTGTTTTTCCACATTATTAGACAATCTAAATTAAATTTAAATATCAATTATAATTAAAATTTACAAACCTTTGTAAGATAAAGGTAAATCATTTCTTACAAAAATAAATTTAAAAACATGATATTTTAAAATTTGTTCATATTTCAAATGAATTTTACATTGTCAAATATTTAAAAGTATTTTCCGTAATAATTAAGTAAAAGTTCATTAACTCTAAAGCCAATTATTGATTAACTGATTAATGAAGCGACTTTGACACAAAGGATTATAAAGTCTTATAATTTTGATAAATTATACAGAATTTTGTATATTAAATCTGTTATTTACACCTTTTAAATGAACTACATTTTTTAATATTTATCATAGATTATAAAGAAGATTTTTTCTAGATGTACTAGGGCAAGTGATCAAGCAATATCTGTACATCCAAATCAGGGCATCGAACCCGCCAAAAACTGGGATCGGTTTAGGTTCAAGTAAATTTGTTTTTTGAGAAATGGGTTCGGGTGCGGTTCTGGTTCAAGCATTAATAAAATTTGCGGTTTTGTTCGGGGTTCAGGTTCTGTTCGATTAAATGAAAATTGAATTAAAGTTTTTTTAAATGACAAACAAATAAAAATAATTTAAAATGAAAAAATATTTTTAATATTTTTTTATATATTCAAACATTTAAATTTACCGCAATAAAAACAGTTCAATATAGTTATTTTATTTAAATATTAAATCTGTCTATTGTCTGTTGATTCATTTGTTTCTCTGGTTTATTCTTGCATTAAAGTATTCGTACGCGTGCTAGCGTCGGTCCTCAGTTTTCAATGTTTTTGTGACGTGAAATGAGTGTTTTCGTAGCTATTTACGAACAATTTGAACGTTTTATTTATTATTATAAACTTTATCAAGTGTTTTATGTGATATTTATACTATATTTGTTTATTTAATATTGAAATGTGGTTATGATCCGTGATCCGTAGCTTGCAGTTCAAGGAAAGAAGCAAAGACAGACTTCGTAAAGGTTAGATATTGTATTTTGTTTTAAAATTTGTTTATTATAAATGTTTTCATAAAAATAACAATATTTCCATAGCTTATTTCATTTAAAACTATATATTTTTAAAGTAACAAAAGGATAGGTTACATTGACACGAAAATACGTAGCAGTAGGTATACGATAAAAGTTTAATGAATGTTTGGAGAGTCTATAATATAATATATTTTAATTCAGAATTAAAAGCAATATTTGGTATATTAAACATAAAATATAGACAAATATACAATTATTTTATTTACTTGTAGAGTAATAATTATTGAAAGTATTATTATTATTATTATTATTAGAAAAATTATAAACCAGGGCATCGAACCCGCCAAAAACTGGGTTCGGTTTAGGTTCAAGTTAATAAGCATTAATAAAATTTGCAGTTTTGTTCGGGGTTCGGGTTCGGTTCGACTTAATAAAAATTGAATTAAAGTTTTTTTGAATGACAAACAAATAAAAATAATATAAAATGAAAGCCGCAATTTTTGAATTTTAATACCCGGTTCGGTTCCAACTCGGATTCAATTGAAAAATATAACTGTGGTTCGGTTCTGGGTTTGGGTTCGGTATAATGTTACGGTTAGGTTCCGGTTTTGGTTCGCTTCAGGTTTGGGTTCAATGCCCTGATCCAAATAGTATAGTGAGAGTTGTTTTTTTTTTACATAAATATGTAGTACTATAAGTATACAGGCTGCACAGCATGAAATATCAAAATGGCAAAATAGTAAATATAATATTCATTTTAAAAATAAACCAGATAAAACTTAAAAATTTAATTTGTTAAAAAAAATGTAATCAGTAAAGTTTTGATCAAATATGTATGTATTATTATCTTATTTTACAGTTACTTATTCAAGTGTTGTGTGTGTTTTTTTAAATTTAAATAAATCTGAAGTAAAAGGTATTTCAATGCAAATAAAAATATTTTTATTTATATCTAATGTTCATGTGAAAGCATAGATAAAAATTAGAAATCTGACCAAAATAGAAGTAAAAATAGTAAATATAATATTCATTTTAAAAATAAACCAGATAAAACGATAATTTATATTTCATAGAATTACTTTGAATTTTTTTGAATTATTGTTAGAAAAATTATCATTACTTTGAATACTTTTTTTTAAGAACAAAATTTATAATCATAGATAATAATTCAATTTGTTAAAAAAATATGAGCAGTAAAGTTTTGATCAAATACATGTGTATTATTTACTTATTTTACAGTTGGTTATTCAAGTGTTGTGTGGTTTTCTTAAATTTAAATAAATTTGAAGTAAAAGGTATTCCAATGAAAATAAAAATATTTTTATTTATATCTAATGTTCATGTGAAAGCATAAATAAAAATTAGAAATCTGACCGAAATAGAAGTAGGTAATCGCTGAGAAAATTGAATCTTACAAAAGTAATGATCTAGAAACTAATCCCCAATATATAAATCACAACTGTAAAATAATTAACTACATTGGTAATGAAATTCTGTTTCAATGTTATTATATTTATCAAATTCAATATCAGTACCAACATTCGAATTATTAGCCCAATTATCATCATTTTTGTAATACGGTTTCCTAATTTAAATAATTAAAAAACAGAAGTTATAGATGCTATTTTTATAGATTCATTTAACAGAAATTTTATTATATTTTACTTGCACAGTTTTATATCTTCGATTTTAACATAATATGTATTTTTATTTAATATTAAGACATATTTCAGATAAATTAATATACTCGTAATTTAATCAAAACGTTATCCTACATGAATTAAAATTTTGATTATTCTCAAAATGACATGCTAAACTGTAATAATTACATGCATAAATATATATGAAAATGGATTTGCATTTTGATGTCAAATTGGACTGAAAACAAATAAATAGCTACAGCTACAAATGAGACCAACTAAAAATATTATTATTATATTATTCTGTCGTAATACCGTTATATTTATAATTTTTGCAACATAGTTAACGATTCACATACAACTAATATTTATATATATATATTTTTAATTTTTTATACATAAATTACTTTCCTAATTTAAATTATATCAAATTATAAATATTTCATTTTCATATTTTCGTGTTTAATGTTTATTATTGTAGAAAGTTGAAATCATATTATCATTTAACATCATATGTAATGTAATGTAACATAACTTACAATACAAAAAATTAAATATGAAATTATGTTCTTGTAGGTAACATAAAATGTTCAAATCCACATATTTGCTTTTTTATGGTCAATATAACAATTGTATTCCTGTCTAATTCAAATTATTTTATACACCTAACATAGTCATGCTTAAACATCAATTTTTTTAACATTTACATTCTATTATAAAGTGCGAATCCTAAGTATGTGCTTGTAAAATTACAAGAAAACGACAAAAGCTAAAAGTAGTGGAAGATTTTTCCAATGGCTTGTGCATCAAAAACATTCGAGCACATCAAAACTACAAACCATATACCATGATAAAGAAGTAGGTACATCAATGAAATGTGTAGCAGGCGATAAAAAAATAATTTAAAATTGGTTTATGGGCAAGTTGAAATATTGTAAAAGATTACTGTTTTCATACAAGCGTCTTCCATTTTTTTTATCGTGCGACTACAATAATAGATCAAAACATAAAAAATTAAATATTGCTAAAGGATGAAATGGTGCTTCGCTACTAGTAGATAGTTATTCTCATAATTAATTAAATATTTATTAACAAAAATTCTACTGAATAAAAATATGAAAAATACTAAAAAGAACAGTATATAATTTTAACTAAATTAACTTTTTTACAATATATATATATATATATATATATATATATATATATATATATATATATATATATAATGTGTTCTTTATACTCCGATGTGTAAAGTTGGTGCTTTACACATTGCAAACAGGGTGTAAAATAAACGATTTTCATATTTTATTTATTTTACACATTACATAGCTACTACCACCATATGGCATTTAGTTGTCTTACCTAAATGTTTTTTCTCTACATTCATGTTGGTAATAGTGACTGAGTACTGCGGTATTCAACTTCAGATCTGTTATCCGTCAAATGTGAACTCGGTTTTTGGTGTGTTCAAATTGTCGTCTGTACCTCTGTCAACTTTCTAATTTGGTTCAAGGTCGTATAAAAAATCTTGTATGCAACTTAAGTGTATTTGTATGCAACTTAAGTAGACTTGCATGCAACAAGTGTAAACAAGTTTTATGACATTCGGTGAATAATGTCTGTGTTTACACTCTTGTTGAATAAATAACTATTATTTAATTGTTTCTTTTAAGTGTACAAATAAGTCAAATATCTGATCTGTTTTTAAAATACAATGTACTCTGTTATACAACTAGGTATATTAGGGCTGGAACGGTGCAAAATGGAGTACTGAAACTTTTTTCTTAAATACACTGGAGATCAAAGAAAACACGGGCCACTTAAAAAAACATATATTTTCAGATTCAAGATATTAGATATGTTGGAAACTATATTAAACTACCAACAACTATCTGTCTGGTTTATTAACAACCTAAATAGTTTAATCATATGAATGAAGTTACGGTTTTTATTTAAAGAAAATAGCAACATTGCCCTAAAGAGGTGCAAATCAAAATTCCATATTATTTCATACTTAGAAGTTATTTTTCAAAATAAAAATAGCAACATTTTTTTATTTATTTATCTAGTCACCTACATATTTTTTAGGAAAAACAAATACATTTCAAAAACGGACTACTAATGAATAGGGCCCTAATTTAACCGACTTATCTTTTTTTTAACAAATTCATTGCACTACGTTTGATAATACTGAAGTGGCCCTGTTATTTTTATTCGCCAGTGTATTTGGAATAAAAGTATAAATTAAGCAATTAATTAAATTTATTAAAAAAAATCTAAAATTCTTACAAAAATCGTTAGAATTTTGTATATCATAAAATTAATTGATAAAAAAAATAAAAACAATGCATTACTACTGATGTTTTGTTAGTTTAAACATTATTTCGATGGAGTTGTTCGTTCCGGTCCTTTTGGTTTTAGCAGAACACCTCAGTATGAATCGAAAACTAAATACTGAAAAAAACTACGAGTAACGATTTTGTGACCAACCATTAATAAAGAAATATTTAGGGTTATTAAAATCCCAGAAGAAAACATCATCCAAGGTTATCCTAATTAGAAAATATTATTGAAGATATTGGAACATACTATTTGTGTTACGAAGGGGAAAATTGGGATTAAAATTTATAAAAATTGTCAAAAAAAATAATGTAGCGTGTTTTGCTAAATGAATATCTAAACTATAAAAAATTTGATAAATAAAATCAAAGATATGGTAT
This sequence comes from Ophonus ardosiacus, assembly GCA_943142095.1. NCBI lineage: Eukaryota > Metazoa > Arthropoda > Insecta > Coleoptera > Carabidae > Ophonus > Ophonus ardosiacus. Next base: position 42,630,946 of record OW964833.1, on the reverse strand, counting down.
TACTTATACAGAGTGAATACATATAAGAAACCGTAACATAGGCGTTTTTTTTTTTTAATTATTATCTCTCCCGTAAAACTTTATGCAGTAATTTATACAGAAAAAATTTAAATATTTTGTAACCAACATTTTTATTTATATCTTTGGTGAGCTAATAAACCTAATTTAGAAATGTAATAAAAATAGTTTTAGTACCTTTTATATAAAAAAAAAAATAGTGTCGCATAAACTATCCAGGATATATACAGGGAATTTATTTTAACATGCAACATATGGCGAATCATTGCCATGGTTACTCACTATTGTCAAAAAATGACAGCAATGTAATATTTGTCCATTTTAAAATGTAACATACAAAATTTGTAGTTTTGTATTATCAAAACTAATCTCCAATAAATTAGCCTACAGACGATTAACAAATAATCAAAGCATGAATTTTGTACATCTTAACAAACTTTAGCTTACAATAATCATAACTTTCATGTAATAAATGTTAAAAAAATATCCCCAATCACTCTGAGGCAATATTCTAGTCGGTCGTAATAAGAATTGACACCATTTGTGATGTGTTTTGGAGGTATCTCCTGTGCTGCAATGCTATTTATAATGTTGCATTTTAAAATGGGCAAATATTACATTGCTGTCATTTTTTGACAATAGTGAGTAACCATGGAATTGATGAACTATAATGTTGTATTTTAAAATAAATTCTCTGTATATATATATATTGTGATATTTCAGTTAATTCGATGATTCGGTTACTAGAGAAATATTAAAATTAAAAATTCAGATTTCTTTTGTTAAACACTATACGTATAAAGCACCCCATAAAGTATTACGGAAAAATAATATTTAAAAAAAAACTTGTTACAAACCCGCCTGACACTTTCTCGTATTCAACCTCTATGTACAAAATACTATTTAACAAAAATGTGTGTATGTGTATGGAAAACTATTTGAACTCCGGCATGGTTATTAAGTCTGCATGTTTAATGTAATTTATAGTAGAAAAGTTGCATTCATTAATATTATCATTTTCTGAAAACTTATTTTATAATGGGTAAATTTATAAACTTTAAAACATTATTGTTTGTAAATATTTTAACTAATTTAATATTATAACAAAATTAAAATTTCTATTATTACATTTGTTCGTAGGTATATATTTTATTTTTTCTCTTGAAATATGTATAAGTTACAGTAAATGTAGTTCGTGGGATAATGTACACATTGTCGGTAAATATAGAAACGTGTTCAAAACTACTTTTTTCTTGCAATTAAACCAAACACAACAACCACAACCGCACCTAAAACCCAAAAGACACTCTTGAAAAACACGGGGTGAGTTTTGTGCGTGAGGTGAGGTTGTAAGCGAAAACAATTTTTTGCGAATTTCTAAATTTGCCGAGCAATGTGCACATCATCCCACTATCTACATTTAGTGTAACATAACCATTAAACTGTTTTCCGAAATTAAATTCATATCTTTCTGGAACCTAATACTTTTATTTTGTGAGTTGGTTGTCATATTTTATTTATATTTATAATTATTTCCATAAAATAAAATATACTGACATACTGTTCGTTAAAATGATTTAAGGGAATATAAAAATTTTATATTGTCATGTTTTGAAATATTTTGAAACACATTTTCCACTCCTGCATTTAATATATAGATGGAAGAATAAATTGATGATGAAAGTGACGAGAGAAAATAAGAAGCGATTTGATGAAATGTGGTGCGAAAAGTTGACAAATTATTTTGGTGCGAATAAGCGACAGTTTTTGATGAATGTATAGATACCACGGTGTGGTCGAGTAGTGAGGACTGTGAAGATTGCAATTAGTAAGTTGTGAAATGAATCAGACGTGAGGAAGAGCAGGTGCAATGGTGCAAGTATTTTATAAGTTTGCGTAGAGCGGAGAATGACAGCAAAGGTATTAAGAAAAGCAATGAAAGTGATTGTGTAAAGAAAAAACAGGGTTGGAAAAATCATGATAATTTTACAAATATCAAAAATTATTAATTTTTTAAAATTTTATTTCAATAATGTAGGTATTATTATTAATTATTACTAACATTATTATTATTATTATTATTATTATTATTCATATTATTATTATTCAATACCATTATTATCAATATCATTATCATCACCATTATTGTTATTATTATTATCATTAATATTATCATTATTATTATTATTATTATTATCATTATCATCATTATAATTGTTATTATCATTATTATTATAATTATTATTATCATTATCATTATGATTGTTATTATTATTATCATCAGCAATATTATTATTATTATTATTATTATTATTACTATTATTATCATTATTATTACTATTATTATTATCATTATTATCATTAATATTTTACATTTCTCTCTTTTTCAGGTTTTTAAATATGCAATTTGCACAACGACCTTTGCAGGTAAGTATATACAAAATTTTGGATATGAAAGGTAAATATGTAACATTACGTTTCATTTAATGAATACAATACGAACTATCTTTAATATTATTATTATTATTATTATTATTATTATTATTATTATTATTATTATTATTATTAACATTATCATCATTACATAACAGTTATTATCATTATTATTATTATCATCATCATCATTATTATTATTATTATTTTCATTATTATTATCATTATTATTATTATTATTATTATTATTATTATTATTATTTTTATTATTATTATTATTTGATAAGGGAGAGTATTCCACGTAATTGTAAGTCGCTAATAATCCGTGGGCGTTGCTTCGGTGCAATCTACTACTCTTGGTGGGACCGGTTCACGTATTACATAAAAGAAGTAAAATATTTCTAATTATAGTGCCGTTTTACGGAAATCCTACTAATCCTTAACATTCCTAAGACTGATTTTTTTTTCATGTCATGAACTGTACGTTCATGTTTACAAAATATATTCGTTTTTACACTGATCCATTTTGTTATTCTGTTGACGAATTTGAAAGCAAACTGATGTGTATCTGCTTCTTATGAACTTTTCTACGATGCTGAAAAATCGAATGAGATGTTGAAATATGAGGAGTGAAAATATTTAAAGTCTAGTTTATTTGTTTGAATTTTGTTTGAAACGCAGTGTGATTTCCTATGGCTGAGAAAAATTGTCATTTATTTATTTATTTTTTTGAAGACAAAGTCAATTCGATTGAAAGTACGAATTTTTGCTCAACAAGTTTGTTGAGTATAGTAAGAAAACAACCGAAAAAAAAATTAGGTTGAGCGTATTTTTTATCTGACAGATCAATTGATCAAATGTTTTCACTTCATATGATTGTAGAAAAGTCACACAAGACGGTGTTCTGTGGATTTAAAGGTGTAGGAAAGTGTTCTTTGAGATACTTTGCGAGATGTACGAGTACTCATGGATTACGGCGTGAATGGAAATGTGTTGGAAGCGATCCGAGCATAGTATGCTACTGTGCAAATTGATGGCAGGTTAAGTGACTTGTTTCGTGTAAATGTTGGTGTGGAACAAGGTTGTAGTACGTCTCCGTGGTAGATTAATAGGCGAGTATACATGGTGGTGACTGGAACTCCCGAATAATGTAATTTACGGCTTTTCTAATCATTTTAGGTTAAAAAGCTTCAAATAAAAGTTATAGAGCACAAAAATATACATCGGATCAATATATTTCAATTAGTAGATAATTATATACTTGAACAGAATTTACAAATAATAAAAATAAACTAACCTAGCTTGACAGATATATCGTTAATTTTTTGTTTCATTTCTACGGCTATTGCTATTTTAGGGGTGTTTTCGACATTTTCATTCCTAATTTCTGCCGTTACAAAACATGCAAAATAAATTTCGCTTATTGATTCAGATGTAGAATTATGCTCTATAACTTTCATTTGAAGCTTTTTAATCTAAAAATAATTATGGATGCAGGAAATTACGACAGAGTGATGATATGTGTAAGAAATATGAATAAGTTAATAAATGCAAGGTGTGTTTGTATTTTCGAGGTGGATTTATTGACTGAGTTCTAATAGATGTTAGGTTAGGTTACAAAATATTAAATTTATAAAAGTAATTAATTTATCATATCTAAAGATAATGAAAAATACACCCATAAGTAGTATGTCAATATAATTTCAAAACAGATGAAGAGGAAATATACACTTCATTTAATGAAAGAGTAGTTATGGATGTTTTACCTGCTATTAACACAATTTATTTCTTTATATGACAACAAATCAATAAACGCAAATCATCTCTTCTATTAATAGAAAATATTTAATAAAGACTTATATAAACGCTGTACGAGTAAATCATAATTTATTTTCGAATAATATTTACATCATAGTATTTTTATTTTCATTTATTTGTTAAAATGAATAAAATATTTCATGCGGAAAATTATTCCTCAATTGTTACATTATCATAGGGAAGTATTATTGAGGTTTCTATTTATAATATTTCACATTTTATATGTAAATTATAATTGGTATGCAATTAATTAAAACAAATAATAATGTAGGTACTTTTACCCTACGGATGAAATAAATATTTGTTTCAATTTGTTCCAGAATCATTTTTATGTATGTATGGTATGCAGGTCAGATTACAAAATTAGTTTTTTTATTTATATAAAACGTTTCTCATATTATTTAATTTTCAATGAGTTAATGCACTAAAATTTAAATGTATCACTGCATAATGAATTCTCTTTTCAAATTAACTGACGTTATCTATCTTAGAATATGTTTATTAACAGTTAATTTTTGTAAACGAACAATTTCTACATATATGTATATTTTTTTATTATAATTAACAATTTGCAGCAAATTTTCAATAAAATAGACACATTTAATACCAAATAATATTTTAAACTTCCAAACAAATTATTCTCATTAAAAGTTTAAATTAGGGTTCCGAGAATTCTTTCCCTAAAAAAAACTTAAAAGTAAAATATTAACATTTTTCCCAGTACTTATTAAGAACTGAATTTTTGTGTTAATATTAGCATGTTTAATTTAATTAAAAGCAGTATTAAATGAAACAATGAAAATATTAAATCAAAGATTTTGCTACTAAACATGTGTTTCAATAAAATTTATACTTGGTCTCCAAATACAGACTCACCATCTAAAAAAAAAAATTATAATGCCGTGTGACCAATTTTTTAAACCATATAATTAAAAAATAATATATCCATATTTGTTATAATTTATTAAATAGTAATGGAATACGAAAATACGGCATTGAAACGTCTGTGAGCTAAATAGATGTATGGTCGTATCTATCTCTTTCACTCTTGTTTCTTGTATTACTCGCGCCGGTGACACCACAGCATTTTTATTGCCGCATTTGTTGAATTCTATTACTATTTAACACATTTTAAAAAATTAGGGTGTTATTTTTCACTTTATATTAATAATATATTAACATTTTCATTAAATCTGAAAGTTACATACTCCATTCAATAATATTTCTATTATTTATTTAAAAAGATCAAAAAGCGTATTAAACTACTTTAAAAGTGACATTAATTTTATTTCTTTATATTTTGAGTAAAAAAAAGCTATAGAAATAATACACAAAACAGAACAAACTATCTGTCATATGTGTTCATTTATAACGTGTTTGTTTTATTTTATATATTTTTTCTAAATGTAATTGTTATGATATTTACCTAAAAATCTATTTATTTATCATTTTGTTATAATATTTTATAGCAAAAAATGCAAAGTTTAATGTTGAATTCAATTTTTCGGAAATAACCAGGATATTGCTTTTAAAATAATAAAAAAAAATAATATCCCTTAAGGTTGAACCAAGAATATTTAAAAAAATATGTACTTGATTTTATGACTTTTAATGTAATTTCTAAATATGTAACATAAATTCTAATGATAAATATATTATGTTAAAAGCGAGCCTGTATTTCGGAATACCTGTATATAATTTTTAATACAAAATATAAGTGCAGCATAACCTATAACTAATTTTAATTTTTACAATTCTACGAGAAATATAGATGCTATGGGGTTTATTAGTATTTACATAAATATTTAGCTGGGGTTTTCGCTAATGTACAAGCCATACCCTAACCTAAGAGAAGATATTTAGTAATTTATGAAGCATGAAGCTTGTATGTACAGTCTCGAGGAATAGCACCAGCAGATCTGAGATTACTATACGAATAATTTAGTAGATAAATGCTTAGGTCGCGCAGCATTCTGACGTATCCAGATCCACTACTGACTATTAGTCCTTGCTATATTTTTTTATGCTGCTGAGCGTGCAATGAAATCCTTGATAATTGATACTGTTTTAGTTTTTGTCGAATACAACAATAGGTAATATTTATCAAAAGCAAAGTAGCATAACTTAATACATTTAATAAGATCAATTTATTTTTCAATACTGAACGTAAATGAGTAAAAACATCTTAATTTCAAACTAGTGCCCAAGAAAAACATGCCGTCAGATAACCCAACAATCGGTTTAATGTTTTTAAATAATGGTTATTTAAATAATATAAGGAATAATGATGTTTAATTTTTAAATGATGTATATTTATTAATATCAAATAGGAAATGAAAACGATAAAACTTGACATTATGCAAATTGTCCATTTGACGTTTCTAGCTTTAATTTTATACATATTGTACCTATACACCAAATCGAGATATGCTAAATTAAAAAGTGTATGTCCGAGATCTATTATTGGTCCTTTATGTAAAGTATTTAAAACGCATTAGATACATTTATGAAATTTGCATATTTGTTAATTAAAATTTATAATTATTCCATCCATTGTTAAAATGTTATTTAAACAATTATGATTCATTGAAAAAAGAAAGTATTGTATTTCAAATGTTAATAATATATAATAATAATTGATGGAATTCATTACATTGTATTATGTTTTAAAGTAAAACAATTGGTGGAATTCATTACATTATATATGTTTTAAACTAAAACGGTTCTCTGATAAAAATATTTAGGCAACATTGTAATATTTGTCAAATAGTACGAAAACTGGAATCAAATAAAAAAAAAACATTATTCACAGAAGGACCTAATGAAGACCCATAATTATGATAAAAAAAAAAACTGATGAAAATGTCAAGCTACTCGTATATTAAAGCTAACTATGAATAATTTTTATATAAAGCGTAACACAAAGATCCAGTGAATTCATTATTTTTTTATGAACGAAACCATGGTAAATGAATTTAATATACCCATTGTTGGGTGTGTCAATCTGCTTTGTACGGAGATATCCGTAATGATGATGACATATTAGTACCGTGTGGTCGTCACCTTACGGGCACTCATTACTGGTGTGGAGAGTACACGAAATCACTTTTTGGCGTCGGTCGGGATCGAACCCCGGTCTCCAGATGAAACACCTCCACTTGTATATAAATTTATTTTCAATCACTTATCTGGATTATATCAATTAGGGTAAAATTGTTACTTTTAACCTAATTTTGCATTGATTGTTTATTTATTCCTTATATTACCATAATGTATCCTTATTTGACCAGTGGATATCTTTATCTTATTTTCCTGTAAAATATTTCCAAATTACCATCGAATCTCATTCTAAATTTGCTAATGTTGCTACGTACCTACTTAATATAGACTTAAATTCAACCAATGTTTCTAATAAATTCCTTGCTTTAGTTTATTTTTCGTAATATACTTTCAGAGTTTGTATGTATTAAAAATATAATTCTTTAAGCTATGTTTTTTTTATATTATTATTTTAATAAGTAAAATATTGTTGACATTTATATTTACTGAAAATAACTTCCCCATTAATATTTTTTATGGGGTCCCGTGGCTGCGTGCCTGAGTGTCTGGTCGCGAACCTGGGGGAACCGGGTTCGTTCCCGACCGGCGCCAAATATTTCCAATTTTAAAGGGCACAAAGTGACCCCTGTGGTGCACTCTCCACACCAGCTATGAGTGCCCGTGAGGTAACGCCTGGTAAGCGCCCACACGGTAAAATATATCTTCATCATTACCGATGTCTACATATGTGTAGATAATGGCACACCCAGAAATGGGTAATATGCCGTGATGATATATTTATTTATTTATTTATTTATTAATATATTTTAAATAAAATAAATGTATATTTATTAATACATTTATTTCGTGTTCATAGCACATATTACCTATTGTTGTTTTTCGAATAGAGTTAAAAGCCAATTTATTTATATTAAGATTTAATTTTATTGATGTACGTAACGCAAGGTCGATTTCTGTCTAGATTCTGGAAGTTGGAAGTTAATAGCGATTGGCACTCGTACAACGGGTCCATTTATTTTGTTATACCATTTATCTGGATCTATCTTGTCATTTAATTTACTGAAAGATTAGATAAAGTATTCAATTCTTTTTCTTTGTTTAGTTTCTTTTTTAATTTTTTGTACCATATAAAAAGGTCATTACAAGCATGTCTTATGAAAACGTGAATAATTTATGTTCTATGTCGAGGTATTGATTTTATTTTTATTTCTATAAAAAAACTTCAATTAGTACTTTTATCGGTTCAATTTAGCGATGCATATTAATGTAGTACACATTATTGTTACGTGTATGTTAAATGTACAGAAAAATACGAGAATTAATGACAAAAGTTTTACATGGGATAACAGTTTTTATTCAAAAATTTTTAATTTATGTTTTGGTCACCGAAGAATATAAAAATTTAAAATTAAATTTTATATAAAACAGTTTAAATCAGAAGAATCAGAAGGCCTTAAAAATAAAACTTAACATGAATGGGAAAGTTTAACATATTATCATTGCTTATAATTGTTGCAATTATTTTCTTTGTAATACATTATTTAAGTCCGTTAGAAAAGTGCACTTTTTATGAAAATAGGTTCATAAAATTCACACATTAAAAGGGTGAAATAAAGTGCACATTTTTAACACAACGGTCGAAAAGATAAAACGCTACGGCAGTTTTTTCCCGCTTTTATTGTAGACGTAAAAACATTTGTATGTAACTAGACTAAAAAGTATCTAATTTCGTTCATAGGATATGAAGCACTATTCGTAAAATAAGTTTATACTTTTCACTTATGTTGCATAAATAACTATTAATAGACAATTAAAATTGAAATAAATTCTACTAAAACTGTATGAAAAATATAACGGCAACAATTATAAGCAGAGATTACCTTATCACATTCATATTGTGCTTTATTTCCATGGCCGTCTGATTTTTGACGATATTGTAACATTTTATTTCTGAAATATTTCGTATGGGGTGCCGTGGAATCGTGCCTGAGTGTCTGGTCGCGAACCTAGGGGAACCGAATTTTAAATAGCACAAAGGTGACCCCTGCGGTGCACTCTCCACGCCAGCAATGATTTTCCGTGAGGTGACGCCTGGTAAGCGCCCGCACGGTACAAATATGATAATATATACAGGGTGGAAACGAACTTAATGTCATAAATTTAAGCGTGAGTAGTATGACATGTGTAGAATACGAAACTGAAAGAATTTTTATTTTTAATTTGAAAAACGAAAATTCGACTTTTGTTAAGGAAACTTTTTTTTGCTGTTATTTTAATTCATATTTCATTAAAAATATGTTTATCAAAAATACATTCAAAATTAGTTGTATTATTAATAATTAAAATAAATTATTCTTTATTTGCACCGAAAATAATTGTGTAATAGTGTGTGACAAGTGATTTTTGCTCTGCTCTTGTTAAAAAAATGTATTCTAATTCTGAATTAGTGGATATGTTGTTGATTTATGGTGAAGTGGGACAAAACGCGGTTTTAGCAGCAGGTCTGTATGCCGAACGGTATCCTGGATTATTAAACAAGAAAATCATATGCACCTGGCATGTAGTGTCTCATTAATTCAACGTAGTGCATTGTGTGTAGCTGTGGGAGGTGACAATTTTGAACAATATTTATGACTTTTGTGTTTATTCTTCAATTGATTTTTAAGTTTTTTTCTTATTAATATTGTTACATGAAAAGTTTCTAGTATTGTTGCTATTTATCACTTAATCCATTCAGTTTTTTTTTTTTTTTAATAAAAATAATTTTGCGAAGTATTAACATTAATCTTTGATATGGTTCATTGAACTTTCAAAATAAATTACGTTAGAAATAATTAAGTATTAAAGTTGTCAGTGGTCCAGTGGTACCAAAAATGTTAGTTTAATGAGAAGTACCCTTAAATATGCGAATTTTGCATCCTGTATTATCCTAATATTTAATCAATAAAATCTAGTCTCTAAAATTTAATTGGATTGAATGTGTCACATCAAATGCACAACTAACTGGATTAAAGTTTTATGGCTTTATTAGTTCACTTTAATTTTACCCATAGTTTTCATATTCATAGTTGTTATAATACAAGTACTCTAAAACAGTATACAAGCTTTTTATGGATGTACAAGGATTTCATATTACGCCGCTAGTATATAAACCATGCAGATTTTTTCATTGCAAACTTTTACTTTAAAATTTCTGTTAGTTGCAAAGTGACTATAAAGTCTGTATTGTACATTGTACTCAACATAGAAAATGTAAATAAGGTGCACATAAAACGATAAGTGTGGTTTGATTATTAACAGCAAGTCAAAACTGAAAACGATAGTGATACGAGCAGCATTTGAGTGTAAAATGAGGAGGTTAGGTAAATGGAGTGTCAACTCATTTGGTGCCAATTCGTTCTAGATACTTCTCTTTTTACAATATTTTTATGATAAGCAAAGAAAAAACAGCTGGGACCGAAGGATCAGTTTGGAAAATGTAACAAATGAATATGTATCATGTCACTTTAAAAAACTTAAGTACACAGATCGATATGTGAATTTGTAATAATAAATTGAGTATCAAATTAGGTACACTCAATTTTCTACGTTGTAATTATTATTTTGAAATTGTTTAATAACAATAAATAGAGTGCAAGCAGTCATGTAACTTTGCTGTCCTTAAAAATTATTAAGGAGTTCCTGACACTTCCAGGCCAGTGGCTATGAAAGGAAGATTGTTTTCCGGGTTGCTAGGCTGTGGTCTAATAAAGTTTCGCACAATATTGTGTTGGATACTTTCGGAGGTTTGTTGATTTGTTGCAGGATTTATAAATCCTTTTTTGTCACAGTGACAATACAACGTGAAAGTTATGAATGATATATGAATAGAACAGAGATCGCAGATAGCCGTCGTGGTGGAAACTAAATGCCTGTAATTTCGTTTTATTAATAGAAATTTTGTCTATTACAATTTATTTCATGCTCGCCTGCAACGAGAAATAATTTTAAACAACCTAGAAACAAAGCTAACATAACATGTATGCCTACTTTGAAGAAAGCAACAATCAAATTATCCAAAACACCCGATAAATAAATGGTTGCTTCATAATTTTGACATTGTATTATCACTCTTACAAAAATGAATATAAATTGTAAAATAAGTCCACCAACCTCTAAAAATGTCCAGCACAATGTTAAGCGAAACGTTAGTTTCTAATTCTCTTACTAGACCACTGTCCAGCAAGCCTTAAAAGAGTTATTCTTTATTCTATTATTATTCTTATGAAGTTAGTCACGAAGTCTAATAATGGGAAAGCCATTAATTTTTTGTTAAATATTTTATAAAATGAACAGTTGTAAATAAATGATTTTAAAAAATTATAACAAAGCAAAATAAGGAAAAAACTGGCACGGGGGCTGCGATTTTACCGGGAGTTTATTTTATCAGTAAACATAGGGTATATCATTGCCATAGTTACGGTATGAATGTTTGACAGCAATGTATTGAAGCGTTTATTTTATGAGTAAACATAGGCTTTTAACATGGGAAGCAGTTTTTGGTAAATACAAAGGTCTGGCAATAAATCAAGCCATGCTATTGAACATGATAATAGTACATTACATCTTGTACATTATGTAATATTAATTACTTTAATAATATTGCAAAAATTACAATAAATTGTAAAAATTGTCAAATAAATCATTGTTTCAGTTTTTTATTATGCAATATGAAAAGACTTCCGAATGTCTCCGTAGCGCAGTGGTCATAACACTTGCATTGTTATTGCATCAATATTTTGATTATTATAATCAATTATTCTCAATTATTTTCTCTTTATTTATTACAATGTTATTATTGTTTTTAAATGATTGTAATATGGAAATATAAACTGATTTTTAAAAGTTCAACAATTTTTATGTAAAAAAATAAAATAATTACCCCAATGGGGAATCGAACCCCAACCAAAAATTTCAGACGCTAGTGTTATGACCACTGCGCCACGGAAACATTTGCAAATATTTTCATATTGCATAATAAAAAACTAAAACAATTATTTATTTGTCAATTTTTGTAATTTATTGTAATTTTTGCAATATTATTAAAGTAATTATTATTAAATAATATACAAGATGTAATGTACTATTATCATGTTCAATAGCATGGCTTGATTTTTTGGGGGACACTTTGTATTTACAAAAAACTGCTTCCCATGTTAAACGCCTATGTTTACTCATAAAATAAACGCTTCAATACATTACTGTCAAACATTCATACCGTAACTATGGCAATGATATACCCTATGTTTACTGATAAAATAAACTCCCGGTATATGATTTCAAGGACAGCGAAATCACGTGACTACTTTTGCCCTGCATCAAATGAGTTACAAAAAACTTGGTGAGCTGGTGATGTAATTTTGTAAAATGTTAAACACAAATTTTTTGATCAGTGCATCATGAATTGGAGCAAGTAACTGGAACGAACTGACGTTGTCGAGTTTTGCATACACCGTGTCAAGAAGGCATAGGCATAGGCATAGGGGTTTGAAGGTTTCAGATAGAGGTACAGGTACAGGACAATTTGTACCTGTTTGAAATTAGTCATGACTCCATTGAAACGAAGCGAATCAGCAGCAATGTTCGCTATAGCGATCCCCCCATCTACATGGTCCCTGAATTGAAGCTGCCTGAGGGAAGTTGAAGTAGTCGCGCCTCCAGCTCCAAGGCCACGGCCACCGTACGTGGCTGGCTCGGGCTGCGACCGCTGTCGTATCATACGAGCCCCTGCCATACTCGGCACAGGCCCCACGCCATACATGCCCTGACCATGACCATGACCATGACTCACTATGGGTGCTGGCGCCGAGATGCACGACACCTGTCCCATACAATCACACACAGTCAGACATTACACTACTAACTTTCATTCGTCATTCCTCTCCATCGTTACGAGTACAAAATCATACGAGGCCAGAATAGAGGAGCACATACCATACAGTTAACTATGGTATAATTTAATTCAAGATCATTTCTTTGACTTTTATAATCCCTGCAATTTTGACTACAATAGAGAAAACCGCATATAGTGAACTGATAGCAATAGAAAATAGGTTTTATTTACAAGCTCTTTCGATTCATAATCGCTTACACGACGACTATAGGTGTGTTCGGTAAATCATACGGAGTTGGAGTATTTACGGAGTGGTGTTGGAGTGGAGTGGGAGTAGAGCTGGAGTTGGAGTAGATCGAGGGAACAAAGTACACTCCTTTATTTGTGATTAACCGAACGAGTAGAGTCAAAATTTTGGTGCACGAATAAAATAACCTCCTTTTTTGACAATCTGATATACTGCACTGCTAAAAAAAAAAAAATAATGAACCATATAGAAGTTATTCAGTTTGGTATTATTCTTTAATGATTCTGAAGAAAGTATATATTAGAAAAGGTACAGAATTCTTACCATTCCGACATATTGTGCCTAGTTATATTACAAAACAATATTATAAATATAAAATAATTGTGTATAATACAATATTTCAACATAAAAATACAAAATGATCTGACAGATGTCAAATAAAACAAAAAAAACTCCATGTATGCTTGCATATCGAGGTTGGGCTTATGAAGTTCACACTTTTCACTCCACTTGACTCCATTCTGCATTTGCCGAACGCTCCATTTTAAGACGCTTATCACTCTATGTAATTACCGAACGGTGCTAGGAGTGTACAGAGTGAAAAGAGTGAACAGAACTCATTTGCCGAACGCACCTTATATAGAGAGTTGAACTGGAAAATTTACAATTCGTAGAAATTTTTCTAGGTATACTTACAAGTAGTGGTGGGATCCGGATCCGGATAGTTTCGGTTTCGGATCCAAAAATATCCGGATATCCGGATAATTGATTGTTGATTTATCCGGATCCGGGTTTTGGATCCTGATCTGAGAATCGGATTTTGGATCCAAATCTGAGTATTGGATTTTGGATCCGGTTCGAAATATAAGTATGAGTATCGGATTTTAGATATGGAATTTCAGAATCCGCATCGGTTCTCGGATTCGAATATTCTCAGTATTGAACCCGATGATAATATTTGAATGTATAAGTATTATCATGGAATTTTGGTTTGATATAGTTAATAGAATTGGATCCAGAATTAAAATCCGGATCCGGATCCGTAAACAAAACATCGAATCCGGATTCAGATCCGAATCCAAAAGGGATCCGGACTCAAATCTGGATCCGGATCCAAATCCGAATTAAATTTACGGATATCCGCTTCAATATCCGAACATCGGATATCCGAGGAACCGGATATTTTGAGATCCGGGTACTCGGATCCAAGTTTTGCCGAATCCTCACAGCACTACTTACAAGAGCCCTCGAGTAACAGCATCCAGCGAAACAATTTATTAGTGGTCGTTCTTGCAAGGCATTTTTACTAAGAAAATTTTCACAATGAGTACTTCTCAGGTCAATTCTCTATATAGTCGTTGTGTAAGCGATTGAGAACCGAAAGAGCTTGTAAGTAAAACCTATTTTCTATTGCTCTAAGTTCACCATATGCGGTTTTCGCTATTGTAGTCGAAATTGCAGAGATTATAGAAGTCAAAGGAATGATCTTGAATTAAACTATACAACTAGCGAATGAAAGTTGACTTTTAAATTATTTTATTGATATAGTTTCTTTTCAAAACTTTGCCCTATGATTTAAGAATTTATACAAGTACCCATTTAAATACTGAACTAGTAAATCCCAGAAATACATTACTATGTCTTGCTGAAAATAGATGGATAACTACGGTACCTGCATAGTAGCAGAATTTAAAATATTTTAATCATTTTTCGTTTATTTTGATTTTAACATAATATTTCGACTTTTAAACTTTTTAGTTTGACAATTCTATGAAATAGGCTTATTTTTAATTTCATCTAAGAGTAGTTCCGACTGGAGGGTTGCTTGCACCTGAGACGAACGAATCACAATTCGCGGAATTAAAATTATTAAATACATCTCTGAATCCTGTGGGTGAGATCATTTTAAATGGTTCCTAATATTCCATTGGTAAGGAATACAATTCTAGTCTTCTCTAACAGAATACATAAAGGCCAGTTTCCTTCCAAATTCAAATCACAAGACAAAGTTATGAAAAGAAACCACATCAATAAAATAATTTAAAAGTCAAATTTTATTTGCTAGTTGTACTATAACATTCAATCGAATAGTCAGCATCAAAAACTGTTACATCGAAAACGACCACGCCTCCTCCACTGTCTATTTCAGCAAATCAACCAAATGTATGAAATTTCTATTATTCTACTAACATTGAGATTTCTTCCACTTTTTCTTAGAATAGATTTCAAATTCTACTGATATGGAGCAATAAAATTCGTGTCCTAGAATTTCTATCATTTTTAATTGACATCTCTTTGTTTATGTCTAATTATCTATGTTTGAAATGTTGGGTTATAATCATATTTGTAATAATTATACTTACCCAGTTTTAATAGAATTTGAAATCTAGTAGAATTTAAAGTTACAAAATCCCAGATACAGTGGACCAGGTTTTTGTCAATCTTTCGGTTTTTCAATGCGATGACTATACGATAAAGTTGTCAATTGTAAGACATACTCCGGAAAACAATAGTTTTGACCTATTTGATCTGTGGCATCTGATCCGTGAACCTAATTTCGGGGTATATGATCCGTCTCTACCTGACTATTTGGTTTCAAATAAGCTGTATGCTTTAATTACAGCGTCGGCTTATAAAAATAAAGTATTTTTCTTATCCTATTTTTTTGAAGCAAAACATATTAGATATATGAACCGTTATGTATTATAGTGGTATAAGTAAGGTTGTAAATAATTAGTTAGCAGCACATGATGTCATTCTTTTTTTATTGAAATAGTGTAGCAAATCATTATTTTACATTGTGACTAACACATGACATAGTTATTTACGTCATATGTTATTAACTCACTTTTTACAAAAACTTGACTTACAATATTGTAATGTTCAGCTCAAATGTAAGTACGGCTATAACAAATTTAATAAATTTATATTAAGTGATAGGTATAGTATTTATATCTACTTAAAAACTAATATAATGTATGTGTGTATGAATGTATGTATGTATGTATTGAAAATATTGTCAAGAACAGACAATTGAAACTTGCACAAAATGTTAAAATATATACTGCATTCTAAATAATTACTTCAATATAAGTAATAGAACATAAATTTATTATATTTTTTACGGTCGTTCTCATGTTTAACTTATATATTTTGCCCGCTGAAATAGATTTACAAAAAAATATTCTACTTCTGTGATCCCCGCAGGCAATAAAGCATCAATAGCTTAATTTTGGAAGCCAAAAGTTAGGTAAAGACGAATCAGATACTAATAAAATTAACTTGCGGATCAGATGTTACAGATCAAATAAGACTTCACCAAAAAGGGCCGGCAATAAAATTGTCCCAACAAAATAATTTCCTTCAAAATCACTATAAATAAAAAAAATATTAAATTCAATTTTTAAAAGTTGTTTTGTCGGGCCTGCTTTATATTAGGCTTTTAAATGCACCATACAAATGTATAGTACAATTATTTTGTGAACACAAATAACAGAAATTAATGTCTAGTTATTACAATATCATTTACTACTACTTACTATTAATCATTAATCGATGTCACCTGAACCGAAATAAAAGAAAAGGTTATTGTGATACCTACGTCCAGCTTTATCATTTTAGGATTTCCATTTTCTTATGTTAAATAATATTGCGTCAAATTTAGAGTACCTACAAATAAGTGATTCCTTGGTTTTAGTGACAACGGGTTCGTTCATGATAAAATAATTATTATAAATTAATGTTGAAGAGAATTAAATTTTGTATCTATTTTGGATTGATGAAAAACATGAAATTACTTGCAAAATTAATTCTTTGCAGTATTAATTTTCATTATTTCTATAAAATATAAGGATTCAGAGTTAACTAAAAATTAAAATTCCTAATGTTCAATACACAATTTTATGGATACATAAGAATATATAATTAAAAATAAGAAATATCATATTTCTTTATATGAGTGGTTAAGAACAGGAAGGTAAAACAGAAGATTTAAAAGATTAAACACGTCGACATTTATTGACGCGAAGAGTTTTTTGAGAACTTTATTACCTACGTTTATTAGTATGGCGAACGAGTACAAAGAGTAATTTAAAAAATATAGAATGTTGCCAAGTTACAAACTAAGCGTTTCTACGGAGCGAGAAGCTTTATCAATTAACACGAAGTTAGAACGTATACTCGTACACGAAATGCCTTTTGCACTTTTCTAATTAATTGAATAGTAAATTATTAATAAAGCATAGAAGAAAGAGGAATATTGACTAAAGATTATATTATTTGTTCTTTTTTTCCTAAGTAGCTTAACTTTGTTTTCCAATAATTACAAAGCTTAGAAGAGAAAATACATAATTTATTTTGTATTGCTTCTTATTACAATTATAAGATATAACCTTTTTTTGTAAAATCACATTATTTTAATTAAACCAATTACGTACAATATAATTTTTTCTGTCAAAACAGTGGTACATCTCACCGAAAGTTGCGTAATAAATAAATTTAAGTTTAGGAACTAACACGTTGAATGTTTCATAAAGTGAAGTAGGCCATAGGTTCCAATAATTGATGTAACGTCATATTATAATGAGGTAATAAAAATTTCTGGATTGCAGTCACAAAATTTTATTTAAATTCTCGGGTCGACCGGTTTCGATCTCCACATGAGCCTTCCTCAGGAGATGAGAATTAAGAAAAATTTAGATACATGGCAAAAAAAGTATCAATACTTTACTTAAGTAGTTCCATGGGTGTGGTTCACGTAGAACATTTGTTCTTAGTGTTTTATATAATTTATTTTATTTATTTTTTTATCTTCTGACGAAATCCATGTGCTTTATGTTGCACTTACGTTTTCATTTTTTTGCCATGTATCTAAAATTTTCTTAATTCTCATCTCCTGAGGAAGGCTCATTTGGAGCTCGAAACCGGTCGACCCGAGAATTTAAATAAAATTTTGTGACTGCAATCCAGAAATTTTTATTACCTCATCACTATATCCAGTCAAGGAACTTTTTCTATCATCGTCATATTATAATTTTATCGACATTAGTTGGACGCTTCGGAACATAAATTTGTCCATCATCAGCATAAAAGTAATTTAAGTACTACTATAAATATAAATAGAGTGCATTTGTTCTAAATCTTAATATTTTCTGTTGGTATTAATTTATTCGCTGAACGACACGAAGCTTGCTAGATTAACTTCATCTTGAATTCACTCAAAGTCATGTTCACATGAATATTACTTGTTAAACACAATGAAGTCGAACACGATCTTACATGAAGGAAACTAAGGGCGTATGAATATGTAAGTACATTGCCAAAACTAAAGCGCATCCTAAAGTTACATGTAACACAAGATTTATCTCGTGACAAATTGGCATTTAATTAAAGACTTTTAAATTAAGACATATGATTCTTTGTTCATAGTCTACTCCGAGTTAGGGTTTTTTAACACATTGTATTTATACCGTTATTTTCAAAACAAGAGTAAGATAAAAGACAAAGTACGAAACACAACAACAAATTCATAGCACTAAATAAGGGTTATACAGGCACCCACCTTTACTTTGATGTAAATTACTTTTATCTTATATATTTTGAAAGTGTATTTAATGAAAGAAAAAAAAATATGTAGAAATTTCGGGAACAATATAATAATCACGAAATGGGATATTCCACTCAAATTTTTTTGTTATTTTAAATAAAACTTCATTCAGTTTTGAAGCAATTCATAGTATTAAAAAATCTTAATTGTTCCTAGTTTAACAGTATTTTATTTTCGAGAAATCAGTGTAACGTCACATTTCCCCTATACTTGTCTTTCTCACACACACTGCTCTGAGTACGCTGCGAGAGAAAGATAACAATTGTATGACGTCAATTTTCTCTTTTAGCAAATGTGAAATATCTCGTAAAGTAATCATTAAAAAATGTTTTCATTGTTTTAAATATTACTTATTGAGCAATACTTTATGTTAAATTGAATTTTTTTTATTTTTTTTGTTATGGTAGAATACCCCATTCAGTTAACAAAAAAAAAAAGTTGAAATTGGTAGGACTGAACCCTATACTTATTTTCGGTTGTCAGTTGTTGATAGCGACATTTGAAATATTCAATTTAAACATCACTTTTCTAATCTTGTATTAGTAAAATGGTGTACGATTACTTACATACATAATTTTCGTGAAATAGACTTTCTGGCATATCTCCTTCAGTTTTGCTGTTTCCCAAAAAAAATCGTTAGAAAAGTATTGAAACTAAAACTATACTCAAACAGAATTTCTTGATTGTGAATTTAAAATTCAATGAGGGTTTGAGGATATATGTATTGTTTTACTATTGCATGCGCGCATTTTTTTATCTAATCTGTATAAGAATTTGACTATTAATCTCAGGTTTCTATGGAATACGTTCATTTTTTATCAGCTTATTTTCATATTAATTTCCATTGTCAGTTGATTTTTTTTGCCATTTTTTTATAACAAGAACTTTTATCGCGATGAAAAGAAATCAAAATCCTGTACCTATAATAAAATTTTTATATAAGAGCAGAACTTAATTGCTGCTATCGCAAACGTGAAAAACTACGAAAAATTTAATAAACATCGTAACAAAATGAAAACGTGTTAATTAACAATAATTCATTTTTACACTGATTTTTTTTACAAATTAGTTAATTGAAAACTGACATCAATAGTATAAATTCAATTTGAAACATGAGGTTTCATTTTTATATGCTATATTTTTCACATTTGCGCGTCATTTTAATTGAATAATTTATTAGTAATATAAACCAATGGAGAAAAATATCGACATATGCTTTCATTTACATTTGAATGCAAACTACAATCAGAAGAAATCTTACATTTTGACTAGAAATGTAATAATTTTCATTGACATATATTGCAAATCAATTACCGATAAGTATTTTGATAATACTTCCTGAAATTTCGTAAAATAATAAAATTGTAACTTAATTATATAAGCAGTAAACGACGAAATTTGTTTTATGTCTAGGAATATGATGTTCCAGAATAAAAAACGATGAATATTCGAAAATATATGAATAAAAAAGTGGATGAGTTTGCTAAATATCGAACAATTACATGCTAAATATTCGGCACTTTTAATTTTAATCTTTAGAAAAAACGTCACATTCAGTTAAAAAAAATGAATAGATTTGCTACGAGGGTAATTTAGAATGTTACCTACCTAACCATGAAACAAAAGACACGCGATTTTAATTTTTTTTCAAGTTTCTAATATATTTATTAAAATATTTTCAAATTACTAACTAATTTATAAATAGTATTTCTGGATTAGTATAACAAAACTTAATAGCTTATTCCTCAGGACAGTTAGAGTAAAAAAATATAATCTGAATATAGGTCCTATCCCTTTTCAAGAGGTGAAAGTTTAATAAATAACAGAAAATTTTTAATATTAAGTGATGAGGGTTCCCGAAGGAAAAATAATCGGACAAGCAGTCTGTAGTGAAATTATTATTTCAAGCCGACGTTTCGACTAAAACGTTAGTCTTCTTCAAGACAAGAAATTGTCTAATAACATATGTTTTTAGTCGCAACCATCCATGAGGAATAATTAAAATAATCACAGAGTTGATCGTCGTATTTTATAAAAACATAAATAAATAACTAAAGAAGAGTTTGATAATACATAAATTTAAAGATAAATTGATGAACGCGGACCTAGGTCCCATCCCAAATTCTAAATTATATGAGTTAATATAAGACAGTTACTCTGTTTAATCTTAGTTACCCAATTAGGTATCCATTCACCTATGACTCCTGTCCCTATATATCCCGTGTTCTCTCCCTCATTCCTCAGAGCTGTTTTGACCTCTGGCATGGTTTACATGCTGAATAATCTTAACTTCTCTGTTTTTACTTTGTAGTTTCCACTGATGATGAGAACTTAGTTCTCGAAATACGTATATAGTTTTTAAATTTATTGTTAAGGTTAGGGGGTTTTTTCTTTAGTTATAACTTTACCTTATGACTCCATTTTAGTTTTATAATAAATAAATAACATTTAAAAAGATGAAAAGTCAAAAATGTTAAATAAATAAATAAATAAATAAATAAGAGAAATGAAAAATTTTGTCGTCAAGGGATATAAAATTTTGTTAAACATTTTTATTTTATATCCCTTGACGACAAAATTTTACATTATCTCTTATTTATTTATTTATTTATTTTTAACATTTTTGACTTTTCATCTTTTTAAATATTATTTATTTATGTTTTTATAAAATACGACGATCAACTCTGTGATTATTTTAATTGTTCCTCATGGATGGTTGCGACTAAAAACTTATGTTATTAGACAATTTCTTGCCCTGAAGAAGACTAACGTTTTAGTCGAAACGTCGGCTTGAAATAAATAATTTCACTACAGACTGCTTGTCCGATTATTTTTCCTTCGGGAACCCTCATTCATTCCTCAGTCGATTATCGCTCAAGTTTTTAATATTAAGTTGTAATTGAACAAAATTGCAATACCAAACAGAGGTATGAGGTAGATTTAACTGTTATGAGTAAAAAGATCCCCAGAATTTTATTGCCAACTGAAACAGTTATTTCTGATCTAATCACTCTCTGTAGTACTAGTTGCAGCATCTATTACATTTTCCACATTATTCGAATCAATACAATCATTTTGTATGCCATCCCGAATATCTGTGAATATATGTTTTGTTATTCTCTGGGCGCGTGCCGAGCGTTACCATTACAAAATCCATAAACAAAAACAATATCTGCATATTCAGCAGCACTAAAGTAATCCATTGTGATATAAATAAGGTGCAACAATGTCAATAAAAATAAATCAAGGTTCAATTTTGTTACTGAACCTTTTGTTTTTCAACAAAATTGCTGTTATTTAAAAATCTTTAACCTTTTGTATTTTAGTAACAAAAAATGAATAACCTACTTATATTTTTATGAAGGAAAGAAAATTACTTGATTTCAGTCAATTATTAAATATATTTTCTGCCTCTACCGGTTTCGACACCTCATGTGTCTTCTTCAGGAGGTAAAAATTTTTAGATTGTAAAACATGGATACATATATAAGACAATAATAAATAACATATAAAACATACAATGGTCGTCAAAATTTAAAAAAATAAATAAATACATTAAAAAAACTCATGTAGTCGTCAATAAAATGAGATATAAACTTTGATTTAACAATGGCACCCTTTAACTGTTAAATTTTAATTTTCACCTCCTGAAGAAGACACATGAGGTGTCAAAACCGGTAGAGGCGGCAAATATATTTAATAATTGACTGAAATCCAGTAATTTTCTTTCCTTCATCACCTTTCCAGTCAAGAAGTTCTTATATTTTTATGTTGAATTTTAACTTAATGACCTCGGGAATAATCTATTAAATTTGTTACATTAGTCCTGAAACACTTTGTATATCTTAATATTAACAAAGAACAACAACAAACAAACACCAAACTAAAATTTAAAATCATTATAGAAGTTATAGAAAAAAATTTTAAAAGACATATACGAAGATGATTTATAATATTTTCTACCTAACCATGAAGAAAAATAGCGAAAAGTAAATTTTGTTGTTATGATATATTTCACTGTTTATTGCTGCGTTTTATTCAAAATGACAGTTTAGTTTCTGCAAGGGTATGATATATGATACATTCGTAAAATTTTTAACAAAAGCTAATTATTAATTTCAGGCTGATTGGCATAATGGAAAATGCACCGTCAAATTTAAAGCTAAATTCGAAAAATTTAGTTCTCGTTCAAGTATTTTCATTTATGGCTAGATAGATTCGATTCTAAATCACCCTCGTATTAAATATAAGAAAAAATAAAAATTCTCCTATTGGACAATTTACTCATAGAATGAACTTTTGTTAAGTACCGACAACTTCATCTGTTAAAATCGCGGGAGTTACAAAAATTACTGGATACTCTTACAGCTGGAATCTCGAAGAAGTTTAAGCTAATACTCATTTTTGGATTACCGATTTCTACTCTAATTTTGGCAGTTTATATCTATAAATGTCTAATCTATTCCTAGTTTCTACCTTCTTTGATAATATTTAGAAAATTAAATTTTAAATACCGGAATAGAATAGAATTTACTAATCCAAAAATTAAGATTAGCTTAATCTCTTTTTGAGAATCGGGCTGTTAGCGTATAAAACTGGGCTTTTTTCACGGTCAGTTCAGTTTAAATTAAATGATAGGTTCAATTGATATTCGTTGTATTTACATCATTCATCAAAAAGGTTTTATCATTTTTACCATTGTCAAACTGGTGATCATTCATTCCATCAAGCAATATTTCAGTTTCAGTTTAACTTTTCACTTTTATTATTCAAATATCAGTTTAACTGATAATTTTACTGAAACTGAAACCGAACTGACGTCTGAACTGACCCGTGAAAAAGGCACTTGATTCAGATAAATATTGATTTTTAAACTCTAATATTTAATATATGACAGAGAAATAATTAAATAAAGATATTAATTCAGCACAGAAAATATACAGGCTGTTAATTAAAAAGCGGACCATAGACGTTTAACATGGGAAATCTGTTTTTCCTTGTGAAAAAGTTCCTAATTAACTAATGTGTCAAAAAATCGTAGATTAAATTGTACAGAGTGTTAAAAAAAACCCAATTCGGAGTAGGCTATGAAAAAAGAAATGTATGTCAATTTGGAAGTATTTAATTAAATGTCAATTTGACACGAGATATTGTCGAAAAGGTTATCTAAAAAAAGACGCTTTTCTTCTTAAATCTTTGTCTTTTTAATAGAAATAAAGTAGAAAACGGTGAATGGCAACCTTCTTTATCCTTCTTTATTATCTTTTATCCTTAAAATTACATTTCATGATCAATTTTGACAACTTGACTTTTGAATTGAATAACGATCAGACACATTTCTCTGTTCATAGCCTACTTCGAATAGAGTTTTTTTCTGAACACGCTGTGCGTCTAATCATTAAAAAGATTTTATTTTGCATGTTTTGTAACCTGTAAAATCGAATTTGAAATTGTATAAATATTGCTCATTTGTAGTGATAGCCATAGAATTGAAACAAAATTACAGAGTAATGTATAATTCTCTCAGAAATTTTATAGGTTACAAAAATGTAAAAATAATTATAATAATAGTTATTTAACTGTAAAATTGTTGTTGTTGTGCATTTGTTTATAATTTGGTTTCAATTCTATGGATATCACTAAAAATGAACAATATTTATAAAGTTTCAAATACAGTTTATACACGTTACTAAATATGCAAATAAAAACTGTTTATAGTGATTTACGCGTAGAATTTAATTATCTATAAATATTATTTCACACATTTTTGTCTAAAATTAAATGGGAACTTTTGCTCAAGAAAAAACTGATTTCCCATGTTAAGAGCGTATGGCCCGCTTTTTAATTAACACCCTGTATATGTCTTATGTCCGGCACAATGAATCGTAGTTCCTACTGCAATATTAAAAATTTGTGTTGTTATATTACCTGCGATATTGTTTGGGTATGTAAACAGACAAATAGAATTGAAATACTTAAAACATTTAAAAAAATTGTATTTGTAAATGTCATACAGTAAAAAACTAAATGAAAATAAAATAAGATAAAAAATATATTTTATAAGTAATACAGTGTGCAATACTTGACGTAATTATAATATATAGCATTTTCAAGTCACAAGCAAGCAATCAGATGCAAGATATTAGTATATACGACAAATCTATGCCACTATACGCCTTAGTTCAAATCCAATAGACACATACATATAATTCACATGAGCAAACTACAAGAACATACCTAGAACACTGAAACAGATATATTCCATACTGAAAATATAAAATTACGAGCACTGAAAATCACAAAGTTCATATCCTCTTCAGCAAGCTGACAGTATGAATAAAGCAAGAAGTACGAGTAGATATAAACACATGGATAATTCTTGTACTAACTTTCATTCCATTCTACGCCGTTACCACGAAATCTTCCCCAGGCAAAATACTAATCCTGCACTCAAATATTCTAATCTGTGAAGGAGAAAACTAATCCGGCCTTTGTGTATCTGGAACAAAGAAGATTCACCTGTAATCCGAAAAGATATTCTACATTTACAACGTCAATAATGAAAAGCCCTTACCAAGTTTAGATAACTCTTGGAGACAATAAATAGCTTCACATTTATACTTAAAATACAATGGCGTTTAATTTGATAAAATTTTATTTGCCTCACAGTTACCCTGCAGATGAATTCTGCTACTTCCAACTTGCAGTCCTAAAGGCACTGTAATAGAAACTACTAAAATAAGAACTGTATTGTTGAGAAATTTATTAAGAAAGTTATATAAAAAGATAAAAGCTGGTACTCCCAAAAGAGCACCTATATTGTTTAGCAGTAATGCGAAAGCTTCAATCGGAAATTCTACTTCAGGAACTGATGGCGCAGGGGATAAATGGATGATAGTTCCTGACAAACTTTTATATATTTTTAATTCCAAAGCATTCACAACACAGTTGTATCATTATCTGTAACGTTAATTCTACTTCCGGCCACTTCAACAAAAGATAAAGGAATTTAATTCCATTTCTTAATTATATTATTCTATTACATCAAAAAATATTTCATCTAACAAGATCCTTTAAACAACATAATGTTCATGTGCTCTCTAAAATTATTTTCCTCAGCTCTATTAGCAAAGAATTTTATTGAAAAAGAGTATGTAGAAAAAACTTCATTAAGTACCAAATATCTAAAGGAGTTCCGTAATTTTAACTTGAAATGGAAAGTTTGTGCCATCTACATTTTTAATAGAAAACACAGAAAACCTTACGAAGTCAGAGTTTATTATTATAATTTTTGATATATATATATCCTGTATATATATATATATATATATATATCCGCGACTCGACCGACAAACTTATACCATATATTCTGGGAGTCATTACGATCAAAAAATGTTATATGACCTATAGGTGAATTCCTCTTAATTTCGGAGATATCGAGAGAATTAAAAAAAAAAAAAATTATAATTGAGTTAGCCTTGACGAATTAACTTATGTTTGACAAATGAATGATTTTTGTGCTGTCTTATTAATTTAAGCTATTATTCCGCATTTTACTAATGCAGAATATGCGGAAAAGGTTTTCGTGTATGATTTTTGCAATGGAGGTGGACAACATTTTCAAACTTTTTCGTTGCTTGAGAGAGACAGGATTTTTCCCACGTCTTCGTATAGAAAGAGATGGAGATGGGTACGCTGAAATAGTTTTAAATGCAGTGGTTCCAGCAAGATGGGGCACCACCACATTTTGGGAGACTAGTGACGGTGTTGCTTAATGAAAATTTTCCGGGAAGGTGGATAGGGTGAGATGGTCCTATACCTTTCTGTGGGGTTGCCTCAAATCTCGTGTGTATAGTATTTAACTGACCGTATGTATAGTTAAAGCTACTAATTCTCTAAAGAATGAATTAGCAGTAATTAACTGGCAACATTCTATGACTCGAAGGATACCTGAATGTTTAGTAAATGGAGCTTCTCATTTTGAACAGTTGCTGTAATTTTGTGTTAATTAGCTATCCAATGATGAATAAATTTTCTTTTATCATTTTTTTAATTCCTTCGATATCTTCGAAACAAAGAGGAATTCACCTATAGGTCATATAACATTTTTTGATCGCAATGACCCCCGGAATATATGGTATAAGTTTGTCGGTTGAGTCGCGAAACACCCTGTATATACAAAGTGTAACAGAAATATGTACACTAAATTTAACCAGTGAGAGCAACAATATTTCTTAGTAGCTTTTTTCTCGAAATCTCTATTTTTTAGTATTTTAAATATAGGTTGTCATTTAAAAAATCATAAGTTTGTGTTATATCTTAAGAAATATTAAGATTTCAAAAAATCTAATTATGCCATTTTATTCTACCGCAAAAACGGTACAAAATTTGTTAAAACAATTTTTCTCTAAATTTCATAATAAATAAGATATAAGATATTTTCGAAATGGGCGAAGGATGAGTTTTTATCTGTAGCTTAGAAACAGAAGAAGATCGAAAATTCCTGTGGTCAAAAAGTTGATCCTGGAATGTGCAAACGATTTTGCTCTATCATTAATATTTCATGAGATACCCTAACACAAAATCGAAAATGAAACATTCTGTACATAAGACTGTCAAAATGAGTCATCATTTACTGAAGCAATATTAAACGAGAAAAAAATTATTTAATGAAGCAGCAAATAATTTTTAATTCGTTGCTTGATTTGAAAAACAATGCAAATTGCTTTAAAACATTTTTATACAGGAAAACCACCCCCTATAACTTTTTTATTATAAGTAATAGAAGAAAATGGCTCATATAAAACTTTTATTATTTTAAATATACTATTTAAGAGCAGATATAGATATATCTTATAAAGTCAGGTTTACAAGATACGACTATCAATATTAATTTTTAAATAACAACTTATAACTATTTTACTAAAACATAAACAGCCATTTTTTTATCTTTTCAAAGATGTAAATGTTTGTATATCAATAAATATGAAAATATTTTGGCAAATACAGCTTCGTTTATTTTTCGAAATAGCAGTTGCTAAACGAAAACACATTATTATAATAGTAAATTTAATGTAGTTTAAGAGGAAGAAGAAGAAATTTAATGTACTGTTTTTATCAACATGTAAATTATATTGAAGCTCAAAAATCTTATTAATCAAAATCTAAAAAAATGTGATTTTGAGTATTGTTAATTGTTCTGAAAAAGGGCACATCTAGAAAACTACATGTTTACACAATGTTAAACATTTACGTGCAATCTCCATTAACCCTACTCATGGAATACGGTTGAAAAACATGATAGAATTGTTCATTCCGGTTCGTCAGAGTGAATACATGAACGCATTAGTTTAGTCCGATTCAATTTACGCACGTTGCGTGTTAGCGTGTTACATTTGAACAATCCAATTGAAATGACGAAAACACAAAATAAATGCGATATGTGAAACGTAATAATTATTGATGACGTTTCAGATGACGCAACTTGATCGCTTAATAATGTCATGTATACATACCGGGTATATACTTCTTTTTGTTATTTTAGGTTAAATTTTCGTTTGGCGATAATTTCTGCCCTATTAATTTTAGAACAAAAGTACATACAAAAGATATTCAGAATTCAGTACGATGAATCGAAATTTATTTTTATAAAAATACGATATAGACGTAAATTAAAAATTTACATTTTTAAACTTTTAATAAAATACAATACCATGATAAATGAAACACATAACTGCAATGTTTTGTATTGTTTGAGTTTGACATTTTGTGTTTATTTAATTTTTTATCTTGATTCACAAAAATATATTATATCAATAAATTTGAATTTTATTGGATGCACTTTTTGATTATGAACATCTTTAGTGTTTGCATTTTTGTTTTAAAATTAATAGTGAAAAAATTATTGTCAAATGAAAATTTAACCACTTTATTTCCACACATTTACAGGTGCTAGAATACAAGGGTGAATTTTGAGGACATAGCACTAACCAAAATATCTAGAAAATTATAAGAGTTACGACTTCAATTAAATGAGACTTTTTGTTGACCTTTCAGACGTCATCTTAGATATGCTTTTGCTTTTGTATTTAAAAATTCAAATAATTGTACTAAGGCAAATGTCGAGACGACCTTGACCAATATTTAATTTTCTAGTTTAATATAAAATTTTATTGGTTGTTATAGTCTATTTACTAACAGACAAAATTTTGTTCTGTCACTATCTTTGTCAGTGTTTCTTCGATTGTAATACAAAATGCCCCCTTTCTCGTAAACAGATTAAACCCCTGCATGATACACTAACTAAATTATAGTAAAATTAACTAAATAAATTCCTTATTTTTCAGTCTACTAATATGGTTTATTAAAAGAACTAATTTGATTTAGTTAAATTTTCTAAATTTGTAGAAGCAAAATATAATAAAATTAAATACAAAATTAGATGACATTACTACATTTATATCGTAAAAAGTGTTGAACTAAAAATAAATCAGGAACTTTACTAAAGAAATATTTAAATTTTCTATTTAATTTATCTAACGTTACCAAAAATTGTAATGACATTAAAATATAGCAAAATTAAATAAAATAAGTAACCATTTGCATATTTAAATTAACAATTTTTGTACAAAATATTTATTATCTATTTCAGATTAGTTAAAATGCTAAATTTGTTTTCGTAAATTATACTGAAATATTATACATATTTCCTAGAAAAATAATACCTATTTATAATTAAACAAAATTTTAACTCTTTTTCTCTGGGTAAGGTTTTTGTACTGATTTTGGTCAGTACTATATGTCCTCAAAATTTGTTATCTTCGTTTTCAGAATTCTGTATAACAAAATATATTTTAAAATAATCAAACTATTCTTATATCCAGTGAGATTATTTGCGAGACAATAAAATAACTATCCACTGTAAATTATTAATAGTGTATTTAGTTTTTTGTTTGTTGTAATTTATTCACTACTTATCCTCTAAAAAAAAACATGACGCATTTTCAACGTTTCAAAATATGGTAACCCTATTTTTAAATATTTTAAATAAAAATGTATTACATTACGTGACCAGATTTTTTATATTTGTGTGAATGTATTTATGTCAAAAATAAAGAAGACAAGGTTGCAGCAAAACATTTCATTGTTATAAGAAATATTTTAGATAAATACTTAAAATAACTAAACCATAGGTTATTTCCATTTCATAAACTATAAATCAATAAAATATAAATACAACCTGACTAGTAAGTAAACATTGGTTATTATTCAGGGAGAAAAATAATGTATTTGACCTCATTTCCTTTAAAATGAGTGTGTATAAAACACATCATAATCTAACAAGCTTTTCTTTTTTCACTGTAAGAAATTGAATGTACTGCATTAAATAAATAAAAAAAAAAACTCCAAGCCACTTACAAAGTGTACCTTTTATGTCATTAATTTTATTATTTCAGGGTTTGAATTCCATTTTTTTTGTCTTGTTTGCAAGATTACCACTGGGCCACAAAACTCATACACACCTACTATTGGGTAAAATTTTCATAAATCTATTATTTGTACTTTTAGATTCATTTCCACGCGCTGATTCAAAATTTTCAAACCCCAAATAGCAAAAACAAAGAAATGGGTACAGATACTCACCAGGCGACTTCACCATTCGATTTTACTGTCAAAATATATTTTAAATATGACCTTATTTGGAACGATGGAATTATGCCTGATTTACGTTTTTCTCCCTATTCAAAAAGTGTGGCCTAGATTAAAAACTCGGCAGGAAAATACAAAACCAAATTGACGAATTTAAATTTGGAATAATTGAACTAATCATTCTTGCAAACAATGTCGACGTAATTGAATTTTTTAATTGAATATAGATGTTTACCTTGATGAAATTTTGGGTTAATTCAAACTCAAACTAACAGAAATAACAAGATTACAAGCATAATGTAATCAAATGATTCATATTTTTCAATAAACAGAGCATCTACTTGACCATGCTTGACAAAAGAAATCTATTCGTGTATTGCACGAA
This sequence comes from Ophonus ardosiacus, assembly GCA_943142095.1. Lineage (NCBI taxonomy): Eukaryota > Metazoa > Arthropoda > Insecta > Coleoptera > Carabidae > Ophonus > Ophonus ardosiacus. The sequence continues at coordinate 42,599,859 of OW964833.1, read as the reverse complement.
TTTCTTAGCTTTGTAAAATCTTATGAATATATAGCATAGTATATTACGCTGTGGCTTGGAAATATAAGTAGATTTATAAAATATTACTTGTCATTCCGCGTTGCTCACATGCTCACATACTCCAAGATACAAGATATTTTTACAAAAGATATAGCCATATATTACATTCCAGAGAAAATAAAATCAAAGCATTATTAAATTTTCTGCTTACTTTAGTGTAAACAAAACTCCATATTTCCCTTATGAACTTTAACAAGATATACACCCGCAGAGAATATAATCGCAATTAGTTAAGTCACATATTCTTCTTTAAAAGGTTAAAGCCGGATTTATAGTTTACATAACACAACAAAACATAGCATAACATAACGTTACATAACATAAGATTTTTTTTAGATTTTATAGTACGAAACATAAGCATAAGACATAGCACGAGAAAAAGAAGAATTGTTCTGAAAAATGTTCATAATGTAGTATTATTACTATAATCATTACTGTTTTCACATTTCATTTTGTCATTCTTTGTACACGTTAAATTTTAGAACTTTTCGCAAAAACGTGATTTGTTTAGATAAAAATGGCTGATGACGATGCTATGATAGTAGCTGTTGCAGTATCTTGTGCATTATTATTATTAACTCTGCACAATAATTTAACTATTTATTTAACGTAAATATCTCATCAGAAACAAAAACTAACCTCACAATTTGTTTGTAAACAACAAGCAGATGCGAGCACTCCAACGCTCCAAGATTTCGCTGCTCTTCTAATAGAGCCGAATTGGGCCGAATATTCCCGAACACCATAACATAACATAACGAAATAAAATAAAATATGGTCATTTCTTATGTTATGCTATGTTATAAAACTATAAAATGCCATACGGACTTATGTGTTTTCATATTTTCACTATGTTATGCTATGCTATGTTATGTTATGTTATGTAAACTATAAATTCGGCTTAATAGTTAGATCCTAAGCATTATCTTAAATTTCTGTAAATTGACGGCTTCAAACTGAAAGCATAAGGATTGTATGTCCAGTTTAGCTGGTCTTGACATAACGATGAGTGCATATGTCATTATCACATTATTTGTGACTAACTACTACATATTTTTATTTTTTTTAAATTTACTACAAATTTCAATTTAGTGAGGTGGCGTAATCGCGAGCTAATATAGAGAGGAAAATACTAGCTGCAAAATTATTTTTTGTAGGGTTATGTGAAATGTCATTAGTATCTCTAAAAAGTTTATCGTTAATCCGCTAATATATTACTTAATAATTGGATTTTTTAAATTAAAGTGCGCATAACTTTTTCGGTAGACAGTGAATCCCTATACTTCAACTGTTTTTATTGTTAATTTTATTCAGACTAATAGTGATGAACTCATGTCTCATCAGTAGTAACAAATCTTTCCGCAAACATATGAAGGGTCTCGGGAAAGAACCATGGATGTCACAAAAATGTCGAAATTTAGATACCTATCTATCATGTCATATTGTGTAGCTTGACGAGTACTATCTAAAGGTGGAGAATTGGGGAAAAAGATGTATGTCGCGATTAATATGCATTTTAAAATATACCCTTTTGGGAGAAAATCGTGAATATCCATGTCATTAAGCAGCTTAACTTCTAACTTCAATTTAGTAAACAATTATTAATATATTGTTTATTAGTTAAAGTAGTAAATTATGCGACAAATGTGTAAAATAGTACTTTTTTGATCAAGTATTCGAATGTAGAAATTATAGCACGAAACAAAAACCATTATTTTACACACGTATTGCGTACCACATTTTTCCTAAACCAAAATGTTAATGAGTAATGTTTCTCATAATTCATAATAATGTACAGTACAGGCATCCTCAAATACCGTTACTCATTCTCATAATACTGCACACAATATATCTTAAATACTCGAAAGAATCTATAGATCTGGTTCGTCTTCAAGAATTGTACAAATTGTACATTTAATATTAAAAATTAGATTAGGTTAGAACTCATATGTCAAAAAAAAATGTCAATGCTCTTAGGTTTGTATTCAATCTGATAATAAAAATATAAAATATGTAATTTACGCACGGTTGTAGGAAAAAACTCAAAACAAGGCGCGCATGACATTTATGGTTTTCGAGGCCCTTCGTATCAGGATCAGCAAGTTAGACGACGTTTGGGAACGAATAAGTTTTCGGTCAAACATCAGACGCCTGAGGACCTACCTCGTACACATTTTTGTCATTTTTAACTCATTGGTCAGAATGTTTTAAGCCGAGATGCTCACAGCCTTTGTCATTTCTCGAACCGTGATTAGCTAAACTCCTATGATCATGTCGTGAATTAAATTGTTATTTTTTTCAATGATATTATTATTATTATTATTATTATTATTATTATTATTATTATTGTCGGAAGGTGGTTCATTCTTGCCCCTGTACTGCGACCTTTCTGGTCTATTGTACCCTCCGTGTTTCCTCCTATTCTAGGAGCCCTGTATGTTTTGTAAACTCCAGGATTTTCTTTAGACTGATGTCCTTTAGTGTCTCAGTGTGCAATTTCTTTGCTCCTAAAAGGCTATGTCTGCTTGCCATAAATTCTTCGCAGTGACATATTAAGTGTTCAGGGGTTTCATCCTCTTCTCCACATCCTCTGCATGTTGGTTCTTGTTTGAGGCCCAATCTATGCAAATGTTTATTTAATTGATAGTGTCCTGTTACCAGTCCTGTTATTAGTCTGACATCTTGCTTGCTCATTACCAGTAAGTTGTCTGTTCTTTTCTTGGATGGCTCATTCGGGAATTTTTTCAATGATAATAGTAGCAGGCCTACCACTGCGAAGATCATCTTCAATACCTTCCTTCTTACATTTAAATTCAGCTGCCTACTTTTTATCATTATGTTATGAAGATGTTCCCAAAGTATTTGTCAAGTCTTCAAAATTTTGCGTCGGTGTTGAATCCTCTTTGTGGAAGGTCACTGCACGGTGTTCATTAAAAAAAATCAATGCAGACGTTAATTCAAAAAATTTCAATCAAAGCAAATATTAGCGGATTGACGTAAAACAACGACACTAATGACACTCCACAAAAAATAATTGTGCGCCTAGGGTTGCCCTCTTTGTGTTAGGCCGCGACCTTTTCCTTTCGCTCTCGTAGTCTGTTACTTTTTAGTGTAATCTAAAATATTAATTACTCCGTTTTTAGTTCAATTATAGTACAATATCCTATTGTATAACTTATTAACATGCTGAGCATCACAGTTTTTCAACAAAGCTTGTAAATCTCCATAAAAACCCTTATAGATCTTTTAGAAATGTCTAGAATACCACTATTTTATTATCGGAAGTATTTTTTTGGTATTTTTATTAAGAAATGGTAAGTAATTTGTAAAATAAATGGTCAGTATATATAAATATTTTGGTCGGTATAAATAATAAAGTGTCAGTATAAAGTTGCATTTTTTTCAGTAAAATGTAGTTTTTTGGTCAGTATAAAATTATTTTTTCTCAGTATAAATAATAAACTGGCTGTAATATTCATGTATAGTCAGTATTTTTTAAAATAATTATATATACTGTATATACATACAGGGTTAGTTAAAAGTATGGAGACGGCGATTTATTGTCGTTAATATTCATTTTAGGAAATTATGTTCAATACAAAAGTTTTTTAAGAAATTTTGATCTACATTTGAGAGTACTTGAATTTTTTTCTTCAATTGTTTTTGAGTTACGCTTGTTCGCGTAATTTTTTTAAATGGGAACATATTATTTTTACTCTACCATACGATAGGGTGTTTTTTTCTCTTTACAACATTATGTTTGTTTTTTTTGTTTCTCAATTTATTTTAATAACATTTTTACAATTAAAAACACCGGTTCAAGTATTTACGAATACTAGGTACACCTCAAAGAGACAAAAGCGAAGCGATAAACAAACTCGAACGATGTAATTTACTTAGTTATTAATTTGATTTTAATGATAAGATTATGACCGAAAACTTTATTGGAAATAATTTTGTCTATCTTAGATGAACCTACTCTTCGTAAATACTTGAACAGGTGTTTTTCCTTGTAAAAATGTTATTAAAATAAATTAAAAAACAAAAAAACAAACATATTGTTGTAAAGAGAAAGAAACACTCTATCGAATGGTAGAGTAAAATTAATAGGTTCTCATTTAAAAAAATTACGCGAACAAGCGTAACTCAAAAACAATTGAAGTATTCAAGTATTCTCAAATTAAGATCAATATTTCTTAAAAAACTTTTGTATTGAAAATAATTTCCTAAAATGAATATTAACGACAATAAATCGCCGTCTCCATACTTTTAACTAACCCTGTATGTATGTGTATATAAACATCTTGTTCATGTTAGATTGGGTAAAATTATGATTAGGTTATCATAAGATTAGGTGATTAGCTTAATACAGATGAGGTTAAATTATTATTAGGTTAAGTCATTATTTACACTGGATTAAGTTATATAATATTTAGAATGGTCCGTATTTTGAATAATGAGCATTATACATTTATGTGTATAAATATTTTGTTCATGTTAGATTAGGTAAAGTTATGGTCAGGAGTTTGTAAAACTCGGTTTTGAAAGTCGACGAAAACTCAAAAACGACGCCTGGCGCCGCGACATTGATGGGCGTCGGTATCTTCTGACACTCACCAGAATTAATTCCCGATGAGTTTTTTTGAGAACTGATGAGAAGTCAAAAACGGCGCCTGACGTTACGACGTCCATGGACATCGGTATTCTTCGACACCCAAATCTGTGTTTGGCAACACTGGTTGTTGAACTCTCGGCTTAATAACCAACTTCAATACTTTTATTAGTACATCTAACCGAGTCCTTCTTGGCAGCAGTTGTTACTGACAATTTATGTTATTTATAATTAAATATCATTATATTCTACTGACATTTTTTATACTGACCATGTATTAAAAATACTGACAAATTATTATATTTACTGCCATTTTAAATAAAATACTGACATTATGGTACTGACGTTTTATTAAAAATACTGACAATTTATTTTAAATAATGCCATTGACAAGTTTCACTCTTAAAAAAAAAACTGTGTCAACAGTCTTACTAATATTCATAGTTTTTGTGTAACAACTTACCAAAGTATACGCTTTTATTAATTTTTGAAACGTGGAAAAACTGGGGCTCGTGTAGTTAATTTATGTTTGAAAGGGAAACCAGCTACGCATATAAAAGCTAAGTTAATACGGTTCTTGGAGTCTTTTCCTTCGATAAATACAATGAATATTTGATGAATTGGACATAAGAAAGTGATTCTAATTCATTTGGAGACAGTCTATATTAATGATATCAGCCAAGTTGTATTTAATTTTTTAGTTTTTTTGTTGGGTATAATATGATAGAACTATATCGTGTTTAAAAATCTGAAAAGTAATCCGTTAATTAATTAAATTGGAATGTTTTGAATTAACGTGTGCACTGACTTTTTTAAAAAATGGAAAAAAAAATATAAAACACCCTGCAGATATCAAATATTTACATAAAAAGGGCTTAACTCCGAAGCAAATTAATAAAAACATGTGGCGAAAACTTTGGAAACAACTTGCCTGTACATAATGGTAAAAAGTGGGTAGCTGTTTTTTACATATAAGGGAAAGCATTCAAGATTATCCTTGCATTGGTAGGCCTGTAACTGTTACTATGGAAGAAAATAGCAATTTCATTTACGATATGGTCATGCTATAATGGCGAATTAATATTCGAGAAATGGGTTCGAAACAATCTGACTAATAAGCTAGGAATGACAAAAATATGTGCGAGGTGTGTCACTCGGCTTCTGATACTTGATCAAAAACGTGATCGTTTCCAAACATCGTTCGATTTCATTTCATAAACTAGAACAAATGAAAAAGTCGGTTAAATTAAGATCAAAATTGCCTTATATGAAATAGTAGGCTCAAATTTGTTATCCTAGAAAGCGTTTTTTTTTTTTAATTTCTTCGGAGGCGATGCCCAAATTATTTTTATTAGCATTAAATTTAAAGTTTTTAAGTCAATTTTACAAAGCCGCGATACTAGGTACAGACCTTATTACAATGTCAATAATTTTTTTCTTTTAAACAATGTATAATTCCAACTGCGACGTTTCGGTTCAGTTTAGAACCATTTTCAAGCTAACAAAAAATTATTTATATTGTTAAATACATGAAAATCATAATATATAATTTTCAAACTTACCAATTATTAAAATATCAAAAAATTAAAAAGTTTTACATTTTAATTATAAATGATTTTACAAAATTTAGAAAACCAATGAGTTTAAAGACTACATGGTTAAAAGTCAACTAAATTAAAATTGAACAATTCGTCTGATAAGTGACCGCAAAATCAACGACCTTAACAAAGTAATGACATCTATAGAAAGATGCAAGAATGAAGCATTCATCCAAAAACTCTTCGCATAGAAAATTTTTTTATTTGCTTCCAAAAATTGAATCAAAATGTATAATTCCGTAAATTATAAATATGAGAGAGAAAAATCAGCTGACGCCGGGGTTTGAACCCGGGACCATCAAATCGGTTGTCGCTAGGGTTGATGTAGCTCAGATGAGAGAGCGCCAGACTCGATATTTGGTGGTCTCGGGTTTAAACCCCGGCGTCAGCTGATTTTTCTCTCATATTTACAATTTATCCTAGTAGTATTTAACTAAATACGAAGTTCGATATACTTTAAAATATTAATTTATAATTCCGTAGTTCTGTGGCGAAATCAAATATGTAACTTTCGACGATCGTAAAACAAAAATTTGAAAATAGAACATCTCCATCGAAGAATAAAGTTAACAAAATTGAAAATCGAGATGGAAATTATTTGCAAAAGCAAAAATTAACAAAATTTACATTTTCATTTGTACCTAGTGACTTGTGTTCCTGTGCATGTTTGAGAAAATCAAATATATGGTAAAATAATCAACTAAGTTAACTAACTTTGTATCTCTTAATAGTTCTCGAGATCCCATTGTTCTAAAACTTATTCTAGACACCTGTTTATAAATAAACATGAATGCTGAACTGCTGAACAAGGAGATAAGAGAGAGAAAGACAGAATGAAACAAATAAGTGCCAGTTGGGCTAAATGTATCCTAAAGCAGTTTCCGAAGAACTTTAAAGTGTTTCGGAAAATGGTGAGAAGTTACGCAAGATGTCTGGTTTGTTTGAAACAGTTACTCATGTCTGCAATGTTCATTTTAATGGTGATACATTAGTAATGGCATGAAATTTGAGAATATACTATATCAGGAAGTTAATAATGTTACTAAATTACTCCTTTGTGACTAATTTATATCTATATACATACAATTCATGTATTGTTATATTCCTATTCTACAATAATTATTACTATGTCAGCACTTCTTGTAGTATTTTTCCGTTATAACATGCTTTGTAATAAAAACCCCTGCAACAGAACAATGTGTAATTTAAATCCTAGAGAGTCCTCTAAACAATATTTTATTGATCTCGAAATCATGCCACTTCTCACAATTTATATATACTGTCATATTTTAGAAATACATAGGAGAAAATCTACCTTTCCTGCTAATAAAGATTACCACTCCTACCATACTTGTTCGGCTTCTCTTTTACGTAAGCCTAAATTTAAATTCAGTAAATCTGAAAAAAAATCTTTAAATTTTGATTTATATAACGTTCTGCCAGAAAATGTCAAACTTCTTGATGAACATAAATTTAAATTAATCTTAAAACGATATTTATTAGGTAAAAGTGTTTATTCTATTGAAGATTATTTAAATTGTAACCATGTCATGTGAATGTAATATTATGCTATATGTTTTTTTTTTTTTTTTTCTGACGTGCTATAAACATTTTAATGTAATATAGTTAAATAAACAATATACAATATACATGTAACATCGGTGATTAATTCTTTAAAAATAATTTATACGAAATTATTCAATTTACATATAAGGTGTAGGGTATACGAAAACCCGTAATAAAGGTTTTAACTTGGAAAAACCGTTTTTCTTTATATATATATATATATATATATATACCGTGAGTATTGGATTTGTCATACCCATGGTTACGACTAGACATTTGTTTAACAGCATTGTATTTGCCTGTCCATAAACCAAAAAGTAACTATAGTTTCTTTTTGGTCTATGTGCCTGTCCGAACAAGAAAAAATTGGAATCCAAAATCGAGCTTAAAATTAACCGGCCCATCTGGAAATCTCCCAAATATCTCTTCCCAAATATGTATTCACTATCGCTTCCCTGATGTAATTTGGGAAAAATTCTCTGTTAATAATACATGGTTCATTAAACTGATCAGTGTCAGCCACACTGTCTTGCCAGTGAATGTAAAAACATGACGCAATGTATTAAAACGTCAAGCCGTCACACGGTTCGTCGAATCTCAATCGAGACATGTTCAGTGGAACTGGCGTTATCGTCGCGGAAATGCTTTAATTCTTGCTATCTCTAATTAATCTCTATTAAATAGACATCATATGTTTTAATACAAACCGAAACATTTATCTTTGATAAAAGGAACTGAACTGTTACATTTTTAGATATTTTTAAACGTACATGGGAGGTTTTGTCATATCCCTAACACGTATAATGTAGGTTTTCTCTAACTTAAAATGTGAATTTGGACCTATTAGCATGGGGACTTTACAGTTGTTATTAGGTATTTTTTTTATTTTGTACAAAAGATGAATTAAAATAATTTCTTTTAAATACATTTTTATTAACTTAGGCTTTTTTTTAATCGCTCGGGTTGAGCCTTCTCCAGGGCGAGACTTGCCAAGCCTGGCTCAATACTTGCTAAGTCACGCGCCTTCGAAACGACTGGCTCCTCAAGGCATGAAGGTTGACGAGCCTCATTGGCTTGCAATAATCCGGCTTTACACAAGTCAAAAGAGGCAAGCCAACATGAACTCTTCTGCTGTATACGTTCCAACTTCGGACAACAGTGATACATAAAAGGTGTCCCAATGGCACAATTTAAATTGCGCGCCATTTTCGTTTCCCTCCTCTTGCAACGCCTGCAATGGATGCATTGTAGACAATAAGAGAGATAATAAAGACTGGGATGTTTTCAATGGAGCTGATTTTCTGCGCATATAGGTGATGAAATGAAATAGTTCACAGTTTTAATTTCAAAAAGTTATCATGTCATTTAGAATTATTAATTGATTACATATTTTAAAATGAGAGGTGGAAAGTCACCTATACAAAGCTTTAAAAAATAATGCTAGATGACAGATTTAATGACGTCACAGTGCAATTACTGTGCAATGAATCCATTATTGCGATTAGTGAAAATTAATCACTTTACTGCCGGATAACGCGTCGTCATCATCATCAAAGTATTTCAAGTGTAACATGATAAGTTTTTTTTGGCCCCAATTGGAGGTGGTGGGAACACACGCATCGTCCTAATGTTCATTCATCAACATGTTCAATTCTCACTTCGTTGAGTTTCATAACGTTCAAATCTACAAAACGTTCATCCATGAAGTTGGCGCGTATCAAAACGTTTATTTCACGCGCGCTTCTAAAATTAAACAGTACATGACTGTCTATCTAAATTCGGGTGTGCGTTTAGGTTATGTTTGTTTAAGATTATTTTTATAAAAGTTACACGCCCAGATATATACAGGGCGATCTATGTGCTTAGGAATTTGTATAAGACAAGAACTGTACAAGACAATATTTGTACGTTATGAAAATGTACAAGACAAGGTATATACAGGGCGATCTATGTACATTTTGAATTTGTATACCTACCCATTTGTACTGAGTAAAGCATCTTTCTTTGAAATTTGTTCTTTAGAATGTACTGTTTAAATTTGGAAGCGCGTGAGAAATAACCGTTTTGATACGCGTCAACTTCATGGATGAACGTTTTGTAGATTATGAAACTGAACGAAGTGAGGATTGAACATGTTGATGAATGAGCATTAGGACTTTGCATAAGCCGGAGGTGATGGATCTCGAAAACATATGGTTCCAGTAAGATGGCGTCACCTGTCATACTGCGCGGGAAACATAATTTGCTGCAAGAGTTAATTTCCGAAATCATGCGACATGACGCAGTGTTACTTTTTTCTGTCGGGTTCCGTAAAGTCGCGAGTTTGCGCGAACAAACCGAAAGCGCCTCCTCCGTTAAAGGACAAAAATGAGCGCGTCATTGCGCAAATCAAGCCAGAAATGTGCGAAAATATCATTGAGAAGTTCTGTAAAAAAGAGTAAGAGTTTGTCAACAAAGTCTTGGCGGACATTTGTTTGATATTATTTTCCACACATAAACGCATTGTATATTGATTAGTTTAAAATAAAAATGTTTAAATTTTTCAAGTTACTAATGTATTTTATGCAAAAATTAAATTGTGCATTTTTATTAGGACATCCCATATTTACGAATGTTGCGATTCATTTCACAATCTTTTTGCGCAGTCAGGACGCCTTTTTGAATTTAGCTTGCGAAGTGACACATCAAAAAGATTTGTCAATCCAAGCGCCTTGCGAATCTGGCTTTACGGATTTCATTATTCATTGGAATCTAAATGTGATGTAAATGTAATTTCAAAGATTATGTGCGATTTGTAGAACCCGAATTTCGTATGAGTTTAATTAAACCTGAAAATGGTTACCAGCATATAAATAATTTAACTGAGATTAAGGTTATATGACATAAATTCATTACTTCTTGTTCATCATTTTTACAACATTTAAAACAAATAATTTCGCTAGTATATTGATTAATATAGTTAACAAAAATTATGTTGTCAAGCTTAACTATTAGTGACTAAAGTAAATAAATGTAGCTAAATTTCGAACTAGTGAGATTATTTTTGATTATATTATACAGGGTGCTATATAAGTAATATGCCATAGTTCATGGTATGATCAAAATAACAGAAAGAAGTTTTAATCTAAAATATACTCTGCACAATCTGTCAAGATGTAAAAGTTATGGGACTGTAAAGCCGACCAATTGCGAACCAACTTAAGAGCATTACCGGTCGCTCAGCGAAATCAGTTTTGTAGCTAGTATGACACTAGTGCAGACAAACTTCTTACGTTCCCCCACTACTTCTAAGATTGCTAAGTTTATTTCTCTCTGTCTGCTTTTATATATGTTTGTCCTTGTTTAAAGCATAAGGGGAAAACTCTGACCGTGTTGTGAATCAAATTGTTGGAGTGAGAGAGGAGATGTGTGTAGTAGAGGGGGAACATATTCTCCTAACACTTTCTCCTCCATAGTCTATCGTTCCGATTTCTGAAATAAGCGGCAAAAAGGGGTTTAGTAGAAATCAAATCACAGCTAAACTAAAAGAGATAATTTAGATTTTTTTCACAGACTTACTACTAAAGGTTGGCGCTATGGGGGTGACCCAAACATTTTTTGTATAAAGTACAGTTATCGTGTTAAAAATAAATTTTAAAATAGCCATTTTTTATGATGTTTTTTGAACTAAATTTAAATGCAATAGAAATTAATAATTATGCAAAATAATTGGTCAGCCCCATGCATTGATCTATCTACTATATAATGGTATCAAGTTTGAAGTTATAACTTAATATTTACGAGTGTAGTTTGATTACTACTAAAGTGCTGTTTAGCGTAGCACCGGCAATCGCCTTAATTAATAAATTAAAATCTAAAAATCAAGTTCCAAAAAACAAAATTTTTGTTGGTTGTCATAAATAACATTCAATGCGCAATAACTTGTCTAGTATTTACATATTTAGCAATGTCTGTTACTTCTAATCAAGAATATACCGACATGTATTTAGTTTGCCATTAATAAAAAGTGTCATCCATACTCCGCCTTCGACTTCAAATCTAGAAAATGACAATTGTTGTTGTTTTCACTCAAACTACTATTATTTTTAAATAATACTTTATTCAATAATTCTTCCTGGTCTATTTTAAAGTGCTTTTACAATTACAAGTACAATAGAAAAGAAGTTATAGCAGATTTTGATACATCGCAACCTTTTTTAAGCGGTAACGATTGGCACATTACAGTGCGGGACACGAAAGATGAACTATAAAATATGTTAGCACCAATCACTGTCTAATATATGCGCTCCGTTTAAATCCACACGAAATACAATTAATTTACTTTCCGCATACCTAATATAACATATAACAGTTGCCCAAATAAGTTTTAAAGCTAGGCAGCCTTTCTTATATTGTTGATCTATAAAACTGGTATTCGTATCAGTTCCTGTCTTTTTTACACTCGGATCATAAGCGTACAAAAATAAGTTACAAGCACAAAGTTACTGTGACTAAAATTACAACCGAACTAGTGTCACTCGTAAAAAAAGCAGTAAATATTTATAAGCACGTTATTACACTATTTTCACGGGATAAAAAAAATCGAGGTTGTAGTCGTAGTACCTACAAGCCGTAATGTTTAAAATATTCACTGTTATAATCAATTTGGGACTTTTTTAAATATTGTTGACAACTAAAAATGTACAAGGATTATACATGCTGATACAAATTTTTAACGATCCATTTAATAAGTGAAAATATAAATTAATTATTTCTGCTCAGGAAAGAAATGGAATACAAACTAAAACAAAAGAAAAGAAAACAATCTGATCATTATCACACGCTGTTTTAACTAAACATGTCTTCATTAATAGTGTACCGCACGAAAATCACGACTGCACCTGTTTGTTGCCATAAACTTTTATTCTTTATCGTTATTTGATTTTTTACAATTTTAATTCAAGATTGTAATTACCATCAACTCCAGTTTTGTTTTACATTTTGCGACAAAATGTGAATAGAACACAATTTATAAGGACTTAATAGTAAATTGCAAATTGTGTAAAATATAAATGTATATACAGTGGTGGACAAAAGTATGGAAACTTTTAAATATTTCATTTTTTTAAAATATGTTTATAGTTCTCGCAAATTTGAATAGTATTTTCTAAAGTCAATATATCGAAGAATATATTCACAAGAAATCTTTTGTATGGAAACATATTGAATATATGATTTTAATTGTCTTACTTTCAGTTGTAATTTGTCATTTATTTAGTAAATTGATGTTAAGATGGGTAAAAATAAATATTTTTCCAACGACTTACGAAAAAGGGTAGTACAACTTCATAAAGATGGTGTGAAACAGCACAATATTTAATTTTTTTTTAAATTCAGTAAAATTTAATTAATTTAATTTTAATGAAACAATACGATACCGCAGAACTAGTTTTTAAAATAACTGTTTCTTTCTTGCTTTAGATATATTACAGAAAGGAACTAATATGTGAATAACTTATTAAAACAAGGTATGTCAAAATAGAAATTTATTTATATTTCGCTGTGTATAAGGTTCATCACTCACCTATCAGAACCAAGATAGTACTAGGGGAATTGTAAATTCACTCCTCTAGTAGTACTAGTTCACTTGAAAACCATTTATCGCTGTACATATTAATATGAATAAATTTCTAACCTCAACGGACAGAATTTTAAAGTAAACATAAAACTAGGTCACATCAGAAAAATACCGGCAGATAATTTATTTCCTCTTACTAATGTGTTTTTTTTTATTTACCCCCAGTTTTATAAAGGGCATATTAAATTTATTCAAACTAACAAATTCGAATCAATTTTTCTTCATTTAATGACATTTATAGCATTACTGTCAAAGATTCGACTGTCATTTGAAGGAATAAATTTTACTTAATTTAGAAGTAAATTTATCTGCCGTTTATAAAACAGGGCATTAATAGAAAGTGTGGGATTAAAGTATGGTATATTTAAAAAAAAAACGAACTCAGTCGGTTTTTTTTAAAAACGCTGAAACACGTCGAGTTTAGTTTTTAAAAATACACATTAATATGTGCGATTCATCTTCCGACTTTCATTTGTTTTTCAGTCATGACATCACAAAAAAAATGACACCATAAATTTTTAGTAGTGGAATTCGATAGTGATTTTTCTTCCCTTTACGATCATGCAAATAAATCATAAGGGTGCATAACAAAAATTCTAAGAAAAATCGAGCTGAACATTTCATACGTAATAGCGAATGCTTGTATGAAACAGTTGGCTAGATTTAAAATTTTTATCAAGGTATCTTGATTATTCATTATTACAGATAAGATGTTCAGCTCGGTTTTTCTCAGAATTTTTGCTATGCACCCTTATAATTTAATTGCATGATCATAAAGGGAAGAAAAATCACTATCGGATTCCACTACTAATTTTATTTAATTTTGTTTTTTGTGGTAGCGTCCTAACTGGAAACAAATGAAAGTTTGAAGATGAATCACACATATTAATGTGTATTTTTAAAAACTAAAATCGACGTGTTTCAGCGTTCTTTTTTTAAAAAATAACGCCTGAGTTGTTCTTTTTTTTCAATAAAACGGCTGAGTTCGTTTTTTTATATATATATATTCCATACTTTAATCCCATACTGCATTTTTCGATTAATTATAATTTAGAAATTATTTGTATAAAAAAAACCTTTATCTTTCTTACGAAAATTTGCTAATTGAATATATTTGTACGTCAAATATATATATATTATTTATTATAATACACATTTATATTAATATTGCATTAGTGTTAGTTGTTTTTCAAAATGGATGAAAGTATTTACTTTTCTTATAGGGATTATGTCTGCTATATTTCCACCTCCTTATAATTTTTGAAATCCTCCATCTCAAAACTTGCAGGGTACGCATATGTGTACATCCTATTATTATTTCTTTCCGCATGGAAGAAATTGTTAAATCTGCAGAAATTTTGCGACGAAGATTAGGTGTGCTATTGATAGGCAAGGTTTAAAGACAAGCGCGAATCTGTTCATAACAAAGCTGGATTAACAGACTTATATCCAATAGTTAACATCAAACGCGTCAGGAACCTAATCTTGAGCGATAGACAGAATTACTTTGAGGTTTTAGATTTTGCTCGTACGGAAATTCAAAATTCGAATGCGTTTCATCAATGTCACATAATCTGCAACAAATTAAGAAAAA
Organism: Ophonus ardosiacus; assembly: GCA_943142095.1. Classification (NCBI taxonomy): domain Eukaryota; kingdom Metazoa; phylum Arthropoda; class Insecta; order Coleoptera; family Carabidae; genus Ophonus; species Ophonus ardosiacus. The sequence continues at coordinate 42,584,812 of OW964833.1, read as the reverse complement.
AACTGCAAATATTAAACCTGGAAAATACTTTCAAATCTTGTCCTTCAGTCCCTAGTAGATTTCCGTCTGTTTTGTTACTTACAGAAATATTTAACCGGCAGGAACTTTCAATAAAAAAAATAGTGTAAAACCGAATTTCCAGGGTGCCACACGCCTAGGGGACGGCTAGCTTGAGCCGTTCCACTTGTCGATAAACGTGTCAGATTCTCTTAGCGAGCCTGGCTCCCTCATTAATTCAGATTTCGAAAGGTACGTACATTAGATAAACAAAAAATATTATTTTGGGTTACGAACAACCATAAAAATGAGAATTGAAATGATACTTATATTGGTTTTTTTTATTTGATTTTTTTCTTCAAAATCTCCACCGGTTTCGGAAAAACGAACACAAAAAGTAAGTACATCATAATGCGCGCGACTTGACTCTCAGACCGGAAGTGTTACAGACAATGGGATGAACGCCAAGTTATGCGCCTTACGAAGTACGTACTTCGTTCGTTTTTTTGAAACCGTGAAGATTTTGGAAAAATATTTAAATAGAAAACTTCTTTAATTCATTTACTACAACTTTATCGCAGTATAATATTAGGGTCTATTTCGCAAGGACGAAAAGTTTCTCACTTAGTGTTTTTTGTGTTGCAAAATCCAAAAGAAACATATTCAAATGTTACTTTTTAATATTTTTCTTATCATTTTAAGAATAAAAATATTTTTAATACATAAACACATTTTCAAAACATAAACATATAATAATCTGAAAAAATCAGAATGATATCTTTAATAACTATAAAGATATGAGCAATTAAATTTAAAAATTGTAAAGAAATTTAATTTCGAAAAATGTAAAGTTTCAAATGTTTGCAATAAAATAGAACATTGCGAATAACATCATCAAATTTGCCGGAAAATTTCCTATAAGACTACGTAACTTTTAACTTTAAGGTAGCTAGCAAGGTTTTGATCTCCAACTGCAATTGTGCCGAAATACACCAACATGGCGGCGTTTAATTAGACACAAAAGTTTAACATTGGGAATGGTATCCAGATATGTATAGAGATCAATGGTAAGTACCAATTGTAAGAAGTCGACAAGAAACGTTTTAGTATCAAGCAAATTAAATTAAATAGACTTTAAAATCCCTTCGGGCGCTAAAAGTTTATGATGATACCAGAAATAGTTTATTTATTTATTTATTTATTTATTTATCACTCACTCAACAGGACAAAATCCCAATTACAGAGCAAGAAACAGAACAATACATACAATACACGAGCAGACACAGAGTAATGATTATACTATACATTTACAAAAATTAGTAATAATTAATAATGAATAAATTAATAATTCAGCTTATCTTATTTAATGACGAAAGGAAAAAGAGTAATTAATGAGATCGTGAAAAAAATTGAAGTAACTTACGTCGAAATTCTTGCAATGAATCACAAAAAATATCAATACTACTGATACTAGAATATATTTTATTATAAAGAGCACAAATATGACTTACAGGATTTAGAAGCTTGTAGTTAGTTTTCGCTGTAGGAATACTAAATACTTGTTTCTGTCTAGAGTTACAGGTTCTAGGTACGTGGAAATTAATAGATGATAACAGACTCGAATGATCGATTTTATTGTTTATAATTTTATATAAATAAATGCACGATAGGTAATTTCGACGATCTTCAAGTGTTATCATAGCAAATTCAGTGAGAGCGATGCTGTAATGATAGCTGTTGTTGGTAATATTAGGGTTATTAGAAAATTTAAGCCAACAATACCTGACAAATTTTCTTTGAATAGATTCTATCGCTCTCACTGAATTTTTATACAAAGGGTTCCAGATAAGGAAACAATATTCCAATTTAGCTCGCACGAAGCAATTAAATAGAGACTGAAGTGTGGAAATTTTATGAAAATTTCTGGAATTGCGGAATATTTATGATCAAGGCACTGAAGTTCTATTTTTATCATGAATGTGGAATTTATTTGCCGAGGCCCTTAGGACCGAGGAAAATAAACTATATAAGTAAGAAAAAAAAAATAGGACTTCAGTGCAGAGGTGCATATTAAATTTTACACTGCTGAACATTTGAACTGGTACACTTATATAACATGCAGTAAAAGTAAACAACCCTTCTTAGGCGTTTGACATGACTTCCTACATGATCAGGGCTTTGTTTCGGAATGCAAACAAATGCCTATCGAATAACATTTGCGATTCAATTGTTGTTTATCTGTCATAAGTGCAGTTAATGAGCTCGCGGACGCTTATTCTTTATCAAGTTTTAAGTGATTTTTTGCGAATTTCTCGAGTAAGTTTTAATTCAGAGTGGCTGACTGCATTTTAAAGACCCCTTAAGGCGTTTAAGTATTCAAGAGATGATCCAAGCTAATATGAAGATTTTGTTATTTTTCTATTAAAACATTTGAAATTCGTTATTTATTTTATTCTTTTAATTCTTCGCCCTAAAAGTGGTTCCAGAACCATATATTATCCATTAAGCAAGAAGGTGTTGCTCAAAAAGTAGTAAATTGTTATTTATATATATTCTTGTAAGTGTACCAGTTCAAATGTTGAGCAGTGTATTTAAATCGAAAAATTCTGAAAATGCAAGGAATACTTATTTTATAGGTTATGTTAAAAATATTCTGTCAGTATGACAGTCAGTATTGCTCACCTCGAACATTGAAGTTATTGTAAAGAACACTCAAAAATATGTATTTTATCGCAAACTTATTTAGTTCGTTCTTCTTGTACATATTTTTGTCATTTTACGTACAAATTTCGTATAATGGATTACTTCAGTGTCGATTTCTGAGCTTTTAATAACCATTTTTGTGCACTTTAGTGTTGATTTCAAATAAAAGTATTTTTTAACAAATGCAATCTACTTTTATACGTAGATATCGCTAAAGAAAATATGCCTCTATACCGTTGAGGGTGCTTTCCAGGTATCACTTTATCTCAAAGCTATTTGGGAAAGAGCACCACAACAATCACTTTTGTGCATCCAAATAGCAATATGAGTTTCATTTTAAAATATTAGAATATTCTGCTCTATTTCTATAATATTTTGATTGTATACTAGGGCACAATTTTATTATTATTGGCAAAAAAGAACTATTGAGTCAGTACCTACTTAATTTAAAAATATTGTATCCCTGTGCACGTGTATTTGTATTAGGATTTATAACATTATAGAGTCAACGGATAGAGTCCTAAAGACTAGGTGAAATCACGAAATCCTTTGAAATATCGTTGTGTTTGCACGAAGTTACGCAAAGAGATCAAGAGAGCTTTAACGACGAAAATGTAAATTGTGAAGTGTCGCAAACGAAACTGATTTGAAATTCTACCCCAGCACGTTGTAATATCTCTGTAAATGCCCTTCCATACATAGTACTCGTCTTATTACTGCAATTGAAACGGCTGCAGCGCAAATCGAACGAGGTTATATTTCCGAGCAAGCTAATGTAGCTCTATGGCAGTGAAATGCTGCAATCATAAAATATGCTACTATTTGCATACGGAATTACAAATTAATTCTGAAAATGTCGGCCCGTATGCGTCAACTACTATTCTCTCTATTTTATTTTGTTTTGTTTCAATTATACATTACTCTCAAAATGTTACACTTGCAAAACGAATATTTGTGAAAAGTTGGTTCGCACGTGTCAAAGATAAAACAGTTAATCGACAGCAAAGAACAATATGTTTGAAGTATAAATAATGTAAATCTATTTATAATCTAAATAATGTTCTAACTGGTGAATTGATTTCTGCAATAAATTATATACAATGTTATTTTTTTAATATTGTGATTGTTATTTCCTCATTACCTATTGTAAGCTTCAACAAAAGCTCTACAACTTTGTAAAGCATATAAATCTGATATTAGTTAGTTTATTTTTATTATTATTTCATTCCTGTTCAAAGTGAACAATTACCTATATAAATAAACAGATAATTATTTACTTGAACGGAAATTACAAATAAGTAATATCTAATAAAATAAACTAACCAAACTTAACAAACAAATCGTTAAACATTTGTTAATTTTTATGTTTCAAAAATAATAATAAGAATCTTTATTACCATCTAAGTAAAAGGTAAGGTTCAGCTTAGGGCTGTTCTTACACCTAACCAGATACTGTACAAAAATATATGACAATATGTTGGAATCATCAAACGCTAGACACAATTTAACAAATAATATTACAATTACGGTCAAAAATAGTTCATATTTGCCGCTTACTTAGTATGAAAGCACTAATATTTCCATGGGCGTACCTTTCGAATTTTGCTAAATTGTTCCATACAGATGTCATAAGAATAAACCAAAGAACCGTCTTCTTTACGTTCGATAGAAAATGTGCCACAAGAAGAAATTTATTACGCTCTTCATTAAAAGCCATAATCAGGGATGGGCACGTAAAATACGTCACGTATTATACGTTATTTTTTATGCGTAAAAAAGTATTTTTTACATTGACAAGTAGATAATGTATAATATTATTATAATGAGAATATTTTTTTTTTAAAGTAAATTTTCTTTTATACTTTAATGAATATTCCAAAACAAGCAGTTCACGTCCTTATGGCATCAACATATGTTTCTTTGAGACCACTTTCAGACAAACAATTAGGTACCATCAACTGTCAGATTAGTAGGGAAGTATAATCCTGAGACATAACCTCAAATGTTAAACTTTAACCACTTTTTACGTCAAAATTAGACTAAATACGTATATCTGAAGCATATTATCGTATATTAGCTCTTCGCATCATAAAATTATGCCATTTGTAAACAACAAGTCATCTAGTGACGTTATGAAGAACTAAAATTATACATTATCTACGATTTTTACTTATTTAACATTTTTACGAATTTTTTACACGTAAACGTAAAAAATATATTTTTACCAGTAAATGCACATCCCTGGCCATAATGCAATGTAATTAATGATTTTTCACGAAGGTATGCGAAACAAGTATAAAGTTAATCAACGTATGGAATGATAATCATATGTCATGCACTAGTCATAATTTCTCATATATGGAATATAATTTTGATGAATTATGGGAAACTGAAATATAATTTTGACATTATTTTGGAATGAAAGTGGTCACGTGACTTTCAGCCATTTTTGATCACTCTGTATAAAGCATTATACAGGGTTAGTTAAAAGTATGGAGATGGCAATTTATTGTCGTTAATATTCATTTTAGGAAATTATGTTCATTACAAAAGTTTTTTAAGAAATTTTGATCTACATTTGAGAATACTTGAATTTTTTTTTTCTTCAATTGTTTTTGAGTTACGCTTGTATATTAATAATATTACAATTACGGTCAAAAATAGTTCATATTTGCCGCTTACTTAGTATGAAAGCACTAATATTTCCATGGGCGTACCTTTCGAATTTTGCTAAATTGTTCCATACAGATGCCATAAGAATAAACCAAAGAACCGTCTTATTTAGGTTCAATAGAAAATGTGCCTCAAGAAGAAATTTATGACGCTCTTCATTAAAAGCCATAATCAGGGATGGGCACGTAAAATACGTCACGTATTATACGTTATTTTTTACGCGTAAAAAAGTATTTTTTACATTGACAATATTTGCGAATTTTTTAAGTAGATAATGTATAATATTATTATAATGAGAATAATTTTTTTTAAAAGTAAATTTTCTTTTATACTTTAATGAATATTCCAAAACAAGCAGTTCACGTCCTTATGGCATCAACATATGTTTCTTTGAGGCCACTTTCAGACAAACAATTAGGTACCATCAACTGTCAGATTAGTAGGGAAGTATAATCCTGAGACATAACCTCAAATGTTAAACTTTAACCACTTTTTACGTCAAAATTAGACTAAATACGTATATCTGAAGCATATTATCGTATATTAGCTCTTCGCATCATAAAATTATGCCATTTGTAAACAACAAGTCATCGTTATGAAGAACTAAATTATACATTATCTACGATTTTTACTTATTTAACATTTTTTACGAATTTTTTACACGTAAACGTAAAAAATATATTTTTACCCGTAATTGCACATCCCTGGCCATAATGCAATGTAATTAATGATTTTTCACGAAGGTATGCGAAACAAGTATAAAGTTAATCAACGTATGGAATGATAATCATATGTCATGCACTAGTCATAATTTCTCATATATGGAATATAATTTTGATGAATTATGGGAAACTGAAATATAATTTTGACATTATTTTGGAATGAAAGTGGTCACGTGACTTTCAGCCATTTTTGATCACTCTGTATAAAGCATTATACAGGGTTAGTTAAAAGTATGGAGATGGCAATTTATTGTCGTTAATATTCATTTTAGGAAATTATGTTCATTACAAAAGTTTTTTAAGAAATTTTGATCTACATTTGAGAATACTTGAATTTTTTTTTTCTTCAATTGTTTTTGAGTTACGCTTGTCCGCGTAATTTTTTTAAATGGGAACCTATTAATTTTACTCTACCATTCGATAGAGTATTTTTTTCTCTTTACAACAGTATGTTTGTTTTTTTATTTTTGAATTTATTTTAATAACATTTTTACAAGGAAAAACACCGGTTTAAGTATTTACGAATAGTCGGTTCATCTAAGATAGACAAAATTATTTCCAATAAAGTTGTCGGTCACAATCTTATCATTAAAAACAAATTAATAACTAAGTAAATTTCATCGCTCGAGTTTGTTTATCGTTTCGCTTTTGTCTATCTTAGATGTACCTACTATTCGTAAATACTTGAACCGGTGTTTTTCCTTGTAAAAATATTATTAAAATAAGTTGAAAGAAAAAATACTGTTGTACAGAGAAAAAAAAACGCTCTATCGAATGGTAGAGTAAAATTAACAGGTTCCCATTTAAAAAAATTACGCGGACAAGCGTAACTCAAAAATAATTGAAGAAAAAAAATCAAGTATTCTCAAATGTTGATCAAAATTTCTTAAAAAACTTTTGTATTGAACATAATTTCCTAAAATGAATATTAACGACAATAAATCGCCGTCTCCATATTTTTAACTAACCCTGTATGTTTTACAGGACAGATACCATTTAAGAAAAACTGTTTTCAAATTTTGAATACCTATATCACGGTTTCTCGTGTTCACCCTATACTCGTATGTATAATATCCGAAAATAAAATACCTTTCATTCAATTTTTTAACACGTTCACTGAGTTTAGAGGTCATTTTATACATTTTTATATAATCCCATAATGCGGCAAAATTTCGTGCTTATTTACGACATTGCGTAAACTGTAATTTCAGTAATTTGCCATGGGAATTAATAGTAAAAGCTTATTAAAGGGAAAACAAGTTTTTAAAGTTTAATTTATTCGAGGCGTGTAGTCCCTCAACGCTCACGTATGTATTTTGAAAAATATAAATCATATGTACGATTAGGGACGTTTAGCACTTAGAACTAAATCAATTCGTGATATGTACTTCAAATAACTTGCAGTCTCGCATATATTATGTTGTCAATTCAGTTCTATCTTTGTAAGAGATGAAAAAATGTACGAAAAAAAAAATTGAACTAAAACCTCTGGTAACCGAATACTTAAATTAAAACGCATTATAAACACTTATTATGGGGGTCTTGTGCCCGTGTGTCTTAGTGTCTGGTCGCGAATCTGGGGACCCGGGTTCGACCCCGACCGATATCAAAAATATTTCTAATATTATGACATAAAAGTGACCTTTGCCGTGCATTCCCTACGCCAATAATTAAGTGCCCGTAAGGCATATATTTATATCATTAATTTTGTGCCTGAAGATGAGATAAAAATCTCGAAATGTACATTGTACAATCTTTATAAATAAAAGATTATTATGAAACTTAAGTGTATATATATATATATATACAGGTGTATCAGGACTAGTGTAAAAAAATTAATAGCATATTCCTGAGCTAATTTTGAGCAAAAAATGTCATATGAAGGTATGCCCAAAAACTTTTCGTTACAGAGTTACAGGCCTTTAAAAGTGCACCACATCTGACATATTTTTATTAATAACTCTGATACTAGTTACACTAAAATTTTGAAACTTGATACTAGGATACTACTTATTGAGATGCATATTTAAACTTTCTTTTGTTTCTGTATCTCAACCAGAGGTGTCTCATATGGGGAAGTCATGAAGGTTTTTATCCTTATTTTTTTACCTATTAACATTTTTTCATATTTAAATATAAAATATTACAAAAAACTTAAAAATACACAAAAATGTACTTATGATAAAAATTGATAAACGCAATAGTTTCTGAGATATTTTAACTTTTAGAAAATGTCACGTATCCAAAATAGTTAGTTAACAGTTAAAAATCAATCAATTTACAATAGAAAATAGAACAAAATAGAAAAGCGACACAAAATCTGTTTATAACTATTGTTTAATTACCTTATTTTCAATATTAGTAATTCTTTCGCAAATTAAAAAAAAGTGTAAAATGTTAGTGTTGGTGAATATGTAGATATGGTGTTTATTTATAGATATTGTAAAAGTAATGGTTGTCGTAGTCCACATAGTATCGACGTGGACACCAAAGAATGAATTTGTGTGAATTTCATTGTTTCTTAATTTATTGTTACCTAATAATTGATTTTTTCTAAAAATTAAAATATCTCAAAAGATACTGCGTTTATCAAATTTTATCGAGAGTACTTTTTTGTGTATTTTTGTATTGTATGTAATATTTTATAGGTAAAGTTGAAAAAATATTAATAGATCAAAAAATAACGATAAAAAACATTCATGACTTCCCCATTAAAGACGCCTCTGGTTGAGATACAGAAACAAAAGAAAGTTCAAATATGCATCTCAATAAGTAGTATCCTTGTATCAAGTTTCAAAATTTTAGTGCAACTAGTATCAGAGTTATTAATAAAAATGTGCTTGATGAGGTGCACATTTAAAGGCCTGTAACTGTCTAACGAGAAGTTTCCGGACATACCTTCATATGACTTTTTTTACTCAAAATGACTAGTCCTGATACACCCTGTATATATCAAAATGTTTCAAATGTATCCTACGTATAATAGTATAAACTTATTGCGATTTTATAAGATTTTTTATATTCAAAACACTTTGATGTATTTACGTATAAACAGCCAACATTTCGAGGTAAATGTTGACATTTTTTTTAAAACTATTAAATGTTAATATCATGAAAAAACAGACCTGTGCATGACAAGCTGAACAAATTTAATTTTAAATTTATGCCTCACTTTATAAATATTTGCTAAACATGACAAAATTAACGTCCAAAGAAATTTCCATCCTGTCACCATCATTTACAAAGAAATATAACAAAGAAAAAACATTCTATTAAATTATTCCTCAATTTGCTCAACAAAATATAAATAAGATTAAAATAAATATGGTATAATAAAGGCGTAAAAAATATATCTATGACTTTATGCAAAAGCACTTTCTCAAATATTTCTGATGTATGTCGGGTTATAAAATATTGAATTTTGAAATTCTTTCTGCAATTTGTGACAGTTGATAAAAACAGGAATTGAAATACGATTTAGTAATTACATACTTTACTTTGTTGACATCTAAAACAAATAATTAATAGCCAGTTTCACCAACGTAACTTATATTTTAAGCATTCCTCAAAATAATAATTACATAGAAACAAAATGTCAAATAAATTATTATGCATTGCTTTCTAAGTTTCGATTTTTTTTTCAGGACAATTTGTTGGTGCACTTGGATATAAGAATAATATAGTATTTTTGTTAATGTGGTATGATTTCATAAAGCAAAAAATATTTAAATTCACATTTTTATTATAAACAATACTCATAAGTGTCCGTGAGGTTACGTCTGGTAAACGACCGCACGGTACAACTGTATACAAAGCAGATTGGCTCTCCCAGCAATGGGTAATATGCCGTGATGATATATTTATTTATTTAGTTCTATTAATAAAGATATATAATTTACTTTTCTTTGGTATACTGTTTACTGAGAGCTAATTTTAATCACTTTTTTTATCAATAAAAAATACATTCACTGAATATTTAAATAAATATTAAATAAATACAAATTTACAAAATTTCTAAAATTTTACAATAAATATTCAAACACAGGTTACGTCAATAAGTATTAGCGTTGAGTTCATTACAAATTTGTTTGCATACATATTACTTTTGTCTAGGCAAAACTAATAGTTCTAATGTTCTAAATGACTATAGATGTAGACAATTTTGTCTTTAGTCCCACAAAATTTCATTTTTTATCGCTTAAAAATGAGTTATTTGCTTTTGCCATAAGTCTACAAATATTTCTCGTAATGATCGTTGTAATATTAGCCAGATTAAAATTTTGCACCAGGATTAAAAAAATAAACCCATACGAACATCTGATATACCTAAAAGTATGATTTTTTATAAAAAATGTAATATTTGGAACAGTGTCCATTTTATTTTTATAATACGCTTGTTTATCATTAAATTTCATAATGCTTAAATTTACGACAAATATATGACGAATACAATTATTTTACAATCAATATCTGGTGAAAATTACATGAAAACATTAGTGAATAATGTTACGTTCAATTTATCAACACAGGTGATAAACACAACCAATATAAATAAACAGTATACAAACTTGTTAAATTATATACGATTCATTAAATGATAAACATCATATGTCATTCTATCATGTGAATATATCAGATTTTATCACATCTATTTATTACCTCTTTAAATTTTTAACATTAGCTTCAGTCCATGAACTCAACTTTTTAAATTTTTATTGGGCTCGATAGGCTATTCCACGACATTTTTTAATTTTTTTTTCTTGAAATACATAAAAATATAAGACCACATGTGAAAGTCCGAGTTAAAAATTCCTCCAAATAAGCGAGATATTAAGGTCCGAATTTTAAATCTGCTTTGTGACGTAGGTAATGTGGATATACCAGAAGTAAACAAACAGTGGTTCACAAACCACGAAAAAATGTTAAACAAATTACAAAATAATGTATATTTAAATTGTAATATTATAATTCATTATTAGAGACATAAAATAAATTATTTCACTTTTTTTCTCATTTTATAAAAATAAAGAAATTAGAACGTCACCCGAACAGCAACCGAACAGATCCGACACACCCGAAGAAGTATATTCTTAGTTAGGGCGGGGCTTCTCAAAATCGGAGGTAATACTTGGATCCTATTTGCTCAAACACTAGTACACATGTCCTGCATCATCAAAAGCAAAACTCCCCGTGTCCTCTAGAAGGAATAATTTATAATAAAAGAAATATGGTTTTCCTTATCCTTTAACTATTATCATTCTTATTTTCAATAACCTTTTACTATTTTTGATTACTGTGGAATAGCCTATTAAACTTTGTTAAGTTATCGTAAAGAATAAAACAATGCAAACAGATGTGAAAATTTATACAGCCGTATTACTTGACGTGACGTAACATGCCGCAATATATCAAAAACCCAAAGATCGTCAACTTTATGTATAAAATATAGTCTATTACTTATGCCCGTATCACACTAGCGGGTTTTGAAACGGTTGACGGGTGCGGATGCGGGTGCGAGTCACTCCTCGACCAATAGGAGTGCGGCAGCTAGCGGCTGCGGTTGCGGGTTAAGGAATAGCCGATAGGCTATTTTTTCACCCGCCAACCGCACCCGCAGCCAATCACAAAGTCCGATACTGTCACGTGACTGCCTTGGTTTGACATGTGCTATAGTTTTCGTCTCTGCCGGTGCAACATTTTTCTGTCATTTTGGATGTGAAGACTTGAGGCGAGAATGACAAAAAAGACAAGAATCTGTTTTCTTTAGAAAATGAATTTTTAGTCCTAGATTTAACAGAGAGTTCACTGCCGTCTCCAACTGTTCTCGCCTTCGATAAAACGTCAAGACGAATAAACAGTGGCAGTATGGCGGAACAGGAGCGTTAACCGCATCGCACAGTATGATTGCAAGAACCGCCACCCGCACCCGTACCCGCACCCGTACCCGCACCCGCCAACCGCTTCACAACCCGCTAGTATGATAAGCGTATTATAAACAAAACTGTTAAATATAAATCTGCCGTGCACTTATATCGATAGAACATGAGCATACTTTTTACGATAATGTACCTTAAAAGTTCTGAATAAAATAACGTTATAATACACCATGGCATGGTACGTTATGTTACGGCTTACGCTATATAAAGTCGGCATTAGTGTGACTCATGTTATTATTTGATTATCTAAGCAGCGATAAAAATGAAATGTACCTAAGTGAAAATTTATCCGTGCATGTAATAAGGTGTCAAGTGATATAATAGACATAATAATAAAATATAATGATAATATTATGTGTTACTTCCTCGCATACGAATGTATTCAATGGGAACTCGGAAACTATACGAGATTCGAAATCGGATACCTTGGATAAAAGTTAGGAGGCTATTTGTGTGGTGTATATTTTTTAAATAATTATGTCTAGGCTAACTATGACAATTCAAAAAAAGTAAGGAAAAAGAATTTCAAAAAAAATAAATTCAATTACATACTTCAATTATTAGTAGTCAGTAGCGTAGCTATCACAGGACAATTCGGACAAATGCCCGAGGCCCCCAAGTTTTAGGGGCCCCGATTAAATTTGATAAACGATATATTAAAAATAATCAATTTTCAATTTTGCAAAAATAATATACAAATCAAAATTTTAATAATTACTCTTATTTTTTATTTGATGCATTTAAGATCTGCTATGGGTCAAGAGAGATTAGCCAATTGGCTTTACTATCTATTATAGCGAATTATGCTTCGAAAATGAATTTAACAGAAATTATAGAAAATTTTGCTATTTCCAAAGCACGAAAAAGAGAGTTTTAATAAGCAACAACTACAATATTCATTATATTTTTATGCTACTTTTAGTAGTAGATAGTGTAGTAAAAGTGTCAATTTTGTTTTATTATAAATGGGCTATAGGCCACATCAGTCGTCTTTATGTTTTGTATTAACTTATGTAATTTTTAAATATATTTTCTGTACTTTAAAAAATCAATAAATTTTCATTTTCGAACATACATATTCTTATATTAGTATTACCTAGGGGGCCCCAAATATTTTTTTGCCCCGGGACCCATGAATTCTAGTTACGCCACTGTTAGTAGTTGCTTAAAAATAATCATCCACAAATTTTATATTTTCAATGTATACAAGCCTAACCCCAAATGAATTCGTACCGCCTTGTAAAATATAAAAAAAAAAAACATTCCTACGTATTATAATGTCGTTATTCGAATAAATTTTAACCTTATCGTCAGAGTGTATTGAGCGAGTATACAATATTTTTTTTATTTGTCCATTATAACAAAATTTACACGCGGTTAAATAACTATTTACCTGTTCCAAATATTTTCGTACCTACAATAAAATTTAATAATTTTTTTTACCCCCTGGGCTTCGGCGCGTTGCCGATTGGCCAATGACAATTTTATTTTGAGTGTTATAATTTAGGACATACACAAACATTCAAGCCTAACAGTGAAGGTCGCTTGAGCGCTGGCTTTAACCGCACTACCACCACGCGGCAAAATTTAAAAATTAAATTCAATTAATCTAAAATTAATAGGGAGTTGCATTGCTCTTTGCCGCGATTACTATTCTCATGACTGTATGCATGCATTTATAGTTAATAAGTACGAGTACTACAAATGGATATTATTTTTCATATTATTTTCCCTATTTCGCATTAATTTTTAATTTGCTTTTATTTAAAAATAATTATTTTAAAATTTCAAATTTCAAAACTGGGATCACTGAGAATTTCAAAGAACATTTGAAATTTTATTTATTCCGATATTTATTATAACTCAACAATTATTTAGAAGCTAGTTATCAACCTAAAAATAAATACCTTGATTTTTAATTCAAAAAAGTGCTTTACCACAAATGTAATTACTTGTTTATAAAGAAAATCATTTGTAATAATTTTACATAAGCAATAACAACTAAAATGGTAGATCTATGCTTGACACTTAAACTTGTTGACTTTTAACCATGTAGTCTTTAAACTCATTAGTTTTTTTACAAAATCGTTTATAATTAAAATGTAATATTTTCAAGTGTTTTAATAATTTATTTATTGCTTGAAAATGGTTCTAAACAGAACCGAAACGTCGCAGTTGTGAAATTTGTAAATTTTGACTATGTTGAAATAAATGAAGCATTCATCCAAAAACCTCTTCGTTTAGAAACATTTTTTAATTGCTTCCAAAAACTGAATTAAATAAATATTTCATTGCGACATAATGTACAAAAAGTATCATTAGTTCCTCATATTCCGTACAATACAACAATATTACGTTAAAAAGAACTATATTTTATTTATTCAACTACGTCGAATTTGTTTTCAAATATCCGTAGCAAAAAAATGGTACGAACGAAATAATCGGAAATTCCTTTTAATCAAATTAAAGCTCCGTAAACAGACAATTTTTGCAGAATACAATCTATTAAAACCGTCAGCTGACAGACATCAATTACCGACGTGTTCATATACGGGCAGAAAACAAATAATGTTACCATTATTTCCATTTCGCAAAACACATAAAGAGTAATTGAAAATGTTCTCCGAAATTGTACTGTGACTGTGATTCAAATAATATTTTATGTCATGCTACAAAAACTTGCATTTCTATTTAAAGCATTCAAGTTCAAAAAGTATTCTAGTGGCAAAATATATTTATAAGTTTTATAGTTGATTAGTTTCTATGTGCAAAGTTATGGACGTAATAGAATATTTTAAATAGTTTTGACGAGTAACGACATCTACATGTTGAAGCTTCAAGCTTTTCAGACAACCCAAGCAGTTTATCCTGCTAAAAATATCCAGATGTGGTTGAAATGAAAATCTAATATGTATATTAGGATGGATATTAAAAAATATTTTTCACAGTCGCTTGCTAAAAAGTTAAAAGGTACATGATTTAAAAGACTGATCATTGTAACCCTGAATATAAATTAAAGGGAACATATGTCTTTTGTAAATAAAATTGTTAAATCGATTAGAAGTATGATGTTAATGTATTTAAAAAGTAAGACATATTAGCGTGAAAAGTATAGCAAATAAAAGCTCAAGTGAAAAAATTGCTATAGATACCCTTTAATCCGAACTTAAAGGGGTGTTCGTAATAACGATTTGTTCGGATTACTGAATTTGTATGGATAAGTAAAAATAACGTCAATTTAGAGGGGTTTTAAATATTTAAAATGGTACTTCAAACAGAAATTAACGCTAAAATTAAGAAATAAAAACAAAAAACAATAATTATTAAAATATCTTTCAGAACTCATATTATTAATTGGAAAAATACTACCTTTTTTTAGTTTAAGTTATGTAATTTATTATTTTAACCCAACGTTTCGGCACCATAAACTGGTGCCTTCTTCAGGGGATACAATGACATATTTTTTGAAATAACAAAAACAACAAGTAACCAAGGTAACAAGAAATGTTCATAAATGTTACCTTTTTTATGTATACAATTTTCTAGACAAAATATGCATGTCCGGCAAAAGGAGATTTTTTCTTGAGAAGTTGCATGTTCGCCGTCCATGTTTTTGCCGGACATGCATATTTTGTCTAGAAAATTGTATACATAAAAAAGGTAACATTTATGAACATTTCTTGTTACCTTGGTTACTTGTTGTTTTTGTTATTTCAAAAAATATGTCATTGTATCCTCTGAAGAAGGCACCAGTTTATGGTGCCGAAACGTTGGGTTAAAATAATAAATTACAGAACTTAAATTAAAAAAAAGGTAGTATTTTTCCAAAAAAAAACAATAAATTCTAAGAAAAATCGTAAATTCTTGTTTATATTCTAGAGTTCATTCCAGCTTTGATCGTCAGTCGCCGAAGTTCACGTAGCAAAACTAATTGGGATGTTGATCTACCCAACGCTCGGATTATTGGATATTCTCTACCTACTGTATTATTAACAGATTATTGAACTTTTCAATAGGCATCAACTCCCTTTAATATACAGAGACGGTGTTGTATAGACTCATTTTGTTAATTACAGTAGAACCTCTGTTATTATATATTATACACATACAAAGTGATCCTGAATTGAAAGTCACGTGACTAGAAAAAGTTCTGAGTGTGATCAAAATTATCTTCCACAAAAAAAAATTAGCATCGCTTTACCGGCAATGTCAAATTATGTTACCTATATGACCGATATTTTGGAAAAGTCAACGGAGTTACGCATTTTGAATTTTTTGACATAGAGTTCTTTTCATCGTTTAAAATTAAACTGTTATTTATTCAAATCGTTCCGCTAAAATGGTGTATACGGAAGAACATCACAAGTTAATTATGGAAGCATGGTTTCGTAAATAAATTAATTCTACTCTGAATATCCTGAATACATTTATTTTCATTCCCTTTCAAAAATTCTCTGGACGCCAATGCAAGCTGTCATTCGTATTTCACTACCAGAACGATGCGGCAAACGAAATATCGGAAAGTGGAGGAGCCTTCAGTCATTCTGGATCACTCTCTTCTATCCTTAGACTCCATAATTATATATTAAGAATATTGATGTGGAAAATTTATTAAAAAGAAAAAAGAAAATGAAAACGACAAAATCTTATATTATTCAAGTGGAATATCTGTCGTCTTTGGCTATAATCTGATAGATATACACCACGCCGGGATAGGCTAAAGCAAAAAGCGACGTAGGTTATGTGCCCGAGACATATTCTAAATAGTTTCCGCTTTTATTGCAGCGTCACCGATTCAAAGCAATCTGACGTTTATGTTTCTAAATAAAGATAAATTATAAAATAAAAACCATACCACATGAAATAAAACAATTATTCCGATACAGTGAAGAAAATATAAACGGTTAGTTTAAATTGAATTTGGCTAGGTGCACTAGCATTGTTGGATATATCGAAATCAATGGGGACTTATAAAATTCTATTCTATTCTATCTATATTTTGTTTTATGCCATCTAATGAATGAGAAAGTGAAGTGCGACATTAATATAAATAATAAGAAATGGAATGATATTCAGTATACATACAGGGTGTTATAAAATAAGTGTCTCAAATTATGAGGGCATATAGTACTGACCAAAATGAGTTAAAAAAGCTTAATCAACATGGGTCCGATCTTCAATAGTTTCCGAGATATACGGCAATGAAAAATGAGTTTTTTTGATGTTTACTTCTGCTATCTCGAAAACTGTAAGAGTTTCGACTTTGATTAAATGAGACATTTTGTTTACCTTTCAGAGGTCATCTTAAAAAAAATCAAATAATTGAACAGAGACAAAAGTTGTGGCGCCCTTGGCCAATAATTAGTTTTCAAATAACTTCGTAACTATTAGAAAGTAAAAAAAAATGTTTCATATAAAATCTTTTTGTTATTTTATAGTCTATTTACTGGCATAGACGAAATTTTGTTCAACCACTATCTTAGTCAGTTTTTCTTCGGTTCTGATACAAAATGGCCTCTTTCTCAAAAACAGTTGAAGATCGGACCCATGTTGACTAAAATTTTTATACTCATTTTGGTCAGTCTACATGCCCTCATAATTTGTGACACTTATTTTTTAACACCCTGTATATGTAGGTAAACAAATAATACTCCCAGAGCCTTATCCCTAACTGGCGAAATTGGTCAATAAAGTTCAATTTATTCTTTAATTTGTGAAACGAAACCGAGTGTTTTATTCAATAATTTCCAATATGTTTGACCGAGTGCCAAAAGCTTCATCCATTGAATTAATTTAATAATAAACAAATCACCGCTAAAATAGCCTCCTATTGGAGAAAATTAGTTAACCGACTTGGTATTTTTTTCTAGTTCCCGAAATGTACCTGTTTGGCACGTTATCCTGGATACCTGTATACCACAGTCGTGAAATTCATCCCCATTTACCAATTAGATACTGTTTTTGAAAAAGAACTATTTATAGAAATCTTGGTGTTGCTCTCTCTTCAAACTTCCCTTTTTCTTCTCTTTAGAAATCTTGAAACGTCAATTTCATAAGTCCCCATTTAAACGAATTTATCCTAATCTATCTTAATATTTCACTATTCATTCCTGAATCGATGACCGTTATCAGTCAATGTTATTTTGTAAATAAGTGCCTATGACTTCGACTCAAAATTTAAATCATGTCTATACATTCGTACCGTCGTGCAGACATGCAAATATTCAGCTAGTAACCCCAGGACATACATTATTATTGTAATCTCTGTTAGGGGAGTAGTAATACGGTTGTGGTGTGTAATTACCTGCGTATTGAGGCAAGGGCAGGTACAATGGTGAATGGACCGCACACTCTCGCGAGACACAGAGCGGACGATCTTCAGCGTAGAGGCAGGCGACTGCGAGGTCCGCCGATCGAGATTCGGCTGCAGTGAAGTCTGTGGCAGGAGCTGGAACGCTGTGGAAGAACTTCGATTCTTTCCCGGGAGGTTGGGTAAGAGGTTTTGTTTGTAACCTTTTACATCTAACCTGGAAATAGAAGTACGCGTCTAATTAAAATGAACTGGAACTATCAAATACTAACTACCATTATTTCCCTTTAGTATACTTAATTATACAGGATGTCTCTTAAATAAGGGGACATGGCTTAACCACAGATTCCTGACGCTAAAATAAGACGATTTAACTAAACTTACTTCTAGCGGAAAGTGTACCATTTACCCAGAATTCTGCTTCAAAGTTCTTCGAAAAAAAATTAATTTGGCTTATAATAACACAGAACGCTTTATACGATTTGGATGAAATTTGGTATGACAGTTTATATGATTATAAGTCATCTTTTAAGGTGATACTTGTTATTATTAGTGTATGAAACTTAGGTCTCCCAACATTAATTAGACCGTAACTTTTTAATGGCAATGCCGAAAACGTGAAATTATTTTTTTTCAGAAAGATACATTCAATAGTAAACTTTTCTGTCTGTGTGTAATTTGTGATATCTGTTACGGTTCAGACATAAAAAAAATAAAACCTGAGTGACTGCACCGTGATTTTTTTTTAAATAAATTTAATCTAGCAATCTATCCAAATGTCAAACAACGAATTTTTAATGACAGTAACAATTGTTTATGGGTTGTCAAAAAATTCCTTCGCAATATTCAGAAACTAATAACATCTGTTTGTTCGGCCTAATAGTATGTTACTACCATTATTATAAATAACACGAATAAATATGTTAGCTTACTCCTAAACAAGTTGAGAAGATTGACAACTCATTACTGTCATTAAAAATTAATTGTTTGACATTTGGATAGACTGCTAGATTAAATTTATTTAAAAAAAACTTCACGATGCAGTCACTCAGGTTTTATTTTTTTCTGTCTGAACCCGTAACAGATATCACAAAATAAATAGAGAGAGAAAAGTTTACTATTGAATGTATCTTTCTGAAAAAAAATAATTTCACGTTATTGGCCTGGCCGTTAAAAAGTTGTGGTCTAATCAATGTTGGTACAACTACGTTTCATACACTAGTGGTTCACTAATAATAACAAGTATCATCTTAAAAGATGAGTTATAACCATATAAACTGTCATACCAAATTTCATCCAAATCGAATAAAGCGTCCGGTTATTATAAGCAAAATTAATTATTTTTCGAAGAACTTTGAAACAGAACTCTGGCTAAATGGTACACTTTCCGGTAGAAGCAAGTATAGTTAAATCGTCTTATTTTAGCCTCAGCAATCTGTGGTTAAGCCATGTCCCCCTATTTAAGAGACATCCTGTATATATAAATATATATATATATATATATATACAGTGGTAGACAAAAGTATGGAAACTTTTAAATATTAATTTTTTATAGTTCTCGCAAATTTGAATCATATTTTCTAAAGTCAATATATCGAAGAAAATATGCACGAGAAATCTTTTGATATTGACTGTACGATTTAAGTGAAATAACATATACTCGTTTTTTCGGTTGACAAAAGTAAGGAAACATATTGAAAATATGATTTAATTGTCTTACTTTCAGTTGTATTTTGTCATTTATTTAATAAGTTGATGTTAAGATGAGTAAAAATAAATATTTTACCGACGACAGCTTCATAAACATGGTGTGAAACAGCGCAATATTAAAAAAAAAAAAACAGTAAAAGTGGCATATATTTGAAAAAAAAATCACAGTATAGAAGTGTTAAAATTAATATAAAAGTCGGTGGTCGAAGAAAATTAGTGCTAGATTTGACAGAAACCATTCGGCGTCTATCCGTAAGTGATCCTACTTTATCATCAAGTGAACGTTCTGTAAAAATTCGGGAACAATTTCATGTAGATTAGAGTGATTGCAGTGTGATACGATGGCTATGTGATGTAGGATTAAAAGGAAAAATAGCCATTAAGAAACCTGTACTACCAAAGAAAAACAGGAGGGCCAGAATTGCATTTGCTGAGGAACACTCATCGTGGACGAGTGAGAAATGGCATACTGTCCTTTAGAGTGATGAATATATATATTTCACCAATTCCCAACTGATTCGGAAGCTTGTTGAAATGCTGTATTTAAAATTGTTTTCGACGTAGTTCATATAGATCATCGTGTCTAATACAACTTAAAAAAAAATTGTAATAAATTAAATAGTTACTGTATATTCAACTATTGCTGAAGATGGGCTTGCCCTAAGCCCGAAACGTCCGTAATAAAGAATTTTACAATTCACGTGGACCATTTATGCCTTTTGTTTCACCTTAAACCTAAAAACCTTATATGAACTTGTCCACTTATTGTCGGGTCCTTTATTTAAATTTTAAGTTTGGAACACCCTATATAATTCAAATGAAATTACAACGTTAATTAAGACAGAACTACGATCAGGAATTCTTAGCAACAAATGCCAAAGGGTACTACAAGATCAGTAAAACATTTATTTGTTGATGTACCGAATTAGCGTCAAAGTGCTATTTTCAAAGAGAACTAGCTTAATATGCCCACACGTTGAAATACCAGCTCATATAATTATAATGCCATCACCAAATAGTATTCTTGAACAGATGAGTATGAAATATTCTCAAAGCCGTTCTCCTCGTCTTCGCCTGAAGCGTTTTTGCCTATCTAGTGAACGCAAACAGAAATCAAATCAATTCTGAAATATTTAATTGTATAGTTTCTGAACTTCAGCACAAAAAGTTGTTGCTAAGTAGCGCAGATTGGAAATAAAGCTGGGCAAGCAGCAGTCTAATCCATATTCGTGTAACCAGAAATTTGAATACGTCGAATATCTACCAATTAGCAACAAACAACAGTTGATGGTAAGCTTATTGTACACTACAAATATCGCTATAAATCTGTGTACACATGGATTTGTTATGCATGGTCTTCATAATCCTGAAATTTCAATGTATTTCCCAGTTTGTCAACAACACCGGATTGCGTAATGGGCAGGACTTTGCGAAATATTGAAGGCGAAGGTGATGTATCATATATGCTCCACCTTCATTTACAGTTACTGTATTATGACTGGTCAAATTTTCCTCAACCGAATAAAATACACACAGGTTTTTTTTTTTAATTGTATGTGCTTAAGACCACACGTCCGGAGTGAAAACTTCTATTTTATTGTAATATTTTATACAATTATTAATGAGAGCTCATAAAAATCATAACAACAATCTTATATTTCAGGTGTACTTGATATTTTAATTACTATAAAAATTGCTTGCTTTGATTTTGGTTTTACATTCTTTTAAATATACTATAAATTATTCAACATTAAATACATACACAAAACACAATGAATGAATCACTCTTCAGTAATAATTTTCGCGATTCAGCACTTCGCATACATTTTTGCCGCTTTTTGAATGTTTCTCAGGATTCAGAAACTTAAATGGTTGACATTTGGATCATACAGCAATGCCATCTATTGACTGCTCCCAGAAGCTTTATAAACTGAAATATTTAACTGTGCTGTGCTTACATTTATATTGGGAGCATTCTAACCAAATTCTAACAAAATTTTCAAGAAAGAATTTTAATTTTCTTAGGATAAAGCTGGGAAACAACTCAAATTTTATTTTAAAATCTGGCCAAAAACCCCAAAAACAGTTTTAAAACCGGTAATGAGTACGCGATTTATTCCCGTTCTCATTTAAATATCATTTTTAAACTTTCAAAAATCAATTAAGCGGTTGTACTCGTAGTAACGCTGTCAATTCAAAATTATAAACAAATAAAACCTACAACAAAGACAAATGTAAGTAACATTTTATTTATTTATGTCTGGGTGTGCTAATCTGCTTTGTACACAGATATCGGTAATGACAGCAGTGACAGCAGGAATAAGACACGCCAAAACAGCGAGTTTGGAACTAGAGTTTCTTTTTGACAGATATTGTGAAGTTTCCCTGTTTTGTATTAATAAAGTAAGGTAGGTAACCCGATTACCGTGACATGTGCCGTTCGGCTCTCCCCGAGTTTACCCAAATGACCGTGACGGATCAGCCTTATTTACTGCCCAGGAAAAGTGTGCAAGGTGCACCCTAAAAAGTTTTCACTTCAAAAAACTAAAAAAAAATATCTACCCGTTTTAAAAAAACCTCACTTAAAAATCCTGAGTAATCACAATTTATTAATATGAGCTAATAATTGAATAAACGCTGACTAAATTAAGTTAATACCAAAATCTTCAAATAAATTAGTTAAGCCTGTATATATTATTTAACACAATAAAAATAAATCTTAGATACAATTTCATTTAAAAAAATATTAAAAATTTCGCGTATTAATTTGGAACAAAAAACATATACATAGATACATTGTGCTTAGTTGAAAATAATCTCATTTCAGTGGTGTCGTTGAGTACTATGTAGCTCATATAAATATTATAACTTTGACCCCATAACTTTAAACCTTACAACGATAAAAGAAATTGAGCGTCATCATTCGAAAGAAAATAAAAAAATGTCATAAAGCGCAAGGCAAAATTCTGTTTCATTTTATGTTTACAAGATATTTGCAAACATACAAAGTATTAAATTTATTTTACACAACTCTAAAATAGTTACGTAATCTAGTATCTTTAAAGTTTCTGAGATATTAATTTATGCATACTAGGGTGGTCATTTAATAAAATTCACAAATGTTCTAAAACGAAAGTAATTTTAAAAAAAATGTGTGCTTAGACCGCACAACTACGTGAAACTTCTTTCTGAATAATTTAATTAAATTCGTCTCTTGTTTTTATATAATCGATAAATATTATTATATAGTTTGCCGTTTTGTCCCCTCACAAACAAGCTAGCTTACTCCCCAATTGGAGAAAGAGAGAACGGGAGAGAAGAAGTGCGCGCGCACTATAAAGCTCTAGTCGTGATGCTAACGTTACCGTTCGTGTAACAGAGTTGCTGGTTTTACACCTAATATGTTCCAATACGGCGTAGGCGTGTGCTTCGTCTCTCCTTTACTATACTCTCTTTCTCGTGATTTTTTAGTTTACACTCTCCATAAAGAAGTTTCACTTCAAAATAATATCTGTGCAACCCTGACTCTATATTGAGCGAGTTTCTTTATTCAGCAACAATTAATGCGCTGAATTCCATCAGCAACTGAAAATGACATCACGATGAATAGCTGATGGATCCGATGGATAGCCGCTGAGACCGAATAAAGAAACGGGTTGCTGAAAATTGCGATGAATCTCCTAACCTTAAATATCAACTGACAGTTAACCACCGCACAAGTTAACGGATGTGGAAAGTTTTATAGTTAACAATGAATCTGATGACAGCAGCAGTGATATGGAATTCATAATTATAATAAAAATGATCTACATCTATAACCATCTACTTTCCGCTGTGAACGAGATATGTTTTTTTTATTTGAATCATGCATTTTTTCTTTCCATAATCTTACACCTGCAATCATGAAACAAACGCAAATGTCAAAAATATAACATAAAAACATTTCGTTAGACCCCCCACTACCGATCCATCGGAAATCGTAAAATCTATCGGTAGTCAAAGCCGATGCATGCGATGAATTTACGATGGATAGTGCGCGGTATTTAGAAACTGTATGATGAATTTCATCTGCAATTCAGCAGTGAATAAAGAAACGGTGTGATAAATTTACTATTCATGCGCATTAATGCGGACTACACATTGGTGAATAAAGAAACTCGCCAATTTTAAGGAATAAGGAATTGAAAAGAAAATTGTGATATACTCTTTACCAATTAAAAAAAAAACCTTAACTTTAATTAAATCCTTGAATTTTATAGTATCTATTTTTTCGAATAAATTTCCCAATATTAAAGGTTAAACAAATTTACTTTTGTATTTTTATTATTTTTTTTATAACCATTTATAATGTGAACAGTAAAGTGTTTCTAATCTAACTACACGCCTCTAGTGGAGATACGCTAAACTACATTAGCGTTGGCCCTTATGGAAAAATCGTAGTTCTCATTCAATTCAAATTTGGTACAATGTATTAAAAATCTATAAATAGATATAAATTCTTCACAACCAAATACATTGACTGATGAGTTTCATTTTTATTTTTGTGCTAAATTTAAATTACATTTGTCTGTAACTTTTACAATAAACAATCATTTAAAAAAAATGCAGTCAAGAGAGACCTGCTTCTAATTTAAGAGAAAAAAATCATGTATTTTCTTTTAAGCAACACACTTTGAACTAGAATAGAATTACTATTTCACCGATTCAACCACCAATCGTAAGAAGAAAAACAGACTTCTAAATTTCTTTTTGTACCTAATTACACATCTACATCCTCTAATTTATATGGTCAGTCAGGGTTACACAGGTCTTTTTTAACTACTTATAACTATTTTAAAAGGTGACAGCAATTTTTTTAACGACCACCTAAATAATAAACAAACATTTTTCTCCATTACTTGCAATATAGAATTTATATGAAAACTAAAAAATCAAGATATTCTATTTTTAAAAAGTTTTTGGCTATTTCCTCATAAAATTAATAAATTTAAATGCATTTTTATTATTTTAATAGCCCAAAAACTGTCTGCTTCTCAAATTCCTGAGTAAGCTTTAAAAGAATAAAAAAATATGCAAGCTTTCAGATCAATTTCATGAAACTTTTCAACTGCTATGAAAATAAATAAGGAATAAAAACTTGTACAAGAATTTTATGTAAATAAAATGATCTTCCAATTTTATTTAATCTATCTAGCTATGAAGGACAACAACTAAATGTAAAGTAATATATTATTTTCTATCTTGTGAGAGCCCCATTTGATTTTAATTACTGAAACTTTCATTCTACCAGATGCTCTTCCGCAAGCTTTATTTCACACATTTTCTTGTACTCAAACATAAAGCGAAAATTATAAAACTCATTTCATTTGAACCAAACGGAGTAATAAAGCAACAAATGCCACAGCATTGACAGTAAAAAATTGCAATTATCACTTAATATTACACAATTTTAAAATTTTAAGTTTTACGACTTTTATTTTTCCATCTCACCAAAAAGAATTCACTGTACGTTAACTTTTAAATGTTCATGATGTAAAATTTTATATACGAGGCGAAATATAGCAATACAGTACAGAAGCAACCAACAAAACTAATTTATGTTTTAAACTCCATGGAATAAGTAAATGAGAAAATTTGTAGAAAATTATGTGCAATACGAGACCGGCATCGCGAACTTTTAACAAGCTTCTATTGCCGTAACACATAAAGCAATTATCATAAATTTGGCGCAAAATAATTTTACGTTTTTATAGAACGAGCAAAATTTATTCGTTGCAATGAACCAGCATTAAACAGTTATGTAATAAAACAAATATAATGAAAATTTATTGTTTGAATTTTAATGCCAAATACACAACAAAACTAATAATAACGAGGTCATTTAAAAAAAAATTGTCGATTTTTTTTATAAAATCATGAAATCCATTTCATTCAATAAATATAGTAATAGAAAATAATTTGAAATATGCGACTTTTCATTCATAAATTTGCTAATAAACTTTCGCGCTTTTAAACACGGACTAAATTTGTGACGACACAAATTCATACTCACACAAAGACAATTCTCTCTCGCACACACACGCTTCCAATGAAACAGTAATCTAACCTAAAAGTGTGACAGCTGACAGCAAAATATACAAGAGAGAAGATTATTATTACTTTCTATTTCTTTAAAAGTACTAGTGCAGTATAAGATATGTAAATAAACTATTTATTTAAATAAATACCAAACCAAATAATCATAGTTCTAAATTAAACCGGTAGAGCTCGACTGTCGTATCCGTGAAACTATGTCGTCAGCCGTTGAAATATTTCAAATTAAACGCAACTTTAAAAAAATCATATCTCTGATTCTAAAGACTTGTAAAATGTAAAACATACACGTACCTATTTTTTCAAGAAAAAATAAATCAGAAAATGGGAAATGACCCCATTGAAAACAGAAGTAAATAATAATTTTTAGTAATAATAAATAGAAATATATCATCACGGCATATTGCCCATTGATGGGTATGCCAATCTCCTTTTTTGTACACAGATTTCGGTAATGGTGATGACATATTTGTACCAGGCATCACCTCACGGGCACTCATTGCTAGTGTGGAGAGTGCACTTCAGGGGTCATTTTGTGCAATTTAAAATTCAAAATATTTCTTTTGACGTTAGTCGGAATCAAACCCGGTTCGACAGATTCGCGACCAGACACTCAGACACGTGAACCGTAAATTAATTTTCTATTTCAAAACCGTATTTCATAATGACATCATAAATGTAAAATATATATATATATATATATATATATATATATATATATATATATATATATATATAATTACGGCGTATTACCCATTTCTGGGTGTGCCAGTATCTACAACACATGTAGACATCGGTAATGATGACGATATATTTTACCGTGTGAGCGCTTACCAGGCATCACCACACGGGCACTCATAGCTGGTGTGGAGAGTGCACCACAGGGGTCACTTTTGTGCCATTTAAAATTGGAAATATTTGGCGCCGGTCGGGATCGAACCCGGTTCCCCCAGGTTCGCGACCAGACACTCAGGCACGCGGCCACGGGACCCCATTACATGTCTTGTTTGTTGCAAATCGATATATCTCTGTCATTTTCAATTTGCTAGTGAGTCGTGCTTCTTTTACATCTATTAGCAATTTTAATAGATGATGACAGGCTTTTACCTTTCATTGACTATTTTTTTCCTTTGTTCTCTCTTTCACTATTAGATAAGAACATTGTCTATACGAGGGCCATGTTAACGCAAAACGAGGTTGCCTCCTTCAACTTATAAGAAAACGACCGATAAAAGTGGACTCTATTAAGGGGGTTGAGCCGGAATGTTATGCCGCGAGCTGTGAGTTTATATACCGTCATAAAGTGAATCACTGACCTGGTTCGCCGTCGGGCACTGCTTAATTTCTGTGGAGATGATGGTCGCTCCTTGGTGTCGCTGGCTGGCCAGCAGGGGAACGGTGGATACATACAATGTCGTACAAGCGACGTGGTCACGATTGCAAGTTTGTTTAACGCTACGTCGCCGAGGTGCGCTCTCACAAATAACTTATCGTCGGCCGACTATTGGAATATACTATGTCCACAAATATTACTTTCGAGAAAAACTGCTTCAAACATTTAAAATTTTATTGTAAAGAATGGATATTGAATACACATGTTGCAATTTTTTTGTTTGTATATTTTAATTTTCCTTAACTTTGTATGAAATTTGTTATATTATAATTTCTAAATATTTTCGAAATATAAAAGGACCTAGTTGGACACGGTACAAAATAACATAGTAAATTTACACAAAAAAAATCCAATAAGAGACTTTTTGTACCATGTCCACACTTTTTATTATTATTTTTACTGTAGTATGGCCAGAAGCACGTGACAGAATTATGAAATCTGATTGGCTCTGGACTTGATTCAAAACAATTCTTAGTGTATGTCATTTTAAGACACATGGTACAAAATTATAAGTCTGTTTAGAGTACAAGAAGCACTGAATTTGATGTTCTTTCTACTGGCCATGGTACAAAAAAATACCAGGAAACCGAATTTGACTGTATCTAATTTTTTTCAAAAAGTGGACTTGGTACATTCCAATAATCAGCCGACGTTATGTTTAAAACCACCGCGTGTGGTTTATTAAACCGACAACTAATAATTTTAAGTACAAAATACTTTATATAGTGCAAATTCACCGAAGTGCGAATTATACACATACGACACGATTCGGGTGTTAAATGAACACTCTATAACTTGGTGCAAAATTTGCCAAAGTGCGAAATATGCACAACCAAATGACTTGAATGTTGCTAAAACCTTAAATTTTATAAGCCTCTTGCGCGCGTCAGGCCTTACGTAGGTCACATGACGTTAACTCACAGCTACGCGCGAAAATTCGAAATAGGAAAAAAAACATTTCTTTTAAACTGCCCAAAATTGAATTCACGACTGAAAAAATATTCTTTATCGCTGCGCTGTTTCGCGAAGCCGCATTTAACCAGACGAAATTTCAAGTTAACCTTCAAACGTAATTGAAACGTCAAACTCTCAGTAGTTGTCAAATCAAATCACTTGTTGAATTTGCACGTGTTTTTTGTTTCATTTCTCTTTTTGTGATATTTCACGAATAAAAACAGTTGTAATATATAAATTTTTCATCGAGGAATTACAAAAAAATAATGTAATTAATTAATTTATAATTAAAAGTTATTTATTTATGATTTTATATGAATAAATTAAGCAGATTATCTATAATAGTTTTGGTTAATGAAAATATAACCTGGAAAGTATAAATGCTGACGTGACCTTCATTTTAATCTAGTGACTTTTTTGGTAATTTCTAGCGGTGTAAACGTGACTTCGTCTAGTGCTGTCTATAGTTTAAAAACACGGTATAAGACGTTTTTCTTCTATAAGAACGATTCAATTTCATCTTATTAAAAATTAGACCTTTTTCAGCTTCTACTATTTTCTATTTTATATTATATTTACATTATATATATTTTATTATTTGTAGAAACTTATTACACCAAAATTTTACTGTAAACTATAATGGCGCAGCTTCCACAAACACGACAATTATTTTTTACTGGGTAATTTTTGGTATATTAACCTCTTCTATCAAGAACTTTACGAGTATAACGTTGCTTCACTTCAATTTTCTTGTACTCAAACGTCTGCAGGCCAGAAATTGTAATGCCTAGTGCACACGCTGAAACTTTCAGCCAAGTTTCCTGAAATTTACTTCTTAAATTAACGGCGCTGTAAACTCGATACGTTTTGAGAAAACTATCTATTATCATATTAAAAAAAAATTATCAGAAATTTATTGTTAGTGTCCGTTAAAATTCTTGATTATAAAATTAAAATCTATATTTATTTAAATTCTTTTCCATATAGTTTAATTTAGTTTAGTTAGAAATCTTAATTATATATACAGTTTAGTTGCAGTTTTAGTTTTTAATTAAATTTAGTCCCTACGCAAAATTTTGTGACGTATTTCTTCAGTGGCAAGACTATAAACTTTCGAAAAAATAATTCCCCAAGAACCTAGCACCATTTAGAGAAATATTAATAGTTTTGAGGAAACTTTTACTTGTGTCATGTGAACAGACAGTATGTTGATGCTAAAGTTTTTCCAAAACTTCTTCTTTAGAAAACAAATTTCAAGAAACTTGACTTAAAGTTTCTCCTTATAACACTATGCATAGAAAGAACTCTTTTAATTTGAACTAAACATAGTAAATTCGTTGACAAATGGCACGGTAACTGAACAGAAAATAAAAATACGATTTACGCTTGTTATCTTCATCTTCACGGTTATACAGATTACTTCTTGTATGTAAACTTTGTTGATAAATAAGAAAAAATAGCACATCAATTTTTTTTTATTAATTTATCTACTTCAATTTCAATTTTTGGAATTTCATCATTAATTCTAATTTTAAACTGTATATGTATTTTAATTAACTTCTACAATGATTAAGGGAAATACGGTTCTTACGGGTTATATGGGTCAGCGGTTCTTACGGGTAATATGGGTCTAAGGTTTTTATGGCTCTTATGGGTGAAGAATAGGTTCCGACCCGTATTCTATTTGGTCCGGGTAGGTGGGTATTTCCCATTTAACTAAAATACCAAGTTCGCAGTCCTAGCCCTAGTCATTATTAAAAAAAAGAACCGAGAAGAAACAAAAATTTGTGAAACATCTTATTTTTACTCTACAAATATCATTTCAATGTATCAATTACAATGTAATTACTACTAAGTTTAGTGAAAACATCATTAGACGCAGCTACAGTTCAAGGAGAAATTATGGAACCAAGATATTTCAATTTATTTGCTAGTTCGCTAGGAACCTCATTAATTGTTAGTTAATAGTTAGAAATCTAATCTAATCTGTACTCTGGTATTAATGGAATCAAGTAAGGTTTGCTCTTGAGCTTCTGGCTCTTCGTAAATTGCGATATCGTCTGCATAACCTATATTAGTAAAGTTCAAATTAATCTGCTAATTAATGTTACCAAATATTGATCACACCAAAAACTTATTGTATGTTTTATTATATTTTTTAGTCAGGCCAAGTTTTATTTAGTAACAATTTGGTAAGAAGTATCGCCATTTTTAAAACTTATAACTTTTTTTTTAATGTATTCCAACATAGATATATGCGCAATAAATATATTGTACAGTTTAAAATCTGAAAGAATAGTATATTGTATAACTAGTGCTTAAAGTTGGATATTTCACATGAGTGTGAAATACCCTTTCAGCACGTGTTGTACACGATATTTTTCCGACGACCACAAAAAAAATATAAAATTTACAAAAAAATATTAAAACAGATTATGTTAACATCATTGCTATCAGAATTCACCAAAAATTATGTTAAAATCTGATAAATCAGGGTCCGACCTTATTAATCCGTGTAAATTCAGCAAATTATTTGCAACTGTCAAATTTGGAAATACAAATTTTTAGGTTAGTTCGCTCACTTATCGCAGCGTGTGATAAAATCATTGCACACAGTTGCGGACGCATCTGATTGGCTAACGAGCTTTCATTTCACACAGCTTTGGTGGTGATGTGCAATGACCAACTTTCAGTAATAGTTTAGCGTGTGAATTTATGTACTTTTCGTAGTGGTCGTCGGAAAAAGTATATTATAACACATTTTAAAACACAATCTCCATTCAACAAACACGCATTAAAAAGAATATGCAAGCTAACTATTTTGGATAGACTTCAAAATTTACATGACCAATATGTTAGTACCAAAAAGAATAAGAATCTCGAGAACTATAAGAGATTCGAAGTCGATCAGGAGGCCATTTTAGCAATGTATAGCTTCTTATCCGAAAAAAATCATGGGTCACTATATATAGACGAATATAAATTTTTCTGATTTTTTAAATAAATAAATACATATACAAAGTGTGGATATATCGAATTAGAACTTCTCTTATAATTACGAAAAAACTGTTATATCATCAAAATTACAATTTATTCTTCAATATACATTCCATCTAAGCGCTTGGCGCGGTCGTTCAATCCATTCACGGCGTTCTTAAAGACTAATACTGGGATGCTGCTAAAAAAATCAAAATTATTTAATAACAACATGCTTCACATTTTAATAAATAAAAATATGTTATTTTATAAGAATTCGAAGTTATTCATTAAAGCATAATAATACTACTGCGATGTTATTATTATTATCACTACTCGTACACTTAAATGAAAATCTTATGTAGCCAGCACAATACCTCTCGCCGTTTCCATTTTATGTTATATAAATATTGTATTGCACCATAATCCAATACCTCATTTAGCGAGAGGTAAAAAACACGAAGGCTGTTCTCTTAATTTTAGACCGAGCCTGATATAATAAAACATGGTCTTTCATTCTGAAATATTCTGTATAACTCTTTCTGTTGAGGCACACACTAGATCACCAGAATTAAAAATGGACAGTTCCAAATCCAAGATTGTTATGTTAAATTAAAATTCCGATGAGGCATGAGGCGCAGGGTAGTACTAGAAAAGTTCGGTATTTGTTCAAAATTGTAGAACATGTGAAATACTAAAGCGTCGTTAAACTTTTTGTTTCATACTCTTAAAAACTGATATAGTTACATATCTAATATTGTGTGTGAAACTGACAAATATTACCACCAAGTTCATAACTGTTCTCATTTTTAAAAAGTCATAAATACCTGCATTTGGTTAAAAAGTTTAATACATTCAAAAATCCAATTTTCATTAATCTCGTACTTCCCAATCCACTGATTCCAAATCATGAAAACGCAGGTCGATATCTCTTTTAGTTTTGGAGATATTCAACCTCAAATATTTTCTCAAAATTACCCATTTCTGGGCTAGATCTCTACCTAGTTTTGAATTATTGCCCCAAAAATCAATATACCCCATATTCAGATAAAAACTTTAAAATTTTCAAAAATCTAATTTTCATGTATCTAGATACTTCTCAATGCGCTGATTCTAAATTTCGGTTTCAGGTCGATATCTCTTTTCGTTCTCGAGATATTTAGATTCAAAGTTTTGCATAAAACTGCTCATTTTTGGGTAATAACCCAAAAATGGGCCGAGATACGAATTTGGCGACACCACCATTCGATTCTACGGATAAAAATATATAAGTATACAAATTTTTATAATTTTTGACTAACCGGTTCATTATTTATAAATAAAAGTTTGAAAACCCCTAAAATCGGCCAAAATCAGAAAAAATCGCAAGGGGTACACCTTAGATTTTTGCGATTTTTGGCCATTTTCAGTTATTTTGCTTTAGAGACTGTATGCGGTGTTCAAAAATTATAAAAATTGGTATACTTATGTAAATTTGCCCGTAGAATCGAATGATGATATCTCCAAATTCATATCTCGACCCATTTTTGGGTTATCACCCAAAAATGGGCAGTTTTGAGCAAAACTTTGAATCTAAATATCTCGAGAACGAAAAGAGATATCGACCTG
Organism: Ophonus ardosiacus; assembly: GCA_943142095.1. Lineage (NCBI taxonomy): Eukaryota > Metazoa > Arthropoda > Insecta > Coleoptera > Carabidae > Ophonus > Ophonus ardosiacus. The sequence continues at coordinate 42,551,737 of OW964833.1, read as the reverse complement.
CGGTTTCAAAATTTGGAATCAGTACACTAAGAAGTATCTAGATACATTAAATTTTTGAAAATTTTGAAGTTTTTATCTGAATATGGGGTATATTGACTTTTGGGACATTCATTCAAAACTTTTCCCATTCATTGCACTCTTATTATAGCAATATTTTAATCATGTTAATATAAAACTTAATAAGCATTTTTCTCAAAAATATTTTGCGAATCACTGGTTGAAAAAAAAATTTTTTCTTTGTTTTAAATTAGTCTTCTGAAATAGAAATTGTTTGCCCATTTAACCGTCTTTGTCTTATAGTTCTCGAGATAGCAATGGCGGCCTATTTAAAATGAAGAGCTGTATGATTTAAACTATTTATTGGCATAAATGTATAATAATAATCTTTGATAAAAGTATAATAGATTCATGCCTCATAACAATGAGAGAAAAAGTATTTGAAAAAAAAAAATTGAAAATTACTAGATGAAAATAAATATATTTATTACATGTTATAATTTAATTTACTAGGTAGATACTACTTTAAAATTATCAGAGAATAATTAGAAAATCAAGTCATTTTTGCGTAAATAAAATATACCAATTCGTTTTTGTAACACAATGCGTGAAATATCATAATGGTTACGTACTATAAACGGATGTAATATTATTCGCCGTTATGAACCTATGACACAATGCTAGTATTATCGTATTATCGAATGTGTCTTTACATTGTAGCAAACCGAACGATTTACGATTAGGTTCATTGTAATAAAGAAGAACAATACAAATACAATGTGTTATACAAAGTGATTCATCAAATAGGATTGGAACTTTAGTTCCGTATTTGAGAAGTTATTTTGAGTTGAAAATATATCATGAGAATATTTAAGAATGTTATTTATTTTCATAACATGATAAGATTTAATGAATATGGTGATTTTATAAATAACAATTAATTGAAAATATAATGCTCATATTCTACTATGCAACAAAAGTTACAACGATAAATAAAAAATGAAAATTTATATATTTTCTTGCAACTTGTTTTCAACAGAAATGTGCATTCTTATGTTCAGAATGAAGATGAATGGTCCTACAATGGGGCCACCCAAAAAAAAAGTATCGATTTTTTCACAAATCAAAAATTCACTTCAAATTATGCAAATGCATGTTAACAAAAAATATGTAAAATCACTCAGAGTCACACATTTACACACAAATACTGTATGTGAAAAAATATAAGCGCAGAGCATAGGAATATTCAAACTCAGATCTGTCATTATTATTATTATAACATAACCTACAATTTTACAAGCTTGCCACAGGTGGTTTTTTAATTTTAAAAAGTATGTAAGTACAATAATACAATTTTGTAAATTAGAAATAAAAGGTAGAAGAGGCAAAACAAAATGATGTCATCGTTTTAAAATAATACGTAAAAGTCAAATATATTTCCAATTTTAATCGGTGGAGGTATTATAACAAGGTGAGAATAGTGAAATAACAAGTAATAACTTTAATATAAACTCTTCTAAATTATAGTTTCAATATCAACATTTTAATTCTGTTATCTTTGTAAGTCGAAATTCTGTTTAGAAATAATAATCATTATTCTCTCATATATCTGTTTAGTCTAGATGTCAACCGCGTAGACATTTATTGTTTTGACAATTAACTATATAAGTTATTGCCTAGACTACGTGAAATCTTGTTATTTTGTTATGGATGCTACACCCTCGCACCCTTCATCAGATATGCCTGTTGAAGAGATAACCCTTTTGTTTTAAGGCAGTCGAGTTTTATGATTCAAATCGATAAGACATGGGGTAGTGGTAGTCCGTGTTTAGTTTTTGGGCGTTTTACGCCATGACTCGTAATTAGGGTTTATAACAGTTAAAGTTTAGTAGCTTCAAATATTGTGTGTGTCATCCATTTAAGATGTGTTCGTGTTTAGTGATATAGTGAGCGTAAGGGTGTTCCGTCGCAGTAAAGTGGTTGACAAACCAGCAAGCGTCCACCAGTAAGAAGAAATAGTGTCATCGTTGGGGTAAAAGAAAGTAATAGAAAGTAGCCTCAAAGACCCCCCCCCCCCCTGTTACAGTATCATGAAACTTGTAGTCAAAAAATTTAAAACTGTAACGTGCACATGGTACGAATATGTCATCATCATCGCCGAAATCTGTGTACATAGCAGTTTGACTTACCTAGCAATGGGTAATATGCCGTGATGGTATAATAAATAATTAACACTAGAATAATGAAATTTGGCACTTTGTTTGACAGATAAACAATAAACAATTGCTGTTGTTATGGAGACAATATTTCAAAGCCTACTATGTTAGGGACAATAAATATTGTACAACCCTCGTAGATACAAACTTTCTCAATATGCTAAAATGGTAATCTACAATACAACGATACTACTTCATTTTACTTATTGTGCTACAATTATCTAGATAGCTAATCAAAGGTACATACATTCTAACCTAACTTTTAAATTTTCCTACAATTAAAACTAAAAAAATACTATTTATATGTTTAATTTTTAACAATTTATATCACATATTTTACAATTATTAACAATTTACTTTCCATGTAATAATTTATATTTTTATATAACAATCTTACATTTGACAACTTAATCTATGTATAAATAATCTATTTTTGATGTTAAAATATATAATTATTTCAGCTGTAGGCCTGATGATGTCAAACTTGACGAAATCGATCGCCACATAGTACAAAATATTTAAATATATGAAATATATACTTAAAATTTAAAAATCTGAATTTTCTTCAACCTTATCCAACAAAGACTACAAATATTGCAAAATAAGTGCATTAAAAATATATTAAACTGTGATAAATACTCTAGAATTAAAGTTATGTTAGAAAAAATAAACTGGTTAGAAATTAAGGTATTCTTGGAATTTAGGGTGTTAGTTTTTTTTACACAGAAATGCAAATATGTTAACCCGAAATTATGATTTTCATGAATATAATACTCTTACTAGATATAAACAAGATTTTCGTGTATGCAAGAAAAATAAGGAAAGTACAAAAAATAGTACCTATATATGATAAAAGATGGAAGGTGTACAATAATTTACAAAGCAGTTTAAAAACTATATCTAATTATGAACAATTTGCATATAAGCTAAAGCAGTATTTTATTTTAAAAAAAAAGGTTAATTAAGGCATATTTATTATTTTGTTAATAATAATAAATTGGAAAAATACTACCTTTTTTTAGTTTAAGTTCTGTATTTTTTATTTTAACCCAACGTTTCGGCACCATAAACTGGTGCCTTCTTCAGGGGATACAATGACATAAATATAAGAAATAACAAAAACAACAAGTAACCAAGGTAACAAGAAATGTTCATAAATGTTACCTTTTTATGTATACAATCTTCTAGACAATATATGCATGTCCGGCAATAACATGGACGGCGAACATGCATCTTTTCAAGAAAAAATCTCCTTTTGCCAGAAGAAAAACCGTCCCAAAAACTGGCAGAGAAGTGATCTGTAAAACTCAGAGACGCTTTATCGGTAGCGAAATACCGCAGCCGTACTCTTTATTAATAGATTTTAGAAAAAGTTTAGAAAAATTTGTATACATATTACAAATTATAACATATTTAATATTGGAAGCCATGCGCGACTAATAATAATAATAATGTTTACACTGTTTTTATTTTGCATTTGGTTGGCCTTTGGGCATTCAATTATATTAATTCAATTTATATTAATACTATTAAATTAAATTTCTTAATATTGGCCTACAAAAGATCTATTGAACTTTCATCATTTACACAAACAGATGTGACTTTTTCAAGAGCATCGCTAAACAATCTGTAGCAAGTATCAGTAAATTTTCCATTTCAAATACATACAGCAGATTTCCCTTTTTGATAAATTACTACATAATTTACACTTCGGAATGTGGTCCAAGAGAACGATATTGATCCATTGCATTATGAATAGCTTCAGAGTAAAGTTCTAAAAGAGGAGAGTAGTTGAATGAAGAAATGAAATATGTGATTTCGAAGTGTCAACATGGTATTTCTGCTGTTTAAAGTAAGGGCATAGACCAGGTTTAGTATATTACCTCGACCTACTCCAATTATGCTATTATTATTTCTTACTACTTCTTTTGCTGATTTACTCTTTTGAAGTCGCTCTCTAGTTCTTTTTTGTTTCTTGTTATAATGGCAATATCGTCAGCATAAGCTAAGCTTTGATGTCTTTGCCTATAAATGGTCCCTTTAGTGTTTAGTGTATGTTCAGCTGTCTCTTAATACCCATTCTAAAACTGTAGTAATGTTCTACAAGTTAATATGAGCTATTCGAGCTATGATGTCCTCGCTTAAGTCAACCAGTGATAAACAATCAGGTGAGAGGTACACTTGTCAATAATTCTGCTCTTGCCTCGGTGCGCATGAAACAAGTATTTTTAACTCAAAGTTACGCAAAGTTGAAAATATTCAAAAATCCAATTTTCATGAATCTCGTACTTCCTAATCCACTGATTCCAAATCATGAAAACGCAGGTCGATATCTCTTTTACTTTTGGAGATATTCAACCTCAAATATTTTCTCAAAATTACCCATTTCTGGGCTAGATCTCTACCTAGTTTTGAATTATTGCCCCAAAACTCAATATACCCCATATTCAGATAAAAACTTTAAAAATTTCAAAAATCTAATTTTTATGTATCAGATACTTCTCAATGCGCTGATTCTAAATTTTGAAACCGCAGGTCGATATCTCTTTTCGTTCTCGAGATATTTAGATTCAAAGTTTTGCGTAAAACTGGGCCGAGATACGAATTTGGCGACACCACCATTCGATTCTACGGGTAAAAATATATAAGTATACCAATTTTTATAATTTTTGACTAACCGGTTCATTTTTTATGAATAAAAGTTTGAAAACCCCCGAAAATGACCAAAATCTGAAGAAATCGTAAGGGGTGCACCTTAGATTTTTGCGATTTTTGGCCAATTTCAGTTATTTTGCTTTAGAGACTGTATGCGGTGTTCAAAAATTTTGAAAATTGGTATACTTATGTAAATTTGCCCGTAGAATCGAATGATGATATCTCCAAATTCATATCTCGACCCATTTTTGGGTTATTACCCAAAAATGGGCAGTTTTGAGCAAAATTTTGAATCTAAATATCTCGAGAACGAAAAGAGATATCGACCTGCGGTTTCAAAATTTGGAATCAGTACACTAAGAAGTATCTAGATACATGAAAATTAGATTTTTGAAAATTTTGAAGTTTTTATCTGAATATGGGGTATATTGACTTTTGGGACATTATTTCAAAAATGGATAGAGATATAAACTTGCTAGTAATATTTGATTGTAAGGACAATGTTACGTAAGTGTACGCATATTATAATCGTAGGTCTGTAATTTTTACAACAACAAACTTACCCTAGAAGCGTGTCTTTTTTAATAACTAAGTATTTTTAACTCAAAGTTAAGCTCTTGTCCCATTTTCGGGGAAAGTAGTGCAGATTAGTTGACATTTTGTAGAATATCTTTTCAAAATGAAAATTTACAAGGAAAATTAGAATCCTATTTATTACTAATTATTCAGTAGTAACTGTGCAAAGCGTTTGATACCGACAACGTTGAATATTTGCAGACTGAAAATACGCATCCCAACTTTACAAAAACCATTCTGCACTTACCCCACTTCACCTTAGTTCATTTCATGCAGTTTTTAATTCAGAAAATTTTTGTATTTACATTGTAAATACATAGTTCTAAAATTAATAGGGCAGAATTTACAGCTATATGAAAATTTTATCAATGTATTTCCTATAGTTCATAAAAAAAAAAACATCTGGGATAAGACACAGTAATAATTTTTTATTGCGTCGCGCGAAATTCTGACCACAGACAATGTAAACAAAAAGAAACAAAAATCATTAGGGGGGCAGCAAGTACAAAGAGATGAGGACCGTTTTGTGATGTGATTAATCGTAGCGCAAACATGAGGTATCTATTTCGGCGGTTTATCGAACAGTCGAATATACGGAACGCAACATAAATTAACAATACACATGGACAATTTCCACCCTAGTATTTTTTTCTTTATTGTGTGCGAGGACACGCCCTAATGAGATCACGTAAAATTTAAAAGCTGATATGGTACTAAACGACAGCTCGCGTGTGCCAATTGTCCCAGCGCAAATCAATTATACAATATACAGGGTGTTATGTAAGTAAGTATACAACGCTTAACCCATGGTAGAACTTATCCCATACAGTCTTGGCCATAAAGATAGCAACTTAAAAAAAAATCAATTGCTCTAATGTAAAAACTGGGATTTCTGAAATAAATTACTGCAGTATTAGTGTCTTGAATCAAGTTTAATTTACATTAAAATAATTTGCATTATATTAACAAAAATTGATTCACTTGATAACAATTGGAGATTTTATCAATCGAAACTTTGTGTAACTAAAAATAAAGACAATGAAAGTTCGAAATACTTATTTTATTCTTAAAAATTGATTTATGTGCAAAAAAATATTTTTTATTTGGACATAAAAATAAACTTTTATAAAATTAATATAAAAACTAAATTTTCTAATATTTAGTGTAATAACCGGAACCACGAGAATTTATTACTTCTTATGATAAAAAAAAAAAAAAAAAAAAAACAGAAAATATATAAAAATATCTCCAATCAAACACTCAGGGAGATGGAGCGTAGAACAACTTTGGGCGCCAGCTCCAATTCCCGTGAATCTTCTTTGACAACACTACTACTATAACTAAATCAAATGAGCTGCAAAATGCTCATTTCAGTTCGAGATTTCAGATCATGCGTGTGCATTTAAGGTTGCGATTTTCGGAGAATAATTGTTTGCAGCCACGGATACGATATATTATTTTTTAAATTATTATTTAAGAAAAAACTTGGTCAGATCCAAAATTTCAATGGTAAAATTATCGATAAATTTGTTCTGAAGAAGAATAGGAGGATTGATCTGTTCGGTTTCTGTGAAGTCTATTGCACAATATTTTTTTCCATCTATGTACAATGTATTATAATCTAAAAAATACCCGATGCCCTATTTTAGCTTTATTTACAGACGCCTTCAAGAATTTATACTACCCTCTTCAATGAATATTTTAAGACCTCCGAGAAATATTGCATTTTGTAGTTTTTTTCAAATTTTTTTCAAATCATTCAAATTGCTATCGCTTAAGTCCCACATTTTGGTAAATTTCAAAAATATATGTACTTATTATGAAAAACATATTTAATTTATAATGTTTATATTAATATTAACATAAAATTATTTAAAAATAATAATATTAAATAAAAATAAATTGATTAACTCAATATTACTCATAAAATAATACCAATAAAACCCGAAAAACCCAATAAAACGCAATGGGCAGTTATTTTAGAAAACAATACTGGATTCTTATTCCGCCTGATAAAGTACAAACTTACAATTTTTTAATGGAATCCATATACGATTTTAAGAATGTAAAATTCTCCGGGTTCGATCCCGACTGACTCCAAATATTACCAATTTTAAATGGCACAAAAGTGACCCCTGTGGTGCACTCTCCACGCCAGCTATGAGTGCCCGTGAGCGCCCACATGGTAAAATATATCGTCATCATTACCGATGTTGTAGATACTGGCACACCCAGAAATGGGTAATACGCCGTGATGATATATTTATTTATTTAAAATTCTCCAACCTCCCAAAAATATAATTAATAAATCAATGTCATTAATATCACATACACATGTTTTTAAATTCTACCGTAAAAATCGTATTAAATTACAAAAATGTATCATTATAGTACTTGTGTCATTAATTTAATGTTACACCGCCTAATTTTTTTAAAATTTGTATTTGTATAATACGTCAATTTTTCATTATAAAGCTTTTTTAAAGATAAAATAATAAATAAAATATTTTTTACATAAAAAATATCAGATACCTATGGAAACAATACATAAAACAACGCTTTATAAATAATAGGTTATGTAGGTGTTGGTTTTATTTCATGTATTGTTCCCAGAGGTAACTTTGACATTTGTTGAAAGAATCTAATTCATTTCATATTTTATTACAAAAATTTCAAATGACAAATGAATTTTTTATGGATATATGGTTGAATTCAGAATTTCATATCGTTTCAGTTATTAAATTGTAATTAGATGCACATATTTATATTTCCAGGTGCATGAATATTTAAAATTAATTGTAATATTTGTTATCATATATCATTTCAATAAAGATTTTGTTTTTTATTTTTCTCATTAATGAAAATTCTTTATCTATATTATAATTATGAATGCATGCATAATTCATGAAAATACCTTTTAATTTTGAATCACCTAATATCATAGGATTTTATTAATGGTTAATGTTAGTATTTGTGCTAGTGCATGGTGTATGTAATTAGTACAGGCTACAGGGTGTAAAAAGAAAACCTAACTTGGAGTAGGCTTTGAACAGGTTAAAAGAATGATTTACTTGTAAATAAAATTTCATGAAAGAAATACAGCAGCGCTTTTGTTGTTTTTCAGATGATGGCCGAGAGGTTAATTCAGATGTTAAAATCTTGTGAAACATGGTGAGTGTATTTTCTATTAATTTAATAAAATATCATATTTCGACATATTTAATACTTGTTGAGACCGTGCAAAAATTTACTCACTTCATCCCTTTAAGGCCCAAATAATAACAATTCTTTTAATAAAATAAAGTTATATTTACTTTATAAACTTAAAATAACATAAAAGTAACATAAATTAATGTATAATGCCACATGGCCCAAAGGATTTTTGAAAAAAATGGTGGTATCTCCGAATGACCACTAGGACAAAAAGTAAAATCAGAACTTTTCAAATTTTAATAATATAAGCAGTGAAACATGTCAATACTCGTATCATAAAATTGGCACAGCAATACATTTGAGCTCCAACTTATACTACGCGTCAATAGATGGCACTGCTATCTTGTGTGTCGGTGGTTTACGGTTTTAACCACTAGAAAGCATGAAATAAATTTTGTAAAATGTGGTTTTATAGTGAAACCACTAGGAACAAAAGGGGTTACCTATATACCTGAATAAGTTGTTTTGTTTGTGAAGCGATCGCTCACTTTTCTTCTGCTCACTCCCCAATTATTTAACATTTTTTGTATATCATTTACATTTGTTATATAAAACAGTTCAGAAAAAGCTTTTTCTATCTATTCGCGAGTGAAGAAGAGGAGGAGCTTAGCGCGTGACGTAACAATATGGCCGGTTTAAGGTAGATGCTTCGTTTCCCGCAACTGTACTCTTATACACTGCGGCGTTTGAAATACAAAGTAATATTAATATTATAGTTAATATTAAATAAAAATGATGTTTCTATGTAGTATGAATAACATTTTGAATTTTGCAAACTAGTCCGTTTCATATAAAAATTATGTTCAGCATTCTCTCAAATTTTGAATTTACATGATTCGAGTCTTTGTTTTCTTGAATCTACATAGTACTGCATTATTACAGTCTTTGGTAGATTAATGGAGAGATAAGTATTTTTATTTTATTGTCATCTTTGTGCAGCAGGTCTACAAGTTTAGATTTCATTACGAAGTATTTTAATAAAGACACTAAGTAATTATTATCTTGTAGTTATACCCGGCAAAGTATAATCTTGCTTGCAAGGAGCACGCATATTTTTACTCGGTTCCTTTCCCATTTTTAAAAGATGAATGCATAACTTTCGTCTACCAACTATTTCAAATTAGTAAATTTCTCTTAATAAATTTTTCTATAGAATTTAGTTTCTTGTTTTCGGGAAATTATGGAAATTAATTATTTCTGGATTTCTGCGTGTTAATGACATACATGGGTCAAACGCAACAAAAAAGTGGTTGAAGTTTTAGATTTTGTTATTATACTTAATTACACGTAAGAATAGCGCTGGTTTAGTTAGGGACATATAAATTCTACCCTTTGATTGGTCAGAATATAAACCTATTTCACAGAAACGAAACAAATATCACCTGTTAGTTGTCAAATAATATCTGCAGAATTAAGTGATGTTTAACCATATTTTGTTGCAATTTTAGATTTTGACATTTTTACAGATAAATATATTTATTATTAACAAACGTTGGTTTCACAAATTTAAATTATTTATTTAATGCAAGTAAAAACGGTCGGCTCGTAAGAGCAATCTACTATTTTCTTACGTAAAATGAAGTGTAGCCTACAAATTTGACTCCACTTGTGATTTATTTGTTAAATAAGTGACAGAATCGATGCGTTCGCCGCTACCTCGGTTAGGACTTACTACCATGCACTAGTTCATATTTTCGCCGCTAGACGTCATATTGCTCTATTTCACTAACGAATAACACAGATAGTTTATTTTTAAAATAAAACACCCATATTTTAAAAAATGTTAATTTGTAACAAAATAAAAACTAAATATGAATTTCTACTTAAATTCAAGACGAATGTAATTCATTTCTTATTTAAAACAACTGCCAAACTCAACAAAAGTCATAACATCTTACTTTTTCTACACTACATAATATTTATTTTATTTTACTCTGTTCTCTGATTGACTACTCCCTACTAACACTAACCACAAGTTTGGAGTTCATAAACTCTTGCAATAACCTTAATTAGCGCAAACTTATGTTAGGTTAATTAATTTCATTATTGTCAACGCAGCAGTACAACTACGAATGTCAAACTTTCTGCTGTAACCATAACTACTAACACTAGAGAGTTTTCACATAACGTCAAAATTGATAACGTGACGTGAACATTACAATTCCAGATAAAAATGTTTACACGATATTTTATTTGTTAAACAAAATGGAAGACAAATTAAGTCTTATTTTTATATCTGAGTTAGCAAATTTAAGGGAGAAATATTTCAACGATGCCTTAATAAATTGTTTCACAAACAATAATTATTGTGGTCCGGATGCGGTTATTCGCTACCGAAAATCGGTCACTTTAATATGTTCTGATGCTCTTATGTATGAATACGTTTATGAATGTGGCTGAGGTGAAAGAAGTATGCATGGATAGGAATGTGTGACGAAGGATGATTGTTGCGTAACTATTATTGTGGTCCAGATGCGATTATTCGCTACCGAAAATCGATCACTTTAATATGTACTTATGTATGAATGCTATGATGATTGTGGACAAGGGGAAAGAAGAATGTTAAAGAGTGAAGTGAGTCAGCTGAGCTCTTACTTTCCTTTTCTTATTGTTACTATTGTTTTCGGGTTTTTGCTAACCCACTAAGTGGGACACGCGTGATTTTATGAATGTATGTATGTACAAACAATGATTAAAATAGAAATACTACATACAGACTTGCGAACTCTACATACAGTTCCGCAAAATAAAATGTAACTAAAACGTTGTAGCTATCTTTCTCCAAAAATTAGGTTAAGTCTCCTTTAACGACAAATATAAAGTAGTTTTCGATGGGCGCTATTTCGGTACAAACAAGGTTAACCGTTATATACATACCGTATAAAAATGTACGTATGCATGCGCATTGAGGACAAAATTAGCTTTAACGTTCACGCTATTTATTTTGACGTTATGTGAAAACTCTCTATTAACTACTACAAACAGTTTCGTGCTGTGAATGAGGCTGAAGTTTTTTTTTTATTATGTTCGAAGGTAATACAAAATGTTATCTACCTAACCACAAAACAAGAAATAATTGTAATTTTTATTGCTTCCAAGTTACTGGGACATAATGTCCATTTAGTTACCACGTTTGGCTAAAATTGAGAGATTTGTTTAAAAAAAAAAAAAAATGAGTTAAATGAAGTAGCGTTATATATGTTAAGTTCTTGACAAAAGAGGGGAATGAACAAAAACATTCTAAAACAATAAATCACCCTCGTAATATGTATTCATTAATTTTATGTTATATTGTGTTAAGTAATAAAACAAATAATAGCGTAGACGGAAATATTGAAAACGTACAACAATATAAATATTAAAATATTTATATATAAAAGAGATATTTCGATATTTACGCCCACGCTATTATTTATAGAAATGGAAAGCCTTACAAAAACTATTTTAACGACTGGGATAATAAACAGCATGAAAATTACTTTATTAAAATATTGTTTTTGAAATCAAATATAGTATTACCTACCATTGAAATTACTTTTGTGTAAAATTTCATGTTGATCTGATATATATTAATAACATTTTAGCTTGGTCTGTAACCTCTAACCTTTTTTTAAACTACAGTAAATGTAAAATAATGAGCTATTTCGTCAAAAAAACTATTTACAAATATGATTACAAAATAGACTCTCATACTCTGGAAAGGGTCATACAATTTAAAGATCTTGGTGTTTTATTTGATGAAAAGCTCAATTTCATTAATCACATATTACAAACTGTTAAATCTGCCTACAAAAATTTAGGTTTCATTATTAGAAATACACAGTACTTCGTTCATATTTCAACTCTTAAGAAACTATATTTCTCGTTCGTAAGAACAAAACTGGAATATTGTCAGCAAGTTTGGTGTCCTATATATAATAAATACAGCCATGTTATTGAATCTATTCAACGCAAATTTATTAAATTTTACTTCTTCAAGCTTTACAGACATTATCCTAGCTTTGATACTGATTACAAAGATTTGTTGTGTGAATTTAGTATTGTGTGTCTTGATACTCGAAGAAAAATACAATCATCTGTTCCTTTATAAAGTTTTGCATTATATTATAAATGATCCCGTAATCCTAGGTAAAATTCCTTTCTTAGTCCCCAGGCATAAATCCCGATTTAAATATACATTCTACTGTAACACTCCTCGAACGAACTATGAAGTAAAGTCACCTATTCGTATGATTTGTTTTAATTTTAACAATTTACCTCAATATTTCGACATTTTCGTCGGCTCGATTGTAAAGTTTAAAATTGCTTTGTACAATTATTATATTTATTAACTACTACTATTTCTTACAATACATTGTCTGAAACAGCTATATGTATTATTAAGTTCTGTTTTTTTTTTTTTGCGTCATTCTATTTTAACTACTTGTGTCATTAAACATGTTAAATTTATGTTTTAGTATAGTCAACCTGTAATTGGGGTCTTGAACCCTGTTGGTCAGACTAGCAATAAATAAATAAATAAATAAATAAATAAATAAATATACTTAATTAAAATAATTAATTAATCAAATTAAATAATTACGTTTTTTAATTAGTTTTTTCAAGAAAATATTGTATTGTCATGGGAACTATGTACGTATATGGGCATAATTTCAAGTCGATCAGATATGAAAAAGTGGTTCAAAATTGTATTATAAGAATAGACCCTAACTAATTAATAAACTAACTATCTAGCTAGCTAGCTAACTATCTAACTAACTAACTAACAAGTGATGCTACGTAAAAGCTTATAATATAAATGATTTAGTAACTAGTGTAGCACGAGTGGTAATTACAAAAGCTCATAATTTATTAAAGATGTCCAGAAATAGACCATACGGAACTGAAATTGCAATGTGTTTACAATATAATTCATTAATAGTAATCACTACATATCCGTCATTTCTGACGCATATGATGACGTCACATAGACAATATTCAATAAACACATGCAGTGTTGAACAAAAGAATGAAAACTTTTGTTACCTTACTCTTTTCAATAACTTCTCAAAGCTACCGTAAATTTGAAACTGTATTTTTAAGGGGGTAGGTAAAGTGGGACACGAAAATTACGATTTTCTATTGTTTGAATTACGGGGTATTAAAAATTGAACTCCATTTTTTTGCCGTTTTCAGTCCTGGTTTCTTTACAGATGTCATATATGATAGTTGCAATTAGCCAATATGAAATGTTACATCAAAGAAGAACGCAATTTTATAGTTAAACTTATTACGAAAATAGTGAAAATTTTGCTGTGTAGTTCGCAAATTTGGTTCAACTTTTGGTCGGCGAAGTTGTTTTAAAGATTACATATTACAATTACACTAATAATTGTAAATAAGGAATGGGGGATTCCACCATTTTTTTTTTTTTAATATAATATCTGAAAATAATAAAAAAACTAAGACTATGGATGAGAATCCGGTGAAAAATTTCCTATTAATAAGCGAAGTTATGGTCTCTCGAATTTTAAAAAGATTGACGTGACGTCACGCATATGTGTTTTTATATCAAACTGTTTTCATCATGGACCTAAATGTTCTTGAAATATAAATGCTATTTTAAGTTATATTTACATAAAATAAATGAATATTATAACACTGTATAAGTCTACATATTTTATAATTACAAGTGTATTTAAATTATTAATTTATGTTAAAATAAAAACTGTTTGAAAACTGCAGTACAGGAATGTTAGCCCCTCCTTTCGAATTTGAATTTCTTAACTTCCATTGGTAGTAACCCCCACCTCCACGCTATTTGTTATGCATGTATAGGCGGTCTTTCGGTCGCCAATCAAAATATTATATATTGAATTCATATTCGTGTCGAAACGCTATAACAAAAAAAACCTTATTTCCGAATTATTTCAATTATACCATTTCATTTTCTTTTATTAATATTCGTTATTCAGCACATACATTCGTATTTTTTACTATTTTCCTTTAATTCGATTGAGCTGGAATCCCCTATTGGTTGTATATTTATACTATTCGAGATAAATTTCTCCAAGTGATTATATTCATCTACTCTTTGACATACGCCAGACATTTCCATCTCTTAATAAATTACCTAATATTTGGCAAATACATTATTTATTAGATGAATAAATTTTGTTAACAACTTTCTATTAGTTAATAGTTTATATGACTTATTTATGGTACAAGAGAGGTAAATAGTATTTGCACGAATAATTTATAAATAATGCAGAATTTCATAAAGACGAAAACTTACTTTAAATTGAAGCTACAACCGTGTTGTAAGGAGTAGGTATTAGCCACGTAAAGTTATTGATTAGTTGTTAAAATTTGATCTCCAAGTGCTCTACTTATATAGAATCAATATACATTAGGTTAGGGAAACAGAATATACAACAATAGCACAGATAAAATTGTTTGAAGCTTCTTATTTAATATCTTCTTTCTTTATTGCTATATATCATTTTGAGATCTTTATTTAATATAAACATTATTATACCAATGGAAATTATTATTATTGTTATAATAATAATAATAATTGTTTAATAGGTCTTTCCTAGTGATGCCGCGAGACGAGATAGGGCGAGAAACAATCCACTCTCGTCTCGTCTCGAATTTTCAAGACGAGATTTCTCTGCCTCTCGTCTCGTCATATTTTTTCTTACTTTTTCTCGATCTCGACTCGAGAGTCTCGAATTTATAATTAGAAATAGTAAATAAACATTGGAACATTATTCTACTAAGTCTGATGTTTGAATGGTAGGTAACACATAGGCACTCTATAATATTATGGCTTTATTACCCGTTGTTGGGTGTAGCAATCTGCGTTGTACGTTAATATTTGTTATTATGATTATATATTCGAATAATGCGGGCACTTGAGGCTAGCGTGAAGACAATACAATAGATGTCACTTTTGTACATAATAAATCTAAAATTTATGAATAAATATGAATGTAAATGGAGAAGCAATTAAAATATTTATTTATACCGACAAATATTATGTTATTTTGTACGTTTTAATTAGAAATATTTACGTAATATAAAAAAAAATACAATCGAGATCTCGAATTTCTACTCTCGTCTCGATCAAATCTCGAGGGCATTAATCTCGTCTCGTCTCGAAATAAAGTTAATCTCGTTTCGAAAATTCGAGAAATTCGAGACGAGATTTCGAAAATGCGAGATCCCGCGGTATCACTAGTCTTTCCATTCGTTTTTTACTCTTCGCTTTTCTTCTTGCTTCTTGTCTACTGTTTCTACTTGGAATAGAAATACTTTAGTAATATGGAGGTCACGCTAGAATTATTGAGAATAAGAAAATTAGATCAGGCCGTGGAAAATAAAATTTGCACTATCATTTTAAACAGTTATTTATCTGACATTTAAAATTAATTTGCAAAAGTTAGATTAGTTAGAACTTAGTTAATATTTTTTTAAAGTATCGTTCTGAGTGAAAATATGGAATTCTTTGAAGCGAAAAACTGGTTAGGTTTGATATTATTACGAATAAAATTATTGTAAAAAATAATATGCTTGTCCACTTTATTCAGGTAAAT
This sequence comes from Ophonus ardosiacus, assembly GCA_943142095.1. NCBI lineage: Eukaryota > Metazoa > Arthropoda > Insecta > Coleoptera > Carabidae > Ophonus > Ophonus ardosiacus. Next base: position 42,535,503 of record OW964833.1, on the reverse strand, counting down.
TAACAATAAGTTTTCGGTTTTATTTTATTTTATTAAATAATCAATGACCTTTTTTATTTGATACAATGACATTTGAAATTATTGATCATTGATTTAAATATATTCTTGGTAGAAATAAATATAATAGAAATATTATATAAATATAAAATCTTAAATACCGAAAAAAAAGCATATGGAAATATATGTAAATCAATTTAAAGTATTGTGTCATGTACTAAATATACCAGTATTTCCGTATTATTTACAAACATTAGTTTTATTAACTTTTTGATATTTCAAATAAACTGAACTCATCGTTCTTTTAAAAATGGTTCTACCGCTAAAACTCAGTTATATTATCATTTAGAATCAAAAAGTCTATAGGACTTTCTATAAGGTTATTTCGGCAAAATGAGAATTTGTGTTTGTTATTTCTTGAGAGCGACGTAGTCGATACTTTTATAAATAAGGTTATCTTAACTGAATTCTATAAAAATGATACGCCTTCATATCAAATTTTATTTGAAAGTATTTTGGTAAAAGGAATAAAGCGATTTTTATCACTCATATTGGTCAGTATTATGTGCCCCTAAATTTTTGTTAACATCCTAAATAAAATAAATAAATATATCATCACGGCATATTACCCATTACTGGGTGTGCCAGTATCTACAACACATGTAGACGTCGGTGTAGGCGCTTGCCAGGCGTCTCCTCACGGGCACTCATAGCTGGTGTGGGAGTGCACCACAGGGATCACTTTTGTGCGATTAAAAGTCTGCCCTGGCCGGGATCGAACCCGAGTCACCAGATTGGCAACCGGACACTATACGCACACGGCCACGCGATCCCATCCTGTATATGTATAAACAAATACATATGTACCGTAAATATAAAATTTAGGAAATTGACAAAAAAATATAGCATCAACATTAAATAATAATAATAATTTATTAATCCAATAGATCATACACATAATATAAGGCATGTCATTAATACAGATACATAAATTATGTTAACTAACAAGGGTCATCAAAGTATAATCGTGTACATTGTAATAACATTTTTCAATAAGTTTTTCTCTCAATTTTGATTTATATGCTAAGAGGGTCTTAGAATACTTAATTTTTCAGATAACTGATTGTATAAACACACACACAGACACACACATATATATATATATATACAGTGTTTTAATTAAGAACCTGGCCATAGGCGTTTAACATGGGAAAACAGTTTATCTTTGCGCAAAAGTCCCCAATTAATTTTAAACAAAAATGTTTCAAATAAATGTTGTAGATATTAATATTCTACGCCTAAATTACTAAAACGATTTAAATTTTCATCTTTAGTAACTTGTAAAATCTAATATGAAATTGTATAAATATTGCTCACTTGTAGCGATACCCATGAAATTGAAACAAAATTAGAAAGAAATTCATTTCGTTTGAACTGTCAGAAATTTAATTTTATAGATAGAATGTGAAAAAATAATAATAATAAAAGTTATTTAAGTGTTAGATTTTAAAAATAATACCTGTGTAGTGATTTAGGTGCAGAATTGAATTATCTGCAACTTTTAATTGAAAACTAAATTTCTGACAGTTCAAACGATACGCATTTCTCTGTAATTTTGTTTCAATTCCTTGGGTATCGCTAGAAATGAGCAATATTTTTATACAATATCAAATTAGATTTTACAAGTTACCAAACGTGCAAAATTAAAACTGTTTACTGATTTAGGCGTAGAATATAATTATCTGTAACACTTATTTTAAACATTTTGTCTAAAATTAATTGGGGACTTTTGCGCAAAGAAAAACTGTTTTCCCATGTTAAACGCCTATGGCCAGTTTTTTAATTAACACACTGTATATACACACACATACACACACGCGCGCATCATCGTAGAAATCTTATAATCGGTTCTAGGGACCTTAAAACATGCTATCCACTAAAATCTGGATATGCTATTTAAAAGTAAAAAAAAGTAATATTACTGAACATAAATAAATTATAAAATTAAGGAACATTTTTAAAATACTATAACTTAAACTAAACTAAAATGTACGAATCATGTAATGTACTTTTCTTTAGATTTATATAATATAAGTATTTACCTGGTTTATTACCTACAAAGAAATAATGCACTGTTAACATAAAATTTATTCGGATGAGCAAATAAAATCTGGGCAAAGCATTGACGATAGATAAGATTCCATTCTTCATATATTTCTATTTTCTGCTTCGGAAATTCTCCAAGTAGTAATGTAGATTGTAGATAGTCTTCACTTTTCATTCTTCAAGATTTAATAATTAGATACATTAGATACATATATACAATGAGCATATTAGGTTCAAATCCGGAAATCTCACGGGTAATCCTTGTTGTCAGTTGTACCCTGTTAACCGATTAACCAGTTCATCAGTTTATAGCATTTTAAAAACTGAAAAACCGGTTAATTAATTAATCATGGATACTTGATAAGCAAATGGCATTCGATTAACTGCAGCTATATTTTACTTGTATTTAGTAGAAATTGATTCATTTTGCAGATACAGATCGTACGCATATCCTCCGGTGAAATTAAAAAAATTGTTGCAGAAAACTTTATTTGTTGTTATGGTAACAAATGCAAACTGTTTATTATAAAACATATCTTGTAGTATTATTCATTCATTTAATTCTATTAACCTATTATTATTTTATTGTTCCTCTTTAAGGTTAGGATTGAATGTACGAAATGTTATTTAACAAAAATAAGTGGAATACAATGTTTAGTAAATCAGAGCCACTTTAATTATTTTCCTGTTGATTGGATGAAAAAAAAAGGATGCAAGTTTTATTAAATTCTGAGATGAGAACAGGCTTCTATAGGTTCACGATAATACGTACACATTTTATTTTACAAATTTGCTCTTACATTAACGAGAAATAGTAGCATGACATGAATATGATATACACAATTATTTGCAATTCATTATCAATTTTAATTAGAATGAATTACTTTTCTGTAACTCCTGGGAATTTAAATACCATTAACTATTATACAAGAGTCACGCTATAATTATAATGAGAATATAATAATCAGGTGACCGTGGAAAACAAAATTTGCTCTATCACAATAGTATTTATCTGTCGTTATTAAGTTGCGAAAGTTAAATTAATGAAATATAAAATTAATGAGAGAGCATTTTCGAATTATTTATAATTTGCAGCTTTGACAGTTTTTAAGTCAGCCTGAAATTAATGTGATAGTAATTAGTTCGATCAATTTGGCAGTTTCCAGTGACAAATTAATATGACAACTTTGGATGTTTTTGAGTCTCCCAGAAATAAATTTGAAAACATTTCAAAAGAAACTTAGTTGGGAGCTTTTAAGAATTCAATTTTTTAAAATCGTGAATAAAAATATGGAATTAACCAGAGAGCATAATCGAATGATGATTTACAATTTGAAAGTTTTAACAGTTCTTATCCTAAAATTAACTTATCAGTTTTTAAATCCCCCAGTAATTAGTTTGACAGCTTTGGCAGTTTTTAAGTCTCCCAAAAATTAGTTTAATTTTAGCATAAACCTCATAGCTAAGATATCATGATATACAGGATGTTTCAATAAGCTCGCTCACTACTGGTAACTTTTTTATTTGAAGAGATACGAGTTTGGTTAAATGAGCAAAATTGAAGCCATTTTGAATTGTAAAATCGGTGATATCAACAAATATAAATTTATATCAGTGATTCCCAAAATATAGGACCTATTTTTTTATTATTATTTTAAATGGGAACATATATTTTTAATTTGGTTACTCGCTAGAGAATTTAATTCTAAGTTCAGCGACATAATCGTTTCATACCGTCGCATAACGATTTTTTTGAGAAAAATGCCTATTAAGTCTTTATAAATTTTAGTTAAATATGTGAATAAAAAGAGTGCCAAGAATGAGAAAAATGGATTTATGTTACTTTTCTTTCACATAGAATTAAAATGCCAGGAAATAAATAAGTTAGTATTTTGTATGTGTTCACATTTAATAATAAAAAAAAAAAACTATGGTCAAATAATGAAACACAATATTCACTAATTTCATTTATGGCTTTCTAATTCTACGTAAAGTAAGTAATATGTATTCATTTTTTCCATTCGTGGTACTCTCATTATACACATATTTAAATACAATTAATATAAAACTTAATATGCATTTGTCTCAAAAAAATCGTTATATGACGACATGAAAAGATTATATCGATAAATTCTGAACTAATTTCTCTAGCGAATAAGCAAATAAAAAATATACGCTCCTGTTTAAAATAAAAAAGTTAGGTTCCATATTTTGGCTAATATTACCAATTTTATAATTCAAAATGGCATAATTTTGCTCAATTAACCAAACTCGTACCTTTTCAAATAAAAAGTTACCAAAATTGAGTGAGCTTATTGAAACATCCTATATACTAATTTTGAAAGTCCTAGTACGACTAAGTGAAATTTCAGGGTTTTATATATTTTACCATATTGTTGAAGATTATATGCAAGAAAGTACAACACTCAGATGAATTTATATACATAGGTACTTAACATTTCTGCAATTGTACCTACGCAGATGGCGCTTAAAAATAAAGAACTAGCCGGCTTTTAGGATCAAGACGTAAATCCAGTAAGATCTGAGAAAAGATAAAAAACAAAAAGAGCAGTGCACGACGCGGCAACATGCTACAAAACTATTCATGAAGAAAAAATTGATAAAGTACAAACTAGGAATGACGAATTCCTATAATTTTGGTACTCGAGTACCCGAAACAATTATCCGGATAGTACCCTTTACCCGCTAATTACCCGATACCCTTTAATTACCCGTTATCCTTTAAGTACATATACACAATTCATTAATTTGTTAATTACTAGTTACCCTTATATTAGCAGTTTACTTTTTAATAAAATTCATAATTATTTTTTACATATATTTATTAAATAAAAAGTAACACAAATAAATAATATATTGTATCTCTATAAAAAACTTAACATAAATTATATTAATTACCTATGGTAATTAAAGGGTATCGGATAATTATCGGATAATTAACGGGTAGCGGGTATATTTCGGGTAATCGGGTAAGAAATTTTATACCGGGTACATTATTATCGGGTAGGTTCCGAGTACCCGGGTACCCATCGTCATTCCTAGTACAAACATACCTTGATAAATATATTAATAAAAAATTATATTTTTATTTACGCCACATATAATATACTTTTTCAATAAATTTGTACATTAAATTACTCAATTTATTATTTTTCCTAAAAGTATATATATATATATATATATATATATATATATATATACTCGCGTTGCAATAACGGTATAATGTATAATGTATAACAAGTAATAAATATACATTTCACTAGTATTATTGATAAACGCTCACCTTTTTCCTTTCACACAAAAACAGTTGATTTATATACTACTATTACCTTTATAACAAAAACTTGGCTTTATGGACTATTACTATAATGTGAACCTTCACACAACCTTAACGCTGTCAGAAGTAAAAAACTCTGATTTATCAATGTTCTTCCAATTTATCAAACAAACGATAATATTTCGGGGTATAAGTTGTAATACATATGTTATTATACACATTTTCATATGAAAATCTGTATACATTTTTAAATATAAAAACTTTTTTTTAGTAATGTTAAATACATTTAACCTTTAACCGACGAAATGGGGTAACTTAGTGACCACAGGTATACATTTTACGTGACATTTCTTGAATTTTTTTTTCTTATGTGAAAGTATCATGTAATCATTCCTTTTGTCATCTACTTTCTGGTAACTTACCCACGAACCGTTAAAAAAACGGCACAGAGTAAAATGAAAATAAATAGAGCAATTCCACCACCCGCACCGCTAGCCGCCAATAGAAAGAGGGGTAGGTGCTGTCTGTGCACACAACAAAATGACTAAAAATTATGCTCAGATGCTCAAAGTGTCAAAAGACAATAACAAATTTAAAAAATAAATACTTTTTCTGAAAGCTGGGCTGATGCAGATTAACGTTTGCAGAGTTTTTCTTTTTCTTTTCGAGTTTATAATTTTGCATACTACACAATAAATATGTTTTAGTTTATGAATGAAGCTTTAATTAACCTATTAATCATATATTTTAGGTTCATATATGTATTAAGTAATTATAACATAGGGGGTCATTGAGTTACTCCACTTAGCAGTTTACGTCGAGTAGAAACACTCAATTGGCTAAGGATTAAATAGTAATACAAATTAAAAGTAAATTTGAAATTTTTAAAACGTTCATGTTCTATTTAATTTAAATTGGATAATTAATTTCCTAGAACCTAGATAATCTGCTGAAAGTGTTAAAAAATAAAAATTGAATAGGCATTTGCAAAAGAAGAGTAAGAAGTAATAAAAAAAAATTAAGCAAAATTAAAAATTAGTAAGTAGGAAGCAAAGTTCATGAATATAAGCACACAGAAAAAATAACTATCTAAATTGTAATTAAATTAACTAAATAAATTCCTTATTTTTCAGCCTACTAATATGTTTCATTAAAATATCTAAGTTGATTTAGTTAAATTTCCTAAATTCATAATAACAAATTATAGTAAAATTAAATACAAAATTAGATGAAACGACTACATTTATATCGTAATAAGTATTGAACTAAATATAAATAAAAAAAATTAACTAAACACGTATTTAAATTTTCTGCTGAATTTATTAAATTTATTACACAAATTACAGAAAGTTGTAGGACAAAAATAATGAAGCCAAAATATAGTAAAATTAAATAAAATAAGTAATTAAAATAACCATTTGCATATTTAAATTAACGATTTTTAACAAAATATTTATAACGCTAAAGAAAGATTTGTAAATTATACTAAATTATTAGACATAGTTCCTAATAAAATAATATTTGACAAAATTGCAATTATTTTTTTTTCTGTGCAAATACCCACATTGAAAAACTTTTAAATTAAGAAACATAACGCATGAAATTACTTACTTTCCACACAGATATATATTACATCATCTACATACGCCAGAATTTATTTTTTCCTACGCAGGTATTTTTCATTTATATAACACATACTTCCAATACCAGAAATATGTTATTCTACAGATACACAAAACGGTTTACGAGGTACAAGAGAAGACATAAGTATCAAATGCATGAAAAAGAATATAAAATCCGATTTTGAAAATATACAATTTCATTAATGTTTTCTTTATTTTAATTTCATCACATAGAAATAGAATAAAACAATTTTACTGAATAAATAATGAGGTACTAAAAATTTCTGAATTGCAGTCACAAAATTTTATTTTAAATATTCTCGGTTCGATCGGTTTCGAGCTCTACATGAGCCTTCCTCAGGAGATGAGAATTAAGAAAATTTTAGATACATGGCAAAAAAACTAGTTCCATGGGTGTGGTTCACGTAGAACATTTTTTGTTCTTAGTTTTTTATAAAAGTTTTATATAATTTATTTATTTTTTTATCTTTTGACGAAATCCATGTGCTTTATGTTGCACCTACGTTTTCATTTTTTTGCCATATATCTAAAACTTTCTTAATTCTCATCTCCTGAGGAAGGCTCATGTGGAGCTCGAAACCGGTCGACCCGAGAATTTAAAATAAAATTTTCTGAGTGCAATCCAGAAATTTTTATTACCTCATCAATATATCCAGTCAAGGAACTTTTTCTATCATGAATAAATAATGTTAAATATTCATTCATTATGTAAAAATTTCCTACTATTAAGAATTTAGGAACTAATAAAATGTCGATGATCGTTTCACAATTGATTACATCTGCTCTAATCTGTATTATTAACGCTACATTAGTTAGACTGATAAAAACACTTTAGGTATTATTCCCCTATTATGTTTTGTAATATAACTACTACAAAAATACGCATTTTTATCAAACAATTACTAATTGCTGTAATCATCATCAGTTCAACAATCTTTACCAATAACTTACAGTACTACAAACAATTTATTTATGGTTATCGTGATATTCTCATTGGTTAAACATTTTGTTGTATCTCATTAAATTAAGTTAAAACAAAGTAAAATAATAAGTTACGTTGTATTTATTAATAAATATAACAGTAGAATCACGAGTAGTCAGTAGCTGTCAACTTTAACGTTTCTCACAACCTTACCGAAAAATTCAGAAAATTTTTTTTTCTTTTGGGAAATCCAGATATCGTTGAGTGCAATGTAATAAATACAGTATCAATCAAAAGTATTTAAAAAAAAGGTAGTATTTTTCCAATTAGTATTAATATACCTTTATTTTATTTTTTTAAACTATATAATGTTGTATCATTTAGTTAAACATTATCTCGGATAGAAATAAATTTGAAAAACCAACTAACATCGCTGGAACTCGAACCCGGACCTCTCACTTTCCGGGCGAAATCTCTACCACTGAGCTACGAAGTCAGCGACGATGGTAGTTGATTTTTCCTACACTAATTGCCAGTACTGTAATTGAAATTAAGGATGCACTCGATTTCGAGCTTTGGCCCGACCCGAAGCCCGCCTCGATTTCGAGTCGATCATCGAGCCGGGCCGAAGATATTTTTTATCGGGCCGATTCGAGCTAATCTTTTGCAAAAGTTGAGGCGAGTAGGACTTTTGATTTTGGCCCGGCCTGAAAATTCGAGCTTTTCGGGCCGACCCGAAAAATCTTATAGTTCAATCAAATGCACAGTTACCTTAATATTTTAATGAAATTGGATGGAGTTAAAAAGGATGAAAATGATTTAATAACATCATACTTAATAATAATATAATAATATAATATATCATCACGGCATATTACCCATTTGTGGGTGTGCCAATCTGCTTTATCGCAGATATCGGTAATGATGATGACATATTTGTACCGTGCGGGCGCTTACCAGGCGTCACCTCACGGGCACTCATTGTTGGCGTGGAGAGTGCACCACAGGAGTCACTTTTGTGCCATTTAAAATTTGAAATATTTGGCGTCGGTCGGGATCGAACCCGGTACCCCCAGGTTCGTGACCAGATACTCAGGCACGAGGCCACGGGACATCATACTTCACATCTTAATAAATAAAAATGTTAGTTTACTTCAAGAATTCAAGGTTATTAACTAAAGCATAATAATGCTATTGTGATGTTATTATTACTATTGTTACTACTCGTATACTTTAAAAAATGTGATTTTTGTTCCTATGTAACAAGGTGAGAATAGTGAAATAACAAGTAATAACTTTAATATAAACTCTTCTAAATTATAGTTTCAATATCAACATTTTAATTCTGTTATCTTTGTAAGTCAAAATTCTGTTTAGAAACAATAATCATTATTCTCTCATATATCTGTTTAGTCTAGACGTCAACCGCGTAGACATTTATTGTTTTGACAATTAACTGTATAAGTTATTGGCTAGACTACGTGAAATCTTGTTATTTTACTATGGATGCTACACCCTCGCACCCTTCATCAGATATGCCTTTGATGATTCGAACAGACAGGGCAGACATGTAGTCCGTGTTTAGTTTTTGGGCGTTTTACGCCAGTACTCGTACAATATAATAATGTAATAGTTTGTACAATTAGTTTAGAGTAATCATTAATAATAATTAATGTAATTATGTAAATAAATATAGTTAAAGTTAAAATCAGCTTCAAATATTGTGTGTGTCATCCATTTAAGAGCGTGTTCCTCCTCAATACAGCAGTAGTCGTTCGGTGAAATGTCCACCAGTTAGATAAAGTCACCGTTCGGCAAAGAGATAAAGTCATCGTTGGGGAGACAAGAAAAATAGTAAACAGTATCCTTAAAGATCCCCCCTCCCCCCTGTTACACTTACCAGAATGATTTCTTGTCTTATTTTTCAGCAGAAACAAAGTTAGATAAAAAATCCTTATATAAATGAAATTTTTTGTATAAGATTTGTGAAAAAGTTGTTTCAATATTCGAACGCCTTTTGGTAAGCAAAGTGTTAAATACTCGTAGGCCTGTAATTTCTATAACAAACTTACACTAGATGTAGAGGTTTTTTTTTTAAGTCTGACCCCACATAAAAATCAAAATTAGGAATGCCGGATGCACTCAATTTCGAGCTTTGACCCTGCCCGGCCCAATTTCGAGTCAATTTTCGAGTCGGATAAGCTAATTTTTTGTCGAAGCGATCTTTGAGTGGAGCTGGCATTTTTTATTTTCGGGCCGAGTCGATCCAAACCTCAATGCCCTGTCCGCCCCGGCCCGAATGCATCCCTAACTAAAGTACCGTCTAATTCATATACAGCCAGTAAAGAAGGAATTTCTGATCTAAAAAGTGATCAGAAACAGCTCATTTTCTGAACGACCGCAAAAAATAATTTACAAACATTTCAGCGTTGTCACAACTTATAACAACTAATTAAAACCTACGCGACTTATTTTTGGGTCGTGACCGCTACTTTAGAACAAAGATGCTCAACTCGGTCACGGAAATTTTTTTGGGAGTCGCTGAATTCTAAAGAAATGTATGTGGATTGTAATTCGTAGTCAAAAAGTTTTAAGGGTTGCATAGAAATTATGTCTAACGAAATAGGTCGCGATAAGAAACAGGTTGCTCACCACTGCTCTAGAACATTATTATTGAGGAAATACGGAATAAAAAAAAAAGTACTGAACTTCCTTATTGTATCCTGACATTCACCCATAAGTCATATATTTATGGTTAACATAAATGATTTAATTTCATTAGGTAGAAAGAGAGACAGAGTGCGTGACTGGGTACGGTTCAATCAGTTCTGATTAGTTGTATTAATAAAACACATTCTTGGACTCCTACAACTTTGCTATTTAGCATTTTATTTATTTGTAGTAAAAAAAAATCGTACTCATCCGTTTTGCTATTACGCTCTGTATGCAGCATAATATATAGTAATCAAAAATGTCTTAAGGGCACGTGACAACTTTTTTCAAAACTATATTCCACATATGACAGATGATGACAGGTGCAGGACATTTAATTAATATCATTGCCATAAATTGATTCATTGGTACACTCAGAAATGGGTAAAATGCCGTGATAATATACCGGGTGTAACACGAAAACCGAACCAAGCGTTTAATATGGGAAATCAGTTTTTCTTTGCGCAAAAGTGGCCTATTAATTTTAGACAAAAATGCTTCAAATAAATGTCAAGATTTAAAATCTGCATCTAAATCAATAATTACACTTTCATTTGCACGTTTCTTAACCGAAGAAGTTCAATTTAAAATTTTATAAAAGTTACTTCTTAAATTAGTTCATTTATTCAGAGTTACACATAGTTGGCTTTGACACGATTCCAAAAATGTGGATAATATGCTCTCTAAAGTATATAAATTAGAAAAATGAGTAAAAAATAATAAAAGTAACATTAAAAATAAACAAATCATGATCTCTAATTGATTTTTTTCATTTGTTTCTGAATAAATTTCTTTTTTTTCATCCCAAAAAATTAATAGTTCAAATGTTGTTCGTGTCTAAAACAAAAGAATGTAGACTTGTTATACAGGTGTCTCACAACTCGCGCCCCAAAGCGAATGAGGAAACACGAGACTGCACTAGGATGTGTAATTTCGAAGAAAAAAAAATCTAGCTTAAAAGATATTAGAGAAAAGACGTCTTAAAATTGAACAATCAGAGACCTACACCTTTAACGTGTGTTTGCCGTAATTTTACGTTACTATGGTTTTATACAAATCAAATCTTCTTTAAAATGTGTGGACGACTGTAGTTTTCGAAAAATGTCAGTGTCAAATTAAATTTGACAAGGTGAATAAAAAAGGCAAATTCTTACTATGTATTCAGCCGCTGATTACTTAGAAATGATTATAATTTTCGAAGAATGTGGACAATAATATTTTCGTTTAACACATTTTACACAGCTGCTACAACACGTTGCACTGTACGATATAAATGATGATCTCGGATGACACCTTCGCTAACCTAAATTTGTTGACAGTGAAAAGTCAACTCTAAAGTGTCAAAATTACAGTAAGTCAAACAAATTTTGTAACTCACTAGTAGTATTTTTAAAACCTAGCAACCAGTTTTATTTTGTAATAATATCATCACACCTCAAGATATCCTTCCGGGATTAGTGGATTAAAAAGTGTTGTAACTCCGTTATGCAAGCAGCCGCAAATTATTTTCTTCTATTTGTTGGCAACCTATTGTCGTCGGCAAGTGTCAGTTTCGTGTGGGGCGCGAGTTGTGACACATCCTGTATATCGTTGAAAAGCTCATAAAATAAATAAAAACCTACATCATTTTTCTGTAGCGTGCATAATAAGAAAGTTTTTCATATAAGGAACTCGAATTTGTTCCAACCTGTACACCTACTTTAATATTTATAATTAAGTAATTATATACCTGTTTAGAATTACACGGTGAAGTTAATTAAAATTTACCAACTAATTTATAAGTTTAGATGTTAATATAATGTATCTTAACTATACTGGTCACAATGCTATAATAAACAATGCTTGTTATAATCTAGTTACATATATGTTATCATATTTTACACTCGCCTATTTATAAGTTGGCATATTTATAGGTTTTGGACAAAACCCTTTCAGTGTTACTAATGATTTACGGATTCTGAGTATGAGCTTGTAGCTTTTGTTCCAAGTAATAATGGAATATAATTTAATTTGCTGAATAGAAATTTATCACATAAATTTCGTAAATTTTTCAATAAATTAATTTGTTTATATATAATACTACCAAACCAAAAATATAATAAATCTTAATGCGATATTGTCTGTTCGTGACAATTTTTAGATTCGTATTTTGAATTATGAAAAAAATTGCAAATATAAATTAATAACGAAATTTATTTAATTTTTGCGGCTTATATTATGTATTCAAGTATTCTTATTCGAACATGCTCAGATGTTATCCAATACATTAATCGAATCATATTCATTATCTCTCTCTTCATATTTAATCATAACGATCGTCTAAAGTATAAACTAAACTAAAAGTGGACCTACGGCCTAAACAGTATAACTAATTATGACGATTTTTTTTATATTATAGCGTTATGTATGTGAGTATCTTTCGAAGTTCTTATATTTTTAACGTGCATAGATGTTAATGCTAGAAATATTTTGCAAACAATAGATCACAGTGCACATAGAAAAAATTAAGTAGAGCGTCAAGAAATATTATATTGAACAAATTGATACTATTAACTTTATAAAGCACATATTTTTATAATAAGAACCCAACAAGTATTTAAAATTCTTGTAAAATTACATGAGCAATTATTTTCTACAAGTGACCGATTGAAAACTATTTTTAAACATTAATTTTTGATATATCGTCGTCGTAAAGTCAAAACCTCGTATATAATAAAATAGGATTTAGAAAACACGAAACACGTCGTTAATTCAGAAATGTCAGTTTGTAATACAGGAAATTTATTTTAACATGTAACATATGGCGAATCACTTCCATGGTTACTCACTATTGTCAAAAAATGACAGCAATGTAATATTTGGCCATTTTAAAATGCAACATACAAAATTTGTAGTTTTGTATTATCAAAACTAATTTCCAATAAATAAGCGTACATACGATTAACAAATAATCAAAACATGAATGTTGTACATCTTAAACAAACTTTAGCTTACAAAAATTCATAACTTTCATGTAATAAATGTTTAAAAATACCCCCAATCACTCTGAGGCAATATTCTAGTCGGTCGTAACAAGAATTGACACCATTTGTGATGTGTTTTGGAGGTATCTCCTGTGCTGCAATACTATTTATAATGTTGTATTTTAAAATGGACAAATATTATATTGCTGTCATTTTTTGACAAAAGTGAGGAATCATGGAAGTGATGAAATGTAATGTTGCATTTTAAAATAAATTCTCTGTATATATTTTTTGGTAGTAATACTTAATAGAATGGTGACAAAATTAACTAATGATGAAAGGTATAGTTAAGTTAAATAAACAGTAGGCATGAAATATAAGATGAGGTAATAAAAATTTCTGGATTGCAATCACAAAATTTTATTTACTAAATTCTCGGGTCGACCGGTTTCGAGCTCCACATGAGCCTTCCTCAGGAGATGAGAATTATGAAAATTTTAGATACATGGCATAACAAAATATATGAAAAAAATGAAAACGTAAGTGCAACATAAAGCACATGGATTTCGTCAAAAGATAAAAGAATAAATTATATAAAACTTTTTATAAAAAAATAAGAACAAAAGTTCTACGTGAACCACACCCATGGAACTAATTAAGTAAAGTATTGAAGAGTAGAATTTAGTAAATAAAATTTTGTGACTGCAATCCAGAAATTTTTATTACCTCATCAATATATCCAGTCAAGGAACTTTTCTATCATGAAATATAAGGTTTTTGCTCTAGATTTCCAATTATTTTCAAATAAGAGTATTTAATAACACGGTACGCTTGTGAATTTTTCGAAACTTGATATAGGTTTTTGCATTCGATGCGGAATTTGTTACCAGGACGAAGTAATCATGTAATTCAGAAATATCAAAAATAGAGATACAAGTTTTTGACTTTACAACTATATTATTAAGGCATAGTGGGCTTAAATATGTAACTACAGTAGAACCTTCGTTATCCGAAACACTTTAAACAGAAATACCGTTTAACCGTAACAACCGAAAAAAAAATCTTGTAAATTACGAATACGAATTAAAGTAAGATGCGACGAATCAAAACCTTCTGACGTTCTGCTAATGAAACGATGGCGTGACATAGCAGCTATAAAACGCTGTCAAAAAGAAGAAACAAAAGAAAATAGAAGACTTTTAAAAAAATAATAGGCCTACTGAATATTTCATTTTCTTCGAAGTAGATCCTTTAATATTATTGTTAAAAGAATTGTTGTAGGCTTTTTGGATCTTTTGTTTATTGTAAAATACAATTTAGTTTACATTTATTGGACGTTTCGATTGTGTTATCACAGTCATCATCAGCTATATGTTTGATGTTACATTTTTATAAAAATTAGTTGAACATTAAAACGAAAAATTTTGTAATACATAAAGTCATATTTTTTGACTACATTTTAATTTGACTAGCCGTAGGTAAAAGTGTTGTTCCGCCAGAGTATGGCAGTAAACTCTACTCTCTAATTTTTATAAAAATGTAACATCAAACATATAGCTGATGATGACTGTGATAACACAATCGAAACGTCCAATAAATGTAAACTAAATTGTATTTTACAATAAACAAAAGATCCAAAAAGCCTACAACAATTCTTTTAAGGCCTACTGAATAGTTAAAGTACTGTTATACACTATGGAACATCTTTTTTCTAAATACTGTATTGTACAAAAAATTAAAATACTTTAACATTGTACAGTATTGCCTTCATTTACTTTGACCTAAAACTTCAAAAAACTATTATCCTAATCTCTAAAAATGGCATTTCAATTATTATCCGAAACTTTGGTCATCCGAAACCCTCTTTTTTTGGCTTCCTAATAGGGCAACTTTTGTCTAACGACGAGTTCGTATCTCTTATAGTTCTCTAGACCCGGACGAATTTAAAAATTCTGATATATGATTCGGCATTTAGCAAAATATGACTGGCTATGACAAAATTGTTCAACCAATAAAAGCCGGAGTGCCAACTTCACTGCCTTAATTTTTCTGTAATTTATTTTGTCGCTTCAGCGTCGACTGTTTAATGTGCCCTTACAAACTTGTGCTATATCGTTTACCTGTCATAAATCGAAGATGTAATACATGACTGATGATTAGGTTTTGTTAAGGGTTGTTTTCTTTACAAAATTTAAATTTTTAAAATATTGCACTAAATACATAGCATACTGTACTTGCTCCTTGAACATTCCGATCTGTATTTCAGCACCATTCTACATTATGGCAGTGAACTCAGCACTCGGCTCTTATTGGTTGAAATATTTCGTCATAACCAATCATATTTTGGCGGACCGGAATGTTTAAATGCGATATTCTGGACAGAATGTATAAATGGAAAACACTAAATTATGAAAAGTAAAGCAAGAATTTCATAGAAATATATTACATATGCCATCAAAGTATCAAATAAAAAGTCTTGACAGGGACTACCAGGCGGAATTGTTATAAAATTGACAGATTGATCGGCTTTGTTCTTTGCTTAAAAATATCGTAAATATGTCATGTTTGGTATCATATGAAAGATCTCGTAAAGGTTGCCACAAATAAATAACAAAATCGATCAGCTTTTGTTTTTTGTATAACAAAATATACGTGACCAACATATAAAATTTAAATGTAAATAGAAAACATTAAAATTATCAAAATCATGGCATTCTGAGTATCAAATGAGAGATTTCGGAAAATGTTGGAGAGTAGAAATCAGAAATTTGACAACTCGACTGGCTGTTAATTTGCACTTGGGGGGGGGGGGGGGGGTGGGGGGCATTAAGCTTCTTATTTACTCTTACCGACGAAGACTTTTCTGACACGGAGAGGGCAGAACAATAAGTAGATATCAACCCTACACTTCGGCTTGCAATAACTTACATACTTAATTGTCAACACACTAATGTCGAAGTGGCTAACATCTAGACTAAATAGAGAGAGATATGGGGAAAAACGATAATAATTTCTAAACAGAATTTTGAGTTATAAAGATAAGAGAGTTGAAATATTGAGTAAAAAAAGATTAATCAACATGCATCTGATCTTCAATAGTTTCCGAGATTTGAGGCAGTGAAAAAAAGGTTTTACGGGATTTATTTCTGCTGTCTTGCTATCTTGAAAACTATAAGAGTTACGACTTTAATTAAATAACACTTTTTGTTTAAATGTGCTTTTGTTTTTTTTTTTTCTAAAAAATCAAATAATTGTACTAAGTTACATGTTGTGGCGTCCTTGGCCAATATTTAATTTTCATATAACTTCGTAACTATTATAAGCTGAGAAAAATGTTTCATATAAAATTTTATTGTTTTTTCATAGTCTACTTACTGACATAGACAAAATGTTGTTCGATCACTACATTGTCAGTTTTTCTTCGATTTTTCATTTATCTCGGAAACAGTTGAAGAACAGACCTATGTTGATTAAGCTTTTTTTACTCATTTTTATCAGTACTATATGCCATTAATTTTTTTACATTATCTTTGAAACATGTGCATACAGGGTGATTCTTGACCTATACGCATAAATATGAGGAATGATAGTTTGTGTTAGATAATAACAGATAATGAAAAAAAAAAATTAGTAAAAGTTGTTTATTTACGGAGATAATGAATAAAGTTTGAAATTATTTTAGTAGCAGCTAGGGTGCTGTGCATTAGTGTCATAGCAATTGTTTTCAATCGTGTCTTGTCATTATTTCGTAATCTTTCGGGTATTTGAGTTTTTATTATGGCGCATCATATTTCACCAACGCAGAATTTATGGATATGATATTAGCGTACGGAGAAGCAGAACAAAATTCAGTAGCTGCATCTCGCCTTTATGCCCAAAAGTTTCCCCAAAGATATCATCCGGGACGAGAAGTTTTTCTACGAGTGGTGCAGCGTGGTCATTTGCAACCGAGGCTCGAACAATTGCTATGATACTAATACACAGCACCCTAGTTAATTAATTTTTTATTAGTTTATTGCTACTAAAATAATTTCAAACTTTATTCGTTATCTCCGTAAATAAACAACTTTTACAAAATTTTTTTTTCATTATCTGTCATTACCTATCACAAACTATCATTCCTCACATTTATGCGTATAGATCAAGAATCGCCCTGTATAAATAATTATTCGTAAATATTGGTAATTGGTATTCTATCTATAAATAGATTCATCCAATATTTAAACGTAAATAAACACAATAAGGATATAATATAACAGCTAATTTACGTGGCCTACATTTATTAATAATTTTTTTCCCTCGTTTCATTTAATCATCTATACTTTCCGTTATTTACTCGAACTTACGTCGTTAAATAAAGGATATATTTCTCATTTTCTTCTACAAATAAAATAAATTCACTTGTCTGAGGCTTACTTAGTTTAGACGAAGCCACTCTATAGAAGATATATTTAGCCGAAACTGCTACAACGGACATATCTAGGACACTAAGACGTAGGTGGAGCGGCAATATTCCACAGAGAGGTTAGGTGTGATAAACAACACTGTCTAATATACAACCCGTCAAGACTTTTTTAGAACCAACCTGTTATTCTCGGGTGGTATAAGATTTTAACATAATGTATACTGACATTTATTTTTTAAGAAAGCCATCAATCTATATCGATAAGACATTAATACTACTATGTGGTTGTCATTGAAATAAAGCAATATAATAATGTGACAAGGTGAGGGCAGAACAATAACAAGTAAATAACTTTATTATGAACTCTTCTAAATTATTCGCGAGTGAAGAAGAGGAGGAGCTTAGCGCGTGACGTAACAATATGGCCGGTTTAAGGTAGATGCTTCGTTTCCCGCAACTGTATTCTTATACACTGCGGCGGTTGAAATACAAAGTAATATTAATATTATAGTTAATATTAAATAAAAATAATGGGTGCGATTCAGTGGGTTGTATTAGGCTGTTAATAATGTCAAAAATGAAATATTAAAGTAAAATTATATATTTGACTCTTCATAAAGTATACTAAAGCAAATATTGAACTTAAAATGAAATAATAAAACAGAAAATGAATAATTTAAAAAATTGAGGTTAATATGAATAAATTCAGGCAAGTTACAACAATTATTTATATGTTGTCTATTTTCTAAGTTTGTTTAAGTAAAATAGGTGACACAATACGTGCTGTTGAAAGAATTGAGCATGTTTGGCGTGTTGTTGATTGTTGAAGACGAAGAAGGATATACAGAAGACGAAAAACTATGACAACACTCTTTCCGAAAGTGATACCGATTATCAAAAAATGTATTTCAGAATGTAATAAATTTGATTCGAATTGATATATCTGGGTTTGGCGGTGATGTACCTCCTACAGTTTTAGTTTTTCTTTTAAATAATGTGCAATTTCACTCTTTGAATTGCATTTCAATCAGTGCCGGATTACCCATTAGGCAGAATAGGTAACTGCCTATGGGCTCCTCACATTTTAGGGGCCCTGCTACATTGAATTAAAATAATATTGATTTGATATTGATTTTTTTTTATTACAAACAAAGAAATCCTTAAAGAAATTTTGATTACAACAAAGAAATGCTTATTTACAATAATGGAAACTTGATTACAATAATAAAAAATATCAATCAGCACAAACATCACTTTTATGTCTTTGGACATTCCAATTTACCACTTCAAAATGATGCAGCTTTTTTATTTTTCATTATTTTAATGTCATTTCCCTCATTTTCAATAATACCGTTCCGTTTAGTAATTGCCTCTTATTAAAATAATCTTTTCTTCATTAAACCAATCGGTTCTGTAATTCTTTTTCCTGACATTTTAATATGTTAAAATTTAAAATATAGGTCATAAAGTAGTGTAATATAACCAGAAAACAACACAAATACAAAATATTGACGTTTGAAATGCCGCCAATTTCGCACTTTGACAGTTATTACAGTGTTGCCAAGTGTAATTTTGCTTTTTAACTAAAACAGCTTAATACAGACCACTGAATCACCTTTGTTTTAAAATGTGTTTTAAGCTAATACAGTGTTTTAGTTAATACAAGTGTTAGTACAGACTTTAATATAACCCACTGAATCGCACCCATTGTTTCTAGTATGAATAACATTTTGAATTTTGCAAACTAGTCCGTTTCATATAAAAATTATGTTCAGCATTCTCTCGAATTTTGAATTTACATGATTCGAGTCTTTGTTTTTTTGAATCTACATAGTACTGCATTATTACAGTCTTTGGTAGATTAATGGAGAGATAAGTATTATTATTTTATTGTCATCTTTGTGCAGGCAGGTCTACAAGTTTAGATTTCATTACGAAGTATTTTAATAAAGACACTAAGTAATTATTATCTTGTAGTTATACCCGGCAAAATATAATCTTGCTTGCAAGGAGTACGCATATTTTTACTCGGTTCCTTTCCCATTTTTTTAAGATGAATGCATAACTTTCGTCTACCAACTATTTCAAATTAGTAAATTTCTCTAATAAATTTTTCTATAGAATTTAGTTTCTTGTGTTCGGGAAATTATGGAAATTAATTATTTCTGGATTTCTGCGTGTTAATGACGTACATGGGCCAAAAGCAACAAAAAAGTGGTTGAAGTTTTAGATTTTGTTATTATACTTTATTACACATAAGAATAGCGTTGGTTTAGTTAGGGACATATAAATTCTACCCTTTGATTGGTCAGAATATAAACCTATTTCACAGAAACGAAACAAATATCACCTGTCAGTTGTCAAATAAAATCTACAGAATTAAGTGATGTTTAACCATATTTTGTTGCTATTTTAGATTTTGACATTTTTACAGATAAATATATTTATTATTGACAAAGCTTGGTTTCACAAATTTAAATTATTTATTTAATGCATGTAAAAACGGTCTGCTCTTAAGAGCAATCTACTATTTTCTTTTTACCAATAGCCTTAGTTTTACTTCAGTTCCAAAAGGAATGATAGAATTAAGCATTTGCTATTATATACATACATTCATTCTACATTGAAATTTTATTTAAATTGTAATATTAAAACAGTTTAAAATTTCTCATTGAATATTTATTCTAACTCATAATTTTAAAAAACATCTTATTTATATATTTTAAACTGATTACTCTTTTTATTGACCATCACTTTATCTTAGAATACAATACGTAAATGAGCTAAAATGAATTAATTTTAAAGAAAAGATCATATTTGAATGACACATGGACTCTTCCTGTTATTTATTATTTCGCATGGCTAAGTGCGTTATATGACCAGTCGTGATTGTGGTTTTGACAGCCCGATTTTATATTTCCACCTACGTCAAACTTGAAAATTATTTCCTATTTTCAAAAACCCCTGTAGAGCTCTCCCCATGACAGCTTCGAGAACCCGTTAAGTGCCGCATATAAAAAGCCCTTTTCTGTACAGATATATTGTCATCCCTAAAATTTGCGACTAAAAGAATGAAATTCCTAGCAAGAAGTAATAAACCGTGATGACAAATTTAATTATTCTACAAAACGGATCATATATAATGACAATTTTTATTCAAAAATTTATAGTAGGCTCGATAGTAGGTAAACTTAAGTGTATAAAAATTATCATTATTTTTTTCCATTACGCAAAGAAATATTTTGTACCCCAACTATGTGTAACACAAAAGTTAAAACTTTATATTTACTCTATCAGCTTTCAAAATAATTAATTGAATTCAATTGTCTACAACATTTATTCCTAGTAAATACAATCACAAAACGAATTAATCCAATATAATTCAAGTACAGATGTCTAAATTAGGAAAGAGTGAAAAGATAATGTCAGCCACCGGGATTTGAACCCAGACCCACTGTCTTGCCGGGACAACGCTCTACCAATTGAGCTATGGCGGACTCCTCCCGTAGGCTCACATTATCTTCCACAAATGTTAGACTGAAAGATTCTCACTTTTTGAGAATACTTAGCGTCACGTACAGATGTCTACTTATATTAAATAAAAAATTTGGCCGTAGGTTTTTCATTATCAATGAATGACTAAATGTGATTTCAATATACACTCGTAAATTAAGGTAGTCGTTTCAAAAAATTCGCTGCCTCTCCCTAAAACGGCAGTAAGTGATTAGAAAAAGAATCGATGCAATCTCGAATACGTAAATTAAAGATCTGGTGATTGGGAAAAAATTAATAATCTTTTAATATAAATGAATGGTATTATCATTTTTTTTTTACTTAAGGTATTATTTGTTAAACTTTTTACACTAATACCTTTTAAATAAATTGGCGTTACTCAGCAATTTGCAAGAAACATTTATCTTTAATTAAATCTTTGATATTTATAGTATCTATTTTTTCGGAAATTTTCTCAATACCAAGATTTAAATATTTTTTTTGTATTTCTATGACACTTTTGTATAATCAGTTTATTTATAAAATAAACTGATTCTTGTCGAATTAACAAAGAAAAAGAAGTAATAAAAGGCTTCGAAACTTCTCTTTTCAATAGGCACCAGCTGGGACCTGTTCACTTTAATTTACAGAGCCGGGTTACACAGATCCTTTTTTTCAATTATTTACTAACGTTTCAGAAGACGGCAGCAATTTTTTCAACGACCAGTCCCATTTCAGTGTATGCCAATATGTTTTTATTCAATAAGACTGATTTATTTGTACCGTAGTTTCATAAGATTTGTTAATAATTTCGACTTTTGTTGAATTCGAAATTCGAACCACAAGCGGTTACTTGAAACACTCTGCCACGAACTATGTTTACTAATGACAAATATTATTTTGTTTTACTTTTAATTTTTATTTCTGACTGAAATATAATATCTTTCGCATTCTCAACATCTTTATTATCAAATTAAACTAAATGAAAATTATAGATATAATACCATCTGTATTTTGTGATAAAACTTCTGAAAACTTTTCCTACGGGAAAAAGTCGCATTTGTGACATTGTCACGGTACAGAGATCTAGATAAATTGAGGATCAAGTCATCATCTATAAATAGAATTTATCTTGTCAGCGTAAATATTCTTTTACCTTGCAAGGATAACAATGTCCCTTAGTTTAGACTACAATAAGTTTTTATCCTTTGTGACAAATATTTTTCGCTTCATATTATTGTGTTACTGCTTTGAGGATCAAGGAAAAGGTGATGGTTGTTTACTTTTTAGCTGGTTTTCTATACAATGAGTTAACACAGATGTCAGAATTTCCTTAATATTATTTTCTACAAAATCTACACGACAAAAACTAACATAGATGCCATCTATGTATTGTGACTTAACAGGTTAGAAGGTTTTTGTCTGAAGAAGTGATAGATTCTTCAATTAATGATTATTTTGAAAGCATTATGTCGTCATTTCACATTTTCTGATTTATTTTTTCTTGAAAGAATAAGTCAAATTAAATATGTAGGTGCATGTTTTACACCTTACAAGTCTTTTAGAATCAGAGATGATTTTTTAAAAGTTGCCTTTAATTTTAAATATTTCAACGGTTATGACAATACGGCTTCACGGACACGACAGTCGAGCTCTAACGGTTTAGTATGGAACTATGAATGTTTGGTTTGGTATTTATTTAAATAAATGTTTTATTTACATACCTTATACTGCACTAGTATTTTTAAAGAAATAGAAAGTAACAATAATCTTCTCTATTGTATATTCTGCTGTCAGCTGTCACAATGTTAGGTTAGATTACTGTTTCATGTTGTAGAGCGTAAATATGTGTGTGCGTATGAGTCTGTGTGTGAGTATGAAACTGTGTCGTCACAAATTTAGACAACCGCGAAAGTTTATTAGCAAATTTATGGATGAAAAATCGCATATTTCAAATTATTTATGTTACTACATTTATTAAATGATACGGATTTCATGATTTTATGAAATGACCCCATTATATCAGAGATTCGTATTACACGAAAAAAAAGAGTAACATTTCCGTAAATATTTTCTATAAAATCATCGGACTTTTAATTTGATCGAGCTAATTATTTTTTTCACTGCTGCTTCTTCAACCATTTTTCTCTCTTGAAACCACAATTTCTTAAAAGTTGCTAAATTTTCAGCACATTTCGCATCTTTATTAAGTGTCTGTTTAATAAATGGCGAATAGCAATCAATAGGTCGCAGTTCAGTGATGTCAGAAGCTAGGATTGGATTTCTTGTCAACATATTGCACCTTATTCGATGAAAACCAATCTGCAGCCAATTTAGAGTAATATGATGATGCTAAATCAGGCCAGAAGAGTATAGCGTTTCCTTAGGAAAGGCAAAATAAATTTATTTACTATCAAATTACGAGAGATTTTTTTTTATTTTCCAATCAGAAACACACAATTTTTGAACTTCGTTTTCATGTTTACTATTTACCGTTATACATAGTATAGTTCCTATAGAACTATAGAGTTCGTTTAGAGAGACTGATAACATAAATCGGCTAATCAAAATGCATTCTTAATCCACATAATATATTCAATTTAACATTCAAAAAATCTGTTGTGGCCAGCACAAGACCTTCCATTAATTTGATGTATTTTGTACAAATCCCATACCAAAAGTTCATTGGAAAAGATTCTATATCCAGTAAAATTGTAACACGAACATAATACAATTTTTTACAAATTCCATACAGAAAGTTCATTGGAAAATATTCTATACATCCAATAAAATTATCACATGAATATACATTATGTATACTCATATATAAATACTCTAAAAATGCGTACCCTTACGTAACATTCTCTTTACAATCAAATAATATTACTACCAAGTTTATACTCTACCCATTTTTGAATTATTTCCCCAAAAGTCACTATAAGGTAATGGCACCAATGGTTGACACTTTAAGACCTCATTTTGTAGGTTTTATTTTCTTTGCGGAAATTAATAAGCATTTACATTGTCAAATTTATAAATATTAGTTAACAGAACTTACCTCTTCAGTTTGCATGCATTAATTTAATTAAAGTGATCTAAGGTAATGAAAAATATTTTTTTGAAAATTTACATATTTTTGCACCAATGCTTGACACTCCAAAAATAGGTTCACACCAATAGATGACACATTGTGATACTAATAGTTGACACTAGTAATTTATTATTATTTATTAAGTTAGAGATAAATGCAGCAAGTTTTACATTACATATGTAAAGAAAATATATAAATATCAGAACTGAATATACATTAGTGTAAAAAATAAATGTTTAAGTATTTAAATTTAGCATATTTATAGAAATAACAAAATATCTATTTCAATTTTCTATAAAATTCAATTCCTTTAACGCTATATATAGTCCACGTTTGTTAATAAGCTTGGGTTTATTAATTTTTTGTATTATTTCCGTTATTTCATACCACATACAGTCATATATATCAGGCCATTTCTAATTTAAAGCACTCATCTTCATACATTTTACAAATACTCTTTGGTTCTGTTCATCGACATTAACTACCATGCCTGGATAATATTCACTTTCATAAATTATTATCACGTAATCATTCTTTTGGTAAAACGTATTAGCACGCTTCATTTTAGTATCAAATTTTTCGTTTGGCTCATTTTATTCCTCACTGTTAGAACTCATTTTACCCCAATCATCGCCTTCATCCTCAGACTCACTGGGTACATTGGTGGAGGAGTATGATGAGCAAATATTTTTCACTTCATATTATCTTTTTGTTCTTTCTTCTCGTCACGTTTCCTTTTCCTTTCTCGTTTTTCTAATTCTGCTTCCTCTTTCTTCAACTTCTTATCACTATAATATTTCTTTCATTGGTCAGAACTGGCTGTAGATAGTATTTTTTCACGACATCGTTTTGAAGTAATGGTTTAAGAGGTTTGCTGCCAAAATAACATGTATTTTAAAGGTAATGGTACATCTTTAACAGGCGATGGAATATGTTTAATCTTTTCATTTGTTAGAATGGTTGCTGGTCCCATTCTGCAATGAACTGGGGACTTTCAACTGGTTTTGTAAATTAATGTTGTTCTCGGTATGTTATACAATCGTGAAGCCGTTTTTATAGGGGTACCCGATTTAAGTGCCTCCGGAGCATTTTCTAATGTTTCTTTGGAATACCGCAATATTTTTTTCTCCTTGCCCTTGGTCTTTTTCACTTCCATTCTAAAAATAATTATGAAAAAACGAAGATGTCAATCATTGGATACGTAAATTTATAACACAAAATTTGTTACACCAAATGATGACATGGGTGTCAACTATTGGATAGGGTGAAGTCCCAGCTGCGATATTTTTATTGCCTATATTTGAAGATAAATCAACATGAAATTAGACTCTATGAACAGAGTTAAGGAAAAGTGAGTCTGCACCAAAAGATGACACTGGGTGTCATCCATTGGGTAAATATTTCAGAATTGTGCTCCAATAATTGACACCCCTATCTAACTTCAAAATAATGATTATAATTAAATATCAACTAATAATTAGTGAAATGAGGAGATTAAACTATAATTTAGTTAACTAACCTAAAGCAAACATGATAAAACAGACAAGTATTCAAATAAAACAAGCAAAAGAAATCCTTAACCAAGATACTTACTCGGCAACAAGTTAGCACATGTAACTTCGTGTGATGCACAAACCATACTAAATTTTTTATATTGTTATAAAGATATTCTTACCACTCGGAGTGGATGTTCGAAATAACTTATCAAAGTATTTTATCGTACATAATACGCCTTTATAAGTAAATACAGTTTCTTATTTTTTCATATAAAATATGAAAATGTCAACCATTGGATCAGTGTCCATAACTGGTGCCATTACCTTACTCCACATTTAGATAAAAACTTCAAAATTTTCAAAAATCTAATTTTCCCAATGCACTAATTCCAAATCATGAAAACGCAGGTTGGATATATTCAACCTCAAATATTTTCACAAAATTACCCATTTCTGGGCTAGATCTCTACCTAATTTTGAATTATTGCCCCAAAAGTCAATATACCCCATCTTCAGATAAAAAAATTTTCAAAAATCTAATTTTTATGTATCTAGATACTTCTCAATGAGCTGATTCCAAATTTTGAAACCGCGGATCGATATCTCTTTTCGTTCTCGAGATATTTAGATTCAAAGTTTTGCTCAAAACTGCCCATTTTTGGGTAATAACCCAAAAATGGGTCGAGATATGAATTTGGCGACAACATCACTCGATTCTACGGGCAAAATTACATAAGTACACCAATTTTCAGAATTTTTGAACACCGCATACAATCTCTAAATCAAAATAACTAAAAATGGCCAAAAATCGTAAAAATCTAAGGTGTACCCCTTCCGATTTTTTCAGATTTTAGACATTTTCAGGGGTTTTCAATCTTTTATTCATAAAAAATGAACCGGTTGGACAAAAATTATGAAAATTGCTATACTTATGTATTTTTGTCCGTAGAATCAAATGGTGATGTCGCCAAATTCATATCTCGGCCCACTTTTGGGCTAATACCCAAAAATGGGCAGTTTTGAGTAAAACTTGAAATCTAAATATCTCGAGAACGAAACGAGATATCGACCTGCGGTTTCAAAATTTGGATTCAGCGCATTGAGAAGTATCTAGATACATACAAATTAGATTTTTGGAAATTTTGAAGTTTTTATCTAAATGTGGGGTATATTGACTTTTGGGGCAATAATTGAAACAAGGTATGAAAAAATTCCATTGATACAACACGTTGTTTTCATTAGATAAACGTAAAATAAAATATCCGTTTTTCAGCTTGCAAGCCGTACAAGACAAAACATACAATTCAAATAGTTAATATTGTTCCACTGGTTTTTCCTGCGATGGTAAATGTATCCATGATTTCTGATTAATAAATTAATGAATCCAATAATTATTAAAACTTTACGATAGATCTGCCAAACTAAAACAGTACAACTATTTAACATTTTGTGCTATTGCTCATGGCACTATGTAAATAGCTAAAATTATTATTTTTATTTTGCCACTCTTGCACAAACGAAACGCATCTAAACAATAATTTTGAATTTGTTAGATACAGTTTTTAATTCTGAACAATTTTTTTGTATATACATTTTTGTTCTAAAATTAATAGGGCAGAATTTAGAGCCGTATGAATATTTTACCAGTGTATTTCCTATGGTCCATAAAAGAAGTAGACACCCGGTTTGTTATGGGGCCACAATATGTTTGTCCATCTAATACGATCAATTTTAATGTAACTATTTAATGTATTTTTTACCGAATTATTGAAAAAGCGAGAAAACAGAGGAAAATAAATATATTAACGAGTAATGCACTGATATATTGTTCGCTTGATAAATAAATGAGAACTTAACTATGCTACAATGTTGTTATTTTAGTACATATTCAGTTTTGTAAACTTTGTTACGTTATTGGGAGAGCGAGAGAATAGTGCACTGTAAAGATATTCACTAGTAATACAGCGATATATCGTTCGCTAGATACAAGCAAAAGAGTATTCTCATAGATGAGTACTGAACTGTGCTACATTGTTGTTATTTTATTACAGTTTTAGCTGGACTTGTATTATATATTGGTCCCCAAATTAATAAAATAAAAAAATCAGAAAAATTAAGTGAAATGCACTATACAAAAAAATTGTTAGTTTTACAAAAGAAAAAAAATGTTTAACTATACAGAATGTTCATTTTTAAGTGGCCACCATTGCGATCTCAAGAACTATAAGAGATGTTTAAATTAGCAAAGAATTTCTATTTTACATGGGTATTTCAATGATAAACTAAAAAAAAAATCAACTAGTGGTTCTCAAAATATGAATATATACCAACTTTTTTTATTTTAAATGGAAACTTATAATTTTTTATTTGCTTATTCTTTAGTTCAGTGATATAATACTTTAATACCCTTACATGACGATTTTTTTGAGAAACATGCATGTAAAGTTTTATACTAATTTGATTAAAATATGGCTATAATAAGAATTCCGTGAAAGGAAAAAATGAATACGTGTTAATTTTTTACATAGAGTGCCCTGACAGAAAGAAGTGAATACTTTGTTCTTGTAATTGATCATAAATGTCAACGCAAACAAAATATTCACGTCTTTTTTTTTCATGCCACTCTAATTTCATGTGAAAAAAATTAACACGTATGCATTTTTTCCATTCATGGCAATATTATAACAGTCATATTTTAATCAAATTAGTATAAAACTTTATATGCATTTTTCTCAAAAAAAATCGTTATGTAAGGGTATACAAGTAATATATCACTGAATTCAGAATTAAATTCTCTGCCAAAAGAGGAATTAAAAAATATATGTTCTCATTTAAAATAAAAAAGTTGGGTCGCATATTTTGAGAACCAGTGATCGAAAAAAATATTTCTTTAAATTTATCTTGTAAAATTACGTACCCAATATTTCTGATAAATTAGGAAAAAAAATTAAAGAAACTTAAATGTAACATTGTCAGTTAACAAAACTAATTTAGCTAAATTAGTAGTAAATAACAAAGAAAACCCCAAAAAAGACGAACTAACGGGTATTTACGAAATTCAATGCTATGAGTGTGACGCAATATATATTGGTCAAAGCGGCAGATCTTTCAAGATTCGATGAAAGAATATTTAAATGCCTTCAATAAACTTACTTCAAATACGGGTTTTGCCGACCATTGAATTACTTCAGGTCATAACTTTAATGGGGAATTCAAAATCCTTCACACAGGCCAGGAGGGATTAAGGCTGAATTACTTTGAAAATTTTGAAATTAGAAAAGCCGTCAATACAAATAAAAACATTACTAACGAACAGCTAGATGTAACTACTTTACCATTGGCTGGAACTTTTTCGGGTTTCTAGGCCATGGTCTTTTAGTATAAGAATTAACAGGACTTGGATTTCTGCTTTAAAGAAAACAACAGCTAAAGGTTCCAAAACTTTTGAAAAATAAATACAGGGTGTCTCTTAAATAGGGAAACATGGCTTAACCACAGATTCCTGAGGCTAAAATAAAACGATTTAATCAAACTTGCTTCTACCGGAAAGTGTATCATTTAGCCAGAATTCTGCTCCAAAGTTCTTCGAAAAAAAAAATTAATTTTGCTTATAATAATCGGACGCTTTATTCGATTTGGATGAAATTTGGTATGACAGTTTATATGGTTATAAGTCATCTTTTAAGGTGATACTTGTTATTATTAGTGCACCACTAATGTAAGAATCTTAGGTGTCCCAACATTAATTAGACCGTAACTTTTTAATGGAAATGCCGAAAACGAGAAATTATTTTTCTTCAGAAAGATACATTCAATAGTAAACTTTTCTCTCTCTGTGTAATTTGTGATATCTGTTACGGTTCACACAGAAAAAAATAAAATCTGAGTGTCTGCACTGCTAAATTTTTAAAATAAATTTAATCTAGCAGTCTATCCAAATGTCAAACAAGTAATTTTTAATGACAACAATTGTTTTACGGGTTGTCAAAATTTTTTTTCGCAATATTCTAAAATTAGTAACATCCGTTTGTTCGGCCTAATAATATTTTACTACCATTATTATAAATAAGACGATTACATATCTCAGCTTGCTCCTAAACAATTTGTGAAGATTGACAACTCGTTACTGTTATTAAAAATTACTTGTTTGACATTTGGATAGACTGCTAGATTTCGGCATGGTCATTAAAAAGTTACGGTCTAATTAATGTTGGGACACCTAAGTTTCATACACTAGTGGTTCATTAATAATAACAAGTATCACCTTAAAAGATGACATAACCATATAAACTGTCATACCAAATGTCATCCAAATCGAATAAAGCGTTTTTTTATTATAAGCAAAATTAATTTTTTTTTCAAAGAACTTTGAAGCAGAATTCTGGCTAAATGGTACATTTTCCGGTAGAAGCAAGTTTGGTTAAATCGTCTTATTTTAGCCTCAGGAATCTGTGGTTAAGCCATGTCCCACTATTTAAGAGACACCTGTATAGCGATCATTAAAATTTCCAGTCAAAACTATCTAAAATGAATTTGTCAAAAATACATCAAATATTGACATTGAAATCTGTCATTTTTCAAGTGAAAGATAATTTTTGAATGTAAACTCAGAAAACCTCTGATGATGCCTAACATTGTTGAGCGAAACGTTAGGTGTTATACCTAAAAGACTATGGCCCAGAAACCCAAAAAAGTTCCAGCCTATGATAAATGCCGTCCATGAAAGTCTTAGTAATTACTTTACCATTGTTAAACTTATAAATAAATACGATGTTGCACTGATTGTCTGAAGAAAAGATGTCCGAAAGGACGAAATGATCGTCACAGAATAGTTAATAAAATGGATAAATCAAGAGCATATTTGTTTTTTCTTATAACTAAGGGGTTTTAGAAAGTATTTAAAATGTTACCTGCAATGTAGCTCGATATCCGGAACCGACCTCGTGCTATTCTCCTCGAGGCAGAGCGAGCCGTCCTCCTCACTGTCGGAAAACACAGACAGCTGCGGGTGGTGCGAGGACACGAGGAACGTGGTGCACTCCTGTCTCATGAGCACGGGCTTGGAGCAGTTGACAGGCGTCGGCGTCGCGGCGCTAGTGATCGCTGTGCCTACCAACAGGCTGGCCGTCTCATCATGAGCGCTCATCGCTTCCGCCTTCGACGCTTCGACCTTCACGCTTCAGCCTGACCGCCTTCACTGCAGTGCCAATTCAGCCACCACATCCGCTGACGG
Source organism: Ophonus ardosiacus (assembly GCA_943142095.1). Classification (NCBI taxonomy): domain Eukaryota; kingdom Metazoa; phylum Arthropoda; class Insecta; order Coleoptera; family Carabidae; genus Ophonus; species Ophonus ardosiacus. Next base: position 42,504,145 of record OW964833.1, on the reverse strand, counting down.
CTCACGCTCACTTTACCTCGCGACGGCCGCTCAGGATCAGGACTGTGACTGACAACGCACACTCGCACATTGCTGATGCTGCTCCAATCTGCAATAAACATACATTACTGCAGACACACTAATGCTGGCTTTATGCAGACAATAAAAAATTCAATGGAGGGTTGTACACAGACATATTTTCGTGCTGCCATCTACTGATATTTTCTTTGAACTACAGACGACTCACCTGTTGTAATACAAACAAATCGCTGTCATGATGACAATGAGATCATGCACGACTTTTTTTATAATTTTAATCGGTAGAGTAGTGAAAAATAATAGACCCGTATTTTTTATTTTGCCTCAAATAGATCTTTAATCATGAAAAAATTGTAATTGAAAATGACATTCTTTAAAATGAGGCTGCTAGACCCCCGCTTCGTCCCTTGTCCTATGACGTCACAAAGTGACAGGCACGACCATTTTAATTTTCACATTGTCTTAAACGTCAAAGTGACATTTAAAGATAACCTAAAATTTATGAAAGTAAACATGTCGATGGAACATTGTTTCGTGCCAAAATAGAGAATAAAATAATGTTCTGCAATATATTTAATATCTCACATGCGTTTATAACCTTCTGCCGTCTAATTTAAAGATTCAAAGTGAAAGAAACATCTGATGTAACGTAGATAATTTCACGCCAAATGAAAATTATATTTATAAAAATAAATAGAACGATATTATATTAATATATTATAGCATATTCATATATGTAATCCTCAATTTATAGTTTATATATATTTTTCTTTTATGTGTCCATATAAAATGTCTGTTTGAAATGAGTCTGAACTTGGTTCGTAACGTTGTGACGACAAAACATGGCTGTTTTTTGCAACTTTTTAAAAATATCATAATTTAAAACGATTTTATAAAACAAAAAATATAAATAAAACATAATTTAATCATACTGATCGATGAATTAGACTATCCTTTTTCGATTTAAACAGAAAAAAGGTACAATTATTTTTTTTGCATGACCTCATTGAAACAAATGATGCCAAATGTGAAAAATGAAGTAAGTGTAAGGTAAAAGTACAATAAAGTTCAATAAGATGGCAACACTTGGTGAAACAGTTTAAATAAGATATTAAAAAAAAAAAACACTTGACATGTTTCACAAATGACCGAGCGGTTGATTCAGATATTGAAATATGTCAAGTGTTATTCTTATTTAAACTGTTTCACCAAGTGTTGCCATCTTATTATACTTTCTTGTATTTTTATTATTATTTGGCTAACTAAGCTCACAGCGTTCCTATCTTTTTGGGATGTTTATCGTCCGCTCACTCAGCCGACTCAATGCCTCCTAGAGGCGTCTGTGCACCACACTGAAAAGCTCCAATAAGAGCGAAACGCGTCTGTCGTTCTGGCTGAGCCAGTCTTTGATAAATGACCGAGAGGTTGATTTTTTAAATATCTTAAGTGTAAGGTTTTGCAACAATGATTCCCTCCATAATTATAAAGAATACATGACAATTGAGAATTTTTTAAATTTCTATAGTCATCCGAAGACATTGAATTGTGTAGAACTCAAGTATCAAAACACAAGTGAGAGAAGACAGAACTTTATAAATGACGATGGTTTGTTTGTATTATGATATTCCATCTCAACTTTTACATCAGGTCTCTCTTTCATGTGTGTGTCGTCAAAAGTATAACTCTCCATTGTAAAATTAAACAAAACAAGTAGAAAAAATTGTTATCAATGACAAAGATTATGCAACTGAACTTAAAAACTACACTAATGAAACTAAATTAAGAATCCTGGGTTCATGCAGATAACTAAACAAGTGGAAACCATTGTCATCAATGACAACGTTTATACAACTAAATTGAAGAACTAAACTAATGAAACTAAATTAAGATGTTGACTATTTTCAACTTTTCTTAGTTTTTCGCCTGCGTTAATCGCGCACTTATGACAGATTTCTAACAGCTAACCTATGAAAATGTACGATGACAACAAAGTTTCTGCAGTGAAAATCGACTAAATACTAATTAGACTTATTCAACAAATTGTATATCTATATTTTTTTAATCTTAAATAAATAGAAATAAAAGTTATATTATCCGAAATGACTAACATAAAATTCTAAATTTTAATTTACTGCATAAATGACGTTGTTTTAATTTAGTTCTTAATTTAGCGACTTAATTTAACCAATATTAATCAACTGTGGAAATATTTGCAAAAAGCATTTCAAAATCAATTTCTAATAATGTTTACAAAAACTAATACAAACAATGAGGAAAATGATTTACGAATAGAAAATTTTAATTCACTTTAAATTCAAAAAATTTTAAATTATTTCTTTTTTAATTATATTCCAGTAATATCTAGTACAGTTAAAACGACGAAATAATTGCTGAAATAACAAATCTGCAGCAAATTAATGAAAATAAAGGAAGTTAAGCGTTTGACGTAAAATTGCTATTTTTCAGACACATTCCCAGAAAGCGAAATTGAAAATCATCCAAGGAGATGAAATTTTTATTCGCGCTACAAATTGTTTTGTAGTGATTTTTTTTTTTGGTATGGAACAAAGTGTCAACTTCATTGTCAAAATTAACTTTCTTTGTACTAATAATTTTTTTACTAAATTATATTTTTATTATATAAAACATCCTAATATTTTACGCAATACATTATAACCTAATAAATTTATGCAGATATTACTTACATGATCAATTTTTGCATAGTAGATACGCATTTTAAATTAAGAAAAGCATGATTGGATATATCATGCACCATTTTTACAAATTATGCATTTCTGTGCATCTTAATTGGAAATAGGACCAAAAACAATCATGCGATATTTTATTTCTTTCATATAAAACAAATATTTTTTCTTCCATGACACCTATAACTTTCCAAATATGTACTTATATATGCTTTATTTATTAATACTAATATACCAAGATAATTAAAAACCATACTAATATACCAGAAAAAAAATATTAAAAAAACAAAGCTATAAAATAATTCATTACAGTTACATTACCATTACCTTGTATTTACTACAACCTTGTCATTACTAGGACAATTACTTGGTAAGAATAATAAAAAAAAAACTCGATTACAATTATCAAGTAGTGATAATTGTACTAAAATAGTGAGTAATTGATTATAATTAATATATACAGAATTGACATGTTACATAGAAACTATAATTTTATTTGTTGTCACAACTATTGTTTTAGCCCATAATTAATATTTGTAGCATTTTTGCTGTTTTAAACACAAAATGAACATACAAAAAATTCACATCGTTAGAAACCTACAATAATTCTCTTTTTAATCATGGCGTCCAATTAAAACTGACGATACAACTCGAAATATACAGTGATGAAAAAATGAGTTATCTCAAAAATAAAAATCTGTAAAATTTACATTTTCGCCTATAACCGCTGATCTATGTATTTTTTCCCATATAACGTTACACTACAAAAATGGCAACTTTTGTCTAATTTAACTAACTTCGTATTTCTTATAAATAGTTACCCTGAATAGCCAATACAGTTGTAATAAACAATTAAAAATAATTATTGTTCATCTTTATTCACAATTATTTCTTGGTAGTTCTGATAATTATTATTACCAATACTGGGTAACTAAAACTGACATTTTTAATAATTACTTTTCTTCTTCGATTTAATTCTGCGATCCAGGGTCGCCACTGTCTCCAAATGCGACTCTTCTGACAAAGAATATTAGTAGAAAGGATTCTCCGGTTCTGCGCCATGCACAATTGTGGATTGAATACTTTGTTGAGTACCTTTGTCGCTTATAAGCGGCGGCTGAATATTGCGAAGATACCATGTGTATGTTAGCTGGCACTCGAGTGAAGGATTTTTCGTATGAGGTCAAAAGGGTATATTGTTATTTTTATTTAAATGTATAATTTAATATTTCTTATTATTAATTACCTTACTTCTTCAAATTTTTTTAATGCTGTGCATTGAAGCATTCTATAGTTCTATAAGTATTCTAGATTTTTCTAATAGTTCCTGAACTGGGTCGCTTATTAAAAGCAGTAGCAAATAAATCGGAAATTTGTCTCAGACTCATATTGAAATGTTATAATTTGTACTTTTTCTTCAATTGTATACACCATTTTAAAAAATGACAATTTCATCACTTTGACAACTATAATACATTCCCTATGTTCTCTTATAAAAAAAATTATATACGCCTGTGTTTACTAATTAAAAAAAAAAACTTCCTGTATTATCATTTATGACATTCGGTATTTCTTTTCTCATACTGACAAGTGAAAAACACGTTATACACAATGACTAATGAATAAATTGGATCCGGAAGAAATCCTAAACGGAACTGGACTTTAACAAGCATATTGTATTTATAAAAAAGTAACTGTTCACTTCAAAGCTGAGATGATGTTAAATGAGTCTGTGATGGAACAAAAAACTACCAAGTTTCTTTTCCTGCTCCGAAAGTATGTTTTCCCTCAAATCGCTAGCTACCACTAAAACTAAGAGCTTGACATATTATTTTTAATAAAAAAAACTTTGATTTCATAACATCATAAATGCACAGTTATTTTCAAATATAACAGTATTAACTATACAGGTTAAATACAAGAATCCGTGACATAGACGTTTAACATGGAAAACAATTTCTGTTTTTTTTTTATGTCTCGTAAAACTTTATGGAATGCTTTATACGTAGAATTTTACAGCATATAATTATGCCTTCCATGACCTAGTAAACTTAATTTAAATACGTGGTAAAAATAGATCTAGTACACGATTATTACAAATAATAAACATCAAATTAACTGTCAAACCAAGTAATCGTCGTTTTTGATAATTAACACATCCTTTAATTAAGTTTAAGACATAAATTAAAAAGAAAATGAAAGGATAGTTGTATTTAAAAAAGTATAATTTTCTTTTTTCTCAATAATGATAAACATCAGGTAAAATATAGTAATACCTGCATCTTATAAAATAGAAGAATTTAATTTTAGAAAACATACTCAAATTATTTTGAATACATTTATGTTCTTTGCTATACAAATATTCTGCCTATCTAGCGAGTAATCATTTAGATCCCCAAAAAGATAACAATCACCGTAAAATATCATTTATTATGTATTTTAACAGTTACAATGCTTGCCAGATTAATATTGACCTAACAAAAAGATAAATTATGCATCATTAAAAAGAGAAAAAATGTAGAAAAACCACACACACACTAAATTTTATAAAATAATTATTAATTTTTAAAATAAATATCATTACATAGAAATATAGAACTGGTCATGTTTTCCTATCCCAAAATATTACTTAAAAAATTCAAAATTGTTTATTATGCCAAATTAAATTCATTATTTACAATGTTGGTTTTAACATTAATATACAAAATCAATATTAGATAACCAATAAAAGAAACCCATTGGATCGGTTTTTTAACCATGAGTTTTTGCCAGTCCTGTATATCAAATAAAAATAAAGTTACTACAAAATAATACAAGCTATTTATAACTATTTTAGCTAATATAAAAAAGCCAACAAATTAAAAACTATCCCCACATGTAAAAACTTATAGCTTATTTTCTGATTTCTATTAAATTTCTGCCAGTAACGAAGCGGAAGGCTGTATTCTTTACACTATAAATTTAAATTTACGATATGAAAGAAATAACTTTTTTTTACTATTTTTAAAACAAAATTTAAAATCAATATTTAATTCCCCCTTGATATAATTCAGCAAGCAAAATAACATTCTGCTTTTAACTTCAATAATTTTTTTTATTAGTAAAATTCTAGAAATTACTACTTTTCAAATCTTTTTATTGTTTATTAGTATTATCTCGTACAAAAAGCAAAATAAATAAAGTAAGTAATAACCAGTACCTAGTGAAATCTATTTATTTACGATATTTCCAGAAAAAAAAAACTAATAATCTTAATAATTTCTAAAGCATACCATAACTACAACAGAACTAATATAATAACAAAATAACTTTATACTGTAAAGCGATTCTTTTGTGATGTAAAATAAAAAATTATCAGGAACAGAGAACAAAAAGTATTGACTGGTTTTCTGAAATTTGATCATTTCTCCACTTATTTAATATACAATATCATAACTGTCAAACAAAATTCCTTTTGATGGTCGGTATTGTCATCGAATTCTTATTGTGTGAAACACATCATTTATATATTTCCCTTCATTTTTATATTGATTTTGTAAGTAAGGAAAAATCACTCACGTGGTTGGTATTATTTTCTTTATGCCACATTAATATTGAAATATGAAGAATATAATGTACATAAAAAAAAAACAAATAATAGACAAAGGTTAATTGACAACTTAAAAAAAAACTCACATTTTTTTTAAATCGGTTAATTACATATACAAATTACAAAGTTTATAAGAAAAAAATTATTAAAAATTTGGAGAAGGGGTATAGCGACGTCATTTTATGGCCCAAGCATGATACATAAAAAAAGACAATGCTGACGTCACCTTTTCAATACTCCAATATTTTTAAGTGTAAATAACTACATTATTGTAAAATCATTTTTAATTTTTATTATTATAATGAGAAGCCGTCGTTAATTTTTATATTTAATGATTCATACATATTAAAATTTTGTCCCATTAAATATGTTTAATAATATCGACTTTTCCTCAAACTCCATAAAATATAAACGAAGATTATTAAATAAAATGAACACAAAAATCAAATGAATTGGTCTTTTGAAAAGGGGTCATCTTCAATATTTTGGCGGACTCAGTGCTCAGTGCTAGATAACAAACAACCCTGCCTTCTAAGGAAAAACTGCTTTAAATTTGACATTTGTTAGTTTTCGTGAGGTTGCATTTGAGGTTGTTTAATATTATTTTAGTTCAATAACTGCAACATGAGTGAATACCGACTTAAATAATTTACCATCTTTCTCATAGATGTATCTCGTATATATCAGAAACAAGAAAATAGTAGTTTATAAATGACAAATTTATAAGCTGCAATTTGAAGTGCAGAATAAATTTGCTTATTTTGAAATGTTTTTGTTCCTCTTGTATTTTTATTTTCATCGCAATTTATTTAAAATAGAGTAAAAATTCAGTGAAATAATGATGCCTGACTAATTAACGTTAGTATGCATAAGGGCTATTCACTTACCTGGTATGCTCGTAATTAACTTCTAATGCAATTTATGAAGTTAGTACATACATAGTAGTTAGATGTTTACGGAATAGTGTACATTTTCAAGTGCATCTAATTAACAAATGATACTCCCATAGTGGTTAAACAATATGGCTACCCGGAAGTTCTTGAGTGCTGCGTTATTAGGTTAGGTTAGTTTAATAATGCAGTCTTCCAACAAAAAAAGGTTACCCACCCCTGGTTTGGACATTATTAAAACATAGTTTTTTATATGTGGAGAGTGCACCACAGTGGTCACTTTTGTGCCATTTAAAATGAGTACCCGTGTGGTGACGCCTGGTAAGCGCCCACACGGTAAAATATATTGTCATCATTACCAATGTTTACATGTGTTGTAGATACTGGCACACCCAGTAATGGGTAATATGCCGTGATGATATATTTATTTATTTTATTTTTTATGATAGAAAAAGTTCCTTGACTGGATATAGTGATGGGGTAATAAAAATTTCTGGATTGCAGTCACAAAATTTTATTTAAATTCTCGGGTCGACCGGTTTCGAGCTCCACATGAGCCTTCCTCAGGAGATGAGAATTAAGAAAATTTTAGATACATGGCAAAAAAATGAAAACGTAAGTGCAACATAAAGCACATGGATTTCGTCAGAAGATAAAAAAATAAATTATATAAAACTTTTATAAAAAACTAAGAACAAATGTTCTTACTTAAGCAAAGTAAAAGACTTTACTTAAGTAGTTCCATGGGTGTGGTTCACGTAGAATATTTGTTCTAAGTTTTTTATAATTTATTTTATTTATTTTTTTATCTTCTGACGAAATCCATGTGCTTTATGTTGCTCTTACGTTTTCATTTTTTTGCCATGTATCTAAAATTTTCTTAATTCTCATCTCCTGAGGAAGGCTCATGTGGAGCTCGAAACCGGTCGACCCGAGAATTTAAATAAAATTTTGTGACTGCAATCCAGAAATTTTTATTACCTCATTTATTTTTTATATTGAATTGCATATAAGTAATTTTTATTTTATTTTACGTAAAGTTCTAAGATTTAGTTTAAGTTTAAGCTTGACTACTGACAAAAAATAAAACATCGACATGTTTATAATTATATACGCTATATACGTACATTGAAGAGAGTAATTTTCAAGAAAACTTTTATCATTTTAGATAGCAATCAGAGCGTTGTCTTAAATCTCCTTCAGTCGAGTTTAAACAAAAGAATCCAGAATAATGGCTGAAAATAAAGCAGTCGCCTTCTCCATTTCACTGGACGATAAATTTGTTTTGCTTTTTCATCTCCTTGTTTCTTTACATATTCACAAATTGCTTTCTGCTCACAGCATCTAGTTGTCCTTTACTAACCAATTTCTATATGCGACAGCGACTGAACAATAAGTTCTTTACCGCTTGATTAAATAGATATCAACAAACAAATACTAATTCGTTTTCTATATTCCTTATATTTTATGTTAAGCTTAGGCATCATTTACAACTTCTAAATAATAGGTAATGTATTTTTTTCTACTCCGTTGTTAAAATGAGACTTAACGTACTGGTTTTCAAGACACTAAACTAAATATTAATCACAACTTGACATAACATCGCTTTAATCGCGTGAAGCGAGTTACAACTAACAAATGATTCTTTAAGCACGGATGTGAATGTAGCTATTAAAGCTGATAGCTGTCATTCAGCAAAAGTAACTAACTTAAAAACAATGTATTTCTTTATTTCTTCTGTTTACTCTGCAGCTGTACAAAAAATATAGTATGTGACTCATTTTATAAACTACTAAAGCGATGTTTATAAAACTAGTTACATAAAATACTACTCAAAAATAGTAGATTAAAAAACAAGTTTTATAAAACATGTTTTTTTCGCACGCGGCAAAATTTTGAAAACGAACCCTGGCAAATTTTCTAAATGATAACTGTAAAAAAGATGTCATAAAATGAGTCTTTTATACTATTTTATATATTTTGTTTGTATTGCAAAGTTAAATATGGTTGGATAGAATTATAGAACTGGTTGCAGATATAGAAGGCACACGACAACACACAACATGCGTATCGCATTAGGATCCATGGCCGGTCCTGATTACAATGAATATATCAACATTTTTTTAATTTTGTTCGGATTACAAGGATATTCGGATTAGCGGAGATTCAAATAAGCGGAGCTTTACTGTACTAGGTTTTTTCTAATTTCGTTTAAATTCAATAAGAAGTAAATAATGAATTATCATAAATTAGAGGTTAACTATAGTTTTTGGCATTGGTGCGAAAAAGTGACAGATCAGCGCACTAATGAAAAAAAGAATATTATTTTGAATGTCATATTTAATTTATTATGTTTATGTACAACTAATACAAAAAATAAATAAATAAATCATCACTGCATATTATCCATTTCTGAGTGTGCCACAATCTGCTTTATCGCAGATATCGGTAAAGATGATGACATATTTGTACCGTGCGGCCGCTTACAAGCGTCACCTCACGGGCACTCATATATAATAATTATAATAACATTAAGTTTATAATAAGTTCGAAAAAACCCAAAAAAGACCAATTATACCTAAAAAAAAGCCCAAAAAATCCCATTAGGTCGATTTTTTTAAACCCTGGGTTTTTATCAACCTTGTTTAAACCGAGTTGATTTAGGGAAATTTGTATGTGTAAAATTGTAGTTGGTAACAATGGATTGACATTCATTCAATTATTTAAAAGTTTATGTATATTCTGATTTATAAACATGAACAAAAGTACTTAAATATCATCCTGTAGCAACCTTCTAAAACAAAAAATTGGGTATGGAAATTAAGGCTCTTCCGATACGCAATTGGGTTTCGTAATGACTTCATTATAAAGGCAAAAAATAAAAAAATACACTACCAAAATAGTAATCTGATTTCCCAAACCAGAATCTTGGCTCAACTACCTCGGTAATCGTCAAGCTACGCGTCGTAGGAATGGTAGACAGACTTGCGAGCCTTCCCACTCGTTGTTGGTAAACGAGATAAGCCGAATTCCCACGACGTGGGCAAGTCAACAAGACTCGCCAAGCCACACACTATGGAAATCCGACTCACCAACAATAAGTGTGAAGGCTCAACCCAAACCGAACCGTGGCAAGCCAACAGTACCCACAGTACGTGACTTGATGAGCGACAAGCCAGGGTCGCCCAATCTCGTACAGTGGGAATTCGGAAATACGAGTCAACAAGGCAAGCCACGCCGGGCTTGGCTCTTATGTACATTTCAACTTCGGACAACAGTGATATTATGTATACTCATAATTTAACAACTTTGTTAATAAAAGCCAAAGCATGGCTTGTGATTTGTGACTTGACAAAGTAATAAGACTCGCCAAGCTATGCGTCGTAGCTGTGGGAATCCGAATTACATGATTCGTTCGCCTGTCGTGATACGCACAAAACGACCTACAACGTAAGTCAAAATTTGGGGCAAAAATTAAGGTCTTCAATAACTTATTACACTTTACGGTTTTCTTACTATACACAGTATTATTTAAGTAAGCGTACAACTCTTAATCGATGGTAAAACTAACCCCATAGATAGTAAATCTGGCGATCATTTTTGTTTTGCATGCTTTCTATAAGAACTGGAGCCCTTTAAAATAGACCAATTACTTCATAGTTGAAAATTTTGTAAAAAAAAAATCAATGTGTACTCTGGAAAAAAATGTCACCTGTCACAATTGACTTGTAAGATTATTTGCATCGCAAGAAAAAACAGGTATTTGAGACTATCACAATGAAAAACTATATGTTTATTGGCATTTTGATATTCAATAAACAGAATATAAATTGTACGCCTATGCAAAATACGTTTAATGTCAGTTTTGACAATTAACATTTATTCCAGAAAACACATTGACTTTTATTTTTTACAAAATTTTAAACTATGACGTAATTGGTCAGTTTCAAGGGGTTTCAGTTCTTATTAGGAATGACGATGGGTACCCGGGTACTCGGAACCTACCCGATAATAATGTATCCGGGTATAAAATTTCTTACCCGATTTTTGAAATATACCCGCTGCCCGATAATTACCCGATACCCTTTAATTACCCGAACAGTTTTCAGCTGCCGGAAAGATTGTATCTAAAAGAAGAGCTTTTTATTACCATACCTTAAGTAATTAATATAATTTATGTTAAGTTTTTTATAGAGATACAATACATTATTTATTTTTATTATTTATAATAAATATATCTAAACAATAATTATGAATTTTATTAAAAAGTAAACTGCTAATATAAGGGTAACTAGTAATTAACAAATTATGTATATGTACTTCAAGGATAATGTGTAATTAAAGGGTATCGGGTAATTAACGGGTAAAGGGTACTATCGGGGTAGTTGTTTCGGGTACTCGGGTACCAAAATTATCGGAATTCGTCATTCCTAGTTCTTATAGAAAGCATATAAAACAAAATTTATTGCCAGATTTACTATCTACGCCCTATGGGGTTAGTTCTACCGTTGGTTAAGCGTTGTCTGCTTACTTAAATAACACCCTGTATACCTACTGAGTTCATTTAGAAGGAAAAGACCAGATTCATTTTATTTTCCATTGACAATTTTTTTTCTACTTATTTCCTCAAAATTTACTCAAATAATACAAAGTTAACCGTTATTATCCTTACGAGTATTATCCAAATGAAGTCTAAACGCAATGTGCTATTAATAGGTAGTTTTGGCAAAACGCTCGATCACCAAATGCATGAGAATGTCGTCGTTTCACACTTTGTTTCTAAGATAAAACAAACCTTTAAAATTACAGTAAATCCTGGCTTTAAAATTCTCTCCCGTTAAATGCATTTTTTACTACTACTTACTTGAAATAGACTGTAAAGTAACCTTTGCAATTATCAAAAACAAATTAGAACTGTAATGTACGCCACAAATCTACTTTGTTACAAATTCTTACTACTTTCAAGCCTTACGTTATTGCCTTTTTGAAATCTGAAACGTAGAATATAACAAAACAACAAAAGTAAACCCTAATAACAATGGGGTCCTCCACTCTATTTTTTTTATTATTTTAAATGAAAGTAGGTTTAATTTTGAATAAAGATGCACTCGATCTCGAATTTTGGCCCAGCCCGGCCCGAAGCCCGCCTCGATTTCGAGTCGATCATCGAGCCGGGCCGAAGATATTTTTTATCGGGCTAATCATTTGCAAAAGTTGAGGCAAGTCGGACTTTATATTTTGGCCCGACCCGAAAATTCGAGCTTTTCGGGCCGGCGCGAAATATCTTATAGTTCAATCAAATGCACAGTTTCCTTAATATTTTAATGAAAATGGATGAAGTTGAAAAGGATCAAAATGATTTAATAACAACATACTTCACATCTTAATAATAAAAATGTTATTTTACTTAAAAAATTCAAAGTTATTCATTAAAGCATAATAATGCTATTGTCATGTTGTTATTATTACTATTGTTACTATTCGTATACTTAAATAAAAGTGATTTTTATTTCTACTATAATGATTTCTTGTCTTATTTTTGAGTAGAAATAAAGTTAGATAAAAAATCCTTATGTAAATGATATCTTTTTGTATAAGATTTCGCCTCACATAAAAATCAAATTTAGGAATGTCGGATGCACCCAATTTCGAGCTTTGGCCCGGCCCGGCCCAAAGCCCGGCCCGATTTCGAGTCAATTTTCGAGCCGGGCCAGCTAATTTTTTGTCGAGTCGATCTTCGAATCGGGCCGGCAATTTTTATTTTCGAGCCGAGTCGATCCAAACCTCAAAGCCCGGTCCGGCCCGGCCCGAATGCATCTCTAATTTTAAAGCAATTCATAGTATTAAAAAGTCTTAATTGTCTTTAGTTTAACTTCTTTTCATTTTTAATGTCAATATGACATCATTGCGACATTCCAATCTTTTTCTCGCTCTGCACCATGGTGGAGGACCCCATTGTTTGAATTTATGATACCACGCCAGGCGAAAACTACATGCGTTTGTATAGAAATGAAAGATAAGTTGAATGACAAGTAGGAACACCGTCCCATGCAGTAGTAATCAAAACTTGGACTATAATGTAGTTTTTTTTTATTGATTATTTTATTAAAATACTGTACTCGCATATTTCCAATTATTGATCACAAAAGTTAATTTAAACATATTTAAATATTTTTATTTGTTGAAATAGTTCAATGTATGTCACTCCAATTATTAGCGAACTGTTTTAGAATAAAATAACTAATCTAAATCATAGAATATTTCAAAATATATTTCGGCTTAACGAATAACGGGAGAGGGGGGATATGGTGATATCCCCCCCCCCCCTCTCATGATATCGGGAAAGAGTAAAAATCCAAACGTTCGAATTTTAGTTTTACAAATATTGAAGAACATAAAATTCTCCATCTAATACACTTAAATATTTTATTATATCTTCTATAGATTTAGAGATAAAGAAAATATATATAGAATAATCGGTTGCAATAAATCGTACAGTCCAGACTACACCAAGGAAACCAGTTATCAAATTTAAATATTCGTGATTGAACAGTTTTTCTGACATTACTGAAACATTTTTCTGTGAAGTACATTTGATATTTCTTCTTGAATTAATAATAAAATATTTTAAATTGTAGGTAGGTATGTATATTAAATAGTACATATACCGCCAATCCCGTGAATGAATTGGAAACATTTTGAACATTTTAGAAGAGTAGGACAAGAGTCCTTGTAGAATGAAGGAACAGATATATTTACAATTATTTGTATGTACAAGAAATGTTAAATTCTATACTTATGTAACAAAAAGTAAATGACGAGAGGTATTGTGCTGGCAATAACAGCTTTTTCTTTATCTTGAAATATGTCCCGCTCTGGCAAAATAAAAATCAGGCAACCCTAAACGAACCTAATATTCACAATATGAACAATAAAGGTTCCAGGTTTTTTATTACCATATAATTGTAATAGGTACAGTGCACGTTCCGGGTAATAAATTAGCCCATTATCAGCAATTTTAAATTCTAAAACAAAATGTAGCAGCATATTTTGGTGTTACATTGTCCCGCTGGTTTTGCCGCGAAAAAAAATTCAATTATCAAAAAAAAATAATAAATGATAAAATTCAGAAAACAATTGGTCCCATATGGTAATCTAGTAATAAATGTACTTAACAGCCATTGTTTTCCACTAACTTTTCAAATTTTAACAATATAAGCAGTGAAACCTGTCAAAACCTGTATCACAGAATTTTAACTTGAAATTATGGCATATTGACACATTTGAGATCCAACTTATACAGAGTGCCCATTTATAAGTTCCCGCCTTAAAGTTTAAAAATAGGCAAAACAGAATACATTTCATAAGCCACTTGGTAAATATTAGTACTTTAAATCGAATAATCACAGTAGGTATAAGAGCAAAACAAAATTTTTAAAACCTAGTCACTTATGAAATGTAACATGGGTTGCATATTTCTAAACTTTAAGGCGGGAACTTATAAAATTGGCACCCTACACTTCCTACGCGTCAAGAGATGGCACAATGAAACTGCTTGCTATCATGCGTGTCGATGGTTTACGGTTACGGTTTTAACCACTAGAACGCATGAAATAAATTTTGTAAAATGTAGTTTTATAGTGAAACCACTAGGAACAAAAGGGTTACCCAAAAATAACCGGATTTATTTTCTGACGGGTGGCAGGGTGCTAGTTCCAACTTTTCCCGCTAGTTGTATCTACTAAACACCCTTTTGGATCTGTTTAAAAGGAGTCATCCTTGGGGATACATCTGAGCGGTAAGTATATTTTTTTTCGCAAGCGCTGTTTGACGTATTCGGCGATTTTGTAATGGCGAATATTAAAGAGAAATGTGTTAACATCAACTTCTGTTCTTGTTAGGAAAATCAGCAGCAATTCTTGGGAGAGCGTACAAAAAATCTGGATCGATTTCTGACTGTTCTTTCAATTCCTGGCAAACTTTCAAATGATAGTAGCTTGCTTCCATTGTCAAAACTTGTACGTACTTAAATGTACCCAATAATAATTGCAGACAGACCAATACTGAGTAAAAAAAGTTTGATTAAGACACCCGTTCAATATACCCTCTCCGTGATCAATAATAATGTTCAATAACAAATATTGTGTGAAATTATTGAACCCTAGGGGCCGATTAAGCGATACCTTCCAACTTTTCACATAATATTTCTTTCATTTCTTTAAGCGGTCCCTAGACATTCAAGAATATTGTACGGTATATGTAATTGAACCATATTATTGATCTTCTGGACGGTTTATTGAACATTTGTGCAATACCTATAGGTATTTTGTAATTTTTTTGAAATATTTCGCACAATTTATGAAATATTAATCTGTACTCCTGTATAATTAGGTAATACTGTGCCATATAATAATTAATTTTGACGCTGAAAGCCTAATAAATATGAAAAAATATAAATCATACAAAATAACTGCGCTTAGTAAAATAGTATAGCAAAGTAATGCACAACTCATTTCATTTTAATCTACAAAAATAATAACTTAAATTTTCAGTAATTTATATAAAACGCTCGGCGTGCGATTTTCTAACGATAAAATGTTGAGAAATGTCACTTGTCTACATCCTTAATGGAAACGTTTAGTAAGGAACTAATGACGCTGTAGTTACTTACACATTTACCACCTCCACAAGTGAATCTGACATATGACTGCTCTGTCGATATATTACAAAACCTAACGAAATTCCGAAATGCTTATATTAGATTGAAGCAATAGTTCACGAAGAATAGAAAATAACGATAAATTAAAAAATATAATCATTTTATTATTTTTTACAGAAAAAATCTTGTGTGTGTGTGTGTGTGTGTGTGTGTGTGTGTGTGTGTGTGTTTCGAGCACAAATGGACATTATCGACTTCGAAAGAATGCCGTGCTCCTATCGAGAATATTCCATTTTGCGCTCTTAATACACAAATAGTTATTTCGTTATAGTGATACATAGGAAAATACTTTCTAAAAGACATATTTTATTGTATTAATGTAAAACGAAATTACATATAAGATATACCAGAAATAAGTACCTATGTATACACATTTAAATTTAACAAATGATAGAACTCGATAGAACAATATTTTCTTTCTTTTTCGAAATCTCGTATTTTTTCGTATTTTCAGACAGGTAATTTATTATGAAACTTTGAAGATTTTAACACTTAAGGTTCACAAAAAAAATTACTAAGAAATTTTATTGCTCTCGATCAGTTCTGTCACTTAATTTCATGCACCTACATATTTCTGTATTATTTTACAAATAACAGAAGTAAACTAATAAAAAAAGTTAAAAACGGAATTTCCCTATTTAAAATAAATGGCAATGTTACTTGACAATAAAATTAAACCTAATCTTGAAATTAAGTGAAAATAAAAACTATACAGAGTGCACATTTTATCTGTTCCCGCCTGAAAATTCATGCATAGGCAACCCACAGTTCATAAGTGACTTGGTTTTTAAAATTTTGTTTTGTTCCTACACCTACTGTGATTATTCGATTTAAAGTATACCTCGTCCAGATTTCATTTGCACAAATGACTTTTAAATCCTCTGTGTTAATCCTAATCTTTGCTACTGTGAATATTCTTACGTTTTACGCAAATATAGTTTCTTCTCAAAGTACATTATAAGTCTATGAAAGTAAAATTGCTTGTAACTATTTAAAAGGGGAAAAGTTTTATTGGGGTTCCAGAGAACCATAGTTGACCTGTAAAATTCTTATCCAAGATGTTATGCTTGCTTTAACAATGAACGCTCATTACTGAATTGAGCAACTGTACCTCGTGCATATTTAGGTACATTATGGCACTACCAGTTGCTCAATTCAGTAATGAGCGTTCATTGTTAAAGCAAGCATAACATCTTGGATAAGAATTTTACAGGTCAGCTATGGTTCTCTGGAACCCCAATGAAACTTTTCCCCTTTTAAATAGTTACAAGCAATTTTCAACTTTCATAGACATATAATGTAGTTTGAGAAGAAACTATATTTGCGTGAAACGTAAAAATATTCACAGTAGCAAATATTAGGATTAACACAGAGGATTTAAATGTCATTTGTTCAAATGAAATCTGGACGAGGTATACTAATATTTACCTAGTGGCTTATGAAGTGTATTTTGTTTTACCTATTCCTAAAATTTCAGGCGGGAACACATAAAATGGTACCCTGTATATGTACTTTGAGAACGAAGCTCTCATTTCCAGCAGTAAAATGTTACGCAAAACTTTAGAAAAACATTGTTTTATGCTGTACAACTTTCATTTGAAGATATTGTTTTACAATAATCTGGAAAACGAGATAAAAGGAAAATAGTTTTCCCATATTAAATGCCTATACCTAATAAATTTTACTATCTTTCTGCTTGCTATAGGAATTGATATGAGTCTAATATAAACCATGAGACAAATTTATAGTGATTGTGTATATACGACCTGATTATCTTTTGATAAAAATAGGCAATTGAGTACAAAATTTATGTGAGAAGTATATTAATATCTTATAACTTTACGCAGCACTAAAACATAAATTATAATGTCAATGGTATCAAGAGTCGTTACTCATAAAATAAACAAAATACACACGAAGGGGAATAAATACATGCGCATGTGCGTCATTTAAATTCGAGAAAGGCTCTTAATATTTCAGTCATGTTTCATGTTTTTCGTTCGAGTGAAACGTTCTGTTATTGAATATAAAATTTTAACAAATTACTTCGGTGTTGCGTGTACTTGTGTTTAACTGCTTATCAAGTTTAATGAAAGTATTCAAAAAATACTTTCGTTTCCCAAAAATAGTAAATGTTCACCAAATTTTACACCACGTAATAATCCTAAAATAATAACCAGATATTGACTTCTCGTCATTTTCTTAAATTATTTGGCATTAAAAAATGTTTTTGTCTGCCAAAAATACTAAATGTTCATCAAATTTTAGACGATATCTAATTTTAAATCAATAACTAGATATTGACTTCTTGTTAGTTTGATAGGCTTCAAGACCGAAAACATTCAGTAAGAGAAAATAAAACCAGCAACAACGCGTAGTGGATTTATCTAAACTTACAAGATAGAAATTTATTTGTTATTTTTTTTTTGACAAACCATAACATGAAAAACCAATTATCTAGGTGATTAAGTAACGGCTATTAATTGCAGTGGCGTATTATCGCAGAAGCCCGAGAAGCCCGGGCTTGTGGCGCAAAATTATAGGGGGCGCAAAATTATGCCAGGAATTGAAAAAAATCAATTTTTTATAAAATATAAATTAGCAAACGGATTGCTGAATTTTCCGAAACTATTAAAAGACAAGAAAATTGAGAATGTTTTTCCTAACATTGTAATTTTATTACGGATGTTTGCTTCCAAAGCAGTGAGTAACTGTACTGATGAGAGATCCTTTTCAGTACTGAAGGGAGTGAAGGTCCACATTATCCCACGGAAATTAACTATTATATGCATCGAAAAATCTCTTAAATGAAATTAATTTTGACGACACTGTGAATATTTTTGCCATTGCCAAAGCATTTTAATTATAGTTTTGTCATTACAATATTTTAATTAAAAATGAAAGTTTAGTTTCAATGTTTGCTGAATTTTACTAATAAAAAAGCCCCCCCCCCCCCCCTATCTACTTGATGTCATTTTTCGAATCATTAATTATTACTCTTTTTGTCAGTTATATTTAATTATTTGTTATAATTATTGGTTTCTTCCCGACCGGCGCCAAATATTTCGAATTTTAAATGGCACAAAAGTGACCCCTGTGGTGCACTCTCCACGCCAGCAATGAGTGCCCGTGAGGTGACGCCTGGTAAGCGCCCACACGGTACAAATATGTCATCATCATTACCGATATCTGCGATAAAGCAGATTGGCACACCCAGAAATGGGTAATATGCCGTAATGATATATTTATTTATTTTATTTACTAGAAAATTAGTTTTTTCATTCATTTTAACCAAGAAAGAGGGGGGGGGGGCGCAAAAATTCAAGGGCTTCTGGCGCCCAAATACCTTAAGAAGCCACTGATTAATTGACTGACTAGCTGGTTAATAGTCGATTTTACCGGTTAATAGCTAGTTAAAAACCTGCTATTAATTAAAAACCTGCTATTAATTAATAACCTGCTATAACCGTTATTGTAACCGATTTGTAAAATGACGGTTAAGTAGTTTAACAAATCTACCTTTCATAGCCTATATCAACTTATATTGCATTGACATGAAATAAATGAATAAAAAAAATAACGGACATAGAAAAAAAATAATTTATACAAATAAATATTTTCCTGAATTATTTTATTATTTTATTATTATTTTTATTAACCGGCTAATCTAACCCTTTTAAAAATCAGTTAATCTAACCATTTAAAAACTAGTTAAGTAAAAAGCAAACCGATTTTTTACTAAAAACAGTTTTAAAAGTTAAATTCTCGATTTCGAGTAACCATTAACTGTTTATTATCTGTGCTTGTTGTAGAAAAAAAAGGTACCGGAACTAAAAAAAAGGTGCCAAAACTCACATTTTGTTGTTTTTAGAAAAAATGGAACAGTACCTGCATGACACATGTAATTTGTGAATATGTATATCGTACTTCCACAATTTAAGAATAATATAATAATATATAATATGGGGTCCCGTGGCCGCGTGCCTGAATGTCTGGTCGCGAATCTGGGGAACCGGATTCGATCCCGACCGACGCCAAATATTTTGAATTTTAAATGGCACAAAAGTGACCCCTGTGGTGCACTCTCCACGCCAGCAATGAGTGCCCGTGATATGACGCCTGGAAAGCGCCCGCACAGTACAAATATGTCATTATCATTACCGATATCTGTGATAAAGCAGATTGGTATACTCAGAAATGGGTAATATGCCGTGATGATATATTTTATAGCAATAATATCAAAATGAATAAAATAGTAAATAATTTTCACAAAACTTTGAAGGAGCCGTCAAAAACAAGTGCCGGAACGCCGTTCCGGCGCGTTACATTACAAAAAAAGCCCTGGTTAATATTATCGGGTTTTTTTTTACCCTGTTATCAAGTAACAATTATCGTACAATCGATCACGAATTTGTCGTTGAATGTATTGTATCTAGGTTAATATTCTTTAAACTAAAGAAATAGAAAATGACAAAATAAAACAAAAGATAAAAATCATAGGATATAAACTGTCACAATATTCGTGTGTTAGTCTTCAACACATTTCTAACATCACGCAGACATAATTAAACAAAAACAATTGAATTATTTGTAATGAGTTACGTTACTTTTACTAAATGTAATGTTAAAATAAATTAATGTGTAATGAGTTACCCTGTAATTAAACTTGAATAAAGTTGAGGACATAGGTATTGAAATTAAATTATTCGTTCGGTCAATAATTTTGTATAGTTAAATAAAATTACAGTTTAGAAATAAAATATTAAGTTTGCATGTCGAGTGCACGTGTAACCGGAAAAGAGAAGGGTCTACGCAAGACCGAAAGGCCGAACTCGTACCTCACCTGAGCCGGAACTACAAGTACGGTTCTACGAATTTATATTTGTCCTATTTCAATACTCAATATATACACGGAATAACACAGATAATAATGGCGACTGGTTACTACATAATCGATATTCACATACCTATTGGACTGTAGTATGAGAATTATGTTTCTTACCATTTTGTAAATGTAAGGCTATGCGAATTATATACCTTACCAACTTGTGATATTTACTTATTACATAAACAATATACATGTATTTGCTTTAAAATGTTTATTTTTATTTATATTTTTAGTTGTTAAACGTAAATAACCTAATAAACATTATATTTTGTTTACAATAATAAATACGCAAGCATGCGTAATATAACCAAATTCTACTTAAATATATATACTAATAGTTTTTTTTTTTATTAAAGTCATAAAAGGAAACCTACCTGCGTGAACATGAAGATAAGAACGTTTACCCCACAAGTAGTTCACATGAGTACTTGAGATTCGATGCACATACTCGATTCGTAAGCAAGGATATTTTCACATCAATGTCATAAATACGTTCGGTATCATCTCGTGCACAATATTCAAAATCAGATGACACATGAACACAGCACAAACACTTACTTTGGTTCTTCGCACCGCTGCCGCTTCAGTTCGATACTGGACATGTAGTACGCATGCTGTCATGCCGTCATGCCGTGTGCCGTGTGGCGGATGCGAATGCACATGGCAGGAGACGTCGGCGTCGAGTCGCCAGTCGATTCGTGGCGACGCTTTAAGCTCTCGTTAGCGCAAGCTCACAAACGCGATTCGATTTCCACGCCAAAAACACGCACACGGCGCTTGTATATAAAGATCACAATTGCTTGCTATTTTTACAAACTTGTAAAACATGTACCTAACCTACTCACTAAATATGTTTTTTTTTTTAACACTTAATCATAAATGGAAAGTATTCAAACATATATAATATATAACTGAATTAAAAAAAAAAACTTGCATCAACATTATTCTACGATTTTCAGGTTAATATTTTGTTTCATAATGTCTGTGTATGTGTTCCACTTAAAATTATCTTCCTATTGTCTTTTTACCGGAATTTAACCATTGTGAAATAAATTTCAGTAGGGCATGCGCATACGTTACGCTGTCACGTTGATTCTGGCAAGCTTTTCACGTGTTATATTGTAGTAGTGTTTATTTTTAAACAATTTATCAAGAACTGTAAAGATTTTATAAAAACTGTAATATATTAATGATAAATGAAATTGAACGGTATAGTTTAAATATATTTTCCCGTTAAATCTAAAAGAAAAACAAATACTATTCAGTGGAAAAGAGCACCTGCGCAAAGCTCAACGAACACTTCGCTTCCGTGAAATCTACAACTTCAATCGGAACCAGATAAATAGGCCAGGCAATGCAGCCCACAGCACAGGCGTGTAATGTGGTGCTCTCAACGTGAACCAACCTACATTTATTCTTGTCAATTTACATAACTACATTTTTAACCTACAACATGAAGTTTAAATAATTAAGAATTAATGTAACAATGTTGAAACCGTTAACACAGTAATTTTTATTTAAAAATAATTACGAACTCTATATTTTGTGCAAATATTGTGATATTGATTTTCTACAAAGAACGAGAAATTGAGTTAAAAGGGAAGAATTACTATTAAGCGAAGGGATTAAATTGAAGAATAATGAGAAAATAATCTCCAGTTTATTGGTATACTTACAATAAATTTACGTCGAATACAGTTTTTAATTTAAAAAGTCATATTTCATACGATAAGAAAGTCAGTTTTAAATTGTCTCGTTATTAAGTCATTTTATGTTATTTATTACTTTAATATTTTTATTTATTAAATATGGGTTTAAAAATTTAAACTAAGTGTTTATTTATTTAATTTTTAACACACTAATATTTACACTATTGTAGCTTTAATAACATATTTAACAAATACGATTTGTAACAAACTAACAATAACACATAACCATATTAAGAATGGGGATTCCACAATTTTTTGATATTTTTATATGTTTTTAAATTCAGAAATTCCCTAATTTTTCTTTTTTTAAAATTCGGTTTCTCATGGAAGAAAAAAAAAATGGCAAATATTTGGTATCCACCGTTTCCCGCTTTACGACGTAAGCGAATCCAGTGGTGAAGAGCAATGGCATTATATCGAGCTTTCTCTCTTAGCAGCCGCTGTCTTGATGAATGAATGGAAAAAAAATAGATTTTAATATGTTTTGATTTGATTTGTCTATATTTTGTTTATAACAATTTAAAAAGTAAAGGTGTTAGATCTCAGCTTATATTAATAATTAAGAATTGAAAATTTTCAAATTAATTCAAAATGCAGTTTTAAAATAAAATATTAATAGATTAATATTAGAAATTTATTAGTTTAATTTTAATATTTTTTATTGTAAAAGGGCGCTATGCGTTCACGCGCATTAATAGTAAAAAAATACTAAAATTGAACTAATCAATTTCTAATAAAAATTTTGTTATATTTTATATAAAAACTGCATTTTGAATCAACTTGGTGAATTTCAATTCTTAATTATAAATAAAAGCTGACATCAAACATATTTACTTTTTGAATTGTTTATAAACAAAATATAAACAAATCGAAAAAACATTTATATTATTCACAAAGCCTATGGTTACAACATTTTCAGTTTTTTTTTCAATTCATACATATTGATATTAGAAAACAATGAAATTGAGCATTTCTACGAACGCTCTAAAAGTGGGAATCATTTTTCATATATTTTTTAATTACTTTTATATTACTTAATTTAAAAATAAGAAAATGACTGTAATTACGCACAAATGTATAGTTTCATAGTACACACACAAAAAGTAAAAACTTTTCATTGTTTAAACATAAATAGTATTAACTTTCGTAGTATATATACAAAAAGTAAACACTTTACATGGTATATACATAAAAAGTAAAAACTTTTTATAGTATATACATAAAAAGTATAAACTTTTCATGGAATAAACATAAAAAAGAAAAACTTTTCATAGTATATATACAAAAGGTAAACACTTTTCATGGTATAATAATAATAATAATATAAACATAAAAAGTAAAAGCTTTTTATAGTATATACACAAAAAGTAAAAACTTTTCATGATTAAACATGAAAAATTTAAACTTTTCATGGTATAAAGATAAAAAGTAAAAGCTTTTCATAGTATATACGCAAAAAGTAAAAACTTTTCATGATTAAACATAAAAAGTAAAAACTTTTCATGATTAAACATAAATTTTCATGGTATAAACATAAAAAGTAATAGCTTTTCATAGTATATACACAAAAAGTAACAACTTTTCATAGTTAAACATAAAAAGTATAAACTTTTCATGGTATAAAACATAAAAAGTAAAAGCTTTTTCATAGTATATACACAAAAAAGTAAAAATTTTTCATGATTAAACATAAAAAGTAAAAACTTTTCATGATTAAACATAAATTTTCATTGTATAAAGATAAAAAGTAATAGCTTTTCATAGTATATACACAAAAAGTAAAAAGTTTTCATGATTAAACATAAAAAGTATAAACTTTTCATGGTATAAAGATAAAAGTAATAGCTTTTCATAGTATATACACAAAAAGTAACAACTTTTCATAGTTAAACATAAAAAGTATAAACTTTTCATGGTATAAACATAAAAAGTAAAAGCTTTTCATAGTATATACACAAAAAGTAAAAACTTTTCATGATTAAACATAAAAAGTGTAAACTTTTCATGGTATAAAGATAAAAAGTAATAGCTTTTCATAGCATATACACAAAAAGTAAAAACTTTTCATGGTTAAACATAAAAAGTATAAACTTTTCATGGTATAAACATAAAAAGTAAAACCTTTTCATAGTATATACACAAAAAGTAAAAACTTTTCATGATTAAACATAAAAAGTATAAACTTTTCATGGTATAAAAATAAAAAGTAATAGCTTTTCATAGTATATACACAAAAAGTAACAACTTTTCATAGTTAAACATAAAAAGTATAAACTTTTCATGGTATAAACATAAAAAGTAATAGCTTTTCATAATATATGCACAAAAAGTAAAAACTTTTCATGATTAAACATAAAAAGTATAAACTTTTCATGATTAAACATAAATTTTCATGGTTTAAAGATAAAAAGTATTAGCTTTTCATAGTATATACACAAAAAGTAAAAAGTTTTCATGATTAAACATAAAAAGTATAAACTTTTCATGGTATAAAGATAAAAGTAATAGCTTTTTATAGTATATACACAAAAAGTAACAACTTTTCATAGTTAAACATAAAAAGTATAAACTTTTCATGGTATAAACATAAAAAGTAAAAGCTTTTCATAGTATATACACAAAAAGTAAAAACTTTTCATGATTAAACATAAAAAGTGTAAACTTTTCATGGTATAAAGATAAAAAGTAATAGCTTTTCATAGCTTATCCACAAAAAGTAAAAACTTTTCATGGTTAAACATAAAAAGTATAAACTTTTCATGGTATAAACATAAAAAGTAAAACCTTTTCATAGTATATACACAAAAAGTAAAAACTTTTCATGATTAAAAATAAAAAGTATAAACTTTTCATGGTATAAAGATAAAAAGTAATAGCTTTTCATAGTATATACACAAAAAGTAAAAACTTTTCATGATTAAACATAAAAAGTATAAACTTTTCATGGTATAAACATAAAAAGTAATAGCTTTTCATAGTATATACACAAAAAGAAAAAACTTTTCATGATTAAACATAAAAAGTATAAACTTTTCATGGTATAAAGATAAAAAGTAATAGCTTTTCATAGTATATACACAAAAAGTAACAACTTTTCATAGTTAAACATAAAAAGTATAAACTTTTCATGGTATAAACATAAAAAGTAAAAGCTTTTCATAGTGTATACACAAAAAGTAACAACTTTTCATAGTTAAACATAAAAAGTATAAACTTTTCATGGTATAAACATAAAAAGTAAAAGCTTTTCATAGTATATACACAAAAAGTAAAAACTTTTCATGGTATAAACTTAAAAAGTAAAAGCTTTTCATAGTATATACACAAAAAGTAAAAACTTTTCATGATTAAACATAAAAAGTATAAACTTTTCATGGTATGAAGATAAAAATTAATAGCTTTTCATAGTATATACACAAAAACCAATAACTTTTCATGATTAATCATAAAAAGTATTTACTTCTCATGGTATAAAGATAAAAAGTAATAGCTTTTCATAGTATATACACAAAAAGTAACAACTTTTCATAGTTAAACATAAAAAGTATAAACTTTTCATGGTATAAACATAAAAAGTAAAACCTTTTCATAGTATATACACAAAAAGTAAAAACTTTTCATGATTAAACATAAAAAGTATAAACTTTTCATGGTATAAAGATAAAAAGTAATAGCTTTTCATAGTATATACACAAAAAGTAACAACTTTTCATAGGTAAACATAAAAAGTATAAACTTTTCATGGTATAAACATAAAAAGTAATAGCTTTTCATAATATATGCACAAAAAGTAAAAACTTTTCATGATTAAACATAAAAAGTATAAACTTTTCATGATTAAACATAAATTTTCATGGTATAAAGATAAAAAGTATTAGCTTTTCATAGTATATACACAAAAAGTAAAAAGTTTTCATGATTAAACATAAAAAGTATAAACTTTTCATGGTATAAAGATAAAAGTAATAGCTTTTCATAGTATATACACAAAAAGTAACAACTTTTCATAGTTAAACATAAAAAGTATAAACTTTTCATGGTATAAACATAAAAAGTAAAAGCTTTTCATAGTATATACACAAAAAGTAAAAACTTTTCATGATTAAACATAAAAAGTGTAAACTTTTCATGGTATAAAGATAAAAAGTAATAGCTTTTCATAGCATATACACAAAAAGTAAAAACTTTTCATGGTATAAAGATAAAAAGTAAAAGCTTTTCATAGTATATACACAAAAAGTAAAAACTTTTCATAGTTAAACATAAAAAGTAGAAACTTTTCATAGTATAAACATAAAAAGTAAAAGCTTTTCATAGTATATACACAAAAAGTAAAAACTTTTCATGATTAAACTTAAAAAGTATAAACTTTTCATGGTATAAATATAAAAAGTAATAGCTTTTCATAGTATATACACAAAAAGTAAACACTTTTCATGATTAAACATAAAATGTATAAAATTTTCATGGTATAAAGATAAAAAGTAATAGCTTTTCATAGTATATACACAAAAAGTAACAACTTTTCATAGTTAAACATAAAAAGTATAAACTTTTCATGGTATAAACATAAAAAGTAAAAGCTTTTTATCGTATATACACAAAAAGTAAAAACTTTTCATGATTAAACATAAAAAATATAAACTTTTCATGGTATAAAGATAAAAAGTAAAAGCTTTTCATAGTATATACACAAAAAGTAAATACTTTTCATGATTAAACATAAAAAGTATAAACTTTTCATGGTATAAAGATAAAAAGTAAGCTTCTCATAGTATATACACAAAAAGTAACAACTTTTCATAGTTAAACATAAAAAGTATAAACTTTTCATGGTATAAACATAAAAAGTAACAGCTTTTCGTAGTATATACACAAAAAGTAACTTTTCATAGTTAAACATAAAAAGTATAAACTTTTCATGGTATAAACATAAAAAGTAAAAGCTTTTCATAGTATACACACAAAAAGTAAAAACTTTTCATGGTATAAACTTAAAAAGTAAAAGCTTTTCATAGTATATACACAAAAAGTAAAAAATTTTCATGATTAAACATAAAAAGTATAAACTATTCATGGTATGAAGATAAAAAGTAATAGCTTTTCATAGTATATACACAAAACTTTTCATGATTAAACATAAAAAGTATAAATTTTTCATGGTATAAAGATAAAAAGTAATAGCTTTTCATAGTATATACACAAAAAGTAAAAACTTTTCATGATTAAACATAAAAAGTATAAACTTTTCATGGTATAAAGATAAAAAGTAATAGCTTTTCATAGTATATACACAAAAAGTAAAAACTTTTCATGGTTAAACATAAAAAGTATAAACTTTTCATGGTATAAAGATAAAAAGTAAAAGCTTTTCATAGTATACACACAAAAAGTAAAAACTTTTCATAGTTAAACATAAAAAGTAGAAACTTTTCATGGTATAAACATAAAAAGTAAAAGCTTTTCATGGTATATACACAAAAAGTAAAAACTTTTCATGATTAAACATAAAAAGTATAAACTTTTCATGGTATAAATATAAAAAGTAATAGCTTTTCATAGTATATACACAAAAAGTAAAAACTTTTCATGATTAAACATAAAATGTATAAACTTTTCATGGTATAAAGATAAAAAGTAATAGCTTTTCATAGTATATACACAAAAAGTAACAACTTTTCATAGTTAAACATAAAAAGTATAAACTTTTCATGGTATAAACATAAAAAGTAAAAGCTTTTTATCGTATATACACAAAAAGTAAAAACTTTTCATGATTAAACATAAAAAATATAAACTTTTCATGGTATAAAGATAAAAAGTAAAAGCTTTTCATAGTATATACACAAAAAGTAAAAACTTTTCATGATTAAACATAAAAAGTATAAACTTTTCATGGTATAAAGATAAAAAGTAAGCTTCTCATAGTATATACACAAAAAGTAACAAGTTTTCATAGTTAAACATAAAAAGTATAAACTTTTCATGGTATAAACATAAAAAGTAACAGCTTTTCATAGTATATACACAAAAAGTAACTTTTCATAGTTAAACATAAAAAGTATAAACTTTTCATGGTATAAACATAAAAAGTAAAAGCTTTTCATAGTATATACACAAAAAGTAAAAAACTTTTCATGGTATAAACTTAAAAAGTAAAAGCTTTTCATAGTATATACACAAAAAGTAAAAAATTTTCATGATTAAACATAAAAAGTATAAACTTTTCATGGTATGAAGATAAAAAGTAATAGCTTTTCATAGTATATACACAAAACTTTTCATGATTAAACATAAAAAGTATAAATTTTTCATGGTATAAAGATAAAAAGTAATAGCTTTTCATAGTATATACACAAAAAGTAAAAACTTTTCATGATTAAACATAAAAAGTATAAACTTTTCATGGTATAAAGATAAAAAGTAATAGCTTTTCATAGTATATACACAAAAAGTAAAAACTTTTCATGGTTAAACATAAAAAGTATAAACTTTTCATGGTATAAAGATAAAAAGTAAAAGCTTTTCATAGTATACACACAAAAAGTAAAAACTTTTCATAGTTAAACATAAAAAGTAGAAACTTTTCATGGTATAAACATAAAAAGTAAAAGCTTTTCATGGTATATACACAAAAAGTAAAAACTTTTCATGATTAAACATAAAAAGTATAAACTTTTCATGGTATAAATATAAAAAGTAATAGCTTTTCATAGTATATACACAAAAAGTAAAAACTTTTCATGATTAAACATAAAATGTATAAACTTTTCATGGTATAAAGATAAAAAGTAATAGCTTTTCATAGTATATACACAAAAAGTAACAACTTTTCATAGTTAAACATAAAAAGTATAAACTTTTCATGGTATAAACATAAAAAGTAAAAGCTTTTTATCGTATATACACAAAAAGTAAAAACTTTTCATGATTAAACATAAAAAATATAAACTTTTCATGGTATAAAGATAAAAAGTAAAAGCTTTTCATAGTATATACACAAAAAGTAAAAACTTTTCATGATTAAACATAAAAAGTATAAACTTTTCATGGTATAAAGATAAAAAGTAATAGCTTTTCATAGTATATACACAAAAAGTAACAACTTTTCATAGTTAAACATAAAAAGTATAAACTTTTCATGGTATAAACATAAAAAGTAACAGCTTTTCATAGTATATACACAAAAAGTAACAACTTTTCATAGTTAAACATAAAAAGTAAACACTTTTCATGGCATAAACATAAAAAGTAAAAACTTTTCATAGTATATACACAAAAACTAAAAACTTTTCCTAGTATAAACATAAAAAGTAATAACTTTCCATAGTATATACACAAAAAGTAAACTCTTTCAATGTATATACATATAAAGTAAAAACTTTTCATAGTATAAACATAAAAAGTAAGAACTTTTCATAGCATATACACAAAATGTAAAAATCTTTTATGGTATAAACTTAAAAAGTAAAAACTTTTCATAGTATATACACAAAAAGTAAACAGTTTTCATTGTATAAACAAAAAGTAAAATTTTTTTATAGCATATATATATGTATATAAATAGTAAAAACTTTTCATAGTATATACACAAAACGTAAAAACTTTTCGTGGTAATAACATAAAAAGTAAAAACTTTTCGTAGTATATACACGAAAAGTAAAAACGTTTCATGATTTAAACATAACAAGTAAAAACTTTTCATAGTATATACACAAAAAGTAAAAACTTTTCGTGATATAAACATAAAAAGCAAAAATAAGACTTCAGGATCTAATACACTTATAATTTAGCGAGCATTATACTTAGATCAATTCTCATTTGGAACTTAATTAACTAAACAATTGAAAATGTTGTTTTAACAGTAGGTAAAAAGATAATCCAGCACCAATAAATTTTATAATATGAGTACACAATAGTGACCTTATATTAATACGATCGATATTTATGTTTCGTAATTATAATAGGAGCTTATCATATTTTCTCCGATATTGTACATATACAAATACTGTATTATATCTTACTTTACGATATACCTACTTGTATCTAAAAAGTGTTTAGAATTTGAGTCATATATAGACCAAATTTAACTCATCTTAGTGCACATTACAGAAGAATATTCCTGCTGCCGCTCGACACATTTTTATATTCCACAATTACCTATTTGACGTTAATTCATTCTCTTACATTGAAAATCAATTTCATGATGCACAGTGTGCAAAATTAATACTGATTAATTTATTTTTTACAATTAATATTTTCAAATGTTTTAATAATTTATTTATTGCTTGAAAACCGTTCTAAACAGAACCGAAACGTCGCAGTTGTGAAAATTGTAAATTTTGACTATGTTGAAATAAATGAAGCATTCATCCAAAAACCTCTTCGTATAGAAAATTTTTTAATTGCTTCCAAAAACTGAATCAAAATCAAATATTCATATTTTAGTGAATAAGCAAAAAAAAATTTAAATTTTAAATTACCTATAGTAAATTAAGCTAAATTTATAAAGCAATGCTGTATTTATTTCATTACGGTGATGTAATTAAGTGGTAATACTTTTTTAAATTTTATTTTGACATTATCGGCAACCAGAAACAAAAAACCTAAAGAAAACAATTGCAAACAAACATTCAACGACATAAAATCTAATGTTGAAATGAAAAACTACATTCTTTCTTTAATGTGTGGATTGTACACTTTAATATCTTAATTAATTTAATTTACATAAATTACAAGCAACACGCACAGCCATAGCGTTAACAGGATAAAAAACTGATGAAAATTTACATATGTTATATCGAGGAAAAGAAACAAGAACATTCCATGAAAAATTAAGAGGTCATTTGCCCCATATTGTTTGTGGTGTTGACAGTTATGTAATTAATAGCGAATAATTAATATGATAAGGTCAATTAAAATAGCCGTGGTAAAACACTCAGCGACTAACAGTCAGGGAATCATGGAAAAGTCAGGAAATTTGGTATTGTCTAAAAAAACATGGAATTTTATTAACTGGCATGAAATTATGGCGAATACGACCACATACGCTCGTACCAATCACACACACATTTTTATTTAACATTATATTATTGTTATTATTATTATTATTATTTATTATACACTTTACTATGTATATATATATATATACAGTACTGTCCAGTTATAATTAGGCTGACCATATGTACTTATTTTAATAGGACAGTACTTTCTTTTTGAATGATGTCCTACTGTACTTAAAAGGATCATTAAGTACACGTAAATGTACTTTTTTTTAGAACAATAGTGTGATCGAGTCAAACTTAACGTAATTAGCTATGTATTTGTAAATATATATGTTGCGTCTTACACTGGACAGATTCGGCGTCGATCGAGTAAAGTATTTTTCGTTCTTCCCCCTTATCACTAAATATTAGTTCTAACATTAATTATTTAAGTATTTTATTCATTTCTGACTTGTTTAAAATTTTAAAGCAACAAAAAAAATTGTTTTAACATGTCAGTGTATCGACAAAAGTTTTATTTCAATCTATAGTTCATTTTTTGTTTACCTGGGACAAGCGCATCAAATGCTGAAATACTGAAATGTTCTATTTACTCCAGAGCAGTCCTCAAATTTTAAAGGCGATTTTAAATTCCCAAAAGTACTGGTATCAAAAGACTGGTACAAACATGATGCGGAACGTAATAGGATTTTTTTTTGTAACAATCAATTTTGTATTATTTTGTTATATTTTATGAAACATTATGTTTTACTTGACTTATATGTGCTTATTATTAATTACTTTTTACATCAAAATTGAACTAAAACGAAATAAATTTCTTATTTTTATTTTCAATTCTGCCTCTAGTATTTTTTGTACTTTTTTTTCTAAAAAAAATATGGTTACCCTAGTTATATTGTACTCAAAAAATACAATAAAAATAGTTCATTATATCCGAAGTTCACTATAATAGGTAAAATAAAAACTGCATTTATTTAATTTCAATTTATTATAATTCTACGTTAGAAAAAAACATAAAATATATTTTGTGAATAAAGTAAAAATACATAATAAAAACTTCTTTTCACTTAAAATTTCCCTGACCATACGAAAATAAAATAGCTCCTTTTTTTCCATATCATAGATACAATAGATTTTATGAAATTCATTTCCTGGCAAATATCGCGTTGTTTAACACCACTTTGTATTTTTGTATAATACCATATTTGTCCTTTAGGGTTATAACTTTGCGTTTTTGTTTTTCCATTTTGAATAATGGAATAAAAACGGAAGTTGTCCTACTTACACTAATAACCAAGAATCGACTGGTATAGATATGAAGCAACCCGTGTAAATAAAGCAAGTTGGTGGGAAAATATATAGCTCATAAATCGGGGAATCCCCGAAAAGTTCATTATATAAGAAAATTGCATCTCATTTTAAATAATATTTAGTTCACTTTATGCGAAAGTTCATTATAATCACTACACAAATATTATTTTTAAAATCTATGAGATAATAACTTTTACAATTTTTTTTTTACATTTCGTAACCTACATAACAGTACAAACGATATTAATTTCTTTGTAATTTTGTTCCAATTCCAGGGCTATCACTACAAATGAGCAATATTTGTACAATTTCGAATTCGATTTTACAGGTTACCAAACGTGCAAAATTAAATCTGTTTAGTGCTTTAGGCGCAGAATATAATTAACTACAACTTTTATTTGAAACATTTGTGACTACTATTAATTGGGGACTTTTGCGCAAAGAAAAACTATATATTATTGCACTAACTAGTGAATATTTCTATTGTTAAAACTAAATTCGTTTTAGGTTAATGCCCCCATTCAAAAAATGAAACAACTTTATAGTTAAGAAATATTTATTGTAGTAATTTATGTGTCTCAATAATACACATTAAATATGTATACAAACTATTATACAATAGTAATGAAAAATTAAATAATACAAATTTAATTTTAAAAAAATGAATTAAGTATGTAGTTCAATATTACATTTCACATTATATAAGTAAAATACAAAACTAAATCAGCAAATAGACAAAATGTACAGTGCATATTAAATATATTTTAGCTATATTATTACAAGTGACTCGTTACTTACCATGTTTCAAATACAGTAAATACCGTGTTATTAATAAATTTCGTTTTAAAGAATACTCACAAATTATTAAATTATTTGTACTTATGTACACATGTGTTATTATTTGCGTATAAATAGTAATTTTTTGCTCTTTAAATACTATTGAATGAATATATACACAAATTTATGTTAGGCCAAGTTTATTTTATACAAATTATAAAGGTATGAGACATAAGTTGTATGTACAATTACAAAAATTACCCGTATATTTTTTTTTATCTCATATAATTTATTAGGTAGAAATATAAAATCTAAATACTTTTATATAAATTATTTCGTATAACGCGCCCTTTTTTGGGAATTTTGAGAATTATAACCGTTTTACAAAAAAAAAATAAAAAATACGGAGGATATTCGCAAAAAAGTATATTTTGCACGTCTCAATTTTCGCAAACCATTACCGAGAGTTAAATATACTATCTACTATTATTAATTTTAGCGATTTTGGATATATTACATAAATTATAGTATAAAAACCCCTCTACATAGGAGGGGATTCCACTCATATTGACTTTTTATATACATAATTATATCTTCCCATATATGTTATTGACGCAAATTTCTTTTCTATGTTTTATCACTTTTTTTTATAAATGCTAAATTATATTACACACACTTTCAAAACGCGCAGATTTTTCCGGGCTTGATGACGCAACCCCAACCGGCTCTCTTTTATTGGCCGACACTGTAAGTAGACGTTCCCATCATCAAACCAGTGACTGTCAGAATGTTCCACTGGAGTATTTGGTTATGGTGGTTATGCGGATACACGTTATCATTTTTACAAATACTTAAATACTAATAAACTATAAGGAAAATAAAAACAAAATGAAATTTTCAAATATAAAGCGCTATAACCATAGCACTTAGCCGCACAACTTTAACAAATGGTTTAGAACTTCTGACAGCAGTAACCAAGAAAGCAGCTGCTGAGAGAGAAAGCACAATATAATACCATTGCTCTCCACCATTGGGTTCACTTATGTCGTAAGGCGGGAAACGCTGGCTACCAAATATTTGTCATTTTTTTTTTCTTTAAAAAAAGAAAAATTAGGGTATATATGAATTTAAAAATACTATAAACAAATCGAAAGTAGTTTAGTATTATTACTTCCACTTTTTGAGTAACTTTTAATTTTCAAACAGAACACCGTATACTGGGGGGTGGCAATTACAGGTGAACATAGGATGATTTTGGTTTCTACACAATTTTGAAAAGAAATATCAAAATTTCAGTTTTTATACCTGGAAAAAAGATAATCTATTATTTTTACAAACCAAAAAAAATAAACAACTTATACGAATTAAACATATTGAAATGTACTTAAAAATCTCCAGATAGGTATATTGCAAAACGAAAAAGTATTTCACATTTTATATAAAGCTTAAGGAATTTTCAATATGCCAGAAAAAAGTTGTAGAATATAAAATTCGGCATTTTAATTCGTGATCGGTATATCATGCCGTATCTGCCATTTAATTTTTATTCATATTATATCATAACAGTATTTAAAAGTAAAAGTGATACTTTGACACCAAAATTTAATATTTTCCAATACTTATATTATAAATTTTCTACTCACTCAAAATAATAATTGAATAAACTTGGCTTAACAAAAACAGTTTTAAAAAAATATTCATTTTTAGAACTTTGAAAGTAGAATCTTGAAACAGAATAAGTAAGAGTAATTTGTTAATAATAATCAATTTTTAAAATCTTAAAATTATGCAGTAAGTTACTTATTTACAGATTATTTTGCCATTCAGTTACATTTTCATTTGTTATATTTTATAAATATCGGTGTTCTAATTAGGGCCGCCGCATATACAGTGAGTCATTGAAATTGCCTTCAGCGATATCTCCCTTATCGTTAGGGATACAAAAAAAATTCACAGAATTTATTCATCTACTCAAGGAGCATACAGTAAAATTATTGTCATATATACAGGGTGTTGAATTATGGCTCGGCGAGAATTGTTTGTTCTTTTTTTTAATTTTTAACAGCCCATGTATTTTGAATTGTATTTTATTTACCTATATGCACATATAATTTTTTTTTGTTTTCCGCGGCATTGCGACGTCATTCCATTTTTTTTTTTTTTTAAAAAAAAAAGACCTAATACACGCATTTCGTTATAGAAAGTTATTTTAATAGGAAAAAATATTTTTTTCTGTGCAAACTCTATGTTCTCATATATTGTTTTTAAGATGTTATTATACAGGCTGTTAAAAAAGGCGAATCAAATTTCCTCAATTTCAAATGACTATAACTCGTCATTTTTAAATAGAACACCCTACATTTTATTATTTAGTTACTTTTCTTTTTGCATTATCTTTATATGTTATTAAGGGTATCCTATGCCTAAAACCAATAATTTCGGAGTTTTTCACCATTATTCTCTAAATTTCGACGTAAATTTATTTGTTCAATTAAATCTAGTATACCATGAAAATTGTTTTTAATAAGAAACAATTACAAATAATATCAGTAGTTAGCTAATACATGAAACTGTTTATTATTAATATTAGTGCGTTTATATAGGTAACAATTTTTCTTGCGAAATATTCATATCAATAAATTATTATTACCTAATTGAACTAATAATAATAAATAGTTTTATTTATTGGCAGACTACAGTTATTGTAGCAATTGTTTCTTATTAAAAACACATTATTCATGGTGTAGGGTACACTATATTTAATTTTTAAATGACAAGTAAATTTAGAGAAAAAATAGTGAACAACTCCGAAATTTTTGTTTTTAGGCATAGGATGCCCTCAATAACATGCAAAAATAATACAAAAACAGATACTACTGAAGTAGAGATGATTCGCCGGTTCTGCGCCATCCACAGTTGTGGATTGAATATTTTGTTGAATGCCTTTGTCGCTTATAATAATTCAAAAATTTCTTTGGATTACCTTGTAATGACTAATACCCCGTAATAATATTTGTTTATATATAAATAATATCTAAAATTAAAAATTTCATAAATAAAATGGTCAATATTAGTCAAAAAAAAGTAAAATGTTTAATTCATCATTATTAGTAAAAATAATCTTTTAATCTGCTAATTATATGCTAATAAAAATATTAAATACCGCTTGAATTTAAATATTTTTCGTCTCATACGAAAAATTCTTTACTCGAGTGCCAGGTTAGATACACACGGCATCTTCTCAATATTCAGCCGCCGCTTATAAGCGACAAAGGCACTCAACGAAATATTCAATCCACAATTGTCGATGGCGCAGAACCGGCGAATCCTCTCTACTTACTGAACAATAAAATAGAGTATGTTTCACTTGAAAATGACGAGTTATAATCATTTGAAATTGACTAAATTTGATTCGCTTCATTTAACATTCTGTATAACATTTTAAAAATTGTATATGAAAACTAGAGTATAGTTTATAGTTGTATAAAAAAAATCTCAATTTTTCCTATAAAAATAACTTTAGTACACCTTTATAAAGCAATGCATGAATTAGGT
The DNA here is from genome assembly GCA_943142095.1 of Ophonus ardosiacus. Lineage (NCBI taxonomy): Eukaryota > Metazoa > Arthropoda > Insecta > Coleoptera > Carabidae > Ophonus > Ophonus ardosiacus. Next base: position 42,466,979 of record OW964833.1, on the reverse strand, counting down.
TTTTTAGAAAAAAAAAAAAACGGAATAATTTGGTAATGCCACGGAAAACTAAAAAAAAATGTGTGTATAGGTGAATAAAATGCAATTCAAATTATATAAAAATTTATAGGATATTCCTTAAAAAAAAAAAAAACAATTAATTCTTGCCGAGCCGTAATGCAACATCGTCTTCCCAGACTCACCTGTGTATATAGAGAAACCAAAAAAGAGCTGGCAGCAATAAAACTAAATGAAGAATCTGAAAATTAACAAAATAGGAAGGATTCATGTGCAGCTTGTACACTAATGGAGCAGTAAGGTAGATTGATGGAAATCAAATTAAACTTACACTAATATTAACATTAACAGTTCGAGTAAAATAAACATTAAAACTAAGACACTTTAACATTACAGGATTAACGTAACAGACATTATATTGAACTGTATAAGAAGCAAAGATAATAGAATATTTGATACTAATTTCTTTTTCAAGTATATTTTACTTAATAAAGGTTTTCAAGCCTATGGCTTTTACAGAAATACTTATTGGATATCAATGTTCATTATGTATAAGTAATATTAAGGTGAATGTAATCGTTAATTTTCTGATTGGCATTACCCTAATATCAAAGGTTAATGCATTTAAATCGAGAGCATAAAATTCAGTTTCAGCCATGTTTGTGACATGATGGGCACTGGCAAATGCTATTGGCTGTTCGAACGAGCAGGTTAAATACGTATATCGCCTCCGCCATGTTCGCGCTGGTTTTGACGTGACATTGAAGGAAGAACACGCATTGTTTTACTGATATTTATGGTTAACAGATATTTGTATTGAATTTACTGTTGTTTTTTATTGAATAATCTTTTGAAAAAATAAGCAAGAGAAGAAAAAAATCAATAATACTATTTATATTATAAATATTCTATATTTCTTGTATCATTTTCTTGTTTACGTGTTCATGTACGAGACGACGTACCCAGCGCGTTTGTAATATATCGGTCTCACACAGCTCTTGAAACGTGTTCTCAGCGTTGAAGACGTCACACGTGCTGTCGATTTTTTTTTTTTTTTCAGGAAAGTAAAAATGGAAAAATATTAATACGTATTAATGTAAGTACAAAAATAACGAAACATGTTTATGCATCTATATAGGTAGATAGTATCATCTATATTTTGTCTTTTTATTTTCTTGTCGTTAAGAATACTAATTTTATCGTGAATTATCCCAATTTTATCTGACTGAAGAATAGTTATGCATCAATGCTATAATAACGAAATAACCGAGAAGTAAAATATACAATAAGATAAGCGGCGGCCCAAACTGATCAAATAAATTCAAAATTATAAAAACAAATTGTCTAACAATATCTTACAAAAATATGATTAACAGGTATTGTTGCTCATACAATGAACTTGAAATCTGACGAAATTTTTCTTTTTACAAATTATCTTTTTGCAACCTAATTGTAAATATCATTTTTTAATATAGTACTCACTTTCTGATAAGGTGCTTATTGCAATTTTATAATATGCCACAAAATATATTTATTTTTAGCATTAAATTTCCGATAACCTTTATTTTCTTACAGCATTTGAAAAAGAACTTTTCCCAATAAGTAACGAAAAAATCATAATTAAATATTATTTATAATTTACTGAAAAGTATACAGGAAAATTGTAACAATGATAATACACACTTAATTTTTAGCAGTGTGGATTTACATAAAGTTAAGAATACCACTACTTTCTAAAAAAAAGTATGCAATAATATTATTTTCGTTGACTTTATATTCTACCACGTGAATGATAACTCAAAATAAAAAGATAATATGTATTACTCCCAGAATTTTATTATTACTATTATTATTATTATTATTATTATTATTATTATTATTATTATTATTATTATTATTATTAATTACCTCCAATTAATTACCTAACTTAATCTAAAATATAAAAACACCAACAATAAATAAACTGCAATATTTGACTGGTTAGAATAATTAGACTAGGAAATTTGAGACAAAATTATTACTAAAATATGAAAAGATTTTAGATTGCTTTCACACCTTATAATAAAACAATAGGAATATGCAATATGCAACAGTGCAATATAAAAAATTTGTACGTTTTTGGTATTAACTACTATATTAATTCCTTTTTTACAAATAGTAAAATGAATAAAAAGTAATAAGAAAATAAATAACATGTATATAAACCTGTACAAATAGTACAAAAATATACACTAAACTATGAGCAGTATAATCAATTATTCCATAAAGTAATCTAAATATTTAAGTGGTATAAATACAAATAGAATGAATTATTATAAAAATTTAAACATTCCAAATTAAGTAATCACCACACTGCGAAAAATCATTACACAAAATACATCAATCTATCTCAAATTTGCCATTCACCAAATATTTCAGCGATTAATCAACTATTTATGGTCAAAAGTGAAAATTTCCAAAATATGTATATTTTTTTTATTATTATTTTGAATATTATTATTGCCAAATAACAGTTAGTAATAATGAAAACCTTTGGGCAAAATGGATATAAACCTTAAATAATACATATAAAATTATTACTGTTTAAAGGTATACAGGGTGTATCAAGATAATGGAACAGTGCATTTTATTCGTGTATGTGAAAAGATACAGAAAAAAGTGATTAAGATATTTTGTAAGGCATAGAGGGGGACATATTTTAGCATAAACTTTAATATCTTAAATCCAGTGGTACTCAAACTATAGGGCAAAATTATATTTTTTTAAATGGCATTATATATATTTTATTAACTCATTAAATAGAGAATTTTGTTCTGAATTCAACGATATAATAATATCATACCCTTACATTGCGAAAAAATTGATAAAAATTAATTCAAAGTTAATATTTCATTTCTACTTTATCTAAGTAATCTGAGCAAACATTCAATCAATAAAACAAAATTTATTTTAGTTTTATTACAATCAAGTAAGCTACGATTTTGGCAATAAATTTAACTTTTAAAATAATTTTTTTATATAATGCCATTTAAAAAAATATAATATTGCCCTTACAAAATATCCTAATCACTTTTTTCTGTATCTTTTCACATACACGAATAAAAGGCACTGTTCCATTATCTTGATACACCCTGTATATCCATAGAAAAAATGTATATAAACTATAGATCGGTTGCAAACTCCATATTTCGAATGAAACCGAAAATTGAAAAATAATATGTATGATTGATAACCTGATGAGCATCTGTGTTCCTCAGCGGGACTGTTTAAGCAACGCAAGTTATAAATGGCAGCAGTCCTGCGTCTTCCGTGCCATTCGCACTACGCACGGCTAAAGATATAATGCAAAAAAGAAAATTGACATTTGTAAATCTGGCAGTATATGCGCGTAGTTTATGGGTTACAGAAAAATGTAAATTATTATAATTTTACTTCTACAAATTCAACACAACGGCGCATTCTTATTCGTACGAACAAAGTAACTGTCAACATTTTCTAAAGTTGGTGGTTTACGATCTTAGATCATATAGCTATGAACTGGATAGAAGAAGTAGGGAACGCTTAGGATTGAGAGAGACAGAAAATGACACCTAGAGGAGTGCGCAAACTCACAAAATCATGTGCCAGTGAAAAGCCAGTGACGGATTGCGTCGAAACTTTGAGGACAAATACAATAAATGGGAGTAGGACATGGTGACATAGAGTAACTATAGCGCCACCCTAGCTAAGAACTTTCTGGAATTATGGAATAAAATTTGTGCACTTCAGTATGCGCGCGCTAGTCCAAAGTACTCATAATTGGAGAATCCGGTATTAAAATGGGGTATTCCACCATAACAAAAAAATGAAAAAAAAAATCAATTTAACATAAAGTACGGCTCAATAAATAATAGTTAAAACAATGAAAACATTTTTTAAATAATTACTTTACGAGATATTTCACATTTGCTAAAAGGGAAAATTGACGTCATACAATTGTTATCTTTCTCTCGCAGCGTACTCAGAGCAGTGTGTGTGAGAAAGACAAGTATAGGGGAAATGTGACGTTACAATGATTTCTCGAAAATAAAATACTGTTAAACTAGGAACAACTAAGATTTTTTAATACTATGAATTGCTTCAAAACTGAATGAAGTTTTATTTAAAATAATAAAAAAAATTGAGTGGAATACCCCATTGACAGATATTTACTTGAAACTACCTTGTATTTGAATTCTTCTTTTTAATAATAAATAAATAAAAATAAATATATCATCACGGCATATTACCCATTTCTGGGTGTGCCAGTATCTACAACACATGTAGACATCGGTAATGATGATATATTTTCCCGTGTGTGCGCTTACCAGGCGTCACCTCACGGGCACTCATAGCTGGTGTGGAGAGTGCACCACAGGGGTCACTTTTATGCCACTTAAAATTGGAAATATTTGGTGTCCCGTGGTCGCGTACTTGAGTGTCTGGTCGCGAACCTGGGGGAACCGGGTTCGATCCCGACAGAAGCCAAATATTTTTCTTTTAAATAATGCGTTCTTTTTATGTTCCTATAGTTTACCAAAGGTTGAAAGAAATATAAAACTAGTATTTGTTTGTGCAAATCTTTTTGAGAAAAATGAATTTTTAGTTATACAACTGTTAAAAATTATAATAATTAACATTGTTTCATGTGGACTTGATTTTATAATTGCACTTTTACGTCAGGAACACAATAAAAAATTGTAACTGTCAGTCAATCAAAATTATCGGCGGGAACAGTTCATAGCTAAGATGCTGCCATCTACGTTGTGCTTTCCCCGCCTGCTCCCATGAGCATAGTTTTATTTACACTATTATAAATTATTTTAAAAAATAGTGGAACAGTCTATTAGAAATATAGCTTATAACAAAGAATTTCTAACACGTGTTTTTAATTGACAATATGTAAAAAAAAATTGGTTTCTGAAATAAAACATAACTTTTTTGCCCTAAGGTTTTCAAAAAGTCAATAATTAAAATTACTATTACCTCTAATTTGTACATAGATAAATTAAAATCACATTTTACACATAATTTCATATTGCATTCCTATACTTAAATTCATTTCATACATATTTATACATATAAAATTATTTACCTATATAATAAATATATCTATTATCGGTTTCAAAAGTAAAGTCCCCTGAGTTTAGAACACTATAACTTCTACAAAATTAAAAAAAAAAAAAATCGAGATTTGCACGATGATATTCCATGATTATTTCTATTTTCCATGAATTTTTTTTTTTTGTTTTACCGTTTAAATGTTACAGTATGAAATGTAAAAAATGAGACCCATTTTTATTGGAATTTTGAGATACACTAACTTCAAACTAATGTAATTCTTATATCGTCAAATGTATGCTTTTCAAAATTTATAATTATTGAAATATGTTATAAATAAAGAAAAACTTAAATGTAAAGTTACCGATATAAAGCAGATTGGCACACTCAGAAATGGGTAATAGGCCGTGATATATTTATTTATAAAGTTATTAAATATAGAAAAAATATAAAAAAAAATTAATATGTACTGATTATATAATTATTGAAATGAAAGAAAAACGTAAAAATAATTACATATAGCAACTCAATAACGTGCAATTAATTGTTAAAACCGAGGAAATCGCAACTTTTTCAATTTTACTCACCCCCTCGGGGTCAGAGAGGGTGCCGGCTTGCAAACTTTGTGCACGTTCGTCTATTGTCGTCGGTGAGTCAAAGATGTTCAATCCCAAAGTGTATAGAGCGGCAATATTTACTATTAAAATTATATCACATTTGTTCCGGAATTATATTTAATATTTGTAACTTAAAGAATGTCAAATGTTTAATTACATGCAGTAAAGTAACTATGGATAAGAAAGCCATACTTACTTACCAGATATAAAACAAGAAATTTATTAGCTTAAAAATTAAAATATTTGTTGCTCATAGAATATCAAAACAAAATTTCTTAAAGATCGCGATACTCTTCTGTCACTTTTTATTTAATTCACAGAAAACAACAAATTAAACATACCTACTACAAATTATAGCTTTTTCAGAGTTTAAAGTCCAATCTACATTGTAACAGAAGCAAGATTTTTTTTATTGAATAATTTCTGATTAATTAAGGATATAATATGTGCTATCGAGGAAAACATGGAAATTCCATGCTCCCAATATACAATTTATTTATTTATACAAAACTAAGATTTGTAATACATACTGCTTTTAGATATATTACAAAAATATGTTGTTCAAACCGAGGGGACTTTACTTTTGAAACCGATAATAATAGTTATTGGTCTTTAATTATTTATTTGATATAATATCCAAATTTAATTATTTGATTACGATAAAAAATAATAAAAGAGTTAATTTCATTTTATACAGTAGTGTTCACGTATGCAGAATAATTACAAGTGAAATTTATATATTTTCTTTTAATTTATTAATTACCTTGTATGTTTAGAATTAAAATAGGTTTGTGCGCTAGTCCACATGGTCTGACTAGACCAAATTTATGTACAGAATTCCATATTAAATTAATAAATTTGATGTTACTACTGGTTTCAATTGGTAGTTGATTAATTGCTTATGTCACATTTCACTCTTTCGGTACAATATTGGGTGGAGGCATATATTGGGCAGGACTCCATTCAAACAGATACACTTACTTATAAATCTATTCGCGGTCGATACTGTAACGTTAGCGGAGGATTTTGAAATCTCCATCTCGTGACGTACACAAACTTTAATGTGTGGTCTTTCCCAAGCAATTCATCGTTACATAAAATGTCAATCTGGAAAACAATAACAACAGTATAATAAAAATAACCCTGAAAACACAAATACACGATGTATCAAGATAATGGAACAGTATATTTATTTCGTGTACATGAATAGTTACACAAAAAATGATTAAGATATATATAACACTAAAATGGAGTCTTAAGGTAAAGTTATAACTAAAGAAAAAACCCCTTAGCCTTAACAATAAATTTAAAAACTATATACGTATTTCGAGAACTAAGTTCTCATCATCAGTAGAAACTACAAAGTAAAAACAGAGAAGTTAAGATTACTCAGCATGTAAACCATGCCAGAGGTCAAAACAGCTCTGAGGAATAAGGGAGAGAACACGGGTTATATAGGGACAGGAGTCATTGGTGAATGGATACCTAATTGGGTAACTAAGATTAAACAGAGTAACTGTCTTATATTAACTCATATAGTTTAGAATTTGGGATGGGACCTAGGTCCGCGTTCATTAATTTATCTTTAAATTTATGTATTGTCAAACTCTCATGTGCGTCTAAATATCTATTATTATCAACTTGTTTCAATAATTTTATATTAGAATTGTCAATTTTATGATTATTAATAAACATATGTTGTGCTACGCTAGATTTATCAGGATTACCGCTTTTTAAATGATAGAAATGTTCTTTAAACCGAGTATCAATTTGTCTTTTAGTTTGCCCGATATAAACTTTATTACAATCTTTACAGTCAATTTTATAAACACCGGATTTTTTATTATTATCTATTTTATCTTTAGGGTTACCTAATAATGATTTAATGGTGTTATTTGATTTATAAGTTACCGTTAAATTTTGATTTTTAAAAATTTTGTTTAAACCTTTGATGGCATTATCAAATGGTAATGTTATATATTTATTATTTTTATTATTAGTTGGCGTTAAAGTTGTGAAATCTATATAACCTATATAACCCGTGTTCTCTCCCTTATTCCTCAGAGCTGTTTTGACCTCTGGCATGGTTTACATGCTGAGTAATATTAACTTCTCTGTTTTTACTTTGTAGTTTCTACTGATGATGAGAACTTAGTTCTCGAAATACGTATATAGTTTTTAAATTTATTGTTAAGGTTAAAGGTTTTTTTCTTTAGTTATAAGATATAGATAGTTAAAGAGATATAACATCCGTAAGTTGGGGAAGTTTTATGAAAAATGGTGCCGCACTAGACAAATGCAAGTTTTTACTCCCCGGCGACCAATGCAATCAACGTGTTAAGGTTTTTTTCATTTTTTCAGCGAGGTATATTTTTTTAAATTACGACAAATTTAAATTTACCGGATGTGACGTAATCTCCGTTATTATATTTACAAATACACAAAAAAGTGTGTCCCCTTCTATGCCTTACAAAATATATTAATCACTTTTTTGTGTAACTTTTCATACACATGAATAAAATGCACTGTTCCATTAACTTCATACACCCTGCATACATGAGCATTTGCTATGTTGTAATATCACCAAACTACAATATTAATGGGGGAAAGTCTTTAACACCCGAATATTCAAAACCAGAATATTCAAAAGTAGAATATGCATACACAGAATCACTCAAATCTCGATTATTAAAAAAAAAAAAAATCGCGCATTGCACGAAAGCGTATCGACAGAATGGCACATCGGTATATTTTAGGAATGACGATGGGTACCCAGGTACTCGGAACCTACCCGATAATAATGTACCCGGGTATAAATTTCTTACCCGTTTACCCGAAATATACCCGCTGCCTGTTAATTATCCGATACCCTTGAATTATCCGAACAGTTTTCAGTTGCCGGAAAAATTGTATCTAAGAGTTTTTTATTACCACACCATAATTAATACAAATTATGTTAAGTTTTTTATAGGGGATACAGTAGGTATATTATTTATTTGTATTACTTTTTATTTAATAAATAAATGTAAACAATAATAATGAATTTTATTAAAAAGTAAACTGCTAATATAAGGGTAACTGGTAACTAACAAATTAAAGAATTATGTGTATGGGCTTAAAGGATAACGGGTAATTAACGGGTAAAGGGTACTATCCGGGTAGTTGTTTCGGGTACTCGGGTACCAAAATTGTCGGAATTCGTCATTCCTAGTATATTTTATAAATTATTTCTCAAATAGCTTGTGTTACACTAAACTAGAAAAAATATTTCAGAGTAATTTACGAAGAAAAGACCCAACATATTTTAATGAAAATCAACTATGTGCTACTTCATACCTTTATACACTACATCCAACTGAACCATCACAGATATGGAAAATATTAAGATGTTTATACACAATGAAATATTGTACTAGCAAAACAAAATTTTTAGTTCTTGTCTGGACTTCACCAGCAAAGGAAACAAGCAAACTGCGTTACCAATCTTCATGCACTACAAAAATATCTCATTCATACCACCATCACATTAATCCCACAAAATTGGAAGTAATTATTTTGTTCGTAACGACATATGTATTTAATATTTATTTAAAACAATAAAAAAAAATACAGGTTTAATAGTTTAATACTAATTGATGCCCACGGCTTATCAAATGCAATAAAATCGATTAGACATTAAACGAACTAGAAGAGAGTATTCTACTACATTTTCTCTAAAACTATTTTCATACATTAAATGGGGTCCTATACCATAGTCATATTTTAACTATCTTAAATAGGAAGACGAAAATATACATAAATTAATGAGTATTAGTGAAAAAATTTTCTTTAAATATTGACTAGGTCACAAACTATAAGCGACTGAAGATGATTACTAATTGGGTATGACGTGTTAGGTACTAAGAATTTAATTGGTCGGCTGATTTTAAAAGGAGATTCGCGCGTCTGCAGCGGTCACCTTTGAGTCACCTTTAAAAGAATATGAAATGTCATGTTGTTCTATAACCTAACAAAACATTTAACAATTTTGTGTTTGATGAATTTGTTTAATTATAACATCTAGTAATATTAACAATAATAATATATTTATAATTAAATCAATTTGTAATATTAATTAAATTAATAATAATATTAATTAAATTAATATTGAAACTTCAAAACAGCCAATACTAGCGCCATCCGTCGTCATATTTTGTGTAATAATATTGCCAAACTGTTTCAATGTTCTATAATTTATTAGGAAAAAAATGCTTATTATTTACGTTATTTATACTTAATAATAATTTCTTCGTGAATATAACGTATAAGTTTTTATATATAAACATTTCAGCTATGCAAACATGAAAAAAATTGTTCCCTCTATAACTAACAGTTTGTCCCATTGTTTGTTGATCACTCGTTAGTACCTGCTACGTCACGCAAAAATTCTTAAACTTTAAAAATTCATCTCGCTTATTACGTAAAATTTTTAAGTCGCGTTTGCACTAAAATTCTTATTTTATCCTGTTCTTACAGAAAAAAAAAATAAAAGAAAAATAGTGTAGGACCCCATTTTAAGGTTTTTTCAGCGAGATATTTACAAATACTTGCAGCGCCATCTATGAATCAAACAGGGATACAGGGAAACGCACTTGCATTAGTTTGCGATAGATGGGGGACAAGGGAATTTATGTTGAATAATTTTTAAATAGAATGCAAGAGTTTTGGCAATAGATAAAATAGTATATTATGTAACAAGTTTTATAAACCTCGCTTTAGTCTAAAGTAGTTACACACTATACTTTCCTACGACTACTAGAATATCGCCGGCGTAGTAAGTAAATGACAGAACTTATACAGTCTGAGCCGTCTGAGCCATATGAAAATAAACCTATAAAGTTCATAATTTTTTTTTTTTTTAATTTGTATTGTTTAAAGGGAAGTATTTGTTCCTTATTTATAGAGAAATATATAGTTATACTAGCTCTTTAATATATTTTAGATATATAACTTTCTTGGCACCGATAAGTATGAGGCAAAATGAAGGAAAGCTCTAAAGTTTATAAATTTTTATATGTAAACTAATTTGAAGTGTTTAAAGGGAAGTATTTGTTATTTATAGTAAAATATACAGTTATACCAGTTTTTCATATATTTTAGGTATGGATAACTTTCTTGATACCGATAAGCAAGTTGGTTTTCAAGAATTATTTACATATCTGGAGGGAACAAATTCTTCAAGAAATTTTATCAAAGGGAAAGAAGTAGTTAATAGTGTCTTGCTATTTTTATATGGAGTTGTGGAAGTAAATTTAAATAACTGTAAACTAGTTGGATTATGTTTGCAGACCAGTGCTCTTACTGCAAATCCCCATGAAATAAATGGAACCATTTAGTTATATTTATTTTTTATATTTTAATCTCCCTTTCACCTTTTTTTTGGAAAAACAGTGAAAACTAACTCAGTTTCCTCAAATGAAAAATATTTAAAAATAGGTCAAAAACATTAAGGATATTAAAAATAAGATAAAATCTAACCCACAAGATGCCACCGTCACTTTACCCACTAGACTTCATAATTTTGCCACCAGGTGGCAACTAGTTCATTTTCTTCGCCAATAGTAGAATACTCCAAAACAATTGCCATTACCAACAAATGAGTTACTTCCAAAATAAAATAAAACACATACGTCTCGGTATTTCTCCATCCCATTTAAAACTTTCTTCGCAACGAATTTCTTTAAATGCATTATTGTTGCTTGCGCGGAACACCTGATAAATCTTCTCTTGAGAGTTTTTAAATTAGGACTGATGCATTCGAGGCAGACGTTTACTTGCTCATCCTGACGATGGTAATCAGACTCTGCGTGAACATCTGCTGGAGTTTTCTCTTCTTCTATATCACTAGGATTAACCTGTATGTCTTTCGGACACGGTAAACCTCGCAACCGGTAAAACTCCCTTTCACGATTGCTTTCATCTACAAAAAAAATATATATATTCATATTTAGTAAAATCGTATTTCTTCCTCCAAAGAAGTTATGTGTACATAATAGATTTGATAATTTTGATACAGCGTAAAAGAAAATACAGCTGTAGAACAGATGAAGTGACAACACCGTCGCCCTAAAAGTGGGAACAGACTAAGCAAACATTGTTGGAAAACAGTTGAGCAACTGTTGGGCAACAAACGAGTTCGTACAATGTGGACGTATTACTCAACAGTTGAGTCACTGTTGACGATCTGTTTCACTACGTGCACTCCAAAGGGGGTACTTGATAAGGAATAGGGTAGATGCGAAAAAAATAAATGTTATTTTTTTCTTATTAATTATGAAATATAAACTTTTATGTGGACGAGAAGAATGAAGAATGTTTGTACAGGAGTGTGTAGCGAAAGATGATTTTTGTGTAACTATTATTGTGGTCCGGATGCGGTTATTCGCTACCGAAAATCGGTCACTTTAATATGTTATTATGTATGAATACGTTTATGAATGTGGCTGTGGTGAAAGAAGTATGCATGGATAGGAATGTGTTGCGAAGGATGATTGTTTCGTAATTATTGTGGTGTAAAGATGAATGGTTAGTAAGAATGGTCACAATAATATGTTCTTGAATGAATGTTATTATGATTTTGGGCAAGGCGGAAGAAGAATGTTTTTAAAGAGTTAAGTGATTCTGTGGAGCTCTTGCTTTCATCCCTCTTCTTATTATTTTCGGGTTTTTGCTAACCCACTAAGTGGGAAACGCGTGATTTTATGTATGTATGTATGTAACTAATTCTAAACATATTCATATAAAAATTATTAGAAAATATAAAACTTTTCATTCATAATTTCCATAAATAAAGTTCGCGGTGGAATTCTTGTGACGTAGATTATTAATAATTATATAGTTCGACCAAGTCTGTATGAGGCATACAAGCTTGTTGTAATACCAAGACAAAGCGAAGAAGTTGAATTATGTTTTAATTGTATCATACAAATATTTATAGTATAATTCTAAAACTAAAATAACAGATACAAAAGATTATTTAACAGTAAGAATATTTTATAATTAATTACTTGAACACCAGACATTTTCAAGATATTTAATTCTAATATAGACAATTTAGTAATTTTGCCACCAGGTGGCTACGAGGTCATTTTCTTGCCAATAACAAACTTACCCGCTAGTCTGTACACTCCAAGCAATGTACATATATGTCATTTTTAGTTGACATTTAATCTATGTTTTACGTGCACGACGACTGATTTGTGTTAAAATCATATTTAATTTTTCTTTTCTATATCAGTAAATTTAAGACAAGGTAATGGAACTAATGAGTTTGTGTGAAAATGAATAATTTCTTTTAAAATAGTGCTTCTCTCAAAAATATAAATCTTTTCAGATAAAAATGGTAGTCAACTACTGTACAGAGTGTACTACCTAGAGTGTACCGCTAGAGCAAGAAAGACTGTGATTGGTATTAATGCGCGGTAACCACCGTCAATAGATGGCAGCATTGTCATCTTCATAGTGGGGAAAACATTGTATTTTGTACATTGATGGTATAGGAGTAATTTCGAATTTTTTATTTAGATCTTTTTATTTACGTGAAATAATTAATTAAAATAAGATATTTATCTCACTCGGAGATATCTACATATATTTAAATGGTGCAGTAAGGCCAATAGTGGAAGAAGAAGCAACATTTAAAGACAAAGTAGTTAGTAGAAAAGTTTGTAAGGTAACATTGAAAATTTCTAATATTTCAGCTGGTCATATAATAAAGTGTGGTTTCCAATTTAATAAAGAAAACAATGTGGAAATTCACGGTCTTTGTTTACAAACATTTAATTTAAAAGGGATGTGTATGTGCAACTGTGAAGCAGGACAAGGTGCTAAGTGCAAACATATTGTTGCACTTATATTGTATTTGGAAAGACACTTTTAATTTATTGGTTTTAAAATCATTATTTATTATATAACTGCATCCATGTATGGTTCTAGGAGATCTAAAAAAAATCTTCTCTAACGATTGCTTTATCAGAAATTCTGCCATCAAAAGCAGAATTTACGAAACATATAACGCCTGCCGGTGTAACCCCAATTAGTTATTTTAAAGTGTCTCTTTTATAATTAAAATATGATCTTAACCTGCAACTCAAACACTTTGATTTCTGTACACTCAAACACTATAACATTTCTGATTTTTAAAAAATATTTCGGAATATTTAAAATGTGTTGTTCTCTTGTCAGGTATGAAAATAATTGGTTTTAAAATTGTATAAAGTATTTCTAGCATTTCCCAAAAATATATTCTAGCAGTTGAATATGGTAAATTAAAAATGACACTTTATTACCTTAAGTGTATTATTCGTCTTTAATTTAAAAAGAAATGTTTTTTTTAGTAGGACAGGCATTCTTTTTCAAAAGAGATCTTTTATTTGGATTTTTTCCTGTAAATATTTTTTATATTATTAAAAATATATATTGAAACAGTTATATGATGATAATAATTGATAATAATCCGAAGGCAGAAAATGAGCAGAACACACATTCATATCGTGTCACTTTCATTCCTATTTTTAATGCAATTACCCATTTTTTTCGCATTTCTTTGTTCTTTGAGAAGCAGTGCATGACATTTATGCACTAACGTAAATATTGCTTACATTTGCTAGACATTTCACTCACTTTTGTTTGGTTTTTATGCTAATACAATTCACATGCCGCAATGTTTTCCCCACGACTCGCATTTTTAATTTCGCCACCAGATGTCAGATACTTTGTTGGCTCTCATCAATAATACACCTCAAGGAAAAATTTGAAATAAGATTTTTTTTTAAATTATATTTTAAAAAATATACAGTTGCCAGACGTAAATCTTCGTCGCTCATTTTGGCACCCAATGAAGGAACAACAACTTATTAGTATGTGTAAGTTCGCCAACAAGAGGCCAATTGTTGAACAACTGTTCTTCAACAATGTTTGATTGACGCGTGCGTGTTGTACAATTTTCCTTTTTACATGTGTTATCAGGTGTCAATAATTGTCCATGAATTGTTTTTGATCTGTTGTAATAATGGATTTTAAATTCTTTGTCGTTTTGGAAGTATTAATACATACAAGGGTAAGATCGCGGCCTCACATAGACGCCAGCAATACACGCACAATTATTTATTGTTAGATTATGTGAACTTTCATCAGTGTCTGAGAAGTTTTACGTTAATCTGCTAATTTGTGACTCAATTTAAATTAACGTGAGCATTGCCTTTTTAAAAAAAGAGCTTAAGACCGAATCAAATTCATAGGGACATGGAAAATTCTTTGAGAAATCTTGTACTTCATACAAAATGGTAAAAATTGAATGGGAGAACAAACATTGTACAGATGATCTTTACATTGGAAGGCCTACAACTATTACCAGTGCAGGAAACATAAATTTGATTCACGATAAGGATCGGACGGCCGAATTCTGGCGGTCCGGCATTTTTTAAGCCGGAATTTAGTCAATTAGTTCTAGCACTATACATAATAACAGATTTACGTAAAAACCTTACAGACATTATCAGAATTCATTTATTAATAATGACTTACTTTTCTGTAAATCGGGCACTAGTTTATAGACAATATCTTGCATAGTACGGTCGAAACTTATATACTGAAGTGGGTGAGATTGATGTATTACTATATTGCATGTTGGACATGTATTGTTTTCTTCCAAATGCTTCACTAAACAGCTTTTACAAACTAAAAAAAATAAAGAAGTATTCCAGTTAATACGAAGTGATTAACTAAATACTAAATAGTTACTTACATGTATGTAAACATTCTGTCACTGTTGTAGCATCTACCAGATATCCCCTGCATATTTTACACGTTATATGACTGTTTAAAGTTTTGAGTTTTATTCTTCTCTCCATTATCATAATTTTCAAAATTATGAATAAAATATGCAATACTAATTAACTTTGCGTAAATCCAAAAAATTATTGGTATATGAGGATATATTAATGTGTGTTAAATCCATTATGATGTGTTTAAAATATTCCTGAAATGTAAAAACAAACATTAATCTGTATATGTCAACAACTCTAATCTGCTAAAGATATTCACATGTCTATCAAAAGGATCGGCATAATAAATTTACTATAACTTATATGACATTTAGTTAACTTAAAAAAGGTAATTTCATTTCCATAAGTAAATAATATGAGTTGAATAAGTATTAATCACAGAAAAATATTACATAAAAAACGCATTATAACCACAAAAAAGACAAGGATCAAACGTCAAGATGTATGACCATTTTTAGGACTACTTGACAGAACTGCCAACTGTCAGCATATTACACTCTATATTTATTATTTGGGTCCAAAAGTAAAAAAAAATCATATTATTATTAATTTTTTTCATTAAACTACTTGTCTCTCTACAGTTATTAAAGATTATATAAATAAAACATTAAATCATGTAACTGACTCAAGCAGTGGCGTAACTATAGGGGCTGCCGAGAGCCAAGTCTCATTGACACTAGCGTCTAGCCCATGTAATAACTTGTTAACTTGTCTCATAGTACATATAGGATTGTGAGGTGGATTCATGCTACATTAATTTTAATTTAATTTTCATTACATTTTAATCGTAAAATGTTAAAATAATGAAATCACTGGACACCCCGAGAATTATTACATCGGCTTAACGTTAGTTCATTAGTCATTATTAATTATATATTATAATACAACTTTTCGTACGGCCTCAATCTTCATAAACCTAAGGCACAGTCCCTGCCCATTATGCCTGTTGCATCATCCGGCCCGTGAAGAAATGTGTTATTTTTTTTGTACTGTCGTATTTGACCTCGAATATTTTTCTTGGTACGCTACTGACTAAACTAGTTTACTGAATGTGAACAACAGATGTCGCAAGTGTATAAATTCAACATGTGAATGTGTGTAATTGTTGTTTTGACTGTTTTGGCAGATTATTAAAAATCGCTTAAATGATTAAATATAAATGTTTTTATACTAAGAAGAAAGTACCATATGAAGCATATAAGAATGTAACTTAATTTCACATTTTCGACAATTTGAACAACAATGAATCAGTACAAATTTGTAAAGTATATTATAAGAGAATTTCAAAGGTAAAATTTATAATTCTATTCTTCTGTAACACATTAGAATATTATGCTACTTCAAAAATAATAATCTCTTCCAAACGTATGCGGATAACAATAATACATGTGCAAGCACAAATAAACAAAACAATCATACAAAGCACATAAATAAAAATATAATATATAAATGATGTTTTCTATAATGAACGAGGAACAAATGTCCACAAATAATTCCGTTGATCAGATGTCTGATTCTTTTGAAGAAAGTGGTCGTGGATGTAGAAATAAGAAAAAACAAATGGATCCCACTTGTTGTCCAATATGTAGTTGTACTCTACGTATAAGCGAACTAAATTCGCATTTAACATTGGAAATAGAGAAGCTGACTAAACTAACCCATCACAAACACAGACGAAGTCCTAAAATAACATCTCCTGTTTCTGGTCCATCAAAATCCACAGATTCTGGCGAAAGAAGCTGGGAAACTTATCAAAAAGTAAAGTCGAATAGACAAGGTCGTTTAAAAGTAAAATCCAAAAAACGCAAAACCGATGAAATTACTTGCCCAGTCTGTAATAAAGTTACTTCCGAAGACATTACTCTCCACGTAGAAATGTGTTTACAGAGAATGGACACGAACGAAAACGTGAGTGAGGATGAAAATATCGACGTAGAAGGCGATGATGGTAAATTCGAAGAATACGAATGGGCTGGCCAAACCAGAGTTCGAGCTTCCAGTCTCCTAGAAGGAGGTTTTGCTAGTTTAGGAATGGGAACATCAATCACCAAATCATCACTCGAAGAAGAAGACATAGACGTTAACATAGACGGCGATGATACACAGATTTACGGACCGACCCACTACACTGAGCAAGATATAGTTAACTCCATCACAGAAGAAAGTGCCGCTGGTGATATACCACTATCTAACGAAACAGAAGAAAAATATAAAGAAGATTTTTGTGAAATGTCCAAAACTGTTGTGATTGATTCGCTAAAAATGAAAATTCGTGAATTAGAGGAACGAGATATGATTAAAGAACAGTATAAATGTTTAATTTGCATGGGTAGGTACGTTACGCCGGTAGTTTCAGTATGCTGTTGGCACGTGCATTGTGAAAAATGTTGGCTGAAAACCCTTGCAGCTAAGAAAATATGTCCACAGTGCAACATGATAACATCGCCGTCTGAATTGAGGCGCATCTACATATAGAATTCTGTAAATATAGCCCAAGAATTTTAGGTCATATAATCGTTACAACTCAAACTAAATATTGTATTATGCTTTTCTTTATAAATGAAATTCTTTAACAACTAAAGAATTCGCGATTCAAATTAACTTTTCCCGCCATTATATATCAGTGTTGTGACGTCACAACACTGTACGAGCTGTCAATCTGTCACTGATATAATGAATTTTAACGCTTTTTGAAAAAGTTTAAAACTATGAAACTTGTGCTGAAGGATGTTTTAAATATATGCAATCTCTAGAAAGTTTCTGTAAAGGAAAGGAAATAATATATTTTAGACATTTTTTAGTTTAAATTTTGTCCACCAGGTAGAGTTTGCTTAATTTGAATCGCGAATAGGAGAGTTTGGCGATAAAATTTTAGCGCCTCTTGCGGTGACTATGCAAACTATACATACGCTCTTCTAAATAGCTGAAAAATAGATTTAAAAATCAATGGGTGTAAGGTGGACATATGGAATTTGTCGAAGTGATTCAAGATATAAACATAAAAGACTGGATGGTAGCATGAATCATCTCTTTTAAAAAAATCTGATTTGGACACCACATGAATTCCTTATACGCCTATAAACTATACATATTTTTTTAATAACTAAAATATAAAATATTATTTAACTTCACAACGGGAGGCTATCTAGTAATCATAAACGGATGTGCACATTAAATATTTTATTTCCTAATCCATAACAAACTTAATTACAAAAACCAAAAAATATATAATTTTTAAATTTACATATCTCGCTTATATAAAGGGTTAATTTAATAATACTTGATGTGCTAGGCGCAGAATTTAATTCTCTAAAACTATTATTTGAAGCATTTATTTCTAAAATCAAAATAAAAGCATTTTTTTCAAGAAAAACTGTTAACAGTTTCAGGTAATTTATCACTTCCGGTTAACCCATTTTAGCCAAAATCTATTATGTTATTTCCATTGTTATAAAAGTCTTATATAACAAATTTGATACGTTTTGGATTATATTTTAATATAGTTTTTCATTAAAATCTATTATAGGCTTCAAGTAAAGTACCACTTCCAGATGTTGTTTAATGGCCAAAAAGAGAGGTATACAACTAAATGTTATAACAGTCCTAAATGCAAAATTTCAACTTTTTACGACTTACCATTTTTGAGTTATAAGAGATACGTACGTACAGACGTCACGACGAAATTAGTCAAAATGGATATTTCCTCTGAAATCTGAAAACCGAAATTTTTCGCGAATACTATTTTTTGCTACGTACAAGGAGTAAAAATTGCACAGAGTAAAATAAAAAATAAATAAATTCCACCACCCGCACCGCTAGCCACCGATAGAAAGAGGGGTACGTGCTATCTCTGTACACGACAGAATAATAAAAAATTACCCTTAGATGCTCAAAGTGTTAAAAGACACCGACAAATTGAAAAAATCAATACTTTTTTTTGAAAACTACGCCAATGCAGATTAATGTTTGCGAGTTTTTCTTTTTTCGAGTCTATATTTTTGCATCTACTACACAATAAATATGTTTTAGTTAACCTATTAATCATATATTTTAGATTAATATATGCATTAAGTAATTATTACATACAGGATCACTGAGTTACCCCACTTAGCAGTTTATGTCGATTAGAAACACTCAGTTGTTTAAGGGTTAATCTAACATTCATCAGTGACGTCATTTTAAAATACGCTGAAAATTAGTGCTAAATTTTTCGATGAATAAAAATAAAAAACTTGTCTTTTGTCATAGTAGCATTCGATTTGCACCAAATCTCGATTAATCTCAGTTGACTTTAGTTTGACAGCCGATTTTAACATCTGCATATCTGAAAAAAATGAGCTAACTTTTTTTGTCTAATATTTTGTATGGAAAATCAAAATTTAGTTACATACCCCATTGTTTGTCGATTAGAAACACTCAGTTGGTTAAGGGTTAATCGAAGATTCATCAGTGACGTCATTTTAAAATGCGCTGAAATTTAGAACTAAATATTTTGATTTATAAAAATAAAAAAAACTTGTCTTTTGTCATAGTAGCATTCGATTTGCAACAAATCTCAATTAAACTCAGTTGACTTTAGTTTGACAGCCGATTTTAACATTGCATATCTGAAAAAAAGTGAGCTAACTTTTTTTGTCTAATGTTTTATATGGAAAATCAAAATTTAGTTATTTACCCCAATGTAAATACTACGACATTGGTAAAACGGGACAAACGTAGCCGTGTACAATTATACATTCCTTTAAATTATGTGTGCGTTACGAAGCCGTAAAAAATAAAACTACTTCCAGAAACTTGAAAACTCTTGTGTGATTCTACAATATTTAGTTTGATCTCAAAACTTATTGGGCCAGTAGGTTTTTTTTTTAAATGAATAGAAAATTAGGTTTATTTTTTTAAATAAATTAGAACTTGAGTTAAGATATTTTGTTATAAAATGAGCTATTTTATTATAGATTCATATAAAACAGTCTAGGCAAAATTGCCTTTTTAAAATTACAACTAAATATAAGCGTAAAATTGTTTGAGCATATATTATGTTAGAAACAGTAAAAGTCATATGAACCACTTAGGTCATTACGAATTATAAGTTGTAACTAAGTACAGACTGGCGGATGTGCGCTGTTGACGAACACATTTAAGATTCGCCACTCTATAGTTATTTATATTTATACTACGTTGGTAATTACAAGTATACTGCAGTAGTAAAAAATAATTTCAAATATTTATTGTATATAATAAAGTCTATTCATTTTGAATCATGTAGGAAAAAACCTAATTTCCTAATTATATATGTTTTATTTTATGGAAACCTAAAGAGAATAGGATACTTTTTTGCGCAAACATGCAAAAATGCCGTTACTCTTATAAATAATTACTTTTATACAAACTTAATTTATTTTTCATAAGTGTATATATGCAAATTACCCTATTAATTAAGGAAAAATAATAATTGTACTGTTGATGAAGGAAACAATAAATTATAGTTCATTAATTTTATAAATATTCTAAGTTTTATTTTTTAAACCTGATATCAAAATTCCATATACAAAACTATGTTTTATAGAAATGTAATTTTATTTATAATGTTTTTTAATATCAAATACGTCCTGCAATAGAATATGGCGGAAGCTATAATACGGTACTATACCACAGTCAAGTTTTAACTATCTTAGATAAAGTAAAAGTATACGTAAATTCATGAGTATTAGTGAGAAAATTTTGTTTAAAAATTAATTACTTCGCAAACTATAGGTGATTCAAGTCTATTAATAATTGGTCTGACGTAACATGTGCTAAGCAATTTGATTGGTTTCCAGAATTTAAAAACAAATTCGAGCGTTTTGTCTGCCCGCCGATTAAAAATTGTGAATGGAAAACACTAGCGCCATCCGCCGTAGTTTATTGTCAAACAATGGTCGAACTGTTTCAATGTTCTATAATTTATTAGGAAAAAAATTCATTTTATTTATGTTATTTATAATATTATAATAAAAAAAAAAACGTGAAAAAATTGTACCCTCTAGACTAGAACTAACAGTTTGTCGACCACTGGTGAGGACATGCTACGTCATACGCCAAATTCTGAACTTTAAAAATGCATATCTCTCTTATTACACAAAATGTTTAAGTCGCGTTTGCGCTAAAGCTCTTAGTTCATCATGTTATTTCAGAAAAAATCTTATTTCTTTGGTATAACTTTCCTATTGTATCGCTCATATAAAAATTATAACGTTTGTACTTATATCTCGAAATCTGAGTGATATCAAAAACTGAGCGATGTCATACAAAAGAAAATAAAAAATGCCTTAAAGAAAAAGAAATGCAAACAAAATTCCAATATTAACTTATATTTGGGAGTTCTTTTCAAAAATAAAAAAAAAACGTTTTCTTTTCATATTTCTAGGGGCAGAAGGGACCTACTGGATTTTTTTCGAGAAAAAAATTAACTGAACGCTAATCGAGATATGAACGGTGTTAAAAAAAAGGTAAAATATTTTGAGGGCATATAGTACTGACCAAATAATGAGTAAAAATGTTTAAACAACATGGACCCGCTCTTCAATTCTTTCCGAGATATAAAGCAGTGAAAAATGAGTTTTTACAGAACTAGGAGTTACGACTTCGATTAAATGAGACTT
This sequence comes from Ophonus ardosiacus, assembly GCA_943142095.1. Lineage (NCBI taxonomy): Eukaryota > Metazoa > Arthropoda > Insecta > Coleoptera > Carabidae > Ophonus > Ophonus ardosiacus. Next base: position 42,444,821 of record OW964833.1, on the reverse strand, counting down.
TTTGTTTACCTTTTTTAATACAAAATGACCTTTTTCTCGGAAGCAGTTGAAGATCAGGACCTATGTTGATTTAAAAAAACTTTTTTTAACACTCTGTATAAAAATAAAGAATTCTTCATTTGACAGTTGATTCAAGCGATTTTGAATTTTTAAGACTTCTTATTCATATAAAAAAGGAAAAATTAAAATGCTATTATTTGTGTTTTATACATAAACAACAAATAAAACAACTGATACTGCAACTTACTTCATTGAGTATTTCTAACCTTTAATTTTGCTGTCATTGCCATAAACATGAGATTTGTTTTACAAATATTATACTAAATAATACAAAAATGGAGACTAAAAAAAGAAAGATGAGTGAAAATGATACAAATGAGAAAGTTTTGTTGAACTATGTAGATAATAGAATAAAATTAATGCAAGAAGTGCTAACATTAATTAAACCAAAGAAAATAATGTCCATGGCACCAGACTTTATGAAGGTAATTATTTCGTTTATGTTTGATAGCATTATTACAAATATACATTTTTCAGAATATGCAAATATCAGTAGTAAAATCATTACTTTTAGAAGAACTGTTGGGCATATCAAATAAAAGACTCCGCTGCATCCTTACTGGTTACTTAAATTGTAATATTTTTAAAACAATAATAACTGTAATTTTAATATTTTTAGGAGTAGATCTTAATATTGATTCCAGTTCATCTTCGGAATCTGAAATTGAAGAACAGAAACCTGCCGATACTCTTTCACTACAAGAAATATCAGATGAGAGTGAGGGCTGTATCGATCTTGAAGTTTCAGAAAAAGAAAGACTAGAACTGGAAAAAGGTGATTTATTTTGCGTTGTGTAATTTATCTAATTCACTAGAAAAATAGTTTCCGATACATATTTTCGTAAACCGAATATACTGCCATACCCTTTTGTAATTTTTTTATAAAATTAGAACTTTCAATTAATGAGCATTAACGAGAAAAAAAATGAAATTTGCATTGTTGTATCAGTTTATTTTCGTTTCAGATATTATAACTTATAGTTTCAGAAGAAAAAAATCGGTAATAACACATTAAAAAACAATTTTCATTTAATTTTTTTTTATTTGTAGATGACATATTTGTAGTAAAACATCGTAAAAGAAAACGTAAACATAAAAAGAGGAAAACTAGTAAAAAAATAAAAAGTAAAGATGAACTAGTTAATGAATTAAATCTATTGCAAGCTCGACTGAGAGCAATGCGGTCTTACTTAGCTAACAAAGGCTGGATAAAGAAGAAAACTTTTTAAAAGTTCTTTAAATTAGGACAGCATACATTTAATAGTTGAGCATTAACAAAAAGAAAAGAAATTTAATTTTTTTGTGTTAGTTAACTTTCAATTGACATTATAACTTGTGAGTTCAGTTTTTTTTTTCCAAATATTGTTGATTGTTAATAAAAAATAAAATTTATGACATAAAACATCACACATTTGTTTATATTTTTTATTAAATTCAGAACGTACGCCCATGGAAATAGTAATGTTGCAATACTAAGGAAGCTGCAAGTGTCAAAATTGTATGGAGCGGTACGCTTCAGCCTTTTTTGATCACTCATGTCTAACATTTAAACCAAATTATGAACTGTATTTGAATGAAAAAATGACTACAATAATAGTAAGCAAACTATTAACATTGATTGTGTTGTATTTCCATGGCCGTCTGATTCTTGACGAAATTGTAACATTTTATTTCTTAAATATCTCGTGGGGCAGAAGTGTAATTACGTCGGATTTAAACTTATTTAATGTAAAATTTAATTCTGAACAACTTTTTACTCTTGTAGTTTTACGCTAAAAGTTACAAGAGACAATATCCGCACTTATTTCAAATCCCCCAAATTCGGAGTTTTGGTACATAACGTATGTCATTTGACGAGCTTTTGGCGAAAACAACCCTAGTGCATTTTTTGAATTTTCATCCATGGATCCATTGCACAATAATGGGAGCTTACAATGGCGCTAGTGTTCTAGACCCAAAGCATTTTTTTTTACCTTCACCATATGTTTGACGTTTAAATGTCAGGTACGTATTGACGGTTGAAAATAACGTATATAAAGTTTTAAAATGCTATATTGCTGTATTAAAGAATTACAATAATAAAAGCAGCAAACAATCCACAAATGTTTTTTGTTTTTGAAACTCACGTGCTCACGTGTGGAATGAGACAATAGGCATGTGCGTCACATGCGCACAACAACAACAAAAAAAAAAAACTTCTCATTACAGTGTCTAGTTTTGCGTATACTGTGAACTTCTAAATATTAAAATATTTGGGACTGGAATACTACTGCCATCTACAATAGTTTTGCCCTGTGACGTCTATCGTCTGTCATCTAGCGGCATTTTTCTAAAGCTTTGTGTAGGTGATTTTTCACCACATTTCAAAATATTTTTCGCATATACTGTGATTAAAATCATTTATTAATTCTAAATTTTTTGTCCATACTGTTGATGTTAACTTAAAGTTAATTTAAAAATGTGAACTATTTCATATAATCTCATTTTTTACTATCTCATTCTGTGCAATGGGTCCATTCTGTACCTGGTAACTGGTAACTCGGTATATGAAATTCATATATTTTTCTTTTGGTTGGTACCTTGAATGATGAATGGAGAGGAAATTTTAGTTTCGCCTTCTCAAGGTGTATTTTAAATAAAACACTGTTTTTATTACAGTTGTGGACGTTTCGAAAGACCCAAGGCTTTCATCATCAGCAATTTTAAAAACATTTAATGAAATTTGTTTTCGATAATATAAACATATCTCAGTTGAAAGTTATACATAAGTTTTAATAATTCTTACCTCTAGTAATAGATTATTGTATACATATTAACCCAAAAGTCATAACTGGAATGTGTTTGCGTGCAAATCTCCAAAAAGTAGAAATAATTTCGCCTCCACACTGGAAACCAAAAAAACGGTGTACGTTTAATTGTGAATATTTTTTGTTTTAATTTCAAAAATAATAGTACCTAATTGTGAGGGATTAAGGTTTGATCACGTCTCTGATCCGAAAAGAAACAGCAAAAGATTTCTTGTGAATTGTTGAGGGTAGCATGGAAGCTGAAAATTTTATTTACACTAATATAAACAGTGTTTTATTTAAAGTACACCTTGAGAAGGCAAAACTAAAATTTCCTCTCCAGAAATTCATATACATACAAGATAAACTTTTTAAAAGATGTCCTCCTTTATTACTAAAAAATTAACCACACTTTTACTAATATTCGTAATTTTTAATAAACTATCAAAAAAAAGATACTCTGCTCCAAGAAATTAACGCACTATTAAAAAAACATATTAAAGTTTAATGCATGACAAATGTAAGACGTTATAATTATTCATATATACAATTAACAATATATTTCAATAATTTTAGATCATGTTCCTAATAAAAAAGCTTAAAAACTAATGAAATTAAAGAGAATACAAAATAAGCTAAAAATTCCTGAAAAATAAATTAATAACGCGTATTTCCATCTCTACAAATAGAATCAAAATAATACAAAATAACGAAAATACAAGTACGATCTAATACCGTGGATGAACATCATATAAAAAGTCCTTTCAAAATAAACATGTGCTAAAAAATTAACTAAAACAATCGAGATATTTTAATATTAATATGTGATCCGTTAATTTCGTGGAGCATTGTAATAACACATTGAAACAACAATTAACATTGCATTTTTATTTTTCTTTGTAGATAATGCTAATTATAGTAAATCAAATTTTGACATTAAAACGGAATTAGTAAAAGATGATAAAAGAAAAGATAAACATAAAAAGAGGAAAACTAGTAAAAAAGTACCTAAAACTGAGGGTGAACCAGTTGTTAATGTATTGAATCTGTTAGAGTTACAAGCTCGAGCGAGAGCAATACGATCTCAATTAGCTAATGAATTGCTATTGGATAAAGAGGAAAAAGTTGATGAAGATAAACCGACCACAACAAACAATGAAGAACATCTTTCCCTTGATGAAAATTCTACTGATTCAGTGATCTGTATAAGTCCAGATAATTTGTCAGTTGTTTCTGTTAAATCAAATAGTGACCATGAAAATGCAGAAAAATGTACAACAGATAAAAATGTTGGCGATAAAGGTAATGAATGTAAAAGCTCAGAAAATAGAGCATGTACTTCTAAAAATCCAGAAGAAAGTTCACATGAAAGTGAAGAAGAAAAAGGAACAGGTAATCAATATTATCATTACCTATATCATTTTTAAGTAAGTTTATTTTATTTTCTTCAATAGGTCAAGCAGATTCAGATAAATGGAAAGCAAGATGGCTAGAAAGCAATAAAGTCCAACAAGCGATGAAATATTCAAAACTTTATAATAATTTACGGCAGTCAAGGAAACAGAAAAGTAGCCCATCTAAAGAAAATATAGATAAAAATTTAGAAACAGACTGCGACAATTCTGAAAAAAATAATGACATTGTTGATGACAACGAAAACACTTCAGAAAAAAATGGTGACATTGTTGATGACAATGAAATTAGTTCAGAAAAAAAATGCGATATATCTGATAAAAATGATACTGGTGAAGTGAACCCTGTAAGTTGTAACGAACCTGAAACAGAATAAAGAATTTTGTTTGTCAAATATTGCTAGTGTTAGTTGACAAGTAAATTAACCGTTGCCTAGCAACGTATTTACTTTTCACGCACTAGTGTTTGAAAAGTTACACTTTACACATTGTAAAGAGTACGTAAAGTATGTACTTTACGCACGGTTGTAGAAAAAACATATTCCATAAGGTTTGTTATCGCACTCGTTTTTTGTAAAACTCTCCGCAAAACGGTTCGTTGTCCTATTTTGAATTCGTACGTTAACATATTGCCTTATGATACTTGTTTTTTAATATGCTATTTTTTTCTCTTGAATAGGGGATTCCGGCTCAATCGAATTAAAAGAAAATAGTAAAAAAATACGAATGTATATGCTGAATAACGAATATCAATAAAAAAAAATGAAATGGTATAATTGAAATATTTCGGAAATAAGGGGTTTTTTGTTATAGCGCTTCGACACGAATATGAAATCAATATATATTTTGATTGGCGACCGAAAGACCGCCTATACATGCATAACAAATAGCGTGTTAGGAGGTGGGGGTTACTACCAATGGAAGTTAAGAAATTCAAATTCGAAAGGAGGGGTTAACATTCCTGTGCTGCAGTTTTCAAACAGTTTTTATTTTAACATAAATTTCTTGCATTAAACTTAATAATTTAAATACACTTGTAATTATAAAGTATGTAGACTTATACAGTGTTATAATATTCATTTATTTTATGTAAATATAACTTAAAATAGCATATATTTCAAGAACATTTAGGTCCATGATGAAAACAGTTTGACATAAAGACACATATGCGTGACGTCACGTCAATCTTTTCAAAATTCGGGAGACCATAACTCGCTTATTAATAGGAATTTTTTCACCGGATTTTCATCAATAGTCTTAGTTTTCCTAATATTTTCAGATGAAATTATAAAAAAAAATGGTGGAATCCCCCATTCTATTGTAGGAGAATAGTCCATTTAAAATAATTTTTAATATGAATTAGTTAGATTTAAAACCGAGCCGACAGATCCACAATCCGTTACATAACGCATTCAGCCATGCGACTTCAATAAGAAATAATGTAATAAACATTGTAATTGTAGAAAATATATAGTTATTTGTCAACTTGATTTTTTTTTCCTATAATTTCATATTTGGCGGCTGTAATTTCTGCTAACTTCATAAACAGTTTCGTTACAAAATGGCTGTTTTTTTTTTTAAATTTGAATTAATTTTACACACTGAATGACTGAATGTTCAAACTGTACTATTTTTATTAACTTTTCAATACTAATGCAAAATTATAATCAATTATAACTTATTTGAAATTATTGCGTTTCGTATTTTGAAAACCTTAACCTATCCAATCTGAACGTTGTGCAACATTCTGGTATTCTTCTTCTACATATTAAAATCTTTTATTATTGAAATATTTCATTTATTTCTTCATGACATTCTACTTCTATGTTATATAAAAATTAGATATGAAATATAAATAATAATATTATTCCTCTATGTATGTATACAAGCGTACTTTCATACAAAAAATGACAAGTGGCCATTCCCGCGTATATGTATGTGAGTTATTCAAGCACAATGTTATGTGATGCGAATGTTTATTTGTTTCAAATCCAGTATGTAACCGTAAAACGTAAGAAGTTAACAAAAATACATTGATTTACAAACATAAAATGGGAAGATATAAATTTCCTGGAAAACCAACGAAACATGTTAATAAAAAACGTGTGAATGTTTTGTCATGTCCATCGACAAAAAGAAATGAAACGTCAGTTGGTTATAACGAAACTTCAAAAACATTTGACAATTGTAGCACTCATTCTGATAACCTGAAGGTAGTGTATTATGTTTCATTTACTTTTTCACTTAATATTTGTTTGTATATAGTGTACTATTCTGTGTATATATGTTTGGTTTCTAGCATACAAAAATATCTCCGGACCTAAATATGCAAGAAACTCAACATGGTAAATCTAAAAACAACAAATGCAGTGCAGTTACTGAACAGTTGAAATGCACATCGAATTTTAATGTAAACAATACATTAACGGAAAATTACAAAAGCAGTGATTGCGAAAGGTTATCCGTAATCAGAAGAACTAACAAATCTAATTCATTTTTGTACAAGAATTATCATTTAAAACATGAAAACTCGAAATCAGCAAGAAAAAGATTGTTGAGGAAAAGTTCAGAGCTACGCATTGTCAGTAAAACCGATGGACATGAATCAGTTTCCAAGAAACTCACTGCTTGTAACACAAGAAGATCTTTGTATCGTAGAAAAAAGAAAATTAAAGATAAAAGCATGACGTCACGAATTCATGATCGAGAATCCACGAATTTAGTTGGAAAATTTGTATTGCCTAGCAAAAGTTTGCATTCTTCTCGAGTTATCATTCCAAACAAACGTTTTATTAACAGCGAACAAATTGAATCCAGAAGAAACCGAAAACCAAAAGTGGATAAAATAGTGCATAGCAATAACGAAAAAATCGAAAGCAGTATTAGTCATAAGAAGCAGCAACATGAAATAAAAACCGACCAACAAGTGTCAAATGTTACCGAATTCTGTTTACCGAAAGAAAGTACTAGTAAAGATTCGTCGGATATGGTTATAATAGATTCGACTGGTAGTACAACCCCGAAATCATGCAGCAAGTTGGTTCTCCGAAAAGCAAGGCTGCAGTTACGAACACATGTATCTGGAGACATGGATGGGCCATTTTCATCAAGTTACACAGCATCAACTCCTAATCCACCAGGAACAGTGACTTGTGGTGTGTGCGGTGCGGTTCGGTTTTACAGATTTGTGAAACAAGCGCGGAAATTTAATATTTACAGTTGTGAATCGTGCCGAAAGTTCATTTCTAAGATGATTAAAAGACAGTCGTGTGCAAAAAACTGTACCATCTCAACGCTGGTTTGCCATAAAGGACAGGGTAAGAATTTATTTCAAATTATTTATATTTGTTATTAGTTGACTTCTAAATTACTCATTAAATTATACAGGTATGCAACAAAACGTGCAATATAGGTTTAACATAAGATTTTAAAAATGTGCGGAAATTAGCTCCTGTACTTCCATCCTATTCGAGTTCCTTATATGAAAAACTTTCTTATTAAGCACGCTACATTTTTTTGGGACAACTTTTTTAGACAACTTTAATAGGCACCACAGGAATTTTCGACCGTCTTTTGTTTTTGAGCTACAGTCTAAAATTTGTTTTTCGCTTATTTTGAAAATACCTTATATAGATACGGAAAAAATGTTTAGATCATTTTTACACAGTTTTTTACGTAGAATAACGTGGTCTAATTAATTTTTTTCAAAACAATAATTCTCGAGATATAAGAACTACAAACATCATATTTTTTAAATGATGTTGAAAATAGTCTTATCATTTTACTTATTTTATAAGCTTTTCAACGATGTATAACAAGTCTACATTCTTTTGTTTTAAACATGAATAAAACTTCAAATATTAATGAAAAAAAGAAAAAAAAAGGAAATTTATTAAGAAACAAATGATAAAATCAATTACTGATCTTTATTTTATATATATATATATATATATATATATATATATATATATATATATATATATAAAATAAATGAAAATATTACAAAAAATTACTGTACAGAAACTAGAATTTTGTCTTGTTTCTGTACTACTTTTATAAATTATCTTAGTTTATGTTTACGATAAAATAATCTAATATTATTATTATTAGGAAGGATATATCAGTAACTTTTTGTATGCATCCTAAAAAAATCTTGGAAGAGATCTTAAACATGCTTGCGGTGTAAGAAGGAATACAAATTTTAACATTTTTAAAGGTTCTGAGTAAACAAGTAAATTTAATTAGAACTATTCAGTTTTATAACAAAAAAAAATAAACATTCTTATCGTATAACTTAACTCGGAAGTACTTTTTACTGTTAATTTTTTTCCTCTAGTAAATAAATTTTATTACTGATTTCAGTAAATATCTCGATATGTTTGAATTACTGCAAAATTTTCCTCGTAAATTTTAAATCACTTTTACAAAACTTTAATATCCTGAATTAGAATGATATTTTTAGAAATACATGTAGTTCACCATGTCTTAATTTGTTTTCAGAGTGTTTTGCCGTATTATTGTTAAATTGCTTAGAATTTCATAACATGTAAAATATAACAGACCATTTACTTATTTTCCGAGCTATTTTCGGTATGCTAACGTTTTATATGTGACGGTAAACATGAGAAATTCAGTATATATCACGATCATACAAATATTCATGAATAGTGAAGGTCCTGGGTTCGAACATCTGCAAGTGTATGTGTTTATCTTCTTTTAAATTTTGTTAAAAAGGTTCAAGAAACACAATGGCTAAATTATATATATTTAAGGAAATTAAAAAAAATTAAATTAAAAAACTATTTTTTGTAGAATGTTTGAACATGGCACTTAAATCATTATTTACTTCAAGTCTTTAATCATGCTTTAATTTTTTTAACTGACAGAATGTTAATTGTTGTTAGGTATGTGTCATGTGCCTCCCATCGTACGCAGTCAACAATGGAAACTGCTACGCTGTGCATACAAAGCCCGATGTCCAGCCTGTTGGTTGAAGATGTGTCTGCAATCATTTCAAATGCCATCACAGCTAAAATTAAATCTAACAAAAATGTTGCCTGAAAATATGAGAGCGTATGACATTTGTAATACGAATGATACCGCACCCAATATTAATCAAGGTAATATTTCACAAGAAAACTTTAATACCAATGATGCTAGTCAATCTACATTACAAGAACAAGTAGGGAAAGTACTGGAATCATCCATATCCCCAGTGAGATTAGATATTTTGTCCTCAAGAACAGACACTCTATTAAAAGATATGAAAAATAATGAAAAGTATCAAAAGCCACGTACTCGAATAGGAACCCAAAAGAAAAATGTTATATTATCAAATAAAGAATCATCAATTGCTAATTCTGATTGTACAAAAAGGCAGAAAATTGACCTAAAAGGACCTAGAGTTAAACATGTTTGCCGCAGTGCATCCATAGTACTTGGACAACCAATTGCTACTTTTGCGCGTGAATGTAGTCCTAGTCCTGATGACGATATCGAGAAAGATAGACCTTTATGTGAGGATCAAAGTGAGACAGAAGCCTGTATTAATTGCAATTCAGTATCAAAAGATGCATGTGCCAGTGCATTACGCAAGAAGTGCTCTGCTATAGCCACTGCTAAATCGAATCATCAGAAAGTGTCAGTAGAAAATAGTATTGTGTCATTGTCTACAAATGAAATTGCTACAGTGGGCTCATCAGAATCTACAGATGAGGTAAAGTTATTATTTTTAAAATTATTATTTTATAGTATAATATACCGAGTGTCTTACTTAAATCTATTGTACAGGAAAACCCGTGGTATAAACGTTTATTTCAAATATATCACATCAAACTTTTTAGGATGATTTATAAATACGGTTTCAGAGAATAAAATGGGGTCATGCCACATTTTCTGTTTTATTTTTTTCCTGGAAGTCTACCGGTCACAGTATATGTAAATAATATTTTCACGCCATTTGTGTGCATTATTTTGTAGATATATTTTTTTTAAAAATAGGGGTCAATTTCAAATCTCAATGAGATTCCAGTTCACCCTGGCGGACAAAATGTAAATTAAGATTGTTTATAAATAGTCTTTTTGGGTTTTTTAATAAATTGTTTCTACAAGTTGGAACTGCATAGTTCTTCTTCACCATGTTTTATCATTATTATCATTATAAATATACAATTATTGCACTTTTATGTATTAAATTATATATCAAGCACACAAACCTGCAATTAAAAATAATATTTCACTAATGAAATAATTAAATCTTTATGAAACAAAAAAGATTGAATAGAGCGCACTTTTCCTCTAACAGCTTTATAAATATTTGGCTAGTTTACTCTGATCTGACGTTTAACTTTAAAGTTTGTGACATTGTGACCTTCATGTACGTGTGACTAGTGTCGTTGTGTGAGTAGCCGATACATGACGTCACAGAAAATCGTAGCGCGAATATCTTTTAAGTAAATTATGAATGAAAAGTATTATATTTTGGGATGTTTTATGTTACAATATGGATAATAAGTGTCATAGATTCTATTTTTATAAAAATATTAGCAACATTTTTTTTTGGCATGACCCCATTCTGATTTTTTTAAATTTACATCTTCAGCGACTGAGAAAACATAATTTAATGACAGTTAAAAAATTATGCATCTATTCGCAATTTAGTGTCAATTGCATAGCTAATACAAATGAGGAATATTTATAAAATTTCAAATTCGGTTTAACATGTTACAAAATGTGCAAAATAAAAGTTTAATGATTTAGGTGTAGAATTTTATTATCTACATTTTGTATTTGAAACTTTTTTGTTTAAAATCAATAGATAACTACAGCAAAATAAAAAATTTAATATTGTATTTCCTATACTGGCTGTGTACTTTTTTATGGACCATGAAAAATACAATGCTAACATTTTCAAAATTATTGTTACATGCGTTTCTTTCGCGAAAGAGAGGCAAAAAAAAGTTATAATTTTTCGCTATTACATGAGTAATGGACTTATTGCATTAAAAGAAAGAGATATTAAAAATTGAGATGTACATTCTATTTCATATGGTCCACAAAAAAGTAGACACCTGTATATAACAGATTTCAAGGAGACACTCAGTATAAGAATGTAGGTATTACACGAATTTAGTGTTTATAATAGTAAAATATTTTTGCTACTATTTTTAATTAATTTTCAAAAACTAGAAAATTCTTAAAAGCTGTGACGTAGAAGGCTCTGCATAGAAAGAGGTGGAAAACGGGAGAGGTAACATGTTTCGGAGTCATGATCAATGTCACCAAGCGGCCAAGCCAAAATTAAATGATAGCGGCTGACACGTAAAAAAGTACAAAAGTTCGGCTTTGATCGGCTAATTCTGCCATAAACATTAAGAAGAGCCCCATACGTCATCAGAAATTATTCAAATATAGAAATAATTTTCAAAAATGTATTTTTCTCTTATTACAAGTAATTTTTATTTCGAACAGACTATATGAGGTCATGCAAAAAAATAATTGTATCTTTTTTCTGTTTAAATCGAAGAAAGATAGTCTATTTTATCGTTCAGTATGATTAAGTTATTTTTTAATTACATTTTTTGTTCTATAAAATTGTTTTAAAGTATATTTTTAGAAAAGTTGCAAAAACCAGGCATGTTGTGACGTCACAGGTACCGAACTTAAGTTCAGATTCATTTCAGACATTTTATATGGACACAGAATTTCTAAAATAAAAATGTATATAGACTATAAATTGAGGAATCTAAATATGCTATAATATATTAATATAACATCGTTGTATTCATTTTTATAAATATAATTTTTATTTGGCGTGAACTTATCCACACGTTACATATCAGCTATTTCTGTCACTTTTGATTTGGGATTATACGCTAGAAGGTTATAAACGCACGTGACACACTGAATATATTGAAGAATAATATTTCATTCTTTATTTTAGTAAGTTAATAACATACAATATTTACTAGTAAACTTATTTTATCGACATGTTTACTTTCATAAATTTCTGGTTATCTTTAAATGTCACTTTGACGTTTAAAACAGTGTGCGAATCAAAATGGTCGTTGCTCCGATCCTGTGACGTCACTGGGCAAGGGACGAAGCAGGGGTCTAGCAGCCGCATTTTAAAGAATGTCATTTTCAATGGGGTATTCCACCATAACAAAAAAATAAGAAAAATTTCAATTTAACTTAAAGTATGGCTCAATGAATGAAAACATTTTTTAAATAATTACTTTACGAGATATTTCACATTTGCTAAAAGGGAAAATTGACGTCATACAATTGTTATCTTTCTCTCGTAGCGTACTCAGAGCAGTGTGTGTGAGAAAGACAAGTATAGGGGAAATGTGACGTTACACTGATTTCTCGAAAATAAAATACTGTTAAACTAGGAACAATTAAGATTTTTTAATACTATGAAGTGCTTCAAAACTGAATGAAGTTTTATTTAAAATAATAAAAAAAATTGAGTGGAATACCCCATTACAATTCTTTCATGATTGAAGATCGATTTGAGGAAAAATAAAAAATACGGGTCTATTATTTTTCTCTACTCTATCGATTAAAGTTATAAATAAAGTCGTGCATGACCTCATTAAAGTGCAGATAAATTTTTAACCCGGAAAAGACTAAATTAAAGTCGAACTTTCAGAAAAAAAAAATGATTAATGACCACATTGTTAAGTAGTTACTATTTATTTTATGATTTTAGGAATGTATGCAGGACGAAGTTGTGAAGCATTTATTGAATCCTGTTATCTCAGTATCTACAGATTATTTTGATAATTATGATTCAGATAATAAAATATACAGCAGTGGTTTTGGATTAATTGGTTCTGAACCATTTGCTATTCAAGCAGTTTGTTTTTACTGCGGCAGTGCCGGACAAGAGCAGGTAAATAATAAATATTTACTTAGTATAAAATATGCCTTGTTTATCAACAAACTATTTTAAATATTTCAGCTACTCTATTGTGCTTGTTGTTGCGAGCCATATCATTATTATTGTATAAATGATAATGTTATACATAGATATCTATATAATAATAACGTTACTCAGCCTAATGTTGATGTAAATACTAATTCTAATTTAAAGTTATTATGGAAATGTTCACGATGCTCTATTTGTTATAAATGTGGACAATCTGACAAAGAAAAAACAATATGTCAGTTATGTCATCAATATTTTCATCCAGAATGCATGCAGCCCAAATGGAATAGTCCAAGTAAACCGACGGTATGTTATATATATATATTTTTTTTATTGATGGAAATAAATTGAAAATATTAATTTCCTTAATTTTTTTTAGATTTGTTCCTTGTGTTTGCGTTGCGAAGATTGTGGATCTCAAAATCTAACAAAACTAGTTTGTAATGTATTCATTTGTTTACCATGTTTTAAGTTAAGAATGCAAGAAAAATTTTGCTCTTCATGCCAGATTTTTGATGAAAATTCAAAGGTAAGAATAATGTTTACAAATTATTAATTTATTTACTAAGCTCGTATTCTACAAAACAGTAAACACCATTTATGGTAGCTTTTATTTATGTATCAGTATTTTAAATATTAAATGGTAATTATAATAAATAATAACTTATAATAATAGCCGCCTCGGTGGTCGTGCGGTTAAAGGCAGCGCTCAAGCGACCTTCACCGCTCGGCTCCGGGGTCGTGGGTTATATTCTCACCAGGGGCTTGGATGTTTGTGTACGTCCTAAATTATAATACTCAAATTAAAAAATTGTCATTGGCCAATCAGTACCGCACCGAAGGCGAGGGGGGTAAAAAATAACATAATAAAATTGTAATTTAAATCTAATCTAACCTGGATACAATATTCATATTTACTGATCATTTATTTTACCAAGTACTAAACATTAATTTAAAAAAATACTGACCAAATAAATATAAACTTTTTTGTTTTACTCTTATAAATTTCGATACAGGATTTAAAATTTATTTGTGATAGTAGAATACCAGTTACCTACTGAATTTAATGGGGATTTCCCGCCCGATATACTTATTTGATTAAAAAAGCGGTTGCAGGGTAGATTATTATTATTACGAAATACACAGTTTTTAATCCTTACCTGGTGACGTGGTGCCATTCGTGACCCCACCAAACTATATTTTTTTCATATCGAGTGAGTTTTTTTGACACCAGTCGTATTTTATTTGAATTTTTCCACAACATATTTTTCTTTTTAAAGCCAATGGGCTACTTGCGTACCTTTTTTATTTAATATTTTTAAAGAGAAGGTAAAAACTTGATTATTTGAATTACCGCCATGTATTACGTAGAATACGCCGCACCAATGAATGGCCGTAAATGTTTGACGTTTCAACAATAGTTTGGAGGTTAATATTTTAGTTTGTATTTTTGGTATCGATATTTTAAATTATATGTAACTACCTATGTGTTTATTTGTAAAGTAATTAATGTATTTGAGAGACCAGAAAGAGAGAAAAATGAACTAATGTCAAATCCAAATTAAAACTTTCTCGCACGCCATGCCATCTATAGATTATATTCTTGAACATGTTTCCCTTCTTCAGTTCAATATAATGACGTCACAGAAAATTTTCTTAATTTTGTAACACAACAAAAAAATGCTTAAACACGGTTTCAGCAATAACAGTACGTCTTTATTCACCTGATCGCTACAACAATAATAATAATCCCCCAATCTATACATCATAGACATTTATACTCTGTACATACGTAACACAACAATTAAATTACCCACAAAAGATGCTTGCGTAACAATTTACTAAAAAACAAATAGGTAATTTTTTTAAAATGAAATTTATATTTTCATAAATGTTTTCAACATAACATTACGTATATAGTGATAGAAATCGGATTTTCAGTACCATGCAAGTGACTTTTCCAAATGAGAAATCAACAGGATTTTGAGATACCCCAAGTCACCATTTGCGTTAAAACTTAATCACCAATCACGTCACCAATTAGGGTTAAAAAGGCTTTGTCTTGGGAATCCCCATTGTACCATTCTGTATGTGCTAAAAGGCAGTACCGTGTTTTATCGAAAACTAGTTATTATCATAGCCAATCTACGTCATACTTAAGCTCTACCTTTATTATCCTCATGATGATGCAGTAATCTTAAAAAAAAATCGATTTACTGCCGTTTAGCCCTCGATATGTGTATTAATTGTTTTTATTATTTTTCAGTATGTTAAATGTGGAATTTGTTTAAACATTATCCATGTAGAATGCGAAAAACTAACAGACGAAATGTATGAAATAATACATAATTTGCCATTGTCATCTACGTACTTCTGTAGCACATGTTCTTTCGAGAAGAAGTTATCTTGGAAGGAATCTGTAAATACGGCACTTAAAAATGGTTTTCACATTGTATTACGCTTGCTTATCAGAAATCCGTCTGCGAAAGAAATATTAAAATGGAATTTATTTAAAAAATTAAATTGTTCTTGTGGTACAACAATGAAGAGAATTTTGTATTCAAATAATAATGATTTCGACATTGGAAGTATCGAATCAAATATGGCAACAGTGCTTAACGACTGTAACTCAGAAAGTAGTATAGATAAGTCTCAATTTAACATATATGATAACATGAACGAAGAAAAACAGAATAAGGACAATAAATTTGATATTTCTTTAAAAAATATTAGGAAAAAATTTTGTATAAAAGAATGCTCAGTTCGTATAAAAAATTGTTTAGAATCTAAAAAGAAAAATTTATCTAATATTGTTAAAATTAAAGAATGTGATAAGAATAGTCTAAAAAAATATCAAGAGAAAAATAATTTTTTAACAAATGTCGAATTTAACAATGTCGGAAAAAGTCATTGTAGCAAACATATTTTGCCTATATTTTTATTACTTAATATTAAGAAGAACATTAATACGAATATTTATAAAACTGTTAAAGAATTTCATTCGGAAGTCCAGCAAGCTTTAAAGAAATCATTATGCCACGAACTTATAAATCCCTTGGATACAGTTATTAAAGATATATTTCCCTGGTATAATCCTCAAACACTTGTTTATAATGAAACTATTTTCTTTAATAAAACATTAACAAACGAATCTACATCGAATACTCATATTGGCGAAACTTCCATCTCTTCTCGAAATGAAAAATTGTCAACATTATTAAAAGAAAATGTTGAAAGAACAGTGACAAATAAATGTGTAACGGAGGGTAAAATAGACACGAGAATATGTGTTTTGTGCCATAAAATTGGCGATGGATCTGTAGGGTTTGAAGGGAGATTATTATATTGTGGTCAAGATGAATGGATTCATGTGAATTGTGCATTTTGGTCATCAGAAGTGTATGAAGAAATTGATTGTTCGCTTCAAAACATACAGGATGTCATCAGTAGTAGCCGAAAAACTCATTGTTCTGTTTGTAAAGAAAGTGGTGCTTCTATATCTTGTTCAATTCAAAGTTGCAGTGAAGTTTTTCATTATATATGTGCTCGAACAATTGATTGTTGTTTTCTTACCAATAATACTGTCTGTTGTTTGTCTCACTATGACCGTATTGCGTATAAAATTGACATGATCAAAATGGATGATTTTGACATGCAAAGACCAATATATATTAAAATAGACCTAAAGAAAAATAAACATATAGAATTGTCTAAAGTACAATATCTTATAGGATGTTTAAATGTTACTAGTTTAGGCACATTTTTTCCGGCTTTATCTGATACGGAAGAAGCAATAATACCATCAGAATTTGTGTGTTCTAGATTATTTTGGTCAATTACCGAACCTTGGAAAATAGTCCGGTATACAATCAATACTTCCATTTTCATACCAACGCTGCAAGATCTCGAATCGTCAGAAAACAATTTTATTGTAGATCATGTTGAATCCACTGAAGGAATTGCTCAAAAAGTAGATATTTCAAAACGTAATAAATTAGAATATGGGAAATATAAGAATACATTGTTAAATTCAAAAGATTATGATAAAGATTCTATAAATATTACAGATGATGATAAAATTGTTTTACAAGTTTTGGAAAATTTATTAGAATTAATATGTAGCAAAGAATTGGAAGATACTTGTGATGATGAACCCCAGAATGCTGCAGATATTTTGCCTCCTGAACTGAAAGATGCTATTTTTGAAGATTTACCCCATGATTTATTAGATGGAATATCAGTTCAAGATATTTTTCCAAAATTAATGAGTTATGAAGATATTATATCTGCAGACTTGAAAATATCTGATTCTATTGATAGTGGAGAATCTGTAAAAAGCAATTCAAGTACTGATTCTTCACATAACGATTTAAAATCCCGCAAAGCTGATTTATTAGTTACAGGCAGTGATTTATGGCTGGAACCAAAATATTCTATTCACAGTTTTGAAGATTACTCTCAAAGTGGTAAAGATGTACATGGTCAACACTTAAAAAGAAGTAAATCTGAAGTATTTACAGGAATAAAGAAAATATCTAGAACTTGCAACCATCAGAGATCATGTAGTTTAACATGGAGTTGCAAGTTAGATAATACTCGACCACCAAGTACGAAAAAACGAAAATTATCTTGCACTCCAAAAAGTGTAGCGGACATTAGTAATAATTTATTTATGCTAGTGGATGGAAACAACGATAAAAATAGTATGTTGCAAGAATTAAGACTTCCCGACAGTGTTTTAATGTCAGTTGGTCACTCAACAAACGTTGATTGTCTGTCTGATTCAGTCCGAGAATTGAAGTATTGTTTAGAAGAAAATCAAGAAATTGAACATGAAAAGGAAAATAACTGCCGAGCTTGGCGAAATAAGCCACAATCAAGAATAGTGCAACTGGATGGAGCAGATGATTCTAGTAGTGAAAATGAATCGTCTAACGAAATGGAAAGCAACTTATCTAATGTAAACAAATCGAATGATGAACCAGTAAGGTGTGATAAGTGTCATTGTACATATAGAACTCTAAATAGTTACAAAAAACATTTGACCATTTGTGCGTCTATGTCATCCAGTGAAAGCGATTCAGAAAATGAAGAAAAAGCTATCGTCCCTGTTATCTCAAATCCAGGTATTTCAAATACCTTAAATAATATATCTAATGGTGTTGTAAATGGTGCCATAGAAACTGTTACTGTTACCGAATCTCCTATTGCCGATAATTGTAGGATAGTAAATACCGAAAACAATAGTGTCACTCAAGATATTAATATTACGACTAATAACTATACAATGTCTTGCTCACAGTCAGTCTGTATTCCACCAAATAATACAGATAATAAAAAGATTGATACAGAGTGTAGTGCTGAATTTAAAGAAAACATCCAAACAAGTGTCCAAGTAAATCAGTATGTTGTCAATAATACTGAAATAGTCACATCTACAATATCAAATATTCAAAGAACAAGTAATGAAATTTCCTCGTTAACTTCTTTCGTTGAAAATTCAACACAAAAATTGCCCATTTCAAAAGTAACTGCAGTTAAAAAGGTAACTAAGCAACGAAATAACGTTAAACCGAAATCAGTTTTAATAGCAAGCAAAAATAAAAAAATACCCGTGAAACGAAATCGCATCGATAAAACAGTTGGTGTTGTAAATTACAATATACCGCAAAGCAATACTAATAGACAAATTCGGTTACCTGAAATTCAAAATAATACTGTTGGAGGACCAACAATCATAATACAACATTTATCTTCGCCAAATCTCATGCCAGCTTATGTAGAAGCATTTCAGCAACAAACAGGACAAAACCTGCAATGCATTGCTACTATTGTTCCCAATGAATATAAATCTACACCATTTATTACATCAAATTCGTTTATACCAGGAGGTTTTCAAATGCAGACAACCGAAACAACTAATGTATTAAATATACCAACTGAAAGTTTTTCAGTTATTCCCGGATTGGATACAATATCACAATCTCGACCAGTGTTAGGAACTTTTGTTCAGAATCGTCCAACAACTAATTTTCAGTGTGGAATGGTATCTACAGAGCAAGTATTTTTAGGATCTGTACCTTCGGTTGAACCAGTGGTAAATGATTTGCAGAATTCTCTGTTTTTGTCTTCATCGCCTATTTATTACGGGTTTGAAGCAATAGTTCAGAATACTGTCATGCAGTCACAACAGTTTGTTTCTTCCACAACCTTGCCAGGAGTGTTGTCTTCGAATAGTTATTCTGCAACAACTACTCAAGTTTTTCAAAGCAGCAAGTTAGAACCTATTGTTGATATGAATGGAACAAGTTATATAGTAGTTAATCCTCAAGTATCTCAAGTTCCTGCACCAATAACTGTAAATTCACATCAGTTACTTGCTCAGTTTGAAAATAAACAAAATAGTTTAATTCAACAACCGCAACATTTATTTGAATCATCGTCGTCAACAGCTTATCCAGTCCAGATCGTCCCAGTAAACGACTCATTTGTGCCAGTGGTTAAACCAGTTATTATAGAACAAGTCCAATCTCAAGTTGAACCAGTTGTTGCGTGTATGAAAACTGACGTTATTAATCCCCTTATTAATAAAGAACCATATGTAAATAAATTAATGCCTCCAGTTGAAATTACTGTGCCATTATCGAGTAGTTTGTCTTTATCCGATACAGAAAATAAAATTCCTACAAATATTGTAACTCCTACACCACAAATTGCACCTTCACAAGTATTAAAGCCAACAAATCGAGTACTGCCAATGCAGACTCAGCCACCGAAATCTCCAACAGTTAACAATAAAGTTATTGCAGTCGAACCACCAAATATTTTGAACAAATTGTCACAAACAGTAGATAAAATTCAAGAAACTCTGCAAAATGATGCCAAGTCGCTACAGTCCATTAAATTTAATTCAAATAAAAATCAATTATTGAAATTGGAAAGCGCTTCTTTAAAACTTGTATTTCAAAAACAGTCTGAAGATGGTATTTATAAAATAAGCAATAAATATATATCAAAAAAGAAAGTACCTATTAAAATTGCTCCGGTTCGGAAACCAAACGTTCAACCTACAGACAGTGTAAATAATACAAAAAATATTGCGGCAAAAGAATTGATTGAACCTAAAATTGTAAATAAAATTATATTACCAAAACCAGACGACAGTCCAAACTTATTATACAAAATGCAATCTCAAGATGGTTTTGATTATTCATCCACATCATTAACAGAACTATGGAAAAATGTTTTTAATGCTGTTCAATCTGCAAGAGCTGTTCATAAGATGCCTCTCCTGCCAGAAGATGCTTTTAATGTCTTCAATGGTTTACAACTCTTAGGTTTGAATTCAAATGGACTTCGTTATTTAATAGAACAATTGCCTGGTGCTGGTACTTGCACTAAGTATAAACCTATTCGAAAAAAGATAAAATACCCAGAGAGCGAAGAAACAAATGACGATAAAACCTTTAGAGCAGCAAGATGTGAATCATATGTGTTTGTGAAGCAGCCGTATGACATGTTCAGTTGGCTTGCTTCGGAACACAGAAATCCAGATTACATACACCAGATTGATAACGATTATGCTTGCAGGTATGGTAGTAATAAACATGATTTTTTTAAAGATACAGTGACTCAAAAGTAATGACCTACTTGTACATATAAAAATTTAGGCTTAATAGAGTTAAATGATAATATATGTTTTTATCAATAACTCTATATAACTCTCTCTAAATTTTCGATTTGTCAGTTCTCTGAATAAGTCCTAAAATCACGGGCGACACGTTTGAGACACCTGTATGAGTTGCAATTTGCAATTTTGCAAGATGAATAATGCATGAAAAGAAAATATGGAAATTTTATAATTTTTCATTATATAAATACTTAAAATATTTATAAATAAAGTAATTATTTACATTGGTAATATTTCAAAATATCGCCTACCGTCGGAGAAATAAGGTAATAGGCTATTCCACAGTAATCAAAAATAGTAAAAGTTTATTGAAAATATGAACGATAATAGTTAAAGGATAAGGAAAACCATATTTATTTTAATATAAATTATTTCTATTAGAAGACACGGGGAGTTTTGCTTTTGATGATGCAGGACATGTGCACGAATGTTTGAACAAATAGGATCCAAGTATGACCTCCGGTTTTGAGAAGCCCCGCCCTGACTAAGAATATACTTCTTCGGGTGTGTCGGATCTGCTCGGTTACTGTTCGGGTGACGTTCTAATTTCTTTGTTTTTATAAAATGGGAAAGAAAAGGTGAAATAAATTAAGTATAATAATTTATTTTATGTCTCTAATAATGAATTATAATATTACAATTTAAATATACATTATTTTGTAATTTGTTTAACATTTTTTCGTGGCTTGTGAACCACTGTTTGTTTACTTCTGGTATATCCACATTACCTACGTCACAAAGGTAATATAAAATTCGGACTTTAATATCTCGCTTATTTGGAGGAATTTTTAACTCGGACTTTCACATGTGGTCTTATATTTTTATGTACTTCAAGAAAAAAAAAATATCGTGGAATAGCCTATTATAGTCAGTTGAGATTGAAACTCAATAACTTGTTTAGAAAAAAATTCAAAAATTATGAATTGTGTTTCATAATACAGAATTATCACTTTTTGATTTTACCAACTCTTAAAATGTGCTAAAAGAAAATTCAAAATTTTTTTTATAAGCTGACAATATAGATTTATAGATTTAGATTTATAGTGGGGAGCGGTTAAGACTTTAAAATAGAGCT
Source organism: Ophonus ardosiacus (assembly GCA_943142095.1). Classification (NCBI taxonomy): domain Eukaryota; kingdom Metazoa; phylum Arthropoda; class Insecta; order Coleoptera; family Carabidae; genus Ophonus; species Ophonus ardosiacus. The sequence goes on along the minus strand of OW964833.1, from coordinate 42,422,863 downwards.
GGATTATTTTTGAGTAATTTCTGTAAATTTTATTTTAGACGAGCATCAAGTGTAAATCTGCCAATGGCAATGAGGTTCCGACAATTAAAAGAAACTTCAAAACAAACTGTTGGTGTATATAGATCTGGAATTCATGGCAGAGGACTATTTTGTTTACGAGACATTGAATGTGGTGAAATGGTTATCGAATATGCTGGCGAGGTAAATAAGTTTTTTCTTTACAGACAGACATATCTTATGCGAACTTACATATTTCCACTAATAGGGGATTCCACGATTTTTTGATGTTTGTATATGTTATAGTATTTTTAAATTCAGAAATTCCGTAATTTTTCCTTTTTTTAAAATTCGGTTTCTTATAGAAGAAAAAAAGGCAAATATTTGGTACCCAGCGTTTCCCGCCTTACGACGTAAGCGAACCTGGTGGTGGAGAACAATAGCATTATATCGTGCTTTCTCTCTCGGCAGCTGCTGTCACCAGAGGTTCTAAACTATTTGTTAATGTGTGCGGCTAAGGTTATATCGCTTTATATTTGAAAATTTCATTTTGTTCTTATTTTCTTTTGTTTTATCTTAAATTTAGTATATTGTAGTTATAGTTTATTAGTATTTAAGTAATTGCAAAAATAATAGCGTGTAGTCGCATAACCACTATAACCAAATACTCCAGTGGAACATTCTGGCAGTCACTGGTTTGATGATGGGAACGCCTGCTTACAGTGTCGGCCAATAAAAGAGAGCCGGGTTCGGTAGCGTCATCAAGCCCGGAAAAATCCGCGAGTTTTGAAAGTGTATAATATATTTTAGCATTTATAAAAAAGTGATAAAACATATAGGAAAGAAATTTGCGTGAATAATACAGTAATATAGGAAGAAATAATTATGTATATAATTTATATAAAAATTCTATATGAGTGGAATCCCCTATTGTCTACAAGAAAAGTGGTCATCTCGATGATTTCTTTAGCTAATGGATTTAGCAAAAAAAAACATAAAAAAATATTCAGTACATAGGGGCTGATTTTATTGCATATCAAAAAAGTTATTTGTTCCAGTGATTCTCAAGCAGTGGCACAAAATTACATTTTTTATAGGCTATAGGCTAATAAAATATACCATTTGCCATTTTTTAAAAAATGTAACTTTGTGCTACAGCTTGAGAACCATTGGAAAAAATAATTTTTTTGATGTGCAATGATTTTTTTGTTAAATCCACTTTTTTGAAACATCCTGTATAGAGTGAATTTATTATGTATGCAACACTTATTTTGACTTCAGGTCATACGATCAACACTTACGGATAAAAGAGAAAAATACTACAATTCTAAAGGAATCGGTTGTTACATGTTTCGAGTAGATGATCATTTTGTAATTGACGCAACGATGAAAGGAAATGCAGCTAGATTTATAAATCATTCTTGTGATGTAAGTGTTAAATTTCATATTTGTTCGTAATATCTGCATGAAGGACTTTTAGTAATGACTAGTTTTAATTTGATTCTTTTATTGCAGCCAAACTGCTATTCTCGCGTGTTGGAGATTTTGGGTCATAAGCACATCCTTATTTTTGCTTTACGCAAAATAATACAAGGTGAAGAACTGACATACGACTACAAATTTCCTTTTGAGGAAGACAAAATACCATGTACTTGTGGTGCTAAGAGATGTCGCAAATATCTGAATTAATGTGGCCTTTTTATGCAGTTTTGTAAATGAATTTCATGTTGTATAATGTACATTCCTAGTAATATTAAATAATTTTCTCTAATTATTATGATATTCTTCTATCTTTCCTATATAAAATTGAAACGATGTACACAATTAATGAATTACAATAAATTAATATGAAAATAAAAAATTTATATAAACTTTTTAGGGTGCAAATTGATATTTTTTTAATTTGATTTTTGAAAAAATAAAAAGATTTCTTTGCATGAGACATTGTCTACAGAGTGATTGAAAATAATTTTAACAAATAGCAGTGAGTATAAAGTATACTTTATACTCACTGCAAATAGACATTTTTTTAAATTATTACGCTTGAAAGAATTTTTTTCAAGTGAATTCTTTAATAATAATACGATTTTCAATGTTTTGTTTCACAGGGGATTAGAAACATTAAAATATATTATACTTGTGTAGGATTTTTTTTGTTATTGCTGTTTTGCTGGTATATAACTAATCATTTATATCTCGGTACAGTAAGTATATTTTATTTAAATTCACGTTCCGTAAATCCGTATGTTGATATTGTTGGTTCAAATGTTGCAAGTCGATTTTGACCCACGGCCCGCGAGCCTCGAGGCAACCTGCATCGTATCGTAGATGTAAAAGGCTCCGCCCACTGTCCTCCCGATCCCCGCACTGCACCTAACAGCGCTGCGACGGCCGTGAATTCGTTTCTTTATCTTGCGTGTTTTCTTCATTTTAGAGGATTAAAATTTATCCAAGTTCAATAGAGTTCTGCTGTTTAAAACGAATAAGCTTTCAGACTCCATAATTTCAGTTAGTTCTCTGCCTTTCGTGTTTACTTTATTTTCTGAAACTGATCTCGCACAAGAAAGATTTGTGTTAGTAAATAGTAAATCCTCCAACTGATTTAAATCGGCTATCCATGAGTTAAAATCTCCACATTTAAAAAGTGTTGAAGTTAACAGAACACTGGTGCCAAATTAATAAACTTAGTTTAAATATAGAGAAATGTTGCCTAATTTCTTATACTCACAAAATTAATAATATCCGCTATCGTTATCAAATACGTGCTAATGTACCTAGTATCTCTTAAAGATTTAGGCGTCACTACCTGTGCAACTTTTATTTTTTCTGATCAGTGGCGCACCCAGGAATTTGGATAGGGGGGTACACTATAAAAAAGACAAAAATTGTATTTTTTTAACATATATTAAATATTAAATACCCCAATTACAGAAGGCATTCTATTCTAGCACGAGATAGAAATTTGGACATCAGTGGGCGAACGACCGAGTGCTTGAATAGCTTTCTGAAATGAGTGTTTTATACTATTTTCTTTGTTTCGGCTTTCATTTACATTATTTATTTATAAAAATAATTAACCTTTTTCATTATAGGATATTTTTTATCGGGCCGAATCGGGCCAATCATTTGTAAAAGTTGAGGCGAGTCGGACTTTTAATTTTGGCCCGGCCCGAAAAATTGAGCTTTTCGGGCCGGGCCGAAAAATCTTATAATCTAATCAAATGCACAGTTTCCTTAAAATTTTAATGAAAATGGAAGGAGTTAAAATGGATCAAAATGTTTTAATAACAACATGCCTTACATAAATAAAAATATGTTATTTTACAAGAATGGGGGATTACACCATTTTTTTTTTTATATAATTTCATCTGAAAATATTTGGAAAACTAAGACTATTGATGAAAATCCGGTGAAAAAATTCCTATTAATAAGCGAGTTATGGTCTCCCGAATTTTGAAAAGATTGACGTGACGTCACATTTGTGTTTTTATATCAAACTGTTTTCATCATGGACCTAAATGTTCTTGAAATATATGCTATTTTAAGTTATATTTACATAAAAATAAATGAATATTATAACACTGTATAAGTCTACATACTTTATAATTACAGGTGTATTTAAATTATTAAGTTTAATGCAAGAAATTTATGTTAAAATAAAAACTGTTTGAAAACTGCTGTACAGGAATGTTAGCCCCTCCTTTCGAATTTGAATTTCTTAACTTCCATTGGTAGTAATCCCCACCTCCTAACATGCTATTTGTAATGCATGTATAGGTGGTCTCTCGGTCGCTAATCAAAATATTTTCATATTAGTGTCGAAGCGCTATAACAAAAAACCCTTTATTTCCGAAATATTTCAATTATACCATTTCATTTTTTTATTAATATTCGTTATTCAGCATATACATTCGTATTTTTTTACTATTTTCCTTTAATTCGATTGAGCCGTAATCCTCCATTCACTTGTGATATTATTATTGTTACTACTCGTATACTTAAATAAAAAACTGTTGTAGCCAGCACAATACCTTTCGCCATTTCCATTTTATGTTGTATAAATACATATTGTATTGCACCATAATCCATACCTCTTCTGGCGAGAGGTAAAAAACACGAGGGCTGTTCTCTTAATTTTAGACCGAGCCTAATATAATAAAACATGATCTTTCATTCTGAAATATTCTGTATGACTCTTTCTGTTGAGGCATACACTAGATCACCAGAATTAAAAATGGATAGTCCGGAATCCAAGATTGTTTTGTAAATTAAAATCTCGATGAGAATTGAGGCGCAGTGTAGTACTAGAAAAGTTTGGTATTTGTGCAAAATTGTAGAACATGTGAATACTAAAGCGTTAAACTTTTTGTTTCATACTAATGTATAGTTACATATCTAATATTGTGTGCAAAATTGACTAATATTACCACCAAGTTCATAACTGTTCTCATTTTTAAGTTTTTACCACAAAAGTTATAAATACCTGTATTTGGTTAAAAAGTTGAAAATATACAAACATTCAATTTTCATGTATCTCGTACTTCCAATGCCCTGATTTCAAATCATGAAACCGGAAGTCAATATCTCTTTTAGTTTTGTAGATATTCAGTCTCAAATATTATCTCAAAATTACCCATTTCTGGGCTAGATCTCTACCTAGTTTTGAATTATTGCCCCAAAAGTCAATATACCCCATGTTCAGACAAAAACTTTAAAATTTTCAAAAATCTAATTTTCATGTATACTACTCAGTGCACTGATTCTAAATTTTGAAACCGCAGGTTGATATCTCTTTTCGTTCTCGAGATATTTAGATTCAAAGTTTTGCATAAAAATGCCCATTTTTGGGTAATAACCCAAAAATGGGCCGAGATACGAATTTGACGACACCACCATTCGATTCTACGGATAAAAATATACAAGTATACCAATTTTCATAATTTTTGACTAACCGGTTCATTTTTTATGAATAAAAGTTTGAAAACCCTTGAAAACGGCCAAAATCTGAAAAAATAGCAAGGGGTACACCTTAGATTTTTGCGAGTTTTGGCCATTTTCAGTTATTTTGCTTTGGAGGCTGTATGCGGTATTCAAAAATGATGAAAATTGGTATACTTATGTAATTTTGCCCGTAGAATCGAATGATGATATCTCCAAATTCATATCTCAACCCATTTTTGGGTTATTACCCGAAAATGGGCAGTTTTGAGCAAAACTTTGAATCTAAATATCTCGAAAACGAAAAGAGATATCGACCTGCGGTTTCAAAATTTGGAATCAGTGCAATGAGAAGTATCTAGATACATGAACATTAGATTTTTGGAAATTTTGAAGTTTTTATCTGAATATGGGGTATATTGACTTTTGATTGTAAAGACAATGTTACGTATGTGTACGCATATTTAGAGCATTTGAACAACTGAGTGAATTTTTAGAAATTAAAGTCTTAAAAGAAAATTGTTATCGCGTTATTCTTGTATGAGTATTAATGAAAAACAAAAAATGTTTAATTTGTTCGAAAACTACAAGCAATTGAAAGATCATAATTTCATTATGTGACAATGATAAATATCAACAACAACTTTTTAAGTATTATACAAAACAATTTTATTTTTTTATTCAAAAAGGTTCATGTTTGAATACTTCATTAACTTTTCATGTATTTATGGTACTTACCTTTATATAAATATGATAAATTGATACTTACCTATCTAATAAAGGTCAGAAGAAATAATAAGTAGAAGTAAAGTATATACGAGTATATGTATATAATTTATTTTCTAAAATATATCTGTAAAATGGAAGATACTTCATATCCTTGAATTGTTGGTTGTGCGTTTCTTTTATTTTTTATATTTCAAGTTCATTCCTACTGTGTAACTCAAAAAGGTCTACATTTTTAATTATGCATGAGCAAGAGAATACTATAATGACACATTTTTAATTGAATATAATAAAGTAATAATAATTAATTTTCAGTGTTTATCTCTTGAAATTCTTTCATGCATAATTTTAACCAGTATCTTATTTATATAAACATGTATCAAGTTACTTAAAAATGTGAAAATAGAAATTTATTATTATAATATGATACAAATGCCTCCTACATTATCTATTTTTAGTTAATAAAAACAATAATTATTATATGTTTCACAATTAGACATTACCTTATTTAGATTATAGTTTAAATGGTAATAATTGAGTGTTTTATATAGTCATTATTTACAAATGTTTTACATTTTGTTTTATCTACACAATAAAAATTATTTAATATGTTTATGATCCACCCTATAAAATTTAAGAAAATAATGAATGCGATATTTTAAAAATGTTCTTTCCAAAATATGGTATATGTTTCAGTCAATGTCAATTGCCTTTTTTATACGTTTAGGACAGAGATAATTTTAATTGTGTACCTAATTGTATTTAATTAAAAATTGTTAAAATATGATTTTTTTGTAAAAATTAATATTTTACCTAACGTAAGTATACTTGTTCTTTTATATTACGTATACTGTAATTTATGGTATATGTACCTATGAAAATAAAATGGGGATAATCTTCTAGTCTCATAAGGGCGGTTAGAATTGTCATTTGCCCCTACTGACAAATGCAAATATTGTAAATGCAAAAAAAAAAAACAATGAATAAACAGCATGTATAGATTACACAATCATTTTAATTTCCCTTAACAAAATGTCAACGTTATAATATTCTTGTATATAATTTTTAATAAATAAAATTTCGCATGATTTATGTAGCTTTGAAAATGTTTTCTTTCTCTGTATATATTAGATTATAAAGAAAAGTAAAAATGAACACACTTAAAGTCGAAATTTTCACACACGTATCAGTATCAGTTATTCTGAGGTACGATGTTTAAATATAATCACTACGAGGATTGGATTTTTGATCATGATATCACTGCATTAACCGAGTGTCGAGTCTGGCTGTGTTGGCATTTAGCAAAGTAAGCAGTAAGCAGAAGAAACTGAAGTGGTACTGAAGAAGAGAAAGAAGTAGTATTCTAATCTGATGAAGTTAAGAACTGAGGTGTGAAATACTGGTAAACGCGGACAGTGGTGCCAAAATGAAGAATCCAGCCCTCGTACTAGATAACACAACAGTATCATTGAATAATAATGATGCCGCTATGTATGTTAGTAATGTAAATGTAGGTACTGCAGTGTGTTGAGTAAGCTAGATGAGTTGAGTTGAGTTGAGTTAAGTAAGAGCGAGATATCTGTTGACAGTGCAACAAGGGCGGCAAGTAGTGGCGTGATGAGCGGCGAAGCATGATGCACGTGGTACATGGATACGTGAAAGGAGACAGGGAAATAATAATAATAATAATAATAATAATAATGATGATTGATGACGCGTTGACTTTCAGCATTAACATTCAGCTTTCGATGTTGAACGTTCAGCTTGGAACTGAACTTGGTGCATTGCACGAGTGTGGTGTGACGAGGGTTTTGGCTGTGAGCTGTGGAAAGCACTTGCACTGGGCGGTGGCCATTCAACACTGACGTACGACGAAAGAAATTGAGTGCCAGAGTTGAAAGCTTCCAAGTTCAATAGTCGCATCAATTCAATCAAAACGAAATATTTGTTTTTATTACTCTTTCAACCATACAATTATACATTTATTCAATATGCCCATCTATGTTAACCAGCTTATGAGAAACTATCTAAATTAAATGCCGTTTACATATTGGCAAGTTGCAAATGAATATGTTTTGTTTTGTCGTCATTATCAGTTTTCGTTTTCGTTATCGTTACCGTTACCGTTATCGTTACTTCAGCATCCCAAAATTTTCCAATTCGTATACGAGATTGAATAGCGTGAAGATCTTATTGTTGTGACCAAATGAAATAAAATGAAACGCAAGCAAGGATTCAGATTCAGAGATGGTAAATAGATTGAAGAACGTTTGATTTTTATCTCTACGATATACTTTAGAAGTTCTAAGTGGTATGTACTAACACCATATGGCGTCACTAAATTATCACTATCTTAGAATGAACATTTGGGGATCGCTAAAGCTACAAGCAAATCCATTCAAACATCTCTCGCATTCTGGGATCAGTGCGTGTCTCAAAACATCGTACATTGTATTACGAAAGTATAAAACGGTACAACAAAACATCGGGAAATGGTCTTGCATGTGAACCAATATGTCTTCGTCCACCTAGATACCAGCAGTAGCACTGGCAATAATAGTATGTATGTAGTAGAATAGTAGTAATAGTAAATAACAGCCACGAGATTCTCATATGCAATGCGTACTTGTACCAGTATGTAGATGGACAAAGCATCGAATACATGCGCCCGGCATATGTATATTAAATGCATTACTTGATCAAGATACACTATTGTATCGTTTGTGTACTCACAAAAAACAAATTAAACTGATATATAAATGTCAAATCCCTGGTCTCACTAAACTGTATAAAATGCCCAAAGAAACATTTTCATATTAAAATCGTATTAAATTCTATTGTTATATCTTTATTATCATTAAAACAATATTATTGTTTATTATTAAAGGCATTATTTGCCCTTCTTATCCCGTATATATTACTTGTAGAAACTTGCATAATAATGAAAAATTCGAAGTATATTTATTATACATGATATTTTAAATGCTGTATATGGTATAAAATAGAAACGTGCACGTCCGGTTGCGGCGAAATGGTCATCCTGCGATGCGGCCTCCGTCCGTAAAGCCAAGGCCACACAGTGGGACGCATCGATGTCGCCGCAGCCGCGCCTGCGCGTGTCTGCTTCATGATTTATGTGGATGTGAGTGAAGGTTGCGCGCGCTGCACCGCTACTATTGCTGTTGCACGCGCACAACCACTCCGCAACCCTGAATGCTAATGGCGCGGTATTTATACCCGCAGTTTCAATTTATTTATTATTCAATACCTATTTATATTAAATCTATAAATTATAATTTTATAATGTTTTTTTATCAATTACTTTTGCGAAGATCATCACAATAATTTTAAATATAGGTGGACACCTTTTATTTGTATCAATGGGCGAACAAAAGGCAGACACGTGTGTACCCCGAAACAAAGAGTACCGCAGTGGGTTGGGTTCAGGCGTAGAACGGGTATGTTATGTAAGGCAGAAGAATAGAGACGCGTGATATTGTGGTGACGGTGTGTACTGGTTGGTTAGTAGTAGTAGTAGTAGTTTTTGTTGTCAGTGGTTCTAATTAAGGATTGAAAGTGACTGTGATCTTCTTTATAATGCATATATCATAAGGAATCTGAGTTTGACTTTGACATTACATTGCAGTTGCAGAGCCACTGGAATCATTTAGTGGCATCGTCATATCGTTATAACATCCAAGTATCATCTACATGTTATGTTACAAGTGTGCGTATAGTATAGGTATGTATTAGATAATATAGTGATACTGATATCATAACGAAATGACTTGTAGATGACTGATGTGTACGGCCGCTACAGAGTGGACCGTGATACGTAACAAGTGAGTCGCGTGTTGCGTTCATTGGAAACGGGGCTTGGGCAGATCTTAAGTGGAATATATTTATTACGCATAGATATAGATAATTAAATAAGTGAGATACTAAGTGATTAACTAGAGATGATAGTTAGTGTTGCGTGATATGACCTGGACACCAGTCGACCAGTCGCGTATTGGTGACGTACAGAGTCCAACGTGAACGTGTAAGCGAACTATTGCACATAAGTGCCTGCCTTTTAGTTGTTATTATAACAGTTCGTGTAATGTTCCATAGGGAAGGCACATAGCTATTCAACAGCTACCACTGTGCCTACACCATACGCTGCATATATATGTATCACAGTAAACGTTCTTGAGTCTATAATATTTATATTGGTAGGTAGAATGTTCATGTCAATGTGAAATGTTAAATGTTTATGTAACAATGTATTGTATGTATGTATATGCCACCTGCTTTCTCGTATTTTACACTATAAGTTCACAACTTAAAAATACAATCATGTAAACAATATCATACGAACACGAGTATTGAGTAATTATTGAATGTTAATTATCACTGATTTGAGTATTTGTAACTCATAACTACAACATATAGTGTAACATACAAACAGGTGTAGGAAATACTTGAAGTAGGTATGTGTGCGAGCGTTGATGTTAGTATGTATATGTGTTGTGTTTCATGTATGAATACAATATTTTACCTGTGTGTGATTCTACCAGAATTAGCTAAGGTTCTGCAGTGATTCGACTGTTTGCCAAAGGGCTGCATAACCTAGTATGTACTGTAAATTATGTACTAGGACTAAAGCTAATAGAAATAGTAAAGGGGGCTAGAGTCGCGTGTGGGCTATGTGGGCGTCTGCCGTAGCCGTCTGGTCTCTAGCACTGAACGCTATCCGCCTCTCCGCTGAGTCGAACGCTGCGGTCAAGGTGGCTTGGGAGTTGGTGGCGCTGGCGAATGTTCATGTCTCTACTGAACGATAATGTGCGGCGCAGACAGCAGCACGGCCACCGTAGCGATGATGGTGAACATGGTAAAGATGATCAGGCAAAATCGGTCCACGACCATCGCAGCGAACTTCCAGTCGCTTATGACCTCGGCTTCCTCGTCAGCCTTCTTCATGCGACTCGTGATGAACTGTAGTTCGCGCAGGATGTTCTGGAGTTCGCGCTGCGTGCCCGAACTCGGCAGCGCCCCTGAATCCTCGATGGTGGTGGCACGCATGAAGCCCGAACCCAAGTTCGTCGTCACCGTGGCGTTGTTGCCCCCCGCTCCTGTCGTCACGTTCCGAAAGTCGTCGTCGATGTCTAGTACGTTCGCCAGCAGACTTTTCGACGATCGCTCTTTCAACTCCAGCTCCTTCATTCGGCTGTTCATTAGGATCGTTTTGCGCGTTATCTTCTTACCAGGCCTCGACATGCCCAGTATCCACGGCAACCATTGTAAGAATACGGATTTAATCTGTCATTAATACAACACATTAACATACAAGTCTGAATATTTCAAACAGGGCATACGAGGGTGGATTAAAAAGTTCGCGGCCAAACACAGAGAGGGCAACGCTAGACGCACAATTATTTTTTGTGAGGTTATGTGAACTGTTATTAACCCAGACCGAAATATAGTTAAACATCGCATTCTGCGAAGAGGGTCCCTCGGCTTTGATGGTTGATAAGACATCGTCCGACTTGCTCCGCTATGAAGCTGAACTTTATATGTATGGAAAGATTTGTTACTACCGAAGAGTCCACTATCAGCCTGAATCAAAGCAACAGTCGAAACTGAAAGCACATAAGTTAACCGCTTCCCAAAAAAGTCAATGTACAAGTTAAGGCACGTTTTTTTATTCAACAGAAAATTAAGCGCTGAATTCCATCAAATTTTAAAATGACGTCATCGATGGATTTCAGATGTAACCGATGAAACAGCGCAGAGTCATTTTACGAACTCTCTATTGAAAATGCGCTTGAAATTTAAAAATGGCGGAATTATTTTTAGTCAGAAATTTGTTTCAAAATTTAGTACAATATACAATTATAGAAGAAAAAATACCATTTAAGTTTAATATACTTCATTTCACGTAAGAAAATAGTAGACGGCGTGCGTTTGAGAGCCGATCGTTTTTACATGCATTAAAAAATAATTTAAATTCGTGAAACTAAAATTTGTTAATAACAAATATTTTTATATGTAAAAATATAGGAAACCTGAATATTAAAAATTACAACAAATCATGGTTTAACATTACTTAACTCTGTAGATTTAATTTAATAAATGACAACTAGCAGGTGATATTTTTTTTCGTTTTTGTGAACTTGATTCCAATGCTATTTTCTTCAACATAAAATTGCAATCCATTGTGATATAACTGTAACATTTCCATTACAATGTATGTATGTTTCGCGAATTAAACACTCTTGTACTGCAATTATTTATAATCCGCAATAAAATTTAACCTTAATAACATAAATGGCATTTACCCCCACCACGAATTCAGCGAAAATTTGAAAATCCATCGACTCTTCAGTTCGATGGATATGATGAGTAAGCGAATGTTTCATTGCTGAATTTAAAAACTTGATACATATTCAATCTAAAATTCATCAAATAATTTAAGAACTCGCTGATGGATATGCGCAGTAAGCGCATTATACATCAATGAATAAAAAAACATGCCTTTACTCAAAAAAAAGTGACTAATGCCAGTGTACATAACCTCACAAAAAATAATTGTGTCTAGTGCTGCCTTGTTTTTTAGGCTGCATACCTTTGAATCCACCCTCGTAGTGTAGTATAGTATAGTTACCCATTGCGGCATCTCATGTATATCTGCCGTTCGATGATGGTAGTTTAAGACGACAACGGTCAAGACGACTGACGAGGCCACCATGAACATGATGCAGTTGAAGTAAGTGCCTGCAACAGTTGTCATGTCACGCGGCCGCCCCCGTTCATCCTCAACCACACTTAAGCACGGCATGTGCATTCACCGGCGCGCACCACTACATGGTACAGTAAGTACAGTACAAGTACAGACAGTCCATTACAGAAATATAGAGCGACAGACAGACACCAACAATCAAATCAATCCACACATAAGTTTAAGTAAGGTAAGGTAGTAAACACCCACAACCACATACTCATTTGATTTCACAATGACAATTGACACTGACACACACACGCATTTCATAGGGATCAGAATATATCGTCGCGTTCAAGGCAAAACGGCCTAAGCGCCAAAAAATCGTAATTTGCGATTTTGGTACCGTTCGATAGATTGGCGCAACGTGCATCTATTAAACAATGTGGCATAAGTACGAAAAAATTATTTAAGTAGATATTTCACTTTGAAGTTGCGCAAGCGACAATCACAATTTCAATACGCAGGCGTAAAATGGCATAAGCTCCATTTCTACCTAGTTTCTTATGGGTGAATGCAGAGTGAAATGGCCCGAGTTAATGATGTCAAAGTAAGTGTTTTAAAAATTATTGTTATCATTGTTTGCTATTATTCATTTTAGTAAAGATCAAAGTTTTCTCATAGTATATTTTTATAATAATACAGATTCAGTATTTGTTACAAAACTTGTTTAAACATTCTGTCGCTTGTGCCATCGACCTGCAAAAAATCTGTTCGGGTACAACCGACAATCTACATGTTAAATTCATATCTCAAACTATCGGCAACAATAAGTCATTCATTATTTGTTGCTTTCACATTTTAGTTTTTTTTCAATATTTTATACTTTGATGCTGGTAATTAATTAAAGTTCATGTAATGATAATCACAGATTATTATGTTTTTCCGCGTTCAAAATATTAGCGCTTAAGTCATTGTCCCGAGGCCAGAAAATCATTGAATTAGCTCTTTCGCTTCCATCAGCACTTGAAAATAATGATTTGATGGAAGCACTGAACAATGATGTATTATTTTCCGATGCTCATATAGTAGAATACTTAAAAAGTTTATGTGAATTAAATGTTACCATCAAGATATCATCAAGAATACTTGTGTTTGAAGTATGTGTCTTCTGTTTCTGATGAATTAGATAAGACTTGGAAGATTATTAGATATAGTCATTTTATTTCATATCCAGTCCTGCCTGGTAAAGTAACTAAAGTACAAAACATCAGAGTGATAGTTTTTATTTTTATTAATTTTGTCTGAATTTTGATGTTTGGATAATTATATAAGCGCAATATTTTTATACTGATATGTTTAAAAAAAGTTTATTAAATAAAATATATTCTAATATGTATTTCAAATAAATCCTTTAACAGTTCTTTAATAATTACAATTACAAAACGCCGTTGTCCGTCTAAATTATCAAAAATTAAAATGGCCTATCTTCGCGCAAGCAACATTTGCGATCAAAACTTACGTTAATGTAATTGTCTTAACCGACATATAAATTTGGCATAAACACCACATAAACGAAGCATTTGGCATAAGTGCCAATCAGACAACATATTTCTAATTATCATGCAGTTCTTTAATTTATATTTACATTTAAATACACACAAAAATTCAGAAAAAAATCTGCTTACTTTTAATGCAGTTAAGACATTAAAAATATATTTGTATAAAAGCGCAGACAGTTTTTTGTGTCTCCTGGCTTATTATGAAAATGGCGCTTGTGTCGTTTTGCCTTGAACGCGACGATATAGAAATAGATGAACGATGCTTGCAGTCTACACTGAGTATGTAGATGTAACTACACCACTCTACTTTTACTAAGGATGGTGGATATTGCTACACTACACAAACGCATAGGCAATTGCTACTACTACACAACATATCCAGATGTAAAAGTAATATGAAATAAAACAACACTTGTATAGCATTACGGAATTTGACAGGAACACAAATATCAACTACAACGCATAAAACATTGTATGTTTAAAAATTCACACAGTTTGATGTCGCACTACGTAATCGTACCCTCCTCAGAAACATCTAAATTGAATATTATAAGGACTGTTTCACCAAAGTTTAACCGCGACCGCGTCGCGGTGTCAGTTTAGCCAGTCCGAGCAGACTGCACTGCACGTTATGCACAGATCAACCTGGCTCGGACATACTCCTGACTCACCAATGGATTACGTTTACTGCACAAGTGCAATTCACTTATTGTATCATGTTTAATACACCGATTAGTTTTAATTTATTTTATTTAGTTTTTCAATAAAAACGTATCAGGTTGCAGAGATTAGATGGGATGAAAGTTACAGACAAATTAGGATAGCAAAGCAGTTCATTGATACTATGTTATGTATACACAAACAACGTACTTGTCCAGCATACTGATGGTTAGAATGTTTACAAAATACAAGCTATGGCACCAAGTATGTTGCTGTGTGTAGCAGTAGCAGTGTTCATAAATGAGCGCGAATGTGAATGAAATGAAAATAGAAATGGCAGCAGAGTGTGTTGCGTAGCCCGTAGCGCAATGTGTGCTGTAGGTTCACCATCATCAGCGTTCAAGTAAGTAGGAGTATGTAAACACATAACGGAGTATAATGTAATGTAACGCAACAATTAGCAAGTTAAGTATAGTATGTGTGTACATACGTTGGGTTGAGGTTATGTGAAGAGGCATGGATGAAATGAAATGAAGACGAAACGAAGGTTGCGATGTGAATGATAGTGTAGAAAGGAAAGGTAATGTGTTTTAGTGTGTTAAATAGTAAAGAGTATTAAGAAATGACGCGACATTCGTTACCGGACATTCAGTTCAGTTCAGTTCAATTCATTTCATTTCAGTTTCAGTCAGAGTTGAGTAATCAGTAGCGTTTTGAGTGCGTGTCATTTAAGAATTGATTTAGTCATTTCAAGTAGATTACCTGCATTCGTGGGGTGGGGTAGGCGTAGGTGCTTGCTAAGTTACCGTTAGCCCCAGGGCCCCAGCTCGGCCACTGGCCACTGTGCGTGGCGAGTGGCGAGTGGCATTTTGGCGCGTGGGCATTCGATCCCACAGCAGCAGCTGTGCTGTGGCTGTGACTTCGACCGGGAACCACCAGCACCACCTTCACCTTCACCTGGCTTCGACATCGACAATAAGCGCTCGCCACCACTGAATGCACCACAACTTTAACACAAACATACAACATGTTTGCCGTTACATTAGCCACTGTCATTCACAACAGTTCATTTAGTTAATAGTATACTTAATTCATTGTTCAGTTTAGTTTCTTATTTATTGTTAAGTTATATATTAAGGTTAGTATGCGACCACTGCATACCAATTTTACGAGGAGGTAACGAGTCATCGACAGAAATAATAAACAAGTACAACACAGTAAGTAGGAAAAGTAAACATGTCAACAACAAAACATACAGATAAAGATACTCCTAGTGGGACAGAGCCATTTGATACTTGGAGGTGGAGGGTGTACATGGCGAGTATTTATGTGAAATATAAGAGTAGTCCATAGAAATTTAGTATCAAGCAAGTTTATATATAACATGTGTGTTTCAACGGGCACTCGGGCACTTTGAGCAGTTGGTAATAAATAGTATCAGACAAGTTAGGTCATTTATTATTAAACGTCATCAGCTCTTAATTCAAACTTGACTGTATCTGTTACTATTAGGCACCTCTACCCTAGTTACATTACACAGCGCCTCCGTTGCCCGTCTTCGGTTATGTAAGCACTGATCGATTGATTACTAACTACACTCTAAGTTATGTATTAATATCAGAGTCAAAGAGCGTGAGGAAAATGCTAGTTTGCGCGTCCTCTGGACACCGTCCTGCAAAAAGGACACTGTTTAAATACAAGAACACAAAGAAACAAATAAGCAGAAGTTCACATCGATGTTGGAATTGATGGATACACTGGTACAAAGGTACATGGAGCGTGGTGCGTGGAACAATCAGCATATGGGGTGGGAGTCATAGTAGCAGTGGGTTAAGGAATTATGTATAATTAGAAACTGTATGAAGAGAAAACGCACGGACACGAGGGACGTTACCGTGCGATGTAAATGTAAACGTGACGCACGTCACCAGCATTATTCATGTTCACAGCGATTATACTTATATCAGCTTGAGTTTAGTTCACATTTTAAATGGTAAAATGCCTGATAATATTTTGAATGATTGTTCCGCTTTAGCTTCGGCATACACCCCATCCCAAACATAGTAAGAAAAAGCAGACTATATAGTATAGTAGGTAATTGGCAAAGAGTTGAAGTGCTGTTTCATTCTGAAGGCTTGTAAGCCCTTGGAAGTGTTGTATCCCCGTGAGGCGGGCGTGCGCGCAACGGAGCTGAGAGCAGCCACAACTGACAACTACCCTCTGCAGCCCGGTTACTGATACTGATTTGCTTTTGATGCTGCAGGTACCGTACCATCATGCATATGTGTTTTGCAAATAAAAATACAATTAATATAGAATGAAGGAGATGCCGTGTCATGTCAAGTGGCTAACCTATCAGGGGCACTGCGTCCGAGGTCTGGGTTAACACGTGAGCCACCAGCAGCGAGAATACAGTCTGCGAGAGCAGTATAGTGACACCTGCAACAAACAAACCCAAACCTCGCTCGGTCTGACTGCCTGGGCTTACTGTTACTGGGCTTTATAATAACGTAGAGCAGAAGCAGAGAAGAGTAACTTTATCTTTATTATTATAAGTAGCCGCCTAAGTGTTGAATACACCCCTCCGTACCGTTCCAAGTACCATGAGCATGACACGGGAAACGGGACACGTAACACGTACAACGTGATGTATCTGCATGTTGTCCTGTTATCCCTGTGCTGTTACCCGTTATCGTTTCGGACCCCGTCCCGTCACTAATCAAAGAGGAAATGTTTGTGCCTCGCGTCTCGCGACATCGTGACCACTCAACAACAATACAAAAACAAAAAGTTGCGCCGCAACCGCTACATGCTGCAGTGCCCGCACAGTGCGACAGAGGGAGACATCACTTCGATTTCTGAAACAGCACTCCAAAGGAAAACGCGCGCGCAGCCAAGTCTTGCTTTTGCTTAGCTCTTTGCTGGGCGGAAACATTTCTTCTTTGATTGCATCGAAACAAATCATAATACAAAATCAAATAAACAATCATAATCATGATAATAATCTATTGAAAAGCTGAATAATTGACTGAAAATTCAGTTGTATATAACATGATGTTATATGCTAACTGAATAAGATTAAGATATAACATGATGTTACATAGAACATGACGTACAAACGCGCGCGAACACAACAATCACATATACACAATAAAACAGTCATGTCAGGCAGTACTGAGGATTATGTTAGCGCAGGCAGGTCAGACACAATGAAACGGTCGTGTACCTAACAGAGGAATGGCGTCAGATACTTGGGGCAAGGTTTCTGCCACGAGGTTCAGGAACACAGTCAACGAGAGCAAGATGGTGACTCCTGTAACAGAACACAGCTTGAACATTGTAGATGGCCCGTATGCGTGTCACATGTGGACCATTACGCAATGAAAGCTCTAGATTCGGACTAACGGCAAACGTAACGCAAACGCAAACGCAACATTGGCATTCTCCTCTATCACATCGAGTGACACTGTGCCACTGTGACACTGAGACAGGTGTTGTTGGTGACTTGTGAGACTGAGATGTGCTTTTTGCTTTCAACGTTCATTACTTACCGTTACCATACCATCAGTTCAGTAGTGACGTGAGTTTGTGGAGTGATGCTCTGGGTACTGGGTAGCAGTAGCAAATGAGACTAAGACGAAATAAGCAGTAAGCGAATATAAACCGCAACGTATACGCGATACGTCCTCATTCTGATTCTGATTCATGTTGTAATGGTTGGTATTTGTTTGATGTCATGTACTCTGTACTCTGTAGTAACAGTTAGTTGATGACTACTGGGGCTACAGGCAGGTGGGAGACAAGGCGACAAGGCAAGGCATATGGCAGAGGGCATTTGGCATTGCAAACAATTACGGGAGGTTGGTTGGTCGATCGGATCATTCATGCGGCGACAGCGGAGCTCGTGCAGCGTCTCTGGCTACCCTCCAAGTATCAATGTGACTTTCCCGGACACAGGGTCGATACACTAAGAGGAGGGCTTCAACATACGATGCTCCCAGAGGTGGGCGGCCGGCGGCCTTATGCACTGCATAGCATTGCATACCTATCAGTGGTACTGCATCGGACGTGGTTGGTATCTTTTCGGCTACTAAGTTGAGAAATACAGTCAATGAAAGAAGAATGGTGACACCTGAAATTAAGATTTTGAATTTTGAACGTAATCTTTATTCACCGCAAACACTCAACATCTCGTATCTGTATCTGTATATAATTCAAAATTCGGCGAACGGCAAACCTCACGATGTCGAATTGTCGATGCGCAATCTTATCAAAACGCGGAGACACACAGGTACGTCTCGTGATCGTGATAGCAGTGTTGTAAAGCGTTGTGAGAGCAGAGGGACAATACATATATGTATCTACTTATCCCACGGTTAAGGAAAGTGCGTATAGTCGTATAGACGAGAATGAAAAATAATGTCGGATTGCGACTATGAACCGCGTACTGCGGGCGATATGATTGATAACTCGTACTTGACTCGTCTGACACAAAATAAGAACGATGCAGAACACCAGTGACAACAGTGACATAGTGATAGCGAACTACATAACTGAACATGTACCTAGCGTGAGCTTCTCGCCCGAGTCTGGTGGCAGTGTAAACCCCAGCAACGCCATGGAAGATATGAGCACGCAAGGAACTATTAGATTAAAGAAGTAGTATAGCGTTCTTCGCCGGATTTGAATGGTGAATGTCACGTCCACGTACGGCTCCGGGCAGCACTGGTACACGATGGTATTCTTCTTCCCAGGCATTCCTGAAACATCACCATGTACCTTGCATTAACGACTTACACAAATTCAGACATCACTGCATTCATATTCTAATTCACAAATTATCTTTACTATATAATACGAGAGTAGTTCACTAATTATTGTACCTAACATAGAAAGAAACCTCTGGGGCGTTTGAAACAATTTCATTTTGCAACATAATCTTCAAATAGGTTCATTTATTTGATGTATCTACATTATGATAAAGGACCTTGATGCTTTTGAGAAAAAAAATCATTTTCTTGTTCTGCCAGCCACTCATAATCCGAAAAATGTGTTCTTCGTAAATGTTCCTTCAACTTAGGAAATAAAAAATAATCGCTGGAGGCCAGATCTAGAGAATAGGGTATTCTGTTTAAAAATTTCGAAACCAGATGTGGATGGCAGTCATTCAAACACATCTCTTGCCTGATAAGCCGTTAGGCACCCAACAGAGACTTTTTAAGAACCAATTCGTGTCTATTGAAAAACCACATGTTTCTTCTACAAATTTTATTGTAATCCTTCGATAATTGAGTACCATGTCGTGGACCAAATCAACATTTTCTTTGATCACGACTGTGTTCCGTGCTTCCGCACCTGATGTATGTTTACAAGACTCTCTCCAAATTAAAAATTTCGAGACCAGTTTTTAATTACTTTATGAATTGCTTGAGGCGATAAACCCTTTTTGCAGCGATACGTTATGATATCTCATTTAAATTTTATCCATTTTTGAATAAACGCTTTGGACTTTGGGTGCAGTACTCTGAATAAATGAGAAGCCCATATTTTTTATTATTTGTCGGTCAAAGGCTACTAAATTAGGGAGAATAATTCGTGAACTGCCCTCGTACACAATTTAGAAGGCCCTTTGAGAATTAGAATATTGTTCGGGCGCGGATATCTGGCACATACCTATCAAGTACCATTCCCCATTTGTAATGAAGTCCGACAAATCACCGCCTTCTTCGGAGTTGAGTACTAGGTCCAACTGAACAAAACCTAATCATGTAACATGGTACGAAGACACACTGAGCTGACATACTCGCTCAGTGTATAAATTGTCTATATGTTATTTATAAGTCGGAAACTATAAACATGCACAGGACACTACATTGTGATTTAATTATTTCACGTGACAGATCTACATACATCTACATAACATCATACGTAATTTATGTGCGTTTTGCGGGGTATCAGATAAATATTCATTTCAAATTACAAAGGGGACTAAATTTTCTACAATGATACGCACTAATAAACATGTAACGTAGAAGGTACAAAATACTATGGACTCGTGTAATATACTTTAACAGTTGTTGGCGATGTCATTTTGAGTGAAAAATGTTATATTACCATAGGTCTGATCTCGTCTCCTACTTGAAGATGACCCTAGAGATGTACATTTTAGTCTCGAAGTGACATTTCAATAAAATGCACCGTTTTCCAGACAATTGGTTTTAAAAAAACAAATTATTTGGTGATATTACCGGAATTATTTAACTAAATATAAATAAATAAATATATCATCACGGCATATTACCCATTTCTGGGTGTGCCAGTATCTACAACACATGTAGACATCGGTAATGATGACGATATATTTTACCGTGTAGACGCTTACCAAGCGTCACCTCACGGGCACTTATAGCTGGTGTGGAGAGTGCACCACAGGGGTCACTTTTGTGCCATTTAAAATTGGAAATATTTGGCGTCGGTCGGGATCGAACCCGGTTCCCCCAAGTTCGCGACCAGACACTCAGGCATGCGGTCACGGGATCCCATGAATTATTTAACACGATATTTTTTTAAAAATTAATAAATAAGTTTCTATGAACAATAAAACAAAACCTAAACGTAAATTATGTAAACAAACTACAGAAATTTATTGAGAAAACTTCTATTTATAATGATCATCATTTATCAAGAAAACAATGATTTTGAATTTTATACAAAATATTACATTTTAGTAGTTTTCTGCCATTGTTTAACTATAATTTAAATTAATATTAAAATTTAGTATCAAAAGGACTAGATTATTGAAAATTTTAATAAATATTTTACAAAAAAAAAAATCATTACAAAGACCGAAAACTTTGCTTACCTTCAATTATATCGAATACGGTTCAATTTATCAAATGTTAAACGTACCTTTTTTCTTAAAAATTGAAAGGCATTTCAAATGAATTTAAAAAAATCATTAAACCCTAAGAACAAAAAGTTTCTGCTGTTTTTACCCCCACTTTTCTTCAATAACCAATCGAGAAATGTCGTAAAAAAATTTGAATAATTTACAAAATAATGTCCTCATCTTATATGATGTAGCAAATGTGAGCATAAAACGTTTAATAATTCTAAGGACATCTTCAAGAGGTTGGTACTCCTGTAGGAGACGAGATATATATGTTAATATTATATTTTCTCTTAAAATGACCTCGCAACAATCTGTTAAAATTTGTTACACTAGTCCTGAAATACTCTATATAAACCAAAGATTCGGGACATAAAGTATCGCTCACATTATAATTTTTTGTAATTACATGACAAAAGGCAAAATAATAATCAAATATTTTATAATTTCCAATTATTCTATTTTATCTAATTACCAGAATATTTAATTATGTGGCTACAGAATATAACTAAGACATTTTGGAATAATTATATTAACATAGTGTATTGAATTTGCTCGCATAATGACAATTATCGATTTCAACAATTTTCAATGTCATTACTAAATAAATAGTAATATAGGTAATAGTTCCAAGAATTGTTTGCATTAGTAAGCGTATATTGCAAACAACATCGTGTTAAAATAGGTGTAATAGCGGCGTAAATACATATATTATTTACTTGCCACGTCTGGTTTGGGATATTTTATCAAAAAGCAATTACGGAGATACAAAGAGTACTGCAATACTGGTTAGGATAAAAAAAAGGTACACATTAAACAGCGTCAGTTGAAACATATAGTATTCTCCACGTAATAATGGCATTGCGTAATAATATTTCGTTCATATGTACATAGGTAGTTCAGAAATAGAAAAATATTTCAATTCGCTCTGCTGACACCTACTAGGAAACTATCTTTTTCTGCATAAAAAGCTCACATCCAGCTAGCTCTAGCCCTTTTTTGGCTTTATTGATAAATCAAGTAAATCAACACCAAACAATGAAATGCTAAATATACATGATGATCATGCGAGAATGAACCAGTAATTATCTCCAAATTTGCTATAGGTAATATAGACAATAATATCGTATCAAGAAGCATTCTGATACTTCCTCTTCCGGAGTATGTCATACCAACTTTTAAATTTCAAATGGAAAATAACATATTTTTTATATTTTTGAAAATTACACAAATAGTGCAGCAGCGGAAATACTCCTTCTACAGCTAGCACAATCTATGTTTAACATGGACAACTGGTCGTCGCATGCGAATGCGATTAATGCCTGATATACTGGCATTTTAACGACTACACATTTAGCCGGCCAGTAGATTCGAACCGAGGAACCTCAGATTCCATCAGATCATGCAGAGACACAGCGCTTTAACGAGCACGGCCACTGCACCGGCATGTAGACTTTGAATAAATAAATAATAAACTTCTAAAACACACATTATACAGACTGTTTCAAAGAAAGTGTAAAAAAAATTAAGGGCATATAATACTGTCAAAAATGAGTAAAAAAAAGCGTAACCAATAAAGGCCTGATCTTCAACTGTATCCGAGATAAATGAAAAATCGAAGAAAAACTGACAATGATAGTGATCGAACAAAATTTTGTCTGTCAGTAAATAGACTATAAAAAAAAAACAATAAAATTTTATATGAAATATTTTTCTCAATTTCTAATAGTTACGAAGTTATATGAAAATTAAATATCGGCCATTGTCGCCACAACATTTAAATTAGTACAAAAGCACATCTAAGATGACCTCTGAAAGGTAAACAAAAAGTCTTATTTAATTAAAGTCGTAACTCTTATGGCCGGTTTCATAATAAATATAAAGTCACTTTAGTTTTAAAGTTTGATCTAAAAGTAGATAAAGCGTTTCATAATTTCACGTTAAGTTAAAGTTGTCAGTTTAATTATCTTTTAAAAAGGTATTTAAACCGACAACTTTCACTTAAAGTGAAATTATAAAACGCTTTTTTCACTTTTAGATCAAACTTTAAAAGTAAAGTGACTTTATATTTATTATGAAATCGGCCGTTATAGTTTTCAAGATAACAGAGGTAAACCCCGTAAAACTCATTTTTCACTGCCTCATATCTCGGAAACTTTTAAAGATCGGACCTATGTTGATTAAGCTTTTTTTACTCAATTAGGTCAGTACTATGTGCCCTTAAAATTGTTTACTTTCTTTGAAACAACCTGTATGTAGAAGCAACAAGATTATAATAAATTTCAGAACCGCAAATAAAAATTACAGTGGCAATTGATGAACTCAAAACAGTAAATAAGTATACTGTGATATTAATTTAACCAAGGTATACCAGCGCGGGAATTCGCATAGGATTAAAGCACATGTTCGAGAATCAATTACGACACACGAAACCACGTGGATTTGTGTTCCATTAATGAAAAGTCTCGTCGAATAGACTATAAGTTGACAATTTGAAATTATTTCAAAGCAAAAAGAAATTATTTGAATTACGTATGTCGTCAAGAACTATTCGCTTTTTATTGCGCAATGCCATTCTTTCGCGGAAGAAGAAGAATACTGTAAAAACAGCGATACATGCTCAGGCAGAGTATAAGGTAATTAGAAAATGCTGACATACATACTGGCAGAAAAACTTAATACACGTAACAACACTTCATCCGATAATAACAAACTTCTAAAGGTTAACCTGGAGGAACAGGGCTTTTTTGGAAAAATATTATTCGGTTAATTTTGAAGTGAAAATTATTTAATGACATAAAAATGTAGTGAAATGTATGCCATTTAAGTTATGTTTGGAAAATAATGTATAAGAGATGTTGACCGCCTTCAACGATACACTCTTTCACTCTGCCTTTGAAGTTCTCCTACACTCTTTCCAATGTTTGCTGATCAATCAGTTGGAACTCACGACAAATCGCATCTTTAAGTTCCTCTGATGTATGGGGTTTGTCCACATAAACGCTAGATTTTAGGTAACGTCAGAGGAAGAAATCGCACATGCTGAAGTCTGGAGAACGCGA
This sequence comes from Ophonus ardosiacus, assembly GCA_943142095.1. Classification (NCBI taxonomy): domain Eukaryota; kingdom Metazoa; phylum Arthropoda; class Insecta; order Coleoptera; family Carabidae; genus Ophonus; species Ophonus ardosiacus. Next base: position 42,398,329 of record OW964833.1, on the reverse strand, counting down.
AAATCAAGGAACATCTCCAAACCGGGAAATAAGACGAGTGAGCAAGTCCATGGATATTCTTGAGCGGTGCTTATTTTTTGAGGATGGTAAGAGTATAGCGACAGTAAATTCTGAACGGTACACTACAATGATCAGAAACTTTTTCCTACGAGAGGTGCGTAGGAGGAGACGAAATTTGGTTCCAACAAGATGGTGCAACAGCCATACTGCAAGAATATCCATGGACTTGCTTCGGTGTATCTTCCCCACTCGTCTCATTTCGCGTGTATGTCGACAAACCCCGTACATTAGAGGAACTTAAAGATGCGATTCTTCGTGAGATCCAACCATGGGCGCCTAGACTTTTATATAAGGTAGATCGATTCTTTTTATAAATAGGCAAATTATAAAGAATATTATTATAATAAATTATACAAATTATTTTAAGTAAACGAAACTAAAATAGACCATCTAGCTATAAATATTTCAAAAAATATTACAAATATAATAATAGGGCTGACGCAAGAATGTTCCTATATATGCCTTCTTAGTTTTAAATTAAAAGAATATTGTTTTTTAAAATAGCCAGAAATTTGAAAATATCTCGAAATATCCATTAGATATTATACAATTAATTACTTATTAAAATTTGTGAAATATTTTGCAAAAGTCACGCGATCTGAAACAGTATGTGACGTCAAAGTTCATACAGGTTAATATGTGAAAATTATCGCCTTATTTTATTTATAAATAATTTAGGCAATGTACAAGCTGTTTTCCTATTGGCTATGACTGACGAGATATATGTACTTTGACGTCATAGTAGTGGGGGGGTTGTTTTTTGCGTCAATCTTTTTATTTAATTATTTACAAAAATAACAACAAATTATTATTATTTTAAAATATCTTTCAGAACTCATATTATAAATTGGAAAAATTATTATTGTTATTTCTATGAAAAAATTGCCTAAACTTTAATTTAAGATACTTTTTTTAAAAATGTTAAACCAGCTCATTAATTATTTAAATAAAAATTGCAATCTTCTCGAATCTTATCCAAATTTATTAATAACATGTTGTACTAACTTGTCTTTGTTTTCATTAATTTCTTTCCTGTGAACATTTAATAACAGATAGTAAAAGATTTTCTATTAAAATATAAGAAAAATGTCGTTATCAATAATTATTAAAAAATACATAATACATTGAACAGCAAAAAATAATTACTTATATTTAAAATAAATGAAAGGAGGGGTTCGTCGACCCGTTCGAATGTGGGCGCCCATGGATCCAACTGATTGATCAGCAAACATTGGAAAGAGTGTGAGAGAACTTCAAAGGGAGAGTGGAAGAGTGTATCGATGAAGGTGTTCAACATCTCTCAGACATTATTTTCCAAACATAACTTAAATGGCATACATTTCACTACATTTTTGTCAATAAATAATTTTTCACTTCAAAATGAAAGGAATAATATTTTCCCAAAAAAACCCTGTTCCTCGTGGTCACCCTGTAGATACAATATTAAAGAAACAAAGTTCATAATTTAACCCAAATTTCAATGAATTTTTGATACTCCAGATTTCAGAAATAACAGTTAAAATAAATAAATCTCAAAGAGAATTTTGAAAATACAGGGTGTAATAGAAATAAGTACATTAAATTTAACCAGTGACAGATTCGTCGAGATTAACAATATTTCGCGGGTCTTGAATAGCAAGGTTCTAAATGCAAGTTTTTGTTAAAATGAAATTTTTGTATGGCTAGGTTCTAGCACCTATATTCTATCTCTTTTTGGTATTAGTTTTTAGATATTGTTGTCTGTTTTCGAGATAGTACAGAAACAAAGTTCTATCTGCCAAAAATTGTATCGAACGTGTAGGGACGAAATTCTATGTGCAACGTTGTACAGATAGAAATTAGCGCCGCGAAGCGGAATGCTTTGAAAACTATGATAGCTCTAATCACTGAGCAATATACCAATACCAATACAGGGTGTTAAAAAATAATTGTACCGAATTATGAAGTCATGTAGTACTGACCAAATGAGTAAAAAAGCTTAATCAACATGGGTCCGATCGTCAATAGTTTCCGAGATATAAGGCAGTGAAAAATGAGTTTTTTCGGTGGTTACCCCTGCTATCTCGAAAACTGTAAGAGTTACGACTTTTATTAAATGAGACTTTTTGTTTACGTTTCAGAGGTCATCTTAGATGTGTTTTTGTTATTCAAAAAAATCGAATAATTGTATTAAGACAAATGTTGTGGCGACCTTGGCCAAATAATAACTTTGTAACTATTAGAAAGTGAAAAAAATATTTCACATAAAATGTTATTGTTTTTTTATAGTCTATTTACTGGAATGGACAAAATTTTGTTCGACCACTAAGTTTTTCTTCGATTCTAATACAAAATGGCCTCAAAAACAGTTGAAGATCGGACCCATGTTGATTAAGCATTTTTTACTCATTTTGGTCAGTACTATATGCCCTCATAATTTGTTACACTTATTTTTTAACACCCTGTATACTATAAAACAATATTTAAATTAAATTAGAATTTTTTGTAATGAAGAAATTTATTATTTTTTAATTTGCTTTTTTATTATTATTATTTGCATTACATAATTTTATTATTTCCATGTTTTATTAATAAAAATAAATAATTTTCTATGTCGTATTGATATTTTTTTTGTAAACTACGCGCAGATAGAAATATGATCCCGTGAAAGATGTGAAAAATTTGAGGTATAGTTTTAACTAACTATTTTTGTAATATTTTTTCGGTAACTAAACATACCATTGTAATTTTTCTTCCATATTCTTATAATATAGTTAAATCCATAATCATATATTAATCTTATAACAATAATGTGTTCAAACAACAGCTAGTTAATATTTCAAAACGGTTTCATCACTATGATACTTTCTTTCAGTAAGGACTTTGTTATTCTAGAACCGCAATTCTTAGCAATTTTTTTTTTTAAATCACATTTTTTATTTTAGAATTCTTATCTCTCCATAAATTAACGAGTCGTTTGGGTATTTTCATAATAATATGATCCTGTAGCAATAGCAATGAAGTTATTGTATTTGACAAATGTCAGTTGTCAACTTTTCAATTAAATTTTGACAATAACAAATAAATCGATTAATAATAATTATTATAATTGAGACTTGAGACTCTCTTGGTCTAAAGGGCATAACAACGAATTGCTACCGAAATTAATTGAGAGTAATGCTGATACCAACTTTGATTAATAAAATTAAATTACCAAAATAGAGTTTAGCCGTTTATCAGTTGGCCATGGATTTCATGGGCAGGTAATGAAATTTGTGACAAAACCTTGAATAATTTTGAAACTATGTCTAAAATATTTGAAACGAATATCATGGGCTCGTGTATTCCTTTTGTTAGATGATTTACATTATAGGTCATTACAATTGATTAAATTTTACAGGTTACGTTTATCGTTACATTATAAATTTATGTAACCTAATTATTAGGTTATAATGTATTTATAATGTAACGATAAACGAAACCTAATTATTAGGTTCCACAAATTTATAACGTCACGATAAACGTAACCTGCAAAATTTAATCAATTGTATGGTGAATTTTAATTTTTATCTTGCACCACGTATGGTTAATATTATGTATGTAATTTATTGTTAAATGATGGATATATTTTGTTATCCGAAACGTCCTATAATGTAAATAATCTAATCTCATATATTTTTATATCTAGAATATTTACAAAACAAAGGTAGGTACAGAGATTGTTGCTCTCGGCAAGTTCTGTCACTGGTTAAACTTGATGTGCTTACTTCTGTTACGTTCCGTATGATTTTTTTTTTAAATATTTTATTTTATTTATTCATATGAATCAACTTCAAACGGCTATTACTCTACGACTAATCAACAACAACAATAATAGTATCAATAATACAATAACATGTCAGAATAAAACAAAATAAAAATTAATATCAGAAAAATCTTTATTTTAGATTTAAAAAATAAAATTTCATGTATTCATGCGATTAGACGAAGGAGAATGCTTATTTTAAATATCATAAACATTAACAAATGAAATAATAATAAAAATGTTGAGAAAAGTTTAATTTGTATAAAGTTTGATTTTATTAAATCTTTTTTAATTGTTGAAAAATTCGATCTAATTCGTTTTTTAATTTTTATCGTGGCAGGATAAGTAAAGTCCGATTCATTTTTCTTTTTTTTTAAATCACTAATCGAGAATGTTTTACTGGCAGGTCCGATAGAGGAAACATTAATGACCTAAAGTGAAATATTTTAAAATACATTGTAGGATTTTTTCAAATGAAAATAAAAAGTAAAATTATTTTGTCATTTTTCCTTTATTTTTGAAGCGCAGTCATCAAATTCATTTATTTTTGTTAAGCTGATACACTAAACTATTTAGCCCCGAGCCGCAAGTGCAGATAATCCGGTCCTGATTATTGGATGGGCAATAGTATAGGTAGCTTGTTTCAACTTATAGAGAATTGACTTTACTTAACTGATGATGCGGTCAGTCCCTCCTCAGCGCCATATTGTTACAGTAAAAATTAAATAGTATTATTCTGATTAACGTGTATTTATTTACTGTCATTTTTAGTATGTGTACAATTTTTTGTTTTTCGCAGAGGTCGTCTACCTGATGTCATCTCATGGACACTCAACATTTGAAGAGAGAGCACCACCGGGTTATATTTGATGCGATATACAGAGTGTCTCTAAAATAGGGGGACATGACTTAACCACAGATTCCTGAGGCTAAAATAAGACGATTTAACTAAACTTGCCCCTACCGGAAAGTGTACCATTTAGCTAGTATTCTGTTTCAAAGTTCTTCGAAAAAACAAAAAAAAAAAATTGCTTGTAATAACAGAACGCTTTATTCAATTTGGATGAAATTTTATATGACAGTTCATATGGTTATGTCATCTTTTAAGATAATATTTGTTATTATTAGTGAACCACTAGTGTATGAATCTTAGGTGTCCCAACATTGATTAGACCGTAACTTTTTATACTTCGAAATTCGTCAGAACTACAGGCAGGTTCTTAATGCAACTGGACATGAACCATATTATACACATTTTATTTTAGTAATACATACAACTGTTGCAAATAATGTGTTTCAACTTGGGATCATGAGAATTTATGACAAATAGTCAGTTAACTTAGACAAAAGTTGCCATATTAGGAGGTTATTTTTAGTAATGTATTTGTTTTCTCGCAAAAATGCATAAGCTACTAGATATTGTCAAGAAAGTTAATTTTGATTTTCTTCTCTATGAGAATCAGTGCTGAATTTTGGTTTGCACTTCTTTTTCTCTAGGGCGTTTTTTATGTTCTTTTGAATGGTGATGCTCATTTTTTTATGAGCCTTACAAATTAAGGTTTATGGCATCAAAAGTTATAATTTTTTATTCGGACATCATAGGAGACACTCATAACTATGTTTAATTAATATGTATTGATTAGCAAACTTATAAGCATTTGTGTATCTCAATTTGAGCGCTACATATTCCCTATATTGCCATCTTTGATTATTTGAATTTTTTAATATTTAGTCGTATGAAAATTTATGTTAAAATCGTATAACAATTTTTTTAAAAGAAATGTTAAACAAGTTATTTGTTAAAAATAAATTTATAATTAAATTAAATTTCGCAGAATAATAAAGTGAACTCATATGTAGGGATATGTAGTATAATTACCATTACAGAGATGGCGATATCTTTTGGGGCATAACAGTGCTACGCAAATAATTAGGGAAGCACGAAATTACGAAAGTATGATTTTATATTTTAAAGACATAATATGTTCGGCTGTGCCAGCCATTGCCTTGTATTTCGAATTCCCAATGATTAAATTAAGGCAAAGTTGTCCCATTAGTTAACCATTTTAAAGATGCTTTATTATTTTTCCCGAAAAATAGGTCACAAGATACATATAAAAATTCAAATTTTGCTGATTTTAATTTTTATAAATAACTTTTAAGTATGAAATAATATGGAATTATGTTACGCACTTCTATTTGGTACTTTTTCATATGTCGATTGTAATTTTTATATGGACGTCATAGTGCAGAGATTTTTTTTAGCTTTCCAACGCAGTATAAAGCCCCATTCAGATAGACCTTAGTGCAGTGTTGGTAGTGCATTTGTATTGTTGTAGTACGAAAGTATCATTCACATAGAAAATTAGTGCAATTGTATTTGCAATACAGGGTAAACACGCCTACTGAATTTGTGTTATAACCTATATTCATTATACCAAATAACAATGTTTCTTGCGCCAATATGACTTATTTAATAGCATGTACACCAGTACTATTATTGACGAAAAGAAAAACAAAACGTCGTCGCTGGTGGGTTCGTCCAATATACAAAAAAAAAATATTCACAAGATGACTATCATAACCTGTTAAACAAAATGCGTCTACAAGATACAGAGAAGTTCTTTATATATACAAAAATGTCATTAAGTTGTTTTAACAATTTATTAGCAATGGTAGGCCCAACAACCAAAAAGAAATCACACAGATTTTGATGACATTTTGGATTTCTACATTACCTACAGATTCAAATAATATGCCTCCTTTTGATTGGTCGTTGCAACACACAATCTTTCTGCATTACAATAGAACTAAGTAACAACTTTACTAAGCTCTATCTGAATGGGGCTTAACTTATCTACGTTCATTTGTTTCAAAAAGCAAAAATGTAATAATTATTGAATTAATAGAGTAAAAGCTATGGTTGTGACAATATGCAATCAATAGTAATTGGTACTACCATTGAAAAGATCAAACAAAAGGTATAAATGGTCCACGTGTATTGTAAATTTTTTTATTACGGACGTTTCGGGCTTAGGGTAAGCCCATCTTCAGGTTGGTGAAATACCAACTCCGAATGGGGTCATGCCAAAAAAAAAAAAAAATGTTGCTAATATTTTTATAAAAATAGAATCTATGACACTTATTATCCATATTGCAACATAAAACATCCCAAAATATAATACTTTTCATTCATAATTTACTTAAAAGATATTCGCGCTACGATTTTCTGTGACGTCATGTATCGGCTATTCACAAAACGACACTAGTCACACGTACATGAAGGTCACAATGTCACAAACTTTAAAGTTAAACGTTAGATCAGAGTAAACTAGCCAAATATTTATAAAGTTGTTAGAGGAAAAGTGCGCTCTATTCAATCTTTTTTGTTTCATAAAGATTTAATTATTTCAATAGAGAAATATTATTTGTAATTGCAGGTTATATAATTTAATACATAAAAGTGCAATAATTGTATATTTATAATGATAATAATGATAAAACATGGTGAAGAAGAACTGTGCTGTTCCAACTTGTGGAAACAATTTATTAAAAAACCCAAAAAGACTATTTATAAACAATCTTAATTTACATTTTGTCCGCCAGTGTGAACTGGAATCGTTCAGATACATGACGTATGAGCTCATGTGACCTCATTGAGATTTGAAATTGACCCCTATTTTAAAAAAAATATATCTACAAAATACACAAATGGCGTGAAAATATTATTTACATATACTGTGACCGGTAGACTGTATTTAAAATTGTTATCAACGTAGTTCATATAGATCGCTGAAGATGGGCTTGCCCTAAGCCCGAAACGTCCGTAACAAAAAATTTTACAATACACGTGGACCATTTATGCCTTTTGTTTCATCTTTAAACCATTCAACGGTTGGTCCTTCCACCCCTTTTATAAACCATTGAAAAGAAGATTTTTCTGCTTCTCAACAGAGTATAATTTATCTATTACCACTAATTTAATTAATAGAGTAAAAATAAAATTATGACAATGAAATAAATGAAATAATTAATTGTGAAACATTAGTAATTCATTTTCAATTAATATACCTGTATTTTCATCAATGTAGCTGAAATCATAGCAAAAACATCTCTTTAAATATATGTCAAAGCCAACTATGACGACCGTATAAAATCATACAAATAACTCAAAAGCGATTAATCTTTATAACATTATAACATAAATGAATCGTTCATCCTGTGAGCAATATTTTGCACTTTAGGTTCGTAAACTGCGCGATTGTACAATTAGTTTTATAGTGGTTTAATTGGTCAGACGAAGTATTTGTCGGCCATGGCACGTGCACGTGGCATGGGCTAAACAGCAGGTAGAATTGGCAGGAGACACGAGACTGTGGTGGAGGTACGGTACGAGGCGATGGCATGATCCAGGAGCAGGAACCTGCTGGCTGGATACAGCTAAGGCCGATCGATCATAAGGCAGTACAGCACAAGCAAAGGCAAACGGGATAAATTCGGTTAGTCAAAAACGTAGCTCGTAACTTGTACCTTTGTTCCTTTCGCCACGTGCCAAATTACACCAAATACAAATCTCAATAAGATTCTGTATCATCATACCGCGTGACTAATTTCAAGGTGTACAGGGTGGAACAAATTCGAGTTCGGTATATGAAAGCTTTCTTGTTTCATAAGGGGAAGTAGGCCATATTCAATTCATGTAACGTCATTTTATAATTTTATTGAACATGAGTTGGACGTTTCGGAACATAAAAATTTGTCCATCTTCAGCTGGTGAAAAATTACAATTTTATAATACATAAAAATATAATAAAAAATTTTCGACTTACCATAGAAGTAAATGAAATAATACAATAAACTACAATTCATTTACTTCTATGGAAAGTCGAAAATGTTTTATTATATTGTTATGCATATACCTATTAAGTAATATATTGCGGATCCTTTGCTTTTCTTGAAGGAAACACTGTGAAATGGAAATATCACTTCTGCATAAGTCTATCTCACACAAACACCCAACCGCGAATTATGCGCATGCTTGGAAACCTTGACTACTATAGGCTAACGAGGAAATCATGATCACTTTTTGCGAATCACAGAGTTCTGTTTATTAACGACTAGCGCGAGAAATTTTAAATTTAAATTTGAGAAACTAAACAATGTACCTATTATTTACTTTGTATGTAAATTCTTGAATATAAATATTAGTAATAATAAAAAACATTGGCATATTCTAGTGCTAAATTTGAATTAAATAATTTACTTTGTTGTGCTGTAAAAATAATAGGAATACAATCTGGTCAGGATTTATTTATTTAGATGACAATAAATTACGGTATGAAACAAAGCTTTCGAAGTGCAACTACAAACAGAAATGAAATCAACGTCAAGGTTAAACCATGTGCTCGCTGCATCACTAGGGCAGCGTTCCAAAACCAAGAATACCAAGTTTTGGCGTAGAGTATGATGTGTTGTGTTTTGGAACGAATGAGAGTTTTGTTGAAATAAAAAATTTAAACTAAATTAAAAATAATTTTAAAAAACTAACAAAACTACTTATAATTACAACATTAATGTCAAGCCCGTAATAAAAGCGCTTTTATGGAGCACTCTCCTCAATATAATGTGAAAGTACGCTCCACTAAAGCGCTTTTATTATAAAAGTATGCTCGTAATACACGCCAACGTATTTACTTATGTTTATTTTCAACCAAAAGCATGTTTTCTTCCTCAAGAAGGCAAATTACTTCCATATGTTGAGAATCGTTAGCATCTACGTTTGAAAATATTGTGGAGTATTTTCTATATCCTCCTTGTTAGTAGAGTAGTAGAGAACATCACTTTGGGGTAAACTCTGACTGTTTTGGAGCAGGTTGAGTAAACTCTGAGGGTAAGGTTATTAGTTTTGAAACGACTTTGAATAATTTCGTACTCTAAGAGTAGGATTTTGGAATGCAGCCCAGCCAGCGACGCTGTCAGCGTTAGCCAATGGTAGTCAAGATTTCCGAGCATGCGTATAATTGCCGGTTGGGTGTTTGTGAGAGATGGACTTATGCACAAATGATATTTCCATTTCACAGTGTTTCCTTCACCTACTCTTATGGGAAAGATACGAGCATTAGCAATATATTAGTTAATAGGTATATGTTGTTATGTATCATAAAATTGTACTTTTTCACCAGCTGAAGATGGACAAATTTTTATGTTCCGAAACGTCCAACTAATGTTCAATAAAATTATAAAATAACGTTACATCAATTAATGGAACCTATGGCCTACTTCTCCTTATAAAACGTTCAACATTCATTCAAAATTGATGTAGGTCTTTATGGGCCAACTTTAATAGGCACCACAAGAATTTTCGATCGCCTTTTGTTTTTTAGCTGCAAGCTAAAACTTATTTTTCACTTATTTTGAAAATACCTCATATCTCGCTTATTATGAGATATACAGAAAAAATGTTTAGATAATTTTTATACAGTCTTTTACGTAGAATAACGTAGTGTAATTAGATTTTTTCAAATCTTAATAATTCTCGTGATATAACACAAACATAATATTTTTTAAATAAGAATATATATTGAAAATAGGCTCATTAAAATGGTCTAACCGGAAGTGATACTTTATCTGAAGCTGTTATCAGTCTTTCTTGAAAAAAAAGGTTTTATTTTGATTTTAGAAATAAATGCTTCAAATAAAAGTTTTAGGGAATCAAATTCTGCGTCTAACACATCAAGTATGATTAAATTAGCTACACAAAGATATAAGCGAGATATGTAAATTTAAAAATTATATACTTTTTGGTTTTTGTAATTGTTTGGTATGGATAAAATACAATAAATATATCATCACGGCATATTACCCATTTCTGGGTGTGCCAGTATCTACAACACATGTAGACATCGGTAATGATGACGATATATTTTACCGTGTGGGCGCTTACCAGGCGTCACCTCACGGGCACTCATAGCTGGTGTGGAGAGTGCACCACAGGTGTCAATTTGGTTTGGTATGGATTAGGACAAAAAATAACAAAAAAAAAAAATTAATGTCAATGTCAAATTATGTCAAATACGTGCAATTTTATGATTGGGTCTGTTATTTTAATTATTAACAAAATATGTGTAGTTTAACAGGCGTACAAGGAAGTCATGTGGTGTCCACATCAGTTTTTTTTTTTTTATTTTTCGTCTCCTCACTTAAGTCAATGAATAGCATCCAAAAATGTATTGGAGTCATGTGATTTTCACATCTCATAAAATAAACATGTGCCCAGATTTTTTTTATCTTTCTATTAATACTACAAATTATTGTTGTCAGTCATAACGGGGGGCAAAAGTGTGTAAAAAACTGATTTCCCATATTAGTCCCCTATGTACACCTTGAAAATAACAATCACTTTGTATGCAAACAGTACATATTTTCATTCAAAATATTACAAAAAATTCCAATGAAATAATAAAATTGTAGGTTTCTATAGATTCCATATTAAAACAATTTTATTTATGTATCCATATGCATAATAAAGTATTAAATACATCAATTTTTCCTGGAATTGTAATTCTGAACTATTGTTTAATCTAGTTCACTTGATTAAACAATGCCTTAGTTAATATTTAACTAACAGACATATTGAATCAGGAATGCAGAATGTAGAATGCAACGTGTACGAAATATAATAGCGAATAGATTGACAGTAACTGGGCACATGAACGTGAACTTTGAGCCTGGGCGAATCCGAAACAATTCACGTGCAGACAACAAGATGAAAACTGTGAAAAGATATATACTATACAAGTCGAAAGAAGTTCGTAGGTATCTTTATCCCGAATAGCCCGGTATCGTGTATCGATAACATGGATGTGTTCCTGACATGCCAAGAAAACATTCATATAAGTCAAACTTAAAAGAATAAGGGCCGGTATTTCAAATTATAGTTAACATTTTTGTTTAGTAACCTTTAGCTATTTTGACTACAAAGATAACTATTAGTTTAATTTGTACTTTTCTTTTATTATTTAGTGAAGTTACTATAAGTTAACTAAACAGTACTCTCCATTGGCAGCACTGAATGAATGGTTTGTTTTGTTTATATTTTCAATTTGACGTATAACCTGAAAAGTGTTTGTCAGTGACACGTGACAGATAATGGGTGATAATAAGTTATTCTGCGAAATTATAAAATGCCTGGTGATAAAAGAGGGCAACTAATTTTACAAAAGAAGAAGGGCTTCTTGTTGCCCGAGTCGTGGAATATGAAAACTGAAAATATAATAGCATGTAAAAAAGTGGAAGTGTGAACCTACTGGCAACAAAAACAAAAAGCCTAGAAAAACATTGAAAACAAATTTAATGCTAATAATAATATTATTTCCCACAAATAAATAATTAGTTCAGAGACTGCGAAGTGCTGTAACAAAAATATAATAATATTAAAAAGCTAGCAAAGCCGAAGTTCTCAGTAAATAAACAAAATATAATACAACCTCGAGATCAACTTTATAACAGTTCTTTTTGATAAGTGAAAACGCTGAAAAAATTCTCTGTCATCCCATAATTCAAAATGATTTATTCTATATTATATACATATTTTTTTTAAATCGTGTCTTCCACTATAAACATTTGCGTCAAAATCACCCATGACATGAAAAATGCAATTCTCACTTTGTTAATTTTAATTGGAGTATCATTTGGGAACCTTCATGGGATTCGAAGTCGAATGATTTCAGGTCTTAATGTTCCATATATTTACTTCGAACGTTACGTATTATTGTTACAATAATAATATGTTTTTATATAGCTGAGGATGGGCTAATTTTTTGCCCGAAACGTTCAAATATTTTATACACGTTCGAAATAAATATATGGAACATTAAGACCTAAAATCATTCAACTTTGTTAATTTTAGGTTATAATTCTGTTAACTAACAGTTAACTCATACATTTGTGTTGGTTGGGAAACCAGTAGTTAACTAAATTAATCTAATATAACCAAAAACTGTAAAACACAATTTAATTTCTAACTAATGGTTAACATTACTTTGATTGAAATAACGGGCCTAAGAAATACTGGAGAACACGTCGTCGGTTTTGCAATACTCGTACTTTAAATTCACTTGTTATTTGGGGTTATAATTTGAAAGATTCTTCGGCAGTACGTTATGGCTATGCTATGACCAATGTTATGTCAGCTATGTGATTCTGCTTCTGATTATGTATCTGTGCCAATCCATGCAAACAAGGTCAAAGCGGCGTTGCGCACGCGCCGCTGCTCTGCTTTATTTGTTCGAGCTTTTAGTTCATTTATGCTGATTTGCGAAGCGCGAGACCTTGAACGCAATACTTATTTCAATATTTTATTTCTCTTTAATGCATATGTCAACAGACTATTAAATTTAATAATTTAAATAAAATTAAATTTTAATGCCTCCGCTCTTATACACAAATTTTATATTTGCATTTTTAGAATGAAGCATATATTTTAGGTTATACATTACTTTTTAATTATATTTTACAACGTAATTTCCATTTGTGATTGAATTTAAAAAGAAATTATGGATATTGTTTAGGTATCCTAAATAACTTGCCCTGCAAGGGGATCGCCAGAAATATAGGAGATACAAGTCGGTTAACTTAGGCAAAAGTTGCTCCATTAGGAGGCCATTCTAGTTGTGTATTGTACATCCAAATATATATATATATAGGTCACTAGACATAAGCGAAAGTGTAAATTTGACAGTTTTTTTGCAACTTTGAAGTATGGAATATGGTTTTTGGTTTTCACTTCTTTATCAATTCACTTCGTCACCAAACAATCTGGGGTAAAATGTTTTTCACACACCACGTCATTTGCTATTAAAAGTTTATCCTTTCTTGGAATGGCCCGGATCCACTCAACAAGTCGTTTTCCGTAATGCGAAACATGGAGACTTTCTTCTTACAAGATTTGCAACCTGAGATACAGTTCGGGACACAGCACTTACTGTTCACCATTTTTCTAATTGAATAATATAGATATTCTCTCAGAAAATCAAATTGACACTGACTTTAATATACAATTCAATGTAGTTTAGATCTAAAACATGGGAGGGCTGATTGTTGCGCCACGCTGCAGATTTTTTTGTAACTAGTACATTAAACAGCCGCGGTCTGTATTAACAACGGAATACGAAGTCACTTTTCCTTAGTTGTTTTTGTTCCGTGCCTTTAACTAAGCGGTAGAGATGCATTCGGGCCGGACCGGGCCGGGCTTTGAGGTTTGGATCGACTCGGCCCAAAAATAAAAATTACCGGCCCGATTCGAAGATCGACTCGGCAAAAAAATTAGCCAGCCCGGCTCGAAAATTGAATCGAAATCTGGCCGGGCTTCGGGCCGAGCCGTGCCAAAGCTCGAAATTTAATTTTTATGTTAAAGGAAATGTTTAACTTTTGTCGTGTCAAACTTATAAAAAACCTCAACATTCTTATAACTTTCAACATTAGTTAACATAAGTAGTTAAAAAAGAGACCCTTCTAGTGTAAGTTTGTTATAAAAATTACAGACCTACATGTATTTAACACTTTGTTTACCAAAGCCGTTCGAAAATTTAAACAACTTTTTCACAAATCTTATATAAAAAAATATAATTTACATAAGGATTTTTTATCTAACTTTATTTCTGCTCAAAAATAGGACAAGAAATCATTATGGTATAATAACAATAATAATAGCAACATCATAATATAATTATTATGCTTTAATGAATAACCTTGAATTCTTGAAGTAAAATAATACATTTTTATTTATTAATATTTGAAGTTTGTTGTTATTAAATCATTTTGATCCTTTTTAACTTCATCCATTTTCATTAAAATATTAAGGAAACTGTGCATTTGATTGAACTATAAGATTTTTCGGGTCGGCCCGAAAAGTTCGAATTTTCGGGCCGGGCCAAAATCAAAAGTCCGACTCGCCTCGATTTTTGAAAATGATTAGCCCGATTCGGCCCGATAAAAAAAAATCGAGGCGGGCATCGGGCCGGGCCGGGCCAAAGCTCGAAATCGAGTGCACCTCTACTAAGCGGCGACCATATTCTATTCGTGCAAACCATTTAAGCTTAAGTGCCACTTAACTAAGGGGAACATTCAAGTGATGCCAGTGGAAACTGGCATTACTTACATAACACCCTCTATATAACTAAAGAAAAAGCCCCTTAACCTTAACAATAAATTTAAAAACTATATACGTATTTCGAGAACTAAGTTCTCATCAGTAGAAACTACAAAGTAAAAAACAGCTCTGAGCTGTTTTGACCTCTGGCATGGTTTACATGCTGAGTAATCTTAACTTCTCTGTTTTTACTTTGTAGTTTCTACTGATGATGAGAACCTAGTTCTCGAAATACGTATATAGTTTTTAAATTTATTGTTAAGGTTAAGGGGTTTTTTCTTTAGTTATAACTTTACCTTAAGACTCCATTTTAGTTTTATAACCCTCTATATACATATCCTCAAAGTTTTTTTTTACCCTTTGTGAACACCCTGTATCTATAGTATACGTAAGCAAAATTGATCTGTCTCTTTTAATGCTCTCTCTCGTCCGGCAAATATGGATTTCATGATTCGTTCTAGTATACAATTGTATACATTTTAATGATGTATTGTTTATTGGGAAAAAATGCATAGGTCACTAGATACAGGCAAAAATGTATATTTTGCAGTTATTAATTCTGCAAATATGTAGCTTCCAACTATGAAATAATACTGGATTTTGGTTTGCACTTTTTTAGACTATTAAATGGCGAACCTCAATTTTTAGCACTGTTGAATTTCGAGATATGATGTCAAAGCTATAATTAATATGTGGGCGTCAAAGTAGAAAGTAATACCAATGATTTTTTTTTTTTTTACTTTTCAACAATGTACAGGGTGTTTAACACGTTCACTGCCGATCATCTGCCCTGTTACTACCTGTTATGCCGGGTCTTAGTTGTGGAAACTAACTATATCACAATTATTTTTACTATGCCATATGACAGAACACTTGTGTCATTACATTTTTGGTAATGGGACTCTAGAAATTAGTGATGTGAGATGTATTATGAGTTTTTTATACCAGCTCATGGTTTTCCTTGCACTGGCATGTCAGCATTTAGTCCTGGCAATTTACTCCCGACATATACTGATTATATTATATTATCGCTTTTGGTTTTCTAATACTTCTTCAAATTTTTTGTTCTGTAATTCTGCATCTGATATCATCTTTTTGTCACGACAAGAACATACTTTCTTTTGCACCGATGGTCCAGGTAATTCATTGTCCATTGTAGAACTCAGAGTGCCCAAAACCAACTATGTACCTGTATAAAGTGTACCTGAGGTGCCTATAAGAGCGCAACTGTACGTTCTTAATGCATGTGAGATACTGAAGCATAGAAGAATGTATATAATGGTGACACAGACGTTGTGTCACCGGCATAGTACGCAAAATACCAGATGACACAACTTATGTGTCATAGGCAGTGAACGTGTTAAGGTCTTCCGTTTTTTTTTTTTTAACAGACGATCGATACTACCTACAGGCCAAAAAAAGCTGATAAATGTTAAAAATTCTTAGTAAAAGTTGTAGGATACGACAAAAAAAAATCTATTTTTTTTTTTGGGTCAAAAACGTGTAAAAGATAGTCATGAGCGCTTTTATAACAGATCACTGTGCTGTTGTCAATTCTCATTTGTTTCTAACTGTCAAATGTAGTTCATTATCTGGTGTTTGTTAAAAGTTTGATATTTTTGTGTGAAAGTGAAACTCGCAATGGTCCATCGGTCTAATATTGATTTAGTTGCCATACTGCTAATTTATAGATTTATAAATATGTACACCGAAATAGAAAAATTTAATTTAAAGTTGTAGTAAAAATGGATTTAGAATGTCGAGTAAACTGATAAATCAAGTAAAGTGTCATAAATCAATATTTGACAGATAATTGACGCTCATTCCTTGGAATAACGCATACTAAATCAGTTTTTACCACATATTTAAATTAAATTTACCCGGTTACTGAAGCAGTAAATTTTAAAAATTTGGGAATAAAAAATTATAAATTTTATTTTCTAAAATTGTATGTATAAATAATAATGAATTGCCCCTTATAATTGCGTATCAAAAAGAAAGAATTTTGCTTATATTTAAATGAGTTTTGCTACTTAACCAGACTTCCCAGAAACAAAGATATTTATTTCCACCGGCAGGTAGAAAGGTGATTTTAAATTGGAATTTTTTTATTTATACATGCAGGTTCGCCCAAATAATTTGCCTTGCGTGGGGATTCCGAGTACTATAATGCCCATTGCCCATTATTCATTGCGAAAGTACATTTTATAGAATGAGTGATGAGTGTAGTTTGTCAGTTGATAATTACGAAGATTTTCTTACTTGTTGGAAAGAAATAGAAACTCCTCTATTATTTTAGTGCAATGATGGCGTTCTGGAGAACGATTCTAATACATTTGGAAACTTGAGACAGTCTTTATTAATAACGTTATACTTTAGGGATTTAATTTTCTGATTTGGTGTAGAGGGAGTGCAGTACGAGAGGATTTTGTGTTGGTTATACTTTTGGTGTCATTTTACGTTGTCTATGAAATTAAAGTGAGTGGAAAATTTTGTGGGAAATAATTTTTCATGTTCTTTTTTTATTAATGAGCAACTGGTAATGGTCATATGTAGCCGATCGGTTTTGATGATCATGAATTAATGGAAATGATTAATTGTACTAATAGTTATTTTTGATACTACTGGGATCCTCCACTATTTATATATTCATCTACACTGAAAGCAAAACCGGCATTAGAATTTATGTTACCCTGGGAAAGACATACATTTGACGCCCGAAACCCCCCATTCCTCTATAAAAAAATTTACCTTGCCTATTAGAAGTGGGAACAAGTACCCTAACATAATAAATAAGATTTGTAAAATTAATTTTTTTTTTACGTCTATTAAAAAAGTATATTTTTTTCATTAATATATATACAGTGTGAACACTGAAAACCGTGACATAGGCGTTTAACATGGGAAAACAGTTTTTTTCAAATATTATCTGTCCCGTAAGTGTATAGTGGGAGTTTTTGATATGGTTAAAAAGATTATTTAATTTACCATCGAGGAGTATCTAAATACTCCTAATTTAATGCTTTATTATTGAAATATTTACGAAAGTATAATGCTACTTGACAGTTATTACTTATAACTTACTAAAAACAGTAGGTAATCATGGAAAAGCTGACTTGGTTAAATCAAGGCTACATGATAATTTTTCACTAGTTCAAATCCCTCCCGGTTCAAGTTAATATTTTTATTATTTTTATATTTATTTTGTACAATGTATTATTAAATATATTACAAAATTAAAACAAATAATTTTTAGGTACATCAAGTATTTTATTGACTAAATGTACAAGAAATGAAATAAATATGTAAATTTAAGCCAAATAAATATTTAAGTTTAGTTTTATGTTTGTCATTAACGCAACCGGTTTTTTCAAATTTTAAAATGATTCGTCTAGTTAGTTCATGGGATGCAATTTGTCTATCGGGATATATCCTAGCAAAAAAGTCTCGAATTTCTCGTAAACTAATCCCTTGATTGTAAAATTTAATTATACTAATTTTTTATAAGTAATAATTGTCAAGTAGGATTATACTTTCGTAAATATTTCAATAATAAGGTATTAAATTAGGAATATTTAGATACTCTTCGATGCCAAATTAAATAATCTTTCTAACCATATCAAAAACTCCCACTATAGTCTTACGGGACAGATAATATTTGAAAAAAACTGTTTTCCCATGTTAAACGCCTATGTCACGGTTTTCAGTGTTCAGACTGTATATATATATATATATATATATATATATATATATATATATATATATATATATATATATATAGTACGTTTTTTGTTAGAAAGAACTAAAAATACGGGTGGAAAAATGATACGCTATGGCACTTTTTTCACACTTTTATTGCAGACGTAAAAAAATGTATACAACTCGCCTATGGCTCGTTTGGTCAAACTTTCCTATCCGTCAAATAAGACCATACTTTCTACTCATATGGCATAAATAATTATTAATTATTTAAAATAAAGACTCATACAGAAATTTGCAGGGTAGTGGCGGTTAGGGTGAACAAAGGGATTTAACATGGGATTTTAGTTTTATGAAAATCAAAATTTCGGTTATAGCAATAGCCATGACACTTATTTTCTTTTTTTTTTCAAAGGTCCAAAGGACCTGAACGTAATATAAGCTATGTTTTCGAATTTTTTTAAACGAAAGTGGAACATATACACAAAACATATTATGAATAAACATGCATTTAAAAAAATGGTATTTACGTACATATATTTATATTTATTTAATTTTTTTTTTTTTAATATATTAATTATTTAATTACATTAGTCTTCAATAAAATGATTCAAATACTTATTTTTGTGACACTGTTCTAATCAAAAACAGTGTAACAAAGTTTAACATTGTACAACTGTTTTATGGATACCTACTTTTATTTGTAAAGTTGTTAACTAAGTTTATATGTCAAACACATATAATTTTAGTTGTCATTACTCACATATATTTATTATTGCAGATTTTATTATAAAAAAAAATCCAAAAAATGTAACGCATTGTTTTATTAAAATTCAAAGTTATTTATTTTTAACAATTAAAATTTTTGAGTTTAACCAAACTTCATAATAACTGTTGTCAAAATGTCATTTTAATTAAATTAAATTTCAAATCTTTATTGACACATACATATATATTACCATCCTCGAAATTTTAATATTATAAACGAAACGCCGAACAGAGGAGTTTAACATAGGACTTTAAAAATGTGCGGAAATTGGCACTCCTGTTCATTTTAGAGCTTTTAAAAGTCTTCATTTAATGCGATAGAATACCTTTAGCACTAGATATTTAGAAAATAAATGATATTTTCGTCAAAAATTAGATAGCTATGGAAATAAAAAACTAATTTATTTTCATGGCTACCTATGCTCCGCATTTTGTTGCACTATAATCTACTTTACATTAGAGTCGAGAAATTTATCTAAATTTAGTATTATACTATATTAGTAATGACAACATAATTATAAATTTAACATCAACATTATATTCTATTATTTTAATGACTAGGTAAAAATGAAATAATGACACAATTTAGATTAAAGTTTTATTGCAGTTTTATTTATTATTTTTAACGGTAGAAATAAATGAAATGAAATTAAAAAAATAACTTTGCCATTAGCAATGTAAAAATAATATGATGTTTCAATATACCGGGTGTTTACTTGAAATCCGAAATATAGGGAATACAATGTTATTTTTTCATTTTGCTATAGTTACTGACCTATTAATTTAAGAGTAAAATTGTAAATAAAAAAGTTGTTCAGAATTAAAAACTACACAATGAGACTAAAATTAATCACAATTTCATTTTATTTTACGAATTTACAGCAAATTTCAGAGTGCCATGGAATTACTGATGTTTAATTTTTTTATTTGATAGATCTCATAATTCTACTCTTGTCGATATACATTATTAAATTAAATTATTAAAACTATAATTAAACACAAAAAGAAAGTACAAAATGATTCATGAATGGTATATTATTATAACATTCAAAATTAGTTATAATAATAATGTGAAAAGTTAAATGTCAAATAAAAATAAATTAAAAAATCAGTAATTTAATGGCACTCTGAAATATGCTGTAAATTGCGAATTTTAATTTGCGTTTTTTTTTTCGTAAAATAAAATGAATTTGTGATTAATTTTAGTCTCATATTGTGCAGTTTTTAATTCTGATCAACTTTTTTATTTACAACTTTTCTCTAAAATTAATAGGCTAGAAAGTACAGCAAAATGAAAAAAATAACATTGTATTCCCTATATTACGGATTTCAAGTAGACACCCGGTATGTGATTATTAATTATTAAAATTTGCATTACTTTTGAAGCTTTGATTAAATTCGTTTCTCGAACTGAGTTTTGTATATTTTATTTTACTTTAATTATACCGGGCTTTATTAGTATTTTTGTTGTATTTGTTTGAATAAAGCTATTTTGATGTGATTGTTTAAAAGCGTTCAAGCGATCGCGCTTACATTGCACAGCGACAAGTGAGGAACGACTGAGTGAGCAAAGCTCTAAAGCTGAGCCGCAGCGCCAAAAACAAGAACGTGACAGAGACATCAACATAGACATGTACTGGGTACATTCGTACTTCGTACATGGAACATGGTACATCGTACAACGTATATCGACATCGACACAGAACAGAAAGCTCCGCAGTCGCTGTCGGCGTCAATCTAAATCGAACTGAAACTAAAACTGAATTGTGACGGTATATATCGTCAGCGTCAGCGACACGCATAATGCACATCCCTACCAGAAGCAAATTCACGTTCATCGACCTGTCAAAAACTTGACGGAAAGGGCAAGGTGAAGGTTGAGGTGAATGATTGAATAGGAGAAGCCAAGTTAGTGACAGAGACGATATTACACCGTGTTGCTCCATGCAAAATAGTAATTCGTATAATACAAGTCACATGGTTCCCTTGTGACTGATGTGAGACAAACAACGGTGCGTGGTGTGCGTGTGCGTATCGCTTGTAGGCGAAACTGAGACTAGTGTCTAGTTGGACGGGTGACGGGTGAAAAGTGATGAGTGACGCTGTGACTGTGACGCAGCGACGAGCAGCCGGCACACAGAAGCACACTGCACTGTTTTAGCCAGCGACATAGAACCGAGAGACCTAGGTGATTACAGCTAGACAAGCCGAAGCCGTGTGCATCTACATTGGACAAGAGAGGAAGCATGGGTCCATGCTTCGTCTCTATACCGCTCGCTACCGCTACCGCTACAACAGGTGACGTATAGTGTCGCGAGTTATGTTGATGTTAATGTTGACATTAGTCTCACTGTATCGGTGTACTCGTAATACCACGGTTAACTTTGAATATCCTGCCACTGTCCAGATCTACGCGTGCACAGCTAACGCTGGACAGGAGTGAATATTCCGCATTGTGCATGCTATTGCTGGATTGGATACATGTACAGTGAGTTCGCCACGTGTGGTATGTATAGTATGTAAGTGTAAGTAACAACAACACATGTAAACAATGTTGCAATACCTGGTTGCCGTCATACGTCCAGCTACCAAACTTCATGTCACAGTGTTGGTCATCAAAGGGGAACCACGTAATGTCTATCTTGCATGTGCTCTTGAAGATGCCCGGAGGAACGTACAAGCAGCTGCCGTTATGTTTGACCACAACGTTTGTTTGGAATGTCCCGTCGAAACCCTCATCAGCACTTTATAACAATACATAAAACGTTACCAATTGCCGTGATCAGTAGTCCTTAGTCCTTCTAGTCTGACCCTAGCCCGTACACAACACACGGCCTAGAGCCTGGCAGGCTATTGGCTATGGCTACTGGCTTAGCTGTTAACCCGTAAAAACATCATGTAACGATTAACGTTTAACGCATGCACCATCAGAACACATACAATCCACATCAAACGTTCAACTTGAACTTTAGCCGATGATGATATATCACCGTCACCGATCATGATGATAAGACGAACAATACCAAACCGCTACTGTGGCCCAGGGAATTTTAGTTTTGCTTTTGCTTTTATATCAATTTCTTTGTGTTTATATTTTTATCACTGTTCTTTAATGGGTTTATAGGCGTTTAGATGGAGCAGGTACATGCGTTTTTAGTTATTAGTTTTCTATTTTTAATTTAACGAATTTTCGTGAAGTTTAATTTTATTTTAGTGCTGTTAACGAGTGCATTTTTCAGGGAACGTCCAGTCCCGCAGGGTTCAACCGCCTGATCTTGGCAGTCGACTCCCGAGGACCGGACACAGATGTGGCCTACAGAAACGGCTAGCTGTTTGCGAACTTCCCACCAACACACATGTCCGTCATATAAAATAGACGAACGCACATAATGATCAAATGCGCCAGGCAGGAGTCGAGGGTTAGTGTCACTCTTACACCATGCCAGCGCCAGTGCTACTGTTTCCAAATACAAACTTACAAACACTTATCATAAAGTGTTTCGTAGGATAACAACAAGCAAGCCACTATTTAATAGGAACAACAGAAGTCAGTGCCAGACTTGGCAGTTGGCGTTACGCTGTTGATTGTCGACAACATGACATCGTTCAATGTCATGCCGTTCCTAGTTGTTATTCGAACGAGCCACTCAACGTCAGGCGTTAAGGTCTAAGCTCGTGAAAACAATGGCCCACTCAGGACATCATTATATTTGCCCGGAACGTCGGACCACCAACTAGTGGCGACTAACAAACGACATTCCATCGGATTGATCCCTGAGTTACCAGTAAATAATGAAATTCAATATTGAATTATCAATGACTCTAGGATGTTAGAAGAATATAGGCCAGATAGTAGAGGATATAGGAGAAATTAGTATAGGGCGAAGTGAAATTTTTCGAAATTGAAATGAAATTAGTTCTGAATGTACGGAGTTCCCGTGTACGGTGTAGGGAACGCGGGAACGCCAACACCATCGATTTGAGAAAGTCATTCCCAGTCCTGCGCACTCGCACTGCGGCACAACGGCACAGCAGAGCAGTAGCAGCACACACCAGCACTAGCATAACGAACGATGAACGATGTAAGAGTTACAGAGCTCGGCTCCTGCCTGCCACTGTCTCTGCAACCAACTGATCTCCTTCTGCAATCGACAGATCAGGTGGTTGCAGCAAAGACAATCCCAAGCCCAGTATCAACATTCATGGTTACGGTTACGTGTACGACATTCCACATGTTACCTGTTATACATTAGCACATCCGGTTTCCATAGCTTATTGGGAGTTATTCTCAGATCTTTCACGCCTCCATACTCAGAATCGTTCCAACGTAGGTTGTAATCGTTCCATTCCTAAATCAGACAAGAAAACATGAGTTTCTCTTTGATGTATCACGTACAGTGTATTTATCGTAGACACATATATTATGAAAGAGAGATGTTGTATCGTCGCTGCCAAACACATTATACTCGATCGCCAGTTATCTTAAGGAAGTGGTTACATGTCCGACGGCTGTATTATATACACAGAGAATTTTCACGATTTAAACTTAATATACTGAGTATGCGTACCGGAATATTTTTTGCTGATTTCCGTCGATCGGCGATATATTTCTTTGTAACATGGAAATTTCGCCGTAAACATAATATCTACCAAAAACGCTTAGTAAGCGAAACACACGGCCACGCCACGATGTATTGTGAGTTAATTTTGCCAGAACTAAGAGCGAAATTACATATTTGTGCATTAGATTAGGTTATGTTAAAGGACCCATGTTTAGAAAATTAATAAATACAAGCAGGTGTGGTAAGGGAGATTATTCTAGTAAATCATGGGTGTCGCATCATTGAAATAGTTGGAGTATGTTATTTTATTGAAATGTGTAACTGATTTGAACATTACCTAGGGCTTACAAACCGTGTTGTACGTAAAATGTTATAGCTATAAATGTTATCAAAATGTCGAACCCGGCGAGAAGAGTGACACAAGTCCAAAAAATAGTTTTGTGTAAAACTTAAATTAAAGAAGACAGTTCTCCAATGTAAAGTTACTTACATTAGCTCGAAATGAAACGACATTAGCTCCATCTCTCGAAAAATATAATCTTGATTTGTCACTATTCCTGAGTATGAGAAGCATATTTTTGACCAATTTTATCTGATGAAGTTAGAATTTCTAAATTTTGACTTGTGTCACTATTCTCGCCAGGGTGCGGTGTGTTCTTATCTATGCTTCATCATCTAAAACTCATAGTAAAATATTTCTAATCGCAGTACCACTTTACAAAAATTCTGCTAGCATACATACCGGTTTTCTCTCGTGTCACCGACTGTACATACTGCCCGAGGTGTGAGTTTTGTTCGTAAGATAGGCGCTGTTATGGCTTGTTTAAAAAAAAATCGGTCTTTGTAAGTTCAGATAAATCCACAACGCGTTGTCACTGTTTTTGATTTTTTGCTTATTGAGTGTTTTCGGTCTTGGAGCCTAACATAATTTTCAACGGATTTTATCAGCTATCGAAACATTCCGTCGCGCCTGTTTAATATATTAGGTATTAGGTACGGCTTGGACTTCGAACTGGGTATTTAGTTAAATGGGAAATACCCATCCACCCGGACCAAATGGAATACGGGTCGGAGTCGATTCTTCACCCATAAGACTCGTAAGACCCATAAGAACCGTAAGAACCGCAGACCCGTATTACCCGTAAGAACCGTATTTCCCTTAAAACTTGACGTTGTATGTGAAACGTATGAATGCCTGTAAGGGACATACTTCCCCGCACCGAGAACATACATATCTCATTATTGCATTTAAATACACACATTTAAATGATTCATAATGGTGTCTGTCTTATAAATCAAGATTTTTTTACTTGTCCTATTATTGTACAGATTACTAACTTATCTTTTAAAACTAATTATATTATGTGAAATGTTTAATCGAATAAATCAACTATTTTTTTTTTTTACCCCTGGCCTTCGGTGTGGTGCCGATTGGCCAATGACAATTTAATTTTGAGTGTTATAATTTAAGACATACACAAACATCCAAGCCCCTGGTGTAAATCGAATCCACGACCCCGGAGCCGAGTGGTGAAGGTCGCTTGAGCGCTGCCTCTAACTGTACGACCACCGAGGCGACTAATCAACTAAATTAAATTAAATTTTTTTCAACGGTATGGTTATTTAAACAGATAATTAGCAACGTCATAATACGTCTTACGGGTGATATTGTTCTTACGGGTCTGCGGTTCTTTTAGTTCTTGTGGGTCTTAAGGGTGAAGAATCTACTCCGACCCGTATTCACTGAAATACGGGTAAGCGGGTGGTCTTTTGGATCCACCGGTATTCCGAGCACTATGAGGTTTTTCGGCTGATATTCTGTTAAAGTAGAGAAAATTTCACCGAGCGCCAGTTCCTATCTTAAACGAAAGCAGACATACATAACATGTTTCAATTCGTACAAATTCAAGATGTATGCGATGTGTTTGGAGTTCCGTTACAAAATATCTCTAGTCACGTTCAGCACTCGTTTGATTGTAGATTCAGTGATCTTTGAGTCACTTCAGAAATACATTTTCCGCAAACTACAAACAACTATTCAAAGTTAATAGTTTTGCGAAATTACAGTTAAATTGAAAATGTGTCGCAATGTTGCAAAACAAACGAGCTCTGTTTTAAACATGAATTGAAGTTATCTAATTTAGTGGAAAGTTTGTTGCACTTCTGACGAAAGTCAAATGAACACCGAGTTCTGGGATCTAGCTTCTAGCCGCCCGCACTCAGGCACTCCAAAGTATGTAATATAAATTAACTACCACACCCGAGAACTGAGAACGTCACGGCAACAAACCTTTTATAGCTTATCGATTTCAGAGAACATATACACCAACAGATTACACTAAATACGATACCATACGACCCAATAAATACATACGAGCAGCACGCATTAACTCCAATTCGCTAAGCGAGACTTGCCAAGTGGTCAGATGAAGCAACTTGCAGAAGCGTGTTTCTTCATGATGAAGAACTAGCATTTGACACTTGAATATTAGTCTTTCTCAATTATATTGACAATGACATCAGGTCACCCGCTTGACTACTAATTCACTTATTGTCATTTTAAAGCATGTCGAAAAAGATTACGCCTGACGCTTGATGGTTGACGTTTTCGCTACAGCACCTGTCGCTGACAATCAACGAACAAATTGCAGCCAACGTAGTTGTCTTCGCGGGCACACATATTTCAAAGTCAAGAATGCTAGTATCTTTACCACTAGAACAAAAACAGATCATGCAACAATCCAAGCATTCAGTGGGGACATGCAAGTTTGGTCTATAAATTTAGGGTCGGATTCTGTTTAACTTCTTGCTTTTATCGATATTTGTTTAGTGTACTGATTTACGATCATGTTTCAGTTTAATGTGAACAAAATTCGTTAGATTTTTTTAAGATAAATACTAATGTTGTTTAAAAAGAAAAAAACGTGAATAAAAAGTAAGTCGCGATGTAACTAAAAGTATAACTTGTTGTAATCATGGTACTCAACTCATGTATTTTTATATATCACATGGAGAGGCATACACGTGTGCATCATAGGCGTTTAACATGGGAAAACAGTTTTTCCTTGTGCATTCCTTCTCATATATTTTAAACAAAAATGCATCAAAATCGATATGTAAATACTATATGATTTTATTCAAAAAAAGTGACAACACAAATTACAACGTTATTCTAGTAAAGATACAGGGTAAACACCCACACAACGCAAAATGTGTAGATTTGATAGAAAACCGAGAAAGAAATACGTCAAATTAGAACAATGTCACAAAAACCTTTAGTGGCTGTTGTTTCGTTCAGAAATGACATTTTTTCAGATACAAATAGGTTACTTTACAGTAAACCTTTTAATTCGAATTACTAAATATCAGGGGTTATTCGGATTAATGATTTGTTCGGATTACTGAAATTGTAAACATAAATGTAATAATGTCAATTTAGAAAGATTTGCAATATTTATTACGGTACTTCAGAGAACAAACAACGCGAAATTAAGAAATAGAAACAAAAACCATTATCTTATCTTTGAATTTTTTTTGTGTAAGTATTTACATTATCTCTTTATATTGCTATGTAATATTATTCTGTAATTGGGATGTAAATATTCTGCTGAATAACAAATAAACAATTTTGAAAAAAAATTTAAGTTGTCAAATTTAAATTATTCGTTGTTATCAAATCAACTCAAATTTTAAAAAACTAATTTAAAGCAAAGTTATTAGTTTCATCTGATGTAAAACAAATTTACTTTTCGAGTGATATCTTTTATCATTTATTTATATGAAAATGGCGAGTAGGAATACGAATAAATGTTAACCGCCTACGTGCACTGATATGCTTTTCCATCAGGTATAACTTTGATAAGATTGTAAAAAAATAATAATGAAAAGAAAAGACATGAAAGTAAATTTAAATTGTAGTGAAGTGTAAATGGAGTACGTAATGGCGATTGACGAAGTGTCAGTATACGGTGTAAATGATATGCGGGCCGACGGAGGAAGCTTGAGTTTAAGAAGCAGACGAAGGACGAAGTGTGAATTCACGCATCCGCATCACCGCAACGCTAGTCCCGAGCCTTCGCCGCCAAAGGCCCGCGTCCGTTTCGTGCACGTTCCACGTTCTCATACAACAACGGAACGAGGTCGCGTATCGAGACGGAGGCGTGGCAATATAGGAAGCATCTGGCATTTGTTACGGTTTCGCTCCTCGATTCATTCGGTTTCCGTTTTCGTCCTGTCAACGTTTCAGTATCAATAAAAACATGCTAATAGTTATGAAACTACGAAAACGAAACTGTCCGCATGAAAAAACAAATAAACGAGATCTTAATACAAACTGCGAAAATCAGAATAAATACTTGCACCTAACTAATCATTATTAATAATTCAAATATTAATTAAAAAGCATATAGTTATATGATATTTTAAATTATTTCACACACACGGCAGTATGCAGAAACCGGTCAATTATCGACTACGTATAATCTAGAATCGCGAGACACGAGACACGAGTGCATGTACACACGACATAACGTAACGTACGAGGTACGACATACGGCAGTGATTTACATGTACTAGGTGAGATGTAAAACACTGACATACAGCGCACTACCTGTTCTGGATATCTGTTAACTGTTCCTACAATTGCGGGATTACATATCCTACAATCAGTGGCGTATCCAGAAATTATTTTTGGAGCGGGCAAGTTTCTAATCATAGACGTCATCACAAGTATAATTTACTAGGAGTGTATTAAATAATAGATACCTATTCTTTATTGTCAAACAATTTATTTTAAGTGACATTAAATTTATAATTAAAAAAACAAATATCATATTCTTCGGGAGCCTCGAAGACGCGGACATGTTTGTTTTAATTTTGGAGGGGCAGTTGCCCCCTTTGTCCCTCCCTGGATACGCCACTGCCTACAATAAATTACTGATAATGATATATTGAATTGCAAGTAGACAAAGGGAATCTGGAAACAGGTACGAATTCACTAATACCAAAGTATCAAAGCTACCAACTAAATCAAAGTAGAAATGAAACACTCAACTGTAATAATAACAGGAAGACAGATTGAAAATTGAAAGGTGTCCGTGTTAGGTTGGCAGTAGTTGGAATCTTACTGTTTTCTTTTTCCTCGTAAATATAAATTAATTATACTATATACCGCTGAAAGCCACACACGAAATGTTCCGACCATTAGGGTGTAGACATACCGGGAGTTTTTTTTATCGCGTATTTTTAAAACTGAACATAGGGAGTTGTCAAAGTCATCAAACTGCCATCTGACAAAAAACAATTGACGATAATAAACGTTTAGATGCTTATGAAAGCAACTCCATATTCAAAAACAAAGATAAAATTTTAAATTCAGATTTAGGACCAATACCAGATTCAAAATTATTTACAGTAATAGATACCTTAAGATCAGAACCCAGTACGACGCGCTCTATGAGTTCGCCCCCCACCACTGGTTTGACCCTAAAAAGCTGCACCTTTCCACTTCTGACTCAGAACAGTTTTGGACCTGTGGTATGGTTGACATACTGAGTAATCTAAATCTGACATGTTGAATAATCCAAAACTGATGGCAACTTAGTTGCCGAAATACATATCTAGTTTTAGCTTTTTTAGTAAAGGTTTAGGGATTTTTTTAACTATTATCTATTTAACCTTAGACTCCAAACTGAATATTTCAGAAAGTGTTGATGTTAATGATTTAATATTTATAAGTGAAATTAAATTTCTTTAATTATATGTGAGGTGATGCTGGTAAAAAGAATGCAGCTATATAGTATACATCACTTTGAAAGAAGACAGCTAGATGACTTTGACAACTCCCTATGTGCAGTTTAAAAAAAAAGCACAATAATACATTGTTATCAATCATTTTAAATGTATCTATGGTAATCAGTATCGCATACGCTCATCTTTATTGATAAAAAAAAAAACTCTCGGTATATATTTTCACTATTTCGAAGTGTACATCGTCCCCTGTGCGCACACGCCAATTGTATATGATTCATTGTTCTATTAGTCAAGAAGTTTTAGAAAGAGAGAATAGGAGAGATTTTTGCATTGAGCAGCTAGCAGCTGCACAATTAACGGTTAAGCGCACATGCGCTTGTGGACGTGCGTACACTTCCTTGACAAGGATAGAGATATAATGTCCCGGACACTTTCACTTACACGAAAGCTAGAGGTTCATTCATGTACATAAATTATAAAAATAAACTATTAGTATTTTTACAAATACAAACATTATTCATCTTAATTCTCATTTCCTCGTCTATCGAGCAACTATCAAGTTGGAATTTTTAAGTGCGTTTGGTTTGTCGGTTTCCTTGCTTACGAACCTCTTTCTCTTTCCAACTGCTGCCAATCCATCAAAATGGGCTCCATGCAGGAACACGAGTTGTCGTGCATTGCTACGTTCCTGTTAATATTATAGTTGAGTGAAATGAAAAGAGGGAACGGGCACAAGTTACACGTCCGGCACAACCACAAGTGGACAGTGCAGTTTGTAATATATGCGAAAATGCGATGCTGATGCTGATGCAGTACCAAGATACCTCAGGGCTGAGCTGGAGCAGGTTCAACGTTCAAGTATCAAATCCAAACACTAATATGTACCGGAGCGTAGGCGTAGGATCAAACTATATGCTGCCGTAGTCGAGTGACCGAGACATCAGACATACACAATACGAGTAGGTCTAGGATTAGTAGTACAGCAGTTCAAGATTCAAGGGCAGAGGGCAGTTCCAAAGGTAATAATACAATACGTAACGTAATCATACTATCACTGCTAAATGAGGAGCACACGGGAATACGCAGGATGTCAAGGGCTGAAGGCAAAACGTACACGTCAAGAGAAATTCGTTCTCAAAGGGAGAGACGCTCATAAGTCATAAAAATAAATACTCTGCATGTATCTATAGACATATACCACGGGTGACATATACAGCATAATATGATGATTCGATACGACTGATACGAGCGGGGGCTGTATATAAATCAAACATCGCGGATTATTACTTTTCAGTTCAGCTATATACGTTTCCAGTAGATATATAACTATACATACCTATACGTATAAAATAATAGGTATACTACTGAAATACACACAAATTGCTTCGACATTCGGGTGAGGTTGACCAACTAGGATTGTAACGTAACAGAATAAGACTCAGACAGTCACTGAAGAAGATATCGATAAGATAAATACAGGAAGTCAACAACCAACTGCCGTGTGTGTATATATATAATGATTTAGTTATTCAATTGGTTTTCACTTACCAAAGAAAGCCAAATATTTGTTATTAGGAGTTGATTCTTCTCGTCCTATGGTAAAACAATAAAAGGGAAACATCGGTGGTTAGTCACATGACAAGACCATGCATTGCGGGGTCGCATTTCTGTTCTCGTTACTAAATACACTGTAGACTTTTATGCATAGCAAGAAAAACAAGTATTGTTATTGTCTGGTGTTCGCCGTAACGAGTTACAGAAGAAATTGCGACCCAGGCACAAGAGTGACGCACAATCAACTTGTGATGCGCGCGCACCCGCTCAACGCTCAACGTCCATAGCCACACAGCCAACACGCAAACACGACGACGCGTTCGCGTTCAGCGTCAGCGTCCGGCGTCATTTTGTTTGCGTTGCTATCACATTGCGGAAGACTGGCCGGACCACATGGCACTTACCAAATTCAACCACGCGTTTGTCGTGAGAATCTGATTCTTTTCGTCCTACACAGGGGAAAACATACGTAAAAACATCTATGCAAACAATTGGTTGGCTTCTTGCACTTCCTTCACTCTCACTATCTATACATACGAATACGAATTACGAAACAAACGTCCCACAATTATGTACAAGTACGACGCTTTGGCGGGGTACAGGCCGAAGGTCCGAGGTGCCCCAAATCAAACCTGAATTTCTACAAAATCAATAAATTAAAAGCAAACTGAATCCTGCTGCTGCTTGGTGTGCCAGTAGTCGGCCGCATTGCAGTCTTTGTTGTCACTTGGCGCTCCATTGCTACTCAATGCTCAATCTGAAACTCCTCTTCAACTTCAAGGCAACCTATTATCATTCAACTTTACTATTTGCATACGTATATATTTCATTTTGTCTTATCTCCACACTTTAAACACAAGAGATCCATGCTTAGTAAGTTTCAACAGAGTTATCAAATTCAAACCAGAATTTTCAGAATTAATCAACTTTTTCATCAGAAATATTTTTCTCTTTTCTGTTCTCCACAAATGAAAGCTGTGAAATATAACCTAAAAATGTTTACATTAACGAAGATACCACGCTTATTTCAGTAGGTAATTTGATGACATTTCAAATAAATTTAGTTTGATTTTTTTTTTCATTAAGCAGTATTTGTCGCAAAATTTAATTCTAAGCAATATGTGCAGGACTTAAAGCCTTGTATCACAAGGTCAGTTTTGGCATTATTGCATTTTCGTAAATTCAATCGGATTGCGAAATGTTCATAAAGTGAATTTAATCAGATGCAACCGAACAATCCGACCAAAATTTTTTGATCAAATTTATGTTCGAAAACTCAGTTAACTGTACACGCTCGAAAAATTTACAGTTAACTCCATATTTACTATAAATAGCGTTCGAAAATATGTTACTTTACTTGGAGTTAACAATTCCAACCTACTTCGAGTAAGGTGAGATGGATTAGTTTTACTCGACATAGTAGAAGCTAAATCAGGTATACGTACTATATATCTAATTTTAATTAATAATAATTTTATTTCCGTGACTGTAAATTACAGTGTGGATACGTCAGTGCTCAATTAAATACATCTACAATATAAAATAATTCAAAATAAATTTTGCGAAAGTAGTTCAGGATTAGTAGAGATTGTGCGCCAATATTTAAATTTGTTAAAATTTGAAAAACAGTAATATTATTAACTTTTATGTATCTCCAACTGTAGAAACAAATATTTATAGTGTATACAGGGTGTAAATGAAATAAGTATATTAAATTTAACCAGTAATGTAACTCGTGGAGAGCAACAATATTTTTTAATAATTTTTTATTGTAAACCTTCTAGGTATTGTGTCGGCCACTATGATTTTATTTTAATGTTAAAAGTATGAGTTGTATATCACAGAAATAAAATATTAAAATCGCTATAGCTCTGAAACTAGGCATTTCCGGATATACGTTTATATGAACTTTTTTATTGTTTTGAGATGTATTTTCCACCTTTACATCCGTGATCTCTATTTTTTGAACATCCTGTATGTGAATGTGACATTAGCTAATAGATCTCTTGCACAACTAGTGATTCTGTCGAGACGAGATATATCTCGTCTCGTCTCGTACTCGAGATTTCTCGTCTCGGCGAGACGAGACAGAAATATAAAAAATATTTTACGAGACGAGATTTATTTACAGAGATCTCGATTCTCGAAAACTGTTTCGAGATTTCTCGGTTGTTATTTTTCTCATGAATTACATTTGCAAACGTGTGAAATTTAACATAAATATTTTTAGTGATATCTGTCTCTATTTAGCTATGGCATTTTTGAACAAAAAGATAATAAAGTATTTGGCATTTTATCTGTCAGAATTTGTTAAGCGTGCATTACACGATGAAGTTTTTATTTTCAAGTGGCTTGAAAAGTTTTCTCTCTCGCACAATGCCATGAGTGCAAGAGAGACAAATGAATGGACTTTTAACGAAAAACTGGAACATGCGCTATTCGCTACTTTTTCTTAAAAGTTTCAACAAATTTTAACTATCAAGTAACTGTCAAATGTCATTTGTGTTTATATTTTTGATGTATACAAGTAGTGTTATAAGCGATCGACATTAAACTGGCAAAATGGGATAGAGAAGTAATTGAAATCTTAATGTAAGTATAACTTATATTTTGACACTTGGATATCTTAATTCACGCAAAACTTGATCGTGTAAATATACACTTGTAAGGTCACTTATAAAGACACTTTTAAAGTCACTTGAAAATAAAAACTTCATCGTGTAATACAGGCTTTAGCTAAGATTTTTAGCGTTATTTTCTTTTTAATGTTTTATAACAGATTAGAAAATGCTAGAGAAATATTAAATTAATAAAATTATAACATAATAAAATTTGCACAAGTTTTATGTTATATAAAATTTTGACAGATAAAACGACAAATATTTAACTTTTTGTTCAAATTACTATTAATACAAAATTGTATAAATTTAATAATTATTTTATGGGACCAAAATATACATATTAAATTTCCGTCGAGAAATCTCGGCCGAGACGAGACTCTATTAAACGAGACGAGAAAAATTTCGAGACGAGACATAATTTTATGAATTTGAAACGAGACGAGACGAGACAATAAATTTCTCGTCTCGTCTCGTCTCGACCGAATCACTACGCACAACTCCGGTTGAATTTACGAATATTAACGAACTTCCGCATATCAGTTTCGAATACGCATGGTCATAAGAATCTCTCATGTTATAGAATAAGTTAGAGCGTAAATAAAATAAGCACATTATAATAATAAAAGAGAAGTTTACAATTGGACAAAATTTTGTATAAAGTTCACAACTAACTATTATTTTGTATCCCATCCAGCGGGATTAATTTCAAACTTATTCTATTTTGTTTGTATGCTATGCAAACAGCAATTTCCATTGAATTTAGTTTGTTCGCCGACATATAGTAATGAGTACGATTGCACAACAGTGCAACAGCACTCGTACGGGTACGGATTCTTGTATTCGTACGTTATACTAAAGGATAATGATGATTATACTAACCACATCAATGATCTGCTGCAGTGTTAGGCCGAATTTCACTTCCAGAGGCTCGGACTCGTTGGCAACAGGTCGCTCGAGTATATTGTATGGCCCCAGCAAGTTGTTCAGAAGCCGCTTTTCGTGGGGCCCCTGCTGTGAACCTGCACACACCACAACAATATGCATATCAATTGCTACATATTATTCAATATTAATAATTACAATACAATAATTTATTTAGGTATAAGCACAATCCATACTAATACCGTGAGTATTTTTTAACGTGAAACATTCAGTTTGTCATATCCATGGTTACGACTTGATATTTGATTGACAGCAATGTATTTGCCCGTTCCATTTAAAATGAAACATAGGGAACGAATCTGACAGAAGTATTATATTTAAATATTGTAAGAAATTCAGCGGAGTCAGAAAACCACTCGACAGCACTAAACATATTTCGGGCACAAGGTGCACAAAGTATTTTTTCTACATCTAAATTTAATATTTAGAAATAGGTATAATTATTTAAACAAAATTAACCTCTAATGACATCTTGATAACCGTTGAATTTCCCTATAAGTTATGATTTGAAATTTGATTGACAGCAATGTATTTGTCTGTTTCATTTAAAATGACATATGGGGAATTAATTTGACAGAAGTATTATATTTAAATATTGTAAGAAATTTAGCCAAGTCAGAAAATTACTCGGGCACAAGGTTCACACAATATTTTTTCTACATCTAAATTTAATTTTTAGAAACAGGTATAATTATTTAAACAAAATTAACCTCTAATGACGTCTTATCAAATGTCAAATTCGTTCCCTATGTTTCATTTTAAATGGAACGGTCAAATACATTGCTGTCAATCAAATGTCAAGTCGTAACTATAGATATGACAAACCCAATGATTCACGTTAAAAAATACTCACGGTATAATAAATGCGAAAGTAACTCTGTCTGTCTGTCTGTTACGTTTTCACGCCTAAATCGCTGAACCAATTTCAATGAATTTTGGTATAGAGATAGATTGGACCTTGGAGAAGGACATAGGCTACCTTTTGTCGCGAAAATAAAACTTGAAGGGGTGAAATAGGGGATGAAAGTTTATATTGGGAACCCATCATTTCTTCCGCTGAACCAATTTTGATGAATTTTGGTATAGAGATAGATTGGATATTGGATAAGGACATAGGCTACCTTCTGTCGCGAAAACAAAACTTGAAGGGGGTGAAATAAGGGATGAAAATTTGTATGGAGAACCTATCATTTCTCCCGCTGGACCAATTTTGATGAATTTTGGTATAGAGATAGATTGGATCATGGAGAAGGACATAGGCTACCTTTTGTCGCGAAAATAAAACTTGAAGGGGTGAAATAGGGGATGAAAGTTTGTATGGGGAACTCATCATTTCTCAAGTTCTTATTTATGCTTTTGGCAAGAAATAAAGAGTATTTCAGCGTTTTTGAAAAATCATCCCTCAAGGCGGTATAATAGGGGATGATTTCAATTATTTTTTATCTTTGTATCTATAGTTAAGTTTTAACCGTTAGCAGATTTTCGATATTTGTCGTAGAGATAGCTTGCATCATATGTGCATAAGTAATAGTACCCGAGACATGTTTAGAAAAGGGCGCTGTTAGGTGCGGTGCGGGGATCGGGTGGCAGTGGGCGGAGCCTGTTACATGTACGATGCGAGACAGATTGCCGGCTCCCTACGCAGCGCATGTCTCCGAAGTAAATGTGAAAAATTAATGGTACACGTGTAGCTAATTGTTATTCTAGCTTTACCTGTGCGAAGCCGGGGCGGGTCAGTTAGTACATAATAAGTTTGTTCGTTCTAGAGTTTCACGGCTTGACTTGATATTGAAGTTACTTGACTTGACTTGACTTGAAATCAAGCCAAACTCAAGTCAAGTAATAGTAGCCGAAAGTCAAGTCAAGTCAAGTAGTTATAATTTCAAGTATTTGAAAAATCAAGTAGTTATTTTTCAATTACTTGAAAAAATCAAGTAGTTATTTTTTGAAATACCAGAAAAATCAAGAAGATCTTTAAGACTACTTTTCATTTTCATATAGTTCCTTATGTTTTATAAGAATATCAATAATATACCTTGAAATATAGACTTTTATTTATAAAAATAAATCATACATTCAAATTTAAAAGTTAAAAAAAAGATTTAGTTATTTTTCAATTACTTGAAAAAATCAAGTAGTTATTTTTTGAAATACCAGAAAAATCAAGAAGATCTTTAAGACTACTTTTCATTTTCATATAGTTCCTTATGTTTTATAAGAATGTCAATAATATACCTTGAAATATAGACTTTTATTCATAAAAATAAATCATACATTCAAATTTAAAAGTTAAAAAAAAGATTTAAAAGTATAATATATGATTTAACATAAACTATTTATAATATATGTATTATGGTGGATCTTAAAAGGGAGCAAGTCGAATTTTAACCGGCCCGCCCCCTAAAATGGTTCCAAATAAATAAATAAAATTATACTGGCTAATATAATATAAATGTATGAATTGAAGGGAAAAATTTTTAGGTTAAGTGAACATGACTATCATAATATGTTTTCTATGATCGCCATGTTCACTTAACCTAAAAATTTGTAAACCATATTTTATAAATAATTTTTCTATCTATATAAATGTTTGTCATGTTACACTGAAATAAAATATATCGCTCCCCAGCATTTTTTCATCAGTTCATACATTTATATTATATTATGTTTTTATATTTATATTATACATTTTTCCAGCTGTAAAGGCTCTGGAGATGCTAAATTACTAGCGAAATCGATAAGCCAAACAAAGTATAAATATATAAAATATTTTCAAAATATTTTTCACCCTTAACATTTCACGAGTACGTACTTTGAATAAATAAAATATTTATTATTTATATTTAAAATTGTGTTCTTTCTAAGGTACATTAGTATTTATATTTAATTAGTTTTATGGAATACTTTCTTCAGTTCTACTTACCACAAGCATGAAACAACCCGAGATTTGAAAGGTTAACGTAGGTAATACTTTAAAAGGATGAAATTAAAGTAAACAATTATCGTAAAAATCAAAATATTAAAATTGGTAGAAAGACATTTAGCAAGAGCGAATACGAAAATTTATTTCACTCCATAATTAAAATTACATCAAGTTTTAAGACCAGTGAATGATGTAATCTACTGTCAATCACCAGGAATTTACATAATTCCACATGTCTGCAATCATATACATACATATGTATTGATCAGACTGGTGGTACATATTTTTTAATTATTATTAACCCTTAAGTAGGCGTGCGAATTGTT
This sequence comes from Ophonus ardosiacus, assembly GCA_943142095.1. Lineage (NCBI taxonomy): Eukaryota > Metazoa > Arthropoda > Insecta > Coleoptera > Carabidae > Ophonus > Ophonus ardosiacus. The sequence goes on along the minus strand of OW964833.1, from coordinate 42,360,190 downwards.
TTGTAATATAAGCTTTTGGATTCCAATTTTTTCCTGTGTTCCAGGGCCGGATTTATAAAAGTAGCCCTTGGGCAATGAGAAATTGGAGCCTCCTCCCAAAAACTTAATGGCTGATGTTTACAAATTTATCTCTATACCTTTATTTTTTTAATTATGCGGCACAAAACTCATATACACCCACCTTTGAGTAAAATTTTCATAAATCTACTTTTTATGTTTTATAAACATTTCAATTCTAAATTTTCAAACCGCAAATTAATATCTCTTATGGTTTCTGAGATATTTGCGTTCAAAGTTGGATCTTACAAAATTAATTTTTAGGTAATAATCCAAAAATGGGTGTCGATACATATTTGACGACTTCGCCATTCAATTTTACGGGCAAATACAAATTTTAAATATCTTTGAACAACAGATACAATTTCTAGAGTAAAATAACTGAAAATGGCCAAAATTTTGCAAAAAATCTCATATTTCTACTCTTGTCAATAAATAATTTTATATAATTAAACACAAAAAGAATGTACTAAATGATTCATGAATGGTATATTATTATAACATTCAAAATTAATTATTATAATAATAATATGTCAAAAGTTAAATGTCAAATAAAAACAAATAAAACATCAGTAATTCAATAACACTCTGATATGCTGTAAATTGCGAAATTTAATTTGCGTTTTTATCGTAAAATAAAAAGAAATTGTGATTAATTTTAGTCCCATATTCAGACCTATTCTGTAACAATTAACAAAATGGTTAATTTTTAACAACTGGTTAAAATTATTGTCCAATAGATGTTGATGTGACAACTAAAAATCCATTTTTTTGTTAAATACCAACCTACTTGATTGGTTAAATTTATAACCACTAAGTTACAGAATAGGTCCGAATGTTTAGTTTTTAATTCTGAACAACTTTTTTTTTTAAACTTTTCTCTAAAATTAAAAGATTAGAAACTACAGCAAAATGAAAAAAATAACATTGTGTTCCCTATATTACGGATTTCAAGTAAACACCCGGTGTATGATCTACTGAAACTTAAAGTTTTACTAAATCTTCCTAAAAATATTTAGCATAAAAGAAATAATTCATTATTTATTCAAAATAATCAAATAAATTTTTGCATTTGGGTCGTTTTGGCTCCCACGCGCCTACCAACGTTATAATTTTGAACTGTACATATATGTACTAACTTTCTTGTACAAGTAAACAGTATTTTAAGTTTATTCGAAGAGTAAACATTCATACTGAAGTTGTTACTTGTTGCCCGCCAGCTATGTGTTCTTACGAAAAGGAGCAAGCAGGGCTCCTCCGGCTTTGCGAGAAGTTCCAACGGATGAAGATAGTGATAATTCAGATAGAGGAGAGACGGAGTAGATCAAGAAGAGAAATTAGACCATAACTTTGAATCTGAGCAAAATAGTTCTAAAAAGCTTGAAATAGAATCCTAAAATTCATCCAATTCTTTAGATTTTTTTGTGTTTTTTTTTTATCTGAATAACATAGGTCAAATTAGTAGGACCGCATTAATCCGGCACTCGATGTTTAAAATAATTATACATGTTTTTCTAATTTACTGAAATTTTATCAACTTTCAGCATAGGACATGTTACATAAAGTACCCTTATTTTTTGTCGTAGTACACATTTATGTAATAAAAAAGAGGGGGTTCCATTTAAAAAAAATGTCTTTTTTGAAGTTTGTCAACTGTAATTTTGGTGTAACGTACCAGTCACATTTTTATAAATAATCGAGGATTCCTCTATGGATAATGTAGCTTAAAGTCTCCTTTACAAAAGGCTTTTTTCAGATTATAAAAATTCGATCTCGTTCCCGATATACAGAGTTTTGAAAATGTGCCGGATTTCAGACAAAAAATCAAAAAAAGTTGAATAACGCCGGAAGTAGTTGATCATAAGTAAAATGTTTTTATTGCTTCATATGTAAAATTTTCCGCTGCATTCAATGGTAAAATAAAATATAGCGTATTCCATTTAAAATAAGAAAGTTGAGGTCAATTTACGGTCAAACCGAAAGTGCTACTGCTTTGAAAATATTTTAGTTAAAACGGGCATGTTGGATAACCCCTAGATACCAAATTTCGTTAAATTATATTAAATAGTATTTAAAATATAGATAGCGTAAACTCGTCCTGAGACACCCTGTATATATATATATATATATATTTAACATATAAACTATGAAAATGAATTACAAATATACTACATATTTATTTAGTTAATCTCTTTTTAAAAATAATCTAAAGCAACAAGTGTACTATGATTTTCAGTTTTAATAACTTTGAATGGAAGAAGGTGTCGGCACTAGGTGAAACATTTTGACATAATAAATTAGTGACGCCATTGGTTATATTATCTTTTTTTGTCGGCTCCGGTGGCCCAATGGTTACAGCAACGCCTCTTAGTCATGAGTGTGCTCGGGGTTCTGGGTTCGAATGCCACTAAGGCATGGATGTTTGTGTATGTGAACCTACTCAGTAATTGGGATTTAATCCTGTTAAAAAAAAAGTTTTAATATTATTATATTAGTATAAGCACGAAGATTAAATTTGTGAACACTGAACTAAAACTAAAATTGGCACAAATAATATTAAGATTTATTCAATTTAAGTGCACATGAAGTTAAAGTTTGTATTGTACGCAAATCTAATAGGTATCTGTAAATTACAATGCAATTAAGTTGTCATTTACCTTTCTCACAAAGAGATACGCAACATAAATGAAGTGTACTGTAACTACATTTACTAATTAGCGAAAAACAACTTTCTGTAAATAAAAATATAACACTGGTACTAAGGCACAATTACGAACTAAATATTGTTCTTACGGTATGTATGAGGGTTTTTTTTTATATTCCCTGACTAGCATGAAACAAAAAAAGAGTAGAACAGCAACAAAAATTTATTTTTCAATATAGGTCCTTTGCTTTTGACATTGTTTCAATAACATCTTTAATCCATTATAAAAATATACATTTGCCTTTCAACAGCCGCTGTAAGTTCGTTATCGTCCCTAAATTTTGTTCCCCTTATTGTTTTTCTGAGATTTAGAAACACAATAGACAGATAGAATATTGCTGCAATTCTTTAGTAAATTGTTACACACTTAGGCATATGTGATTAAAAAACAATATAGTAAAAAATCACATTAAAATTGAAAACTGTCTAGTCCGTAAATATAAAAACGACCATTTGTATTCAAAGGCGTAAATTAAATATGAATATTCTCATAAACACAAATAATAAAAAAATACTACTTCTGTGTCATAAAATTGTCACATTTGTAAGTAATAAAAAAACTCATGAGAAACAAAAACATTTATTGCTGAGAATTGTAATAATTTAATAACAAACTTATTAACATTTTAATTTTTTTTAATGCTTTGACAATGTTTTAATTCCTCACTTTTAGAAGAAAACTGCATTTCGAAAATTATTTTTCTTTTTGTTTTTTATTGTTTATTTTCTTATTTGCAACAATTGTTGTATTTTTGTGAAATAAAAAATAACCACATTATATATAAAATGCAGTTGCTGACATAAAACACGTACACTACTTACTTACATACAAATGACAGTAATTATAATATTCGACAGTATAGTATGAACTTGTTTGTATAAAATAAACAAATATTATCAAGTCTTATTACCCATTTCTGGGTGTACCAATGTACTTTTATTCACAGATTAAAGTAACATGTACGTCTGGTTTACAAGGCGTCACTTTACGGGCTCTCAAAGCTATTGTCGAGAGAGCACCACATATAGGGTTGCCAACTGACCTTTTTTGGAAAGGACTGTCCTTTTTTGAGCATATTTCGTCCTTGTCCTTTTTTAAACCAGGAAAGGACGCGATTTGTCCTTTTATAGTAAATTTTGTTATTAATAATATTTTTCTTATTATTATAAATATGGAAATGAAATAATTATTTCACATATAACAATAGAATTTTTGAATTATTGATGTATTAGTACTACTTTATTTACGTCATAAAATATTGATTTAAATTTTTTAAGAATTTGTTAAATTTGCTTTATTGTAAAAAACTCTACATTATCTAACTTTGTATTAAAACACGTTTGACCTTGAAAATTTTCAAAAAATCGCCTGCGGCGCATTATTTTTCATAAATTGTAAATCTTACACACAATTCAGAAAAAAATTGCTGAAAAATATGTCCTTTTCTGTAATTTTGTAAAGTTGGCAACCCTAACCACATAGGTCACTCTTGTACTATTTTAAAATTAAATTAAAATTTTTAGTTTGACTTCTGCCGAAATCAAACCCGGGCTACTACTTATTTAGAGTTGGGCAGGATTTAAATATCTGTCTCACAATAGTTGCTACATTTTGAAATATTTATTTAAATTTTTGAGAATAGTCGTTCATATTGCGTAGTTGTCATTTTTAAACTCTGGATGACATGTGCCCATCAGCATCTACCATGGGGAGTCTTCAGCAACCCCTAAAGTGTTGTAGTAGTTTTTATGTAGGGTTAAAGGTCAATTTCTGATGTTCTTTAACATCCTCCTTGCACCACTAATTCCAAGTATTACCACCGTTATCATCTAGGTGACAGTGAAATGAAAGATGGTTCGTTGTAACCTTTGACCCATTTAAAAAAAAAAAACATAACATGTGTCAACCTAACTGCAGCAGAAAAACTAGCCCGTATACCCCCACCCCCTACCCCCAGAAGCTGTTTGACCCTTAACCCTGCACAAGAGCAAGAACTATCCCTAACACCGAAGGGGTTGCTGAAGACACACCCCCATGGCAGATGCTGATGAACACATATCATGCAAACTTTCAAGGTGATCTTTGGATTAGAATCATCAATATATATCTACTCATACAGCCATAAATTTGAACGAATATTCCCAATAATCTGAATAAATATTGCTAAATGCAAAAATAAATTATGAGAAAGAGCACTGAAGAAAACTATCTAAATTTTAGTTAAATTAACTAACTAAATTCCTTATTTCTCAGCCTATATGTTTCATTAAAATATCTAAGTTGATTTAGTTAAATTTTCTAAATTTGTAATAAAAAATTATAGAAAAATTGAATACAAAATTAGATGAAATGACTACATTTATATCGTAATAAGTATTGAAATAAATATAAATAAAGAAATGAACTAAATATGTATTTATATTTTCTATTTAATGTACTTAATTCATTAGATAAATTACCGAAAATTGTAGGACAAAAATAATGAAGCCAAAATATAGTAAAATTAAATAAAATAAGTAATTAACTATTTGCATATTTAAAGTAATGATTTTTTCACAAAATATTATCTATTTCGGATTAGTTAAAATTCTAAAGTAAGATTTGTAAATTATACTAAATTATTAGACATACTGCCTAATAAAATAATATGTAAATATAATTAGACAAAATTTCAATTCTTTTTTTTCTGTGAAGTTGATATTTATGTGATATATATGTAGTTTTCATTTATTTATTTTTTAGAAAAGGAATATTAGTTATGAATATAATAACGTTAAATGCAAATTTGCGTCAAGTTTCCCTTAATGAATGATTGTTTGTGTTATGAATTATGACTAATCAGAATATCTTATATACAATTATGTAATAATACTTATGAAATAAAAGTAATAATATAATGATGTTATTTATAGATGGTAGGTGAATTGCAATTGCTACTCGTTGAGAGTCATATGTTATAACAGGCAACAGTAGTAAACAAGTAAAACTCAATTAACAAGTTCTCAACTGTATAAATATAAAGATAATTGGGGTAAATATAAAACAAGAACAGTATAGTTTGTGTCAAGATAAATGCACATTGACTTCAACTTCTTAAGCTTGTTGTTTGGTTGTTGTAGAATTACGAACGTACATCATTATATTTTTTTGTGTTTGACAAAATCTTGTTACCATGTGAGGCGAGCGGAATGGGGGATTACGGCTCAATCGAATTAAAGGAAAATAGTAAAAAAATACGAATGTATATGCTGAATAACGAATATTTATAAAAAAATGAAATGGTATAATTGAGATATTTCGGAAATAAAGGGTTTTTTGTTATAACGCTTCGACACTAATATGAAAATATTTTGATTTGCGACCGAGAAACCGCCTATACATGCATTACAAATAGCGTGTTAGGAGGTGGGATTACTACCAATGGAAGTTAAGAAATTCAAATTCGAAAGGAGGGGCTAACATTCCTGTACTACAGTTTCCAAACAGTTTTTATTTTAACATAAATTTTTTGCATTAAACTTAATAATTTAAATACACCTGTAATTATAAAGTATGTATACTTATACAGTGTTATAATATTCATTTATTTTTATGTAAATATAACTTAAAATAGCATATATTTCAAGAACATTTAGGTCCATGATGAAAACAGTTTGATATAAAAACACATAAATGTGATGTCACGTCAATCTTTTCAGAATTCGGGAGACCATAACTCGCTTATTAATAGGAATTTTTTCACCGGATTTTCATCAATAGTCTTAGTTTACCTAATATTTTCAGATGAAATTATAAAAAAAAATGGTGTAATCCCCCATTGAACGATATGGCGCCATAAACCGGAAACATAAATAAATGGACTTTTTCGGCTTTTGTAAATAGCCCTGAATTTCAGTTTTTATTTTGCCTTAATTGCAAAATACTATAAATAGTAAAAATGTCCAGGCCACATTTTTATACTTACATAGGTACATATTTGTTATAACCCATTTATTTATTTTTTATGTAATATATGTACCACAAATTTGAAATGCTGAAATAATTCCTTTCTTCATCGTAATCGGGTTACTTTGCAAAGTAACGTAATTTAAAATTGTTAGTAGGCATTATATTATTTCAGTAGTTCTGAAAATCTGGAATATAAAATTAAATATTGTTTTTTAATGAAATCGTTAATTGGAGAAAAATGGCTTAGGACATTTTAATTGCAGTTTGCATTATAAAGCTGTCGTTAAATTTTGAGAAAAGCATTCTTTAACTCTCTGTATATTAAAAAAAAAGATGTTTTATTTCTCATAAAAAAGTTAATCAAAAATAAAATTAAAATATATCAGTATATTCATTAATTTGTCTACATTTGTGTACATAACATACATTAAGAAGCATTTACGTTCAAATAAAAAACTAACTTACTTTATTTAAACTTCTTCGTTTATATTTCTAAAAATGCAATTTCTAATCTCCAGAAATAAATAAAATTACGATATATATGAATATTTCATTGAAAATTATAATTATTTAATTCAAATTTGATTTTTTAATGTACACAAATTTAATCAATGCTAATGACCGAAATATTTAGGCCCGAGTCCTTGTAGCTTGGGGGGAGGGGATGATCACCCACTCCTAGAATCCGCCACTGTCTGTAATTGTGATTTAATCCTGTTGAGGGGTTTCCAAATCCCAATATATGCATGTGCACGGTATCTAGGACATTTGTATTAATTAATAATATTCTAAGTTTACGTTGCTATATCTTCATATTCTCTTTTCTACATGAGGTTGTGGAAAACGTAAGTAAAAACGAACGTCAAGATAGCCAACTTTATCTAATAGAGGAATATTTCTTCTTTAATAAATAAACGCAGAATTCTACCAACTATATATATATATACCACTCATAATGGTAACATATCACCGGCGGCGACATACGCACATTCAAGATCAAAAACGAAAACAAATTATAAATAACACTTAAGTATTTATTTGATAATTTTAAAATAAACACAATATACGATTCAAAAGATATATTGACAAAATCGAATAAACAATTTTACAAAGTTCAATAACCTGAAACAAATAGAACATTACAAAATCCAAACACAATCAAAATTATTTATAAATTTATCGCGAGCACTCAAAACCGTACTGATGTGCACTTCACTTTGTGCTCGTTAATTTGTTATATGACAGAATATGTCATCAACAACTTTTATAAAAGAAAAAAATGTATATTGGACTCGAATCAATTAAAAAAAACTCATTGTTTTACTATTGGATAAAGGTAGTGTAAAATGTATAATGAAAAAAAAGACTATATACATTATAAAAACACAAAAATGTTGTCAAACGTAAATTATTTTGAAATGATCAGCAAATTATAAAATAGTAATGAAAGAAAAAAAATAACTATAAGCCCCCCCCCCCCCCCTGATTATTATTTATTACAAGAAAGGAACATATGCTACATTTATGCTTTTGAAAATAGTATAACACATTAAGATGATCGGATGCACAAATATTTAACTGAAAATTAAGGAAAAATTAAATTAAAATCAACATTTTGATAGGTACATATAAAATATATTACATTAGTGTTTGCCCGTTTAAGTAAATGTCGATATCTCAGTCTGTTTTATTAATGCGTAAGATATACAAGGTGTCTTACAACTCGCGCCCCAGATGAAACTGACACTTACCGACGACAATAGGTTGCCAACAAATAGAAGAATTACAAGACTTTTTAATCCACCAATCTCAAAAGGATATCTTGAGGTGTGATGATATTATTACCAAATAAAACTGGTTGCTAGGTTTCAAAAATACTACTAGTGAGTTACAAATTTTTTTGGCTTACTGTAATTTTGACACTTTAGGGTTGACTTTTCACTGTCAACAAATTTAGGTTAGCGAAGGTGTCATCCGAGATCATCATTTATATCATAAAGTGTAACGTGTTGTAGCAGCTGTGTAAAATGTGTTAAACGAAAATATTATAATCATTTCTATGTAATCAGCGGCTGAATGCATGGTGAGAATTTGCCTTTTTTATTCATCTTGTCAAATTTAATTTGACACTAATATTTTTCGAAAACTACAGTCGCCCACACATTTAAAGAAGATTTGATTTGTATAAAACCCTAGTAACGTAAAATTATGGCAAACACACGTTAAAGGTGTAGGTCTCTGATTGGTCAATTTTAAGACGTCATTTCTCTAATATCTTTTAAGCTAGATTTTTTTTTCTTCGAAATTACACATCCGAGTGCAGTCTTGTGTTTCCTCATTCGTTCTGGGGCGCGAGTTGTGAGATCCCTGTATATTATGTTGTTGATAAAAATAAGGTAGCTCGGTGCGGGGCCCCACTAACACGGGGCCGCGGGCATACGCCCGGCTGACGAATCGAAGCGACGCTACTGATTATTTGCTTAAATAAATAAAAGCTTATACGTTATTAAATTAAAGATATGTATTTATATTTTGTATTGTACCTTCAGAGTACTGAATTGCAAATATGACTGCAAAAAATTATACAGAAAACACAAATGAACGCGTGAACAAAATGTTTTGTCGCGGTAAAGCGACGAATAATTTTGTTGCATAATGCATATCATTCCATTTGTAAAATGTTTTGCAAATGTGCGACTATGCTGTTTCGATGATGTTGCTCATTTGTGTTTCTGTTACCAGGATGAAGAGTGTTAACTTTTTCTCCTTTATCCGCCAAGTCCGATGCCAATCAATAAGTCCTATTGTTTTATAACTCCCAATTTATTTTCGTACTTCACTTTATCTTTCTTCTTCTTCACTACGTGGAAGTGATACTCTCAATCCTGAAATGACGTTTTCAGAATACCCGTCAAGTGATGTAACACTGAAACTGTATGTACTTGAAAAACAATGAAATTTTATGGAAGTTGGCAATGATTTGTAACTGTTTACTACAAACATGAAAATGATACTATTTCTTTCAGCAACACCATAGTTGGACAGTACTTGTTTTTATTTTAACAATGTATTTTTTCACAATTAATGCATTGGTCGTAATGAAATTTTCGTTTCTACATTTCCATAAAACGTATGAAATATTACACATATTTATGATTTTACTAATACTAATTTGAAATATATCATATTTTGTTATTCATAAGTCAGTGTTGTATAAAATACTTGAAAAAGTGTATTTAAAATAGAAAATACAAAATACTAAATAAAAGTATTTCATATGTTTGGTAAAATACGATTAGTTTTTTAGTATTTCAAAATTCAAATATACTAATATATCATTCATCAATAATATTTAATATACTTTCAAATATTTCTACTTTTAATTATTTGAAAATAAATAAATATATCATCACGGCATATCACCTATTCGTATCGTAAAAATGTTTTTCGTATTTAACTTATTCACGTATTTTTATTAATATTAAAAAGAAACTCCTACATTAACCTAGGCATTTGTTTTTAAGAAAAAAATTATAGAATTGTTCCATGTTATATTACTCACAGACCACACATGACGGAGGGTTTCTATTTCAAATACATAAATCTATTTCAAATAAGAAAATGTATTTCAAATATTTGGAAATTGTATTTCTTATAAATAATAGTATTTTAATGTGTTAAAATATAAAATACTTGTAAAAAGTATTTGAATTAAAAACACAAAATACTTTTATTGTTAAGTATTTCAAATAATTACTTAAAATACTTAATCTGATTCAAATACTCATTTCAAATACATATATTTTAAATACTATACAACACTACTTTTTTATAATGATAAAAGTATTTATTTAAAAATTCAATTTCAGGATGATTATGCCAACAAATACAATAAATATTGGAAATATACGATATAAAAATCGTAATTATATTTTACAACAATGTAAGAAAATTAGACTATTTGAATTTATACATAGTCGTAAAAGACATCAATACAATATAGCATGAGCATGATACATGATTATATATTGTTTGTATGTTTGAGTTGTTTCAGATTTGATTTCAGTCTGTAATTAGAATGTTCAGTGGAATGGAAAACTGTAATTTCATTCCTGGTATTTTGTCTGCTGAAATTTATGGGCAAAAGTTGAAGAGAAGAGGAATCATCATTAAATATCTTACTCGTATGTAAATTATTATTTTAAATTTAACATCCAGTACCTATGTAGGATGTTATTTAAAAAGAGGTTGCATTGGAACAAATGAGTCAAAATAACATTTATATTTTTTCGTTCTTTTAATTGCTGAAATAGTTGTAAAAACTTATAATTTTAATTAATGAGCCTATAAATACAAAGTTAATTTGTACTTAATAAAAAAAGTACTAAAATGACTTCAGTATTTTGAACATGTGTGATTGAAGAAAGTTATGTGAGAATAGTGCGATTATAATTACGTAACTTAATCGCTAAAATTAAAATCATTTATCATCAATAATTAACTTATTAAAATCTACTTGTGTACAGTGCAATAGTGTTCTTCGTTTTTTCGCGAATGGCCTGTTTGACTCGTTTCATCGTACATGACTCGAGTAAATAAAATATGTGCTCACTCTTTTGTAATAAGCTTCGCTTAAAGTACAAATAAATATTATTATTATTATTAAGAATAGTGCGTCTTGTAAAATTATTATATTAAATTTATCTATCAATCACAAATTTTAAAAAGCACAAAAATAAATAGCTTTATTATATTCGAAAAAACAGTTTCCATAAAATAGCTACAAGTTATACTCCAATTTTCATCTTTATCTGTCCTGCTACTATCGATGTAAAATGAAAACACAATGTTTAACATTAATTTTCAGGTAGCTGGTGTGGAGAGTGCACCACAGGGGTCACTTTTGTGCAAGAAATATACACAATTTATAATTATTTAAACAAATATACAACACTACAAAATTCGATGAACGTATGTCACGATTTGCCGGTTCTATCAACGACATAAGTACGTTATTTCGACTTACGCCTTGCATTTTAATTTCTAATCATTTTCTTGCTTTTTCTTTTCTACGGGTTTAAACTGTTGCAATATATTACTGAATAAACAAACTATCGAATTTTTAATAAGAGCTGCTTAATTTGTGTTACAAAATACCCTTTTTTGTCTGTAAAATCAAACTCCCATATGAAACCTATGCTAGGGAATAGGAATGACGAATTCCGATAATTTTGGTACCCGAGTACCCGAAACAACTACCCGGATAGTACCCTTTATCCGTTAATTACCCAATACCCTTTAATTACCCGTTATCCTTTAAGTACATACACATAATTCGTTAATTTGGTAATTAGCAGCTATACGCTTATATTAGCAGTTTACTTTTTAATAAAATTTATTATTGTTGGTTACATATATTTTTAAATAAAAAGTAATACAAATAAATAATATACCTCCTGTATCTCTATAAAAATCTTAACATAAATTATATTAATTATGGTATGGTAATGAAAAACTCTTCTTTTAGATACAATGTTTCCGGCAGCTGAAAACTGTTCTTGTAATTAACGGGTATCGGGTAATTAACGGGCAGCGGGTATATTTCGGGTAATCGGGTAAGAAATTTTATACCCGGGTACATTATTATCGGGTAGGTTCCGAGTACCTGGGTACCCATCTTCATTCCTACTAGGGAATTTAAACTATGAACTCGCGCCAAAGGCAAATCTTACCCTAACTTTTATGGTCTATTAACAAAAATTTTGAAATTTCTTTTTAAAATTGTGAATAAACTAGAAACATAACAACAAATACAAAAACAGTTTTATGTGCAACTTTTAATTTCGAACCATTTTGCACTATACAGTTATTGCCGTAAAAGAAACAGGAGAGCAATAAATTATATAAAATTAAATCTCATCCTGTATATTTATTTATGTAGAATAAATTCGACACATTAACAATATTAGAAAAAAATAGCTATTGACAAATTTAATATAATTGTTTGTAACTTTGTAAAAAAAATCAATGTGTTCTATGGAATAGAATGTTTGTCAAAATTGACGTGAAACATTTTTTGCATTGGCGTACAATTCATATTCGGTTTATTACTTCTAGGCAGGCATATTTTTCAAAAAAGCAGTATTGATAAACATGTAGCTTTCACTGTGAAAAACTCTATATTCGTTTAGTTGCATTACAATGTGTATGTAGGATTGGCAATGCTATAATAAATTTTTCAACGATAGTTTTATTCCATGAAAGGTATCGCCAATCTCTATAAAACAATTGAGGGATTTCCTACAAAAATCGAACAAGTCCATTTATTGAAGTTTCCGGTTTATGGCGTGATATCATTCGATTCCTGTCGTGTCACTCTGAAAGCAACAAGTTTTGTCAAAGAGCAAGCAAACCCCGAAAAAATATAAGAGCACGTCTGTAAATCTAGTGATTCTGTCGAGACGAGATATTTCTCGATTCTCGTCTCGTCTTGTACTCGAGATTTCTCGTCTCGACGAGACGAAACAGAAATGTAAAAAATAGTTTACGAGACGAGATATATTTGCCGAGATCTCGTTTCTCGCAAAATGTTTCGAGATTTCTCGGTTGTTATTTTTCTCATGAATTATATTTGCAAACGTGTGAAATTTAACATATTTTAAGTAATATCTGTCTCTATTTAGCTATGGCATTTTTTCTGTCAGAATTTGTTAAGCGTGCATTACACGATGAAGTTTTTCTTTTCAAGTGACTTGAAAAGTTTTCTCTCTCACACGATGACATGAGTGCAAGACAGACAAATGAATAGACTTTTAACGAAAAACTTTTAAAGAAAAACTAGAACATGCGTTACTTTTTCTTAAAAGTCTCTACCAATTTTAAGTGTCAAGTAACTGTCAAATGTCATTTGTGTTTATATTTTTGATGTATACTGGTAGTGTTATAACAAACGATCTATATTTAACTGAAAAATGACAAAATGGGATAGAGAAGTAATTGAAATCTTAATGTAAATATAACTTAAATTTTGACACTTGGATATTTTAATTCACGCAAAACTTGATCGTTTAACTATACTAATAAGGTCACTTATGAAGACACTTTTCAAGTCACTTGAAAATAAAAACTTCATCGTGTAATCCAGGCTTTAGCTAAGATTTTTAGGATTATTTCTTTTTAGTTTTTTATAACAGATTAGAAAATGCTAGATAAATATTAAATTAATAAAATTATAAAATTTGCACAAGTTCTAGGTTATATCAAATTTTGGCAGGTAAAACGACAAATATTTATCTTTTTGTGGAAATTACTATTAATACAAAATTATATAAATATAATAATTAGTTTATGGGACCAAAATATACATATTAAATTTTTGTCGAGAAATCTCGGCGAGAATCTCGGCCGAGACGAGACTCTATTAAACGAGACGAGACATAAGTTTATGAATTTGAAACAAGACGAGACGAGACAATGAATTTCTCGTCTCGTCTCGTCTCGACCGAATCACTTCACTATGTAAATCTACAAGAACCAAATTAATCCCTCCTTATATTTGAAAATATTTATATAAGATTTTTTTTAACAAAATAATAAACAGTTGAAATATATATTTAACTTTCTAAACATAATTTCCTTTTTCATAAAATCTAAATCTAAAATCAAACAATTCCAAAGTTTTATTATTTTTTAATGAATTATGTAGCCATAAAATAAAAATTCAAAATGAAAACTTTGTTTTTATGTTTATTAGACATGTACGAAGAAAAATTGCCACAGTCCTACAATGAAAGGTTTTGAAAAGAAAAGTTTTTTGTTTACGTGTCGTACTGTCTGCATATGATAAGAGCCAATATGCTGAAAAATTTTATAATTAAAAATTTATATTTTACAAATGAGCCTTAGGTTATTTCCTGACTTGTTTAACATTTCTGGTAAAAATTCAGTCCTTTAAGAGAGAAACGATTTAATATAGATCTTCATACGGCTACACAAAAATTTATTTATTATTATTAATTATTACTCGCTTTACAATGTATCTCTTACATATAAGCGGTGATATTATGGGGGGTGAGACAATTTTTAATATACAGGGTGGGGCAGAATGACCTCCCTGATTTGAAGGGTTAATTGTAAGAAAACAGTTCAAGATACATAAAAAAGGTTTTTATTTCTCAAAAGTACATATAATGCCGTTTCATTTTCATCATTACCGATGTCTACATGTGTTGTAGATAATGGCACACCCAGAAATGGGTAATATGCCGTGATGATATATTTATATTTATTTATTTATTTATTTATTTTCACGCTGTTTGGAAAATGATATCGTCCAAGTGGCGGCCTTGGCGAGCAATGCACATATTGAGCCTTTCAAAGAAGTTTTTGGCTACTCTTCCCAGTATATCTTGCGAAATTCCAGCGATGACATCCTCAATCGCCTCCTACAGAGCTTCAAGCTACAGCTTTGACATATCTCCACAGAAAAAAGTCACACGGGCTCAAATCGGAGGAGCGAGGGGGCCATGGAACAGTTAATCCTTCGGATTCAAAAAATAAGGCCCAATAATGCGTATACAGGACACAGCGCACCAAACTGTTACTATGGGGCTGTGAAGAGGTCTTTGATGCAGTACACGAGGGTTCTCAGATGCTCAGTAACGAAAATTTTGTTTATTTACTGTGCCACAAAGATGAAAATGCTCTTCGTCGAAAGGCTCAATATGTGCATTACTCGCCAAGGTCGCTACTTGGACGATATCATTTTCCAAACATCGTGAAAATAAAACGGCATTATATGTACTTTTGAGCAATAAAATCCTTTTTTATGTATCTTGAACCGTTTTCTTACAATTAACCCTTCAAATAAGGGAGGGCATTCTGCTCCACCCTGTATGTACATGTTTATATTTCTTAATTTTCCTTGCGAAGATGATGAAGATGAAATGATGAAAGACACACACAACAGCCATGCCTTATTATATTATTATATTTTAAAATTAATTAACAAAAATAATGACAATATATATGAAAAATAACCCTCATTTTTAGCTTACTAAAAGTAGTGATGCCGCGATATTTCGCATTTTCAAAATCTCGTCTCCATATTTCGAGATGAGACGAGAGTAATGCCCTCGAGATTTGCTCGAGGCGAGATTAGAAATTCCAGATCACGATTGTACGATTTTTTTTATATTTCGTTAATATTTCTAATTAAAATATACAAAATAACCAAATATTTGTCGGTATAAATAAATACTTTAATTACCTCTTCATTTACATTCATATTTATTTATTAATTTTAGATTTATTGGGTTTTAGTAAAAAGAAAATGCCCAAAAGTGACATTTATGGTATACTCTTCACGCCAGCTTCAAGTGCCTGTACTATACGAATATGTAATCATAATTACCAATATTAGCTTACAAAGCACATTGCTACACCCAAAAACAGATAATAAAGCCATGATATTATAGAGTACCTATTTTTTACCTACCATTCAAACACCAAATTTAGTGAAATAATGTTTTAGTCACTGGTACTCATTTATTATATTCATGTTGCTTGTAATGTTAATTTATTTACTAATTCTAATCATAAATTCAAGATATTCGAGACTCTCAGGCCGAAATCGAGAGAAAGCAAGGAAAAATATGACGAGGCGAGCTTTGGCCCGGCCCGGCCCGAAGCCCGCCTCGATTTCGAGTCGATCATCGAGCCGAGCCGAAGATTTTTTTATCGGGCCGAATCGGGCTAATCATTTGCAAAAGTTGAGGCGAGTCGGACTTTTGATTTTGGCCCGGCCCGAAAATTCGAGCTTTTCGGGCCGGCCCGAAAAATCCTATTGTTCAATCAAATGCACAGTTTCCTTAATATTTTAATGAAAATGTATGGAGTTAAAAAGGATCAAAATGATTTAATAACATCATACTTCACATCTTAACAAATAAAAATGTTATTTTACTTCAAGAATTCAAGGTTATTCAGTAAAGCATAATAATGATATTGTGATGTTGTTATTATTACTATTGTTACTACTCGTAAACTTAAATAAAAGTGATTTTTGTTTCTATCATAATGATTTCTTGTCTTCTTTTTGAGCACAAACAAAGTTAGATAAAAAATCATTATACATGATATTTTTTGTATAAGATTTGTGAAAAAGTTGTTTCAATTTGGGAACGCCTTTGGTAAACAAAGTGTCAAATACGGATAGGTCTGTAATTTTTATAACAAACTTACACTAGAAGTGTATTTTTTTAATTACTTCTGGTAACTAATGTGGAACGTTATAAGGATATAGAGTTTTTTTTTTAAATTTGACACGAAAAAAGTTAAACATTTCGCCTCACATAAAAATCAAAATTAGGGATGCCGAATGCACTCAATTTCGAGCTTAGGCCCGGCCCGGCCCGAAGCCCAGCCCGATTTCGGGTCAATTTCCGGACCGGCCCAGCTAATTTTTTATCGAGTCGATCTTCGAATCGGGCCGGCAATTTTTATTTTCGGGCCGAGTCGATCCAATCTCAAAGCCCGGTCCGACCCGGCCCGAATGCATCGAATGCATCTCTAGCGGCGAGATGCAGAGGAATCTCGTCTCGAAAATTCGAGACAAGACGAGAGTGGATTGTTTCTCGCCATATCTCGTCTCGCGGCATCACTAAAAGTGTCAAATATATTTGCAAAAGGTGCGAGAAGTAGAAGAAAAAGTAAATAAAATGTAAAAACCTATAACTCAAAACTATAGTTCATGTAGTTCGACGACCTTCGTGCATAACCTAAATTTGGGTGTAATAACCTCTTTTTATTTGCAGATTTGTGTAATGACGACATATCTCTGAGATTCAGAGTGCTTGTTGTCATTTTTTTTAAGTGACGTCAGACGGATTTGAATTTGCCCGTCATTCAATACATTCTGCCACGTGCATCTCTAATGCAAAAAAATAGATGTTATAAACGTAGCAGCGTTTTTATAACTATAAGAAAACAAATTTGCAAACGAAAAATAAAAATAATATACTCGTACGTATGTATGTATTTTATTTACCGTAAATTGAAAAATGGATAATGTATTCACTAGCAATCTCCAGCAAAAATGGCATTTATATTGCCCAGACTGCTACTGACTGTAATTTTTAATTACATACATGCTTTGAAAATATTTACAGGAAATTAGAGAGTGAATGCAATTTCAGCGCCTGAGTACAAGAACTTCAAAACTTTATTAAATTGAAACTGTTTTCGTTAGAATTTAAATTACTTTCTATTCTAGAGCAACGAACAATCTAGTTCGGAAATCTGGATTAACAATCACAGAGATCCAGATTTCTTGGAAATTGAGCGCGTAGGTAGGGTTTCCGAGAAGCAGTCTGCTTAGTTTTCTTCCAAGAAAATTGTAATTATAGAAATTTGTGTCGCATATTTTGAATATTAGTTTGTAATAACGTAATATTAAAATTAACAACTAATTTGCGATATCAGTACAAAAAGAAGCGAGTACACGTGCATCATGTGCTTTTTACTTTATAAGGTGCTTACTTATGAATTATTGTTTGATGTAGAATTACCTTTTTTGAAACTAATGTTTTTCATAATTTTATATATATATATATATATATATATATATATATATATATATATATATATATATATATATATATATATATGAAAATGAAACATAAATAAAACAATAAAAAAATCCGTCATAGCATATTATCCATTGCTGGATGTACCAATCTGCTTTATCGCAGATATCGGTAATTATTATTAGTATTATTAATATTATTATTATTACTCGTATCCAAATTGGTAATTATGATAACATATTCATACCGTGTGGGCGTTTACCAGGCATCACTACACGGGCACTCATTGCTGGCATTGAGAGTGCATCAAAGGGGCCACTTTTGTGCCATATAAAAATTGTAAAAAAAAAGTGGCGTCGGTCGAGATCGAACCCGGGTCCTTAGATTTACGACCACACTCTAAGAAATTTTAGCCGTGTAAAAACCGATTTGTTATGTGGTGAAATGTATTAGTGTAAAAATCAACATTAAATTTTGTAAAATTTGCTAATTGTAATTCAGGATGTCTCAATAAGCTTGTTCACTATTGGTAACTCTTTTATTTGAAGAGATACGAGGTTGGTTAAATTAGCAAAATTGTGCCATTTTATATTAGAAAGTTGGTCATGTAGACAAAATAAAAATTGTGTCAGCGGTTCCCAAAATTTGGGACAGAATATATATTTTTTAAAAGGAACTATATATTTTTTATTATCTTATTACAAAGAGTATTTTTTTCTCTTTCCAATAAGTTAATGTTGTTTATGTACAATTTTTTCAAATAAACGAATTATTTACGTTTAAAGATAAAAATTATCTTTTATTAGTTTAGGTCAAGTAAAGTACGAAAACAATTGTCTTTTATAAAATTATTATTTTATTAATTTATTTTACAGTAATAACAAAACAAAGAAAATATTCAAATTGAAAGCCATTATTTCTTTCGCACATTTAAACTCTTTTGGAAAGAGAGCCGACCGTTCTACGTAACCTGTGTCTAGATATAACTTTCCATATAGAACGATCATATCTAACTTTTCTTCATTTGTAAAGTTATTAAACATTATTAAACACAGAGAACTTTACGGGAGAAATTATTAAACGTCAAACAAACAAAGAATCAATTGTTTCCATGGCTAACCTGACTAAAAAAACTAATAAAATAGTCTACAAAATTTAAATTTTTAACCGTAAATAACTCGTTTATTTGAAAAAATTATACATAAACAACATTACCTTATTGGAAAGAGAAAAAAATACTCTTTGCAATAAGATAATAAAAAATATATGGTTCCATTTAAGAAATATATATATTGTCCCAAATTTTGAAAACCGCTGACACAAATTTTATTTTGTCTACACCAATTTTTTAATATAAAATGGCACAATTTTGCTCATTTAACCAACCTCGTACCTCTTTAAATAAAAAAGTTACCAACAGTGAGCAAGCTTATTGAGACACCCTGTATATAAAATATAGTAAAAATTGTCGTGTTAAATAATTTATAAAAAAATTACACTATTTATAGTAATTACTTAAAGAAATTTCATTCTACATTCTGATCAGCGCTGTCATGATCCTAATGAAACAAGTTAAAAATCGTACATTAGTTAGTATATTGTGATATTTTGAAGTGTTCGGATGTATATTTCTGTGTGATAATCTATAAACTAACATTTAAAGTGAAATACAAAAATATGTGTAAATGTGTTTTCTTAAACGAAGGCATCAGGTATGAAGATTTCCCATTACCTGGTAAGTACTATACCATCATTTAATCTATGTAAAATGCGTTCTATAAATGAGGTCTTTGAACATAATGGGTCGAATTCAGTACTCTTCACTAATGTAGGTCTCTAGTAACTATGGGAACAGCTTGCATCTTTCTCGTATTAATGTATCAAGAATCTCTCTTTATTTTGTTATTTTTAGAAAAGCTTCTTTAAAGAAAGTGCAGAATTCGACCCATTGTTTTTAATTATTTATAATACATGCATTCATACATGCATATACATATGTATGTATCAGTGGCGTGCAGTCCATATGTGCAAGGTGTGCACTGCACACCCTGCGAATAATTTCAAAATGTATTGCATTAAAATGTAAATTATTTAATTGATTTGATCTTAATATATGATATACAAAATATAAAAATATTAATACAATTATGGGACAATAACGAACAGTACCGTGTTTGGTTGCATATCAGCGAATGTGTGAATTGCCGGGCAAGTGCAGGTCTCCGCACTGCACTCGGTGCGCATGTTTTTACACAGGGAGCTTATAGGAACAGTGTATTTGCACAGACAAGGATAAAATATTAGAAATACGTATCGCCCCATCGCACTCTCCAGCGTGCAGCATATTTTGTGCACGTATCGCCGTAAAATTACTTTTGGTAGTATTCACAAGCATAAACAAGTTCAAACAATTAATTATTAATTTTAGGTATTTGGTATATAATTTATATATTATTTATTTAACTTACATTTGTATTTATGAAAATTTATAGAATGGAAATTGCATGTGAATTACTAATTGCGGATTTACTGAAGAAACCATTTTCTAGAAGGGACATAGTAAAAAAATAAGATAATTCTGAATTGTTAACCTAAGATTCTACCTACACAATACTTTTTAAAAAAAAATCTGCACACTTAACACAGAAACGCACCGCACGCCACTGGTATGTATCTTGTACCATCATCGCATAGTTAAAATACATTAGTTGATGCTATGTTATAAAATATTCGTATTTAGTTTTGAACCACTTTAACGTGTACTTTTATAGCAAATTTGTAAGTGGTTAAATTTACACAACTTGGTGTGGACCTATACAAACCCATTTTAGGGTTTATTTTAAACAGAATTTCTTAGAGTGCAGACACTTAAGCACACGGGCACGAGACCTCATAAATAATATTTTTTTTATAACACGATTTGAAGAGGTTATGTTGCTGAGTGTGAGAAGCGACCAGTGGTGATTTGGGGAGTCTAGGTTCGAATCCAAGCGATTTTAAATTTGAAATTTGTTTCTAATTCTCAAATAGTACAAAAGTGGTACCTACCTGTACTGCTTTATTGAAGATAGCTTTTGCAGACTGACACACCCAGAAATGGGTAATAAATAAATTATTGTGATTCCATTCATGACATACAGAGTGATAAAGATGAGACCGTTTTTTAGACAAAAAATCAAAAAATAGAGCATGCCATTTAAATAAGCAGGTACACCGGAAACCGGAAGTGCCATTACTTTTAAAATGTTTTAGTTGAAAGGGCATGTCGGTAATCCCACAAGCCCTTATCAGACGGGTGTTTATCTATTACTATTATTTGTCAAACTTTAAATGATAAAGTAGATAACATATGAGAATCAGGAAAGCACTGATTTTTGAGAATTTGATACCATATTTTATCTTTTGAAAAACTATGATGAACTTCAATTTTTTGGCAATAAATGAATCTGTATTGCTTTAAAACATGGTTTAACATGTTTTTAATCTTCAACAATAGTTATTTACTAATTTATTATAAAATCCTGATTTTTAAATGATAAACAAAAAACAATGATAATCTATAAAACAGAGGAACGAGATTCTGATATTTATTTGTTACTATCAATATAATAAATATTTTAATATTCAAGCTAATACATGAACAATTTTTTTTTATAAATATTATAAATAACGAAGACAGTTTTGTGAAAAATTCATGATCCCATGCGATTGCGACGTGTGAAAAATTCAAGAATTTCATAAGAATCTCATAGCTTAAAGTAAATGTAAAAAAATACTCTATCGAATGGGCCTAGAAATATATGTATATACCATCCTGTTTAAAAATATAAGACATTGTGTTGAAACTTGAGAACCACTCGCTTAAAAAAATATTTTCTTCTTTAATCGGATGTCCCCCTTGATTTTCTGTAAGATTGTTTTACAGTATTTTTTATAGGTGTTATTAACAACATAATGTGCTTTGCACTTTTAGTCAAACAAATTCTCTTGAAACAAATCAAAGAGGATTTTTCCAATTATTAAAATTAAAATAAGACTAGGAAACTAGAAAATAACAAGCAATTATTTTATGGCTTATTGTTTACGTGCCCTTGATCTTTCAGCTTCAGGAAAATATCAGTGCTACGATAATGCGCTTATATATGAACTTGAATTTTTTATTAATAACTACATTAATTTACATTGTTGCTATAAATAAATATGGTACAGTATATAGCTTTAATTTTTTAGGGCAAGATAAAATAATTAACATTAAAATGAACTTCGATCGTCAGTGGAGAATGACGTATATTTCAAATCTTCACTTATTCATTCAACCTACGCACATTATTAGAAATAAATATAAACTAGTTTTTCCAAATTTAAATGACTAAACTTAAACCATGAATAGGAGCAGGCGATAGTGATATAGAGTAACTACAGCGCCACCCTAGCTATGAACTTTCTAGAACTATGTATAAAATTTTGGTATGCGGGCACTAGCCCAAAGTACTCATAATTGGAGAATCCGGCACTAAGGCCGGTGCACACGTCAGGTTTTTTAACGTGCGTGCACGCTACGTCGACGTAACGGTGCTGTAGACGTAGACATTGCAAGCACAGTAGACCCGGTGCACACGTCAGGTTTATAACGTGCGTACACGCTGTAGCGACGGAGTTCCGGTCTGTGATTAGAGATGCATTCTGGCCGGACCGGGCCGGGCTTTGAGGTTTGGATCGACTCGGCCCGAAAATAAAAATTACCAGCCCGACTCGAAGATCGACTCGACAAAAAATTAGCTGGCCCGGCTCGAAAATTGACTCGAAATCGGGCCGGGCCAAAGCTCGAAATTGGGTGCATCCGGCATTCCTAATGTTGATATTTATGTTAAGGCGAAATGTTTAACTTTTTTCGTGTCAAACTTATAAAAAACCTCTACATTCTTATAACTTTCAACATTAGTTAACATAAGTAGTTAAAAAGAGACCCTTCTAGTGTAAGTTTGTTATAAAAATTACAGACCTACAAGTATTTAACACTTTGTTTACCAAAGCCGTTCGAAAATATAAACAACTTTTTCACAAATCTTATATAAAAAATATAATTTACATAAGGATTTTTTATCTAACTTTGTTTCTGCTCAAAAATAGGACTAGAAATCATTATGGTAGGAACAAAAATCACTTTTATTTAAGTATACGAGTAATAACAATAATAATAGCAACATCACAATATAATTATTATGCTTTAATGAATAACCTTGAATTCTTCAAATAAAATAATACATTTTTATTTATTAATATGTGAAGTATGTTGTTATTAAATCATTTTGATTCTTTTTAACTTCATCCATTTTCATTAAAATATTAAGGAAGCTGTGCATTTGACTGAACTGAAAGTTTTTTCGGGCCGGGCCAAAATCAAAAGTCCGACTAGCCTCGATTTTTGAAAATGATTAGCCCGATTCGGCCCGATAAAAAATATCTTCGGCCCGGCTCGATGATTGACTCGAAATCGAGGCGGGCTTCGGGCCGGGTCGGGCCAAAGCTCGAAATCGAGTGCATCTCTATCTGTGATACTAGTAAGTAAATGTAGCAGTACACTAGGCGTGTTTCTTCGGACTGTGATTTGTGATAAAACTGAACAAAGTGAACATGATCAAAAAGAAAATTGTTTCCTCGTTCGTTATTCGTTATCCCCACTCTTTCATTTTGTGATCACAGCACGCCATTCCTCTTTCCCTTTTAAATCAGTCTTTTCGCATGATCACTGTGATTGAAATAACAAAAGATTTGAAAATGGCGGAAAAAGCAAGCAATGAAATATTGGAATGTGCAAATTTATGTCTACATCAGAATCATCTGAACTACTAGAACTTGAATCAGTAAATTCAACATTCATTATTGGTTTCGATTTTTCTAATGTTAGATCTTGCAGGTACAAAAAAAGTTAAAGAAACTTGTTTTCATATTTTACTTCACATTCCATACCAAAAATATTATTTCTGGTTCAGCACAATCCATTTTTAAACTATTTTCGATTTGGGTATTACTTCAATCAAAACAGCTGATTTATCATTTGACGTTTGCCGCTAGTTCGTTCGACGTTGTGTAGGTTTCGCGTCGATCGAGTTAATTTTGTTGTTTCTTTGAAATTAAATTTAACCATGATTCGAAGTAATCATTATTGAACAAATTATTATTTAGAAAATCATAATCACAGTCCGAAGAAACACGCCTACTAGTACACATGGAGCCCCGGCAACGTTGCGGTGGCGTACGGTCGCGGTATGGTCGTCTGCGTGTCGTTTTTCGCCGCAGCTCATCATAGCACCGCACGGCAGCCGGTCTGTGTCGTAGCCGTAGTACCATTGATGATATATACTACCGTAATAAAGTATAAAAGATCAATGGTAATACCATTGACGTATTATAACTAACGTAGACCCAGCGCGGCCTATGCTGCTGCACAGTTTGTTGTGATGTTAGAGCTAAAGGTGAGACGGGTGGGACGCAGGGGAGTGGCACAGTCTGTATCGCGGGTCTGCATAGTTTTGTTTACAAGTTTTAGAAGTGCAAACGTCAAAGTGTGATCTTTGTTTCATTGTTTGTGAATTAGTGTCTAAAGAAAAAATAAATATATTGTTTCATTTATGCCACGCCAAGCGATGACTTCATTTTATTTCAAATAAGTTGTTCAATGTATGCAGACCCGCGATACAGACTGTGCCACTCCCTTGCCCCTCGCCTCTGGCTCTAACATCACAACAAAGCCTGCGTGCTGGGTCTACATTAGTTATAATACGTCAATGGGTAGTACCTTTGCTCGGTGCACACGTCAGGTTTTTAACGTGCGGGCTTGTTGCGGCGACGTACCGGCGTCGTAGAAGTTGCATGCACACACATCAGTAGTTCAACTTACGGCAACACTACTGTACGTACCGCAGAACAAAGGAAAATGAATACAGTATATTTTGTAGAGACTTTTGAAATACGCGTATATAGGAGAAAACGTGTAATTTTTGTATACGTGATACACAAAAAATATATGATAAGAAAAGAATACGACAATACTGGGTTCATCCACTTCTAGATAGTAGATTAAAAAAATCTGATGTGACCAACACAATACCTCTCGTGATTTAATATACCTCCCTATTTTATTATATTAAGTTCCATTGAATATAACTATTGCTTTATTTACTATTTTCTTTTTAAAATGTCATCATTACTATTTTGAATCGATTAGTTTTTTGCAGTGATATTTATCTGTCAGTTACATACGTTTGACACATGAACTATGTAACAAAGGAATTATATTTATGTTTAAAACGTAGGCTTCTGGATTTATAAAAATATCATTTTATAAATTTATCTGTAAAATATGTAGAAAAAGGATTAATGTATACCTGTAGAGAATTCAATAATCTTTAATTTTCTTAATGACAAAATGCGAAAAAATGACATTTAATGCTATTTTTTGACGAAAAACTATTATGAGCTTCAAGTAATGTGCCATTCCCGGTTATCCTATTTACAACAAAATCTAATGGTTTCTTTAAATAAATAAATAAATATATCATCACGACATATTACCCATTTCTGAGTGTGCCACTATCTGCTTTATCGCAGATATCGGTAATGATGATGACATATTTGTACCGTGCGGGCGCTTACCAGGCGTCACCTCACGGGCACTCATTGTTGGCGAGGAAAGTGCTCCACAGGGTCACTTTTGTGCCATTTAAAATTCGAAATATTTGGCGTCGGTCGGGATCGAACCCGGTTCCCCAGGTTCGTGACCAGACATTCTGGCACGCGGCCACGGGAATGGTTTCTTTCCATATCGAAATACAAGGTTTCAGAATTTGAGATAGAGCGTTGACAAAATTCATACACACACATACACAAACACACATACAGACATCATCGTGAAAATATTAAAATCGGATTCTAGAGACCTTAAATGTGGTATCCATGTTTTCCAAACAATCTTTAATCTTTGCAGCCTGCCATTATGCGGTCCATGCACAACCAAGATTTACAAATTTCCAGAAAAAGTCTCGTCTTTTGTAATATTTGCAATTCTCTCTTTTACCTGGCTGTTTTTTAGTTTATTTACTGACAGACAAAATTTTGTTCGATTAAGCGGGTATCACATGTACGCAGGTACCTGCAACTGATTTGACGCAACTTTTCAAAATACACAACTCTTGTTATCACACGTGCGCAAATTTACATATATTTTAGGTTATTTACACATTTAATATTGGTAATGCCACAAGGTTCCCGAAAAAGAGGTCGCCCGGCCAATACATGGAGACGCACGGTGTGGAAAGAAGCCTTAGAAAAAGGAAAAACCTGGGGGGAAATCAAAGCCCTAAGCTTGAACCGAATCCGATGGCGAAGTTTCGTTGAGGCCCTATGCTTCTCATGAGGAGCGAAAGGATCAAATATATAATATAAAAATAATGTTTTTCTACAGATCTTATATCCCATAACTCAGAAACAACTCCAATTAAATTAATCATTGTTTCCAAGTATGTATCCAAATTGTTTGAACACATTTTAAAATTTCACGTCAATAACATCAAAACGAAACAAAATATCAACACATCCATTTAGGGACTTTTAAGTTCAATCGCGCATGCGTACATCGTTTGTAAGCACGTATCTGCAACTTGTCTACGAAGTTTTCAAACATGTTCGTAAACTAGTTGCATGAAATCAGTCTCTTATCAAAACGCAAAAAGTTGCATGAAATAGACAAAGTTGCAGAAAATCTATGACAAGTTGCGTGTATGTGCTTACGTCTTACGTGTGATACCCCCTTTACTAGCTTTCTTAGTTTTTCTTCGATTCTAATCCAAAATGCCCTCTTTCTTCGAAACAGTTGAAGATCAGACCTGTGTTGATTAAACTTTTATTACTCATATGAGTGTATCGTAAAACTAGTCGCTTGCACGAATATAACTGTATATGTATGTATTGTTACACGTTTGATCGAGTGGGGTCTGTCAGGGGAAAATGATATGCGGCAACTATTTGAAATTTTGAAAAACAGTTTTGTATAGGAAAAACAGTTGCTATTCAGATAGTTGAAAGGTACTGTGGCTGTATAAATTAAAAAAAAAATAATGCAAAGTAATCATATGAGCTAACAAAATAACAAAAAAATCCTAGTAAAACCAATTTGGCCCATCTTTTTATTTAAAAAAAACTAGGATTTTTACCAACCCTGAATATAACAAATCAGTTTCACTAATAGCGTCAGAAAGATTCGTTGAAGCAAATTAATGTTATAACTATAATATGCAATAATCTAATAATTATAAATTGAAGTGCAATAATAGGTTTTCTTTTTTCTGAAATAAAATCAATATTTTCGTCTTTGAAACATGAATTATGAATTCAAATTGATCTCATGGTAGTGTGAGTGTGCAAGATGAGTTGTCAGTGCAGCATCAAAAATGAATATAAGTGGATAAGTTATACTTTGCTGCATAACCATTCCTAAAATCTCATTTAGGTGACAAATGTTTAAATATAACAAACTGCACAGTATTTCCAAAAATGACTAGTAAAAATAAGTGTAGTAGAAATGATTACAAGTTTAATTTAACTAGTACAAATCCGTTTGTTCGGTTTAAGTGTATTTTGCTGCCATTATAATGATAGTATATTACCTTATTTCTAAGTAAATAAATAAATAAATATATCATCACGGCATGTTACCCATTTCTGGGTGTGCCAACCTGCTTTGTCATTTAAAAATACTTTAAAAATTGGTTTATGGGCCCATTGAAAATTAGTTGGTTGTTATTTGAATAGACAATAGTCTGCTATTATTAAATCACACGACGAAGTCACTCAGCTTTTATTATTTTCTGTCTAAATCGCAACTAATATTGCAAATGACAAGGATACAGACAAGTTTACTATTATTTATATATTTCTTTTCCATCAGGGGAAAATCTTTTACAATCAGATTGACATATTCAATTATAGACAAATACAAGAATTTAAATTTATTGTAAAGTTAAGAAATATTTACATATTTTGTTTAAATATAAGAGCCTCTTTAGCTCAGTGGCAGAGCACTAGTCTCGTAAACTAGGGGTCGTGAGTTCGATTCTCACAAGGGGCATTTTTTTTTTCTTTACAACAATACATGAATATACCCATCAGCCTCTTTAACTCATTGTTAAATTTAGTAAAACATGGCGGCTTGGTCCGTATGTCGCAACTGTATTTAATTTTGGGCAATGTAAATATAATAGGCATCTGGTGGCATCTAAGTTTTAGTAGATTTTTAGAAAAAACGTTTATAATATTTAATTATTAAACAATAAAAACATTAAACAAGTAACTGTAGTGTTAAAATTTCATATATCGCCTATGTTAAGTTTAGTAAAAACATAGTAATTGAGACACTGTACTTGCATGTGCATGGTGTTCTCTGCCCCCTCTTACGTCGAAAAGAGCAATACAAAGTAGGTACCGTAACTATACATATGAGACCGCACTAGTCAACTGTGATTTTGGATGCTTGATTTCCTAAAACACTGCCGCTTTTTTTATATACAGTCAATTATCTTTAATAAATCAAAACTTTTCTGACAATGAGCTAAAGGCTGATGGATATATTCATGAATTGTTGTGAAGAAAAAATGCCTCCTGTGAGAATCGAACTCACGACCCCTAGCTTATAAGACTATTGCTCTGCCACTGAGCTAAAGAGGCTGTTATATTTATGCAAAATATATATATTGTTAAACTTTTATTATTATTGTTTACAATAAAGTTAAATTGAATTTTGTGTATTATAATTTTATAATTAAGCTTGTGAACCTGTTTGTATAAGGTTTTGCCCCGATAGCAAAGAAATATGTAAATAATAAATAATATTAAAATAATAAATAAAAGAAAACTTTTCATTACAATAAATATAATTTTTTTAAAATTTTCTATTTTTTCGACGGGTTTTCGTTTTTTTTTTTTTTTTAATTATTTACTATTTTATTTATTATGATAATTTTATTAAGTTATGGATATAAAAATTACGCCAATGAAACATTCACACATCTGAAGCACAGTATAAATATAAACAGTATTGCACTTCTCAGCGGTGTTTTTAACCTAGTAATTCGACAGCACATCGCCTAAGCATCGACTCCTGGTTTATACAAATGCGCATAATAATAAATGACAAAAATATACGCTCTGTTAAATGTTTACACACAAGCTGTGCAAGTGGAAATTATTATGAATTTTTATTGTCATAAATTAATGTCGGCATATATTTTTTTAATAAAAAACATAAAAAAATATTTTTTTATTTATTTTTTCAATTATAAGGCATTCGACCTTGAATAAAAAAAAATCGTCTGCGGCGCCTTTTTTTCATAATACCCTGCCCCAGCAAAATTTTGCCCACTGATAAATTATACGTTCCGACACCTTTCTTTCTACAAAAAAAGCACTGCTATTATTTATATATTTCTTTAAAAGTACAACCAAATTGACAAATTCAATTATAAATAGACAAATTCAAGAATATAAATTTATTGTAAAGTTAAGAAATACATATTTACATATTTTGTTTAAATAAAAGAGCCTCTTTAGCTCAGTGGCAGAGCACTAGTCTCGTGAACTAGGGGTCGTGAGTTCGATTCTCTCAAGGGGCATTTTTTTTTTTTCTTTACAACAATACATGAATATACCCATCGGCCTCTTTAACTCATTTGTTAAATTTAGTAAAAACATGGCGGCTTGGTCCATATGTCGCAACTGTATTTAATTTAGGCACTGGAAATATAATAGGCATCTGGTACCATCTAAGTTTTAGTAAATTTTTAGAAACAATGTTTATAATGTTTAATTATTAAACAATAAAAACATTAAACAAGTAACTGTAGTGTTAAAATTTCATATATCGCCTATGTTAAGTTTAGTAAAAACATGGTGACTTGGTTCATATCAACTGTGATTTTGGATGCTTAACATATTTATGTCAATTTTTGTCCCTGGAGAAGGCACCAGTTTATGGTGCCGAAACGTTGGGTTTTAATAATAAATAAATACAGAACTTAAACTAAAAAAAAGGTAGTATTATTCCAATTATTAATATGAGTTCTGAAAGATATTTTAATAATAATAAAAAACATTTTTTTAATAATTACTTTGCGAGATATTTGAATGTATTTCCCGGGTCACACTATTGGTATCTTTCTCGCGTAGCCTACTACAGAAACTGGTGTGAGAAAGATAGCTATATGTTTCTTTAAAAATCAAATGCAGCTATACAAAAAGAATTATGACTTTTTGATACCACGAATTGCTTCAAAATTAAACGAACTCTCATTTAAAAATATTTTAAAAAATTGGTTTATGGGCCCATTGAAAATTAGTTGTTTATTATTTGAATAGACAATAGTCTGCTATTATTAAATCACACAACGAAGTCACTCAGCTTTTATTATTTTCTGTCTAAATCGTAACTAATATTGCAAACATCAAGGATACAGACAAGTTTACTATTATTTATCTATTTCTTTTCCGTCAGGAGTAAACCTTTTACAACCGGATTTACAAATTCAATTATCATTAGACAAATTCAAGAATTTAAATTTATTGTAAAGTTAACAAATATTTACATATTTTGATTAAATATAAGAGCCTCTTTAGCTCAGTGGCAGAGCACTAGTCTCGTAAACTAGGGGTCGTGAGTTCGATTCTCACAAGGGGCATTTTTTTTTTCTTTACAACAATACATGAATATACCCATCAGCCTCTTCAACTCATTGTTAAATTTAGTAAAACATGGCGGCTTGGTCCGTATGTCGCAACTGTATTTAATTTTGGGCAAAGTAAATATAATAGGCATCTGGTGCCATCTAAGTTTTAGTAGATTTTTAGAAAAAACGTTTATAATATTTAATTATTAAACAATAAAAACATTAAACAAGTAACTGTAGTGTTAAAATTTCATATATCGCCTATGTTAAGTTTAGTAAAAACATAGTAATTGAGACACTGTACTTGCATGTGCATGGTGTTCTCTGCCCCCTCTTACGTCGAAAAGAGCAATACAAAGTAGGTACCGTAACTATACATATGAGACCGCACTAGTCAACTGTGATTTTGGATGCTTGATTTCCTAAAACACTGCCGCTTTTTTTATATACAGTCAATTATCTTTAATAAATCAAAACTTTTCTGACAATGAGCTAAAGTTTGATGGATATATTCATGTATTGTTGTGAAGAAAAAATGCCTCCTGTGAGAATCGAACTCACGACCACTAGCTTATAAGACTATTGCTCTGCCACTGAGCTAAAGAGGCTGTTATATTTATGCAAAATATATATATTGTTAAACTTTTATTATTATTGTTTACAATAAAGTTAAATTGAATTTTATCTATTATAATTTTATAATTAAGCTTGTGAACCTGTTTGTATAAGGTTTTGCCCCGATAGCAAAGAAATATGTAAATAATAAATAATATTAAAATAATAAATAAAAGAAAACTTTTCATTACAATAAATATAATTTTTTTAAAATTTTCTATTTTTTCGACGGGTTTTCGTTTTTTTTTTTTAAATTATTTACTATTTTATTTATTATGATAATTTTATTAAGTTATGGATATAAAAATTACGCAATGAAACATTCACACATCTGAAGCACAGTATAAATATAAACAGTATTGCACTTCTCAGCGGTGTTTTTAACCTAGTAATTCGCCAGCACATCGCCTAAGCATCGACTCCTGGTTTATACAAATGCGCATAATAATAAATGACAAAAATATACGCTCTGTTAAATGTTTACACACAAGCTGTGCAAGTGGAAATTATTATGAATTTTTATTGTCATAAATTAATGTCGGCATATATTTTTTTAATAAAAAACATAAAAAAATATTTTTTTATTTATTTTTTCAATTATAAGGCATTCGACCTTGAATAAAAAAAAAATCGTCTGCGGCGCCTTTTTTTCATAATACCCTGCCCCAGCAAAATTTTGCCCACTGATAAATTATACGTTCCGACACCTTTCTTTCTACAAAAAAAGCACTGCTATTATTTATATATTTCTTTAAAAGTACAACCAAATTGACAAATTCAATTATAAATAGACAAATTCAAGAATTTAAATTTATTGTAAAGTTAAGAAATACATATTTACATATTTTGTTTAAATAAAAGAGCCTCTTTAGCTCAGTGGCAGAGCACTAGTCTCGTAAACTAGGGGTCGTGAGTTCGATTCTCTCAAGGGGCATTTTTTTTTTTCTTTACAACAATACATGAATATACCCATCAGCCTCTTTAACTCATTTGTTAAATTTAGTAAAAACATGGCGGCTTGGTCCATATGTCGCAACTGTATTTAATTTAGGCACTGGAAATATAATAGGCATCTGGTACCATCTAAGTTTTAGTAAATTTTTAGAAACAATGTTTATAATGTTTAATTATTAAACAATAAAAACATTAAACAAGTAACTGTAGTGTTAAAAGTTCATATATCGCCTATGTTAAGTTTAGTAAAAACATGGTGACTTGGTTCATATCAACTGTGATTTTGGATGCTTAACATATTTATGTCAATTTTTGTCCCTGGAGAAGGCACCAGTTTATGGTGCCGAAACGTTGGGTTTTAATAATAAATAAATACAGAACTTAAACTAAAAAAAAGGTAGTATTATTCCAATTATTAATATGAGTTCTGAAAGATATTTTAATAATAATAAAAAACATTTTTTTAATAATTACTTTGCGAGATATTTGAATGTATTTCCAGGGTCACACTATTGGTATCTTTCTCGCGTAGCCTACTACAGAAACTGGTGTGAGAAAGATAGCTATATTTATTTATTTATTTATTTATTTATTTATTTATTTATTTATTTATTTATTTACAATCTGGGCTGCACAACAGGAAAAAAATCCCAATAACAGTACAGCACTAGGAGAATTTAAACATAATAATTACAAAGTTATCAGACAAAAAAATACATGCACTTAAATTGAAATAAAGTAGATAAGAATATTACGAGATTGTGGAAAAAAAATTAAATACAAATATTATAAAGAAAAGATTTAAACGTTCTGAGAGAACAACTAAATATGTCAGGAAAATTTGGTACACTTGACAATTTATTATACGCAGATATCATTCTGAGAAAGGGAGCATTACTGGCAGAATTCGTTCTACAACTCGCCAATGCGAACAACATTTGTGATCTAGTGGAATATGTTGGTATTCTGAGTGATATTTTGTTCAGCAGTACTGGACAATCAATTTTGTTATTTAAAAGTTTAAACAAAAAAGTTAAATCTAATATCACACGGCGAATTCGCAAAGCAACTAATGAAATAGAACGATCAGGGAATTTAATGTTCATGATGAAAATAAATTTACGTTGAATACCTTCGACTCGATTTATATAAATATAGTAAGCCGGAGACCAACATATAGCAGCAAATTCAAGTTGAGAACGAACTAGAGAACAATATAAAGAAATGAGAGTACGAACATTTCTAAATTTATTTATTATATGTTTCTTTAAAAATCAAATGCAGCTATACAAAAAGAATTATGACTTTTTGATACCACGAATTGCTTCAAAATTAAACGAACTCTCATTTAAAAATATTTTAAAAAATTGGTTTATGGGCCCATTGAAAATTAGTTGTTTATTATTTGAATAGACAATAGTCTGCTATTATTAAATCACACAACGAAGTCACTCAGCTTTTATTATTTTCTGTCTAAATCGCAACTAATATTGCAAATGACAAGGATACAGACAAGTTTACTATTATTTATATATTTCTTTTCCGCCAGGGGAAAATCTTTTACAATCAGATTGACATATTCAATTATAGACAAATTCAAGAATTTAAATTTATTGTAAAGTTAAGAAATATTTACATATTTTGTTTAAATATAAGAGCCTCTTTAGCTCAGTGGCAGAGCACTAGTCTCGTAAACTAGGGGTCGTGAGTTCGATTCTCACAAGGGGCATTTTTTTTTTCTTTACAACAATACATGAATATACCCATCAGCCTCTTTAACTCATTGTTAAATTTAGTAAAACAAAATATTTAATTATTAAACAATAAAAACATTAAACAAGTAACTGTAGTGTTAAAATTTCATATATCGCCTATGTTAAGTTTAGTAAAAACATAGTAATTGAGACACTGTACTTGCATGTGCATGGTGTTCTCTGCCCCCTCTTACGTCGAAAAGAGCAATACAAAGTAGGTACCGTAACTATACATATGAGACCGCATTAGTCAACTGTGATTTTGGATGCTTGATTTCCTAAAACACTGCCGCTTTTTTTATATACAGTCAATTATCTTTAATAAATCAAAACTTTTCTGACAATGAGCTAAAGGCTGATGGATATATTCATGTATTGTTGTGAAGAAAAAATGCCTCCTGTGAGAATCGAACTCACGACCACTAGCTTATAAGACCAGTGCTCTGCCACTGAGCTAAAGAGGCTCTTACATTTATGCAAAATATATATATTGTTAAAGTTTTATTATTATTGTTTACAACAAAGTTAAATTGAATTTTGTCTATTATAATTTTATAATTAAGCTTGTGAACCTGTTTGTATAAGGTTTTGCCCCGATAGCAAAGAAATATGTAAATAATAAATAATATTAAAATAATAAATAAAAGAAAACTTTTCATTACAATAAATATAATTTTTTTAAAATTTTCTATTTTTTCGACGGGTTTTCGTTTTTTTTTTTTTAAATTATTTACTATTTTATTTATTATGATAATTTTATTAAGTTATGGATATAAAAATGACGCCAATGAAACATTCACACATCTGAAGCACAGTATAAATATAAACAGTATTGCACTTCTCAGCGGTGTTTTTAACCTAGTAATTCGACAGCACATCGCCTAAGCATCGACTCCTGGTTTATACAAATGCGCATAATAATAAATGACAAAAATATACGCTCTGTTAAATGTTTACACACAAGCTGTGCAAGTGGAAATTATTATGAATTTTTATTGTCATAAATTAATGTCGGCATATATTTTTTTATTTATTTTTTCAATTATAAGGCATTCGACCTTGAATAAAAAAAAATCGTCTGCGGCGCCTTTTTTTCATAATACCCTGCCCCAGCAAAATTTTGCCCACTGATAAATTATACGTTCCGACACCTTTCTTTCTACAAAAAAAGCACTGCTATTATTTATATATTTCTTTAAAAGTACAACCAAATTGACAAATTCAATTATAAATAGACAAATTCAAGAATTTAAATTAATTGTAAAGTTAAGAAATACATATTTACATATTTTGTTTAAATAAAAGAGCCTCTTTAGCTCAGTGGCAGAGCACTAGTCTCGTAAACTAGGGGTCGTGGGTTCGATTCTCTCAAGGGGCATTTTTTTTTTTTCTTTACAACAATACATGAATATACCCATCAGCCTCTTTAACTCATTTGTTAAATTTAGTAAAAACATGGCGGCTTGGTCCATATGTCGCAACTGTATTTAATTTAGGCACTGGAAATATAATAGGCATCTGGTACCATCTAAGTTTTAGTAAATTTTTAGAAACAATGTTTATAATGTTTAATTATTAAACATTAAAAACATTAAACAAGTAACTGTAGTGTTAAAATTTCATATATCGCCTATGTTAAGTTTAGTAAAAACATAGTAATTGAGACACTGTACTTGCATGTGCATGGTGTTCTCTGCCCCCTCTTACGTCGAAAAGAGCAATACAAAGTAGGTACCGTAACTATACATATGAGACCGCACTAGTCAACTGTGATTTTGGATGCTTGATTTCCTAAAACACTGCCGTTTTTTTAAATACAGTCAATTATCTTTAATAAATCAAAACTTTTCTGACAATGAGCTAAAGGCTGATGGATATATTCATGAATTGTTGTGAAGAAAAAATGCCTCCTGTGAGAATCGAACTCACGACCGCTAGCTTATAAGACCAGTGCTCTGCCACTGAGCTAAAGAGGCTGTTATATTTATGCAAAATATATATATTGTTAAACTTTTATTATTATTGTAAAGATAGCTATAGGTTTCTTTAAAAATCAAATGCAGCTATACAAAAACAATAGGGTCCTATACCATTTTTCTTTTATTTTTTTTCTGTAAGAACAGGATAAAATAAGAATTTTAGTGCAAACGCGACTTAAAAATTTTACGTAATAAGCGAGATATGAATTTTTAAAGTTTAAGAATTTGTGCGTGACGTAGCAGGGACTAACAAGTGATCGACAAACAATGGGACAAACTGTTAGTTATAGAGGGAACAATTTTTTTCATGTTTGCATAGCTGAAATGTTTGTAAATAAAAACTTATACGTTATATTCATGAAGAAATTATTATTAAGTATAAATAACGTAAATAATATCCTTTTTTTCCTAATAAATTATAGAACATTGAAACAGTTTGACAATATTATTACACAAAGCATGACGACGGATGGCGCCAGTGTTGGCCTGTTTTGAAGTTTCAATATTAATTTAACTAATATTATTATTAATTGAATTAATATTACAAATTGATTTAATTATAAATATATTATTATTGTTAATATTACTAGATGTTATAATTAAACAAATTCATCAAACACAAACTTGTTAAATGTTTTGTTAGGTTATGGAACAACATGTCATTTCAAATTCTTTTAAAGGTGACCGCTAAAGACGCGCGATTCTCCTTTTTAAAATCAGGCCACCAATCAAATTCTTAGTACCTAACGCATCATACCCAATTAGTAATCATCTTCAATCGCTTATAGTTTGTGACCTAGTCAATATTTAAAGAAAATTTTTTCACTAATACTCATTAATTTATGTATATTTTCGTCTTCTTATTTAAGATAGTTAAAATATGACTATGGTATAGGACCCTATTATGACTTTTTGATACTACGAATTGCTTCAAAATTAAACGAATTCTTATTTAAAAATATTTTAAAAAATTGGTTTATGGGCC
Organism: Ophonus ardosiacus; assembly: GCA_943142095.1. NCBI lineage: Eukaryota > Metazoa > Arthropoda > Insecta > Coleoptera > Carabidae > Ophonus > Ophonus ardosiacus. Next base: position 42,322,892 of record OW964833.1, on the reverse strand, counting down.
CATTGAAAATTAGTTGTTTGTTATTTGAATAGACAATAGTTTGCTATTATTAAGAGCATTGCCGGTCGCTCAGCGAAATCAGTTTTGTAGCTAGTATGTAGTAGTAGCTAGTATTTTTATGATGTTTTTCGAACTAAATTTAAATGCAATAGAAATTAATAATTATGCAAAATAATTGGTCAGCCCCATGCATTGATCTATCTACTATACAATGGTATCAAGTTTGAAGTTATAACATAATATTTACGAGTGTAGTTTGATTTCTACTAAAGTGCTGTTTAGCGTAGCACCGGCAATCGCCTTAGATCACACGACGAAGTCACTCAACTTTTATTATTTTCTGTCTAAATCGTAACTAATATTGCAAATAACAAGGATACAGACAAGTTTACTATTATTTATATATTTCTTTTCCGTCGGGGGAAAACCTTTTACAACCAGATTGACAAATTCAATTATAAATAGACAAATTCAAGAATTTAAATTTATTGTAAAGTTAAGAAATATTTACATATTTTGTTTAAATATAAGAGCCTCTTTAGCTCAGTGGCAGAGCACTAGTCTTGTAAACTAGGGGTCGTGAGTTCGATTCTCACAAGGGGCATTTTTTTTTTTCTTTACAACAATACATGAATATACCCATCAGCCTCTTTAGCTCATTGTTAAATTTAGTGAAAACATGGCGGCTTGGTCCGTATGTCGCAACTGTATTTAATTTAGGCACTGTAAATATAATAGGCATCTGGTGCCATCTAAGTTTTAGTAGATTTTTAGAAACAATGTTTATAATGTTTAATTATTAAACATTAAAAACATTAAACAAGTAACTGTAGTGTTAAAATTTCATATATCGCCTACGTTAAGTTTAGTAAAATCATGGTAATTGAGACACTGTACTTGCATGTGCATGGTGTTCTCTGCCCCCTCTTACGTCGAAAAGAGCAATACAAAGTAGGTACCGTAACTATACATATGAGACCGCACTAGTCAACTGTGGTTTTGGATGCTTGATTTCCTAAAACACTGCCGTTTTTTTAAATACAGTCAATTATCTTTAATAAATCAAAACTTTTCTGACAATGAGCTAAAGGCTGATGGATATATTCATGAATTGTTGTGAAGAAAAAATGCCTCCTGTGAGAATCGAACTCACAACCACTAGCTTATAAGACCAGTGCTCTGCCACTGAGCTAAAGAGGCTGTTATATTTATGCAAAATATATATATTGTTAAACTTTTATTATTATTGTAAAGATAGCTATAGGTTTCTTTAAAAATCAAATGCAGCTATACAAAAACAATTATGACTTTTTGATACTACGAATTGCTTCAAAATTAAACGAATTCTCATTTAAAAATATTTTAAAAAATTGGTTTATGGGCCCATTGAAAATTAGTTGTTTGTTATTTGAATAGACAATAGTCTGCTATTATTAAGAGCATTGCCGGTCGCTCAGCGAAATCAGTTTTGTAGCTAGTATGTAGTAGTAGCTAGTATTTTTATGATGTTTTTCGAACTAAATTTAAATGCAATAGAAATTAATAATTATGCAAAATAATTGGTCAGCCCCATGCATTGATCTATCTACTATACAATGGTATCAAGTTTGAAGTTATAACATAATATTTACGAGTGTAGTTTGATTTCTACTAAAGTGCTGTTTAGCGTAGCACCGGCAATCGCCTTAAATCACACGACGAAGTCACTCAACTTTTATTATTTTCTGTCTAAATCGTAACTAATATTGCAAATAACAAGGATACAGACAAGTTTACTATTATTTATATATTTCTTTTCCGTCGGGGGAAAACCTTTTACAACCAGATTGACAAATTCAATTATAAATAGACAAATTCAAGAATTTAAATTTATTGTAAAGTTACAAAATATTTACATATTTTGTTTAAATATAAGAGCCTCTTTAGCTCAGTGGCAGAGCACTAGTCTTGTAAACTAGGGGTCGTGAGTTCGATTCTCACAAGGGGAATTTTTTTTTCTTTACAACAATACATGAATATACCTATCAGCCTCTTTAACTCATTGTTAAATTTTGTAAAAACATAGCGGCTTGGTCCGTATGTCGCAACTGTATTTAATTTTGGGCACTGTAAATATAATAGGCATCTGAGAGACCGCACTAGTCAACTGTGATTTTGGATGCTTGATTTCCTAAAAAACTGCCGTTTTTTTTATGTACAGTCAATTATCTTTAATAAATCAAAACTTTTCTAACAATGAGCTAAAGGCTGATGGATATATTCATGAATTGTTGTGAAGAAAAAATGCCTCCTGTGAGAATCGAACTCACGACCCCTAGCTTATAAGACTATTGCTCTGCCCACTGAGCTAAAGAGGCTGTTATATTTATGCAAAATATATATATTGTTAAACTTTTATTATTATTGTTTACAATAAAATTAAATTGAATTTTGTCTATTATAATTTTATAATTAAGCTTGTGAACCTGTTTGTATAAGGTTTTGCCCCGATAGCAAAGAAATATGTAAATAATAAATAATATTAAAATAATAGTAAATTTAAATTACAATAAAGAAAAACTTTTCATTACAATATATTTCTTATTACAATAAATATAAATTTTTAAAAATTTTCTATTTTGAATTACTCTTCCAGATAATTAAAATGATTTTAATGAAGTAACAATAATTACAAACTATAATTGCATATCTTCATTAAGTGTAGTGATTCTGCGGAATAAACAGATCAAGTGCAATTAACTCGGCGTGTGCAACAATTTCATAATGAAGGAAAGCAATTAATACGCATACCAGACGTTACAAAAGTTAACATTGACCTATTCCGAAAATTTGAGCGCATGCATATGCCTGCAAATCTATTTGTAACGAGAAGTTTTATATTGGAAATGATCAAAACTTTTTTCATATGTTCAAAAATGACTTCACTTCCATAAAGATTTGCCTTTTTAAAAATGCAGAAAACGTAATAAATTTCGAAAGTGTCATCAAGTACATATTGATATATTAAAAATCTATTTGACTTTACTATAGGGTCATTTCAAAAAGAAAAATTGTCGTTTTTTTATAAAATCATAAAACCCATCACATTTAATAAATATAGCAATAGAAAATAATATGAAATATGCTACTTTCATTCATAAATTTTCTAATAAACTTTCGCGTTTTTAAACACGGACTAAATTTGTGACGACACAGTTTCATACTCACACAAAGACAATTCTCTTGCACACACACTTACACATTTACGCTTCACAACATGAAACAGTAATCTAACTTAAAATTGTGACAGCTGACAGCAATATATACAAGAGAGAAGATTATTATTACTTTCTATTTCTTTAAAAGTACTAGTGCAGTGTAAGGTATGTAAAGAAACCATTTATTTAAATAAATACCAAACCAAACAATCATAGTTCCAAATTAAGCCGGTAGAGCTCGACTGTCATATCCATTAGAGAGCGATACTATGGGCGATGGGAGTGAAGCCTAGTGGGGACGGACGCATACATGTATTGGTCCCGAGCTAGAGTGGGGATCTCGCGGTATTTTTGAAGTACGAAATGCGAAAAACGTGTAACTGAAACAATATCATTACTTTTTTTTAAAAAAAAGGATTTACTGATAATTATATTTCTTATGAAAATAAATTTAAAACTATTTGGAAATATTAAATAGTAAAAAGTTACTTCAAATATATACTAGACATTAAATTACAGTAGTAAATAATTACTAATCTTTTATTCACTACAATTTGTAAAAATTAAGCTACATAAAATATGTTACGTCTAAATTAAATGGAAAAGGTATAAGAGTACATTAAAAAATAAACAATTGATTTAGATCATTTTTATTATAAAAAAACCAGTCTTTTAGTAGCTTGTAAACAATGTTATTTTGTTATTACAAATTTTAATATTTTAGGATTTATCAATATTTGATTTTGTTAAAAAATGCAAACTAACTTTAAAATAATTATGACATATAAATTTAATTAAATGAACTATGTATATGATTTTCCAGGGGCCCATGTTCAAAACAATGTTCATGCAAAGTAAAAAAAAATGTCTGTATTTACACATTTTTTTAAAACATTTAAGTTTAAGCTAATCCTCATTTTTGGATTAGCAAATTCTACTCTAATTTTTTGTAAACACCTTTTTAATAAAGAAGTAACAATAATAAAAATAGTCCACAATATATTACTTCGCACAACACACCAGAAAATTAAATCTCAACAAAACTTTGTATTGTACACGACACAAAATGACAGATGGTCCCGACTGGAAGTGGGGAGCAGTTATGTGAAATGACCCAATTGTTTAGTTAAAATTATAAAAATTAGAGGGTTGTGTGGCTGTGTGTGTTAGGTGACCGATTATGGGCCGGATTCGATTCCGTTAGAAGTCAAACTTAAAATTTGAAAATTATTTTCAATTTTCAAGTAGCGCGAATGTGACCCCGGTGGTGCTTTCTTCACAATAGCTTGGAGAGCCCCACATTCACCTTCAACGGTACAGATAAATCATCATTACAGAAATCTACGAACAAAAGTTGATTGTAACATTTTCTTTTTTTACAGAAATTACGCGATAAAAGTTACGAGTAGAAACATGTAATACATTTTTAAATTAAAAATGGTCGAGATATATATATTTCCAACTGGCTGGTTTTTGATATGTATAAAACATTTAATGAAAATTTTGTTGTGTTTTATTTACGTCACATTCAACAACTCACACAAATAGTAAAACTCTTCTAGTAGTAACATTGTAACCTGATAATCTTTATTGTTCCAAAACAAGAAAAGCATATACTGTAGCATTCAATGTTTGTATAAGAGTTTTCCAGGATTTTATTTTTAATTGAAAAGTGTTAACATTCCATACAAATATATAAATACATCGAACACATTCTCTGAACTAAAATATATATATATATACATTATTTTCTGTCCAAATTTAATAGATAATATTCCCATGCCACATTAAGTTTTAAAAGAAGTTTTACTGAAGTTTCAGTGATTCTCAAAAAATATTTAAAAAAATTGCCAATTAAAATAATATACGTATAATTTAATTAATTTTTATTATTGTGGAGACGGTATTCAAATTCGTAGAACCGTATTACAAGCGCACTTTTATAGTTCAAATGCTTCCATGGAACACTTTTTACATAACATTCTTACTAGGAGTATGCTCAATAAAAGCGATTTTATTGTAAAAGTGCGCTTGTAATACGGGCCATAGTTTCTCAACTGATTGATTTTACTTAATAAGAATACTACCTATTACTAAAAAATGAAAGAAGAAAAAACTATTATGTACCTATTGTACTCTCCACGTAAGATTGGCACACCTAACAATGGGTAATATGCCTTGATGATATATTTATTTATTTATATTATTTGCAATGAAAACAAACTTCGAATTTAATTTTTATAAATTTAATGGAAACCCAGAAATCTTCACTCTAAAAATGGATATTTCCAAAAAAATTAATTTTTTATGTATGTCTATTTCGAATTTTAAATGATACAAAAGTGATGCCTGTGGTGCACTATCCACGCCAACAATGAATATCCGTGAGGTGACGCCTGGTAAAACCGTATCTACTCTAAGACTACGAATATGTAATCATTATTACCGACATCAGTGTACAAAGCAGATTGGAAAACTCAGCAATGGATAATATGTTGTGATGACATATTTATTTATAAGTATTGAATTATTTATCCAACAAGTTAATAAATAGAAAACGTTTGTTGCAAGGCGATTAGGATAATTTGCTTGAAATGAGAATGAATGATAAAATCTTATTTTTCAATTAAACAATAATAATAATAATTTGATGAACTATCGAAAACAGAATTCAAAATAATAGTTCATTTCGTCCCATTATGATACGTGTCGCTAAATTCACAAACAAATTGCAATCGATATTCTAGGAATTTTTTGTCATATCAGTCAGATGTTACACTCGATTTATGAATTGAAACATTTGCTGGAAGTGATCTAAAAACTTCCTACTAAGCACTAGGAATTACGATTGCGTTTGTGTATAACACACTATCCATTACTCAGGATTGCATCTAGGCATAGTTGCAGTTTTCACCATCCTACTGTTAGCAATGTTCTCCAGCGCACACTCATACATCTAACGTGTCGAAATACATATTCTTTATTTGAAGATATTTTTGTTTAAAACTTTGCCCTAGGTTTATCTTGTATAAAGTTACTATTATTATTATTATTATTATACAGTCGAACTTCGATAACTCAAACCATGACTTGCCACAAAAAAAGTTCGAGTTATCAAGACTTCGGGTTATTAAATATAATGCACATGTATAAATATTGATATATATATTGATATATAAGTACAGATCAAAGTTATAAACATTATTTTAGTGTAAAAAAGTCAGTTATTTGTAACTGACGAGAGAATTTTTTATTTTGATTTACAATAAAAAAAAGCTTCAATGTTATTTAAACCATTATACAGGGAATCGGTTGTATGTTCATTAGTTTTTAAATACGAACGCAAAACGCTCAACGAATTTTCAACCAACTCGTTTGAAGGTGGTTGCTGCAAATCATCCTCCATCATATCACTTTCGCTGTTATCTGTATTGTCGAGCTCTACAGATTCGGATTCAGATTTGTAGAGCTCGACTATATCTTCATCTGTGGGAAACTCCGAAGTAACAATATCATAATCCACATGTATAAAATCATTTAACGTGACACCTTCTGGTGTAATTTTGACAATTTCCCCCCCAGAATTCGACTTATTGAAGCTGGCGCCAAATATTCTGTTCGAATTACAAAGATATTCGAGGAATCGAAGTTCGAGTTATCAAGTAAAAATTACCCATAATTCTCACTCTTGGCGCTATTGCCAACCAGTTTGATTCGAGTTATCAAAAATACGAGTTATCGAAGTTCGACTTACTGAAGTTCGACTGTATTTATATCTATTAATTTTTGTATCATTATTTGTATTTGTTTATAATTATCATATTCTTTACCCTGTAATTGGAGATTCTGTTGATTATTATTATTATTATTAGTGATTCTGTCGAGACGAGATATTTCTCGATTCTCGTCTCGCCTCGTACTCGAGATTTCTCGGCTCGGCGAGACGAGACAGAAATTTAAAAAATATTTTACGAGACGAGATCTATTTGCCGAGATCTCGATTCTCGAAAACTGTTTCGAGATTTCTCGGTTGTTATTTTTCTAATGAGTTATATTTGCAAACGTGTGAAATTTTTAGTTATATCTGTTTCTATTTAGCTATGGCATTTTTGAATCAAAAAATAAAGTATTTGACATTTTATCTGTCTGAATTTGTTAAGCGGCCATTACAGGATGAAATTTTTCTTTTCAAGTGACTTGAAAAGTTTTCTCTCTTGCACAATGCCATGAGTGCAAGAGAGACAAATGAATAGACTTTTAACGAAAAACTTTTAAAGAAAAACTGGAACATGCTCTCTGCGCTACTTTTTTTTAAAAGTCCCAACAAATCTTAATTATCAAGTAACTGTCAAATGTCATTTGTGTTTATATTTTTGATGTATACAAGTAGTGTTATAAGCCATCAATATTAAAGTGGCAAAATGGGATAGAGAAGTAATTGAAATCTTAAGTAAGTAAGACTTAAATTTTAATACTTGGATATTTTAATTCACTCAAAACTTAATCGTGTAAATGTAAGGTAAGTGTAAGGTCACTTATAAAGACATTTTTCAAGTCACTTGAAAATAAAAACTTCATCGTGTAATCCAGGCTTTAGCTAAGATTTTTAGCGTTATTTTCTTTTTAATGCTTTTATAGCAAATTAGAAAATGCTAGATAAATATTAAATTAGTAAAATTATAACAATAAAATTTGCACAAGTTTTAGGTTATATCAAATTTTGACAGATAAAACGACAAATATTTATCTTTTTGTTCAAATTACTATTAATACAAAATTGTATAAATTTAATAATTAGTTTATAGGACCAAAATATACATATTAAATTTTCGTCGAGAAATCTCGGCAAGAATCTCGGCCAAGACAAGACTCTATTACACGAGACGAGAAAAATTTCGAGACGAGCCATAATTTTATGAATTTGAAACGAGACGAGACAATGAATTTCTCGCCTCGTCTCGTCTCAACCGAATCACTAATTATTATTATTATTATTATTATTATTATTATTATTATTATTATTATTATTATTATTAAAATTAAACATGCTCTTCTTAGTTTAATTACAACTTATAAGGTTGAAATTGATATGTAGTACACATCTTTTAAAAAGGTGGTACCTTGAAAATCACCGATTGTATTTTTGACGGTTCAGTTTCAAATTTAACCGACATAAAATATGAAAATATTTTCAATTTTCAAATAGCACAAAAATGGCCCTTGTGGTTCTCTCTCCGCAACAGATTTGAGATCTCATAAGGGGGCGCCTGGTAAATGCCCTTGATAGAATTTTTTTTAAAAAAAAAACCTCTCAACAGGACTAAATCCCAATTACTGAGTAGGTTCACATACAAAACATCCATGCCTTAGTGGGATTCGAACCCAGAACCCCGAGCTACCGGAGCCGGCACCTAACAATGGGTAATAAGTTGTGACGATATATTTAATTATTTTATAACAATTGAGTATTCTAAAAATGTATTTATTTTAAAAGTGAATCATTTACAAAACATAATTTCGGAAACATAGTTTGCAGACCAGACATAGGACACATTAACTTCAAAAGCCAAAAGGTATATGCTACGCAATTATGACATTAGCGTTTATGTCGAAACCATTATCAATTAATAACAATCACTGATGCATGTGCGTAAACAAAGTGACCCACATCTACTTAACCGGCGTAAACAATTCGAATGCATATAATTGATACATTAATCAATACCAGTGACCTTTCTAATTTTTAATTTAACCCTTTATGGCTTATTTTTCTCCCTTTTATCTTTTTTTCTTCATCTTTTTCCTTATACCCAAGATGGGTGTCGGATTTTTTTTGAGATTTGTTTCGTTTCCTACGAAATCCTACACGTTTCGACACCGATAGTATTAGAACAGTTGGCGTGCTTAACCACTGATTAGTAGCGGTAATACTCCTTCTACAGCTAGCACCATCTATGGTTAACATGGACAACTGGTCGGGTCGTTGCATGCAAGTGCGATTAATGGCTGATATGGTGGCATTTTAAAGATTCGATCTGAACTTGTAGAGATATAGCGCCTTAATGCGCACGGCCACTACACCGACCTTTTATTTTTACCATATTTAATACAACAAATAAAATGTTATTAAAATTAATTTAATTGTTTATAAAATCCAGGCGGCATTTATGAGTATAATAAACAAAAACCAATAATTTTAATCAAATATACACTAATTGTTACATTTATACAAATAATATTGTTCAATAACATGAAAAAAGGAAAATATAGGTATATAACTATTTAAACAACTTCCATGCTCTAGATATATAAATATTAGGGAGTTATTGCAACTTCTAAATTGAAAGAACGTAAACATTAACCTTATGTAGAAAACACTGAATTTTAGAAATAAAGGACTTTCAATTTCAATGTTTACCGCATTTAATCAGTGTATTCACGCTAGCCTTAACGCTAAAAGCAACACAAACGAGATTACATCTACACTTTTCACCGAAACATAACCTCAAAAGATACAAAACGTGTGACGTTAAACGCTCGCTATTCCATTGCACATAACGTGTCTCCTTATTCATATAACGTGAACCTTATTAGTACGCATGCGCACTCGGACTGTCACGTGACTTTAAAGTGCACGTTATTTTTGTGTTGAAGCTGCAATAACTCTCTAATGTTATGAAAAATTTACTTTAACAACGCGTTTTCTAATAATAAATCTTTTTATTTTTGTAGATACATACATAATGCTGTATACAGAACACGTCATACATTATTTAGCTATCTAATCAGGACATAAATTCATTTATATTGCAAAAAATTTTAATAAACAAAAATTGTTTTATATTATTTTTAAATTGTTTACAAGATTTTGAGTTTTTGATGTTCTCTGGTAGTTTATTGAAAAATGATAGACCAATCCTATCCGAAGATTCTTTGACGACTTTAACTGTAGATACTTATAAATGTCTGAGTTAAGTTTGAATTTATTTCTATTTTGAAATATGTAAAGACAAATGTCGAGTATATAGAAATCAGTCACATTAAGCGGTTTACAAGAAGAGAACTCTCCTAGTAAACCTCGAATTATTCTTTTTTGAACGATAAAGACAGATTGAGTGGAAGGAGAATTACCCCAAAACCTAATACCATAGTTTACTCTTGACTCTACAGATGCAGATCAGTGCTATCTACTTTGACTCATTTGTGTACGATTATGATCCAAGTAAACAAGACAGGAACTGATACGAACCACAAATTACAGTAATTACACATTTACACAGATTAACTGTCAATATAAGAAAAGCTACGTATTCGCTAGTGAAATAGAGCAATATGACGTCTAGCGGCGAAAATATGAACTAGTGCATGGTAGTAAGTCCTAGCCGAGGTAGCAGCGAACGCATCGTTTCTGTCACTTATTTAACAAATAAATCATGAGTGGAGTGAAATTTGTAGGGTATACTTCATTTTACGTAAGAAAATAGTAAATTACTCTTAAGAGCCGACCGTTTTTACATGCATTGAATAAATAATTTAAATTTGTGAAACCAAGTTTTGTCAATAATAAATATATTTATCTGTAAAAATGTCAAAATCTAAAATTGCAACAAAATATGGTTAAACATCACTTAATTCTTAACTCTCCACACCAGTTATGAGTGCCCGTGAGGTGACGCCTGGTAAGCGCCCACACGGTAAAATATATCGTCATCATTACCGATGTCTACATGTGTTGTAGATACTGGCACACCCAGAAATGGGTAATATGCCGTGATGATATATTTATTTTATTTAATTCTGTAGATTTTATTTGACAACTGACAGGCGATATTTGTTTCAAACAAGAACCTAAATTCTATAGAAAAATTTATTAGAGAAATTTGCCAATTTGAAATAGTTGGTAGACGAAAGTTATGCATTCATCTTTTAAAAATGGGAAAGGAACCGAGTAAAAATATGCTTGTCCTTGCATTTTGTAAAGCAAGATTATATTTTGCCAGGTATAACTACAAGATAATAATTACTTAGTGTCTTTATTAAAATAGTAAACTTGTAGACCTGATGACAATAAAATAATAATACTTATCTCTCCATTAATCTACCAAAGACTAATAATGCAGTACTATGTAGATTCAAGAAAACAAAGACTCGAATCATGTAAATTCAAAATTCGAGAGAATGCTGAACATAATTTTTATATGAAACGGACTAGTTCGCAAAATTCAAAATGTTATTCATACTAGAAACATTATTTTTATTTAATATTAACTATAATATTAATATTACTTTGTATTTCAAACGCCGCAGTGTATAAGAATACAGTTGCGGGAAACGAAGCATCTACCTTAAACCGGCCATATTGTTACGTCACGCGCTAAGCTCCTCCTCTTCTTCACTCGCGAATAGCTTTAAAACTTATTGGGGCAACTGTTATATGTTATATTAGATATGCGGAAAGTAAATTCATTGTATTTCGTGAGGATTTAAACGGAGCACATATATTAGACAGTGATTTGAGGTAACAAATTTTTCATAGTTCATCTTTCGTGTCCCGGACTATACAAGGTCATACCTTTTTTATTTTATGCGTATTCATTAGGTCATCTGCTTTTATACAAGTATCCAATATGTTGTAGATTTGTATAAAAAAATGAGAACTGCACCTTCTGTATTGAACATAGTTTAAAATGAACAAATATTGTTTATTTTCAAATATTTTTGTTTTAAAATAATTGAGTAAATTAATTACCAGCAACCAGCAATCTAATATTCAGTTTCAATTAATGTGAATAAATTCCAATAAATGCCAGCCTATATATCGGGTCTGGTAACATATTTTTTACTAAATCTATTATTTTTTCATGTTATTAATCCCTCGTTATAATAAATATTCAGGTTCAAATTTCCACGAAACCACACACCACAATCAAATAAATAAATGTATGTATGTATAAAATAAATAAAACAATATTTGGGTAAAGTTCTGTAATTTTTTTTTATTATAAAATGACATTTCGACTGCGAAGTGCTGCCTTCATCAAATAAATGACAACAATAATATAAACAAATACATATGTAATGGCTGCATGTTTACAAAAATATGGTAAAATTGATCAAAGATTTTTGAAGAAATACAACAGGTATACCGGGTGTAACACGAAAACCGGGCCATAGGCATTTAAGATTCCTTGCGCAAAAGTGGTTTATTAATTTTAGACAATAATGCTTCAATTAAATTCTGCATCTAAATCAACATTCATATTTTATTTTGCACGTTTCGTAACCGAGCAAATTGAATTTAAAATTTTATTACTTTTTTGCAGTGTTAGCCATGGTACTAAAATAAAATCTCAAACAAATGTTATGACATTTTAACTGCCAGAAACTGTAAAATGAAGTTTTCATCAAAATAATAGATACTACTTAATAGTATTCAGGGTATAGAACCCAAAAATTTCGACTCGCATTTTAAATTATTTCTGTATTAAAATTGTTATTAGAAAAAGCTGTTGTTGCCAGCACAATACCTCTCGTCATTTCCATTTTAGGCTATATAAGTATTGTATTGCACTCGGCTGACTAAACGTAGTTTTATAATAAAAAAATTGGATTAAGCAATTTTGTTTATTTATTTAATGGACATGTCAAATTATAGGTGTAATTTTTCTTTTGTAAACCACGGCACTCTCAATTCGTAATTTTCTTTTATAAAAGTCATTTTTCATTTACTTCTTACTCTTGCATAAAAAACCAATTTTTAATTCAAAACATTTTTTGTCTTCACTTACACTTACCTATGATCTAATTTACTTAGGAAAGCAACAATTTCCATACAAAAAAATTACAATGGGGGATTCCACCATTTTTTTATAATTTCATCTGAAAATATTAGGAAAACTAAGACTATTGATGAAAATTCGGTGAAAAAATTCCTATTAATAAGCGAGTTATGGTCTCCCGAACTTTGAAAAGATTGACGTGACGTCACGCATGTGTCTTTATATCAAACTGTTTTCATCATGGACCTAAATGTTCTTGAAATATATGCTATTTTAAGTTATATTTACATAAAATAAATGAATATTATAACACTGTAAAAGTCTACATACTTTTTAATTACAAGTGTATTTAAATTATTAAGTTTAATGCAAGAAATTTATGTTAAAATACAAGCTGTTTGAAAACTGCAGTACAGGAATGTTAGCCCCTCCTTTCGAATTTGAATTTCTTAACTTCCATTGGTAGTAACCCCCACCTCCTAACACGCTATTTGTTATGCATGTATAGGCGGTTTTCGGTTGCCAATCAAAATATTATATATAGATTTCATATACGTGTCGAAGCGCTATAACAAAAAACCCCTTATTTCCGAAATGTCTCAATTATACCATTTCATTTTTTTATTAATATTCAGCATATACATTCGTATTTTTTTACTATTTTCCTATGTTACGTATTTCATTTCTACAACCGGTATATCTCGAGAGCTATATCAATGTTACACCAAATGTGCATCAATTATTAAATTTAAGGAGTAAAAAAGATGGTTGTTGCAGTGAAATAAAAACTAAAAAACACAATTATTGCAAACTGTAATTTGTTTATTTTAATTGCCAATTTTCTAATTTAACTTTCAAAATTCATTCAATGTACATGGATAATTAAAATTATATTTTATTAAATGACAATCCATATATATTTTTGATACAGATAGATATTTTTTCATATTACATAACCTTGTGTAATAATTAATTGAGAAAAACGTAATTAAATTTGTTGCTATGCTACTCTCTAGGATATGATCAATAAAAAACGCAAAGAACTGTAATAAATGCGAGAGTTACCTAGGTAACGTTTGTAAGTCACAGATACGGATAATACAACATAATACCATATTTGTAAAAAGATTTTGTCAAAGAAATTATTATACAATCTATACAATGTGTACATCTTTGAAATCAGAAAAAAAAATATGTATTTGGCTGATAAATTAGAAATATATCGTGTATCTACTTGAAAACTGTTACATATAGGAAAAAATGTTTATTTTTTTTATATTTTGATGCAGTTACTTCTTAGTTTTAGAAAAAAGGTAGTAAATATAAAACCTGTGCAGAAAAAAAACTACACAATAGCAATAACAATTTTTTTAAAACCAAAATATATTATATATACATATATATATATATATATATATATATATATATATATATATATAATCCCGGCATGTTACCCATTTCTGGGTGCGCAAATCTGCTTCATCACAAGTATCGGTAATGATTATGACATATTTGTACCGTGCGGGTGCTTACCAGGTGTCACCTCGTGGGCACTCATTGCTGGCGTGGAGAGTGCACCCCACAGGCGTCACTTTTGTGCCATTTAAAATTCGAAATATTTGGCGTCGGTCGGGATCGAACCCGTTTCCCCAGATTCGCGACCAGACACTCCACTCCAGGCACGCGGCCACGGGACCCCATTTTTTAAACCACAAAATAGAAAATAAAATTTGCAATTCCAGCAGATTTTAGAGTGTCATGGAATTATAGTGATGTACTTACTGTTTGTTTGACACATCTAATAACAAACAAAACATCACTAGCCTAATTGAAATATGTATGTATATATTAGTGTTTTTTCATAAAATAACTACAAACTATTATTGATATTATGATATTAATCTCATATAACGTAATTTTCAATTTTGAACAAATTTTGTATTTAGAACTTACCTCTAAAATTAGTAATTAGGTAACTAAGATAAAATAAAAAAAAAAAACTAACATTGTATTTCCTATATAACAGATTTGAAGTACGCATCCGGTATGTATATATGAAGATTTACCTTTAATAGTTATTTATGTAGCAAGGGATTAAAGTTCATCTTTTTTACCACGAATGTGGAATTTAGTTGTCAAGGCTTTAAGCCAATGTAAATAAACGTTGCCACCTCTTCGAGTTTGACCCGGAGTCATCGGGTTTCAGAAGCTCCAAGCTCCAGGTATACATTTTTTATTATCTTTAGTTCTTAAATATAATCTGATTCAACATTAAACAAGAGGCAAGAGTGTTATATATGTACACTTTCTATGATATTAAATTATATTTTGTCTGTCACTATAACGAGAATGATAGAAATGTCCTTTAAGCCGGGTACCAATTTGTCGTTTAGTTTGTCCGATGTAAACTTTATTACAATCTTTACACTCCATTTTATAAACACCGGATTTTTTATTATTATCTATTTTATCTTTAGGGTTACCTAATGATGATTTACTAGTGTTATTTGATTTATAAGCTACCGTTAAATTATTATTTTTTTTTTTTCTATAGTTATAACTTTTCCTTGAGCGGGTCCCGTGGCCGCGTGCCTGGTCGCGAACCTGGGGGAACCGGGTTCGATCCCGACAGACGCCAAATATTTCCAATTTTAAAAGTCACAAAAGTGACCCCTGTGGTGCACTCTCCACACCAGCTATGAGTGCCCGTGAGGTGACGCCTGGTAAGCGCCCACACGGTAAAATATATCGTCATCATTACCGATATCTACATGTGTTGTAGATACTGGCACACCCAGTAATGGGTAATATGCCGTGATGATATTTTTATTTATTTATTTAACTTTTCCTTAAGACTCCATTTTAGTTTTTAATTATTTAATATGTTTTATGTCTGTAATTAACTCTTTGAGTCCCAATGGGCCATTGGATGTATATCCTGAACAAGTGCTCAATATACTTAAAGGCCTTCACAAATCAGAGGCTTAGAAAACAAATACACGTACAACCATTTTCTCAAAAATCTTCAAAATTTTGGAATTCCACTTTTATACACGTATACTAACTATTTATGATTGTTTAGCGCATACTAGGCGTCATCTTACGGGCTTTTGTGCTATTTGAAAACAGAAAATTGCAGTTATGCGTTGGTCGTATACGAACCCGAGCTTACAAAATAACTGCGTATGTTGTTTAACACCCTCACTGCATTTAAAGGTCATTTTGTAAGAGGTGGCATTTTGAATCTTATTAAAGAAAAAGCACGTTTTTTTTTTAAAAAAAATTCTCCGTAGTAAAACTAATAAATAAATTAATTAATTTAATATTTGATACAACAGTACACACCTTTTGTTTTTAGTTGTGAACGTGAAACATAAATTACGAGCAATTGCGTGTTGCAAATTTTGGAATTGAATTAGTAATTGATATTTTTATTAGAGTATAGAAAAGTGAATCAAACGCAGAATTTACGTTTAACAGAGCGTTTATAATTTTGCAAAATCACATTCCGTAATACTTTATCCCATTGGGTTCCCCCATTTTTATTTTTTTATTATTATTAAACAGCACTCTGAAATTTGCTCTAAATTGTGAATTTTAATTTGCGTTTTTTTTTCATAAAATAAAATGAAATTGTGATTAATTTAATTTCATATTGTGTAATTTTTAATAGGGTCCTATACCATAGTCATATTTTAACTATCTTAAATAAGAAGACGAAAATATACATAAATTAATGAGTATTAGTGAAAAAATTTTCTTTAAATATTGACTAGGTCACAAACTATAAGCGATTGAAGATGAATACTAATTGGGTATGACGCGTTAGGTACTAAGAATTTGATTGGTGGCCTGATTTTAAAAAGGAGAATCGCGCGTCTTTAGCGGTCACCTTTAAAAGAATTTGAAATGTCATGTTGTTCCATAACCTAACAAAACATTTAACAAGTTTGTGTTTGATGAATTTGTTTAATTATAACATCTAGTAATATTAACAATAATAATATATTTATAATTAAATCAATTTGTAATATTAATTAAATTAATAATAATATTAGTTAAATTAATATTGAAACTTCAAAACAGGCCAACACTGGCGCCATCCGTCGTCATGCTTTGTGTAATAATATTGTCAAACTGTTTCAATGTTCTATAATTTATTAGGAAAAAAAGGTTATTATTTACGTTATTTATACTTAATAATAATTTCTTCATGAATATAACGTATAAGTTTTTATTTACAAACATTTCAGCTATGCAAACATGAAAAAAATTGTTCCCTCTATAACTAACAGTTTGTCCCATTGTTTGTCGATCACTTGTTAGTACCTGCTACGTCACGCACAAATTCTTAAACTTTAAAAATTCATATCTCGCTTATTACGTAAATTTTTTAAGTCGCGTTTGCACTAAAATTCTTATTTTATCCTGTTCTTACAGAAAAAAAAATAAAAGAAAAATGGTATAGGACCCCATTCTGAACAACTTTTTTATTTACAACTTTTCTCTAAATTTAATAGGTCAGTAACTATAGCAAAATGAAAAAAATAACATTGTATTCCATATATTACGGGTTTCAAGTAGACACCCGGTGTATTATAGTCCAATTTTTGATTACAACTGCCACTGTCAGCCTATCACATTCAACATACCTTACACTTTCATATAAACAAACGAAGTATTTATCTGGCGTAGCATCAAAAATTTAATCAAACGTCATTTGGTTTACTTTTGTTGTTTCGTTATGGATTCCGGATTTACAAAGACGATAGCAAAAAGCTTGAAAATAGTATTTGGAATAGATTAGATGTGTGATGTAGTTGAGGCATTAAAAACTCGAAAATTTTAAACATAACTTTTTTAAAAAAATGTATGTCGTATCACACTATTTTAAGGTGTAATTATTATATAAATGATCCATGTTCCAGGACGTTATAATGGTACAAGATTCCATTGTCTCATGTGTTAGTGTTACGTTGGTAGCTTTTCTCACACTGAAATTTTCCGATTTAATCATGAAAGAGATGGTGTACGTTAAAGGTATTGTAACAATATTAGCATGGCTACCTTTTATTTGTTCGTACGATTAGATTCGCATTCTATTGTTTGAAGAATTCTTAAGCGACCCTTAGACTTTCAGTTGTGCAGTAATATTGTTCAATAATACTAATGCTCTCTCTAGAGAGTTCAATGAACTTAAAAGATTTGTACAATAATTCACTTCATTCTTTTCCCGTCTGTTATCATTTTCTAAAAACAAACACTTTTTCCTAATAATGTGTTCTTTTTAATCCAACGGTGATTTAGTAGAAGGGAAGGCTATACAAGAATTAGATTTAGATACAATTATACCCCTTATTGAAATGGCATTCTATTTGTTTATGATTATATATAGGGATGCATTTGGGCTGGACCGGATCGGGTTGTGACAATCGACTCGACAATTAATTAGCTAGCCCGGCTTGAAAATTAACTCGAAATCGGGCCGGGCTTTGGGTCGGGCCGGGCCAAAGCTCGAAATTGAGTGCATCTGGTAATCCTAATTTCTATTTTTATATGAAGCGAAATGTTTACCTTTTTTCGTGCCAAACTTTAAAAAAAAACAAACCTAACAACTTTCAACATTGGTTAACATAAGTTATTAAAAAAGAGACGCTTCTAGTGTAAGTTTGTTCTAAAAATTACAGACCTACGAGTATTTAACACTTTGTTTACCGTAGGCGTTCGAAAATTTAAACAAATTTTTCAGAAAGCTTGTACAAAAAAATATACGATCATTTACGGAAGGGTTTTTTATCTAACTTTATGTTTCCGCTCAAAAATAAGACAAGAAATCATTACGGTAGGAACAAAAATCACTCTTATTTAAGTATACGAGTAGTAAGCTTTAATGAATAACCTTAAATTCTTGAAGTAAAATAACATATTTTTATTTATTAAGATATGAAGTATGTTGTTATTAAATCATTTTGATCCTTTTAACTCCACCCAATTTCATTAAAGTATTAAGGAAACTGTGCATTTGATTTAACTATATTTCGGGCCGTCCAAAAAGCTCGATTTTTCGGGCCGGGCTAAAATCAAAAGTCCGACTCGTCTCAACTTTTTCAAATGATTGACCCGATTCGACCCGACAAAATGAATGGAAATGCTTTTTTTATTAAATAATCTGGCAGAATTGAAATTATTGCAAATTAGTTTAATTCAAAAGAAATGAATTTTGTGATCATTACAAAACAAAATTTTAATTTTGTTAATTATATAATTGTTATGTAATACAAGTTAGAGTAATTCAAAATTACTATGCAAATCTAGTTATACTACAAATGTGTACCAATTAATATTGGGAATTTCATCCGTTATAATAATATTTCTCGTATACATTTATTTTATTTTTCATGTAAAATGTCCGTTTTCATAGAAAAAAGGTTCACTCATACCATTTCTTTGTAACAAAAATACCCCGAGTCTCAGACCTGGCGCCACCTCCCGTGTCATAGAAAAAGGCCCCACTTCCGAAAGATTAATATAAAATAATTATTTACAAGTGAAAAATATAAGTAAGAACACAATAAAGAAAAACAACTGGTGGAACAAGCAGTGCAAAAAGTTCTAAAGAGAACTTAGAAGTGCGCTGAGGAAATTGAAAAATAAACAACAAAGTAAAGAAGAATTTATAAGGGAAGGAAAAGTATTCAAGGAGGTATGTATCTATAAGAATAAAAAATATAACGATAGGGAAAAGAAGAAATAAAGAGTATAAAACGAGGAAAAGAAGTATGGAAATATGTAAATAAAATAAATAAATAAAATAAATATATCATCACGGCATATTACCCATTTCTGGGTGTGCCAGTATCTACAACACATGTAGACATCGGTAATGATGACGATATATTTTACCGTGTGGGCGCTTACCAGGCGTCACCTCACGGGCACTCATAGCTGGTGTGTAGAGTGCACCACAGGGGTCACTTTTGTGCCATTTTAAAATTGGAAATATTTGGCGCCTGTCGGGATCGAACCCGGTTCCCCCGGGTTCGCGACCAGACACTGAGGCACGCGGCCACGGGACCCCAAATACAGAAGAATATAAACAAAATGGGAAAATTATTTTCAGAATCTCGTGGAGGGCCAAATACTGAACTCGACAATAAATACAGACAGATATTTAATGATACCTGTAGGAGAAGAAATTCGAAAAGGCAAGTAAAATGGCAGATAAAAAGTTTAAAAAAGAAAAAAGTGCCGGATGACGACGAAGTACAAAATGAAGCATGTTAAATAGCCCGGAAACAGCTGTCCAAGACCATTATCAAATATGAAAAGGAGAGGGGTTTCCTGAGAAGGCAGGAAAAACAAATGAGACAAAAAACTATAGGGAACAACAATGCTGAGTACAATTTAGAAAACTTATATTCAGGAAGAAGGACTGCAAAGAGAAATAGAAGATAAAAATATATTTCCAGACAGCCAAGCCGATTCTATAAAATTTAGAGAAACAAAATAGCATTCAACAAAGTAAATAGAAAGCAAGTAATAGGGGTAAGTAAAGTTGTACCCTCCACTATTATTTTTACTTTCTTGTACGAAGTAAAGGAAGTATTGTAATCGCGAAAAATTTCGGTTTCCAGATTTTAACGGAAATATCCATTTTGAGCTTCCCTGAATCCATTTTGACTAATCTCGTCGTGACGTCTGTACGTACGTATGTACGTATCTCGCATAACTGGAAAACGGGAAGCCGTAGAAAGTTAAAATTTTGTATTTAGAACTGTTATGACATCTAGTTGTGCACCTCCCTTTTTGGTCATTACATAACTTTCAGAAGTGGTACTTTACTTGAAGCCTATAATAGATTTTAATGAAAAACTGTATTAAAATATAAACCAAAACTTTTCAAATTTAGTATATAAGACTTTTATATCAATGGGAATAACATAATAGATTTTAGTTAAAATGGTCTACCCGGAAGTGGTACTTTACTTGAAGCCTAAAACAGATTTTAATGAAAAACTATATTAAAATATAATCCAAAACTTTTCAAATTTGGTATATAAGACTTTTATGTCAATGGGAATAACATATTAGATTTTGGTTAAAATAGTCTAACCCGAAGTGATACTTTACCTGAAGCTGTTACCAGTTTTTTCTTGAAAAAATGGTGTTATTTTGATTTTAGTAATAAATGTTTTAAATTAAAGTTTTAGAGAATTGAATTCTGCGTCGAAAACATCAAGTATGATTAAATTAACTCTTTGAATAAGGGATATATGTAAATTTAAAAATTATTTACTTTTTGGTTTCTGTAATTAAGTTTGCTATGGATTAGGACAAAAAATAACAAAAAAATAAAAAAATTAATGTTAATGTGAAATGATGTCAAATACGTGCAATTTTATGATTGGGTCTGTTATAATACATATTTTAATTATTAACAAAATATGTACGAGGTGTGTTCAAAAACTATCGCGAATTTTGAATTTTCGCGGGTTACGTATATTCGAATTTCGATCTTTTTGTGGCTTTATGTTGGTACTCATGTCTCTCACTTATGTCGACAAGCTCGGCCATTTTGAATGTTCACTTAATTGTTGACAGCTGTTTTGCTTGCACGTGTTTTGGATCGTCTTCGATTTTTACCTATTCAAAAAAATGGAACAAAGAACCTGTATCAAATTTTGTGTGAAAAACGAAATTAAGTGCGCGGATGCATTCCGAATGTTGACTGTGGCATACGGAGAAGCTACCTTGGACCAAAGCAACGTTTATCGGTGGTACAAAATCTTCTCAGAAGGCCGAGAAGATTTTGTACCACCGATAAACGTTGCTTTGGTCCAAGGTAGCTTCTCCGTATGCCACAGTCAACATTCGGAATGCATCCGCGCACTTAATTTCGTTTTTCACACAAAATTTGATACAGGTTCTTTGTTCCATTTTTTTGAATAGGTAAAAATCGAAGACGATCCAAAACACGTGCAAGCAAAACAGCTGTCAACAATTAAGTGAACATTCAAAATGGCCGAGCTTGTCGACATAAGTGAGAGACATGAGTACCAACATAAAGCCACAAAAAGATCGAAATTCGAATATACGTAACCCGCGAAAATTCAAAATTCGCGATAGTTTTTGAACACACCTCGTATAGTGTAACAGGCGTACAAGGAAGTCATGTGGTGTCCACATCAGATATTTTTTTAATAATACCAGGAATTGCGCTCTTTATTCACTTACATGCGGCACAATTTTATTTCTTTGGGCTAAACCTTAACATAACTTAAAAATCACAAGCGAAAATGTTCAAATATGATGGAGAGGCAAAAGGAAAAATATGAGGGAAAAGGCATCTTAACTGTCGAAGTAGGCATAAAAAGGGAAAGAGATCAAAACATAGTAATAATGATCCAAAACCAGAAAAGAAGAAATAAAATTATAACATCAAGGCATAACCCAAAATACAAAAACCACAATACTTAAAGTGTGTATTATGTGTATTTTAAATATAGATAGATATTAGATTTAAAACCTAAAGGCAAAAACAAAACTTATATGTACAAGTAAATAACAATCAATATTTGTGTTTTGGTTCATCTCACTTCGTTTTATAGATAAAATGAACTGGAATAAAATCGGGTTCATATGATCAAGTACACATAGTAATTTTGCGGTTTCTGCGCTAATTAGCGATGTTTTCCCGAATTAACGTAGGTTTTCCAATTTCAATTTAGCTGTGAACCCTGTTAGCTGTACAACATGAATAAAATTTTTAAATGTACCTAGCCTAAGTACCCTACGTTGCTATTTAAATAATATATATATATAAAAAAAAACTATACACGGTTGCAAAGTAAAAGATTCTTTTCCCCGCGCTTACCAGACGTTGTCTCACGGCCCCTCAAAGCTTTTGTGGAGGCAGCACCACAAGGGTCACTTTTATGCTATTTGAAAATTGCAAAAGTTTTTTCAATTTACATTACCATTTTTATAAAATTCTTAGGCAGGAAATGTAATACCATTAGAATGAGCGTTTAGAATACAAAAACTAAAAATCTTGTCCATTTTAATGGCATATAAAATGTTAATGATAGAATGTACAGTACCCTGCCAGCAGGACCAAATAGCTTCGGGAGAGTACTTTGTATATTTGGATATTTCAGTACTTTCTAGCCTTCTGGCAGGACTTTTAAGCATACCAAAATATTCCTCAGATTTTAAGCTTTATGCGCATTTTGACCGAGTCTGTATCTTTATTATTAAGCAAGTTACGACAAGTTAAAGTTTATTGTAATCCGTATCGAAAATGTTACGCGTAGGGAGCCGTGTTTCTGTCGCAGCAACGAATTTTGACTCTAAAAATGATAATTCTTGGAGTTTTTCCGTATTTGGTGACCAGTGGCGTAGTACTAGATGCTACGGCGTTGTTAAAAACATAATAAAAACAAAAAATATAGCAACAGTCCAATGGGAAATTGATGGAAATTGCACAAAAATATCTACCTTTGCTTTAAAACTTGAAAATCAAGAAGGTAAAGTTCATGAAATTATATTCAAATAGTTAGGTGTAGGTATAAAATTTGCCATTATTTTAAAAATTTCTATTCTAGTTATTATTGTGATACTTGCAGAATAAGAGCTGTGATGTGTGCTCCAACAACTGGTCGAAATTGTTTCACGTACCATATTCAATACGGAATACCGGCCTAACTTGTTAATTACTATTTTTCTTAATTTTTTATAATATCGTTTGTTTAATTTGTGTATAGTTTTGAAAGATTATATATTTTTTTTCAAATTTAATGAACGTTTTGGTACCTTACTCCAAAATTATATTCTACGTCCTGGTTTTTGAAAATGTTATACTTAATTTTGATTTTTAAAGCGCCTTGTTTAAATAATTATTACGAACTGCTGGAAGTTAACCACAGTACTGCTAGAAGGACAGAGTTATGAGCAGTGTGATGTAGATACTGGGACACCCAGAAATGGGTAATATACCTTGATGATATATTTATTTTATTTATTAATTTAATTATTTAATTATTATTAATAATTTTGGATTGACTTTTTAGGTTATATTAATAAAACAGTTTTATTTATTTGTTATTAGTGCAGGGCAGAAGTTATTTTTTGTTATTTTTTTCAATATAATTTAATCTTGATGTAATAAAAATAAGTTTAATTCAGGTTTTTGGTACTTTTCAAATTTGGTACTCTTGGAGCTGCCAGCTTGGTACGCAAAAATTCCCTGCTTGGAACAACACTGAGCGCATATATTAGACAGTGATTTGCGCAAAAATTCCCTGCTTGGAAGAACACTGAGCGCATATATTAGACAGTGATTTGTGCTAACATATTTTCCGTAGTTCATCTTTCTTGTCCCGCACTATGCATTTCGTAGTACCTACCTTCTTATTATAGATTTGCAGGAACTGTTACAGTTCCAGGAAAAATAGCGAATAAAGAGCACTTTAAAAGTACCATGTGAGGAAATTAAACTATGCTAAAACATCGATTGATTGAATTAGTGACTATGGCGAAATTGTGCTGTCATTTTTCAAACATTTTCCTTATATAAATCGTTGTTAAGTGAGTTACGAGTTTGTTTATTAATGAATTAACAAAATGAAAAAGTTTTTATGGCTCGCTAGAATTATTGAGAATAAAACCGACGGTTAATAAATTTTAGAATTTTGTTTTATATGTAGTTATCTTAAACAATAATACACTTTACCAATCCTACTTTCCACTTGTTGACAGCTCCCAACCGAATGCTTTCAAAATAATCATGAAATGCAGTATCAGCAGACGAAAACCTTTTACCCCGTAGATATTTTTAGGTCGAAAAAATAACCAAATTAGGAAAGTACCTACCATACTTCCGTTACTTTTATATTATTATTTTTTACCAAAAACTAAAGTATTTAAGTTGCTCTACTGGAAGATGCATTACGGGTCACAACGATATTAAACAAAAATTAAACTAACAACTTAAGTTTCTCAACTTACAGCGTTTTCTATTTATGCAGGGTGTTATAACTGTTATATAAGTAAGTGTGCAACGCTTAACCTATCCCATAGATAGTAATTCTGGCAATAATTTTTGTTTAACATGCTTTCTACAAGAATGGAGGCCTTTAAAACTGACCAATCATGTCATAGTTCCAAATTTTGTGAAAAAGTAAAAATCAATGTGTTGTCTGGAAAAACTAATGATTGTCAAAACTGACGTTAAATGTTTTTTCCATAGAGGTACAATTTATATTGTTTTGCAGACATGCATATGGTTTATGGCGAGACATTACAAAATAGTCATACTACTGCAAGATGGTACAGAGAGTCATTTGCAAATAGAAGTCAATGATCTTATGTGTCATTATTATTATTATAAACACAAATATATTTAATTGAGTGATATTATAGCAGGTGCAGACGATATTTGACTAAGAATCTCATTAATCGAATTTGAATTAACTAACAACCCGAATCGTGAATAGAATTTGATTCGAAATTGAATCCCTAATTATAACTTAATCGTTCTATGTATACAAATATAATGCAATATTGCAATAATTTGGTTGAACGACAAGTGCAATAACCTCGCGCGAAATGTGTAATTGACATCAATTGCAAATCATTTTGTTATAACGAAATATTTCAACAAACCTGATGTGTAAAAGATTACACCACTGTAATAATATAAATTAATAATGAATATAATCTTGCAATAATTGTTAAAATTCTAGAGAAAATCTGAACTAAATGTTATTATTGTTTATTAATAATTTTAAAACAGTTCAATGTCCCTAGTTTAACATTACAGTAGAACCTCGATTATCCGGGCTAGCCGAATCTTTACAATCAAATAATATTACTACCAAGTTTATAACTCTACCCATTTTTGAATTATTGCCCCAAAAATCAATATACCTCACATTTAGATAAAAACTTCAAATTTTTCAAAAATCTAATTTCTATGTATCTATGATACTTCTCAATGCGCTAATTTCAAAATTTGAAACCGCAGGTCGATATCTCGTTTCGTTCTGGAGATATTTAGATTTAAAGTTTTTCTCAAAACTGCCCATTTTTGGGTAATAACTCAAAAATGGGTCGAGATATGAATTTGGCGACAACACCATTCGATTCTACAGACAAAAATACATAAGTATAGCAATTTTCATAATTTTTGTCCGACCGGTTCATTTTTTATTAATAAAAGCTTGAAAACCCCTGGAAATGGCCAAAATCTGAAAAAATCGTAAGAGGTATACCTTAGATGTTTCCGATTTTTAGCCATTTTCAGTTATTTTGCTTTAGAGATTGCATGCGGTGTTCAAAAATTCTGAAAATTGGTGTACTTCTGTAATTTTGCCCGTAGAATCGAATGGTGTTCGCCAAATTCATATCTCGACCCATTTTTGGGTTATTACCCAAAAATTGGCAGTTTTGAGCAAAACTTTGAATCTAAATATCTCCAGAGCGAAAAGAGATATCGACCTGCGGTTTCAAAATTTGGAATTAGCACATTGAGAAGTATCTAGATAAATAAAAATTAGATTTTTGAAAATTTTGAAGTTTTTATCTAAATGTAGGGTATATTGACTTTTGGGGCAATAATTCAAAAATGGGTAGAGATATAAACTTGGTAGTAATATTATTTGATTGTAAAGATTTTTAGAGTATTTATATATGAGTATACGTAATGTATATTCATGTGATAATTTTATTGGATTTATAGAATATTTTCCAAGGAACTTTCTGTATGGAATAGGTTTGTCAAAAAAAAATCAGAAATAATTTTTGTGATTGTAGAAATATGTAATAGAAATTTTAACTTTCCTTGGTCTCTGAAACGGACTACGTGTACTGAAGGGTTAAAAAACCCTTTGCCTTTGAATTCTTCTTTGTATAAGCTTTCTCAAGGGAAGGGAATAAAGTGGAGTGGGGTAAGTTCGCAAACGGGGCAAGTGCATAAACCGGTTATTTTTATTATAATATGAGCGAAATTTCTCTACAATGTACTACAAGTTAATATGAGCTATTCGACATAGATGTCGCGCAAGACTGAACGTGTTGTCTTCGCTTAAATCAACCAGTCTTAAACAATCACGTGAGATGCATACTTGTCAATAATTCTACTCTTTCCCCGGTACACATAAAACGAGAATTTTTAACTTAAAGTTACGATCTTGTCTCAGTTTCGCGGAAAGTGCAGAGTAGTTGATATTTTGTACAATATCCTTTCAAAATGAAAATTTACAAGGAAAATTAGAATCCTAATTATTACTAATTATTCAGAAATAACAAACTTTGCAAAGCGTTTGATACCGACAGCGTTGAGTATTTGCATATCAGACTGAAAATAAGCAGGTTTAAATCCCAACTTTACAGAAACCAGTCTGAACTTATTCCACTTCACCTTAACTATTATTTCAAATTGTATAATTTTTTAATTTTTCGAATTAAAGAGGTTAGAATGAGGTCATGCACGACTTTTTTTATAATTTTAAACGATAGAGTATTGAAAAATAATATACCCGTATTTTTTATTTTTCCCCAAATCGATCTTTAATCATGAAAAAATTGTAATTGAAAATGACATTCTTTAAAATGAGGTTGCTAGACCCCCGCTTCGTCCCTTGTCACATGACGTCACAGAGTGAAAGGCACGACCATTTTGATTTTCACATTGTCTTAAAACGTCAAAGTGACATTTAAAGATAACCTAAAATTTATGAATGTAAACATGTCGATGGAACGTTGTTTCGTGCCAAAATAGAGAATAAAATAATATTCTGCAATATATTTAATGTCTCACATGCGTTTATAACCTTCTACCGTCTAATTCAAAGAATCAAAAGTGAAAGAAACATTTGCTGTAACGTAGATAATTTCACGCCAAATGAAAATTATGTTTATAAAAATAAATTGAACGATATTATATTAATATATTATAGCATATTCAGATATGTAATCCTCAGTTTATAGTTTATATATATATATATATTTTTTTAGAAATTATGTGTCCATATAAAATGTCTGTTTGAAATGAGTCTGAACTTGGTTCGTAACGTTGTGACGACAAAACATGGCTGGTTTTTGCAACTTTTTAAAAATATCATAATTTAAAACGATTTTATAGAACAAATGAATTAGACTATCCTTTTTCGATTTAAACAGAAAAAAAGTACAATTATTTTTTTTGCATGACCTCATTAGCGAGATTCGAATGTATTGATAGTTCATAGTGTGAGATTCGATGTTTTCTAAAAATTTAGAAAATATAAAACTTTTATGAACTTTAGCAATCAATGTATTTTATGTTAGGAAATTGGATCTTTTACCGTGAACTCTACTGCGAAGTTTTAATCTTAACTAATATTAGTACTGTTGTGTAAAAGTTAGATTATCAGGTATGAAATTCAACATTGCTCCAATAATTTCTGATTAGATGAACTTGAAAGCTAATATAGGTTAATAAAACTTTTTGAACTATCAACATCCAACATATTATTAACCTTTCACTGAATTGCGTATTTTACTTCGTATAAATAATCAGTAACACTATGATCCAAAAGAAAAGTTAATTATTGTAAGAATATTTTATTCTCAACTGGCCAGCTAGCCAGCATAAACCTAAAACTCTAATAGGAAATCACTAACCAACATGTTAAACAACATAATATTATTTCTAGCCGGGAACCATTATTGTCAATAATTACTAGAACATAGGCCTCATTTAAAACCACAATATCTGCTTTAATCAATTCGCTGCCAAAAAGACCAAAAGCTGTTCAATAAATTGGACAACGTGCTTATATTTCGTTTATTTACTTTTATAATTTACGAGTCTGTAGCTCGAATAGGATATTTCATTAATTTTAGATTTTTTTGTTATTCTTAAAAAATAATAATAAAAACGTATTCCGCTGATATTCTTTTTTGA
The DNA here is from genome assembly GCA_943142095.1 of Ophonus ardosiacus. Classification (NCBI taxonomy): domain Eukaryota; kingdom Metazoa; phylum Arthropoda; class Insecta; order Coleoptera; family Carabidae; genus Ophonus; species Ophonus ardosiacus. The sequence continues at coordinate 42,293,970 of OW964833.1, read as the reverse complement.
AATTAATGACCAGTGAATTTCTACGTTTCAATGATGTAGGCGGGCACAATATCAGTAACAATAATAATAATAATAATAATAATAATAATAATAATAATAATAATAATAATAATAATAATAATAATAATAATAATACATACAAAAAATCACACGTGTCCCACTTAGTGGGTTAACAAAAACCCGAAAACAATAGTAACAATAAGAAAAGGGATAAGAGTAAGAGCTCAGCTGACTCACTTCACTCTTTACCAACATTCTTCTTTCGCCTTGTCCACAATCATCATAGCATTCATACATAAGAACATATTAAAGTGACCGATTTTCGGTAGCGAATAACCGCATCCGGACCACAATAATAGTTACGCAACAACATCCTTCGCCACACATTCCTATCCATGCACACTTCTTTCACCTCAGCCACATTCATAAACGTATTCATACATAAGAACATATTAAAGTGACCGATTTTCGGTAGCGAATAACCGCATCCGGACCACAATATTTATTTATTTATTTATTATCTGCCTAACAGAATAAAAATTCCAATTACAAGACAGGTACAAAAATTCAAGTATTAATATATAGCCAGTGAATAGAAATTATACAAAGAATATATATAAAAAAGAAATACAAAGTAATTGAGAATAATAATTATGTGATGAAATGCCTATTTCAATCAGTTAAATAAATAAATCAGGTTGATTGTTAGAACAATTTTAGTTTACACACATGCAGTGGATTGGAGATTTAGAGGCTATATTAGTGTGTGCTATAGGAATGAAGAATAAGTTAGGATTTCTTATATTTACGGGAGATACTCTAATATTAATTAAGCTAAGAGTTACAGGATCGTCAATTCTATTATTAAGAATGTTTTTGAGAGTCGTAAGTGACAAATTAAATCTACGCTGAGATAAAGTGTCAAGAGAAAAAAATTGAGTTAGAGTATCGTATGATAAAGTATAAGGTGGGTAAGTTCCCATTAGTTTAAAATAAATGAACTTCAAAAATTTTCTTTGGACATTCTCTAAAGATTCAATTTGATAAATGTATATGGGGTTCCAAATCAACGCACAATATTCAAGTTTCATAGTACAGTGAAAATAATAGTTACGCAACAATCATCCTTCGCAACACATTCCTATCCATGCACACTTCTTTCACCTCAGCCACATTCATAAACGTATTAATACATAAGAGCATAAGAACATATTAAAGTGACCGATTTTCGGTAGCGAATAACCGCATCCGGACCACAATAATAGTTACACAAAAATCATCCTTCGCCACACATTCCTGTACAAACATACTTCGTTCACCTCGTCCACATAAAAGTTCAGCTGTCTCTCCATTCTCATAAAACATTCTTAGTAACCATACATCTTCACACCACAATAATAATAATATTAATAATAATAATAATAATAATAATAATAATTTTTTTTTTTTTTTTTGGCTAAATTGATCCATATCAGATATGTAGCAAGTCAATAAGTAAAATACATCAAAACAATAAAGTGACGAAATTAAACAGTATCATACATACAGGGTTAGTTAAAAGTATGGAGACGGCGATTTATTGTCGTTAATATTCATTTTAGGAAATTATGTTCAATACAAAAGTTTTTTAAGAAATTTTGATCTATATTTGAGAATACTTGAATTTTTTTTCTTCAATTGTTTTTGAGTTACGCTTGTCCGCGTAATTTTTTTAAATGGGAACCTATTAATTTTACTCTACCATTCGATAGAGTGTTTTTTTCTCTTTACAACAGTATGTTTGTTTTTTTGTTTTTCAATTTATTTTAATAACATTTTTACAAGGAAAAACACCGGTTCAAGTATTTACGAATAGTAGGTACATCTAAGATAGACAAAAGCGAAGCGATAAACAAATTCGAGCGATGTAATTTACTTAGTTATTAATTTGTTTTTAATGATAACATTGTGACCGACAACTTTATTGGAAATAATTTTGTCTATAGGTTCCCATTTAAAAAAATTACGCGGACAAGCGTAACTCAAAAACAACTGAAGAAAAAAAAAATTCAAGTAATCTCAAATGTAGATCAAAATTTCTTAAAAACTTTTGTATTGAACATAATTTCCTAAAATGAATATTAACGACAATAAATCGCCGTCTCCATACTTTTAACTAACCCTGTATATTGGTTCACACTATAATATGTTCTATCTATTAAAAACTGTTTTAGTCTAAATTTAAACAAATTGTTTCACTCAATATTTTTTATGGAATGAGGGAGTTTGTTAAAAAAAGTTAATACCCATTATGGGTTATTGGAAGCTAATTTCAACTTATGTTTTGGAGTAATAAAATTCGATTTGTTTCTCGTGTTGTAGCTAAGTATATCTTCATGTGTTAATATTTTACTAGAGTTTTTGTGTGTAAATAATATTACTGAAAAAATATACATACAAGGCACAGTTAATATTCTTTCACTTCTGAAAGTGTCTCTACATGATTCTCGATACTTCAGATGTAACATATTTCTTAATGCAACTTTTTGAAGTTTACCAAGGGTAATACTATAAAGAAGTCATTTTAACCAATTTTAAATTCAGTTCTCTCAATGGGGGATTACACCATTTTTTTTTTATAATTTCATCTGAAAATATTAGGAAAACTAAGACTATTGATAAAAATCCGGTGAAAAAATTCATATTAATAAGCGAGTTATGGTCTTCCGAATTTTGAAAAGATTGACGTGACGTCACATTTATGTGTTTTTATATCAAACTGTTTTCATCATGGACCTAAATGTTCTTAAAATATATGCTATTTTAAGTTATATTTACATAAAAATAAATGAATATTATAACACTGTATAAGTCTACATACTTTATATTCCACATATATAATTACAGGTGTATTTAAATTATTAAGTTTAATGCAAGAAATTTATGTTAAAATAAAAACTGTTTGGAAACTGCAGTACAAGAATGTTAGCCCCTTCATTCGAATTTGAATTTCTTAACTTCCATTGGTAGTAACCCCCACCTCCTAACACGCTATTTGTAATGCATGCATAGGCGGTTTCTCGGTCGCCAATCAAAATATTTTCATATTAGTGTCGAAGCGCTATAACAAAAAACCCTTTATTTCCGAAATATCTCAATTATACCATTTCATTTTTTTATTAATATTCGTTATTCAGCATATACATTCGTATTTTTTTTACTATTTTCCTTTAATTCGATTGAGCTGTAATCCCCCATTATGAAACGTGCAAAATATAATGTGCAGAATTTAATTCTCTGCAACATTTATTTGAAGCGTTATTGTCTAAAATTAGTAGGCCTCTTTTCGCAAAGAAAAACTGTTTTCCTATGTTAAACGTTTATGACCCGCTTTATGTGTTAAACCTGGTATAGTAGCCAGTTTTTCTTCAACACCTTTGGGATCTTGAAACCTGTAAGAGTTACGACTTCGATTGTCTGAAAAATATGGTGCAGATTCTATATATTATCCTTTGTTTTCCAAAATTTTATTATAGACGTAACTCTACGTTACGGGAAAATGGATCTTATTCGTCATTCTCTTTTTCACTTTACTTCAAAATTATCGTGAAAACTAGTCCAGAAAAATTAATTAGTGTAAAATTTATTTTATTGTATAAATGTTTAGAATTCTAGTTTTTTTCATTGTTTTTTATGTATCTGCAATATTATGAACCATATTATGAAGTATATACAGACAGTCACACAAAAAAGTCTCCGTACGACAATAATTTCAATCTATCTTTTAGGAAAAATATCTGTCTAAAACCCAATATTTTTAATATTTTTTTAATCCAAATAAAAAGCATCATGTTACGTTATATATATATATATATATATATATATATATATATATATATATATATACCGTGAGTATTTTTTAACGTGAAACATTGGGTTTGTCATATCCATGATTACGACTTGACATTTGATTGACAGCAATGTATTTGCCCGTTCCATTTAAAATTAAACATAGGGAACGAATTTGACATTTGATAAGACGTCAATAGAGGTTAATTTTGTTTAAATAATTATACCTGCATTCTAAATTAAAATTAGTTGTAGAAAAAATATAGTGTGCACCTTGTTCCCGAGTGGTTTTCTGACTCGACTAAATTTCTTACAATATTTAAATATAATACTTCTGTCAAATTCATTCCCCATGTGTCATTTTAAATGAGACAGACAAATACAATCAAATGTCAAATCATAACTTATAGGAAAATGCAACGGTTATCTGTCATGACAAGATGTCATTAGAGGTTAATTTTGTTTAAATAATTATACCTGTTTTCTAAAAATTAAATTTAAATGTAGAAAAAATACTGTGTGCACCTTGTGCCCGAAATATGTTTAGTGCTCTCGAGTGGTTTTCTGACTCCGCTAAATTTCTTACAATATTTAAATATAATACTTCTGTCAGATTCGTTCCCTATGTTTCATTTTAAATGGAACGGGCAAATACATTGCTGTCAATCAAATATCAAGTCGTAACTATGGATATGACAAAACCAATGTTTCACATATATATTTGTACGTTTTATAACGTGGTGGTAGTGCATTCAAATATTTTCGAAGTTTATAAGTAATTTTAATTGGTAACAGTAGTTAGATGTTTTGTTATTCTATAATTAGACATTTTGGAAATCCTACCCCATTAATTAAGCGCTCTTTTCAACAAGTAAAGCTATATGTATTGTATTGGTTTCTAAACATACTTTGTAATTCGGCATGTTCATCAATACGAACTTTCAAAAGCGACTTTGTTTTCTAACAATACAATCCAGTGATTTTGGTTACCGAATTTGATATATTAGATTTACCGTGGAACTAATTGTTGCATAGCAATAATAGCTTTTTGGTATGATTTTGCTGAACTTAATTTTTCTGAAAAACCAAAAGTTACATTCAATTGTTCACTATAGGTATTCTTGAAGTGAATGACATTAGGCAATAATATTTCGATTATAAATAGTTCAATTCGCTTATAATCTGTGCTGATGATACCTACATATATAGAAACTATCTTTTTCTGCACACGCAAACAAGACCATTATTCTAGCCCTTTTCGATAGTTTTTTTTTTATGGTATTATTGATAAATACAGTCATACAAAAAAGTTTCCGTACGACAATAGTTTAATTACGTTATTATAAATGTAAAATAAACAAATAATATACTTAATTTATTTATATAATGGGGTAAACATTGAAAGTATTCATAATTCCATGACAAAAAAGTCTCCGTACGATAACCAAAACATTTAAATAATAAAGCATTTATTTATGTTTCATAAAGTAATATAATATTTGGATGGTTTTCCTTTGGTTTTTCCATCAGTAACTAAGCGATGAGTCATTGAATCTACCAAATTTTTGGTCACCGATGCCATTATATTCTGCCATTTTTCTTGTAATTTATTTTAAATTCTTTTTTGGTTTATATTCTTATTTGTTTTAAGTATTTTCCGCACTTTCTCAATCTGGTTAAAGTCCGGAGACCGTGGGGGTGATTAAGCATATTTTTAATATTATACAGTAGGCGTTCTCTTATAATTTTTCTGATGAATTAAATTAAAATTTGCTTTTAAAAATATCTAGGTAACCTTTACTATCCATTGTTGCAATAATTACTAATTTTCGTACTCCCGCTGAATACGTATGAGCGCCAAAACATAATGCTGTTACCGCCGTATTATTTTTGTATGACTGTATCTTGACACTTCCAAATTATTTTCTAAATAGAGTTACGATATACTTCAATTATGTATGTCGTAAAGAATCAAACACTTTTTATGCCACTGATTTTTACGTGAAGAATACTATACTTCGATTATAGAGTAGTTAAAAGTGAAATAACTAGGTACTACTAGGAACTTTACGGGCCCCATCTTTATCAACAATTTTTTTAATTAAATTTTTACTATATGAAAACTCGTAGTTTCAACATAAGAACTAGTTAACTCAGTCGCCCAGTTACGCTACTCAGAAAAGACTTCTCACTTGTCACCGATTTGATAATTTCATTTTCTTCTTATTTTTTTCCCTTTACTTATCTTAAATTTAGTATATTGTAGTTATAGTTTATTAGTGTTTAAGTATTTGTCAAAATAATAGCGTGTAGCCGCATAACCACCATAACCAAATACTTCAGTGAAACAGTCTGACAGTCACTGGTTTGATGATGGGAACTCCTACTTACAATGTCGGCCAATAAAAGAGAGCCGGGTTCGGTAGCGTCATCAAGCCCGGAAAAATCCGTGCGTAATATATTTTAACATTTATAAAAAAAGTGATAAAACATTTAGAAAAGAAATTTGCTTCAATACTACAGTTATATGGGAAGAAATGTATATAATTTATATAAAAATTCGATGTAAGTGGAATCCCCTATTTAAGTCTCTAAAACTTTTATTCGAAGTAGTTTTGCATAAAATAATTAGGTAACGTTTGCGCAAAGAAAAACTTATTTCCCATGTTAAACGCCCATGGCCCACTTTTCCATTTACACCCTGTACAATGTATGTAAAATAATACTGTTAACACCATTAAATGGAAACCGAGTGATAAACATTTATGTTTCTCAAGTTGACATTTTTAAGCATTTCTAGTTATTTCTAAAATAAAATAAATATAAATATATCATCACGGCATATTACCCATTTCTGAGTGTGCTACAATCTGTTTTATCGCAGATATCGGTAATGATGATGACATATTTGTAACCAGGCATCACCTCACGGGTACTCATTTCTGACGAGGAGAGTGCACCACAGGAGTAAATTTTGTGCCATTTAAAATTCGAAATATTTGGCGTCGGTCGGGATCGAACCCGGTGCCCCAGGTTCGCGACCAGACACTCTGTAGGTTATTTTAGCAATGGGGGATTACACCATTTTTTTTTATAATTTCATCTGAAAATATTAGGAAAACTAAGACTATTGATGAAAATCCGGTGAAAAAATTCCTATTAATAAGCGAGTTATGGTCTTCCGAATTTTGAAAACATTGACGTGACGTCACATTTATGTGTTTTTATATCATGGACCTAAATGTTTTTGAAATATTTGCTATTTTAAGTTATATTTATATAAAAATAAATGAATATTATAACACTGTATAAGTATACATACTTTATAATTACAGGTGTATTTAAATTATTAAGTTTAATGCAAGAAATTTATGTTAAAATAAAAACTGTTTGGAAACTGTAGTACAGGAATGTTAGCCCCTCCTTTCGAATTTGAATTCCTTAACTTCCATTGGTAGTAATCCCTCCTCCTAACACGCTATTTGTAATGCATGTATAGGCGGTTTCTCGGTCGCGAATCAAAATATTTTCATATTAGTGTCGAAGCGTTATAACAAAAAACCCTTTATTTCCGAAATATCTCAATTATACCATTTCATTTTTTTTTTATTAATATTTGTTACTCAGCATATACATTCGTATTTTTTTACTATTTTCCTTTAATTCGATTGAGCCGTAATCCCCCATTGTATAGTTTTCAAATGAATACTATACTTGTACAAATTTTGTATCAATTCGGTTTATACTACTATTTCGGTGCCATTACACAGACCGTCACAAACTGTAATTGTAACTGAAATAATTTTCATTCGTTTCAAAATTAATTTATTTGCTAATCACTTAGATGCACTTATTTAAGTTTGAATTAATATAACCGAAATTGTAAAATTTGTTTAGTGTGAAATACCCTCTTGTTGAGAATGTTTAAGTTTTGCTCTTTTTACACACCCATACTATAAACTGATTTAAATTTAGGTCATTGCAAAATGTTTACAGATACAAATAGCGCATTGAGTACTAACAATAGATGCATTAGCACGATAATATAATAATAGAAAATCAGAAATAATTACGATAATAATATTAAATCATGACAGTACAATGTAAAGTGAGCATGAATGTGAAACATAAATGAAATTCGCCAGGAACTCTGTAGAACATTGATCTGGCATCTGGCCCTGTTTTCGCTGTTCATATTGGTATTATGCGCGCGCAACCCGCGTTTATTCACAGAGGCGTTTACTGTTCAGTCGCTCACGTGGTTCAAGAAGCTGATAACACATATCAGTCGACAACATACACATGTTGTGTTGCAAACGAGAGACTACGACATGAGATAAATTCACATTATTCGCAGTTCACCTACACTTTCCCTCCTATACAAATGTTTCTGAGCTGCCGCTTCTCTATACTGTTTACTATAATTGCATGTTATTGTTTTTTCCTATTGTACTTGGCAGCTTTCAGAGACTCTGCTAGTATGCTTCTGTTTCTAGCATGTGTCATATCAAGTGTCTTATTCATCATATTCTCTGCAATCTAACCTAAATTATGTATTTAGACTTGTGACCTAGAGCTGCCAATAACCGAAAAAACTTTTCCACAATTGGATATTCAATAACCGGATGGAAAAGCCGATCTTCGGATTCGGGTAGTAGAATCGATACTCCGATTTTGGATCCAAGTAGTGAAATCGATGCTCGGGTATGAGGAGTAGCTAACTGCAATCGATATTCGAATCCGAGTAACAAAGTGAAAAGAGAACGACCTACTTTTATAATTAATAAACAGATATCTCCTGTCCTACTTGAAGGCGTTATTGACCGCTATACTTTTTTTTGGGGAACTGGTTATGCAGTTGAAAATAAAAGATGTTTATGTTATTAATAGACAGATGACTGAAAGCGGAAATACATACTTCAATTTGGATGATTATACCAAGTTGAAAAACAAATGCTTGCACATATAAACGAAATTGATAAAGTCTGCATCACTGTGTTGAAATAATTTGCGAACGTTTAATAAAAGTGTATCAGGAATTTAAAAAAAAAAAGGAAAAATAACAAAAAAGACATCGACATCAAAATCTTTATTGTTAGAGATAGTAACGGAAGATCTCGAAGCCTACCAAATCATCTACACATGTTCGAAAATCAATATGAAGAACTACAACTACACGAAAGTATAAACTCTCTTGAGTTCTTTCAATATTCAGTTTGGTTGAACATTTTCATAAAATTTTAAAAATAAACGATTCATTTTGGTAGAATCAACTTAAATGTTCAACTAAATTGAACCGTGTATTTCCGTCTTAATACGTTAGGGGTTCTTAAAATTTGTATTTCTATACTCATGACAACGTCCTGGTTTCCAGGCTAAACTACATTTTAATCACGCAACGTGAATCTAGCAATAACTAACTGATTCATTAAGTACAGACTGAAGTTAGCTTACAATGCGAAAACAGCAACCTAATCAGTGATTTCGTATATTTCTGTCCTAATTTGCAGTCGTAGAAAAGTGTAGTATATGAATCATTTTATAAACTCTGAAAAGATATGTCTATAAAACTTGTTACATAATAATATTAGAAAATATAACAATCTGAAATTGAATACCTCCGAACACTTTCAATTTCGGTTTATATGTTTACCATTGCTTTATTTCAATAGTAAATCTTGCCCTTACAATAAACATTGTGTCATGTTGTGTTTACGGTACATGATGACCATCCTCACAGAAAAGATTTTACATGCCTTTCTTACGAGTCAGAGATTTGGTTTATTATGGTTGTAGGTCCGTGAACTAGTTACTTTCAATACTGAAATTGGGTTCGGATTAAGGCTGCTCTAATTTTCCCCAACCTAAACAAACTCACCCAGGTTTTTTTAAATATAAAAAATTAATAAAAAACTCACCCAGGTTTTTTTAAAACCCCAATTAATATAAATGAATCACAATTTAATTGCAAGGTAAGAAAAATGTAAGCATTCTGGTGTTTTTTATTTATTTAAAAAATCCTTAGAGGCGATCGATTTCGGCTTTTCAAAATGCCATCATCAGGCCACAGCTAAAATATAAATTACAATAGATAAATTACAATAGATAATTTTATAGTTATACAATGTATTAAGTTAATATATATTAAGTTAAAAGTAAGGTTAAGTGAGTGCAAGAACCACAAAAAGATTATCGAAAATATTTTTGTGGTTCTTGCACTCACTTAACCTTACTTTTAACTTAATATATATTAACTTAATACATTGTATAACTATAAAATTATCTATTGTAATTTATATTTTAGCTGTGGCCTGATGATGGCATTTTGAAAAGCCGAAATCGATCGCCTCTAAGAATTTTTTAAATAAATAAAAAACACCAGACTGCTTACATTTTTCTTACCTTGCAATTAAACATGCATTCTGAACTGGAGAATTTCATTCACAATGAATCACAATTTATTAAAAATAAGCTAACAATTGAATAAATAAAGAGGTTTTTAATATTTCAATACCGAAGCCTATAAATATTTAAGCCAATTATTATTTAGATTAAAAATTATTCTTACAAGTTAACAAATTTAGAAACAAATTGACACAATTATCTAAAAGGTATTAATATTAAATTCAGTAAAATTGAATATTACCCAATCAAACCCATTGGGCATATTTAAAAAAAACCCTAAGTTTTTGCCAGCCCAGGATCGAATAATTTCGAATTCGGAACTGAGACGAGGTTAGTTATATATTCAATTAAACGGATACCCAAATTATTCTAGGGCCGGAAATGAGAATAACCAGTCCCAGTTTTCACCATTAATATGACCACTAACACTACAATCAATGTGGTTGCAGCAGTAGCGTAACTAAGGGGGGGTTAGGTGGGTGCGTTCACCCCCCTGTGAAGATTTTCAAGTCGCCTTTTTCAATAATGTAATTAAAATCATTAATATTTTTTTTAAATTTGAATTTATAAATAAAAAAAATTATTAATACAATCTGAAATCCTTTTCATCCTAATATTTTTAATATTTTAATATACCTACCTATTAATTTTAACATAAATTAAATAATAAGTTTAATTAGTATTATTTGTTGAATACTATTTTCTTTTTCACATCGCCACATCAACAAGACACAAGTTTCAAATGCAGGTGTCTGGCGTGTTTTCTATGCTACTGTCTACTGTGTAGGTATTATCTTCTATGCTGTTTTATTAAGTTCAAAATATCATTTTAATAATGAGTTCAATTAAGAAAAAGATGTCCGGATGGCAGAGAAAAAAAAGCAAATGCATTAAAAGAGTGTACAAAAGGTGTTCTTAAAATAAATACTGTTTTTACCAGTAATAATTCAGACAATTCGAAAGTTTGTAAAAAGAGCAACGAGTAACTCGTAGGTTAAACTTTTAATTATATTATACCATAAAAAAATATATTTTCATTACTAAGGTTATAAAACTGATGTTAATTTTTTTATATTTTACTTTAAATAAATTGCGAATTTATTAGGGCGCCTTTTTACTGAGAAAAAACCCGCCTGTGGATTTTCCTAGTTACGCCACTGGGTTGCAGCCATTCCAACTTGTGCTGACTACTTTGTACTTTAGAATTTCAAATCAGTTATATTTCTTTCGAACAGTAACATTTTCATTTACAGTGAACCACTGTTATTTTAGTGTCATATTGTTGAAATTAAAAATATCTTTTACAATTATTCATTGTTTTGTGGCAACTCAAGATTTCTTGTGTCAGTCTTATTTCCTACATTCATTTAAATAATTATTTCTTTTGAGGTATTCTAAAACCTAAAGAATTTTTAATTCCCGCAGAATTTTTTTGTAAAAAATTCATGGACTTCACTGAATTTTGAACTCATGACATCAATTAAAATGAATTTGGCAATAAAGATTCAGGCTGATCATTTTGCAGATAAATCGAGTAGTTGAATTTTGTGTCAGTGATATTTTCAAATAGTTGTGACATCTATTATGAATTTGTTTAGAATTTATAAAAATGTCCATTAAATTGGAAGTTCTGATAAAAAGAGAAAAGGTATTATTTTCCACGGTATCAGATACATATCACCATTCTCTGTTAAAATTACATATTTGAAATCGCATTTCAATTAAGGAAGGCTTTTAATTTTGGGCCTTTTCATTTAGACTCAAACATGGATCCTGTTATCAATACCGATTCGTACTACTGTTACAAATTGAGTGGTCATTCATTACCTGGAAATCATAGAGGGAATATTTGAATTACGGAGTAATGAAAATTACTGCTTCAATACAATACCGCATATGTCCACCAAATGTCATCAAATTCTGCTTGACCTCAGATAAACTTTATTTACTAAATTCCGACTAATTTGAAATGTCATTTCGAAATACTTAATATACAATTGATGTTTCCAAAACTCTGAGAATTGTAATATAGGATTATTTCAGCTTAATCGAATTAAGAGAAATTAAAAAACAACCGAAAGTATATGTTTAATAATTAATATTAATAAAGTAATAAAATGCTGTAAATAAAATACTTCGGATATAAAAGAGGGTTTTTGTTATAGCGTCACGTCAGTAATATGAATATATTTTGACCGGCGACTGAAAGACCACCTACAAGTGTATCACAAATAGCGTTTTGAGAGGCGGGTCTTACTACCACTGGAAGTAAAGAGTTTAAAATAACGGAACAACTGTCATCACTAGAACATTGCCATTCTCAAATAGTTTTTATTGTATACAATTTTTTTGTATAAAAAATAAAAAAATATATCATTATGGCATATTACCAGAGGTGACGCCTGGTAAGCGTCCACACGGTAAAATATATCGTCATCATTACCGATGTCTACATGTGTTGTAGATACTGGCACACCCAGAAATGGGTAATATGCCGTGATGATATATTTATTTATTTTTTATATTACCAATGTACCAATCTGGTTTATCACAGATATTAGTAATGATGATGACATATTTGTTCCGTGCGGGCGTTTACCAGGCGTCACCTCATTGCTGGCGTAGAGAGTGCACCACAGGGGTCACTTTTGTGCCTTTAAAATTCGAAATATTTGGCGTCGGTCTGGATCGAACCCGGTGTCCGAGATACGCGACCAGACACTCAAGCACGCGGCCACAGAACCCCACAATTTTTGTATTAAACTTAATAATTTGAACACACTGCAATTATAAAGTGTTGTAATATGCATTTATTTTTTATACCATAATTTATAAATAGCATATACTGCGTGCCTGAATGTCTGGTCGCGAACCTGGGGGAAACGGGTTCGATCCCGACAGACGCCAAATATTTCTAATTTTAAATGGCACAAAAGTGACCCCTGTGGTGCACTCTCCATACCAGCTATGAGTGCCCGTGAGGTGACGCCCGATAAGCGCCCACACGGTAAAATATATCGTCATCATTACCGATGTCTACATGTGTTGAAGACACTGGCACACCCAGAAGTCGATAATATGTCGTGACGATATATTTATATTTATTTATATACATCAAGAACATTTTGTTCCACGAAGAAAACAGTTTGAGGTGGCTACTCATATTAGTGACATCACATTTATTTTTCAAACCATAACTCGCTTATTAATTTCACCGGATTTTCGTCATTAGTCTTAGTGGAATGATGGAAGAGACTATTTCTTTATTTCATTATTTATTTTATTTTTTAAATTTAATTTTACTTTTTTAATAAATTTGAAAACGTAAATCATATTAAGGTTTTTTTACTGGGAAAATTTTATTACTAGTCACTAGATGTCATCATGGAAATTGGCATATTACAACATAAATTTTTAGGGCTAATTAATAAACACGCCCTGTGCGGCTCAACGATTTTACCTTGTTTATCAAAACAAATGAACAGTCTGTTGCAATGCAATAATACATGTTGACCGTGGAAAATAAGTAAAGATCTGAAGCTTTGTTCAAATATGCATAAGCTCAGTTCAAACAATGCATATGTGTGTGTGTGTATGTGCCTGTGAACTAATACTAGATTCCTAGAATTTTGGAAACACCCTTCCTATTATTGATTATTGAATCGGTTTGAAGTTTAACTATTGCTGAATTTATGTCAATAGTTCACCGGAGCAGAGTAATTGTTTGAACGCTTTTTTTTACATTTACTCAGGGATGTCATGAAAAAACCCAGCTGGCAAAAACCCACTTGAAAAAACCCGTAAAAAATCCAGTTATTATAAAAATTTAGATGTTAAAGAATAGATTAAAGAATTGCATAAGTTTATAAAGACAATTTTGTAAATGTTTTTTAACCAGTGCCGGATTAACCATGAGGCGCATGAGGCGCGCGCCTCAGGGCCCGGGCCTGTTAGGGGCCCGGATACGGCACCATTTTGTCGAGTTTTTATTTTTTTAGAGTTATATTTTATTTACTTTATGAGTTTATTTCTGTTGTAATTGTTATTCTGTTTGATTTTTGAAATAAATTATATTTTTGGGGTCTTATATGTTATTCTAGGGGCCCGAAAATTGTTAGCGCCTCAGGCCCGAAAATATCTTAATCCGTTCCTGTTTTTAACTCTTTAACCATCATTTGTTTTAACAACATTTGCCCAGTCTAGTGACTGTTTTATCCCAGAACCCTCTACTTTCGGCTGTTTTCTCCCAGAACCCTCTACTTTCGGTGAGCTAGTTATTACAAGTTCGCTAGAACCTTAAGAGTATACGCATGAATATACTTATCACGAAAAAACTTGTACTTGTACAGTTTAGTAAAAAGCGTATTACATTATATTGTAATTAATTGAAATGTAATAAACTAATATTTCATGTAATTATTTTTAATTTGTATTGCATGAACAATGTAATAATTAAAAAAAAAACAGAAATATAATATATAAAAAAAATATATATCATCACGGCATATTACCCATTTCTGGGTGTGCCAGTATCTACAACAAATGTAGACATCGGTAATGATGACGATATATTTTACCGTGTGGGCGCTTACCAGGCGTCACCTCACGGGCACTCAAAACAGAAATGGGTAGGGTTTTTTCACAAAAAACCCGCGGGCTTAGCTTATCTCGAAAAAGCCCTGGTTTCTCACAACCCTGAATTTAGTAGGTACTGTTTTGTCAGATTGTTAAGACGACTCAACGCCTAGGACTTATACATTTTTGTTAATGTACTAATAATAATCATAATTCTTTATTTAACGTATTGAACTTATTACATTCGATATTTAACCCTTGTCTTCCCAAGAATAGGGTCAAAACACCCGATTTCCGGTTATTTATTAATAACTGTCATGATAGAAATATTACAAACAATTCCTACTAAGAATTCTCCTAATAACGTTAATCTTTTGTTATGTATAATGTTCATTAGAAATTAGAAGTTTAAAAAGTATTGAGTTATTTAACATTTTCTTTTTATTTGGGTATAGGATGACCCGAGTTTGATATTCGATGTTATGAAGTAAAAAGCACAGCAAAACAAGGAAATAAAAGAAATAATTTGTATATGTTGCGTAAGGATAAAGATGAAGAGTAAATTTTGAAATACATACATACACATATGTTTACCTGAATTGCATTATAATTATTTAAAATAACGTTTATTTAGATTAAAATAAAATATTTTATATATTTACATGGTTTTATGGTATACAGGCTATTTCAGAGAAAGTGTATATAGTACTGACAAAAATGAGTTAAAAAAAGCTTAATCAACATAGGTCTGATCTTCAACTGTTTCCGAGATAAATGAAAAATGGAAGAAAAACTGACAATTGATGTCTAATATAAATACGTATGATTGGAAAAAAAATAAATTTTAATATGTTGTAACCATAGGCTTTGTGGATAATTTAAACGTTATTTTTGCGATTATATATATATATATATATATATTGTTTATAACAATTAAGAAAATAATATTGCTAGATCTCAGCTTCTATCAGTAATTAAGAATTAAAATTTGGAAAGTTGATTCAAAATGCAGTTTTTGTTTAAAATACAAATAAGTAGTGTTATGCAACTTAGGCAACCGTTCCTTGCGTGGGATCACCCTAAAGTAGTGTTATGTTTTGTAAGTAATACAAAACAATTATTACATCCCGATAAATTATTTATAAACAATGTTTTAATGCGGAAAGTTTGCTTACAAAGAGCCATATTTAAACTGAATCTAATAACAAGGATTAAAATGAGCTATGAAAACATTCATGGAAAAGTTTTGCTATAGCACGTGAAAAAGTTTTAAATTGCTATACACTCTACGTATCGCTTACGACACTATTTAGAAAACGAAATTTAATACGCAAATTAGACAAGCAATTTAAATAACAGTCAATAAAAATTATAAACTTACGACTCATGTACATTAGGGTGGTCGTTAAAAAAATTCAATGCAGCCCCCTAAAACGGTAGTAAATAATTTAAAAAAAGATCTGTGCAACCCCAACTCTGAAATTAAAGGGAACAGGTGCCTAATGTAAAGGGAAGTACAATAATCTGTTTTTCATTTTTTATTTTTAATACAAAAGGGTGGTGTCTGGTACACAGGACTTTAACATGTAAAATCATATTTTCGTAATTTTCTGCTTCCCTAATTATTTTAGATAAAAAAAGCTTCAAATAAAAGTTGTAAAGCGTAAATTGGGGGCGTATATACACATATGTAAACAAACTAAACTAAAATAGCAGAGAATGGGGGTTTACAGCTCAATTACAAATAGCGTGTTAGAAAGTGGGGATTACTACCAATGGAAGTTAAGAAATTCAAATTCGAAAGGAGGGGCTAACATTCCTGTACTGCAGTTTCCAAACAGTTTTTATTTTAACATAAATTTCTTGCATTAAACTTAATAATTTAAATACACCTGTAATTATAAAGTATGTATACTTATACAGTGTTATAATATTCATTTATTTTTATGTAAATATAACTTAAAATAGCATATATTTCAAGAACATTTAGGTCCATGATGAAAACAGTTTGTTATAAAAACACATAAATGTGACGTCACGTCAATCTTTTCAAAATTCGGGAGGCCATAACTCGCTTATTAATAGGAATTTTTTCACCGGATTTTCATCAATAGTCTTAGTTTTCCTAATATTTTCAGATGAAATTATAAAAAAAAAAATGGTGTAATCCCCCATTCATATTTTTAGCACATTTTTTTTATTATTCAATACGCGTGCTAAATAGAAAAGAAAGAAAAACTATTTACAAGTACTACGTTTGGAAATTAAAAAAAAGTGTAATTTGTCACTAACATTGATTTATTTACGTTTAAACAATCAAACGACAAATTGCAAGCGAATAAATTATTAACTATAAATGATGAAAATTTAAAAAATTATTTAGTTTACATATTATGAAACTTATCTAATTTGTACTCTTACTATTATAATTTTACGTTTACCAAGCGTCACTACACGACTTTTCAAAACATTTATAAAATAAATACATCGCAGAATTCACTTCTGTGCCATAAATAAAAATTAACTTCTGCGGGATTCGAGCTTGGTTTATTCGATCAATAATTGAGTACGAGCCTCGGCCCGTATCATTTGGCCCACTTGTTCTTGTTAAACATTCAGTTATCAGGACTTAAATAA
This sequence comes from Ophonus ardosiacus, assembly GCA_943142095.1. NCBI lineage: Eukaryota > Metazoa > Arthropoda > Insecta > Coleoptera > Carabidae > Ophonus > Ophonus ardosiacus. The sequence goes on along the minus strand of OW964833.1, from coordinate 42,276,525 downwards.
CAATTCGTAATAATACATACATACATAAAATCACGCGTGTCCCACTTAGTGGATTAGCAAACACCCGAAAACAATAGTAACAATAAGAAAAAGGATAAGAATAAAAGGGTAAGAGCTCAGCTGACTCACTTCATTCTTTAACAACATTCTTCTTTCCCCTCGTCCACAATCATCATCGCATTCATACATAAGAACATATTAAAGTGACCGATTTTCGTTAGCGAATAACCGCATCCGGACCACAAAAATAGTTACGCAGCAGTGGCAGCTAAAGGCGTGAGCCACTTAGGCACTGGCTTAGGACTCCTGGCTTTTTGGGGCGCCCAAAAAATATAAAAACTCAAGACAAATATATAAATAAACACATCAATGTATGGAACATATACCTGTCCTGTATTATTAAATTTTGGAGCCCCTCAAAGTTAGTTTTGTGTAAATAAATTGTGTAATTTATTGAACATGCCATTGCGAAATAATCAAGTCAGGAAGAAATGATACATAAATTTGCGATAGTGAAGGTACGGAAAATTACCATATAATTTAATCATTCTTGGATTCTCGTTAGATTTAAATTCTGATAGGTATTTTTACCTTCCATCACCTTTAGGTAAGGAAGGTATTGTTATTCAAATACTCTAAAAATGCGTACACTTAGGTAACATTCTCTTTACAATCAAATAATATTACTACCAAGTTTATATCTCTACCCATTTTTGAATTATTGCCCCAAAAGTCAATATACCCCACATTTAGATAAAAACTTCAAAATTTTCAAAAATCTAATTTTTATGTATCTAGATACTTCTCAATGCGCTGATTCCAAATTTTGAAACCGCAGGTCGATATCTCGTTTCGTTCTCGAGATATTTAGATTTAAAATTTTGCTCAAAACTGCCCATTTTTTGGTAATAACCCAAAAATGGGTCAAGATATGAATTTGCCGACAACACCATTCGATTCTACGGACAAAAATACATAAGTATAGCAATTTTCATAATTTGTGTCCAACCGGTTAATTTTTTATGAATAAAAGCTTGAAAACCCCTGAAAATGACCAAAATCTGAAAAAATCGTAAGGGGTACACCTTAAATTTTTGCGATTTTTGGCCATTTTCAGTTATTTTGCTTTAGAGTTTGTATGCGGTGTTCAAAAATTCTGAAAATTGGTGTACTTATGTAATTTTTCCCGTAGAATCGAATGGTGTTGTCGCCAAATTCACATCTCGACCCATTTTTGGGTTATTACCCAAAATTGGGCAGTTTTGAGCAAAACTTTAAATCTAAATATCTCGAGAACGAAACGAAATATCGACCTGCGGTTTCAAAATTTGGAATCAGCGCATTGAGAAGTATCTAGATACACAAAAATTAGAGTTTTAAAAATTTTGAAGTTTTTATCTAAATGTGGGGTATATTGACTTTTGGGGCAATAATTCAAAAATAGGTAGAGATATAAACTTGGTAGTAATATTATTTGATTGTAAAAAAATTGTTACGTAATTCTACGCATTTTTAGAGTATCTACATGAAGACTAGATAAAAAAAATTAGTATGAAATTTTCAAAAACAATATAGAAAAATGTCAATTTCAATGTCAATTATACGTCAAAAAATGCAATAAATAATTTGTTTGCCACCAACTTATCAATATTTATTTATGCTAATTTTAGAATTCAATTATTGATTATAATTTTAACAGTCCTATATGCAATAAATATACTGTATTATTGGCAATTATATTTCAGCAAATACTATTTCGTATAATTAAATTTAAATACAAATATTCTATTCTGCATTCCGTCTACAAATTGAATGTTCATAAACAGATGTTGTAAAATGATATAATTTAATCTGCACTTACCTATACGGTCAATGACCCCATTGCGTTAAACATAGTTGTGGCAGGCAAAGCAATTGCAAGATTGAAAATTTTATTCTAATATTAACACAACAATTATAGTTAGAATTTCAACAGTAGCATGCCTATGCAATAAATTTACCTAGTGTGTTATTGGCAGTTATATTTCAACGAATATTATTATTCCCTATAATTAAATTTTAATACAAATATACTCCGCGTTTCTGTCAGAAAAGGCAACATAGAAAAATTGACTCTATCAGGTCTAGCAATAAAACTATAAATATCGTAATTATGATATGAACGGTTCAGTACGCAGCATGAACGTATTTTTTTCTTTCAAATATTTAGAATAAAAGTATAAATTAAGGTTTTAATAATAATAATACTATACCACCAAAAAAAAAATTAAATGACTACATTTATATCGTAATAAGTATTGAACTAAATATTAATAAAGAAATTAACTAAAAATGTATTTAAATTTTCTATTCAATAGATAATAACCATTTGCATATTTAAATTAACGATTTTTTACAAATATTTATTATCTATTTCGGATTAGTTAAAATGTTAAAGTAAGATTTGTAAATTATACTAAATTATTATACATATTGCCTAATAAAATAATATCTAAATATTATTAGACAAAACTTCAATTCTTTTATTTTCTATGTATGTGTACCGTTTAGAGATGCATTCGGGCGGGCCGGCCGGGCTTTGAGATTTGGATCGACTCGGCCTGAAAATAAAAATTACCGGCCCGACTCGAAGATCGACTCGACAAAAAAATTAGCTAGCCCGGTTCGAAAATTGACTCGAAACCGGGCCGGGCCGGGCCAAAGCTCGAAATTGGGTGCATCCGGCATTCCTAATGTTAATTTTTATGTTAATGCGAAATGTTTAACTTTTTTCGGGTCAAACTTATAAAAAACCTCTACATTCTTATAACTTTCAACATTAGTTAACATAAGTAATTAAAAAAGAGACCCTTCTAGTGTAAGTTTGTTATAAAAATTACAGACCTATGAGTATTTAACACTTTGTTTACCAAAGAATTTAAACAACTTTTTCACAAATCTTATATAAAAAAATAGAATTTTAATTTACATAAGGATTTTTTATTTAACTTTGTTTCTGCTCAAAATAGGACAAGAAACCATTATGGTAGGAACAAAAATCACTTTTATTTAAGTATACGAGTAATAACAATAATAATAGCATCATCACAATATAATTATTATGCTTTAATGAATAACCTTGAATTCTTGAAGTAAATTAATACATTTTTATTTATTAATATGTGAACTGTGTTGTTATTAAATCATTTTGATCCGTTTTAACTTCATCCATTTTCATTAAAATATTAAGGAAACTGTGCATTTGAATGAATTATAAGATTTTTCGGGCTGGGCCAAAATCAAAAGTCCGACTCGCCTCGATTTTTGAAAATGATTAGCCCGATTCGGCCCGATAAAAATATCTTCGGCCCGGCTCGATGATCGACTCGAAATCGAGTGCATCTCTAGTACCGTTGAATGCGTTTTATCGTCGATTGGAATCGAAGCAGTACATTTCGAATCACAATCGGTCATTAACGCAGACATCCACTACCCCTTTAAAATTAATTAAATTAATAACAAAAACTTCTATAGTTTTTATAAAATTCTTATAGAAAATCGTTAGACTTGTATTATTATATGACAAGATGAAAATTAATGATAACTATTTTTAAATTAATTCTTTATTAATGGTGAGCTAAAAGTTTGAGCGTGCCGGAACTTTTTCATTGCAGACATGACCGCTCCGGTAATTTTTAATTTAACAATATAAGTACCACTTCCTTTTTGTAAACATCATTTAATACTAGCAAGGGCAGTTGGGAAATAAGTCTTAAAAAAGATAATTTGTTTGTAACACTCACACACTAACTATATATAGTAAAGGCACAATGGCATTCACTATTTCTTTTAGAGCCTTAGAAACTCGGTATTTTTTATTTAGTAGAAATTGGCTCATAAACCATAATCGAAATACAACAAATTTATAACATCGTAAAATACTTGCTAATTAATAAGAAGTAGGTAAAGCAATTAAAATAACATTTGTAAGTAGGTAATGACTATTTCTTTTATTCCTATATGGTTTTCTACTTCAGGTTTTCCGTATTGTTACCCCAATATTACTGATTAAAAAAAAAAAATATATCATAAACTGGAACTATATTCGTACTCTACTTGTAGTGTTGAGGCATGATCTTCTTTAAGAATTTTTTTCCAAAAAAAGAGCATTGGTTTTCCCTCGATCGAATATCGTAAAAGTTGCAAGCTATCTCCGATGACGTGTACCGGAAGCTTACCTTCCAATGAGAGAACATTTACCACGATAGTTTTATCACCCTTCTTGTAGAATGTAGCAATATCACCAACCTTTCAAATTTCTGTAACCTGGTCTTCAGTTCAAATGGTAGAAAATAATAGCTAGTAGACAGTTAACTGTATAGGTTGTAACAAAAATAAATACCTACATTAAATCTACAGAACTCTTCGATAGCAATAATATTTTTTGGAATTTCATTTTTATAAAAACAATTACCAACATAAAATTAACGAATCGTTTTAGGTGTTTTCATATTCATTTGATCCACTAACAATAGCACAGCAACAGTTGTTTTTGACAAATGTCAATTATCAACTTTTTCAAATAAATTATGACAATAACAAATAAAGCCGACCAAGGTAGCGTAGTGGTAACGTTATCGCTTCACGACCTAAGGGTTCCGGGTTCAAATCCCGGGTAAGGCATGGTTGTTGTGTTTGTCTTTCATAATTTCATCTTCATCTACGCTACGTGAAAAGTGTAAAAATTACAAAAAGGTACAAGAAATTTGTCTCATCCCCATATACATATATCGCCGCTTAATGGTAATATATTACAAAGCGTGTAATAATAAATAAGAAAAACAAATAAATAAGTGCATAATAATTATTGATTGAGACTCTTTTAGTTTTGGTCTAAAGGGCGTAGCGAGGAAATGCTACAGAAATGAATGGGGGAGTCTTCGAACTTTTGATTTTTTTATGTTAAAATATTTTTAAATCTAGTGTTTTTAGTTTCATATTTTGCAAAATTGAAAATATTTCGGCCATTATGGCGTACAGAACATGAACTATGTGCGAATTTGGGCTTTGAGGTTTGGATCGATTCGGCCCGAAAATAAAAATTACCGGCCCGACTCGAAGATCGACTCGACAAAAAAATTAGCTAGCCCGGCTCGAAAATTGACTCGAAATCGGGCCGGGCTTCGGGCCAGGCCGGACCAAAGCTCGAAATTGGGTGCATCCGGCATTCCTAATGTTGGTTTTTATGTTAAGGTGAAATGTTTAACTTTTTTCGTGTCAAACTTATAAAAAATCTTTACATTCTTATAACTTTCAACATTAGTTAACATAAGTAGTTATAAATGAGACCCTTCTAGTGTCAGTTTGTTATAAAAATTACAGACCTACGAGTATTTAACAACTTTGTTTACCAAAGAATTTAAACGACTTTTTCACAAATCTTATATAAAAAAATATAATTAATTTACATAAGGACTTTGTTTCTGCTGAAAAATAGGACAAGAAATCATTATGGTAGGAACAAAAATCACTTTTATTTAAGTATACGAGTAGTAACAATAATAATAGCAACATCACAATATAATTATTATGCTTTAATGAATAACCTTGAATTCTTGAAGTAAAATAATACATTTTTATTTATTAATATGTGAATCGTGTTGTTATTAAATCATTTTGATCCTTTTTAACTTCATCCATTTTCATTAAAATATTAAAGAAACTGTGCATTTGATTGAACTTATTTTTATAAAAAATTCTTTTATACCTTGACAGGTGGGAGAGTTAAAGTGACAAAATCAAAGAAACAATGCGCTAAGCAAAGCCAACCTGATTTTGAAAACAATTACATTTTTCCATGTATTTTAAATGGGTGAATTAAAAACTAGCGGGCTTTGACTGCCTAGTACAGAATATTATTCTGTGCTCATTCTGTAACAGTTTCAGTTACAGAATGTGTGACTTCCAAAAGAGTATTAGAGAAAAATCATTACATTTCAACATGACTAAACTCCGCTATTGAATATTGTGCCAATACTCCTTGGCTAATACTGTTAAGTTTGCGTTAGTAACTTTGATTATTAAAATTAAATTAACAAAATAGAGTTTAGCCGTTTATTAGTAGGCCATGGATTCCATAGGCATGTAATGAAATTTGAGACAAAACTTTGAAGATTTTTAATACAATATCTAGAAAGTTTACAAAACAAAGTACAAAGTGTACTATAAAGCCGCGTACACACCAAGTTCGAGAACTGTTCGCTAACTGTTAGCGAACAAGTGACGAACTAATAAAGACCGCGAGCAGCTCTAGTTCGGTTCGTGTGTTCGGATGAAGTTCGCTACATAGCGGTGATCAAACAAATTGTTCGTGAACACGTAGCGAACAGCTTTTCCATTGTGGACGTTTGAAATTTAGTTTTGTGACTTGCTTATTATTCTGTTGGCACAATGCAGTGAAGTTATGTAAATATGATAAATTTAATCCAACAATACCGCTTACATTGGTTATTATTATTAAATAAACTTCTCTTCCGTCATCTTCTACATTTTTTCTTTCTTTTCTTTTTCTCGATCGATATAATAATATACTAGCACAAGTACATTATTCTATCGGTTAAAGTTAAAAATTTAAAATCGTCCATGACCTCACTGTAATATCATCTTCGTCACCGATGACATCGACATTTAAACTATTTTTCTTTTCTACTAATTTCAACCGTGAACTTCATAAATTATTCAAACAAGTGGTGTGAACGTTGAGTTCGCGAATTGATCGCGAACTGTTCGCATATAGCTCTCGAACTGCTCGCGAAAAGTTGTTGCTCTCGATAAGTTCTGTCAATGGTTAAATTTAATGTATCCATTTGTGTATAGTCAGTTAATAAAGTTTTATAAAACTTAAAAATAATGAACAAAAAATGATTAAATCGTACATAAAATTTTTCTTGTATTTACAATTTTTTTTTTCTTTTTAAGTAAAATCTACCGTACACTCAGAACAATAAATAAATTAAAATAAAATTATATTCATTTTAATTTACATTATTAATATTAAATACATACTTTTATGCCATAAATGTTATTGCATTTCATACAAAAAAAAAAAATAAAATAGAATTTTTTTGCAATTGAAGTTTCATTGTTATATTATGATTTATTCTCTTAACGTTTTATTTAAAAAAAATATAACGAGTTTACCTGGTTTCCGTAGTAGTAAAATAGTATTTTTAAATTTGAAACATTCCTGACAATGTGTTATAATAAGTGTGAAAATAATTGCTACCACTTTCGCTTTTAGTCTAGTACGCATATTTATTCACTACAAAATCATATTTCCGGTAGAGTAAATTTATAAATAGATTGCTAGTTACGTAATTGTTTCACCAGGATAATAACATTGTTATAAGTTGAAAAATGTATTTTTATGTTTTAGATGTACTAATAATCCTTTGATATTGTAACATTATTAATTATAAACTTTTAATTACGTTACGGAATAAAAAAACTACGATGAAGTATTATTAGGTACACTACACTTATTTCCTCGTTTATTTCTAGACTACTCCTCATTATAAATTTGTTTTTAATTTTAAATACATACGTACAGGATGTAAATCGAAAAGTGAGACATAGGGGTTTAACATGGGAATTCAGTTTTTCTTTGCGCAAACGTTCAGATAAAAGTTATAGATATTTAAATTTTGCATCTAAATCATGTGAATCGATTATTCTAGTTCTTCACATAAACGTAAAAATTAATTATAAAGATGCAATTTTTATGAGCTTTTAGTCTAGGCAGCCATGGATTTATCACAAGAAATAAAAAAATGCATTGTTTGTAACTGTCAATTTATTAGAACTAAAACATTTTACCTTTTTGTGTTTTGTGTTAATTTACTGCTCTAATCCAAATTTAGTTATAAATGACAGTAAAAATAACACATTTATTTATCTTTTGTCATAAATCCATGGCTGCCTAGACTAAAAGCTCATAAAAACTGTAACCTCATAATTACTTTTTACGTTTACATGAAATTTGAATTTTCAGATAATTAGGATAACATGATAATGTAAAAAAACATAAGTAACCCATGTGGTACTCTCTCCACGACAATTAATTAGACGTGAGGTATCATCTGTTAAGTGCCTTCAAATACAATGGCCCGTATTCACAAACTAGTATTTGTTAAATTTGGATCAATTAAGGAAAATAATTGCTTTTGCACTTATGCGCAATGGTGATCTTTCATTGAACCTACATTTAACAAATAGTGGTTTGTGAATACTGTCCAATGTTTTTGCAAAAGAAATTGAGGATAAAAAGTATATTATTATACATCCTGTAATGTGTATAATAAGCCCTAGTGATTATTTATTACTTTGATTTGAAAGTAAATAAAAAACCTCAAGATATCATAATCTCAAATTGTGTTCATTTAATATTATATTGAAAAACCTCAGAGTGATCCATTATATTTTATTTCCTTATTTTATATTTACAAAGGAATGGAGAATTTTCAATCACTGTATATTTTCTTAATTTCTTAAATTTAGGTTGATTATCATTTATATTGTATAATAATTATTATTAAATTTTCTCATTTAATGCAAGTTCATTAGGTATGTAATAATAATAATAATAATAATAATAACTTTATTGATCAAAATACGATCAAATAGCAAGAGTTCAGTATCCACTGGTCTTCCACTCTGCTAATACAAAGTAAAACAAAAGTAATAATAATGTTTACAATAATTACAATATTGACAGTACAGTATTAATATAACAAAAGTATGTAAATACATAATAGTAAAAATAAAAAGAAATGATGTTTAAATAATATTAAATATAAGAACATATATTACATTTGAAAATTATTTTTTCTACAATCATCAAAATATTCTTGTAATGAATAATATTCCTTAAAAACTAGTATTTGTTTTATTGTAGCAAGTGCACGCTTTATGGAAAGAACTTTTATATTTTCGGGTAAACAATTGAATATTTTAATACTCATATAGTGAGCACCATTTTCATATGACGTAGTTTTATGATTAGGTATTTGTATAAGTTTATTATTCTGTCTGGTTGTATATTTTGAGCATATAAAAGTAAAAGAATTTAAGTTATTAAAAACATTTTTAAAAAGCTCTAGTATGTATATAGATGGAACAGTTAATAAATTGTTTTTTTAAATTTACCCCGACACGACTCTCTTGGTCCTAATTTGTGTATAGTTCTAAGTGCACGTTTTTGAACAATGAAAATTTCGTTTAATCTAGAAGATGCTCCCCATGTATGTATACATATATGATTTGCAAATAACTTAGGTTATTTAATTAATAAAGTAATAAGCTAATTCTCCTTAAAATTAATACGTGCTCGTATTTGTAACGTACTGTAATATTTATTTATATATATATATATATATATATATATATATATATATATATATATCTGCAGCACTTATTACGAGCATTACTTCTGCGTATTATTCATATTGATAATAATACTTGCATTTTTATGTTTTATTAGGTACTATTACTGCGTGATATCTACATACTAAGTTATCAATCTATATAAAAATTGTATAATTCTAGAATCAAATAAATTTATATCTATCTACAAAGCAATGCCTAGGATCCACACCGCCTTTGCTAGTATATTGAAAAGATATTGCAACTAAACAAATAGATCATATGTATATACACCTTCACATTTTCCAATAGAGTACATATTTTTGAATACCCATATCTTTTGTGACGTCCAAGTCTATTCTTAGATGACATACACTTTAAAAGTACCTTCAAATAACAAAATATAACGACAGTTCGAAATATAAATATAAGTAATAGTTCATGTATTTTTTGTTTAAGCTCTTTTCTATTAACAGGGAAAACTTTGTTAGTGGAATTTTTTTATAAGCGTATGTCTTTCTTAGAGGAATTAATTTGTGGGAACCAGTACAATTCCTACACAGGGTGCCCATTTAATCTGTTCCTCCCTGAAAATTCATGCATAGGCAACTCATCTTACATTGCATAAGTACAGCCCCTAGAAGTAAACATTTGCCTCGGAAAAAATTTAAACAAAATTTGTAGCGATAAATCCATACCCAATCAGGACAACATAGTGTGTGTAGCGACCTCAGGTTACGCCCCTTCGTGGGACAGTGTTTGCTTCGGTGCGCTGTACTAACTGTCTTGAATGTGGTTTTATGTCCTTAGACTTACGACGATCGTAAGAAAATGTATACTTGTCTATATCTATGAATGATATATGATGATTCTATAAATTTGTCCACTATTAATTTGTATGTTTCCCGATCAAGAACAAAATATAATTTACTTATTTTTACAATGCGCACCAAGGATACATATTTCATAAACTTTAATAATTCATGTTAATGACGAATAGATATATATATTTTACAATAACTTTTCAATATTTAAGAAAGGACTAATGAAGCTTTTCTTGCAAAATTTCTTTGTTTATAAAATAACATTAAAGGATTAAGGATAGCAGCTTATGTTGTAGGTACTTATACAGAGTGTAATAGAAATAAGTACATTAAATTTAATAATAATAATAATAATAATAATAATAATAATAATAATAATAAATTTATTACTTTAAAAGGTATACAACCCATGATAAGTAAATGAACAAATTACAGTAGTAGAGTTTACAAAAAGAAAATATCTAGTTCATCAGAAACAGAATTATAATAACTACACATAACATAAATTGGTGATTTGCACAGCACATTTGAATTATATGAAGAAAGATAAAAGCTTTCAGTACAGCGTGAAGATAATCTCGGTACACGAAAATAAAGTTTCTCTAGTAAATCTGAACAATCAACCTTATAGTGAATTATTTTGAATAAATAATCTATTTTGATATCATTAAATCTTGATCTAATTGAGTCAATATTGAATGTTCTAAATAGGGTATCAGCACCAATCATATAGAACTCGTCGAGAGTAACAACATTTCTTACTAACTTTTTTTGAAAACCTTCTAGATATTATTAGTTTTGTAAAGAAAAGCATTATCTGCCTAAAAATACTAAAAAAATTGAGGATTCAAAAAAAATGTTATTAAGAAATATTGTTGCTCTCGGCGAGTTCTGTCAATATCACTTACTTTTTCTGTTTCACAAGAATATGGAAATATTTTTTTCCAAAGAATAAAATGCGATTTCGAAAAAAAGTTACAAAGAAACATTGTTAATCTTGCCAAGTTCTATCACTGGTTAAATTAAATATACTTATTTCTGTTACATTCTGTATTTCTGTGGTTCTTCTGTGCTTGTTTATACTAATACTTATGCGTCCATGTTGTGCTGGTTATCTATATGTATTATTCCTCTGAAATTGGGATTTATTCTGTGTAGAGTTAATAAACCAATAAAATACAATAATCAATTTTTTTTTTTTCAAAGTTTGCTTTGTAAAAAAGAATGTATTGGCAAAAGGAGCATCAATGAAGATTTATGGAGTACTGCACGAAAACGTTGTATGGAACAAGACCAAAAAATCCTTAGAATATAATCTTCATATAAATGTCTGTTCCTCGAAAGATGACTGAGTATAATAGTAAAACTAAATAACCAATACAGACGTCTTCAAAAATTTATAATTTATGCAATTTATAGAGTCTCACTTCAAAATAATCACCCAATATCGATTATATGTCGAATAATTTTGTTTATTTTATCTAAGAGAGCATTTTAAATAACCTAAATAATAAAATATTTGAACTATATATAAAGCAGAGGTATGCAAACTAGGAGTTTCCCCTAAATAGGGTCGCGAAGATAGCGAATTAAGGGTTATATTTTTTTCTTGTATTTTTGCTACCTATTCCTTTTAAATCTATTATTTTGTATAGGTATTTTATTTCAAATGATTTTGTCCTATTAAAATTTTGAATTTATTTATCTTTAATTATTATTTTTCATTTTGTTTTAATAAATAATATTTCATCGTAAAATTCTATATAAATTGTACCAATTTTTGTAAAAATTCATTGATGAAAAACTCGAATTAAAATAAATAAAAATAACTATGTAAATAAATACAATATACCAATTTTTTGTAACGTACTGGTTTTTAAATTATTATGAACATTTGTCTTCCAAATCCATCGAATTTTGATTTTAAAAAAATTGTAAGCCATGGGAGAAAGGCCTAAGTTTGGATCTTGAAGAAAAAATGGGGTACAGCATAAAAAGTTTGCACACCTCTGTTATAAAGCTCAGCTTCTTTTTGGAAATGTCAAGTTCAGACGGATCAGTTATCACTAAATTATCCTGAGGATCAGATGCCACAGATCAAGTAAAACTACATCACTTAAAATATTCTATTATTCATTAATGTACATAATACATATATTGGTTTAAGATCATATATTTGTGGCTGTTTTAATAATAAAAAAATTCTTATAGTATTTTAAGAATAATATTATTAAATTATTCTTTTAAAATAAATATGCGTATTTCCGTGAACTTGGAGCGAAGACAAAGGTACTCTAAAAATTATTAATTTATAAAAGAAATAAGAGAATAATAGTTTCTATATTAGCAATTTTGCTCAAATTCAGCTTATTATTTTTCATGTACATCTAATGAATTATATTCAATTTCGTACTTCGTAGAAGTAATAATCATAATGGAATTCTGAGAAATATGAAATTTCCTGAAACATCTGTGGGATTAATTTTTTTAAATAATCCCGTGATATTAGAGAACAGAGAAAAACTTACTTTTATTTTTCAACAAAACTGTTGTCGGTACCAGACAGTTGAGATTTCTGTTATATACAAGTAGGTAAGAGGTTTACTAAACCAAGATCCTTCAAAGCAAACATGCACGCCACGTGCTTGCGGAGGTTTCCTTTACCACATGATGATGAAGTCGTAGAAATGAATATCTTTCTATGCTCTCAGGAAATAAAATAAACAAAAAATAACCATAACTGGTCGCGTGGCATATTGCGTTATGCCCTTTCTTATGTGATAAACTTCACTAGATAATATGCTTTATAAAAGAACCTAAATATAAATATATGTATATAAGATACCTCAATAGAAAACGTTTTAAATATAAATACTAAATTATTTATTATTTCGAAGTAATTAAATTACTGTAAATAAATATTTATTCTTAGAGAAATACAATAATTATTGGCTTGTCACTACAATCAATATTTTTTTTTATTTTTCAGGTTATGAAATCGACTGCTAAGATCATGAGGCAATAAAAGGTAAGTGCGTTATTACTACATATTATCTACTCGCCAGGGCTTGTTCTCTAAATTTTGTCGCGTGTGAAAAAACATGTCTTATAAAACTCGTTCTTTAATATATTATTTGGTAAATTTACAAATAGCTATCGTTACCTCAGAAAAGAATAAAACATTTTGCATTCTATTTATTTTCACATCCAATCAATAGGAAAAATTCAAGTTGTGTTTTGAATTAATAACCTTTAAAATGAATCTTTTGCAATAGATGTATTTTAACGTATAAATAATAAATGACGATGTATTTGGTTCAATTATTTTTGTTGTGATGTATTCTACTACATCTTTTTTTATTTTATATTTTCTTAAAGGACCTACCGCTTCTTTGAAATGCAAATGTAAAATTTTCAATTTTTTTTTCATTAAATTTGAATGAAATACAATTATTTAATAGTTATTAAAAAATTAGAATTTTACAGTAATGACAAATACAGCAACCATAAAAAAGCTACCAAAATTGAGATGTGTGATAGGGAAAAACTACGTCACACACTTTACGCGCTATAAACTGTTTGTTATAGTTCAAAAAGTATTAAATAAAATAATTAGGAACATTTTTTTCCTTTTCATTTAAGTACTTTTCATGTTACCTTGGTTACTTGTTTTTTACTTTTTTCACATTTTAAGTCTTTTTTTTCTGAAGAAGGTACCAGTTTATGGTGCCGAAACGTTGGTTTTTTAATAAAAATACAGAACATACACTAAAAAGGTAGTATTATTCCAATTAATAATATGAGTTCTGAAAGATATTTTAATAATTTTTTCCTTTTCTTTTTTTGCCTAATGTACAAGTATTGAAATAGTTTCAGTTGTAAATTTTACTATAGGTAGAGAATATTCTATAACATATATATATATATATATATATATATATATATATATATATATATATATATATATATATATATCATCATCATGGCATATTACCCATTTCTGGGTGTGTCAATCTGCTTTATCACAGATATCGGTAATGATGATGACATATTTGTTCCGTGCGGGCGCTTACCAGGCGTCACCTCACGGGCACTCATTGCTGACGGGGTCACTTTTGTTCCATTTAAAATTCGAAATATTTGGCGTCGGTCGGAATCGAACCCGGTTCCCCAGATTCGCGACCAGACACTCAGGCACGCGGCCACGGGACCCCATATTAAGGAAACATGTACGGAAAATATCAATTTTATTCATTTTATAATAGAGAAACATAATAAAATCTATAGTTTTATTGTGTATAATATTTGTAACGTATACATAGTAATAAAAAACTACTTATCATAAACAAGAAAATCATGGAGTTTACTGTCGCACTACCATCATAACATTGTAAATGTACTCTTTTATAAGAATTCTGAATATCATTCGATCAACCAATTTATGATTGTGGAAAATTATTGTTCGTGTTACGTGTTCATACTTTTTTTAATAATAACTGTTACCGTTGTAAAATTCCAATAAATAAATGAGGTTCGGTACATATTTCAGCATTTAAATGCCTCGTGAAAAATAACAGACAGGAATAGAGGTAAAATATTGCAGAGATAAAATATTTTAAATGCAATTCTCGTGTGACTGAAAAGTCTCAACATACCTATAGGCATTTTTTATTATTAATCCGATTAAAAAATATATATTCATAGAAATATTATGGATATGGAAAATATGTAGTAAATACAATAACAAAAAAATGAAAAATTGCCCAATAATCATTGAAAAACTTTCATAAATAAATGAGGTTTGGTGCATACTGCAGCATTCAAGTCACCGTATAGCAAATAACAAACAAGAATAGAGGAAAATATGTGCAATTCTTCGTCTTATGCATGCAGATGGATTGAAAAAAGTCAACATACCTACAGGGAAACTCTATATTATACCGATTACAAAAAAAATCATAGAAATACCTACTATGAATATTAAAAATATGTAATAAATACAATGACAAAGATTTGAAAAATGTCGAGCATCTTAATATTTCGTACTTAAATCAAGAATGTTGTTACAAACAATATTCTGAATATATGAAAACAATAATTTTGCGCTCAAGAAAAATTATTGTTTTCATATATTTACGTTTGGGGGTCCAAGTAACGGGTCTGGTGGGTGGTTATAAATCACCGCCGCTGTGACGTTGTATTTATCCACAATGTGTGTGGAAATGCTGACCGAGACAACATGGGTGTATTTGGCTGCTTACTAGTTCTGTTACACTGTGTCAGTTTTTTATATTACTACCTCTAGTTAATGTCCACCTATTAACTAGCTATGCTGTACTGATGAGCTCTAATAAGAGCGAAACACGTGTCTATAGCTGCATTTGAGCCTAGGAAAAAAGAATTGTTTAATATTCTGAATATTTTTTTTATTTACAATTAAAGATGCTTTACTTTGGTACAACTTTTTAATTTTACGATTTCTTGTCACCTGTGAAATAAAAAAAATAAAAAAATGCAAATAGTATAATTTTTTCAAATTAAGAGAATTCACAGTATATCTGTGAAGATTTTTTTTAATGGGGTCCTCCATTATTTTTTTATGAAACATTAATTAAAATCTGTATTTATATAAAGTCTTAATTATTATTCACTAAGCCGTAATATTTTTTTTTAATATTCTATGTCGTAAAGGTTAAGCTCATTTTTCTTCTCAAATAGTGGAGTTCATTAATAATAAATGTAAACACATAAATTAATCTTTTTCAACGCTTATAAAAATTTATAAATATGTTTAAAATTACTTTTGTGATCAGTAATTGGAAATGCGAGGGTAATAAGCATTTTAATAATATAATTAATAAAAATAAGGTATATTATATTCCAAGTTTTGATTGCCACTGGCAGCCTATTGCCCATATTCATAAACACTCATAAAGTTTCAAAACGGCTCGTTACAACTTGTAACAAATAGAACCAAACTAAACAAATTACCTTTCAATTTTTCTTTCAGTGTCGACTGTATATCCTGGATAAAAATTATAATGAACTGTTTAAAATTTTACGAGTGTTTATATATATGGGCATATGTCATTCAACATATCTTTCACTTTCATACAAACACATGGTTTCTATCTGATGTGGCATCATATATTCAAACAAGTGTTATTTGATTTACTTTTATTGTTTCGTTATTTTCTGCATTAAGGATTCCTGATTTCAAAAAAGTGATAACTGAAGGCTTGAAAGTAGTGAGAATTTGGAATAGAGTAGATGTGTGACGTAGATATTAAAAGTATTAAAAACTTGAATATTTTAAAATCTAGATTTTTTTTTTAATTTGATAGTTTCCTTCATACAGCTTTAAGATCTAATTTTAATATATGTAAATGATCAGTTTTCTAATTTGTTGGAATAATAAAAAAGTTGCATGTAGGTATGTTACGGCTTTTATTAAATCACTGAATAGCAGCAATCGAAACAGTTTTTCAAGAAAATATTATATACCAAAAAAAAAAATACCTTCATAAGTTGTCTTAATGAAAACATTAAAAAATTTAATATAAAAAAAAATATTTTTACCATAATATAACCGAGTGAGTCATCTTCAAATTTGATGTTTTTCTATATTTTATTTTCTAAACGCTACACTAAATAAATAATTTCAAAATGTGTCACTGTTGCTTTGTGGTATCGATATAAACCTAATGAATCGTTTATTGAAA
This sequence comes from Ophonus ardosiacus, assembly GCA_943142095.1. NCBI lineage: Eukaryota > Metazoa > Arthropoda > Insecta > Coleoptera > Carabidae > Ophonus > Ophonus ardosiacus. The sequence goes on along the minus strand of OW964833.1, from coordinate 42,259,580 downwards.
ATTTGAATTCGCAATTCTTGTTTCTCCGAACTCCGGACGAAAGCTTGTTAATTCCGAGAACTTTCATTTCCAGAATTAAAGCGCTCAAATACTTCAAGTGACTCGCGTATGCGAACTAATTTGAAAACTACAGAATAGCAAGTTCAAGCGAGTAAATATATGAAATAACATACTTCTTTTTTGAATGACGGCGTTTATTTTTGCCTTGTCTTCCGTTATGTGTTTAATGAAATTCGAAATTCTAAAATTCCATGAAAAACTGATCAAGCAACAATAAAGGCAAAAGACAATATCCTGTAATTAAACTTGACCTTAAAGATATAACGAGTCCTTTTATCTCTTCCGAAAGGATATTTGCAATCAGAATTTTCAATCGAAATTAAAAGATGACATAAAAGGGAAGGATAACTAGTTTTATGTGAAGGTAGGTTGCTATATAGCAAATCCAGGATAACGTGTCCAATATGGGGATCTCAGTTGTACCAACACTAAAAAATGTGAATCAGAAGTTTGGAAACAATACATAATAATTCATATGACATTTCAGTTTCTAGCGATATTGTCAATTTAAGGTATATTTAAAATTTGTTATTAAACAATAATTGCACCATTAGCATTAGGAGACTCTTTATAATCCGAAACAAATTCATAGGTCATTAGATACAAGCGAAAATTAATATAAATAATAATAATAATAATAATAATAATAATAATAAATTTATTTGTTATAAACATACAGTTTTTTACAAATGAGATTGGTTAATAACAATAATATGCTAATAGAAAATAACAAATCAAAAACAATAAGTAGAACCTTTTTAATGTATTTATAGAAGACACTTATTTTATAACAAATTTAATAAATTTACCCCTTGACATAATAATATTTAACTTTAATAAAAAAAAAATATTTTTTTTTTTAGTTTTATTTTAACATAAGTGTAATTTAATATAAATAATAATAATATAATAATTTTAATAAAATCGCCAACTTATGCCCCCTTGCACCAGCTAAGCTTAAATCGAAATTTTGACAGCAATTATAATTCACTTGACATCTCATTTCGATGCAATATTGTCAATTTTAAATCATTTTTAATATTTAATATCCGTTGGCGCAATCGGTCGTAAGTATTAAACAGAATTAATTTTTGCTATTCATTTACATACAAGCGAAAATTAAATTATGTATTTTCTTCTTTTGCAAATAATTTTCAAATATAAAAATACTTTTTCGAATGATGATTTTTTCGTCCCTATTGGAGACATTATGATGTTGAAGTTACAATTTTTATATGGACACCGTAGTAGAAAGTTCTCTAATAAAATGAGATTTTTTTTGCTTTCTAACGATGTATAACTTATCCGTGTTCATTTGTTTTATTTATTTATCATTAAACTTATAGGGTGAAAACAACTTACTCAGCACTGAAACATTTCATTTTGAATATATTATTGCTTACACTACAACGTTTTTTATTTCCCCTGGCCTTCGGTGCGGAGCCCATTGGCCAATGACAATGTTATTTTGAGTGTTATAATTTAGAACATACAAACCCCGGGTGGGAATCGAACCCACGACCACCGAAACGGCTTACACTATAACGTTCCTATAAAAATATTAGAAACAATTAAACTGATTAAGATTTGGAAAGTAGGAAATTAATAATGAAAATAAACAAATTATAATCTGTAATTGTATTTTATATTAATTTTATTGCCACAACCATTGTTTTTACTCTATAAAATTGATGTTTGTTGCATTTTTGCTGTTTCAAACAAGAGAATATATGTAAGTTATAAAACGCTGGAAAGCTAAAAAATTCCCTTTTCATTGGTGTAACTTTGGCAAAATGACTCAAAATGAAATAGTGAGAAAACAATTTGAGCATCGCCATTCGAAAGAAATGCAAAGCAAATTCAGTATTAATTCACTTGGTAGTTATTTAAAAAATAATTTAAAAAAGCTGGAAAAATTATATTTTCACCTATGTATATCTCTAGTGACCCATGAGTAGAGAAAATTCACCGGTTCTGCGCCATCCACAATGGGGTCCTATACTATTTTTATTTATTTTTTTCTGTAAGAACAGGATAAAATAAGAATTTTAGTGCAAACGCGACTTAAAAATTTTACGTAATAAGCGAGATATGAATTTTTAAAGTTCAAGAATTTGTGCGTGACGTAGCAGGTACTAACAAGTGATCGACAAACAATGGGACAAACTGTTAGTTATAGAGGGTACAATTTTTTTCATGTTTGCATAGCTGAAATGTTTGTATATAAAAACTTATACGTTATATTCATGAAGAAATTATTATTAAGTATAAATAACGTAAATAATAAGCATTTTTTTCCTAATAAATTATAGAACATTGAAAAAGTTTGACAATATTATTAAACAAAGTATGACGACGGATGGCGCTAGTGTTGGCTGTTTTGAAGTTTCAATATTAATTTAATTAATATTATTATTAATTTAATTAATATTACAAATTGATTTAATTATAAATATATTATTATTGTTAATATTACTAGATGTTATAATTAAATAAATTCATCAAACACAAAATTGTTAAATGTTTTGTTAGGTTATAGAACAACATGACATTTCATATTCTTTTAAAGGTGACTCAAAGGTGACCGTTGCAGACGCGCGAATCTTTTTTAAAATCAGGCGACCAATCAAATTCTTAGTACCTAACGCGTCATACCCAATTAGTAATCAGCTTCAATCGCTTATAGTTTGTGACCTAGTCAATATTTAAAGAAAATTTTTTCACTAATACTCATTAATTTATGTATATTTTCGTCTTCTTATTTAAGATAGTTAAAATATGACTATGGTATAGGACCCTATTGTGGATTGAATACGTTGAGTGCCTCTGTCACTTATAAGCGGCAGCTGAACATTGCGAAGATGCCGTGTGTATTAAGGTGGCACTCGGGTAAAGGATTTTGGGATGAGATGAAAAATATTTAAATTCAGACTTATCCAACATGTAGATTAACATATAATTAGTGATTAAAAGATTAACATTGAATAAATAAACATTTAACTTTTTTACTTAGAATTTACTTTTGACTAATATTGAAATATTTTACTTATGATATTGTAATTGTAAATAATATATTACTACGGGCTATTACCCATTGCTGGTTAAAACAATTTTTGAATGGGGTACGTAATAAAAAAATAAAGTACAATATAAATATTTTATTTTTCTAACACTATACAAGATACAAAAGAATATAAGTATACATATACATTACATACACATAATAATATTAATTATTATTTTTTTTATGATGACCCCAAGCTAAAGTGTTTGCAGATAAACATAGTTTACTTTATTTAATAACTGGGTCAGACATGCTTTTTATAATGTTTCTTTTAATCTACTCGCATAATAAGGGGCACGTGTTATGTGTACTTACAATTTCTTCTTAACCCTCCAGAACACGCACTAAATTTTGACACAAGCGCATAGCGCATGCACCAGCCTGTTAAAGGATTATAAATTAACTGTAAATTATATTTGAGTTTCTATAAATTATTAATACATTCTTTATAAATCACACTTGGGATTACAGAAATAACAACAAGAATATTAAGTATCATTAGTCCATGAGACCGGGTGTATGTGCTGAAGGATTAATAATACCGGATATCCGCAGTAGGCGGGGCACCCCTATTAACTTCTTTATTTATAAAGATATCTAATTAAAAACTTAACATGTGTGGCATCATTTTTATGTATCAATGATAAACATTGGCATCAACTGTCTTAAATAAAACACCTATACATTTTTACATTTTTGAATTCTAAGTTAAATTCTAAATACAATGTCAAATTTTGCAGCAAAAAATAAAACAAAAAAAATTCAAATTAAAACAACAAAAGTTGGCTGTAACTTTATTTAAATCAATTTAATCATATAACATCGAAGCTGAGAGCTTTTGTATTTGTGGAAATTGTTTGTTTATGCAATAATTTTGATAATTTAATAAAAATGTTCCATGCAATTCAATATTTGTTTATTAGGTTGTTTTCATTACTTTGCACAAAAATTAAAAAAACATTCTTTAGTTTTTGTTGTAAAATTTGATTGTGACATCATTGTATTCAGAATTTAACATCGAATTGAAAAATATAAAAATATACAGAATATTCCATTTAAAATAAATAGATACTAATTCCGATTAAATCGGAAGTGGTATATTTATCATTTATACATAAAAATGATGCCACGTATCTTAAGTTTACGCATATAAATTAAATATCTTTATAAATAAAGAAGTTAATCGGGGTGTTCCGCTTTCTGTGGACATCCGGTATATTTCGAAAAGTAATTTGAAGAGTAGAAGGTATACTTTTCTTCATTGCTTGATATCAAATATCGAAGACTTTTACGCGTATAATATAAATAATAAAAATATCATCTCTGCTTATAACCTATTTCTGGGTGTAGCAACCCACGTTTTATGCGAAGATTTCGGTAACGACGAGCATTCAAAACTGTCGTAGAGGTGCACCACAAGAGTTACTTTTATGATATTTGAAAATTGATAATAATTTTTTAAGTTTTATGTTGACAACAGGTCGCTCGGGGTACTCAGCCGCGCGACCCCATATATTACAATTTTTAAATATATTTAAAAATATACTATAATAGTAATATAGTAGTAGTACATATTGTTTACTTTATGAAAAGCCTCGAATTAAAATAATTTAAAAACTCATTCAAAAATTAATTACCCCTAATTATGACTTTAGGATGATTTTTGGAGAAATACTGCCAAACAATGAATTTATTTTTGAATAAAATTATACTTTAAAATACTAATTAACAGATTTATAAATAAAGAAGTTTTCAGTACCAATATAAGCAAAGATATTTATAATACAAAATACAATAAAAATTAATTTTACAATCATTTAATCTTTGTTTTAAATTGTTTATGAAAAAAATGTTGAATTTTGAATTTAATTTATATTACGTTTATATTATTAACTTCTTTCGTGGGGCACCTATATAATTCCATAGAAAAAAAAACAGCAAATATAATTTAATCAATAGAATCATTATTTTTAGCGATAGACGTTCAATAATTTTGCATAATATTATATAATGAGAATTAATTTTCTTAGATAATATTCGCATATACAATTCATTTCATCAGATATTGTTTATTATTTTTCGCAAACAAATCTTTGCTAAAAACTTGTGTGATATCTTATTTCTTGTTTCCTTATAAAATTGATTCAAATAATTTTCACACCCAGTGTCATACAACGGAATATAAAAAATACCTTAAAAAGAAAATACGTAGAATAAAACATAAAAGATGCCAAATTTAATTAAATAGGTACGTATACGGGTATTTATAACGAAAAACAATAATAATTATTTATTTCATAATATTCAGTACAAACTCTTCACTAATTAATTATTATTTATGAAATTTAATTTATAATAAAAAATAAAAATATATCTTCACGGCTAATCAAATACTTCCAAACCACAAAAACCCATAATACCCACTCGGGTTTTTAAAACTTTTTAAAAAAAAACCTATAAAAGAACCCAATGAATACAAAGTAATCATAAATTGTTAAATATGAGAATGAAAATATAAATATTAGCAACATACAAATTAATATTTTGTCTATAAACACTGTGGTTTTCAATATCAAAATTTACAAATATTTAAACCAAAATATTAATAATACATACAATAATAATTATTTTTAAAATTTAATAAATTAAAAAATGTTTATTATGAAAAAATTGTTTAACTTATAATGTTTTTATTAACATTATTAAAAAACAATATGTATGTGTATATTAAATTTAATAAAATTGAAAAACTTAATATTGACCAATAAAACTCAAAAGACAAAAGAAATACCCAAAAATTCTCTGAGCCGCTTTAAAAAACCCAGCTTATTACCCATTTCTGAATGTGCCAGTCTGATTTTATTACTTTTAATTATTACATTTTTCTCATTTAGAGAATTGATGAATGTGTTTCTATTTCAAAATATGTATCACATTTAAAAAAGCTGCTTCTTATTGGGTCAGTCTTAAAATATTCAATAGTTAGTATTAAACGGTAAATAACTTATAATAAAAAGGTAACAACCTAATCATCCTAATTATACCTAAGCTAAACTTACCTGATCATAACTTTACCTAACCTGAATAAAATATTAATATTTACTAACCAGTTATTTTAAAAAATACTAACCATTAATGTTAAAAAAATACTGACTAAATAAATAAAAATGTTAAAAATTTATTTATTTACTTAAAAAATATTCTTTCAGCAAATTAGAAAATAAAAATCAGTCTCCTGATAAAAATTAAAGAAGAATATTGCAATTTCAAAAGAAGATGACAAAAAAATCATATTTTAAATTATTTTTGGACACTTTTCTGTTTAAATCTCATAATACCCTTACAGTTGCAATGTATGCAAATAACTAATACACATATCATCAAAGTCGTGTTTATCATATAAATATTTATTTGATATAAAATGGGTTCAAACTTGACCTATCCGAACAGCAGAATAATAAACTGGAGTATGACCTGATTTCTACTAAATATTAAAATACAAAGAAAATAACGATTTTTTTAATTTAAAATTAAATTTAAAATTATTGTTGTGTTACTGAAATTAAATGATATTTATTACATATTTTGTAATAAGACTGGGTTATAAAATACGTGATTTCTGTTTCTGCCGATTATTGATTTACTGACGAGAATGGTTTAAACTTCAATTCAGTTTCATTTAGGTAGTCAGCAGTAAGCAGGAAAGTTAGCTGAAACTGAAACTAGGGGGGTGTGTCAATACGACGTAAGAATTGAGAATCTCGGCGCCTATAAGCGCACCTTAAACCCTTAATATATGTTTACCTATCCAAAACAAACTTTGGAGCGGTACTGGCTTCGGTGACATATTACAAGGATATCTACTGTCATTACGCAAAGTATTCTAACCTGTATTCCCATTTTATACGGGTATCTCTATTATCCTATATCAATATTTATTCGCACAAAAACAAACAATTTTCCGTTATTATCCCCATCGCTAATTACAACCTACTTATCGTATTTTTCGCTAATTTTATTTGCTCAAAATAAATATTACCTATTTTATAATCAAATTTCATGAAATATAAATAAATTTGTAATATTGTTTGCTGTTATATTTATTAAATAAACTATTCATCAATAAAAATTGTTTGTTTATTTATGCAAATATATTGAATTTCTTTGTTTTGAAATTCATATGTCATAATTTAAAGGACCAACATTTCAATTTCCTTTAAATAAAATGCCAATATCATTAAATAATATCGACATTTAAAAATTTTATGTCAAAAACTCATTTATAATAATGAGTAATGTGATATGAGAGATTATTATAGTCAATGTATAACAACAATGAGGATTGAATGCAATAGAATGATGATGTGAGATTAGAAAACAATTGAATGGGTATAGGTTGAATATTATCAGTAATATCCAGTATAGGAGGTCGCAATGTAGTAGTTGGATTATGTTTAACGCAAATTCATTCATCTGGCTTAATTAGGCATGAATAAATTCCGAACGCGTTGGTAACGCTAACAACGGTGGTACAGGTGGACGGACAATGAGTCCGCGAACGCGAAGCAGGATAGAAGACACAGGTGTATAATAACAGCAGCAGTACTTTACTATCTGCATTATGACCTACTAATAAATTATCTTGTGGCTAAGACTGCAGCTGCAGCTATCTCGCAACGCAACTGAAGGGATTAAGTTGGCGCGTTCTTTTCAAACACATGAATATGAAAGATAAACATAAGATGTAATTACCTGGTGGCATGGTAGCGAAGACGAACGCTGCAGTCAGAAGCAGAATAGACCGGTTGGGGCTTGGGGCTGGACCAACCATCCTGGCGACTGGCGACGAGTTCGACAGCGACGGCAACGGCAACAACAGCGAGAACTATGCCGCTACGAGTGCGGCAATCATCTCGATCTCGGCAACGGCAACAAGAACCATGCCTCCGGATTTAGCCGTCATACCAAAACCAGTGACAGGTAGGAACCGCAACTGCTTCCATCGGTACTAGCTCGTCACCACGAGGCACAAGTCGCGCGCCTCTTCCATACTTGGCACAATGATACAAAGCACGTGCTGCTGCTGGTGATAGTTTGTTGATGGTTCGATGATGGCACAGAGTCAAGTGACAAGTGATGGTGACTTGAGGAGGCGAGTCTCGCGCGAACCGTGCACCGAGCAACTGACGTTTGGTGGATGGTGCGAGATGTGCGGCGCGGCTGCGGATGCTGGCACTCGGCTCGGCGGTTCTACTCAGCTCTCTTCGCTGGATGCTGGAGGCTGAGCGTTGCCGAGACCGGAGAGGAGACGCGGTGATCAATATACTGGGGAGGCGCGCACGCGCGGCCCTACACCACTACGACACCGCCGCCCTATCTCTCTCCCATGCGCTAGGCTATCCGGACACCGAACTACCGAATCTCCGAACATGCCCTCATTGCTCTACTCTCTATTCTCTACGCACACCGTCGTCCGAAGCTTCACTTCATCCACTGGCGTCGTACACACACTTCTTCAATTGTCTATTCAACTCTACAAACATTATATTTTTTCCACACCTATCATATTACTTGCGCTCATCAACACTTTCATTTCAACAAAAATATAAAATTCGGACCAGGGGTAGTTTTGTTCCAAACATTTGACATGAAGGTTTTTTTATATAAATAAATAAATATATCATCACGGCATATTACCCATTTCTGGATGTGCCAGTATCTACAACACATGTAGACATCGGTAATGATGACGATATATTTTACCGTGTGGGCGCTTACCAGGCGTCACCTCACGGGCACTCATAGCTGGCGTGGAGAGTGCACCACAGGGGTCACTTTTGTGCCATTTAAAATTGGAAATATTTGGCGTCAGTCGGGATCGAACCCGGTTCCCCCAGGTTCGCGACCAGACACTGTCGATTAATATACGTTAGACTAGATCGTGATAGAAAAAAACGATGTCTATTTGAAGAACAGTCGAGCTGATAATAACGGTGAAGATAAAATGATATACGCAGCGGCATCGCTACCATGGTTAGATAAGAAAGTGAAAATGTACATAAATAAATGATTATTAGTGAAACAAATTATTTAAATATTAATTCGCTCACAAACTAGAAGGGATTGACAGTTTGTATAACGTTTTATATCCTAAGCCTGAATTTAAAAACGAAACGCACGCTCGACCACTGATGAGGACGTGATACGTCACACGTCAAATTCTGAACTTTAAAAGTTGATATTTCGCTATTACGTACATAAAAGTCGCGTTTACACTAAAATTCTTAGTTTATCTTGTTCTTACAGAAAAAAAAAAATTAAAATAAAATTAGTATTAGGCCTATGATTCACAGAATTTTTTTTTTTATTAGTAGATTATGAGGTAACACTGACATCCAAGGCCGAGCGGGATTCGAACCCGGTACCTGGATTGCGAAGTGACGTCATTACACCTATCCTGGAGAGCCACGGAATATCTACATATTATTTTTAAAAATTGGATTATAATAATGAATAATAATCCCTGAAGAAATCCCGGCCAACGCCAAAATTATTACGAATTTTAAATAGCTCAAAAGTAGCACCTGTAGTGCACTCTCCACGTCTGCAATGATAGCCTGGTAAACGTCCGCACGGTACAAACACGCCATCATCATTACCGATATGTGTATAAAACAAATTGGCACACTCAGCAATGGGTAATATGTCGTGATGATATATTTATTTATTTAGAATCAATAAAGTTTTCTTTCTGTAATTACTAATCAGCTGAGGATAAAATTATGCAAAAATTTTTTAGACCCTTTAGAAAATATTTTGTACGACACTGACCACAACGTGCTCATTCAGCTACTCATTCATGAAGTTGCGTTGTATGCCGTCACCAACGCCGCCGCCGATACCGACGTCGTCACACCCACGCAACACACTTTGCACCAACACAAATTTACTTTAGGTACTTTATACAAGTTGTCTACTCATACAAATCAAACACACAGATGTAGAAAACATCATTATTTATTTCTCAATATAGCTTTATAATTTTTGTTGGAACCAATACTTTAGGCTCAGCACAACTGTCACTATATACTAATGAGAATTCAACTTGAGATAAAAATTATACTTTAAAATACATAAAAAATGGACGGAATGCTGTTAGTCTTATATAAAAGTAATACATATTATCAAAACTATCTGTTAAACATTGTTTAACAATACTATAAACAAAATTGTACGTCTCGTGAAATATTAAAAATAAATATTGGTCATTTGATACATTTAAATCCCTGTGAAACAAACCAAATATCTACATTTTCATGCAAGAAATTCAGTCTTGTATGTATGAAATACCAGAATGAAATTTTACAATGTTACAATAGTAATATTCTATATACAAAAATATATAATGTTATCAGGTAAAAAGATGATTGTAGATGCCGTGCTGAATTTCGAAATGCTGCAGCATCTCCTACAATACAAAAGTTTCTCAGTACAATTAATGTGAAAATAGTCAATTAACGTACCCATTTGGAAAGTATGTGCAGGAGAACTCATTCTACCATCACCACCATTGGAATAAGCCAGTACACGCATGTGATACGTCTTTCCCGGAGACAAATCACTAATATACGCTTCTAGCTTGCCTCCTACTAGAATTACAGTGTCATTCGCTGTGCTCATGTCTTGATCTACTTCCCAAACTCGAATCTATAAAAATGTCAAATTGAGAAATCATTTTTGAATAAATTGTATTCATAACTTAAAAACGCGTGTAGAACATCCGACTTTTTATTCAGCTAAATATAAAAGCACATAAAATACCAATAGGATCCTCCATTATTTTTTATGAAACTTGATCTAAATGACAGCGTTCACGTCGAACTTTTGCAGGTGGCAGCACAACTGTTCACATAATTTTGTGAAAGATGACACTTTATGGCACATTTACAAATCGAAATTAGTTTTAGTTTTATGATTTGTATTTTTATTTCAAGAACATTGACACCATGTTATCTTATGAAACCATTCTCAAAACGTGTAGTGAATACTCTCATAGTTTACTGTTAAATTGTGTTAAATATAAATATAAAACTAAAACTAATTTCGATTGGTGAACAAACCTTTAATTCGCATATTCGCGTTTGCGCAGTATAAAGCATACCCCGTGTGAAGTGAAATGTAAACAATCATTTTTTAAGTTTTTGGTTTTTGAAATGAATGCCCTATTTTATTTCTGCATTCCTTTACACAGCAATAAGGCATTTTGTTTGGTCATACATACATACATACATACATACACGCGTTTCCCACTTAGTGGGTTAGCAAAAACCCGAAAACAATAAGAAAAGGGATGAAAGTAAGAGCTCCACTGAATCACTTAACTCTTTAAAAACATTCTTCTTTCGCCTTGTCCAAAATCATCATAACATTCATACAAGAACATATTAATGTGACCTATTTTCGGTAGCGAATAACCGCATCCGGACCACAATAATAGTTACACAAAAATTTTCGCTACACAATCCTGTACAAACATACTTCGTTCTTCTCGTCCACATAAAAGTTCAGCTGTCTCTCCATTCTCATAAAACATTCTTACTAACCACACATCTTCACACCACAATAATTACGAAACAATCATCCTTCGCCACACATTCCTATCCAGGCAAACTTCTTTCGCCTCAGCCACATTCATAATCGTATTCATACAAGCTCTTCTTCTTCCACTCGGAAACTTACGCTCCTTCAAAACACTACCAATCACATCCATCCACTTACACACTGGACGGCCACGCAATCGAACACCCTCAACTTTACCAACATACCGTGAGTATTTTTTTTTTTATTATAATTTAAATATTGTAAGAAATTTACCCAAGTCAGAAAACCACTCAAGAGCATTAAACATATTTCGGGCACAAGGTGCACACAATATTTTTTCTACAACTAAATTTAATTTTTAGAAAACAGGTATAATTATTTAAACAAAATTAACCTCTAATGACATCATGTCAATATGACAGATAACCGCTATAAGTTACGTCTTGACATTTGATTGACAGCTATGTATTTACTTGTCTCATTTATAACATAGGGAATGAATTTGACAGAAGTATTATATTTAAGTATTGTCAGAAAATCACTCGGGAACAAGGTGCACACAATATTTTTTCTACAACTAAATTTAATTTAGAAAACAGGTAGAATTATTTAAACAAAACGTCCACTGACGTCTTGTCAAATGTCAAATTCGTTCCCTATGTTTCATTTTAAATGGGACGGGCAAATACATTGCTGTCAATCAAATGTCAAGTCGTAACCATGGATGACAAATCCAATGTTTCACGTTAAAAAATATTCACGGTATATGCGTTTTACAAGTCGTTCACTCATCATTCTCTCCACATGACCAAACCATCTCAACCGACTCATATAATATACAAATGTCAGATTGACAGTTGAATGATAAAAAATCTGAAGGGGATAAATGTGTCAGGAACTACAGCCATAGCCTACTGCGAGATAGGATTTTTTTGAACACACTTTATCTGGAGTGAAGAGAATCTCACTTACATTAGCCATATGCGCATGCGCCAAAACTGTTTTCAAGTCAATCTGTAGACTTGTTTTGAAAATTGCATGAAAACTGAAACCGTTTTCAAACTGGATGTAAACATAGTATTTGATAAATAAATTAGCCTTGTTATAATTTATTACTATGGTAAAAAACACCATTGCTCATCAGATGAGCATGTGCAGTATAACAAACACCAACCTTGTATCCAATCAATGGTTCTTCCTCCAAAGACGGCGCCACATATCTCCAAACAACTCTCACAGTTGATGGATTGACACCATACACATGTACAGAAGATGGTGGTTTCTGCGGAGCCTTTCGGTATGTTCTCTCCAGAAAACGTTCACTTTCGGGACCTTCTCCAGCTGCATTATACGCCATAACCTTCACGTAATAGTAGGTATCTGGCTGAAGACCGACTATCAAGGCCCATGGTTTCGTTGAACGGGAAAGATAATAAACTGAATTTTCTTCTAGAATGTTTTCTTTCCAGTATTTCAACTAAAAAGGAAAAAACAATAATAAGTAAATACATTTGGTCTACTACACTAATTTTGTGTAATAATACCGCTAGTATTTTTTAACGTGAAACATTGGGTTTGTCATATCCATGGTTACGACTTGACATTTGATTGACAGCAATTTATTTGCTTGTCCCATTTAAAATGAAAATAGGGAAAGAATTTGACAGAAGTATTATTATTTAATATTGTAAGAAATTTAGCCAAGTCAGAAAATCACTCGAGAGCCCTAAACATATTTCGCGCACAAGGTGCCCACAATATTTTTTCTACTTACTTTTCTATTTAATTTAGAAAGCAGGTATAATTATTTAAATAAAATTAACCTCTATTGACGTCTTGTCAAATATCAAATTCGTTCCTGTTCCATTTAAAATGAAACAGGCAAATACATTGCTGTAAACCAAATGTCAAGTCGTAACCATGGATATGACAAACCCAATGTTCCACGTTAAAAAATACTCACGGTATATATACAGGGTGTTCATTTTTAAGTGGTCACCATTGCGATCTCGAGAATTATAAGAGATACGAAGTTGGTTAAATTAGCAAATAATTTCTATTTTACATGGGTATTTCAATGATAAACTGAAAAAAAAAATTCAAGCAGTGGTTCTCAAAATATGGCACCCAACTTTTTTATTTTAAATGAGAACATATATCTTTTATTTCCTCATTCGTTAAAGAATTTACTTCTGAATTCAGTGATACAATACACAACGGCTTTTTTTGAGAAAAAAACATTTAAAGCTTTATACTAATTTGATTAAAATATGGCTATAATAAGAATGCCATGAATCGAAAATATGAATACATGTTAATTTTTTTTACATAGAATTAGAGTGCCCTGGCAGAAAGAAGTGAATACTTTGTTCTTTTAATTGCTCATAAATGTCAACGCAAACAAAATATTCACGAATTTCTTTCATGGCACTCTAATGGGGGATTACACAATTTTTTTTTTATAATTTGATCTGAAAATATTAGGAAAACTAAGACTATTGATGAAAATCCGGTAAAAAAAATCCTATTAATAAGCGAGTTATGGTCTCCCGAATTTTGAAAAGATTGACGTGACGTCACATTTATGTGTTTTTATATGAAACTGTTTTCATCATGGACCTAAATGTTCTTGAAATATATGCTATTTTAAATTATATTTACATAATAATAAATGAATATTATAACACTGTATAAGTCTACATACTTTATAATGGGGGAGTTCATGATTTTTTTATTTTTATATTATGTTATAGTATTTTTAAATGTAGAAATTCCCGATTTTTTTTTTCTTGAAAATTCGGCTTCAAACCCGAGATAAATAGCGGCGAATATTTTACTATGACCCTTCCCGCAAGTGTGACGTCACCGGCCTCACTTCCGGTGCCAGTGATATCATCGACGTACAGAGCACGCATTAATAAAGACAAGTATATGTCCGTATGTCTTAACTTACTTGTTCTGTTTCTGTATACGCGCTACTGTCATACTTTATCAGAGGTTATGTTCTTGTGTTTATATGTTGTTACATTATTATTCTTTCTTGCAGTATTGTTATTATACAGACAGGCATGACATTTAATTCAAAGGTTATGTTTGTGTTTATATTTGTTCAAATGTCATTTATTAAGACAACAGCGCCATCTGCACAAAAGGAAATAGCACCTTTGAATCCCGTGACGTCATTGGCGGACGATTTAAATGTATGCTACACTTTTACGTAATTAAAAAAAAAGTGTTACAATAAAATGATATTTTTTTATATTTAATAATACACTAATACGATTAGAAACAGTTATAAATAAATCTTATCTACAAATTTAATATAAGTGAACTCCCCCATTACAGGTGTATTTAAATTATTAAGTTTAATGCAAGAAATTTATGTTAAAATAAAAACTGTTTGAAAACTGCTGTACAGGAATGTTAGCCCCTCCTTTCGAATTTGAATTTCTTAACTCCCATTGGTAGTAATCCCCACCTCCTAACACGCTATTTGTAATGCATGTATAGGTGGTCTCTCGGTCGCCAATCAGAATATTTTCATATTAGTGTCGAAGCGCTATAACCAAAAACCCTTTATTTCCGAAATATCTCAATTATACCATTTCATTTTTTTATTAATATTCGTTATTCAGCATATACATTCGTATTTTTTTACTATTTTCTTTTAATTCGATTGACCCGTAATCCCCCATTCTAAATTAATACGTATTCATTTTTTCCATTCATGGCACTCTTATTATAGCCATACTTTAATCAAATTAGTATAAAACTTTACATGCATTTTTTTGAAAAAAATCGTTATGTACGGGTATAAAAGTATTATATCACTGAATTCAGAATTAAATTCTCTAACGAATGAGGAAATAAAAAATATGTGTTCTCGGTTAAAATAAAAAAGTTGGGTCCCATATTTTAAGAACCACTAGTCGAAAAAATATTTTTTCTTTTCTTTAAATTTATCTGGTGAAATAGAAATTGTTTGCCCATTTAATCGTCTTTGCAGCTCTTATAATTCTCGAGATAGCATTGGTGGCCACTTACAAATGAACACCTTGTATACATATTATGTAGTTTAATACGAAGTTCTATCAACAAAATGCTTCCTTGAAACTAATTAATCTCCCCATAAATTATTCCCTCACCCTGTGTCCAATAAGTTTTCCTCGTAACATCTCCCTCGTCTGATCAATAGGTACCCAGCTAACATTCAAAGATGTGGAGTTGAAAGATCTGGCTTGCACTTGCTGAGGAGCAACTTGCGGCATGTCTTCAGCTGAGAAAATTGTCACTATCTCACTCTCTGGACCTGGGCCAATGTCGTTAATTGCCTGCAAGAGAGATTAGGATTGCAAATTACACTGAGGAACTGCATAAGTGATATGAATAATAAAGGACGACATAAGAGGTAATACTGCAATATGATTAAAGACATTACTCACCAAGGCTCTTGTACAACCAGAGATTAAATGTAAAATACATACATAATTAAAATAAATTTACCACTTCAAGATAAATTTTGTTTCAAAAATGGGGCCCTCCACCATAACGAAAAATAATAAAATGTACAGGATGAAAGAAATTCGAGACCCGTATATGAAAAAACTTTCTTATTTTGCACGCAACAGCAATGGGCCCATAAACCAATTTTTTAAAATATTTTTAAATGAAAGTTCGTTTAATTTTGAAGCAATGGAGTCATTTCAAAAAAATAAATTATCGATTTTTTTTATGAAATCATAAAATCCATCTCATTTAATAAATATAGTAATAAAAAATAATTTGAAATATGTGACTTTTCATTCATAAATTTGCAAATAAACTTTCGCGCTTTCAAACACGGACTAAATTTGTGACGACACAAATTCATACTCACACAAAGACAATTCTCGCTCGCACACACACGCTTCACAACATGAAACAGTAATCTAACCTCAAATTGTGACAGCTGACAGCAAAATATACAAGAGAGAAGATTATTATTTCTTTCCATTTCTTTAAAAGTACTACTGTAGTATAAGGTATGTAAATAAACCATTTATTTAAATAAATACCAAACCAAACAATCATAGTTACAAATTAATCCGGTAGAGCTCGACTGTCGTATCCGTGAATGTGTCGTCAGCCGTTGAAATATTTGAAATTAAACGCAACTTTTAAAAAATCATATCTCTGATTCTAAAGACTTGTAAGATGTAAAACACACACCTACATATTTAATTTGACCTATTCTTTCAAGAAAAAAATAAATCAGAAAATGTTAAATGACCCCATTCGTGGTATCAAAAAATTGTTTTTTGTATAGCTGCATTTGATTTTTAAAGAAACCTATAGCTATCTTAAACTAGTTTCTGTAGTACACTACTACTACGTGTGACGTCATCTGTGGCCTGAAAATAAATTCAAATATCTCGCAAAGTAATTATTAAAAAATGTTTTTTTTATCTTAATCGTTATTTATTGAGTAGTACTTTAAGGATAAAGTGTACATTTTATTATTTTTTATTATGGTTTATGGGGCTATTGATGTACATCTTTATTGGTCAACTTTTTTAGACAACCACAGGAATTTTCGATCGTCTTTTGTTTTTGAGATACTGACTACAACTTGTTTTTCGCTTATTTTGAAAGCACCTCATATCTCGCTTATAATGAGAGGTACAGAAAAAAAGTTTAGATAATTTTTATACAGTTTTTTACGTAGAATAATCTCATCTTTTTACTTATTTTATAAGCTTTTCACCGATGTATAACAAGTCTACATTCTTTTGTTTTACACATGAATAAAACTTGAATTATTAATTTTTGGGATGAAATAAATGAAATTCAAGTGAAAGAAACATCCGATGTAACGTGTAGATAAATTCACGCTATATGAAAATTATATTTATAAAAATGAATAGAACGATGTTATATTAATATATTATAGCATATTTAGATATGTAATCCTCAATTTATAGTCTATATATATATACAGGGTGTAACACGTACACCGACCACCGCCATTATTACCTTTATTATTATAGTTACAAAAAAATACTATAGAACAAAGTTGTAGGGGACCAAAGGGGACATCCTTTCAGAGAAGAAATTTTTTTTTAAATCAGTGGTTCTCAAGTTACAACACAAAGTTATATTTTTTCAAATGGGATTCTACATATTTTTTATGCCTATTCGATAGCATATTTTTTTCTGAATTTAACCATGTATTAGTTTTATATCCTTACATAATAAAAATATTGAAAAAAATGCGATTGAAATTTAAATAAATTTTTATTTTTAATATTATTGTACAGTAGGCCATGGATGAGAAACAAGAGTGATAAATTTAAATTGAAAATTAGTAATTGTTAATTACTCCCTATAAATAATGTTCTATTTGATTTCCATTATTTTCTAAGCATGAATTGGGATTACGCGCAATACAAGCTAAAACTGCGATTTCTATTTCTTCATTGTTTCTCACGGGATGTTGCCTTTCACGTTGTTGTGAAAATGATCCATAGTTTTTCAAATTTCGTGCTAATCGCCTGATTACTAACCTCCCTGGACGCGGTTTGTTTGGATATCTCGTGGCATAAATTTTGCACGCTTGTATGGCATTTTCATTACACTCACCATAAATTAATAATAAACGATACAAATCTTCATTTGTATAAACATCAGCCATATTGTCACAAAATAATCTCAAAACACAAAGAATAACAATTTACAACAATTAGTACGCCAATTATTATTTGACAGCAGCTATATTTTGTTCTTTTGTTATTGTTTTTCATCCATAGCCTACTGTACAATAATATTAAAAATAAAAATTTATTAAAATTTCAATCGCATTTTTTTCAATATTTTTATTATATAAGGATATAAAACTAATACATGGTTGAATTCAGAAAAAATATGCTATCGAATAGGCATAAAAAATATGTAGAATCCCATTTGAAAAAATATAACTTTGTGTTGTAACTTGAGAACCACTGATTTAAAAAAAATTTTTCTTCTCTGAAAGGATGTCCCCTTTGGTCCCCTACAACTTTGTTCTATAGTATTTTTTTGTAACTATAATAATAAAGGTAATAATGGCGGTGGTCGGTGTACGTGTTACACCCTTTTAGTAATTATGTGTCTATATATAATGTCTGTTTGAAATGAGTCTGAACTTAGATTCGAAACCTGTTACGTCACAACATGGCTGTTTTTGCAACTTTTTAAAAATGTCATACTTTAAAACGATTTTATACAACAAAAAATGTAAATAAAAAATAATTTAATCATACTGAACGATAAATTAGACTATTCTTCTTGGCAAAATTAGTTCAAGCCGTTCGGATAAAATAGTTTAAAACGATGACGTCATCACATTTGACATTGCCTTACTCAGAGTGAGACGTTTGGAATCCGAACGCACCCCTCAGCCGTTGAAATATTTGAAATTAAACGCAACTTAAAAAAAAAACCTATCTCTGATTCGAAAGACTTGTAAGGTGTAAAACGTACACCTACATATTTAATTTGACATATTCTTTCAAGAAAAAAATAAATCAGAAATGTGAAATGACCCCATTATTTCAAGAAAAATGGTTTCGGGCTAAAACATACCTGTACTTTCACTTCATACTCCGAATAATAAAACTGCTCCGGAATCCTCACTACACTCATTCCAGTATTTCCATATTCCTTCAAAGCCAAAGTTTGAAACTCAGTGTCATGTTTCATCCTTCTCCAGAAGACCTTGTAATGAATTCCGTGTCCATTCTGCTCCTCTGATCTGAGAGGAGTCCAGGTGATCGTGAGGTCTCCAATCTTTCCTCCACCACCTCCAATATTGGATGGAGGGCGGTATGGACGATCTGGAGGCGTAGCGTGCTGTGGGCTAGGGGCAGATGGAACACCTACACCAAGTTCGTTGACTGCCGAAACGCGGAATTCGTACACGGACCAAGGGACAAGAACATTGTCGATTACTGCTTCCTTGCGACCCGTATAGCGATCTATTTCGTTCGCACGAACTCCTGCGGATAAATTCATGATTGTACAGAAAAGTATGATGATTTAAATTCCAATTAGGCTCTAATTCAAAGTTTAAAAATAACACTAACCGTAAGAAATGTTGAGCCAAGTATGATTCCAGTTTGTTCTTCCACTAATGATGTAACTTAAAATTGGCCTGCCATGAGTTGTTCCATCAGTCCATTGTATAGTAGCGGATGTTCTCTGGATATTATTAACATGAACTCCACCTAAATAAAAAAAAAAAATACTTAACAATTTTATAAATATACAGGATGTTAAAAAATAAGTGTCACAAATTATGAGGGCATATATAGTACTCACCAAAATGAGTAAAAAAAGCTTAATCAACATGGGTCCGATCTTCAATAGTTTCCGAGATATAAGGCAATGAAAAATTATTTTTTTCGGTGTTTACCTCTGCTATCTCGAAAACTGTAAGAGTTACGACTTTGATTAAAAGAGACATTTTGTTTACCTTGCAGGTCATCTTAGATGTGTTTCTGTTTTTCAAAAAAAATAGAATAATTGTACTAATACAAAAGTTGTGGCGACCTTGGGCAATATTTGGTTTTCAAATAACTTCGTAACTATTAAAAAGTGAAAAAAATGTTTCATATAAAATGTTATTGTTTTTTTTTTATAGTCTATTTACTGGCATAGACAAAATTTTGTTCAACCACTATCTTACTCAGTTTTTCTTCGATTCTAATACAAAATGGCCTCTTTATCAAAAACAGTTGAAGATCGGACCCATGTTGATTAAACTTTTTTTACTCATTTTGGTCAGTACTATATGCCCTCATAATAGACACTTACAAAATTGACGACACTGCAAGAGAGATATAGAAGGTCATGCATACAAACAAACCTCCCCTCGTTGTCTTGCGTCCCGTTCCCTGTTCCTATCTGTCATTGTATTCGCATCTGTTATTCAGTGTTAAACCTAATTCTTTATTGTGATGTGTACGTTGTGTTTAATAAAAATGAGTTTAAAACCAGAAGATGTGTCTGGGGCAACTTTTTTGTTTGATAATATTGAAGATCATTCGATTATTCAATTAAAACGATGGCTAGAGTGTAAAGTCTACGGCTGATGACAGGTCTTTGTTTGTACGGGGTAACCATAGCAACCTTGATTTCTATGCTTCGCCGTTAGAGGCGCTCGTGCAAATTGCAATTTTGTAAGTGTCTATTTGACACTTATTTTTTAACACCCTGTATAATATTCATTACATTTACAATTAGAAATCATAGATAACCATTGAAAGAACGAAGATAATTGAATTTAAAGTTAACACGAATACATTGAATATAATATGGAGGTTAGCAGTAGATTGACTACTGATAAGAAAATATTAATATGATAACAACCCAACACATGTTTTAAAAACGAATATGTTATTCTTTGATGTTTAAGATATTTATTAAAGAGAAAAAAAAATGAAAACTATGAGACACCACAATCATTGTTGAGAAATCATACGTAACAGGTTGCAGTCTCAAGAATAATTATATTTTTGACGCAATTACGCAAATACGCAATAATGTGTTAAGTGAACTGGAAACGTAGCAATCCACTATTCAGTGTAAAATTTAATTGACGTACGATCAGAAAAATAATTACTAATTTATTTCACTCGAAATATGGTAAATTATATAAGAAAAAAATGTGTTACATCAAATCGTAGAAAATTAAACCTTTTTTATATAAAAAGCAATGTTACCATATTACTCGGCTGGATTTTTCATTTCGATACTACTAAAGAACTGGTCATACAGAGAACTTATAATAAAAAAATAATTTAAAAAAAAGGTAAACTGTATACATATTTGGTTTTCATCAATACGGGATTCCACTCATAACAAATTTTTATATAAAATATATTCATAATTATTTCTTCCCATATAACTGTGTTTTTCAGGCAAATTTCTTTTCTATATGTTTATCTGCTGAGAGAGAAAACACGATATAATGACATTGCTCTCCACCATTGGGTTCGCTTACGTCATAAGGCGGGAAACGGTGGATACCAAATATCTGCTATTTTTTTTTCTTCCATAAAAACCCGAATTTTAAAAAAAGAAAATTTAAGGAATTTCTGAATTTAAAAGTACTATAACATAAAAAAATCAAAAAATCGTGGAATTTACCATTTGAACTAATGTAACTTAAGTAACAATATAATTTTTTAATAAGTTTAAATACGATTCACTTGATTAGATATGACACGGATAAACTACCTTAAAACTTTATGAGACGTACCTGGCGGACCTGGTGGTCCATGAATAGTCACCGCAGATTTTGAAGAAATATGACCAACAGCAGATTTCACAATACATTCATATTCACCCGCATCAGCAAATGTTGTATTTATTATGTCCAAATATCCACCATCAATTCGCTGTAACATACAAAATTTACTATAAACATTTCATGCTTCAAGACACAAGTACGTACAAGTCTTGGATTGCCTGCAACATCATAATCTCTGATTCTCATGCCATTATGAGTCCAAATATAAGCAACATCTAAAACTGCCTCTGTATCTGCTTGACAATGAAGACCTAAATTACGATGAACAGGCATTATAATTCTCGGTTGAAGATTTTCAACTAATCTTGGGCCATCTAATAAATAAAATTTCATATTAATTTTTTTTTTTTTTTAGAAAAAGTAATTAAAATACTAACGTAAAACAATAAGACGGCCCCGTGATTCGTCTATACCATAAGTATTTGATGCTGTACAAGTGTATACACCTTCATCATCTCGAGATACTGGACCTATGTGCAAATTTCCATTATCCATTATTCGACGATGACCTCCGGATCCTAAAAACAATTTCATACATTATAATAATAGGGTCATATACCATTTTTTTATTTATTTTTGTTTCTGTAAGAACAGGATGAAATAAGAATTTTAGTGTAAACGCGACTTAAAAAATTTACGTAATAAGCGAGATATACATTTTTAAAGTTTAAGAATTTGGTGCGTGACGTAGCAGGTACTGACCAGTGATCGACAAACTGTTAGTTATGGAGGGAACAAATTTTTTCATGTTTGCATAGGTGAAATATTTTTATATAAAAACCACTGAAATATATACTAACTGGAACTCGCATACTCTACCTATCAGCGTATGCTGCACTGAAGCCTCATTGAACAATAATGGCTGGTCCTGTTCGCGCACGTTCGTGCCGAACCGAACCTAGCCGAATAACTCGTATCATAGCTGATCGCTTTGTTTTCATATTATGCTTCATTTATTTAAACATGCGCCACACGAAATAATTTCCGTCTACTCACGAACTGTCTCGATGTTTGCCGACTACTCCAACAGCAGGCTTTCAATATGCTTCACAGTCACGGTTCGTACGCGCATTCCAGTTAGTATATATTTCAGTGATAAAAACTTATACGTTACATTCACGAAGAAATTATTATTAAGCATAACTAACAGAAATAATAAGCATTTTTTTCCTAATACATTATAGAACATTGAAACAGTTTGACAATATTATGACAGAAAGTATGACGGCGGATGGCACTAGTGTTTGTTTGTTTTGAAGTTTAATATTATTAATTTAATTAAAATTAAAAATTTATTTAATTATAAATACATTATTATTGTTAATATTAGCTCTGTTCGATGAGAAGTGCTTGAAGTGCAGAGCAGAATAGTGCAGTGCAGTGTAGTGTACACTAGTACAGTCTAATTCTTGTGATTTCATAAAACACACTAGTGTATATTTGGGCAAGTTTGCTGAGCTATGAGTAATCAAGCCAAGCGTAGCCAAAGGTGTAAAAGGTTAGGTTGTTTATAAACACAGTCATATCATAAAGCTGCAAAGAAGTGACTGCAGAAATGCCTGTTTTAAAGAGCATAGTGTTTGAACTAATAAACGATTCTGACGAAGATCAATCATCACTTGATTCTTCATCATATTCAGAAACAGATATATTAATTAATTCTTTATATAACAAAACAAAGAGAACGTGCATTAAAAATTATTTAGTATAGAATTAAAATGTCTGCCGAACAACATTTAGTTACCCCCACTCCTAGTCTGCACTTTCTACACCACCTCGCGAGTCAAGTCAGAAACGTGAGCACTAGTTCTTAAAATTTTTGTCATCGAACAGCCTGCCAGAAGCTGCCCGTTTCTTATAAAACACGTTAGTGTAAGAAAGTTAACACTAGGGCGGCCTAGTACATGTCATCGAACAAAGCTATTACTAGATATAATTAAACAAATTCATCAAACACAAAATTGTTAAACTTTTTGTTAGGTTATACATCAACGTGACAGTTCATAATCTTTTAAAGGTGACCGCAGCAGTCGCGCGAATCTCCTTTTTAAAATCAAAACCCTATTCAAGCAAAATTAATCTATCAACAAGTACGCGATTTGATCAAAAAGCAATATTCTCGTGATGTTTCAAAATCATCTGAGCGATTTTGAACCTTATTGCAACGTCAGAAACAGCCGAAAAAAGTCTGACTATCCATAGCTACAATAAATACAAATCATTTTATTTTTTAAATGTAAAATAAATATTAAGAAAACTATGAATCAAACTAAAACCAGTAAAGACTAAATGGTGATAAGACGGTTATTGTTATACCTATAACATTTCCATCTTTCTTCCACACAAACTTGGGCTTTGGAGCGGCTTCAGGATTGCATTTAATAGTAATATTTCCACCCTCTGCAGCATATGACTCTGATTCAAGAGGTCGTTTCTTAAAAGATGGTTTCAAAGACAAAACTCTCAGTTGTGCAGACGAATATGTCGTTTTTAGTTGATTTTGCGCCCTACACTGGTACATTCCGGGATCTTTCTCGGGATCTAAATACCTGAAAATAAAATAATGAAATGTCCAGATTATATATTCATAAAGACTTACTTTATACTGAGGACATTATCCTGTATATGATATCTATCTCTATCTTCAGGATCCAAATAATCCATACTCAGCTGGCGCCCATTTTTCCACCAGGTGTAGTTGACATCAGGTATTCCAAATGCTTCACAAGTCCACGTTAGGTCAACTTTATTATCCATGTGTTTGTCAGTGAGTGGAATTGTAAAATTAGGCTCAGCCTGAATATTAAGATGAACGCTGTTTTCTATTGAGTTACGGTCGTTGGTAGTGCGACAAACGTATTCACCTTGATCTTCAACTTGAACGCGAGGAATGATTAAAACGCGATTGTAACTCATTTGGTACGAACCACGAGGGAGGTTACTACCACGGCGAGTCCAGTTGTATGATGGTACAGGGCTAAAAATGACAAATAAAAATTATATTCCACCTATTTATCTGTATCTCTCTTTTTGGACGATTACGTCACTAGAAATTTTCGATATCTTTATTAAGTTTTTTCTCGGGTATATTTCTACCGTGCGGGCGTTTACTAGGCGTCTCCTCACGGGCACTCATTGCTGGCGTGGAGAATGCACCACAGGAGTCACTTTTGTGCCATTTAAAATTCGAAATATTTGGCGTCGGTCGGGATCGAACCCGGTTCCCCACGTTCGCGACCAGACACTAAGACACGCGGCCACGGGACCCCAAAGAGGAGTCCACATTAATTTATCAAAAATAACAAAAAATCATGGATATCTCTGTTAAGTGGTAGCCCTCTCTCTCTTACGGTTATGACATCACAAGCCTTTTCCAAAAACTTGACTATTATTCCTCGTATTAACTTGTGTTAAAAATTAATAAATTGATGTCTATCTATTAATATTAGCTTTGTTCGATGACATGTACTAGGCCGCCCTAGCGTTAACTTTCTTAAACTAACATGTTTTATGAGAAACAGGCAGCTTCTGGCAGGCTGTTCGATGACAAAAATTTTAAGAACTAGTGCTCATGTTTCTGACCTGACTCGCGAGGTGGTGTAGAAAGTGCAGACTAGGAGTGGGAGAAACTCAATGTTGTTCGGTACACATTTTAATTCTATCTTATCTACACATCTGTTTATTAACCTAAATTTTTTAATGCACGTTCTCTTTATTTTGTTATATAAAGAATTAATTAATATATCTGTCTCTGAATCTGATGAAGAATCAAGTGATGATTGATCTTCGTCAGAATCGTTTATTAGTTCAAACACTATGCTCTTTAAAACAGACATTTCTGCAGTCACTTCTTTGCAGCTTTATGATATGACTGTGTTTATAAACAACCTAACCTTTTACACCTTTGGCTACGCTTGGCTTGATTAGTCACAGCTGAGCAAACTTGCCCAAATATACACTAGTGTGTTTTATGAAACCACAAGAATTAGACTGTACTAGTGTACACTACACTGCACTGCACTATTCTGCTCTGCACTTCAAGCACTTCTCATCGAACAGAGCTATTATATCCACATTAATATAAAAATATCATAAAATGGGGGATTCCACGATTTTTTGATTTTATTATAAATTCAAAAATATCCTAATTTTTATTTTTTTTAAATTTGGCTTATGATAGAAAAAAAAAATGGCAAATATTTGGTAGCCACCGTTTCCCGCCTTATGACGTAAGCGAACCCAGTGGTGGAGAGCAACAGCATTATATCGTGCTTTCTCTCTCAGCGGCTGCAGTTACCAGAGGTTCTAAAACATTTGTCGATGTTGTGCGACTAAGGTTATATTATATCGCTTTATATTTGAAAATTTCATTTTGTTCTTATTTTCTTTTCTTTTAATTATCTTAAATTTAGTATATTGTAGTTATAGTTTATTAGTATTTAACTATTTGAAAAAATAATAGCGTGTAGCCGCATAACCAAATACTCCAGTGGAACAGTCTGGCAGTTACTGATTTTATGATGGGAACGCCTACTTACAGTGTCAGCCAATAAAAGAGAGCCGGGTTCGGTAACGTCATCAAGACCGGCAAAATCCACCCGTTTTGAAAGTATACAATATATTTTAGCATTTACAAAAAAAAGTGATAAAATATATAGACAAGAAATTTGCGTCAATAACACAATTATATGACATATACTTTAAATCTAAGTTGGGAAGAAATGTAATACAAAAATTAAAACTTACTATCCAAAAGCCACACATTCTAAGCGTACTTCTTGTCCTGCAACAGGTGCCTCTGGATATGCTTTTGGGAAATTATTTGCAAACTTTAGCTGCTGGTAATTAGCTAAAATACTCAAATAATCAACAAACTAGCAAAGCATGGCTGCAGAACTAAACTTACAATGCGGATTTACTCTAAGAGGGAAAAATGGTCCATTTCGACCAGTATCTGATACCTTTGACTGCACATTGCAACTGTAGTTGCCTCGGTCTATAGTTTCTAAAGCTGAGAAATACAAGGCACCATCAAATGACACAAACACTCTTTTATCTTCTTCAACTAGATTTGGGAAATAGTCACGAGCCCAGTAATATTTTACTCCTGGAATATATATTAAAGATTAATTCATATTTTTTTATTGTTATATTACAGTAAATATACCCGGAAAATATTGTGGAGGATCACAGTACAGCGATTTTCCCCAATTTTGATCTCCAGATTCAGCAGATCTCTTCAAATTAAATTCTAAAATGTATCCGAAATTCAAATTTACACTTTCGGAAATAATTGACCCAAATTTATTTGAAGCTTTGCAATGATAGGAGCCTCTGTCTCGTTTCTGTATATCAAAAATGAAAATTATTTATTATTACAAACATTTAATTTTGTTAACAGCACACCTGTTCAGGATTGTTTATAATTAACATTCCTCCACTAATTGTATAACGACTATCAGATAAAGGATCAATTCTTCTAGCAACTAATCTGTCATTTTCATAATCTTCTCTGAACCAATCATAAGTTGGAGTTGGGTACCCTCCAGCAAGGCAGCTGAAAAGAACATCTTTAGTAATATTTGAATAAAGCGCGAATGCAAAATTTAAAGAAAACAACGTATAGACTTTAAATTCATATTTGTTTAACATGAGACATTTGGAAACCACTCCTTAAATTTTAAACTCGGCCTTATTCAAGCTCGCATACAGGATGTTAATTAAAAAGCGGGCCATAAGTGTTTAACATGAGAAATCAGATTTCCCTTGCGCAAAACTTCCCATTTAATTTTAGACAAAAAAAAGTTTCAAATAAATGTTGTTAACAATTAAATTCTACACCCAAATCACTAATCAGATTTTATTTTACATGCTTAGTAACCTTTAAAAATAAATTTGAAATAGCCATGGAATTTAAACAAAATTACAAAGAAATGCATATCACCTAAATTATTTAGTTCATTTCTCATATTTTCATTCACCACTCCTACACGGTTGAAAATAGAATAACGGACGATAAAAGTCTGAATTCAGCATAAAATTCTCTTTCTTTTTTTGTCACACATGATTTTTTACTTCAAACGGCTGTAACTCAAGATCCGATGATGTAAAAAAAAATCATGCGTAACATAAAAAGAAAGAGAATTTCATGCTGAATATAGACTTGCATCGTCCGTTATTCTATCTTTAACCGTGTATAAGTGGTGCATGAAAATATGAAATAAATAAATAATCCTGTTCATTTTTCATATTTTCATGCACCGCTCACCACGGTTAAAGATAGAACAACGGACGATGACAGTCTATATTCAGCATGAAATTCTCTTTCTTTTCATGTCAGGCATGATTTTCTTACTTCATCGGATCTCGAGTTACAGACGTTTGAAGTTACATGATTATTCTTCGAAATTTTATGTATTTTCAGTAATACAAAATTTCGATGAAAAATTATGTAACTTCCAACGTCTATAACTCGAGATCCGAGGAAGTAAAAACATCGTACCTGACATGAAAAAAAAGAGAATTTTATGCTGAATATAGACTTTCATCGTCCTTTATTCTATCTTTAACCGTGTATGAGTGGTGCATGAAAATATGAAATAAAAAATAATTTAGTTCATTTTTAAGTATTTTCTATTTTTATTTAAATATGAACTAATAAAATGTACTATCACAAACACTAAATTTGTTTAGGGTTAATGCCCCCATTATACGATGTGCGCATAATGTCCATTAGCATTATGAGACATAAATAAAGCGACTGCACCCTTATTGTGCGTGATACGAGATAATCATGCATACATAAAAATATAATTTAGGTTAATACAGATTTAAAATGTTTTAAAATGATTATTTTCGTAAATAAAATAATATGCAATTACCTCAAAGATATGTCGTTGAAAATTGATCGTTTTGATAAATCGAAAGTTCTATCAACAGGTTGTTTAATAAAATAAGGCCCACGTGGTATTTCTTCTGGATTATCAACTTCTACTCCGTATGTATAGGTCCGTTCATCAACAACAAGGTACTGCAATCGGTCAACTGCTGCTTCACAAATGTACAATAATGGTTCATCACCACGAACTTGTTCAAAGCCCCATCGCATTAACTGATTGGAAAAACTACACACAAATATTAGAATATAAACAAAACTTGATATTAATATCTTCCCACCTGTAAACTAAGTAATCCTTGTTGTACATATCAAAATCATCTGGAACTGGGAGAAAAGCATTCTCCATATTCAATAACTGGGAACCATCGACTGGATTATTCCAGTATCCTGCACTTTGTTGATGAGCTGCAGTATACCATCGCCTGTGCTGTGGGTCTTGCCAATTTAATTGATGCACTAAGAAACCATGCTCTTCCAAAGTATTTACAGCTACTAAATCGGACTCATACGCCTATTAGATTTTCGTATTAGTATATATTTTTTTCTGAATATTAACATAAACTTACCTGACAAATTTTTCTAGCTTCGTTGTACGCTCTGAGGGGTGACTTTATAAGTCGGTAACATGATTCTTGAAATTGTATCCAATGTTCAGGACAATGCAGTCTGTCGTATAATTCATTGTTTTCATTTACGTTGTACGATTGTGGAACAACAAACACCAGCATCAGGGAAAATATAATTGATGCTGGCCACATCGTGATATCTAGATATAAACATTAAAATAAACACTCTTAAATTCAAATATATTATCTGTTTTAGGTTACTTATAAAATAAGTCTATATATGTTTATATTTTATCAGTAAATTTATTAAAACAATATTAAAAATAAGCGACTTTAAATTATAAATAATGGGGAGTGGCTATCTGTCGTAAGTGATATGTTTTCTTCGCTTGTTTACTAATTAATATTTCACATTAACACTACAAATACAAAACAAAATATTCTTTTATGTATATATAGAAAATTACTTACTTTTTGTATCATACGAGTGGTAAAATAAAATAAACTGTTATAAATTAGAAAACATTAAAAGTTTAAAAGTATGCGTCACTCACAATTAACGCATGAATCAAACACCATGCGTAAGCGTCTATATTCATGCCTTAAGCACCATCAGCCTTGTTTACAATAGTCAGTAGTCAAGTTACTTTACTTCAAGACTCTGTAATTTAATTTATTTGAATCATGGAGTTATATTTGAAATGGCGTCGATTGAATTGTTGCGAGTTGGAATTTATATAACAACTCAAATTGTAAACGAATTTATTTTTTTAAAAAGTGAGCCGTTGCGGGACGTCTAGCAGATGTGAAACATCGAAATTTTTTAAACGAGACAAACTTAACCCAAGTAACTTGTATAATGTGAACGAGGCTTTAGCTTTGTTTACGACTAAACCAGAGGCGTAACAAAAGAAAATTCAATGCGGAAATTTTACTATTTTTTATTTTTACTTATTTATATTTAACTAGTTTAACATATAACTTGAAAATAAAATTTCATAACAAAATTGTAAACATATATCACACTCAATGTAACAATGAACATATTGTTGTTTCTTTAAATAATTTCGTATTACATATACATGAGATGCATTAATAAATATGTATCTAAAATTATGAAGACGATTAATAGGATAACACTATATATACGAAAAAGTGTATAGACAATGTATAAATATGACTGAATACACAATTGTAGTATTGAAATGTATTGTGTAGGCCACGTTTTTAGAGCACATGGCAACCTGTTTGCTTGTTTAATAGTAGATATCATAAGACATTGTACGGTTTGTTAAAAACATCTATGGTTAAATAAAAAAATGTTCTATCAAAATGTGCTCATAAGTATTATGCATTAAGGGGTTTCAACTACACGATAACTGTGCAATTATTTTAAAATTAGTGTCTAAAACATTAATTTTTTCTACTGTCGGCTAATAAAAGAGATGCATATACGGAAGAGTAGTAGCATTAGATTTTTAAAAATAAAAAGAAGACACTAATACGTATACTGATACAAATTCTGTGAATTAAGCAGCCAAAATAATAGTATCACCGAAACCCAAAAGATCGCAATGACAACATTCACAGTCTTATTTATGAGGGGTGGAAATTTGGGTTTCTTTGTCCACTTAAGTGAGAGGCGTTTCATATATTTATGGCGATCCTTTGGATTTTGAGGAGACAGATACTCTTGTTACAGTTATAAAAAAAATTGATACTTTTTTTATTTATAAAAATTGTACATCAACATTTATTTTTCGAATGAAAATTGTGAACCGCCTATTACAAATATATATAAGCACGGGGTGAAGTTAGCTGCTGCAGCTGACGTCATTCTGTAAAAATAAATCACCTAAAAGTCATAAATCTTATATATAGCTTTATATGAACTAGATATGAGAAACCCTATGCTGTACAATGCAATCTACGGAACGCTTAGGATCGAGAGAGATGCAAATATAAATATTGTTAAGAGGAAGGAGGATAATAAAAAAATTGGCGTAGAATCAGATGTGCGCATACTCCAGATTTGAAAGAAATGTAAGGCAGTGGCGTATCAGGAAAGTATTCTGTAGGGGGTGTACTGTTTGAATAACGTTCACAGCACCAACGCAGAAACACAGACCACACAATAGGGCACCTGCACCTACGTCACAACATGGCGGATGATCAGCTGATCTCGGGCAACCAAGCTTCAGTTTAATATTGCGTCTTATGCAGCGAATGTGTTTTCTGTACAAGAAATTCAGTTTTTCCTAAATTTATACGTGCTATTTTAAAATGTAATTAGCCATAATTAAAGATAAGTGTATGAATTATTTACTAGTAAAACAAAGCAGTCCTATTTATAAATATATTTCAAAAAATATTAAATTGAAATAAGTAGCTTGAAGCATCAGGTTGTATTATATTCATTTGAGTTTGTATAAGTTTTTTTTATGTGTATTTTTAAATGAAAACATGAATATTGAAATTAAAATAAATTGAATTATTAGATTTTTTAATTTATAAAGAAAATTAAATTTATATATATATACCTTCGAGTTCATTTTTCTTATTGTCATATTGTGTATTTTTATTGTATATAAATGAGCTTAAGTTTATACGTTAAAAATTTATCTTTGGAAGCCAAAGTACGTTAAATCGATAAATTTAAGTGGATACATAATGTGGATCCTTATACATTGACATTTTTTTGACGAGGATTATAAATGCCTTTTAAAAATCAATATGCAATCAATAATAACCTATCTAATTTTTAAACCTTTGTGAGAAAAAGACACAAATATATATATTTTTTCTGTTACTAAAAAAACTTCATTCAAAATTTGTAATTCTGTCATTTAAAAAATATTTTTTCATGTTTTTTATATATATTATTAAAGAAAATTACATATATTTAAACATTCATACAATATGTTCCTATCCGATTATGTTTAAATTCTTTTATATGCAATAAAAGTATACACAAAAAAATAGGATTGGGTTAGTTTAATTTAATAACCTGGAACTCATTAAATAATAAGAATGACCTGACTTATTTTTCACGGAAAACACTCCTCATATACTCACTTTTACACACTCTAATCAGTTTTTCCCAAATAAAACAATAAGTGCCGTAAAAACACAATAAAAGCTTACGGCACGATATTTCTCCGTAAGACACAATGCAAACTGAAGGTTTGGTTGACCAAGATCAGCTGGTGGCCGCCATGTTGAAACGTCACGTGCAGGTGACCTATAAAGCAGCAAGCCGACAGCCCCAAGCCCAGCGAGCAAAACACTCGGCACGTTCCTTAGTGCCGCACATGCTCAGTATGAATATTACGCCAATATATCTATCTCTCTCAATCCTAAGCGTTCCCGGCATCTCGTATCTAGTTCATATTATGCTAAATTATCTAAGCTAAAAGTATATTTGTGTATTTCAGCTGTCTCAATTTGCAGTCGCAGAAAAAATATATAATGTGACTTGTTTTATAAACTCTTTAGACACTCGTTTTATTTAAGTTTAAGGTGACAGCTGGCGATAATTTTGATTTTTAGTACATAGTTACATTTCATTCCGCTAGTGTCTCTGATTACAGACACGGTACTCTGACCTAATTAAATTCGTACAGAAGGCGTCATAAAATATTACCTTGATTTTTATAATTACAACAGCAATATTTCATGATTATTTTGCCAATATTAACTTAAACTCTTATTTTTGTTAGTTCCATTATTATTGACTACTTAATACATAATTTGTATCTTGAAACTTTACAATTGCGATTACTTCAAATTATATGAATACAAAAGAAAATACTTTTTAAACTAAGCTTCTCAAATATAATCAATAAATTTTAAGGTAAAAATAAAATTAAATTATTTGGCACCTAAAATTTGAAAAATATTTGTAAAAAATTCACGTTTCAGCTTCGTCTTCCCGGAACAAATAAGTTGACCAATATGCTAAATTAAACATTGCGAACACCAGTGGAAATGTAATCCTGGAAATGACGTCTATTCGTTTAGAACGTGTGGGGAACTTGGATAGCCAGGTTCGACAACAGTTCTCTCGTGCCATGTGCATGTGAATTTCGCACTGTCGGCCAGTCATATGTTTCTAAAAAAAAAAAAACAACTTTTTAAGGATTGTCTACTTTGGGATCTTAAAAACTATGAGATATGGGATCTGTTATTTTATAGCAGAAACTGTAGAGAGCGTTCAGAATTCAAAGTTGTATGCAAAACAGATTTTATATTTTTAGTTTCTTCACAATTTTAAATAGAAATTTCAAAATTTCTGTTAATGGGGATTCCACGATTTTTTGATTATTTAATGTTACAGTATTTTTTAATTCAAAAATTCCCTAATTTTTCTTTTTTTTTAATTTGTCTTCTTATGGTAGAAAAAAAATGGCAAATATTTGGTATCCACCGTTTCCCGCCTTATGACGTAAGCGAACCCAGTGGTGGAGAGCAATGGCATTATATCGTGCTTTCTCTTTCAATTGCTGCTGTCTTGGCAGCTGTTATCAGAGGTTCTAAACCATTGTCAATGTTGTGCGGCTAAGGTTATATCGCTTTATATTAGAAAATTTCACTTTATTCTTATTTTCTTTTCTTTTACTTATCTTAAATTTAGTATATTGCAGTTATAGTTTATTAGTATTAAGTATTTGTAAAAACAATAGCTTGTAGCCGCATGACCACCATAACCAAATACTCCAGTGGAACAGCCTGACAGTCACTGGTTTGATGATGGGAACACCTACTTACATGGTCGGCCAATAAAAGAGAGCCGGGTTCGGTAGCGTCATCAAGCCCGGAAAAATCCTCGCGTTTTGAAAGTGTGTAATATATTTTCGCATTTATAAAAAAAAAATGTTAAAACATAGAAAAGAAATTTGCGTCAATAATACAGTTATATGGGAAGAAATAATTATGTATATAATTTATATTAAAAAAAAATCGATATGAGTGGAATCCCCTAATAGGCTCTTCAACCAATTTTTTTTTAATTTATTTTTCGAAAATAGACGTTAATATATGAATATTTTTCATATTTTCATCTGTATTGTGATATAATTAAGCCTGTAATTAATTGGAAAAGATTCCATACAAAATTGAAATTTAGGGTGTGACATCATACCGCCTGATGACAGAACAACGCCGCCCGTGTAGAATTGCGGAACTATTCAGTTAAACTTTTAAACATTTAAACAAGTTGACACATGAAAGCTGATGTTTTTACGTTGTGAATTGTTTGATATTCGTATTTATGTGTAAAGTTGTATTTAAATATTCTAATATAATATTAAGAAACAGTGACAGAACAGATGACTAAATGCAAACGCCAATATTATGCGCGCGCAATCTCTCTGTCACAAGTCGGTATGACGTCACAGTCGAATTGGAGGTAAAAAAATCTACTTTTAATAATTAATTACAGGCGCAACACATATTTTTTAAATAAAGTGTTATATTTTTCGACATTGTTTTTAAGCGTATTATTGAAAATTAGTACCAAATATGCTAAATTTTAATGTGGTTGAAGAGCCTATTAGTTTTTTCTTAGATTTCTTTTGTTTTTATAAAATAAGCCTCTCTTGTACAGTATGTTCAGAAAAAAACCTAATTCGGAGTAGGCTATGAACACAGAAACGCATGTCTGATCATTATTCAATTCAAAAGTCAAGTTGTCAAAATTGATCGTGAAATGTAATACTAAAGAGAAAATAAAGAAGGATACAGAATATCGCCATTCACCGTTTTATTTCTATTTCTAAAATAAAATAAAAATATTCAAGAAGAAAAGCTTTGATTTCTTTAGATAACATTTTTGACAATATCTCGCGTGAAACTGACATACGTTTTTTTGTTCATAGCCTACTTCGAGTTAGGATTTTTTTGAACATACTGTATTAGGGACAGAATTTATGGCACGACTACGCATATACCTATTAACTAATATATTGCGGATCCTTTGCTTTTCTTGAAGGAAACACTGTGAAATGGAAATATCATTTCTGCATGAGTCTATCTCACACAAACACCCAACCGCGAATTATGCGCATGCTTGGAAACCTTGACTACTATTGGCTAACGAGGAAATCATGATCCCTTTTTGCGAATCACAGAGTTCTGTTTATTAACGACAAGCGCAAGAAATTTTTAATTTAAATTTGAGAAATTAAACAATGTACCTACTATTTATTTTGTATGTAAATTCTTGAATATAAATATTAGTAATAATAAAAAACATTGACATATTCTAGTGCTAAATTTGAATTAAATAATTTACTTTGTTGTACTGTAAAAATAATAGGAATACAATCTGGTCAGGATTAATTTATTTAGGTGACAATAAATTACTGTATGAAACACAAAGCAAATACTTTCGAAGTGCAACTACAAACAGAAATGAAATCAAACGTCAAAGTCAAACCATGTGCTCGCTGCATCACCAGGGCAGCGTTCCAAAACCAAGAATACCGAATTTTGGCGTAGAGTATGATGTGTTGGGTTATGGAACGAATGAGAGTTTTGTTGAAGTACAAAATTGAAACTAAATTAAAAATAATTTTATAAAACTAACAAAACTACTTATAATTACAACATTAATGTCAAGCCCGTAATAAAAGCGCTTTTATGGAGCACTCTCCTCAATATAATATGAAAGTACGCTCCATAAAAGCGCTTTTATTATAAAAGTATGCTCGTAATACACGCCAACGTATTTACTTATGGTTATTTTCAACCAAAAGCATGTTTTCTTCCTCAAGAAGGCAAATTACTTTCATATGTTCAGAATCGTGAGTATCTACGTTTGAAAATATTGTGGAATCATTTCTATACCCTCCTCGTTAGTAGAGTAAGTAGAACATAACTTTGGAGTAAACTCTGGCTGTTTTGGAACAGGTAAACTCGGGGAGTAAGGTTATTAGTTTTGAAACGACTTTGAATAATTTCGTACTCTTAAGAGTAGGATTTTGGAACGCAGCCCAGCCAGCGACGCTGTCAGCGTTAGCCAACAGTAGTCAAGATTTCCGAGCATGCGTATAATTGCCTGTTGGGTGTTTGTGAGAGATAGACTTATGCAGAAATGATATTTCCATTTCACAGTGTTTCCTTCACCTACTCTTAAGGGAAAGATACGAGCATTAGCAATATATTAGTTAATAAGTATATGCGACTACGTATAACACTCGCTATACTAAATTTGAATATACGCACCACAGCGTAAGCTGTATTATTGCTCCGTGATGCAATTTCCATAAACTGCAACTCCATCTTTTGGTGTACTTTTGATTTCTTCTGTTTATCCGTTCTGGAAGCATAATTAACTAGCGCGAACTCTAAAAGCGCACCGAAGACAAACGTTAGACACACTCCTGTCCACACGTCGATAGCCTTGATGTAAGACACCGGCGGCAGTGAAGAGTTGATACCCGAGGTCTGTGTGGCCATCGTGAGCAGCGTGGTCACGCCCAGCGACACGCGAGCTGGTACTGCGCCTTGATCCAGCCAGAACGAGACCCAAGACACGATTACCAGCATACAGCAAGGGATGTAGATCTGAATAAGGTAGTAGCTAAATTCACGTTTAAACTGGAGGTCCACCTGCAGATGTTTTTATTTCAAGTATAACACTACCGTTCATACCAAATAAACAAAACATAAATACAGGGTGTTTCAAAGAAAGTGTCAATTTTTAAGGGCATATAGTATTGACTAAATAGACACAAAATTGCAATTTGCACGAGCGCCTCTAACGGCGAAGCATAGAAATCAAGGTTGCTATGGTTACCCCGTACAAACAAAGACTTGTCATCAGCTGTAGACTTTACACTCTAGCCATCGTTTTAGTTGAATAATCGAATGATCTTCAATATTATCAAACAAAAAAGTTGCCCCAGACATATCTTCTGGTTTTAAACTCATTTTTATTAAACACAACGTACACATCACAATAAAGAATTAGGTTTAACACTGAATAACAGATGCGAATACAATGACAGATAGAAACAGGGAACGGGACGCAAGACAACGAGGGGAGGTTTGTTTGTATGCATGACCTTCTATATCTCTCTTGCAGTGACGTCAATTTTGTAAGTGTCTATTGAGTAAAATAAGCTTAATCAACATGGGTCTGATCTTCAATAGTTTCCGAGATATGAGGCAGTGAAAAATGAATTTTTACGAAGTTTACCTCTGCTATCTTGAAAACTATAAGAGTTACGCCTTTAATTAAATAAGACTTTTTCTTTACCTTTCAGATGTCATCTTAGATGTGCTTTTGTTTTTTCAAAAAAAAAATCAAATAATGGGGTATGTGACCATAATCGAATTTCAATATATGTCATAATATATAAAAACAAACCTCTATAGCTTCTCATTATAATAATAAAAACTAAACATTAGTTTGTAATAATATTGTTATTAGCAATTTAATGTTTTGGAGAAGGGATCTGTGACGTCAGTAGGGTAGAATGGTAGAAGACAGTTAGACTGAGATAGATATGTTGTGATAGGTTATGGAAAGGCGAACGTGACAGCTGCTGTCACTTTCGCCTACCACAATATATCTATCTCAGTCTAACTGTCTTCTTCTATCATTCTACCCTACTGACGTCACAGATGCCTTCTCCAAAGTTTTAATAATTATTTTCTCGTAAACTACGAATCATTAATCAATTTAAAAAAATACGGGTATTTTATTTTTTGGTCTAGTATCATATATGTAAAAATCAAAATTTAGTCATATACCCCATTGTACTAAGTTAAATGTTGTGGCGACCTTGGCCAATATTTAATTTTCAGTAACTATTAGAAATTGAGAAAAATGTTTCATTTTATTGTTTTTTTATAGTCTATTTACTAACAAAATTTTGTTCGACCACTATCATTGTCAGTTTTTCTTAGATTTTTGATTTATCTCAGAAACAGTTGAAGATCAGACCTATTAATAAAATTAAAAATTACCCCTAACTTTAAAATTAAATGAAAAAATAAGCTAGATACATATTTCGAAAACAAAGTTCTTATCTTCAGTAAAAATTACGTAAAATTGTATTAAAGAAATAAAGGGAAAGTAGGATTACTCAACATATAATAAACCATGCTAGAGGTCCTAAGAACCGTTTTATCTGAGAGTAGATTAGGATTACTCAACATGTGAACCATGCCAGAGGTCATAAAAAAATCACACCTATGTAGATTAAGCTTCCTTTACTCATTTTTGTCAGTACTATATGTCCTTCATTTTTTTACACTTTTTTTGAAACAGCCTGTATACCTGATGTCTACTTAAAATATGTTATATAGGATGAGTCTGGGAAGATTCTATTACTTTTAATAAAAAAGTTAAAAGGGGAGCATCTTCCCAGACTCATCCCGTGTAGGTAATAGAATTTTAATTTTTTTATTTTGATGTATGTATAGCATTGTATTCCCTAAATAACAGATTTCAAGTAGACAGCCGATATGTATGTATATCACCAGATCTTGTATCAATAAGATTAATTATTACTATTGTTATAAAATACTTGACATTTGACATAAAAATTACTTGCTACCTTACCTTCAAACAGCTATACTCTCCCGTATTTGTTTTACTATTACAGTAATCGGTAAGGAACTTCTCTAAAGTAAACCTCGGTAAATGAAGATTCTTTACCACTTGAACTGGATCTCCTTCTTTCCAAAGGAATACTAAATCATCAGTCGTCCATCCATCTGAAAATATTAAATTTAAAAAAATATGCCTACAAAAATTTGATGTATACATACAACTTGCCATACGCAGTGAGCAAACTTGTTGGTCCAGAGGATATAATTTTAAATTCATTGGACAGGACAGTGTTAAAGATATTCTAAAATACAGAATAACCTTTAAAACAAAAATCAAATGATGTAGTAAAAACTTTCATTTCAGTTGCGATACGATATAGGGCGCGGAGTGCATACTCAACGTCCGAATATTCAAAACTAGAATATTAAAAATCAGAATATTCAAAAGCAGAATATGCATACACAAAATCATTCAAATCCCGAATATTCAAACACAGAATCGCGCATTGCCCGAAAGCGTATCAGCAGAACCATCGCTAACCAAAGTAAATATAATCTAACGTTTACTCCTCCTGGCCCCGCCCACATACTCGGTTTATGAATCATTCGGGCAAAGCGCTTTCTGGCGATGCACGTTTCGGTTCTTGAATATTCGGGATTTAAATGATTCTGTGCGTGCATATTCAGGTGTTAAGTATTCTGATTTTGAATATTCGGATGTTAAAGGCTTTCCCTAGGGCGCGGGCAGACACGTGACTCAAGCGACCTTGAAATGCTTAAAATTAGTTGAGGGGTCATTTCACATTTTTTGATTTATTTTTTTCTTGAAAAAATAGGTCAAATTAAACATGTATGTGTATGTTTTACATCTTACAAGTCTTTAGAATCAGAGATATGATTTTTTAAAAGTTGCGTTTAATTTCAAATATTTCAACGGCTGACGACACATATTCACGGATACGACAGTCGAGCTCTACCGGTTTAATTTAGAACTATGATTATTTGGTTTGGTATTTATTTAAATAAATGGTTTATTTACATGCCTTATACTGCACTAGTACTTTTAAAGAAATAGAAAGTAATAATAATCTTCTCTCTTGTATATTTTGTTGTCAGCTATCACACTTTTAGGTTAGGTTACTGTTTCTGGTTGTGAAGCGTGTGTGTGAGAGAAAATTGTCTTTGTGTGAGTATGAATTTGTGTCGTCACAAATTTAGTCCGTGTTTAAAAGCGCGAAAGTTTATTAGCAAATTTATGAATGAAAAGTTGCATATTTCAAATTATTTTCTATTACTATATTTATTAAATGAGATGGGTTTCATGATTTTATAAAAAAAATCGACAATTATTTTTTTTTTAAATGACCCCATTTTATTTTGCTTTTACAATTTTTTTCAAATTGACAAGTGCACAAAAATCAGCTGATTCCAATCATTTCAAAGGCGCTCGAGTTACGTTGCTCACGCCCTATAATTATTTTTTGCGTCAAAAAAAAAATAATAAAAATTCTATGTTATTTATAAATGTATTATATAGTTAATTTGTAACATTCAGAAACGGGAAAGAATCAATTATTAAACTCCGAAGAAATATTTCTGTGAAAAATTCATAGACTCACCGGGATTTGAACCCAGGACCTTTATAATTTTCTGCTACTATACATAGAAAAGTCCTGAGTTCAAATCCCGATAAAGTATATAATTTATTCATAAAAATCTTTCTTCGGTATTAAAATAGGGGATTCCACTCATATCGAATTTTTATATAAATTATATACATAATTAATTCTTCCCATGCTAAAATATATTACATACTTTCAAAACGCGCGGATTTTTCCGGGCTTGATGACGCTACCGAACCCGGCTCTCTTTTATTGGCCGACACTGGAAGTGGGCGTTCCCATCAGCAAACCAGTGAATGCCAGACTGTTCCACTAAGTATTTCGTTATGGTGGTTATGCGGCTACACGCTATTATTTTTACAAATCCTTAAATTCTAATATACTATAATTGACAAAATACTAAATTTAAGATAAATAATAGAAAAGAAAATAAGAACAAAATGAAATTTTCAAATATAAAGCGATATAACCTTAGCCGCACAACATGGTTTAGAACCTCTGGATAACGGCAACCGCTGAGAGAGAAAGAACGATATAATGCCATTGCTTTCCACCACTGGGTTCGCTTACGTCGTAAGGCGGGAACCGGTGGATACCAAATATTTGCCATTTTTTTTTTCATCCATAAGGAGACGAATTTTAAAAAAGGAAAATTAGGGAATTTCTGAATTTAAAAATACTATAACATATAAAAAAAATCAAAAAATCGTGGAGAATTCCCCATTATATTTTAACATTTTTTTAAACATAAAAAAGTGAATCTTCTTTCTGAATAATTTAATTAAATTCGTTTTGTGTTTTTATTTAATCGATAAATATTATTATATAGCACAAACACGCTTTCTCCCCACTTCAATAACTTGGGTAGGCCTATTCTAATTAAATGTACTAATATATCAAGTTACCTAATACTATAAAGGACAGATCCATATGGAAAAATTCGGATATAAACATTCGGCATTATAATATTATGAAAATGACCTTTCTTCTCATTCGAGAAAAACAAATCTGGCATCCATACTTTCTTTGCTTCGGTTAAAGTCAAATACTTCAATCTTCCACCAAGATCATTAAACTTCAACCGTTCATCTAACCACTGTTCTCGGAAGGTAAATTG
Source organism: Ophonus ardosiacus (assembly GCA_943142095.1). Taxonomy (NCBI): domain Eukaryota; kingdom Metazoa; phylum Arthropoda; class Insecta; order Coleoptera; family Carabidae; genus Ophonus; species Ophonus ardosiacus. Next base: position 42,217,764 of record OW964833.1, on the reverse strand, counting down.
TACACTGTATTCCTGAAAAAAATATAATTACTACGAGAATAAAATTGTAAGTAAACAATGCAAAACATAAAGACAGAACATGCTTCAAATAACACAGTAAAAATCCTGGAAATATAGAAACGGAGAGAGAGCAGTGTGTATGTGTACAGACAGGAAATCCAAACAGACATCGACGTTAGTCTACGATGTACGAAAATCATTCACTGTACAAACGAACAACTTACCATTGTTACGTCATCTATTTTTGATATACTTCTTACAAATATGTTGACACGGACTATTGCTGGACCATCTAATATTTAAAAAGAAAATGTTAGTCTATAATCATAAAAGCTGCTTGATCCGATTCTGTTTATCATTCGTGTTTTCTTAATAAATCAAAAGTAAAACTGCTATATGATATTACAATATGGTCATGTCATATATGTAAAAGAGCCATTCCAAATAACTAAGTTGAAATTATGCTACTGTATATAACTCAGTGCAAATTTAATAATTAGAAATTTGTTCTTACCTGTACCGTTTAATCCAGATGGTCTAATTCGTGCATCGTAGCGGCCAGGCCCTAAAATTTGGTCTAGCACTTCTTTCTCTTTTTCTCGAAAATTAATTTTTGCAAAACTATAACTAAAATTTAGTTTTATAAATTTAAATTATAGATAGCGAAGCAAATAGATTTAATTTATACGTACCATATAAAAGATGTTAATAATAAGAATTTATATTTATACATTTTTAATTAAGATGTAAAATATATAAAATATTCACTTTCTTTAACTCATTTTATCGTGTGCTTTTTAATTTTTTCATCAATTTTAAAATACCGCGAATATAATAAATGTTGTACTCCATCATAACTCCAGTTTTATTGATTGCGATATACTGTTATTATAGTTTAATAAATCAACAGTAGTTGCATAAAAATACATTAACACATGCATACAAATGTTTAATATATAAATTTTAAATACGATAACTACATTTTACCATTAAATTAGATTCCAAACATTTTTATATAAATTTTTCTCGATTTAATACTGACTAAGCTGCAGCCATCTATTGTACAAATACAATATTAAATTTAAAATTGCAAATATTACTAAAAAAGAGTAATAAAAATTATCGCAAGGTGCAGTTTTATTCTACGAAATAACGTAATTGAAATATGTTTACGCTATCATTATAATGTAACTACTTAAAAAATGAGAATAGTACGCAACGTATGTAATGCCATCTAGTACGTCAAAAATTATGATACGCATGCACCTCATTCAACCAACTTTCGACCACAAATCGACAATGGATATCCAAACAAATGGCAGTTGTTACAATGATCGTGCGATGTTTTTTGACGTGAATTATTCTTAATCAGTGTTGTATTTTGTTATAGTGTTCTCTTCAATATAAAAATATTTTTAATGCACTTTAAATTATAAAAATAACTTCATAATGTCAGGTGAATCAGATATGGACTATTCTGATAATGATTGTGATGATGAATATGATTACTACAATACTGGCGAAGATTGTGATATAGAACAAGTAGATCCTAGTAAAACGGATCCAGAATATTTTTCTTATGAATGTTTAAGTGAGGAAGAAGTTGAACGGTTGTTAAATGAATCTGTTGAAATTTTAAGTAATAACCTTCAGATCACACCATCACTTGCAAAAGTGAGTTTTTAAAGCTCTTGTATTGAAAATGTTGAATGTTCTTAATAAAATTCACATAGGTTCTACTTCATTCTCATAATTGGGCTATTCAAGACATCATACGAAAATACAGAGACAATGCAAGCCAGTTGTTAGTAATGTCTAGAGTAAAACCTCCACATACGCCTTACGTAAACTCGGCTCGCTGCTTAACTTGTCCAGTTTGTGTTACCCCCCAAATCAGCGAACAGTTTAGTAGCCTTTCATGTGGACATTTGTTTTGCAAGGAGTGTTGGAAAATGCATTTTGAAGTTCAAATTGCTCAGGTATAAGTTAAAGTATGATTTAGCAAGCAGAAATTTATATCGTTCATCTGTAGGGCATATCGACAGCAATTAGTTGCATGGCCCAAGATTGTGAAGTGTTGGTTCCTGAAGATTTTGTGCTGACGTTACTGACGAGAACAGCTTTAAGAGATAAATATCAACAGTTCACTTTTCAGGATTATGTCAAGTCTCATCCTCAGTTGAGATTTTGTCCTGGACCCAATTGTCAAGTTGTGGTTTATTCTAAGGAGCCCAAAGCCAAACGAGCCGTCTGTTCACATTGCAAAACTATCTTTTGCTTCAAGTAAGATTTTCAGAGATACCTAATATTCTTTTTCAATTTTCTGCGGAGCTGCCAAAAACCCCAGTCGGTGTTTTTGGGTTTTATTGGGCTTTATTAGATATTTGTTACGAACTTAATGTTATTACAATCTTTTTTATTAATTATACATTATAAATTAAATTTCACATTCAAAGATATGTTCTTTTACACACAAATTCGAACGGAATTAGAAAAAACCTAGTATATCATTCGTTGTAAAATCGTGTTTTTATATTTTGCGTTCATAATGAAGTCATTACGAAATACGAAATTCAATTGCGTTTCGAAAGAGCCTTCATTTCGGTACGCAATTTTTTGTTTTAGAAGGTTGCTACTAGGTGACATTTACTTAAATTTTCAAACGGCATAAATCAAATTAACATGAACTTTCAACTAATTGAATAAATGGCAATCCGATGTTATCAATTACAACATTACACACACAAGTTTCTCTAAATGAACTCGGTTTAATACACACTTGTGCAACGCCGTATAATTGACGTTTACAGCTACCGATACCTAATTTTATTCCACTATTTATTTAATCAAAGTAAATAAGCCATTTTTTTTAAAGAACAAGGAAAATTTTCCGGTCTCCCCATTCAAATCTAGGCCTCCTGTCGCCCGAGAATAAAATTTTTGGCCGTCCTAGGCGCTCGTGCCCATTCCTGTTAGTATTACACTTCGTGGTTAAAATAGCAGTTTTTTAAAAAATATTTTAATATATAGAAGACGCAAAATATAAAAAATAGTAATGGTCTCATGTTATAAAACTTTTTCGCACTTATTATTTAGAAAACTCGCCAGGACTAGTTTTCTAAATTTTGACGCATGCGAAAAAACAGGTCTTATAAAATTCGTTCGTTAATATATTATTTTGCGTATTGCGTCTTCATGTCTAGGTCAAAAAACACCATAATTTTATAATTAAACTCATAAATAACTAATCTGGGTTTTATTGTTTTTTTTTTTTGTGAAAATAAGATAAGCTCTAATTTTTTACTACACTGTACCCGCTCATGTATAAACGTAATTAATTATCAAGCATAATTCGTCGGCTGACTATTGGAATGTACCATGTCCACAAATATTACTTTCTTTAAAATTTTATTTTAAAGAACGGATAATTAATACACATGTTGAATTTTTTTTATTTGTATAGTTTCATTTTCCTTGACTTCGTACGAAATTTGTAAATTAATATAAAAAAAAAACAATAAAAAGACTTTTTGTACCATGTCCACACTTTTTATTATTATTTTTAATGTACTATGTCCAGAAGCACGGAACAGAATCATGAATTCTTATTGGTTCTGGACTTGATTCAAAACAATTCTTAGTGTTTGTCATTTTAAGGGACATGGTACAAAACTATAAGTCTGTTTAAAGTACATGAAGCACTGAATTTGATGTTCTTTCTACTGGCCATGGTACAAAAAAATACTGGGAAATCGAATTTGAATATTTTCCTTTTTTTTCAAAAAGTGTACTTGGTACATTTCAATAATCAGCCGACGAATTGGTATCGTTGTTTATATCACACATCTTCATTTTCTAAAAAATGTTCCATCCTGTTTATAAATTAAATGTACACAGGTGTGGTACGGATTACCACGCACCGACAGATTGTCTCGTGATAAAGAAGTGGCTAACAAAGTGTGCAGACGATAGTGAGACTGCGAATTACATCAGTGCACATACTAAGGACTGCCCAAAGTGCCACATTTGCATCGAGAAGAACGGCGGTTGCAATCACATGCAGTGCTACAACTGCAAGCACGATTTCTGCTGGATGTGTCTTGGCGATTGGAAGGCACATGGATCAGAATACTACGAGTGCTCCAGATATAAAGATAATCCTAATATTGCTCATGAAAGTGTTCACGCACAGGTAGGGGTACGAAATATGTCTATTTTTACAATGAAACAGATAGGGCTCTATTCTGTTTCATCAAAAAAATTATTATTATACCATTTATTTTCTGTAGGCCCGTGAAGCTTTGAAAAAGTACTTGCATTACTACGAACGCTGGGAAAACCATTCGAAATCATTAAAGCTCGAAGAGCAAACTCTTGAAGCTTTAAAAACCCGCATCAACCAAAAAGTAATGAACGCTTTGGGTACATGGATCGACTGGCAGTATTTGTTCACCGCTGCAACTTTGCTCGCGAAATGTCGCTATACTCTCCAATACACGTACCCTTATGCTTACTTTATGGAGCCTGGACCACGCAAAGAACTTTTCGAGTATCAACAGGCGCAACTCGAAGCGGAAATCGAGAACTTGTCCTGGAAAATAGAAAGAGCAGAGACGACCGATAGAGGCGATCTAGAGAACCAGATGGACATAGCAGAAAAACGACGAACAACATTGTTAAAAGATTTTTTAGATGTGTGATATTTTGATTTTCTATAGAGGCTTATCATTGCACATTTCACGTTTGTGTTGTGACAGTGCATGTGTCTTCAAATAAATTAAAATGTATAAAAGATGATTTATATATTTATATGCAAATGTGCATAATTTATCGACTCAAAAATAACAGAAATATTCTGATTAGAAGAAAATATTTTAGAATTTGTTAATAAAATAAAACAACTAGAATATGAGGGGGGACTTTTATGTATCTACCTAGCCACATCAAAATAAGTGACAATCACAATTTTTCGCTGTCAAGTTGTGACATTTGTCTGCTTACCTCGTTTAGTTCTAATAAAAAGAAAAATAAGTGCAGTGAAGATGCTTTATATACTCGTAAAGTTCTTGGAAAAAAATGGGTATGGATCAAAAAATCCATAAATTTAAATTGTCCATAGAGAAGATGTGCTGTCATATTTCATTGTAAAATTTTGGTGTAAGCAATTTTGACTGGTCCGATTATCGATTGAAGTTAATTGAAAGTGCGGAACATTTACTGAAGAAAGAAAACCAAGGAAAAAATCAAAGAAGATTTTAATGAAGTGAGATATCAACTAAATAAAATATTACTTTTCATTTATAAATCATTTTTCATTACACAAAAATCTCCCCTCTTATATTTGGGACATATTACTAGAGTTAGAATTTAGTTTTTTGTTTGAAGTTATAGGATTTTATTTTGTTTTGTTTCATAAAAGTTGTTCTATTTTATTAAAAATATTCTGAGTAACTGGTACCTTTCAATCGTTGTTTCTAGTAAGTGTAGTATTTTAAATTTGTAACTTTATATACGGTTTTGTAAAAAAAAATTATGGATTTCAATATGCGCATCTAAATTGTAACTGCATTTAACAAACATATCAAAAATATTTTTGAGGCGTAGGATTCAGTTTCAGTATTTTTGACTTAGATATATTGTGATGTACTGGAAATTTTAGTTTAGCAAGTAGGTACTTTCGTAATGAACTAAACGCGTCATTATGGATTTAATTTTTTAACATGATATAAACTTTTAATTTAATTTATTTGTCATGATGCGGCTAATAAGTAAGGAAGTAAAGATATTTGATGAAATGTTAAAGGCAAACCAATGTTAATAAACTATAATTCTCTATCTATTTGACATTGGCATTAGTTATAATTGCTTTTGTACCTAAAAAGTTGGCAACCGTTTATTATAATAAAATATGTATTGTTCATTTCAATAAATTTCATACTACGTGACATGTATTTTATATCACATTCATGGATGATTTTCGACATTTTTATGTAATTAATAAAATTAATCAATTATGTTAATGGTGAATACGTTACGATAGATTATAGATTTTTAAAGTCAAATAAATACGTACATTAAACATTTTATATTTTATTCAATATAATTTAAATATTTTTAAGTAATTTTTAATGTTTTATTTGTCAATATATATATATATTAATTATTTATTATTTACAAATTATATAAAAATGTATTACAATTTTAGCGATGAAAATATTTTGCAATGTCACAACTTACCGGTAAAGTAAAGTTAAATCATTTATTTACATGTAATAACTAAATATCTACTAACAATAATTATTTATTTACACAATCTTAAAATATTAAGTATAAAATTACGAAGAATGAAAATTCGAATAAATCTAAAATATATTTTTGTATCTAAGTATAAATTAACATAAATAACTATTAATTTACCGGTATGACCTAATTTTAAAATATATACAATAGAACCTCGATAATCGAGGAAAAACTATTCACAAGGTATGTATGTATAAAGTTATAGGTGAAAATTTAAAAAGCCGAAAAGTTAACTTGTTAGTTTAATGACATTTTAAACATTTATTATCTTCTTCAGATCAAACGTAACAAAGTGTTCGGATTATCGAGGCTCTATTAGAAATATAAATCCTGGACATCTGTATATACAACACCATAAATGTGCAATAATTAATGTTACACAAAAATTCGAAATATGGCAAAAATAATATTTACAAATATTAAAAGGTTGTTCAATTATTTAGTTAATTTAAAATTTTGGAGCATTGTTTCTATCACAGTTTTTCAAATGCTAGTAAATTTGTTTGCAATAACAATAAAATATAACCACATTTCGACTTTTGGTAGTAACTAAAACGTTTATTTAAAATATAATCTGATTTTTTGATTACTTACAATTATTTATTTACAAATCAAAGCAAAAAATCACATTAATGAATCAGTGCTATACTGAAATCGGTCATAGACACGACAATTTAACATTAAAAATTAACAATGTACAAAATGTCACATATTTTATTTATAACCCCAAATAGTAGTAATTTCGTAACGTATTTTTTACTACGGCTACATTTTTATTTGAACAGCGATTAGATGAAAGTAATTTTACAGCTCATACTAGCGTGCGTATAACCTATTAGCACGAGAATATTTAGTTTTTTTTTAATACTATACCAGTTCAAATATTCAAACATAAGTAACGATTATTTGTTATGGACAACTGATATTTTCGTTTTAGCGAAACTAGTCTAAATTTTGAAATTCAAGATAAATTTGTTTTAAAGTGAATCGTTATCTTATAAATTTAAAAATAAGTTAAATATTAGCTGTCATTCGGTATCTGCTTTGCTTGCTACGGTTTCGAACTTAGACCAGGAATAGAGAAGAGGCAAGACATATTCACGCGTATGTTTCCAAATCATCTGAGCGATAAAATACAAAATTTGTTTCATAAATGTAAAATAAATGAGAGCGTTCACGCCAAACTTTTGCAGGTGGCAGCACAGCTGTTCACATAATTTTGTGAAAGTTGACATTTTACAGTTTTAGTTTTATGATTTTTTTTGAACCTTTAATTCGCAGGTTCGCGTTTGCGCAGTATAAAGCATACCGCATGTGAAGTGAAATGTAGTAAACAAGCATTTTTTAAGTTTTCGGTTTTTGGAAATGAATGTCATATTTTATTTCTGCATTCCTTTACACAGCAATAAGACATTTTGTTTGGTTATATAATATACAAATGTCAGATTGACATTGAATGATAAAAAATCTGGAGGGGATAAATGTGTTAGGAACTACAGCGCCATTAGTTCCTTACTAAACGCTCTCATACTAAGAAAACTATGAATCAAACTAAAAACATCAGTAACGACTGAAGGTGAGTTTATACTCGAAAATTTAAGAATAAAAAATAAGAATAGTGATAAAGTTAAAACAGTTATAAAGTATAAGTCGGTTTATGCTGCAGAAATAAGAATAAGGAATAAGCCAAAGTTCGTTAACTTCTAACTTTACAACTTATTCTTATTTCTGTTAGCGAAGTGCGCATGTGTGACAAGTGTCAAATATTTCTAACAAACAAACAAAATATTTGGACATATATATATATCAGTGAAGGCGAAACATAGTAAGACTTATCTGTTATGGGTCATATTTTGATCGGAACAATAAAAAGGGAATGCCTACTGCACTGTCCAGACAGAGCCGCAAAAAAATTAGTGAACTATCGCATATGCGCAGAGTGGCCACTTCTCGAATAGAACCTAAAAACTGCTGTCTACCAATGGGGTCATTTCAAAAAAGAAAAATTGTCGTTTTTTTTTTATAAAATCATGAAATCCATCTCATTTAATATAATAATAGAAAATAATTTGAAATATGCTTTTCATTCATAAATTTGCTAATAAACTTTCGCGGGTGTAAACAGACTAAATTTGTGACGTCACTGTTTCATACACACACACACAGACAATTTTCTCACACAATAATACACATTTACGCTTCACAATATGAAACAGTAATCTAACCTAAAATTGTGACAGCTGTCAGCAAAATATCCAAGAGAGATTATTATTACTTTCTATTTCTTTAAAAATACTAGTGCAGTATAAAGTATGTAATTAAACCATGTATTTAAATAAATACAAAACCAAACAATCATAGTTGCAAATTAAACCGGTAGAGCTCGACTGTCGTATCCGTGAAACTTTGTCGTGAGCAGTTGAAATATTTGAAATTAAACGCAACTTTTAAAAAATCATATCTCTGATTCTAAAGACGTAAGATGTAAAACATACACCTACATATTTAATTTGACTTATTCTTTCAAGAAAAAATAAATCAGAATATTTGAAATGACCCCATTATGAATTGTCAGTTAGGTATTGTTATAATTTATTTTTTTTTTGGAAAAAAAACAAAACAATAATTAACTGAGAATTCCTTATTGATAGACAGTGGTTTTTAGGTAGATTTGAGAAGTGGCCGCTAGATTCCGTCTGGTCCAGGTGCGACAGTTCATTAATATTTTTGCGGCTCTGTCTGGACAGTGCAGTAGACACTTCCATAATTTTTTTTTTTTTATCAAACTAACGCTGCTATCAACATAAGAATAATAAATGTAACTACTTTTCACTAACCTAAAAAATCTAATATCACTAATTTTATTCTTACGCTTATTTTTGTAACTAGCAGCATAAACACCACTTATCTTTATGTCTAAAATTATTCTTATTCTTAAATTTTTGAGCTTAAACCCACCTTAAATGGTGATAAGACATCAAAAACTAATTTTTCTGTTGTACACGTATATAACATTTCTGGCCGAGAATCGCTAAGATGATTTTGAATCTTTTTACGGCGAAATACGTAGCATGTTTCTCTACTATTCCTGGTCTAAGGTTTCGAACGTCTGACAAGAGGACGAATACTTGAACTGAAATAAGTAGTAAATGCACGATATTCTCTGCCTTAAATTCATTTGTCCAAACGTCAATCTGTATACTTCATGTTGTTGTATACAGTGTTCCCGGATAAAACGACCAAACTTAAAATATAAATTGAGGAACTCGAAACAATAATTATCTCTTGGAGATATTGAAATACGAAAATAATACAAACAAGAACGATGAAATTCTACATGAAACTAATGTTGCGTATTTAAAAAATATACCCATTAATTAGTAAAAATGAAATCTTTTCCTGCTTGCAAAATAATAGCGGCCTCCTCTTCTTCATCGTCAAGGCACTGCGCTTCTATAGTCTCGTATTGTTTGAGAAGTTCAACTTGATCACATATTATTTTATCCTGGCCAGATGCATCGTCGGATGCAAGCTTGTCGCCGCAGCAGCGCTGCTTATGCTTCAGCAAGCTCACTTTTTGTACATAACCTTTGTTACACACGTCACACACAAACTTTTTTATGTTGTTATGCATCATTTCATGCTTACGAAGGTTGCTCTGTTGGGTAAAAGCCTGAAAACAAATTTCGCAGGTGTATGGCTTAATTCCCTCGTGTAGATGCTCGTGTTTTTGAAGGTTTGACCGCTGGGTGAAACGTTTATCACAGTAGGAGCAACCGAATGGCTTTTCACCTAAAAATAAAACATTTACAAATTTTCATTTAATATAAATATTATGAAGTTCGTTAGCTTCGAACCCACTACCCTTAACCTAAGAAAAAAAAGAAAAAAAAAACATTACCACCATGCCACGAAACCTTCTTTCTTTTCTTCATTCTGTTACAGAGGATAATAACGATTTTTTTTATATGATATAGTGTTTTTAAAATCATAAATTCAATAATTTTCCTTTTTTTAAATTCAGCTTCTATTGGAAGAAAAAAAATGGCAAATATTTAATTTCCATCGTTTCCCGCCTTATGACGTAAGCGAGCCAGTGCTGGAGAGCAAATGGCATTATATCGTGTTTTCTCTCGCAGCAGCTGCTGTCTTGGCTGCTATAACCAGAGGTTCTAAACCATTTGTCAATGTTATATCGCTTTATATTTGAAAATTTTATTTCTTCTTTTTTCTTTCCTTTTACTTATCTTAAATTTAGTATATTGCAGTTATAGTATATTATTATATAAGTATCTGTAAAAATAATAGCATGTAGCCGCAATAATCACAAAATACTCCAGTGGGAACGCCCACTAACAGTGTCGACCAATAAAAAAGTCGGGTTTGGTAGCGTCATTAAGCCCGAAAAAATCCAAGCATTTGAAAGTGTTTAAATATTTTAGCATTTTATATTTTTAGCATTTATTTTAGGTTTTATCATTAGTATATTGTATAAATTTTTACAAAAAGGTATGCCCAATTTTTAGAAATATATTAAGCGGTTCGACGGGACAGTAACTTTGTGCACGCTTATGATCCTAATGGATCCGAGTGTAAACAAGACAGGAACTGAAACGAACAGCAACTGCACAGATCAACTGCCACTATAAAAAAGGCTGCGTAGCTTTAAAACTTATTTGGGCAACTGTTATATGTTATTATAGGTGCATTCTTTTTACACACAATCTCAGTTCATCTCAGCTCACCTCAGTTGTCTCAGTAATTTTGACAGTTCTATTTGTCCCAACTGAGATGAGATGAAGTGAGGCGGATTCCTCCCCCCTTGCCGATACTGAGCTACCTGGGGATCTTTTTTCAGTGTTATTTTTTATTTAAAAATGAATATTTAAGAAAGTGTTAATGTTGATGATTTAATATTGATAAGTGAAATTGTATTTCTTTACTTCTAAATTTAATAAATAAATTGAATTGTTTTACAATGTTATTTGCAATGAAAATTCGTACGATGTAGATTTATTCTTTGACATTTCATTGTCTTAGTGTGTCCACCTTGTCAGATATTTAAAATAAATTCGAAAACAAAATGAAAATGTCAACATACTGATAAATAAAACATATGATAAACAGAGAAAGATAATAGGTATTCCGTTCTTTCTCTAAATTGTGTTCTATTTGTTAAGCAACTATCTCAACTCACCTCACTTCAATCTCATCTCATTTTGAGAACAAGTGAGGTGAGATATTGGTAAAAAGAATGCAGCTATTATAGACAGAGATTTGTGTAACATATTTTCAATATGTACTATACTAAAATAAAAAGAAACATGTGGCTTCAAATATTTTACATTCGAATTTACTCTGGATTATTACGCAAAAAAAACATTAAGAAAATTAATTAATATTTTACTACATAGTTGTTCCTTCGAAATGATCTTTAGGACAAAAGTTTATTAGATTTTTTTTTATATTTTACTGTAAAATAGCAGTTTAATTGTTTCGTGCAATTAGAAACAGTCTGCATAGATAGGGAGATCTAAAGATATAAAGCAAAAACGAAACAAGTACATACCTGTATGTAGTCTCATGTGTTTGCTAAGATTAGCTTGTTGTGTGAAACCTCGTGCACAAAGAAAACATACAAATGGACGTTCCCCGGTATGGATTATTAAATGCTTTTTCATATTTGCTCGTTGAGAAAAACGTTTATTGCAATGTGGACATTCGAATGGTCGTTCGCCTGAAATTACATTAAATTAAACTTGGGTGTTAATAAAAGAAATAGAAGTATATGATATTATGAACACAAACGCAGCAAAAATGTATACTTAAACAAAAATATTTATAAACAGCATGCGTTAAATAAGTGAGGAGCTTTCCACTACCGTACCTGTATGAGTTCGAACATGTTTCCATAAATTACTTTGTTGGGAAAAATATTTATCACATATTTGGCATTGAAATGGTCTTTCTCCAGTATGTATACGTAAATGCCTTTTTAAACTTGCTGGTGTGTTGAATGCTTTACCACAAAACGAACAATTATTCCTAATTTGGTCCACTTGATCAACAATATATGATACAATTCCAGATTTTACTTCTTGGGGTCGGTTTAGATCTTCATAGTTGTGATCATGTAGTAAAGTTTCAGAAATACTTGCATCATCTTCAGTGGTAATATTTTCTACAATTGTTTCATTTGCTACGTCGTCTATTACCTTAAAAATTACTGTTTGTTTAATAAAGCACATTAAGTAAAGTTAAACAATAACAAAAAAGAAAAACATCAGTATTTGTTATTTATGTTGTACTTTACAAACAAAAAACAATGACGGGATTACAGTTCAATTGAATTAAGAGAAATTAGTAAAAAATAGTGGAAGTATATGCTTAATAATGAATATTAATAAAAATAAAATGATATAATTAAAATACCTTGAAAATAAGGTCAGGAATATGAATTCAATATATATTATTTTGATTGGCGACTGAAAGACCGACTATAAATATATAAAGAATACAGAGTTAGGAGGAGGTCCATACTATCAATGAAATAAAGAAATTCAAAGAGCGGAGGCGTAGCTATCATTCCAGCACTGCAATTCTCAAACAGTTATTTGAACATAAATGCCTTGCCTCAAACTTAATAATTTAAATTCCAGTTATAAGGCATGTAGACTTATAGTGTTATAATATTCATTTATTTTTTATAAATTTAGAAAGAGCATATATTTCAATATTAGGTTCACGATGAAAACTTATATTCATGACGTCACATTTATATTTTCAAACGAGGGACCGTAACTCGCTTATTAATAGGATTTTTAAACTAGATTTTCACTAATAGTCTTAGTTTTACTTATACTTTTATATAATTATAAAATGGGGATGAGGCATAATAGTTCGTCCTAAGAGCAATAACCAAGTTTCATACTTCTTAATTTGTACGTAGCTAAAAATGAAATTTTGTTTTAATGGTAATAAATGTAATAAAGAATAACCACTTTTCTATATTCAATATAGATTTTGCCATACATTAAACGATAAAGAAAGAATGAAACGTATTTTAATTTAAAACTTCAACATAAAACTGATTAGGACGAACTAGTATGACGAGGTGCTTGTAAAAGAACTCTTACTGCTTGGTATTTGTCTGGATCTTGCAAACTATCTAGTGGATCAATTATTCCACTAAAAGGTAAAACTAGAACTTCTGCAGACTCTATACTCATTTGTGAAGCATCTTGAATACTAGGTTGGCCATCTATTAAGACAGATCCATCATTTTCTATTTTAATAAATGGGAAATAGCACATAGGTTCTGGATCCGATTCACAGTTTTCCTGAAAGATAGGCCGTTAGCATTGATATATATACCAATATATAACAAAGTATATTACATTCCTAACCTCATAAATATCGGAAGTGTTCTCTTCACTCATTTTACGAATTGATATTAACAATTGCTATAAAACAAATGTTTATAATCATTGATATATGAAATAATAGGTTATATACTTTATTTACAAATCTCCATGCAGATAAATATTGTTTTATGATTAACTATTATAATATCACATTTTAATACATAAATATTTGAATCTTGTCACTATATCACAGTATTTTCATATTTAAGGAGAAAGAAAAAGAACTGTTAAGAAGAATGAAAATAATCAGAAAGTGTCTTCTTACTTTTCGATTCTTCTTGATTGCGCTTAGACTTACTGCATAGTTACTTTAAAGCTAAAAATGGCTAAACGTACGTAGCCATTTTGTTTCAGATGATTCATCTGAAATTGTCATAATTGCTTAATATACATGCTGCAATAAATATGTATATAGGTACTACAAATAAGATTTATACATTTAAAATTAAATTCTAGTAAAATTTAATTCTTTTTAAAAATAAATTTATTAAGTTACTTTTGTAGTAGGGCTATGTTCAGATTAAAGTTGAACCGAGGGAAAATTACGTCATATGAAGTTGTAAGAATATCACAAAGTTGAACGTTAATTAAATTTCAGCAGATTTGTTCTTTGTGGACAGAATTTAATATAGTTTTTTTTATTTATAGCATCGTTGGTGATAATTATGTTATTATGAGTAATTTTTGATGATTATAGTACTTTATCATTTTTTCTTTTTGTATCGGGGCAAAAGTCATATAAATTTTTGATAACATTTCTGTGTAGTGGTGAAAATGAAGATGATTGTTTTAATTTTAATAATTATAACATTATTTTCAATAACATATGCTCAAAATTATACATATGATACAAAATATATAACAGTCCCTGTTGATCATTTTAGGTAAGTTGCAATTATTTAACTAGAATGTTAATAAACAAGTATATTTTTGTTTTAGTTTTGCTAATAATGCGACATTCCAACTTCGGTATTTGGTTCAAAAAGGTCATTGGCAAGAAAATGCTCCGATATTTTTTTACACAGGAAATGAAGGAGACATTGAATTATTTGCTCAAAATACAGGGTTTATGTGGGAAATTGCTCCCGATTTTTCGGCTATGATTGTTTTTGCAGAACATAGGTACTTTTAAAATGTTAAAATGAAAGTTAGAAAAATTATATTGCCTTCTTTTAGATATTACGGGAAATCACTACCGTTTGGCAATAAATCGTACTCTGATCCTCAACATTTAGGATATTTAACTTCTTCTCAAGCTTTAGCGGATTACGTTTATTTGATTAACTTTTTACAATCAGACAATTCGAAAAAAAGTCCAGTAATCGCATTTGGCGGCTCTTACGGAGGGATGCTGTCGGCTTGGTTGAGAATGAAGTATCCTCATGTAGTTGCAGGGGCTATTGCATCGTCAGCTCCAATATTGCAGTTTGATGGACTAACTCCTTGTGAGGTGTACAGCAGAATTGTAACATCAGACTTTGCAGTAGCGGGGACTAACTGTGCTGAATTTATTAGAAAATCATGGAAACAAATTCGGTAAAAATATTTAAAATTGTAAATTATTTAAAAGATAGACGAATTATAAAAAAATATATTATGATGCCCACATACAACTTTGACCTCATAATTCGAAAACTAACAGTGATTAAAAAAAATCAGCATGACTTTCAAGAAAAAAAAAATTTGTAAAATTTTCTCGCATTTCACATTTGGAAGTTATTTGCAAAAATTTAGTTTTTTATGTCTAGTGATCTAGTTTTTGATATCTCAATATGGGTCAATTTATCTCGACTGTTTATATATTAAATCAATTTTTGTTTTATAATTTAAAAAAAAATATATTTACATTTATGTGGTAATAGTTTTTAACGTACAACAAAATATTACATCTTACATACGAGGGTTACGTTAGAATTGTTGAGAATAAGACACATGTGGTTCATATTTTTTAGAATTTAATTTTAAATATGTTCAAAATATTCTTTCATAATAATACATTTTACAATTTTTTCCTTTTGCTTCTCAAAAGCTCCGAACAAACCTTCTTTAAGAACGTGTCCAAATAATCTTGAATTGCAAAATTCCAAAAAATAATCAAAAGTCGCCAAATCAGATGAGTATGGCGGGTGTTTTATTACTTTTTATGCTTTTTATACTATATCTTTTTTCCAAAAACTGTAGAAAATATTCTGTGGTTCATTCACTTACAACAATATTTTAAAGAAAATTTTAATTAGGTTTTAACTTAACTTTCGCAACTTAAATTCAAATGACAGATAAATAAATGTTTAAAATGATGGTGCAAATTTGGTTTTCCACGACCAACCTGATTTTCTTACTCTTAATAAGTCTAGCGTGACTCTCATTTATTACTCAGGGACCTGAAACTGAACCCGAACCTGAACCGAAAATCTGCATTTTTGACGAATCTAAATCCGAACCAAACATTTATTTGTCAAGGTCAATAAATCTGAACCGAATTTAAACCGTTTTAAATTCAGATTCGGTTCTGATATACAGGGTGTAACAGAAATAAGTACATTAAATTTAACCAATGAAAGAACTCGATAAGAGCGACAATATTTCTTAGTAACTTTTTTCGAACTTTTATTTTTTGGAAAAAAATATTTCCAATTTCGAGACCTACTGGTGAAAAAGAAAAAAGACATTGACGAACTCGTTGAGAGCAACAATATTCCTTAGTAACATCTTTTTGAATTTTTTTTTTAGTATTTTTAGGCAAGTAATGATTTTTTTTACAAAACTTTGAAGATTTTTAACACAATATCTAGATTTACAAAAAAAGTTACTAAGAAATATTGTTACTCCCGACGAGTTCTGTCACTCATTAAATTTAATGTACTTATTCCCTGTGTATTTAAAAATTGTAAATTCAAATTAAATTATTAATATGATTTTGAAAATAATAAATATTACCATATTTTGTGCTTGTGCTCTGAACCGAAATTCGAACCCAAAACAGATGAATCGTTATAATAACCAAAACTGAACCTGAACCGATATTTATTTCCTGAACCATGAATACGTTTCGGTTCAGGTCCCTGTTTTTTACAACAAATTATTATAAAAATTTTATCCAGAATATTTTTTTTTATTATTTTAGCGATATTGGGTCTACAGATGCAGGCAAGGCATGGTTGTCATCCGAATGGGTTCTGTGTAATCCAATGAAAACCCAAGGAAATCTAAACGATTTCATTTCTTTCTTAACTGACATCTATGGAAATTTAGCTATGATCAACTATCCATATTCTACTAATTTCTTAGCTCCAGTTCCTGGACATCCTATTAAAGTTTTGTGCAGTAAACTCCACAACCTCACTATGACTGGAAAAGCTCTAGTTACTACATTAAAAAAGGCAGTTTCTATTTATACCAACTATACTGGAAGTACCAAATGTTTGGATATAAAATCTGCGGCTTCTTCCAGTTTAGGTGATAGAGGCTGGGATTTTCAGGTAATTTAGTCATCAGTAATTAAATGTTGTTTTTTATTTCTACTGATGTTATAGGAGTTTTACATAACATTATGTAATCTTTTAATTTTTGGGAATGGCATTATATTTTTGATAAATTTACCTTGTTGTGGATCGTGGTCTATATTTCTTTTATAATGAATTAAAACAGTCATATTAGTTTTAATGAGAACCAATTTTTCAGTAATTAATATAAGTGGATATTAATTGGATAATAATTATCGTTGCATGCACGTGTATAACATAATTTTACACATCAAATTGATAATTGTGTGTTCTACTTTCTTTATTTATTTTTTTCTGAAAATAGCTCTTGCTAGAATCATAAATATTAAATTTTAAGATGTTTTTAATTTATTTAAGCAAAATGTAATTTTTCAAAAATTAATACGATTTTTAAATTTGGCGGGTGTGATGTAGGTTTCATGTGTACAGCGTCATCTACAAATGAAAACAACTTACAATGGGAGCAGGTCTCAGACCAAACATAAATTAGACTTCGCATTCAACCATTTGTTGTGAAGTACGAACCTAAATGGGCGTGCCGAGCTATCTAGCGTCGTTCATGAAATGCGGGTTGCATTTGCAATAGTTTGAAAGTGACCTCAAAGTGACAGCAGCTGTCATTTTGTAACCTATTAAGTGATTTGAAAAAGAAAAATTATATTTACAATGACGTTTTAAATAATTATATTTTACCGCACCTAACCTTACAAAATCACTTTCGCACGTAAAATAATAATAACAAACTAGGCAAGCAACACGCTATACAAAACAAACACCTCGTTCCCTCCTAACCCCTCCTATCACCACTTAACCCCCTCACCAAGGAAGGAATGGCTTCACAACAAACCATTGCGCAGTATAGGGAATGCGGCGTCTAATTATGTTTGGTCTGAGGAGCAGGCGGTGGTGACATAGAGGAACTACAGCGCCACCTAGCTAATAACTTTCTGAAATTATGTAATAAAATTTGTGCACTTTAGTATGCATGCGCTAACCCAAAATACTCATAATTGAAGAATCCGGTATTAAAAGTGACAAATATTTACTTAAAACTATCTTGTATTCGGATTCTTTTAAATAATGCGTTCTTGAAATGGTCTTATAGTTTACCAAAGGATGAAAGAAGAAGAGAATAATAAAATTTAAATCCAAATATAAAACATGTATTTGTTTGTGGAAATAATTTTGAGAAAAATGAATTTTTAGTAAAAATTATAATAATTAACATGGGCCGCGTCAGCACCTCTCATTGCTGGCATCGCTGACCACCGAAGTTTGCCGAACACAATGGATGGACGAATGTGATTGGTCCAGCAATTGCATTCGGCAATCATCGGCGCTCAGCGGTGCTCATCGCTGCCAGCGCTGCTGGGGTGCCGAACGCGCCCATTGTTTTATGTGGATTTGACTTTATAATGGGGTCCTATACCATAGTCATATTTTAACTATCTTAAATAAGGAGACGAAAATATACATAAATTAATGAGTATTAGTGAAAAAAATTCTTTAAATATTGACTAGGTCACAAACTACAAGCGATTGAAGCTGATTACTAATTGCGTATCACGCGTTATATACCAAGAATTTGATTGGTCGCCTGATTTTAAAAATGAGATTCGCGCGTCTGCAGCGGTCACCTTTAATAGAATATGAAATGTCATGTTGTTCTATAACCTAACAAAACATTTAACAATTTTGTGTTTGATGAATTTGTTTAATTATAACATCTAGTAATATTAACAATAATAATATATTTATAATTAAATCAATTTGTAATCTTATTTAAATTAATAATAATATTAATTAAATTAATATTGAAACTTCAAAGCAGGCAAATACTAGCGCCATCCGTCGTCATACTTTCTGTAATAATATTGTCAAACTGTTTCAATGTTCTATAATTTATTATGAAAAAAATGCTTATTATTTATGCTATTTATACTTAAAAATAATTTCTTCATGAATATAACGTATAAGTTTTTATATAAAAACATTTCAGCTATGCAAACATGAAAAAAATTGTTCCCTTTATAGCTAACAGTTTGTCCCATTGTTTGTCGATCACTTGTCAGTACCTGCTACGTCACGCACCAAATTCTTAAACTTTAAAAATTCATATCTCGCTTATTACGTAAAATTTTTAAGTCGCGTTTGCACTAAAATTCTTATTTTATCCTATTCTTACAGAAAAAAAAAAAATAAAAGAAAAATGGTATAGGACCCCATTGTACTTTTACGTCAAAAACACAATAAAAAATTGTAACTATCAGTGAAGTCATTCAAAACTATCGGCGGCAACAGTTCATAGGTAGGATGCTGCCATCTACGTTGACCTTTGCCCGCCTGCTCCCATTAATGTTTAATTTTTTTTTTTTCAATAAAACTCATTGTAGTAGAATACCCCATTTTAAAATGTATAAATAAAGGTCTCATTATATTTCTTCAATTTAGGCCTGTACAGAAATGGTAATGCCTATGTGCTCTGATGGAGAAATTGATATGTTCGAGAAAAATATCTGGGATTTTCAAACATACTCTGACGAATGCTACAAGAAGTGGTCGGTGCGTCCTGAACGACGCTTGGCCATCTACGAATATGGTGGACGTGATATTAGTTCTGCCTCTAACATAGTGTTCAGCAATGGATTGCTAGATCCATGGACTGCTGGTGGGGTACTTCACAACATGTCGCCTTCCGTCTTAGCTGTACTCATACCGGAAGCTGCACATCATCTCGACCTGCGTGCTTCCCATAACAACGACCCAACCTCCGTAAAACAAGCTAGGAACTTCCACAAAGATAACATCAGGAATTGGATTAACAAATTTAGTGCCACAAGGAAACAACATGTGTATTAGTTTTCTAATATTTTGTACTTTTCCATTTTTGTAAAGAACCATTAAAATTTATATTAGGATTTTATATACTTTTTTTAGTCATTTTTGTGGATTTCAAAACCCAGGTTTGAGATCGAAGTATATGGGGTCATCCCACATGTAAATAATGTTTTCGTCATTTGTGTTCAATTTCAAATTTCTTCAGCGCATACAAAATGGAAATTAGATTTGTTGTTTTCAAGTTTACTTGTGTTTATAAGTAACGAGTAGTGGGTTTGGACGTTTATTTGTAAGCAATTTTTGTAATTAACCAAGTCATCTGGAATTGAAAAGACAAATTCTAATAATTTGTCAAAAATCGACGACGCTTGCTTGCATTTAATGTTTGTGACATAAATCTGAAGAGGGAATACGAATGAGTGACGTTATTAAAACCGGGAAGTTTTATATTTTTGAATATTTGAATATATTCAAAGATTTTTCGGATGGCACTATTATTTTTTGCACAGAAGGGACAAACGTGGGAATTTTCACCATTGTGAGTGATATGATTTGAAATAATAAATTTATATCATATCACTTGTCAGTGTCATGATCATGATATTATTTGTTAAATGTTAAATGTGAACAAACACATGTACCAAATTCGTATTTTCTTGTTATGAGCACCCAAAATTTTCAACCTACGGTAAATACATGCGATATCATATTTTCTTACTCATTTATATTATATCAGATCACTTTGCAATTGAGAATAGTTCCAAGTGATGAAGTAAAAAAATCACCAGTGAAAATTGAGAATTGGGCCCATGTTCTGAACAGTGAACACCTTCGGGTAAAATATTTAGTATGGTATAGCTTAATTAAAATCTCGTGGAAACAATCCCCTCTCACTTACTTTTCTCTACATGCGCAATGATGACCTTGGAATTATAAATATAAGATTGACACACGGCAATGGGTAAAAAGTTGTAATAATAAATTAGCATTTATTTATAATCTGGGGAACCGGGTTCAATCCCGACCGACGCCAAATATTTCGAATTTTAAATGGCACAAAAGTGACCCCTGTGGTACACTCTCCACGCCAGCAATGAGTGCCCGTGAGATGACGCCTGGTAAGCGCCCGCACGGTACAAATATGTCATCATCATTACCGATATCTGCGATAAAGCTGATTGTGGCACACTCAGAAATGGGTAATATGCCGTGATGATATATTTATTTATTTATTTTATAATCGGGTTTTGTAGATTTATTAGTGGGTCTGTGTATGTAGGAATTAATAATTGTGCCTATTTCAATGATAATTTAATTTCAGAAATCATTACGATGTTACATCTCAAAGGTATTGACGATGATTTTATACAATGGTAATTCAGTATGTGTATTTTTCTGAAAAATAAAACAATGAGGGAATGTATTTGAAGAATAGCTCAAATCAGAAAATTTTCAATCACAGAAAGTGGTGGGGATTCTTATTAGACCAATCGTAACAGTCAACTAAAATAGTTGGGGTCAGTATAGTAGGAAACTGTAAAATACGAATAGTGAAGGTATCCCATTCGCCAATAGATGTCAGTATATCACTTACATTGTTACATTTTCTTTCGTATTATCGAAACCGGTATGCCGGTACTGTTTTTTCAAAATCCAAAAACATAATTAAATGATAAATATATATTTATGTATACTTCGATTTTATTTTTAAGGTTTTGACTTATGGGTAGGGTTTTTACTTTATAGTATGTCATTAGCATAGGATTATCCGTAATATAAACAGGTATAGAAATATACGAAATAACAGATACGTATTCAATTTTTATTTTTACCTTAATAGCACATTAAATAAAATATACCTATTTATTAAAATACTTAATTAAAATCATATAGCTAAAATATTTAAATAAAAGCATGTGGTATAGTCGTCAAAAAATTTACAAAGACAAAAAATGTATAAGTAATTAAAATTATATATCAAAATAAAGTATGTACGTCACTGTCTTCAATTTCGGGCGCAGTATCTTCACACCATGTTCTGCACATTTTTACGATTAAATCGAACACCTTCAAAACTGATGAGTGATGACTGTGAACTACCAGATATTGGCTATTTATTGACTTCAGATTCATGATGTGTGTTTTTAATTGCATGTACAGTATAATTCTGACAAATTAAAATTCTACTAAATACACCCCTGACTAACAGGTAGTAGCACCCCTGCCGAGACTTTTAAAACCACTCACTACGGAGTTAGAAACTAGAGCCAAATATTGTTGCATGGGTGTAATATATAACATTATTTAGGGAAAGTCCAAGTCGCGAAAAATCGTTTAAAAGTATGTTTTATTGGTATATCTTTTAAAAGAGATAGCAGAGTATGCTATTACATAACTCCTACTCTACAATAGTAGGTTCTTTTTCATGTCTACACATATA
The DNA here is from genome assembly GCA_943142095.1 of Ophonus ardosiacus. Taxonomy (NCBI): domain Eukaryota; kingdom Metazoa; phylum Arthropoda; class Insecta; order Coleoptera; family Carabidae; genus Ophonus; species Ophonus ardosiacus. The sequence continues at coordinate 42,195,259 of OW964833.1, read as the reverse complement.
TTTGCTTTTCCGGAAAAAATGAATAGATTTATATATATTTTTTTCTTATTTTATATAATAATAAATACATCGAATTGTGAAGTAAAACAAATTTCTAGTTTGTACTTTACTTGGAAGAGGTACCTACTTTTTTATTATATACTCTGAATTTTGTTTCTGATATACAATAATTGTAATTATTGTAGCAATTTTGCAACATATGTAAAAAAAATTATTTGTAAATATAAATGTTAAATGTTAGAAATATTATTATAACAGATGTTGCTATGTGCGATTTCAAAAAAGTTAAAACCGAATTTTAGCACGATTTTGGTTTAACTGTTTCAATAAACGTGAATATATTGTAAATAGTTATATATTATCTTAATTATTAGCGAATTTTTGAGATAATGGGGCCATATAAATATAATAGGAACGCCTTGTTGTAAATTACCTTCTTTCATCTACAATTCTTTAGTAATTGGTAAGAAAAAAATCACATAACTCATAATAAGTGTATTAGTTATCAAGTGTGTTACCCGGCCCGAAAATTCGAGCTTTTCGGGCCGGCCCGAAAAATCTTATAGTTCAATCTTCAATCAAATGCACAGTTTCCTTAATATTTTAATGAAAATGTATGGAGTTAAAAAGGATCAAAATGATAACATAATACTTTATATCTTAAGAAATAAAAATGTTATTACTTCAAGAATTCATGGTTATTCACTAAAGCATAGTAATGCTATTGTGATGTTTTTGTTACTATTGTTACTACTCCTACACTTAAATAAAAGTGATTTTCGTTCCTACCACAAACAGCAGAAACAAAATTAGTTAAAAAATCCTTATGTAAATGATATTTCTTGTATAAGATTTGTGAAAAAGTTGTTTCAATTTTCGAACGCCTTTGTTAAGCAAAGTGTTAAATACTCCTAGGTCTGTAATTTTTATAACAAACTTACACTACAAGTGTCTTTCTTTAACAACTTATGTTAACTGATATTGAACGTTATAAGGATGTAGAGGTTTTTTGTTTGGTTCGACACGAAAAAAAGTTAAACATTTCTCCTCACATAAAAATCAAAATTAGGAATGCCGGATGCTCTCAATTTCCAACTTAGGTCCGACTCGGCCCGAAGCTCGGCCTGATTTCGAGTCAATTTCCAAGCCGTGCCAACTAATTTTTTGTCAAGTCGATCTCCGAGTCGGGTCGGCAATTTTTATTTTCGGGCCAAGACGATGCAAACCTCAAAGCCCGGTTCGGCCCGACCTGAATGCATCCCTAAGTTGAAGATCGAACGGATGTTGATTAAGCTTTTTTTACTCATTTTGGTTAGTACTTATATGCCCTCATAATTTTTTACACTTATTTTTTAACACCCTGTACAAAATTACCTAACTAAACTCTAAACTTCACTTTTGCAACTTAATTTCAAATGCAGATAAATATATATTTAAAATGATTTTCTTATTCTCAATAATTTTAGCGTGACCCTCGTATTACAACGCTTTGCCATCACATTTCCTTGCAGGAGTTATGTTATTGTTTCTCATTTAATTTTCTCTTATTTTTATATTGTTATAAAAAGAAATCATTAATTTATTTACAATAAATGTTACATTCCAGTAAAAATGGCAACTACAAATTTTATAATATTAACCACAATAGCATTTGTGGCTTTAGCACCAACTGTAATGAGCAGTGGTCCAAAGGCATATGACCATGAATGCCACTTCAAAGAAGATCCAAATAAGCCAGGTAGGTATGGCAGCAGAACCTGTCCGAAGTGTGAAAAATGCCCCTCAGATCCTTTCTGCGACATAGGAAAAACATCTTGTTTGTAAGTAATATAAATTAAATATAAATAAATATATCATCACGGCATATTACCCATTTCTGGGTGTGCCAGTATCTACAACACATGTAGACATCGGTAATGATGACGATATATTTTACCGTGTGGGCGCTTACCAGGCGTCACCTCACGGGCACTCATAGCTGGTGTGGAGAGTGCATCACAGAGATCACTTTTATAATTTATAAATATTGAATATATTGAACATAATATTGTTAAACTTTATTAATATGTTGTAAAATATTCATATTTATTGCTAATTTTAAATTTAAAAATAATGTTAAATTTAACCGGTTTATTTGTTGTAATTTTAGTGGAAATTATTTAAAAAAAAATATCTTTCAAATTTTTATAGCTACAAATAAGAATTTAATGAAAAATACGATATTATTCTCACTCCTTTTATCATTTACAAGTTATAACTTAGTGCTTATGGGTGAACAAAGATTGTTCATAAACCATAACAAAAAATAATAAAATGTACACTTTATCCTTAAAGTACTACTCAATAAATAACGATTAAGATAAAAAAAACTTTTTTTAATAATTACTTTGCGAGATATTTGAATTTATTTCCAGGGCCACAGATGACGTCACACTATTGGTATCTTTCTCGCGCAGCCTACTACAGAAACTGGTGTGAGAAAGATAGCTATAGTTATTTATGCATAATTTATGCAACATGAGTAAAAAATATAGTCTTATTTTACGAATAGGAAAGTTTGACTGAACAATTTTACTGACATCCAGTGTTATTCATTTATAAGTTTTTTTTTTATTAATTCAATTTTTATTGTAGGCCATTAATAGAACAGTTAACTCCATTGAAAGCAAATGTTTGCTTGTGTGAAATACCAGCAGTTAAGTCTCTTCTTGGATCCACTTTGGAAAGTATAACCATTGACAGCCTTTGTATTGATGTAAGTATTTAATGTTTATAAAAAACTGGTATATGGAAAAATATGTAAATTTTTCCAATAATTTTTGGGGACAATTAGGGTGGGATTTATTTTATATTTAGAAATTTTCCGAATGCAAATGTTTTAATACAGGATGTTAATGAATACGTGTTACAAATTTATAGCGTATGTAGGGGATGCAAATGGACTAACTTTTACTGATAAACTCATATCCGGAAACGGAATAACATATAAAATGTGACAAAAGCAAAAAACAAGTAACCAAGGTAACATGAAAAGTACGTAAATGTTACCTATTTTTTATGTATACAATTTACTAGAAAATTTATGCATGCCCGGAAATAACTAGTACGGCAACCATGCATCTTCTCAGGAAAACTCTCGTTTTGCCAGAGGAAAAACCGTCCGCAAAAACTGGCAGAGAAGTGATCTACCTCTTTTAGCGAGAGGTAAAAAACACGAGGGTTGTTCTCTTAATTTTAAACCAAGCCTGATATAATAAAACATGGTCTTTCATTTTGAAATATTCTGTATGACTCTTTCTGTTGAGGCATACACTAGATCACCAGAATTAAAAATGGACAGTACCGAATCCAAGATTGTTTAGTTAAATTAAAATCCCGATGAGGCATGAGGCGCAGTGTAGTACTAGAAAAGTTCGGTATTTGTGCAAAATTGTAGAACATGTGAATACTAAAGCGTTGTTAAACTTTTTGTTTCATACTCATAAAAATTGGTATAGTTACATATCTAATATTGTGTGTAAAATTGACTAATATTACCACCAAGTTCGTAACTGTTCTCATTTTTAAGTTTTTACCCCAAAAAGTCACAAATACCTACTTTTGGTTAAAAAGTTGAAAATATTCAAAAATCCAATTTTCATGTACCTATCTTGTATTTCCCAATACACTGATTCCAAATCATGAAAACGCAGGTCGATATCTCTTTTAGTTTTGGAGATATTCAACCTCAAATATTTTCTCAAAATTACCCATTTTTAGGCTAGATCTCTACCTAGTTTAGAATTATTGCCCCAAAAGTCAATATACCCCATATTCAGACAAAAACTTTAAAATTTTCAAAAATCTAATTTTTATGTATCTAGATACTTCTCAATGCGCTGATTCCAAATTTTGAAACCGCAGGTCGATATCTCTTTTCTTTATCGAGATATTTAAATTCAAAATTTTGCTTAAAACTGCCCATTTTTGGGTAATAACCCAAAAATGGGCGGAGATACGAATATGGCGACACCACCATTCAATTCTACGGATAAAAATATATAAGTACACCAATTATCATAATTTTTGACTAACCGGTTCATTTTTTGGAAATAAAAGTTTGAAAATCCCTGAAAACGGCCAAAATCTAAAAAAATCGCAAGGGGTATACCTTAGATTTTTGCGATTTTTGGCCATTTTCAATTATTTTACTTTAGAGACTGTATGGGGTGTTCAAAAATTATGAAAATTTCTATACTTATGTAATTTTGCCCGTAGAATCGAATGATAATATCTTCAAATTCATATCTCGACCCATTTTTGGGTTATTACCCAAAAATGGGCAGTTTTATACAAAATTTTGAATCTAAATATCTCGAGAACGAAAAGAGATATCGACCTGCGGTTTCAAAATTTGGAATCAGCGCATTGAGAAGTATCTAGATACATGATTTTTGAAAATTTTAAAGTTTTTATTTGAATATGGAGTATATTGACTTTTGGGACATTAATTCAAAAATGGATAGAGATATAAACTTGCTAGTAAAACACATTGTGGCTGTTTTTGTTTTTTCTTAATGAGTGTTTTCGGACTTAGAGTATAATATAATTTTCGGTGGATTTTATCAGTTATGCAGCTAAAATCTGCAGCACTTGCTTAAAATACCGGTGGAATTCTCGATTTGTGTTTTAGGGCGTAACGCGTTGTGGCAGTTTTTTTTTGCTCACTGTGTAAATTCGATGTTTGAGCGTAACGTACTGTGTGTAACGGAAATAAGTACATTAAATTTAACTAGTGATAGAACTCGTCGAGAGCAACAATATTTCTTAGTAACTTTTTTTTTATAAATCTTCTAGATATTGTGTTAAAAATATTCGAAGTTTTGTAAAAAAATTCATTACCTGCTTAAAAATATTAAAAATTTGAGAATTAAAAAAAAAAAATGTTACTAAGAAATATTGTTGTTTTCGATGAGTTTCTGTTTCGCCAGTATATGTTGAAATATTTTTTTCGATTTCGAAAAAAAGGAAAAATATAGTTGCTCTTGCCGAGTTCTATCAGAGTTTAAATTGAATGTACTTATTCCTGTTACACCCGGTATGTAATACCGCCGACGCATATTTAACCACTTCCTTAAATTATTATTTTATGTAGGTTTTATAAATAAAATTAATAATTAATTATTATTAATTAATTTTGCAGATATACTGGAACCTGAACTGTGGGGTGGAGAAACCAACGAAAGCCTTTATCGCATTTAAGGATTGTACACTATATATAAATATTGAAAACCTTGATTCTGCTGTTAATTGTATTACTATAACTATTTGCAAACTTCTAAAGTTATTAAGCAAAGACCCACCAATATTACCTTTACCTTTGTTGTAATTACTGTCTATGGCATCATATGCAGTCTGAACCAATTTTTTTCCAAATTAATCTAGAATTAATTTATTAGTAAATAAAATATTCATGTGCCGAGAACAATAATTTTTAAATTTTATTAAAGAATAAATAAACACACATCAAATCAATAAATTGAATCTAAAAAGGGCGAAAGATTATTTTTTGCAGAATTATATTTTATACATTTGTTTATATTTCTTTAAATGTATATTCTATGAAAAGTGTAGCTGTAAGTCTGGGTCACAATTTACAATATATGTATAAAAACATATGGACCCGTATTATGAGCGCCCTTTTATAATCAAAGCGCTTTTACATTATATTCTTACGTGGAGTGTGCTCCATAAAAGCGCTTTTATTATAAAAGTGCGCACGTAATACGGACCATGGACTTTGTAATATGTTATATTCTATCTTATACAGTTTAATAAAGTACACTATTTCAGTATGTTTTGTTTTTCTGCTTAATAATTAAAAATATTTTTGTTGTTATGTATACCATTTTCCAGTACTTTTAGTATACCGCATTCCAAATACTTAACGTAATATTTAAATATAAATACAAATGATAAAGAATTAATTTTAAATAATGTTTGAAACTTGTTTGAACTTTGTATTGGGGTCCCGTGGCCGCGTGCCTGAGTGTCTGGTCGCGAACCTGAGGGAACCAGGTTCGATTCCGACAGACGCCAAATATTTCAAATTTTAAGTAAAAGTGACCCCTGTGGTGCACTCTCCACACCTGCTATGAGTGCCCGTGAGGTGACGCTTGGTAAGCGCCCACACGGTGAAATATATCATCATTATCGATGTCTACATGTGTTGTAGATACTGGCACACCCAGAAATGGGTAATATGTCGTGATGATTTTATTTATGTTTGAAACTTAAATATTTAAATATTGTTTTTACCATCTGTCATCTCATATGTTATATAAAGCTCAATACTCTTCTACCATATTTATTTATCGTATGTATTTAATCCCTAGAATACAAATAATTATAATACTTCATAAATATCATAAAATATTTTTCCTAAAACCGTGCGTAAAGTACATACTTTACGCACACTTTACAATGTATAAAGTATCACTTTTCAAACACTAGTGCTTGAAAAGTAAATACGTTGCTAGGCAACATGCACATTCGGTTAATTTACTTGTCAATTAACACTAACAATATGTGAAGATGCCTGTATATGTATACTCACACTCAGTATTATTAGAAATAGCACTAACATTTCGGTTCTAGGAAAAATATGGTATGCAACTCGTGTGCAAATAGTATTTTTTTATTTCGACCAAAAAATACTACTTTACACACTTGTTACATAAATAACTATTTCCTACAACCGTGCGTAAAGCACATTTTTTATAAACAAGAGTTTATTTTATAGGTAATATGAATGTTTTATATTTTTATGTATTTATACTAAGTGCATAATATTTTTGTGCGCGATTCCATAATTGAGTGGACTGTTATTTTTAGCATTCACAACGTCATGTGAAACCAATTGTTCTGTGGATCGCTTCTAGGGCCAGTTTTTAATTCTTTTGTTTCAGTGCTGACCATCGGTCGTACCTGCCATCGTTCTAGATTTGAGCCTAGCTAGGCTCAAATGAGAAAAGTTTAAACGAACCTGAATGCTAACACAGGAAGCTTTCTTGTGGCATTTATGTACTTCTCATCCGGAGGCAATGTATATAACCTTCATTTAAATTTAATGTCAACGAATAATTAAAAATAAAGTTTTTGTTTGATTTAACTTTTGTTTGAGTACACGGGTAACCGCGTTCGGGGTAGGTATCGCGTTGGAGCCGGTCGGGAATAGGTTTTTCTCTATAAGTACTTCAAAACAATGTTAATGAGAGAAATATAATTTACTTCTTGTACTTTTATTATTTTATTGATGAAGCAAATCTGATATGAAGGTCAGGTTTAATTGATGGTTATAGTATAAAAAAATAACTTTTGTATGATTTTGTCTTTTTTCTTGTCCCATTATTGGATGTATTTCAGTTGGGCAGTGTATAATTAAATAAATAATTAAACATGTCATCTTCATCCTTTGATAATTTTAACAATTCTTACGGATATTTATTAAGAAGAAATAGATATTTATTTATTTCAATGAAAATAATTCTGTCATGGCTTCTAGCTTGAAGAAATAAAATAAAAACTCTCATCTCCTGATTATTTTAACAATTTTTACGGATGTTTATTAGGGGGGAAGTAGGAATTATTTCTTTTAAAAACAATATTGTCACCGCTGAATTACATTGAAATTAAATTTAATCAATGTTTAAATCGAGCACCGTAAAGCGGTTTAGTCAAAATATTAACCAACTGATCTTCAGTTTGTAGATACTTGACGTTGATCTTCTCTTCTTTTTTCTGCGTCCCTAATAAAATGATATCGTACGTTTACGTTTAGGGGCTTGGTCATCAATTCTGATGGAATTCAAGGTTTTTTTTTACCAATTTCAGTGCTCCCTGATTGTCACAATGTATATCCAATGGAGTTGGGTTGAAATTTATATTAGACTAACTAAGCCACAATGATTGTCGTGTAGCTTCGCCCGTGGCAATATACTTTGCTTCTGTTGTGATTGCGCCAGAACCTTTTGTAGTTTTGAGCTTTGGGATATTGCACATCTTTTAAAATGGAAATAAATCCGTCTGATGTCAAAATGACCAATATAATCTGAATCATAAAATCCTTGAAGTGGTTTGTCTCTTCCTCTAATTGCTTCCCTTTACAAATATGTTGCGGTCGCTGTAAATATGCAGCAACAACAAATATGTGTACATACTCGAATATCCCTGCAAAAATTGTAATAAAAAACTCGTATTTCTTTTAAACATTTATTATGGATTAACATCATGCACCAAGTATATATATTTTTTATAAAAACAAGAAATTTTACAAAGCCATTAAAACATTAAAAAATTTAACATAATTTTGTCAAGAAGTTAAAATGGATTAGGTTCTCCCATAGCGCCGAACCGTTCAAATAAGGTATCTAAAATGGAAATGCATATTAATTAAAAACAAATCAAATATTTACGTATTTGTTTTTCAAACCTGTGTGGGGGGACTCTGTTTGGGTAGAACTGTCTTTCTTAATAAAGGTTGTCTGTGTAGCTTTGCAAATTAGCTTGGGCTTGGGCTTAACAAAAAGTAGATTTTTAACGCAACGTCCGATTATAAAAATGATATAAACGGTCACGTAAATAATGCCCAAGTCTTTTACCAAGTCTGTTAAGATGTCCTCCAAGGGTCGGAACTAAAAATACAGAAATTACAAATTTGTATACATATTTGATACAACAATTTGTTTCTTACCTCCAAGGGAGTTCCATAATAATATTTGTCCATTAAGTATGTCACCAAATCCATTTTTTGATTTATTGGAGCTTGTTAATAAGTCTTCTTACAAATACTTGTTCGTGTAAAATGCAGTAGAATAGTGTCACTCTCTGGTCTGTGGTAGAATATGTACGGTGTGATGTTAGTTGCAAGATGTATAAAGTTAGCTACGCGCAAGCGCACCATGAGATGTTGGTAACATTGTATTCGAAGTTCTTCCGTTTGTTGTATTGTATTCTGTCTCTCCCATGATATGAATACTTTCATAATTAAATACTAATCTAACATGCAAGACACTCTGACTTCATACAGTGGCGGATTTAGGCCTGGGCTTTATGGATGCTTTCTGCATCATGCCAACATACATAATGATCAGCGTGAACCTAGCGGCAGCTTCGCAACGACAACGGGCGCGTTTAGCGAACGCAACAGTTGTCATAGCGGAGACTAATTTTTCGCTGAACGTTACCGCTGAGCAGTGACCTCTATATACAAAATGGACCGGCGACTCCTATCTCTTTACAACGGCGCGAGCTGTATCCACTCAACTGTCATGGTGGGGTGGCTATCTCTTTCTAACAGTGAGAAGTACGCATGCGTCAGCTAGTACCAGTACGACGAATTAACGATGAACATGAAGAAGACAGCTTAAATACATTTTCGCATATCTGCTTGGACCAACTATAAACGAAAGTTAAAGAGAGATAGACACCCCACCAGTCAGGCGGGTGGTATTCTCGGTGGATACACGCAAGTTATTCAAGCCGCCGATCCATTTTGTATATAGAGGTCACTGCCGCTGAGTACCGATGTTAATTAACCTTTTTTTACTCATTTTGGTCAGTACTATATGCCCTCATAATTTGTGACACTTATTTTGTAACACCCTGTAATTTTCTCAGAGGATGATAGAAGTATTAATACTTCATTTGTATTTCAAAATTTCAACACTTATCTTTTTTTTCTATGTTTATGTATTGTGTTTAAAATTTCGTATAATAAAGGTAAAAGGAACTTAAATTTTGTTTTACGGTCATTTATCACTAAAATGGGAACAAAATTAAACCTTGATTAGATATTTTTATTTAACAATAAGCAAAAGGATTAGTTTATTAATTTAAATCAAGTCTTTATCCATATAGGGCCACAGCGTGTCTGAACAATAATAATTTCATAAAACTGACAATTTTAACAAAAGCAGATACTAAAAACAAAATATGATTCAGGGCTATCTAGCAAATATACTTTCAAATAAGCGGTTTAGTCAAAATATTAACTAACTGATCTTCAGTTTGTAGATACTTGACGTTGATCTTCTCTTCTTTTTTCTGCGTCCCTAATAAAATGATATCGTACTTTTACGTGCTTGGTCACTTCTGATGGAATTCAAGGATTTTTTTACCAATTTCAGTGCTCCCTGATTGTCACAATGTATATTCAATGGAGTTGGGTTGAAATTTATATTAGACTAACTAAGCCACAATGATTGTCGTGTAGCTTCGCCCGTGGCAATATATTTTGCTTCTGTTGTGATTGAGCCAGAACCTTTTGTAGTTTTGAGCTTTGGGATATTGCACATCTTTTAAAATGAAAATAAATCCGTCTGATGTCAAAATGACCAATATAATTTGAATCATAAAATCCTTGAAGTGGTTTGTCTCTTCCTCTAATTGCTTCCCTTTACAAATATGTTGCGGTCGCTGTAAATATGCAGCAACAACAAATATGTGTACATACTCGAATATCCCTGCAAAAATTGTAATAAAAAACTCTTATTTCTTTTAAACATTTATTATGGATTAACATCATACACCAGGTATATATATTTTTTATAAAAACAAAAAATTTTACAAAGCCATTAAAACATTAAAAAATTTAACATAATTTTGTCAAGAAGTTAAAATGGATTAGGTTCTCCCATAGCGCCGAACCGTTCAAATAAGGTATCTAAAATGGAAATGCATATTAATTAAAAACAAATCAAATATTTACGTATTTGTTTTTCAAACCTGTGTGGGGGGACTCTGTTTGGGTAGAACTGTCTTTCTTAATAAAGGTTGTCTGTGTAGCTTTGCAAATTAGCTTGGGCTTGGGCTTAACAAAAAGTAGATTTTTAACGCAACGTCCGATTATAAAAATGATATAAACGGTCACATAAATAATGCCCAAGTCTTTTACCAAGTCTGTTAAGATGTCCTCCAAGGGTCGTAACTAAAAATACAGAAATTACAAATTTGTATACATATTTGATGTAACAATTTGTTTCTTACCTCCAAGGGAGTTCTATAATAATATTTGTCCATTAAGTATGTTACAAAATCCATTTTTTTATTTATTGGAGCTTGTTAATAAGTCTTCTTACAAACACTTGTTCGTGCAAAATGGAGTAGAATAGTGTCTCTCTCTCTGGGTCTGTAGTAGAATATGTACGGGGTGAAGTTAGTTGCAAGATGTATGAAGTTAGCTACGCGCACCATGAGATGTTGGTAACATTGTATTCGAACATATCAGAAGTTCTTCCGTTTGTTGTATTGTAGTCTGTCTCTCCCATCATATGAATACTTTCATAATTAAATACTAATCTAACATGCAAGACACTCTGACTTCATACAGTGGCGGATTTAGGCCTGGGCTTTATGGATGCTTTATGCATCATGCCAACATACATAATGATCAGCGATCAGCGTGAACCTAGCGGCAGCTTCGCAACGACAACGGGCGCGTTTAGCGAACGCAACAGTTGTCATAGCGGAGACTAATTTTTCGCTGAACGTTACCGCTAAGACTGCCGCTGAGTACCCATGTTAATTAACCTTCTGAACAATAATAATTTCATAAAACTGACAATTTTAACAAAAGCAGATACTAAAAACAAAATATGATTCAGGGCTATCTAGCAAATATACTTTCAAATAATGAAGAGCACGGTAGAAAGTAAAATATCAACACGCCCTTTCTCTTGGAATTTCTTTTTATCTGGATTACATTGAAATTAAATTTAATCAATGTTTAAATCGAGCACCGTAAAGCGGTTTAGTCAAAATATTAACTAACTGATCTTCAGTTTGTAGATACTTGACGTTGATCTTCTCTTCTTTTTTCTGCGTCCCTAATAAAATGATATCGTACGTTTACGTGCTTGGTCACTTCTGATGGAATTCAAGGATTTTTTTACCAATTTCAGTGCTCCCTGATTGTCACAATGTATGTCCAATGGAGTTGGGTTGAAATTTATATTAGACTAACTAAGCCACAATGATTGTCGTGTAGCTTCGCCAGGGCAATATACTTTGCTTCTGTTGTGATTCCGCCAAAACCTTTTGTAGTTTTTAACTTTGGGATATTGCACATCTTTTAAAATGAAAATAAATCCGTCTGATGTCAAAATGACCAATATAATCTGAATCATAAAATCCTTGAAGTGGTTTGTCTCTTCCTCTAATTGCTTCCCTTTACAAATATGTTGCGGTCGCTGTAAATATGCAGCAACAACAAATATGTATACATACTCGAATATCCCTGCAAAAATTGTAATAAAAAACTCGTATTTCTTTTAAACATTTATTATGGATTAACATCATACACCAGGTATATATATTTTTTATAAAAACAAAAAATTTTACAAAGCCATTAAAACATTAAAAAATTTAACATAATTTTGTCAAGAAGTTAAAATGGATTAGGTTCTCCCATAGCGCCGAACCGTTCAAATAAGGTATCTAAAATGGAAATGCATATTAATTAAAAACAAATCAAATATTTACGTATTTGTTCTTCAAACCTGTGTGTGGGGACTCTGTTTGGGTAGAACTGTCTTTTTTAATAAATGTTGTCTGTGTAGCTTTGCAAATTAGCTTGGGCTTGGGTTTAACAAAAAGTAAATTTTTAACGCAACGTCCGATTATAAAAATGATATAAACGGTCACGTAAATAATGCCCAAGTCTTTTACCAAGTCTGTTAAGATGTCCTCCAAGGGTCGGAACTAAAAATACAGAAATTACAAATTTGTATACATATTTGATACAACAATATGTTTCTTACCTCCAAGGGAGTTCCATAATAATATTTGTCCATTAAGTATGTCACCAAATCCATTTTTTTATTTATTGGAGCTTGTTAATAAGACTTGTTCGTGCAAAATGCAGTTGAATATTGTCTCACTCTTTGGTCTGTGGTAGAATATGTACGGTGTGATGTTAGTTGCAAGATGTATAAAGTTAGCTACGCGCAAGCGCACCATGAGATGTTGGTAACATTGTATTCGAACATATCAGAAGTTCTTCCTTTTGTTGTATTGTATTCTGTCTTTCCCATCATATGAATAATTGTATAATTAAATACTAATCTAACATGCAAGACACTCGACTCCATACAGTGGCGGATTTAGGTTTGGGCTTTATGGATGCTTTATGCATCATGCCAACATACATAATGATCAGTGTGAACTTAGCGGCAGCTTCGCAAAGACAGATTTGAAAAGAATAAACGGGCGCGTTTAGCGAACGCAACAGTTGTCATAGCGGAGACTAATTTTTCGCTGAACGTTACCGCTGAGTACCCATGTTAATTAAACTTTTTTTACTCATTTTGGTCAGTACTATATGCCCCCATAATTTGTGACACTTATTTTTTAACACCCTGTAATTTTCTCAGAGGATGAAAGAAGTATTAATACTTCATTTGTATTTCAAAATGTGAACACTTATCTTTTTTGCAATGTTTATGTTTTGTGTTTAAAATTTCGTATAATAAAGGTAAAAGGAACTTAATTTTTGTTTTACGGTCATTTATCACTAAAATGGGAACAAAATTAAACCTTGATTAGATATTTTTATTTAACAATAAGCAAAAGGATTAGTTTATTAATTTAAATCAAGTCTTTATCCATATAGGGCCACAGCGTGTCTGAACAATAATAATTTCATAAAACTGACAATTTTAACAAAAGTAGATACTAAAAACAAAATATGATTCAGGGCTATCTAGCAAATATACTTTCAAATAATGAAGAGCACTGTAGAAAGTAAAATACCAACACGCCTTTCTCTTTGAATTTCTTTTTATCTTGATAACATAGAAATTAAATTTAATCAATATTTAAATCGAGCACCGTAAAGCGGTTTAGTCAAAATATTAACTAACTGATCTTCAGTTTGTAGATACTTGACGTTGATCTTCTCTTCTTTTTTCTGCGTCCCTAATAAAATGATATCGTACTTTTACGTGCTTGGTCACTTCTGATGGAATTCAAGGATTTTTTTACCAATTTCAGTGCTCCCTGATTGTCACAATGTATGTCCAATGGAGTTGAGTTGAAATTTATATTAGACTAACTAAGCCACAATGATTGTCGTGTAGCTTCGCCCATGGCAATATACTTTGCTTCTGTTGTGATTGCGCCAGAACCTTTTGTAGTTTTGAGCTTTGGGATATTGCACAGCTTTTTAAATGAAAATAAATCCGTCTGATGTCAAAATGACCAATATAATCTGAATCATAAAATCCTTGAAGTGGTTTGTCTCTTCCTCTAATTGCTTCCCTGTACAAATATGTTGCGGTCGCTGTAAATATGCAGCAACAACAAATATGTGTACATACTCGAATATCCCTGCAAAAATTGTAATAAAAAACTCGTATTTCTTTTAAACATTTATTATGGATTAACATCATACACCAGGCATATATATTTTTTATAAAAACAACCAATTTTACAAAGCCATTAAAACATTAAAAAATTTAACATAATTTTGTCAAGAAGTTAAAATGGATTAGGTTCTCCCATAGCGCCGAACCGTTCAAATAAGGTATCTAAAATGGAAATGCATATTAATTAAAAACAAATCAAATATTTACGTATTTGTTTTTCAAACCTGTGTGGGGGGACTCTGTTTGGGTAGAACTGTCTTTCTTAATAAAGGTTGTCTGTGTAGCTTTGCAAATTAGCTTGGGCTTGGGTTTAACAAAAAGTAGATTTTTAACGCAACGTCCGATTATAAAAATGATATAAACGGTCACGTAAATAATGCCCAAGTCTTTTACCAAGTCTGTTAAGATGTCCTCCAAGGGTCGGAACTAAAAATACAGAAATTACAAATTTGTATACATATTTGATACAACAATTTGTTTCTTACCTCCAAGGGAGTTCCATAATAATATTTGTCCATTAAGTATGTCACCAAATCCATTTTTTGATTTATTGGAGCTTGTTAATAAGTCTTCTTACAAATACTTGTTCGTGTAAAATGCAGTAGAATAGTGTCACTCTCTGGTCTGTGGTAGAATATGTACGGTGTGATGTTAGTTGTAAGATGTATAAAGTTAGCTACGCGCAAGCGCACCATGAGATGTTGGTAACATTGTATTCGAGCATATCAGAAGTTCTTCCGTTTGTTGTATTGTATTCTGTCTCTCCCATCATATGAATAATTGTATTATTAAATACTAATCTAACAAGCAAGACACTCTGACTCCATACAGTGGCGGATTTAGGCCTGGGCTTTATGGATGCTTTATGCATCATGCCAACATACATAATGATCAGCGTGAACCTAGCGGCAGCTTCGCAACGACAACGGGCGCATTTAGCGAACGCAACAGTAGGGCACCTGCACCTACGTTACAACATGGCGGATGATCAGCTGATCTCGGGCAACCAAGCTTCAGTTTAACATTGCTTCTTATGCAGCAAATGTGTTTTCTGTACAAGAAATTCAGTTTTTCCTAAATTTATACATGCTATTTTAAAATGTAATTAGCTATAATTAAAGATAAGTGTATGAATTATTTACTAGTAAAACAAAGCAGTCGTATTTATAAATATATTTTTAAAAATATTAAATTGAAATAAGTAGCATGTAGCATCAGGTTGTATTACATTCATTTGAGTTTGTATAAGTTTTTTTTATGTGTATTGTTGAATGAAAACATGAATATTGAAATTAAAATAAATTGAATTATTAGATTTTTTTTAATTTATAAAGAAAATTAAATTTGAAATATATATATATATATATATATATATATATATATATATATATATATATATATATATGTCCTGACTTATTTTTTACGGAAAACACTCCTCATATACTCACTTTTACACACTCTAATCAGTTTTTCCCAAATAAAACAATAAGTGCCATAAAAACACAATAAAAGCTTACGGCACGATATTTATCCGTAAGACACAATGCAAACTGAAGGTTTGGTTGACCAAGATCAGCTGGTGGCCGCCATGTTGAAACGTCACGTGCAGGTGCCCTGTTGTCATAGCGGAGACTAATTTTTCGCTGAACGTTACCGCTGAGCAGTGACCTCTATATACAAAATGGACCGGCGACTCCTATCTCTTTACAACGGCGCGAGCTGTATCCACTCAACTGTCATGGTGGGGTGGCTATCTCTTTCTAACAGTGAGAAGTACGCATGCGTCAGCTAGTACCAGTACGACGAATTAACGATGAACATGAAGAAGACAGCTTAAATACATTTTCGCATATCTGCTTGGACCAACTATAAACGAAAGTTAGAGAGAGATAGACACCCCACCAGTCAGGCGGGTGGTATTCTCGGTGGATACACGCAAGTTATTTAAGCCGCCGATCCATTTTGTATATAGAGGTCACTGCCGCTGAGTACCCATGTTAATTAACCTTTTTTTACTCATTTTGGTCAGTACTATATGCCCTCATAATTTGTGACACTTATTTTGTAACACCCTGTAATTTTCTCAGAGGATGATAGAAGTATTAATACTTCATTTGTATTTCAAAATTTGAACACTTATCTTTTTTGCTATGCTTATGTTTTGTGTTTAAAATTTCGTATAATAAAGGTAAAAGGAACTTAATTTTTGTTTTACGGTCATTTATCACTAAAATGGGAACAAAATTAAACCTTGATTAGATATTTTTATTTAACAATAAGCAAAAGGATTAGTTTATTAATTTAAATCAAGTCTTTATCCATATAGGGCCACAGCGTGTCTGAACAATAATAATTTCATAAAACTGACAATTTTAACAAAAGTAGATACTAAAAACAAAATATGATTCAGGGCTATCTAGCAAATATACTTTCAAATAATGAAGAGCACTGTAGAAAGTAAAATACCAACACGCCCTTTCTCTTTGAATTTCTTTTTATCTGGATAACATAGAAATTAAATTTAATCAATATTTAAATCGAGCACCGTAAAACGGTTTAGTCAAAATATTAACTAACTGATCTTCAGTTTGTAGATACTTGACGTTGATCTTCTCTTCTTTTTTCTGCGTCCCTAATAAAATGATATCGTACTTTTACGTGCTTGGTCACTTCTGATGGAATTCAAGGATTTTTTTACCAATTTCAGTGCTCCCTGATTGTCACAATGTATGTCCAATGGAGTTGGGTTGAAATTTATATTAGACTAACTAAGCCACAATGATTGTCGTGTAGCTTCGCCAGGGCAATATACTTTGCTTCTGTTGTGATTGCGCCAGAACCTTTTGTAGTTTTGAGCTTTGGGATATTGCACAGCTTTTTAAATGAAAATAAATCCGTCTGATGTCAAAATGACCAATATAATCTGAATCATAAAATCCTTGAAGTGGTTTGTCTCTTCCTCTAATTGCTTCCCTGTACAAATATGTTGCGGTCGCTGTAAATATGCAGCAACAACAAATATGTATACATACTCGAATATCCCTGCAAAAATTGTAATAAAAAACTCGTATTTCTTTTAAACATTTATTATGGATTAACATCATGCACCAAGTATATATATTTTTTATAAAAACAAGAAATTTTACAAAGCCATTATAACATTAAAAATTTTAACATAATTTTGTCAAGAAGTTAAAATGGATTAGGTTCTCCCATAGCTCCGAACCGTTCAAATAAGGTATCTAAAATGGAAATGCATATTAATTAAAAACAAATCAAATATTTACGTGTTTGTTTTTCAAACCTGTGTGGGGAGACTCTGTTTGAGTAGAACTGTCTTTCTTATAGGTTGTCTGTGTAGCTTTGCAAATCATCTTGGGCTTGGGTTTAACAAAAAATAGATTTTTAGCGCCACGTCCGATTATAAACATGATGAAAACGGTCACGTAAATAATGCCCAAGTCTTTTACCAAGTCTGTTAAGATGTCCTCCAAGGGTCGTAACTAAAAATACAGAAATTACAAATTTGTATACATATTTGATACAACAATTTGTTTCTTACCTCCAAGGGAGTCCCATAATAATATTTGTCTATTAAGTATGTTACAAAATCCATTTTTTTATTTATTGGAACTTCTTACAAACACTTGTTCGTGCAAAATGCAATAGAATAGTGTCTCACTCTCTGGGTCTGAGATAGAATATGTACGGTATGATGTTAGTTGCAAGATGTATGAAGTTAGCTACGAGCACCATGAGATGTTGGTAACATTGTATTCGAACATATCAGAAGTTCTTCCGTTTGTTATATTGTATTCTGTCTCTCCTATCATATGAATAATAGCATAATTAAATACTACTAACATGCAAAACACTCTGACTCCATACAGTGGCGGATTTAGGCCTGGGCTTTATGGATGTTTTTTACATCATGCCAACATACATATTATATGATCAGCGTGAACTTAGCGGCAGATTCGCAACGACTGTTTTGAAACGAATGAACGGGTGCGTTTAGCGAACGCACAGTTGTCATAGCGGAGACTAATTTTTCGCTGAACGTTACCGCTGAGTATGCGCTCTCTATCAGCTGTTTGTCAGCATTGGGCGATGAGCGCGTTCAGCACCCCGGCAGCGGTGGCAGCGATGAGCACCGTTGAGCGCCGATGTTTGCCGAATGCTACTGCTGAACCAATAGCATACATCCATTTATTGTATTCGGCAAACTTCGGAGATCAGCGATGCCAGCGATGAGAGGTGCTGAACGCGGCCATTGTAAGCAGTGATTTTTTTTACACTGTATGTAGTCAGCATAATATTCATAACCTACCTAAAAAGTTTCAAATCTGCCCAAACCTAAATCCGCCACTGTATGGAGTCAGAGTGTCTTGCATGTTAGATTAGTATTTAATTATACAATTATTCATATGATGGGAGAGACAGAATACAATACAACAAACGGAAGAACTTCTGATATGTTCGAATACAATGTTACCAACATCTCATGGTGCGCGTAGCTAACATCATACATCTTGCAACTAACATCACACCGTACATATTCTACGACAGACCAGAGAGTGAGACACTATTCTACTGCATTTTACAGGAACAAGTATTTGTAAGAAGACTTATTAACAAGCTCCAATACATAAAAAAATGGATTTTATAACATACTTAATGGACAAATATTATTATGGAACTCCCTTGGAGGTAAGAAACAAATTGTTGTATCAAATATGTATACAAATTTGTAATTTCTGTATTTTTAGTTACGACCCTTGGAGGACATCTTAACAGACTTGGTAAAAGACTTGGGCATTATTTACGTGACCGTTTTCATCATGTTTATAATCGGACGTGGCGCTAAAAATCTATTTTTTGTTAAACCCAAGCCCAAGATGATTTGCAAAGCTACACAGACAACCTATAAGAAAGACAGTTCTACTCAAACAGAGTCTCCCCACACAGGTTTGAAAAACAAATACGTAAATATTTGATTTGTTTTTAATTAATATGCATTTCCATTTTAGATACCTTATTTGAACGGTTCGGCGCTATGGGAGAACCTAATCCATTTTAACTTCTTGACAAAATTATGTTAAATTTTTTAATGTTTTAATGGCTTTGTAAAATTTCTTGTTTTTATAAAAAATATATATACTTGGTGCATGATGTTAATCCATAATAAATGTTTAAAAGAAATACGAGTTTTTTATTACAATTTTTGCAGGGATATTCGAGTATGTATACATATTTGTTGTTGCTGCATATTTACAGCGACCGCAACATATTTGTACAGGGAAGCAATTGGAGGAAGAGACAAACAACTTCAAGGATTTTACGATTCAGAATGGACATACATTGTGACAATCAGGAAGCACTGAAATTGGTAAAAAAAACCTTCAATTTCATCAGAAGAGATGACCAAGCACATAAACGTATACCATTTTATTAGGGACGCAGAAAAAAGAAGGGAAGATCAACGTCAAGTATCTACGAACTGAAGATCAGTTAGCTAATATTTTGACTAAACCGCTTTACGGTGCTCGATTTAAACATTGATTAAATATAATTTTATTGTAATCCAGATAAAATGAAATTTAAAGAGAGGGGCGTGTTGATGTTTTGCTTTTTACCGTGCTCTTCATTATTTGAAAGTATATTTTCTAGATAGCTCCGAGTCATATTTTGTTTTTAGTATCTACTTAGTTTGTTAAAACTGACAGTTTTATAAAATTATTATTGTTCAGACGCGCTGTGTCAAAGTGTAGGTACCTATATGGATAAAGAGTTGATTAAAATTAATAAACTAATCCTTTTGCGTATTGCTAAATAAAAATATCTAATTTTGTTCCCATTTTAATAGTGATAAATGATAAATTAAGCTCCTTTTACCTTTATTATACGAAATTTTAAACAGAATTAAAACATAAACATACCAAATAGAATAAGTGATCAAATTTTGGAATACATATGAAGTATTAATACTTTTATCATCCTCTGAAAAGTAAAATATTGAAAATATGAAAATTATATCAAAACAAACAACAAGAACTTACAGCAACAATAAACAATTGCTCCCTATTTTCAGAAATTCGAAGAGATACAACCTAACTAAGATTTGTAAAAACATATAAATAATAACATAAGTATTTATTTGTTAATGAACAAGATTAATTACATATACAGCATTTTATACATACTTCTTATAAAAAACAATCATAACACTGAAAATATTTTATTTTAATTCTAAAGTATATTATGTGTTTCTTTACAAATATTGCTTATCTATACTCAAATCGGATAAACAGCCGATGTACGTTATGATGAGAATTCGAACAATTAACAATTTCATTAAATTAAATAATGAGCTCGGACCCTGAGGTCGTGGGTACGATTCCCAACAGGGGGTGGATGTTTATGTGTATCTAAAATACTTTATATGTGAAATGTAACGAAAAATTGTACTTAAAATGTAATAATAAAGTATTATAGGGCTATAACTTAATATAGTTGAAAGCTGACAAAATATTAATTAATTAATTATTTAATTTTATTATTATCCGATTTGAGTATATTTTTAAATAAATAAATGATATAATATGATCTGCTATACGAGCCCTGCGCCAAAAGTATTCGCATACATCCCTTCTCTTTACAAGGGATCTACATATTTATTAATTATGATAGCGCATTTTATGTAAGCAATTAATTAACCCTAATAACATAAAAATAAGTTTAGGAATAATAATTGAATAAATGTAAACAATTTCCTTTTATATGGAAAATTATAATAAATAGATGTGGGCGAATTCATTTGGCGCAGGGCTCGTAGTTCGAATCCGAACGACATCAATCTTGAATATAATAAAACAAAAATGATCCCTTAAATTTTGATTTAGTGAAAAAGGGAACAATATATAAATTCTTGATAAGTAAAGAGTAGTTATAGTCTTTTAATAGTAATTTGTCCAATAAATATGCAGGAGTACCAGTAAGTCTTAGTTTATGTACCATGCAAGGATATAAAATTTTAGTTTTAGTCTCCATATCCATTATTTGAACTACGGATCTATACTGCGAGATATGTTCGTACTTACGCACATTATAAATAAACCTTATACAAGAATTTTGAATTAATAACATTTTATTCTTATCTGATTGTGTGAGATTAGGAACATATACACACGAACAATAATCTAACATAGGTAAAACTAACGAGTTTATAATTCGTAACTTTACATTAGAATTTAAATCATGCCGAAACTGGTATAACTGTCTTAGTTTTAGTCTAACAGCAACTAATTTTTTAATTACATGTTCACTGAACCTGAGATCCTTGTCAATAAGGAGACCTAAAACTTTAATGACATCATTATGTTCCAGTGTTACTCCTTCTAATAAGATGTTAGGGATATTGCAATTTCCTACAATTAGTAAAGAAGATTTTGAGGCATTAATTTTTAATCCATTATTTAATACCCATGTGCTTAACGAATCAAGCTCCTTATTAACAATGATACACTGCTAAGCGATATTATTAGGACTAATGGACGCAATAATTGAGATATCATCTGCATATGGATGTATAGTACTGAAACTGAAGGCAAATCAGCAATATAAACTAAAACTAATAGCGGGCCTAGTATTGATCCCTGAGGAACACCTCGTTTTAGAGGAAAAGTAGATGAATAAACTGTTTCGACACCCGACGACATACAAACCGAAAAGTATCTACCTTCGAAGTAACTTTTAAACCACTGAAGAGCTGCTGGAGAAAAATTAAAGCAGTCCATGATCAATCATGTCAAATGCCTTTGAAAAGTCAATTTGAATTAGGATTGACAAAATTGATTTATCAAAGTTACATATTAAATTATCTACGATGTTCAAAAGGCACGTATTTGTGCTATAACCTGGTCGAAACCCAGATTGACTATTCGGAAAATTTTAATTTCAGATACGTATTCCATGATTTGATCAGTACTTTAGATAGTACGGGTAAAATACTTATGGGCCTCAGGTCGTCGAATGTAGAACATTGAGACTGTTTACCTATTGGTTTTAATGAAGCTAGTTTCCAGATGTCTGGAGTAGCTCCTTCCAATAAATAAGTATTTATTATATGCGTAATATAATCTATAATTACGGGCAGTATTATGAGAATCATTTTTAAAGAAATGTCATCAACTCCAATAACATTAGATTTTAGGTGTCTTAAGATTATTTCAATATTTTTGTAATCCGTACATTTAAATACAAAATATTCACTGGTACATTCTGCATAAGTATTATTAAGGTAAAAATTCTTTGTATCAAAGTCAACATTACTTATCCCAATTTTATCTAAGACATATTTTCCGTACTTGTTAGTTTCTAGAATATTGTTCGCTGAATTGTTACTCACGCCTAAGCGTTTTAAACTAATATAATTTCCCCGAATCATTCACATTATTATTAATCTCGTACTGCAAATACATTGCTTCCAAATTGAAATAGCAACGATAGTGACCCATGTGTTGCACTCCACGACAACTTTGAGTGCCCGTAAAGGAATGTCTGGTAAGCATCCTCAACGGTACAGACATAATCGTCATTACGGAAACATGTGATAGTAGATTGGCACTCCCAGAAATGGGTAATATTTGAAACAAATTAAAGAATTAAACAAATTTTGAAATAAGAATAAAGTATTAATATTCTTATTATCTCATGGAAACGACAATACTCAAAATGTAAATCATATTATAACATAACAATAATAAACAGTAACAATAAGGAATTGCAACCTGTTTTCAGTTATAATCAATTCAAAAAGTTAAAAATTTTGAAAGAACAAACAAAATATGTAACGAGACGAAAAATGGCAACTTAGCACCATTATTAAAACCCTAACCTCCTTCTCGATGGGAAAGATGTTACTTTCTTTTTCTTCTTCGGAGCGTGTATCGGTGTTTCTGGTGCTGAAATTATGGATTCAGGTGTTTTTGGTGAATCGCCGAAACTAATTCGTCGGACGACCTCCGGTGTCAATTTTAACAACTCCTCTAATGAGGAATCATTGGACGAATAGTATTT
Source organism: Ophonus ardosiacus (assembly GCA_943142095.1). Lineage (NCBI taxonomy): Eukaryota > Metazoa > Arthropoda > Insecta > Coleoptera > Carabidae > Ophonus > Ophonus ardosiacus. Next base: position 42,171,779 of record OW964833.1, on the reverse strand, counting down.
GAACAACCCTCTCCTGCCGGGTTTCTTTGGAGCATATGTTGGCATGTCTGCATTAGGCGATATTTTATATGCGATTGTTGATTTGAGAAAAACTTCACTGTTTGGAATTCCTGGTACATTTTCATGAATATCGTAATAATCATTTTCATCGTCAGAAACATTTGGGGTTCTCAATATACTCCTGTCAATTAAGTCAATTTCCATACTGCCCTCAGAGTTATAAGATTTTTCAGCTCGTCTGATGTCATCATGTACCATTTGGTAAATGCTCTCTGGGTCATCATGGTCTGTGTGTTTTTGAGCACCAGCATCGCTCGGAGGCGTACGGCCCTGAAACTTTTCATTGGAAAGGATATCTTCAACAATAACATTTCTCCTGAATGATTCTATTTTTTCTTCATTTAACAAGGACAAAATATCGATCTAATAGACATAAGACACACAATAGAGAGTTTTCACATAACGTCAAAATATATAGCGTGAACGTTAAATTTATTGTATCTGTCTAACTAAAAGATTGCAGTTATCTTTCTCTAAATGTAAGGTTACGTCTGTTTTAAGTCAAATATAAAGTGGTTTTCAACGCTATTTCTGAGCAAATAAGGTTAAAGTTAAACGTTAATAGGGAGTTATTGCAACTTCTAAGATGAAAGAACGTAAACGTTAACCTTATGTAGAAAACACTTTATTTTAGAAATAAAGGACTTTCAATTTCAATGTTTACCGCATTTAATTAGTGTATTTACGCTAACGTTAACGCTAAAAGCAACACAAACGAGGTTACATCCACACTTTTCACTGAAACATAACCTCAAAAGATACAGAACGTGTGACGTTAAACGCTCGCTATTCCATTGCACATAACGTGTCTCCTTCTTCATATAACGTGACCCTTATTAGTACGCATGCGCACTCGGACTGTCACGTGACTTTAAAGTGCACGTTATTTTTGCGTTGAAGCTGCAATAACTCTCTATTATATCCCGTGAAAAATTTATGTGTACATGCGCATTCAAGCGAAAGTGAGCTTTAACGTTCACGTTATTTATTATGACGTTTTGTGAAAACTCTCTATTACCTAATGCAGTAACACAGTCATATTCCGCTTAACACGGATAGCGTGCAGGCATTTTTTTTTTATGAATACAGTATAGCCGTTAATTGAATTATGTAACTATATAATGTTCAATCAATCACATACCGGATGTAACATGAAAAGCAGACCATAAGCGTTTAATATGAGAAAACAGTTTTAACTTACACCAAAGTGGCTAAGGATGCACTCGATTTCGAGCTTTGGCCGGCCCGGCCGAAGATTTTTTTTCGGGCCTAATCGGGCCAATCATTTAAAAAGTTGAGACGAGTCGGACTTTTGATTTTGGCCCTGCCCGAAACATCGAGCTTTTTGGGCCGGCCCGAAAAGACTTATAGTTAAATCAAATGCACAGTTTCTAATGAAAAGGGATGGAGTTAAAAAGAATCAAAATGATTTAATAAGAACATCCTTCAAGAATTTAAGGTTATTCATTGAAGCATAATAATGCTATTGAGATTGTGATATTATTAGTTATTATAGTTACTACTCATATCCTTAAATAAAAGTGATTTTTATTCCCACCACAATGATTTCTTGTCTAATTTTTGAGCAGAAACATAAAGTTAGAAAATATAAATCCTTAAATGTTCAGACAAGTAGTTTTTTTAAGTTTGACACGAAAAAAGTTAAACATTTCGCCTCATATCAAAATTAAAACTAGGAACGCCGGATGCACTCAATTTTAAGCTTTGGCCCGGCCCGGCCCGAAGCTCGGCTCGATTTCCAGTCAATTTTCAAGCCGGGCCGGCTAATTTTTTGTCAAATCAATCTTCGAGCCGGGCCGAGTCGATACAAACCTCAAAGTCCGACCCGAGCCGGCCCGAATGCATCCCTAAAAGTGGCCTATTAATTTTAGACAATAATGTTTCAAATAATTGTTATAGAGAATTAAATTTTGAATCCAATTGAATGTTAACATTTTATTTTGTACGTTTTATAATCAAGCAAATTGAATTTAAACTTTTATAAAATGACTTCTTTATAGTGTTAGCCATGGTATCGAAATAAAATCATTAACAAATATAATGACATTTTACCTGTCAGAAATGTCACATTGTGAATTTTTTATTGGCAGAAACGCTTTGTTTGAATCATCATGTTTATATCGAAATAGCGTATATAGGGGTAGCGTTAACCGGGGTATGACTGTAATTTCTCATAAAATGTGGAAGAAGAAAACATAGAACTTCAGGAGACGTAAAAAAAATATAAAATGAACAGCAGAATATAATTTAGAAAGGCATCTGAGTAAGAGGTCCAGAAAAAATAATTCATAGTTCATATTTTAACTTAAGATATCGTCTAATAATTGATACCCAAGATTAAAATACACTATCGATTCTTATTAAATGCACAGACACAGACACTCTCCAATGTATGAGTAAAAGGTGAAATAATATATCTATTTATAATTCTAATATTTTTTAAACAATATATATATATATATATATATATATATATATATATATATATATATATATATATAATTTTAACTTACTTTCGAAGCATCCAAGAAGGAACTATCAAATGAGTCATCGTTACCACTCTCCATGTTCTTGATCTAAAAAATATCATTATTTACTAAATAGTTCAATATATTATTCATACTTAGAAAATATTTTTTAAAATATATAACAAGCTCTTACAAACAACAAATAACATATTATCATTTAGACATACAGTGTGTTAATTTAAAAAACGGGCTATAGGAGTTTAATGTAAGATATCAGGTTTTTCCTGCTCAAAACTTCCGAAATAACTTAAATAATTTTAGAAAAAAATGTTTCAAATAATAGATCTAAACCCAAATCACTAACCAGACTTTTTACAGGTTAACGTGCTGTAATTAGATTTTTTCAAAGCTTAATAATTCTCGAGATGTAACACAAACATAATATTTTTTAAATGGTAATATATGATGAAATTAGTTTCATCTTTTTCCATATTTTATAAGCTTTTCAATGATGTATAACAAGTCTAAACACGAATTATTATTACAGATTTGTCAAAGTTCCCAGTTTTTGAACAATACACACCTATGTATGTACCCGTATATTCTTTAAATCATTTTTCTATTAGTGTTTATTATTATATGTATATAAACGTTTTACAACATAATAATTATTGAACATTAGGTATCTACGGTATCTACAATAGTAACGGGATATTACGAAATGCGTAACGGTTTTATTTAATTAGACTTGCATCCCTTTATAATTCTGATTATTGCCAAATATCTCATAGTTGTACAAATCTCTAGAATCTCAAGTTTTCTCTTTTTATTTCTAGTTACTCTACTGAGAACGATAACTTTGATCTCAAAATACGTATATAGAAATATTCTAGGTTAGGGTACAATTTGCTAATTTTTAATTTATTTCGACAAGTATTTAGTACAATCAACTTTTAAATCAAATTTGTCTACATGAAATTAAAATTGTTCTAGATAAATATAAACATACCTGTTTAAATGAAGTGGAAGATAAACTGACAAGACAATATACGTACGGTTATGTCTGAATAAATTATCTGAATAAAAGTACTCTGTGAGTATTGCTTCAAAACATCTCGATGTAGTGTGAAGCTATCTACGTATTTTGAAGTAAATTATTATTTCATTTTATTCCTTCATTCTCAGGGTATTTGTATTTCATAATTTTTACTTTATATGTAATAATAATTATATAATATTTATATATGACATACAACGCATGCATCGATTACCGCTCTACATTTGACAGCATTCCGCATTGTTGGCTTGTCAACACCTTGTGCCCAGAGGCTCTGTGAAAATAACGAAGCTGATTAGGTATATTACTATTTTTTGAGCTCTTGTTTTAATATCCTATATTTGATATTTATATAAATAACCGAGGAAACTGCATTATTGTTTAATAATACTTTTGATTTTGATGATCCCGGTAGAAATGTTTGTGTATTATAGGTTACATTTACTTATAACTTTGTCTGCAGGTAAGAACCGATGGCTTGCTTCAAAAAACTAGACAATCCATTCATAGAATGTCCATTTAATAACCAGCATAAGGTATTAGCCTCGAAGATGCAATATCATATTGTAAAATGTATGAAAACTCACCCAGGGTGGAAAACGTGTCCTTATAATGCCTGTCATCGTTTAAAAGAAGAAAAAGATTTAAAAAACCATATAATTGTATGTCCAAACAAAAAATTAGCGGAGGATAATACAGAGTCAAATAGAATGCCGAACTTAGCGTACCACAAATTAACGAACGAGGAATTTAATTTGGAGTTCGAAGATTGGACCAAAGATTAGAAATTGTTATGTATTTTTGTTATTAAATAGAATAAACCAGCCAGATGTTTTCGAACTACATATTGTGTACTCTCTTTTATAATACCAACTACACAATCATTTATGCTTTGCTCTTGAATCATGTTTTATTATATCGCAAATATAAAATTCTTATATTTTGTTTCTATTTCTATACCACAGTACAGGTACATGGCTACGCATGCGTAGTTATGTACCTATACTGTGATGTATTGGCAAAGAAAATAAACTCGTAGCCACCTGGTGACAAAATTATGAAGTTGTCTAATAGGTAAAATAACATGTGGCACGTTATCGTTTATAGCGTATCAGTGTTGTCGTTTAGTTGATTTTATGCTATTTTCCTACATCTTGTGTTACATTTTATCTACTTTTTAATATCCTTAATTTTTTCAACCTATTCTTAATTTAAGGAAGCTGAGTATGGATTCTAAATCCAAACAAAAAATGAACAATACAAATTGTAGTGTATCATTCCCGCGCGGGAAAGAAAATCGGAATTAGTTTTCACTGTTTTCCCAGAAAATAAAAATAAAATATAAATAAATGGTTTCATTTATTTCATGGGGATTTGCAGTAAGAGCTGGCCAGTGGTCGGCAAACATAACCCAACTAGCTTGCAGTTATTTAAATTTACTTCCACAACTGCACATAAAAAAAGAAAGTTACCCATTCCTAAAATATATGAAAAAGCCGGTATAACTACATATTTTATTATAAATAAAGAACAAATATATCGCTTTAAATAATGTAGCACTTCAAATCAGTTTACATTTAAAATTTTATAAACTTTGGTGATTTACTTCTCAGTGCCTCACACTTTATATATCTAAAATATATTAAAGATCCGATATAAATATATATGTCTCTATTAATAAAGAACAAATATTTCCCTTTAAACAATACAAATTAGTTTATATTTAAAAAAATATAAACTTTATTGGTTTATTTTCATATGGCTCACACTGTAAAGTTCTGTCACTTACCAACTACGCCGGCCATATTGTAAATACAGTGCTGCCTCTATAGGTCATTTTCATTGCCAATACTATCTATTCTGACCCTGAAGCAGTGCTGCGGAATGTGCAACATGTGTACAGATGAAAAAAAAAGGTTTGGTAAACTATAAATTTTATTTTTAACTATCAAATCTTACACCTGAAATTAAAATTTTTGCTAATATACAGAATGCACGTTTATAAATAAACCAGCAAATAATAAATGACTTATCAATTCTTAAATGAGGTCCAATAAAATCAGAAGTAATTCCTGTTTTCGAGTGATTGATTGCAACTTTTAATTTTTAAATGGATAACGTATCTATGTATATATGGTGTGTTTGAATAAATAAGTACACCTTTTTATTTCGCTTATTATTAATTTTAGCGAATTCAAATACATAACATAAATTATTGTACATGGTGCAAATCGAAAAATGGAACATAGACGTTTAACGTGGGAAATCAGTTTTTCTTTGCGCAAACGTTACCTAATTCTTTTATGCAAAAATACTTCAAATAAAATTGTAGAGATTTAAATTCCGCATCTAAATCATGTGAAACGATTGTTCTAGCTCTTCATATAAACGTAAAAATTAATTATACAGTTACAGTTTTTATGAGCTATTAGCCTAGGCAGCCATGGATATATGACAAAAAATAAATTTTAATTTTCAAATGGAACACCTATATATTTGTTTATATTTAAAAAGTACATGAAATTTGCTATGCAATGGCAATTGATTAAATTAAATAAAATTTATATTGATGTACATTTTGGGCAATACTTCTTTAGAAAATGTGATTGGGACATGTCATATTAAAAAAGTGAATTTTAAAGTCTTCTGCATTGCATAAAAATGTAATATTTTAATCATTCGCCATTGCGTTTTTTAGCAATATAACATGTAATTGTTTTTGTGTTATTGGATAGCAAATTTCACGTACTTTTTAAATATAAACAAATATATAGGATTTAAAAATTAAAAGTTGCCATAATTTACTCGAAAACCGGAAGTAATAATATTGAGTTACATCCGTAATTATGTACAGGAGTTTATGTACTATAATTTGTCATGTTATGCAGGTGAATCCACTAAAATTAATAATAAGCGAGACAAAAGGGTGTACTTATTTTTTTAAAAACACTGTATTTTTAAAAATTTAAAAAGTACATGGAATTTACTATCCCACAATATAAAAACAACCTTTATGTTACATTATTAAAAAATACAATGGTGAATGACTAAAATATTACATTTTATTAAATAAGGTAGCCGAGCATCCCAGCCTAGCGATCCACTAGTCCTTGCCTGGATATCCTGGTAGCTGGCCATCAAAACAGCAATAAATGCCTGTATATAGCTCGTTCTAGCCGTTATCTCGAGGTTCACAGAAGCGGCCGGTACAACTCTACCGCTCACACTTAAATTCATCAGGTAACCTAGGAGTGGCCAACAGTTTCGGCTGGCGGGTCACATTGCAAATAATTTTCTTCTTCGCGGACCAGATGAAATATGTAAATGAGAAAATGTGAAACATAAAAACGATTTATTTTCAATAAAATCTAACTATGGAATTTGTTTAAAGATCTTAAAAGAAACACTTGATGGTATACTTACAAATTATAAAAAAGAATATTATTGAAAAAATGACAGTTAAATATGTAATGTTATATAAGTTACAACATAAAGTAATATTTTCTCAAATGGGATTATACATATTTTTTATGCCTATTCGATGGAGATTTTTTTCTGAATTCAACCATGGCTTAGTTTTATATCCTTACATAATAAAAATATTGAGAAAAATTTATTTGAAATTTAAATAAATTATTTTTTTAGTAATTTTTCAGTAGTATCCAAATTATCTAATTGGGGGAAGGTACGGTTTTAATTATATGGGTCTAAATACATATGTATACTAAATATTTAAACAAATGGCCATTTAATTAATAAATTCTTAAAGGTCGTTAACCCCAATAAAATTACGGTTTTCACCATCTTAAATCGTTTTTTGCTATGCGTAAACCACTCATACAATAGTTCTGAAAAATGGTACACTTATATTAAAAAATACGTAGAATGTAATGGTGAGATCGACAAGTTTGTATCTCGACCCAGTTTTGGGTAGCAAATATCTACCCATTTAAGGATTGAAGATACGATTCTAATTTTATCAAAAATCGATTCCACGTATCAAAATACATATGTGTACCAATTTTTCTTAATTTTCTCCGAAGGATATGTCTGAACTTGTATTTGCCCTAAATTTGTTGACGAATGAGACACAAAAATATCGTAGATTTGCGGTAAAATTCAAAGGATGTTTATGTGGAATTCCTTCAATAAAAAAATTAAAAGTTGGTATACTCATGTAAGGATATACGTAGAATTTACTAGTGATGTCGAAAATTGTTTATCTCTACCCAGTTTTGGGTGGCGAATATCTAGCCATTTAAGGGTTAAGGGTACAACATTAATTTTCCAAAAAATCGATTCTTTGATACATAATACACATGCTCACTGATTTTTGTTAAAATATTACAACAGGTATTTTAGTAATATCAAAACAAAGTTTTTAGAGGTTATTGACCCTCATTTAGATTTAGAATCTTGTATTACTGTAATGATATCAATAGTATAATAATTCTGAAAATTGGTATAGATGTACAGAAAAGAATATGTAGATTCGAATGGTGAAGTCGACGTGTTTGTATCTCTACCCAGTTTTGGGTAGCATATATCTAGCCATTTAAGGATTGAAGATAGGGGTTTAACTTTATCAAAAATCGATTCTTTGGTTCAAAATACATAAGTACAATAATTTTTATTAAAATATTTTGTATGGTCCAGTTTTAATTGTAACATTTATCAACAATCGCTACTCAAAAATGGTTTTACTAATTTATTTATGGTACTTAGACCAATTAAGCAACAATTTTGAAAACTGGGCTATTTATTTAAGAAAGCACGTAGAATCAAATGGTGCTATAGAAAAAAATCCAGCTCTACCTATTTTCGGGTGGTAAATATACACCCATTTTTGGGTAAGAGATATGGGTTTAATTTTATCAAAAACCGATTCCTCGGTTTAAAATACATATGAGTACCAAATTTTATTTGCATATTCTTAAGGGTACAAAAGTTATTCAAGTTTTTATGCTTGTGTTAAAGCGTATTAAATGATCAAACAAAATAAATTTTATTTCAATCTGAGGAAGTGAACGATTTCTATACTCTACTACATTAAATTTTAATAGAAATATAAAAAAATAATATACAAGCCGCATGCAAACACAAAAAAATATTTATACACAAAATACATGCTGTTAATAAATATTATTATTATTATTACTTTATTGTATAAAAGTGTACACACTTATTGGTAATACTGCTAGGATATATTTTACTTTATTTATTATAGCAATTACCACTTATTATTTATGTAAATATATGCATATATTATATGTATTTTTGATCTAACATAACATTTGTTTATTTATTATTCCGAAAGGCAAAAACTTCTTAATTTTAGACAATTAATTGTATAATAATATATATAGTTTATTTTATGGCTATTCAGGTTATCAATCAGATGATAATAATTTGTGGTTGTCAAGAGGTTATTTGGGACAATAATTGGATTAATATAGGCTATTCTGTATGGTTTATATAAAGGGCACTCTATAAAAAAGTGATATGTCTTCTTTCTTTTGTAAATTGCAGATTGGGCAATTTGATGTCGCGTCTAGTTTATATTTTGTTTGCTTGTGATATATGATTAGACATTTTTTAAACGACATTCTGATTTGAGCTATTATACGTATTTTTGCAATATTATTTTTTTGGAGTAAGTAGGATTCTGCCATATAGTCATGTTTCATTAGTTTATAAAACTCGTTGTATGTAGAAGATTCTAGTTTTTGAATGTCGGTCTGTTGTAATATTACATTATAGATGTGGATAATGTCATTTATTTGTCCTTTGTTTATATTCTGCGTGTCCCTTAAGTCTCGGCAGCCATTATTATCTAGAACAGGGATGGCGAACCAATGGCACGCGTGCCATAAATGGCACGCGACACAATATTTTGGGCACGTCACTGATCACAAAATTCATTATGATGCACTAGATGCATTAGAAATACATGAGAAACCAGACGAAGACCAAGTTACTGAAGAATTTATTTTTGTGATTCATTCTTCAATGAAGGAATTTTCAGCGAGATTTTCTCAGTTCAAAGAATTATCGCAAATACTCAAGTTTATTATATACCCTGATGTGACGTCATTTGATAAACTTAATTTGTCCCAATTCGATTGGTTGGAAATTGAAGAATTTTAAATGCAGCTGATTGATTTCCAGTCTAGTTCAATATGGATTCAAAAATTTATTGAAACAAGGAAAGAGTTAGAATTAATTGAAACAGAAAGATTGACAAGTAATATAAGTGAAAATGCTAATAACAAAATTTTGGAAACATGGAATGCGTTATCAGACACATTTAATTGTTTGAAGAAGCTGGCTCATGCTATTTTAACAATATTTTCATCAACCTATGCCTGCGAGTCATTATTTTCAGAGATGAATAACATTAAAGACTCGGTTAGAAACCGTTTGACAGATGACTCCAGTTCAGCATGCATCTTGCTAAAAGTAACATATCTTACAACCCTAACATCTGTTATTTGTCATCTAATCTGCAACAACAGGCAAAATGTTCCTTTTTTTTGTAGTAAATAAAGAGTTTTGAGTTGATAGTATATTATTATTTTCCCAATAATCAAAAAGTCAAAATTATTTGATGACACGTCTATGACCTCATTAAACATTTCTTTAGAAAAATGGCACGTTGATACGTAAAGGTTCGCCATCCCTGATCTAGAATCATTTTTAGTTGCGAAGTCCAGTTAAATTCTATTTTATTATATTCATAATGGTCTAACTCCAGAAGGCGATTAAAGAGTATTTTGGGCAGTCTGTTATCTTCCATGTTTATTATCTTTCTCCACCATAGTAGAGCTCTTTTGAGGATCTCAATTTGTATGTGCTCCATTCTGGTTTCTGTTCTGATCATATATCCTGGTGTACTTCTGGGGCAATGTAATAAAGTTTTTATGAATTTTGTTTGGATAAAATACTACTCTTGCTAAAACTTAATAAACGTAGTAGTTTTTGAAATATTTTAATTTTTCGAAAAAATCAGGCAAAGAAACTAATTTGAAATTTTAATTCACTGTTACTAAACAAATTATTGTTATCGAATTACCATTTGCTAACTAATGGATTTAATTTTATTATAAGAATATGAAAGAAAATTTACAGGGGTCTGCTTACTTACCGAAAAAAATATAAAAATAGGCGCTTAGGACTACGTACCTCCATTTTTTTACATCTTTCCTGGGATCAAAGTTCAATGTGCGCATATATAAAAAAGAACGCAACGACATAGCATTCCACTTCTCGACGCTAATTTCTTAATCTCTTCTTAGCTTCTTTGGCTCAAGAAATACTTATTTTAAAGTAATTCTATCTATACTATGTTGCAGATAGAACTTCGTTACTACAATTGATTCAATTTTTTTGCAGATAAAATATTGTTTCTGTGCTATCTCAAAAAAGAGTCGCAATATTTAAAAAAATCTAATATCAGAAAGATATAGAATATAACCAGGGCATCGAACCCGAACCTGAAAAGAACTAAACCGTAACATTTTAGCGAACCCAAATCCCGAACCGAACCTCAGATATATTTTTCAAGTGAACCCAGTGGCGTAGCTAGGAATTTCAAATGGGTTTTTTTTTGGGGGGGGGGGGGGGGGGAGTTGTGTACGAAATAACTTCTCATACAATATCCTACTTATGTATTATATTATATATAAAAAAATAAATATAGAACAATATACAATAAGTGTGCAATACTGCAATAAAACAAACGTTGATATTATTGAACAAATACATAATATTTAAATTTATTATTTTTATTTTAATTAATGGTTATGTTTAAGGCTGCTTTGACGTTTCAATATTTTGAATTTTAAAAGTTACTAGTTCACCAAGTTGACCAACGAACCTATCGGGAGAGATATTGTGCTAAGGGTAGAACTTAGGATACGATACAAATAGATGGCAGAACAGGTAGTTTCATAATTTATAACTATATATAGATATGGAAGGGATTTCAAGCAATCGTTTATTATAAAATAAATTTTATCAATTATTCGTTAAATAAATTTTATCAATTATTCATTAAATAAAATATTAAAATTTTCAATGGGGAGGGTTTAAATCCGAACCCAACCCCCCCCCCCCCCCACCCTTGGCTACGCCACCGAGTGAACCCGGCTCGGAAACGAACCGAGTATTAAACTTCGGGTTCAGGGTTTAACTCCAGTTCAGGTCCATTTTCAGTTCGAAACCTGTGTGGACTGTTCGTGAATTTATATTGCATTATTAATTCCGGATTGCATTTTAAATTATTTCTTTATAAAGATTGTTATTCAAAAAAACTATTGCGGCCAGCACAATATCTCTCGTCATTTCCATTTTAGGCTGTATAAGTATTGTATTGCACTCCGCTGAAGAAACGTAGTTTTATATTAAAAATTTACGTTTCTTGTGCACACAAAAAAATCTAATTCTTTTATTCTATGTGTGCCTAAATGTCAGAGATTCTTCCAATTTATTGACAAGATTGGTGGTATTTCTTAAAGATATCTGCATTTTATCTATAATTTTAAATATTTAATTAATAAAACAATATAAAAGATTAAATGTACTCCCTAGAAAAAGCTTTCAGTAATGTCACTAAAACTGTTGATTTTTGATATTGACATTCTGAAATCTGTCAGTTACAAACTATGTTACAAACATTTGAATTTGTGAATTGGTGACTGTGCAATTTATTACATTAGATTATTTTTCTTTATCTCTAAATCTATAGAAGATATAATAAATAATATAATATATTTTTTTAATATGATATGCCTATTATTTCTATTCAAAAACGTTGAAAACGTAAATTTAGGAATTTTTTTTTTTTCATTATTTTTTTCTTAAAAATTGTTCTATTTGCTTAATAATTCTGAAAACTGTTGCAAATATGTTGTTAAATTCGTAGAATTGATTGATGATTTTCTCAAGTTGTACCTGGATCCATTTGTGTATTTTCAATAATACAAAATTTAGATGAAAAATTATGTAACTTCAAACGTCTGTAACTCGAGATCAGATGAAGTAAAAAAAATCATGCCTGACATGAAAAGAAAGAAAATTTCATGCTGAATATAGAATTTTATTGTCCGTTATTCTATCTTTAACCGTGCATGAGTGGTGCATGAAAATATAAAATATGACCTTAATAATTTAGTTCATTTTTCATATTTTTATGCACCGCTCATACACGCTTAATGATAGAATAACGTACGAAGAAAGTCTATATTTAGCATGAAATTCTCTTTCTTTTCATGTCAGGTATGATTTTTTTACTTCACCGGATCTTGAGTTACAGTCGTTTGAAGTTACATGATTATTCATCGAACATTTGTGTATTGTCAATAGTACAAAATTTCGATGAAAAATCATGTAACTTCAAACGTCTGTAACTCCAGAATTTAATTCTCCACAACATTTATTTGAAGTATTTTTTTCTAATATTAATAGGCCACTTTTGGGCAAGGAAAAACTGTTTTCGATGTTAAACGCCTATGGCACGGTTTTCGTGTTACTCACGGTATTTTTCTCTTAATATTTAGATAAGATAATTGGAATAGTGTTTAAGAAAAAGATTTATACTGATTATTATATAATTTTTATTTATTATAAATATAATGATATCTATAAATTATTCAAATTCGCTTTTAGGATTAGTACGCAGTCCTATACATATAATTAAAATTATAAATGAAGCAATGTGTCATTAATTAGAGCGCCATCTCATCATATAACACAAGAAACACGGTACGTGAGTGTACTACAATAAAATTCTAGTAAGGCTGTACTATAAAACTAGATCAATACAAGTACTAAGCGTGCGTTGTAGCGCCGCGACGCTCGACAACATCCAACCGAAGACTACCAATCACTTCGTTGTTGTAACCATTCACAACGTTCACATTTAAATATATATTCTTTTACATACTTATTATTACTATGTTTATTATAAAATACGTCGCTTCTGCATATAGTACACAATGATACAACATATTTTTAGAAAATATTCCTGTATTATTTAAATAAAAAAATAGTAATTGTCCCTAACCTTGACGATATTGCTAAGTTCTTATCATCAGTAGAACTAACAAAAATACAATTGGATTAAAGTTAAGAATACTCAACATGTCAACCATGCAAGAGGTCCTCACAACTCTAATTTAGCGACATTAGTTCTCAAAATATTTATATAGTTATTAACCCTTTACTGATGACATGGGGCCATACTTGACCCCATCAAATGAAAACTTACGAGTACCATGTCACTTGGTTTTTTTTAACAGTAATCTATTTTGTCTGAATGTTTCCATACTTCATACTATGTTTTAGAAGTTAATTACTGTACTAGACAGTTAAATATAATTAAATTTCATATTTTCACTCGAAAACAATAAAAAAATTAAAGCCAATTACTTTTCCAAAGTTGAAATCAACGGGGTCCTAACAGACCCCAGCTTAAGTAATATGGTTAAGGTTAGAAATACTTAATTATCTATTTAATCTATTTATAATTTTGAACTTAAAGTCATTTTTATTACTTATCCAATTACTGTATTAGTTGATCCCAAATTTTAACATATTTTTATTTTACTCATTTTTTATTTTTTTATTATGTTGTTATTACAATAATATTAATGGCTGAAAACAAGATAAAACAGAAATAGGTATTTTTAGTACAGGTGAGCAAAGTATGTCTTTTTCTCACGCGTCCGGAAATTGGCATGCTCACGTGTGCTAAACATGTTTTTTCCACAATCTTGAAACATAATTTTTCTAAAAAACGAAACATTGTATTTTTTTATTAATGAGAAACTCAACAGTACTTACATATGTTTATAACTGAATTTAATGTAAAGGTGAATACAAAAAATTATTGTTCCTTCATGTAGAATGGTAGATATTTATTGTAACTCCATCAAAATTTATGACTCCTGACGTAGATTATTATAGGCTTGTGTATTTTGCTCACTTGTGAAGAAAGTTATTTACTTTGCTCACTTGTGAATCAATATGCTACTTTGCTCACTATTTTAAGTAGAATAATAATGAATTTTGCTAACGATTTGTGGAAAACATTCATATTACGAGTATTCTCTGCTACATAACTATATATGTACATTAAAAACTTAATGGCCGTATTCTCTTGAAAAGTTTGATTTTAATTTAATTTTTTTTAATTCCCAATTAAATATTGGTGCAACCGGCCATACAGATCTGTAAATCAGTAAATAATGAAACAAATCACAACGAAAGCTGCCACTCTTATATATAATTATATATTAAACAAGAAAAGTAGAAGTGTTTTTGACAGTTTTTTTTATAGATATACAGATATGTAAGACTTACAGTTTTGAAGAAAATATGGCCAATAATTGCAAATAATAAAACAAGTGCAAGAATAGCTATTTGTGTATTAAGAGCGCAAAATGGAACATTGTCGATTGAGATATTGTGTCGCGAGGCATTTTCTCAAAATCGACAATGTCCATTTACGCTCGAAACACACACAATTTTTTTTCTGCAGTTGCCACAATGGGATCCTACACCA
This sequence comes from Ophonus ardosiacus, assembly GCA_943142095.1. Lineage (NCBI taxonomy): Eukaryota > Metazoa > Arthropoda > Insecta > Coleoptera > Carabidae > Ophonus > Ophonus ardosiacus. The sequence goes on along the minus strand of OW964833.1, from coordinate 42,156,610 downwards.
TAACGAAAAATAATAAAATGTACACTTTGTACTACAGTACTACTACAGTACTACTCAATAAATAACCATTATATTTTTTAAATTTATCGTTATTTTCTATTCTTCTTGAGCTATTGCTTCAATCTAATCTAAGCATTTCTTACTTTCGTTTTTGTAAATGAATGCCCTATTTTATTTTTGTATTCCTTCACACAGCAGTACGGCATTTTGTTTGGTTATGTAATATACCGACAGAGCAATTATATATCAGATTGACTTGTGGAGGTGGTAAATGTGTAAGTAACTACAGTGCCATTAGTTCCTGGCTAAATGTTTTTATTAAGAAATGTAGACAAGCGACATTTTTCAACATTTTATAGTTAGAAATTCGGACAGCTAGCGATTTTTCTACTTGGTCGCACATTAACGGCAAAGTGAGTGACATTTTGCCGTGACAAAAGCGAGCGCAAATGCCAACTTTGTATACAGACTATACAAAAACTATTTTGTAAAATAACATTAAGTTAAAACGTAGTATTAATTCTCCATTTACGGTTATTTATTTCGTTTTATATACAGTATGTCCCCGGATTGAGTTTACAAGAGGAAAAAAAAATTTATTTTTTATTTTACGAAAAAATGCCAAGGGAAGAAAAATTTTTGCTTGAATTAAAACGCATGTTTCAGTTATTAAAACTTTTAATTAATGTAAGGTTCTTGTATTATAACGTTTTTTCGTATTTTGTCCTCTTAATAATACAGTTATTACATTGAATTTAACATGATTTTAGTTAGCTTTGAAATATTGACAAATGATTATTAATTCTAATTTCAGATAAAAAAGAGTTAATTGAATAAACTACAAGTATTTTGATTTTCGCGGTTTTTACCTCTCGCTAAGAGAGGTATTGGATTCATGCTAAAAATCACATATCGAGATTTAAATGAATAAGCACGATTTAAGGTCCATAAACCGATTTTAACATTTTTACGAAGTAGATATAATTAGAATTGTATGTGTGCAGAAGACATGTTAAATACAACAAAAACAGTATTTGGGTAAAGTTCTGTAATTTTTTTGTTATAAAACGATGGTTCCATAGAGAAGTGCAATACAATACTTTTATAACATAAAATGGAAATGGCGAGAGGTCTTGTGCTGGCCACAATAGATTTTTTCTGAAATTAGAATTAATAATCATTTGTCAATATTTCAAAGCTAACTAAAATCATGTTAGATTCAATGTAATAACTGTATTAATAGGAGGACAAAATACAAAAAAAAAAACGTTATAATAAAAGAACCTTACATTAATTAAAAGTTTTAATAACTGAAACATGCGTTTTAATTCAAGCAAAAATTTTTCTTCCCTTGGCATTTTTTCGTAAAATCAAAAATAAGAAAATTTTTCCTCTTGTAAACTCAATCCGGGGACATACTGTACATATTTTGTAGTAACTGTAAAGTGTAACAAACTTTTCAATTGTTTTCAATATTATAAGTATAAATATGTATAATATAATAGTAATTTTAATTTAAAATACACGTAAATATAATGAGTTAAACTGTAAAAGTAAATAAACGGTTTTGAAAAGCATTCGAAGCGTCGCGGTGCTATCCTAGTCTGGCTTTAAAGCGCAGGATTCAAAGGACTACGCATTCGGTATACTTGACATGTTACGAACGGTTTCGATTCCGAGGTGGGGTGTGTACTCCACGACACTGAAACCGGTATCTCACTGCATTTGATCTCTATGAAGTGAAACTGCGTCCGTCATATAAAATGCATTTTGTTTTAAATAAATGTAACCAAGCTTAACCCGTACTAAAATCTGTGTTTTTGTGTATAACAGAGTGCTAGTAATATAATATAAAGAAATGATGTTACTTCTAAATCGCTGTAATGCACCAATTATTACTAATGTAATTTTACACAATTTTGCGACAACTCGTTCGTATTAAGCAATGTTTCTTTTTGGACGTTTAATTTATATTTAAGTGATTTATTAGGTTAGTGTAATTGTATTTAAACTCGATATGGTTTGTGGATTCTTGAAACGCCGTAGGACTTTATCATGTCGTTTTGCAACCGAGTTACTGCTTGCTTTAATACTGTTTTTCGAAGTTTCTCCGGCGTTATTGGAACAAGATGAAGATATTCCTCATAACGAGTAAGTAACTAATATTTTTTTCTTACAAACATGGGTACACACATTTCGGCAGTCACTCTTGTAATATTTGCTTTAATATCTTCACGTTTAATTTACCGACAAATTTCATTCAAAGTTTTACAATATTTTTTATGTGACGAATTTGGTAACATATAATAAGAATTTTGGATGAGAAAAAGGTAAGCTTCCATAAATTTTACCGCAAGGTCTTAAAAGGATTTTCTTATATTTTTTTTTTTTTTAAATGTGCCATATTCATTTTTCAAAACAAATATGCTAAATATACGTTAATGTATAATTGATTAAAAGCACATTAGGTATGATTTAGCTTTAACGTAGTAATCTAGTCTATTTCTTACGTTTTTAAAATAAATAAAGTGCAAAAAAATCAGATTTATGCATATATTTTGTATTACAAGTAGATATTTGTTATTGAACAAATTTTGTAAACGATACTTGTACCTATATTTCTAAAAAGTAATCATGTTAAAATGTTTTGATGTAATGTAGTTCATAATAATATACTTAAAAAAAAAGAATGTTACATATATTGACATGAGATAATAAATGCTTATTGTATAATGTTTGAGTCGTAGAGATTACTATTACGAGAAATTATACGCATGCGTATATCGTGTGTACTACTGATGTTCGTTTATTTCTACCAGTTCAATTTGAACTTGCCTAGTTGTAGGGTGGTTTGATAAAATTAGGCTAAGGCCTTTTTAAGGAGTTATATTAAGAAATTTACGTGACTATTCTTAAGATAATAATAAATTATACTGTAAAATACAACTTTAGCATAGCAAAGATTAGATGATGTATTCTCTCGAGAATGAAACGTTGTTAGACATCTGTCAAAACATGATATTGAAATGAGAATTAAACTATCAGATTGCGCTATATATATTATTGGTGCGAGTGTAGTGTTGCAGTAAAACACTAGTGTGGTGGCATCTCGTGTCGTTGGCCGGTAACCACCAGAAATACCGATAAGAGACAGAGAACTAGCTTGCGAGAAGGTATTGATCCTTGAATTTGTTCTCTTTTCGTCTTTTCAAAGGACCACTTCTCATCTACAGTTTACTCCGCTAATGTCTCTGTACTATCGTTTCGCACCATAATATTCTGTTGCTACATTTGTAGATCACTTCAGTGATGCTCTTATTTTTCCGACAAAAAAGTAGGACATTACATTCAAAACGTACATTTTGCGTTTTTTAGTTTTGCAAATAACGTCAAAATATGTAATAACACAATTCTTTGCTTCAAAAATATTAATTCCGGTTTCCAAGGAATTAGTACCAACGAATACTTTTGAAGTGGCACAAATTAATATATTAGGAAATCATATAAAATTTGTTTTTGATCTGTAATCCGCAAATTTTACTAATGAAAAAAAATATTAAAATCAAGGTCAAGGAGATTATTGCGACAAGTATCATTTTCAGAGTCCTTGGATAGGAAAGACACGTGCTAAAAGGGTAACAGACACGCGTTAGTAAAAATTTAGCATTTATTATACCTTTTCTGGCCATTACCAAATAACAGTAATAAGTGCAATAAATGTATGAATAATGAATATAATATACATTTCATTTTACTACTTGATCTGTTATCGGCGTCCTCTTACCCACACTCATCTTCAGAGTCGGCCCAATTTATATTGTCTTGTCTATAATAAAATTGACAAGAGGTGTGACAGGATTAAAGCCACTCCCAAGTATTGGACTTGGTGGGACACGCGCAACAATGAGCACTTATTTTAGTGTATCATCACATGAAATTAGGTTAGCCAAAAACCTGTGATCACCCTGAGGCTGTAGGCCAAAACTCAGGTATTTTAAATGAAGCGGATAACATTGTCATATTGCTATAGAACTTTTGGCAGTCTAACCGGTAGACGGATTTTCTTGTAAGATACGACCGGGGTCGCGGTTGGGGCCAGCAGTATAGAAATATCCTTTTACGTATTTTGAATTGTATAACGAATATAAATAGCTAAATTTTTAAATGTTTATTTTGAACGTGTCTTACAACGAAAAATAAATACCAATAGTTACTAAATAACAAAAAACTTAACTACCATCAGCACCAGGGACCTGACACTGACCCCAAACCTGAACCGAATACCCGAATTAACCCGAATTTTTGTGGAACTTGAACCTGAACCAAACCTTTATTTGTCAAGGTCAATAAACCTAAACCGAATTTAAACCGTTTTAAATTTAGATTTAGTTCAGATCTGTTAAATATATACATAATTAAAAATCTTAGAAAATTAATTATTAATATGATTTTAAATCTACTAATTTCACCATCCTTTTGTGCTTTTACTCATTTTCCTCTCTGAATCAAAATTCGAACCTAAACCCAAAACCGATGAACCGTTATAATTTTCATTTTCTTGAACCAAAACTGAACCTGAACCGATATTTATTTCCTGAACCTGAACCGAAACTGAACCATAAATACATTTCGATTCAGGTTCCTGATGAACACCTCCTCTTTAGTTTTTCTTGTATAAAAATAAGGTGACTACAAGGCCATCAGGTCAAGGACGTCAGTTGCTAGCCAGTTCCTTATAATAATTGCAGTCCAGCACGTGAGTTCCGGCACTCCTGTTGCAAATGAAGGGTACAGGGGAAAAAGGCGGTTTGTCACTAAAAATTTGAAATTAGGTTTTTCATGCCATCTTGTAGGTAAATACCGAATCTTTTACGTGGAATATTCCTTTTGGGCAAAAACACGGTAGGTCAGAAGTTATTACCACTGGAAAATTTGTCGTACAGAGGAAGAAGACGGGTATGTCCATGCGGTACCAACCAAAAAGGTGGATTGTCCACTCTTATGTATCAAGAAAGTTGATGAGTACAGGGTAAAAAAGCGGTTTGTCATAAAATGTAAAGTTTGGAGGAGACAGTTTTAAGATTTTAGATCGTGTCATTTTTTGGATAATACCTTCAGCTATGCACAATTTTGATGCAAGATTCTTTATTGTTTTCTAAATGAGTGCCACAAATTAGAAAACTTGTCTGGCATCCTATTTTGGTGAAAATTTCGACTTTTTATTTTGGTGTAAAATTAAAAAACCGAAAATTCCCCCGAAATAGGACGCCAGACAAGTATTCTAATTTGACGTACTCATTTACAAAACAGTAATGAATCCTGCATCAAAATTGTACCTAGCTGAAGGCATTATCCAAAAAATGACACGATCTTAAAATCTTAAAAACTGCCGCCTACAAAATTTACATTTTTTGACAAACCACCTTCTTCCCCTGTACCCTTCAAATGTAAAGACCCAGCACCCAGTGCAGACAATTTGTGTGAACCATCAGAATTGAGCAACTAGTGAGTACCGTAGTCACACATGTCCTAGACATGTTGAGCTCAAAACAACAAAAGAAAAAAATCCGCGTTTTTAAAAATAATATCAAGGTGGTGGCCTATTAGCGATACACTCTTCAAGACGGTTTCTGAATTCTCTCATTAGTCATTTGGTTTTTCATAGGGAAATAGATGCGATTTCCCGGTGAATAGTGTTTTGAGGGCTTTAAGGTTATGAGGTCGGTATGTGCACATCTTTGATTTGAGAGTAGCCGACAAAAAGATGGATCAATTATTGGTAGGGCTAGGACTCCGAATTGGGTAGTTAGTAAAATGGGAAATACCCGCCCACCCGGACCAAATGGAAGATGGGTCGGAGTCGATTCTTCGCCCATAAGACCCGTAAGACCCATAAGAACCGCAGACCTATATTACCCGTAAGAATCGCAGACCCGTATTACCCATAAGAACAATATAATCCATAAGAACCGAATTTCTCTGATTTGACGTTATACAGGGTGTTATGTAAGTAAGTGTTCAACGCTTAACCCATGCTAGAACTGACCCCAAAGATAGTAAATCTGGCAATAATTTTTGTTTAACATACTTTCTACAAGAACTAGAGGCCTTTAAAGCTGACCAATCACGTCATAGTTCAAAACTTTATAAAAAAGTAAAAATCTATGTGTTCTCTGGAAAAAATGTGATACCTGTCACAAATGACATAAAGTCATTGAGGTCTATTTGGAAATAACTCTGTGTACCGTCTTACACCAGCACGACTATTTTGTAATGTCTCGCCATAAACCATATGCATGTCTGCATACTCTTGGTTGGTGAAGGTGAATGGCATTTTGAGAATATCAAAAAAACAGAATATAAATTGTACGTCTATGCAAAAAACACATTTAACGTCAGATTGACAATCAATATTTTTCCAGAGAACACATTGATTTTTACTTTTTTATAAAGTTTTGAACTATGACGTGATTGGTCAGTTTTAAAGGCCTCTAGTTCTTGTAGAAAGTATGTTAAACAAAAATTATTGCCAGATTTACTATCTTTGGGGTCAGTTCTACTACGGGTTAAGCGTTGAACACTTACTTACATAACACCCTGTATATGAAGCGTAAATCTACCTGTAAGGGGCATACTTCGCCGCACCGACAACATACATAATATCTCATTATTTCATTTAAATACACACATTTTATTTATTGATAATGATGTCTGTCTTATAAATCGAGATTTTTTTACTTGTCCTATTGTAGTATAAATTACTAACTTATCTTTTAAAGCTAATTGTATTTTGTGAAATGTTTAATCAAATAAATCAAGTAATTTAAATAAAATTGTTTTTCAACGGTATGAATATTTAAACAAATAATTAGCAACGTAATAATACGCCTTACGGGTGACATGGTTCTTATGGGTAATATGGGTCTGCAGTTCTTTCGGTTTTTATGTCTTACAGGTCTTATGGGTGAAGAATCGGTGGGCGGGTGGTCTTTTGGATTTACCGGCATTCCGAGCGCTAATTATTAGTTATTGTCCGAGATCCTTCTTACACTTTCCCCTATGGTTGTCAGTCGGATACCTGTTTTCAACAGGATGCATCTCATACAAGTTTTGCAGGAAATTTTTCCAGGAACCTAATTTCCCTGCGACGTGATATCAGGTGGTCGTGCGTTCGTCTGTCTCTTCTAACCTTACATCCTGCGATTTCTTCTTGTGGTGAATAAAAACTATTTTATGTACCTTTTTGTGTTACAATGAAAGTTTTTATATCTCTTACTGTTTTTACAGAATAAAGGTTTTAAATATGGTAACTTCTTTTTGGCTTACTCTGTATACAGGGTGTTTCAAAACATGTGTCGAAAAATAAAGGGTGGGATTGGTTGGCTAATTATAAGAAAAAAAGTTCCTATTAACATGGTTCCGCAAAACGCACCGTTTTCGAGATACAGGGTGTAAAAAAAATTATTATGAAAAGCATGAAAAAAGTAGCAACATGATCACAGAACTTTTATTTTACAAAACTAAGCAATAACATAAAAAACAAGAAAAATCACAAAAATTGTTGAAAATGACCTCCTCCTACGGTAACGCAGGCTTCCAACCTACATCTTAGTCACTGATGTACCCGTTCGAAAATGCTACTTTTTTTCATGTTTTCCATCATAAAATGCCGTATTTCTCTAAAACGGTTTACGTTAGAGCTTTTGACTAGGAGTACCTTTTTTATGTAGAAAATATTGGTGGTTCACAATGTGCTTTCAGAATGCCAATTTCCCAAGTGTCATAGAAATTAGGGCCATAAAAACCTCACGCAACCCTAAAATCTCCGTCAATGGCACATGAAAAAAATTGAATAAGCGCTTAAAAAGTAGCTAATATTAATGCTAAGATGTGTACAAAAGCTGAGTTTTGTATCTCAAACGGTTCCTGAGATATCGTCAAAAAATAAAAAAAAAAAAATTTTACACCCTGTATCTCGAAAACGGTGCGTTTGCGGAACCATGTTAATGGGAACTTTTTTTCTTATAATTAGCCAACCAATCCCACCATTTATTTTCCGACACATGTTTTGAAACATCCTGTATACTTAAGTGACTATCGGCAGGATCTCAAATTTTCTATCCGGTACGGAAATCATTAATCATTAAACTTAAACTTAGAACATGCGTATCGAGATGCAAATACAATCTCGTTAAATAGGGATATAACAAGGAAGACTCAAATTCGAGAACCCGACGGTGACTGTGTGGACTACTCCAGAAAGATGATGTTAAAATGTCAGTTGTAAATTCTATCTTCAAATTAAATTTTAGATAAAAATACAATATATGATACAAAAACAATACATGTACGTACTCGAAAGATATTGACTTGCTGTTCTTGTACTATCGATATAAATGCGTTCAACAAATATAAGTACATAATCAGCTGTAATTTTGTTCAAGTTCGCGCAGACCGAGTCGGAGTGAACATATCTGCTGAAGTGTAGCACGGGGCCGCTTCGATCTATAAGACCAAGGACCGAGGTGTAAAAAATTAAATATCTACCCTATCAGTATATTTTTCATAATTTTTAGATAGCAAACTAATATGTGATCTGTATATTGATTATGTTGTAAGAAAGCATATAAAATGCTAGGATTCATTTTGAGAATTGGGGATAAATTTAAAATTGTTCGTACTTTCATTTCTTTATATTGTGCTTTAGTCCGTTCTTACCTTGAATTTGCTGCAATTTGTTGGTCTTCGTTTTACTATACATATATAAATCGAATTAAAGGTATTCAGCGCAAATTTATTTACATCATTAACAAGAAATTTCCAGGACGTCACATTTTACTAGTACCTTTGCAAAAACACAGAGTGATATTAGATATATCATTTTTATTTAAGCTACTAAATAATATTATTGGGGATAAATTTAAAAATGTTCGTACTTTCATTTCTTTATATTGTGCTTTAGTCCGTTCTCACCTTAAATTTGCTGCAATTTATTGGTCTCCGTTTTACTACACATATATCGAATTGAAGGTATTCCGTGTAAATATATTTATATTATAAACAAGAAATTTCCAGGACGTCACATTTCACTAGTACCTTTGCAGAAACACAGAGGGACATTAGATTTATCATTTTTATTTAAGCTACTAAATAATATTAGTGACTGTGCCGTACTACTTAACAAAATAGCGCTCCGAATACCTTCATATTCCACCAGATCTCAAAACTTGTGTGCATTATCAAGTTGTGAACTAATTCTGCTATTAATGTACCCATTCTTAGAATGATATCCACTTATAATAAATGTTCAATAGTTTCTAATTTCCCTGACTTTTTAGTTGTACACTTAGATCATTCAAATCATTTATGCATATTCACTGTCTTTAACATCTTGCAATGTTTTTCCATTTTTCTAATTCACTCTAATGTGAATTTATATTATGTATGACAACAATGTAACCAATTTTGTTAAATTATTTAGCGCTACACTGTTATTGGGATTTTGTCCTGTTGTGTGGCCCAATTAATAAATAAATAATGAAAGGTACTGATAGGGATGGAGTAAAATGTATAAATGATATCAAGGAACATTTTTTTATTATACTGACGGCGCCTCAGAGTAAAATGCAAAAATACGTCCGGCATTGAACGTGTTAAGGGCACATAGCACACAGTTCCATTACTTTACCGTACAAATAAAATACACAAACAATTAATAATGCATTACTCTAGCTATCTAGCGTGCACTAATCTAAATCTGGAAATTTGTAACTAGAATGACGGGGAGTTATCGCTTACTTTTTTAGATCATTAGTAAAATAACATATAATAGTTTTAGCCTCTAATAAAGTTTTTTCTTTGTCTTTTGCAGAAATTTCATTACTACCAATTCAATTTCGTGATAGTCATGCTAAACTTATAATCGGGAGACAAAAATTTAATATTTTGAAAGAAAAACATCTTTAATTGGAAAACATCTAATTGCTTCGCTTGTTGCTTTTTGATAAAAAGTTAAGCACCTTAATTTAAATTGATTCATATCGTTTGCGTCGCAACTTTTCAAAATTGCCATGGTACCAGGTCCTACATCGATATTTTATACAGGAAGTAAGACGTCTGTGAATTATATACATTCAGGTTACATATTTTATCATCATCTAAAAATTCTCTTTTTATGAAATGAATACATACCATTATTTACTATGTTATATATTTTACATTACTGCACTGTATAAACAAATAAGGTAGTCACATCATAATATTTTCGTTCTATTTCTATCATATCACAAGGCCAGTAATTATTTTCTAGTACGATATACCCTTCGTTCAACTTGTTGCACGAATTGTACAAATGCACTCTCATTTGTCATTTACCTAGAATTCTAGATTATCTCTCTCTTGCTACCGTATGTTATCTTTTGTGCAACTCAATTGTAGAGCTAGGGTTGATAAGCTGTAGGTAAATATGTCGGAATCTTGTAGCGTTTAAATTGGCGTGCTTGGCTCGACACTCGCCAAGCCATGCGTCGTAAAAACAGCTGGCTTGTTATGAATATGGCTCGATTCGGCTTGAATCTTCTCTCTCGTTGTCAGTAAATATATAGGAATCTCACGGAGCGTGGCTGAGCGAGCCTTGTTGACTTGCCAAGTCTCGCGCTGGGGAATCCGGCTTTTCCACAAATAATAAATTTAATATGAACAGATCTTGATTGATGATAATACAGTAGAACCTCTATTATCCGAAACACTTTTAACAGAAATACCGTTTAACCGAAACGATCGAAAAATTCTGTTAAATTACGAATACGAATGAAAGAAAGATGCGACGAATCAAAGGTTTCTGACGTTTTGCTAATGAACGGTGTCATGACATGCCAGCTATAAAACGCTGTCAAAAGAAAAAACAAAAGAAAATAGAAGACTTTTTCCAAAAAAATAATACACCTACTGAATAGTTAAAGTACTGTATATACACTATGGAACATCTTTTTTTGTAAATACTGTACAGTACAAAAAATTAAAATACTGTAACCTTGTACAGTATTTACCACTGAAATATATACTGGAACTCGCATACTCTACCTATCAGTGTACTCTGCACTGAAGCCTCATTGAACAATAATGGCTGGTCCTGTTCGCGCACGGTCGTGCCGAACCGAACCTAGCCGAATAACTCGTCTCATAGCTGATCGCTTTATTTTCATATTGTGCTTCATTTATATAAACCTGCGCCACACGAAATAATTTCCGTCTACTCACGAACTGCCTTGAAGTTTGCCGACTACTCCAGCAGCAGGCTTTCAATATGCCTTCACAGTCACGGTTCGTACGCGCATTCCAGTTAGTATATATTTCAGTGGTATTTACAAACTTAAATTATTAATTTTTTGGGATTATGTTTGTGATATATCTCAAGAATTATTAAGTTTTCTTTATCTCTCATAATAAGCGAGATATGAGGTATTTTTCAAAATAAGCCAAAAACAAGTTTTAGCCTGTAACTCAAAAACAAAAGACGATAGAAAATTCCTTTGGTACCTATTAAAGTTGTCTCAAAAAGTTGGCCCACAAAGACCTACATAAATTTTCTGTAGCATGCATAATAAGGAAGTTTTTCATATAGGGAACTCGAATTTGTTTCAGCCTGTACAAGACAATCAAATAATCAGCTATTTGAGGTTGACGGTAAAAATGAAAATGTGTGGACAATTTGTCTGAGGTTACAAAAAGTTGGTTTGAAAGTAAACATGTCAGCAGCATATCCAAAATTACTCCCACTACATTAAGTAGCCAAACTTTCTTTTGCTCGCGGGTATTTAAATTGTACTTTAAAATAATGGAGCAATATACTATTTTCTGATTAGTCTACATTTTGCCTACATAAACCAGACGAAAGAGAGAGAGAGAGAGAGAGAGAAAGTAGAGAAACGAATGGGGGAACGATTCGAGAGTACACTTCCCGAAAACCTACCATGGAAGATGGAAGAGTTTCAGTTTTCAGTATTCAGTAATGATGTAAGCAGGAACATCAAATGAAGCTCGCGCCAAATTGGTCTTCATTCATGGAGGCTCGTTGATAGCACAGGAATAATTTGAAGACATTTTGTCGAATTATGTAGTTCCCTCTACTGCATTTATCGGCCATGACAGAATATTAAGGCCACATTAAACTGTTACAATGATATTGTGTCTTATTTCCATGGCCATCTGATTCTTGACGAAATTGTAACCTTGTGCTGCAGATGCTCTTTTACATCGCATTTAAACTGTTTTAATGTAAAATTTTATTTTAAACAATTTTTTAGTCTTGGAGTTTTGTTCTAAAATAATAGGAGAGCCAATTTTCGCACTTATTTACTTAAAACCTCATGTTAAACTCCTGTGTTACGCTTTTTGGTGCACACCTTCTATATGAGCTTTGAAGGGAATAGCTCAAAAATAGGCAAGGATATAGACACAGGCTTCAACAATTTATTTTATAGAAGGGGGACAATACAGATATTAAAATCAGGTGACACACCAGCATTTTCCATGTTGTTTAATTCATTTTATAAAAATGGATTTCTGAAATACTATTAGAGCTTATTATTGATAATTAAATAAATTGATGTGTACCTCTCGTTTTTCTTTTTCCTACACACTAATAGCTCTGAAATAAGGGTGCTAATAAATATTTTATTAAATTTTACAAGACAAATCAAAAATGCTCACTATTAAAAAATATATTAGGGTTACCATACGTAAATTGAAAAGTCCGGACGAAAAGCCTGATTTCCCTAGAAAAGTCCAGACATTTTCATCGGTTTTGTATATAAATGTAGAAAGAATTTTCTCTCTCATTGGCGCTCAATGGTCATCCAATACAATTTAAGAAATATGACATGCGATGATTTTTATAAAACAATCATTAAAGAAAATAATCTGCTTAATAAAGTGGCTGAATACGAAAAGTATGAAGTATCTAATTAATTAACTGCCAATTTTTAAAAACATTTGTAATTTTAGTGGATATTGTCTGTTGTTTTTTATTTGAGTTATGAACCTACCAAAGAAATTAGAAATAAAGAATATTTTTTGTTTAAGTTGATTATGTATAATACCTGTCAAAGAGAATAGCGGCAAAGAATATTTTTAATTTGATAGTTTGAGTTTATTATGTACCACAGAAAGTGACAAAGATAGAGATTTTATTTGTTTTAGTTAATAATTAAAAATCCGGACATGTCCGGATAAATCCGGACGTTTGATAACCCTAACTAATATGTATATTGAAGTAAGATATGAACGATAAAAATAACAAATGCTAGGTATTTTAAGTTTTTAAAATATTTCGTACAGTGAGTCGTCATTCGTCATATTTTATAGTAAGCAATTCTGATTGGGTCGGGAATCGATTAAGGATGATCTGTGGAAGCTAAAATGAAGAAAAACATCAAAATGGTTGAAAATTAGATTTTAATAGAATGAAGGGTGAAAGTTTTAGTGATTGCAAATAAATTGGGGTGGCAGAAGCAACTAAATAAAATATTACTTTACATTGAAATGTCTTCCTCCATGGCTAGATAGACGACATTCTAAATCACCGTCGTATCTATATCGACGAGAGCTCGCAAGCTGTCGTTATTTTTATGTGCAATGCGTGTTGACATATATGTAGATCGCATACTGAATGGAATTGCAAATGGCGTAAACAACATCCCTCACACTTATGAAATGTTTGTTTGTTTCTACGAAAGCAGCTCATAGTTCCGTTGATGCAATCCGTCAATTGTTGATTAAATACAATACTTTATTTTTAGTACATTGAAAGCAATCAAAAATATGATCCATCAGCTCTGTTTGCTCCGAAAATTGCGAATAGTAAGCACGCAGTGACGCCAACCGCAGTTCGGTTGGTAACAGTCGAAGAAAATGATACCAAATTCGAACGTGAATTAGTTTGTCTACCCGGTTATTATATATCCAAGAATCCGGATTGTTTTAGAATCGAGTACTCGGTTCCATTTTCTTCGGTATATTTAACTCTCTAACGCAGGGGTCGCCAACCTTATTAGCGAAGGGACGAAAAAAAAATTTTAGCCTATGGAGGTCTGGTCGATGAAAAAATAAGAAATAAAAAAAAACATGAAATAATAATATTCTTTTTCTTAATTAATAAAATCAATGTGACATTTGTTGATGTTTGTTATTAAAAATGATTGAGAAGTGCGGTTTTATGATTGAAATACCTACATACATACATACATACATACATACATACATACATACATACATACATAAAATCACGCGTTTCCCACTTAGTGGGTTAGCAAAAACCCGAAAACAATAAGAAAAGGGATGAAAGTAAGAGCTCCACTCAATCACTTAACTCTTTAAAAACATTCTTCTTTCGCCTTGTCCAAAATCATCATAACATTCATACAAAGAACATATTAATGTGACCGATTTTCGGTAGCGAATAACCGCATCCGGACCACAATAATAGTTACGCAACAATCATCCTTCGCTACACATTCCTATCCATGCACACTTCTTTCACCTCAGCCACATTCATAAACGTATTCATACATAATAACATATTAAAGTGACCGATTTTCGGTAGCGAATAACCGCATCCGGACCACAATAATAGTATTATAGGTATAGTATAGTAGGTTTTGAAATACCTACTCTTAATAAATCTTGTAAATTTTTATCATTCCATGTACCATATGGAATCTGTGTGCAAATGTACTGAGAACTGCAAAATTATAAGACAAAAATGTACTATGTGACATGTAGCAATTAAAAAAATATTTTATCGAGATCAAGTTTATATTGTATATTGTGATACAAAACGTCTGATAACCCGGATTTCGCTCTAACAAATAAAAGGCCGTGGTCACACTAAACAATCAACATCGATCGAGCACGATCAAGTAAAAAACAAACCTGAGATTATCAATGCACATGGTCACAGTGCATGCATCGATGTTTGATATTTCGCACCACGCTCGAAGCTATTCGATGGTAACAGACATGCGCAGTACTCTTTCTCAGTGAATGAATAGATTCTGATAGATAGCCACATTTAACTTTCTAACCTGTTGAGTTGTTTTTCTTACTAAAATAACAGAATAGTGGACTGTCAGCGAGATTGACCAGTTAATAAATTTAGTTCGCTCCTATGAAAATATCTATCAGAGCAGAGCGTGGTACAGTAATGTCAATAATATTGACAAGTTATGGATATTAATAGCAACAAAAATAGAAATTCATACTGATTATTATTGTTAAATACAGGCATGTACGCTAGGTGTGAAGACCCTCTACAGATCCATACTTAACTGCTATTAGTAGTTTCCACGCCCTATCTTTGCGTCTACTAGAGATGGCCCGGCCCGGCCCGAAGCCCGCCTCGATTTCGAGACGATCATCGAGTCGGGTCGAAGATATTTTTTATCGGGCAGAATCGGGCTAATCATTTTCAAAAATCGAGGCGAGTCGGACTTTTGATTTTGGCCCGGCCCGAAAATTCGAGCTTTTCGGGCCGGCCCGAAAAATCTTATAGTTCAATCAAATGCACAGTTTTCTTAATATTTTAATGAAAATGGATGAAGTTAAAAAGGATCAAAATGATTTAATAACAACACACTTAACATATTAATAAATAAAAATGTATTATTTTACTTCAAGAATTCAAGGTTATTCATTAAAGCATAAAAATTATATTGTGATGGTGCTATTATTATTGTTATTACTCATATACTTAAATAAAAGTGATTTTTGTTCCTACCACAATGATTTTTTGTTCTATTTTTGAGCAGAAACAAAGTTAGATAAATAATCCTTATGTAAATTATAATGATATTTTTTTATATAAGATTTGTGAAAAAGTTGTTCAAATTCTTTGGTAAACAAAGTGCTAAATACTCGTAGGTCTGTAATTTTTATAACTTACACTAGAAGGGTCTCTTTTTTAACTACTTATGTTAACTAATGTTGAAAGTTATAAGAATGTAGAGGTTTTATAAGTTTGACACGAAAAAAGTTAAACATTTCGCCTTAACATAAAAATCAACATTAGGAATGCCGGATGCACCCAATTTCGCACTTTGGCCCGGCCCGATTTCGAGTCAATTTTCGAGCCGGGCTAGCTAATTTTTTTGTCAAGTCGATCTTCGAGTCGGGCTGGTAATTTTTATTTTCGGGCCGAGTCGATCCAAACCTCAAAGCCCGGCCCGGCCCGACCCGAATGCATCTCTAGCGTCTACTATAACATAATCTTATACCCGGACACCATCAACCCTGCCATACCACCCTGTGCGTAGACTGTTTTTATTGGTTACCCCAGCAACTTTACATCGGACTGAGAAAAATGGTTGTAAAACCAAAATAAAACTGTCCTTCTAATTGTCACTTGCTGATTCAATGAAATCCACGAGGTTAGCAAACTTGTATCTGTGTATACAAAGATCGCATTCCTGGTTACCCTAATTAGTTCATTCTCTACCTCTCTCTCATCAGAGGCTTTACCGGAAGCAACCACTAACAAGAGTTAGGATAATAAGGATAACATAGCAAAACAGGAAAACATAAAATATGCAACTGTGTTTTAATTAGAGCTCTCGCCACTTTAACTGCATTGCATGCCTACGCAACTTATTTGACTAATGCTAAATATCTCTCTTATTCCCGTAAACTAAAGACGACCCCAGACCAGAGGCGTAAATAGCCTATGGCCGATATGGCCGCGGCCATAGGCGCCTTATTGGAAAGGCGCGAAAATGATTAAATTACGATTGATATTGTGATTGAATTTTGAATTACATGCCATACTTTCTCTATCGACTGTACTCAACATAGTACTCCGCATAATGCAAATAATAAATAAATTTCCAATAGGTACCCTATTTATATTTACTCCATTCGTTTGATTAATGCAAAGATATAGTTCATATCTGAATTTTTAGTCGCAATTTTGTGATTTTCAGACTATAACATCGTAATCTCTGTGGCTATATAATTTTTATTATAAACGGTCTCTAATATCAACGCCTGAAAATGTTTCTTATTGCGATGGCTAGCATGACATCTTTTATTTTCATATTTTCCTTAATAATGTTGGTACAAAATTTTGGGAAAAATAAAAATTGTAAATAATCAATTGCAAACCAAAGCACAGAATATAACGCGTCCTTCCAAATTACTAAAAGTTTATTGGACGTCTTCAAACAATTTAGAAACGAAGAATTTGATAGCATAATGGTTGAATGCCAACAAAAATGTGCAATTTTTTATATAAACCCTTTACCAGAGAATAAAAGAAAGCGCCAAAAGAAAGTATTATTAGGTGAAAACGCTGCAGAAGAAAAGGCAGATTTTTCAGCTAAAAAACAATTAATCTTAAAAAAATCTCTTCTACGAAGTAAATGATGTTAGTGTAAATCAATTGGATGATAGAATTAAAAATATGCATGCATAAAATAACATCATTAATTGAATTTTTATCCGAAAAAGCTTTAAACGAAATGCACTTTCAGACTTAAAAATAATAAAAGGAGCAGTCAACTTATACATCGAATACGAGAGGAAATTAGATTGCATTCAATTTCAGAACGAACTAGAATGTTTTAAAACTCAGGGACAAACTATTTTCAAAAATTTTAAAAATCATCATCTTCAAATTCTAGAAAGAATGATTAAATGTAGTAAATATAGTATAAACCACTTGAGCTAAGAATGTTTATTCACTCGAAGAATTTAACTCACTCGGCCTTAAGGACTCGTGAGCTAAACTTTCTTCTCATGAATAAACATTATCTTAGCTCACTTGGTGTATAAATATCATTTACACGCCTTTTCTTATAAAAGGCGCATTTATGTTGGCTGGCCATAGGTGCCTTAATTGCTATTTACGCCTCTGCCCCAGACTTTCAATAATTTTACACAATATTTACGTGAGACTTTTAAATTACAAATTAAAAAAGACACACAATGCAAATCTAATAATAACTCATTTTTGCTAAAAATGTAGGAGAGGAGATATTGCTAGTACAGGGAATTTTTAAATTACAATGTAAATACATAACGACGCAAAATCTAAGCTACTAATAACTTATTTTCGCTGAACATGGCACGTAGGACTTATTACCACGTTACCCGAGATTTTTTGCCCATAATCACTCATAATTTGAAAATGGTTAAAATCGCAAGAGAAACACGTTAGATTTTTTGCGATTTTTGGCCATTTGCAGTTATTTTGTAAATCTCTATTCTTATGTAATTTTGCCCGTAGACACTAATGGCGAAACCACCAGGCTTATATCTTCACCCATTTTTAGGCTATTTCCAAAAAATAAAAAAAATTGAGATCCACGTTTGAACACAATTGACTCTAACTAAAAGAGAGATTAATTCGCGCTTTGAAATTTTAGAATCGGCGCGTTGAAATGTATCTAAAAGTACAAAAAGTAGGTTTTTGAAAATTTTACCCAAAAGTGATGGAATATGAGTTTTGGGTGGCATAACTCAAAAATAGGTAGATATACAGATTTTTAGATATCAGTAATTTATTTCATGGAAAGAGAGCTCCATCTTCTCATCACCTCCAACAAGAAAAAAAACTGGGGTCCAAATAGTTAACGAAACTGGCAGAAATTCCAAATGTCCAAATGTGGCCCAAAAAGTAAAACTGTCGTCATGAATGATCGATTTCTCATTTTAAATTTCAATGAAATCGTCATTTAAGAATGGTATATAATTGTTGAATCATTCGTAATTGAAGTAATTTTTATTTGCCACACAGATTATAAGGTCAGTTTATAAGGCAAGGTATGTCGTAATTCTTTTCAGGAAATAATTTGGAACTGTCAACATAGTTCGTATACATTGGCTTTTTTGTGTCTCGTGTTGATTTACGTGATTTATCAGTAAGGCAATAAAAATTTTTATCGAAAAGGGCTAGAATAATGGTTTGCAAATGCGTTTCTTGATGAAGAAAAATATAGTTTCCTAGTAGGTGTCAGCACAGATTATAGAGCAAAGTCAACTACCTGTAAACGCAGTGGCGTATTTACGGGGGGCGGGGGGGTCCGGACTCCATTTAATGAAACGTAGGCCCTGTATAATAGTCGCGCCATATTGTGTTGTGTTTATACAAGTCAACAATCTGTTAAATATATTCTCTTTTCTAAAATGTTGATCCGGTAATTTATTTTGGTATATAAAAGGGGGAAACATGCAGCTTCACATCCCTTAAAAAAAAGTAATTTTCAATTATAAGGTATTTGACCTTGAGTGAAAAAAATTTCGCCTGCGGCGCCTTTTTTGACTTCTTTCCCTCACTATGATTTTGGACCCCTCCCAGAAGAAAATCGTAAATACGCCAGTGTGTAAACGAATTATTATTGCACAGTGCCATTCTTACATTACGATTTGTTTTTCCTAGTCTAATAATCATTTTTATCTCATGAAAAGCATACTCAAAGTAGATACTACACTAATAACTAAATAAAACACCTGAGTGTATTTAGAACTTGTTCAAAATTTTACTGGTATGCATTCATAAAAGGTGTATTTTCAAATGGAAGTTTAGGGTCATTCATTTTTATTTTTACTGTGTGAATTACAGAACAGGTCAAAAATGCGATAAATGTTAAAACACTGTTATAAAAGTTATATAAGAGAAAAATCTATTTTTTTTTTTTTTAATTTTAATGGATTTTATATGGACCAAAGATAACCATGAGCATGTTTCCAAGAGATGCTCAAAGTTGTCACTATAGTTTTGTATACATAATCTCGCTCTGCGCGTGTCCATCACGTCGCCTTTTATAAGTTCGTAAATCACCAGAGTTTCGAATATGTATCACTGGAGCAGTAAATTTTTGTAGACTAGGTCTGCGTCTATGTTTCAAAAGTTAATGCGGCTTGCAGCAGCTGAATTTTGATGCACTTCCTCATAAATTAGCTTCAATTAACTCAATTTAGACCTATGAGTCATCGCGGTTTTTACTTTTCACACAAAAATATCAAACTTTTAACAAGCTCCACTATCAACTCAGGGCCGACCCAAGCTAGGCAAGGCAGGCGATTGCCTGGGGCGAAATTGGTTTTAGGGCGACTTTTTTGCGTATTTTTTTGCAAAATAAATTAAAAATTAAATCATAAGTTTATTGATTCGCTGAGTGTGTAGTTTTATGTAAATATTCCGGGGCCAATGGGCAACTTTATGGGTTGCTTTACTGATAATGCTTAAATTCCAATAACATTTGTTAAATGTGAAACAAATTTCAGAAAACTTATATAAATTAAATCCTATTTATGTTCTACTGAAAGAAGAATGTTTATATTTGTTGGCGGTTAATCAGTTGAAAACATTGTAGTATCAAAATTAAATACTGAAGAAGTAATAATTGTTGTTCAGGGAATCTACTAAAAAAATACCGACTATATAAAAAAAACTGTCACAAAAGTTTTTTACGGTTTTTTTTTTTGCAGAAAAATGCAGCCAATTTGGGGAAAAGGGACATTTTTTGCTTTTTAGCCTGTTTCTTGAAAATTGTGATCCGTATCGAAATTTTACAACAGTGCAAAATTTTATACAAAAATATTTTTTACCTAAAGAGCTACATTAGATTTTATGAATTGCAAAATAAGGAAAAGTGATATAGGTACTTATACCTACAGTGAGAAAAAAATTTCTTTCCCTGTATACGGTATTGGACAAAAATAAATAAAGCTACTCTGTAGAACCAAAAAAAAAAAAAATTCCATGTGTTTTAAATATCTAAAATAATGTCAAAAAAAAAAAACAAATTTGGATTAAGATTCTGTGATTGTTCGCTAGTTATGATAGAACTAGGCTCATTTCTTACATTGCACCTAAATAAAATGTTTTTTAAATAAATTTCATCAGTACGATACAGGTATCTAAATTTCAATAAATGAGGGGCGCCTGGGGCGCTCAAAAGTCTGTGTCAACTGATAACGAATTACATTTGACAGTTACAAAACAAATTAAAATTGAAATGGACAACTGCACGGTGATCTGCTGCAAAAATGCTCATGGCATTGGCTCTTTTACCTATAAATTTTTTTAAAAAAATAGGTTTTATATTTTTTTTATCATACAACTCTTACAAAAGTGTTTTTCATTTATCGCCTTCTTTGACCTGAAGTGAAGTATCACTCACTAAAAATAAAAACGAAAGAAAATGAAATGAAGTACGAACTAAGCGAATCAGCTGAACCGTCACTTCAAAGACTAACGCCCGACTGTTAACTGTTAGACAGTTTAACCAGAGATGAAAATACTTGGCCTTAGTGGTAGTGAAGTAATGTAGAGACATTGTCAACCCGACACATTTCGATGTGTGTTATTCGCAACTACCAACTATTGCTAGTAGTAAGGGGTAATGTCGATCTAACAACTTTTCGATGAGACGGTTATTCGCAGCTAGGGCCAATAGTAGGGGGCGTTGTCATCTGGAACCTTTCGATGGTTTTTCGATGTTATTACTTTTCGATTACGTGTTTACCAACTACACAACATGCTCCTAAATTATTTTATAAAAGACGACAAAAAAATTTTGAAATATCCAGTTTTTTTTGTTTTCGAATGTAAATTAATAAAATTGAAGTATCACGTAAACTAGGGTAATTGTTCAGTCTTAATTTGGTTCATTCCCGGCAGATGCCCTTGTGGACCGTTGCTGATGCTTTTTATGTGGGCCCGTGCTCCGGCATCTGCGCAAGCCAACGCTCAGGCTCAACGCAGGCACGTTGCCATTCTCGTATCGATCCTAATAGAGTGTAGTAGTACGAGTACTCACGTTTGTTTGTACCCACATGCATACTATCATCCATCAATATCGCGATTATCCATTTGTTTTTATATCAATATAACTGTTTGACATCAAATAAAAAGTAGGTGAATGGTTTGTTTTATTTGAACCTGTCTCTATATTTTTTCCGTAATTTCATATCTGTGAAAGATTTCAGAAGGATCTCTCTATCTTGTACATGACGGGCTGGTCGTCTTTCGAGAACATTTATCGCTTCATTCCTTAATTTGTACAGCTCTATAAACTTGTTTGCCATGATGAAATGTACGTTTATCTTCATGTTCGTATGAGCGCATTACATTCTGAGATGCATAATTCATAAAATATTCCACCATTGCGCTCAAATAATCGTCCAATGGGGATTTCTTCTTTAGCTTTACAGCTCAGTATGAGTTTTAGCTTCCTCTCTTTATTTTAGCAAAGTTTTTCCAGTTTTTCATCCTTAGAGTTTATAGATCGTTAGCCACTTGATCTTTCCACTTATTTTTCGGTCGTTCTTGTCTTCGTTTAGAGTAGAATCTCCCTGCCATTATTCTTTTGAGAAGATTGTTCTCATTCATACGTTTTACATGTCCTAGCCAACATATTCGTCTTGACTTAATAAATTTTACTATGGCTCTATTAATTAATTTAATTCCTCATGTTCCAATAAGGAATTCTAATTTTGTAATTACTTGAATTTGATCATGCATAACCAAAAATGTAGCTATGAAGTGCGACATTGTTGAAAACAAAAAGTAATGGTATGGTCTTTAATATATTGGTAAATAAATGGTACCGTTAAACTCATTTTATAGAGTATCGGTAAAAATTGTATCAATTTTTATGTTTTTTCAGCATAACTTTCATTAACCCTTCGGAGGTGGCACCTAGTCGACGGACCCGGCCAATTTTATAGCATACTGAGATTTTTTTATTTATTTATATTTGTATATATGTAAAATGTTCGTTTTCATAGAAAAAAGGTTCAATTTATCAACTCATACCATTATTGTGTAACAAAAATGCCCCGGTAGTATTTTTTGACATGGGTCTCTCAGACCCGGCGCTACTGCCACCTCCCGTGCCACTTCCAAAGGGTTAAAATAAATCGAATGGTGTAAGTCAAGATGTAAAAAATGAGTTAGTTAGCCACTATTCTGGTAAAATATCCATAGGGATGGATTAGGCTGATCAGAAGCTTTTAAATTTAGTTTTATTGAATGATTGTACTGTGCTACTGTGTACAAGTCCTTACCACTGAAATTACAGTTATCATTTTTTGAAACTAGTTTGTCGTACAAATATTCAGGACACCCTGTAATTTTTATTTTGTAAGACAAAGTAAAAGTATCTTCAGTCAATTATTAATAAAATTAAGACCAGCTGAAGAGTGATATTGGGAGATGTAATCATATTACACTATGGTTTTAAGCTGAAAAGAGTTTCAAAATAATTCAAGATTTTATTTTTTTTATGGCATCTTCCTATAATGCTAAGTAAATTTACAACTGATAAATTTATTACATATTTTGAGAAGACTGGAACTTCTGGTAATATATGTTCTATTATTAATAGCAGAGATCGTTTTGGCGGTTCTGCAATCCCAGCGCCACTGTAATCAAGTATTCTGTTTTTAACACGGCCATGTGTAATTGTGATGTTAGACGAGTAATATTTATAATAGAATTTAAATTAGAGCGAACCTCATATTTCCGAATTACTTGAATCTGATGTATTATTACTGATTGATAATGACATATTATACGGTACTCTGTTCTCTTAAATACAGAATAAGTTGTTCGGAACGGCAAATTAATCACACAGGTGCATTAAATTATTTTGGCAATCCTACCGACTGCGCCACTTAGATTTCTTTATCGATCAAATTTGTTACAAGATAGTTGATTTAATAAGTTACAGCATATATACATAAACCAGAAATGTCATGAAGTCACGTAGTAGATCTGTTGTACTCATTACTTCGTCTTCACTGTTCATTACTGGTAGCATTATACAGGCTGTTCTACGAAATAATTTTAAGCAAAAAAGTGCTAACATAGGTACATATGCTCGATCTCGTCTCCTAATTCCTACAGTTATTGAACTTGACCCTAGAGGTGCATATTTGGTCTATGATTCGAAAGCAATTAGACATAAAATTATGGAACTTGGTATATGAAAATTATTTTTGCAATTTATCAGATA
Source organism: Ophonus ardosiacus (assembly GCA_943142095.1). NCBI lineage: Eukaryota > Metazoa > Arthropoda > Insecta > Coleoptera > Carabidae > Ophonus > Ophonus ardosiacus. The sequence continues at coordinate 42,132,596 of OW964833.1, read as the reverse complement.
TTTCACAGCACAGAGTGGTGGGGATGAAAACAATGAAAACTTTTTATACTTAGGGTTTAACGAATTTTTTTCCACTTCATTTTAAAGTACTCTTAATTTTAAAGAAAGAGGGTACCTTATTAAAATTCGTTTTTGATATGATTGGTTAAACAAATTTTTCGATCATATGAGCAATTTTTTTAATAAGATATTTTTTAAATCATTAATAATTTAGTTCTTATGGTTAATAAAACTTACTAAATATCATGAAGTACAATATATAGTATTTGTACAAATAAATAAAAAATAAAATGTTATTTGTTTGCAGAGTTAAAAACTGGGCGCTCATGTTTGGCGTGGATTTATGGGAATACGGAAGACAATTAACAAGGATGAATGAACTACAGAGAGTAAGTATTGACAATACAGTTAAACCATATATTATGCACCGCATGAGAATCCTAAGAACTAATTGAAATAGTACTCGATTAAATTAAACAAAAGTCGCCACCTTACTAAGCCATTTATGTGATATGCATTTAAACGTAAATGTAAATTTTGTACATTTTTTCGAAAATAAATTTCAAATGAAAATTACAAATTTCTGGTTTACACTTCTTTATGACACTTTTATTTTCTTTCGAATAAGGATGTTCATTTTTTTCTCGCTTTTAAATTTTAAATTATGATGACACTGTTATAATTTTTGAATGGTGCAACCTAGTGGCACCATTAAAAAAAATATATTCACAAAATTTGCAACATCTCCGTTTCAAAAAAATAAAAAATAACAAAAAAGAAAAACCTAAATAATTGTACACCAAAATAGAAAACAATTATTCATTAAAATACCTTACCTATAGTTGCCGAATATTTTTTTGATATAATCGACTTATCTCTTATAGTTCTCGAGATTCCTAGGTTGATCACCAAATTCTAATTATCCCATGGAAATTTCAAAATATAATTAGATAAAAGAAAAGTATTTCCTGCATTTCAAATACACAAACTAAAAAATACGACACTATGAGATTCAAATAGAAATACCATATAAACTGATCATTTGGTTGTTTTAAAAAATACCAAGTCGATTAGAGTCTGCACGGTATTATCCGAAATATGTCAAAATGAAAGGTTTCGTAACGATAAGTGTCAAAAACTAATCAACTCTATTGAATGATTGAATTGTATATATGTACGTGGAAAGTTAGGATGAATATGTGCGTGTGAGCAACAATGGTAGGTGTATGCGTGGACAGCTTTGTTAGATGTGTGGTAAAATTAGATAGATGTTTCCCATATATAGGGATAAACGATGCATATTCCTAGTAAAGCAAAATTTAATCACATAGACATCTCAGTAATGTAAACATCGCAGGTGTAATTTAACATATTCTTGTCTTGATGTTGTATGGTTATCTTTACCCAAAATCATAACACTCAACCGAATAAAACATGAAATTCAATGTTAAAATTTTGATTGGGCGATATTTCTTCACCGATTAATTTTAGAGAAAAAGTATAATGAAGAAAAATGTTTAGATTAAGTGCATAAATAATTGAGTACTAAGTTTGTAGTTATTTGTTTCTTATGTATGCGTTAGAAGCAAAAGAAAGTACACATAATGACAGATTTGACTTTTTTTTCGTTTTAAAAATAATGAAGTCTCCATAATTCTAATAGAAAATTTATTTATTATTGAATCTATCCAACAGGATCTAGGATCCCAATTACAGGACGATTTTACGAAATATATAAATTTACAAATGGTACAAATAGACGAATAGAAAATTACATAATAAACAATACATATCAAACAATAAATTAAATTACTCTTAGATTAAATAGACTTTAGATATATTTTTTTTTAATTTACTGTAAGAATCACTAATTGTGTCTACATCCGTGTTACAATCATGAATTAAGTTATTAAATATACTACAAAGTTGTTTTAATGGGGACTTTAATTCGTAATTGGTCCTTGCATAGTTACATTTGAAAGGTAGTTTTTTCCTACAGGCAACGCGAGGAACATTTATTGGTATTAAACCAAGAGAAACAGGATCATCTATTAGACCATTTAGTAGTTTATGTAGGTGCACTCAGCTTTGTAGTTTACGACACGGGATACTAGACTCAGAATATTCATCTCCTACAATAAATCATTATAGACATAGTCGTAATTGGGATACTGTCTGCAAGATCTGAAATAACAGTATTTTAAAAATTTTCTTAGTATAGATTCTAGATCAGTTCAAATTCTAATAATAATAAAATAAAAAGAAATGTAAATTTGTCAAATACGTCAGAAACAAACATAAATTATTTTGTTTCAATTCTCAAGGCACTCTTCTAATGACCTTTATTCGTGTATTTTCTTTTGCTTTTAATTCGTAAATAAAAACCAATTAAACAACAGACCCAAACTCAATGGATGCACTTTTCATTCGGAACATTTTTCATTACACTTTTTCTAATATTAGAAAAGGTAGATATCGCCAAATCAAAATTTTAACGTTGAATTTCCTATGTTCGAAAAAAAGTTGATCCCAAAATCCTGTGACAAAATAGCAAAATTTCACTGTTTACATACGTAGCTGGGTTTAGACAGTGTTTCAAAATAAATATATTCTTCTTAATTTGAGATTACCATAATTTCAGCCGTTACTGCTTGAAACATATCATTTATTAATTAATTTTAACCTTAAAGACGCAAATCCACTAAAAATGTCATATCAGTCCTCATTTTCTAAAATTGGTTTTGTGAACCACATGTGGCCCGCGGGTTGAATACCCCTAGTTTAGATATTAGTTTTGTTTTCATGTTTTTTTTTTTTATATTTGACATACCGGGTGTAGAACAGCAGGCTCACTCCTTAAAAAATAATTGTAAATCAATAACTTTTATATTACATATTTATAAATAGCGCATTAGGTTTCTTATTTTCAATGTTAAATCCTGTAGATTATAAACTTTTGTGAAAAAAATATTAAACAAATTAAATAGTTCACACAATGTCAAAGTTATACATAAAATTAAACAAACACGTTATAACGTAAACGTACATAGGTATTGTATTTTAGATGTGTTATTTAAAAAACATATTTTTTTTAATAATTTTCTTTTTAATTTATAATGAAAATTGAACTTTTATACATACTAACATACTTGTTTCAAAATTTTATATGCAGGTTGGTCAAGCGAGAATGAATCAGCAATTATATCTATTATTAAGGGAGATAACGATTATCTTCAAATAAGAAAATTTACTATAGGCAATATGGACAATAAAATATCGTATCGAGAAGCGTTCTGTTCACGTTCTGTTACTTCCAGTTTCGGAGTATGTGATACGAACTTTAAAATTGCAAATAACATACTATATTTTTAATGTTTTTGAAAAGTACACAAAATTTGCTTTACAATGATAGTAAATAAGTAGTACTTTGTATTATTAAAAAATAATATGGCGGACGTTTGAAACATTTTATAAAACAAATGAAGAGAATGTGAAATTTTGTTTTATTGATTCAGTTGCCCATAGTATGTTCCCTTTGAAATTTCAAAGTATCACATACTCCGGAACCGGAAGTAATCGAACACTTCTTGAAATTTGATATCGAATGATTTTCAGGCCTTAATGTTCCATATAGTTTATTTAAAAACGTTTCGAGCAATAATTAGCCCATCATCAGCAAAAAGACAAGATGTTTTTTTTCCTTTTCAAAATCCAATTATACACATTTATACATAGTACTTAACTATTTAAAATCCAGGCGACAGGTAAAGCTCTGAAGCTGAAGGATTTAAAATAGTGAAGTACTATGAATAAATATGTATAATTGGATTTTGTAAAGGAAAAAACATCATGTGTTTTTGCTGATGATGGGCTAATTGTTGCCCGAAACGTTCTAATCTATACGTTTTTTAACAACATGGAACATTAAGGCCTGAAAATCATTCGACATCGTATCTTATGAAGGTTCCCAAAGAATATTCCAATTATAATCAATTTGCTTATTTGAAGATAATCGTTATCTTGCTAGTTCATTCTTGCACGATCACCCCGGTAGAATCCAAATTTTGACAAATATACAGGTGTCACATATAAAATACCCGGTTACACCGGAAGTGTGGTAATTTTAGTTTTCATGTAGTTGAATGCGCTTTTTGATGTAATTTATATGGAACAATAAATTATAAATAAAGGGGTGAACCTATTGTTTGAGACATCCGACATATATTTAATTGATATTATAACTATAATAATATCAATAAAATAATTGTATTAGTTTAATTCATTCTAATTGGAATACTAAATGAATTCAGGGTGTTTCAAAGAAAAAAAATTTTAAGGGCATATAGTACTGACCAAATTGAGTAAAAAAAAAAGCTTAATCAACATGGGTCCGATATTCAATTGTTTCCGAGATATGAGGCAGTGAAAAATGAGTTTATACGTGGTTTACGTCTACTGTCTTGAAAACTATAAGAGCTACGACTTTAATTAAATAAGACTTTTTGTTTACCTTTTAGAGGTCATCTTAGATGTGCTTTTGTTTTATTACAAAAATCAAATAATTGTACTAAGTTAAATGTTGTGGCGACCTTGGTCAATATTTAATTTTCATGTAACTTTGTAACTATTAGAAATTGAGAAAAATGTTTCATATAAAATTTTATTGTTTTTTATAGTCTATTTACTGACAGGCAAAATTTTGTTCGATCTATATCATTGTCAGTTTTTCTTCGATTTTTCATTTATCTCTTCTTTTACTCAATTTTGTCAGTACTACTTATGTGCCCTTCAATTTTTTACATTTTCTTTGAAACAGCATGTATAGGAAACAATTCAGTTTAATGTTTACAGTTAATCAGTATAAAATAAAAATATATTAATTTTCTTAACATTGGCGAAAAGCAAACCATTACAAATTATATTAGTTTTTTTTTTTTACACCTGGTAAGCGCCCACACGGTAAAATATATCGTCATCATTACCGATGTCTACATGTGTTGTAGAAACTGGCACACCCAGTAATGGGTAATATGCCGTGATGATATATATATTTTAAGTAATTATAATGTTTGCAGAAATACCACGACGTTGAAATTGATGTAGTAAGAAAAGATGGCCTGCTGCTAATCCGAGAAATGGCAGCAGAAGTCAAAAATATGATGGACTTCAAAATGAGTGCCGTCATGGTGAGTTTCTCATATTTCACACATAACATGAATATAAAAATTCAAATATTATTGTAGAGAATAATGGATTCTGCAGAACAAGCAGCTTTGTCTGCTCAACCCGACAACAATCAAGGGTTTCGTTATTACAACGCAAGAAAACTGAACGTATTTGGACCAGACGGAAGACCTGCAGATGGAACGAGAGAGATGACTCTTACACCTAATCCACATTTTGATCACCTGCCAGTCAACACAACACTCAGCTCAGTATTGATGTCACCTTCCATCTCCGATTCAAGTACGTCGTCTTCATCTTTTTTACGAGGGTTGTTTGAAAAGTTCGCGGCCTAACAATGAAAACACAGCATTTGGGTTGAGTTTACTTTTATTTTTCAATATAGTCCCCATGATCTTCAATGCACTTGTTTCACCGATGTTACGAGGGTTGGACAGTATTTATTGTCCCTAATATATAATAGTATATTTTGTTGCAAGTGTGTGAAGCTGAAGTTTTTACATGAGGGTGGAGATTGCGACACGAGCCGAAGGCGATAAAGAGTAGCTTTTATGTATTATTTGATGTTAACATAGACCTATTTTTAACATGGATATTACCTATATTTGAAAATAATCGTGCAGAATAAATTGCTCTGCTGGACTAGATAAAAGCAACCTAGAAATACTGCCTATAGCAGGAAATGTCTTTTCGTGATTATAGAGTAGATACATATACCAACACAACATTGAATCTGATTTTTTGTCTACAATTACCATTTTGATTAAATTGATCAACTATGTTGTTCCCAAAATTTGTAGTAGGTACATACTGAAGGTACTGCGTAAATCATCTTCAGAGCTGGTACGGCCAAGCTTAAATTCGACTACCCATTTTTGAACAGTGTTATTTTAAGGTGCTCTATCACCCAAAACCATGGATGGTAACCGAAACCGGAACCATTAACCGAAAAATACCAAAAAAAAATGAGAACCGAAACCGAAATCTGTACCGAAATTCGAAACAGATACAAAACCGGAACCAAAAGCAAAACCCTTTTTTATTTATCGGTTAACCGTAATATACACAGGTCTCTTGTTAGTTGTTAAATATTGTAAATTTTTATTATTAAAATATTTATGTAGAAAAAAGTATAAACATATATTTATTTTCTATTTGTTTTTTTTTTTTGTCGAAAAGTATTTCAATTTTCTACGTAGTCAAAGTAGTATGTCATTCGGGTGGCGCTCGAAATCCGTTACATGTTACATTTACATAGGCATTAAACATTAAAACTGATTGTTATATATTTGTATAAGTGTTTGTGGACTCTTTTTGCTTCATTACAACAATTAATTGTTCAAATTTAATAATATTATTATTCTAGCAAATTACTTTTGCAAACCGAAACCCTTTTAGTAAAACCGGTATACCAAAACCGATTGCTATATAAAAACCGAAACCCAAATCAAAACCGAATTTTTATTTTTACGATGACCGAAACCGTTACCCAAACCGATATTTTTTATGGTTACCATCCCTGCCCAAAACATTTTTCATTTTATTAAAAATTTCTTGAGCCTTTTTTTTCCAAAATTTAATTACTGGACGGTATATATTAAGAACAAACACAAATACATTTTCATATAAACTGAATTATATATATGGCTTCTTGATACATTACTGCCATCTATTGACTAGGCCGAAAACTTTTCATATGAACCTCGTATTTACTTCTATTAATAATCAATTGTTTGTAGATCCTGAAGTTTTAAGTTCAATCCATTGGTCAGAACATTTAGACCCATTATTTGTTAATAATTATGAAAGTGATCCAACTTTATCGTGGCAATACTTTGGAAGTTCATCTGGTTTTCTTCGCAGATATCCAGGTATGAAAATAATTAATTACATTTATTATTAAAAATTATTTTAAAAATATGTTTATTTTCAGCAATTGCATGGCCGCCCGAAGAAATGTCATCTGTATGGCAGAGACCGAAACATACTCGTCACGTGTATGATTTTCGATCATCTTCGTGGTATATTGGAGCAGCCACTTCGCCAAAAGATATTGTGATCCTAATAGACAGTTCTGGTTCCATGACGGGACAGCGCGGGGATATCGCAAAAGCAACTATTAGTGCTGTATTAGATACATTATCAGATAATGATTTTGTCAATATTTTTAAATTTTCTGACACGACTGAAGAACTTGTTCCTTGCTTCCGTGATATGTTAATTCAAGTAAGTTTATATATAAAATTATGAAATATTTCATTTATGATTCTGTATGTTACAGGCCAATTTTGAAAATAAGAGAATATTGAAAGATTCTCTGAACACATTAAAAGCTGAAAATATAGCAAATTTTACTTCAGCTCTGGTGACTGCATTTGAACTTCTTCATAAGGTAATATTTGAAGAATAATAAAACATTAATGAAATGGCCACTGAAATATATACTAACTGGAATGCGCGTACGAACCGTGACTGTGAAGCATATTGAAAGCCTGCTGCTGGAGTAGTTGGCAAACATCGAGACAGTTCGTGAGTAGACGGAAATTATTTCGTGTGGCGCAAGTTTAAATAAATGAAGCATAATATGAAAACAAAGCGATCAGCTATGATACGAGTTATTCGGCTAGGTTCGGTTCGGCACGAACGTGCGCGAACAGGACCAGCCATTATTGTTCAATGAGGCTTCAGTGCAGCGTACGCTGATAGGTAGAGTATGCGAGTTCCAGTTAGTATATATTTCAGTGGAAATGGCCGACGTGTTGACAAACCGATGGTACCTCTCAGGGTTATGAAAACATGTCGCACAGAAAAAAAAAGAAATGAAATTTTGCCTAATTATATTTAGATATTATTTTATTAGTCAATATGTCGAATAATTTACAAATTTTACGTTAGTATTTTAACTAATTCGAAATAGATAATAAATATTTTGTAAAAAATTGTTAATTTAAATATGCAAATGGTTACTTTAATTACTTATTTTATTTAATTTTACTATATTTTGGCTTCATCATTTTTGTCCTACAATTTTCGGTAATTTATCTAATGAATTAGGTAAATTAAATATAAAATTTAAATACGTATTTAGTTAAATTCTTTATTTATAATTAGTTCAATACTTATTACGATATAAATGTAGTCATTTCATTTAATTTTGTATTTAATTTTACTAAAACTTTTTGAAATTTGGAAAACTTAACTAAATCAATTTTTTAATGAAACATATTAGTAGGCTGAAAAATAAGGAATTCATTTAGTTAATTTAACTACAATTTAGATAGTTTTTTTTCTGTGCGCCTCCAAAAATAACTTATTTGTTATAAACATCCTCTAACTTTAGATCGCCTCCAGAAGGTCTATTCTAAATTCATAGCCACATGTGCTATCCGCTATATAAGTTCCACTACTAGCCAATAGATGGATTAAAGTCGGATAGCCACATGTGCTATCCGCTATCCGCTGTATAAGTTCCACTACTAGCCAACAGATGGATTTAAGTCGGATAGCCACATGTGCTGTTTGTTACAATTATAAATAATTATTATAATTTAAATAGGTACTTACAATATATAGATATTAATCAAATATTATTGATATAATACACGAACACAAGTATTTGATCACAAAATTGAAAAGCCGAACTACTTGTCAACTTGACATCTGGCAATATTAATAAGTTCCACTACTAGCCAACAGATGGATTCAAATCAGATAGCGGGATGAGGACCCCCATCTGTTGGCTAGTAGTGGAACTTATATGTGGCTATGAATTAGAATAGGCCTCCTGAGCGATCGCAAAATTTCTATTAACAAAGTTAGGGACAATATAATCAAAATATTAATGGAAAAGTAACAAATGTTAATAATAAATGTTATCCACGTTCCTAATGACTTTTAATGCAAGCTTGACTCGGGCATATGATTTCAGTTAAATAAGATATCTGGTGCACCTTGGAGACCCCATTTTAAGTGTGGCTTATTTTGTCAAAAAATTTACTAGATAATGACAAAAAAAATACTAATTTGGGCAATATTTTCTTTTTCCAAATAACTTCTAAACTATATGTAACTGAAAACAATTTTCCAAATAAAAAATTTAGACATTTTTATTGTCTATTTAATAATGTAGAAAAAAAATATTTTAATATGAGTATATGAAGGAAATAAATGAACACATGTTATTTTTTACACAGAATTAGAGAAACATGTAGGAAATAAGCATTTTTCTCAAAGAAATCGTTATATGAGGGGTATGAAACTAGAAGCTATTATATCTTTAAATTCAGAATTAATTTCTCCAACGAATAAGCAAATTAAAAATATATATTAAAATTAAAAAAATTAGGTCCTGTATTTTGAGAACCACTGTTAAATTTTTTTCTCTTGTCTTAGTCTTGTAAAACATTATTGTTACGCAATTTAACGCTCTTTTTAGCATTTATAGTTCTCGTCTCGAGATGGTTGCGCATTTAATCTTTTATACTATAGTTTTACAAGTGAACAAAGATACAAAAAAAAAACAATTAAATTAATATAAAGAACTGTTTAGATGTAATTCAACAGTGAATTTCTGTAACTTAGTTACAATGAACAGTGTTAAGTGTTCAAATTAAATTGTGTAAATAACGAAGACAGATTTGCGAAAAATTCATGAATCTCACTGGGATTTGAGTAGAGTGTCCGACTAGATATCGGAAGGCCCTTGGTTCAAATCCCAGTGAGATTCATGAATTTTTCGCAAATCTATCTTCGTTATTTACACAATTAAATTAATATATATGTTAATTTTCTTTCGTTCGAAACATCTGTATAATTTCCAATATACTTTTATGTTACAGTATAATCGAAGTGGCCAAGGTTGCCAATGCAACCAAGCAATTATGTTAATTACTGATGGCCCCCCTGCCAGTTATCGCGAAATTTTTAAAACGTACAACTGGCCCCATATGCCTGTAAGGATGTTTACGTACCTTATGGGCAAAGATTCTGGTGGGGCATCTGAAATGAACTGGATGGCGTGTCAAAATAAAGGTACAGTATATTGAGGACTTATTTTAAATATTATTAATAACATCATATCACTTTAGGATATTATGTACGCATCGGAAGTGAGTCAGAAGTGAAAGAAAAAGTGCTTCATTACATAGAAGTTTTGGCTCGCCCCATGGTTATGTACCAGAATGACCATCCGCTTCACTGGACCCCAGTCTACGTAGGTGGTAGAGTAAGTAATTTATCTAGTTTTTTTTTTTTTTTTTTTGTAAAAATGTTAAAGAGTCAGTGAGCTAACATTACTATATATTATTTTAAGAAATAGAAACAATTGTTAAATAGGGAACATGTATAACTTCTTTAAACAAAATTACGGGCAAAATAAATAACCCTATACAGGGTGAAAAACAATTAGGAACAAATTGCTATTTTTTTTATTATAAATTATAGTTTAAATTACGAACTAGGGGGTGAACTTAAATATCACTTTTTGGCAGTGTTGTACAAAATACTTACAAAAATGTATTTCAAATAGAAAATACAAAATACTAAACAAAAGTATTTCATATGTTTGGTAAAATGCAATTATTTTTTTAGTATTTCAAATATACCAATATTTCAAATACTTTCAAATATTTCAAATACTTTTACTTTTAATTATTTGAAAATAAAGAAGGTACGTTAGGGTATTGTAAAAATGTTTTTCGTATTTAACTTATTCGCATATTTTTATTAATATTAAAAATAAACTCCTACATTAATATCAGCAGGTGTTTTTTTAAGAAAAAAATTAGAGAATTATTCCATGTTATATTACTACGAGACAACACATGACGGAGGGTTTCTATTTCAAATACATAAATCTATTTCAAATACTTGTGTATTTTAAATACAAAAACGTATTTCAAATAAAAAAATGTATTTCAAATATTGAAAAATATTTCATACAAATAATAGTATTTTAATGTATTAAAATATAAAATACTTATGAAAAGTATTTAAATTAAAAACACAAAATACTGCTATTTTCAAGTATTTCAAATAATTACTTAAAATATTTTATCTAATTCAAATACTTATTTCAATTACTTATATTTAAAATACTATACAACACTGCTTTTTGGTGTAAAATTAACGGTGATATCTCTTCAGGCGAAAAGGGAAGTAAAATTCAGGAACTTTTCACACAAAAAAGTCGCATTTTCGTTCGCCCCCCAACTTTGTAATACAAACTAGGTCTAAAATTAATAATAAAGAAAATAACTATTTGTCTCTATTTTTCAATCACTTTTTGCAGGGCATCGAACCCGTCAAAAACTGGGTTCGGTTTAGGTTCAGGTAAATTTGTTTTTTGAGAGATGGATTCGTGTGCGGCTCTGGTTCATGTATTAATAAAACTTACGGTTTTGTTCCGGGTTCAGATTCGGTTGGAAATTGAATTAATGTGTTTTAAGTAACAATCTTCATATAGAAAAATATTACAGTGCTAGCCGGAATTTATAATGCAACGCAAGACAAAATGGGGAAGTTTAGCGATTTTTTTTATTTTTTTATTCCATGGGAAATGACTTGAAAAATGATGTAACATGTTTTTTTTTTTCAAAAATGCCCAGATTTTCCGGAAAAGCCGATTTTAAGCTGTGATGACGTCGGTAGAGGCTTGGTGCAACGTATGTCGACTTATACACTGACGCACGCGGTTGCAGTTACCGGTGAAGTGTTTTTAAGCTTTGTTACGACCTACGTTCAAGTGTTTCGATTTCACCGTTCTGTCTGAGTTTGCGCATAACTGACTTGTGACGTACTTAAAGTTTACCCAAAAAATATTAATTATAAATAAATGGGGCAATAATTTTAATTTTTAATTTCAATTTCAGCAGTCATTTGTGTTATATTTGTGAGAAAATAGTATGTTATGTAGAATTTTTACCATGCTAAACTTCCCCATTGCAACACAATTTACACGCAGACGCAGAAGGCTGTAAATATTGCAATTACGTTTACGTTTCGAACTGAAAATGAATCTGAACCAGAGCTGCACCCTGAACCCGAATTTTAATACCCGGTTCGGTTTCGATTCCGGTTTAATTGAAAAATATATCTGAGGTTCGGTTCTGAGTTTGGGTTCGCTAAAATGTTACGGTTTGGTTCCGGTTTAGGTTCGGATTCGATGCCTTGCTTTTTGCTAAAATAAAAACTTGCAATATTTTCGTTTTTCATATATTTGGTGGCTGGGACACCATTTTTGTAAATTTATAAATATTTTATTTTCTAGAGAAATGATCTGAGCAGTGACAAGCACAGCCAGTTAATGACTTCCGTGACCACCCCCATTTTGGATAGAAGAAATCACTCAGTAATATTATACTACTTTCATCTATACAGTAATATCAATAATACTATTTTATTTGAAAGGTTCGTGTTGCAAATCTTCTTGGAGTTGTTGGAACTGATGTTTCAATAGAACAAATCAAGAAATTGGTGCCCCCATACAAAGTATATAAATGAAACTAATTTTTTTTTTATTTTTTAAATTAATTTTTATCTTTTACAGCTTGGAGTAAATGGATATTCCTTTATCGTCAATAACAATGGGCACGTTTTGTATCATCCAGACTTGCGACCACTGGTAATGTTTTGTACATTTTTTTTTTTCTATTTTTATTGGTCACTGTCATTTTATAGCCAACTGATCATTATGAAGAAACATTAGAACCAACATATACCTCAGTTGATTTAACAGAAGTAGAATTAGTTGAAAATGAAACTGGACCTAGGGAAAATAACTCTGTCTTACTAGATGTACGTATAAATTAATGTTTTATAATAATTTACTAAATTTACATGCAGTTTTGAAAACGCCATGTATACAGTGTCAAAACCGTTTTGAGTTATCTCAAACCACACAACTAAAATTGAAAAATGGTTTCAAAACTACAGTGCGGGACACCAATCTTGAGGTGAGGGGCAAGGGAAAGAATTGCTCATAACGTGATATTCTATAGACGCCGTCAAATAATAATTATTACAGTAACTTTGTGCTTTTAATTTATTTGTGTACGCTTATGATGCGAGTAAACAAGACAGGAACTGATACAAACACCAATTGTATAAGTCAACTGCCAATAAGAAAGGCCGCATAGCTTTAAAACTTATTTGGGCAACTGTTATATGTTATATTAGGTATGCGGAAAGTAAATTAATTGTATTTCGTGTGGATTTAAACGGAGCGCATATATTACATACTGATTTGTACTAACATATTTTCCATAGTTCATCTTTCGTGTCCCGGACTGTACTCATGTACAATTCAGTTTCGATATTGCGCATGCGCACATAGCTTAACGTTTCTGCTGTTTTGTATTAGGTACTAACCTACAAATAAATTGAGAGTTATGTAGTTTTTGAGCTTAGAGTGGTACGAATCGTAAAAAATTTGGAATAATGGCAAAATGAAATATTTGGAGTGAAAAGGATCTGGCACATCAGCCAAATGCGCATGTGCCAAAACTGTTTTCAAAACAATCTGTAGCCTAGTTTTGAAAATTGCATGTAAACAGTTTCACGCAATTTTGACTGAAAACTGAAACCATTTTCAAAACTGCATGTAAACTTAGTAATTGATAACAATATCTTTGTTTTTTTAGCTAAGAAATGACATGATAGATCAAAAAGAAGGCGACATAGAATTGAGTGTAAAAATTCATTATGATAATATGGTACGTATGTAAAATATTTTTTGTTATTGTCAATTTAATCTTAGTTTTCAAATTTAAACAACCTTTTTAAAATTTTACGCGCACATTACGTAGGTACTGTTATTAGGGAGTTATTGCAACTTCTAAGATGAAAGAACGTAAACGTTAACCTTATGTAGAAAACACTTTATTTTAGAAATAAAGGACTTTCAATTTCAATGTTTACCGCATTTAATTAGTGTATTCACGCTAACGTTACCGCTAAAAGCAACACAAACCAGGTTACATCCACACTTTTCACCGAAACATAACCTGAAAAGATACAGAACGTGTGACGTTAAACGTTCGCTATTCCATTGCACATAACGTGTCTCCTTACTCATATAACGTGAACCTTAATTAGTACGCATGCGCACTCGGGCTGTCACGTGACTTTAAAGTGCACGTTATTTTTTCGTTGAAGCTGCAATAACTCTCTATTATAAAAAACAAAAAGTATTATTTATGAGACTATTTTCAACATATGTTCCCATTTAAAAAATATTATGTTTGTGTTACATCTCGAGAATTATTAAGTTTCGAAAAAATCTAATTACTCCACGTTATTCTACGTAAAAAACATAAAAGTTATTTAAATATTTTTTCTGTATCTGTCATAATAAGCGAGATATGAGGTATTTTCAAGATAACCGAAAATCAAATTTTGGCCTGTAACTCAAAAACAAAAGACGATCGAAAATTCGTTTGCCTATTAAAGTTGTCTCAAAAATCTGGCCCATAAAGATCTACATGAATTTTCTGTAGCGTGCATAATAAGAAAATTTTTCATATAAGGAACTCGAATTTGTTCTATCCACTGTAGTATTTTTTACCATTATTAAGTAAACTTGCATGAAATTATAGTCGAGTTGAAAAAATTTAAATGTTTTATTTTTATTACAGAGGCGTGTAACTACTAGAAGAAATAAATATTTCTATAATCCTATAGAAGGTACACCTTTCTCCCTTGGTCTTGCTATACCTGATGGTTATGGCATGTATGAAATTCTTGGAGAACAAGAAATTAAACACAGCCACATCAACGGTAACATAATATGTTAATATTTTTTCTTAGCAATTATAAATACATTTTTGTTTTTTATTTTAGTAACGGAACATTTCAAAGGCTCGAATTGGCGTGTTCATCCAGAATGGTAAGTTTTCATTTTTATCATATCACAAATTATTCAAAAAATCTAATGGGGTATGTGACCTTGGTCAAATTTAGAGAAAATATATATTATTAATATACGGGACAGTTAAAATAGTACATTAAAAAACAAATTTCAGAAGGCAATTGTTAACGCACGAGTACAGATAGTACAAAAGACGAGTGCGATAACAGGCCTTATGAAACATGTTTTTTGTACTATTTTTTTCTACTGAGGGAATGGGGCCCTCCACCATAACAAAAACTAATAAAATGCACACTTTGTACTTAAAGCACTACTCAATAAATAACGATTTAGATAAACAAAACATTTTTTTTTTAATAATTGCTGTACGAAATATTTGAAATTTGTTGTCAGTGTCACTCTGACGTTACACTATTGCTATCTTTCTCTCGCAGCCTACTATAGGCGTGTTTCTTCGGACTGTGATTCGTGATAAAATTGAACAAAGTGAACATGATCAAAAAGAAAATTGTTTCTTCGTTCGTTATTCGTTATCCTTACTCTTTCATTTTGTGATCACAACACTCCATTTCCCTTCTGAATCAGTCTTTTCGCATGATCACTGTGATTCAAATAACAAAAGATTTGAAAATGGCTGAAAAAGCAAGCAATGAAATATTGGAATGTGCAAATTTATGTCTATATCAAAATCATCCGAACTACTAGAACTTGAGTCAGTAGATTCAACATTCTTTAGTGGTTTCGATTTTTCTACTATTAGATCCTGCAGGTACAAAAAAAAAAGTTAAAGAAACTTATTTTCATATTTTACTTCACATTCCATACCAAAAATATTATTTCTGCTTCTGCACAATCCATCTTTAAACTATTTTCGATTTGGGTACACGGTAAATAAAAACTTTGTTGTGATTACCAAAAATGAGTTCCAGCAGCAAATTTTTTTTGTCAATATAGGACCAGCAAATATATTTGTTACAGTTACCTAGGTAAATTTGCTGGTAAAAAATTGTTGTGGTAACAAATACAGTTTTGTTATATATAACAAAAGATATTTCTTATGCGAACAAATAAAATAAGTTACCATTAATAACTATGAATTTGTTTTGGAAACTAATAATTTTTGATAGATATACAAATGCATTAATGAGGTAGTAAGGTAAAAATTAAATACATGCGTATTATAACAATTTTATTTATTTATAATTATAATCTATACACATATAACAAATTTTATATAAAAAATAACATATGAAACAATAGTCACTTAAATTATACCGATTTATCAGTAATCGATACATACCTTCAAATTTCTCAATAAGACACTAATTGCCATTGTTTTAAAATATCTTTTACAAAATCATCCATTTTTATTGACGGGCATAAGAAACAAGCACTTTTAAAACACAATTTTATACAGGCTAAAACTTAACAGCTCAAGCAAATGCGACACGACGTAGTATTGTATAACACGAACAGTTAATTATACTGTATACCAGGGAATACCCTGTCTACACAAAAGTTTTAGTTACCTGTACAAAGTGTATAGCGGAAAGAAGAATATGTCACAGGATACAAAAAATAAAATTTGTCCCAGTAACAGATTAAATATTTTTAATTGTTGCAAAATGATTTTGTAATCTGAACAAAGTAACAAAATAACTGCTTAGTACTACCAATAATAATTGCTACCATGACTAATATTATACAGCAAATAATACTTTTTATACACAACAAAAATTGTTTAGTTTTGGAAACTTAAAATACAAAGTTCTTCGTATACACGACAAAAACATATTGTTGAAATAACAAAAAAAATACAGCTAACTAAATTTTGTCCGGAATATCCATGTAACTTTTTACCGTGTATTACTTCAATCAAAACAGCAGATTTATCATTTGACGATTGCCGCTAGTTCGTTCGACGTTGTGTAGGTTTCGCGTCGATCGAGTTAATTTTGTTGTTTCTTTGGAATTAAATTTAATCATGATTCGAAGGAATCATTATTGAACAAATCATTATTTAGAAAATCATAATCACAGTCCGAAGAAACACGCCTTATAGAGTCTTGTACGGTGCCAATATTTAATTTTTATGTAACTTCGTAACTATTAGGAATTGAGAAAAATGTTTCATATAAAATTTTATTGTTTTTTTGTAGTCTATTTACTTACATAGACAAAAGATCACTATCATTGTCAGTTTTTCTTCGAATTTTCATTTATCTCGAAAACAGTAGATCAGACCCATGTTGATTAAGCTTTTTTTACTCATTTTTGTCAGCACTACATGCCCTTAATTTTTTTTACACTTTCTTTGAAACAGCCTGTATAAATATTCTGGTAATGCGTAACAATAATAACAGGGTCTATTGCGAGTATAACGGCGGCTCAGCAAGCGAACATTGGTTTCGTACACCTGAAGAAAGAATTGTACACTTTTTATCTCGGACAAGACGTCCGGCTTGGAAGTGGATGTCTCTACGTCCACGATCACCATTACAAAGAGAAAATCACCTGCATCAACAACATACAAACAAACAAGATAAAGATTCTTATTTTTGTACGTATGAAAACCCTATTTGAAGAATATTTACTTAACTTTAATTTATGAAATTAGGTGACAAAACTTTAATGCAATCACTAGTTTTGGACGCTATGGTTACGGAAGAATTGGAGAGGCACACTAATCATCCAACGCATATGGAAGACAAGCAGTAAGTTTAAATGAAAATTTAATTTAAATACACATGAAACAAACTAAACTGGACACAAGACTAATACTGATGTTCACAGTTGCCAGTTTAGTTTGTAAATGTATTAGTGACAAAACTATAAAATTCTGTTACCTAAATCAGAGTCATTTATTAATTACATTTTGTGTATATCTATCTGAAATCGTTTGAAATTTTCTGCATGTATTTGTCAGAGCACCTATTTCTTAATATTTTTAATCACAAATGTTAATTTATTGCATTTTACTAATTTTACTCTGCACATTAGTCCGATAGCCACGCTTTTGGTATTATTACAAAGGTAATGTAACAAATATCGCAATAGGGAATTCTGTTATAATGATCAGCTTTATAAATACAGTACGCAGTACATATATCATATGCTTATTATTTAATTCAGTAAATAATAAAATATTTATTTATTTATGAAAAATGGCCGTACAACAGGACAAGGTCCCAATAACAGTACAGCACGATTACAATACAATCAATTACAAATATTACTTATCTTTGTTTGAATGAAGGAGACAATGTTTCGTTTGAATTAATAACACTATTCTGGACTTCCATTGTCTATATTTTCAATAAAGTTATTACACAAAGTTTCGATTATAGATTCTTCAACAATCGAAAATCGAAACGTTGTGTAATAACTTTATTGAAAATATAGACAATGGAAGTCCAGAATAGTGTTATTAATTATTACTTATCTGTTAAGACACAACAAATATGGTGAAAAATAACAATCTTAAGTGATTCAAACTTAGAAAGAGGTGGACACATGAGTACAAATATTTTTTATGAATTTCTTAAATACATACAAAGTACAACTAAAAATATCAGGTACATCAGTAAGACATAATAAATTGTTAAAACAACACAACAGGCGATTTAACGGAGAAAACATTGCAAAATTAGTTCTAAACATTTTTACAGAAAAAATATCAGATGAGCGAGTAGAATAAGACGGTACACGTAAAGATATTTTACTCAAGAGAGTTGGACAGTCAATATGACCATTTATAATTTTATAAAGAAAGATTAAGTCTAACATCTCTCTACGCTTTTGTAAGGATATGAAAGAACTTGTATAATTAGGAAATTTAAATTTAAGCACAGAAATAAATTTACGCTGAATACCCTCAACTCTATTCACATATATCTGATAATGTGGAGACCAACATACAGCAGCAAATTCCAGTTGAGACCTGACAAGTGTATTATATAAATGTACAAGGGTTGTGGGATTTTTAAAATTTGATCCCACACGCAGTATAAAACCTAACATTTTATAAGCCTTTTAACAACGCTATCAATATGAATATCATAAATTAGCTTATTATCTAAGATTATTCCAAGATCCTTGACATGAGATACACGACTGATGTCATTTCCATTAATATTGTAATTATATTCAAATATACTTCTGCAACGTGAAAATGAAATAATGGAACATTTTCTGTAGTTTATAGATAAATCATCTGCTTTAGATAAATGCTCAATCTATCTAGATCTTCTTGAAGACTAAGACAATCATTCATGGAAACAATTTTTTTATATAACTTGAGGTCATCTGCATACATTATGAATTTGGAATTTTTAAAGCAAGAAATATGATATATGTGCTAGATATATTCGTTTTTTACTTGTATTTTAGCTATATTCAAATATATTTGAAGTATATGTTTAATACTTGTGTATGTAGCAAACAGGATATTGTAAGTATTTAAAATAATTTTATTAGTGTTTACAGGCGAAAACTGAATGATGATGCCCAAGAAAATAATTCTAATGTTAATAATCTAATAATTATTTTATAGCTTAGCATCTTACATATATTTGACAGTGCAATATGTGACAACTAATAAATACTTTATCTTTACAGTCAAGGCTTTCACATGTTTGGACTAACATTGTCGTTCGTCGCAACAAGAAGTGGTTTGCTTCGATGGACGGACCATATGCCACTTTCTCCTGATTCTAACGAACCGTATGTCACTATATTTACAGAGCATAGTAAAAAACAGATGTCACTTTATTTTCAAAATTTGTTCTTTTATCATTCGATGGGGTTCTATACCAATTTTTTTCTGTAAGAACAGGGTGAACTAAGAATTTTGGTGCAAACGCAGCGTGAAAATTAAAGATGGGCGAATATCAGTTTTTTTCAAATTCGAATATTAAGTCGATCTCGAATATTGGAATATCTCGAATACTCGAATACCTAGAATATTTTTATTAAATAAAAATAAATTATAATTAATAAACTTACTTTGAATGGAGCTTTTCTATCTTACCAGGTGTAAACTATAAAAAAATTAATTGGAATATTCTTTGGGAACCTTCTTTGATGTTGAATGATTTGTAGCCCTTAATGTTCCGTTAGTATATTTTAAAAAAATTAACAAATTGAACGTTTCAGGCAAATATTAGTACATTATCAGCAAGATTGAAGAGATTTTTTCATTTGCAATATCCAGTGATAAATATAATTATATATTGGAATAATACTACCTTTTTTTTTGTTTAAGTTCTATATTTATTTATTTATTATTAAAACCCAACGTTTCGGCACCATAGACTGGTGCCTTCTTTAGGGGAAAACATTGACATAAATATGTGAAATAACAAAAACAACAAGTAACCAAGGTAACAAGAAAAGTTCGTAAATGTTACCTTCTTTTTTTTATGTATACAATTTTCTAGACAATATATGCATGCCCGGCAATAACTTGGACGGCGAACATGCATCTTCTCAGGAAGATATATTTCTTGATTATTTTACATCCAGGATTTATTGATAATCATAGCAGGAACGAAGAATAAAAAGCATTCACCATGACGACAAGTGGAGCTTCGCCTGTCGTTTTAGTTTTATACAATTTCCTGCTCTCCTGCTCATTTTACGTCAAAACCTAATTAAAATTTACATATAAAGTTGTGTTTACATTTTTATTATGTTTTTGGTTTATTAGCAATTTTAAAATTTAGATTCATCAGTAGCAATAGCCATAACACTTACTTCCTTTTTTTCGGTTTTCATAAATTACGTCAATCTAACTCTAACTTATGGAGAATAAATCCCGGATTCGTTCATAACTATTTCCACCATAATAATTCTTTATAATAAAGACATGTTACTTTCGAATAAACACTCATTATTTAATTTACTTACAAAAAAATGTCAGACTATTAATAAAATAACATCGTTTTCTACAATGTAAGTCATGGCTATTGCTATTAATAAATCTAAATTTTGAATTTTACTTTTTAAACTTAAGAAATAACGAACGTAATAAAAATATAAAAACAACTGTATAAGTAATGTTTAATTCTTACACTATGGGGTCCCGTGGCCGCGTGCCTGAGTGTCTGCTCGCGAATCTGGGGAACCGGGTTTGATCCCGACCGACGCCAAATATTTCAAATTTTAAATGGCACAAAAGTGACCCCTGTGGTGCACTCTCCAAGCCAGCAATGAGTGCCCGTGAGGTGACGCCTGGTAAGCGCCCGCGGTACAAATATGTCATCATCATTACCGATATCTGCCATAAAACAGATTGGCACACTCAAATATGGGTAATATACCGTGATATATTTATTATATATATTATATATATATATTATATTTTTTTTACTGTACACTATATAGTAGTTCTTGCCGTAAAATGAACATGAGATCAGGAAATGATATAAAACTAATATCAATATCCCAATTTAAATGCCTATATTTACCTTAAACCGCCACTATTTGGTAATTAATACTAGTATTGTGTTCATGTAAAAAAAATCATTATTAATATTTTTTGAAAGAATGCAATTGGGTTTAAAATGAAAAATAACTATTTCTCGCTTTGAAAAAGATTGACATCTAGTCTTTTACTCTTCATGTTTATATATAATTGTTTACTAATAATTACTTTCCTTTGTTAGACATTTTAGTGAAAATAATGTTCGAGCAATGGACGAATCATGGTATAAACGAGCTGTTGATCAGCACGCTGTGGAACCAGAAAGTTTTGTGTTTTCTGTTCCATTTGACGTTGGGAATTCTGGAAAACCTTTAGTAACTGCCACTCATGCCGTATTTATTGAACATAAAGGACATAGAGCACCAGTGGCCGTTGTTGGTCTCCAGTTCCAGCATGCAGTTCTTGCATCTCATTTCTTAAATAACATCACTTCTGCTGTATGTTATGATAATATGAGAGTCACGCTAGAATTATTGAGAATAAGACACATGATTCATATTTTTTAAAATTTTATTTTAAATATCTTCATAGCAGTTCCCTTCAACAATAATACACTAACTTTACCATTATTTCCTTCCACTTCTTTGAAACTCCCAACTAAACTCTTTTTGCAATGCTTTCAAACTAATTTCTAAGAAACTTGAAAACAAAGCAGTCAAATTAATTTTTGCTGACATAAACTGAAGTCGACTCGGTGGCCAAGCGGGCTAGACTCACATCTCCTGACTCGCTGTGACGTCACCCGCACCAAGTTCCTAGCATTCGATTCCCATCGACCGACATTGTGTGATTTGTCGTAAAAATAAATACAGCTACATATATTTCTTACACTCGGATGCGATAAGCTGACCACTTATAATATACCTACTAAACTATATTCCGCTGAACCCCTATCTCTCGTATAAACGGAAAGTGTCCGGGAGATTAATATCTCCATCCTTTTCTAGCATTTGGACACACGTCTACAAGCGCATGCGCGCACAGGCGGTAGGCGTCTTCGCGCTGCTTGAAAATCTTGCACATGATTCATATGGCATTTCAAAAATATTTGTTATAATTATAAATTTTTATATTAGATTATTTAATAATGAACTAAAATTAATACAGGACATTCTGATTTTTCTCAAAAGAAAGAGAACACCTGCAGAAGATTAAGAAAACGAATTTCAGTACAAAAGGATAAAAGATTAAAATTCCATTTGCAAAATTTGGAGAAAGATAATAGGGAACAACTGTTAAAGATTAGGAAGATATTTTATTTGAATATCTGTAGGGTTCAAATTTTATAATTGGAGAAAAAGATTAGAGGATATCTGCGTAAGATTAGAAAAATGAATTTCCGTATAAAAGGAAAAGAATAAAATTCCATTTGGAGAAAGACAATAGGGTACACCAATAAAAGATTAGGAAAATCCGTTATTTCAATATCTGTATGGTTAAAGTTCTGTTTTTGGGGAAGAAAATGGAATGCCGTAATTGAAATTTTTCATATTTAGTCGCGTGTAAAAAAATATTTACTTATTCATAATATTCAACAATTTATTTGAAATGTTTAATATTATAGCTTTATTCCTGTATAATATTACGCATATATGCCTTCATATTAATATTCAAGTGATTACAATGAGTTGTAATATAGAAATGATAAGATAAACATACACAAAATTCATAAACACCTAATCATGTAGAAGAAGCATTCCCTCCAATTCATTTCCCTTTCTACTTCAAACATCTTGACCTATAGAATCACTGAATCAAGTGCAGTTGGCGTATGCGCGCAAGGGATGGTGTCCAAACCAGAAGAGTGCAGATATACATAATGTTCCGGACATTTCCTGTATGCTTTTCAGCAGTATATAGTTTAATAGGTATATTCCACTTATACATCTTCAATATAGCAATGGCGATAGTACGGCAGTGGTAATACACTGCGGCTCGGTGAGTTCGGGTGGAACGGGTATTATAACACGCGGGAGAAGAGACTTCTGTATTTCCTTCTTCAACGATGACACTTTAACTGACTGGTGGACGCTTCACTTCTTTGAGGATGATCACACACTAACACTTAAACTGATGATTGATGAACATCTTTATTTTATGGATGACGGACACTCTTAATATTTCTATACTTAATTTTTATTGACATATTTATTTATAATTAACACTACACTTATTATTAACTAATTAAACTGAACATAACACTAACATAATTAAACAAAACTAAACTGTTACATTATTATATTGTAACCCTAATGTAACGGCGACGACGACGGGACGCTGTTGTCCCTATTCGGTCGCCATTTTGTAATGACGTCCCTGCTCGTTCTCCATGCTGTCAAAGGGTTTGCTCGGGCGCCAATACATCGGAAACACAGCATAAGGAGAGATGGTCGATCCTGTAAAGGACGCTCTCATAGCGTCGCTGAAAAGAATGGCTGCAACGCCAAAAAGAGCTCGGGTAGCTTAGTGGAGACAGAGTTCGGCTTTTGACAATGAAATCAATTTTAATCATTTTTAATATTTTATTAACATATATTAAAACGAGAAAGTAATAAATATAACAAAGCAAAGTAACAATGAACCAGCGATACTTGCAGGATATTTTCTCTACTACGCACGATCAACAATGAACGGGCAACAATGGCACACACCAAGGTTGCGGGAACACGCTATGAACGAGTAACAATAGCACACACCAAAGTTACGGGAACACGGTACGGTTACAGTGTTGTCACTTTGACAACACTCATTAACAATCGCGATATCAAACTAAGACAGTGTTGACACACACCAACACTCAATGACAATCGCGATTACGGTGAACAGCGGCCAACACCACTGCTCAAAACAACCGGCTACACCGGTACGGTCCACCTTCTGCACTCTCTCACGAGCTGCCGGCACACACCAACAGCACTGAGTCAGAGGCAGCCAAGGTCATCCACAACCCGCTCACCAGGTTCGCAGAAGACGGCCCACACCATCTTAGGCTCGTTGGAGAGCTAACGCTCCCTTGAGAAAGCACACACTTTCTGCCTGTAGCTAACGTACAACAATACATTTTACAACAAACGACATACAATATAATCACACAATTATATTGAATGCGTAAATCAAAACAATACAAAACAATAAAAAAATGAAAAACAATATTTTTACTTGTGGGATTTGAACTTTGATTTAAATAATCAAACTTTAGCAAAAAACTGACATGCTAACCACAAGGCTACAACTTTAAACATGAGGAATAAATTCAAATCTAGTGACCATCGTCACACTAAATACGCCAATATGCGTACTGGCGTACACGACCAAAACCTAAACAACACAGACTACATATCTTTCCGGTTTGAATCTTAACTAAAGACTAACTAGTTACATTGTACATACGCGTACTGGCGTGTAACACTCGCCCAAAAACTAAATGACAAACTACATGCCGTTCCCATATGAATCTTTCACATAGACTGATTTAAAACAAACGGTTGTTATCACCTTCAACAGAGCATATCTGAGGGGTGCGGGGGTTATCAGACAGCATCCATAGCTAAATATCAACCCTACGCTTCAGCTTGTAATAATTTATATAGTTAATTGCCAAGACAATAAATGTCTATACGGCTGACATCTAGACTAAACATATATGTGAGAAAAATGATAATTATAAAAATTTTGACTTACAAAGATAACAAAGTTGAAATATTGATATTGAAACTATAATTTAGAAGAGTTCATATAAAAGTTATTTACTTGTTATTGTTCTACCCTCACCTTGTCACAGTATACAGAACCTAGAAAAAATGCCAAAGCTGTCAAACTAATTATGAAGGGACTTAAAAACTGTTAAACTGCTTCGAAAATGCTTTCTGGTTAAAATGATAGTTTCTAATAACTTATCTTTTGCAACTTAATTTCAAATGACAGATAAATAAGTATTTAAAATGATAGTGCAGTTTTTGTTTTCCACGGCCTACCTGATTTTCTTATTCTCAATATTTCCAGCGTGACCGTCACATATTTATGTATTATTATTCATATATTTATTTTAGTGCACAGGTACTTCGGCATGCCATAAAACTTGTGCTTCGGAAGAACTTGATTGTTACGTTTTGGATAACAATGGATTTATAATTATTTCCGAAAATTCTGAACATACGGGTAAATTTTTTGGACAGATAGACGGAACAATAATGGATTCATTAGTTCAAGATAGAATATACAAAAAAATCGCTGTTTATGATTATCAAGGTGCTTGCAATAATAACAGAAATCATTACAGCGCGACTGCTACAAAAATAACGGTATGTTTACATTTGAATGTTAAGAACAATTTATTATAATTATATTTATTTCTACTTTTTTATAGCCAACTGACCCAACTTACTACATTTTGAACTGGGTGACAACAACAATAGGCGTTTTCTTATCAATCTTAAACGAAGTTTACACTACTGCTATTTCTTATGCAAATGATGATAGTAAGTAATTTTATTTCAAATAATAACTATAAAAATGTAGGTTATGTTGATTCAAGTAAATAGTAGTATTTATTATAAATTGGACTCCAAATTTGTAGACAGTATTCAAGCATTGTTCTCACAAACGAAAAATATAGTTTCCTCAAAGTTGAAATATGAGTGAAGCACTGAATACAATGGATTATGAAATCCAAGCTTTTGTATGAAGATTTATTTAAGAATATGGGCAATAGTCTACAGTGACGTATTTACGGGGGTAGGGGGATATATCCCCCCATGTTATCGGAAAAGGGTAAAAACCAAGAGGTTTAAATATTGTTTTTAAATATTTTTGCAATATTATGTCATTGAACATATGTTACTATAGAACAGGTCGCCTGAAAACTAAGGTGTTGTATTTTTATTTACGATAAACTTTTTGATTATTGTACAAAATATTTTTTATATAAGGGGTCATGTTATATCCCCCCCAAGGGTCATGTCTGGATACGCTACTGATAATCTATCTAACTGTAGTTAATTAATTCTATGTTTGTATCATTGTATGTAATATGGCCGTCATGATGTATTCTGGCGATGAAAGTTTTGGTGTAACATGTTTGTCTCATTTCTTTTTTGGTTTTTGAAAATTTTCAAAATGAATGCATCTGATTTTTATGCTACCTTTTTAAAAATTCATTTTATTACAGTACCAACTTATAACGATGATTACGAAAGTAATTCCTTCGAGTATCCGACTGGAGATGACGTTATTGGCGAAGATAATCGTCCTCAACTTGTACCACCACTTATATCTCCTCATAATCCTTCGTACATATCTCCATCACTAGAAGTTGATGTTGTTCCGGGAAATATCCATAATCAAACTGGCTCCAGACCATGCGATCGCAAAGTTGATCTTTATATTCTTCAACCAGATAGATTGAATACTAGTGGACAAAGTAATCCACTTAAAGGAAAATTGACGAACTGCCATGTTACTGGTTGCGAAAGGTGGGTCATCCTTAATTTTTAGTTATTTTGTACTAAGTAAAATTTTGTTTATAGACCATTCAGTGTACAAAAAATACCGCACAGTAATTTAATTCTATTAGTAGTGGATACACTATGTCCATGCGGTAGCAAACAATTGAGCATTATTCCACAAGAAATAAATTATGATTCAAATAAAGGTCATAATAATGGAGGCAGTTGTCATCACAAAACGCACGATTCACTATATCGGCGAAGGCCTCCAAAATGTATCAACTATCATCCAGAGGTAAAATAAAAAATATAGCATCATTGATTAAATAATATATGCAGAACGATTGGCAACGATATAATAAAGTTGCGTGCCACGATAATTTTATTCTACAAAAGTTATCACCATCTCTGAAATATAATGGGGTACGTGACCAAAAAAATTTTATTCATCTATTTATACACGGTTTAAAAAATAAGTGTCACAAATTATGAGGGCATATCGTACTGAACAAAATGTGTAAATAGTATATTAAAGAACAAGTTTTATAAGACATGTTTTTTTCGCACGCGTCAAAGTTTAGAAAACAAGCCTTGGCGAGTTTTCTAATTGACAAGTGCGAAAAAAGTCTTATAAAATGAGTTCTTTATACTATTTTTTAGATTTTGCGCCTTCTACATACTAAAATATTGTAAAAAAACTGCTAATATTAAACCGAGTCAATTTAAGGAAATTTGCAAGTGAAATGTTGTAGTTGGTATCACTGAACTGACCACATTCAATTATTATTTATTTGAACATTTGAAGGTTAAATTTAAGTATTAGTACCAACCTTCTAAAACAAAAAAATGCGTATCGAAATGAAGGCCATTACGATACGCCATTGCGTATCGTAATGACTTCATTATGAACGCAAAATCTAAAAAATAGTTTAATCAACATGGGTCCGATCTTCAACTGTTTCCGAGAAAAAGTCCATTTTGTATTAGAATAAAAAAAAAAAAACTGACAAAGATAGTAATCAAACAAAATCTTGTATGTCAGTAAATAAATCATAAAAAACAAAAAAATGTTATATGAAATATTTTTTCAGTTTCTAATAGTTAATATATCGAGAACCGATTAAATATAAATATCCGTTCAACTAAATATTAAAATAATCATGATGGCAGCATAATATTGAGGTATACTCAATGTTCATAATGTTGCCAATCTACACATATTATTTAATCAATGATAACATTGATATAAAAATACATTAAAATTGGTTTACTTTTGGTTGCAGGAAATAGAAATTCGCGTATGTGGTTCAGGTTCCGTGTTACTGGTAGGTACGCTGTTCATATGGCTACCTACCATGCTAGAACTGTTTATCTTTGTATAAGTCACGAAACGTTTGTTATATTTTTTTCTGTAGGCCTAATATTAAACTTTATATATAGTTATTACTATTTAACAGACAGAATGTCACTGTCACAGTGTCACTACAATTTTGATGCAACTGTTCCGTTCTTTTTTAACGATTATAGTTCACGTGCAGTACATCGAGAACTTAAAGTATGCTGTGAATATAATTCTCGATTTGATAATGTATCAAATAATTCCTAAGCAAATTAATCTGGGTCCATGTGTCTATGGGCAGTGATGCTTATAATTAAAAGCAAAATAAAATATTATTGATATAGAAAATATCAATACGGAATATTTCTTAAATATATTACTGAATTGATTGAAATTTTTCAGTTGTTTGAAAAACTATCAAGTTTACTAAATATTGTTTTGTATACGGAGTCAAATGTATATTAAAAAAATAGTTGAATTTTTATATAATTTATTGTAACGTAAATGTGACTTAACATGATATATGAGTGTCTTTATATTTGTACATATCTAAAACGTCGTTTCTTTTATAATACAGATCATGTGTACTACGAAGTAGAAGAGATAAATCAATGTTCTTCTATAAATGTTATTTATACAGTACACAGTTAATATTGTTATGTATTGAATATAGATGGCGTATATAATACGGGCATCATAGTAACTTCAGAGAAATAAGGAAAATATTTCCTAAAAGAAGTACATGGTCAAAACGAGTAGTTTTGGTAAATACAATGAGAATAATGCTGATAATTCATATAAATAATTATAGAATACAAGGAATGTATAAGAATTTGTATTTGGGAATGCAAACTTTTTCCAATAACAGGGTTACTGTTTTACATTGGTGTCGCTTTCACCGTGTACAAGCTTGTGCTAGTTGTTTCAGAATATATATGTCGCAAGCAGACAAATAAGGGCGTATCTAGGTACACCTGAAGCTCGCAGCCGCGGATCCTGTTTTAGATAATCAAAAATTTAAATTGTATATTTTGCAAACGTGATTATTTAATAATGCTTTTATAAGTTAGTTGCAAACATATGAATTTGGTTATAAGAAAATTAATGTTAATTAAAATACAAAGAGCTAACGGGACATGCAAAAAAATTATCGGTATAAAAGTTGATTTGCATTTTCCATTTTCAAAATCCAATATTTTTTACTCATCGTTCAAATATTTGGATAATTATTTGATACATTACATTCAAAATTAAAACGGTAATTGATAAATGTGTTACTAAATATAAAACATTATTTCAAATACTTACTTACCTTGAATAAAAGATTTTCTTATTTTTATTAATTTCTGATACGTATTAATAACGTATTTTTAAAACTGCGGCGCCTGGAAAAATCCTGGATACGCCTATGCAAGCATATTGTAAAATCAAACATTGCAAATCCGCCGTTTTCACTTAAATTACCAAATTAAAGTTTTATCTGCTTCCTGACGACACAGGAAAACTCGGCACTAAAATAGGTTAGGTTTTAAGTACAACTAAACCTAAACGTCAGTTTAGTTCGTGTAGGTTAGTTAAATCTGACACATATCGAGATTTCCGTAACTTCCTAACCTGGACATCTGATAAATTATACCTAACCGTACATATAACCAAACCGAGACAGCATGGAGTTATTTTGTGTCGGTTCATCCGTTTTTCTATGTACCCAGTTTTATAATAGGGTCGAAAAGTAGATAAATCATTAATTCTAATAATTTAAACAATGAAAGAAAACTTTGGTTTACAGTATGACTGAACCGTCTTAAGCATATTGCTTAAGTGACTGTTATTTTTCAGTCATATTATAAAAGACAAGTTTGTTTCATATTATGCTGGCTTTTTACAAAAGTCTATACGTTTTGCTATATACCCGATTTTACTATATGCTTGAAATATCATTTTCCCCATTCACTATTGTAATATATGGTAGATAATTAATATTTTTCGTAAAAAATTTAGTGTTTATTTTCAAACATGTATATATAAGTTACACATTTAATTTATAGATAAATTCATCTTTCCATTTAAAAAAAACTGATAAAAAACACAAAAAATATATAATTAAATATTTCTACTTTCTACAACCAAGTTAATAGATTGATATTCATAATTTTTACACTCTACATCTATGTAATATAATTGACTGATTTACTTTATTATATATGAAGCAACCAGCTCAATCTTTTACACTAAGATAAAAGTCGATGTCCTGTAATAATGATATTCTACGATAACAGCAGTGATAAGATAATGATAATAATGTATTATGAAAAATATGTAGTGCTCATTTTACAACTCCTGACTATGTACATATGTTGTGTTGTGCGCACTACTGCTCAAATGATAACTTTTAACTTGGTTGTATAATATCGACAATATAGTGCGAATCTGTGAGAATACTGGATATTATAAATACATATATACATACATATGTATGTATATATAAAATACACAGGTCGTAGCATAGTGTAAACTAAACATGTATTTCTACTGTTGTATATAACTACTAAAAATTTGTGTGTTTGTGGAAATATTTGATTTGAAAATAATATCTAAAATAATTTTAGAACAGGCTACTACTTGCAGTCTACAATTAAAAATATCGTTAATCCTTCTACATTTTGCTTTTTATGCAATTTCTATACTTTAAACAAAATAAAATTAACGACGTCTTATGGCAGTTAATTTATAATTCCCGTTGCCAAATTATATTCTACATCCAACAAATTATTCTTCATATCATACTGATACATGTTTAATGTTAACTGCAAGACAATTTATTTCAGTAGTCAATTAATTTTATTTCGTCTTGCTTTCGTACTGACAGTAATTATAATTTAAAAGCATAGAACCAGCATATTTTCAATACGTAACTTATTTTGTAACCTATAAATGTGTTTAATTCATAAATTTTGTACAAAATATATTATGAATTAATGTAATAAGTAAGAATAGATTTTAGTAAGAAAATTGAAATAATAATGGAAAATAATTTAACATTTATAAAAGAAATATTCTCAAAGTGAAACTCGCACAATGAAAGTTTAACATTTATTCGTACAAAGTATAATTGTAGAATATTATAAAAACACTGAAAGTGTTATTACAGTTGTACATGAATATAACGATAATGATGGTTGTCTCTGGAATTCCATTACAGAACTATTTTAATTTCACACACAATACAAAAATTTAGAATTGAAAAATAATGCCTTAGATACTTTTATTTGTTTTGCAATAAGTATTTTCATATTATATATGTTAATAGTTACATCGAAGTGTTTTAACCCCTCAGTGATAACGTGTTACACCTTAATATGTTGAATTAAACTTGCTAAAGGGATAGTTTTTTTTTTCTATTGGAAAAGATTTACATGTCATGTCGTATACGTATTAGAGTAAAAATAAATTGCTCTGCGTGATCACTGAAGGGTTAAACGGATATTTTTTCACGTAGAAGGAATGTATGGTGACGCTAAAAAGTTATTTCCCAAAACGGCTTTAGTTTATAAAAATGGAAAAATGAACATTAAGCATATCTAAACTTTGATTGTGTATGGCTGATGGTGGTAAAACACAAATTAGTAATCAAACGTAATTTCTCTTTTTAAGACAATATTGGGAAACAAAATTTCATTGTTTTCATTCTAATCATTTGGGCTTATTATAAGTTATAAAATAATAAATGCCACGAGTTGTAATATTGGATCGGTAATTACAGTCTTGATAGCTTGCACATAGTAAGTCAAGCATGATTCCATACATATATAATGTACATACAACATATACGCATATCACGTTTACTTATTTACGTTGTAAAGGAATAAGGATCGAAAACACAACAAAGCTATCGAGACAAACAAGACTTACCGATCCTTAACAATGTCTTCCATTTAAAACAAATAATTACTTATAAGTAAGTTACTATTATAAAATATTCATATAATAATGTAGTTAAATATTGTATTCAATTAAATTCAATTGAACAAAAACACGTGTATGCAGTCACAAGATTTTTATAACAAACTGATATTTATTTGAACAAATTTTAGTTTTTATTAGACAATATAAACTTATTATTTAAAAGCAGTTTTTTTCTCAAGATCGGACAAAATATCTTTTACACGAGCCATTGCTTCCAACTTAAATTTTTCATAATTATCCATCATTTTAATATTATCAATTGATAATCTATGTTTTTCGTTTTCTTCTTTCAGTCTAATCAATTTATCTTCAAGTTTGTTTAATTCTTTATAAGCATCATTAAACTTGAGTTCAGTCTGCAAATAATTTTATATTAATATCATATATTTCTGGGCATAATTACAGGTAAGTTAAGAAATGTAAAAAATAACAATTATTCCAATTCCAGAATACTATTTTTAATTCCTCTTCATTCATGACAACACTAGTCTGACCTATTCTATTTTTCCTTGGGTAAACTTTCTGTTTTTTATATTTTTATTTTTTATATTATTGTTTACATCTAATAGTGTGAGTAATGTTTTTAGATTTGTATATGTACCAGGTGCTACACGAAAAGCGAGCCATAGGCATGCGGAAATAGTTTTTCCTTGCGTACATTAAAGTAATATTACTTAATAATTTGTAACTTTTCTTTGAGTGAATAATAGAATGTTTGACCAAAATATTTTTTTTTACTTTATATTAATTAATTTCCCTTAATTCAACTGAGTTGGAATCCCTCATATTTCCACCATAATAATTCATTATAATAAAGATACGTTCCTTATTCGAATAAACATTTGTTATTTAATTTACTTTTTACAAAATTCGACAGAATATGAACAAAATATTGTTTCTCTCTTATGTTGTAAGGCATAACTATACATACTAATTTCTGCAGAAAATTATAATAAAAAATGTAAAAACAACTCTACAGTTTTAGCCGTAATATGAGCAGGAGAGCAAGAATTTGCATGAAACTATTTTCACATGTTAAATTCCTATTCACCTCTAACCTCCACCACCCAGAATTGTAATATGAAATATATATATATACAGGGTGTAAATTTTAAAACGGGTCATAGGGCTATAACATAGAAAAACAGTTTTTTAGACGCAAAAGTTTCTATATTAATTTATTGAAAAAAGAATTAGGGAATATTATAAAGAAAAAAATTACGAATTTTTTGACATCAAACACATTACATTCATATAAAGCCAGAAAATATATTTAAAAATTTGCACAATTAAGAAAAAATATTATTAGCCTTGAAATTGACAGAAACAAAACAAAACTATTTTTGACTTAAGACTGTCATTGATAAACTTTTTTTGGACATTTGTTAAATTATTATTATTTTCGTCTTATTAACAAGAAATCATGGATAATTTGTCCCATGAAGAAAAAATACAAATTATTTTTCCCTTGTAGTTTGCAGTTTTTCTCGTTTCTTACAACTTATTTCTAATTACATGTAGATCATCTTTAATTTGTAAATACCTATTACAATAAATATAATTTTTTCTTAAATAAATATCCCTGTGTTTTCTTTATTTTATGTTATTTTATATTAGTTCATAAATTAATAACTTTAATCTTTAATTGTCCCCTATCATGTTATTAAAAGATGACAATGTTTTGTTACTGTCATTTTCATGGCTATTGTTATTTTTTCTTAATTGTACAAATTTTTAAATTTATTTTCTGGTTTGATATGAAACAGAAATGTAATGTGTTTGCTATTAAAAAAATCGTAATTTTTTTCTTTATAATATGCACTAATTATTTTTTCAATAAATTAATATAGAAACTTTTGGCGTCTAAAAAACTGTTTTTCTATGTTATAGCTCTATGACCCGTTTTAAAATTTACACCCTGTATATATACAGGGAATTTATGCAAAATATGGTCAGTCACTTCCATGGTTACTCACTTTTGTCAAAAAATGACAGCAATGCAATATTTGTCCACTTTAAAATGCAACATACAAAATTTGTAGTTTGTATTATCAAAACTAATTTCCAATAAATTAGCCCACATACGATTAACAAATAATCAAAACATGAATGTTGCACATCTTAACAAACTTCAGCTTACAAAAATTCATAACTTTCATGTAATAAATGTTAAATAATATCCCCATTCACACTCTGGCAATATTCTAGTCGGTCGTAATAAGAATTGACACCATTTGTGATGTGGTTTGAAGGTATCTCCTGTGCTCAATACTATTTATAATGTTGCATTTTAAAATGGACAAATATTACATTGTTATCATTTTTTTGACAATAGTGAGTAACCATGGAAGTAATGAACCATAATGTTGCATTTTTAAATAAATTCTCTGTATATATATATATATATGTATATATATATATATATATATATATATATATATATATATATATATATATATATATATATATATATATATATATGTATATATATTTCTTCCTGCCTGCAGTGTTCTATTGACAGTAATATCCATTTATTAACTTACATCTAGTTCCGATTGTCGTTTTTCTACTTCGGCAACAGCAGATTTAGTTGCTTGTAAAACTTTTTTTAATGAATCCCGCTGAGCTTGTAAGTTTTGTTGGCGATCAATTAAATCATCGCGGGCCATATCAATATTACTAAATACTTTCAATTCGTCGCTATATGTTTCCTGTTGGTCTTTTAATGTAGCAATATCGTTTTGAAATCTTTCCGCAATTGAATTTATCTATAAAAATAATTATTTTTAATTGTATAATAAAAATTCTTTAAATTTGTATTTTATTTTCTTCAATTTGATATTTACCATATTTAGTTGGGACATAAGTTTTTTATAATCCTGTTTTATTTCTTCCATAGAAGCGTTTTGTTTTACTTCATAATTCTTATTCTTTTCCATATCCTCTACATCCATATCCGTTGAATTCCCAGATATATATTCCAGAGAAAATATTATATTGGACCTATGTGTATGTAACTTATTAACTTGTTCTTCATATAATCCATCATAAGAACTTAGAAAAGTTTCCATCGTTTCTTGTCTTCTCAATAATTCCCGATACTTGTTTAACCTGGCACTATTTTTTTCACTTAGTTCCTAGAATATATTAATTCAAATTTATATGAAATACGTTTTAAATATTTAGAAATTTTTATTACATCCTCTAATTCAACTAAACGTTCTCGTAATTTTTCTATTTCACGTTTATATTCTTCTTCTTGAACATGAAACGATTCCATATCCAAACGATCTTGTTTTACCTGTTAAAAATGAAGCATTAACATTACGTTATATTATATGCTACGGCATAAATAATTTACCTTTTCAAGTAAATATTCTCTTTCTTGACTCGGTGTTCTTTTTATTTTATTTTCTTCAATAATTTTTTCATGGCGTCTAGTTAATTCTTGAATTTTTATCATTAAATTGTATCGCACACGTTTAGCCTAAATAATATTAACTTTATATCAATACTGATTATTTTTTTAAATACTAATTATATAATGGGGATCTCTACGATTTTTTGATTATTTTTTTACGATAAGCTTGGTAAAAAAAAAATTAGAACCCTATTCGTTGAAAATTGCTTGTGACGTAAACTCCAAAAGAGAGAGATACTACTTGTCTGCTGGGAGACAGAAGTAGAATGATAAATAATGTAGTGTATTAGTGTTACAGTGTAGAAATGCATAAAATCAAACAATCAAACATAAAGATAACCTGTTACAAGCAATAACCACTTGTTTTTGTTTGTATATTTTCTAAATCAACAAGTCATAAATGTCAAACAAGTAAATTCGCGGCAAATTAAATCAACAAATCATGCGCGCAGGCCCCTAGCATATGAAGTTAACAGTATTGGGGCAGTGACGTCACAACATTATTGAATAATTTTTAATTTCACTTTTTTAATAAAATACTTTATAATTAAACTATCTTAGTTTAATTACAATATACTTCAGGCAAATGCGATAAAGCAGATTGGCACACCCAGCAATAGGTAAATATGCCGTGATGACATATTTATTTTATTTATTTATTTATAATTTAGGCTGACTAAAATTAACAGGAGATACATGTTTTCAAACCGACACCTTAATCGATAAAAGGGCTCAACGAATAAGTAAGTATGTTTTCAAAAACGCGTTGCCTTGAAAATTATAACGAAGTCAAAGAGCAGGCCCAATATTAAAAAAAAAGTGAACAGAATGGGGAATCCCCATTATATTACACATATGTTGTACTCGTTATTTTATAACGATTTCCAGTACGGGCTAAATAGTGAAATAATCAAAGATGGCAGCACAATACAGAGCGCACACCGCACACACTGTGTGCTACGCAAATGTCTGTAAGGTTGCCTGTCTACACATGTTATTTATCAGCCTTCAGATTTAGCCGATTACATTTTTTTCATCCGCATTTTTTTATGTTAAAATTGAAAATATTTTTATGTCAACTTTTATAAGTATTATTTCATATTTTATAAACATAAAAATGGCCTTAACGATCAAGGAGAATTTTAAATATACGAAGAAAGAAATTATGAAAAATTCAATGACACCGCGCCACACTAGGTATGTGGAGGACCGGGGTTCGAGTCCCCGAGGCCATTTTTATGTTTATAAACTTCAGGTACGATCACAAATAATTATTATCAACTATTATTTCATATTATCAATGTTTCATGAAAATTTTTTGTTACCTCATTTTGAACAACATGTTGTTCATGTGTATTGATAACATTATAAAGCTGATTAATTTCATTTCGGTAATATTCTTCATCTTTCTTATATTGTTCACTTTTGGCCCAGAGCTGATGATATTCTTGTTGCTGTTCCTCAGGTAATTTTACAATTATATCATCAAATAATTGATCTTCGGCCACAATTTGTTGGCGTAATTTAGAAAGTTGTTCTTCGCGAGTAAGCTTATCAGAATATAATAATTCCAACATAGAAATTTTTTGTTGATTCGCTTTCCTAAGTTTTTCAGTGTCTGTGTCAACATCACTCTTAGATCCTTTAAACATGCTGATTTCAATGGCAGTGTTATACATTATTAAAGTTTCTTCAAGATCTAAAATTTAATTTTTTAAATTGCATTTCGTTTCGTTGTCGTTATTTTCACATATCATACCAGCCAACTGTTTTTTATAAACTTCTACTTGTCTCTTGCATTCTTCATAATTAGTAGCATCCAATTTATTCTCTGTAAGTTGCTTTTTTAAGTTATTAATTTCATCCAATATAAATAGCATATGGCTCTGAATAGCTGACAAGTAATATCTCTTATCATGATAATGTCGGTTTAATCCGGAGGATGTTTGCGTAGGACGTAATCCAGTCATTCCTTGCTGTGTTATAGGTCTTGAAGCTGCAGCTATCTGTAAATACAATGGTTATGAAAGTTATAAATATTGTTACGAATATGACATTACCATTCCAGAAGTAAATGCTTTATTAGATAATCCAGAAACGGAATCTTTATCGCTAAATGATACAGTACTTGAATCTTGTCTTCTAGTTGAAGATGCTCTACTGGATAAATATTTATTTCTTTCGTTGTCATTTGCATCCATTATTATTAACTAAAATATTTTCCAGTTACGTTTGACAGTTTACAATTTTCACCACCGTTGTTTGTTATGTATGATTGTTGCTATGACAACAGTCAGTATGCTTGATTGTAAGAGGTAAAAACAAAACAAATGTAATTATAAATGAAATATTTTATTCAATCTATATTTCCATATAAGTTATTTATATAATAAAAAATAAAAGTGTACTCAGAATATATTTTCTCCCATGATAACTGTTTATAGAGAGCGCGAACAGTCACGTGATTCCACCATCTTTTGGAAATAGAGTGAAGTAGAGTAGAGAGTTTGTCATTTTGAGCTCTTTACTATTTTATTAAAACTTTCTTTTATAAAATATAGTACCAAAAATGTATATGTTTCATTTATCAGTATGAATAAATGGGTGTATACTCAACGCCCGAATATTCGAAAACCGAAGCACTTTCTCGTGATGCTTGATTCTGTTTTTGAATATTCGGGATTTGAATGATTCTGTGCATGCATATTTCTGGTTTTGATTAATCGGGCGTTGAAGGCTTTCCCAATATTATTTGAAAAACTTCGAGTACGTGACTGATTCATGATTTCCAAACTGTTTTCATAATTGTGATCAGACTGTTTTACATTTGCAGGCAAATAAATTTTATTATTCACATACTACAGATATAATCTAAATTAAATATACAAAACATTAAACAGCTTTCATTAATTGCTTTAAAAATTAAAGTAAATCATGCCGTTCTTGTAAAACTATTTCAGTTTTCCCTCCAATGTGTAACTAGTGGCATCTGTTGAGTTCAAATGATAAAAATTTATTGACAAGAGACATCTTGTGAAAGCAAATAAAAATAATCTATTCAACTAGGATGTTTGTTAACTTCGTTTAACGTCGGTAATTTTAAAAGTTGTGCTAATGAAAGAGTATATTTTGAATTCAAGATTTATATAAGTATTAAAAAATGACTTCAAATTAATTGATTTCTTACTTTTAACCAATATTCATTTCTATTGGGTGTACTGGCCACTCTTTTTTTATGAAAAGCTAAGAAGAAGAAGAGATTTGTGTTGTAGTCATATTCTCAATTTGTGATACCTGAATAAATTGTTGTATATAAAGTATATAAACAACTCTATCATAAAAGTATAGAAACGTAAATTAGAGGCAAATATATAACACATTATTAAAAATAGCAGAGTATATTTTTTTATAACTATATACTAAAATAGTTTGAAAAGTATGGTTTGTGAATGTTGAGCATCTAACTTCTGTTAACCGTTAACTTTGACTACTTTCTACCCGGTAAATATTAAGTGTCAATATTTATGTAAGCGTTTATGTTTTTTAATAATGAATATGTAATCCATATTCACCTACGTATTAGAAAACAGCACCTATGTAAAATTGCGTGAGTGTGGCATGTAGGTTGAAATATACATATATGCTTATATCATTTACAAATAAAAATATGGTATAATAATGTACATATAATTTTTACACCAAAACAACGTATATATCGTGGAAACATTTATTATTATGATGTATTTGACTCTTTATCACATAATATATTCGAATAAACAAAATATATGGTAATACAATTTATAATAAAAAAGTTAACATATATTTATCACGATGGAGGATATGGCAGCTGCGGATGTTCTGGTTTGTGCATCAGAATTTATTAAAGGTTAGTAAATATATTGTAAAGTATGTTGCAAGAGTTTAATTATCTTTTTCACAGGTCGTTTGTATTTTATAACTCTGCGGACACTAGACAAACCGAAGTCTACTATAAACACACATTATTTTAATATAGACACGGAGTTAGTGTATGAAAATTTCTATGGGGATTTTGGTCCACTCAATATTGCTATGGTGTATCATTACTGCATGAAGTTAAATAAAAAGCTGAAATCTGTGGCCCTCTCAAAGAAAAAGATTGTTCATTATACTACAATGGACCCTTGCAAACGACTGAATGCAGCTTGTTTAATAGCTTGTTATTCGGTAAGTTTTTGAATTTAAACTACCTTTAAATAGATATTATTATGATCACATATTTTAGATCATATACTTGAACTTTTCACCCGATCAGGCCTACAGAACTCTCACAGAATCTAACAATCATCCTTTTATTATGTTCAGAGACGCATCATATGGTATATCCACGTATCAGATATCTCTTATGGATTGTTTAGACGCCATTCACAAAGCTTTAAATTTAAGATTTTTCGATTTTAACGATTTCGATTTTGTCGAATACGAGCATTATGAAAGAGTTGAAAATGGAGATCTAAATTGGATTGTCCCCAACAAATTCATAGCATTTTGCGGTCCACACAATAAATCTAAATTGGAGAATGGTTATCCTCTCCATGCTCCCGAAGCATACTTTGCTTATTTCAGAAGACACAATGTAACAACAATTATACGACTAAATAAAAAAATTTATGATGCCAATCGTTTTGTGAATGCGGGTTTCGACCACAAAGATTTATTTTTTACGGATGGTAGCACACCTAGTGATGCAATTTTACAGCAGTTTATAAGTATTTGTGAAAATACAGAAGGCGCTGTAGCTGTTCATTGTAAAGGTATGTTTTTTTCATTTTTGTTTCCATTTTTAGCATAGTTTTGCGCACAAAACGGTAATGACAACATAAACGCCACAGTATTTTGTTTCGATTTTTTTTTTTATTTATTGTTACGGTTTTTATCACATTATTGTATTTAACCGGTTATTTCATTTCTCGGTAGCATTTTTATAACTGTAACCATTTTGTACGCTGAATGAATAGAAATGAGATGATAAAGACACACAAACAATCATTACCCGAGACCCTTGGGTCGTGAGTCGAACATGTTACTCACTACTCCACTGTGGTCGATTTGTTTGGAAATATAACAAAGTGTATATTTGTAAAGTGATTTATTTATATACAGTGCTTTTTTGGGCGAACTAATGTTATATACAAAACATAATCAAGAATAAGGGATTAATTTAATAACAAACAGAAAATTCAACTAGTGGTTCTCGAACTGTAGAGCAATATTATATTTTCCTATACGAAGAGATTTTTGGATGAATGCTTCATTTATTTAAACATAGTCAATAATTTACAATTTCTAACTGCGACGTTTCGGTTCTGTTTAGAACTATTTTCAAGCTAATAAAAAATTATTTATATTGTTAAATACATGTAAATTTCTATAGATGTCATTCTTTGTAAGGTCGTTGATTTTGGCGGTCACTTATAAGACGAATTGTTACAATTTTTATTTAGTTGACTTTTAACCATGTAGTCTTTAAACTCATTGGTTTTCTAAAAAAAAATTTTTATAAAATCGTTTATAATTAAAATGTAATATTTTCAAATGTTTTAATATTTTATTTATTGGTAAGTTTGAAAATTGTACATTATAATTTACATGTATTTAACAATATAAATAATTTTTTGTTAGCTTGAAAATGGTTCTAAACAGAACCGAAACGTCGCAGTTAAAAATTGTAAATTATTGACTATGTTTAAATAAATGAAGCATTCATCCAAAAACCTCTTCGTATAGAAATTTTTTTTAATTACTTCCAAAAACTGAATCAAATATTATATTTTTTTTAAATGGTACCCTACATAATTTTTAATAAATAGAGATTTTTTCTGGTTTCAATGACATTAATATTGTATAGGGTTGTATAACAATTATTTCGAGAAAAATTGTATTAAAAATTAGAAATAATGTTATAAAAAAGGGAACAATATTTTCTGTCACCAAAATTTATATTTATTTGAATGTGATTTATAATAATTTTATATATTTCACACCAGGTTGCTATTGAAACATTATTCATGTGTAAAAATTACATATTAAATTCTTTTTTATTCTTACTTTACTTTTACTGGATGAAACAATAAAAGTTGCATGTAGGAAAGTTTACATAATTTGCTACAATTGGAAGAATATAGAAAGCATAATTGAAATTGATGGTAATCACTATACAAATTTGTACAGTGTGTTAAAAAAAACCTAACTCGGAGTAGGCTATGAACAAACAAAGGTATATCTTAATTTGAAAGTATTTAATTTGATATCAATTTGACATAAGATAATGTCAAAAATATCTAAAGAAATCAAAGCCTTTCGTCTTGAATCTTATTTTAGAAATGGAAATAAATTAGAAAACGACGAATTGCATTATTCTTTTGCTGCATGTTAGAATGAATTTCACGAATATTACATTTCACGATCAATTTTGACAACTTGACTTTTGAATTGAATAATTATCAGACATACGTTTCTCTTTTGTTAGGTTTTTATTTGAACATATTGTATTTTTTATTATAATGACTATGGAACCATAGTCAATAAAATCTAGTTGAAAAAGACTAAAAAGAAAATCTGCAAAATAAATGTTGGATAAGTTATCCTGGATATTCAGATATACCGTGAGTTTCAGCTAAGATGCAATATTTACTATTCTGTCATTCATGTATTACCATGGATACTAGTATTTTAAGTCTGTGATTTTATAAATGATAAGAATGGAATTTATCGTCTTTTAATAATGTAAATTCTTTTTTCTAATCGTGGATAAAGCGAAAAAGACCTTGGTGATCCAAAATTTCTTTATTTTTAACATTTGGACGTTTCGAACCTGTAGTGGTCCATCCGCAGCACTGTACATTTATGGGTACAAGACAAATTGCATTGCATTTTACTTTTATTTTATTTATTAACATATCGTTAAAAAATATGTTACTTATTTAGTTTTTTTGTTATGTTGTAGCTGGTTTGGGACGTACAGGATCTCTTATCGGATGTTACATTATGAAACACTATGAAATGAGTGCTCACGAGGTGATTGCTTGGATCCGTATGTGTAG
Source organism: Ophonus ardosiacus (assembly GCA_943142095.1). NCBI lineage: Eukaryota > Metazoa > Arthropoda > Insecta > Coleoptera > Carabidae > Ophonus > Ophonus ardosiacus. The sequence goes on along the minus strand of OW964833.1, from coordinate 42,089,811 downwards.
GCCGGGTTCGATTATTGGTCATCAACAGAACTGGTTGGAAAGGTAGTGTTAATAAAGAGTTTTCACATAAAGTCCAGCGTGAACGTTAAAATTCTAGATAACGTGAACGTTATTCTGTACATAAATAAATATGTTTTAACATACATAGTTTTGTTTAAAACTGGGAGCTAATTATGAGGCGTATATTTTAGGTCGGAAATTTAGAAATATTATTTTGTAAGAATTTCTCATTGTATTTTAATTAAAAATAATTATATGTATTAACAAAAAAATATTAGAGAAAAATGAATATTGTGCACTCTGAACATTTACTTGGAGGCATGGCCAACAGAACCGAGTGAAGTTATGTGCGCATTCTACGCATGCGCATTGAAGCCAAAATGATCTTTAACGTTTACACTATTTATTTTGGGCTTTATGTGAAAATGCTCTATCACAATAGCTTGCGGATACTCACGTGACGAAGCGAATTAGCCAATCAGAACTTGGGGAGAAACTGTCAGATTGAAGGACGGGGAGCTGAAGTTTGTTTTGGTTTATAGCGTATTATGCGTTTTGTTTTCATAGTTTGGAAAAAAAATATAAAATAACTCAATACGCACTAAAAACTTCAATATGAAAACTGCCAAACTATGAAAACAAAACTCATAACCTCCGAACACGCTACCAAAACAAACTTCAGGGTTGCGTTCCAAAACTCTACTACAGAGTACGAAATTACTCAAAATCGTTCCAAAACTAATAACCTTACTGTCAGAGGGGGCTTGACATTAATGTTGTAATTATAAGTAGTTTTGTTAATTTTTTAAAATTTAATTTCAATTTTTTACTCCAACAAAACTCATTCTTCCAAAACACACTACACTCTTAAATTACGGTACTCTTGAATTTGGAAAGCTGCCCAGCTCTCTGACCTTCGATGTGACAGTTTCTCCCCAGGTTCTGATTGGCTAATTCGCTTCGTCACATGAGTGTCCGCAAGCTATAGTTGCTAATTATTTCATATAATGTAATTTTTATTATAGCAAACAGTTACAAATGTGGAAAGAAGGAGATTTATTCCGGAAAAAGAAGGGCATTGTGGGTTCTTTGAAGCATACGCATGGGATATACAGTGTAGAAAAACCTCCACATGTACAAAATCCCAAGCAGAATGATAATGTAAGCCGAATTTCTCACAAAGTCGACACAATGCGTTTATGCGACATGGAAGAAGACATTGTAAACGTGAAGAGTGGCGCAGAAATGAAAAATTCCCCTATGACACAAGGTGATAAATTGAACAAAATAAAGGCACAACGAAGATTAACGAGGCCTGTTCTTATTGGAACCTTGTTGTAAGTTTACAAATTTAATATCCTTCGTTTGAAAATCTTGAATTATTTTATTACTGCTAGACACGAGGGTAATAAGCTACATACACGAATACGGGCACAGCAGTCAAGAACTGAGAGTACTCAGCGATTTAGCTCATTTAAAGTGAGTCCTGTTACAAGTAAAGAGTCTTCTACAACTGGACGTGTTGTTAACAAAAGGTTAGTCGCTTGAATTTTTATTACCTACATGAAGTAGTTTAGTTTTTTTCTGGTAACTGGTGTCTTGTGACGTGATTTCGTTACTTTCTGTTTTGTTGTACAGGAGCACGTGTCCGTTAACACTTTGATGGTTGGTAAGGTGGTACACCAGCAGTGCAGCAGTCAGTTTCAGTTTAAACCTATACGCTATACCTGTAATATTGACGTACAATATTGGTAACTATATAATTAAGAATTGCAAGTGTTAGACCGTCAAAGGGTTAACAGAACGTCCAAAATGCTATTTATGAACTACGAAAGTAGTTCTCGTACAATTTTTGTAGTTTGCCATTACATTGTTTGTTGTACAATGCTAGGACAACCGTTGTATGTGCCTACAAGACTTCATATCTCAGATGACTAATCAAAAGTAAACTCAAATTGCCAGATATTAAGATACAAGCTCCTTCTGTTGACAGAAATGGAGTGATCCTCAACCAACCAGATAAGGACGGCAGTACAAACGAATCTGGCAAATCCACACTAAACATATCCACGACAACTACATCTCCAAGACGTTGTAGCCAGCGTGTCAAATGCATTGCCAAGAACTCGCGCAAATGTGTTACAACATCGCCAGCTTCCAGTATACTTAAGGAATCAGAAGGTCTAAATAGTTCCAGCAAGAAAGGTAGTGGAAAAAATGTTGGTACAACGAGTACTTGGCATGAAGTTGAAAATGAGGATTTACAGTTATCTACTTCAAAGCGGAATGTTAACACACAAAAATTAAAGCGCACAAAACGTTCTTTGACTAGTGAACGCGATAAATCTAGTCCTCTCAATGTTAAAGTTTTACGTCGTTCTCATACTCACAATGTGGAGTATAGTGACTCAGTGCCATCGACTCTTTCTTTAGCATCTAAACCAAAACTCTTCACCAAGAACAAGTTACTGTTGCCGGACGTTAAAACAAAGCAATGACATTTTAAAGATCAATATGTGAATAAAAATATTTCTGTTAATTCATATTGAGAATTTTATTAAGAGTTTCTTTACACAGAATAGAAAAAAATATAACGTTGAATTTTTTATGATAAAATGAAATAATGTTAAATCTACATTCCATTATTTAGCCTTTATACTACTTTTATTGTTTACCCACTAAAAAATATATTATAAATGATTAAAAGAAAACTTTTTTAAAAACAATTATTATAAATATCACTTTTTTATATTTTATAGAAGAAAAAAATGTGCCATTTTACTGGTTTACAGACTGTTACAATATTTAGAAATATAATCCGTCCTAAATATTATGAATCTAATTTATATATTATTATACAGGGTGGTGGCGGTAGGGGTGAACATTGAGATTTTAATTTTATGAAATTTCCTGCTCTTCTGTTCTTTTACGGCAAAATTGTACAGGTGGGACACTTGTCCTTGACGTTTGAACATGGCGACTAACAGCTGATTCTATACAAGCAAACCTTCAGTGTACATTGCGTCTTAAGGAGAAATATCGTCCCGTAAGTTTTATTACTTTTTTACAGCATTCATTGCTTTCTTACCGAAAAAGTAATTAGAGTTTGTGAAGGTGAGTCTGTGAGCAGTGTTTTTCGTAATATTTGAGGATATTATTCTTAGTTAGTGAATTCGAGGTTATTAAATTAAAACTAACCCAATCATAGTTATTTGTGTATACTTTTATTGCATATAAAGTAATTTAAATATAATTTTTATTTTTCTGATTTTCATAGATTATTTGTAAACGTCATTTTGATTTATGGAAAAGAAAAAAATAATTAATGTTGATTCGAATGAGGAATGTGTATTATAAAAAAAATATGATGTAAATATAGAAACAAAAAAAAACGGATGTCATTTGACGTTTATAAATAATTTATAAAAACTAGAAAAAAAGGAAACTAGTGTCATGGCTATTGCTACAAAAAAAAAAAAATTAAATTCCTTTTAAAACTTTTAATTCTGTACAACTTTGCACTTTACAGTTTTGCCGTAAAATGAATAGAAGAGCAGAAAATTGCATAAAATTAAAATACCATGTTAAATCTCTTTGTTCACCCCTAACCGCCACCACCCAGTATGTATATAAATCAATTATGTAAAATAAAGTATTTGATGTTTTTCATAATTCATACCATTACTCGATATTTGTAATTTGAATACATTTACCATGTAATGGTAATGATGTTTCTGATGTTCAAACGAATGTATTACATTGATTTATCTTTATTTATCTCCTTATACTTGATAGATAATTACTTATTACATAATAGTAGTAATTAAATATGTATGATTACAAATTTACAAGTACCGAATAGTGGTATTGTGAAGTATAAATTTCACTTACAGAGTAATAAAAATAAATTTGATGTGTTAAATGCATGTGTACTGTAACAAATTTGGGTATGTATCGCAACTAACGGAATAACATATTTTATAATAATTGATTTATTATTACGATATTTCGAAAAAAATTGCACAATTACATTATAATTTGAATTATTAGAATTTACAAGTTCGGAATTGATTTATTATATACACAGCTTGTTTAATGGTGCATGAATATTACGTTTTTTTGTATAAAAAATTACAGTTATGGACGACTATAAACGTTCAAATGTATTTCGTATTTTTATTTGCATGTAAATATTGTGCTTATGTTAATTTTTCTTTAAATGTTTAATTGTAGCGTACATTGAGTTTAATTTCAATTTATATCCTATAAGTACAAGTTATACAACTTTATAAATGTACAAATTTCGTTCTCCATGTCGGTTTTATTGCATCTCCATCTTGTCAATACATATATTATAGAACCAATTTTACGAAAAAAAATTACGTACATTTGCGGAATATTTTATGTCATTATTACTGTGCATTTTTTAAAAAATTATTTAATTTTATATATTAAGTATGTTTCGTTATATTGTACAGTAAAAAGAAATGAAAGAAAATAATTTTTCGTATTTTTTATGTTAACCAAATACCTATTTAATTTCCCAAAATTGAGTTTGATTTTTACAAAAACCAGTTATCGTAAAAATATATAATTTAATTTAAATTACGATATGATTTACAATTTGTATTCCATTCGAACAAATCACTTAGTTACTGAAAAATGTCAGTATTATAGAATTTTAAGATATGGTCTGCTTAGAGTTGTTAAGTTTTTTCATTTGATTCATTTCCAAAAGAAAAGTAAATATTCGGAAAAAATGTGGTTCATATAGGCTGTTGTATTTTTTTTTTTGTATAAAATAAATATATCATCACGGCATATTACCCATTGCTGAGGTGACGCCTGGTAAACGCCCGCACAGTACAAATATGTCATCATTATTACCGAAATCTGTGTACAAATTTTTTGATGGTATTGATTCTCAATCCAAAATATTTTTTTCATATTTCGCAACATTAAGGGCATTGTTTTGGAAGTACATTTTTATTGGAAATAATGTATTATTTAATCACATAACTGATATTGAATATGTAGTAAATAATTAAATTGATTATTATTTTTATTCATCGAAATGTATATGTTACAGTAAATATACAAAAGTGATCCCTGTGGTGCACTCTCCACACCAGCTATGAGTGCCCGTAAGGTGACGCCTGGTAAGCACCCACACGGTAAAATATATCGCCATCATTACCGATGTCTACATGTGTTGTAGATACTGGCACACCCAGTAATGGGTAATATGCCGTGATGATTTATTTATTTATTTGTTTTCTCTTGCAATTCAACTAAATATAACAACAATAACCTCACCTAACACACGTAACTCACCCTGAGTTGTCCAAGAGTGAATTTTGTGCGTTAGGTGAGTATTGTTGTGTTTGGTTGAATTGCAAAAAAAGTAGTTTCGGAAAAGTTTTTACATTTACCGACAATGTACACATTATCCCACTATTTTTCATTTACTGTAACATATGCCCTCAAAATATTTTACCCTTTTTTTAACAACCTGTATAAAACCACTTGTAGTAAAAATAATAAATACTATTATTTCTGAATGCAAATATAGAACACGGAATATTTTATTATTATATAGGCCTAACGAAAAGTTAGTTACGCCTAATATTCCCTAGGATTTAGACAACAATGACAATTGCATAAATTTTTTCGTAATTAATGTTTTTTACAAGAACTGCTCACGATAAAAATATTCAATATTGTAGAATTTTAAATTACGATATGCTGTTGCTCCACATTAATCTTGGGCTTCCTTCACCACTCGCTTTCTCATGCATACACTCAAAATGCTCTCTCAAACAGCGACCAGTGCTATTTCTAACAGTTACTTACGATACCTCGGAGTAAACCATTCATTTGATACCAAAGATGATATACTTTTGCAAAAACAAGAACTAATGGGCCCATAAACCAATTTTTTTAAATATTTTTGAATGAAAGTTCGTTTAATTTTAAAGCAATTCGTGGTATCAAAAAGTCATAATTGTTTTTTGTATAACTGCATTTGATTTTATCTTAATCGTTATTTATTGAGTAGTACTTTAAGGATAAAGTGTACATTTTATTATTTTTTATTATGGTTACGCGGCAGCTCGTATAAAGTACTTTCATTAATATCAAACTTGTAATTCCAAATGCAAAAGACAAAAATTGATTAAACTGTTTGTCATTTGAATTTTTCAAATGTTTTTGTTTGCTTTTCGTGTTACATCCGGTAAAACAAAATATAGTTTAGAAGATCTTAATATAAATTATTCGGTATTTTTATGTGAAATTTTCATGAAAATCTGTTTTTCTAATTTTTAGCTGTTGTAATGAATAATGGGAGCAGACGGTGGTGACGTAGAGTAATTATAGCGCCACCATAGCCATGAACTTTCTAAAACATGTAATAAAATTTGTGCGATAGAATGTGCTCAAAGTACTCATAATTAGAGAATCCGGTGTTAAAAGTGATATATAGTTACTTAAAACTATCTTGTATTTGGAAATTTCTTTTAAATGCGTTCTTTTTATGTTCTTATAGTTTACCAAAAGAAGAGAAGAACAATAAAATTTAAGTCCAAATATAGAACAAGTTTTATTTATGCAAATAATTTTGAGGAAAATGAATTTTTAGTTATACAACTGGTAAAAATTATAATAATTAATATTGTTTCATATGGATTTGACTTTATAATATTGTACTTTTTACGTCAGAAACACAATAAAAAATTGTAACGGTCAGTGAAGTCATTCAAAATTATCAGCGGCAACAGTTCATGGCTATGATGCTGCCATCTACGTTGAGCTTTTCCCGCCTGTTCCCATAATTTATTGGTTATAAAAATACTATTTACGTACTACAAAAAATAAAAATTTAATAACTTAAAAGCAACAAACTTATTTAAAATATTGTCCATTTTCTTATTGTTATACAATTCTTTACCATATAAATAAATTGTTATTTAAAAAAATATAAATTTAATCTTAATCGCCCTGCCGTGACCCTGGGACTCTGTTGTGCTAATGTCATTAGTTCGCCCGAAAATTAAATTGATTGTTTTATCGCTAAAACACTATACATATGAATAACAACTGAAATATTCTTTACCTAATATTGTACATTTTTTTTTAGTAGTACTATGTAGACTGTAAATTAATATTTATATAAATTAATAGTTGAAAACTAATAAGTATAAGATCTTACGTATTCTTCCAACAATCTTTGTTAATGTACATATATGTATTTCATCAATTTATTGTTGTCTTTTATCATTGTCATTCGCTACCAAACAATTTACTGAGTTTTCAGTATAAGTACAACTATTTCATAATCATAACGTCTTCAATAATTTTCTGTGTATTAAAATAACATGTTAATGTCCAAGTATGTACAGTTTGACTAATGTTTTTGTTTTAATATGACAGCTAACACAATGTGTATATATTTCTATACATATGCCACGCTTACAAAATTTTAATTAAAGTCAACAATCATGCGTTAATTTTTATATTTATAGTTTTGTAGGATTATATACACATACTTTAGTAACGTAAAATGGTACATTTCAAATAAAATATAGTCATGATTCACTATTTAAAGTTACTGTATGTTTAGATTTCACTATTTACAGCTCACTTTCGGGAACCATTATATGTTATTCATTTTATATAAATAAAACTTGCCTTTGTAAATTATTTCAATAATAAGTATATTTTTACAGTATTAGGATTTTTATTATTGAAATATTATTATTAATATTTGAAAATTATTTTATATTAAAATCAATTAAACTTACTATTTTAGTACGAACCTTTGTTGCATTAAAATTAAATTTGTTAAAATTTTATTACTAAAACTTATTTTGTTTAAGTTGCACTGCGAATACTAATACTGGTTACATTTATTGAAAAAAATAAATATTTAATATTACTTATATGTAGTTAACAACTAAAATATATTTTATTACTGTAAATTGTATTTGTAAAAAAAAGTTAATGTGTGTAGTTTCAGTATGTCAAATATTAAAAGCTATGTACTATTATGTGTGCTTAAAATAAAAATGACCTAATGGAAATTGTGCCTCCAATACAAAAAAGATTTAACATTTAGTAAAAATAAATGTAATAAGTTTTGTTGATATCATTATTATGTAAATAACAAGATTAAATATAACGTTGTATATCAAGTGTAATCATTCTTAATTTGTAAACATTTTATCTCATTTCCGTTCTCAGATTGTCGACAGAACGGAACAGGTGTTAGTATGATTTGTTATACAGGATATTTCAATATTTCAGAAAAATAAATGATTTAGTTAAACAGTACGAACTAAGAATTTTAGTGGAAACACTACTTCAAATTTTTATGTAATAAGCGAGATATGAATATTTAAAAATCAGAATTCGATATGTGACGTAGCATGACCTCACCAGTGATCGAGCGCGTATATCGTTTTTGAAGTCAGACCAATCAAATTGCTTAGGACATGAAACGTCTCACAAACTTAAAATCGCAGTTTGCAAATTAATTAATATATTTTTTTACTAATAATCACTAATTTAAGTACAGGGTGTAAATGGAAAAGTGAGACATAGGCATTTAACATGGGAAACCAGTTTTTCTTTGTGCAAACATTACCAATGTATTTTATGCAAAAAATACTTCAAATAAAAGTTACGAGGATTTAAATTCTACAACCGCATCGCAATTATTTTAGTTCTTTATAAAACGTTACAGTTACAGTTTTTATGAGCTTTTTTAGTCTAGCAGCCATGGATTTATGATGAAAAATAAACAAATGCGTTATTTTTAACCGTCATTTAGAACTAAATTTAGATTAGTAATAAATCCATGGCTGCCTATACTAAAAGCTCATAAAACTTGCTTTTATGTTTATATGAAGAGTTAGAATAATCGTTTCACATGATTTAGATGCAGAATTTAAATCTCTATAACTTTTATTTGAAGTATTTTTAAAATACTTGGTATTTTTGCAAAAAATAAATTGGTAATTTTTGTATATACAATTTTCACTTTCTTATCCAAGAAGTTAAATCTTGTACTTTACGCGAAGTATACATTTTTAGTGCCACTGTTACAAAAATTAAATAAACTTTTAAATAATACAAATAATCTGTTACTTATGGCCGGTTCTACCAATATTTTACTTGGGAAATTAAACAAAAATTAAAGCAAAATCAATACTTGTGATATATTTTATACGTATAAAATATTGATTTAATTTTTATTTAATTCTCATTGAAATATTGGTGCAACCGGCCATTAATGTTGTAAAAAATGAACAAATTAATGAAATATTTGTGATACGGTAATTCGATTTCAATGAAATCGGTGGCACTAAAAATGTATACTTCACGTAAAGTGCAATTAATTTTGCGAATTTTTGAAAAAAATATTTTTCATTCGTGATCAGTTTATCATGTAGTATGTGATATGTAATTTTTTTTCTGAAGTAAACAGCCTGTATAGCAATATTTTGTTAAATATTTACTCTTCAATATCCGAATTACTACCGTGCAAATCACTCATATAACTTTAATAGTGTACTTATTATCCTTTTTGCAAATATTGTTCTTTGATAATCAATATTTTAGTTTGTAAAAAGCAAGTATTGTGACAACAATGCAATGAATATTTTTCTTAGGGAACACGATTCTAATGTAGCGAGGATTAAATCAATATTTATTACGCATATAATACTATAAAAACATTTAAAGATGTAATCTAATTAAAATACACAAGTCTAGAACAAAGGCACAAACTACAAACTTGAAAACTAGGACACAAAGAACCCTATCTCTCTAAAGCAGTTAATTTACATTTCAAATTTTAATGTTACTGTTTTACTGTTTACCATTTCAATAGATGTTTTTATTTAGTAATTGAAGATAATAATATTATGTTCAACATATTACTTTTCCGCAGTAGTATTATTTTTCATCTATTTATTATAACTGCCAATCTTTTATGAAAACTAATTTTGTGATTTAAATATAATATAAATTTGTAATGAAAAATAAATTTGCAAGTTCATTGACCTCCTTCCGATTTTGAACTTCCCTCTTTTCGTGTTACGGAAACAGGAAGAAAGGACAGTAGATGAATGACTTTTGCACATGGGCGTGAACTCACTTATTTTCCACGAAGCACTAACATATTTCCTTATTAACGTTTGTTCCGTATTTGGATGTCGCCCAAGTTATTGGCTTGACAATTACGTTGGCTAACAGGCAAACTAATTGTGTAATTGGACGAGAGGACAATTAACATTTGCAATTACGTAATAATATTCATAACACCTTAGGAGGTTCAGTGGTGCAAACGGTTAATTTTTATATTTGTGTGTTGGACGCAGTTGTTCCTTTTAATTAGTGACGTAATATTTATATCATTTTTTCATTACATCAACGCATTTAAAAATGAGTACACCGGTAAAGAAAGTACCCATCCATTTGCAGGTAAATTTATTGATTTATAACATTTCAATTTATATTTCATAGAAAAGATTGTAAAATATTGAATATTATATGTAGACAGTTGTATATTACTAAATCAAGAAGTACCGGAACGGTTACTTTCAACAAAAAAGTACCGGAATGCTCAATTTGTCATGTCACCGTCGCTAAATTTTTACTTTAAAAATTGTTCATTCGTTTTAATTATGTTATTTGATACAAAAATTTGTAAGATCTTTGCAGTAGAAATTCAGAAAAACATACTTTGTCTGTATATTTAAATTTACAGTAATTTTTTTATATTTTATGTTTATTTAGATATAAAAGTTTTGAAACGTATTCCTGCTATGAAATATAATATTGAAACGGTATTCCGCCCCCCAAATACATCACTGTAACCCAGTTAAGCCTTTCGGACTTAAAGTACCAGTTCCTATTTTATTGATTGTGGTGTGGCAAAAGTATTAATTTGTACAAAAGCGTTTCTATGCTGTTAAAATGGTAAAGACTTTTACTACTGTTAATATTATCCCTTTAAAAACAAAACTAATGTATAAATAACAAATTATTATCAACGTATAGATTTTATGTTACTAATTTTGTTATTTTAGAGCGCACAAAACAGACTATTAATAAAAAATGGCAAAATTGTCAATGACGATGGAATAAATGAAGGAGATATCTACATTGAAGATGGTATAATAAAACAACTTGGTCGAAATTTAATAATTCCAGGAGGAACTCGTGTTATTGATGCACGAGGAAAGTACGTTATCCCTGGTGGAATTGATCCACACACTCATCTCGAATTAGAATTTATGGGCACAACAACTGTTGATGATTTTTATCAAGGAACAAAAGCAGCTGTAGCTGGAGGCACAACAATGATAAGTAAGAATTTATTATAACTTTAATTCAATATATACAATAAGTACCGTTGTAGTTGATTTTGCCCTGCCTAAGAAAGGCGAATCGTTACTAGACGCATATGATGCTTGGCGAGTGAAAGCCGATGATAAAGTGTGTTGCGATTACGGCCTGCATATGGGTATTACATGGTGGTCTGATAGTGTTAAAGAAGATATGAAAATAATGTGTACCGAACGAGGTGTAAACTCGTTTAAGATGTTCATGGCATATGATTTTATGTTAAATGATTCTGAATTATATTTGGTGTTCGAAAACTGCAAAAAATTGGGTGCATTGGCACAAGTGCATGCTGAGAATGGATCGATAATTAAAAAAAATGTAGAGCGACTTCTGGCATCTGGAGTAACAGGTCCAGAGGGGCATGAACTATCACGTCCTGAAGAAGTAGAAGCTGAGGCAGTAAATAGAGCTTGTACGATTGCCCATCAAGTGAGATATCGTTTATGTTCCATTATTGTTTCAAATTATTTTAGCACGCGATGCTTTATTTATTATTTTGATTTGATCTAGAAATTTAATTTTGTAGGATATTTGGTGCTGGTCTTGTGGCATGACAGTATATGTTGTAGGTAGCTTGTCCAATATATATAGTGCATGTAATGAGTAAGTCGGCAGCCATTGCTCTTGACCAAGCTAGAGAGAGGTGGCATAAAGTATACGGCGAAACTCTGGCAGCTGCTGTAGGCACTGATGGTTCTCATTACAAGCACGAATGTTGGTACCATGCTGCAGCTCATGTGCTCAGTCCGCCATTGCGGCCCGATACTACCACTTCACAATTTCTTACGACTCTCTTGGCACAGTAAGTTTACTCTAGCTCTCTTGTCCCATAGCGTTTTGTTTTTTTTTTTTAATTTCTCATCTAACTTTCTGTTAAATCTTTCATAAGCGGGCCATACACGGGCGTATTTGTCTTAAAACATCAATGCGCATTCATCAGCGTCGAACATCAACGTATGACACTATTCGTTCACAAACACAAATAGATGTCTTAAGACATCATCGCGCAATCATAAACGCAGATGTCCACACATGTGCTATAGTAAAAAAAATTATGCAGAGAAGTTACGTCATAAAAACATTTCAATTGGAAAAAAACTGTAGTAATGACCGAGTGATGTTTATGTTTAGAAAAACGAAAAAAAGAAATACTATATTTTGCATACTATAAGAAAAGTACATTTAAATCAAATTTACAGGTATTTGAAAGCCGAACATGATGTTTTTAATGCATTTTTAATTTATTTCAAATAATTGTAGTTCATTTTTTCACCAGGCACTATTGGATTTCTTAAATTTCATCACTGTATCCTTGTTGTGTATCAAATTTGTATTTTTCAATACAAATAACTATTTTTCTAGTTGTGCTTCATTGTTAAAATTAAATTAATATACAGTCTAAACGTAGTAATTCCGTGACGTCATTATCTAGTTGCAAACATTAATGACGTGACACCTCTGTATATATTTTTTACTATTATTATACCAGAAAGGAATGGCTATTAAAAAGGAAACAGTTGTCAACTATATTTTTTATAACATCAAGTTTTTTAGTTTTTCGATTAAAACATTGCAAGCTTCATTTAAAAAAAAATATCGTTAATAATCTCTTGATTTTAATTTTCCACAAACAAGGAGTTTCCATGACTACGACTTTTAAAAAAATACTTATTGGATAACATTGTTCATGTATAAGTAATATTAAGGTGAATATAATCGTTAATTTTCTGATTTTTATTACCTAAATATCAAAATGAAACTTTATTGCATTTAAATCGAGCACGCTCAGCACTAGCAAATGCTATTGGCTAATGGCTGTTCGAACGCGCAAGCCAGAGACGTGTATCACCTTTGCCATGTTCGCGCTGGTTTCGACGTAACATGAAACGACGTACCCAGCGCATTTGTCATATATCCGTCTTACTCTGATCTAGAAACGTATGTTCTCGATGTAGATAACGTCTTTTATATGCTCGGGCCTCGTTTATTGAAACTTTAATAATTATTTTCTGGCGTATTAGATCCTTTAGTCGAAAATACAAAATACGGGTCTAATATTTTTATATAGAGATTAACATATTAAAAAGGAAGTTTCTACTGGTCTGTCCAGACAGAGCCACAAAAAAAGTTAGTGAACAGTCGCATCTGGACCAGACGGAATCTAGCGGGCAATTCTAGCGGCCACTTCTCGAATCTACCTAAAAACCACTGTCTACCAATTAGGAATTGTCAGTTAGGTATTGTTTTGGTTTTTTAAAAAAGAAACTATAACAATACCTAGCTGATAATTTATAATTGGTAGACAGCGGTTTTTAGGTTCTGTTCGAGAAGTGGCCGCTCTACGCATGTGCGACAGTTCACTAAATTTTTTTGCGGTTCTGTCTGGACAGTGCAGTAGACACTCCCTATTAAAAAACTTGGAAACCCCTATTCAATGAAATCCTTCTATATTCTCTAGCCTCGTTTATTGAAACTTTAATAATTATTTTTTGGCGTATTAGATCCTTTAGGCGAAAATACAAAATACGGGTCTAATATTTTTATATAGAGATTAACATATTAAAAAGGAAGTGTCTACTGCACTGTCCAGACAGAGCCACAAAAAAAGTTAGTGAACAGTCGCAACTGGACCAGACGGAATCTAGCGGCCACTTCTCGAATCTACCTAAAAACCACTGTCTACCAATTAGGAATTGTCAGTTAGGTATTGTTTTGGTTTGGTTTTTTAAAAAAGAAACTATAACAATACCTAACTGATAATTTATAATTGGTAGACAGCGGTTTGTAGGTTCTGTTCGAGAAGTGGCCGCTCTGCGCATGTGCGACAGTTCACTAAATTTTTTTTGCGGTTCTGTCTGGACAGTGCAGTAGACACTTCCTATTAAAAAACTTGGAAACCCCTATTCAATGAAATCTCGAGTTAAATTCCTTATGCCCGACATTTTAAACTGACTAAAATAGGTTATTGCGTATACTAGGCAAAAATAATTAGTATCTACCTCACTGAAATAGTCCGTGCTAGAAATGTTTGTCGGCGCACTCACATTTTTCGCGATGATGTTTGATGAAATGTACGTCCATGTATGGCGCCCTACAAAAATGTACAGGTTGGTATGATATCTCTAAACTGCATTTGATTTTTGTTGCAATTGCGTTTATTGTCTATTACAATTCACCTATTATTGTAAATGTCACACCTTACTCGTATTTTACACATAATTTGCATCTTGGTTATGTACGTTACATGTTTGCTCATACGCATTTTGTCTTGTCATATATGTTTTGTTTGTTGCTATTACCATTCTATTTTCATGAAGTAGTGTTGAGTACAGGTGAAAGCTCCACTTTACGTAACTCATGTGTCAAGTACACAGTCCGCTGAGATTCTGGCTGAGAAATATAGTGGTGGTGTACCTGTGTTTGGGGAGGTTTTGGCTTCTGCTCTCGGACTGATTGGAGACAGTCGATCTGTTGCTATTATTACCAGTCCACCTCTGCGCTCTAATCCCCACACTCATAACCAACTTATGGAATTTTTAGCATTGTAAGTGTGAAAGATAACATTAAAAAAAATAACATCACTAACTATGAGCATGAATAATTATTCTAATAACTAATTTTGTTTTATTATCTTTTTATTATGTATTATAGGGATAAATTGCAAGTCACTGGTAGCGACAATTGTACTTTTAACAGAAATCAGAAGGAACTTGGTAAAACCGATTTCTCGAAAATTCCGAACGGTGTAAATGGAGTTGAAGATCGTATGTCCGTGGTTTGGGAAAAAGGTGTGCATACAGGCATAATGGATCCTTGCAGATTTGTGGCAGTGACTAGTACAAATGCTGCAAGGATATTCAATTTATATCCCAGAAAAGGCTGCATCGCGGTTGGCTCGGACGCTGATATCGTAATCTGGGATGCATACAAAACTCGAGTAATATCATCGCAAACACATCATCAAGCTGTTGATTTTAATATCTTTGAGGGTATGGAATGTCACGGCGTACCGGAGTATGTTATTGTCAGCGGACGCGTATGTGTGGACGAAGGCGAATTGAAAGTAGTTCAGGGTCACGGTCGATTCGTCGAAACACCAGTATTCGCACCATTTGTGTATGATCCAGAAAATGCAGAGAAATATCGCCCTGAAGTTAAATTCGATAACGGGATTGAGCATATGTCTCTGGAGAGTAAATTAGCCCGCATGTCAGTAGATGCAAATGATGCTTCAGTCACTCCAACTTTACCAGACTCGCAAGTCAGTACTCCTTGTTGTAAAGGTCCCCGACTAGAAGGACAGCGTAATTTACAAGATTCTACGTTTTCTATTAGCGGTAAGTACTATTTATATTAATTAATGAAGATTCGTATTACTTTATGTCTTTTTATGTAGAGGAACTTGACACTAGCGATCGACGATCGTGCATACGGGTTAAAAATCCACCTGGTGGAAAGTCATCTGGTTCATTCTGGTAGGTGCCTAATACAAAGCGGCACTTTCAATGCTTGCATATTACGTTATTAGTTCATAATTAAAAAATGTGTACCTTGTGAGGCTAGCATATTGTCGAGCGGAAACTTTTGTTACTTGATTGTATTGTCTTTCCAATTTTAAAATCAAATGCATTGATTAAGGGCGTAAATATATGTATGTTTGTGTTAATACAAGTTTTAGCATATTGTAGTCAAGTAATCTTTTACTAACATAAAGTATTTAATGTTTGTTTTAAATTATTCATAATAGATTTTTTATCACAAGCATAATAATATATGTTGTTACTGATAAATAAGAGCAATGTAATTCATTATGAACAAATAGGTTATATTATGAGCCAAATTTTTTTGAAATGAAATTTTCACTTGTAGCTTTAAGTACATGGTTGCTTTTAATTTAAATAGATCACTAAAATGCCAAATCAAAAATCATTGTATCGCCTTATTTTATTTTAAACTGTTTATATTAAGCGTATTTGTAACGAATGCTTCTGTTTGTCGCATCTTATATGTATGTTTGTGTTATTGTATTTTTAGCATACATAGTCAAATAGTCTTTAATAATATAAATTATTTACTGATTGTTTATAATTATTCATTATAGATTTATGTTGTTACTCATCAATAATATTGCAATATAATTCATTTGTGCAAAAAATAGATTGTATTATTGAGTTCTACTTTTTATATGAAAAATCCCCATTGTCATGTATATCCCTTTCATATCTTTCGTAATCTTTTACTTTTTATTTTAATATTTATGTGTTCCGAATATTTTCAAGATTTGAATTATATATCATTCATTCTCCGGAAATATTCGGAAAACTGTCTGGAATCGTATTAAATACGCTAATAGCTATGCCAATCATTTGTCGCTCATTTACTACGTGACGTTATTTATAGGAGTAGTCATATACCTATTAACTAATATATTGCGGATCCTTTGCTTTTCTTGAAGGAAACACTGAAATGGAAATATCATTTCTGCATAAGTCTATCTCCCACAAACACCCAACCGCGAATTATGCGCATGCTTGGAAACCTTGACTACTATTGGCTAACGAGAAAGTCATGATCACTTTTTGCGAATCAGAATTCTGTTTATTAACGACTAGCGCGAGAAATTTTTAATTTAAATTTGAGAAATTAAACAATGTACCTACTATTTATTTTGTATGTAAATTCTTGAATATAAATATTAGTAATAATAAAAAACATTGACATAGCAAATGCTTTCGAAGTGCATCTACAAACAGAAATGAAATCAAACGTCAAAGCCAAACCATGTGCTCGCTGCATCACCAGAGGGCAGCGTTCCAAAACCAAGAATACCGAGTTTTGGCGTAGAGTATGATGTGTTGTGTTTTGGAACGAATGAGAGTTTTGTTGAAGTAAAAAATTTAAACTAAATTAAAAATAATTTTATAAAATTAACAATACTACTTATAATTACATTAATGTCAAGCCCGTAATAAAAGCGCTTTTATGGAGCACTCTCCTTAATATAATGTGAAAGTACGCTCCATAAAAGCGCTTTTATTATAAAAGTATGCTCGTAATACACGCCAACGTATTTATTTATGTTTATTTTCAACCAAAAGCATGTTTTCTTCCTCAAGAAGGCAAATTACTTTCATATGTTGAGAATCGTGAGCATCTACGTTTGAAAATATTGTGGAGTAATTTCTATACCCTCTTCGTTAGTAGAACATCACTTTGGAGTAAACTCTGGCTGTTTTGGAACAGGTAAACAGAGTAAACTCTGAGAGTAAGGTTATTAGTTTTGAACGACTTTTTTTATTAATAATTATTTAAAATTAATTACCATGAAAAATAAATAATATCTCCTGTGTAGTGCATTCTCCAACAGCTCTGATCCTGGAATGACCGTGAAGTACGTTTACAGAAATCAAAATAAATATTTAGTAACATTCAATTTAAATGAGAAATGACGACATTTATATATTTCCAAATGAATTTTGCCCTCTCCAAATTATCACATTTCTTAAAAATAGAACATAATTTGCGCAATTTTCATTATTTATTATTTTTCATTCAAATAAGCCTTTTCATATTGATTCTTCGGATTGATTTGAATGATAAAGTTTCCAAATAAATACTGCCATTAAATGGATCGCAAAAGGCAATTCTTATGAACATAATATTAATAACTCACTTTCTCCTTTTTAAGGTTTCAAAAGAAGGTAATTTGAGTCCAAGTGTGATTTGTGCGTGATAAAATTCTGGCCAGCCCAATGTTTCAAAAAATATTGAGTGCCAAAAAAATCCAGATCAATATTCCGCAAACATGTTTGCCATTACAATATTAGAAGAAAATATTTCCATGTGTTCAATTTAAATAAAAGTTAATTTTGTAATAATTAATTAAAGTACTTATAAGTATTAGTTAGTTTTATATTTTTTACATTTGACACATTGACTTCCCTTTTACGCAACAATATATAGCACCCGGTATTATGTCTAATAGTCTAGTCTGGTAGTTGTAATATTCTTGCGCTGAACTGTCCTACATACGAACGCTGTCACTACGTCACTGGCATAGCCGGGCGTACCGGAGTACGCCCAATCTCCTTGCGCTACCCCTCCCTGGTCTAAGTTCACCCACACAGCCATGAGCACACGGACGGTAATACATACAATAGTGACGCTTCTGTGGACGTTAGTCATTATATATTTTGTACCTCAGCTTGCGAAATTTTTTGAAGTCAGCTTAAATTGTTCAGTTATCTTTACTGTATACTATTCACTGGAAGGATAATGCTAATGATCATGCTTAAATATATTAGAAAATACGTAAATTTATTTAAAAATGAACAACATTCTGGTAAAATAAAAAATAAAAATCATTACGATTTAAATTAACTATATGGTACTTCTTTTAACACGTGTATGTGACGTCATAACTGGTAATTTATTAGATGTCATTTACCTTACTTGTATTAAAAAAAGAAATGTAATGAAAATGAAAACATATATTGTATTTATGATGTATTTGGAAATCTAACCATTTCACGGAATTTTGAAAACTGTTAATTATGTAATCGACCTAGCCATGAAGGAAAACAATGGGATCACCCTACATTTTCCAATTATCTTTTTTCTTAAAGCGCACTGAAAACTATATAAATACAATTTGAATTGATGAAGCTGGCGGTTCTTTGTGAAACATTTTGTTAAAATACTGAAGTAATTAAAACACACTTGCTTAAGTTTCACAATTATATATATTTGTGAAACTTAAGCAAGTGTGTTTTAATTACTTCATTATTTTACATAAATACATACTGAATGCTTATAAAGCAATAATGAACGAAAAGTATTACTTTAAATAATTTTTATGAACATATGTCTAGTATGAAGTAAATTTATGATTTATAAAACAAATACTTTTATTTATTTTTGGGATGACCCCATTGGCCACAAATGTTAAAATAATTTAACAAAAAAAAAATGAGATTCTCTCTTATTTTTATGGCGAGGTAGATTACATAAATAACCCCTCCAAATACTAATTTCGCAATAGAATAGTGTTATTATTATATCTGCAACTTTATTAAATTTGGAGAAAATTTTCTATTTTACATTATTGTAAAATTAATGTTTAGTTGATCAAATATTACATTCAAACAGCTATTAACTTATTATTAACGTACAACATAATTTTGAAAAACTAGGTTTAAACAAAGAAAATATTCATAATTATCATAAGTGAATGTAAATATAAATAAATTCAGAAACTGTAAGTTCAAAATACAATATTGTATCTTACAACACCTATAAAACTCTTGCCAGTTGTGACGTCACAAATTACTACGTAATATGATCAGGTACAATCTGTTCAATTTGACTAGCGAATAATAAAAATTGTAAAAAAATTATTCGGAAGTTGGTTTCGGGTTTCCTTCCCATGCATCATCTTGTTGTCTGACTGATAACCTCTTCTTTTCTGCAAATAACAATATAAAATTACTATTGCTTCTCCATAAAAATCGGACATAAGGATAATAATGTTCGAATAATTTAATAAGATCTTGCACGATTTATTTATTAGTTATTAACAAAAAACAAAACAATAATTATCCCTTTTCTTCTTCTTTGTATACAGTGTATCCCATTTAGAGGTGCCACTATTGGGATCTCGAGAACTATAAGAGATACGATGTCGGTTAAATGGAACTTTTTGTGCGCCTTTGGGGGGGCATCTCAGATGTGCTTTTGTTTTTCCAAAAATTCTCATAGGGCACTAGATAATGACGAAAAACTGAATATTGTTGATTTTTTCTTTTTCAAATAACTTCTAAACTATTAATAATTGAGAAAAACGTTTCAAATACAAAAGATAAATATTTTTATTAGCTAACCAGTGGCGTACGAAATAAATTTTTATATCCGTAAATTTTCGAGATGTAACACAAACTTATATTTTTTTAAATGGAACCCATATCTGATTTTAGTCTCAAAAAAATAACAATTTTTTTCTCTTTTCAACGATGTAAGGGTTATTATGTCTTATATTTGTTTTGCCTTCAAAATTATTATTTTTTCCTTATTTTTTATTAAATTTATAATTATTTTGAAAATATTGGTAGATTTCTATTTAGAAATACTCCTTCTATTTAAATAATTTATTTCGTTAGAAAATTTTGCTCAAAACTCGTATCAAACAAATTTTTATAATATTTTGTATCTGGTTGCCCTTGGCACATTATAGTGTAATTTGTAATTATGAGTCTAGAATAAAAATATTAAGTAATGAAGGCATAAAATAAATTATTTCAATCAAATACAATATAATTAATAAAAATAATATTGTTTTTTTTGGGAAATAATAAGAAAGTTCAGGAATATAAAGAGAAAAATTAAATTTTAGGAGCAAAACAAATATAAAACATAATAACCCTTACATCATTAAAAAGAGAAAAAATAATGATTTTTTTGAGACTAAAATCAGATATGGGTTCCATTTAAAAAAATATAAGTTTGTGTTATATCTCGAAAATTTACGGATATAAAAATTTATTTCGTAAGTCACTGGTTAGCTAATAAAAATATTTATCTTTTATATTTGAAATGTTTTTCTCAACTACTAATAGTAAGTTATTTGAAAAAGAAAAAATCAACAATATTCAGTTTTTCGTCATTATCTAGTGCCCTATGAGAATTTTTGGAAAAACAAAAGCACATCTGAGATGGCCTCCCAAAGGCGCACAAAAAGCTCCATTTAACCGGCATCGTATCTCTTATAGTTCTCGAGATTCCAATGGTGGCACCTCTAAATGGGACACACTGTATATGTCGTGAAGTACGAAATAATTAAAATTTAACTTCAATGAAAAATGTTTAAAAATATTTTCAGTAGAGTGTTTGTTTATGGTGGTTATATGCGCTTAATAAAATTAAATATTTCCCTGTGTCATTTTCAAACATTAAGCATTTTAAGTAAGTAATAAATAATAGACTAACCCCGAGCTTCCTTTAGAATTTTAATTTCTTTGTCGCGTTCTTCCTTAGAGTTTTGCATTCTAATTCCAAGTGCTCCTGTTACCATGCGCCTAGCTGTATGAAGACAAGATTGTGGTCGGTTGGCACTGGGCAACACAGCATTTGGGTGTTTCGTTGCTGTATAAACAGATTGTTTTGTACCTTGACTTATAGGTCGGAACTTAACTTGTGGATGGCTACATTTTAAAACTTCTGCGGCTGTAAATAATAAATCGCATTAAATAAAAAAATATCCATGAGGGAAAAAATTGAAATGTAATGGGCTACTTGCGTGGTACTGAAAATCCGATTTCTATCACTATACAGGGTGTCTCAATAAGCTTGCTCACTATTGGTAACTTTTTTATTTGAAGAGGTATGAGGTTGGTTAAATGAGCAAAATTGTGCCATTTTATATTAGAAAATTGGTTATGTAGACAAAATAAAAATTGTGTCAGCGATACCCAAAATTTGGGACAGAATATATATTTTTTAAATGGAACCATATATTTTTTATTATCTTATTAAAAAGAGTATTTTTTTCTCTTTCCAATAAGGTAATGTTGTTCATGTACAATTTTTTCAAATAAACGAGTTATTTACGGTTAAAAATTTAAATTTTGTAAACTATTTTTTTTTAGTCAAGTAAGCCATGGAAACAATTGATTCTTTGTTTATTTGACGTTTAATAATTTCTCCCGTAAAGTTCTCTGTGTTTAATAATGTTAAATAACTTTACAAATGAAGAAAAGTTAGATCAATTTGAATATTTTCTTTGTTTTGTTATTACTGTAAAATAAATTAATAAAATAATAATTTTATAAAAGACAATTGTTTCCATAGTTTACTTGACCTAAACTAATAAAAGATAATTTTTATCTTTAAACGTAAATAACTCGTTTATTTGAAAAATTTTTACATAAACAATATTACCTTATTGGAAAGAAAAAAAAATACTCTTTCTAATAAGATAATAAAAAATATATAGTTTCATTTAAAAAATATATATTCTGTCCCAAATTTTGGGAACCGCTGACCAGGGATGGTAACAGAAACCGGAACCGAAACCATTAACCGAAAAATACCGAAAAAAAATGAGTACCAAAACCGAAACCTATACCGTAATTCGAAACAGATACAAAACCAAAACCGAAAGCAAAACCCTTTGTTATTTATCGGTTAACCGCTTTATATACAGGTCTCTTGTTAGTTGTTAAATATTGTAAATTTTTATTATTAAAATACTTATGTATAAAAAAGTATAAACATATTTATTTTCAATTTTTTTTTTTTTTTTGTCGAAACGTATTTCAATTTTCAATGTTGTATCTCAATCGGGTGGCACTCGAAATCCGTTACATGTTCATTTACATAGGCATTTAACATGAGAAATTAGAATATTTTGAATATTTGCTTCCCACTAAAACTGATTGTTATAAAACTTTGTACACGTGTTTGTGGACACTTTTTGCATTATTATAATAATTAATTGTTCAATCAAAATTAATAATATTATTATTCTCGTAAATTACTTTTGCAAAACCGAAACCCTTTTAGTAAAACCGGTATCCCAAAACCGATTGCTGTATAAAAATCGGAACCCAAATCAAAACCGAATTTTTATTTTCACGATGATAACCAACCTCGTATCTCTTCAAATAAAAAAGTTACCAATAGTGAGCAAACTTATTGAGACAGCCTGTATACGTAATGTTATGTTGAAAACATATTTAAAAATATAATTTTATTTTAAAAATATTATGTATTTGTTTTTTAGTAAATTAAGAAAGAAAATTTCCTGTGACGTCATTATATTGAACTGGAG
This sequence comes from Ophonus ardosiacus, assembly GCA_943142095.1. Classification (NCBI taxonomy): domain Eukaryota; kingdom Metazoa; phylum Arthropoda; class Insecta; order Coleoptera; family Carabidae; genus Ophonus; species Ophonus ardosiacus. The sequence continues at coordinate 42,066,575 of OW964833.1, read as the reverse complement.
ATAGGAACCATGTTTAAGAATTAATAAAAATTTGTCAAAAGAAAAAATATGAGTAGCAAGTTTTTACCTTCTCTTCAAAAATATTAAATAAGAAAAGGTACGCAAGTAGCCCATTAAAAAAATTTACGTTACCTGCGAATCCAGAGCTGAATACACCAAGAGCGTGAGTCTCATCGACCCATTTAATATAGAACGGTTTGCACTTAAATGAATCTATTATAATCTCAAGGTCCCTAGTTCGAAAAACTTTTGGGAAATCGTATATTTCCAAAACGTGAGAATACTTGTCGTCAATAATAGGAGGACATGCTTTATATCCATCAAAACTATTTTTCGTTGTGCAAACTTTCACATTACCTACGTTTTCAATAATCTAAAAATTATATAAAGTAGAATTGTATTAATGTTTAAAGAGAAACTTACTTCTGACATAAGGGTCGAATCAAGAGTTCTATCGTCAAGAAGATCTTCCCAATTATCTACTGCTTCAGAAGATTCAGTACTGGTCTGATTTTTATGAGTTAATTTCATATCATCTACTTGCTCACTAATCATAAGGATATCCGATTTAGAAAACGACTGTTTAATGATATTTTTATTTTTTCGATTTATATCTTCACTTGCTCTCTGCATTTCTTTTTCATCTTGGTCATTTTCTTTATCTGTCCACAACTCATATATTTCATTATTTTTATCGAAATTTTTGCTATTAGTCGTCTTTATATTATCAGCAGGATTGTGGTCCGTTAAGCAGTCATCAGGATTATAACTTCTAGATATATCGAATTCCATAGAATGTTTGATAGGAACAATTCTCTCACATTTGTCCGAAACAATCACTGTTTCTTCACTGATACTTATCACATTATCAGGTACAACGTATGCATTTTTCTCTTGTTTTTCGACTGAATCACTAAAATATTTACAATTATTTAAATTTGATTTTCTTCCTTTTTCGGTACCCCTGTCAACAAATATTCTTTTTAACACAGACATAACACAGAATTAAAAGCAACAATTACGAGTCGTTATTGGGTGCATCAGGTATATTTGTATGTTTGATTTTAGACACAGCTCCTTTTCTATTATATTTCCCTTCCATGTCTACTTTGTATTCATCTGACCTTCTAAAACAATTTTTTTAAATTTTATTAATTTTACAATAGGTAATTAAGAAATATTAGCATTAGTACTTTGTTTTCTACTTACATTTTCAAATGTTGCTGACAAACAACAGCTCTTCTGTCATAACATCGTCCAATTGAAAATGTGTCTACATTAAAAAGATTCTGGCCGACCTGATGTATAAAATAACGTTTTTGACTTTTAACTGGAGGAAATACCAGTACACTGAAAGTGAAAGGAAAGTAAATATTCGTTGACAATATGTATAACTTTACATAACTACAGAATTCACTTTTTCTTTTCATGGCATGCACTGCAGTTTCTTATATACTAGATATTAATATTTTCATACCCAATTTCCTTCTTATTTAAAAAGTCTTTTATTTCATTATACACCATCTCCACAAACTGATCCAGACCTTTTTCTACAGCATTTGTGTCCTTTATAAATTTCTGGAGAGCAGACATTTTAATACACGAACATTCAACCATATAAATGTTAATATTCTATTCTTAAGGTAATTTTAGTATTCCATATCCCTACAAACACAAACAAAACCGTTAAATAAAATGAAAGAGAAAGTAAATTACCCTACCCATAATGCGCGCACAAGTATATTATGCGCACACAAGCACATTGCGCACAGAAGTTTATTGCGCACGCACACAAGTATATTGCGCGCACACACCATTGCGGATCCTTTGCTTTTCTAACGACTAGCGCGAGAAATTTTTAATTTAAATTTGAGAAATTAAACAATGTACCTACTATTTATTTTGTATGTAAATTCTTGAATATAAATATTAGTCATAATAAAATAATTTTTAATTTAGTTTCAATTTTTTACTTCAACAAAACTCTCATTCGTTCCAAAACACACATCATACTCTACGCCAAAACTAGGTATTCTTGATTTTGGAACGCTGCCCTGGTGATGCAGCGAGCACATGGTTTGACTTTGACGTTGTAGATGCACTTCGAAAGCATTTGCTTTGTGTTTCATACAGTAATTTATTGTCACCTAAATAAATTAATCCTGACCAGATTGTATTCCTATTATTTTTAAAGTACAACAAAGTAAATTATTTAATACAAATTTAGCACTAGAATATGTCAATGTTTTTTATAAAACTAACAAAACTACTTATAATTACAACATTAATGTCGAGCCCGTAATAAAAGCGCTTTTATGGAGCACTCTCCTCAATATAATGTGAAAGTACGCTCCATAAAAGCGCTTTTATTATAAAAGTATGCTCGTAATACACGCTAACGTATTTACTTATGTTTATTTTCAACCAAAAGCATGTTTTCTTTCTCAAGAAGGCAAATTACTTTCATATGTTGAGAATCGTGAGCATCTACGTTTGAAAATATTGTGGAGTAATTTCTATACCCTGCTCGTTAGTAGAGTAAGTAGAACATCACTTTGGAGTAAACTCTGGCTGTTTTGGAACAGGTTGATTAAACTCTCTGAGAGTAAGGTTATTAGTTTTGAAACGACTTTGAATAATTTCGTACTCTAAGAGTAGGATTTTGGAACGCAGCCCAGCCAGTTCCGAGCATGCGCATAATTGCCGGTTGGGGGTTTGTGGGAAATAGACTTATACGGAAATGATATTTCCATTTCACATTGTTTCCTTCACCTACTCTTATGAGAAAGATACGAGCATTAGCAATATATTAGTTAATAGGTCTATGGGAGAAGTCCCTTTTCTTGTTATACATACTATGTGCCGCTATTGGGCACCCATTTATATCGACCAAACTTTTTTTATAATACAAACTTTCTGTGCATGGATTTATGGTAAATAATTATTCTGAGATTTTTTTGAGCGATTTGGTCTATAATTTTTATTTTGACATTTTTTGAGCGTTAAAATTTCTATTTTTATTGGACGACTATAGATGGCTCTAAACTCGCGACTACAGCTACCATCCAATATTACAAAGATCTGTCTACTGTAGTGTGTCTGTGCTACCAACTACCATCTCGTGATAGAATTCGGAACACACTTGACAATTCTTATGTTTGTGTCAAAATAAATGGTCTTATGTTTTTATGAATCATGTGTGATGATATTTAGAAAGGTAATGTAATAAATTGTTTATGTTATGTAAATTTAAATGGAATTGCAATTTTAAAGTCTATTCTTTTGTGAAGATATATTTTTTAACCATAATGTCTTATTAATAATATTAATGTTCATATTTATACATAAGCATATATTGGTGGAATGAAATTTTTAATAAATTTAATGTAAAGTTTTCATTTTACATTTAATTATTAAAATGTGCCTATACGATTTTGAGCTGTGTATATCTTGTGTCATATTAAATAACAGGGCATCGAAACCGAACCAAACCGTAACATTTTTAGCGAACCCAAACCGAACCTCAGATATATTTTTCAATAGAACCCGAGTCGAAACCGAACCAGGTATTAAAATTCGGGTTCAGGGTTCAATTCCGCTTCAGGTTCATTTTCAATTCGAAACTCAAGCGTAATCAACCGATCTGCGATGCTGCCGGTGTTGCCTGTTCGTGAAATAATGTTGCATTATTAATTCCGGCTCCCATTTTAAATTATTTCTTTATAAAGATTGTTATTCAAAAAACCGCACACGAACCCATCTCACAAAAAACAAATTAACTTGAACCTGAACCGAACCCAGTTTTGGCGGGTATGATGCCCTGTTAAATAATATGATGAGAAGCACAATTATTTTTACGTGGACACAACTTAAAGCTGAAAATTAATATTCGTATTAATTAATGTATTACTATAATAAAAAATATTACATTTCAGATAAATACATTTGTGTAAAGATGCAAGTACTATATGAAGTTCCGGTAATCCCCAACAATTTACGTCATGAAGAAACAATCGTTCAAATAGCAGATGTTTTAAATTATATCTGTAATGTCTTCGATGATATTGTTATAAAAGTAAATTCACGTATAAGTAACAATACAGCTCATTTATCTGAATTATCTAAAAGAGTTGAGAAATCTACTGAAAAAATAGCTAAATTTACTGGTACTAAAAAAGCGACACAGGTATTTTCCAGCACCAAGTATCCAGCAACTGAAACTCATGAAAATTATAAATCATTATTTTGGGATACATCTAGTAAACCCATTCAGTTTAAGAAGACTAAAATTAAATATAATTATATTAGTGTCACAGATCACCCGTTAGAAAAGTTACAATTTTATCATGTTAAAAATAATAATAAATACAAAAATAATAAATTTATTAAAAATGAAGAAGGATTAGGTTCTTTTCCTTGTGATATTGAATCAATTAATGAACTTTTATTGTTTAATACCAGTAAAAATCCATATAAAAATTATGTAATGTCGGATCCCCTTCAAATGATATTGCATATTCGAGAATCAGTTGATACCAGTTCTCCAGGACCAGATGCAGCTCCATTGTCTATTTCTCAACGCGCTGCTTTAAATCGGTCTGTTGGAGAGAACTACTTTTATTCACCTGGATTAGGAAATGTACCATCGATAGATGTGCCATTAGATCTTCCGGATCTACCTGGAGTAGCTGACGATTTACGATATTTAATGGAATCAGATCCTGCTATAGCACCATCTGTTACCACTACACCAATTGTACCAGATTTGCCATCTATTGTGCAATCTCCAAGTGAGATTTTAATTGATATAAATGTAGCTTCGGCGACAGATACGTTGCCGTTACCACCACTTCCGTCTCCGGTTGTATCAAATCCAGTTGAAGTTCAAGAAGTAATTGTTGCTGATACAAAACCAGATGTAATTGCGCCAGTAAACATTCTAAATGAAATACGTGAAAAACCAAAACTCAAGAAAATTGAAGAAACAGCTGTAGAAAACTCTTTGCCAGTGCCAGTAGTTGAAGATGCTCATGCTAGTTTAATGGCTGCAATACGAAAAGCCGGAGGAATGAAAAATGCTAATTTACGTACTACTGAAACAAAAATAGAACAAAAATCGTCGGCGGTACGACAAATATTTTTAATTTTATTTTGTATAAGGTATAAATCGAAAAGTGGCGTTTACACGGGAATTAGTCTTTCTTTGCGCAAACGTTACCAAATTTTTTATTCAAAAATATTATAGAGATTTAATTTCTGCATATAAAACATGTGATACGATTATTCTTACACTTCATGTAAGCGAAAAAATTAATTATAAAGTTTTTTATGAGAGTTTAGTCTAGATCTAGAATGCCATGTATTGACAAAAAAAATAATTCCGTTGTTTTTAACTGTTAAGTTAAATACTAAAACAGTTTACTTTCTTGTATTTTGTGTTAGTATACTATTCTAATATATTTTTTAATTTTGAATTTACAAGAATTTAGTTCTGATATTTAATAAAACGCAATTTATTTTTTTCGCTTACTTGAAGAGCTTTAATAATTAAATCTTTGGCCCACTTTTTGATTTACATTAGCTATAGGAGCTAATAAATTGTTTATTTGCAGTCCGGTAGCAACTTGATGGCTGATTTGAACGCTAAACTAGCTTTGAGGCGAAAAGGAATTTCAGGAACAAAAATAAGTGATGGTTCTGAAATGAATTCTGCACTTAGTCGAGTTTCTGCGATGATTCCTCCTCCTCCTCCACCCGGAAGCGAACCGAACGAGTCCACCAATACTGATGTAGATGACGACTGGGATGAATAATATTCCTACAATGTTTATGTATCTGTTGATTCTGAATAATATGTAATTAAATTGATTTTTAAAATAATAACTTGTATCGTTATTACGATCGATAAAGTGTAGTGGTGGGGTGTATAGAGTAAGATGACATTTATTGACCGGACATGGTTTGCGCAAATAACTAGCGCACAGCAGCATTTACTGATAATCTGACAACGCTGAAACCTTGGCCAACGCCAGTACTAAAATCCAGGAATTCATACGAAACTTGTTTGTAGTGCCGGTGCACTGTGTTGCATATATGTATACGTGAACTAATGTGCAATATACATACGATAAAAAATAGATCAGGTATTTCTGTTTTTCATTATGACTGATTTGTTGATTGACAAGGAGAGAAGAGACGGGTCAAGAGTTCCGTATTTTCTTCTGTCAAGTGGGTTAACAGTGAAGCGCAAGGAGACGACATCCTGGCTCCCGTGTTGCCGAGTCCACATACGTCGTCTTCTTCTGGTTCCGGATCCAGTGTGTCGGTGCCGCGTGGCCTTAACGGCCTAGCAGCAGGGGCAACTGTAGTATCCGCCACAACCGGCGCCACAGCAACCATTTCTACTATTGCAATTGAAAGTTGCAGTAGAAAAACTACTACCGCATCGACGCATACTGAGTCGTTGTCATTGTCATTATCGCCTCCGCTCCGTCGTCGGGATATGCTGTCTTATCGGGGCGCATGTCCTAGTCTGTAAGTTACCAAATTGCAACTAAAACATACAGCTCATATGCAGATATTTGTTTATATGGACACAAATTGATTTATTTAAGCGGGAAGCGAGTTATATACAATGTCACAAATAATGATTAACGTAGTAAATATATACAATTTTACTACTATGCCAAGTAATAATATGTTATTAGATATAACTTATTCTTATCTAGTTCAATTATTTTCATGATAGTTCTAAAAATTGGCAAATTTACAAACATGATTCTAAAATTGGAATTGAAAGATATAAATATTTGTCTTGCTGGGATTGCCAATCCAACAGAACTGTGTTAAGTTTGTTGTTTTGTAGATTTTGTCTGTGTAGTATTTATAAATGGAACCTCACAAGTATTTGAATGTAACTCTGGACACAATAAATTACAATACTGAAGTGTGCAAAGTGTCTTTATCTCAAGAAATAAAATCGAATCATAAACAACAATCGACATACTCTATATTTTTACTTTTTAAAATATTACAGTTAAAATATTTCATACTTACTTTAATATTTTGGTGGTTGTTACGTGATAGAAAAAAAATATGGAAATGGATATTATACGTATATACTTTTGTACTAAAATTATGTACGGAAATGTACAAAAAAAATATCTTAGACCGTCACAAGTCTTTTATTGGCGGACAATTAAAAAAAAAAGAAGTTTCTCTTGAACACAAAGAAGAAAATAGCAAAAGTGATAATAATGTTAAAAATAGTGAAATAATTGTAGTAAAAGTTAAAGATCATAGATCTGTATCATGTTTTCCCAAAATAGAATGTCGGTTTGTGAATTTAAAATAAATTTAAAGTGTACATTTTATTAATGTCGATTTTTGTTGAAGGTCTGAACCTCGACAATATAGTGGCTATGGAAGTGAACTGGAAGTCGAAGATTTCGAAGAGACTCTTAATAATTCAGATGGTGAACAAGAAGATATTAAAGACTACTGTCGAGGAGGTTATTATCCTGTAAAAATTGGTGAAGTTTTTAATAATCGTTATAAAGTAATTAGAAAATTAGGATGGGGTCATTTCTCCACTGTTTGGCTCTGCGAAGATCTTGAGTACGATGGCATATTTTTATAATAATATTTAATATTGAAATAATTTTTATTATTTAGTGAAAAACGTTATGTAGCCGTGAAAGTTGTAAAAAGCGCTCAATCTTTTATGGAGACTGCAGTTGATGAAATAAAATTATTGAAATGGTCACGATGCAGCGATCCTACCGATGTAAAAAGAGGAAAAACTGTATTATTATTAGATGATTTTAAAGTAAAAAGTATCAATGGGACCCATATATGTATGGTATTTGAAGTTCTAGGAATGAGTCTTTTACAATTAATTGTGCAAAGTGGTTATCAAGGCCTACGACTCTCAGTTGTAAAGGCAGTCATCAAACAGGTAATTGTACAATTGTGCATTTATCAATTTGTACTATTTAGTGATACTGTTATGCAGGTACTAGAAGGTTTAGAATATTTACATACAAAATGTGATATTATTCATACTGACATCAAACCTGAAAATATCTTATTAGTTCCTGATGCTGAATATGTCGATAATCTGGCAAAAGAAGCAACAGAATTACATAAATTGGGAATAAAACTTCCTAAATCATTTGGTAAGTAAATAATTTTTCAAATATTTATTTGTATTGACTTTAATATTTTCAGTATGTACTGCACAGCCATACGACGAATTTAAGACGAAAAGAGTAAAAAAGGCTGAAATAGATTTGAGTTCCAACGAAAATTCATCGAATAATAGCATTATTACATCTCTCACTGAAGAACAAAGTGATGATTTTTGGAATAATGATCGGTCTATGTTTTTACGTCAAATACCAGCTAAAGATGTACCTTTGCAAATTGAAATTTTTCAAAAAAGACGAAGTTCGTTTCAATTTATAAATGAACTAAATTCGGATGTAAAAATAAAAATCGTTGACTTAGGAAATGGATGTTTTGATGTAAGTTTTTAGACTATTTGATAAGTTAATAAGGGCATCGAACCAAACCGGAACCGAATCCTAAATATTAATGTCATTTGAACCTGAACCGGTTAATTTCTGGTTCAAGTAATAGGGGTAGTAAGACGATTCTTTAAAATTTTAACTGTTCAATTAAAATCAATTTTATTGAAATTAAATAAAAAAAAAACCTGGACCTAACAGTTCGTCGGCTGATTATTGGAATGTACTAAGTCCACTTTTTGAAAAAAAATATAGTCAAATTCGGTTTCCCGGTATTTTTTTGTGCCATGGCCGTTAGAAAGAACATCAAATTCAGTGCTTCTTGTACTTTAAACAGACATAGTTTGTACCATGTCCCTTAAAATGACATACACTAAGAATTGTTTTGAATCAAGTCCAGCGCCAATCAGATTTCATAATTCTGTCACGTGCTTCTGAACGTAGTACAATAAAAATAATAATAAAAAGTGTGGACATGATACAAAAAGTCTCTTTATTTTTTTTTATAAATTTACTATGTTATTTTGAACCATGTCCAATTAGGTCCTTTTATATTTCGAAAATGTTTAAAAATTATAATTTAATAAATTTGAAACAAAGTTAAGAAAAATGAAACTATACAAACAAAAAAAAATTCAACATAAATAAAATAAATAAATATATCATCACGGCATATTACCCATTTCTGGGTGTGCCAGTATCTACAACACATGTAGACATCGGTAATGACGATATATTTTACCGTGTGGGCGCTTACCAGGCGTCACCTCACGGGCACTCATAGCTGGTGTGGAGAGTGCACCACAGAGGCAACATGTGTATTCATTATCCATTCTTTACAATTTACAATAAAATTTTAAATGTTTGAAGTAGTTTTTCTTGAAAGTAATATTTGTGGACATAATACATTTCAATAATCGGCCGACAAGTTGAAGCTTGGTGAACTTGAAACCGGCGAACCGCAAATTTTCATGGCCGTAAGTCAAAAACCGGAGCCGAACCCATTTTTTTGAGGGTTCAATGCCCCAGTTATACAAAATGCGCCAGAAAGCAGTCCCACATTGCAAACCTTTATTCTACGAAAACAGTAAAAGATAAAATAAAATCATTGTATCACAAGAAAAAGTATATAATGTAGTTTTTTTTTTCAGTGGTTTTTAAAAATAATACCTTCAAAATGGTGAGTGTACACACACCGACCTCAAATACTTAAAGCCTTCAAGGACACTATTCACCGGGAAATCGTCGCTATTTCCCCAGAAATGATCGAATGAACCTTGCGAGCATTCAGATATCGTCTTGAAGAATGTATCGCTAATGACGTCCACCACCTTGAAGGTATTATTTTTAAAAAGCGCAGAAAAAACTTCATTAGTTGTACCGGGTGAAATCAATCATTATTAAAACTTTATGACAGAAGTCATCTGTCAATTCAAAAATTGCAACTTTTATTTTACTTCTCTCGCGAACGAAACGCATGTAGGTAACAAAAAAATTTTGACTTATGAGATGCAGTTTTTAACTCTGAACATTTTTTGCATTTGCACTTTTGTTCTAAAATAAATATATAATAATATATATATATATATATATATATATATATATATATATATATATATATATATATATATAATAAAAAGTAGACATTCTGTATACCGTTTCTTGTGTTGCAGTACGATTTTTTTTTTATATCTTTACTGGTTTCGTAGAATAAAGAACTTCTTTTGGGCTCAGTCTGTATTTTCATAGTGTGTTACAATTACTACTAACTATATTTTTTTAAATTTTAGTATCATCATTATTGTGATGATATACAAACCAGGCAATATAGATGTCCAGAAGTGTTATTAGGTGCAAAATATAGTTTTTCGGCTGATATTTGGTCTACAGCTTGTGTTGCATTTGAATTAGCTACAGGTGAATATTTATTTAACCCTCAACCTTCAACGAATGTTTCGACTGATGAGGAACATTTAGCATTAATAGCAGAATTACTAGGTGAAATACCGAAATATGTAGCTCTCTCTGGTAAATATTCATTACAGTTTTTCGATAGTGCTGGTATGTAAAATAATTATTATTTTTTTCATTTTTAAATTTTGTTTATATTTTTGGTTGTAGGAAACTTCCGACATATCAAGAACTTAAAAGTATGGAAACTTGCAGATGTTTTATCAGAAAAATATAATTGGAATCCAATAGATAGTAAGCAATTTGAAGATTTTCTATTACCAATGTTGGAAGTCGACCCTAAAATTAGAGCCAATGCTGCCGAGTGCCTACGGCATCCATGGCTTCATTCTTGAGGCAATGTTTGCCTTTATCATTGAATAAATAATTTACAATAAATTTACTAAATTATTTATTCAATACCTTCAGATTATACACATATAGATTAAATACCTACAATTAGAAGACTGATTATTTAGTTTGTTCGTTGATGTTATAAGGTCTAGTTGGTCATTTGCAGTGTTTAAATTGTATTATTTCATTTACTTAAATTCAGTATTTGAATGAAATTAAAGATTTCCTGTTAAGTTTTGTAAATATTTTATGAGTGTTATTCCATTTTTGTTTTGTACTACTTTCAAAAAATAAATGATGTTTTCTCTACAACTTTTATGGAATACGACTATTATTGCTTTTTTTTTTGTTAGTTAATGTTTAAGAGCACGGAGCTGTTACGACTATATTTTAATATTATTATTGCCATTGTTACGTATTATATTTTAAAGCATGACACACCTAACAATGCCTAGTAAACTTAAATGTGTCATTTACTTGTTAGGAACTTCATAATTAAAAAATGATTTACGAAATTGTCTATAAGCTAATTTATTACAAAAATATTTGGTATGTGGCGTTTTAAATTACAGTTTTAAATCATGCATTTTCATGCTAGTGCTATATTTAAAATAAACTTGACCTCAAATATTTTAAGTCATTACCGTCATCCCTGCCAGGGTCTGATTTAGTTTTAATTAATGGCTATCAGTACAAAGAGAACAGTATGAAATTTAAAAAAAAGAGATATTTTTTCAGAGATTAAAACGTTTCCTTATTCATTTATTTAGATATGAATTAAAATTACAATAATTTAATATAGTAATAATAATATCATCACGACTTATTACCCATTTCTGGGTGGTAATTTTGTACCAATGGGGCGCTTGTGTCACCTTATTCAAAGTTGTGGAAAGGGCACCACGTCTCCAGGTATAATTTTGTACTATTACAAAATTGAAAATAATTATTTCAGGTGTCATTTAGATCCGATTCGAACCCCAGTTAAATCAGTGAATGCACTTAGTCACGCGACCTTATAAAATACAATAATTTAAATAAATATTTCAGTGCTTTTTACAAAACATTTTGAAACTATGGCTAAGGTGGTACAGGTGTTAAAATATAATAATAATAATAAGAATATTATCCTAATCTTAATTCATATTTCCTGGACAGGCAGAAGCAGTTACATTCTTATATTTCAATACGCTAATTAGATTGCGAGACACGTTATCCGACGGGCTCTGCTTTCGGAGAAATGACGTAAAATATTGGTTAAAATGTTCTCAATATTTTAAATTTGCCACGTATTTAAGCATTCATTGTTTTATTCTGTTTTGCTCTATATTTTATTTGGTTTTGTTCAGTAAAAAAATATTTTTTGTTCAGTATTTTTTCATATTTGTTCAGTATAAATCATAACAAAACGCACGAAACTCGCGCCTGCAAAACTTAATTTTGAAATTAGACATTTCTCACACCTTTCGAAGTTGATTCCCGATGACTGATTTTAAATACTGAACATATATTATTTTAGTGAACATTTATTAGTAATATTGAAAATTTATGAAAAATACTGAACATAAAATACTGTTAAATTAAATAGTATACAGAACAAATAAAGTGATGCCTTTAAATTTTAAAGAATTACATTAAAAATACATATATTTATAGAACCTTATTTGACCTGTTTTATTTTTATAAAAATTAGGTAATCAGAATATACATAAATTTATTGAAGAATAAATTTTAAAATTAAAAAAAAAAAACAAATGAAAACATGATTAATATTCAACCCTGAAAATTGTAGATATGAGTAAGTAAATAGTGAGTATTGATAAGAGCATACAAAACGAATGTTTAAGCTCTTATCAACAAAAAAAAAAAAAAAAACACGTAATTACTTTTGTAGTTTTACAAGGTTTATACGAGTATTAGATATTTTTCAAAATGTATAAAATTTAATTTTAATTTTATTCTATAGTATAAATTATATGCGCATAATGTTTTCGTTTATGCGACACCATATCATTTTGCAATAAATTTTATGATAATAGTTATTTTTTCCTGAGTCATTTTTTTGTAAAAGGCAAATATGATTACCTTTTATTGCTGCTCTTATCGCTTTAAAAACTGCTCCAATACAGCAATAACATAATATGCAGCCTAACAAGTGCTAAGAATTTGAGACGTCTGTTTAAGTTTGGTTTCATTTAATTAGTTTAAAAAAATATGGCAATAATCTGAACTTTTAACTGTGATTTTTACTTTTTTTATATACTTTTAGAAAAAAAAATATTCAATTTAATTGAACTTTTTCAGTTAGGGATAATATGCTACATTCGTTCGGTTCTGTTTAAATAAATTTAATAGTATAAATGACTTTAGTATAACATATAAAACGTTTCTTATTGCAGTTTGAAGTTAGGATTTTTTTTCAACCCAAATTTATGTGACAGATGAGTACTTCCCCGGATTTCTTCTTGATAATTTAGACGCAAAATTAATGATATAAAAAAAATAACTATTTTTTAGCCATTTGTAACAAAAATTGAAGCAGAATATTATATTATTTGTGGAAAAAAGGAGGTATATGAGAGTAAAATAAAAAACAAAAGTTTAAATAGTGCATTATATATTTTTTCGTGAATATTTTTAAAAGCTTTATAATTTTGCACATAATTTTTCTATTTAAATGCCTATGAACATTAGTGGAATGCGCCGCACATACTTCTGGAATTTTGATACCTGCTGGAACAGTATTCGAGAGGAGATTTTTATGTAATCTGTCTAGCCATTAAAAACAAATAATAATCGCAAATTTTTCCTGACAAATTACATACAACTTTGCAGAAGCTTGTTAAAAAAAAATCAGTGAAGTGTTATACTCATGAACGGCACTTGCATCTACGTCACAACATGGTGGATGAACAGCTGATTATGGACAACCAAGCTTTAATTTAACAGTGCAAGAAATTCAGTTTTTCGTAAATTTATACATGCTATTTCAAAATGTAACTAGCCATAATTAAAAAATAATAAGTTGAAATAAGTAGCTTGTAGCATTCTTGCATTGCATTCATTTACATTTGTTGTTAAATGAAAACATGAATATTGAAATTAATATAAATTGAACTATTAGATTTTTTTTTACTTTAGAAAGAAAAATAAGTTTGAAATATCTGTAACGATGTTTATCTTCGGGTTTATTTTTCTTATTATCATAATATATATTTTTATTGGTATTTTTATATTAGCTTATTGAGTTCATACGCCAATAATTTATCTTTAGAAGACAAAGTACGTTAATTAGATAAATTTAATTGGATTAATAATGTGGATCCTTAGGATACATTGACATTTTTTGATGAGCATTATAAATACCTTTCAAAAATCAGTATAAGTCAATAATTATTGAGTATCTAATTTTTAAACCTTCGTGCGAAACACAGGCGGAAATATATATTTTTTCTGTTTCCCAGTTACTACTGTTGGAGCAACCAACAACGGCACAGAAAAGTGGCATACTAAAAAAATTCATTCAAATTTTGTAATTCTTTCATTTAAATATCACTTTTCATGTTCTTTGTACCTATTAAAGAAAATTACATATATTTTGAAATATGCTTTCAGAACTCATTATAAAATTAAACAATATTTGGGTTTAGTTCTGTAGATATTTTATTAAATTAACAACGTTTCGACAGCAAGGTACGGTCTTCTTCAGGTTTTAATAATAATAACATAAATAAATAAATATGTAGTCAAGACTACAAGTATATAAAATCAAAGGTACATTGATAAATGGTTAATATAAAACATACAAATGAAAAAGAAAATTATAAACGAATAACAGGGTACCATGATTTATTTAGTTCATAGCCTGTGTTAAGATTGATATTATTAGGAGACTTCTGAATTTCTATAGCTTCTCTTATCAATATTTTATTCCAGTGATTTTCCTTTGCTATAATTTTCGTATTTTCAAAATCAACTCCGTGAAGTTCTTTTATGGCATGTTCAGCTACCGCTGATTTATCAGGTTAATTAAGTCTTATATGGCGTTGGTGTTCCTTTATTCTAGTAGCTATTGTTCGGCCAGTTTGTCCAATGTACACTTTTCCACAAAGGCAAGGGATCTTATATATACCAGAACATTGTAGAGGAACTTTATCTTTAACACTTCCAAGAAGATCTCGGATTTTTATATTAGATTTAAAAGATGTTTGAATATTATATTTCTTTAAAATCCTGCCAATTTTGTCTGTAACATTGGCAACAAAAGGTAAGGTGGCAAATAATTTCCTTTCTGTAAAAACTTGTGGTGGTTTATTCTTGGTCTTTAATGCTCTTTTAATTTGAGCTTTACTGTAACCATTTTTTAGGAACACATCATCCAAAAAATTAATTACTTCTTTAAGTTTACTTGGATGACATAAAGTAGCTGCTCTCTGATATAATATTTTAATAGTACAAGCTTTTTGTGCAGGATGGTGGTTAGAGGTCTCATGAAGATATTGATTTGTATGGGTTGGTTTTCTGTATACAGAATGAATTAGCTTACCATCATTTTGTTTTTCTAAAAGAACATCCAAAAATGGTAGGCGATTATTTTCTTCAATTTCAGTGGTGAATTGGATGTTCTTGCAGTCGAAACGTTGTTAATTTAATAAAATATCTACAGAACTAAACCCAAATATTGTTTAAAATTACATATATTTAAACATTCGTACAATATGTTCCTATCTGATTATAATTAAATTATTTTATATGTAATAAAAATGTAAACTCACTAAATAATAATAATAATAATAATAATAATAATAATAATATCCTCAAATATTTTTTACGAAAAACACAGCTCATACACTCACCTTTACATACTCTAGGTACTTTTTCCAATAGAAAACAATAAGTGCTGTACGGAACGATAAAAGTCCATAAGAGGAAATGTAAACTGAAGGTTTGCTTGTCAAGAATAAGCTGTGAGCCGCCATATTGAAACATCACGTGCAAAAACAGCATTGACAAAAAAAGGCAATGGACCAAAAGCAAAGATGTTCAGCCATATTTTACAGTGAAATTTGGTGCAAGCAATTTCAATGGGACCGGGAATCAACTGAGGATTACCCAAAGTTCGGAAGGCAAGAACTAACAGAAAAGTAAAAATTAAAATGACTGGGGATATCAAAAGCAACTAAATAAAATATTCGTAGAATATATAAAAATCTCTCTCGTAATCGAAATGTAAAGAATTTACTACAAATTTTACTATCAAAAATCACCCTTAGCTTGACATGTATTGAATACTTGTTTTACGTCTTCAAAAACCTATAAAAGAAACATATGAAACTTTTTACCATTGTACTGAAATAAATTCTTACTTCATCTGGTGCTTTACTGGCATCAATTCGTTGAACTAAATTATGTTTTTGGTAATAATCAATAATTGGCATTGTATCATTCATATACGTATTAAATCTTTTTCTCAAACTTTCAATATTGTCATCAACACGTCCGCTGCCAGCAGCTCCACGATCAAGACATCTTCTCTCGCATACCTAGAATATTACTGTACTATTTTCAGAGCTACCTATTACTGATTTTACAGTAAGAATATCGTGTGTACCTCTGAAGAACAATCGAAAAACAAAACGAACAGCAATTTAACATTTGGTGCAACTCGTTGTGTCCACCCATCAAGATTATTTTTGTTACGTGGAAAACCATCAATTAAAAATTTATTACTTGGTGAATTTTTCATAGCTCTTTCTATAAGACTGCATGTTATTTCCACTGGGACAATACTTCCTTCTCGAATATGTTTTTCAATTAATTCACCATATTCGGAGTTTGGTCTTGCCCTTTCTTCTCTCAGCAAATCACCGGCAGATAAATGCACAAAATTAAACTCCTATAAAAGAATTAACACTGTTTGTTACTGATATAATAGCATATTTGGTGGAATAATTACTTTGACGATTTTTTGACATTGTGTACCTTTCCCAGCTCCGGGTCCACCCAAGACGAATACTACTTGAGGCATCATTTTCACGATATTGAAAGAATTAAAACTTGATAAGAATTTAGCAAAATAACCTAAAATTATCTTGTATTTATAAATGAGTTATATCAATCCTTTATTATAGTAATTTTAATACAACAAAATCTTTTTGAATAAATATACCAACGTGCAACATACCTACAGTCATACTTGTACTAATGATAAGATAAAGTTTTCAAAAAAAGTAACTGTCCCTCTCATTCACCTTTCAGTTTTCAGTGGTATTTTCGCCGTATAGATAAGGTATAAACATAATAGGATATGTAAATAATATGAATTATTTTCATATGAAAAAAAATATATTTTAAATTATAAATATATTATTAATTTTTGTTTAATAATCTGTTAAAAAGTTTTTTTGATATTTTAAAAATATAATTTACATACCCTAAAACATATCCTTACCTTAGAATTTTAAAATATATCCCGAATATATAACTAAACGTACACTAATAATCTCAATACAAGAACCCTGATAAATTAGCAAAAATTCCAAGACTGAACATATCTAAATGCCATTTATTTAAAGCGCAAGCGCATAAGCTGTTTGCCTGTTTGTTATCTCATTTGTAGCGTAACAAATATTTTACTGCTTTATGCATATAATGTTTTAAAGTATAAATACTGTTTAAATAGATGCATATGTAAGAAACTCATATTGTTTTTTAAAAATAAAAGTTTTAAAATATGCTATTTTTGAAATCATAAACTAAACAATTTATAAAATTACGTAACATTAATTTATAGCTGACGTAGTTTTCACAATCTCAATAGAAAAGGTCAGAGATTTATTAATATATGTCTTCATTGGTATTGCATTTAAAAGAAATTTGTAAATAACTAGTTTTTTTGAGTAGTAGGAGTAAAATTTTTGAATTTTAAATCCCGCGTCGTATTTATATTGCATTTATAATAACGAATACTGGTCATTATAACTTTTTCTATTTGTTACAAGACGTTACAAGTAATGTGTACACATGCATAAAATCCTTATATATTTTTTCCAAAATCTGAAAAATATTCAACGTAGTCCGAGAAGTGCAAAACAAATCTTGCCGCGAATTTTAAATGTACTCTTTGAATGAAATTACAGAGATAGCAATTCTCATTACGTATTAATAATACTAATTCAAGAAAGTGTATATTTTGTCAACTATTTAATAGCCAGAAAATAGTTCGTTGTACTTACTTATCTGAGTGAACAACTACAACGATTATCGGAGCAGTGTTTCTCAAACGGCAGAACGCTATTTTCATATTTTAAATAATCCACCCACGTCTCATCACAACAAAAGTTGCAGGTTTATAAAGTGTATTTAGAAAGCATTCATACTGCATAATAAAAAGAAATATTTATATTTCCTCACTATAGAAGCGTAAAATTTCCATACTCCATTGAATTTTTTTATTTTATAAAAATTATACATAATCTAAACTAATTTACAAAAAAAATGTAAATTTATAGAGAAAAAAGATCGTCATATTTCAGTAGCTTATGAGAAATTTGCGAAAACAAAACCTTTTAGTTAATTAATCCCATTTCATTTTGGAGTGGTGTTTTATATCAAATTTTGTTTTGTGCGGAAAACGCATAAAGCGGTTAGAAGGTATAAAATTGTACTACTACAGACATCTAATGTCGTCAAATGTAATTATACAATAAAATAGTACACCGTGAAGTGTGAATAGTGATATCTTGCGACGTCTAGTGAAAGCAGGATTTTCAAATTTTAAGTCTAAAATTAGATTTTTTCGCATATAGTCTGATTCAATGAAGGTATATGTATATATATTTAAAAAGAATAAATGAAAGGCTGTATTCATAAATTCAACATTATTTTTGTTATTAGAGCTAAATAGTAAATAACAAATTATTACTAGAGTAAATTTTTGTAATAAATCGTCAAGTAAAAAATTGTTTAAGATTTTGTTAAGTTTTACTAATGTCCTTCAAAGCAGCTAATAGGAGTTCGTTTGTCACTTCAAAGAAGTTTTTATTACAAGGAATAATAAAAAAATTATGTATATTTTCATTAATGACAAAACTTATGATCGAAGTATGAAAAACATTTTTAAATTTCTTAGAGATTTTTCATTTATTCTCTTGTGTGTTAAAGATTTATTAAAATATGTTTTTACTCTGGAAATACTAGAGAAAGTAACATAAATAATTCATTAAAAAGTATTAAGTTAAGACAACCAAAAACCAAGTAGGGAACTAGGGAAATTTTGAATCTACTCATCCAAGTTTAAAAACAAAAACCCACTGTAGTAGTTATTTTATATTTATGCGCGAATAGTCGGCGCTGTCTGCGCATTGGTTTAAAGTGGTTGTCAGTTCATTCTGGGACACCTGAGTAAATCGATATTAAAATGTCAAAATTTACATGACCCATTTAGGTACACAAGTGCACATATGATCGTACCAATGTTTTTCATTATATTATTATTAATTTTTATATGTTTGTCACATATACCAGGTAAGAAAACTTTTATAAATGAATACTCCTTTCTTAATAATAATCATAAAGCGATGTATTGTTTTATGTATATTATATTAAAACAAAATTTTGTTTCAGTTAATTCTGCACATTGCGTAGATATACATCATCACATAGTGTCACAAGGTTTACATTATGTACCTGGACCAAATCCTTGTACACTTTGTATTTGCGAGAAAGGCACTCCAAAATGGTGTAAACAAGTTTTGTGTTCGCCACCACAAGTAAGATTATAATAACTTTGTAAAAATAAGCGGATAAATAAATCTTCTGTTTTAGAATTGTAAGTCATTTGAAGTCGGAAATTCTTGCTGCGAATTTAAATGTTTAGATGATATTTTAAGTAAAACAGACAATTACAATGAAACGTATGATCTAGCTCTCAGACTTATTGCAAGTGCAGTTACAGCTGTGTTATCGCTCTCTCTTTTATTTTTCTTAATTCATCGACTACGACAACGTAAAATTCGATTACGGCGACAAAACAGGCAGCTAAATGAAGACCAGCGAAGTTTAAACAGCATTGGGTAAATTAATACGATGAAACTATCGATGTGCCAATTCACCTCAAAAACGAAGTTTGGTTGTGCAAAAAGGTTTGTTTTTGTATACAAAGGAAATATAGTAATTACTGACACTTCTACGAACTCGGTCTTAGTTTTCCAAGCATGACTTTTGTGCGTTAGGTTAGGATCATCATTTTGTAAATTCTGTTCTTGAACAGGTCTCAACGAAAATGTTGTCTCCATACTAATCTGTCCTGTGCCTCTTTCTTCAGTCTTGTAATTTTGTTCGTCCTTAATTTCAGTTAATATTCCAAATTTTCTTCTTCCATGTAATGTCCCTTCAATTATAATTTTCTGCAAACCATTCCTCCTTAAAATATGTCTAACCCAGTTAACTTTCTTATTTCTTTCAAGATTTTATTTTCTTCTCCAATTCTTCTCATTTCATTCCTGACTTCTTTCACCCAATCTTCTCCATCCGTCGCCACAACCCCATCTCAAAAATTTCCAAGAACTTTTTCTTCTTCTTTCGCAAGATGTTTCGCACACATACGGTACAAAATTAGCTAAATATAACAATAACCTAACGCACAAAAGTCAGGCTTAGGAAAATCGGTCCGAGAGGTTTACTATATTTTCCTTTGTATACAAAAACAAACCTTTTTGCAAAACCAAACTTTATTTTTGACAGTTTCACCATTAATACAAAGTTTTTGAACATTATAAATTATTAAAAATATTTTTATTACAGGTACATAACTGGAAGTTTAGGATATCTTCCGGGAAGCATTGGATATTTAGGATCAGCTAGTAATGAAATAGAATTTCATTATGAAGAGTGCAATGTTCAATATCCGCTCTGGAAACCACCAGGAAATTATTTTCCTCGAGGTGAAGCTCCACCACCTTATGAGGAAGCAATTCGGTCTGCACGTTCGGAAGTAGAGATAGTAAATAATCAGCAACATAATCATAACCATAATAATAATCAAGTCAATACAACCCCGTTTACATTTTCTTCAAATAGAAATGAAAATGTTAGTTTAACTTTGGTGCACAATACTCACGTCAGCATTACGCCAAATATGCAACAGAATGGTATCGCTTCGTCACAGTGTAATGTGTTGCTTCACCAATCAAATAACGTGCAATCATTGCAAGTAGATGGTAATGGTACTAATGGGAATAATGGTGTAAATGTTAGGAACGATACTGCCGCAGATACTCATTCTCACGCCCAACAAAATACAAGTGTTAGTTTAGCTTGCACATCGGGATCTGGTGCCACACTTGAAAGCCAAGTGGATGTACATTATGAAAATTATAATCATAATTCGAGTGTTGCCGCACCTATTGTTACGGTTAACATGAAAAATGACGAATCTTTGCCAAAGCAATCTTTGAATATTGATTATCTTCATAATAGAGGGACGTATGCATCTATAGGAAACAAACAAATTGAAGTAAAAAACGAACCAATAAGTGTCTTGAGCTGTAGTAGTTCTTGGAAAAAGGAGGCGTCCCATTACAGTGCTGCTGTTAGTACACCTGCTAGTGCAACTAAAATAACGCCAGTTGATTATAAACAAAAGATTACTGATACAACTAAAAACAGTAAAATAGTTGATTCGCCATCATATGCTCCTAGCAGTTCGAAAAACTATCGGTATGAAAATCAGTTTGCTGATACTAAAATTAAGAAATGTAATATGCTGAAAGAAGCTACACGATCAAATAAAGTTATAGCAAGCAGAGTATATGATAAACAGGTACAAATGTTTGCTGTTTAACCCTCCGGAGGTGGCGGTACATATCAGACACGAAATTGGATTGAAATATTGAAAAATTCACAGCTTAACACATAGAGGGCAACACTAAACGCACAATTATTTTTTGTGAGGTTATGTGAACCTGTCATTAGTGTCTGCGAAGGTTTACGTTAATCCGCTAATTTGTGACGTCATTGGAATTTTTTAGCGGCACTACTTAGAAGTAATGGTTGCTAAGTTACGAAATACAAACAAAGAAGTCATTAGCCATTAGTACAAATTTAAAGATCTAAACATCGTAAATATCATTCGTTAATTATTATAGATAATTATATTAGTTACTCCAGGCACATCTTCTGGCTTTTAGATTCATTTTTAATGTAATAATATAATTCGGAATAGAAAGCTAAGGTATAACCGTGAATGACAGATAGGAAAGACAACGGGAGGGGGTTTGCTTGTATCGAGATGTTCTATCTTTCTCTTGCATGTGACGTCAGTTCTGTGTTTATTCATGAAGACATGGGAAGTACTTTGGTACACACCGGTAAAAAAAAAAAACAGCTGAATTTAAATGTGGGAGGGAGAGCATTGAAGATGATCCTGACAGTGAAAGGACTGTAACTCTTACCAATAAAGAACAGGTTCAAAATATTCTGACTAATGAGTTAGGAATAACAAAAATTTCTGCGAAATGGGTCCCTCGGCTTCTGACGGTTTATCAAAAACATGATCATGTCCAGACTTCGTCCTACTTGCTGTTCCGTTATGAATCTGATCTATGGAAAGATTTGTTACTACCGATGAGACGTGGGTTCACCACTAACAGTTTGAATCAAAGCAACAGACGAAACATTGAAAACACAGAGTTTCACCATCTCCCAAAAAAGTTAATGCACACGGTAATTCATAAAATTCCAATTCAATCACAGATTAGCGGATTAACGTAAAACTTTTTTTTAGAGATTGTTAAAAAAAAATATGGTTAGAGTGATTGAGTAAATTTAATTTAAAGACGTGGTAAAAAACAGATTTATTTCGCATTGTTTCAAGAAATGAGCGATGATTAACTATCAAATACTTATTTTTGACATGTTACTTGGTTTGATAGTTTACTCGATGTTATATCGCATACTAAATCTATTATACCTGCTCTTTATTTAAATATAATCTTGAAATCAGCTGATTTGTGTGCACTTGTCACTTTGACAAGAATAATATTTTGACCTATTTTGTTTTGGACCTCTAAAAAAAGTTATTATTTTCAATTTCATGTGGTTTACTGCCTATAGTTCAAAATTAAAATAGGTCAAAACATTGTTCTTGTCAAAGTGGCAAGCGCACACAAATCAGCTGATCCCAAGCAAAGCAATTCAAGGTCGCTCGGGCCACGTGTCTGCTCGCGGCCTACATGTATGTACAGAATGCGGCAGAATGGAAGAGTGTTTTTAAAATGAGAAAAACTTAAAAAAATTTAATTATGAAAAACGAAAGCCTAAATTTTACATTAAACAATCCGGAAGTGTAATTCATGGAAAAAATCATGTTCCGAAAATTACTTCAGACAGACGACGTTCGTTTGCCACAATGCAGTGCTGCAGCCGTTCCTGAAAGTTACGTATCACTCGCCATCAAGTCAATGTCGATTGCCCGAATTTCTGTTGTAGTGGAGTCTTTCAATTCTTGCATAGTTCAGGGTTTATCGACGTAGAACTTAGCTTTTAGATTTTCCAATAAAAAATAATCACATGCGGTGAGATCCGGGGAGCGAGGGGCCTACGACACATCTCCGAAACGGGAAATAACGTGTCCGGGGAAGATACGACACACAACTTGGATTGAGACCCTGGCTGTATATTGTGAGGCGCCATCCTGGTGGAACCAAACATATCTTTTATTAATTCTTTCGCCTGATTTCAAATACTCCTCCACTCCGAACGCACGTTGTTTTCTCGTTCAGATAATCATTGTGACTAAGACAGTGAAACCCCTTTTAACGGACATCCCTCTATAGGGGACACCCCTCTTAACGGACAGGATTATCTGGGTCGTGGTCCTGGGACGGAATTAATCACTGATCATATCGTGTGCCATCATCACCCTGTATATATTTTCTTCTCTTAATCCTGAACCTTTCTACCCTCACGGGTGTAAGGCGTTCTGTCCTTCTGCTATCTTATCTTCTATTGCTTTTACTTTTAAGTTTTGTCTATAGGTTGTGTTTTCAATTCTGTCCAGTCTTGTTTTCCCCTCTGTTTTTCTCAAGAATCTCATTTCGATAGCCGTAATTTTTTCTTTTTGTCTTTGCGTTAATGTCCATGTTTCAGCTCCGTGTATGAGTATAGGTGTCACTACTTTCTTAAATATTTGTACTCTGGTCTCTTTCGGTATTTCTTTCTTTCCTAAGAAGCTGTGTTTGATGCTATTGAATATTTTGCCTCCTGTTGTTCTTCTTTCTTTTATTTCTTCATCAAATCTTCCATCTTCTGAGATCATTGACCCCAGGTATTTAAATTTTTGGACTTGCTGTAGATTTTCATTTTTTAGTTGTATCGTGTGGTGTTGTTCATTTCTTCCTAGTATCATGGTTTTCGTTTTTTCTTTATTGATCTTCATGTTTAATTTTTGTAGCGCTTTGTCATATATTTCTATATTCCTTGTTAAGGTTTTTTCGTCTTCTGCTATGATGACCATGTCATCTGCATAGCATAGTTCTGCTATTTCCACTCTTCTCAATTTCCAATGTCCTATGTAGTATTTCTTTACTTCTTTCTTTGTCTCTTTTATTCCTTCGTCAAGAATTAGCGTAAACAGAAGCGGGCTCAAAATGCATCCTTGTCTTACTCCGGCTGTAGTTTCAAATGTGTTGGAGGTCTCTTGTTTCACTCTTACATAGCTCTTAGTCGATATATTTTACAAGACCTATTTGTTTGTGGGGAGATAGAATGGTGGTAACATAACATGATTGTGGCATTGTGGGGACCCCTATAAAACGGACACCTTCAATAACGGACAAAAACTGGGGTCTCATCGATTTCCGCTATAGGGAGGTTTTACTGTAAATGGTAATAGCCTCCGAGTTGAATGACCGGGGCCACAACTCTATTCCTCTCCCTTGGTGTGCACTACTCGTCTCAAAAACACCCTTCCATTCTGCCGCTTCCTGTGTAAGGTATCGTATAAATTTTTACGGGATAAAAAATATGTCATCAAAAAAATAATAATAAGAAAAACGTTAAAAATGGGTAGTGTGTCTCAGATAAAGCGCCAAGTTTGTTATGGCCGCGACCACCGGAAGGTTAATAAAAATATTGAATGTTATATTTCTGGCAAAAATAATTACTGATTAAAATATTTTTCATTTCGGTTTTTTTAGAAAGCAGATAATACTGTATCAAAACTTCACAATAATGATACACATGACATATTAATGCAAGAAACAAGTAAGCACAGGACCATTCCTCAAAAATATACAAAACTTGTAGATTCCGATTTATGTTACGTTAACATGTCCGAACTTGGAAGACGAAAAGATGACGATTTTAGTGAACATTGTGATATGATACTCAAACAGCACAATATTGACAAAATTCGATACGCTGCTGAGAAGCTTGATAAAAAAAATTCTGAAAAGTCTCTGAATGCGAGTATAAGAAATTCACTCTGTGCATCATCAGAGCTCCGAAATACTCAAAAAACTACAGTAAATTCTAGTGTAGGCGTAATAAAAGGGGATATGTCTACGCATCGTACTTTGCCTAAAAATTTAAGAGAATTAAGTGAAGCATTTTATTTTAATTTTGATAATTCTACGTGTGAAAATTCGAAGTTAGAATGTTTAAAAAAGAAATCTATTTTTCGAAGTACCGGACTACAAAGTGATATTACGAATGCTCCCGTAAGCAGCGAAAAAGAAGTTAAAAATAATGATACTCTTCATAGTATAAATACTCTTGGAAGAAAACAGAATGTTCAGAAACCTAGCTGCAATTCTCTGACAAATAATGTTAGTACGTCATGTTATAGAAATATGGTAGCTTTGACTAATCAAATTACCAATACAATTCCAAATCAGATAGAAACGCCGAAAAGCTCCATAGAGAAAACTGACGTTATTAATCTCCCAGAGTTGGATGTAGTAGAAAAAGAAAAAAGTTGTTTATCGTATCGTTGTTCATCACCTGCCCAGGATGATGTTGATGACTACAGGTAAGAATTTATAGTTGGTTTACATCAAGTTTAATTAAAATATTTTATAAGACATCATAATGGGATGTGACTAAAAATCTTACCCATATGAGACGCCTTTGATTGAAATACAGAAACAAAAGAAAGTATAAACTTACATCTAAGTAAGTAGTGTTCTCATACCCAGTTTCAAAATTTTAGCGCAATTAGTTCTAAAGTTATTAATAAAAATGTGTATGGTCCTTCAAAGAACTGTAATTTTATAACGAAACGTAACATTTTTTACTCAAAATGACCCCCAGTATGAAACACCCTGTATAAAATTTGTTAAATATTTATAGAATTCGAGAAAAACAGTATTAACCCTTTGAGTCCCAATGGGTTATACATGACCCGGAGTGTTGAAGAGATACCCAGTGTAAAATAAATATATGGAACTGTCCCAAACAAGTTACATTCTTCAAAAGTCTAATACACGTATTTTCTTCAATATCATTCGCAAGTCGATATCTGGAGATATTTTCATTTAAAACTTTACCTATTTCAGGGTTTAACTCAAAAATGGGTGGAGATACGAGTCTGACGATTTTGCTATTTGATTGTACGGGCAAAATTGCACGTGTATCAATTTTCAATAAATTTACCTCGTTCAGTTTTCACAGCCAAAAACCTGAAATTCTTGAAAATTGTCAAAATCGTAGAAAATCATAACGGATTTTTAATAGGTCGTATTAGATTTTTTGCGATTTTTAACCTTTTTCAGTTATTTTCCTCTAGAAATTTGTGTACTTGTATATTTTTGTCTGTAGAATCGAATAAAGTCGTCAGGTTTTTGGGTTATTGTTCAAAAATGGATTTTTGGGGTCTAAGTTTGAATGGAAATATCTCAGGAACTAAAGGAGATATTAATTTGCGGTTTTAAAATTTAGAATTGTATCTAAAAGTATAGAAAGTAGATTTTTGAAAATTTTACCCAGAAGTGGGCAAAAAGAGATAGAGATACATACTTGTGGATATCGGCTATCCATTATTATATATTCAGACATGGTGCCAGCGGCAATGAGGTAAAAAAAAATTGGAATTCAAAGGGTTAAAGCCACTGTGATGTATGTATTGTGGATGGCGTCAGTGCGTCTGAGTAAATAAAAGGAATGACTGAAATAGATAGCTACAGTAGAAAACAGATAGCAAAAAAAAAGCTGGGCAGCGGTATTTCGTGTTTTATATCTATCATATTTTGATATTCGTGTCGTGCCAAATGTAGATTAGTACTCTGCTGCCATCAACTTCAAGCTTTACCCGTCTATTCTCATAGTCAATTTGTGGCTGAATACTTTATCAAACTGCGCATGCGTATGACCGTTGCTGATAGTTTCAAACTGTTCTATTCTATCAACAAACCTAAGTAAATACCCACGCCAAAACGTTGAGATCTAACCTCAAATAACTAAATCACTTTAAACTTTAAAAATTAATTAGCCTATATTATAAAGCCATTATTATATTAATAGCGCCATAATGAAGAGCGTTTTTACATACAAAAACGTCCTAATAATGTCACTCACATAACTTCAACTATCGCGTAGTACGACTATCATAGGCTAAGCGCGCACATGCGATTTTTGTGTCGCTTAGTCGCTGAGACAAAAAAATCGTTAGCCACTAGAAAATGGGGTCCCGTGGCCGCGTGGCTGAGTGTCTGGTCGCGAACCTGGGGGAACCGGGTTCGATCCCGACAGACGCCAAATATTTCCAATTTTAAATGGCACAAAAGTGACCCCTGTGGTGCACTCTCCACACCAGCTATGAGTGCCCGTGAGGTGACGCCTGGTAAGCGCCCACACGGTAAAATATATCGTCATCATTACCGACGTCTACATGTGTTGTAGATACTGGCACACCCAGAAATGGGTAATATGCCGTGATGATATATTTTATTTTTTTTTATTTATTTCACTAGAAAATACACGGGTCGCGCACTTGCGACTTTTTAATCACAAAATCATATTAGAACTAACATGTATTTCATAGAAACCGTGATTGCTTTCCTTCGTCGTAAATTCAGAAAAGCAAGTAAAAAGCAGATACAGCCAATATTAAGTTAAAGATTACTAAAAGGACAATTCTAGAAAATAATCTGAGTTGTTTTTCTATCTATATTATAATACTTCTGAATCTAAATCACTAGACACTAATCTGTAGTTAGAGAATTCGCCTGAAACATTTTAAAAGCAAAATTTTAGTAACATACAGTCAGATATGCAACAGCAAATGAACTAGTCGCGTCGCTTTAAATATGCAACGTGTTGCATCTTTTGAATCGCTGCGATTTTTAGTCGCATGTGCGCGCACTTGTATTTAAAACTGTGTCATATTTTTGCGACGGAACCATCGCGCAATAGAAAATCGTATGTGCGCGCCTGGTCTTATTGCACATGTTGCATATGATGGAGATGCGGATGTTGAGATGGTCGTTGGGAATCTCATGACTGGACCACGTAAGAAATAAACATGTCCAAAGTAAAGTACCATAAGAGTTGCCCCAATTTGCGACAAGCGGTTGACACTCTTTCTTAGACATGTTGACCGAAAAACGATGGATGTCCCATGTGCGTCGTAAGTGTCAGTCCTGCCGGCTCCATAGACGGAGTAATATTAATAGGGAAAAAATAATAGAATAATTTTTATGATTTGAATATTGTCGAAAGAAAGTTTAAGATTATGGATGCTCAATTTGCTCACGATTTTTCTAATAAAACTCAAGCCCACTTAACTCAAGCTATTATATTCATTTTTAAGTAAATTCGGTTAATGGGGTCCTCGACTCTAACTTTTTTATTATTTTAAATGAAAGTTCATTTAATTTTGAAGCAATATATAGTTTTAAAAATTCTTAATTGTCTTTGGTTTAACTGCTTTTGATTTTTAAAGTCAATATGATGTCACGGCAACACTTCTATCTTTCTCTCGCTTCGCACCGGACACTACAGTGGGCTTCGAGAGAAAGATAGTAATAATGTAACGTCACAGTGACACTGAAAGCAAATATCAAATATCTCCTAAAGTAATTATTAAAAAAATGTTTTTTTTTTTATCTTAATCGTTATTTATTGAGTAGTACTTTCAGTACAAAGTGTACATTTTATTATTTTTTTGTTATGGTGGAGGACCCCATTGTAATTTTTGTAATCAAATCCTAAACCCGTAGAACTCTAGCCGTTATACGCAAAATCACTTTGATGGCGAACTAACTCATAAAATTCACTCGCGAAAAATTACATTTATTATTTTATACTCATTTACAGGTAGGCTCACTGTGCTCACGACTTTTGTAAATAATCCTTGTAACTCCAAGAAATATTAATTGTCTTTAATGTCATTTTAAAACTATAAAAAAATATGTATTTCATTTTATTTTTTAAAACATTTTAGTTGAACATTTAATATTTTAAAATATAATTTATTATTATTTAATTTAAAGATTGATAATTACTTTTTATTTGTCATTTATGATTTTAAAATACTATTTATTGAATCTTTTAGATATATAATATTTTTTTATATGAGTTATAATTTATATTAATCATGGATTAAAATATCATTTCTATTTTCTAAATATCAAATAATTTTATGCAAACGTATTTTTAAAAAATCAAAACTAATTTTTACGTACTAATTCCTTAAATTTAGTGTCAATTAATATTTGTATTGGATTTTTTATTAATTTCTCTTGGATTTTGCAAACATAACTATTGAAAACCTTTAGTTTAGTACAATTTTTAAATTTTAATACCAATTCTACTGATGTAGCAACAGAAAATTTTGAGAATTTTTATTTTTGACTAATCAAAACTAATCGTTCAAATCATCAGCTGATGGTGCTGATTTCAGGTCCTTAAGGTGCCAGTTTCCGATGTCGTTTCCTTCTGCATCTTTACGCTGATAAACTTATTTGGAAAGTTTCTTCACTACACTACAGTGCACGGTAATTACTTAGGAGCTAGTTTAGTTGAGAATTTAGCGGCATCTAACAAAAAAAGTTCCGCTAACAAACAGTTTCATCTGCAACTTTTAAATCGCGTCCATGAAAATTGTATGTATGACTTTTTAAGGCTATTTTCAACAGATTTACGTAAATTTCGGTCTTGATATATCTATCTGTACCTAGTTAGTCGGGCTCTTAAAGGTAAACTTTGTTTTATGAAATTTTACAAATTGAGAATTATATAAACTAATTTGAGATTACGCAAATATGGATATGAGTTGAAGAAGAACGGAAGATTAAGATACATCATAGAAAACTCGGCACTGAGATTTTCTAATGCATACTATTATGTCGGCACAAACTTTACGGCTGGACAATAGTTTCCGAGATATGATAGTGAAAAATGAGTTTTTACCTCTGTTATCTCGAAAACTATGAATTACGACTTCGATTAAATAAGACTTTTTGCTTACCTTTGAAAGGTTATCTTAGAGGTGCTTTTGTTTTTCTAACAAATCAAATAATTGTACTAAGTTAAATATTGTGGTGGCCAATATTTAATTTTATAACTTCGTAATTATTAAAAACTGAGAAACATGTTTCATATAAAATTTTTACTGACAGACAAAATTTTGTTCGATCACTATCTTTGTCACTTTTTCTTTGATTCTAATACAAAGTGGCATCTTTCTCGGAAACAGTTGAAGATCAGACCTATGATGATTAAGCTTTTTTATTAATTTTGGTCAGTACTATACAGGAAATTTATTTTAACATGCAACATATGGCGAATCACTTCCATGGTTACTCACTATTGTCAAAAAATGACAGCAATGTAATATTTGTCCATTTTAAAATGCAACATACAAAATTTGTAGTTTTGTATTATTAAAACTAATTTCCAATAAATTAGCCTACATACGATTAACAAATAATCAAAACATGAATGTTGTACATCTTAACAAACTTTAGCTTACAAAAATTCATAACTTTCATGTAATAAATGTTAAAAAATACTCCCAATCACTCTGAGGCAATATTCTAGTCGGTCGTAATAAGAATTGACACCATTTGTGGTGTTTTGGAGGTATCTCCTGTGCTGCAATATTATTTATAACGTTGCATTTTAAAATGGACAAATATTACATTGCTGTCATTTTTTGACAATAGTGAGTAACCATGGAAGTGATGAACCATAATGTTGCATTTTAAAATAAATTCTCTGTATACCCTTAAAGTTTGATCCAAGTTTAGAAACACTCGGCTATAATGTAAAAAGTATGTATTTGAAAATTTCAAAATTTTGTAAGAGGGGGTTTGAAGATACGTATATTTAAAAAAAGTGATATTTATCTAACTTCCGGTTTTCCAATGTATATTATTACCAAACCGAATTCATTGAAGTCGGTTGAACCGTGTAGGCTGTAGGTGTGGCCGAAATTTGCCAATAGGTGTGATTATTGAATATAAATAATTAAGTATAGATATCCTTTGCCGATTAGTATAAAGCTATAAAGGATATAGTACTTAGAATATATTATTGAAAGGCGAGTATCTCTGAAATAAACCATACACACTTATAATATCCATCCACTTACACACAGGACGTCCACGCAAGCGCACATCCTCAATCGTATTGATATAATACGTTTAATTAAAAATGTTCATCCGTTGTTGTCTCTAGATTGCTGAACCATCTCAACTGATTCACTACCACTCTTTTAAAAACATGCACCACGCAAAAATTTGAAATATTTCATTTCTACAGCAGTCAATCTCCTTTTGTGTTTTCCTATTCTTGCCCAGTTTCACTTTCATTAATAAAGCAGGCACTGGTATTCTATTATACACAATTAAGCGAGCATCTCTAGATACCTTCACGTTTAAACATTGTAAATAAGATAGTCTATATCATATGAATATATTGTTTCAGGAGTGAATGTGAAAATTGCAAGTCATTAAGCTTTGAAGATTGTAACGATGAAGAAGGAGACATATTGAACGAAACAATGACATTACAGAGACGACCTGTTGAACAGGGCGAGGAGCATTCTTTTTACCGAACCTCACACACACTGCCAAGCCATACGAAAAAAACTACTAGGTAAGATTTTTATTATTAAACTACCGAGTGATCAGAAATAACTTTCACGTGGCAATACAGTAGGGTCCTATACCATTTTTTTTTATTCTTTTTTTCTGTAAGGACAGAATAAAATAAGAATTTTAGTGCAAACAGACTTAAAAATTTTACGTAATAAGCGAGATATGAATTTTTAAAGTTTAAGAATTTGGTGCGTGACGTAGCAGGTACTGACTAGTGATGGACAAACTGTTAGTTATAGAGGGGACAATTTTTTTCATGTTTGCATAGCTGAAATATTTTTATATAAAAACTTACAAGTTATATTCCCGAAGAAATTATTATTAAGCATAAATAACATAAATAATAAGTATTTTTTTCCTAATAAATTATAGAACATTGAAACAGTTTGACAATATTATGACACAAAGTATGACAGGGGATGGCGCTAGTGTTTGTTTGTTTTGAAGTATCAATGTTTCAAATTTCTGAAATTATTATTAATTTAATTGATATTACAAATTGATTTAATTGTAAATACATTATTATTGTTAATATTACTAGATCACTGAAATATATACTAACTGGAACTCGCATACTCTACCTATCAGCGTACGCTGCACTGAAGCCTCATTGAACAATAATGGCTGGTCCTGTTCGCGCACGTTCCTGCCGAACCGAACCTAGCCGAATAACTCGTATCATAGCTGATCGCTTTTTTTATGTTATGCTTCATTTATTTAAACCTGCGCCACACGAAATAATTTCCGTCTACTCACGAACTGCCTCGATGTTTGCCGACTACTCCAGCAGCAGGCTTTCAATATGCCTTCACTGTCATGGTTCGTACGCGCATTCCAGTTAGTAATTGGGGAAGTTTAGCGATTTTTTTTTTTTTTTTATTCCATGGAAAATGACTTGAAAAATGATGTAACATGTTTTATTTTTTTCAAAAATGCCCAGATTTTCCGAAAAAGCCGATTTTAAGCTGTGATGACGTCGGTAGAGGCTTGGCGCAACGTATGTCGACTTATACACTGACGGACGCGGTTGCGGTTACCAGTTAAGCGCTTTTACGCTTTGTTACGACCTACGTTCAAGTGGTTCGATTTCACAGTTCTGTCTGAGTTTGCGCATAACTGACTTGTGACGTACTTAAAGTTTATCCAAAAAATATTAATTAGAAATAAATAGAGCAATAATTTTAATTTTTAATATCAATTTCAGCAGTCATTTGTGTTCTATTTGTGAGAAAATAGTATGTTATGTAGAATTTTTGCCATGCTAAACTTCCCCATTAAACAAATTCATCAAACACAAAATTGTTAAATTTTTTGTTAGGTTATACATCAACGTGACAGCTCATAATATTTTAAAGGTGACCGCAGAAGACGTGCGAATCTCCTTTTTAAAATCAGGCGACCAATCAAATTTTTAAGACCTAACGCGTTATACCCAATTAGTAATCAAATCGCTTGTAGTTTGCGACCTAATCAATATTTAAATAAAAAAAAATCACTAATCCTTATTAATTTATGTATATTTTAATCTTCTTATTTAAGATAAATAAAATTTGACTTTGGTAAAGTACCCTATTCTGGGATCTTTTTTTAGAATCAATAGAATTTGTTTGGGGCCTGACAGCTAATAGGATTTTGATACATTATTGCTCTGTGGGTAATGTTAAGAAATAAAAGAATATCAAAATATAAAAGTGTCATATACCAATGTAATAAAAAAATGTAAATGTACTCAAATTTAAATTTTCAAGTGTCACTGTCAACAACAGGAAATAAATTTATGCGTCAGTCTTACCAATTTCAAGTAATTTTTTTATGTCTAACTGAAACAGTTATTTCTGATCACTTTGTGTATGAACAAGATAGAAATGATTATAAATATTTTTTTGTTTAAATTTTAAAATTGAAAACAAATTTGTTCAATCACTTATGTTGTAATTATGTTGTTTTGTTACAGATCAGTGCCATTAAATATTCAGCGTGAGAGTTGGTTTATGGCGATGCAAGAAATGACGAGCAGTTCTGAATCAGACTGAGTATAATGCAATTTTATCAATTGTGCCATTCTTTGTGTCCATGTTTTAGTAGTGTAGTTCTACATTAAGATTAAGAGACGTATGTTTCAATTTTTAATGCTATTATTTGTGTATCATTTTCAGCCCGTCATTAATAGTGTGACATTTTTCATATCTAGGTGTATTTTCGTTAGAGAAATGAAGCATATTTTTTTTATAATTGATAAATTCTTAAAAAATCTGACCTCGTCGTAGTTTTATTATAAAGTGTTATTGAAATAATAGTACGAATAATTTTATTTTTAAATATCGTACAGCAGCGTTCTCAAAATTTGGTTTATACGTCCCTTTTAACCTGGATAAATTTATCCTTTTTCCCTACGTTAATTACTTACTACTTACTCGTATATGTAAATCTAGATTATGGCTTATATGGAACGAAAATTGGTCAAGAGATGCCAGGAACGTGTAAAAACAACTTAAAAATTAAAATTTAAACCGTGAAACGATTTCCTGGGGTATACAACATTTGAAGAGAACGATCTGAAATTTTCAGGAGAAAAGATAATAAAGAAGGATACAGTATATTGCTATTCAACGTTTTCTTAATTATTTCCATTTCTAATATAAGATTCAAGAAGAAAAGCTTTGATTTCATAAATAACATTTTTAACAATATCTCGTCAAATTGCCATTTAATTAAATACTTTCAAATGAAGACATGCATTTCTTGGTTCATAGCTTACTCCGAGTTTTTTTGAACACACTGTATAATAAATATACTGATTGCGTTTTAACATTTTTTATTTTTATATATAAATATTTTTCCTTTTTTATATTCATAAAAAATGAAAAACATGATTTAATTTATTTACAAAATAGAATTAATCTTAAAACTAATTACACATTTAAAAATCAAATAAGTTTTGTTAACTTGAACCGCATAGTTGCTTTATTGTCGTGTGTATTTAAATTTCTTTTTCTGGCATGAGCCGTGGCTCTAATGTCTGAATATTACCCTATGAAAATAATCGATATGTAAGTACATATTTCGAGAACTATATTCTCATCAGTTGATGAGATTCCACAAAAATTGAACGAGTATGCCACTGTCTGCACGATACAACTTTAAAAAGAAAGAGATAGAAATACCTCCAAAGATAAAGACATTATACAAGAGAAACCACGGCCCGTTTCCTATCCATTCCGTTATAGAGATCACTGGTATAGTAGGATAACGTGAGTCGTGAGAGAGAGTATATGAACGTCAATCAGACCGGGGATATAAAATAAGTAAAATTATAAGCAATAAATAAATAAAAAAATATATCAGGGCATATTACCCATTACTTAGTGTGCCAGAAACTACAATACATGTAGATATCGGCAAGGCGTTAACTCACTGGCACTCATAGCTGGTGTGGAGAGTGCACCACAGGGATCATTTTGTGCGATTAAAAGTCTGCACTGGCCGGGATCGAACCCGGGTCACCAGATTGGCAGACACTATACGCGCACGGCCACACGACCCCACAAAAAAAAAATTGGGAAACAATTAACAAATCAATAAATATTACATTAAAATTATATAAAAAAAAGAATCAAAACATGTTACACTTGTACGATAATCAGCTTGTCATGAATAATAAGAATATTAAAGTAACAGATAACAGTAATAAAGATACAGGAAAACAGAATAATAAAAAAGAAAGAAACAATAATTTTTTTCTGCGAAATTAAGTAAAAATTGGAGCATGTTTCCATATCGCTAAATTACCCATTTGTAACGAGATGGAAATGGAAAGATTGATTTGAAATAAAGAAAAATACATTCGCTGAAAATAGTAAAAAAAATTTAAGATAAAATAAATAAGAGACGAAATAAGGGTGTTAAATCAGAGATTTAGAAGAAACCACTTCGTATGCAGTCTGAGCTTGTGCGATTCGGCATTTTTGCTGTTTGAAAAATAAATATAGATAAATAAGATAAAACAAAATCTCTGCAGTAGTACTCATTGCTACTATACAGTATGATAAAAATCCAATAGTGATAAAAAAAAAATTGAGCGTCACCATTGGAAAGAAAATGACATAACTGGAAATTATTTGAAAAAAAAAAAAAAAAACTGCAAAAATACAGTTTTTAATTTTTCCTATATCTAGTGGCCTACGCAATTTTTCAGAATAACAAACACACCAGTAAAATGGCCTACTAATGAAGCAACATTTAAACAACTTATCCTACCTATATCTATACAGGGAACGTTATTTGGGAAAATGTTATTTTATTGCAAAACTCCCTAATCCTATTTTACAGAAGAAAAACCCCATAGTTTGAGAAACGCTGCCGTACACCATGTTATAACATAAAATGAATAAAATTGAAACATTTTGAATTTCAGTAATTTATTTTCTTTAAATTGCGATAAATTATAATTTTCAATGAAGATATGAAGAAGCGATTTCAGCAAAACTTTCAGGTTTCATGTTAGTAGTGCTCGGTAATATATATGTATGTATGTGTGTGTGTAAACACGAGTATCAAGACTAAAAGACTAATGATTACAACTTACAACAAAGTTATATGAATGAATTTTACTAAACAAAAACATTTGGTTCTACAGTCGTCCCTGCCTCTGTGTGATTTTATTTTTTTATATTTCATTAGTTTTTGTAAGATAACATGCTTGCTGATTTCTTGTGTCGACTAGATTTTATTACCACAGCTTAAATTTCATGTACAGTACATCCATTCAACGAAGTTCTCTTCGTCAAAAATCTGTCTCCGGATCGTTAGCGGGTTTTTGACATTAATTTCATAGTTTGTTTTAAACAAAAATCATGTAGGTGAATTTTACCTAATCAGGTATGGACCAAGGTATTTCTGATATAGATTGACGGCAATTGTTCAACTAAGTTCGCTTGTAACAATCAGATCATCTTCATATCATTTTGTAACTTTTCTTCGATTATTTTTTATTGTATTGTATTAGATATTTATGACTACAGTTGTTTTCGAAACTCGTTACTTTCTTACAAATAGGCATTTTTATTTTTTGCTAATATTCTTTTTTACTTTCTGTGCAAATGTCAATTTTCCTTCCATTTAGGAAGGTTATATTTGATCTTATTCATTCAGATATTTTCGATTCTCAGCAGTGCGAGTCTGTGATGATAATTTATACCAAAAATTTTTAGTGACGCTTAGAGTATTAGCTTTACAATTTTTAGTAATGGGGTATGTGATGTGACCATAATGGAATCTCAATATATGGGTCATAAAATATATAAACTAACCCTATAGTTTCTCATTATAATAATAAAAATTAAATATAGTTTCCAAATAATAAAGTTATTTGCAATTGAATGTTTTGGAAAGGGTATACGCTGACGTGAGCGTGTTCAGGGATTTACATCTATCCCTTCTCCAGAACTTTAAATATATATATATATATATATATATATATATATATATATATATATATATATATATATATATATATATATATATATTTTATTGTTTTGTCTAAGATCATATTATGTAAAAATCAAAATTTAGTCACATATCCCATTGCATTAATGTGGAACTCACAAATCTTAGTTTATCTTGAAGTTTTGTAAATATTATTTCGACACTGTTTACTAATGTCTTTTTGTGTACAAAATCCAGTTACCCGTACCTACTTCAATCAAATCAAATTTTACAATTTTAGTCGCCCATACAATTAATTAGAACATACGTAGAGGCACTAGCAACAAAACAATAAATTCTATAATACAAATTTTGTCGTGATAAATTTGAAATTACAGTTAAAATATGCATCGTTTTAAATTTCTCTGCGTAATGGCGTAGTAGAATGACATCAGCATTTGACATTAGTATGACGGAACTCTGGTAGATGACGAAATGATAGTACATGAATTATTTAAACAGTTTGGTGTAAAACAGTATTTTGTACGAGTCGAGTAGCCCTCATTTCAAAAATTTACAATTAAAATGATATTCTAGTATAATCTTTTAACTCAAAAAGCTAGAAATGCATTGAAAATAACAACTTGACAAGTTTGTGTTTCTTCATTTACTACTCGGATGCTATCTAGTGGTATTACCAGTACTATTGCAAATGTCTATGTCGTTAATAAAAAAAATACCCTACATACATTCCTCGGATAATTTGATATTATTTTTACAATGATAATTTAGATCTATATAAAACGATGATCCCTATTTGGTGTAAATTATAACCTTTTTTTCAGTTTACCCTCTTGTGTTACCAAGGTTTTCCGGACGATTTCTGCTGATATAATTCCTGGAGAAATTTCCATTCGAAACCTGTCCCTCTTTCCCCGTGAATGGAAATGAACAGATGAGTGTATTTTGGACAGGGCCATCTTTTTATTGTTTAACTTTTATTATATTGTTTATATACATATATTTGATTGTATTGTTTTGTATTTTTTTTATAAAGGCACTAGTAAACAGTGTCAAAACTTTGAAATAAAAATATTTATACAACGTAAAAAAAAAACATTTTTTTTTTTTTTTGTAATTACTAATGAGTTTTGAAAAGTTAATTCCAACTACAGGGTTTTTAATTAACCTGCCCTACATAGGTATGTGCAATACGTTATGACACTTTTTCATGCTCTTTTGAATGGCATAACTATTTTTTTTTTTATCTCTATTAGACTTCGTCATGTAGGCATAGGCAATTCCATATTTAAAACGAAATTTGAAAAATATTTCAAGTATGTTAAAAATATTAACGAAAATGAAGAAAATAAACCTAAAAATGAATAAATTATAATACCTGACTCATGATTTCATTTGTTCAATTATTACATTTTTAATTTAGTAATTGTTTCATTTTTGCTGTTTCAAACAAGTGAACGTAGATAAGTTAAAAAAAATATCTTTGCAATTGTATGGCGTCCATATAAAATTAAAACTTTGGCGTGAGGGGTCATAACTCGAAACAGTGATAAAAAATGAGCATCGCCATTTGAAAGAGCATAAAAAAGTGCCCTAAAGAGGTGCAAACCTAAATCCAGTGTTATTTCACACTTGGAAGTTATTCGCAAAAATAAAAAAAAACTACAAAATTTACATTGTCCCCTATATCTAATGTTCTGTTATAGCTGTCGAGATCCCCAGGGTTTGTTAATTGGGATATTCTTTTTATCGGGTCCTAATATTTTACGAGAGTAAAAGAAATAATGTAAGTCAAAATATTTAAGTTTAGAGATTGACTCTGGTAATGGTTACAGTTTGCATCGAGTACCTATAGCACCGAAAAGCCGCCAGATGCCAGGTCAATAATACCCATTCAATACAGCTTAGTTGCTTAGTAAGAGTAGCTGTGTGCTTCAGTTGTGCGAGTTGCGCAAAAGATGACATGAGAGAGAGTACAAATGAAAATTAGGGAAAGTAGTGCAAAAAATTGAAAGGGAGCTTTCACACAAAATTAATGTGATGGCAGTAGTGTTCCAGTCCCAAATATTTTAATATTTAGAAGTTCAAAGTGCATGCAAAACTAGACACTGTTATGAGACAAGTTTGGTTTGTTGTTGTTGCGCGCATCACTGTGCATGTGACGCACATGCGTATTGTGTCATTTCACACGTGAGTTTCAAATATCAAAACATTTGTGGATTGTTTGCTGCTTTTACTACTGTTTTATTACTGTAGTTCTTTAATACAGCATTTTAAAATTTTATATAGGTTATTTTCAAGCGCCAATAAGTATCTGACATTTTAACGTTAAACGTATGGCGGGGGTAAAAAAATTTGCTTTGGGTCTGGAACACTAGCGCCAGTGAAAACTCCTATTAAACGTACATATTAGAAGAACTTAAAATTTTGCCCAACCTTCAAGCGCACAGCTATTCTTGCCGAACTGTACTGTTTTTAACAGCAGTCCATCTAATGTAGGTTATAGTAATTTAATTTCTTATTGTTAGGTATACTAAATAAAATAGCTAATTTAACTTAATCTATTAAAACATAATCTATCTTGACCTGAACCTGACGCTGCCATTAATATGTATATTAAATATTTTGTCAAACTTTTTAAAATTTGTGCTATCGCTGTAATAGACACAATGGTGAGAGTTATTATTGATTTGAGGGCTTTTTGATGATTTGATTTTTCGATGCTACGGTTTTTCAAAGGAATGGTTGTCGACTACACGACATACTCCGTCTACAGACTGGACGAAATAATATTGCGTGTCCAGTTGGACGCTGGACGCACCCCCACCAAAAAATATTGTCTCCTACAAATTTTAGGTCTAAGGAGCTGAAAGACATTCTTGTTCGATTTCGTCATTCAAGTTATTTGTTTATATTCAACGAATTATTTTTATTTTTGGTTGTACATATTTGTAAATAGTGAACTGAAATATAGGTATATACAAACAGTTAAATCATCATTTCATGCCTTACAGTGGTCCTTTGATCCATTCCACACACCCTGGTGCCTCAATCAAGAACACCGCATTTTTCATTAATAACTACGGTTATCGCCAACAACAATCAGTAACAGCAGCATCGCATACGCATTGCTAATGGTAGTGTTGTAAAAAATACTTGAAAAAATATATCTCAAATAGAAAATAAAATAAAAGTATTTTTTCTACTCCCATGCGTGAAGTGAGTACTTCACGTATCAATTTTTATGTGTGAAGTTCGAGTTTTTGCACACGGTGCGTGAAGTGCTACTTCACGCACAGTGTGCGTGAAGTAACATTTCACACACCGTTCATTATTTTAAATATTACAAACTGAATTGTATTTTAATAAAACAGAGCTGTTAAACACCTGTAACGTTGGTAACCATGGTTACACAAGTCGATAATACAGAGGCTTTACATTAAAAGAATGACAATGTGAAGAAAAAAAATATTTTATTGCAAGGTCGTAGAAAAAGTATAGTATGTAACACATGTGTGAAGCCTATTTTACATTCGGGTGGTTTGCAACACTCGCCTTCGGCTCGTGTCGCAATCTCCACCCTCATGTAAAAATGTCAGCTTCACACACTTGCCACATAATATACTATTTTCTACTCCCGTGCGCGAAGTTGAGTACTTCACGTATCAATTTTTATGTGTGCAGTTTTATTTTTTGCTCACTGTGCGTGAAGTAACATTTCACGCACCGTTCATTATTTTAAATATTACAAACTGAATTGTATTTTAATAAAACAAAGCTGTTAAGTACCCGTAACGTTGGTAACGATGGTTACACAAGTCGATAATACAGAGGCTTTACGTTAAAAGAAAGAATATATTTTATTGTAAGGTCGTAGAAAAAGTATAGTATGTAACACGTGTGTGGAGCCTATTTTACATTCGGGTGGTTTGCAATACTCGCCTTCGGCTCGTGTCGCAATCTCCACCCTCATGTAAAATTTCAGCTTCACACACTTGCCACATAATATACTATGTATATATGTTTGGTAAAATACAATTATTTGCATTTTTAATATTTTGGGCTAATAATTCCTCTCTAAATCAATAGCGCTAAAAGCACAACTCCAGCTCTGCGTATGCAAAAACAGCTATGTGCATATTACACAATTTGCAAACAAGATTAACTAACTGTGCATGATAAATAAACAAAAACACTCATAAGAAAAACCTGTGTAGAATACAATTTTTAAAAACGTTTTTTGTCATTTCTAAAAAACTTAACTGAGAACACTTAGCGCTTTTTGGTAGAGCAGCGACGATATATTTCAAGATCATTTATGTCCTCGAAGAAAAACTTATATTCGTGACGTCACATTTATTTTTCAAACTTCGGGAGACCCTAACTCATTTATTAAAAGGAATTTTCTACCAGATTTTCACCAATAGTATTAGTTTTACTTATATTTTTAGATGAAATTATAAAAAAAATGGTGGAATCCCCCATTATTGTAATTTATATCGTTTGTGAGAATAGAACTGATAGGTACTATCACCATCCTGGTTTATCATATAAATACCTAATAAAAAAGCTAATGCACCGTATTTAGCAGTGTAATAGGTATTTCACGTAAGTAAAAATTAACAATTTTGGTTATATTTTGAAATATTTTTGAATAAAATAGTATGGTTTTGTATTGATTGTCGATTTAAAATATTTTGTTAGAAAATTTTCTAATTATCAACAAACATTTTAATTGAACAATAAATCTTTCATTTTAATGTGAGTTTATTTTTACGATACATTAATTTGTACGGCTGTTTTAAAATGTTAAAAAATATGTATATAAATTAAAGAAACACAAATTCAGTAACAATTTTTTTTAATTTTGTAGAAGAACAATGGGCAACATTACAATGAACGATATAAAATTTTTAAATATGATACAAGAACATTTGAAACACAAACGAAAAGAGCATTTAAACTATATTTATTTATATAGAGGGTTGACAGGTTTTTCTTCCTCTATTTTTCGATGTATAGGCAAACCTAAAAAATTAAAAATTATGAATTACACAAGATTTTTTTTAATGTAGTGTGTTTCAGAATAGTGTAGAATGACTCAAGTTGACTCTCATAGCGATAGCAGGCGATTTGAAAAGTTTATAAAGGTTAGAAAAGAAAAACCGTACTCGTTTTATCTAACAAATTAAATTAATTGATTGGTTGTGATTCTGATGCCCGAATTCGAATGCATCTCGGATAACTCACGTCACAAAGCCACACTACCAAAATGGCGGCTAGTTAGTTAGAAAAATGATTATTTTCTACTTCGATTGTTTAGAAAGAGAATTTCTCGTTGAAACTACCCTGCTCATCACTAGTGAAGTCATTTCAATTTATCATATTTTAAAACAAACTATACTACCTTCCCCAAGTTCGTCAACAGGAATTGTTTGCGTGGCGACAGTCTTTACTACGATGATATCAGTTTCAGTTTCCATATTTCGTTGTTGAGTTTGTACAGGTTTCTTTAGGAAGAAAATGAACAAATATCTTAAGAGGAAGAACGCTATATAAAGTATCATTATATCCCGAACTGCTTCTTTCACTATTTCTCCAAAAGGTTTGATCTAAAAATTGATAAATGTTTTTATTAATAAAATAATTGTAAAGATATTATTTGTAACTCACGAAAACCAGGGGTGTCTCCATATAATATCTATCGTAGAAATAGTTGATGAAGTCCATTTTATTAATTAGTATTAGTTTGGCAATAAACTTATCATGCAAAGGAATGAAGTATCAAGTTTGTCGAAGACAAAAGACAACGGAAGCGGAAACATTGGATTTATATACACATATGAGTGTTACACAGTACTGACAACTTTAATGTTGGCACCAGACTTTGCCCTAGCAAAAGCACTATAAATTTTTCAAATGAAAACTTTACATTACATAAAACTATTTTTATAAAATTTGTTGGTTATGTAACAATAAAAAAATATTCTGCTTTTAATAAGAACAGAATTATGTAAAACTTGCAAAAATTAACTTTTATTGTGACCTGTTCAGCAATGTTGGTGATAAGTATGTTTTGAGCGGGAAATTTAAATCGTTTTTTGTAACGCTTTTTCTTGCTTTGAGGTTATTTTGTTTTCTTCAGGAATTTGAGTGTTTCCAATACAAATTTATGGCTTAAATACAGGTTGTGCAAACTTTTTATTATAAATTTGGTAATTGGGTTTTTTTGTATACTTAGGATTTCGATATCTATATACTACTCAATCTTTCAAAGTTTCAGTTAATTTTCTTGAATATAATTCAATTTTTTTGATTATATTAATTTAAAAATATAGCAATAAAAGTATAACAAGAAATTGTACTCTCCCATCTTAAAACACCAATAGATTATTATCAATTTGGACATGAGAACATGAGGCTACGTTCTAAAATTGTATGTCAACCAAATACTTTCGTTTCTTCAAATTCATACAAGAAAAAAAAAGCAAAATTAGACTTACATCACAAATTTATTTCAATTCTTGAAATATTCTTAAACATTACAGATACAGGAACATAAATTTGATTCAAATTCTGAATCATTACAAACTCAAAAAATGTTGCCATTCATGAAAAATTATGGTAACAAACAAAAACAAATTTGCTTCATATACTGCAGTATCACAACGATATTGATAAACAACTAAATATTTTTACACTTGCTGGACATTTTAAAAGTTTTAGTTAAATGCAAAAAATCACAGCTCGAAATCTTCGCCTTCATCTTGTTCATCTTCTTCGGTGATGGCTTCATCCTCAGATTTATAGTTAACAACTGAAAAATATATAAACATTTCATTTCAAGGCAATAAAGCAATTTTACTTTCAATAAACTCACGGTGTGCGTAACGACGAAATGTGGCTTGGATTGATTGAATCATCCTATAGAAAAAGTATATGAAATAAATTATTATGAAGGCGAAAACAATCATTAATGTGGTACTCATTATGATTTTATTTGATAATTAATTTCTTAAAAGAGCTGTTTTTGTCGTACTTTTCTTCTGAGTTAACGAGACCACGAATGACACAAAGGAAGAATAATACCAACATAAGAAGCAGACACGTGTTAAAGAAATGCGATGTTGCAAACTTTCTAATGTATGGCGCTAAAATTGAAAATTATAATATTCTCATACATTTGAAATGCAAAATTAGTTTAATTTTACAACTACGAACCCAGAATCATAATAGTTAGGCCTGTTTACATTTTCAACAAATTATAAAACCTGCACAAACGGTGGGATATTTCTGTAAAATTCTTGCAACTACTTTAAATATGGGTAGTCTTAAAACTTACAAAAACCGTAGATCAAATGACGATTAATAATTGTTTGACCGACATTTAAGCATCATTTTCTAGTCTAGATTTATCTTCTACCGAGACCCTTTACTTTTAGTCCAATAAAAAACAAATTCGTAAAAGTCTAGTGTGTATAGTAAAACCTACCTAGCAAGACATGTGGGACAATACTCTAAAGAAAAGA
Source organism: Ophonus ardosiacus (assembly GCA_943142095.1). Classification (NCBI taxonomy): domain Eukaryota; kingdom Metazoa; phylum Arthropoda; class Insecta; order Coleoptera; family Carabidae; genus Ophonus; species Ophonus ardosiacus. The sequence goes on along the minus strand of OW964833.1, from coordinate 42,021,668 downwards.
ATGTATAGTGCTTTTCGACATAATGCCTAAAAGAATAAAAGCTGTTATTACTAATAATTCAACATTACAACTTGAATAACATATTCAGTTTTTGTAAGTGTAAATCTGTACTTTAAACCAGTCGAAAGAGATTTGTAATAATTTGTTGAAAATATAAAGTGGTTGAACTATTATTTGTTTGGGCTCGTATATACCTAAAAAATTAATTAGTATGCAAACGTTTATTGTATATAGTTTTGTTTTGTCTATAAATTTAATTATAAATTGATTGTTATATTATACAATGGGGTCCTCCACTCAATTTTTTTTTATTATTTTAAAAGAAAATTAGTTTAATTTTGAAATAATTAGTAGTATTAAAATTTCTTAATTGTCATTAGTTTAACTGCATTTGATTTTCAATGTCAGTATGACGTCACGGCGGCACTACTATCTTTCTCTCGCTCCACACCAGACTCTACTGTAAGCTGCGAGAGAAAGATAGCAATTGGCGATTCAAATTAACTTTTCCCGCCATTATATATCAGTGTTGTGACGTCACAACACTGTACGAGCTGTCAATCTGTCACTGATATAATGAATTTTACGCTTTTTGAAAAAAATTAAAAACATGAAACTTGTGTTACAAGAAAGGAAATAATATATTTTAGATATTTTTTAGTTCAAACTTTGTCCACCAGGTAGAGCTTGCTTAACTTGAATCGCGAATAGTGTGACGTCACAGTGACACTGAAAACAAATATCAAATGTCTCCTAAAGTAATTATTAGAAAAATGTTTTTTTTTTATCTTATTCGTTATTTATTGAGTAGTAGTACTTTAAGTACAAAGTGTACATTTTATAATTTTTTGTTATGGTGGAGGACCCCATTTCAAACTTGTAGCTATAACAATGCATTGTGTGTTAGAGAGCGTAGTTGTTGTGATATTGTACAACAGCCTTTTCACTGTTTGTGTGTAAAGCGGCCTTAATCCAGTAATCTAACATAGAGGGCCACAGCGACATCCGCAAGGAAGTGGTTGTTGCAAAACATGTGCTTGATATGTGTGCGCACATATTGTTGTCAATTATTAATAAAGTGATATTTATTTATTAAAATATAAAACACAACATGGCGCAGTCGTAAACTAACTGCTTAAAAGCGATAGAAACAAAGTGTGGTTGTGAAATATAAGACACAAATAAAATTTAAAGATATAACAAGAAAATGGAGTCCATGATAAGGCAATCAAACCCAATGTTAATAAGTGGTGATCTAGCTGTGAACTGGAAGAAATTCAAAAACGAATATACAATATACATAATAGCAACAAATGGGAAAAGTTTACCACTAGAAAGACAAGCGGCTCTTTTGTTACATCTAATGGGTGAGGATGCATAAGGTATTTTTGAGTATTTCATTCTAAAAACTAATGTTAGTATTGAGAGACACGAAAATGGCTGCTAACTGTGAATTTGGGATCCTTGAAGAGTTACTTCAAGATAGAATACTATGTGACATCGCAGACTCCAGAGTGAAGAATAGACTATTAAGAGAAGACAACCTAGACCTAAAGAAGACGATAAATATATGTAAAGCAGCAGAAGAATCTACTAAACACAACAAGAAACACATGTCCATAGCATCAATCATCGCAGACTCCAGAGTGAAGAATAGACTATTAAGAGAAGACAACCTAGACCTAAAGAAAACGATAAATATATGTAAAGCAGCAGAAGAATCTACTAAACACAACAAGAAACACATGTCCATAGCATCAATGGAAAAGTACGGGAAGAGTTCGTATCGAAGGCAGCAACTTCGAGAACAGTAATCAAGTTCAAATGCTGGTCAATGGGGCGAAGAACAATCTTCAGCTACAGTCACTCAGGGTAGAAAAGGTGAAAAAACCATCTACAACAGAGGTAAAGGTAATAGGAATTGTGGTAAATGTGGGTATAGACATGAATATGGTAACTGTAAAGCTTTTGGTGATGTAATAAATGTAAAAAGAAAAATCCTTATGCCCGAATGTGTAAAAGTTCTAATACCCATATAGTTAGCAGTAATGAGTAAGAAAATGATAATTTAAACGATTTTACGAGTTATCTGTTGTAAATACAGTTAATGGGAGCAGGCGGGCAAAGCTCGACGTTGATAGCAGCATCCTAGCTATGAACTGTTGCCGCCGATAATTTTGAATTACTTCACTGACAATTACAATTTTTTATTGTGATTCTGACGTAAAAGTACAATTATAAAGTCAAATCCACATGAAACAATGTTAATTATTATAATTTTTACCAGTATCTGTCACTTTTAATACCGGATTCTCCAATGGGGTCCTCCAATCTTTTTTTTATTATTTTGAATGTAAATTCATTTAATTTTAAAGCAAGTAGTATTAAAAAGTTTTTAGTTTCACTGCATTTGTTTTTTAGCAAAACCATTGCTATCTTTCTTGCACCAGTTTTTATAGTAGACTGAGCGAGGCAGATAGCAATACTGTGACACTGAAATCAAATTAAAATATCTTGCAAAATATTTATTAAAAATAATGTTTTTTATCTTAATCCTTATTTATTGAGTAGTACTTTAAGTATAAAGAGTACTTTTTATTATTTTTTCTACAGTCTATATACAAAGTAGGCATTTGCGCTCGCTTTTGTCAACGCAAAATGTCACTTTGCCAGTCCTGCGCGACAAAGAAAAAACGCTCGCTGTCCGAATTTCTAACTATAAAATGCATCTCTACAAGTCAATCTGACTTATGATTGCTCTGTCGGTATATTACGTAACCAAAAAAAAATGCCGTACTGCTTAAAAGCTGTTTAAAACTGTCAAATCGATTTCTGGTGACTTAAAAATTGTCAAAGATGTCAAATTCTCCCAACAAATCTTCTTTTAGAATGTTTTAAAACTAATTGCGAAGAGGCTTAAAAGCTGTTTTAAACTGTCAAATTGATTTCTGGTGACTTAAAAACTGTCAAAGCTGTCAAAATCTCCCAACAAATCTTCTTTTGGAATGTTTTAAAACTAATTTCTGGGAGACTTAAAAGCTGTTGAGAAATGTCACTTGTCTACATTCTTAATGGCAACGTTTAGTCAGGACTGCTTTGCCGGTATATTACATAACCAAAAAAAATGCCGCACCTCTGTGTAAAGGAATACAAAAATAAAATAGGGCATTCATTTAATAAAACGGAAGTAAAAAGTGCTTAGATTGCAATATAGCAATAGTTCAAGAAGAATGGAAAATAACGATTAATTAAAATTAAAAAATATAATAGTTATTTATTGAGTAGTACTGTAAATACAAAGTGTACATTTTATTATTTTTTGTTATGGTGGACGACCCCATTGTGGCGACTGTAGAAAAAAATCTTGTGTGTTTTGAGCGCAAATGGACATTGTCAATTTCGAGGGAACCTCTCATTCTACAATGTCCCATTTTGCGCTATTAATACACAAATAGCTATTTTGTTACGGTGGAGGACCACATTATGAGTACTTTGGGCTAGCGTGCGCATATTAAAGTGCACATATTTTATTACATAGTTCTGGAAAGTTCACAGCTAGGGTGGCTATAGTTACTCTATGTCACCACCGCCTGCTCCCATTGTAATAAAAAAAATTGGTATGTTGAAATCATAATTAATAGTGATGTAAGTTTAAAATGTAAGTTAGATACAGATTCACAAATAAATGTAATGCCTGTATATATATATATACAGAGTGTAAATTTTAAAACGGGTCATAGGGCTATAACATAGAAAAACAGTTTTTTAGACGCCAAAAGTTTCTATATTAATTTATTGAAAAAACAATTGGTGCTTATTATAAAGAAATATCAAACACATTACATTTCTATTTCATATAAACCCAGAAAATAAATTAAAAAAATTGTACAATTAACAAAAAATATCATTAGCCATGAAACTGACAGTAATAAAACATTGTCATTTTTACTAACATGATAGGGGACAATTAAAAATTAAAATTATTAATTTATGAACTTATACAAAATAAAGAAAACACTAGGATATTTATTTAAGAAACAATTACTATTTATTGTAATACTTATTTGCAAATTAAAGATGATCTACATGTAATAAGAAATGAACAACCATATTCTAATTTGTAATTTTTCTTCATGGGACAAATTATTCATGATTTCTTAATAAAACGAAAATAAAAATATTTAACAAATAACGTGCAGAAAACGTTTATTAATGAGCGTTTTATGTCAACAATTGTTTTGTTTTGTTTCTGTCAGTTCCACGGCTAATGATTTTTTTTGTTAATTGTACAAATTTTTAAATTTATTTTCTGGCTTTATATGAAACAGAAATGTAATGTGTTTGGTATAAAAAAATTCGTAATTTTTTTCTTTATAATATGCACTAATTCTTTTTTCAATAAATTATTATAGAAACTTTTGGCGTCTAAAAAACTGTTTTTCTATGTTAAAGCCCTATGACCTGTTTTAAAATTTACACCCTGCATATATATATATATAGAAGATTTATTAAAAAATGTATTACAGCTTTTAGGGTTGACTATTTGTTAGAAACTGAATGAGAAAACATTATTGAGTCTCAGAAAAATATCAACTGTTCAATAACAGATTCTAACATGTTGTCAATTACTTAGTGTAATGGTAGCAATATTTATGATAATATTAATAATTCTGTTAATACTAAATATGATGGTAATGTCACATTAGTACATGTGACTGATACTAATGTAGTTCCTAATAACAATAGTAATCATTCTAATTCAAAACGTAGCCAAAGATCTACTAAAACACATTACCTGAAAGATGATTATGCTAAGTAATATGTATTTAAAGTTGAATTTATTGTTAATACATTTAATTTAAAAGAAGGGGGATGTGGATATTGTACAACAGCCTTTACAGTTATGTGTAAAGCTGCCTTAATTTTGTATTCTTCTTTAGCTATTACTTCAGTCTAATATAAGCATTTTTTACTTTCGATTTTATAAATGCATATTCTGTTTTATTTCTGTATTCCTTTACACAGCAGTGTGGCATTTTGTTTGGTTATGTAATATACGGAAAGAGCAGTCATATGTTATGTCAGATTGACGTAGAGGTGGTAAATGTGTAAGTAACTACAGCGCCATTAGTTCCTGACTAAACGTTTCCATTATAAATGTAGACAAGTGACATTTCTCAACATTTTATAGTTAGAAATTCTGATAGCGAGCGTTTTTTCTACTTTATCGCACATGAGCGCCAAAGTGACATTTTGCGTTGATAAAAGCGAGCGCAAATGTCTACTTTGTACATAGACTGTAGAAAAATATATTTATAAGTCTTTCAAACAAACATTTTAATCGAATGTCAATACAAAACTTTCTTTTTAATAGTTTAATTTTTTGTTTGTTTAACTTATATGATTGTTGATATTTTCAAAACTAACGTAAAAAGTAAAGTTTCATCCATCTAATAAACAGAATTGAATCAATTCAAAACAAATTCATTAAGCTTTTCTCTTACAGGTTTCCAAATTATACATTATGCCTACTACCACTCATGAAAAGGAGAATTTGAAATGATTTAATCTTTTTATGTAAAATGTTTAATAATGTAATTAAGGCATGACATTAGGATCTATGCACATGTTATATGTACCATTTCAAAGTACAAATTCAGCGTCTAATTACCCTATGAATATAGTATTAAGTTTATTGTAGGTACTTCTAAATTTATTTAAAAAACTCATTACAAACTTATTGTAAATAAGTATGATAACAGACTCATATTATTTTCTCTATTATATATTGCTACTATTAAGATTTTTTTTACATTATTAATTGTATTTATAGTGCACAAAGTAATATTTATATGAATGAATTAAACTGAAGCTTTATTTTCACAACATGAATTAAAACGATGGTTTATTTCTGTGATACTTGTATTAAATTGATTGTTTAATTCTACGATACATGAATCAATATGACTGTTGATAATTATAAAATAGTAAATTTAATTAGCACAGTGGTATTTTTACATCCAGAACTATTTGCTATTCGGCCATTCTTTCACAGATCACCTTTGTAAGGTTTTTACAGATAGTATATGTTTGTAATATTAAACATAATAAATATTTACTCACATAACAGTTTCCAAAAGTTGTAAACTATTATTTGATAAAAGTTTAATTTTGTTTGATATTACAAAGGTGATCGGTGGAGTCTTCTGTGGAAGAATGACCGAATTGCAAATATTTCTTGAAATAGTCACAACGACGCTAATTAAATTGACTGTTTCAAAATTATCAACAATCACATTAAATCATGTATCATAGAAATAAACAAACAATTTAACACAAGTATCACAAAAATAAACAATTATTTTAAGTTGTATCGTGAAAAAAAGGATCAATTTAATTTAGAGATGCAACGGATATTGAATTGGCTGGATATCGAATAACCGGTTTACTTCCTTGCCGGATATCCGGCAACCGGATATTCGGTTGCAATTCTATAAATAAAAATTATACGCACTTTGTATTTTCTAGAATTTAATAACTATTTTTATTAGATAGTAGGATATAATTATTGATTTGAAGTTGTAACCAACGCTTGTAACCTTATGTTAATTTTATTTTGCCGATGGTACAAAAAATGTAATGAGCATCCTGTGTGTTAATTGCAATTTACGGGTTTCGAGTAATATTGGAAATACATTATTTTGAACCAGTAAGTTGCAATTACCGTACTTGATGCTTAAGCTAATGCAATTTATAGATAATTTTTTTTTTGTATTATTTAAATAATAAAATTCCATTTTGTTTTCATATATATTTTTATTTTCTTATTATCCGGTGTTGGCCGGATATTAGTTCACTATCCGGTATTCGGCTGGATAATACAAAAGACGCCGGACAACCGGATACTGAATAGTAACCGGATATCCGTTGCATATCTAATTTAATTCACTCATATATAAATTAAACGAATATAAAATAAAGAATTATTGAAAATATATTTTGTATTGACTGTTGATTTAAAATGTTAGAAAATTTTGTAATTATATTATCAACAAACATTTTAATTGAATAATCAGTTTAAATCTTTCATTTTAATGTGAGCTTATTTTACGATACATTAATTTGTACGGCTGTTTTAAAATGTTAATAAATGTTAAAACGGCGTTCCATATGTGTTATATAAATTAAAGAAACACAAATTCAGTAACATTTTTTTTTTTAATTTTGAAGAACAATGGACAACATTACAAAGAACGATATAAATTTTTTATATATGATACAAGAACATGAACATTTCAAAACACAAACGAAAAGTGCATTTAAACTTTATTTATTTATGTAGTGGGGTGACAGGTTTGTCCTCCTCCATTTTTCGATGTATAGGCAAACCTAAAAAATAATAAATTATGAATTACACAAGATTTTTTTTAATGTAGTGTGTTTCAGAATAGTGTAGAATGGCTCAAGTTGACTCTCATAGCGATAGCAGGCTATTTGAAAAGTTTATAAAGGTTAGAAAAGAAAAACCGTACTCATTTTATCTAACAAATTAAATTAATTGATTGGTTGTGGTTCTGATGCCCAAATTCGAATGCATCTCAAATAACTCACGTCACAAAGCCACACTACCAAAATGGCGGCTAGTTAGTTAGAAAAATGATTATTTTCTACTTCGATTATTTAGAAAGAGAATTTCTCGTTGAAACTACACTGCTCATCACTAGTGAAGTCATTTAAATTTAACATATTTTAAAACAAACTATACTACCTTCCCCAAGTTCGTCAACAGGAATTGTTTGCGTAGAGACAGTCTTTACGGCGATGATATCAGTTTCAGTTTCCATATTTCGTTGTTGAGTTTGTACAGGTTTCTTTAGGAAGAAAATGAACAAATATCTTAATAGGAAGAACGCTATATAAAGTATCATTATATCTCGAATTGCTTCTATCACTATTTCTCCAAAAGGTTTGATCTAAAAATTGATAAATGTTTTTATTAATAAAATAATTGTAAAGATATTATTTGTAACTCACGAAAACCGGGGGTGTCTCCATATAATATCTATCGTATAAATAGTTGATGAAGTCCATTTTATTAATTAGTATTAGTTTGGCAATAAACTTATCATGCAAAGGAATGAAGTATCAAGTTTGTCGAAGACAAAAGACAACGGAAGCGGAAACACTGGATTTATATACACATATGAGTGTTACACAGTACTGACAACTTTAATGTTGGCACCAGGGTTTGCCCTAACAAAAGCACTATAAATTTTTCAAATTAAACCAATAATTATATATCAATAAAACAATATTCAAAAATATTTTGCTTTTAATAAGCACAGAATTATCTAAGACTTGCAAAAATAACTTTTGTTGTGACCTGTTGAGCAATGTTGGTATCAGTATGTTTTGAGCGGGAAATTTAAATCGTTTTTTTAACGGTTTTTCTTGCTTTGAGATTATTTTGTTTTCTGTAGGAATTAGAGAAGTGTTTCCAATACAAATTTATGGCTTAAATATAGGTTGTGCATGCTTTTTATTATACATTTGGAAATTGGGATTTTTTTATTTGCTTGGGATTTTGATTTCTATTTACTACTCAATCTTTCAAATTTGTAGTTAATTTTTTTGAGTTTTCTGATTATTTTAATTTAAAAATATAACAATACAAGGTATTGAATCCTCCCATCTTAAAACACCAATAGATTATTATCAATATGGATATGAAAACATGAGACTACATTCCAAAATTGTATGTCAACCAAATACTTTCGTTTCGCTCAAATTCATACAAGAAATAAAAAGCAAAATTGAACTTTCATCACAAATTTATTTCAATTCTTGAAATATTCTTAAACACTACAAATATAGGAACATAAATTTGATTCAAATTCTGAATCATCACAAATTCAAAAAATGTTGCCATAATTTTTGATGAATGGCAATACAAAAAACAAATTTGCTTCATATGCTGAAGTATCACAACGATACTGATAAAAAACTAAATATTTTACACTTGCTGGACATTTTAAAAGTCTTAGTTAAACGCAAAATTCACAGCTCGAATTCTTCGTCTTCATATTGTTCATCTTCTTCTGTGGTGGCCTCATCCTCAGATTTATAGTTAACAACTGAAAAATATATAAACATTTTAAAACATTTCATTTCAAGGCAATAAAGTTATTTTACTTTCAATAAACTCACGGTGTGCGTAACGACGAAATGTGGCCTGGATTGATTGAATCATCCTATAGAAAAAGTATATGAAGTAAATTATTATGAAGGCAAAAACAATCATTAATGTGGTACTCATTATGATTTTATTTGATAATTATTTTCTTAAAAGAGCTGTTTTTGTCGTACTTTTCTTCTGAGTTAACGAGACCACGAACGACACAAAGGAAGCAGACACGTGGTAAAGAAATGCAATGTTGCAAACTTTCTGAGTTATGGCGCTAAAATTGAAAATTATAATTTTCTCGTACATTTGATTTGCAAAATTAGTTTTACAACTACGAATCTAGAATCATAATAGTTCAGCCTGCTTACATTTTCAACAAATTATAAAACCTTGCACAAACGATGGGACATTTCTATAAAATTCTTGCAACTATTTTAAATATGGGTAGTCTTAAAACTTACAAAAACTGTGGAACAAATGACGATTGATAATTGTTCGACTGGCATTTTAAGGATCATCTTCTACCGCGTTGTGTGTATTAGAGAAGGGAGCGTAGTAACTTTTTCTTTCATGATTACTGCTAGGAAACTAAAAATATAGTCACGACCACGAGTCAGACCTATCAGATTCACGCACTTGTCCTTGATTGAGTGTCATCTACGCTTAAGAATTTATTTTGGCATTTTCGACGAATTACGCAGTTGATGGTTACTATCTCCATAAATATATTTTTTAATAATTACGACAATATAGGTAAAACATTATTTTTTGGAATAATGGTTTGCAGAACTTCCTGTCTTTCTTTTTAATTCCGAAGTTCGTCAAAAGTGGTTTAATTCAGATATAATTATAATGTTCACATAGTAATTGGTTTTATTCTGGGTAGATAGACCGTAAATGGATAAATTGGTTTAGCTCTAAGCTCATTATATCATAATATTTTAATTATTTACTAATGATTCATCATGCATCTTGTACATATTCAAGAATATGCTTGAGTTAGAAATCTACCCTAAATTTTTAAATATTAATTATTTATTAACACAGAAGTTTATGAATATTTTCCATTTTCCACGCTCAACTCAATTTGATACGGAAGCGTAGAAGGGCCATACGCAAATTTTTAAAAACTTTAAATTTCACCTTTTATGAATTTGAAATTTCAAGTTTTAAAAAGTTGAAATTTCAAGTTTAATAGTTGAAATTTCAAGTTTAAAAGGTGAAATTTCAAGTTTTAAAAAGATGAAATTACAAGTTTAAAAAATGAAATTTCAAGTTTTAAAAAAAATTGCGTATGGCCCTTCTACGCTTCCGTAATTTGGAGTTGTATTGTTCAGACTACGATTTTTGAAAAATACAAGTCGAATTGAGTAAATATGTAGGTAAATTTGAAATTTATTGAAAATGTAACAGAGAGATGTCATTTTAAAAATTTCTAGATCCTGCGTTTGACTCTTCCTCCTTTATGAAATTTTTGGGAACATGGTTTATTTAACCTGAATTTTCCAAAAATTGTACTGAACACTACGACGTCACTTTGTTTTGGGTGTGGAAAATAAAATAAAAACTCTTTAAGTTTTAAAATTTAGAGGCATATGGCACTCACTCTGTACATTCCAAAAATCTAAATAGAATTCGTATTTTTACTATAATAGATATTTTTTCAAGTAAAATCAATTTTTACTATCAATTTAATCTTATTCTTCTTCGTTACTACTAACATTATTTTTGTTATTAAATAAAATGTGAATAATCTGTGGAGCAAAAAATTTGAAAAAAGTACAGTACAGGAAAGTCAAAAGTATGCAACTTCCGGATTAATCAAATTATGTTAAATTTCTTGTAATATTTACAACAGTTTGAATAAAAATTATTGTATGATAATTTTCGAAAATAATATTAAGTATTTTAATTACAAATTTACTTACTTTTGAAAATCATTTTGATAAAATTTGATTAATCTTATTCTTCTTTTTCGTTCCACCTTAGTGGCTGTTAATAGTTGTCTGGCATTTCTGGCAGTTCGTTTAGACCAGATGTGAACTAAATTTTTAAGTTTTTGTACGTATATTTTTGAAGTTTTTCCAAATTAATTTATGTTAATCAAGAACTACATGCAATCAAAAATGTCTGATTCAAGTGACGAAGAAATTTCTTTCGAGGATGAAATAATAGATATAGAAGCTTTATGGCGAGATCGTCCATTTTTGTAAGTTCATATTCTTGTAATCTTTGGAATATAAAATTCCTAATGGGATAACTCATATAAATGTTGAAATGAGGATCTATGCCTCATTGTTTATTAGTGTTTAAATTATTTAATAATACTTAAAATTGGGTATTATTATTGCTTCCTGAAAAATGATAATAACCTTAAAAAGAAAATTAACTTAGAGTAAGAGTGGACATTTCCTTTGTGTCTAATAATTATAATAATGAACAATCATTTGCTAAAGATGAGACGAGTCTGACTTTCGATTTTGGCCCGGTCCGAAAAATCGAACTTTTCGGGTCGGCCCGGTAAATGAAATGCACAGTTTCCTTAATATTTAAAAAAAAAAAAAATGGATGGATTTAGAAGGATTAAAATGATTTAATAACAATATCCTTTACATCTTAATAGAAAGTAGAGGTTTTGAATTTAAGTTTCACATGAAAAAAGTTTAATATTTCGCCTCATGTCAAAATCAAAATTAGGAATGTCGGACGTACTTAATTTCGAGCTTTGGCACGTACGTATACGTATCACGTATTTTTTCATGTCGATTAATATATATATATATTGTGAAACCCCCATTGTTGACCACCGCAATTGATGATTAATATAATTATTAAATAATTTTTCAGAACTGATTACAAACGCGAGGAAAAGGTTAAAGCTCTACCTGCACAACCTAATGATAATGGCCCACCTATGTAAGATTTTTGTATATCGTTTAATTAATAATTTTTCACATATAACAATATAAAATAGTACGGACACTTTAGACTGTGCATGTATCACCTAGAAAGACATTATTTAAAGACTCTTCTGTATAGTTTTATTTTCAAAATTAGAAATAGCCCTAAGAGAACTTTATGGCAATTCATAAATTCTTCTTAAAATATTTAAATACCAATTCAGTTTTCTTTTAAAACTAAAATAATGGGGAATAGGACCAAAAAAATCTAATTAATAGATATAATTATTATAGAGTTAAAATTATATACTTACCAACTTACCAGTAATTTTAAAAATTCCTTAAATATTAACTGACATCGAGAAAACCGGCACTAAAACTTCTGTGACATATCCGTGACGTCATTTGTCCGAAGTGAAAAAGATGGATACAGACATCTCTTTCGTTCTCGTTGCTTGTATTACTTCGTACAGACGACTGAACAGAAGTTTTAATATTGTTAAGTCTATTAATGACAAATAATAAAAGAAAAAATTGGTACCTACCTACATTATTCTATTAATAATATGTATATTAATATTTAGTTTAAATTTAATCAAGGTCACATACCTATCCTACTGTAGTATCAAAAACAATGGCTGGATGAATCAATTTAAAAATGTTTAGCTTTAAAAAAAAGATACTGTATATTAATGAACGCACATATTTGCTACAAAAAACCTACTATTTTATAGTGTTACCTACTTAATTTATTGTTATAAGCTCGTTCAAGTTTTTGATTTTTTTATATGCAATTAAAAATTTAAAAATACCAATTCTATAAATTTAATTTCTTGAAATATTGATTAATACGTCAAAACATAATTGCAAATATAGTGACGTTGACGTCACTACTATATAAAAGAGAACCATAATTTTTAATCCCTCCCTGTTGAGCATAAAATTTTTCGATTGTATTTAGAATAGGCTATTCTACCGTAATCAAAAATATGTAGTAAAAGTTCACTGAAATTTGAAAGATAGCTGTTAAAAGATTCCTTTTTTTTTGCTTTTGATGACGCAGGGCATGTATGCGCTTGTTTGAGCAAATATGATCCAAGTATGAACTCCTACTTCGTGAAGCTCCGCCTTAACTAAGAATATACTTATTCGAATGGTTCGGATGTTGTTCGGGTGACTTTCTTTTCTCTCTGTTATTATTGTAAAATGAGAAAATAAGTAAAATGAATTAAGTGCAATAATTTATTTTATTTCTCTAATAATGAAATATAACATTACAATTTAAATAAATATTATTTTGTGATTTGCTCAACATTTTTAATGTAAGTTCGTGAACAGTGTGAACCATGTTTACTTTTTGTATACCCACATTACCTATGTCACGAAGCAAATTTAAAATTTGAACCGTAATATGTCACTTATTTAGAGGAATTTTTAACTCGGACTTTCACACGTGGATTTTTGTGTACTTGAAGAAAAAAATTGAAAAAATATTGTGGAATAGCCTATTCATTTGTAGTATGTATTTTATAAAAAAAAAAAAACGTAGAATTGAACGGAAACGGGCTTATAAGTACTACTATTTTCCTGCTTTTTGTGAAATAACCTTTAATTATATTGCATTTATTTTCTTCAGAGTAATCGAACTTGTGCCAATATCAGAAATAATCGAAAAAGCAGCTTCAAGTCGAATTACAGATCTAATAAATGAATTTGAAGAAATTAATCGAGAAATTGCCAATGCCAGAGAAGCAACAGATTCATTATACGACCGAAATTACGCTAACCGCTTGGACACAATTCGTCAACGTATTCGCGGTCTTGGAGGACCTATACAAGAACATAAAAGTTCACGACCAAAATGGAACAGCCCACGAACTTCCCCGAGTAGAACTTTACCTGGGACATCTAGTTCGTTTAGCGCTCTAGCAAATGATTACCCATCGACTTCTCGTGGCAGTCAGCAATTGAGACCCAACGTTAACAGGAATGGAATACCTAGGTGGGTGCCTAGACGATATCAACGGCCAGGGGCTTCAGACGGTCCATCAACTAGTACTAGGAATTCTCCTAACTCACCAGCTGAAGCTAATAATACTAATACACGAACCCGATTTCTTCTACCAGAAGCATTAAAAAAATGGGACAGATAAAGGTTTGTAGATTTGTTAAAGATAAGAGATATTAAGGTGGTTCTATCACACAAAAGATTCGCTAAGTAAAACAATTTATAAAAACATATTTGACAAACCAAAACTAGTATACGAGGAAGTGAATTATTTTAAATTAATTGCGATATTTTTTTTCTAGCAAGAAGAGAGAGATTATGCAAAACAAGAAGATACCGTCACATTATATTTATCTTCGTAAAAAATTCATATTATATAGCAATTATAAATAATTCATTATGTTCAAAATTGTCATAAATAAATTTTTAAAAACAAGCACATACTGTTATTTCTGTGGTTTAATGCCCTATTACCTTTTTCACTTGAAAAAATATTTGAGAAAAATACATTGACTTCAATGGGAAGCGACCTTGTGGCTCAGTTGGATGGAAGGTCCAGGGTTCAAATCTCTGCGAGGTCAATGTGTTTTTCAAAATTCTTTCTTCGTGTATAAAATTTCTCCCTGATCCATTAAGTCCATTTCTATATGTTAAAGTTTTATTTATTTAGGGAATTTACGTGAAATCATTATTAAACCTAATATATTACAACTTTAATTTATCTAAAATTCAAAAATTTTTAATAATTTTGATGAAAATAGTTGAAATAATATGAAAAGTTACCGCCTTCTCGAGGTGGGGAAAATAAAGAACATTTGTATTTTTATAAACACATATTCAATGTATTGGAACGTTTCGGAAGCTGGAAAACTTCCATCATCAGCCAGTGTTTAATCTTGACAACTTTTTTAAAAATTTTTACATCAGAGCATTCATAAACAATCCACACGACAGGTGGGCCAAAAATACGACGTCGGAGAAATTATAATATATATGAAAACGTTATTAAAAGTTAAATTGGCAGGTCTGGTTCCAGCCCCAAAACCTCCCAACATTGAAATTTTGGAAACATAAAACGGATGCAAATAGTCCTCCCTCCAAACATATTTCTGAGGGAATCCCACCAGCATCCAGAAAGAGACATAGGTACAATAAAAAATAACACCTTAAAAACACGATGAATTTTGATTACAAAACATTAACGAAACACATGGCTAAACGCCATTTTTCGTCACTCTTTTTCTGGATGCTGGTGGGATTCCCTCAGAAATATGTTTGGAGGGAGGACTATTTGCATCCGTTTTATGTTTCCAAAATTTCAATGCTAGGTTTTGGGGCTGGAACCAGCCCTGCCAATTTAACTTTTAATAACGTTTTCATATATATTATAATTTCTCCGACGTCGTATTTTTGGCCCACCTGTCGTGTGGATTGTTTATGAATGCTCTGATGTAAATTTTTTTAAAAAAGTTGTCAAGATTAAACATTGGCTGATGATGGAAGTTTTCCAGCTTCCGAAACGTTTCAATACATTAAATATGTGTTTATAAAAATACAAATGTTCTTCATTTTCCCCACCTCGAGAAGGCGGTAACTTTTCATATTATTTCAACCTAATTGTACTACGAGGTATTTTAAAAAACTACAAATTTGATGAAAATAGTTAAAAAAAACTTTAAAATTTTAAAGAGGATTTAATAACAATTTCAACGCTGAAAAAACCCTGAAACAGAAAGTTATTATTTTTACAAACATTTCTATCATGCAATCTAGCTGTCAAGTTCGGGTAAAACATTCGATGAAAAAATATATTTTCTCAAGTACGAATAATTTATTATAAAAAACAAATTACATATAATAAAATTTTGAATTGAATGAAGGACAAAACAGGTAAAACTTTGTTAATTTTGATGGGGTTGACAAAAATATATAAAAAAAATTAAATGAAAAAAATCATTTTTAGCTGGATAACGAACTGTCTGAGCTTGAAGAAGTTAGTGATTCGTCATTCTAAAAAGAAAAGAAAAATATTTAAGTAATATTAATGTTCAGAAAATACAAAGAATTGTTTATGAAAAATGAATAGAAATGCAGTTAAATATTAGGTGAAATACCAGGTGGTAGTAGTTAAGGGTGAACATAGGGATTTAACATGGGATTTTAGTTTTACGCAATTTCCTGCTTTTCTGTTCATTTTAAGGAAAAGCTGTAGAGTGCAAAGTATGGTATTTCTGCAAAAGAACTGTTTTCTACAGAAAGTTTTTACGTTAAGGGACGGGCCAAAAGCAACGAAGTCACAACAAGTCTCACGAATATTATCGGAGCAAGCCTAATGGAATGGAATAGAATAAGAAATAAAATTTAGTCAGGGGCGGATTAACAGTTTTGCCGCCCGTAGGCACCCAGAAAATTGCCGCCCGTAGGCACCCAGAAAATTGCCGCCTTTTCATAATTTTAAAATATATTTCTAACAGAACAATAACATAATTTTCAAATATTAACCAAAGATAATATAGATATTTGAATATCAGAAATGTTAAAATATATCTTTTTTAATGTTTAAACTTTTCGCATGTTTTATTTTTGTTAAAATATAAAAGGTTCTTAAATAGGTAATTTGAAGGCTAAAGTCTGGAATACCCAAGCTTCAAGAATTTTATTTTGATGGTAATATATAGTTGCAAAAGCATTACAAACACGAAATTTCACAAAAATTATGGCGCGAAAAGCAATATTTATAGTGATTTTGGCATTTTTTCTGAAAAAAGGTACGGTTAAATGCCATAAAATGAATATAACCATCCGAGTTACGACAAATAATGTTCTGTGACTAGGTTATCGTTACATGAAAGTGTTTATTGAAAATTTTCACAAACACAGCCCAAAAACTAATAATCATTTTGTCACGAAATGCATTCAATCACCCTAACATAGATAACATATTTATTTACATTACATTATATACCCGAATTTCGTCAAATTGAGTTTTTAGCTAAAAGAAGACATAACAAAATGAAATTTCAAGTGGTTATTCTACAATCCAGGCAATTTTAATAAATGTATTATAATTATCGATAGCATAATAATAACGAGGATCTCAAAATAAAGTTTGAAACATCAGTTCAATTGTTGAAAATAGAGCGCATATTCCATTACTTAAGTACCATAGAAAAACAGACGATAATTACAAATTGACCGGAGTAATAATAAATATACCTACAAAAAAGCTTTCTTTATATGAATTTGTTTCAGAGATCATCGATATAAATGTTTTCGTCAAGTCTTTTGATCGGCAATTTTTTATAAAATGATACATTTCTGATTTAAAAAAAATGCCACCCCCGAAAATTTGCCGCCTTAGGCACGTGCCTACTGTGCCTATGCGTAAATCCGCCACTGAATTTAGTTATATCCTATTCTATTCCATTCTGTGCAAGTATAAATGGCTCCATGCATCTGTTCTATTCTATTCCATTCTATTCTATGTAATCTACAAATCAGGCTTTAGTGTCATTTGGAAACAAATTTAGCATACTTACCGATGAATTATCAGGAACAAGTAGAGAGTGTAGATCAATTTCTGGTTGATTATCCTTTTTCTCTGTTTCTCTAATAGTGTTCAATGCCCGTTGTTGTTGGGAGCGAAATATGTTATTTATTGGGAAAATATGCATATTAGAATTATTTCCATCATTCGTTTGACTAGACTGTCTCCGAATCCGAATGGTCCTCGTTGCCCTTCTTAGTCTTAGTTGATTTAGATACATCGAAATATCTTGGGCTTGCGCAGTACTTCCTGACCTTTGGGGAGATGGAGTCGATGTAGGATGTTGGCGGAACAAGCTAGAACTTTGCTCAGCAAGAGGACTGTCTATATCTACTATACGTTGGCGTGCTGCTAGTAGGCGCTCAGAGTAGTTGATAGCTTGCTGTGCTCTTTCTCTATCAACTGTATCACCTAGAACTTTTACTGCATCTATGAATGCCTGTGGAACAGTTGGTGGCTCGTCTTTTTCAACAATAGATGATATCGGTCTAAGTTCAAGTACACTACAAATGGATGATTATGAGTAAAAAAGAATTATGGTATCTCTTATATTTACATTTGCTTGCCATCTTGTGCTTCTATTTCCGGTTCGTCTTCAGTTTCATCATCGCTTCTAATAAATAGAAATATTTTATTGATAATATAGAGTAAACCAAAGAGGGATACCACATTTCAAAACTTTTTTCTACAAAAGCAGTAAAAGATACAAAAAAATCAATGTAACACAAGAAAAGGTCATATGCATATTTCAAAAATTATATCTTCTAGGTAATGGCCGACATGAGGGCCAAACTCTTCGAAATGATTTCTGAATGATCGCATGCCATTCGTTTATTTCTGGAGCAATAGCAGCGATTTCCCGGCAATCGCCGGTATTCCTCCAGAAATGAATCAAAAGTCGTCTCAAAGACTGTATGGCTAATAACGGCCATTGCCATACAGTCATTATTATTTTCTAGTCTTACAATGATTTTTTGTTGTATCTTACTGTTTTTGAAGAATAAAAGTTTGAAATGTAATACTTCTTTTTGTATTTATATGTCTTAAATTGCTTTTAATTTCGAAAATCATACTAAATATAATAAATTATAAATAGTTATAATGCTTACAGAAAAATAGGATCACGCCATAATGCATCTAAATCAATCTCTTCATCAGTGAAATCTTCTTCGCTTGAACTTGACATTGTTAGGTAGTGATTAAAGTAATTACAAACTTGCTGTTTATCACAAAAAATAACTATAATAGACAACACAATTATCCAACCCCGTTGGCCACGAAGAACAAGAACGTTATAACTACAACTGGATCTATATTCAAGTATACACCATCTTAGATGACGTATTACTACGAAGTTAGATACATGCGTTAAACTATTTAATATTTCCATTGAAAAAACATATTTTTCTAATTTTTATGTTTTTATATCATATAACGCACAATACTTTGTGTTTTTAATAATAATTTATTTTATTTAAAATCTTATTTGACATTTAATCGTAATGTAGCCTACTGCGCGCGCAGTCATGGGACTTCACCACGCCTACTATCTTTGAAATTGTATGCAATGGAGGTTCGTCTTAAACTAAAAAAACCTGAAATTCTCTACTTCTAAAAAGATATTACACTTTGTAACTGATGCCCTTAAGTTTTTTTTATATGGGACAGAAAAAATCCTTGTGGGAGCTCCAAAATATAACAACAGAACTTATTAAACGCAGTAGTTTTCGTAAAAGCTCATAGCAAACACGTTGCGACATTGTACCTCGATGACATAGACATGATGCATCTACTCGCACATAGAGTTCTCTGCCTTCTATCGAACTACAACCTACTTACCATTTATGTAACAAAGTTGCATAAGTAAAGGGTCATTCACTGTTCGAAATTCGTTGAACTTTCATGAAAATCGTAAAGTTGGTCTTATCGCAACCCCACGGATTTATCGCGTAAAAAGTAGGGCATTGGACATTATTAAATACAAAGAAAAAAAAAAAATGGCAATTTTCATAATGCGGGACATTTTACGTCCCTTATATTGTTGCGGGACAAAAGACCAAAATACGAGATTATTAATAATAATAATAATAATAATAATAATAATAATAATAATAATCTTCTTCTTCTATAGCCCTACTATCCAAGATGGATATACGCTTCCTTTACTACTTTCCTCCATTCTTCTCTGTTTTTTGCTACATTTCTCCAATTTGGGATCTTTAGCCGTTTCACGTCCTTCTCCACCTCTTCTTTCCATCTGCTTTTTGGCCGTCCCCTTGGTCTTGTTAGCATGGGTTTTGCATTGTATATTTTACTGACGTTTCTTGTGTCTTCCATTCGTGTTACGTGTCCTAGCGATCTAAGACGTTGTGTTTTGATGACAGTGATTATGTCTTTATCATCGAAAAGTTCTGCGATCTCGAAGTTCATTCTCGTTCTCCAGTAGCCGTTTTCGTTTACTGCTCCAAAAATTCTACGTAGGATTTTACGTACAAATATTCTTAGGGCATTTTCATCCAATTTAGATATAGTCCAGGTTCCAGCCCTGTATATTACTACGGGTCTAATGATTGTTTTATATATATTAATTTTGACTGTTCTACTGGTGTTTCTTGATTTTATAAGATTTAGAAAGCTATAATAGCATTTATTTCCCAGAATAATGCGCCTTTTAATTTCTTCACTGATGTTGTTTTTGTTGTTGATTGACGATCCCAGGTATGTAAATTTGTTAACTACTTCGTATGTGACGTTATTAAACATTATATTTTGGGTATTAATATTATTTCTCGCCATGCTCATTATTTTAGTTTTATTTTCGTTAACATTAAGGCCGAATGATTTTGCTGAAATGTCAATTCTCGCTCAGATTTCTTCCATTTCTTGTAGATTTTTACATACTATGACTATATCATCCGCGTAAGCTAGGACAATATGCGCTTTTTGGAATATGGTTCCTTTAGTGTTAGCATGGGATTGTCTTAGTGCCATCTCCAGTGATATAATAAATAATAATGGTGCGAACGCGTCTCCTTGTTTTAGCCCGGTGTTAGTCAGGAAAGGTTCTGAGGTACCACCTTGTACTCTTACCATAACTTCTTGAAATAATAATAACAATAATATTAATAATAATAATAATAATAATAACCCCGCAGGGGTAGACTGGCCTACAGCAGTCTATTTGGGCTTAGTGACCCCGCGTACCCGAACTAAAAGGGTGGCAAAACCATGTACTAGTCCCATATGGGTGTGCAATGTCTGCGAAGTGTTGCCCCCCGTTGTGTGGGGGCCCACCCGCAGTCTGTATGTCTCATGAGGTGACGTCACTTGTGCACGACAGAGACCTGAATTTCTAGGGCCACACCCACTGCCCAGATCCTTGGGCCTGGATGCAACAGAGGCCTGACTGAGAGGGGTTACAGCCTGGTTTCGCCGCACCCTCTGGTCCCTCTGTACTGTAGTTACCTCTCGCCATCCTCCACCTGGTTACTTGGTGTAAACCCGTGCCAGGTGTGTGTACCGCCGCCTCACCCTGAGTACACGGTCTGTAGGCGTACTACACAAAGCCACCTCGACCACCTGGGTGGCTACCGCGACTATCTGGGCACATCGTTCGCGCCTAGCCACTGTAGCAATTGCTGAGAGGCAGGTCAATGATACCCAGGTTTCCTGCGGTAGTGTGAAAAAATTAAGCGGAAATAATAATAATAATTTTCTTAGGAAATAAAGAAATACCAGAGTACAAATATTTAAGAAAGTAGTGGCACCTATACGCATACACGGAGCTGAAACATGGACATTAACGCAAAGACAAAAAGAAAAAATTACGGCCATCGAAATGAGATTCTTGAGAAAAATAGAGGGGAAAACAAGACTGGACTGAATTGAAAACACAACCTACAGACAAAACTTAAAAGTAAAATCAATAGAAGATAAGATAGCAGAAGGAGAGCTGAGATGGTATGGTCCTGTAGAAAGGATGGGAGAGAAGAGAATAGTTAAAAAGGTGTTTGAAGCAAAAACTGGAAGAAAGAAACCACGAGGACGACCAAGAAGAACGTGGCTCGAAGAAGTAAAGGATGCAGCGCAAAGAAGAGGTCTAACTTGGGAAGAAACGAAGACAGCAACACAAGATAGAGCAGAGTGGAAAGAAATATGGACAAGACCAACGAACCGGAACTCAACCCCCTCCCCCGCAAGCCGGGGGAACGCCTTACACCCGTAAGGTAGAAAGGTGCAGGATTAAGTAAGTAATAATAATAATGTTTATTTTGTTTTTAGCTACACATAATAATAACATTAACACGATATAAACAAACTTGATTACATATTTTATACCTATTAACATGAATAAATGTGACAAAAGAACAAAAATAATAATTATCAATAAACCATAAACAATTTACCTGGGCGAATAAGTAACAGGAACAGAGAACCTTTATTATTATTATTAGTCATATTTAAATAAAATAGTTTTAAATCTCTCAAATATTTTCATTGACAAACCCTTAAATTTATTATCTAACTTACCATATTCTATAAATCCTTTATGAAAAATAGATATTTGGGATTACTTTTTGTTTACATTATTAATATAAAATTTTTGTGTTCGTCTAGTATTATAACTGTGAATTTTTTTACAATATGTAATTGTGTCGTATAAGTAATTTGGCATTTCCCTCAATCTAATTTTGCATATGAAAACCATACTATAATATATAGTAAGGTTAAGTACTTCAAGCCATTTTAACTCTTCTAACATCCCTTTTATACTTGCATATTTATTCCTATTTAATATATTTCTCATTGCTCTATTTTGTAAAAGTTGCAATCTACTCAACTGTTGTTGATTTAACAAGAACAAAATTGTTGATACATAAAGAAAATGTGGTAATACTATTGAATTAAAAACAATAATTTTAGTTTCCCATGAAAATATCGAGTATATTCGCTATTTTAATTCGCGGGTTCTTCTCCCTGGATGATCTGAATGGCCTCGAGACTAAAGCCCTAAAGGCATATTTATGTCAACGCAACGCAGGACGCGACGCAAGCACGCAAAGCAGTAGGTAACGCAGTCGCAAAGTGTGTAATTTATAACCACGCTAAATTTGCTGCTGCTAACCAATCAGAATGCATAGTGCAATTCGGAAATCCCTACATAACTGCATGACCCAACTAAATGCGCGCGCTTCTTGTGAAAATACTGTCAAGTGATTGGTTACACGCTAGACGCAACGCACGACATCACGCAGAAAGTTAAAAGTTGGCCATCTCTTGCGTATCGTTTATGAGTGCGTGTCAGGCGGTATAATCCTACAGTTCCTAAATGCTACGCCTCACAAAAGTCAGGCCTCACAAATCCCAGAAGTGATAAAATTATCCCCACTCCCAATGACGTAGTGTTCAGAATGCATAATCCCATAAGTGATAAAACATACCAGTGCCAGAAGTGATAATTCTACAGTTTCCAAATGCTACGCCTCACAAATGTCAGGCCTCACAAATCCCAGAAGTGATAAAGATACCCCCACCACCAATGACGTAATGTTCAGAATGCATAATGCCATAAGTGATAATAGGGTTGAATTAGCAGCGGATGAAATGATTTTCACCGTTAAATCTGTAATACTGAATATATATCAAGCTACTTATTTCGCCTATTAGACTACAGATGGCGCTAGTTACATTAAATCGAGAAAAATCAGTTTAAACGTTATGATTAATGGACTTCATATAACCATTGAAGTTTATATACTTACAGTGTTGCTTATTTTTATATTTTTTAATAAACAATTTACGAGATCTTGAAAACTCGTTAAAAAATTATCAGAGGCACGAAAGGAGAAAGAAAAGAGATGAAAAAAATGTATACCAAAATGCAGTTTTAGAGTTTCGTTTTTTGAAAAAATATAATAAAACATTCAAGTTAATTTGTTGTCCTTAATAAATAATTTAAAACAAAACAAATTGTTTTGTGTGTACGTAGTAATCATGAGAACCAGGGATAATGGTATCCGAATCCGATTTTTATACGACTATTAATTCACACAAGTACCAGAAACAATAATAATAATAATAAACTTTATTGACATCAAGTAATGGCGGGGTTCAACTTACGGCTGCTCTTGCACCCAACCAATAATACATACATATAACTATTATAAAAACAAAATAATGAAATGCCAACACAGTACAACTAATAAGAATCAGAAATAGACACATACAACTTAAATTTTAATTTATACACATTTTAAGATAAAAAATAATAAAATATTACACAAATTTTTAAACAAAATCAAATATATCAATAACCAAATAGGGAATTTATTCTACTTATTATGGACTCTATACCCAGATTCATTTGGGATAGTATTACCTACACAGTGAAGGGGCAAGGTAAGAGAAACAACAGAGAAACAGTGTATATTGTATTATGAAAATACCTACCTAATTTTGTGAAGTTGAGTTGTAAATGTAATTTTTTGTTAATTTTATCAATACTAATAACGTTGTTTTTTACCTCTCGCTAAGAGAGGTATTGGATTCATGCTAAAATTCGCATATCCAGATTTTATTGAATAAGCACGATTTAAGGTCCCTAGAATCCGATTACAACATTTTTTAAATTATGTATGTGTGTGTGTGTGTATGTGTGTATGTATGTATGTCTGGATGTTGTAGTCACGATTCCTCAAAAACTATAAGACTTAAAAAAATTTTGACTGCAGTTTCCTCAATCTGACATTCCTGGGAAGAGCTGAAAAGGTTTTGGTAACAATTGAACAACCGGAAGTAGTAGTTTCTTAGAAAAATTCTTCTAAATATAATTTTTTGGGAGTTTTTTTTATTAAATATTGAAGAACATAAAATTCTCCATCTAATACACTTAAAAATTTTATTATATCTTGTATAGATTTAGAGATAAATACACTATAATCAATACAGTAAACTAAATCGCAGAGGCCAAGGCACTAAGGAAACCAGTTGACAAATTCCAATGTTTATAACATGACACATGTCATTGTCAAATATCAACAGATTTAGTGACATTCTGATAGCTTTTTCTGGGAAGTATATTTACCTTTTCTTATTGTTTTATTAATTAAATATTTGAAATTATAGGTAAAATTGTGGTAAAATGCATATATCCATCAGAAATACCGCCAATCTGGTTAATGAATTGGAACAATATCTGACATTTAGAAACTTCCTCATACAATGAAAAATACATATAATTAGAATTATATGTGTGCAGAAGACATGTTAAATATAATAAAAACAATATTTGGGTAATGTTTTATAATATTTTGTTATAAAACGACGGTTCGAAAGCGAAGTGCAATACAATACTTATATAGCCTAATATGGAAATGGCGAGAGGTCTTGAGCTGGCCACAACAGATTTTTTAATATTTAGTATATAACTGCTTATTAAATCTATAGGGATGAAAAAATGTTTTTCCTACTTTTAGGGCCAGTTGCATAAATCGTTGTTAGCTGATCATGTATTAAACTGCACATTATAATCATGGATACTTATCAAAAATACTTTGCTTGTAAAAGTTGACAACGTGATTAAAGTCAACTATAATTCAAGCAACTGGGCGTTGTAATAGTTGATTTGAACTAATAATCATGATTTTTTTTACTATTACATTTTTAGAACATAATCTCAACTTTCAATAATAGGGGATTCCACTCATACAGAATTTTATATAAATTATATACATAATTATTTCTTCCCATAAACCTGTGTTATTGACGCAAATTTCTTTTCTATATATTTTATCACTTTTTTTATAAATGCTAAATTATATTACACTTTCAAAACGAGCTGATTTTTCCGGGTCTGATGACGCAACCGATCCCAGCTCTCTTTTATTGGCCAACACTATAAGTGGGCGTTCCCATCAACAAACCAGTGACTGCCAGACTGTTCCACGGAGTATTTCGTTATCGTGGTTATGCGGCTACACGCTATTACTTTTACAAATACTTAAATACTAAAACTATAACATACAATATACTAAATTTAATATAAGTAATACTCGTAGAAAAGAAATTAAGAACAAAATGAAATTTTCAAATATAAAACGATATAACTTTAGCCGCACATTATACTGTACAACAAATGGTTTAGAACCTCTGGGTAACTGCAGCCGCTAAGAGACAAAGCACGATGATATAATGCCACTGCTCTCCACCACTGGGTTCGCTTACGTCGTTAGGCGGGAAACGGTGGATATTAAATATTTGCCATTTTTTTCTTCCAAAAGAAGCCGAATTTTAAAAAAATAAAAAATAGGGAATTTCTGAATTTAAAAATCAAAAAGTCGTGGAATCTTATTAATTGTAAACAGTTTTTTTGCCTATCTGAAACTGTAAATGGGGTGGGGGATTCCACCATTTTTTTTTTTTATTATTATTATTTCATAAGTAAAAGTAAGACTATTGATGAAAAATTCCTATTAATCCCCCAAAGTTTGAAAAAAATTGATGAGATTGTGACGTCACATATATGTTTTTATATCAAACTGTTTTCTTCGTGGACCTAAATGTTCTAGAAATATACTTATGCTAATTTTAAATTATATTTACAAATATAAATGAATATTATAACACTGTATAAGACTTTAAAATTGCAAGTGTATTTAAATTATTAAGTTTTTTGCAAGAAATTATGTTGCAATAATAACTGTTTGAGTATTCGAGCGCTTGACTGTTGGCCACTCCTATAAAATTTGAAATTCTTAACTTGCATTTGTAGTAAGACTCGCCTCCTAACACGCTATCTGTTTTGCATGTATGGGCGATCCTTCAGTCTCCAAACAAAGTATTATATACAAGTTGTATCTTTGAAATGACCTTCACTATTTCCGTTGTCATTAGGAATATAGCATAAATTTATTCACATAATTTATTGGTCTACTCAAGGTGCATAGCGTAAAGTTATTTTCACATATACAGGTGTTGCAATACGGCTCGGCGAGAATTGTTTTTTTTTAAGCTATATATTTTGACATGTTTTGAATTGTACAGGATGGAACAAATTCGACTTTGTTATTTATTACCTTTTTAGATATATATTAGTAAATAAAACTCTCTTTTAAATCTAATATAAACATATTTATTGCGTTGAAAAATTATCATACTATTCCACCATCTTCTACAACAAAAAACGCACGAACTTATATATTCTCTTCTTCTTCTTACATCACAAAAATAACTACATAGATGTCGCTGTACTTGTAGCGTCAAAATCAAATTAAAAATTATTATTTAAAATATTCAACAGACTTCCTTATAAGAAAAACTTTCTTATTAAGCACGCTACAGAAAATTGATGTAGGTCTTTATGGGCCAACTTTTTAAAACAACTTTAATATGCACCACAGAATTTTTCGATGTCTTATGTTTTTGAGCTGTAGGCTAAAACCACGGAGTATAATATAACTACTATTGGGCTTCCAAAATTAAAATGCGCCACTGGTGGCAGATTTCTGAACTGAGGGAAGTGTACATCACGTGTACATGTAAACAAAAACAATGAAATAAAAGTAAGGCTATGTAGATAGAAATTAATATATGTACAACTACAGCAATGAAATATAATCTAAATAAAGGAAATCAAATATTTTTTATTAAAAAAAAAAACAATATAATGTTAATTAAAATATGACTAAAATACTGTTAACCTACAACTACTTACTAAAATTAACCCTATTAACTAAAATATTATGAAAACTATCACTAAATTGTTACTACAAGAAAGATCAAACTCAATTCTACCGAAATTAACAAAAGAAACACTATACTACATCTCAAATTAAATTAAAAACTACGAAAATTAGTCTCACACCAATTGTACACTTACGGAAGCCAGTGAAAAATGTACCATTCGTTTGAATTTTGACGTTTGGCGTCAGCGCCATCTCTTGATAATTTGGAAGCCCAATAGAAGGAGTTGCAACGAAGCAGCGGAAAGCGGCACACTTTCTTATCGCCGAGCGATGAGAGAGACAGAAGATCAGAGGCCTACTCACGGCTGGCGATTATGTAGTTTATATGAAATTATGCGTAATATTTCTCAAATAAAAAGACTTTCAGTGTATGTTTTATTGATTTTTCTTTAAAGGACAATGAAATTAATTTTAAGACTTTATAGTTTAGGTACATTCCTATATAGTACGATATTTATTTTTAAAAAATATGGACGTTTCGATTTCTATGTGTAATTTCTTTCATATAAAAAAATCATAGCGATTTTAAAATATACAATTTAATTGAATAAGAGTTTCTATAGTATATATATATATGCCCGGTTGCAGAAACATTCATCAATTCCTTGTTCAGTTAAAGGGCCATCAAAATGAACAAATTCGAATCAGTTTCCTTGTTCTTATGGCATTAAAATCATTGCTGTCAACAAATTGCATTGCATTTGTTCATTTTGACGAACCGTTGATTGATCAAGGAATTGATGAACGTTTCTGCAACTGGGCATAAGACTCGTAATCATAGATTGTATATATATATATATATATATATATATATATATATATATATATATATATATATATTCGTCATCGTGAAATATTAACAGAATCGTACCATTTATGGGAAATTAATATTGTTGTATTGTGACTGCTGTGGATATGATATATGAAAACAAAGAAAGTTAGAAAAAAAGAAAGAAAATAAGACCTTATGGTTTATTTATACAAGATTTATGACAATGATATATTTATTTTATTTAAAAAACAAGTGATTACAAAAATCGTTTTAAAAGTAGCTTGACAGTAGTGATTCACCAAGTCAAGCTACTTAGCTTGAAATAAAAAGCTTGGCTTGGCTTGAAACTTCAAGCTTTTTTTAATGTTAGGCTTGACTTGGCCTGGGTTTGATGGTAGCAGAGCTTGGCTTGGCTTGAAAATGTCAAGCTTTTAAAATTTTAGGCTTGACATGATTTTCAAGCTTTTTCAAGCTTTCTCATACAAAAAAATCTTTACGCATGCTTATACGATAGTTTTTATTTATATTCATATATAAAATAAATTATCATTCTACGGATATACTAATCGTTAGTTATTTTGCAAGTACAGAGATACTAACATCTTAAATTTGAAGTAAGAGTGTGATTTATAAACATTTAATATTGACGGTCACTATGAACACACTACGGTGTCTAACGATTACATATACGCGTACATATTGATAACAATGAATGTTAACAGTTTCATCATGTAAAAAATAAAATAATTTGGACAGTTTGGAAATATGGTAGGATAAGCACCTTTCTTCAACTGAAATATTTTGTGTGGAATCTGAAAATATTCGTTTCACTTCTCACTTTATTTCTTACTTATTTTATTAATGTAAAATATTATTAAATGCACAAACATGATTGAAGCCGTCAGTCCATTCTTTCAAAATTTCTTCATCTTTAAAATGTTTAAAGTCTTTATTAGAAAACTACGGAAACGTAGCTATATGCAAAAAATTTTAAAACCTGGAATTCCAACTTTTTCAAATTTTGAGTAGCCAGTTAGGTTAAGTTGCAGTTTGTATTTTTTTTTTTTTTTTTAATAAAGAAATACAAACTGCAACATAACCTAACTGGCAACTCATAATTAGAAAAAGTTAAAATTTCACGTTTAAAAGTTGAAATATCAAGTTTAAAAGGTGAAATTTCAAGTTTTGAAAAGGTGAAATTACAAGTTTAACATTTTTTTGCGTAAGGCTCTTCTACGCTTCCTGTCTTTGCGAGGAATTTTTCGTAAACTGTTTCATTCGTCGCGTAGCCACTATTTTTCCCATTTTATAATAAATTACAATACAAAACACTTCACAAACATCAAAACTTAACGTTATAGCAAAGGGAATGTAAATGTACATCGGCCTCCGATCTTTCCTCTCTCTCGCCGCCCCCTCTTTCTATTATGATAAAATTGTGAGACACAGCTAGGATAGGGAAACTCTACTGCGTTGCACAGACGTGGCTAAAACTTGATTTTCGCTTATTTTGAAAATACCTCATAATGTTTTTAGGGAAATTTTTGACTAGGGACATTTGGCAGTTGACTAAATATACTAATCATTTGGGCTGGTAGTGCGAGCTCGGTTTTAACTAAAACGCTGTTTTAAG
The DNA here is from genome assembly GCA_943142095.1 of Ophonus ardosiacus. NCBI lineage: Eukaryota > Metazoa > Arthropoda > Insecta > Coleoptera > Carabidae > Ophonus > Ophonus ardosiacus. The sequence continues at coordinate 41,991,881 of OW964833.1, read as the reverse complement.
AAATGTCAAATTCAAATTTCAATATTTAATTTCATCCTTATGTTTAAAGAATGGTTTTTTAAAAAATATTTGTTTGAATACAAACTATGTTCTGCTTAAAAATCATATTTTGATAAATTTGATATTATTTATTTTTGTTATTAAATAATGAAATTTGACATTTCTTAAAACAGCGTTGTAGTTAAAACCGAGCTCGCACTACCAGCCTTGATGTTTAATCTAATTGTTACGTTTTTGCATGGAAAAATGTGACTTTGACTTCGTGTTTTTTGTCAGTTTATGTTGGTAGCGTTTGCCGTTAGCAATTGCAATTTTATATTTTGACAGTTTCTGTATTGTGGGTTCTGAATTTTGTCTAATTGTATACGTTAATACATTGTACAGAGTGATCAAAAATGCCTGAAGGTCACGTGACTTTTGTTCCAAAATAATATCAAAATTATATTTCAATTTTCATAATTCATCAAAACTATATTCCACATATGACAGATGATGACAGGTGTATGCGATTTGACTTGTGATTAATATCATTTTAATAAATTTGTAGTTCGTTTCAGAGTATTTAATTATTAATATAATCTAAAATTTAGTAGATTTAAGTAAAAATAATTAAAATTTTAAAAATTTAATTCGTTTTAATAAAAGATTTCAAATTATCTCAAAAGATGTCGCCACGCATTATATGGAAATAGTAATGCTGTCATACTAAATGAGCGGCAAATGTCAAATTCGTATAGAGCAGCACGCTTCAGCCATTTTTGATCACTGTGTATGAAACATTGCGTTTATAGTTCTTAACGACGTGGTAACAGTACGTTTATAAGATTTTAAACACGCCGAAATAGAAAAATGATTTTTATGTACAATTTATGCTCCGGAGGTCTTGCACCATGGCCACCAAGATGACCTGACCTCAATCCCTTAGATTTTTATCTGTGAGATCATTTAAAGTCCTTGGTCTATGATAACCAGAACCCCGAACTCAATTTGAAATAACTATAACTCGTCATTTTCAAATGGAACACCCTATATTTTATTATTCAGTTGTGTTTATTTTTGTATTATCTTTATTTTTTATTAAGGGTATGTCTAAAAGCAACTCTAAAGTTAGTATGCCTTTATAAAGCTATGTGTGTTAGGTCATTTTTAAGGAAAAAACGGAATAACTAAGCAAAGTCGCGGAAAACAAAAAAAAAACCTCTTGGATGCATATAGGTGAATAAAATACTAATCAAAATGTATGAAAATATATAGGTTGTTCCATCTTGAAAAAGACAAATAATTCTTGCCGAGCCGTAATGGAACATCCTGTATATGTAAAAATAATTACCCCTATTCTGTAACTAAATCGATAATAGTTATCGATCGATAATAATTTTTGACAAATAGAAATAAATGTATCATATGTCAGTTTCATTTTTTATTCAGTGTCTACTAAAATTATTGGTTACAATTTATTATCGATCGATAAATGTTACCGATTGAATTACAGAATAGGGGTGAATATAACGTTATGCTCCTGTAGTAGTCCAATAAAATGTAAATAAAGGTTCGGGGTTATCGCTCCGGTTTTCAAAACCCAAAAAATTTTGTTCCGGTTAACCGTTGAATACATGGGTTAATTTCGGTTCGGGTTCGAGTTAAAAAAAATCAGAAAAATGATTAAATTAGATAATCTTTACATTTTACAGTGAAACAAGTTTACAGTGAAGCAAGTTTAAATATAATAGTAGTAATCTGAAACTGATTATCTAAATATCGTCAACATTGAAACATTAAAATTAAAATTTTAAATAGTTCTGTTAGATGGCAGTATTAGATTTTGTAAATATACACTATGATGTGAACCTTTTATGTATTTCGGGTAACCGGTTTTGAAAGATGGGTTCGGATTCGGGTTCAGCTCTTTTAAAATTAAATATACGGTTCGGGTCCGGTTCGACTCCCTGAATTTATACTGTATTTCTAACGACAAGAGAACTATCGAAGAAGCGAATTTCAATGACTTACTGTATATAAATACCTACTTCCGCGCTCTAATTTTGTGTGTCCTCGTTATATTTTAGCTAAAAGAAGACATTGCAACAAAAAATATGCAATTTCTAGAATTTCGGTTATTGTAGAATATATTATATTACTCGGTAGTTCGTATTTATAAAGATATTTTACCAAAGAAATGACAGTATTTTTTCATTACTGTCATCAACCTGGAACTAATACACTGATTTCAGTTCTAATATCCATTGAAAGCGAACTCCAATAACTACCTTATACGTCTGGTGTGAGTTATATTTTATATTCATTAGGTACCAACTGCTTTAAAATTTCTAAGTGTCCTTTGAGATCCCCAGGTGTGAAAAATGTTATCCTACAGAGTTAAAGAACGTAAAGCAATCTGCCCAAAATCACTTCCATCGTTACTTCTACAGATATTCATGGCACCTGTAAGTAATATAAACTGTTAATGTGTGAGTTCCAAGTAAAAAAGTCTGAAATAATTTCTAAATACTTAACTTATTTTAAAAACTCTAATTTTAATGCCTTTCGAGGACGGTACTTCAAATAGACTTTTTTCTCTTAGCGAAAATTTCTTTATTTGAGTTTACAAGTTCTTGTCCTACGCCCCATCGTAGCACAGGTACAGAAATTTGTGTATATAGGACAGTTTCCTCTGATTGGAATTCCTGTTGCTATATTCTACGTATAATAACGGGAAATATATGTTTCATATTCCAAAGTATTTTTCTTAAAAAATCATTTGGTTTGGCCATAACGTAATAAAACTTAATTACTTTTATTAGAGGTTTTATAACTGCTGTAGACAATAGTATTTTGGCAGATAATTTGCCTATAAAACTACCGCTAAAGCTCTAGTTCTCACGTTAGAGGAAAATGTTACAATCTCTGTCTTCGTTAGTTATTTTGCAAAACATCTAGCATCACGCCCATCTTAAAATTCCACACCAGTCTATGGCACACAGATCAAAAAACACCATTGAGTGTTGAGCAGAACCTGTGTTCTGGGTTCTTCTAGTGTTGGTTTCAGGTTGGTTTCAACTCTCTGCCTACTCACAGCAGTATATATTTTTTTATTGTTTTGGTCCTTTTTGTATTAAAAATGTAACTTTTTGTAGCATTCTAGGCAGCAATCTGTGTTCATCTTCATATGTACTTGTATATCATTAATGATCACACAATCAACTGGAGCTTTTAAGTTTGTCATCTTAACATAAAAATTTATAGGCCCGTATTCTCTCATCTTGAAGTAGCGCTACTTCCGAAAAATCGCTATTTCAACTGTCAAATATCAACTTTAATATTAAAAATTAGAGAAATAAAAATAAATTAAATTGTAAATAGCACTTATTTCAAATATTATAGGCTTCATTTACAAAAATATCAAACCTACTCTTGTCTACTCGTAAAATAAAATACAATTTAAAAAATTGAAATATCGCTACTTCCGAAGTAGCGCTACTACAAGATGTGAGAATACGGGCCTTTGATGTTTAAATATACTTCAGACTTTTCCTCTATTGTCATTTTAAAATTTAAAGGAACGGAAGAAAAGAGCTGCGTATGAAGCTTTGATTAAATGCCAAAAGTTACTAAACAAAGTAGTATAATATATAATAGTAGATTATGAAACAAAGCGTATAAATAATCATCGAGTGTCGTGTTCAAATACAAGATTGAAAAGTTGCTGGTTTCACTTCTCTTAATTGTTGAGGCATCTTTGAAATAGGAATATTGCCTAATATCAAAACTTTTCGATTAGTATTAAATCCTACAAAAGAATTATATAATTATTGATATAGGTGTAATACAATTTTGCAAGTACTTACTTGAGTGAAAATCATTTGGCATGTAATGTTCTGAAGAAACATTCATGAATGGTGAAATTTCTTTTCCAATTTTTCATGCAATTTGCCCCTTCTTTTTCGATATTTTATTTTTCGAAAAATAATGAAGGGATATTTCCTTTGTGCAATAATTATTGCACTGAGGTTGAGGTACAAAACAATACCTTTTCGATTTACTTGTCATTTTAGTTCACTACTATTAGCACATAGCACTATCACTATCCAGACAGCACAATGTTGTCCCGACTGGAACACTTTCAAATTTTGCCACCAGATGTCAGGTACTTTGCTGGCTCATCCGAATACAATGATGTTGCTGCCTCATAATTTTGCAAAATGATGTGGATGAATTAGAAATTATCGATTTGAAAAAAAAAATAATGCTGCTATTTTCATATCCCATGTGCAGTGGTTACCGCTTCAGGGATATAAGGTATTATCTGAAGACCAAATCCCAGGCGGGAATAGTTCCAACAACAAAGATTAGAAAAAAGAAGAGCCGAAGAAAGATTGGAAGTTTGAAACAAAACTTTAAATAAAAACTCGCAATGGGTTTGAAGATATTGGAGTGCGGCATACTGGACAGTGGGACATAGGCGAATTATCTCCTTCTTCCCTTATGTGGAAATGTTCAATGCATTCCGCACATAAACAAAAATGCTGGCAATCTACCAACATATACTGCCTGTTGCCCGTTAGGCAGGCAACACAAGCTGGTAATATATGATGTGGCGACGGAGTTCGTGGTACTGCAGGTGGTGGTTGTGGTGACGGAGTTCGTGGTTCTGAAGGTGGTGGTTGTGGTGACGGAGTTCGTGGTTCTGCAGGTGGTGGTTGTGGTGACGGAGTTCGTAGTTCTGCAGGTGGTGGTGGTGGTGGCGGAATGTGTTGTACTGCAAGTGGTTGTGGCGGGATATCTTGAGCAGCAGGTAGTGGTGGCAGTATTCGGAGACTTGCAAATAATTTCTTGCAATTCTTCATGCTTACAAACATATTTGTGTCTTTACGAATTATTATCAACAACATTAAACTTTTAAATGCAATTTAAATTAAATAACTACGAATCACTCATGAAAAATGTTAATCTATAATAAAAATAAAAATTATTATTTGTTGCATTCTGTTAATGGATAAGTAATAAATATTACTGTAATTACATTCTAATTAGTTTACCTATTACCTATTGGCATAAATTAATGTAGCGACAATTTATGTTTGCATGAACCACTTGGACCAGCTTTGCAAGAACAGGTAGCACGCCATTCGCTAACATTATTTTTTAATTTAATATTAATATTATGTGGTGCACCCTTTCAATTAGAAGTTTGAAGACACAATCCTAACAATTACTTCTCGTCGGTATCTTTCTTTAATCCACATAACATAATATGTCCCGCTATAAAATATTAATAACATCATATTTACAGGTTATACTTTGTGTACCACATATATTTACCTTTAAATACAGCTTCTCCTACAATCGGCCGTATTTTTCCATTTAAATATGAAAGAATATCTGCTAATGATATTTCCATATCAGAAAATTTTAATAATCACAGATATTTACAAAAAAAATACAAAAATAACACTTAACAACACGATACATTCGTTTATTACAATGGTTATCTGAAGTTTGTTTTCCCCATTACGGTAAGCGATTTTGCTGCCATCAACATTTAGATTTTTTCGCGGATAGCATTCACAACCACTTTCATAACCAAAAAATTAAAGAATAATAGTAAGAAGTTTGTTTTCATGTCAGCCATAGAATGTCAAATACCCAGCTAATATTAGATTAGACGAGCAGGTAATGTACGAATTTAATATTGTAAATAACTATCACCTAATCACCAACTATATAAACAAATAATGACAAGTACCATGGCTCGCGAGATAAACTAATAACGTACAACCATGACCAACTAGCTTAAACAAGGACAGAATATAGTAATTTCAATTTCAAGTTTGGAGCTTGCAAACTTCAAATTTTTCAAATTCAAATTTTTCAAATTGAAATTGTGAATGTTTATACATATATCCTATATGCAAACTTCAAATTTTTTAAAGTGAAATTGGTTGTGAATGATACTTAAAATACGTTTTGTTCTTGGGTAATTTGAGATGCAGTGAACGCGCCAAGTATAAATTCTTTGATGCGCAGATACTACATGGTTTAAATTTGTACACATTGGCAAATGTACATATAACTTCAAGAGACAGTTTTATACGATAGGAAAATGTATATAGCAAGATATGTACAGAATATGTGTGCATTTAGGAATTTGTATGCATTCCCGTCATATGTCAAAATTGAACACGTGGCTAAATTTAACAAAGAGTTAAATTTAAACAAACTTTTTTGAAACCGGGCTTATATGTAAATATTATTGACTCCAAAATTGCTATCGTTATAAACGAGCGGGAATTACAAAATCTGTAATACTGTATTCGATTTGTAAGTGTAGCCGTGGTAAACAAACCTAGAACCGCACAATTTAAATGACTGTTATCTGTTGTATTATTGTGTAGTTTGTAAGATAATATATCGCTCATTAAATACAATAACGTCAGAACTGAAAAATAAGCAAATTTGAGTTAAGTATACAAATGGATTACATAATGCATATACTTTGAATTAAAATAAATACTATATTTTTACTAGAGCTGAACAACCTATCAACTGATATTTATTTTATTGTTGTAAAGTATTTAGTACCCAATTGACAGAATACGAAACTTTAAAATGTGTGTTTCTGGAAATAAGGTTTTTTGAGTTATGACGATATTGTATTTAATGAGCGACGTATTTCAAGTTGCTATATGAATTATTTGTATATTCGTTACTGCATAGCAACAGTATTGTCATTGAAATATATTTTGACATAAGGAATTATTTTTTATTGTTTATCTTATAAATCGTTTTCATGTTCTTTTCATCATCTAGATCCATCGTTTTGCAAATCTATTTCCAAAATTTAATTTGTTTGGAGGTTGTAAGGTACAAAAAACAATAACTGTCAAGTTACTTTGTTACAGGCTACTATGTATTTTTTAAATCAGGATATTATGCCGCAAAAAAATCAAATTTTAATACTAATATAAAATACGAAAAAAATGTGTACGATGTCAGAAAACTGATTTTACTGTCCATCGTATGGCATTTAAGTACTCGCTATCCTTCGTATTCAAACTTGCCATACTCGTTTAGTAAATTTTTACTTTTCTTAACTTGGACCGTAATACAGTGTGTCCCATTTAGAGGTGCCACCATTGGGATCTCGAGAACTATAAGAGATACGATGTCGGTTAAATGGAACTTTTTGTGCGCCTGTGGGAGGCCATCTCAGATGTGCTTTTGTTTTACCAAAAATTCTCATAGGGCACTAGATAATGACGAAAAACAGAATATTGTTGATTTTTTCTTTTTCAAATAACTTCTAAACTATTAGTAATTGAGAAAAACGTTTCGAATATAGAAGATAGATATTTTTATTAACTAACCAGTGGCGTACGAAATAAATTTTTATATCCGCAAATTTTCGAGATATAACACAAACTTATATTTTTTTAAATGGAACCCCTATCTGATTTTAGTTTTAAAAAAATCACTATTTTTTTCTCTTTTTAACGATGTAAGGGTTATTATGTTTTATATTTGTTTTGCCTTCAAAATTATTATTTTTTCTTTATTTTATATTAAATTTATAATTATTTTGAAAATATTGGTAGATTTCTATTTAGAAATACTCCTTGTATTTAAATAGTTTATTTCATTAGAAAATTTTGCTCAAAACTCGTATCAAACCAATTTTTATATTTTGTATCTGGTCGCCCTTGGCACATTATAGTGTAATTTGTAATTATGAGTTTAGAATGAAAATATTAAGTAATAAAGGCATAAAACAAATTATTTCGATCAAATACAATATAATTAATAAAAATAATAATGTTTTTTTGGGAAATAATAAGAAAGTTCAGGAAAATAAAGAGAAAAATGAAATTTTAGGAGCAAAACAAATATAAAACATAATAACCCTTACATTATTGAAAAGAGAAAAAAATAATGATTTTTTTGAACCTGAAATCAGATATGGGTTCCATTTAAAAAAATATAAGTTTGTGTTATATCTCGAAAATTTACGGATATAAAAATTTATTTCGTACGCCACTGGTTAGCTAATAAAAATATCTATCTGTTATATTTGAAATGTTTTTCTCAATTTCTAATAGTTTAGAAGTTATTTGAAAAAGAAAAAATCAACAATATTCTTTTTTTCGTCATTATCTAGTGCCCTATGAGAATTTTTGGAAAAACAAAAGCACATCTGAGATGGCCTCCCAAAGGCGCACAAAATGTTCCATTTAACCGACATCGTATCTCTTACGGTTCTCGAGATCCCAATGGTGGCACCTCTAAATGGGACACACTGTATACTATTGTTCACAACGAACTCACCACAAACCGGATATTTCAGGTTTTGAATTCCCGATTTTGACGTCACGCTTTCGCTCCAATAACAAAAAATTGTAAAAAAGAGCGGGTATCATGCAAAATTTTATTTATATACGTATGAATTTTTTTATAAATTATTCGAATTATTTATATATATTGTGTAATGTACTCTATACGATTAATATTAATGTTAACGGATGAAGACATATCATATATCTATTCCATTCCATTATATCCTGTGCACTCTATAAATCAAACAAGTTCAGCTACTTCGCCTAAAAATTGCACTGCGAACAAGGTCTCAAGAAGAAAACAATGAATTCGAAATAATATTCCATCATAAAGACGCTGCTTTATTAAATACCTTTGCAAGTGTACGGTCCAATATGTAGGGGTTAAGGGTGCAGAAAACAAGGAACTCCCATAATTCCTGATACTCTTCTGGCATACTCAAAAATAATCAGACAAGTAATGAAATGCTGCGAACGGTAGTGTTTCGGTACTGTTTGTATCTGAAACTATATTACGTGCTACGCAGCAAACTAGCAATATAATTCCATATTGCGGATAATTGATGCCATGTTTAAGGTGATCCCTCGCAACGCAACGATGGAGCTCTTCATCAACACCCATGTATTTCTTTAACCTTAACCCCAATTGTTTTATACCAATTTTTCTGTAAATAGCCTAGGAACTTGAGAAAACCTCTACTTTTGAGAAACCTTCTACTTTTCTCGTGTGAACGTACGGTACGTTGACATTTTGACCATCCCTGAACCCATTTTGACTAATTTCGTCTCTACGTACGTATCTCGCATAACTGAAAAACGGTAAGCCGTAGAAAGTTAAAATTTTGTATCTAGGACTATTATAACATCTAGTTGTGCACCTCCCTTTTTGATCATTACATAACTTCCAGAAGTGGTACTTTACTTGAAGCTTATAATAGATTTTAATGAAAAATTATATTAAAATATAATCCAAAACTTTTCAAATTTGGTATATGACTTTTATATCAATGGGAATAATATAACAGATTTTGGATCAAATGGTTTAACCGAAAGTGAGGATATTATTAGTATTTCTTGAAAAAAAAAGGTTTTACTTTGATTTTAGATATAAATGCGTCTAACACATCAATTATTGTTAAATTAGCTCCTTAAATTTAAAAATTATGTATTTTTTGGTGTTTGTAATTAAGTTTGCTATGGTTTAGAACAAAAAATAACAAATTTAATGTCAATGTCAAATACTTAACAATTTTAAGTCTAGGTCTGTTATAAAACATATTTTAATCTTTAACAAAATATTGATAGTTTAACAGGCGTACAAGGAAGCCATGTGGTGTCGACAACAAATTTTTTCTTTAAAACAATAAAACTAATTTACAAAATACAAAATAAAAAAAGCATTTATTGAAGTTATTAATTTAACAAGTTTATATACACTTATAGTTGTTTACAAGAGTTTTTATTTTTAAATAATAGTATATTATACAACGACGCTATAATGAATGCTCTTATTCCCGAGGAAATAATCGCTATTATAGCGAGTTGTATTCTATACTTTACATACGACTAGTTTAAAAAAAATAGTCAATTTTTATACCATTTATTATCTATTAATTTTACATCTAAATGAAATGTAAGTTTATATTATTACAATTAATAAAATGAATTGATGACGGTATGTTATGGTTTATGGTGTGATTAACATTACTTTCTAGAGTTATTATCGGCATTAACCATATTGGCAGTAGAAGTAGACGATACTGAATTGGTAATCTGTTTTGCTATAATTTCTGCAGTATTTAATTTACTTTTTATTGTTTGATCGAGGTACCCTTCTACTACGGTTAAAGATTTCCAGCCCTCTTGACGTTTTAAACCAGTTTTATCGCCACCTCCGTCAACGAATAATGTTGCAGATCTCCGGTAACAATGACCTGTATATTGTTCAGGATTTGGCAATTTTAAATAAGTTGCTATTTATTTTCCCGTTAGTGCGAATTTATTCTTTCCAATTCTTTGAATAGTGCATTTTCCTTTTTTGTAATTCAGAAAAAACGAGTTGATTTGAACATGTGATGCCGAAGATCTATATATTTTTTCACAATTTTATAAAACTGATGTAACAGCAAAAGTTCTTACAACTCTAGTTTTTGTTTTCGGTATTGTTATCAAAAATGTTGTTTCCAAACCCTTAACGTTTTCCTATTTTTATTTCATAAAGCTCAATAGAACGACATGCTTCCATAATTCCTAGGATCAGTACAACCTTAAATATAATTTTTGTTTATTTGAGATGCTCGCAAAAAACTAACCTATAATTTTACCTTATGTATAAGAAAAGAATCGTCTGGTACTTCTGTTATAAATTTATTGATTTCAAATGGTGTTAAGGTTTTAGATTTTTTAGCTTCATTACAATCCAGTCAAGAGGAACACGCAATTGTAAAATATCTTCATTTGTAAATTGTTTTTGGCAAATACAAACTTTAATACCAAGGATTTTGATTTTATTACTTTGCAGAAGGTGCAACTTTACGCTAGGCATTTGCTATGTTTTTTAACGAATTTCATTAATTAGAAATATATACTTTTAAAAATGACATTATTAATAGACCTTTTCAATTTAACAACTATCTCCTTCTATCTCTGCACATAGTAAGAAAAAAGGTGTCTGTAACTACAAATTTTTGACCTTTCGGTTTACAGCCCAGCTGGCTGTGGCAGATGCCATTTTACTCACTATTGCAAAGATAGCTGTTAAATTCAAAAGATCTATTTATAATACCGCCTCTTAAATAGATTTTTCACTATTTAATGTAACTAGCGCCATCTGTAGTCTAATAGGCGAAATAAGTAGCTTGATATATATTCAGTATTACAGATTTAACGGTGAAAATCATTTCATCCGCTGCTAATTCAACCCTATTATCACTTATGGCATTATGCATTCTGAACATTACGTCATTGGTGGTGGGGGTATCTTTATCACTTCTGGGATTTGTGAGGCCTGACATTTGTGAGGCGTAGCATTTGGAAACTGTAGAATTATCACTTCTGGCACTGGTATGTTTTATCACTTATGGGATTATGCATTCTGAACACTACGTCATTGGGAGTGGGGATAATTTTATCACTTCTGGGATTTGTGAGGCCTGACTTTTGTGAGGCGTAGCATTTAGGAACTGTAGGATTATAACGTCTGGCATGCTTCGTCGTTTATTGCGTTACCTACTGCATTGCGGTTATATAAATGGGCCGTGTTACAAGCATGTGTTTAACTCCTTACGTTACCTATTGCGTTTGCGTTACGTCTTGCGTTGCGTTGTTATAAATAGGCCTTTAAGGCCTTGCGCGTTTTCCCATCCCACGGTGTCCCACTCGGTCTCACGTTGGCCAAGTCCTGGGTTCCTGGTCTAATCGATTTGGACCTTATGCCGGATTGGTAATCCGGGATTACCCGAGCTGATTTAAACGAAGCGGAGACGATTCGGAATATATGCAGGTTACGCAAGCTAACGACGTATACCTAATACCAGGAATCGCGAAGTTAAAGTTAGGATGACGACGCACTCCCTTCTGTAAATCTAAATTAATCTAGCTGTACGGCAAAGAACGTTCTAGATCGTCTCCGCTCCGTTTGTATCAGCTCGGGTAATCCGGCATTATGTCCAAATCGATTAGACCAGGAATATTTTCAAATTGGGAACCCTAATACATTCATACAATAAATAAACATATTGGATTATTATTATTGTTATTATTTTCATTTTTTGTTCGTACATACACATTCATACAACACATAACTTTCACTCATCTAGTTTATTAATCTCAATTTCTATCTATGTTTTTCATATATTTTAGTTACATATTATGGTCAACATTACTTTAAAGAATACGCTTATTACACTATACAGCGTACTTCCCTGCAAATTTATTATCAGTAACTTTGAAAATAAGTTTTCTAACGAATAATACTTTATTTGTTAATTATTGAAATGCCACAACCAAAGTAAGTTCAGGCCTATACGTAAATAGAAACATTATAACTTGAAATGGAACATGTCCTGCAGACAAAATTTTCCAAAAATTATTCGCATAATAATAAATTTTATTTTAATGTGTTCATATTAGGAATGACGAATTCCGATAATTTTGGTACCCGAGTACCCGAAACAACTACTCGGATAGTACCGTTTACCCGTTAATTACCCGATACTCTTTAATTACACGTTATCCTTTAAGTACATATACATAATTCGTTAATTTGTTAATTACCAGTTAGGGCAGTTACCCTTATATTAGCAGTTTACTTTTTAATAAAATTCATAATTATTGTTTATATTTATTAAACAAAAAGTAATACAAATAAATAATATACTGTATCTCTATAAAATACTTAACATAAATTATATTAATTACCTTTGGTTTGGTAATAAAAAGCTGAAAACTGTTCGGGTAATTAACGGGCAGCGGGTATATTTCGGGTAATCGGGTAAGAAATTTTATACTCGGGTACATTATTATCGGGTAGGTTCCGAGTACCCGGATACCCATCGTCATTCCTAGTTCATATACAGGTGACACTGAAAAACGGGCCACTCAAAATAATTTTTTTATTTAAAATTACTTTTAATTTTCTTTTTATATTTGTAAACTAGGCTTGGGGGCTCACAAATCACTGTATTTTCAATAATACAAAATTTCGATGCAAAATTATGTAACTTCAAAATGCCTTAACTCGAGATCAGATGATGTAAAAAAATTATACGTGACATGAAAAGAAAGAGAATTTCATGCTGAATTCAGACATTCATCGTCCGTTATTCTATCTTTAACCGTGTATGAGTGGTGCATGAAAATATTATTTAGTTTAAAAATAGAAGTGATACATAAACTCAGCTAGAGGACTCCCTGTTCCTGTATCTGAACCCTGTTTAAAAGTATGGCAACTTTAGCATAAGTGTGGGAGAAATGCTCATAGCTCTAGTACTCCAGTGTTAAACGAGCTACGAAAAATACTGTTTTCAATATATTTTTTACAGAAAACCTGTTAAAATAAAATTTATTTATATATATATATATATATATAATATATTGCATTTTTTTTATAATGTTTGCTGGGAAGTTTGAATTTTCCTACCTTGGTTCCTCTTCATTGAACCTTTTTAGAAATAAATATCGTTAAAAAACATCCCACGTTGTCCTTAGTTAGTCTTTCTGGCCCTTCAAGATCCTCTTCCTCTTCTGGTCTATTACTGGTTGATTTTGGGAAGTATTTGTTTAAATTCAAAAGCAAAATCGCCAAAATTCAATATTAATTATTAAATAAAAAGATATTTTGCAAATTATAATGAATTAGAATTATTATTATTATTGCAAAATTTGGCGATATATAAATATGGCATAGCATAGAATGAGTCAACTCGTACAATATTAATTGTGAATTAATAGTTTCGTAATATAAAGAGGCATTAAAAATTATTTTGTTTGAAATAAAAATAATTTCCAAATTGTAGCCCTATGCCCTTGAACATAAGAAATTGCAAATACCACAAAACTGCATCTTTACCTATTTTTAAGTTATGTCTCCAAAACTCATATATACCTACCTTCGGCTAAAATTTTTAATACCTTTACATACATTTCACCGCGCACCGCGCTGATTCCAAATTATCAAACCGCAAATTAACTTCTCTTTTAGTTCATAGTTCATGAGATATATGTGTTCAAACTTGGATCCCAAAAATAGGAATACGTGTCTAACGATTTCGCCATTCAAACAATTGATACAATTTCCAAAACAATTGATATTTGTCAAAAATCGTAATAAATCTAAGGTATTGCGATTTTGGCCATTTTCAGATATTTCAGTTTTTTGACTAATGGGACAACTTTTTAAAAATTTGAAATCATTTGAAATTTATTTGCGAAAGTTTGTTAGACATTAGTTAATCAAGTTTTTAAAAGCATAATGGGGGATTACACCATTTTTTTTTTATAATTTCATCTGAAAATATTAGGAAAACTAAGACTATTGATGAAAATCCGGTGAAAAAATTCCTATTAATAAGCGAGTTATGGTCTCCCGAATTTTGAAAAGATTGACGTGACGTCACATTTATGTGTTTTTATATCAAACTCTTTTCATCATGGACCTAAATGTTCTTGAAATATATGCTATTTTAAGTTATATTTACATAAAAATAAATGAATATTATAACACTGTATAAGTATACATACTTATAATTACAGGTGTATTTAAATTATTAAGTTTAATGCAAGAAATTTATGTTAAAATAAAAACTGTTTGGAAACTGTAGTACAGGAATGTTAGCCCCTCCTTTCTTAACTTCCATTGGTAGTAATCCCACCTCCTAACACGCTATTTGTAATGCATGTATAGGCGGTTTCTCGGTCGCCAATCAAAATATTTTCATATTAGTGTCGAAGCGTTATAACAAAAAACCCTTTATTTCCGAAATATCTCAATTATACCATTTCATTTTTTTATTAATATTCGTTTTTTTTACTATTTTCCTTTAATTCGATTGAGCCGTAATCCCCCATTGTGAATAAAAATATGAAATTAACCAGAGAGCATTTTCTTCAATTTTAGGCAAAAAATATATTAAAGTAATAGAACACCCTCCATGTGCAACATTTGGCCTTTTTGACTTAAAAAAAATTATGAGGTACAAGGTTTTCGTTTGAAAGAGAGATTGATCTGCAATAGTGCAATTCAAAATTAGTTTCAAAGTATACCAAAAGAAGATTTGTTGAGAGCCTTTCAGAAGAGGAAGGAGAGAATGAAAAAGGGTGAAGTGTATTATTGTTGAAAGGACCCACTTTGACATTCAACATATTAAAAATAACATTTTAAAAAATATGAACCATGTGTCTTATTTTCAAAAAGTAGATAATATTTCTTTTCTACATTCGTAGATGGAAATATTTATTTAATTATTTTTATAATTATATTATACAGTAATCTGTAAATTAATAGTTTCTTTAAGATTTATTTTAATAATATTTTATAAACATATTTGTATTATCTAATATAACAATTTTAGGATTATCACTTTAAAATAATGTTCTTCTTAAAATTAAACCTACCTATAATACCTATAATTCACAATACTGAATGATAAGAAAAGGAACCAAGAAATGTAAAAAATCACCTAGGTTCGGTTGGTGGAGATAACCCAGGATGTGACGTATGACTCGTATCATATTCACACTGACTATCCTGCACAACCTTCGGATCTACAGGTTTCGCATTAGGCGGATTGATATTGGGTACATACTGTTCTGGCGGCCAGTCGAAAGTGAACGTCATATAAGACGACCTTGGCGTACTAGGCGTTCCGGTTGGAGTAGGCGAGTTAGTGCCAATATACGACCCCGTATCTTGGTACGCAATGTCCGGTACCTTTTGCAGGCTGTCCGACCATGGAGGGCTCGGGTTCCATTCCTCCCGGAAGTCTGTGAACTCTGCACCAGTTGTTGTTTTCGTCGATAATCGCGAACGAGCTAAAGCGTACTGCAATGTTATTGAAGTTAATGGTACTGTTGTTGCCGTAGGTACAAGAAGGACCTCGCTTCCACTGCCAGGAGATGGCAAACACATATGTTCTACGTCGTTCAGCACTGAACTAGACGCCGGCTCCAAACTAATACTGTTCAATTTTAGTGGTTCGATATCCACTCCGCCGTAGTTTGCCATCCGCCGTACCCTGCGTTTATTGTGCAAAGGGATCATTACTTTGGACCCAGCAACTGGTACAGGTGATGATGCATCCATTGTACCATCTTTAATATTTTCGTTGTTATGTACAGAATAATCTACTGGTTCAATGTCAGAACGTAACCTGGGTAGATGTTGTCGGTAACTCCGTTGAGTTTGATACTGGTCCGTTAGTTTTTGTTGTGGTAACGTATTACTAGTACTGGAGAATATTGTACTTCTAGGTAGATACTGATTATTTTGTGGGACTGGTGGTGTAACACCAAATCCTTGATAAGGTACATTGGTTTGTGGCGACGTATGATTATACTTATTATCCTGCTGATAATAGGAAAGAATATTGGAAGAACCATGAGTATCGTAACTACTTAATCCATATTGGAACTTATTTTGCACCATGTAACAGTGGTAAAACCATCCATTTGTATACATCACAATTGCTTCACTTTCACTGAGAACTTGATTTGTACATACAATAACAGCATTTTGACTATTGTCCATGTTGTCTTTCACTTGAAGTACGGAATGTACCCACAGCCACTCACCAGACCGTCGCTGCAATCGCACTAGGAGAATGCAGGTACGATCTTGCTCACTTTGAATAATGGACCGATGTTTTGCTTGCGCTTCTCGTATACACTCCCAATGCAGGAAACGGTACCAAGATGTGCCTTGCAATTCACATTTCGTGTATTCAAGGTAGAATTCGCCACTGCAAAAATATTTTATTCAAGTTAATCTCAAATTAATAAATAATGCCTAAAATTTAATATTAAAATGTTTTGTACAGGGTGTAAATCAAAAAGTGGGCCATAGGTCTTTAACATGAGAAATCTCTTCTTTGCGCAAACGTTACTATACTTAAAAATGGGTGATTCGGGAACGTTGTAAAAGTTTCAATTTAGGAAAAAACAGGCCGTAGGTTCCAAAAATTATGACTAACAGTCATAATCGTCTTTATTTGTAAAAAATAGGACGTTTCGGACAATATTTGTCCATCTTCAGCAATTATAAAGTGTGTGTGTTTCTTTATTAGTTACAATTTTTTTTTATGAATGCCCACATCTTGTCTAGAATTATAACAGAGAGTCTTTTTCATTTACCAAAGACTCTCTGTTATAATTCTAGACAAGATGTGGGAATTCACGAAAAAAAAAAAATTGTAACTAATAAAGAAACTTTATAATATATTGTAACACACACTTTATAATTGCTGAAGATGGACAAATATTGTCCGAAACGTCCAATTTTTTACAAATAAAGACGATTATGACTGTTAGTCATAATTTTTGGAACCTACGGCCTGTTTTTTCCTAAATTGTTACTATACTTCAAATACAATAGAGATTTAAATTCTGCATTTAAATCATTATTGTATTTCTTCATGTAGAAGCAATAGATTATTATTTTTTTTTATCACGGGAAATAAGTTTTTCTTTGAGCAAACGTTACCAAATATTATATGCAAAAACACTTCAAATAAAAAAGGAGATTTAAATTCTGTATCTAAATCATGTCTATGTTATTTGGTTTAGTTATAAAATAATAAAGTTTAGATAAAATGTACAATGTTTATAAAACTTGTATTATAAAATAATTTATTTGTATGATATTGGGTTTGTAAATGTATATTTGTTAACACTTTGCCAACCACTATTGTATAAGAAATATTTCTTGAAACAATATACTTTTCTTAAAGACCCGGACTGGCGAGCCGGGCGATCTGTCGTTTTTGCATATTATTTCCAAAGTACTGAATATATTTATAAAAATTAAATAAATCTAATTATTTAAAATTATGATAGACATTCTAAAAATTGCTAAACAAGTTCCCTATGGGCCGGAGTGTTCGTGTTATTTGTCTGGGTCGGTTTGGCAACCCAGTCCGGCCCAGATTTTCTATTTTATTCTAAACCATGTGAAACGATGATAATCTCTTCATGCAAACGAAAAATTTAATTTATAAACATGCTGCTTTTTAACCTTTTAGTCTAGACAGCCATGGATTATGACAAAAATTAAACAATTTTGTTGTTTTTACCTGTCATTTAAAACTAAAACATTTTACCTTTTTGTGTTTTGTGTTAGTTTACTATTCTAATTTAAATTTAGTTCCAAAGTGACAATTTTTGTAATAATCCATTTACAAAAAAAATCTACAACAAAAAAGGGTTAAGGTAAACTTTAAATATGAAAGTTATACGTACTTTTTGTCAATATGTAAGAACTTCATATCCAGGGAGTGGATGGAAGTAAATACATTAGTTGCACCTTGCACGACGCATTCTCTGGTTTCCGGCATGGCTATAGGCGTACAAGTAGCTAAGAACACCGGCTCATTACGACTACATAAAGGTAGGAACGATAGGTAATGGCCTTTTACAAGCACTACCTGAAAAGCAAAACAATATTCATATTAGTATCAAAAACATTAATCATTAATGTAAGGGTAAATAATTTATTAGTATAAAATAATTTAAATAATTCAATAACTTTTAAAAAATCTTGCTCAAAATTAATGAAAAAACATTAAAATCTCGCATTTGCATTTCAAAATGGAGCATTTTCAGAATAATCAAAATAAAAAATGTATTAGAATATCCCATTCTGTCACTTTGAATATACAGGGTGTTATGTAAGTAAGTGTTCGGCGCTTAACCCATAGTAGAACTGATCCCATAGATAGTAATTCTGGTAATAATTTTTGTTTAACATACTTTCTACAAGAACTAGAGGCCTTTAAAGCTGACCAATCACGTCATAGTTCAAAACTTTATAAAAAAGTAAAAATCAATGTGTTCTCTGGAAAAAAGAGATACCTGTCACAAATGATACATAAAATCATTGACGTCTATTTGGAAACAACTCTCTGTACCGTCTTATAGCAGCACGACTATTTTGTAATGTCTCGCCATAAACCATATGCATGTCTGCATACTCTTGGTCGGTGAAGGTAAATGGCATTTTGAGAATATCAAAAAACAGAATATAAATTGTTCGTCTATGCAAAAAAACATTTAACGTCAGATTGACAATCAATATTTTTTCCAGAGAACACATTGATTTTTACTTTTTTATAAAGTTTTGAACTATGACGTGATTGGTCAGTTTTAAAGGCCTCTAGTTCTTGTAGAAAATATGTTAAACAAAAATTATTGCCAGATTTACTATCTTTGGGGTCAGTTCTACCATAGGTTAAGCGTTGAATACTTACTTACATAACACCCTGTATATTGTTTGTTAATAACAACTTTAAAAACTATCATTAATTTCTTCCATTGACGCGATCGGCTGTTTTGCCTACCCCTCATATACAGGCTACGTTGCTGTAGTCTTTACGTTACAGGCTACTAGTATTACATACGAGTAGTAATAATAATAAAATTGTCCTTACTTTTTGGTCTCCAAATCTCATTTGTCTTCTAGCATTTCTAGACACATTCATTCTGCATAAGAATATTCTAGACTCCTCCGACGAACGTGTAATGTCACCACCACCACCATGTAATGGGGAATCAGTCGATACACGAGTTCCAGGTACTGTATTAGAAGTTGTCGCTCGTCCTAACTCATCTTGAATAGCTTGATGATCTTGCTTATCTATAATATCATACACGCTATCTCCATGGATGAGAAGGTCTTCCTGAAAAGTAACATAATTACGTTAATTAAATATATGGGAATCTTGACGGATTAAAGTAACTAGGGATGCACTCGATTTCGAGCTTTGGCCCGGCCCGGCCCGAAATCCGCCTCAATTTCGAGTCGATCATCGAGCCGGGCCGAAGATATTTTTTTATCGGGCTGAATCGGGCTAATCATTTGCAAAAATTGAGGCGAGCCCGAAATTCGAGCTTTTCGAGCCGGACCGAAAAATCTTAAAGTTAAATCAAATGCACAATATCCTTAATATTTTAAAGAAAATGAATGAAGTTAAAAAGGATCAAAATGATTTAAGAACAACATACTTCATATCTTGATAAATAAAAATATTATTTTACTTCAAGAATTCAAGGTTATTCATTAAAGCATAATAGTGCTATTATGATGATGTTGTTATTATTGCTATTGTTACTACTCGTATACTTAAATAAAAGTGATTTTTATCCCTGTTATTTTTGAGCAGAAACAAAGTTAGATAAAAAATCCTTATGCAAATGATATTTTTTGTATAAGATTTGTGAAAAAGTTGTTTACACTTTCGAGCGCCTTTGGTAAACAAAGTGTGTGTGAAATATTCGTAAGCCTGTAATTTTTATAACAAACTTACATTAGAAGCGTCTCTTTTTTTAACAACTTATGTTAATCAATTTTGAACGTTGTAAGGATGTAGAAGGTTTTTTTAAGTTTGGCACGAAAAAAGTTAAACATTTCGTTTCACATTAAAATTAGGATAGGAATGACAATGGGTACCCGGGTACTCGGAACCTACCCGATAATAATGTACCCGGGTATAAAATTTCTTACCCAATTACTTGAAATATAGCCGCTGCCCCTTAATTACCCGATACTTTTTAATTACCCGAGTTTTCAGCTGCCAGTAACATTGTATCTAAAAGGAGAGCTTTTTATTAGCATACCATAATTAATTTATGTTAAGTATAGAGTATATTATTTATTTGTATCACTTCTTATTTAATAAATATATGTAAACAATAATAATGAATTTTATTAAAAGTAAACTGCTAATATAAGGGTACCTGGTAATTAACAAATTAACGAATTATGTGTAGGTTCTTAAAGGAAAACGGATAATTAAAGGGTATCGGGTAATTAACGGGTAAACGGTACTATCCGGGTAGTTGTTTCGGGTACTCTGGTACCAAAATTTTCGGACTTCGTCATTCCTAAATTAGGAATGCCGGATGTACACAATTTCGAGCTTTGGCTCGGTTCGATCCGAAGCCTGGCCCAAATTCGAGTCAATTTTCGTCGAGTCGATCTTCAAGTCGGGTTGGCAATTTTTATTTTCGGGCCAAGTCGATCCAAACCTCAAAGCCCGGTCCGGCCCGACCCGAATACATTCCCAAAGGAACCCATATATGTTTTTTTTTAAATTAAATAAATATAAATATATCATCACGGCATATTACCCATTGGATGTGCTATTATTTACAATATATGTAGACATTTTGAGCAAAATAAAATTGACAAAAACCAAGTAATGAAAGAAAAATATAAGTGTAATGCTACAGGAACCAAACTAAAGTGCACCCTTTTCGAACAAGAACGAAACAAGTCCTAACTTTATTTTTAATATGCCATTTACTTCTTCATTTTTATTATTTCATCGGGTAAATGCTTAATTTCTACAAAACCAAACAAATTCAGATGTGTATTTTTTAATAAATGCAGGGCCGGCGTTAGAATGCTGCCCTGGACAAGACTTGCATTTGACGTCCTCCACCCTATAAAACTTTTTTTTTCAAATACCTTGCCTATTTGAATTAGGAATAAATTGGTTCTTAATTAAATTCTATTATGTTTTTTCTCATTTGTTTCTCGCCAAATTCAGATGTGTATTTTTTAATAAATTCAGGGCCGGCTCCTATAAAACTTTTTTTTGCAAATACCTTGCCTATTTGAAGTAGGAATAAATTGGTTCTTAATTAAATTCATTATGTTTTTCTCATTTGTTTCTCGACTTGGTGAAGTTGAAACAACTATCGGGTATTCAATTAGACTTTACGTCTTATGGTTGGCTAAGGATTGTGAAACATATGTCTGTATTATATTCATACAATATAACCTTAAACATCAACAATGTCATTAGAATTGTCTGTTTATAAAAATTTACTCAAGGAACCACTAATCTTTTTAATATTTGCGTCTTTATCCGCCTTTCTTTTACGATATTGAGCCCCTGATAACCATTTTCTTCCATATCCCAAACTAATAAATAAGATTTGTAAAATTAATTTATATTTATGTTAATTAATTACATTTATTTATTTAAAATAAAGTCTTTCGTACAGAAATATATATGGAACAACGCGTGCACGTATAGAAAAACGTATCCTAAAAGTTCTATCCTCAGACTTAGAGTAACTCGTTTTGTTAAATAGTATTCAACTCACGCCGTATAATATAAATAAAAATTTAAAAAGTAATTCGCCTGAAAGTTTTGTATAAATTTATGGAAATGTGGCGCCCCTGGGCAAATACCCAGATTGCCTATTCGGTAGCGCCGGCCCTGAATAAATAATGGATTTACAAAATCAAGTCTCAAACTCAACGCGTTGTTTTATGCATGCTAGTACTACAAACATAAAGGTAATGCTGGTTGCACTGAAAAATTACCGTTGGTACTTGGTTGCAAAGGAAATAAAAAATTCAATTTTTCAGGAAACAAATAAATATTCTTATTTTAAAAGAGTTCATTGGGTAACTGTGCAATTTTTCTCCATACATAATAATATTCATAAAAACAATGGCCTGCATTACGAACCCATTTTTATTTATTTAAACTTTTTACTATAGGGCGTTTTTATTAAAAGTGACTTAACCTCATAGTTATAAGAATATAATGTAAAAGCGTCTTCTCTTCACAATAATGCATTCGTAATACGAATGAAAATGTTTAGTTTATATTATCATTTTTTAAAAAATAAAATAAAAGGTAAACATCTGAACTTGTTTGCTTCTTGTAAAATTTTTACCTGAAGAAATAAAATTATAAAAAGGAAGAAGAAAGAAATGTGAAAAAAATAAAGTTAGGTAAAGTCGGTACCAGAATCGGACGATATGACGCCATCTTTAATAAATGTACTTGTTAGATTCTTTTGAGTTACCCCTTAATTAGAAATGGTTATTTATTCATTTTGCACCCGCAAATATATCAGAAAAGAACACTGCAAATTCCGACACATAATTATATTTCATGTATTACTCCTGTTTTAGGTTATACTTTTTCTCGCTAAAATTTAGTTCTAATATTTGAACTAAATTTGAATTTAAAAAATCTACAATGATATTGCTTCCGGCGAAACCGTAAGTAGAATTTTATAATTTAAAATGTAGGTCTAAAAACAATAAAGAAAGAGAATAGCCATTTGTCCCTACTTTATCACTCATCTGTACAGTAGAGTTCATATTCATAATATGAAAATTTTTATAAATTACATATGGAAGGACAAAGTTTCTTGCAAAATTATACTTTTGCGCATAATGTAATGAAAAACGTTGAATCTATATTTGATTTTATTTCGCAAAATGTGCTCGCGAGATTCTTAATTAATATATTTTTTACTTTTATAAAAATGTTCCAAATGACGGCATGGGATCTCGAGAATTAAAAGAGAGACGAGATCAGATAACTTAGACAAAAGTGCCAGCATTAGTATGCCATTTTAATGCTATTAAAAATGTTTACTTTTAAATATAACTTCTAAACAATATAAAATGAAATTTTGTTATTTATTTCCTAATAAAAATTACACTAGGTAAGTTTCAAAAATAAAGTTATATTTACTATACGTATTTCGGTCGACTAGACCATTAGCAGATAATAGTAACACAAGAATGTATACTTACATACTTTAATCCCTTTTTACAGATATGTTTGAGTGACAAATTATTGTTGTGTAACTTATGATTGTTATTAAGACAATGTTTAGCAACGTTTGAGGTCTATTTATTATTTAATAAAGCTTTCCAGAGTAGCGTTACGCAGTGTTACGAGGGGGTGGGGAAGGGTTAATGTGTGCGTTATATAAAGATAATATATAATTACAAAAATATTGTTAAACTTGCTTTTATAGTTTTCAAACATTCAAATTTCGCGGTGGTAATTCTTATATGAAGGCAGTCGTTTTTTTTTTCAATAACAGTCATCAGATGTTTTATGTACAAGTTAAGCATTTAAGAGCGAAACTTTATAGAAAACAATTATAATTGTATATTAATTGATTGAAAATAGCTCATTTAAAATTATAGGGTGGGGGGGGGGGGGGTCAAGTACTGCGTAATATGGAGGGTTCATGTTTGCGTTATGGGTGCGTTACAAGAGGGGGGGGGGGGGTATCAACAAGTGCTTAATTTTGCGTTACGTAATTTAAGGACGATCCCTGGTAAATATAACTTTATTTTTGAAACTTACCTAGTGTTAATTTTTTAATTTTTATTAAAATGTGTCAACGCGAACCGACAGTGAAATATATTGAATTTATATCCTAATGTTATGTTATATATATTTTATATGGGCGCCATGCTAAAAAGTAATACCATACCATGAAAACCTATTTATTTTGTATTCAACGATTTATAATTTATTTACGTTAATTTGTTGAGTATTACATTAATACCAAATAAATAAGCTTTGTAATCGTAAAACAAGTGATCATTGTTTGAATATTTTCAATATAAATTTTATTATGTCTAAATTTGTACTACATTTTTTACCCAAATTTATACCTACATTTAAAATTGCTATAATTATTCTTACCATTGTTTATATGTTTTCCATTTATGTTATGGCATGGAATGAAGTATTTTTAAATGATATAGTAAATTACAGTATAGTTAAAATATTAAATTATAATATTTACCATGGAATGCCCCAGATATTCGGCAGCATTATCGGAGATGTACAGCAATTTCCCATTTTGTGTCATCATCATTAGAAAACCACACAGAGCCTGCAAAAAACGTTTTTGTTTTAATATAAATTGTTCACTGAAGAACAATAGCATATACATATAAAATATACAGGGTGTGCAACGAAACGCGGAACATAGTTTAACATAGGATTTTAAAAATGTGCGGATATTGGCTCTCCTGTACATTTATCAGCAAAAGTACAAGAATAAGATGTTTAAAATTAATTTTTACTTTTAAAAAGTCTTCATTTAATCCAGTACAATATCTGTAGCACTAGATATTTAGAAAATAAAATATAACATTTTCGTCATAAATCAGATAGCCATGGAAATAAAACAAATGGAACAAAATCTCATTCTGGCAGTTCAGTTGATGTTAATTGTTGTGATCATTGTGTCTCTATAGTTATAGTCTATAAATTACTTTACTGTGCGTTAATGCATTATAAAATGGATTTGTTCAGTACCGAAGAGTTTGTGATTTATTTTATTATTAATTACTATTTGACAAATTTTAGGATAATTATCATTTTTAATTTATAAACATAGAAAAGGCCTTAACGATCAAGGAGAATTTTAAATATACGAAGAAAGAAATTCAATGACACCGCGGGGACTCGAACCCCGGATCTCCACATATCTAACAAATAATTATTATCATTTTTAATATATAAAAAATATAAAAAAATATATCATCACGCCATATTACCCATTTCTGGGTGTGCCAGTATCTACAACACATGTAGACATCGGTAATGATGACGATATATTTTACCGTGTGGGCGCTTACCAGGCGTCACAGGGGTCACTTTTGTGCCATTTAAAACTGGAAATATTTGGCGTCTGTCGGGATCGAACCCGGTTCCCCCAGGTTCGCGACCAGACACTCAGGTACGCGGCCACGGGACCCCATATAAACTGAAATATTAGTTCAGTTCAGTATTATTAAACTTATTGTTGTAATCATTGTGTTTAGATTATATTTCAGCATTAAATATTTAAGTATTATGATATTTTGTTTTATTTGTTTTTTATTCCCATAGCTATCTGATGTTTGGCAAAAATGTCATATTTCACTTTCCAAATATCTAGTGCTGCAGATATTCTATTGTATAAATTGACGAATTGTTAAAAGTAAAAATTAGTTTTAAACAACAAGTTTAAACTATTTTCGTTATATTGAAATAGAAAAGTTTTAATATTACTTATACAAAATCTGTATTTTATGTATAGTCCATAAAAATACAAAATAATACGATTATGTACCTACAGAATTTCCAGATTTTGATTGGCACAACTAAATGAAATAACTGTCATATATTATATGCAAATATGAAAGAAATGGAACACTTGTCAAGGAAATTTAAAAAAAAAATACGAGTTTAAATTATATTTTGATTGATAGCAAAAATATTTTCGTACCTTATTACATAGACAATATTTTTTTTTTGTTATGTTCCATTTAACCGAAGTCGCCACTATTATGGTTTCCGAGATCCCAATGGTGTCTTCCTGTTATTGTTATATATTTTATTTAATTTGTCTACGTCGGATATTGTTTATATACAGTATTTGTTTCCGGGTTTTCATTTTTATTTTTTAATGGGTGATATGATAGATTAAAAGAAGGCGATAAATGTTAAAACATCTTAGTAAAAGTTGTATGATACGATGATTCTATTTTCAATTGTCAATTTTTAAAAAGGCCTAATATTTTTATTTCCATATGTATACATAAATACATATACAAACGCCGGCACAGTGGCGTATTATCGCAGAAGCCTGAGAAGCCCGGGCTTCTGGCGCAAAATTATAGGGGGCGCAAAATTATGTCAGGAATTGAAAAAAAAAAAACAATTTTATTTATAAAATATAAATTAGCAAATGGATTGCTGAAATTTATGAAACTATTAAAAGACAAGAACATAGAGAATATTTTTCCTAACATTGTAATTTTAATACGGGTGTTTGCTTAACTATACTGGCTAGAGATCCTTTACAGCACTGAAGAGAGAGAGAGAGTAAAGGATTACTGCAGGTTTACAGTATCCCACGCAAAATTAAATTAAACGCTTTGGTTATTATGTGCATCGAAAAAACTCTTTTAAATTAAATTATTTTGACGACACAATATTTTTGCCAGTGCCAAAACAAGAAAAATGCCATTTTAATTATATTTTTGTCATTACACTATTTTAATTAAAAATAAAAGTTTAGTTTGAATGTTTACTGAATTTTACTAATAAAAAAAGCTCCCCCATCTACTCGCGTATAATTGTCATTTTTCGAATCATTGGTTATTACTCTTTTTATGTCAGTTGTTATATTTAATTACTTTTTATAATTATTAGTTTCTTACTACAAAAAGGAGGGGGGGGGGCGTAAAAATTCAAGGGCTTCTGGCGCCAAAATACCTTAATACGCCACTGCGGCCGGCATGTTTAATTTCTAATGAAAATGTTGTATACGCATGAAGATAAGTTGATGTCCATAATGGTATACGTTTTCTGTATCTCCATTTCTATATAAATAGGTAAGGTGCATACCAGTATTATTTCTGAATACGGAGTTGGTATTGTCTCATTCTCATATATTTTATTAAAAAGGTAATATGTAATAATAGTTCGTATATACCTACATAGTCTAAATTAATTCGTTATTAATATTATCATTGTCAGGAATTTCACAATGTCTGGAACTTCTAATTTTACCCAAATTGATAAATTATTTTATTTCAACGGGAAAGGTACGTACTCATATTGCCATTTCTGTTCATATTTCCTAATACGTTATTTTTTAATAATCTATTTTCTTCCCAACATCTAATTGTTTTTTCATTTATCTTACTAATCTTAATGGACAAACAATTTCATATATGTTCCTATTATTGTACTCTCTCATATTCCCACTGATTTTCTCTTTTACTACGTATCTCTGCACACGATTCAATTTACATTTCGATTATTGAGAATATTAGTTTTAAATGATAATAAATTCTACACAAAATAAGTTTTTATACTCCGATGTGCAAAGTTGATTCTTTACACACTGCATACAGTTATTTTCCCTAAATATAGTTTTTCCTGAAAT
Source organism: Ophonus ardosiacus (assembly GCA_943142095.1). Classification (NCBI taxonomy): domain Eukaryota; kingdom Metazoa; phylum Arthropoda; class Insecta; order Coleoptera; family Carabidae; genus Ophonus; species Ophonus ardosiacus. The sequence goes on along the minus strand of OW964833.1, from coordinate 41,964,123 downwards.
GTTGGTAACACTGACTGAGCCTGCACTGCAGTATTCAACTTCAGATCTGTTATCTGTTATATGAGAACTCTGATGTATTCAAATTGGCGTCTGCTTGTCTGTCAAATTTGTAAATTGTTTCAGGAATGTTATTTAAGGTGCCTAGTATAAAAAATATTGCATGCAACTCAAGTCTAAACAAGCTTTATGACATTCGTGCAATAATTTTCTTGACGAGGCTTGCCTCATGTCATAAAGCTTGGGTTTACACCCTTGTAGCATAAATAACTATTATACTTCGTTGTAATAATCCGGGAATTTTTTTTCTGAACATACGGAGTTGTTAAAATCATCAAACTGTCATCTGTCAATTTCAGAAATTCTTTTTATGTTTTTATTTGACGCATTTTTGTCTAAAATTAATAGGGCACTTTTGGGCAAGGGAAAACTGTCTTCCCATGTTAAACGCCTATGGCCCGTTTTTCTTGTTATACCCGGTATATATATATACAGAGAATTTATTTTAAAATGCAACATTATGGTTCATCACTTCCATGGTTACTCACTATTGTCAAAAAATGACAGCAATGTAATATTTGTCCATTTTAAAATGCAACATTATAAATAGTATTACCAGCACAGGAGATACTTCCAGAACACATCACAAATGGTGTCAATTCTTATTACGACCGACTAGAATATTGCCTCAGTGTGAATGGGGTTATTTTTTAACATTTATTACATGAAAGTTATAAATTTTTGTAAGCTAAAGTTTGTTAAGATGTGCAACATTCATGTTTTGATTTTTTGTTAATCGTATGTAGGCTAATTTATTGGAAATTAGTTTTGAGAATACAAAACTACAAATTTTGTATGTTGCATTTTAAAATGGACAAATATTAAATTGCTGTCATTTTTTGACAATATAGTGAGTAACCATGGAAGTGATTGACCATATGTTGCATGTTAAAATAAATTCCCTGTATTCATGGGATTAAACGTCACTTTTAACAAAAGCGCCCTATAACAGTGGTTCGTATTATAAACCTTGATTGATATTTTCTTAGATTCTTTTATTTTACAGTTGTTGATACTTTATATGTAGGTATTCATAATAGCGTTTTCATTCTATTTTTCTGTTTTAAATTTAAAATGTACACTTGATTTTCAATTATGAACTTTATAAATTGTCAGTAATTCATATCCTGCCTACGAAGCATATACATTAAATTTAACCAGTGATAGAATTCGGCAAGAGCAACAATATTTCTTAGTAACTTTTTTTCGAAATCGGAATTTATTTTTTGAAAAAAATAAATATTTCCAATTTCAAGACAAAACAAAAAAAAAAAGTAATTGACATTGACAGAATTCGTTGAGAGCAACAATATTTTTGGATTCTCAATTTTCTTTTTGTATTGTTGCTCTCGACGAGTTATATCACTATAGTTAATATACTGTTACACTCTGTACTGCAAATATTCCATAGATAACTATTATTTACCAATCATAAAAATAAATGTTATTTAAGTCAATCGTTCGTTAGCTGTTTATCTACAATAAATTTGCATTTGTTAATTTGGCATTAGTACCAATGAACTATACCTCCACAAACCTCTAAGAACATCATATTTTGCATAATAGTTCTATTTTAGAATTCCCATTAACTTTTTTCCATTTTTCTAATGCATTATTGTGTAATCGATAAATTATCGATAATTATTTTCTATGAATTATTTATATTTTTAAACTAACACTTATAAATGAGTCATATGCATAAAAAATATTTATTTATTAAAAGAAAATTGTCAAAGTAGCATTCACAAAAATTATTCACTATACAGGATAGTGGCGGTTAGGGGTGAACAGAGAGATTTAACATGGGATTTTTGTTTTATTCAATTTCCTGCTCTTCTGTTTATTTTACGGCAAAAACTGTAGAGGGCAATTAAATGTTGTATATGAAACTGCTTTTACATTTTTATTATGGTTTCAGTTTCTTCTTAATTTTAAAAAGAAATTTCAAAAGCTTCGTTAATTAGTGGCAATAGTTATGACTTATGACATTTACAATATAATATAATAATAATATGACAATATTATTTTATTCATATTGCCAATTTCATTTTTTTTTGTAAAGATTAGATTTTGGTAATAATTGGACAACCGGAAGTAATAGTTTCTTCAAAAAAATCTTCTAAGAATAATTTTTTGGAAATTTTTGTTTTTATAAATATTGAAGAACATAAAATTCTCCATCTAATACACTTAAAAATTTTATTATATCTTGTATAGATTTAGAGATAAAGGCACTGTAATATATAAAATAATCGCAGAGGCTAAGGCACTAAGGAAACCAGTTGATAAATTCAAATGTTTATAACATAGTAATGTTTATAACATAGTTTATAAATGACAGATGTCAGTATCAAAAATCAACAGTTTTAGTGACATTCTGAAATCTTTTTCTGGGAAGTACATTTAATCTTTCTTATTGTTTTATTAATTAAATATTTAAAATTGTAGGTAAAATGCATATATCCATCAGAAATACCGCCATTCTAGTTAATGAATAGGAAGAATCAAGTTTTGCAGGAAAGAGTTTTAAAGATTTGCCCCAAACTTGAATGAGCGTAGATACAAATCTAGCAAAATATTCCGAATCATGTTTTCACTATTGAGAGATACAAATATGTACCTACTTTTTGACAAGATGGATATTTATATAGAATTTTCTTTTGATGTTTATTAAATTAGCGCAAAATTAAGATACGTTATTTTATAAAACTGAAAATTGTAGATCAGTGGATAAATAAATAGTTACGTCAGTAATAATGTGGTGCACTCTCCACGCCAGCAATAAGTACCCGCACGGTACAAATATGTCATCATAATTACCGATATCTGTGATAAAGCAGATTGGCACATCCAGAAATGGGTAATATGCCGTGATGATATATTTATTTATGGGGTATCGTGGCCGCGTGCCTGAGTGTCTGGTCGCGAACCTGTGAAAAAGGGTTCGATCCCGACCCACGCCACACATTTCGAATTTTAAATGACACAAAAGTGACCCTTGTGGTGCACTCTCCACGCCAGCAATGAGTGCACGTGAGGTGATGCCTGGTAAACGCCCGCACGGTACAAATATGTCATCATCATTACCGATATCTGCGACAAAGCAGAATGACACTCAGAAATGGGTAATATGCTGTGATGATATATTTATTTATTTATTTATTGATTTATTTATTTGTAATTTAAGAAATGAATATCTGTAAGAGACAATGAAAACATTCATAGAGATGAAAATAATACACAATAATGTCATACATGTATTTTTATTCAAAAATTAAACAAAACATGTTTACTTTAGTAAGTATAATTAATAAGTATTAGAATACATAAATTTTTCAGTTTCGTTAAGTTCTTTGGTAGAATCAATTTGATCTTAAAGAATTTTTTTAGTTTGATGATTAGTTTCCGTGCATTCTACAAAAAGGTGAATATTATAGTTTTTTTGATTACTATGAATTACGTTATTTAACTTACCCACTGTAACATCATCCCTATTTATTTTACACGAATGGGATTTCTTCTGAACTATCGCTTTCTAAACTGTTATCAGATTTTCCATATCTATTACTATTCCTATGTACCATTTTTCCCTCCTCTCGCAATACTAGCACATCCATGTCCATAATTTTATTTAAACAAGGAACCTGAACCGAAACGTATTTATGCTTCAAATTTGGTTCAGGTTCAGGAAACAAATATCGGTTCAAGTTCAGTTTCAGTTAAAAAAAAAAAAGAAAATTATAACGGCTCATCGGTTTTGGGTTCGGGTTCGAATTTCGGTTCAGAGCAAAAGCATAAAAAGGTAATAATATTTATTTTTAAAATTATATTAATAATTTAATTTGAATTTAAAATTGTTAATTATATATTTAGCAGATATGAACCGAATCTGAATTTAAAACGGTTTGATGGTTCAGGTTTACTGACCTTGACAAATAAAGGTTTGGTTTTAGGTTCATCAAAAATTCTGGTTAATTCGGGTTTTCATTTCAGGTTCGGATTCAGTATTAGGTTCTTGCTTTTAAACAAGCTTTTACATGTTAAAACTGGCGAACAGACAAAGCACAGACAAAGCCACGTAGTCGCTCAATACATGAGATAAACTAACAAGAAATGCAATGTACATACTAGGAATGACGAATTCCGATAATTTTGGTACCCGAGTACCCGAAACAACTACCCGGATAGTACCCTTTACCCGTTAATTACCCGATACCCTTTAATTACCCGTTATCCTTTAAGTACATATACACAATTCGTTCAATTGTTAATTACCAATTACCCTTATATTAGCTGTTTACTTTTTAATAAATTCATAATTATTGTTTACATATATTTATTAAATAAAAAGTAATACAAATAAATAATATACTGTATCTCTATAAAAAAACTTAACATAAATTATATTAATTACCTATGGTATGGTAATAAAAAGCTCTTCTTTTAGATACAATCTTTCCGGCAGCTGAAAACTGTTGGGGTTATTAAAGGATATTGCGTAATTAACGGGCAGCGGGTATATTTCGGGTAATCAGGTAAGAAATTTTATACCCGGGTACATTATTATAGGGTAGGTTCCGAGTATCCGGGTACCCATCGTCATTCCTAGTACATACAGAATTTACTAGTACTGGTTTGCAAGTTTCAACCAGCAAAATTAAGATACGCCATGCAAATTTACGAAGTTGGTCATTTCAACAATTTCACAAAAGAGGGTAACTCCGTTTGTGTTTTTTCGTGAAATTGACTCGTCGACGAATATGATTTAACGTCGGTTGGTTATCTTGATGAAAACTGTGGGGAATTAACGGGCAGCGGGTATATTTCGGGTAATCAGGTAAGAAATTTTATTCCCGGGTACATTATTATCGGGTAGGTTCCGAGTATCCGGGTACCCATCGTCATTCCTAGTACATACAGAATTTACTAGTACTGGTTTGCAAGTTTCAACCAGCAAAATTAAGATACGCCATCCAAATTCAAGAAGTTGATCATTTCAACAATTTTACGAAAGAGGGTAACTTCGTTTGTGTTTTTTCGTGAAATTGACCCGTCGACGAACATGATTTAACGTCGGTTGGTTATCTTGATGAAAACTGTGGGGAATTGAGATACGCCACTTCGTGAAAAAGTAAAACTGGTCAGTTTGTAGGGGTGAAGTACCTCATTTTTCGTATTTTATGAGTTACGTCTAAAGATGCACTCGATCTCGAGCTTTGGCCCGGCCCGGCCCGAAGCCCGCCTCGATTTCGAGTCGATCATCGAGCCGGGCCGAATCGGGCTAATCATTTGCAAAAGTTGAGGCGAGTCGGACTTTTGATTTTGGCCTGACCCGAAAATTCGAGCTTTTCGGGCCGGCCCGAAAAATCTTATAGTTCAGTCTAATGCACAGTTTCCTTAATATTTTAATGAAAATAGATGAAGTTGAAAGGGTCCAAATGATTTAATAACTACATACTTCACATCTTAATAATAAAAATGTTATTTTACTTCAAAAATTTAATGTTACCTATTCATTAAAGCATAATAATGCTATTGTCATGTTATTATTACTATTGTAACTATTCGTATACTTAAATAAAAGTGATTTTTATTTCTACTATAATGATTTCTTGTCTTATTTTTAAGTAGAAATAAAGTTAGATAAAAAAATCCTTATGTAAATGATATTTTTTTGTATAAGATTTGTGAAACAGTTTAAATTTTCGAGCGCCTTTGGGAAACAAAGTGTTAAATACTCGTAAGTCTGTAATTTTTATAACAAACTTACACTAGAAGTGTTTCTTTTTTCAACAACTTATGTTAACTAATGTCGAAAGTTATAAAGATGTAGAGGTTTTTTTTATAATTTTGGCACGAAAAAGTTAAACATTTCGCCTCACATAAAAATGAAAATTAGGAATGTCGGATGCACCCAATTTCGAGCTTTGGCCCGGCCCGGCCCGATTTCGAGTCAATTTTCGAGCCGGGCCAGCTAATTTTTTGTCGAGTCGATCTTCGAATCGGGCCGGCAATTTTTATTTTCGGGTCGAGTCGATCCAAACCTTAAAGCCCGGTCCGGCCGGCCCGAATGCATCTCTAGTTACGTCGACGACGATATGTTTGAAAAACAGCTGTAATCCGGTATTTATTTCAAGTTACATGTCTTAAAAGTTTTAAGTTTAATAAAGTAGGCTAGAACAACCACTTCAACGTGTACACCAAATTTTTAAGTGGTTAAATTTACAGTTTGGTTTGGATCTATATAAACCAATATCTTGGAGTACATATATATATATATATATATATATATATATATATATATATATATATATATATATATATATAATTTGTGTAATTAAAATAATGTAATAAATAAATGAATAAAGAATCAATTAGAAAAAGTGGTATCGTGTTTAGGGTATTGTGTTGTTGTATTTGTTAGTGCTCTATTTAGCGAATATTTTTTGAAGTAATTAACTATAAAAATGAATGAAGAATTTATCCTCGGTGAGATAGCAGTTGGATAACACAACTTTCCAATGCACACAACCATTAGTTAGCTGGGTTCTATTCGTGGGAATAGCGCGCGAGTAGCGCTCGTTGTTCACTATGCTATAGCTACGGCTACGGCGTTCGCGCTGCGCTCGGATACCCGGTATAGGAGACGCGGGGGAGTTCACAAGAAACGAAGAAGGTCGAACTGCGCTGTAATGACGTATTTTGGGATCGGGGATCGCACAACGAGCAAAGGTCACACCAGTGCTTCTCAAAACAGATCTAATAATACTATAATCAAACTAGCAACAAAACTAAAATAAATAAATATAAGTTTAAGCTATTTGCACATACTGTATGGTACATTGCATACAGTAAGTATGAATAATACTTATTCAATTATTGCACATGCAATTATCTAAATCAAGAGCGGCTTCAAAATCATTTTATGGGACACAGACACAAGTATATAATCAGGACTGGCAAAAACTCAGGGTTTGTTTTTTAAAATGACCCAGGGTCTTTTTTAGGTTTTATTGGATTTTTAGGGCTTTATTACATATTTACTATAAATTTAGCCCTTTCAGCTCCAAATAAGAATTCTATTAATAAAATAAAGTTATATTTATTTTATAAACTTAAAATAACATAAAAGTAACATAAATAAATATATAAGACCACAAAAAATGGTGGTATCTCCAAATAACCGCTAGGTGGGGTATTCCACTCATTTTTTTTTATTATTTTAAATAAAACTTCATTCAGTTTTGAAGCAATTCATGGTATTAAAAAATCTTAATTGTTACTAGTTTAACAGTATTTTATTTTCGAGAAATCAGTGTAACGTCACATTTCCCCTATACTTGTCTTTCTCACACACACTGCTCTGAATACGCTGCGAGAGAAAGATAACAATTGTATGACGTCAATTTTCCCTTTTAGAAAATGTGAAATATCTCGTAAAATAATTATTTAAAAAATGTTTTCATTGTTTTAATTATTATTTATTGGGCCATACTTTAAGTTAAATTGAAAATTTTCTTATTTTTTTGTTATGGTGGATTACCCCATTTTAGGTAGAAAAAGGGTAGGCCTAAATGTTCCGGGTTTTTTTTTTATTACCATATAAGTGTAATAAGACTGGACGTTTCGGGCAATAAATTAGCCCATCATCAGCAATTTTAAATTCTAAAACAAAATGAAACAGCATATTTTGATGTTACATTGTCCCGGTGGTTTTGCAGCGAAACCACATTCAATTTTCAAAAAAAAAAAAATAATAAATGATAAAATTTACGAAACAATTGGTCACATATGGTAATCTAGAAATAAATATATAATAAATGTACTTAATAGCCATTGTTTTCCACTAACTTTTCTAATTTTAACAATAGCAGTTAAACCTGTCAAAACTCTTATCACGGAATTTTAACATACCGATACATTTGAGCTCCAACTTATACTACGCGTCAAGAGATGGCACTGCTTCCTATCATGGGCGCCGCTGGTTTACGGTTTTTACCACTAGAACGCATTAAATAAATTTTATAAAATGTGGTCTTATAGTGAAACCACTAGGAACAAAAAGGGTTAATATTATTATATATTTTTTGTATTAATTATACATTAAAATTTAATTTGACATTCAAAATGACATTCTTTTTCGCATTAGCGCGTCGTTTATCTGTTACCCTTTCGCACTAATGCAAAAGCAACTGCTGATTCCTAATTTATGATAATTCGTTATTTACATCTTGTAAAATTTAAACGGAACTCGAAAAAACCTAGTTTGCTTCGTTGCAGAATAGTTATTTTCGCACATGATATCTTCACGTCTAGTGCGAAAAACTCATTGCATACCGTTTACCGAATCAAACACAAAATAAAAACATAACGAGATTTTTTTTGCATATTTATCAATCGAAGTTATATAGACTAAACAAAAATTGTAGGGACTCGCAGAAAAAAGGTTGAGAAGCTCTTTCTTGATCAGAATATCTTGTTGGAGTACTTACTATACTGTATTCCATTCTATTTCAACAGGATCTCTATGTAATTTACTCAGTGGTTAAACTATTATTCTTCTATAATTATACAACGAAATACACTATAAATATTAGACTATTATTCTAGTACAATTTAAGTGCAGGTACGACTGAAAATTAACTTAGTTTTTTCAGAACTGAATAATGACATTGCAATATACATCTATAGGCAATTTTTTTTAAATTGATCTTTTGCAGCATTTAGATATACTTACAAAGTAAGTTGAAGCAAAAAATAATTTATAGATCAAAAATGTGTTTCGCCAGTTTTAGTCTATATGTCAATTGAAATAATATCGGATTATATAAAAAAAATCAAATGTTATTGTAATAGTGTTTTACAATATATTTCCAGAATATTTTTTCTCTGAGGTACAAGATGATTAATAAACTGTTAGTATATAAACATAGGACCTATTCTTTTTACGTACCAAATACAGTTTTTAATTAAATTTAAAAAGGTTATTTTTCATAAGTTTTTACATATGTATGTAAATTTTTAAATAGATTTACCGTCCGTAGAGCTAAAGTATTTGAAACCAAAATAAAACGAAAATACATTGGCAATATAGGATAGTGTCTCACAAGGAAGGATTTTTCGTAATAACTCGCATAATAAAACACAAATTTGTTCAAAAAACTACCTAACGACAGTTCAAGTGACAGTTTCAGTTTATACAGGAGTGTAAAAAAAGTCTAGTAATCAACTACTTTTGTAGTAATTCTCTTCGAAAGTTAGAAAATTTGTGATGTTAAATGGAATTTATTAAAACAGTTAGGTAGGTATATTTTTCTTAAATATACTTAATGTTTTATTTTTATATGATATTTACAACAGTTTAACTATCTTAACCCTGAACTATTAAAAAAATAAAAAGTCGTAACTCTTATACTTTCTAAGATATTATTAGAAAAAGTAGATAAATCATTAGATGATCTATATCTCGAAGACTGTTAAGTATTGGACTTTGTGGATTAAGACTTTTTAACTTGCTCTTCGCTGTATTATCATCCCTTAAAGTTTGACCCATAATATGGAAACATCCTGTATTTTACAATGTGTCTACTACTGTACACATAGGTGTCAACTACTAAAAATTTGAAATCATATAAATGTCAACTACTAATGCACAGCACTTTGTAATTTTGATTACATTTTTTTGTAAGAACATTACTTTGAATTCAAATTTTTGCATATTAGTTCCTAAGACATCAATTAATGTGATAATTATCCTGGACTTTAGCTAAACAATAAACCATGAATTTAAAAAACAATATTAGTTATCTTCATCTCTTAAAGTGTCAACATCGGTGCTTTTACCTTAATGATGTATCTATAATTTGTCTATGCGACATTGTTTACTTAAAATAAATTACTAATTAATTTAATAAGGTAAAATTAAATATTGGAAAATTTTATGGGGATTCTGTGGCAAAATAAGATTAAAAATTTTAATAACTAATTTCATAAGCACCAATATTTTTATAATCTGTAGAATTTTCGAACTTCTTGACAAACGCGTTTTGTATATACAAAGAGGGGTGGAATGGTTCGGCGTGAGTTATCCTGGTGCGCCCTCCTATTGCGAACGAACTGATGTCCTACAAGGCGTATATTTGCTGCAAGAATCTTGACAACGCTGGTGCTTTTTTCAGACCTTTTTTGTTCTACCACACTCTTGGTATAGCCAACGAGCAATCATTTTTTATTTTACGTTTATTAGTTAATAAATAATTAAAAATCTTGATCTATCTATATGTGCAGTATATTCTATGTGAAAAATACTAATTTTCATAATTTATTTCAGATATTTAGGGATGCACTCGATCTCGAGCTTCCCGGCCCGGCCCGAAGCCCGCCTCGATTTCGAGTCGATCACCGAGGGCCGAATCGGGCCTTTGTAAAAGTTGAGGCGAGTCGGACTTGTGATTTTGGCCCGGCCCTAAAAATCGAGCTTTTCGGGCCGGCCCGAAAAATCTTATAATCCAATCAAATGCACAGTTTCCTTAATATTGAAAATGAATGGAATTAAAATGGATCAAAATGATTTAATAACAACATACTTCACATCTTAATAAATAAAAATATGTTATTTTCAAGAATTCAAGATTATTCATTAAAGCATAATAATACTATTGTGATGTTAGTATTGTTGTCACTACTCGTATATTTAAATAAAAATCTGTTGTACCCAACGCAATACCTCTCGCCATTTCCACTTTATGTTATATAAATATTGTATTGCACTGTAATCCAATACCTCTTTTAGCGAGAGGTAAAACACACGAGGGCTGTTCTCTTAAATTTAGACCGAGCCTGATATAATAAAACATGGTCTTTCACTCTGAAATATTCTGTATGACTCTTTCTGTTGAGGCATACACTAGATCACCAGAATTAAAAATGGACAGTACCGAATCCAAGATTGTTTTGTTAAATTAAAATCCCGATGAGGCATGAGGCGCAGTGTAGTACTAGAAAAGTTCGGTATTTGTGCAAAATTGTAGAAAATGTGAATACTAAAGCGTTGTTAAACTTTTTGTTTCATACTCATGAAAATTGGTATAGTTACATATCTAATATTGTGTGTAAAATTGACTAATATTACCAGCAAGTTCATAACTGTTCTCATTTTTAAGTTTTTACCCCAAAAAGTCAAAAATATCTGCATTTGGTTAAAAAGTTGAAAATATTCAAAAATCCAATTTTCATGTAACCCAATGCACTGATTCCAAATCATGAAAACGCAGGTCGATATCTCTTTTAGTTTTGAAAATATTCAACCTCAAATATTTTCTCAAAATTACCCATTTCTGGGCTAGAACTCTATTTAGTTTTGAATTATTGCCCCAAAAGTCAATATAGGTACTCCATATTCAGATAAAAACTTTAAAATTTTCAAAAATCTAATTTTCATGTATCTAGATACTTTTCAATGCGCTGATTCTAAATTTTGAAATCGCAGGTCGATATCTCTTTTCGTTCTCGAGATATTTTGATTCAAAATTTTGCATAAAACTGCCCATTTTTGGGTTATAACCAAAAAATGGGCCTAGATACGAATTTGGCGACAACACCATTCGATTCTACGGATAAAAATATATAAGTATACCAATTTTCATAATTTTTGACTAATCGGTTCATTTTTTATGAATAAAAGTTTGAAAACCCCCGAAAATGACCAATATCTGAAAAAATCGTAAAATTTGAAATCAGTGCACGGAGAAGTGTCTAGATACATGAAAATTAGACTTTTAAAAATTTTGAAGTTTTTATCTGAATATGGGGTAGGTATACTGACTTTTGGGACATTAATTCAAAAATGAATAGAGATATAAACTTACTAGTAGTATTATTTGATTGTAAAGACAATGTTACGTAAGTGTACGCAAAATGTGTTAAATACCCCAATACTCGTAGATTTGTAATTTTTATAACAAGATTACACTAGAAGCGTCTTTTTTTTAATAACATGTTGTTGAACGTTCTAAGGAAGCTGTTTTTTCTTAAGTTTGACACGAAAAAAGTTAAACATTTCGCCTCATATTAAAATCAAAACTAGTAATGCCGGATGCACTGAATTTCGAACTTTGACCCGACTCGATTTCAATTCAAATTTTGAGCCGGGCCAGCAAATTTTTTGTCGAGTCGATCTTCGAAGGGGCTTGCAATTTTTATTTTCGAGCGGACTTGATCCAAACTTAAAAGCCTGACCCGGCCCGGCCCGAATGCATCCCTAATGGTTAGACGTTAGACTCTAACCATTAGGGATGCATTTTAACCGTTAGAGCAACGTCTCTTAGTCACGAGTGCGCTCGGGGTTCTGGGTTCGAATCCAATTAAGGCATGGATGTTTTTGTATGTGAACCTACTCAGTAATTGGGATTTAATCCTATTGAGAGGTTTTAAAAATAAAAAAATATAAGCTACGTTTCAATAATTTAATTTCAATATTCTTCGAAACACTTCATTTAATAAGACATATATTCGGTTTTGAAAGTAAATACATATCAAATCTTGGTAAATTATATAAATTGAAGATAGTTTAAGTGGAATAATTTAAAAGTAATTTAAAATGTTACAGTATAATACGATGATGATAATAGTGTGGTGCATTTAACGTTCACTATATTTGAGTGTTATGATATTCTCACCTATTAGCGAGTGATCCAGTCAGTCACCGGTCAACGCTCTGGGCAGGTAGGTACTAATTTAAACTTCGCACCTGTTCACCGCCCTTACTACAGAATCGCAACACAAAACATATTAAATAGTGCAAATTTTCTCAGACAGAAAAATTAAAATAGTTAAAAAAATGCTCGGTAGTCAAAAGGCCCTGAATTTAAATTCCTAATCACATTTACCAAACGTGCACAATTAAATCTGTTTAGTGATTTAAGCGTAGAATATAATTATCCACAGCTTTTATTTGAATCATTTTTGTCTAAAATTAATTGGGGACTTTTGTGCAAAGAAAAACTGTTTTCCTATGTTAAACGCCTATGGCCAGATTTTTTTTAATTAACACACTGTATATATATATATATATATATATATATATATATATATATATATATATATATATATATCATTACCGATGTCTAAATGTGTTGTAGATACTGGCACACCCAGTAATGGGTAATATGCCGTGATGATATATTTATCCCATTACATTATTAATTGTGAAGCACGATCTTTAAATGAAGATGAGCGCAATATATTATAAATGGCTGCAGCCTTAAATACATCCGGAAGTACCGTCGAAGACATAACCCGTCTAACTGGGGAATACCCCAGAAGACCATGATAAGGAAGACCAGCCACCACAAATAACCGTGAAGATCGATTTGTGGCGTTATTTGTACTATCGGTCAGGGTTACTATCAACTGTTGCTGACGCTGAAATTTCCAAATAAGCGAAAAACAAGTTATCCCAAATACAAAAGACGATAGAAAATTCTTGTGACGACTATTGATTCTGTCTCAAAACGTCGAAACTTTGACTGTGAAATATACAAATGATTTTGCTGTATAGTTAATATTATCCAAGAGTTAGTTTAAAAATAAACATTTGACATATATGTATATATACAATCATACGTGTGATATCTCTGTACGCATGCTACAAGCACTCTTATTAAATATAATTTAATATAGGTACCTTATAGTGATTCTGTCGAGAAGAAATACTTCCCGATTTTCGTCTCGTCTTGTACTTGAGATTGAAGAGACGAGACAGAAATGTAAAAAATATTTTATGAGAAGAGATATATTTGCAGAGATCTCGATTCTCGAAAACTGTTTCGAGATTTCTCGGTGGTTATTTTTCTCATTAGTTATATATGCAATGTTTTCTGCACGTTTTCTGGAGGAGGACCAACGACCACTACGATGACAAACACGCTGCCTTGCATCTTGTACTGTACGAATTTCATTGAATTTCTTTAATAAATAATAATAAAAAGCAATAGCTGTTTTGGATGTGGTATTGTTTCTTCCAAATTCCCGCAGCATTTTTTATCTGCTTCGGCTACACTTTCCCTATATTTGGAATACGTTTTTATTATAAACACAAGTTGTTGCACCGTATATCTGTTCACAACCTAACACGTTTATATATACCGATTGTTAATTAAATAAAAAACGGACCATAGGTATTTAACATGGGAAATCAGTTTTTTGCAGACTGTTGCCCCCCGTTTAAACTTAGAACGATAGTTGTGGTATCAAAAGAAATATAAAAAATTACACCAAAAACTTGTAAATTATGTAATATTTGGTTCCATAAACTGATTATTAAATTTATTCAATTTTGTATTAATAGCAAGAGCTATGGCATTTTGGAACAAAAAGATAATAAAGTATTTGACATTTTATCTGTCAGAATTTGTTAGCTAAGATTTTTAGCGTTTTTATTATTTTAGAGCAGATTAGAAAATGGTAGATAAATATTAAAGTAATATATAACTCAAAAAGTTTTGACACTTTATAAACGTTTGAAAACAGTTTCAAAACTGCATGTAAACATAAAAATATAAAAAAATATATCATCACGGCATATTACCCATTTCTGGGTGTGCCAATCTGCTTTATCACAGATATCGGTAATGATGATAACATGGGCACTCATTGCTGGCGTGGAGAGTGCATCGTGCATCACAGGGGTCACTTTTGTACCATTTAAAATTGGAAATATTTGGCGTCGGTAGGGATCAAACCCGGTTCCCCAGATTCGCGACCAGACACCCCATAAACATAGTATACAGTTATACAAAATGTTTTAATGTATTTTTAGGAAAAATAGCAGTCTAAAACCCAATATATTTAATTTCCTTTTAATCCAAAATAAAACGCAGTATATTACGTTATTATTAATATAAAACAAACAAATAATTTAATTAATTTATTTATATTATGGGGTAAACATTGAAAGTATTCATAATTTCATGAAAAAAAAGTCTCCGTACGATAACCAAAACATTTAAATAATAAACCATTTATTCATGTTTCATAAAGAAATATAATATTTCGAGGGTTTTCCTTTAGTTTTTCCACCAGTAACTAAGCGATGAGTCATTGAATCCACCAAATTTTTGGTCACCGATGGCATTATATTCTGCCATTTTACTTGTAATTAATTTAAAATTCTTTTTTGCTTTACATTCTTATTTATTTTAAGAATTTTCCGCACTTTCTCACTCTGATTAAAGTGCGGAGACTGTGAGGGATGATTAAGCATATTATACAGTACGCATTCTCTTATAGAGCGAATTATTTGTCGAATTTTCTGAGGCATGAAATTAAAATTGTCTGTTAAGGCCCTATTTTTCGGCACATTGTTTAAAATTTGCTTTTAAAATGTCGAGGGAACCTTTGCTATCCATTGTTGCAATAATTACTAATTTTCGTACTTCCGCTGAGGAGCTATAGCCCCTAGACATAATGCTATCATCGGCGTATTTAACTGTTACTATTAAATGCCTTAAATTTTAGGTTTTCTGCCTTCTATCTAATCTGTATGTATTATACTTACTTACGTTACGAGTAAATCTAATAAAGAATTAAAACTTTTAATTTAAAAGTAGAAAATCTAAAACATTTAAATGTAATCGAAAAGTATATTGCTAGTTTGACTGCTACTTCTGTGAGAGCCTATGAAGGGTGACGTATGGTTAAATGATCTCAACGATACAAATATTACGTCATTACTAATAGACTGGCACACACGGGTAATAATCCTTTGTAATATATTTATTTAAATATAAATAAATTTATTTGTATGTATACTTACGTATCTCATTATTTTATATTTTCCATAAAACTATTCATTAGGCATCGCATAATTGGCGGAAAAACAAAAGAACATTTTATCATGGAGTATCTAACGATTAAATAACATATAATATTGTTCATAAAAAAATAAACATAATAACATAACTAATAATTGTACTCAAACATAGAATTACAATGTGTTTTATTTATATTATCCGAGTATCTTCTATTATAATCAAAATGAACCTGCGAGTTTTTTGTCCAGTTAATATAGGTATAGTCAGGGCCGTATTTATGCACAACCACAAGAGGCGCAAGCAACAGTCATCGTAAAAGTTAAATTTATATACATATATAAATAAGTATGCTATTTTCATATTAATAATAATAATTTTTAAATTACCTAAATTCAAATATGAATGTAATAACATTTCAGAATGTAATTTATTGATGGCACGATGAGATTATATTCAGTTGAGAATGAAAAGACTTACATATTTTTTTTTTATTATGAGTAACATTTGTAATTCAAATTTTTTATCTGGACATTAGACATTAAAATATATTTTTAAGCGAATTACCTAACAAAAAATAAAATTTAAAGTTTTCATTTATAAAATCGTCGGCCGATTATTGGAATATTCTATGTCCACAAATATTGCTTTCGAGAACTGTTTCAAACATTTAAAATTTTATTGTAAAGAATGGATAATTAATACACATGTTGAATTTTGTTTGTTTGTATGGTTTCATTTTCCTTGACTTAAATGAAATTTGTTAAATTATAATTTTTAAATATTTTTGAAATATAATAGGACCTATTTGGACTTAGTTCAAAATAACAATACATTTATAAAAAAATCTGTTGTGGCCAGCACAAGACCTCTCGCCATTTCCATATTAGGCTATATAAGTATTGTATTGCACTTCGCTTTCGAACCGTCGTTTTATAACAAAATATTATAGAACATTACCCAAATATTGTTTTTTATT
Source organism: Ophonus ardosiacus (assembly GCA_943142095.1). Taxonomy (NCBI): domain Eukaryota; kingdom Metazoa; phylum Arthropoda; class Insecta; order Coleoptera; family Carabidae; genus Ophonus; species Ophonus ardosiacus. The sequence goes on along the minus strand of OW964833.1, from coordinate 41,947,278 downwards.
ATATTTAACATGTCTTCTGCACACATAAAATTTTAATTATATCTATTTTTCATTATATGAGGAAGTTTCTAAATGTCAGAGATTGTTCCAATTCATTAACCAGATTGGCGGTATTTCTGATGGATATATGCATTTTACCACAATTTTACCTATAATTTCAAATATTTAATTAATAAAACAATAAGAAAAATTAAATATACTTCCCAGTAAAAGCTATCAGAATGTCACTAAAACTGTTGATTTTTGACACTGACATGTGTCATTTACAAATTATGTTATAAACACTGGAATTTGTCAACTGGTTTCCTTAGTGCCGTAGCCTTTGCGATTAGTTCACTCTATAAATTATAGTGTCTTTATCTCTAAATCTATACAAGATATAATAAAAATTTTAAGTGTATTAGATGGAGAATTTTATGTTCTTCAATATTTAATAAAAAAACCTCCCAAAAATTATATTTAGAAGATTTTTTCTAAGAAACTACTACTTCCGGTTGTTCAATTGTTACCAAAACCTTTTCAGCTCTTTCCAGGAATGTCAGATTGAGGAAACTGCAGTTAAATATTTTTTAAGTCTTATAGTTTTTGAGGAATCGTGACTACAACATACATACATACACACACACACATACACACACACACACAGACATCATTTTAAAAATGTTATAATCGGATTCTAGGGATCTTAAATCGTGCTTATTCAATAAAATCTGGATATGCGAATTTTAGCATGAATCCAATACCTTTCTTAGCGAGAGGTAAAAATCAAAAAGAAAAATGTTTTGTACCGTGTCCACACTTTTATTATTATTTTTATTGTACTATGTCCGGAAGCACGTGACAGAATCATGAAATCTTATTGGCTCTTGACTTGATTCAAAACAATTCTTAGTGTATGTCATTTTAAGGGACATGGCACAAAACTCTAAGTCTGATTAAAGTACAAGAAGCACTGAATTTGATGGTCTTTCTACTGGCCATGGAACAAAAAAATACTGGGAAACTAAATTTGATTATATCTATTTTTTTCAAAAAGTGGACTTGGTACATTCTAATAATCAGCCTACGAAAAGTTGAATAGCGAAAGAACAAACGATGCATGAAATTATTGTTATCGGTTTCGTTACAATACTATAAATTAAAATTTTGCTTATATGTATAGATTTTTTTTAATTTAAAGTTTACAATCGTTAAACAAAAAAAAGTGCCAATCTGCTTTGTACACAGAAATCGGTAATGATGAAATATTTGTACCGTGAGGCGTCACCTCACGGGCACTCGTTGCTGGCGTGGAGAATGCACCACAGGGCCAATTAAAATTCAAAATATTTGGCGTTGGTCGGGATCGAACCTGGGTCGCTAGATTTGCGACCAGACACTCAGGCACACGGACACGAGACCCCATAAGTTGTACGTTTTATTTATTTTCTTACTTTAGATTCATTGAAATTATAGAGAAAATACTTAAATTTTTAAGTATTTTCATTATAAAATAACATAAGTTGATAGATAGTACCGTTGATGACCCTCAATGCCTGTCCCTTCTTAATTTCCAGTTTTGCTCTATTCGAACTAAATCAACTGTAACATTCTATCTTCCTTTTGCTCGTTCTAATGTTCTGATGATCTCTCCTATTTACCGTATGTGTTTCTTGTATGAACATAAGTACTCATATGTGGATATTTTCCTTCATAAATCTAGTTATTTTAAAAAATTAATTGCTTAATTTCTAATGTTTTTCTTTTACTCTAATTTCTGTGTTTTAAATTTATGTAGTTTTTACTTTCAACCCTATTATTGGGCTTTGCCTGTTGGGTTTGTATCTAAATAAATAAATAAATAAATAAATAAATAAGAGATGACCCCATGGGGTCGCGTGGCCGTGTGCGTACAGCGTCTGCTTGCCAATTTGGTGACCCGGGTTCGATCCCGACCAGTGCAGACTTTTAATCGCACAAAAGTGATCCTTGTGGTGCACTCTCCACACCAGCTATGAATGCCCGTGAGGTGACGCCTGGTAAGCGCCCAACGGTAAAAATATATCGTCATCATTACCGATGTCTACATGTTTTGTAGATACTGGCACACCCAGTAATAGGTAATATGCCGTGATGATATATTTATTTATTTATAAAAGATGACCTAACAGTTTTCTAATGCCTCGGGCCCCGAAAAATATAAGTACGGCCCTGTTCATAGTTGTTACAATAGCACTAACGATACAATCATTATGTTGAAATTATATGATAAAAAAGTACAAGAATTCTGCTATCTATATTTTCACAAAGTAAACCATTAAAAGACAAAACCGGGCAAAAAGCTTTGGATCAAAAAAGCATCAAATAATTTAGCTATAAAGCTTAAAAATTTATCTCAAACCAAAAGTCTAACATTATGTCGGTAACAAAATTTATGGCTGGTAAATTAATCATGGAAATAGTGGCCGTTAGAAAATTGGTCGCACGGAAAATTGTTAAAAAATTGATCTCAAGGAAACTTGACCGCTAGATATTAGGTACAAGCGGAAAATTGGTAATTAATAAATTTATCTCAAAAAAATTTTGAGCGATGTACATAGTGTTTTACGGATGCGGGACATCCCGACTATTTTCTTTATTATTAGGAACAGAAAAAAAATCATTCAAATAAAAGTTGTAGTATATCGACGGGGACATTCACTTATACAAGAAAATAAAAAAATTAAACCAGTGGTTCTCAAACTATAACATAAAATTGTATTTTTTTAAAATGGGATTAGTGATGCCGCGAGATCTAGAACGAGAGTAGAAATTCGAGATCTCGATTGTAAAATTTGTTTATATTATATAAATATATCTAATAAAAATATATAAAATATTAATCGGTAAAAATAAATATTTTAATTGACTCTTCATTTATATTCATATTTTTTTATTTATTTTAGTTTTATTGTGTTTTAGTAAAAAAAAAAAAAATGCACGAAAGTGAGTTCAATGGTATACTCTCCACGCTCAAAGCCTACGCTCTCTATACGAAATCATTATTACCAATATTTGGGAATAAAGCAGATTGTCGCAACGGGTAATAAGCCATGATATTATTGAGTATTTTTTACGTATATGTTGCTTGTAATATTAATATATTTATAATTGCTAATTATAAATTCGAGAAATTCGAGACTCTCGAGTCGAGATCGAGAGAAGGCAAGAAAAAATATGACGAGACGAGATGCAGAGAAATCTCGTCTCGACAATTCGAGACGAGACGAGAGTGAATTGTTTGTAGTCGTTTCTTGTCTCGCGGCATCACTAAATGGGATGTAAATTTCTAGGCCCATTCGATAGGGTATTTATTTTAATTCAATCATGTAATCATTTTATATTCTTTTAATTTAATCTCTTTCTCTGATTACCTAGGTACAAATATGGATAAAAAAGCAAGTCGATGTCATTTATACTGATTTCAGGAGGGCATTTTATCGAATACACCATTCCACCCTTTTAAGAAAATTGCAAATGTTAGGAATTCATGGTACATTATTGCGTTGGATCGAATCTTATATAACTAATAAATAAATAAATAAATAAATAAATATATCATCACGGCATATTACCTATTTCTGGGTGTGCCAATCTGCTTTGTCACAGATATCTGTAATGATGATGGCTTATTTGTACCGTTCGGGCGTTTACCAAGCGTCACTTCACAAACTGCTGGCGTGGAAAGTGCGCCGCAGGGGTTCCTTATGTGTCATTTAAAATTTGAAATATTTGGCGTCGATCGGGATCAAACCCGGTTTCCCAGGTTTGCGGCCAGACGCTCAGGCACGCGGCCACAGGACCCCATATAATTAATAGATCACAATTAATTTGCTGCAATAGATATATCACGTTGTATTTCTGTTACTTCCTGTGTAGCGCAAAGTTCACATTTAGGCCCTTTGCTTTTTATATTTTTTATAAACGATATATCAAGTTGCTTGATATAACTCTACATTTTTACTCTACGCCGATGATCTTAAAATTTTTAAAGTCTCTTCAAACAATGAAGATAGTTTACAACTTTAAAGTGACTTGAACAACTTGCAAAATTAATGTAATTTACATAAACTCACTAAATGTAACCAATTGATTAATTTTCCAAAAAGAATCATTTTCTTTTATATCATACTTTTAAAAACGAAAATATTTTAATCTTGTACAATTAGAATGTATTAATATTGCAGTACCGTTCTTATTAATCACTTAATATTAATCAAAAATATTTCCAATGAATATTTCGATTCCATTTTTTTCCCTTGACTTTTATTTATTTAGTGTTTTATTTTTTACAAAAAGGGCGACTCCATTATAATTCTTCTCATGTTTTAAATACAAATGAAAAACCCTAGTATGTCTACAAGTCAATTTTGACTGGATGGACAAGATCGACTGCTTGTAGAGGGTTTATTTACCCTCAGTCACAGATGATTGTATATGTTTCTAGCTAATAGACTTTGATTATAGTATTTGAAACGAGGTCCACCTGCACTACTTAACAGTCCTCAACAAAATAAGCTCATGGCTCAACCGATACCTTTCTAAGGAACAGTTACGATTATTCTAATAAAATATGTCAGGGAGAGATACTTGTTACATAAATAACTATTTTGTAAGTAGACCCCGGTATGTGCACTGATGTTTTCATATAATTATTCATTTGGAACATCAAAACAGTTTTTTTTTTGCGATTTTCCAAAATTTGACCTAAATGAATTTGTCGGGTTTTGCAACTAAGCGATTCAGATAATCTTATATTAGTTTTATTTATGGAGCACGTGGCTAAGTGATTCGAATGGCCCAATTCAATTCTGACTAAAGTGCCACGCACCTGTAAAAGCCCGTTTATTTATAATTACGAGTATGTCTTATTGGTAGTTAGTTGGCAATCTAAAATAATTTATAAGATTTTAAACCGTATTGAAACGTAGCTATTAATTATGGATATTTCATCTTATAATATGCTTGACTAAAAGATTTGAATGAGCAATCAAGCTAGTAGTAATTATTCAACAAGAAACTATCTAAGTATACCTACATCACAAGAGAATCTTCACAGTCAGCAATCAGCGATAGATTAGGCCACTTCTCTGCCATGGTTTTGGGGACGGTTTCTCATTGGCGTCAAGGAGCAATTTCCGGAGAAGATGCGTCCTCGCCGTTCTAGTAAACGTAGAGCGAGGCATTAGGCCTAGTGACTTGTAAAGTAAATAATAGGTACAAGTTACAATAAATATATTTAGTAAATAACCCAGAAAAAAGTTAAATCGAGGTAAATGTAAATAAACGAATCCTGCAGCGACGCAGGAATAAACACAAAGAATATGAAGGCTTTTTACTAATGGTTAAAGCAATAGGCGTGTTTCTTCGGACTGTGATTATGATTTTCTAAATAATGATTTGTTCAATAATGATTCCTTCGAATTATGATTAAATTTAATTCCAAAGAAACAACAAAATTAACTCGATCGACGCGAAACCTACACAACGTCGAACGAACTATCGGCAAACGACAAATGATAAATCAGCTATTTTAATTGGAGTAATACCCAAATCGAAAATAGTTTAAATATGGATTGTGCTGAAGCAGAAATAACTTTAACTCTTTTTTTGTACCTGTAGGATGTGATATTAGTAAAATCGAAACCAATAATAAATAACGAATCTGCTGACTCAAGTTCTAGTAGTTCGGATGATTCTGATTTAGGCGTAAATTTGCACATTCCAATATTTCATTGCTTGCTTTTTCCTCCATTTTCAAATCTTTTGTTATTTCAATCACAGTGATCATGCGAAAAGACTGATTCAGAAGGGAAAGGGGAATAACGAACGAAGAAACAATTTTCTTTTTTATCATGTTCACTTTGTTCAATTTTATCACGAATCACAGTCCGAAGAAACACGCCTAACATAATATGTAAGATGGAACAGTAAGATAATTTCGTTTTCTTATTTATAAATTTATGGGGTCCCGTGGCCGTGTGCCTGAGTGTCTGGTCGCGAACCTGGGGGAACCGGGTTCGATCCCGACCGGCGCCAAATATTTCCAATTTTAAATGGCACAAAAGTGACCCCTGTGGTGCACTCTCCACACCAGCTATGAGTGCCCGTGAGGTGACGCCTGGTAAGCGCCCACACGGTAAAATATATCGTCATCATTACCGATGTCTACATATGTGTAGATAATGGCACACCCAGAAATGGGTAATATGCCGTGATGATATATTTATTTATTTATTTTTATTTATTTATAAATTTGGGTTTTTGAAGTACTTAATAATTATTTGAATTTAAAAAATAAAATTTGTATGTCCAAAACATTAATAAGGTGAAATGGAATAAGTGCAGACTGGTTTTTGTAAAGTCGCAATTTAAACCTGTGTATTTTTAGTTTGGTATGTAAATACTCAACACTGTCGGTATCGAACGCTTTGCTCAGTTATTATTGTTTAATTAATAATAACTAGGATTTTAATTTTCCTTGTAAATTTTCATTTTGTGTTTCTCGAAATCTCTTAGACTGTGTCCGATGTCACATTTTGGCATTTAGTCTTTAGGATTTAGGTCTTTTTCACATACATACAACTCCAAATGGCACACTAATGACATCCAATAGTTTATATGGCAACATTTTAGAACAACAAAAATGAATTATACAATTAGATTCAATTTGATGCTTGAAAGTAAATGTTAATATTATATTTCAAAAAATAGAAGTTAAGAAGCGATTCTTTGATAGTAAATTTGACGTTTTGTACAAATTATAGCAACGAACATGATTTATATAATTAGTCCGCGTCAACTTCAAGGCATAGGCTGTGTCCGATGTTACACTTTCATTCCCCTAATATCTAAATCCTAAATTTATATGCCCTAAATCTAGTGATTATTTAGGATTTTAGGAATTAGATTTTAGGGTTTTGCAGGAGCACACTATGCCTTGAAGTTGACGCGCACTAATTTAAACAAATCATATTCGTTGCTATAATTTGTACTAAACGTCAAATTTACTGTCAAAGAATAGCTTCTTAGCTTCCATTTTATGAAATATAATATTAACATTTATTCTCAAGGTTCAAATTAAATCGAAGTGTAGAATTCATTTTTGTTATTCTAAAGTGTTGCCATACAAACCAATGGATATCACTAGTGTGCCATTCGGAGTTGTATTTATGTGAAGAAGACCTAAATCCTAAATACTAAATGGCAAAATACGACATCGGACACAGCCAGAGTGTGCTCCTGCAAAACCCTAAAATCTAATTCCTAAAGTCCTAAATAATCACTAAATTTAGGACACATAAATTTAGGATTTAGATATTAGGGTGATAAAAGTGCAATAGAGGACACAACCTAAGAATAAACAACCCCATTGAATTGCACAAGACAAATAATAAAAAACTGGTTTCCCATGTAAACGCCTATGTAGTTTACTAAGGGAAGGCAGTGGTTGTCCACAGAATAGAGTATACAAAACCGAACATTTACATGTTTGTGTGTAATTTTCAGACTGGGAGCGAAATGAGTAAAATCTGCATTTTTAAGAAGTATTGAGTGAGCTGAGCGCGATGCGATAACCTGAAGGAGTAGAGCCTGCGGCAACAGTCTTGTTCACATGCACACCACACACTAACACAGAGCACAGGCTCATTTACGGGTAATGTCTGTCATGCAACATCGAAAATACGCCGGGAATATTATAGATATTCACCGGTTGATTTCGGCGGGAACGCATGGGAATCGTGTTCCCACACATACATATAAATTAATGCCAGTGCGTAAACGCAATGTTATTTAAACTAGGTGCATAACATTTTATTGCTAATATTCCATAAATATAACACTTATGAGTATCATTATGGAATCCATTTCAATGTTTATATGTTCACTTTAACTGTTAAATAGTGAATGCAATCAATTTCATGAAATTCCAACAATTATTTTTAATAGATTTAAAAAACAATTATTGTTGCTATTAATTTTAGACATATAGATTTAATTACAAAGTTGGGGGCGAACTTAAATGACATTGGTGTGGAAAGATTCTGAATTTTACGTCCGGTGTCCCGTGGTCGCGTGCCTGAGTGTCTGGTCGCGAACCTGGGGGAACCGGGTTCGATCCCGACCGGCGCCAAATATTTCGAATTTTAAATGGCACAAAAGTGACCCCTGTGGTGCACTCTCCACGCCAGCAATGAGTGCCCGTGAGGTGACGCCTGGTAAGCGCCCTCACGGTACAAATATGTCATCATCATTACCGATATCTGCGATAAAGCAGATTGGCACACCCAGAAATGGGTAATATGCCGTGATGATATATTTATTTATTTTTTTTGTGTAGCCGGAAGCGATATTGATTTTTACTTCCTTGTACGAAGTAAAGGAAGTATTGTTCTCGCGAAAAAAGTCGGTTTCCAGATTTCAACGGAAATATTCATTTTGACCATTCCCGAATCCATTTTGACTAATTTCATCGTAACGTCTGTACATACGTATCTCGCATAAGTGAAAAACGGTAAGCGGTATAAAGTTGAAATTTTGTATTTAGGACTGTTATAATATCTAGTTGTGCACTTCCCTTATTGGTCATTACATAACTTCCGAAAGCGGTTTTCCACTTGAAGCCTATAATAGATTTTAATAAAAAACTATATTAAAATATAATACAAAACTTTTCAAATTTGGTATATAAGACTTTTATATCAATGGGAATAACAAAATAGATTTTGGTTAAAATGGGCTAACTAAAAGTGATACATTAACTGAAGCTGTTAACAGTTTTTCTTGAAAAAAAATGGTTTTATTTTGATTTTAGAAATTAATACTTCAAATAAAAGTTTTAGGGCCGGTCTTATAAACAATAAATTAATCCTTAGTTAGTTACTGCACAAGTAAATTAAATGGACCATTAAAAAATAAATGGATATTATAAAACTAATCTCACTATCAAATAACTAACGGGGGATTTAATTAAATTTTAGTAGTCTGTTTGTGGTTTTGTGAAAAGTTTCTATATTCACATTTGTTATAAACGTAAATCAGTTGATTTGACAGTTGGAAAAGAAACGTGATCGTGGGAAAATCATATTAATATTGAAAAATATAACCTATTAGATATTGTTGAAGATTATTTTCATATAATTTGGAACGACCCGTTTGCGTAAAATCGTAAGGTTATTACTATCTGATTCATTGCGGAAATTGACATATTTCTTAATGTTAGTGGTCTTATATTTCCTTCAATCTGTCCCAATATGTGTAACACACATTGTTTTGACAATCGAAATCTCTTTTTAAACTCATGGCTCGTACCACGATCATGGTTTTAACAAAAACGCTGTTTTAAGAAATGTCAAATTCAAATTTCAAAATGTAATTTCACCCTTATGTTAGAAGAACAATTTATTTAAAGATATTAGTTTGAATGTAAACTATGTTCTGCTTTAAAATCATATTTTGATAAATTTCATAGTATTTATTATTATCATTAAATAATGAAATTTGACATTTCTTAAAATAGTGTTTTAGATAAAACCGTGATCGTGGTACGAGCCATTGTCATCATATATTTCATATGGATGGCCTACCTCGTGCAAATATAAATGCATTATTATTATCTGTTTATGAATCCGAGGACACTGATGATACAGACTCTAAAGATGACATACTCGACACAGACATTTCTTAAAAAAATATTTAAAAAGTAAATAGTTCCCTATTTCAATTGTTTTAAAATAAACATAAAAAAAATACAGTTTGACGTTTCTTTAATAACTGATTTAAATCTAATAGCATGAAATTCCGCAGTTACTTTAATAGGTCGATTTACTTGTCATTAAACTTTTATAATACCCAAATCTTCAGTTAAATTAGTTTAGTAGCTAACTAAATTTTAACTGTTGATTAAATAGTTTTATAAGACCGGCCCTTAGAAAATTAAATTCTGCGTCGCGAACATCAAGTATTATTAAATTATCCCTTTGTATAAGCGAGTTATGTATATTTAAAAATTATATACTTTTTGGTTTTTGTAATTAAGTTTGCTATGGATTAGGACAAAAATAACAAACAAAAAAAAATTATGTCAAATACTTGCAATTTTATGATTGTGTAGTTATTAACAAAATAAGTATAGTTTAATAGGCGTACAAGGAAGTTATGTGTTGTCCACATCAGATTTTTTAAATGGAATATCAATGATATCAATATTTTTATATTTTCTGTGATTTACATTAGATTTACTGTGATGCCAAATACAGTATGTTAAAAAATCTAACTATAGTTGCAAAAATTAATTCAAACAAAAATAGCATTTATGTTAAAAGAATAGTAAGATTTTTTTACTGACGCTCAGAGCAGATGTGATGCATGCCTTCATTCCAAAAGAGCGGCGCAAATAATGACCTGTTTTAAATCCAATAAAGCAAGCAGTAAGCGATATGCCGCTTTGTCATAATTACGATATTTATAGTTTTATTGCATGGGGTCCCGTGGCCGCGTGCCAGAGTGTCTGGTCGCGAACCCGGGGTTCGATCCCGACAGACGCCAAATATTTCCAATTTTAAATGGCACAAAAGTGACCCCTGTGGTGCACTCTCCACACCAGCTATGAGTGCCCGTGAGGTGACGCCTGGTACGCACCCACACGGTAAAATATATCGTCATCATTACCGATGTCTACATGAGTTGTAGATACTGGCACACCCAGAAATGGGTAATATGCCGTGATGATATATTTATTTATTTATTTATTTATTTATTGCTGGACCCGACAGTCAAATTTTCTGATTAAATGTTAACCGGCGCCGGCGGGTACATGATTCCGTAACTTCTAATATGTATTATCTGCTCATAAAGTGAACAAATATACGAACTATATAGATAACTTTTATTTTTATTGTTGAATACCGTTTGACATATTAGATTTGGCAAATGTGCTTTCTGTAATATATGCAACATACTGTACATTAACGAAATGCTTATATCAACAATATGTGCTAAAAATTAGAAAACGAAGTCACAACTTTAGTTTCCAATATCCTTGCATATGTATATGACCAAATATCCGTTAAAGAATGTTCTTTAAATCCACTTTAAAATAAATAAAAATTAAACGTTATGAAATAATTGCTACATATATCAATAAGGTCAGTCATTCTATAAATCTTATCTATAACACATCTTAGAAATGTAAATTATAGGTTAAGGCAAGTTTTACGTATTGTTGTCCATTAATTATAATTAAAATATTATAATATATAACGTATATTAAATAAACATATATACTACCACGTCCTTGGTTTCCAATTTCAATTTCCAATTCGAACTTTGCAAGGTCCAAACTTTTCAATTTCAATTTGAAATAACGCATGCGCATAGTGTTGCTGAACGTCGAATGTAAAGCTCAGTTGTCATTATTTGGAAGTTCTTGTGAAACATTAAAAATGAATTCCAAAAAAGCTCTTCAGCTTCAGTTATCTTTTGTCAAAAGTTTTGATGAGAACAAATATGTGGAGAAATGTGACAAACAAAATATACGGTCGCAGAATCTGTTAGTTTGCGCAAGCAAGCGTCAAATTGAAATTACATACTGTAATTGTGTCACATATTTATGACATACGATTTTTCTCTAAGTACTTTCTTATTAACAATACTCTTCATTATTTTATAATATATATAATATAATAATATAATATAATATATATATATATATATATATACTGGGTGTTAATACTAAGTCGTTACACCCGAAAATGGTAGTTATAACTCATTAAAACAAATCGTCATAGTTCCCTTAATAACTATTGAAAAATACTTTTTTTTCAAAATTACCTTTCGGCTCTCTGAAATATTTGGCATTTACAATTATTTTTTATTTTTTCAAATGAGAAAATGGCGATCAAAAATTTCAAAACTAGATTTTTTGATAACCACTCCATCGATTTTCGAAAGTAAAACATTTATAAAATCCTTAAATTAACTACTACACAGAAAAAAAGATTTGTCTAATTGTAATTATATATTATTTTATTAGGCAATATGTCTAATAATTTAGTATAATTTGCAAATCTTAATTTAGCATTTTAACTAACCCGAAATAGATCATAAATATTTTATAAAAAAATCGTTAATTTAAATATGAAAATAGTTATTTTAATTATTTATTTTATTTAATTGTACTATATTTTGGCTTCATTATTTTTGTCCTTCAATTTTCGGTGTTTTATTTAATGAATTAGGTAAGTAAATAGAAAATTTAAATATATATTTAGTTAATTTCTTTATTTATGTTTAGTTCAGTACTAAATGTAGTCATTTAATCTAATTTTATTATAATTTGTATTACAAATTTAGAAAATTTGACTAAATCAACTTGGAAAATTTAATGAAAACATATTAGATTTAATTTAGTTAATTTAACTATAATTTAGAAGGTTTGTTTTTTCTGTGTACAATATTTGTCCTAAACATGTTATATTATTATGGCATCAATTTTAACAAAAGCGCCAATGACAGCGAGTTTAATACGGGTTATTGTTTTTATCGAATTAATTTTAAATTGCTGAGTATATATTTCTATTAATTGTCGTTTATTTATAAACTATGTTTTCATTCGTATTATTATCTGAATAGCAAAATACTCGTACAATACTAGGTTTTTCTATATATGTTTATGTTTTGCTGATTAGTCACCTAGTAAAAACTACACTTGAGAATCGACTACGTCGAATACATTTACAGAAAATACAATTTACAGATTCTAACTTTTCTTTATAATAAGTAGATTAAAAATGAGATATTTGTTTTGCTACGTTCTACGTAGTAAAAAATATATTGTAAATAATTTATAATTAGATATAGACATAATGTAACAAAGTTTCATATGTCTAGCTCTAAATAGTATTTTTCAAAAATAATGAAAGTTTATTTTAAATTTTTCTATACGAAGAGGTTTTTGGATGAATGCTTTATTTATTTCAACATGGTTAATACTTTACAGGGTTGACCTGATTTAAATCATTTGATTTAAATCATGATTTAAATCAAGATTTAAATCAACTGATTTTTTTAAAAAAATCACTGATTTTTATCACAGATGAAAACAAGATCCAAATTGTAATAAAAATGAATTTATTTACTACAAAAGTATGAATAACAACAAAAATATGGACTGTAATCTAATTCTAACAGATTACTGATTACATGTTTTGACCTATTTTATTTAGGTATGTATTGTTTAAAAAGACGCGCGCGCGTACGTTATATACTAAATTTATGCAAAAATTCAAATGCATCTTTTGGGGTTTATTGCAGATTTCGTTTTCGTTCATGAAATAAAATATTTATATATCTTTTAAAACAATTAAAAAAGTACAATAACACCACTAGATCTTTAAAAATAAAAAAAATAAAAAAATCATGATTTATTTGATTTTTTTTAAAAAATCAATGATTTTTGATTTTTTTAAATAAATCATGATTTTTTCCAACCCTGATACTTTACAATTTCTGATTGCGACGTTTCGGTTCTGCTTAGAACCATTTTCAAGCAATAAATAAAATATTGAAAAATTAAAAAGTTTTACATTTTAAGTTGACTTAAAACCATGTAGTCTTTAAACACATTGGCTTTCTAAAAATTTTATAAAATCGTTTATAAAAAAAATTTTATTGCTTCCCAAAACTAAATCAAATTTATTGTAAATTATTAACATACTTACATAGTATAAATGTCATAAACAGTAGGTAAAATTTTACTTATTTAAAAGCAAGAAATTAAACCTACAAAAATCAAACTATTGTCTGTTTTATATCATATTATTATATATTTTTTTTTTACTAAATTCCATTTTAGAAATTTCTTTTAACTAGAAAGCATACTAATTTATCGAAGTTAATATAGGATCGTTTTAACTAATCAGCTGATATATACATGAAAACAGCTTTTTTACATTAACGTTAACAGAAAGTTTTCGATTTTTATGCAAAAAATGATCAAAGAAGTGGATTTCCGTTAATTTTTAGACATTATTTAAAGAGGAAATATACCTATAAATCAAATTACAGCTACACAGGATGGTTGAAAAGAAAGGGGACGAATGGCTATTCTCTTTATTATTAATTTTAGAACTATTTTATACAAAGTTAGGGACGAATCTAAATGCCTGTTTTTGCTGTGAAAAGGTCCTGTATTATGCTTCCAGAGCCGTCGGAAACAATATTGTTTTTTTTTTTTTTTTTAAATGAAATGACAAAAAAAAAATCAATCTCAAATTATGTTAAATACATAGAATTTCATGATTAGGTCAGTTATAGCACATATTGTAGTTATTAACAAAGTATGTATAGTTTAATAAGCGTACAAGGAAGTCATGTGGTGTCCACATTAGTGATGCCGCGAGACGAGATCTGGCGAGAAACAATCTACTCTCGTCTCGTCTCGAATTTTCGAGACGAGATTTCTCTGCATCTCGTCTCGTCATATTTTTTCTTACTGCCTCTCGATCTCGACTCGAGAGTCTCAAATTTCTCGAATTTATAATTAGAAATAGTAAATAAATTAAAATTACAAGCAACATGAATTTAATAAACGGGTACCACTGATTAAAACATTATTTTACTGGTGTTAAAATGGTAGGTAAAAAATAGGTACTCTACATTACCCGCTGTTGGGTATAGCAATCTGTTTTGTCCACTAATGTTGGTAATTATGATTTTATATTCGTATAGTGGCGGCACTTGAGGCAAGTTTGAAGGTATACCATAAATGTCCTTTTTGGGCATTTTCTTTTTACTAAAACGCAATAAATCTAAAATTAGTAAATAAATATGAATGTAAATGAAGAGGTAATTAAAATATTTATTTATACCGACAAATATTTTGCTATTTTGTATATTTTAATTAGAAATATTTACGTAATATAAAAAAAAATAGTACAATCGAGATCTCGAATTTCTACTCTCGTCTCGAGCAAATCTCGAGGGCATTACTCTCGTCTCGTCTCGTTATTTCGAGACGAGAATAAGGTTAATCACGTCTCGAAAATTCGAGATATTCGAGACGAGATCTCGAAAATGCGAAATCTCGCGGCATCACTAGTCCACATAAGATTTTTTAATAATAAAAAATGTAAAAAAATTGCATGCAATTTTTAATTCTGAACAACTTTTCACTCTGCAGATTTCCTGCAATAAATAACTAATACGAACTAATATCTATATGTTCACCCCTAATCACCACCACCCAATATATTTGTAAAATGAACTCACATAAATCACTATTATTCCATTAATTCTTTAATTATTTAGCCAAAACAACTTGTTAATGTGACAAGAATTCATATATTTATTTTCAATGAATTTATCTTGAATATTGCAGGCATATTTTATTCATAATAAACGATCGTGTATTGCTCAATAATATAGTTAAATCACAATATTTGAAAGAGAAAGGGCATAGGGCAAATATGACAGGATACAAGTAAAGAGCGCGGAGCATCAAAAATCGAGTACGAGGTACGACCCGACCTGCGCGGTACTCGGCACAATATGGCTTAGTACTACGTACTCCGGAGTGCGGTACATGCTAGCGGTTCTCAAACAATACATCGTGAAGATGCGGGATTTGATCTACATTTGGCTAAAAAGTTCATCTTTACAAAATACTAGAAAAATTAATGAATAGTTTAAAAAAATATGGGGATACACAATACTTAAGTCAATTTTAAAAAAATTAGTAGCTATACATATAACGTTATCTTTGGGGAAACATCTGAACGGACAATACGTATTTTTTTCTTTTTTTTTTCGTAAGCGCTGTTTAACTTATTCGGCGACTTTGAATGGCAGACATTAAAATTTTGAAATCAACAGTGGAAACTGTCGCAATGCTTCGTGTCTGATCGTCGTAGAACAATCGATGAATTAAAGGAACTGAAATATCCTGGGGTTTATGCAAGCAAATTTTGACTGAAAACGTTTCGCAGCTAAATTCTTTTTAACGACCAGGGAGCCAATCATTTGAGTGTGTACCAGGATTTGAAAGAACAATCAGAAATCATTCTTGTTCTTTGTAAGTTCTCTTAAGCAATGCTGCAAATTTTCCTAACATGAAACAGAACTTGTTTTTTAATATTTGCCATTACAAAATCGCCGAACACGCTAAACGTCGCTTATGAACAAAATCACATTGACCGCTCAGATGTTTCTAAGGATGGCGCTTGGGCAGCAGATACAGTGCCTCAATTACCTACAGTGGCGACATACAATTTAAGCCGCCATGTTTATGCTAAATTAACATAGGCGATTTTAAATGTTTAAATTTATCGTATTTGAACATTTAAAATATTAAACAAGTAAATGTAGTGTGTAAATTTCATATACTGCCTATGTTAATTTAGCATAAACATGGCGGCTTATATCGTATGTCGCCACTGTGGGTAATTGAGGCACTGTATAAAGAGTGTCTAGTAAAGACACCTAGTGGGAGAAGTCGAAACTAGCGCTCTACCACCCACCAGAAAATAAGTCTTGTTAGTTTTGGGTCCCCCCTCGTACATATTATGCAAATTTGCAATTAATTTTAAATGCATTTTCAAATAATTCACCACTTATCAAGCATCACCTGACGGGCACTCAGAGTTGTGCAGAGTACTATTTGAAAATTTGAAATGAATAGCTAGTGAGTCAATGAAGGTTTGAGAATAGAGGTTTCCATTCCACGTCACAAACATGGCTGATACCGAATTTTTAGCGTTCGATTTAAATACATTAAAGATTCATTTTGATTATTATTATTATTCGTGTCAGAAGCAATACATCATAATTTAACAAGGCTTTTAGTAAGACCGCATTTCCATACGGCTCAGCTATCAAACGAATTCCTTGGACTTGTGGTCTTCCCTGGCTCTGGGTACCGTCTCCATTCGGTCTCTTCACAAAGATTCTATAACAATTCCTCTTTGCACGTAGATAGACCTTCGATTTTTCTAGAGATAATAGTAAATGCTGATCCTAAAAAGGATCTTTCTGGTGTGGACACTTCTGTTCATACCCTTTGTATCTGGTTTGAAAGGATTTGCCGACTAAGCCGTTGCCCGGGGGACGCCCGAATGCTTTAACTGCATTCTTCGGGGAGGCTTCTTTCGTGATTTTAGGGTAATAAAGATCAGAAAATTGACAATTATATTTACATTAATATTACATCTAATAAGTATTTTTTTTAAAAAAGCCGTAGACTTGGAAACCCCAATTTTCGTGTTTTATAAGAAGATTTTACAATCTGGTTACGACAGATACACGAATCTCAGGAAGTTTATCGGCAGGAATTATGTATGAAATATATATTGAAAATCGAATATTAATTTTTAAGCAGTTTCGAACAAAATAAAATAATATACCTTTTATCGTAAAAACGCAGGATTTGAATTTTTGTGAGAAATTTCAGGAGGTTCGCATTATAGTGGATGTACTGAGAGTAATAAAATGTTTTGGGTCCCCTGTGTGGCTGGTGGTACGATGTAGTCCGTACGCTACGCTACGCTGCAAGAGTGAGAGTAAAGACTGTAAAGAGCAGCCTAAGATCGGAGATATACATTGATATTGACCGGGTCATAGCAGGTCGTATCGCAACGGCAACGGCAACGGCAAGTCAAGTCGAAGTGCTGTGCTGCGTGGATCCGTGGGAAAGTAAACAAGCATCCCTACGGCTGGAGGTCAACCTGATGACCCGAAAAAATGCCACAGCTATGCTAAACTCCAGGTCCAGTTCTCGTTTTATCAAGAGTTATGCGGATAACAATATAGTTCCATACCATCCAACTCTCGGCTGCGGCCGCCCGCTCGCTTCGATGCTGATGTTACGACCAAGACCAACACACAACACAGCTCCAACTCGCTATCAAATTTTATTTCCTTTATCTCATAACTGTCATCGTAATACGATTGCTTATGTAATTTCCAAGTGTTGCACAGATTTATGGGATCAATCAATAATTTCTTGCTACATCCAATACAACATTTCATTTCTGAACTCTATATAGGTTACTATTTGTTACTTTGATATCTATTTCATGTATTTTTCAAACAAATCGTTATTACACATACATAATTAATTATACTACTATGCATTTTAATTTTCGCGCTTCGTGATCCACAGAATAATACCAATGATTTAATTCAATGGTTATATTTGTTAAATTTAATATTCTTAAAAGAAATTTGGAAAACATTAATATGCTCCACAATCGAAAAACAGCAATGATGTCATGTCTAAGTTTACATATAAAGGGACTTTCACATAAATCAAATTTTATAACTTCGGTTATAAATTGAAACTTAGATGCACTATTAACAAAAAAGTGATAAATTTAAAATTACTATTAAAATCTGTATCGCTTTAAAACGGCCCGCGTAATGGCGCAGCAGAATAACATCCACATTTGACATTTTGTTTCTGGGGAGCTGCATCCTATGCATCCACGATTTCTGTATCCCAAAAGCGAATTATACGTTCCATAAGTAAAGTAACGCAGACTTCATTATACATTTACGAACTCAGTAAATACATTTACAAACATAGAAGCTTATTTGAAATAAACTCCGATGTTCACAATTTTAACACACGTAGAAAAGGGAACTTTCGCTTACACGGTACAAATATGTCATCATCATTACCGATATCTGCAATAGAGCAGATTGTGGCACACTCAGAAATGGGTAATATGCCGTGATGATATATTTATTTATTTATATTTATATTTGCGAAAATAATTCTCTTAGAAATGCTCCTCATATTTAAGGGTTGCATATGTTTAACAGATTACCGCTGGAAATAAAATTATGTATGACTTTAAACTCATTTCTGTGATCGTTAAAACATTTCTTATTAGAAAACTGTTTGTATAGTTTGGATGAGAATTGAATATGTTCTTAAAACTATCTACAAAGCTACAGAATAGACCAAAACTTATATTGAATTAGTAAATTAAGCTTTTATATGCAGCATCTTGTTTATTTTATAATGGGGTATTCCACTCAATTTTTTTTATTATTTTAAATAAAACTTCATTCAGTTTTGAAGCAATTCATAGTATTAAAAAATTTGAATTGTTCCTAGTTTAACAGTATTTTATTTTCGAGAAATCAGTGTAACGTCACATTCCCCCTATACTTGTCTTTCTCACACGCACTGTTCTTAGTACGCTACGAGCGAAAGATAACAATTGTATGACGTCAATTTCTTCTTTTAGCAATTGTAAAATATCTCGTAAAGTAATTATTTAAAAAATGTTTTCATTGTTTTAATTATTATTTATTGAGCCATACTTTAAGTTAAATTGATTTTTTTTAAATCTTTTTGTTATGGCGGAATACCCCATTCTAAGAATATAACTAGAAATGTACTGTAATGTGTAATGTTTTAATAAAATGTGAACTATAAATATAAAATGAAAATAAACATACTTATTTTATCTTCTCTTTATATTGCACTGAACACTGAACACTGTTGTTATATTACATAATTTTCTGATTGTAATTACTAGCCATTTTTTACCTCCCGCTACCCTTGGCAAGGGAGGTATAGGAATCGTGCTAAAAATAACATATCGAGATTTTGGTAAATGACCACATTTTAAGATCCCTAGAATCCAATTTTAACATTTTCACGATGATGTCTGTGTGTGTGTCTGTGTGTGTGTGTGTGTGTGTGTGTGTGTGTGTGTGTGTGTGTGTGTGTTGTGTTGTGTTTGTGTGTGTGTGTGTGTGGGTGTGGGTTGTGTGTGTGGTATGTGTGTGTGTATGGATTTTATCTCCACTCTATCTCAAATACCTATTATCATTGAGAAAATTCTGAAACCTTGTATTTCGACTCTATTCTAATATGGAAAAGAAACATTAGATTTTGGTGTAAATCGGATAACCGGAAATGACACTTTCCTTGGAGCTCAAAATGGTTTTTCTTCGAAAAATACCATTGGATGTAATTTTTTCGCATATTTTGTCATTATAAAAATTAGAGATTATTGAATTTTCTACAGGTATACGTT
Organism: Ophonus ardosiacus; assembly: GCA_943142095.1. Taxonomy (NCBI): domain Eukaryota; kingdom Metazoa; phylum Arthropoda; class Insecta; order Coleoptera; family Carabidae; genus Ophonus; species Ophonus ardosiacus. The sequence goes on along the minus strand of OW964833.1, from coordinate 41,927,212 downwards.
AATACTTTTTCTATATATTTTACAGATAAATTTAAAAAATATTTTTTTTTATAAATCTCAAAGCCTATGATTTAAAGATTCCTTTGTTACACAGTTCATATTTATATGTAATATGTAGGTATGTATTTAAAACAATAAAAATTAAATAGCGGGAGATCTTGTGTTGACCACATCAGATTTTTTAATTTAAACCTTTGGTGACAAAGCAATCTTAATATAAAAATTTGATAGAAATAATTCTAGAATATTATTATTTAAAAAAATTGAACGTCGAATTAACTGACAAACCAGGGCTCAAGATAAAATATGGTATTTATCAATTAATCAAACGCTCAGTTTTTTAAATAATATATACTAGATCCAATTATAACATGTCTGTAAATTAAATTTGCTGAGTTACTAACCATGTAAATTCAAAAATTTTGGCACCAAAAAATCCAGAATTATATGATCAATATATAATGCAACCCATAAAATTTTACGGAACATATTTTGAAATACTGATTTCCCTTGTCAACGCCTACCTATGTCACGGATTCTCTTGCTTAGCCTGTTTACATATAATACCTAGTATCATTAACTATTTCAACAGAAGCAAACATAGAATACATAAATTACAAATAAAATCTAACTGAAAAGTGTAACTGAAAACATTTTGTTATATATAGAAGCACAATTATTGTCTATATTGACACTTGTAATTTCTACCTTTCTTCGCATATGTGTACCATATTTTTATATATAAAAATTATGTTTAAAATTTATCAATGACACTAGAACATCAACCGCCTTATTGTAGATTTTTTTTAAATAGGAGATAAATAATTATTACTGTGTTCATATAGATAAAAAAAAACTTCATTAAAATTTTATTGTTTTTCTATAAAAAATAATCTTTTTATAATATTTTTACTATAAAAATAGTAAAGTAATAAAATTGCCATAAAATACTAGAACAGACAATTTAATTATTTATTTGAGTAAAAAAGAAAGAAAACATATTGCAAATTACTTTTCGATAAGACAACCTACCAAAATAGATAACAAGTAAGTAGTAAAAAAATGAAAGAAAAAGTATATACATATGTAATGCGTTTCTAAAAATACCTTCATTTGTAATTAAAAATCTTATTTTCTACTAATATTATACATACTTAGATTCCAATAAAATTTAAATTGTGTTTCACAACGACTAAGATTTTATTATCGTGAGTAACACAATTTCTGCAGAAATAATTGAACTACATTATAAATTTATGTAGACACTTACAGGAATAAATAATAATCAAAATAAAACTACCTATATAGATATTTTCTGAAATTTACTTTACTTTACTTATACTATAAATATTTTTCATCTACTTGTGTACCATTTTTTATCTACATTGTAATGGTGGCTATAATTTGATTTTTCTTCATTTCTAATTGTACTATTTATTCTTTTAACTTTTATTAAAGACTTGTAAATTGTAATATATATATTTGGGCCGTTACGCTACTCTTTATAAAACTAAGTCAGAATACGTTAAATAATGAATATTGAAAAATTAAAGATGAAATATTGCTTTGTTGTAACAAAAAGATCAGTGTAACATTTCATAGCGTCATCTTGTCTGAATCTGATTTAGGAAGATCGAGCAAAGTACCGTGTCCCGTGACTGTAATCAGAGACACTAGCGGAATAAAATGTTACTATTTAGGTACGAAGTGTCACTAACGGACAATATTATGAACGAAACAAAGCAGTACGAATACGGTAGTTTGTATAAACAGCAAATTTTTTATTACAGTATTAGATAAAAAAAAAATACACAAAAAATAATAGCCCATTATCAAGTTTACACATAAAATATGTAAATTCCTTTTTTAAATTTGAGCCATGAATGAATTAAAGTTGATCTTTATATTTTTTTAATGTGTAATAAATGCACAGAAAATCCTTTTGTGTATTTCAAAGTTGCGAAGGTTCAAAAATAAATGGACTGCCACTGCTAACTGTTTTATTGGAAGAGGTGGAAAAATAGATTAATGGGCCAAATTTGTTTCATTTTTTCGATAATTTAATAGTAGAAAATTCGAAACATTCGAAATCTTATTGCAAGCTTAATAAAAAAGTTTCCAATTGCTATGCGAAAATAATTAATATGAAGATATTACAAACAATGTTAATTCTTCTATTTGTAACTTAAATATCTCATTTATTTTCTATAACTTCCCAGTGATTACGTGATTAGGATATTTTAAATTATGAAGCTTACTTTGACATTCAATTATTTTTAATTATCATAATATTTATTTATTGGAGAAAATAGTACATTTTTGTTCATTTAACCTATTTCTATTCCCGCAAATAAAAAAGTAGCAATAATAGTGACCCATTTCTGTCGGACATCCGGTATATGGAGTTTTACATTTAAATATTCGTTTAAAATATAAAATATTGAAAACTAACGAGCTCACCTTGGAAAATCCTATATTCGGAGTGGGAATTTGCTGTACAACTACGTCCGGTCGCTTGAAAACTGTAACAAGAAATTTTATCAATTAATTTAAACCATTGTTTCTTATAACTTTCATATCACCCACTTGGTTCTATAAACGCATTTACAGTACTATCTATTTTATTTTGTACTTTTAATAGTGTCTCGTGGCCGTGTACCTCAGTGTCTGGTCGCGAATCTGGTGACTCGGGTTCGCTTCAGACCGGCGCCAAAAATATTTCAAATTTTAAATGGCACAAAAGTGACCGCTGTGGTGCAATCTCCACGCCAGCTATGAGTGCCCGTGAGGTGACGCCTGGTAAATACCCGCACAGTACAAATATATTCATCATTACCGATATCTGTGTACAAATCAGATTGGCACACGCAGCAATGGGTAATATGCCGTGATGATATATTTATTTATTTATAATACTGTTATTACGATTTTTTTTAAATCAATAGATAAACCCGACATAATTATTGCCGTTTTCGCTGCTAAAGAGCCATTCCTTTTAAGGTACCTACCCGTATTGAATAGCTTAAATAAAGATAGATTAGAAGGAATATAAAAAAAAAACTTCTAGAGGCTTTTATTGATACAGGGTGTTTTTTAGGCGAACTAATGACTTTAGAATAAAATGTTATATACAAAATATCTGATGTGGACACCACATGACTTCCTTGTACGCCTGTTACACTATACATATTTTGTTAATAATAAAAATATGTATTATAACAGACCCAATCATAAAATTGCACGTATTTTTTGTCCTAATTCATAGCAAACTTTACAGAAACAAAAAAGTACATCATTTTTAAATTTACATATCTCGCTTATACAAAGAGCTAATTAAATCATACTTGATGTTTTCGACGCAGAATTCAATTCTCTAAAACTTTTATTTGAAGCATTTATTATTAAAATCAAAATAACACTATTTTTTTCAAGAAAAACTGATAACAGCTTCAAGTAAAGTATCACTTCCGGTTAGACTATTTTAACCAAAATCTAGTTATTCCCATTGATATAAAAGTATTATATACCAAATTTGAAAAGTTTTGGATTATATTTTAGTATAGTTTTTCATTAAAATCTATTATAGGTTTCAAGTAAAGTACAACTTCCAGATAGTCCATTTTAACTAAAATCTATTATGTTATTCCCATTGATATAAGAGTACTATATACCAAATTTGAAAAGTTTTAGATTATATTTTAATATAGTTTTTCATTAAAATCTATGATAGGCTTCAAGTAAAGTACCACTTCCGGGTAGACCATTTTAACTAAAATCTATTATGTTATTCCCATTGATATAAAAGTCTTATATACCAAATTTGAAAAGTTTTGGATTATATTTTAATATAGTTTTGCATTAAAATCTACTATAGGCTTCAAGTAAAGTACCACTTCCAAAAGTTAGGTAACGACCAAAAAGGGAGGTGCACAACTAGATGTTACAACAGTCATAAATACAAAATTTTAACTTTCTACGGCTTCCCGTTTTTCAGTTATGCGAGATACGTTCGTTCGTACGTACGTACGTGCAGACGTCACGACGAAATTAGTCAAAATGGATTCAGGGATGGTCAAAATGGATATTTCCGTTGAAATCTGGAAACCGAAATTTTTCGCGATTACAATACTTTCTTTACTTCGTACAAGGAAGTAAAAAATGATCAAGAATAAAAGTTAAATTATCAGTAATAACAAACCGAAAATTCAACTAGTTGTTCTAAAACTGTAGACCAAATTTATATTTTTTTAAATGGTAGGTACCCTATTAATTTTTTAGTCCAGTAGATAGCGATTTTTTTTTATTTCAACGATAGAAATATTGTATAGGGTTGTATAACAATTATTTCGAGAAAAATGGTATTAAAATTAGAAATAATATAATAAAAATGGCTTTACTACTAGTGCAATCTAGGTATAAATTGTATATTGCATAATCTATTTTACTATTGTTTTAAATTTTAAATACCATATTTCTCGAAATAATATTTATATCTCTGAAATCAGAAAATAATCTCTATCTAATGGCCTACAAATTTATATAGAGTACCATTTAAAGAAATATAATTTTGTTGTGCAGTTTGTGAACTACTTGTTGAATTTTCGGTTTGTTATTACTGATAAATTAACCCCTTTTTCCTGATCATTATTTGTATATAACTCATTAGTTGTCCCAGAAAAGCACTGGCTGTTTTAAAAGAAACACCCTGCATAGTTTGTTATTTTAGTTAGTAAGAGCGAACAAGTTCATTTATTGAAGTTTCTGTTTTACGGCGGCATATCATTGGTTCCTGCGGCGGCACACAGTGTGCGTAGCGATAAGGTTATCTCAAAAACTACGTAAATACGAAAAATATAAGGGTGCACGTTTTTTAATTCTATTTGTCTATTGATTAACACTGAAAATTTCTTGTTGTGGCTAAATAATTTCATGTACTTATTTTCTGATATTTTAACTTATTAAAGTAGAAAGGTTAAACATTAAAAACATAAGAAACGTTAAACAAGAAAATAAGATATTTTATATAAGAACATGAACCAAAAAATATTATTGAATATTATTATATTATATAGAGATGACAAGAAATTGTATTACGAAGTCTAATTTATTGTTGGATCTTTTTGTGAAACGTTCTATGTTCTCTTATTTTTCCAACATCTACCTGTTAACCTTTCTTCGTCTATTTTATTTAGTAAAAATGTCTTTAATCGACGAAGTGTTGAAAAACTTTTCTCTGCCGATGCTGTACTAAAAGGCAATGTTAATTTTTTTACTTTAAATAATTAAAATTGAAACTTGATCTATAGTGAATACGAATTAAACTCCCATATTTAATAAAACTAAAGACCAAGCAATATAAGCATTTTACCTACCATGCAAAAAGTTTTGGACAAAATTTGTTGTGAACAAATTACTAACTATATACAAGATACATTTTACCACCTACTCAGTCTGGACTCAGAAAGAATCACAGTACGAATAAATGTCTATTAAATATCGTTGATGATATGATTAGAAATTTTGATAATTCTAAAGTGACGTTTCTGATTCAGATAGATTTTTCTAAGGCTTTTGATATGGCAGATCATAATTTGTTATTAGCAAAGTTGAAATACTATAGGTTTAGGAATAGTTTATTTAACTTGAATATTTATCTAAATTTAACAACAATAATTTAGCTCTTAATTATGACAAATGTTCATGTATAACATTCTCTAGGAACAGAAATACATATGATTATAATTACAGTTTTGACGGGAACAATGTGAACCGAGTAAATCATGTAAAGGATTTAGGAGTTATCTTAGATAACAAATTCATCTTTGATTTGCACATTGACCATGTTGTCAAAAAATCATATAAAATGCTAGGATTTATTTTAAGAATTGGGGATAAATTAAAAAGTAGTGGAACTTTCATATCTTTATACTACTCACTTGTTCGTTCGCATCTTGAATTTGCCGCTATTTGTTGGTCATCTTTTTTATCAAATATACACTAGCAGAATTGAAGGAATCCAAAGAAAATTTTTATACATTTTAAGTAAAAAATTTCCAGATAACTCTATTGTGTTAACATCTCTACAAAAGCGTCGAACAATGATGGATCTAACCATTTTATTTAAATTGCTAAACAATATCATTGACAGTCCAGCACTACTTAATAAAATATCATTCAGAATACCGCCATATTCTACCAGATTACGAAATTTATTTGCTGTTTCAAGCTGTAGAACTAACTCAGCCGTCAATGCCCCACTTCTTAGAATGATATCCATATTTAATAACTTGTCAGTGATGTCTAATTTTCCAGACATATATAACTGTTCATTAAGAACTTTTAGATCTTTTGTCTTTAAGTACTGTATTTAAAGGTATTTTCTGTGAATTTAAAATGTTTTTTTTTCTCTTTTCTGTTGTAATTTTTACTCGTAACTTTATTTAACTTCATTTCATTTAATTATGCACCTATGTATATAAATATGTTTATGTGTATTTGTTTTGACAATGATGTAGTAATTTTTGTATGTAATTAGTGCTGCACAGTTATTGGGACTTGTCCTGTTGTGCGGCCTTCTTCTTATAAATAAATAAATAAACTTATCATATTGCACAAAACTCAGCCTTAGTTTCCAAGTGTGAGTTTTGTAGGTTAGGTTATGTTGTTTATGGGGTCGCGTGGCCGTGTGCGTATAGTGTCTGGTTGCCAATCTGGTGACTCGGGTTCAATCTCGGCCAGAGCAGAGCAGACTTTTAATCGCATAAAAGTGACCCCTGTGGTGCACTCTCCACACCAGCAATGAGTGCCCTTGAGGTGACGCCTGGTAAGCGCCCATACGGTAAAATATATTGTCATTATTACCGAATGTCTACATGTGTTGTACTGGCACACCCAGTAATGGGTAATGTGCCGTGATGATATATTTATTTATTTTTTATGTAGGTTATGTTGGGATTTTAAATTTATTTTACACGATCCCGTGTTCGTGACTGTAGCCACTTCCAAAAATAAAGCGTTATAAAAGTTTCATTTTTATTACTATGATTTTCATGAAAACGCTTATTTAATGTTTAAATATGTACATACATAACAAAATTATTTGTAATAGGAACTGTTAAATATATAGCTAATTACAATAATAATTAATTTTATTATAAACATCCTATAGTATTAATCAGAAATAAATATAAATAAATAAATGATCAGTCAATGCGGATATAAGCTTAGGAGAAATATGAATGTAAAAATTAAATGCGTCATATTTTAATTCAAAGAAGGAATGAAATATACCATTGTTAACTTTTTGTTATAAGAATTTCATTTCTAACACTTGTATACTTTTTATACCGATAAATTTAATTAGAATAGATACGTAAGATATTCTAAAATTCCTTTAATGGTAATTATCAAGTTTCTACAAAACACAAGGTGTGTAATATTCTGAAAATATTATAGGAATATGTACATAAAAATTAAATATATCATCTTGCATTTTACTCATTGTTAGGAGTGGCAAGTTTCTTCCCACAGATTTTGATAAAGTAATTTTGCAGCAGGAAGCGTTTCTGAATGTGACAATCGATGTTTTTAAAAATTGTATGTAGTATTTTAGCAAAAACATATTGCTAACTTTATTGCTGTTTTTCATAGAAAATAATGCCAGTGATCTTTTTTTTTTCTTTGGAGTAATGTCCCTCTTCCCTTTTTGTACAGGATCGTTGGTAACTTTACCTATAACTTCCAAAGGGTTTTGAACCAATGGGACATTCAAAGATGTATTTTTTTAGTTAATATTTGTTGATAGTGACTCCTGGCCGCACACTCATTATGTGAACGCTCTAAGCAATTCTTTGATGTCACATTTCAACTTCTTTCGATAACTTTATTTGTCGTTTTTTACTGAGCAGGATTCATATAGTTAGTTTTATGTTGTGCAAGTATTTTAATGGTACAAATTTCCAGTAAACAGCCTATCTAGATGACGGCCTTTAACATTTAAACAACCATTTCGACGCAAATTGTGGGATATTTTCCTGCTACCCAAAGCAGTATTGCTAATTCATGACTGAAAATAACTAGAAAATACTTCCCCTCCCTAGATCCTTTTTATAGGTAATATTAATTATAAAATTTTCTAAAATATTTGTCAGTAGTTGAGCCCAATGATCGCGCAAAAAATTTAAAAAGAATAATTCTAAAACAGTAATGTATGTGAAATAAATTAAATTAATATCTAATTAATATATTATTATCATCCATTACTCAATACTCCAGATAAATCTTTTATTTTTCATTTTATTAGTTCTGATAAACGTCAAACTTGAATATTATATCCAATTTTTAAACAAAACGAAGTAACCCCTGCAATGCCAAAGTTACAATTTTTATATGGATGTCATAGTAGAAATTTACACCTTTAAATAAATAAATAAATTTTATTTCATGCGCCTTTTTTACAAATAGCTCAGCAGGAAAAAATAAATACCGCATATTAACATGTACATGAAGGGTCATGAAGAATTTTTAAATAAACGACGGAAGAAATTATGAAAAATTTAAAGCCCTGCGGTGTCATTGAATTTTTCATAATTTCTTTCGTCGTTTATTTAAAAATTCTCTATGATCCTTAAGCCCATTTCTTTCGTTATAAACTTCAGGTAGGGTCACAATTAATTAATTTCAAACTATGTGTAACCTGTTTATGTTCATTTATTTCAAACAGCAAAAATGCAACAATTGTTAAATTTATATTTATTTTATTCATTTTCATTCAAATGTGCTGGAACATTTTCAAATTACGTTTTGAAAATGTCTTCGCCTAATGACATCCATACAGAGATATTATTATAAATATTTGAAATGAATGAAATTTTGAGAATTGAAATAGGAATTTGGCAATGAAAACCAATTATAATTTATAATTGTGTATGTCACTTATCTATGCCACAACAATTTGTTTTTAACCTATAAATTTAACAATTGTTGAATTTTGCTCGAAATCCAATAGTGATAAAAACAATGAGCATCGTTGTTCACAAGAGAAGTTTATATCTCTGTCCATTTTTGAATTAATGTCCCAAAAGTCAATATACCCCATATTCAGATAAAAACCTCAAAATTTTCAAAAATCTAATTTTCATGTATCTAGATTTCTAGATACTTCTCAGTGCACTGATTCCAAATTTTGAAACCGTTGGTTGATATCTCTTTTCGTTCTCGAGATAATCAGATTCAAAGTTTTACTCAAACCTGCCCATTTTTGGGTGATAACCCAAAAATCGGTCGATACTTGAATTTGAAGATATCATCATTCGATTCTACGGGCAAAATTACATAAGTATAGCAATTTTCATAATTTTTGAACACCGCATACAGTTTCTAAAGCAAAATAACTGAAAATGGCCAAAAATCGCAAAAATCTAGGGTGTACCCCTTACGATTTTTTCAGATTTTGGTCATTTTCGAGGGGTTTCAAACTTTTATTCATAAAAAATGAACCGGTTAGTCAAAAATTATGAAAATTGGTATACTTATATATTTTTATCCGTAGAATCGAATGGCGTTGTCGCCAAACTCGTATTTCGGCCCATTTTTGAGTTATTACCCAAAAATGGGCAGTTTTATGCAAAACTTTTAAACTAAATATCTCGAGAACGAAAAGAGATATCGGTCTGCGGTTTCAAAAATTAGAATCAGCGCATTAAGAAGCATCTAGATACATGAAAATTAGATTTTTGAAAATGTTAAAGTTTTTATCGCAATATGGGGTATATTGGCTTCCGGGGCAATAATTCAAAATTAAATGATATCGACCTGCGTTTTCATGATTCGGAATCAATGCATTGAATATTTTCAATTTTTTAACCAAATTTAAAAATGAGAACAGTTATGAACTTGGTGGTAATATTAGCCAATTTTACACACAATATTAGATATGTAACTATACCAATTTTTATGAGCATGAAACAAAAAGTTTAACAACGCTTTAGTATTCACATGTTCTACAATTTTGCACAAATACCGAACTTTTCTAGTACTACACTGCGCCTCATGCCTCATCGGGATTTTAATTTAACAAAACAATCTTGGATTCGGGACTGTCCATTTTTAATTCTGGTGATCTAGTGTATGCCTCAACAGAAAGAGTCATATAGAATATTTCAGAGTGAAAGACCATGTTTTATTATATCAGGCTCGGTCTAAAATTAAGAGAACAGCCCTCGTGTTTTTTACCTCTCGCTAAACGAGGTATTGGATTATGGTGCAACTGTCATTAAAATATATAACGTTACATATTTTAATGATATTTATAAACATTTTAAAAATATTTCCCTGTCCTATATGACCTTATATTTCCGTGTCCTGATGAAGGAAAAACTGTTTCCGAAACGTAGACAAAGAAAATAAAACAATTCTAATATATGACTGAAGTTCCTATTTATTTTAATATATATATATAAGTAGATTAATATTTCTTTAGTTCAATAGAATTATAATATTTAAAGTAACGTAATTATCAAATCAAATCTCATTTTAAATTCTTAAAAAATGATAGAACTTGTAATTTATATGAATGTTTGATGTTTACATTGACCATAATGTCATATAAATTAATCTGATTCTGATTGCAATTATTACGATGCTGGGAGGCAAACTGTACGTTGATCTGTGTATTCGTCATTAGTTGAGCCAAAGGCAGTGTCTTCGAAGATTAGTTTTTCTATGCTATCAAACAGTGGGAAACCAAAGGTCATCAAAGTCAGTCTTCGTTATTAAAAATAAAAAAATTGCCAGTACCGGACAGTGTATGATTTACGTTCAGGTAGATAAATGTAATACTGGTTATATTTTAAGCTCTATAAAAAGTTCACGTACTTATATGTTTTACACGTCAGTTCAGAGATAACTAGAGTATCCATTATTAGACACACCGTATAACTAAACTTGAGTGTGTTCATCAGATAAGCTAAACATCATGGGTACGCCCAGAATGACACAATTGTTTGCATCGAACGTTCAACAGGTCATCTCTTTCGTACTCTATCAATTATTTTATCCTGTAAAATATCTTGAATGAATACCTAGAACATCAGACTAAAAAATAAGATAGTTGCAGGCAAAATAATTTTAGGAGTATGAGAATTAAATTGTAAAATATTAATATTTAACTTAAATTGGCATATTATTTGTATACTATAGTTACAGAGTTAAGAGTTATATATGTAATTTTTAAAATTCTATGCACAGATTTAGTAATAATTGAGGGGTTTTCTACTAGAGTGGAACAAGTTCATTTATTGATGGTGTCGGTTTATGGCGCCATATCGTTCGATTCTGTTTTCTTCGATTCTAATACAAAATAGCTTCTTTCTCAAAAACAGTTGAAGATCGGACCTATGTTGATTAAGCTTTTTTTACTCATTTTTGTCAGTACTATATTCCCTCATAATTTGTGACACTTATTTTTAAACTTCCTGTATCTCCTGTTAAGGACTAATTTCAATTTATCTGGTATCATATAACTTCTATATATTACCTACAATAAAAAAAAAATCCGTAAAATTGTTCAGAAGCAAATAAACATTAATTTGTCTAGAAAAGAAATGAAAAATATTTTAATGGGCTATTCCACCATAACAACAAAATTAAGAAAATTTCAATTTAACATAAAGTATGACTCAATAAATAATAGTTAAAACAATGAAAACATTTTTTAAATAATTGCTTTACGAGATATTTCACATTTGTTAAAAGGGAAAATTGACGTCATACAATTGTTATCCTTCTCTCGCAACGTACTCAGAGCAGTGTGTGTGAGAAAGACAAGTATAGAGGAAATGTGACGTTACACTGATTTCTCGAAAATAAAATACTCTGAAACTAGGAACAATTAAGATTTTTTAATACTATGAATTGCTTCAAAACTGAATGAAGTTTTATTTAAAATAATAAAAAAAATTAAGTGGAATACCCCATTCTGTGTTTATCCGTATCATTAGCTATTAGAGAATATTCTAAAAATATTAATGACTTTTTAATTTAACAGAAAAATATATACCTTAAATATTTTTTGATAAAATCTAGAAACTGATCCTCTTATTAAGGTTGACGAGAATCAGCCTCAAATATTAAAACATGAGGAAAGTCCGGGATAGAGACACCACTTTTTTAAACGCTTATAAATACATCAATTTTCAAGATAACGATTCAAATTAAATGTTATTTTATTGTGCAACATATAAATTTTATATTTTAACCACAAAATAAATATTATTTATAAAACAAAATAAGAAATTACCTCATTGATTAAACTCATTCACTATGAGAAATGAATCATGATACACTATCAAACCAGGTTTATTTATATAAATTTCATTTCAGTTTATGAAAAATTATTAACTTTTTTGGTTACTCGCGAGGATACTGCACTTATCATGGAGTCCAGTGGCCGCATGCCTGAGTCCTGAGTGTCTGGTCGCGAATCCGGGGAACCAGGTTGAATCCCGACCGACGCCAAATATTTCGAATTTTAAATGGCACAAAAGTGACCCCTGTAGTACACTCTCCACGCCAGCAATGAGTGCCCGTCAGGTAACGCCTGGTAAACGCCCGCACGGTACAAATTTGTCATCACCATTACCGATATCTGTGACAAAACAGATTGGCACACTCAGAAATGGGTAATATGCCGTGATAATATATTTATTTATTTTATATCATTTACCGAATTTATCGCAACCTTGCATTTCATTTAAAATTTTCAAATATTGCCTCCCCTAATTATTAATTAATTTTAACGGTTCAATTTCTCAGATTATGAATAAAGATATCAATAGATGCAAAAAAGTTTTTCTCCAAAAAAAAAAAAAACTATTTAAATGTTTTGCTGAAAAACGAGACAATATTTAAACATTTCAAAATTAACATTGAAATCACTGTGGTGCCCGATGCACAACCCTTTTCAAATATTCTATCATAGTTATGAGTGTCCGTGAAATAACGGCTTGTGTACATATATGTTAAATATGAACACGTTTTGTTTCTAGTTTTGTGCGTTTTCCGTCGGACAGAAAAGTGATATGCAAATATATGTAATTACTCGAAGATTTCCATCCTACAAACATTTATCAAATTCAACACATCATTTAAGGAATTTAGAAAACGAAATAATAATATACTGTCAATTTTGAAAATTTATTGTATAATTTCAATAAATTATCTATGATATATTTAATTAGTATGTAATTTTTTTAAAAAAATAGTAATTTTCTCTTATCTAATTAGATATAGAAAAGACAGTATATTCATTTATCAATTACTCTACTGCGGTATATGACATAAATGTCGAAGTTTGTCCCGGGTGTCGCCAAAAGCGATATCATCGTTGATTTTTTAAATGGAATGATAAATATTTTCTGAAAGTAATTTAATTTATCTTTACAGTGATATAAACTTTCCTCAAAAATTTGTCTAATTATTAATTTTTCGAAAATGTGAAATTTTAACGCATTATTAGTACCTATGTACCGTCTTTGTTGGAGGAAATAGTTTGACGTTTATGTGATGTATCAATTGTTTTTCATTATTTCGAACAACTCGATTTAAATTTAAATATAATATTTTTTTAATTCTTTGCCTGTTCAAAATAAAACATGAAGTCCGTCATTACCGACATTTGTGTATAATGCAGATTGGCACACCCAGCAATGGGTAATACGCTGTGATGACATATTATATATATACATTGTGTTAATTAAAAAACTGGCCATAGGCGTTTAACATGGGAAAACAGTTTTTCTTTGCGCAAAAGTCCCCAATTAATTTTAGACAAAATGTTTCAAATAAGTGTTACAGATAATTATATTCTACGCCTAAATCAGTAAACAGTTTTAATTTTGCACGTTTGGTAACTTGTAAAATCTAATTTGAAATTGTATAAAAATATTGCTCATTTCTAGCGATACCCATGGAATTGAAACAAAATTACATAGAAATGCGTATCGTTTGAACTGTCAGAAATTCAGTTTTCAATTAAAAGTTGCAGATAATTCAATTCTGCACCTAAATCACTACACAGGTATTATTTTTAAAATCTAACTCTTAAATTACTTTTATTATTATTATTATTTCACATTCTATCTATAAAATTAAATTTCTGACAGTTCAAACGAAATGAATTTCTTTCTAATTTTGTTTCAATTTCATGGGTATCGCTACAAGTGAGCAATATTTATACAATTTCAAATTAGATGTTACAAGTTACTAAACGTGAAAAATTAAATCTGTTTAGTAATTTAGGCGTAGAATATTAATATCAACAGCATTTATTTGCAACATTTTGTCTAAAATTAATTGGGGACTTTTGCGCAAAGAAAAACTGTTTTTCCATGTTAAACGCCTATGGCCAGGTTCTTAATTAACACACTATATATATATATATATATATATATATATATATATATATATATATATATATATATATATATATATAAAGGGTCCTAATACTAAGTCGTTACACCCGAAAGTAGTAGTTAGAACTCATGAAAACAAACAACTTTTCTTAGTTCCAATTTTTTATTTGGTACCCCGTTTCGTAGTTTTTGGAGTTCTTTCGTTTTTCGAAAAATTGTCGTAACTCCCTTATTTTAAGAACTATTGATTTTTTTTTCAAAATTATCTTTCGGCTCTTTTAAACATTTGGCATTTATAATAATTTTTTATTTTTTCAAATGACAACATGGTGATCGATCAAAAATTGTAAAACAACATTTTTTGATAACCACTCCATCTATTTTCGAATGTAAAACATTTATAAAATCCGTAAACTATCTACTACAATATTTTTTGTCCTAGGCATTTTTTCAATATATCCAAAAAAAGTCTCTATTCATTTACTTGATTTACATAAGTACATTGCGTTCAAAAAACTCGGAGTAGGCTTTGAAAAAAAAGTTTGTCAGTTTGAAAGTATTTAATTAAAAGTCAATTTGACACGAGATATTATCAAAAATGTTATCTAAAGAAATATTTTTCAATTTTACACGAGATATTATCAAAAATGTTATCTAAAGAAATATTTTTCAATTTTTATTTTAGAAATAGAAATAAATAAGAAAACGGCGAATGGCAATAATCCGTATCCTTCTTCATTATCTTTTTTCCCTAAAATTACATTTCATGATCAAATGTAAGTCAAGTATATGAATAAAGACTTTTTTTTGGATATATTGAAAAAAACGTTTAGGAAAAATATTGTAGTAAATAGTTCATGGATTTTATAAATGTTTTATTTTCGAAAATCGATGGAGTGGTTATCAAAATATCATGTTTTTTATCGTTCGCCATTTTGTCATTTGACAGAATAAAAAATAATTGTAAATGCCAAATTTTTTAGAGAGCCGAAAGGTAATTTTGAAAAAATAATTTCAATAGTCCTTAAAATAAGAGAATTATGACGATTTTTCGAAAAACAAAAGAATTTCAATAACTACGAACCGGGGCACCAAATCAAAAATTGGAACTAAGAAAAGTTTTAATTTTCGGGTGTAACGACTTATAGAAATAATTTGTATTGTCAGTATTTTTTTGCATTCTATTTTAAACCTATAGTACAAATCCGTATTACATTTAATAAACAAAATGTCTCATACATTTTGTAAAAAACATGATCTAGAAACAAAACATCGTTTGACGATATTTCGAATTAACGTTTGATTTAACGTGTACGTTAATATTGCCTCTATGAGAAAAGTATTCATTAAATTCTGATGGCATCATACAGTATAGCTAGTTACTTACTTTGTCGGTGTACTTGAGGTATTTCAAATGTTTTTATTTTGATTTAATAATAAGAAGATGATGAACGATTAAAAATGAGCTAACAAGTATTACAAATGCTGCAATATGAAACGAGCGGTCGGCAATACGTTATTCTTGAGATATTAGTATTATACAGACACAGTTACCTACAAATCACAAATAAATTGATGTTATAAATATACCAAATATACAGGCTGTCTCTAAAATAGGGGGACATGGTTTAACCACAGATACCTGAGACTAGAATAAGTCGATTTAACTAAATTTGCTTTTACCGGAAAATGTACCATTTAGCCAGTATTCAAAATTAATTTTGCTTATAATAAGAGGACCCTGTAATCATCCCGATCCTCTTCTTCTTGTAGTTTAGTGCTGTCTGTGCCATCGCCTCCATACTCTTTAAAATTGTGCTTTGGTTTCGATTCAAACGACTGTCAATTTGACGTAAGACGAAACCGGCTTCGCGCAACCTTATAATTCTCCCTCGCTCAAACTTAGACAATTGTTCGAATGCATCTACGTGGCATCTTCACGTCACAGTGCAACAACTAGCAAAATTTAATTCAAACATAAGCTAATATAAATAGTTGGAGTAATGATGATCGACTGGAGATCGATGTGGGAGAAAATAAAGTATTCGGAACTACATAGGGTTTCCAATTTTCGGGATCGGGTTCCCGTTTCGATATCCCGGGATGAAAAACCTAGAACCCGGGATTCCGGGATCTCGGGATTAATCCCAATATATTTTTTTTAAATCTAACACTAGCAACAGAAGTAACAAAAATGCAGAAATACATCAAACAAAAGAACGTTTTTATTAAAAAATATAAAAATAAAAAATATTTTTTTTTTTACGGTTAAGAAGTAAAATTTTAAAAAATCATCTTTGGTTATAAAACATAAAACTAGGAACTAGAAACAGAAACAGTGAGGAAAGTTTTATTGAAATGTGCAATTAAAATAATTTTTAAGCATCTGCGTACTGTAAAAATAAAATATGCCCTTAGAAACATCAACGCGTCTAAACTTGAGTCTTTTAAGCGCGATCTAAGTTTGTTCGCAAATGAGACCGCTGAAGAAAAGGCTCTTTCAGCTTCCATACTCGTAGGTGGTACTGTCAGTAAATATTCGTAACAATGTTGCAAATATAAGCCTCCTAATCCTCCATTTTCATATAGTAACATTTTTTTTTTAATTACGTTAAGCGTGTTAAGACAACCTTTTGGATTTTCTAATTTTTGCCAATTAGGTTTACTTTTAGTAGTAACAGACCCTATGGCCTCTTGAAGTTTCTGCTTTAGGGTTAAAATCTGTGTCGGCTTTTTTTTGTATTTCAGACAGAGGCATATCTTCATCAGAGTCCGAATCTAAGATTATATTTGTCTTAAAATGTTCCGATAGGGGAATCCCCGTCCGGCGGTAGGCGATTCCCACGTCTGTAAGTAAATTACCGGGGTAAAGCTAAATAACACGCGGATAAAGAAAAAAGGAATAAAGCAGAAAGAAGAAAAATCTTCCGGGATCCCGGGATTACGGGAGCCCGGGATCCCGGATTGGAAACCCTAGAACTGCAGTCTGTACGCTTTTATTGATTTTAAACCTACGTTTCGATCATTACTATGATCCTCTTCAGGGTTAAATAATATTTTCATCATTTTTTCTGACTTGATTTAACCCTGCAGAGGATCATAGTAATGATCGAAACGTGGATTAAAATCAATAAAAGCGTACAGACTGCAGTTCCGAATACTTTATTTTCTCCCATAAGCTAATATAGTCAAGTCAAATAAGTGTACCTGTCTTAGCAGTTTATCGAGTAAAGCCCTATTCAGATAGAGCTTAGTGCAGTTGCAGTGCAGTGTTGGCAGTGCAATTTCTATTGTAGTGCGAAAGTATCGTTCACATAGAAAATTAGTGCAGTTGTATTTGCAATACAGGGTAGCAGTAGCGCAGCGTGGAGGGGGCAAAGGGGGCGCCCGCCCCGGGCGGCACATTGCTAGGGGCGGCAAATTCCTTATCGTTAATTAATATTAAGAAGACTAATATCGGGGAAATAATTATAGTCAGTTCGAGTTTGAAACTCAATAACTTTCTTAAAAAAATTAAAAATATGAAACTCACTCATTTATGGACTATATATTTCTGCGTAACTATACTAAATTTCATATTTTTAAATTAAATAATAAAAAATAATGACAATAATGAAAAATAAACCGCATTTTTAGCGCGAATGAAGAAATGCTCAATATCATTGGTGTCTAATATCAATGTTTAAATGAAAAAAATATTATTTTGTAACCATAAGCTTTGGAATAATTTAAATGTTATTTTTTTATTTGTTTATATTTTGTTTATAATAATTACAAAAGTAAAAGTGTTAGCTCTCAGCTTTTATTAATAAGAATTTAAATTTGCCATGTTGATTCAAAATGCAATTTTTATATAAAATATTAGTAAATTTTTATTTAAAGATGATTGATCTAACACTACTTTTTTAATTGTTATAAACAAACACAGAGCTCATGGTTACAAGATATTAAAAAAATTTCCATTCATATTGGTATTAGACATCAATGAAGTTCAGAAATTCTTCATACGTGCTAAAAATAGGGGTCATTTTTCATACATACACCTTCACATCCCTTGAAAAACTATCAATTATAAGGTATTTGATCTTTTTTTACGTACCTTTACATGATTTTATTTTCTTTTTGTGTTTCTAAGAATTTTAAATTTTGTAAAAAGAGAGGGGGCGGCAAATTTGACATCTGTCCCGGGCGGCAAAAACCTAAGCTACGCCACTGCAGGGTAGACAGGCTTACTGAATTTGTATTATAACCTATATTCATTATGTCAAATAACAATGTTTCTTGTGCCAATATGACTTATTTAATAACATGTACAGCAGTACTATTATTGAAGAAAAGAAAAACAAAACGTCGTCGCTGGTGAATTCGTCCAAAATATAAAAAAATATTCACAAGATGACTATCATAACCTGTTAAACGAAATGCGTCTACAAGATACCGAGAAGTTCTTTGTATATACAAGAATATCATTAAGTTGTTTTGACAATTTATTAGCAATGGTAGGCTCAACAATCGAAAAGATATCATATAGATTATAATGACATTTCGGATATCTACATTACCTACAGATTCAAATAATATGCCTCCTTTTGATTGGTCGTTGCATCGTAGCGTTGGTAGTGCAGTGCAGAAGTTTGAACTTTGCAAGTTTCTGCGTTGCAATACAACTGCACTACCACGAAAGTCTGAATGTGAACGTTTGCGTTCACTGTTCCTATACAATCTTTCTGCACTACAATACAAATACGTTACAACTGCACTAAGATCTATCTGAATGGGGCTTAATAACGCGAAAATGCGACATTCGATTTGCTTGATAATCTAATCATCAGTGGTACTGAAGTATTGAGTTCAAATCCGATCAAACAAAATTATAAAAGGAATACCTATGGTACTCTTTCCACATCAACTTTGCAAGCCCATGAGGTGACTGCGCCATCAACGTAAAAATGCTTCGTAATTACCAAAATCTATATTGAAAAGCGGATTGGTGTTAACAATTATTTATATTTGTATTATTTATATTATTATTTGATCCATGACATCTTTACAAATATTCAATAATAAAAAGCATGTCCACAGGTTGTGTATTTTAATTAGAAATGAACAATAACCAATACATACCTTGTTGAAAGTAGTTCTCTTTCCGAACATAGACACAAACCAGAGCCATAAGCTGCAGTTGTGATAATCTCTGTCGTGAAGACGGAGGTAATGGCAACAATTCGCGTAAGTTTGCAATCTCAGCATTTATTAAATCTCTTCGTAGTTTACTAGCTCCTTTTGTTGATTTGTTTGTGTCAAATCTGTAAACAATGTATTATATTAGCGAAATAGAATATTAATAGTAAATTAACTAAGAGAAATAAAGGAAAACCTGAAACCCTAGATAATGGAAGACTCTAGACGGAACCAAATAATCTATTCAAGACTAATAATAGGACACACCAAAACTACCCACAAATACATATTTTAAAAAGCAGCACCACCTGCAACACCAGGATAACAACACAACATATCATCACAGAATGCACCAAATATACACAAGAAAGAATCACAAACAACATCCCAAATGACATCAAGGAAGCCCTCAAGGAAGACCAAGCCCAAGTATCCAGTATTTAGCAAATAAACTGTACCAATTATGAACTAAGAATGTAACCAATATTGTACCGACGCCATAATCACGTTGTTAAAGCGTCTTTAATTAATAATAAAAAATAGTAAATGATATGCGAGTAGATACAAATCTAAAATGCTGTTATAGAAAATTGACATATTATATCTAAGATAAGAGAACTTGTATTCTATAAACCCTTTTTAATGTAAATGCTTCAATTGGGGATTTTCATAACAATAAAAAAATCGAACAAATGTGAAAAAAAAAATATTAATTGCTTATCGTTTAATTTAATTTTAATAAATTTACTTAACCAATAGTGTTGTCAAAAATACCAGTTACACTATCAATAGGTTAACCGTTTTGACGATACTGGTTATTTTGATAAATTATTTAGTCGGTTATTATCAACCAGATAGTTGGTTATTACTGGTTAATTTTTTACGGAATGGGGTCCTCCAGTATAGTAAAAAATCAGAACATGGATCATTTATGTTAAAACTAGACCTTAAAACTGTATTTTAAAGACTATCAAACTTAAAACAAATACTATTACCTTCTGCTATAAAAATGTAGAAAATAACAAAAAAAAAAAAACAACAACGTAAGTAAACCAAATATGTGAAAGATATGTTGAATGACATACGCTAGCAGTGGTAATCAAAACTTGGACTATATGTAGTTTTTTATTATAATTTTACTAAGTTGCATATTATCCAAACATGTTTTCGATTACTGTTCACAAGAGAATTTTTAACATATTTATACAAAAGATTAATTTATGTGACTTCAATTATTTAGCAAGACCACTGTTTGAGAACAAAATCATCTCTACATCTGCGTCACAGAATATTAAAAAAAATACGGTTTAACGAATAAGAATAAAGACTTTCTAAAATTACAAATTTCTTTTAGTTTAGATGAAGTTTCGTAAAAAAATATAAAAAAATAGTGGAGGACCACATTGTTGTTAAATTGTTTTTGCTTAAACAAAATATATTTATTATCAGTCACAGTTAACCGGTTAATCGATTACTTGTAGATATTTGGGTTTTATAAATAGCCAGTTAGTAACAGGGGCGGATTGGAGAAGTAAATCGGCCCGGGCGATTATTCTAAGGCCGGCCCTCTTCAGAGTGAAAAGGATATAATACATGGTCGTATATGTACACTGCTGGAAAAAAAATCGGACACTTGGTTTTATAAATTTTTATTTTTGTTATTATCTCGAGAACAATAAGAGCTACGAAGTCGGTTAATTAGACGAAAGTTGTCCTATATTAGAATGCCATTTTAGCAATGTATTGTTTATTCAGAAGAAATGCATAGGTCATTAGATACAGACATATATGTAAATTTTATAGTTTTTTTTTGTTTTTGAAAAACTTTTAAGAATGAAATGATTCCAGATTTTGATTTGCACTTCTATAGGACACTTTTTAAAGCTCTTTCGAATGGCGATATTAATTTTTTTGCCACTACTGTATTTTGCGCTACACTACCAAACAAAATAATACATTGCTAAAATGGCATCCAAATATAGAACCTAATTAACCGACTTCGTACCTCTTATAGGTCTCGAGATAATAACAAAAATAAAAATTAAAAATCAAAGTGTTTGATTTTTTTATCCATCAGTGTATAATAATTTTTATTTATGAAAATTATTACACTGCTATATGTATATATTTTTTAGTGTCTCCATCCGGTAAATAATTGTATATAATGTATTTCAAAATTGTCCAGAAACACGTTACCGGCTTAGGCCTATAGGATTGGCTTTGAAATTCAAATTTTCCCATGATACCAACATAAAAAACCCTAGTATTTAATATTTGGAACGAAATACATTAGCAATATTGTCTGGGGTAAAAAATGTATATAATATCTTTTTGATAACTCGACTTTAAAATTACTCGAAATTCTTGGTAACTTAAATCGAAAACTGGAATCCATCAGATACAGAACTTCGTTAAGTCGAATATTTTGGAGAAATTCCTAGTTCTTTTTATTTGGTTTGAATTGGAAGTTTGAAACTGGACGAAAAATTTATATGTGCAAGAAGAAAAATTTTTACTTTTTTTGATAAAGCGAATTTTTTTCTGGCATACTCGTATTCAATTTCGAATTATCGAAGTTCCACGAAAAAATTGTTTTCCAAATATAAGAGTAATTGTTCAAAATTTACATTTTTAAATTATAAAAAATATATTCTGACTACATTATTTAATTGAAGGCGGCCAACCCGCCCTTTGGACCACTCGGCCCTTCGGGATTTGCCCGATCGCCCGATAGGACAATCCGCCCCTGGTTAGTAATCATAATTCGATAAAAAGAAGAAATTTAAATACACATAAATATAAATCATTTGACAATAAGTATGACTAAAATATTATTCAAACATACATAAATATAAATCATTTGACAATAAGTATAACTAAAATATAATTAAAAAATAACACATATGATATGATGTGTTATTCTCGTTAGAAACATAAGAACATGGACATTGAAAGCAACATTACTTTCTTTCTAGTTTTTAATGATATTATAAAAATAAGTATAGACATTCGAAAAAAAATAAAAATATGCCCTAAACAACTGCAAATTTGCATTTTGTATTATATCACATAAGGAAGTTATATGTACAAAAATAAAGTAAAAATCTACGCCCTTTTGTTGGAATAACATCATTGATGATATCTTAATGGGACAACTTTTTCAAATTTAACCGATTGCATTTGTCTTATAGTCTCGAGATCTCAATGTTGGATGCGATATTCTGGACAGCCTGTACAAATTTACAAATAAAAACAGAAATACTATGATTGCTAACTCAGTAACTCTACACTCCTTTCCATGTATCCGATTATTTATAATTATTTTAAATATTGGAGTATTTGACAATATTTGATTTGAACGGAACCTTTAGTAATTTTTTATCTTGATTAAGCTAACAATATAGTTATTACTTTGCTGTTTTTTACTACAACAATGACATCAAATAAATATTTCCCAAGTTCCAAGAATTATATCACTGTTATTCACATTTCTATCACTCCCATACTACTATAAATCGAATGTCGATACTACTTAATTAAAAATCAGAATGCCGATGTAGATACTCTATAATTAAAATAATGTGTTATATTAGTAATCTTGTAACACAACGACTGCTTCGCTTTAGACTAAAATTAAAATGTTAATGTTAGTGTTGTACTGTTCAGTAGATAAGTATGGATTTCTTTATATATTGTTTAGGTACATACATATATTAAAATATATTTTTAAATCATTTTTTTTATTAATAATGATACCAGACTAATTATTGTACCTGCAATGATGTAGTCACACAAGATGACTTCTTAGAGTTGTATTTTACGGCAACGTTATATCGCGAGATCTAAGCATTTCTACAGTGAGTTTAAGATGCAATATTTACTATTCTGTCATTAATGCATTACTATGGATACCAGTTACACATACTGTATCGTTCCATAAAATGTAACATAGATTGTCAATGTGAAATGAACTTCTCATCATAATAATACTGATTTATAAATAACCTAAGAAAGTAATAAGAGCAGTATCTTAACACTTGGTGATTTTGAAAATGACAAGAATGAAATTTGTCGTCTTTTAATCATTTAATCATTTGCTAATATTTAATATTTACCAAAACTTTTGTAGATAGCTGATTTTTTTCTTCTATTGGGGTCCCGTGGCCGCGTGCCAGAGTGTCTGGTCGCTAACCTGGGGAACCGGGTTCGATCCCGACCGACGCCAAATATTTCGAATTTTAAATGGCACAAAAGTGACCCCTGTGGTGCACTTTCCACGCCAGCAATGAGTACCTGTAAGATGACGCCTGATAAGCGCCCGTAAGTACAAATATGTCATCATCATTACCGATATCTGCAATAAAGCATATTGTGGCACACTCAGAAATGAGTAATATGCCGTGATGATATATTTATTTATTGCACGTAAATTATTATTATTTTCTTCAGTTCGCATAGTTTTGTTCTTAGCCTTTTCGTATAGTTCTTATCTAAACATCCATCACTTTTAAAATTTATTAATAATCTCGAAATTGTAGAAGGATTTGGTCTACGACGTTCAAGAAATAAATTAGCAAACATATCACAAACATTTCTCAAACTATAACCAACATTGTAACAAGCAACCATTCGATTTTATTTCTTCTTTAGTAAATATGTTTAAAGCGTGATGTCAAGTTCATTTGACATTGACAACTTTGACAACCTGTGTTGCATTTTATTTGGAACGGTGCAGTATGAATAATTAGTATCTTTAGTAATACATTAATGACAGAATAGTAAATATTGCATCTTAGCTGAAACTCACGGTATAAGATCTATAAACATTTCTATAGAGACGTAATCCTTATTAAAAAATACAGTTCTGAGGGTGTCTAAATTATAGATACCTTGTAGATATCTATATGTTTATTACCATACTATTAACCATAAAAATGTTACACTACAAATTTAAAACTGTGCTTAGCGTCCCGACGAAAAGACCGCAGTCTGGTCCCGACTTCAGTTATAACCAGGGGCGCCGAGAGGTAGACCGGGGCCCGGGGCATAACATTTCATGGGGCCCCTTCTATTTATAGGTAGATGTGAAGAAAAAATAAAAAAATATTTATAGGATTAAATATATTTAAATGTCCAATCAAATATTACATAATATAAGACAAAAATTAAATATGGGGTCCCGTGGCCGCGTGTCTGAGTGTCTGGTCGCGAATCTGGGTGAACCGGATTCAATCCCGACTGACGCCAAATATTTCCAATTTTAAATGGCACAAAAGTGACCCCTGTGATGCACTCTCCACACCAGCTGTGAGTGCCCGTGAGGTGACGTCTGGTAAGCGCCCACACGGTAAAATATATCGTCATCATTACCGATGTCTACATGTGTTGTAGATACTGGCACACCCAGAAATGGGTAATATGCCGCGATGATATATTTATTTATTTATTTAATTAAATATAACATTCTGAAAACTAAAAGTATTAATAAAAAATTATATCTCATGAAATATCAAAATTAAAACATTGCTTTCACAATGGACTCATACAAAGTGACATAAATGTTTTAAATAATAAAAATTAAAATAAAATAATTTTAATAATTTGAGAAAAAATAAGCCTAGTTCCGGGGCCCCTTAATATTACGGGGCCTCGGGGATTTTGCCCCCACTGCCTCCCCTCTCGTCTGGCCTGGTTATAACGTCTCATTTGTGGCGACAGAAATGGGCGGGATGAGGTTTTTATACATATCGTAGTCAGATTAAGCGGTTGAAACGCGGTCAAATTGTCAAACCTTCGTTGACTTGGCGAAAAAACAATAACATTACCTAATGCACAAAAGTGACGCTTGGAAAACTCGGGCCGAGTTTTGTGCGTTAGATTAGGTTATAGTTATAATGAAAGTAAAGATGTACTCAGGTACTCAGGATTTCAGTCAGTGGTAATAATTTTATTCTAAAGCCTACGTTTCGCCCCCATTTGGAGCTTCATCAGGGCAAAGAACAAGTTAAAAAAAATTTATAGTACAAGAATGTCATAAATGACGATATCTTCTAGATATATTTATGACATTCTTGTACTATAAAAATTTTTTTAACTTGTTCTTTGCCCTGATGAAGCTGTCTTCTTTAATAGTAGAATAGAATACGAATTATTTAAAATAAAGTGTCTGGTGGCGAACCTGGGGAACCGGATTCGATCCCGACCGACGCCATATATTTCTAATTTTAAATGACACAAAAGTGACCCCTGTGGTGCACTCTCCACGTCAGCAATGAGTGCCCGTGAGATGACGCTTGGTAACCGCACGGTACAAATATGTCATCATCATTACCGATATCTGCGATAAGCAGATTGTGGCACACTCAGAAATGGGTAATATGCCGTGATGATATATTTTTTTAAATTTTTTTATTTAAAATAAGAATCCCAAGAAGATAAGAATGGTAAAGTAGTGTTTAAAATAATAATAATAATATAAATTTTTATACATTACTATAGTTATTTGTAGTTCCATATGTATTGTACTCATCCAAGACAAGTTTTTCATTTTTTGACGATTTTCTCTCTGTGATATGTTGGTTTTGTTTTAACTATTTATTTATTTATTCATATTTATTTATTTATTTATTTATTTAATTGTCCGTGTTGTATGTTCTGTTATCCACATGTGGTTTCCTTTTTTTCGACTAGACCATTCTGTAAGTCTGTATTTTATATCTTTTGTAATTTATATTTATTTTGTGTTCATATGTTACTATTTCGCTTTTGTATCATATTTTAGAGCCCTGAAGAAGACTATTGTATAGTCGAAACGTTGGCGTGAATAAATTTTATTAATTGACTGCAAGTCCGAAGAATTCTTACTTTCCTGTATCTACCTCCATCCTAACACAGTCGAATATTGATTTTTCAATAATCAATAATAATAATAATAACAATAATGTACTTCAAAGTCTTACAATTGATAGACGGGGGTGAGTCAATTTTTGCTACAATTTTCGTAACATTTTACTTGTTTTCGTTGCATACGCACGTAGACAATCATACCTTATCCGGGATTCAAAGCCGGGACCTTTGAGCCGTGAGTCGACTACGTTGCCCACTACACCATCGAGGTCGATGCGGCAATATCAAAATTATAAATATAATATACTGCTCCATATAAATTTATAAATATAATATACTGCTCCATATAAAAGTTAGTAGGTACTTAATGTTTAAAATAAGTCTGGTATTGTTCGCACCTTAGAAAATTGATTTTATAAAAATTCTTGGATGTTAAAAGACAAATTTGACATAATATAACGACGACCTTTTGAAAAATTGCTTCATGTTATAATTCCAATATTTTATAGATTTTAAATGTCTTACGAAGTATTTCTATAAATAGCATGTTGTAATGTTGTATTTAAGTATTGTAAAAAATAACTACAATATTTTTCAATCAATTAAAAATTTATTAAATTGTTTTTTATAACGAGTGGTAACAATGACCTTATGGATATTTAACAGAGAGTTGTAGATCGTGTACATTATAGACAGAAGAATACTATATTCTTGAAATTAATAAGTCATAGATATATAGATTTTCTATAAAATACAGATATACCGGGTGTCTACTTTTTTTCTGAACAAAGTAAATTCAGTGTTAAAATTTTGATTTGGAGATATCTCTTTACCTATTAATTTTAAAACAAAAGTCTAATAAAGGAAAATGTTTAGAATAAAAAACTGCATCGATTGAGTACCAAGTTTGTGTTCAATTGTTTCTTATGTAGGAGTTAAAAGCAAAAGAAAATACATGATTTAAGGGAATAATCAGAGTGCCATTCAAAAAAAAAAACAATAATTTAGGTTTCTTGTTTCTGACATATCAGAAAAATTTGACATTTCTTTTGTTTTTATTATTATCAGAATAATAGGAAGACAGCATAGAAGAAGAAAAAAATCACAAATTCTAACAAGAATAAAATCAAAAAAATATTAAATCTGTCAGAAATAACAAATATATACTATGTATTTTTTTTTCATGGCACTCTGATAATTGCCTTAAATCGTGTATTTTTTGCTTCTAACTCCTACATAAGAAACAATTGAACGACAAACTTGGTACTCAATCATGATTCTTTCTGAAAATATTACTTCATTAAATTTTTGTTCAAAAATTAATTAGTAAAGAGATATTGCCAAATCAATATTTTAAATTTTGAAAGATGTTTTCAGAACATCAGAACTCATTATAAATAAAATTAAACAATATTAAACATATTATTTATGTTGTTATTATTATAAAAACCTGAAGAAGACAGCACCTTGCTGTCGAAACGTTGTTAATTTTAATAAATTTATACAGAACTAAACCCAAATATTGTTTAATTTTATTCAATATTTTAACATTAAATTTCCTTATGAAAAAAGTAAACACCCGGTATAAGTTTATAGAAAAGAGAATGCCTAGAATCGCACTGTTAATGAAGATTTTATTAATATGTAGTACAGAAATAAAAAATAATGAGAAATATATCATCACGTCGTTCATTTATGTTTCTGGGTGTGGCAGCTCTTTTGTAATATAGACCACGGACGGTAAAACCTATATTTATCTTTAGATGACGGTTATTAAATATAAACTTACTAGTATCCGTAAAACGAAATACAAAATACATCGCACAGGAATTTGAGAGCACTAATACCTAACCTAATGCGAAGTAAAGGCGGGATACTAATATGAATTACCCTCAGTCTGACCCCATTTGGGGTTGCGTGGATGAGTGCATTATGTAACTGTCTCATGGAATCCAACGTCAAATTTGAAATTAATTTTCAAATAGCACAAAAGTGATAACGATAACTTTGAGGGCCCATAAAATGACATCTGAGATTATTTTTTTACAAAAATCGAACTAGTCCAAAAATTCAAATTTTCAAGAAACAAAAAGAAGTTTTCATCTTAAAACCGTTCATTGCAGCAATTTTTCTCCGTACATATAAGCATAAGTACTATTAAATGGATCCATCATTTATTAAAAAATTAGAAGGACATTTGATTTGTTTGGTTTTTGTAGGATAAAATGGGGCTAAATATTACATAATTTACATGTATTTGATAACATTTGATGCAAAAAAAGATCTTTTTATTGATACCATAAACCACAACAATCGTTGGGGGGCAGCAATCGGTAAAAAACTTATATCTCATGTTAATCTCCTATGTGCACCTCGAAAAAAAATCTGATATGGACACCACATGACTTCCTTGTACGCCTGTCAAACTATACTTATTTAGTTAATAACTAAAATATATAACAGACCCAGGGATGGTAACCATCGGTTTGGGTTACGGTTTCGGTCATCGTGAAAATAAAAATTCGGTTTTGATTTGGGTTTCGGTTTTTATACAGCAATCGGTTTTGGTATACCGGTTTTACTAAAAGGGTTTCGGTTTTGCAAAAGTAATTTACGAGAATAATAATATTATTGATTTTGATTGAACAATTAATTATTATAATGATGCAAAAAGTATCCACAAACACATGTACAAAGTTTTATAACAATCAATTTTAATGGAAAGCAAATATTCAAAATATTCTAATTTCCCATGTTAAATGCCTATGTAAATGTAACATGTAACGGATTTCGAGCGCCACCCGATTGAGGTACTACGTTGAAAATTGAAATACGTTTCGACAAAAGAAAAGGTTTATACTTTTTTATACATAAGTATTTTAATAATAAAAATTTACATTATTTAACAACTAACAAGAGACCTGTATATAATTGTATTTGTATCGGTTTCGCATTTCGGTACAGGTTTCGGTTTCGGTTCTCATATTTTTCCGGTATTTTTCGGTTAATGGTTTCGGTTCCGGTTTCTGTTACCATCCCTGAACAGACCCCATCATAAAATCGCACGTATTTGACATAATTTGACATTGGCATTCAATTTTTTTACTCATCTGATTTTATTTTTCATATATTTATTATTTTATAGTGATAACAAATGTTTTGTTTTCTTTGTTTAAAAAATTTTTACTCGTGGTGTGTTTTTTACCCAACTGATTTTATTTATTTATTATGTATTTATTATTTTATAGTGATCGGTACAAATGTTTTGTTTTCTTTGTTTAAAAATTTTATTCGTGGTGTGTCTTTCACCCATCTGATTTTATTTATTTATCATATATTTATTATTTTATAGTGTTATGTACAAATGTTTTGTTTTCTTTGTTTAAAAATTTTATTCGTGGTGTGTTTTTTACCTATCTGATTTTATCTATTTATCATATATTTATTATTTTATAATGTACTGTTTATGTAAATTATTTATCAATATCTAATGTAATTTGTTCTCTATGTTCACATTGCCAAATTGTTATTTGTACCATATGTTGCTCACAATAACTTAGTGTTTTTTTTATATAATGTGAAATGTGCTCACTTCAGGGATTGTTTGAAAATCAGCTGTTGTAGCTGAAACAAATCCCATTGTACTTTTATGTGCAATAAATATTATTATTAATATTTTATTATTTTTTGTTCGAATCATAGCAAACTTAATTACAAAAACCAAAAATTATATAATTTTTAAATTTACATATATCGTAGACGTAGAATTTAATTGTTTAAAAGTTTTGTTTCAAGCATTTATTTCTAAAATCAAAATAAAATCATTTCTTTCAAGAAAAACTGTTAACAGCTTCAGGTAATGTATCACTTCCGGTTAGCCCATTTTAACCAAAACCTATTACGTTATTCCCATTGATATAAAAGTATTATATACCAAATTTGAAAAATTTTGGATTATATTTTAATATAGATTTTCATTAAAATCTATTATAGACTTCAAGTAAAGTACCACTTCTGGAAGTTATGTAATAACCCAAAAGAGAAGAGCACAACTAGATGTTATTACAGTCCTAAATACAAAATTTTAACTTTCTGCGGCTTACCGTTTTTGAGTTATGCGAGATACGTATGTACGTACAGACGTCACAACGAAATTAGTCAAAATAGATTCAGGGATGGTCAAAAAGGATATTTCTGCTGAAATCTGAAAACCGAAATTTTTCGCGATTACAATACTTCCTTTACTTCGTACAGGAAGTAAAAAAGTAGCCGGTAGGTATAAATATTACAAAGGAAACTATAAATGTTGTCGTCGTTCTAAAAGAACATTTATAAAAAAGTGACACAGGATGAACTTCAACCGAAAATCAAATTTCTTTGATTGTTTATTTTATTGTAAAAGTGCACGAAGTTTAGGATCAAGACTAAGACAAGTCTTGAGTTGTCTTGTAAATAAGATTGATGAATCCCATTCTGAAGCAAAGCAATCATTTCATAGTTTTTTTTTTTCTTTTCTTTGCATTAATCTCATTCTTAACTCTCAAGTCATATAGTTCTGTCGCCGCATTCTGCTTGACGTGGCCTAAATTTGATTTTACATAAGACAAGACTATGTACCACGTAGACAGGGTAAACCAATGTTGTACCTTTCACCAAAATACACTGCGCTTCGGTGCTCAATTTTATATACACTTTCTTTATACAACCAGAGCATGAGTACCTATGTCCTTGTATTAACAGATTCTAGTCTACCACCGACATATTATAGTAAAATAATCAAGTACCTACACAATAGGCGTGTTTCTTCGGACTCTGATTATCTTTGCACTCTTATGCTGATGATACTCAGTTGATATCATTTTTTTCCCAACAAAATGAAAAATTGCAACTAAGTCAGCTTAATCAGGATTTACAAAATCTGTCAATGTGGGTCAGGAATAACGGCCTAAGAATAAATGCAGAAAAATCTGCCATGCTTGTTGTAGGTAATCGCCAAATTACTTCACCCATTTTATTGGATGGTGTACCACTTCAGTGTAGTGAAGTCATTAAAAGTTTAGGACTTAACATAGATAAAGATTTGAATTTCAGATCCCACCTCATAAAAAAGCTTCAAGCAGCTAGACTTAGACTTAGACATCTGTATCAATTTAAAAACGTCCTTTCTTCTAATACGAAATTAAAAATGGTCAAGTCTTTAATATTCCCGCTGTTTGATTACTGCGGTTGTGTTTATGTTCCAAATTTATTTAAAAAGGATAGACAACGTATAACACTTTTTCAAAATGCCTGTCTTCGGTATGTATTTGGTGTACGTAAGTATGAACATATTTCTAACTATAGGCATAAAGCTAAATTCCCTTTCATTGAAGATCGTATTAACACTCTATATGTATGTCTAGTTCACAAATTAGTAAAAACTGGTACACCTTCTTATTTATCGTCCAAGCTAACAAAAAAAGATTTTAAATATTCCCTACGTGGTTCTTCTTTGTTTAAAGTTCCTTTATTTAAGAAAAATAAATTCCAAGGTACATTTTCGTATTTAGCTCCGAGTCTATATAATAACTTAAATTCAGATTTGAAAGTTTTATCTGTCAATACTTTCAAGCAGAAATTAAAGTTTTCAAAATGTATTTAAGTCTTCATATTATTATAATTGTTATTGTTACTGCTTCTTCATACTGTCTTTATACTTTTAATATTATTTTCATGTTGTTTTTCTTGTAAATTGGGTTAGGTGGTAGAACAGCTTTTAGCTGAACCTCGCCCTTAATGGTGTATTTTTTTTTTCCAACCATTAATAAAGAATTTATTATTATTATTTTCTAAATATGTTCAATAATGATTCCTTCGAATCCTGATTAAATTTAATTCCAAAGAAACAACAAAATTAACTCGATCGACACGACACCTACACAACGTTGAACGAACTAGCGGCAAACGTCAAATGATAAATTAGCTGTTTTGATTGAAATAATACCCAAATCAAAAATGGTTTAAAGATGGATTGTGCTGAAGCAGAAATAATATTTTTGGGATGGAATGTGAAGTAAAATATAAAAACAAGTTTCTTTAACTTTTTTTTACCTGCAGGATCTAATATTAGAAAAATCGAAACCAATAATAAATGTTGAATCTACTGACTCAAATTCTAGTAGTTCGGATGATTCTGATGTAGACATAATTTGCACATTCCAATATTTCATTGCTTGCTTTTTCCGCCATTTTCAAATCTTTTGTTATTTCAATCTTAGTGATCATGCGAAAAGGCTGATTCAGAAGGGAAAGGGGAATGACGCGTTGTGATCACAAAATGAAAGAGTGCATGGGGATAACGAATAACGAACGAAGAAACAATTTTCTTTTTGATCATGTTCACTTTGTTCAATTTTATCACGAATCACAGTTCGAAGAAACACGCCTATAATAGTCCCATTATGATACAGTTTTTAGGTAGCTATACCGAGGCGGGGAATAGTAACGACTGGCCAAAACCATTTGTACATTTCTTAACATCTTCACTATATTTATGGGTCATTTTTTCTACATAAAATGTATACTTCTCATTATGAGAAGAATTATTCATTTTGATGTTATAATACGTTAAGTACACTTAAGTTTGACAAAAATAATATTAACAATTGTTTTATTGATTTGTTTTCTTCCATAACACTCTGTGTAATCATATTTAAATAAAAACTATACATATTTAATTTTGCATTTTTCTCAAATATTTCGTAATACTAGGGTATTTCATATGGATATATATATATATATATATATATATATATATATATATATATATATATATATATATATACAGGTGTATCAGGACTAGTGTAAAAAAATTAATAGCATATTCCTGAGCTAATTTTGAGCAAAAAATGTCATATGACGGTATGTCCGGAAACTTTTCGTTACAGAGTTACAGGCCTTTAAAAGTGCACCTCATCTGACATATTTTTATTAATAACTCTGATACTAGTTGCACTAAAATTTTGAAACTGGATAAGAGGATACTACCTATTGAGATGCATATTTAAACTTTCTTTTGTTTCTGTATCTCAACCAGAGGCGTCATGAAGGTTTTATCCAGGGCACCGAACCCGAACCTGAACCGAACCAAAACCGGAACCAAACCGTAACATTTTAGGGAACCCAAACCGACAACCGAACCTCAGATATATTTTTAATTGAACCTGAGTCACAACCGAACCGAGTATTAAAATTCAGGTTCGGGGTTCAACTCTGGTTCAAATATAATAATAAAATACCTTTCTTCACAAATTATTTTTTATTTCAATATGTACATTTCTGGTTCAAGTTAATTTTTAGTTCGAAAAGTAAATACAGCCGATAATCGACGTTTTAGGCGTCTGCGTTGCTGTCTGGGCTGACTTTTCGTGAAAATTGTGTTCATTTCTTATTGCGTTTTGCGTAAATTCCGGCTCTCATTTTACATTATTTCGAACCTGAACCGCGAACAAAACCGCAAATTTTATTAACGCTTGAACCAGAACCGCACCCGAACCCATCTTTCAAAAAACAAATTAACCTGAACCTAAACCGAAGCCAGTTTTTGGCGGGTTCGATGCCATGGTTTTATCCTTATTTTTTTTTACCTATTAACATTTTTTCATTTTTAAATATAAAGTATTAAAAACAATTTTAAAATACACAAAAATGTACTTTTGATAGAAATTGATAAACGCGGTAGTTTTTGAGATATTTTAACTTTTAAAAAATGTCACGTATCCAAAATAGTTGGTTAACAATTAAAAATCAATCAATTTACCATAGAAAATAGAACAAAATAGAAAAACGACACAAAATCTGTTTATAACTATTGTTTAATTACCTTATTTCCAATATTAGTAAGATATACCTTCATATGACATTTTGTACTCAAAATGATGTCAGGAATATGCTATTATTTTTTTTTACACTAGTCCTGATACACCTGTATATATATTACAAAACGTGCAAAATAATATCTGATTAGTGATTTATGTGTAGACACCCGGTATATTGAAATAGGCACTAAAAAAAGGTTTTGACAATTTTTATAGACATTTCTTTTACGTAGAATTACACAGTATAATTATATTTTACTTATGACTGTTTGTACCGCTTAAATTTAACAGTAAAGTGTCACCTACCTGTTATCGCACAGTTTTTAAGTCAACATCATATAATTTGTCGACATTATTTTCATAATTCATGAAAAAGTTTTCATTTTCGTATGAATAAAATTAATATTTCTGCATTGGGTCATATTTCTTATTTATCATATTTATTTTTTGATTTCATTTATTCAATTATGTTTGTGTTATTCATACTATTTAATAATTATTTGGTAACTTTTTACTGTACAGGATATTTACCAGACAACACTTCACAGATATTCAAAGCTATTGGCCCGTATTGTGAGCGCACGTTTATAATAAAAGCGCTTTTATGAAGCGTGGTTTTACATTATATTTTCATGAAATGTGACTGACGTCAAACTAAAATATGAAAATTAGGTATTTCCAAAAGTGATCCTGGAGTGAAGGTGCACTCTCCACGATAGCTTTAAGGAACTCTCAAACTTCAAAGACGCCTGATAAACTCCCTCAACGGTCATTACCGAAATATACGAATAAAAGCAGACTGGTACAATCAGAAATTGGTACTAAGCCGTGATGTTATTTATCTTATTTTACTTTTACACAAAAAAAAAACATCTAAATTGTAGTTAAATTAACTAAACAAATCTTTAATTTTCAGCCTACTAATATGTTTTCATTAAATTATCTAAGTTGATTTAATTAAATTTTCTAATTTTGTAGTAACAAATTATAGTAAAATTAAATACAAAATTAGATTAAATGACTACATTTAGTATTGAACTAAACATAAATAAAGAAATTAACTAAATATATATTTAAATTTTCTATTTACTTAACTAATTCATTAGATAAATTACCGAAAATTGTAGGACAAAAATAATGAAGCCAAAATATAGTAAAATAAAATAAGTGATTAAAATAACTATTTGCATATTTAAATTAACGATTTTACAAAATATTTATTATCTATTTAGGATTAGTTGAAATGCTAAATTAAATAAATAAATAAATAAATATATCATCACGGCATATTACCCATTTCTGGGTGTGCCAGTATCTACAACACATGTAGACATCGGTAATGATAACGATATATTTTACCGTGTGGGCGCTTACCAGGCGTCACCTCACGGGCAGTCATAGCTGGTGTGGAGAGTGCACCACAGGGGTCACTTTTGTGCCATTTAAAATTGGAAATATATAAAATATATATTGCTAAATTAAGATTTGTAAATTATACTAAATTATTGGACATAATAAAATACTATCTAATTATAATTAGACAAAATTTCAATTATTTTTTTTTCTGCGCACAGTTTTTAATATGTTTCACATTTCTGTTTATACAAACAATTTAATTTCATTAAACAATATCAAAATAACTATTTTCTTTAACATAGCCTCGTACCAACACAGCTTTCGATAAAAACGCCAAGATTGTTATTAATTAAGACTGAGTCCGATGTTGCACTTTTATTACCCTAATATATAAATCCTAAATTTCTATGCCCTAAATATAGTGATTATTTAGGATATTAGAAATTAGATTTTAGGGTTTTGCAGGAGCACATTATGCCTTGAAGTTGACGCGCACTAATTAAACAAACCATGTTCGTTGCAATAATTTATGCAAAACGTCAAATTTACTGTCAAAGAATAACTTTTTAGCTTATATTTTATAAAATATAATATTAACATTTATTCTGAAGTATCAAAATAAATCGAATTGCATAATTCATTTTTGTTATTCTAAAGTGTTGACATACAAACCAACCGATGTTATTGGTGTGCCATTCGGAGTTGTATTTATGTGAAGAAGACCTAAATACTAAATGCCAAAATGCGACATCGGACAGAGCCTAAATAAGGATATTATAGCTTGGTGTTATTTTGCCTAGATTTTTTTCTGGGATTATTTGTATTTCGTTACACTTAATTTATCTGAAGCTACTCTACTAAATGTATTATTAACCCAATCAGTATTCGAAGTTCATAAATATTTCTCACAAGAAACTTCTTTTGGTTCCTTCTTCATACAAAAAGTGTGTGTGTTCGTAATGCCTGCACGGAACACGCCCACGTCATTATAATTTATTTATTTTCTCTATCAGTAACATCGTATAAAATGATAATATATTATTGAAGATAATGTTTACAAAACATTCAAGATCAATAACAATTTTTTATAAATAAATATTTTACTAGATTCGATTCATCTCCTTTTACGCATGAAATTCATAAAAATAACTAATATTATTGTTATTTATGGGGTCGTATGGCTGAGTGTCTTATATGACCGGTTGTGGTTCTAATGGCACGGGTTCGAATTCAACCGGTGTTAGCTTAAAAATTATTTTCAATCTGCGGATAAAAGCATACGTAATAAGCTCTGATGGTATAATTAATATTTATTATTATTTTTGTAGATTATGGGGTCCCGTGTCCGCGTGCCTAAGTGTCTGGTCGCGAACCTGGGAGAACCGGGTTCGATCCCGACAGACGGCAAATATTTCTAATTTTAAATGGCACAAAAGTGACCCCTGTGGTGCACTCTCCACACCAGCTATGAGTACCCGTGAGGTGACGCCTGGTAAGCGCCCACACGGTAAAATATATCGTCATCAATAC
This sequence comes from Ophonus ardosiacus, assembly GCA_943142095.1. Lineage (NCBI taxonomy): Eukaryota > Metazoa > Arthropoda > Insecta > Coleoptera > Carabidae > Ophonus > Ophonus ardosiacus. The sequence goes on along the minus strand of OW964833.1, from coordinate 41,890,032 downwards.
CGAGGTCTACATGTACTGTAGATAATAGCACACCCAGAAATGGGTAATATGCCGTGATGATATATTTATATATATATATATATATATATATATATATATTTATTTAGATTATGACAAAAAGAAATATATCTATACATACATGGGGTCCCGTGGCCGCGTGCCTGAGTGTCTGGTCGCGAATCTGGGGAACCGGGTTCGATCCCGACCGACGTCAAATATTTCGAATTTTAAAGAGCACAAAAGAGACCCCTGTGGTGCATTCTCCACGCCAGCAATGAGTGCCCGTAAAGTGATGCCCGGTAAGTGCCCGCACGGTACAAATATGTCATCATCATTAGCGATATCTGTGATAAAGCAGATTGGCACACTCAGAAATGGGTAATATGCCGTGATGATATATTTATTTATATTTATTTACATTTGAAACAAAGTAATATGGTAATACTAAATTAGCATAATACCATTAATAACAATTTGTCACAAAAAATTGTTTACATTTGAAATTAAAGAGAAAATAAAACCACTGATTAAATAATACGTACAGATCAGCAAGCTTTTGTACATTTGAGTATAATAAGAAAAATTGACTCTGTCGGATCCAGCAATAAAAATATAAATATCGTAATTATGATAAGGCATACATAACTGTCACTACTTGCTTTTACATTGAATGCCATTCTTTGTGCTTCTCTGTTGAAATAAAGACATGCATTGAATGGATTCCCTGCCCAATCCTATGTAAGGTAAAATAATCTTACTGTGCCTTTAACAAAAATGCTATTTTTGTTCCAAATAATTTTTGGAACTGCAGTTTTCATTCCAATAAGACATTTTTTTAAAAAAAATAGCATTTACGTTAAAGGAACAGTAAGATTATTTTACAATACAGAGTAGGCAGGGAATCCATTTAACGCATGTCTTCATTTCAACAGATCGGCACAAATAATGGCTCGTTGTTATTCAATGTAAAAGCAAACAGTGACAGATATATGCCTTCTTGTCATAATTAACGATATTTATAGTTTTATTGCTGAACCCGAAAGAGTATTTTTTCTGACTATGGCATACGCAAATTTACTATAACGTTCATTGTCAATCTTCCTACAGATATTACTTAATAAAAGATAACATAAAAATAGAAACACTTTTTATTTCAAAATGAAATAATTTTGAGAAACTTTTAAACAAATTTCCACATTTAATTTTTTTTTTGTAACGTAGTAAATAATGTAAAAAACATTCCTAGTATCATTTGACATTTTAGATTTTGTCTAAGTGTATATACATTTTTAACCATAGCTGTCAAAACAGTGATCGCATTTTCAATATTTACATATACAGGGTGTCCCAAATTGATTAGGCTACCATTGGGATCTCGGAAACTATAAGAGCTACGAGGCTATAAGCTATAAGCTTAAAAACAATAAATTATTGTTACATTTGTATTAAGTTGTTTTGTTTTTGATTTGTTAAAAAAAATGTACTTGCATTTGTTTTTAAGCTTATTTGATTAGTTATCAAATTGAAATAATTAATATTTTTATTAAATTTTAATGTAAACATACTTTGTTATACATCGTTGAAAAGAGAAAAAAAAGTTCTATTTAATCATGTGAAAATCCAATATGGCTCCCATTTAAAATAAGAAAGTTGCTATTAATATCTTGAAAACCGCCATCTTGAATTTTATACTGACAACATTTTTAAGTTTGCCTTATTAAATAGTGCAACTTTTATATGAAACATTTTTTTATATCTCTTATAATTACGGAGTTATTTGACATTTTTAAAAATCGCGATTTTCAGTTTTTTTTTTTTGAATAATTTTCAGACTGTTCGGAATTTTGAATGTTTCTTAACGGAATCTGAATCAACCCTCAAAAGTACACAACATTGTCCATTTCACCGACCTCGTAGCTCTTATAGTTTCCGAAATCCCAGTGGTAGCCTAATCAATTTTGGACACCTTGTATATATATGTATATGGAGTGTAATCGTCACTGTGTTTCGATTATTTAAGGAGAAAAAATTATTGGGTGTATCAGTGGAAGATGTTCTGGGCTTTAGTTTTAGTAGATTCTCTGCTTGACAGATTTTACAAGAATATTTAAATATATGTAGGTAAAATGTAACAACACGAAGATATAACTTGAATACAAAAAATTATTTCAAGTCGTTTTTTGAATATTTCACACATGGATACCTCAAAATCTTATATGTGTCTCCAGTAATGTGAAAAAAATGCAAATGTAACAACTAAAATGAAGAAAAAGTTGAACTAAGGATTCAATTAAAATTTAATATAAATACATTTTAGTTTTACAAGGATAAGATTTATTAGGTTTTGTAAATTTATGTGTATATAGTGTGTCATATTAAAGCTTTATATAAAGAAGATATCTAAACAAGCTGGCGTAAAAAATTGTAATGGATAGGAAGCAGGTATTCGGGAAAATTATGTCAAACGTTCCATGTAATTTTTCAACATTACATTTTGATCAGAAACTCTGATTACCCCATGTGACTGCTCAAGAAGTAAAAAAGCAAACAGAAACACATGTCATCACTTGCTCGAGTACAGTACAAGTGGAATTTAATTACCTAACATACCGACATGTGGTATAATACGCTCATACGTGCTTTGCAGTTGTTTTCGTCATTTACACCGAAAAATGAACACTTTTTGAAGTTCTAATGTAACATAATGCCATAGTAATTGTTATTAAATAAATAAATTACGACCTTTATCCAGTCTGACTTGTAAGTTGCACCTAGAATATATATATATATATATATATATAATCTATAACCATTTAAGTACCTTTCGGAGTAAGGGTGTCGGGCGCACCGAGCCGCAGTGTTGCTGAGCGTTCACCCATCCAACATATCGCTGCTGTGTAGCCTGCTCGGACTTACCGATCACAAAGCTGACACTCTAACCACACTGCCGGGATATATATATATATATATATATATATATATATATATATATATATATATATATATATATATATATATACATACATACATGAAGGAAAGCCCTATGCCGGGTATGCATAATATATTTAATATGTAAAAACAGTTTTTCAGTGCGCATTGCTCCCCAAATAATTTTAGACAAAAATGCGTCAAATTAAAATTGTACAGCACAGAAATTAGGTATGAAAATGTTGAAAGTCACCCTAAAAAGAGCGATAATCATGGAATTGAAACAAGAATTAACAATTATCTATTAAGTTAAATAGATAAATGTTCACTCTAACAAAAATTTCAAATAATAATAAAAATAAATAACGTATCTCGAGCGATAAATAGTTATTAATTATTTGTCACAATTCCATGGCTATTGCTACTTTTGACATTTTTACAAGGCACGTAAAATTAATTTTGCTTATTGATTCAGATGCAGAATTTTATGCTCTACATCTACAACTTTTATTTAAGCATTTGTCTTAAATAATTTAAGCAGCAATGCGTCCTGAAAAGCTGTTTTTACGTGTTAAATCCCTATGTACACATACAGCGTGTTCAAAAAAAAAACCTAATTCGGAGTAAGCTATGAACACAAAAACGTATGTCTGATTTTTATTTAATTCAAAAGTCAAGTTGTCAAAATTGATCGTTAAATGCAAAAGATAATAAAGAAGGATACAGAATATTATCATTCACCGTTTTTAATTTATTGCTCTTTGTAAAATAAGGATTCAAGAAGAAAAGCTTTGATTTCTTTAGATAAAATTTTTGACAATATCTCGTGCCAAATTGACATTTAATAAAATACTTCCAAATTGACATACGTTTAGGAATTAGGATTTTTTTTTAACACACTGTATACCTTACCACCCGTTATAATAAGTTGAAATTAATGAATAATAGTCGGAGATCAATGGTGCGCAAGCGCAATCTATGGGCCTAAGGGTAGCAGAAAAGTGTATTGGAATTCTGAAGAAATTTATGCGTAATAATAAAAGTAGAAAAAAGTAATTGGTTTTAAAATGAGAAGTTCCTTAATCGGTTTTTGAAAATGTAAATATCTGAATGTATTAAAATGATTATTTATTTATTTATTTGAAATATTTGGGAAGCCAACAGTTGCCCAATTAAAGGCTTCCACTGATTAACAGCAACAAAAGTAATAAGATAGTCACACAGTCCACAACATATAAAATAATAGTAGATAACATAAAAAATATAAAAAAGATTTACATGAAAGACATTAAGTTACTTTGTGTAATACACCCTTCAACTGAGCTAGGGATAAATGAAAGATGTCTATGTGTTGATATAGTTGATTATAAGTTCCCATAACTCTGTTGAAGGGTGAATTCCTGTAATTATTTGTATTGCATTTTGGTACATAAAAAAAGTTTCTATTGCGAGTATAAATAGATGGAATATGAATTCTTATATAGTCTATAATATTATAGTTATCAATATGGTTATTTAATAATTTAAAGAGGAGAAGCATATCAGCTTGCGATCTTCTTTGTTCAAGTGTTTTTAAATTACATATTAATAAAATTTCATTGTAACTCAAGTTGTCGAAGGAAAATTTATATTTTAATAAGGATATAATTTTTTTTTGTATTGACTCTATAAGAATTATATTTTTGTTGTACATTGGATTCCAAACCTGAGAGGCATATTCAACAATAGGACGTACTAGAGCATTATAAAGTAATATTAGTGAAGCTTTATGTTCGTAACATTTGGCTACACGAAAAATAAATCCAAGTGTCTTATATGCCTTTTTGACCATTTGAACAACATGTTCGTTAATGATGTATTTCACTGCATTACCTAATTAGTAAAAAAGTTTTAGGTCGTTTAGTAATTCTGTAGAAGAAAAAGAGTCGCGAATAGAAATAAGTAGCGTATCACTGACGTAGATCCAGAATAGGCTAAGGGTTTTGCGGGATTCGAATGAAATTTTATTGACGGATCCCTAAACGATCTAAGAAAAAATGTTTTAAAAATAGCTAAAGTAAATTAAAATTTTTCCCTTGAAAGCCTAAATTCTGTTTTACATGATACACTTTTTGGCTAAAAAATTATATTCAAAAAAAGTGTAATGTAAAACATAAAACGTATTCAAGTTTCTTCCTTAAAATATTAAAGTATAGGCCTGCCAAATGTCAGAAACTTTATGTCAAACAATGAGAAAATTAGTTACAAGAGTGCCTTATTTACCTTGAAAAGAAAATAGTATGTCTTTTGGCCTAAAATTTCTAAAAACTACTACAGAATTTAGTCAAAAAATCTAAAAAAATCACGGCATATTACCTATTACTAAGTGTGCCCGTATCTACATTACATGTAGACATCAGTAATGATTACGATATATTTTTACCGTTTGGGCGCTTTCCAGGCGTCACCTCAAGGGCACTCAAGTCTGGTGTGGAGAGTGTACCCCAGCGATTAAAAGTCAGCATTGGCCGGGATCGAACCCGGATCACCAGATTGGCAACCAGACACTATATGCACACGGCCACGCGACCCCATAAAAAAATATAATAATACAAAACAGGCTTCTTATGGGGATAAGTATCGCGATCATCATAAAGGCTGTTTATTGATAATTAACGTTTTATTTTTGTCCTGATTGACAATCACTCGAATTCTATCTCTTTGCAACATAGCTACAGTAAATAATCAATAATGATTGCAAACATTAAATAAAACAATGTTTCTATTCGATACAATTTTAACAAACTTTCTTTCGGAATTAAAGTGATGGATAGTTTTAAAAAATAAGAATGATTTTTTCTGAATATTTTAGAGTGCATATCTTATATTTCAGTTAACAAAACTATAAAATGTGTTATTATGCTATAACCATTATTTATTTAATAATAATATTAGCCAGTATTACAAACTCGTTTTTATAAGGCGCTTTTATTAAAAGTGACGTTTAGCCTCATAGAAATATAAAGTAAAAGCGTGCTTCATAATAGAGCTCTCATTATAATAGTGCGTTCGTAATACGGGCCATCGTAATTATGATTTTATTTTCAAACGGTACCTAGACGTTTTTTAAATTTTGCACAATATTTGATGATGGACAATATTACGATTTTCTGGAAGGTATTTTGAAAGTTTGTGCAAATTATATCACACAATATGCATGGTATTAGAAGAAAATTTGAACTTAAAAAATGACTTCGAACAGTTTTGCACAGTAATGTCTAAGGACAGTATCAAATAGTAAATGAAGCTACAGAAAGTTAAAAATATATTTATGCCCAGTTTCTCCAGAGCAACTTAAGACTTAAGTCGTTGCTTATTCCTAAGTTCCATCTTAAACCGTTGCACCGCGCAAAAATGTCAAAATGTGAGACGTAAGTAGCACTTAAATGTAAGTCGAAAAAAACGGTGACTTATGTGGTTATGTGTCATATGTCAGTTGACATATCGGTAAGTTGCGGTAAATTTGTTTTTTTTTGAGCTGTTATTTCGTGAAAATTAAGTGATATGGAGAAGAAACGAATAAATTATAGCAAAGAAGAAAATTACTCTATGAGAATGTAGAAACAAAGATTTAAAGAGAATATTGAAAATAACAAAATCAATGCGGTGTCCATGTCCAATATTCAAAAAGATAACACCTGGAAATTAATTACCGCAGTATTGACAAGCCTATGTAAAATGTGGATAAATATGAAGACTGATACGAGGAAGAAGTCATCGGAGAAAATGGCTTCCGTTTATAGGACTAGTGGTGGTCCACATAAAAATATTGAAAATAAATAACATATTTGGAACACATCAATAGGGGTTTCCACCATTATCAAAATAATGAAAAATAACACTAGTACACTAAAATATATTACAATACATTCATGAAAACACTAACTAAATGTTTAAATATTTTTCCATTTTTTTTTAAATGCATGAAAACATTTTACTACGTTTGAAACGCTGCCAAATTTGTGACGTAAACGCCCGGCACGGTTTTACAGTTTAGTAGTAATAGATGGCAGCACATTCAAATTGTAACATTACATTTAAAAGTATTTGAGGTGAATAGTTATTTTAAAATAATTAAAATTGTAAATACAATTATTATTGTTTACCTTATCGTATATTAGCGAAGCATTTTCTATATTTTATAGACTTTTATATCTCGTCCATCTATGGAGCGTTAGCAAAAAATCGGCGGGAGCGTACGCAGTCATTGTGGCGGTAAAAATTAGCTGTTTAAACGAGATATGAAAAATACTGTTTTCAAAATTTTTTTTACACAAAACCTGTTGTAATAAAAATGTTTTCTTTATTCTAATATATATAACTTTTTATGAAGAATAACATAAAAAAATTGAAAATTAGTGGAAACCCCCATTCTGTTATATTTTCTTCAAATTAGGGAAACCAGGTAAATCCATATCGAATATTGTTGAAGAAACGAGTACAAAGATAAATCCTGATAAATACAATGACAGCTTTGACGTTTGACAGTCGGAATTTTATTTTGAATCGCTAAATTTAAAATTGACCAATCATAGAGCAGCATTACGCTGTTGCCAATGTAATTTATGACATAAGTTCGCATTTAAATTTGCTGGTGCAATGTAATTGGGATATAAGGCTTACTTACAATTAAATAGCACTTTAATAATCAACAACTTATGTTGCCGTGGGGAAACCGGGCATTTCTTAGATTTTTTATTATCTAATCTATTTATATTTCACATTGTTGTTTTGATTTTACATATAATATACCATCAGGGCTTATTACCCATTTATGTACGTGCCAATCTATTTATATTCGCAGATTTCGGTAATGACATCTGTATCATTGGAGGCGTTTATACCAGACGTCACCTTAAGGCCTCTCAAAGCTGTCTGTTTTATTTAAAATCAAAATTGCTCGTTTGTTCTTTTATCTTAAACGTATCTGAAATTTGAAATATGAACCATTTACTAAAATTCAAAGAAAATATTTGAGTTTTTATCTATTACAATAATTAAAAAACCTCCCGTAGGAAAAATTCTTACACGAAATATTCTCACAGAGTATTTTCTATAAAATATATAGTATTACATATTTGTTGTTATACCTGCAGTGGAAAAACCCTGACCTGACACGCAATGATTTTATTAATTTTTTTGTACGAATTTATAGTTTTCATTCGCGTCCGCTAATAATACACATTTAAGGTGTTCCGTTTTGAAATACCAATATAGAACCACAGTATCTTATTATAACAAATTATCACCGATAAAATAGCATGAACTCGTATTTATAAAAATTACCTTTATCAGTGAAGAGTGCCGTGATTTTGAAAAGTACACAAAATATTACCATTCTTTATTTCTTTCCATTATTTATGTTTCATTAATAATAACAAAATTTATGATCAGCGGGCCAGATTATTGTTGTTATTAAAAAATATCGTATTAAAATATTTCGATAATCAATCAAGAAGCATATACTAAGTTTCATAATTCTGTCTATATCCGTTTGCAAATTAAAGACTGCAATAGGGGCGTGTTTAAGAAATTGGTGCTCTTACAGGAGACGAAATCGAGCATAACTTTTTTGATACAAATTGTCTAAAGTTTATGGCCCGTATTATGAACGCACTATTATAATAAAATCGCTGTTATGAAACGCGCTTTTTCATTAATAATACGGGCCTATGTAAATAGTTCCGCCGGTTTACATTTTCAACATAATTATAAAACCTACACAAATAATAAATTTCTACAAAATTCTTTCGACTACTTAAATATAAACTTAAAATTTATAAAAACTCTAGGCCGAATGACCTGTGATAATAGTTCAGCTGCATGCATAAAGGGTCACCTTCTAGTCCAGATTTATCTCCTACCGAGACCCTTTACTTTTGGCACAATAAATAACAACTTCGTAAAATCCAGTATGTACAGTAAAACCTACTTTGCAAGACATGGGACAATACTCTAACAGAAGAATGGGCAGGGTTTGTGGATAAAATGCCTAATAGAAATAAAGCTACTATTATTAATAAAAGCCATGCAACCCATTAAATGGCGCAATAATTTAGTAACATTCAGTTTTTGTAATTTTAAAATTTAATTTTAAACTAGTAGAAAAAAATTTCCCGTGGCCGCGTACCTGAGTGTCTGGTCGCGAACCTGAGGAACCGGGTTCGATCCCGACCGGCACATAAATGGCACAAAAGTGATCTCTGTGGTGCACTCTCCACGTCAGCAATGAGTGCCCGTGAGGTGACTCCCGGTAATAGTCCGCACGGTACAAATATGTCATCATCATTACTGATATTTGCGATAAAGCAGATTGTGGCACACTCAGAAATGAGTAATATGCCGGGATGATATATTTATTTATTTAGAAAAAAATTGTAGAAATTTCTCACCATTTGGGTAGTTTTATAATTTGTTGGTTGAAAATGTAATCCGGTTGAACTACCATTTTAAGAAATTTAAATTCTAAGGGCCAGTTTCAACTAAAATATTTTCAAAGCAGTTGCAAAACTTAATTTCTTTAATATTTTATTTTACATAAATCTAAATAAAATATAATTGTATATAGAATTTATATAATTGAAACTATATAAGGGCACGTGGCAAAGTGCGTTATGTTACTGCTTTTCAAGCAGCCTAAAAATGATTCCTGTAGTGTTCTCCCAGAGACAGCTTTGGGAACCCGTGAGATCGTCCGGTAAGCTTCCTTTAACGGTATACATACGTATGTATATTATTACCAATATCGATAAATAAAAACAGATTGACTCACCCAGAAATATGTGTTGATATATTTATATTTATATATTTTTTTTATTTTCCACAATTTAAGAATTAATCATTTTCTTGTATCAAAATCTTGTACGTATGACATGTTCTCAAAGGAAATCAAATGTAAAAAAATCTGTTAAATATTTGTTCATTTGAGCCGATTAATATTCCGATAAAAACATGTATCTTTAACTATTTTTAAAAACGCCCTGATTATGTGAAATTTTTATAAATATATTATGATTTTCTAACATTGCGCATTTAAGATATTACACTATTTCATGAATCCACTTTATGTACATTTTAGTATTTTATACCCAGTCGTAAAAAAATTATACCCGGTGTCTACTTGAAATTTGTTTTTATTTTGCTATAGTTACCTAATAATTTTAGCAACAAAGTTTTTTTTTATATATTTTAGAAAAGAAGTGCAGCAATTTCAAAGTGACACGGAACTAGAGTGATATTACCTATTATTTGTTTGACAGATTTAATAACAAACAAAACGTCTATAGTTCCATGATAATCTGATTTATGCCGTGAACTGTAAATTTTATTTTGCGTTGAATGAAAAAAAAAAACGTTTTTGTTTCTAGTTTCATATTGTGTATTATTTAATTCTGAATGTGAACAAATTTTGTATATCAACTTTCCTCTAAAATTAATAGGTAACTACAGCAAAATAAAAAAAAATAACATCGTATTCCTCATATAACAGATTTCAACTAGTCGGTATAGAGAGGTCCTGTCAAAATTGAATTTTCAATAAATTAATATCACAGTAAAATTATAATTTAAAAATGACAGCATTAAGTGTAATATAAATTTAAAAGTTAAATAGATTATTCTCGCTATATAAGAATGTAAATATACACCGAGATTTCAGTTTACTGCATCCGGTTACATAGAAGCGCTGCGTAACCGGATGTAGTCAACTTAACTGAATACTTGTTTCAGGAATCCGGATTACAGGTACCAACATTTAAAGGTTTTGACAGCTAACATCCATGTACAATTTAGAAGAAATATAATACAAAAGTTTTAAAACATGATATGTCATTCACATAAGTATATCAAGTATATTACTTGTAAAAAAAAAAAATAATTCCGAAATGTTTATGTCGGTATAGTATAGATAGATATAGATCGTAGAATGAAGATTGGAAAATTATATATATATAAAAAAATGTAATAAATACCTGGTAAACATGTTGTCGCAAAAATATTCCTAATAAAAAAATACTGTACGGTACACACACGATTTAAAATCGATATTTAAAATCACAAACACATAACAAGTGATGACACATGCACGTGTTAAAAGTTATATTAACATTAAGTAAATTGATATTAGGTTATTATTAGTATTAGTTAGTGTTAGTGGTAGAGTGCGACGGTTGGCATGACACCCGCACATGCTGCGCAACTGGCCTCGCAAGACACGGTACGGTACACGTTCCAGCGCGCGGATACACTGTCGCAGCTTCTTCAGCCCTACCAGCCTCGGATCTCTGTTTCAGCCTCAGCCTTCCCACCACTCATCATTGGCTAGCATCCTAGCTATTACACCGCTTACTCGCTTATTGGATACCGCCAATCCAAAAAAATCCTTTATATTTTCAGTTTTCAATGTCATAAATGTCAGATATACGTATACGCGGTGAACGTGAAAGTATAGGTAGGTAGCTAAGATTTTGTGCTTGTGCTGTGCATGATGTCATCGGTATCTCAGCAATTGTAATAAAAACTTTTACTATATAGACACAATTATATTTATCACATTCAATGTTCATTTATATATTTTTTATCTGTAAGTTATGTTCCTGCATGGATAAGACATGTATATTCATTATTTACTCGAGCAGGAAGACCAGTAAAACATTTCTATTTGCGTTTCAACTTCAAGGTACAGAAACATATTCAATACCGCACGGTAAAAAATTACATTGATATTCCGGACAAAATTTAGTTAGCTGTATTTTTTTTGTTATTTCAACAATATTTTTTTGCCGTGTATACGAAGAACTTTGTATTTTAAGTTTCCAAAACTAAACAATTTTTGTTGTGTATAACAAGTATTATTATATATTATACTTCTCATTTGTTGTCAGTAAATTGGAATACGCTGCTCTAATTTGGTTTCCATATTATGCGAATTTTGAAATATATTTCTTTCAAACAGGACAATGTCTATCCAGAAAGACATATAGATATGCATTCACTTTTACAGCGTCATGATATTCCATCGCTAGGTTCTAGGCGTGAGTCATCCTGTGCTAGGTTCCTTTGGATGCTACTCCACAATTCCATAGATTGTCCATTCCTCCTAGGTCGGATTCCATTCCATGTTCCCAGGACATCATCAAGGCATAACAGATCTTTCCAACTTCCCACTGCACGTACAGATGCCTTACTACGATCTCCAATCCATGTGATGTGCCGTTGTGCAGATGCTACATACGAAGACATCTTACATTAAATTCTATTAAATTCATTTATATTATATATTTTTTATTATATTTTTTTTGTAAATTTTACCCAGTAAATGGTGACTTGTTGGGTAATAAACATATTATTATTATTATTATTTGCTTTAAAATATTAGTCATGGTAGCAATTATTATTAGTAGTACTAAGCAGTCATTTTGTTACTTTGTTCAGATTACAAAATCATTTTGCAACAATTAAAGATATTTAATCTGTTACTGGGACAAATTTTATTTTTTTGTATCCTGTGACATTATATTTTGTAAAGATTACCAATTCTTCTTCCCGCCATATACTTATTTGTACAGGTAACTAAAACTTTTGTGTAGACAGGGTATTCCCTGGTATACAGCATAATTCACTGTTCGTGTTATACAATACTATACTACGTCGTGTCTCATTTGCTTGCGCAGTTAAGTTTAGCCTGTCGAAAATTGTGTTTTAAAAATGGCTTGTTTCTTGTGCCCGTCAATAAAAATGGATGATTTTGTAAAAGATATTTCAAAACAATGGCAATTAGAGTGTCTTATTAAGGTATGTATCGATTATTGATAAATCTATTATAATTTAAGTGACTATTGTTTCATGCGTTATTTTGTTTATATAATATTTGTTGCATGTATATATATTATAATTATAAATAAATAAAATTATTATAATACGCATGTATTTAATTTTTACCTTACTACCTCATTAATGCATTTGTATATCTATCAAAAATTTATTAGTTTCCAAAACAAATTCATAGTTATTAATGGTAACTTATTTTATTTCTTCGCATAACAAATTTATATTTCTTAATGGTAACTTAATTTATTTGTTCGTATAACAAATTTACATTTCTTAATGGTAACTTATTTTATTTGTTCGCATAACAAATATCTTTTGTTATATATAACAAAATTGTATTTGTTGCCACAACACTTTTTTTCCAACAAATTTACCTAGGTAACTGTAACAAATATATTTGCTGGTCCTATATTGACAAAAAAAATTTGCTGCTGGAACTCATTTTTGGTAATCACAACAAAGTTTTTATTTACCGTGCGGATGAATTTTACGTTATACGGTTCACAACATCACAACTATTCGTCTGCCCGGTGTTCAACCCTCGCCATTCAGATCTCTTTTATTTTTTATTTTTATTTACTTTGTTTTCAACCTACCAACTAGGGATGCACTCGAGTTCGAGCTTTGGCCCGGCCTGGCCCGAAGCCCGCCTCGATTTCGAGTCGTTCATCAAGCCGGGCCGAAGATATTTTTCATCGAGCCAAATCAGCCTAATCATTTGCAAAAGTTGAGGCGAGTCGGACTTTTGATTTTGGTCCGGCCCGAAAATTCGAGCTTACCGGGCCGGCAAGAAAAATCTTATAGTTGAATCAAATGCACAGTTTCCTTAATATTTTAATGAAAATGTATCGAATTAAAAAGGATTAAAATGATTTAATAACGTCATACTTCACATCCTAATAAATAAAAATGTTATTTTACTTCAAGAATTCAAGGTTGTTCACTAAAGCATAATACTACTCATATACTTAAATAAAAGTGATTTTGTTCCTACCATAATGATTGCTTGTCTTATTTTTGACCAGAAACAAAGTTAGATGAAAAATCCTTATGTAAATGATATTTTTTATATAAGATTTGTGAAAAAGTTGTTTCAATTTTCGAACGCCTTTGGTAAACAAAGTGTTAAATACTCGTAGGTCTGTAATTTTTACAACAAACTTACACTAGAAATGTCTCTTTTTTAACTTACGTTAACTACTGTTGAACGTTAAAAGGATAAAGAGTTTTTTTTAAAGTTTGACTTACATAAAAATCAAAATTAGGAATGCCGGATGCACTCAATTTCGAGCTTAGGTTTGGCCCGGCCCGATTTCGAGTCAATTTTCGAGCCGGGTCAGCTAATTTTTTACCGAGTCGATCTTCGAGTCGGGTCGGCAATTTTTATTTTCGGGCCGAGTCGATCCAAACCTCAAAGCCCGGTTCAGCCCGGCCCGAATGCACCCCTAGAACCAACTGGATATCAAGTATCCCAATAACAGATAGATTGGATTGGACGTTGGACGGAAAATCTTAAGAGAAACGAAATCAGTTAAATTGAAAAAAGTTGTCCCGTTAGTAAACCATTTTAAAGATGTGGCTCTTTGTTTTATCAGAAAACTGCATAGGTCACTATTGTATTATAGACGTTGTTATTTAAGTAAGCGTACAACCCCCACAGATAATAAATCTGGTAATAATTTTTGTTCTGCATATTTTCTATGAGAAATGGAGCCCTTTAAAACTGACCAACTATGTCATAGTACAAAATTTTGTAAAAAAAAATCAATGTGTTCTCTGGAAAAAAGTAATACCTGTCACAATTGACATAATGAGATCAATGTATCGTCTTACAGTAGCACGACTATTTTGTAATTTCTTGCCATAAACCATGTGCATGTCTGCATACTCTTCATTGGTTTTGACATTTTTTTCCGAAGAACACATTGATATTTACTTTTTTTTATAAAAAAAATTAACTATGACAAAGTATGAAAAACAAAGATTATTGCCAGATTTACAATCTATTGGGTTAGTTTTACCGTCGGTTAAGCGTAGAAGGCTTACTTAAATAATACCCTTATTTAATTATATCCTATTTACTGGCTTTGAATTTAGATGAAATTAACAAATATATTTGATAGTGATTACTGATTACATGGCATTAAATATAAAATTTTATTAATTTGTCGACTTCCTTCCTTTTCTTTTGGATCTTCTTAAACCAGATTAATTTAAGTGTCTCTTCTCTTCTTTTCATTCCAGCTCCCTGCAAGATAGTCTCAGATGTTCCAGGGTTTCTTCTCTCCAGCATAATCGACATATATATTCTTGTAAACAACGATGTATGCGACATGTGAAAAATTCAAGAGCTTCACGGGATCTCATAGCTCAGTTGGTAGAGCGTTCGACTAGATATCGGAAGGCCCTGGGTTCAAATCCCAGTGAGATTCATGAATTTTTCACAAATCTGTCTTCGTTATTTATATATATATATATATATATATATATATATATATATATATATATATATATATATATATATATATATATATATATTCTTCTTCTATAAACAATATTTATTATACCTCTCTTCATTTCCATAGCGAAATCTTGCAATTAAAAACTAAAAATGTAATATGGTGTGCCTGCCGTTTTTACATTTTTATGTCTCTCCGTAGTGTCCAATGTGTTATTGTGTTGCAACTGTATCTGATTTTCCCAATCTCTTATTTATAATACCTGCCATAACGTTTGCTCCGTTTCATCTATTTTCAATTTCCGCTGTCATCTCTTCTTCTAATCTTATTCCGACGTAATAAAATTGACATTGCTCTTATTCTATATATAATTGCTCTCTTTCCAGTTTCTATTGAGATTTTTGGGATTATTTTGATATACGGCTATTCCTCTTGTGGTAGAGCCATTTTGTCGGAGCTATATTAACTATGTAATGTTGGAATTCTTGTATTTAGCCTTTATAATAAATTTAATACCAGCTAAATTATAAATTAGAGATATTGTTCTTTATTTCTCAAATATTTCACTACAAATTTGTTACTTTTCGGAAAAAAATGCCTAACTCCCAATAGGAACTACATTAATGAAACCCTGATATCAAGACATAAAAATATTCAGTTTGAACTATGTAGGTACCTCAAATTTTTCACGTCTTTCACGAGATCATAGAACTTTGATGCGCATATTAAAAACAAAACTCAATAACGTCATAGAAAATTATTATTTATTTTATTAATAAAACATGAAAACAATAAATTTATGCGCTACAAATGATAATAATAATAAAACAAATTAAAGATAATATATTGTTTTATACTACCGTGAGTATTTTTTAACGTGAAATATTGGGTTTGTCATATCCATGGTTACGACTTGACATTTGATTGACAGCAATGTATTTGCCTGTCCCCTATAAAATGAAACATAGGGAACGAATTTGACATTTGATAAGACGTCTATAGGGGTTAATTTTGTTTAAATAATTATACCTGCATCCTAAATTAAAATTAGTTGTAGAAAAAATATAGTGTGCACCTTGTGCCCGAGTGGTTTTCTGACTCGGTTAAATTTCTTACAATATTTAAATATAGTACTTCTGTCAAATTCATTCCCTATGTGTCATTTTAAATGAGACAGACAAATACATTGATGTCAATCAAATGTCAAATCATAACTTATAGGAAAATTCAACGGTTATCTGTCATATTGACATGGTCATTAGAGGTTAATTTTGTTTAAATAATTATACCTTTTTTCTAAAAATTAAATTTAGATGTAGAAAAAATACTGTGTGCACCTTGTGTCCGAAATATGTTTAGTGCTCTCGAGTGGTTTTCTGACTCCGCTAAATTTCTTACAATATTTAAATATAATACTTCTGTCAGATTCGTTCCCTATGTTTCATTTTAAATGGAACGGGCAAATACATTGCTGTCAATCAAATATCAAGTCGTAACCGTGGATATGACAACCCCAATGTTTCACGTTAAAAAATACTCACGGTATATTGCTCAGTCATTAGAACTATAATTGTTTTGAAAGCATTTCTCTTCTCGGCACTAACTTCTGAATCTGACTACTTGTATTTCTATCTGTGCTATGTTGCAGATAGAACTTTGGCTCTACACATTTGTTTCAATTTTTGGCAGATAGAACTTTGTCTCTGTACTATCTCGAAAATGGACAACAATATCTGAAAACTAATGTCAGAAAGAATATGGCTGATAGAACCCAGCCTTACAAAATCTCATTAGACCCGCGATTTACATGACATGCTTTTATCTTCGCTGTGTGCTTAAGTGTCTGGTCGTGAATTTGGGGAGCCGTGTTCTATACTGACCGACTCTAAAAATATTTCGAATTATAAATGGCACAAAGTTACCCCTGCACTACCTATGTCATTAATGAGTATAGTTTGTACAGAAATCTATCGTTATGGCCCTCTCAGCAGGTCTACTGTTAGGGATTTAAAATGGAATAATGGCACGGAAACAACAGGTACGTATTAAATGATTTCCTATTTTATTTTACTTTATTTTGTAATAATAAAACATTTTTTTTTTAAAAACTCCTTAATGATAATGAAACAAACAATATATAAAACACAAAACTTGAGAAATAATATAGTAAAAAAAATATGATGTGACCACCACATTACCTTCCTTGGAAAATATTCTATATATCCAGTAAAATTTTAACACAAACGTAACTATTTTCTACAAATTCCAAACAGAAAATACCTAGAAAAAGTTTCTATATATCCAATAAAATAATACGAACATATACTATGTGTAAATTGCACTTGGCACTGACATCTGTCAATTAGAATATTTGAATATATCAGCTGTTTCCATGATTTTCGCAAGGCTGGCTGGTTTATGAAAGTTAATCTCTTTATAATTCTTTAACTCTATATGTATTGAATATGAAGGAAAATCAAACAGTATAGAATATCAAATGTTCTTCCATATTTATAACACAAAATCTCCAAAAGTAATATTTAACTGCGTTTTCTTATTTTTTCATAATTTGTAATAATGGTCAAAGACGTAATTTGATTTTGCGAATCCATTAATATCAATTTTGAAATACAAAATGCATACAGAGATTTGCAAATTTAAATTTTTTGCAGTCCGACGCTAAGAGCCAGGTAGTGCTACCCCCAGCTGTGCCCGGTAAGTCAAAGCCAAAACGGTAGAATTTTGTACAAACTATAATCGTGTGGTGATGCCAAGTAAACGCCCGCACGGTACGAATATGTCATCATCATTACCGATATTTGGTTTTAAAGCAGATTAACACACCCAGTAGTGGATTAATTGTAGTGATGATGTACTTATTTATGCAAACTATTAAGTTTGTTACAGTTTTATTTTTGAACGTATCTGAACCCTATATTAATGTGCTATAATCCAAAATTCAAAGTACGACCTAATTATGTTCTAGTTTTAATTTTAAAATAATTTTATTATACTGGATAAATATATAATTGACATGTTTTAACCTGTTCTACAACCATAAAATCAAATATAATATCTCACAGTTACTGTTACTATTTTGGAACAGGTTATTTACACCCACGCCACATTATGTATGCATTCTATAAACAAATACATCTTATTACCTGTTAATATTGACAACTTGATTCAAATCTTCCATTAGATTTTTTTTTTTTTTTTAATTGGTTTCGGCCTCGTACTTTCCGTACATTGGCCCGGAGCTATTTTTCAAATGGAATTTTGGGACACACACAACATCCAAGCCCCTGGTGGGAATCGAACCCACGACCCCAGAGCCGAGCGGAGAAGGTCACTTGAACGCTGCCTTAACGCGCTCGGCCACCGAGGCGGCTATTAGATATTCAAATCAATGATGAATAGCATTATCAGTAATATTAATGGTATAATAAAGATATTTAACCAATAAAATTCAACATTAAATCAATTTTGATTTTAACAGTATATATGTATAAAGGCAAATAAATATTTGTGTTTTTTAAATTGTTAAAATGTGTATCAGAATAGAATATTATAAATGTTATTATGATAAATTCGAACAAAATCGCTCCGCCATTTTAAATGCACCGGAGTAGTGCGTTTACACATCACAAGCTATACGAAGTATATACACATAATATACTAATATTACAGGTGAAACATACTAATTTGTTGGGGACTTCATTTATAGTGAAAAATATTATACAGTGTGAACACTGAAAACCGTGACATAGGCGTTTAACATGGGAAAACAGTTTTTTTCAAATATTATCTGTCCCGTAAGACTATAGTGGGAGTTTTTGATATGGTTAGAAAGATTATTTAATTTGGCATCGAAGAGTATTTAAATGCTCTTAATTTAATGCCTTATTATTGAAATATTTACTAAAGTATAATCCTTGACAGTTATTACTTATAATTTACTAAAAACAGTAATCATGGAAACGTGTTCGGTAGCTGACTTGGTTAAATCATCATCATCATCCGTGTTCATTTTTCACTATTTCAAATCCCTCCCGGTTCAAGTTAATATTTTTATTATTATATTTATTTTTGTATTATTAAATACATTCTTTCCGAAAACTTTGTAAATCCAAAGGATTTTTCATTAGAAGAAAAAATTAGTATAATTAAATTTTACAATCAAGGGATGAGTTTACGAGAAATTCGAGACTTTTTTGCTAGGATATATTCTGATAGACAAATTGCATCCCATGAACGAACTAGACGAATCATTTTAAAATTTGCTTTAATTTTGTAATTTATTTAATAATAAATTGTACAAAATAAATATAAAAATAATAAAAATATTAACTTGAACCTGGAGGGATTTGAACTAGTGAAAAATTATCTTGATTTAGCCAAGTCAGCTACCGAATACGTTTCCATGATTACTGTTTTTTGTTAATTTATAAGTAATAACTGTCAAGTAGCATTATATTTTCGTAAATGTTTCAATAATAAAGCATTAAATTAGGAGTATTTAGATACTCTTCGATGCCAAATTAAATAATCTTTCTAACCATATCAAAAACTCCCACTATACTCGCGCGGGACAGATAATATTTCAAAAAAACTGTTTTCCCATGTTAAACGCCTATGTCACGGTTTTCAGTGTTCACACTGTATAAACATAGGTCCTATCCTTTTTAGTGACCAAAGTACAAGAAGTCAAAGTTTTATAACTAAAGCAACACAAACAACACTGAATTGTGTTTTTTTAGCAAGATATAATATAATTAGGCCTCTTCTCTGCCATGGTTTTGCAGACGGTTTTCTGCAGGTATGAATGAGAATTAATGCGTCCTCGTCGTTAATATAGTATAGTTAATACAGGTTGTCCAAAAAGATGTTACCATTTATATGGTACTACATAATTTTAAATTTTGTTTTGTTGCAGACTAGATATGGCCACCCGACTTAATTTGGAAGAGAGAAGGAAGGTAGCAGCTTGGAAGTGTCTGGGCCTGTATATGTATTTGGAATATGTTACGGACAAACTCATTTTAATTCTTTTAAAGTCCATTTTCCTTTTCAAAACTGAAATTTTGTTCGAAACTCATAAAAATAGAATTCGCTAATATTAACACTAAGTTCTCAATTTTTTTCATTTTTGAGTTACCCCCAAAAAGTCATAAATACTCATATTTGCATAAAAACTCAAAAATCTAATTTTGATGAAATTAGAACTTCGAACAACGAATACAATTTTTATAAAAAAAAGTTTAAAAACCGCGGAAAATGCCACAAATCTGAAAAAACAAGAGATTTTTTGCGATTTTGGATCATTTTGTAACTAAAGTTCAAAAATTATGTAATTAAACAATCATATCGCCCTGGTCATATTTCGGCCCATTTTTTTGTTATTGCCCAAAATTTTAAATGCAAATATCTCGGAAATGAAAAGAGGTATCGACCTGCGTTTTAAAATTTTGAATCAACAAGTTGAGATGTACCTATCTAATTTCATGAAAATTAGAATTTTGAAAAATTTACTTAATGTTAGCCGAAAAATGATCAAATATGGGTAATTACGGTTGTTGAGGCAAAAACTCAAAATTAGGAGGAGGTGAGAACTTAGTAATAACATCTTTTGATTGTAAAAATTTGCGTAGTACCTATAAGGAGGAATTTTTGACTATTTACACAGTTGGGTCGATTTATTTCTATAAATCGAAAGAAAAGTTTTAAAAGAAAATTATTTTTGCATTATTTTCTTTTTTTATTTTATATTACACCAATACGTAACTAAAAAAGTATTGTAATATGTAGGCTAAATTTTACGACCTAAAAGTAAAATGAAACCATGGTTAAGAAATATGAACATGAACATGTTTATGGATTATTAGTAAGCCATCGCCAACAGCAAGGATTTAGAAATAAACTTCAAATAATCTAAACTGTGTTCTTTTCATTTATCTCCCCTATTCAAACTGATAGATCTGAATTTTCCTCAGAGGAAAAGGCTGACCTTTGTACCAAATTTAACCTTAACCTTAGTAGGTACCTATTGCAGTACCGGTGTGATCCTATGTGCAATTAAAAGAAAAAGCTTATGAAATTGTTAATTAAAATATTGCAGATTTATTCCTATTTCATTATATATAAAAATTAGAAGATAACTTATTTATATAAATATCATTTCTTCAAGTCACTCTCCGGTATCTGGTCCCCTAGCCGGATAGTATTAAATTAGTCAGATACGCCGGATACCATGTAGTAACCGGATATCCTCTGCATATGTAGTAAATATACGAATTTTTGAACTTAAGGCTAGTTAAAAGTTAAACAAACTACAGACAAAATATGTTGTGTATCTTAACCTAGTATTGAAATCTCCAACCGTCAATCGTCTCTATATGAGATATTCTATTTAACATTAAATAATTATGAAATTTTTTTATAAACGAGCGTGAAGCTGTCAAAATTTTTAAAAAAATTTTGAGCGGTTTCCCTTTGAATTTTTTTTTTAAATTTTAAATAATTATATTTTAAAGAAAATTAGAATCCATTCTTTTTATTACTTAAAACCAATTTGCAAATATTAACTCATAAAAAATTCCAGGAAAAATATTATTTAAGAATGGGGAAGTTTAGCATGGTATAAATTCTACATAACATACTATTTTCTCACAAATATAACACAAATGACTGCTGAAATTGAAATTAAAAATTAAAATTATTGCCCTATTTATATATAATTAATATTTTTTGGGTAAACTCTAAGTACGTCACAAGTCAGTTATGCGCAAACTCAGACAGAACGGTGAAACGAACCACTTGAACGTAGGTCGAACAACACCTCAGTCTCAAGTGACTGGTAACCACAACCGCGTGCATCAGTATATAAGAGACATACGTTGTACCAAGCCTCTACCGACGTCATCACAGCTTAAAATCGCCTTTTCCGGAAAATCTGGGCATTTTTGAAAAAAATAAAACATGTTACATCATTTTTCAAGTCATTTCCCAAGGAATAAAAAAATAAAAATAAAATTGCTAAACTTCCCCATTATAATCTGAAAAATAATTATTATTTTTGTTAATTTAATTATGGATGTGTATTTATTTATTTATTATCACCTTTAATTTGTAAAACATTAATTTTGTCCAAAATTAATCTCTAATAAGTAATAAGAGTTAATTAGTAATTTTAATAATACGTGGCTAAATAAATTATTGGAAAATCCGGAAAGGTACGTACCTATGGTTGTGTTTCCCAGCTCTTATAAGTCTGTTACGAAATTACCTGCTGTGAAGTTCGGCAAAAGCCAGTTCAATATAAGTTGAAACAGGCTACAATTTGGAGTCGTGCGGGAGTGTGTGTTGGAATTCTGACGTTCCGGGTTCGTATCTGAGCTGATTTAACATTTACCTTACAAACTATTTCCAATTTTTAAATACCATAAAAATTACGCCTGTGGTGCATTTTCTGCAACAGCTTTGAAAACCCGTGGGATGAGAACTGGTAAACGCCTTCTGTGGTACAAATATTATCATTACCTACCAAAATCTGCGTACAAAAGCAAATTATACATTATAAATTTATAACACATCCGGGACATTACTAGCCTAAGGCTGAAATGTCCCTAATTTTTCTTCACTAAAAGAAAAGCAAATGTCAAATTCAAATTATTTATTGATGATAATTTTTACATTCTTTTTTTACAATCGTAAAATGAATCTAGGTATGTATGTTTAACTTTTTTTGTCAAACTTAAAAAAAATACATCCTTATAAAGTTCAATATTGGTTAACATAAGTTATTAAAAAAGACACGCTTCTAGAGTAAAATGGGTATCAGATGTACACAGGTACCTGCAACTGATTTGACGCAACTTTTCAAAATACACAACTCTTGTTATCACACGTGCGCAAATTTTCATATATTTTAGGTCATTTACATATTTTAGGTTGGTGACGTTTTTCTACAGGTCTTATATCCCATAACTGGGAAACATCTCCAATTAAATTAATCATTGTTTCAAAGTATGTATCCAAATTGTCTGAACA
Organism: Ophonus ardosiacus; assembly: GCA_943142095.1. NCBI lineage: Eukaryota > Metazoa > Arthropoda > Insecta > Coleoptera > Carabidae > Ophonus > Ophonus ardosiacus. The sequence goes on along the minus strand of OW964833.1, from coordinate 41,866,729 downwards.
CATTTTAAAATTTCACATCAATAAAATCAAAACGGAACAAAATATCAACACGTCTATTTAGGGACTTTTAAGTTCAACCGCGCATGCGTACATCGTTTGTACGCACGTATCTGCAACTTGTCTGCGAAGTTTTCAAACATGTTCGTAAACTAGTTGCATGAAATCAGTCTCTTATCTTACGCAAAAAGTTGCATGAAATAGACAAAGTTGCAGAAAATCTATGACAAGTTGCATGTATGTGCTTACGTGTGATACCCCCTTAATGCCCGGTTTCATAAAAGCTTGTTAAATTTTAACATGTAGTTAAAATATTTAGCACAGGTTTAATCATAAGATTTTGTTTCACCAACGTCGGTTAAATTTAACAACGAGTTAGACGCGTTGCTAGTATAACAGCTCGATGCAGGTTCTATTAAATTTTTAAACAAGTGTTAATTTTAGCATTTCGTAAATTATTGTATTGTACAAAGAAAATTTGATTTATTAGCGCTGAAATAATCAGTAAGTATACTACTGCTTTTATACATACTTATTTTACTGTTTTTATTTTTTACATTTTCAGTATAAAATCATGATTTCAACATCTGAAGATTCGTCATCGGAAGATGAATTCTTTGAAAATGCCATACGTTTAGTTCCACAACCAAGAGTTTTTCGAGTTCGATCAAATCCATTTGATATGTATAATGAGGCTGAATTTAAATGTAGGTACAGATTTTCTCGAAACACCGTAATGCTACTGCTGAATCATATTGAAAACAACCTAATTTCAATAACACACAGAAATCATCCTATTGATCCCATGAACCAACTTTTAATAGCTCTGAGATTTTATGCAACTGGAACGTTTCAAAGCGTTCTAGGAGATCACATTTATATCAGCAAGGCTACAGTATCAAGAATTATTAAAAAAGTGACGCATAATATTGCTTTACTAAAACCTTTGTTCTTGAAAATGCCATCTGAAGAAGAAGTAAAAAGAACCAAACGAAAATTTTACCTAGTGGCAGGTTTTCCAGGGGTTATTGGTGCTATAGACTGCACCCATATCAGAATACAATCTCCAGGCGGTCAGGATGCTGAACGATTTCGAAACAGAAAAGGTTACTTCTCTATAAACGTTCAAGCAGTTTGCAATTCTCAATTAAGATTTTTGAATTTAGTAGCACGTTGGCCTGGATCTGTTCATGATAGTACAATATTTAACGACTGTCCACTAAAGCATGAGATGGAAGCAGGACATTTTCCAAATTGCTATTTACTTGGAGACAATGGTTATCCATGTAAGCAGTATCTTTTAACCCCTCTTCTTAATCCCACAACCGAACCAGAACAGGCATATAACAGATCACATATTTTAACACGAAATACCATCGAAAGAGCATTTGGAGTATTAAAAAGAAGATTTCCATGCTTGTCTGTAGGATTAAGGTTGCAACTGAAAACAACACTAGCAGTGATTGTCGCTTGTTTCGTTTTACATAACATTGCATTAGAAGTAAACGACGAAGAGCCGCCTGCTGATCCAAATGTAAACGTTCCCCCTGACGCTTTTGATGCTATTCCAGCTGAACCTGCGAATCCACAATCTCGTACAACAGCAAGAACCTCATTAATAAACTCTGTATTCACGTAAGATTTTATTTATATTTTTAATTATACATTAAAAAAATGCATTTATGTAACATAAATATATGTATTTCAAAACAAAAAATTACTGTAATAATAATAAATATTTATTACCAATATTTATCACTGCCTGTCAATTTCTTTCAGTTCAAGTTCCCTTTCCTTGAGTTTTATTTCTATATTTAATAATTTCATTTGTAAGGTATGCTTCTCCTTTTCCTGTTGTATTTGTATATTTATTAATTCAATTTTCTTTTCATTATATATTTTAATTAAATTTGTTTCAGTCTCTAATTTCTTCTTTCTCTGTGATGTGTATTCTGACAGCTTTTCTTTAAATGTTTTACGTTTGACGCCTGAAATTTCATTCGGTATTTTTTTATTTTGTAAGGAACAATCCGGTACAATTCCATTTGGTTCATCATTCCCTTTTTGCATTTTTCCTTCGTCGTTTAAATCAACAGATAATATTGGAACAGAAAGATTTTCGACTTTTGGATCTTGTTCTTCATCCATATTTATTATAAACAACTCTTTATCATTATCTGGAAGCAACAAGACATTAATCATTCTTACAACACTATTAATTTCAATCATCTGTGCAATAATTAACGAAACTGAACGAACAGCGGGATCAGAGCGATAATTTTAATTTACGTACTAATAAATAATAAAAACATACCTACCTTTAAAATATGCGGCTGCGTCGTCGTATGCATTGGGTAAAGGATTAAATTGCTCCTCGCAGATAGCAAGGATTCTTTCATCTGTATCTGTAGTTTTCGTTGTATAAATTCCTCCGCCGGTACGTATCGACTCTACCTATATTTTCCATAACAATAAATTTGTTCAATACTTATTTATATTGTATATCAAACCTTATCATAACTTTTGTTGTGTTTCGCGATCTTTTTTATATTTACAAACATATTTTCTACATCGCAACCGTCAACAGGACCGTCAATAAAAGCCGGATCGTACTGCGATTGAGATTGTTCGCGCTCTAAATATTCTTTACCCTGTAATGAAACAAAAAATTATATTCTGTCTTACGCTAACAATGTATCATTGGAATAATAGAAAAATTCTTTACCCTTTCATTTGCAGTGTTTTGTTTTGCAGTCCTTTTTATATTGTGGTAACAACATTTCAAATGTTCAGCAGCTCTTGGTCTATCAATTATGCTGTTATATTCCGACGCAATTTTCTGCCAGCAATCCTGTTTCTCTTTCAATGTCGTATTATCTGTTTTCTTGTTTTCTATGACAGATTTATATTTTTCCACAACACTTAACAACTCCTGTTTTTCTCTTTCTGTATAATTATAACCTCTTATTCTACTTTTAGACATTTTATCAAACTCCAACTCTAAAAAATAAATCATTTAACTGTTTTGTGTATAGATATGTGATATAAGAATTTAATTATACATATACAATGTTACTTACTTTCAGAAACTATTCAATTAGAAAAATAGTATATTTTAGCCTAGTACTCTAATCAAAATAATAACAACAATGAATATAGTTTATCATGCCAACATAAGTTACAAATCCCTACACTGTATTTAACAACGTAGCTTACTAAACCGAGGTTAAAATCTGGATGCTATATTAAAGAAACGCAATAAAATTTTAACATCGTGTTATTTTAACAACGTTGCTTACTAACAAATGAGTTAACAACGTGTTATGAAACTGGGCATAATGCCCGGTTTCATAAAAGCTTGTTAAATTTTAACATGTAGTTAAAATATTTAGCACAGGTTTAATCATAAGATTTTGTTTCACCAACGTCGGTTAAATTTAACAACGAGTTAGACGCGTTGCTAGTATAACAGCTCGATGCAGGTTCTATTAAATTTTTAAACAAGTGTTAATTTTAGCATTTCGTAAATTATTGTATTGTACAAAGAAAATTTGATTTATTAGCGCTGAAATAATCAGTAAGTATACTACTGCTTTTATACATACTTATTTTACTGTTTTTATTTTTTACATTTTCAGTATAAAATCATGATTTCAACATCTGAAGATTCGTCATCGGAAGATGAATTCTTTGAAAATGCCATACGTTTAGTTCCACAACCAAGAGTTTTTCGAGTTCGATCAAATCCATTTGATATGTATAATGAGGCTGAATTTAAATGTAGGTACAGATTTTCTCGAAACACCGTAATGCTACTGCTGAATCATATTGAAAACAACCTAATTTCAATAACACACAGAAATCATCCTATTGATCCCATGAACCAACTTTTAATAGCTCTGAGATTTTATGCAACTGGAACGTTTCAAAGCGTTCTAGGAGATCACATTTATATCAGCAAGGCTACAGTATCAAGAATTATTAAAAAAGTGACGCATAATATTGCTTTACTAAAACCTTTGTTCTTGAAAATGCCATCTGAAGAAGAAGTAAAAAGAACCAAACGAAAATTTTACCTAGTGGCAGGTTTTCCAGGGGTTATTGGTGCTATAGACTGCACCCATATCAGAATACAATCTCCAGGCGGTCAGGATGCTGAACGATTTCGAAACAGAAAAGGTTACTTCTCTATAAACGTTCAAGCAGTTTGCAATTCTCAATTAAGATTTTTGAATTTAGTAGCACGTTGGCCTGGATCTGTTCATGATAGTACAATATTTAACGACTGTCCACTAAAGCATGAGATGGAAGCAGGACATTTTCCAAATTGCTATTTACTTGGAGACAATGGTTATCCATGTAAGCAGTATCTTTTAACCCCTCTTCTTAATCCCACAACCGAACCAGAACAGGCATATAACAGATCACATATTTTAACACGAAATACCATCGAAAGAGCATTTGGAGTATTAAAAAGAAGATTTCCATGCTTGTCTGTAGGATTAAGGTTGCAACTGAAAACAACACTAGCAGTGATTGTCGCTTGTTTCGTTTTACATAACATTGCATTAGAAGTAAACGACGAAGAGCCGCCTGCTGATCCAAATGTAAACGTTCCCCCTGACGCTTTTGATGCTATTCCAGCTGAACCTGCGAATCCACAATCTCGTACAACAGCAAGAACCTCATTAATAAACTCTGTATTCACGTAAGATTTTATTTATATTTTTAATTATACATTAAAAAAATGCATTTATGTAACATAAATATATGTATTTCAAAACAAAAAATTACTGTAATAATAATAAATATTTATTACCAATATTTATCACTGCCTGTCAATTTCTTTCAGTTCAAGTTCCCTTTCCTTGAGTTTTATTTCTATATTTAATAATTTCATTTGTAAGGTATGCTTCTCCTTTTCCTGTTGTATTTGTATATTTATTAATTCAATTTTCTTTTCATTATATATTTTAATTAAATTTGTTTCAGTCTCTAATTTCTTCTTTCTCTGTGATGTGTATTCTGACAGCTTTTCTTTAAATGTTTTACGTTTGACGCCTGAAATTTCATTCGGTATTTTTTTATTTTGTAAGGAACAATCCGGTACAATTCCATTTGGTTCATCATTCCCTTTTTGCATTTTTCCTTCGTCGTTTAAATCAACAGATAATATTGGAACAGAAAGATTTTCGACTTTTGGATCTTGTTCTTCATCCATATTTATTATAAACAACTCTTTATCATTATCTGGAAGCAACAAGACATTAATCATTCTTACAACACTATTAATTTCAATCATCTGTGCAATAATTAACGAAACTGAACGAACAGCGGGATCAGAGCGATAATTTTAATTTACGTACTAATAAATAATAAAAACATACCTACCTTTAAAATATGCGGCTGCGTCGTCGTATGCATTGGGTAAAGGATTAAATTGCTCCTCGCAGATAGCAAGGATTCTTTCATCTGTATCTGTAGTTTTCGTTGTATAAATTCCTCCGCCGGTACGTATCGACTCTACCTATATTTTCCATAACAATAAATTTGTTCAATACTTATTTATATTGTATATCAAACCTTATCATAACTTTTGTTGTGTTTCGCGATCTTTTTTATATTTACAAACATATTTTCTACATCGCAACCGTCAACAGGACCGTCAATAAAAGCCGGATCGTACTGCGATTGAGATTGTTCGCGCTCTAAATATTCTTTACCCTGTAATGAAACAAAAAATTATATTCTGTCTTACGCTAACAATGTATCATTGGAATAATAGAAAAATTCTTTACCCTTTCATTTGCAGTGTTTTGTTTTGCAGTCCTTTTTATATTGTGGTAACAACATTTCAAATGTTCAGCAGCTCTTGGTCTATCAATTATGCTGTTATATTCCGACGCAATTTTCTGCCAGCAATCCTGTTTCTCTTTCAATGTCGTATTATCTGTTTTCTTGTTTTCTATGACAGATTTATATTTTTCCACAACACTTAACAACTCCTGTTTTTCTCTTTCTGTATAATTATAACCTCTTATTCTACTTTTAGACATTTTATCAAACTCCAACTCTAAAAAATAAATCATTTAACTGTTTTGTGTATAGATATGTGATATAAGAATTTAATTATACATATACAATGTTACTTACTTTCAGAAACTATTCAATTAGAAAAATAGTATATTTTAGCCTAGTACTCTAATCAAAATAATAACAACAATGAATATAGTTTATCATGCCAACATAAGTTACAAATCCCTACACTGTATTTAACAACGTAGCTTACTAAACCGAGGTTAAAATCTGGATGCTATATTAAAGAAACGCAATAAAATTTTAACATCGTGTTATTTTAACAACGTTGCTTACTAACAAATGAGTTAACAACGTGTTATGAAACTGGGCATAAGTTTGTTGTAAAGGTTACAGACCTACGAGTATAGTATACGTACATTTACGTAACATTGTCTTTGCAATCAAATAATATTATTAGCAAGTTTATATCTCTATCCATTTTTGAATTAATGTTCCAAAAGTCAATATACCCCATATTCAGATAAAAACTTTAAAATTTTCAAAAATCTAATTCTCATGGATCTAGATACTTCTCAGTGCACTGATTCCAAATTTTGAAACCGCAGATCGATATCTCTTTTCGTTCTCGAGATATATAGATTTAAAATTTTGCTCAAAACTGCCCATTTTTGGGTAATAACCCAAAAATGGGTCAAGATATGAATTTGGAGATATCATCATTCGATTCTACGGGCAAAATTACATAAGTCTACCAATTTTCATAATTTTTGAACACCGCATACAGTTTCCAAAGCAAAATAACTGAAAATGACCAAAAATCGCAAAAATCTAAGGTGTACCCCTTGCGATTTTTTCAGATTTTGGCCGTTTTCAGAGGTTTTCAAACTTTTATTCATAAAAAATGAACCGTTTAGTCAAAGATTATGAAAATTGGTATACTTATATATTTTTATTCGTACAATTGAATGGTGGTGTCGCCAAATTCGTATCTCGGCCCATTTTTGGGTTATTACCCAAAAATGGGCAGTTTTATACAAAACTTTGAATCTAAATATCTCGAGAACGAACAGAGATATCGATCTGCGGTTTCAAAATTTGGAATCAGTGCATTGAGAAGTATATAAAAACATGAAAATTAGATTTTTGAAAATTTTGAAGTTTTTATCTGAATATGGGGTATATTGACTTTTGGGGCAATAATTCAAAACTAGGTAGAGATCTCGCCCAGAAATTGGTAATTTTGAGAAAATATTTGAGGTTAAATATCTCCAAAATTAAAAGAGATATCGACCTGTGTTTTCATGATTTGGAATCAGTGCATTGGGAAGTACAAGATACATGAAAATTGGACTTTTGAACATTTTCAACTTTTTAACCAAATGCAGGTATTTATGACTTTTTGGGGTAAAAACTTGAAAATGAGAACAGTTATGAACTTGGTGGTAATATTAGTCAATTTTACACACAATATTAGATATATAACTATACCAATTTTTATGGCTATGAAACAAAAAGTTTAACAACGCTTTAGTATTCACATGGTCTACTATTTTGCATAAATACCGAACTTTTCTAGTACTACACTGCGCCTCATGCCTCATCGGGATTTAAATTTAACAAAACAATCTTGGATTCGGGACTGTCCACTTTTAATTCTGGTGATCTAGTGTATGCCTCAACAGAAAGAGTCATACAGAATATTTCAGAATGAAAGAACATGTTTTATTATATCAGGCTCGGTCTAAAATTAAGAGAACAGCCCGCGTGTTTTTTACCTCTCGCTAAATGAGGTATTGGATTATGGTGCAATACAATATTTATACAACATGAAATGAAAATGGCGAGAGGTATTGTGCTAGCTACAACAGGTTTTCATTTAACTATACAAATAGTGACAATAATAATAACATCACAATAGTATTATTATGCTTTAATGAATAACCTTGAATTCTTGTAAAATAACATATTTTTATTTATTAAGATGTGAACTATGTTGTTATTATATCATTTTGATCCATTTTAACTCCATCCATTTTCATTAAAATATTAAGGAAAGTGTACATTTGATTGGATTATAAGATTTTTCGGGCCGGGCCAAAATCAAAAGTCCGACTCGCCTCAACTTTTACAAATGATTGGCCCGATTCGGCCCGGTAAAAAATATCTTCGGCCCGGCTCGATGATCGACTCGAAATCAAAGCGGGCTTCGGGCCGGGCCGGGCCAAAGCTCGAGATCGAGTGCATCCCTAAATGAATCTGTAGTAAGTGTATATTTCGGAAAATTAGAAAATAATTGAAGGCACTTAAGTAAAATTTCTTATAATAAATTTCGAAAAGCAATATTAAACAAAAATAATATCACTACTCGTAAATGTACATTAAAATTTAGAAAGTGTATTGGTTGCCGGCGTTTTGTGATTTATGGGAAGGCTATTTGGGTTATATTATTATAGAAATAACCAAATCCAAACTCATCATTTTACAATTTAGTGCAAATAAAAATAATTGTTGTGCATGTAAGCGCATAAACAGAGAGTAACAAAACATTATAAATACTGTATGACCCAGGAAAATGAATCGTAAACAATAAATTAATTCACTGTACACTTTTAGAATTTTTTTTTTAGAAATTTGGTAAGTGGTGAAATATATTTGTGTAGAAATCAACACTAGCCGTCGTGCTCCTATTGGTCGAGAAGTCACCTACACCCGTATCCGCACCCGCCAACCGCTTCAAAACCCGCTAGTGTGATACGGACATTACATAGATTAAATGATGGTATTCTACTTACCGGGTAATGCAAAAGCTACATACCTGATGCCTTTCACACCTTCGCTGCCATACTGAACATATTGATATTTTTTGTGAGCGAAGGCGGGCACTTGTCTCTTCTGTTCATTTTACGGCAAAAACAGTAGTACAAAGTTGTACAAAATTAAAAGTTCCACACAAAACTGCTATCACATGTTTTATTGTACAGTTTTTGCCGTAAAATAAACAGGACAGCAGAAAATTGCATTAGGTTAGCTCGTCTATGAATTTATAAATCGCCATAAAGTAACATTTCATTTGTTTTTCAGTGAGTGCAGATACGAGTGAAATAATTTTTGTGTAACAACAACTTCACAATCTGTAATATGATTCTGGTGGTATCATTTAGGCGATTTTTTTAAATCATCGGATCTCGAGTTGCAGCCCTTTGAAGTTACATGATTTTTCATCGAAATTTTGTGTATTTTCAATAATACAAAATCCGATGAAGTAAAAAAATCATGGGTGACATGAAAAGAAAGAGAAATTCATGCTGAATTTAGACATTCATAGTTCATTATTCTGTATTCAACCGTGTATGAGTGGTGCATGAAAATATGAGAAATGGACTAAATTATTCATCGTTCGTGTATGAGACGCCTCTGGTTGAGATACAGAAGGAAAAGAATTTAGAATTTTGCATCTAAATAAGCAGTATTCTAATACAAAGTAACTTGGTCCAAGTTTCAAAATTTTAGTGCACCTAGAATCAGAGTTATTAATAAAAATGTGCTTGATGAGGTGCACTTTTAAAGGCCTGTAACTCTGTAACGAAAAGTTTCCGGACATACCTTCATATAACATTTTTTGCTGAAAATGAGCTCAGAAAAACGCTATTCTTTTTGTTACACGAGCTCTGATACACCCTGTATATACGGGGCGACGTTTTTATATTCCCGGACTAGGCATGAAAAGAAAATATTAGAACAGCAACAAAAATTTATTTTCCAATATAGGCCCCTTGCTTTTAGATACAAGTGTTACCATCGTTTCAATATTTCCTTTGGTTTGCCCGCAAAATGCCTTTCAACAGCCTCTAAGTTCGTTACAGTCCCTAAATTTTGCTCCCCTTAGTGTTCTTTTTTTTTGAGATTTGGAAACAAAAAATAGTCACAAGGGGCTAGATCTGGACTATAAGGCCATCTACGAAGCCAATTCAGCAACGGCTGCTTTTGAAATTCTTCGACTTGTAGGCTGGTACATTGTTATGGAGCAGCAGGACACCTTGCGTGACAAAACGACAGTTAAAAAACTAGATACACTTTTTGTCATTAAAACAGGTTCGTAAAGTATGTATTTTTTACACAATAAAAGCACACAAACGGGTAAAAAAATAAAACATTATGACATGACATTTTTTTCACGCTTCTATTGTATACGATATACGATTAAAGCAAAAAGTCTTATTTTACTCATAGGATTTGCTGCACTCGCATATTCGTAAAATAAGGCTAAACTTTTTACTTATGTTGCATAAATAACTATTTTGACTCTCATCGGGTTCGAACTCAGGTCCTCAGACCTACATTCGTTGACATAATACATTAGTTAATTATAATATTTTTTAAGAAAAATGTACTTACCGATATTACTGCATTTTTAAAGACATTTTAAATATACATATACAGCGATAAACAAATTTGCTATAGATCATCCTATAGATGTCACTATGTAACATACCACCAGCGACATTGATAAAAAAAGTCGCGCAAATATAGTTCCTTTAACACCAAACAGGTAGCGTGAACAGCGACAACCTTGTTCCAGTGATTTGTGACGTCACCAAGGATGCTACATAATGGCCGCTTTCAGCATCTCTCATCGCTGCTGGGGTGCTAAACGCGCCCAAAGTTTCCAACAAAGCTACAAAGAAAATAAAGATAACAAAAATTACTTAGAAAACATTTGACTTGCTTTTTTCTGTACCTGAGCAAATATATTTAAGTTTTGAAATATTAATAATATTGAAAATATTTTAAATTAACATTAACTTTAATGTAAACATTAAACGATATAAATTACAACAAATTTTTGTCAAGTTAAATGTTTACTAGTTCTATTTCACGAAAACAAATGATACATTATTTTTAATTATTATGAAGATTTAATAATCACACGGACATTTCTCGTTAATGTCTGTTAAGAAAAATATATCTACATGAAAAATGAATATTCAGTAAAAGTAATGAAAAACATAAAGAATATATTTTTAATGTTTTAATTCATTCTCTTTACAAAATTACTACTTCAATTATGTACAAAGTGATAAATACCTAGATTGAAGCACATTTTGGACTCTTATTCATATTGTTTAGCACTGCTGAATCAAACACTCAAGTCGATTATCACCATTATTTTGTATTTACAGAAAAAAAAAAGAAAAAATATTCATTTACCCTGCCAGCTAATCTCTAAAAATGGCATTAATTCCAAGTCTAAATTTTATAATTGACTTATTCAATTACAGTTAATAATTTCAAAAATAAATAAAACAACTTAAAAATATTGATAAATATATTTTTATAAAACTATACTAAAATCTCGTATTGTCGTCCTTAACAGGAAAAATATTATGGACACCATATTACTAACTTATAGGTATGTACGAAAATTAAAAAAATATAAAGATTTCTTGAAGATCCAATATCTATAAAATTATATTTAATGTAAATACGAAATCAAAAAATATAGAATATAAAAAATATGACTCCTCTCATGTCAGTTAATGTAAAATGTAAGTAAATTTTATTTTTAGAAACGAAAATATTGTTATACTTTATGATAAAATATAACTTTTAACTATAAACGAAAATATTGTTATACTTTATGATAAAATATAACTTTCAACTATACAGCGCGTAACAAAAATAAGTACATTAAATTTAACCAGTGATAGAACTCGTCGATAGCAACAATATTTCTTAGTAACTTTTTTTTTAAACCTTCGAAATATTGTGTTAAAAATCTTCAGTTTTGAAAAAAATTTACAACCTGCCTAAATTGAGAATTCAAAAAATGTTACTAAAAATTTTGTTGCTCTCGACGAGTTCTGTCAATGTCACATATTTTTTCTGTTTCACCAGTATGTACATTGAAATTGGGAATATTTTTTCCAAAAAATAAATTGCGATTTCAAAAAAAAAGTTAGTAATATTGTTGCTCATGCCGAGTTTTATCACTGATTAAATTTAATGTACTTGTTACTATTACACATTTGATAAGACTATATTTCTTTACTGAGAAAAATAGTTTAGGGGAAGTGAAGTAGATATGCATAAGAATGAATTTTTTAATTGGTTTTGAATATCAAATCGTGATGAAATGCACCACTAAGACAACTAACACTCCCCCCTCACAAATATTACGTACGGACGTTAAAATATGGCCAAATTCAGTTACCCAAAAAAAAATTTCTAATCAATAAATAAAAAAATTACATCTTTAAATCACACTAGAACTTGCTTATTCTAATTATAGAGAATAAAGAACATTCGGTGCTCTGTATTCGCAACCATCGCAAATTGATGAACTAAAAAAATCCATAAATTTTCAAAAAAAAAAAATGATTTACCCCACTTCGTATACTACGGTCATTTTTTCGGCTAAAATTTATTGCGTACAATATTAAGATGTATTGTGCTATAAAAAGATTGAAAAAAAAAAAAACGAAAGCGAGAGAGATAACGATTAATAATTTACAGAAATCGAGAACATAAATTTTAAAACGGTTTTTGGTCAAAATAAGTTTTTAAATCTGTTAGATAATTGGAATAATACTACCTTTTTGGTTTTTTTGTTTATTTCTTTTTATAGATATAAATTGTTTTCTCTGACGGTTATTTTTTTATTCATTCTATTGTAAAAAGAAGTTACCTTCATTGTGCTTTTTATAGTTACCAGTCTTTTAGCATGTTAAAATATCAGTTTCTGTTAGAAATCACGTATTTGAACTTAAAATACTAGGATGACCCGTTTCTTATCATAGTTGAAACAAAAAAAAAAAAAAAACTGATTCATACAAAACGTCATCACAAAAAAATATAATATAGTTAAAACATGTAACAGAGAATTTACGCAAAAGAAAATCTACAAGAAAGGTTAAGTTATGATAGGTTATTTTTTCTATAAAAAAAAATTATTACGTTTCAATTGCATTGTACAATCTGTAAAAAAAATAACTCGGATTAGGCTATGAACAATGAAACATATGTCTTAATTTGAAAGTATTTAATTAAATGTGAATTTGACACAAAACATTGTCAAAAATGTTGCCTAAAGAAATCGAAATTATTTTTCTTGAATCTTAATTTAGAAATGGAAATAAATTAGAAAATTGCGAATGGCAATATTTATTTGCTGTCTCTTATAATGAATCTCAGGAAAATTACATTTCATTTGAACTGAATATTAGTCAGACATACGTTTCTCTGTTCATAGCCTACACCGAGTTAGTTAATTTTTTAACACAGTGCATAAATGATTTTTTTTTGTATAGATAAAATTTTCATTGTAGTTATCAAATTTATTTCACACTCTCCAACTTTATTTTACAAATTAATACCTTTAGCATTTTTTTTTCTGTAAAAATACACCTTTTTATTTTACACATACATCTTTTTTTGTACGTATTAAATCCCAGTCATTTTTTCTTGCATTATTTGCTAAACAATGTACTATAACAACTAGTTAGTTAAACAAAACATAAATAATCTAAAAATGCTTTAAAGTATATTGGAAACTCTTTCCAAAAACCAATGTAAAATATTTGTTTTCCTAGATCTCATTAGGAATTTCTTCTTTCAGTAATTTTATCATATACCTATTAAAAAATATCATAAGATAAAACATGGACGCAAATTATTTTATATAAACATAAAAATTATAGAAAAATATGAAGTCTAATTTTTTCACTTGGAATTAAGCCTTCTTAACATTGTCATCAGCAGAACAAACTAAAATTACACCAGCAGCTAAGTTCCAAAATTACAGCCAGCGCTACGGGAAGCAGAAGAGCAGATCAATCTAATCTATTTTGGAAATAGGTATACCAATAATGATTAAGTTTTAACATTCCTTTATAAATGGCAGCTATAGAAAAATGCAAAAAATTTAATACTAAAAATATTGCCATTATAATCATAATCTAGTTTTAAGTATAACGCAAGTAGTTTGCTTTAGCAATAGTTACAACACTTACATAGTACCTGATAAAAACGTACATATACATTAACTTTACCGGAAGTCAACTTTTTTACATTACATCAATTTTATACGGATTGGAGATTTTCGATTTTTAATCTCATAAATAAAAATTTGTTCTACTATTAGTTTAAAACATAAATAAAATTATTTAAAAATAAGACATTACAATTTTACTTTAGTACCTATATCTACTAGTTGCTAAGCTTTGGCGTAAATTCATTAAAATATGCTAAGAATGAAGATCTGATATTTTATTAATAAAACTTTTAAATAAAATATATCACTAAAATCGCTCAGTTGCATGTGTGGTCTGAATTAAACAAATAGTTGACTTTAATGATATACATCTTAAAGTCAATTCTTTGTACTTATTGTATTTGTGGTACGTACAAAATTTGTATTTTAATAGATTTTTAAACTAATTTCAGACCATCCACAGAACTGAGTTTACATTTAAAACATCGTAAAATCTCCATTTCATATTAATATTGAGCAACATATACACTAATTACTACATATTGCAACGACAATAAATAAAACATCGGTACCTACAAACATTTAAAATGTTATACATTTTGCAACCAATTATGGCATTACATTATAGTACTGCAGGCTAAAATGGTACATTTTCGACAAAACAATGGCAACTACACATAAAAGTCAAACAATGAACAGATAACCTCTAATATGACACAATAAATAGTACATGACCTCTTGATACGTTTTTCCATGATTTTAGAGATACTCTATTATTTACATAATACAATATATTACAACATATTTACAAATTTTCTACATTTTAAAAATCAAAGAAATAACGCTTAAGTTTTGTTTCATTTTAATGTGACTAGAAAACATGATAACTTCAAGAGAACAACGGAGATACAATTTAATTGCATATTTCTTGGTAACTAAATAAAAATAAAATAATATCATGGAACATGATACATACTCATTAAAAATCAATATAGATAGTAGGCATGTAACTTATACATCGTGAACACGAAACACAAGCATTTAATATGGAAATACAGTTTTTCTAAAATATCTGTCTCGTAAAAAAATCTGTGGTGTATTATACATACATTTATATTGACGCTTTTGACATCCAAGTAAACATACTTTAAAAAGTGGTAAAAACAGGTTTACTATGTTATTTCAAGAAATACGCGTCGATAAACTGTCCAAATACCAATTTTTTGACATTGGTTTGACAGTTTACGATTACATGACGTTAATTTTTTGAAATTCTAAATCCATTTTTACCCCGTATTTAAATTAAGCTTACTAGAGCATCAAAAGGGAAAATTTATAATTTTGGCATCCAAAAATTCAGAATTTTATTCTTTAAGTTTATGTATAAAGCGATGCATTATGTTTTACGGGACAGATAATATTTTTCCATATTAAATGCATATGTCACATTTACTCGTGTACATTCTGCATAGTAACACAATTATGAAAGATTGTTATTTCTAACAAATATCAATCATTAAGGGCTGAAAAGATATACGTATTTACTTAAATTTTTGTTCTTCATTAAATTATCTATTTTAGTATATAATACCTACATAATATTTGTAAATTTAGTCATATTTTATATAACATGGTACTTTAATAATGAAAAGCATAATCAGGATTTCTTTCATACTTAATTTCCAAAAGTTTTTGTAATATAACTATTCTATTAAATTTTAAATTACTGCTGCATTTATTTAAAATTATTTTTTAAAAATACCACATCACAGGCTATTATTTGGATATCACTACCAATACATATTTAACTTTTTTATAATAAAATGTAAAAAATCATAGTTTTTGCTTACTGTGCAATTATTATTGAATTTAGTATGTTTATATAAATGAGGTCCAGTTCATATTTTTTCGATATATTTATTTTCTAAAAAAATTAATAAAATACTGAATTTTTGCGTTTGTTAAACTTTCCAAATTCAAACGGTTATTGAATAATTTTTTTAAAACATTTTACTGAGTTTAAAATCATTTGACATCAGACCTTTAATGTGTGCGTAAGTAAAGCATGTACTAAAGTTGTTAGCATTGTTATTTAATCACGAGTTAGCTGTATAAAATTTTGAATAATATAAAATAATATTCTTTTCGCATAATACTGCTATAACCACTTTGAAGTTGTGACGTGATAGCGTCGTAGCGCGAATAATTTTTAATAAATTTAAATGAAAAGTTTTATATTTAAAAAAAAAATGTTAAATCAATTAAAATTAGTCATATTTTGATAATTTAACACTAAATATGCAACTTTTTTTTAGTACAGGACTCCATTATAAATAAAGTCGTGGTAGGTATATTTTAATGTAACATATAATGTAACCTTAAGAACGACAAATTCATGTGATCTCATTTATCATTTCTTTTTCTGAATATTAATATAGAAATGCTTTAGAACATATTCGCAATAAGATTATCCAATCTATAGTTTAGGATACGCCATATGAAGGATTATTTAATTCACTGTTCTAAATAGTATATTATTTTTACATTTTTTTTAAGTTACTATTTTCACATAAGTATATACAAATAATTGACTATGAAGTATGTCTGGTTCGGCTCAATTAATTAAAATCAGATTATTATTTGTAAAAGACAACATGTACCTAATATTTAAAATCTATTTTTTAAACTGTATTTTCTGTTTTTCGAATACTTATACTATTTCAGGAAATAACCTGATAGTTTTTTACAATTAAGTACCATATTAAACAAAAATTGTCTACATATACAAATTTATTAGAAATGTCATGTTTACTTGAAAGTATGTTACGTATATTATTTACATATAATCTGTAATGAATTATTCATCTATATGTTGGTGTAAAATACGAGCCCCAAGTATGATGTTTAATGAGTACATTTCATGTAAAAGCATATAATATAAAAGAGTGGACTTCCGATATATAAAATATATGAGTCGTTTTCTTTCGGTCTTGAAAAATCGAATTGAGCAATACCAATACAAATCGGATCGTATACGTTTTTCTGTTTTTGATCATATATCTCAGCACAAAATTCTGGAGGATGACAGAAAAATGACAATATCAAAATACGTTGATTGCAATCACTATGCTGCTAATTCTTTTGAGACACGAGGAGAGTTCTTTTCTTCACCAATGGGCCTTTTTATCCAACGCTTTAAAAGCAATGAATTTCAATATAGCGTTCCTATTTTGGCCGATTAGTTAAACAGAAATCTATTGGATCCATCAGATTTGAGTGTCGATGGATTTGATAATTCCTGATGAATTAGTAGTGGGGGTGTAGTTTTCAGGTTATGTTCACAAGTTTGTGGACGTTTTAGACGGTAGTCAGTGAAGAAAGTCGTGAATTATGAATGTTGTACAAAAGATTTCATTGACATTACCTCTATATTTTTAGTTTATTTTTTGTTATTAATATAGTTTCTAAATTGTCACTACTCGAATCAGTAGAATTTTCGTTATTGGAAAATGAATCCGAATCAGAACAATTTAGTAATTTTCCCAATAAAAAACCCTCCATAACTTCTCTACTGACAGCGACAATTCTTGCTCTTACCTACAATATGTATAAGCGTTTAAAGTTTAGATCTCAGCGCCACTGCGGATAAAATTTGAAACCCTGCGAGAGACATTCGGAGTTTATAACCTATGTTTACAACGAACGTGTAACTGCATTTTTTTCATTTTTCTTATTCTGTTTTAAGTTCTAGTGGTGTATTTTTGTAATTTTTTATTGTTTCATTAATATATCAGTTTGATATTTACCAAACAGTCTTCTTAAAGACTAATTTTCGTGTGTTTATAGTTTCTTTTATCATATTATTTCTTATATACTTTTGCATCTATATTTCTTTTGTAATATGTCTAATTCATATTATGGTGTACCGATGTGCAATTCATGGAAAAAACGTACTCCAGATTTACATTTTTTTCAATTTCCAACCGATAATTCTAAAGTACAAATAAAAAATCATTTTGAAAATACGAATTGCTCAGTCGTAAAAAAGTGTGGATAGACGTATTGATAATTGGAAAAAAAGAGTGAGCCCTTTTATAGAAGTGGGCTCCTTACATTTTGACGAAGAAAGTTTTACTTCTAGAGGTAAGTGTGTACAAATATTGTGCAAAACAAAATATTTCATTATGTAGAGTCCAATCTTTTGATATGCCAATTATTTATAGAAACAAGATCCAGTAACCGTAAATTTCTAAAGAAAAACACAATACCGACATTAAATTTACCAGTAATGTAGAAGATCCTGGCCCATCTAATCGACAAAATCGACCAATTATTGAGCACTGTCCACAAAAACTAACTTTATGTAATTTTGTAAATGACGATAAATCTCTTAACAATCTGACAGGGATATGTAGTGCAAAATTTACTCAAGTCGACATCGGTGCACAACAATATGAATTAGACATATTGCAAAAGAAATATAGATGCAAAGGTATATAAGAAATAATATGATAAAAGAAACTATAAACACACGAAAATTAAAGACTGTTTGGTAAATATCAAACTGATATATTAATGAAACAATAAAAAATTACGAAAATACACCACTAGAACTTAAAATAAAATAAGAAAAATGAAAAAAATGCAGTTACACGTACGTTGTAAACATAGGTTATAAATCTGAATGTCTCTCGCAGGGTTTCTAAAATTCGCCACCAGAGTGCGTATTGCTGGGCTGGAAATCCCTATAACTTCCAGTACCCTTGCATCAAGTAGTTCCTATTTTCACCATCTATCTGTTCCATCACATATCATCGGTAACGTCATTATCAAATTGCAACGAATTTCACTGATGAATTTGTCGATGAATAAAAGAACTTGCCTGTGATTGTGATGTCATGCAGCGGATATGATAAATTAGATCGGACTGGATTGCTTACCGAAAGAAAACGACTATACAATGACAAGTCTTATGAGATACATTGATTCTTAATCTGAGGTGAAATGACTTGGCTGTATGCTAGTTCCAATATGACTACCTATGTATACGTGTTTGGTT
Source organism: Ophonus ardosiacus (assembly GCA_943142095.1). NCBI lineage: Eukaryota > Metazoa > Arthropoda > Insecta > Coleoptera > Carabidae > Ophonus > Ophonus ardosiacus. The sequence goes on along the minus strand of OW964833.1, from coordinate 41,847,644 downwards.
TATGCACAGCTCATGATCTCTATGGTCACCCCAACCACCGTTGCCTTTACGTAACTTGTGCTTCTTATTGTTGGTGGTGAATGTTAACGTCAAGTAACTTGGATATAAATGTCTGTTTGCCACTTTCAGCACCTGCTGGACTTTTGATATCATTGTCGTTGATGCACAATTGGATTTCTTATGATGTACTCCACTAGAATGTAATAAAATATAAGTTGGGACTTGTAAAAGCCAGCGCAAACAAAAGGAAAATTGTGCTGTTAATCAAACTCCAAATAAGGATTTTAAAGGTTGGACCCGCCGAAGATCAAAAATTATTTTTTATCCTACACGTATTGAAATTTTTTTTTTTATCCTACACCCCTATGTTCACCCCTAATCGCCTCCATCCGGTATAGAATGTTCTATTGAAATTATTTATATACAAATTAGTCCCTTTTGTCCTGCATTTTTTGTAATACTTTACCCAAGTTGAAAGTATAGTAAATATATACATATGTATACCGGGTGTCTACTACTATTTTTTTTCATTTTGCTGTAGTTTCTGACCTATTAATTTGAGAAAAAAAGTTGTTCAGAATTAAAAACTACACAATATGGGACTAAAATTAATCACAATTTCTTTTTATTTTACGAAAAAAACGCAAATTAAAATTAGCAATTTACAGCATATTTCAGAATGCCATTGAAGTTTTATTTGACATTTAACTTTTGACATACGATTCATGAATCATTTTGAATGAAGGAGACAATGTTTCGTTTGAATTAATAACATTATTCTGGACTTCCATTGTCTATATTTGAATAAAGTTATTACACAACGTTTCGATTGTTGAAGTATCTACAATCGTCTTCAGGTGAATATTGTTCGCTCCTAGCTGAAACAAGCCGATAATTTATTACCCCAATAGTTATTACCACAAACCATAAACCACTTTCTTGAGCCTTTGTTCATCAAACGGCGGTCAATTGTAAATGGAGTGTTGAACAAGGATTGTATTCAGTTCGTTTTGATATACGCGTTTGTAAATTTTTAAGAGAATTTTTTGAAATTATTTTGAAATGTATTTACAGCTAGGTATTATCATTGAATAGGTATAATTAAGAATTACCTGGAAAGACGTTTTCGGCTAATGACATTGTTTTCGGGTTTGGCCATCATCATAATTTCTAGGAATTATTTAATCTACTATTTATTTAAGTCACCCTTGATTGAATTTCGTTCCTTTATAATCCGGGTTTTTTTTCGTCTTAACTCAGTTTACATGTAACATTAGTTAGCAGCGGTTGTAAGTGAAATTTTAAATATGGAAATGTGGAGGCCCTGGGATGTCGACAATGCTTCTGCCAGTGTTAGTGACGAAGTCAATACCTGTGACACCGATGCCGGCGTTGTGCAAAGTGATGAAGACACAAATTGTTTTAAATATTTCATCAACGAACAAACGCAGCAAGTTATATTAAATGTGTATAATCATTTTGTAGAAGTGGGTGAAACGAATGCTCTGAAAAGAACTTCGATTGCGACAAAAACGTCTCTCGCATCCGTTCGTCGCATTGTAAAACGAGGAGTTCCAGTTAAAAAACGGAAGAGGACTACTTCTGTACTTTCAAAAATTGGTAATTTTGAAAAAGAAGTCATTGAGAGACTAATTTATGAAGAATATGCCAACAATAGAGTCCTAACACTGTCTGAACTTCTCGTCAAATTGAAAGATACTATAAATTTTCCCTATGGAAGAACTTCATTGTATTTATGTTTAAAATCAATGGGATTTTGTTATAAGAAGCTAGACAAGAGATTATATATCATGGAATCTGATAGAATAAAAACATTACGAAATGAATATCTAGTCCAGTGTGAAGGAAAGTTGCCATTATTTGATTATTTTATGACGAGTATAACTGTATACTTGTAATAATGTCATTTTCCCTTACTTATGCAGATTTCGAATACGTCCCTGTTCCACACTACCTGAGGATTTTCTATTTGTTTGTGGTAATATCTATTGGGGTAATAAAATATCAGCTTGTTTCAGCTAGGAGCGAACAGACTATACTTTCTTTTTGTGTTCAATTATACTTTTAATAATTAAATAAAAAAATTAAACATCAGTAATTCAATGGTACTCTGTAAATTGAGAATTTTAGTTTGCTTTTTTTTCGTAAAATAAAATGAAATTGTGATTTAATTTTAGTCTCATTTTGTGAAGTTTTTAATTCTGAACAACTTTTTTATTTACAATTTTTCTCTAAATTCAATAGGCCAGAATTACCACCCGGTATACATTGAATAGTTCATAACAATATTCATGCTTAGTAAATAAGGAAAAAGTATTATTACCATTCTCCAATATGAAAAACTCTAGGTCCTCTGACAACCATTGCGTGCAATTTACGAGTTAAGCAGGTTTGCGAAATGTGCTGCAACGACCAGTCCCAGTTGTAGTCATCGTACTTACAGAAGTACTCAGCACACCTCATTATCTCAAACCATGTACTTCGGTTGAATGCCATTCCCATATTGTGCTTACTACTAATCCAAGGTGTTATTTCAACCTAAAATAAACATTACTACTTACATTTCTCATCAACCAGAAAAGGAATGCAATTAAACTGCAAAGTTTTTTCCTGTACTCTTATTAATACATAGGTAGTACAAATTGTCTACACAAAAATTTTGTTAGAATAAAAAAAAAAAAAAAAATACATTTCATATTTGCACATTAATTTTCAATTTATGCACACTAATATTTATTTTATTCTACTCCAGAAAATTAAAAATGTAGAATTTAGCAAAAGTAAATATCTGTTTTATTTAATTTATAATAACACTTATTCCAAAAAATTTCAGAGGTATACAGTAGGCCCGCCGTATTCGCGGTTCGGCAAAGCGCTTGTTAAGCCGTGTACAGACCAAGTTCGCGAGTAGCTCGCGAACAGCTCACAAACAGCTCGCGAACCTCTGCAGAAGTCGGTGTGTACCAGAGATCGCGAGCAGTTCGTGTTTGGGTTCGAGTTCGGCCAAAGTTCGCTACATGAGCGGTAACTTCAAAGAAAGTGTTAGCGAACAGCAGTTCTAGAGTGGACATTCATGGGTGATGATCGATCTTAAAAGTGTAGTTAGCTCTTTTAACAATGGAGTGGAGTGAAGAGAAAATTATTAATTTAATCGAACAATATGAAGTGCATCCTATTTTAAGGAATCCAAAAAATCCTCATCACAAAAAGCGGAATATGAAGAAAGACTCGCTTCAAGAAATTAGTGCAGCTCTAAATATGCCACAGTTTGCAAATAAATTTTTTCTCCACCACCTTCTTTTACGGGTTCTTTCTACTTTCTTCTTTTTCAATGCTGTTATAATTAAGAAACTTGCACAAGCAACAATATTTTCTTCCTCGCTTGACGACGTGGACATTGTTTCTATATATTTTAAAATAATGAAAATGCAGGACGCGTAGCATTATAGCGAACTTCTGACGAACTGCCTTCAAACTATATGACGAACTGGAGTCTCGATTCGAAAACAGTGGTGTGGACGTTGAGCTCTCGAACAGTTCGCGAGCAGCTCGCGAACTGTTCGTGAAAGCTGATTTTGGTCTGTACGCGACTTTATAGTCGCGCGTTGTTTGAAATATGTGAAGCTTCGTACAGATCTGAACATTGAGTCGAACGACAAACAGAACACCAAGCAGAACGGTGAACGAAACATGAGTTTGGACGGGGAAACGAATGCGTCTGCAAACAAATTTGTGTTCGCGATCGTGCGCTCGGTCGTTCCCATTAATTGTCGGTTTTTTTTCTAAACAACAAAAGAAAAGTGCGCGAATGAGTTCGCAGGTTTGGACGGGACGAAAAGCACAACGGTGAACTTGTGGACAACGCAACGTTTATTCCTGTTTTATTGCAATTTTGATTATTACTATTATTATTCTTTATTATTTAAGTATAATCGGATAGGAACATATAGTACGAATGTAACATGTAAATTTTTTAGGTGCATATACTCAACGCCCGAATATTCAAAAGCAGAATATACTTACACATAATCATTCAAATCCCGAACCAACCACCGAAAATATAACCAAAAAAGAGCTCCGCTTGGCCACGCCCACGTACTAGGTTTTTAAATGATTCTGTGCATGCATATTCTGGCTTTGAATATTCTGGTTTTGAAAATTCGGGCGTTAAAGACTTTCCCTTGTTTTTATTAATATGTATAAAGAACATGAAAAATGATTTTTTAAATGAAAGAATCATAAAATTTGCAAGTGCCCTATTAAAGATTGTATTTATTTAAAAGCATAAAAATGTTTTCATAATAATTTTACATAAATAATGTATAACAGAACAACTTTTGTTTCCTGGTTCAATTTTGCAAAAATGTGAGGCTTAACAAGTGGTTGGCTAACACCCGCGATTTTCGGTATCCACGAAAGACCATGGAAACGAACTCCCGCAAATACGGCGGGCCTACTGTTTATTAGGAATAAAATGTAGTCCCCGAGGTAGTTCGCAAAGGAAGGAAATTTGTTTGATTAACAGTAGTAATATTCATATTTAAGTAATTGTTTCTCGCTTAAATGACTAAATTTTTATCTGAAAAGTTATTAAATAATATAAAGTACATTTGGTAAAAATAAATTTATATTTAAATTAAATTATGCTGTTAATAAATCTGTGCTACGCAAATTTACTATAGCGTTGTCAGTCCTTCTACATATATACAGGGTGTTTCACAACTTGAGGTATATTCATTAAAGGCATATAGTATTGACGAAAATGAATAAAAAAAAGCTTAATCACCGTAGGTCTGATCTTCAAATGTTTCCGAATAGGAGGCCATTTTGTATTAAAATCGAACAAAAACTGACAAAGATAGCGATCGAATTTTTTTTGTCTATGCCAATAAATAGACTTTAAAAATACAATAAAATTTTATATGAAATATTTTTCTCAATTTCTAATAGTTAAGAAGTTATTTGAAAATTAAATACTGCTCAAGGTCGCTACATTTTACTAAGTACAATTATTTAATTTTTTTGAAAAGCAAAAGCACATCTATAAGGCGACTTCTTAAGGGTAAACAAAAAATCTCATTTAATCAAAGTCGTAACTCATAGCTTTCGAGATAGCAGAGGTAAACCCCGAGTAGAAACTTAATTTTTTACTGCTTTATATCTCGGAAACTATTGAAGATCGGACCCATGTTGAATTATCTTTTTTGTACTCCTTTTGGTCTGTACTATATGCCCTTATGTTATGAAACACTTGTATACTATTTAATCGGTTAAAAATTAGATAAAAGTTGTCCTGCTAGGTGACGATCTATTGTTTATCCGGAAGAAATGCATAGGTTACTAGATGTAAATTTTGCAGTTTTTTTTTATTTTTGTAAATATCTGCCAAGTATGAAATAATAATGGATTTTGATGTGCACTTCTTAAAAATACTTTTTTGTGCTCTTTCGAATGACAGTGCTAATAGGGAAACTTTTGTCTAATTTAACCGACTTCATATAGTTCTTGAGATTCTCATGTTGGACACATTCTTCTGGATACCTGTATAAATAAAGGTGTGTTCCTAAAGATATTAAAAGCGAATCAAAAAATAAAATGCTCTACAAATATTTTATATTATTTTAATTTATGATAAGCGTGTATTTTATATGCTGCTATGTTATTTACAATGTAGTGACGATGATATAAATGAGCAAATAAAATAAAGCATATTTAAATGTCACTTAGCAATTTTTGATTAACTCAACTTAAAATTAATATAGATTTTGTACTTTAAATTTACAATTTCTACGTTATCGAAATCTCAATGCAGTTCAAGTGCTTACAATAAATCGATGGATCCGGAATAATAAATTCAGGAGCTATTTACAACTATAGAGAATTTCATCTGCGCATAGTTAAATAATTAATAAAATTATTAAAACTTCTATATGTAATCTACCGGATGTCTGCTTTTTATGTAAAATTTTCATGTGGCTGTAATTTATTCCAAAAAAGTCAGAATGGGGGATTCCATGATTTTTTTATTTTTTTGTTTGTTATAGTATTTTTAAATTCAGAAACTCTCTAATTTTTCTTTTTTAAAATTCGGCTACTTCTGGAAGAAAAAAATGACAAATATTTGGTATCCAGAGTTTCCCGCCTTACGACGTAAGCGAACCCAGTGGTGGAGAGCAATGACATTATATCGTGCTTTCTCTCTCAGCAGCTGCTGTCTTGGCTGTTGTTATCAGAGGTTCTAAACCATTTGTCAATGTTACGCGGCTGTTAAATTTGTAAATTTCATTTTGTTCTTATTTTCTTTTACTTATCTTAAATTTAGTATATTGTACTTATAGTTTATTAACATTTAAGTATTTATAAAAATAATAGCGTGTAGCCGCATAACCACCATAACCAAATACTCCAGTGGAACAGTCTGGCAGTCACTGGTTTGATGATGGGAACGTCTACTTACAGCCGGAAAAATCCGCGCGTTTTGAAAGTGTGTTATATTTTAGCATTTATAAAAAAAGTGATAAAACACATAGAAAAGAAATTTGTGTCAATAACACAAGTTATACGGGAAGAAATAACTATGTATATAATTTATATAAAAATTCGATATGAATGGAATCCCCTATTACTGCATCTAATAAATCCAAAATTGTTGTTTACATGCGTTTCGTTCGCGAGAGAGAAGCAAAATAAAAGTTATAATTTTTGCTATTTATAGGCTGACGTAAGAAATAGAACAAAAATTTTAAACAGTTTTATTGTTTGAGTTTGACCGACAACTGACAAAGTTTCAATATTGATTAATTTCATTAAATTATTTATCAGTAATCAAGGATATATTTACCATCTAAGAAAAATAATTAATTAAAGATTAATTTCATGAAATCAATAATTATGAAACCTTAATGACAGATGTTATCTGTCAAACTCAAATAAAATAACTGTTTAACATTTTTGTTCTATTTCTCATTTCTCCTGTAAATCGCTAAAAATTACAACTTTTCGCAGGCTCCACTCCTGGTGGTGCCCTTCCGTCAATCCCTTTAAGTTTCAGCTTTGCAACCAAAGCTGTTTTTTGGCGATACACTGGTTCAAAAACGGTTTGAACCAAAACGTCATCAATTTTGAACCAGTTGCATAAACGACGTCATAAGTCCGTACTACGCTAAAATGAAATGTTTGAACCACGGACATTTGTCATTTTAAGTTTCTAACCTTAAAAATTAAAATGAACTGCTGTAATAGTAACATCAGACTAAGTATGTTTTATTTTTATTTTATTTGTATTTAACGGCAAATTATTTTCCATTTCAACATTTACTAGTTTATTCGGTTTATTAATGATCATTTTGGTACCTTAAATAATATTAACCTAAAAACAAACTGTTTTGAACCGGCTGACAAAACGGTTTGAACACGGTTTAACCGCTTGCATCAGTGACGTCACCGTTGCAACGCTAAAATGTAATGGTTTGAACCGGGTTAAACCGTTTTTGAACCAGTGTATCGCCAAAAAACACCTCACTTCCCCCGGAACCCAAAAGCTTTGGTTTCCATTTTGTGTCTCTCGCGAAATAAACGCACGTTAACAATAATTTTAGTTTTATTAGAAGCAGTTTTAGTTCTAAACATTTTTTGTATTTACACTTTTGCTCTAAAATGAATAGGGCAGAAATTACAGCCATATGAAAATTTTACCATTGTATTTCCAATGGTCCATAAAAAAGCAGGCACCTGGCACGCCTACGTAGTTTTAAAGCCCAATTTTTTTCAAACTTAACGCATCGACTAGCAATTTCGAGCTATCTATTATTATAACGAGTGTTCTAGAAGTCTACGTCATCGTTGGCTAGGTGGTGAAACGCACGTCATTGTTTGACATAAATCAAATTCAACTTAAAGTAAAACAGAAATTTATTTTTGAACTGTCTCACAGTAAAATGTTTACTCATGAACACTTTCAGCATGTACTGTACTAGAACTTTAATATAATACTGTGTTGTTCTAAGGGATACAATTTCCTCATTTTGAATGACGTTTGACGTTTTGTGTAAGGTTAAATTGTATTAATAAAGAATAAAGGGAGTGTCTACTGCAATGTCCAGACCCAGACAGCCGCAAAAAAAATTAGTGAACTGTCGCACATGCGCAGAGCGGTCACTTCTCGAACAGAACCTAAAAACCGCTGTCTACCAATTATGAATTGTGAGTTAGGTATTATTATAGTTTGTCTTTTTTAAAAGAACCCAACCAAAACAATACCTAACTGACAATTCCTAATGGGTAGACAGTGGCTTTTAGGTAGATTCGAGAAATGGCCGCTAGATTCCGTCGGGTCCAAGTGCGACAGTTCACAATTTTTTTTGCGGCTCTGTCTGGACAGTACAGTAGACACTTCCAACAATAAAGACAGACATGCGTTTCATAACCCACAGCGAATCAGGACGTAAAGACTTATTGAACACAAGATATCTCCGACATGGTTAATTTGCGATCCCAATTAATGAAGTATTTTGACTTGTATTTTACACTCCTAAATAGGCTATTCCACGATATTTTTTTTATTTTTGTATCTTGAACTACATAAGTATGTAAGACAATATATGAAAGTCCGAGTTTAAAATTCCTCCAAATAAGCGAGATATTAAGGTATGAATTTTAAATTTCATTTGTGACGTAGGTAATGTGGGTATACCAGAAGTAAACAAACAGTGGTTCAGAGACTTGAAAAAATGTTGAGCAAATTACAAAATAATGTATATTTGAATTGTAATATTATATTTTATTACTAGGGAAAGAAAATATATGATTGCAATTAATTTATTTTACTTTTTTCTTATTTTACAAAAACATTTTGACATTCTCGAAGTTGGTAGCGCACAGCGCATGGTTGGTGACACGATTTCAAACAAATTTCAAAGGAGTGCAGCAGATAGATCAACAAACATGCAAAGACCAGAAAATCACCCGAACATATCCGACACACCCGAATAATGGGGTCATACCATATTTTCCAATTTATTTTTTTCCTGAAAGTATACTTAAAACCACTTACAGAAATTTATATTTATGTCACATAAGTTTCTAGTTTTACAGAAATAATTTTTTAAAGTTTATATTAAATTTCAAATGACGTCATGGGTTTGCGACCGTGACCGTAGTCCCTCCTATCGAATAAAAATGGAACTACGTTTGACGTTTATGCTATTTTACTTGAAAGCAAACGTGACAGCAAGTTATTTTGTAATCGTGCTTTTGTTTTATTGTATATTGAATAATTTGATTATGGAAATTAATTTTGAAGAAGCGAATTCAAATAATTTGCAGAAAACTATATTATACAACCATGGTAATATCTAAATCACACATAATTTGTATTTATTTATATTTATTAGAACATTTCGTTATTTGTACTTACATTTAAACAAAAACAACTTGTTGCAAAGACATTTACTTTGAAAATGTTTGTTATGTTCGAAAAATGTGACAGCTCTGCGCTGCGCTGACATTCATGTACAGTACGTGCACGAGTACATGTGTTCGTGACTATCATTGTATGTGTGTATATAAACCCATGACGTCACAAAATAAGACTCAAAATGTTTAGAAAGAAAATCATGAATGAAAAGTATAAGAATATTAAATATTTTTCATGTACATATGTATAAAATGTTGTAATTCTTTTAATTATATAAAAAAAATCAATATATTTTTCTTTGGTATGACCCCATTATATTCTTAGTTGTAGCGAAGTGAGAGAGGAGCTCCATACAGTCGGTGTTCAAACTTAAATCATATTTGCTTAAACACCCGTGCACATGTCTTACGTCATCAAATGTAGAACTACCCGTATTTTTTAGAGGGAGTAATTAAAAAAAAAAAAAATAGTTGGTATTTTTCTTATCGTTCAACTGTTATCTTTCATATTTTCGATAAACTTTTACTCTTTTCGATTACGGTGGAATAGCCTATTGTCCTAATTTTTTTAATACCTCTACAGGGTGTTTCAAAACATGTGTCGGAAAATAAAGGATGGGATTGGTTGGCTAATTATAAGAAAAAAGTTCCTATTAACATGGTTCCGCAAACGCACCGTTTTCGAGATACAGGGTGTAAAAATTATTATTATTATTATTATTATTATTATTATTATTATTATTATTATTATTATTATTATGTTTTTATCAACAACAAAACATGTTGCTACTTTTTTTCATGTTTTCCATCATAAAATGCCGTATTTCTCTAAAACGGTTTACGTTAGAGCTTTTGAATAGGAGTACCTTTTTTGTGTAGAAAATATTGGTGGTTCACAATGTGATGCCAATTTCCCAAGTGTCATAGAAATTAGGGCCATAAAAACCTCACGCAACCCTACAATCTCCGTCAATGGCACATGAAAAAAATTGAATAAGCGCTTAAAAAGTAGCTAATATTAATGCTAAGATGTGTACAAAAGCTGAGTTTTGTATCTCAAACGGTTCCTGATATATCGTCAAAAAATAAAAAATAAATATTTTTTTTTTACACCCCGTATCTCGAAAACGGTGCGTTTGCGGAACCATGTTAATAGGAACTTTTTTCTTATAATTAGCCAACCAATCCCACCATTTATTTTCCGACACATGTTTTGAAACACCCTGTATACTGTCCAACCAAACATCTCTAACTAAAGTAGCCTCCAAAAATTATCGCTTCCTAGCAATGTTGTGGAAGTAATACAAAAAGTAGCTTGAAGATCAGCATTTGGGTATCTTCTTATTAAAGCATCTATTATATTAAAAATTGTAGTATCGAAAATGAATTATTCGTTTGCATTCTACGTGACATGCAATACCATGTTATAATATACCTTCTGTGAGCTCTGATACAAGGATGGTAGAATCTGGAAGCTCCATGCTGGTGGAATTTGCCCGGCATTAATTACTTGATGCTGTCTTATTGCGCGTAATGCCTCTTTCTGTAACCGCAACCGCCACTTTCATTATATTACTACTCTTATCTACTCAATTCGACTACTCAAACGTAACATACCAAAAGGCAAACTAAGCTTCATTCGCTAACTGCAAAGATGTTTTCCAAATTCTACTTCTTACTATGCTACGGATCGAAATACCTAATTGTAATTCAAATCAAACTTGCTCTTCAATACATGCACAATGTAATGTATGATTCTTCAGCAGAAGCTGTGATCAAATACTTATGTATTAAAAAAAAAAAAAATGGAAGTAAAAATGAAATACCTTTTCGCCGAGTGGATAATTAATGAGATTTGAAAATTGAAAGGGATTGGATATTATTCCGATTTTTTTTTTATTAAATATACAGGTGTTCATTTTAAATGGGCCACCATTGCTATTACGAGAACTATAAGAGCTACGGGGTATTCCACCATAACAAAAAAAAATTTAAAAATTCAATTTAACATAAAGTATGGCTCAATAAATAATAGTTAAAACAATGAAAACATTTTTTAAATAATTACTTTACGAGATATTTCACATTTGCTAAAAGGGAAAATTGACGTCATACAGTTGTTATCCTTCTCTCGCAGCGTACTCAGAGCAGTGTGTGTGAGAAAGACAAGTATAGGGGAAATGTGACGTTACACTGATTTCTCGAAAATAAAATACTGTTAAACCAGGAACAATTAAGATTTTTTAATACTATGAATTGCTTCAAAACTGAATGAAGTTTTATTTAAAATAATAAAAAAAATTAAGTGGAATACCCCAAAGCAAAATATTTTTCGACCAGTGGTTCTCAAAATATGGGACCCAACTTTTTTATTTCAAATGAGAACATATGTTTTTTATTTCCTCATTCGCTAGAGAATTTAATTCTGAATTCAGTGATATAATACTTTTATACCTTTATTTGAGAAAAATGCATATGTATTTTTATATTAATAAACTAATATTAGGAGCAAAGTTTTGTGCTGATTGTTGATTTAAAATGTTTGTTTGAAAAATTTGTAATTATATTATCAACAAACATTTTAATTCAACAATCAGTTTTATCTTTCATTTTACGATACATTAATTTGTACAATTTTAAAATGTGGGAATAAATATTAAAATGGCATTACATACATCATTATTGAAAATGGATAATTGTTCAGACGAAAAAAATTACAAATTATTAAGTAGTATTATTTTGATGCAAATTATATTTTATAAATTCTGACACTGACAGTATAAAACTATTCCATTTAAAAAATCAAAGATGATATTGAGTCCGCCGAAACCGTGACATATAAGTTCGCCCCCAAATTTGCAATTTAAACTAAGTCCAAAATTAATAAGACGATCGTAATCCGCTGTATTTAAATAGAAAAATATTTTTTTCTACTCCCGTACGTGAAGTGAGCACTTCACGTATCAATTTTTATGTGTAAAGTTTGATTTTTTGTACACAGTGCGTGAAGTAACACTTCACGCACAGTTCATTATTTTACTTAATACAAAATGAATTGTATTTTAATAAAATAAAGCTGTTAAACCCCTGTAACGTTGGTAACCATGGTTACACAAGTCGATAATACAGAGGCTTTACGTTAAAAGAATGACAATGTCAAGAAAAAATTATATTTTATTGAAAGATCGTAGAAAAAGTATAGTATGTAACACGTGTGTGAAGCCTATTTTACATTCGGGTGGTTTGTATCTCCACCCTCATATAAAAATTTAAGCTTCACACACTTGCCACATAATATACTATTTTACATCGATAGCTAGGTACCAAACAAAATAAATAGTTGCCGTGTTGCATAAATCAATGCATACAATACTGAATACTGAAAATAAAAATGCCTTTTTTTTCAGCAACAGAAAATAATGCCTCAAATTTACAATTTTATATCCACTTGACGAAAATTCCGCGTGTAAGCGAGCGTACACAAACTTTACTTATGCGTTTAGTTTTATCTGTTTTTATCAGTTTCATGCGAATCAGCCGAATTCATGCCAAATGCGATTACTAAAATGAAAATAAATTGTTCCTGTAAAAGTGTATGTAAATTATGCACAAATACAAAATGAACACTATCCAAAAGCAATTATTTCTTGTTAATTAAACATTTGAAAAAAAAACGGTCACGATATTTTTTAGTTACATTATTTCACAAACGTTTTGTCGGTAATATAATTTTTTTATAATCCGACAAGTTTCAGTCCCATGTGTAATGGGGAAGTTTAGCATGGCAAAAATTCTACATAACATACTATTTTCTCACAAATATAACACAAATGACTGCTGAAATTGAAATTAAAAATTAAAATTATTGGTCCATTTATTTATAATTAATATTTTTTGGGTAAACTTTAAGTACGTCACAAGTCAGTTACGCGCAAACTCAAACAGAACGGTGAAATCGAACCATTTGAACGTAGGTCGTAACAAAGCGTAAAAGCGCTTCAAAGGTAACCGCAACCGCGTACGTCAGTGTATAAGCCGACATACGTTGCGCCAAGCCTCTACCGACGTCATCACAGCTTAAAATTGGCTTTTCCGGAAAATCTGGGCATTTTTGAAAAAAATAAAACATGTTACATCGTTTTTCAAGTCATTTCCCACGGAATAAAAAAATAAAAAAAAAAAATCGCTAAACTTCCCCATTATTGTATTTACGATTTCGATACAAAAAAATATAGCTAAAATGTATGGCGTACAATACTAGGATGTATTGTAAAATAAAAAGTCGGATTTATACGAAAAAGATATTAGTACAAAAACGTTGAAACGTATAAAAAAAATATGTTTCATAATAAAAAAAAAATATCATTACACTTATCTTTATTTTGTACGCTTCGACTTTACTGTACATACTAATAGTTTTTGTATCTTTTTTTGTAAAAAAAAAAAGAACACTTCACTTTTCATCGTTTTTATATTTAAGCAACAAAACCTGATTTTCCATGTTAATCTCTTATGTACCCGGTATGTATACGTGTATATCTATAATTTATAGAACGAACTTTCCATTGGGCTTTTCTCGGCTTCCTTTTTTTCAGATAAACTTTTTTTGGATTAACTTTGTTAAATTAAAATATACTTATACGTATGTACATACGGAAAACATAATATTACTAAACTGTAATAATATTGATGAAATAACACATTTTATCAATTAGTCTAAATAATAATAAAAATAATTCTGAATATGGTGAACCAAAAATAATTCTAACTTGTGATGACATTTTTGCAACGTGAAAATTTTTAACTCTTGATGACATGTTATAAAAACGAAAATAAAAAATCAATTCATAATGAAATCGAACCCGTCACCTGTTTACTTCCGTAATAAATAAAACGCCCTTCCCATAGACACATTATTAATATTTTAACTATAAAGTAGTTTTAAATTACAGTAACATGCAAATATTTAATCAATGACATCAAAAATCAATAAATTGTTATTTTTAGTTTGACAACAAATATCATTTTCGGTAAAAATTTTATATTGACATATTGTGAATCCAATTTTATATTGAAATATTATTTACAAATATATGAATATAGCAATTATTTATTTGTATTTTGATTATAGATTTGTTAGCTTCGTTACTTCAACAACAATAGGCAGTTTACAGTTTAAGAATAAGAAGAAAAAGACGCAAACTGAGAGGAATGGAGAAAAGTGATTCAACAAGCCATGACCCTACAAGGCCATATATATATATATATATATATATATATATATATATATATATATATATATATATATATATATATTTAACGCGGTACTATAACTAGTCAAAATATAACTATATAATTGAAAATATACATAATTCGTTCGCAAACTACAAGCGATTGAGAGTTTGTGTGACGTTTCATATCCTAAGCAATTTCATTGGTTACCTGACTTTAAAAACGAAACGCGCGCTCGATGCCCAAGCTTTTATTTATCGATATATAATATGCATTAATATTAATTTCATCAATCCATTTTTTTATTCAGATCTTAAAAGTAGATGAAATCTACTGCACCGTTTCTAATTCCAGCGTTTTACTCATTAGACTTTCATCGGTTCCATCGTACTTGAGAGCCGATGAATCAAATGGATTGGTGGTGGGAGAAATAATATGTTTTCTTGTCATAGTTGTTTAGATACAATTATGATTATTAGTGGAATTTAAAAATATTAAAGGTACAATATGGAATTTACTATTGAAGTGGATGATGTATTTATATTTGCATGATTAATTATGTGTCAAAATTGGTTGAATTTCATTTTAAAATAAGCTGAAATTTAGCGCTAAATTTTTTTGATGAATAAAAAACTTACCTAACATATTAAGACACAAACCAAATTCTAAATTTTAAAAATTCATATCTCTTTTAAGTCGCGTTTGCATTACAATTCCAAGTTGTTCATGCTGTTCTTACAGAAAAATAAAATAAAAATTTTACCCTCAATAAAATCAAACAGAATTTTTGTACCGCAGAGTAACGAAATTGACAAACCTATTAAATACGTATTTTGTCACAAATTTACAGAATTAATACTTAAGATAAAATTAAAAAAGATAAAACATATGCATCATATTTACATGCTTGAATGCACAAAATCAACAAACACATCCACTATACACCATAAAACAAACTAAAATATTTATAAAAAGAACATACCTTTTTGGAGTCTCCATAATAATTATAAGTCTTTAAATATGTGCCTAAGGACAAAATATTACACTTTTCACACATTTCTTTGCTGGTCTTTTCCATAAGTTTCAACACGTGAAGGAAATCCTCGGCTACGTAATGGTCTTCTTCAAGAAATACAACAATCCCTAACACAAATCAAAAATAATCAAAAATTCTAACCATTTTCACTCATTCCCTTATATTTACTTTCATATGCGCATTTGAATGTCAGTAGTTACAAATAATTAATTAAAATCAAAAACCACCTGTTGCAAGCTTAGCGTCACTTTAAAAATTGTACGTTATGTTGGTTTTTCACATAATATATATATATATATATATATATATATATATATATATATATATATATATATATACACGCATTTGTGTGTGTGTGTGTGTGTGTGCGTGCGTGTGTGTGTGTGAGACTACCATTGTCTGTATGTATGTATGAAAGTATGACGTCACATAATCAGATCCATGAATGTTTATGAAGAAAATAATGAATGAAAAGCATAATCATTTTAAATATGTTTTATGAATACATGCGCAATAAAAGATATTTTTTTAAAATTTATGATGAATTTATTTTAATTTTATTTTGTACTGATTGAAAATAAAAGTTTGTTCCAAAAAGCGATTTCGGACTAGCAGTCAAAGGTTCAGTTTGAAGTTTGTTGGAACGCTACTTTAATTGATGAGAGCCAACAAAGTATCTGACATCTGGTGGCGAAATTCAAAATGCGAGTCGTGGGGAAAACATTGCAGCATGTGAATTGTACTAGCATAGGAACCAAGCAAAAATGAGAGAAATGTCTATCAAATGTAAGCAATATTGCTCTGTACCGCAGTGCAATAATTACGTTAGTGCACAAATGTCAATTCAATACTTCCCAAAGGACAAAAAATGCGAAAAAATGGGTAATTGCGTTAAAAATAGGAAAGAAAGTGACACGGTATATGAATGTGTGTTCTGCTCATTTTCTGCCTTCGGATTATTATCAAGGTAAATCGTATAATAGTTTCAATACATTTTTTATAATATAAAAAATATTTACAGGAAAAAACCCAAATAAAAGATCTCTTTTGAAAAAGAATGCCTGTCCTACTAAAAAAAAAATTTCTTTTTAAATTAAAGACGAATAATACATTAAGGTAATAATACGTCACTTTTAATTTACAATATTCAACTGCTAGAATATTATATTTTTGGGAAATGCTAGAAATGCGTTATACAATTTTAAAACCAATTATTTTCATGCCTGATAAGAGAACAACACATTTTAAATACCTATTCCGAAATATTTTTTAAAAAATCAGAAATGTTAGAGTAGTGCTAGAGTGCACTGAAATTGATATTCAGAAATCAAAATGTTTGAGTTGCAAGATAAGATCATATTTTAATTATAAAAAAGACATACTTTAAAATATCTAATTGGAGTTACACCGGAAGGCGTTATATGTTTCGTAAGTTCTGCTTTTGGTGGCAGAACTTCTGATACGGCAATCGTTAGAGAATATTTTTTTTGTATTTCCTAGAACCATACATGGATGTAGTTATATAATAAATAATGATTTTCAAACCAATAAATTAAAAGTGTCTTTTCAAATAAAACATAAGTGCAAAAGTGTTTGCACTTCCACTGTTGTACATTGTTTTCAAGGCAAATGCGGATATTATGTGGAATCTCTTTTAAATTAAATGTTTGTAAACAAAGACCGGGAATCTCCACATTGTTTTCTTTATCAAATTGGAAACCACACATTATTATATGACCGCTAAAATATTAGAAATTTTCAATGTTACCTTACAAACTTTTCTACTAACTACTTTATCTTTAAATGTTGCTTCTCCTTCCACTATTGGCCTTACTGCACCATTTAAATATATGTAGATATCTCCAAGAGAGATAAACATCTTATTTTAATTAATTATTGCACGTAAATAAAGAGAACTAAATCAAAAATACGAGATTACTCCTATACCATCAATGTACAAAATACAATGTTTTCCCCACTACGAAGATGTCAATGCTGCCATCTATTGACGGTGGTTACCGCGGATACTACGCATGTGTCCGAGGGTCATCTAGCGGTATTTTTCTAAAGTTTTGTATAGGTGATTTTCCACATCTCATTTCAAAATATATAATAAACTGTGATTAATTAATAATTCTAATTTTTTTGTCCAGACTGTTGCTGTTAACACTGACATGATGGCTTTTTGAAATTAAAACTGAGAATTATTTCATTTCAGCACCTATATACGCAGAAAATCAACTGTGCATTGAAAACATCTCACTTTTTACTATCTCTCATTTTGTGCAATGGGTTATCTATCGTTGACTTCAATAGTTATTATTTAGGTTGGCACTGTTGCTAGTTTATTAAATCCCTAAAATCTGACGTTCATTGTTATTGATAGACAGCAGACAGTCTCGAATCTCCAAATGAATTAGAATCACGCTCTATATCTATAATTATTAACGTGTACGAAATAAATAAACAAAGAAATAAGAAATATTATGAACGTTCCAGGTAAACTTAAGTTTATTTCAGCTGGTATATACAGTCCAGCATTAAAAACCGTGGATACTTGCTAGTGTTCATGGAAACTTTTCGCTAGGAAATCCATTTCATTTATTATTTATATCTCTTTTCTGTAAAATACAGTGAAAACTCTAAATATGATTTATTACTTTTAGAATATTGTGCATACTTCAAAAGTAATATCAGTAGAAATATGAGCCATATTCTATTTTTGTATTTGGCAGAATCTAATGAAAATATCTAAATTTTCATTGCCGCCAGTTAAATATTTTTGAAGTTGCTGCATAGTTACAAGTCAAAAGACAACACAGATCTTTAAATTGCACATTATGAATATTTATAAATATGACTCCAATTCACAAAATACATACAGTTCAGTAGATATACACAGCAAAAGAAAAAATAAATTTAATATAAACAAACAATTTGTTTCAGGGTGTTAAAACAAATCGAAATTTAAGAGTGGAAAATTTTCTAATTGTCCTTCCTTGTCAAGTTATTGATAAAAATGTAAATAATAAATTTTAACGCACGATCGCTCGAACTAGTTGTTAAATGTGAATCACTTAGGTGACTATGGTGATATTAAATATTTATTAATGGGATCGCGTGGCCGTGTGCATATAGTGTCTGGTTGCCAATCTGGTGACCCGGGTTCGATCCCGGCCAGTGCGGACTTTTAATCGCACAAAAATGATCCCACACTAGCTGAGTGCCCGTGAGGTGACGTCTGGTAAGCGCCCACACGGTAAAAATATATCATCATTACCGGTGTCTATATGTAATGTAGATACTGGCACACCCAGTAATGGGTAATATGCCGTGATGATATATTTATTTATTTATAAAAATTTATTAATCGTTCTACAATTTTTAAATGAAAATTTACTGCTGGAATTGCTCCATGAAGTTGCATTAGCATCTAGATTAAATTGGAGGTTCCAGTAAGATGGCGCACCAGCACATTATAGAATACAAAATTTTCTAAATTAAAATTTCCTTGATAGGTGGATTGGTAGCAGTGGACCTATCCACAGCGTCTATGCTGCAGAGCATTCATGTTTCCATTATAAATCGTGCGAATGTCTTCTATGTGACAAGTCGAATACCGAGCAATAATATGCAAATAACTTTATTATAATCTCTTCTAAATTATAATTTCAGTAACAATATTTCAACTCTGTTTATAAGTCAAAATTCGATTTAGAAATAAATATCATTTTTTTCTATAATTGTCTTTGTTTACTTCTGGGTGTCAGTGGTCTAGACACTTAGAGTATTGACAATTAAGTCTACAAATTATTGCAAGTATACGTGTATTTGGTTATGGATGCCGTATGATACCCTTAAATTGACTGCAACACGTCTGTGGTGAGCGCGAAATCGCGCGCATTACGATGTACTTACTTTTTGTATTCGTTTTTTCCAAACCGGTGAAAAATTTGGAAAAAAAAATTAAATAAAAAAACTTTTTTAGTTCATTTACTACAACTTTGTCGCTGTACATTAGGGTCTATCTCGTAAAGACAAAAAGTATCTCGCTTAGTGTTTCTTGTGCTGCAAAATCCGTGTTCGTATACTAGTTCTTATTATTTTTCTTATCATTTTAGAAACAAATATGATATTTTGATTACATAAGCATGTTCTCAAAACATAAATAAATAATAATCTGAATAAATCAGAACGATATCTTCAATAACTACAAAGATATGAGCAGTTAAAGTTAAAAATTGGGAAGACATTTAATTGAGATGATTTTTTCGAGAAATGTTAATTTTTAAATGTTTGCATTGAGATAGAATATTCTGAATAACAGCATCGAATATGTCGGAAAATTTCCTATAAGCTCACGTAACTTTTAACTTTAAAGTAGCTGGGAAGGTTTCAATCTCCAACTAAAACTGTGCCGAAATCCTCCAATATGGCAGCGTTCAAATAGTCACAAAACGCTGTACTGAACTGGCCGCTGAACACTATCCAGTTATGTAAAGAAATCAGTAAATTATTATAAGAAATAACGGATTGTCAATATCACATTAAATAAATAATAATAAAATGTTAGAGCATTTCAACTTTATGGAAAGAGGTAAAAAAACTAACGTAGATAGATACTTTTGTTTTAAGGTAATACAATTGTTTTAAAACTTACATGAAACCAGGGCATCGAACCCGAACCCGAACCTGAACCGAATCAAAACCGGAACCAAACCGTAACATTTTAGGGAACCCAAACCGAGAACCGAACCTCAGAAATATTTTTAATTGAACCTGAGTCGTAACCGAACCGAGTATTAAAATTCAGGTTTTCAACTCCGGTTCAGGTTAATTTTTAGTTCGAAAAGTAAATACAGCCGATTATCGACGTCTTAGGCGTCTGCGTTGCTGTCTGGACTGACTTTTCGTGAAAATTGTGTTCGTTTCTTGTTACGTTTTGCCTAAATTCCGGCTCTTATTTTACATTATTTCGAACCTAAACCGCGAACAAAACCGCAAATTTTATTAATGCTGGAACCAGAACCGCACCCGAACCCATCTTTCAAAAAACAAATTAACCTGAACCTAAACCGAACCCAGTTTTTGGCGGGTTCGATGCCCTGCATGAAACTAATAAATATTTTACTACTTTATATTTTGTCACTACCCACAACTGATACTATCATCACAGATTACCTATACTATCGTAACCAGATGCGACACTCTCTGTCGGTACCTTTGAAGTTAGTGTCTCCAAAAATTTTTATTGGCGGCCATGTTTTTAATGAAATAATTTACTACCTCAAAATCCTACAAATATGAGGACAGTACAGCTTGGTTTGTAGCTGAGTTGGTTAGAGCGAGGGTTAGAGCAAACACCGAATCTATGTGAAGTCGCGAGTTCAAATCCGTATAAAGTTTCTATTTTTCAATATTTTTTTTTTTTTACTAAATAGTCATTAGATATCATTTTATTTAAATATATTACTAATATAAAAACAAAGAATTAAATAATACAATACCTATTATTTATAATAATATGTAAAAATCAACTGCTACACTATGCATTAAATGACTAAGAATCAATTAAGCCATTTCTTATTATTTCTTATAATAATAATAATAGTTTTTTTTCCTTTTATTGTATTAAAGTTCTTGTTTATAAACTTTCCTGTCAAGGATGGGTAAATTCAATTTCTTTAATTTACTTTACAATATTTTTAATGATATTAAATTGTATGGCTACAATTTCAAAATTTTGAAAAAAAAGTGTTCCATTTTATTTTCACGGAACTGACTTTTATATTTCATATTTATTTTGCAAACTATAACGGCAAACTAAGAACACGCCATTTTATTAACGAAATATGGCATGCGCAAACAACCTGCGCAGTTGAAAATTTGCCCCAACGAAATCGCCGAGTGTCGCATCTGTATACGGTAGTATAGATAATCTGTGCTATCATTATGTATTATTCATGTAATTACACTTGATTATCTAGTGTCAAATTTTAAAATGTAGAACATACATTCAAATGCGCCCAAGAAAGAGATATGAACTAGTAGTAAAATGAAATCTATAATTGTGCCGATACCAACGTGAGCATATGAGCAATATTATGATAATAAAAACATACCTGTGTGATTCCGCGTTACTTCGAGTTGGTTGAACACACGATTCGCTTTCCACCACCAATGATGCTTTGTTTGAGTAAATTTTGCCTCTCTGTAATGTCCGTATAAATCTGGGTACAAGGCGTTATTACATTTTCGTATCATAGCTCTAGAAATAATAATAAAAAAATATTAAATTGTCATTTATATGAATCCCTGGTTATTTGCACACACAACAGAGAAATTTAAACTAGTTAGTAAAATAGTTATTTACGTAATAAGTGTGTAAAGTATATGATATTTTGTCGGCTTTTAACTATATTCAGTATAGCCCAAATACTTTATTAATTTTAAATTTACAATTTTTGCTTTACATTTTTCTTATATATCATAAAGTATGAAACATACACAAACATCCAAGCCCCAGGTGGGAATCGAACCCACGACCCCAGGGTCCGAGCGGTGAAGGTCGCTTCGAGTGCTGCCAGAGACACACTGCCTCAACACGCTCGGCCACCGAGGCGGCTTAAGTGTGTAAAGTAGTAGTTTTTTGGTCGAGTGCGGAAATTAGCAAGAGATAAAAAATACTATTTACACATTAGTTGCATACAATATTTTTTCTATAACCGAAATGTTATTGCTTTTTCTCGTAATACTGAGTATGAGTGTACAAGCATCTTCAAATATTGTTAGTGTTAGTTGACAAGTAAATTAACAGTTGCCTAGCAACGTATTTACTTTTCACGCACTAGTGTTTCAAAAGTTACTCATCCACTATACAGGGTTAGTTAAAAGTATGGAGACGGCGAATTATTGTCCTTAATATTCATTTTAGGAAATTATGTTCAATACAAAAGTTTTTTAAGAAATTTTGATCTACATTTGAGAATACTTGAATTTTTTTATTCTACAATTGTTTTTGAGTTACGCTTGTCCGCGTAATTTTTTTAAATGGGAACATGTTAATTTTACTCTACTATTCGGTAGAGCGTTTTTTTCTCTTTACAACACTATGTTTGCTTTTTTGTTTTTCAATTTATTTTAATAACATTTTTACAAGGAAAAACACCGGTTCAAGTATTTACGAATAGTAGGTACATCTAAGATAGACAAAAGCGAACCGATAAACAAAGTCGAGCGATGTAATTTACTTAGTTATTAATTTGTTTTATTGGAAATAATTTTGTCTATCTTAGATGAACCTACTATTACTATTCGTAAATACTTGAACCGGTGTTTTTCCTTGTAAAAATGTTATTAAAATAACATACTGTTGTAAAGAGAAAAAACACTCTACCGAATAGTAGAGTAAAATTAATAGGTTTCCATTAAAAAAAAAAAATTACGCGGACAAGCGTAATTCAAAAACAATTAAAGAAAAATAAAATTCAAGTATTCTTAAAAAACTTTTGTATTGAACATAATTTCCTAAAATGAATATTAACGACAATAAATCGCCGTCTCCATACTTTTAACTAACCCTGTATATTAATTGACAGCACATATACAAAAACAAACATGAAAACTGTTTTTTTTTGCCAATGGAAATTTTTTAACCGCATAAAATTTTGTACACTATGTAAAAATAAATTTCAACAAAAAATTATTGTGTTATTATTTTTTTTTTCTACTTTAATATACATGAAACTAGTTCCCACGTTTTGAACAGTTCATAATCAAACTAAACGTGCTTAATCTTCCGGTGCTTGCGCGCGGACTCTCGCTCCAGCCCCACAAGATTTTTATTTTGTAAATAATTCTTCTGTACGTAATAGGTCTCTCTCACTCTCTCTACTCATCTTTTAAGTATTTGCACCAAATAGCTTACTGATGCACTGTGTACAATTAGATATTTTTTTAAATACATATTAAAGTATTGGTAGGGTGTGCGGTGTGTCAGTCCACGGGCGAGCATTCGTGTATATATTTGTGAGGAGTGTCAGTCCAGGGATGAGCCTTCTTGTGTGTATTAGATTAATTCTAATTTGGTCACAAGTTTATAATTAAAGTGAGTTATGCATATTTCTTATGTAATTACTTGTTAAATATGAATGCAAATAATACAGGTGTCTCTTAAATAGGGGGACATGGCTTAACCACAGATTCCTGAGGCTAAAATAAGACGACTTAACCAAACTTGCTTCTACCGGAAAGTGTACCATTTAGCCAGAATTCCGCTTCAAAGTTATTCGAAAAAAAAAAAATTTTGATTATAATAATCGGACGCTTTATTCGATTTGGATGAAATTTGGTATGACAGTTTATATGGTTATAAGTCATCTTTTAAGGTGATACTTGTTATTATTAGTGAACCACTAGTGTATGAAACTTAGGTGTCCCAACATTAATTAGACCGTAACTTTTTTATGGCAATGCCGAAAATGTCAAATTATTTTTCTTCAGAAAGATACATTCAATAGTAAACTTTTCTCTCTCTGTGTAATTTGTGATATCTGTTACGGTTCACACAGAAAAAAATAAAATCTGAGTGTCTGCACTGCTAAATTTTTAAAATAAATTTAATCTAGCAGTCTATCCAAATGTCAAACAAGTAATTTTTAATGACAGTAATGAGTTGTCAATCTTCACAACTTGTTTAGGTCTAAGCTGAGATATGTAATCGTCTTATTTATAATAATGGTAGTAAAATATTATTAGGCTGAACAAACATGTTACTAATTTTAGAATATTGCGATGAAAATTTTTAACAACCCGTAAAACAATTGTTACTGTCATTAAAAATTACTTGTTTGCCATTTGGATAGATTGCTAGATTAAATTTATTTTAAAAATTTAGCAGTGCAGACACTCAGATTTTATTTTTTTCTGTGTGAACCGTAACAGATATCACAAATTAAACAGAGAGAGAAAAGTTTACTATTGAATGTATCTTTCTGAAGAAAAATAATTTGACGTTTTCGGCATTGCCATGAAAAAGTTACGGTCTAATTAATGTTGGGACACCTAAGTTTCATACACTAGTGGTTCACTAATAATAACAAGTATCACCTTAAAAGATGACTTATAACCATATAAACTGTCATACCAAATTTCATCCAAA
This sequence comes from Ophonus ardosiacus, assembly GCA_943142095.1. NCBI lineage: Eukaryota > Metazoa > Arthropoda > Insecta > Coleoptera > Carabidae > Ophonus > Ophonus ardosiacus. The sequence continues at coordinate 41,822,781 of OW964833.1, read as the reverse complement.
TCGAATAAAGCGTCCGATTATTATAAGCAAAATTTTTTTTTTTTTTTCGAATAACTTTGAAGCGGAATTCTGGCTAAATGGTACACTTTCCGGTAGAAGCAAGTTTGGTTAAATCGTCTTATTTTAGCCTCAAGAATCTGTGGTTAAGCCATGTCCCCCTATTTAAGAGACACCCTGTATATGAGTTTGTGGGAAGAAGAGCAGAAACGATCAGAAAAATTTGTGAAAATTGTTCTCATACTAAAGCAGACACCTAATAGTGTTCGCTAAACAATATTTACTCATTTTTATTTATATTTTGGTAGATTATATTTTTGGTAAGCTAGGCAGCAAGTTAATCGTCGTTTACTTTCTATTTTTAAATTACTGATTACATGTGTTAAATTTATTTTGTTTTTAAATTGAATAAATTGTTATAAACAATTAGTATTTTGCTCATTTCTACTTTTGTATTTTATAAATAATCTATTTTATTGTTGCGGACTAACAGTCCGCGCGCGAGCACTCCTGTTATAAAAATAAGCGCGAGTACTGGAAGGTTAAAATTATAAATATGATTATTACCATTACCACAAATATCTAATTGAAAATTCTCTTTATTGAAATCGTAAAAATTCAAAATAATCTTTCAATTTACTTTTTGCATAAAACAAATAAATAAAAAAATAAGAAATTTTAGAAACTGCAATAAACATACGCGTTGCATTTAATTAAAAAATTATTTTTGTCGCCGATGTCAACCCGAATGAACGGTTGCCGGGAACAGACATCCGAATGTACCATTAAATTTTCCCCAACACAAAAAAAAAAAACACCCCTCGTAATCACTATTTATTATAGTCTCTTGGTCCCAAATTATGGTATACATTAAGGATTTTATATTTGTGCCAAATTATTATAAAGAAATATGTACTTTTGTTTCATTGATTAATACTCCTAGTTTTTGTTCATCAATATCCGTAATACATATTTTGTTGTGCTATATCAACTGCATCTTGAATGCACATAATACATAATAGATGCAGACGCAATCAATTTTGGCGATGTTAATTGGATTTGGTATTTCTTTTTACCTCTCGCTAAGAGAGGTATTGGAATCATGCTAAAAATCGCATATCCAGATTTTAGTGGATAAGCACGTTTTAAGGTTCCTATAATCCGATTATAACATTTTTACGATGAAGTCCGTATATATATATACATACAGGCTGGTTGATTTTTCATTGTCCAGCTTATATCTTCTGAAATATTAAAGATACAAAAAAAGTTATATACAAAAGTTGTTTAATACAACTTGATCTATAATATAGCATAAACAATTTTTTTCCAAGGCCTACCAATTTTTTGGAAAAATGTGTAATTTTTTAAATGGAACACCCTGTATATTTTGACAGAATAAGATTCTTAATAAATTTCTCTTTACAATGATGTGTAACAAGTAAGGATTTACCTTTAAATTATGTCCTATAAAGCAAATAGAAATATGATAAAAGTAGGCTATGATATTCTATTGTTTATACCTGTAACTTCTGTCACTGTCACACATGAATATTGGCTACGTAGGGGTTTTCCTTTGAATAAAATTATGTCTAATAAAGCAAGTAATAGAATTACTAGCATTGATGATTTAAAAAATTATTAATACTTTTATTTAAATATCAAGTAGCAATCTGTGACATATGTTACTGGTATAAACAAAAGAATATCACAGCCTACTTTTGTCGTATTTCTATTTGCTTTATTAGACATAATTTAAAGGTAAACCCTTACTTGTTACACATTATTGTAAAGAGAAATTTATTTAGAATTTCATTCCGTAAAAATATAAAGGGTGTTCCATTAAAAAAATCAAAGTTAAATATTTTTCTGGAAAATTGGTAGGCCTTGGAAAAAAAATTGTTTATACTAAATTATAGACCAGGTTGTATCAAATAACTTTTCTATATAACTTTTTCTTGTATCTTTAATATTTCAGAAGATATAAGCTGGACAATGAAAAATCAACCACCCTGTATATATGTATATATATATATATATATATATATATATATATATATATATATATATATATATATATATATGTGTGTGTGTGTGTGTGTGTGTATGTTGGAACCACGGTTTCTCAAATACTATAAGACTTAAAAAATATTTAACTGCAGTATTCTCAATCTGATATTCCTGAGGTTCCATCATTAAGTCCAAACTCATCATTTTACAATTTAGTGCAAATAAAATAATTGTGATGTATATACCATAAATGCACAAAGAGGGCAAATATTGGCATTTAAATAAAGTGTGATCAAAAATAACTGATTCAGTTGGCAATACAATTACGGGGATCTTTATATTCCACAGTTTGCACTACGTCAGGTAAATAAATGCAAATAGGTTATGTGTTATGTCAGAGCAGAGGTAGGTATGGTAGCTAATAGGATTTCGAGTGATTGGAATGCGATTATTGCTCTGTGGGTAATGTAAGAAATAAAAGAATGAAAAACAGCGACCATTTTAATTAAAAATTATAAATTTACTCAAATTTAAATTTTCAAATGTCACTTGTCAACAGGAAATAAAATTTTATTTCAATCTTACCAATTTCAAGGATTTTTTTTTTACCAAAAGAATCAGTTATTTTTGATCACTCTGTAATTTTAAGGGAGGAAACCAGTGCAGGCAGCCAAGGTATTGCCTTTTGATTAATATGCGCCCAATTTTTTCAATCGTATATCGTATTTAACGAAACGGTTACTACACATAATCAATAATGGATAGAGTAATTGTTACACCGCTAAATCCGGTGTCCCACAGGGCTCGAATCTAGGACCTTTCTTGTTTCTATTATATATTAATGATTTTTGTGACCATATTGAATGTGATATACTCTTATACGCAGATGATATTAAGATATATAAGGAAATTCGTAACATACAAGATTGCAATGAATTACAAAATAATTTAAATCTTATACATTCATGATGCGAAAGATATAATTTACCTCTAAACATAGAAAAATGCTCATTTATGACTTTTATTTGTAAAAGGAATCCGATTCCATTTATCTATGAAATCGAGACAGTATCTTTAAATAAATGTGTATATAAAAAAGATTTGGGACGTTATTTTTGAACATAATCTAGCTTTTGCTATGCACATAACTGAAACGGAGTTAGCATGTATAGTAAAAATTTTTAGGCAGAGTAGTCACGTCATCATTTCATTACAAAATGAAAAAACACTGTAGTATTGTATATGTTTAGGAGAACGAAGAAAATAAATACTATTTTTTGCATACTATAAGTAAAGTACATTTTAATTAAATTTACAATTATTTTAGAGTCGAACATAATGTTTTTAATAAGTTTTAATTTATTTAAAATAATTGTAGTTCATTTTTTCACCACATGTTGGTACTATTGGATTTCAATATTTAAACGTTTACATGACATGTTTCTCTCGGAATTGTCAAGCGTCTGCTGTCATTAGTTCGTTACTTTTCTGTTTTTAGTTTGTGTTAATTTCAATAATTGTAAATTGTATTATTGGAGTATTTTCAATCAAATATAATATATTTTTTAAATGTTATTTTAATTATATTTTCAATAAATCGAATTTATAGTGCTACTCTTTACTTTTCTATAACACTACAGAATTGTAAATCTAAATAAAATCAAATCAATTTTTTTAAAAATATATTCAATGTCATTTAACATTAATTTTCTTATTTTTCATCAAGTGCTTCATTCACTCCCCGTATTCCTTCTGAAACCCGACTCGGTGTGCCCTACACTGAATTTTCAATACCATAAATTGGAAATATATTACATTTTACAATAATATTCAATTATTATTCGACTATTAAATAAATTAACTTGATCACATAAATTAGCATCGCAGGTAAATACAATTATTTTCTAAAATTAAATTAGTGTACCATGTAAACCTACTAATTTCGTGACGTCATTATATAGTTACAAACTTTGATGACGTGACTACTCTGCCTAAAAATTTTTACTATAATAAAACTCTTGGTTTTATTGTACGTAAATCTAATTTTTTTTTTAATTTGCAGACCTTAAAAATTTTGTATTATGCTTTTGTACGCTCAAAGTTAGAATACGCCATTTTGATTTGGTATCTGAAAGAGGATGTGACCAACATATGTTATTAGAAATGTTCTCTGTAGAGTCTATTGAAAACAGGCATACTCATATCGCTTTATCTACATTAGGTAATATTGTTGATAATAAGATAGATTGTCCGTATTTATTAAGTAAATTATCATTTCACGTTCCCAGATCAAGATCTCATACACATAATACGTTTTATTTGCCATTGTGTCACTCCAGTGGCGGATTCAGGGGGGTGGCCCAACCCCCAACCGACAGATAAAAACAATGCGTTTGTTTATTTTTTGTCATAAATCAATGGCTGCCTAGACTAAAAGATCATAAAAATTGTAACTTTATAATCAATTTTTACGTTTGTATGTAGAGCTAGAATAATGGGGTCATTTCAAAAAAAATAATTGTCGATTTTTTTTATAAAATCATGAAATCCATCTCATTTAATAAATGTAGTAATAGAAAATAATTTGAAATATGCGACTTTTCATTCATAAATTTGCTAATAAATATTCGCGCTTTTAAACACGGACTAAATTTGTGACGACACATATTCATACTCACACAAAGACAATTCTCTTTCACACACACACGTTTCACAACATGAAACAGTAACCTAACCTAAAAGTGTGACAGCTGACAGCAAAATATACAAGAGAGAAGATTCTTTTTACTTTCTATTTCTTTAAAAGTATTAGTGCAGTATAAGGTACGTAAATAAACCATTTATTTAAATAAATACCAAACCAAATAATCATAGTTCTAAATTAAACCGGTAGAGCTCGACTGTCGTATCCGTGAACATGTGTCGTCAGCCTTTGAAATATTTGAAATTAAACGCAACTTTTAAAAAATCATATCTCTGATTCTAAAGACTTGTAAGATGTAAAACATACACATACATGTTTAATTTAACCTATTTTTTCAAGAAAAAAATAAATCAGAAAATGTGAAATGACCCCATTGTATCACTGATTTCCTATATTAAACGTTTATGTCTCACTTTTAGATTTACGGGTATATGTTTAAATATATGTATTAAAATTTATATTTCAAATTTTTGTTGCCCCCCCCCCCCCCCCCCTAAATTTTATTTCTAGATCCGCCACTGTGTATTGTGTTTTTTGTAAAACCATGTAATTTATAATATTTTTTTCTCGTATCTGTTCACTTACTTATATTGGATTCATCCTGTTAAGTAATAAAGCATTATTATTATTATAAAAGCCTATTATTTTATATAACTACCCGTAAATTTCCAAGTGATATATTTTCCTCTTCCATACACCATACATTAATATTATTAAAATTTAAAATTATTTATTCATAACTCAAAAGTAATCTATAGTGTGCGCAAATAAACATCTAGATTCTAGAACATTAATCAATAATACTTACTGTTCTCTTTTTAAGTCCCTCGAGCAGTCATTTGGATCTTCACCAGGAAACTCATGAGGATGTGTCTGAATGGAATGAGGGTAGAATATTTGCATTACTTTGCAGAAATCTACACTTTGCACTAATTCGTTCAGTTCTTCATCATAGTAGTCATGAGAAAAAACAAGCAATGCTGTTTGTATCTCTCGTACTTGAGCTAAACTGACAATTAGATGCCTCAAGTACGTGATTCTTGTGTGCACCTTTAAAGAAAGCTCGAAATTAACAAAAAATCTAATAGAATACAGCTGACATCTATAATGCTGGGTTTATGCAGGCAACTAAACTAAAAAATTAAATTGTAAATCTCAACTAAACAAGTAGAAACCATTGTTATCAATGACAAAGTTTATGCAACTAAACTATGTTACTTCTGATGATGGCATCACAGCCGACATACGTACCTTGAGTATTTTTTAACGTGAAACATTGGGTTTGTTATATCCACGGTTACGACTTGATATTTGATTGACAGCAATGTATTTGCCCGTTCCATTTAAAATGAAACATAGGGAACGAATTTGACATTTGACAAGACGTCAATAGAGGTTAATTTTACTTAAATAATTGTACCTGCATTCTAAATAGGCTATTCCACGATATTTTTTTTAATTTTTTTTCTTGAAGTACATAAAAATATAAGACCACATGTGAAAGTCCGAGTTAAAAATTCCTCCAAATAAGCGAGATATTAAGGTCCGAATTTTAAATTACCTTTGTGACGTAGGTAATGTGGATATACCAGAAGTAAACAAACAGTGGTTCACAAGCCACGAAAAAATGTTAAACAAACTACAAAATAATGTATATTTAAATTGTAATATTAATTCATTATTAGGGACATAAAATAAATTATTATACTTAATTTATTTCACCTTTTTTCTCATTTTATAAAAACAAAGAAATTAGAACGTCACCCGGACAGCAACCGAACAGATCCGACACACCCGAAGAAGTATATTCTTAGTTAGGGCGGGGCTTCTCAAAACCGGAGGTCATACTTGGATCCTATTTGTTCAAACACTCGTACACATGTCCTGCATCATCAAAAGCAAAACTCCCCGTGTCTTCTAGAAGAAATAATTTATAATAAAAGAAATATGGTTTTCCTTATCCTTTAACTATTATCGTTCATATTTTCAATAAATTTTTACTATTTTTGATTACTGTGGAATAGCCTATTAAAATTAGTTGTAGAAAAAATATAGTGTGCACCTTGTGCCCGAGTGGTTTTCTGACTCGGCTAAATTTCTTACAATATTTAAATATAATACTTCTATCAAATTCATTCATTTTAAATGAGACAGACAAATACATTGCTGTCAATGAAATGTCAAATCATATAACTTATAGGAAAATTCAACGGTTGTCTGTCATACTGACAAGATGTCATTAGAGGTTAATTTTCTTAAAATAATTATACCTGTTTTCTAAAAATTAAATTTAGATGTAGAAAAAATACTGTGTGCACCTTGTGCCCGAAATATGTTGAGTTCTCTCGAGTGGTTTTCTGACTCCGCTAAATTTCTTACAATATTTAAATATAATACTTCTGTCAGATCCGTTCCCTATGTTTCATTTTAAATGGAACGGGCAAATACATTGCTGTCAATCAAATATCAAGTCGTAACCATGGATATAACAAACCCAATGTTTCACGTTAAAAAATACTCACGGTATAAAGTTTTTAAATAAATACATATATTTTGAAACATATAACCGAGTGGTTTTCTTTGTTCCTAATTTAAACTGAAGAATTAAACTGTATTTAAATGCTGTTTGTTGAATACTTAAAAAATCGTTTTTCGCATACTTTTACTCCCCGTTTCAGTTGACAATTATTGTGGTAGAATCAATAGAAATCAATAGAAAGATAAAAAAAATATGCATCAAATTACACCAAACTCATATAAATTACGTAATATTATGCTGGGTTTATGCAGCATGTAAATTATGAAATTAAATTAAGCCACTAAATTAAGAAACTAAACTAAAATAATGTCGTTTATGCAGTAAATTAAAATTTAGAATTTTATGTTTGACATTTCGTGTAATCTAACTTTTATAGGTGAAATTGCGATACATTATATTTATATAGGATAAAAAAATAAAGGTAAACAATTTGTAGAATACGTCCAATTAGTATTTCGTCGCTCTTTTCTGCAGAAACTTTGTTATCATCGTACATTTTCATAGGTTAGGTGCGTAAATCTGTCATAGTGCGCGAATGGCACAGGCGCAAAACTAAGAAATTATAAAATTAAACTAAAAGTTGAAAGTAGCCAACTTCTTAATTTAGTTTCATTAGTTTAATTCTTCAGTTCAGTTGTATAAACGTTGTCATTGATAACAATGGTTTCTACTTGTTTAGTTTAGTTTTACAATTTAATTTTTTAATTTAGTTGCCTGCATAAACCCAGCATTAGTCCCATAAATTAATTATTAAATTTATTCAATTTCTTATTAATAGCGATAAGGCAACTAAATATCAGTATACGTTAACTATGATTTTTTTGTTGTAATTTCGTTTAAATATTTTGTAAAAGATTAGATTAGAAATTGATTGAAAAAATTAAATTAATAACATATGAAATAATAAAATTTACACAAGTTAAAGTTATAGGTAGGAATATGTATACAGAATGTTCCAGGACGAGCTTACGCTATCTTTATTTTAAAAACTATTCAATAACACTATTTTACGAAATTTGGTATCTAGGGGTTTTTCGTCATGCCCGTTTTAACTAAAATATTTACAAATCCGTAGCACTTCCGGTTTAACCGGAAGTAGTACCTAAGTTACTTAATTTGAATGGAATGCTATATTTTTTATTTTACCATTGGATTGGACTTAAGAAACAACAAAACATTTTATCCAGACCACTTCCGGAGTAATTATTTTTTTATCTCTATAAAAACAGCCACTTTATCATCTATATCTAGAGAATGGAATTGAATTTTTATAATCTGCAAAAATAAGTTTTATAAAGAAAACACTTGTCTACACTAATATAAATTAATAATTGAAAATTTCTGAAAAATGTATTTTGTGCGTCAATGTAAACTTAAAAGTTTAAAATACAGTGTGTTCAAAATAAATTCTAGTTCGGAGTAGGCTATGAACAGAAAAACGTATGTCAATTTTAAAATATTTAATTAAATGTCAATTTGACACGATATTGTTAAAAATGTTATTAAGTTACTCGTATGTTAATTCATTTTTTTTTTATTATATTTTATTAATACTCTAAAAAGTAAAAAAAAATTAAATTATTTATTTTAATAGAAAACATGAAAACAATAATATTTTGTATTATAACGGAACTAATTCATACAAGCAAACATAAATATTATTAGTTCATCAAATTGTGTGTTATGAAAATATAGAGTGTTTATTCAAGATAAAACGGTGACAATAAAATTTTCTCAAAAATTATTCATAACATAGATAAAGATAATCAAATAATAAGAAAATTTCTCAAGGTTATAAACTCATTTTCTTACACAAACCCAGAGCTTTTTTAGAGAATAATCTAGTCATATTTTGTAAAAATCGATTTTTCACAACCTTGATATAAATTTAAAATATTAAAACAAAATTGTATAAAACAATTTTTTAAGTAATAATCTCACGGCTTATTATCTATTGTTAGGTATGCTAATCTATTTTTTTTTTTAAATATATTTAAAAATAATGATTTTTTTTTCATTATGAATGTATGTATAAATATTGTTTTTTTTTATTATCATTATGATAAAGCTAATGAAAATAGAGTTTTTGTATTATATTGTTGAATGCTTACTCATGTAAAATTTATTACTTTTTACATTATTTTTAATTCTCGTTCATGAATTCTCTATACAATTAAAAACCATTTATTAAAATATAATAATATTTTCATTTTCTCTCCTTCAAAATTTTGACAATCCTGCAAATACCTGCCATCTTGGAAGGTGGAAGGATAAAACAAAAGTATAAATAAATGAAATTCTAATGAGGCATCTACCCAACAACCCTTGGAACCACAGTGGAGTTAGCTATTCGACCAACTTTCTTCATAACAATAAGGTAATTGCGCATTTACAATTTTTTTTTCTTCTGAAAGAAATGTTCAAGTTATTCACTTTAATACATGTTTTACGCCTGGCAACTTCATATTTTTCAAAATATATTTTTTTTTCAAAAAATTCTTATTTTAAATTTTCCCGTGTGTGACATGTATTATTATACCGTGTTTTTAAACTATAGACAGCACTAGACGAAGTCACATTTACACCGCTAGAAGTTACCAAAAAAAGTCACTAGATTTATTTAGCGGGGGAATTGAAATGTTAAAATGAAGGTCACGTCAGCATTTATACTTTCCAGATTATATTTTCATTAACCAAAACTATTATAGATAATCTACTTGATTTATTCATATAAAATCATAAATACATAACTTTTAATTATAAATTAATTAATTGTATTATTTTTTTGTAATTCCTTGATGAAAAATTTATATATTATAACTGTTTTTATTCGTGAAATATCACAAAAAGAGAAATGAAACAAAAAACACGTGCAAATTCAACAAGTGATTTGACACCTACTGAGAGTTTGACGTTTCAATTACGTTTGAAGGTTAACTTGAAATTTCGTCTGGTTAAATACGGCTTCACGAAATAGCGCAGCAGCCAATCACATGCTTTGATTTTCTCACTAGAATTTCTAGTTACTGTCTATAGTTTAAAAACAGAGTATAATACCAATCACAGTCTTTCTTGCCCTAGCGATACACTCTCCGTAGTACACTATATACTAACGTAATGACAATTTCGTGTGTGTCAAATTATTTGCATATTGTCAAAGATATTCATTCGATTTTATTATAGTTGTATATTTTTATTAAGTTTTAGTTCAATATAAATATCTGAAAAGTTTTATATTTTTGAGAGAAGCACTATTTCAAAAGAAATTATTCATTTTCACACAAATTCATTAGTCTTAAATTTGCTGATATATAAAAGAAAAATACTATGATTTTAACATGAATCAGTCGTCCTACACGTAAAAAAAAATAGATTAAATGTCAACTAAAAATGACATGTACATTCCCTGGAGTGTACAGACTAGTGTATAAGTTTGTTATTGGCGAAGAAAATGACCCCGTAGCCACCTGGTGGCAAAATTATCAGATTTTATATATAAGAATTAAACATCTTCAAAATACCTGGTATTCAAGAAAATAATTATAAAATAAAAGTACAGTTAAATAATACTTTTGTAACTGTTATTTTATTTTTAGAATTATACTGTAAATGATGATATGATACAATTAAAACATAATTCAACTTTTTCGCTTTGTACAACAAGCTTGTGTGAGTCATACAGACTTGTTCGAACTATATAATTATTAATAATCTACGTCACAAGAATTCCACCGCGAACTTTATTTATAGAAATTATGAATGAAGTTTTATATTTTCTAATAATTTATACATTTATATGTTTAGAATTAGTTTATATTTCATAATTAATAGGAACAAATAACATTTATTTGTTTCTCAACTACCCTATCGTAATGAGAACCTTAAATATCATAGGACGATGGGAGTCAATTTTCTGAAATATTTCAATTTTGTACATCTAAACAGTTATTGTTCTATATTTGTCGGACAGTAGCATATACATATAATATTATGGCAACATATAAGAATGATTTTATGCTGATTTCCTCTGTTCCATTCATTTCTGAAAATTAGTTATGAAGTTAGTCACGAAGCCTAAGTTTTTCAAACAATAGCGGAGTATGTGACCTTGATTAAATTTAGAAAAAATATTTATGTTTTTAAAGTATAATCTTTTTTGTTACTATAAACACGGAAAATTTACTTAAATAATGTTTAATATTTATAATTTATAAAAGAGCAAGATAGGCACGAAATTATTTCAAGAACAGACAAGTCAAGTGAATGCTCGTATCCTATTATCAGAAAAATAATTCCTTGTAAAACACATAAAATAAAAAGTATAACATTAATGAATAATAATAAAACAATAAAATACAATACAACAACTGTATTCCTACCTAAAGTTCCGTAACAAAATTAAAAATAAAAACAAAATTTAGCGACTATTGTCACAAAAGAAAATCGTTATACCATTTTTATAAACAACAAGGTACATACATATAACATATTTTCAATCAATAATAGATCGTGTATTAAGTAATTTCTGACGGAAGTACATGTTTAAGAATTTGCAATAAACTATTTTTTTATTTTTCATAATTTGTTTCTCAATTTCCTATATAATATTATAATATTTGATAGCATGTATGAAAAGAAAAACATGGAAAAACGAACAAATGATTATTGCATATGAGATATAAAGTGTTTAATGCAACATTTCCGGATATGATAATTTTATATCTACATGCATTTCTATGAGATTATTTCACAAAGGTCAATAATACGATTTTTTTATATTATTGCATATAAATAAATAAAATAAATAAATATATAATGATGAAATATTTGTACCGTGCGGTTGATTACCAGGCGTTATCTCACGGGCATTCATTGCTGGCGTGGAGAGTGCACCACAGGGATCACTTGTGTCATTTTAAAATTTGAAATATTTCTTTTTGCCGTCGGTAGGGTCGAACCCGGTTCCCCAGATTCGCGACCAGACACTCAGGCACACGCCCACGTCACCCTTGTATATTAATAAATAAATAAATATCAAGTGTAGAATGCATTATTTTCCGGGGTACAAAAAAAAAATTAATTTACACATAAGAAAATTATGTATATAGGGATGTTTCACAACTTTGGGTACAAGTTTTAAGGGCATATAGTACTGACCAAAATAAGTAAAAAAAGCTTAATCAACATAAGTCTGATCTTCAACTGTTTCCGAAAAAGAGGACATTTTGTATTAGAATCGAAGCGCATTATTTCATTTTTAAAAAGGGGCATTATAAACACTTTTTTCAAATTAGTAAATTCATATTTTTTAGAGTAATATTAAACTTAAAATTGTTTTACAAACGCACTTATATATGAGCATAGGCCCCGACTTGTAGGGTGCAAAAGTATAGATTTGCACCCGACAAAAATTTTAACCATTAAAATATTTTATATCATATTTATATTATTGTTAAGCATATCATTTTTCATTCGTTACTAATTATTGATTAATATAATTACGTGTTATACATTATTAAAATTATTTTTATTTTCATGCTTAAGAAGTAACGCCAATTTAAACAGCACGGCCGAATATGGGACTTTAAAATCAGATTTTCGTAATTTCTTGCTTCCCTATTTTAGTAAAAATGCTTCAAAGAAAAGTTGTAAAGCATAAAATACTACATTTGAAGTAATAGCAATGGAATTAAAACTAAAATTACACATTTGTTAATTATTTTGTCTCAATTTCATGGCTCCATCTCTATCGTTATTTCTAAGGATATTTTCGACATTTTTATACCTAATTTCTGCCGTTATAAAAAATGCAATTAATTTTGCTTATTGATTTTAATGAAGAATTTTATGCCCAACAACTTTTAATTGAAGATTTTTTTATAAAATAATTAGGGAAGCAGGGTGGGCCCGGTCACCATTCTATACATATATGTATATAATCTCAGTTTTTTGTTCGGTGAATGCACCCGACAAAATTTTTCAAAGTCGGCACCTGTGTATACGAGGGTTACGCTAGAATTATTGAGAATAAGATACATGATTTATATTTTATTTTAAATATGTTTACAGTAGTTCTTTGAAATAGTTTTAAAATAATGAATTGCATTATTCTTCAGAAGAAAACCTTCTACCTCAAAAATAGGCAAAAGTCGCAAATTGCCAAATCAGATATAAGTTTTATTACTTATCTTTTCACCAAAAACTGAAGAAGATGCTCTCTGGTAAATACTATATTTTCATCCACTTTAAAAAATTGATGAACTATATTCTAATAAACTTCACTTTTACAACTTAATTTTTAATAACAGATAAATGACTGTTTAAAACATGGTTGAAAAAAACCCGGTTTTATTAAATAAAAGCGGGTTTTATTGACAAACATCGAAATTTAGTATGTATCATTTTTAACTTTAGTTTTATAAAGTATCTTCATACACATACACAAGTCGGCGTAATAGATAATAGATATTAATATTATTAATTTTTTTTTTTAAAGACTGTAATGTAATAAACGATAAATTAACTAGAGAGTGTACATGCGTACACGAATTAATATTAATAGTTGAAGTCTGTCCAATGCAAATGTGTACAAGAATTAGATCCAAGTGTCACAAGTCACAACTAATAGTATGTTTAATACACAACTCAAAAAAAAAAAAAAATGAAAATGCTGACACCAGAATTGGAGTTCAGTTCGCACAGCAATGAAAAATATATTAAAAATGATCAAACACGAAGTACACAAAATGAAATTGATTGTAAAATGTTGCCGGTGACAAAAATTTATGTACATATGTGTGTACCATATAAGTATGTACCATATTTAATTAATAAAATATGATTTCATAAAAGTGGGTTTTTTAGATGGGTTTTTTGGTTTTTTTTAGATGGGTTTTTTTAAAAAAACCCGGGTGGGTTTTTTTTGGGTCGGGCAAATTTACAGCAACCCTGGTTTAAAATAACAGTTAGCAAATTTTGTTTTCCACGGCCTACCTGATTTTCTAATTCTTAATAATTTTAGAGTAATCCTCGTATAAATAACGTGTATTTTTTTTATTTTTTTGAAAATAAAAAGAAAATTTTTCCTACCTGTATCACAATAATAACGGTGTCATTTTGCATCGGACCGTATATATCATCGTTGTAGATTTGCTGTAATTCGTTTAACTGTGCAATATTACGAGATATTTCTGATATATTTAAAATTCCAATCGTTCCAGGATTTCCTGATGTCGTATTATTGTACAAACCTGAAACAAAACATAGAAATTAGTTGATTTAATTAATAATTTCGAAGAATAATATACCTGTACTTGAATTCTTTGGACGTGCAGTTAAAAATTTGTGCAGTACGGGTGGTACCATACTAAATATGGCAGAATCATTTACTTCTACGGCACCATCTGACGAATTACTACTACTAAAACTAAGAATGTGCAGCTGGAGCCATACGAAGGTAACCAGGAACAAAAATAAAACCGTCCGCAAGCATGATGTTCGACGCCGTGCCATCACGGTACGGCTGCCAGGTCTACGCATATAGCTGTAGTGCTTGACAACTCCTACTGAAACAGAAACGACAACACTCGTCGATTAAGTTGCCAAGGAAGAAAGAACAAATATGTATTAACAATTGCAGCGCAATCACTTATAAACAGTGAAACCGGGCATTCAAATCCCGCGTAAACAACTAACAATTAAAAAAAAACTTTTCTACTCCAATATTAAAATACACAAAAAATTACTACAAATAGACAAAATTCTCATAGACAGCAGAAAAAGTAATGATTGTGTCAACCCATGAGTATTAATATTAATAGTTATCTCCTCAGATTTTCTTCTGCCAGGTAATCGTAAAAAAATTCTGCACTCCCCCCCACCGCAAAAATTAACATGTATTTCCTTGTGTTATTGTTTTTACATGTAGATAAAAGTTATCGCACACTAACAATGACGCATATTTTACTTTGTTTATCAAATGAGCGCCCAATAAAATCTTCTGGCTTAATAAAGAAGATCTGGGGGAAACAACTAATATTCTAGGATAAGAAACAATACACAGGTAACAGTTCAATGTCACTAGATCTACATAGTATAAAAATTTGATATTAGTTAACAATTACTACTTTTCAAACAATAGTATGCTGTTATTTCAATAAGCTCGCCCACTATTGGTAACGTTTTTATTTGAAGAGATACGAATTTGATTGAATGAGCAAAATTATGCCATTTTGAATTACAAAATTGATATCAGATAAAAAAAATTATATCAGCGGTTCCCAAAGTATGAGACCTAACTTTTTTTTATCTTAAATAGTAGCATATCTTTTTTATATGCTTATTTGGTAGAGAATTTAATTCTGAATTCAACGATATAATCGTTTCATACCATCGCATAGCGATATATTTTTTTTTTGAAAAAATTCATTTAAGTTTTATATTAATTTATGTAAATTTGTGCGTAATGAGAGTACCACGTATGGAAAAAATGTATACATGTTATTTTTTTACGTAGAATTAGAAAGCTATCAATGGGGGATTCCACCATTTTTTTTTTATATAATTTCATCTGAAAATATTAGGAAAACTAAGACTATTGATGAAAATCCGGTGAAAAAATTCCTATTAATAAGCGAGTTATGGTCTCCCGAATTTTGAAAAGATTGACGTGGCGTCACATTTATGTGTTTCTATATCAAACTGTTTTCATCATAGACCTAAATGTTCTTGAAATATATGCTATTTTAAGTTATATTTACATAAAAATAAATGAATATTATAATACTGTATAAGTCTATATACTTTATAGTTACAGGTGTATTTAAATTATTAAGTTTAATGCAAGAAATTTATGTTAAAATAAAAACTGTTTGGAAACTGCAGTACAGGAATGTTAGCCCCTCCTTTCGAATTTGAATTTCTTAACTTCCATTGGTAGTAATCCCCACCTCCTAACACGCTATTTGTAATGCATGTATAGGCGGTCTTTCGGTCGCCAATAAAAATATTATATATAGATTTCATATTAGTGTCGGAGCGATATAACAAAAAACCCCTTATTTCTGAAATATCTCAATTATACCATTTCATTTTTTTTTATTAATATTCGTTATTCAGCATATACATTCGTATTTTTTTACTATTTTCCTTTAATTCGATTGAGCTGGAATCCCCCACTTTCGTTATTTGATCATATTTCTTTTATTACATGTCAACACATACAAAATCAAATTCTCACTTATTTCTTTCAAAAAATTCTAATTCTACGTAAAAAAAAGTAATATGAATTCATTTTTCCCATTATTGGCACTCTTTTTATACATATATTTAAACAAAATTTTGAATTCAAAATTAAATTCTCTAGCGAATAAGCAAATTAAAAATTAAAATCGTAGGTCCCATATTTTGGGAACCGCTGATATAAATTTATTTTTGCTTGTAATTCAAAATTGTACAATTTAGCTCATTTAACCAAATTCGTATCTCTTCAAATATAAAAGTTACCAATACTGAGTAACCTTATTGAAACACACTGTATAAAATTTTAAATATAAAATCATGTTTATCTGATACATAAAATTACTTTAACAAATAAAAATTTAGAAATTAAAGTAGAATTAACAACTTAGTTTTAAAAGAAAATTTTATGTTTTCCTGATAGAATTTGATATACACACGTCCACAGATAGACACATAAACATTAATGTAAAATTTATTTTATCTTATACTAGAATCTAGATACTTTCAAATGCATTTAGCACAAAATTTGAAAATTTCAAATTTGGTAAGATCAGAAACTAAAGTGGACCGAATTTATAAATGCAATATAAGAGTAGTTGCATAAATAGTGTACATTCTACAAGTAATGTTTCAAGTTCAGTTATCGGACTAGCCTCTACAACCTGTAAAAAAGAATGCACTGAAAGTGGTATATTTTGGCTAATTATTGTTGGGCGCGTAATTTTAACCCTTGACCCCTCACTATTTGAGTGTACTAACCACCAAACAAGTACCACAAAACTGATACACTATTACTATAATAAAATATTACAATATTCGTAATATATTATTTACTGCACTCCATCTTATTAAATTAAAAATAAAGAAGTTATTAAACATGTATGTTAATAAAAATGCACTTTATACTGAGACGAACTAGTTTAAACTAAAATCATGCAATTTATATACTTTGTAACATATAACAAACATAACGCAGGGTAATATTCAATAATAAACTGACACAATGTTTTAATTAATTAAATAAACATGTTAAAGCTTAAAGATTATTTTGTAATCATCTTACCAATGAATATATCTCAGCATTTTTATATTTTCAGTTTATGTAGCAATTTGATGCTACATAACCACATATTTTTGACAACTATTTGTACTGTACAATTGTGTCATCTTGTTTCTCCACTTTTATTCACAGATTCAAACACGAAGAGATATAGAATTTATTTACCATGGTAAATACATACAACAGTGCAACACATCATTTGTTATTATGTTTTTGCACTTCAACTGATGATAAATATAAGTGGTTACTAAATCAGTACAACCTCGCCCCGCACGATTCACGGGGCATTTTTATTAGTCAAAACGATTCATAGTTTTGAGAGGCGGGGCTAGAGATGGCGTTTTCGCACAGTACAGTCAAAAATTAATCATTACTGACTATAAGAAATGTATGAAAATATGTTCATTAAAAATTTTCCAATTAAGTCACAAATGCTTCAATTTTACATATGACTATTAGAACTCGCAATAATGGGGGTATATTTCACTATATATAGAACAGTATTTATTATGTTTTTTAATGGTTTTTGTTACAGCCTGTACATTTCACAAAATAAGTACTTCATTGGTTACAGCTGTTTGTTGTTACCAAATCTGTATGTATACAGTACTTATGTTTAATAAATATGTAATCGAATGAATGACTAGTGAACATTAGAATCAAATAAGAATAATGTAGTAGTATCTTATTTACAAACACTTCTAAATAATATTAAAGGTTGAAATTATGCAATCTTTGTTGATAGAATTAATCTTAAATATGACACAACGTAAACATACTTTAAATATAACAACGTTCAACACCATTAAAAATTTCAAAACATAAAACACTCGTATTTGTATTACCTTTGCTGCCATCTCTTATTTCTATTAGCAAGTATAAAGTTTTTTGCGTTCTATTTCCTTGTTTATTCGTTAAAAACTTTAATTTATAATTAAAATAACATCTGCAGAACAGAAAAAATATATTGAAAAGAACTATATTACTGTCTATTTTTGTATAAGTGATAATTTTCTCGTTTATATTACGTATTTAACGTTGTAAATTTTAGGAACAACCATGCATAGAAACGCAGCTATGACATCATCGCAGTAAGTTGTGTTGTGTTTTGATTGTTTGGCGTCTCTTAATTTGAGGCGTGTCTGAGAAAGTGTAGATGTTGGGCAGCTAAGAGACATTTAAAAAGTACAAATAACTGAATACATATCTAAAATGGTTTACCTCAATTCGTGCTGGTCTCCATGTATATGGACGAACAATATAAAAACAGGATCAAGAGTAATTGCAGGATATACAATTGCAATAAGTATTGTACTAGTTACATTTATCTGCTCTCAAATGGATGGAGGAGATTCTACTCAGCTTTACAACCCTTTATTTGAAGCAGATATTCGCTTATGTAGGTATAATTCACTAAATATTTATTTATATTCCTAATAAATTATTTGATTGACAGCTATGCAAGTTGTTGGTGGGTTCATGATTCTATACTTCTTACTTTTGGTTGCTTCTGCTATTATTCTTATATTTGGTTTAAATAAATCAAATCGGGCCATGATGATACCATGGTTAGCGATGTTTGGTATAGCAATCTTGTTTCAATTAGTGTTTGGACTGTGGTTACTTGGAGGTTACTACATTTATGTAAGTATATACTCAATTTCTGTAAATATATTGTTATTAGGAAGCATTTGTTCATCATTCCAATAAGTATTGGTATATTATAGTTTGTTTCAAGTAAGAAAAAAGCGTTTTTGGTGCCGAAACGTTGGGTTTTAATAAAAAATACAGAACAAAAACTAAAAAGGTAGTATTATTCCAAAATAGCATTGGTTTAAATAGGGAAATAAATACTGCTCTCTGATTGCTCAGAATGCATATCTTTTCGCACAAAAGCAAAAAAAAAAACATCAAATAAAATCTCAGAATTAAGTAATGTTTAACTGTTTTTCATTTCGGCTTTGTTACTTTAATTTTTAATATTACATTTTAACAGATACATAATAATATTTAGTATTAATTGATGAATCCAATTATGGATAATATATGCTTACTGGATTTGTTTTAATATCTAAGAGGCGCGGGCAGCTACATGACTTTGACATTTGCTTATAGCGAGCGCCCAATAAGGTTGCCAAGAGTATAGCTTGTGTGCCTTGCCTGTGTTGCCAAATGAATTTGAGTCTAAAATTAATAAATAAAATTGTAAAACTAATTATTAACGAAAATATTGTTTTACTTTCTAACATATAAACTTAATTTTTAAAATATTTTTTAAAAATTATGCGACTTGTGCTGCCATCTACGGTACAAAGATTTCTTGGCGCGCTAAATTTGAGGAAAACCATCAGTTGAATGTTGAACATCTTGTGCTTCACACCAATCTTGAAAAATATTTTAAAAATTAAGAGTATGTTTAAAAAAGTAACACATGATTCACTGATAACTTGTTTTACAATTTTATTTATTAATTTTAGGATAAAAAGTCGAATAAGCTCAAAATTAATTTGTAAGTAATTCACTCATTTGCCGGTTTTTGGTTACTACGTCACGCTCCCTGCAAAGAGAGAGAAATATAGTTGAACCAAATGGAGTCATGCCACCATTTTACACTTTTGACGTTTGGTTCTTGGTTAGAGGTTATGTTGAGTGATTGTGATTTGGCAGACTTGTATTTATTGTAAATTAAACTTTTATTATACGAATATCAACATTTAATAAGTTTGGTTAGTTTATATAGTAATAATATATTTTCCAGTTTACAAAATATTTTATCCTCCGTTTTCACGTTTCTAACTTCTGCGCTGATATATTTTGCATTGTTTGCGAAACAATTATTCACCATAGCAATATTAACAATTGGCAAATTTCCTGAATCAGCCTTACAAAAGTTAGATTCCATTTTCCAATAAATTAAATACTGTTACGTTATAACCAATATCTTCCAAGTATGCACGTGTTTTAACAAGATGTAAACCATGGAGGTATGAAACAAATATGGAGGGAGCGGAAAGCGATACTAAGGGCGAGGGGAGTGAAGCCTAGTGGGGACGGACGCATACATATATTGGTCCCGAGCTAGAGTGGGGATCTCGCGGTATTTTTGAAGTATGAAATGCGAAAAACGTGTAACTGAAACAGTATCATTACATTTTTTTTAAAAAGAAAGGGATTTACTGATAATTATATTTTTTATGAAATTAAATTAAAAATATTTGGTAATATTAAAGAGTAAAAAGTTACTTCAAATATATATTAGACATTAAATTACAGTACTAAATAATTACTAATCTTTTATTCACTACAATTTGTAAAAATTAAGCTACATAAAATATGTTACGTCTAAATAAAATGGAAAAAAACCAGTCTTTTAGTAGCCTGTAAACAATGTCATTTTATTATTTCAAATTCTAATATTTTGGGATTTATCAATATTTGATTCTGTTAAAAAATTCAAACTAACTAAAATAATTATGACATATAGATTTAATTAAATGAACTATATGATTTTTCCAGGGGCCCATGTTTAAAACTATGTTCATGCAAAGTAAAAAAAATGTCTGTATTTATAAATATTGTATGACATCTTGGAGTAATGTAATTTCACATTTTGTGTACACGTTAATAACATCCTTATTATCTTATTATAGAGCTTTTTGTAAACACCTTTTTAATAAAGAAGTAACAATAAAAATAATCCACAATATATCTTTTCGCACAACACACCAGACAAATCTCAACAAAACTTTATACTGTACACAACGACACAAAATGACAGATGGTCCCGACTGATAGTGGGGAGCAGTTGGCTTCATTTGAGTTCGCATAAGCTACCTCCATATTTGTTTCATACCTCCATGATGTAAACAAACAAGCTTCTATCGCTGCTCCCTTGGAGTTTTCCCTTTTCTCTCTTTCCGGTCCCAGGGAGAATGACGTTGAACGAAATTTGAATGTTGTATCACATTTTAATTATTAATTTATCATATATTACAAATTATTTTTGAGTGAAACTATGATTTATATACTATAATTCTTCCATACTTAAAATAAAAAAAAATTGTGGATAACCCATTTATTTGAGGTAGCTCTTTTAGTTGTTACAGCTTGTATATCTTATGAATTTTGTTTCTAGTTGGACATGGTGCTATACACTCTAATCATTTGGGGTTGGATGTCATACAACGTATGTATTAAGTTTAAATAAATTTTACAAAGACTAACACATTCTAATTTTACAGATATACTGCTGGTTGTGTGTATTTTCCCAGTACCAAGTATTTGCAGATCTCCAATCTCCAAACATCGAATTATTATGGCCTTAGAGCACTTGTTACACACATTTTTTGTGGTGTAAGATAAATACCGTCCATTTTTTTTATATAAATATTTGTGTTTTTATATACATAATGTTATATGTTATTTTATACTGAAAATATATATTGACTAGTAAAACACTATTTGTATAAACAATGTGCTTTACTTTATAAATTTAATGTTAATATTAGGTTTGATCGTTTCGTTTGCGTTTACGCTTTACTGCCGCGTCATACTTTAATGTTCGTTTGATCTCTCAGTTATTAACAAGTAACTAGCTATGTGTTCATTTCGTTCTCACGACATTAATAGTAAAAACGCGATGTTAAGAACTGCTCGCTGCTCGTGTGTGAATTTTACAGCAGCACTGGCGGTATAAGTTTTGACGCATGCGCATATAAGAAGCACATGTCAATGCCATTTAATGGGCATGCGCTGGTGAAACAAACTACGAATCGAATAAAATTTTAAATTTAAGTGACAATTTTTACAGCTGACGTTTCACAATAGACGATATTTGCAGTAAAAACTAAACTAATGAAACGAACAAAACTATCTATGTTACTCTTTTAACGCAATAACTATTAAGTAGAGTACAAAGTGTATTTAATTATTTATGTACATACATTGAATTCCAATTTTTTAATACATTTTTTTACGTAATTTTGAATAATATATTTAATATTTTCCCATTCCAAGCATAATATTTGCAATCAAGAAGTTAAACATTTTTTTCTTGAAAATGCTAAAAAAGAGCCGAATATTCAAAAGCAAAATATGCTTACACATCCCGAATATCCAAAAACAGAATTGCGCGAAAGCATATCGACAACTAACCTGAGCCAACCACCGATAACATAACCTAAAAAAGACCTCCGCTTGGATATGCCCGCGAATTCGGTTTTTGAATGATTCGGGGGAAACGCTTTCTGGCGGCGCTCGACTCTGTTGTTGAATATTCGGGATTTGAATGATTCTATGCATGCACATTCTGACTTAGAATACAGTATTGGCCATAAAGATAGCAACTTTTAAAAAATTTCTATTTCTCTGAAGTGAACATAAGAATATTGAAAATAAATTACATAAAGAATAACCTCTTAAAATAAGTTTATTTTATGTTAAAATAATTTATATTAAATTTATAGAATTTATTTAATTTGCATAATTCTTACTTTTGTCTGGACATAAAAATAGCAACTACATAATGAATGTCTTTATTTTCTCAATTTCAACGTTTATATCGTAAAAATATAAATTAGTACTTCAAAATTATGGGTCGTAATAAGACTTTGACTAAAGAATTTCGCAATTTAATAATTAAATCATATGAAAATGGTGCTTCGCGGAATAAAATGTCTAAGAACTTTAATTTGCATAAGTCTACAATAGCACGAATAATAATTCATTTTCGAAGGAAGGGTAATATTGAGCCTTCTACAATTTCTAGTAGACAAAAAAAAAACATCAAACCGAAGCGACAGAATGATAAAACACATATCGTTAAAAATCCGTTGTTATCATCAAAGAAAATTTTAGGCTTTCTACTAAGTAATGTTAAAGATAAAATATCTTCATGACAGGGAAGAAGAATATTAGTTGCCGGAGAACTTTATAGTCATCGGCTTACAAAGAAACCACTTCTTTCGAAGAAGATCGTGAAGGCCCGATTATTGTTCTCGTGGTTCCGGTTATTACACTAAATATTAGAAAATTTAGTTTTTATATTAATTTTATAAAAGTTGCTATTTTTATTTTTATGTCCAAATAAAAAATATTTTTTTGCACATAAATCAATTTTTAAGAATAAAAGAAGTATTTCGAACTTTCATTGTCTTTATTTTTTTTGAGTTACACAAAGTTTCGATTGATAAAATCTCCAATTGTTAGCAAGTGAATCAATTTTTGTTAATATAATGCAAATTATTTTAATGTAAATTAAACTTGGTTCAAGACACTAATACTGCAGTAATTTATTTCTGAAATCCCAGTTTTTACATTAGAGCAATTGAATTTTTTTTAAGTTGCTATCTTTATGGCCAATACTGTATGTTTTGAATATTCCGGCGTTGAAGACTACCAAAAAAGCATATTTAGTGTATTTCATTCAAACAAGTATTGATTTTCGAAAATTTATATTTTCCAAAAATTCTCACCTTAATATCGAGAAAATTCCATATCTTAACTATCACTCTATTTGCTTATCTATTACATCAAAATTTCCTCATTATAAAGTTATTAGTAAATGATAATTGTTATCTAAATTTTAAGTGATGACTCGTAATTTTATAAGTACAATTTCTTAAGAATTAATTTTTGAAATTTAAATATGCATAATATTTATTACAGATTTATTTATTTATTTAAGTACGGACATCTTGGATAGATCGTCAGAAAAAAATTGGCATTGTCTTACTATTATAAATCCCCATCACTCTATCGATACAAGAGACATATTTCTAAAATTAATTTACCTTCTTATAGCACCAATTTTTTAAAATATTTTTAAATGAAAGTTCGTTTAATTTTAAAGCAATTCATGGTTTCAAAAAGTCATAATTGTTTTTTGTATTCGCGAGTGAAGAAGAGGAGGAGCTTAGCGCGTGACGTAACATTGTAGCCGGCCTAAGGTAGATGCTACGCTTCCCGCTAAAGTTTCTAGTATGAATAAAATTTTGAATTTTGCGAACTCCTCAGTTTCATCTAAAAATTATGTTTAGCATTCTCTCGAATTTTGATTTTACATGACTCGAGTCTTTGTTTTCTACATTATTACAGTCTTTGGAAGATTAATGGATGGATAAGTGTTACTATTTTATTGTCATCTTTCTGCAAGCCGTTCTACAAGTTTAGATTTCATTACACAGTATATTAATAAAGGCATGCAGTAATTATTATCTTGTAGTTATACCCGGCAAAATATAATCTTGCTTTACAAAATGCAGGGAGCACGCATATTTTTGCTCGGTTCCTTTCCCATTTTTAAAAGTTGAATGCATAATTTTCGTCAACTATTTCAAATTGGCAAATTGCCCTAATACCTTTTTCCATAAAATTTAGCCATAATTTTGAAATTTTTACGGATAAAAATATTTATTATTGACAAAGCTTGGTTCCACGAATTTAAATTATTTATTTAATACATGTAAAAACGGTCGGCTCTCAAGCGCCACCTACTATTTTCTTACGTAAAATGAAGTATAGCCTACAAATTTCACTCCACTCATGACTTATTTATTAAATAAGTTACAGAAACGATGCATTTGCCACTAACTCGGCTATAGGACTTACTACCATGCACTAGTTCATATTTTCGTCGCTAGACGTCATGTTGCTCTATTTCACTAGCGAATAGCTGCATTTGATTTTTAAAGAAACTATAGCTATCTTTCTTACACCAGTTTCTGTAGTAGGCTGCGCGAGAAAGATACCAATAGTGTGACGTCATCCGTGGCCTGGAAATAAATTGAAATATCTCGCAAAGTAATTATTAAAATAATTTTATAATTTTTTGTTATGGTTTATAGGCCTATTGGTTATTGTTATTTCACTTATCTGCTGGAGTCAAAACAAAACTTCTTCAAAATTTAATGTGGATGCTATGAATGCTACGGAACGAGAATGTGTTATTTTAATTGATGAAATAAGAATTTAAAAATATTTAGAATATGATGCAAAGTAAGATCTAATAGAAGGTTTTGAAGATCTGGGCCATATAGAAAGATCAAATAAAATTGCAACACATCACGTATGGGTCTTCATGTTACGCGGTTTGATACACAGTTGGAAAATGCCCATATCATATTAACAATCTTTTACAATTAATAAAGGAAAACAAAAATATTTGGAGTTTCTAAAGAAAATCCGTATATAAATCTTGAAAGTAAAAAAATATATGCTGCTTATGATTCCCCACATATTATAAAAAGAATAAGGAATTGTTTAAAAAAATCCAGATTTATTTGTTTCAGAAAGACGAGTTTCTTGGGATGATATTAAAGTTATCTATAATATTGATAAAACGACCACGAAAGTCCGGATGTTATGTAAAACAACTGACAAGCATGTTTACTTGCCAAGTAGTTTTGATAAAATGTCCGTAAAACTGGCAGTACAAATATTTAGCAGAAACTGGTGTTAAAACTAAAGGAATATCATCCAGTTCAGCGGAAAATACGGCGTCTTTTGTGAGACAAGTATCAAGATATCAAGTATATGATATGTTTCTGACTGAACAGTCGTTTGCTAAATAATAGTAATCCTTTAGATGTGCACTATCAGATAGAACAAATTAATAAAAATTTTGATATTGAAATATAAAATATATTAATTTCTTTTACGAATGATTATGATAAACACGTTTTTATCAATGTGTTATAAGTTAAATATTAACCTTGCTAATGATAATGTTAATATGAGACTATATTTATTATTAAACTATTAAAAACTTTTTATTTTTGTATCATGTTATTGGTCTGAAAGTGCAATTACATATGTTAATTTTTCCCTTATTAGAAACTTTAACCTTAACATTTTATAAGTTCATATTAAAATAAATTTTAAAATACAAATATTTTTGTTATGATTTATTTAATTGCATTTAATTCCAGGAAATAAATTTTGTCAATAATAATTTCTTATACTATTTGCTATTTATAAAGATAAGATTATATAATAAGAAATAATAACAACAATCAATTCATTACCATTACGTTAAAACTAGATTGTAATTAATATAATTAATTAAAAATTTCTTTTTAGAGAATTATAACAAGATAAATATTTTTTTGCAAATAATATCATTTAATTGTTATTTATTGCAATAAAATTTGAAGGCCCGTGATTTGTACCTTTCAATAAACTACTTATCTTAGATGAACCTACTATTCGTAAATACTTAAACCGGTGTTTTTCCTTGTAAAAATGTTATTAAAATAAATTGAAAAATAAAAAAACAAACATACTGTTGCAAAGAGAAAAAAACACTCTATCGAATGGTAGAATAAAATTAATAGGTTCCCATTTAAAAAAATTACGCGGACAAGCGTAACTCAAAAACAATTGAAGAAAAAAAAATTCAAGTATTCTCAAATGTAGATCAAAATTTCTTAAAAAACTTTTGTAATGAACATAATTTCCTAAAATGAATATTAACGACAATAAATCGCCGTCTCCATACTTTTAACTAACCCCATATGTACTAAAATAAGTACCTACATGTACATTATATATCGCTAGCCCAGAAGAAGAGTAATATAATTTAAAAAAATATTTTTTCAGGATAGTAGATTGTAAAACTCAATTTAACCCTCCAGAACACGCACAAAATTTTGACACACAAACGCACGCACAGGTCTGAGGGGGACCATTCGGCTGAAAAACAAGGTATATGGTCTTATCGACAAAATAAACCCCAGCAATTGTTAAAGGATTATAAATAACCTCTAAATTATGTTTCAGTGTTTATAAATTATTAATTTTTTTTTTTTTTTTTTTTTTTTTTATTTAAACATTAATTTACAACTGGCCTAGTTTGGCCAACCAGTAAATGTGATACAAGTTTAGTGACATGCGTGAAGGTATCACCCATCAGTGATCCTTCTTTACATTATATTTTACAATGACGTAATAAAATACATATATGCATCTGTGAGTTTAGTTTGAACTTAGGTCTAGGGGTTTTCTTCTTTTCAATCTTCTGGTTTCGTTTTCGTTGTTTAGGAGATTTACTGCTAATGTATTAGGATGATAGTTTAGCCTTCTCTTATATTTTGTAGCGAATGTTTTTATTTTATCTTTTATGTAGTCTATTCTTAGGTCGGTATGTAGTGTTTCATTATTTATGTACCACGGAGCATTGGCAATGATACGGAGTGTTTTATTTTGATATCGTTGAATTAAATTAATGTTGGATTGTTTTGCACAACCCCATAGTTGGACACCGTATGTCCAGATAGGTATCAATATTACCTTATACAACAAAATTTTACTTTGTAGAGATAGCTGGGATCTACGACCTAAGAGCCAATACATTTTTCTAGTTTTCAAGTCTAATTGCTTTCTTTTTGTGGATAGGTGTTTTTTCCAGGTTAGGCCTCTGTCTACGTGCATACCTAGATAGATAACGTCCTTTTTCACAGGCAGGACTTGATTATTTAAGGTTACTTCCGGACATGAAGCGTGTTTTTTAGTGAATGTAATTTGAACAGATTTGGTTTCATTGAGCTTGATCCTCCATTTATTTGTCCACGTTTGTAGTTTATTCAGGGATTGTTGAAGGAGTCTCGACGCTTTCACTGGGTCTTCATGTGACGCAAGGAATGCCGTATCATCCGCGTAGGTAGCTGTCATTACGTTATCTTCACTAGGTAGATCCGCTGTAAATAGTTGGTAAAGCACTGGGCCCAAAACACTGCCTTGCGGCACTCCAGCATTTATGCGGTAATGTTTAGAATAACTACCGCCGTAGTTTACCTGATAATATCTGTCGTTTACATATGATTTAAAAAGCAGGTAATATTGGTGAGGAAGATTTTGTTTGATTTTATATAGGAGACCAGCATGCCAGACTCGGTCGAATGCCTGGCTCACGTCTAGGAAGGCGGCTGCACAGAATTTTTGTTCTTCGAAGCTGCATTCGATTGCATTAACAACCCTGTGGATTTGCTCTATGGTAGAATGCTGGTTTCTGAAACCGAACTGATGCTCAGGAATAAGGTTGTTATCTTCTATTAATGGTTTTAAGCGTTTCAGTATTAATTTTTCTAGTATCTTAGATAGGATAGGGAGCAAGGATATCGGTCTATAAGAGGATACTTCATGGGCCGGTTTTCCTGGTTTGAGTATCACCAGAATTTGCGCAAATTTCCATAGCACGGGGAAATATTGGATTCTGATTACTGAATTGAAGATATTTGTTAAAGCAACCAATGCCTTCTTTGGGAGTTGTTTGATAACTACAGCATTTATAAGGTCGTACCCAGGAGCTTTCTTGTTATTTAGCAATTTTATTTCTTCTTTTACTTCTCCTACTGAGAAATATTTTATTGGCGGGGATAGCTGTAGTGGAGCATCTAGGAACGATAGTAGTGCAGTTTCATCTTCAGCTAGTGATTGCGATGCGTTGGGTGTGAAAATGTTGGCTAAATGTTTAGCAAAAACCTCTGATTTATCGTTATCTGTCCTAGCCCATGTTCCATTTTCTTTTCGTATTGCGGAAATTGATTGTTTTGGTCTCTTGAGTTTTTTTGTAGTTTTCCATAACGAATATTCGTCGTTGGCATGTGGTGACAGTTTACTGATGTAGTTTTGGAATGTTTCATTTCTAATTTCACGTAACAGTTTCTTTATTTCTTTGCTTAGTTTATTCAGCGTATTTTTGTCACTTGGATGCCTAGTAGCTTGCCATTTTTTTCTAGCTTTTCTTTTCTCGGAAATTTTTTCCCTAACGTATTTTGGGTAGTTCGTGATTGTTCCGTTGTTTGTTTTAGTTATTGGTGTTGAATTCCAAGCCGCTTCTTGTATACGTTTAGTTATTTGTTCAACTGCAGAGTCAATGTCGTTTTCATTTTTCAGCGGTATGTTGAGATTTAAGCTGTCGTTCAAGTATTTTCGGAATAGCTCCCAGTCAGTTTTGTTGTTGGTCAACGTCGGTTTTTGGTCTTTATAAATTATTGTTGCACTGATTGTGAGTATGATAGGTGAGTGATCAGACGATAGGTCGAAACTTTCTGTTACGTCTGTATAGTTCGAGGAAATTCCTTTCGTTATAAAGAAGTCTAACAAATCTGGTATTTTTGCTGGGTCTGTAGGCCAGTATGTGGGCTTTCCCGTGCTTAAAGATTCGTAGCTTTTGTCTGTTATCATGCGCTCGAGTTGCCTGCCCTTGGGGTTAATCACTCGTGATCCCCATCGGGTATGTTTTGAATTATAATCTCCACCAGCTACGAACCTGTTCCCTAATGTTTGAAAGTATTCTTCAAAATCGGATTTCTTTACTGCATGTTTCGGGGGACAATATACTGCAGCGACGACCAGTGAGCCGTTTCCTTCCTTCATTTTAATACTAGTTGCTTGAAGATATTCCTTTTCGTATTTGTCTAGTTCGAAATGTGCAATTTTATCGCTGACTATTATAGCAGTTCCTCCATGGGCCGTTCCGTCCGGGTGATTTGTATGGTACGTTTTGTATTTGTGTATGTTAAAGTAATTCCTTATTGTGAAATGTGTTTCCGATACTAGTAAAATGTCAATTTTATGTTGGTGCAAGAAAATTTCTACCTCATGTCGGTGTTGTGTCAGCCCATTGGCGTTCCATAATGCTATTCTTAAGCTATCCATGACTGAGGTTTTTGATTAGCGTGGAAAGCATATTAAGCATTAAGCTGTTCTGATTCATGAGTTGCTGGAACATGGCTTCGAATCTGTGTAGAAATTGTGCTAGGGTTATATCTTCTCTGTTATTTGCTGTATTGTTATTGTTGCTAGGGTTGAATTGAGTGGCTTGGGCATAGCTGGTGTTGTCGTTTGTTACTTTACTTTGTCTTGGGTGTTCAGTATTATTCTTGTGGAGCTGCATGTTTGGTTGGCTTGTTGGTTGGTTTATTGGTTTTCCCCTAGATTTTTGGAGTTCTCTGTATATCGAGCAACCTTTGTAATTGGCCGGATGGGGTCCCCCACATAAAACGCATTTGGCTTGTGTGTCTTTGGTTTTTTGACATATGTGTGTCGGGTGGTTGTCTGCACATTTGACACAGTAATACTCCTTGTTACAATATGTTTTTGTGTGCCCGTATTCTTGGCATCTATGGCACTGCGGTATTACGTTCTTCTTTCGTGGTGCTTCTACTAGGATTTTGGTACCCAGTAAAAATTCGATCTTATATATTTCCTTATTTTTCTCATCTGGCGCTTGGTCTACAAAGAATAGCGGCAGTGGTTCCTTTGTTTTCCAGCTTCTTATATTCGTTACTCCACGGATTTCAAAGCCTAGTTCTTCTAGAGCATCTTGAATATCTCCGGTTGAAACCGTGTGGTGAATGTTTTTGATTACCACCCTGAAGGATCTTTCCTCTCTTGGTTGAAATGTATGGAAAGCTTTTTTATTTTGTTTTAGCATGTGTATTAGCCTACGGTATGCGTCTGGCGTGCTAGTATTAATTTTAATTACATTGTTTGCCATGGTTTTGCAGAAGAATTCTGTTGGCTGCAGAACCGTTTCAATACTTAGTCGCATTATCGGGTAGTTTACTACGTCCTGTATGTATACAGGAGGTGGTTTGTGTTTCTTCTCTACGTTCTGTTCTGAGTTTTCAGTGTCCATTGTTTCGTTGTCTAGTGAGGCAAATTTATTTGGGTGTTGTATTGAAGTGATGTTGTCAGTTATGTTAGATCTTTTTCTGTTTGGCTGGGGGTATATTTCCTCTTCCCTCAATCTCTTACCTTTCATTCTTACAATTTGCCACGAAGGGCTACCGTCATTATCGTCGTCGTTGGTATTGTTCGGTCTAGGTGTAGTTTCGGGTGTACCGGGAGTACTTACGTGATATATGGAGGGTCTCTCTATAGGAGTGCACAGGGTTGTTACACATGTTGTTGTTTGGGTGTATGTTGTAGCTGTGGTTGTTGTTAATACGTTGGCGAACCCCGTACGTACGAAGTTTTCGGTTGTGTTACCTCCACTTTTCTCCGGCATCTTCACTGGTTTATTTTTAGTTAGGTTATTTAATACTTATTAATTAAACACTAGATTTAATTAAATATTTTATATTATAATGATTAGATAGATTAGGTAATTATTACCGCACTAGGTATTTAGTTTCTAGCCGCACAAGTCAGACAACACGTCCGCTCTGTTCGCCTGCTCGAGCAGGAATGCTTCAAAAATTATTAATAAATTCTTTTTAATTCACACTTGTGATTACAAAACGAGTAGAAATTTTAACTATTGTTGGTTCCTGAAACCGGGTGCGTGTACTAAAGGATTCGAATTTATCTAGGCCCTTATTTGGGCTGTGTACTTACTTAATTCTGATGGGATGGTGAATAATTTACTCGAAGCCTTTATTGCCAGGTAAGGAATTAAACTGAAAATGTGCGGCTCTTCTCTCTACCCAACAATAATTATGTTTGGAAGAAAAGTAACTCTACTGCTATCTACAGGTTAATATTGCAAATACAGGCGCGACGATTATCTTGTTAAAAGTATGCCGTTTTTTTTTTGTGCGTACCTCAAAATTCTAGTCATGTGAGTGGTGTTACTCATCTTTCGGGCTTATGTGTACAAGATACAGGTGCTCATTTTACGACCCTATTAATTAGAAATTCGGTTATTTTAAGAGATATACGGTTAAATTAAGGCAACATTGCCCAATTACTTCTTTACATATTTCTAAATTCAAACGTAACTCAGACATTCATGAGTATCAAACTAGCAATAACAATGACTTCAGTATGCCTAAATCTAGAGTTAAAGTCGCCAAAGACTCTTCGGATAAGACTGGTCTATCATTTTTCAATAAACTACCAGAGAACATCAAAAACTTAAAATTTTGTAAACAATTTAAAAATAATATAAAAAAATTTGTATACTATTTTTTTTTTACAATATAGATGAATTTATGTCCTGAATAGATAGATAAATAATGTATGATGTTTTCTATACAAGCTGTTTCAAAGAAAGTGTAAACAAAATTAAGGGCATATAGATATAGTACTGATAAAAATGAGTAAAAAAGCTTAATCAACAGAGGTCTGATCTTCAACTGTTCCCGAGATAAATGAAAAATCGAAGAAAAACTGACAATGATAGTGGTAGAACAAAATTTTGTCTATGTCAGTAAATAGACTATAAAAAACAATAAAATTTTATTATGAAACATTTTTCTCAAATTCTGATATGAAAATTAAATATTGACCAAGGTCGCCACAACATTTAACAATTATTTGATTTAAAAAAAAAAACAAAAGCACATCTAAGATGACCTCTGAAAGGTAAACAAAAAGTCATATTTAATTGAAGTCGTAACTCTTGTAGTTTTCAAGATAGAAGAGATAAACCCTGTAAAAACTCATTTTTCTCTGCCTCTTATCTCGGAAACTATTGAAGATCTGACTCATGTTGATTAAGCTTTTTTTACTTAAAATGGTACTACATGATGCCCTTAAATTTTTTTACAATTTCTTTGAAACATCCTGTATACAGCATTATGTATCTACAGAAATAAAATATTTGTTATTATTATTATTAACCATGTTAAAGATGTATGTATTTGTTTTTCTTGAAACAGCATAGATCATAGATCACTAGATAAATACAAAAAAATCAAAGTTTGTTTATTTATATTTTTACATATAACTTCTATTATTAAATAATTTGAAATTTGGGTTTGGTTCTTCAGGGTACTTTTCATGCTCTTTCGAATGGCGATGCCAATTTTTTTTATCAGTTGAATTTCGTGGTATATCAAAGTTGCAATTTGTTTCATTGCCACAATAACTGTTTTTATCTTACAAATTTAATAATTGTTGCATTTTTGCTGTTTGAATATCGATAACTGTCCACATAAGAATGATTACCTTGATCTGATAACTCGAAATTAAATAGTGCTAAAAAAAATAACATAAACAATATTCTAAAAAGGAGTGCAATCCAATATAAAAATCAGCAAAATATCAATTTTTGTATTTATCTAGCCAGCTATGCCTTTTTCAGGAAAAACAAATAAATCTTTAAAATGATCTACTAACACTGCTCTAATTTAAGTACCTTTGTATTATTTTGTATTCGTATACTGTTTTTTAAAAAGAAAACTGTTAAAAAAACCTGATAATCTAAGTTTACTAAATAAATATTTAACAAAACGTAATACATATTGCATTTAAGATAATATGTATAATAAATTACACAGGTAATGTAAACTAAATGTACACATCACACATAACTAAATTATGACAATGACAATAAAACTAATAATTACTTTCTAGATAAATGGATAATAAATTATATATGAATTTATAGTCTACAGTCATTTTGTCATTTCCTTTTACCCATTACTAAGTGTAATAGGCTGTTTTCGCGAAGTTCATTAATAGTTTTTATATTAGACGCATGGCAATTTTCAAATATTTGTTAATAGGTATTTACAGGTGGTATGAAAATTACATCACTACGGTAATTTCTTTTATGTAATAAATAGAAAATAATTTGGTTCTGATTCAAACTCAGAGTGTTCGATATGCAATTTTAAAGCATTTTGTTAATCAATTCATAAAATAAAAATTTCGTGTAAACAAAAGTGACTATTTCTAATATAATTTTTAATTTATAAGCATTCTTGTACTTCTTGTAGTTTGTAGTAATAGTAAATTAAGCTGATATTAACAAATAATTGACTTTTCACACACGCTAGAATTATTGAAAATAATACACATACCTATGGTTCATAGCAGGGCATCGAACCCGAACCTGAACCGAACCAAAACCGGAAACAAACCGTAACATTTTAGGGAACCCAAACCGAGAACCGAACCTCAGATATATTTTTAATTGAACCTGAGTCGAAACCGAACCGAGTATTAAAATTCAGGTTCGGGGTTCAACTCCGGTTCAGGTTAATTTTTAGTTCGAAAAGTAAATACAGCCGATAATCGACGTCTTAGGCGTTTGCGTTGCTGTCTGGGCTGACTTTTCATGAAAATTGTGTTCGTTTCTTGTTGCGTTTTGCGTAAATTCCGGCTCTCATTTTACATTATTTCGAACCTGAACCGCGAACAAAGCCGCAAATTTTATTAATGCTTGAACCAGAACCTCACCCGAACCCATCTTTCAAAAAACAAATTAACCTGAACCTAAACCGAACCCAGTTTTTGGCGGGTTCGATGCACTGGTTCATAGAATTTTATTTTAAGTATATTCATAGTAGTTTTCTTCTTTTTCTTTTCCTTCCAATTAGAGACTTAAAAACAATCAAATTAATTTCAGATTGACTTAAAAAGTATCAAGGTGAATAAAAAATTGTAAATCATGATTCAAAAATGCTCTCTGGTTATTTCCATATTTTTACTCATAGCGATACTTAAAATATTGATTAAATAAATTGTAATTTTAATTCAATTTTTGCAACTTAATTTAAACGACAAATAAATAACTGTTTAAAGTGATTGTACAAATATTCTTTTCCACGGCTTTACCTAATTTTCTTGTTCTCAAACATTCTAGCGTGACCTTCGTAGCATTCGCATTTTTTAAGAAAATATAAGTTGTAGAAAATTACGATATTTAAAATTATTCCAATTTTTAAAATATCAAACGACTTCATTGTTATACCAAGTTATTAATGAAAAATTAATTGTCGTTCTTGGGTTTTTGGGTGAAAAATGTAATTTGCTGTAAATGTAATAAAAATTACATTACATTATTGTAAATATCTTATTTATAAACATAAAATGAATAAAGGAAATATTAACAATAAAAATAAAACATAATTTGTAACTTCTATTAATATCTTATACCTCATTTTAAATTGCTCATTTCTTTCTTTCACTTACATTAATTACGGATATAAGCAATTAAATAATTATTGTTACACATTAGCATAATTGCTATTTATCATATTTCAGAAATATAAATAAACAATGACCGTATATCTTTTTGAAACTACATATATTTTCGTTAAAATATTTTGTATATTTTGACTAAACATAAAAATATAACAAACCTACCTTATATTTACATGTAAATTATACACTAGTAAAAATGTAATTAAATTCAATATCGCCGACCGTATTCGATTAGTCATAAACCCGAATCAAGAAGTAACCACAGAACTAATCTGACAAGATAAAACATGTTTATAAATATGACACTGAGCACAACATTATATCTCCGGCTCCGTCATTGCAAAATAGGTAACTGAGTTAAAATGTGTGCCAGAATGATAACATTTTCCGCTAGTATTCTAAGAACGGATTATACTGCGCAGATAACAAAGATAATGAAAATTAGACAAGAAAAACTTTATTGCATTATTTAAATTTGCAAAAATATTTGTGGTAATAAATAGTTTGTAATAAGTAAAAAGCCCTTAAAGTTGTGGTTGTTTTATTATAAGAGTTTATAAATTAAATTATTAAAATATCTTTCAGAACTCATATTAATAATGGGGTATTCCACTCAATTTTTTTTAATTATTTTAAATAAAACTTCATTCAGTTTTGAAGCAATTCGTAGTATTAAAAAATCTTAATTGTTCCTAGTTTCAGAGTATTTTATTTTCGAGAAATCAGTGTAACGTCACATTTCCTCTATACTTGTCTTTTTCACACACACTGCTCTGAGTACGCTGCGAGAGAAGGATAACAATTGTATGACGTCAATTTTCCCTTTTAGCAAATGCGAAATATCTCGTAAAGTAATTATTTAAAAAATGTTTTCATTGTTTTAACTATTATTTATTGAGCCATACTTTATGTTAAATTAAAATTTTCTTAATTTTGTTTTTATGGTGGAATACCCCATTAGAATAATACTGCCTTTGTAGTTTATGTTCTGTATTTTTATTTAATACCAACGTTTCGGCACCATAAACTAGTTTCTTCTTCAGGGAAAAATGACAAATAAAATGTGACAAAAGCAAAAAACAAGTAACCAAGGTAACATGAAAAATACGTAAGTGTTACCTATTTTTTATGTATACAATTTACTAGACAATATATGCATGCCCGGCAATAACTAGGAGGGCAAACATGCATCTTCCCAGGAAAGATTTTATACAGATCACTTCTCTGCCAGTTTTTGCGGACGGTTTTTCCTCTGGCAGAAAGAGAGTTTTTTAAACAGAATTTTAACCCTTGTACTCTAAGGTTAGTTGGGAAAATATACCTTTCAATAAATAATATTTAGCCGTTACTACATTAATTTTTTTGTTAAATAATAAACTTGCATGTATGTATACCGGGTCTACTTGAAATCCGTAATATAGGGAATTCAATGTTATTTTTTTTATTTTGCTGTATTTACTGACCTATTCAATTTAAAGAAAAGTTGTAAATAAAAAAGAATTAAAAATTAGTCAATTTGGGACAAAAATTAATCACAATTTCTTTTTATTTTACGAAAAAACGCAAATCCATAGTTCTACGCTGGTCAATGAATATTTTTATATAATTATTAAAAGTGTAATTAAAAACAAAAAGAAAGTATAAAATGAATCAAGAATGGTATATTATAACATTCAAAATTAATTATTATGATAATAATGTGTTAAAACTTTAATGTCAAATAAAAACAAATAAACATCAGTAATTCAATGGCACTCTAAAATATGCTGTAAATTGCGAATATTATTTTGCGTTACATATGATGCGATTGAAAAGATATTTCTATCTGCGAGTTTCCCAGTCTGACGTACAATTGACAAATTCTTGACCACTTCCTTGATTAGCAACTACATATTATGTATCTACGGTATGCGATTAGAATTTCCATTATTAGTTCTTAATAATAACTTTTAACTTTTACACTATAAATTTAAAATATGCTAACATAAATTTTGATTAATTAAATTACACAAAACAGAAAATAGTTAATAGATAAATATTAGCATATTTAATTTATAAATTTTAATAATTTTTTTTCTTTTCATTCTTATTTTTTTAATTTAATCTCCTTTGCTTTGCCTGCATGGTGTAGATGAGTTTAATCTTCTTCTTCCTTCCCTTAGCCTTTTCCCGTGTTACCTAGGGTCGGCAAAATATTTCTGATTTTCTGGGTTGCATCTACGGTACTAAACAACCTTACACCAAATCAGGGTTACGTAAAAAACTGTATAAAAATTATCTAAACATTTTTTCTGTATCTTCCATAATAAGCGAGATATGAGGTATTTTCAAAATAAGCGAAAAACAAGTTTTAGCCTGTAGCTCAAAAACAAAAGACGATCGAAAATGCCTGTGGTGCATATTAAAGTTGCCTCAAAAAGTTGACCCATAAAGACCTAAATCGATTTTGTGTTGTGTGCATAATAAGAAAGTTTTTCATATAAAGAACTCGAATTTGTTCCACGATGAACATTATCAACTCTTATCATTAATTTTCAGAAATAGTTTATTATCTAAATATTACTTAATGTCAGAAATATTATTACTTGCTTGAGTTTTTGTGTAATAATGCTAATTTAGCAAGATAAGCAAATCCTCAATTTTCTTGTTATTTCAAATGTGATAATATTTACATAGTTTTGAAATACGCGTGATTTAAAATGGTAATGAATATGACCTCCTGAATTTTGTTATACTTAGTTTAAGCGAAGTTGAAATTACAGAAATTGTATTCAAAGATATTTCTTTATTTATTATATAAATAAATATATCATTGCTTATTACACAATTCTGGGTGTGCCAATCTGCTTTGTCACAGATATCGGTAATGATGATGACATATTTGTACCGTGCGGGCGTTTACCAGCCTCACCTCACGGGCACTTATTGCTGGCGTGGAGAGAGAATGGACCATAAACCAATATAAAAATATAACTATATATAAATAAACATACCGTATGTCCACGGATCGAGTTCCAAAGAGGAAAAACTTGTTTATTTTTTATTTTACAAAAAAAATGTATTCTTGATAAAAGTTTTTGGATGTCCCGAAATGGCCAATTCAGTTTTAACATTTTCAAATTTTATTTTAGTGTCAGATAAAAATCGAAAATTGTTCGTTTTAGTTGAAAATTATTCCAAGTCCCAAAAAATAAATTTGCGTTGTCATGGTAATTGCCGTTATTTATTTATTTTCATTAACTGTCAGTTATAAAAATCAACCATAATCGTTGAAAATGTTGACAAAAGACGAACGAATTTACCTAATTCAATGCTATGACAAAGGTAATAAAGCGATCCGTCGAGTTGTCGAAGAATTTAACAACGATTATTAACAACCAATGGCACGCGACACAATATTTTGGGCACGTCACTGATCACAAAATTCATTATGATGCACTAGATGTATTAGAAATACATGAGAAACCAGACGAAGACCAAGTTAATGAAGAATTTATTTCTGTGATTGATTCTTCAATCAAGGAATTTTCAGCGAGATTTTCTCAGTTCAAAGAATTATCGGAAATACTCAAGTTTATTATGTACCCTGATGTGACGTCATTTGATAAACTGAATTTGTCCAAATTCGATTGGTTGGAAATTGAAGAATTTGAAATGCAGCTGATTGATTTCCAGTCTAGTTCAATATGGATTCAAAAATTTATTGAAACAAGGAAAGAGTTGGAATTAATTGAAACAGAAAGATTGACAAATAATAAACATAAGTGAAAATGCGAATAACAAAATTTTGGAAACATGGAATGCGTTACCAGACACATTTAATTGTTTGAAGAAGCTGGCTCATGCTATTTTAACAATGTTTTCATCAACCTATTCCTGCGAGTCATTATTTTCAGAGATGAATAACATTAAAGACTCGGTTAGAAACCGTTTGACAGATGACTCCAGTTCAGCATGCATTCTGCTAAAAGTAACATCTTACAACCCTAACATATGTTATTTGTCATCTAATCTGCAACAACAGAAGTCACACTAATTTTACTTTAATTTAAATTACGCGTATAATTGAAACATTGCAAAATGTTCCTATTTTTTGTAGTAAATAAAGAGTTTTGAATTGATAGTATTTATTATTATTATTTTCCCAATAATCACAAAGTCAAAATTATTTGATGGCACGTCTATGACATTAAACATTTTTTTAGAAAAATACAACTGCACTGCCACGAAAATCTGAATGTGAACGCTTGCGTTTACTGTCCCTATACAATCTTTCTGCACTACAATACAACTAAGCCACAACTGCACTAAGCTCAATCGAATGGGTCTTTAGCAAGAGGTAAGCCAACAAGGTTTGCCAAGCCACGCACCATGGGAATTCAAGATATTTTCGCTTGGAATGCAATAAGTGCAACATCCAGGATTTTTAGGTAACGAATATAAACAAACCGAGAGATGCTCAAGCAGTTACAGGTACAGTTTTATTCGTTTGAAAACATTACATAAACCATATTTGTCATACAAAACAATATTGAATTTTAAATATAATTCCTCTTGCTTCGTTTGCCTCCCCAGCTGTGAAACTTGGCCTTGGATCGCTTGCAGGGCTCGCAGTACTCGCCGTATGGACTGTACGTTAGTTGTTCCAATGGATCTTGACGTTTTCCGCCCCATGCGTTGAACGGAACTCGGCTTGTTTGGATTTTTTCTGTGCCAACTTGGTTAAACCTTTTACCTGCAAATAATAATAATAAAATTATAGTAGTGGAGTTTAAGAAACTACCACTCTCGGTTGTCCAATGGGGAAGTTTAGCGATTTTTTAAAATTTTTTTATTCCATGGGAAATGACTTGAAAAATTATGTAACATGTTTTATTTTTTTCAAAAATGCCCAGATTTTCCGGAAAAGACGATTTTAAGCTGTCGATAGAGGCTTGGCGCAATGTATGTCGACTTATACAGTGACGCACGCGGTTGCGGTTACCACTCACTTGAGACTGAGGTGTTGTTACGACCTACGTTCAAGTGGTTCGATTTCACCATTCTGTCTGAGTTTGCGCATAACTGACTTGTGACGTACTTAAAGTTTACCCAAAAAATATTAATTATAAATAAATGGAGCAATAATTTTAATTTTTAATTTCAATTTCAGCAGTCATTTGTGTTATATTTGTGAGAAAATAGTATGTTATGTAGAATTTTTACCATGCTAAACTTCCCCATTGTTACCAAAACCTTTTCAGCTCTTCCCATTATTGCCAGATTAAGGGCAACGTAGTTAAATTGGTCTTTAGTCTAGGCTGGGTACACACATGTACAAATAACCGTAACAGAACACCGTCGCGTAACTGTGTGGACGGCACATCGTAACAACGTAACACCGTAACATCGTAACAGAACAGCGTTCCACCCGCTGTCGGTTTTCTAGCGTCGCATCAAAGAAATGTCGCGCTCATGTTACATCCCTTGTTTGCGAGTGTGGACAAGTCAGAAACAAATTATTGACATGGAACGGAAAAATGTTCGAGTAAATGATCGTGGCGAGTTGACACTAAATAATAACGTGACGTCGACGCGTAGCAGAAATTTGTTACGCGGCGGTGTTCTGTTACGATAATTTGTACATGTGTGTATCCAGCCTTATTTGAAAAACCGTGTCAGTAACATCCACACACACACACACACACACACACACACACACACACACACACACAGAGACATCATTGTAAAAATATTAAAATCGGATTCTAGTGATCTTAAAACATGTTTATTCACTAAAATCTGGATATACGATTTTTAACATGATTCTAATACCTTTTTTAGCAAGAAGTAAAAATTCAAATTAAAACAGTAAACGTTG
Source organism: Ophonus ardosiacus (assembly GCA_943142095.1). Lineage (NCBI taxonomy): Eukaryota > Metazoa > Arthropoda > Insecta > Coleoptera > Carabidae > Ophonus > Ophonus ardosiacus. The sequence continues at coordinate 41,781,494 of OW964833.1, read as the reverse complement.
GCTGTGGTTTTATTTAAAAAATTGAATGGCATAACTTGGAAACTAACAGCTTCTATATATCGCATCCCGGCAAGAAGAGTGACCCAAGTCCAAAAAATAGTTTTGCGTAAAACTTAAATTAAAGAAGACAGTTCTCGAATGTAAAGTAACTTACATTAGCTCGAAATGAAACGACATTAGCTCCATCTCTAGAAAAATATAATCTTGATTTATGTCACTATTCCTGATATTAGAAGCATATTTTTGACTAATTTTATCTGACGAACTTAGTGTGTCACTTCTCGCCGGGGTGCGATATGTTTTCAATATTTTTTAATGTTATTTCAACCCTGTGATAATAATAATAAACTAAATAAACGTCACGTCAGTTTAAACAGTTTGTTCATAGCTTTCTGTTTTTTTAAATTTATTTTGTTTCTCAACAGTAACGATACTAAACTTGTATATTAACTATGCCACAAATAAAACTTGAATGAATCCGGTACTGAAAAAAGTTGAATATTTTTTGTTAAATTATCAAAATATGACTAATTTAAATGATTTTGTATCAAACTTTTAACAAAATATAAAACTTTTCACTCATAATTTAAATAAAAACTATTCGCACTATAACGGTATGACGTCACAAATTCAGAGTGTTAAACGAAAAGTTATATTATTCACACTGCCAACACCTGGTGGAATGATAGTATTGACAGGTGCTTTACTCACTAAAAAGCATATTTATTAAAGGTCTGACGTCACATAGTTTGAAATTCAGTGAAATTATATTTGAATATCCATACAAATTTAGTAAGTGTATCACCAGCTAAAAATCTTCATTTTATTCAATCTTTCTAAAAAAGATAGTCGAAAAATGAGTACTAGGCCCCATTTCATTTCTTTTAGTTGCACAACTAGACACAATAGAGTCTTTATTCATATGACTTTTTTCATTCAAAATGACCTCCCGTCTAAACAAACTATTTAATTTTTTACACTCATAAATTCTCCTGTATAAAGAGATTAGTAAAAACAGCACATATTATTTTCTTACCTCCCCAAGCATGGAAAGGCAACCTTTTTGGTGTATCCGGAATCTTCGTACTTTTCTTTACCATAGGCATAAAATATTTTTCTATAAACTTAAAGCTGTCTTCTCCAAGTTGTTGCTGAATACACTGTCGGAAGTCAATCCATGATGGCGAGCTTGCACAGATGTGTTGTGTCTCAGAGAAAAGTTTGCGAAAATTGCTATTTTTCAGGAAGATCATCAAGCATGTTTCGGGGGAATTTAGCGCACGAAGACAGAATTGGTAAATTGGAGAATCTTCTAGCAGTTCTAAAGTGGACCTTTCATTATTGGTATTGGGAGATATTTCAAATTTATTGGCTAGTTTTGGTTTTTCAAATGTCTTTTCTTCAGAATTAGATTTGTCTTGATCGTTGGATTTAACATTTTCAAAACTTCTTTCGGTAGTTAAGTCGTGGGTCAAATTCGGCAATCTGCTTCTAGCGCTCTAAAACATAAATATGAATAAAAAAATACATTGTTTTTCATTTATAGAATAGACACACTAAAATTATTGAAAATAAAAAAAAATCAGGTAGGTCGTGGAAAAAAATTGCACTATCATTTTAAAAAAATTCCTATCCGTCATTTGATATAAGTTGTAAAAGTTGAATTAGTTTAGTTAAACAGTTTTTGAAAGCAAAGAGCATTTTCGAATCATGATTTATAATTTGACAACTTTGATAGTTTTTAAGTCAGCCTGAGATTAATTTTACATGGTTGATTACGATGATCGACTAATTGCAGAATAGAAAAATTGTAAAATAATCAGACACGCAGTCGCATATAAATTATTTATTTCCTGGCCTACGCTTCGACTGTGACAACACTCTTCTTCAGGACTCTAAAAGTAGACATGGAGGCATTACATGAAAAATATAATTATAAACAAGGTACATTTTCTAATATATGAACATACAATACAATTATTATATTACTTTCTTATTTAAACATTACTGACAGAAATAGTCAGTTATGTGAATTAGTACGTGGATCCCCTATACAACCCATTGGAGATTTTTTCATTAATACTCATACAAGAATAACTCGATAACAATTTTCTTTTAAAACTTTAATTTCTAAAAATTCACTCAGTTGTTCAAATGCTCTAAATATGAGTTCACTTACGTAACATTGTCTTTACAATCAAATAATATTACTAGCAAGTTTATATCTGTATCCATTTTGGAATTAATGTCCCAAAAGTCAATATACCCCATATTCAGCTAAAAACTTCAAAATTTTCAAAAATCTAATTTTCATGTATCTAGATACTTTTCAGTGCACTGATTCCAAATTTTGAAACCGCAGGTCGATATCTCTTTTCGTTCTCGAGATATTTAGCTTCATAGTTTTGCTCAAAATTGCCCATTTTTGGGTAATAACCCAAAAATGGGTCGAGATATGAATTTGGAGATATCATCATTCGATTCTACGGGCAAAATTACATAAGTATACCAATTTTCATAATTTTTGAACACCGCATACAGTCTCTAAAGCAAAATAACTGAAAATGACCAAAAATCGCAAAAATCTAAGGTGCACCCCTTGCGATTTTTTCAGATTTTGGGCGTTTTCAGGGGTTTTCAAACTTTTATTCATAAAAAATGAACCGGTTAATCAAAAATTATGAAAATTGGTATACTTATATATTTTTATTTGTAGAATCGAATGGTGGTGTCGCCAAATTCGTATTTCGGCCCATTTTTGGGTTATTACCCAAAAATGGGCAGTTTTATGCAAAACTTTGAATCTAAATATCTCGAGAACGGAAAGAGATATCGACCTGCGGTTTCAAAATTTAGAATCAGCGTATTTAGAAGTATCTAGATACATAAAAATTAGATTTTTGGAAATTTTAAAGTTTTTTCTGAATATGGGATATATTGACTTTTAGGGCAATAATTCAAAACTAGGTAGAGATCTAGCCCAGAAATGGGTAAATATTTGAGGTTGAATATCTCCAAAACTAAAAGAGATATCGACCTGCGTTTTCATGATTTGGAATCAATGCATTGGGAAGTACGAGATACATGAAAATTGGATTTTTGAATATTTTCAACTTTTTAACCAAATGCAGGTATTTGTGACTTTTTGGGGTAAAAACAGTAAAAAAGAATTTAAAATTAGTTACAAGTTACAAGAAAAATGGCAGAATATAATGCCATTGATGACCAAAAATTTGGTAGATTTAATGGCTCATCGTTTAGTTACTGGTGGAAAACCAAAGGAAATCCATCCAAATATTATATTTCTTTATGAAACCTAAATAAATGGTTAATTATTTAAATGTTTTGGTTATCGTACGGAGACTTTTTTGTCATGAAATTATGTACCTATATTTTCAATGTTTGCCCCAGTAAATATATATATATATATATATATACACAGGGTGTCTCAGGACGAGCTTACGCTATCTATATTTTAAATACTATTTAATATAATTTAACGAAATTTGGTATCTACGGGTTATCCAACATGCCCGTTTTAACTAAAATATTTTCAAAGCAGCAGCACTTCCGGTTTAACCGGAAATTGACCTCAACTTTCTTATTTTAAATGGAATATGCTATATTTTATTTTCCGCTGCATTCAATGGGAAAATAAAATATAGCGTATTCCATTTAAAATAAGAAAGTTGAGGTCAATTTCCGGTCAAACCGAAAGTGCTACTGCTTTGAAAATATTTTAGTTAAAACGGGCATGTTGGATAACCCCTAGATACCAAATTTCGTTAAATTATATTAAATAGTATTTAAAATATAGATAGCGTAAGCTCGTCCTGAGACACCCTGTATATATATATATATATATATATATATATATATATATATATATATATATAAAATAACTATATTATTTGTTTATTTTTTATTTATAATAACGTAATATAATGCGTTTCATTTTGGAAAATTAAATATATTGGGGTTTAGACTGCTTTTTTTCCCAAAATAGATTAAAACTATTGTCGTACGGAGACTTTTTGTTTCAATGTATGGGGACAGAAGATGAATAATGTTGTCCAAGGTTTAAATATTTAAATGAATGTAACACTAGTCTTATTTCCTGTTTCTAATTTAGTGGTTATGTAAGTAATATGGTTTTATACTATAATGCAACCGACGAAAAACACAGTTCAAAAAATTACCAAATGCCGTCTGTTGGATATTATGATTAATCGTAAATCTATAGGAAAAAGACAAGGTCAGGAACAAAATATTTGCACACGTACTATATCTTTATAAAATTTAATCAGTGCTTACTGAGTCACTCAAATAGAATGGAATAAAACTGATACTTGATTATGTCAACAAAAGGGGAGAAAAAGAAAAGTGATAAATATATTTTGTCTTCATCTTTAGTGAGATAGTATTGTAGAAGATGAGATATTTACATTTATTTTTAACAAATAGGTATTTAAAATATATGTATCAGAGTTGGCAAATATTAAAAAAATAATTAATCAATTATATTCGATATAAGATCTGTTATTTGTGAGTCAAAAGAGAGTGTTACGATACCTAACGGGTACAAATAGGCGGGTTACTTGCAGAAATATTTTCATCTCCAACGGTATTTTAACTCTAACTTGCTTTTTGAAATCAATCATTTTAAATTAATTATATCATCGAATTTGTGACGGCTGAAAGTTCACGTTAATATGTGTTTATAGCGCAATGTTTCGTGCTGAGTATCATCTACTGCTATTTGGAGAGTGTATTCTTCTACGAATTTGTAAAAAGATTTGAGAAAAATACATTGACTTCAATGGGATGCTACCTTGTGGCTCAGTTGGATAAAGCGTCTCACTAGATATGAGAAGGTCCAGGGTTCAAATCCCTGCGAGATCAATGTATTTTTGAAAATTCTTTCTTCGTGTATAAAATTTCTCCCTGATCCATTTCTATACAGAGAATTTATTTTAAAATGCAACATTATAGTTCATCACTTCCATGGTTACTCACTATTGTCAAAAAATGACAGCAATGTAATATTTGTCCATTTTAAAATGTAACATTATAAATAGTATTGCAGCACAGGAGATACCTCCAAAACACATCACAAATGGTGTCAATTCTTATTACGACCAACTAGAATATTGCCTCAGAGTGACTGGGGGTATTTTTTAACATTTATTACATGAAAGTTATGAATTTTTGTAAGTTAAAGTTTGTTAAGATATACAACATTCAAGTTTTGATTATTTGTTAATCATATGTAGGCTAATTTATTGGAAATTAGTTTTAATAATACAAAACTACAAATTTTGTATGTTGCATTTTAAAATGGACAAATATTACATTGCTGTCATTTTTTGACAATAGTGAGTAACCATGGAAGTGATTCGCCATATGTTGCATTTTAAAATAAATTCCCTGTATGTTAAACTTGCAGGTAGGATCGCATTTAATTTATATCAATGATAATATTACTTTTAAATTATTTTTATTAACCATTGTTCACTGTTGTTTATCTATAGAATTCAGACCTTCTCATTGCAAATAAAGGATGAAATTATCTGTATTAAAATGATAATTATAACAAAGTATATTTACCTAATTCATATTAAAGAATATTGGTTGGGGGATTTTAAGAACAGGAAGGAAAGACTGCTGAAGTGTATTATTTTTGAAGGTAACTAAAATCCTAAAAAATCTGAACCATGTGTTGTACTTTCAATAATTCTAACGTGACCCTCGTATATACGTGTTTTGGGATTTTCAAGCGCATGAAACTGCCGATAATAATAATTTAAATGTTGCTTAAGTATCAAATTTATTTGGTGCAAATCGCACAAATACAATGATAAAGTCATGGTAGGCGTAGCAATTTTTCGCCCGCAAATTAATACATAAGGTATTTTTTCTGCAAAAGGTCGATGAAAAAGCATTTAATCATGCTCGACAACATTGAACTTGATCAGTTACTTGCCGTCAGGGGCGTCAATAGGAATTTTTAACAGGGAGGCGCAACAGGGCGCACTTTTAGAACGAAATAATTAAAAATGATATTTAATAAATTAATATATAATTTTATTATGAAAAAAGCTCTACATAAACCAGAAACATAAAATGTATTATTATAGAAAAAAAAAAATGATATATTAATTTATTATTTATATAATATATAGCCAAATTTTAATTTAATATATATTAAATACATTACTTATTAGTAGGCAATATTAGATCATTTCTTCTATTAGTTCTACGAGCAAATTTATCTATAATTTCATCTACATCAATATCATAGACACCCTCAATTGACATTAGGGGCTATTGCGCTAAGTCGCTCCTGGTTCATCGTGGATCTGATACACAATTTTAATCGTTTTAATACACTGAATGATCGCTCACATGAACATGAACTAATAGGTAATATTATTGCCAATTTCAGAAGAATGTGTAAATTGGGTAAACAAGATTTACCCAATGATTTTAATAAATATTGTATGTCCTACACAATTTACAATTTTTTTAGCAACAATGCATTCATGTTTAATATTCTCAGATATATGATAATGCGTAACCAGGGGAAGAAGGGAATATTAACTGAGAAAATTTTTGATGTTGGGTTTAAGGCATGAATTGCCTCATATACATATGTTATAATGGGGGATTACACCATTTTTTTTTTTATAATTTCATCTGAAAATATTAGGAAAACCAAGACTATTGATGGAAATCCGGTGAAAAAATTCCTATTAATAAGCGAGTTATGGTCTCCCGAATTTTGAAAAGATTGACGTGACGTCACATTTATGTGTTTTTATATCAAACTGTTTTCATCATGGACCTAAATGTTCTTGATATATATGCTATTTTAAGTTATATTTATATAAAAATAAATGAATATTATAACACTGTATAAGTCTACATACTTTATAATTACAGGTGTATTTAAATTATTAAGTTTAATGTAAGAAATTTATGTTAAAATAAAAACTGTTTGAAAACTGCTGTACAGGAATGTTAGCCCCTCCTTTCGAATTTGAATTTCTTAACTTCCATTGGTAGTAATCCCCACCTCCTAACACGCTATTTGTAATGCATGTTTAGGTGGTCTCTCGGTCGCCAATCAAAATATTTTCATATTAGTGTCGAAGCGCTATAACCAGAAACCCTTTATTTCCGAAATATCTCAATTATACCATTTCATTTTTTTATTAATATTCGTTATTCAGCATATACATTCGTATTTTTTTACTATTTTCCTTTAATTCGATTGAGCCGTAATCCCCCATTTTCATTGAAAATCTACTTTCTAACTCCGCTATGATTCTACGTAAGATGGGGTAAAATGTATGATGTTTGAAGTGCATAAAAAAATAGTAAAACATTCAGAATGATTTTTATTATTTTATTTAAATTAAAAATTGAGGGGCGCAAAATTGAACAGGGAAGGCGCAAGCCTCCTCAGAAATGGTCTAACGACGCCCCTGCTTGCCGTAATTATTTAGTGCTGGTTTTCAAATTCAAGATACAATGCTAATTAAATATTGTCAAACCAATTAAAGACTATAAGTGAATTAATGCGAATTAATTATGAGTTAAGATAATGTTACCATCTGAGAATTCTAAAACCAATTATTAAGTGAATTTTATTTGTTCTTATTCAAATTATCCTTATTTTAAAAAATATATAGAATGCTGAATGTTTTAAATCTATCAAATGTGAATGTGCTTTACTTCAAATTTTAGTGTAATTTCTTACTTACGTCAGCATTAACGGTGGGATATGTTCCAAACATGTTCATCCATACGATGTTTTGCAATTTGTCTTCGTCGTACAAGTCTTCATATTTCTCTTGGTACAAGTCTGCCGATTTGTCATTTATAAATGCCTTGCAAGTTTTAATAACAAAAATAAAATACAAAAATAAATATACTCTGGAGTGCATTCTGCAAAAGAAATATTTCAAAAAGTTAGACATATTTATACATAAAATACAATCAATATAAAATAAATAAGAGTGTGGATGTCATTATAGAAAAAGAAACTACATTAACACATTTATTTTTATTAAAGTAGGTATAAAATTTATAACTATTATTAGTTCTCGACTGCGGTTGTTGAAAAGTGAAGTTAATAAACTATCAGAAACTCATAAAAGTACTAACTAGAAGATGTAATATCGGAATCATATTTTTACTAGGAATGACGATGGGTACCCGGGTACTCGGAACCTACCCGATAATAATGTACCCGGGTATAAAATTACTTACCCGATTATCCGAAATATACCCGTTTCCCGTTAATTACACAATACCCTTTAATTACCCGAACAGTATTTAGCTGCCAGAAAGATTGTATCTAAAAGAAAAGCTTTTTATTACCATACCATAGGTAATTAATATAATTTATGTTAAGTTTTTTATAGACATACAGGATATTATTTATTTGTATAACTTTTTATTTAATAAATATATGTAAACAATAATTATGAATTTTATTAAAATGTAAACTGCTAATATAAGGGTAACTGGTAATTAACAAATTAACGAATTGTGTGTATGTGCTTAAAGGATAACTGGTAATTAAAGGGTATCGGGTAATTAACGGGTAAAGCGTACTATTCGGGTAGTTGTTTCGGGTACTCGGGTACCAAAATTATCGGAATTCGTCATTCCTAATTTTTACTATAGGTACCTAAATAATTTAGATTTGGATTTGAGTTGAATTCGGATTTGGGTTTTTATAATCCCAAGTACATTATAATAGTTAATAAAGAAGTTTTTAAAAAATTCAAGCAAAATACCAAATTTTAAAAAAAGAGGGCGCAACATATAAAGTTTGTGAACCTTGTTCCCTTTGTATTAAATGTATTATACTATTATCTACATTATGTTTATATATTTTGTATTTTGACTGTACTTTACATTTTGTATTTTTAAATTAACTGTCCTGTAATAAAATTTTTGATTCACCTATCTACTTTTAAAACAAAGAAATTATATTTTATGCAGAACTTTGATAAAACAGATAAACTATAAATTCAGAAATATATATTTATCAAGCAACTATTTATCGATGGAATTTCTATACCGACACTACACAGAAAAAAAAGAATTGAAATTTTGTCTAATTATATTTAGATATTATTTTGTTAGGCAATATGTCTAATAATTTAGTATAATTTACAAATCTTACTTTAGCATTTTAACTAATCCGAAATAGATAATAAATACTTTGTAAAAAAATCGTTAATTTAAATATGCAGATACTTTAATTACTTATTTTATTTCATTTTATTATATTTTGGCTTCATTATTTTTGTCCTATAATTTTCAGTAATTTGGTAAATTAAATAGAAAATTTAAATACATGTTTAGTTAATTTCTTTATTTATATTTAGTTCAATACTTATTACGATATAATGTAGTCATTTCATCTAATTTAAAAAATAAGGAATTTATGTAGTTAATTTAACAATTTTTTTTTCCTGTATGTATATTCGTTTTCTTCAGAATTCACTCTAAACAGTAGAGCTTTCATCACAAAAATATTACAAAATATATAAAAGCATAAACAAATACCGGGTATCTTTTAATCACACTAGCATTTATTATACAACAGTCAAAATGAAAAATTTGATAATCCTAATTTGTTTTACTTTCCATGGCATACTGAAAATTACTTAAAAATTATTAAAATTATTTAGTATGTTTCACAAGATACAAATATAGTTTACGAATCACTACACGAAATTTTTAATTCTGAACAATTTTTATAACTTTTTCTGCTCTAAAATTAATAAATAAAGAAATATCGCTGATTCTAAAATTTATCGTTGCAGAAAAAATAGGCATTCGGTATACTAAAATACATATGAACACTTTTAACAAAATATGCGACCACAGATTTTTATACGTTTGCTTTACCTACACGTGAATTGATGTATTAGCTCCCAAAAAGATAATAAAAATATTTTCTGTATTCTAAATGTCGGTAAAATGGCTTTTATTATAAATATTCCCAAAATGAATCTATTTTATTTCCAAAAATTCCGTGCATAAATGTTTATAGCTTTTGTGTATTAAAACATTTCTTACTTACCTTTTCTGAATATCACCGTGAGAAACAGAAAACCGAAAAATTATTTTCACGAGAAGAAATAGTGTACAAGGTTGGTCAGCGATTTGTGTGCGACAATCAGATACAGATCCTTTTATAGCGCCCTTATATCCTCAGCATCCTCACGCCTTTTGCCTTTGTCTCTCTCCAATCCCATTCGCTCATTACGTCACTCTTCCTCTTCAAAAATCTGATTGGTTGTATCATACAATATTATGATCATATCACGTTAAGAAAATATTGTCTTTAGATATCCTAAACTACTCTAAAATACTTCATTTTCTGTTTATCGTTTGCAATCAGAGAAAAAGTTATTCAATTTTCTCAGCATCTCTTTACAAAAAAATTGATAATATTTAAAATAAAAAGGACTTCAATCATGAAAAATATTTATTTCTTTTTGTCAACGTTTCGCAATACTTACTCCTTCATCGGGATAATTGCAATATAATTATAAAATACAATAATCAATTAATTATAACAGGAAACGGAAAAATAAAGTAATGTTCATAAAAGAAAGGGAAATAGAAATATCTTTAAAATGTTTGTAAATGACATTAAATTATGTATCGATGATAACAACAAAAAAATTAAAAAATAAAAATAAAAAATACAGTAAAAATAAAAAATTGCCAAATAGGCTTTGATTTTATTTACGTAACTTGCATATTCTGTTATTACTACTAAAATTTTGAATGTCAGTACATTATAACTATTATTTTGAATATGCACCATAGTCTTTCTTTATTTATATTTAGTTCAATACTAAATGTAGTCATTTTATCTAATTTTGTATTTAATTTTGCTTTAATTTGTTGTTACAAGTTTAGAACATTTAACAAAATCAACTTCTTATCCATGGGGTCCCGTGGCCGCGTGCCTGAGTGTCTGGTCGCGAACCTGGGGGAACCGGGTTCGATCCCGACCGGCGCCAAATATTTCCAATTTTAAATGGCACAAAGGTGACCCCTGTGGTGCACTCTCCACACCAGCTATGAGTGCCCGTGAGGTGACGCCTGGTAAGCGCCCACACGGTAAAATATATCGTCATCATTACCGATGTCTACACATGTGTAGATAATGGCACACCCAGAAATGGGTAATATGCCGTGATGATATATTTATTTATTTTATTTTAACTTCTTATCCAAGATGTTCTGCTTGCTTTACAATGAACGCTCATTACTGAACTGAGTACGTGGTAATGCCAAAATGTACATGTACACGAGTTACAGGATTGATATTTTTAAAATTTTTACTAATAATACTTCATACATTTTGCTTCTGTTCAGCCATGTACATATTATAGATTTAAATTTTTCAGATTCTGAAACTCACAGCGAAGATTCTGATAAAAAATTCTGGCATACACTCAAGGAAATCTAAGAAAATAAATAAATATATCATCACGGCATATTACCCATTTCTGGGTGTGCCAGTATCTACAACACATGTAGACATCGGTAATGATGACGTTATATTTTACCGTGTGGGCGCTTACTAGGCGTCACCTCACGGGCACTCATAGCTGGTGTGGAGAATGCACCACAGGGGTCACTTTTGTGCCATTTAAAATTGGAAATATTTGGCGTCTGTCGGGATCGAACCCGGTAAATTTATGCATAACATCTTGGAAAAGAATTTTGTTGTGTAACTATGGTCATTCGGAATCCCAATAAAACTTTTGCCTAATTAAACAGTTTCAGTTTCAACCAATTTTCAACTTTCATGGACATATAATGTACACTGAAAGGAACAATCTATTTTTCGTGAAACGCAACAATTAGTATATGTGTAAATACGGAGGATTTAAAAATCGGACGCTCTATACCGTGGAATATGAATATTTCATATTCCACAAGGAGAATATGAGTGGTCTATTATATCTATGGATACGCGCAAAATGAATATATAAAAAATAAATAAATAAATATATCATCACGGCATATTACCCATTTCTGGGTGTGCCAGTATCTACAACACATGTAGACATCGGTAATGATGACGATATATTTTACCGTGTGGGCGCTTACCAGGCGTCACCTCACGGGCACTCATAGCTGGCGTGGAGAGAGCACCACAGGGGTCACTTTTGTGCCATTTAAAATTGGAAATATGGAGTCAGTCGGGATCGAACCCGGTTCCCCCAGGTTCGCGACCAGACACTCAGGCACGCGGCCACGGGACCTCTTAAAAATATGAATATATATATATATATATATATTATAACAGTTGTAGATAAAATTATTGGTTCTCGTGGTGTATGAGGGGTATTTAGCTGATATTATACTCCACACGTAATTGCCAAGTCTATAGGTAGGTACTTTATAATTACATTCATAGCAATATATTTCTCTTTTCTCAATATTTGTAAGTTTTATTCAGAAAACAAATCCTAAAGTTAAAATTTGATCACCTTTTACTTACAATTGTCGGCTCCGGTGGCTCAATGGTTAGAGCAACGCCTCTTAGTCATGAATGCGCTCGGGGTTCTGGGTTCGAATCCCACTAAGGCGTGGATGTTTGTGTATGTAAACCTACTCAGTAATTGGGAGTTAATCCTGTTGAGAGGTTTTTAAAAGAAAAAAAAAATTACAACGACCAATTTTTTAATCCACCTAATTTTAAGTTAAAAATGATATACACACCTGTACTTTTTAAAATTTGTTGAATATTAATAAAATTCGAGTAAAATTACATTAAAATCTCCATGAAGCATTGGTAAATAAATAAACTAGAGCGAAAGAGATAGATACAGTACAAGATGGAGTATTAAATGTTATTTAAGTAAATTTTTAGTGCTAATGGTAACATAAAAGATTATATTTTAATAATATATATTTTTTTAAAATTTCATCAAGGTCACATACTCCATTGTCGAACAAATGTTTCCGAAAAGGAACGTCTTTTCGGAAATATTTGTTTCTTATCTTCTCTTTGCTTTTGTATTCAGTTTGTTGCACAGAAATAGGAAATAGTATGACATGTATTGATATAAAAGTATAACGAAATAATGTTAATTTTTTCATCATATGTTAAGTTAATAATAATAATAATAATAATAATAATAATAATAATAATAATAATAATAATACTGATATTTGAAAAAAAGTTGACTTTCCATGTCGAACGCTTAAGTTACGGATTCTCGTGTTCACTTGTATAGGTACGTTATATTCTTAAAATTTTGAACTAGTGCTCTTATAGAAACTATTCGACTGTTCTGAATTTTTATCTTCTTAGTTTACAAATTTCTCTTATAATTTCGAATTCGATGGCTAATTGTTTTTCAAATACAATATGTGTCCCAAATCGATATCTAAATATGTATATCTCGATATATTTGTTTAATTATTGTATTACTTTTTTTTTCTACAAAAAGTTTTTCTCATTTTTCTATTTTATAGTGTTATTTCTAGCTATAATGTTTTAAGTGAAAATGCTTGTCAGATATAAGCTTAAATTTTTTTAATAAAGCCAGTAGAACTACTAGTAAGCTGATATAGTTTTTAGAAATAGGACGACAAAGGTAGGATGCGAAGGTTGAAATGTTGGAAAACTATATATGTAAACAAAGGGAAAATTAATTCCACGAATATTGTACATCCACAGAGTAGAAGGCAGATTTTTTTCTTATTGTATATTTTTAGAAGTACATGCAAATTTTAATACAAAAATAAATTCATTTCTTGTTAAAATTCTTGATACAAAGTAAATAATTAATCACTTTTCTTTATATACATGTGCATATTGCAAAATATGTATTAATAATAATAATAATTCGTTTAACACATAACAAATAAATAAATATAAAAACTTAATATTATTGTGTCATTAAATATTTTAATTAAAATATGTTACACAGTAATGTTTAAACGGTCTACATTGGTAGACCGCGCGACTAAATTCGTCACAAAAGTCAAAAGTCACAGTGTACTCATATAGATTATAGGAAAACGAAAAACTGGAAGTGAAATAAAATAAATGAACTGTAAAATTAAGTGTTGAATACAAAAATAAATGATGTATGTAATACTCATTTGAAATGGTGAAGAAAATAATGTATACATCTCATTTATTGTAATAGCAAATATATTTTTAGAATGTGCATTAAAACAAATTTCTAGTTTAAGTTCTGTCTCATGTTACAGATATTTTATGATGTGGAATACATAATAAATGTGTCAGTAAAAATATTATGTGTATACCATATTGTACAATAATTTATATTACAATTAGTTTTAAAAAAATACATTACTAACAATAGAAATATTCACAATAATAAATGCCTACATGATGTGAAGCACATACATATACCATATAACAATATATAAAAATCTGTTGTGGCCAGCACAGTACCTCTTGCCATTTCCATTTTATGTTATATAAGTATTGTATTGCACTTCGCTATCGAACCGTCGTTTTATAACAAAAAATTTACAGAACTTTACCCAAATATTGTTTGTATTGTATTTAACATGTCTTCTACACATATACAATTCTAATTATATCTATTTTTCATTGTATATGAGGAAGTTTCTAAATATCAGAGATTCTCCCAATTCAGTAACTACAATGGCGGTATTTCTGATGGATATATGCATTTTACCTACAATTTTAAATATTTAATTAATAAAACAATAAGAAAGATTAAATGCACTTCCCAGAAAAAGCTTTCAGAATGTCACTAAAACTTTTGATTTTTGATACTGACATCTGTCATTTACAAACTATGTTATAAACATTTGAATTTGTCAACTGGTTTCCTAAGTGCCTTAGCCTCTGCGATGTACTACATTAAATTATTCTATATATAGTACAGTGCCTTTATCTCTAAATCTAAACAAGATATAATAATTTTTTTTAAAAATAAAATAAATAAATATATCATCACGGCATATTACCCATTTCTGGGTGTGCCAGTATCTACAACACATGTAGACATCGGTAATGATGACGATATATTTTACCGTGTGGGCGCTTACCAGGCGTCACCTCACGGGCACTCATAGCTGGCGTAGAGAGTGCACCACAGGGGTCACTTTTATGCCATTTAAAATTGGAAATATTTGGCGTCTGTCGGGATCGAACCCGGTTCCCCCAGGTTCGCGACCAGACACTCAGGACTCAGGCACACGGCCACGGGACCCCATATAAAATATTTAAGTGTATTAGATGGAGAATTTTATTTTCTTCAATATTTGTAATAACAAAAATTTCCAGAAAATTATATTTGGAAGATATTTTTAAAGAAACTATTATTTCCGGTTGTCCAATTGTTACCAAAATCTAATCAGCTCTTTCCAAGAATGTCAGATTTAGGAAACTGCAGTTAAATGACATAAACTACCAATGCATGGTAATCAAATTTTGGATTATAATGTTCATATTTTAAAAGTATGTAGTCTCATTTTCATTTTTATATCGGAACACTAGTGTATTATTTTTACTGAAGATATTTTAAAATTAAAAGAAAATAATTATAATTGCGGCGAGACTAGCGCTCTAGGGCTGCAGTGTAAATATCTATTACCTAGGGTAATAACCTAGGGTAAACCTTAGTTTTAAGAAATCTGTGATAAATGTTGTTTTGAAATAAATGTATAATTAAAATTTAGTATATAATGAGTACAAAATAATAATATATTATTATTTAATTTCAAAATTCTAAGCAAACATTTCCCACACAAATCGAACAAGTTCATTTATTGAAGTTTCCGGTTTATGTTTATCGTGCCATATCGATCGTTTAATTCCGGTCGCGCTGTCCCGTCTCATTGGTCAAATCCTAAGCAAAACACGAAAAAAAGGATACATTTGTAATTCTATAAAAACCAAATTAGTCCCCATCCCCATGTGTATTTCAAAATATTTGAGGTTTTAGATTTTTTATCAAAATAATAAAAAGTTGAACACACCTAACACTATACTTTCTAAACATTTTTTCCTTCTTAATTTCATAATTTTCACCAAATAAATTCAAAATTTCTAATTTGAAATAAATAATGAATCCGTAAAATATAATTTCAATTTAAACACTTTGCTTTTATGTTCATTATATATATACAGTGTGTTAATTAAGAAGCTGGCCATAAGCGTTTAACATGGGAAAACAGTTTTTCTTTGCGCAAAAGTCCCCAATTAATTTTAGAGAAAAATGTTTCAAATAAATGTTGTAGATATTAATATTCTACGCCTAAATTACTAAACAGATTTAATTTTTCACTTTTAGTAACTTGTAAAATCTAATTTGAAATTGTATAAATATTGCTCACTTGTAGCGATACCCATGAAATTGAAACAAAATTAGAAAGAAATTCATTTCGTTTGAACTGTCAGAAATTTAATTTTATAGATAGAATGTGAAAAAATAATAATAATAAAAGTTTCAATTCCATGGGCATCGCTAGAAATGAGCAATATTTTTATACAATTTCAAATTAGATTTTACAAGTTTCCAAACGTGCAAAATTAAAACTGTTTACTGATTTAGGCGTAGAATATAATTATCTGTAACACTTATTTGAAACATTTTGTCTAAAATTAATTGGGGACCTTTGCGCAAAGAAAAACTGTTTTCCCATGTTAAACGCCTATGGCCAGTTTTTAAATTAATTGTATATATATATGGAGTAAAATTGAAACAATGAAAGGCTTTATTGAAATGAAAGGTTTTTTTTAATTCCTGAAAATTTAATTTTTGAACATGTAATTTTTTAATATTATTTATTATTTTAAAAGTAATGACGATACTCCTATGTGATTTTAATTAAATTTTATGGGAGACTTTTAAATTACAATTTAAAAAGACACGCAGAATCCAAATCTACTAATAATTCAGTTTCCCTAATAATGGAAGATAAAATATATTGGTTGCATAGGAACACAGGAAACTTTTAAATTGCAATGCATGCAATATGGCAGATATAGAAGATATTGCCAGGTTACTCGCGATGTTACTAATTTCATTTACTTAAATCAAATTTAGATTTTACTCCAACGCATTACTTTCCTGTGTTGTGGGTTACATAAAGTCGTGTGTAATAGATTTACAATTTTTGACATTTATTAATTCTGTTTTCAGTTAAGTATTTAATCCCCAAATATGAAAGACTACATAGTAAGTACTTTTATTAAAAAATAAATAGTAAAAACATATCTAGTTATTAATAGTGCTAAAAAACGTGTAATAATTCGACATAATTATACATACATATTTAATAAAATAATATCATCCAAGAATTTTGGAAATTCATTCAAACAAATTTGACGATATTTTTATCAATCTAAATAATTTTTTATAAAATATTATATTAAAAAATAACAAAAACATGTAATAGCCTACAGCAAAACCACTACAGTTAATAAAAACTACTTATAGTAATTTGGGTTTATGGAAGTCTTCTGTAATTCATTAATAATTCTACCTCAGGAATTTCTTATGGTTATTATATTTCAAATATCTCTGACAAAGACACAGAGATAACAAGTAACCACGTTGATGTATCCTACTTTGAACTACTTTCTTTTCTTTTTTACTACGTAAGAGCTTTCTTTTAGAGAAAATTGTATTATTAGAGTTGTTCAAATGGGCGTTACCTCATATAGCGTAGGTACCGCAAAACTTTGCTTTCATAAATGTAAATTCAATTGTTATATCTATGTTTTTGTTATTATAAATTATTATTAATAAGGGCTGTGTTATATAGGTACAGGCTGATTGAAAAGAGTCTTAACTTCAACTTTTTTATTACTAGTACGATTAAAAAAAATTCTTCACACAGTACTTTGCATATTCGAAAGTCTAAAAAATTATTGCGATTTTCAATTTCAAGGCAAGAAGCCGTATGACAAAGAAATTTAATATTATTTATATATTTATAATAACGCCCATATGAGAATTAAAACTTTTGAGTTCTTAAATTTAAATTTAACAGTGTTAAAATTCTAGGCAATTCTAAACAAAAGAAAATATAGTGCCTAAAAAAATAGAAACCAAAATTCTGAATTATTTAAAAACAATTTAATTTTTTGCATATTTCTAAGGCAGAGGCTTATATTGGGAATGGAATTTTTATTTTATATTATTTTACAATTATCTTAAATATTTTTTTGTTATTTTATTACAGCAAATTTAAATTTTCTTAAATTTAAAACTTATATAATTTTATCTGCATTAATGTGTCTTAAGAAGCAAATAATATAAAAAACAATTTAATTAACATAAATTTTGTTGTAATACGCCTGTGCTTATTGTGCTTTAATACATTTTATACTTAAGCTCGACTTAAATTGACCTAATTTTAAGTTTACGTTTGTCCTCGTGTTTGTCTTACGGAACCGTTACCTTTACGTTTCTGTTATTCATATGCTTTATGTCCTTTAGGTATTTGGATTCATTTGACCACATATGTATATCTCTTCAAGTTTATATATATATATATATATATATATATATATATATATATATATAATATTAATATAGATAGAAACATAAATGAATTCAAAAAATACCGAACTCTTTTTTATGCCCAGTTCGGCAGTTAACCACTAACACTTAAAATTTAAACTTGGTTTTTAGTCAGTTCAATTTTGTATTGTAATTAAAATAATATTAAGTAGAAATTAACATTAATTTATTTGATTAACCGAATAAAACCAAATTTTAATTATGTGTCGGGTGTCGGTGGTGCAACTGGGCATTAGTGATAATAAAGTTGTTCTATAGTATACATGATATTGTTTAACTAATTTTGTTATTATAAATTAGTTATTTACAGCTTTTACGTTCACATAAATTTATTTTTAAATAAATTATAAACTATATTATTTTTCAAGATTTTTATTTGCTTTTTAGAGACATCTATCGACTAACTGAACTTACTAATTTGAAAGTTCTAGAAAATATCAGGAAGTTTAACTGAAAACCATTTTGTATGAAGTATTAATCCATTATTAAAACCTATTTTATTATTACTCATTAAAAAAATATATATATAAAATTTTAAATAGTTAAAATGAACTCAAATATTTGAAAGATTACGAAAAAATGCGGAGTAAAAAAAATATGAATAAAACATAAGATATGTGACACATTATTGATACTCATGTTTATATTTTTACTATATATTTAAATTTGTAAGCGAATGAAGTAATATTGTTGACAATGAGTAATATTTTAAACTGGTATAAATTTAAAATAAATTTACGCTGTCGGTTATATAGCGCGCTCAGTGACCGACTGTGTATTCGCAAGCAAAATGGCGGTAGGTAGTAATGAGTGACATTTGTTGGTGATGTATGTTATTTATCGAAAGATTATGTGATTTGTGAGATGCACTAATTATCAAAATATATTTACAAATTATTATTAAATATATAAAATGTGTGGTAAGTACCTAATCAGATTTAGAATGTTTTTGCGTCATGAATTTTAGGTGGTCAAGAGGTAAAATTTCTAAAAGCAGTAATTTTGACCTGAAATGCATATTTTCCTTTAAATAATTTTCAGAATTGTATTTTCTAAGAATTATATTTGATGTCTATATGGTGTAACATTTATTTCAATTAAATTATTTGTTAGTTTGATATTATGTTGTGGAAAATTGTTCTTGTCAAGTATTCAATTTAGTGCATATTATTGTCATTATATAAATTTGATGCGATACACATTATGCTTTTAAATTTAATTCACCGTAATTTAAAATTATATCAATTTAAATCAAATATAAGCTATGTTAAGGTTATCTGTATGTTGCAAAAAAGTTATTTACGTTTTAAAATGCATACTACATTAAAAGATGTAAAGTACCTCTAGGTTATATAATAAATTAATTATCATCCTGTGCATCCATTTTAATTATCTCAGATTCTTAATTATATGCTAATGAAGTTAAATAATGTACATTTTTTTTATCATTAATATTTTGGAGTTCTATATTCGTTTCATGTAATGTTGTAATATCTTTGTAAACATAAATACTGTTTATTTAGGTATTAATACTACACGGTGCTAAAATGTCTGATGTTGTGGTGAATTTATCGTACAATCTCTGAGCGGCATGACAAGTTCAAATTTGAAATCAGCTCTACCTCAAGTAAGTATTTGTTAATTTGTTGTGGGAAGACGACCGCTATTCTTAGAAGACTGACATTTTCTAATTGTTCAAATTAGCAATTGTGTAAATATAATCTGTGATTGACTACTATAATGACTAATATGTAAACATCACACCTGTTACCTGTTTTTGGGAGTGGCAAGTGATGTATTTATTTGGGTGCGAATAAACCTGCCAATATTATAAATGAAAGTTGCAATAATAAAAGGATAAAATGGCAGTATTTAAAATTAACGGGTAGTGTTAAAATGAAGAAATGGTACTGTAAAATGTATATTCAAATACATCGGCAGTATTATTTTTTAAATGTATTTATGAAAATATCCGTTTTTTATAATCGTTTTCAAAACGACTAGGCTAATTATAAAATGATGAAGTTTGAACTCAACAGCGGGCTATAAGCGTTTAATATGAGAAAACAGCTTTTTCTCGTGCAAAAGTGGCCTACGCGATGCTAGCCAGGCGTAAATATACACAAAACACACTATAGTGTGTATTTACAATTTGGCCACTTGTGGCGCTGATATCTGTTGGCATCGCCAGAACCCAGTTTAAATTTTTATAAAAGTTACTTCTTCGTAGTATTAGCCATGATATTGAAATAAAATTATAAACAAACATAATGACATTTTACCTGTCAGAAACGTATCTCTCACATTGTGACATTTTATGTGTCAGAAACTCTCTGTTTGAGCCATCATTATTAAATATGGAGAATAATTCGAAGAAATTATTAAGCAGTATTATTTTGATGGAAGTTATATTTTATAATTTCTGACAGGTAAAATGTCATTACATTTGCTTAAGATCTTATTTCAATACCATGGCAAACACTATAGCTTGCGGACACTCACGTGACGAAGCGAATTAGCCAATCAGAACCTGGGGAGATACTGTCAGATTGTAGGACGGGGAGCTGCAGTTTGTTTTGGTTTATAGCGTATTATGCGTTTTGTTTTCATAGTTTGGCAAAAAAATATAAAATAACTCAATACGCACTAAAAACTTCAATATGAAAACTGCCAAACTATGAAAACAAAACTCTTAACCTCTGAACACGCTACCAAAACAAACTTCAGGGTTGCGTTCCAAAACTCTACTACAGAGTACGAAATTACTCAAAATCGTTCCAAAACTAATAACCTTAGTCTCAGAGGGGGCTTGACATAATGTTGTAATTATAAGTAGTTTTGTTAATTTTTTAAAATTTAATTTCATTTTTTTACTCCAACAAAACTCATTCTTCCAAAACACACTACACTCTTAAATTACGGTACTCTTGAATTTGGAAAGCTGCCCAGCTCTCTGACCTTCGATGTGACAGTTTCTCCCCAGGTTCTGATTGGCTAATTCGCTTCGTCACATGAGTGTCCGCAAGCTATAAAGAAGTAACTTTTATGAAATTTTAAATTCAATTTTATCAGTTATGAAAATAAAATGTGTTAATTGCATGAAATGAAGTATTGAATTCTTTACAACATTTATTTGTAGCATTATTGTCTAAAATTAATAGATAAATTTTGCTCAAGGAAAAACTGTTTTCCCATTTTAAACGTCTATGACCAGCTTTTCGTGTTACACCCGGTATGTTTACTACCTAATAGTGTATTCCGAAATTAAACCAGGGTAACCACTGAAAATGTTACGGTTTAACCGCGGTTACAATGTTACCGATACCGCACTGGAAAAACGGACCAGCTAACAGCTAACCTCAACTTGACAAATTTAAAATATTTGTTGAAACTACTAGTACTCATCTGCCCTGCTCCAAAACAGTAACCACACCACAACCGCCGATCTAGCACGGTTAGCGTTGTTGTAGAAAAGTTACCAGCTTTCAGTAACCGCGTTCCGAAATTATAACCAGTTACTGAAAAAGTAACCGCGGTTATCGTGGTTCAATTTTGGAATACACTATAAATATTCGTCTTATTGATAAATGATAACTTCATATAAATTTTAGCTTATTTATTTGTTGCAAACAAGAATTTGTTTACCAATTCTCTCTATTTGTTATTTAGTTTTATTATTTGAATAAAATTTATTAGTTAAGTATATCGATAGCGTTAATAATATTAATTGATAGGTCTAACCAATTGTGTGTAGTGGAATATTTATTTGACATACTGTAGTGTTAAATGGGGATCATTATGTATCATGTAATATGTTGAGCTATTAATTAATTGTGATTATTTGTGTGCAGAGATTTCAAGCGACTTCATTGGTGGAGTTCCAAGAACACTCATCAACCTGGGGTAATTCAAATGATTCACAAATCCCAACAGTGCCGACTCGAGGCATTAAACGCAACACTTGCTCGGATTTTACCATGCAAAGGCCTCCAGAAAGCAATCCAGTTATTTTGCGGGATTGTGGGCATGACAACATTAAGAAAGGACTAGATGTGCGTGTTTCACAAGATCCAAGTTGGGTATGTGAAATTTTTATGTTTTACCATTATCTGAGTAAAGTGCCATAGTTCATGGTATAATAAAGAGAACTGAAGAATTTATAATCTGAAATGTATTCTGCACAATCTGTCAAGTTGTAAAAATTGTGGGACCCAAAAACAATATTTTGTTTATTAAGTGATAACGTATGGTGCTTTTACAATTACAACAAGCGTATTAGAAAAGAAATTATTACAGATCACGATATATTGCAAGATTGCAACCTTGTTTATTAAGTAGTGACGTATGGTGCTTTTACAATTACAACAAGCATATTAGAAAAGAATATTGCAGATTACGATACATTGCAACCTTGTTTATTAAGTGGTAACGTATGCCTCGTTACTTACATAGCACTCTATATATTTAGGAAAATTTGCGTATAACTGTTTTATTCCACGTAAGGTGTCGCCATCTCTGTAATTATAAATATACTACATACGTGTTGTACTCTCAGCTACTTTATTTAATTATTACTATTACTATTTAACATTTTTGATAAAAAGTCTTTTAAGCTAGAAACCTCGCGAGAAACTATTTAATATAAATCTTCGCACGGCTAAATAATAAATAATCAAAGGTTGCAACTTACCTAGCTCTCAAATTGAGATCACAAATGCTCATAAGGTTGCCAATCTACAAGTACATATTATTTAATCAATACTTTCACTAAATTTGTTAAGTGACTGGCAGTGGTTCTTACGGTCCAAGTTCGAATTAAAAATTATGCTGAATGGGGGTTCCTACCGTAATCAAAATTACAATAAAATATATTATAATACATTTATGAAAACACTAACTAAATGGTTAAATATGTTTCCATTTTTTTAAATACATGAAAATATTATACTACGTTTGAAACGCTGCCGGACGGTGACGTCACAGTCCGGGTCGATTTTACAGTTTAGATTTTACCAATATTCGATTTTACCCACATACATCAAAGAAATTCAAAAATAAATTGTAAATTATATATGTTTGTAACTTATTCCTTTGATAATTATCTATTTAATGTACAAAAAAATTTTCGTTGTCTTGTAATTTTTTATTATTAATATTAAATTATATCTACGTATGTTAGTTCAAGAAAACTGTAATAGAAGAGTGTTAGTGAGCAAGAATTGCCAGATGACGCCACTAGAGCAGCGTCAGCAGACATGCGGACTGTAACGCATTGTCGTGGCGGTAAAAATTGGCCGTTTAAACAAGTTATAAAAACATACGGTTTTCATTATTTTTTTTTTTACACAAAACCTGTTATAATAAAAATAAATTTATTCTAATACATATAACTTTTCATGAAGAATAACATAAAATATTGAAAAATAGTGGTAACCCCCAATATTTATCGCACGAAAAGTGATATCTATAGTCCACTCTCCATTAGTGATTGTAGAAAATATTCCTTTGGGTTTTTTTTCACTTCATCTAAATTGAATGCGATCTCTAGTTCTAGGAAGTCTTAATTGTTATTCGATAAGCAGTAATATTTTTTTAATATTCCATGATTTGGTCATTTTGTTCTTAAATAGTAAATTTGCCTAATAATTGTTCTATTTAAAGACTAATAAAGTATATAAATATGTTTAATATAACTTTCGTTGCGAATAATTGGAAATATATATGGATAACAGGCGATTTAATAAAAAAAATCTGCTTATATTATAGTCCAAGTTTTGATTGCCACTGCTTACTTCATTTCCATGTAAAGATACATGATTTCTGCCCAGCGTGTTATCGTAAATTTCAACAAATGTTTGTTTTACTTTCCTTGTTATTTTTTGCATTCATTTCCTTGAAAACTTTGATAGTCCATGTCATACAATTTTAAGGTCTGTTTTTAATATAAATATATAATATAATGGGGGATTCCACGATTTTTTGATTCTTTTATATGTTATAGTATTTTTAAATTCAGAAATTCCCTAATTTTTCTTTAAAGAAAAAAATGGTAGCGTGTAGCCGCGGAACCACAATATCCAAATACTCAGTGGAACAGTTTGGTAGTGGTTTGTTGATGGGAACGCCCACTTACAGTGTCGGCCAATAAAAGAGACCGGGTTAGGTAGCGTCATCAAGCCCGGTAAAACCCGCGCGTTTTGAAAGTGTGTAATATTTTTTAGCATTTATAAAAAAAGTGATAAAACATATAGAAAAGAAATTTGCGTCAATAACATAGTTATATGGGAAGAAATAATTATGTATATAATTTATATAATAATTCGATATGAGTGGAATCCCCTATTTTCTAATTTGTTAGTATGGTGAAGGATCCCATTGTTTATTCGCCGAATTTTTTTGGTTTATACTTTATATCTAACTTTTTTTACATATTTATTTTTTTATTAGCCTATAATGGCGTGTTGAATTTTTACTTACACAGTAATAAAGATAAATATTTTAATATATCGTCGCGTTCAAGGCAAAACGACACAAGCGCCATTTACATAATAAGCCAGGAGACACAAAAAACTGTCTGCGCTTTTATACAAATATATTTTTAATGTCTTAACTGCATTAAAAGTAAGCAGATTTTTTAAAACACTTACTTTGACATCAATAACTCGGGCCATTTCACTCTGCATTCACCCATAAGAAACTACGTAGAAATGGAGCTTATGCCATTTTAAGCCTGCGTATTAAAATTGTGATTGTCGCTTGCGCAACTTCAAAGTGAAATATCTACTTAAATAAATTTTTCGTACTTATGCCACTGTGTTTAATAGATGGAGGTTACGCCAATCTATCGAACGGTACCAAAATCGCAAATTACGATTTTTTGGCGCTTAGGCCGTTTTGCCTTGAACGCGACGATATGTATATTTTTCTATCATAAATTAAATCATTATCATAGAGCTAAATAATTTGAATTTATATTTGAAATTTTATTGTCGAGACAATTTTCCTAAGGAATTTTCTTATCACAATTCCATATCACCACAGAGTGCCAGGAACATGACGGTAAAGTAAACAACCTCAACCTCTAATACAACATATGTATCGTTATTGCTGAAATATGTGAAAAAAGTAGATTGAAACACTCAACAATTATATATTTAAAATTAAGTTTGGATAAAAAAATAGGAAAAATTAGTTTTTTTTTTGTTATTAATTTTATTGGGGAATGCTTGAGTCTAGATATTACAGAAAATTCCAAATAATAATAATAATTCAACTAATCCCGCCGTTGTGACATAGATAAAGTTCTTGGTAACTGTTTAATATTTCTTGACACTTAAAAAAAAGGCGGATTTATGCAGCCATTTTCATTTACATTTAATTTAATTTAATTTTCATTTAAAAGATAAATGTATGTAAACCAATGTAGCCATGCATACACCATTTTCATTTACGTTTTCATTTATCTCTCATTCTCATTTATTTTTAAAGATGGCCAACTTTTATCTAATAAATGAAAATTATAAATGGCGCATGCGTGTACGACATGACAGGGACGAGAATTTGAGTTGATCAGCTGGTTGTCATTATGTATCTCCGATATCGTTTCTTTTTACGGTTTTTTATTGCAATAACACGTTTAAAACTAAACTCATAACTTCTTCGCTGTCACTATTGTTGAATATTTTTATTAATAAATTTTATTCCAATGAAAGTCGGGTTATAACGTTAATCATCTGTCAGCGTATTTGTATATGTGCGCATGCGTTCATTTTCATTTATTTTTGTTATATATTTTTGTATGAATAGGTACATTTAAAAATTATAAATGAGAATTAAATGAAAATTAAATTAAAATGTAAATGTAAATGAAAATGGGTGCATAAATCCGCCTTTTGCGATGTATGTATTAACGGTTGAAAATGTGACGTATATACAGGTTGGATACTAGAATACCCGAATATAGGACATTTTAGACATGTAAAATCAGATTTTTATAATTTCCTGCTTCCGTAATGGGGTCCTACACCATTTATTTTTTTTAAATTTCTGTAGGAACAGGAGAAAATAAAAATTTTAGTGCAAACACGACTAAAAAAATTAGTTCATTTCTCTTATTTTCATGCACCGCTCATACACGGTTAAAGATAGAACAACAGACTAAGAAAGTCTATATTCAGCAAGAAATTCTCTTTTTTGTCATGTCAGGCATGATTTTTTTACTTCATCGAATCTCGAGTTACAGACGTTTGAAGTTACATGAAAAATCATGTAACTTCAAATGTCTGTAGCTCGAGATTCGATGTAGTAAAAAATCATGCGTAACATGAAAAGAAAGAGAATTTCATGCTGAAAATAGACTTTCATCGTCCGTTGTTCTATTTTTTACCGTGTATGAGTGGTACATGAAAATATAAAATATGAACTAAATAATTTAGTTCATTTTTCATATTTTTATGCACCGCTCATACACGGTTAAAGATAGAATAACGGACGATGAAAGTCTATATTCACCATGACATTCTCTTTCTTTTCATGTCAGGTATGATTTTTTTACTTCATCGCATCTTGAGTTACAGACGATTGCAGTTACATGATTATTCATCGAAATGTTGTGTACTTTCAATAATTCAAAATTTCGATGAAAATTATATAAATACAAACGTCTGCAACTCGAGATCCGATGAAGTAAAAAAATCAGGCCTGACATGAAAAGAAAGAATTTCATGATGAATTTAGACTTTCATACATTTCACGTACAGTATGTGTCTCAGATTCATACATATATAATTTTATTTTTTTATGTATGAATATATGTATAAGGTAGATTTTTAATTTTCGGAATGGATAAAAGATGTATTTTAACAAAAAACAGATTAAATTATTTTGAACTTGGAAAATAAATAATAATACGGACACTTTTCCTGTGTAAACGGAAGTCAGATTATCACATGCATTCAATGCACATTAGCGTATTGTAATTGTTCAAGCTTATAAATAATGTATTACAAATTTTTTTATGACAGTAGCATGTTTTTTGTTTAATGTGAATTTAAAAAAAAATAGCATTGTTTTCCAAAATATATTTTTAAGAATTATTTCTAGTTGTAATTCGAATAATTTGTAATTAATTATGGGGAAGTACAAGAAAATAAATTTTTGCTAATTTTATTTTTGTGAGAATAATTCGTAATATGAATTCATCAGATGAGTCATTGTCTGTATTCAAATATACCTTTCAAAATACCTAATGTAAACAACAATTTTATTGTTTCTAAATAAATTTACTTGACCTTGTGGTCAATTACAAGAAGCAATAATTTGATTACCTACTTGAAATAGATATATTGCGACCCCACTAACGCAGTAGGCTTAAAATTTTGCTGTATCATGCTTTTTAAGAATAATTATAATTTGCAAGTAAAAGTAACAAAAATAAATGTATAAGACCACAAGGCCCAAAGAATTAAAAAAAATGGTATTTCCGAATGACCACTAGGACAAAAAGTAAAATCAATTTTACGTAGAAAAAAGGTAGGCCTGTTCCGGTTTTTTTTATTACCATGCAAGTGTAATAGGTACAGTGGACGTTTCGGGCAATAAATTAGCCCATCATCAGCAATTTTAAATTTAAATTTTAGATTCTAAAACAAAATAGCATATTTTCATGTTTCATGTTACAAAAAAAAAAAAAAAAATAATAAACGATAAAATACACGAAACAATTGGTCACATATGCTAATCTAGTAATAAATGTACTTAATAGCCATTGTTTTCCACTAACTTTTCAAATTTTAACAATATAAGCAGTGAAACCTGTTAAAACTCGTATCACAGAATTTTAACTTAAAATTATGGCATACCGATACATTTGAGTTCCAACTTATACTATGCGTCCATGTGTGTCGATAGTTTACTGTTTTAACCACTACAACGCATGAAATAAATTTTGTAAAATTTGGTTTTATAGTGAAACCACTAGGAACAAAAGCGTTACTACGTATAAATGACCAATTTGTTACTATGGTAGAGGACCCCATTCATTAAACAGGTGTCCAACACTTAGGGAGTGAAGGAAAAAGTCAGGGAATTTAGTATTGCTTGGAATACAGGGTGGATAAAAATCGTGATTTTTTTTTAAAAAATCGATTTTTTTATTTAAATCTGATTTTTATGATTTAAATCAGATTTTTTTGATTTAAATTAGATTTTTTTAAATTATTTTTAAGTGCGTAAAAACAGGTAGGTATTTTGAATTAAATTTTCGCCATTACCTGATGCAGTAGAAGCATGGAAACAGTTAGAAATATCATTTAAATATATTGATTTAAATTTAAAACAAATTTTCATTTTTTTACAAACGATATGAACAACTCCCGCACACTTTTTAGCTTAAATAGTTGATCCTAAGAAGAACATTACAAATCTCAATGCACAAGAAAAAGAATCAGCTTTAGAATTTGCTTAACAAAATTTCGCGGATACAGGATTCCTGCCATTGTTGATAAAATATCAAGCAAAATCTGTACCTTTTACAAGAGTAATGTTTTCAAAAGAAATTCTGAACAACGTTTCAAGTATTGAATGGTGGGTGTCCCAAAAAGATGAATTAGGACCAAATAAAGATATAATATTGAAAATTCTAAAATCACTTTTATGCGCCACTTCGTCTTCAGCTTGTGTTGAGTAGTGATGGAACGGATCGACCTTTGGCCGGATTACCGGATCCCGGAATTCCGGCCTTTTATTTAGCCGGATCACCGGAATTCCGGCGGCCGGATCGTTCGTAATTTTTCGGCAAAAATCGTAGCTTGTTCGGCATCTACCCCCAATGAAACGTGGTAGGTAATAAGTAAACATAACAATAGAATAAACAATTCACGTTGAGACTTGTGCATATACAGCCCGATTCACAAAAAAGTTTAAGCTAATACTCATTTTTTGATTAGTGAGTTCTATTCTATTCCGGTCTTTAAAATTTAATTTTCATGATATTATCAATAAAGGTACATACTAGGAATATTAGACTATATTTTACGAAATAAATTGTTAAAATTAGAGTTGAATTCGCTAATCCAAAAATTAGGATTAGCTTAAACTTTTTTGTGAATCGGGCTGATAAAGATTACTTCGTATTATTTCAAAATGTGTACAAAAAATAGCAAAGTATGGCAATACTTAAAAATAAATATTAGCGACGAAACAAAAGTTTTTTGTGTTTCTTTATGTTTTATCTTAATTAATATAATAAATATGTTTTTTTTACATACATATAATAAAATAAAATGAATAAATAATATCCAAATATAGATAATATTTAATAACATGATTCGGCCGAATGTTCTATTCGATCCGGCCGGAATCGGAATTCCGGCCAAGGAGCCGGATCGGCCGGAGTCGGTATCATAGCCGGATTTTCGTTCCATCACTAGTGTTGAGTGAGTTTTTTCAACATTTGCACTTGTGCATTCAAAATTGAGAAACCGATTAGGAACTGAAAAGGCTGTTATTTGAATTGTTCTATTTTCATATTAAAATATTTTTGATTTATTGAAACATATTTTTATTTTTTTACTGTGATTTGTTTGTATTGTTAATTTAATAAACACATATACAATAATAAAATTATTCACTTTTTATTCAAATTATTAAATTTAATTTATCTTGATTTAAATCAATGATTTTTTAAAAAAAATCACTTGATTTAAATCTCTCAACCCTGTTGGAATAGTCAGGGAATTTTATCTTTTGTCAGGGAAAATATATATTTTCGTTTGGTTGCTCTTTGAACTAAATTTTCACCAACCCCAGATCAGTTACAAGAAATTTCGTCAGGAAAAAGTCATGAAATTGTTGGCCAAGGTGGCTATTATTATCATCAATATTTACATTTATTAGTATTTACCACCATATTTATTTTGTATAAATTTGTTTTAAGTTGCTGTTTGTTTTGTTGCAGATATCCAATAACGTCCAAGACATAGTATTACGAGGCAACAGTTGCCACCTTTCAAGCCTTCCTGTGACGGTGACTGTGACCAACATGAACCAGGAGTCAGTAGACTGTACGGACAAAATCCCGCTCCATGTTCATGATGTGAACGTCAACAGAGTGCAAACCCCCAACCGAACTGACATAAACTCCATGCCGTAAGTGTGCGAGTTGCACATGCAATGCATTAGTGATGCGATGTCTATAGACTAGTGATGGTTCTTGCAGTTGGTTTCATGGCAAGATATCTAGAGATGTAGCTGAGCAATTGTTGCAGCCTCGGAGTAATGGTCTGTTTTTAGTTCGGGAGTCTACGAACTTCCCCGGTGACTACACATTATGTGTTTGTTTTCAAAATAAAGTGGAGCATTACCGGGTCAAAGACATTAATACTAAACTGACCATTGACGATGAAGAATATTTCGATAATTTAACCTTGCTTGTACAGGTAAATTCTTGTGCTCTACTTCAAATAAATAATAATAATCACTTTAAAGATTATTTAATCTCAAGTGCAAATGTGCGTTAATTTATTGTTTCAAGGTGCAGTCTTATCTTTAAATTTATCTAACTATTGAATGTTGATTACACACATTTTCGGCGAATTTTTCCTCATTTCTAATTTGAATCTTTTTGTATTTAACAGTATCAAATCGTAAAAGAAACTCTTTGTACGAGTTTACTGTTATCTAATTTAGAGACAAATTATTTGGAATAAGAAAATATTAAGAAAGTGTCTATTGCACTGTTCAGACAGGGCCAAAAAAAAAAAAAAAATAGTGAACTATCGCAGGGGTCTTAGTTGTCATAAATTCCTAAAAATTCATAAATTCACCCAAAAATCCTAAAATTGTCATAAATTAAAAAGTATGTCATAAAAAATCATAAATTTTACTAACAAATTCGAATAACTAATGCAAATCGACATCTTATATGTACGAATAATTTTATATATTTTATTCAATTTTGACGTTTTAAACTGTCATTATTAACTCCATAGCAACAACTATAACTCTATAACTAACACTTTTCTCACAAGTGAATTAAATTTTTTTAAATCACTCTCACATTTTTTTAATTCACTCTGCAACAAATGATGCATTTAAAATAACATCAGGAACGAAATTAATACTTACCATAGTATTTATTAGATATTATCAGCCATTTTCATCATTTTTCACAGCACATATGACAGACAATAAAGCTTTTTAAATAGAAGACTTAATATCTATCATCGACGATTGTCATGCACAATCTACTAACTTTTTGTTTTGTCAAAATTAAATATAATAATGGTTGTTATTACTATTTTGTCAAAATTGAATAAAATATTGTACAAACCACGTAAGCTAACAATGTTTATTCACTCGAAGAAATTAACTCACTCGCCCTTACGTGCTCGTAAGCTAAACTTTCTTCCCATGAATAAACATTACCTTAGCTCACTTGGTGTGTAAATATCTATTATGAAAGGGTATTTTTTATTTTGTTTAATAAACATAAAAGTCCTAAATTTATCATATTTTTTGTTGATAAAATGTCCTAAATTCCTAAATAAATTAGTAAATTTGTTGCTAAGACCCCTGCTATCGTACCTGGACCAGACGGAATCTAACGGACAATTCTAGTGGCCACTTCTCGAATTTACCTAAAAACCACTGTCTACCAATTAGGATTTGTCAGTTAGGTATTGTTTTAGCTGGATTTTTTTTAAAAAGACAAACTATAAAAATACCTAACTGATAATTCATAATTATTAGACAGTGGTTCTGTTCGAGAAGTGGCCGCTCTCGCATGTGTGACGGTTCACTCATTTTTTTTGCGGCTCTGTCTGGACAGTGCAGTAGACACTCCCAAATATTAAATATCTATTATCTATTGCACTGTTCAGACAGAGCCGAAAAAATTAGTGAACTATCGTACCTGGACCAGACGGAATCTAACGGACAATTCTAGCGGCCACTTCTCGAATATACCTAAAAACCACTGTCTACCAATTAGGAATTGTCAGTTAGGTATTGTTTTAGCTGGGTTTTTTTAAAAAAGACAAACTATAAAAATACCTAACTGATAATTCATAATTATTAGACAGTGGTTCTGTTCGAGAAGTGGCCGCTCTGCGCATGTGTGACGGAACAAGTTTTATAAGACATGTTTTCTTCGCACGCGTGTCTAATTGACAAGTGCGAAAAAATGTCTTATAAAATGAGTTCTTTATACTATTTTTTAGATTTTGCGCCTTCTACATAGTAAAATATTGTAAAAAACTGCTAATATTAAACCGAGTCAATTTAAGGAAATTTGCAAGTGAAATGTTGTAGTTGGTATCACTGAACTGACCACATTCAATTATTATTTATTTGAACATTTGAAGGTTAAATTTAAGTATTTGTAGTGTTCTGTGAATTTAAGTGATCATCTAGTACCAACCTTCTAAAACAAAAAAATGCGTATCGAAATGAAGGCCATTACGATACGCAATTGCGTATCGTAATGACTTCATTATGAACGCAAAATCTAAAAATTTTTTTTTGCGGCTCCGTCTGGACAGTGCAGTAGACACTCCCAAATATTAAATATAATTTGAAGTGCTAATGTGAACATTTTCTCATGCAAAGGATTTTTTTATGTGGTATTACCATTAAAAAAATTGACAACTGTAGTAATGATGAACTACACTAGAAATCGCAGCAATGGGGTATTCTACTATAGCAAAATTTACAATTAAAAGAATTTTAATATAATAGATCAACTCTATAAAAAAAGAGAAAAATGATAAAAATGTTTATAATTATTTTATTCAATGTTTTTTTTTTTGCTAAATATAGTTGAGCGCGTGAAGAGTGTGGCGTAAACCGGAACTTGCATGAAAGCCATTAACGACCAATCAGCTGATTATTGTGTGTCTTTTTGGTTGTTTTGCCATATTATCTCTTAAATACATATGAAAATAAAACAATAACAAGTAAGATAAATAATATGAATATGTAATATGAATAAAATAAGATATGAATAAAATTTTTATTATTTGTACTGTCACAAGCGTTCATGTTTCTACATTTCAGTAAAATATTTTAATAAATTTCAAAAAATCATATCTCGCTCAAATTAAATGAAAATCACCTTAAACTTCCACATTTGTATTTTAAAAAAGCAGTACTTTCAGAAAAAAAAAAAATGCAGTAGAATACTCCATTGCTCCACCAAAAATTAGTGCATACAAATTTATGCTCTCAGAGACAACTTATTCACAGCAATCAGCATACGTAACTACAAATTTAATATGAAGCGAAAATTTGTACTAACAATAATATGATGTCTATACACTGAATTTCTTTCATTTACTTTAAGTAGTTTTTGATGAGCAGTTTTAACGACAACTACGATATTTAATATGAGTTTTGAACAATTATCAAATAAGGTAATATGTGAGATTCATTAAACCAGAACTTTTTGTTTTTGGTTCTAATCAAACGCGAAAAAAATAAATACTATTTTTCTTATAGATATTATTTAATCAATGATCTCATTCAGTTCTATAGTTTTATTGTTTATTATTTATAAATGATAAAACACTACAGTAAAACGATTTAAGAGTGAATCCTATTTATTTAACAATGCAGAAATGTAATACTATTTTGTTTAGCGCAGTACGTCGTCTACTTTATTTTTATACACTCAGGGGCAAAGAAAAGGGACCACTGATTTTTTAAAATTTTTATTTTTGTTATTATCTCGAGAACTATAAGAGCTACGAAATCGTTTAATTAGACAAAAGTTGACCTACATTAGGATGCCATTTTAGCAATATATTGTTTTTCCAGAAGAAATGCATAGGTCACTAATTGCAGACAAATATGTAAATGTAGCAGTTTTTTTTGTTTTTGACAAACTTCCAAGAATGAAATGATTCCAGATTTTGATTTTCAGTTTAGGACATTTTTTTTAAGCTCTTTCGAATGGTAATCCTCAGTTTTTGTCACTATTGGATTACGAGTTACATTACCAAACAAAGCGGCGTGGAAAAAACTACCGTTGGCAGATGATAGTTGACAGTTAACCGTTTACCTTTACCGTTAACCCTTGGTGTGCGTCCAAACCGTTTGTTTGGTATTGTAGCGTGCAATTCATTAATAATAAAAAATGAGTATCGCCTTTTGAAAGAGCTTAAAAAAGTGTTCTAAAGTAATGCAAATCAAAATCTGGAATCATTTCATACTTAAAGTTTTTGATACCTTAGTAAAAGTTGTAAAAATTTAAGAAAAATTTAAATACTCTACGAGCACATCTATTCGCTAGCTGGATATATGATATAGGGTAAGATGTTTACGAGTACTTATTATGTTTATGTTATATAAAATATACATTTATAATAATTTATAATACAGGGTTAGTTAAAAGTATGGAGACGGCGATTTATTGTCGTTAATATTCATTTTAGGAAATCATGTTCAATACAAAAGTTTTTTAAGAAATTTTGATCTACATTTGATAATACTTGAATTTTTTTTCTTCAATTGTTTTTGAGTTACGCTTGTCCGCGTAATTTTTTTAAATGGGAACCTATTAATTTTACTCTACCATTCGATAGAGGGTTTTTTCTCTTTACAACAGTATGTATGTTTTTTTGTTTTTCAATTTATTTTAATAATATTTTTACAAGGAGAAACACCTGTTCAAGTATTTACGAATAGTAGGTTCATCTGACATAGACAAAATTATTTCCAATAAAGTTGTCGGTCATAATCTTATCATTAAAAACAAATTAATAACTAAGTAAATTACATCTTCCTAGTTTTTTAAAGCTTCGCTTTTGTCTATCTGAGATGTACCTACTATTCGTAAATACTTAAACCGGTGTTTTTCCTTGTAAAAATGTTATTAAAATAAATTGAAAAATAAAAAACAAACATACTGTTGCAAAGAAAAAAAAAAACACTATCGAATGGTAAAGTAAAATTAATAGGTTCCCATTTAAAAAAATTACGCGGGCAAGCGTAACTCAAAAACAATTGAAGAAAAAAAAATTCAAGTATCCTCAAATGTAGATCAAAATTTCTTAAAAAACTTTTGAATTGAACATAATTTCCTAAAATGAATATTAACGACAATAAATCGCCGTCTCCATACTTTTAACTAACCTGTATATAATTTAATGCAAAATAAATTGCCCTTCTGTTTTTAAAATTTTGTTAAAGTAATTATAAAAATAAAATTGTTTTGTAAAATGAATGATTATTTCACTTTAATTACCGGGCGGAAACTGAAGAATTTTCTACATAATGTACGTATAAAGTATAAGACACGCACACTCCATGCGCTAAGTCGCGCGCGTAACGATTTACTTTTTTTGTGTTCGTTTTTTTCGAAACCGGTGAGTATTTTGGAAAAAAAATTCAAATAAAGAACTTCTTTAATTCATTTATAACAACTTTGTCGCTGTATATTAGGGTATATCTCGTGAGGACGAAAAGTATCTCGCTTAGTGTATTTTGTGATGCAAAATCCAAAACAAACGTGTTCGAATGTTGGTTTTTACTATTTTTCTTATCAATTTGGAAAGAAATATGATATTTTTATTACATAAATACCAGTATTGTTTAGCATTTGAAATATATGTATTTGAAATAAGTATTTGAATTAGATTAACTATTTTAAGTAATTATTTGAAATACTTCAAAATAAAGGTATTTTGTATTTTTGGTTCAAATACTTTTCACAAGTATTTCATATTTTAATACATTAAAATACTATTATTTGTATGAAATACAATTTTTCAATATTTGAAATACATTTTTTTATTTGAAATACATTTTTGTATTTAAAATACACAAGTATTTGAAAGAGATTTATGTATTTGAAATAGAAACCCTCAGTCATGTGTGGTCTGTTAGTAATATAACGGAATAATTCCCTAATTTTTTTCTTAAAAAAACAAATGCCTATGTTTAATGTAGGAATTTCTTTTTATTATTATTAAAAATACGCGAATAAGTTGAATTCGAAAAATATTTTTACAATATCGTAATCTATCTTATTTATTTGAATATATTTAAAAGTAAAAGCATTTGAAATATTTGAAAGTATTTGAAATATTAGTATATTTGAAATACTAAAAAAATAATCGTATTTTACCAAACATATGAAATACTTTTATTTAGTATTTTGTATTTTCTATTTGAAAACTTTTTTTCAAGTATTTTATACAACATTGATAAATACATTCTAAAAACATATATAAATCATAATGTGAAAAAATCAGAACTATATCTTCAATAACTACAAAGATATGACAAGTTCAAGTTAAAAATGGTGATGAAATTTAAAAGAGGTAATTTTTTGAAAAAATATGAATTTTTGAATGTTCGCAATGAGATTGCGAAAATACCATTAAATTTGTTGGATAATTTTCTATAAGATTATGTAACTTAACTTTAGGGTAAAAAGTACGGTGTACTTCTTTAAATAAGCTAGCTAGGAAGGTTTGGATCTCCGACAATTATTATTTATGTCCACAACCGCCCAGCATTGTTAACTAAATAGGCTATTTTCAAGTCATTTTACTTTAATATACACAAATCTCATGCGAAATAAATCATATTTGTTGACAGCATTACCAGAAAGATGCAGACGGACTTTGCACACAATTAATACAGGCATTACCAAAAGAAGTTAAACCACATATAGATGACTGGATAAAAGAGCCTGAACCAGAGGTTTATCTATGCTGTATTTTCTATTTATCTATTTCATAACACTTGTTATTTTAGCATTACCATGGCTCTATAACAGACAAAATATCCCTAGAAAAGGCTTTTGAAGGTTGTATGATTCAGGAAAAAGACTTAGATGTATGTTATTCGTTGCTATATTGTGTGCATTGCTGTATATTTATTTTAATTTTAGATAAGAGAACAACTGGGTAAAGGCGAATTTGGGGAGGTTTCTTTAGGAATGTGGAATGGTAAACGAGTGGCAGTGAAAATGTTGAAAGATTCTAGTGAGGCAATGCAAAAATTTCTTGAAGAGGCTACATTAATGAAGTAATTTTCATTTCGTCAATTTTGTTGCAGTAACTAATATACGAACGTTTATATTTGATAGGAACTACGAGGATAGTCTGAAAAGTTTTGAGCTTAACAGAAACAAGTATTTTTTCGGCCAAATTCAGTATTAATAATAGAACTTTATTGGAGTCTAAGCACAGAACAGATAAACTAATACAGAAGCGACAGTAAGACAAGGAAACTAAAATTAGAGAGAGAAAAATGTAATTTTATACATATGGCGTCATCGGTTGTCATCGCAATATTTCAAGCTTCTTCGAGTAAAGCGTGCGCACATCAACAATGGAAATGGTCAATGGGGTCATGCAAAAAAAAATGTTGCTAATATTTTTATAAAAATAGAATCTATGACACTTATTATGCATATTGCAACATAAAACATCCCAAAATATAATACTTTTCATTTATAATTTACTTAAAAGATATTCGCGCTACGATTTTCTGTGACGTCATGTATCGGCTACTCACACGACGCTAGTCACACGTACATGAAGGTCACAATGTCACAAATTTCAAACGCGGAGTTAAACGTAAGATCAGAGTAAACTAACCAAATACTTATAAAGCTGTCAGAGGAAAAGTGCGCTCTATTCAATCTTTTTTGTTTCATAAAGATTTAATTATTTCATTAGAGAAATATTATTTTTCATTGCAGGTTTGTGTGCTTGATATATAATTTAATACATAAAAGTGCAATAATTGTATATTTATAATGATAATAATGATAAAACATGGTGAAGAAGAACTGTGCAGTTCCAACTTGTGGAAACAATTTATTAAAAAACTATTTATAAACAATCTTAATATACACTTTGTCCGCCAGGGTGAACTGGAATCGTTCAGATACATGACGTATGCGCTCACGTGACCTCATTGAGATTTGAAATTGACCCCTATTTTTAAAAAATTATATCTACAAAACAATGCACACAAATGACGTGAAAATATTATTTACATATACTGTGACCGGTAGACTTCCAGGAAAAAAATAAAACAGAAAATGTGGCATGACCCCATTGTAGTACCAAAATAATTTTGACGGGTATCGACATTTATATGCTGAGGCTCAAAACTTTTTAGACAACCCTTTCATAGAATTAAAAAAAAATTGTCTTGTGTTCCGTTTAAATAGTTCTCTTATTGAATTTCTTTTTTTAAAACGTATTTGTTTCTTTTATTGCAGAACTTTAAAGCACAAAAATTTGGTAAATTTATTGGGCGTTGTTTATAATAATAAGCACATATACCTTGTGACAGAATATATGAGTAAAGGTAATCTCGTCGATTATCTCAGGTCGAGAGGTAGATTACATGTGACGAGGAAAGATCAAATAAATTTTGCATAGTAAGTTGTTATTAATTTATTTTTACTAGGATATACATTATCTGTTTATTTTAGCGACACAAGTTCGGGGATGGAATTTTTAGAAAAACAAAAAATAGTACATCGAGATTTAGCAGCGAGAAATGTGTTAATAGCGGAAGATGGGGTTGCGAAGGTTTCTGATTTTGGACTTGCAAGGTTAGAGAGAAGTTGCCCAGAGGCTGCCAAGTTACCTATTAAATGGACTGCTCCTGAGGCGTTAAAACACAATGTAAGTTATACATATTTTCAAACGAAAAACGGATTAAACAATGTTTTAGTGTATTTAAAACTTTTGATAGTCAAGCTTATTATTTTTAAAACTTTTTTATTCCTGTTCCCTTGGATTTGTTGTCCATGCTCTGATTTTAGTGTCTCTAATATTTAAATTTTCCATAATTCATCAAAACTATATTCCACATATGACAGATGATGACAGGTGCATGATATTTGATTAATACATATACGTATTAACTAATATATTGCTAATGCTCGTATCTTTCCCATAAGAACAGGTGAAGGAAACACTGTGAAATGGAAATATCATTTCTGCATAAGTCTATCTCTCACAAACACCCAACCGGCAATTATGCGCATGCTCGGAAATCTTGACTACTATTGGCTAACGCTGACAGCGTCGCTGGCTGGGCTGCGTTCCAAAATCAACAATATTTTCAAATGTAGTTGCTCACGATTCTCAACATATGAAAGTAATTTGCCTTCTTGAGGAAGAAAACATACTTTTGGTTGAAAATAAACATAAGTAAATACGTTGGCCTGTATTACGAGCATACTTTTATAATAAAAGCGCTTTTATTACGGGCTTGACATTAATGTAATTATAAGTAGTTTTGTTAGTTTTATAAAATTATTTTTAATTTAGTTTCAATTTTTTACTTCAACAAAACTCTCATTCGTTCTAAAACACAACACTTCATGCTCTACGCCAAAACTCGGTATTCCTGGTTTTGGAACGCTGCCCTGGTGATGCAGCGAGCACATGGTTTGACTTTGACGTTTGATTTCATTTCTGTTTGTAGTTGCACTTCGAAAGGATTTGCTTTGTGTTTCATACAGTAATTTATTGTCACCTAAATAAATTAATCCTGACCAGATTGTATTCCTATTATTTTTACAGTAGAACAAAGTAAATTGTTTAATTAAATTTTAGCACTAGTATATGTCAATGTTTTTTATTATTACTAATATTTATATTCAAGAATTTACATACAAAATAAATAATAGGTACATTGTTTAATTTCTCAAATTTAAATTAAAAATTTCTCGCGCTAGTCGTTAATAAACAGAACTCTGTGATTCAGAAATGATATTTCCATTTCACAGTGTTTCCTTCAAGAAAAGCAAAGGATCCGCAATATATTAGTTAATAGGTATATGGATTAATATCATTACAGTACTTTGATTCATTTGATATTTATTTCGCACAACTTTATGAAAAATCTTTAATATAATTTCATTATGGTTTTTAATGAAGAGCATGGCAAATTTCGTG
Organism: Ophonus ardosiacus; assembly: GCA_943142095.1. Taxonomy (NCBI): domain Eukaryota; kingdom Metazoa; phylum Arthropoda; class Insecta; order Coleoptera; family Carabidae; genus Ophonus; species Ophonus ardosiacus. The sequence continues at coordinate 41,740,969 of OW964833.1, read as the reverse complement.
TTGATTCGTTTAGCTGAATGTAAAGAAGACGGTTCTTGGGATTATTCTTATGACAGCTCGCAAAATTCGAAAGATACGCCCATGAAATTAATGATGCTGTCTTACTAAGTAAGCGGCAAATGTCAAAATCGTATGAAGCGGCACATTTCAGCCATTTTTGATCACTAAACCTAAATTTCAATAATACACAAAGCGGGTCATTAATCATTTTTTTATTCGAAAAATTTGACTTATTTAGCTGTTCGAGTTAAAAGTTATATGTAGGGAGAGAAAAATATATGTTTGGAAATTATTTCTATATTTCAATATTTTCTAATTACGTATGGGCTATTCCTTGACGTTTATGACGGAATTAAATTTCTATATTTTATTTGTTATTTCTAACATGGTTTTTGCTTGCAGAAATTCTCAAATAAATCAGATATGTGGAGTTTTGGTATATTATTATGGGAAATATATTCTTTTGGAAGAGTTCCATACCCACGAATTGTAAGTTTATGTTTTAATAGGTGTAGATATTGAGGTTTTAATGAATATGTTTGTAGCCTTTAGCGGATGTGGTGAAACATGTTGAGAAAGGCTATAAAATGGAAGCACCTGAAGGATGTCCACCGGAAGTTTATGAAATTATGCGACACGTACGTAAAACTTCCTTTTTTACATTAATTATCTCAAGTATAACATATTTCTTTCTAAATTATTAGAATATCTTTCAGAACTCATATCAACAATTAGAATAAAACTACGTTTTAGTTTAAGTTCTGTGTATGTAATTAAAACCAACGTTTTGGCCGCATAAACTGCTGCCTTCTTCAGGGGAAAAAACAACAAGAAGAAGGCAGCAGTTTATTCGGCCGAAACGTTGGTTTTAATAAAATATATAGAGAACTTAAACTAAAGGGTAGTATTTTCTAATATTTCTTTCTATATATTTTTGTTGTTTGCCGTATTAATTTTTATTTTTTTGCTACCTCATTCCTAACTAAATACGAGTATGCACGTCATACATAGCGATTTTTTTTAATATTCTATCTGGCACTAATGAATCCATTATTGTTCCATCTATCAGTCAAAAAAAGATTATAAAAAAATTAACCATGGGTCTTATTCTCAATAATGGGGTCATGCCACATTTTCTGTTTTATTTTTTTCCTGGAAGTTTACCGGTCACAGTCACACGCCATTTGTGTGAATTATTTTGTAGATATATTTTTTTTAAAATAGGGGTCAATTTCAAATCTCTATGAGGTCATTGGCAACTGACTTTAAGCTCGTAGCGCCAAAGCGGAATTTACTTGAACTCACGGAGTTGAGATAACCATATGATAACTATAATCTTTATAGGAGTGTTTTTGTGTTTTCTTCGTGTTTTTTAAACTAATAAAGCTTCGGCAGCAACAAACTCTGCTTAAGAATGCAATACATTATCAACATGATAAATATTAGTTTTATTTTTTCTATAATTTCTTGCAAATAAGCGAGAATTTCGTCTACTGCTAGTGGAAAGTTTGTCTTCATGCTTTAAAGTGGGCAAATTTTCGGAAGGTAGAGCAGTTTTTTTTTAAAACATTTTCGTTCATTTGTATTAACATTTAAAAAAGAACATATACTTATTGCAAATAAAACTTTTCCTCTTGCAGTATACATACCTCTGGCAAAATAATCACTATCAGCCAAATGTAAAGACCTTAATAAATTTAGAAACTGGTTTCCCTATTTTTAATTTTATTATCCAGGTTTTTCGCCGGTCAATTTTCTCTTTATCTCCAAATTTGTTCTCGATGATAACATAATCTTTATTTTTTTGAGAGAAAGAATGGTAACTTACATATTTTGTTTTTTTAAATAACGACTTGCATTGGGGTACAGAACAATAAATATTACTCATTTTAATATAAAAAACAATTATGCAAAAATTAACGAAACTTCGAAAACAAACTTATTTTAAAGGTTAGAATGCAATTATTTGTATATAATAATTAATACAATAAGTTAATTATTTTACATACAACACACTATCTGCAAAACAGATCTACGATGGCAAATTTCACAAATTATTATAATAGAAAGCAAGAAATAATTAAATAATATGATTTTTTTCAGATACGACAATGTTTTTATACAGAGCGCGCCAAATCTATCTCAACTCTTACAGCCGTATTCATAGTAACTGAGATAGACCTGGTTTAACTTCGATTTACTTAGACTAGGTTTAAACCAGATCTAAATATGGTTATTCATAGTCAAACCTAGACCTGATTTAAACCTGGTCTAAGTAAATCGCAGTTAAACCATTCTATCTTGTCGGCTATGCCCATACATTACACTGCTCATGCGTAGTGAATACAATTTTGACATTTGTGATGACAGCTGTTGTTGACTGGGCTGATTTCTTACAACTAAAACTTTTTATTTACTGTTAACAACGACATTAATACAATTAATTTTTACCTTGATTGCGGTAACACACATTAATGGTTTTAGTACATCAGGATTTGCAAGGGAAGATGGAAATAAAAATGAAATGCTTCTGGATATGATGTATTTGGACGAATATAATTTGCAGTTCCCCAAAAATAACGCTCAAACTACGTCCATAAATAAAATATTAGTATTAGAACTAAGAGATCCAATTTAATATTTAAAATTGAATATGAAATGATGAAAACTAAATTACATTAAATGAAGAATATGAACTTTTTATGATAAAATATTACTGGATTGCAGTCAAATGTTATTCATTTATTTTAATCGAATGATTTCGTACAACACATGCAAAATTGTTCAAAAATTGAATACATTTAATGGTATATTATGTAGTATTATTATTGTCCAAATATGAGCTTTGATGTAGTAGCTTTAGCTGGACGAAGCACAAAAATCAATATAAATTATGGTGTGATCATAATTGTTTTAAAAAGAGAAGCGATAGCTCTTGACAACTCCAAATTCAATGCAAATCATTGTACTTTGGGAAAACTGTGTAAGTTTGCTGAAACAGATTGTTTAACTTAAATAAGTTGTTACAATTTAACATTTTATGTAATAAATTATTACCAGATTCACTTTAATAATTCTCTATTCAAAAATATAATGATCAAAACTTGTATATCAACTGAAACTGGTCGCTTTTTATTGCTGTTTGCATTTTCTAATATTGGTATTATTCTGTCGATTAATTCTGTAGTTTTCTTTCTTAGATCTGCAAATTTAAAACACTTTAAAAAACCAACAACTTAAACAACTTAACATTTCCTGAAATACTACTTAACCTATAATAAATTTCTTAGATTCATATCATGTAAAATAAACCTTTTGATTCCTCCTCATATATTCAACTATGTTTTGTTTTAATATCTTCCATATAGTTAATATACTTAAAAATTTCTTGAAGATCATTATCCATCATGAACTTCCTAAAAATGAAATAATGCAAGTTACGAATACATGACAAAATAATATTATAAACATTAATATGACAATATTTATAACATACTACTTACCAAAAATATTATATTAAGTAATAATGTATTTAATTTGCATTAAACACACAAAATTATATTTTCATAGTTCTGTCAACTGACTTAATACCGCATTAAACTAGGGTACGCCCAGGTCTAAATTTTAGTCTAGAGTTAGACCTGTACTAGCCCTAAACTGCCTCTATGAATAGCTTTTTTCGCCGGTCTAAGTTAGACTAGAGATAGACTAGGTTTAGACTCGAACAGAAGCACTATGAATACGGCTGTTAGAGTTCAAATTATTGCCACTAGTTAGCGTATCGCTTAAAGTCAGTTGCCAATATGAGCGCATACGATTCCAGTTCACCCTGGCGGACAAAATGTAAATTAAGATTGTTTATAAATAGTCTTTTTGGGTTTTTTAATAAATTGTTTCCACAAGTTGGAACTGCGCAGTTCTTCTTCACCATGTTTTATCATTATTATCATTATAAATATATATATTTCTCTAATGAAATAATTAAATCTTTATGAAACAAAAAAGATTGAATAGAGCGCACTTTTCCTCTAACAGCTTTATAAATATTTGGCTAGTTTACTCTGATCTGACGTTTAACTTTAAAGTTTGTGACATTGTGACCTTCATGTACGTGTGACTAGCCGATACATGACGTCACAGAAAATCGTAGCGCGAATATCTTTTAAGTAAATTATGAATGAAAAGTATTATATTTTGGGATGTTTTATGTTGCAATATGGATAATAAGTGTCATACATTCTATTTTTATAAAAATATTAGCAACATTTCTTTTTTGGCATGACCCCATTCTAACGTGTCCCTCTCATAACTTTTTGAATTTATATCTGTTAATGATAAAACTATTTCATTTTTTGAACATAAAGATGCTCAGATTTAAGACTTTTCAATCACTGTGTATATTTGTTTTGTGTTTAACAGGCATGGGACCTCTCTCCAGAAAAGCGACCGACATTCAAGGACGTTAAAGCCAAACTTGAACAATTAAAATCTTCTACTTAAAACTATATAAGTATCATGTTTAAGCATATATACAAAATGTAGAATCGAAAGTGGTATGAGTATTTTACTAATTTTACTACATGACGAAGTAATGTGCGTAAAGCCTTCTTCTTATTCTTCACAATCGTGATTATCAGTTTGGTTTCACCCCTATGTATCATACATGACAAACATTATTTATTTTCAGTACTTTTGGTTTTACGCAAAATATGTAAGTTGTAAAGTTGGGGACATGATTTGAAATTCCTCTTTCGGCGGAGGAATCGCCAACTTTTATTTTAAATGAAACGACGTACTTCAAGGTGATAGTTATCAACTTTAATTAAGTTTGTTGCATTGCAAAAACTGTACATTTATCTTTATTTAAAAACATTGTTATCTAAGAATTAAATTAAAACTGTGTATGTTGTTCTAACATTCTCAAATAATAAAAATGTAAGTACATGTGTCAGCATGTCGAGAATATAAGTGGTGTATTCTCAGTATTATGTGTAAAACAGTTAAGCAGAATATGGGGAAATTTATCTTGATGAAAAAGTTCAAATCATTGCCGCCTGAATATTTAATTAATTAACTAAGCGGCTTGTCAAAAATAATAAACGTTTGCCAACGTTATCAATATTTGTAAAATATCATTTTTGCAAAATCTATGTTTGAGTGAAATATACTAAATTACTCCTTAAGCGTTCCCAGTAAAATTAGAAAGTCCCCAAATTTCTATATTCTAGTTAAATTTGTCAATATTTGAATCTCTTTTCATTGATATTAAAAGTTGAAGACATTTCCGCAGAAAGCGAACATGTAGAAATGACTTAGTATTATGAAAATGTTTATAATTTGATACGCCAATTTTGTAAAAAAATATGCAAAATTGGAGATAAGAGTAAAATTTTGTATTGGCACTTAATCGTGATATATGGTATTGAAGAATCAGTGTTATGAATGTTAATATATACTTTAATCTTGGAATAATTTATCAGCAACTTTCTGAAGACATCTTCCGACACATTTGCATATAACGCGTAATTTTAAATGATTTATTCGAAATAATTTTCTTCTATTTCTGATAAAGTTTTTGTTATATACTATTTATATTTTATTAGCACATGGTGTAATATTTTAAATGTGATAAGATTCAGTAAAGTATATTATAGTAAAATAAAATTTATCATTTAAACATTTTGTGTGAATACAAATAACGTTATCTTCATACCTAAATGTACATAGATGTGAAAAAGGATACATGTAAGTAACGTACAACTAAAAATAAATTTTCTTGCGAAATATTGTTTTGTATTCATTTTTTTGTTGTTATGGATATAGTGAATTATCTTAAATTTTGATTAGTTTATTGGGTAAATTAATTTGATTTTAGTAGGACTGTGGAACTGTTCTAGATTTAATTCACCGAAATAAGTAACGTTAGAGTGCTCGCCAGCTAAGAAAAAGCCATTTACGTCATCAACGCAGAAACCAATTTTTGTCATTGCCCTTGGTTGTCATAGCAACGGGATAGCTTGTTCATGGATACGCCAGTGTCGTTCGTGTTATGTTCTGACGTTTAGTTCTAATGAAAATGTATCATTTGAATTATTTTAAAAAATAGTAATAAAAAATCAATTTAATATTCTGTCTGATGAATATTGTTCCAATAAATTGTAAATTTCTAAAAGATTTATTCAAATTTTTAGAATTATATTCGGGACTATGGTCATTATTCACTCGGATGATTTGCATCACTGACCTATGGCTCGGGAAGCAAATGTCATCTTCGTGAATAATGAGTATCATAATCCTTCATATAATAAAATATTATTTTTATAATAAGAGTATAATATGAAAGTATTTTTATTATTATGGAATTCCGTCGTGTGATGGCCTAATGCGCTTCCTAACTGAAAATCAATGCAGACGCAATGAATAGGTATTTAAAAATGTCTCTTTAGCAAATTTACATGTCATTTATCAATAATTTGTGATAATCAACTAAAATAAATAGAAAAAATAACAACTGAAGTGCGCGTTCACTATTTGGTAAAGAATAAGTTGGCACGCCACTGCCTACAAAATCTGTGAGCCTACGTCATTGCTTCGCGCATCTATTGATGACGCAAATGGATTTTTCTTAGCTGACGACAGAGCTGGGCAGTAACTAGGTACTTTAGGAACTTAGTTACTAACTAGTTACTTTTACGTAACTTGTAACGTAACTTAGTTACTTTTTAAAATATGGTAACTGTAACTGTAACTTAACTTGCTGCTGAAAAGTAGTTGGTAACTTTACGGTTTTTAGTTACTAGTTACTTGAGTAACGTAAGTTACTTAAAGTAATTCAGAAATTAGAATGTAACTTAAGTTAGTCAAAGTAACTTAAAAAGTGGAGTTGTTGAGCGCAGCATCGCGCATACGCTCTGTAATGTGTAACTTTTATTTTAATACATAATTAAATTCAATATTATTGTTGATTGATTTCAAACCATAATAGATAATAAAATAAGTAATTATATTCATTAATAATAGAGTTCTTTTACGGTAAACAGAAAAACTAAAAATAACACATTATTTTAACTTTTAATTCTAGAATTAAAAAGTCACTAAATGTTAAATTTGACTTATAAAATATATTATTTTCAAATGTTTTCCTCGCTTACAAATGATACGTTTTAATAAATTATAATTAAACTGCCACTAAATCATCAAAATTATTCCAATTTTCAGGTTATACAAAAAATAGTGTATTTTGTTCGTTGTTCCAAGGGTTGCAAGACTTGAATTCGTCTCATTTTTGCAAATTCCCTTCTCACAAGATAAAATGTTACTTTTAATTTTTATGTTATATTATAATGTAGGTCCGCAGGGCCTTTTTATCAGATTTTTTATCACAGCAACCGGGCCCTGGTGGCCCCTTGTCAAAGCGGGCCCTAGGCCGTGGCCTCGTGGGCCTAGGCGGTAATAAGGCCCTGTAGGTCCGTTAACATTAACAATAATAATCTGATTAGGTGTTGCCAAGCAATAACGTTAAAATTTAGGTTAACGTAGTTAGTGCAAAAACTCCCTGATATGTATACTACACAATAACTAAGTCAACAGTCAAAGTCTACACTTCACGCCATTAAAAGTAGTTAGAAAGTAACTCAAGGTAACTAAGTTACTTTTAATGAGTAACTAGTAAATAACTTAGTTCTTTCACCAAAGTAACTGGAACTTAAGTAACTTAGTTACTTTTTTTTGGAGGTAACTGTAACTGTAACTAGTTACATTTTAAAAGTAACTTGCCCAGCTCTGGCTGACGAGTACTCTACTTCATATATTTGAGCCAGTGCGCATGCTCTGTCGTTGATTTAATTTGCTATGAATTTATTTGTTTGAGGTTTGTGTTTTATTGATACATGTGTAACATACATTAATCACTTGTTGCTTACAAGTGACTAATTTTGTTTAGAAGTTTAATCTAGGAAACAAAGTAAATGGGGGCATTCACGCCAAACTTTTGCAATGTTTAGTAAGGAACTAATGGCGCTGTAGTTCCTAACACATTTATCCCCTCCAGATTTTTTGTTATTCAACTGTCAATCTGAGATTTGTATATTATATAACCAAGCAAAATGCCTTATTGCTGTGTAAAGGAATGCAGAAACAAAATAGGGCATTCATTTCCCAAAACCGAAAACTTAAATAATGCTTGTTTACATTTCATTTCACACGCGGAATGTTTCATACTGCGCAAACTCGAACATGCGAATTAAACGTTCGTTTACCAATCGAAATTAGTTTTGTTTTATATTTATATTTAACACAATTTAATAGTTAATTATGAGAGTATTCACTACACGTTTTGTGAATGGTTTCATGAGATAACATAGTGTCAATGTTCTTAAAATAAAAATATAAATCATGAAATTAAAACTAATTTCGATTTGTGCATGTGCCATACAAGGAAACATTTTTTTTTGTCAACAGTGTATACACTATCAACTTTCACAAAATTATGTGAACAGTTGTGCTGCCACCTGCAAAAGTTTTGCACCGCCACAAGTCTGTATATATATATATATATAACCAGTGGTTTTATTTATGAGGTCGCGTGGCCGTGTGCGTATAGTGTCTGGTTTCCAGTCTGGTGACCCGGGTTCGATCCCGGCCAGTGCACACACAAAAGTGATCCCTGTGGTGCACTCTCCACACCAGCTATGAGTGCCCGTGAGGTGACACCTGGTAAGCACCTACACGGTAAAATATCGACATCATTACTGATGTCTACATGTGTTGTAGATACAGTAATGGTTAATATGCCGTGATGATTATTTATTTACGGTTTTATTTACAAGGAATACTGTAATAATATTTACCTACTTTAAATAATAAAAATTACACTTTGATTTTGATATTAAATGCTTTAATTTATATAAAAAATGTAAATATACAACGCACGTTACATTTTAAATGTAAATAAGAATAGAAAAACAATGAAATATCATACTCTATAATACTTAAAACAAAAATATTTAACATAACAAAAATAATCGAAGCTGCTTATACAAAGTTTTCAGTTAATTTTCACATAATCTTCAAATTTTAGTAATATTTTACGTTGACTCTTAATTTTACGATGGTTAGACATTATTTTGAACATTTCTATATTGAGTGGAAACAGGTGCGATTCCGATTTAGAGGATAAATCCATGTGTTCCTATGTCCCTATTCTCTTGCTTGCGGCTTAATTGGTTATCTACGTTGCATTGTTCTGTCCAATCCTATATTGGGACTCGCTATTGATTAAGAAATTTTTAACTTGATCGAAAAATGAAGAAAATAATAAGATAATTATTGTAAGTTGAATTTTGGTTGGAGGCTGGAATTCATTTATTACGATTATTGCTTAGTCTCTTCTGTTCGAGATTTTTTTAATATTATTTCTTATAGAAATATTTTTGTTTTGCCTAATTCTTTTAACCTTTAACCGACTAAGTGGGGTAACTTAGTGACCCCAGGTATACATTTTACTTGATATTTCTTTGAATTTTTTTTTCTTATGTTGAAGTTTCATGTAATCATCCCTTCTGTCACCTACTTTCTGGTAACTATATCACGAACTGTTAAAAAAATGGTACAGGGTAAAATAAAAATAAATAGAGCAATTCCACCACCCGCACCACTAGCCGCCAATAGAAAGAGGGGTAGGTGTTTTCTCTGCACACGATAGAATGACTAAAAATTACGCTCAGATGCTCAAAGTGTCAAAAAACACTGAAAAATTAAAAAAAATAAATACTTTTTCTGAAAGCTGCGCCAATGCAGATTAATGTTTGTAGAGTTTTTCTTTTTCAGTTGATATTTTTGCATATTATACAATAAATATGTTTTAGTTCATGAATGAAGCTTTAATAAACCTATTAATCATATATTTTAGGTTCATACATGTATTAAGTAATTATTAGATAAGGGGTCACTGAGTTACCCCACTTAGCAGTTTACGTCGAGTAGAAACACAATTGGTTAAGGGTTAAATATAATATTTGATGGCAGATGTAGATGTTTTTATAAAGTCAGGTTTACTTGATACGACTATCAACTTTTCTTTTTCAAATGACAACCTATAATTATTTTACTAGAATAGAAACCGCCATTTTTTCTCTTTTCAACGATGTATTACTTTCTATTAATGTTTTTGAAAAAATTCGAGAAAAATAAGAAAATTGAGAAAAATTAGAAATAATTTTTATACAAATATTATAGGTGGCCATGTGAAAATAAACAAAATTTGACAGTGTTATACAACTTAACAAACTAAAACAACAAATTCAGTAATAAAAACAACTTAAAAAAATTATTATTATTATTATTATTATGGGGTCCCGTGGTGTCTGGTCGCGAATCTGGAGGTACCGGGTTCGATCTCGACCGGCGCCAAATATTTCGAATTTTAAATGGCACAAAAGTGACCCCTGTGGTGCACTCTCCACGCCAGCAATGAGTGCCCGTGAGGCGACGCCTGGTAAGCGCCCGCACTGTACAAATATGTCATCATCATTACCGATATCTGCGATAAGCAGATTGGCACACCCAGAAATGGGTAATATGCCGTGATGATATATTTATTTAAAAAAATTATTATATTAATAATAAAGAAAATAATCGGGTGCCCCGTTTCCGTGAAACACCCTGTATATTTTATGGTCCGGAAAGACAGTAGACAACCTGTATATTCTAAAGACACAACGTCAAAATTGATTAAATAATGTTTGCCTTTAGGTTTTTATGAAACTTGTACTATAGTTGTAATATTTTCTTGTATTTCTACTATGTATGTATTTATGTCGCATGGGAATGAAGACTCGTATTCTGATTTATGTTAGTAAAATTCTTTTTATTCCGAATAACAAATCCAGATGCACTATTTTTCAGTTTTTATTATTTTATCATCACGTGTACTGAATGTAAATTTTGTTAAAGAGAATTCCTGTCTGAAATAATACGAGTATTTGTTTACTTATCTATACTTACTTACATCAATTATTGTGACAAAGTTACTAATTCTCAGAAACATTGCTATAGCAAATAACCAGTAATAATTGCAAATAATAAACAAAACATGAAAACAACGTGATTTATATTTTGTTTTATTGGTATATTTAGAGTGAGATTTAGAGCTACTAGATAATACCTAGCTGACTCGTCCGCCATATTGGAGCCAAGATGAACGTTGTAAATTATGAAATGAAAGTAGATTTTAGAAATTTATGTAGTATTTCTTTCATAATTAAAAATAATTTACGTATTTGTCATATTATGTTTATTTAAAATAATTATAAATCAGTACGAACATTACGAATGATATTCGCGCTGTGGGTGTACTAAAACCCGATTATATAATTATTCAAGCTTAATTTTAAGTTGAATTTAATTGTTAGCTGTAAAATTTAGTTGAATTTTCTAGAGCTCGACTAACGATTATAAAATAGTTCAGTTATATTAATTTTTTTACTAAATAACCATTTTTTTCAGATCTTCCGGTAATCTTCGAAAAAGCTCATTAATTATTTGATGATTATAATTTGGTATACTAGTATATATACAGTATGTCCCCGGATTGAGTTTACAAGAGGAAAAAAAAATTTATTTTTGATTTTACGAAAAAATGCCAAGGGAAGAAAAATTTTTGCTTGAATTAAAACGCATGTTTCAGTTATTAAAACTTTTAATTAATGTAAGGTTCTTTTATTATAACGTTTTTTCGTATTTTGTCCTCCTAATAATACAGTTATTACATTGAATCTAACATGATTTTAGTTAGCTTTGAAATTTTGACAAATGATTATTAATTCTAATTTCAGAAAAAAAAAAAACGGCGAAAATCAAAATACTTGTAGTTTATTCAATTAACTCTTTTTTATCTGAAATTAGTATTAATAATCATTTGTCAATATTTCAAAGCTAACAAAAATCAGGTTAGATTCAATGTACCTAATAACTGTATTATTAGGAGGACAAAATATGAAAAAACGTTATAATAAGAACCTTACATTAATTAAAAGTTTTAATAACTGAAACATGCGTTTTAATTCAAGCAAAAATTTTTCTTCCCTTGGCATTTTTTTGCAAAATCAAAAATAAAATTTTTTTTCATCTTGTAAACTCAATCTGGGGACATACTGTATATTCAAATGTCATTTTACAGAGTGTTATATAAAGCGAATCAATTTTACTCACTTCAAATGACTATAACTCGTCATTTTCAAATGGAACACCCTATATTTTATTATTCACTTGTATGACTTTTTGTATTATCTTTATATGTTGTTAAGAGTATCCTATGCCTAAAATCGATAATTTCGGAGTTTTCACCATTTTTCTCTAAATTTATTTGTTCAATTAAAAATTAAATCTAGTACCTATATTATGAAAATTGTGTTTTTAATAAGAAATAAGTCATTGCAATAATAACAGTAGTTACCATCAGCCAATAAATAAAAATATTTATTACTAACATTAATGCAATTCTTCTTGCGAAAGATCCATATCAATAAATTATTATGACATTATTAACTGCTGTACTTCTAACGATAAGGAACTCACTATGTATATGAAAAGTTTAACTATGTGTGGGACGAATCAGCACAGAACCAAGAAACATGTCATAATGTACGAAGTAATTACAATGTGAGTACATTTGCATGTTGCATTTTCTTTTCTTTTGTAATAATGCTCCCATAGTCTTGTTCTTTAAAAAAATATATAAAAATAATTTTAAATTTGATGGAGTCAATTATTAATACTGTAATGTAATTATCATTTAACTAGTAGTTATTTCATAACAGTGTTTGTTTTAGAAGCAGTACCTATGCAAATATTTTCTAAGGAAAATTCTTTCTATCTGTAGAAAACTATTTTAGATTTCAGTTTGTTCATTATTATTCAGTAGCCCTTGCCTTTTGTTAAGCACAAGTTCATTTCGAATTTGATCCATATACATACCGTGTGGTGTTTAGAGTTGAACAAAGGTATTTAACATGATGTGATAATTTCCTACTCTTCTGTCCACTAAAAACTATAGAATTCAAAGTTGTTCAAAATTAAAAGTTGTATACAAAATTTTTCTGTTTCTGATAATTAGTTGCAAGTAGCCATGACTTATGACATGTATGTTTATGTTTAACTTGTAACAAAGATATGCATTTTGAATTTAAAAAAATTAAATATAATGCATTATAGACTACCATTTTTTCTAAAATAGATTGAAACTGTTATCGTACGGAATTATTTTTTATCGTACTATATTAATTCTTTTATGATGCATGTATTCTACAACAGGGTTCGGAGGATATATATCATGATATTTATAGCTTGATATATATCACGATATATTCATTTATTTTATTCTGAATAAATCTGGATTCTTCCGAAAATATCACACATGAGTAGATCGCTTAATACCTCCTACCTCCCTAAGACTAACGGGAAGAAGACCAACCTCGGATGGGCATGGGAATCATCAGATTCAACTGAAGGTCACAGTGATCTCATAAATGATTCTTCAGATGAAGAAATGCCTCTTTCAACTTTGTTATAAATTATTATTCTTTTGTACTATTATTATCCAAGATCATATATTAAGTTTATGTACATATTTAGTTTTTAAATACAAGTTTACGTCTGAAATGTGTGTATTATTATTTAATAATAAAATATTTCACAGAATGGTATATATCGGATATATATCCGATATATATCGCTTGATATGATGTTTATATAAATATCATGATATTTTCGAACCCTGTTCTACAATCAGTTTAAAACAGGGCATGAAACCGGTAAAATAAACCGGTTAATTAAACCGGTTAATCGATATTTTTACGAAAATTGGCGAACGATAACCGTAATCTAAACCTATATTTAAAAATCTTTAAAAACCGGTACCCATTAACTGAAAAAAATATGCAGTTTTTTGTGAATGTTATATATAAAGTCCCTAGATTATTAAAGTAGCGCGATTCATTAGGCCTTTGCTATGAACACGTTGGAGCCAAAATGAATAAAACACTTGTTTAATAATATAAATTGTTTTATTTTATTGAAATGTTAACATACTCAATTTAATCTTCATAGATACCTATCTATACGGTTTGTATGTCTTCACCATTTTCAAATTTAGCGGTTTTAATTGGAACCAAAATGGCGGACTTTCACGCTACTTTAATAATGTAGGGACTTTAATTATATATAGGTACTTAATTATTAATCCTGTAAAATAACAATTTTTACAAATATGGCACTTACATCCTTATTTACCACCAAGTTTTTATTTTTGTTTTTGACCTATATTATCATGAATAATTTAAGTACTACCTTCCTCCTTGTCACATCCAAATTCATCAAATTTATGTCGAATATTTAGATTTTTTCATAACTATTATTTTTTTTAAAATACATGACAAATAGTTATAAAAAATTACACAAGGCAATATTTTATGCAATAACTGAAAAAATAACCGGTTAAAACCGGTTTTGAGAATGCAAAAACCGGTTGAAGAACAAAAACCGTTAATAAAATAAAGTTCTCTATATTGGTTAACCATTAACCAATATTTTTATTGATTTCATGCCCTAGTTTAAAATATGTAATCCACCAAGATCTAATTTCAATATTCCTGTTTTTATTGCAATAGAAGTTAGATTCTGCTTTAATTATATGAAAACTATAAAATTATTAATTATCTTGTGCACTTCTTCAATAATCAATTTCATTTTGTTATTTTGGCTTTGAAACTTAGTTCTACACCTTGCTAATTGTAATTTAATCGTCGTATAGTTGATGTTTTGAGAAGAATAATCATGGTATGGATGACAGTGACAAATAAGAAAGACAAAAGTAAACTTGTGCTACAAACTTATAACTACTTTATCTTTAAATTACATAGAAGTTGTACAAGATAAATTTTTAGTTATCTTATTTAATCTTTACAAGGAAGAAGCCTTTTTAACTTTTTAACCCATGAGTAGACGACTTTTGTATGACCGAGCGCGTGATATATTTTATACATCATGCATTATCGATTAATATTCTTTTCCAAAAGGAATTTCTGTGGCTAATGCAACAACTAACGTCAGTAATTCGCTAAAATAACGCTATATTTTTTATGTATATACATGAAAAACCAAAGTCTAACGTCTAACTGTAAAGGAACCTATAGCAATCGGCATCCATTGACTCAATGCCTTGTTATATAACATGAGACGTAAAATGCTTATTGCAGTAATAACCAATGAGGATATATCAGACAGTTTAAATCACAGAATTAGTGACATTTATAAGCAACATTAATTAATAGTGCCGAATATAAAGTTTCTCAGAATGGTATAGTTTGCTTAAGCGATTTGCAAGAGTGATAGGACAGAGGACTAAGACTATTGATGAAAATCCGGTGAAAAAATTCTTATTAATAAGCGAGTTTTGGTTCCCGAATTTTGAAAAGATTGACGTGACGTCACATTTATGTGTTTTTATATCAAACTGTTTTCATCATGGACCTAAATGTTCTTGAAATATATGCTATTTTAGGTTATATTTACATAAAAATTAATGAATATTATAACACTGTATAAGTCTACATACTTTATAATTACAGATGTATTTAAATTATTAAGTTTAATGCAAGAAATTTATGTTAAATTAAAAACTGTTTGGAAACTGCAGTAAAGGAATGTTAGCCCCTCCTTTCGAATTTGAATTTCTTAACTTCCATTGGTAGTAATCCCCACCTCCTAACACGCTATTTGTAATGCATGTATAGGCGGTTTCTCGGTCGCCAATCAAAATATTTTCATATTAGTGTCGAAGCGCTATAACAAAAAAACCTTTATTTCCGAAATATATCAATTATACCATTTAATTTTTTTTTTATTAATATTCGTTATTCAGCATATTATACATTCGTAGTTTGTTACTATTTTCCTTTAATTCGATTGAGCTGTAATCCCCCATTACCAATTTTAAAACAGTAAGCACAAATTAGGTATTAAAATTCATAATAAAGTTACTAAAATTTATTATTCAATAATAATGGGTATTCCAATTAGGGTTTCCGAACTTTATTTAAAAAATGAAACATGAATTTAAGGAAACATTTTATTAGTCGAAAATATTATGTATTTCATTAATGGGGAAGTTTAACATGGTAAAAATTCTACATAACATACTATTTTCTCACAAATATAACACAAATGACTGCTGAAATTGAAAATTAAAATTATTGCTCCATTTATTTATAAGTAATATTTTTTGGATAAAGTTTAAGTACGTCACAAGTCAGTTATGCGCAAACTCAGACAGAACGGTGAAATCGAACCACTTGAACGTAGGTCGTAACAAAGCGTAAAAGCGCTTCACTGGTAACCGTAACCGCGTGCGTCAGTGTATAAGTCGACATACGTTGCGCCAAGCCTCTACTGACGTCATCACAGCTTAAAATCGGCTTTTCCGGAAAATCTGGGCATTTTTGAAAAAAATAAAACATTTTTCAAGTCATTTCCCAAGGAATAAAAAAATTTAAAAAAATCGCTAAACTTCCCCATTATGAAAAATAATATCAATTAAATGGCCGCCTCTGAACCCTCTGCAGAAGCCGATCCTTTCGAAATAATTTTCGAAGACTTTTTCGTACATTTCGGGTGGTATCTTCGCTAAAACTTGCCGGATGTTGTTTTTTAGGTGCTCCAACGTTTTGGGTTTGTTGACGTAGACACGACTCTTAGCGTAACCCCACAAAAATCCAACGGCGTTAAGTTGTATGATATTGGCGGCCAGTTGACGTCAACAAAACGTGAAATAATGCGATCTGGCAACTTTTCACTCAAAACATCCAAAGTTGCACCTGATGTGTGGCAAGTTGCGCCGTCTTGTTGGAACCACATATCTTCCACATCAAATCTTCGATTTCGTGCCAAAAATAATTGCAGCATATGGGGTGAGGAAAATCCATGATGCGCATGATAGCGCCTAGCGCTCACTATCGATTGTTACAGGTCGACCATCATCGTTTTCAAAAAAGTAAGGTCCAATGACGCCACCCGACCACATTGAGCACCAAACAGTAACTTTCTATAATAGTGCCTCACGAATCGTATTTGGATTTTCCTCACCCCATATGCTGCAATTTTGCTTAATAACATATCCACATAGGTGAAAATGTGCCTCATCAGAGAAGATTTTCCTTGAAAAATCAGCATCAAATTCCTGGTACTCTAAAACACAATCTGTGCTTATTGACATCTGTTCGATTTATAGTGCTGTAAACATAGGAAACTCAACTTGGATCACCCATTATGTTTATATTTGTTGTTTACAAATGAGCACTTGGCAGACAAGCGCAAAAACAAAAAAATTGGAAAATTGACTTTTTCTCCTATATCTAGTGATATGCATTTTTTCTCAAATAACAAAACACAATTAAAATGGTCTCCTAATCATGCAACTTTCCTCTAATAGACACTTACAAAATTGCAATTTGCACGAGCGCCTCTAACGGCAAAGCATAGAAATCAAGGTTGCTATGGTTACCCCATCCAAACAAAGACCTGTCATCAGCCGTAGACACTACACTCTAGCCATCGTTTTAGTTGAATAATCGAATGATCTTCAATATTATCAAACAAAAAAGTTGCCCCAGACACATCTTCTGGTTTTAAACTCATTTTTATTAAACACAACGTACAAATCACAATAAAGAATTAGGTATAACACTGAATAACAGATGCGAACACAATGACAGATAGGAACAGGGAACGGGACGTAAGACAACGAGGGGAGGTTTGTTTGGATGCATGATCTTCTATCTCTCTCTTGCAGTGACGTCAATTTTGTGTCTATTTAATCTCGTATAGTTCTCGAGATCCTCATGTTGGACAAGTTATCCTGAACATCCTGAATAGTACTGACCAAAATGAATAAAAATAAGAAACGTAATCAACATAGGTCTGATCTTCAACTGTTTCCAAGGAACAGGACATTTTGTATTAGAGTCGATGAAAAACTGACAAAGTAAATAGAGTATAAAAATATAATAAAATTTTATATGAAACATTTTTTCACTCTCTAATAGTTAAGAAGTTATTTGAAAATGAATTATTTTACTTGGTACAATTATTTGATTTTTTTTTTTGATAAATAAAGGCACATCTAAGATGACCTCGCCAAGATAAACAAAAAGTCAAAAGGGTACGATACAAATTTGAAGTAGTGTTTAAATTAGGGACGAATTATGAAGGCACTAAATATATTTCGTTACATATTAATAATATTTCTAATTAGTACCGAGCATACGTGAATGTATTATTATTAACATTTTATAATTACATTTGAAATGGTTTCTTTATACAATTAAAATAATTATCACGATGTGTGAAGCGAAATGTATACGCAGCATCATTTTGCTCATCGTCCCTTGCATGAGTTTTTTACTTTTTATCACAATTTTCTTCTAGGGTATTTTTTTTACATTTTATTCACTTTCAACACAGTACTAATGATTTAATTGTAAAAGCAGTGAAAAGTCAAATATATTAAAAATTGGCAGTCTATATTTTATCCATGTAATGGGGGATACCATCATTTTTTTAAAATATAATTTCATCTGAAAGAAAAAGTAAAACTAAGACTCCTGATGAAAATCCGTTGAAAAATTTGTATTAATAAGCGAGTTATGGTCCCCCAAAGTTTGAAAACATTGATATGACGTCTCGAATATAAGTTTTTATATCAAACTGTTTTCTTCGTAGACCGGAATGTAAATAAACCATTTTCTGTGGAAAGTGTACTGCGCACAAAATTTTTAATTGACAAAGTATATTGTCACAATATCACTCGAAATATATTAAAAAATAAAAATGATTAATAATTTTGTTCACCGTGAAACACTGCGCTTGTGTATCATATTATTGAACGTCTAAGAGCACCTTTTAATTATCAAAACAAATACATTAATTTTGAATAATGCGTAAAAGTCTTTTGTTAATTTTAATTTTGAAGTAGGCGTGCAATGGATGAATTAGATTTGAATCTATCATCCGGCTAGTGTGTAAGTTATCAAAATTAAACTGATAATGAGTAGAATTGGTTCCGTTGCAATATCCTCGTTGTTGCCTATATTAGAGTGATCACAATTATTGATGAATTATTTCCATAAATCGTTCTCACAATGCGTACGCTCTATTGTGCTGAATAGGTAATGCTCAATAATCAGTTTTCCTACAAACTGATTATTGCGCATACAGAGAGCCTATTTGAACTGTAATAATAAGAATTTTGTTCGTAATTCTTTTAAGAAGATATGATTATTATTATATCACTATTTTACCCTGGGATGCAAATGTGACACAATATATACTTTCACATAATCCGTGTCTCATACACAGAAAAAACAAACCATCTTAATTGTAGCCTGCTAATATGTTCTCATTAAATTATCTAAGTTGATTTAGTTAAATTTTCTAAATTTGTAATAACAAATTATAGTAGAATTAAATACAAAACTAGATTAAATGATTACATTTAGGATTGAACTAAACATAAATAAAGAAATTAACTAAATATATATTTAAATTTTCTATTTATTTACCTAATTCATTAGATAAATCACCGAAAATTGAAGGACAAAAATAATGAGGCCAAAATATAGTAAAATTAAATAAAATAAGTAATTAAAATAACTATTTACATATTTAAATTAACGATTTTTTATAAAATATTTATTATCTATTTCGGGTTAGTTAAAATGCTAAATTAAGATTTGTAAATTATACTAAATTATTAGACATATTGCCTAATAAAATAATGTCTAATTATAATTAGATAAAATTTCAAATCTTTTTTTCTGTGTAGGTCCGGTCTATATATATATATATATATATATATATATATATATATATATATATATATATATATATATATATATATATAACATGAAAATTAAATTGATTTTGTATAAAAGATGTTTTCTTATTGATTCGTATAATTATAAATAAATAAATAAATAAATATATCATCACGGCATATTACCCATTTCTGGGTGTGCCAATCTGCTTTATCGCAGATATCGGTAATGATGATGACATATTTGTACCGTGCGGGCGCTTACCAGGCGTCACCTCACGGGCACTCATTGCTGGCGTGGAGAGTGCACCACAGGGGTCACTTTTGTGCCATTTAAAATTCGAAATATTTGGCGTCGATCGGGATCGAACCCGGCACCCCCAGGTTCGCGACCAGACACTCAGGCACGAGGCCACGTATTATAATTATAATACGTACCTTAGTCCATGAACTAACACTGTGTTCATTGTAAATATTATTTTTACATTTAGCGTATAGCATTCTTTTTTTACGATCAAATTTGAAGAATCTAGGTAGCAATAATAAGTTGGGACGTGTTTAATACGATATATTTGCTTATGTAAATGTAAAATAGTGATGAAAAATACATATTATTAAAAATCTTTCAAAACCCATAATAAACTAGGAATTTTAGTTTTCGTTCTGTAATATTTTATTAGTTCCAACGTTTCGGCACCATTAACTGATGCCTTCTTCAGGTAAAATGTCAAATAAATAACAACGAGACAAAAGCGAAAACGAGTCACTTGTTTTTGCTTTTGTCTCGTAATTTATTTGTCATTTTGCCTGAAGAAGGCATCAGTTAATGGTGCTGAAACATTGGAACTAATAAAATATTACAGAACGAAAACTAAAAAGGTTGTATTATTCCTAAATATATATTATTTACAATTCTCAAAATTATTTAAACATGTCGACTTAAAAATAGTCGAATAACTACCCTTTAGGGCATACTAAAACGAAGAATTACATTAAGATTATTTTAAGCAAATTATGAACAATTAAATATTACATCAGGCCTGAGAGGCTCCGTTTATACATCCTAGGGTTAAATTAATCGAAAGATAAATTATTTTTATATTATACCTCTTTTTGAAATAATTATTTCGTTTCTCATTGATTGCAGTAAACTAACAAAGTATTTAAATTGAAACAGTAAATTACAATTAATGAAAAACAATTATACTGAATGTAAAAAGCAACATTTTAATGAATTTAAGTGTCCCAAAGGAATGCTGTTATTTGAAAATACTTTTTAAAATGTAAAACACAATCAGGATTTATAACAAATTATTGCGCGACTGCAATTTGAATCTAATTAATGAGTTGCCATCAAGTTTTATGTTATATACTTTTACGCACCTGTTGTACTTTAATTGTTCTTTCAAAACATATGTAAATCCAAAATCCATCTGTATTTTCAGATTTTATTACATTAATATGGTAAATATGTTCCTATTGTAATTATTGCATCAAATATGTAAATAATACTATAAATAAATAAATATATCATCACGGCATATTACCCATTTCTGGGTGTGCCAGTATCTACAACACATGTAGACATCGGTAATGATGACGATATATTTTACCGTGTGGGCGTTTACCAGTCGTCACCTCACGGGCACTCATAGCTGGCGTGGAGAGTGCACCAGAGGGGTCACTTTTGTGCCATTTAAAATTGGAAATATTTGGCGTCTGTCGGGATCGAACCCGGTTCCCCCAGTTTCGCCACCAGACACTCAGGCACGTGGACACCTGACCCCATAAATAATACTATATATAGCATATAGGTACATATGCACGATATTAATAAAATATCTAGATACCTACATTATATTTTTTTTTATATTATAAAACAATAATTATTAAATTGTTAATAAATATTAATTACATATAAATAACTGATTCTTCTATTATTCATTTGCATGAACATTAGCATTAATTATGAACGTGGAAAACTGTTTTGGAAAATATATTTTTTTTATGAATAAATAAATAAATAATAATAATAAAATATTAAGTTTCATTGAACCAGTTGTGGATCAAATATTTCCTAATTATTTAAATTTCCAAACTATATATTTTGTGTTGTTTAATTTCAATGTCTATTTCTGTCAATTATAAGAAAAAATAATCATACAAATAATTATCCTGTAAATTTAAATTCGAGGCATTTTTTAAATTTAAGATAATTTGCTGTGTTAAACAACAAATGAAATATTCTATAACTTTGTAATTTACCCATTTAGCTAATGCTGCTATTGGTAATTATTTTATTTATGGTTTATCTTAAAAGGTTTAGTTACTTTATTCTTCTATTATAATTCTTTTTTCTTAATTGTGTATACCACTGTTTCCCAACCGTTGGTTCGCGAACCCCTGGGGGTTCGCAAAGGTTTATAACGAGGGGTCCGGGAAAATAATTTGGTAATGGCGGAATTTTAAATCTCTAAGTAAATGCATGATAAACAGCCACAAATATCCCATTAAGATTTTTTTCATGTTTATTAACGTTGACTTAGCTAAGCTTTTTTTTTATAGATGAAGCTATCACTTTAGTTTTTTTAATGTTTTAGTGTTATGCAAAATGGAAAATACGAACTTTTGTTACTTTTATTGTTACTAATGTCTACAAAGGGGTTCGCTATGTTTTCAATTTTTAGAAGGGGTTCGCAAGGAGATAAAGGTTGGCAAACACTGGCGTATACTGTCGGCATTATTTTATAAAATTTCTTAATTTTAATTTGTGTAAATAATATGTAATATAAGATTGTGTTTATGGTGTTACACTTGTGTAATTTAGAGTAATTAATCTACATCAATGTATATTTTTAGAATATTTTACTTTTTGTACAATCTGTAAAGTTGTTTAAAGTACACACTTTTAAAACTGTAGAACGCATTAATTGTTACCAAACCTTTCTTTGTATAAGTTGTAATAACTTTGTATCAAATAAACAACAACAACAACAACAACATTATTATTATTATTATTATTGTTATTATTATTTCTGTCAATTGTAACAAAAAAATAATTATACGAATAATTATCATGTAAATTTAAATTCGTGAAATTTCTTGAATTTAAATGTGTTAGGAGAAATTACTGAATTGTATTCACGAATTACAACTTAGACAAATAATTAATATCCAGAATTTTTCAGCTGGAGTATTAAAGTCTACATTTCTCTTCTTTCCGTTGTACTCGTATTATATGAAAAGATCCACGGACTGTATTTATTGTATACATTTATTAAAGTAATAATAATTCCTCTGATCATACAGGACGTAACACGAAAAGCGGGCTATAGGGGTTGGTTTAACATGGAAAAACAGTATTTCCTTGCGCAAAAGTGGCCTACTTATTTTAGATAATAATACTTCAAATAAATGTAGAGAATTGAATTCTTCATCCGAGTCAAAAATCATATTTTATTTTAAACGACGTGAAACGGTGCAAATCGAATTTAAAATTTTATAAAATATACTTCTTTATGTAAGTATATTGGAATTGAAATAAAATCATAAACAAATGTAATTACGTTTCACCCGAGATTTTACCTGTCAGAAACGCTCTGAATGATTTATCGTCAAAATGGAGAATTATTCACACGAAGAAAAGTTATTTCAAATTACTACTAATAAGTAGTATTATATTGACAAATTATATTTTGTGGCGGGATATATACCGGGTGGTGCGATTAGGGATGAACATAGAGATTCAAGATGTGATATAAGTATAATACAATTTCTTGCTGTCTTGCTCATTTTACGAAAAAAAAACTGTGAAATCTTGTTTAGAATTAAATGTTGTATACAAAACTATTTTTACATGTTTTTTGGTTTCTTCACTACTTTAAAATAGCTACTTTTAGTACAAGTGAGCAAAGTATGTCTTTTTCTCACTTGTCCAGTTGGCGTACTCGCTCCCGCTCGTGCAGCTAATTTCCGGACGCGTGAGAAAAAGACATGCTTACGTGTGCTAAACATGATTTTTTCCACAATCTTAAAATATAATTTTTCTAAAAAACAAAACATTACACTTTTTTGATTAATGAAAAACTCGACAGTACATATGTTTATAACTGAATTTAATGTAAAGATAACTACAAAAAAATATTGTTCCTTCATGTAGAATTATTATAGGTTTGTGTATTTTGCTCACTTGTGAAGAAAGTTATTTACTTCGCTCACTTGTGGTTCAACATGCTGCTTTGCTCACTATAATAATGAATTTTGCTAACGATTGTGGTAAAAAGAAATTTTAAAATTTCTGTTAATTAGTAACAATAGCCATGACACTTTTTCTGGTTTTCATAAATTATTTATAAACGTCAAAATATAAACTATTGCTACCATAATAATTCTTCATTCGAATAAACAAACGTTTATTACTTAATTTAGTTTTTTACCTGTGGTGCACTCTCCACGCCAGCAATGAGTGCCCGTGAGGTGACGCATGGTAAGCACCCGCACGGTACAAATATGTCATCATCATTACCGATATCTGCGATAAAGCAGATTGGCACACCCAGAAATGGGTAATATGCCGTGATGATATATTTATATTTATTTTACAAAAAAAAAATGATGGAAT
The DNA here is from genome assembly GCA_943142095.1 of Ophonus ardosiacus. Classification (NCBI taxonomy): domain Eukaryota; kingdom Metazoa; phylum Arthropoda; class Insecta; order Coleoptera; family Carabidae; genus Ophonus; species Ophonus ardosiacus. The sequence goes on along the minus strand of OW964833.1, from coordinate 41,716,481 downwards.
ATGAATAAAAATAATAATGTCCCATATTACGAGCGCACTTTTATAACAAAAGCGCTTTTATGGAGCTCGCTTTTAGATTATATTCTTATGAGGAGAGTGCGCCATAAAAGCACTTTTATTAAAAAAGTGTTCTAGTAATACTGGTTATTGTATCCCATAATTTCATAAGTCATGGTTATTACTACTAATTGCTGGAACATTTTCCCTTTTAAATTGTGAAGAAATCAAAAACATATTAAAAAATGTAAAAACAGTTCCTGTATGGAATTTTTAGTTCTAAACAACTTTGCACTCTACGAATTTTGCCTTAAAATGAATAGGAGAGTAGGAATTTGCATAATACTAACATCCCATGTTAAATCCTTAGGTTCACCCCTAACCACACCACCCTGTATATTTGGCGATGCATTTTTGTTTACTCTTTTCTTTAATATTATATGGCTGGAGTAAAAGTTTAAAGATATTTGTAATGAAAACTAGAAAGTACAGTTTGGCAGTTTGTAATAATGTGAAAGAATAGATGGTCGTATGAACTGAAAATTATAGCAGGTAGAATTTTTACTTTTGGGATTTCGCGATCCCTGTGGTTAAAAGTAAAGAAGAGAAACTTTCTATAAAACTGACCGAGAGAAAAATATCGGTGTCCCGAAGAAAACAATTACGAACGTAAGAAGCCCTTAAGGGAAATAAACGAAAAAAGAATGAGATTTTGTAAAATATATTTTCCTTTTTCAGTTTCTGTTTCTCCATAAAATATTTATTGCAACCAGTAAACTGCTGCATTCAATTCCAAAGGTGTGGTGCAGGTTAAAATAAATTTCAATTTATAATGGAAATTACTTTCATTCGATTTACTCAAAAAAAAAAAACCAGATTACTAAATATTTGGTTACGAAACATTCACAATTTCGCAGTGGTAATTCTGTTGATTTATTTTTATAACACGATATATTTGACTATCTGTTTGTTTAATGTTTAATGCTGTTAAAGAGAATGTATACAATATTGAAAAAAGATTACTCACATTTTTATGAAATAAATGTCATCAAACATTTATAAACACATAAATTTACTTTTTGGGTTTGGTAGTTATCCTCTATTAGTAAAAAAAATAATAGAAAAATACAGTATTATGGATGATGTTCTCATTATGTTTTTGGTGAAACATTTTAGTACACTTGTAAATTGTTGTTTTAGAAATTTTTGATGGTGTTATAGTACATTAAAACAAGTATCATAAGGCAATCTGTTAACATACGAGTCCAAGTTTGGAAAACGAGCCGTAGGCGAGTTTTACAAAGAACGAGTGCGTTAACAGGCCTTTATGATACATGTTTTTTATACTATTTTTTCTATTGAGGTAATTTTACAATTACTTTTTTTTAAAATGCTACGTCAAAAGTTTGACTTGGTGTTTTTTTGTCACTTATGTTTATGTTGGTAGCGCTTCCCGCTAACAATTGAAATTTCAAATTTTGACAACTGATTAGTGTATTGTGTGTATTAGAATACGGTGTGCATAGTGACCTTGTGGCGGACGGTTCTTGTCGCCGTGGTATCTCGAAGGCGGACGGTTGGCAGGTCTTCTCGTCACCGTGCCGCTGTTTGCTCGGCCTCGTGATTCTCTTCTCTGGATATGCGTTCTTGTCTGAGGCTAAGGGACACCTGAAGGTTTACAGTGCGTGTGCAACATACATGTGTCTCGTACGCTCTCCGCATGCTGACTGACCACACCCTGCTATCCTTCTCGTTGTCCGTTACACTGCGTACTCGTCTACCGCGCACATTCCACACTTCAATTTCACTCGCACAGAGCCGTATTCACATCTTAACTATAATTTACATAAATTCTAAGAAAATACTGCACGTTACAAATAATATGTTGAAATATTACCAATAACTTGACATTTTGAGGTTAGATGTAGTTATTCATTAATATGACAGTTATAAAATCATGACTACCAACTCTACAACACGAAAGGTGCCACAAATAGAACTCTTATAGATCTTCTAAACGTCGTGTTTTCAGTGATAAACAATGCTTTTATAGACTGGTAAGAACACCGAAATAGAAAAAATACTTATTACTTATTAATTTCGTTTTCGGGTTACGGTTACGTGTGAACTGGATTTAACATGTGATATTAGTTTTATGCAAATTCCTGCTCTCCTGTTCATTTTAAAGCAAAAACTGTATAGTGCAAAATTTATTGTTTTTTACATTTTTTGTTAAGCATGCTATTATTTTTCTTACAATTTTAAAATGAAATTTCAAAATTTCTATTTATTAGAAGCAATGACATTTTGGATATTCTGTTAGTTTTTTTTTTATAAATTAAATCAGGTATGTTTATTGGAATGAATTACTTGATTTTATTATAAAGAATTTGTGGTGAACACAGTTCTAGAAGAATTTTCCATGTCAGATTGATGTTTATAAATAACTTACGGAAACTAGAAGAAAAATGAAAATAAAAGTCATGGTTTTTGCTACTGAACAGAAATGTTTGAATTTTGAAAAAACTAAAACTGAAAAAATGCAAAAACAGTTTTGTGTGCAACTTTTAATTCTGAAAAATTTTGCTACGCTAGTGTGGGATCCGGATCCTGATAGTTTCGGTTTCGAATCTGAGTATTGGATTTTAAATCCAAATCTGAGTATCGGATCTTGAATCCGGTTTCGAATATCGAAAATCTTGGAAACGGACTTGAGTATCGGATCGTAGATTCGAATATGATCAATATCGGATTTTAGATATGGAATTTCGGTATCCGGATCGGTGCTCGGATTCGAATATTTTCAGTATTGAACCTTAATCAAAACCAAATAAATTTGATTAGTTACATTATATGGCTTTCGAATTTTATAAATCATATCTTGAAATTGAAATTTGTTTAACACGTTTATCTTTTGACATATCCACGTATATTACAAAAATAAATCAGATTTCATGGCTTGATAACAGATATGAATGAAAATCGGTAACTTTTTTTCATTGCATTTTAATTCTTGAGGCCAGTAACGGGAAGAAAGTTTGTGAGAGTCAATTATTTAATGAGAATTTTACGAAAAATCTTGAAGTTTTCAAGTAAAGCGTCACTTCCGATTTATAAATTTTATTAAAACCTAATCAGCTGTAGCGTGAGCTGAAAAGTTCCTTTGGGTTGCTTACTTTAAAATATTTATACTGCCGTAAATTATGAGTATATACGTGCAATTTCTATCTGTTTATAATTTTTATTTTGTAAACATATACTTACTTAATTTTTCGGTCTCATAATAGTTGCTATATTTGTATATTTTTGATAATTATACAAGCCCGAATTTATAGTAGTTAGTCCACCTGCCTTAATTTAATTTTATTTAGTTAATACTTTAATATGGAGGTTACGCTAGAATAATTGAGAATAAGACACATGGTTCATATTTTTTAGAATTTTATTTTAAATTGGTGTATTCAATGTTCGCTCCACTTTTTAGAAATTCCGAACTATTCTCTTCTTTTGGAAAGCTTTCAAATCAATTTCTGAAAGAATGAAAAACTGTCAAAGTTGTCAAATTAATTCCAGTGTGATTTAAAAAGTGTCAATTTAAAAATCATATTTCGCTCTTTGGTTAATTCCATACATTCACTCACAACACAAAATGTTGATTAAATAAGTACTAACTAACAAATTTCACAACTAAATTTCAAATGACAGATAAATAACTGTTTACAATGAAAGTTTAAATTTTGTTTTGGATGGTCTACCGGATTTTCTTATTTTAAATAATATTATCGTGATATAAAAAATATAAAATATTAAAATAGTATATTAAAGAACAAGTTTTTTTTTGCACGCATCAAAATTAGGAAAACGCGCTTTTATTATGAAAATGTGCTCGTAATACGGGCCAATATCTTTCAATTTGAAAATTGTAACTGCTATTCTTGAAATACAAAAGTGTAAAGGAACGAAGATCCGTGCTTTATCAACATCGTTGATAATATAACAGAATTTTCCAATTGGCAGATGTTTACATAAAAAAATTAAATACATATCTTTGTGTAACATCCTTGGTGTGTTACAATTTAGTCACGTCCATATAACTGGTGTCTGCTTGTAGTCCGTTATATGGGGAATATAATGATATTTTTTTCATTTTGTTGTAGTTTCTGACCTATTAATTTTAGAAACAAGTTGTTCAGAATTAAAAACTACACAATATTAAATTAAAATTAAACATCAGTAATTCAATATCACTCTGAAATTTGCTGTATATTGCGAATTTTAATTTTAGTCTCATATTGTTTAGTTTTTAATTCTAAACAACTTTTTTATTTACTACTTCTTTCTAAATTTAATAGGTCAGTAACTAAAACAAAATGAAAAAAAATAATATATACCCTATATAACGGATTCCAAGTAGACACCCGGTACATATTTATGTATTCGTATCTACTCCGTTTTGCGATTAGGGATGATAAACTTAAAAAAAATTAAAAGTTGTTTTACAATATTTTAAAATATTATATATACCGTGAGTATTTTTTAACGTGAAACATTGAGTTTGTCATATCCTTGGTTACGACTTCATATTTGATTGACAGCAATGTATTTGCCCGTTCCATTTAAAATGAAACATAGGGAACGAATCTGACAGGAGTATTATATTAAGATATTGTAAGAAATTTGGCGGAGTCAGAAAACCACTCGAGAGCACTAAACATATTTCGGGCACAAGGTGCACACAGTATTTTTTCTACATCTAAATTTAATTTTTAGAAACAGGTATAATTATTTAAACAATATTAACCTCTAATGACATCTTGTCAATATGACAGATAACCCTTGAATTTCCCTATAAGTTATGATTTGACATTTGATTGATAGCAATGTATTTGTCTGTCTCATTTAAAATGACACATGGAGAATGAATTTGGCAGAAGTATTATATTTAAATATTGTAAGAAATTTAGCCGAGTCAGAAAACCACTCGGGCACAAGGTGCACACTATATTTTTTCTACAACTAATTTTAATTTAGAATGCAGGTATAATTATTTATCAAAATTAACCTCTATTGACGTCTTATTAAATGTCAAATTCGTTCCCTATGTTTCATTTTAAATGGAACGGGCAAATACATTGCTGTCAATCAAATGTCAAGTAACCATGGATATGACAAACCCAATGTTTCACATTAAAAAATACTCACGGTATATATATATTTATGCGACAAGTCTATTCTATTCTATTACCTACTTCATTATTTTAAATATAACAAGCATAGATTTTGCTCAGTGCGTTTATAGACCTAATTAGGGAGATTGTTTTCAACGGAACAAAATTCAAACATATTATTTAAACAACCAAATTGAATTAAATACAACATAAATATCTTTAAATAAAACAATTAAATTTGTTTTTCTCATTTGTATACAAGACGTTTTTTATATCATTTGTAAGGTCCATTATTATTTTTATTTAATTTGTTTAATTAGAAAAGTCTCTTTGATAAAAATGTATTGGATTTAAATTGAGTGAATCTGTATACATATTTATTGCTAAAAATGATTCTACGAGTATGTATTTAAAATTTCCATATTAGATTATATAAAAATTACATTAGCTAGTACTAAACCTTTGCATTTTATGTCAATAAATAATAAATAATTTACCGTAAAAAATGTGAACCATAAACCAAATATAACTACGTGTTATTCTGATTCCATTTAATATCAATAATAGTAGGTATAGTATGGGCAGAAATCTATCGTTATGGCCCTCTTAGCAGGTTTACTGTTCGGGACAAGCCAGATTTATGGGAGGGAAAAGATAGGTACGTATTAAATATTTTCCTATTTTATTTTACTTTATTTTGTAATAATGACACAATTTTTTTAAAAAAACTTCTTTAATGATAATGGAACAAATAATATATAAAACACAAAACTTGAGAAATAATACAGTAAAAAATTCTGATGTGGCCAGCACATTACCTTCCGTCAATTCTATATAGTTTGCACAAATCCTTTACCGAAAGTTCCTTGGAAAAGATTCTATATATCCAGTAAAATTTTAACACAAGCTTAACTATTTTTCATAAATTCCATTCCGAAAATCCTTAGAAAATGTTTCTATATATCCAATAAATTTATAACATGTACATATATTATGTAAATTGCATTTGACATTGACATCTGTCAATTAGAATATATCAGCTGTTTTCATGATTTTAGCAAATTTGGTTGATTTATGAAAGTTAATCTCTTTGTAAATCTTTAACTCTATATCTACTGAATATAAAGGAAAATGTGTAATCAGACCGTATAGAAAATCAAATGTTCTTCCATATTTATAATAACATAAAATCTCAAAAAGTAATATTTAACTGCGTTTTCTTACTTTTTCTTAATTTGTAACAATGGTCAATTTGATTTTGAGAATCCATTAAATATCCATTTTGAAATACGAAATGCATACAGAGATTTGCGAATTTATTTTTTTTTGCAGTCCGACCCTAAGCGTCAGGTAGTGCTACCTCCAGCTGTGCCCGGCCGACCGCAGGCTTAGTAAGTCGAAGCCATAATGGTAGGATTATGTACAAACTATACTATTACTGTTTCCTTTTTGTTTTCATAAATTCTTTATAAACGTCAAACGTCGATCCAACTTATAGAAAATAAATCCCGTATTTTTACTACTACTTTTTACCATCATGGCTATTGCTTCTAATTAACATAAATTTTGAAATTTCTTTTTAAAGTAGTGACGAAACAAAAAATATAACAAAATATGTAAAACAGTTTTATATGCAACTTTTAATTCTGAACAACTTTGTAGGAACAAATAGTTTTTGCCGTAAAATGAATAGCAAATTGCATAAAACTAAAATCACATTTTAAATTCCTATGTTTACCCCTAATCGGTACCACCCGGTATAAATTACAAACTATTTATTAATCTGCCCGATTTGTCATAATGCCCGGGAATTATGAATAGTGCATCAATAAACACATTGTCCAAAACATATTGTATTATCATAAGTCCCTAATCCGTATGGTGTACATGTCATGTAGGGTATTATTTTATAATTAAAATTATTTTAGAGCGAACTTAAGGTACATTGCAAATTTCGGTGTGAACTTGTAAATTACAAAATAATTTCCTTATTTGCCTACAAAAACAAGGTGGAGATTCTATTATTTCCCGATTTGCACATTTACATCAAGTATAACTCTAAACCGTTTGTGCTAACCATCGGAAGATTGTTCTGTTCTTACGACTGCCCATAAATTTCCCTCCTATTAAAATCAAGAATTGTTTATGCAAAATTATAGATTGTAGATTATATTAGATAACTCTTACCTGTAAGTATTCTTTGTATTTTTAATAAATCAGCAGATATAAGCTGGACAATAAAAAATCAACCAGCCTGTATAGAGTTCCGTGATTCGAACACTCGATATTAAATATTAACTGGAATAAGTCTTTTGATTTCTCAGTTTGTTTTCACAGTACTTTAAGTTAAAATATATTTGTTCAACAAGCATGATATCCTCAAACTTTATCTCAAAGTAAATAAAGTATTTGAACGTTTAAAGTACAAATAAAACAATACTGAATTCAGGTAATTATTTGTGAACGATTTATTTAACCAATAAAACAATATTTGTCTTTCTGTAGCAAAGTTTAAAATCCTTTCAAGAAAACTGCATTAGCTAGCTAGCATTAATAACTTTGACAGTGTAAAAATATACAAAGATGAAATGATATACAAGAATAATTTATTAATTAATAAGAACAGAGAAGTCTAAGGTTAAATTATAATTAAAACGAATAAAATTACCCCTTAACTTTAAAAATAATTTTGAAACTATATACGTATTTAAAGAACTAAGAATGTTCTCTCATCATCATTAGTACGAAAATAGGAAAAGTTAAACAGAGTATCTAAGATTACTCAAGATGTCTGCCGTGCCAAAGGACCGAACGACCTAATCAGAATTAATACTGATGATGAGAACATAGTTAACAAATTAAGTATACATGATATTTCACGGATACCGGACACCTCGACTATTTTTCTTTATTATTGAGAATAGAAGAAAATCATTGAAATAAATGTTGTAGTAAATTAAGGGGGACATTCACTTATTGAAAAAAATAATATATATATATATATATATATATATATATATATATATATATATATATATGAAACATTTTTCTCAATTTCTATTAGTTACGAAGATATTTGAAAATTAAATGTTGGTCAAGGTAGCCAGAACATTTAGCTTAGAACAATTATCTGATTTTTTTTTTTTGAAAAAAAGCACATTTAAGGTGACCAAAAAGTCTCATTTAATCAAAGTTGTAACTCTTATAGTTTTCGAGTTAGCAGAGGTAAACCCAGTATAAACTCATTTTTCGCTGCTATATAACTTGGAAATTATTGAAGATCAGACCCATGCTGATAAAATATTTTTTACTTAATTTGGTCCATACCGTCTATATTTTTTAATGGGATGGCCCAATCGGTAGAGTATTATTTTTTGAATTCAACCATGTAATCATTTTATATCCTTACATAATAAAAACAGTGAAAAAAATCATTTGATGTGTAAGATTCACGTTTCGGCTACGTGCCGCTGGTTTGAAATGCAGACAAAAAGCACTTGATTTTCCAAAGTATAAACACATTCCTAGAAAAATAAACAGCGCTCGACGCTCCAACCCTTAGAGGCTAGGTGACTGGGTCAGTTGTGTTGTGATCAGTGTACTATGCAGATGTGTGAGTGTCAATAAGACGAGCAGTTTGCTGTAATGAAAGATGAGTGAGAGCTCACAGTCATTCTAATTATTGTACAGATAAGGCGATCGAGTGCAAATCAACAGATGCTTGATTGATATGCTTATACACTGTTTGTGTATTTGATATGCATGGTATATGTGAAGTATACATTTGTATTATTTGTTTGTGGCCGCAAACGTGTGTATTTCCTTATCCGAAGGGTTGTCTGAGACAACCCTGGGTCCATGGAGTCGTGTGCTCCTCGGTGGCTAGTGTACCTAGTGGTGAAACACCGATAAGTGGGAGGCTGAGATTCACTAGAGGTCTGGGACCTGGTGATCTTATGCTAAGCTCTCATACATGTCTGGGACATGTGAAGGTGGCTAGAGTACCCAGACACCGATAAGTGAGAGGCTGAGGTCCATGATAGGTCTGGGACCTACTTATGGCCGTAAGCTAAGCTCTCACAGGTCTGGGACGGACCTAATACCATTCCCCCCTCCTGTCTATGTTATTAGATAATGATGCACGACCTGTATTAATTGTTGTGATTAGAATGACAATGTGTATTTATAACACTTAGGGAAACGCGTCCTAGAGGAGCTGTCCGATGATGACGAACTCGTGTGCGTGTGAAGAAGAGGACGCCGATAACAGGTCAATAGAAATGTGAAATGTATATTATATTAATGCATGTATTATCGCCCATATATTCCTGACAATAAATAGTTATATAGTAATTAGCCCAACACTACATGCAATGAGCTTTAATAGTTCTATCAAGGAAAGAAAAGATTATAGTATAATACAGTATGTTTATATCATATCTCTGTTCTCTATTCAAGTTAAATACTAATTGAGAAAAATTAATTAAAAACCTACCTACATACTTTTTTTATATCTTTTAGATATATATATATTTTTCAATTTCTGGTACCTTGTATGAAGATTCTAAATGTCGAACTTATTTCGCCTACTCAAGGTGTCGAGAAGAGGGATAATTCATGTTCACAATTCTCTTGATTTTAACATTTATTTGGACGTTTCGGAAGTCCAAAAACCTCCATCTTCAGCATTTTACATTATTTTCTGTTTTTACATTTGATGTTTTGTGGTAAGATGTGTTCTCTTACAAAACCCCCGTAAATTTGAAAAGAGGGTTTTGTAAGAGAACACATTTTACCACAAAACATCAAATGTAAAAACTTAGAAAATAATGTAAAATGCTGAAGATGGAGGTTTTTGGACCTCTGAAACGTCCAAATAAATGTTAAAATCAAGAGAATTGTGAACATGAATTATCCCTCTTCTCGACACCTTGAGTAGGTGAAATAAGTTCGACATTTAGGATTTTAGAAATATACTTGAATTTTACTTAGGGCTAGGATTTAGAACTGGGTATTTAGTAAATGGAATAGTTCATTATGAGTGTGATTTATTCTACTTCAAAATGTTGCTCCTTACATTGCGGAACGAGTCAAGTGTCTGCGAAATATTTGGAATTCTAGTTAATTAAGCAATTTATAATAAGAACGTTAAGGAAAGGAAAATAGTGTAAAATATTATCAATATCAGGAGAACGTGTTTGACGTCAACTCTATTTATACCATGTTGTGCTAACACTAATTATAGCGCACGTTGAACAACGTTGCAGTTAATTACAATATACCCATTGTCGCTGTATAGATGGAGTAAACTCTGATCACAATATCTTTTATTTCAATATGCAAATATCTTCGCTTCTACACAATTCATACTCTTATATTCCTATTGCTATTCATTTATTTATTTTATATCAGTAAATATTGGTAACAGAGATATTATTTTTCAATTAATGACAATGTAGGTACTGTTTATATTCCGCTCTACTTACTTTCATTAATTAGTTGTGTTAATTCATTAAAAATAAAATTGATTGCGTACAATATTAGATATTAGAATATTTTGTACAATAAAAAGATTATTTGTACAAAAACAAATTATCGCAAAAATTTGATTTTGATTATAAAAACAAAAAAAAATCTGTTGTGGCCAGCACAAAATCTTCTGCCAATTCAATGTATTTTGTACAAATCCGATACCAAAAGTTCCTTGGAAAAGATTCTATATATCCTGTAAAATTGTAACACGAACACACTATTTTTTACAAATTCCATATTGCAAGTTCCTTTAAAAGATTCTATAAATCCAGTATAATTATAACACGAATGTACATTCTGTAAATTGCACTTCACACTTCCTCATTCCTATCCAACGCATCTTCTTCTCACATTTCTTCCTCTCTCAAATATTCTGCTACACAGTCCTTCCATCTTCTCTTTGGCCTTCCTCGTACTTCCGACATTGAAAATGCAAGTCACTTGCAAGGGACACTCTGTCACTTATGTTACTTTCTGATCCTATACTTTCCACTTTCATTTTGCACTTGACACTGACAACTGTCAATTAGAATTTTTTGAATATATGGAATATATCTACTGTTTCCATAATTTTTGCAAAGCTGACTGATTTTTGAAAGTTAACCTCTCTTAATCTCTCTATAACTCTATACCTAATATGAAGGAAAACTTATAATCAAATCGTATAGAGAATAAGTTTTTCTTTCATATTAATGATCATAAAATATCGAAAAATGATATTTAACTGCGTTTTTCCCCGAAAAACTGTTAAGAACTTCAAATAAGGGTACTTCCGGTTGACTAATTATAACCAAAATCTAATCAGCTCTTCATATGGTTGCAAAGAAGGGGAATAAGAAAGAATCATAATTTTTAGAATTGTAGTTTTGGAGATATCGTCGGAGAAAAATTTGTCACACACACACACACGGACACACACACAGACACACACACACAGACACACACACAGGACACACACACAGGACACACACACAGACACACACACGGGACACACACACAGACACACACACGGACACACACACACATACAGACATCAATGTAAAATTAGTAAAATCGTATTCTAGGGATCTTAAAACGTGCTTATTCATTAAAAACTCACCACCGAATTTTTTGACCAAAGACAATACCTTCCTTTTGACGGAAGGTAAAAAGATCTTTCATATAACCGCGTGCCTGAGGCTGTGACCGATGTTGCACTTTTATCACCCTAATATCTAAATCCCAAATTTATATGCCCTAAATCTAGTGATTATTTAGGATTTTAGGAATTAGATTTTAGGATTTTGCAGGAGTACACTATGCCTTGAAGTTGACGCGCACTAATTAAAAAAAATCATGTTCGTTGCTATAATTTATGCAAAACGTCAAATTTACTGTGAAAGAATAACTTCTTAGCTTCTATTCTATGAAATATAATATTAATATTTAATTTGAAGGATCAAATTAAATCGAAATATATAATTTATTTTTGTTATGCTAAAGTGTTGCCATACAAACCAATGGATATCACTAGTGTGCCATTCGGAGTTGTATTTATGTGAAGAAGACCTAAATCTTAAAAACTAAATGTCAAAATACGACATCGGACACAGCCTGAGTGTCTGGTCGCGAATCTGAGGAACTGGGTTTGATCCCGACCGACACCAAAAAGAAATATTTTCAATTTTAAATAGCACAAAAGTGACCTCTGTGGTGCAGTCTCCACGCCAGCAATAAATGCCCGTGAGGTGATGCCTGATATACATAGTCATCATCATTACCGAAAAAAAGTTGAAACACATAAAAAATAAGATTTATACAAACAAATTGTATAATAAAAAGGTTTATGGTACTTAAGTTTTTTCCATAAAAGTTTTTTTTTTTGTAAAAAACCACTCTTTTGTTATACATAATTATATATTTTTTGTAGGCATTCGAGAATCAAAAAGTACTTTATATTTGAAGTTAAAACTGACAATCTATATTTTGGAAAACAATGGTTTAGTTATATTTTTTTACTATTTTAACTGTTGTTTGTGTGACAATTTAATAAGGCATCATTGAAATCTTTCCTTAGATTTGTTAACTCAGTAATAAAAATAAGATTTTTTAAATCACCTTTTATTTTCTTTGTTTGACAGATAAAATAACGAGTACGATATGTGAAAACATATTTTAATGTACAGAATAATGTTCACGCTATCTATTTCTATTTTGACGTTATGTGAAAACTCTCTATTAAATCATTGCAATTATTTTTTTATTGTATATCTTGTTTCAGTATACTAACAATAAATATCAAAAGTTGAAAGAAGTATAAGCCAAATACTTAGGTGTTTCGCGTAAAATCCTTTTGCTATATAATGTTTTAAATAGAACAATTAGCTAACAATAAATCGAAGAATATTTTATTTTCGTGTGTTAAAAACAACACTATCTATCCATAATATTGAAGCACTATCAAATTTTAAATATATAATTTTATTTGACATTTATTATATTTGTATAGCGCGCCGAAGCAAACAATGTCCCTGAAGGGGCGTAACCTGAGGTCGCTACACACACTCGTATGTTTCTACGGTACACTAAGAGTAAAAAGTAATTTTAAGGTTATGCATTGTAAAATCAGTTAAGTTTTTATAAACAAAATAGCTACATACCGTTTTTTTTTAAAACACTGGTCAAATAGTATTGACAGAGACTGTTTTCACAAAACTGACTTAATAATTCAAAAATCGCGTAGTCCAGTCACCGTAAATGTTTTTGATTTTGACAGTTTGTGTGTGTGTGTGTGTGTGTGTGTGTGTGTGTGTGTGTGCATTCACAATCACAATTCTGTTGTCCTGATTGGATATAGATTGACCGCTACAAATTTAGTTCACATTTTTCCGGAGCAAATGTTTGCTTCGAGGAGCTTTACCTATCTTTGTGAAATAGTTAATTTTTAACAATTATGGTATTGACAAGGCCAAACATTTGTGTTTGCAGTACACCAAAAAAATAAATTTGAATTTGTTTTATAATATCCCTTGATCTCCTACAGATCTCCAATCACCTACGTTTATCGAATTCTAATGTACTTAACATCTATGAACATGGAATCATTCATAAATTCAATCATAAAGAGATATGTTCAAATTATTAAAATATCTTTCAGAACTCATATTATTAATTGGAATAATACTACTCTTTACTAAAGAGTACGGCTGCGGTATTTCGCTACCGATAAAGCGTCTCTGAGTTATACAGATCACTTCTCTGCCAGTTTTTGGGACGGTTTTTCCTCTGGCAAAAGGAGATTTTTTCCTGAGAAGATGCATGTTCGCCGTCCATGTTATTGCCGGGCATGCATATGTTGTCTAGAAAATTGTACACATAAAAAGGTAACATTTATGAACATTTCTTGTTACCTTGGTTACTTGTTGTTTTTGTTATTTCACATATTTATGTCAATGTATCCCCTGAAGAAGGCACCAGTTTATGGTGCCGAAACGTTGGGTTTAAATAATAAATACAGAACTTAAACTAAAAAAGGTAGTATTATTCCAGATATGTTCAGTTTGTAATACTTACCTGCCCGATAACATTGAACATTTCTTATTTCAGTGCCCTCTATATAAGCCTATACGGTCAGCTTTCATTGTCAAACATCTACAAAATTCAACCCCGAAAATGGAACAACTGTTTGGAGAGCTCAACCTGGAGAAAATGTTCGATATCTCAAACTACATCCGGAATGCAACTAAAATTCGCGCATTTGCAATGAATCTGTACATATATCTCTCTTGTTCTAAATATTATGTTCACCACACAAATGCTAATATGTATCATATATTTTGTATTATTTTTCTTTTTAATATTAGAGATGCATTCGGGCCGGGCGGGCCGGGCTTTGAAGTTTGGATCGACTCGGCCCGAAAATAAAAATTACCGGCCCGACTCGAAGATCGACTCGACAAAAAAATTAGCTAGCCCGGCTCGAAAATTGACTCGAAATCGGGCCGGGCTTCGGGCCGGGCCGGGCCAAAGCTCGAAATTGGGTGCATCCGGCATTCCTAATGTTGATTTTTATGTTAAGGCGAAATGTTTAACTTTTTTCGTGTCAAACACTCAAACTTATAAAAAACCTCTACATTCTTATAACTTTCAACATTAGTTAACATAAGTAGTTAATAAAGAGACCCTTCTAGTGTAAGTTTGTTATAAAAATTACAGACCTACGAGTACTTAACACTTTGTTTACAAAAGCCGTTCGAAAATTTAAACAACTTTTTCACAAATCTTATATAAAAATGTAATTTACATAAGGATTTTTTATCTAACTTTGTTTCTGCTCAAAAATAGAACAAGAAATCATTATGGTATGAACAAAAATCACTTTTATTTAAGTATAGGAGTAATAACAATAATAATAGCAACATCACAATATAATTATTATGCTTTAATAATTAATAACCTTGAATTCTTGAAGTAAAATAATACATTTTTATTTATTAATATGTGAAATATGTTGTTATTAAATCATTTTGATCCTTTTTAACTTCATCCATTTTCATTAAAATATTAAGGAAACTGTACATTTGATTGAACTATAAGATTTTTCGGGCCGGCCCGAAAAGCTCGAATTTTCGGGCCGGGCCAAAATCAAAAGTCCGACTCGCCTCGATTTTTGAAAATGATTAGCCCGATTCGGCCCGATAAAAAATATCTTCGGCCCGGCTCGATGATCGACTCGTAATCGAGGCGGGCTTCGGGCCGGGCCGGGCTAAAGCTCGAAATCGAGTGCATCTCTATTTAATATATATCAATCTTTTGTAAAAGATTAATATGGGCAAATATATATTATTATTATTATAATATCCCTTGAAAAATGACAAAAAAATAAAATAAAAAAAATAATGTAGAACAAAAATAACTGTTTTATATGAAATGCCCTTGAATGTAATAAAAATGTGTTGCATGTCATTTAAGTTGCATTATTAGTACCTAATTAAAGGTAACCACATGTAGAGAGACCTGACCGCGCACTGATCTAATTGCATGTAATTGATGCACACTTAGCAAATTACTGGAGCTAATATGGGTCAGTACGGTTGACTAGATATGGTGCTTCTCTGTAGTTTAAATAACATGTGTTCAAATTTGGTTAGAATGTCACATTTCCGAATGAATGCTTCACATTTGCATATATTGGTGTCCCAAATAAGAGGCTAACAAATTAGTATACAGTCTGTCTTTAAAATAGGAACATGGCTTAATCACAGATTCCTGAGGCTAAACTAAACTTGCTTTTACTGGACAGTGTACCATTTAGCTAGTATTCTGCTTCAAAGGTAACACATTTAATCGTCTTATTTATAATAATGGTAGTAAAATACTATTAGGCCGAACAAACGGATGTTAAGTTTCAGAACATTGCGAAGGAAATTTTTGACAACCCATAAACAATTGTTACTGTCATTAAAAATTAGTTGTTTGACATTTGGATAGACTGCTTTATTAAATTTATTTTAAAAAATTCACGGTGCAGTCCCTCAGGCTTTATTTTTTTCTGTGCGAACCGTAACAGATATCACAAATCACGCAGAGAAAGAAAAGTTTACTGAACGTATCTTTCTGAAAAAAAAATAATTTTACGTTATCGGCGTGGTCATTGAAAAGTTACGGTCTTATCAATGTTGGTACACCTAAGTATCAGACACTAGTGGTATACTAATAATAACAGGTATCACATTAAAAGATGACTTATAACCATATGAACTGTCATATCAAATTTCATGCAAATCGAATAAAGCGTTCTGTTATTATAAGCATTCAACGTTTATATATAATAAAAAATTATTAATAATTATTTTTTTTTCGAAGAACTTTGAAGCAGAATACTGGCTAAATGGTATACTTTCCGGTAGAAGCAAGTTTAGTTAAATTGTCTTATTTTAGCCTCAGGAATTTGTGGTTAAGCCATGTCCCCCTATTTTAGAGACACCTATATTTATTTATTTATTTATTTACACCACTCTACAGGATTTAAAATCCCAATTACAGAGGGAGTATAAAAAATAAATATAGCAAATTACAAATTAACAAATTAACAGTTTGTGTCCCAATATATATATATACAGTGGTGGCCAGAGAAATAAGACACTTATAGAAAAATACAAAAACTTTTTTTTTGCTACACTTTCATTTAAACCTAGAAATAAAACACAAACCATAGTGAATTATAATTCCCATGTAAAAATAAATTAGTTAAACATATTTGTATATAACTAACAATAATTAGAAATATTGTAACTTGAATCAATTTTAACAATAACTATAGTGGACACAGTAATAAGACAAGTAAATTTATTAATACTTAAAATAGAATTATTAATTTTATATCTAATATTTAGTTGGAAAACCGTTGTTTTTTATCACAGCTTCACATCTTTTACTCATAGAGTCAATGAAAATGCGACATCTGTCAACTGATATACTTTTCCAAGTTTGGTGTATGATTGTCCATAATTCATTTAAATTTGAGGGGTTCTTGTCTGCTATTTTGACTTTTACATCATTCCATACATTTTCTATCGGATTTAAACAACAGTTTTCCAACTAAATATTAGATATAAAATTAATAATTCTATTTTTAAGTATTAATAAATTTACTTGTCTTATTACTGTGTCCACTATAGTTATTGTTAAAATTGATTCAAGTTACAATATTTCTAATTATTGTTAGTTATATACAAATATGTTTAACTAATTTATTTTTACGTGAGAATTATAATTCACTATGGTTTGTGTTTTATTTCTAGGTTTAAATGAAAGTGTAGCAAAAAAAAAGTTTTTGTATTTTTCTATAAGTGTCTTATTTCTCTGGCCACCACTGTATATATAAACTTAAGATATTAACAAGATAACATAATATGTGTTGTGTCCTTTACATTGCTTACACTGCTTATAATTTAATTAATTGAAAAATATTCAGTAATCTTTTTTCTGAAAAAATTAATCTTGTATATAATTGGATATATAAATGAATAGTACCTATGTACAATGAATTTGCCGGACACGGTGCAGTTACCCTAAATAATTTGCATTTGAATATATCGTCATATACACATGGCGGCATATAATGCTATAAGGTCAGTAGTTCGCCAATTAAGTAATGCCAATTAGTAATTCAACCAATGTATAAATTATTGGATCAACGGGCTTCTGAAATACAAAACACCATGACGATGATGACATTTCTGTGTACAGTAGGTACCCATTGTTAACATAACCTATTCGATAATTTAATTGAAATTGGTACGTGTAACTGATCAATATCAAGTTAGATATTTGATATACGTAGACGATTTTATTTGAATGACACTTGTTACTGGTTAAGTACCACGAAGATATTTTCAAGTATTGCCCTTTGTATTTTCGCATTTGAGTAGAAGAGGTTAGATTTCAGTTGAAATCTGAAAAACGGAAGTGGTATCTTCTTTGAAGTGCTTCAGGGTTTCGTTTGAAAATCTTGTTAAATATTTGATTTTGCTATGACAAAAATAAAATAAATGTAAAGTTTAACTGAAAAATGTTTCTACATTTTCAACCGTTCACATGTTGACTTACAGTGAAATTATGTTTTATTATGTAATCCGTAGTTGAGTAATTACTAAAAATAAAATATATAACTAATATAAACATTACTAAGTAGAAATGAACATCGTTTTGTTTACTTGTTAAGCAAATATATTTAATATAAAACTGATTTTATACACAATGCAATTTCAGAATTTTTCTATTTAGCTCATCATATGCATAAAATTCAGTGTTCATTCTTATAATGAAAAGAAAAACCATGTGATTTTCCTACCTTATTTGCTTGTTGTAGTTTGGTTCATCCGAAGATTTTGTCGATTTCCAGAATCAGTCCACCAGAAAACTCTGTAAAAATAAAATAAAAATTTGTTGAACAATTAAAATTTACATTTTGGTTTTGTTCAACTACTTATGGATGTTTTGTGTACCTCAGTCGTATGTTTATTCATGCGTATGTATATGTCTGCCATTACTTGAACATAACCCAAAAAACTAACACTTTTCCAATATGAAATTTATATCACCAGAAAGAAAATTCTAAACACGATGCATTGTATTTTGCAATACATTTTCACTTATTTACAATAAACGAATAGCAACCTTCGTTTATTGTAAAAGCAACAGAAATTAATATTCTACATGTAATTTTAATACTGGCAATGATTTTAAATATTGTTCACATATGGAATGGAAAAAATGTTATTGATGTATTCTAATGTTTTTTTGCCGCATATTTTTTTTTATTATTTTGATAAATATCCAAAATTATGTATAAATTTACATATTTAAATTGATAATGTCGATTTAGTTATAAAATATTAATATTAATCTTTTAATAAAAAAAGCATATTTAGTTCCTTGCCCAAATGACAGACCTCAATATGATATTTATGTTAAGTCTTTAATTATATTTTGTCTCTTTCTATGCCATACACACATGGTATAACCATCTTTGTTTAATCACTAACACTAATAATAAATCAACTCCAGGATTTATTAATATAACCTGTAAAAATGTATCGATAATTGGATTTCACAAAAAGAATTTTTTTTTACCTATTGCTGAAGATGGGCTAATTTTTTGCCCGAAACGTTAAAATATTTTGTACACGTTCGAAATAAATATATGGATCATTAAGACCTGAAATCATTCGACTTCGAATCCCATGATATTCCAATTAAAAAATATTTTTAATATTATTATTATTAATACTGAACATAAAATACTGATAACTAAAGAAAAAACCCCTTAACCTTAACAATAAATTTAAAAACTATATACGTATTTCGAGAACTAAGTTCTCATCATCAGTAGAAACAATTGGGTATCCACTCACTTTGGACTCCTGTCCCTATATAACCCGTGTTCTCTCCCTTATTCCTCAGAGCTGTTTTGACCTCAGGCATGGTTTACATGCTGAGTAATCTTAACTTCTCTGTTTTTACTTTGTAGTTTCTACTGATGATGAGAACTTAGTTGGGTTTAAATTAATTAAAACAGAACATAAACTAAAAAAGGTAGTATTTTTCCAATTTAGTTTTTAAATTTATTGTTAATGTTAAGGGGTTTTTTCTTTAGTTATAACTTTACCTTAAGACTCCATTTTAGTTTTATAAATAAAATACTGAACAAAACCAAATAAAATATTGAGCAAAACTGAATAAAATAATGAATTCTTAAATACGTGCCTTTATAAAAACTGTTTATTTTTGAATAAAAGAGGTTTCGTAATTATGACTAAATATCAAAATGGAAAAAATATTTGTGGGTTGGTGTAAACATGACTGAGCAGTGGCCAATCAAAGTATAAATTGTACTAGGGAAATTTTGAATTTACTCCTCTTGGTTTAAAAACGAACTATAAAGTGAGTCTGAGATGATATATGTATTTATTTATTCTTTTAAAGTTTATTGAGAAATTCCTTTAAATAAAATTTAAATAACGGCTAATAGTAACATAGGAAAATTGTATAGTTGTATTGTATATAAAATTAGTTTCAAAATAGTATTTGTAACATAAAATGTGGATGTGATAGTTACATATTTGCAGTTAGCCTGTACATATATATCATAAACAAGTTAATTTCGTATATTCATAATATCATAATAATGTTTCTCGTATATTATTTATCAATTATTAATTGGTATGAATTACGAAACAAAAGGTATTGATAACACAAAACAATTTATTTATGGGATTTAATAATTTTGAGTATCAACGGTGTAACATCACCGACTCAATTTTATTCAAATTACCAAAATTATCTAAAAATTTATTCATCAGGGAAACTCATTACCTCTCCAACTTGCTACATACAAAGTTTGCAAATTACGAAACAAATTAATGAAACCAGTGAATCAAACTGTAATTTACGAGTGATTTGACACTTAAATGAAAATTTATTAACAAGCATCTCGTACTAAATCTTTATAACTAATTACATCATCCTATAAATACATAAATATATTCGCCCCTTATTCATCAATATTCTACAAGAACCAATAAGGCAGTTCAGATTTCAAAACGAATTTCATCTCTTAATAGCACTTATTAATAATAATAATAATTGATATAATCTAATGTAACCTATCAATATCATTAATTACATTTTTATACATAGTATATCAATATTAAATTTAGTGCAATCAATTATTATAATTTTTAATTACATACCTACATATTAATTATTTGTGACATAAATTTAAACAATTTAAGGGCCGGTCTTATAAACAATAAATTCATCCTTAGTTAGTTACTGCACAAGTAAATTAAATGGACCATTAAAAAAGAAATGGATATTATAAAACTAATCTCACTATCAAATGACTAACGGGGGATTTAATTAAATTTTAGTAGTGTGTTTGTGGTTTTGTGAAAAGTTTCTATATTCACATTCGTTATAAACGTAAATCAGTTGATTTGACAGTTGGAAAAGAAACGTGATCGTGGGAAAAATCATATTGATATTGAAAAATATAACCTATTAGATATTGTTGAAGATTATTTTCATATAATTTGGAACGACCCGGTTGCGTAAAATTGTAAGGTTATTACTAGCTGATTCATTGCGGAATTGACATATTCCTTAATGCTAGTGGTCTTATATTTCGTTCAATCTGTCCCAATATGTGTAACACACATTGTTTTGACAATTGAAATCTCTTTTTAAACTCATGGCTCGTACCACGATAATGGTTCTTATGTTAGAAGAACAATTCATTTAAAATTTTTTGTTTGAATACAAACTATGTTCTGCTTTAAAATCATATTTTGATAAATTTCATAGTATTTATTACTATCATTAAATAATGAAATTTGACATTTCTTAAAACAGGGTTTCAGTTAAAACCGTGATCGTGGTACGAGCCATGTCAGCATATATTTCATATGGATTTGTCCTGTTTCGGAACAATTTTGGTAGCCTACCTCGTGCAAATATAAATGCATCATCATTATCTGTTTATGCATGCGAGGACACTGATGATACAGACTCTAAAGATGACATACTCGACACAGTCATTTCTTAAAAAAATATTTAAAAAGTAAAAAAAAAAAAAATGCAGTTTGATGTTTCTTTAACAACTGATTTAAATCTAATAGCATGAAATTCCGCCGTTACTTTAATAGGTCGATTTACTTGTCATTAAACTTTTATAATACCCAAATCTTCAGTTAAATTAGTTTAGTAGCTAACTAAATTTTAACTGTTGATTAAATAGTTTTATAAGACCGGCCCTAAGAATGATATTTGAAAATATGCAATGATATCTTAAAAATATTTTTTTTATCCCATATCATTTTTGGTCTTCCTATTTCCTTTGACCTCTTACTTTTGTTTCCCATGTCTTGATTTGTTTTTCGTTTTAACTACAAAAAGTTACTGTTATTCCTATACATATATGAAAAATAATGTTTGTTTTTGTTAGATGCAGTTAGTAAATAATATGTAGTTGTTAGGTGTGAAATTTGACTCTGAAAACTTTTAACTTTTAACGACCGCACTTCCTGTGAATAGTCTTTAAGTAATGTAAAGTTCAGCACGTGATTTGTGTTTGCAAGCAATGAATTCAAATCAATAAAAACAAGTCGGTTCTCATCCCATCATGTTCAAAGCCATTAAACATTAGTTGATGTTGTTTTTGCTGCCAAATGAAACGTTGGGTGATCGTAGTGAATTTCTACTAGTCGTTAAACATGAATTTAAGAAACAGTTTAAATAATACTTACATCTATTAACTATTTTCATTAGGGTTATACATTTGACCAGTCAAATATTTTGAGGTCAATTGACCAAGGAAGCATTTATTAAAAATTACAATTAAAAATTAAAATTGCCAATTATTTATGTAGTACCAAATGTTTACTACATCCAATATTACTGAAAATGGAAAACGAACAACTAACGAATAAACTTACTTCTTTCAAATTAAAAAAGGGAAAAGTAAAGTAAAACGCGTAATGGGATATGTATTTATTTTATTAAATAATAGTAAAATAACAGCATAGCGTACGGTGGTGTTATGTAAGTTCGTATACCGGTTATTTTTATTATAATATGAGCGAAATTTCTCTACACAGTATGAAGTAATGTACTACAAGTTAATATGAGCTATTTGACATAGATGTCGCGCAAGCTTGATCGTGTTGTCCTCGCTTAAAGCAACCAGTGATAAACAATCACATGAGAGGTTTAATTGTCAATAATGGGGGATTACGGCTCAATCGAATTAAAGGAAAATAGTAAAAAAATACGAATGTATATGCTGAGTAACGAATATTAATAAAAAAAATGAAATGGTATAATTGAGATATTTCGGAAATAAAGGGTTTTTTGTTATAACGCTTCGACACTAATATGAAAATATTTTGATTGGCGACCGAGAAACCGCCTTTACATGCATTACAAATAGCGTGTTAGGAGGTGGGATTACTACCAATGGAAGTTAAGAAATTCAAATTCGAAAGGAGGGGCTAACATTCCTGTACTACAGTTTCCAAACAGTTTTTATTTTAACATAAATTTCTTGCATTAAACTTTATAATTTAAATACACCTGTAATTATAAAGTATGTATACTTATACAGTGTTATAATATTCATTTATTTTTATGTAAATATAACTTAAAATAGCATATATTTCAAGAACATTTAGGTCCATGATGAAAACAGTTTGATATAAAAACACATAAATGTGACGTCACGTCAATCTTTTCAAAATTCGGGAGACCATAACTCGCTTACTAATAGGAATTTTTTCACCGGATTTTCATGAATAGTCTTAGTTTTCCTAATATTTTCAGATGAAATTATATAATGAAAATGGTGTAATCCCCCATTCTGCTCTTGTCCCGGTGCACATGAAACAAGTATTTTTAACTCAAAGTTACGCTCTTGCCCCATTTTCGGGGAAAATGCAGAGTAGTTGACATTTTGTACAATATCCTTTCAAAATGAAAATTTGCAAGGAAAATTAGAATCCTAGTTATTACTAATTATTCAGTAATAACTGTGCAAATCATTTGATGCCGGCAGCGTTGAGTATTTACATACCAGACTGAAAATACACAGGTTTAAATCCCAACTTTACAAAAACCAGTCTGCACTTATCCCACTTCACCTTACAGTTATCACAAACTAGGTATATTCATGTTATTGCTGTAACTAGTATATAGCTACCTTTATTTAACAACAGATGTCGTGGCGATTTCATTTCGATTATTTGACTGGACCGTCAAAAATTGTTGTGTCAATTGACCGGTCAAATGTCCACGGTACAACCCTAATTTTAATAATAATTTTAAAATTATTTAGTAATACTATAGGAAATGTTTAAAACTTTTTAAAATATTCTGTTATTTCTTCAACAACATTTTCAAGCAAAGAAATGAAATATATATATCTGGATTATACATTTTATAAAGAAAATAATTGTAAACAAATATAAATAAGTAACTTTTTTAAAACAGTGAAATTAAAACTAATTTTGATGTTTTGGTTGCAAAATAGTTAAAGGGTTATTTAATTTTAATTGTACATTTGAAATTATACGCATGTTATACAATATACATAATGATATACCCAGGCCTATATGCTTAGGTAAGCAGAAGTAATATTCTTTCCATCCATGAACGCATTTTCCTTCATCAATGTCAGACTATACAGGTTGTCCGTTTTTCGAGGCTCATCGTTGGGATCTCGGAAACTATAAGAGATACGAACAGGTTAAATCAGGGCAAAGTTACCCCATTAGTAGACCATTTTAAACATGTGTTTGCTTTTCCCGAAATATTTACACATAGGTCACTAGATAAATGCAAAAATTCAAATTTTACTAATTTTTATTTTTATATATAACTTTTAAATATGAAACAATACAGAATTTTGGTTGGGACACTTTTTTATTTTCTTTTGAATAACGATGCTCAAATTTTTGTACCACTGTTAGATTTAGAGTTACGATATCAGAGTTATGATTTTCATATGGACGTCATATTGGAAATTATTTAGATACTTTACTTTTATGGGGTCCTGTGGCCGCGTGCCTGAGTGTCTGGTCGCGAACCTGGGGGAACCGGGTTCGATCCCGAAAGACGCCAAATATTTCCAATTTTAAATGGCACAAAAGTGACCCCTGTGGTGCACTCTCCACGCCAGCAATGAGTGCCCGTGAGGTGACGCCTGGTAAGCGCCCACACGGTAAAATATATCGTCATCATTACCGATGTCTACTGGCACACCCAGAAATGGGTAATATGCCGTGATGATATATTTATTTTATTTTATTTATTTAGATATTTAAGTTTCATGAATTTTAAATTTAACTAATTTAATCTAAAACTTTTGTTATCCGTACACAATTCTCAGTATATAAGATTTATTTTAGTAGTTCAAATAAGTCAAATATTAACATGTAAACTTACAATAAATGAAAGATTATACCTGTAAATTTTGTAACCAACAACTATATACAAATACTACTGGCCGATTCCTTAAGGTTCTTATAATCTGTAATCCCAGTACTTCAATTTCTAACGCGAATTTTGTTCCCATATTACGGTGTAAAAGAAGAGCTTTCCTTTCAATAAAGGTGATTACGATTTTGTCTCTAAAAGCATGAGCTCACGTGTTTTTCCATTTAATTAAACATATCCTTTCCCGGTATAGAGTTTTAAAGACTACTTGAAATCGAAGGCGAACACAATATACATGTGTTTCTAAAATAGGGGGACATGGCTTAACCACAGATTCCTGAGGCTAAAATATGACGATTTAACTAAACTTACCTTTTCCGGAAAGGAACCGCTAAATGTAATAATAAGCGAGATAATTGCTGACTAATTTATAGACGGATATTTTATATGGTAATTTAAATTTTATTGCAAATTGTTATAATTGTGGTACAAAATATTTAGCACATGCAATAATTTCGTAGCATAGCATTATCCATTTTCTTATTTTTTATTTGCTAATTTCTTATATAGCAGTTTTAATTTTCTTGCATGTGTATAGTATTAACCATTTTTTAAATATCATTTGTTAATTTGTTATATAGCATTTTATTCGACTTAAAATTATTAAGTTTTAACTAGAAAACTGCATAAAAATAGAATACATTTTCCACTTTAAAAGAGTTATATCTACGCGTATGTATGTAAATGATTTGATTTCGTTTACTGTACTATAATATATATATATATATATATATATATATATATATATATATATATAATAATAATAATCCTTAACGTATTGAAAGTTACAAAAAATTATTACAATTGTTGATGATATGTGGGGGTAAGTAATTTTTTTCTTACATTTTTAGTAACTTTGCACTTTTCTGCATTGCGTTGATGAGGATGAGATGATAAACAACACACCTAAACAACCATACCTTACCCGGGATTCAAACACGGAACCCTTGGTGAGTCGGCTACGATGCCCACTACACCACCAGGGTCAGTGTTTAATGTATTATGTTATTCATTATTTGCTTGAACATATGTATTTATAAGTGAAATTGGAAACCTGCGAATAAAGATGGTAATTAAGATAATTTTTCATTTGAAAACATAAATCACAACGTGTCTATTAATCAAATATCTCCACAGTTTTTCTAAATAGCCGCGTGTGACCTAAATTCACGATACTTTTCTTTGTATTGTTTACCCAGTTCGTTGTCACGGGTCGGTACACTTCAAGGGATTTTGTCGGTTTTTTATTTTTCAGGCAGTCCAGCTGAGCTGAGCATAATAAAAAAATAACATACTACTAATAAGATTACTTTGGTTTGACAGACACTGATAGACCTGGTACAATATAATCTTTAAAAGCAAAACGCTACAAAAAGCACCGCAAGTGTAATAAATAAATATTGCTATAAATTGTTAGGAAATAAATTAAAACAAAAAAGAAATTAACTAAAATATTGTATCAAACAATTTATCCTGGATAGAGATATTTTTTCTAATCATTGTTTTGTTCTGTTGGTGTGAAACTACCTCAACAAAAACACTGTCAATTACTGCAACTTAAAACCGAGACAATCCCGATCAAACCGGGATGTATGGTAGCCCTATGGGATAGCAAATTCTACGTATGTTTTAAATTTTAACCCTCCAGAACATGCAATAAATTTTGACACACAATTTTTAATGACAGTAACAATTGTCACTCTTCTCAACTTGTATAGGAGTAAGCTAACATATAACATATAACAAATGGGCTGTTTTGAATAAATATTATTATTATTTAATCGTCTTATTTATAATAATGGTAGTAAAATACTATTAGGCCGAACAAACTGATGTTAGTAGTTTTAGAATATTGGAAAGGAAATTTTTGACAATCCACAAGGTAAAAAATTACATTGATATTCCGGACAAAATTTAGTTAGCTGTATTTTTTTTGTTATTTCAACAATATGTTTTTGCCGTGTATACGAAGAACTTTGTATTTTAAGTTTCCAAAACTAAACAATTTTTGTTGTGTATAAAAAGTATTATTTGCTGTAAAATATTAGTCATGGTAGCAATTATTATTAGTAGTACTAAGCAGTCATTTTGTTACTTTCTTCAGATTACAAAATCATTTTGCAACAATTAAAAATATTTAATCTGTTACTGGGACAAATTTTATTTTTTTGTATCCTGTGACATTATATTTTGTAAAGATTACCAATTCTTCTTCCCGCCATATACTTTGTACAGGTGTAGACAGGTTATTCCCTGGTATACAGCATAATTCACTGTTCGTGTTATACTATACTACGTCGTGTCGCATTTGCTTGCGCTGTTAAGTTTAGCCTGTCGAAAATTGTGTTTTAAAAATGCTTGTTTCTTGTGCCCGTCAATAAAAATGCATGATTTTGTAAAAGATATTTTAAAACAATGGCAATTAGTGTCTTATTGAGAAATTTCAAGGTATGTATCGAGTATTGATAAATCTATTATAATTTAAGTGACTATTGTTTCATATGTTATTTTTTTATATAATATTTGTTACATGTATATAGATTATAATTATAAATAAATAAAATTATTATAATACGCATGTATTTAATTTTTACCTTTCTACTTCATTAATGCATTTGTATATCTATCAAAATTTATTAGTTTCCAAAACAAATTCATAGTTATTAATGGTAACTTATTTTATTTCTTCGCATAACAAATTTATATTTTTTAATGGTAACTTAATTTATTTGTTCGTATAACAAATTTACACTTCTTAATGGTAACTTATTTTATTTGTTCGCATAACAAATATCTTTTGTTATATATAACAAAACTGTATTTGTTGCCACAACACTTTTTTACCAGCAAATTTACCTAGGTAACTGTAACAAATATATTTGCTGGTCCTATATTGACAAAAAAAAATTGCTGCTGGAACTCATTTTTGGTAATCACAACAAAGTTTTTATTTACCGTGTAAACAACTGTTACTGTCATTAAAAATTGGTCGTTTAACATTTGGATAGACTGTTAGATTAAATTTATTTTAAAAATTTCACGGTGCAGACACTCAGTTTTAATTTTTTTTTACTAATAATAACAGGTATCATCTTAAAAGATGACTTATAGCCATATGAACTGTCATAGCAAATTTCGACCAAATCAAATAAAGCGTTCTGTTATAAGCAAAATTATTATTATTTTTTTTCTTTGAAGAACTTATTTGAGGCAGAATACTGGCTAAATGGTACACTTTCCGGAAGAAGCAAGTTCAGTTGAATCGTCTTATTTTAGCCTCAGGAATCTGTGGTTAAGCCATGTCCCCCTATTTTAGAGACTCCCTGTAGAAGATGTTTAATTTGAAAGTTGCTAAAAATTACTCGAAAACCGCTATTTACGAAATTAATTGGAGTTAATATGTATTTATTGGTTTATTTACGAACCACCTTGGATAGCCACAATCAAACCTGGCCTTAATCTGGTTTATTTGCATTTTGTTAACTTGACTGCATATAGTTTTTCATTCAGATTCATATTTATCTGTGAAATATTCTATTAATTGTTGTGTTTTGACTATCATCCTGGCGTGTCCATTATATTGTGTGTTGTGTGTATTCATGTACCATGTACGTAGTTTTTGGTTTATTTTCTTTTTGTATCGGCAGTAGAATGCGATTGTAGATCGAAGTAAAAGCTACTTGAAATTGTAAATAAGGGAATAAGAATTTAAGAGTTTATACTGAATCACGGAACATATTGTAGTTTTATTTGAATAATATAATTACATTTGTTCGGGCAGATTTTAAAGATAAAGAAATATTGTTATTCTTGGCCATACGTTATTGTGTCTGCTTCGTATCAATTTCTAGCACGTATCTTATAGTGACCCGTAGTCCGTAGTGCAACGCGTGAGTATAAGTTCAATTACAAAAATTTGTAGCTTGGAAATATCCAGCACGACTAGCTGCAAAATGAAATCATTCTGAGTATGATATAAAGCAAAGTTGTTTTTATCATCTTTTTGGTAAATTGCGACCAGACGTACAATAAATAGTATGTGTGCCACAAGCGTAAAGTGTCTTTGCTGCTACCGAAAAATGTCAATCTTTTTCGCGACAAAGTATACTCTGTACACAAATAATTTCTTCTTCTTCTTTTTCGAAACGATTATTCTCGTATTAGGCATTACCATAGTTTTTCGCACATTACACTACCGTATGTCCACGGATCGAGTTCCAAAGAGAAAAAACTTTTTTATTTTTTATTTTACAAAAAAAATGTATTCTTGATAAAAGTTTTTGGATGTCTCGAAACGGCCAATTCAGTTTTAACATTTTCAGATTTTTTTTTGGTTTCAGATAAAAATCGAAAATTGGTCGTTTGAGTTGAAAATTAAAGTCCCAAAAAATAAGTTTGCGTTGTCATGGTAATTGCCGTTATTTATTTATTTTCGTTAACTGTCAGTTATAAAAATCAACCATAATCGTTGAAAATGTTGTCAAAAGAAGAACGAATTTACCTAATTCATTGCTATGGCAAAGGTAATGAAGCGATCAGTCGAGTTGTCGAAAAATTTAATCAAAAGTTTCCGGATATTTATATCTCAAATAGAGGTTGTGTTAACAATTACCATGACAACGCAAACTTATTTTTTGGGACTTAGAATAATTTTCAACTAAAACGAACAATTTTCGATTTTTATCTGAAACTAAAAGAAAATATGAGAATGTTAAAATTGAATTGGCCGTTTCGAGACATCCAAAAACTTTTATCAAGAATACATTTTTTTGTAAATTAAAAAATAAAAAAGTTTTTCCTCTTTGGAATCCGTGGTCATACTTTATATATAAATATTCAGTTGTAACACTATATCGGATGGCGGTGGTTAGGGCCCCTAACTTAGGGGTGAACATATATATTTAACATGGGATTTCAATATCATAGAAAATATCTACAATTACGCGTTATTCTGCTTCAAATTGTGCAAATTATTCGAGAAATGGTTATAAATTTCACAAGTAAATAATATTTTTTGTATTACTTATTCATTACATATATTGTATCTCTAACTTCAAAAAACTTTTTTTTTGGATTGGAACCTTACTCAAAAAGTCTGGTATAACTTTGAATTATTTTATAATCGTTATTCGAGCTCCAGAAAATTAAATTAAAATTTACAGCTATCCAATGGCGTATTATTGCAGAAGCCCAGGCGCCAGGGGCTTCTGGTGCCAAAATATCTTAATACGCCACTGCAGCTATCACAATTAAACTCAAATCAAAATTAAGTTTGAATTATATAATCGAGTTTTAGCACAACGCGTGAATACCATCCGTAATGTTTGTATTGATTTGTAATTATTTTATATAAAAAACATAATATGGCAATTATGAAAATTATAAATTATGAAAAAATAGTTACTTCATAAACTTATAAAATCCACTTTTATTTTAAAATTTAAAACTTTCATTTGGGCTCCAATATGGCGGACTAGTATCTAACATATACCTATTAACTAATATATTGCGGATCCTTTGCTTTTCTTGAAGGAAACACTGTGAAATGGAAATATCATTTCTGCATAAGTCTATCTCACACAAACACCCAACCGCGAATTATGCGCATGCTTGGAAGCCTTGACTACTATTGGCTAACGAGGAAATCATGATCACTTTTTGCGAATCACAGAGTTCTGTTTATTAACGACTAGCGCGAGAAATTTTTAATTTAAATTTGAGAAATTAAACAATGTACCTACTATTTATTTTGTATGTAAATTCTTAAATATAAATATTAGTAATAATAAAAAACATTGACATATTCCAGTGCTAAATTTGAATTAAATAATTTACTTTGTTGTACTGTAAAAATAATAGGAATACAATCTGGTCAGGATTCATTTATTTAGATGACAATAAATTACTGTATGAAACACAAAGCAAATACTTTCGAAGTGCAACTACAAGCAGAAATGAAATCAAACGTCAAAGTCAAACCATGTGCTCGCTGCATCACCAGGGCAGCGTTCCAAAACCAAGAATACCGAATTTTGGCGTAGAGTATGATGTGTTGTATTATGGAACGAATGAGAGTTTTGTTGAAGTACAAAATTTAAACTAAATTAAAAATAATTTTATAAAACTAACATAACTACTTATAATTACAACATTAATGTCAAGCCCGTAATAAAAGCGCTTTTATGGAGCACTCTCCTCAATATAATATGAAAGTACGCTCCATAAAAGCGCTTTTATTATAAAAGTATGCTCGTAATACACGCCAACTTATGTTTATTTTCAACCAAAAGCATCTTTTCTTCCTCAAGAAGGCAAATTACTTTCATATGTTGAGAATCGTGAGTATCTACGTTTGAAAATATTGTGGAGTCATTTCTATACCCTCCTCGTTAGTGGAGTAACTAGAACATCACTTTGGAGTAAACTCTGGCTGTTTTGGAACAGGTTGAGTAAACTCTGAGAGTAAGGTTATTAGTTTTGAAACGACTTTGAATAATTTCGTACTCTTAAGAGTAGGATTTTGGAACGCAGCCCAGCCAGCGACGCTGTCAGCGTTAGCCAATAGTAGTCAAAATTTCCGAGCATGCGTATAATTGCCTGTTGGGTGTTCGTGAGAGATAGACTTATGCAGAAATGATATTTCCATTTCACAGTGTTTCCTTCACCTACTCTTATGGGAAAGATACGAGCATTAGCAATATATTAGTTAATAGGTATATGGTATCTAATATGTAGCTGGAACAAAACCGGGAGTAATACGGATACCGGCGACGGGAGGCTTTAATGAAATAACTTTACGTTTCTTATTATAACATAAAATATTCTCTCTTTAGTGGTGTACCTACCTACCTACCATAAGCCCATTTAAAAATAATAACTTGGACGTCATAACAAGAAATTAAGTAGTGATAAAAATGCCTCTGACAAAGCAACTCGTTAGTATTAATCACACTTCACAGGTTCTCTTTTATGGATACTTGAAAATCCAATTCAACCTGTTATACATTGTATTGCTTTGCTATGCTTGCTACACATGTAGCATACATTCTCGAATTCTTATTAGAACGACAATTATTGATTTGTATTGTATGCGATGAAGGGAATGTAAATGTTGCCATTATTGGATGTAGATAAATATGAAAACATGAAAAATTAAATTTAATTGCTTTGAATATATTTCTGCCATTTATATCACATGTTTATTTTTTATGTAAAATTAGCCATCATTGCTGGATTGTGATTGGAAATAAAATCAAATAGGTAAAAAGTGGAAAACTGATGATGGTAACAAAAGGTAGACTTCTTAAGGTGGATTTTTGTAACAAAATTAAAACTAATTACATCATTCCATTTAAAAATTAATTATATTATTACTTTCAGTGAAACCGAAAGTCGAATTGAAGACCTTCGTTTTCATACCTAAAAGTAGTATTTAAGTCGACTCAAATTTTGAATTCTAAAATTAATAATAATAAAAAACATATTTATTTATCTCTAATTTTTCAATCATCCTCTATGTAGGTAGATTACGGACTTCTGATTTTATTTTTAATGAGTGGTACTAGTAAAAAGTAAAAAAGGCGATAAATGGTAAAAAGCACGTTATTAAAAGTTGTGGATCCGAAAAAAAAAAAAATAATAAAATGTATTATATGGTTAAAAGATAGCCAAGAGCGATTTAATAACAGTTGTTAAAAATTGTTATGATGGTTTTGCATATAAAGTCTCCTTTTGCTTACCCATGGGTTAGGATATCGTCGGATGAGTATTGGAATATACCAAGTCCACTTTTTGAATAATAAAAAATAAAAATAGATATAGTCAAATTCGGTGTCCCGGTATTTTTTTTGTACCATGACCAATAGAAAGAACATCAAATTCAGTGCTTCTTGTACTTTAAGCAGACTTATAGTTTTGTACCATGTCCTTTACACACTAAGAATTGTTTTGAATCAAGTCCAGAGCCAATCAGATTTCATAATTCTATCACATGCTATAAATATTGTATTTAACATTTCTGGTACACACAAAATATTCTAATTACAACTATTCTTTATTTTTCAATTCATTCTATGAACAAGGTTCCTCCTACTCTTCTAAATGTTAGAGATTCTTCCAAATCATTGACAAGATTGGCGGTATTTTTGAAAGTTATATAATGAAATGTATAGCAAGCGCGTGTTTAGTTGATCTGTTACTGTTCATACTTTGGCTTACAAATGAATCCCGTTTCTGTTTATTTCAATTTTAGTTGTCTATTCCTTGTTATCAAAATAGCATATTATAATTACTATTACATCTCAACTTGTCCAAGTACGAATTTTAAGTTTTCCGCATTCAAGAACAGTGTCAATTTAACGTGCGGTAGCTATATCTATAATTTTAAATATTTAATTAATGTTAAAATAAGAGATATTAAATGTACTTCCCAGAAAAAGCCTTCAGTAATATCTTTGGATTTTTGACACTGACATTTATGTCATTTACAAACATTTTCATTTTTCAACTGGTTTCCCGTTTCCATGGGCTATTTGATGGACACAAAGAATTATTTTATATATTTATAACTCTCTATCTCTAAATCTATAGAAGATATAATAATAATGTTTAATATACTAGAAAGAGAATTTTATATTCTTTAATATTTGTTGTAACATAAATTTCCAAAAAATAATACTTAGAAGATTTGTTTTAAGAAACTACTACTTCCGGATGTTCAATAGTTTCCAAAACCTTTTCAGCTCTTCCCATGAATGTCAGATTGAGGAATTCATAGTTAAACTGGTTTTATGTTCTATAGTTTTTAAGTAATCGTCCCTCCAACATCCACACATACACACATACATACAAAAATCCACATATGCACACAAACACACACACAGGCATCATCAAAATATGTTAAAATCTGTTTGTAGGGACTTTAAATCGTTCTTATACACTAAAATCTGGATATGTGATTTTTAGCATGAATGCAATACCTACCTCTCTTAGCGAGAGGTAAAAAATTACAGAACCCAAATATTATTTTCTTTTGTATTTAACATGTTCTCTGCACACATACAATTCTAATTATATCTATTTTTCATTGTATGAGGAAGTTCCTAAATGTCAGAGATTCCTCCAACTCATTAACAAGATTGGCGGTTTATAGCATTTATCGATTTTTGCCTTAAAAAGGCTTTAAATTCTAGAAATTCACCCAGTTGTTTAAAAACTCTAAAAATGCGTACACTTTCGTAACATTGTCTTCACAATCAAATAATATTACTACCAAGTTTATATAAATACCCATTTTTGAATTATTGCCCCAAAAGTCAATATACCCCATATTTAGAAAAAAACTTCAAAATTTTCAAAAATCTAATTTTTATGTATCTAGATACTTCTCAATGCGCTAATTCCAAATTTTGAAACCGCAGGTCGGTATCTCTTTTCGTTCTCGAGATATTTAGATTTAAAGTTTTGCTCAAAACTGCCCATTTTTGGGTAAAAACCCAAAAATGGGTCGAGATATGAATTTGACGACATCACCATTCGATTCTACGGACAAAAATACATAAGTATAGCAATTTTCATAATTTTTGTTCAACCGGTACATTTTTTATGAATAAAAGCTTGAAAACCCCAGAAAATGGCCAAAATCTGAAAAAATCGTAAGGGGTACACCTTAGATTTTTGCGATTTTTGGCCATTTTCAGTTATTTTGCTTTAGAGATTATATGCGGTGTTCAAAAATTCTGAAAATTGGTATACTTATGTAATTTTGCCCGCAGAATCGAATGTTCGTATCGACAAATGCATATCTCGACCCATATTTGGGTGATTACCCAAAAATGGGCAGTTTTGAGCAAAACTTTGAATCTAAATATCTCGAGAACGAAAAGAGATATCGTTTCAAAATTTGGAATCAGAGCATTGATAAGTATCTAGATATATAAAAATTAGATTTTTGAAAATTTTTAAGTTTTTATCTAAATATGGGGTATATTGACTTTTGAGGCAATAATTCAAAAATGGGTATTGATATAAACTTGGTAGTAATATTATTTGATTGTGAAGACAATGTTACGAAAGTGTACGCATTTTTAGAGGATTGTAGTGCTATAGGAAGAAGAAGAATCAAATACATACATTTGTATTTAAACACTATTTTTAGCATTTAAAATACTTTTAATACAATTGATGTACAAATAATATTTAAATATAAATACAAATTGTTTTTATTAGTATTTAAATATGCATGTATTTAAATTCAGCCCAGTTGTATTTAAGAGTATAATAAATAGAGATATTTGTGTCAACGCTGCTTTGAAATGGGATAAAACGAAAGTGTTGCTGAATAGGACTGTTTGGTATCGAATGATTGTTGAATGAACCGTTTTTGTTGGTTGTATCAACTCATTTTGCGGGACATAGCTCTACTTTGTGCCTTTGTAAAAATCGCTAGCAATGCGCTTTTTGGTATTGTAAGGTGAGATAAGTTATGTGCTTTGTAAACTACCCAGTGAATTGATATTGTGCAATGCAATGTGCAGTGTTATACGCTTTTGTCGACATTTTCAAAATGTTATCGAAATACTATTTTCATCCTATTAAAATTAAATAGATTTCCAATACATGTAATTTTAAATTTTGAGAACATATTTTATTTGTTTTATAAAAAGATAAATGTAAAATCATATACATATATCACGGCACCATTAGAACTTACAATCAGTCTCTTGATTTATTTTCTTAGAGAACAAAATATTTGTTCAGTATTATAGGTATTTATTTTGATATTATGAATGTTTAATAAATAATGCAAATTTAGGATAATAATAAATCATTTTTATTTATTATTATATCAAATATTTATGGCCGATATTATAAACGTCCAGTTAAATTTTAATTAACAGTAAATTTAATGATAAAACTTTATTGGAGTCTAAGGTTAAATAGATAATAGTTAAAAAATCCCTAAACCTTACCTAAAAACGCTAAAACTAGATACTTATTTCGGTAACTAAGTTGCCATCATCAGTAAACTTACGTCTAAGAAGAGGTCCAAAAACAAATCTGCTCTGTGTTTCGGATTTGTTTTTGGACCTCTGGCATGGTTGACATGTGGAGTAGTCCAAAACTGGTCTGTTTGTAGACATAAGTCTATTGACGATGGCAACTTAGTTGCCGAAATATGTATCTGGTTTTAGCGTTTGCAGTTAAAGTTTAGGGATTTTTTAACTATTAATAGAGAGTTATTGCAGCTTCAACGCAAAAATAACGTGCACTTTAAAGTCACGTGAAAGCCCGAATGTGCATGCGTACTAATAAGGTTCACGTTATATGAATAAGGAGACACGTTATGTGCAATGGAATAGCGAGTGTTTAACGTCACACATTCTGTATCTTTTGAGGTTATGTTTCGGTGAAAAGTGTGGATGTAACCTCGTTTGTGTTGCTTTTAGCGTTAACGTTAGCGTAAATACACTAATTAAATGCGGTAAACATTGAAATTGAAAGTCCTCTATTTCTAAAATAAAGTGTTTTCTACATAAGGTTAACGTTTATGTTCTTTCATCTTAGAAGTTGCAATAACTCCCTATTAAATGCAACGCACATATTTTTACAAAAACGTGAATTACACCAATCATAAGTAGGTACGTTAAATTAAAAAAAACCTATTAATAAATAAAATAATTTTTCTATTTTAGTATTCCAAAAATAGTATAAAACAAAAGTATTATTTCAAGAAAAGATTATAGCTAAATAATTGCTTTCTCACAATTTTTTTTACAAAATAATACTAATGACATGAAGATGAAAATGACGAAAAAAATGCCCATATAAGAAAGAAAATTTATTACTTAGGTATATGACAATGCCATGTTTAATTTTCATCGTCACCATAATCGCCAATAAGCGATTTTAATCTTGTCGTAATAAATGTACATCGATTTCTGTCGTGTGTGTGACCAATTAGAAAACGATCTTTCTATCTGAGCTAAATTAGCTGGAATTCTAAAAAGTTTTAATGCTAATTTTGATAACTTAGGAAATTTATATTTGTCTTTTAGGTGCTTTTAACTTCTTAAAATTTTCGTTCGCTTTTAAGTAAGAAATCAGGTGTATTTCGCTAAATCCCTACTGCGCCTGTGCAATATATGCAAAGTTTACATAATTTATATTCTCTACGCATTGTCTACACTTGACATCATTCTTTACATTGTTTACGAATGTACGTAATCTATCATAGATTACGCTTAAACACACAACCCTATTGCATATACGACTATTATAAAGCATTTCGAATAGCTAATACATACTAACTAAATAAATATAAATAAATAAATAAATAAATATATCATCACGGCATATTACCCATTTCTGGGTGTGCCAGTATCTACAACACATGTAGACATCGGTAATGATGACACACAGCTATGAGTGCCCGTGAGGTGACGCCTGATAAGCGCCCACACGGTAAAATATATCGTCATCAAATAAATATGAAAGTGATAAAATACTATACGGAATATAATGTACCTTTCGCAAATAAAGCTAATACAAGTTTTTAATAGTTGATTAGTAGTAGTAATTAGATGTGACGATGGATATTCGAAATGAATTAATAGCCCATTTAAATTAGGATTAATATGGTAATTTGAAGTTTAATATGAACATTTTAATTACCGCAATTAGCAGAAATGCTGGAGTAATATATAGTTGAAAATGTGATTTAATCTTAATAATGTATAGCTGTGTTTTCGTTTGCTGCGTGCTGTGGAAATTGAGCCCAGGCTTGGTAAATCTGGAAGCTGGAAGCTTACGTTTTCTAGCCAGATAGTGAGATGCCGAGAGCCGAGAGCCGAGTAGCCGAGATGCCGGAGGGAAAAGAACGAACATTCGAACAACAATCGCAGCTCTTGTGGACATGGACCTAGTGACGTACCCGCGAGTGCAATCTTGACAACAAACACAACGTACAATGGAACGTATAGGATTGTTCAATGTCTATTTGTTTTACGTCTTTGTTAGCTGATTCTTACCCTCAGATTCCTCTATTCTCGTATTTCTTTCTTACTTCAATTGCTATTCTAGATTTTTTCATTTCACGGACGATGGAGGTTCAATGGTTAGTGCACTCGAGGGTATCAATCTAAAAATATCGTTTTGTTTGCTTCGAAATAAAGATGTCTACAATATTTGATAATTGTTCAATATGCGGTCACTGTTGTTTTATTTAATGAGGTATTGCATGATTTTTTTTCTTTGTATTATTTGAAAGTAAACTAAAAAATCTTTACCCCGTATTTTTTATTTTTATTCAAATTACAGTGGGATTCTGAAACCAGCGTTAAATAACGTTCGGCGTTAAGTAACGATAGCAACGTTCACGTTTTGGAGTTAAAGTGGTATTCTGAAACTATGGCGTGAACGTGGAACGTTAATAACGCCAGCGTTAATTCATGTCGCATACATTCGTGTAATCTTTCCCTTTTTGAATTTACAACCAATAAAAAATCATTAAATGTAACAAAAACTGCACTTACCTGTCAATTTAAAAAGTATATGCCAAACGTCAAAAATAAACCTACGTGCATTTTGTGTTAAAAACATATTTCTGGTATATGAATAAAATACAATTATTTGATAAAAATGGTGAACAACACGGTTTATTTATAGTTTAGTATTTTACAAAATTTATATAAAAAAACAAGTATTTAGAATATACAAGATTGGAGAATTCCGGAATTGTTTACACTTACACAGATTAATGTTTTTAATATTATAAATAATATTAGCCAATGTGCAGTCAGTACATTAATGAAAGAAGTAACTTTTGCATTTGAAATGGGAAACTACCTAATGAATTTACGGATAAGATTTTCAATAACTACTAAAAATAGAACAGTTTAAAATATTTGTTCTAGTTAGAAACATTTACTATTTTAGTATAGGTACTAGGAAACAATTACGTTTCTAATAAATCAATAATTTTCTGAATTTACCTCAATGGTGTATTGTTGTAATCAGTTACCTAAGTATATTCTTTGTTGTAATCACACATAATTTTGTTCATTATGATATGAATTTCTTCATATACAATTATACATGATACTGTTGTTTGTGAATTGAATACTGCAATTAAAAATTTTATGTTAAAGGGTTATGTTAACAATGTGTAATATATAAATAATAATCATTACATATAACATGTAGAACTATACTCACTGTTAATAAAATACATTTTGCAAGTGTCTAAAGTAGTACACAAAAAATATTAGGGCTATTCATACCATAAAACACACATGTAAGCCACCGTTTCGACGGTTCACGCTTCAATATTCCTAGCGTGAATTAACGCCGGTCAGTGGCGTTAACGTTAAGTAACGCTGAGTTTCAGAATACCAAAAGTGTCAAAATCATCGTTAATTCACGTTAACGCCAGAAGTTAATTAACGCTGAGTTTCAGAATCCCACTATTAATCTCTAAAAAGAGAAAATAATTATTAAAAGTGATATTCTCGGGAAAGCAGCAGAATTTCACTGCTTCTCCCCTTGCCAATGGATGTGAACTGGTACAAGCCAATAAAGTAACATTATGTTCCGTGGCGTATGTTGTCATTTTAAACGTGTGGTAGAAATATAGGTTATAGAATCATTAACGTTGCAAGTAGGAATGGCACCTAAACATATCGAAATATTAAAATTTTATTATATAAAATATGTAGAATACCGTCATAAAAAACGGCGTCATCTCCGAAGGGTTAAAGATACGGGAACTATTAGCTAGTTATAGACATATTTTTAAATCGGCTCATTACTGTTTTTTCATTCACAACTCTCACACGGTTAAAAATAGTATAACGCGGTTTCAAGATATAAATTCCGTGGCCACGTGCCTGAGTGTCTGGTGGCGAACCCGGGGGAACCCGACAGACGCCAAATATTTCCAATTTTAAAAGGCACAAAAGTGACCCTTGTGGTGCACTCTCCACACCAGCTATGAGTGCCCGTGAGGTGACGCGTGGTAAGCGCCCACACGGTAAAATATATCGTCATCATTACCGATGTCTACATGTGTTGTAGATACTGGCACACCCAGAAATGGGTAATATGCCGTGATGATATATTTATTTATTTTATTTTAATTCGGCATGAAATTCTCTTTCTTATTACGCAATTTTAGCAAATGAGTAGGTAATTCACGAATGAAACACACTGCAATTCCAAATAAATATCTGTAATATATTGAACATCTTCAAATATATGAACCATTCATCTAACGACAATAAGGTTTTATTAATATGTCACCTTTACATTAAATGAAATGTTTTTCCGAAGTGAAACACAGTCATACTAGATTTATTCTCAATATTTTTTAAAATAGTGTTTACTGGGTTTCTGAAGTTATGCAACACTTTACTTGCTGCCTTAAAAAACTAATTATATCAATAAGTACCTTACCTTATTTATAGATTAGATACGTAATGACAGTTTTATGTTCCTGAAAACTGAAATCAAAAGAGAGCAGAGTATTATGAAATGTCAGTTGGTCAGTAAATTTACATCTCAATTGAAATTATTGATCAAGTAATTAGCACAAAATAAACTTCACCATTGAAAATCAACCTCATAAGTCTCTTGGGAGTTTGAAATTTTGTTGATGTGTATGTAAAATTTTCCTCAAACATTTCAAAAACAGTATTTGCTA
Organism: Ophonus ardosiacus; assembly: GCA_943142095.1. NCBI lineage: Eukaryota > Metazoa > Arthropoda > Insecta > Coleoptera > Carabidae > Ophonus > Ophonus ardosiacus. The sequence goes on along the minus strand of OW964833.1, from coordinate 41,675,555 downwards.
ACTATAAAAAGTAATGTAGATAACAGTGTACAGTTTAATTAGGTGAGGATTTTTTTCTTTTAGTGTTTTTCTTCGTAGGTACGGTGTTTTATATACTAGAAAAAAATATACAATTAAACTACACATACGACGTCAAGGAATAAAAACTAGAACGATATAAAATGAAATTTTTTATAATAAATATCAGTTATATTTAAATATTATTAATTTTATCTAACGAAGTTGGTGTAGTGGCCGTGCGCATTAAGGCCCTATGTCTCTACATGTTCAGATCGTAGTCGTTAAAACGCCATCAAATCAGACATTAATCCCACTTGCATGCGACGACCTGATCAGTTGTCCATGTTAAACATAGATGGTATGAACTATAGAAGGAGTATTTCCTCTGCCGCACTGGCCTAATCCGACACCCATCTTGGTTATAAGGAAAAGAAGAAGAAGATTTTACGAAGCATCTAATAATGATAATTTTCAAAGTGAGTACAAAAACATAACATGTTAACTAGACTAATTTGAATGGTCGCAAATCTGATGACCCGGCTTCCATCCCGATCGACGCTAAAATTTTAAATGGCACGATAGCTATGAAAACGTACCCGTGAGGTGACGCCTGGTAAATGCCCACAAACTACGTATAAACGTATATAATATCATTATCTATATTTGCATACATAGCAAATTGCCATACTCAGCAATGAATAAAATAGATAGTATATTATTATTGTTATTATATTTCTCAATATTTAATAATTTTATTATTTTTTATGTTTATATTCACTATTTATATCAAAAAATGTTTAAATGAAGTGTCTTTAAATATGATTAACGATGCTAGTGATACATCATAAAAATAAATTTCTTCTTATTATATCTAGAAAAAACATAATCTGATTTTGAAGTGCAGTGCACATTTCTTATTTCACGAGATAAGTTTCATGGACGCTAATAAATTACATAATTTGATATCCTTCTAAAGGAACTAGTTTTCAAACTTTTTACTACTAAGACTATATTAATTCCTTTGACAAGTAGTAATAAAAATAATACACATAATTTTGTAATACGAGAAGAGAATAAATTATACTTCAATTTCATTATTGTAGATAACTAAAGAGGATATTTTTAAACTTCCGTTCCTACTTTTATGGGTAATATTACAGGTCAAAAGAAGGCGATAAATGTTAAAACACCTTAGTAAAAGTTGTATGATAAAATTTTTAATAGTTAAAACATAGTCAAAAGATAGCTACGAACGTTTTTACAACAGATGTTCAAAGTTGACATTATGGTTTTGTATACGTTTTGCATATTCAGAACAAGAATGTATATGTTGTAGACTAGGTGTTTTATGAAATGCGGCCAAACTATAGTCCGGACGATTTATCTTGGCAAGCCTTAGGAATGCAGGTCGATTCACAATTTCTACGATGCGGTATGTTAAATATATACTTTTTCTTAGATACCGCACTGCGTTAAAAGTAAAATAGTGATTTTACGACCTTTTATGGCCTAACACAATAGAAAAACATTCCGAACCGCACGATTTATGACACTTATATTCAAGCAGTTCTCTTTGCACATAAGCGTGCATAAATTTTCTTACTGGCAATAAGAAATCTACAAATGATTCAATTTTTTGAATATTTATTTCAGATATTACATATAACATGTTAGTAAAGTAAACGTATTGACAAATATTTATATTTTGTAGCTAGTAGTAAACTTGTAATGTACACAAATTACAAGAAAAACTCTTATATAAATTATGCAATGTGATTATTATACGAATAATAGCTTTGTTCGATGACATGTACTAGGCCGCCCTAGTGTTAACTTTCTTACACTAACATGTTTTATGAGAAACGGGCAGCTTCTGGCAGGCTGTTCGATGACAAAAATTTTAAGAACTAGTGCTCACGTTTCTGACCTGACTCGCGAGGTGGTGTAGAAAGTGCAGAGTAGGAGTGGGGGTAACTAAATGTTGTTCGGTACACATTTTAATTCTATCCTATCTACACATCTGTTTATTAACCTAAAATTTTTAATGCACGTTCTCTTTATTTTGTTATATAAAGAATTAATTAATATATCTGTCTCTGAATCTGATGAAGAATCAAGTGATGATTGATCTTCGTCAGAATCGTTTATTAGTTCAAACATTATGCTCTTTAAAACAGACATTTTTGCAGTCACTTCTTTGCAGCTTTATGATATGACTGTGTTTATAAACAACCTAACCTTTTACACTTTTGGCTACGCTTGGCTTAATTACTCACAACTGAGCAAACTTGCCCAAATATACACTAGTGTGTTTTATGAAACCACAAGAATTAGACTGAACTTGTATTATTTTTTTTAATAAATAAATTATTATTTTCTGTACTGTTTGTACATTTATTAAATTGATTTTTTTCCTGCCCGCTTATGGTTTTTATACGTTTACCGTAACCACAGAGAAATCCTTTATCACTTCAGCTCGCCGAGTAATATCGTCCAGACTATATCAAACCTTCGTTGACTTAGCGATGTTTTACAATATTATAATCTGGCTAGACGTCTTATAAAACGACGAATATTTACGGCCATAATATCTAAATCATAAATGAATATACAATTTATACTAAATAACGTAATTATTTAGAATATTAGGGTTTTGTAAGAGCACAGTACGCCTTGCTACTGATACACACTAATTTAATAAATACGGCGTGTTGTTACAATTTGTGTTAAATGTCAAATTTATTGTCGAAGGAAAGCTTCTTGGTTTCTATTTTACGAAATGTAATATTATTTTAAACATAAGATTGAAATAATTTGTTCTTCTAAAGAGCTCCTATACAAACCAAGAAATGTCATTAGTGAGCTATTCGAAGTTTTATTTATGTGAAGAGTGTAGTAGACCTAAATACTAAATGCCAAAGTGCGACATCAGACACAGCTTTAGTCGACTACTCCGGATATTAGTCTTTGACTTTATCAGTACCAGTATCGGTAGACTATCGGACTTGCAACCTTTCAGCTTATATAATTAGTTCGAAGTTCGAATAGCTAGTATTACACACTGCGGTGATTCAGATTCTCTTCCATACGGGACGAATGAATGAAAGCAAGATAAAATTGATTTGCTCTGGAATTTGTTTCGCACGAATACCTACAGGTTTATTGAATACTTGGCACCGATGACATCAGTTTTCATTCACAAATGATGTACTGAACTGAAATTCTTATGATACGGTACCGATTTGATTTTATTGACGTAAAGCAGTAAAAACATTTTTCCTTCGATTTCATTCGGTGTCAGTATTGACTCGGAGTATAAAGTAAATGTAAGTGTACTAGGAAACGCACCGAGAACATATCATAAGCCGTAAGGTAAGTAAAATTGCCGATAGCGGCGTTAGTGTTCTAAATACACGAGCTTTGAAAACGGTAATGTCCACAGAGGCAGGCATTATGTACATTTTCAAGTCGCTGAGAGTGGAGCAAAATTGAAAAAAAAAACAAATTTTATTCTAAGACAATTTTTTTATGTTAGTAATATTTAGCAATGCGTAGCAAAATAAAATTGTTTATTAATAGAAAATACTTCATTATTAGGGGTCAAGACAAGGTCGCGCAGATAATAAGGAAAACTGAGAAACGATACATATTATTGAATAAAAAACATGTCCCCGTTCGTTTCAAATATCGAAAATACCGGTATTACTAAATAGATACCTGTAAAAAATACCGTAAAAGTTTCGTCCCCGTATTCCGTTATACCGGTATGACGAACCCTTATTACGAAATAATATTTCCTTATTTGGAAACTTCATGCAATATTTATAAAATTTACTTCATATGATCATTTACATTTTAATTGAAATAGAAGAATTTTTAACTAAAGAAAAAACCCCTTAACCTTAACAATAAATTTAAAAACTATATACGTATTTCGAGAACTAAGTTCTCATCATCAGTGGAAACTACAAAGTAAAAACAGAGAAGTTAAGATTACTCAGCATGTAAACCATGCCAGAGGTCGAAACAGCTAGCTCTGAGGAATAAGGGAGAGAACACGGGTTATATAGGGACAGGAGTCATAGGTGAGTGGATACCTTATTGGGTAACTAAGATTAAACAGAGTAACTGTCTTATATTAACTCATATAATTTAGAATTTGGGATGAGACCTAAGTCCGCGTTCATCAATTTATCTTTAAATTTATGTATTATCAAACTCTCATGTGCGTCTAAATATCTATTATTATCAACAGTCAATTTTACTTTGTAGTTTCTACTGATGATGAAAACTTAGTTCTCGAAATACGTATATAGTTTTTAAATTTATTGTTATGGTTAAGGGGTTTTTTCTTTAGTTGTAACTTTACCTTAAGACTCCATTTTAGTTTTATAATAGAAGAATTTTTGTCAAATATTGAAATAATCATTCAAAAATTTTTCCTCTTCAATGAACAAATGTTTATAATTAAATAATTTAAAATTGCGGTTTTATAGCGAATTATTTCAGTTCAATAATAACATAAAAAACAAATGAAGGATTTATGCGTGTTTCCATTTTCACTCACGAAAATTTTAGGACATGAAGAAAACGTGCAGCAGCACGAACAAACCTTCTTATGTCATCAAATATCGTAAAAAATCCCAAAGGCCACATAAAATTTTGTTGTATTTTATATATATTTTCAAATTAAAACAGATGTGTATGAAATTTTTATGCACATGTGGCACGTGCTGTTTAATATTTCACGATTTAATATTTTGAAGACTTGAGAAAAGAATAAAAGTTCTAAATTATATCAAATTGTAAAAAAAAAATTATTGTATAATTTCACAATTTATATATGTATTTAAAATAGGAAATAAAAGTTAAACAAATATAACTCTCGTCGATTTCATAAGTGTCAAACATTAAGAAGCTAAATTTTTTTCTCACGGAATAAAATTATATTTTCTCCAATAAAAAGATACGATCAACGGAAAAACATTATAACACGTGCATTCATTGGCAATAAATTATCCCAAACATTAAACGTTTATTAACACAGTTGATATAGTTAAATAACTATATTATAATTGAAGTATTGCCTCAATAAGTAAATTACTATCTTGATCGTTATTTCGTGTGATGTAAGAATCCTTTGAGCCAAGGCTTGAAGTCGGTACATGTTCCAAGATAAATGTCTTGGTGCGGTTACAATCTTATTCTCGTGACAACATCGGATTACCAGTGTAATCAAGAGAAAACCAAAGGAAATCTATGCTACCGAAACCACATTTAAAAGCTTTGTTGATATTCATGTATTTGCATTAAGTAGGAAATGTCGATAATACGATAATTGTGTTACTTGTATTATTTTACGCCGTTTTTAATTACTTTCAAGAACTTACAATTAAAAAGGTGATGTAGTCGAAAGTTCAGAAAAGGCTCCATTTTATTAATTCCAATGGCTATAAATTTAATTACATATAACTTGTTATTGTTTCATCAAAATTTCAGTCTCTGAATCAACCCCTCGGTCATTTATCAGAGACTGGCCCACTCAACCAGAACCACAGACGCGTTCCCTCTTATTGGTCTCTTGCATATGGTGTACAGACGCATCTATACAGTGTCCCACACTTTATGTTCAGTATAGAGTCTTATGGAGTACCATGTTGCCATATTTACCTGCTGTAAATCTACAAGATAGAAAGAGCAAAATAGATGCCCAAAAAGAGATGAAATATTCTGGGTACTTCATTGAATGTATTTATGACTGGTGTACTTTCAGTGTATCTGAACCGGTGGGTGAAAAGAAAAAAAAATAAATTAAATAATGAACTGGTCAGTTTAATAATTTACAAAAAATATAAAATAATACAAATACAAAATGTAAGTAGGATATAAAATTATAACAAGCGTAGGTAAATGAAATGAATTAACATATAAACTCTAGTCAATTTAAAGTAAATAATATAAAACATTTTTGTACTTAATTGGACATTTTACAATCGTCGTCAACAATATAAGTTCCCTATGTTACATATTTCCGTTCTACGAAAAGATATAAAATTAATACATATACGAGTACAATATATAGATGTAAAATAGCATAGGTGCGAAGAAAAAAATGAAATTGAATAACACACTGGTCAGTTTAATAATACATATTTTTTATTTAATTTATATTTTCCTATTTGATCATTTACTAATATTTAAGCTTGATAGAAATACTGCATATATTTTACATAGCTCATAAGTCTTTATTCTTTCTTTGTAAACTCCAATTTGAATTTATAATATTTTAAAATACTAATTTCTAATGCATTTAATCAAGATTAGTATGCTAAGCGGTTTTAAAATATTGTATTGAAATATTACTTATTACAGGTACAAATAGCCCTGTATATAAAACTATTTAGACAAATATTGGGTGTATACAATAAGCCCTTGGGTAAATAAGAGACCCTCATAAAACTTAAATTGCACTGTGGTAACTAATTTTGGTATAGCAATGAAAATTTATGAATGTTTCAATATTACATTACATTGAAAAATTGGCAACATGGTACAGAAAACCTCCATAAGAATAACATTGGCTATCTCTGCCACACTGAAGATAGAGTGTGGGACACTGTATAGGAGGCACTGAGTGGGTTAAGCAGGCGAAAGATAAACATCCCAAAAAGATATGAAGATATTTATTTATTTAAAATACAAACCCAACCCAACAGGCCGTGGCCCAATAAAAGGGTAGGAGAAGTATAAAATTATGACATTAAAAACAGTTTAATTTGACTAAAATTTAAATGGAAAATGTCAATATTAGAAAATTTAGTTTCATATAACAAACACATTCGATAAATGGGAGAGGAAAGGAAAAGATTAGTGCTTGCAAAAGGAAGATAAAAAGTATAACAGGATCTGGTGATAGTAGATGGAGTATGAAAATTAAGAAAAGGAAGAGAGTGGACTCATCAACAGTGCCATTTATAAGCTTACACAAATGCAGGATTAAGCAAGTCTCCCTACGGACTGATAAGCTGCTGATGCTAAATATTTTTAAAAATTCGCTGTAATTAGTTGTTCTATCAGGGTATCTGTTGTGTGTTTTAAAATAAAGAAATTTCAGAAACCTCTTTTGTACCGATTCTAACAGATCTTGTTGAGCCTCAAATCGCATTCCAAATAATATGGCAATACTCAAGTTTCGACCTGACTAAGGTGTAATAGAGTGCTAAAATAGCTGACACATCAGTAAAATTTCTAGTATTCCTAATTATAAAGTCCACCGTTCTGATAAAAGTGTTAAAGACCTCTCTGATATGAGGCGCAAAAAAAGGTCTGCTTCAAAATATATATCTTTTATTGAGTTGGCACGAGGTAAGGAAATGTTAATTTTGTAGTTAAATGATAATGGACAATTTTAATCTATTGATAAGGCACCATTGATTTATATTATTTAAATCATGTTGTAATCTTTGGCAGTCACTAATGGAAGATATTTTGTAAAAAAAATTCGGGTCATCAGCGAACAATAGTTTTTCACAATGAATTACTTCAGAAGATTTCGTTGTACTTTAGTGCGCATTTTCTCTTTCTTATTATTATAGTTCTTTCCTTTATTATATTGCTTACGTTAATAGTGTGAAATTTTGAATTCGTTGCCTAATATATTAAAATATTGTCTACATTTCCCTAAAGATACCTTTTGAAGCTTCCTATTCTTGTTTCCATACACTTTTCTAATTTTCTACCACTATCTTTAAACCTTTCTAGTGATTTTCCGCTGTCAACTCCTTTAATAATTATATCATACGTACGCTGCCGTGGAATTCCCAAATGAATAAAATGATTGACGCTAAAAGCTTTTTCCTTTCATCTATATTTTAAATAAAAATCGTCAATGACTCATCTTCGATCATTTTCATTCAAGACGTTTATTTAAATTTTTGTAAATAACTGACAGGAAACCGATATTATTTTACATGAGACTTAACCTTTTGAGTCCCATTGGGTCCTATATGCCCAGGACAAGAGTTGAGAATGCCCAATAGAAAACAAATGTATTATAACTATAGGTTTCCATTTATGGGCTATGTCCCGAAAATAGATGGAGATGCACAATTCGATTCTATGGACAAAATTACATAAGTTTACCAATTTTCATAAAATTTGTCCTAATAGTTCAGTTTGCACAGCTAAAAACTAAAATCCTTAAAAATCACAAAGGATACACCTTAGATTTTTGGTCATTTTCAGTTATTTTCCTCTAAAAATTGAGTTTATGTTTCAAAAAATTTGAAAATTTGTATACCTACGTAAGTCGCGAAGTCGTCAGATCTGTACCTTAGATATTAATTTGCGGTTTAAAAATTTAGAATTAGAAATCAAAAATATATCAAAGGGGAAAACCCTCAACACCCGAATATTCAAAACCAGAATATTTAACACCGGAATATGCATGCACAGAAACATTCAAATCCTGAATATTCAAGAACCGAATCGTACATCGCCAGAAAGCGCTTTGCCCGAAAGATTCATAAACCAAGTATGTGGAGGGGCGAGGGCGGGGCCAAACGTTAGGTTATGTTTACGTTGTTTAGCAATGGTTTTGCTGATACGCTTTCGGGCAATGCGTGATTCTCTGTTTGAATATTCGGTATTTGAATAATTCTGTGTATGCATATTCTGCTTCTGAATATTGGTTTTTAATATTCTAGTTTTGAATATTCGGCGTTGAGTATGCACCCTATGAAAGTATAAAAAGTAGATTTTTGAAAATTTTAGTTAGTGTATATGAGTTTTAGGGGAGATAACGAAAAAAATAGCACTTGCGGGTATTAATATAGTTATTTTCGCAACAAGTTATGAAATATACCAAATATCATGCGAGTGTAAATTGACGCACGACTCGTAGCGGAGTGCAAGTCAATACACACGAGCTAAGATATTTGAATTTCATACAAGTTATGAACATTATTTTTTAGACGAGCATAAATAAATTTTACTTTTTTTTCAAAACTGAAATTTAGGTTCAAACGTACGGACAGTTGGCAAATGAATAATGTATACATATAGCCAGAAAATAATGACATAGTAACCTAGCAACCATGTCAACTATTACGATATGAAATATATCGTAACACTAATGTCATAAGTTCAACTTTCAGTGTTAGGATACTACATTGATATGTCATACTTATCACAATGGTCGTCTAAAAATTATATTCTGAAATAGTATATTGTATAACTAGTGCTGAAAGTTGAAGTTTGAGCCACGAGCCGAAGGCGAGTGGTTTAATCACGTGAGTGTGAAATACCCTTTCAGCACGTGTTGTACACGATATTTTTCCGACGACCACAAAAAATAAAACAATATAAAATTTTCATAAAAATATTACAACATTATGTTTACATCATTACTATCAGAATCCACCAAAAATTATGTTAAAATCTGATAAATCAGGGTCCAGCCTTCTTAATCCGTGTAAATTCAGCAAATTATTTGCAACTGTCAAACTTTTACATACAAATTTTTAGCTGTTTCAGTTATCGCAGCGTGTGATAAAATCCTATCACACAGTTGCGCACGCATCTGATTGGCTAACGAGCTTTCATTTCACACAGCTTTGGAGTGATGTGCAATGCCCAACTTTCAGTAGGTAATAGTTTAGCGTGTGAATTTATGTACTTTTCTTAGTGGTCGTCGGAAAAAAAATTTGCATCACTTCCCACAACAAAAAAATAAAATCAAATGGGTTAAACTTCAAAACAAAATTAATTATATTTTACAAGATATTAATTAAAGAAACTTTGTTCGTATATTTTTTAATACACCCTGACGTAATTGCTACTATTTCTTTATATAAGAAAACGACGTAATTTTAAATCTCTTGTTAGATCTCTAAATGTATTAACGCGCTCTGCCTATGTCTGAATTTGAGGACGTGAATAAACGTAATTTTATTTCACAGGAAATCTGTTATATACAGACCGTGACCCAAATCGCGGATGAGTCTACATGTATGCGAAGTTACCGCTGTGTTCAAATACTTTTTGCATATTTAATTCAGGGATAATCCAGCGCATGTCACGAATCAAGTCAAAAGGCACTTCGGTTTACGGGTTACAGAACAGTTTAGTGGCTTAGCGGATTAATTTCGATACTACCACATTTTCATGCGGTTCTGTTTCCTGTCCCCCTGTTCCACGTCTTATTTACATACAGGGTGCTAATTAAAAAGCGGGCTATAGGCGTTTAGCATGGTAAATCAGTTCTTCCTTGCGCAAAACTTCCCATGTTCCCATTAAATTTAAGACAAAAATATTTCAAATAAATGTTATAGAAAATTAAATTCTGTACGTAAAACACTAATCAGATTTTTTTTTCATGTTTAGTAACTTGTAAAATCTAATTTGAAATTTTATAAATATTGCTCATTTGTAATAGCCACTCTTATCAATCGTTATGCATTATTTTAGAATAAAATACTTCAAATAAAAATTGCGTAAAATTAATTTTTCTATAACTGCTCTTAGTTAAAAAACAGAGTATAATTAGAGATGCATTCGGGCGGGCCGGGCCGGGCTTTGAGGTTTGAATCGGCTCGATAAAAAAATTAGCTAGCCCGGCTCGAAAATTGACTCGAAATCGGGTCGGGCTTAAGGCCGGGCCGGGCCAAAGCTCGAAATTGGCTGCATCCGGCATTCCTAATGTTGATTTTTATGTTAAGGTAAAATGTTTAACTTTTTTCGTATCAAACTTATAAAAAACCTCTACATTCTTATAACTTTCAACATTAGTTAACATAAGTAGTTAAAAAAGAGACCCTTGTAGTGTAAGTTTGTTATAAAAATTACTGACCTACGAGTATTTAACACTTTGTTTACCAAAGAATTTAAACAACTTTTTCACAAATCTTATATAAAAAAATAGAATTTTAATTTACATAAGGATTTTTTTATCTAACTTTGTTTCTGCTCAGAAATAGGACAAGAAACCATTATGATAGGAACAAAAATCACTTCTATTTAAGTATACGAGTAATAACAATAATAATAGCATCATCACAATATAATTATTATGCTTTAATGAATAACCTTGAATTCTTGAAGTAAAATAATACATTTTTATTTATTAATATATGAACTGTGTTGTTATTAAATCATTTTGATCCTTTTTAACTTCATCCATTTTCATTAAAATATTAAGGAAACTGTGCATTTGAACGAACTATAAGATTTTTCGGGCTGGCCCGAAAAGCTCGAATTTTCGAGCCGGGCCAAAATCAAAAGTCCGACTCGCCTCGATTTTTGAAAATGATTAGCCCGATTCGGCCCGATAAAAATATCTTCGGCCCGGCTCGATGATCGACTCAAAATCGAGGCGGGCTTCGGGCCGGGCCGGGCCAAAGCTCGAAATCGTGTGCATCTCTAAGTATAATACGTAAATAATATAAAATAAATATATCATCACGGCATATTACCCATTTCTGGGTGTGCCACTATCTGCATTATCGCAGATATCGGTAATGATGATGACATATTTGTACCGTGCGGGCGCTTACCAGGCGTCACCTCACGGGCACTCATTACTGGCATGGAGAGTGCACCACAGGGGTCACTTTTGTGCCATTTACAATTTGAAATATTTGGCGTCAGTTGGGATCGAACCCGGTTCCCCAGGTTCGCGGCCAGACACTCTGGCACGCGGCCACGGGACCCTATAGTACAATACGTGTGAGTTTCAATTAATATAATTAAAATTGTGAAAGTCGAATCAAAGTCATTCTAATTTTTTAAAATTTGCTTGTGGTCACACTCACTCATCCCTTAAAAAAATTCTATTCTTTATCCCACTATTGTGCCTTCCTTATTCCTCGTAGTATGAGAGAATAAGAAATAATTTTATGACATTAAATATTCCTGCATAAATTTCTTGTGACTGTAATGCTGAAATTCGCGAAGAAGGAGGAGCATCATAGTAATTACAAACAACATAAATTAAATTTGGAAGTTGTGTACACATTAAGTAATGTTTACATCTTTGGTGGCAAAGTTTGAGAAACAATTATTTAGTCGAGACAAATGAAATATTTCATTTCACTTTTGCATTTTAAGTTTTACCGGATGGGATTTGAACTGAGATGGGAAACATTAAACATTTTTAGTTTGCGCCGCGTAATTGCCTGACAGGTTGTTAACATGTTTACCTTGCGGTTGTAGCGCGAGATTGACGTATACACGATAAAGCTTCTACAAAGGAAGATATCAGCTTGAGGATCAAACTGGAACGAAAATTTCCTTCATTAAACATGATACTCATTTAACCCTCTCCTAATGTTTAAAGCAAAATGCAAATAAATTCTTATTAATTATTTACTACTTCCTACGTATTTTATTTCATTAAAATACATGAACATCATTATAAAAGATCTGATGGTTATTAAATGAATATTTGGAGAGTTTCCGAGTAGGGATTGCTAAAGTTTAGAGAATATTCAGTCTCAATCACATTACGAAATTAGTAGTTAGTGTTAATTGTTATGGTTCCTAGTTATAATTACTAGTTAATTGCAAATCAGCTTTTCGTTAAGGGGACACATGTATCACACCGAAATCAGATATTAATGAGCAAGCACCTTCTTTGGCTACAATGGAATCAGGTACTCATTTTTTTTCTGAAAGATTTAGGCTGTGTCCGATGTTGCATTTTGGCATTTAGCATTTAGGATTTAGGTCTTCTTCACATAAATACGACTCCAAATGGCACACTAATGACATCCATTGGTTTGTATGGCAACACTTTAGAACAATAAAAATGAATTATATAATGGGGGATTACACCATTTTTTTTTTATAATTTCATCTGAAACTAAGACTATTGATGAAAATCCGGTGAAAAAATTCCTATTAATAAGCGAGTTATGGTCTCCCGAATTTTGAAAAGATTGACGTGACGTCACATTTATGTGTTTTTATATCAAACTGTTTTCATCATGGACCTAAATGTTCTTGAAATATATGCTATTTTAAGTTATATTTACATAAAAATAAATGAATATTATAACACTGTATAAGTATACATACTTTATAATTACAGGTGTATTTAAATTATTAAGTTTAATGCAAGAAATTTATGTTAAAATAAAAACTGTTTGGAAACTGTAATACAGGAATGTTAGCCCCTCCTTTCGAATTTGAATTTCTTAACTTCCATTGGTAGTAATCCCACCTCCTAACACGCTATTTGTAATGCATGTATAGGTGGTTTCTCGGTCGCCAATCAAAATATTTTCATATTAGTGTCGAAGCGTTATAACAAAAAACCATTTCATTTTTTTATTAATATTCGTTATTCAGCATATACATTCGTATTTTTTACTATTTTCCTTTAATTCGATTGAGCCGTAATCCCCCATTCGATTTAATTTGATGATTCAGATTAAATGTTAATATTCGTAAAATAGAAGCTAAGAAGCTGTTATTTGATAGTAAATTTGACATTTTGCAAAAATTATAACAACGAACAAGATTTGTTTAATTAGTGCGCATCAACTTCAAGGCATAGTGTACTCCTGCAAAACCCTAAAATCTAATTCCTAAAATCCTAAATAATCACTAGATTTAGAGCACCTTATGAAGGCCACCCCAAACGTTCTAGTTGTGGCTAGGTTTGGGGCAAAAATTTGTTAGTATTGTTGTTATTGTTATTGTTATTATTATTATTATTATTATTATTATTCTATATTTGCTAATCTCTGTATATTCAAAATATCAATTGTTTGTATGTTTGTTTGTTTAACTCTATTATTTTATACTATGTTTAATGATGGATCTGATACGATTAAATAAATAGGGCATATCAATTTAGGATTTAGATATTAGGGTGATAAAAGTGCAAAATGTTGAGTTTTAGCTTTTGATACATTTCCCTAATCTGTATGGTTATTGAAATATAATTTATTAAACATTTCACTGAATTTCAGATGATGTGACGTCAGACCATTAATATGTATGCTTCTAAAGCGTGGATTACACGATGAAGTTTTTATTTTCAAGTGACTTGAAAAGTGTCTTTAAAAGTGACCTTACAAGTTCATTTACACGATCAAGTTTTGCTTGAATTAAAATATCCAAGTGTCAAAATTTAAGTTATACCTACATTAAATTGTCATTGAATTTTCATCACATGAGTTTTTCATATATAGCCACCAAGATTTCAATTACTTCTTTACCCCATTTTCAGTTTTAAATGATTCACTATATAACACCACACTACTTGTACACATCTAAAATATATAAGTTTTTTTTTTTTATATTCGTATACGAGAAGTGTTTTATCGCTCCACGCCAATTCTTCGAGTTTTGGTGGAATGAACTATGCTAACCGTGAATCGTGAATGCAGGCAGTTAGAGAAATGATAAACGTTTGCCGAGACCGTTACAGACTTCATTAAGGCGCAAATATTTGAAAAATGTTATTTTCCGGAAAATCCAGACATGTTTGATGGAAATCTGATATATTACCTATTCAGGCATTCATCAATAAAATGCGTAGGAGAGAAGGTTAAAAAATTTGCGCAATAAAAAAGTATGTATTTAATCCAGTTAATATTTTTCATTTAATCCTAATACACTTTTCAACTCTTCAAAGGTTCACGCATCACGCTAGACTTAAGACATCTGGTTCATATTTTTTAGAATTTTATTGTTTTATGAACATAAAACAATAACTTTTTTGAACAAAAAAGTTCCCTTCAAGAATAGATTATAAATACACTTCACCATTCTTTCCTTTCACCTTCTACTTCTTAGAAGCTTGCAACCAATATTCTTTTGGAATATTTACAAACTAATTTGTCAATGACTTAAAACTGCCAAAGCTGTCAATTTAATTTCTGGTGATTTAAATACTGTCATAGCTTTCAAACGAGGAACTGGGGGACTTAAAAACATTAATTTCAGACTAACTTAATAAATGCTCTTAGGTTAATTTAATAGTTTCACTCACAACTAACTTATTAACTAAGTTCTAACTATAATATTCTCCACATAAGAATGTCACTTTGCAATAAAAATGTATGATTCTTGAAGACATTCAAGTACTTTTTTTCCACACAGGTTATAGAATCTGTTCGTAAGGCAACATATATCGTAACTCTGTTCAAAAAATGGGGTCCCGTGGCCGCGTGCCTGAGTGTCTGGTCGCGAACCTGGAGGAACCGGGTTCGATCCCGACTGTCGCCAAATATTTCCAATTTTAAATGGCACAAAAGTGACCCCTGTGGTGCACTCTCCACGCCAGCTATGAGTGCCCGTGAGGTGACGCCTGGTAAGCGCCCACACGGTAAAATATATCATCATTACCGATGTCTACATGTGTTGTAGATACTGGCACACCCAGAAATGGGGAATATGCCGTGATGATATATATATATTTTTTTTTCTGTTCAAAAAATAATTTGGAACTGTCAACATAGTTCATATATATATTGGCGTGTATTATAATATTTTTGTGTCTCGTTTTGATTTAAGCGCCCGCACGGTACAAATATGTTATCATCATTACCGATATCTGCGATAAAGCAGATTGTGCAACACTCAGAAATGGGTAATATGCCGTGATGATATATTTATTTATTTATTTATTTATCAATAATGCCAAAAAAAAAAAAACTATCTAAAAGGGCTAGGATAGTGGTCTAGTAGGTGTCAGCAATTGTCATACCTATAAACGAAATACTATTGCGCAATGCCATTTTTACGTGAAAAATACTATTACTTAACTTTCGCATCTTAATATCAAATGACATTTAAATAACTGTTTAAAATATTTATGGAAATGAGTTTTTATTCATACTCAGAATATCATTTGTTCTTCCAGGGTGTGTTAGTTACAGAAGATTAGACAAAACTATTTTGTCGCAAGGTGATTTCTTCGATACGATTTCTCGGAGGTAACTTGGCGTGAAACTACTATCTGTGTGCTATTTTTCATTTAATTTTGTTAAATTGCTTGATAATCTAGTTAACTGTTTTATCCTGGTTGTTAAAAATATCCATTTGGAATCAAAGTCGCAACGCTACAAGAAAAAAATGTTTCCAATAGTTGTTTCTCCGAACTAGCAATGTACCTATGTGTACATCAAATTTGCAGTGAGACGCAGCAATGCAAATAATATTTTTACACAGTATGCAATAGGATTTGTATACCAATTACGAAAAGTACAATATTGGATGCTAAACCACTTGGATGCAAATTTTGCATGGGTCGGTTATTTAGATATTGTTTGTGGAATACACTGAAGTAGACTTGCATTCACGTGTGTTTATCACTCAACCACAACATGCCATAAATGTCCAACAGGGTGGGATTAGCAAATTTTAAATAATGCATCCATAAATCTAAACTAATATAAACTGGTATAAAAATGAAGTATTTAAATACATTGGAAAGTATAATTATAAACAAATTTTTTTTTTTTGTGTATTCATGGTTGAAAATAATAATAACGAGTTTCGAAGGTTCAAAAAGAAGTAGTAACTTTTCGTTGTTTCTTAACATTAATAATAATACTTAACATTGATATCTTCAAAACCACCAGAGGTTATTAAATGTATTGTGACTTGTTATTTTTAAAATGAGAACAAATTATTTATGGCTTTTGGCAGAACGACAAAATAAGGGAAATATTAACACAAAGGCAAATTAACAAATAAAGCTATTTTTTTATACAGAACATTAAACGAGAAACGAATTTATAACCACCAATACAGGGAGCAGCACTAAAGTCTATTATTATTCGCAAAACTCCAGAACAAAATAATAATAAATATAAGGACAATATCCACAACATTTAATTTAGTTCAATTATTGTAACTCGGCATTAAAAATCAGAGCATTTATATTAAATGTTTGAAATATTTTATATGTAAAATGTTATCAATCTATTTGTAAGGAATATATCTAAACAAATAAATTTATTATTATTATTATAAGGACAATATAAAAAAGTAGAAACAGGATATTATAATCTGACAAGAGCTATAATATTAACGTGTACATTCGAAAATAATCTGGCAATATTAGCAAAGAGTCAAGAAGACCTGCAATACAACTTAAAAATATGAGATGGAAAATTATCAACACAACAAGAATAACAATAAATGGAAAAGAAATAGAGCAGGTAGATACGTTTAAGTAATTATTTTCAATTTAGGAAAATACAGGCCGTAGGTTCCAATAATTATTGGAATCTACGGCCTGTTTTTTCCTAAATTGAAACTTTTACAACGTTCCCGAATCACCCATTTCTACATGTTTAAGTAATTAGTTTATATAACTAAAGAAAAAACCCCTTAACCTTAACAATAAATTTAAAAACTATATACGTATTTCGAGAACTAAGTTCTCATCATCAGTAGAAACTACAAAGTAAAAACAGAGAAGTTAAGATTACTCAGCATGTAAACCATGCCAGAGGTCAAAACAGCTCTGAGGAATAAGGGAGAGAACATGGGTTATATAGGGACAGGAGTCATATGTGAATGGATACCTAATTGGGTAACTAAGATTAAACAGAGTAACTGTCTTATATTAACTCATATAATTTAGAATTTGGGATGGGACCTAGGTCCGCGTTCATCAATTTATCTTTAAATTTATGTATTATCAAACTCTCATGTGCGTCTAAATATCTATTATTATCAACTTGTTTCAATAATTTTATATTAGAATTGTCAATTTTATGATTATTAATAAACATATGTTGTGCTACGCTAGATTTATCAGGATTACCGCTTTTTAAACAGATGAGAATCTAGACTTAAAACAGAAAGCATAAAGGCTTTAGTAGAAAACAGCTTGTGTATATGGACAGCTAAAAATAATGCTAGAAGAGAGACAAACTAAAATAGTATAGAATTCAAGAATAATAAACAAGAACAAACGAAATATACTACAATTTTACAAAATATTTTTCAGTAACATGATATATTGATAAATATTTGAAGGCCTAGTCCATTTCTGCATTGTTGGTATTATTCTACCGTCAAGTACAATATCTAGTCATTTCATTATGCATACGTACTTAATACATAACAGTTCATACAAATCTACTTTCGCTACTGAGCACAAAGTCGATAGTACTCGTCCTGAAGTACGAGGACAGTGTGCCGTGCATGTGGAGGGTTCCTGTGGAAAAGCTCCTAAGGCTCTGTTTCCCTTTGTAGTGTTATAATTAGATTATTTCAACCATAGTAATGCTCTACATTCTACAAGACATCTAACTTGTTGGAGACCAGCTAGATTAATTAAGTTCTTTCCTAATAATAAATAAAATAAATATAAATAAACTTTATGTTGGAGTTGCATCTATTTCTAGTGAACCTAACATATATTTTAATTAGGCTGGTTACTATTTGTAATATCAGCAAAATACCTGAAGTTAGATTTGGTTTTCTGCTCCCATTGTTAAAATAGGAAAACGTACTGGTATTCAAGTCGATAAACTAAATCTTAATTCTGGATGGGTCGCTAATTGGTCTAAAAGACCGACAAATATTTCTTACGCATTACAAATAATAATAAAGCTAGTAATGTAATTATTAAAAATAAAATAACTTCGGATTAACTGCCAAACCAAATAGTAAGGTAAGACAAAAGTGATATTTGACAGTTAATCCAGTGCTCATTTTATGCATCACATACGAGTATTAGTACTCGATCTACTGATAACAACACATTTGGTTACCAAACGAGGAAATATAAATATCTTTCACTACAAAATTCATAATTTGAAAAAAAAATATTTTTTGTTTCCTTTTTACTACCTTGTACGAAGTAAAGGAAGTATTGTAATCGCGAAAAATTTCGGTTTCCAGATTTCAACGGAAATATTCATTTTAAGCATCCCTGAATCCATTTTGACTAATTTCGTCGTGACGTCTGTACGTCTGTACGTACGTACGTATGTACGTATCTCGCATAACTGAAAAACGGGAAGCCGTAGAAAGTTAAAATTTTGTATTTAGAACTGTTATAACATCTAGTTGTTCACCTCCCTTTTTGGTCATTACATAACTTGCGGTAGTGGTACTTTACTTGAAGCATGTAATAGATTTTAATGAAAAACCTATATTAAAATATAAACCAAAACTTTTTAAGTTTGGTATAAAAGACTTTTATATCAATGGGAATAACATAATAGATTTTAGTTAAAATGGTTTACCCGGAAGTGGTACTTTACTTGAAGCCTATAATAGATTTTAATGAAAAAATATATTAAAATATAATGCAAAACTTTTCAAATTTGGTATATAAGACTTTTATATCAATGGGAATAACATAATAGATTTTAGTTAAAATGGTTTACCCGGAAGTGGTACTTTACTTGAAGCCTATAATAGATTTTAATGAAAAACTATATTAAAATATAGACCAAAACTTTTCAAATTTGATATATAAGACTTTTATGTCAATAGGAATAACATAATAGATTTTAGTTAAAATGGTCTACCCGGAAGTGGTACTTTACTTGAAGCCTATAATAGATTTTAATGAAAAACTATATTAAAATATAATCCAAAACTTTTCAAATTTGGTATATAATACTTTTTATATTAATGGGAATAATATAATAGATTTTAGTTAAAATAGTCCAACCGGAAGTGATACTTTACCTGAATATACAAGGAAGACATGTGGTGTCCACATCAGATATTTTCTTATCTTATTATTAAAAACAAATTAATAACTAAGTAAATTACATCGCTCGAGTTTGTTTATCGCTTCGCTTTTGTCTACCTTAGATGTACCTACTATTCTTAAATACTTGAACAGGTGTTTTTCCTTGTAAAAATATTATTAAAATAAATTGAAAAAAGAAAAAAACAAACATACTGTTGTAAAGAGAAAAAAAACGCTCTATCGAATGGTAGAGTAAAATTAACAGGCTTCTATTTAAAAAAATTACGCGGACAAGCGTAACTCAAAAACAATTGAAGAAAAAAAATTCAAGTATTCTCAAATGTAGATCAAAATTTCTTAAAAAACTTTTGTATTGAACATAATTTCCTAAAATGAATATTAACGACAATAAATCGCAGTCTCCATACTTTTAACTAACCCTGTATATTTGTTTGGGTAATAAATACGAAACATTGAAAATCTTTTCTGTATATAAGTTAATGATAATTCTAAATATTTACCTCTGCATATTTGAAAATGGAATTTAGTTAGATGAAATATATAAGCCACGCAGCTAGAGCTAAGGTAAAAATAAAATTGGAGAATTGTACATAAAAATAGATATCATTGCTGTGATATTTTGTAATATCAAGCTCTCTGAAGCATGCCGTACGTGCTTCTCTGCATTCAGACTCAAATCCCATATATCGTCAATATGATCACGGAGACAAATGGGAAAATACTTGTTACATATTATACTCGCACAGCTAGGCTGTATCTTTAAAAAGAGACATTGTAGATGTAGATATATTAGTGTTTCAATAACAGTATCTGGCATAAATCGTATTCCAAGAAATGATTTGGCGAAGGCGAAGCTGAGTCGAATGCATGAAAAACAAAGAAGGTATACATATGTCATGTAAAGCTGCGTTTTCATGGAAAATTTCATGTTAAATTCCTGGCTTGAATGTTCCACATGTATCCAAAATTCTAAGTCTAACCTTTTGTTATCATGTGTATACAATAGAATCTTGACAATCAGAACGTCCTATACACCGAATTCTTCTGTAATCCGAACACATTGCGTCCCCTTTCCCTTTTTCCATTTTATTGTTCATTTGATGGAATAAACATCGATAGAAAAAATATTAATAATTTCATTATGGAGCAATCCAAATCATACACAGACATAATAAAGTATTAAGAAAATACTCGCCAAGATTTGAGCGTCTGAATCAACCTTTCGGCCATCATCAGACGCCGGCCGGGCTCAGCTATACAGTGCCCCACACTCTATCTTCAGTATGGCAGAGATAGCCTATGTTATTCTTATGGAGGTTTTCTGTACCATGTTGCCAATTTTTCAATGTAATGTAATATTGAAACATTCATAAATTTTCATTGCTATACCAAAATTAGTTAACACTGTACAATTTAAGTTTTATAAGGGTCTCATATTTACCCAAGGGCTTATTGTACACCCAATATTTGTCTAAATAGTTTTATATACAGGGTTATTCGTACCTGTAATAAGTAATATTTCAATACAATATTTTAAAACCGCCCAGCATACTAATCTTGGTTAAATGCATTAGAAATTAGAATTTTAAAATATTATAAATTCAAATTGGAGATTACAAAGAAAGAATTTATATTGTTGACGACGATTGTAAAATGTCCAATTAAGTACGAAAATGTTTTATATTATTTACTTTAAATGGACTAGAGTTTATATGTTAATTCATTTCATTTATCTACGCTTGTTATAATTTTATATCCTACTTACATTTTGTATTTGTATTATTTTATATTTTTTGTAAATTATTAAACTAACCAGTTCATTATTTAATTTAATTTTTTTTCTTTTCACCCACCGGTTTAGATACACTGAAAGTACACCAGTCATAAATACATTCAATGAAGTACCCAGAATATTTCATCTCTTTTTGGGCATCTATTTTGCTCTTTCTATCTTGCAGATTTACAGCAGGTAAATATAGCAACATGGTACTCCATAAGACTCTGTACTGAACATAGAGTGTGGGACACTGTATAGTAACCATAGACGCGTTTCGCTCTTGTTGGAGCAGTATGGAGTAACTGCCGTCTCTTTGCAGAGACAATTCCCAAATAAGCACAGCGGGAGATATAAACATCTCGATAGTTGGCTTAAGAGGTAAAGTAACCACATGCAGAGCCATCTATCGAAAAATCGCCAAAAGTACTGACAGCTGTTGAAATAATAATAGTACAATAGTAAACTCTAGGTGAAACAATTACTAAATTATTAAGAAAACACTTTCCATGTTTCACAAGATATCAGCGTCTAAATCAACCTTTAGGCAGTTACACCATACTGATGAGCTCCAACAAGAGCGAAAAGCGTCTATGGTTACTAGCTGAGCATGGCCGGCGTCTGATGATGGCCGAAAGGTTGATTCAGACGCTGAAATTTTGTGAAACATGGCGAGTGTTTTTTTATTACTTTATTAAACATTGTTTCACCTACAATTCGCTATTGTACTATCATGACATAAGTTTCATTTTTTTTTTTAATTTTACTTTAAATATGTTCAAATAACAAATAATAATATTAATAAACTTCACCATATATCCTTTTATTTCTTAAAAGCTTTTTTTGAAATGCTTTCGAAGCAGTAAGGATTATTTCATTGTTCTATCTCATGTGATATGTAAATTTTTAAAAAAATCTGCGAATATCACTTAATGAACTAATAAAAATGGTACATGAACAGAATCTGTTCTAGGTTTACAAATTCAAATTCGAATATTCCACCCAATCAACAACATCAACAGAGCTTTTAAATGAAAATTTTTGTATGTTTGCAATATTGCAATTCAAATTGAGTTGAAGCGAAATTTAATTAATTTGCGACAATTTTTTACTTTTATTAAATTTAACTTTTGAATAAATATTTTATAGAAAATAAAATATTGTTTGTTAAATATTTCTATATTTGTTTTATTCTGCATACAGAACAATATGGATGTTGAAATAATATATACCTACGCATATTTCAAATACACATGTATTACAAATAAAAAAAAAGTAATTTAAAATATAAAAACATTTTGTTATTATCAAATTTGAGCTCATTGTGGTACTCCAGCAACGAATAATCATAATCAGAGAGGTAAAAGTGTAAATTACCGGGTAATGACGAAAGAAGTGTGATTAGACAAGAATGCGTGGCTTAGGACTATTGTATCGTAACTATTATTCTGGTCCGGATGCGATATTTCGCTACCGAAAATTCGTCACTTTAATAGTAAGAATGTTGCTAAGAAAGTGGAGAAATTAGGTGAGCTTTTATGTATGAAAGGAGTATGTTTGGATAGGAATGTGTGGTGAAGGATGATTGTTTCGTATCTATTATTGTGGCCCGGATGTGGCATTTTGCTACCGACAATAGGTCACTGTAATATGTAAGGAGTGAGGAATATTTGGTAAAATATGCATGAAGAATATTCTTATTATTTATACAAATACTTGTTATACATTTTCCTTTTAAATCCGTTGATTTACCATAAAATATATTACGGTAATTTTACAACCCTGCTCTTAATTTATTAATCGTCGCTTATGATAATAATATAACGGCATTATCGTAATATGCGTAAATATAATTTATTTATTTATTTATTTATTGAAGAAAACCAATAGTACATGAGTACCAATTAAAGGTTTCCACAGTTAATGGTTTACAATAAATACTACAGCCTTTAACAATTGTTCAAATAATGATGTATCAGTACAGAATCAATAAGAATTTAAAATAGTAGTTTTTCTTTCTAATGTAGCTCGATCTATACTATAATTGTAGCTTAGTATTTTTGTATTTGGCGTAAAGCTCATTACATTACATGACATTTGGTTACATTTAGTGGTACATCAAGAAATGAGTAAAGGTCATGATGATATGCTTATTTATAATTTGTCGTCTTATGAATTCATAAAACTCAAATCAATAAAAGGCATTCAGATATAAAAGCAGAAAATATGCATGAGATGGATTCGAATGCAATATTCTATTCACAGTAGGTATAGCTAATACTCTGTCTCTCGAACATATTATTAAATATTAAGTAATAAACTAGAACCTTTTCCTCTGAAAGTCTCGGAATATTGAAATTAAAATTGAAACATTTTTTACGTGACATTTTTGAATTTTTTATATTTTATGATCTTAACAATTTTGGGTGTTGCTCATAACCGTAACCACTAGATTAGTGTTGTAAAAGTTACAACCATTTTGGATTTACTGCTCTCTGGGTTCTCGGCAGAGGGATGAATCTTCAACCGATTATCCCAAGGCATTATATAAGTTTATTGTCAATACGTATGCCCATCAAGTTCGCGTAAAATGCTGAGTGGTGCTTTAATTTTATTTCTCGGGACTGCAGCCAACATTATGTCCGAGCCTGCATGTGACTTAGCTTACCCAAGCTATTGGATATATTTAGATCTATTGTACTGCATTGATTTTACAAATATATGCTGATAGGGATCCCAGACTCCATTATAAAGATACGTATGATTTAATTTTTATAAATGTATAGTGTAACACGAGGCAGAAGAAGCTTCTTGTTTTACCTTTCTACCAACGATGACCTTATCTGGCTGATGGACGCTTATTGGCTTAACTACCATTTCATTGTGGAACACACATACACACACACGCGCACACACACACACCACACACACTAAGCACTTAAGGGATGATTTATGAACATATTTTTATGGACGACACACTTATTATTTTTATACTACTAATATTTTATTTACACATTTACATTTAAACTATCTATTAATTATTAAACTTAGGGCCGGTTTTATAAACAATAAATTAATCCTTAGTTAGTTACTGCACAAGTAAATTAAATGGACCATTAAAAAAGAAATGGATATTATAAAACTAATCTCACTATCAAATAACTAACGGGGGATTTAATTAAATTTTAGTAGTGTGTTTGTGGTTTTGTGAAAAGTTTCTATATTCACATTCGTTATAAACGTAAATCAGTTGATTTGACAGTTGGAAAAGAAACGTGATCGTGGGAAAAATCATATTGATATTGAAAAATATAACCTATTAGATATTGTTGAAGATTATTTTCATATAATTTGGAACGACCCGGTTGCGTAAAATCGTAAGGTTATTACTAGCTGATTCATTGCGGAAATTGACATATTTCTTAATGTTAGTGGTCTTGTATTTCTTTCAATCTGTCCCAATATGTGTAACACACATTGTTTTGACAAACGAAATCTCTTTTTAAACTCATGGTTCGTACCACGATCATGATTTTAACAAAAAGGCTGTTTTAAAAAATGTCAAATTCAAATTTCAAAATGTAATTTCACCCTTATGTTAGAAGAACAATTTATTTAAAAATAGTTGTTTGAATACAAACTATGTTCTGCTTTAAAATCATATTTTGATAAATTTCATAGTATTTATTATTATCATTAAATAATGAAATTTGACATTTCTTAAAACAGCGTTTTAGTTAAAACCGTGATCGTGGTACGAGCCATTGTCATCATATATTTTATATGGATTTGTCCTGTTTCGGAACAATTTTGGTAGCCTACCTCGTGCAATATAAATGCACCATCATTATCTGTTTATGAATCCGATACTGATGATACAGACTCTAAAGATGACATACTCGACACAGACATTTCTTTAAAAAAATATTTAAAAAGTAAATAGTTCCCTATTTCAAATGTTTCAAAATAAACATATCAAAAAAAAAAAAAAAAAAAAAAAATACAGTTTGACGTTTCTTTAACAACTGATTTAAATCTAATAGCATGAAATTCCGCAGTTACTTTAATAGGTCGATTTACTTGTCATTAAACTTTTATAATACCCAAATCTTCAGTTAAATTAGTTTAGTAGCTAACTAAATTTTAACTGTTGATTAAATAGTTTTATAAGACCGGCCCTTAAAATAATTAAATTGTTACATTGTACAATTCTAAATACGCGTACTGGCGTGTAGCACGCGCCCAAAACTAAACAACAGACTACATGGCTTTCTTAAATGAACCTTTACCAAAGACTAACTTAAGACAAACGGTTAATATCTTCAGTAGAGCATATCTGAGGGATACGCTGGTGAAAGGTTATCATCCAGAATCTATAAGTAAATATCAACCCTGCACGTACGATGCCAATAAGTTATTTACTTAATTGTCAATACAATAAATGTTTAAAACGGTTTATTCAAACATCAATTTATTGACATGTCTGTATAGCATGCTTTCATTTGATATGTCACAAGGGGTATATTGCTATTTAAGATTTAAAAGTTCAGAGTGGTGCGGGTAAGATTAGTGAATTAAAAAAAAAAAAAACAAAAACATTAATAAAATGTGGCCCCCTAGATGTTAAAATATTTAGCGTAAACCGGGTTATGTCTATCACAATTCGTTTCAAAGTTATTAAGGGTGGATCGTCTTAAGCGCGCCACTCTGTATATATATATATATATATATATATATATATATATATATGTATATAAGCTCGAGCAATAATTCCCGAATCCGAATATCGGTATCAGTTTTGGAACCGGATACTCGTTTCCAATTTTTGTTTTCAGTTATTCCCTGCTTTGCTACACAATAAAATTCACTATTCAACGAATCTCTAAAAAAAGTACATTAAAATTGTGAAACAATTTATACAAATTAATCTTTTTTATAAATAAGGAAATTTATAAATAAGGAAATAGAATGCAGCAGAGAATTAAATAACAGAATAGTATCCTCATCAATATCGTAATTAATTAGTTTGTAGAAATGTAATAGCGCAGTTAAATTGCGGCTGGGATACAGCGATTGGCTATGAAATATTTTTCCAATATTTCGTATGAAAGTTTGTATCTATGAAGCCATTACTTTTTAGTAAAATATATTGTAGTCACTTTATTTTAACACTTTCTATCAATTTGCAGTAAATAAATAAATATTCTAGTTCCACAATAAAAATTGCTTGTTGTACAAGCGAAATATTTTATTTATTAGATGTCGATCAAATCACTTTCGTAAAGAAAAATTGCTTCGTTAAAAAATCTTTGAAAAATTTAATCCTTTACAATGTAATAGGGTATTTTAATATTTTTAAAAATTTTTTCTGAAACTTATATAGGTATTTGTATTACAAATGTAAAGTTTTAAGTTCCTTTTTATTTAATTTAAGCGAGATATGAATAAATAATGAACAAATAATATATGGAAATGCAAAATTTGTATACAAACACGAACTAGATAGTTGACATGGCAGGAAATCTGCTTCCTGTTAACAGTACTACAGTTATATACAAAATTTCTTAAAAATGTCTTATCGGTTATTCATAATTCACAAACCATTTTAGCGCCAAAATCTTGTGACACATACAAATTTTATATTATCCGGTTATTTTTTCAGCATAATCCACAATGCTATAGTAACAGTTTTTGCTGAGTATAATCCAGTGTTTCTCAAACTTCATTACATGGAAGACATGGTTCTTTCTGCGATTTCTTGAAATTTAATGAGAAGTTTTAAAATTTATTAATAAATGATATTAAATTAAAATGAAGCGACACACATAGATATATTATTTCCAAATAATAATCCTATATCTTATTACTAGTTCCGTAAATAAATAAATATATCATCGCGGCATATTACCCATTTCTGGGTGTGCCAATATATTTTATACGCAGATACTGGTAATGTTGATGACACACGTTCCGTTCGAGCGTTTACCAGGCATCACTACATATACACGGGCACTTATTGTTGACGTGGAGAGTGCACCGCAGGGGTCACTTTTGCGTCATTTAAAATTCAAAATAATTTTGGCGTCAGTCGAGATCGAACCTGTGTTCCCATATTTGTGACTACACTCAGGCACACGGCAACGAGACCACATAGTATTGTTAATACCGCTAAATTAGATGGCAACCGAGTAGTAAACGAAGAGAAATACTTGTTTGTCAAATTGACATATGTAAAGTATTTTTAGCATTTTGTGCTTGGAGGGAAGTTAATAGTGGTTAGAATATAATAATACCATTGTGCGTCAAAGTTTTAAAATGATGAACATAGAAAAACGGACTCATAGCAGTCAAGATTAGTGAGTTATGGCACACAGAAATTCCATGCTAAATCAAAAACTTTCATTAATATTAAACAAACAAGCCCAATGAACAACAAGTAAAAAAAAAAAACATTATCTTTTCACTCTTTCCTAATTTATTTAGAATAAATAGGCTGCACACTCTACGTTCATTTCAATATTTGTGCCGATAGGTGCATGAGTAAATTATGACAAGTCATGTTTAAATGTAGTGGTTAGTTGTAACCCCACATCAATACGTGACGCTGAGTATTCTCAAATGAGAATCTTTCAGTCTAACATTTGTGGAAGATAATGTGAGCCAACGGGAAGAGTCCGCCATAACTCAATTGGTAGAGCGTTGTCCCGGCAAGACAGTGGATCTGGGTTCAAATCCCGGTGGCTGACATTATCTTTTCACTCTTTCCTAATTTATTTAGAGCAACAAGTAATTGAGGACGATTGTGTGTTTGACTCGGGCTTATTTATTTATTTATTTATTTATCACCCAACAGGGAATGATTCCCAATTACAGAGTAATATTAAATTAAAATATTCAGAAACAAAAGTGTTAGTACAATTATACAAATAATAATAGCAAGTTCAATGGGGTCCCGTGGCCGCGTGCCTGAGTGTCTGGTCGCGAACCTGAGGGAACCGGGTTCGATCCCGACCGACGCCAAATATTTCCAATTTTAATTGGCACAAAAGTGACCCCTGTAGTGCACTCTCCACACCAGCTATGAGTGCCCGTGAGGTGACGCCTGGTAAGCGCCCACACGGTAAAATATATAGTCATCATTACCGATGTCTACATGTGTTGTAGATACTGGCACACCCAGAAATGGGTAATATGCCGTGATGATATATTTATTTATTTATTTATAATAGTAAGTTAATGACATACAAAAATATAAGAAAAATATATAAGAACATGAAATAGATGTGTAATTCAACTAATTAGTCGAATGATTTCTCAAGCATTTATCAATTTTGCCACTGCATTCAGAGAAAGAATCGCTTAAGTCAAGTTCAATGCTAAATTCATTGAATAATCGGCACATAGAGTTTATTGGACTGGAGTAGTGACAATTTGTTCTTGAGAGATCGCACAGAAACAGTATAGTTGAACGGGTGTTACATGGCCGTACATGAAAATTGAGTTCAGATAAAAGTGAAGGAGTACTAATTAAATTGTTGACTAATTTATATAAAAATAGTAATTGACATTTGTTGCGCCGAATTGCGCTTATGTAGGTATAGTGTATTTAAAAGCAGAAATCATTGAATCTTAAATTACTATACCGGCTCATCTCAAGCACTAGCTCTAGATAGCTACAATTTTCTAACAAGAATTATTGGTGTTTACTCTTACACTCTGCAATGGACAATCCTTAGTTCTTGACAAAAACACTAACAAGCAACTTTTTGTAAAATCTGATTGTCAGTCGCGTAAGTTCCTTTTGTCTCGTAAATGCTTAGATTGCAGAAAATTTCAAACCTGTAATTCTAATGGAAAATTTCAAAACACTTAAATTCTTACATAACAGTTGCCAGGGCATATTATTTCACAACTTTACCTTAAACTGTTTTTGTTATGCAAGTTTTGTATAAATTTTCGTACTTAGTAAATATTATAACGACGATAGTTTTCTTTATGCTTGTAATTTTTCTTTTCTAATACAAGGGTTACGCTAAAATTATTGAGAATAAGAAAATCAGGTAAGCCGTGGAAAACAAAAATTGCATTATTATTTTTAACAGTAATTCATCTGTTATTTGAAATTAAGTTGCAAAAGTTATGATAGTTAAAATTCAGTTAATCATTTTTTAAAGTATGGTTTTAAGTTTTGCAATTAGCCAGAGAGCATTTTCGAATCATGATTATTGCAGTCTGAGATTAATTTAAGAGTTTTTAAGTACCCCAGTAGTTTGACAGCTTTAGTAGTTTTTAAAACACCCATCACAAATTAATTTGACAGCTTTGACAGTTTCTACGTCTTCCAAATATTAATTTGCAAGAAGATTAGGTGGGAGCTTTTAAGAAATGGAAGGAAAGGTGAAGTGTATTATTGTTGAATAGAACTATAGTTTAAACATATTTAAAATAAAATTTAAAAAATATGAACCGTGTATCTTAAATTATAGCGTGATCTTAGTATTCTTTTATTGTTTTGGGAAATTTAAAATAATTTTTGGTACATATGAAGTTTATGAAAAATGTATTAAAATTTAAAAATATATGTTGCACATTTTTGTAAGATTAAGCTAATTTAAAACTAAACCAATATATATTATAGTTATAATGTGTACATAATGTCAGAGCGAGGTATCGAAATAATAAATTTAAATTCACGAAGTCTTTATGACTGTTGTAAAACCTGTTTTATGTGGGAGTTAAATTAGCTAAAAACAGTAAAACATTGAAACAATTAAAGAAAGAAGAACCATAGAATACTAAACGTCACTAGATGATATCATTTTGCGTAAATTATATTTCACATTTTACTGTATACTCAGCATAAGATAAAAATACCACTTGTTTCATTACTACACTAATGCTTTGAATTTAGTGGTCCAGGTTATCAGTTTACAGACTTAGCTAAAGAACAGCTTTAAGTGGATTGTAAACTCGAAGCCAAAATAGTTGCAGGAATTTAATTTACTTTAGTAAGTTAAGTAAACCAGATTATTCAATGAACTAATTATTTGTATTTTACATTTACAATACAATTTTAGTTATTACATTACCTTTATTCCATGTTAAGAATTTTGTATAAGGAAAAGTTTAACGATAATAAATTATATTTAATTTTTATAATAAATCTTTTTGTTTATTGAATTATTCAGACCCCAGGGGGGGGGGGGGCGACTAAATAATTTCATGTACCTACATATTTTCTCATATTTATATTTTATAATACAAAGATATTTTAAGATATAAATGTAGGAAGGTTAACATTAAAATATAAGAAACGTTAAACAAAAATAAGATATTTTAAATAAGAACATGAAACAAAAAATATTATTATATTATATAGAGATGACAAAATATTGTATTATGAAGTCTAATTTACGGTTGGATCTTTTTGCGAAACGTTCTATTACTTTTCCAACATCTGTATTAATATTTCTATGAATGTGTAGAAGTACTAAACCTGTTAACCTCTCTTAGTCCATTTTATTTCATAAATATGTCTTTAATCGACGAAGTGTTGAAAAACTCCTCTCTGCCGACGCTGTGCTAACAGGCAATGTTAATTTTTTATTTTAAATACTTAAAATTAAAACGACGACAAAAGGAGAAATGATTTTCAACACTTGATCTATAGTGAATACGAATTAAACACCTATATTTAATAAAACTAAAGACCAAGCAATATTTAAAACCTACATAAATGATAATCAATCTTTATTAGGTGGCTTTATTTGGGTGTTATATTGCCATTTTTTATTTGTTGTAGATCAAGAACTTCCAATACAAATATGAAAGACAGGGAATAGTGGGAATACATACGTTCTCTTAATTGTGTGGGTACATAAAAAATATGTAGGTCTAGGGGGGGCGATCGCCCCCATCGCACCCCCCTCTGGGCCAGTGTTTTATAGTATTTGAAATAAGTATTTGAATTAGATTAACTATTTTAAGTAATTATTTGAAATACTTCAAAATAAAGGTATTTTGTATTTTTGGTTGAAATACTTTTCACAAGTATTTTATATTTTAATACATTAAAATACTATTATTTGTATGAAATACTATTTTTCAATATTTGAAATACATTTTTTTATTTAAAATACACAAGTATTTGAAAGAGATTTATGTATTTGAAATAAAAACCCTCAGTCATGTGTGGTCTGTTAGTAATGTAACGGAATAATTCCTTAATTTTTTTCTTAAAAAAACAAATGCCTATGTTAATGTAGGAATTTCTTTTTATTATTATTAAAAATACGCGAATAAGTTGAATTCGAAAAACATTTTTACAATATCGTAATAGGTATATCTTATTTATTTGAATATATTTAAAAGTAAAAGTATTTGAAATATTTGAAAGTATTTGAAATATTAGTATATTTGAAATACTAAAAAAATAATCGTGTTTTATCAAACATATGAAATACTTTTATTTAGTATTTTGTATTTTGTATTTGAAATACGTTTTTTCAAGTATTTTATACAACACTGCTCTGGGTACGCCACTGTGATGAACATGATAAAATCGTCGAGAGCTACTTTTTATTTCATTATTACCTCAATGTGATATTCGTTTTAAAACTTAAGCGATGTCAAAGGAGGAAATATTTTGGTTACGGTGATTCCAAAAGTTTCTTTAGAGATAATGCAAAGAAATTTTTGTCGCGCTGAGCTAGGACTCTTGTGTAAGATTGGATAATGTTGTATTAAAAAAATAGAATTTAATCTTTATGAAACAACTTGTACTACTAAAGAGAGTATTCAAAAAACTTTGATTTCCTTATAAAATATGAAATTAATAATATTTACTGATTTAGATGTTCCTTCATCGTGGCTGTGTACCCGAGAGTTTGGTCGCGTTTCTGGGGATCCGGGTTCGATCCCAACCAACGCCAATATTATTTTGAATTTTAAATGACACAATAAGCATCCACTGTGGTGCACTCTCCACGCCAGCAATGAGTACCCGTGTGGTGAAGCCGGCTAAATCCCCGCACGGTACGAATATGTCATTATCATTAGCCATATCTAGGGTGACCATTTTTTTAGAAAAAAAAGTACAAAAAATACTAGAGGCAAAATTGAAAATAAAAATGAGAAATTTATTTCGTTTTAGTTCAATTTTTATGTAAAAAGTAATTAATAATAAGCACATATAAGTCAAGTAAAACGTAATGTTTCATAAAATATAACAAAATAATACAAAAATTGATTGTTACAAAAAAAATCCTATTACGTTCCGCATCATGTTTGTACCAGTCTTTTGATACCAGTACTTTTGGGAATTTAAAATCGCCTTTAAAATTTGAGGACTGCTCTGGAGTAAATAGAACATTTCAGTATTTCAGCATTTGATGCGCTTGTCCCAGGTAAACAAAAAATGAACTCTAGATTGAAATAAAACTTTTTTCGAGACATTGACAAAAAAGAATAAAATACTTAAATAATTAATGTTAGAACTAATATTTGGTGATAAGGGGGAAGAACGAAAAATACTTTACTCGATCGACGCCGAATCTGACCAGTGTAAGACGCAACATATATTTACAAATACATAGCTAATTACGTTGTTTGACTCGATCAAAGTATTGTTCTAAAAAAAAGTACATTTACGTGTACTTAATGAACCTTTTAAGTACAGTAGGACATCATTCAAAAAGAAAGTACTGTCCTATTAAAATAAGTACATATGGTCAGCCTAGCCATATCTGCTTATAAAGTAGATTGGCGCACCCAGCAGTATGTAATATTGAGGGTAATATGCCGTGATGATGTATTTATTTATTTTTATATATTTCTTCAATATGACGAAATATTTAATAAAAATAATAGGCCATATTTTTATGAAGACATGTTGTCAATATGTCTTCATAGAAAAAGAAGTGTCTGATGTAACTATAAAATTCAAAGTAATAAATTAGTCTATTGTAACATTCCACTATGTGAACGATTAAATTAATTAAATACGAACATAGACTTTTGTGAAAGATTCACGTACTTCACCGGGATTTGCACCCAGAACCTTCCTATTGCTAGTAGGATGATGCTCAATAAACTGAGCTATGAAATCCCGTAAAAATCAATTAGTTTATTGTTTTTAAAAAATCATTAGCTAGTTTGGTAATTTAATATGTACGTTATGAATTATTTCATAAAAGAACTCAAATCTAATTTCTGTTAGGTTGGTAAATACATTTCTACACTGTAAAAAATAATAGCGATTTTGTCGAAAAGCTATAGTAATTTTTTACTATAATATGTATGCATTAACAAATTTTACATAAACTATGTAGACTTACATTCACATAGCAACTAATTCTATAAATATGCTAATTTACCCTTACAAATATAAAAAAATTACTAGAACTACTATGTAATATTCATATTATAATAAATATATGAAATTTTACAGTGATATGTTAATATTTCTATATCAATTTTGTCAAATTTTATAAGAACTATGTAAAAACTCAATTCTTTTTATTTTAGTTTCAATTTTTACAGGAGTTATGGACAAATTCTAAATTTATTATAGTAAATTTAAATTATTTAAATTTAAATTATGTATATTATTAATATGTAAATTTACTTAAAGTATGTATCAAAATTTTTATGGAATTTATGTTTATGTAAATTTAAAAATGGTAGACAAAATTACATTTAACTGTATATTTACTATAATTCACTTAGGCAATTTGGACGCCAATAACAATTATAGTAATTTTACAGAGAAATTTTTTACAGTGTAGACAATAATATATGTAAATGTGAATCACTGTTATCAATCACTGTTACCTAAAATTAATAAAAAATTAAATATTGCTTATAAATGTTCATAAATTAGAAAATGAAATAACGAATATTTTTAAATACTTTTTTGACAAAAGAACCAAAATTAAAAAAAAAGTGGTATAAAATACATGTTTCGTAAGATATTTTAGGGCAATTGACTCTTAGAAAACTCTCGGTAAACCGCTGGATTCTAACAAAAACACGTGCGCTAAAATCATGTATTATAAAACTTTTATTTTAATGTACTACTATAAAACTCCTATTATAATTTTTCGAACATTTTGAAATTGCAAGGCCTGTAAACTCTAATATCCTTTTAATACTGTACTCATGTAGTCGTGTTTGACTGGTCTTTGAACAAGTAAAGAATTGCAATTTTGCGGTTAGTAAAATAACATTCAGGTCGAAGCGATTGAAAGAAATCGTTCTAATTTAAAAATACGGACGAACATACGTACGGCAATAACGAACTGCTGACCGCCAAGCACCGGCGATCGACATCCAAATGGAAATGTGTCGAGTCGAGTTTAGGTTAATAGGAAAAAAGAAAACCTCTAACACAAAAAACATACTTAGAAAAGAAAGTATCAATTGTTTTTATACTTATGTTACAAGTTACACGAAAAAATAAAAATCAATATTAGTTGGTAATTTTTGCTACATATATTGTTTTCAACAATTTGAAAAATATTGATAAAGAAATCATTATTACGACAATCAAGCTAAAATAATTACGAAAATCAGATAGGCCGTGTAAAACAAAATATTCACAATTTTAAACAGTTACGTATGTGTCATTTGAAATTAAGTTGTAAAAGTTAGTTAGAATTTAGTTAATTTTTTTTTTTTTTTTTTGTTTAACACATTCGAGGTCAAATATTTCGGTAACCAAATATATGGGGAATGCAAATACTGTTCATATTTATTGGGCTTCCAAAATTACAATGCGCCACTGGTGGCAGATTTCTGAACTGAGTGAACATGTACAAAGAAGGTTGTTTTATTCAGGGATTGTATTTACTTGTATACGAATTTTAATAGGCTTTTATCTTTGGCTATTATTGTTTTATTCTTAGTAGGATCTGAATTACTGCTAATATAACAGGTAAGTTTTTGATTTTTAAAAAATTAATGAACAAATTAGGAGATATGCAATGTATAGGTTAACGTTACGATGGAGTTTTCTCCGAAAATATTTACCACAATATTATGTGGCCACTATTTATTACTAGCTGGCCTTCCACCATATTTCTAGATGATACAATACAATTCCCAAATCTACAAATAGTATCTAAATCTAAGCAAAGAAAATTGTTCATTATGAAAGAAAAACAATTAAAAGTAAAGCTATGTAGATAGAAATTAATATATGAACAACTACGACAATGAAAAATAATCTAAATAAAGGAAATCAAATGTTTTTTTATTAAAAAACTAATATACTGTTAATTAAAATATGACTAAGATACTCTTAACCTACAAATACTTACTAAAATTAACCCTATTAACTAAAATATTATTAACACTATCACTAAATTGTTACTACAAGATCAAACTCAATTCTACCGAAATTAACAAAAAAAAAAACCTATACTAAATCCGAAATTAAATTAAATACTACGATAATTGATAATTTGGAAGCCCAATAGTGTGACTCAGACACCCAATGTACAGTCGATGGCACAAAAAAAAACGGATTTCGTAAGGGAGAGTATTCCACGTAATATTATCTAATAAACCGTGGACGTTGCTTCGGTGCAATCTACTACTCTTGGTTGGAACGGTTCACGTATTACGTATAACAATTCAAAGTAAAATATTTCTAGTCATAGTGCCGTTTTATAGAAATCCTGCTAACCCTTACAATTCCTTAGACCAGTTTTCTTTCATGTCACCGATAATAAAAATATGAAATATGATTTTGATTAATAGTTTTTTTTATATCTTTATACTATAAACTATACAATATGAATACTTGAATTTCTATGTGCTATAGTGTATGCGAGAATAATATGAACATAATTGATACTTATTTTATACTCGTATCAAATTTCCATTGCTTATACTTAATCGTATAAGAATGAATTGAACAGATGTAGTTTGGAGGAATTGTTATTACTTTGAGAAGCGTAATCATTTCGATAGCATCCTCATCCTCATTGCTAAATAAGCGGCGTGTTTCGTGTTTTCCTCTGTGAGGAGCAGGGCTAAGCTTACAACAGCCGCGCACATGCCCTACGGCATTTCCCAGCTGGGGCTCATTCCAATTGAGGATTTAATTAAACATTCACTGATATTATTTGATAACAATTTGCTTCTGTGCAGCCAAATACCTTTCAGTCTACATACAAAATTCTTTCTCCACCAATCATACGCACTCTGCTGAATTTCACATAATATAAAAAATACTTAGTACCAGGAGATACAATTTTACTTATTTATAGATTCTCTTTTAATTTTGGCACTTAAAAATAATTCTAATCTTATATTTCTATTTAGTTATATATGAAAAATTATTGTTAACGCGGCATTATTTATTCCATGAGACCTTCTCGCAGTTTTTGAAAAACCCGTACGTCTTTGAGAATTGTGAGGGTGTTTGTTAATCTGGCATTATTTGTTTTATGACACCTTCTCACATTTTTTGAAAAACCCATACATCTCTATTAAGAATTGGTGAGGGCGTTTGTTAATCCGGCATTATTTGTTCCATGAGACCTTCTCACACTTTTTGAAAAACCCGTACATCTCTATTAAGGATTTGTGAGGGCGTTTGTTAACCCTGCATTATTTGTTCCTTAAGACCTTCTCACATTTTTTGAAAAACCCGTACATCTCGATTAATGATTGGTGAGGGCGCTTGTCAACCCGGTATTATATGTTTCCTAAGACCTTCTCACACTTTTTGAAAAACCCGTACATCTCTATTAAGGATTGATGAGGGCGTTTGTTAACCCGGCATTAATTGTTCCTTAAGACCTTTTTATATTTTTTGAAAAACCCGTACATCGCTATTAAGGATTGGTGAGGGCGTTTGTTAACCCGACATTATTTGTACCATAAGACCTCACACTTTTTGAAAAACCCGTACATCTCTATGAAGGATTCGTAAGGGCGTTTGTTAACCCGGCATTATTTGTTCCTTAAGACCTTCTCACACTTTTTGAAAAACCCGTACATCTCGATTAATGATTGGTGAGGGCGTTTGTTAACCCGGTATTATATGTTTCCTAAGACCTTCTCACACTTTTTGAAAAACCCGTACATCTCTATTAAGGATTGGTGAGGACATTTGTTAACCCGGCATTAATTGTTCCTTAAGACCGTCTTATACTTTTTGAAAAACCCGTACATCGCTATTAAGGATTGGTGAGGGTGTTTGTTAACCCGACATTATTTGTACCATAAGACCTCACACTTTTTGAAAAACCCGTACATCTCTATTAAGGATTGGCGAGAGCGTTTGTTAACCCGGCATTATTTGTTTCATAAGACCTTCTCACACTTTTTGAAAAACCCGTACATCTCTATTAAGGATTGGTGAGAACGTGTGTCGTCTCAAGTATATTTCTGTTTGACCATGGACAACATTATGATTTGAGAACATTCTGCCTACTATCCAATTTACGTTTATTTAGTTCGATCCATGCAGTTGTGCTCGGTTTACGTAACATTTAATTTTTAAAATTAAATTAAGAATATAAATTAAAATAACGTCGTTTATGCAGTAAATTAAAATTAAGAATTTTATGTTTGACATTTCGTATAATCTAAATTTTAGAATTATAGAAATGCAATTTGTTGAATAAATCCAATTAGTATTTCGTCGCTCTTCTCTACAGAAACTGCTCCTTGGCAGAAATTTGGTTGTCATCGTACATTTTCATAGGTTAGGTGTTAAAATCTGTAAGTACGCGATTAGCGCAGGCGCAAAAATAAGAATTTATAAAATTAAACTAAAAGTTGAAAATAGTCAACTTCTTAATTTACTTTCGTTAGTTTAGTTCTTCAGTTTAGTTGCATAAACCTTGTCATTGATAACAATTGTTTTTACTTGTTTAGTTTTACAATTTAATTTTTTAAGTTAAATATTTGCATAAACCCAGTATAAAAGTGAATAACTTGTAGAATTATTATTATTAATGCATGCTATGCAGGAGTCGAATAGATGTAAAGAATAATATTTTTAATTTTTGGGATGAATATTTATTTATTTTCAGAGAACATTTTCTTAGTTTTCTTTT
Organism: Ophonus ardosiacus; assembly: GCA_943142095.1. Lineage (NCBI taxonomy): Eukaryota > Metazoa > Arthropoda > Insecta > Coleoptera > Carabidae > Ophonus > Ophonus ardosiacus. The sequence goes on along the minus strand of OW964833.1, from coordinate 41,637,013 downwards.
TTTTTACTAAAATTGTTCTCTTAATATTATCAAATGTGAACCTTCTTGTTCGCTACTGCCTGATATATAAACACTATGTTTATAATACATCACATGATGTACCATGTAACAAAAATCGAACGTCTAAACACATGTACATTATATATGATATAAATAACACACAAATTTTAAGCTATTTTTTTACCTCCCGCTACCCTAGGTAAGGGAGGTATAGGGATCGTGCTAAAAATAGCATATAGAGATTTTATATAATAAGCACGTTTTGATGTCCCCAGAATCCGATTTTAACATTTTTACAATGATGTCTGTAGGTATGTATGTGTGTGTGTCTGTGTGTGTGTGTGTGTGTGTGTGTGTGTGGATCTTGTGGACACGATTACTCAAATACTATCAATCAGAAAAATTTGAAATTTTGTATACCCATTCTATACTAATATGGGAAGTGCTCATTAGTTTTTAGTGTATATCGGATAACCGGAAGTATCATTTATACAAGCTTTAAACAGTTTTTCTTGTAAAAAATTCATTGAATATAATTTTTTAGCAACTTTTACTAATTAAAATGGAATATAATGGTTTAATCTTCAATTCTACGATAATAACATGTAGTAAATAACTCTAAATAACTTTAAATATGAATATATAATATAATTTATTTCCATGTATCACCTCACCTAGTCTATGCGTCAAACAAAATCAAAATTTTAATGACAGGTTTGACATATTTAAACAAATGTCACAGACAGGCAGCAATTATATTAAAATTAATAATGGAACCGTGTTAATGAGAATATAATAGTAAAATATTTTATTAAGGTTTGTAAAAATAATATAATTTCCATCATACATAAATGTTAGATGTACGGGATGATCTGATTTAAATTTGCTAATTGGTATTTTTGCAGCATTATAAAATAAAATAAATTTACAACTACACATTTACGAAATGGATTATGTACGGCGAAGAATTTACAAAGATTGCGTTTTAGAGCACCTAGAAGATGATGCTGATTTTTATAAGAATGTAGGTGTGTGACGATTTTTCCTTAAAGCCTATTAAAATATGATCCAAAACTTCTGAAATTTGGTATTTAAAACTCATATATAATTTGAAACAACATATTAGATTTTAACCGGAAGTAGTACTTAATTTGGAGCTCTAACAAATTTTTGAGGAAAAACAATAAAACAATCCAAAATTTCGTATTACAGACTTTTCTATTTATTGGACAACAAATTAGATTTTATTTACAAACGATTAACCGGAAATGATACTTTACTTAAAGCTCACTGCTATTTTAAACATGGAATTGGCGGGAGGTCATGTGTTGGCCACATCAGATTTTTTTGTCATGAGAATGAAACGCTGAAAAGTAAAGCTTGCTTTGTATGGAACGTATGACAAAGATAGTCTTATGGATCGGCGTATCATGTATAATGTATAAATCGTGTGAATAAAACAAGAAGTACCTCAATGCTTAAACAGTCCTATAAAAAAACCACTTACAGAGTGTTTGGATTTCGAAAGTATCCATTGGAATCTCGGAAACTATATGCGATACAACAGTTAAATAGACCATCCGAAGCGTTTTTGGGAGGTCATTTTAGATGTACTTTTGTTTTATTCAAAATTCTCAGAGACTACTAGATATTGACGAAAAACTGATTTTGGTCGAAATTTTCACTTTCACATAATTCTTAAACTATTAGTAATCAATGAAAAAAAAAGTTATTCTGTGTTACAACTTTGATATCATAATTAAAACTAAAACAAAAAAAATTAAGCATTGGTGATAAAGAAGTTACATACAGTACAATCGCGTTAGTGCGAACAGAATAAATCCAGGCTTGTTCAAATTATCGAACGGTTCACATCACCGAAGGTTTATAAAATTTAAAATAATATAAGTAGTAAGACACTCACCTTTATTAAATAAATATAAATTAATACATACATTTATTTTTTAAGCCAAACTTACAGTAATTTTTAAAAATCGCACTCCACGTCGAACTTTGAATCGCTGAAGCCAGACATCACTAGCGTTAAATGACCCAGGTTTTCATTTAATTTTACATGCATTTCCTTCACTTTTACTTTTAACATATCTCCACTAACTGGATAATTTCGGTTACATTGTTGCAGAAACCATTTATATAAGGCTGCTTCCATTTTTGACAATTCAGCTATTTTTAAAGTGCGGTTTTTATTCGACTTTATCATCTTACTTATGGTTTTATTTATCGCAAGTATCTTGTTTTTTAAACTGCAAATAGTGGTTTTCGCTATGCCATATTTCTTGGATAAAAAGGTTATACTACCACCACTGTCATGTTCAGACAAAATTTTTGCTTTTTCATATAAAGTTTTTCGTTTAAATTTAGACATATTTTGGAAAGAAAATAAAATATAATATTCGATAAAATAACAACTAACACCGCACAGGAACACTACTTCTATCAACTTTTAAACTGTTTCTACGTTTTACAAGTAAATTGGAGAAGTCCACAAGCAGTGAATACATTGTGTTCAAATTAATCTAAGTTGTTCACGTTATAAGGTAGTCGATGTTAGAAAATAGAGAGTTATTGCAGCTAAAAATAACGTGCACTTTAAAGTCACGTCACAGCCCGAGTGCGGATGCGTACTAATAAGGTTCACGTTATATGAATAAGGAGACACGTTATGTGCAATGGAATAGCGAGCTTTTAACGTTACACGTTCTGTATTTTTTTTTTTGAGGTTATGTTTCGGTGAAAAGTGTAGATGTAACCTCGTTTGTGTTGCTTTTAGCGTTAACGTTAGCGTGAATACACTAATTAAATGCGGTAAACATTGAAATTGAAAGTCCTTTATTTCTAAAATAAAGTGTTTTCCACATAAGGTCAACGTTTACGTTCTTTCATCTTAGAAGTTGCAATAACTCCCTAATATCTTGTTTAAACTACGGAGTAGTCTATATATTCGAGTGTTCACGTTAACGCGATTGTAATGTATTTGTAAATATAAATATTTTCGAGAAAAACAAATAATTATTTAAAATAGTCTAGTAATGTGACAACTTTTCTCTAATTTAACCGATTTCTTAGATAGCTGAGATCTCTGGGGTGAGGGTCGAAAAACAGGCATCTTGCATAATTTAAGTTATTTTTGCTGGTAAATATTAATAATAAATGAAATAAAGTTGTACTGGGACATGTCTTTGAAGTAGCAGATAAAATGGCATTTAAAAATTAACAATGAAACTGACTCGCGCACAATCTTACATGTTTTTGATTTGAAGTTAGCTTGAAATATGAATAAACAAAAGTTTTTATGCAGCAAAAATAAGGTAACATCTTGATATGTGCAGCGTAGAACCTTTAATGAAATTTCCATAACATAACCCGTAATTCCTTTGTGAAATGATTGTTTAACACTAATACGCAATGAGGAGTCATGGAATTCTGTGTTCGTGTTAATAACCGCGTTTGACGTAAATGGAATGCAAATTATTTTGTGACACGTGCTGCATCAGATTGCATGCGCGTCTATTGACTCTTTGTGCAACTGACTCTACCTCCATATCGTGTTTTACACATACACACAAGCATGCAGGGAGCAGGGTGTTGCAATGATTTTAATTATACTACGCGTAAAACTAACCTCGAGCTGTCGTTGTCCCTGTCACATTAATACTTTATTAATATTGTTTTGTGCAAAATTTACGAATACCAGATCGAATATATTTCAAAAATTCTAATTAAACATTGCAAATGCAGGTATTATAATATTTCCAATTTTTAATAGCAATCTTTTATTCTAGTCACACTGTTTGGTGAAGTTTACGACTAAGCGGAACAAAGAATTGAAGGTTTTAAATAAGATCAAGTATATACAGGAATCTCGCCATTTACGCGGTCTCCATATAGGTATGCGAATTCAGTTTAACACGGTTGAATTTTTTTTAAATAATCAACTAAGCAGCAGATGGCGCCACATGCATATATTTAAATTTTTTAAAGGTAAAACATGAAGTAACTTAACTTTACATGCATTATACAGTGTGATTGAATAATAGGGGCCATTTGCTATTTTCTTCTACAGTTTAAATGTTGGGAGCAAATTTAAATACCATTTTTTGGTATAAAAGGTCCATATTTTATTTTTAGTTTCACCGAAAGCAACATTATCAACCTGTATTGTATACATTCTTTCCGTTTTCGTGGTTCACTGTTGGGGTCTCAAAAACTATAAGAGATATGAAGTCGGTTAAATTAGGGTAAAGTTGCCCATTTTAAAAATATATTTGTTTTTCCCTAAAAAATCATAGGTCACTAGATAAATGCAAAAATTCAAATTCTGCTGGTTTTTTTACTTGTAAATATGAAATAATATGGAATTTTAGTTGCACTTCTTTAGGATACCATTTTATTTCATTTCGAACAACGAAGCTAAAATTTTTTTAAAACGGTTTGAGTTTGAATTATGAGGTCAAAGTTATGATTTTTAATGGACGCCATAGAAAGTTGTTGAAAAAGAATTTTTTTTAACTCTCCAAGAATTTATAACTTATTGATGTTCGTTTGTTTCAAATAGCAAATATGCAACAATGGGGTCATTTCAAAAATAATAATTGTCGATTTTTTTTATAAAATCATGAAATCCATCTCATTTAATTAAAATAGTAATAGAAAATAATTTGAAATATGCGACTTTTCATTCATAAATTTGCTAATAAACTTTAGCGCTTTTAAACATGGACTAAATTTGTGACGACACAAATTCATACTCACACAAAGACAATTCTCTCTCACACACACGCTTCACAACATGAAACAGTAACCTAACCTAAAAGTGTGACAGCTGACAGCAAAATATACAAGAGAGAAGATTATTATTACTTTCTATTTCTTTAAAAGTACTAGTGAAGTATAAGGTATGTAAATAAACCATTTATTTAAATAAATATCAAACCAAATAATCATAGTTCTAAATTAAACCGGTAGAGCTCGGCTGTCGTATCCGTGAATATGTGTCGTCAGCCGTTGAAATATTTGAATAAAACGCAACTTTTAAATAATCATATCTCTGATTCTAAAGACTTGTAAGGTGTAAAACATACATATACATGTTTAATTTGACCTATTTTTTCAAGAAAAAAATATATCAGAAAATGTGAAATGACCCCATTATTAATTTAAAGGGTAAAAACAATGATTAAAATTTAAAAAATATGGCTTTATCTTTAACTCTATATAAATAGAACACAGAATATGAAATATAAGTTGATTAATAAAACTGAAAATCAATACCTTTTTTATTTGTACCTCAGCGAAAAAAATTGACGTAACATACAGGTGACACTAAAAACGGGTCACTCAAAATAACGTTTTTATTTATAATTATTTTTTAATTATCTTGATATATTTGTAAACTAGGCTTAGGGGCTCACAAATCATGGTATTTGACATAATGATAGCGCTTCCGATTTAACCGGAAGTTACATTAACTTCTCTATTTCTAATGGGACATCCTAAATATTTTTATGGAATCTACGTAAAATTACAAATTCAAAGATGTTTGAAGTAATTTTTTATTGAAGAAATAAATGACAAAAAAATATAAGAGAGGATAATGAATAATTAACCTGGTAAGTCATGTCAAGTAGTGATAATTTTTTTGTAACAAAATATATAATCTTACAAAAATAACTTACTATTTAAACAATTAACTTACATATTACTCAATATTATCTCAACTGTTTTCACCGCCTGCCAGATCTTATGGCTTAGCAGGTTAATTATTCAAAAGTTTCTATTACGTTTGTGTAATTTATTTTTTTTAATAAAAATGCACTTGAAGCATATCGTTGAATTTAAAATTTTACGTAGATTCCAAATATATAAAATATTTAGGCAGTTCCATTTGGAATATGAAAGTTAATTGATAAAATGTAATAACGGATTTCCCGGCGGCGATTATGAGGAATTATATTGTTATTCCATAAAGTAGTTAATTTAAGTTTCAGATATTTCGTTACATGTTTTGTAACTTCATCAAGGAATACTAAAATGTACAATAAATTTGTACAAAGGTAAGTTGCATGCATGAATAGATTTGTGTTACTTGCAAATAGTTCTAAGTGTTATCGTCACTTGGCAAAAAATTAGATAACATAAACATTCAACTGTTTAAATATTATCTTATACTAATTTACATGTTATTCAAAATATTAAATAAAGTACTGCGTTACTTCTTCATAACATGAAAGTTATATACTATGATTTGTGAGCTCCTAAGCCTTGTTTACAAATTTATAAAGAAAATAAAAAATAATTAAAAATAATAGTCATTTTAAGTGGCCCGTTTTCAGTGTCGCCCTGTATACTTGTATTATGATTTTAGGGTATCCAAATACTTCAAGCAATTGCTGTGAGAAGACTAAATTATACTTTTTCTAACTTCTCCAAGTAATCAACAGAATGACAAATAATTGCTTAATCTACGTTGATAACAAATTAAATAAGTTTCTCTAATTGAGTTATCTACTTTCGTAACTTATTGTGAGTTGTTTATTTTCGTACTAGAATTTCAGAACTGTTCTAGACTTTCAGTTTACTATTCAATTTTGCACAATAATTTCAGAATAATTTATAAGTAAGACAGAAGTTGTTATTAAATTGTCTTTATATGAATGTCAATAAAAATATAATTGAAAGAGGAAAACAATTATCTGTTGTTACATAAACCGAAAGTAGTTAATGTCATGCTACACATGGTACTTATAAATGCCTGTTTGTTTATGCAGAATATTATATTTACAGTATGTACAGTCATTCAAAAAAGTCTCCGTACGACAGTAGTTTTAATGTATTTTAGGAAAAATAGCAGTCTAAAACCCAATATATTTCATTTCCTTTTAATCCAAAATGAAACGCAGTATATTACGTTATTATAAATATAAAATAAAGAAATAATTTATTTAATTTATTTATATTATGGGGTAAACATTGAAAGTATTCATAATTTCATGATAAAAAAGTCTCCGTACGATAACCAAAACATTTAAATAATAAACCATTTATTTATGTTACATAAAGAAATATAATATTTGGAGGGTTTACCTTTGGTTCTTTGAATGTCTAGGGGCTATAGCTCCTCAGCGGGAGTACAAAAATTAGTAATTATTGCAACAATGGATAGCAAAGGTTTCCTCGACATTTTAAAAGCAAATTTTAAACAATGTGCCGAAAAATTCGACAAATAATTCGCCCTATAAGAAAATGCGTACTGTATAATACTAAAAATATGCTTAATCATCCCTCACAGTCTCCGCACTTTAATCAGATTGAGAAAGTGCGGAAAATTCTTAAAATAAATACGAATATAAAGCAAAAAAGAATTTAAAATTAATTACAAGTAAAATGGCAGAATATAATGCCATAGGTGACCAAAAATTTTGTAGATTCAATGACTCATCGCTTAGTTACTGGTGGAAGAACCAAAGGTAAACCCTCCAAATATTATATTTTTTTATGTAACATAAATAAATGGTTTATTATGTTTTGGTTATCGTACGGAGACTTTTTTGTCATGAAATTATGAATACTTTCAATGTTTACCCCATAATATAAATAAATTAAATAAATTATTTGTTTATTTTCTATTTATAATAACGTAATATACTGCGTTTCATTTTGGATTAAAAGGAAATGAAATATATTGGGTTTTAGACTGCTATTTTTCCTAAAATACATTAAAACTACTGTCGTACGGAGACTTTTTTGAATGACTGTAGTTTCAATTATGTTGAGATTTTATTTTGCAAGAGCCCGCGGTAAAGTCTTATATACAGTCCGTGACAGCAAAGAAAGCTGGTGCGGTAAGGGAGAGTACACCACGTACTGTGGTCCACCAATCACTAATGTATGAAGAAATTTGATACCCTCCATAATGTTTTAGATTAATCTGTTTCCTAAATTATTTAATTGAAATTGTAAAAACATCTAATTCTATCGTATATTTATTTAATTGGAAGGAAAATGTTTAAATGCTATAAATAGTCTACCTATATATTTGAAAATAATAAATGCAATAGATAATAAAAACTTGTTCTTGTGGACTGTATAGTGGTGCATGTAAGTGAATAATAAAGTTCCTTGTTTATTGCATATTTTGAAATTATATCAGTCTGCACTCCTTGGTAAATATTTTGTATCTCTTAAGCTCAGGGGAAATTCATCCTAGATTTTAGAAGATACGACTACACATGTTAATGTCAAAGTTTAAACCACTAGACAATGTATAACACGGAACAGGTGTGTAGTGTACAGAGATATGGAATATATTTCACAATTTTAATTATGATACACAAATTTTATTTGTTATTTAAATATTTATACATTTATATTTATTTATTTATTTATTTATTTATTTAACATACACTACTCAACAGATAAATCCAATTACAGAGCAGGATAAAAAGCATCACATAAAAAATCTTATATAATAAAGAAAACATAACATTTAAATACGATGCAAACATACAAAAATACAAAAAAGTGAAAAAGCATTACATTACAGAAAGTAAATAACAATAATAATAATTAAGAGACTACTATACAATAAAAGAATGAAATTTTTTTGGAGAGTATTGGAAAACATCAACATCACTAAATTTAAGTTGATAGATTAAACACATCTGGTAAATAGGCGATTTATAAAAAACGTTAGTACGGGCAGAAGGTAAATAAAATGTTTGAGAACTTCTAGTGAACACAGAAGGAGTATGAAAATTAATAAGTGAAACACATTGAGGGTCATCAACTGTCCCGTGAATTAATTTAGACAAATAGTGAACGCATATAACTTGTCTACGATGCAGTAAACTACGAACATTGAACATATTAAGCAAGTGATCGTAAGACACTGATCTATCAGGATAAGTAGTATTGAGTTTAAAATATAAGAATCTGAGAAACTTTCTTTGCACTTTTTCCAAAAGATCCTGATGTACTTCATAAAATGGGTTCCAGATTATGCAAGCATATTCAATTTTAGAGCGTACGAAAGAGTTATAGAGTGTTACCAAACAAGAAAGATTTACAAGTTGTCTTGAATTTCTAATTATAAAACCAAGTAATTTTAATGCGCTTTTAAAAAGTTGTTGAATATGATTAGTAAAAGCAAATTTTTTATCAAATGTTACACCAAGATCCACAATTTGATCTATACTTGATAAAGTGGCATTGTTTATTACATAATTAAACTGGATAGGAAATAATTTTCTAGAAAATGAAACTACCTTGCACTTACTAATATTTAAATGCAAATTGTTCTGTAAACACCATTGATACAAATTGTCAAGATCTTGCTGAAGAAAAGTGCAGTCAGTGTACGAATTGACAGAATAAAATATTTTTAGATCATCAGCGAAAAGCAAACTTTCACAATTTAATACATTAGTTATATCGTTCACAAATAATAAAAATAATAAAGGACCCAGATTAGATCCTTGGGGTACACCGGAAGTTGCGATGAAAGTGGAGGATTTATTGTCAAGAAATTGGACAAAGAGTTGTCTGTTAAGAAGGTATGATGATAGAAGAGAAATGAGAGGTTGAGAAAGAGAGAAGGTATGAAGTTTGCGAATTAAGACACTGTGATCTATCCTGTCGAAAGCCTTAGCAAAATCTGTGTAGATACAATCGACCTGTCCCCTACTATCCAGAACTCGTGAAACATAGTGCGAAAAATACATTAGATTACTTACTGTTGATCTATTACGCATGAAGCCATGCTGTGCTGGCGAAATATAATTTCTAACATTATTATAAATAGAGTGGTAGATAATTTTTTCAAAAATTTTGCTAAAATTTGAGAGTAGGGAGATAGGTCGATAGTTCATAATATCCGTTGAATTACCACATTTAAAAATCGGAACAATTTTAGTTATTTTCCATCTATCGGGAAAAACACTGGTATTTAAACAAAGATTAAATATATGAAATAAGGCTTTCGACAGAGGATATGCGCAGTCTTTAATGATTAGGGCTGGAACAAGATCTGAGCCACACGTAAGGTTGGATTTGAGTTGCTTAATAGAGTGTTCAATATCGTCTATAGATATGTGATTAATATTAATAGAATTATTAGATACAGAATGAAGTTGGTCTGAAGGAGAATTAGCTGCCGTTGAAGATGTAGTGAAAACAGATTTGAAAAATGTAGCAAACGAATCAGCTATTTCACCAGATGAAGTTAATTCAGTGCCGTTAAAGTACATCGTTTTAGGAAAAGTAGATGTTTTCCGTTTAGAGTTAATAAAATTCCAAAATTTACTAGGGTCTTCTTTAATTGTAGACTCACAATTTTTAATATAGTTATTGTAAACTAATTTAATTTCCAACTTTAATTTATTTCTTAATTTGATGTAGCTGTTACAATAATGTTGGTTATTAGGGAAATTATTATGAAGCTTTCTGTAATGTTCTTTCATACGAATGGTCTGGATTATATCGCGCGTGAACCAAATTGGATACTGATTTCTACAGGTAACTTTGCGTGGAACACATTCGTCAAACATAGCATAAAGAGAATTATAAAAATAATTACAAGCATCATTAACATTATTATATTGCTTCAGTGTATCCCAATCAAAGTCAGCTATGAGATTATATAATTTATTAAAATCAGTCTTTCTAAAATTATAAGTGAAACATCGTTTTTTACTTAAAAAATTTCTAGAGCTGTTGCTGAGAGTTGTCATATCGATTTCAGTAACTAAAACGGGGTGGTGATCATATTCAATATTAAATAAAAATTCATCGCTATGTCTGACAGTACAAGTGGTATTCGAGACAACAACATCTAAGATTCTGTTATTTTTGTTGAGTACTGAATTAAATTGATTTGCATTGAAAAAATCTACAAAGCTATTAAATGCAACAACTTTTTGGGAAGGTGTCTCGGAAACCAAATCAGGTAAATTAAAGTCACCAAAAATAACAAAATTGTCAGTTTGTAGAAAATTAAGGCAATCAAAAAATTCAAAGATTGCATTATAAGATGAAATATCTAAAGCCGGCGGAATATACGCAACGAAAACATAATAAGCGATATTATTTAATAAAATTTTTGCACAAATAATATCGACATTGATAGGAAGAATATTTGTAAAGTCACTAAGATCAACGGAACATGATGAAAATTTATTATTAATCATTAGTAATACTCCGCCACCGCGGTTAAGATTGCACAATTTGAATTTTCTGTCGCTGCGATGAATTGAAAAACAATCAGTATGTAATTCTGAGTTTAATACACTATCAGTGAGCCAAGTTTCTGTGAAAGCTAAGATATCATAATCAATTATGGGAGTAATGGCTTGAAGAATATGTAACTTAGAATTCATACCTTGAACATTTTGATAATAACAATTTAATTTTTTTATCAAGCTGTATGACTTAGTGACAGACTGTGATTGCTATTCAGAACCAAGGATACTTTTCTTAAACCGTTTTAAGGTTTCTTTAAAAACATGACACTCACGATCCCAAGCGCAATGAGCAGTATTTACAGAGGTTTTGTGAGACTCGTTAAATTTAATACAATTTACGCATTTGAACTCATCAGCTTTACAATCTTTGTATGAATGATTCTCGGAACATTTGGGACAATGAGGTACTGTTTTGGTACAATTTTTTGCTAAATGGTGAAAACCACAACATTTGAAGCATCTACGTAACTCTATAGCATCATACACAGAGCAGCAATCATAGCCTACAATGACTTCACCTCTAGTTAGTAAATTGTGGTAGGAATTATTATCTACTTGTATTACAGCTTGATAAATATTGTTTTTATTTTTAGTAGAAAATATATCTAAAATTTGACATTTAAAACCATTTTGAAAACATGATTTATTTTGTTCGGTCAAAAGTTCATACATTTCATCCTTATTTAATTTTTCAGACATTCCAACAATTTTGACTCGGGCATGAAGATTGGATAATTGTTTTATTTCATATTTGTTCTTAAGATTTTCATTAACTAGTTTTTTTAAATTATCTGAGTGTTCGGAATCCTTGCAACTAATTAAAACTGCACCGTTATTTAAAGATTTCACATTACTGACAGAGATTTTAGCGGACACAGGATGGGCAGTTTTGAATATGTCGGCTTTAGTTGCTGTCGTGGATTGGTCACTATTTAAGGGCCTAAGAATGACTGGAGGCGGTACCTTTGGTTGATTCACTGTAGCTGCATATGTACGAATGGAACTGCTGGACGTTGATGGCGAATTTTGAATAACACATGTTTTAAGCTCAGTTACAGATGACTCAACAAGATTTTTTAATTCATTTTTAGTGGCAGTTAAGGACTGGTTAATTAATTCAAGTAAACTAGTTTGAATTTTTTCAAAGTGGCAATTAAACGCTTCAGGTGTTACTAGAGTTGACACTTTGGATATATTTGAATTAATGTCTTTAATTGAGGACTCAAAATCTTTAACTTTAGTATTGTCCACAATTCTACAATTTATTTTACACAGTGGACAAAGATAATAAAAGTTATTCGAAGTACTAAAAAAGTTAAATTTGTCGTCGGTTAAATCAATACATATTGAATGGAACCACTGCTTACATGAACCTTCGCATGGGATAAAGTTATCACATTTAGCACCTCTTTTTAATTTACACTTTGCACAATCGACAGGCATTTTGAAGTGTCATTAGTTAGCTGTGGATAATTTAAAAACACCAACTTTTTATATTCACTGGTTTATTTGCGAATTTAACAAACAGCTGAAAGAGTTCGTTGAACGTTGACAATTATTAGCGTCAGGTAATATCTCGTACACAAAATTTTATAGAATCGCAAGATGCAGAATTGATGAAAAAACGAACTTTAATACACTTTTTTATTGAAATAAGAGCACACAGATAAGATGGCTGGGCGATTTTTATATATTTCAATAGAAGAAACAACTTTACACGTGATGGTGTTAAACACGATAAAATACACTTTAAATAAACCACTCGAAAAAATAAAACAATAGGAACCACATGGACTACGATGCACACCTATTGACAAAATTTCAGTTAAATTTAGCTACATTATACAGAATGAACAAGTATCCATGAAATATGTGTTACTTCAAATATTATCTATTCCGTAAAACAGAATGGGGAGACTTTATACAAATTATTAAAGAGCATAAAATTGTGATTTTTTTAATGCCAAAATTTTCGCTTTACATCTTTGGTAACCGAGTAAAGATAATTTAATGCCATGTTAAAAAAAGATCTAGTACGTGATTATATCAAAAATACAGAACGCAGCTTAAACGTTAATGAAAAGTATTTAAATTAAAACTACGGCTTTAAAAAGTATTTAGGACGAACTGTTATAAATAGGAGCTCGTATGTTTATTGATAAAATGTTATGAAAATTCCCTGAATGAAATACCTTCAGAAGTTCTCGTAATTTTAGATTAAATCAAACAGCAAGAATAAAGATAACTAGCATAGTTAATAGGAAGATAATTGGAATTAGCTCACGTCTTGCTAGTGCTAGTACACATACTAGGTACAAACTTCACCGTTGGCAAACTATTTTAACTATCAAAATATTCGTTAGCAAATGTTCAAATTTCACGAGTAGGTAACGGTAACTCAATTGTTTAAATTTCTTCAGACAGATTTAATTGAAAGCAACAAATCCTGTTGTATACCATTCAATAGTTGTTTATGTATCAAAGCACTGAAGTTTTATTTTTTATGAGGGCCGAGAAAAAAATGAGTGATATAAAGGAATTTTAGTGCCGAGGTGCATATTAAATTTTATTTTAAATCGAAATATGGTGAAAATAAAAGGAATATTTATTTTATAGGTTACGTTTAAATATAATCTGTCAGTCTGACATTTATTGTTGTTAACATAGAACATTGAAGTTATCGTAAAGAACATTCAAAATTATGTGTTTTATCTTAAACTTTTTCTTCAGAATTATTTAATTCATTATTCTTGTACATAATTTTGTCATCTTACGTACAAATTTATTATTACACATCGTACATCTGCCCAAATTATCATAAGGTTGGCAACTCTGCAATTGCATGAACTCGTCGTTTAATAAATTGCTTTAGTGCCGATTTCTGGACTTTTAATGATGATATTTCTGCTCTGTAGTGACGATTTCAAATAAAAGTATTTTATATTGAAAATTATGATCATTTGATGATATATTAAAAATGCATCATATTTCAATCAAAGTGTTTTTATTTCTTTATTTCCACCAGGAGTTTTGGAATTGGATTCAACTGCAAATTTTCCCCATATTTCATTCTCCGATTTTTCTGTTTCCAATTATTTGCGTTTTTTGCTTTATTTTCTTTTATTTTGATGTATTTAATATAAGTATCCATTACATTGTATTCTTATTTGTGATAAACTAAATTTAGCTGTTCTATTTCTTCTATTAATTTTATGACACAAAGACAGAGACGTCAAATGTCAAAGACATATATTTATTTTTCGTTTTCAATTCATATAAATGGCCTTACTGGATCAAGGAAAAATTAAATATATGAAGAAATAATTTGTGAAAAATTCATGGACACCATTATGACTTTTTGATACCACGAATTGCTTCAAAATTAAACGAACTTTCATTTAAAAATATTTAAAAAATTTGGTTTATGAGCCTATTAAACTATCTCTGTCAAGCTTACTTTATGATTTGTCAACAGCGTAAATGTAAGGTACCTAATAGCTGAAAGACAGAATATTTCACATAGATCTACGTAATAAATTTATTCAGCTAGTAAAAGATTATCTGTCAAATACTTATAAAATAGTTTATTAAGAGTTGGAAATTACGACCCTAATTAATTTTTTTTTTTTTTGTATTGGTGCGTATATGTGCCGGTCGAACCTAAAACATATCACTGGGTTACCGCAATATTAACAGAAGTAACAAAACTGCAATTGAGCTATATGTGAGTTTTCAAAGAGCATTCATTGAAAACAACATTAAATATTTCTTAACTTGTATATTATTCAAAAGCAGATATTGTGCATTTCAAGATTCCACTTTTAAGATTATATCCAGGTAGATATAAATCACTGCACCACTTTATATTTCATTCAAAAAGCTACTATATGCAGATATAGTAGGAAGGCATTGTAACGGGAAAAGTGGTTTGTTAAATGTAAATTAATTTAATTATCGTTATCGATGAAAATTTATAGAGAAGGATTTGTTTGAAGTTAGTGAAAATTACTTTCGATTAAATAATTCATTCGTGGATCAAACAGCAAGGTAGATACACAATTTAACATTCAAGCATTTTTAATTTCTATCATTATATCTTTCTATGTAATGGGGTATTCCACTCAATTTTTTTTATTATTTTAAATAAAACTTCATTCAGTTTTGAAGCAATTCATAGTATTAAAAAATCTTAATTGTTCTTAGTTTAAGAATATTTTATTTTCGAGAAATCAGTGTAACGTCACATTTCCTCTATACTTGTCTTTCTCACACACACTGCCCTGAGTAAGCTGCGAGAGAAAGATAACAATTGTATGACGTCAATTTTCCCTTTTAGCAAATATGAAATATCTCGTAAAGTAATTATTTAAAAAATGTTTTCATTGTTTTAACTATTATTTATTGAGCCATACTTTATGTTAAATTGAAATTTTCTTAATTTTTTTGTTATGGTGGAATACCCCATTTTGTTGGTATTTTTTTGTAAGTATTCATCACCAAAATAGTTCCAGTTTCAAAAATTCTTATTGTATATTAATATGTTGAAATACCTATTGTTAAATTATAGAATATTTATAAATACATAAATTCTTAAATGAAAAGTGTAAAAATGTTACTGTGTTGTCATAGGACGAACACTTGACAACTTTATGTGTGTCTTTATCTTATTGGTTAAATTAATTTGCTGTTGTTCTAATGAAGGTCGTACAATACTGGTTAGATCATTCGTTTCATTTCATTGTTATTACAAAAATTTATTTTACTTTGTGTTAATATAACGCTCTTTAATTTAAATAATAAAAAAAAAAACACATGGTTTTTGATAAATGGTCCTGTGGCCTGTTTTAGTGATCATTTTACTTGCATATTTATTGTGTAAGATTAAGTTGATCATAACAATCAATCATATCATTTGGGGTAGCGGGACTATGTAAACGATTTTGATTCGGGCGGTTCAGATTCTATTCAGACTGACGTCATACTTCAAATCTGAAAATTATTCTCAATTTGAAAGCACAAAAGTGATTCTAGAAGGGCTTTCTTCACGATAGTTTTGAAAGCCCTGAGGTGACGCCTGAGGCGTCTTTTGTCGATACATTGGTTTGAAACTATATCGTAGTGTTTTAAACCATTATGTTTTGGCGACGCAACGATGACGTCAGAAACGAAATTGATTGAAACAGTTTCGAAATATTTCGTAGTAGACGATCTTTTAAATCATTACATATTACTTCAAAAATTAATAGTTCTGGATGCTCCATTATTATTTGAGAAAATGAAACCTTTGTATGTACAAATAAATATTAAAATATAAAAATATAGATTTTATTTGTTAGAAAATAATAATTGAGAAAGCCAAGGAACCAATTTATTTTAATCATAGTGTATTGAATAATTTTTAGGTACACCACAAATTTAAACTTAGTCAAACGGCCAATTTACATTTGACAGTTTGAAATTTATCCATCAAAATACAGTATTTTAGCGATACCCACATGTATGACGTCATATACGAAATAGTTATGAAAACATAATGAAACTGGGTCAACGCCAAAAAACGCCTCTGGTAAACGCTTCAAATGGTAGCTACAGATATAAATTACCATTACAGAAATCTGCGAATAGAACCAGACTGGCGCACCTAGGAAAAGGTAATACGTGGTGAAGATTTATTTTTTATATTTATTTATATCATTTCATTAATTGCGTTGTATGTCAAACAAAAATATACCGGTTTATTATTTTTTAATAAAGGTAATCAAAACTAGTATCAAAAATTAGTGAAATAGCATATTTATTAGTGATGGAACGGATCGCTCTTTGGCCGGATTACCGGATCCTGGAATTCCGGCCTCTTATTTAGCCGGATCACCGAAATTCCGGCAGCCGAATCGTTCGTAATTTGTCGGTAAAAATCGTAACGGCTTCGGTCCCTTTGCAGCCATTAATAAACAGAAAATCGGATCCAATTTTATGGTGGAAGGATCATGCCCCGCTTTATCCGAAATTAAGTTTAATTGTTCAATTATATTTATTTAGTCCTGCAAGTTCTGTGTATAGCGAGAGAACTTTCTCGGATATAGGCCAAATACAGGGTACCCATTTTATAATTTCCCGCCTTAAAGTTTAAAAATAGGCAACCCATGTTACATTTCATAAGTGACTTGGATTTTAAAATTTTGTTTTGCTCTTATACCTACTGTGATTATTCGATTTAAAGTACTAATATTTACCAAGTGGCTTATGAAATGTATTCTGTTTTGCTTATTTTTAAACTTTAAAGCGAGAACTTATAAAATGGGCACTCTGTATATGAAGATAGAAGATCTCAAATTACACCAGCTAATGCGCAGAAATTATTATTCATCCACCATAAACTAGAACAATGTTATTTTGAATATTATTTTTTTTGTATATGTTTTTAATTGTTTAAAATTGATATAACTGTTAATTTTGTATGTCACTTTGTGTGCTTTATTATGTTTTATTTCAATTAATATGATAAATATGTTTTAGTTACCTACATATAATAAAATAAAATGAATAAATAATATTCCAATATAGATAATATTTAATAAAATGATCCGGCTGAATTTTCTATACGATCCGGCCGGAACCGGGATTCCGGCCAAGAGGCTGGATCGGCCGAATTCGGTATCAAAGCCGGATTCTCGTTTCATCACTAATATTTATGATCATAAACAATATGCAGAAAACCTTAAAATATAATATATAATTAGCAAACCCGAACTATTTAGATAATAATGAAATATTTTTCATGTTAAACAAATACTCGCAAACTATAATACAATATACAGCAACATAAATTTTGCATTAAACACATTTTCATAAAATAATAAACATATATGCCTTCGCTGGAGAATAAATTTTTTGAGCGAGCTAGTAAAATTTTAATGGTTCTCTAATCTGAAACGGAATCAATATGTACTCATACTCATAGATTTTTCTTTTTAGCTTGGAATATCAGTATCTGCATTTTTAATCTTTCATATTTTCAGTCTCAGTGGCAAACGGAATATGTGAGATACAAAAATTAATTCATACGCGCTTGCAATATTTTAAAATCAGGTCAAAATGTTTCTATCTCCATGATACGATACTTCTCTGTATATAAATTTTTATTATTTAATTAAATATATTTTGCTGCTATGAGCAATAAGAAGAATTCAAAATTTAAACGTAGATAATTTCAATAAATAAAATCAATACAAAAAATATTTAATGTGAGTTTGTATCTAGGGTAAATACGCGTGTCACACGGGTAAAAAGTTTTTTTTTTCAAATATCTGCCCCGTTAAACTTTATGTAGTTCTTAGTTCTTTTTAAGAAGAGTTTTAGATAATTCTCATTTTTTTTATTTCTACTTCTGATGATCGAGCAAATAAAGATATTGCACAAATAAATTATTTAGTAATTTAGTGGAAAATAAAATTTGCCAAAATTAAGTTGCAAAAGTTAAGTTATAGAGAATTTTCGAATCAAGATTTATTATGTGACAGGTTTGACCGATTTTTAGTAAGCCTGAAATTAATTTAATCTCTCAGTAATTAGTTTGACGGCTTTGGTAGTTATGTCACCAGAAATTAATTGGACAATTTTGATTCTCGGAAATAGGTTTGAAAATATTTTAAAAGAAGATTAGCTGGCAGCTTTTATGAAGTGTAAAGAAAGAATGGTGAAGTATATTATTGTTTAAGGGAACTACTTTGAACATATATTAATAAATAAATATATCATCACGGCATATTACCCATTATTAGGAGTGTCAGAATCTACAACACATGTAGACATGTAGTGATGACGATATATTTTACCGTGTGGGCGCTTACCAGGCGTCACCTCACGGGCACTCAAAGCTGGTGTGGAGAGTGCACCACGGGGATATCTTTTGTGCGATTAAAAGTCTACACTGGCCGGGATCGAATCCGGGTCTCCAGAATTGCAACCACACACTATACGCACATATACGCATATATACTATACTTCTGTATGTCCTTTATTATCAATAATTCTAGCGTAATTTTAGTATTTTATTGCAGGGGAAGTTTATCAGAAATTTTACGTGCATTTTTCTGGGATAATATGCAGTGCAACTGTCTTTTTACAATACGGGGTGATCAGGAGAGAATAGAGAGTTATTGCAACTTCTATGATGAAAGAACGTAAACGTTAACCTTATGTAGAAAACACTTTATTTTAGAAATAAAGGACTTTCAATTTCAATGTTTACCGCATTTAATTAATGTATTCACGCTAACGTTAACGCTAAAAGCAACACAAACGAAGTTACATCCACACTTTTCACCGAAACATAACCTCAAAAGATACAGAACGTGTGACGTTAAACGCTCGCTATTTCACTGCACATAACGTGTCTCCTTAT
Organism: Ophonus ardosiacus; assembly: GCA_943142095.1. NCBI lineage: Eukaryota > Metazoa > Arthropoda > Insecta > Coleoptera > Carabidae > Ophonus > Ophonus ardosiacus. The sequence continues at coordinate 41,617,351 of OW964833.1, read as the reverse complement.
TCATATAACGTGAACCTTATTAGTACGCATGCGCACTCGAGCTGTCACATGACTTTAAAGTGCACGTTATTTTTGCGTTGAAGCTGCAATAACTCTCTAATGAACCAGTAATTATTTCCGTTATTAAGGGAGGGAGCGATTATCTTGATATAAGCAAATTTGCTATGGGCAATATGGACAAAAATAGGTATCAAGAAGAGGTCTGTTGCTTCCGGTTCCAGAGTATGTGACACCAACTCTGAAATTTCAAATAAAATATATTAATTTCCAATTTTTCCATTCTGAAATCAGTCGATCATCGTAATCAACCATTAAAATATATTATATATTTTTTTATATTTTTGAAACACACAAGTTGTTCGTTTAATAACGGAGATAGCCGCCTCGGTGGTCGAGCGGTTACAGGTAGAGCTCAAGCGACCTTCACCGCTCGGCTCTTGATGTCGTGGGTTCGATTCCCACCAGGGGCTTGGATGTTTGTGTATGCCCTACATTATAACTTCGAAATAATAAATTGTCATTGGCCAATCGGCACCATACCGAAGGCCAGGAGGGTAGAAAAAATAAATAAATAACAGAGATATTTGCTGGTTCTTCTCGCATGATCATCCTGAATATTGATAACATGATAAAGAATAATATTATTATTATTATAAAATAATTTAATCAACAAAGTTAGTTACAAAAAACCAGATTTATTTAAAAGGCAGTGGATCCGGTCCCGGCAATCGGGATTTAACAATACACCTAAATGTTCCGGAAGCCGACGAACAGCTTACTTAGTTTGTATATTTCTCTAAAAACAACGACAATAATCTAACCTAACGCACAAAACTATGCTCAAGTTTTCCAAGCGTGCGTTAGGTTAGAGAAATATGCCATTTCTGTCGCCACAAATGAAACATCATAACTGAAGTCGGGATCAGACAACGGTCCCTTTGTCAGAACGCGAGGCACGCCGGTATTGAAAAGAATATAAACATTTTTGTACCAAACTTATACCTATTCGACTCGAAAAGCGAAAAAAGGTACTATATTGCATTTATGTTTTCTATAGGAGTATAGTAAATAATTCCGTGGAAATTTGAAATTGGCAACTCTGAATATATCAATTAAATTTCTCGGAAATACATCAGCTGTTTTCGTCAGTTTATAATTACTTGTTGCTATAACGTATTACAGGGGTTTATTTCATAGTATTATAATAATTATACGGAGTAACAAAAAAAGCAGGAAAATAGTTTTTTAAGTTTTTTTTGAAACAAATTATAGTGGAAGTGTAAAGTGCGCATTAGTATTAAAAAAAAAACTGGTGCCGCCCCTTAAAACAATTTTTATTCTATCTACTTTTGGCAAAATTTTCAAAGCACAAAAGATCTTGAAAGTATAATAATTTCGGAGTAAAATGGTTTTTGCTCTGGAAAGTCTGTTCTCACTAATTTGTTTAATTTGTACGAGAATAACAATTGAAATAATTTCGATGAAGAAGTTTGAGATATCACACATAATTTTGAGTGTTCATTACGATTACGAGGGGCCTCGCAACATTGAATATTAGTTCATTTGTCTGACTGACAGCAACTGACACACATGTCAAAATAAACTATAAAAATGAATATTCCTTTCATTTTGACAAATTTTTGATTTCAAATAAAATTTGATATTGCACCTCGACAATAAAGTTTCTTTTCATCACTCATATGGTTCATTTTTTCGGTCCTACGGCCTCGGCAAGTAAATTCCACATTCGTGATAAAAAAAAGTACCTACTTTGATACATAAATAACTAAAAAAAAACGTATAATTTTTCTGCCATATCCCATATAGAAAATATAAACAAATATATTTGTAAATGTAAAATTTGAAAATAAATAATAAAATTTAAAAAGTTTAATAATGTTTCCATTTACTGAAAAGTACAATAATTATTCAAACAATTTATGCAGCTATATTTTTAAAATTACTTGTAAATTTAAATTATAAACAAAATTACATTCACAAACAATTAATATTTAATTTTCACTTTACAAATATTTATTTACGAGATTCAACATACAAATTTTGTTTCAGTAATGACAATTTTTATTTTATTTTATAAAGCTGACAATTATTGATTGGTAATTTTATTTAACTATGTATCGTTACATATTTGGATACATTCATAATTTAGTTATAGTTTAATAGTAATTAATAGATTTTCATCTTAATTTATAAAATAAAAGTAATATGCCCGCTGTTATTATAAATAAGTAATTAGATTACATTAAAAGAAATAACGTGTTTGTTTTAATATGTCTAATTTAATTATGCTAGTACTGCATTCGAATGAAAGCAATTTTTTCTGCTTAACGGAAGGAAAAATGTTGACATTATACAAGCATGGGTTGCGTATAAATATTTATAATACTCTGATTATAAAGTAAAATGTCTGGATTCGGAACTATTTAGCAAATTAATGAAAAAGTAAATATTTATGTTAGTATGCTCTTGAAGTGAATAAACCAACGTTTTTAATTTGATTGTATTAAATTTATTGTATATAAAGCCGCCCCCCCCCCCCCCCCCCCCGCCGTGTTACAATATAGGGAATACAATGTAATTTTTCATTTTGCTATACTTACTGACCTAATAAATTTAGAGAAAAGTTGTAAAAAAAAAAGTTGTTCAGAATTAAAAACTACACAATATGGGACTAAAATTAGTCAAAATTTCATTTTATTTTCCGAAAAAAATGCAAATTATAATTCGCAATTTATAGCAAAATTCAGAGTGCCATTGAATTACTGAAGTTTAATTTTTTATTTGACAGATCCCCTAATTCTACTCTTGTCAATAAATAATTTTATATAATTATTAAGAGTATAATTAAATACAAAAAGAAAGTACAAAATGATTCATGAATAGTATATTATTATAACATTCAAAATGAATAATAATAATAATAATAATAATAATAATTTTCGTAAAACAAAAAGAAATTGTGATTAGTTTTAGTGCCATATTGCGTAGTCTTTAATTCTAAACAACTTTTTTATTTCGAACTTTTTAAAAAATTAACTTCAATTGTTTTGTGCTTCCGACAAATATATCATAACCTCTAATAATGAGGGATTCCAGCTCAATCGAATTATAGGAAAATAGTAAAAAAATACGAATGTATATGCTGAATAAGGAATATTAATAAAAAATTAAATGGTATAATTGAGATATTTCGGAAATAAAGGTTTTTTTTTTGTTATAGCGCTTCGACACTAATATGAAAATATTTTGATTGGCGACCGAAAGACCGCCTATACATGCATTACAAATAGCGTGGTAGGAGGTGGGGATTACTACCAATGGAAGTTAAGAAATTAAAATTCGAAAGGAGGGGCTAACATTCCTGTACTGCAGTTTCCAAACAGTTTTTATTTTAACATAAATTTCTTGCATTAAACTTAATAATTTAAATACACCTGTAATTATAAAATATGTAGACTTATACAGTGTTATAATATTCATTTATTTTTATGTAAATATAACTTAAAATAGCATATATTTCAAGAACATTTAGGTCCATGATGAAAACATATAAATGTGACGTCACGTCAATCTTTTCAAAATTCGGGAGACCATAACTCGCTTCTTAATAGAATTTTTTCACCGGGTTTTCATCAATAGTCTTAGTTTTCCTAATATTTTCAGATGAAATTATATATATAAAAAAAAAAAATGGTGGAATCCCCCATTTCTATATTTGTACTTAAGATTCGTATTTTTTATAACATACTTTTTTTAATGACTAAGTGCTTTCATCGCAATTACAGGTTACTGTTTTGCATAATTATATTCTAGAATGTTTAGAATTTTTTTTATTCAACAAAACATTTTTACAACTCGATTTAATTTCGCCGTTCCTTGAAATTCGAATTATAGATGTACAAATATGGTAATATCATCATGAATAAACCCTAAGAAATTATAATTGTCATCTCGGTTTGATTTACAAAAAAGTGTTTTTAATCTTGAACAAATATATCGTATCTAATATTCACACAACACTCAAAATAAATTAAAATGACGTAAAATTGTCAGAGTATGTTAGTACCCTCCTAGTTGAAAAGACTACAGAGAGTATGCTCTAGAGTACAACTCCAAGTTTTTAAATGCAAGTGGAGTATGCTCTGCGGTTACAATGTATAATTTTGAAACGACTTGCACCATGCTGGATGCTCTGGAGTATAATAGTTTTGGAACGCACTCCGGTCATAAGTTTCTTTGTCTCCGATGATAGTTATTTGAATATAACCCAAAACATTGACACTTTTCTTGTATATATTATCACTAGAAAGAGAATTAAATTCTAAACATAATGTATTATATTGGGGAGTACATTTTCACATATTTACAATAAATTTTTCAAAAAAATCATGAGTCGAACAACGACATTCGTTTAGCGTAAAAGCAAAATAAGAAATTAATTTTATGCATATAATTTTAATATTCGCAGTAGGGCATTTTATAAATACTATAAACAAATATACTGGAAAAATGTTATTAAAAATTGATATAAATACATATATTGGTATGTCTTATAATGTTTTATATAATCTATAATTTGAAGATAAATATGAGTTGAATTTACGTAATTGATAATATTGAGCTATAGTATTCTTCACGTAAGAAAAGCATTGTGCAATAAAAAGTGTATGATACTCGACGTCATACGTAATTGAAGTACATTGTAAAAAATAATACGATTTTGTCGAAAAGTTATAGTAATTTTTTACTATAATATGTATCCAATAACAATGTAGACTTACATTTACATAGCTTATAATTCTATAAATTTGCTAATTCATCATTACAAATCTAAAAAAATTACTAGAACTGCTATGTAATATTCATATTACAATAAATATATGAAATTTTACAGTGATATCTTAATATTTCTATAACATTTTTGTCAAATTTTGTGAGAACTATGTAAAAACTCAATTCTTTTTATTTTAGTTTCTATTTTTACAGGAGCTATGAACAAATTCTAAATTTATTATAGTAAATTTAAAATACTATATGTATTTATTACAAGTTTAGAGGTAATTACTACAAATATTTGTGTTTTTACAATGATATATTTATATTTCTATGACAATTTTGTCAAATTTTATAAGTACTATGTAAAAACTCAATGCTTTTATTCTAGTATGTATTTTTACATGAAATAGGAGTAAATTCTAAATTTATTACAATAAAATAAAATACTATATGTTATTTACTACAAATTTATAGTTAATTACTAATATTATAGATTTACATGATTTTAGGTAGACTTAGCGGGATTGGACTTAGGCAGAGTAGAAAATTAGGCTCTAGGCCCGGGGAAAATAAAACATACACATGATCTATTACTACGTGAAATTTATTTAAAATATAATGAAAAATATGTACTTTTACTAAATTATGTTTTAAAAAAATTATGTATATTATTAATATGTAAATTTACTTAAAGCTTGTATCAAATTTTTTATGGAATTTACGTTTATGTAATTTTAAAAATGGTAGACAAAATTACATTTAACTGTAAATTTACTATAATTCACTTAGGCAATTTGGACGCCAATAACAATTATAGTAATTTTACAGAGAATTTTTTTACAGTGTATGTAGTTCTTTCTGACACACAGGATATAGAATATATTCATAACGCAACGTAGATATGCAGTAACGTTGGTCAGGTCTTGTCTGCATGTGCGTTTTTTTATACAGAAGATAATTTCCTACCTATAAATGAAACATTATTGCGAAGTTCCATTGTTATGTGAAGAATACTATAGCTTCAAAGCCGGATCCACATAGAAACGAACATTGTTGCCCAACAGTGATTGCTAACATGTTCGTTAACATTTGTTAGCATATGTAGAATGTTGGTACGTTCGTACATTGTTTAAATTTATACATAATTAGTATGAATTAATTTGTAAGCAAAGGCACTTAATACCCGTTGATGGTTTTATTAATGAGAAAATATAATTGGTTTTATGTGAGCCTTTAAAAAAGAGCAAATGATCAATTATAAGCAAATGATAACACCCCTATTTCCTGTTTCATTTGTGGTCGTAGAAAAATTAAAATGCTTTTGAATTCTCAAAACGGTATAATTTTTCAATAAAGGAAGACAATTTAATCCTAAATAAGCTTCCATATTTCAAATGTATTTGTATTCCAATTTATTTACGGATAGATATTCATTTTAATATAATTGAATTCTAACTTTAAAACGTGTATTAAATTTTTTAGCGTTTTACAATATTTTTGTACAAGTTGTAATAAATACGGGATACAATTTTTCGCAAATTTTATCGCGTGTAACAGATGAATGGAAAATAAAATTTTGACAGTTATCTAATCCTAAAAGTGACACATTGTACACACAACAGTTCAGTGAACACGGAGGCTTAAAATCTAAGCACATTATTGTTTCACGTATCATCACGTTTCCCCCCAATTTTTGATAAAGTAATCTCTTTAATACTCTGTAATTCTTTTTCCCAGTAGATATAGTCGTTATTGAAGTGCGAAGCGTAAGATTGATTTCACTACAACATTTTATTTTAAAAGTCGACTTCTAATATTCAAGAAATTTCCTTGAAGTAATCATTCATGTTTTGATGTCTTATTAAGTAAGCATTGAATTTTATATATTGATAATTTGCGTGATATCTATTCTGCTCTAATTAGTTATACTTTTTATAGATTTTTGTGAATTTAAACTGTGCTACGCAAATTTACTATAGCGTTCCTATATATATATATTACTTAATCAATAAAAATATTATAGAAATAAATTACAGCCTCTTTCATACAAGCTTTTCTTAATTTTGAGGTATTTCTGATTTGACAGCCACATGTCAATGGTGGCTGTCATTAGCTTAAAATTTTTATGTTCGAGCTTCATCGATAGCCTCGTGTATTGTAAAATTCTTTATTACTATTACGGACGTTTCGGGCTTAGGGAAAGCCCATCTTCAGCAATCGTTGACTATACAGTAATTATTAAATTTATTACAAAATTTTTAAAGTTGTATTAGACACGATGATCTATATGAACTACGTCGATAACAATTTTAAATACAGCATTTTAACAAGCTTCCGAATCAATTCGGGGTTAAATACTGAAGAGCAAAGCAGGAAGCATAATTCAACCCAACCAATGAAGTTGTACGTATGAAACTAGGTTCATATAGTTCATATAGGTTTATCGTGTCTAATACAACTTTAAAAATTTTGTAATAAATTTAATAGTTACTGAATATTCAACGATTGGTAAGAATTTTATACATTTTACTTTAATCCGCTTTTGTTAATCTTTTATGTATTAATAGCTGAAGATGGGCTTGCCTTAAGCTCGAAACGTCCGTAATAAAGAATTTTACAATACACGTGGACCATTTATGCCTTTTGTTTTCACCTTTAAACCATTCAACGCTTGGTCCTTTCACCCCTTCTACAATCTAATATTTTACTTAACCTGACACTCTAGTGAAAGTCAGTAATTAAAAAGGGAGGTAGGTAAAAAGCAAACGAAAATTTTAAAAAAATGTTAAATTTTACTTCAAATTACAAAAATTGACAAATATAAAGCACTATGCAATGCTTGTTTACAAATGTTATAAACACTGAAGGTCCCGTTTTTGTAAAAATATGTGCAATTAGTATACGTTTTTCTACCAGAATAATATAATTAGCAACCCAACAGAACTGGTGGTTTCCAGTCCAACAATTAATGACATCTATTAGTTACAACGTAAAATACTTCACTTCACTATTTCAATGAAAGGACATAGTACGCTACTTTCAATGGCTTATTCATATACAGGGTGTTTCACGGATATGGGACACCCCAATTATTTTCCTAATTATTAGGAACAGAAGAAAAAAAATTAAACCAGTGATTGTCAAGTTACAAACCAAAGTTATATTTTTTTAAATGGGATATTATACATTTTTTAGGCTCATTCGACAGAGTATTTTTTTCTGAATTCAACCATATAAATATTTTATGTGCTTACATAACAAAAACATTGAGAAAAATTTATTTGAAAATTAAATAAATTTTATTTAACATAACACAAAACAGTAGGCCATGAACAATAACAAAACAATTAACTTGTATTTAACTTCACAAATAATTTTCTAAACATAAATTATTTTCCTAACTACAGTTTCTGTTTTGTTATTGATCATGGCCTACTGTTTTGTGTTATGTTAAATAAAATTTATTTAATTTTCAAATGAATTTTTCTCAATATTTTTGTTAGTAAGCACATAAAATATTTATATGGTTGAATTCAGAAAAAAATACTTTTTCGAATGAGCCTAAAAAATGTATAATATTCCATTTAAAAAAATATAACTTTGGTTTGTAACTTGAGAACCACTGGTTTAATTTTTTTTTCTTCGATAAGTGAATGTCCCCCTTGACCTATTGCAACCTTTATTTGAATGATTTTCTTCTATTCTTAATAATAAAGAAAATAATCGGGATGTCCCATATCCGTGAAACACCCTGTATACTTTGTAAACTAACCAGTGATAGTAATATTTTTTTGTCTCTTTTAAGCAAAAATAAAATAAAATAATTATAGTCTACATGCGCATAGACAATACACAAATTTTAATCACGGGAACACTAGATTGTCTACGCGTAGACAATGGTGTATTTTACGTAGCATAGATTACAGGCACAACCCTGTTTTTTTTTTGTAAGCCGCAAACGTTTTCATTCGTTTGTAATCAAAGTAAAAAATGAGGGTGAAAGGTTGACGTCTTACTAATTCATTGAAGTGTGTATTTTTTGCGAACTCCTATGGAGGATTCCGCGATGCCGATGGAATGCAGATACCATCGTAAGGGCTGTAGAGCACTTTAAATTAAGTTGCCACGTCTAAATGATTACAGCAGAAAATTGATTGGCCCTCCATTCAGCCAGGAATTCGCAACTTCTCTTTTTCCTCAAGAAGGTTCAAGGTTTAAGAACATGAGACAAATTCTTCTCTAGCTCCCTAAATCGTCAATGTTGTCAAATTCACACCGGCTTTTATTCAGAAAATAATTTAAACAATATACCAGCACAAGGATCGTAAAACTTTTAGATTTATTTCGAAGTTAGTCGAGAGTAAAATGTTAAAACTTTATTCCGACAATACCGGGTGCCATACAATAGTTATTTATGCAACATGAGTACTCGTGAAAAGAAAAGTTAAATTGCTACGAATTGAAATAATATAGTTTTTATTTGAGTTTCATACAATATTTTTCGCCGGAATTATAAAAGTTTCAAGGAAGTATTTGACATTTATAATGACATAACCTCATGAATGTTCATTAATATTAATGCTATCATTTTACAATAGTAATCCCTAATAAATAAATTACAGCCTCTTTCATACAAGCTTTTCTTAATTTTGAGGTATTTCTGATTTGACAGCCACATGTCAATGGTGGCTGTCATTAGCTTAAAATTTTTATGTTCGAGCTTCATCGATAGCCTCGTGTATTGTAAAATTCTTTATTACTATTACGGACGTTTCGGGCTTAGGGAAAGCCCATCTTCAGCAATCGTTGACTATACAGTAATTATTAAATTTATTACAAAATTTTTAAAGTTGTATTAGACACGATGATCTATATGAACTACGTCGATAACAATTTTAAATACAGCATTTTAACAAGCTTCCGAATCAATTCGGGGTTAAATACTGAAGAGCAAAGCAGGAAGCATAATTCAACCCAACCAATGAAGTTGTACGTATGAAACTAGGTTCATATAGTTCATATAGGTTTATCGTGTCTAATACAACTTTAAAAATTTTGTAATAAATTTAATAGTTACTGAATATTCAACGATTGGTAAGAATTTTATACATTTTACTTTAATCCGCTTTTGTTAATCTTTTATGTATTAATAGCTGAAGATGGGCTTGCCTTAAGCTCGAAACGTCCGTAATAAAGAATTTTACAATACACGTGGACCATTTATGCCTTTTGTTTTCACCTTTAAACCATTCAACGCTTGGTCCTTTCACCCCTTCTACAATCTAATATTTTACTTAACCTGACACTCTAGTGAAAGTCAGTAATTAAAAAGGGAGGTAGGTAAAAAGCAAACGAAAATTTTAAAAAAATGTTAAATTTTACTTCAAATTACAAAAATTGACAAATATAAAGCACTATGCAATGCTTGTTTACAAATGTTATAAACACTGAAGGTCCCGTTTTTGTAAAAATATGTGCAATTAGTATACGTTTTTCTACCAGAATAATATAATTAGCAACCCAACAGAACTGGTGGTTTCCAGTCCAACAATTAATGACATCTATTAGTTACAACGTAAAATACTTCACTTCACTATTTCAATGAAAGGACATAGTACGCTACTTTCAATGGCTTATTCATATACAGGGTGTTTCACGGATATGGGACACCCCAATTATTTTCCTAATTATTAGGAACAGAAGAAAAAAAATTAAACCAGTGATTGTCAAGTTACAAACCAAAGTTATATTTTTTTAAATGGGATATTATACATTTTTTAGGCTCATTCGACAGAGTATTTTTTTCTGAATTCAACCATATAAATATTTTATGTGCTTACATAACAAAAACATTGAGAAAAATTTATTTGAAAATTAAATAAATTTTATTTAACATAACACAAAACAGTAGGCCATGAACAATAACAAAACAATTAACTTGTATTTAACTTCACAAATAATTTTCTAAACATAAATTATTTTCCTAACTACAGTTTCTGTTTTGTTATTGATCATGGCCTACTGTTTTGTGTTATGTTAAATAAAATTTATTTAATTTTCAAATGAATTTTTCTCAATATTTTTGTTAGTAAGCACATAAAATATTTATATGGTTGAATTCAGAAAAAAATACTTTTTCGAATGAGCCTAAAAAATGTATAATATTCCATTTAAAAAAATATAACTTTGGTTTGTAACTTGAGAACCACTGGTTTAATTTTTTTTTCTTCGATAAGTGAATGTCCCCCTTGACCTATTGCAACCTTTATTTGAATGATTTTCTTCTATTCTTAATAATAAAGAAAATAATCGGGATGTCCCATATCCGTGAAACACCCTGTATACTTTGTAAACTAACCAGTGATAGTAATATTTTTTTGTCTCTTTTAAGCAAAAATAAAATAAAATAATTATAGTCTACATGCGCATAGACAATACACAAATTTTAATCACGGGAACACTAGATTGTCTACGCGTAGACAATGGTGTATTTTACGTAGCATAGATTACAGGCACAACCCTGTTTTTTTTTTGTAAGCCGCAAACGTTTTCATTCGTTTGTAATCAAAGTAAAAAATGAGGGTGAAAGGTTGACGTCTTACTAATTCATTGAAGTGTGTATTTTTTGCGAACTCCTATGGAGGATTCCGCGATGCCGATGGAATGCAGATACCATCGTAAGGGCTGTAGAGCACTTTAAATTAAGTTGCCACGTCTAAATGATTACAGCAGAAAATTGATTGGCCCTCCATTCAGCCAGGAATTCGCAACTTCTCTTTTTCCTCAAGAAGGTTCAAGGTTTAAGAACATGAGACAAATTCTTCTCTAGCTCCCTAAATCGTCAATGTTGTCAAATTCACACCGGCTTTTATTCAGAAAATAATTTAAACAATATACCAGCACAAGGATCGTAAAACTTTTAGATTTATTTCGAAGTTAGTCGAGAGTAAAATGTTAAAACTTTATTCCGACAATACCGGGTGCCATACAATAGTTATTTATGCAACATGAGTACTCGTGAAAAGAAAAGTTAAATTGCTACGAATTGAAATAATATAGTTTTTATTTGAGTTTCATACAATATTTTTCGCCGGAATTATAAAAGTTTCAAGGAAGTATTTGACATTTATAATGACATAACCTCATGAATGTTCATTAATATTAATGCTATCATTTTACAATAGTAATCCCTAATGAAGATTACTGGTTACTGTTTTCAACTTTAATTAAATCGACTTCTTCAATTTTTAATAGATATGTAACGGACGAAAAATGTGTTTATATCATAAAGAGTATTAACAATTAAAATATATATTAACATTTTTTGTTTTAGAGTTTAGGGATTATCTTTATTATAAACTTAGTGTCTGTTTTTCAGTAATTTCTATGAGAAAGGGGATTTCGAAGTCAATGTTATTTTAAAATATATGTATCGCATATCAATTTTAGTTTTAAGTTTGTTGTAATGGGGACTTTATAATTTTATGGTTGCCATCTACTGAGTTCTAAAGTAACCTCTTTAGACAAAGATAACAAGCTTGAAAAGAGAGACAGTTGAGTATTATCATGACCTCTTAGATAGACTTTAAAACAGTATTTAAATGGCGCTGGATAATTTCGTGTTTCGATATTATTATATTTATTTAGAATTAATCATCAGCTGACAAATCATTGTTTTAACAAATCTGATCACTCATACAAACGCCAAACACCACGGCAAAATAAAACAAAGCAAATTTCAAATCGCATTAGGACAATACATTGAGAAGAGAGGACTTGGTAATACAAAACTCTCTCTCTCCCAGAGCTTGTCGTCTTATTCTAGACATGTACTACTAGAGGGGTGGATGTATGCTGTGTGATACCAATTTGGAAATTATCAATGAGGTACTTGCACCTATGTACGTCAAGACCATTCATCATGGCTGTCGAACAAACCCAATTTTAACATGGGAGTTAAATGGAGAATTCCTGTTTCCATTCCATAAAATGATAAATAATTATTTATGTGAGCGTTTTTGTAAATTATTTATGCAATTATAACTACTAAATACTGGTATAGTTTAATTCAAGATCATTTCTTTGACTTTTATATAATAATAAAGCAAAACATATCTTTTATTATACTTCTGGTGCCCTTAAGTTACGAAGTTTTGCCCTAAATGAGTAATCCAGAGTCTCTTCGTGATACTGTTATAAAAATAAACAGTTACTTCCAACAAAATTTGTATTTTTGATACTCACATTGTATTTAAATTTCGTTACCTACAATTACACTTTAGATTGTATATATTTAATCCTCTTTTATATATATATATATAATTACACTATTTTCATATTAAAATAACGTCAACAAGTTATATCTTGTTCACAACTACTTGCTTATAAATTTTTTGTATTTCTGATATGGGTATTTATATCATAACAATTATATACAGGGAATTTACTTTAACATGCAACATATGGTCAATCATTTCCATGTTCATTGTCAAAAAATGACAGCAATGTAATATTTGTCCATTTTAAAATGCAACATACAAAATTTGTAGTTTTGTATTATCAAAACTAATTTCCAATAAATTAGCCTACATGCGATTAATAAAAATCAAAACATGAATGTTGCGCATCTCAACAAACTTTAGCTTACAAAAATTCATAACTTTCATGTAATAAATGTTAAAAAAATACCCCCATTCACACTGAGGCAATATTCTAGTCGGTCGTAATAAGAATTGACACCATTTGTGATGTGTTCTGGAGGTATCTCATGTGCTGCAATGCTATTTATAATGTTGCATTTTAAAATAGACAAATATTACATTGCTGTCATTTTTTGACAACATTGAGTAACCATGGGAAGTGATGAACCATAATGTTGCATTTTAAAATAAATTCTCTGTACTGTAAATGCATTTTCTCAACTCCTCTTTATGTAAGACAAATTGTCTACAAATAAATATATATTCTATTCTATTCTAATCTATTTCTTTGACTTTTATAATCCCTGCAATTTTGACTACAATAGCGAAAACCATATATGGTGAACTGATAGAAATAGAAAATAGGTTTTACTTACAAGCTCTTTCGGTTCATAATCGCTTACACGACGACTATATAGAGAATTATTATTTATATATTATTATTATATTAATCATTAATTGTTCTTAGTTATTAATTGAAATTTCTAAATATAAATTACTAAAATATAGACCTCCCTGGTATTCTGCTAGAAATTGGTTCGAAAGTAACGAGCATAAAATCCAATTAAAATGGTATATATATTTTCGAGGATGCAAGTTTCCATAAGGTATAATGAGAACTTGGCGTTTGTTTGTCTATAATCAACTGTTCAACTGACGTATCCGCCATATTGTAACGTCACGTGAAAGTACCACATTCAAAAACTGAGCACGCGCACATGTCACAACATTATTAAATAATTTTTAATTTCACTGGTTTTAATAAAATACCTACTTCGTAATTAAACATTGCCTTAGTTTCATGGCAATATTCTTAAGACTAAAATTGATATGCAATACACATTCTTGTGGCGTCACTTACTATCACTAACTGCATTAGAATGAAATGGATACGAAACAAATGTTACAGTAGTTGATGCTAATGAAAAGAAAACAACGGTGTTAAACAATAATTCGTCTGTACTAAAACAGCGAGTTCCAAAATACTCTTTGGAAAATAGCAATGCAAATCGAGATTATTTAGTTAAATGAAGTGAACATGTTTACACTTTCCAGTTCTCTAACTTCTATACTTAGTTCATTTGTTACGTTTCTACAAAATTGTACTACATTAATTTGTTTCAGAAAGAGATTATTATGATTACCATTGTCAAAGTTTGTATTTATTGCTATTTGATATGTTGTCCCACTTCATAGCATTTGAGTTCCTACTTAACTTTGGTAATAGATGTAATATATAATTCTGTAAATTTCAATCAACATTTTATTGAATAAATTAATAACAATCTAAAATAAATAAATAAATATATCATCACAACCTATTACCCATTTCTGGGTGTGCCAGTCTGTTTTCACAGATATCGGTAATGATGATGACATATTGGTACCGTGCGGGCGCTTACCAGGCGTCACCTCACGGGCATTCATTGCTGGCGTGGAAAGTTCACTACAGGGGTCACAATCTATATGAAACTAATGTAGAAACCATCAGTTTTAGGAGTTGATAAAACTATATCAAAATACTATACTAATGGTTAGTTTTAAAAGATTCGTACACGTAATCTTTCTCGACACGCAGTGGCGGATTTACGCATAGGCACAGTAGGCACGTGCCTACGGCGGCAATTTTTCGGGGGCGGCAATTTTTTTTAATCAGAAATGTATAATTTTATTAAAAATTGCAGATCAAAAGACGCGACGAAAACATTTCAATTCAAAATTTTCAATAAATACTTTAATGTAACGATAACCTAAATCACAGAACACAATTTGACGCAACTCGGATGGTTATATTCATTTTATAGGAATTTAACCATACCTTTTTTCAGAAAAAATGTCAAAATCACTATAAATATTGCTTTCCGCGCCATAATTTTTGTGAAATTACGTGTTTATAATGCTTTGCAACTATATATAACAATTAAAATAAAATTATTGAGGGTTAGGTATTCCAGACTTTAGCCTTAAAGTTACCTATTTAAGCTCCTTTTATATTTTAACAAAAATAAAACATGCGAAAAGTTTAAACATAAAAAATCTGATGTGGCCAACACAAAACCTCCCGCTATTTAATTTTTACATACATACATAAAATCACGCGTTTCCCACTTAGTGGGTTAGCAAAAACCCGGAAACAATAGTAACAATAAGAAAAGGGATAAGAGTAAGAGCTCAGCTAACTCACTTCACTCTTTAACAACATTCTTCTTTCGCCTTGTCCACAATCATCATAGCATTCATACATAAGAACATATTAAAGTGACTGATTTTCGGTAGCGAATAACCGCATCTGGACCACAATAATAGTTACGCAACAATCATCCTTCCACACATATCCCTATCCATTTTTATTAATTTAAATACATACTTACGTATTTACTAACGCTGCAAACTGTTCCACTGCATAAAACTATTGATTTATTTACTATTTTCTTTTTAAAATGTCACTATTATTAATTTGAAGTGATTAGTTTTTTGACAGTGACATTTACTGTCAGTTACATTCATTTCAAATATGAACTGTGGAACAAAGGAATTATTGTGTTTATCTTAGGGTTCGCGACTAATAAAAAAAAATATTTTTAAATTTATCTGTAAAATATATAGAAAAAGTATTAATGCATTCCTGTAGAAAATTCAATAATCTTTAATTTTCATAAGACATAAAATGCGAAAAAATGGCATTTAATGGTATTTTTTGAAGAAAAACCATTATGAGCTTCAGGTAAAGTGCCATTTCCGGTTATCCGATTTACACCAAAATCTAATGGCTTCTATTCATATTAGAATAGGGTATAAATACAAGGTTTCATAATTTTTTGAATGATAGTATTTGAGTTAGAGCGAAGACAAAATCCCTACACATACACACACACATACATACATACATACATACATACACACACACATACATACATACACACACACATACACACATACAGACATCATCGTGAAAATGTTAAATTTGGATTCTAGGGACCTTAAAACGTGGTCATTTACTAAAATCTCGATAAGTGATTTTTAGCACGATCCCTATACCTCCCTTACCAAGGGTAGCGGGAGGTAAAAAGATATATTTAAACATTTCTGAAATTCAAATATCTACATTATCTTTGGTTAATATTTGGAAATTACGTTATTGTTCTGTTAGAATTATATTTTAAAATTATGAAAAGGCGGCAAATTTCTGAAAAAAGGCGGCTATTTTCTGGGTGCCTACGGGCGGCAAAACTGTTAATCCGCCCCTGTCGACACGTGTTATAAACATTTATAAAACTTATAATTAACAAAATTACTAAAACATTACTAGCATTGATGAAATTTTGACAATACTACATTATACAGCGTTGTCTTGGTGTTGCTATAGTTTGTTTGTTGATTTTTAAATGCTTCAGTTTTCTAGGTTACCTACTTATTAATATTTCTAGTTTCTACAAAATCGTCTAGATTTGAATACTACGTTAGGTCTTGGCTTCGATTTTTGCTGCATTTGAACCAAAAATTGAGGTTATTTGATTAGAAGCTAAAATATGAACCTCCGCTCTACGGGATATTTAAATCGCTAACACTGTCTGTTTTTGATAGTTGTGTAAACGAAACGCAAATTAATATTTTCAAATATTTGAGAGAAATGATATATACATACAAGAGACAACAAAACAGAAAATGAAAGAAGGAGTGAATAAAACATACAAGAGGCAACAAAACAGAAAATGAAAAAGGGAGTGAATAAAAAAGAAAGCCTCTTTAATGCTTTATGAAACAAATTTTAAAGTATTTAAAAAAGTAGTATTAATTTTTGATGCGACGAATAGACTACATACTTCTTTAAATAGCCAATAAGATCCTACAATTATTATGAAAGAAAATACGGAGTTAAGTTTTTTTCTTTAGTTGGTTTCAAGATATAGTATTTGTTAAATGCTGTCATGATACTCCAATTACATAATAATCTACAATACTTCTTCATATTACAAAAAGTTTATTTACAGTATAAAATTAATTGTGTTTACTAGGTCATATGAACCGCTGAAAATTAGAGTAGTGTAATGCACCAACGTAACTTAAAACGTTCTTTAAATTGACGTCGTCGCATCGAAATGAAATAACAAATGAAATATTATTTATTGGTGTCAAAATTTCGATTTGTATTTTGTTGTTTAAGATTAGGTTAAAATTGGGCATATCAAGTTTTTGTAATGGGGTCCCGTGGCCGCGTGCCTAAGTGTCTGGTCGCGAACCTGGGGGAACCGGGTTCGACCCCGACAGACGGGATTTTAAATGGCACAAAAGTGACCCCTGTGGTGCACTCTCCACACCAGCTATGAGTGTCCGTGAGGTGACGCCTGGTAAGCGCCCACACGGTAAAATATATCATCATTACCGATGTCTACATGTGTTGTAGATACTGGCACACCCAGAAATGGGTAATATGCCGTGATGATATATTTATTTATTTTTTAAGTTTTTGTAAAAAATAAGTTGGATACAATGTTATTTTTTACCAGAATAATGCTTACCAAACCCACTAACTCATTTTTGTATAAAAATTTACATCTTTCCAATTTTCAACGGCTCGAATCAGTTTCCTCTGTACAATTTCTTAATTTGCTATTGTACAACTTTATTCTTGTATTATTTAAAAGTTAGTTTCAATAATTATTTTACAACAAACATAAAAATATAAATAATCGACTCTATTTCATAAGACAAATATCGTTTACTTATCGTAACATAACCATAACTTAACCTAACCTAACCCGAGCAAAATATTAATATTTACAGATAATTCATTTAACGAAATACTAACCATTAATGTTAAAAACTTTTGGCCAATTAAATATAACTAAAGTACCTTTTTTATTACACAGATTCGGTATTTCAAATTTTGTAAAATGTGAATATTGAAGAATGCAATAGTGCCGAAATAAATTTGAATCGATGTTAAAACATCTTGATTTCTTGATATTCAATAATAATACAAATTAAATATGGAAGAATAAGTTTTTGATACAAAAACGTTATTAGTGACAGCATAATCCTTAAATAATTGCATTCTTTGGCGTATTTTTATTTGAATCAGAACGTTGAAAACGCTTCATTAGTGCAGCGTTTATTGAGTCTTCATTACGTACCCTTGCTCTGCGTAGCGGGAATTTTTTCACGCAGAAAACCATCTTTTACATCGAGTAATTTACCCCTTGAATGAGCGCACACTTTCATTTATGTATCCCAATTTCATCAGTCTGTCATTTCACCGTATTTCATTTGCATTAATTTTTACTTTCTTATGTAAAGTAATAATAAAGACTTGTAATCATGAAAATTTCTTCTATTATGGAATCTCGCGGTACGCGATATTGAAATTTATAAATGTAAAATCATATCACTATTTATCACGCAGGTGTGCAAGTAAATTGCTTATTATTTTACTTTTCTGACTAAGTATAATTTTATGTAAAATAAAAATACAGGGTGTAAATTTTAAAATGGGTCATAGGGCTATAACATAGAAATATAGTTTTCAGTTGCCAAAAGCTTATTAATTTATAGAAAAAAGAACTGGCACATATTTTAGAGAAATATTTACGAATTTGATATCAAACACGTTATATTTCTGTTTCATACAAACCCACAAAATAAATTTAAAATTAAGAAAAATTCCATGATTTCTTGTTAAAAAAAAACCATTATGTAGAATGAAACTGACAGTAACAAAACAAAACAATTATTGACTTAAGATAGCTCATTAATAAACGTTTAATTGCATTTTATTTGTCATAATTATTATTATTTATTGGTAAAGTTTTAAAATTTTGTTTTGTACCAATGGGGTATTCCGACATTTTTTAAAAATATTTTTTTTACATTAGTACAGACCAGTAGGACTCTGAATATCTAACTTTGAGTAAGAAAAAGTATGCATCACATGAGATATGAATTTTAAAAATTTCATCGCAATTCAAATTTTCTTATCATGGCGCGCTTATGACGTCAACTCGATGGTGACATCTGCAACGAACTTCAGCGCCTAAATCCACATGTTCATGACAGCCATTTGCTTGTTTACATATGATTTTAGTAGCAGCGTGTATTTCGGTGTTTGTCCTGTGCTTTTTTATGGTAAAAATAGGAGTAATAATTATAAAGTGGACGAAATGTCAAACACGAAATATACCCGCGCGTGTTAACTACTGGCACCATCGGTGTTTTTCAACGAAAATATTTACTTTGAAATGAGCAACATATTATCAACTTGACGTCACAAATTTCAAGGACGTTTCTAGAGCTGTAAAAATTCCAATTTTGTAACATTAAATTATGAACTAAAACTTTTTATTATATTTTTCTACTATATGAAGATGGAAACTATAGAAAAAAGTTATTATTTTGCATTAATTCCATATCACCGGAATACCCCATTCGGGATAATGCACAACTACTTCGTCGTCTACCGGTGTTTCATCATAGTAATGTAAAATTTCGACGTCATTTTGCGACGCCATTACATGGACCGCACTATAATATATGAAATACCTTACTAATTAAAAAAAAATTATATGGTTGTCATAACACGCATTTATTACACTTAATATTTCAGCTTATATATATACGTATTAGCGCTATAGGCCTTCCAGGCCCTGGGCTTCTATTTTCTTCAAAAATTCTTTCTATTTCTCCTGTTTTTAGCTGTCTCTGTCCAGTTCGTCACGTTTTGTGCCCGTAGATCTTTTTTATAGCATTTATCCATTTTTTCTTCGGTCTCCCTCTTCTTTTCTTTCCTCCTTCAGCCCCTAATACTGCTCGCCTAGTATTTCTACTCTTCGGCATCCGTGCAACTTGCCCTGGCCATCTCGCTCTTTTTGCTTTAATCGAGTTAAATGGGAAACCGAACATTTTTTGCATTTCCCGGTTGGATCTTCTTCTTTAACCCCTCCAAAAATTTGTCTCAATATTTTCCTTTCCCACACATCTATTTTTGTTTTACTGTTTTTATTAATCACCCATAATTCACATCCATACAGAACTGTCGGTCGTATTACTGTCCTATATATTCTTATTTTAGTAGAACTTGATACCTTTTTTGAGTATATTGTTCTCAAAAGTATTCCATAAGCTTTACTTCCTCTAGCTATTATCTTGTTTATCTCTTTATCTTCATCATTAAAGTTATTGATTGTGACTGCCAAATATTCAAACGAGTTTACCTTTTCAAAACAGTATACTTTATCTATATGTCGACGACATTTTGCGTCGCCATTACATGAATCCCACTATAATATCTCAAACATTGTTTTAATTACAGATTCATTTTAATAAAATTGTAAAATTTGATGTACATGAAATACCATATTAATTTTAATATTTTTGCATAGCTGTCATAACAGGCATTTATTTCACGTAATATTTCAGCTAATGTGTTCCCTGTTTGAAATTCAACTAAGAATTACCGTACTTGCAGTTTTAAATACTGTACGTTATTAAATTTTTTACGTCTGTGTATGCAGATTAGCAAAGCAGGAACAACTAGCAGGAGGCAGGGGTTGGACCTGCAGCCATTCTAGTTGCAGTCGTTTTAGAGTGGGTGCATTAAAAGTCAAGCATAACTAATGTTAACCTCGGCACGTTGTAAGTTTTTATACGTTTATTAATAGTAGAGCTAGTCAACTTAACCATATCCCGAGCCACAAAGCCGGAATACTAATTACGATTAGAGAAAGTGGAATGGGCTAACTCCAGAAATGAGTTTTCCATTCCTAGTATACTATTTCTGTAAAATAATTAGGCATTCTGTGCTTCTAACGGTTTGTATTGTACATTGTATTATACGAGTACGAAGTTGGCATTGGCATGAACGAGAACGACTATGACAAAGACATCGTACTGATTTCGTGACCCGTTCGTTATCCGTTCTATTCTACAAAACATTTGTAGTTGCCTTATTTCATTGATTAAGATCAACATTGTGGAGTGAATGAAAAGTAAAGGCGAAATTTGGATGAGACGTAGATTAATGTGGAAATGTCACTGAAGAATGGAAAGCCATTTTCCAACTCAAACTTTTATAACTCAAATTTATGCCGCTTTTCTCAAAAATCATTATCAGACTCTTTTATTATTTAAAACAAAATAATTATACAAGTATTATAACACTACGCAGCATCTACGTAATGTTAAGTTGGGCAGAGGTGAACAATTTTTTTCGTTAAACTCATATAAACTTTACCAGCCCGATTCACAAAAAAGTTTAAGCTAATCCTCATTTTTGGATTAGCAAATTCTACTCTAATTTTGACAGTTTATAACTTAAAATATAGTCTAATCTATTCCTAGTATCTACCTTTATTGATAATATCATGAAAATTAAATTTTAAGTACCGGAATAGAATAGAATTCACTAATCCAAAATTGAGGATTAGCTTAAACTTTTTTGTGAATCGGGCTGTATATTTTTAAAATAACAATCCAAACAAACGTTACTGTGTTGTGCAGCATACAAAATGAATTTGAGAAACCGTGACATAGTATGCATTTAACACGGGCAAATATATATTTTTTTTCAAATATTATCTGTCCCGTAAAATTTAATGGAGAGCTTTACACATACAAATTTGATGTCAGTTTTTTTTTTTAATTTACCTTTTTGGTAACTGACTAAACATAATAAAGATGTGTTGAAAGTGAATCTATTATGTAGGTATTATTCACAATATAACGACCATCAATAAGTCAATTGTTAAACATCGCTTTTACTTAGTTTGATCAGGGCTTCGAACCCGAACCTCAACCGAACCAAAACCGGAACCAAACCGTAATATTTTAGGGAACCCAAACCGAGAACCGAACCTCAGATATATTTTTAATTGTACCTGAGTCGAAACCGAACCGAGTATTAAAATTCAGGTTCGGGGTTCTACTCCGGTTCAGGTTAATTTTTAGTTCGAAAAGTAAATACAGCCGATAATCGACCTCTTCTGCGATGATGTCTGGGCTGACTTTTCGTGAAAATTGTGTTCGTTTCTTATTGCGTTATGCGTAAATTCTGGCTCTCATTTTACATTATTTCGAACCTGAACCGCGAACAAAACCGCAAATTTTATTAATGCTTGAACCAGAACCGCACCCGAACCCATCTTTCAAGAAACAAATTAACCTGAACCCAAACCGAACCCAATTTTTGGCGGGTTCGATGCCCTGAGTTTGATAGATAAGAGAAGTACATTTTTTGAAATAATCGCATATTTATTTTTATCCTGACCTTAAATTAAGTTTACTGGGTTAAATAAAATAAATTTTGGCACCAGAATTTTACGTTCTAAAATTCTTTGTATAAAGTGCATCAGTACGTACTGAATAAAAGTTGTCCAAAAAGATGTTACCACTGGTACTACATAATTTTAAATTTTCTTTTGTTGCAGACTAGATATGGCCACCCGAGTTCATTTGGAAGAGAGAACTAAGATAGCAGCTTGGATGGAAGTGTTTGGGTCACCCTCAATAGTAAGAAAAAAGTGCGCACAAATTTCTCATGCAGTCGACGGATAGTTAAACGGCTTGGAGGATCCTTATGAAATCATTGCTGAATTTTTTTTCTTACTTTTGAGGGTGACTCAAACACTTCCATCCAAGCTGCTACCTTCCTTCTGTCTTCCAAATTAAGTCGGGTGGCCATCTAGTCTGCAACAAAAGAAACTTTCAAATTATGTAGTACCATATAAGTGGTAACATCTTTTTGGACAACCCTGTATAACAGTGATTGTGCTACTCTAGGGTAATATGATAAAACACTCATGTATTCACAAACCAAAAGATTAATTCTTTTCCCTAATAATATCGATACAGAACATGTACATCACATCAAAATATATTTAATATTCAGCCACTTCTGACTATCCCAGTGCTATCAAATACTGTAGAAAATGGTAATCGGGTAACCACAGTTAACCGGCTAACTGTAATAGCCGGTTTCTCACGGTTAACAGAAACCGCGATACCCGAATTTTCACAGTTAACCGTCTAACTACGAAGCCGGTTTTTTACTGTTAACCGGTTAAATACAATTTGCTGGTTTAATCGAAAAACCGGCTTTAATGCCCACCGGTTAATCGGATAACCTCTGAAAACTGGCTACTCATTACATTGATAACAAGTACTGGTTAACAGATTATTTGCAGCGTACTAGACTAATCATAATAGCCAACTATCCAATTATTCGTAATAACCGGCTAACCAATTAATCAAAGTAGCCGGTTAACCGTTCAACTAGTTACAGCAAAACTAGTTTAACCTGTTTTCCATTTTTTGCAAGCCACATCTGTCCGTTAACCGGTTAACCAGATAACCGATTAACAACGATAATTTAAAACTAGCAACTTTCGTAACTTGAATTGAGATGAGAGATAAATATCCGTTTAAATTGATTTTGTTTTTCGCTGCCTTCTTGATTTTCTCATTTTCAGTAATTCAAGAGTGACCCTCGTATTCCATATTAAATAACTAATACACCTAAAAAAACGTTTTCGTTAATGGCTTTTCAATTTTGCAAATCAAAATAGATTTTAAAACAGATTTAACGTATATTATATTAAATAACATATTGAAAATAAACTAATATTAATTATAATTTCAATAATACGTGTTTACTTGTTTATATATTTATTTTATAAACATATAATAATCAAATGTAAACAGTAAACAAATTGCTCAAGCAAATATGGAGCTAGAACATGAAGTGGAAAACCTAGTTTAAATTTGGCCTAAAAAATCCCGGTAAATCTCTCTTTCGTATACATATTTTTTTATCAGTCTGTAAACAAAGGGGTATGCCATTACCATAGTTACATTTGAAGTGATTGACAACAATGTATTAAAGCATTATTTTTTGTAAGTGAACATAGGGAATATATTATAGTCAGTCATGAAACTATCATATTTTAAAATGAGGATTCAAAAAAGTATAAATTAATACATGGTATAATTTCAATATGAGCCTAAGGCAAGTTTTGTCATTTTTTAATTTGTACATTTTCTTGAATTCTCATTTTGAAGGATGACAGTTTAATGACTTTTACAACAAAATATAATAATATATGCTCTACATTCACTTATAAAAAAATGCTTTAATAAATTGTTGTCAATCATTTCAAATGTAACTAAGATAATGTCACGCCTATGTTTACCAACAAAATAAAAAAACTCCCGGTCACACAGAGAGCAGGGCACCTCTATCATTAATTTTTAAATACTGAAAACACTAATCTAATTCAAAAAAATTAAGTACCTAAATTAGAAATTAGTTTGAAAGCACTCCAAAAGATGACTGATTTGGAGCTTATAGGAAGTAGAAGGAAAGAATGGTGAAATGTATTATTATTGAAGGGCACTACATTATTTAATAGTTATTTGTGTATCAAGAGCATAAAGTGGATCTTTATTGCTCGCCCTCGAAAATTGAAGCGCGAGCGTAGCGAGCGCTACAATCGAGCGAGAGCAATAAAGATACTTTACGCTAGAGATGCACACATAATTTTTTCTACGACTTTACTAAGCAAAATAGAAAAAAATAATAATACTTATTTAGTAAGTTCAATTCAACCTCAACCAATTTCTGTTTTGTGTTGTGTGTAACCATGACGATGTGAGTATCCAAGTAAATAAATACAAAATTCTGTCAGTAAAAGATAAAGATTTTTCCTTCACTCCTCCAGATATATTTGAAACGGCGCAAAATACTTCCTTGAATTTGTTATCTGCAAAATCAAAAGCATTATACGAAAAGAATTATAACCTCTCCATTGAATGGTGTAAGTTAAAAAAAAATCAAGAATTACAGTGCAAAAGTCTTACTAGCTTACTTTTTGTAAAAATCTAATGAAATCGTCTTCGCATTGGTCCATTTATTCCATGCTAAAATCAACACTAGTAGTTAAGAACTGAAAACTCTAGTGAGTGTCACAGTCACAGAATCTAATTTATCTTCGTCAGCTGTTTTCAAGTTCTGGAATGAATATACAAAATTGCCAAAAGTGCACATTCAATTTTAACATTATCCGCCAATAATTAAATCCAATAAGTTTATTAATTATGAAATGTGTGTTATTAAATATTTAAAGTTGTAATACAATGTACATTCACCAGTAGAGTTGTTATTATATATAATTAAATGCCTAACCTAACTAAATTGGTAATATAGCTAACTTCAGGTATATTGTTTGTAGCACGTTTCTAGTGAAAAAATGAACCTAACCTATATTTTAGATTTCGTAAGTATTATTTTAATAAATTAAGATTTCAGCAAAAATATGTATTTATCTAAGCGAGCAAATTGAGCACTTTACCGCGCGTTGCTATGGGAGACGCGCTGTAAAGTATTTTTTTGCTCGTTCCTTAGTAACCATCAACTTTACGATGACAAAATAGAGCACAAATGTCAACTTTTCATGGTGGTCGTAGAAAAAACAAATTATAAATGATATGAACCATGCCATTTACAATAATTCTAACGTGACCCTCTACTAAGAGATGGTTAGCTATAATATCTTATTATATATTTAAAACTGTATTAATATAATAATGTTTGTCAAAATATAATGGTCCTATTTAATTAAAATTTATTCTTGCTAACTTGCTGCTGCAAAAAGTTTCCGTTAAAGGTCATACATAACGAATATTAAAAATAACTGTGGACATCGAAACGCTGCTTGATGTCAGTCACGAGCATTCATAACACGTGTATTACGTATCATTTCGTATTCAGCGTATGTATTATTTCAGGAAAACATTTCTATATAACTTTTGCAGAAAAAGGATGAAAAAGAAAAGAAAAAATTTAATATAAATTTTTCCTCATTTGTCTAGAAATACAAAGGTACAAGTACAAATTGTCCTGTCGAGTTAGTTTCTGTTAAAATATAGAATATGCAAAGGACATCTCCACTATGTATAATTCTTATTTTGTGTTACAATTAATATTATTTAAAGATGACACCTATAAAAGACTCCTTTACCGTCTGGAAGGATATATCATCAAGAACGAAAAGATTTTAAATTTTTGAATTTATTTATTACACCATGTATATGTTGTTGAAAAGGCCAGATGTCTAGTCTTGACTTTTTGATTTACACTTTCAGCTTTTTACTTTTGTGAAAAAGGAAGTTTTTATATACAGGAAATAGTCATATCGAAGTAGTTTATGTAACAAAGTTAGATTGTTCATAATTTTTTATTTGTTGTACTGGCATGCTAGCACTAGGATATTTTCCTTAAGGCAGAAACAGACTATTATTATCCCGTCACGTCAGCTCAAATGCACTCACTTTGACAATTTTAAATGTTGATATCATGATGAGAAATATATTACTGTAGTGCATTCTCCACGCCAGCATGAGTGCCCGTGAGGTGACGCCTGATACAAATATGTCACCATAATTACCGAGATGTGTGTACAAAGCAGATTTGCACAACCAGTAATGGGTAATATGCCGTGATGATATATTTTATTTATCTATTTTATGTCATAGTATATTTTTTAGGATCACTTAGTCTGTCATTGTTTACAATGAGAATGTGGTTGACTGTTACTTGGTTCCCATCTGGTGGTGCAACCACACAGAAAAAAAAAGAATTGAAATTTTGTCTAATTATAATTAGATATTACTTTATTAGGCAATATGTCTAATAATTTAGTATAATTTACAAATAATAAATAATATAAAAAAAAATATATCATCACGGCATATTACCCATTTCTGGGTGTGCCAGTATCTACAACACATGTAGACATCGGTAATGATGACGATATATTTTACCGTGTGGGCGCCAACCAGGCGTCACCTCACGGGCACTCATTGCTGGCGTGGAGAGTGCACCACAGGGGTTACTTTTGTGCCATTTAAAATTGGGAATATTTGGCGTCTGTCGGGATCGAACCCGGTTCCCCCAGGTTCGCGACCAGACACTCAGGCACGCGGCCACGGGGCCCCATCAAATCTTAATTTAGCATTTTAACTAATCCGAAATAGATTATAAATATTTTTTAAAAAATCGTTAATTTAAATATGCAAATAATTATTTTATTTTTTTTTTAATTTTACTATATTTTGGCTTCATTATTTTTGTCCTACAATTTTCGGTGATTTATCTAATGAATTAGGTAAGTAAATAGAAAATTTAAATACATACATATTTAGTTAATTTCTTTATTTATGTTTAGTTCAATACTAAATGTAGTCATTTAATCTACTTTTGTATTTAATTTTACTATAATTTTTTACTGCAAATTTAGAAAATTTAACTAAATCAACTTGGACAATTTAATGAAAACATATTAGTAGGCTGAAAATTAAAGATTTGTTTAGTTAATTCAACTACAATTTAGATGGTTTTTTTTCTGTGCAGTACCTACTATCGTATATGTCTTTCATTTTGACGAACTAGTTCATGGGTCATTATTGAAAAAAAAAAATATGTAAAAGTTAGCGAAAAATATAATTTTTTTATAAGAAATAATCAAAAATTAATAAAATACCCTAATAAACAAAATTAGTTGTCCCATGAAGAGGCCATTTTAAACGATCTATTTTGGAAAACAAATGTATAGGTGAAACTGTAAATTCCAAGTATGAAATAACACTGGATTTTGGTTTGCTCTTTTTTAGCACATTTTTTTATGATCTTTTGAAGGGTGCAGCTCAAATAAAATTCATATTATGATTTCAAAGTTGTAATTTTTATATGAACGACATAGTGAAAAGTTATACCCAGGTTGTACCTCATATCGGATCAAAAAATTCATAACCTCAGCGTTTTAATGTGCATCGGCTTATTGAAATAGAAACAACAAAATCTCCAGAGCCCATCGCGTATGTTATGTTGTTTTTGGTTTGGAAATTGACATTCGCACGAACAGATCTGTTTAGCAATGTTTTGCTGCGTCGTGTTAGCACAACCTACCCCATCATTGTTTTCACTGCTTATTCGTCAAATCGACAAATTGTAATGGACAACGTAGAAATAAATATGTTTTGCAGGTAGTACAGCATCAACATACTCCTTCGGATCCTCGTTCAGTAAAACAGAAACATGTCAGTCTCATCCACCTCAATTATCGTCACTGAATTTCACCCATTGCAAGATATGCAATTCTGCTTCGCATAGATTTTATGGAAATCACTGCGAACTAAATAACTGATTCCCCAAGTTAAGTTTCTTTATTTGGATTTTCCATAGACATCCTGTGTACATGTATATATGAATTTTAACTAAGTATGTAATGCGGTCAATCCTCTTCTATACGTGAGTGGGATAAAATGTTTAGCAGAGAAAAAATATTTTATTTTTTAACGTAGTCCTTTTGAATACCCGATTTATGTACTCGTTACATACATATTTCATTTAGAAATACTCTTCTTCGCAATCTTCAAAATATACATTTATTATAAGCACAATATATACAGATAAGATATTTCTTAAATATTTTGGTTAAGTGGCAGTATAAAGTTATATTAGGGAAATAATATGAACATGGTAGAAATTATAAAACTAAAATGGAGTCTTAAGGTAAAGTTTATAACTAAAGAAAAAAAACCCTTAACCTTAACAATAAATTTAAAAACTATATACGTATTTCGAGAACTAAGTTCTCATCATCAGTAGAAACTACAAAGTAAACACAGAGAAGTTAAGATTACTCAGCATGTAAACCATGCCAGAGGTCAAAACAGCTCTGAGGAATAAGGGAGAGAACACGGGTTATATAGGGACAGGAGTCAAAGGTGAGTGGATACCTAATTGGGTAACTAAGATTAAACAAAGTAACTGTCTTATATTAACTCATATAATTTAGAATTTGGGATGGGACCTAGGTCCGCGTTCATTAATTTATCTTTAAATTGATGTATTATCAAACTCTCGTGTACGTCCAAATATCTATTATCAACTTGTTTCAATAATTTTATATTAGAATTGTCAATTTTATGATTATTAATAAACATATGTTGTGCTACACTAGATTTATCAGGATTACCGCTTTTTAAATGATAGAAATGTTCTTTAAATCGAGTATCAATTTGTCTTTTAGTTTGCCCAATATAAACTTTATTACAATCTTTACAGTCAATTTTATAAACACCGGATTTTTTATTATTATCTATTTTATCTTTAGGGTTACCTAATAATGATTTAATGGTGTTATTTGATTTATAAGTTACCGTTAAATTTTGAAATGTACGAGTAAGGATAAAAATGAAAACTCTTGGTTTTATTGATGCAGAATATTATGTATATTTTATTTTTATTTGGCAATAGATTTCGGGCTTATAAGTCCATTATCAAGCCGACGCGTCAAAAATATGTTAAAATATATATAATAAAAATGATGTGTTGAACATTTTCGTCCTGACGAGTTATAACAATATTAAACTATTATTGATTACATCGATAAAAGATTTATGAAGATAATTAGTTTGACTACGTCCAGGAAGGACGCCATTTTAGTTTCTTTCCTGGACGTAACCAAACTAATTTTTTTCATAAATCTTTTATCGATGTAATCAATAATTATTTCATATTGTTATAAACTTCCCAGGACTAAATGTTGACAACAATGTATTATCGCATTTTTATAAGTGAACATATGGAATTGTTAAAGTCATCAAACTGTCATCTGTCAAAAGAAGTATACAACTGAAGAAAAAGTACAAATCATATCATGGTATAAGTCTAATATGAGTCTAAAGACTAGTTCCCGGTTTATATAATATATAATATATGTTTATTGTAAGCTTAGCTATTATGATACAATTGACAAGAAAAATATACATTCATTCAGGTACAATAAAAAAAATATGAAGGCACAAACAGGAAAAAGTATAGGTACATTTTCTATTAATAAGTCTATTTTTAACTTCTCGTTTAAAGCTTACCATATTTAAATTCTTTATTTTATTTGGTAGTTCATTATATTGTATAAGTCCACTAAAAAAGATTGACTTATGTGTACTCACTTTATTAGTCTTTTTTATATAAAAATTGTTTTTATGTCTAGTATCCCTATCATGAACCTCAAATGTAATAGTAACAAAATTTTGCAAATACAGTGGAGCATTACCAATTTTAATTTTATGTATAAAAACTAAACAATTAAATTCAATGAATGCTTCAATATTAAGCCAGTTTAATTTAGTTAACATTTGATTAACGCTACTATATCTATTGCCATTCAAGATAATCCGCATAGCTTTGTTCTGTAACATTTGTAGTCTATGTATATTACTTTTACTACATAAACAAAGTAAAGTACATGCATAAGTAAAATGCGGCAAGATAATGCAATAGTAAACTAATTTTTTTGTTTCAATACTTAAAACATTCTAAGTCTGCACAGCACACCTATTTTCTTTGCAATTTTTTTTACATATATGTATAGTCAATGTGCGCATCAAACTTCAAATCATTATCGATAAGAACGCCAAGATATTTAAAAGTGGTAACAATTTCAATTTTTTCTTGATTCATCACTATGTTATATTGTTTATCAACAAATAATTGTCTGAAGGTTACTGATCCTAATACCATTATTTTACTTTTATTAGCATTTAACTTCAGTTTATTATTATTTAACCAACTAAATAATTTTTCTAACTCATTGTTCATATTAACAACCATATTCTCTAAATTATTACCATTTATATACACTATTGTGTCATCTGCAAAGAGATGGTAATCACAAATATCAAAGTTGGCTGATACTTTTAATAAACGACCCAGTAAATAAATAAATAAATAAATAAATGATAATAATAATAATAATAATAATAATAATAACAATAATAATACTAATATGAGCCTTCTTTCTAGGTTCCCAATGTTTAACTTGAAGGGACCGCTGTATTGTATTGTATGCCAGTAGACCCCAAAAAGTTCAACTTGCAATTTGCCACCTGGCGAGGCACCTGCGGTTTGAAGTTGAACCGAGTGTGTTAAGCTTGTATTCACAGAATGGCCTAGATATATGAGGAAAGGCGTCGGAGTCACAAGGTGCACAGGAAGTTAGCTTAGTCGTAGATTGTGTCGTAAAAACTGATATGGCTTTTAGTGTTACTATTTCCATTATGTGTCAAGCTGTAATGCAACTTCTCTGCGCTTTTCCTTGTGGAGGATCACATAATGTACGTCCCATATAAGTAACATAAATAAACAAAAGCAATAATTCTAACCAATTTGGGACGTGATACTGTGGTTGATTTAAATAAATAATCATCACGACGTATTACCCATTGCTGCGTGTGCCAATCTGCTTTCTACGCAGATATCCACAATGATGATGATATATTTGTTTGCTGGCGTGGAGAGTGCACTACAGTGGTCACTTTTGTGCCATTTAAAATTCAAAATAATTTTGGCATCGGTCGGGACCGAATCCAGGACCCCAGATTCACGATCAGACAATATTAGGTAATTTATTGCTTGCATTATTTTTATCATATCATTACTGTCATATTACAAAATAGTAAATAAACCAGTGGCACTAAAAATGTACCCTCCATTATAAGTGCAACTAACTTTTCAAATTTTCAAAGAATTCTTTTTGATTCGTGATCAGCACATCGTGAAGTATCTGTATTTTATTTTTATCCAGAAGTTGTGAAACACCCTATATATATGAATGTAGGTATTTTAAATGTGTAATATAGTGATGAAATTTTACTAAGTAGATATAAATGGAGGAAATTTGATTGGCCAGACAGTGGCGTCACTAGAGTTGGTGTTACCCGGTGCGACAAATCATGGTCACACACGCTTGGGTGTTACCCTCAAACGGGTGTCACCCGGTGCGAACCGCATCCCTTTAGGGACGCCATCGAAACCCTAGCAATTAATTTTATAACATTTTTTTGTTTTGTACATATTAACTATTGCGTATAATATTTAAAATTTTATACAAATTCCATATACGTACCTTATTCCCATTGATTTTTAAATCTATTTTTCAAATTTATCGTAAATGTATCTATATATACAGCTATTTAGAAGAGTGTCTGCATCTTCTACTTTTTTGCTTCAGGTATTAGGCAAAATGCCTGTTACGGAACCCACCGTTTTCTTGGACATCCCACGTTTCTTTTTCCTCTGCATTTATATTTAATAGCTTTCAGTGGGAGTCTTTCTTTACTCATTCTATTTATATGTTCTCTCCAACCATGTCTATATTGTTTAATACTTTTCATTTATGTTGTATATGTTTAATTCATTTCGAACATCTTCACTTTTCAATCTATCTATTCTTCTGCTTCCCTTTACTCATCTGAGAAATTTCATTTCCTGTGTTTGTTGTTGTTTTGTGATTATCCATGTTTCGTTTCCGAATGTGAGTGTTGGTACTACAATTGTTTTGTAAAATTTTATCTGTGTATCCTTTCTTGTTTTATTTTTTAGGTTTTGGTTTATAGTTCCATATACCGGGTGTCTACTTTTATTTCTGAACATAGGAAATTCAATGTTAAAATTTTGATTCGGCGATATCTCCTTACCTATTAATTTTAGAACAAAAGTCGAATGAAGATAAATGTTCAGAGTAAAAAACTGCATTGATTGAGTACCAGGTTTGTTGTTCAATTGTTTTTATGTATAAGTTAGAAGCAAAAGAAAATACTCGATTTAAGGCAATTATCAGAGTGCCATGAAAAAGAAAACAATAATTTATATTTCTTGTCTCTGGTATATCTGACAGATTTGACATATCTTGTTATATTATTATTACTAGAATAATGGGAAGTGTTAATCTAGAAGAAAAAAATAATAATCATTAATTCTAATAAGAATAAATTAAAAAGAAGTGTCAAATCTGTCAGATATGCCAGAAACAAGAAATATAAGTTATTGTTTTTTTCCATGGCACTCTGATAATTGCCTTAAATGACGTATTTTCTTTTGCTTCTAACTCGTCTATAAGAAACAATTGAACAACAATATTGGATCTCGTTGATACAGTTTTTCATTCTGAACATTTTTCTTCCTTACACTTTTGTTCTAAAATTAATAGATAAAGAGATATCACCAGGTCAAAATTTTAACATTTAATTTCCTATGTTCGGAAATAAAAGTAGACACCCGGTATACTGTTGAATCTGTTTAGCTTTTGTTCGATATCATTGTAATAATCGTATGTTACATCGCATCCCAGGTATTTGAAGAGTTTAACTTGTTCTAAGGTTTTATTATTTATTGCTATTTTAGTTCTTATTTGTGTTTGCATAGTACGCATAATAACCACAAGAGGCGCTAAAATTTTATCGCCGAAATCCTCTATTGAATATTATAAAGTATAATGGCCGGTTGCACCGATATTTAATTTTTGATTAATTTCCAGTTAAAATATTTGTGCAATCGACAAGGCTAGATTGATAAAAATATTAAAAATTACGTTAATTTTAAAATAAAGTCAAAATAAATATTTAATACGCATTGTAACAACAATGTTAAGACCTCTGACGGACAAATTATATTGTTATCCGCTATGGATCGCCTAACTCTATTACAATTCTTGTTGTCGGTTAAATTAAGATGAATATGTAATCGCATAAAGTTTTAAAGTAGGTAATTGGATCGATTTCTAACCACAGCGGCTATAAGTCATCACTGAACCATAATATCATGAAATATTAAGCAATTTAATTTTTAACTAAGAAGTACAGCTAAAAACTTGGGTTGATTTTTATTCATATGCTAGTATAAATTTATCTGTGAGTGAGGAACAAGTAAAATATTATTATTGCTGTTCCTATGAGTAAAAAGCCCCTTCTATATGCAAATGACTGTAAGTGTGTGCACTCAATTTTGCAAGTTTGAACTCATGTTGGGAGTGATGAGTTTCTTAACTCCTTTACGGCAGACAGGAATCCAAATATTTCGGTAACAATTTTTTTTTTCTGGTAGTGTTAATCAACATAAGCCTTGTAACTCTTTTGCAGAACATGGGCAGAAATTTTACATGTTTCAGATATTTTGTTTGATACTCTTTCATAAATTTAGTGCAAATATAAAGTATTAAATTTTGAAATTGAAGAAGGTATATTTTGCACTACTTTTTTAAACGGTAATGTTTATGGTAATACTGTTGAAAAGAGGTCATTTCGAAGATCTTTTTGTTTATGTGCCTTTGTTTTAAACAAAAAAAATACATCAACAAATAAATTAACAGCTGAAAAAATATACATGGTGGCAAACATATCCTCACTTATTCAGCATGGAAATTATAAAAGTTAAAAAGTCGGTTAACTAACTCAGGCAAAACTTGCGCTGTTGCAGTCATTTCAATGGCGTATTTTTTATCTAAAAAATATTGTGATTGATCTAAAGAATATTGTGATTGAAGATAAGATGTGGAATGCAGTATGAATGTACAACAATGTGACCCAAACATTATTTGAATCAATGACTCTCAATATTAAAATAATGTATTATTGGTCAATAAAATGTATATTTTTACCTCCCGTTACCCTTGGTAAGGGAGGTATAGGGATCGTGCTAAAAACCACATATCGAGATTTTAGTAAATGACCACGTTTTAAGGTCCCTAGAATCCAATTTTAACATTTTCACGATGATGTTTGTATGTGTGTATGTGTGTGTGTATGTGTGTATGTGTGTGTGTATGTGTGTATGTGTGTATGTGTACGAATTTTGTTTGCACTCTAACTCAAATACTAACATTCAGAAAATTCTGAATTTCTACCCTATTCTAATAGGAATAGAAGCCATTAGATTTTAGTGTAAATCGGATAAACGTAAATGGTACTTTACTTGAAGCTCATAATGGGTTTTCTTCAAAAAATACCATTAAATGCCATTTTTCGCATTTAATGTCATTGGAAAATTATAGATTATTGAATTTTGTGCAGGTATACATTAATACTTTTTCTATATATTTTACAGATAAATTTAAAATCATTTTTCTATTTTTAATCCCGAAGCCTAAGATAAACACAATTCCTTTGTTAAACAGTTTATTTTTCAAATGAATGTAACTGACAGGTAAACGTCATTGTCAAAATAGTAATCACTTCAAATTAATAATAGTGACATATTACATAATAAAGAAAATCGTAAATAAAGCTAAAGCGATATTTATATGCAATAGAACATAATATAGTTTGAAGCATTTCTAAATACGTAGATATGTATTTAAATTAATAAAAATTAAATAGCGGGAGGTTTTGTGTTAGCCACATCAGATTTTTTTTAATCGTTTATTGAGAGTACCAGAATAATAATGGATGATGCATTTTTTATAGCGAGCAGTGTATTTTAAAAATCAAATGCATGTCTTAAAAATTATTCTTTTCATGTATCTGTAATTTTATTAGCTATCATCATATTATTAAGCTTTGAGTAATTCGGAAATAGAAATATTTGTATAAGCTATTATTTATAAAAGAAAAAGCCCTGACCTAAACGCTTACAAAGTGATCTCATTAATTGTTGAGTCGTGAAAAGAAATAACAAAAAAGACAAATTTGCGTCGCCGACTGTACTCATTGTGAATGTCCCCAATGCGGTAAGCGCGGTATTAGAGTTAATTGCAGGAATTTTGCAAAATATCAAATAGGCGAAATTCGATGCTATTTCATTTCTCTAAGCGACAAGAAGGAGCACTTTTATGTCAGCGTAAAGAATTGGCTCTCAAGAACCAATATACTCAACAATAATAACAGATAATAGACACATTATCTTACAATACGCTATTTAAGTTTTGCCTTTGTTATGGTAATTGACTTACCAGCTACTTGTTGGATTTTCCTCGCGCGCAATTTGTCTTTACTATACATCGTACAATATTGTTTCTTGTCCCTTCCTATTGTTTACAAATAATATATGATATTCAGATATCAGTTACACTACCATTTTTACCAAATTTTATATGAATTGAATTTATACGAATTTTTTTTATTATGAAACTAAACAAACTTATAGCATCCCTTAAGCCTCAATTTCATTGATTGTTCTAATGCGTAAGAACTATAATTAACAACTAAGCGCAATGCGTAAAACTGTTTATCATATGGCAATATTTACAACCATTTCCAGCTTTGCATAAGGATTAATGCTTAAGAACTAAGAGCAATGCATAAAAAAAAGTTTGCAAACTTTTAACTTGAACTGTCAACTGTCAACCTATTATATATATATACAGGGTGGTTGATTTTTCATTGTCCAGCTTATATCTTCTGAAATATTAAAGATACAAAAAAAAAGTTAAATACAAAAGTTGTTTAATACAACCTGATCTATAATTTAGCATAAACATTTTTTTCCAAGGCCTACCAATTTTTTGGAAAAATGTTTAACTTTAATTTTTTAAATGGAACAGCCTGTATATTTTGACAGAATAAGATTCTTAATAAATTTATCTTTACAATGATGTGTAACAAGTAAGAATTTACCTTTAAATTATGTCCTGTAAAGCAAATAGAAATATGATAAAAGTAAGCTATGATATTCTATTGTTAATACCTGTAACTTCTGTCACACATGAACGTTGGCTACGTAGGGGTTTTCCTTTGAATAAAATTATGTATAATAAAGCAAGTAATAGAATTACTAGCATTGGTGATTTACAAAATTATTAATGCTTTTATTTATGACAGATGTTACTGGTATAAACAATAGAATATCACAGCCTACTTTTATCGTATTTTTATTTGCTTTATTAGACATAATTTAAAGGTAAACCCGTACTTGTTATACATACAATTGTTTATAAATAGCAGTTAATATTCAAATTAATATTTAGTTGTAATTGAATAAAAATAAAACACGATATGGACAGCAAATAACAAAACAATTTAATAAAACATAAAGATAAATAAATTGGACGAAATAAACAGCAGTAAAATTATATGTAATACCATGTTTGTATATTCAGCAGCATTGAAAACAATGATTTGAAACAAAACATAATTAAGGCGGAAACATGACAGGTTAGGAAACATAAAATATATTTCTGTTTCCCAAAAGTATTTCGAGCATATGTCAGAAGGCCATGGAACTATAGCGAGATTATTTACTATTTGACATCTAATAAGAAACAAAACATCACTAGTTCCAAGGCTTTCTAAAATATGATGTAAATTACATATTGTGGCGAGCGTACGGCTGACGCGCTGAACGAGAGACTTTAAACCTGTCGGTGATTTAATTGTCGCGAGTAAACAAACACATGCGCCGCGTGACCATATAACAGGATTAAACTCCTTATTTGTCGAACTTAATCGGAACTTTTCGAATGCGATGACGTAAATGTCGCGCGGCCGCCTGCGGTTGACGTGTGCGAGGTGTGACCTAGTACTCGAATGTTCCCAAAGTTTCCTAGATAAATTCATGGCATTATAAAAGCGAAGCAGCTCTGTTAGTCATTCTACGGCAGTCTAGCCTAATCAGTCGAGTCGAGAACGAGTCTATACGCACGGTGACATATATATATATATATATATATATATATATATATATATATATATATATATATATATATATATATATACAGGGTGTCTCAGGACGTCAGGACGAGCTTACGCTATCTATATTTTAAATACTATTAAATACTATTTACTATAATTTAATATAATTTAACGAAATTTGGTATCTAGGGGTTGATCATGGCCTACTCTTTTGTGTTATGTTAAATAAAATTTATTTAATTTTCAAATGAATTTTACTCAATATTTTTGTTATGTAAGCACATAAAATATTAATATGGTTGAATTTAGAAAATAATACTCTTTGTAACTTGAGAACCACTGGTTTATTTTTTTTTTCTTCAATAAGTGAATGTCCCCCTTGATCTACTGCAACTTTTATTTGAATGATTTTCTTCTATTCCTAATAATTAAGAAAATAATTGGGGTGTCCTATATCCGTATACAGGATACTTTTCTACCTGGTTGAAAAGTGCGGTAGTTGTTGCCATGTAAAATGAGACCTGGATTAAAAGTTTGGACAAATTGGTATTACCCATGAAGAGGTGTCGTTCTAACATTCGTGTAAGTCCCGGAGTTAATTTTAAGTTCCAACTGTTCCGCATTTACTTGATCCTTTGGTTGCCCACAAACAGCACTGCTTTTTCACGGAACTAGACCGCACAAGTAGAATAAATGTAATGAAATTTTATATAGTTGAATTGGTGCAAACTATATATTTATATTGTGCTTATGCTTACAATTAACATAAAATCTGTTTCTTAATCTAAAAGCAACTAACGACAAAATATTTCGTCATTTTGGGAATGATGCATTAAAATCAACAAGAAACATTCAAGAATGAGACCAAGAGTTGTGATAGATAAATTTTCGCAATCGAATGATTTGGATATTCTTAATATACAGGCCGTTCATTTACTTTTGTCTACTATTGCTATTTCGAGAACAATAAGAGCTATGAAAACGATTAAGTGGGCAAACAATTTCTAATTTGCAAGACAAATTTAAAGAACTGAAAAAAATAATTGTTTCGATAAGCGGTTCTCAAAATTAGGGATGCATTTGGCCTCGAGCCGGGCCGAAGATATTTTTACCGGGCGAATCGGGCCAATTATTTGTAAAAGTTGACGCGAGTCGGACTTTTGATTTTGGCCCGAAAAGCACGATTTTTCGGGCGGGCCCGAAAAATTTTATAATCCAATCAAATGCACTGTTTCCTTAATATTTTAATGAAAAGGATGGAGTTAAAATGGATCAAAATGATTTAATAACAACATACTTCACATCTTAATAAATAAAAATATGTTATTTTACAAGAATTCAAGGTTATTCATTAAAGCATAATAATACTATTGTGGTTAGTATTATTGTCACTACTCGTATACTTAAATAGAAATCTGTTGTAGCCAGCACAACACCTCTCGCCATTTCTATTTTTTTCTATTTTCTCTGATATAATAAAACATGGTCTTTCATTCTAAAATATTCTGTATGACTCTTTCTATTGAGGCATACACTAGATCACCAGAATTAAAAATGGACAGTCCCGAATTCAAGATCGTTTGAACTGGGTATAGGGGCGAAACACTAATCAAACCATCTAGTAGCTGGTTCCATCTGAAGTTTCCCTCAGGATAGCTAACAATATTCTTCTCTATCACACAATACATATATTGTATTTATTTACACATTATGAAATGCATGTGTTGTGTTGTATTGTGTTTGATAAAGGTCTGTGTGGGACAAACGACTATGTTTTATTTTCCTTATTATATTATATGTGTTATTGTTAAATTAAAATCCCGATGAGGCATGAGGCGCAGTGTAGTATTAGAAAAGTTCGGTATTTGTGCAAAATTGGAGAAAATGTGAATACTAAAGCGTTGTTAAACTTTTTGTTTCGTACTTATAAAAAATGGTATAGTTACATATTTAATATTGTGTGTAAAATTGGCTAATATTACCACCAAGTTAATAACTGTTCTCATTTTTTAGTTTTTACCCCAAAAAGTCATAAATACCTGCATTTGGTTAAAAAGTTGAAAATATTCAAAAATCCAATTTTCATGTATTTCGTACTTCCCAATGCACTGATTCCAAATCATGAAAACGCAGGTCGATATCTCTTTTAGTTTTGGAGATAATCAACCTCAAATATTTTCTCAAAATTACCCATTTCTGGGCTAGAACTCTACCTAGTTTTGGAATATTGCCCCAAAAGTGAATATACCCCATATTCAGATAAAAACTTTAAAATTTTCAAAAATCTAATTTTCATGTATCTAGATACTTCTCGATGCGCTAATTCTAAATTTTGAAACCGCAGGTCGATATCTCTTTTCGTTCTCGAGATATTTATATTCAAAGTTTTGCATAAAATTGCCCATTTTTGGGTAATAATCCAAAAATGGACCGCGATACGAATTTTGCGACAAAACCGTTCGATTCTACGGATAAAAATATATAAGTATACCAATTTTCATAATTTTTGACTAACCGATTCATTTTTTATGAATAAAAGTTTGAAAACCCCTGAAAACGACCAAAATCTGAAAAAATCGCAAGGGGTACACCTTAGATTTTTGCGATTTTTAGCCATTTTCAGTTATTTTGCTTTAGAGACTGTATGCGATGTGAAAAAATTATGAAAATTGATATACTAATGTAATTTTGCCCATAGAATCGAATGATGATATCTCCAAATTCATATTTTGACCCATTTTTGGGTTATTACCCAAAAATGGGAAATTTTGAGTAAAACTTTGAATCTAAATATCTCGAGAACGAAAAGAGATATCGACCTGCGGTTTCAAAATTTAGAATTAGCGCATTAAGAAGTATCTAGATATATAAAAATTAGATTTTTGAAAATTTTGAAGTTTTTATCTGAATATGGGGTATATTGACTTTTGGGGTAGTAATTAAAAAATGGATAGATTTATAAACTTGCTAGTAATATTATTTGATTATAAAGACAATGTTACGTAAGTGTACACATTTTTAGAACAACTGTGTAAATTTTTAGAAATTAAATACTTAAAAGAAAATTGTTATCGAGTTATTCTTGTATTATTTTATATTTTTATAACTCCCTATCTCTAAATCTATAGAAGATATAATAAAAATATTCAGTGTATTGGATAGAGAATTTTATATTCTTTAATAATTCTAATGACATAAATTTCCAAAAAATGATACCTCTAAGTTTTTTTTAAGAAACTACTACTTCCGGTTGTCCAATTGTTACCAAAACCTTTTCAGCTCTTCATGTCAGATTGAGGAATCCATAGTTAAACAGTACTTAAGTCTTATAGTTTTTGAGGAATCGTCCTTCCAAAATCCGCACACACACACACACACACACACACACACACAAACAGACATCATCGTAAAATGATAAAATCGGATTGTTGGGACCTTAAATCTAGCTTATTCTCTAAAATCTGGATAAGCAATTTTTAGCATGAATCCAATACCTCTCTTAGCGAGAGGTAAAAAGTACTGATAAATAATTTTTATAGACTTTCACTCTGAAATGCATTTAGGTAGTTTACAAATACGTTTCACATATAAACTTTTTAACTAGTTAATTGCTCCAAAATTTATTCACTTAATCACTAATTTATTTGTCATATAGTTATTAGGTAGTTTGTTGGGAGGTGGAAACCATGGACCTTAATGTTCTTGAAATGTCAGCACCAATCGCTCCTATTCTAAAGAATAAAATATGCAATGTTCTGCATACATACAAGAGTTGTTGCAAGGGGAAATGTAGTTATATTTTAAGCGAAACCGTTTCAATGAATTTTCATGTAAAAACTAGAACAAGTGTAATTAAAAATATAGTAAAAAAAAGTCTGGAAGCGGAATTCTTTGTCTGACTTATGTTTGGGAGTGTACTGAGGAAATTAGGTCACATCTCCTTTGTTTTCAATTTGCTTTGTCAAACCGTGTTGTATGAATTATTTCTGAATATGCTATTAGGATTTATATTTAATGAATATATGGGCTCTCTGTTTAAGTCAAACGTGTTAAGCACTAATTAATTATATTGCACTTTTATATATTTTTGCATAAATTTGAAATATATAAAATAAATAATTTGTACTTATAAAGGATGTTAAAAAAATAAGTGTCACAAATTATAAAGGCGTATAGTACTGACCAAAATGACTAAAAAAAGCTTAATCAACATGGGTCCGATCTTCAATAGTATCCGAGATATAAGGCAGTGAAAAATGAGTTTTTCGGTGTTTACCTGTGCTATCTCGAAAACTATAAGAGTTACGACTATGGTTAAATGAAACATTTTGTTTACCTTTCAGAGGTTATCTTAAATGTATTTGTTTCAAAAAAAAAAAAATAATCGAATAATTGTGCTAAGACAAATATTGGTCAATATTTAGTTTTGAATTAACTTCGTAACTATCAGAAAGTGAAAAAAAATGTGTCATATAAAATGTTATTGTTTTTTATAGTCTATTTATTGGCATAGACAAAATTTTGTTCTACTATCTTTGACAGTTTTTGATCGATTCTAATACAAAATGGCCTCTTTCTCAAAAACACTTGAAGATCGGATTGATTAAACCTTTTTTACTCATTTTGGTCAGTACTATATGCCCTCATAATTTGTGACACTTATTTTTTAACACCCTGTATTTTATGGGGTCCCGTGGCCGCGTGCCTGAGTGTCTGGTCGCGAACCTGGGAGAACCTGGTTCGATCGCGACAGACGCCAAATATTTCCAATTTTAAATGGCACAAAAGTGACCCCTGTGGTGCACTCTCCACGCCAGCTATGAGTGCCCGTGAGGTGACTACTGGTAAGCGCCCACACGGTAAAATATATCGTCATCATTACCGATGTCTACATGTGTTGTAGATACTGGCACACCCAGAAATGGATAATATGCCGTGATGATATATTTATTTATTTATTTCTGCATAAACGTAAAAACGAATTATAATATTACCTATAGTTTCTATGAGTTATTAGTCTAGGCAGCCATAAATTTATGACAAAAAATAAACAATTGCGTAATTTTTGACTGTCAATTATAACTAAATTTGGATTAGAGTAGTAAATTAACACAAAACATAACAAAGATAGTGTTTTAGTTCTAATTGATAGTTAAAAACAATGCATTTGTTTATTTTTTGTCATAAATCCATGGCTGCCTAAACTAAAAGTTCATAAAAATTGTAACTTCATTATTAATTTTTACGTTTATATAAAGAGCTAGAACAATCACATGATTTAGACGTAGAATTTAAATTTTTATAACTTTTATTTGAAATATTTTTGCTTAAAATAATTAGGTAACGTTTGCGCAAAGAAAAACTGATTTACCATGTTATACGCCTATGTCCCACTTTTCGATTTACACCCTGTACATATTATTGTGAGAAAGCATTTTATACCTTATGACTTTTGACAGCCAAAAATCAATTGTATTTTGTTTTATTTTTTAATTGCATTATATTTAATTGAATAAGATAAAAATATCTGAATTATGATTGACAAAGTTTTTATTAAAATTCGATATTTATCGTGTCACTGTAAATTAGATTAATAAACTTTTTTATTACAGATTTTTTTTCTTAGTAAAACAATTTTCATAAAATCAATGTACCTACGTATATATTTCTCTATCTATTTCAATGGATATTCAAAATTATTGTTGCATAGTTCAGCTTTAATGTAGACATTTAGAGTATAAAGTTATTTTGTTCCCTATTTGTTTAATCCAAAAAGTGAACGAAAATAATGATATATGTTA
The DNA here is from genome assembly GCA_943142095.1 of Ophonus ardosiacus. Taxonomy (NCBI): domain Eukaryota; kingdom Metazoa; phylum Arthropoda; class Insecta; order Coleoptera; family Carabidae; genus Ophonus; species Ophonus ardosiacus. The sequence continues at coordinate 41,573,598 of OW964833.1, read as the reverse complement.
CTAAAAAAATCCTTCATAATCGGGTGCTCAAAATTTAGAAACCCGAAGCATCCGCTTTATGGTAAAACCTGCCGTAAGGCTCACATCTATCAACCGCAAAAAGCGGATCCATTAATTTGGATCTACATAACTAGCCATATAAAGTACTGTATCAGTGTCCTAGATTATTTCAGTTTCTTTATTCTTTTCTTGTATTACAATTAGTCTTTACTCAGGTATCAGGTAAGAAATGTAAAGAATTTGCAGGCTAAAACATTTTAATTTAATTAAACAAAGTTGTGTGATTTATTACTGACTAAAACTGGTTATTCCCTTAAAGATAATTGAAGTAAGTTGGAAATTGTAAAAGCTTGACACAGGAGATTTTTAAGTGATTATATTCCTTATTCTCAATACAAGTTTTTATTTATAGAGTACAGGGTGATTGAAAAGTAAGAACACAAGACTATTTTCCTTATTTTTAATTTTAGACCTATCAATTATATTACAAAGTTGGGAGCTTTACTGTGTTGTCAAAAACTTGCATTTCCATCGAAAATTAACCTAGTTATTAATTTTTCAAAATTATGGAATTTTAATCTATTATCAGTTTGCCATGACATTTGTACCTCTTTTGTTTGAGGAGATATTTTGACGTTTATAAGATGTATCACATGCATGTATATGATTATTTTAATAAACTGCCAAAGACTTAAGAAAAATATATTAGTTTTTAAATTTAACATAATTTTATTCTGTTTTGTTCTCGTTGTTTATAAATAGAATTAAAAGTGTTTGGTTCTCAATAATAAGATATAAAAGATGTAAAAGTCAAATAAAACGGTAATAAACTTGGGTCTCGTATGCGACACCATTGTACCAATTGAGTATAAAAAAAATAAATGTTGTGATTGGTTACACATTTTTGAGCAACCGTGACCATTATTGCGGTTGTAATTTAAGAGTATACTGTTAAATATACACTACTTGTTTGTTATAGGGTCAAATCTTATATCTTGTACTCCAATTTTGACCCACTTCTAATATCTGATAAGCTTGGAATTTTGCACATACGTATTTTGATAACAATACAATATTATTGCAAAAAAAATAGTATATTATACGCCAAGGTTGAGAAGATAATCATTATTGACCCAGCGCCATTATTGTATACAAGGCGCCTGGTCAATAATGATCTTCTCAACTGTGGTTTATATACTATTTTTTTCACTACTAGCACATAAATCCTATTTGATTTTTTTTTATTGATAATAATCATTTTGACACGAATAATTACTTTACTTATTTGTTAATATTCACAAAAACAAAGTAGGCTGCATTTGTTTTTATCTGACGTTTCGCTCATTTCGCTGCTTTGATAACCTCACTTATGGGCCTTGATTTATATTTGATTTAATTATTTAATAAAAACAGTTTGTGCTGTTACAGTCGGCAGCCTTATTAGTTTATTATTATTTTTAAATAAATATTGAAACCTACAAATACAAAAAAATAGTGATTTATTCATTCCTACATCTACACTACTCATGTTTCACATTTTCACCAAAACAGCACAGTGGCCAGGCGAGGCGGCAGAGTAGGTCAATTTAAAATTAAGCGGCAAATTTAAATTACATACTTAACACCTTTCTTGAGTTTAATGAGTTAAATAATATTTGGATTTGAAGGCTTGAGTTTGATTGAAAAGTGACAGTTTGCATTATAGACCTAGGTTAATAATAAATTATTATTGACCTAGGTTACCATGGTTACAAGCAAGCGGTAGTGAAAAACAATTTCTCATGTCAAATAAAGGTAAATAATAGTGTGTTCCTGTTCCTAGGCAAGTAGTGAAAAAAATTAATTAATTATCATTTTTTGATTAATTATTTATATCTGTAAGTACATACCTCTCATTACAATACAATATACGCATGTATGTATATCCTTTTTATAACTTTTTATTAAAAACATGTTTAATTTTTATTTGTAACTACCTTTATTTACTGTAAGTTTCCCTGACGGGAAAAATTCATTAATCCTGCATCAGTGTAATACGAAGTTTTCGAGATTAGTGTGGTTCAACTCCCAACCCGTATAAGTAATATGAATTTTTAATTCGAGATAGTAAATGTTCGTTCACTATAAAAGATTAATAAGGCCGGTTATAAAGTCACCAGCCAGAATTTAATCGGATAATAAACTAATCTTATTTATTTCTCTTAAAGATCTAATGGAAATAAGATTATGAGTGAAGAGACGACTTAAATGTTTAAAAAGCGAAATATAAAAATTTTATTTTCAGAATTACACGTTATACCTCTTGATAAATACAAGTTTAGATGTAATACATTATTTTTTTTTTTTAAAAAAATGGGTTTGGTGACTTTGCTATATGGACCGGTTGTGCTTTAAATTTAACGTAAAATATTACTCTGAAAATTATTTCAAATTTTCAAATATCACAAAAATGACATGTCTCCACGATAGCTTTGAGAGTCCATTAGTGCCCGGTTGCACCGACGTTTCTTAAATTTACACTTAATAAAACTGAACTTACATTAAGTATTACTTAATTTTTATCTACTGTTGCACACATATTTTTTTTAATAACCTTAAGTATGTGGAGTTTATATATTTTTAAGCTGTTTAAATTGTACTTTTAGTAACAAGAAAAATAAAATTTAGAGATTTTAAAGTTTGGAGGTTATATAGGTAAGTTCGATTCAAATAGAATTATAGTTTTTAAAATTGAAGTGTAATTAAATATATTCATTGTTTCTAGCTAAAATGGTATCAGACGAAAAAAGAAAGCGAACACGAAATGCCAACTAATTAAATTAAAAAGTAAAATATTGAAAGAAAAATGAATGCAATACTTACATGTCGTTATAAAATTCAATATAACATAAAATCAGTAATTGCAATACTGTATATTTGGTTAATCGAAACCGTTGAAAAAAAGCATGATCAGAAAGAGTATGAAAATGATCAGATCTGTCGTATATTTGCCTTGGTATTCCGCATAAAATTAAATCCAATGCATCTAAATCGTCATCATCGACAATAAAACAATAACTTCAATGATTCTGATAGAAATTAAAAACGTTTCCATTCAATATAACCTCACTACTTACTTAAGTGCAAGATAAACCGTCAATTTCGGAGGCTTAAATTTATGGAAGCCTTAAGATGCTTATGGAGAATTTAGCGCACGGTGCAACGAAATAAAACTAAACTTAAGGTTAAACTAAACTTAAATTCTTAAGTGGTATCGGTGCAACTGGGCATAGGTAAAATAAGAATGCTATGAAAGAAATAAGTGAGTATTTTTTAAGTGTTGACATTTAATAACAGAAGTACATACATAATCATCAAATGATAAACAAAATATTCGTTAATTTCATTCATGCCATTCTAGTTCTACGTAAAAATGTAACATGTATTCATTTTTTCATTCGTCGCACTATACGTTATACGATGGTATAAAATGACTATATCGTTGAAATCAGAATGAAGTTCTTTAGCGAATAAGTAAAAAAATATAAGTTCCTATTTAAAATAAAAAAGTTAGACCCCACATTCTGGGAACTCCTGATATATACGAGGAATTTAGAACCATGACACAATTTTTTGTCTTTACTCATCTCAAGAGTAATCTTATGTCTTTTTTTGTAAAATTTTACGTGAAATAATATTGAGTGTAAAGTACACCGTGTACTAATGTGACTAATAAACGCTTGTTCATTTTTCAGACGAATTTTGAGCGTCATCATTATTGTCTCCTAACTTTATCTTTTTAATGAAGAAAATAATTATAAGTAGTTCTTTCGTTGCTTAAGTTTTTTTAGTTTTTCTTTGCCTAAAATAAATACGAGCCTTACAACACATAAATTATGAGTCTGCTGGGACCTGTCTGCTGTGGTATACATTAATAAATAATTCTATCACTTTAGTGAAGATGTGCTTGAAACGAGTATTCTGTCACACTGAAGGATTTTGTTATAAATAAATAACAAGTTTGTAACCCTCTCTATTACACGATCCTCATATAACACGGATTTGCTCTAGGACCTTCATAAAATCCGTCTTGACTATACTTCTTTTTTGGTACTTTGCTTTATAATTAAAAATTGAAATATAACATTGTTGCTCTGATTATATTATGAGAGGTATTGGAAATCCACTGTAATAGCCTGTAGCTATTTTACTACAGGACTGATTTTATCACGAGCTATTTTATCGAGTATATTTTGTTAGAAACAAGTGAATTAGTTTAGCGTGTTGAAACGCTAGTACACTGCATGTTTCGCGTTTGAACATGAGTTCAAATCTGCCTTGCGGCTACCATGTTATACGTAGAAATATTAAAATTACAAATACTTTTTGTTCATCTCGAAAATAAAATTCTGATTGAACAGGAAACAATGATATCTATACCGTTCCCACAAATAAAATCTGTGGTATACGTATTACAATTTTATTTTTATGCAGTTGCTATATAAGTATGTAATACAAATGTTATTAATTTACATTTGGGTGCAAAAGATTTGAGCCAAACATATTTATCATATCATATTTTGTAAAGGTGATACAAAATGATACAGTTTTATTAATAAACATATGCATTTGTGCATAAAATATTTTCATATTATAAATCAGAAACTATGTAAATAAACATATGTAGTAATAAAATAATTTATCATGTTATGTAAAAATGTTGCTGCAAAGATATTAGGGTTTCCAATTTTCGGGATCGGGATCCCGTTTCGAGGTCCCGGGATAAAAAATCTAGATCCCGGGACCCCGGAATTAAACTTAATGAAAGTAAAGATGTACTCAGGATTTCAGTCAGTGATAATAATTTTATTCTACAACCAACGTTTCGCCCCCATTTGGAGCTTCATCAGGGCAAAGAACAAGTTAAAAATTTTTTTACAGTACAAGAATGTCAGAATTATATCTAGAAGATATCGTCAAATAAAAATGTAGCACGTCAGCCAAATCATATTACAAAAGCACACAAAATTTTATAAAACCATGTAAAATGGCGAACAACAGTCACCATTTTGCATGGTTTTATAAAATTTTGTGTGCTTTTGTAATATGATTTGGCTGACGTGCTACATTTTTATTTGACGATATATTCTAGATATAATTCTGACATTCTTGTACTGTAAAAAATTTTTTAACTTGTTCTTTGCCCTGATGAAGCTCCAAATGGGGGCGAAACGTTGGCTGTAGAATAAAATTATTATCACTGACTGAAATCCTGAGTACATCTTTACTTTCATCCGTAACACAGTCGTTTACTACTTCTTCATTAACCTTAGTATATTTTTTTAAATTTAACACTAGCAACAGAAAAGTAACAAAAATGCAGAAATACATCAAACAAAAGAATGTTTTTATTAAAAAATACAAAAATAAAAAATATTTTTTTTTACATTTAAGAAGTAAAATTTTAAAAAAATCATCTTTGGTTATAAAACATAAAACTAAGAAATAGAAACAGAAACACTGAGGAAAGTTTTATTCAAATGTGCAATTAAAATAATTTTTAAACATCTACATTCTGCTTGGTAAAAATAAAATATGCCCTTAGAAACACCAACGCGTCTAGACTCGAGTCCGAGTCTTTTAAGCGCGATCTAAGTTTGTTCGCAAATGAGACCGCCGAAGAAAAGGATCTTTCAGCTTCCACAGTCGTAGGTGGTCGTGGTACTGTCAGTAAATATTCGTAACTCTGTTGCAAATATAAGCCTCTTAAGCCTCCATTTTCATATAGTGACATTTCTTATTTAATTACGTTAAGCGTGTTAAGACAACCTTTTGGATTTCCTAATTTTTGCCAATTAGGTTTACTTTTAGTAGTAACAGACGCAGACCCTATGGCCTCTTGAAGTTTCTGCTTTAGGGTTAAAATCTGTGTCGTTTTTTTTTTTTTTGTATTACAGACAGCGGCATATCTTCATCATCAGAGTCCGAATCTAAGATTATATTTGTCTTAAAATGTTCCGATATATTTTTCACATATTCAGCTATAGCTTCAAATAAATCATTGCTTTCCTGATGGGCTCTAGGATTTTGAACGTATGAGATGACCCCAGACATTATAGTTCGACGTTCATTTATACGAGTTCTAAGCAGATTGAAATTTCATCATTTAAATAATAAAGATTTTCGGGATCCCGATTTTTAATCCCGGAATTTTAGGGACGAAATATCTTCCGGGATCCCGGATTGGAAACCCTAAAAGATATACGTATTTTAAAACTATTCTATTTTTAATAGATTCATCATTCCTTTTGATACAATCACTTCAACTCACCGTCGAAGCATTGATTTAATTAAATTTGTAATATTAGCTCTGTTCGATGAGAAGTGCTTGAAGTGCAGAGCAGAATAGTGCAGTGCAGTGTAGTGTACACTAGTTCAGTCTAATTCTTGTGGTTTCATAAAACACACTATTACAAGTATATTTGGGCAAGTTTGCTCAGTTGTGAGTAATCAAGCCAAGCGTAGCCAAAGGAGTAAAAGGTTAGGTTGTTTATAAACACAGTCATATCATAAAGCTGCAAAGAAGTGACTGCAGAAATGTCTTTTTTAAAGAGCATAGTGTTTGAACTAATAAACGATTCTGACGAAGATCAATCATCACTTGATTCTTCATCAGATTCAGAGACAGATATATTAATTAATTCTTTATATAACAAAATAAAGAGAACGTGCATTAAAAAATTTAGGTTAATAAACAGATGTGTAGATAGGATAGAATTAAAATGTATACCGAACAACATTTAGTTACCCCCACTCCTATTCTGCACTTTCTACACCACCTCGCGAGTCAGGTCAGATACGTGAGCACTAGTTCTTAAAATTTTTGTCATCGAACAGCCTGCCAGAAGCTGCCCGTTTCTCATAAAACATGTTAGTGTAAGAAAGTTAACACTAGGGCGGCCTAGTACATATCATCGAACAAAGCTTTTGTCTTCTGGTACATTTTGCCATTCATTTTCTAAATGGTTCTATAATTATTCAGCCTTGTTTTTTCTTGTCCGACGCGTATTTTTAACTTCTGTCATAAAAGTTTTATTGGATTTAAGTCCGGAGATTTGGGTGGTTAGGTAAGAATTCGGACTTTTGTTGACGTACAAAATATTTTACTACTTTCGAAGTATGTTTAGGATCGCTGCCTGTTATAAAATTTCAAATATACACATCTTTAGTGTTAATTACCCAGTTGCAAAAATGTTAATATTGATGAAAAATATAAACCTTTATTTTTTTATTTTTTCAACAAAATAAGTAAAGTAATAATACATGAGAAAAAAGAATAGTTTTTGAAAAACAATAGTGACTTCATAAACCTACTAGAAAGAGATTACATGTCCGCTGTGGGATAAAACTATAAATGACAAAGTATAGTAAATATTGTATTAAGCGAAACCCGCGTAAAGCTAAACATGAACATAGAGAACCACAAACCTTTCATCACAGACCACGTGATTTTGTTTATTTTCCATTTCATTAAATCAAAGCGTGTTTTATTCACATCCACATCAACTAAACTTTTGGAAAGTGTCAATATAATTTTGTATTTATGTGCCAATATTGTACGGCCTTTATTAAAATCGCGCTAAATTAAAGTAATCAATAGAATAAAAATGCACTGAAGCATATGAAGTTGTGGATTGTTCGTCCTATGACGTCATAATACCATTGTAAATTTTTTAATTTCAGAATTACTTATATTGCAATTAATGCACTAGCACCAACACCAATATTTTTCAAAGATAAATTCTTAGATTTATCACACACTTTAAAAAATCAATATCGTTCGTACCTACATATATACAGATGTCTCAATAAGCTTGCTCTCTATTGTTAACTTTTTTATTTGAAGAGATACGAGGTTGGTTAAATGAGCAAAATTGTGCCATTTTATATTAGAAAATTGGTCAGGTAGACAAAATAAAAATTGTATCAGCGGTTCTCAAAATTTGGGACAAAATATATATATTTTAAATGGAACCATATATTTTTTATTCTCTTATTGGAAAGAGTATTTTTTTCTCTTTCCAATAGAGTAATGTTGTTTATGTACAGTTTTTTCAAATAAACGATTACGGTTAAAAATTAAAATTTTGTAAACTGTTTTATTAGTTAATTTAGCCAAGTAAGCCATGGAAACAATTGATTCTTTGTTTGTTTGACGTTTAATAATTTCTCCCGTAAAGTTCTCTGTGTTTAATAATGTTTAATAACTTTACAAATGAAGAAAAATTAGATATGATCTTGCTATCTTGAAAGTTATATCTAGACACCAGTTACGTGGAACGGTCGGCTCTCTTTCCAAAAGAGCTGAAATGTGCGAAATGGCTTTCAATTTGAATATTTTCTGTAATTGTTTTGTTATTACTGTAAAATAGGTTAATAAAATAAAAAATTATAAAATACAATTGTTTCCATGGTTTACTTGACTAAATAAACTAATAAAAGATAATTGTTATCTTTAAACGTAAATAACTCGTTTATTTGAAAAAAATGTACATAAACAACATTACCTTATTGGAAAGAGAAAAAAAAAACTCTTTCCAATAAGATAATAAAAAATATATAGTTTCATTTAAAAAATATATTCTGTCCAAATTTTGGGAGAGAGCCGACCGTTCTACGTAACTGGTGTCTAGATATAACTTTCCATATAGCAAGATCATATCTAACTTTTCTTCATTTGTAAAGTTATTGACCACAGAGAACTTTACGGGAGAAATTATTAAACGTCAAACAAACAAATAATCAATTGTTCCCATGGCTTACTTGGCTAAATAAACTAATAAAATAGTTTACAAAATTTTAATTTTTAACCGTAAATAACTCGTTTATTTGAAAAAAATTGTACATAAACGACATTACCTTATTGGAAAGAGGAAAAAATACGCTTTCCAATAAGAAAATAAAAAATATATGGTTCCATTTGTCAATCTTTCAAAGCTAACTAAAATCATGTTAGATTCAATGTAATAACTGTATAATTAGGAGGACAAAATAAGAAAAAACGTTATAATAAAAGAACCTTACATTAATTAAAAGTTTTAATAACGTAAATAACTCGTTTATTTGAAAAAAATTGTACATAAACGACATTACCTTATTGGAAAGAGGAAAAAATACGCTTTCCAATAAGAAAATAAAAAATATATGGTTCCATTTGTCAATCTTTCAAAGCTAACTAAAATCATGTTAGATTCAATGTAATAACTGTATAATTAGGAGGACAAAATAAGAAAAAACGTTATAATAAAAGAACCTTACATTAATTAAAAGTTTTAATAACAGAAACATGCGTTTTAATTCAAGCAAAAATTTTTCTTCCCATGGCATTTTTTCATAAAATCAAAAATAAAATTTTTTTTCCTCTTGTAAACTCAATCCGGGGTCATACTGTATATACCGAAATGTCAGTAGTATAGACATAACCACAAAACACTCTCCAAAGTTACTTTAATTGAAAATGAACTGGCTAAATAAAATTATTTGTGCTAGTTCCTTAATATTATAATTATACATAAAAAATGTAAAGAAAAGAAAACGTAGATGGTGTTTTCGGCCTATATTACATAGATTTTTCTGATTTTTTTCAAAATTGTACCTACATAGATGGCAGGACTTACTAAAACTATTTAATATTTCATTATGTGAACGCTATGTTAGTATAGTCTAAAAATAAAACTAAAACGTAAAACTAATTACTTATGTGAAGGCATCTTTACTTTTTCCACTGTTAAAAATAACAAAGTTAAGTTGTTTAGTACTGCGTCATCATTTGTTATTTTCATGAAATGTATGTACGTAGCAGTAAAGAATAATTTAAAGATTTTAATAAATGTTTTAACTTTTTCTGAGTTTGGAAAATAAAAAGTTTAGTTATTACTAGTAAAACTGGCTGTAATATATTTATTGAATTTCTGGTAGTAAATTTAATGTGTAAAGTAAATTTCGGGATAGTGGTGAGCGTAAAAGCATAAAACTGTTATGACATGACCGAAATATAGTGATTTTACTTGCAAGTGTACATTGTTGCAACTCAGAAGCAGCAAGAGCAAGCAGGTAACCTGGTCCTGGTCGGTGTCAGTATTTCCGCCACTTCATCCCAGCTGTTCAGTTCGGTTATAAGCCGGGATCGTCGGATCGCTGGATCGCCTCACATAAACCCACAACTAAGCTATCTCAAAGTAATCCTAGCCATCAAGATTCGAAGAGCTTGTAGACCACTGGAACTTTATCTATTGCACTTCTACTGCTACTGCTATTCAGATTAGATACTGTTAAACAAACTAGGACACTACATTAAATATACATAGGAACATCACCTCTATAGATTTTTTCTTTATATTAGGCGTGTTTCTTCGAACTGTGATTATTTTCTAAATAATGATTTGTTCAATAATGATTTCTTCGAATCATGATTAAATTTAATTCCAAACAAACAACAAAATTAACTCCATCGAGCGAAACCTACACAACGTCGAACGAACTAGCGGCAAACGTCAAATGATAAATCAGCTATTTTGTTTGAAGTAATACCCAAATCGAAAATAGTTTAAAAATTAATTGCGTTGAAGCAGAAATAATATTTTTGCCCTCCTGAAGTGTAATGGGAACTTTACAATTGTATACACAGCAAGTGTAACCTACATTTTACGCTTACTGTGTTGTAACTTGTCTAACTATGCGGTAAAATAATCAAAATACACTGGACGTTTATGGGTATTTAGAAAAGAAATCATCTTTACTATAATAAAGTTCATGTAAAAAAGTACTACCTACTTAAGTTATTTTTTTACTTTAACATATCCTATATTTAAAATTAATTTATATAAACCAAAATCACGGCAGCGATATCTGTTATTATTGTAAAAATCCGCAGTTACCGACATAGTCACCGATCGATATACTTGACAAATACGCGACGCGAACATTTCTGAAATGTCAAATATCGACACCTACCTATTATTTATTACGAAGAAAACATGAGCAAATAAATATATTATCAGTCATAAACAACGTCTATTATTACAGATAAATTTTCGGTAGAAGAAGTACTCTAATGAAGGTAAGTAAAATCAAATTTGGAAATTGACTTAACCCCATTTCAGAAGTACAACCTATCTTATTAAAAAAAGTGATTTTCATTATCGTCGGCCAAAAAATTTGATACAATTCTCGTGCGTGAAGTATTTTACAGCGCTCCAGCTAATAGGCACTCGCCTTAAGGACTCGTGTCTTAAACAAAGCTGTCGCGCTGTAAAATACAACTTACACGCACTCGAATGTAAATAACTATTTTAGTACGGAATGTGAAGTAAAATATGAAAACACGTTTCTTTAACTTCTTTTTGTACTTGCAGGATCTAATATTAGAAAAATCGAAACCAATAATGAATGTTGAATCTACTGACTCAAGTTCTAGTAGTTCGGATGATTCTGATGTAGATATAAATTTGCATATTCCAATATTTCATTGCTTACTTTTTCCGCCATTTCAAATCGTTTGTTATTTCAATCACAGTGATCATGCGAAAAGACTGATTCAGAAGGGAAAGGGGAATGGTGTGTCATGAGCGCAAAATGAAAGAGTAATTTAAAATTTATCAAAAATATCATTTTCATTAAAAAATTCATTTTTTTTTGTTACTAGCACTACTGCATCTAAATTCCAATTAATACAAAAATTATAATATTAAATTTGTGTAATAACTTATTGCTTGTGGCTTGAAATAATAAGTACCAACATACATCAATGGCTAATTCGATATTTATATTTGTCTAATAATCTCACTGGAAATAAACAAAATATTAGAAGGACCAGTTCATTTCATTTCAAATAGTAGTTAAAAAACAAAATGTGAAAAAAGAGCAAAATAAGAAATAATCTATAAACAGCTTACTTTAGTAAAGGTAAAGCAAATTCAATCTAGTCGCATATGGACTAAATCAAACAAGAAAAGCACAAGTGTGGATGCCTTTACAAAATGAATAAATAAAAAATGATGATAAACCAAAATTATCCAGACGCCAGGTAGAATAATCAGATAGCAAAAGGAATTTCCCAAGCTGCCGATGCCGAGAGGAAAATCTGTAAGCTGAGCTACAAAAGAACAAAGGTTTGAGGTACAAACAAAGGCCTAACCTCAATACGAAAGAGACAGAGTGTCAAAATGACAAGAAAGGCAACATAATACAATAATATACAGTCAAGACGCACTTTTCAAGAACAATGAATAATTTTGAAATAATATATAGGTAGCCCAGATAACGTGCGCATACATTGAGATCTCGGAAAATAGAAGAGATATGAAGTTGGTTAATTTAGTTATTATTTACAAGATCATTTTAGGATGGCGTAACGGCAGTGGCGGCTCGTGACTTTATTACGATAGGGGCTGCATATCTTTTAATATTACTTTAATATATTTTTTATTATGAATACCAAATAAATAAAAATAACAATAAAAACAACATAACATATCGAACAAATAATGAATTTTCACGAAATAATAATTTATCTCTGAAAACTGTACACGTTGGTATCATATATTACAGCGAAAATAATTTTAAATCGTGTTGCAAAGGAACATTTTTAAAGTTCCGTGACGCTGATTAGACATCCGCTCCAATAGTGGTGGGGGTTCTGTTGTACAGCGCAAAGTATAACAAATATAAAACACACGCAAGTTTTTTTAAAAATAATGAAATATTTTTATTATGTTCTAAATATTTAATTCTATTGACTAGTTAATTTATAAAAAAAATAACATAGTAGTTTGTTTTTTACTGAGGCCTGCAGCTCCGTACCTTCTACCCACGAGCTGCCACTGTGTTTAATTTTTCAAATTAAATAAATTACAATAATTAAAGAAATAAATACAGACTTGGCGTTTCATAAATTGTGTCAAAGTTTTGTTTTATTCTAGAATAAACTTAACATCTGAACAAAATTGTAATGTTTTATGGGGGATTCCACATTTTTTTTTATATATAATTTCATTTGAAAGTATAAGTAAAAGTAAGACTATTGGTGAAAATCCGGTGAAAAATTCTTATTAATATGCGAGTTATGATCCCCCGTAGTCTGAAAAAATAAGTGTTTTTAAATGATTAAAATAAAATATAAAAAATGTTTGAGAATTGCAGTGCTGAACTGAAAGCCACCCCTTCGCTATTTGATTTTTTTTTACTTCTATTGCTTTATTGCGGACCTAGTCCTAACTCTATATTCGATATATATGTATTTGTAGGCAGTCTTTCAGTAGCCAATCAAAATAATATATATATATATAAAAGGAGGATAATTTTGAGGGTGTGTCAGTGGATTTTGGGCTTTAATTAAAGTTGATTCTTTTAAAATCTGTCAAGCTTTCGTGTATTTGGTTTTTACACATCATCAAACCAAATACTTGAAAGCTTGACAAAGAATCAATTAAAGCCCAAAATCCACTGACACACCCAAAAAATTTTCCTCCTTAACTGTGACGATTACACTCCACACACACACACACACACACACACACACACACACACACACACACACACACACACACACACACACACACACACACTTCTTCTTCTTCTTTCGGCTTACAACCCTTGGTGGGTCTTCGCCTGCTCTACTAGTCTTCTCCACTTGGGCCTGTCCTCGGATAACTGCTTCCAATTGTTGGTTTTTAGAGTTTTTAAGTCTGCTGATACATTGTCTAACCATTTCTTTCTTGGCCTTCCTCTTGATCTTGCTCTTGTTGGTGTCCATTTGAAGATCTTTTTTGGGTTTCTCTCTTCTGACATTCTGACCAGATGCCCTAACCATCTTAATCTTTGGCTTTTTACAAAGCGCACTATATCCTCCCCTCCTATTAGCTGATCAATCTCAAAATTCATACGTATTCTCCAAATTCCATTTTCTTCTTGTATCGGTCCAAAGATCTTTCTCATAATCTTTCGTTCAAAAATTCGCAGTTGATCTTCATCTTTCTTTGTAAGCGTCCATGTTTCGCATCCGTATGTTACTACAGGTCTTATGAGCGTTTTGTATATCTTCAACTTACATTGCCTATTCAGTATTTTGCTCTTCAGTAGTTTTAAATTTGCGTGGTAGCATTTATTTCCTTTTATTATTCTAGATTTTATTTCCTCCTGGCCGCTGCTGTCATTGTTAAATTTGGCGCCAAGGTATTCAAAAGAGGTAACGTTTTGGAAGTTGTAGTTCCCTATATTTATCTGGGCTGGTTGGTCCGGGAAGTTTTTCATACAGCACATATATTTAGTTTTCTGTTCGTTAATCTTGAGCCCTTGGTTCGATGCATTTGCATCTATATTTGCAGCTGCTTGCTTCAGCGATCTGATATTTCTTGATACTAGTGTTAAATCATCTGCATATGCAAGAGTCTGCACGGGGTTAATATTTATGCATTGATGTATATTAATATCCTTTATAGCTGACTCTAAAACTAAATTGAAGAGTACTGCAGACAGTGCATCACCCTGTTTGACACCTGTATTGATTTGAAATTTTTTGCTAAGCTCTTGTTGTATTCGTATGGAGGCGTTGGTTTCTGATAATGTAACTTCTACCATTCTTACTAATTTTTGCGGAATTCCCAGCTTAATTAGTGACATTAACATCGCTTTTCTGTTAACCTTATCAAAGGCTTGTTGAAAATCTATGAACAGGCAGTATAAATCTATATTATGCTCATGGCATTTCTCTTGTATTTGTCTCAGTGTGAATAGGTGGTCTACTGTAGATCTATTTCTTCTAAATCCACACTGGTATTCTTCCAGGATTTCTTCCGCATATACTGAGATTCGATTGTGAATTACTCCGGATAGTATTTTGTATGCTACATTCAGTAGCGTTATGCCTCTATAGTTTTTGCATATTGATTTATCTCCTTTTTTATGTATTGGTATTATAATACCGTGCTTCCAATCCTCTGGTATTTTTTCTAGTTTCCATATCTTCACAATTAGTTGGTGCAAACGTTCCCATAGTATAATTCCTCCATTTTTAATAAGGTCTGCCGTTATGCCATCATTACCAGGCGCTTTTCCACACTTTAGTCCTCTTATTACATCCTCTACTTCGTCATAAGATGGTTCCTTTATTTCTAATTCCGCCGTGTAATACAATGTGCCTTCTTCGTCTTCTTGTACCTCTTCGTTTAACATTTCCTCGTAATATTCTCTCCATCTATTCAAAATATCTTCGCTTGAGGTTAGTAATTCTCCTTGCTTATTTTTGCATTGATTTAGTCTTGGTGTAAATTTCTTTGTTTCATCCTTGACTTGCTTGTAGAACTTTCTGCTGTCCCTTCTGTTCTCAACAATTTCATTTATTCTTTCGTTCATCATGTCTCTTTTCTTCCCCCTACATAATTTTCTAGCTAATTTTCTTTTAATTTCATATTCGTTTCTGTTTGCTCTTGTGTTTCTTTGTAAGCACTTATTCCTTGCATTATTCTTTTGCTTTATAGCTTCCCTACATTGATCATCATACCATTCTTTTTTGGAATTTTTGTTTTCGCCTATTACTTCAGCAGCAGCAGCGGTTATTGCATTCTTTATTAACTTCCATTCTTCCTCTATGTCTAAGTCCTGCTGAAGTGGCAATTTCATTTCTATTTGTTCTTGATATTTTTCGTTCGTATTTGCGTCTTTTAGTGCTTCCACATTCCATTTTCTGGGTCGTTCTCTGTTAGTTTTATTCACATTTGCTATTCTATGCTTAAATTCTGCGATTAATAGATAGTGGTCTGAATCGCAATTTGCTCCTCGATAGACTCTACAGTTAACTATGGATGTTGCCCATCTTTTAGATATAAGTATGTGATCAATCTGGTTTGTATTATCTGTACCTGGTATTTTCCAGGTGCCTAAGTGTATAGATTTGTGTGGGAAGCATGTACTAATAGCTTTCATGTTATTTGCTGTGGTTAACTCTGCTACTCTCATGCCATTTCCATTCGTTTCATCATGTAGGGTGTTCTTGCCAAATGCGTCCTGGTAGATTTGTTCTTTACCCAGCTGCGCATTAAAGTCGCCTAATACTATTAGTGTATCGTGAGCAGGTGTACGGTCACACGCTGTTTGCAGGCCATCATAAAATTCATCAGATTCTCTCTCCTCCGCATTCTCTGTTGGTGCATATACATTTATAAATGTTATATTGTTAAATTTTCCTTTTATACGTATTTTACATATTCTATCATTTATCGGGACGAATTCTATCACCGACCTGCGGCAACTTTTACTTATAATAAATCCCACACCATATTGTCCTTGCCTGTTATCATTTCCGCTAAAATAGAGAGAATAGTTTTGTTTATTAATTACTCCGCTACCTTTCCATCTTATTTCCTGGACTGCAGTAAGTTCTAATTTATACTTTAAAACCTCTTCTGCTATCATGTTCATTCTTCCAGTTTGCAACATTGTTAACACATTCCATGTACCAAATCTAAATTCCTTTGTCCTTAGCTTTGTCCGATTTCCATGGATCCGTCCGGTTATTCCATTTAGAGCCTTCGCAACATGTTGTTTTTTACAGGATAGGGGCGTTAACCCTATGCCTAACCCCCATTTCGGAGGACCATTTCTCCCGCTTCCGTTGGTCCTGAGCTTACTTAGCTCAGGCTACCAGGGTTCACCACGAGGAGGTGGAAGTCGGAATTGAGTAGGAGAGGCTAAGCGGTGCCATTGAGACATTCTCCGTGCGGTACGCATGCACTACTCTTTAGAACCCCCACACACACACACACACATATATATATATATATATATGTATATATATATATATATATATATATATATATATATATATATATATGTTATTTCTTTATTAACATTCATTAATAAGCATATACTTTAAAAATTTTTTACTATTTTTTCTTAATTCGATTGAGTTGTAATTCCCCATTACGGTCAGTGTTTATTTTTTTTTTTAAAAAAAACAAGTTTACAAATACCCCACTAAAGTGTATACGTTAGTAAATATTTGGTATGTAAATTTATATTGTTAAAACTTGACAGCTGAAATTTTATGATATAAGAGAACCCCCAATTTTCTTTAAATATAAATTAAAAATGTGTGATAAATAAAATTTTGCATTTTCATTTATTACAGAAAAACTGTGCATGGGAAGTTTATTGTATTATACGGGTTTTGTCTGTATTTCATAGCTTCACGGTAAATAATAAAAAAAATTGTGATAACAAAAATTAGTCTTATACCCTTATAGACAAAAAATTGCTGCTTGTACTAAGGTATTTTTTACGCGTACGATCAAATTACATGTGTATATTATCTGTTAGCTATTGATTCACAAATTTCCTACATCACCAAACACTGTGATCATCGTTTGAAATTGCCTATTGATCCTTGTAACACCAGAACAATCTTGATTGGTGAAGCGCAGGTTGACTGGGCATTAAAATTGATTGAAACTAAATCAAACCCTGTCATAAAACCTCACCCATTTTGAATATTCGTGGTGTTATTGTTCAGATCATTGCTAATAAAATATCCAAATTTGTCCCTTTAATATTTTAATCATTTAACTGATATTACACCAGATTGTAGTGTTTAAATTCTAAATCTCTACATGGTCTAAATTAACATACAACAAAACGATACATACATCAAGTATAAATTTTTAGTGCCACTGGTTTCAGTGTAACATAATTAATACTACAAGACTACTAATTTACTTGTTAGGTACATTGAAAACACACAGAAAAAAAAAACAACTAAATTGTAGTTAATTTAACCAAACAAATCTTTAATTTTCAGCCTACGAATATGTTTTCATCAAATAGGCGTTTAACATGAGAAAACAGTTTTTTCGTACGTAAAAGTGGCGTATTAATTTTAGATAATAATGCTTCAAATAAATGTTGCAAAGAACTAAATTCTACATCTATTTAAATACACAGAAAAAGTCCTTCTAAATTGTAGTTAAATTAGCTAAACAAATTCTTTAATTTCCAGCCTACTAATGTTTCATTAAATTATTATTAAGTTAATTTAGTTTAATTTTCTAAATTTGTAGTAACAAATTATAGTAAAATTAAATACAAAATTAGATTAAATGACTACATTTATTATTGAACTAAAGATAAATAAAGAAATTAACTAAATATATATTTAAATTTTCTATTTACTTACTTAATTCATTAGATAATCACCGAAAATTGTAGGACAAAAATAATGAAGCGAAAATATAGTAAAATTAAATAAAATAAGTAATTAAAATAACTATTTACATATTTAAATTAACGATTTTTTACAAAATATTTATTATCTATTTCGGGTTAGTTAAAATGCTAAATTAAGATTTGTATATTATACTAAATTATTAGACATATTGCCTAATAAAATAATATCTAATTATAATTAGACAAAATTTCAAATCTTTTTTTCTGTGCAGTAGCACTAAAAGTAAAGTAAATACAATTAATTTTGCGAATTAAAAAAAAAAAAAAAATCGGTAACTAATATAATGTAGTATCTGCTAATTTTTTAACACCCTATACAACAACGAAAATGTGCAAATGGATGTAATATTTATAAATTTAAATGTATCTTAAATTAATCAAAATATCACATAAATTATTGATTAGTAAAAGTTGTAAAATGTTAAACTAGACATAAATAATTTATTTACTCTTCTCCTTCATTAATTGCAAGCAGTTCTCCGATCCCTTTCACGAGGCTCCAAAGCGTTTGCTTAGGTTTTAATTTCACCACTGCAAAAGGATTTCCAAATATAATGCGAAATCAGATTAATTACAAGGGTTACATTTTAACTAAAGCTGTTAATTTAATAAAAGAAGAATTTCGGGCAATGAGAGTCCTTTATATTACGAAACATTTAACCAGTAATATTGAGATAAAGAAAAATATAACATTATAATTAATATTTAAAGCATTTGTTCTCCTTGATAAAAAAATTAACTTTCTGGTTTCTCTTAATGCTGTCCTTTTGTGTCATGTCCGTGAAATAAAACACTGACAAAAGTTTTAAAAATATATTTGCTTCAGAATTCTCTCATAAGAGTGTCACAACGAAAGAAATCAAAGTGTCCTGAAAAAAAAAAAACTTACGACAATATAATTTTAACAGCATGACATCTGTCGTATTAAATATAAATATATCATCACGGCATATTACCCATTTTTGAGTGTATCGATCTGCATTTTCGTTCTCAGATTTCAGTAATGACAACAGATCTGTACTGTTGAAAGCTTTCATTGCTATTATGGAGACAATTTTCAAGTTTAATGTCAGTCAGAATTGAACCCGGACCATCCGAATCACAAGATCACATTTTATTTTTGCAAGTAACATTCAAGTATGAAATAATACTAGTTTTTGGTTTGCTCTTCTTTAGGATAGTTTTTTGTGCTCTTTCAAATGATGACTGTAATTTTTTCACTATTAAACTAAGTAAAATTCTAGAAATGAATTTTTAGATAAACTTGGATGAAATCTGAAAATTTTTTAGACTAACATTCAAATTGGGCATTTTCCGCCGTGGACAAATGTCCTCTGCCTGATCTTGTTAAACATGTCGAAGTGCAAATAATCCACTTCCTAAAATTTAAGTGAATTAGTGAAAACGCAGCATGAAATTTAGTAAAGCGAAGCGAGATATTAATTTATAAATTTTCAGCTGTGACGTCATCTGTCTTAGAATATATCCCTCAAACAATTTAACTTTGTGCATATTTAGTAATAGTTTTAGAAATTTCTAGTTTATTATTTGAAATTAGATTCAGAAGCTAAGAAATATCCCTTTTCTCTTTTGTTTAATAATATTACGTTTGTTGAAAACTTGAGATGCATCTCCGTTACATTACATTGAATCTTAATATATTATAGGCTACCTAAACATAACTACAAAAGCGTAGAAGGGCCATATGCAAATTTTTTTAAAACTTGAAATTTCACCTTTTAAACTTGAAATTTATTTTCTTCTCCACACATCAATCTCCAGTCGATCATCGTTACTCCAATAGACACTTACAAAATTGACGTCACTGCAAGAGAGAGATAGAAGATCATGCGTCCAAACAAACCTCCCCTCGTTGTCTTGCGTCCCATTCCCTGTTCCTATCTGTCATTGTGTTCGCATCTGTTATTCAGTGTTAAACCTAATTCTTTAGTGTTATTTGTACGTTGTGTTTAATAAAAATGAGTTTAAAACCAGAAGATGTGTCTGGGGCAACTTTTTTGTTTGATAATATTGAAGATCATTCGATTATTCAACTAAAACGGTGGCTAGAGTGTAGAGTGTACGGCTGATGACAGGTCTTTGTTTGGACGGGGTAACCATAGCAACCTTGATTTCTATGCTTTGCCGTTAGAGGCGCTCGTGCAAATTGCAATTTTGTAAGTGTCTAGTGAAATTTCACCTTTTAAACTTGAAATTTCACCTTTTAAACTTGAAATTTCACCTTTTTAAAACTTGAAATTTCAACTTCTAAACTTGAAATTTCAATTTTTCAAATTATGACTTGCCAGTTAGGTTAGGTACTTAAAGAAATACAAACTGCAACGTAACCTAAATGGCAACTCATAATTTGAGAAAGTTGAAATTTCAAGTTTAAAAGATGAAATTTCAAGTTTAAAAGGTGAAATTTCAAGAAAAAAGTTGAAATTTAAACTTTTTGGAAAGGTGAAATTTCAAGAAAAATGTTGAAATTTCAAGAATAAATTAGTTTTTTCTGCGTAAGGTTGCCTTAATTTTAGCTAAAGGTAGTCACAAAGATAAACTACCTTAGTATGTACAGTAATATAGTATCTACATATAATATATATATATATATGTATATATATATATATATATATATATATATATATATATATATATATATATAATTTAACATAAAATATTTAAAAAGTCTTCATTAAATGCTAGAGAATATCTGTAGAACTATTTAGAAAATAAAGTATTATATTTTCGTCGAACATCAGATAGCCATGGAAATAAAAAACAAATGAACAAAATCCCATTCTGGCAGTTTAGTTCAGTTCATCATTATTAATTGTTATAATCATTGCAATTGTTATAATTCAGTATTAAATATTCAAGTATTATGATCTACTTAATATTTTGTTTTATTTGTTTCTATACTTATTTGATTTTTGAAGAAAATATCATATTTTATTTACTAAATATCTAGTGCTACAGATTTTATACTGCATTAAATGAAGCCTTTTTAAAAGTAAAAATTAATTTTAAACAACATTCCGTTCCTGTACTTTTGCTCTAAAAGGTACAGGAGAGCTAATTTCCGCACATTTTAAAAATCCCGTGTTAAAGTCCTATAATTTCGCGTTTCGTTGCACACCCGGTATGTAGAATATAGTTTACAATAAAATTCTGATCATCGCCCATAAGAAAATTCAAATTATGGTAGAAAACTTAAAATTTTATTTGTGTATTTTTATGCTGCATCTTAAAGGGAAGATTTTTCAAATAAAATGTTGAGTTCACTGTAATCGTGAACTGCAACGATAAAAATTAAACTAGTTACACTAGTAAACCGACCATCCGTTCGTAAAAGTGTAAGTGGGTAATTCAAATTGCAAAAAATTAAATATAGACTGCATATGTCGATGAGATTATGAGTACATATATGTACGTTCCAAATGAAGATCGCTATTTAACTGGAAAGTTGTTAGCACTGTGTTCAGAGAAGGAATGTTTGTGAAAAACAGACAAAGTAGGTATTATGTTATTTACTCCGATACATATTCATAGTTCATTATCGTAACAATGATTTTAGTTTTTTGTTATGTTCTATTTTGCTATTTCTACTATAAAGCAACTTTCTTAACCCTTTCATTCTTAAGGATTTTATGTGATGGTTGTTTTTACCAATCTAACCAATTT
This sequence comes from Ophonus ardosiacus, assembly GCA_943142095.1. Taxonomy (NCBI): domain Eukaryota; kingdom Metazoa; phylum Arthropoda; class Insecta; order Coleoptera; family Carabidae; genus Ophonus; species Ophonus ardosiacus. Next base: position 41,551,659 of record OW964833.1, on the reverse strand, counting down.
CAGGTTCAGTTTTTAGGATAATTTAATTTATTTGGATTATAGTTTGTTGTTCCGTGATTATTAAACCTATTTGGAGATATTAGGTTTCAAGTTAATCAAATATTATTATTATCTTTTAATTTTAAATATTGAAATACAAATATAAATGAGGTATGTCACTATGTCATTTTTATCTTCACATGTTTTACGTTTTGTTAGATCTGATGATGCTAATGCTATAGCTATTTGAATATTTAAAAATGAATTATAAATTTCACCACGTAGAAGCTGACACAAATAAAGCAGTTATTATTTATAAATAAGCGCTCTCAATTTGTAATTTTCTTTATGAAAGCCATTTTTCGTTTGCTTCTTACTCAGGTTTAAAAACAATTAAGCAACAAGTTAGTACTCATTGGACGCTGCTTTTAAACCTAAACATTTTTTGTATTTACATTTTTAATATAGGAAGCAACAATCACCATATTAAAAAAAAGTATTCCCTATATTACATATTTGAATTCTACACTTGGAAGATATATTCACACTTATCTTAGTCACGCATACATACAAGGGGATACTCAAAAATAACCGGATACATTTTCTGGCGGGTGGTAAGGTACTAGTTTCAATTTTTTCACTGAATGTTTTCACTAGATACTCTTTTGGAACAATTCTCCAAGCGTCATCTACATATCTATGCTAAAAAAACTTCAAATCGAGACTAGTAATGATCGGATGATATGGTTTAAAGTAGGGCTGACAACGGATTCCGGATTATTTAGATATCGGATTTTAAAATTTCCAGTATCCTGATTTTTTAATCTTGGAAATCCGTATATCCGGTTTAGAAGGATTAAACCGGAATCCGGATATTATAAGAAACCGGATGAAATCGGAATCCGCATGAAACCGGAAATCGGAGAAAACAGGAATCCGACTGAAACCGAAATCTGGCTAAAACCGGTCTCTAGCCGGTTTACCCAAACCTGTCACTCCTGACCCTGGCCATATTAGTTTCCATTTGTCAAATATTTCGTTTTATGATTCTTATTCCTGTTTTTTTTTTTTTTTATGGGGTCCTGTGGCCGCGTGCCTGAGTGTCTGGTCGTGAACCCGGGGGAACCGGGTTCGATCCCGACAGACGCCAAATATTTCCAATTTTAAATGGCACAAAAGTGACCCCTGTGGTGCACTCTCCACACCAGCTATGAGTGCCCGTGAGGTGACGCCTGGTAAGCGCCCACACGGTAAAATATATCGTCATCATTACCGATGTCTACATGTGCTGTAGATACTGGCACACCCAGAAATGGGTAATATGCCGTGATGATATATTTATTTATTTATTTATTTATCCCTGGTATTCCCGATTCCGGTTACGCGGTTATCGGATTTTGGCTGTCCGGATTTCGATTTTCTATATTTCGGTTTTCTTTAATCCGGTTTGCAGATATCGGATTTTTCGACTACCGGTTTAATATCCGGAAACTGGATTTTTAAGATTCCGGATAGATTTATATCTGGATATCCGGATAGAAAAAATTTCGGATGTTGACAGCCCTAGTTTAAAGAAATTAAGAGGTTTTCCCTTTTCTACCTCCACTATGTATCCCACATATTTTTATATATGATCGAGACCACAGGATGTCAAGTTGTAATTGAAATCTTGTTTAGTGTCACAGTAACCAGTACGTTAAGCCATATATTAACAACAGAAGTAGAAAAAATTATTTAAAATATCTGAATATTTAAATGAAAGCAGTTCTCTAAACATTATAGAATTGACAAATGCAGAATATTCATTCGATATAAATGAAAAATAAAGAAATAATGTTCGTAACAAGAGAAAAATTGGATATGAACATATCAGGTGAGAGTATGCCAGAAATATAACACGTGAAATATTTTCGATCCATATTGAATAAAGCGGATAAAATAGAATCAGTAAAGTGACATATGGAGTATTTTAGAACGAGATGTATTTAATCAAATACCAAAGTCATATTGATTTGATCTCCAAATATTTATTATTCGCCATCCGACCTAACATTCAAGCACAAAAAATTCCGCATGAAATTATTCATAACCGGTACTAAAAAAAGAACATAGAGTCTAGTAGCCTGTTATAAATTTAACACCATATATTTAATTTGAGTTCGAATATATTATTTAAGATCTAACATCTGAACATAAAAATACATTAATTTATAGACGATAATTTGAACAATTTTCTTACAGGTTTTTTTAAAATTGTCTAACAAAATGTACTAACTATTATAACTACCTGTAAATCCATGTAAACATTGTGCTGAGTAGTAATAACCTTAATTGTTGAAGTACTCTTTCATTTCAAATAAAAAGTCAGTATTAGTACTAATATTTAGTTAGCTGTGAAAAAATAAAACACGTAGAACACTGAAAATTATTATGTGAAGTGAACAATTTAAATTCAAAAAATCCTGTACACGTTTCTTTTCAAAACGGAACACTGCATTTTAATGTATTTTTAGAACAATTCTTACAATTTGTGTTTGACATCTGATGTATTAAACGTCAATCACATAACAAAAGAAGATAATTGGTTACTTGGGAACAATATGTGTATGGGCGTATAAAAAAATTTACATTTCAAACTTGCTAATTAACAATCACAAAACGAATTCAGCTCTGAAAAGCAAAACACATGAAGTAATGAAATGATACCTATAAATATTTCATTTTCTTATTTTTGTAACCCTTTGTTCATTGTTATATAAATGCGACGAAATTAATCTACTTTTTAGTGTTTTATTAATGCTTCATTTGATATTTTTATCTTTACTTTTTTCTTTTAGATTTTATGAAATATTATCACGTAGGGACAAGTAGTTCGGTCTCAAAAAATAGCAAATATGCGTACTAAACATTTTGTATTTATTTGTATATCATTTAATGAATATATAATTACATTAGTTTCTGATTACAATATGATACAATATGCGGTAAAATATGCATTGAATTTATACAATAAACATATATGTCAATAAATAAATTAATAAATAAATAAATAAATATAGGTGATTCACAAAGAGTGTGCCAAAATAAAACCATATATTGGGTGAGTTTTATGAAAGTATGTCCGGAACATTTCATTATACAGGGTGTTATGTAAGTTAGTTGTACAATGATTAATCCATGGTAAAACTGATCCAATAGATAGTAAATCTGGCAATAATTTTTGTTTAACATGCTTTCTACAAGAACTAGAGGCCTGACTAATCACGTCTTAGTTAAAAATTTTGTAAAGAAAAATCAATGTGTTCTCTGGAAAAAATGTCACACTTGTCACAAATGACATATAAGATCAATGACGTCTATTTGGAAATAACTCTGTACCGTCTTGCAGCAGCACGATTATTTTGTAATGTCTCACCATAAACCATATGCATGCATGCATACTCTTGATTGGTGAAGGTAAATGGCATTTTGAGAATATCAAAAAAAAAACAATATAAATTCTACGTCTATGCAAAAAACGTTTAAAGTTTTTGACAATCAATAGTTTTTCCAGAGAACACATTGATTTTTACTTTTTTACAAAATTTTGAACTATGACGTGATTAGTCAGTTTTAAAGGCCACCAGTTCTTGTAGCAAGCATGTTAAATAAAAATTATTGCTAGATTTACTATCTATGGGGTCAGTTCTACCATAGGTTATGCGTTGTACATTTACTTACATAACAGCCTGTATATAGTTACAACCCTTTGCACCATTTAATAACTCTGGCACTAGCCACACTCAAATTTTTAAACTCAGTATGAGGATACTACTTATTTAGATGTATATTTGTACCTTCTTTTGTTTCTGTATCTTAACCAGAGGCGTCCTATATGAGCAGTCATGAAGGTTTTTATCGTTATTTTTACCTAGTAACATTTTTTCCATTTTACTTATAAAATGCTACATACAATACAAAACATACCAAAAAGGTACCCTTGATAAACTTGATATAAGCAGTATTTTTTGAGATATTTTAATTTTTACAAAAAATCAAGTGTCAATATTTATACAGGATAAATATGTCATCATGGTTTATTAATTTACTGATTTATAGATGTACCAATCTGTATTTTATGCACAGATTTCGATAAGGACAATATATCTGTATCTCAAGGGATCTTCATTTCATCATGGAGAAAGCTCCTTGGGGGTCAATTTTGTGCTATTTTAAAACTGGAAATAATTTTCGAGTTCACCCTATAGAGTTAAATGATATTTTAATTTTATTATAATAGGTATATTAATATACAATACTGATTTTTGTAACCGGCGTGGAGTACCTTAGACATCCTCATTGTGGGCATTATAGTCTCCGAGAAGAACGGAGGGAATAGGGAGTTGTCGGATAATGTTTTGAATGTCAGCCTGGTCCCAGGTGGCATCGGATAAGTAGATGTTACTGATGGTAACATTAAATTTGTGTTACATTTACAACAACGGATTAAAGACCAGCAACTAGATTAACTAGCTTGAAATTCATGTCTTGTGCAATAATTACTACATCCCCATCGACCCGAATTTGAGGTAAGTAGTGAATCTAACCAAACTGTACTGAAATTTTTGCGGGAGTAATCGTGACCAGGTTTATAGTGCAAGACATCTATATACCGATAGCAGCATTTTCAAGTCGTAGTAATAAAAAGTAAATTCCCTTGATTTACATTAAAAATTATATTGTTCATGATACAAAACAGAAACAGAGAAACTAACCAACATTCTTAGGTATTCTTAGAAGACAGCTCGTCTTTTTCCTCTGCTGCTGAGACAAAATTGAGCAAGCAGAGAAATTCTTATTAGAAGAATATTGATCGCCAATCTACTTATTTACAAATGAAATGAACGTAGAGTGTGCAGCCTATTTATTCTAAATAAATTAGGAAAGAGTGAAAAGATAATGTCAGCCACCGGGATTTGAACCCAGACCCACTGTCTTGCCGGGACAACGCTCTACCAATTGAGCTATGGCGGACTCCTCCCGTTGGCTCACATTATCTTCCACAAATGTTAGACTGAAAGATTCTCATTTAAGAATACTCAGCGTCACGTATTGATGTGGGGTTACAGCTAACCACTACATTTAAACATCAGTGACTTGTCATAATTTACTCATGCACCTATCGGCACACTTTTCATTCATTTCAATATTTGTGCCGATAGGTGCGTGAGTAAATAACAAGATGCACACTATATTTTTTCTACAAGTAATTTTAATTTAGAATGCAGGTATAAACAAAATTAACCTCTATTGACGTCTTATCAAAAGTCAAATACGTTCCCTGCCTATGTTTCATTTTAAATGGAACGGGCAAATTCATTGCTGCCAATCAAATGTCAAGTCGTAACCATGGATATGACAAACCCAATGTTTCACGTTAAAAAATACTCACGGTATAGCTGAAATTGTTAAAAGTAAAAATAAGCGAAATATTTGCCGGTTAGTTAATAGACGGACACCTGTATATTGTAGCTTGTGACTTATGCTATATTTTCTCGCCATAATTTTACAGAGCTACAGTGGGGCTTTGGGAAACACTCTCTACTAAAAAAACATTTAATAATTATTAAAGTTAATATTTTCAAACGATAATAATAAGAATGCAACAAAAGTAAATTGGAATAGATGAAACCATTATACTTTTATATATTGTTCTAGGTATTTTTGTACTGAGATTGAAATAACATTAATTCATTAGATATTTTGTAATTCTAGTCACTTGCAGGTGCTCGTATTTCTTGCTCCGACATCAATTGCAATTTGCAAGTGACTGGTGCGGTGGAGATGGATTCCACCAGAGCTGATTGCAAGTTTAAACATGTTTGTAGAACTTATTACAAGTACACGTTAACACCGATTGGTTTATCCAGACAAGAAACCAACTGTTAGTTCATATTTGCACTATCCTTGTACATATATATACTAGAAATTACTAATCTGATTAATAATAGCGTTATCAAATGGACAATGTAGTTAGGAAAATAAACTCCGAGGTCGTTAAGTACAATATGGTTTAAATTATGTATAAGCGAACAAATATTTTTCTTCTGAAAGAATTGATACCACCGGAAGATAATAAGAGACTAGAGGTGCAATTTAAAGAAAATTTACATAACTGATGAAACAATAATTGTATTATCAGATACAGCATCTTTAAATCATTTTGAATAAATTACGCCGTTGTCACGTAAAGTGCGCGTTACAGTTTTACATTTATTTCAATTTAGAAAGGATTCTTCAGTAAGTTTCATTTTAATTATATTTCAATTAGATACTCGTAAGTAATTAAAGATAGTTTCAGCGTGCCAGTGTATGAAATAAGGATGAAAATAAAATAATTTTGCGCGACACTTTTCGCTATAACTCGGGATTTGTGAATGTCAAGTTTTTTTTAGCCTGACGAATAATTTACATGTCAAAAATATTGAACACAACTTAATATATATATATATATATATATATATATATATATATATATATATATATAAATATATTATCACGGCATATTATCCATTTCTAAGTGTGCCAGTATCTACAACACATGTAGACATCGGAAATGATGACGATATATTTTACCGTGTGGCCTACCAATTTTTTGGAAAAATGTTTAACTTTAATTTTTTAAATGGAACACCTGTATATTTTGACAGAATAAGATTCTTAATAAATTTCTCTTTACAATGATGTGTAACAAGTAAGGATTTACCTTTAAATTATGTCCTATAAAGCAAATAGAAATATGATAAAAGTAAGCTATGATATTCTATTGTTTATACCTGTAACTTCTGTCACACATGAACATTGGCTACTTAGGGGTTTTCCTTTGAATAAAATTATGACTAATAAAGCAAGTAATAGAATTACTAGCATTGATGATTTACAAAATTATTAATACTTTTATTTATGACAGATGTTACTGGTATAAACAATAGAATATCACAGCCTACTTTTATCGTATTTCTATTTGCTTTATTAGACATAATTTAAAGGTAAATCCGTACTTGTTATACATCATTGTAAAGAGAAATTTATTTAGAATTTTATTCCGTAAAAATATACAAGCTGTTCCATTTAAAAAATCAAAGTTAAATATTTTTCTGGAAAATTGGTAGACCTTGGAAAAAATTGTTTATTCTAAATTATAGACCAGGTTGTATCAAATAACTTTTCTATTTAACTTTTTCTTGTATCTTTAATATTTCAGAAGATATAAGCTGGACAATGAAAAATCAACCAGCCTGTATATACATATATAATTTAAAAATTGTATATGACGCTGTAGTATTCGCTATATTTCTCAAGATTCGTAGGATATAAATAAATGAAACACTGTGTATACCTTTGCATGTACGTGTTTATTGTTTAACGGTCAGACACCAACTGTCGTATTTACTATCAATTACCGATCATACCATAAATACATTCATTAATTACCTTAATCATTATTGCACAATACATAACAGAAATAGTTATTATCCTTCGTATCTCATAGTAAGTATAAGTATAACCATTTTTCGTAGAAATAAATAACCTTTACACAATATTACGTAGGCTATCATATATTGACATCGACATGTAATATTTGGTTTGTTTTTTAGTTGCTTGACATTTATAAATAAAAAGAATATAAAATCTTTAGGGTTACACTTATTTACCACGCCACAATATCTCCAACATTTTTATATGTTGAGTTTAGTTGTAGTGGAGAATGTCACTATTACGTATACAGGGTGTTCCGCGACTTGACCGACAAACTTATACCATATATTCCGGGGGTCATTACGATCAAAAAATGTTATATGATCTATAGGTGAATTCCTCTTTGTTTCGGAGATATCGAAGGAATTAAAAAAAAAAATATAATTGAATTAGCCTTGACGAATTAACGTATGTTTGACATTTATGAATGATTTTTGTGCTGTCTTATTAATTTAAGCCATTATGAAACTTACCTTCACTTTTTGGAAGAAGAATTGCCGAATTACATGTAAGATATTCCTCTGGAAGCTCGTCGTGGCATGTAGTTCCAGCAAGATGGGGCACCACCACATTTTGGGAGACAAGTGACGGTGTTTCTTAATGAAATTTTTCGGATAGGTGGATAGGACGAGGTGGTCCTGTACATTGGCCAGCTCGATCACCTGACTTGTCGCCTTTAGATTTTTTCTGTGGGGTTGCCTCAAATCTCGGGTGTATAGTAACGGTAAACCCGATACACGCGAAGAGTTGACGGACCGTATAGTTGAAGCTACTAATTCTCTAAAGAATGAATTGGCAGTACGAGTAATTATCGGGCAACATTCTATGACTCGAAGGATGCGAGCTGTATGTTTAGGAAATGGCGGTTCTTATTTTGAACAGTTGCTGTAATTTTATGTTAATTAGCTATCCATTAATGAACAAATTTTCTTTTATCATTTTTTTTTTAATTCCTTCGATATCTCCGATACAAAGAGGAATTCACCTATAGGTCATATAACATTCGGTCGAGTCGCGGAACACCCTGTATATTACATAATAATATTTTTTTGTATTTCAGTTACAATTTTGATTTAATAAACCTCAATAATTTTTATTACTTGTACAATTTCAGTTTTTTCTAAAAAAATCCTCCTTATTGTCTGATATGTATTTTTTTATACATTGTGTATTTGATAACGTGATATATGTACATATAGAACGAGATTTAATAATATTCACTGAACATTACAGTGTAGTATAAAAAAGAAAAATTGTGTTCAATTTGAGCAATATTATATATTGTCTGGAATAAAATATTTCCATTCTTGAGACAATATGTCTTTCAATAAATTTATACTTTAGTAAGGAGTAATTTGTATTTTAGTTTATTACTACCATAGTTTCGAAATATTTACCTACTCTAAATACAATTACTACATATATTGAATTTTTTAAAATAAAATAAAAGTTCTCTTACATCAGTTTTTATCGAAAATGTTAAATTATACTGCAAATCTTTCAAAAGAGTCCAAGAAGCATTAACCGAAAGAGGAAATACGATTAAGTAATGGAGTGCAATTTTTACATGTTAGAGCATAGAGTTGAATATCTCACTTATCAATTTAAGTAGACAACTTTCATTTTTTGGTCCATTGTAGGTTCTTGTCGGTGAAAGGGTTTCAGTATAACGAGACCTTAAGTAACATATTTTATAATATTTTATTACGAGTACGCTTTACAAATTTGTAAGCAAAAACATCATCACCGAAAGTAAATACGAATACGGATGGAAACTTAATTCATTTGGGGTAAGGCTGCTTGTTTAGATTTGTATTGTAACTTCAGATGGTTGAGATGTGAAAGCCTGATATCTTATGCAGTGTTTACAGATTCTAAGAAAGTATTAATTAAATTTTGATAGAAGTTGTGAAACTTGAAATGGATGTTTGCTCCGAGAAGTTTCCTTGTTTTATTTAATTTTCTTCTGTTTTTCATATTGTTATTTCGTGTATTTTTAATGAATAATTTTATATATAGATATACGAAAGACGTGCTAATTGTATTGATTAGAAATTTCAAAGAAAACAAAATTATTTGATCATCAGAGAATAATTTTATATACAGATATAATTAGAAGTAATTATTATAAAACAATTCAACCAATCATTAAATACATAACAAAGGAATTGAATCATTAAATTTTTTATTATTATCATTATTATTAATTTAACTCACCATATTATAAAGATTATATTCTTTAAAGGAAATAAATTATTATTATTAATTTAATTCACCATAATGTAATTTCCAATGGGAAATAATTGTAATTATGTGTTATAATAACGACGACTTATTGACCTATAAGAAATTGCAGCAAGGAGTTAGTCTTATGGAAGTATGGAACAAGCCACCTTCAATAAATTTCATACATTTTATTGTTCTTGATATAAGAAATGAAACAAGATGAAATTTTGTCGATACCCGTTGTGTTTCGATTGTTGAAGTGAAGTTTCCACTTTTTTAGAATTAGACGATCAGATAAGGTGCAAGAATGATATTGGATTACTCACCTTCGTATCCCTGACTTTCGAACATTTGATAAAATATCGATATCAATCATGTAATTGTTTATAAATATGGATTTAATGGTATCGATGATAATAATTTTTGAATCTTTACCAATAATATATGCCCTGTATTAGGGTATTTTCAATAACTCGATATAATTATAGTGATACATATACGCATGACTATAGTTTTTAGTATTTTAGAAAAAATAGCAGTCTAAAACCCAATATGTTAAATTTTTAATTAATTCATAAATGTGACAACTAGCATGAGGCATATACAGTATTGGCCATAAAGATAGCAACTTTTAAAAAATTTCTATTTCTCTGAAGTAAACATAAGAATATTGAAAATAAATTACATAAAGAATAACCTCTTAAAATAAGTTTATTTTATGTTAAAATAATTTATATTAAATTTATAGAATTTATTTAATTTGCATAATTCTTACTTTTGTCTGGACATAAAATAGCAACTACATAATGAATGTCTTTATTTTCTCAATTTCAACGTTTATATCGTATAATTGTTTAAAAAATGTAAATTAGTACTTCAAAATTATGGTTCGTAATAAGACTTTGACTAAAGAATTTCGCAATTTAATAATTAAATCATATGAAAATGATGCTTCGCGGAATAAAATGTCGAAGAACTTTAATTTGCATAAATCTACAATAACACGAATAATAATCCATTTTCGAAGGAAGGGTAATATTGATCCTTCTACAATTTCTAGTAGACAAAAAAAAACATCAAACCGAAGCGACAGAATGATAAAACACATATCGTTAAAAATCCGTTGTTATCATCAAAGAAAATTTTAGGCTTTTTACTAAGTAATGTTAAAGATAAAATATCTTCAAGACAGGGAAGAAGAATATTAGTTGCCGGAGAACTTTATAGTCGTCGGCCTGCAAAGAAACCACTTCTTTCGAAGAAGATCATGAAGGCCCGATTATTTTTTTGCAGAAAATCATGTAAACTGGACAACTGACATGTGGAAAAGAGTATTATTTAGTGATGAACTAAGATTAATTGATAGAAATGTAATAACAAAATTACTTGAATTCATGATGAAACGAGAAGAAGCAATAAATTCTCGTGGTTCCGGTTATTACACTAAATATTAGAAAATTTAGTTTTTATATTAATTTTATAAAAGTTTCTATTTTTATTTTTATGTCCAAATAAAAAATATTTTTTTGCACATAAATCAATTTTTAAGCATAAAAGAAGTATTTCGAACTTTCATTGTCCTCCAATTATTATCAAGTGAATCAATTTTTGTTAATATAATGCAAATTATTTTAATGTAAATTGAACTTGCTATCTTTATGGCCAGTACTGTAGGTAATATTACATACTGTGAACTTTGGAGATTATAATTTTTAAAAAAGTATATCAACACAAAAGTATCAAACTACCTTAAAAAATGATATTAAAAGTAGATAATAACCTCAATCATATTTCTATACAGGGTGTTAAAAAATATGTGTCACAATTTATGAGGGCATATAGTGCTGACCAAAATGAGTCAAAAATGTTTAATCAACATAGGTCCGATCTTCTACTGTTTTTGAGAAACAGGCCATTTTGTTTTAGAATCGAACAAAAACTGACAAAGATAGCGGTCTAACAAAATTTTGTCTATGCCGCTAAATAGACAATAAAAAAAACAATGACATTTTATATGACACATTTTTTTCACTTTCTAATTGTTACGAAGTTATTTGAAAACTAAATATTGGCCAAGGTCGTCTTAGTACAATTATTCGATTGTTTTTGAAAAGCAAAAACACATTTAAGATAACCTAAAAGGTAAACAAAAAGACTCGTTTAATCAAAGTCGTAACTCCTATAGTTTTCGAGATAGCAGAGGAAAACCCCAAAAAAACTCATTTTTCACTGCCTTATATCTCGGAAACTATTGAAGATAGGACCCATGTTGATTAATCTTTTTTACTCATTTTGCTCAGTACTATATGCCCTTATAACTTGAGACACTTATTTTTTAACACCCTGTATATCCAAAAATAATTTAGGTATATTATTACACACATTTGTCATACTGATTCATATCCAATATAAAACTGGTACAATGAATTATAACAATAAAAATACGTGAAGCTTTAAGAAAATAAGAAAACTGACAAATTTCCAGACGAAATATTTTACGACAGTATTATCATGAAATCTCGAAATAAGTGGTAAAAGCAATGGACAGAATTTAAATGAGATATGAAACAGGAAACAATAAATTCAATATTGGAAACTTGTATGGAATTTATGTACAGAACAGTTATATTACGTGGTAACTTGCTCATATTTTTTATTTAACTTCGCTACTTTTTAATATCCACATGAAAAGTTGCCATACAATAAAATAATAACCAACAAATAACAATGCTAATAGCGTAAAAGTGGCTTATTCATTTTAAACAATAATGTTTCAAATAAATTTTGTATGGAATTAACTTCTATATTCAATTCAATTCACCATTTTATTTTGCATAGTTTGGAACCGAGCATATCGAATTTATAATTCTATAAACGTTACTATTCTATAGTGTTAGTCATAGAATTAAAACAAAATCACAAATAAGTAATAACGTTTTACCTGTCAAAAAGTATATAATTTGTATCAAAATAATTAGAGATACATTCGGGCCGGGCCGGGCTTTGAGGTTTGGATCGACTCGGCCCGAAAATAAAAATTACCAGCCCGACTCGAAGATCGACTCGACAAAAAAATTAACTAGCCCGGCTCGAAAATTGACTCGAAATCGAGCTGGGCTTCGGGCCGGGCCGGGCTAAAGCTCGAAATTGGGTGCATCCGGCATTCCTAATGTTGATATTTATGTTAAGGCGAAATGTTTAACTTTTTTCTTGTCAAACTTATAAAAAACCTCTACATTCTTATAACTTTCAACATTAGTTAACATAAGTAGTTAAAAAAGAGACCCTTCTAGTGTAAGTTTGTTATAAAAATTACAGACCTACGAGTATTTAACACTTTGTTTACCAAAGAATTTAAACAACTTTTTCACAAATCTTATATAAAAAAATATAATTTTAATTTACATAAGGATTTTTTATCTAACTTTGTTTCCGCTCAAAAATAGGACAAGAAATCATTATTGTAGGAACAAAAATGACTTATTTAAGTATACGAGTAATAACAATAATAATAGCAACATCACAATATAATTATTATGCTTTAATGAATAACCTTGAATTCTTGAAGTAAAATAATACATTTTTATTCATTAATATGTGAAGTGTGTTGTTATTAAATCAATTTTCGGGCCGGGCCAAAATCAAAAGTCCGACTCCCCTCGATTTTTGAAAATAATTAGCCCGATTCGGCCCGATAAAAATATCTTCGGCCCGGCTCGATGATCGACTTGAAATCGAGGCGGGCTTCGGGCCGGACCGGGCCAAAGCTCAAAATCGAGTGCATCTCTAAAAATAATATTAATTACTAATTTGTAATTTTTCTTTATAAATTTTCCAATTTTAATAATGATAATTTAAATAGAGCCTTTGTGCTAGGCGAAATGTCTTTACATGTTCGTGTGTAATTTTGTTTCAATTCGCTGAGTAATTCTATAAAAAAGAACCTTTAATAAAAATTTTAATTAGTTTTTTTGGACACGAAACGTGCAAAAAATGTGATTATTTAAATAAATAGAATTTAGTTCTCTACAACATTTATTTAAAGCATTATTATCTAAAATTTATAGTCCACTTTTGCGTAAGAAAAAACTGTTTTCTTATGTTAACGCCTGTATGGCCTGCTTCTTATGTTACACCTCCTGTATAATACTATTTAGTTTATAATTATTTGATCAGTATTTTTTTTTAATATTAATGGCTAGATTTTTGTAAAATAAGTGGTCAATTAATATGAATATAATATCTAGGTTAGATTAGGTTAAGTTAAGTTACTAATAATTTAATATTGATTATGTAGTAAAAATACTGATTAATTAAATACATGCCATATTATTTATTCTGGTAAAGAGCAATAATGTTAAACTTCCGTGGAAACCAGCCTTCTGATTTAGTCGTGAATTAAAAACATATGCTTTTTGGTGGGCAGTGACAGTCAATTTATCTATATTTTAACAAGCAGACATTGCAGCTTTTATGAATTAATGTTTCTAAAAATTTCTGACAGTAGTTTTCATTGTAGGACAAATGATCATTTTAACTAAAAGTATCCAGTATCTACAACACATGTAGACATCGGTAATGATGACGATATATTTTACCGTGTGGGCGCTTACCAGCCGTCACCTCACGGGCACTTATAGCTGGTGTACTACAGGGGTCACTTTTGTGCCATTTAAAATTGGAAATATTTGGCGTCAGTCGGGATCGAACCCGGTTCCCCCAGGTTCGCGACCAGACACTCAGGCACGCGGCCAGGGGACCCCATATTTATTGACGAATTCAATAATAATTATAATTAATAATTCATTTTGTTTTTGTTTCCACAATATCGGCTTGTTTTAATTCGTCGGCTGACTATTGGAATATACTATGGCCACAAATATTACTTTCGAGAAAAACTGCTTCAAACGTTTAAATTTTTATTGTAAAGAATGGATAATGAATGTTGAATTTTTTTTGTTTGTATAGTTTCATTTTCCTTAACTTTGTATGAAATTTGTTAATTATAATTTTTAATTATTTTCGAAATATAAAAGGACCTAGTTGGACATGGTTCAAAATAATAGTAAATATATTTAAAACATCCAATAAAGAGATTTTTTGTACCATGTCACACTTTTTATTATCATTTTTCCTGTGCTATGTCCAGAAGCACGTGACAGAATTATGAAATCTGATTGGCTCTGGACTTGATTCAAAACAATTCTTAGTGTATGTCATTTTAAGGGGAATTTGATGTTCTTTCTACTGGCCATGGTACAAAAAATACCGTGAAACCGAATTTGACTCTATATATATATATTTTCAAAAAGTGGACTTGGTACATTCCAATAATCAGCCGACGAATTGTTCATCTACAGGGTTGTTCAAAAAGATGTTACCACTTATATGATACTACATAATTTTAAGAAGATAGAAGGAAGATAGCAGTTTGGATGGAAGTATTTGGGTCACCCTCAATAGTAAGAAAAAAGTGCGCACAAATTTCTGATGCAGTCGACGGATAGTTAAACGGAGGATCTTTATGAAACCATTGCTGAAATTTTTTTGCTATTGAGAGTGACCCAAACACTTCCATCCAAGCTGCTACCTTCTTTCTCTCTTCCAAATTAAGTTGGGTGGCCATATCTAGTCTGCAACAACTAAAAAAATTAAAATTATGTTATTTTATATTTGGTAACATCTTTTTGGACAACTCTGTATAATAATAATAACAATAATAATAATAATTACAGAATTGTATTAAACATTATAAATTCCAATTAAGAAATATTAAATTTGTATTAAATGAAGCTCAGTTATTTATGTTTTATCATGCCAAAATAGGTTCGGTATTAGCCTACGGTATTTGCTTTTGGGGTTCTTCTGTCCATATAAAAGATGTTTGTTGCTCAGAAGAGAATAGTCAGATGCATTGCAAAAATTTCATTATGAATATCCTGTAAGGAATATTTTAAAAAATATAACATATAATAAAATATTGTCTTTATATTTATCAACTCTGTATTTATTTTTCTAAGAACAAAGATAAAGTCATTACAAATTGGGATGTTCACAACAAAAATACTAGAAATAATAATCTTTTCAGAGTGCCAAATAAACGTTTGAACATTGCCAGAAACACTCCTGAATGTAAAGGAGTACAATATTTTAACTATTTACACTCTGATATAAAGCTGTCAAAAACTGTTCAATGCTGCAAGGTCAAACTTAAATCATTCTTAGTCAGAAACTGTTTTTACTCCGAAAATGAATTTGTAGAATATTGTAAAAAAATGTGATTTTGTATGCTCACTGTTATTTTATTTGTATTGACGTTTTCCACAATTTCTTTGTAAATTCTAAGGAACTAAATAAGATAATAATAATAATAATAATAATAATAATAATAATAAATAGCATTCCGAAAATCATTTGTTTTTTTGTTTATTTTCTTATGTCCACACATTGATATATATCATTTTAACGATAGGACAACTCTTGCGTAATATAATGGACATAGAATATATCCCAAACAATTACTCATTGTGTCTAAATGTTAGAAACTATAATTATGTTTATCATGAATGACCAATCCATTAATTTGATCAGTAGTATACATATCGTTCCGGTTTGTTTTACCAAGTATCATTACAGAAATTACACTGAAATATGAAGTTATAACATTATTAAATGATTGCACCAAGCCTATGGGTATGCTATGCATAGATTAACTCAAATATTGGATATTCGAATATGAGATCACCTCATAGAGAAATCAAACGTTAAATGTAATCAATGCTTAGAGCATTTCACACAAAATTCAATATCATTATCATACATTAACTAGACTATTACATAATTAAATAAAATTATGCTTTGACAGAATATTTCCTGTAGTATAAATATAATATTATTTCTGAGGCCACAAAAAATTGACAGTGGCTTGGCATGTGAAATTAATTCTTTTAAAAAGAAAAAAAAAAATGTTATATGCTACCACAAACATTTTAATTATTATATTTTAGATCAGTTTTGTCAATCTTTCTTCACGGCACAATTTATCGCACAACTGCATCAAAATTGTTTGTTTACATTAGTTACCAAGACAGAAAGTTGAACATTACTCCGGCCGGGCTTTTTGGCAGTTTTACCGTCCGCTGGGCTGTAAAAAAGCCAAAACGCCCGGTAATGATACTAACCTTTATTTAGTAATATGAATTTTAGAGGTATTTCTTTAATTATTTATAATATAACGATAAAATAAGGTTAACCTGGCCACGTAATATTTTTACATAGCAACAAACTGCATGTATTTAAAAAGTAATTTAAAAACTTTTCGTTTGATTGTAGTAGTGTGTAAAACGTTGCACATACCTCAGGCCGACAGTAGTTTACACCCTTGGACGAATAAAAGTCCTCCGCTACACGTCGGGCGTCAAATTTCGTCCGGAGGCGTAAACCTTTTCTTTCGGCCCTCTATACGTAAATAACTATTGCGGTACACGTGCGTAAAGAAGTAAAAAATAAACTATGTAAACAAATGAACGAAAAGTAATTTTCACAAAACTTGTAATTATATTAACTTCTTGTCAAGTTATTTACCTCCCGCTACCCTTGGTAAGGGAGGTTTAGGAATTGTACTAAAAATCGCGTATCGAGATTTTGGTAAATGAATATGTTTTAAGGTCAATAGAATCCGATTTTAACATTTTCACCATGATGTCTGTATGTGTATGTGTGCGTGTATGTCTATGGATTTTGTCAACGCTCTAACTCAAATGCTATCATTCAGAAAATTCTGAAACCTTGTATTTTGACCCTATTCTAATATGGAAAGAGATCTTTAGATTTTGGTGTAAATCGGATAACTGGAAATGACACTTTACTTGAAGCTCATAATTGTTTTTCATCAAAAAATACCATAAAATGTCATTTTTTGCAATTTATATCATTATGAAAATTAAAGATTATTAAGTTTTTCCCAGGTATACATTAACACTTTTTCTATATATTTTGCAGATAAATTTAAAAAAAATATCTTTTTCATAAATCCCGGAGCCTATGTTTTAACGATTTTACGTTTATATGAAGAGCTAGAACAATCGTATCACATGATTTAGACGCAGAATTTAAATTTCTATAACTTTTATTTCAAGGATTTTTGCATAAAATAATAGCTAACATTTGCGCATGTTTTCCCATGTTAAACTTACTTTAATATTTTAACCTAACCTAACCTAACATAAAATTGTGTTGGGTTAAAATTTTATTGTAAATATATGTATGTACCATTACAATTTTATGCGAAAGAAATAAACGATCTTACATATCATAACCCTGACAATACGTTTCAAGTGTGAATTTGATTTCAAAAGTAAAAAAAAAGAAAAAACATGAAGGTAAATGGAATTATAATAGGCATAATAATTATTTAATTATATAAAATAAAAATAAGTCTTGTCATGTCACAAATGGGAAATTAAGGGACTATTTAAAGACAATGTAAGAAGTAGGTGATGCTAATTACGAACATAGAAAGAATATACATATTTGTATAATATGCACTTTTACGGATCTATTACTTCTAAAAAAAACTTTACAAATACAAATTTTAATGAAATTTAAAGTGCAAATAATTGAAAAGTCTAATAACATCACCTTTTAACTTTTAAATGAATTTTATTGATTTGAAATAATTATTTTAATTCTAATTTAGATTAAATCATTTAATTAAAGTCTTTGTATTCACAAAACCTTTATAGAATTGTCATATTATTTTCCATGAAAAACTAATTAAAAAAAAAATGTAAAAAATAGACGTAATTAAAAGTGAATTAACTAAGAAATAGGGAAGAAAATAAGATTAAATGTGCTGAGTTTTGTATTCAGCTAATTTTCGAGTTTAATGTAGGAGCATTTCATTAAATCAATAATATCAAAATTTAATTAGAAATTCATTTCGGTTGGTTAATGTTCTAATTCTCAATATATAAATGCTTTAGGTATCAATATATCTTTAATACATTTCACACATCTTTAATTTACCTATATTCTTTTTTTTTCTGATAAGGGACATTTTAAGTAGTTTAAACAGTGTAGTTTAATGGTTTTTAATGGTTAACGGTCTATGTACGTAATACGCAGTAGAATTATGCAAAGATGACAATGCACAACGAAAAAAAAAATGTTTTAAACTTTAGTATATGTATATGTGTTAAATTTATGTTACAATTTTTACAAAAAAAATAAAATGTTTCTTAATATACTTTAACCTGACCTAACTGGACGTACAAAATTCGATCGAGTTATGCTAACAGTTAAGAAGTTTAGAAAATTGTCAGCGAAAATGTCGAAATATTCATTTAGAAAATGACTAGGCCTTTTATGAAAAGAGGGATTAATTGTAGTGAATAAAAGCGGATAAAGAGCATAAAAATATTGGCATTATTTTTTATAATTATTTTGAATATAGCCTGCTAACTTACTTTTTTTAACAAAACAAAAGTTTTTTGTGATTGTAATGAAGTAGAGATGTCAAAAATAACTAAATAAAACATTACTTTACATTCAGGTAAACTTATAAATCATCTTCGTACTAATATACTTTTCTTTTGCCTGTATTGATTTTTATCATTGCTGTAATATAATAAAGCTAGTTATTAATTGAGTAAATACTTTATTAAAATAGTGTAACAGCGAATATTTATTTTGAGTTATAAATTACAATTACGGTTACTTCATATTCCGCATTTCTCGTAACTAGAAAATAACCTTATTTATTTATAAGCAAAAAGTGCACTTTCCTTAATAAATTTAGACTAGCTAATATGAAGAACTTCAAAGAAATATCTTGAAAGAACTTCTTATCATTTTCTTGAATTAAAATTACAAAGTAGATTTATAAAATTTACTGCAAGTTATTCAGTAATCTGCGCTAATTACATCAGCTGCAGAGCTTGGAAATATTTCATATTTGATACTTATTATCTTTCAACATAAATACAAATAGTTTTAAACAAAGTTCTCATGTTACACTCTTTATACATTGTTTGGCATTGTACAGCGTTACATTATATTACTATGTACTTAAAAACTGATTCAGCACAAAAAAATTAATTCTTTACAGGGGAAATTTAAATCAAATATGAATTTGAATAATTTGTATATCATGAATTACAAATTTTCCACAAAATAACCAATTTATTTAGTAATACTTTAATTGCACTGTATAAAAAAATCATTACACGTTCCGAATTGCATACACATTTATATCTTCAATTATTAGCAAAGTTTTAATTTTCAGGTCAAGACATTCATTCGTGTAGAGAATATTACGGATCTACTGTCTACACTATTAAATTGTAGCTGACAGTATATAAATTGTCCAGCATAACGCCAACAAATCATTATCGTTATTGTGTACAGAAGATAAATTTAAAATGTCACAGCTTTTAATTAGTGCACGGATAGTCCCTTACGGACATGAATGTAAAAAATGATTACAGGAATATGACCTTAAATAAATAAAATTTAAAAAGATAAATGAAAATTATAACACGTTAATTTAACATCAATTTATATTATTCATAAATGAATCCATCATCAAACAACATAAAGCAACTAGTATAGATTTTATAGAAATTAATGATTTGTAGACCTAACAAATTTGGTAATAAACGTAAATTACACGGATTAGTAAATAATTTTCTTTGACTTTTAACTTATTTGTTGTGTAATAAATGTTTTTTTTTTGCAATATGATACAGGCTGATTTAACTACAGATTCCTGAGCCCAAAATAAGACGATTAAACTTATGAAGTGTCTATTGCACTATCCAGACAGAGCCGCAAAAAATATTACTGTCGCACGTGGACCAGACGGAATCTAGCGGACAATTTGAGCGACCACTTCTTGAATCTACTTAAAAACCACTGTCCACCAATTAGGAATTGTCAGTTAGGTATTATTTTGGTTGGGTCTTTTTTTTTAAAAAAGACAAACTTTAACAATACCTAACTAACAATTCATAATTGGTAGATAGCGGTTTTTAGGTTCTGTTCGAGAAGTAGCCGCTCTGCGCATGTGCGATAGTTCACTAAATTTTTTTGCGCCTCTGTCTGGACAGTGCAGTAGACACTCCCTTAAACTTATCTTTAACCAAAACTGTACCACTTAGCTGGTATTCTGCTTTAAAGTTCTTCTAACAAAAAATAATTTTGTTTATAATAACAGAACGCTTTTTCAGATTTGCTCATTTTTTTTTTCATTTCGTTCATACTACTATTTCACTGATGCTCCAATTAAGTGTTTTTACTCCTTTATTAAAACACTTTTATAAAAGAAAATAAAGTCAATAATTAAACGCCGCTAGTCCAATTTGCAATATAATTATGCACTCGGTTTATTTATTATCACGCCAATAATATTAATAGAAAAAAAGCAAAGTTTTAAAAATTAAAAGTAGAAAGATAAATGAAATAAGATACATAATATAACAGATGCATATGTAAGATAATATTTGTTTCAAAATTTAAGGCTTCTATTTATCAAACATTGTGTTGTTTATTTATCTAATGAAACATACCACATCAAAATAAAGTTCAAGAACTTTGAGCTTTCATAAATAATTAGTTTTGAAACATCCAATTGGTAGGGAAAATTCTAAACAACAAATTATCTCTGTGAAACACATATTATGTAAATATCTTTTATAATACATTTATAGAGTATTAACAAAGCAAAACAAATCGATGTTTATACACTCCAAAAAATTATGTTTAAAATAAAACACTAAAATTGGTTATATAGGTCCACACAAAGTTGTGTACAGGGTGATTCTTGACATATACGCATAAATGTGAGGAATAATAGTTTGTAATAGGTAATAACAGATAATGAAAAAAAAAAAAAAATAGTAAAAGTTGTTTATTTACGGAGATAACGAATAAAGTTTGAAATTATTTTAGTAAGTAGTAATTAACGAGGGTGCTGTGCATTAGTGTCAGCAATTGTTTTCAATCGTGTCTGTCATTATTTCGTAATCTTTCGTGTATTTGAGTTTTTATTATGCCGCATCATTTCACCAATGCAGAATTTATGGATATGATATTAGCGTACGGAGAAGCAGAACAAAATTCAGTAGCTGCATCTCGCCTTTATGCACAAAGGCTTCCCCAAAGACATCATCCGGGACGAGAAGTTTTTCTACGATTGGTGCAGAATGGTAGAGAAAGTGGTCATTTGCAACCGAGGCTCGAACAATTACTGTGATACTAATGCACAGCACCCTAGTTAATTAATTTTTTATTAGTTTATTGCTACTAAAATAATTTCAAACTTTATTTGTTATCTCCGTAAATAAACAACTTTTACTAATTTTTTTTTTTCATTATCTGTCATTACTTATCACTAACTATCATTCATCTCATTTATGCGTATAGGTCAAGAATCACCCTGTATATTTAACCACTTACAAATATGGTGTAAAAGTACACGTTGGAGTGGTTCAAAATTGAATACGAATATTTCGTAACATAGTACCAACTAATATATTTTCACTATGCAGTGATGTTACAAGATACATACATATGTATATGTATGTGTGCATGTATGTATTATATATATATATATATATATATATATATATATATATATACATAAAAACAATATGTTCAAAGATCTCATTTATAGAACGCACTTTACATAGATTAAATGATGTTATAGTACTCACCAGTCACCAGGTAATGGGAAATCTTCATACCTGAGGTCTTCGTTTAAGAAACATATTTACAAAAAAATTTGTATTTCACTTTAAATGTTACTTTGTATATTATCATTTAATACACAAAACACAGAAATATACAACCGAACACTTCAAAAGATCGCAACGAACTAACACCATGCGATTTTTAACTTGTTTCATTAGGACCACGACATCACTGATCAGAGTGTAAAATGAAATTTCTTTAAATTATTACTATAAATAGTGTAAAAACTAATAAATTATTTATCACTACAATTTTTACTACATTTTATTATTTACAATTAACAAATTTTACAAAATTTAGTGTTGATTTTTACACTCACAACTTACCAAATCGATTTTTACTCGGTTAAAATTTCACATAAAAAATAATATTTAAAACTCAAAATATAATCGAAAAAAATTCACAGTACGTTATAAAATCGGTCGAATTTGTCAGACTGGGCGCTATCTCCGAAGGGTTAAAAACAAATTTAAAAAGTTTGATTAATTAGTAAAAATATCCATGACACCATGACTTATGACAAAGAAATATTCTGTTGTCAGAAGTAAATTAAATAATGAGCGAGTATTGGAATGAGCAAGGAATGTGTTTGTATTATAATCAAATACTGTAGTGGAAATAGTTATGTATATAAACAAAAAGATATTATTTGCCATACAATTTTCAATTTTAATTTTAAAACTGTGAAGAAACCAAAAACATAATAAAAATGTAAAAACAATTTTGTGTAAAAATTTAATTCTTCACAGCCTTACGCTTCAAAATTTTTGCCGTCAAATGAACACGCGAGCAGAAAATAGCAGAAAACTAAAATCCCATGTTAAATCCCTATGTTTAGAAAATATTCAATGAATTGTTGAATTATTCTTTTTGTTTTGTTAATAGTTATAGAATTTTTGTTCTACCGTTGGCAACGTTTTATTTTAATATAAATTTTTATGTATTGGGTAGAGCGTGTGTTAATAAACTTGCAAAATTCAAACAGTCCACTGTGGTTTATATTTCAATTGAGAAAACTTAATACACAACACCCTATATTCATCCACCTTTTATACTCTTTCTTGTGTTAGAACGAAATTTTTTGTATCTTTCCGCAATGTTGTACAATGGAAATTCGAAATTTTGGTGTTTCTTTTTGGTTCAACGAATTTAACATATCGTATTTAGGAAATATGGTGTAACGACTTAACCTTGTCCTCTTATCGCTACCATAGGATTTAAAGCTGGAAAATCTGTTTCCCGTCTATAAATGTAATCCTCTAATCTGATAATGAACTAAGTAATCTGCTCAGTTTCACGTGATGTAGCCTATTAATTTATTACAGGCATTTATTCTACTTACACCAAGCATTGTGCTACTTTAAACGCGAGAATCTTTCACCAAGAATATATTACCTTCTTAGATTTGTCAAGAGTCTCGTGCCACAGTTAATATTATTTATTTAAGATGGATAAGAATGATATACTATGATACTTGAATAAATTGTGATTTATAGTAAATTGAAGTCAAGTTAAATGTAATGAGCTACCATATTTCTAACGTTACTGTATTTGTTTTAACTACCAAACTTTATGTTTATAAAATATTGAAACATATTGACAAAAATTCCATGCATGTATCAATAAAATTTAATATTTATTAGGCTGTGAAATGGAAGGCTGATAAAATGAAAAAGGCAAAAGTGTGGTCAACCGGTAAAGGTACGTTGATTTAATAATTCAGATTTGATCAGTAAATAACTTCTTTGTAGACGTTTTTTTGACATATATCGATTACAAGAATCTAACTTGAATTCTATAAAAGGTATCCCGCAATAGGATACATATAGCTCAAATACAGTATGTCCCAGGATTGAGTTTACAAGAGAGAAAAATTTTAATTTTTGATTTTATAAAAAAAATGTAAAATCCCGACCGACGCCCAATATTTCGAATTTTAAATGGCACAAAAGTGACCCCTGTGGTGCACTCTCCACGCCAGCAATGAGTGCCCGTGAGGTGACGCCTGGTAAGCGCCCGCACGGTACAAATATATCATCATCATTACCGATATCTGGGTATGCCAGTATCTACTTCATATGTAGACATCGGTAATGATGACGATATATTTTTATCGTGTGGGCTCTTACCAGGCGTCACTTCACGGGTACTCATAGCTGGTGAGGAGAGTGCACCACAGGGCTCACTTTTGTTCGATTAAAAGTCTGCACTGCCCGGGATCGAACCCGGATCACCAGACTGGCAACCAGACACTATACGCCTGCGGCCACGCGATCCCATGTTACAGGATATTTTTTTTTTGACTTTAAAGAAACTAATTTGCAATTTAAACTACAATAATAACTTAGAGTGGGTTAATAATAAAAAAAAAAACAATAAAATTATTAGAATTTTTTATTAAATCACTCAAACAAAAAACTAATATTAAATTATTCTATTAACCTTTCACCTTCGTTGCTACATAATTCAATCTTCCGACGCAGCTCTTTAAAGCTATTCTGGATTTCCACAATTGTGAAGGCGGATATAGTATCTCTTATGCGATTTCTTAATACCTCGCAAATTCGAAAATTGAAACAACTTTTTCACAAATCTTATTCAAAAAATATCATTTACATAATGATTTTTTTATTTCTGCTCAAAAATAAGACAAGAAATTATTATGATAGGAACAAAAATCACTTTTCTTTAAGTATACGAGTAGTAACAATAGTAATAATAACAACATCACAATAGTATTATTATGCTTTAGTGAATAACCTTGAATTCTTGAAGTAAAATAACATTTTTATTTGTTAATTTGTGAAGTATGATGTTATTAAATCATTTTAACTCCATACATTTTCATTAAAATATTAAGGAAACTGTGCATTTGGTTGAACATTAGGATTTTTCAGGCCGGCCCGAAAAGCACGAATTTTCGGGCTGGGCCAAAATCAAAAGTCCGACTCGCCTCTACTTTTGCAAATGATTAGCTTGATTCGGCCCGATAAAAAAATATCTTCGGTCCGGCTCGATGATCGACTCGAAATCAGGCGGGCTTCGGGCCGGGCCGGGTCAAAGCTCGAAATCGAGTACATGCCTACTTGTGCATCACTGGTCTAACTGGACTAACTTTCGTAACTAATTTCAAATGACAGATATATAACTAATATTAGTGTAAATTTTGTTTCTTTCTAGCGTGACCTTTGTATCCCGGAGAATTGATAGGATTAAAATATTTGCATACTCGATAATCACAGAATAAATTAAAATAATATGTAAACATTAATGAGTACATGATGAAAGAATGGTTATCATTAGTATGTGTTTTGTGTGCAGTAAGCACTGGTGGCGTGTTTGTGAACTTCAGTATTTGCTAATTTCAGTTTGTCTAACTCGACTGTGAAGACCATCACACGCAAAATCCCAACATCGTCTGAGAGGAGTCTATCTGCTTTTGCTTCTCCTTGTGCTTCGTGTTTCTCTTGGTTCCTCAAGCTCTGCGCACAAAGCGACTACCGACTTAGCTGCAGGGAAGCTCAATTTATATCAAAACTACTAACTCACTCAACATATTATTTATTTGTTTTATTTGCTACACTAATTTCCTACATGTGAACTTTATAGGTTATGTCCACGTTTATCACACAATTTCGGAAGAGATTTCAAACACTAACATAATTAACAATGAGATTTATTCACTAATTTAATTACTACCTCTAATATAAGCTCTCTCTTGGCTTGCTGTGATTACATAAGGGATGCATATAACTTTATTGTTTATTGAACTACACCGGGTGGCGCTCGAAATCGAAATATCTATGGTTTGAAGCGTAAAATTGACAATCGAAAAAGAAAATAAGTATTATTTTAAAGTAAATTAAAATATGAGTTCCATTTAAAAAAAATGCAAGTTTGTGTTATGTCCCATAATATACCGATAAAAGAATATTTTAGTACTTCTTTGAATAGACAATAAAATATCCAACTTGTATTAGAAATATTATTCTCAGTTATTCACAGTTTATAAGTAAAATCAAAATGACAGAATCGACCACTATTATCTTGTAACCTATGAGAATTTTTGGCAAAACAAAAGTACATCTAAGATGGTCTCCGAAAGGTGCTACATATATCCTTTTTAACCGAAGTCGTATCTTATAGTTTCCAAGATCCCAATGGTAAAAGCTTTTTATAGCATATACTCAAAAAGTAAAAACTTTTCACGTATATACCCGAAAAGTAAAAACTTTTTATGGTATAAAGATAAAAAGTAAAACCTTTTCATGTATATATCCGAAAAGTAAAAAATTTTATGGTATAAACATAAAAAGTAAAAACTTTTCATGTATATATCCGAAAAGTAAAAACTTTTTATGGTATAAACATAAAAAGTAAATGCTTTTTATAGTATATACTCAAAAAAGTAAAAACTTTTCATGTATATACCCGAAAAGTAAAAAAATTTTATGGTATAAACATAAAAAGTAAAAGCTTTTTATAGTATATACTCAAAAAGTAAAAACTTTTCATGTATATACCCGAAAAATAAAATTTTTTTATTGTATAAACATAAAAAGTAAAAGCTTTTTATAGTATAAACACAAAAAGTAAACAATTTTCATGTATATACCCGAAAAGTAAAAACTTTTTATGGTATAAACATAAAAAGTAAAAACTTTTCATGTATATACCTGAAAAGTAAAAGCTTTTTATAGTAAAAACATAAAAAGTAAAACTTTTTATAGTATATACTCAAAAAGTAAAAACTTTTCATGTATATACCCGAAAAGT
The DNA here is from genome assembly GCA_943142095.1 of Ophonus ardosiacus. Lineage (NCBI taxonomy): Eukaryota > Metazoa > Arthropoda > Insecta > Coleoptera > Carabidae > Ophonus > Ophonus ardosiacus. The sequence continues at coordinate 41,524,410 of OW964833.1, read as the reverse complement.
AAAAGCTTTTTATAGTACAAACATAAAAAGTAAACAATTTTCATGTATATATCCGAAAAGTAAAAACTTTTTATGGTATAAACATAAAAAGTAAAAACTTTTCATGTATATATCCGAAAAGTAAATACTTTTTATGGTATAAACATAAAAAGTAAAAGCTTTTTATAGTATATACTCAAAAAAGTAAAAACTTTTCATGTATATACCCAAAAAGTAAAAACTATTAATAGTATAAACATAAAAAGTAAAAACTTTTCATGTATATACCCGAAAAGTAAAAGCTTTTTATAGTAAAAACATAAAAAGTAAAACTTTTTATAGTATATACTCAAAAAGTAAAAACTTTTCATGTATATACCCGAAAAGTAAAAGCTTTTTATAGTACAAACATAAAAAGTAAACAATTTTCATGTATATATCCGAAAAGTAAAAACTTTTTATGGTATAAACATAAAAAGTAAAAACTTTTCATGTATATATCCGAAAAGTAAATACTTTTTATGGTATAAACATAAAAAGTAAAAGCTTTTTATAGTATATACTCAAAAAAGTAAAAACTTTTCATGTATATACCCAAAAAGTAAAAACTATTAATAGTATAAACATAAAAAGTAAAAACTTTTCATGTATATACCCGAAAAGTAAAAGCTTTTTATAGTAAAAACATAAAAAGTAAAACTTTTTATAGTATATACTCAAAAAGTAAAAACTTTTCATGTATATACCCGAAAAGTAAAAGCTTTTTATAGTATAAACATAAAAAGTAAACAATTTTCATGTATATACCCGAAAAGTAAGAACTTTTTATGGTATAAAACATAAAAAGTAAAAACTTTTTATGTATATATCCGAAAAGTAAAAACTTTTTATGGTATAAACATAAAAAGTAAAAACTTTTCATGTATATATCCGAAAAGTAAAAACTTTTTATGGTATAAACATAAAAGTGGTAGTATAAACATAAAAAGTAAAAACTTTTTATGTATAAACCCGAAAAGTAAAAACTTTTTATGGTATAAACATAAAAAGTAAAACTGTTTATATTATATTCACAAAAAGTAAAAACTTTTCATGCATATACCCGAAAAGTAAAAAATTTTTATAGTATAAACATAAAAAGTAAAAGCTTTTTATAGTATAAACATAAAAGTAAACAATTTTCATGTATATACCCGAAAAGTAAATACTTTTTATGGTAGTAACATAAAAAGTAAAAACTTTTCATGTATATATCCGAAAGTTCTAAACTTTTTATGGTATAAACATAAAAAGTAAAAACTTTTCATGTATACATCCGAAAAGTAAATACTTTTTATGGTATAAACATAAAAAGTAAAAGCTTTTTATAGTATATACTCAAAAAGTAAAAACTTTTCATGTTTATACCCGAAAAGTAAAAACTTTTTATGGTATAAACATAAAAAGTAAAAACTTTTCATGTATATATCCGAAAAGTAAAAACTTTTTATGGTATAAACATAAAAAGTAAAAACCTTTCATGTATATACCCAAAAAGTAAAAACTTTTTATGGTATAAACATAAAAAGTAAAAACTTGTCATGTATATACCCGAAAAGTAAAAACTTTTTATGGTATAAAAATAAAAAGTAAAAACTTTTCATGTATATATCCGAAAAGTAAAAACTTTTTATGGTATAAACATAAAAAGTAAAAACTTTTCATGAATATATCCGAAAAGGAAAAACTTTTTATGGTATAAACATAAAAAAAAAACTTTTCATGTATATACCCGAAAAGTAAAAACTTTTTATGGTATAAACATAAAAAGTAAAAACTTTTCATTTATATACCCGAAAAGTAAAAACTTTTTATGGTATAAACATAAAAAGTAAAAACTGTTCATGTATATACCCGAAAAGTAAAAACTTCTTATGGTATAAACATAAAAAGTAAAAACTTTTCATTTATATATCCGAAAAGTAAAAACTTTTTATGGTATAAACATAAAAAGTAAAAACTTTTCATGTATATATCCGAAAAGGAAAAACTTTTTATGGTATAAACATAAAAAGTAAAAACTTTTCATGTATATATCCGAAAAGTAAAAACTTTTTATGGTATAAACATAAAAGTGGTAGTATAAACATAAAAAGTAAAATCTTTTTATAGTATATACTCAAAATGTAAAATTTTTTCCTGTATATACCCGAAAAGTAAAAGCTTTTTATGGTATAAACATAATAAGTAAAACTTTTTATAGTTTATACTCAAAAAGTAAACAATTTTCATGTATATACCCGAAAAGTAAAAACTTTTTATGATATAAACATAAAAAGGAAAAACTTTTCATGTATATATCCGAAAAGTAAAAAGTTTTTATGGTATAAACATAAAAAGTAAAATCTTTTTATAGTATATACTCAAAATGTAAAAACTTTTCATGTATATACCCGAAAAGTAAAAGCTTTTTATGGTATAAACATAAAAAGTAAAACTTTTTATAGTTTATACTCAAAAAGTAAACAATTTTATTGTATATTCCCGAAAAGTAAAAACTTTTTATGGTATAAACATAAAAAGTAAAAACTTATCATACATATATCCGAAAAGTAAAAACTTTTTATGGTATAAACATAAAAAGTAAAAACTTTTCGTGTATATATCCGAAAAGTAAACACTTTTTATGGTATAAACATAAAAAGTAAAAACTTTTCATGTATATATCCGAAAAGTAAAAACTTTTTATGGTATAAACATAAAAAGTAAAAACTTTTCATGTATAAATCCGAAAAGAAAAAACTTTTTATGGTATAAACATAAAAAGTAAAAACTTTTCATGTATATATCCGAAAAGTAAAAACTTTTTATGGTATAAACATAAAAAGTAAAAGCTTTTTATAGTATATACTCAAAAAGTAAAAACTTTTCATGTATATACCCGAAAAGTAAAATTTTTTTATTGTATAAACATAAAAAGTAAAAACTTTTCATGTATATATCCGAAAAGTAAAAGCTTTTTATGGTATAATCATAAAAAGTAAAAACTTTTCATGAATATACCCGAAAAGTAAACAAAAAATTATGGTACAAACATAAAAAGTAAAAGCTTTTTATAGTATAAACATAAAAAGTAAACAATTTTCATGTATGTACCCGAAAAGGAAAAACATTTTATTGTATAAACATAAAAAGTAAAAACTTTTTATGTATATATCCGAAAAGTAAAAACTTTTTATGGTATAAACATAAAAAGTAAACAATTTTCATGTATATACCCGAAAAATAAAAACTTATTATGGTATAAACATAAAAAGTAAAAACTTTTCATGTAAATATCCGAAAAGTAAAAATTTTTTATGGTATAAACATAAAAAGTAAAAGCTTTTTATAGTATAAACATAAAAAGTAAACAATTTTCATGCATATACCCGAAAAGTAAAAACTTTTTATATTATAATCATAAAAAGTAAACAATTTTCATGTATATACCCGAAAAGTAAAACTTTTTATGGTATAAACATAAAAAGTAAAAACTTTTCATGTATATACCCGAAAAGTAAAAACTTTTTATGGTATAAATATAAAAAGTAAAAACTTTTCATGTATATACCCGAAAAGTAAAAACTTATTATGGTATAAACATAAAAAGTAAATACTTTTAATGTATATATCCGAAAAGTAAAAACTTTTTATGGTATAAACATAAAAAGTAAAAACTTTTCATGTATATACCCGAAAAGTAAAAACTTTTTATGGTATAAACATAAAAAGTAAAAACTTTTAATGTATATATCCGAAAAGTAAAAACTTTTTATGGTATAAACATAAAAAGTAAAATTTTTTCATGTATATATCCGAAAAGGAAAAACTTTTTATGGTATAAACATAAAAAGTAAAAACTTTTCATGTATATACCCGAAAAGTAAAAACTTTTTATGGTATAAAGATAAAAAGTAAAACCTTTTCATGTATATATCCGAAAAGTAAAAAAAATTATGGTATAAACATAAAAAGTAAAAACTTTTCATGTATATATCCGAAAAGTAAAAACTTTTTATGGTATAAACATAAAATTAAAAGCTTTTTATATTATATACTCAAAAAGTAAAAACTTTTCATGTATATACCCGAAAAGTAAAAATTTTTTATGGTATAAACATAAAAAGTAAAAGCTTTTTATAGTATAAACATAAAAATTAAACAATTTTCATGTATATATCCGAAAAGTAAAAACTTTTTAAGGTATAAGCATAAAAAGTAAAACTTTTTATAGTATATACTCAAAAAGTAAAAACTTTTCATGTATATACCCGAAAAGTAAAAAAAATTTATTGTATAAACATAAAAAGTAAAAGCTTTTTATAGTATAAACACAAAAAGTAAACAATTTTCATTTATATACCCGAAAAGTAAAAACTTTTCATGTATATATCCGAAAAGTAAAAACTTTTTATGGTATAAACATAAAAAGTAAAAACTTTTCATGTATATATCCGAAAAGTAAATACTTTTTATGGTATAAACATAAAAAGTAAAAGCTTTTTATAGTATATACTCAAAAAGTAAAAGCTTTTCATGTATATACCCAAAAAGTAAAAACTATTAATAGTATAAACATAAAAAGTAAAAACTTTTCATGTATATACCCGAAAAGTAAAAGCTTTTTATAGTAAAAACATAAAAAGTAAAACTTTTTATAGTATATACTCAAAAAGTAAAAGCTTTTTATAGTATAAACATAAAAAGTAAACAATTTTCATGTATATACCCGAAAAGTAAGAACTTTTTATGGTATAAACATAAAAAGTAAAAACTTTTTATGTATATATCCGAAAAGTAAAAACATTTTATGGTATAAACATAAAAAGTAAAAACTTTTCATGTATATACCCGAAAAGTAAAAACTTTTTATGGTATAAACATAAAAAGTAAAAACTTTTCATGAATATATCCAAAAAGGAAAAACTTTTTATGGTATAAACATAAAAAGAAAAACTTTTCATGTATATACCCGAAAAGTAAAAACTTTTTATGGCATAAACATAAAAAGTAAAAACTTTTCATTTATATACCCGAAAAGTAAAAACTTTTTATGGTATAAACATAAAAAGTAAAAACTTTTCATGTATATACCCGAAAAGTAAAAACTTCTTATGGTATAAACATAAAAAGTAAAAACTTTTCATGCATATATCCGAAAAGTAAAAACTTTTTATGGTATAAACATAAAAAGTAGAAACTTTTTATAGTATATACTCAAAAAGTAAAAACTTTTCATGTATATACCCGAAAAGTAAAAACTTTTTATGGTATAAACATAAAAAGTAAAATCTTTTTATAGTATATACTCAAAATGTAAAAACTTTTCATGTATATACCCGAAAAGTAAAAACTTTTTATGGTATAAACATAAAAAGTAAAAACTTTTCATGTATATATCCGAAAAGTAAAAGCTTTTTATGGTATAATCATAAAAAGTAAAAACTTTTCATGCATATATCCGAAAAGTAAAAACTTTTTATGGTATAAACATAAAAGGTAGAAACTTTTTATAGTATACACTCAAAAAGTAAAAACTTTTCATGTATATAATCGAAAAGTAAAAACTTTTTATGGTATAAACATAAAAAGTAAAATCTTTTTATAGTATATACTCAAAATGTAAAAACTTTTCATGCATATATCCGAAAAGTAAAAACTTTTTATGGTATAAACATAAAAAGTAGAAACTTTTTATAGTATATACTCAAAAAGTAAAAACTTTTCATGTATATACCCGAAAAGTAAAAACTTTTTATGGTATAAACATTAAAAGTTAAATCTTTTTATAGTATATACTCAAAATGTAAAAACTTTTCATGTATATAACCGAAAAGTAAAAGTTTTTTATGGTATAAACATAATAAGTAAAACTTTTTATAGTTTAAACTGAAAAAGTAAACAATTTTCATGTATATACCCGAAAAGTAAAAACTTTTTATGGTATAAACATAAAAAGGAAAAACTTTTCGTGTATATATCCGAAAAGTAAAAAGTTTTTATGGTATAAATATAAAAAGTAACATCTTTTTATAGTATATACTTAAATTGTAAAAACTTTTCATGTATATACCCGAAAAGTAAAAGCTTTTTATGGTATAAACATAAAAAGTAAAACTTTTTATAGTTTATACTCAAAAAGTAAACAATTTTATTGTATATTCCTGAAAAGTAAAAACTTTTTATAGTATAAACATAAAAAGTAATAGCTTTTCATACATATATCCGAAAAGTAAAAACTTTTCATGGTATAAACATAAAAAGTAAAAACTTGTCGTGTATATATCCGAAAAGTAAAAACTTTTTATGGTATAAACATAAAAAGTAAATACTTTTCATGTATATATCCGAAAAGTAAAAACTTTTTATGGTATAAACATAAAAAGTAAAAACTTTTCATGTATATATCCGAAAAGTAAAAACTTTTTATGGTGTAAACATAAAAAGTAAAAGCTTTTTATAGTATATACTCAAAAAGTAAAAACTTTTCATGTATATACCCGAAAAGTAAAAATTTTTAATTGTATAAACATAAAAAGTAAAAACTTTTCATGTATATATCCGAAAAGTAAAAACTTTTTATGTTATAAACATAAAAAGTAAAAGCTTTTTATAGTATACACTCAAAAAGTAAAAACTTTTCATGAATATACCCGAAAAGTAAAAAAAAAATTATGGTACAAACATAAAAAGTAAAAGCTTTTTATAGAATAAACATAAAAAGTAAACAATTTTTATGTATGTACCCGAAAAGGAAAAACATTTTATGGTATAAACATAAAAAGTAAAAACTTTTTATATATATATATCCGAAAAGTAAAAAAAATTTATGGTATAAACATAAAAAGTAAACAATTTTCATGTATATACCCGAAAACTAAAAACTTATTATGGTATAAACATAAAAAGTAAAAACTTTTCATGTATATATCCGAAAAGTAAAAACTTTTTATGGTATAAACATAAAAAGTAAAAGCTTTTTATAGTATAAACATAAAAAGTAAACAATTTTCATGCATATACCCGAAAAGTAAAAACTTTTTATATTATAATCATAAAAAGTAAACAATTTTCATGTATATACCCGAAAAGTAAAACTTTTTATAGTATAAACATAAAAAGTAAACAATTTTCATGTATATACCCGAAAAGTAAAAAGTTTATATTGTATAAACATAAAAGGTAAAAACTTTTCATGTATATATCCGAAAAGTAAAAACTTTTTATGGTATAAACATAAAAAGTGGAAACTTTTTATAGTATATACTCAAAAAGTAAAAACTTTTCATGTTTATACCCGAAAAGTAAAAACTTTTTATGATATAAACATAAAAAGTAAAAACTTTTCATGTATATATCCGAAAAGTAAAAACTTTTTATGGTCTAAACCTAAAAAGTAAAAACTTTTCATGTATATACCCGAAAAGAAAAATCTTTTTATGGTATAAACATAAAAAGTAAAAACTTTTCATGTATATACCCGAAAAGTAAAAACTTTTTATGGTATAAACATAAAAAGTAAAAACTTTTTATGTATATATCCGAAAAGTAAAAACTTTTTATGGTATAAACATAAAAAGTAAAAACATTTCATGTATATATCCGAAAAGGAAAAACTTTTTATGGTATAAACATAAAAAGTAAAAACTTTTCATGTATATATCCGAAAAGTAAAAACTTTTTATGGTATAAACATAAAAAGTAAAAATATTTCATGTATATATCCAAAAAAGAAAAACTTTTTATGGTATAAACATAAAAAGTAAAAACTTTCCATGTATATTCCCGAAAAGTAAAAACTTTTTATGGTATAAACATAAAAAGTAAAAACTTTTCATCTATATACCCGAAAAGTAAAAACTTTTTATGGTATAAACATAAAAAGTAAAAACTTTTCATGTATATACCTGAAAAGTAAAAACTTTTTATGGTATAAACATAAAATGTAAAATCTTTTCATGTATATATCCGAAAAGTAAAAACTTTTTATGGTATAAACATAAAAAGTAAAAACTTTTCATGTATATATCCGAAAAGGAAATCCTTTTTATGGTATAAACATAAAAAGTAAAAACTTTTCATGTATATATCCGAAAAGTAAAAGCTTTTTATGGTATAATCATAAAAAGTAAAAACTTTTCATGCATATATCCGAAAGGTAAAAACTTTTTATGGTATAAACATAAAAAGTAGAAACTTTTTATAGCATATACTCAAAAAGTAAAAACTTTTCATGTATATACCCGAAAAGTAAAAACTTTTTATGGTATAAACATAAGAAGTAAAATCTTTTTATAGTATATACTCAAAATGTAAAAACTTTTCATGTATATACCCGAAGAGTAGAAGCATTTTATGGTATAAACATAATAACTAAAACTTTTTATAGTTTATACTCAAAAAGTAAACAATTTTCATGTATATACCCGAAAAGTAAAAACTTTTTATGGTATAAACATAAGAAGTAAAATCTTTTTATAGTATATACTCAAAATGTAAAAACTTTTCATGTATATATCCGAAAAGTAAAAACTTTTTTTGGTATAAACATGAAAAGTAAAAACTTTTCATGTATTTATCCGAAAAGTAAAAACTTTTAAAGGTATAAACATAAAAAGTAAAAACTTTTCATGTATATATCCGAAAAGTAAAAAGTTTTTATGATATAAACATAAAAAGTGAACAATTTTCATGTGTATACCCGAAAAATAAAAACAATTTATGGGATAAACATAAAAAGTAAAAACTTTTTATGTATATACCCGAAAATTAAAAACTTTTTATGGTATAAACATAAAAAGTAAAAACTTTTCATGTATATATCCGAAAAGTAAATACTTTTTATGGTATAAACATAAAAAGTAAAAACTTTTCATGTATATACCCGAGAAGTAAAAACTTATATATCCGAAAAGGAAAAACTATTTATGGTATAAACATAAAAAGTAAAAACTTTTCATGTATATATCCGAAAAGTAAAAACTTTTTATGGTATAAACATAAAAAGTAAAAACTTTTCATGTATATATCCGAAAAGTAAAAACTTTTTATGGTGTAAACAAAAAAAGTAAAAACTTTTCATGCATATATCCGAAAAGTAAAAGCTTTTCATTGTATAAACATGAAAAGTAAAGGCTTTTTATAGTATATACTCAAAAAGTAAACAATTTTCATGCATATACCCGAAAAGTAAAAACATTTTATGGTATAAACATAAAAAGTAAAAACTTTTCATGTATATATCCGAAAAGTAAAAACTTTTTATGGTATAAACATAAAAAGTAAACAATTTTCATGTATATACCCGAAAAATAAAAACTTTTTATGGTATAAACATAAAAAGTAAAAACTTTTCATGTATATATCCGAAAAGTAAAAACTTTTTATGGTATGAACATAAAAAGTAAACAATTTTCATGTATATACCCGAAAAATAAAAACTTTTTATGGTATAAAACATAAAAAGTAAAAACTTTTCATGTATATATCCGAAAAGTAAAAACTTTTTATGGTATAAACATAAAAAGTAAAAACTTTTTATGTATTTATCCGAAAAGTAAAAACTTTTAAGGTATAAACATAAAAAATAAAAACTTTTTATGTACATATCCGAAAAGTAAAAACTTTTTATGGTAGATACATAAAAAGTAAAACTTTTTATAGTATAAACATAAAAAGTAAAAACTTTTCATGCATATATCCGAAAAGTAAAAACTTTTTATAATAGAAACTTTTTATAGTATACGAGTATACTCAAAAAGTAAAATCTTTTCAAGTATATACGCGAAAAGTAAAAACTTTTTATGGTATAAACATAAAAAGTAAAATCTTTTTATAGTATATACTCAAAATGTAAAAACTTTTCATGTATATACCCGAAAAGTAAAAGCTTTTTATGGTATAAACATAATAAGTAAAACTTTTTATAGTTTATACTCAAAAAGTAAAAAGTTTTCATGTATATATCCGAAAAGTAAAAACTTTTTATGGTATAAACATGAAAAGTAAAAACTTTTCATGTATATATCCGAAAAGTAAAAACTTTTTATGGTATAAACATAAAAAGTAGAAACTTTTTATAGTATATACTCAAAAAGTAAAAACTTTTCATGTATATATTCGAAAAGTAAAAACTTTTTATGGTATAAACATAAAAAGTAAAATCTTTTTATAGTATATACTCAAAATGTAAAAACTTTTCATGTATATTTCCGAAAATTAAAAACTTTTTATGGTTTAAACATAAAAAGTAAACAATTTTCATTTATATACCCGAAAATTAAATACTTTTTATGGTATAAACATAAAAAGTAAAAGCTTTTTATAGTATATACTCAAAAAATAAAAACTTTTCATGTATATATCCGAAAAGTAAAATTTTTTTATGGTATAATCATAAAAAATAAAAGCTTTTTATAGTATAAACATAAAAAGTATACAATTTTCATGTATATACCCGAAAAGTAAAAGCTTTTTATGGTATAAACATAACAAGTAAAAACTTTTCATGTATATATCCGAAAAGTAAAAACTTTTTATGGTATAAACATAAAAAGTAAAAACTTTTCATGTATATATCCGAAAAGTAAAAACATTTTATAGTATAAACATAAAAAGTAAAAACTTTTCATGTATATATCCGAAAACTAAAAACTTTTAAGGTATAAACATAAAAAGTAAAAACTTTTTATGTACATATCCGAAAAGAAAAAACTTTTTATGGTAGATACATAAAAAGTAGTACTTTTTATAGTATAAACATAAAAAGTAAAAACTTTTCATGCATATATCCGAAAAGTAAAAACTTTTTATGGTATAAACATAAAAAGTAAAATCTTTTTATAGTATATACTCAAAATGTAAAAACTTTTCATGTATATACCCGAAAAGTAAAAGCTTTTTATGGTATAAACATAATAAGTAAAACTTTTTATAGTTTATACTCAAAAAGTAAAAACTTTTCATGTATATATCCGAAAAGTAAAAACTTTTTATGGTATAAACATGAAAAGTAAAAACTTTTCATGTATATATCCGAAAAGTAAAAACTTTTTATGGTATAAACATAAAAAGTAGAAACTTTTTATAGTATATACTCAAAAAGTAAAAACTTTTCATGTATATATTCGAAAAGTAAAAACTTTTTATGGTATAAACATAAAAAGTAAAATCTTTTTATAGTATATACTCAAAATGTAAAAACTTTTCATGTATATATCCGAAAATTAAAAACTTTTTATGGTTTAAACATAAAAAGTAAACAATTTTCATTTATATACCCGAAAATTAAAAACTTTTTATGGTATAAACATAAAAAGTAAAAGCTTTTTATAGTATATACTCAAAAAATAAAAACTTTTCATGTATATATCCGAAAAGTAAAAATTTTTTATGGTATAATCATAAAAAATAAAAGCTTTTTATAGTATAAACATAAAAAGTATACAATTTTCATGTATATACCCGAAAAGTAAAAGCTTTTTATGGTATAAACATAACAAGTAAAAACTTTTCATGTATATATCCGAAAAGTAAAAACTTTTTATGGTATAAACATAAAAAGTAAAAAATTTCATGTATATATCCGAAAAGTAAAAACTTTTTATAGTATAAACATAAAAAGTAAAAACTTTTCATGCATATATCCGAAAAGTAAAAACTTTTTATGGTATAAACATAAAAAGTAAAAACTTTTCATGTATATATCCGAAAAGTAAAAACTTTTTATGTTATATACCCGAAAAGTATAAGCTTTTTATGGTATAAACATAAAAAGTAATACTTTTTATAGTATATACTCAAAAAGTAAACAATTTTCATGTATATACCCGAAAAGTAAAAACTTTTTATGGTATAAACATAAAAAGTAAAAACTTTTCATGTATATATCCGAAAAGTAAAAACTTTTTATAGTATAATCATAAAAAGTAAACAATTTTCATGTATATACCCGAAAAGTAAAAACTTTTTATGGTATAAACATAAAAAGTAAAAACTTTTCATGTATATATCCGAAAAGTAAAAACTTTTATGGTATAAACATAAAAAGTAAAAATTTTTCATGTATATATCCGAAAAGTAAAAACTTTTTATGGTATAAACATAAAAAGTAAAACTTTTTATAGTATAAACATAAAAAGTAAGCAATTTTCATGTATATACCCGAAAAGTAAAAACTTTATATGGTATAAACATAAAAAGTAAAAACTTTTCATGTATATATCCGAAAAGTAAAAACTTTTTATGGTATAAACATAAAAAGTAAAAACTTTTCATGTATATATCCGAAAAGTAAAAACTTTTTATGGTATAAACATAAAAAGTAAAATCTTTTTATAGTATATACTCAAAATGTAAAAACTTTTCATGTATATATCCGAAAAGTAAAAGCTTTTTATGGTATAAACATAAAAAGTAAAACTTTTTATAGTTTATACTCAAAAAGTAAACAATTTTCATGTATATAGCCGAAAAGTAAAAACTTATTATGGTATAAACATAAATAGTAAAAACTTTTCATGTATATATCCGAAAAGTAAAAACTTTTTATGGTAAAAACATAAAAAGTAAAACCTTTTCATGTATATATCCGAAAAGTGAAAACTTTTTATGGTATTAACATAAAAAGTAAAAGCTTTTTATAGTATATACTCAAAAAGTAAAAACTTTTCATTTATATACCCGAAAAGTAAAAAAAAATTATGGTATAAACATAAAAAGTAAAAACTTTTTATAGTATAAACATAAAAAGTAAAAACTTTTCATGTATATACCCGAAAAGTAAAAACTTTTTATGGTATAAACATAAAAAGTAAAAACTTTTCATGTATATATCCGAAAAGTAAAAACTTTTTATGGTATAAACATAAAAAGTAAAAACTTTTCATGTATATACCCGAAAAGTAAAAACTTTTTATGGTATAAACATAAAAAGTAAAATCTTTTTATAGTATATACTCAAAATGTAAAAACTTTTCATGTATATATCTGAAAAGTAAAAACTTTTTATGGTATAAACATAAAAAGTAAAAGCTTTTTATAGTATATACTCAAAAAGTAAAAACTTTTCATATATATACCCGAAAAGTAAAAACTTTTTATGGTATAAACATAAAAAGTAAAAACTTTTCATGTATATATCCGAAAAGTAAATACTTTTTATGGTATAAACATAAAAAGTAAAATCTTTTTATAGTATATACTCAAAATGTAAAAACTTTTCATGTATATATCCGAAAAGTAAAAGCTTTTTATGGTATAAACATAAAAAGTAAAACTTTTTATAGTTTATACTCAAAAAGTAAACAATTTTCATGTATATACCCGAAAAGTAAAAACTTTTTATGGTATAAACATAAATAGTAAAAACTTTTCATGTATATATCCGAAAAGTAAAAACTTTTTATGGTATAAACATAAAAAGTAAAACCTTTTCATGTATATATCCAAAAAGTAAAAACTTTTTATGGTATAACATAAAAAGTAAAAGCTTTTTATGGTATATACTCAAAAAGTAAAAACTTTTCATGTATATACCCGAAAAGTAAAAATAATTTATGGTATAAACATAAAAAGTAAAAACTTTTTATAGTATAAACATAAAAAGTAAACAATTTTCATGTATATACCCGAAAAGTAAAAACTTTTTATGTTATAAACATAAAAAGTAAAAACTTTTCATGTATATATCCGAAAAGTAAAAACTTTTTATGCTATAAACATAAAAAGTAAAAACTTTTCATGTATATATCCGAAAAGTAAAAACTTTTTATGGTATAAACATAAAAAGTAAAAACTTTTCATGTATATATCCGAAAAGTAAAAACTTTTTATGGTATATACATAAAAAATAAAAACTTTTTATGTTATATACCCGAAAAGTAAAAGCTTTTTATGGTATAAACATAAAAAGTAAAACTTTTTATAGTATATACTCAAAAAGTAAACAATTTTCATGTATATACCCGAAAAGTAAAAACTTTTTATGGTATAAACATAAAAAGTAAAAACTTTTCATGTATATATCCGAAAAGTAAAAACTTTTTATAGTATAATCATAAAAAGTAAACAATTTTCATGTATATACCCGAAAAGTAAAAACTTTTCATGTATATACCCGAAAAGTAAAAACTTTTTATGGTATAAACATAAAAAGTAAAAACTTTTCATGTATATATCCGAAAAGTAAAAACTTTTTATGGTATAAACATAAAAAGTAAAAACTTTTCATGTATATACCCGAAAAGTAAAAACTTTTTATGGTATAAACATAAAAAGTAAAATCTTTTTATAGTATATACTCAAAATGTAAAAACTTTTCATGTATATATCTGAAAAGTAAAAGCTTTTTATGGTATAAACATAAAAATAAAACTTTTTATAGTTTATACTCAAAAAGTAAACAATTTTCATGTATATACCCGAAAAGTAAAAACTTTTTATGGTATAAACATAAATAGTAAAAACTTTTCATGTATATATCCGAAAAGTAAAAACTTTTTATGGTATAAACATAAAAAGTAAAACCTTTTCATGTATATATCCGAAAAGTAAAAACTTTTTATGGTATAAACATAAAAAGTAAAAGCTTTTTATAGTATATACTCAAAAAGTAAAAACTTTTCATATATATACCCGAAAAGTAAAAACTTTTTATGGTATAAACATAAAAAGTAAAAACTTTTCATGTATATATCCGAAAAGTAAATACTTTTTATGGTATAAACATAAAAAGTAAAATCTTTTTATAGTATATACTCAAAATGTAAAAACTTTTCATGTATATATCCGAAAAGTAAAAGCTTTTTATGGTATAAACATAAAAAGTAAAACTTTTTATAGTTTATACTCAAAAAGTAAACAATTTTCATGTATATACCCGAAAAGTAAAAACTTTTTATGGTATAAACATAAATAGTAAAAACTTTTCATGTATATATCCGAAAAGTAAAAACTTTTTATGGTATAAACATAAAAAGTAAAACCTTTTCATGTATATATCCAAAAAGTAAAAACTTTTTATGGTATAACATAAAAAGTAAAAGCTTTTTATAGTATATACTCAAAAAGTAAAAACTTTTCATGTATATACCCGAAAAGTAAAAATAATTTATGGTATAAACATAAAAAGTAAAAACTTTTTATAGTATAAACATAAAAAGTAAACAATTTTCATGTATATACCCGAAAAGTAAAAACTTTTTATGTTATAAACATAAAAAGTAAAAACTTTTCATGTATATATCCGAAAAGTAAAAACTTTTTATGCTATAAACATAAAAAGTAAAAACTTTTCATGTATATATCCGAAAAGTAAAAACTTTTTATGGTATAAACATAAAAAGTAAAAACTTTTCATGTATATATCCGAAAAGTAAAAACTTTTTATGGTATATACATAAAAAATAAAAACTTTTTATGTTATATACCCGAAAAGTAAAAGCTTTTTATGGTATAAACATAAAAAGTAAAACTTTTTATAGTATATACTCAAAAAGTAAACAATTTTCATGTATATACCCGAAAAGTAAAAACTTTTTATGGTATAAACATAAAAAGTAAAAACTTTTCATGTATATATCCGAAAAGTAAAAACTTTTTATAGTATAATCATAAAAAGTAAACAATTTTCATGTATATACCCGAAAAGTAAAAACTTTTTATGGTATAAACATAAAAAGTTTTTACTATCCAAAAAGTAAAAACTTTTATGGTATAAACATAAAAAGTAAAAACTTTTCATGTATATATCCGAAAAGTAAAAACTTTTTATGGTATAAACATAAAAAGTAAAACTTTTTATAGTATAAACATAAAAAGTAAACAATTTTCATGTATATACCCGAATAGTAAAAACTTTATATGGTATAAACATAAAAAGTAAAAACTTTTCATGTATATATCCGAAAAGTAAAAACTTTTTATGGTATAAACATAAAAAGTAAAAACTTTTCATGTATATATCCGAAAAGTAATAACTTTTTATGGTATAAACATAAAAAGTAAAAACTTTTCATGTATATATCCGAAAAGTAAAAACTTTTTATGGTATAAACATAAAAAGTAAAAGCTTTTTATAGTATATACTCAAAAAGTAAAAACTTTTTATGTATATACCCGAAAAGTAAAAAAAAATTATGGTATAAACATAAGAAGTAAAAACTGTTAATAGTATAAACATAAAAAGTAAACAATTTTCATGTATATACCCGAAAAGTAAAAACTTTTTATGGTATAAACATAAAAAGTAAAAACTTTTTTTAGTATATACTCAAAAAGTAAAAATTTTTCATGTATATACCCGGAAAGTAAAAACTATTTATGGTATAAACATAAAAAGTAAAAGATTTTCATAGTATATACTCAAAAAGTAAAAACTTTTCATGTATATACCCGAAAAGTAAAAACACATACATACCTACAGACATCATTGTAAAAATGTTAAAATCGGTTTCTGGGAACATCAAAACGTGCTTATTCACTAAAATCTCTATATGTGGTTTTTAGCACGATCCCTATACCTCCCTTTCCTAGGGTAACGGGAGGTAAAAATGTTCCCATTTAAAATAGCTAAGATTGGTGACCTTTTTTAAAGTTCTCTACGGTGGAATAATAACCAATGTCAGTAAAAATCACGATGGGCTTTAGTGCTATCAGTTGTTTAAATTACAGAATCAGTAATATTTGTAATCAACATTAATAGAACAGAATATCGAGTTTCACATAAAGGTACTCTCACTACTATTATATTACATACCTTTGCAATTTGTTCTATGAATTAGAAATTGTTGGAACAAGTACATAGTTTATTGTTAGTTGTTGGCTGTTGAACATTAATAAATACATATAAAGTTGGATCCATTTCCAACAATCCGGAATCACACTGTTAACCAACTGTCCGTAAATACTCGTATCTCTACGACATATTTCTTAACAACTCAGCACACATTTTACCTTGTCGACATACATAATTCATATGTACAAGTTCCAAATCTCGTTCTAGTAAATTTTCGTTCTCACAACATTGGACAAATCACATTTATATTCTTATTCTCTTTTACCAATATTCTGGGATTACGATCTGCTGCAGACGAAACAAGAGCGTTATTACATCATTCTTTATATACTCGAATATGACAGCTTCTCGATTGATCGATTCCTGTAGTATGGTTTTAAATTTTAAATTTCCTTAAAGTTCTTTCAGGTAGTGAATGATCACTGACTCACTTTCCCTTTCATATCAATGCAAAAAATTATCCCTTTTTCATCGTATCAGATTTGAGTTTCACTACAGATAAATTTCAATTTTAATATCACCTTTCTTGTATCCAAATCTACAATAAGATGAAGCTATTATACGGCAGATTATGATATTTAATAAATTTTTGATTTTTTATGTTATTATTTACATAAAAAGTAATGAATGCATATTTTTAAAAATAACACTTGACATATTTCACAAGTTTTGGCTGACTCAACCAGACCCACAGGCACGTTTTGTTCTTATTGGAGCTCTTCAGTGTGGTGTTCTGACGCCTCTAGGAGGATTGAATCAGATACTGAAACCTTGTGAAGCAAGTCAAGTATTATTTTTAAACTTTTATTATTATTTATTGCTGGCTAAGCTCACGGCGTTCTTGATAGATGGCTCTGCATGTATTTAGATCTGTAGTCATCTTATCTTTCTGGGATGTTTATCATCCGCTCGCTTAACCGACTCAATAGGTGCATTCGGCAAATGAGTTCTGTTCACTCTTTTCACTCTGTACACTCCTAGCACCGTTCGGTAATTACATGGAGTGAGAATCGTCTTAAAATGGAGCGTTCGGCAAATGCAGAATGAAGTCAAGTGGAGTTAAAAGTGTTAACTCCATAAGTCCAACCTCGATATGCAAGCATACATGGAGTTTTTTTTTTTGTTTTATTTGACATCTGTCAGATTATTTTGTATTTTTCTGTTGAAATATTTTATTATTTACAATTATTTTATATCTATAATATTGTTTTGTAATATAACAAGGTACAGTATGTCGGAACGTTAAGAATTCTGTACCATTTCTAATATATACTTTCTTCAGAATCATTAAAGAATAATACCAAACTGAATAACTTCTGTATGGTTCATTATTTATTTTTTTTAGCAATGTAGTATATCAGATTGTCAAAAAAGGAGGTTATTATATTCGTGCACCAAAATTTTAACTTTACTCGTTCGGTTAATCACAAATAAAGGAGTGTACCTTGTTCCCTCGATCTACTCCAACTCCAACTCTACTCTCACTCCACTCCAACACCGCTCCGTAAATACTCCAACTCCGTATGATTTACCGAACGCACCTAATGTTTCCTAGAGGCGTCAGTACAGCACACTGGAGAGCTCCAATAAGAGCGAAACGCGTCTGTGGTTATGGTTGAGCGAGCCACTCTCTGATAAATGACCAATCGGTTGTTTCGAAGACTGAAATCTTGTGAAACTTGTCAACTGATATTTTTAAATATCTTATTAGAACTGCTTCATCAAGGGTCGCCATCATATTGTACAGGGTGTCTCATTTTCGATGTTTTTTTAAAGTATCTCGGGTAATATTAATGATAGAACAAAATCGTTTGCGCATTCCAGGGTCAACTTCTTGAGAAAAGTTTAATAGTTACCTTAGGAATTTTAGATTTTCTTTTGTTTCTGAGCTACCGGTAAAAATTGTGTTAAATAAAAGTGATATAAACAAAGTTACTACGTTTTCATTTATACTTAATCTTAACATAATAATAAATAATAAATAATAAATAATTTGACATATTTATTTGTTTGTTCTTACAGTGACCCACTTCCCTTTTTTAATAATGACCTATGAAGTAGCGCATAATAATGACGTATGTACTGGTAATACTATTAGATTGCAAACGATAAACGAAGATACTCTTATATTAGACAATTTAATATTTCTAAGCATTTTAGCTGTAAGTGTTTGAAGCTTATACTACAGATAATTTTTAATTCTTTGCTAGGAAGGCTTCTTCAATCCATACAAATGTTTACCATTTTAATAATGATGACAGCAACGATACTATATTGCAACCAGCACTGCAATTAGTTAGGTCAATACACTCCAGTGTGATCAACTACTTAATATATTTGCATTTTTACGACTTATGCATAAGCCGGTCGTTAGATTCTGGCCGAGGTATCTCAGGTCTGACATGCAATATCAGCACCAGCTATCGTACCAGCTTTGTATATTATCTGATAAACAAATCTAAATTTGAAGAAAATATTTTGTTAAAATAGGACAAATTTCTTGTTAAATATGAATGTATCCGAACTTACAACTTACCACTATACTATATTACCAAGAACAATGATAAGGTTTACATCAGGAGAGTGTAATATACTCGCACTCGTGTTTTGAATTTCCACTGAAAGAAATAGAAGAAAGAGAGAAGATACTAAAACAGAAACATGAAATGAATTAGCATGTACGTGTATGCACACTATATTGAAAGGATATGAAATTTATAGTATTAAGCTGGAGAGCAAATAAAGATTATAACTAGTAGTAATCACTAATAAAGATTATTAAGCATGGGGTGAAATTAACTGCCGGAAATGACAGGTGTCATTTAGATAAAATAACTAACCTAAAAGGTGTTACTCGTTTATAAACTTTTTATACTCGGTTTTTATACACTCGGAGCGCGTGCCAAAAAAAACTTGTAACTGAAACGACATTCATAATAGTTATTT
The DNA here is from genome assembly GCA_943142095.1 of Ophonus ardosiacus. Classification (NCBI taxonomy): domain Eukaryota; kingdom Metazoa; phylum Arthropoda; class Insecta; order Coleoptera; family Carabidae; genus Ophonus; species Ophonus ardosiacus. Next base: position 41,504,669 of record OW964833.1, on the reverse strand, counting down.
ATGTATTAAGAGTGTAAGGAGGCTTTTAAGGCCTGCGGCGGGATTTTGAGCCCGAGCCGTAAGCCGAGGGATAAAAACACGTCAAAGGCCATAAAAGCAAGTTACGCTCGTGGTACATACAAAACTTTATGCACGGACGAAAATTTTCAAATTATGAGTGTTAGAAAAATTGTATCGAAAAAAATTTGTCCTCGTACATCCAATATCTAGTGTTGCTATGAAAGCGGAGAACAACAGTTTATTGTTTGTTTATTAGTTATGTCATTTGAATTTTATTTTGTGTATCTCCGTACTTTCCATATAAATATCACAAAATTAATTTTCATTTTTCATTAAAGAATATAAAAAATTTCGATTTGTAATAAAAACTTTTCATGTTGCCTGTTTAAATTGTTTATATTGTAGGTTATAATTTGGTTTGACGTTTCATTATAGCCCGGCGGACTATAATGAGGCCCGCAGGCTATAAATTGACGTTTATGTCAAAGAAATTGGTGTATAATTGTCAAATTATGATACGTCCGTGCATAAAACTTCTTACGTAATATGTTATTTAGTTACAAGATTAAAATATCCTAATAACAAGTTGGTATTTTAAATTAAAGCTAAAGAAAAAATAGATTTTTTCTGTTACCTGCCCTACAATTTTTTCTAAGGTTTTAACATTTTTACAATTTTGTTTATATATGGTAAATTTAAATGTCAAAATGAAGGCAATATTGACACACATGCTACTATGAGATTTCAATTTTTTTCAATGTTTTACTTATTAAAATTGTCATTTATAGTAAATGTTTATGAAAATTAGGATCAGTGTAATTAAGCAATTATTTAAGTAGTATTATTGTTTTTTTCCTCATGTATTACATATTACATTATCATTTACATTTAATGTTTGTGTTTAGGATCAGTGTTTTGTTTGTATTGTTATATTTCTTTATGCATATAGTTGGACTATGTTTTGGTAATGTTGTTAATTTGGCATTTTTGGCATAATAGGTTTGTTCGCGGTAACAATCCCTGACGGATCCCAAACTTATTTCGTACTAATTCATAAATCGTGAAATACGCATGCGTGATCCGAGATTGATTTGGGATTTTTTCTACCGCGAACGCTCGTTTTGACGTTTGAGGTTATGTATGTTATGTTCCTGAATGAAAATATTATGTAGTTTTGAACTGAAATGGAGGCAATATTATAAACTTACCTTCAAATATTTATTAATTTAAAGTTTGTGAAATTGTTAAAATAAACGTAATTAAACACAGAAAAGTATGCACTGAATACTTGCAATTAGTCCCTGATTCATAGTACTTGCTTCAATTTTCGAACTGGTCTGATTAGTACGTAACCAATCATGTACCAGTCCACAGTGTTCCGCGAACACGGAGTTATCAGTCAGAATCGTACCACGAACAATTAAAACGAAACTGCGCATGCGTGTGATTCTCAAACTAGTCCGGGATCGCTACCGCGAACAAACCTAATGATTACATATCTGTATGGTTAGGTGGAAGACCAGCCTTTGGCTGAACCTCGCCTTTTGATTTTTGTCAATAAAGGGTTGTTATTATTATTATTATTATTATTATTATTATTATTATTATTGTGTCACTGCGAAAAAAACAATTTTGTAACTTGGATCAAATTTATTTAGATTATATAAATATGAGAAATGAACATCATACATACATACATACATACATAAAATCACGCATTTCCCACTTAGTGGGTTAGCAAAAACCCGAAAATAATAAGAAAAGGGATGAAAGCAAGAGCTCCACAGAATCACTTAACTCTTTAAAAACATTCTTCTTCCGCCTTGCCCAAAATCATCATAACATTCATTCAAGAACATATTATTGTGACCGATTTTCGGTAGCGAATAACCGCATCCGGACCACAATAATAGTTACGCAACAATCATCTTTCGCTACACACTCCTGTACAAACATACTTCATTCTTCTCGTCCACATAAAAGTTCAGCTGTCTCTTCATTCTCACAAAACATTCTTACTAACCATTTATCTTTACACCACAATAATTACGAAACAATCATCCTTCGCAACACATTCCTATCCATGCATACATCTTTCACCACAGCCACATTCATAAACGTATTCATACATAATAACATATTAAAGTGACCGATTTTCGGTAGCGAATAACCGCATCCGGACCACAATAATAGTTACACAAAAATCATCGTTCGCTACACACTCCTGTACAAACATACTTCATTCTTCTCGTCCACATAAAAGTTCAGCTGTCTCTCCATTCTCACAAAACATTCTTACTAACCATTCATCTTTACACCACAATAATTACGAAACAATCATCCTACGCCACACATTCCTATCCTGGCAAACTTCTTTCGCCTCAGCCACATTCATAATCGTATTCATACATGCTCTTCTTCTCTTTCCACTCGGAAACTTACGCTCCTTCAAAACACTACCAATCACATCCATCCACTTACACACTGGACGGCCACGCAATCGAACACCCTCAACTTTACCAACATATATGCGTTTTACAAGTCGTTCACTTATCATTCTCTCCACATGACCAAACCATCTCAACTGACTCACTCCAACTGACAAAGAAACACACACTTCATACGGCGTGTGATTATTTGATTGCAATTCAATTGTAAATGACAAATATTGTTTTTAGTATCGAGCTTGTTGACAATAGTAAATGCGTACCATGCGTGCAAAGGAAATGTCATTTTTATATAAATTTATTGTCAAAATGTTCACGTCTAGGGCGAAAATGAACCTCATATTGCAACTTAGCTATTATCGCCTTCTTTGATTTATATTATCACTCATTAAAAATAAAGTCCATAAATAGTAATAGTAAACAACACTAAAATTTCACACATGGTAAATAATATGTATAATGTGAATCTTACAGAAATATGCAGAACGTCAATTCGCAAAGCTGGTTTGTTTGTTTGTTATTGTAACCTCGTTATTCTATTTGAATGAAATTCGTGTTTATACTCTCCTTGCATAAATAATTTTATATTATGTTTACTTATTATATGTTGTTGAACATATATTAGTTATTACGTCCGAACAAAACTGTTACACTAAATGTTTGCTTTGATTTGGAAAACAATGTACATGCAGTATTGAATTCACTTAATTTAAATACTTAGAGCTTAATGATGTTCCTAAGAAAAATACATTAGTTTTTCAACAATTGTTTGCAATATTTATGAGAAAAAGAAGTTTACGTTAATGTTGAAAACATTTTTCACTATGGATTGAACATATTTCATAAATTGTTTGCACGTATTAATAAAGTAACACTTGTTTCACTTGCAATAAATTATATCATATAATCATAAAATTTGAGAAGCGCCGTGGAAAAGTGGTGCAAGTTATAAAATTTAAAAGTTGAAGAAACAATGAAAAAAGTTAAACTTTAGATGAAAAACCTGTGCGAGTATAATTCTAAACTTTCTAAATGAGGAGTGTTCATTCAAAAGTTAATATATCAATTTTTTGTGAAAAATGAGTGATGCATTGAGTCTTGTAGTCCAAATCGATCATGCCGATCGGTTTCAAGAAGAATATAACATGTCCTGTACAAATTTAACTTTGAAAATTGAATTCCAATCAAAAGTTAACAGGTCCAGTGTAACTATTGCTTGATTATTTTGTGTTTTGATCATAGACAAAAATGATCAAATGGTATCAAGAGGTATTAAAAAACTCACCCGAGTATTAGCATGAAAATGGATATAATGAAGAATATTATTTCGAAAAATTTGCCCAATTAAAAAATAAGGAACATGAAAATAAAAATAAATTATTACTTGATTTTACAGTTAAGCATTTATTTTACCTTTACTGACCTAAAGAACGAGTACTATATCTGAATTTTTGTGCATTAGGTTATGTTAAAGTATGTTTAGAAAATTTGCATGTTTTTTTTATGAAATTGCTAATAATATATAAATAAAATCTGTTACTTCAACACAAACGTCTGTGCTACAAATTCTCTTGTTCAGCCTGTATGTATGGACAAAAGTTACTTTTCATTTTGGTTTTATTATAACTTCTTCAAGATTAAATTAAAACAAAAGTTTTACGGAGAAAAATATTTATAAACTCCAAACTTCTTTTATTCTGCGAACTCATGAAAATTTTAAGTTACTCATTTTCACTGACTTTCATTTTTGAAAAAATGTTTTTGCCGCATATTTATCACATTTTTATTAATAATTCCACGAAAATATTTCATTTTAAATTGTTTTATCACTATTGTTAAGCTTTAGGAATACACAAAAGGTTATAAGCAGTCAATGGTTTTTGATGATAATGAATAATTAACAAAAATGAAAAAGACTTAAGGCGGATTTATGCAGCCATTTTCATTTACATTTAATTTAATTTAATTTTCATTTAAAATATAAATGTATGTAAACCAATGTAGCCATGCATACACCATTTTCATTTACGTTTTCATTTATCTCTCATTCTCATTTATTTTTAAAGATGGCCAACTTTTATCTAATAAATGAAAATTATGAATGGCGCATGCGTGTGCGACATGACAGGGACGAGAATTTGAGTTGATCAGCTGGTTGTCATTATGTATCTCCGATATCGTTTCTTTTTACGGTTTTTTATTGCAATAACACGTTTAAAACTAAATTCATAACTTCTTCGCTGTCACTATTGTTGAATATTTTTATTAATAAATTTATTCCAATGAAAGTCGGGTTATAACGTTAATCATCTGTCAGCGTATTTTTATATGTGCGCATGCGTTCATTTTCATTTATTTTTGTTATATATTTTTGTATGAATAGGTACATTTAAAAATTATAAATGAGAATTAAATGAAAATTAAATTAAAATGTAAATGTAAATGAAAATGGCTGCATAAATCCGCCTTTACTAAAATCCATCGGGATTCGAAACCAGGACCTTTAGTTTACAAATTGACTCAAACATATACGAGTAGCTGGTCTGGAGAATTACACAAAAGGATTACAATTTTATGAGAAAGTAGCATTCGAGTTATTAGAGTAATGCCATACAAATATATGTCAGGTAAAATAAATCTGAAAGAGGAATTGTATACATATTTTTACGTATATGTCAATCAATCTTCTTGACTTGGAGATATTTTATCGAAACGATTATTTTTTGGGGAGTTTTGCTCGAGGTTGTTTTGATGCGTCACCCTTGAAGAGAAAGAATCCACCCTGTCAATTATTGAACCACATTATCATCATCTGTGTCACGACAGCCCTTGTGGACCCGGAACTCAAGTACCCACGCACTTGTTCCGCGAACGATTCCGCCTAATGCGGTCAGTCTTAATTCGTCGGACAACCTTTGATTACAATTCTACAGTGTTCAGAATTCACAACACGCCGTAATAGTATCAATAATTGTTTTTTTTTTCTGTGTCAGGAGGTATTATTGATTTTTACAATATAAATTTTAATAGAATTCCAGATGATTGTAATTAGTAAGTATAATAATATTAATAATTATAAGTAATAGGTTTAATATTTAAGGTTATTAAAAAAATTGTTCTACACATTTAGGAGCATAAAGTACACAACAAAATGAAAAATTTATAATCACAAAGAAAATGATTAGCAAATTTCAGATTTATGAGCTAATAAAATATTTATTTATTAAACTAATTCTGGATAAAAAGGAAGATGTATGTTCCCTTTCTCTCCTTTCAGTATTGAACTAATGCTAAAATAGTATATTATGATACAAGTGTCTAAGCTAGCCTTTAAAACACGTACGACAAGTTTAAAGCCACGACGCGTAGCGGAGTGTCTTTAATGTCGTAGTACTTTAAAGGTTAGCTTATACACGTATATCATACGCAATTTTTCTTATTATAAATGCATCATAACCACTTAAAACTGAAAATGATTGCAAATCATACGGTTTTAATTTTTGATCTAGTCAGTTTGAGCGTTTCCAAGGAGACAGTTAGCAATTATTGGTATTGTTTACGTTAAGTCAACAAGTCAATACATTTTTTTTTCATTGTTTTAGTTGTTATTCATATTTATTGTCATTTTTCGTTACCTAGGTAACTCAAAAATTTAGCGTGTTTTAATGGTCGATTTATGCACGCTTTTCCGTGTTTTAAAGAGCGATTATGATGCATGTATAATAAAAACAAATATAAAAAAGATGGGGATTAGAATCAAACATGATTAACATATTAGATAACAATAATATTTGAATCGTTAAATTTTAATGTCAAAATACATTCATAAATTAGACTAGCAAATTACTGAATTCAATTTTAAAGTTAACTTGTAATACAAATTTAAAAAAACTTACATATTATTATCTTATAGATCAATAATTATGGAAACTACATATTTTAATTTATTGTAATTCTTGATAACAAAAATTTTTTGGAAATATAATATTATGTAATCTTTCTATTCAGCCTCACTGTCACGTTTATATTCTCGCTCCCAAGCGTCACTCTATTATTTATGCAGATTTAACATCACTACTTCGTCTCCCCTGTCGTTAGGCTAACTCAAAACCAATACTAATAAAATTTTTTCTAAAATGAACAAAAATTTGAATTATTCTTAATTCTAACATCGAAAATTAAAATTAATATTATAAATAACGGAAACAGTTTTTTGAAAAATTCATGAATCTCACTGGGATTTGAACCCAGAGCCTTCCGATATCTGGTCGGACACTCTATCAACTGAGCTATAAGACTCCCATGAAATTATTGAATTTTGTTAGTTTTAATTTAATCGAAATAATAAAATGTAACAATAAACCATATTTTGCATTATAGGTCATAAAATAATTATCGTCATATCAGATCCCAGTATAATAATAATAATAATAATAATAATAATAATTTTATTTGGTCATGTTTGTGCTACAGCATTTATGACAAGTCTATAGAAACAAAGATTAAATATTTGATAAATATAAAATAATTATAATATAAAATTATCTACATTTGTATAATCCACCTTAAACGGAGTAGTTTGGTAGTAATTATCTAATTGGTGTGTTTAGGTATTCTTCCACGGAGTAGAAACTGTATTTTATCAGCATGCTAATGACTCTTTTTTTAAAAGTATTAAAATTTAATTGTTTAAATGACGTGGGTAAATGGTTATAAAGATTAACATTAGTTGAATTTCTAGCTGAGGTGGCAAGTCTATGTCGGACAGTTCTAATTTTCTCATTATTTCTGGTATTATACTTATGGATATTACAACCTTTTTCAAATTTATTTAGATTTTTATGTGTGTCCAACAAAACTTCATAAATATAGCAGCATGGCAGTGGACAGATAGACAAACCTTGAAAAAGAGGCTTGCAGTGTTCACGAGTATTAGATTTAGAAATAATTCGAAGCGCTTTCTTTTGCATCCTGAACACCTTTATTGCGTTAGGAGCATTACCCCATAAAATTATTCCGTACGTTAGTAAGCTGTGAAATAAAGCAAAGTAAATCATAATGAGGCATTTCTCATCTAAGTATAGAGACAACTGGCGAAGGAGGAATATTATAGAAGCAAGTCTATTGCATAATGTGTCTGTATGTTTGTCCCAGTTTAATCTATCGTCGACAGTCATGCCTAGAATTTTTATGGTCGCACCATGGCTGAGGTTCAAGTTCGTGGATAAAATTAAGGACTGAGTTTTATCCTGATTTAATCTTAAATTATTACAAGTAAACCATTCTTGAACTAGGTTTAAGGTATAATTTTTTATATCTTCTAGCATATTGATATCTCTAGCCGATGAGATAAGTGTTGTGTCATCGGCGTAAAGTATACATTTATTTGGGCACATGAATTGAAATAAGTCGTTAACGTACATTATGAACAGGATAGGACCGAGTACGGATCCTTGAGGCACACCGTGTTTTATAACACGAGTGTTGGATTTTGTATTACCCATGTCAACGCACTGTTTTCTATTTTTTAGATAAGAAGAAAAAATATTGAGACTAACCCCTCTAATGCCATATTTTTCCAACTTGTCCAGCAGCAAACTGTGAGATACGCAGTCGAAAGCTTTAGAGAGATCGCACTGTGTAAGTACTGTGTGCCTTCTCTGCTCAAAGCCCATCACAGCATCACTAACAATTTGCTTAAGAGCAAGTATAGTCGATTTAGCTTTACGAAAACCATACTGATGGGTGTTAAGCAAATCATGTTTTTCAATATGTTTATTTAGTCTAGTAACAATCAAATATTCAACAATTTTACCCAAAGTCGGTATGATTGAGATTGGTCGATAATTCTCGGGGTCCGAAATATCACCCTTTTTATAGATCGGTACTACTTTAGTTAATTTAAAAACATCTGGGTATATGCCTTCTTCGAAACATTTATTTATTATTGCTGCCAAGGGACTCGCAATAATATCGACAATCGCCTTAATTAAATGGCTGTTTAAATTATGAATATCTAATGATTTGGAATTGTTCAAATTCATAATAATGGTTTTGACCTCTGTTTCTGTAACTGGAGAGAAGAAAAGAGATGTACAGGGAGAGACAATATTATTCAGAAGCATTTGGGAATCTGTAGTAGAAGACCTAAGTGAGGATGTAATTTTATCCGCTACTGTTATAAAAAAATTATTGAAAGTATCTGGTGTAATATCAGGCTGTATATTACACTTTTTATTTTTTTCCATGTTTACCACTTTCCAACAATTTTTCGATAAATTACCATTATGAGAATTGTAAATAAACTCTTGATATCCCGATCGTTTCGCATTCAAGATTTCTTTCTGGTATAACTTACGTATTTTTTTAAAAGCATTTAAGTGATTAGCATCTTTTGTAATATTATAAATATCTCTTATACATTGTACTAAATTTCTTAGATTTTTAAGAAAGTCATTAAACCATGTAATTTTAGAATTCAGTTTTCCATTTTTTAAGGGGAAATTTAGAGCAATATTATTAGAGAGTACGTTCACCAGAAGGGTAGATAATTCATCTCCATTTTTATTGGAGTTCTCGAACATATCCCAATCAACAGACTCTAGGGCATTTCTAAAATTGAGAATATTTTTATTGTTATAAATTCTTACCCACTTGGTTTCCGTGTTATGAGGGGGAGTCCAAAACTTTATTACTTGGCCTGCATGGTCCGACAATCCATGGTCTTGAACCTCAGCCTCATATAAGTGCTGATCCATGTTTGTAATAATATTGTCGATACAGTTGTTTATTCTTGTGGGTTTATTAATTGTAAGATGTATATTATAAGTTTTAATTAAGCATTTAAATGCTGCTACATCTGAAGTATCTACGAGAAAATTTATATTAAAATCACCCAAGATGATAATTTTATCATATTTGAATGAGATAAAATCGAGTAAACTTTCAAATCTTTCTAAAAATATATTTAACTCTCCCGATCTGTAGACTGTTATTATGACTAATTTTAACTGCCGGACATACACGCCACAAAATTCAGCATGAAATTCTTCGCAAAATTTATCCAGAGATAAAGTATCATACTGTAGATTTAATTCACATTTCATATATATGGCAACACCACCATGGATGGCTCTTTTGCGACAGTAAAAGTTAATTGGAGTATATCCTGTGATTTTAATTGATTTAATATTCGATTCATTGACCCAATGTTCAGAAATACAAAGAAAAGAATAATTAAACAGTTTTGCTACAACTGTTAATTCATTTATTTTGTTTGTCAAGCATTGAATATTAAGGTGGAATATACTTACAGATTCATTACAAATATTTATTTTATTATTAGGGGAAGTAACTTTTTTCCTTGTGGAAGTTAATTTATCTTTTTTCGTTGCGTGGATTTCTGAAAAAACTGTTTGACACATACTCCAACAGGCCAAATTTCAGGTTTTAATGCTTCTTCTTTATTTGTATGGTAAATTGTAACTTTGAACGATGAATATAATTCTGGAAACTTAGCATTAAGTTTCTCAACTTGAACTTCAGGAAAATACTTGACTAAAAAGTTTTTAACATCTTTTTCATCAGTTTTTGGATCTAGTCTGCAAATATGAAGAGAAAATAACCTTGGCACAGATTTTATTTTAACTGTAGAGTTTGGTTCACTTAATTCACCAACTATAGTTTTAAATTTATTTAGTGTTTTATGCTGATATTTAGGTGATGTGTTTAAAGTTTCATTGTTTATAATATTTTCACTAAAAGTCTCATTAATTTGTTTGGTAACATTGGAGTATGATCTACATTCATCATTATCAATATATTGTTTTGATTTTGATTTCGGCTTGTCAAATACTGTAACTTCGTTTTTTTGTTCATCAAAATGTCGTTTTTTCTTCTTGTCAATCTTCTCTGTCGATAAATTTTTAGACAGATCGTTCTTGGAAATAAAGCTAGATGGCGGAGGTGGTATATTTTCATATTCAGGATTTGCCTGAATTGACACATGTTTATTAAGAATATTTATGGTTAACTGCTGATTTTCGATAACCAAGTCTTTATCTTTTAGTAAGCGTTTTAAATAGTAAATTTTACACTTTGGCAATATGAGTTAAGTTTCAAGAAATTAGTATACCAGTCAAGAGATAAAGCAAAATAATCTGACAATAAGATGCAATGGCCAGTAAACAGATTCAAATCGCGGAATTCCGAAGCCAAACATCGCAACATGCAATGCGATGTGCTTTATCACGCTCAATCTTCGCATCTGTATTGCACTAAATCTCTCTGTGGAAACTAAATCTGATTTCATTTAATTATGTTCTACGAAAGTAATGGCATTTAATTATTAAGCACTACTTATCTGTATACTAGTATGAGATGACGACTAGAAACTTGGAAAGAACTCAAGTATCTTATTTTTAGTACCGAAGCCACTTTGAAGTTAAGCTTTTCATTTTTGGGCATCCAACATTTCATTATACAATATGACAAAGACAAAAGCTACAACATAAAACAATGAAACTAACTTTAAATGAGATGAATAAAGGAATTAATTAAATGAATAGCTCAGCGCGTTTGGACTTGCGTGCTGGCTTGAAGGAATCATGTTCTAGTTATGCTTCGCGTCTACTTTAATGTCAAAAATTTTCTTACCTCTAATTGCTTCAGTTACTGAAATTATACGGTAGTTACGTTTAACAATAAAGTTGCTCTAAGAGGTATAGCCAATTATATTTTAGTGAAACGTTACAAGTTAAAATTTCTACAAGAAGTGAGCTGTTTCTTTTTCACGTATTTCAATACTTTTACCTCTGTTTAAATTCTTTCTCTTGATGCAGAAATGCCTTCTTGTGTATCGGGAATGCTCGGTTGAACTTAAAAATTCTTTCGTTCCGTCTCCAGAAGTACAGATGTAACCGCTTTTATTAAACAGACCAATACATGAGGGTGAATAGGAAAGTTGGCGGCCTGACACAGAGGGGGTAGCATCAGGCATACAATTGAGGAGCTTTCGGGAAAACAAGCTTAAGGTGGTAAACTTGTCGCCGTAACGGCATCAAATCAAGAGTTCGATACTTTCTTAAATTAATTTTTCCCACTCGGGTTATGTGCATTTGCTATAAAGAATCAAAATACACTATTTTATTATTTAATTAAAATTAACTTTACTAAATATTATTTGTATTAATTGATTAATTATTTCCCTCAACTCATCAACAAATGAGTATATTCGAACTCTCTTCATTAAATAAAAAAATCCTAGGCATGTACCTATAGTATAGGTACCGAAGTTGTACACTTTTATATTTATGTTTATAATTATTCTTATTTTATATTATGAACTACAACACTTTCCTACATATCTTATTAATTGTGATATTAGTGAATTAAAAAAGATGTCTAATATATTTGACTCCCGTTGGAACCAAATATTTTGAACTTGCTTTCATCGCTCCAAAGGACAGTATGCCATTTTTCACTCGTCCACGATGAGTGTTCCTTAGCAAATACAATTCTGACCCTTCTGTTTTTCTTTGATAGTACAGGTTTCTTAACGTCTATTTTTCCTAGTAATCCTACACCACATAGCCATCATATCACGGTGCGATCACTCAATTCTACATGAAATTGTTCCCGAATTTTTGCAGAACGTTCACTTGATGATAAAGTAGAATCACTTACGGATAGACGCCGAATGGTTTTTGTCAATTCTAGCACTAGTTTTCTCAGACCACAGACTTTTATATTAATTTTAACACTTCTATACTGCGATTTTTTTTGAAAATCTTTGATATGCCACTTTTACTGATTTTTAATTTTTTTTTAAATATTGCGCTGTTTCACACCATCTTTATGAAGCTGTACTACCCTTTCTCGTAAGTTGTCGGAAACATATTTATTTTTACCCATCTTAACATCAAGTTACTAAATAAATGACAAAATACAACTGAAAGTACGAAATTAAAATTATATTTTCACTATGTTTCCATACTTTTGTCCACCGAGAAAACAAGTATATATTATTTCACTAAAATTGTACAGTCAATATCAAAAGATTTCTTGTGAATATATTCTTCGATATATTGACTTTAGAAAATACGATTCAAATTTGCGAGAACTATAAACATATTTAAAAAAAATGAAATATTTAAAAGTTTCCATACTTTTGTCCACCACTGTATATATATCCTTGATCTTTGATCAGGAATAGTGCTTCCAGTCAGTTAATGCTGAAAAGCTCAACCGTGTGGCACATATGTACGTAATAAACAATAGCAAATAATACTTCTAAATATATTAATCTGATATAAAGCTATTAATACAATTGTGATTTAGGGAGAGTTCTGTTCAAATATAAATACTCTCTCAAATCTGAATTGTTTCTCCAATAAATTCACTGTTTACGTTTGTACATACTGAATATTCTGTAATAAACAACTTGTAAAACTTCTGCAAATTCAGAATATTCATCAATATACACAATTAAAACAGTGAAACATGCGGGCAGCAACTTTCCAAAATGGCGTTGTTTATTTTTGTAAGGAGAAGGTATTTTCCATTCAATCAGAATTATATTAGCATCAGAATATCATATAGCAATTTTTAATAATATTGTATGTTAAAGTTTAATAAAGAAAATATAATATAGAATTAAATATTTTTGCATGATAATGACATCGCTTGAATATTTACAGCTCTGAAAATCTTTAAGGTGGTATAAAATAACCTACAATTATATTAAAATTAAAAATGCCAGGGAAAAGCTGTTTAATAATAAAAATAATTTTCCAAATACCGTGCACTAGTGTACTGCATGAGAATAATTGAATATTATGCAGTCTAATTTAATTGATAATAAAATTAGATATTACCCTTAACTTTAAAATTAAGAGAAAAACTATACAGGGGTTGTGGTGGTTAGGGGTAAATATAGGGATTCAACATGCAAATTTAGTTTTATGCAATTTCCTGCTCTCCTCTTCATTTTATATTAAAAACTGTAGAGTAAAAAGTTGTTCAGAATTTAAAGTTACATGCAACTGTTTTCGAATTATGTTTCTAGTTTCTTCACAATTAAAAAATTTTTTGTTAATGCGTAGCATTAGCCATGACACTTGCTTTTTTATTCAATTATTTAAAAAAGCGAAACGTCAATCTCGCTTATGGAAAATTAATCCCGCATTCTTTAACAACTATTTCCACCATAATTATTCTACATAAGTAATAAGGAGAATAAAGACACGTTCTTCATTCTAATAAAATTTTATTATTTCATTTATTTCTTACAATAAAAACAAAAACAAAAGACAGTAAGTATATATTTGTTCGTTTATAAATATTCTGTTCTGTGAGTCAATAAAATTGTTCTAAATACATAGTACAAGTTTTATACTGACGCCGAACGTGGAGCCCTAACTCATAAATGTATAAATGTGTGATGACAAGTGAAAAAAAAATTGTGTCCGTTCGCGGATTTTTACTAATGTAAACTCTCAGGAGCATTCTGTGAGCGCTCGGATTCTGCAATTGCTCTACACCGTGTGTTGGTACATCTAAATATATTTGTTAATTGAATACCAGAAAGAAGGTGTAAGTGCTAAAAATAATAAATAGAATAATTTGAGAATGAAAAATATACTGACATATTGTAAGAAAATAAGAACTTTTTTATTGTTACAGTGATTCTTACAAGCAACTTTTTGGTTTACTTAAACTTAAATGACTTAGAAATCCAATTTTGAAAACTTATTTGTATATATATATATATATATATATATATATATATATATATATATATATATTTACGTATTTATTTACAACTTATTATTAACGACTACGTTAAATATAACGAAACAAAACCAAATATAACTAAATGGGGTATTCCACCGTAACAAAAAAATTTTAAAAAATTCAATTTAACATAAAGTATGGCTCAATAAATAATAGTTAAAACAATGAACACATTTTTTAAATAACTACTTTACGAGATATTTCACATTTGCTAAAAGGGAAAATTGACGTCATACAATTGTTATCTTTCTCTCGCTGCGTACTTGGAGCAGTGTGTGTGAGAAAGACAAGTATAAGGGAAATGTGACGTTACACTGATTTCTCGAAAATAAAATACTGTTAAACTAGGAACAATTAAGATTTTTTAATACTATGAATTGCTTCAAAATTGAATGAAGTTTTATTTAAAATAATAAAAAAATTTGAGTGGAATACCCCATTGTTACATTGTAACTCTATGTTCAAACGTGTTTGCCTTTGACAAACGTTTCTTGCACGGACTTTATTAGTGAGGTAGATAGTTAACTATTTTTGTCTCGTGTAAGCAATAACGAATTTAATATGGCGGACACAAAGAATTTAACTCGAGATTTCATTGAATTATACACAACTCAACCTTGTTCATCGAAGACAATTTCAAGATATTATATTGATAAAAATTAAAAAATGAGGCTTACAACATTTTGCTCGGAAAACTAAGTGTGTGCAACATGTGACAGAAAATGTAGTAATCTTTTAATTCTTCAAGTTAATACGGGAAAACCATTTCCTTTTAAGTAGCCATTTCTTACTCCATTTATTACAGCGCTCTTTATTTATTTTATATTTTTCTTTAGCAATAGCCGCGCACGCCACTGTCATCAAATACAAATCGTTCGACTTCCTTATACGCGGTAGAAAAGAAAATAATGAGCGCACGTGTGTGGACGCCTAAGTTTATCATCGCGTGATGATGTCTTAAGACATCTATTTGCGTTTGTGAACAAAACGTGTCATATGTTGATGTTCGACGGTGCTGAATGTTTTAAGACAAATACGCCCGTGTATGGCCCGCTTAGCGAAAACAGGTTCATAGTACAACGCACATCATAATGTGCATACATGTACGTGACGCTTTTAGGTCCGCAGACACACTGTAATGTTTGCGCGTTGGTGATTGCTCGTTGATGTTTCAAGACAAATACGCTCGTGTGTGGCCCGCTTAAATAGAATTGTTAGGTACCTCAAATCATCGTTTTAAATCACCAATAATACTTATACACATATTTTGTTGTTATGTGAATATCCATAAAACTGTTTCATTCTGAAAGAACCTCAGACAAATTCACTTAGGATCATTAGTTTAAGTGATTTTGTATGAATATTCTTAATAGGGGCATTATTCAAGAAAATAAATCAAAAGACATTCATAGTATTCCAACTTAACACTAGTTTACGAACTCTTAAAATTGTCGTATAGTGCACTTTGAGCTTTCTAATGCAAGCGTGATAAATATGATGACAGGTAATCGTTCTTATGCACTAAACTTCGCCAAATGGATTTACAAACAACAGCACTGGTAAAATAATTCCGCGTAATATGGGATCGAACCAAAATTACCCTTTGATTTTATATGAAGTTTCCACCAGCCAGAAAGATCAGACTGTTATTAATATGTTGTACAAAGGAAATTTACTCTAATGAATATTTGATAGGCTAGATGTTCGACAATTCTAAATTTACTTCAGCATAATCTTATTGTGAACAAGTATTAAATATTTCACTGAAACGGTAACAATGTTTAATAAGATAAAGTCTAGAATAATCAATACCTACAATTTTTATTAGGACTGTTTTATTCTATGACGAATCTATAAATTGAAATATTTTGTCATACTTTCCTTGGTTACCTACCTAATAAATTATTTTTTAATATTTCTGGATGCTATTTATTGGGTCAGTATTTTAAATAAAATATGGGAATTAAATGATCAGTAACTTATAAGTAAAATGTAAATTAACATTAATCTAACATAATTTAATGTAAACTAACCTACCCTTCTATAACTTAAGACGATCCTATAACCATGAATCAACTGCTGCACTCAAAAATATGCACATGATTCAATTACAACCCAAAAGACACAGTATTGATACTTCCCCTACTGTATATAAGAGGTAGAGGAGCATAACGAATAGAAAATAGCGCGCAGCTAAGACTGTACTGCTGAACTACGAGCGCAAATGGGGGATTACACCATTTTTTTTTATAATTTCATCTGAAAATATTAGGAAAACTAAGACTATTGATGAAAATCCGGTGAAAAAATTTCTATTAATAAGCGAGTTATGGTCTCCCGAATTTTGAAAAGATTGACGTGACGTCACATTTATGTGTTTTTATATCAAACTGTTTTCATCATGGACCTAAATGTTCTTGAAATATATGCTATTTTAAGTTATATTTACATAAAAATAAATGAATATTATAACACTGTATAAGTATACATACTTTATAATTATAGGTGTATTTAAATTATTAAGTTTAATGCAAGAAATTTATGTTAAAATAAAAACTGTTTGGAAACTGTAGTACAGGAATTTTAGCCCCTCCTTTCGAATTTGAATTTCTTAACTTCCATTGGTAGTAATCCCACCTCCTAACACGCTATTTGTAATGCATGTATAGGCGATTTCTCGGTCGCCAATCAAAATATTTTCATATTAGTGTCGAAGCGTTATAACAAAAAACCCTTTATTTCCGAAATATCTCAATTATACCATTTCATTTTTTTATTAATATTCGTTATTCAGCATATACATTCGTATTTTTTTTTTACTATTTTCCTTTAATTTGATTGAGCCGTAATCCCCCATTAATAAGAATTCTAGAAAATAGTGTTTATCGCGCGAAACTCCTCAGCCTCTAATTCTAAGAATTTAAGTATAAATTTTTGTTATTAACATAAAACCATTGAACAATATGTTCCAGACGAAATTTTGACATTTTACGTAGGACCGATGATATCAGCTATCAAAAATAGCTGTTTTTCAAGTACTCATAACTTGGCTCCTAAAAAAAATTATCAAAAATTGTACGGTTAATTTGTAGATCATACTTTCTTCTTTCATAATATGTATAGTTTGTAATGAATAGTTCAATAGTGCGGGCTGTAGCGTTTCGCGCGAATCTCATGTTTTACATCATTTTGAGGACTCCTATAGGATCTACTCTAACATGGATACAGCGATTATATTTATCAATAATTTATTTTACGAAATACTGGTCATTAACGCAAAAAATTCTGGTCAAACAAATATAATCTGTATTTTCTTGGCTAGAAAGTCACTAATAACATGAAAAAAGAATAGCCAACTGACAAAGTTTTTGAGTTATATGGAAAAAAAAATTAACAGGTAAATTTACGTAAAATTTTAAATAGTATTGTAAATCACTTCATAGCTATATGTATACCTACTTCAACATATTTCCAAACAAATCGAATCTAGTAAAAAAAAAACCGAAAAAGTTTCTATACTCTATTTTTAAACTATAGACAGTAACTAGAAATTCTAGTAAGAAAATCAAAGCCTGTGATTGGCTGCTGAGCAATTTCGTGAAGCCGCATTTAACCAGATGAAATTTCAAGTTAACCTTCAAACGTAATTGAAACGTCAAACTCTTAGTATTTGTCAAATCACTTGTTAAATTTGCACGTGTTTTTTGTTTCATTTCTCATTTTGTGATATTTCACGAATAAAAACAGCATGCATAAAACCTAGAGTTAACAGTATTTTTAAAACTATATAAATTTTTCATCAAGGAATTACAAAAAAATAATGCAATTAATTAATTTATAATTAAAAGTTATGTATTTATGATTTTATATGAATAAATTAAGTCATAAGTCTATAATAGTTTTGGATAATGAAAATATAACCTGGAAAGTATAAATTCTGACGTGACCTTCATTTTAACATTTCAATTCCCCCGCCAAATAAATCTAGTGACTAGTAACTTCTAGCGGTGTAAATGTAACTTCGTTTAGTGCTGTCTATAGTTTAAAAACACGGTATAGTGTAAAATTTGTTGCGCTACGTTTGCCCATACAAAATACCGAGCAAAATACTAAGCCAGATAAGTCTAGTGTCCTTTTAAAAGGACAGTAAACATTATTTTATTTTTTGAAGATACTGACCAAATAGACAGATAACAGATGTCTGTGGCTAAATGCAGTTTGGTATAAAACTCTTAAGCGATAGTGTATACTAATTGAAAAATTAAACAAAATAATATAGATAATAATTTTCCATATAATGGATCAATTTTGTACAGATTTTATGTTTTAAATTTTTAGTACAAAAACTTAAGTAGAGATAGTAGAAAAATTGTGGAATCACCAACATTAATTTTATGGTGAGAGAATATCAGAATAATCAATCAAATATAACCCGCTTTGAGAATCCGCTGGGATTGCTGCCATGACCTACCACGAATTCCAAATTCCTCAGACAGTTAAATGCCTCAAATAATTCTTACTTACAGACTCTCATATTTCAAATCATCCCCGGATTTGTTCAAATACTTAATACAATGATGTGAATATTATACAGGAGGTTTACGGAATACAGATAAAAGAAGGAAACAAATGTTACAAGTTAAAACACTTTAGTATACAATAACAGAAAAAAATCTAATCTAATCACTGTGCTTTTGTCTATTTAAATTTTTATTTGTTTTTCTTTAATTTGTAGATGTTGTTCGTTATGAGTTGATACTAGAGTTTATTAAAAATTTAGTATTTTTGTGTGAATAATAAAAATTGGACTTGCCCATCGGTCTAATATTAAACTTGTTTGCATGATGCTAATTTTTAGGGAAGTACATAGAAATTCAACAGTTACAGGCCGCCATTATGTTGTGATATCTAAATAGACGAAGACCTAATCCTCAAAAATTCACTGGTCTGTACCAGAGCTGGGCAGTAACTAGTTACTTTAGGAACTTAGTTACTAACTAGTTACTTTTACGTAACTTGTAACGTAACTTAGTTACTTTTTAAAATATGGTAACTGTAACTGTAACTTAACTTGCTGCGGAAAAGTAGTTGATAACTTTACGGTTTTTAGTTACTAGTTACTTAAAGTAACTTAGAAATTGGAATGTAACTTAAGTTAGTCAAAGTAACTTAAAACGTGGAGTGTAACTTAGTCATAAAAAGTAACGGGGGGGATTAAAATTTCTAAGAAATATTTTGTTGAGGCTGATGCCTTTTTTAGAAACACTAACTAAAACTGTTTTGTTTTAAATAAATGGCTGTCCAGAGTGAGAGTGTTGAGCGCAGCATCGCTCATACACTCTGTAATGTGTAACTTTTATTTTAATACATAATTAAATTCATTATTATTGTTGATTGATTTCAAGCCATAATAGATAATAAAATAAGTAATTATATTCATTAATAATAGAGTTTTTGTACGGTAAACAGAAAAACTAAAAATAACACATTATTTTAACTTTTAATTCTAGAATTAAAAAGTCACTAAATGTTATATTTGACTTATAAAATATATTATTTTCAAATGTTTTCCTAGCTTACAAATGATAAGTTTTAATAAATTATAATTAAACTGCCACTAAATCATCAAAAGACTTGAATTCGTCTCAGTTTTGTAAATTCCCTTCTCACAAGATAAACTTTCACTTTTAATTTTTATATTGTATTATAATGTAGGTCCGCAGGGCCTTTTTATCAGATTTTTTATCACAGCAGCCGGGCCCTGATGGCCCCTTGTCAAAGCGGGCCCTAGGCCGTGGCCTCGTGGGCCTAGGCGGTAATAAGGCCCTGTAGGTCCGTTAACATTAACAATAATAATCTGATTGGGTGTTGCCAAACAATAACGTTAAAATTTAGGTTAACGTAGTTAGTGCAAAAACTCCCTGATATGTATACTACACAATAACTAAGTCAACAGTCTAAGTCTACACTTCAAGCCATTAAAAGTAGTTAGAAAGTAACTCAAGGTAACTAAGTTACTTTTATTGAGTAACTAGTAAATAACTTAGTTCTTTCACCAAAGTAAATGGAACTTAAGTAACTTAGTTACTTTTTTTGGAGGTAACTGTAACTGTAACTAGTTACATTTTAAAAGTAACTTGCCCAGCTCTGGTCTGTACACACAAGTACAAAACAGTGATGATTTGTGAAATTATCAAGGACCGTGAAGGACTTGCTCGGCATCAACGAATTTTAGACGGCGAGGAAAAAATTTGAATATCGTTGATGAAAATCTCTCAATGAGTACGCGGAAAATTCCTCGACAAGTCGACATCTCAAATCGCATTGCCTGAGGAACGCTACACAAGGAGCAACTGTATCAATTCCATGTACAACGGGGATAAGCGTTACAACCTCATTCCATGTGTTTACAGTACACAGAGCGGAACTATGTATACAAAACCATGGGGACAGCTTTGAACATATACTGTAGTGTAAACGATCATGGCTATCTTTTCGTCATGTAATACCATTAAAAATTAAAATAAAAATTGATTTTGTTCTCTCTTTCCTCACACAATTTTAATAAGGTGTTTTAATATGTATTTCCTTCCTTTGACCTGAAGTATCACCCATTATTGAGCGAGGTAGCGTAATAGTAACGGTGATCTGTAAACACCCTGTATTGGTAAATTACTTTTAATTGGTTACAGAATAATGCTAAGAAAAAATAAAATTTGAGTTTAATTTCGTTAGTAGAGTTTACTGATAAGGAGGAAAAATTTTACTTAGAATGTTATACTAGTATTTGACTGAATATGCGTTATTATTATTCAACATTAGTATCTACTTCAACTCTGGTACTATTACTTCCAGTGGAATATGAATTGAATATGATCCTTCAGTAATGTATGCATCAGATTTTAAATAAATCATAAATTAGATTACATATTAATGAACAGTATTCTAAATGGGGTCTTACTTCTTCTGTTATCGTTGTTGTTGTTGTTTTTGTTATTGTTTTTGTTGTTGTTGTTTTGTTGTTGTTGTTGTTATCGTTGTTGTTGTTGTTCTTGGTACGGGGGACCACAAGTGAAGCCACATGCACTTAAGCCTTCAGTCTTATTGTTAGTGTTTCACAAGAGTTTTGCATTTTTCTTGTTCTTGTCTTGTTCTTGCATAAAATGCAAGACAAGAACAAGACAAGAGATATATAGTTCGTTGCAAGACAATACAAGAATATGCGTTGCAAGAAAAGTGCAAGAATAGCAAGATTTTTCTAGTATTTTCTTGCATTCTTGCACTCTTGCAATATTATATTATAATTCAATATATCAACATTTTATTATAGGTTTTACCTCTAGCTAAGCTGACATTAATCAGAAAGCTAAAAAGGTTTTGGTAACAATTGACAACCGGAAGTAGTAGATTCTTAAAAAATCTTCTAAATATTATATTTTGAAAATTTACAGTACAAAAAATAATAAAGAGCATTAAGTACTCAATCTGATTTAAATTTTCTTATTATATCTTCTATAGACTTAGAGATAAAAAATCTGATATGGCCGGCACATGACCTCCCGCTAATTCGATGTTTAAAATTGCAATGAGCTTGGAGTTAAATATCACTTTATCGTTTGTAAACAAAATCTAATTTGTTGTTCCAATAAATAGAAAAGTCTTTAATAAGAAATTTTGTATTATATTTTATCAAGTTTTTTTTTTTTGAAAATCTGCTAAGAGCTCTTAGTTAAGAACCACATCCGACTTATCATATATACTCAAAATCTAATGTTGTTTTCAATCATATACGAGTTTTAAAACCAAATTTGAGAAGTTTTTTTTTATCATATTTTAATATATTTTTTCAAGGAAATCAGTTCAGAGCTTCAAGTAAAGTACCACTTTAGGTTTACTAATATTAACAAGAATCTAATATGTCGGTCTCATTAATATAAAAGTGTTAAATACAAGATTTGAAAAGTTTTCAATTATAGCATAATACATTTTTTCACGAAAATCTCTACACAGCTTCAAGTAAAATATCACTTCCGATTTAAATATGTTGTTCCTATTGATATGAAATTGCAAGACAAGAAATATGCAAGAGGCAAGATTTTTGCTTGCAAAAGTAACACAAGACAAGAGTTATTTAAATTTCTTGTCTTGTTTTGCAAGACAAGGCAAGAAATAACCTAGCAAGACAAGAAATCTTGTCTTGTGAAACACTACTTATTGTACTACCAGTTTATCGAGAGTTCTCTAATAGAGCCCCGCTGCCTCTATGAAGCTAGCTAGCCTGCTGCAAGAGACCTTTTGAATATAGCATGGCTTTATAAAAACCTGAAAATGTCTGCTTTTGGTGGCCGTCAAAACCAGACTTACTTTTTCTTCTATAAATTTCAACTAGGGATTTCCCTGTTTGTCTCCTCTCATTCCGTAAAGGAGGAGAACCAGCTTTGAGTCCATCTCATTCGAAGGGTTCGTCGTCCTTTCGTACAGATGCTGGTCTATGGGTCGATCATCCTGCCAAAATGCTCTTTCCTTTTATTCTTTCTTATTTTACTTTACATAACTATCTTTTTAATTTTACATCTTTCTCTTGTAAAATCATCTGTTTGTTTGTCTTGAAGTGTTACGTATCATATATAACTCAATACTCGCATTTTCAATATTCACATTTTTTGTTGTGCTTTTTTCGTTTCTGCTCTGGTTTCAGTCACGTAGGTTAATATTGGTTTTATCATAACTTTATACATTTTTATTTTCGCTTTTGTCACCATGTATTTGTTCCACCATATATTATCGCTTAGGTATCGTGTTACTTCCACTGCTTTCATGTTGTGTGTTTATACTTCTTTATGTTTCAATGGCTTGTAATTTCTGTTTTTAAATATTTAAAACGTGTAACTTGTTGTATAATGACATTTTCTGTTTGTAATTTAGTAGAACTAGCCCACCCGCCCCGGCTTCGCATGGGTAAAGCTAGAATAACGATTAGCTATTCATGCGCTGCGTAGGGAGCCGGCAACCTGCCTCTCATCGTATATGTAACAGGCTCCCCCACTGCCCACCCGATCCCCGCACCGCACCTAACAACGCCCTTTTCTAAACATATCTCGGGTACTTTTACTTATGTACAAATGATGCAAGCTATCTCTCCGACAAATATCGAAAATCTGCTAACGGTTAAAACTTAACTATAGATACAAAGATAAAAAATAATTGAAGTCATCCCCTATTGTACCGCCTTGAGGGATGATTTTTTAAAAACGCTAAAACACTTTATTTCTTATCAAAAGCATAAATAAGAATTTTTATATCCCTAAATTGGGAAATGATAGGTTCTCCATACAAACTTTCATCCCCTATTTCACCCCCTTCAAGTTCTATTTTCGCGACAAAAGGTAGCCTTCTCGAAGGTCCAATCTATATCTATACCAAAATCATCGAAACTGTTTCAAATAAAGGTTGTAGATAATAAAATTCTACACCTAAATCACTAATAAGATTTTATTTTCGACGTTTTGTAAGCTGTAAAATTAAATTTGAAATTTTATGAATTTGTATTGACACCTATGGAACTGACACAAAATGACAAATGTATAATGTTTGAACTATCAGAATATTGCCAATGAAATATTTGCAACTTTTATTCTTGATAAAAAAACTGGGACTTTTCTCCAAGTTTATATCTCTACCCATTTTTGAATTATTGCCCCAAAAGTCAATATACCCCACATTTAGATAAAAACTTCAAAATTTTCAAAAATCTACTTTTTATATATCTAGATACTTCTCAATGCTCTGATTCCAAATTTTGAAACCGCATGTCGATATCTCTTTTCGTTCTCGAGATATTTAGATTCAAAATTTTGCTCAAAACTGCCCATTTTTGGGTAATAACCCAAAAATGGGCCGAGATATGAATTTCGCGACAACACCATTCGATTCTACGGGCAAAATTACATAAGTACACCAATTTTCAGAATTTTTGAACACCGCATACAATCTGTAAAGCAAAATAACTGAAAATGGCCAAAAATTGCAAAAAATCTAAGGTGTACCCCTTACGATTTTTTCAGATTTTGGCCATTTTCAGGGGTTTTCAAGCTTTTATTCATAAAAAACGAACCGGTTGGACAAAGTTTATGAAAATTGCTATACTTATGTATTTTTGTCCGTAGAATCGAATGGTGATGTCGGCAAATTCATATCTTGACCCAATTTTGGGTTAATATCCAAAAATGGGCAGTTTTGACCAAAACTTTAAATCTAAATATTTCGAGAACGAAACGAGATATCGACCTGCGGTTTCAAAATTTGGAATCAGCGCATTGAGAAGTATCTAGATACATAAAAATTAGATTTTTGAAAATTTTTAAGTTTTTATCTAAATGTGGGGTATATTGACTTTTGGGGAAATAATTCAAAAATGGGTAGAGATATAAACTTGGTAGTAATGTTATTTGATTGAAAAGTGAATATTATGTAAGTGTACGCATTTTTATTATTTGAACAACTGTGTTCATTTTTAGATATAAAAGTATTGAAATAAAAATGGATAAATGCTATAAAAAAGTTCCTTGGACAAGATGCTATGTATCCAATAAAATTATAACACGAACACATACTATTTTTTACAAATTCCATACCAAAAGTTCCTTTCAAAAGATTCTATAAATCCTTATTTCTTACCAAAAGCATAAATATGAATTTTTATATCCCTAACTTGAGAAATGACGGGTTTTCCATGCAAACTTTCATCCCCTATTTCACCCCCTTCAAGTTTTATTTTTGCGACAAAAGGTAGTCTATATCCTTCTACAAGCTCCAATCTACCAAAATTCATCAAAATTGGTTCCGCGGAAGAAATGATGGGTTCTCCATACAAACTTTCATCCCCTATTTCACACCTTCAAGTTTTACTTTCGCGACAAAAGTAGCCTATGTGCTTCTCCAAGATCCAGTCTATCTCTATACCAAAATTGATTAAAATTGGATCAGCGATTTAGGCGTGAAAACGTAACAGAGAGACAGACAGACAGACAGACAGACAGAGTTACTTTCGCATTTATTATATTAGTATGGATTGGTTCTATGGCTGTGACCATGCGCTTTGTTTTTAGCATGTCTTACTAAAGATATAAACAACAATCTCAAATCTGCATTTCCTGAAAAGTTTCTAAGTATAAAACCTCAACACCAGGAAATTTGTCTGTTACTTTGGGATCATATGTAATACGCAGGTATTTGAAAACAAGCGATATGTATGGAAAATGGTAGAAAAGTTATTTCCACAAAACAAGGTTGGCTAAGGAAAATTGTGATAATGAAAATGATATTTATAATGGTAGTACAGGTGTGTGTAGTACAAGAGAAATAAGAAATAAGAGGTTTGTTGGTAATGAAGAACACGTACTTGTAAGTCGTATTTTGTTTGAGTAGGAACAGTTGTTGCGTTTGGGCATGTTTACATAAAAGCTGTAAGTGTATAACAGAGTAGACATTACACAGGTAACATTACACGTATAGCAAGTTGGCTGCAGATACACTAGACTACATACTTGAGTTGAAATATTGGGGCATAGATTGGAGGAGTGAAACAGAACGAGAACATTCCCCAGCTGCCAGCCGCTTGCCGAATCCCGAATCTTCTGATAAAATGCGCAAGCGTGATATTACGAGACGAGCCTGTTATCCGCTGAAGCCGCGTCCCGCGTTTGGGCGTTAGTCACTTCCACACTCCTGCAAGGGTTGGTACTGTACGGACATTCTGTGCTCCCCTCTTACAGTGCTCAATATATTTTCTATGACGAGTGCTTCTCCGAACAACTTCTTTCAAATGGATATCATAAATACAACTATTACGGCTTTTCAACGTAAGCAAAAAATATTTTCCTATATATTTTTAAATTTTTATTTTTTTCTTCAAATTTTGGAAAAGTGTTATTTAACCAAATTATTACATTTCTTTATAAGGAGATTATATAGGTCAATACCAAAATGTAAGGAGAAGTACGAAAAATTATGTTTTAAATAAGGAAAAAGTTTTATCTAAGTTTTAGAACATTTCAAAATAGTTCATCCAAACTTTATTAATTTAAAATAATTATTCTAAAAACTTTTTTATTGTTTTTAAAATATATTTGTACAAATTATTTAATATATTTATATAAATATATTTTGAAAAGTATTATCTGAAAGGTAAATACATATGTATACATTTAACAATGTATTGTGACATTTAGTGAATATATTTTTTCTGAATATAGGTTACATTTTAAAAACATGTGTATACAAACAAATATGTATTACCATTAGTAAACATTGATCAGAAAATAATTGTTTATGTTATTTTCAACATAATTTATATGCAAAAAGTTTTCTTTTTGTAAAATTAGCGCTCATACAAAACGTGTTTACAAAACGAAGTATTTGACAAATATGTTCATTTTTATAATGCATGTACTTTAATGTACACATATTAATTTCATGCGGTAGTATTAAAAGATATAAATTATATTTTATTTTAATAAACGTGTTTTCGTAGAAACCTACGCGTCTAAATTGTCACTATTGACAAATATATTTGTCGAAACATGTGAATGTTCAATATTTATTTCCTTCAGTAGCAGCTAACATATAAAAGTGATGTACACCGCACATTAAAAATAATTTTTCATTCTGTTATTGTAGGAGTCTGACAAATTATAATTTTTTCCAAGCGTAAAGAGAAGCAGCAGTGCATTAATTTAATAGTATATACTTACCTTAATATACAACATTTTTAACCGAAAACTTGGTGGGTATTTACCTCATTTGCTACTTGAAATTCTATAGGAATACATTTTTGAAGTAAAATTGAAAAAGGCTAAGTCGCATTGCATTTTTATTTTTAATCTTTGTCGAACATAAGTTTAAATTTGCTTGAGAAATTTGCTCAGAATTCTAACGAGTATCTGAGGTTGACCGTACGTAATGGCTAAAGTAACGTGCTCTGCATCTGCGAACGGACGAGCTCTGACAAATTAGACAAAGTAACCACAGCAGTTCAGTATTCCTGCAATGTTTTGCTTTCATAAAAAATGTCTCGTACTCTACTACTACTACAAGCGGAAATGTAATTCTATGCTTTTTCTTTAATTAAATTTTATTTCATATAGCCGACAACTAAAGGCAGATATTTCAAAGTAAACGTCTAAATGGGAATAAGTTGACGGCCAACGCTTTAATTAATAAATTGTTTATACCTTCCTTCCTTTCATGTCAAGCTTGCATTTCAAATATTTCAAAATGCATTCTTTGCGGAACACAAATATGAATTTCTGAGATTTTTAGAGTATCTGCTTTTATAAGCAGCAGATCAACAATATACAATGAGTTTTTTAATTGCTAGGATTACCTATCTATCTTTTTCAATTATCTTACTTTTTCCTGTGGTAATTTTTACCTGTATTTTAATGGGCCAGTATGCCAATGTCAACTTATATTTTTATTCGGGTTAAAGCTGCAGAAGTTATTTCTGGAATATTTTCGTGATGGATTGAGTGATCCTTTTATAACAGGCTCAGAAGTTTACTCTCGTCTTCTCCCGTCGCAAATTAAAATTGAGTCTAAATCACAGCTTACTTCACACCAGATTGTTGATTTCAATTTATTTATTTTATTTTTTGTTTTCAGTGATGATATGAGTATACAGGTAAACATTAGAAACCGTGACATGGGCATAACATAGGAATTTTTTTTTTTTCATATATTATCTGTCCTATAAAACTTTATGGGATGTTAGACAATAAAATTCTGAATTTTTGAGTTTCATAATTTTTAAATTCGAAGTTGTGGTGCCCGAGTAAACTTAATTTAAAGATGAGGTAAAAACAGATTTATTATTCGTTGTTACCTACATGTCACTGTTTCTAGTGTAATATTTTTTTTTGTCTATAAGTGTTACAACGGTATTTGCTTAAAATTTAAAAGATTATACATAACTTTTTTCTATTTTATGTTATATTTTCATAATTCTTGGCATTCTTTTAGTGTTTAATATTTGTATTTATAGTGACTAAGTACATTAACAAGTAGTCACGACCTCGGATCATCGAAAAAATTAAAATGTTGAGAAAGTGAAGTGCTATCAAAAACTGTAAAACGTAGTAGCGGGTTACCCGTGATTACTAATTGTGCTTAACTGACTAACCACAATTTGCCGATTAAATCGCGACAACTGGTTAACCACATATATGCGGCTACACAATTACAAGTAACGGGTTAACCGGTTACCCGGCTAACAGTAAATATACCTTTTTAAAACAATAATTTACTCCGCTTACGGTAATGAATGATGAATAAATATTTTCGTCTACTTGCATTTTACCCGATTAACTAGAATAACCCGGTTATTCGTAGTTAACCGAAATAATCGTTCAACCCATTTCATATTTGTTGTAAACCGCAATAACAGGTTAACTTGTTAATAGAATAAACGTTTAACCGAGTATTTTGACGGTACTAATACGGAAGATATGCCAAACCATTCCATACCATACTCAAAAATGTCTGAGAAATTGATGCCCCAGGAAATATCAAGTGAAACAGTTATTTAATTAACAACGTGTGTTAGTGAGTGTGAGTAATGACTGAGATATTGTTGAGATCATTAATCGATAATTAACACACGTGTTATTTACAATATTTTTCCGTTGGCCGTTTTTTTTACTGAATTGGAATATCTAATTTTATTTTATTTTATTTTTATTTTTTTTCTATTTTATTTTAATGGGGTCCCGTGGCCGTGTGCCTGAGTGTCTGGTCGCGATCCCGACAGGCGCCAAATATTTCCAATTTTAAATGGCACAAAAGTGACCCCTGTGGTGCACTTTCCACACCAGCTATGAGTGCCCGTGGGGTGACGCCTGGTAAGCGCCCACACGGTAAAATATATCGTCATCATTACCGATGTCTGCATGTGTTGTAGATACTGGCACACCCAGAAATGGGTAATATGCCGTGATGATATATTTATTTATTTTATTATTTATTTAATTTTATTCCACGATATATATTTTTATTTTTTGGGTTAGTAATGTTTGACAAATGTTCAACAATGATATGTGGTATCTATAGTTACTCACTGAAATCGTTTAATAATAAAAATCATGCAGTAATAGGGTCATTAATAAATGAATTCTATGCATTAATATAATCTATTAATAAACGGTTAACGGAAAAATTAATTACTTTGAAGTTGGCATAGTTGAGTGGATGTGATGCTGCGTTAATAAACGTTCAAAACTTGATTCATCCGTATTCTTTCGTTTTTTTCTTAGCTTTATTTTAAATTTGTTTTATAATATTTAACATATCATACTTGACACGTTTTATAAGCTTTCAGGCTCTGAATTAACCTCCTGGTCTTTTATTAGAGACTGGCTCACTCAACCAGAACAACAGACGCGTTTCGCTCTTATTTGAGCTCATCAAAGTGTGCACTGAAGTCTCTACTTTATGAGTACATGCATTAATACTAACTACTATCCAAAGATAAAACAATAATGCAGGATCGAACAGCGAACCTGCAGCATATAACACAGTATCTAAATCACTCGGCTATGCTAACTCCAGAACAGTAATTGTTTATAATTTAATTTCACCTGTGCAGTCTAATGTTGCCAAATTTTGTAACCAATTTTTGAGAGCTTTTTCAATTATTATTTGTCGCATAAAACTTTATGATATGCTTTATACATATATAAAGATTTAGGAAATAAATATCTGATTTTGTGAAGGCCAAAATTTTAACATATTTGTTCATGGTGCAAGTGATACAAATGGATTTACTGTCGCATCAAATAAAATGTCAAAATAATATATATTTGACAGTTAATTGACATTTATTTCTTAAAATAGCATATACTAAGTCTGATTTTGACACGTCTTTAAATTAAGTTTTCATCACGGTATATTACCCATTTCTGAGTGTGCCAATCTGCTTTATCACGGATATCGGTAATGATGATGACATATTTGTACCGTGCGGGAGCTTACTAGGCGGCACCTCACGGGCACTCATTGCTGGCGTAGAGAGTGCACCACATGGGTTACTTTTATGTTTTTTGAAATTCGAAATATTTGGCGTCGGTCGGGATCGAACCCGGTTCCCTAAGTTCGAGACCAGACACTCAGGCACGCGGCCACGGGACCCATAAAAATAATAATCAGAATTTCATTCTTTAATACTGTATGCATATGCATAAATCACTCCATATTGTTTTTCTAAACAAATAATATTTGAAAAACTGTTTATCCATGTCACAGATTCTTATGTACACTATAAGGAGTACTTTACGTACACAAAATTTTATCCAAATCGGTGAGTCTTAGGTTGCGAAGTCTCTTTGAATGTAATATGTAGTTTTGATGAGTTGGGTACTAACTTGTGCGTTATTTTTTATTTAAACAAAATTACTCTGGCTGCGTACCTACATGATTTCAAATATTGTAAATGTATAAAATAAATATAAATATATCATCACGGCATATTATCCATTTCTGGGTGTGCCAGTATCTACAATACATGTAGACATCGGTAATGATGACGATATATTTTACCGTGTGGGCGCTTACCAGGCGTCATCTCACGGGCACTCATAGCTGGTGTGGAGAGTGCACCACAGGGGTCACTTTTGTGCCATTTTTAAAATTGCAAATGTTTGGCGTCTGTCGGGATCGAACCCGGTTCCCCCAGGTTCGCGACCAGACACTCAGGCACGCGGCCATGGGACCCCATAAATGTAAATGTATGGACGTAAGAATTGATATATTTTTACAAATTCATTTCGAACTTTAATTCTGGTTTGTACATTCTCCAAATCGTAAATGTATCTGACTTTTGAAAGACTACAGGAAATCAGTGTTTTAAATCAAACTTTTGCGCCTTTAATTTTCATACATATATTTCAATTTTAAATAATAATGTATTACGCCTTATTACCCAGTTCTGGGAGTGCTGATGTGCTTTTATTTGACGATATCGCTAATGACAACATTTATATCATTAAGTGTGTTTTAATCTAATGTTTTCTTTTTTTATTTATTTGTTCGGTGCAGCAAGCCACTTTGCAGATACTCATGACTTTTGATGGGTGCATTCGGTTATTGGTTTTGTGGCTAATACTGTCAGAAAATCATAATTACTTAGTTTATGTTTTAGTAACTCAATATTTTTAAACTCTTCATCAAAATATATGTTGTGGAATTCTAGTAATTAAAGTTATCCCTACCATATCTTTGTCATGTACCATTCATGTAGAAATAACGTACGCAATGTATATATGTATAACAAATTAGGTTAGCATCATATTTCTTTCAAGTTGTAGACGAGCAAAATATATAGCTCCTAATTTATGAATTTGTTTTCATTATACAAACAAAATTCAGCAAAATTTTATTTACACTCGCGGATGGGAAAAAGTATTTTGTTTATATTTTGTTCCCAAAATTTAGGATTATATTTGTATTCCTTCTAAGGACTACGAAACACAAATAGATAAATCTTTTGATTAATTCTTAAAGTTACTGTAGAATATATTTAGAATTCCGGTAAGATATAAATTTATTTTGTTGAGAAAAGTAAATATTAATTCCATCCAAGTTTTCTTCAAATGTTTCTATAAAAGTTTTTTTCCGTAGTGCGCATTCTGCCACAGTTACAAGTGCTCGTAATAAATGCTCTTTAAGGTTAAAAATATATTACCAAATAAATTGGTAATTAGTACAAAGTAAATAAAGGTACTGAGTGATTAAGCGGAAATAAATCATGAAATATCTACAGTTTTTATACAGTTAGCGAATTTTTTCTTTAACTAAGAACGTGAAGATGTATCTAGAATAGATAACTAGAAGTTTACAACCTTTTTAGGTTTTTCCCTAGCCTTACAGCTTATTTTATCACTGCAATCAAAAGTTTTAAGTACTGAACCTTTCTTGTGAAGCTCAGTACAAGAAAAATGATAAATTCTATCTTGTACGTGGTTTTTTCGACTAACCAAGTCTTTTGTCAGTTTTTTTTTTTTCTGTTAGAACTGATACGTAGTACAATAGTGTGTGAACAATATATTGTTTTATTAAGTGCTAAACCTCCAAATTTATTTCTTTGCTTCTATAATTCGTACATATTTTGTCTTTCCTTTATTTCAATTAGAAAGGTTAAAATGTATTATATTTAGGTAGAATGTTTTATTATAACCTAAGGAAATGATAAATCTTAGAAAAATTCCAAATTATCAAACAACTATGTTTCAGATTTTTATGTTTCTTTATGGTTGATGCTATTTTTTAAAATTTTTATCATATATCTGTTACTTTGGTGGCATCATATATAGAACAAAATAAAATGATTTTGAAGAATTCCTGACTTGCAAGTTTGAAATAATTTTTTTGTTGTTTTAAAAAATGTAAAAATATGTGATTTATTACTACCGTATACTTTTGATAGTGGGAAAATGATAAAATTTTTGATATTTTTATTTTAAAAACAAAGAAATGTAATATGTTATCTGATATTTCTGAAATTTACAAGTTTGTGTAACTCATTTAGATTTGATTAAACATGACATGTATTTTATTTAAATGAGTAATTAGTTCTGAATTAATATGAAAAATGGCTGATTCAGTGATAAATAGAATGTGATTTAATACATCCACTGCTTGTAGGGGTCATTTTGTCGCTTTTTATACATTTCCATAATACAGTAAAATTTAAGGCTTATTTACGATTTTGTGAAACTTTAATTACAGTAATTTCTATGGGAGCTAATAGTAAAAGATAGCATTTTCTGGCTTTCTTTATAAATATAACAACAAAAGTCAGACCGATTTTGTGTGTTACCTTAGGTTACGTCCAGGTATATTTAGAGAAATTGCAAGCGAAAATATCCAAAAATTCATATTATAATGTAGCCGTGTTGTTTTATAAAACGTCTAGATAGATTTTAAAAAATTGCTAATTCGACGGTTGCGTTTCATAAAAAGACGGATTTTACAATATGGCTATTTTTTTATTTTATTTTATTTAACTTCGGCTTTCCAACAGGACCATGTCCCAATAACAGGAAAGCACATACAACATAAATGCAAAATAAAAAATACATTAGCAATTAAGTTACATTAGAAATAATAATATAGCAGTATATAATTTCATGATACGAATAACCAACTACAATGAAAACATAATAGAAAAATTAATAACAAATAACTAATTAAAGGACAGTACTACATTTGTCACTTGATTTTAAACTGTGATAAACTAAAAAGAAATATATCAATTGAATTATTATAAGACACATATTTATTGTAAAAAAATGGTAGACGATTTAGTGCAGAATTGAAAGCAGCATTAGTTCTATTAAATCCTAAACAGAATAAATCCGTTGCTCCAGTCGTATAAATTGGTACGCGGAAGCCCAACTGTTTAATTGATCAGGACAATCGACTCTATTATTTACTAATTTATATAAAAATATCAAGTCAATTACGATTCGCCGTTTTTCCAGAGGTAAAATATTAATTTCAAAATTATTAAATTTATATCTAATAAATTTACAAAAATTTTCTTGAATACGCTCTATTCTTTTAATATGAATAGCATACTGAAGTGACCAACAAATTGTTGCAAATTCTAATTGACTTCGAACTAAAGAAAAATATAAAACTTTTAATGATATACACAAAAGAAAATTGTCACTTCTATAAATGAGTAAAAGGCGTAGATATATGTGTATTTATTTATTTTTAAATATAGAATGTATCATTACATTTTGAATTCATATTTGCTGGTGCAATTTCAGATAAACAGATAAGAAAAATGAAATAATTTGAGTTTGTAGAGTAGTCGTGGTTATCGGGAGATGCAAGGGCAATAGCAAACGGAAGTTGAGAATGCACCTCTGGGGAAATTCAAGTGCAGTTAATACAAATGCATCAGGTAGGATTCGAACCCAATTTTCCCGGCTTTACTGTCCCTTTAAGTTTGTAAGTTTATCATGCAATATAGTGCAATATATGATCCGAATAACTAGCACACTTTTGTTTTGTTAACTTTTTGTTTAAAGAAATGGAAGTGAAAAAGTTTCAATAGCGGTCCATTTATTTGGATCGACCAGTGTATACGCCCAACAATTTAGAACCGCCTTGAACTAATAGGTAGTTTTTTGCGCCGCACGAAAACTAACAGAACAAAACTGGCAAAGCGCGGAAATAGTAAATTCTGTACTAAAAACATAATTTAATTGCATTAACGTCATGGGTACAAGGATGCCTAAGATATACTAAATTCTTTTAATATTTTGACGTGGAAATATAACGGTGCTTTTTGTAAACAGTAAAAAAGTGTTGTTTTGAACTGCAATGTAGAATATGGTGGAATTTCTGGCAAAATAAGTTTTTGCGGGGATTGTAAAATCACGAATGATGTGTCTTTAACGTCATAATACGGGGAAATTTTGCCGAGCTCTAAATAATAATCCACAAATAAGTTTGTTTTTACTGCCTCAACCTTCTTTTTTTTTTGATAAAAAATTCTGTGAATTATGTAAAGTACGCCGTGTTTATAAATAATAAGTTATTAAATTATTTCTTGTTTATTTATTATATTGCATAAGCATATTGTAGTCTGTTGAAGTTAACAATATATCTGATATATTATCTATAAATTATTTGTATAATATCTATTAGGTATATTAAATTGCCGCCTCGGTGGTCGGGCGGTTATAAGTAGCGCTCAAGCGACCTTCGCCTCTCGGCTCTGGGGTCGTGGGTTCGATTCCCACCAGGGGCTTGGATGTTTGTGTATGTCCTAAAAATTACACACTCTAACAATAAATTGTCATTGGCCAATCGACATCGTACCGAAGGCCAGGGGGGTAGAAAAAAAATATATTATATTAAATTATACCTTTGTTGTTATACAGGGTATTCCAAGATTAAACAACCTGCTTCTATTCGAAGATTTTGGTAATCAATCTGTACTGTGGCAAGCTTTTCTAGAAGTCACTTCAGAATTCAAAACTGTTGTGGAGAGAGATTAAATAATCATTTACTAAACAAAATCTCTTTACTGCTTTGTTTCAAAGATATTTGCATGCTAACAATGAACTTTACACGAATTTATTTTAAAATTTTGTCTTACGAAATTAAATACAGGTCTGGACCTTTTTCGTATTGGGAGCAATTAAAGAAATACTTTACACAGAAGCAATTAATGATATTTTAACAATACCGTTTTACTAGCTTGAATCTTTATATAAAGAAGGAAATCAGAAACTGGGAAGAATCAGCCATAGCCTCATAGTTACTCCTCAGTTAAACGAAGAAGTTCGTCTCACCCTCATCGCAAACTCCAAGCAGCTATTAGCTCTCAGCAAAAAGTACCTCAGAGCTATGACAGGTATCCATACTGGTTATTATTTTTATTATTATTATTATTATTATTATTATTATTATTAATAATAATAATAATAATAAAAATAATATAATATATCATCACTGCATATTACCCATTGCTGTGCCAGTCCGCTGTGTACACAGATTTCGGTAATGATGATGACATATTTGGACCATACGGGCGTTTACCAGGCGTCACCTCACGGGCACATTGTTGACGTGGAGAGTATACCACAAGGGTAACTTTCGTGCCATTTAAAATTAGAAATATACTGAGTGTCGATTTTTTTGTGGACCGTAGGATGTACAATGATAATATTTTCACATGGCTGTAAATTGTACCATTGTATTTAATATAATAATACATTTATTTCCAAACAGGTTTAACACCCAATTACAGGAAAATACAAAGACAAATAAGAGAGAATATAGAAATGTACAAAAATAGTTTGAAATTTTACAAATAATAAACATTAACCATTATACAAATAACAAGAGTTTAGCAATACAGCGTTTTCATTAAATAGTTTCATTTATGATGGCTAAAATAAATGATAAGCTATCCACAAAAATGTCACATTTAGAACTAATTTCATTGTAATTATTGCATATAATATTAATTGGAGATTTTCTTAACAAATTATTACGTGGTCTTGTGCAATAAAACGTATTATCTTTTCGGGAATGTAAGCGTGGTACATAAAAATTTATTTTCTTGAGTAGCCAGGGACAGTCAATGTTTTTCTGAATTAAATGGTATAAAAATTTCACAGAGGCTATGAAACGTCTTTTTTGCAAGGATGTAAAATTAAATTGTAGTAACAAGAGGTCATGTTCAAAACCTC
This sequence comes from Ophonus ardosiacus, assembly GCA_943142095.1. Taxonomy (NCBI): domain Eukaryota; kingdom Metazoa; phylum Arthropoda; class Insecta; order Coleoptera; family Carabidae; genus Ophonus; species Ophonus ardosiacus. Next base: position 41,468,164 of record OW964833.1, on the reverse strand, counting down.
TGCATGGGTAATGACCTTGTGATAAATAATAAATGAATTTGAGAAATTTTCGCTGCACAGATTCAATAAAAAATGTAGATACCCGGTGGGGAATTAAAAAAATTGACTACCGTTTAAGATATGCGAAGTTATAACCCCACAACGCTATTGTGCTACAACTGTATTGATAAAGTGGTGCTATGTTTGTCTCCAGGTTCAAGGACATAATTTTAATAAGCAAATTTTGTTCCTAAATATTATGACGCTGAATTTTTTACAATGCCATCTTAAAATTGATTCATATTTCAATGTTATAACTAAAACTATTTGCATAGTATCAGTTACGTCTTCTCATACGAATATTTCTGCACGAAGCATTTGTGAAATTTTGTTTTTACAGACTTAGTCACTTTATTGTAGGTTCTTTTTTAATATTTATATTTATTATTTCGACTTCTGGATTTTCCGGATATCATTTCTTCTATTAGTCCGGAAAATCTAGATACGGCTATTTTTATTATCGAAAGGTTTTATATGAATAAAAATAAAATAAATGCATTTCCTGATCAGCTCAGTGGCCACTATGTTATGAAGACCTGTAGCTACGGTGAATGTTATATGTGCAACTTCTCACACTTGAAATGTATATGTAGAACAGTGTTTTATTATCTTAACAAATACGAATTATACGCAGTATATACTATAATACTCATGTAGCACATTGCGAGAATTACAGAAAACGTAATTCTACAAATCATAAAATATTTATATTTTCCGGATGGAGTTGCATGGCGGTGTGCCTTAGGTAATCGGTTATGATTCGGACGACACGGGTTCGATTACGACCGACATCAAAATTGAAAATAATTCCTTATTCAAAACTGACGACAGATTTGAAAGTCCGTCGTCAACCATTGTCAATTAGAAACTACATAAGTCGTTTGCAGCAGTTTTTGGACAACGACGGACATCACTTGGTCGATATTATTTTCAAAACCACTTGAGATAAAACGTCCCATGTTCTAAGTACAGGTGTAAAAATATTTTTTTTTTTGTATCTCGAGTATTTTTTTTTTTAATTCAGCTTCAAAACTAGGGAGGATGTTTTGCCGCAGCCTGTAAGCTGTTCGTCGTTTTATAAAACGTCCAGTCAGATTGTATAACATTGCTAAGGTGTTTTATAAAATGACGGATGGTTATGACAGATACATCGAAAATTTTTATTGTTGTAAGAAAATTGATAAATATCGTATGGATGTTGAAATTTAATAAATAGTTAAAATAGGTTGATTGAGAACGAAAAATAATATGGGTTGGCTATGTTAACTGCAAGTGTGAAAAATTGGAAAAAATTAACTTTGTTTTGAAGTCCATTTGCCGTACATATGTATCCTTTATCGTGGTTTTCACTTTACAGAGGAAATTTATAGCATGTCATTGATGTGAAATAATCTCGGGATTAATAACAGGTATATGTTTAAAAAAGGACACCTATTTTATTTTATTTCCAAAGGGAATGTACAAATTTATTATTTATAAAATTGATATTTATAACTGAAAATATTAACGCAATAATAACTAATATGTCATTCAGAAAATGAATTTAATAAATTAAACTATCTATAAAAGAATTAATAATTTACATGTTTGTAATTAAAATGGATTTAATTATATCGAAAAGATATGATCGTATATTAAAAAAATTATCGCAGACATTTGGAAAAGAAAAACACTTTAGCGGTAACCAGTGAAGACTACAAATAAAGGCTCTCTAGGATAGTGTTCAATTTGGGGATCTCGAGATCTATAAGAGATATGAACTCGTTTAAAATAAACAAACGTTGCCCCAATAGGAGATCATTTTAGTGATGTATTGTTTATTTGCAAAAAATGGATACCTATCACTAGAGATATAATTGTAAAATGGGCGTCGTGGTAGAAAATGGACACCATTTGAAGGAGAATTTTCTCTTTGCTTTCTAATAATGTATAATTGTCTATATTCATTTGTTTGGAACTGCAAAAATGCAACAATTATCAAATTTAGTTTTTTAATGGGGCTGTTTTTGTTCAAGTTAATACGTTCACTGCATTTAGGGGTTATATTGTTTTTTCTTTTTATAATTATATTCCCATAGTGTGACAAATTAATGCCTGTCTATGATTTTGCAGAAACTGTTATTTCAGTAATTTATATGGAAATTAATAGTAAAAGGTACCATTGAAGCTTGTTGCCCCTCAATGCAAATTTTGATAAATATGAATCATATATGCGATTAGAGACAATTACTCTACAAAACCAATTCAAGTAATAATATGCTCTTATCACCATTAAACTTGCAGTTTCGTATATTTTATTGTCAATCCGAATTCGCTTTCGTACGAGATAAGTAAACGCAAGAAATATGCTTGATTGACAGCGTTTTTACGCACAACGTTATCTCCACCGACGGCATCCTAATTTTCGACTTCGAGATACTGGTTTCTTGCGACCTAATCGTAAGAGAGGTGGTGTCCGCTAAAGACAACGCATTAATGCTGACAACGCTGTTTCAGGTGATGTAGAAGCTGGCCCTAGATTTAGTACAAAACAACACTAGGGATGGATAAATTCAAACAATTATTATCTTCTTAGGACCTCTGGCATGGTTCACATGTTGAGTAATTCTAACCTACTCTCAAATAAAAGGGATCTTAGGGCCTCTCGCATGGTTTACATGTTGAGTAATCCTAATTTTCCTTTACCTCTTTAATACGATTTCCCGTAATTTTTACTGAAGATAAGAAGTTTGTTCTCGAAATACGTATCTAGTTAATTTTTTCATTTAATTTTAAGGTTAGGGGTAATATTTAATTTTATTATTTATTATCTTATTATTATCTCTTAAGTTGCCGGCAGTACGGCAGTGTGGTTAGAGTGTCAGCTTTGTGATCGCCAAGTCCGAGCAGCTACACAGCAACAAAAATTTATCACACTGCGGTTCGGTGCGCCCGGCACCCTTACACCGAAAGGTACTAAAAGGGTTACAGAATATATATATATATATATATTATCTTTAAGTTTAAAGAAAATTTCGTAATGTAATTTTATTTTAATAAGGTCATAGACGAAAATAAGGCCCATTTTAATTATAGTGAAATATTTTGGATAATTAGTAAGCTTTATTGGAAAAGCTATGTTTATGTTAAACTTTGTTTTATTATAAATCTAAAAAAGTTGCAAAATCAGTATTTTCTAAACTAATTTTTATGTAAAAAAGTTGATCCAATTTGCAAGATGATTTTGAATCAAGCCACATATGCCAAAATTTCTTTCTGTACTTTTGTTATTTTTCGCCGGTACCTGAAGATGAGTATATAAATTCTTGAAACCGGTAGTACGTAAAATAAATAAAAATTTAAAACATGAAGAAAGACTTATTTCTAACTCACCTTATTATTCTCACTTCACTTGGGTTATTATTCATTTACGAACAGCTATTTAGTCTAAAATTATTATTAGAAACTGTAAATTATCTACATACATACATAAAATCATGCGTGTGCCACTTAGTGGGTTAGCAAAAACCCGAAAACAATAGTAACATTAAGAAAAGGGATATGAATAAGATTAAGAGCTCAGCTGACTCATTTCACTCTTTAACAACCTTCTTCTTTCGCCTCGTCCACAATCATCATCGCATTCATACATAAGAACATACTAAATTGACCGATTATCGGTATCGAATAACCGCATCCGCACCACTATAACAGTTACGCTACAATCATCCTTCACCACACATTCTTGTCCAAACATACTTCTTTCACCTCGCCTACATAAGAGTTCAGCTCAGTCACTCCATTCTCTTACGAACATTCTTACTAATCATACATCTTCACACCACAATAGTTACAAAGCAATCATCCTTCACCACACGTTCCTATCCAGGCACACTTCTTTCGCCTCAGCCATATTCATAATCGTATTCACTCGGAAACTTACGCTCCTTCAAAACACCGTCAAATTTCCCAACATATATGCGTTTAACAAGTCGTTCACTCGTCATTCTTTTCACAAGACCAAACCATCAAATTCAAATTATCTTCAAACACAAAAATTTTCTAGTATTTTTAGTTTCCTACCAGCATGTTGTAAGTGATTTCTCAAATACATCAATGTTCTTTAAGAAATTTGCAATTTTTCCTGCTTCATTTTAGCGACTCTTAGATTTCGAGGCCCAAGGCGTGATTTTAATGTGCTTACCACTAACAGGAAATGTTTAACACCAAATTTCAATCTGAATTCAATCTGTAATTCAGTACCAACCTTCGCTTTATTATGCTTGAATAGTATATACATATAGCCTGTATCAACAATTTAATATATTAAACAATAAATGTAATAGGATATGAATATTTACCCTCCAGGTACAGTTTGTGGATATTTATGGTTAGACGCTGTCGGTTGTCGGTTGGGATTCAAATTGAGATCGAGATCCCTCTGTCTAAACCGCATAGCTAACCCGTGGACCACAACTGTATTCTAATTTGTGATGTTTTCGGACATTCTGGTTTGGGATTTAATCTCCTTAGAAGACGTCGGAATATTGTAATAGTATGGTAGTAATGTGCGGTTTTCAGCCGATATCCTGCGGGCACTCTAAGATGTTTACACTATCTTCAGTGAGAGATGAATTTTATGCGATGACATTGATTTGACTTGATATAATTAAACTATTCCCAACTTCTCAGGGATATTTCAACGAAAACAAAATTAATTGGGACGTAAAAATTGAATTTCATTATATTGCTGTATTTAATTTCAGGAATTATTGGAAATACCTTAAGTTTATAATTACATTCTTAATGGCCCTGGTTAAGGGTTTTACTTATATTATTCAACGTAATTATTGTATAATAATAATATTTATTTCTTAACTGGTGATCCTAATATAAGTAAAAAAACAAATAAACGATTTGTTAGAAATAAAGATTGTGGTGTAAGTAATAGGTTTCATATACATAAACCTATCTAAAATGAAACAATGGTAAATAAAAGAGATATTGATCTAGAGATATGAAACGATAATAAATATGGACAAACTATTTTAATTTAAATAATACTGGAATATTATTTTTATTCATTTATTTAATTTAAATAATTTGTTTCAGGCAACAGACCATACAAATGAGATGACAACTACTATTACAAAAGTACAGCAATCCATACTAATATATTAAATGCGAAAGTAACTCTGTCTGTCTATCTGTCTGTCTGTCTGTTACGTTTTCACGCCTAAATCGCTGGACCAATTTTGATGAATTTTGGTATAGAGATAGATTGGACTATGGAGAATGACATAGGCTACCTTTTCTCGCGAAAATAAAACTACAAGGGGGTAAAATAGGGGATGAAAGTTAGGGATATATAAATTCATATTTATGCTTTTGGTAAGAAATAAAGATTTATAGAATCTTTTCAAAGCAACTTTTGGTATGGAATTTGTAAAAAATAGTATGTGTTCGTGTTATAATTTTATTGGAAATATAGAATCTTGTCCAAGGAACTTTTTTTATAGCATTTATCCATTTTTATTTCAATACTTTTATATCTAAAAATTCACACAGTTGTTCAAATACTCTAAAAATGCATACACACTTACGTAACATTCACTTTACAATCAAATAACATTACTACCAAGTTTACATCTCTACCCATTTTTGAATTATTTCCCCAAAAGTCAATATACCCCACATTTAGATAAAAACTTAAAAATTTTCAAAAATCTAATTTTTATGTATCTAGATACTTTTCAATGCGCTCTGGTTCCAAATTTTGAAACCGCAGGTCGATATCTCGTTTCGTTCTCGAAATATTTGGATTTAAAGTTTTCGTCAAAACTGCCCATTTTTGGGTATTAACCCAAAAATGGGTCGAGATATGAATTTGGCAATATCACCATTCGATTCTACGGACAAAAATACATAAGTATAGCAATTTTCATAAATTTTGTCCAACCGGTTCGTTTTTTATGAATAAAAGCTTGAAAACCCCTGAAAATGGCCAAAATCTGAAAAAATCGTAAGGGGTACCCCTTAGATTTTTTGCGATTTTTGGCCATTTTCAGTTATTTTGCTTTACAGATTGTAGGCGGTGTTCAAAAATTCTGAAAATTGGTGTACTAATGTAATTTTGCCCGTAGAATCGAATGGCGATGTCGCCAAATTCATATCTTAACCCATTTTTGGGTTAATACCCAAAAATGGGCAGTTTTGACCAAAACTTTAAATCTAAATATTTCGAGAACGAAACGAGATATCGACCTGCGGTTTCAAAATTTGGAATCAGCGCATTGAGATATATCTAGATATATATAAAAAAGATTTTTGAAAATTTTGAAGTTTTTATCTAAATGTGGGGTATATTGACTTTTGGGGCAAAAATTCAAAAATGGGTAGAGATATAAACTTGGAGAAAGGTCCCAGTTTTTTTTTTATCAAGAATAAAAGTTGCAAATATTTCATTGGCAACATTCTGATAGTTCAAACATTATGCATTTGTCATTTTGTGTCAGTTCCATGGGTGTCAATACAAATTCATAAAATTTCAAATTTAATTTTACAGTTTACAAAACTTCCAAAATAAAATCTTATTAGTGATTTAGGTGTAGAATTTTATTATCTACAACCTTTATTTGAAACATTTTTGTATAAATTAATGTGTACCTGACTACAGCAAAATAAAATAAAAAATAATAACATTGTAATCCCTATATAACGGATTTCAAGTAGACACCCGGAATATTCTTTAAAAGTTATTAGCACACAGAATACTGAACAATGTAAAACAGCATTTAGCGCATCAAAGTTTCATAACAAAAACCATTTCTGACATACTTTTAAACTAGATTCGGCACTAGTTTTTATCCTAGTTTCATAGTACATTATACTAATATTAGCATGGGTGTATAAACATCAAAATATTTTGTTTGGAAATATAACAAAGTATATACTTGTGAAGTTTGTTATTTGGTTATGTATATATTTCCTCGTTGGAATAATGTCTAAATATTTACGGAAATTCTCTTCCTTGTACATTTTCTCCGTAAGAGTTAAAAACTTTATATCAAACAAAGTGAAAATAGTTATCTGCACTGTGTTCATGTGTCAGCTACCATTTTACGGGCCTGAATCTTCTTGTGGACTATTGAAACGCCATATAAAGAAGGAGATCAAAAACTTAGAGAAGGTAACCATAACTTCATATGGGAAAGATATTTCCAGATTAAGTCAATTGAAGAAATTTATTTCACCCTTATTAACAAAAGCTAAAGACCTAATAGCTTTCAACAAAAAGGACCTTAGAACTATGGCACTATGAAATAATAATAATATATTATGTGTGAATGTCCAGCTGTAGCCGTAAGAAGGCTATTTATTTAAAAAAATTCAAGGTCAGAGATATTTTGATGGGACGATTTGTCTATGAAATACTTATTTCTACTTTGTTAATGATTTGTTTCTAGCGTAGGGTGTAGGTTCTAATTTCATTATAGTAGTGTTCGTAATGATCGTATATACCTTCAGTGTAATACATGCATTCTTTAACGCGATGATTGATGGAGTTGCAATACTTTTTTTGTTTAATCACTATCGTACTGCTACTGTAAATTGCACTCGGGAATATTCGTCCCTAAGAGGAAAGTTCAAGTCTATTACACGGTGACCTAGTCTTGCATGGAAGCGATGATAAATGAGAACGAAACAGTTTTTCCTGTGGCCGATGTATTTTTAACGATGATAAAAAGATAAAGATGGTCATAAATACCATCACCCTAACCAGATCTGGTCCTTCGTTTTACAAATTGTAACACTGCTTTCAAACAGTTCTCTTTCAAATATTTGGGGTATTTTGCAACTTATGCAACAAATGTTAATGGATAATATAATTTTATATATACATTCTGTTACAAAAATATTTTGTTTTTGGAATTCTTAAAAATAAATGCAGTTTTTTTGAAGAGAATATTTTTTGTGTCACTGAATTCCTATATGTCTCTAATAGAAACGTAACTAAAATTTCTTTATTTCTCACTAAAAATGTAATATTTTAATTTGTTTTCAGACAATAAATTTAATTATATATGTGTAATGGTCAGATTTATCTTGGAGAAATATAGATGTCCAGAGGTACAAAATATATTCATTTAAAAAAAAACTGCATTTTGACCAATTTCGAAAAAAATTCAAAGTTTACCTACATTTATTTTATTTAGTTACTAATAGTTGCGGCCTAATTCACTAAGCAAAGTTGTTAAAATTAACAATAATTTTTAGTTGATAAATTGAATGTCAGTTGCTAATTTCATGCACGCAGGGTCAAATTGACCCCAAAACGTGAGTGATGATTAAATTTTTAAAAATAATATTTTGTAATAATATTTCTGTAGATATGAACTTAAGTAGAAAAAAGAACAAAAGTTATTTAAATAATGATGGAAGCTAGGGTCAAAATAACTCCGTTATGCATTCGAAGGGTTAAATTTGCTTTAGAGATAACAGTTTATATCGTAACAAAAGAAAAACATATTTAAACAAATAAATAAATCATCACGGCATATTACCCCGGGTTCGATCCCGACCGACGTGAAATATTTCTAATTTTAAATGGCACAAAAGTGACCCCTGTGGTGCACTCTCCACGCCAGCAATGAGTGCCCGTGAGGTGATGCCTGGTAAGCGGCCGCACGGTACAAATATGTCATCATCATTACCAATATCTGCGATAAAGCAGATTGTGGCATACTCAGAAATGGGTAATATGCCGTGATGATATATTTATTTTTATTTATTTATATTACCCATTACTGAGTGTGCCAGTATCTACAACACATGTAGACATCGGTAATGATGACGATATATTTTACCGTGTGGGCGCTTGCCGGGCGTCACCTCACGGGCACTCATAGCTGGTGTGGACAGTGCACCACAGGGATCATCTTTGTACGATTAAAAGTCTGCTCTGACCGGGATCGAACCCGGGTCACCAGATTGGCAACCAGACACTATACGCACACGGCCATGCGACATACATAAAACATAAAACTCAATAAAAAAAAAATAAACTCAATTTATTTTACGAGTATTATAATGTTGACAAAAGATTTTGTTAAGTATTCCTTTTGTGCCCACGAATATATGTTGTATAATTTAATAGCAATAAAATATGCAGGGAAAATATCTCCTTATTTTTCGTATCCAGGGTGTAATAGAAATAAGTATATTAAATTTAACCAGTAATAGAACTCGTCGAGAGCAACAATAACGCTTAGTAACTTTTTTTGTAAACCTTCTATACAGTGTCCCACACTCTATCTTCAGTGTGGCAGAGATAGCCAATGCTATTCTTATGAAGGTTTTCTGTACCATGTTGCCAATTTTTCAATGTAATGTAATATTGAAACATTCATAAATTTTCATTGCTATACCAAAATTAGTTAACACTGTACAATTTAAGTTTTATGAGAGTCTCTTATTTACCCAAGGGCTTATTGTATACACCCAATATTTGTCTAAATAGTTTTATGTAATAAGTAATATTTCAATACAATATTTTAAAACCGCCCAGCATACTAATCTTGATTAAATGCATTAGAAATTAGAATTTTAAAATATTATAAATTCAAATTGGAGATTACAAAGAAAGAATAAAAACTTATGAACTATGTAAAATATATGCAGTATTTCTATCAATCTTAAATATTAGTAAATTATCAAAAAAGAAGATATAAATTAAATAAAAAATATGTATTATTAAACTGACCAGTGTGTTATTCAATTTCATTTTTTTCTTCGCACCTATGCTATTTTACATCTATATATTGTACTCGTATATGTATTAATTTTATATCTTTTCGTAGAATGGAAATATGTAACATAGGGAATTTATATTGTTGACGACGATTGTAAAATGTCCAATTAAGTACAAAAATGTTTTATATTATTTACTTTAAATTGACTAGAGTTTATATGTTAATTCATTTCATTTACCTACGCTTGTTATAATTTTATATCCTACTTACATTTTGTATTTGTATTATTTTATATTTTTTGTAAATTATTAAACTGACCAGTTCATTATTTAATTTAATTTTTTTTCTTTTCACCCACCCAGATACACTGAAAGTACACCAGTCATAAATACATTCAATGAAGTACCCAGAATATTTCATCTCTTTTTGGGCATCTATTTTGCTCTTTCTATCTTGTACACTTACAGCAGGTAAATATGGCAACATGGTACTCCATAAGACTCTATACTGAACATAGAGTGTGGGACACTGTATAGATATTGTGTTAAAAATCTTGAAAATTTATTCTACCAATTGCAGAACCGACCGCATACATACATACATAAATAAGTACATTAAATTTAATGCTTGGCACACAAATAAATCGTCATCATTACCGATGTCTACATGTGTTGTAGATACTGGCACACCCAGAAATGGGTAATATGCCGTGATGATATATTTATTTATTTATTTATTTATATTAAATTTAATCAGTGATAGAACTCGGCAAGAGCAATAATATTTCTTAGTAACTTTTTTCGAAATCGCAATTTATTTTTTGGACAATAATATTTCCAATTTCGAGACATTTACTGCTGAAACAGAAAAAAGTAAGTGACATTGATAGAACTTGTCTAAAGCTACAATATTTCTTTTATTTATATTGGTAACATTTATTTGAATTCTCAATTTTTTTTAGTATTTTTAGGCTAATAATGATTTTTTTTGCAAAACTTTGAAGATTTTTATCATAATATCTAGAAGGTTCACAAAAAAGTTACTAAAAAATATTGTTGCTCTTGACGAGTTCTATCACTGGTTAAATTGAATGTACTTATTTCTGTTGCACCCTGAATGTATATATTTTGAAACCTTCTATTCGCATTGTATGCATACAACAAAGTATGTATACAAATTTGATTACATAAACAATATTTCGTTGGCAGTTCCAGCTCTGCTCTTACGAGAATAGGAACCGTGATTTAATGTTAGATACTGAGCGTAGTGGAACAGAGTTGTCATGTTTGGAGATGTGGGTAAAATACATGATGATACGTTTATTTATTGCTCGTAGTTTTACTGTTTATAACAGCAGCACTTCTCAACGAGACTAATCAAATTAGTTATTTTTATACTAGCTGCGCGGTTGCTGGAGTTTCTGGCTATCACGTAATTAGGTCGTTCTGATAATTGATTTGCTTTTGTAGGATTTGCATGAAATATATCGCTTGCCAGATCTCCTAAACAGGATGATAAAAAATAAATAATACCTGAAAGAAACATTTATGACTTGAGGCATGTAAACTCTTTTAGTAAAAACAGATGATCTAAATATAAATACATTCACAGGCTTAATAAGAAATGACCATTAGTGAATTGTAAGTAATACCGTATACATTTAGAAATTTGTACGCCAACTCAGAACAAGACGACGGAATTTTGTATAATATATTTGTCAGGAAAACAATTGAATTTAAAATAATATTGCATAGGTGATTCTGATAGGTATTTCATTATTTCATTTCATTTGCAAACAATAAAATTTTCATCCGTCGTTCTTTTAAAACCATATCTTCAACTTGTTTCCACAGGGTTCCGTAGTATACTCATACTCTACAGGGTGTTAAAAAACAAATATCCCAAATTATGAGGGCATATAGTACTGACCAAAATGAGTAAAAAAATTTTAATCAACATGGGTCCGATCTTCAATACTTCCCGAGATAAAAGACAATGAAAAATGAGTTTTTTCGGTGTTTACCTTTGCTATCTCGAAAACTGTAAGAGTTACGACTTTGATTAAATGAGACATTTTGTTTACCTTTCAGAGGTCATCTTAGGTGTGTTTTTGTTTTTCACAAAAAATCGAATAATTGTACTAAGACAAAAGTTGTGGCGCCCTTGGCCAATATTTAGTTTCAAATAACTTCGTAACTATTAGAAAGTGAAAAAAATGTTTCATATAATGTTATTGTTTTCTTATAGTCTATTTACTGGCATAGACAAAATTTTGTTCCACCACTATCTTAGATAGTTTTTTTTTTCGATTCTAATACAAAATGGCCTCTTTCTCAAAAACAGTTGAAGATCGGACCCATATTGATTAAACTTTTTTTTACTTATTTTAGTCAGTACTATATGCCTTCATAATTTGTGACACTTATTTTTTAACACCCTGTTATAGGTTAGAGGTAAAGAATTGTATGTCCTTTTTCACAAATTTTGGAAAAATGGCAGTAAATATTAATTCAAGATTTGATAATATTTTACTTATTAATACAATTTTGTTTCAAAGCCTAACACAACGATAAATATACGATTGTTTACCGGTCTGGTTTAGGCAAAGGTCCGTTGACGCAGAATCTTTGTTTGGAAAAACGACTTTTTTCCACTATGCAATTTTCCAGTACGACTAATTTTCAACATTTATCTTAGGAACTAGTAATACTGGAAATACAATCCTTGAACATTATACATAATAATTTAAGTTCCTAGTCCGTAATAAAAAGCTTTATCTTAATTTTGACATATCTATAGGTAAATGCGAGATACGATTATTTTCTTTTAACGTACAGATAAAAGATGATAACTACGTATTTTTTTGTTTGTTCATACGGTCCATTTCGGTGAATTTTTGTTTTGTTGAAAATAATAACCCATGAACTAGTGCGTTATAATGATGTAGGCATATGCAATAGTACTAGAAACACCAGTAGATAACAAATGGGTAATAAACGAAGAAAGACCTAAGCTTCTCAAGTTGATAATTCTAAGCATTTCTAGACTTTTGTATTTAGAGATTAGACTAGAATTATGTAATTCTATAAATTGAATACTACTCATCAGGGTTGTACGTCTACGCAAAATCTATTATAGATTACTTACATGCGTAAACAACGTAAAGAATGATGTCAAATGAAGACAATGCGTAGAGAATGTAAACTATGTAAACTTTGGTATGTTGCACATGCGCACTAGAGATTTAAAGGAAAACACCTGATTTTTTCCCTAATCTGACAAAGTGTAAGTGACAATCCAGGATAAATGGGAGGTAGAAAAGCGAACGACAATTTTAAAAGGCAAAATTTTACGTTAAAACACATAAATACGAAATACAAAGCATTATGCAATGTTTGCTTGACACTGTTGTCAAATACAAATGCATCTCAACTTAAATCGCACAGGTAAATAAACTAATTGTTTTAAATTAGCCAATAATTTTGTTTTTAATTAGAGTATTTTCTATTTTATTTTTTTTAAGTAAGAATACAAAAATGTAACCATCTAAAATTGCATTTTGACATGATTTGATTTTAAGAGTATTTAGTTAAACATAACCTTTTTAAAATTTTTTTTTTTTCTAACAATGTTTTCAAATATTAGTAAGAAAGCTAATAAATACTGTTCATTAATTAAATATTGGTCCTATGAAACTCGTTCGCCGAATTAAAATATTTTATTTTAATGAATATTGTACAAATATTGAAATGTTTTTCTATTTTTTCTACCTCATAGTTTTAGGTTTTAACCTTTTATAAATACATATAATTGTGTGTCATTATTTTGAGATTTTATAATTTCTCTTTTAGGAATATTCGTCAAAAAATTAAAATAGTTATAGTCTACATGCGCGTAAACAATATACAATTTTTACACGTAAACTACATCATTGTCTACACCTAGACAATGGCGTATTTTGCGTAGCATAGATTACAGGCACAATCCTGCTACTCATACAAAATATTGTTTTGTGGTAATTCGGGTTCATATGCTACTGTTTCATAATAAATTTCTTGTTTATTTTATAAGTACATACACAAATCATTTATTTCCAAAAGTAGTACGAAATGCTGACTTTAGTTGTTCTTGCATTAATTATACAGCAAGTACTATAAAACAACGAATTTTTATTGACGTTGTATCAATATAAACAGTGAAACGTTGGAGAGTAGGTGGTAAGAATTTGTGTATCGAATTGATTTACGTCCAGTGACAAAACCAACGGTGTAGCGAGTGAGACTTGTTATCGTCGTACCCGAACGGGCTTCATAATAAAAACATGAAAGTGCTTCCATTATTTTGGACTCTTTTTTATAACGTTCTTTTGTAAAAGCACAAGTGGTTCAATAGTGAACGAGCCTATGAGGTCTCCGGGCCGTGTTTCTCAGTGTCTGGTTCGATCCCGACCGACACCAAAATTATTTCGAATTTTAAAAGAAAAGTAACCCCTGTAGTACACTATGTACACTAGTAATGAGTTCCTGTGAGATGACGCCACAGAGTATCAATATATCATCATTAGATATAGTCAAAGAGTAACGATTAATGGATTTCAGTCGCACGATATATATATATTCCGTCTGGTGTTCCTGAAGGTTCCCATTTAGGACCGCTCTTATTCAACATTTTTATCAATGATATCTCCCAATGTTTCAAATTTTGTAATTTTTTGTTATATGCTGATGACCTAAAGATGTATCATTCGGTAAATAACATCAATGATTGTAAATCCATTCAATCTGATCTAAATCGTTTCTATCAGTATACTAAAGATAATCGTCTGCATTTAAATATTAACAAATGTCATTCTATCACATTTTCTAGAAATAGATCTAATGTTTGCTATTCTTACACTTTCGCTGGTAAAATAATTAATCCTGTCTCAGAAGTAAGGGATTTAGGAATTCTTTATGATAAAAAACTTATTTTCGATGTACATGTCGACAACGTAACAAAGAAAGCATTTAAAATGCTTGGTTTTCTTATCCGGTCATCAAAGAACTTTAAAAATCCCAAAACCTTAAAAGTTTTATATTTTTCTTTAGTTCGAAGTCAATTAGAATTTGCAACAATTTGTTGGTCATCTCAGTATGCTATTCATATTAAAAAAAATAGAGCGTATTCAAGAAAATTTTTGTAAATTTATTAGATATAAATTTAATAATTTTGAAATTAATATTTTACCTCTGGAAAAACGGCGAATCGTAATTGACTTGATATTTTTATATAAATTAGTAAATAATAGAGTCGATTGTCCTGATCTATTAAACAGTTTGGGCTTTCGCGTACCAATTTATACGACTAGAGCAACGGATTTATTCTGTTTAGGATTTAATAGAACTAATGCTGCTTTCAATTCTGCACTAAATCGTCCACCATTTTTTTACAATAAATATGTGTCTTATAATAATTCAATTGATATATTTCTTTTTAGTTTATCACAGTTTAAAAAACAAGTGATAAATGTAGTACTGTCCTTTAATTAATTATTTGTTATTAATTTTTCTATTATGTTTTCATTGTAGTTGGTTATTTGTATCATGAAATTATATACTGCTATATTATTATTTCTAATGTAACTTAATTGCTAATGTATTTTTTATTTTGCATTTATGTTGTATGTGCTTTCCTGTTATTGGGACATAGTCCTGTTGGAAAGCCGAAGTTAAACAAAAATAAAAACAAAATAAAATTATCAAAGTCTATATACAAAGCAAATTGGCACACCCAGCAATGAGCAATATGCCGTGATGATATATTTTTATTTATTTTATTTATAATAAACATGATTTAAGTCTTGAAAAAGCTTCATTTATTTTTTGTTTTTTTATTTGTTTTTCCCTGAAAAAGGAATAAGAGATTTCCGAAACGTCGACAAAAAAATAAATAAAGCTTTTTCAAGACTGAAGTCCTATTTATTATATTTATTATATAGTTTCTACCGTCGTTTATACAAATCTTATTATTATTTTATTTACATCAGAGAAGTAGTCGTGATCGTAAATTCAGATCCTCTATCCTACAATAATGGGGTCCTTCACTATTATTTTTTTTATTATTTTAAATCGTTTAATTTTAAAGCAATTCTTAGTATTAAAACGTCTTAATTGTTTTTGGTTTAATTGCACTTGATGTTTAAAGTCAATATGACGTCACGGCGAGACGGCGACATTGGAATCTTTTTCTCGCACCAGTACTCTATTGTAAGCTAAGAGAGACAGATAGCAATAGTGTGACGTCACAATAACTCTAACAACAAATCTCAAATATCTCGCAAAATAATAATTATTAAAAAAATGTTTTTTATCTTAATCCTTATTTATTGAAGCCGGGTTTATGCAGAAACATAGTCACTATCATAATCATAGTCTTAAGTTATAGTCATAAGAACAGTCTTGGAGAGGTGATCGTTTATGCAGCATTTTTGTTGTGACTATTAATATGTCACTTTCTAACCTCATTTATTTTTACTTATAATAAATATTATATTTTCCAAATGAATAAATATGGATACGTTAAAATATAGCAGACAAAAAATTGTTGTTGCTAGTTTGTTCATAATAAACAACATTACAATTAAAATAGAAGTTATGTTTTCTGATACTGGCAGTTCTAAGGCATGCGCAGTTTGTAAGTCGTCATAATCGTAGTCATAAAATTAAAATTAATCCAATTTTGTGATTATGCTTATGTTCATGATACTGACTATGACGACGTTGCATAAATAGATCTACTATAAAAACATATTTTAATTCTTAAGACTAAGACTACAACTATAACAATGACTATGATATTTCTGCATAAACCCGGCTTGAGTAATACTTTAAGTATAAACTATAAAATTTATTATTTTTTGTTATGGTGGAGGACCCCATTATAAGAAAAATAATCGAATTAAGGTTTTATCTGTCTGATCTTTTCATTTTATTTTAAATATTACCCTTCCTTCAATAGTTCGCAGCAGAGCTGGGCAGTAACTAGTTACTTTAGGAACTTACTTACTAACTAGTTACTTTTACGTAACTTGTAACGTAACTTAGTTACTTTTTAAAATATGGTAACTGTAACTGTAACTTAACTTGCTGCGGAAAAAGTAGTTGGTAACTTTACGGTTTTTAGTTACTAGTTACTTGAGTAACTTAAGTTACTTAAAGTAACTCAGAAATTAGAATGTAACTTAAGTTAGTGAAAGTAACTTAAAAAGTGGAGTTGTTGAGCGCAGCATCGCGCATACCCTCTGTAAGGTGTAACTTTTATTTTAATACATAATTAAATTCAATATTATTGTTGATTGATTTCATGCCATAATAGATAATAAAATAAGTAATTATATTCATTAATAATAGAGTTTTTGTACGGTAAACAGAAAAACTAAAAATAACGCATTATTTAAACTTTTAATTCTAGAATTAAAAAGTCGCTAAATGTTAAATTTGACTTATAAAATATATTATTTTCAAATGTTTTCCTCGCTTACAAATGATACGTTTTAATAAATTATAATTAAACTGCCACTAAATCATCGAAATTATTCCAATTTTCAGGTTATACAAAAAATAGTGTATTTTGTTCGTTGTTCCAAGGGTTGCAAGACTTGAATTCGTCTCATATTGCAAATTCCCTTCTCACAAGATAAAGTGTTACTTTTAATTTTTATGTTATATTATAATGTAGGTCCGCAGGGCCTTTTTATCAGATTTTTTATCACAGCAACCGGGCCCTGATGGCCCCTTATCAAAGCGGGCCCTAGGCCGTGGCCTTGTGGGCCTAGGCGGTAATAAGGCCCTGTAGGTCCGTTAACATTAACAATAATAATCTGATTGGGTGTTGCCAAGCAATAACGTTAAAATTTAGGTTAACGTAGTTAGTGCAAAAATTCCCTGATATGTATAGTACACAATAACTATGTCAACAGTCAAAGTCTACACTTCACGCCATTAAAAGTAGTTAGAAAGTAACTTAAGGTAACTAAGTTACTTTTAATGAGTAACTAGTAAATAATTTAGTTCTTTCACCAAAGTAACTGGAACTTAAGTAACTTAGTTACTTTTTTTTGGAAGTAACTGTAACTGTAACTAGTTACATTTTAAAAGTAACTTGCCCAGCTCTGGTTCGCAGGGAGCTTTATACATTATATCTATAAGGAATACACGCCGTACTGTGGAGCTTTTCCTGGTATACATATTTACATTCACTCATGCATTCTATTGTTCTACTTAATACCATGAAATAATTGCCAGGCTGGACTGTGCACGCTGGACACAAAGGACAACATACAGCACCCAGACTAGTTCTGACACTGACCTGTGCTGGGTCTCTGCCATATAACCTGGCGATCGCATGACGTATATAAATGAATGCCAGACAATATAGGATGCATTATCAAATGTTAGAGTGACGTCATTTTTGTTATGCGATCGCCAGTAGACTGAATATCGATGTTGGTAATACTATTGACATGAGATTCTCCTAATTGTACTCATATTTTGTTATTAGTTGGTGTTGCATTTAGTAGATAGATTGTAATTATTCTCATTTTTATTGTTTTAAATGAAAGGTCGTTTAATTTTGAAACAATACGTAGTATTAAAATGCTATCTTTCTCTTAAGCTAGACATTCGAGCAGGTTGCGAAAGAAACAGAAATAGTGTGTCGTCACAGTGACATTAGGTACGTTCAATGGAGCTAGCAAATTTAGCAAATGCTAAGTAATTACTTGCTATCTGTTAGAACGTGCATTTAACGATATGCTTCTTTTGAGATAATCGAACTGTCAGATGATTGTTAGTCAGTGTGGTTAGAGAAATGGAAAACTTTCATATATTGATTTTTTCTTAGAAAATAACATTGATGTATTGAATAATATATATATAATAAACTGTTATTGGTATCAATACGTACATAATTTAAATTCAGTAGGATCTTCTACATAAGTGAAATCAACTACAAATATGTTAGAAGTATAGAAGAAAAACAAAATTAAAACAATTCCAACAAATACAGAAGCTGTCTGTTTCCAATATATACATACGATTCAATTGTTTTAAATAAAGCCACAGACAACTTTTGATGTTTTGATTTGAATTATTTGTATTCTTTTTTGCTGCAAAATTCATTCTAGTCAGAATTTAACGTAGAATTCAAAAATGTAAAAACACATAAGTGTTCCGTTTAAAATAAAAAAGTTGTTGTCACTTCCGGTTTCATCATTTATACATAGAAATGATGCCACATATGTTAAGTTCACGCATATAAATTTTCAATTAGGTATCTTTAGAAATAAATAAGTTAATAGGAGTGCCCCACTTTCTGTGGACACTATAAATCACTAACAATAAATTTTCAGGTTATGACGGCTTTGAAGAGCGAGAATATTATGCACTTATACAAAATCATGGTGACATCTTGAACATCTGTTGTATAAATGCTCTTGGCGCTATTAAAAATAATTAGAATATTTCTTCTCTTTCTCTTATCATACAACTTTTACTAAGGTGGTGGGTTTTAAGACAATCCAAAAAGTCTTGATCTCACTGTTTAACTATTTTAATTTTTAATGTGACAAATAACATAACAATCGAGGAGCTTTTGGCAGAAACAACCATAGTCCAAATATTGTAAATTTTATATACATACGAGATCTACTTTCATTGATGCCAAACGTTCTGTAAAACTGTTTCTCACAAAAAGTATCTTAGTCTCAAGTTATTATATTTTAAAGTTTGAGCGATATTTCAAAAAAGTTTTATAAAAATCAAGTAGATACTAAATAATATGTAATTTAATTGCTCATCAATATTAATTTTTCTATTAAGGGTATATATATATATATATATATATATATATTTATTTATTTATTCCAAAAAATAATTTTAACCGTGGTTAACCAAAATTGTACATTTATGAAGCATGGTACCGGTTGAAATGGTTGGAACCGAAGCTCACTAACGCAACCGTGGTTTTTTCTTGGTTTTGGCGGTAACATCTTCTGTCCATTTTTATAAGATGTCAGATTTTATATGTTAGTCTGGTTAGATACAATTTATTAACTATTTGCATCTGTTTTCTACGGTTTGCAATCTACGTATTTAAATTTTCCGTTACATAATAATTCATGATTATGAAAAACGATAGACATAATGTTTTGACAGAAAGTTCTTATTTTTTATTTATGGAATATACCCTGAACATCCAGCAAATAATTTTCTTATATTTAAACATGAACCTTAGTTAAATTTACAGTAGGAAAGCTACAAAGTTTTTCCTTTTATTATTTTAAATTTTAAAAAATGGAATAAAGTGTTTTGACAGAAGCTCCTCAATTGGTATAGAATAAATTTGTACAAATATAAACGTTAGTATTTCAACACACTTCTGTTATTCGCTTCCATCATTATTTTACTACGGTACATGTTTTATCTTTCATCGCCTCCTTTTTACTTGTATTTTAAATGGAAATAATGTCTGTAAACACCTTATGAAAACAAGTAAAAAATATGGAAATATTCCATTAGGAATGCCTTTATACAAAAAATGGTTAAGGATTTACTATTTACACAATTCTTGGGCAATTTTACATGTAAGTGCACTTGATGTTTCGGTTGGTAACCCTTTCGAGGTTTTATTTAAATACCTCTATGTGGTGTGCGTGTTCAATTGCATTAAAATGACCTGTTGCGGTTTGGATAAAATCAGTTCGAATACATTACTTGTTCACTTTCATTTAGTACTTCACAAAATTCATCGTTGTGTTGCACATTTTGAGTGCCTGTTAAGTGACGTGTACTAAAGGTTTTATCTGATAAGAATTACAGTGTCCCTCTTTGCAATGAATAGAAAAGTGATGAAAGATTTATTTACTTATTTACTAATCTTCGAACAAAGTTTTTGCGTTAAATATTTAAATATAAGTAATAATTTATGCTAC
Organism: Ophonus ardosiacus; assembly: GCA_943142095.1. Taxonomy (NCBI): domain Eukaryota; kingdom Metazoa; phylum Arthropoda; class Insecta; order Coleoptera; family Carabidae; genus Ophonus; species Ophonus ardosiacus. The sequence continues at coordinate 41,447,425 of OW964833.1, read as the reverse complement.
ATTTTAAATATTAATTGTAAACTTTGAATAAAGTAAAACTAAAGTAATATTTTAATATTAATATATGTGTTTTTGTGGGGTCCCGTGACCGTGTGCCTGAGTGTCTGGTCGCGAATCTGGGGAACCGGGTTCGATCCCGACCGACGCCAAATATTTCGAATTTTAAATGGCACAAAAGTGACCCCTGTGGTGCACTCTCCACGCCAGCTATGAGTGCCCGTGAGCACGCGCACGTTAAAAATTTGTCATCATCATTACCGATATCTGTCATAAATCAGATTGTGTGTGTGATGATATATATATATATATATATATATATATATATATATATATATATACTTTTTTTGGCTTTTATTTTTTCTAAAAAAAGCAATCTTGCATATGTCAACAATTATTTAAAGTTCAAATAAGTATTGGGCTTCCAAAATTAAAATGCGCCACTGGTGGCAGATTTCTGAACTGAGTGAAGTGTACATGTACAAAAGTGATTGTTTTATTCCGGGATTGTATTTACTTGTACACTAATTTTAATACACTTTTATTTTCGGCTATTATTATTTAATTTTAATAGGATCTGAATTACTGCTAATATAACAGGTAAGTTTTTGTTTTTTAAAAAATTAATGAACAAATTAGGAGATATGCAATTTATAGATTAAAGTTATGATGGAGTTTTCTCCGAAAATATTTACCACATAATATTATGTGGCCACTATTTATTACTTGCTGGCCTTCCACCATATTTCTAGATGATACACTACAATTCCCAAATCTGCAAATAGTATTTAAATCTAAGCAAAGAAAATTGTTCATTATGAAAGAAAAACAATTAAATAAAAGTAAAGCTAAGTAGATAGAAATTAATATATGTACAACTACGGCAATGAAATACAACTAAATAAAGGAAATCAAATATTTTTTTTATTAAAAAAAAAAACAATATACTGTTAATTAAAATATGACTAAAATACTCTTAACCTACAACTACTTACTAAAATTAACCCTATTAACTAAAATATTATTAAAACTATCACTAAATTGTTACTACAAGAAAGATCAAACTCAATTCTACGGAAATTAACAAAAAAAACTATACTAAATCCGAAATTAAATCAAAAACTACGAAAATTGGTCTCACACCAATTGTAATCTTATGAAAGCCAACCAAAAATGTACCATTCGTTTGAATCTTTGAATTTTGACGTTTGACGTCAGCGCCATCTCTTGATAATTTGGAAGCCCAATAGCGTTGTCTCTTCGTATACGTACCGAAGAAATGGATGGAATGGGAATTTCTAAGACAATGTCTTTTTAAAAATGTGTATTGCAATCATTCTTATTATAGTTAACATCAACACTTTACCTGTAAACTTATAAATAGAAAGCCGGGCTCAGATGACTGGTGTACTTGGCCAATATTTGTTAATGGTGTATACTTGCCATGTCAGGTGAGTGGTTTACTTATTATTTGTCAATAAAAATGGTACTAGTCAAAGGAATCACAATTATTGGTACACTTGAGAAGTCAACTTTATGGTTACACTCACACGAGTTGTACATATTTTGTGCCTTATATCGCTGCTATTCATTGTATATTCTGTAGCGGATGGAAAAGGTTTTGTGTTCTGAAAATACCTTTCTGTTTAATTATTGTTCAAATGATTAAAAATTAAAATGGATTTGTGAAATGAAGTGGTGTTTGATTATCTTGTTTTATATGAAAACAAAAGCTGCGCAAACGACGATTTTTTCAGGACGACCGATGGTCAACACTCATAGTGCACTCCCGCCAACATAAGGTGCGTTCGGTAATTCAACTCCGTGTATACTTTTAAAACTATGTACACCAAAGTCGTTCGTTTATTCAATTTTGTGTACACTGTGCAAAAGTTGTAGCGTTCGGTAAAAGTCGTGTAGTGCGCATGGTGTTTACACCATTTACCCTACCTCGACCAGTGTAGATTTTATGTGCACGATACTTTTGGCGCTTAAAAACAACATTTTCAAAACAATGTCAGAGACAACATTAATTTATATTTGTACTGTTTGCAACGCAACTAGTAGCAATAGTATTAGTTTTAAATTAAAAATTCTTTATTTATTCAAAATTTTGTGCAAAAATAGTTTTATTATTCAATTCAAACTACTTATGCTAGGAAGCTAGGAGATGAAGACACGGTGTTATAAAGAAATAAATTCTGTGTTCAGGGCATAAAAATGTGTTTTTTCTAATGTAACAGGTCATTTACTTATTTCTAGAAGATTTTGATGCATTGCATTCAGTAAGGGCTTACGAAATAATTTGTAATGAAAATCATGGTTTGCTTTTCGAGTGTATTGGTGGATGTCCTCTCGACAGCATTAACGGATTTAATTCTCTTACACAATGTATTTTTTATAATAAATCTTCAAATGTGTCCGGGTTCATTCGAAAATGCATATCAAATTGCCTTCCAGTCATATTTGGAACCGTAAATTCGGCAAAGTTATCCACTTTTTCCAAAACAATTTCTTCATTTTCACTTTCCGAATAATCAAAAAATATCTCACGCTCAATATTTACTATTACAGCTAACATTTGAGTGTTCATTATTTCAAATTAAATTATTTTTTTTCGTATTTGAAAAAATGATTTGTGACAGAAGCCTTGACAGAAACTCAAGGTTAGAATAAATGACAGCTTCGTGCACTTTGAATACCAAAGCGTTCGGATATTCGTTTAGTGCACTATTTGCACCAAAGTCACGTGACTATAAACTACACACTACACTACACCGCACCAAATTTTTTTACCGAACGCACCTACAGTATCAATTTGCTAGCGTATTTAAAACAAAATTGTCGTGTAAGCACCTTTGCTTTTATTGAGTTACATGAGCTGCTTCACTTGCCAAGTGTACCAATATTGGTGTATTCGTGAAGTACACCAATTGTCTGAACCCAGCTGAATGTATAGAGTTGCAATCAGATGTGCAAGTTATTGTACTTTATAACTTTGTAAGTTGTATCTGCTTAAAAAATATTCAGCGTTTCATGAACCCCTATTCATGGTGACTTTTTTATTTTGAAATAATTGAATAAAATAATAAAATGTTAAAAAAAATTACAAAAGAATGAGAAAGCGTGGGTGAGCAGAGGAGAAACTGTGTAGATGGAATCAAATGGATGCATAGACATGTATATATGATGAATGCTGGAATGTGAATCCTCGATAGCTAACGAAATTGCATGTAGTGTGTATAGAACAAAGATCCATCGCAAGGAATAACGTATGACAAACAGGTGTTTAAGAAGGCACTTGAGAAGGACGAAGCAGATGGAGAAAAGTTACAGATTTTGTATATTCATAAGACATGATTTTAGCGCACGTGTTTTTGTTACTGATTTTTTTTATGAAACGTGGATTTTATACTATCTTTTTCTATTTTGGATCATTTGGGCAGTGTGACCGTTACCTAATAGAAAGAGTGGTTGAGCTGGTTGTGGATTACACTACTTGCTCCGGCGAAGAGAAGCTAGTGCACGTAATATAGCGCTACACTCTTTGTAGTATCGGTGGAGCAATCTGCTGTAAAAATGTTAAATAAGTTTTGACGCCCAGCCACGAACCGTGAGAACCTAGCTTAACCTTTTGGGTCCCAATGGGATATAATGTGCCGGACAAGTGCTGAAGATGCCCAGTGGAATATAATTAGATTGTTTTGTATATGTTCAACCTCTATCCAGTCAGTGTCGGATTAAAGGAAGGGCCGTAGGAGGGGACAGGAAGTGTCGACCGGGGTGACCGCTCAAGGGCCTCCACAAATTAGGAGTTTCCACAAAACTGAAGTCTCCACAAAAGAGGGGCGTTAGAAAACAACATATGTACATACATATGTTACACATAAGAAATAATAAATGTACGAAGTGTAATTATTGCAATACTTGGTAAAACTGTCGTAATTTCCAATATCAAATGTAAAAAATCATACCTGACACGTTTCACAAGATTTCACTCTCTGAATCAATCGCTCGGATATTTATCAAATGAAAATTTATACACTTATGTAAATGGCAAAGTTACCAAGCATGTATCTCCACCCATTTTTGGGTTATTTACAAAAATATTAATTATTGGGGTCCAACTTTGAACGCATACAGGGTGTATCAAGATAATAGAACAGTGCATTTTATTCGTGTATGTGAAAAGATACAGAAAAAAGTGATTAAGATATTTTGTAAGGCATAGAGGGGGACACATTTTAGCAAAAACTTTATTATCTTAAGTCCAGTGGTACTCAAACTATAGGGCAATATTATATTTTTTTAAATGGCATTATATATATTTTATTAACTTATTAATAGAGAATCTTGTTCTGAATTCAACGATATAATAATATCATACCCTTACATCACGAAAAATTTGATAAAAATTAATTCAAGTTAATATTTTATTTCTACTTTATCTAAGTAATCTGAGCAAAAATTCAATCAAAGTGTATTTTAGACTCAACTTTAAATGTATCATTGGCAATCTCAAACAGTGATTACAAAAATAAGTGGCTTGAACTTTGATTGCATGAAGTAGGCCGTAAATCGCCGGCACTAGTACAGCACTGAAATGTGACAACTACTGCTCTAACACGTCCTACCTGATATTCAACTAATAGTGGGGAGGGGGGTATGACTGATACTGATGGACTAATTTGAGTGTACTCAATAACTCAACTGTTCACTATTGCGATTGCAATCATGGAGAAGCTTTTGCTTTCGTGGAGATCTCGTGCACTCAGCACTCACTGAATGTTTGCGGCGGAACAGTGGTAACAATGTGGCGGCCCAAGATGTGGTATGGTGGAATAACTCTGGTCGGATGGACAGCGTGTTAGTTTGGCTAGATAGCAACACTAGATCCCCATATTATTAAGATTGTCTGATGCCCACGAGACACAACAAACTATAGATTAAATTCAAATGACATTCAGACAATTACCCGACCATGTGCAAAACTTTATAACCTCTTTATAGAGACAACTGTCTTAAACAAATTCGTATTGGCACTTCGAACTCCAAAACTTGAATTAAGACGCACTGTAATGCACTTTTGTGGTGCTGGCTACTTTGTTCGCACACGTGAACTTTACGACACCAGAACGTAATTCTCTCCACGACAGATCAAGACGGACAAGGGAATTGAGATTGGTTTTGCGCATTTTGTGATAATCTTACACTACGCCTAAATTCACAGCGGTACAGGACTGTACTTAAATAATTTTAAATAATAATAATAATAATAAAATCATGTTTGGAAAAAAATGTTACAAGTGTAGACACTGTTATGAAAAATGTTTTATTCTTTACAGTACGCTTGCGTATTGCGAATGGTTCTGACAACTTTAAGCAAAAAACAAAAGCCGATCGAGCTATCAAATATTTGACATTTCTGCATGGCAGCCCTTGACGATACCTCTCATGTGATTAGGTTAGAAATGGATATATCAGAAATAACGTTTGAAGAAAGATTGGAGGGGAAAAAATTAGGCGGAACAACAGCGCCTAACTACTCTCTTATTTTATGTAAGGGGGGCTCCACGTTCTTAAGAAAAAGAAAATTGAAATCCAAATGATTAAGATAAAAATCAGTAAGTTAATAAAAAACAATTTGAGATACATTATTTTTATAAGTTTGCGATTTTCTTCTCAATAATTAAATTTATTATTTCTTATTTACATAATATGTTTCAATTGGTAGGTGTTTGATATACTGCACTTCAAATGCTGTTAATTTATTCGCGAGTCATGAGCGGAATGAGCGTATAAAAAATGGGTGCCTAAATAGCTTGTAAAACGATCTCGAAAACGAGTCGTATACTTTACTTTACTGCAAATTAAGATATCAGAATTAAATAAATACACTTTAGGTTAGTTATATTTATGAATGACAGCTGTCAGCTCTAGCACCTACCTTCGACTCGTGCAATAAATCATTTGTTAATAGAAATTAGCGTCACGGCATGACTAATACGAGCGAAGCTACAGTTTGTTAAGTTGTGATTAAGATGTAGTTCAGGGCCCTGAAGTAGAAAAATTGTATTTTAAATAATATTTAAATACTGCCTATATATTGATGTTAAAGCTAAATAATAATAATTACATCTTTATTTAATATCTATATATCATACCTGATATATCTATTTTATCAAAAATTACAGGTTGAAGTTGACATAGAACGATATTTTTACAGTTTACGTACTTCTCACCCGTCAAATCAATTATGCCCATATAAAAACAAATGGAATGTGATGTAATTGATTTGGAAAAACAGTGACGTCTAATTCAGTATCGAAGAGCTTGTTTCCAATGACATCATGTCAAAGGATATTATGTGTCGATAATCATATTTTATTGTTAATTATTTTACCCGCTGATAACACGATTGAGGACCTGGGGAATAATTAAAATTATGTTTATTAAATCTTGGTTTAACAATTCTTTCCGTCTAATAAGAAACCTATAGTTTCATTAATTAAAGAAAATAAATTATAAAAGGAAAATGAAAAAGTATGTGTTTTCGCTTTAGAATATAGTACAACTGCGGAGTCAATTATTTCATTTACTCGGTTTATCAAATATACATACACTCCAGACCCAAAGTTTTCGAATTCTATTAATTATTTTTGTTTGAATTAAACTAAAAATGAGAGTTTATTGTTTTCCAATGAAAAATATACATATTTGTAATGATGTTAATAAATACATTGCCTATCAAGTTTATTCAATTTTGATTATATGTATGTATTAAAGACTGTTTGTTTTAAATAGTGAATTTCTTAATAGTTAAAGCTTGTATCACAGTATATAAATAACGAAAAAGTATTTATGAAAAATTCATGGACCTGACTAGGATTTGAAACCAGAGCCTTCCTATATCTAGTAGAACGCTCTAACCTTCTGAGCTACAAGATTACCTTGAAGCTATTGAATCTTTTTTTAACCCTGAAGTACCATGGCAAGATCAAATTTAACCTCAACGAATTTCAACTCGTAGTTTACAAACAGATTTCAGAGTGCGTGCGTCCATATATTCCCCAGACTAGTTAATTTTCGAAAGGAATAAAGTGTGGGGTCAAATTTGACCCTGTCATGTTTTAAATGTTTGTGAATTAGCAAGTGCAAGTTCATAATGAAACATATGGTTCAAGAGATTATGGATTAGAGAGATATAACGAGGATAACAGCATGTCGGAAGAGAAATTTAATAGTGAAGATGAAAGTATGGAAATAAAAACGAAGGACGAGGATTAAGAGTAGTGCAAACTATGGGTACTCAAAAAAAAAAACAATGATGCAAAATTTATGCGTGTAAAAAAAGTTGTAATTGCCTGTAAACAATAGGGGTTAAATTTGGCCCTGTCATGCTTTCAGTATTACAGTTTTGAGCCATGCTCGTTAAGGGTTAATATATAATTAACAGATTGTGGTGTCAACTCACCAGCATGGTTTCGCGCTGTTGTATGGTTACGATACTCCATGTGGGAGACCGTACTCGTTCACGAATTATGTGACTTGTTAAAGATTCACGGACTTCAAGGGGATCTTGTAGCTTAGTTAGTTTGAGCATCCTACTGGATATGGGAAGGCCCTGGGTTCAAATCCCAGTGGGTCCGTGCATTTTTCACAAATCCTTATTCATTAGCGTATTTACATTACTTTAATTATTGGGTTGATGGAAATTGATAATTATGTCATTCTAGAATACTTTATTTTAATTATATTTTTAACACGTACCATTGTACGATAGATAAATATGAGGAAATGTATTTTTCTTACATTCTTTACAGCGTGTAAAAACTCACTTTTCAAGCACTAGTGCGCAAAAGTACTTTTCAAGCACTAATGCGTGAAAAGTAAATAGTTGTTGCTAGGCAACGTACATATTCGGTTAATTTACCCGGCAAGTTAATAATTAGGTAGTAAATAATAAAATTTATTAAGAAATACTATTGTACACTGTTCATGTTACAAGAGTAATAATTTTTATTCATATGTGTACTAACCTAATTCTTAAGAACATTAACATTTTTTTGACATAATGAATTATAAACTAACCTAATTTTTAATATTAGTATTGAATGTACAATTTGTACAATTCTAGAAGACTAATCCACCTGTCTCTGGGTTTCTTTCGAATGTTTATGTTTCATTTTGTACAGTAATAAGAGAAAGAGCACTAACAATATTTGAATATGCCTGTACACTCACACTAAATATTATGAGAAAAAGCACTAACATTTCGGCTGTAGGAAAAATATTGTATGCAACACGCCTGTAAAATAGTATTTTTTATCTCGTGCTAATATCCGCATCTCATACGTGAAGCATTGCACTCAACCAAAAAAGTACTACTTTACACACTTGTTGCATAAATAACTATTTTTATTGTTTTATGGTCTCTCAACTATTATGATCATAAGTAGCCGATAAGTTATGAGGCAATTAAGATGCTAAAGTCAAACATTAATATCTAATCCCCACAGGGATTTGGATCCCGAACATTCGGATTGTTAAGCGGCATTGTTCCTTGTTAGGCAATGCGGAATATTTAACAGATGTACCAATACGAGGGTCACGCTAGAATTATTGGGAATAAGAAAATCAGGTAGAAATTTTCGTCTGAAGAAGAGTTTGAAGATTCGTTATGCAATAGTGCAATTCGTAATTATTTTGAAAGCATTTTAAAAGAGGATTGGTTGGGGGCTTTAAAGAAGCGGAAGAAAGTTATTATTGTTAAATGGATTACTTTCAAGCAATTTAAAATAAATTTTAAAAAAATATTAACCATGTCGTATTCTCAATAATTCTCGCTTCTAAGAAATAAATAATAAACGAACTGAGTAAAGTCAATTACTTGGGTATGTTTAAAACAAAACTTTCAAACATAATTTCTAGATAGTTCTTATAGTTAATTATTCGTTGGTCTAAATTTGTATTATGCAAGAATTTCGTGGAAAGTAATAATAGTAATTATATTAAATAGCATACCAATGCTTCCGAAACATATTTTTCATTTAATAATGTAATTTCATTTGTAATCAACAACTGGTCATGTTTAATTAAAAATAATAAATTTTAATTTGTGATTCATTTACGTAGCATTTAGTTCAGATAATTTTTCGTTCATATTTTTAATTTTCATTATAAATGTAAACAAGTATTAATTTTTGTAGGTGTAAATGTTGTTTGTAATGTAAAATATCTCATTTAAAAATTTACAATTATTTGTTCAACATGGAAATGTGTTTTGTTTAATAGATCATTTGAATTCATACGTGAACAATGAAACAAGAATAGTATAGAATATTTAATAAAGACTAATGGTTGTTCCTGGTATTAGAGATATTGTTAGTAGAGAAATTGAAATTGCAATATTATTTTGGAAAATGCACTATATTCGATTATTGCCTCTCGTTCAAATACAAATAATCTTGCATGTTATGTATGTATGTATGTATGTATGTATGTATGTATGTATGTATGTATGTATTATACTTTTGCAAACATATAGCAAATCAATGAGAACATTTTTAATTAACAGTACATTCTCAAACTCGTAGCCATTATTAATTTTAACTATTATCTATCTAATAATCTAATTTTATGAAATATTGTACTAAATATAATTATAATATTAAATTCAATGAAATTGAAAAACTCAATATTACCCAATAAAACACAAAAAAATATTTTTAACAGATTGTTTAAAAAAAAAAAAACCTCTCAATGGGATTAAATCCCAATTACTGAGTAGGTTCAGATACACAAACATCCATGCCTTAGAGGGATTGGAACCCAGAACTCCGAGCATACTCATGAGTAATGGTGAATTCATTCTGTTTATTTTTTATTTTAATTTTTATTTTCTTTTTCGCTTTTTCTTTTACTTTAAGTTTGGTACTTTATGCAGCTACTTTAAAGCCTTCGGTACACATGCGCAGATGTGATTTTTCTGACATATGCAGTTGTCATAAATGTAAAGAGATAATTATAACCTGTAAAAATGGACACATATGTAGTAATTTGTACATCTGTTATATTACTTGTAGCTTTATCCATTTTCTAATTTTTGCAATCTTACCTACACAAAAACAAATAAATACAGTGCACGCTGACGTTTGTTACTTGAAGTGGTGCACATGCGCAGCTGTGAAATTCTTTTACTTTAAGTTGAAAGTTGGTCAACTTTAGTTCTTAAAGTAAAATTAAAAGTGTGCACATAAAGTAGTACAGTTATTAACATGCGTTTAACTTTCGTAAAGTAAAAGAAAAAGAAAAGGTAAAATAAAAAGTAGGCTGTATAAATCCACCTTAAGAAGCGTTGTTCTAACCATTAAGCCACCGGAGGCGACATTAATAATAAAGACAAAAATAATAATGAAAATAACAAAATTCTAAACTTTAAATGCAACTACATACTTATAAATTTAAAATACTATTTTGATTTTATTGAAGTTATAAACGAAATTGAAAGAAAAATACTTTTTGTAGTGAAGAACAAAAATGATGGAAACTTTATAGATATGGAAGTGAAGTAATGATAAATATTTAATGAATAATGATAAGAAAAATTTCTGTTTTTATTTTCAACATAAATTAGGCCATACTCGTGAAGTTACAAAAATACTGTGTGCACCTCTGATGTGGTATAATTAATAATAATAATAATAATAACAATAATAATATTTATTGTTTGAGAAAAACAATAACACATCTCATAATTATAATTATAAAGTTATGATATAAATATAGAACTTTCATTTTCGATCTTAATTATACGCTATTTTTCATTAGTAACATTTTTGTTTGATTTGCATTTATACTATTATATTGTTCCGGTGAAATATAAATAAGTTTAGCATTGTTATTGGTGTTATTAACTCTCCGCACAGTTGGAGATATGTAGATAAATGCGAGAGTTAGTATGCTTATTAATAGCGGAGTCAAAGGCATTCTTTGTTATAACTGTAGTGAGTAGAACAATGGTGATCTGTGCGGTAATATATTGATTTTCCATTTTTTAGTTGACGCGGAATAGATTTGGAATTGAGTCACAATTAGTCACTCCAACAAACACAATATTCCGTATTTGAATATTCTGTTGTGTACCTCAATCAAATAAGAGTGTAATGAAAAACCGCAAACAACACACTTGAAAAACAGATTAGTAATTCTCGTACCTATTTCAAATTTATGACAGCGTGAAAATTCATTAGCACATTTTTTCATTTGGTGGGATGGATGATGTAATTATGGAAAATTATCGCTATTATTGTTTACTCTATATCAGCTCGGTATCGTACGTAAATAATCCTATGGCTCTACCCTGATTTTTTCACTTAAACTTCACATTACTGATTCCTTCCTTAGCAAACTAACAATAGTTGCGCTTATGTGCTTTAGAATCGAAGTTCGATTTTTTATTTTCGTTAACTGGTGTTGTAATCATTTTCCAACAACATAACACGTGACGTATATCCCATTGATATTTAGAGTATCTATGCCATTTAATTTAATTATCAACTTTTGCAGGAAAGTAAGGAAACCTGTCAGTCTTCAAGAAAAGTTTTGCATTGTGTAACTCGTACGCTATTGTTAACCAAGAACTGGTACTTGATATACGAAAATTTACTTGATTCAAAGGCAATACAATAATTTCGTTAATGTAAAACTTTATTAAAATCAATGGCAACGAAGTTGCTGCTACCGCTATTAATATTTTCATAGTTTGACAATCTGGACACGTTTTATAAAATACCTTGGCGTTTTATAAAAAAAAAAACATTTTATAATCTAGGTAAAACATAAATACCATTTATTTTTAAAATTAAAAAAAAGTACATTTATAATCAAAATAAACAGATAGAAAACATATATATTAAATTATCATACATAGGCAAAATATCCAACAAAATAGCAAACATTCTGAAAAACTCTAATAATAATTATAAATTTGCATTTAAAACACAAAATAATTTAGGAAAACATATAAGAAATGTTAAAGAAAAAACAGATATTTTAACAAAATCAGGAGTATATAAATTAAATTGTGAAAATTGTGATGCTGTGTACATAGGCCAATCAGGAAGAAATTTCAATATATGGGTGAATGAACATAAAAAATAATATAAAAATAAAAAAACAGACTCAACATTTGCAAATCATTTATTAGAAGAAAATCATACAAGTAATTTTAATCCAAAAATTTTACATTTAGAAACCAAAGGACCAAGATTAGATTTTCTAGAAGCCGTCGAAATTGAAAAAGCCATAAAAGATAAAGAAAATATAATAAATGAACAGACAAACATTATAAAATTTATGTTAAAATATATTTTTTTTTTGTTACTAAGTTACTACAAAATATCTATACAAAAAATCAAGTCTGTAAACACCGTAAAAACATTTACTGACATATGTTTATATTTGTCATTATAGATATACATATTTATACAATTTATAAGTTTATATACATTGGATCTGAAGATGCTATTGTAGTAGCGAAACTAGTTATCAGTAAATAAATTTTGTGAAACTAAAAACCAAGTATTTCAATATATAATAATAAAAAAAAGTATTGTATGGTTCCGAAATCAAGCTTTTCGGCTCACAATCTTATACCTTTTTCCCCGTGTTAATTTTTTTTATAATACATATAGGAAATTCTCTAGAATTCTGGCTAAATATTTTGCAAACTAGGACACCGCAGAACGCACACATATTCCTCTGAAATCAAACTTGTTGTGCATAAACGGCGAAATTTAAATTCATGTGTGGTCGAGTAAAAAGTAAAGATTTATGTAATCATCCACATACTGCATATGACAGTATTGAGTATCGCATAAATTTTAACGAACTTTAAAATTGACAAAAAAATTGTGCTAGCAGCGGACAGAAAATTCAAAATAATTACGACCAAGAGCCAATAAAAGTTAGCTAATAAATATCAAATATTCATGCATAACATTTTAGCAAAAATATTGGAAAATAGATTTATGTATTATAAAAATAAATAAATAAATAAATAAATAAATAAATAAATAAATAAATAAATAAATAAATAAATAAATAAATAAATAAAAAATATATGGTAGAAAGAAATATGAGCACAGGAGAAATTGTTTTTCGCAAAGAACAAAACAAGTAACGGGGAAATGAGCTCTAGTAGACCATGCTATAGAAAACAATCACGAGTTTAAATTTAATGTAACAAAAATACTTGACAGGGAAAAAAATCTTAATAAACGGTTGATACTAGAAATGCTACACGTACAGCAGGATAAAAATAATGTTAATTTCAGGACTGATACTACGTATATTAGTAAAATATACACCAACGTCTTAAAACAGCTTAAAAAATAAGGATAAAAATTAATCATAAAATACATTTTTCTAATCCTTAAAAAATTTTTTTTTTTATAAAAAACAAATTGCACTGAAATAAATTTAAAATATTTTACTTAATTAAACAATAAAAAACCTTGACTTTAGTAAGTGTCTTAACTTGCTAATACTTTACTTAAGTAGTTCCATGGGTGTGGTTCACGTAGAACATCTGTTCTTAGTTTTTTTTATAAAAGTTTTATACATATATATTTTTTTTTATCTTTTGACGAAATCCATGTGCTTTATGTTGCACTTACGTTTTCATTTTTTTGCCATGTATCTAAAATTTTCTTAATTCTCATGTAAGTAATTTTTAATTTTTGTTATTTATGATTATTACAATGTTTTGTAAATACTGTTCAGCTCCTGAGGAAGGCTCATGTAAAGCTCGAAACCGGTCGACCCGAGAATTTAAATAAAATTTTGTGACTGCAATCCAGAAATTTTTATTACCTCAAAAAATATATGATCATGGTATATTATCCATTGCTGGGTGTGTCATCCTGCTTTGTATACAGATATTGGTAATGAATGATGAAATATTTGTACATTGCGGGCACTGGACACTCATGGAGAATGTACCACAGGGGTAATTTTTGTGCTATTTAAAATTCGTAATAATTTGTGGCGGCGGGCGGGATCGAACCAGGCTCCCCAGATTCACGACCAGACACTCCGGCTCACGGCCACGAGACCCCATATAAATATCGCTAACTTTTGTAAAATATTACGAGTTTACTTTTATAATAAAAGAGGTTTTATGGGGCACGCTCCTTAAAAGTATATAATGTAAAAGCGCTCTTCATAAAAGCGCTTTTATTATAAAAATGCTCTCGTAATGCGGGCCAAAATCTTTTAATAAAAAATCTGATGTGGCCAACACAAAACCTCCCGCTATTTAATTTTTATTAATTTAAATACATACCTACGTATTTACTAACGCTGCAAACTGTTCCATTGCAGAAAACTATTGCTTTATTTACTATTTTCTTTTTAAAATGTCACTATTATTAATTTGAAGTGATTAGTTTTTTGACAGTGACAGTTACTGTCAATTACATTCATTTGAAATATGAACTGTGTAACAAAGGAATTGTGTTTTTCTTAAGCTTCGGGACTTGTAAAAAAAAATATTTTTATATTTATCTGTAAAGTATATAGAAAAAGTATTAATGTATTCCTATAGAAAATTCAATAATCTTTAATTTTCATAACGACAAAATCCAAAAAAATGGCATTTAATGGTATTTTTTGAAGAAAAACCATTATGAGCTTTAGGTAAAGTGCCATTTCTGGTTATCCCATTTACACCAAAATCTAATGGCTTCTTTTTATATTGGAATAGGGTATAAATACAAGGTTTCAGAATTTTCTGAATGATAGTATTTGAGTTAGAGCGAAGACAAAATCCCTACACATACATACACACACACATACACACACACACACATACACACATACAGACATCATCGTGAAAATGTTAAATTTGGATTCTAGGGACTTTAAAACGTGGTCATTTACTAAAATCTCGATAAGTGATTTTTAGCACGATCCCTATACCTCCCTTACCAAGGGTAGCGGGAGGTAAAAAATGGGAACCCAAATCATATTCGATTCATATGAAATATGTGATAATTCTGTTTTGTTATTATTTGATAATATTCATAACAAATTTTGCAAAGCAAGATATATGTATCTACATTTAAAAAATGTGTGAAATATAATACGCTCCATTTAAAATTTCAATTTTACGACCGTACTCTCACTCTCCGAAACCGGTAGTGATCGTAAACTTCTTGATACGCTCAATTAAATTGGCAAAGTTATTTATAGCTTACATTGATTATGATAATCTATATAAATAAAAAGTATTATAAAACAGACAATAAATATTGTACATGCACAACCATAAACTTTATTGTTATTGGAGAAAAATATTAAGTAGTAGGAATCATTTTATTTTAAGAAAAACAACAGTCTAAAAACTAATACAAATTTTTTAATTCAAAACGAATGGCTTTATGAAATATATGATACACAAAAAAACAAATAGTACAGTTATTTTATACCCCATAAAATGAATAAAATATTGAAAGTTTTCAAAATTTTATCAGAAAAAAGTCTCCGTACGATAATCAAAACATTGAAACTATACACCATTTATTTTTAAAAACAAATTTAATATTTTGTTAGGTTTCCCTTGGCTTTTATGACAGCAACTAAGCTACGAGCCATTGAATTTACCAAATTTTTGGTTACCGATGGCGCTATATTCTTCTTGATTCTTCTTTAGTTTTAATGGTTATTATATTCTTGTTTCTTTCAAGTATCTCTCGCACTTGCTCATGTTTAAGTTTGGTGACTGTGGGGAATGATGGAGTTTTTTGACATTATACAATAGTCTTTCTTTTGCAAGACGCGAAATATTTTTCAGAGCTTCGTTATGTATGAAATTAAAATTGTGTTCTAAGTTAAAATTTTAAAATGAAAAAATATTTTTAATATTTTTTTACATATTCAAACATTTAAATTTACCGCGATAAAAACAGTTCAACATAGTTATTTTATTTAAATATTAATTCTGTCTGTTGTCTGTTCATTCATTTGTTTCTCTGGTTTATTCTTGCATTAATGTATTCGTACGCGTGGTATAGCGTCAGTCCTCAGTTCCCAATGTTTTTGTGACGTGAAATGAGTGTTTTTGTTGCTATTTACGAACAATTTGAACGTTTTATTTATTATTATATACTTTATTAAGTGTTTTATGTGTTATTTATACTATATTTGTTTATTTAATAGTGAAATGTGGTTATGATCCGTGATCCATAGATTGCAGTCCAAGGAAAGAAGCAAAGGCGGACTTTGTAAAGGTTAGATATTGTATTTTGTTTTCAAATTTGTTTATTATAAATATTTTCATAACAATAACAATATTTCCATAGCTTATTTCATTTAAAACTATATATTTTTAATGCAACAAAAGGTTAGGTTAGGTTACATTGACACAAAAATACGTAGCAGTAGGTATACGATAATAGTTTAATGAATATTTGGAGAGTCTATAATATATTTTGTTTTAATTCAGAATTAAAAACATTATTTGGTATATTAAACATAAATAATAGACAAACATACAATTATTTTATTTACTTGTAATTATTAAAAGTATTCATAATTTTATTACAACAAAATTCCGAACGATAATAAAAACATTAAAATTATAAACCAGGTTTTTTGAATGACAAACAAATAAAAATAGTTTAAAATGAAAGCCGCAATTTTCGAATTATAATATACGGTTCGTTTCCAACTCGGGTTCAATTGAAAAATATGTCTGAGGTTCGGTTCTGGGTTTGGGTTCGGTAAAAATGTTACGGTTAGGTTCCGGTTTTGGTTCGGTTCAGGTTCGGGTTCGATGCCCTGATATATATATATATATATATATATATATATATATATATATATATATATATATTAATAATATTTAATAATGAAAATATTACTTTTAAAAAGTCCATCATAATAGTAAGCTCCCAAAATGTAGGGACCCCAAGCGACAAGCGACCATTTTATGGTAAAACAGTCTCTGAGTAAATAAATATTTATTTCTCAATGTTATGAGACCTCGGTTATTAATCGGTTTCGAAACCAAGCAAACAAAATCATTTGAACTGTAATGGTAGAAGGCATGACAATTTATTTCAATTTTCATTTATCATTTATCATTTTAAGGCTTTAATCCTGCTTTACAATACATTATTCAATTAATTTAATTCTACATGTAAATAAATAATGCATACACTTTGTTCATACATTTGCTACTTATAAATATTAATTATTTCTGTAGGTAGCTACTATGCAGTTTAATATATCGTTAAATATTCATTCGATAAATTCCCTGAGTAGGGGACGAACCTATGCTATGCGAAATGACAACGCTAATACTGGCTCATTATCTTGGTCGGTACCTAGTACATTAGGGTAGGTTATCCGAACCCTTCGAAATAGCTTTACAGAGAATTCACTCCCACAAAATTGTTCCTACAAAATCTGCCCGATAAAATATCTTGTACGGAATTTGTCAAGTAATTAAATACTTGTACTCTTATGAAAATGAAGTAAAATAAAAAGAAAACTTAAGTTATTTATAGTGAATATATCTAGGAGAAATTAGATTACGTTACCTTGACAAAATAATTACAAAATACTTAAATGAAATATTACATGAATTTCTATATTGTAACTAAAAAAACAATAGCAAATGTTAAACCCGTTTATGACCTCCACAGGAATTTGAACCCAAGTTTGATATGATACATCAGGTACACGACAAAATATTTCCTCAAACAAAGAAGGTACAATGGGGGATTACGGCTCAATCGAATTAAAGGAAAATAGTAAAAAATTACGAATGTATATGCTGAATAACGAATATTAATAAAAAAATTAAATGGTATAATTGAGATGTTTCGGAAATAAAGGGTTTTTGTTATAGCGCTTCGACACTAATATGAAAATATTTTGATTGGCGATCGAGAAACCGCCTATACAACCATTACAAATAGCGTGTTAGGGGGTGGGGATTACTACCAATGGAAGTTAAGAAATTCAAATTCGAAAGGAGGGGCTAACATTCCTGTACTACAGTTTCCAAACAGTTTTTATTTTAACATAAATTTCTTGCATTAAATTTAATAATTTAAAAACACCTGTAATTATAAAGTATGTAGACTTATACAGTGTTATAATATTCATTTATTTTTATGTAAATATAACTTAAAATAGCATATATTTCAAGAACATTTAGGTCCATGATGAAAACAGTTTGATATAAAAACACATAAATGTGACGTCACGTCAATCTTTTCAAAATTCGGGAGACCATAACTCGCTTATTAATAGGAATTTTTTCACCGGATTTTCATCAATAGTCTTAGTTTTCCTAATATTTTCAGATGAAATTATAAAAAAAAAAATGGTGTAATCCCCCATTGTGTGGTAAACTGATAATGCACTAAAGTTACATTATTTTGAATATTCAATATATAGTTTAATTTTTTATGAAATTATATATGCCGGCAGTACGGCAGTGTAGTTAGATTGTCAGCTTTTTAAATTTTCTTGGTCGGTAATGACGTAAATTTAAAAATTGTGACATTACAAAATTTAGAATTTTGGTCTCTAAAATCGTGTGTAAATCACATGATAAAATTTTACGGCACACATAACATTAAAAACAAATTCCATGTTAAACACCTCTCAGATTGTGTTCATTCTGTATACAGAGAATTTATTTTAAATGCAACATTATGGTTCATCACTTCCATGGTTACTCACTATTGTCAAAAAATGACAGCAATGTATTATTTGTCCATTTTAAAATGCAACATTATAAATAGCATTGCAGCACAGGAGATACCTCCAGAACACATCACAAATGGTGTCAATTCTTATTACGACCGACTAGAATGTTGCCTCAGTGTGAATGGGGGTATTTTTTTTTTAACATTTATTATATGAAAGTTATGAATTTTTGTAAGCTAAAGTTTGTTGAGATGCGTAACATTAATGTTTTGATTTTTTGTTAATCGCATGTAGGCCAATTTATTGGAAATTAGTTTTGATAATACAAAACTACAAATTTGTAACAGGGGGGAGGGGGGTAAGAAGATTTTGTTCTACTCTTTGTTCTCTAATTTATCTTACCCCAACGATGACACTTTTTCTCTTTACCGAACGGTGACTTTATCTAACTGGTGGACACTTCACCGAACGACTACTGCTTTATTGAGGAGGAACACGCTCTTACGCTCACACTATCACTAAACACTTGATGATAGATGACGAACACATCTTAAATGGATGGCACGCACAATATTTGAAGCTACTAAACTTTATTTACACATATTTTTACATTAAACTAACTTATAATTATTGATTACTCTAAACTAATTATACAAACTATTACATTATTATATTGTACGAGTATTGGCGTAAAACGCCCAAAAACTAAACACAGACTACATGTCTCACCTGACTCGTTTCAATTTTAAAACGCGACTGCCTTAAAACAAAGGGTTATCTCTTCAGACGTATACCTAATGAAGGGTGCGAGGGTGTAGCATCCATAGCAAAATAACAAGACTTCACGTAGTCTAGCCAATAACATATACAGTTAATTGTCAAAACAATAAATGTCTACGCGGTTGACATCTAGACTAAACAGAGATATGAGAGAATAATGATTATTATTTCTAAACAGAATTTTGACTTACAAAGATAACAGAATTAAAATGTTGATATTGAAACTATAATTTAGAAGAGTTTATATTAAAGTTATTACTTGTTATTTCACTATTCTCACCTTGTTACAAATTTTGTATGTTGCATTTTAAAATGGACAAATATTACATTGCTGTCATTTTTTGACAATAGTGAGTAACCATGGAAATGATTGACCATATGTTGCATGTTAAAATAAATTCCCTGTATGTAAATATGGACACCCGGTTTATATATATATATACATATGTAGCCTGTATTTATTTATAATTATATTTAGTATTTAATGAAACGTTTTCATTATTTTTGTTTAATTTTAATTAATATGTATTTATTATTGGATTTGTAATTAAAGTTAATTTTGATGAGCTGTATAATTTTTTGGTTGTTCGAAACTTGATCAAATCCATATTATCACATGACTAAATGAATATTCAGAATATAAAGTTAATGTGTACAGCCCTTTTATGTAGGTATAAAACAAACTGCATCCAATTTGGAACAGTTGTTTGTAACGTTGGTAATGCTAGTAATAACTTATAATTCCGTCTGTTCTTGAGATAAATGATTCGTGTCTACATCAAAATGCCATGAAACTCCTACGTATAATTTCAGAAGAGTGTGCTATAATGTTGACGTAGAGTTGATATTTTCGTTCGGCGAACGGGCATGTGAAACAAACATTATGTAAATGAATCTAAAGAAAGGTATTAAATATTATTTAATGTGAATCACCTCTCTCACTTAATACAAAAAGGCATTGTCATTACGTCAGAAATTAATAATGAGAAAAATATTGAATTATGAAATTTACATCACAAGCAGTGATCATTAGGTATAATAAATCAAGTTACCTGTCTACCATTTGTTTAAATATTATTAGTACCTAATTCAAATTTCAGTTCTGAAATATATCATTTATCTTTTTTGTCACAGTAATAATGACCTTTCGTATTTGAAAAATATCTCGGATATCATTGTGTGGCATTTCGTTTAGAAATGCCATTTGCTTTAAAATTCTGTTCGTTTCACTTCATCCGTAATTTTATCCTCGGCCACCTCAAATAGAGTCAGATCAGAATTAATGTTCCTTCGATATTCCTCATAGAATATAAAACAACGAATACGGTAGGAACTTATATTGTGAATCGAATAACCTACTTTCTATCTAGGTAATCTTATTTAGGTACGTCCTATGTCGTGTTATATTCTGTCTAAATTTCGTAATTATTTAGCACGTATACAAAATCATAGCTCTGTTCGATGAGAAGTGCTTGAAGTTCAGAGCAGAATAGTGCAGTGCAGTGTAGTGTACACTAGTTCAGTCTAATTCTTGTGGTTTCATAAAACACACTAGTGTATATTTGGGCAAGTTTGCTCAGCTGTGAGTAATAAAGCCAAGCGTAGCCAAAGGTGTAAAAGGTTAGGTTGTTTATAAACAGTCATATCATAAAGCTGCAAAGAAGTGACTGCAGAAATGTCTGTTTTAAAGAGCATAGTGTTTGAACTAATAAACTATTCTGACGAACATCAATCATCACTTGATTCTTCATCAGATTCAGAGACAGATATATTAATTAATTCTTTATATAACAAAACAAAGAGAATATACTATATCTGAATCCATTATATTAATTTCTCAATGTGTAAAATTTTAGGTTAATAAACAGATATGTAGATAGGATAGAATTAAAATGTCTACCGAATAACATTTTGCTACCCCCACTCCTAGTCTGCACTTTCTACACCACCTCGCGAGTCAGGTCAGAAACGTGAGCACTAGTTC
This sequence comes from Ophonus ardosiacus, assembly GCA_943142095.1. Classification (NCBI taxonomy): domain Eukaryota; kingdom Metazoa; phylum Arthropoda; class Insecta; order Coleoptera; family Carabidae; genus Ophonus; species Ophonus ardosiacus. The sequence continues at coordinate 41,425,938 of OW964833.1, read as the reverse complement.
TTAAAATTTTTGTCATCGAACAGCCTGCCAGAAGCTGACCGTTTCTCATAAAACATGTTAGTGTAAGAAAGTTAACACTAGGGCGGCCTAGTACATGTCATCGAACAAAGCTAATGTTTCCTGGTATCACATAAACAAAACTGTAAACAAAATAAAATGAAATATCTATGTGATTTTTTCAAATGATTTTATATAATTTTCACATAAATTAATATTGTGTAACATTTAACATAGGTAGGAATGTCGGTTAATATCTTAAGAGATACAAAGTCGGTTAAATTAGAGCAAAGTTGCCTCATTAATAGATCATTTTTTTGTTTTTCCCGAATTTTGCTTAGATCACTAGATAAACAAAAGAATTTAAATTTTGCTGATTTTAAATAATTTGTAAGGTGAAAAAATATGAAATTTAGGTTAGCATATTTTTCGGAAATTTTTTCATGCTCTTTTGAAACTTGATGCTCAATTTTATAATAAAAGCGCTTATATGGAACACATTCATAATATACATACTCTATAGAACCGCTTTTATTATAAAAGTTCATTCGTAGCACGGGTCATCATTTTTATATGGACGACGAATATTACATAATTTACATGTTTTTGGTGTCATTTTTTATCTTTCTATTGATACCACAACCATCGTTCTAAGTTAAAACGGGGGGCAACAATCTGCAAAAAACTGATTTCCCATGTTAAGCACCTATAGCCCGTTTTTTAAGTGATAGTCTGTATATTATGTGTTCAAATTTGAGGTTGCTTTTTGAATTACCTGCCATTATTATTATTATTATTATTATTATTATTATTATTATTATTATTTTATTGTTATTATTTCATAGATATATATGCAGTGACGCCGCGAGATCTTGCATTTTCGAGATCTTGTCTCGAATTTCTCGAATTTTACGAGACAAGAGTAATGCCCTCGAAATTTGCTCGAGACGTGAGTAGAAATTTGAGATCTCGATTGTACTATTTTTTATATTACGTAAATATTTATAATTAAAATATACAAAATGGCAAAATATTTGTCAGTATAAATAAATATTTCAATTGTCTCTTCATTCACATTAATATTTATTTATTAATTTTAGATTTATTGCGTTGTAGTATTCCCAACAACGGGTCATATAGAGTATCTATTTTTTACCTACAATTCGAACACTAGACTTAGTAAAATAATGTTTTAATCAGTGTTACCCGTTTATTAATTTCATGTTGCTTGTAATTTTAATTATTTACGATTTTTAATTATAAATTCGAGAAATTCTAGACTGTCGAGTCGAGATCGAGAGGAAGTAAGAAAAAATATGACGAGACGAGATGCAGAGAAATCTCGTCTCGAAAATTCGAGACGAGACGAGAGTAGATTGTTTTTCGCCATATCTCGTCTCGCGGCATCACTAGATATATGTCGTGTCTGTTGACATTTGAGTAGTAAAAACACAGTAAAAGCATTACATTGTTAAGTTATGAACAGATAAACGGTGTAACAATGTGGCAGCACAAGCGTTTACACATTTTGTAAGAGTTTACAGAGGACACTGTAATGAAAATAGTTAGTTTTTCATATTATAGCGTGTAAATATTAAGATGTCAACCATGAAGTATACAAAGATAATTAGAGGCAGGTATCACTAAAAATATGTTAAATATCACACGCTTGTGAATATAACTAATGAGAAAAATAACAACCGAGAAATCTCGAAACAATTTTCGAGAATCGAGATCTCGGCAAATATATTTCGTCTCGTAAAATATTTCTTACATTTCTATCTCGTCTCGAGACGAGAAATATGGAGTACGAGACGAGACGAGAATCGAGAAATATCTCGTCTCGACGAAATCACTAGCGAGCTGTATCGTTTCGTGCGAATCTCACGTTTTACATAATTTTGTGGACTGCTATAATATCGTCTTAATACTTTTCCAAGAAGTACCTATGAAATAAAACACAGTTCTGTATCTTTTAATATATATAATCTGTAACCCTTGTTGTACCTTTCGGTGTAAGGGTGCCGGGCGCACCGAGCCGCAGTGTGATAAATTTTTGTTGCTGAGCGTTCACCCATCCAACATATCGCTGCTGTGTAGCCTGCTCAGACTTGCCGATCACAAAGCTGACACTCTAACCACACTGCTGTACTGCCGGCGTATCTTTTAATAAAAAAGTAATAATTTCAGTGTTTACTCTAGCAACTCCAGTGTAACTTAACATTATGCGTTTTATTTACAATGTGCGTTATTTTACAATTTTAGTGTTGGTTTGTACGTCACCACTAGACCACTTACCAAATCAGTTTTACACAGCTAAAATTTCTTGAGTGTACCATTACATAAATGAATTCCTAACTTGCCAATAAATAATTAGAATAACAATGGCTACTTCTGACCTAGTTTCGCTAACCCATGAATAAAAATTTATTTTGGAAATAGCAGGACGAAAGATGTGTGGAGAACTGTATAAATATATAATCCCGGGGTATTATAAATACGGTAGGAAACATATTCTAGGTAACTTGTACAATTCCCAAAAACGCTGTATTACATTGTAAGGTTTTGTTAAAATGTTAATATTGACTCACCCTTTTATTTTAACAAATTGTACGTTTGTGTCTTTTGTTAAAACGGTTGCTGTTGTAATACAGAACAAAAAATAAAAATGTCTCTTTGAATGGGTGCGTGTCATAAAAAGAAGAAAATGTGCCTTCATTGTAATAATATAATATTATATATAATCAGTTAAATGATATAAAAGCTGACGCATTTGCAGGTCATTTTAGATATTTATTTATTTATTTATTTTTTATCAGATATGCACGCCGCGGGAGACAGTAATAAAATGCTAATATGAAAATAATATGAATTTCCCTCTTTTGAGTTAATTATTATTGTTACTTTGTTTTAAACAGAATTTGATTAGTATTATTTGAAGAAAATATTGTTCATATCACACAATAGAACCATAAATTTCTTTCTTATGTTACTATTTATACAAAAACTCATTTATTCTTACATATTATATTTAAAAATAAACAAATTTTAGTATGTACAAGTATTTGTTATCTATAATTTATAGTACTGTCCAAAACTAAGGGAATACATTTTTCCGTTTGTTTTAACCGACCTCCTAGCTCTTGTAGTTTTCGAGATTGCAATAGTGGACAAAAAAAAATGAGCATCCTATACAGGGTGTTTCAAAACATGTGTCGAAAATTAAAGGGTGGGATTGGTTGGCTAATTATAAGAAAAAAAAAAATCCTATTAACATGGTTCCGCAAATGCACCGTTTTCGAGATACAGAGTGTAAAAAAAATATTATGAAAAGCATGAAAAAAAGTAGCAACATGATCACAGAACTTTTATTTTACAAAACTAAGCAATACCATAAAAAACAAGAAAAATCACAAAAATTGTTGAAAATGACCTTTTCCTACGGTAACGCAGGCTTCCAACAAATGTTTTTATCAACAACAAAACATGTTGCTACTTTTTTTCATGTTTTCCATCATAAAATGCCGTATTTCTCTAAAACGGTTTACGTTAGAGCTTTTGACTAGGAGTACCTTTTTTGTGTAGAAAATATTGGTGGTTCACAATGTGCTTTCAGAATGCCAATTTCCCAAGTGTCATAGAAATTAGGGCCATAAAAACCTCACGCAACCCTAAAATCTCCGTCAATGGCACAAGAAAAAAATTGAATAAGCGCTTAAAAAGTAGCTAATATTAATGCTAAGATGTGTACAAAAGCTGAGTTTTGTATCTCAAACGGTTCCTGAGATATCGTCAAAAAATAAAAAAAAATATTTTTTTTTATACCCTTTATCTCGAAAACGGTGCGTTTGCGGAACCATGTTAATGGGAACTTTTTTTCTTATAATTAGCCAACCAATCCCACCATTTATTTTCCGACACATGTTTTGAAACATGTGAGAATATAAGAGAAACAATTAGATTTTTACAAATCAGTAGGTGTGTTCATATTTTATGATAGTACTGTGTATTATGTATATTGTATTCTATTTTTTCAGAACATGGGAAATTCAATGCTAAAATTTTTATTTGGCAATATCTCTTTACCGATTAATTTTAAAACAAAAGTGTAATGAAAAAAATGTTAGTAGGTAAAGAGATATTTTATATTTAAGAGATATTGTCAAATCAAAATTTTAACATTGAATTTGTTCGGAAAAAAAGAGACACTCGGTATATTTTGTATGCACTATCAACATAATCAACTACATTTTAATCGAATATATTATACAGTATTTCTTGTTACTTCAAGATATATTACGAATCTAATAATTCAAATATAGTTTCTAGTAAGCCTTTCATATTGTGCTGTGCAACTTGTAAATCCATTGCTCTTAAATGTGTATGCGCAAAAAAATATGTGAAAGGAATAATTATTTATACAGAAGTAATTCCTAAGATTGTAGAGTCCTGTTATAACTATAATATGTAGTAGGAAGAGTAAGTCTCACAAAGCGTGATAGACACACACGGTTTATCTCTAAAATTTAGAAAAGTTTCCCTTAAGATGATATCTGATATTCCCTATATTTTATTTTGTTTATTTTGAAGAAGCTTTTGTTCGGGTGAAGTTATTTTTGCTAAAACTGTTTTCCGAGGAAGTAATTTTAACTTTGCTTTTAGATTATGCTAGGTGTTATCTGTATGAAGTTTTATATTAATTTGATTATATTTCAAGCTTTTATTAGAAAATATAACGCTTGTTCTGTGATTAAATTTAGAAATATATTTCTGAGGTTTTAGGGCACAATGAGATATGTCAATTTCAGCGAATGTATAAACATAATTTTGAAAATATTAACTTGTTTTCTAGTTCTTTGTTCTATTCTGAATACTTGTACAAAATCTTCTAATATTTCTTTAAATAATTTAGTTACAGTGTGGAACAGAAATATGAACGTTATTTAATTTTTATTGATAAAAGTAGAATCATAATTCTTCGGGGTAACGTTATATATTTAAATTAAACTATTCTACTTGAATAGGTTTATTCAGTTTGTCAAAATATTAGAAAATTTAGAATATACAATATACTTTACGACATAAGAAATGAGTACTTCAGAGAAGCAGTTTTATATTTTATTTCTTTTTCATACTTCATTCTTTCTGTATGAGTACTTTATGTTAGATATGAAATGTTCAAAGCTCACTATTACAAAGAGAAACTTATAAGGTAAATAGAAAAATATTGAGATATATTACTGCGTTTGTAGGTACTTCATTAGTTTAATAATAATAAAAAAGAAACTAAATACAGTCAAACCCTATATATGATATTACGTTGATTTGTTTTGATTTGAAAAAAATTTTTAATTTGTTTTTGATTGTAATTAATTATACAATTTTCTATTAAATTTCGGCTGCATAAATTAACCACAGGTTAACTGCATTTTTCGGGAAAAACAAACACGTCTTTAGTATGGGCTAGTAATGGGGCAATTTTACCATAATTTGATCGACTTCGTACTCCTTAAGATAATTTATTATTATTATATTTATTCTTGCCTAACCAGTTTAGAATCTACATAAATATATAATTTACAATAAATAAATTGTGGTACTACATCATAAATTAAACCCCCGTTTCTCAATAACTTCCTTCAGCCAATTTTGCCCCGACCCTATATCGTCTAACAGAACCGTTTCTTTTCTTCTTTCTCTCGTAACTTCTCTGCACGAAATCCTTAAATGCCTGATAGTTTCCTCTTCTCTCCCGCATAGCCTGCAACTCCTCTCATCACTTGATAACCAGTATTTATTGTTCCTATCTTCATTACCACATCTGCTTATTACTATTGGTTCTTCGTTTTCGTTTGCTATGTGATTTTTAAGTTCCACATTTAGAAGCTGGTGATCGGATTCGACAGCATTTAAGATTTTCATATTCTTTATCTTCCCCCAACTTTCCTGATTTACAATTACATAATCAATTACTGTCTTTTCTCCTCTTTTACCTATACAGTGTGTCCCATTTAGAGGTGCCACCATTGGGATCTCGAGAACTATAAGAGTTACGATGTCGGTTAAATGGAACTTTTTGTGCGCCTGAGAGAGGCCATCTCAGATATGCTTTTGTTTTTCCAAATATTCTCATAGGGCACTAGATAATGATGAAAAACTGAATATTGTTGATTTTTTCTATTTCAAATAACTTCCAAACTATTAGTAATTGAGAAAAACTTTTCAAATATAAAAAAAGATATTTTTAATAACTAACCAGTGGCGTACGAAATAAATTTTTATATCTGTAAATTTTCGAGATATAACACAAACTTATATTTTTTTAAATGGAACCCATATCTGATTTTAGTCTCAAAAAAATCATTATTTGTTTCTCTTTTCAACGATGTAAGGGTTATTATGTTTTATATTTGTTTTGGCTTCAAAATTATTATTTTTTCCTTATTTTGTATTAAATTTATAATTATTTTGAAAATATTGGTAGATTTCTATTTAAAAATACTAATTGTATTTAAATAATTTATTTCGTTAGAAAATTTTGCTCAAAACTCGTATCATAATATAATAATAATATTTTGTATCTGGTCGCCTTGGCACATTATAGTGTAATTTGTAATTATGAGTCTAGAATGAAAATATTAAGTAATAAAGGCATAAAACAAATGAATTCGATCAAATACAAAATAATTAATAAAAATAATAATGTTTTTTTGGAAAATAATAAGAAAGTGCAGGAAAATAAGGAGAAAAATTAAATTTTAGGAGCAAAACAAATATAAAACATAATAACCCTTACATCATTGAAAAGAGAAAAAAATAATTATTTTCTTGAGACTAAAATCAGATATGGGTTCCATTTAAAAACATATAAGTTTGTGTTATATCTCTAAAATTTACGGGTATAAAAATTTATGTCGTACACCACTGGTTAGTTAATAAAAATATCTATCTTTTGTATATGAAACGTTTTTCTCAATTACTAACAGTTTAGAAGTTATTTGAAAAAGAAAAAATCAACAATATTCAGTTTTTCGTCATTATCTAGTGCGCTATGAGAATTTTTGGAAAAACAAAAGCACATCTGAGATGGCCTCCCAAAGGCGCACAAAAAGTTCCATTTAACCGACATCGTATCTCTTATAGTTCTCGAGATCCCAATGGTGGCACCTCTAAATGGGACACACTGTATATGTAAAGTCTCCTTCTTCGTCACCTTCTATGTTACCATTTAAAACTATCCAGTCTCTGTCTTCACATTCTTGTATTAAGATTTTTCCGTCTTTATTTTCTGTTTCATCCCTTGTGCTTTTTGTTTCTTTTTTTTTGTTTCCAGATTCCATAAACCACCCCTTTCCCCTATTCTGGCATTAAAATCTCCGCCAATTACTAGATTACTTTCTTCCGTATCTTTTACCCTGTCTCTATTTTCTGCAAGTATTTCGTTCGTCTTATTGTTATTATACACTGTCAAAATTCTCCACTTTTCCTTATTAACTTTTATTTTTCTCTTCGTAATATTTTCCTTGAAGACTTCCGTTTATATTTCTTCAATATGCTTTCTAATTCCAGATAATAGCATTCATTGCTCATCCTTTTTTTACTCCTTAAGATAACCGAGATGCCACTGGTGAAATGGTGAGGGGGTCGAAAAATGGGCAACCTGTATAATCACATGGTTATGCTATTCAATTAATTGTTATAATGTATTCATAATAAAAAAAAAACAACCCCGCTTAACAATGATTCGAGCCCAACGTTGCATGTATTCCCGCGTTACGCGAGGTTTGAATGTATCTAGAAAGTTTACAACATTATTTACCGGATATGACATACATAAAGTTTTTGCTTAGTACGTGAAAGGAAATGAATTTTAGTTTTAACTTTACATTAAATCTAATGAAGTGATTTTAGTTTTAAGTTTTAAATAAAGTGCCCGTCGAAACACTTAACGGTTTCCATTCTCATGAAATTACGCTCATAGTTTTCGTTAATTTTAATAATGAAATGACATTAATGAAGTCGTGAGTTATATTTCCTTACTTTGGTTGCAAAAATGTTAGAAATATTAGATTAACATTCAAGCCACTCCAATTTATTCACATTTGAAATTTTAACATAGTTTTCAGAAAGCGGAAATGGAAAAATTTTCAGGACAGTCTTAATTTAACAAATTTTAACTTCAAAGAAAATTAGTGTAAATTTTCATAAAAGAAATTGTATTCCAAAAGTGGAAAACTTTACACAGACTTTCAAGACTCAATAATGTATTTCTCGAAAATTTTGGGGACAAAATTATACCCAATCTTTCCGTTCTAATTAATAAGAGATTACGATCCAGCAAGTTGTGCAGATCTGTTGTCTCTATTCTGTACACGGTAATATCAGGAGAAAATTAATGTAGAATAAAAGGAAATATTTCAAACGGTAATAAGTTACATTTATACTTATAAAATTTTAAAATAAAAATGCGACAAGACACGGTTACAAAGGTAGAAAATTAATTAAAATGAATTATACAGGGTGTTAAGGAATACGTGTTACAAATTTATAGGGTATACAGGGTATGCTAAGTAGTCTAACTTCTAATAAACTCATATCCGGAGATGCACCGTTTTGAAATTTTGAACTATGGCGTAATTGGTCAGTTTTAAGGGGCTCTATTACCTACTTATATAACTTAATAAAATTTTGTGTAACAAATCAAGAATATTTTTTTTCATTACCTTCCGTCACCTTTAGGTAAGGGAGGTATTGTCTTTGGTCAAAAAATTCGGTGGTGAGTTTTTAATGAATAGGCACGTTTTAAGGTTCCTGCAATACGATTTTACTGGTTTTACGATGATGTCTGTATGTGTGTGTGTGTGTGTGTCCGTGTGTGTGTGTGTGTGTCTGTGTGTGTGTGTGTCCGTGTGCGTGTGTGTGTGTGACAAATTTTTCTCCGACGATAACTCCAAAACTACAATTCTAAAAATTATGATTCTTTCGTATTCCTCTTCCTTACAACCCTATAAAGAGCTGATTAGATTTTGGTTATAATTGGTCAACCGGAAGTGCCCTTATTTGAAGTTCTTAACAGTTTTTCTTGAAAAATCGCAGTTAAATATCATTTTCGACATTTTATGTGATTATCAATAGAAAGAATATCTTATTCTCTATACGGTTCGATTATACATTTTCCTTCATATTCAATAGATATAGAGTTATAGAGAGATTAAGAGAGATTAACTTTCGAAAATCAGTCAGCTTTGCAAAAATTATGAAAACAACAGATATATTCAAAAAAATCTAATTGACAGATGTCAGTGGCAAGTGCAAAACCAAAGTGGAAAGTATATGATCTGAAAGTGATATAAGTGACAGAGTGTCCCTCGCCAGTGACTTGCATTTGCGGCCTCGCCTCAAGATAGGAACTTATAATGCCAGAAGTACGAGAAAGGCAAAAGAGAAGATGGAAGGACTGTATAGCAGAAGATTTGAGAGAGGAAGAACTGTGTCACGAAGGTGCTTTGGACAGGAATGAGTAGAAGAGAAGAGTAAGAAACAGCGACTTCTAATAAAATAGGGAAGAGTTGAAGCAGGAGGTAGTGTTAAGTGGAATACATAATGTACGTTCTTATTCGTATTAAAATTTTATTAGATTTTATAATCTTTTCAAAGGAACTTTCAGTATGGATATGTAAAAAATAGTGTGTTCTTGTTACAATTATACAGGATATATAGAATCTTTTTCAAGGAACTTTTGGTATAGGATATGTACAAAATACATCGAATTGACGGAAGGTTTTGTGCTGGCCACAACAGATTTTTTACTTATAGAAAGCATGGTACACAAAAATTATTACCAGATTTATAAACGACGGGGTTAGTTCTACCATCGGTTAAGCGTTGTACGTTGTTCATCCGTTAATGGTTACAGTCCAAAATGTGACTCAAATAAATATACAGTGTGTCCCAAAAAGTTTTATACAAATGGAGAAAAAGTTTATCTTACATTTCACAAAAAAAAATTCTTGATAAAAAGCTCTGCATGACTTGTAGATCCATAATCAAGTACAAAATTTTTAAAATATTAGCCGCAATACAGGGAAAATCAAAATTATGATTTGGAGTGCCTGATTTTGTGTTATTCATCCTTATTAAATACGTTCTGGATAGAGTGCTTTGGAATGTCTAATAACTGTCAACAAATGTCAAATGTTACATCAGTGTGTGTTTTCAATAATTAGAAATGCCAGTAAAATTGAGTATTAAAGATAAAATTGAATTTGTTCTCTTTGTTGGAGAAAATTATAAAAAAACGTAACTATACTTTTGGTTTTCATCAATTGAAACTAAAAATTATTTTTTCAATTATCAAAGTAACGATACAATTTTTTTATGAGATTAAATATAATGATTCACTTGATTAGGGATGTCACGGAATAAACTACCTGAATTAACACCTATATCATATCTAGTCTAGCTAGACTGTAGACATTTGAACCACAATTTTTTAAAAAAGAATTTATTTGATAACTTTGTAACATTCTTTTTCACTTTCACTTTTAGCCATATTATTTGTTTCTTTTAAACTACCTCCACTTTTTCTTTCAAGAAACGCCCGGACCTTTTCGGCGGTTATTGCAATAAAATTTGTACGGCTGAGTGAGTTTTGTGACCTGTTGTAGGCCTGACAGCCCGGATTCAAATCCAATAGACGTTATGCTTGTAAATTATTTCCAATTTTAGTAAAGCACAAAAGTGGTGCAATCTTCGCGAGAGTGCCCGTTTAATGGTACAGATTAATATAATCTGGTATGTGACCATAATGGAATTTCAAAATATGCCATAAAATTAACCACTATAGCTTCTCATGATAATAATAAAAACTAAACATTAGTTTATAATAATATTGTTATTAGCAATTTAGTGTTTTGGGGAAGGGATATGAAACGTCATTGTGACAGGGCCAAAAGTTTCTATATTAATTTATTGATAAAATAATTGGTGCCTATTATAAAGAAAAAAAAATACAAATTTTTTAATACCAAACACCTTACATTTCTGTTTCATATTAAGCCAGAAAATAAATTTAAAAATTAGTACAATTAACAAAAAATATCATTAGCCATGAAACTGACAGTAATAATAGTTTAATAATAATAATAGTTTATTGCCCAACAGTTAAGACCATTTACAGGACAATACATAATATAAATAATGAATACATTTAGCATACGTATATGCATATCAAACAAAAAAGACAAAAATTACAGAAATATGTCTTCATATTGGTTGTTCGCATTGTGAGACATTATTGTTACGGGGGCACGCTGGAGTACATCAGAACGAGATGAAGGAAGTTGGAATGTCCTAGAAAATCTAGCTGCCTGACGTGGAACGTGGATCTGGACGCGACCCAGGAGGTACAGTAACAGAACATTGTCATTTTTTACTAACATGATAATGGATAATTAAAGATTAAAGTTATTAATTTACTAATACAAAATAACACAAAATAAAGTAAAAACTATGATATTTATTTAAGAAACTACTATTATTTATTGTAATAGGTATTTACAAATTAAAGATGATCTACATGTAATAAGTAATGTAATAAGTTATAAGAAACGAGAAAAACTGCAATTCTACAATAATTTGGAATTTTCCTCCTTGAGACAAATTATCCATGATTTCTTCTTAATAAAACGAAAATAATAATAATTTAACAAATAATGTGTATGCAACATTTATTAATGAGCGTCTCAAGTCAACAATTGTTTTGTTTTGTTTCTGTCAGTTTCACGGCTATTGATATTTGTTCTTAATTGTGCAAATTTTTAAATTTATTTTCTTGCTTTATATGAAACAGAAATGTAATGTGTTTGGTATCAAAAAAATCGTAATTTTTTCTTTATAATATACACGAATTTTTTTTCAATAAATTGATATCGAAACTTTTGGCATCTAAAAAACTGTTTTTGTATATTATAGCCCTATGACCCGTTTTAAAATTTACACCCTGTATATCCTTTATGTTTCTCATTGATAAAGTTGGTATTTTTAACCTTTTTTTTTCTTATTTTTATCTCATTTAATAATCGAAAGTAGATATTGTTCATATACTTTACAAGTTTTGTTCAAAATTTCAATATCAAAATATATCTAGAAATATTTTATTTCAACAAACTGTACAATTATTATGTTTAGACAAAATTGTTCACAAAATTTTAATGTAATGTAAAATTACTTATGTAAACGTTCGTAAGATATTGTCTGCAGTCGCCCTTGAGTTGTCATATCTTCAATTTGTCGATTGTAAGTGGCAAAAAGTATAAATAATTGTATCATAGGAAAGAAATATGAATAGGAACATGATAGAATTCAAACAATTTCTGCTGTAATATTGCTTTACCCAACAAAAAGTGTCGTAACTCATTTTTTGTTCGTTTTGACTTATGACCGTACACGTGTATATTTTGATAATATCTTTATCCATAAATAATATTGTAGCCTGGAAGTTAGTACATATATAATCTATATAAATTGAGATAGAGGAATGGGCTATGAAATATTTGATACAAATATTATATATGAAAATTCAGGTCGTATTTTTAGATTTATATACAGCGGGTCCACGGTAACTTGTATAACATATGGATTTCGAGAACTAAAGGGTACCAAGTCGATTAAATTAGATAAAATTTGCCCCATTAGAAGACCCTTTTTATGGTATTTTGTTATTTGCACTTTCAAATGGCTTGTTTAGTAATAACTTCAAATGGACTGTATAAGTTTAAGCGGGACATTACTAGACAGTGGAATATTAATATGATTTAGAACGTCAACATTTGACAAATTTACTCGAAGGACCAGAGAGGTAAAATACTAGTGATACGAGCGAGACTGGTATACAAACAATTGTATTTAAATGAAGCCAATTCTAGTACCTTATTGTCCCAGCGACGAAGGTGACTGAATGGAGCTCCTCAGCTACGCAGATGGATACGCGTCGTCATCAGACAGCGGCTGGAGGAGCAGGAACAAGACAGCTGCTAGCCGTCTTCAAAGGGCCTCACAAGTGGAGACAATCCCAGCAGGTCACTTTTGCCTGCTGTCCCTTGAAGATCCAAACCTGTGGAAGCCAGCTCCACCAATGGGGGCTAACTCGACGACCAGTACTTGTCGCTCTTGATAGAATTACCTCGAAGCACTTACACTAACACAACGCTTACGAAAGGTAGCGTATAACCAGGTTCACCTCGCTGCACTCTAGGAAGAGCTATAATGCTAAGCTCATGACAATATATATACAGGATGTCTCAGGACGAGCTTACGCTATCTATATTTTAAATACTATTTAATATAATTTAACGAAAATTAGTATCTAGGGGTTATCCAACATGCCCGTTTTAACTAAAATATTTTCAAAGCAGTAGCACTCCCGGTTTGATCGGAAATTGACCTCAACTTTGTTATTTTAAATAGAATACGCTATATATTATTTTACCATTGAATACAGCGGAAAATTTTACATATGAAGCAATAAAAACATTTTACTCATGATCAACTACTTCCGGCGTTATTCAACTTTTTTTGATTTTTTTGTCTGAAATCCAGCACATTTTCAAAACTCTGTATATCTGGAACGAGATCTAATTTTTATAATCTGAAAAAAGCCTTTTATAAAGGAGACATTAAGCTACATTATCCATAGAAGAATCCTCGATTATTTATAAAAATGCGACGGGTACGTTACACCAAAATTACAGTTGACAAACTTCAAAAAAAACAATTTTTTTTAAATGGAACCCCCCCTTTTTTATTACATAAATGTGCACTACGACAAAAAATAAGGGTACTTTATGTAACATGTCCTATGTTGAAAGTTGATAGAATTTCAGTAAATTAGAAAAACATGTAATCTGGGTATAATTATTTTATTAATACGGATAAGTAAGCCATGGAAAAACAATGTTTGTTTTTACAAACTCATCCACTTGATTTCTTAGATAATTTACCGTTGGATCAAAGGAATTTAATATGGTACCAGCATGATGGCGCTCCATCCCACAATAGCCATAGAATAAATACTTTTTTGGAAATAATTTTTGAAGATAGGTGGCTGGCAAATAATGGACCGCATAGATGGCCTCCTCGTTCACCCGATTTAACTCCACTTGATTTTTTGTTTGGGGTTACATTAAAAACGTCGTCTATCGTCTATTAATAAGATAATTATACCCAGATTACATGTTTTTCTAATTTACTGAAATTTTATTAACTTTCAACATAGGACATGTTACATAAAGTACCCTTATTTTTTGTCGTAGTACACATTTATATAATAAAAAAGGGGGGGTTCCATTTAAAAAAATTGTCTTTTTTGAAGTTTGTCAACTGTAATTTTGGTGTAACGTACCCGTCGCATTTTTATAAATAATCGAGGATTCTTCTATGGATAATGTAGCTTAAAGTCTTCTTTATAAAAGGCTTTTTTCAGATTTTAAAAATTCGATCTTGTTCCCGATATACAGAGTTTTGAAAATGTGCCGGATTTCAGACAAAAAATCAAAAAAAGTTGAATAACGCCGGAAGTAGTTAATCATGAGTAAAATGTTTTTATTGCTTCATATGTAAAATTTTCCGCTGCATTCAATGGTAAAATAAAATATAGCATATTCCATTTAAAATAAGAAAGTTGCGGTCAATTTCCGGTCAAACCGGGAGTGCTACTGCTTTGAAAATATTTTAGTTAAAACGGGCACGTTGGATAACCCCTAGATACCAAATTTCGTTAAATTATATTAAATAGTATTTCAAATATAGATAGCGTAAGCTCGTCCTGAGACATCCTATATATATAAATGACGGGCAGACCTCTCTGTTACCACGTCTTGTAAAAATAGATTTAAATTACATTGAATAGACAATATTGGGGTTCACGACGTTTATTTAAGGTAACCAACTTGTAACCAACTTGTTACCTCTAATTATGTTTACAAAAATAATTTAGACATGAATTATGAAAATGCGACTGATCACGATGAAAGGAATTATATATCTCTTCTATTTTTTATACATAACAACATATAACAAAATTATAACAATAAAAATGGCGGTCTAGATTTACCTTCATTCAAAGCAATCTTTGTATACCAGCCTTTGTAATAACGCGCAAACAGGGCTGTAACTCTGTAATGATTCATTTTTGAACCCATATATATTAAGAGTTTTTTACTTCTATTTCAGTATTTCATTCTATATAAAACAAGGTGAGCTTAGAATAATGTAAATAATACTATGTGAATTTTTCGTTAATTTGTAACTTCACTCCTAGGTTTTGTCAGCACTACTTTGTTCAAAACTTGCGAATGCATGACATTGTGACATATTTTTTTATTCGACCTTATTACAAACACACATTACATACACAAATAGCGATTCTACATTGATTTTTGTTTTACCTTTGTCCTTTTTTACACATACGAGTTCATACATATGTATTAGAGAAATCTGAGCTACAGCAGTCGTACAAATCTTGCTGTTGTATGCATTCCTAAGCTAGAAAACATATTTACTTTATATTTAAAATTCTGACGCAGGCACAAAATCATATATTTATTTTGCTCTTAATGTTTATTTATTGAGCATGTCTCCCAAAAATTTCTATTTACGAGCTTCAGAGGTGTACTGGCGATGGAAAATAGGAAATTTCCCGTACATCGAAACAAATTTGTATCGCCGAAGTTAAAATTAGACGTCATGTTTCGTTTTTTCGCTTATCGATTTATAAATTGGATTTTCTCGGTCCATCTCTGCTGTTATATCAGAAAATATTGACACTAAACTGCACTGTTTTATTTATAGCCCACAAATAACTATAATTGCGGAATAAATTACATGAAACTAGTAGAATTTCAAATGCGAAACGCATAATTTCCCTTCCTATGATTTATTCATAAAACAAAAGTGAAATATAAAGGATAATATCTACCGTATTCAAATTTATTGAATTTTTTACTTGCAAGTTAATATGAGAATATAATGCTTTGCACAAAAAAGTACTTACTTTAAACAAGAAGTAAATTACTTTTGTAATTTTAATTAAAAACACCGGTGATGCAGAGATGCATATGTAATTAAATATTTTTTTTTATATAGTGAATTAGTATGAACTGTCTATTAACTTAGTAACAATTAATATACGTATGTTGCCAGTGTAGAAAATATTATATTGAAATTAATTTTCTAAATGAGTACATGAAATGCAAAACTATGTTTGCTCTATAAGTAAATTTAAGAAAAACGCGAAAAACGCTTGTCTTTTTTTTTTGTAAATCCTCAATGTTGAATGCAATTAACGTTTAGGTAATCATTGTCTAAACAGAATAAGAATTTTTGTTTAAATTCTATCGGTTTACAAAATAATTGATATTAATTGATTCAAATAACAAGTTTTGTAATTGTTTGATGCAAACACCAAGTTTAGAAACTAAAATGCGCAAATATAGTTAAAATATATAAAACACGTTTAAGTAATTATATACTGATTTTTTTAAAAGAAAAGATAGATACATTAATAAAAATAATTAACAGGATAACATATCAAAGTTTATATTTGAAGGAGTTGTTACCCAATGAAGAAAAATAATGATGAAAGGTTGGAAAATAAAACTCTTAGAGTAGTCCTTTCTTCACGTTTTATGTATAATTATTAAAATAATAAACAATCGTCGACCGGTTTCGGTTTTGTAAAAACCATCATCAGGACCGGAGACTGTACAATAAAAGAATACACTATGTTACAACACAAAAAATTGTTTGACATAATAACAATAATAGAATTGAAAATTACTTAAAGTAATTTTTTAACAATTTAAAATAAAAAAGTTGGGTTCCATATTTTGAAAACCACTGGTGGAAAAAAATTATATTCATTTGTTTACATTTGTCTTGTGAAATAGAAATTGTTTGCCCATGTAACCGCCTTTTTAGATCTTATAGTTCTCAATGTAGAAATAGTGGCCCATTTAAAATGAACACCTGTATATTATTATTGTATTTATAGTATATTAATAAATTTGTGATATTAAATATTTTGTGGTTCATGTATACGCTCTTGCTCTAATCCGAAATCGTCTAACAGCACCTTTTATTCTTTCCTTTCTCTCCTAACTTTCCTGCACGATATTCTTAAATGCTTTTATGATTCTTCTTCACTTTAGCATAGCTTGCACCTTCTTTTTTAGCTTGATAGCCAGTGTCTGTTACTTCTCTTTTTATTACCGCATATGAACTTAGCTAACATCTTATTGTTTTTTCTTGTTTTTGCTTGTAGAAACCGTTGTATTGACATTTTCTATAACGATTTATGGCTGTTGACGTTATTTGAATTGTTTTGTCTTACTTTGATATTAAAGCCATTCAAGGACGGACTGGCCACATAAAGCCGATCAGCTGAACGATTTGTAACAAATAATGATGTAAATTGTAAACAATAATAATATACAAACAATAAAATATATAACAATAGAAATATAATCGGGATCGTCGAAAGGTATTAGGCAATTCAGGCATTGCTTAGAGGGGGAGAGTTTTAAAGACCGCTATATTTGGAAATTAAAATATATAATATAACCCACGTCAGTCTTTTGTGCCGCTTTTACTCATTAATTTTATCGTCTGTGAATAAACACTTCAACCAATTCTAACATTTATATTCTTACAACATACTGGTACAGATACAGTAATAATTATAATAATAAAGGAAAAGGAAAAAAGAAAATATTCGGTCTAGAAGAATTTATTGATTTCATACCGACGTTTCGATCATAACAATGATCAACTTCAGGTTAAATCAAGTGAAGATGATCATTGCTGTGATCAAAACGTCGGTTTGAAATCAATAAATTCTTCTAAACTGCAATTTCGAATATTTTCTTTTTTCCTGCATCAATTTCCAGTCGATCATCGTTACTTCAACTATATTAATAAACTTTTTATGTGAATAGAGTAATAGTATGGTTTCTAGTTCAACATGCATCTCTCAATCAATACATATCTTCTCCAGGTGTCCTTGCGCGCGATTTGAAGTCTTGAAACTGTCTAGGTCTAGGTCTAGGTTGGTATAAATAGGGTAGAATGTGACAGACCACTATACAGTGTCCCACACTCTATGTCCAGTATAGGGTCTTATGGAGTACCATGTTGCCAATTTTACCTGCTGTTAGTCTACAAGATAGAAAGAGCAAAATATATGCCCAAAAAGAGATAAAATATTCTGGGTAATTCATTGAATGTATTTATGACTGGTGTACTTTCAGTGTATCTAAACAGCTAAACAGGTGGGTGAGAAGAAAAAAAATAAATAATAAACTGGTCAGTTTAACAATTTACAAAAATTATAAAATAATACAAAAACAAAATATAAGTAGGGTATAAAAACATAACAAGCGTAGGTAAATTAAAATAATTAACATTTAACTCTTCAATTTAAAGTAAATAATATAAAACATTTTTGTACTTAATTGGACAATTTTCGTCAACAATATAAATTCCCTATGTTACATATTTACATTCTACGAAAAGATATAGAGCTACATGAAATAATTAACACTATATTTTCTACAGCGCATTTTTATAACACTATACTTGCCGATTGGAGCATATGATGAATTGAAATCCCTAATTTTTTGTGTTCCTCCTACGATACCTACATTATCCCAATGTCATATTGATGAAGAATATTTTTTTATGTTTTATGCTATTTATGTCGACATATTATATGATGAACTCATAAAGAATTAAAATTATTAAGCATTATTTTTTTATTTAATTTATATCTTCTTATTTGATAATTTACTAATATTTAGGCTTGATAGAAATACTGCATATATTTTACATAGTTCATAAGTCTTTATTCTTTCTTTATAATCTTCAATTTGAATATATAATATTTTAAGAGATTAGTATGACGGGTGGTTTGAAAATATTGTATTGAAATATTACTTATTACAGGTACAAATAGCTTCAGCATGTTTTTTACACCCCGGTTCCAACGCATCTTTACGCGCCCCTGTAAATAAAACTATTTAGAATTTCAGATAAATTTCGGGTGATTCCAATAAGCCCTTGGGTAAATAAGAGACCCTCATAAAACTTAAATTGTACAGCGTCAACTAATTTTGGTGTAGCAATGAAAATTTATGAATGTTTTAATATTATATTACATTGAAAAATTGACAACATGGTACAGAAAACCTCCATAAGAATAACATTGGCTATCTCTGCTACACTGAAGATAGAGTGTGGGACACTGTATAGTAATAATAGTTTAAAAATTTTCGTATTAATTCACCCTTCTCGGCTTCTAAAAGAGCTAAATATTGAATAGAAGGAACAGAACCTTTTCTTAAAAATTCAATGTACATTTTAAATAATTACCTTTTTAATCTTTTCCATAAAAAGAGATTTATCTTATTTTTTATTATTTCCAACAATTTTTTCTAAATGTCAAACGCCATATTGTGGCAAACTATATATAATTATGGTAACAAGTCTGTTGTCATGGAATGAGACAAATCTCCAAACGAATTAAAATCGGTCTTCTGATTCAAATATTACACAAACGTTCAATATATTCTTGATGATCAATAATTATTATTTATTTACAAAATTTAATTGGAACACTTAACACTGTTCATTGTAACCAAGTTACAGAAATTCACTGTTGAATTACATCTAAACAGTTCTTTACACAAATAATACTGCAGTGCCAATACACTGCTGCAGGTGATGTCGCGGTGTTGTGCGGTTGACGATACTCCAAGTGGGAGACGAAACTTGTCAACAACGATATATGCGACGTGTGAAAAATTCAAGAACTTCACGGGATCTCATAGCTCAGTTGGTAGAGTGTCCGACTAGATATCGGAAGGCCCTGGGTTCAAATCCCAGTGAGATTCGTGAATTTTTCACAAATCTGCCTTGTTATTTACACAATTTAATTGGAACACTTAACACTGTTCATTGTAACCAAGTTACAGAAATTCACTGTTGAATTACATTTAAACAGTTCTTTACATCAATAATATTATTCCATAATAAAATAATTGATAGCCTAGGGGCCGCTTTAGAATACAAAGCGTTAATATGTTACAATATTATTTTTTTGTGACATGTATGTAATAGTTTTTTGTTTCCTTGAAATACCAATCAAAGTAGTGTTGATAAGCACCTTGTTTTTTTACTGCTGGTGATAAAATAAATGTTTTTGACAGTTGTGGAAGTTTATAAAAAATAAATAAATAAACGGGACCATTTTATCCCCATTGCTGTAGATGGCAGCCGTGCTATTGTGTTGATTTCGCCATATGATATATGTACCCAGGATAATATATTGCGGATACCAGCCAAACACATCACTGCATCTATAGATGCCACAGGGCTAAGCCGTAGGAATGATTTTAACGGAAAAATTATTCGCATTCCTCTCCGGAAATATTCTTTTTTCATTGCACGCTATTTGAAAAAAATGTAAATTCAAAATCAGATATGGCAAAGCAAACAAATTCGCGCTTCGTTCGAGTATATTTAAATCAGATTATAATCAGCCCGTGAAATTTTCCATTTTATTTTGTATGTCAAAAATGTAGCAAATACTTATTTGGGTTTTGCGTATTTTGTTAAAAGTAAAACTAAAAGAGATATACAGAATTTGTTAATTAAAGAAAATTTAAATTTTTTTAAACTAGGAAATAATTCTGTTGATTAATAATAAAAAATCAGTACTAATAACACAAAGAGTTTCTGAATTCGACATTATGCACAATTAATATTGATTACAAATGTCACTAATTCTCTGATTTAAATTATCTGTTACATTAAAGTCCTTCAAAATTTTAGCCAGTATCTGTAAATAAGTTATTATTTCAATAAGTATTCGTTTTACCTTCCGTCACCTGTAGGTAAGGAAGGTATTGTCTGGTATAAAAATTCGATGGTGAGTTTTTAATGTATAAGCACATTTTAGGGTCCCTAGAATACGTTCTAGATACGTTCTGTTCAGAACTGTTTTGACCTCTGGCATGGTTTACATGCTGAGTAATCTTAACTTCTCTGTTTTTACTTTGTAGTTTCTACTGATGATGAAAACTTAGTTCTCGAAATACGTATATAGTTTTTAAATTTATTGTTAAGGTTAAGGGGTTTTTTTCTTTAGTTATAACTTTACCTTAAGACTCCATTTTAGTTTTATAGTTTTATGATTATGTCTGCATGTGCGTCTGTGTGTGTTTGTGTGTGTGTGTGTGCGTGTGTATGTGACAATTTCTCCGACGATAACTCTAAAACTACAATTCTACAAATTATGAATTTTTCGTATTCTTCTTCTTTACAACCACACGAAGAGTTGATTAGATTTTGGTTATAATTGGTCAACCCGAAGTACCATTATTTGAAGTTTTTGATAGTTTTTCTTGGAAAAATGCAGTTAAATATCATTTTTCGACATTTTATGTTATCAATATGAAAGAATATCTTATTCTCTGTACGATTTGATTATACATTTTTCTTCATATTCGATCGATATAAAGTTATAGAGAGATTAACTTCCAAAAATCAGTCAGCTTTGCTAAAATTATGGAAACAGCAGATATATTCAAAAAAAATTAATTGATAGATGTCAATGTCAAGTGCAACAGCAAAGTGGAAAGTATAGGATTAGAAAGTGATATAAGTGACAGAGTGTCCCTCGCAAGTGACTTGCAGTTGCAGCCACGCCTCAAGATTGAAATTTTCAGTGCTGGGACTACGAGGAAGGCCAAACAGAATATGGAAGGACTATGTAGCAGAAGATTTGAGAGAGGAAGAATGTGTGAAGAAGATACGTTGGACAGGAATGAGTAGAAGAGAAGAGTAAGAAACAGCGACCCTTAATAAAATAGGGAAAAGCTGAAGAAGCAGGAATTTACATAATGTAATGTTGGATTTATAAAATCTTTTCAAAGGAACTTTTGGTATGGAATTTGTAAAAAATAGTGTGCTCGTGTTACAATTTTACAGGATATATTGAATCTTTTTCAAGAAACTTTTGATATGGGATTTGTACAAAATACATCGAATTGACGGAAGGTTTTGTGCTGGCCACAGAAGATTTTTTATTTTATGACATGACACATGACATATAGTAGAAAACATATTTTCATTTCATTTAATTTTCTTCTCTTTTAGTTTTTTATGTTTTAACGGTGACTTTAATAAATTCATTCTATGAACCAAAAAACGTCGTTTTCGTCATTTTTAAACGGTCTCAAAATTAATTTCATTCATCTCAAAGCATACCTACCTGCCTTGTTTGAATGCCAAATTCTTGAAGCATCTTTGTAGAATGTAATTTAATATTAGGCCAAATAACATAAGTAAAAATTAAATTTCAAAGTATTTCATTTCTGTTATTTATGCGAAAAACACATTTTGGTCTTACATTAAATTTAAGGAAGTTAAAATAATATTTATTTTTTTAAATATAAATTACGAAAAGCTCACCTAAGAACTGAATAACACCTTTTGCATCCGATTCATTTTCACAAGGAAAAATAATTAATATTATTTTTAAAAATATATGAATTTAATAAATAATTTTATATTCTTGTAAGGAGTAATGCAAACAAATAAGTGAATTTTAAAGTTTCCTGCATTTTAGTAAGATTGGATTAAATAGCAATTTTGGACTATGAAATCTGGCTCGAAATTAGTTTTCATTTTTAATATATCAATCATTTTATAAATGAAAATTCATTACAGACAAAAACTATTGAAAATATAGGTTAAACTCAACCAAAAATAATACAAGAGTTTCATTAATAGTTGCCTAAAATAAAGCTCAAGACGACGTCATAACTATCAACGCCACAAAATATATCCGCTGAACTCATTGCAAACCACCCTAAACTAATATCGGAAAAATTGTTTAAAAAAAAAAAAAAGAAAACTCAACAGGATTAAATCCCAACTACTGAGTAGGTTCACATACACAAACATCCATGTCTTAGTGGGATTCGAACCCAGAACCCCGAGCGCACTATGACTAAGAGGCGTTGCTCTAACCATTGAGCCACCGGAGCCGACAATAATTAAAATGAGTGCCAGATTAATATATTTGACGGCCTGAAGCGATATTCATTCTGGAGCCTCATCAATTACGTCGACTGGAAATATGTACAACAAAAATTTGCGTTTCGTGAATGTCAAAAATCAATCACAATATTAATTGCATCTCATAAAACTTGTCCAATAATGGCGATTTTTAAAAATGGTTATGTCTGAAATATATCAGACTATCTATGACAAAAAATCTTGTTGAAATTAATTGTCACTGTAATAATACTTGAATAATAATACTTTTATTAGACAAAGTTCATATTACAGCTGCTCTTCCACTTAACCTTCTAATTTTTTACAAAAATAATATATAGACCATATATACATATCTAAATCTAATTTTCAAAGTTTTAACATTTCTTTATATTTAAATTTATAGGTTAGCAACTTGATGATTTTAATTTATTATCTAGATATGCAGTTGCTTTGGTTAACAGAAGCAATCTAGATGTAATTTCCTCTGCTTAGACATATTTAACCAATTTAATTTAGAAAATCTATGTGAGATATGGTCTCTTTTCCTAATAGCTAAAATGAATCTTAAACATGAATTTTGTAATTTCTGAATTCTTGCCTGTGTAATTGAATCCAAACAAGGACCATAAATTACGTCACCATAATTAAATTTTGGAAATAGTGGAGAATCAACTAACATTTTCCTTAAATTACTAATAAGAAGATTTTTATTAGCATAAAGAAATTTTAAACTAAAAGATGCTTTCCAGATAATAGAGGTAACATATCTTTAAAACCTTAATTCAGAGTCTACATAATATTCCGATAGTTTTTATATTATCAAAAGTACTGATTTCCACAGCAGAAATTTTAATTTTTCAGTAATCATTTAAAGTTACTTTATCCTTCTTTTTACAGAGAATATAATCATTCAAATGTCGACTCATAACCATGGAGATGATAAACCCAATGTTTCAGTGTACTTCAACAGTTAATGATTACCTCTAAAGTAATTCTCCTTCTTAATTTATAAGCTAGTTACTTGTATTGCGTTCGATTTGTTTGCCCGTAAAATAATGCATGACAAATGAAGGGTACAGGGGAAGAAGGTGGTTTGTCAAAAAATGTAAATTTTGTAGGCGGCAGTTTTTAAGATTTTAAGATCGTGTCATTTTTTGGATAATGCCTTCAGCTAGGTACAATTTTGATGCAGAATTC
Organism: Ophonus ardosiacus; assembly: GCA_943142095.1. Classification (NCBI taxonomy): domain Eukaryota; kingdom Metazoa; phylum Arthropoda; class Insecta; order Coleoptera; family Carabidae; genus Ophonus; species Ophonus ardosiacus. Next base: position 41,401,626 of record OW964833.1, on the reverse strand, counting down.
ATTACTGTTTTGTAAATTAGTACGTCAAATTAGAATACTTGTCTGGAATCTTATTTCGGGGAAAATTTTGGTTTTTTAATTTGACACCAAAATAAAAAGTCGCAATTTTCAGCAAAATAGGATGCCAGACAAGTTTTCTAATTTGTGGCACTCATTTAGAAAACAGTAAAGAATCTTGCATCAAAATTGTGCATAGCTGAAGGTATTATCCAAAAAATGACACGATCTTAAAATCTTAAAAACTGCCTCCTCCAAACTTTACATTTTTTGACAAACCGCTTTTTTACCCTGTACTCATCAACTTTCTTGATACATAAGAGTGGATAATCCACCTTTTTGGTTGGTACCGCATGGACATACCCGTCTTCTTCCTCTGTACGACAAATTTTCCAATGGTAATAACTTCTGACCTACCGTGTTTTTGCCCAAAAGGAATATTCCACGTAAAAGATTCGGTATTTACCTACAAGATGGCATGAAAATCCTAATTTCAAATTTTTAGTGACAAACCGCCTTCTTCCCCTGTACCCTTCAAATGTCAAATGCTCCGTATAAAAGTCAAGTACTGAAATGGAATAAATTTGATTTTGAGTCCCTAATCATATGGCGGCGAATGTAGCAGTAGAGGAAGCTTTCGTGCTTTACAACTTCATTTCTTATTTTTACTCTCACGTAATTCCTCTTAATTCTGCTAAATGAACTTGACATTTAAAATTTCTGCACTTAATTGTTTACAGATCTCTGACGTACTTTTGAACTTTTGTTTTAATTTGTGCATTTGTCGCAAAATAAATGAAATAAAGTTATTGTAAGCGAAGTACAGAACATAATAAACATTCATCATAAAATGTAAATATCAACTGGTTAGTATTTTTATGTTTTTATTGTACCAAATAATATTAGTATTCTAAATTAAAATTTTTGTTTGCTATTGTGTGATGGTAATTTTTTTATCATTCAAACGAACAAAATGTGAATAAATATTTATTGTTTATTTAATAAAATCGAATGAAGGTGGAAATTGTAATATTTTATTCGTATTATATGAATTTTGCCTAAAGAGTCAAATTACTCTCATTACTATTTTTTTAGGGCCAGTTTTAAAATATCCGATTAGAATTTTAAATGCAAGTTAAATAAACAATATTAAATCGGAGCAATGATCAATTTATCATTTGATAATTAATTTCACTTCAATTTCGTTTATTTAACCGACAGTTAAAATTTTAACCAGAGATGTAAAACTTATCCTCATACATCATTTTTTTTTTGACATAACTCTATAGGTCTATCTGTATACAGTTGGTGGCGGTTAGGGGTGAACATAGGGATTTGATATATGAGTTTTAGTTTTACGCAATTTTTCTGCTGCCCTATTCATATTACACCAAAAATTGTAGAGTGAAAAGTATTTCATAATTAAATACAAAACACAAAACTGTTCTTACATTTTTTATTATAAATAAATAAATAAATAAATAAATAAATAAATAAATAAATAAATAAATAAATAAATAAATAAATAAATAAATAAATAAATAAATAAATAAATAAATAAATAAATAAATAAATAAATAAATAAATAAATAAATAAATAAATAAATAAATAAATAAATAAATAAATAAATAAATAAATAAATAAATAAATAAATAAATAAATAAATAAATAAATAAATAAATAAATAAATAAATAAATAAATAAATAAATAAATAAATAAATAAATAAATAAATAAATAAATAAATAAATAAATAAATAAATAAATAAATAAATAAATAAATAAATAAATAAATAAATAAATAAATAAATAAATAAATAAATAAATATATCATTACGGCATATTACCCATTTCTGGGTGTGCCAGTATCTACAACACATGTAGACATCGGTAATGATGACGATATATTTTACCGTGTGGGCGCTTACCAGGCGTCACTTCACGGGCACTCATAGCTGGTGTGGAGAGTGCACCACAGGGGTCACTTTTGTGCCATTTAAAATTATAAATATTTGGCGTCTGTCGGGATCGAACCCGGTTCCCCCAGGTTCGCGACCAGACACTCAGGCACGCGGCCACGGGCCACGGGACATTTTTGATTATGTTTTTGATTTCTTTATAACTTTATAAATTTAAAAGTTCCGTTAGTTAGTAGCAATAGCCATATATTATAGAAAACAATATTATTTTAGTCATATTGTCATTTTTTTTTTTTTGTTGTAATAAGTAAATTAAATGTGTTTTTTCGAAAGAGGAGCGTGTCTTTATTATAAAGAATTATTATGGTAGAATTTTTACTTATGTTTTTGGTTTCCTCACAATTAAAAATAAATTCTCTGTATATCATATACAGAATGTTTACGAATTTCCGTTTTTATTTTCAATGGGTCAAAAGAAGGCGATAAATGTTAAAACACCTTAGTAAAAATTGTATAAAAGCAGAGAGAAAATCAGTTCTATTTTTATATATATATATATATTTATTTATTTATTTATTAGAATGCACACACGTACTATATTAGTGAAGCCCTATTGAATGCCGGCGACTGGTAACAATGGTATCCTGGAATTTGGGTACGATTATTTTAGGTTAACCATTGGTTACTATATTCTGAATATTATTTGCATAACTATTTGACCTTGCATGTATACAGATGAAAGCGATAGCAGTCAAAATTTGAGTATAGTATTTTCAAATAAGTAGGGGCAAATAATTAAAGAATTAAGCTGTTTCAACATCCAAAAAACCAGTCCAAAATTCAATAATGAGGATGAAAACCATGAAACAACAGAGCCTCAAGCTTGGTTGTTTTGGTTAGCAATGCAAGTACACTGCTGAACAAAAAAAATCGGACACTTGGTTTCGTAAATGTGTATTTTGTTATTATCTCGAGAACTATAAGAGGTATGAAGTGGGCTAATTAGACGAAAGTTATCCTACATTAGGATGCCATTTTAGCAATGTATTGTTTATTCAGAAGAAATGTATAGGCCACTAGATACAGACATATATGTAAATTTTGTAGTTTTTGTTGTTTTTGAAAAATTTCTAAGTAGGAAATGTTTCCAGATTTTGATTTGCATTTCTTTTGGACACGGTTTTAAGCTCTTTCGAATGGCGATTCTCATTTTTTTGTCACTACTGTATTTAACTCTACGCTACTAAACAAAGAGGCGTGGACGCATTCCAAGGGGCAAGGTAAAGCTGAACGGTTAATTGTCAAATGTCAACTATCAACTGCCAACTGTAAACGGTTTTTTTCACGCCGCTTTATTTGGTAGTGTGGAGTGAAATACAGTAGTGACAAAAAAAATGAGAATCGCCATTCGGAAGAGCTTAAAAACATATCCTAAAGAAGTGTAAATCAAAATCTGGAAACATTTCCTACTTAGAAATTTTTTAAAAACAACGAAAACTACAAAATTTACATATATCTCTGTATCTAGTGACCCATGCATTTCTTCTGAATAAACAATACATTGCTAAAATGGCATCCTAATATAGGATAACTTTCGTCTAATTAACGCACTTCATACCTCTTATAGTTCTCCAGATAATAACAAAAATACACATTTAAGAAACCAAGTGTCCGATTTTTTTTTGTCCAACAGTGTATTTTCAGTAACCGCGTTCCGTATTTATAATTTTTTTAGAAATTTTTGGACTAGAAAACCAAATTCTTGGTTACGATTTAATATCTGCGGTACATAGTATAAGTCTCGCTCTGCGTATCCATATGTCGAGATATCGTACCTGGCTGATGTTTTCCTGTTAAAATTGCAGCTGCGGCTGTTTCCTTTCAGCTACAGATATATGCGAGGTTGAGAATTTCGTTGATGTATACTTTATAGTACTCCATAAGTAAAAGTCCAACGATCTTAAGTCTGGTGACCAGAGGTGTCAAGAATGTAATCACTTCATTTATTTTGTAATATATTGTTTAATTGTTGACGAACTAGACGATTGAAATTTGCGGATGCACCATTTTGCTGGAAACTCATTTGTTGTCTCATAATTAGGGGAAAATAATCTAAATGTTCGTGCAAATTATTTTGCAAAAAAAAAGATAATCATTTGTAGTTAATTGATCTGGCAGCACAAAGGGTTACATAATTTGTCCGTTTACCGCCCCTTACGATCTGTGCTGGAAATGCGACGACGAACAACAAGCGGATTTTCGACTCTCCAGTTATGTGTATTGTTACGAGTAAACGTTTCCTCGTCAGCCGCCAACACAATCGAGGAAAAGTTCGGAATTTCATCATGTTGTCGCAAAAACCATCTACAGGACTGTACGCGCATTGCATGATCCTGAGGTTGTAACGCTTTTACCAATTGCACATTGAATGGATATATTCGATCCGTCGATCCCCATGTAGTGTCCGTCGGACAATTCGATTTGAAATGTCCACTTGGCGATGGTGAGCAAGTTCCAGCTTATTCATTGCGGGATTTTCATCAACAATATTCAAAATTATCAAACTATTAACAAATTCCAGTGCATCTGACAACGAGATAATATCGTCTAATCATGTAACTAAAAGAAACTAGTAGTTAATGCGTTAGTTAGTAAAACGTCTCATTTGTGACGTTGTGGTTAAGGTTGATAACGATATTTGTTGTGGTTTTTTTGTTTATGGCGATTTTCAACTATTAACAAGTTGGGAGGTTAGATATTGTTAACCTCAGGGCTATTTTCCGCCCTGAGAGATCAGTGCATATCATTCATAGGTATATACATGTAAATAAAGCTTTTTTACATTTTATAGGTAAAGAAACGAATGAAATTGTAAGTAATATAAATAAGTGTAAATAAATGTGGGGATATAAAAATTTAAGGTTATGAATCAAATTGACAGTTCATTTTTATTTATTTATTTATTTATTTATTTAAGTTGAGGCTGCGCAACAGGACAAATCCCAATAGTAGACAGCACAGTACAATATAAACATAACAAAATAAATTTTTCATCAGATAAACATATACAGTGAAAATTTATAAACTATACAAAAATAGATTATTACATACCGGTAAAAGGTTATTATATATGAGTAATAGTTATTTACATATAGAGGGTCGAAAGAAAAGGTTTACGCCTGTGGACGAAATTTGAAGCTCGACGCGATTATATGAATATTTTTTTAAATGTCAAGCTTGGAGATTTGAGACAATTTCTGAAGTAATTCCTTAGGCAATTCTAATAAAATCTAATGAAAATTTAGCAGAACTAATATCATTTTTTAAAAATAAGAGTCTTGATTACATTTCCAATTGTATTTTTGATGTTTTGTTTACCAGTAAGCGGGCTCTTTCTGTATTTTATCGCCCGCATGTGCTACTTTTCTGCCCGCAGGGTGTAATCTTTCAGTTTCCGCCATGGTAACCACGATGTAAACAAACAATTTTAAAGCAGATGTGTTTAAAATAGATTATTACATAGGAGTGAGATAGTTATTTCTTATGAAAGACTTAAATGTGAATAACGAGCAATGGAAAATATCTAGTAAATTTTTCATAAAAAAAATATTATATTTACACATAATTCTGTGGAGAAAACTTTGCTGAGTTGGTCTTATAATTCCTTAAAGAAAATAGATCATTGACAAATGAATGACAACCCCTCAAACCCATTCGTTTATTTATGCCAGGTTATTATTATTTTATTACTCATTATTAATTTCCAACTTTGCATAAAATAGTACACAAACAAACCTCGGTGAAAAGTCTCGGACTATAGCTAACCTCGGTGCTTCGCGCCTTGGTTAGCTATCTTTGCCCTCCACAATAATGAAAAACTTTCCACCTCGGTTAGTAATACACTCTTACACCATAAGATAATCTCTGAGGAAACGAATTCGACGAACATATCCTAAAAATATCCCTTATTCTGTAACTCAATCGATAACTTTTATCGATCGATAATAATAAATTCGGGTCAATAATTATAGTAGACACTAAATAAAAACTGACAGATGATGCATTTTTTTCTATTTTCAAAAATAATTATGGATCGAAAACTATTATCGATTTAGTACGGAATAGGGGTGAATATTTGTTTGTTAAATTTACCCCTAAAGATTCCACTGTTATTGAAAATATTGTACTTTGTTGACAATGGTATTACACATTTTAGATTGTCTGATTTCTATAAAGTTTCGATAAACAGATATGTTGTATGTGTTTGGTTTATGCATTTTAGTACGTGCGAAAATGCACTGGAACGTTTAGTAACAGAAATTATTTGTATATGTATATGACATTTTATTCAGACTTACTATGAAGTAACCATGCTAAACCCTAGTAAGCTGAACCTTGTAGGACAACATACTACAGTTAGTATGTAGTTACCTGAGGCGTGTTTCTTTGGACTGTGATTATGATTTTCTAAATAATGATTTGTTCAATAATGATATCTTCGAATCATGATTAAATTTAATTAAAAAAAAAAAAAAACAACAAAATTAACTCGATCGACGCGAAACCTACACAACGTCGAACGAACTAGCTGCAAACGTCAAATGATAAATCAGCTGTTTTGGGTAATACCCAAATCGAAAAGAGTTTAAAGATGGATTGTGCTGAAACAGAAATAATATTTTTGGTATAGAATGTGAAGTAAAATATGAAAACAAGTTTCTTGAACTTTTTTTTGTACCTACAGGATCTAATATTAGAAAAATCGAAACCAATAATGAATGTTGAATCTACTGACTCAAGTTCTAGTAGTTCGGATGATTCTGAAGTAGACATAAATTTGCACATTCCAATATTTCATCCTTGCTTTTCCGCCATTTTCAAATCTTTTGTTATTTCAATCACAGTAATCATCCGAAAAGACTGATTCTGAAGGGAAAGGGGAATGGCGAAGTGTGAACAAAATGAAAGAGTGGGGATAACGAATGACGAACGAAGAAACAATTTTCTTTTTGATCATGTTCACTTTGTTCAAATTTATCACGAATCACAGTACGAAGAAACATGCCTATGGTAACCACAACTTACCAAGCAGTAACCACTTTGATTAATTGAAAAACAAATGAAAATTGAAGTAGACAACAGAAGGGTGATCTTTTGAATAATTAACAATAATAAAAAAGATTTTTTTCTCTATTATCTTACGTGTTTTAACATTTATCGCCTACGTTTAACCTGTAGTATCATCCAATAAAGTTCGTAAACATCCTGTACTATGGCATATTTATTTCGCACTACGAGTGATTGATTGTAGTTCTAATTATCTAAGTTCCAATACGGCCAAGGCACAAACTATTTCCCGCACAAGTGTTTCTTCTGGCGAACTCTCCACGTCGCAATTAGGTTCCCGTAAGATGACTTCTGGTAAATATCCTTTACCGTAAAATTAAAGCTATAAAATATATAACGACTTTAAGGAAGCGATTTATTTGGCAATAAAATTGAGTCGCACGTAAAATCATCGAAATGAGTTCAAAAGACACCTTTATCGGTACTTCGGTGTATGACAAGAATTACATATCTTTTGTATATTCTAAATTGCAATATTTTTAATGGAATATTAAACAATTAATTGCTTCATGTTGAATGAATCTCCATTGTGATGGACCAACAAAGGTTTTAATAACATTTTAATTACTGTTAGCAATAAATGGAGAGTGTACCAGGGAAATGAAAAACATGGTTGTTAAGGTAGGCAAATTGATCTGATGCAAAACTTAATTAGAAAGATCGTAAACATGGGAACAATAAAATTCTTTTGTTTTATTCTGTTATAGTGCTAAAGCTATTAAGTTCATTCATTCTTTCGTACATGAAATTTATGTTACCGATAAGAGTATAATGTAAGCATATTTAAGCTTGTATGCAGCATATTTCACTTAATTAAAGATTTATCGTTTTAGTAAACAAACAGTTTAGTGAAATTCTTACAAAATGTAAAGATAAAATTGCTTAATAGTTTCTGAGCTCCAAAATACAGGTACCAAAATAAAATATTGGAATAATCTTGGAGAAAACACTATCAACATAATAGTGCTGTGCATATTACGAACTAAACCGTAAACAACATTGTATCATCGCGCTTTTGAGAACTGACATGTCCGATGGCGGCAGCATCATCGGACCGATCAGCTGTTTCTGAATTAGTACTCGCAATGTTGTGACATAAGAATGCAAACAACAATAACAATTTTTCATTTAAAATGAGGCTAGGTTGATACCTGATGGAACATTTTAGATATCTGGAAGCAACAGCTAATTCTATATGTTTATAGAAGGTATTTATAATTTTATATATATTTAATCAATCGAAATTGCTGATTGCAGGTGAGCGAATTATAAACGCTAACCACATACTATTTATATTTAGAGCAATTACTGCGAAGCCACATGAAATCAAAATACATTTAGCAAGTTCTTCAGACAATTTAAATGCTGGTGCTGATGTATTATTAATATTATCCTCTACTACTTTATTTACTGCATTGCTATGTCACTGGCGTTTACTGCTTTTGGCTATACACGTTTAGTTTGTCGTAGCGAACGTTTATTATCAGGAACTTTTACTTAAAATACGAGAAGACAAAGTGATGGTACTGCAGTTCTTTTTAAAGTTTTGCGCTTAATTGTATAGAAAAATACATAAATAATTAGAACGAACAAAACATGAACTTTTTATTCTAAGACAAAATCTGAACATTGAATTTTTTACTCACTAGGAAATATGTAATCATACAATTTAAAATGACGAGAACAAACTTTCATATGTTTCGTTATTTGTTTTGCACTAGGAATTGAATTTTCCCATGCTTTTCGTCAATCCATATCCATTTCAACACCTACACTTGTCGTAATTTTAACTTTATTTTAGCCATGTTTCGGAATATTATAAAACTCAATGCCTGTGTCTCGACCAGATCTTGAGTTGCATCCGAATACACAACAATTAGTACGACTTTTTCCCATTTCTATTCTCATCAAATGATTAAACCACATGTAACTCAAGCATACAGTCACAATTCAGTACTAAACCGGAAAGTTCATATTTTTCCCAGCAGATGGCATATCGCAGCTTGTCAGTTGTCAATAACCACGTAGTTAAAAGCATCTTTCATTAAATAAATACATAAAAAAAGTGTAAAATAAAATGTAAATGTGAACTTAATTCTTTACAACATTTATTCGATATATTATTGTCTAAAATTAATAGGTCGGGAAACTCAGTTTTCTCTAGTCTAATTAAATGTAGATCGGGATGGATTATTTTAGGTTCACATGTGTATTTATGCATCCATTCTTACATGAAGCTCGTTTGAGATTTTATTTGTGAAAACATAAAAATTATTATAAATGGAATGTGTGTATATTGAAAAAGTAGTAGAGAGGATTTTTTATCAATTATTTCGTTGAAAGAAAAATCACTTTTAATGTGTTTTGCATTGAGTTTAAGAAACATTTTACGGAAGTGATTCAAATACGAAACGAAATTTGCATTTAAAATGTATGGTAATTAAAGCGAAATCGTTTTCCATTCATTCAGTAGATGTTTGTGAGTTTTTATTTTTAATCTGTAACTATTATTGTTGTAGAACCAGTAGTTATCTTTCAATTGCGAGAACACTTGCATATTTTAATAATTATAATTCTTCATACCCTTTACAAAATTATGATGTGGAATTCAAAATTAGTTTTGTATACAAGATGTTTTAGACCATCCGTCCCAGGCTTTTTTCAAAACGAAGACGTCCTAGAGGCTCAGGAAAAAAACTAGCATAACATAATCCTATCGGAAGAATTTAATGGAAGTAGTTTCGATTACCGAAATTTACCGGAAGTAGGCGACACTACACTCAGGTTCAGAATTTCAAATGGGAATCTAGATCATGTGTGGTATCGTTGGATGTGTACTCTAAAAACAAACAACTTTTGTAGGAAACTTTTTTACTTCCTTGTATGAAGTAGAGGAAGTATTGTAATCGCGAAAAATTTCGGTTTCCAGATTTCAACTGAAATATCCATTTTGAGCATCCCTGCATCCATTTTGACTAATTTCGGCGTGACGTCTGTACGTACGTACGTACGTATCTCGCATAACTGAAAAACGGGAAGCCGTAGAAAGTTAAAATTTTGTATTTAGGACTGTTATAACATCTAATTGTGCACCTCCCTTTTTGGTCATTACATAACTTTCGGAAGTGGTACTTTACTTGAAGCCTATAATAGATTTTAATGAAAAACTATATTAAAATATAATCCAAAACTTTTCAAATTTGGTATATAAGACTCTTATATCAATGGGAATAATATATTAGATTTTAGTTAAAATGGTCTAACCGGAAGTGGTACTTTACTTGAAGCCTATAATAGATTTTAATGAAAAACTATTTTAAAATATAAAACAAAACTTCTCAAATTTGGTATTTTATACTTTTATATTAATGGAAATAACATAATAGATTTTGGTTAAAATAGTCTAACAGGAAGTGATACTTTACTTAAATCTGTTATCAGTTTTTCTTTAAAAAAAATGGTGTTATTTTGAATTTAATAATAAATGCTTTTAGAAAATTGAATTCTCCGTCGAAAATATCAAGTATGATTAAATTAGCTCTTTGTATAAGCGAGATATGTAAATTTAAAAATAATGTACTTATTGGTTTCTGTAATTAAGTTTGCTATGAATTAGGACAAAAAATAACAAAAAAATAAAGAATTTAATGTCAATGTCAAATTATGTCCAATACGTGAAATTTAATGATTGGGTCTGTAATAATACATATTTTAATTATTAACAAAATATGTATAGTGTAACGCCAGGCGTACAAGGAAGTCATGTGTTGTCCACATCAGATATTTTATATTAGGTATTATTTAAAAAATAAATATTAAAAATTGTGTAAATTTTCGAATTGCCTTCCACCTTCGGTTCATTTTTGCAGCCGAAATCTATTGTTGACTGCATCTAACACTTCATTTTCATTCAGCGTGTTACAGACGTTTCGAATCCTGTCCTTTATGTATCCCTCGAGGTTGGACCTAACCTAACGCCATCATCCTGTCGAATCCTTCGTGGTTTGAAATCACATTCAAAATCTACATGCAAGTGTGACTCAGTAATTAAAAGTAATAAATGTTAAATTAAACGAGTAAAAACAGGAATAATGGCCGAATGCCCCATCGCAGTTTAACTCTTAGGTTTAACTAAGCTTTGTTTAAGCTAAACCAAAGTATAACTTTTTAATGGTTTGCACGAATAACATTCAAGTACGTCTTACCTAAGCCCTCCATTTTATGACAAATTATTTTCGGACTCTTCAAACATTGGGTAATTATTGTAACTTTTCATTTTCCCCTAAAATTCTAGAAACTTTTTGTGCTTGAATATTATACCGTGAGTATTTTTAACGTGAAACATTGGGTTTGTCATGTCCATGGTTACGATTTGACATTTGATTGACAGCAATGTATTTGCCTGTCCCATTTAAAATGAAACATTCGGAACGAATTTGACAGATGTATTATGTAAGAAATTTAGCCAAGTCAGAAAACCACTCGAGAGCACTAAACATATTTTGGGCACAAGATGCACACAATATTTTTTCTGCAACTAAATTTAATTTTTAGAAAACAGGTATAACTATTTAAACAAAATTAACCTCTAATGAAGTCTTGTCAATATGACAGATAACCGCTGAATTTTCCTATAAGTTACGACTACGACTTGAAATTTGATTGACAGTAATGTATTTGCCTGTCTCATTTAAAACATAGGAAATTAATTTGACAAAGTATTATATTTAAATATTGTAAGAAATTTGGCCAAGTCAGAAAATCACTCGAGCACAAGGTACATTAAATTTAATTTAGAAAGCAGGTAAAATTATTTAAATAATATTAACCTCTGCTGACTTCTTATCAAATGTCAAATTCGTTCCCTATGTTTCATTTTAAATGGGACACGCAAATACATTACTGTCAATCAAATGTCGAATCGTAACCATGGATGTGACAAACCCAATGTTTCACGCTAAAAAATACTCACGGTACATTTTTATTTACTATTTGTTGTTTTGAAGTTCCAAAGTGAGTAGCTATATATAATGTGAATTATTTTTTATATAATACATATTACTATATTTACGTTGTAGATGGCTGCAAAAAGAGGTTGAAATCTAAACTTTACTATAGATAAGAGGATAACAATTTTAAGAATAGTAACGATTAGCGAAATACAAAAACATTGTAACGAAAAAAAGAAAAAAAAATTTAACGTGTAGTTTATTTAAGGGTGAAGCACTATTATTGCTAAAACAGAAATAAATACATCAGAATATAGTATACATAGGTTATGTTAACGGTAAAATATAACAACTCTTAGGTTTTACTGATGCAGAATGCATAATTTATTTATTTAAGTGGCTGTTGCCATTGCAGTTTCCTTTATGGACTTAGTAAACCATATTTTTCGAAAATCTTTTATCGATGTAATCAATATTTATTTATTAATATTAACGTCTCAGGACTACAATGTTCAATACATCCTTTTCAGTTTTTATATTTTAACATATTTTTGACGCGTCGGCCTGATGATGGACTTCCGTCCGAAATCGATTGCCACAATAAATAAATTTTACATTCTGCATCAATATAACCTAAGAGTTTTCATTTTTTACCCTTGTCAACATGCAGAACAGCCTGGAGACCTTCATCCACTTCATAGGTTATGTTGTTTGTAATAAAATGTTATGTACAAATTATAGGGAAATTCTAAACGATCTTCTACTAAGGTTAATAAGTTGTGCATATTTTTTTTACGCAACACAAATGAATGTTTTTAAATAATTTAATGTAGTCGAACCTATAAAAATGGGGTCATGCCAAAAAAAAAATGTTACTAATATTTTTATAAAAATAGAATCTATGACACTTATTATCTATATTGCAACATAGAACATCCCAAAATATAATACTTTTCATTCATAATTTACTTAAAAGATATTCGCGCTACGATTTTCTGTGACGTCATGTATCGGCTACTCACACAACAACACTAGTCACACGTACATGAAGGTCACAATGTCACAAACTTCAAACGTGAAATTAAACGTAAGATCAGAGTAAACTAACCAAATATTTATAAAACTGTCAGAGGAAAAGTGCGCTCTATTCAATCTTTTTTGTTTCATAAAGATTTATTTCATTAGAGAAATATTATTTTTAATTGTAGGTTTGTGTGCTTGATATATAATTTAATACATAAAAGTGCAATAATTGTATATTTATAATGATAATAATGATAAAACATGGTGAAGAAGAACTGTGCAATTCCAACTTGTGGAAACAATTTATTAAAAAAAACCTAAAAATACTATTTATAAGCAATCTTAATTTACATTTTGTCCGCCAGGGTGAACTCATTGAGATTTAAAATTGACCCGTATTTTTAAAAAATTATATCTACAAAACAATGCACACAAATGGCGTGAAAATATTATTTACATAAACTGTGACCGGTAGACTTCCAGAAAAAAAATAAAACAGAAAATGTGGCATGACCCCATTATTGCTTCTTTCACATATTTTTCTAATGAGGATATTTTTTATAAATTTTATAGCTCGTAAATCATCTATATCATTTTCTATATCCTTATTAATATAATATATTTTATTAATTTTTAATACATTTTTTTTTCCGTTTCAACGAAAGAAAAGGATACAATTTCTAGAACAAAATATGTGGGCAGCAATTTTTTGGCTTTGCAAAAATGGTATAAATTTTGTAAAAAATGTTAAACTTATGTAATTTTATACGTACAATCGAATGGCAAAGTCGTCAGGTTTATATCTCCACTCATTTTTTTTGGGTCATCATAACCCAGAAATGAGTAATGATTTAAATAAGTATAAATATCTCGAGAATGAAAAGAGTTATCGGGTTTGAAAATTTGGAATCAGCGCGTTGAGAAATATCTGAGTATTTAAAAATTGACATTCTAAAATTTTTCAAGGTTTTTAAGAAAATGGGTGTATTTTGGTTTTGAAGACTATAACTAGGTTAATAGAGTGGAGGCCCCACTTCTATAGAATACATTGTACATATTATATTTGTTGTTTTCAAATGGTCCTTATTTATGGAGACCCCTGTCGACACAGGTTGCACATAATTTATAATACATTTAATTTCTACTGGGCATCTTCAACACTTGTTCAGAACATATATGGCCCATTGGGATTCAAAAGGTTAAATTCGGATATAAACAGGGAAAATAAATTTAATTAAATTTATATAGAAACTTCGAGAAGTACAGGTAACTTTTTTAGAACATTTTGTTTATTTATTATTATTATAAGCTTTATTATTATAAGCTTTATTACCTTACAGACTACAGTCCAATACATAGGTAATATATAAGATAAATTACAGGACTAATGAACAATATTAATATGTGTACAAATAAACAAATATCAATTACAATTATAATAATTTACATTGCGGATATTATGTAAGGAGCAGTTAAAAATGTCACAGAGTTTACATATTTTATTATAATTTGAACAAATTGTGGAAACGGGAGACATTTGTAACAAGGTGGTAGTAGCTTTTGGAATAAAAAGTGCACTGGCGTTTCGAGATGCAATACGGGGAATTAAAAATTTCAATTTAGACCAGTAAATAGCTACAGTCAATCTGATAATTTATGAATTTATATAAAAAAACTAAACTTTGTTCAAAATGCCTAGCTTCAAGTGTCGAGAATTCAAAAGTATAAAGCAATTCCTGGTGGTTATATCCTCTGGAAGGATAGGTTTTATATGTTTTTAGCCACAGATACTTCAAAAATTTGCGTTGAACCTTTTCAAGAAATAATTTTGAATTTTCAAATAATGGATACCATATAAGAGAGCAGTATTCCAAAGTAGACCGAACCAAAGAGTTAAACATACATTTCAGAGCAGCTATATTATTAAATGATCTACTATTTCTTATTATGAAACCAATAGTTTTGTTAGCTTTATTAACTAAGTTGACTATGTGGTTCTGAAAGGTAAATTTAGGTTCAAAAATGACACCCAAGTCTTTTATAACGGTTCCACGATTTAAAGGCTCATCATCAATACTGTAAGTATAGGATATGTTGTTACGTTGTTACATTTATTGTAAAGATAGTATATTATAATTAAATTTTCATTTGTTATATAAAATGAAGTGTATAATGTTCTTTACTAAAGTACGGAGAGTAAAAGTTCGTAAATTCTAACGTGTCAATTAAATCGTAATGCTCGAAACGGCTGAAGTTATATTTAGAACTGGGAAATCGCCATTTTCAGCCTCAGTTTGAACGTCCAAGTCTAACTATACATCAATTCGCAACGAATTTAATATTTTATGTAGTACAAATGTTGGCCGTTCCGATGGAAAATATACAGTATCTGGGCTCTTCGTTGGTTGTTAGTAGGTCTTAAGCGGATAAAAAGAGTCGTTTGCAATTTATGTCACGCAAAAAACTTTCTTTCTCTGTGCTATTTTGTTTCAAAATGGCGGATCAAGTTCAAAAGTTAACTATACTCTGCTTGCGTAAAACCTATCAAATTCGGCTCAGACCAGTTGAGCAATGTGGATACAAAATGAGAGAAGAATTACAGAAGTAACTTTTACGAAGCCATTTTCTTCCACGATGGCAAATTGAGTTAGACGGGAATATGGATTTCATACTTGATACAATGTTAACAACCATATAAAATATTTTATTTTTTTTGAATTGCGTATTATAATGTTTCTTCTCACAAATATTACATCGTATTCCTTTATTCAAAGTTTAAATTCACCAGTAATTGGTATACTTTAATTTATAAAGTTTTATTATAAAAATTGCTTTCATAGCTATACAAACTGTATTTATTAAAGTCGGTATTAGACGATCAAAGTAACATTTTTAATGAATATTCAATTAACTTATAAAACAAATTCAATTTTATGAATAAACATTTCCCTCTTTTGAACATCATTTCAGTTAAATACATCTGTTAAAAGTTTTTTCATTAAATGAAATAGGGAATAAATAGTATCCATTATTGATTGCACATACGCTTAGAAACGAGAAACCGTAATTACAAATTTGAAAACTATTGCATTAGTAATGCTAGTAATAATTTGACTCATTAAACAGGCTTATCTCGCTAAAAAAAATATTTATAAACCAAAAGAGTTTTTATTCAATATTTAGAAACAAATAAACTTTTGTAAAAATACAAAAACCTAAATACATTTAGAAACAATACAAAAAATAAAACAAGCATATTATAATAATAAATAAGTTGTCTCACACACACTTTTAATCAGATATAATGTGTTTTATTTTATGTATTGTTATTAAAGAGAACTTTGAAATTTCATTAAAAACTCTAAATAATTTAATATTTAATATTATTTCTAGGAAAATCTAGCTGAACTTTAGGAAGAATCCAAAAAAGTTCCAGCTGTTATATTGAAAATAAAAATGTTAATACCAGTTCCAGGTAAATCTGACGTAGGTAGCATCATTTTAATTTTAATATAGTTTAACAAGTTCCTTAATGTAATATCTAAATATATAATCAAAAAATTTAAAAAAATCATATAATAGACCTTTTCAATTTAACATCTATCTCTTTCTATCTTTGCGCATAGTAAGTAAAATGGCGCCTGGATTGTCAAACGAAACGTCCAAAATATTGCAATCACTAAAATATCTGTATTCTGTACACTCGGTGAAAATTTGCGTTTGACATTTTAGCTTCAATAAAAGCTTTTGATACTTCATTTGAGAAGTCTTTTTAAAGTTTTCAAAGACCACACATTTTACGTATAAATTTTGAAAAACACACGCCATGGATCTCATATGACAAACATGTAATTATGATTTCCGCCATTGTGGATATGCGCATATTTTATATCTCGTTTAATTGAGAAGGTTCTTTTTCCAACATATTAAAGCATTTTTCAATATTTGTAACTCATAGTTTTTTAATTTAAGTATCGTTTATGTGTATATATTATTTCATTAAAAAATTTATATATAATGGCCCGTATTACTAATACACTTTTGTAATAAAATCGCTCTTATGAAGCACCCTCCTTATAAGAATATAAAGTAAAAGCGCATTCCATAAAAGAACTTTATTATAAAAGGGCACTCATAATACGGGCCAATATCTTTTCCGACAAAACTGGGTGTAGTATTTAAGACTTTTCACATCAAAAAGTGGCATTTAAGTTTGTCTTTAAATTTATATTGTAAACTATATGTGTAAAATGAAGTATTTCTATTTTTTTAATCATTTATTTATTTTATAAATTTACGATTTAAAAAATCATACTTAAAACGTTTTCAGCATCTGAATCGACCTCTCGGTCATTTATCAGAGACTAGCCCACTCAACTAAAACCACAAACGCGTTTCGCTTTTAATTTTTACATTTATTATTATATATTTATTTATCTTTGCCTTCCCAATAGAATAACAATTCCAACAATAAAGAATCTCTATTGTTATATTTAAAAATAAGTACAGTCTAGTTATGAGAAATAACAAAAACAGCAAAAATGTTTGCAAAAAATTGGTAGAATAAATAAATAAAATAAATATATCATCACGGCATATTACCCATTTCTGGGTGTGCCAGTATCTACAACACATGTAGACATCGGTAATGATGACGATATATTTTACCGTATGGGCGCTTACCAGGCGTCACCTCACGGGCACTCATAGCTGGTGTGAAGAGTGCACCACAGGGGTCACTTTTGTATCATTCAAAATTGGAAATATTTGGCGTCTGTCGGGATCGAACCCAGTTCCCCCAGGTTCGCGACCAGACACTCAGGCACGCGGCCACGGGACCCCATATACAGAGAATTTATTTTTAATTGTGAGGAAACTAAAAACGTAAGTAAAAATTCTACCATAATAATTCTTTATAATAAAAACACGTTCCTCTTTCGAAAAATTTACTTATTACAACAAAAAATTGACAATATGAATAAAATAATATTGTTTTCTATAATATATGGCTGTTGCTACTAACTAACGGAACTTTTAAAATTTCTTTTTAAAGTCGTAAAGAAACCAAAAACATAATAAAAAATGTAAGAACAGTTTTGTGTTTTGTATTTAATTCTGAAATACTTAGTAGAATATAGGTAAATATAATAATAGTAACAAATATTTATTTAGGGCCGATTTCATATTAAACTTTATCTTCACTGAAAACTTTAAATTAAAATTAAAATTGTTTTCGCATTCATAATATAATTTTAGCAAATTAGCGAGCACTGTAGCATTACTTTAAAATAAAAATAAACGATTGAAGTAATTTAAAATAAAGCCTTAATGTGAGCCTGATTATGAAAAAACCGCCCTAAATTATAACATTTATTGTCAGCATTATTGATAGTCAAAACATTATAGATCTTTAAAAAAATATAAGATTTATAAATAAATAAATATTATAATGGCTTCTACCTTTAACTTTAATTGTAGTTTTGTTCATTAATACAATAAACTAATATCTTTGAATGGAGAATAGGTACTAAAAATTTTTCTTTGAGTTCATCTGTGAACCTAAATTAGTTGATTTCCTTAAAGTATTAGTTAACTTTATCTCTCAGTCGTTTGGTTCGAATTATTTGATAATTTTCTATTTGCATCCTTGATCTATACGTAATGAAGGCATAAATTTTGCTGGCCAAACTAACATAACCTAAGGTACAATTATTCTTGAAGAATTATTACCTTAGAAATAGAGCAGTAAGATGTACGGAAGTAGGTCCAGAAAAGCTGGCACCGTTTGGTCTGAGTTTTGTTTTTGTTTGAGATAGTGTAGAAAAGTTAGTGAATGTCGTCTGACTGGAGACTTTTTGCCCATCAAAATTTGACATATAGTACGCTGCACACACATCAATAATGCTCTTAAATATTGCTATTGTTGCTGCTCATCTTAGTATCCGTATGGAACAGCTTATACGATAGACTTTAGATCAATTTCAATTTGAATTGGAGCGGTACATTTCCTCGTAAAATTCTCCTCATCTAGAAGATTCTATGTAGACACTTTAAATGTATAATATACAAAAATATGAAGTACATAATAATAATCATTAAATCTAACGGCGTAAAACGTTGAGATTTTTTTCTTTGAGTGGTCCATAAAATAAATGAATGTGTATTGCTATTTTTACATAAAATTCTAAATAAGAACATGTTTTCCCCTTTAATATTAATATTTTTTAATCATAGTACACTTAATGTAAAAATATGGAACATAAACTAAATAAAAAAATATAAAAGTTAACAAATGAGCAACAAAAAAGCCACTAACTTTTACCAACAATTTTAAGTATCGGTTACTATAAAATTCCTAGAGCCTTAAATAAAGTTAATAAACACTATTCAAGTAATTGAAAAAATATGGACAAATAGTTATTTTCTTTACTTGTATTATTAATTTTAGGCATATGTTTAAATTCAAAGTTAGCGGCGAACTTAAATGCCATTTCGTAATCTAGTTTTCAAGATCCCCATGCAACTACAAAGCTCGTTGTTTGAGACACTCTAATATAGTATTCTGTTTGAATTAGGACTAAGCTGTGCTTTCATATACATATTTTTTAAATAATTTGTGGATTACGATGAGCGCAAGATTCATCAGAATAAAGCAGAAGAGATAATGAAGCAATCCAAATAAGACAAAGTAAATATTAATTTATTTAGGTAACACCAGCTACATTAAATTCCTTATCATTTAATTAAAGGAATTGTCAATAACGGAGATATAGAAGAAAAATATTATTTCTTCTTTTTACTTTTAACATTTTTTCATAAGCAGAATATTAAGGAATAATTTGGTCCATTGTTACACGGTGCCTAGCTTAAACACAATGAAGGCATTAACCTTGAACTGTTTATAATAGTAAAAGTCATTGGTCTAAATAACAGAAATTACCGAAATTCCTCACAAGTCTTGTTAATATTTTTAATTAATATTGAAAAACTGTTACTTCTGTGGTCCACAGAAAGTCCTTGAAAATTGTGACGTAGAAGATACTCATATAAAGAGATGGCGAACAAGAGAGATAGTATTTGTTTTTCGGCATACGATCAGCAGCTCATTTGATACAAATAAAAATTAAATTTGAGTTTTGACATATTTCAAGCAACATATCTTCAAGCGCCCCATTAAATGTTAGCGGCTGACACTTTTAAATACAAATGTTCAACTTTTTACTAATAATTTCGTAAGTAGATAGTAGATTCAAATATAAATGATTAAAAAAAAAAACTATGTCTGTTACTGCAAATAATTTTTAAATCGGACAAAGACTAAGTATACAGGTGTCTCTAAAAAGGGGGACATGGCTTAACCACAGATTCCGGGGCCTAAAATAAGACGATTTAACCAAACTTACCTTTACCGGAAAGTGTGTTATTTAGCCAGTATTCCTCTTCAAAGTCCTTCGAAAAAAAAAAATTTTCTTATAATAACAGAACGCTTTATTCGATTTGGATGAAATTTGGTATGACAATTCATATAGTTTTGTCATCTTTTAGGATGACACTTGTTATTATATTAGTGGACCACTAGTGTATGGAACTTAGGTGTCCCAACAAAAATTAGACCGTAACTTTTTAATGGCCTCCCCAATATCGTAATTTTTTTTTTTTTCAGAAAGATACATTCAATAGAAAACTTTTCTCTCTCTCTCTCTCTCTCTCTCTCTCTCTCTGTGTGTGTGTGTGTGTGTGTGTGTGTGTGTGTGTGTGTGTGTGTGTGTGTGTGTGTGTAATTTGTGACATCTTTTAGGTTCGCACAGAAAAAAAAAAATAAAACCTAAGTGACTACACCGTCAATTTTTTAAAAATAAATTTAATATAGCAGTCTATCCATGTTAAATAACTAATTTTTAATGACATTAATGACGACTAAAAAAAAGATAGTTAAATACTAGATTATGCATCCAGACAAAGAGAAGTATATGAGCTAATTTCATGCTGGACGTATAACCTCAAAATCTAAACATTATCATGTTTTTATTTGTATTCTCTTTCAAAAACATTAACAAAAGATTTGTTTCTTCATCACTCCAAATATTTCGTTTTTGAATAATTTTAGTCAGTTTTATGTCGTGACTTTTATAAAATGACATGTAAATGTAAACATCCAGCAAATGATACGAATTTAGTAAGACAACAACAAATTTGAAGCTTCACTGTTTATTGCGATAGAAGTCAAGCCGCTTCACAAGTGCAAGCCTGTTATTTTATAGGAATGACTACACATTTTCATGTTGCTTGAAATATCAATATAGGACTTTTATTTTGCAGATTGCAAAGGGATTTACGAAATTCAAGCAATTTTAAACATAGACATAAAGCTAATCTATAATTTTAAAAGATAGTTGCGAATATAAAATAAAATTTTAAATGGTAATCGAGCTGAGCATAAAGCCAACAGTATATCCCATCAAATACTACAATAGAATAGGATTATAGTAATGCATTTTCTAAAGAGTTGAAATCAATTTTCTCGTTTTGATCGGAGAGTTTTTGCTATAAGGCAATGTGGGGCGTACTTACGTCCAATGCTGTTATTAACACCTATACGGAAATCCCTGACTCGTCATTTTGCAAGGTTACGACTCCGTTTGTTCCAGTTTGCTCAACACCCTCTTTCTCTTATCAACGCGGAAATGGGCTGAGCGGTTGCACACTGGCATCTCTCTTTCGAACTAATGTTCTTGGCTTGGCATCGAGCTATCTTAGCTTTCTTACTGTCGATCTCCAAAATTTAAAACAATTTTCTTCTCGATAAGTAACCCTTTATGTGTTACTCATCATTTGCTATTACCTCTGTGTGATCTATTTATCAATGAAGTTAAGAAGAAACCTATTGAATTGGGAAATATGTACATATTTATTATATATTTGTAACTGTCATATCAACATATACAGGGTGGGGCAGAATGACCTCCCTTATTTGAAGGGTTAATTGTAAGAAAACGGTTCAAGATACATAAAAAAGGTTTTTATTGCTCAAAAGTACATATAATGCCGTTTTATTTTCACGATGTTTGGAAAATGATATCGTCCAAGTAGCGACCTTGGCGAGCAATGCACATATTGAGTTTTTCGACGAAGCGCATTTTCATCTTTGTGGCACAGTAAATAAACAAAATTTTCGTTACTGGGCATCTGAGAACCCTCGTGTACTACATCAAAGACCTCTTCACAGCCCCATAGTAACAGTTTGGTGCGCTGTGTCCTGTATACGCATTATTGGGCCTTATTTTTTGAATCCGAAGGATTAAATGTTTTGTTACCGTCAATTCGGCTGGCTATTGTGACATGGACAACTTTTTGCCCCCAAAATGGAAGAGTATGGCGAGGAATACGACACAGAAGCCTTCTGGTTTCAGCCACGGCCCATATTGCCCGTCGATTACGCGAAATTCTGCAAGAGCTCTTTCCCAGTCGCCTGATCTCTCTCCGGGAGGATGTTCCATGGCCCCATCGCTCCTCCGATTTGAGCTCGTGTGACTTTTTTCTGTGGGGATATGTCAAAGCTGTAGCTTGAAGCTCTGAAGGAGGCGATTGAGGACGTCATCGCTGGAATTTCGCAAGATATACTGGGAAGAGTAGCCGAAAACTTCTTTGAAAGGCTCAATATGTGCATTGCTAGCAAAGGCCGCCACTTGGACGATATCATTTTCCAAACATCGTGAAAATAAAACGGCATTATATGTACTTTTGAGAAATAAAAACTTTTTTTATGTATCTTGAACCGTTTTCTTACAATTAACCCTTCAAATCAGGGAGGTCATTCTGCCCCATATAAATATAACATCATAAGTCTAACTGTCACTCTCAAAATAATGAAATTGGTATGTGATACTATAAATATTACAAATAAATAATAATTTATTCGTTTACAATTTTCGCTTCATACAAATCATACCGGATCAATTCGGAGTTGGTGAAATACTGAATTGATTCCGTAGATGGTTGAAATGCTATATTTAAAATTATTATTGACTTAGTTCATTTAGATCATCGTGACTAATACAACATTAATAAAATTTTGTTATAAATTTTAAATAATACTGTATATTTCAACAATAGCTGAAGATGGGCTTGCCCTAAGCCCGAAACGTCCGTAATAAATAATTTTTAAAATACACGTGGACCATTTATGCCTTCTTTTATCACATTTAGACTGTCATAATAAAATCTGCTAAAAGCATATTGAACCCCTGAACATATGCGATGTTTTTTTTTTTGATGGATAGTCCAACATTTCTTAGGTGAAAAAATAACTCTTGTTACTTACCGTTATGTAATATTAAAATGTACTATGTTCCTACTAAATAATAATCTCATTACTTTTTTGCAATTTCTTATAATTTGTGTTTTATCAAAAAACATCTGTAAATTTACCTTTACGTAGGTAAATATGAATTATCGTTCATTTGGTCGTATTGTTTACTTATTGATTATCAATACCGCCTACTCAAATTCCTTTCAAAAAATGAGAAAATTGTTTGCCTTAACGCGGACAATCTTCTAAAAATTTGGTAGGAAATGAATTCGCAACATGCTTTTAACTGGTTTTCAACTAGTTGTTTATGTGTAAATTATGTATAAGAGGGATGATTAAAAACAATGGTGCGTACTACGAGCTTTTT
Organism: Ophonus ardosiacus; assembly: GCA_943142095.1. Taxonomy (NCBI): domain Eukaryota; kingdom Metazoa; phylum Arthropoda; class Insecta; order Coleoptera; family Carabidae; genus Ophonus; species Ophonus ardosiacus. The sequence goes on along the minus strand of OW964833.1, from coordinate 41,377,935 downwards.
TCTTTGCTTTCAGCCTTAACGTGTTAAGCATAGTAAAGTACCTAAATCCACAGGAAAAACGTGGTTATAGTTTTTCTTTTATAAATTAATTGCATTAAAACAAGATTTTAGAGTTGGATGAATGTGGAGGAAAATGATAGGATCATTGAATAAAATTTATTAAAAATTGTTTGTTGCACATTTTTATTTTAAAATGAGGATGTTTCAATGCAATCTGCTTTTACATGGTAGAACATAAGTAATTGGTTTATGTCTAATACACTTTTTAAGTGCCCAATTTTGGTAACTTATCTGATTTAGTTTTATATTTAAGTTGTTCGTGTGGTCTTTCCATGAGATTTTCTTCAAGTAACAAAACCAAGAATTTGTAACTATTAGTTCTGGATATGTTATTTGGACCGAGATTTATTTCCATATCAAGGTTTTTTCTACACCGACTGTTATTCTGTTTTCGAAGAATTAAGGTACAATTCATTATTATGAAACCAAACAGATAAATTATTTAAACAATTTTGACATTTTAACATCTAAATAGCTTTACATTCTCTTATAAGTAACAAACGAGTATAACTAATCAGTTTATTTATATTTTCTATTCGTTTACTTTTATTTACTTACAAATTACAACATTAGTGCACTGTTCTCTTATTATTACTACCCTTATTCATTGGTGAGCTATAGGGAGCTCGTGGGTGCTCCCGCGAGCCCTGTATTATTTTTTTCTCTAATTTGCGAGCCCCTTGTTATTCTTCTTATCTTATTATTTTTTATCCAAAAAGAACGTATATCTTAAAAAAAGTAGAACGGTCATCTATCAATAGGGCACCTGCACGTGACGTTTCAACATGGCAGCCACCAGCTGATCTTGGGCAACCAAACCTTCAGTTTGCATTGTGTCTTACGGAGAAATATCGTGCCGTAAGCTTTTATTGTGTTTTTACGGCACTTGTTGTTTTATTTGGGAAAAACTGATTAGAGTGTGTAAAAGTGAGTATATGAGGAGTGTTTTCCGTAAAAAATAAGTCAGGACATTCTTATTATTTAATGAGTTCCAGGTTATTAAATTAAAACTAACCCAATCCTATTTTTTTATGTATACTTTTCTTGCATATAAAATAATTTAAATATAATCGGATAGGAACATATTGTATGAATGTTTAAATATATGTAATTTTCTTTAATAATATGTATAAAAAACATGAAAAAATATTTTTTAAATGACAGAATTACTAATTTTGAATGAAGTTTTTTTTAGTAACAGAAAAAATATATATATTTGTATGTTTCTCACAAAGGTTTAAAAATTAGATAGGTAATCAATTATTGATTTCATATTGATTTTTAAAAGGCATTTATAATCCTCATCAAAAAATGTCAATGTATAAGGATCCACATTATGTATCCACTTAAATTTATCGATTTAACGTACTTTGGCTTCCAAAGATAAATTTTTGACGTATAAACTCAATAAGCTCATTTATATACAATAAAAATTCACAATATGACAATAAGAAAAATGAACTCGAAGATATATATATATATATATATATATATATATATATATATATATATTTATTTCAAATTTAATTTTCTTTATAAATTAAAAAAATCTAATAATTCAATTTATTTTAATTTCAATATTCATATTTTCATTTAACAATGCACATAAAAAAAACTTATACAAACTCAAATGAATGTAATAATTCAACCTGATGCTACAAGCTACTTATTTCAATTTAATATTTTTAAAAATATATTTATAAATACGACTGCTTTGTTTTACTAGTAAATAATTCATACACTTATCTTTAATTCTGGTTAATTACATTTTAAAATAGCATGTATAAATTTAGGAAAAACTGAATTTTTTGTACAGAAAACACATTCGCTGCATAAGACGCAATGTTAAACTGAAGCTTGGTTGCCCGAGATCAGCTGATCATCCGCCATGTTGTGACGTAGGTGCAGGTGCCCTATTTGTCGTCACTGACTGTGCGGGAACCACTCTACATCTCTCGTTTTCATAATTATGAAATAAAGTCCCTTCTTAAATTTTTTATAGCTCACCACTGTCCTTATTTCATTATAATTGCCATATTTAACAATGATTATTCCGATTTTTTTAAATATTCTAATACAATAATCTAATTTCTAATTAACTGTATTAAAAACAAGTTTATAATACATGTATATATTATAATTACTTCTAACTTAACCTAATCTAACTAAGATATTGTCGTGAACCAGATTATATTTAAACTGGTTTCATAAAAGAAGAAAAATAACAATAGGGCAATGTAAACGCAATTGCAGCATTACTGATCCATTTCTTTTCCGGAACGCTGTTCCGGGAAGTTCCGGTTTATTTCCATCAATACAATACCAAAAAATATTATAAAATATCGCACATACAATATTTGAAATATTTGTATTCTACTGTTACAATATTTCATTATTTATGTAAATATTGATAAATTGAAACTATTTTTAAATTTTTTGCAGTCGCAAGTAGAAAAATGTATTTTGTATTATTGGTTAAAAAATCTTTTTTCAATATTTTCATATTATTCTTTACCATACATTTTCTATTTAAATATATATGTGTATTATTACGCTTATTTTTTTTCTGAAAATAGATATAAAACCTTAAAACTACTTTTGTTATACTACGAAAATGTTCATAGATAAAATAATTTCAATTTTTACAATTCAAATATATATTTTAAAAACATACTCGTATTTGTTTGCAACTGGTGTTTTTTGCAACATTTTTAATTAAATCTGTATTACTTTTCCATATTTTACATTTTGGTGTACAAAGCAAATTTGAAAATAATAAATATTTAATATTTGCATTTGTTATTTTTATTGTATTTAATTCGAAGGATTAAATAAAACAATATTTTTAACGCAATTCGTTATTTTTTACAGTGTGTGCTAAAAAGAAGTACCACATACATTTCAAACCTTTATGTTTCTCAATTTGTCAAAGTTTAAAGTACAATTAATATTTGATTTTTGTTAATAAAACATAAGCACTTCTAAGATGACTTCTTAAAGGTAAACAAAATTTGTCAATTAATCGAAGTTATAACTTTTCATTTATTTTTCAAGTTGGCAGAGATAAACCCTTAAAAATTCATTTTTCACTGCCATATATCTCGAAAACTATTGAATATCGGACCCATGTTGATAAGTTTTTTTTTTACTCATCTAGGTCAGTACTATAGGCCCTTAAAGTTTGTATCCGAAGTTGTAATACACCCTATATAAATTACTATTTGAATATTAATAATTGTGCTCAAACATTTGTGTGTAGATGTAGTGTTTGCCGTGTGGTGTTTGCGAACTTTGTCTAATGTTAGTAACCACATCCTTCGCAAACGTTCTCCCTCAATCTCTCCCTCACATGTCTTTGTCACTAAATGTTCACGCAATAATCGTTCTAAATGGTCGATTTGTCGCAGCCAGCCCAGCCTTTGAACAACATTTTTCAAACTGACCAATATATACGATGGACCAAGCAGAATTTGATGTGTAATGGACATGGGCATTTGATATGAAAAATCAGTTTTTCGTGTCAGCAAACTATGTCATAAAAATATGTGTTCATGTTACACATTTAATATTATTGCACTAGATAAAAAGATAGTCACGCGCCTTTTATTCTCAGTCATATCTGTGTGATAATATAAAGACGATGTTTTAATTTCTCAGTTTCTAATTTAATTAAATATAATGGGCCTAAAATATTTTTAAATGAAAGTTCGTTTAATTTTGAAGCAATTCGTGGTATCAAAATGTCATAATTGTTTTTTGTATAGCTATATATATATATATATAATTTGATCTTTCTCATACTAGTTTCTGTAGTAGTCTGCGTGAGAAATATACCAATAGTATGACGTCATCTGTGGCCCTGGAAATAAATTCACATATCTCGCAAAGTAATTATTAAAAAAATGTTTTTTTTATCTTAATCGTTATTTATTGAGTATTAAGGATAAAGTGTACGTTTTATTATTTTTTGTTATGGTTTATGAGCCTATTGAGGGACTCTTTAAAAAATATAAATTTTCAAGAAACAAACAAAATATCCTCCTATCAAAACCGTTCATTATATGATTGTGCAAATTTCTTTGTACATAGCGAGTGTCTACTTTTTTATGAACCGTAGGAAATTCAGTGGTAAAATTTTCATATGTTTGAATTTCTGCCCTATTCATTTTGGAACGAAAGTATTAATACATAACAATGTTCAAAATAAAAATCTGCGTTTTATGAGCCAAAATTTATTGATATATGTTGCTGTCATGAGATAGACGTAAAATAAAATTTCCTTTTTTAAGCTGTTTACGGAACATAGAATTCAATCTTTTCTTTGAATTTGACAGGTAAAAGTTTATCAGTTGATATTTCATTGTTTAATATTATTTTCTTTTTATAACATATCTATGATTACTGATAAATATTTTAATAAAATCAATAATTATTAAAACCTTATGACAGATCTCATCTGTCAAACTTAAACGGTATAGATATTTAATTTAATTGTTTTATTTCTCCTGGCAAAATATAACTTATAGCTATTCTTTCAAACAAAACGCATGTAAACTCAGGGCCGGCTCAAGATATATAGGCGCCCTGAGCCAAATTAGATTAGATTAAATAAGTCAATATACCCCACATTTAGATAAAAACTTCAAAATTTTCAAAAATCTAATTAATAAATTACAAACAATTTAAACTTTCAACTGATTTCCATGGAGTTATTTGGGTTACCTACTAGATACATTATTCTAAAAATGCGTACACTTACGTAACATTGTCTATACAAGCAAATAATATTACTACCAAGTTTATATATCTACTCATTTTTCAATTATTGCTCCAAAAGTCAATATTTAGATACAAACTTCAAAATTTTCAAAAATCTAATTTTTATGTATCTAGATACTTCTCAATGCGTTGATTCCAAATTTTGAAACCGCAGGTCGATATCTCTTTTCGTTCTCGAGATATTTAGATTTAAAGTTTTGCTCAAACCTGCCCATATTTGGGTAATAACCCAAAAATGGGTCGAGATGCGAATTTGGCGACAACACCATTCGATTCTACGGGCAAAATTACATAAGTACACCAATTTTCAGAAATTTTGAACACCACATACAATCTCTAAAGCAAAATAACTGAAAATAGCCAAAAATCGCAAAAATCGTAAGGGGTACGATTTTTTCAAATTTTGGCCATTTTCAGGGGTTTTCAAGCTTTTATTAATAAAAAATGAACCGGTCAGACAAAAATTATGAAAATTGCTATACTTATGTATTTTTGTCTGTAGAATCGAATGGTGTTGTCGCCAAATTCATATCTCGACCCATTTTTGGGTTATTACCCAAATATGGGCAGGTTTGAGCAAAACTTTAAATCTAAATATCTCGAGAACGAAACGAGATATCGACCTGCGGTTTTAAAATTTGGAATCAGCGCATTGAGAAGTATCTAGTTACATAAAAATTAGATTTTTGAAAATTTTGAAGTTTTTATCTAAATATGGGGTATATTGACTTTTGGGGCAATAATACAAAAATTGGTAGAGATATAAACTTGATAGTAATATTATTTGATTGTAAAGAGAATGTTACGTAAGTGTACGCATTTTTAGAGTATTTCAACAACAATACCTTCCTTACCTAAAGATGACGAAAGGTAAGAATACCTATCAGAATTTAATTCTAACGAGAATCCAAGAATGATTAAATTATATCTCCAATTTATGTATCATTTCTTCCTCACTTGATTATTTCGCAAAGGCATGTTCAATAAATTACACAATTTATTTACACAGAACTAACTTTGAGGGGCTCCAAAATTTAATAATACAGGAACAAGAGAGGTATATATTCCATACATTGATTTTTTTTATTTATATATATTTATCTTTAGTTTTTATATTTTTTGGGCGCCCCAAAAAGCCAGGCGCCCTAAGCCAGTGCCTAAGTGGCTCACGCCTTAAGCCGCCACTGTGTAAATTATAATTTACCTCTCTATTATCTATAGTTCATTAAAAAGTAGACACCCGGTGTAATAATAATGAAAACAAGGTACGTATTCATTTTGAATTGTTATTTTATGGATATGTAATACATATATTAAAAAATAAAAAACATTTGTACATATTTGGGCTTTGTAGGATTTTTATATTTCATAGTTGAAAATTATGAAAATAAAGAAGAAAATAATGTTTACAAAATAAAGTTAAGTATATTTTTCAACTTATTCTTGTTTCTACAGGAAGAGGTTTTTGGATAGATGCTTCATTTATTTCATTGTCTTGATTGTCAATCTTCGTATATTGGTGAAACAAAACAATATATCTACAAAAGAATACAACAACATAATAACAATATTAATAAAAATAACAATAAACATAGTACCATAGTACATCATTGTATTGTCCTTGAACATAAATTGGATTCAACTAATTATAAAATTCTACATCATGAATCAAAAGAGACTATTCCTTGAAAGTTGTTACATAAATCTTGACAATAATTCTATAAATTGTAAAACTGATTACAATAATTCTAAAAATTTATATCCCAATATTAAATATATCACTCCACAGTAATTTTATATTGTTAGGGTTTTTAATATTTTTTGTTCATTCATTCTTGTATCCTTCTATAGATGTCATTCTTTGTTAAGTCGTTGATTTTAGCGGTAACTTATAAGACGATTTGTTACAATTTTTATTTAGTTGACTTTAAATCATGTAGTCTTTAAACACATTGGTTTTCTAAAAATTTTATAAAATCGTTTATAATTAAAATGTAAAACTTTTTAATTTTCAATATTTTATTTAGTGGTAAGTATGACAATTGCACATTACAATTTACATGTACTTAACAATATAAGTGATTTTTGTTAGCTTGAAAATGGTTCTAAACAGAACCGAAACATCGCAATCAGAAATTGTAAAGTATTAACTATGTTGAAATAAATGAAGCATCTATCCAAAAACCTCTTCGTATAGAAAATTTTTTTATTGCTTCCTAAAACTAAACCAAATTTATATTCTTTTGTTAAAAAAAACTCAAATCCTTTAGAAAAATATTTTCGGAGGGCGACTAATTTGGTTCTTGAGATCTGATTTAGTTTGTAAATTAGGGTCTCCAGTGACCCCATGGTATTATGAGGGTTAAAATGACAAATGAATAATAGAACAAATGATTCAAAACACGAAACTAATATACGCGATAAGTATATATTTTATCAATTTCATTATTCCGGTACGACAGGCAAATATTAATATGATTATTGGACGAAGTTAACCATGTTTTTAAGAGTTAGAGTAAGATGTGAGTTCCAGGAGCTGTTAGTTCATACACAGCATAATAGCTATTTGTGTATTAAGAGCGCAAAATGCGACATTGTCGGTTGAGAGGTTGTTGCCGCGCGACGAAGAAGCGCGGCATTCTCTCGAAATCGACAATGTTCATTTGCGCTCGAAACACACACAAGATTTTGTCTACAGCCGCCACAATGGGGTCCTCCACCATAACAAAAAATAATAAAATGTACACTTTATACTTACAGTACTGCTCAATAAATAACGATTGGCTAATACAAAAGATACGGTTTAAACTTAAAAAGGCTTTTAAATGATTATATCGTCACATTAGCCATCTATTCCATAAAAAAAACCAAAATTAGAGCGTGGAAGCAAGGATTTGTGATGATTTGATGAGTTTTTGTAGCAAAATGTGTGGTTAGTTTTCACGCCTGTCACACTGAAAAAATTAACAAATATTTCAAGGAATTTGTGATTATATAGACATGTATGTGCATTGACCGCCTTCTCGCAATTATTTAAGTAACGAAATAACTAATAACTTTATTGTAATCAAAATAAATAGTTAACTGGAGATCAGATGTCAGTACGACTCGCAACTATCCTACCGCCATCTGTGTACACTCATTCCTATTACTAAACATAACTGTTCACACAATTTATTTTATATTTAATTTTATTTTATCGTTATTTTTCATTCTTCTTGAGTTTTTATTCAATCTAATCTAAGCATTTTATACTTTCGTTTTTGTAAATGAATGCCCTATTTCATTTTCACAGCAGTGTGCTATTTTGTTAGGTTATGTTAAATACCGAAGAACATATGTCAAATTGATTTGTGAACGTGATAAATGTGTAATTACAGTGCCATTAGTTCCTAACTAAACATTTTCATTAAGAATGTAGACAAGTGACATTTCTCAACATTGTATACTTAGAAATTTGGACAGCGAGCGTTTTTTCTACTTTGTCGCGCATGAGCGGCAAAGTGACATTTTGCGTTGACAAGAGAGAGCGCAAATGGCTACTTTCTATAGTGACTGTAGAAAAATAATATTTTGATACCGAATACAGTATTTTTGATTAAAATAAAGAAATTTCCGCTTCGTTATGAAAAGAGGCTTTTAATTAAAAGATTTATAAAGTATTTAGTAATGCAGTTTATAATAATAAATCTGATTTCTGAAATGTCTGCTAAGTATGCAAAACTATTCAGCTTTCTGGTGAGGATCATTAAAATTCACATGCAGAGCTTAATTTTCCATGGGACAGCTAAATCTCTAAATAACTTATTTATCATGTTAATGCCTTCGGTCAACATTTTCTTAGGACACTCTGAATAGATTACAGCAAGTTCTCTTTACAAATTTCCCATTTAAGACATATTACACAATTTTCAGTTTCGTGTTTCGTCGTGTTATACAACACAAGCAAGCAATCGGATAAGCATGAAATCTCAGCGGATTATTTCGATAGCAATTTAATACGTATGAATGCATTTGTGGGTTATATTGCTTTTTCTACAGGATTATGATTATGGCCCAAGAAAACAGATACGGAAATAAGAAAAATGTGAAGTGATGAAAAGAGTACCAGCTGCTACGTATTAAGTGAAAATGCTGCGGTAAAAAGAAATACACCGTCGACAAGATTTACTGTGTAATACGATAAATTTTAAAATTTATTTACTTACTACTTGCTAACATGAACATGACACAGCCTTAAAATTACACATTTTTATAATGAAGGTAATAATTTGTTTTTATAACAGTGAAAACAAAAAAAAAATGCAAAACAAAATCGTTAACTCTTGTTTGTTTTTGTTCCCGAGTTTTTTGTTATTGAAATATTATATTTGTTTACTTTTGAAACTATACATTTATAACGTTACAGTAAATAAATAAATAAATATCTTTTTTCGTTTTATTTTGTTTTACATACGAGTCTCGTAGCTATGTGCGTTTTATAACCGGTTGTGATTCGCACGGTCCGGGTTCGATTTCGACTGATGCTAAACTTTAACCTTTAACCAACTAAGTGGGGTAACTTAGTGACCCCAGGTATACATTTTACTTGATATTTCTTTGATTTTTTTTTTATTATGTTGGAGTTTCATGTAATCATCCCTTCTATTACGTACTTTCTGATAACTTACCCACGATCTGTTAAAAGAAAATGGTACAGAGTAAAATAAAAATAAATAGAGCAATTCCTCCACCCGCACCGCTAACCGCCAATAGAAAGAGGAGTAGGTGCATTCTCTGCACACGACAGAATGACTAAAAATTACGCTCAGATGCCTCAAAGTGTCAAAAAACACTGACAAATTAAAAAAATAAATACTTTTTCTGAAAGCTGCGCCAATGCAGATTAATGTTTGCAGAGTTTTTCTTTTTTTTTCGAGTTGATATTTTTGCATACTACACAATAAATATGTTTTACTTTATGAACGAAGCGTTAATAAACCTATTAATCATGTATTTTAGGTTCATACATGTGTTACGTAATTATTACATAAGGGGTCACTTAATTACCCCACTTAGCAGTTTACGTCGAGTAGAAATACGCAGTTGGTTAAGGGTTAAACTTATTAAAAATTATTTCCAGCCCTAAAGTTACTCCTGTGGTGATATCTCCACTACAGCCTGTGAGGTAACGCCCGGTAAACGCCCTGGAGCATACAAATATATTGTCATTACCGAAGTATGGGAATAGAAGCAGACTGGCACACCCTAAAATGGGTAATAAGCCATAATGATATATTTATTTATTATACAGAGTAATCAAAAATGGTTGGAGCATGCCGCTCCATACTATTTTGACATTTACCGCTATAGTATGATAACATTACTATTACCATGGACGTCCATTTCGAATTTTGCAGCTGTGATAAGAGTAATCCCAAGAACAGTCCCCTTTATGTTCACACGAACGAAAATATGCTTTAAGAAGAAATTTTTCACGCTTCTCATTAAAATCCATAATGATTTTTCACGAAGATATGGGAAACATATCAAATAAATCAACGCACGGCCGCCTTGTCATAGTTACATTATTTATAGTTTTATTTCTGGAGCCCAGAGTAAACTTTTTTGACTATAACTCTGACACTCTTTAAAAAAGTTATTTAGCTTTGTTCCATCCGGTAATTTTGCACAAATTTGCAACATGTTTCTGATATTTTTAATGCGCATGCGTGAAGATGAACTTGTTCCTGACAAGTTGGAAACATGCGATGGTTGGAACGCCCAAACAGTGATCTAACCTAACCTAACCTTAAAAATAAACATATATAATAACTTAAAATATGGATTTTATACAAACTTTATTTATTTTACTTTTAATTATAATTTATAATTATAAATATAAGTGGGACAATCAAATTTAACAGAAAAATGACATGTATATGTCACGTCATGTCAAATTTATCATAATTTGCTCAATATGGATATGAATAATATAAAATGATTGAAAGAATTGTATTAAAACCACAAATAATTCTATTACTTGCTTATCAGGGGACAGTAAGTTATGTACTTTTAAGTATGACACAGGCACAACACATTTTTTAAATATAATTATAATTTCTAAGCATAATTTCAGCGTTGTGAATGAGCCTTAATTCTAAAACGTCTAAAACTAAAAAGTACAATTTCATCTTACATTGACGTAAAGAAACAAACACTGAATTTGTATCCAATGCGCAGGCTCTGACTTCTAGTCAGCAGAAAAAGTTCTGACTGTTTAGACTGTCCGCAACTAGTTTGTGACAGTCTAACAATATGCGTTGAAACATCTAACTAGTAGTTGCAAACTTGTCAGTGGTACGCCTGGAACAGTATTTTGGTACTGCGCATGTGTCCGACAGTCACAAACTATCAGCAGTGAGAGGCTATTTATTTCACAATTTACAGACTAAATGACTACAAATGAACTAGTCACTTCTCGTACATACATCCTTATAAATATGCACAGAGTAAATATTTTTGTGAAAATATTGTAATTGTGAATAATTAGTCTTTGTCGTAGATTTATATAAATTAGTGTTAGTTACCTACTGTAAATAAAACATTGCCGTTGTATATTGGTGAATTATTATTTTATATGTTTTTCAACGATCAATAAATAGACTAATAAACCGTTGTAATACGTATATATTAATATTTTATTGTTTTAGTCATAATGTGAGTAGTTTGTGACGTTTCGTTAATTGAAAATAGCAGAAGTAATTTATGGATATATCTATTTTTATTATGTATTTAAATTTTAATGAATTATGAGCACTATTTCATTAGACGAACTATAAATTTACGATTATTGATGTAGTATTAATTTTAGTTTAGTTGTTTTTTTAATTAACAAGTGAAAAAGGCAAACCATTCAGATCATTATTAGCTTGAAAATCATGTTTCCAAAATATAATTATGTTATAAATCTTTGACAGTCAAGAAATATATTGCTTACCAGTTTAGTTATTATACGAGTATCTGTACTCCAAGATAAAACAGTATTGAGTACATATTTTCAGTAAATTAGTTTCCTCCACGAATGGACATAATTTTAACTCCTCTTTCGAATGGAATACCGTATTAAGTCCTGATTTCAGCAGTCATTTCAATATTAATGAAAAGGGTATTGTTATTTAAAAAAAAATGCTATATCTGGAGCACCCAATTTTGAATAATATTTTACAAAAGAAATTAGGCTTAAAAGATAATGCATTATTATAATTCGGAATGGAAAACAGAAATCTGTTTCAAAATTCATTTAAATGTTTTCCTGTAAAATATTAATTTTGCGATTTAATACTCTTTTATTGTGAGGTACAGATAAATAATCACGGCATATTACCCATTTCTGGATGTGCCAATCTGGCAATCTGCTTTATCATAGATATTGATAATGATGATGACATATTTGTACCGTGCGTTTACTACGGGCACTCATTGCTGGTGTGGAGAGTGCAACACAGGGGTCAGTTTCGTGCTGTTTAAAATTCGAAATATTTGGCGTCGGTTATTATAATTCTCGAATATAGAACTACATATTATGATTTTGAACCATACAAATTTAATGTTGTTAAAGTGCGATTATTATTTACATGCAGCTTGAAACATGATTTCCAGTTTTAATTAATTATTTTGTTTATTTTCATACTAAAATGGAAGAACGTAAACAAAAATTACATGTAGCAATAATTATATTGTTTTCAAAACAAAACAACGATCAAAAATAAATTGGTTAGCGTTTAAATTTTTTTATAATAATATTGATCTATATACATAGAATAGAAAAGATATAAAATGCAATATTTATATATAAGAAAAACATGTTTTTCAATTCTAATTATTATTTTATTTTTTTATGGGGTCCCGTGGCCGCGTGCCTAAGTGTCTGGTCGCGAACCTGGGGGAACCGGGTTCGATTCCGACAGACGCCAAATATTGCCAATTTTAAATGGCACAAAAGTGACCCCTGTGGTGCACTCTCCATACCAGCTATGAGTGCCCGTGAGGTGACTACTGGTAAGCGCCCACACGGTAAAATATATCGTCATCATTACCGATGTCTACATGTGTTGTAGATACTGGCACACCCAGAAATGGGTAATATGCCGTGATGATATATTTTTATTTTATTTTTATTTATTTTAATATGATACTATCTCAAAATTTTACTATCTGAAATATAAACCGAAAATATACATAAATTAATGAGTAAAAATGAAAAAAATAAATATATCATCACGGCATATTACCCATTTCAAGTGTGCCACAATCTGCTTTATCGCAGATATCGGTAATGATGATGACTTATTTGTACCGTGCGGGCTCTTACCAGGCGTCACCTCACGCGCACTCATTGCTGGCGTGGTGAGTGCATCACAGGGGTCACTTTTGTGCCATTTAAAATTCGAAATATTTGGCGTCGGTCGGGATCGAACCCGGTTCCCCAGGTTCGCGACCAGATACTCTGGCATACGGCCACGGGACCCCATGAATAAATGAGTATTAACCAAAATAAGATGGTTTCCAATACTACATTCGTTTGAAAGTTTGCGTGACCTCATGTCTTAAGCTAAGCAATTTGATTGGTTGTCTGACTATAAAAACAAGATGCGCTCTCGACCATTGATGAGAACATAAATCGTCATACGCTAAATTCTAAACTTTAAAAATTTATATCTCGCTTACTACGTTAAAATTTTTAAATTGCGTTTAATCTAAAATTCTTAATTGGCCCTGGTCTTGCAGGGAAAATTGAATAAAAAAATTAACATAAAACCCTATTGTTTGCTTTACTTTCAAAGGTAAGTAAATTATGCAGTACCCTGAAATTTTGTAGTTCAAGAGTACATGAGGTTAAATTCAAACTTTTCTTTAATCCGTAAGTTAACACCTGTACTTTCCTTGAAATAATCCCGTATATAAATTTGTAATTATCGGTACCTATCTAATATCCGTCTATGTCTGCGAAATGTCAAAGCAGCAAACGAGTTTATTATACGGGTGCAATTTATTCCGATCTCTGTCTTTTTAAATACTTGCTATCTTTAAATCGTATTCGTATCGCATTTAATGTTATATTTGAACCTTTGGTTGGGTTGAAACAGTATAAATTCTCATCTGACGTGACAGAGTTTTATGTTAGTTTCCACTCTAGTCTCATTTACATTCTGTTTTTTACATTCGAATTTCTATCTCACTTTGAACACCTGCTACTGTGGAAGCGTTTACCCTTATCACTAATAATATAGAAGTAACTGGTTAGAAAAGAACAGGGATAGCTTCCTCTGTGGACATGGTAATGTAATATATGTTGTATTATAATAATTTAATACATCATTTTATTTACATATTGCAATCGCTTATTAAAGTTGAAATATCATTGCAGGTGTCCCACGACGAGCTTACGCTATCTTCATTTTAAAAATTATTTAATATTATTTTACGAAATTTAGCATCTAGGGGTTTTTAGACTAGCACGTTTCAACTAAAATATTTTGAAAGCAGTAGCGCTCTCGGTTTAAACGGAAGTAATCCCTAACTGGCACACTCAGAAATGGGTAATATGCCGTGATGATATATTTATTTATTTATAAATATGTGTATATGTTCATTTGTTATTATGTTATATGCCGATTTTTTATTATGTACGCTGAAAACTAAGTCAAATTAACTCCCTCAATTAAATCAACATTCAACAAATATTGGCCTTTGAATACGAGTCTTTGCCTGGTTTTGTGATATTGGCCACTTCATTTATTTAAAACCACACTTGATCTATACTTATCAAGTATTAAGCGTCCAATTGCTGTGCAAATGATGACAGAAATTATTCCACCGAACCAGAAATTTGTTCTACTACGGTAGTAGTGGTTCAAATTGAACGTTTTATTTTAGTATACTCACAGAACACTATACAAAAAATCTGTTGTGGCCAGCACAAAACCTTCCCTCAATTCGATGTATTTTGTACATATTCCATACCAAAAGTTCCTTGAAAAAGATGCTGTATATCCTGTAAAATTTTAACACCAACACACTATTTTTTACAAATTCCATACCGAAAGTCCCTTTCCCTATTTTATTAGGGGTCGCTGTTTCTTACTCTTCTCTTTTACTGATTCCTGTCCAACGCATCTTCTTCACATAATTCTTCCTCCCTCATATCTACACAGTCCTTCCATTTCTCTTTGGCCTTTCTTGTATTTCTGGCATTGAAAATTCCAATCTTGAGGCGAGTGTGCAACTGCAAGTCACTTGCGAGGGACACTCTATCACATTCACATATAACTTTCTGACCCTATACTTTCAACTTTGGTTTTGCATTTGACCACTGACATCTGTCAATTAATTTTTTTGAATATATCTGTTGTTTCTATAATTTTAGCAAAGCTGACTAATTTTTGAAAGTTAATCTCTCTTATGTCTCTATAACTCTATATATATATATATATATATTGAATCTGAAGGAAAATGTATAATCAAACCGTATAGAGAATAAGATATTCTCTCATATTGATAATCACAAAATGTCGAAAAATTATATTTAACTGCGTTTTTTCAAGAAAAACTGTTAAAAACATCAAATAAGGGTACTTCCGGTTGATCAATTATAACCAAAATCTGATCAGCTCTTCACATGGATCTAAAGAACAGGAATACGAAAAAATTATAATTTTTAGAATTGTAGTATTGGAGTTATCGTCGGAGAAAAATTTGTCACACACGGACACACACACACACACACATACAGACATCATCTTAAAAATAGTAAATTCGTATTCTAGGGACCCAAAAACGTGCTTATTCACTGAAAACTCACCAACGATTTTTTTGACCAAAGACAATACCTTCCTTACCTAAAGGTGACGGAAGGTAAAAAGAAATTTTGTCTAATTGTAAGTAGATATTATTTTTTTGGGAAATATGTCTAATATTTTAGTTTACGTAACCAAATTTAGCATTTTAACTAATTGGAGTATCCTTTGGGAACCTTCGTAGAATTCGTAGTCGAGTGAATTTGGTCTTAATGTTCCATTAATTTATTTCAACATTTATTACATAGTATTAATTGTACGTTTCGGGCAAAAATTAGCCCATCTTCAGCAATAGGTAAAAATAAAATTTCATTTTTTTGAAACCCAAATATCAATACATTTTTACAATTTGTATGAAAAAATCACCTCTAGGATCATAACAGGAACGATAAAGATAAATCTCGGAGTTGATTTTTTCGTACACATTGTAAAAATGCATTGATAATTGGATTTCAAAAAAATGAAATTTTATTTTTACCTATTGCTGAAGATGGGCTAATTTTTGCCCGAAACGTACAATTAATACTATGTAATAAATGTTGAAATGAATATATGTAATATTAAGACCAAATTCATTCGACTACCATTTTAACTAATGTCATATAGATAATAATTATTTTGTAAAAAAATGTTAATTTAAATGTGCAAATGGTTACTTTAATTTATTAATTTAGTCAATTTTACTTCAATTTAGTTAGTATATCTAATTAATTTTTTCTGTGAGATATAACAGCCTCGACAAGATAGTTCATTTTCCAAATATCATCGATAACACAGATTCAATCTGAACTAATTTTAATAAAAAAAGAAAACACCCGGAAATGGCTAATATACTATATATAATGTGATGATTTGTTATTATTATTATTATTTATATTAATATTAATATATGAGGTCCCGTGGCCGCGTGCCTGAGTGTCTGGTCGCGAATCTGGGGGAACCGGGATTGATCCCGACAGACGCCAAATATTTCCAATTTTAAATGGCACAAAAGTAACCCCCGTGGTGCACTCTGCACACCAGCTATGAGTGCCCGTGAGGTGACGCCTGGTAAGCACCCATACGGCAAAATATATCGTCATCATTACAGATGTCTACATGTTTGATTATACTGGCTCACTCAGAAATGGGTAATATGCCGTGATGATATATTTATTTATTTATTTATTTAATATTAATATATATTCTTTACGTGATTGTTCAAAATTGTCAACTGTGGAACCAAATGAAAAATTATAAGCTGTTTTATATTTTGAAATCTAATTTTGCAAAACAATTACAGTGGTCATTTATCTCATGTGCCTTGAACAGATTGCCTGGACGATATTAGCAAAAGTTAATTTCACTTTTTCGTATAAATCAAAATAATTTTATTCTGTGGCTTGTATTTTTTTATATTACGTCCGTTGTTACAAAAATCTGTTTACAATCTCCGTAAAATAATTAAATGTAAAATTCTATTCAGTTTGCAAGATAAAATGTTAAGATGATTCGAAAATAAAACGTAGGTGGGAAAATTCATTAAATGTATTGATACGTTTAACAAATTGTTCTTAGAAAATTGATTTTCTGTTTGATATATACTTTATTGCATAGTGTACCATCTGCAAGAGGATATAATTTAATGCGAGGAAATCGATATAATCAAGAGCTAAACTTGAGTTATGAACACCAGAACCTGTCACCTAATTATATGCTTATAATAAATCATTTTATTTCAGGGGTAATTTAGTGCTTACTTGCTGAAATTTAATGTGGGTGATAGTGGTCACTGTGTAGCGGATGAGGACAAGTTAAATTTACGGTTGTAAAATTACTATCCAACTTGTTTCTAAGTAGGGACTTCTATGAATATGAATGAGCCTAAAAATGAAGACAATAATAATTATCTTAATTTAACTTGTATGTGTAAATTTGCTAAATAATTTTGTTACACATATTTGTGCTTAAAGAAAAATAAAATATTATAGTTGTCTAAATTATTATGTATTGCATACAGGTTGTTTATACAAATCACAACATAGGAAATTTTAATTTAAGTCTTATATAACCTGGTATAAGAATTTTTTGAACCATGGTGAAAATGAATCTAGATTCTGATTATATTAAAAAATGAGCACTTTAAATAAATGTAAGTTATATTTTAAGTGTGTAAGTTACACTTATAAAAATTACAAATATTAAAGATCATAGGATTCTCTATCCAATACATGGAACATTTTTATTATATCTTTTATACATTTAGAGATAGAACTCATAAATACATAAAATAATCCGTTACAATCAAATAATGTTACTACCAAGTTTATATCTCTACCTACTTTTGTATTATTGCCCCAAAAGTCCATATATCCCATATTTAGATAAAAACTTCAAAATTTTCAAAAATCTAATTTAAATTTATGTAGATGCGCTGATTCCAAATTTTGAAACCGCAGGTCGATATCTCTTTTCGTTCTAGAGATATTTAAATTCAAAGTTTTGCTCAATACTGCCCATTTTTGGGTAATAACCCAAAAATGGTTCAAGATATAAATTTGGCGATATCATCATCATCATCGATCTACGGAAAAAAGTACATAAGTACACCAATTTTCATAATTTTTGAACACCGCATACAATCTCTAAAGCAAAATAACTGAAAACGGCAAAAAATCGCAAAAATCTAAGGTGTACCCCTTACGATTTTTTCAGATTTTGGCCATTTTCGGGGGGTCTCAAACTTTTATTCATAAAAAATGAAGCGGTTGTAGAATCGAATGGTGTTGTCGTGAAATTCATATCTCGACCCATTTTTGAGTTAGTACCCAAAAATGGGCAGTTTTAAGCAAAACTTAATCTAAATATCTCGAGAACGAAAAGACCTGCGGTTTCAAAATTTGGAATCAGAGCATTAAGAAGTATCTATATACATAAAAATTAGATTTTTGAAAATTTTGAAGTTTGTATCTAAATATGGTGTATATTGACTTTTGGGGCAATAATTCAAAAATGGGTAGATATATAAACTTAGTAGTAATATTATTTGCTTGTATAGACAATGTTACGTAAGTGTACGCATTTTTAGAGTAATGTATCTAGTAGGTAGCCCAAATAACTCCATGGAAACCAGTTGAAAGTTTAAATTGTTTGTAATTGACAGAAAAATGTGAGTTATCAGTGTCAAAAATCAATTTACATTACTGAAGGCTTTTTCTGGGAAGTACATTTAATATTTCTTATTTTATTATTAATTAAATATTTAAAATTATACATTACATATATACATATCAGAAATACCGTCAAACTCGTCAATGAATTTGAAGAATCTGGAACATTTAGAAGAGTAGGCGGAAATTTATTATAGAATGAATTAAAAAATATAAAAATATATTAATAATTAGCATTTTTGTGTATGTACCAGAAATGTTAAACACAAATATGTACTTATAGCCAGGGCATCGAACCCGAACCTGAACCGAACCAAAACCGGAACCTAACCGTAACATTATACCGAACCGTAACCCAGAACCGAACCTCTGATATATTTTTCAATTGAATCCGAGTCGGAACCGAACCGGATATTAAAATTCGAAAATTGCGGCTTTCATTTAAATTATTTTTATTTGTTTGTCATTCAAAAAAGCATTAATTTAATTTTCAACATCAACCCCGAACAAAACTGCAAATTTTATTAATGCTTGAACCAGAACCACACCCGAATCCATTTCTCAAAAAACAAATTAACTTGAACCTAAACCGAACCCAGTTTTCGGCGGGTTCGATGCCCTGGTTTATAATTTTACTAATAATAATACTTTCAGTAATTATTACTCTACAAGTAAATAAAATAATTGTATGTTTGTTTATTTTTTATATTTTATATACCAAATATTGCTTTTAATTCTGAATTAAAACAAAATATATTATATTACATTCATTAAACTATTATCGTATACCTACTGCTACGTATTTTTGTGTCAATGTAACCTAACCTAACCTTTTGTTACATTAAAAATATATAGTTTTAAATGAAATAAGCTATGGAAATATTGTTATTTTTATGAAAACATTTATAATAAACAAATTTCAAAACAAAATACAATATCTAACCTTTACGAAGTCTGCCTTTGCTTCTTTCCTTGGACTGCAAGCTACGGATCACGGATAATAACCACATTTCAATATTAAATAAACAAATATAGTATAAATAACACACAATACATTTGATAAAGTTTATAATAATAAATAAAACGTTCAAATTGTTCGTAAATAGCAACAAAAACACTCATTTCACGTCACAAAAACATTGAGAACTGAGGACCGACGCTACCACGCTTACGAATACATTAATGCAAGAATAAACCAGAGGAACAAATGAATGAACAGACAACAGACAGAATTAATCTTTAAATAAAATAACTATATTGAACTGTTTTTATCGCGGTAAATTTAAATGTTTGAATATGTCAAAAAATATTAAAAATATTTTTTCATTTTAAATTATTTTTATTTGTTTGTCATTCAAAAAAACTTTAACTCAATTTTGCATTAAGTCGAACCGAACCTGAACCCCGAACAAAACCGCAAATTTTATTAATGCTTGAACCAGAACCGCACCCGAACCCATTTCTCAAAAAACAAATTAACTTGAACCTAAACCGAACCCAGTTTTTTGCGGGTCCGATGCCCTGCTTATAGCCTAACATGGAAATGGCGAAAGGTCTTGTGTTAGCCACAACAGATTTTTTATAAGTGTAAATTACACTTTTTAAAGTGTAAATTACTCTTTTTATAAGTGTAAAATACATTTTTAAGTGTAATTTATACATTTATTTTAAGTATAACTTATACATAAAAATCTGTAATTTGGAGTCAAAAATTTAATTTTATAGCTTTCGTATAATCCAGCCGTGTTTAAATTCTATTTTTACGAAATGAATAATCCTATTCTTTAATCTACTGGACTGAACAGATCGCATAAATGATGAAATTTCTATATGAAATTCACTTTTCAACAATATTAATTTATTTTGAAAACAAAGTTTTCAGCATAGCTGTAAATTAATTAATTACAATGAAAGTGACTTACTGTTTCACTACCATTACACTGTATCTAAAACTTTATATAGGGAGAATAATATAATTAATGAATAAAATTGACTTTTGTTTCAAATCTCATGTAGCTATTACTGAATATTTACTTAACAATATAATAGTAAATAATTAGTAAAACTTTCATATCATAATCCTGTGTTCAAGTTGGATGTTAAGTAATAGAAATTAAACAATGATGAACAATTACCTATTGTCGAGCCCATTTTGCGGGTCTAGAACGAAAAGGTTCTAACTACAAATTTTTGGTAAAATGAGATTTTTATATGGCTAGGTTACCATTCATATCTCTTTCTGATATTAGATAAAGTTCTACCTGCAAAAATTGAATCAAAATTGTAGGGACAAACTTCTATCTGCAAAATAGCTCTTATGACTGAGCAATATAGTATAAAGCAATATAAAAATTAAATTTGATTTTTTTTCTAATGGAGAAATTTATTATTTTTAATTTGATTTTATTATTATTATTATTTATAGCGCAAAAATTTATTATTTTCATGTTTTATTAATAAAAATATAAAGGTGTTTCAAAGAAATTGTAAAAAAAAAATTAAGGGCATATAGTACTGACAAAAATGAGTAAAAAAGTTTAATCAACATGGGTCCGATCTTCAATAGTTTGTGAGTAGGTTCAGATACACAAACATCCATACTTTAGTGGAATTCCAACCCAGAACCCCGAGCACATTCATTTCTAAGAGGCGTTGCTCTAACCACTGAGCCACCGGAAAAAAATCAAATAATTGTACTAAGTTAAATGTTGTGGCGACCTTGGCCAATATTTAATTTTCATATAACATCGTAGCTATCAGAAATTGAAAAAAATGTTTCATATGAAATTTTATTGTTTTTTTTTTTTTTTAAAGTCTATTTACTGACATAGACAAAATTTTGTTCGATCACTATCATTGTCAGTTTTTCTTCGATTTTTCATTTATCTCGGAAACAGTTGCAGATCAGACCTATGTTGATTAAGCTTTTGTTACTCATTTTTGTCAGTACTATAAACCTTTAATTTTTTTTACACTTCCTTTGAAACAGCCTGTGTAGTATTTTTTTACGTCATAGTGAGTTTTTTTAAGTATGCGTAGATAGAACTTTGATCCCGCGAAAGATGTGAAAAATTTGAGGTACATAGTTCCGACTATTTTTGTAATATATTTTTTTTTGATAACTAAACATACCATTCTAATTTTTCTTCCATATTCTTATAATATAATTAAATCCATTATTAGAATTAATAAATGTTAATTCGATAAGAATAATGTTTTCAAATCATAGCTAGTTAAAATTTTAAATCCGTTTTCTCGCCATATTGCTATTAGACATAGGTTGTTTTTGAAAGAAACTGATATTTCACAAACTGGAATATTAGTGAACATTTTCTTTCATTCTAAGTAAAATAAATTTATTACGCAAAATTAACCTACACATTTCTTTCAAAAACAACCAATGTACCGGGACTAAAGTTGTTTATGCTGAATGCCTGTAGGACTATTGTTGTTTTTATAGAAACACTGAAATTTTACACTGTAATAACTTGTGACTAAGATCTTTCTGAGAGAAATAGTATTACCAAACTGTTCGGTATCTATCCTTGAAAGTAGATATTGTATATAACTATGGTGTTTCTGTCAGGGGCTCCTCCAGATAGAGTTGATTGTGCAATAAAAAGTGTTGATTCTTGACAACATACATAATTGAAGTTTCTTTTTGCTACACAGGTTATAGAATCTATTCACAGGGCGACGTATTTTTTAACTCTGTTCAAAAAATAATTTGGAATTGTCGGCATAGTTCGTATAGATAGGCGTGTATTTTAGCATTATTGTATTTCGTGATGATTTACGTTATTTATAAATACTGTCGGAGAAAAACTATTAAGAGGGTTATAGAATAATGGCCTTGTATGAATTTGCGATTTTTGATACAGAAAAAGATAGTTTCCTAGTAGGCGACAGCACGAATTATACAGCGAATTAAATTATTTATAAACGAAACATTGCGTAATGCCATTCTTACGTGAAGAATATTTATATTTTCCTGTTTTGCTGTGTTGTCCTTATTATACGTACTCATGTTGATATATTACATGTCTGGTAGAGCTTCTGAACACAGCTTAGAGAACAAGGGAAAGAGCTGATAAGGGTATAGCTAGGAGTACGATTGCTAAACTTGTGGCTTCTCGTTAAGGAACCGCGTGCTAATATATAAAGATGAATTTATTCTGGTATTGTAACTATGTCCCTAGAACCAAAGAGATCCACTGCAGGTAGTTAGCAATTGAGTAGAATTCGGATTAGAGTAGCTCCCTATTCTCAGGGGTGATATGATAGAGTTGGCCGTGAAACTAGTTTCGGTGCCGGGGTAAAACCACATTGCTCAAGGAGGTCGATACAGTACTATTGAGTACACGAACAAGAAAATTCTGGATCACGCTACTTTTGAACAGCAAGTATGCGATTCGCATGCCGCGTGCAGTACAACAAAGTGATATTAACCTAGAAATTAATCTATCAAGACATTACTCTGGCGTGATTGAATTACTGTAATACGACGATACTGTGAGATATTATTGATGGTAATCTGAGTATGTTTCATGGTCGCCAATATGCGTTTGTATATATTAGTAATAGGGGACGGGGGTCGGCAACATAGTAGAGTTGTTAGACATTAGACAGTCATTCCAGATTTGTTCCTGAAATATTAACCTTCAATTTGAGTTATTGACTATCTAATAACAATCTCCAAAACGTTAACAATAACTATTTACAACAACCCTAGTATGTTGCTGTTTTTAATTCCAACAATGGCCGGTTGCACCAATATTTTAATTGGGAGTTACATTTACAAAATATATTGTATGCCTATGAAAATGTTGATTAGTCATTTACAAATTAACTCCCATATTTACAAAATACAATTTTTAAATTTATTGATAGTAAAATCGTGAAAATGCTAGGTTAAAAATGAAAAATGTAAAATATTTCCATTACAAAAATTTCATTCACAGTTTAAAAAATTTATTGTCTCCTTAAAAAAGTACATTCACAGCACACACAGTGAGACAATTAGGTTAAGTTGTAGAAATTTTTAAATTACTCTGTAAATAATCTTTGTCTGTTGAGACTGTAAATTTTGTACCTACTGAAGATAATTTTCTTTACATTTTTCACGGTGCATCCTACCCATTTTATGCCTATTAGATCTTATAAGTAGATGTCTACTAAGAATGTTTACTTACGATGATTTATTATTTCAGACGTTAAATTCTCGGATCGGGCAACTGCGGAAGTGTTCTAGATGTGACATTTCTGTATCTAATTAGTACAGTCAGGGTGAGTTCAAATTTTTAATAATTATTTCATACATTAACGAATTACTCTCAAACAAGAAACTTGAGAAAATATATTTCTAGGTGATTTTAGTTTTCTTTGTTTACTTGAAAATAGTGTTATATCTATTTTTAACACATCGTCGGCTGATTATTGGTATGTACCAAGTCCACTTTTTGAAAAATATAGATATAGTCAAATTCGGTTTCCCAGTATTTTTTTGTACCGTGGCCAGTAGAAAGAACATCAAATTTAGTGCCTCTTGTACGTTAAACAGACTTATAGTTTTGTACCATGTCCCATAAAATGACATACACTAAGAATTGATTTGAATCAAGTCCAGAGCCAATAAGATTTCATGTTTCTGTCACGTGCTTCTGGACATAGTACAATAAAAATAATAATAAAAAGTCTGGACATGATACAAAACATATCCTTATTTGATTTTTTTAAATATATTTAAAAATTATAATTTAACAAATTTCATACTAAGCCAAGCAAAATAAAACTATACAAACACAAAATTTTGACATGCGTATTAATTATCAATTCTTTACAATAAAATTTTAAATGTTTGAAGCAGTTTTTCTCGAAATTAATATTTGTGGACATGGTACAGTTAGGGTTGCCAACTTTGCAAATTACAGGAAAAGAACATTTTTTTCTGAATTATGTGTAAGATTTATAATTTATGAGAAAAATGCGCCGCAGGTAAATTTTTTAAAATTTTCAAGGTCAAAGGTTTAAATGACATAGAGATTGTTTACAATGAAGCAAATTTAAGAAATTCTTAAAATAATAAAATCAATACTTTATGACGAAAATAAGTAAAACACAATAAGATATCTAACCTTAAAATATAAGCTGCTAATATCTAATTTTACATTTTAATTTTTTAAACTGACAAAGCAGTTATTTAGCGTTCATAAACTATAATAAAATATTAATGACTAAAACCGGATCCGGATAGTCTTTCGATAAGAATGAGAGTAACAATTAACAAATTTGACAAGTCAACACAGATATTATTAAGTTTGCTGAAGCGAGCTCTGAAGGTCTGAAGTTACCACCAAACACCAAAGCATACATCTCTGCGTCAGTCACCGCCACCTTTTAGAGTAAACTAAATGTTAGTAGATAAATTATAATACCAATACATCAATAATTCAAAAATTGTTATTTCATTACGTTACATAAAATGTGAATTAATTATTTCATTTCCATATTTATAATAAAAAAATATTATTAGTAACAAAAAATTACT
The DNA here is from genome assembly GCA_943142095.1 of Ophonus ardosiacus. Taxonomy (NCBI): domain Eukaryota; kingdom Metazoa; phylum Arthropoda; class Insecta; order Coleoptera; family Carabidae; genus Ophonus; species Ophonus ardosiacus. Next base: position 41,352,562 of record OW964833.1, on the reverse strand, counting down.
ACAAAAGAACAAATCGCGTCCTTTCCTGGTTTAAAAAAAGACAAGGACAAAATATGCTCAAAAAAGGACAGTCCTTTACAAAAAAGGTCAGTTGGCAGCCCTAGGTACAATCCAATAGTTGGCCGACCACATTCCAAAGTATATAAAGTGCTAAATTACTAAACAGACTATTTAATTAATTGCATAAATATTAATAACTATGTATTTTATAAGATAATTATACAATTAGTCAAACAATGAAATATTCTAACATTTCCAACAATGCTTCCATTAGCTCAAACGGCTGGAAAGGCTTTTCTATGCAGTTACAAGTAAAGTGAACTATTATATAAATATACGTATAATTCTCCTAATTAACGCACTAATTTGCCTTAATTCCAAGAATAATAATTATTATAGTAGTGCAAGGCAAACTAAATTACAGATTTTAATTATGTACATTACATATATTATTTATAATAAACTTGTCTAATGAAATATATTCTTTTTCAATTAATCATATTAAAATTACATTAACATTCACAGAAAATTCATTAAAGATTAAATTTAATTTATAGCTTCATTTGACATTTTCCATATCTAAAATTTAATTACACTTTTACAATTAGGTACCCTTTTCAAAATAAATTATGTGACGTTTATGAAATAGTTCATGCCACACAATATTAATCTTGTTTATTTGCCACATGTGAAAAGTTGTACGATTTCCACAATTTTCTCTGTGGGTTTCATGTTCATGTATTTTGCCTTTGGCAATTGAAAGTGTTTACTCAACACAATGTTTCAGACTGTTGAAATGCGCGTACAAAAATCAGATTGTTTTGTGTGAAATGTTGTGCTGAAAAATTAGTCCTGTTCATTTTTGCGTGTATTATTTGCAGTTGTCAGTGCAGTGAAAATGATTTCTTTAAAAATAAACGATTATTCGTGATGCAGTTATGACAGCTCGTTCCAATTTTTTGACAAAATATTTGTTCGTAACAACTAACAAATTCAAGATTTGCAATATGAAACTTGTTGATGTAGCTAATGGAAAAATATTTCCACATGATGGAATTTTTTGAGTTTTGCTTTTATTTAGTTTTTACATTAAATGACAGAATGCGACGATCACACTAAAATTATGAGAATAAAGCACATGGTTCATATACAGGTGGTAATAGGACTAGTGTTAAAAAATTGATAACGTATTCTTGAGATCATTTAGAGTAAAAAAAGTCACATGAACATAGGTGCTTTTGGTTACAAAAAGGAATCCAAGCTTTATAAATAGTAGAAACATAAAAAAAAATCAAAATACTTTTAAAACAAAAGAAAATATGGTCACATTAGTAGTTCTCATAAGGTGCATTCTTTTCACACACAATCTCAGTTCATCTCAGCTCACCTCAGTTGTCTCAGTAATTTTGACAGTTCTATTTGTCCCAACCGAGGTGAGATGAAGTGAGGCGGATTCCTCCCCCCTTGCCGATACTGAGCTACCTAGCGGGGTGATGCTTGTTGAGTGTCTCACCCAACGAGCTATAAGTAAATATTTACTTATAGCTTGTTGGTCTCACCTCACTTGAGGAGTGGGGGTCTTTTCTCAATGTTATTTTTTATTTAAAAATGAATATTTAAGGAAGTGTTAATGTTGATGATTTAATATTGATAAGTGAAATTGTATTTCTTTAATTATAAATTTAATAAATAAATTCAATTGTTTTATGATGTTATGTGCAATGAAAATTCATACGATGTAGATTTATACTTTGACATTTCATCGTCTTAGCAAGTCCACCTTGTCAGATATTTAAAATAAATTCGAAAACAAAATGAAAATGTCAACATACTGATAAATAAAACATATAATAAACAGAGAAAGATAATAGGTATTCCGTTCTTTCTCTAAATTGCGTTCTATTTGTTAAGCAACTATCTCAGCTCACCTCACTTCAATCTCATCTCATTTTGAGAACAAGTGAGGTGAGATATTGGTAAAAAGAATGCAGCTATAATAAGTATTCAAAATTTGCACCTCGAGCGCCAATGCAAGCTGACATCCACAAGAATTATTATTATTATTATTATTATTATTATTATTATTCTATGAATTGTATTCTAAAGCATTAAATTCATCCATTTCACGATAAATAAAAAAATGAGGTAAAAATATCTATTTCAAATTAATTTTGCATTGCAGTTTTATTGTTTATTCTTTTGTTTTAAAAGCAGATTAGATTTTTTTTAAAAATTGATACCATTTATAAAACTTTGATCTCTTGTGATTCCATAACAAAAAGGAATAGGACCTACACAGAAAAAAAGAATTGAAATTTTGTCTAATTATATTTAGATATTATTTTATTAGGCAATATGTCTAATAATTTAGTATAATTTACAAATCTTACTTTAGCATTTTAGCTAATCCGAAATACATAATAAACATTTTGTAAAAAATCGTTAATTCAAATATGGAAATGGTTATCATAATTACTTATTTTATTTAATTTTACTACATTTTGGCTTCATTATTTTTGTTTTACATTTTTCGATAATTTCTAATGAATCAAGTAATTATTATTATTTATATATAGTTCAATACTTATTATGACATAAATGTAATCATTTCATCTAATTTTGTATTTAATTTTACTATAATTTCTTTTTACAAATTTAGAAAATTTAACTAAATCAACTTATATATTTTAATGAAACATATTAGTGGGCTAAAAAATAAGGAATTTATTTATTTAATTTTTTTCGTCACTTTACAAAAACGTAGAGAAGTGTTGGATTTGACATTTTTATACAAAATCATAAATAATTATATAGATAGTCCCGTCCTTTTAAGTAAAATATCTCTGCGTGTGCCTTCTTATTCTACTCGTTCTCTTGAAACGTACTCTTCTAAAAAATATAAAACCAATGCTGTTATGTTTTCTACAGTAAATCGATTAATGTGTTCTTTCAATAACATGATTCTTAGCTATAATGTTCCAGATATTTTTAATTGTTCACTATTTAAGTTTAAATCATTTCTAAAATATGTTTTCTCGCATTCTTTGTCTGATCCTTAGTTTGTACTTCTCATTATCTATTATTATACTGTCGAGCTAGAAACTTTTATTCTTTATGTATATTGTTAACTGTGCTGTACTTTTATTGGGCCTTGGCCTGTTGTACGGCCTTTCTTTCTAAATAAATAAATAAATAAATTAACTACAATTTAGATGTTTTTTTTTTCTGTGTATGTTCATATGACGTGTTTTCCTCAAAATGATCGCAGAAATACGGTACTATTTTTTTATACTAGTCCTGATACAGCCTGTATTTTAGAATTCTTTTTTAAATACGTTCAAAGTAGTTGCCTACAACAGTACATTTCACCATTATTTGCTTTCATTTCTTAAAAACTCCCAGCAAATCTTTTATAAGAACGCTGAATGACTTCAAAATAATCATGAATGGCAGGATCAATCTCTTCCTCAGCCCCGTATTTTTTTTTCTAATTATATTAATGTACATTAAAAAAAAATATTCAAACTAATTAAGTCAAAAACTTATAATTTTACAATTCGCCTAGCCATTTTAAAAATGAACCTAGACGTGTTATCAAAAGACTGATTTTACAATCAGTCTATTGCATATACATAGTTTAAAAATACGACGGTCACGCTAGACTGATTCAGAATAAGACATATGGCTCATATTTTTAGAATATTATTTTAAATAATGTTTAAAAAGTTCTGTATCCTTTCAACAATAATACACTTTCCTTCCACTTCTTAAAAGCTTCCAATCAATCTTTTCTTGGAATGGTGTGTGTGACTGTTGTTCTATACTGTTTTTGCCCAAATTGAAGCGTTCAAACGGCCCAATGGGAAGACGCATTATCATTATTTTTATACAACGACACATTCAAATTGAAGGGTACAGATGAAGAAGGTGGTTTGTCAAAAAATGTAAATTTTGTAGGCGGCAGTTTTTAAGATTTTAAGATCGTGTCATTTTTTGGATAATGCCTTCAGCTAGGTACAATTTTGATGCAGGATTCTTTACTGTTTTGTAAATGAGTACGTCAAATGTCGGCTCCGGTGGCTCAATGGTTAGAGCAACGCTCTTAGTCATGAGTATGCTCGGGGTTCTGGGTTCGAATCCCACTAAGGCATGGATGTATGTGTATGTGAACCTACTCAGTAATTGGGATTTAATCCTGTTGAGAGGTTTTTTTAAAAAAAAAAAAAAATTAGAATACTTGTCTGGCATCCTATTTCGGGGGAAATTTCGGTTTTTTAATTTGACACCAAAATAAAAAGTCGAAATTTTTACCAAAATAGGATGCCAGACAAGTTTTCTAATTTGTGGCACTCATTTAGAAAACAGTAAAGAATCTTGCATCAAAATTGTGCATAGCTGAAGGTATTATCCAAAAAATGACACGATCTTAAAATCTTAAAACTGTCTCCTCCACACTTTACGTTTTTTGACAAACCGCTTTTTTACCCTGTACTCATCAACTTTCTTGATACATAAGAGTGGACAATCACCTTTTTGGTTGGTACCGCATGGACATACCCGTCTTCTTCCTCTGTACGACAAATTTTCCAATGGTAATAACTTCTGACCTACCGTGTTTTTGCCCAAAAGGAATATTCCACGTAAAAGATTCGGTATTTACCTACAAGATGGCATGAAAATCCTAATTTCAAATTTTTAGTGACAAACCGCCTTTTTCCCCTGTACCCTTCAATTGTAATTAACAAAATTCTAACAAACAAAACTTTCACAACTTAATTTCAAATGACAGATTAAGAACTGTGTAAAATGATAGTATAAATTGTGTGTTCCACGCCCTACCTAATTTTCTTATCCTCAAAAATTCCAGCGCGACCCTTGTAATTTCAGAAAAGAATGTAAATCGGAAAACTCATGTTCATGTGTAGTGTCATATAATTCATATAAACTGTACTCGTACATAACATTCCCACTTGGTACATTATAACTTAACATGTGAAAACTTTATGGCTATGTTGAACTACCTTATTCTGAATAATGGCTTTATGCAGCAAGAGTAAAAACCGGTATATTATTTAACGAGTATTTTTATAAATTCAAAGAAAACAAATTATTTGTTCGGTATAATTTTAAATGTTCAGTATTTCATCATCAGAGTTTCTCTTAAACGTTCAGTATCATTAATCAATATTCTGCGAGATATTCTGGTGTTATAGTATTAGTACGTTTACATGCAGTTTTGAAAATCGTTTCAGTTTTCAGTCAAAATTACGCGAAAGTGTTTAAATACAATTTTCAAAACATGTTTATACTTGATGTAAGTGGCAGATCCTTTTCTCTCCAAATACTTCGTTATTAACGTTGTGCCATTATTTCTTTTTTTTACTTCGTACCACTTCTATACAACTGTTTATTTGTAGGTAGTAACCACTGAAATATATACTAACTGGAACTCGCATACTCTACCTATCAGCGTACGCTGCACTGAAGCTCATTGAACAATAATGGCTGGTCCTGTTCGCGCACGTTCGTGCCGAACCGAATCTAGCCGAATAACTCGTATCATAGCTGATCGCTTTGTTTTCATATTATGCTTCATTTATTTAAACATGCGCCACACGAAATAATTTCCGTCTACTCACGAACTGTCTCGATGTTTGCCAACTACTCCAGCAGCAGGCTTCCGTCTACTCACGAACTGTCTCGATGTTTGCCGACTACTCCAGCAGCAGGCTTTCAATATGCTTCACGGTCACGGTTCGTACGCGCATTCCAGTTAGTATATATTTCAGTGGTAGTAACACTAAGCAGCCAGCAAAAACGTTATGCTTTGTACGCATGCGCAATATCGAAACTAAATTTTAAGAGATTCATGAGACTAGTGTTCAAGTCAAACCTATGAATTTTAGTTTTGACGTTTCCGTAACTAAAAACGTTTTGAAAACTGTTTCAAAACTGCAAGTAAATTTAGAAAATAATATGCAGTAATATGATACTTTCACGGTATTAATATTGAATGCCCAGTAGATTTTAATAAACGCTCATTAATAAAATCAAATGTTCAGTATTAATATCAAATTTAAAGTATTAATATTAATTATTAAGAATAATATTAAATGTTCATAATTAATTAATACATAAAATTTTATATTGGAAATCGACTCCAAAGACGTAGCCAAAGTAATCCCATTAATACTGAAATAAGTGGTGAAACTTCTTTGATAAAAAAGTAAGTACTTTGAAAAATATAAGCTCAAGTATGCTTTGTAACAAAAATTACTTTTATCTTGTACACCTGAATAAATTTATTTTACCAAACAATATTTTGGTGAAAATAAAGATTTTTTAACCTTTGTCAATAATGTCGGATATTGGACCTTCGTAATAATATTTCTGAAAATTCCCTCTCTGATAAGATTATCCGTTTTCACACGTTTTTATCTATCCACGGACGAAAAAGTTTTGGACAAGTAAGTTTCAATGTAATTATATATTTCTGGAACATTCATACTTATTCTATTGAAATGAAAGAAGATTTTCAAATCTGTTACAATGTACATTGAATATTAAATATGAAATACAATGACATCGTTAACTTCTTTTAGATAAATGATTAAACCATTGTCATAAAAATATATAGCGCAGAAAATTTAATCAGATTGTTATAACGAGCTATTCTTAATGTGAATACATACAAAATTTAATATTGCAATATATTTTATTATTACATTGTTAGTTAATGATAGATGATACCTCATATTTTCTGTTTTATTTTTTATGTGAAAGTATACATAAATAATGTTTTCACTCCAGTTGTGTACATTGTATTCTATACATATTTTTGTTAAATTAGCTTGAATTTAAAATCTTAATAAGTTGGCGTTATTCATTAAAACCAATCATTTTACCCTAGCGGACAAAATGTATGTTAAGTTTGTTTATTTAAATTTTTAAAATTTAAATGCATAAAGTATAGACCAAAATGAGTGAAAAATGCTTACTTAATCAAATAAAATATGTAAATGAATATAAGATTACGGCATACGGCATATACAGGGTGTTAAAAAATAAGTGTCCCAAAATATGAGGGCATATAGTACTGACCAAAATGAGTAAAAAAAGTTTAATCAACATGGGTCCGATCTTCAACTGTTTTCGAGATAAAAGGCAATGAAAAATGAGGTTTTTCGGTGTTTACCTCTGCTATCTCGAAAACTGTAAGAGTTACGACTTTAATTAAGTGAGATATTTTGTTTACCTTTGAGAGGTTATCTTAGATGTGTTTTTGTTTTTCACAAAAAATCGAATAATTGTACTAAGTTGTGGCGCCCTTGGCCAATATTTAGTTTTTAAATAACTTCGTAACTATTAGAAAGTGAAAAAAATGTTTCATATAATATGTTATTGTTTTTTTTATAGTATATTTACTGGCATAGACAAAATTTTGGTCGACCACTATCTTAGTCTGTTTTTCTTCGATTCTAATACAAAATGGCCTCTTTTTCGAAAACAGTTGAAGATCGGACCCATGTTGATAAAACTTTTTTTACTCATTTTGGTCAGTACTATATGCCTTCATAATTTGAGACACTTATTTTTTAACACCCTGTATACCCATTGCTGAGTGTGCCAGTCTGCTTTGTACACAGATATCACAGATCTTTTACACTCATTGCTGGTGTGGAGAGTGTTCCACAATAGTCGCCTTTGTGCCATTTCAAATTTGACGTAATTTTGATATTGATTGGGTTCAAACTCGGGTCCCCAGATTCGCGACCAGATATTCAGGCAGACGGCCACAAGAACCCATGCTTAATCGTATTTTAAAAAGCACATTTTAATCTAACGGTTTGCCAAAAATCGATGTTGCTATGATCAATGATTTTTAGGTCAAGTTAATTTGGTTTTGAGTATTTCGTAGAGCAGATCTTTAAATTTTATTATGTACAAATGTTCCACAAAAGAACGTTCTAATATTGTGTTAACGGTTAATGAAAATAAAAAGTCGATTATTGCTACTCAACGTGCTATGACGAAGTCATAACTTTGCCACCGTTATCTGGAGTATGCCGTTCTCCTCATGGAGCCCTACCGTCTCTAGTAGAGCTGTGGTACATCGTGCACCCGTCCACAGAGACAGCTGAAAGAAATAAACACCGAATTGTGTAGATTGTTTACATAGATAGCCTAGCCTTACCTGTCGGCACTTGGGAGTCACGCGATCTCGACCAACAACGTGTACTCCAGCTCTCGAACTGTATCACCATCGTCCGATGGTTTTCATGGACACCATCTACACGGTACACCAGGCGTCCACCCAAAACGACCCTATGAAGTCAGTTTGACAAATTCATATTTATTTTTATTATTTTGTATAATTTACCTAGTATTTTTGTAACGAAAAAACGGGAATATCCCATTTTTATCACGGGTAGAATTTTATAGAAAACATTTTTGTAGTAAATTCTCTCGACTAATGAAAGCTCATGTTCTCGCCCCCCACCGCGACCAATCGGACGCCAAGAAGACCCCCACTACTTAGACGGCGCGCCAAAATTCGTGTACAAAACGTCGTCCGCAAGTCTCAGAAATGTAATTCTGTCCTCTGGTTAGCGTCTAACTAGCTACAGAAGCCTCGAACAGAGCTCTCCATAGCGGCTATAGAACTCTGAAGTCTACGATAGAGCGCGGCGCTTAGCAGATGTTCATTCGACCGTATCAGGTACACGTCTTGTCTTCGACGATCTCCGAAATCACAGGACGGTAAGTTTAGCACCGTCACAGCAGACTACCAGAGATTACAACGAGGAATCAACAGTAGTATAAATATTATTTCAGGTTTTTCTTGAGTATAAATTTCACAGTAGTTTAAGTAATATTATTTCCATTGTTTTTGAAGTTCGCAGAAGTCTAAATAATATTATTTTCAGTTTTACTTGATTCTAAAGTTTGCTGTAGTTTAAATAATATTTACAGTTTTCATTTCTTTATTTATTGTACATAGTAGTGTAAATAAACTTAGTATAAGGTGATACATTTTTTAACTCAAGAATCCTGGATCACGATTATCTACCCGCAAATCCTCCTACCCTCTCCAGTTATAAAAAAGGCGACCGAAGCAGAAACAACCCCAGTAGCTAGGGTAGAACGTCATAGTGCATTTCGACGAAAATATCCTGAACGTTCTGGGGTCATTTTAATAAACAAAATAGCTATTTGTGTGCAAGCAAAAGTCCTGGTTACATTTTAAAATTACCGTTACATCCAGATACAGTCAGTGTTTGGTGTGACATTCTCTCTCAGAACATGATTGGGCTTTATTTTTTTGAAAACTGAGGTCAAACAGTTTTTGTCACTCGCGAAAACAATCGACAGATGATACAAAACTTTTTGGCTGCAAAACTAGAAGGCCTAAGATTGGTGAATATGTGGCCCTAACAAGATGGTGCCACGTCAATCACATTTCGAGAAACAATACAAATTTTGAAGTATATGTTTTCTGGTCGTTTAATTTCACGTTTTGGTAATTTTAACTGGCCACCAAGATCTCCTGATCTGCATCAGACTTTCTTATGGGGGTATTTCAAGGAAAAGCTCTATATGAATAAAATGGAAACAGTTCAGCAACTTAAGGGTAACAGGCATTATGATATTGCTAGAAATGCTAAACAAAGTTATGTAAAATATTATTTAAAATAAAAATGAGGACATGACATTTGTCCGTCTTGTACGAGTTAGTGATATTGTTCTGTAAAGAGTGAATAAGAAATGTCACAAAAAAAAACCGTAGCGGGTATTATATTTCAAGATATAATTGTGAACGAAAAGTTTTATATTTTTGGATGTTTTTATCGCAATATTCATGGTAGAAAAACACATATTCTGTTTCTGAAAAAATTATGTCGTTTTATTATCGTTTTCAATATAACTATAATTTATATTTCTATACAAATACTTGTATTTACATCATTTAATTTTTCGTTCCACAATCTTTCTTGTGCCCTCAAAAAATGCACCGCTTCTTTCGTTTTTATTTTGAGTTGAATCGGCGGTCCCTTAACGTTTGAGTGGGGCGAGATTAATGGATGATGAGCCATTACATCAAACTTTCCGGAGAGTTTCAACTGTGTACGTGGACGGGCATTGTCATACAACACAACATCTTAGTCCTCGGTGTTTGCTTCAAATTACAGGCTTTAAGTTGTCTGTAAGCATCCCAGTGTAACGAGCACTGTTTATTGTTACGCCCATCTGCTGATTCCAGTGCTGGATCTTGTAAGTCCCAAAAAACTGTAAGCATCACTAGCATCAGTGTTTTGTTCTTACGAATGGTTGTATTTTGAACCTTTTCTTGCTAGGCGATTGTGACTGCATTCCAAAACATTGTTTCCAAATTATTCAGACCACAAATAAGATAAGAAAACAAAATCAAATCTGCGAACAAATAATAAGACGAAAATCAAGCATGTCAATGTTGTAAAAAAATGTGTTAAAGTATTTCTCTTCAATAACAATAGACTTCTTTCCTTCCACTTCTTAAAAGCTCCCTACCAGTCTTAATTTGGAATGCTTTCAAATTAATTTTAGACTAACTAGTCTGTTAAAGTTGTCAAACTAAAAAACTAAAACTAAAAATGGTGTAACTTGCCAATATGGTGCCTTTATAAAAATTTACTTTGACGTGATAACTTGAAATTGATCAGTGTTAAAAAAATTGGACATCGCTATTTGAAGAAACATAAAAAAGTGCTCAATAATCCAATATTACTTCACAAGTGGAAGATATCCGCAAAAATATAAAACTGCAAAATTTACATTTTTGACTATATCTAGTGATCTATGCATTATTTTTCAAAGAACAAGACACCTCCTATTAAGGCAACTTTTTTTTAATTAACTGACGTCTCGTATAGTTCTCGAAATTCCCATGTTGGACAAGTTATGCTAGACATCCTGTACAGGTTATTTTTTTGTTTTGTTTCCCTAAACGTCTAATCAATTACGTAAAAATTATTGCTTTACAATGAGGTCATGCACGACTTTTTTTTTATAATTTTAATCGATAGAGTAGTGAAAAATAATAGACCCGTATTTTTTATTTTTCCTCAAATCGATCTTTAATCATGAAAAAATTGTAATTGAAAATGACATTCTTTAAAACGCGGCTGAAGACCCCCGCTTCGTCCCTTGCCCAATGACGTCACAGAGTGAGAAGCACGGCCATTTTGATTTTCACATTGTCTTAAACGTCAAAGTGACATTTGAAGATAACCTAAAATTTATGAAAGTAAACATGTCGATGGAACGTTGTTTCGTGCCAAAATAAAGAATAAAATAATATTCTGGAATATATTCAATGTCTCATATGCGTTTATAACCTCCTACCATCTAATTCAAAGATTCAAAAGTGAAAGAAACATCTGATGTAACGTAGATAATTTCACGCCAAATGAAAATTATATTTATAAAAATAAATAGAACGATATTATATTAATATAAAATAGCATATTTAGATATGTAATCCTCAATTTATAGTTTATATATATTTTTCTTTTACAAATTATGTGTCCATATAAAATGTCTGTTTGAAATGAGTCTGAACTTCGTTCGTAACGTTGTGACGACAAAACATGGCTGTTTTTTGCAACTTTTTAAAAATACCATACTTTAAAACGATTTTATACAACAAAAAATATAAATAAAAAATAATTTAATCATACTGATCGATGAATTAGACTATCCTTTTTCGATTTAAACAGAAAAAAGGTACAATTATTTTTTTTTGCATGACCTCATTACCATGTTTACATCCAGTTTTGAAAATGGTTTCAGTTTTTAGTCAAAATTACGTTAAATTGTTTACATGCAATTTTTAAAACAAGTCTACAAATTGATTTGAAAACGCATAGCTGATTAAACGACAGATTCTCTTCACTCCAAATATTTTGTTTTGCAATTATTCCATTTTTTTTTTTTATTTTGTTTACTTTGTACCACAACATACTGAAACTATATAACTGTCAGTTTATTTGTAGGTTAGTAACACAAAGCTGCAGAAACATTTTGCTATGTACGCATGCGCAATATCGAAACTGATACGACACTCGGCGATTTCGTTGGGGCAAATTTTCAACTGCGCAGGTTGTTTGCGCATGCTATATTTCGTTAATAAAATGGCGTGTTCGTAGTTTGCTGTTATAGTTTGCAAAATAAATATGAAATATAAAAGTCAGTGCCGTGAAAATAAAATGGAACACTTTTCTTTCAAAATTTTGAAAATGTAGCCATACAATTTAATATCATTAATAATATTGTAAAGTAAATTAAAGAAATTGAATTTACCCATCCTTGACATGAAACTTTATAAACAAGAACTTTAATACAATAAAAGGAAAAAAAACTATTATTATTATAACAAATAATGAGAAATGGCTTAATTGATTCTTAGTTTTTTTATGTTGTCATTTAATGCATAGTGTAGCAGTTGATTTTTACATATTATTATAAATAATAGGTATTGTATTATTTAATTATTTGTTTTTATATTAGGAATATATTTAAATAAAATGATATCTACTGACTATTTAGTAAAAAAAAAACCATTGAAAAATAGAAACTTCTTTATACGGATTTGAACTCGCGACCTCACATAGATTCGGTGTTTGCTCTAACCCTCGCTCTAACCAACTCGACTACAAGCCAAGCTGTACAGGCCCTCATATTTGTAGGATTTTGAGGTAGTAAATTATTTCATTAAAAACATGGCCGCCAGTAAAATTTTTTGGAGACACTAACTTCAAAGGTACCGACAGAGAGTGTCGCATCTGGTTACGATAGTATAGGTAATCTGTGACTATATGTAAACTCAATAAATGTTAGTCATGGGTATGAAACAAAATCACAATCAAATCTAATACCGTATTACCTGTCAAAAACGCTCTGCTTGAGTAATTATATTAAAAATAATGGATGCTAGCATGATCAAGTAATTTAGAGTGACAAGCTAGGAGATGACTAGCAGTGATTTAGCGTTCGTTTATGGGATTATTTTACAGAAAATGAACTTCAAATAACGGTTATGAAAAATAATTGTATGCAACTTTTATGAGTATTTTTATCTAAAATAACCCATAAACGATTGACAATGCTAAAGCTATCAACTTTAATCACTTGTTCATGCTACCATTCAATATTTTTAATTTATAAAATATATGTTGCATCAAAATAAAATATTAATTTGTAATTTTTCTTCGTGTAAATAATTTTCAATAATGATGATTAAACAGAGCATTTCTGGCAGATAAAATGGTAATAGATTTGTGTGTGATTTTGTATTCATTCTGCGCTAGTACTATAATCTATATGATGTAACTTTTACAAATTTTAAATTCGATTTTCTTGGTTACAAAACGTGCAAAATAAAATGTGATTATTAAATTGAACGCAGAATTTAATTCTCTACATTTATTTGAAGCATTGCTGTCTAAATTTAATAGGCCACTGTTTTCCCATGTTAAATGCCTATGATCCGCTTTTAGTGTTACCTGGTATATGATACAAAGTATTTTAAAATAATTTGTAAAAACATGCAATTCCACTATTGTTGTCAAGAATGATAAAACCACTGGGAATGATGTGTGCAATTTCAAGGAATGTAATTTCAAGAAAATCACTTTGCATTGTTCAGTATTTCAATAAAAGAAATGAGAATAAATTTTGTTATTGCTTCTGAGACATACTTTATTTATTCTGTATTTATATTAGATTTATATAACCGAACTAGAAAGTGAAAGCTTTCAATTTTCTCTAATTTAAATCTAAATCGCCTTTCTTGTACATCTCTTCACATGTGTTAAAATTTTAAAATTATGTTTGTCAAAACATGTATACAGGATGGGGCAGACTGACCTCCCTGATTTGAAGGGTTAATTGTAAGAAAACGGTTCAAGATACATAAAAAAGGTTTTTATTGCTTAAAAGCACATATAATGCCGTTTTATTTTCACGATGTCTGGAAAATGATATCGTCCAAATGGCGGCCATGGCGAGTAATGCACATATTGAGCCTTTTCGCATTTTCATCTTTGTGGCACAGTAAATAAATAAAATTTTCGTTACTGGGCATCTGAGAACCCTCGTGTACTGCATCAAAGACCTCTTCACAGTCCCAAAGTAACAGTTTGGTGCGCTGTGTCCTCTATACACATTATTGGGCCTTATTTTTTGAATCCGAAGGATTAACTGTTCTGTTACCGTCAATTCGGCTGGCTATTGTGACATGGAGAACTTTTTGCCCCCAAAATGGAAGAGTATGGCGAGGAATACGACACAGAAGCATTCTGGTTTCAGCCACGGCCCATACTGCCCGTCGATCACGCGAAATTCTGCAAGAGCTCTTTCCCGGTCGCCTGATCTCTCACCGGGAGGATGTTCCATGGCCCCGTCGCTCCTCCGATTTGAGCCCGTGCGACTTTTTTCTATGGGGATATGTCAAAGCTGTAGCTTGAAGCTCTGAAGGAGGCGATTGAGGACGTCATCGCTGGAATTTCGCAAGATATACTGGGAAGAGTAGCCGAAAACTTCTTTGAAAGGCTCAATATGTGCATTGCTCGCAAAGGCCGCCACTTGGACGATATCATTTTCCAAACATCGTGAAAATAAAACGGCATTATATGTACTTTTGAGGAATAAAAATATTTTTTATTTATCTTGAACCGTTTCCTTACAATTAACCCGTCAAATCAGGGAGGTCATTCTGCCCCATCCTGTATAATGGCACCTTACATAAAGAATAGTTTTACAGCAAAATAGTTTGAGCTGCATTAATAAATCTTCGTAGTCTTTTCGCTTATAATGTTAGTGCTCTGTCTCTATGTTTATATTCATTACTCACCAAGCCAATTTACACTTTTGCATCATAAATTTGTCAACTCTATTCTCGCGAAAGTATGAGATTGCAATGTTGTTGGTAAATAATCACAAGAAATACTACATGTACACTTAATCAATGTCAAAATACACAAAATATAGGATTTTGAATTAAACCCGCGTTAGTTTTATTATTTCGACGGTCTATTTTGATCAGTTTGTAACGTAGAAGTACAGTGCATCATAGCGCCTAGTGAATATTCTTGAATATGGTTGCCATTCATAATTTAAACTTCAATGAAATAATAATTTTGAATAAAAATGGAAACTTGTATTGGTCAATATGTTTTAAAATCTATAATTTGATATATTTTTTGGTACGACTATAGAACGTTATATATCACCAGACAGCAAACCCCTATGAGACGTAGCCTGGGAAGTTATAATATATACAGAATTTATTTATTACCGTCATAACATAAGTTTCACAATATGTATTATATGATTCCTAAATGGTATTGGTCCAATGGTTAAAAGCACGAACTGTGATATATTGGTAGAATAAAGAAGACGACTATAATAGAAAAATTCGAAAATAATATGTCAGAAAAAATCAAATCTTACACTCTCTACTCGCATTCGGATATTGTGCGAAAAAAAATGTTCAAAATTAGTTTGAATTCTTAAATATGCCCAAATCCGAAAAACAACGTTGTAGATTTTCAGTTTTTTAACAAACCGTAATATAACCTAACCATTACTAGTTTTGTTCAATTCTGATTAAATAATATCCATTGAAGTGATAAAATTTAGGTATTGGAATTTAGTTCTGAGTAAAGTTTCCGGAAAATGCCGGGAATAAAGTGTAACACACACACTACTTTATTTTAAATAAATTGAGTACCTAACTAACAGTTAGTGGTGTGTTGGGGCCAGAACGGCACGAAACGTCGTTCCGGAATTTTTTGTTAGAACTGAAATCAAAAGATTACCTGAGTACAAATAAAAATAAAAACAATAATAATAACGATAATAATAACAGTACCTAATAATAACAACAATAATAATAATTCTTTATTGTATTAAAGTTTTTACACAACTTATTACAACTAAAGAAAAAACCCCTTAACCTTAACAATAAATTTAAAAACTATATACGTATTTCGAGAACTAAGTTCTCATCATCAGTAGAAACTACAAAGTAAAAGCAGAGAAGTTAAGATTACTCAGCATGTAAACCATGCCAGAGGTCAAAACAGCTCTGAGGAATAAGGGAGAGAACACGGGATATAGGGACAGGAGTCATAGGTGAATGGATACCTAATTGGGTAACTAAGATTAAACAGAGTAACTGTCTTATATTAACTCATATAATTTAGAATTTGGGATGGGACCTAGGTCCGCGTTCATCAATTTATCTTTAAATTTATGTATTATCAAACTCTCATGTGCGTCTAAATATCTATTATTATCAACTTGTTTCAATAATTTTATATTAGAATTGTCAATTTTATGATTATTAATAAATATATGTTGTGCTATGCTAGATTTATCAGGATTACCGCTTTTTAAATGATAGAAATGTTCTTTAAACCGAGTATCAATTTGTCTTTTAGTTTGCCCGATATAAATTTTATTACAATCTTTACAGTCAATTTTATAAACACCGGATTTTTTATTATTATCTATTTTATCTTTAGGGTTACCTAATAATGATTTAATGGTGTTATTTGATTTATAAGTTACTGTTAAATTTTGATTTTTAAAAATTTTGTTTAAACCTTTGGTGGCATTATCAAATGGTAATGTTATATATTTATTATTTTTATTATTAGTTGGCGTTAAAATTGTGAAATCTAATACGGATTGACGATTTTTAAATTTATGGACTAGTTTATCTATGCGACAGTTTTTTTTTTTACTTTATATTTTTATATCCTTGCCGTTGTATAAACTGTATTGAGATAATGAAAGGGATACAAACAAACATCCGTACCATAAACGGGATTCGAACCCGGGACCCTTGGGCCGTGAGTCAACTACGTTACCCATTACACCACCAGAGCAACAATGTTTTGCTGCTGAAATAATATTAGTTACTTTTCTATTAGAGAAGTACAGGAATCCTGTGATACAAAAAAGTTTCACAATAAACTGCACTTATTTTTGTAAATTTGGAAAAAAATATTTTTGTAATAGAATCAGTAGGTACCTATATCAAATTACATTAACCGTTAATGTTCGGTGCATACGTTGTAAAACTCTACTTATTACTACAGTAGAAAATAAAAATATTTTTCCTACAATCGTGTTTAAAGTATATACTTTACGCATTCTTTAGAGTGAGTAAAGAGTCACTTTTTAACACTAGTGCTTGAAAAATAAATACGTTGCTAGGCAACATGCACATTCGGTTAATCTACTAGTCAACTAACACAACAATATTTGAAGAAGCCTGTACACTCACGCTCAGTATTGTGAGAGGTTGTTGAAAAAATAGTATATTTGAAAATCAATACTACGCAGTTTATGTTTCAATTGTATTCTTCATGAATTATTATTTGAATTTTAAAAATAAACTTTATTTAATACCATTTAATCTTTTATAAAATCTGTAAAATATCAAAGTAGCTGTAATTTTTTGCCGTACGCTCTGCAGAATTAATTTCGTAAGCTTAAACAAAAATTTTTTTTTTTTGCAAACAAGGTACATGTATATTGCTGTTTACACTACAATGAACATAGACAAGTTGAAAATATAAAACCCGTTGATGTGCTTTGTAAAAATTATAACTTTGAACTAATAACTCAAAATTTAACAGTGCTAAAAAATTAACCTCTATATTTTAAAGAAATCTTGTATTATTTTATATTTAGAAGTTATAAATAAGTTACAAATACAAAATGGCAAAATTTACTTTGTGTATGTATATCTAGTGATGTATGGACCTATGCATCTTTTTATCTGAAAAATAAATACAGCACTCACTATTGTCATAAATTGCAATACTCATATTTGTTCACTCTGACGTATTCGTCACATGAAATATTTATACGCATACGCATTCTACGCATTTAATCGTTCTATAATAGTGAGCAAAACATAGTGGTTCAAATCAAATTATTAACTAAAAAAAAAAACTAACCTAATCACTTAAAGCTATAGGGCCTAATTTTCCAAACTTGTTCATGAGGGCATATTCTTAATTGTACATTAATATCGATATAATTTAAAGTTTTATATACAGGTTCTCAGATAATGTGTGAATACTTGTGATCTTGGGAACTGCAAACAAGGTTGTATAAATGAATCAAATATTGTCTCAATGAAAGGCTATTTTACTAATGTATTTGTTGTCCTGAAAAAATGCATTCGGTACTAAATATAGTAAATTTTGCAAATTTTTACGTTTCATGTATGAAATGATTTTGAATTTTAGTTGGTTTTTTGTTGTAACACTTCTTTTTTGAATAGCGATGATTAAATAATTTTCTTTAACACTAGTATGGCAGTCACACATTCTATATCTGAAAACTGTTACGGAATAAGAACATTTTGTTATACTGTTACGGAATATTATTTTTTAACAGGCAGTCAAAGCCTACTAGTTAGTTCAATTCACCCATTTAAAATATGGGGAAACGCAATTGTTTTCAAATTGGCTTTGCTTGGTGCGTTGTTGATTTTGTCACCTCAACTATCAACTGTCAAATTATGAAAGAAATTTTTACAGAAACTAAGTATAGTCTAAAACTCGTATGGAATAGTGTATCCGCTACCCCCGAAACCGTAGATGTACGGCTCGGCCTACAAACTTTCTCTCGCCCGATAATTATCTATTCCATACTGATTATAGAATATACTATTATCATTATTTTGAAATTCTCAGATATAACGTCACAACAATCATTTTATAATTAAGAAAGTAGTAGTAGTAGTAGTAGTAGGAGAACACACCAATGAAAAGGTAATATTTTATGCATTTGAACGATACATAGAGTGTTCTTTTGTTCCAAATACCTATTAAACATGAATTATTAATTTAATGAAGTGAAAATGAGAAAGTATACATAAAACTAATGAAAAACAAATTAATGTTCTTCATTGTCTTAATTTAATTGTATATCTCTTAATTTATTTCATAGTATT
The DNA here is from genome assembly GCA_943142095.1 of Ophonus ardosiacus. Lineage (NCBI taxonomy): Eukaryota > Metazoa > Arthropoda > Insecta > Coleoptera > Carabidae > Ophonus > Ophonus ardosiacus. The sequence continues at coordinate 41,333,547 of OW964833.1, read as the reverse complement.
TTCATTAACTCTGGCATTACATAGTTATAATATTCTTGCATCGACTTCATTTAAAGTTAGCTTTGACATATTTCAAAGACAGGATTTATAATGCTCTCAAATATAATAAATAGTATAAATCGTGTAAATGAATAGAATAATATTAGAAATGAACAAATGCAGAATATTAATTAATTAAAATAAAGCAATAATTATTGTGTAATACCTGTTTAGAACTAAAGATCATAGACATGTTATACGTCTTCGAAAAACAAATATATTCTTTTCATTGATGTTATCGCCTACTTACGACCTTCATTCAAAAATTGTTACTTTAACACAGTATATCAAAATATGAAAGAGATAAAAATTTGAATATCGCCATTTGAGACAAAACAAAAAATGCCATAACAAGGTACAAAAAAAAGTTCAATTCATTTATATCATACACTGTTTAAAAAAATGGCATATGCATTTTATTTGGAGAAAAATACATCACTAAAATAGTTGGTGATACTGACCATTTATGGAATTACTTTTGTTAAGTTCAGACTTGTTTTAGAGGTTATTAGGTAAAAGTAAAATATTGAGAAAATTATTTGACAAACAGTAAAATATTTAAAATTCTTCCTTACGCTTTCGACTTGTACCATCGTCAGCAGATGAATTGTCATTCTTCCGAGCATTGAAGGATTTTAAATATGTAAATTTGATTATTTTCCTGAAAGTTCATGTTTGTATTTCATCCCCATTTCTCAACATCAACTGAAGAAATAAATTCAATAACAAAAGAGTTAATAAGAATTATAAACTGTTTCATCTACGAAAGGTTTTAAAATACTAGTTACGATATAAAAATAAATGAAAAATTCTACTTGTTATGTTTGAGAATGAAATAATAGATTTTTACTACATTGATTTATGGTCAGTGTGCAAGAAGAGGAAAATCAGGAATAAGCTGCTTAACAAGGAATATCTTCTAAAAACGTTGCCGATTGCTGGCATTTGGTGTGTTACTGTTTTAGTTTCGATGTTCTCATTCGACCGACACTAAGACCTCTTATCCTCTTACACAAAATGTTTCTGTCTTTCATCAACAATCTCTTATATCATCATATTTGTTTCCTTGTTTACTTCTCAGCCAAATGTGTAATAGCTTATTTCATTCGTTCGAACATAAAAATAGAATACCATTTTTAGCTGACATTTTTTTTTTTCAAAATAGTTTTCAAGCCTATTAAATAAACTTGAATAGCAACATTATTTTACAACAAAATAAAATATGTAGTTTTACGAATTTAATCACAAATCGATGAAGTCATTCCAAATGAAATCTACTAAAATTGGAATACAAGTCTTAATTACTTCATATTTATTTATTGTTTCTTTATTTTAAATTAACATTTCATTTAAAATTCCTGTTTAAAATAAAGGCGGATTTATGCAGCCATTTTCATTTACATTTACTTTTTAATTTAATTCTCATTTATAAATTTTAAATGTACCTATTCATACAAAAATATATTACAAAAATAAATGAAAATGAACGCATGCGCACTTATAAAAATACGCGGACAGATGATGAACGTCATAACCTGACTTTCATTGGAATACAGTTTATTAATAAAAATGTTCAACAATAGTGACAACGAAGAAGTTATGAGTTTAGTTTTAAACGTGTTATTGCGATAAAAAACCGAAAAAAGAAACGATATCGGAGATACATAATGACAACCAGCTGATCAACTCAAATTCTCGTCCCTGTCATGTCGTACACGCATGCGCCATTTATAATTTTCATTTATTAGATAAAAGTTGGCCATCTATAAAAATAAATGAGAATGAGAGATAAATGAAAACGTAAATGAAAATGGTGTATGCATGGCTACATTGGTTTACATACATTTATCTTATAAATGAAAATTAAATTAAATGTAAATGAAAATGGCTGCATAAATCCGCCTTAAATATGTAAAAGAAAATAGACAAATTAAACATAATTAGGAAAGAAAATTCTCTTTGTGTTAGTGTCATTGTGATATTATTTATATTGACATATATTCCCATTTAAAAAATATTATATTTATGTTATATCTTATTATTGTTTTTTTTTAAATCTAATTACACCACGTTATTCTGAAGAAACAGTATACAAATTATGTATACATTTTTTCTTTATCTTTTATAATAAGCGAGATACGAGGTATTTTCAAAATAAGCGAAAATCAAGTTTTAGCCTTCAGCTCAAAAACAAAAGACGACCGAAAATTCCTGTGGTGCCTGTTAAAGTTGTCTCAAAAAGTTGGCCCATGGTCATTTTCTGTAGCGTGTTTAATTCGAAAGTTTTTCATATAAAGATTACGAATTTGTTCCATCCTGTACGTTCTAGCTACATGTGCTCCCAAAATTTCGTTGTTACATAAGTATTTGATTAATAACACTACTAAAACTAGTATTAATGAGATTTCAAATGAATGCGGTATAGATGTTTTAGGAGTAACAGGTATTGTATTTACATCACAGCAAATTTCAACGGGCGACAATAGAACCCGTCGCACATACGCAAGCTACTGTCTGGGTAGACTGAGGTTATTGTTTACGCCAGTTGTATAGTGTCGTATAACCAGAACTTCTTAAACACAGAACCATGTTACTTACGACTTGCTTGGTTTCTTGAAAGACCACCTTGGCGATAATATTGAAGTTTACAACTTCTACTAAAGAAGTATTAATTGTTATTATACCTTTAAAACTTGGATAAAGTTTTCGTTCCATAAACCTTTGTTTCGGCATTAATATTTAACTTTAATTAGGTGTTAACAAATATTCGAAATCTCATTTATACAGCATTTATTGTTATATTACCGACATTTTGATATACACTTATGTCTTCATCAGGGTAAATAAGTGACGGGCGCACCGAGCCGCAGTGTGATAAATTTTTGTTGCTGAGCGTTCACCCATCCAACATATCGCTGCTGTGTAGCCTGCTCGGACCTGCCGATCACAAAGCTGACACTCTAACCACACTGCCGTACTGCCGGCCTTATTTTTTAAACAAATATATTTATATACATTTTTCCCCAAACCTCGTATGGTGAATGTAAATAGGATTAACATATTATGTTAGGTTCAAAGGCCGGAAGCCCTCAGTAAGCGAAAAACAAAAGCACAAAGCATCGTGGATTTGTCTTACATAGTTTACAACTTACAAAGACCGAAATCTATTTGTTATTTTTTTAAACAAACTATAACATAACCTAACGCACAAATCTCACGTTTTTGTCATCACCTACTTCAAAATGGTGGACTAGAGAGAGAAATAAACCACAGGATTCAGGCAGGATGGATGAATTGGAAAAGAGTATCTGGGGTACTGTGTGACCGAAAACTTGGAGGAGCAATCAAAGGGAAAGTTTTTAAAACAGTGGTGAGACCGGCTATGATCTATGGCAGTGAAACCTGGCCAGTGAAGAAAATAAATGAAAAGAAAATGAATGTGGCAGAGATGAGGATGTTGAGATGGATGTTGGGAAAGACAAGAAAAGATAGGATAAGGAATGAGAGTATAAGGGAAATGGCACGAGTGATAGAAGTTTCAAGAAAGATACAGGAGAGGCGTTTGCATTGGTATGGGCATGTCATGAGGAGAGATGAAGAATATATTGGAAGAAGAATGAGCAACTTAGTAGTAGAGGGTAGAAGAAACAGAGGGAGACCAAAAAGAAAATGGAGGGATTGTATCGCGGAAGACATGAGAGAAAAGGGATTAACTGAGGACGACACGCAAAATAGAAATGAATGGAGAAAGAAAATAAAGAATAGCGACCCCTAACGAGTGGGAAAAGCTGAAGAAGATATATATATATATATATATATATATATATATATGTACAATTTAACATAACACAATCTACGGCATAAATACTGTGGAATCTTTGTTAAGTCGACAGGACTTGTCGACGATTATTTGTCCGGTTAATAGAGGCGTTCATTTAAAGGAAATATAAAATTGTTGTGACGAAGTTTCAATTTTTCATACCAGCCAGAAGAAGCACTGAGCTATTCGAAGAATAAATTTCCTTATTTTCTGCTTTAATAGACACACTATTGCAATTTGCCTGAGCGCATCTAACAACAAAGCATGGAACTAAATGTTGCTATGGTTACCACTTCCAAATAAAGACCGGTCATCAGTCGTAGATCTCTACACTTCAGCCATCGTTTTAGTTGAATAATCGAGTGATCTTCAATATTATCAAACAAAAAAGTTACCAAGGCGTATCTTCTGGTTTTAAACACAGTAAGACAACGAGGGGAGGTTTGTTTGGACGTGGTTCTATCTCTCTCTTGAATGTGACGTCAATTCTGTAAGTGTCTATTATAATACGTAGTATTGAAAACTAAACAAGGTCCAGTTTGGCGTCGCAATTGAAGAGATACATTGTAATAAGAACGATTATTTCCGACTCAAGCTGAAAAATATCGTAAACAGGAGAATCTCCGCTATAATGATGCTAATACTTTTAACTAACGTCCGTATAATATGAGAGGTCATTTCTCAAAAATCAGATCAAAGTTAATATCCGAGTCCGTTAGCGAGTCCGCTTAATAAAAACATTTATTAGGAAAATCATTATAAAATGCCGGTTCCGGTAAAATTCTCCAGTTAATAGAGGTGTCCGCTTATTGGAGGTGTCCGTTAAGAGACATTTTACTGCATTATGTGATTTTGGTCTTTGCTCGTTTAAATTAATGTGTTTCGCTTACTGAGCGTTTTTGGTCCAACATAAACAATACACTCAACACAGTAATCTGGAAGTAAATTTGGCCACCTAGATATTAATTCACATTCGCGTAATGTTCATTTAGAAATTTCAATACCACGAACACCTGCCACTTGACGATAGATAGCAGTTGGTGTATAGCCCGATCCCCTAGTACAAATAACGTTATAAATCGATTTTCGCGGTGGTTTGTGTTCCTAATCTTGGTGTATTCTCAGTTAACGCCGGATTAAGTCTTGGACGATTGTTTCCGGAAATATTCAAGGCTGCGGAGAAATATCGTAAATTACGCCATTCTCCATTTAAAGCTTCTACTTGGATTGTATTTTCCGTTCGTATTTATGTAAGCACTGAGAGTGAAATAAACAACGTAACGAGAATTGAAGAATGTATTGTTTTATTGATTTCTTGGGTAAAGGTAATTTGACAAGATTTAAATTTTTAATTTTATCCCAATAAGTTTTAATGGGAAGCAAATATTCAAAACATTCTAATTTCCCGTGTTAAATACTTATGTAACGGATTGCGAGCGCCATCCGATATAACAGATTCCAAGCAGACACCCGATATGTCGTAGACAGGTAGAAAAATCTGTTTTTTTATAAAACGTTTAGACATTTTATAAAACGCAGTCATTTGCCAAACCTTTATTGATTTGGCGATGTTTCACAATCTGGCTTGTATTTCAAAACGGCTGGGCGTTTTATAAAAAGACAGTTTTACAGTCAGGCTACGGCGTATATGTACAATATTTGAGCATATAATATACCTACAAAATATAATATGGGTATATGATACAGTTAATATTGTATGTATTATAGAACTGAAGCTCACTGTCTTTGAGGAAGTTAATGGTGTTAGTAATATGTTTGTTGTTCGATAACGCCTCTGTGATGTTCGGTTCTCCATTTCCATCTATTGTATTTGGAACAGCCTTCGATTATATGTTTTCCTATTAGGTTGGTACATGTGTCGCATTGTTTAGCATTTGTCTTCATAAATATGTGGCAATATATTAATTTGGTGTATTAACCCAATTATCATAACTAACTCTTACTTAGTTTACATGTAGTTTTCAAAACAGTTTTCAAAACTTTTTTTAGTTCTGAAAACGCCATGTATCCAGCGTCAAACGGTTTTGAGTTATCCCAAACTTGTTTTGATACCGAATACATGGCGTTTTTAAAACTGAAAACGTTTTGAATACGGTTTTTAAAACTGCATGTAAACTAATTTTCTTATAGTGTACCGTAGGTCCTCCTAGGTTTTACATTTTTTTTATGGTTCTGCATTTATTATTGGTTGTGTATAACCATATCCATTGATATACCCACAGTGACATTGTTCAAGATTTTGTTTAACTCTTTGAATTCTTTTTTTTTTTCTTGTTTGCCAGGTTAACTCTAGGACCTGGGTGGAATTTATACCATTAGAGGCTCTGGGACGATGAGAAAGTGAAACCTTCCTTCCATAAAATAAATTGCTGATACCCAAAAGTTTTTATCTCTACCTATTTTTGAGCTATGTCCGCCAAAATACATATACACCCATTTTTGAGTAAAATGCTTTGGCCAATATTTAAGAACAGTTTTATAATAAAATATGTAGTTGAAAAGTCCTGAACCATTCAAGCATGTGCATTTACTCGTAAAAAAATATTTTTTACGTTTACGTGTAAAAAATGTTAAATAATTAAAAAAACGTAGACAATGTATAATTTTAGTTCTTCATAACGACACTAAATGACTTGTTCTTTAAAAATGTCACATTACAGTAACTTTCCTTAATCCTATCATAAATATATTTTAAAACGACTGAAACTATGATAAATTTATAAGAAAAAGACTGAAATTATTGTAAAATATTTTTAAAAATTCTGAAACTATAGATAAATTAACATAAAATGCTTAAAATTTGTGTGAAAATGTTCATTTCCAATAAGTTGGAGCTAATGATTTAAATCTATTTCAAATTATTTGAAACTATATGTTATTAATAATTAATAAATAGAAAATAATATTTCTGTACAAAACTGCCTAAAATTTACATAAAACATATAAAACATTATAAAAATATAATATAATATGCTTCAAATTTACGTATTTCGTCTAATTTTGGCGTAAAATGTGTTTAAAATTTGACGTTTGAGGTTATGTATGAGGAATATATTTCCCTACTAATCTGATTTGAAGATACCTAATTGTTTGTCTGAATCAAAGAAACATGTAGATGTCACGTCGACTGCTTGTTCAGGAATATTCATTACAGTCAGAGCTGGGCAGTAACTAGTTACTTTAGTAACTTAGTTACTAACTAGTTACTTTTACGTAACTTGTAACGTAACTTAGTTACTTTTTAAAATATGGTAACTGTAACTGTAACTTAACTTGCTGCGGTAAAGTAGTTGGTAACTTTCCGGTTTTTAGTTACTAGTTACTTGAGTAACTTAAGTTACTAGAATGTAACTTAAGTTAGTCAAAGTAACTTAAAAAGTGAAATGTAACTAAGTCATAAAAAGTAACGGGGGGATTTAAATTTCTAAGAAATATTTTGTTGAGGCTGATGCCTTTTTTAGAAACACTAACTAAAACTGTTTTGTTTTAAATAAATGTATGTAATAATTAAATTCAATATTATTGTTGATTGATTTCAAGCCATAATAGATAATAAAATAATTACATTCATAAATAATAGAGTTTTTGTACGGTAAACAGAAAAACTAAAAATAACACATTATTTTAACTTTTAATTCTAGAATTAAAAAGTCACTAAATGTTAAATTTGACTTATAAAATATATATTGTTTTCAAATATTTTCCTCGCTTACAAATGATACGTTTTAATAAATTATAATTATTCCAATTTTCAGGTTATACAAAATATAGTGTATTTTGTTCGTTGTTCTAAGGGTTGCAAGACTTGAATTCGTCTCATTTTTGCAAATTCCCTTCTCACAAGATAAAATGTCACTTTTAATTTTTATGTTGTATTATAAAGTATGTCCGCAGGGCCTTTTTATCAGATTTTTGGGCCCTAGGCCAAATTTTTTTTCGGGCCCCCCTCCCTCTTTATAGTAAAAAACAAGTACGTACAAATATTTGTATAATTATAATATAAGTTTATTTATTAAAGAAAAAAATAAAATTGCCCGCTGAAAGAAAAGCTGATCAATTATACAGTACCGCATGCTCGATTCTAGTTTGAGTTGAAATTTTAGCGTAATATTTTGTTACTCCTTTCTAGGGACGGTTGGCGATTTTGCCGGTTCTCGGGAATATGTTATTAGCGTAGCGGGGCCCCAAATATTTATAAAAAGATACTTTTTCATCAAAATTTCTTATATATGTGAGCGCGGGGCCTCAGATTGAAAATCGACGTCTGATCCGAGGTTTCCAATAAATTAATCATTATCCACTAATAAGTCTAGGTAGGAAATAATGTCTGCATGTTTTATATATTATAATGGTCATGTAATGTTAGAAAGAAAGTAGATTCTTTATATCTTGGTATAAGAAATCAAAATTGAAAAATAAATTAATAAATTTTAAAAAAATCACAGCAACCGGGCCCTGCGGGCCCCTTGTCAAGGCGGGCCCTAGGCCGTAGCCTCGTGGGCCTAGGCGGTAATAAGGCCCTGTAGGTCCGTTGACATTAACAATAATAATCTGATTGGGTGTTGCCAAGCAATAACGTTAAAATTTAGGTTAACGTAGTTAGTGCAAAAACTCCCTGATATGTATCCTACACAATAACTAAGTCAACAGTCTAAGTCTACACTTCACGCCATTAAAAGTAGTTCGAAAGTAACTCAAAGTAACTAAGTTACTTTTAAATAACTTCGTAAATAACTTAGTTCTTTCACCAAAGTAACTGGAACTTAAGTAACTTAGTTACTTTTTTTTGGAGGTAACTGTAACTGTAACTAGTTACATTTTAAAAGTAACTTGCCCAGCTCTGATTACAGTATAAAAGAAAATATCTTTATAAAAAAATATACCCATGGTAGTAATATTTTACATTATCTACGTAAACAATTCTCAAATATTGTCAACGTAAAATATATTTTTTTACGCGTAAAAAATAACGTATAATACGTGACGTATTTTACGTGCCCATCCCTGGAACCATTTTTCTCTGCGGTTAACAATTTCTTCAAAAAAACATGTTTCATACATATTACCCATGATTTCAAGAACTATTGAAACAGTGCATGCCTACTAAAAATTTTAAACTAGGTTACCCAGCAACGTAACCAATTACGAAAAAATGAAATTATCTCACTTCCCCATAGTTTATGTACAAGTTGCATAAAAAAATTCTGAAAGTCGAAAAATGGATGACGAATTTTTTATTGCTCACTTTTCTTTGTCGGGCTTTCCTTGAATTTTGGCCAAAGCGTTCCCTAACACCATGTATATTTTTTAAAATCCATAAATCTATTTATTTAAAATCTTTTTAAAATCTTAATATATTGTGACATTTTGTGCCTTTTATCTGGATTTATTTCTACAAGTACCTACTCTAGCATTCATTCTAGCTGTCATCCATGTATGTATGTAATTATCATTGTATCTTGTAACCAGGCCTTCGTCAAAGAAACTTTTATGTTTATTTTTAAAACAAGTGGGTAGCTTGAAGCTCTCAAGTATGATACAATTTACTTTTGTAACAAAAGTATTTTTAATTTTATTGAAAGGTTGTTTATGAAAAGGAACTTCAATGACGAGATAAGTATTAAATTTTTTCTGAAATCGTATAAGAAGAGTACATATAACCTATTTTTATTTAGCAAGTAGAGTGCTAGTCAGCTAAGAAAAAGCCATTTGCGTCATCAATAGATGCGCGAAGCAATGACGTAGTAATGACGTAGGCTCATAGATTTTGTAGGCAGTGGCGTGCCATCTTATTCTTTGCCAAATAGTGAAAGCGCACTTCAGTTGTTATTTTTTCTATTTATTTTAGTTGATTATCACAAATTATTGATAAATGACATGTAAATTTGCTAAAGAGACATTTATAAATATCTATTCACTGCGTCTGCCTTGATTTTCATTTAGGAAGCGCATTAGGCCATCACACGACGGAATTTTATATTATTTTAGTGCGAGCCGATATTTCGGTCTCTCAACTAAGTTGATAATTAAAAACTTAATTACCCATATTCTGTAAGAAAGTTGCTAAATCTTAGCAACATTGCTATTGGCTATTTGCTACAGCAATGGTGCTTAGAGTTAGCAACTATGTTACAGAATTGTGGTGATTGTAACAAATAAAAAATATAGCATTGAAAATTGTAGTTTAAAAAATTATTTCAACCCCTTTTTTTTCGTTTATTTCAGGGAACTTTATAAGCAACTTTTGTTCAAAGATTGAAATATCGGCCCCACTGTACTAACAATACCAGTAATGAAATTAATTCAACTGTGGAATTGTCACGTACACAAAAAAACAAAAAAAAAAAACACAAACGACTTGACCTAAAAATATTTCATAAACACTCGATAAGGCAGAAGAAGAACTAAATTAACAAATTGTACTATTTATACCGAATACTTATTTCTTCTCTACTCAAATCTTTAATTTTTCTGTTTGAAAGCTTATGGAACATCATTGCGCGGTACACAACTACATACGACAATTAGATTCAGTTAATCTTTTATACCTAATGGATAAGACTGTAATAACATAAGTAATCCTAAGTCGGTGTAATAATTTCAGTTGAATTACATCTTTGACCTCTTCTGGTATTAACTTTAAACTTTTTCGGGTACAACATCTGGGTAAATTGTTTGTTAGAAATTAATCTGCAAAGCCTAGTGCAGTTTCTACATTTGTTCTTAATACATTTATATTTAAACCTAGAAATACACCTGATATGTTGATTAATCATAATTATAATACTTCAAATGATACATTTTCATTAGAACTAAACGTCAGAACATAACACGAACGACACTGGGGTATCCATGAACAAGCTAAGCCGTTGCTATGACAACCAAGGGCAATGACAAAAATTCGTTTCTGCGCTGATGACGTAAATGGCTTTTTCTCAGCTGACGGGAACTCTAAATCGCATTGAAAACTTAAGGAACTCTATTGAAAATTGTACAAGAATTTAAAACAAATAAATAAATAAATAAATAAATAAATATATCATCACGGCATATTACCCATTTCTGGGTGTGCCAGTATCTACAACATATGTAGACATCGGTAATGATGACGATATATTTTACCGTGTGGGCGCTTACCAGGCGTCACCTCACGGGCACTCATAGCTGGCGTGGAGAGTGCACCACAGGGGTCACTTTTGTGCCAATGAAAATTGGAAATATTTGGCGTCAGTCGGGATCGAACCCGGTTCCCCCAGGTTCGCGACCAGACACTCTGGCACGCGGCCACGGATATCATTTATTTAAATTTTGTAATTGTATTTCATATTAAAATGGAAACATTGCATTTTACTTCCTGCCAATTATGCGGAGGAGAAGTATTAGATTACATGACTATTTCAGGAAGAATATACTTGTCTTCTTTGTAGAATACTGTTGTATGTTGTACTATTCTTAGTCTCGCTCATTTTTCACTACATCCGCAACGATAACGTTGAGAGTTTCACAAGATATTAACGCTTATTGATCGAATATCCTGTGAGACTTATTTGAAAAGCAAAGATTCGAAACTTTAAATTATGCAATTGAAATTATTTTTGCACGAATGGATTTCTTATAAGGTCATAAAGGCGTGGCAAAGTGCACCAAATCTCAATTGCAGCAACATTGTGGTTACACTGTGTTTAAAATGACTGTGTCGATTTCAGTTCCCACTAAGTGCTGTGTTCGTTGAGTGATTCAGTTCCTTTGTGCTCAAGGAGAAACTGCTGCTGAAATTCATCGCTAGCTTATTTCTGTTGATGTTATGAACAAGCAAAACATGGCAAAATAGTGTCGTGAATTTAAAGCGGCAAGAAGTGTTGTTCTGAAGGAGAAAGAAGTGCAGATGGCGTGGCCATCCTTTGTCACAATCGATGAATTTTTCATGAAGAATGTTGCGATGTTTTAAGAACTGCTCATTTTGAGACGCTTATGAAAAGATTAGGCTATATAACGGCAAAATGCTGTGATAACTTGGTTAACAAAGTTGGTGACGTCGGAAACAAGAAACTCATTTCCAGGTTTACTAAATGCATTGAGATCCGTGAATATGTTACAAAATAAATAAAGGTTTGGTTTAAAGGTCAATCTAAAAATAAATACATAGAAATATATTCTGGACCTTGAGCACTTACTAAACAGTTCCATTTATTTTCTCTCTCTCTCACTATATAGAGGCTGTTTCAAAGTAAGTGCAAAAAAAATTAAGGGCATATAGTACTGATAAAAATGAGTAAAAAAAGCTTAATCAACTTAGGTCTGATCTTCAACTGTTTCCGAGATAAATGAAAAATCGAAGAAAAATTGACAATGATAGTATTCAAACAAAATTTTGTCTGTTAGTAAATAGACTATAAAAACACAATAAAATTTTATATGAAACATTTTTCTCAATTCCTAATAGTTACGAATTAAATATTGGCCAAGGTCGTCAAAACATTTAACTTAATACAATAATTATTTGATTTTTTAAAAAAACAAAAGCATATCTGAGATGAACTCTGAAAGGTAAACAAAAAGTCTTATTTAATTAAAGTCGTAACTCTTATAGTTTTCAAGATAGCAGAGGTAAACCCCGTAAAAATTCATTTTCACTGCCTCATATCTCGGAAACTATTGAAGATCGGACCCATGTTGATTAAGCTTTTTTGCTCAATGTACTATATGCCCTTAATTTTTTTTATACTTATGTTGAAACACTCTGTACAGTGTATCCCATTTAGAGGTGCCACCATTGGGATCTCGAGAACTATAAAAGATACGATGTCAGTTAAATGGAACTTTTTGTGCGCCTTTGGGAGACCATCTCAGATATGCTTTTATTTTTCCAAAAATTCTTATAGGGCACTAGATAATGACGAAAAACTGAATATTGTTGATTTTTTCTTTTTCAAATAACTTCTAAACTATTAATAATTGAGAAAAACGTTCCAAATATAAAAGATAGATATTTTTATTAACTAACCAGTGGCGTACGAAAAATCAATATTTTTTTCTCTTTTCAATGATGTAAGGGTTATTATGTTTTATTTTTGTTTTGCCTTCAAAATTATTATTTTTTCCTTATTTTGTATTAAATCACAATTATTTTAAAATTATTGGCAGATTTTTATTTGGAAATACTCCTTGTATTTAAATAATTTATTTCGTTATAAATTTTGCTGAAAACTCGTATCAAACTAATTTTTATAATATTTTGTATCTGGTCGCCCTTGACACATTATAGTGTAATTTGTAATTATGAGTCTAGAATGAAAATATTAAGTAATAAAGGCATAAAATAAATTATATCGATGAAATACAATATAATTAATAAGAATAATAATGTTTTTTTGGGAAATAATAAGAAAATTCAGGAAAATAAAGAGAAAAATTAAATTTTAGGAGCAAGACATATATAAAACATAATAACCCTTACATCATTGAAAAGAGAAAAAAATATTGATTTTTTTGAGACTAAAATCAGATATGGATTCCATTTAAAAAAATATAAGTTTGTGTTATATCTCAAAAATTTACGGATATAAAAATTTATTTCGTACGCCACTGGTTAGTTAATAAAAATATCTATCTTTTATATTTGAAACGTTTTTCTCAATTACTAATAGTTTAGAAGTTATTTGAAATAGAAAAAATCAACAATATTCAGTTTTTCGTCATTATCTAGTGCCCTGTGAGAATTTTTGGAAAAACAAAAGCACATCTGAGATAGCCTCCCAAAGGCGCACAAAAAGTTCCATTTAACCGACATCGTATCTCTTATAGTTCTCGAGATCCCAATGGTGGCACTTCTAAATGGGACACACTGTATACGTATTCTTGAATAAAATACAAGAAAGCATAATTAAAAAATCAATAACTTTGTAATTTCTTAGATAATTTAAATTTTAAATTACATGTGTTTTATGTAGTTGGAAAGGAAAAAATCTTTATTTAATGATTGCATGACATACTTCGAGATTGTTATAAAAATTGAAAGTTTTACCCTTAACATTTCATGGGTTTAACTTAAAAACTAGTTTCAAAACTACATTTCGACCAACGACTCGTGAGCTGTGGGGATGAGTAGTGCGCAGAGAGAGAATGCATTAGATGGGAGAGAGACAGATAGTTACGCGCGAGAGTATCCTACAAGACAAACGTTTCAGTACCGTGTGATAATGGTTTCAATCAGGGACCTGTAACTGAACCCGAACCTGAACCGAAAACCCGAATTAACCCGATTTTTTGATGAACCTGAATCCGAACCAAATCTTTATTTGTCAAAGTCAATAAACCTGAACCGAATTTAAACAGTTTTAAATTCAGATTCGGTTTAGAACTGCTAAACATAAAATTAAAAATTCAAGCTAAATTTTAAAAATAATAAATATTACTATCTTTTGTGCTTGACTCTGAATCGAAATTCGATCCCGATCCAAAAATCGATGAACAGTAATAATTTTTTAAACCGCGTTTGATCTCGACCGACGCCAAATATTTAAAATTTTAAATGGCACAAAGTGACCCCTGTCGTGTACTCCACACCAGCTATGAGTGGCCGTGAGGTGACATCTGGTAAGCGCCCACATCGTAAAATATATCGTCATCATTACCGATGTCTACATGTGTTGTAGATACTGGCACACCCAGAAATGGGTAATATGCCGTGATGATATATTTATTTTATTTATTTATTTATATTTGAGTATAATTTTGAACTTTTTATTATTTTGTCAAAAAATAATCTCAAACTCCTCACAAAAATATTTTGAAATACGGAGAAATGCAAACATACACCCTTATATTTTCGTGCTTTGCTTGGTTTGCACTCTCCACGTCAGCAATGAGTGCCCGTGAGGTGACGCCTGGTAAGCGCCCGCACGGTACAAATATGTCATCATCATTACCGATATCTGCGATAATGCAGATTGTGGCATACTCAGAAATGGGTAATATGCCGTGATAGTATATTTATTTATATATAACAATATTAATACCGGCCTCCTACAATAGCTTTCTTTTGTCTTTCCTCCAAATCTAAAGCATTGTGTGTCTTCGCCACTTTACAAAATATAAAATTTTTCGTGTGTAACTATAAATAAAACGAGAGAATTCAGGAGAAAGCAAAATATACTCAATGGTCAACAATAAGTTGCTTTGGAAAATTCAATAAACAACTTGAAACACATAATATATTTTGTAAAGCTTCTAACACATCATGTATAAGGTCAAATCTGTTTTCAAATATCTCTACCTTAGACGTAAAGAATCATATATCACATTTTTGTCAAAATTTAGATAATGCTTTTTTATCATGCAGCAAGAACTTAATTTATATAATGTTAAAGGATGGTATCCAGTATTACTAGTTCTTAAGATAAATTTTGAAAACTAATCGTAGTGGAAATTTAGAGGTAAAAGTCGTTTTTTCAAAGAACGATCTACGCAAATCGACCATTACCAGAATAAAGAAGTAGAATATTAGTATATCTTGAATTAAATTCTACCGTTATTTTTTCGATATTTGTAAAAATTCTCATAAAATTCTATACATCTACGGTACAGATATACTCGTATACATACCTACTTCTAAATTAGAGTGTGTTTGAATAATATTGAGAGTTATGCTTTAAAAGTATAAATATGATATAATTCCAATACATCTGGTACTGTATAGTGAAGATTTGAAATTATTGTAATAAACTAGCGAATACTCGGCTAGAAGATATCTGTGGGGCTCCGACGTCAGTGAATTCTAACTGTCTGCATAGATATCCAAAATCCAAACTAATCATGTGATGGTGCAATACTTACAGTCCATCCAAACTGCTAAAACTGACAGGCAAATCAAGGTAGAGTGCTAGTCAGCTAAGAAAAAGCCATTTGCGTCATCAATAGATGCGCGAAGCAATGACGTACTAATGACGTAGGCTCATAGATTTTGTAGGCAGTGGCGTGCCATCTTATTCTTTGCCAAATAGTGAAAGCGAACTTCAGTTGTTATTTTTTCTATTTATTTTAGTTGATTATCAAAAATTATTGATAAAGACATGTAAATTTGCTAAAGAGACATTTTTAAATACCTATTCACTGCGTCTGCTTTGATTTTCATTTAGGAAGCGCATTAGGCCATCACACGAAGGAATTTTATATTATTTTAGTGCGAGCAGATATTTCAGTCTCTCAATTCAACCCCTATTCTGTAAGAAAGTTGATAAATCTTAGCAACATTGCTATTGGCTATTTGCTACAGCAATGTTGCTTAGAGTTAGCAACTATCTTACAGAATTGGGGTGGTTGTCTTCGTAACAAATAAAAAATATAGCATTGAAAATTGTAGTTTAAAAAAATATTTTCATTTATTTCAGGGAACTTTATAAGCAACTTTTGTTCAAAGATTGAAATATCGGCCCCCCATTGTACTAACAATACCAATGATGAAATTGATTCAACTGTGGAATTATCACGTATACAAAAAAACCAAAAAAACACAAACGACTTGACATAAAAATATTTCATAAACACTCGATAAGGCAGAAGTAAACTGAAATATATCTAAATTAACTAATTATTGTACTATTTATACCGAATACTTATTCCTTCTCTACTCAAATCTTTAAATTTTTCTGTTTGAAAACTTATGGAACATCATTGCGCTGTACACAACTACATAAGACAATTAGATTCAGTTAATCTTTTGGACCTAATGGATAAGACTGTAATAACATAAGTAATCCTAAGTTGGTGTAATAATTTCAGTTGAATTACATCTTTGATCTCTTTTGCTATTAACTTTAATCTTTTTCGGGTACAACATCTGGGTAAATTGTTTGTTAGAAATTAATCTGCAAAGCCTAGTACAGTTTCTACATTTGTTCTTAATACATTTATATTTAAACCTAGAAATACACCTGATATGTTGATTAATCATATGATACTTTAAATGATACATTTTCATTAGAACTAAACGTCAGAACATAACACGAACGACACTGGGGTATCCATGAACAAGCTAAGCCGTTGCTATGACAACTAAGGGCAATGACAAAAATTCGTTTCTGCGCTGATGACGTAAATGGCTTTTTCTTAGCTGACGGGAACTCTACCATGCAAATATTAGGCGTGTTTCTTCGGACTGTGATTATGATTTTCTAAATAATGATTTGTTCAATAATGATTCCTTCGAATCATGATAAATTTAATTCCAAAGAAACAACAAAATTAACTCACATATTTTCTTACCGGCAGTATATTCATTAAATGTATGGTGAGTCTCAATGTGGCGGTGAAAAGTTTATCTCGCCTTTTATCCCAGAAAACCCATTCCAATATTTCATTGCTTGCTTTTTCCGCCATTTTCAAATCTTTTGTTATTTGAATCACAGTGGTCATACGAAAAGACTGATTCAGAAGGGAAAGGGGAATGGCGTGTTGTCATCACAAAATGAAAGAGTGGGGATAACGAATAACGAACGAAGAAACAATTTTCTTAATACGAAAAATATTCAACCATATACCCACCCAAATTGCCCACCGAAATATCTAGGTAAACTGCACATCATAACATTGATTCAAATACCAAAAAGGTTAAATGTTCAACTTATGTGCAGGGATGTGCATTTACGCGTAAAAAATTATTTTTTACGTTTACGTGTAAAAAATGCGTAAAAAATGTTAAATAAGTAAAAAACATAGATAATGTATAATTTTAGTTCTTCATAACGACACTAGATGACTTGTTGTTTACAAATGTCACATTACAGTAACTTTCCTTAATTATATCATCAATATATTCTAAAACGACTGAAGCTATAATAAGTTTATAAGAAAGAGATTGAAATTATTGTAAAATATAAAAAAAAAAACATTCTAAAACTATATATAAATTAATATAAAATGCTTAAAATTTGTATAAAATTCATTTTCAATAAGTTTGGAGCTAATGATTTAAATCTATTTCAAATTATTTGAAACTATATGTTATTAATAATTAATAAATAGAATATGAAAATTTAGTTTTGCAAATTTTTTAAATGTCTTCTAATTTTATTTCTTTGCACAACTGCCTAAAATTTACTTTAAACTTATAAAACATTTTAAAAATATGCTTCAAATTTAGGTATTTAGGCTAATTTTGACGTAAAATCTGTTTAAAGTTTGACGTTTGAGGTTATGTCTCAGGAATATATATTTCCCTACTAATCTGATTGTTGATAGTTTTAAGGTACCTAATTGTTTGTCTGAATCAAAGAAACATGGTGATGTCACTTGAACTGCTTATTCTGGAATATTTATTACAGTATAAAAGAAAATATCTTTATTTAATAAAAACATACTCATGGTAATAATATTTTACATTATTTACGTAAAAAATTCTCAAATATTGTCAATGTAAAAAATAATTTTTACGTGTAAAAAATAACGTATAATACGTGACGTATTTTACGTGCCCATCCCTGCTTACATGTTATATGTATATTTGAAATATATTCTACGCTTCGATTGAAATGTTACTAACTATTCGGGTGTTTATTTTCTTTTCCATGTTTACATCTAGTTTGCTAAACAGCTGAAATTATCACGGTGTCATTGGCTTCTTAGTTGTTTTAGGCAAGTTTCTAATAGTTTTGTTTGTCAATACGACCCTTTCTCCTCAATTAGTAAGTTAAAGTAAAATTTACTTTGGGCATCACTCAATGTTAACAGTTTCAACAGAATATACGAATACTGCTCCAATTTAACAATACGGCTATTAAGAAATACATGTTATAAATTTATAGGGTATGTAGAGAATGCAAAAAATAGACTACCGTTTACCAATAAACTTATACATAGAAAAGCCCCGTTTTCGTGCTACAGGCTCATAAAATAGTAAATATCTACTTAAATTCTAGTTGGCTGTGATTTGTCACTTCAGTTATTATTTTGATAATTTAAACTTTTAGCATTATTAATGAGCATATTGTTCGCAACGCTAACATGGTATTAATGTACGGCCGAGTGTATGGCAGCGCAAGAAATTCAAACAAATTTTGGCGTTTTCGAATGAATATATCAAAATATGCCCCGAAGGTGCAATACTTGCATTTAAGTTGGTGGTCGTATTTTGAGCAATTATTACAATTAGAGATGCATTCGGGCCGGGCCGGACCGGGCTTTCAGGTTTGGATCGACTCGGCCCGAAAATAAAAATTGCCGGCCCGATTCGAAGATCGACTCGACAAAAAATTAGCTGGCCCGGCTCGAAATCGGGCCGGGCTTCGGGCCGGGTCGGGCCAAAGCTCGAAATTGGGTGCATCCGACATTCCTAATTTTGATCTTTATGTGAGACGAAATGTTTAACTTTTTTCGTGCCAAATTTATAAAAAACCGCTACATCCTTATAACTTTCAACATTAGTTAACATAAGTTGTTAAAAAAAGAGACACTTCTAGTGTAAGTTTGTTATAAAAATTACAGACTTACGTGTATTTAACACTTTGTTTGTCAAAGGCGCTCGAAAATTTAAACTGTTTCACAAATATTGTACAAGAAGATATTATTTACATAAGGATATTTTTATCTAACTTTATTTCTACTCAAAAGTAAGACAAGAAATCATTATAGTAGAATAGAAATAAAAATGACTTTTATTTAAGTATACGATTAGTAACAATAGTAATAATAACATGACAATAGCATCATTATGCTTTAATGAATAACTTTGAATTTTTGAAGTAAAATAACATTTTTTATTATTAAGATGTGAAGTACGTTGTTATTAAATCATTTTGACCCTTTTCAACTTCATCCATCTTTATTAAATATTAAGGAAACCGTGCATTTGATTGAACTATAAGATTTTTCGGGCCGGCCTGAAAAGCTCGAATTTTCGGGTCGGGCCAAAATTAAAAGTCCGACTCGCCTCAACTTTTGCAAATGATTAGCCCGATAAAAAATATAGTGTGTTCCTGAGACCATTCTAAATAAATAAATATATCATCACGGCATATGATGATGACATATTTGTACCGTGCGGGCGCTTACCACGAGTCACCTCACGGGCACTCATTGCTGGAGAGTGCATCACAAGGGTCACTTTTAGGCCATTTATAATTCGATATATTTGGCGTCGGTCGGGATCGAATCCGGTTCCCCAGGTTCGCGACCAGACACTCTGGCACGCGGCCACGGGACCTCATGAGATCATTCTGAGTAAAAAATATCATATAAACATAGATCATATTCCTTTTGCGAAATAACAAGGAATCAAAGTTTGATAAATAGTAGCAGTTTAAAAAAACAATCATGGTACTTAGTTTTAAAACAAAAGAACGAAAAGTGGAAAATTGACCTGAAATTGAAATTTTTTGCCTGAGTTTTTAATTTATTGTGAAATGGATGAGTTTAGTGATGCGGAATATAGTTTATAAAATTCATAATTCTCTGAGCCCCTATTCTAATTCATAACAACCTTCGCTATGGGTCATCTGCCATAAAATTGATGATGCCATACGGCATTCGTAACTAAAACAACGCATAGGAACATTTGGTAACCATAAGTTAAAACGTTAAAATAATAGAAAATTTATATTTATTTTATTGGTAGTATGTATGTTCGACAAGCAAAACTATTTAATTTCATTCTTCATTATTCGACGTTTGTTCGAAATGGTTGTTTTCTAAAATTGTGCATTTTGTTTATTTTATTCTATTTTATTATTTTATATATTCTATTTTCCGTTTATTTCTTTATATAATTGTTTCTTCTTGAGTGAACGAAAATATTTTTAAATCGTCTTCAGAATAATCCACCTAAAACCGTGCTTAAAACCAAATGTCAAACGTAACAACTTGTTATCACAAGACATTGGCTGGTCTTGATATGCATACCGAAAGCTTTACGTTATTCATCACGTCATGATACTAGGGGGTTAACAAGACGCGTTATCATATCAAGTTGTTAATAGGAATTAGAATAGGGGTCCTGGTTCGTCAATGGAAGCTTGCATTGAAGCTCAAGGGGCAGATTTTGAACACAATAAAATAAATATATTTAATATTTGTTTTTTGTTTTAAAAGTAGCTATCAATATGATTTTTTTCCGTAACCAGAACCTATGTTCATACAACATTTTTTACTCAAATGATCTCAGGAATACACTAATCCTGATACAACCTGTATTTACATTTATAATGGTGAAAGAGTAGAGCAAGATGCTTTTCTTGAACTGCATAACATGTCTTGTTTAGTTTCTAGGAGAAAATAATTTATTGCTAGATTCCTAAAGATATTACTGTAAAATAAAGCAGATTTTCAACACCTGTTTTCTCGAGTATTATTTTCTGTACCTCGACTGACATTAACGAATCTCTATAACTATAAATTCAACGTTCCCGTTTCGGCATTAAGTATAAGTCGTTATGTAGAGATCTACTCATATTATGATGACATGAAATTACGTTTTGTAAATAATATATATGTTATTATTATTATTATTATTATTATTATTATTATTATTATTATTATTATGAGGGGTATTTTATATTAATCTAACAAGTCCATTTATTGAAATTCCCAGTTTAAGGTTATGTCACATTATGAACAACAAGAATTTGTTAAAAACCAAGCAAAGCACGAAAATATAAGGGTCTATTAGTCCCCTCCGTATTTCAAAATATTTTTGTGAGGAGTTTGAGATTATTTTTTGACAAAATAATAAAAAGTTCAAAATTATACTCAAATATAAATAAATAAAATAAATATATCATCACGGCATATTACCCTTTTCTGGGTGTGCCAGTATCTACAACACATGTAGACATCGGTAATGATGACGATATATTTTACCGTGTGGGCGCTTACCAGGTGTCACCTCACGGCCACTCATAGCTGGTGTGGAGAGTGCACGACAGGGGTCACTTTGTGCCATTTAAAATTGGAAATATTTGGCGTCTGTCGGGATCGAACCCGGTTCCCCAGGTTTGCGACCACTCAGGCACGCGGCCACGGGACCTCATAATTATACTCAATTGTATTTTTAAACATCAGTTCCTTTATCATTTTATTAATTTTCATTGGGTAAATACAAAATTTCTTCAAAAACAAAAAAAATACAGAATTTTTATGTTTAATAAATTATGGATCTGTAAATAGTTATTTGTTTATTTAGGCACTAAAATACCAGATTTACAGCAGAGGCTTCCGTGTTGAATGCTGCTGAAGCTGTAAATCCGTGTTTAGTGCCGTGTTAAATTTATATATATATATATATTTTTACCGATTTTAGAATTAATATTAATTTAGTAATATTTTTAATACCAACTATTATCGCCATCAAATTATGTTGCTATGCATTTGTTCAACGGTTACTATGCATTTGTTGAGCAGTTGCTATGTAAATAGCCACAACAGGTAGTAAAAATATTTTTAATGCCCAGGCAGTAAAAATGACATTTTATAGACTGTTAGATGTCAAAAAGCGCAATCTTAATGTCAATCGAAAAAAAAAAAAATATGAACGATTTTGAAATAATTTTTTTGTTTCCTGAAAATTCCTCGTTATTATCGTGATAAATGATTGTAATCGGTTAAATTAGAACAAAGTTTATTAATAGTCTAAAGATGTATTTGTTTTACTGCATAGGTCACTACATAAATAGGGAAATTCGTATGTTGTTAATTTGTTTTACAACTAACTTCCAAGTATGAAATAATGTGTAATTTTATTTTGCACTTATTTTTTCTATTATATCATTTGTAATGTAAATTTTCTTTATGAAATATTTAAATAACTTTTCATGTAACGAGTACAATGTGTTGAAAATACTGCTATATAAGATTCATATGTATATTTTACAATTAGAATTTCAAAACTCTTTTTATAGCTCTACTTTTTCCTCACTTAAAAACTTTCACAATCTACTGAAATTAAAACATACAAGCTTGGTTTTGTGAAAAACGTTTTTATTTTTTGAATTCTACATTCTATGGTTAGTTAGTCTGTGCACACATTTTTGATTTTGAATTATCACGCCACTAATTCGAATTTTCTTGTTTTAGTTTTCAAAACGTATTCTATTATGGGATCGTCGGAAAATCTCATGGCTTAAAGGCTCAAAATAGGTGAGTGACAGTTTAATTTCTTTTATTATTGTTGTATTTTATATATTATTTAAAATTATCAACTATGAATATATATTTTACTAAATGAATTACAAAAATTCTTCGAAAGTCAACTTCAGAAAAATTATTCTCTCATAAATATGCGGAACAGTTGATAGTAATAAGTTTGAATGGATCCGCAATTAGATGATCTCTGATTACATTAATCTCTATACAAATGACCAAAGAGGCCTGATCCCAGAATATGGAAGTTCAAGAATAATAGGGTTCTTACATTTGATAAGTACACAATATACATCCAAATTAATTTCAATATTAAACGGTGGTTTTCACTAATTTGTTTGTTTACAAATAATGAAAATATACGCTTGAGATTTTTTTAAGAAAATTTAGTAATGCAAACAATTTAAAACTATTAATTGCATCCAACAAAAGATATAAATTAACAAAAAAGTAGTATGTATGCTAAACAAATTATTTATACAGGGTGGTTGATTTTTCATTGTCCAGCTTATTTCTTCTGAAATATTAAAGATACAAGAAAAAGTTATATAGAAAAGTTATTTGATACAACTTGGTCTATGATGCAGCATAAACAATTTTTTTCCCTGGCCTACCAATTTTCCCGAAAAATATTTAACTTTGATTTTTTAAATAGAATACTCTGTATATTTTTACGGAATAAAATTCTAAATAAATTTCTCTTTACAATGATATATAACAAGTAAGGGTTTACCTTTAAATTATGTCTAATAAAGCAAATAGAAATACGATAAAAGTAGGCTGTGATATTCTATTGTTTATATCAGTAACATCTGTCACAGATTTAATAATACTGATTATAATAGTGAGAAAGGTGTTAAGATTCTTATTTAACTAAGAAAAATGATGTGCTTTGCTGTTTCCACAGATCAAATAATAATAAACGTCGGGCTGCTATCCTGTATCAAAATTTATAATAATATTATGTTGTATTAAATTTTGCTACTTGATTTTTAAATAAAATTATTAATAATTTCGTAAATTATCAATGCTAGTAATTCTATTACTTGCTTTATTAGACATAATTTTATTCAAAGGAAAACCCCTACTTACCCAATGTTCATGTGTGACAGAAGTTACAGGTATAAACAATAGAATATCATAGCCTACTTTTATCATATTTCTATTTGCTTTATAGGAAATAATTTAAAGGTAAATCCTTACTTGTTACACATCATTGTAAAGAGAAATTTATTAAAAATCTTATTCTGTCAAAATATACAGTGTTCTATTTAAAAAATTAAAGTTAAATATTTTTCCAAAAAAATGGTAGGCCATGAAAAAAAAAATTATGCTAACTTATATAACGGTTGTATTAAACAACTTTTGTATTTAACTTTTTTTTGTATCTTTAATATTTCAAAAGATATAAGCTGGACAATGAAAAATCAACCATCCTGTATTCTGGGATTGATCAGTGAACAATAAGAAGAAATAAGTGTATCAGGGTTTTTGAAAAATTTACATTGCCTAAAAATGAAGTCTAATGTACGAAATGAATCTTTACTGATTTTGTCGATATGATTATAAATTCTGTATTTTCGGTTTTATATGATTAAATTAAGTGCATTTTAAAAATATTATTGGTTACCTGAAATAAAATAACCTGGAAATTATAAATGTTGACGTGACAGATGGCAACATCTCAAACCAGCTGCCGAATAAATTTAGTGACTTTTTAGTGTTTTTCTACTATGTAAATGTAACTTCACCGTTCACTGTCTGTAGTTTGAAAACAGACTAGAGACCTATGTATTTTTCATGAAAAACAAATGGTATATTTAAAATGGTTTACTAATGGGGCAACTTTGCACAATCTTTTTATTAATGGTGTATTTAAAAAAACTGCAAACTACATATTTCACGTGTAAATATCAAATTATTTTTACGTACCACTGGAAAATATTTTCTATCATAAGTTTTTTCCGTCCAATTAAAATATTTGACTGTAAACGTACACATGAATTATCTTAAAGAGAATTATTTATGAAGTTTAAATGAGTTTTAATGATATTTATATTTAAATTCAGTATAAAATCCATATTTACACTAAAATATAATTATTGAAACACATCATGTTTATAAAACGGGAAATAATTTTTTAGCTTATTTATTAATGTCTCGCTCCACAAATTATTATGTAACGAAATAATTGATGTGATTAGCATTCGTGTTTGAAATTCGCTGAAGACTGCAAAATACTTTGCTGAAAAACGTGATAAAGTTTGCTGACTGGCATACCTGTACCCGGTTGTCATTTTAAATTTAAATAACTGTGTTTATCATTCTTCACTGCTTCCGTTATATTTATTTTTATATTAAGTTTTGCATTTAATTTTTATAATATATAAACACATAACCCTGCACAAAATTTACGATTTATCATGTAATAAAATTTCTTACCGATCATTTTCTTATTTCATAGCTATATTTGCATACTGCATAATTTATTGGTAATATAATTCATACGTTTTTCTGTAACAGAATAACGAATCCGGGTATTTTATGATTTGATTTTATCATCATCTTACGGAAATGTATTTTTAAGGTCAGGGTACTATTTAAAAATAAGATATGCAATTAGAACAATGAAATATGCCATTTAGCTAATTGAAACTGAGCGGAATGCCTTCATTCGACTTTTACAGTATATTGCAGATATTGCAATTATTAGAAGGTGTTCCCTTGAGAAATAATATCTTGTACAATTTTCTGAGAACGCTTTAAGATTAAAAATTAATTAAAAACTTATAATTATAGGACTCGTACAGGATTACTTAGGGTTTATTTTTAATTGTAACATGTAATGCAATAAAGTAATATATAGAGATTAATTGAAAAATTCCAGATACGAGTAGATTACCAGATATAAAACAGTTACAATTGCACTATTTATTAATTTAGCTAATCTGGTAGAACGCTAGACTGCTCTCCCTTCCTTATGTAAACGTTTGTTAAAGGTCAGCTGGTAATTATTGCTCTTCATGTATAAATGTACCCCTTATTAACTCTAGCAATATAATTTTGCAAGATTTTGTAACATGTTATTTTTCATGTAGATAATTGAATTCGGTACTAGAATCTATTACAGTATATATTTTCCTTGAGGTTATGTTTGGCACTGTAAATATTCTTCATTACCGAAATTTGTGTAAAACTATGACCTTACTTTTTACTTATTAACTAAATAAAACCGGATTCGAACTACTGTTTATTATACAGGATGTTTCAAAGAAACACATGTAATTTAAAATTTAAATTATCTAAGAAATTACAAAATTATTGATTTTTTAATAATGCTTTCTCGTATTTTACCCAAGAATACGTATACAGGGTGTTTCAACATAAGTGTAAAAAAGATTAAGGACATACAGTAATAGTTTCAGAGATATATAGTCATACGTAATATAACAAGTGATATGATTATCATCGATGATATTTTCGAGTGAAACCGAGTTGCAGATTTCACGAGTCCGAAGGACGAGTGAAATGTGCTGCTTCTGTTTCACGAGCAATATCTTCGATTATTACTCATATCACGAGCTTATATTTAATGAGAGAATATAATGATTTTTTGTTAAAATTAACTGTCAATGTTGTAAAAATCCCTTAGTAACGAATGTAAATAAGGTGTTAATTTCTTTGTTTTTTATCATCGCTGTGATAGATATGTAACTAGGGAAATTCTGAATGTTGATTGGCGGAAAACATGTCACGTGACTAATAAATTATATTCTCAGTGAAACATGAGTTTTTTCGGGGTTTACCTCTGCTATCTTGAAAACTATAAGAGTTACGACTTTAATTAAATAACACTTTTTGTTTACCTTTCGGAGGTCATCTTAGATGTGCTTTTGTTTTTTCTATTTAATCAAATAATTGTGCTAAGTTAAATGTTGTGTGGACCTCGGCCAATATTTAATTTTCATATAACTTCGTAACTATTAGAAATTGAGAAAAATGTTTCATTTAAAATTTTACTATTTTTTTTTATAGTCTTTTATAGTCTATTTATTGGCATAGACAAAATTTTGTTCGACCACTATCAGTGTCAATTTTTCTTCGATTTTTCATTTATCTGGGAAACAGATGAAGATCAGACCAACGAGCCCCGTTGCACATCAGTTCTAATGACATATACCAAGATATGATTTTGTAATTTTTTTTTTTTTTTTGTAAAATGAAATAATACATCGATTTCTTTTTTTTTAATTGGGTTCGGCCTCGTAATTTTGTACATTGGCCCGGAGCTATTTAATGGAAGTATTTTTGGGACATACACAACATCCAAGCCCCTGGTGGGAATCGAACCCACGACCCCAGAACCTAACGGTGAAGGTCGCTTGAGCTCTGCCTTACGTTATAATGTTGAAAAATCTTTTAAATAAAAAATAAAGATGTATTTAATTATTATTACAAATTCCATTAGTTAAGTCATGATAAATGAATTTTTAACTAGTGGACGTACTGATTTGCGACGGGGCTCGTATGTTGATTAAGCTTTTTTATGCCCTTAATTTTTTTTACGCTTTCTTTGAAACAACCTGTATATATCATACTTTTCCTGTAAAATGGCAGTCAAGAGAGTAATATACAAATATTTGATTTTTATTTGTGTACAATATTTATACGAGAGTTAAAATTATAAGATTTTTCTTATATCGGTAGAAAAATTTGCTGTCATCTTGAAATAAAATGACATCATTTTCAAGCATTCTTGTGCGAATCGGTTCTCGGATTTTTACGTGACTGACTGCAAATACATTTCACGAGTGTATAGAAAAGTGTTCGGAGATTTTACGATCTGATCAGTTCTCGCTTCTTTAATCGGATTATAATTTTGACATTTTTATATTTTTTCTTTCATGTTCTTTTACAGCTTATGTAGACATTCGAAGGAGATATAAAATATAATTATATATGTCAATAAAGCTATAATGGGATTGAAAATATGAACAGATATCGCGTTAGATCAGACAAATTCTGAATTTTATTAATTAGAAATTGTTTTATTAGTAGGTTGTTATCTTGTTGCTATTTACTTAAGGTGATGAACTACTCGTATGTCTGATGAAAAAGGAGGACTTTTTATTGTTCACCCCTATAGCAAAAGTATTCTCTCTCTTTTTTCTGGCTTTATACCGGGGCGAACATTGTTAATAACATATTTTATATACAACCGGTAAATAATGTTAACTTTATTCTTATCAAAATCATAACTTAATGTGCTTCATTATTTATCAAGGGAAATAAAGTACTCCCTAGGGAAATAAAGTGATTCAAAAGTCCATTGTTAATTGATATTGATTAACAGATAAGGAATATTTTCAATTATATTTATTTTGGAATCAAATATAATGATTTTTGTAAAATTAAATTTAAAATAAATAATTTTTCTTTGTTTATAGAAATGTGCTTCATTTTTCTTCTTTTCCGTTTGTATATAAAATATTGTATATAACTAGTGGTGGGATCCGGATCCGGATAGTTTCGGTTTCGGATCCAAAAATATCCGGATATCCGGATACTTGATTGTTGGACTATCCGGATCTACGTATCGGATTTTGGATTCGGATCTGAGTGTCGGATTTTGGATCCGGATCTGAGAATCGGATTTTGGATCCAAATCTGAGTATTGGATTTTGGATCCGGATCCGAATATGAGTATGAGTATCAGATTTTAGATATGGAATTTCAGAATCCACGTCGGTTCTCGGATTCGAATATTCTCAGTATTGAACCCGATGATAATATTTGAATGTATAAGTATTATCATGGAGTTTCAAAACCAAATAAATCTGATTATGAAATAATCCACAATAAATTTTTGCTTGATATAGTTAATAGAATTGGATCCAGAATTAAAATTCGGATCCGGATCCATAAACAAAACATCGAATCCGGATCCAGATCCAAGTCCAGATCCGAATCCAAAAGGGATCCGGATCCAAATCCGAAATAAATTTACGGATATCCGCTTCAATATCCGAACATCGGATATCCGAGGAACCGGATATTTTGAGATCCGGGTATTCGGATCCAAGTTTTGCCGGATCCTCACAGCACTATATGTAACACGGGAGTAAAGTGTCATTATTTCCCTCAAGCGATTGCATCCCTTGGGCTACGTCCTCAAGATTCAATCTTCGCTCTCAACAAATAATGACGAACTTTACTCCTTTAATATATAAACTACTATTAAATATGGATCTTACCATTAAACATATTATCATACAATTTACGAAATTTGAAGATGAAAGAAGAATATACGACGTACCAGACAACTTACAGGAAGCCCTTAAGAATGACCAAAGTTATAGGCTTTTCAAAAGACATTAGTTTATATCACGAAATATAAAAATTATACAATGTAATTTATATAAATACATATGCAAACTTCATGACCTAGATGTTAAGACGTTAATCGTTAATACTAAATAAAAAAAGGAACTCTAAAATGTTAATAATTTTGTTATCAAGATATGTTGAAAACTTTTGTTAGTAGCATTTTAAAAATCGCTAATGCTAAGAACATTTGCTACTAACTTCTATTAATAATATTTGGTACCTATTAATATTTGTAACTGTTTTCATTATGTTGATAACATTGTTGCCAACTTTGTTAATAATAGAAATTTTGTTATCGCCCTGGAGGCTGTGTAGATCAAAGGATGTTGACAACAACAACAAATGTTACTAACAAGTTCGATGCTAACCGTGTTAAAAGCATTCTAGCTGTGGATCATTTTTTTGCCGAACTGAAGAAGCTGTCAATAAATGTTATTGACAGCTTCTTCAGTTCGGCGGAAAAATAACAAAATTAGTTCAGCCATTTACTTGCTGATAATATGTTTTCGTTAAAAACTTACAATTTTTCTGAAAAATTGTTGTTTATATTTTTGTTAATTATATTGTTATAACATTTTGTTTCAAATTTTTAATAATTTTTGAAACTGTTATTAATTCTTGTTAGTAACTAATAATATAAACATAAACAGTCCGATTCACAAAAAAGTTTAAGCTAATCCTCATTTTTGGATTAGCGAATTCTACTCTAATTTTAACAGTTTATTTCGTAAAATATAGTCTATTCTATTCCTAGTATCTACCTTTTTTGGTAATATTATGAAGATTAAATTTTCACTAATCCTAAAACGAAGATTAGCTTAAACTGTTTTGTGAATCGGGCTGATAGTGATCAAATTTAGAGCTTGTCTCGTATTAGGTAATAGGGTAAGGGTAAGTAAGTAAAAAGGACAGTCCTACAGAAAGGAGGATGGTTAATCACATTACTATAATAAATTTAAAATATTTTACATTTTATTTACCGTGGCCGCGTGCCTATGTGTCTTGTCGCGAACCTGGGGAACCGGGTTCGATCCCGACCAACGCCAAATATGTCAAATTTTAAATGGCACAAAAGTGACCCATGTGGTGCACTCTCTACGCCAGGAGTGTCCGTGAGGTGACTCCTTGTAAACGCCCGCACAATACAAATATGTCATCATCATCATCATCATTACCCAAATCTGTGATAAAGCAGATTGTGGCACACTCAGAAATGGGTAATATACCGTGATGATATATTTATTTATTTATTTATTTATAAGAGAAAAAAATGTAGATATATTTGTGTAGTTTTAAATAGAAAAACAAATCTTTTATAAATTGTTTATGTTCTGGAAAATTCGTGTCCTTAATTTACGTATTGATTTTAGAAAATTGTATATTATTTTTGTATTCCAACATAATCTCCCTAAAATAAAATAGCGCGCCTAATACCAGGGTCCTCAAATATTTTTGGCTTTGTGTCAAAACCGAAAATCAATTACTGAATTTGTTTGAATTCCACAGCGTTTTTTTTACTGATATAAATGCAGGTTTTGATATCGCCCAATATATCTTTTAGTACATTAAAAACAACGGTTGGTAATAAACCTTTCAGTTCAACAACCTTTATCGCAGCGCAAAGCTCAAAATTACGCATTTGTAAAAACATGTTGAATCGACGTACTTTCAGCAAATGTAGAGAAAAAATAATTATTTGATATATCGACTGTACATTCTACATTTGTAAATAAGATTGATGTTCTTGCTCGCATAATAAAAAAAATATAAAAACATGTTATTATCATTTATACCGGGATTCTCAAAAAAACAGACAGATCTTGTTAATGGAATAATAAAAAAATGTATCATTACATTAAAAAATGTATATTTTTTGCAGCACATTTTAAAGTGTGCTTTTGTGTACTCAAAATAGTGGATCAAGTAGAACTTAACTGCAAGTGTAGATAAAATAATTCTTCTACAAATTATTATAAATTTTTCCTTATTTTTTAAGTTCTGTTATAGAAAACAAATTAAATTTTGTACACGACGATAAATATGTAGTAAGGCAGCGCTTTGTATCTCGGCGCTAGGTCAATAATGGTCTTCTCAACCGTCCGTGATATATATATATATATATATATATATATATATATATATATATATATATATACAGGGTGTTAATACTAAGTCGTTACACCCGAAAATTGTAGTTAGAACTCACTCATTAAAACAAACAACTTTTCTTAGTTTTTCAATTTTTTATTTGGTGTCCCGGTTCGTAGTTATTGCAGTTCTTTTGTTTTTCGAAAAATCGTCATAACTCCCTTATTTTAAGGTCATTGAATTTTTTTTCAAAATTACCTTCCAGCTCTCTAAAACATTGTGTTGTATTCGATCCCGACAGACGCCAAATATTTCCAATTTTAAATGGCACAAAAGTGACCCCTGTGGTGCACTCTCCACACCAGCTATGAGTGCCCGTGAGGTGACGCCTGGTAAGCGCCCACACGGTAAAATATATCGTCATCATTACCGATGTCTACATGTGTTGTAGATACTGGCATACCCAGAAATGGGTAATATGCCGTGATGATATATTTATATTTATTTATTTAAAACATTGTATACCATCTTTAAAAATTTGTGTGTACTTAAAAAGGTGCTTCTGGTACATTTTTAAGAAAAAGGCTTCGAGTCTATGGGCCACATTTTTAAATAAATACATTGATATATGTAATTATTATACCTAACCTACAAAAAAAATTAACAATTATATAACATATTCAAATAATATTTTAATTAATATTTACCTCTTCGAAGTTTGAACTGTAAGTATTATGATAAAAAATAGCATGAATTAATATTTAAGAGCGTTATTAATAATTTATTCATTTGTACATTTAACATGTTTGAGTCTGACATCCACTTCATTCAAGAAGAAAAGCTTTTATTTCTTTACATAACATTTTTGAGATTATCTTGTGTCAAATTGACATTTAATTAAATATTTTAAAATTAAGACATACGTATCGGTTCATAGCCTATTCCGAGTTAGGATTTTTTAACACACGGTATTTATACCGTATGGGCATTTACCAAGAATCACCTCACGGGCGCTCATTGCTGGTGTGGATATTGTACCACACACGGTAAAAAATTACATTGATATTCCCGACAAAATTTAGTTAGCTGTATTTTTTTTGTTATTTCAACAATATGTTTTTGCCGTGTATTCGAAGAACTTTGTATTTTAAGTTTTCAAAACTAAACAATTTTTGTTGTGTATAAAAAGTATTATTTGCTGTAAAATATTAGTCATGGTAACAGTTATTATTAGTAGTACTAAGCAGTCATTTTGTTACTTTGTTCAGATTACAAAATCATTTTGCAACAATTAAAAATATTTAATCTGTTACTGGGACAAATTTTATTTTTTTGTATCCTGTGACATTATATTTTGTAAAGATTACAAATTCTTCTTCCCGCCATATACTTTGTACAGGTAACTAAAACTTTTGTGTAGACAGGGTATTCCCTGGTATATACAGTATAATTCACTATTCGTATTATAGGTACTATACTACGTCGTGTCGCATTTGCTTGCGCTGTTAAGTTTTAGCCTGTCGAAAATTGTGTTTTAAAAGTGCATGTTTCTTGTGCTCGTCAATAAAAATGGATGATTTTGTAAAAGATATTTTAAAACAATGGCAATTAGTGTCTTATTGAGAAATTTGAAGGTATGTATCGATTACTGATAAATCTGTATAATTTAAGTGACTATTGTTTCATATGTTATTTTTTTATAATATTTGTTATTTACATGTATATAGATTATAATTATAAATAAATAAAATTATTATAAAACGCATGTATTTAATTTTTACCTTACTACCTCATTAATGCATTTGTATATAGGTATATCAAAATTTATTAGTTTCCAAAACAAATTCATAGTTATTAATGGTAACTTATTTTATTTGTTCGTATAACAAATTTATACTTCTTAATGGTAACTTAATTTATTTATTCGTATAACAAATTCATACTTCTTAATGGTAACTTATTTTATTTGTTCGCATAACAAATATCTTTTGTTATATATAACAAAACTGTATTTGTTGCCACAACAATTTTTTACCAGCAAATTTACCTAGGTAACTGTAACAAATATATTTGCTGGTCCTATATTGACAAAAAAAAAAATGCTGCTGGAACTCATTTTTGGTAATCACAACAAAGTTTTTATTTACCGTGCAGAGATTATTTTTGTGTCGAATCGAATCGAACCCGAGTCACCAGATTTGCGACCCAACACTCAAGTATACGGCCACTAGACCCCCTAAATTCTGTATAAAATATACTAGAATCTTGGGGAACTTGTTTGATATAGCGGCTGATGTAGCAACATTTTACAACGACAAGCTTATATATTCGTTGCTATAATGTACGTGTTTCATCATCATCATTTGTGGGATGACAAGCTTTATAGGCCAAGGCCTCAAGTGATGTAGATACTCGTTACTACAGATTCATCCTAGCGCGGTCAGAGTTTCAATTTGTCCAAATGGCCTATAATTACAGCTCTAGCCAAAACAGCATCGGAGAGGAGAGACTTTTTCTCTGACCAGAACTACATCAAGGCGAACAAGTGGCATGCTTGTTAGAGTTGAGTGTGATTAAATGCTCAATACAGTTCATACATTACTAATTACTGTGTGCAATATACTCGAATGTTGCATGCGTGTGTAATAACAACGATATCATGTGCTATGCTCTTTTAGTTGCACTAATGTAAAGGGACTTTGAATAGATGATGAGGGTTTCTATTCCCACAAATTGAATGTACAGTGACTATCTATATTAAGGGGTTAATTTAAATGAGCACCAACTTTTGTTCCTAAATTAAAGTATTGATTACCAAAATATTGCTTGAGCACCAAATAAAGCGTGTTTACGGACTCCCGTTTTTAGTTGTAATGGATGTTACTACAAGTCAAAAAATACTTCAAATGAAAGTGCGTACAATTAATTTTTCTATAACAGTTATTAGAAGTTTTTTTTTCCTCTAAAATATTCCATAAACGATTGACAGTTAAAATATTGCATCCGAGGTATTTTAACATTTATCGCCTTCTTTCTACCTGGAATGCCACCTATTAAAAATAAAATATCTGATGTGGACACCACATGACTTCCTTGTACGCCTGTTACACTATACATATTTTGTTAATAATTAAAATATGTATTATAACAGACCCAATCATAAAATTGCACGTATTTGACATAATTTGACATCAACACTTGTCAACAACGATGTATGCGACGTGCGAAAAATTCAAGAACTTCACGGGATCTCATAGCGTTGGTAGAGTGTCCGACTAGATATCGGAAGGCCCTGGGTTCAAATCCCAGTGAGATTCATGAATTTTTCGCAAATCTGTCTTCGTTATTTACACAATTTAATTTGAACACTTAACACTGTTCATTGTAACTAAGTTACAGAAATTCACTGTGGAATTACATCTAAACAGTTCTTTACACTATTATTTTATTTCCATTGATATAATAGAATTGTATACCAAATTTGAAAAGTTTTGGATTATATTTTAATATAGTTTTTCATTAAAATCTATTATAGGCTTCAAGTAAAGTACCACTTCCGAGTAGACCATTTTAACTAAAATCTATTATGTTGTACCCGTTGATATA
Organism: Ophonus ardosiacus; assembly: GCA_943142095.1. Classification (NCBI taxonomy): domain Eukaryota; kingdom Metazoa; phylum Arthropoda; class Insecta; order Coleoptera; family Carabidae; genus Ophonus; species Ophonus ardosiacus. The sequence continues at coordinate 41,298,458 of OW964833.1, read as the reverse complement.
AAAGTCACCAAATTTGAAAAGTTTTGGTTTATATTTTAATATAGTTTTTCATTAAAATCTATTATACGCTTCAAGTAAAGTACCACTTCCGAAAGTTATGTAATGACCAAAAAAGGAGCTTCCCGTTTTTTAGTTATGCGAGATACGTACGTACGTTCGTACGTACGTACATAGACGTCACGACGAAATTAGTCAAAATGGATTCAGGGATGCTAAAAATTGATATTTCCGTTAAAATCTGAAAACTGAAATTTTTCGCGATTACAATACTTCCTTTACTTCGTACAAGGAAGTAAAAAGCCAATAAACACCTTTTAGACGCTTGATAGATAACATTTGACATGTGGTTGAAAATTTAATGGAAACTGCAAGACCCTACATTTCATCGAATCTTCATTTAACGTTTGAATCCAAATAGCAGTTGAGGTAGTTTGTAATTCGTATAATTTCGAATTTCATTCATTTCTCTTTTCAGTGGATTCACACCTGCTATGGCGTCATTTTAAAACTTATAACTTTGACTTCATAACTTTAAATCTGAAGTGATAAAAAGGTAAAAATGAAGCTTAGCCATTTAAAACAAACTAAAAAACTAGTAAAGCTGGTTGCTATAGAAGTGCAAATCAGATTTATTCTGTATTAGGCATTTTTATTTAATAGTTCCATATAAAATTAAAATACTGCAAATTTACATTTTCACTTATTACCTACAGAACAAGAAATAATTATTCCTTGTTGTTTAGTTTGCCTATGGCCGTAGGTAGTAAAAACAAAAAAAAAAAACTAATGTATTAACAACAATACTATGTTAACATCAAACATTCCTTGCTTTTCTATACAGAGTGTAACAGAAATAAGTACATTAAATTTAACTGATGATAGCACTCGTCGAGGCCAACAATATTTCTCTGTAACATTTTTTTTTGTAAACCCTTTAGATGATGTTATGTTAAAAATCTAAGTTTTGTAAAAAAAATGCATTACCTGCCTAAAAATACTAAAAAAAATTAAAATTCAAAAGAATGTTACTAAGAAATATTGTTGCTCTCGACGAGGTCGGTCAATGTCACTTACTTTTAGTTATTTCACCAGTATATGTCTCGAAATTCGAAATATATTTTCTAAAAAATAAACACTGGTTAAGTTTAATATATTTATTTCTGTTACATCCTGTATTTTATGTGGGATAAAAATCTTATGTTTAATAATTAGGTTAACGTTGTTCAAGTAGATAAATCTGGGATAGATATAACAAATTCTTATTATATTATCTTTGATAAAAATTGAAAATTATTCTTGGAAATTACCTAGGGAAATCTCACGGATTGAAGTTGTTCTTAATATTCAAGATAATGTTGTTACTCATATGCCGATGGAATAAATGATCAGTTCGAAATGTCAAAGGGTAATATTTTTGAAAATATGGATACATGAAGATATTTCTATAAAAGAAATACTTTACCTTACTTCTGTTCTTATTATAATTACATGATATGCAGTTTTGTGGGCGGTTACAATTTCCTGTTTTAGTGTTCATTTTACTGCAAAAACTGTGGCAGGACCTATATGAGAATGTAAACCTACAAAATGAAATATGAGATTTTAATATTTTAACTGCGTATTTTTAATACTTTTATTCTAAAGGTATTAATATAAAATGTACTTCAAACATTTTGGAACTTTCCTGTGTAAGAATTTTCTTCATCTAAAACTCATTTAAATTTAACTGTCAAACACCCAATATCGTTTTAGTAACTAATTAGAGTCGAAATTACTTCTCAATATACCGGGTGTCTACTTGGAATAGGGAATACAATGTTATTTTTTTTTTCATTTTGTTGTAGTTACTGACCTATTAAAGTTAGAGTAAAGTTGTAATTATAAAAGTTGTTCAGAATTAAAAACTACATAATATAGAACTAAAATTAATCACAATTTCTTTTACTTTAAAAAAAAACGTAACTTAAAATTCGCTATTGATAGTGAATTTTATAGTGCCATAGAATTATTGATGTTTAATTTTTTTATTTGCAGATCTCATAATTCTACTCTTGTCAAAAAATAATTTTATATAATTATTAAGAGTATAATTAAAAGCAAAAAAAAGTACAAAATGAAGCTGTTTTGACCTCTGGCATGGTTTACATGCTGGGTAATCTTAACTTCCCTGTTTTTATTTTGTAGTTTCTACTGAAGATGAGAACATAGTTCTGGAAATACGTATAGAGTTTTTAAAATTTTTGTTAAGGTTAAGGGATTTTTTCTTTAGTTATAACTTTACCTTAAGACTCCATTTTAGTTTTTAATAATATTGAATATAGTATGCAGTGTAGTTGCGACTAACACTAACTCAGTGTGACTATCTAATGTTAACGAGCTATTAATATCTAATAGACAATAGCTTTGTCACTAAAGTCACGTATACTTGCATAAGATCAATAAGCACATGACATAGACGGTATGCTAATATTTGGAAAACGTGATCAGTACGAAACTTCATCGACATAAGATTAAAAATATTGAATTCTGTAAATTTCTCTGCAGAGGGTGTGATAAGAATTCAAATCATTGCTTGCTTGCATTTTAATGGTAACGGTTTTCAACTTACAGTCTGTAAGGAACAGTGACGATAAATACATAGATAGTGAACCGCTGGATGAAGAAGATAGTGTGTAAATCTTATATTTCCCGAAAAAAGATATTTTTTTTTTGCAATAATATTTTGAAATTTTGTACTAGCATATGAAGTACATTTTCTTTTTCTTTTTTTAAGTAAGAAAACTCTATTTGTTTTCTTACGTAAAATTTTTTTTATGGACTATTACCATTTCCCCTTGTTCCCTAAGAAAATGAAACTAGTAGCTACTAAGCGACTTATGGCCGTTTACACCGATGTAATTTTAAGTTCTCTTTTGCTAAGTTCTACTTAAGTTACGGTTTACCTTAAATTTTATTCTGTTGCACATGTAAATTTTAAGTTGTACTTAGCTAAGAATAGAATTTGGTTAAAAAGTCAACGTTTTTAATTTAGGTATTACAGGAATTTCATTGGATTTTTTTTTAACAGTTTAGTATTTAAAACTTGCAAAGTTTATTATTATTATTAATATTAATGCTTGTTTTATTAATGAATAATTTAAATGAGAATAAAAATTACAAATAAATGTGAGCAGGCGGTGCGGTTATATATTGTAACTATGGCGCCACCATAGACATGCCTATGCATAGGGATGCACTTTCTAGAACTAGGTAATAAAATTTGTGCACTTTGGTAGGTGTACGCTATCGCAAAGTACTCATAATTGGAGAATCTGGTATTAAAAGTGACAGATCGTTTTGTTGTAAACTTACACGTCTGTACGCTTACCAGAATTAGAAGTTTCCTATAACGACTCGTGGTTTCTTCGGTTGCTTAGCTGAAATTGTAGGTTCGAACAAGCAAAGATTTATTATTATTAAATAGTGTTGGTTTATTATATTATCAAAGATCTACATGAAGTCTTAGTTCTACGTCTAATACAACTTTACGAGTTGACGATGTTGTTACAACTCTATGAGTTGACGATCCACTTACAACTCTATTCAAGTTGACGATCTGCTTTCAACTAACTTAACACATAGTATATTCAAAAAATGAACACAGTTCTGCCCGTCCGCCGTCGCTTACCCGCACGTCCATACCATCATGGCGTGGAAGGGAAAAAGTGATGATTTAAGGTTTTTAGCAAGAGAACAAAGAAAGTCCCCTGTAAGTCATCTGGAATAAACAATTCTAAGAACGGATGTAGCGAATGCAGATTGTGCATGAACTAAGAACTTAAGGAGTGTAAAATTCTGAATTACGTCTGAAAGAATAGTGAAAAACAATCCTAAGAATTATAAAAGCCAAATACAAGGTGTTCTCACCCTTGGAACAAAGAAAGGTTAAAATATAATGATGTCATAAGCATGAGTGCAACTGTACTCAGAAATTTAGATTCATATGAATGACAAATAACTAATACTCGGAATTTACATTATATTCAGCACTTTAAACTACTTTTACAACAAATAAAATATATATTAACTTATCATAACTAAAATTGATTACATATATTGATTATTGATTAATGAATATTGATTGATCTTAAATTAGGAAAAGATGGACTTTACTACAGTTTAATATTTGGATTCTCCTTTAAAGAAATTATACTGATCTTGCTTACGATAAACTAGAGTTAGTAAAACTAAAATTAAAATTCATCATCATAAAATCAATCACAACCATTGTCAAAGTTGAATTTAAGGCTTAAGTACACCTTAAGCCACGGAAATTTGAGGCTTAAAGTAAGTGCACCTTAAGTATAACTTAGCAAACGGTGTAATACATTTTTGAAACTTAAGTTCTACGTAATATTAAGTTATACTTATACTGCAAACGACCATAAATATGTATCTAATTTTTAATCATGTCAAAAGAAAAGAAAATATATAGTTTATTTTTGTTTGTAAAAGACAATATTTTATTAAATGTTTGAAAGTTTGAATACATTAATAAAACTAGTTTTTCTATATTATCTTTCAATGAGCGGTTTTCTAAGCCGATCACTCTACACGAATTAAAAAAAAACGTTAAATACATGAAAGCAGTTATGAAAATTTTATCCTCGAAATCTAGATTTCGGTTAATCTGTAACTTACTCGTATGTGTTTTCTGTTTTATCCTATATTTTCTTGTTTTACCTATTATTTCAACCCCGAAACACCGTAGCGTAGACTGTTTCGTAATATAAGAAAGATCGTTAACTGTTTAAATTCAGAGCAAAGTTCCTTGCAACAGTAGTTTTTGTGTTTAAGGTTTCACAAAATTGTGGAAAGTGAAATGATATCTTTCTTATAAAAGAGATTCCACCTGTTTCTTTGACGTTTTTTGTATTAAAATTGTACAGAATGTCATCTTGTAAGACTTCAGAAGGATATTGTAGTCTTAAACCATTCAGAGGAAGATTGTGGTTTACTTTGACACAGAAACAATACTGCACAAAGTAGCCACGGCAAAACAATCTCGATAAAATACATGAGTTCCTTTTTCTTTTACGTAGATTGCGGAATAGGAATTCCACCCACTTCAAGGACATTTTTTATTTGTGCAATAAATTATCAATATATTGTTTTTGTTAAAATTAAACATGGCCAGATTAAATAAAATAAAATTTTGAGAGGCTATCTAGACCTCACTTTCACCAAAAAATGAAAATATAAAATATCTTCAATTGAGGAGCTTTTTACAAAAACAACCGTAGTCCAAATATTGTTAAGTATGAGTTACATACAGCGACATCTACTTTCAATGATGCCACACGATTTAGTAAAACTTTTTCTTGCAAAAATTATCTTCAGCCACAAAGTTCGAGCGTTTCTTAAAAAAATCCTAATTAATATATAATTGCTCATCAATGTTTATATTTCTATTACTTAACAAACAGTAATAGTTATTTACATTCGAGTGCGTGTAAGTTGTATTTTACAGCGCGACAGCTTTGTTTAAGGCACGAGCCTTTAAGGCGAGTGCCTTATTAGTTGGAGCGCTGTAAAATACTTCACGCACGAGAATTGTATCAAATTTTTTGGCCGACGATAATGAAAATAACTTTTTTTAATGAAATAGGTTGTACTTCTCAAAAGAGTTAGTTTAAAATACTGGGGTTATCAATTTCCAAATTTGATTTTACTTACCTTCATTAGAGTACTTCTTCTAGCGAAAATTTATTTGTAATAATAGACGTTGTTTATGACTGATAATATATTTATTTGCTCATGTTTTCTTCGTAATAAATAATAGGTAGGTGTCGATATTTGACATTTCAGCAATGTTCGCCTCGTGTATTTGACAGGTATATTGATCGGTGACTATGTCGGTAACGTCGGATTTTTACAAAAATGACAGATGTCGCTGCCGTAATTTTGATTTATATAAATTAATTTTAAATATAGGAAATGTTAAAGTAAAAAAATAACTTACGTAGGTAGTACTTTTTTACGTGAACTTTATTATAGTAAAGATGATTTCTTTTCTAAATGCCCATAAACGTCTAGTGTATTTTGATTATTTTACGGCATAGTTAGACAAGTTACACCACAGTAAGCGTAAAATGTAGGTTACACTTGCTGTGTATACAATTGTAAAGTTCCCATTACACTTCAGGAGGGCAAAAATACTTTTACAAATACTTAAACATGATTCTGAGTTAAATTAAGTTACAGAAGTGTTTCAGTGTAAGGAGCTAGAATTTTTTTGTTTTTATTATCTCAAATTCACAAAAATGGATTAAGGTTGTTTTTACCAAAATGTCTCTAGTGCATTTTTTCTTCTATTAAATACATATTCTCCGTTTTGTTATTTACACTTAAAGAAATTTTAGCCGTGTAAAAACCGATTTGCTAACTAGTGAAATATATTAGTGTGAAAATCAACAAATTTTGTAAAATTTGCTAATTTTAATTAATAAAATGTATTAAAAATTGTAATCTTAAATAATTTATAATTTTTTTACACTATTTGTAGTAACAACTTAAAGAAATTTCATTCTACACTCTGATCAGTGCTGTCGCGCTCATAATGAAACAAGTTAAAAATCGCAAAGTAGTTAGTATGTTGTGATATTTGGACGTGTTCGGATCTATATTTCTGTTTTCTGTATTAAGTGATATGTAGAAACTAACAAATAAAGTGAAATAAAAAAAATTGTGTAAATGTGTTTTGTTGAACGACGGCATTAGGTATGAAGATTTCCCATTACCTGGTAAGTAGTATATCATCATTTAATTTACGTAAAATGCGTTCTATAAATGAGATCTTTGAACTTGTTTTTGTTTATTTATAATACATTTATTGTTACTTATATACATACAGGGTGTATCAAGATAATGGAACAGTGCATTTTATTCGTGTATGTGAAAAGATACAAAAAAAAAGTGATTAAGATATTTTGTAAGGCATAGAGGGACACATTTTATCATGAACTTTATTATCTTAAATCCAGTGGTATTCAAACTATAGGGCAATATTATATTTTTTAAAATAGCATTATATATATATTATTAACTTATTAAATACAGAATGTTGTTCTGAATTCAACGATATAATAATATCATACCCTTACATTGCAAAAAATTTGATAAAAATTAATTAAAAATTAATATTTCATTTCTACTTTATCTAAGTAATCTGAGCAAACATTCAATCAATAAAACAAAATAAAATTTATGCAAGCAAGCTACGATTTTGGCAATAAATTCAACCTTTAAAATATTTTTTTTTGTTTTTTGATTGAATGTTTGCTCAGTAGAAATGAAATACTAACTTTGAATTAATTTTTATAAATTTTTTCGCAACGTAAGGGTATGATATTATTATATCAGAACAAAACTCTGTATTTAATGAGTTAATAAAATATATATAATGTCATTTAAAAAAATATAATATTGCTCTATAGTTTGAGTACCACTGAATTTATGATAATAAATTTTATGCTAAAATGTATCCCCCTCCATCCCTTACAAAATATCCTAATCACTTTTTTCTGTATCTTTTCACATACACGAATAAAATGCACTGTTCCATTATCTTGATACACTCTGTATATGTATGTATCTCGTAATATCATTGCTTAGTTAAAATACATTAGTTGGTGCTATGTTACGAAATATTCGTATTCAATTTTGAACCACTTCAACGTGTACTTCTATACGAAATTTGTAAGCGGTTAAATTTACACAACTTGGTGTGGACTTAAACCAATTTTAGTGTTTATTTTAAACAGTATTAGGTTTTCTCCAACCTTTTTGCCAGCTATTTGATCCGTATTGTATATTAAACTTGGGTTGCTAGAAAACCCAAATAATTAAAAGCAGATAATTTTAAAGACATTTAATAGTAATAGTTAAATACGGAGGTGACAATATTATGTTTTGAGTATGTTTTAGTAGGAAAAATAGTTATTTTTGCAAAAATAATGGAAAGTCAATGTTATCTAGAAATGCTAACAGCAAATTTAAAGCAGTGTCGAAAAATATAGCTTAGCAAATAATTTTAATTTCATGCTTGAGACCGATTCGACAAATAATTCGCGTCGTAAGAAAATTGCTATTGTATATAATATCAAAAATAAACTCAATAAATACATTATATTATATATGTATCAGTTTGTTAAGATTAATGATGAATCTCAAAAATACTGAAAATACATAATCAAATCAAATAATGAAATATTGAAAGCCAGTCATTCATGCATAACCTAATGAATATGCACATAATCAAATTCTATTTTTAAACAAGTAATAGATCTATTGGAGCGAGTGAATTTCATCAGTATCTAACTATATTGATGGGTAACCCAAGACCCTATACAATAATAGCAGTGGACCAGAACTGTCCATAATTAATGTATTTAGTGAGTATATCAGGGTCAATGTAATTAATTCAGAATTTACGCATAATTATTTGGGAAATTTAATTAATTTTATATGTATTGTTAGGCGAGATTATCACATAATACCCATATCATACAGTTCTTTACTCTTACACCTGCTAACCTATTTAATGTTTTATCCCATGAATAATTGTGCAAACATGAATAAAATTTTAATAGGGTTAGTGCTGGTTTATGATGAACTTAATTTACAAATTTACATTTAGAAATTTTGATTTAAAATTTACAATTTTCCCTTTAGTTTATGTTCGATTTTGATATTCTGTATCTGACCAATCAGTATCTATCAAGTGACTTGTCACTGCTTGTCATTTGACGTTTCACCAGGTACCTATATTTTATTTTCCTACCCATGAATTTGCTAGGCGCTAATGATGCTTTTTTTAATAATATCGGGAATATTTTTTTACTATTGTTGCAGTAGCGTAGCGTAGGGGGGACAAAGGGGGCACCCGCCCCGGGCGGCACTTTGCTAGAGGCGGCAAATTCCCAGTCGTTGACTAAATATTTAAAAGTTTAATATCGAGGCAATAATTATAGTCAGTTAAGTTTGAAACTCAGTTTAAAAAAAATTAAAAATGTGAAACACACTTTCATTTATAGACTATATGCAGTGTTTATATAAAATATTTATAAATTTTTATTTAAAAATGATAAGTTTAATTTTATTACTTTTTAATGTTTATGCTCATGAACGCATGGTGTCCTTTAACAATAAAAATTATTAAAATTAAACTAATCAATAAAATAAGTTTTGAGTCAACATACCGAATTTCAAATGTAAGTTACTAATAGAGGCTGAGATCTAACACTTTTTCTTTTTTAATTATAAACAAAATGTAAACAAATCGAAAGAAATAACGTTTAAATTATTCACAAAGCTCATGGTTACAAAATATTAAAATTTGATTTTTTCTATTCATATTGGTATTAGACATTAATGAAGTTGAGCATTTCTTCAAACGCGCTAAATGTAGGGGTCATGTTTCATACACCTTTACATCCCTTGAAAAAATGTAACTTTAAATTATAAGGCATTTGACCTTTTTTTCTAAGTACCTTTACATAATTTATTTTCTTTTTGTGTTTCACACAATTTTAAATTTAGTAGTGGGGGGGGGGGGGGGGGGCAAATTTGATATCTGGCCCGGGCGGAAAAACCCTACGCTACGCCACTGTATTGTTGATTTGTATAATAAAGAAATAAAACAAACACAAACTTAAAAAACGTAGACGTGGTTAGGCCTATGAACACATTAATTTGTCAACGGGCAGTATCATAGTTTGTTTCTGAAAATGAAATAACAAGATCATGAACAATTCTTCAAATATATTCGTATGAGTGTGCATGTATTTAATTCATTGCTATCTCTCGATGCATTGAAATTACACAAACGTTTTTATTTTTGTACAATTCATTTGCTTTTTCGTACAAATTACAATGGTCGCCTTATACCATACCATCATGTTTAATAGTTCTCTCTTGGTCGAATTTGAAATTTGTAAATCGTTCATAAACCATCGTATGCATTTTAAGTGAGTTTATATTTTAAAATCTAAATTATAAATTCATAAATTAAATTCATCATAAACCAGCCCTTAGTTCTTTAATGTTGATGAGCAGTTCTACTTCTATATCAATATATTCGGTTTCGAATCCTGTTAAAATTAATTTTATTCGAGGAATTTCTCTAAAAAATCAAACAAGTCTATTTATTATATATTTTCCGGTTTTCCGATGTTTTTTATTTTTGCCTAAATCCGGCGGAATTTTCACGATTTTAAGAGCATATCCGTCGAAAACCTTTATATCTTAAACATGCGCGACGGATTATGTGAAAACGTTGGATAAACTAAAATCTGAATTCCAATGTTTTAATATGCATTTTCCATGCAATGACTTTCAAAAGATAAATATCTACCAAAAACGTTCAGTAAGCGAAACACACGGCCACAATGCATTGTAGGTAATCTTAAACGAAATCAATTAATACGAATATTTGTGCCTTAGATTAGCTTATTTTAAAGTATATTTCGAAAACTAACAAATACATACTGAACAGGAGGTGACTTTTAGGCGTTAGGTTGGGTTACATTACGATTTGTTTAAAAAAATAACAAATAAATATCGATCTTTGTATTAATTAAGAGCATAATGTATTAAGTTGACGCTAAAATAGGTAAGACTTGAACCTGTATAATAATTGTTTATTTGTTACTCCCTCATAACCGGGTTCGATCCCGACCGACGCCAAATATTTAAATTAAATTTAAATGGCACAAAAGTGACCCCTGTGGTGCACTCTCCACACCAGCTATAAGTGCCCGTGAGGTGACGCCTGGTAAGCGCCCGCACGGTACAAATATGTCATCATCATTACCGATATCTGCGATAAAGCAGATTGGCACACCCAGAAATGGGTAATATGCCGTGATGATATATTTATTTATTTATTTATTTCATAACCTTAACGTACAAACTTGTGTATAGAAGTTGAAATAAATGGTTAGGGATAAAATGACCCTCAACTCAGTGAAGGTGTTAAAAAACAGTTACGTTCCAACAAAAAGCTGTAAAAAAGTGGACAGAAACGTGAGCAGCTTGTTTCGCAGTTAATATAGTGATATTATTTATTTAATACTTTAACTGATTTTGTATTCCAAAGAAAACAATGAAACTGTAATTTATTGTCTAAAGAACAGAAACTAGTTTTACCACGTTAGTTTATAGTGACGTATACTTTATAATATAATACACATTATTGTAGTGTTTTATTGTTTTTTTATGCTCACATATATGTGTAACAATATGAATGTAATAGCAAAAACTATCCAGACAGTATTACTAAGGTACGTACTGGCTTTGCATTTGAAATTTACTGCCGGTAAAAAGTAGAAATTAATTAAAACTTTTAAATAATAGGTTGCTGAAATAAAAAATATACAGTGCGTTTAAAATGTCGAGATAGAATTAGTTGTAGCTTGGGTGATAAATAGATATAGTATACTCTGCGGGAATAATGCACATATTTGTTCTAGCAGTGCATATCTACCGAGGTAGTTGAAAACATGGTAGATAGTTGAATAATTCAACGCAGTACAATGCAGCAATTGCGATTTACATATTTTACTAAATTTCCACTACTTGCACATACATTTTTCATTTCTTCCCTTCTGACTAAAGACTGCTACTTACATTCTCAAAAAGTTTTATAAGGAGAATAAAATATGTTGATTTGATAATAATGTTTTCAAATAATAATCAATCATTGCTTGTAATTGTATACTACGCGACGAGAGTTGTAAGTAGCAAATAACCAGTGGCGTAGCGTGACTTTTTTGGTAGGGCGTGCAGAAAAAAAAAATACTAAATCAAAACAAGACACATTTTTATTACCATTTGATTAGAGACAGTTTTAAAAACTATTTGAATTTATGGACCCATATAAAATAAAAATAAGAAATGTGGGGTGTAATAATAACGAAAAAAATAAATTAAATCAAAACACTCAATTAAATTACAGAATTGCAACTTTAAATACTTTCGTGCGTAGCAGAATGCATAAGTTAACACTTTAATATCTTCCACCATTCTATGTTCAAATGTTCAGTTCACACTCGCATGCTTTACCTGTGTACTATGTATCCCCACCATGGTACTAGCCGCCCGCTCCCTGCATGTCCTAATATTAGCTAGACTGGTCGTCAGAATTTCTTTTTGAACCAAGCTTTGCGTTTGGTATACATATAAGGCGTTCACAAAATAAAAACTAAGTATCTGTGTAATATTTTCTATTTAAAATGAGTTTTAGTATAAAATGCATATAAATAGAAAATATTTTTAATTTATTTTTTATTTTCCTTACCTCTGGGTGTGCGGAGAACACCTTGAACACTATGGCGCTACGCCACTGCAAATAACGTATGAAAATTGCTTACGAGCCACGTTATGGCGAGTGATGCAATCATATAACTCAAGTATTGTAGTATACTTTTTCTACGATCTCATTATAGATTTTTTTTTTAATTTTTACTGTACGTACAAGTGTTTCGTCCAAAGCGAAGGTGATTTAAATTCACTTGAATACTCTTCAAAGTAAGCTAACAACACATTTTCAGAGAATGATTTAATATTATTTATCCATTAATTTTAAATAAGTATTTTTGTATCTCGTACGAGATTTCTCTGGTTACAATCAAACTGTATGTGGCATGTTTAGCCTTTTCTCTTATATCAAGGTGTGTAAGAATTTCAGTCACTTGACATTTTGTATCTAACGGTAAATATTTTTTTGGTTTTATTTACCTTCGTCAGTAGAGATTAGGAGGCTCGCTCGGAATTGTTTAATGATAAATGTCATATAATAATAATAATTCTTCATAATGATGTCATTGAAAATAAAATAAATAAATAAAATAAATATATCATCACGGCATATTACACATTTCTGGGTGTGCCATTATCTACAACACATGTAGACATCGGTAATGATGACGATATATTATACCGTGTGGACGCTTACCAGGCGTCACCTCACGGGCACTCATAGCTGGTGTGGAGAGTGCACCACAGGGGTCACTTTTGTGCCATTTAAAATTGGAAATATTTGGCGTCTGTTGGGATCGAACCCGGTTCCCCCAGGTTCGCGACCAGATACAGGCACGCGGCCGCGGGACCCCATAAAATAAAATAAGAAAAATAAAAGTAAATATTAATAGTGATTAAGTATTCTGGTGAAATTTGTCACATACAAAATAAAAAATAATTATATTAAACATTGATTATGTATAGTTCATCTGCACTTTCCAGATTTTCTAAACCGATTACCAGGGATGTTGTAGAGTCTTGGTCTACAGTCGAATACTGGGCGTAAAATATATACCAGCATTGCAAATACTGAACTGGTCGACTGTACGGACCGAAATATTTTGGCATTACGGTTTTAGCTATTGTGCACCCATAATAAAACGATAACGAGTCTTCGGAAAATGATCCCTAGATGAACTATAGTTAGGTTATGGAATAGTTATATCTAGAAGAAGCTATGCGTTTGAATGAAACATAACACATATGTGTGTCAGGATAAACATAACGTGGTAGTAAGCTATGAGTAAAACATCACTTAGATTAGTGATCGTAGAAAAAATATAATAAATTACTGAAATATCTATTCCATAAATTTATAATGGGGGTCCCAATAGTTACTGGAAAAGTAATTCTATTACTAATTATTAATATAATATTAACCAAATAATACTATGTTATTATTAATATCCTATTATTTATATCTCCATTAATGCATAATAGTTATTAAAAATACAGAACACAAAAATACTAATATACAAATTGCCAATTTCGTAATTATGTAATGTAGTAGGCTTGGGCTGATGCATCGCCCGGCATTAACTACAATGGCGAGGAGTAGGTATGCATCTTTTCCGGAAATTCCTATTTCACGCCAGAGGAAAAATGTTTGCAAAACTCTGGCAGAGAAGTGACCTAGATAAATTGGTATTATTTCATAAGTAGAACAGTTTAGAGCTGTTGGTTTTGATTTATCCAGATCTAAATTGGCGTACGAGAGCAGGTGGGCCATTGTTTGTTCTTAAGTTTAGTGTTCATTTCCTTGAGAAGAATATAATTAAATTCTTAGTAGGTCATTCTAGATTAATGAAGAATAAGAAAATCAGATAGGCTGTGGAAAACAAAATTAGCACTTATTTTAAACACTCATTTATGCAATCTTTTAAAATATTGTTTTTCGTGAAAATATGCAATTAACTAGAAAGTATTTACTTCAGGCTTTGGCGAAAGATATGTAAAAATTATTGAACATCCACCAATCTCACTTGATTTGTCAACGTGCGACTTTTGGCTATTTTTTGGACTTAAAACTATACGGGTTTAAAGGTTTTCGCTTAAAGAAGAGTAACGCTGCAATAGTACAATTTATGATTATTTTGAAAGCATTCCAAAAGAAGATTGGTTGAGAACTTTCAATAAATATATCATTATTATTGAATGGAACCACTGTGTACACATTTAAATTAAAATATGAACCAAGTGTCATAGTGTCAATAATTCTGTCATGACCCTCCTAACAACACCAAATAAAAGACGTTATATATGTAAATCTGATCAGAACTAGGGTTGCCATTTTTTACCCTAAATTAGAATCCTTTGATGACCGAAGGGAGTTCAGTCATAAAATGCAAAATCACTTTCAAATTTATACGAAAAGCCAATTACAATAAAACTGGAAATGGAACACATTTGAAATATGAAAATTGCTTTAATAGTTGAATGTTTGCTTAGCCTACTTGAAAAATGAAATACTAACTTTGAATTAATTTTTATCAAATTTTTCGCATTGTTAGGGTTTGATATTATTTAATCGTTGTATTATAAAGAAAATTATCTATTTAATAAGTTAATAAATACATAATGCCATTTAAAAAAATATAACATTGGTCCATAAGCTGAGTACTACTAGCTCTAAAATAATAATGGTAATTGAAAAATCAATATTCGACTGTGTTAGGATGGAGGTAGATACAGGAAAGTAAGAATTCTTGACATACGTTACTATAGTTATTTGTATTTCCATATGTATTGTATTCATCCAAGACAAGTTTTTAATTTTTTGACGTTTTTCTCTCTGTGATATGATGTTTTTAACTATTTATTTAATTATTTATTCATATTTATTTATTTATTTTTTCAATTGTTCTTGTTGTATGTTCCGTTATCCACATGTGGTTTCTTTCTTCGACTAGACCATTCTAGCCCTGAAGAAGACTATTATATAGTCGAAACGTCGGCGTGAATAAATTTTATTAATTGACTGCAAGTCTGAAGAATTCTTACTTCCCTGTATCTACCTCCAATAATGGTAATACAAAAATGTGTCCCCCTATAGGCATAGGCCTTACAAAATATCTTAATCATTTTTTTGCGTAACTTTTCATGTACATGAATAAAAGACACTGTTCCATTATATTGATACATCCTGTATATTATTTTCTGCCTCCCTAAACAAAAAGCCAAAAAGACCATTAGAATTTGTTTAATATAATAATAATTCTTTATTGTATTTATTTATTTATTTTTTTAATTGTCCGTGTTGTATGTTCCGTTATGCACATGTGGTTTCTTTCTTCGACTAGACCATTCTAGCCCTGAAGAAGACTATTGTATAGTCGAAACGTCGGCGTGAATAAATTTTATTAATTGACTGCAAGTCCGAAGAATTCTTACTTCCCTGTATCTATCTCCAATAATGGTAATACAAAAATGTGTCCCCCTCTATGCCTTACAAAATATCTTTTTTGTGTGACTTTTCATATACAAGAATAAAAGACTCTGTTTCATTATATTGATATACCCTGTATATTATTTTCTGCCTCCCTGAAGAAAAAGCCAGAAAGACCATTAGAATTTGATGAATATAATAATAATTCTTTATTGTATTCAATTATTACAATTTATTACAATTGAATGTTGGGGATGATTCATTTTTACTCATATTTTTTATCACTTTCTCACAGTATGCTTTGATGGAGATGGGATGATGAAAGGACACGCACAAATATGCATACCTTACCCGGGATTCGAACCCAGGACCCTTGGATCGTAAGTCAGCTACATTGCCCACTGCACCACCGGGGTTGGTTCTATTATATTGATACACCCTATATATTATTTTCTGCCTCCCTGGACCAAAAGCCAAAGAGACCATTAGAATTTGTTTGCAGTATAAGTTGATTTTTTTTGTTGATTAGGCATTTTTGACTTGTGTCCCTGTCCCAGATCTCATATATTGGTAAGTGGCTTGCGTGCGTAATTTTGCTGACGTTTGCCGTTGAATCTGGTTTGTAAGATGTGGCTTGAGCAGCAAGAATCTTTGCATTCCTTGTTTGCATATATGCACTCGTGGTAGAGTAGAGTGTATCATCGTGTTAGCTCATCTCAACTCACTGGAGAAAATAGACTGCGCCTCGAACCTCGATATCACACACTGCTGCTCGTTCGTGTAAACTATGTAGACTAAAAACTTTTTTCATCCATAACAAATATGCCAGAAATTTTTATATACGTGGTGGGTACCTTCATATTTTGTTATATTGTATGATAGCTATTATGTTGTCAGTAAATTGGAATACGCTGCTCTAATTTGGTTTACCTTTTATGCGAATCAGAATTTTCACGTAGATAGAATACATCGTAGATTTTTTAAATAAATTTTTTTAAACAGGACAATGTTTATCCAGAAAGACATACAGATATGAATTTAGTCTTACAGCGTCACGATATTCCATCGCTAGGTTCTAGTCGCGAGTCATCCTGTGCTAGGTTCCTATGGATGATGCTTTATCATTCCATAGATTGTCCATTCCTCCCAGCTCGGATTCCATTCCATATTCCCAGGACATCATGGCATGGCAGGACTTCCCAACTGCCCACTGCATGTACAGATGTCTTATTGCGATCTCCAATCCATGTGATGTGCCGTTGTGCAGACGCGTCGTATGAAGGTATCTTCCATTAGATTCATTTATTTTTGTTCATGTAGCACTGATTATATTATACAGTGTGTTAATTAAAAATCTGGCCATAGGCGTTTAACATGGGAAAACAATTTTTCTTTGCGCAAAAGTCCCCAATTAATTTTACACTAAATGTTTCAAGCAAATGTTGTAGATAATTATATTCTGCGCCTAAAACAGTACACAGTTTTAATTTTGCACGTTTGGTAAATTCTAAAATCTAATTTGAAATTGTATAAAAATATTGCTCATTTCTAGCGATACCCATGAAATTGAAACAAAGATTCAAAGAAATGCGTATCGTTTGAACTGTCAGAAATTCAGTTTTCAATTAAAAGTTACAAATAATTCAATTCTACACCTAAATCAGTACACAGGTATTATTATTAAAATCTAACACTTAAATAACTTTTATTATTATTATTTTTTCACATTCTGTAATCTATAAATTAAAATTTCTGACAGTTCAAACGATATGAATTTCTTTGTAATTTTGTTTCAATTTCATGGGTATCGCTACAAATGAGCAATATTTGTACAATTTCAAATTAGATTTTACAAGTTTCTAAACGTGCAAAATTAAATCTGTTTAGTGATTAGGCGTAGAATATTAATATCTACAACATTTATTTGAAACATTTTTGTCTATAATTAATTGGGGACTTTTGCGCAAAGAAAAACTGTTTGCCCATGTTAAACGCCTATGGCCAGGTTCTTAATTAACACACTGTATATATCTACAATGGTAGACCACTTGTAATTAAATTGCAAAAACTCAAAATATTATACTCATAAAATGTATTTAACATGATAAAGTTATAGAAAGGCGAGTAGTTAATAGCTATTAAGGACCTCACCTGCGCAATTAATATGTTTGTTTAAAGATGCGTGGTCTACATAATGTAGACCGCGCGACTATCGACGAGATAAAAATAAATCATAAATAAAAATATAAAATTTACTAACTACAAATATGTAAACGTAAATACAATATTTTTAGAAATAAAACATTTTCGTCTAATATAATATGGATGTATCACAATTTATTATTACTTTCTTTCATAAACTTAAAAAAATTGCTGAAATAAATTTTATAATCAGGCAATGTTTTTAATTTGAACTAATTTATCGAAATAGTGACATTTTTACTTTTGCCATATATCCACATAGACATATGACATACAGTACCGTCCAAATATATTGGTGCATTTGCTCATTTATAAAAACCAATGTACTCAAATTATTGTTACTCTGTTGTAATTCGTAATGCAAGTTACAAAACACAATAAAACTGAACATGTTTATAATATTTTAGCAGTGTTTAACCTTTGCTTCCGTTGAATCCTGTCGAACTTTTGTGATATGAAGAGACAATCCATCAAAATCAGATTAACTCATGTTAATTATGTGTAGAAGCTTGGAGCAGAGTTGTATATAACTAGTATATTATATTGTAAAATAATAAAAATGGCGGACGTTTGAAATATTTCATAATATAAATCAACAGTGGGTAAAATTTTATTTTATTTGTTCTCTTTATTGTACTTTTTGAAATAAATTCATTTATATGGCGTCAAATGGCAAGGCACCCAATAAAACAAAATTTCACACACTCTTGATTTATTTTATGAAATATTTCAAACGTCCACTATTTTATTTTATAATATAATGTACAACTTATACGAGTATTTACAATTATTGTAAAAAAACATTGTATGCTCTTTTTCAAACCTTAAAAAATATTGTATAAAATGAAATTAAATTTAAATAATAGAGATAGTTTAATATTAATATGTGGTACGTTAATTTCATGGAAGTAGTGTAAATGAGTTACAAAGCGTGCTTGAGTGTCTGGTCGCGAACCCGGGGGAACCGGGTTCGATCCAGACAAGCGCCAAATATTTCCAATTTTAAATAGCACAAAAGTGACCCCTGTTGTGCTCTCTCCACACCAGCTATGAGTGCCCGTGAGGTGACGCTTGGTAAGCGCCCACACGGTAAAATATATCGTCATCATTACCGATGTCTACATGTCTTGTAGATACTGGCACACCCAGAAATGGGTAATATGCCGTGATGATATATTTATTTATTTATTTAAGTAACGGTCGTCTGTGGTCGTGCGGTCAGAGTTCTCGCCTGACAATACAAGGTTGCTCGTGTGGGATAGAGATCGAGTCTCGCACGAGACGGATTTTTAATAAAAAACCGACACACACACAGACGAGTCCGAGTGGCAGCAGAGAAGGCACTAAAAATTTCTCTGTAAATAAATTGTATGTATACCTTGTATTATAGATGTAGTGAAATTTGTATAGGTCATTAGAACCTCAGAACAAATAAATACATTATTTATTTATATTATTATTTATTTAAGTAGTATTTGCCTAGTAAAAAGCAATTTTCATGAAATAACTATTTGCCTGCGGTATATACATATACATAATTAATTCAAGAACTTAGCTAATCTTAGCAAACCTGTAATACATTTTCCTCCCGGGACAAATCAGCTAGTGTAAGTATGTAGTGATCTGAATATTCATACGTCTTCAAGTTGCCTTACGTGCATTTGCTCTGTATGTATCCAGCTTGAAAACTACTCAGCTGTGAAGAATTCAAGACGCAAAGGAACCGAGATTTCTTAAAGCCTAACGAAAAATGCTACGTTTTGCGACATGAGCTCAACAAAGAAAAATTCAAGACCATATCTATCCACAGAATAGTTTTGATTTAAAGAAATATATCAAAGTAAGATTTATTGAACATAGAATTCATGTGGTGTTTGGTCTCATATGCAGTTTTTCAGTCTGTTGCGCAAATTGAACTCGAACATAATTTATTTCTGTGAAGGTGTCTATACATGTTCAAAGAATTCCATCAATTTTTTCGCTAATTCTAAATAATTTTGATCCAATGGTTATGTTTTATTCTTTTGAAGAACAGATATAGAATTTGCTTCTAATGTAGATGAACCAAGCAAAGAGAATTAACATTGAATTGGTAACAGTGAATAAACATTGATAAAAATGTAAATAATGTAACGTTTGTTATTTGGATGGTGTTAAAATCAAAGAAGTATCAATTAAAATAAAAGTGTATTAGACAAGAATTAATTAGGTATGAAAATGTTCATTAAAATAACGAACACTATTAATAAACAAATATTAAACACTAATTAAAACACAACATTAAGATAAAAATATTTTACCAACTAATCAATCTGGTTTTAGGAAAGATACATGCCTACTAAATATTATTGATGATATAATGCATAATTATGACAACTTTAAAGCAACCCCCTTAATTCAAATAGACATAGACTTCCCAAAATCTTTTGATATGGTGGACCACAATTTGCTTCTAACCAAGCTAAAATATTACAATTTCAGGTGGAGTACTTTGCAATGGTGTACTAATTATTTATTTGATAGGTCCTTCAAGTTGCAATGTCATCAACATCTTTAAGATGTAGTTCACATGAAACTTTTTAGTATATCTTCCACCATTTAACTTTAAGGGTTCCACAAGTGTCAATATTAGAAACTTTATTTTAGTTATTGTATGTTACTGACTTACCTAAAATATTAAAATTTTGCACTACACATGCATATGCAGACGATATACAAATTTTCGCAACTGTAGGTAAACATGATGTAAATGAAAACTCAGCCCTTATTAATGCTGACCTTAAAGCTTTTTACACATGGATGAAAAACAATGGTCTGTCAATATATGCTGCTAAATCCTTACTACTTGTATATTGCTCGAGTGCAATTAATTGTACAAAGCAACCTAATGTAAAATAATCCCTAAGAGGCCCAGAAGACTACCGATTTTTGAGTGGCCGACAGGTTAATTGAATGTTTAATTGTTATGAAGACTATAGTGAGTGCGCACACCCAACGATACGGAATCGGCCGATCAAAAAGTTAAGTGGGCCTGCCCGATACCCTTCAAATTATAAAGTCTACCAACTGGTGGCCGACCGTTTAATAATAGCTCTGTTCGATGAGAAGTGCTTGAAGTGCAGAGCAGAATAGTGCAGTGCAGTGTAGTGTACACTAGTTCAGTCTAATTCTTGTGGTTTCATAAAACACATTAGTGTATATTTGGGCAAGTTTGCTCAGTTGTGAGTAATTAAGCCAAGCGTAGCCAAAGGTGTAAAAGGTTAGGTTGTTTATAAACACAGTCATATCATAAAGCTGCAAAGAAGTGACTGCAGAAATGTCTGTTTTAAAGAGCATAATGTTTGAACAAATAAACGATTCTGACGAAGATCAATCATCACTTGATTCTTCATCAGATTCAGAGACAGATATATTAATTAATTCTTTATATAACAAAACAAAGAGAATATACTATATCTGAATCCATTATTTTATTTTCTCAATGTGTAAAATTTTAGGTTAATAAACAGATGTGTAGATAGGATAGAATTAAAATGTCTACCGAACAACATTTAGTTACCCCCACTCCTACTCTGCACTTTCTACATCACCTCGCGAGTCACGTCAGAAACGTGAGCACTAGTTCTTAAAATTTTTGTCATCGAACAGCCTGCCAGAAGCTGCCCGTTTCTCATAAAACATGTTAGTGTAAAAAAGTTAACACTAGGGCGGCCTAGTACATGTCATCGAACAAAGCTAGTATGACGTACTATAGGAGCGCGCACACTCGCTGACTGTTCAGTCGACGACAAAGCTTACTATTGATGGTCTGATTAATTTAACAAGTTCATAAACTAGCTCTACTCATTCTATACAAAGCAAAGTATTCTAGAATTTTGAATGGAGTCTGTTAAACTTCCTTTGCAATAATCTATAACTGTATGAGATTATTTTTGGTGTCTCGTTTTCATTATTTTCTTTCGCCTATTTAATATAATATACATATAATATGGAGTAGGATTCTGTAACTCGTCCCATATTAATCGATACTGATATATCACTAAAGATTACATTTTATTTGACAATTATGACGTAAATATACCAATCATCTTATAAAAAATACGTTTCTATAGTGATAACGGTACCATTTGATATAGGATGAATTACAGAATCCCACTGAGTGTAGTTGGTACAAGGGTTTGGCCCAAGCGCAATTTATATATGTACCCCCAGTGGGCGACGAACGACGTCAAAACAAATAATTTCTTTGTCATTTTGCGCCTTTTCCAGCCCGCCGGCTAGTAACGCTATCGGCCGACTATTCGATAGTCTACCTACCCACCAACCAAATAGTTTAATTTGCGTAATGTGCTAGAATGCAGCCCATTCCGATTAATTTAATAATTTATTTCGTTGACTAAACTGTCGGTCGATCGTTAAGTCTGTAGTCTGCGCGGGCTCTAAGTTACTAAAATTTGAAGTATGTATGTGACTTAGAAATTTAGAACATTTACTAAATTAAAATTTTGTGTCAAATCATTTTAACATCGAACATAAAAAAGTTTTAAGAAAACACTCGCCATGTTTCACAAGATTTTAGCGTCTGAATCAACTTTTCGGTCATCATCAGACGCCGGCCGTGCTCAGCTAGTAACTATAGACGTGTTTCGCTCTTGTTGGAGCTTATCCGTATGGTGTAGCTGCCGTCTCTTTGCAGAGACAGTTCCCAACTGAGCACGGCGAGATCTCATAAAAGATAGTTGGGTAAAGAGGTAAATGTAACCACATGCAGAGCCATCTATAGAAGAATCGCCAAAAAGCACGGGCAGCTATTGAAGTATATATAATGTGCACATTGCCCGGTAAATGTAAAGATTCGCTTAAAATTGTTTTCGATTGCAATTCAACTAAATATAAAAACAATAACCTCACCAAACAGACAAAACTCACCCCGAGTTTTACAAGAGTGACTCTTTTGAGTTAGGCGAGGTTATTGTTGTTGTGTTTGGTTGAATTGCAAGGAAAAAAGCGAGTTTCTATATTTACCGACAATATGTACATCATCCCACTATGTACTTTTACTGTAACATATATAGCAAAAATTCATGTAAATCGTTGATCGTGTAATTGTGTAACACCAGTATAATATACTTTTCTATTATATGAAAAATACATGTTTTATTGCGAAAGAAAATAGTGCAATGCATAAATGTATCCGGTTATGAATCCGCAAACACAATATTTTTTCTCCATGAAACAGAAACAAACCACAGGGCGCAGTTTGATAAAAGTTCGCCGTAATGTCACTGACCAGAACCTGTATATAGCAGGCTACTATATTACGGAGTTTTGCGTTGCTTTCAACACGGTTGTCGTTGTTTTTGCTGATTTCATCTGGAATTATCAAAGTTTTACAAAGAGTGATTCTGAATTGCTCGGTATATTTTATGTACGTTTCCTCTAGGAGGTCTAAGTGAACAAAAAACACATAATGCTCTAATATTATTTATTACTGAGACATTATTTAAAAGCGTCCTACTAGAATAACAAATACAATTTAATTTTTTTAATAATTTACTTTTGGTTTGAAATCGAGTGTAATTAATACTCCACCACAAATTCCATAATAAAATGTTAACATTTAAAGCGTGAAAAAAAAAATGTAGGTACATGTATTTGACTGACAGCTATTTGCATTTATTATTTACGTGTATTTAATTTTTGAATCAATACTTTATATTGATTAATTTGTTTACGTAAGAATTCTGTTAACGAACTGAACATGGAGCTTGTATATTAAGTAAAACAAAAACTTAGGTACAAGAAATTGTACAGACCTTGTTAGAGAATTCTCTAAATACCTCACAGATTTCTAGAACTTTAGTGTTACTACTGTAAATTCTTACATCGGAAAGTTCGTATTTCTCTGTTCTTTAGTGAACATTATTCTAGTGTAACAGTTTGTACTTCATTTATTAAAAGACATAGAAGTAAGAGTTTATGCACTTTTTATTATAACTGATAATTTGATAAGATAAAGAATAAGAACGAAAAAAATAAACCATTTGGAATATTTTTCAAGAATATCAAAATCAGAAATAAAATATATGTTTTCGAGCAAACTATGTTTTTTTTTGGCTGCCGGCGCCGGTTCCTTGCAAAAACTAAATGGTACCCAGTGCCGGTTACATTAATATAAGTTCATGAAGGATGCAGATAATATGAGGATTTGTGCGTCAGGTTGTTATTAGCTTATATTATTAGAGAAATAGCAAAGTCCAAATTTATCATTTTACAATTTAGTGCAAATAAAAAAAAATGTGATGCATGTAAGCGCATAAAAAGAGCAATTTTTAGCATTTTTTTATTTAGTATTATTAAACATATTTTATATATTCATATGGATTTTGTCAAAATTTATATAGGTATGTTAAAAGTTGAATATGCAGTAAATAATGAAAACTTGCTTCAAATTCCTTGGACTTTAATTTATTTGACGAAAACTGTACTTGGAATTTGTTGTTTCTAAATCCCACAGACGATGCTTTCAATAAAGCAATTAAAGAACCCTCTAAACATAAATCAACTATTTAACTTCTACCACGCTAAAGTTGCCTCTATTCTGTTCTACGGAACTTGCTTCTGGGGTCCGTCTAGGTCTTCTGATACCGTATTGATTAGACAAAATACAATGAATTGGCTAATGTATCATCTTTTATATCTTGTTGATAACTTTTTCTTAAGTTAAAGACTTTACCGCTTGCATTTACATTATAAAAATATGTATATGTCGTACCCAGAATGTAAAATCCATCGTTTTATAAAACGCGGCCAAATTGTCAAATCTTTGTTGACTTAGCGATGTTTCACAATCTGGTTGGACGTTACATAAAACGACGAAAAGCTTAGGGCCACATTGTAATATGAAAATTCGGATATTTTCTCTTTGCAATTTCTTTAAATACACCTCAACATAATCTAACTTAACACATAATAGTAACGTTTGGAAATCTTGGACCAAGTCTTTTGCGTCAGGTTAGGTTACACATCTCAAAAATATAAATACTTGTTAACGTTAATAATTTTAATTGTTAAAAAATATTTCTACATGTTTCATGATATTTTGATCCAAATAAGGCTCTCACAATTCTCTTTTGGCTGAGATAAACGTTGACACAATCAGGAGAAATCCCAACCTGTAGTGGATTTGTCGGGTTTTGAAATTAGCCTGATGTTTTAAACGTAAATATCATATGGATAATGTTGAGTTTTGATATGTAAACATCATACTAAGTTACTGAGAATGAGAAGACGAATCTGTTGCATTATCAAACTTATTTTTAGCCAAAAATCGATGTCAGGTATTGAAACTAAACGAATTATATCGTTATTACCGAAATCTGCGAATAGAAGCAAATTGCCACACCCAGATAGGGATAATAAGCCATGGTAATATATTTATGGTTGATTACGATGATCGACTGATTTCAGAATGTAAAAATGGAAAATAATCAGACATGCAGTCGTTTGTAAATTATTTATTTCCTGGCCGACGATTCGACTTTAACAAAAGTCTTCTTCAGGGCTCTGGTGGATGATGTTGTCCATGATGTTTTTTGTGTAGGGGTGGGGAACTTAATATCCGATGTCCTAGGTGATGTTAATGGTTGATTACGATGATCGACTGATTTCAGAATGTAAAAATGGAAAATAATCAGACATGCAGTCGTTTGTAAATTATTTATTTCCTGGCCGACGTTTCGATTTTAGGTAGGTAGGTTATTTTCCATTTTTACATTCTGAAATCAGTCGATCATCGTAATCAACCATTAAAATCACCTAGGACATCGGATATTAAGTTCCCCACCCCTACACAAAAAACATCATGGACAACATCATCCACCAGAGCCCTGAAGAAGACTTTTGTTAAAGTCGAAACGTCGGCCAGGAAATAAATAATTTACAAACGACTGCATGTCTGATTATTTTCCATTTTTACAATATATTTATGTATTTATTTTTTAATCATTTAAAAATTTATTAAATAGTATTTTGTAATGATTTGTAACATTGAACTTATAGATTTCTTAAAGACAGTTATAAATCAAGAAAGTTATTTGTAGACTTTTCATAAGCTATTGATCTGTATGTTGAATGTCTCCAATCCCAGTATTAATTCTGTAGCAGTTGTTTCATAAATAACAAAACAAAGTATAAACCCACAAACAACTTTTTTTTCCATTATTTTGAATGAAAATTTAATTGCCAAGTTTGAGTCTGGTGCTACTAAGTTGTTTCCACTAGTGACAATAAAAAATAAGCAGCAAACAGCCTAAGGAAATGGAAGTATTCATTCTGGCGCACAGAACAGAGAACATAGAACACAAAACGCAAGATCGCGGGGGCGAACGCAAGGAGCGGGCGCAGGCGACCTATATTCGCGTCGAGCCGGAGCCGGAGCTACAGCCAGAGCAGGAGAAAAAGCGTCGTGAACACGTCGGGACGTAGTCAAGGCTTAATCGGCGAGGAAACCGCGCTAGGACGTGACGCAAACCTCCACGAGTAACTTGCTCGTAAATACAGCTTGGAATAGCTATACTTATAGCTCTAGCCTATTAACCTAACTATAATATTTTTTTACTTAACAAACTCGCGTACTGTGAGCAATGTGGTGGTAAATATTTGTTCAATGTAGCTATAAATTTACATCATCATGTTTAGCTCTACAGCCAGGGGTGGGCCTTGGCTTCCTTTACAATCTGCCTCCGTTCAACTCGGCCAAGCTCCTTACGTCTCCATCTTTTCACTCCTATCTTGACTATATCGTTTTGCACATCATCCAGCCATCTCAATTTTGGTCATCCTTTTCTTCTTCTAGAGTACAATTTTCCTCTCATGACTCTAAGCGGCATTCTTTCATCTACCATCCTCAGTACGTGTCCTATCCTATCCATCTTAATCTTCGTGACTTTATGAATCTTATGATGTCTTGTCCTTCAATCAATTCTTCATCTCCATTTCCGTTAAACAAAACACGTTTTGAAAATGAATTGAAATATGTTAAAGAAATAGCTAAATATAATGGATTCCCGGTTAAAATTATAGATAAACTAGTCCATAAATTTAAAAATCGTCAATCCGTATTAGATTTCACAACTTTAACACCAACTAATAATAAAAATAATAATAAATATATAACATTACCATATGATAATGCCACCAAAGGTTTAAATAAAATTTTTAAAAATCAAAATTTAACGGTAACTTATAAATCAAATAACACCATTAAATCATTATTAAGTAACCCTAAAGATAAAATAGATAATAATAAAAAATCCGGTGTTTATAAAATTGACTGTAAAGATTGTAATAAAGTTTATATTGGGCAAACTAAAAGACAAATTGATACTCAATTTAAAGAACATTTCTATCATTTAAAAAGCGGTAATCCTGATAAATCTAGTGTAGCACAACATATGTTTATTAATAATCATAAAATTGACAATTCTAATATAACTATAATAGACGCACACGAGAGATTGATAATACATAAATTTAAAGATAAATTAATGAACGCGGACCTAGGTCTCATCCCAAATTCTAAATTATATGAGTTAATATAAGACAGTTACTTTGTTTAATCTTAGTTACCCAATTAGGTATCCACTCACCTTTGACTCCTGTCCTTATATAACCCGTGTTCTCTCCCTTATTCCTCAGCGCTGTTTTGACCTCTGGCATGGTTTACATGCTGAGTAATCTTAACTTCTCTGTGTTTACTTTGTAGTTCTACTGATGATGAGAACTTAGTTCTCGAAATACGTATATAGTTTTTAAATTTATTGTTAAGGTTAAGGGGTTTTTTCTTTAGTTATAACTTTACCTTAAGACTCCATTTTAGTTTTATTCTCCATAGTCCTCCTTCTTGTACACCTCCATATATCTTCCTCAAAATTTTTCTTTCAAATGTTTGTAATTTTGTGATATCGTTCTGTGTCAGTGTCCACACCTCACATCCAAATGTGTGTAAATTTACATATCGCCTAATTTAATGGTCGGATTAGTGAAATAGATACTTATTCCCTGTTGGATAACCTTTTATATCTGTGGCTTAACACATTCATCGCGAAGAAAATTGTGGATAAATTTCTCGACTGATTAGGTGTTAACAGTTAATCGATATTTCAGTATATAATTATAATTACATCAGAGATTAAGATCATACAGATTTATAAACATAAACTCATATACCTACAAGATGAATACTTGAAAGCCGAACATAGCACACGGGAAAATCGTTTTTGTCAGACTGTTGTTCCCGGTTTTATAGATAGAGATGCATTCGAGCCGGGCCGGGCCAGGCTTTGAGGTTTGGATCGACTCGGCCCGAAAATAAAAATTACCGGCCCGACTCGAAGATCGACTCGACAAAAAAATTAACTAGCCCGGCTCGAAAATTGACTCGAAATCGGGCCGGTCTTCGGGCCGGGCCGGGCCAAAGCTCGAAATTGGGTGTATCCGGCATTCCTAATGTTGATTTTTATGTTAAGGCGAAATGTTTAACTTTTTTCGTGTCAAACTTATAAAAAACATCTACATTCTTATAACTTTCAACATTAGTTAACATTAAAAAAGAGACCCTTCTAGTGTAAGTTTGTTATAAAAATTACAGACCTACGAGTATTTAAGACTTTGTTTACCAAAGAATTTAAACAACTTTTTCACAAATCTTATATAAAAAAATATAATTTTAATTTATATAAGGATTTTTTATCTAACTTTGTTTCTGCTCAAAAATAGGACAAGAAATCATTATGGTAGGAACAAAAATCACTTTTGTTTAAGTATACGAGTAATAACAATAATAATAGCAACATCACAATATAATTATTATGCTTTAATTAATAACCTTGAATTCTTGAAGTAAAATAATACATTTTTATTTATTAATATGTCAAGTGTGTTGTTATTAAATTATTTTGATCCTTTTTAACTTCATCCATTTTCATTAAAATATTAAGGAAACTGTGCATTTGATTGAAGATAAGATAAGATTTTTCGGGCCGGGCCAAAATCAAAAGTCCGACTCGCCTCGATTTTTGAAAATGATTAGACCGATTCGGCCCGATAAAAAATATTTTCGACCCGGCTCGATGATCAACTCAAAATCGAGGCGGGCTTCGGGCCGGGCCGGGCCAAAACTCGAAATCGAGTGCATCTCTATCTATAGGCTACAATGATTGTGATACCAAATACATGTAAATTACGTAATATAAGTTAATTATTAAATTTACTCATTTTTTTATTAATAGAATAAATAAATATATCATCACGGCATATTACCCATTTCTAGGTATGCCAATCTGTTTTGCAACAGATATCGGTAATGATGACGACGTATTTGTACCGTGCGGGCCTTCACCAGGTGCCATCTCACGAACACTTATTGCTGGCGTGGAGAGTGCACCACAGGGGTCACTTTTGTGCCATTTAAAATTTGAAATATTTGGTGTTGGTAGGGATCAAACCCGGTTCCCCAGGTTCGCGACCAGACACTCCAGGCACGCGGTCACGGTTCTATTAATATAAATTAAAATAGTGCGATTACAGATGAATATGATCCAAATTTACCAAGTTCTGTGATGAGGGTTTTATGTCCCTAAATTTTTATTTTAAGTGTTTCTATTGTCAGTTCATATTGACTAGAGCTATGGTTTGAAGGATGGGAACTATTTGGGCCCCTTGCCACATACATTTCACATGTTTTAAGTTTTTATTATTAACGCTTCTTCTGACTAAAAGCAGTCTTTTTCTTACGTTTACTCATCTCGTACAAAGGCGGATTAGAATTGACAAATGTAGGGCTCTAAAACACTGAACAATTGAAAATAGGAATAAATATTAGTAAAATGGCGTAATTTGGCATCTACGGTTGAAAACCATAAAGTAGCATTGAGGTACCATAGTTACCGGGTTGTCAACTGGAGATATTAATAGGCTAATAATCTAACAAATAATAGAGTGGATTGGTTTTCAAAGGATTTCTGTGTCCCGTAAGAGGTAATAGTAATTATAGTAGTGGCAGTATTAAATTACAAGAATTAATTGTCGGAAGTGTAAAGTTGCGAGGAAACGTGGCAGACACATAAGAGAATATTTCCTAATGTTGTTCAAATTGTGCAAATAAAAAGACATCAACCTTTTCCCAACAAATAGTTTTAGTTGAAGTCATTCTTCTAAAACTTAATGTAATTGAAAAAAATATTACTAAAAGAAAATTAATGAAAAATTAAATAAAAAAAGGGTCGTAAACCATTTTTTTATTTTTATTTTTCTGTAAGAACAGGATGAACAAAAGCAAAAACGAAGGTCAGCATTAAAAAGGACGAAGAGATAGTTTAAACTTTAAACAGAACGAAGGATGAAAGATTTAGTCATTACAAATAAAGTGAGGATATCATATGCGACAAAATAAGATTGTGCCTTATATTTTATTGTTTTCTTTCATGGCTAAGTAGATTACATAAAAATTTCCCGTCGTATATTAATGATACTCTTCGTATTTCAATCTAGATTCCACAATCAGCTGTCGTGCGAAACTTGTAATTAACGAAAGGGAAAACAGTTTGGATAAAAATATGATAGTACGCATTTGCCGAGTTCTTAGATATAAAGCGTACTTTTGGAACTCTAGACAAACTTTACTGTATACAGGTGTTTGTCGATAAATAAACTAGCAAATATCTTGCTTATTATTAAGTTTAGCTGTATAACATAATTTTAGTATATTAACCCTTCTACACAATTTCGTAAGTAGCTCAATATTATTACTTCCTGTGTTTGAATAATTGTTATGAAATGTTAATTTTCAAATGGAGCGCTACATATGTATTTTTATTCAAATTTAGAAAAGTACATGAAATTTGCTATCCAGTAATATAAAAATAATTATATTAAAATATTTTATTTTATTAAATAATTTTTTAGGTATTTACCTGTACAAGATTCTGTTAAAAATTTGATCACAAATGAAACAATTATATTACTTATTATACAAATATTTAGTACATCTTATTATTGAGTATCCTTCTCAAATTTTATATTTTACTCATAATAAATACTGTTTTTATAAAGAGTAAGTACAGAGGAAGTTTATGCATATCTGAAAATATAAATACTCCATTGTTCATGCAAACTGTGGAGATATAAAAAGAATTAAATTTACAATCTCTTGAATAAAGAAGGTTAACAGCAGACATACATCTATTATATAAAATTCCATGGACGGTATATTCATATTTTTTTTAGATTTTATTTTAAATATGTTCAAAGTAGTTTCCTTCAACAATAATACACATCACCATTCTTTCCTTCCACTTTTAAAAGCTCCCAACTAATCGTCTTTTAAAATACGTTCAGACTAATTTCTGGGAGATTAAAATTTTTTTAGAGCTGTCAAACTAATATCTGGTGATTTAAAAACTGAACAAGCTAAATTGTTAAGGGGTTTAAAAGCTGTCAAATCAATTCAGGAAAAAAAATTGCCTTAGTTGTCAAATTATAAACCATGATTTGAAAATACTCTCTGGTTAATTCCATATTTTTATACATAACAATTATAAAAATTTGATTACCTGAGTAATTTAATCTTCGCAACTTAATTCCAAAAGACAGATGAATAAATATTTAAAATGGTTGTACTAATTTTGTTTTTCATGGCCTACCTGAATTTCTTTTACAAGTTAGATCACTTAATAAGTGGCACTTATTCCCTCAGGATCCGCTGATCACGTCACGTCCCAAACCTCATATTACTTTTATCTGTAGTTTCCCATAGGATAAGAATTCAAGTTAGTAGAGAAACGGTGGTATCGTTTTGAATTAATTATTTTATTCTGAATAAATAATATTTTTGTTCTAATCACTTGGAAGTTCTTTTTCTTTTAAATAAATGTCAATAACGTATACTTAATTTACATATTCAATAATTCTAGTGTGACCCTCGTAATATTATAACTTACACTTTCTTTATCTATAATCAAACTATTAGCAGTTAGATTTCTTTTCATTTTCAGTAAAACAACTTCAAAGCCATTGGCAAGTTAAAAACAGACTTTACATAAATCAAATGGGTCCTCAATGCTATTTTTTTTTTTTTATTTTAAATGAAAGTTCGTTTTGAAGCAATTCGTAGTATTAAAAAGTCTTTATTGTCTTCATTTCAACTGAATTTAAGTTTTAAAGTCAATATGACGTCACGGCGACTCTCCTATCTTTCTCTCGTTCCGCACCAGACTCTATTGGGCTTCCAAAATTTCAATGCGCGACTGGTGGCAGATTTCAGAACTGAGTGAAGTGTACATGTACAAAGGTGGTTGTTTTATTCAGGGATTGTATTTACTTGTATACGAATTTTAATACGCTTTTATCTTCGGCTATTATTGTTTTATTCTTAGTAGGATCTGAATTACTGCTAATATAACAGGTAAGTTTTTGATTTTTAAAAAAATAATGAACAAATTAGAGGATATGCAATTTATAGGTTAAAGTTACGATGGAGTTTTCTCCGAAAATATTTAGCACATAATATTATGTGGCCACTATTTATTACTTGCTGGCCTTCCACCATATTTCTAGATGATACACTACAATTCCCAAATCTACAAATAGTATCTAAATCTAAGCAAAGAAAATTGTTCATTATGAAAGAAAAACAATTAAATAAAAGTAAAGCTATGTAGATAGAAATTAATATATGTACAACTACGGCAATGAAATACAATCTAAATAAAGGAAATCAAATATTTTTTTATTAAAAAAACTAATATACTGTTAATTAAAATATGACTAAAATACTCTTAACCTACAAATACTTACTAAAATTAACCCTATTAACTAAAATATTATTATAACTATCACTAAATTGTTACTACAAGAAAGATCAAACTCAATTCTACCGAAATTAACAAAAAAACACTGTACTAAATCCGAAATTAAATTAAAAACTACGAAAATTAGTCTCACACCAATTGTACTCTTATGGAAGCCAACGAAAAATGTACCATTCGTATGAATTTTGATGTTTGACGTCAGCGCCATTTCTTGATAATTTGGAAGCCCAATAGTATAGGCTGCTAGAGAAAGATAGCAATAGTATGACCTTACAGTGACACTGACGACAAATTTCAAATATCTCGTAAAGTAATTATTAAAATTTTGCAATTTGCAAAATATAGAAATTAACTTGCTAATGCCTTTAATCACATTGAAATTGTTACGAACTTTTAATATTTTTATTTGTCGCTAATATTTTTGTAAATGAGTTATTATACATACATTTTTTTATTGTAGAAAACTGCGACATTTTTATGTAAGTATGTAATGAAGTCTATTATTTCGTTATTATCATCATTACCGATATCTGCGTACAAAGCTAATTAGCAATGAGTAATATGCCGTGATGATATATTTATTTACTTATTTATTATTTAATAATTCTGGTGGATTCCTAATTATAAATAAATAAATAAATATACAATAATAAAATAACGACCTACATAAATCATATAACGGTATATTTAGCAAATTCATATTAATAGTCTCTTAAAACGGGGAACATGGCTTAACCACAGATTCCTGAGGCTTCTACAGGAAAGTGTATCATTTCGCCAGTATTCTGCTTCAAAGTTCTTCGAAAAAAAAAAAAATAATAATTAATTTTGTTTATAATAACAGAACGCTTTATTCAATTTGGATGAAATTTGGTATGACAGTTCGTATGGTTATAAGTTATCTTTTAAGATAATACTTGTTATTATTAGTGAACTACTAGTATATGAAATATGTGTCCCAACATTGATTAGACCATAACTTTTTAATGACCACGCCGATAAAGTAAAATTTTTTTTTTTTCAGAAAGATACATTCAATAGTAAACTTTCCTCAAATTTCATCCAATTCGAATAAAGCGTTATGTTATTATAAGCAAAATTAATTTTTTTTTTTTGAAGAACTTTGAAGCAGAATGCTGGCTAAATGCCTGTAAAATCTATATGGAAATGAAAAGAAAATCTTTATCATAATGACAATCTGTATCAAAATAAAAATCTTTATCATAATGAGTGTCATTCAAGTACAGATGACACATACTTGGCCCCTTACTCTTCCTCTTATATATTAATGACCTTCCCAATATGTTTAAAAATGTTGATATTTGTTTATTTGCTGATGATACATCCCTTATCGTCTCTGCTTTGAGCGTATCAGAACTTAATAATAAAATACAAGAATGTGTCAATATTATGAATTCTTGGTGCAAAGATAATGCTGTAGTCCTAAATGCTGACAAAACACAGTTAGTACAGTTTATGTTAAGGGGTAATACTTTTAATATTTCAGCCCAATTTGATAATATTACAATCACTTCAATAGTCTCAACTAAAACCTTTGGGATTCATGTAGACTATAATTTTCAATGGGTTCATCACACCCAGTATCTCATAAAAAGACTTAACTCGTCATGTCACGTTATAAGACGCTTGCGAAATTATGTCAATATAGACTTACTTCAACTGTACTATTCCGCACATGTCTTTAGTATTTTATCTTACTGCCTAATTTGCTGGGGTAACTCCACACATTCTATCAATGTTTTTAAAGTGCAGAAAAGTATTGCAAGAGCCATGGTTGGATGTACTCCCAATACATCGTGCAGAGATATCTTCCCACATCTTGGATTACTTACCCTTCCTTGCATATATATTTACGAGTGTGCTCTTTTCATAAAAAAAATCCTTCGTCTTTTCTTACAGTCAAACAGGCTACTGGATTGTACAATACTCGTAATATTAATAATTTATACATTCCAAAATTTAGAACAAGTAACTTTCATGACAATATTTCTTATATGCCAATTAAAATTTATAATAATTTGCCACAGGATCTGAAAGCTATTACTAGCATATTTTCTTTCAAATTAAAACAAAAAAAATTTTTGATCAAAAAGTGTTTTTATTCTATAGACTAGTTTTTCAACAATTAAATATCTTCATGCCACATTTATTTTATTTAACTTTTTTATGTACAAATTTATTTGCTTTATGTTTTTATTATGTAAATATTTTCTCTATTAATTACTTGCTATTTATTTACTGTCTTGTGTACCTTTATATTTATATATGTATTTATCCTATTTCATTGACAAGCCAGTTGTATTACCGTGTATTACCATGTGAATCTTATGGCAAATAAATATTATTATTTATTATTATTATTACTTAATAAGTATATTAAAGCATAGGAGTAGAAAAATTTATATTTAAAACATTATTTCTTTAGTTATTAATACCTCATCTCAACAAGTCACAACCGTATTTCAGGTGATCGAAGCATTTTGCCGGCAGTTGTTTGTTTACGTTCATAGCATAACAATCAGTGATGCTGTGCAGTGTTTCTTTGAGTTGTGAGAAGGTATTAGTCAAATAATATATTATTTATGAGCCGAGGTAAAAACCTTTGTGTTTTATTTACTTTTAACTTTAATCTAATACGTTTATACGACACGAAATTCACTTGTACCCTGGGGGTTATGCAGATTTTTTTCATACTCTTTTCTTTGTTCACTGGTTTACACGTTGCTCTATTTTCAGGCAATTTGTGTTTTAAGGACACTAAAATTACAGCGCACGTAGAATCGAACCGATTACTAGGAGGCAGTCTGCATTGTTATGTAAGTTGCTCTCAAATTAACACAAGAAATTGCTCTCAACGACAAACGTGTAATAGCGTAACATGCTAAAATAAATAACAATGAGGTTTTCCCATTTTTTTTTTTTAAGTATACTAAAACTTCGATTATCGGAAATAATGCGGGTTGAGCGTTTTTCCTATTACTGTAATTTCCGGTAATCCGAAGTAATTCAATTTTGAAGATATTCTCGGTAAAAATGAATAGAGATGCATTCGGGCCGGGCCGGGCCGGGCTTTGAGGTTTGGATCGACTCGGCCCGAAAATAAAAATTACCGGCCCGACTCGAAGATCGACTCGACAAAAAAATTTGCTGGCCCAACTCGAAAATTGCCTCGAAATCGGGCCGGGCCGGGCCAAAGCTCGAAATTGGGTGTATCCGGCATTCCTAATGTTGATTTTTATGTTAAGGCGAAATGTTTAACTTTTTTCGTGTCAAACTTATAAAAAAACCTCTACATTCTTATAACTTTCAACATTAGTTAACATAAGTATTTAAAAAAGAGAACCTTCTAGTGTAAGTTTGTTATAAAAATTACAGACCTACGTGTATTTAACACTTTGTTTACCAAAGACGTTCGAAAATTTAAACAACTTTTTCACAAATCTTACATAAAAAATATAATTTACATAAAGATTTTTTATCTAACTTTGTTTCTGCTCAAAAATAGGACAAGAAATCATTATGGTAGGAACAAAAATATTATTTTGATGTTCATCTTCATTTTAGTTATTTATTTCACTTTCACTTATATTTCACAGCCAATATGACAAAGCAACCAAAATCAAACATAAGTAGTAAGTATTAAATTATAGAATATTATTTAACGAGCATGTAATGCAGACTTTATTACACGAGGATGAAGTTTAGAATACGAGCCATAGGCGAGTATTGTAAGTAATCAATTCTACAGATTATAAATACAGGGTGTAACAGAAATAAGTACACTAAATTTAACCAGTGATAGAACTCAACGAGAGCAACAATATTTCTTAGTAACTTTTTTTTAAACCTTCTAGAACCAAACACTTTCAGTTGCTCCTTTTTATTATTTACTTGGACGTCGTGATATAGATTTATACATATTATTAAAAAAAAAAACTTACCTAAATTTTATATTTCTTCTTATTCGTGTGAAAGGGATATTTGATCGTTTATTTTATCAATCGAAATCCTTTTACGCAATATTTGAAGTACTGGTCTCCCTGCAATTATTATTGCGCTATAAGGACTATGACTTTTAAATAGAAATTTTGACGTTAGAAGCATGGAAATCGAAAAATGTGTGAATTTTATAAAATGGGTGCTGATAATGAAAGAAAAAACTATGGCATATTTCGATTCAGTTTATTAAATTGTCTAGAGATATAATCTATATTATTGCACAATTGTTTACTAAATGCGATATATTACTACAAGCAGACAAAACTCCGAAATATATTAAGCAAAACTTGGGGTGCCTCAGGGTTCTAACTTGGGCCCCCTGTTATTCTGTTATTCGATTCCACTATCCGGATCTGTCGAACGACTCCGGCCAATAGTACTATATTCCATTGCGGATTCTTTTTTCTATTTTCTTATTGGATATCCGGTTATCTGAAAAGTTCTAGAGTCAGATACTGGGCTCCAATTGGCAAGTCTTCTTTTAACATTGTGGAATAATTAGACAAGCTTCTAATTATCTAATCAAGCGTCTGCAATAAAAGAGATAACTTCTAAAATTATATTTAAGTAACTAATTAACATTTTCTAAATAAAAAGTGTGTTTTATTAATAGGCAGATACACATAAGATTTGTCATATCGCACGCTTTATACCCTCAATGTTTCTGTAATATAGGAAATTATTGGAAACCTAAGCGTACTTCAATTTAAAATAAACTAGATGATAGAAAAAGATATCAAACAGGTGCTCGTTAAAATTGATATGTATTGTATTCGTTGTCAAATGGTTTCTACGTTTCGTATTTTTTATTAGTACGACCAACAGCTTCTTCAAATATTTTCATTGCAATTATTTTATATATATTTTTTTGTAAATGTTATATAAAAAATTAATTCAATTTATTGAAAACAAATAATGTAAAGTGATAATTTAATAAAATTGAATTTCATGTTTTTAGTTTTTTTGGAACTTGTTTATTTGTTAAATTTAATTCCTTAACTTGAAATGACATGGGATTTTATTTATTGTTAAATACGAATGACAGCAATGTTTTGCTAATATTGATAACGTTTGGTATTTTTTACTGTGCTTATTAAGATGAGATCCATTAATTGATTAAACGCTACCCAATTAGTGACCGTTCTATATAATTTAATCAGGTTAAATATGTCTTCTGTAAACTGTTCTACTAGTTTTGTTTACTTAGGTTAATAATCAGGTCCGAGAATGACAGGTTCATTTCCTACTCATAGCCTATGTCAAAGTTATATAATTAAATTGCTTTGGAATCACTCAATAAATATTAAAACTGACTCTTCGTTGATATTCTCTTTATGAAACTAAATATAAATATTATTCTATTATGTCTGACACAATTATTAATGAAAGAAAAATATACCTAAGTGCAGGCATAAGTGAAAATGTAATTTTTGCGTGACTGAATGACTACCTAGGTTCCAATTGAAATTGAAAGTTTTTTAAACAGCACTCTTTTTGGAAAAATATTACACCTGCTTCTAAAATAATAATAAAATTCATGAAAATTCAAGAAAAATCTAAGGTTTAAAAAGCAAAACAAATGTAAAACACAGTACTCATTATATTCTTATTTTAAATGAGTTCTTTTTGAAATAATATAAGATTGTTTATATCTTGGAAATTTACTAGTAGAAAAATTATTTAATGATATACCAGATGCCCCATTTAGCCAAAATCAAGAATATCATTTTTTGTCATTTCCCTTCTATCATACACAAAATTAATATTTCAGATTTTTTTTATTTTCTCATTTAATATAGTTACTATAATGTATAAGTGATATTGAATTGTCATTATCTGGACATACGGTACGTAAGTAAAGGGATTTGTTGTTAATAATTGTATATTGAGATTGAGAGCAAGTTTCCGAGAATGTGGACTAGAAAGGCTTGTATTAATTCTATTACAAATTTGTTAACTAGGTCAAAGTTATGTAGATAAGTAGGAATATTCGATGTGGAATGTTTATAAAACAAATGAATGTGAAGTTCTTGTTTTCTCATACTATTAGTTAATGGACAGTGATAAATATTTCAAACTGAAGTAGCTGCGCATTTCCCATTTTTTTTTTTTTTTTCTGAAATAATAGATCACATCCATATATCTTTTTAATAGACAAATGTTAAACGTTTGGGAAGTATTTTTAAATATGTATATACACTGTGTTAATTAAAATCTGGCCATTGGCGTTTAACATGGGAAAACCGTTTTTCTTTGCGCAAAAGTCCCCAGTTAATTTTAGACAAAAAAACTTGTAAAATCTAATTTGAAATTGTATAAATATTGCTCAATTGTAGCGATACCCATGGAATTGAAACAAAGTTACAAAGAAATGCGTATCGTTTGAACTGTCAGAAATTCGGTTTTCAATTAAACGATGCAGATAATTCAATTCTGCACCTAAATCACTACACAAGTATTACATTTAAAGTCTAACACTTAAATAACTTTTATAATAATTATTTTTTTCACATTTTGTAACCTATAAAATTAAATTTCTGACGGTAAACCATATGAATTTCTTTGTAATTTTGTTTCAATTTCTTGGGTATCGCTACAAATGAGTAAAATTTGTACAATTTCAATATAATATATACAGGGTGTAAATTTTAAAACGGGTCATAGGCCTATAACATAGAAAAACAGTTTTTTAGGCGCTAAACGATTTTATATAAATTTATTGAAAAAATAATTGGTGGTTACGATTTTTAAATACCAAACACATTACATTTCTGTTTCATTTAATGCCAGAAAATAAATTTAAAAATTTGTACAATTAAGAAAAAATCTGTTGTGGCCAGCACCAGACCTTCCATTAATTTGATGTATTTTGTACAAATTCCATAACAAAAGTTCATTGGAAAAGATTGTATATATCCAGTAAAATTGTAACACGAACATAATACAATTTTTTACAAATTCCATACAGAAAGTTCTTTGGAAAATATTCTATAAATCCAATAAAATTAGCACATGAATATACATCATGTATACTCATATATAAATAACTCTAAAAATGCGGACACTTACGTAACATTCTTTTTACAATCAAATAATGTTACTACCAAGTTTATATCTTTACCCGTTTTTGAATTATTGCCCCAAAAGTCAATATACCCCACATTTAGATAAAAACTTTTAAAAAATTAAAAATCTATTTTTTATGTATCTAGATACTTCTGAATGCGCTGATTCCAAATTTTGAAACCGCATGTCGAAATCTCTTTTCGTTCTCGAGATATTTAGATTCAAAATTTTTCTCTAAACTGCCTATTTTTGGGCAATAACCCAAAAATGGGTCGAGATATGAATTTGGCGACAAAACCATTCGATTCTACGGGCAAAATTACATAAATACACCAATTTTCAGATTTTTTGAACACCGCATACAATCTATAAAGCAAAATAATTGAAAATGACCAAAAAATCGGAAAAATCTAAGGTGTACCCCTTACGATTTTTTCAGATTTTGGCCATTTTCAGGGGTTTTCAAGCTTTTATTCATAAAAAATTAACCGGTTGAACAAAACTTATGAAAATTGCTATACTTATATATTTTTGTCCGTAGAATCGAATGCTGATGTCGCCAAATCCATATCTCGACCCATTTTTGGGTTATTACCCAAAAACGGGCAGTTTTGAGCAAAACTTTGAATCTAAATATCTCGGGAACGAAAAGAGATATCAACCTGCGGTTTCAAAATTTGGAATCAGCGTATTGAGAAGTATCTAGGTACATAAAAATTAGATTTTTGAAGTTTTTATCTAAATGTGGGGTGGATTGACTTTTGGGGCAATAATTCAAAAATGGGTAGAGATATAAACTTGGTGGTAATATTATTTGATTGTAACGAGAATGTTACCTAAATGTACGTATTTTTAGAGTATTTATACATATATGAGCTTATGAGTACATAATGTATATTCATGTTATAATTTTATTGGATTTATAGAACCTTTTCCAAGGAACTTTCTGTATGGAATTTGTAAAAAATTGTAATATGTTCGTGTTACAATTT
Source organism: Ophonus ardosiacus (assembly GCA_943142095.1). Lineage (NCBI taxonomy): Eukaryota > Metazoa > Arthropoda > Insecta > Coleoptera > Carabidae > Ophonus > Ophonus ardosiacus. Next base: position 41,257,584 of record OW964833.1, on the reverse strand, counting down.
TACTGGATATAGAATCTTTTCCAATGAACTTTTGGTATGGGATTTGTACAAAATACATCAAATTAATGGAAGGTCTTGTGCTGGCCACAACAATTTTTTTCTTAATTGTAAAATTTTTTTAATTTATTTTCTGACATTATATGAAAGAGAAAAGCTTTGGGTTCTTAGGATAACATTTTTGACAAAATCTCGTATCAAAATGACATTTAATGAAATATATTGAAATTAAGCCATACGTTTCTCTGTTTATAGCCTACTAAGTTTTTTTTAACACACTGTTGTATTTGTGTTTTGCTAGATTAGTTTGTTATAATTCTAATGTTTTCGTCGTTGTTACCTCGTTTCGTCTATATAACTGCAAGCTTAAATAAACATATTCAATATTTTGTTTTCGATGTGGTCGACATATTTGCCAAGAAACGCATTTGTTGTCGTTATATGCATACACACATATTTCGCCGATCATCGATACGCCTGTTTGTGTTCCCGCTGATGCGTTATGATTTATTCGACCCAAAAACATCCTGATATTCAAATATACATTATGTTTATTTATTGTGCTCGAACATAAACTCATTTTCTAACCTTAGAATACGGGCATTGTTATGATTACGAAACATCGAGTGAATTTTTTTAAATTATGCGTCCCAAAACTCACTTAAAATTTTCAAAAATCTAATTTTCATTCAATTTTCACTAATTCTAAATTTTAAAATCGTAAATTAATATCTCTTCTATTTGCTGAGATATCCGCGTTCAAATCTGGACCTTAAAAAAATTATTTTTGGCCAATAACCCAGAAATGGGCGGAAATACGAGTTTGGCGATTCTACGAGCAAAATTACATTAGTTTACTAATTTTCAAAGTTTTCGTACAACTGATACAATTTTAAAAGCAAAATAACTGAAAATGGTGAAAAATTGCGATATTTGCTTTTTCCAGGGATTACAGTTTCTTGGTAGTGCAAATTGAACTAATGAGACAATTCTTTTGAAAATTAACTCTTATGTAATTTTGCCTGTAGAATCGAATGGCGAAGTCGCCAGGCTCGTATCTCTACCCATATTTGGGACATAACATAACATCACGAAGTACTGCGAATTAATCTTTTGTATACCCTAATTAAAAATCATTCATAATTATACAACATAACGGAGACATACCAACAATTTCTAAAAAAAAAATACATATAGTTTTTTTTTGTGTCGGTGAGTGTATACAGGCTGTCTCACAACTCGCGCCCCAGAGCGAATGAGGAAACACGAGACTGCACTCGGATGTGTAATTCCGAAGAAAAAAAACTAGCTTAAAAGATATTAGAGAAAAGACGTCTTAAAATTGATCAATCAGAGACCTACACCTTTAACGTGTGTTTGCCGTAATTTCACGTTACTATTGTTTTATACAAATCAAATCTTCTTTAAAATGTGTGGGCGACTGTAATTTTCGGAAAATGTCAGTGTCAAATTAAATTTGACAAGGTGAATAAAAAAAGGCAAATTCTTACCATGTATTCAGCCGCTGATTACTTAGAAATGATCATAATTTTCGGAGAATGTGGACGTAACGCCAGAGAGGCAGTACGAGTCTATTCGGAACGTTTTCCGGATGACACCTTCGCTAACCTAAATTTGTTGACAGTGAAAAGTCAACTCTAAAATGTCAAAATTACAGTAAGTCAAACAAATTTTGTAACTCACTAGTAGTATTTTTAAAACCTAGCAACCAGTTTTATTTTGTAATAATATCATCACACCCCAAGATATCCTTCTGGGATTGGTGGATTAAAAAGTCTTGTAAGCAGCCGCAAATTATTTTCATTTATTGGCAACCTATTATCGTCGGCAAGGGTCAGTTTCGTCTGGGACACCCTGTATATTTTTCATGTTTATTCGATAGAGAATTTTATTCTGAATTCAGTGATATAATATTTGCGTACCCTTAGATAACATAGTTTTTTAGAAAATGCATGTTTAGATTTATATGAGTTTTATTTCATTATAGCTAGAAAAAGTGTGCGATGGACGGAACATATGAAAGTGAAAAAAAAATTACATGCTTTGAAACGAAAAACACCAAACACATAAATTTACAAATTCTACTCAAATTGTCCTCCATTTTCGTTAATACTGCGTCCATGGCACACTTATTTTAGCTATAATGAAATAAAAGTAATACAAATCTTACCATGCATTTTTCTCAAATATATATATATATATATATATATATATATATATATATATATATATATATATATTTTCTATTGGTATGCAAATATTGTCACTGAATTCATAATAAATCTTTGTATCTAATAAATAAATACAAACTTTCAGATATTGGTTTCCATATTAATCTAATTAATTTTATTTCGTCTTATTTATCTTGCAGAAAACAAAAGGTAACGTATAATGGATCATCATCAAACGAGTTTATCGCAAAATCCGGAGTGCCACAAGGTTCAAATCTTGGTCCTTTATTATTCCTGCTTTTCATAAATGATTTGCCAAATTTCTTAACATGTAAAATATTAATGTTTGCAGACGACGTCAAAATTTACCAGACGATTATAACAACTGAAAATTGCCTGCATTTACAACAAAATATAGATAACATGCAATTATGGTGTTAAAAAAACAAACTAGATTTGAATATTGATAAGTGTAAAATTGTCACTTACTCCCGTAAGAATAACTTAATTGTACATGGCTATACTATAAATTCATTACCATTACGCAGGGATTATCAGACAAAAGATTTGGGAATAACTTTTGACCCTAAATTCACATTCGATCTACAAATTCATAATGTCATACAATCAGCTAATAAAGTATTCGGCTTTATTATACGCAATTGTAAATCTTTTACAAATGTCAATGCATTAAAATCACTTTTTTATTCTCTTGTGCGATCTATTTTAGAATATTGCATCATTGTTTGGTACCCGCTATACAATAACCAAAAACAACTACTTGAAAATGTGCAAAGAAAATTTTTCAAATTTCTATGGTTTAAGGTATATAATGTGTATTCAGAAAGAGGCTTTAGTCATAATTTACTATTATCGTCATTTGATGGTATATCTTTACATACACGTTTTATATTACACACACTTTCATTTTTACACAAATTATTACACAGTGACATTGATTGCAGTGCGCTATTATCTGAAATTAATTTCTCAGTTCCAACATATGCTTCCCGTAAAGTAAACACTTTTTATAATAATATTGCGAAAACGAATTTATTGCTCAGGTCGCCCATTTTCACTTGTTGTGACAATTACAACCAAATATGTACCTCATGTGATATATTTTGTTGCACACTGTTTACATTACGTTCTACTGGAATTTCTTATTTTGAAACTGTTAACTGAATATGATTTATTACTGTTGTGTATTTATTGTTTATTTATATTATTTTTATTTACCTTGTAAATGGATTTTTTCTGTTGGGTAATAAATTATTATTATTATTATTATTATTATTATTATTATTATAGTTCTCGAGATAAACAATAGTCGACAGAATAAAATGAACATCCTGTATAGATAAAAATGATAAAATTGTATTTAATAGAAGAACATTTAATACTTACTATGTTATATTTCAATACAAAATATGTTTTAAATATGTAGGTAGACATACCTGCTGATTATGAAGTCATTAATTTTATCTGTTACGAACATCTTTTTATGAAATATACATAAACTGCCGTTATTCTTATGTTTTATGTATTATCACTATGTTTCATTCTTCCTTATGGAAATGTGCATGAACCAGACTTTACGTCATAAACAATGTCTTCGTGTGGATTAAAACTAATGCATGAGGACGAAGTGCATACATAGAACAAGCACGTCAATACCATACCCGTACAATGGGTGTAAAATGTCGCTGTGGATAGGGGATTTTGATGACAGGATTTCGACGTAATTGCATGAACTTAGCGAATGAGAATTGCTTTTGGTATAAATCATGTAATCGACACGGTTCCACTGTTTTGCCAATGTTCACAACAATTCTCAGTAAATCCGTGAACAAAGCGCTCTATGAAAACATCGCTCTATACCTAATATCCAACCGAAAATACCTACAATATCTGTCTACGTAATAAATCCACAAAATCTGTACTACTCTTATCATCAATCATCTTGCTTTATCAATAATTAATCTTTTGTGCGAACCTATCACAAAAATAAATAATTATTTTATTTACCATTTTTATTAGTATTTTGGTCGTACAGATCCATGCAATCGTAATAGGTATAAAAGTGAAAGCATTAATTCACTTGTCAAAATATAAACTTTTGTAAATAATTAGGACTGGATTCTAGATTACCTACCAGCCTTGAAATTCCATTTTTTTTTTTTTTGTTGGAATTTCTTTTAGCACAAAATTAGGGCGCGGAAACAGGTGTTTATATATTTTCTTTTGTAAAAATTAAAGTCATATTTTGCCTGTTCTAAAGGTGTGCTTGTAAAAATTATAACTTCTTCGCTTGCAAATTTTCAAAAAATGCTTGAACGTAACATAACCTTACGCACAAACTCAATTTGAGAAAATTCGGGAGATTGCATTTTATAGGTATTTCTTACCAAAATAATTATTAGTTTTTTAGACTGTATGTAAAAAAATGTGACTTTTTTGTTTGCAAATTTGCAAGAAATTCTTTAATGTAACGGAACCTAATGCGCAGAACTCAATTTGACGAAACTCGGATGGTTTTATATAAATTTAACTCTACCGTTTGTCGAAAAAACCAAAATCGCTGTAAATATTGCTCTCAGCACCCTGTTTTTTGTGGAATTTAGTGTTTTTAATCGTTTTGCAGCTATATATAACCATCAAAATAAAATTCTTGATTTTTTGTCAAAATGTATTGAATTTGCAACAAAGATAGATAATAAATTTAAATTATTAAAATATCTTTCAGAACTCATATTATTAATTGGAATAATACTACCTTCTTTTTAGTTTAAGTTCTGAAGAAGGCACCAGTTTATGGTGCCGAAACGTTGGGTTTAAATAATAAATACAGAATTTAAACTAAAAAAAAGGTAGTATTATTCCAATTAATAAATTTAAATTTTAACTAAAAATTATTTAAAGTATTCTCGACTTTAGCCTTCATAATAAAGTGAAAATATTATATGAATAGGGTTTTTCACAGAAAACATATTTTACAAATTTTGTTATATTAATTGAAATCTAGACCACTGAAATATATACTAACTGGAACTCGCATACTCTACCTATCAGCGTACGCTGCACTGAAGCCTCATTGAACAATAATGGCTGGCCCTGTTCGCACACGTTCGTGCCGAACCGAGCCTAACCGAATAACTCGTATCATAGCTGATCGCTTTATTTTCATGTTATTCTTCATTTATTTAAACCTGCGCCACACGAAATAATTTCCGTCTACTCACGAACTGCCTCGATGTTTGCCGACTACTCCAGCAGCAGGCGTTCAATATGCCTTCACAGTCACGGTTCGTACGCGCATTCCAGTTAGTATATATTTCAGTGATCTAGACACACCATTAACAAAAAAAATTCTGTAATAAAAATTATGATTAGTACGATAAATTTTAAATTGTAATAAGGTATTTTACTAATTTTTGATTTTTTGTGTAATTTAAGAAAAAATATGTACGTCTTGGGACGCTCGATAGAAAAGATAACTTTGTCCCGGTTATTTTATGTTAAAGTAATTTTATCGTTTAAGTAGAATAAATGTAACGATTTGGTGAAAGGTTAACTAAATAAATAATTGTTTTGTAAGTAGTTACATATATTTAATCATTTATTTAGAAACACACGAATTCCTTACTGGTTCACCGTCCCATAAGACGTTATCACTTTATTATTATTATTATTATTATTATTATTATTATTATTATTATTATTATTATTGCACTTACTTTGTAATTGGTGCATGCGTAAATTTACTGTCACTGTCCTCCATATTTTTGTTCTTAAAAAGTACTACAGGCTGTTAAAGAAACAAGCTTAATCAACATGAATCCGATGTTCAATTGTTTCCGAGATATAAAGTATTGAAAATGAGTTTTACGAAAACTATGAGTTACGACTTTGATAAAATTAGACTTTTTATTTACTTATGTATTATTATATTTACATTATTATTATTATTATTATTATTATTATTATTTTAAACAATCTGCGAAACGAGTTTTTGTATGAACAAACATAAATATGTACATATTTATATTTTTTTATAAAAAAATAACTAAAAAATCAATATAAATACGCTATTGAAACCAGATCAAAAATTAGTTTTGTAAATGCAGCTCTGTTATTGCATATCGTATTATATACTGTTTTACTTATTTATTTCTATTTTTTTTTTTCGAACTTATGTATACACAGCTTTACCTATAATCTGTTGCTAGATTTAATGTTAGGTTATTTCCGATACAAAGAAAACAAAATGAAATTCCTTAAAAAAATGATTATTCTAATATAATTTTTTCCGAGTAAACACAACTAAGGTACAACGGAACACAAAATAAGAATAACAACTGTACAAGTTTCAGATGGGAAAAAACTAAAATCTTCCATCTAAATAGAGCGCCTACAAAACAAACAAACATATAAAAATTCTTATCGTTCAATTTCCTGTCCAACTTTATAAAAATAATCAATAATATTGCGGGAATATTTTTTGATGAACAAAATAAATACTTTTTATCAGTTCAAGAAAACGCAAATATTTCTTTCAGTTTTGACGCCAATGAAGAATAAAAATTACTGCCTACACATATTTTGTTTTTTTATCACAAGGTTTACAACAAAGCTAGATAATAAATTTAAATTTTAACTAAAAATTATTTAAAACGTGAAAGTTAATTCTACTTTTACATTTATTTTTTCTGGAATTTTTTCTTACTTCCCCTTTGGATTGTAATTTTTTGTTCTTTTTGTTCTTGACAAGGCCAAATTTATAGTAGTGGGGGCTTCGGGCCGATGAGAAAATGATACCTGTTCAATTGCGTTTTATTGAGCATTTTTGGATTGTACCTATTGGGTAATATAAAGTTTTTCAATTTAATTGGATTTAATATTATTATTTTTTTTAAATAATTGTATATTATTGCAATACATACATTATAAATTAACCAAATTTATCATAGTAAACATTTTTTAAAACTTAATTTTTATGGTATTAATAACATACTGGCTTAATTATTTACACACTTGTGGTACCTATTGAAAATATCAGTTCTTCAATTATTAGCTCATATTTAATAAATTGTGATCACTTTACATTAATTGGCTGTTGTAGTCTTGATAAATAAGTCGTTTTTAAAAAGAACCCTTTTGGGTTTTTAGAGGTTAGGAGAAGAAAAACCATCCTGATCTCTATGGAAAATATATTTCAATATAAAATATTTAAAACAAATTATATCAAAATTTATTCAAAATATTTTATTCAAGCGAACGAAGTAACTTACTGTTCAAACAATCGTTCAACTTCGATATTTGTCAAAAGAAACCCCTATGGACAGTTTTCACTATAACAATTAATGTCTAAAAGATGTCATTTATTTACTGCTTTGTGTAGTAACAATAATAAAACACCATTTACTACGAAATAGAGAAAAGTTTAAAAATGTCATATGATACCTACTACATTTAGAAAAAATGAACATACAGAAGATTTTTGTTACTTATTTTTATTTTATAAACCGTTAACATACTGCTGTAAATTATTCTGAAACAATTGAAATTGTTATCTCAATTTTCTAGTATTTTAAAAAAATTTATATGGTGTAATAAATCTAAAAGTTTCATTAGTAGGTACTCATTTCAACGAGAACGACGTCATGTTTTCAGTTAGAAATATAAATTAAATTACTACCTTTTGTCTTTGTCGTATTAGTTTTGTTTGTTACAACATGATTGATGTTATCAGTTCGACGAGTTTGAACTAGTTTGTAGGAAGAGGTGATGTCATATGGTCACTTTTTCATTGTGGAATTCTATAATTGATTGAAGCAAACGATAATGTTTGATATTGACACTAACAAATTTCTCTGATCATTTAAACTTGAGTAACAAAACAAGAACCAATTTTGTTTTTTAATATTTTACACAAAATTTATGTTTGCAATTTCAAAAGGATAGGCATTTATCTTAGTGTTCATCATCTTCATTACTTAATAGTTATAAAAATTCATCGGTTTTTATGACTAGAGTGCGACCATAAAACCTAAAAAATAGATTTTTGTAATGGTTCAAACAGTTTCTAAACAAAAAAAAAAAATAATAACATGTGACTTTGTAAAATCTGACTTCAACCACTGCAAAATTAAAAAAGGCCATTTTTTAAAAAAGAATTCCATAATCTCGTAAGTAATAACATTTCTTAAATAATGGGGTCATTTCACATTTTCTGATTTATTTTTTTCTTGAAAAAATAGGTTAAATTAAACATGTATGTGTATGTTTTTCATCTTATAAGTCTTTAGAATCAGAGATATGATTTTTTAAAAGTTGCGTTTAATTTCAAATATTTCAACGGCTGACGACACATATTCACGGATACGACAGTCGAGCTCTACCGGTTTAATTTAGAACTATGACTATTTGGTTTGGTATTTATTTAAATAAATGGTTTATTTACATAATTTATACTGCACTAGTACTTTTAAAGAAATAGAAAGTAATAATAATCTTCTCTCTTGTATATTTTGCTGTCAGCTGTCACACTTTTAGGTTAGGTTACTGTTTCATGTTGTGAAGCGTGTGTGTGTGGGAGTGAATTGTCTTTGTGTGAGTATGAATTTGTGTCGTCACAAATTTAGTCCGTGTTTAAAACCGCGAAAGTTTATTAGCAAATTTATGAATGAAAAGTAGCATATTTCAAATTATTTTCTATTACTATATTTGAGATGGATTTCATGATTTTATAAAAAAAAATCGACAATTATTTTTTTTAAATGACCCCATTGTATTCTCGTAGATTGTCAACCTTATGAACATTTTTGTAGCATAATTTTTGTCATAGTGCCTTATTAGATTATTTTAATATATAATGTTTCGAAATTAGAATGACATATTCTAGCACGCTTATTGATGTTAGAAAGGGGTTAATTCTTAAACGATTTCTGGTAATATTTTGTTTTTAGATTGGTATGACTGCAGTAAATACGCAAAATATCTTGGCAACGGGCAGAATAAAAAGTCAAATAGTTGTGAAAACCGCCGTGTTTACCAGTTTATTTTCTTTTAAATTTTATTTATTTTAATAAATATATTGGGTTTTAGATTGTTATCTTTCCTAGACTAATGTACTTTTTTAATCACTGTACATTAAATATAAAACTATAAATAATGAAAATTAAGCACATAACAATGGTTAATATTATTTTCAATTATTAAACATGATTATAAAAATATAGAACTCTGAATTGCATATAAATAATAATCACGTATTTAACAGAGAGATAAATAATTTAATTGAAACGAAACTTTTATGTATGTTTGTTTCATAAATACTGAGATAATTATTCCACTATTCGCATTTATTAATTAGCGAATTTGTGTATTTTTTTTACTGTATTAACTGAAATAAAATATAAATCAATAATTCAAGTTTTTTTTTCAAACTATTAATGCAAATGTTTTGTATCCGTTTACGTGTATTGTGATTATAATATTCGCGGTACATACAGATTCTGAAAATAAATATCACGTACTGATTTTTAATAATGAAATCCTATTATAATACGTAATAATATGTCATTACAATCACATTATAGTAATACATTATAATTTTGCATATAATTATGGAAACATGTTTAAAAATACAATGATATGTTTGTTATTAATGTTGTTATCTACCTATTTAAATAATATTTGAATTTTTCTGGTTAAATTACCAAAGCGGAATTGTTTGTGTACATTATTTACTACAACAATGTGTTTTACATACGTTAAAATATAATTAACTCCAAATATAAATGGATAGTTTGTATATTTATTAAAACATAGCAGTTTATTCTTCTTTTAAATTACTAACATTTAAAACTGTATTATTTTGGTTTTGTTCATATTCCGAAATTGTATATATTCATTGAGTAATAATTTGTTGATGACAGTTGCTATTAATACAAAGGTTACCGTAGAAATATTAAGAATAAAGACTTGTTTCGTATTTTGAGAATTTTAGTTTTGACAATAACAATAACAATAAGAGCTCTGTTGACTCACTCCACTCTCTTAACGACAATCTTACTAATCGCACATCGTCATGCAGCAAATATTTCTCACCCCTTGCATAAATACTGTAATATTTATTGTCTCTGAAAATAAACTATTATTATTATTATTATTATTATTATTATTATAAATAACCAATTTTCGGTAGCAAAATTCCGCATTCGAACCACAATAATAGTTACCCACGGAATAATCATACTTCGCCACACATTCCTATCCAACCACACTTCTTTCGCCTTGTCCACATTCATCATCACATAAGAACTCAGCTGACTCACTTCACGCTCATAACAACATTTCATACAAAAATATTCCTCACTCCTTACAGGGAATGGGTAACTAAAAAAATTATATAGCTGTTAAATTAATTACGTGGGACTTAAAAACTGTCAAATTATTTACAGGCTGGCTTTAAAACTGTTAAAGCTGTCAAATTATGACTTAATTTCACATGACACATAAATATCTAACATTATACTTCATCACTTCCATGGTTACTCACTATTGTCAAAAAATGACAGCAATGTAATATTTGTCCATTTTAAAATGCAACATTATAAATAGTATTTCATCACAGGAAATACCTCCAGAACACATCACAAATCGTGTCAATTCTTATTACGACCGACTAGAATATTGCCTCAGAGTGATTGGGGGTATTTTTTAAACATTTATTACATGAAAGTTATGAATTTTTGTAAGCTAAAGTTTTTTAAGATATACAACATTCATGTTTTGATTATTTGTTAATCTTATGTAGGCTAATTTATAGGAAATTAGTTTCCATAATACAAAATTACAAATTTTGTATGTTGCATTTTAAAATGGACAAATATTACATTGCTGTCATTTTTTGACAATAGTGAGTAACCATGGAAGTGATTCGCCATATGATGCATGTTAAAATAAATTCCCTGTATGATTCAGTTTTTGGAAGCAATTAAAATTATTTTTTTCTATACGAAGAGGTTTTTGAATGAATGTAGTCATCATTGGTTCTTTACAAAATCTTCTATAATTAAAATGTAATATTTTCAAATGTTTTAATAATTTATTTATTGCTTGAAAATGGTTCTAAACAGAATCGAAACGTCGCATTTGTGAAATTTGTAAATTTTGACCATGTTGAAATAAATGAAGCATTCATCCAAAAACCTCTTCGTATAGAAATAAATATCTCGTAATTAATGAAATAATAGTGCAAACTTTGTTTCCATGGTGTGTTTGTTTTTCTTATTCTCCCAATCATTTTAGGGAATATTCCAAAAATAAAATATAATAACCAAAACCATGGTTTCGATTACCGACTGGTTGTAGTCACATGACTATTAATTTTCGGTTTCTTTCGCGGTAACCCAAAAGTTTTCTATGAAAACATTACGTCTATTGTTTTTCATACTCCTAAATTATGGAGTGGAAAATTAAAATACGTAGAAAACAGAGGTAAATATCAAAGTGTGAATAAATAGTATCTAACCACACTAACCTATAAAATCTGACATCTTATATGGAAAAGGACAGAAGAAGAAAAATCACGGTTACGTTGGTGCGCTTCGGTTACAACCATTTTAACCGATACCATGTTTCATAAATGGAACACTTTTGGTTAATCACGGTTAAAATTTGTTATTTTTAGAATATACCCTTAGTGTGATCCTCGTGCCTCACAAAATAAAAAATAAAGAAATGTGTAAGAGCTTAGGATTAGAATTATTTTTACGGGTAATTATAAAACAAAGTAATGCAATATCTTCCTTTTTTAATTTTTTTAATTAATATTTCAACATGAAAGGATGGGTCATGGTCAAACTGGAGCTAACCGTAGGCATCAGATGAAATTTCGTTGCCGGTTGCGTAAACTACTCCAATCTATCCCACAAGAGCTGTCGCCTCCAGACGAACTGATGGACAGACAATGTATAGCGCGATCAGGTACGATAACCTGCAGCATAAATACAGATAGCTGGACATGTAAACTCTGTCCTCTCTCTGTAATATCGTCATAACATCAATGCTTTGGTACGAAGCACTTCCCCACATATCAACATGTATGCATGTCAAAATATTACATACTATGGGTAGGACAATACAGGGTAGTGCATCAGATCGACGAATGGGGCAACTTTTTCTTAATTTAACCGGCTTCGTATCTCTTAAAAGAACCGAAATCCCAATTATGGGGGTTAAAAAACGGACAACGGACGTGACGTGTCTATTCTTCACCCATAACACCCGTAATACCCAATAGAACTGAAAAACCTATAAGACCCATTAGAACCGTAAGAACCGTATGACCCGTAAGACGTTGATAATTATCCGTTTAAATAAACGAACTATTATATATAATACTTAAATATTTTTTGGGAACTTTCATAGGATTCGATGTCGAATGATTTTCAGGCCTTTTCGGGCATTAATTAGCCCATCATCAACAAAAAGACAAAATGGTTTTTCTTTTACAAAATCCAATTTCTTTTTAACTAACCCAGTTCTAAGTCGTAGCCCTAGTTTCATTAAATTTTTGTGCAAGATATTAAATTACAACATTACATTGAACAAGTGTTTTGACAACAAGAAATGTATTTGAAGAAATCTGTGTTTAAAGTTTCTCAGTGTTAAACCGATACTGATTGCTAATCCTGAACTATAAAAAGATAGCTCGTAAAGCTTAAAATGTCTTTAAAGGAGTTACTTTTATCTTCTGAATTTCCTTCCATCGTATTTATTTATTTGTATTCTATCTTATATTAATATATACAATTTACTTCATATAATAATTTTCATATTTTAAATTGTGTTTATCTTGTCATCTTTATTTTAAAAATTATATGAGAAATTGTTATCAAAAGCAATTTATTTTGTTGTTTAATTTACTTAAAATGTTGTAAATTGCACATAAAGTAAATCATCTTATGATTTAATAATATGAATTAACAGTAATGTTCATTTATAACGAACCTCAAGGGACCGACAAAAATGGTTCGATAAAAGCGAAATTCATTATAAGTGGTGAATTGTAAAATTACTATGTATTTCAATAAACTGTATGTATTTATTTTATTGAACACATAAAAATGTATCTTAAAGGATGACTTAGAACTATATGAACTGCTATACCAAATTTCATCCAAATCGAATAAAGTGTTCTGTTATTATAAGCAAAATTAACATTTTTTTTTTCGAAGAACTTTGAAGCAGAAAACTGACTAAAGGGTACACTTTCCGGTAGAAGCAAGTTTAGTTAAATCGTCTTATTTTAGCCTCAGGAATCTGTGGATAAGCCATGTCCCCCTATTTGAGAGACACCCTGTATGTATATATATATATATATATATATATATATATATATATATATATATATATATATATATACCGTGAGTATTTTTTAACGTGAAACATTGGGTTTGTCATATCCATAGTTACGACTGGACATTTGATTGACAGCAATGTATTTGCCCGTTCCATTTAAAATGAAACATAGGGAACGAATTTGACATTTGATAAGACGTCAATAGAGATTAATTTTGTTTAAATAATTATACCTGCATTCTAAATTAAAATTAGTTGTAGAAAAAAATAGTGTGCCCGAGTGGTTTTCTGACTCGGTTAAATTTCTTACAATATTTAAATATAGTACTTCTGTAAAATTCATTCCCCATCTGTCATTTTAAATGAGACAGACAAATACATTGCTGTCAATAAAATGTCAAATCATAACTTATAGGGACATTCAACGGTTATCTGTCATATTGACAAGATGTCATTAGAGATTAATTTTGTTTAAATATTATACCTGTTTCTAAAACTTTAATTTAAATGTAGAAAAAATACTGTGTGCTCCTTATGCCCGAAATATGTTTAGTGCTCTCGAGTGGTTTTCTAACTCCGCTAAATTTCGTACAATATTTAAATACAATACTTCTGCCAGATTCGTTCCCTATGTTTCATTTTAAATGGAACGGACAAATACATTGCTGTCAATCAAATATCAAGTCGTAACCATGGATATGACAAACCCAATGTTTCACGTTAAAAAATACTCACGGTATAAGTTTTATGCTTAGCTTAATCTAATCTAAAATATTTCGAGTTTATCCGTTTATATTTATATGTATAAAAAATATGTGTATATTTTCTTAACGCCCGCAAAAACGTAAATGTTTGAATCTACCTATATATTTAGATCAGAACTGTTTTTGTGTGTTAGCGTGAGATCTTGCGTGAAAGTCGCTCGGCTGTACAGAACAAAACTTTTTGCAGGTTTTTATTATAATGCCTTTCTACACTCACCTGTGTTCCCTTACGTTTTCCTCTCCAACACGAATTAGTTCAGATTCTCACGGCTATCGTTACCTGCTGCCTGCTGGGGAGTACGTGCAGTAACGTGGCGTGGTTCGCGGTTCTCTTATTTTTGTTTGACTTCGAACCACCTCCATCTCAGTTCATCTAAGTGAACTCTTTCTTTTGCTGCTCTTAACTTACTACATAATTATAGTTACTTTAAAATCTTCAACTTTAGAGGGGAATCATTAAAGTTATACTCTAATTTATAATATCATTTTTAACTCGTAAGTGGGCACGAAGGGGACAAATTAACCCCAGCTCTGTAAATTTTGTTTTTACTTCGAAAATTTTTGTAAGTAGGTATTTAATAAATTTAAAAGACCTTTAGCTTTTAAATCCGTTACATTTTTTATTATTTGTTTAAAATAATCATATGCATTTTTGTACATAAAGGGTAAATACTATATTGAAATTAGTAAAGTAAATATATACTTTGAAAATGAAATACTCTTCTAGTAATTTATTTACGGGGAGCAGGTAAAAGTGGACAGACGAAATTTTAAACATTTTTTTTTTTTTAATATGAGTTCTTCCATTCATAGTGTTTATCTAATATCAGAAATAATTAAACGACCACAAATCTTTCTCATAAAGGTGGATTTATGACTGACATAGAACACAGAACATAATTTAGCATAGAAAACATACAATTTGGTCATACGGAAAATAATATATCCATTTATGAGATACAGCACACAGAACATAATTTAGTTGCATAGGAATTGACCAATGTTCAATTTTCTATGTCTGTGCTGTACGCCCTATGTTTCTCGTACATCTTCGTAACAATTCGTGCTAGTTCGAATAAATATTTGTAAACAACTCTATGAGGTTGACATACGTATCAGTCATTTGTTGGTTAAAATGGACAACATCAAACTTATTTCTATAAATTTTATCATAAATAACAAAACCAAATAACAAGAACTCGAAATCAAATCTGACAAAATTTATAAAAAATTCACAGAGACAAACACTTATTCTTCTTCTTATTATTATTTGAAAATGAAGGTACTTCTTCTTTTACTTCTGTTTTTCTGTATGTTTTGTGTGACTTTATAAAACCACCTGACAAAATTCAGTTTTGTATGCTAAATTAATCTATGCTAAATTATGTTCTATGTTCTGTGTTAGTTATAAATCCACCTTAAGAGTTGTGAGTTCTCTAGCCAAATATTAACCAAATTCAGTTATTTTTATTTTATGGCAAGAGTATCTTATTGTGCTTTTCTGATAATAGGTACTACGTATATATTTTTAATAATAATAAAAAAAAATCGGAGCCAGAAAGTATTGTACAGTTTACAAAGTGAAGTTTTGACAAATAAAGTGTTTTGGGCAGGTTTACCTTGTTTTCGTAAAGCTGGATTTCCACGGATGTGATTTGCTGAGCCTAGCTCTGCAGTGCGAAGTTGCCATGTCACGCAAGTCAAAGGGAGCAATAAGATATTTCACATAAATCATATTTTACTTTTTGGTCATATTGAAATTTAGGTACATTACTCACAAAAAATATGAATTCTGTAATGAAAATTATGTTTGGGATAGATTTTAAATTATAATTAAAGTTTACATCGTTTTGGAAAGCAATAGGGTATTTTACATAAATCAGATTTTACATTTTGGATATAATAATTGAAATATAGATACACTAGTCACAAAAAAATGAATTATGTTTGGGAAAAATTTTACTTTTTTTGAAACGGTGTAATGGCGTCGCCGAATGACGTCAATATTTGACATTACTATAATGAAACGCCTCTAAATGAAAAAGCAGTAGTACACGAAACCGAATTGGTACATATCTAGAGTAACCTCCAAACACAAAAAGCAAGACATGTTTAGTTTATGTCTACTTCACAGGCATAGGTGTTACTTTTAGAGATAGTTAGTTGTCGCCAGGGTTGATGTAGCTCAGATGGGAGAGCACCAGACTAGAGATGTGGTGGTCCCGGGTTCAAATCCCGGCGTCAACTGATTATTCTAAGTTTGATATACTTTAAAAAAAATATCAAAAATATTAATTTATGTTACTTTGTTTGTTTGTTTACTACTCGGTTATCATTTAGTTATAGTACCAGTACTGTTGCATATTAAAGCCATCCTTTGTTCCACTTAGCTTAGTAATACATTCGAAAACAGCAGTGGAGTATGAAAAATACAGTTACTTTATTTCGGACAAATATAAATAAATATCTGTGGCTTTATACAAGAACAATCAGTGTCAAAATTTAGTAATTTTAGGAACAAGTTTTTTAAAACCAACAAAAAAACTTATAAAAAAATTTATCATCACGGCATATTATCCATTTCTGAGTGTGCCACAATCTGCTTTATCGCAGATATCGGTAATGATGATGACATATTAATACAGGGGTCACTTTTGTGCCATTTAAAATTCGAAATATTTGGTGTAACGAGTACTTATTATTTATTACAATTATCACTAGTTCTGTGATTTTTAACTGAATATATCAATAAAACACATCAAGATTTTCAATTGTTATTGTTTTATTTTTAATATTAATAGCCGATTCCTATAATTACTTTTAAAGTTAGATTTTTGTTGCCCTTCTATTTTAAAATTTAGACAAAAACTTACATTTGTTGTTGTTGTTGTATTAAGCCACATATATGTACCTATAGGTATTATCATGGCTTATCATTGGTGGATGTATCAGTCAATTTTTATTAACAAATTTTTTAAAATAGTGTCATTTAAAAAAATTGTCGATTTTTTTTATGAAATCATGAAATCCATCTTATTTAATAAATATGGTAATAGAAAATAATTTGAAATATGCAACTTTTCATTCATAAATTTGCTAATAAACTTTCGCGCTTCGGACTAAATTTGTGACGACACAGTTTCAAATTCACATAAAGATAAAAACAATTCTCTCTCTCATACACACATACACATTTCCGCTTCACAACATGAAACAGTAATCTAACCTAAAAATATGACAGTTGACAGCAAAATATACAAGAGAGAAGATTATTATTACTTTCTATTTCTTTAAAAGTACTAGTACAGTGTAACCGTTAAAATATTTGAAATTAAACGCTACTTTTAAAAAATCATATCTCTGATTTTAAGACTTGTAAGGTGTAAAACATACAATTACATATTTAATTTGAACTATATTTTCAAGAAAAAAATAAATCAAAAAATATGAAATGACCTCATTATAGTAGAAGAAGTTCTACGGAGATTACTTTTGTGCTATTAAAAATTAGAAATATTTTTTTTATTTCTGTCGGATTTAAACCACAACTGTTCACGTGTCCCATTGTGGACAGCTTGTATATTAATTCAGAAAACGATTAGCGAGCCTACATAAATCAAAGATTGGCAAATGTACTCGCACCGTGGGGACGGTCTCATCTCGTCATCTCGAGCTTAGCTTATGACTTGGCAAGCCGGGTGCCTTGGGAATCCGGCTTAATATGACCAGCGTTAACCGGCTTCAGAATACCAGTATAATTTAATCAGGTAAACCAGACATAGAAATCTGCTTTCTCTGTATATGTAGAGTAAGCCCAGATAAATTTGGGATACGCGATATATGAGTCCCAAAACGAATATAATTAAATTATGATATTAATTGATATCATGGTGGATACTTGCTGAAATATATTCATTAATAATTAATTTTATCGTCTTTCTTAGAATACTACCACTTTGTTACTTTATAAATGGCGGCTACACACGCTCCGGTTTACCGAAGGTAGGTAAATTTTCAGTAGTTACCCTGGGATTATGAAGCCAACAGACGATGCTCTCGCTACTGTCGATTTGCTGATAGCGTTAGGACACGCCATTAGATAAGTTAACCGAAAAGTTTGGTGTAAAAAATGATTGCGCAAAAGGAAACAAAATTATTTACATGTAAATATGTTGACTAAACTGAAATTCATGTCAATCTTTTGGCATAATTATATGAGGATGGTTGACAATGGTATACTATTATATCATCACGACACATTACCTAATGCTGGGTGTCCCAGTCTACTTTGTACATACATTTCGGTGCACTTCTTACTGACGTGGAGAGCGCACCACATGGGTCACTTTTGTCACTTTAAAATTCGAAATATTTCTTTTGGCGCTGGCGGGATCAAACCCGGTTCTCCATATTCGCGAACATAACATAACGTTCTGTAGGTACTATTAATTTTGATTAGGAATGTCACTAATTCTGAGATTTAAATGGGGTCCTATACCATTTTTCTTTTATTTTTTTTCTGTAAGAACAGAATAAAATAAGAATTCTAGTGCAAACGCGACTTAAAAATTTTACGTAATAAGCGAGATATGAATTTTTAAAGTTTAAGAATTTGGTGGGTGACGTAGAAGGTACTAACAAGTGATCGACAAACAATGGGACAAACTGTTAAGGTGGATTTATGCAGCTTATTTTTTATTTTACTTTTTCTTTTCTTTTCGCTTTTACTTTTACTTTAAGTTTGGTACTTTATGGAGGTACTTTAAAGCCTTCGGTACACATGCGCAGATGTGATTTTTCTGGCATATCAGTTGTCATAAATGTAAAGATAAAATTATAACCTGTAAAAATGGACACAAATTTAATAATTTGTGCATCTGCTATATTACTTGTAGCTTTACCCATTTTCTAATTTTTGCATTCTTACCTTCACAAAAACAAATAAATACAGCACACGCTGACGTTTGTCACGTGAAGTGGTGCACATGCGCAGTTATGAAATTCTTTTACTTTAACAGTCTTAAGTTGAAAGTTGGTCAACTTTAGTTCTTAAAGTAAAATTAAAAGTGTGCACATAAAGTAGTACATTTATTAACACACCTTTAACTTTTGTAAAATAAAAGAAAAAGAAAAGGTAAAATAAAAAGTAGGCTGCATAAATCCACCTTTAGTTATAGAGGGAACAATTTTTTTCATGTTTGCATAGCTAAAATGCTTTTATATAAAAACTTATACGTTATATTCATGAAGAAATTATTATTAAGTATAAATAACATAAATAATAAGCATTTTTTTCCTAATAAATTATAGAACATTGAAACAGTTTGAGAATATTATTACACAAAGTATGACGACGGATAGCGCTAGTGTTTGCCTGTTTTGAAATTTCAATATTAATTTAATTAATATTGTTATTAATTTCATTAATATTACAAATTGATTTAATTATAAATATATTATTATTGTTAATATTACTAGATGTTATAATTAAACAAATTCATCAAACACAAAATTGTTAAATGTTTTGTTAAGTTATGGAACAACATGACATTTCATATTCTTTTAAGGTGACCGCTGCAGACGCGCGAATCTCCTTTTTAAAATCAGGGGACCAATCAAATTCTTAGTACCTAACACGTCATGCCCAATTAGTAATCAGCTTCAATCGCTTGTAGTTTGTGACCTAGTCAATATTTAAAGAAAATTTTTTCACTAATACTCATTAATTTATGTATATTTTCGTCATCTTATTTAAGATAGTTAAAATATGACTATGGTATAGGACCCCATTAAAGCGTTTTGAGAATTTACTTTTAGATTACTATAGTTGCCTTTGCAGTTAGAATCGTTTTTGTTTATAAAAATGTAGCGCGTTTTAAACCGATTAGACAACCAATTTTTAATTTTAGAAATGGCATTCCTTGTTTTTTGCATTAAGCCAGAGATTTATCAAAGAAAATTGTTTCTATTTAAAATTTTTATTTTATTATATTGGTGTTTCTATTTTTGAATTCGTAAAAATTTTTGTTTACAACAGATTACAATCATAGTAAATTGTTCCGTAAAAAGCGGTACTTTAAATATTAAAAATATGCGTTTAGTATAAAAGCTTGTGCAATACAAAAGGTAGTAATAAATAAATATAGTTTTTTAATATCATGCTATTTTTAAAATGCATTGGACATGAAAATATTATTTTTCGTAGGTTCTTTGCCTCGGTAAATAAAAGAGTAGGCGTAAATATTGGATTATATTGGTTGTGCAATACAAATATTTAAAAATAGAACATTTCAATATGTACGGCCACGCATTTATTTTCTGAAACAGAAAACATGAATTTTTTCTATCTTTTAAATGGAATTTAATAAATGTTTTATTAACAAAAATATATTCATTTATTTATTGAATTCTCTTAATTTTAGGCAATAAAAATTATTAATTTATTGTATTGTCATCGAATCTACAAATATGTTTCAATTTCATCGGATTTGTGGTAATAATAAGTCAAAATCGGATTACATAATTTGATCCTAGCTACTTAGAAAACTAAAAGTTCCTATTTTGTAGAATTTTTAAAAATAAAATTTTTGTTTATTTCAATTGATTTTTCTAGAGCAATAATACATGTTTTTGTTTAATTTATTTTCCCCACAAAATAAACTTCTGGACAAAATGAACACACCACTTTTAATTTTTCATTTACTTTACAAAGTCAGCATATTTTCTGCATGTTTTATAGATTTTTTTATTAATATAGTCTTTTGTGGGAAATAACATAAACTTTATTATCATAAATCCAGTAGTACTCAAACTATAGGGCAATATTATATTTTTTTAAATGACATTATATATATTTTATTAACTCATTAAATAGAGGATTTTATTCTGAATACAACGATATAATAATATCATACCCTTACATTGCGAAAAATTTGATAAAAATTAATTCAAAGTTAGTATTTTATTTCTACTGTATCTAAGTAATCTGAGCAAACATTCAAGCAATAAAACAAAAAAATTATTTTTAAAGTAGAATTTATTGCCAAAATCGTAGCTTACTTTCATGTAATAAAACTAAAATAAATTTTATTTTGTTTTATTGATTGAATGTTTGCTCAGATTACTTAGATAAAGTAGAAATGAAATACTAACTTTGAATTAATTTTTATCAAATTTTTCGCAATGTAAGGGTATGATATTATTATATCGTTGAATTCAGAACAAAATTCTCTATTTAATGAGTTAATAAAATATATATAATGCTATTTAAAAAAATATAATATTGCCCTACAGTTTGAGTACCACTGGATTTAAGTAAATAAAATTTATGCTAAAATGTGTCCCCCTCTATGCCGTACAAAATATCTTAATCACTTTTTTCTGTATCTTTTCACATACACGAATAAAATGCACTGTTCCATTATCTTGATACACCCTGTATATATATATGTATATATATATATATGTATATATATATATATATATATATATATATATATATATATTTACATCCCACTACCATTGTGGCGTCCCCTGTGTAATTTTCTACATTCAAAGTGACGTCCTTGTGCATAAGACGTCCGTATACCGGACGTCATATGCACATGGCCTTATAAATTTTTTTCTGACATCAGGGGGGCCTCTAGTATCGTATAGCAAAATTTGTTATGGACGTCAGAATGATAGCGGAATGGAAAATGTATATTTTTTGTAGTTCAAAAAAATTCCACTTGCGGCGCTAGTATCGTCCGGCGTATATACACTGTATATACTGAAATTTCATTCCAGCGACATTTTGAACTCCATACGCTTGGCAACAGTGGAACATTGGGTTATTACATTAGCGCGCAACTCTTCTAATCGTATTTAAAGCTACATTGTGCACACATGATAGTATTGAAATTAATATTTATGTAATCAAACTTGTTTTGCAAAATCCTCTTAGTAAATACAAAGTCAAAATATATGGTTTCAATGTAATAAATTTAAAAAAAGGTAATTATTTAAATAGTCGTATCATAAAGCTGAATTATTAATTACAAAATATTGTGTAAATTGTAAATAAAAGCCAAATGTAAGGGTAAGAAGATTAATGATTAAATGTATGGAATAAATTTGAGAGCGGTATGCTACAGTGAAATATATAAATAAAATATTTATAAACTTTTGATCTAGAATACGAAGACCGAAATTTTAAGTGTGTTGAAAAAGAGAGTGTAGAAATAATTATTAAGAGAAAATATGTTTTAAATAGATTTTTACCTCCCGCTACCCTTGGTAAGGGAGGTATAGGGATCGTACTAAAAATCACATATCGAGATTTTAGTAAATGGTCCCTAGAATTCAATTTTAAAATTTTTAACGATGATGTCTGTATGTGTGTATGCATGTGTATGTATGTGTGTGTATATGTGTGTGTATGTGTATGGATTTTGTCTTCGTTCTAACTCAAATACTATCATTCAGAAAATTCTGAAATCTTGTATTTCTATCCTATTCTAGTATGAAAAGAAGCCATTAGATTTTGGTGTAAATCGGATAACCGGAAATTATATATTATTATTATTGAATTGTCTACAGGAATACATTAATACTTTTTCTATAAATTTTACAGATAAATTTAAAATAATTTTTTTTATTAGTCCCGAAGCCTAAGATAAACACAATTCCTTTGTTACACAGTTCATATTTCAAAAGAATGTAACTGACAGTAAATGTCACTGTCAAAAAACTAATCACTTCAAATTAATAATAGTGTCATTTTAAAAAGAAAATAGTAAATAAAGCAATAGTTTTCTGCAATGGAACTATTTGCAGCGTTAGTAAATACGTAGGTATGTATTTAAATTAATAAAAATTAAATAGCGGGAGGTTTTGTGTTGGCCACATCAGATTTTTACCTCCCGCTACCCTTGGTAAGGGAGATATAGGGATCGTGTTAAAAATCACATATCGAGATTTTAGTAAATGACCACGTTTTAAGGTCCCTAGAATCCAATTTTAATATTTTCACGATGATGTCTGTATGTGTGTATGTATGTGTGTGTGTGGGTGTATGTATGTATGTGTGTGTGTGTGTATGTATGTGTGTATGTGTAGGGATTTTGTCTTCGCTCTAACTCAAATACTATCACTCAGAAAATTCTGAAACCTTGTATTTCTACCCTATTCTAATATGGAAAGACACCATTCGATTTTGGTGTAAATCGGATAACCGGATATAGCACTTTACCTGAAGCTAATAATGATTTTTCTTCAAAAAATATTTTTTTAAAAAAAAATCCCGAAGCCTAAGATAAACACAATTCCATTGTTACATAGTTCATATTTTAAATTAATGTAACTACAGATGAATGTCATTGTCAAAAAACTAATTACTTCAAATTAATAATAGTGACATTTTAAAAAGAAAATTTTAAATAAATAAATAATTATATGCAATGGAACAGTTTGCAGCATTAGTAAATACGGAGGTATGTATTTAAATTAATAAAAATTAAATAGCGGGAGGTTTTGTGTTGGCCACATCAGATTTTTTAATTATATTGTAATTTGAAAATTTTTATTATATGCGCTAGTGAGATATCTAAAAATATAAATGATCAAAAGTAATGACTTAAAAACACCGTATTTTTATTGTAATCTATATGCAAAGAAACACAGATAAGTAATTTGTTTATGTGTAACAACTAAAGATTAATGAAACAAATTTATGTTTATGAAATACTCTTTCTGGAAATAAGCAGGACTGTTCGATGTAATAATAGATATTTCATAAATTTCACTTATTTGTTTTTACCTCCCGCTACCCTTGGTAAGGGAGGTAGGTATAGGGACCTTGCTAAAAATCGCATCTTGAGATTTTGGTAAATGACCACGTTTTAAGGTCAGATTTTAACATTTTCACGATGATGTCTATGTGTGTGTGTGGATTTTGTCAACGCTCTAACTCAAATACTATCATTCAGAAAATTCTGAAGCGTGTTTTAACCCTATTCTAATATGGAAAGAAACCATTAGATTTTGGTGTAAATCGGATAACCGGAAACGGCACTTTACTTGAATAAGCTCATAATGATTTTTCGTCAAAAAATACTATTAGATGTCATTTTTTGCATTTAATGCCATGAAAATTTAAGGTAATTGAATTTTCTACAGGTATACATTAATAATTTTTCTATATATTTTACAGATAAATTTAAAAAATATTTTTTTTATAAATCCCGAAGCTTATGTTTTAAAGATAAACTATAAAAATAAATAAAAATAAAAATAAAGCAATAGTTCTATGCAATGGAAGTTAATATAGTTTGCAGCATATGTAGGTATGTATTTAAATTAATAAAAATGAAATAGCGTGAGGTATTGTGTTGGGCACATGAGATTTTTTCATTTTATTTTGTCAGAAAGGGCTCACTAACTCTCAGGGGAGATTGATAATTTCAGAACAGTTCACAAGCTAAAGCTCTAAAATTATCATAGAATTTCGACTATATTCCTATGTTAAATAAAAAAATCTGTTGTGGCCAGCACAAGACCTCTCGCCATTTCCATATTATATAACATATCTATATAAGTATTGTATTGCACTTCGCTTTCGAACCGTCGTTTTATAACAAAATATTATAGAAGTTTTCCCAAATATTGTTTTTTATTGTATTTAACATGTCTTCTGCACACATATAATTCTAATTATATCTATTTTTCATTGTATGAGGAAGTTTCTAAATGTCAGAGATATTGTTCCAATTCATTAACCAGATTGGCGGTATTTTTGATGGATATATGCATTTCACCACAATTTTACCTATAATTTCAAATATTTTATTAATAAAACAATGAGAAAAATTAAATATACTTCCCAGAAAAATCTATCAGAATGTCACTAAAACTGTTGATATTTGACAATGACATGTGTCATTTACAAACTATGTTATAAACATTGGAATTTGTCAACTGGTTTCCTTAGTGCCTTAGCCTCTGCGTTTAGTTTACTTTATAAATTATAGTGTCTTTATCTCTAAATCTATGCAAGATATAATAAAAATTTTAAGTGTATTAGATGGAGAATTTTATCTTCTTCAATATTTAATAAAAAAATTCCCAAAAAATTATATTTAGAAATTTTTTTTATAAGAAACTACTACTTCCGGTTGTTCAATTGTTACCAAAACCTTTTCAGCTCTTCCCAGGAATGTCAGATTGAGGAAACTGCAGTTAAATATTTTTTAAGTCTTATAGTTTTTGAGGAATCGTGTCTACAACATCCAGACATACATACACACATACACACATCCACACACACACACACACACACACACACACATCCACACACACACACACACACACACACACACACACACACACACACACACACACACAGACATCATTTTAAAAATGTTATAATCGGATTCTAGGGACCTTAAATCGTGCTTGTTCAATAAAATCTGGATATGCGAATTTTAGCATGAATCCAATACCTCTGTTAGGGAGAGGTAAAAATCTGTTGTTGCCATCACATTACCTTCCATCAGTTCTATGTATTTTGTACAAATACCACATAGAAAGTTTCTATATTTTCAGCAAAATTATAACAAAAACGTATGTAATTTACACTTGACACTGACATATGTTTTTCTTAATAATATTGTAATATCCGTAAAAATTTCAATTTGTTGTTAAAATAGCCGAAGTGAATCCAAACGGCTGCTTTTCATATGTTTTCTCTATTTGGCATATGAAAAATAATTCGTTCAACAAATACATATTTACTTAGAATAAGCGTATTAAAATCGGAATTGAATATTAATAACAAGCTTATTATAATAAATTTCATAAAAATTTGAATTTATTGCACAAATAGCCGAAGTGCATCTAAACGGTTGCTTTTCATATATTTTCACTATTTTTTTAACATGTAACAAATAATTTGTTTAACAAATACCTATTTACTTGGAATAAACATATTAAAACCGGAGATTAATATTCATGTTAACCTTAATTATTATAATTTTCGTACAAATAGCCGAAGTGAACCAAAATGGTTGCTTTGCAGATATTTTTCACTATTTTATTGACACGTAACAAATAATTTGTTCATCAAATAAAGTTTTTACCTCCCGCTACCCTAGGTAAGGGAGGTATAGGGATCATGCTAAAAATCGCATATAGAGATTTTAGTAAATTAGCACGTTTTTATGTCCCCAGAATCCGATTTTAAAATTTTTACAATGATGTCTGTAGGTATGTACGCACACACACAGGTGCGTGTGTGTGTGTGTAAACTTTGTGTAAAGATACGAATACTATTTTGAATTTTTGTTGTTTTTCAATTAGTTTTGTCAATATTCGTGAAATTTATTTTGTGTATGATATATTTGTTAAATGTAAAATAAAGTTTGTTATGAGTGAATATGAAAATATCTGTACTTTTTAATTGTAAGATTTTGGGGCTATTTAAATAAATACATTTAAATAGTTCATTCTTCACTTATTTTCACATATTTACATTTACCGTCAGAGAAAATGGAATAGTTGTTCTTGTACACCAAGTGCAAGAACATTTTACATTTCTATCACATTTTGTACCAGCGAGTTCTTTTACTGTAAATACATTATTAAGATTTTGTCATTGTTTACTTGTATACCGGATATTACTTTATTTTCGTTATATGTATAAGAAATACAACAATAAAATTTTAATTTGCAGAAATTTTTTTTCTAATACTTTTAGAACAAAAGTGTTAAGTATTAAAATGACATTTTAAATGACAAATTAGAAGTTCCATTTTCAAATTGCTTACGGATTGCCGAAAGAAATTACCATTATCAAACATTGTAGGAATCTATGATGTTTGCAGCTAAGTATGCATATTGTTATGAAAGCGTGTGCTTTGGTTTCTACATCAGAATAATGTATGTAATATTGGCAACGCTGCTGGACGTCACTGTAACGGTAGTATGAATAAAAATATACAAATTGGACGTCATAAGTACTGATTATGTATGAAGTATATACTGTGGACGTCGGATTCACTCAGTGTGGAGGAGCTCATAATGTCGTCAAATGAACGGAAACGTATATCGTTGTAAATCGACTTTATTGAAATCTGAACCGAAATTCATAATCAGGGGGAAAAATAAGTACATATACTTTATAAAGTCGAAGCCTATCTCTATTCCTTTCGGTGGTTGCCACAATGTCCTAGCCACGAAAGGACGCAGTAATGATACCGGGATGTAAATATATATATATATATATATATTAATTCAAATACCACAATATTCTACAATATGAAGCGAATTTGAAATTTTTTAAATAAAATAAAATTTAAAATTTCAAGGAAAAAAAAATCTCTTAATACTTCTTGCATTAATAGCGGTTTTCATTCTTCATTCCTTGCTTCGAATTAAATTTCCAATCGCATGCTGCGGATCGTTTACGAACAGCACAGTTTCCTTTATCTCATCTAGAGTGCGTGGGGCAGGTACGCGATCTGTTACAATTCTTTAAAACGTATCCCATACGTACTTTATAGGATTTAAGTCTGGATTTTTAGGTGACTGTTCCATACGGTTAATTCCTATTGTATTTCATTATTCATGTACGCCCAGAGCACGGTGAGGTGCATGCATTAAAAAAGAAATTGTCTCAAATTAGAGACGCGAAAAGATTGATATTATCTTGTATGACCTCTTCTACGCATATCTATTCATTCATGATCTCCCATGAAACATCATCAACTCTGTGCGTCCCTCAATACAAATAACTCCCCAGAACATTATTATACCACCAAAAAAGGGCTCTCGTGGAACAATATATCACTGTTCCGGTCTCCAAAAGGTACCATCACTTCCGTCTGGTATTTTTAAAATGACTCATGTTTCATCGGAAAACAAAACACGGTTCCTATCAGTCGAATTCGAGGGAATATATTGTCTTACAAATTGTAAAGGAGATACTCAATGAGTTCTGGTGAGACACGGTCCTGTAACTGTACGTCTACTGGCCAATCCTGTTTCCTCTAGTCTTCTTCTTACCATTCGTTTAGAAACTGAAACAGCTCGGGCTTGAAAAATTTGACAGTTCAGCGTTTCACTTGTAATTTTGTTTTCTCAGAGTTTCTGGACTTAGAAATTTGTCGTCCCCTTTTGTCGTTGATCTCGAGCTACGTTTTTGGGTGTCCTAGAGTTGGATTCTGCCTCTTCAAACCTTCTTAAAGCTTGTTCTATAGTACTATGATAAATTCCAAGGTCCCTGGTTGACGATGACTGTAGCCGCCATCCAACAGCGTTAATTGCAGAATAACTTCGAATTCGGACAAACATCAACCTCTATTCATTTTGTCAACTCAATTTATAGTTAATTTTTAGTAAAACACAAAAACATTAAATTAAATTTAAGTTATACATAAAAACTCGTTCAACCTTATCTATACTTTTTCCTTGCCAAAATAGATAACAACAAAATTCCAGTATAAATAAGAATTGATTCTAAATTTTTTAGCTTTGTTCGAGCAGACAATTTGCAACAGTTTGACGTACTGTTGTACTGCGCATGCGCCCAACTCTGATAGTTTCAAATTGGTTTAAAATTTTCATTGCTCGAACGCGTTAGTTACTTTTACCGGCGGTAGTTGTCTCATGTTGACGCCAGCTGTTTTCTGTTTTATTTCTCAGCTGTTTAGTGTTTTGACTGATGTCAGGTTGACACTAATTTGAAATCAGGATAGTTATTTTCTTTATTATACTACATGTTTTTAAACAATACGTTTATTGCAGACGTTGAAGATATTGATATACTAGACTCATCACTGCTTGATATATTTAAATCAGACATTTTAAAAATTACTTGTCATAAGAAATAACCTTATTAACGAATTATATTGTTATTATTCCGTAAAGTAGTTAATTAGTTTTAACTGGTGTAATCACTTGACAAATTGATAAATTCAGAAACATTCAATTCTGAAATTATTATTTGTTTATACACTGCATTGTTTTACATATTATTTAAAAAAATTTGACCATATACGTAGAACATATAAGTTATATTAAAAGAATATTAAAAAAAACTTGTAAAATATAACCTGTGAGTGTCACATGTTGGCCGAATTCTCACACTTTTTGGTCAACATGTGACGCTCACAGAGTAAATTTTACAAGTTTTTTTTTTCTTTAAATAATATTTAAAACAATGCATTGTACAAATAATAATTTCAAAATTGAATGTTTCCGAATTTATCAATTTGTCAAGCGATTACAACAGATAAATTATTTTATTCCCTGAAGTTACAAAATATGTAATGAAATATTGGAAATTTAAATAGAATTAACTAATTTATGGAATAACAACAATATAATTCTTTACAATCACCGTCGAGAAATCCGTTAAGAAGTTTTTCCATGCGATTTGACGTTAGAAATACTAGTGCGCATGTCACGGATTTGAAATTTGCAAACAATCCTCAAATTCTCCTGACTGTGTCAAACCGTCCCCAACGGTTTCGAACCGCTGCACGAACACCGAATTCTTAGTGTGAATTTGTGATTTACCGCTGCTCGAACGCCAAAATTCTTATGCGCATGCTTCTGACAGTTCGTGACAGTTTCTGACTGCTGCTCGAACAAAGCTATTATGTTCATGTGTCTAGAACTCCAAATGGTCCATTGCATTCTAAGAAAATTTCATACATAAGTCTTTTTCAAATAAATCGCGAAGATAGAAGTGGTGCGATAATTTTATCCAGGAGTTTATTTTATTAAGATAACACAATATTTGGGTATAAGTTCTGTATTATTTATTTTTTCAATAAATAATACAGAACTTATACCCAAATATTGTGTTATCTTATTAAAATGAGTTCTGAAAACATCTTTCAATTTATTTTATTACATCACATTTCATTAAAATGCCTCTGCAAAAATATATAAATATGAATAGCCGGTTTAGTGGTTTTGTGAAATGAGCATACATATTTCTCTTGTACATTTAACACCAATTGTCATTTGCAAAGTTGATATGGATTGTATTTTTTTTTATTGTCGGCGGCAGTGAATAGAGGTAGCATTAATGGTGTGCACTAAATTACTTCCACTGAGATCCATAATGAGCCGTAACTACGTGCAGCCACGTCTGAATCCTCGGAATTCGGGAGCGCTTCATTTACAAGAAAATAGAATTGCTTGTATTTTTATCTCTCACGTTCGCATTCAAATACAAATTATTTGAATGAAGTACAAGAATGAAGATGAAATAGGCCAGCCTGAAATTGTATAAACTAATTACATTCATATTACAACTAATAATAAGTAAAATATTTAAGGTGGATTTATGCAGCCTACCTTTTATTTTACCTTTTCTTTTTCTTTTACTTTACAAAAGTTAAAGGTGTGTTAATAAATGTACTACTTTATGTGCACACTTTTAATTTTGCTTTAAGAACTAAAGTTGACCAACTTAAGACCGTTAAAATAAAAGAATTTCATAACTGCGCATGTGCACCACTTCACATGACAAACGTCAGCGTGTGCTGTATTTATTTGTTTTTGTGAAGGTAAGATTGCAAAAATTAGAAAATGGGTAAAGTTACAAGTAATACAGCAGATGCACAAATTATTAAATTTGTTTCCATTTTTATAGGTTATATTTATATCTTTACATTTATGACAACTGACATGCCAGAAAAATCACATCTGCGCATGTGTAGCGAAGGCTTTAAAGTAGCTGCATAAAGTACCAAATTTAAAGTAAAAGCAAAAGCGGAAAAGAAAAAGTAAAATAAAAAATAAGCTGTATAAATCCACCTTTAAAAGAAGTGTTTTTATGTTATCTTGTACACAGTGCTACAACCTGATACAACGGAAAATTTCGGTCTGAATTATTATATTTAAAAAATAACTGCCTGCTATTATCATTTAGTTTTGTAGTACAGCCGGTGATACAAGAAAAAAATCAGTCTGAGGAATGTTAATTGCTAGAAGGATTTCTGTAAAGCGGCAATACGATTAGAAATATTTTATTATGACTTGTTAGACGTAATATATGAACCGCTGCAACCAAGAGTAGTAGATTTCACCGAAGCGACGTCCATGGTTTACTAGATAAGAACACGATTACACGGAATACTCTCCCTTATAGCATCAGTATTTTTTTTTTTTTCGTGTCAGCGACTGTAACTAGAGATGCATTCGAGCCGGGCCGGGCCGGGCTTTGAGGTTTGGATCGACTCGGCCCGAAAATAAAAATTACCGGCCCGACTCGAAGATCGACTCGACAAAAAAATTAGCTAGCCCGGTTTGAAAATTGACTCGAAATCGGACCGGGCTTCGGGCCGGGCCGGACCAAAGCTCGAAATTGGGTGCATCCGGCATTCCTAATGTTGATTTTTATGTTAAGGCGAAATGTTTAACTTTTTTCGTGTCAAACTTATAAAAAACCTCTACATTCTTATAAATTTCAACATTAGATAACATAAGTAATTAAAAAAGTGACCATTCTAGTGTAAGTTTGTTATAAAAATTACAGACCTACGAGTATTTAACACTTTGTTTACCAAAGAATTTAACAACTTTTTCACAAATCTTATATAAAAAAATATAATTTTAATTTACATAAGGATTTTTATCTAACTTTGTTTCTGCTCAAAAATGGGACAAGAAATCATTATGGTAGGAACAAAAATCACTTTTATTTAAGTATACGAGTAATAACAATAATAATAGCAACATCACAATATAATTATTATGCATAACCTTGAATTCTTCAAGTAAAATAATACATTTTTATTTATTAATATGTGAAGTGTGTTGCTATTAAATCATTTTGATCCTTTTTAACTTCATACATTTTCATTAAAATATTAAGGAAACTGTGCATTTGATTGAACTACAAGATTTTTCGGGCCGGTCCGAAAAGCTCGAATTTTCGGGCCGGGCCAAAATCAAAAGTCCGACTCGCCTCTACTTTTGAAAATGATTAGCCCGATTCGGCCCGATAAAAAATATCTTCGGCCCGGCTCGATGATCGACTCGAAATCGAGGCGGGCTTCGGGCCGGGCCGGGCCAAAGCTCGAAATCGAGTGCATCTCTAACTGTAACTATATCAGTATATGTAACATGGTATTCGAGTTAGAATTTTACATATGGTTTATTATTAACATAAATTTTTCAAATTTTCCAAATTGTAAAGTAACAAACCTTATAAAAATGTAAAAACAATTTTACATTCAATTTTTTTGAAGAACTTTGCATTTCACAATTTTTGCCGTAAAATGAACAGAATAGCAGGACATTGCATAATACTAAAATCACATGTTTAATCCCTATGTTTACTGATATCCGCTACTGCTTGGCAAACACTGTAATTTTGTATCATTTTCATGATTTTGCAGCTATTTTACTAAATAATACATTTATTGATTAAAAGCGTACATTATCCCACTGTTAATTATTTATATGTAATATGCGTTATGCTACTATTATTAATGAATTTTCTGTCGAACATTTGTAAAACAGTAAATATATACATATTTCATTAGTATATATTACGAAAGATAGGTTGCAATATTTCATTTTGATGGTACATTTGAAACGTGCGGTAAATGATATATATTAGCAACACGTGTACCAGTAATTCTTCACATTTAATTCGGAGACATGCGCTGCGTAGGGAGCCGGCAACATGCCTCGCATCGTACATGTAACAGGTTCCGATTCCCGCACCGCACCTAACAGCGCCCTTTTCTAAACATGTCTTGGGTACTTTTACTTATGTACATATGATGAAGCTATCACTGCGACAAATATCGAAAATCTGCTAACGGTTAAAACTTAACTATACATATAAAGATAAAAAATTTGTTGTGGCCAGCACAAGACCTTCCGTTAATTTGATGTATTTTTTACAAATCCCGTACCAGAAGTTTATTGGAAAAGATTCTATATATCCAGTAAAATTATAACACGAACATAATACAATTGTTTACAAATTCCATACAGAATGTTCCTTGGAAAATATTCTATAAATCCAATAAAATTATCACATGAATATACATTATGTATACTCATATATAAATACTCTAAAAATGCGTACGCTTACGTAACATTCTCTTTGCAATCAAATAATATTACTACCAAGTTTATATCTACATCCATTTTTGAATTATTGCCCCAAAAGTCAATGTAGGTACCCCACATTTAGATAAAAACTTCATAATTTTCAAAAATCTATTGTTTATGTACCTAGATACTTCTCAATGCGCTGATTCCAAATTTTGAAACCGCATGTCGATATCTCTTTCCGTTCTCGAGATATTTAAATTCAAACTTTTGCTCAAAACTGCCCATTTTTTGGTAATAACCCAAAAATGGGTCGAGATATGAATTTGGCGATAACACCATTCGATTCTACGGGCAAAATTACATAAGTACACCAATTTTCAGATTTTTTGAACACCTCATACAATCTCTAAAGCAAAATAATTGAAAATGGCCAAAAATCGCAAAAAATCTAAGGTATACCCCTTACAATTTTCTCAGATTTTGGCCATTTTCAGGGGTTTTCAAGCTTTTATTCATAAAAAACGAACCGGTTGGACAAAAATTATAAAAATTGCTATACTTATGTATATTTGTCCATAGAATCGAATGGTGATGTCGCCAAATTCATATCTCGGCCCATTTTTGGGTCAATACCCAAAAGTGGGCAGTTTTGACCAAAACTTTAAATCTAAATATCTCGAGAACGAAACGAGATATCGACATGCGGTTTCAAAATTTGGAATCAGCGCATTGAGAAGTATCTAGATACATACAAATTAGATTTTTGAAAATTTTGAAGTTTTTATCTAAATGTGGGGTATATTGACTTTTGGGGCAATAATTCAAAACTGGGTAGAGATATATTTGTATGATATTTTATTTATACGTCTCTTTTTCATATATTTATATTCACTACCTTTTTATTATTTTTCTTCAATATTACAAATATATTTATTACATTCGTTCAATATAACTAGAATTTATTTTTTTATTTAAGATTCCTCCCTCTTTTCGTTTTACTTATTCAGGTATGGTGCTAATAAGTGCAATTATTTTATTATAAAGTTTCAGGAAGTTTAATTTTATAATTATATTAAACTATTAATTGGTAAAAACTTGTAACAAAATTGGTAATAGTGGTGTTATAGTACAAAGTAAATTCATAAATGATAACTTCGTACGTTATAAATTTTAAATTAAATAATAAGCATGCATACTCATAATGCACAGATGTTGACTAATTATGTTTATTCAATAAATTTTGAGACATACGAGAGTTATACAGTATTTATTATCACTAATATATAAAACAAATTTATTTTTCACCGTGTACTTGAAGACACTTATTTCACCTATGTTCTAACATAGTAACACTCTTTTCGTAAAAAAAAAAAACTCTTTATCGCAGATTAAGTTCTGAACTGCTACCATAATAGCTTCGGTTTTAAAATTTCTTCCTCGTATACTTTCCTTTAGTTTGAGAAATAAATAAAAATCACTAGGCGTTAGGTCAGATGAATACGGTGGATGTAACATCAGTTTGAAACCAACATCGTGAATTGCGTTCATGGAAACAAGACTTGGTCCAGATGAGACAGAATTTTAAGCGAAAATTTTCCTTCTCTCTTTTCTGTAATGCAACCACGAATTTTAGCAATTAATTTTCTGTAATACTGATCAGTGATTGTGTGGCCACATTCTAGATAAGCAATCATAAAAAATTCCTCAGCATGTTAAAGTGTAGTAGCCATAATCTAACTGGCCCCCAAATTTGCGAGGTGGAGATGATCCTTGATGTCGCCATTCCATACTTTGAAATTTGACTCGTGATCGAAGTGGTAAATTCGCGTTTCATCACTTGTAACAAATCGGGCCAAAAAGCTGTTTGGGTTTTGATTAAACAACGCCAAACTATGGCTTCTGAGGAGGTGACTATCTCTCGCTTATGTTCGGACGTTAACATTCGGGATATCCATCTTGCTGATATCTTACAAAGCCTTGTAAATTATTAACTCTAGAATAATCAAATTTGGCACTTCGTTCGACAGATAACAATAAACAATTGTTGTTGTTATGAATATCTTTACACTGTTTAATGTACTTAACAACAATAAAAAATTTACCATATATGTCACACTTGGAAGCTATAAGCAAAGTGAACCACTTATTCATTTTATGTAACTTTAACATAGAATCTTCGGGTCACAGGGGCATTTATGTCACAGTCTACGGATGATGATGAATAAACATAATGTCAAATGAATATTTAGTGAAAAGGATATATGCGGGTAAACGTTGAATGAAAGTTAGTAATGTGAGATGGTAAGAGCATGAGAAATAAAATTATATCTCTGATTTATTCGGACTTTTTTGTTCAACCCTTTGGGTTCCATTTTTTTTCTTGTTTGTTAGGTTACCACCGGGACCAAAGCCATATTTATAGTAGCGGAGGCCCTGGGGCGATGAGAAAGAGGAGTCCCCCTTCCACAAAATAAACTGCTGATACCCACTAGTACGTACTTCTACTTATTTATGAGTTATGCCTCCCAAACTCAAATACACCTACTTTTGAAAAAAAAAAAAATTAATTCATTTCATAATTGTAGATCTGAATCGGTGATTCTAAATTTTCAAGCGGAAAATTAATATCTCTTTTAGTTGCAGTCAATAATAATTCAAGATATTTACATCTTATTACAATTGATTTTGCCGATACCAGTGGCATAATAAGCAACGTAGTCGAGTCACGATGCAAGGGTCCCGGGTTCGAATGCCGGATAAGGTATGGATGTTTGCGAGTGTCTCTTTCATCACCTCATCTCCATCAAATGCAATATTTCTACGCAAGAATTTTTACTCACCCTTATAAAATCAATAGTAACAAGATGTAAATATTTTGAAATACAATAAAAAATTATATTATTATAATATCATAACCAATTTTGATATAAAATGGCAAACATATGTTTTTCTTTTTGTTTAAATGCCATTAAAACGATATTGAATAAATTTAATAATGAATTTATGGTCCTAAAATATTACATGATTTACATGTCATTTAAAGTTATAATGTTAATCTCTTATGTACACCTTGAAATAAAACACCCTGTATATAATTGCTGCTTCTAAATGCGAAAAATTTATACTTATTTGATCGGAGTTCTAGTACATTAATGATCGATATTTTGTGAAATAAATTATGAGTAAATATGAATATTGTGTCCAGGTTATACAGGGAATTTATTTTAACATGCAACATATGGTCAATCATTTCCATGGTTACTCACTATTGTCAAAAAATGACAGCAATGTAATATTTGTCCATTTTAAAATGCAACATACAAAATTTGTAGTTTTATATTTTCAAAACAAATTTCCAATAAATTAGCCTACATACGATTAACAAAAAAATCAAAATATGAATGTTGCACATCTTAACAAACTTTAGCTTACAGAAGTTCATCTTTGACACCATTTGTGATGAGTTCTGGACGTATATCCTGTGCTGCAATTCTATTTATAATGTTGCATTTTAAAATGGACAAATATTACATTGCTGTCATTGTTTGAAAATAGTGAGTAACCATGGAAGTGATGAACCATAATGTTGCATTTTAAAATAAATTCTCTATATGTATTAGGTTAGGCTAAGTTTGGTTAGGTAAGAATATGTTAAATTATATTTTTATTATAAGTTACTGATCATTTAATTCCGTTAATTTATTTAAAATACTGATCCAATAATAAATATCAGCTCTTCTAAGGGTGGATTGTATGAAAGCGGGTTAACCCTCGAGGTTACGCTAACCCAGAGTTACGTACACAAACAGAGACTTACCAGCCTGTTTAATAGCTAACCTCGGGACAAAAAATATCTCTCCGATTTACACGGATTAACGAATAGCAAATTGCATATGGCCGACAGTTGTCATTTCACGCGTCATATTTAACACCATAGAGAAAAATAATAACAAATTTGTTAGTTAACTCGTGCAAATCGGTGACTTATGTTGTGACCCAAGGTTAGCTGTCAAACAGGCTGATAACCTTGGGTTAGCATAACTCGAGGGTTAACCCAATTTCATGCAATTCACCCTTATGTATAAGCTAAAAATTTGATGATTCAAAAAATGCCTGCAATGTTGAAAAAGCTCATTTTTATACACATTGTTGAATAACATGTACTTACATTAGTTGATAGCCTGATAAAAAGTACAGAGTGCTTTAGACACCCCCTTTTACCTTTACCGGAAACGTAAATGTATCTGGGGTTGCTCGATTTAGTTAAAAATGAGATGTTAGTACCAACATTGATGTAGTAGTAAATGTTGGGCGTGGCTGAGGATGCATAAAAGAAGAGTAACTGCCGTTTAAATGAGGTTTTTCAGTGCTGAGTGCGGATATATGAGAAAGATCGAGTAAGAAATGATTTGTTGTATGAAGAATGTAAAGTTTCAAAGAATGCTACTTAGAGAATGGAAGTTAGTCAATTAGAATGGTCCCGTCGTCTTAAGCAAACGTCAAGCTTCGTATTTAGCGTAAGAATTATGTGAGGGCGAGGGTTTGCGTTGGATGTCCTATACTTAAATAGATGGATGTGGTTAGGAAAGTTATTAGAGAGGGAAATTGCGAACATGAAGACTACAAATCCAATAGAAAATACATTTACCATAGCAATAAGCTATTTCTAAAATTCGTATGCACTTACCTATAAATGGTGATTACTATTGTAGAAAACAGCAACCGGTTAACAATGATTACTAACTGTGGTTAACCGGCTAGCCGTGGTTAACTGGATCACCAAGGACAACCGGCTTAGCGCAATTTACAGATTTAACCGTGAATTCTGGCTAACATAGTAAATCAGCTAATCGGTTAAGCCAGAAAACAACAAATAACAGTAAATATACTTTTAGTTAAAAGTATATTTGGTATTTCAAAAATCAGTATACTGACTAAATATAAGCTGACTACAACCGTATAGCTAACTGCCCTGTTATTTACAATAATCGGCTAACCAATTTATCGAAATAACTGATCAGACCAAATAACTTATCAATCGATTTTCTTTATTTTGTGAATCGAAGTAAACAGTTAACCAGATCATTGGAAAATCGCATATCCGAGATTTTTTAACGGTATTAGTAAACACAAGAATTCGTGACAAACGTTTATAATGAGAAAACAGTTTTTTTTTTTTCAGAAAACAACAAATAACAGTAAATATACTTTTAGTTAAAAGTTTATTTGGTATTTCAAAAATCAGTATACTGACTAAATACAAGCTGACTACAACCGTATAGCTAACTATCCTGTTATTTACAATAATCGGCTAACCAATTTATCGAAATAACTGATCAGACCAAATAACTTATCAATCGATTTTCTTTATTTTGTGAATCGAAGTAAACAGTTATCCAGATCATTGGAAAATCGCATAACCGAGAATTTTTGACGGTACTAGTAAACACAAGAATTCGTGATAAACGTTTGTAATGAAAAATCAGTTTTTTCCAAAAATTATCTGTTGCGTAAAATTTTATAGGGTGATTTATACATAAAATTTTAGGTCATAAAATTCTGAATTTTTTATTTTACTCTTCTATTAACCAATTAATCTGAATTTAAAGATTTGTAGACATGGTCTAGTGTGTGTTATTTCAAAAAATGAGCATCTTACTGTAAAATACCATTATTGGAATATTCTTTTGTTTTATTAATTGATTAACAGATTGCATCAAGAGGGCTAATAAAGACACAGCTCTATGACAGATGCTGATGGATACAGACCGTCTAAAGTTGCAATGTGATCTTTGGATTAGGATCATCACTGTATATACTCCCTGAATTATTTTTTTGCAATAATCTCTAAAACTAATATATTTTAACCAAGTTTTTAAATTAAATCGAAAATGTATGCTTTTAGGGATAACGAAGTAGGTACAGTGTGAACACTGAAAACCGTGACATAGGCATTTAATATGGAAAAACAGTTTTTTTTTTCAAATATCATCTCTCCCGTAAGACTATACTGAAAGTTCATTTGGCATCACACAGTATCTAAATCCTCTTAATTTAATGGCTTATTATTGAAATATTTACAAAAATATAATGCTATTTGACAGTTATTACTTATAATTCATAAAAACAGTAATCTTGGACACGCATTCAGTATTTATTATTTTGTAAAACGTATTATTAAATAAATTACAAAATTTGTTTGGTAAATCAAGTATTAGGCTTCTGATATAATTAATTTTTGATATGTTCTTGAAGAACATTTTACTGAACCAAAAATTGAGTACTAGGGTAATTTGCTGATGAAGTTGAATGAAGCCAAACTAAAGTATTGTATATATAAAAAATGTAACAGAATAATCGGGAAATTGGTGCAGATGATATGGAAGCATGCCAACGTTTTTGTGAATTAATGTTCAACAAAATTAATAATAATAGAATTTTTTTAAAATGATATTCACTGACAAATATGCGAACAATTTAAAAGATAAACCAGGCGGGAATTGATCTCGTATATCATAATGAAAAGAAAATCTGTAACATAATGATAATCTGTATCATAATGAAAAGAAAATCTGCATCATAATAATAATCTGTGTCATAATAAAAATCTAAATCATACTGACTGTCATTGAAATACAGATGACACATACTTAAGTATATTAAAGCATAGGAGTAGAAAAATATACATATATTACAAATGAGTTATGTTTTCATTATAAAGCATTATTACAGTTCATTATGTACATCAACCGTATTGTTGTAACTAATTAAACTGCTACCGAAAGCTTAATTGAATTAAATGTAAGCTTTTATCTATTACGGAAGTTACTCATGTATACACTTTTTGTAAATAAATATTTCGCAGAAACATAGTTCTGAGAAAGTTTAGTGTAGACAAAATTAACTACAAATTGTTAGAACAACTTGCTATCATAATAAATGACACGTGCTACCAATGATATAAAGGTCGTCCCGCAGTAACACATTCAGACGAATATAATAATGTAATGATTTTATTAAAAAATATTGATTTATTTTTGAACTATGAACAGTATTCAAATTACTACATAAACTTGCATTTTTAATGGAACCCATATTTAGAAATAATACCGTTAGATTGAGAATTTCATCAATTTCATAAATTTGTACATACATAATTATAGTTAGTATTCACATGCAAATTATGGAAGATAAAACCCCAAATAATTGCAAACCAAAATTCCATGTTATTTCATACTTCACATTTTGTAAACTGCAAAATCGAATTTTAAATTTTATGTATCTTGCTCATTTGTACTAATAACCATGAAATTGACACAAAATTACAAATAAATGCATAGTGTTTGAACTGTCAAAATAATGCCATTTATTTGTAGGTTTTCTTCTTGATAAAAACATTCTATTTATAAACGAAAACACAAGTAATAATATAATCATTAAGAAGTCTCGTTTTATATCATAATTCAAATATATTAATATCCAACCTAATCAACTAATTTTTCTGAAATTTCAAACATTATGCATTTATTTGTAATTTCGTGTCAATTCAACGGGTAACACTACAAATGAGCAAGATTTATAACATTTCAATTCGATTTTACAGTGTACAAAATGTGTAAAGTAAAATCTGATTAGTGATTTTAGGTGTATTATCTACAACATTTATTTAACACATTTTTGTCTAAAATTAATAGGTGGCTAACTATAGTAAAATAAAAAAATTAACATTTTATTCCGTATATAACGGATTTCAAGTAGACACCCGATATAGTAATTTATGCATTTTTCGGAAAATAAATAGTTACATTTTTAAAATGGTCTACTATTGGGTAAGCTTCGCCTTAATTTAATCGACTGCCCGACTCTTAAGCTTAAGATAACCGAGGTAACAATTGTGTTTTCAATGTTTTCACAAAAAAATATTTATTTTATAGAATAAGTAAAAAGAGTATTAATAAACTATAAATAACTAAGAAAGTATTTGTGAAAAATTCATGGATCTCTCTGGGAATTGAACCCAGGGCCCCTCTGGTAGGTTCCCAGTGAAGCGGTTGCGGTTAATAAATATATAGAAATATTGCTTTTAATCGTTATCAAGTACATTAGTTTAGAGTGGTAATACGCAATTTTTATTTTTATTTATTTTTCTTCTGTCCACCTTAAAATTGGTACAGATCGACTAGATTTCAAAAATATATTAGTTTCAAATGATTTTCATATCCCATAAAGTCAACATTTACTTTTTACATTAATTGGAGTTTTTTATAAGTAAGTTTTTGAAGAGTGTTTTTTGGGTTGAGGAAAATTAGACCAGCCCTGATATAAAATGCAATAATATTGTCGGAATCATTATAATTAATTAGTTATGTAGAATGTTCTTAATGTGAATAAAAATAAAAACATGTAGCTTTTCTTTACCATTTATTATTTACAAAACATAAAGTACATTTCGATTGCTATTTAGTTACAGCTAATCTCCAATATACCGCTCTAATTACTGATAACTTTTAAGATATAAATATTAGATACCTGTGTACTGTTAATGTAAGAATTCTTTTTTTACTGATTATGATGATGATTGCATGTATATTTTGTTGTGTAAATGTGTTTACCATTCCCGTCTCTTAATTTACATATTAGTTATTTGTTGTAGAAGTTTACTACGTGCTGTAAATTGTATTTGTGCTGTGTTAGAAGGGTTGTTTCCGTAAAAATTGGTTTGTAAAAGGGGTTGACAGCCTGTCATTTGACATCCCTGGTTAAATCCCAATAAAGTAGAGTTTTCACCAGTTGATAGTATACACAGATAGGTATCTGTCGCCGTAAAGCTTATCTAAATTTGTTCCCAACAAAACACCCATACTCAGTCTTTCAACAGGATGAAATAGATATCAGCGCATTTATTGTAATTTTGCTCTATAACGCTGTAAACACTAAAATACAGAGCTGTGTAATTATAGATGTAGATTAGATACCACTAAAATCGACCTGCGCATCAGGTGCCACGGATCGAATAAGATTGTGCCTTTTCTAATAGTTGGGTTCAGATCGAAGTTTTTCACGGTGACAGTCCAATTGGAACCGGAGATAAATGGAGATGAAACAGTTTTTTTTATATCCACACATAAACATCTATATCCCAACTGGAACTCGGAT
Organism: Ophonus ardosiacus; assembly: GCA_943142095.1. NCBI lineage: Eukaryota > Metazoa > Arthropoda > Insecta > Coleoptera > Carabidae > Ophonus > Ophonus ardosiacus. The sequence goes on along the minus strand of OW964833.1, from coordinate 41,215,043 downwards.
TCTTGCGGAACGTTCAATATTTGCTGTAGCGTACTTGGCGTCTCATATCCGTACGTAAGAACTTTTCGTGGAAAGAATATACATACTCCATTTATTTATTTTCTATTTAGTATATAACAGAAGATAGCATCTGTATTGGGCTTCCAAATTATCAAAAGATGGCGCCGAATCGGGCTAATCATTTGCAAGAGTTGAGGCGAGTCGGACTTTTGATTTTGGCCCGACCCGAAAATTCAAGCTTTTTGGGCCGACCCGAAAAATCTTATAGTTCAATCAAATGCACAGTTTCCTTAATATTTTAATGAAAATGGATGAAGTTGAAAAGGGTCAAAATGATTTAATAACAACATACTTCACATCTTAATAATAAAAATATTATTTTACTTCAAAAATTCAAGGTTATTCATTAAAGCATAATAATGCTATTGTCATGTTGTTATCATTACTATTGTTACTGTTCGTATACTTTAATGAAAGTGATTTTTATTTCTACTATAATGATTTCTTGTCTTATTTTTGAGTAGAAATAAAGTTAGTTAAAAAAATCCTTATGTAAATGATATCTTTTTGTATAAGATTTGTGAAACAGTTTAAATTTTCAAGCGCCTTTGGGAAACAAAGTGTTTTTTATAACAAACTTACACTAGAAGTGTCTCTTTTTTAACAACTTATGTTAACTAATGTCGAAAGTTATAAGGATGTAGAGGTTTTTTATAAATTTGGCACGAAAAAAGTTAAACATTTCTCCTCACATAAAAATCAAAATTAGGAATGTCGGATGCACCCATTTTCGAGCTTTGGCCCGACCCGGCCCGAAGCCCGGCCCGATTTCTTGTCAATTTTTGGGCCGAGCCAGCTAATTTTTTATCGAGTCGATCTTCGAATCGGGCGCGCAATTTTTATTTTCGGGCTGAGTCGATCCAAAACTCAAAGCCCGGTCCGGCCCGGCCGAATGCATCTCTATTTCTGATGGTTTAATAGTGGGGGTGTAATTTTCAGGTTATGTCGTTATGTTCACAAGTTTGTTGACGTTTTAGCCGGTAGTCAGTGAAGAAAAGTCGTGAATTATGAATGTTGTAGAAATTATTTCATTGCCATTATCTCATATTTTTTTTAATGTTTTTAATTATTAATAGAGTTTCTAAATTGTCACTACTCGAATTAGTAGAATTTTCTTCATTGGAAAATGAATCCGAATTGGAACAATTTAGTAATTTTCTCAATAAAAAGCCCTTCATAACTTCTCTAGTGACAGCGACAATTCTTACCTTAACCTACAATATGTATAACTTCCAACACCCTTTCACCAAGTAGTTCCTATTTTCACCATCTATCTGTTCCATCATATATCCATCAGTGACGTCTTATCAAATTGCAATGAATTTCACCGAAGAATTTGTCGATTATTAAAAGAACTTGCCTAATATTGTCACCAAAGTTAGAATAATTGTGAAAGCCGATAGTCCTCTTCATAAACATTAACTTTTGCTTTTACCGTCAATTACATTAATTTTTTGCTATGTAAGTTCTAATGTCAAATCAGCTAGAGTACTAAACCAAATAGGTAAAAATTATTCCGCCAAATCTCATGGCGCTTAGTGTCAGTTGTCAATACTGAGAAAAATATTCTGCGAACTTTACGGTTGAATATGGAGAAGTTTTTTAGAAGTTTTCCCCTATAACACGTTAACATAAGCCAACAGTTTTTGAGCTCAAGTTCGCAGTTAAATTTTAAATAACATATTTCAGTGTTAAAATCATTTCTGTGTCCTGCACTATCTCCCTTAAGTGCTTAGATATGTCTGCCGTGTAATCGTGTCATATAAATATTTCATAAATATTGGAATTCAGCTTATTTTATTCTTTTGCCTTTATTCTATATATAGTTTTACAAACTGCAAGAAAATCTACAACAGATTTTATTTAAGAGGCTCATAGAAAAATAGTAAGCGCCAGAATATAGTTACAGAAAACAGTGAGTACAGTTAAACTTTAAAGCCCGGCATTTTAATTAATGGTGCAACGAAAAATTTTTGCATGGAAAAATTGATATATGTGTAATATTTAAAACTTATGCAATAATATCGATGTCATATTTTTTGTTAACTGGTAGTTAATCCATAACTGCCTACGATCCACAAATAGGGATCAAGTAATTTTTGTTTATAAATATTTAAAAAAAACTATATTAATTTTTTTCTCATATTTCCGCATGTTTTTAGGTCACGCATTTACTGTTTATTTGTTTATATTCTCTTGTTATTAACATTTATTTTCAACGGAATCGTAATAATTTATTAAAACTAAATTGTCTTTTTTAATTAATACCGTCATTATTAATATTTTTATTGTAATCATTTTATGTTTTTCGCATTCCTCTATGTTTCTAATATAATTTCATGTTCTTACTTGTTTACAAAATATTTATATACATAATTGAATATTATGTAAATAATTACCGATCTCCATATGGGGATCGCGGGCAATATAGTTGCAAGTGAATAACATTATTTCTCGCTGCGTAAACATGTTTGTACAAGTTATTCGAAACAATGCACATAGTAACCTACGGGAAAATTATACCATATATCATTTACATATTTCACATACATGGTGTTAAAAAAAAAGGTTAAAAACTTTAAAGGGGTACAGTATGTTCATTTTATTTTGTCCACTATTATTGCTGTCTCAAGAACTATGAGAGCTACGATGTCGGTTAAATTAGCAGACAATTTCTATTTTACTAGAGTGTTTTAAAAAGCGTAAATTATTTTTTCAACCAGTGGTTGCCTTTGTGTTGAGACTAACTTTGTTCTTTTTAATGGTGCCATATATTTTTATTTGCTTATTCTTTAGAGAATTTAATTCTGAATTCAATGATATCATTTTTTTATAACTATTTTTTGAGAAAAATGCATACAAAGTTTGTATTAATTTCATTTAAATTCAATTATTATAAGAGTGCCAATGAATGAAATAAATGAATTCATGTTCTTATACATCGATTTGTGTAAAATTATAGTAAAATTATTTTTAAAAAATTGGGCGTTAATCGATTAATAGACAGTTTAAGCAGAAGTGAAAATACTACTAAACATTATTCCTACAGAGTGTGATTGTAAAATCTGTCTTTTTTTTAAACGCTTATTAATATTATAAAACGCATCCAAATTTTAAAACCTTCATTGTCTTAGTCATGTTTTAAAATATGTCTAGTCATTTTATAAAACAACGAACAGCTAAATTAACTTGCATATTTCTGTAAGTAATAACAACATAACTAAATCTAATGCACCAAACTTACGCTTGGAAAAATCGGGCCGAGTTTTGAGTCTTAGGTTAGGTTAAGTTGTATTTAGAGATATTGCGAAAAGGCTGAATATTTATATTACACTATGGTCGTTGTTTTATAAAACTTCTAGCAAAGGGGGTCCCGTGGCCGTGTGCCTGATTGTCTGGTCGCGAACCTGGGGAACCGGTTCGATCCCGACCGCCGCCAAATATTTAGAATTTTAAGTGGCACAAAAGTGACTCCTGTGGTGCACTCTCCACGCCAGAAATGAGTGCCTCGTAAGCTCCCGTACGGTACAAATATGTCATTATCATTACCGATATCTGCGATAAAGCGTGATGATATATTTATTTTATTTATTTCTAGCATAGTAGCAATATTTTAAAATAAAATAACGCTAAGTCAATGAAGATTTGACGATCTGGTCGCTTTTTATAAAATAACTAGGTGTTTTATAATATGGCTTCGACGTTAGAAGACTTTTTTCCAGAGAGACTATATTTTTCTCTAAATAAATATGAACCATACATATCGTTTCCCACATTTATATATTTTTATAGAAAAAATGTACTTTTACCATTTTTCCACTGAGCCAATCATTTATCATGAAATATGAAAGAAAATAGTTAAAAATCAATACGAAACATAATCCTGAAACATTTTACTAGTTTCTGTTTGAAATATTAGGTTGTATTTAATCAAACCCCAAAGTTATATTGATTTGGTCTCCCAATATTTGTTATACGCCACCCAAACTAATATTCAGGCATCTAAATTATAAACCCAAATTATTCATAATCTCTCGATAACCAGTTTATAAATTTAAATAAAAATATTCCAGTTTCAACATTTGAGCTTAAAAAAAACTTCATTCCCAATAATGAAGACATTTTTCAAATGCAAAATTCAGACCGTTATACTCATTTTAAGTAAATATAAATAGATCAATTATTATTTTTGGTATTTATTTATTATTTCAGGCCATCAGAATATATTTTTGCTGGCGCAAAATATATATATTTTTAGTGCTTAATAAATATACAGTGTGTCCCATTTAGAAGTGCCACCATTGGGATCTCGAGAACTATAAGAGATACGATGTCGGTTAAATGGAACTTTTTGTGCGCCTTTGAGAGGTCAACTCAGACGTGCTTTTGTTTTTCCAAAATTTCACTAGATAATTACGAAAAACTAAATATTGTTGATTTTTTCTATTTCAAATAACTTCTAAACTATTAGTAATTGAGAAAAACGTTTCAAATATAAAAGATAGATATTTTTATTAACTAACCAGTGGTGTACAAAATAAATTTTTATATTCGTAAATTTTCGAGATATAACACAAACTTATATTTTTTTAAATGGAACCCATATCTGATTTTAGTCTCAAAAAAATCAATATTTTTTTCTATTTTCAACGATGTAAGGGTTTTTATATTTTATATTTGTTTTGCTCTTAAAATTTATTTTTTTCTCTTTATTTTCCTGAATTTTCTTATTGTTTCCCAAAAAACATTATTAGTTTTATTAATTATATTGTATTTGATCGAAATAATTTGTTTTATGACTTTATTACTTAATATTTTTATTCCAGACTCATAATTACAAATTACACTATAATGTGCCAAGGGCGACCTGATACAAAATATTGTAAAAATTAATTTGATACAAGTTTTGAGCAAAATTTTCTAACGAAATAAATTATTTAAATTCAAGGAGTATTTCTAAATAGAAACCTACCAATATTTTCAAAATAATTGTAAATTTAATACAAAATAAGGAAAAAATAATAATTTTGAAGGCAAAACAAATATAAAATATAATAACCCTTACATCGTTAAAAAGAGTAAAAAATAGTGATTTTTTTGAGAGTAAAATCAGATATGGGTTCCATTTAAAAAATATAAGTTTGTGCTATATCTCTCTAAAAATTTACGGATATAAAAATTTATTTCGTACGCCTTTGATTATTAATAAAATATCTATCTTTTATATTTGAAACGTTTTTTTCAAATACTATTAGTTTAGAAGTTATTTGAAATAGAAAAAATCAACAATATTCAGTTTTTCGTCATTATCTAGTGCCCTATGAGAAATTTTGGAAAAACAAAAGCACATCTGATATGTCCTCCCAAAGGCGCACAAAAAGTTTCATTTAACCGACAGCGTATCTCTTATAGTTCTCGAGATCCCAATGGTGGCACCTGTAAATGGGACACACTGTATTTCTGGTAACACTAACATAATGCTTATTTACTATTTTTGGTATTCAATTAATATTTTGGTAACAAAGTGTCTGAAAAAGTTGGTGGTCAAAAATTATTTTGGTGCTGATTTAAAATTTCGGATGCGGTCAACTGGACAAAGGTGGCTAAGTCAACTGGGCGATGATCTTATGGGACGCCGGACATTTTTGAAGATAAAGTAAAAATGTGTAAAATTACAAAATTAAGCATTAGGTTAGGTCCTGTTAAGGTATATTTACAAAAACCACTGCATGATATTTAACTATATTCCTTGGTGCAAAAAAAAAATCGCCAAATTGTGTGCCTATTAGAGGGCAAAATTTATAAGTTTTAGTTGCCCACTTGTTCATCGCTTATGACTACAGCCCAGTTGACCGCTGCCTAATGTGACTCGCCCAATTTAAAATGTTGTCAATAATATTCTGCATTATTATACTTTTATAAATTTGTTTTCTATTTTCGTGTTAATTATATAAACTATTTATCAATAATTGAATAGATAATTAATTACAAAATTTGAACATTTGTACATCCATTTCTACAAAGTTTGGTTGATTTAGATACTGTTAAATATACGTTCCTATGATTATTATAATAATTATACTCGTACTTCTAATAAATAACAATTGCAAATTCATTTTGTTCAACGTTTCATCAAGTATTTTGTATAATAATATTTATACTAGATTTTGCATTGTCAGTTACAATTAAAATATGATAAATAGATTATAATATTTCATGGAACTAAATTATAGAAATGATTTTATTACATTAAGCAGATAAATTATATAATAAACAGTAAAATGAACAGTGTTTGTTTTTGGCGTACTATTACATTACATATTCAATTAAATATGTGCACAGTAGATACATACTGATGATGTATTATTAGTTGCCCAGAGTAAATATAAACTACTTTTTATCAAATTCATTATATTCAGTTTTGTTCATAATTATTCTCTCATTTATAAATGGTGCGAGGTTTATAGTTTTTTTACATTTTTAATTTTAATTGTTGTTTTTAACGACTTTTATTTCAGTTATGATATTTCTGTTGAAAATAAAACAAATACGAGGGGAATTCAAATAATAACCTAGCTGGCTATGAAACAAAAGACGGAAGGTTTGTATAAATTTTTTATTTTTTATATAACCTCCTTTATCTCAACACAATTAAGCCATTTCTTCTCGAACTGGTTGTTGTTGCTTTGTTATTGTTGTTTTTGATATGGCTATGGATTTCGTCAGTGGGTAACAACAACTCTTGATGATATACCGGATGTGCGCGGAAACAGAATATAGGAGTTTAACATGGGATTTGAAAAAAATATGGATATTGGCTCTTCTGTAACTTTTTGAGCAAAACCACAGATTACATTTATACAGAAGCGACATTCCAAGCCGGCACCATTGTTGTTGCGATTTTACGTTTATGACCTTGAACTTTAAATTTGTTGGCAAATTTACGCGCAAAATATAAATTGTTTTAAATTGTAAAAGAAAAATTAGAACATAAAAGTACTAAACTTTTAATTTTATTAACGATTTAAAAATAAATCAGATAAAATAATCACATAATTATATTTTTATTAAACAAATACCTGAATTTTACAAATTTGTTACAATGCAGAATTTTCTATATCTTTGATGTGGGAAACAAACGTCAGACTCGATGAATATGTCCCATATATCCTTCTCCATCAATTCTTCTCTTCCACAGGCCTTGAGCCACATTTTACACCTATATTTATTAAATGAATATACAATTTACATGATATGGTAGTCGTTTTAATACATAACTTACATGTCTGGATCTTTCGGAAACGAAAAAAACTTACATTTCCCTTTCTCCATTTTTTAAATCTATTTATACAGTCTTTATATGAACAAACAAGTCCTCCCGATTCTACTTTCTGCATTTTATCCATTTAATTAGAAACTAGCACCACTTCTAAAATTCACAAACAGTTCACAAAATGACATATGTCAAAAGTGAGAAGACGTGTTTGGTTTGCTTGAATTAGCCATAACACTAAAATACATGGGCGTGACAATCTGCGACAACAGCTCTTTCAGAATACGTGAAATATAATGTTTTTCCTTATGATAATGATTTTTCCTATCGTTTGTTGAAAAAATAACATATTTGTTTTTATTAGAAATCAATTTGTGTTTCTCAATATACTTTTATTATTGAAAAGAAAAAGAATCGTAAGATACGAAGATATGCCGAAACAATCCGATTTTATCCGATTAGCCCTTTAAATTTGTTGGCATACTCTTTCTCTCTCTAATTTTCGTTTCTCTCTCTGACTGTCGCTTCTGTATAGATGTTTATTCTGTGGCAAAACTACAAGAATAATACTTTGAAATAAAATTTTGCACTAAATAATTAAGGGTCAAATGTCAACTGTCAACTGCCACTCCGCTTTTTTTGGTAGTGTAATGTGAAATCCAGGAGTAACAAAAAAATGAGTATCGTTATTCGAGCTTAATAAAATGTCCTAAAATAGTACAAATCAAAATCTGGAATCATTTTATGCTTAAAATTTTTCAAAAACAAAAAAACTGCAATTTTTACATATTTGTCTGTATCTAGTGACCTATGCATTTCTTCTGAATAAACAATACATTGCTAAAATGACATCCTCATCCTAATATAGGACAACTTTTGTCTAATTAACCGACTTCGTAGCTCTTATAGTTAAAAATTCGTGTCCGATTTTTTTTTCTCCAACAGTGTATTATCATTCATCTTTTCAATAAACTTTTACTATATTTGATTACGGCGGAATAGCCTATTGTAACACATTCATAGGCCAGAGAAGAAGTCAAAATAAGTCGAAAAGTTTTATACAATACACCGGTGTTAACCAGAACCATGTCAACGACTTGGTACGTACTTCAGGGTTATTAACAAAATCAGTATGTTGGCAACACTGATTTTGATAATAATAATCCTGAAGTATGTGCCAAGTCGTTGACATAATTCTAGTTGAGGCCGGTGTTACAACCACGTTCGTGTTACCAGCCCATGTGTTTTTGAAAATGAATTGTTTCGGAGACATGACAGGTTTTATATAAATTTAATTGTTATGTAAATGTCAAGAAAATAATAGGATCTTTTCTTTTACAATTCTAGGAAAGGTGGATTTAATCACATAAGTCAAAAGATGATATTTATTTGTTATTATTGCAACATGTCCGTCTTTCAAAAACTCACAATCAGACTGACGCACATAAGTCAACTTTGCCTGTTTACCGACAAAAAAAAACACACGTTCTTTTTTATTCTCAACTTATGTTACATTCTATTGGCAACTGACTTTAAGCGATACGCTAACTAGTGGCGAAAATTCGAACTCTACGAGTTGAGATAGATTTGGCGCGCTCTGTATATAAAACATTGTCGTATCTGAAAAAATTAATATTATTTAATTATTTCTTGCTTTCTATTATAATAATTTGTGAAATTTGCCATCGTAGATCTGTTTTGCAGATAGCGTATTGTATGTATAATAATTAACTAATTGTAATAATTATTATATACAAATAATTGCATTATAACCTTTAAAATAAGTTTGTTTTCGAAGTTTCGTTAATTTTTGCATAATTGTTTTTTATATTAAAATGAGTAATATTTATTGTTCTGTACCCCAATCCAAGTCGTTATTTAAAAAAACAGAATATGTAAGTTACCATTCTTTCTCTCAAAAAAAAAATAAAGATTATGTTATCATCGAGAACAAAATTGGAGATAAAGAGAAAATTGACCGGCGAAAAACCTGGATAATAAAATTAAAAATAGGGTAACCAGTTTCTTAATTTATGAAGGTCTTTACGTTTGGCTGATAGTGATTATTTTACCAGAGGTATGTACGAGTATACTGCAAGAGGAAAAGTTTTATTTGCAATTTATGTTAATACAAATAAACGAAAATGTTTAAAAAAAACTGCTGTACTTTCCAAAAATTTGCCCACTTTGCATGAAGACAAACCTTCCACTAGCAGTAGACGAAATTCTCGCTTATTTGCAAGAAATTATAGAAAAAATAAAACTAATATTTATCATGTTGAAAATGTATTGCATTCTTAAGCAGAGTTTGTTGCTGCCAAAGCTTTATTAGTTTAAAAATCACGAAGAAAATACAAAAACACTCCTACAAAGATTATAGTTATCATATAGTTATCTCAACTCCGTGAGTTCAAGTAAATTCCGCTTTGGCGCTGCGAACTTAAAGTCAGTTGCCAATAGACGTATTAAAGCACACCATTTGACTTATGTATGTGAAAAAGAATACCACTAGTTTGGTTACCAAGCATTACATGCCGTTATCTTATCAAGGTACATAATACACAAATGCATTATACCAATATTTCTGTGTAATTAAATTTTTAGTTCGTCCTTTAAAACATACAATTTTGAATTACGTGCTTCGGTCCGCCCAGCCTAACATTGTTTGTTTAAATATAAATTTGTCATGAATGTTTACACGAATGCAGAAATAGCAGACATGCATTTTATTGGAATCTAATTATGTCGCTGTTGGCACTTTGCTCTCCATTTCCACCCAACAACTATACGAAATATTACAAATAAATTCATGGCTTTCGGTATTTCCATGATAATTAAATTTATATAAAACCTGTCATATATCCGATACAGTTAATTTTTGGACACATATTGTACAAAATTTTTCGGCTAATTTTGACATCTGTATGTCTTTTAAATGTGATGTAGGTACTTGTTTTAACACCCTGCACCCAGCACAAGACACTTAAGAAATAAAGTGATAGAACTTTTAATTTTTGTAGTAATGCTCTAACAGTTACAGGTGAGCCAATATCTGCACTTATTTAAAATCCCTTGTTAAACTCCTTTACTTCGCGTTTAGGTGTAATTTTTCATATCTGGTATTTGAATTTGTGAAACAAACACGAACATATTGCGTCTTCTCAAATGCACAGCTGTTAACACTTAACTTTATAATGCGGAAATGTTGTAAATTTCTTGATATCGTTACTTCCGACATGTAAATATGTGATATATTGCATGAAAGCCCCGGCATAATATATTATCACACATTGAATATTACATCGTATAGTTTTATTCGAACGTAAACTTAGAATAGTTACAATAAAATTTTGATATAATAGGAGCATATTTAATTATTTAAGGAGTCTCATTCCGACCAGTGTAGGAAATGGAATAACACATTAGTTTTCGTTTAATACACTTGCGCGTTAAACAGCATTGCTCATAAAAACATGATCTTCACATCACCTATTATTAAGAAATAAAATTAAAGGTATGTACAAAAGAAAGCTATTAGCACTTAAAGTGTCTAATAAAATTCTTCATAAATTTGCTTAAGTTTTTTTGTGCTGTGTTCTTTTACTTTTTTGATTTTATTCTAAGTTTTATTCTACTATTATTGGACCTGTCGTATAGTGTAATTCAATTTAATAAATGGATACAGTATCTTTAACAAAGAAATAATAAGAAATACGAAAAATTTATTAAAATATTTTTAATATTATTTTAATTCATTTTTCAGCCCGTTATTTCTGCGTGCTATAGAAAGTCCTTGAAAGCTGTGACGTAGAGATCCCTACATAAAAAGAGATAGAAAACCAGAAAGATATCTTGTGATTTGAGTCATATGATCAGCAGCTCAGCTGGTACAGATCGATTATTATGTCCGTAATACATCAATGTTTTGTACCTTGTTGTGATAATACTGAGGTTGCAATTTGATACAACTTCAAGCAAAATGCGGCCAAGCCAAAATTAAATGTTGGTAGAAGTAAAAACAAAAATACAATAAATAATAATACCTATAAATTAAAAAAATAATTGTGATAAACATTTTGTCATAATTTATTAAATTGTGAGATAAATAAATATAAATAAATATATCATCTCGGCATATTACCCATTTCTGCACATTCTGCTTGATCGCAGATGTCGGTAATGGTGATGACATATTTGTACCGTACGGGCGCTTACCAGGCGTCACCTCACGGGCACTCATTGCTGGCGTGGAAAGTGCACCACAGGGGTCACTTTTATGCCATTAAAAATTCGAAATATTTGGCGTCGGTCGGGATGGAACCCTGTTCCCCAGGTTCTCGGCCAGACACTCTGGCACGCGGCCACGGGACCCCATAAAATTGTGAGATTAGTTAATTATATTATAATAATATATTGTGATTAACTGCATTTGCATTCATTCATGGTTTGTTTAAAGTATATTAAGAAGAAAATAATGAATTTTTAAACCTGAGTCAATTTTTCTGAATACGGAAAAAAATGGTTTTTACTTTCTTACCAAATTTTGAACTATGACGTGATTGATCAGTTTTGAAGGCCTCTAGTTTTTGTAGAAAGCATGTTAAACAAAAATTATTGTCTGATTTACTATCTTTTTCAGTTTTACCATGGGTTAAGCTTTGTACACTTACTTACATAGCAATTGGAAATTTGTTTATATAGATTTTATTCAGAAGAGTGTAGAGACGTTAATTTATATTTATTTATTAAAAAATATTTGCTGTTAAGGATTCTACATATTTGTAAATTGGAACTGAATATGCTCAGTTATTATGATCGTGAGTTATTTTTTATTTTGTTCATGTTTGTTTCCTTGTTATCTAATTTGTCCAATTTTGATAATATCAATTTTAGATTATTTTGTTCACTGTTCTAGCACATGTTGGAAATGAGGTTATGTTTTAAGTTCCGGTATTATTACTAACAATTCTTTTAGATTTAGTCTACATATACCAGAAAAAAACACTTGCACATACAAACTCTTCACACTAAGCTTTAAAAAAAACTAGTATTTTATAGCTTATAAAGCGCAATAAAAAAAAAATTCTGTTTGACTACAGTGTTACCAATCTCCCCTTAGTTATTAGTTTAACAACTCTGGAAGTTTATATGTCACCAGAAATTAATTTGAAAGAATTCCAAAAAATTGGTTGGAAGCTTTTAAGAAGTGGAAAGAAATAATGTTGAATGCTATTATTGTTGAAGGGAACTACTTTGATCATATTTAAAATAAAATTCTAAAACATGTGAACCATGTGCATTGTGCTCTTTGTTTACAATAATTCTAGCATGACCGTCGTATAACATTTGTACATTATTATTAAATACTTTCAAATGACATTAATACATAGAAAAAATTAGTTATTTGTTACAATATTAATGAATATTAACCTTGAAACGATATCTCTTTATAAAAATAATTTTTCAAAGATAAGCAAATTTAAATTAGTCGGTAGGTATCTGTTTTCTTGTGTTTTAATTATCTAGTTATTTATTTTCTCATAAATAAAGTTGAAAACTTGCAACATTAAAATGCAAATGAAATTACTTAAACATATTAAATTCATTCCTTATAGTTCATAACGGAGTAAAAAGATCTCGTTATTATAATTCTACTTCTTGCCGATAAAATAAAGAACTTAAATTAAAATGTAGTCTAAAGAACAAAGCTTCAGATCTATAGAAGTAAATGTTTAAACTAATCTTCCGTGACTAAAAAGTACATTTTCATTCCTTCATCGAAGTTTAGGTGCTTTTCCTTTGTGAGTAAAATAAACATAGGTCTTTTTATTTTAACTTCATCGATTCACTATTACCCGTGGTTAAAGAGCAGATAATCAAAATTGTAGGAAAGAGTTCCACTTTGCTCTCTGACTCTAATTTCTTCCTTCCATGTAATTTCCATTGCTACATCTACAATTTCTAAGGATGTCCTTTGAACAAAAAATTGTTTTTCAGCGTCATTGTTAACAACTAGTTCTTTTCGTTTTCTTTTGCAGAATAAGGAAAGATTTTTTTGTATTATTTTATAACTCAACAGAGTAGTCAGAGGAAACAAACCGTAAATAAAAGTGCATGACATCACAGTAGAATAATCTAACTTAACTTCAGTGCTGTGCAGACTTTTACAAATTATGCAACAAACGTTATTGAGCAATATAATTGGAATAGGGTAAAGGTCTGCCAAGGGTATCTATAGATGTTTCAGTACTATATGTGTGAAACAACCTGTATACATACAGATCGAGCGACCGGTGAAATTATCACTATTGTAATATCAAATCCGCCTGAAAACTAAATCGATATGAGAAATTTCACGAAAAATATAGAAAAATCTAAAATTTGAAGAATGAAACAAAATTTAAAATACAATAATATTTATGGGGTCCCATGGCCGCGTGCCTGAGTGTCTGGTCGCGAACCTGGGGGAACCGGAGACGCCAAATATTTCCAATTTTAAATGGCACAAAAGTGACCCCTGTGGTGCACTCTCCACACCAGCTATGAGTGCCCGTGAGGTGACGCCTGGTAAGCGCTCACACGGTAAAATATATCATCATTACCGATGTCTACATATGTTGTAGATACTGGCACACCCAGAAATGGGTAATATGCCGTGATGATATATTTATTTATTTATTTATAATATTTATTTCAATCTAAATAGGAAAATTAGATATTTTTACCTTCAGTCACCTATAAGTAAGGAAGGTATTGTCTTGGGTCAAAAAATCGATGGTGAGTTTTTAATGAATAAGCACGTTTTAGGGTCCCTAGAATACGATTTACTAGTTTTATGATGATGTATATGTGTGTGTTTGTGTGTGTGTTTGTGTGTTGTGGGTGTGTGTGTGTGTGTCCGTGTGTGTGTGTGACAAATTTTTCTCCGACGTTAACTCCAAAACTACAATTCTAAAACTTGTGATTCTATCGTATTCCTCTTTTTTATAACCATATTGATTAGTTTTGGTTATAAATGGAAGTACCCTTATTTGAAGTTCTTAACAGTTTTTCTTGAAAAAACGCAGTTAAATATCATTTTTCGACATTTTATGTGATTATCAATATGAAAGAATATTTTATTCTCTATACGGTTTGATTATACATTTTCCTTCATATTCAATAGATATAGAGTTATAGAGAGATTAACTTTCAAAAACGAGTCAGCTTTGCTAAAATTATTGAAACAGCAGATATATTCAGAAAATTATAATTTACAGGTGTCAGTGACAAGTGCAAAACCAAAGTGGAAAGTATAGGATCAGAAAGTGATATAAGTGACAGAGTGTCCCTCGCAAGTTACTTGCAGTTGCAGCCTCGCCTCAAGATTGGAACTTTCAATGTTCGTGTTATAATTTTACAGGATATATAGAATCTTTTTCAAGGAACTTTTGGTATGGGATTTGTACAAAATACATCGAATTCATGGAAGGTTTTGTGCTGGCCACAACAGATTTTTTTTAAGTAAAAGTCAAATATGGATTTCATTTAAAAAAATTAAATTTGTTATATCTGGAAAATTTACCGATAAAAAAATTATTTTCATACGTCAGTTAATAGATAATAAAAATATTTAACTTTTTTATTTGACACATTTTTCTTGATTACTGGTAGGTAGCTTAGAAGTAATTTCAAAATGAAAAACTCGACTAAATTCACTTTCTCGCCATTGTCTAGTAACTTCGTAATTGCAACGCGATTTTTTCTCACTGACTGATTCGAATTTATTCATTTTGATGGGCTGCTAACTAAACAAGGAATTGATGAACATATCTGCAACCGAAAATTTATGTTATTAAATTTGAAATGTAATAAATTTATTAAATTATAAACTAGAATATTGATTGTAAATATTGATAATTTAATATTTCATGATAAATTTTCAAGTAGTTATTGGACATTAGAATTATGGCGAAAATTAATTTTAACACGTTATTCATTTGTTCGTGTTAATATTATGTTTGTGTTATACTGTTTAATAGCCGTGAACAATGTGCATTACTATATTGAAATTAATAATCATTTATTATTACCTATTAAGTTGTATGAAATTGTCCACTTGTTCAAAATATTATTTTAGTCACCCATATTTGAAATTTATTTAATCTATTAAGTACATGAAAGCATATATGTGCATATGTATATGTGTATAATGTGCAAATATGTATTGGTGAATCAATTCAAGCTACCAATTTTTTACTGACAACGGGAATATTTATTACAAATATAAATAACGTACAATGAATTTGCTATTCATATTTTTTATCTACATATTATTTTTATATAAATTTTGTTTATATATTACAACTAGCCTGAAAATCTGTGAGATATTGTTGACCAAATAATTACATTGACTAATTTTAATTTACGAGCAATTATTTGAAAATATAACAGATGCATGGGCATATAGATATCTTTTACTTAATTCGATGACACGACAAAAGCAAACTGTTATAAATAGTAATATTACACAAAGTATTAAATACGTAATATTGTTTAGTTATTGTGTAATTTAACTCTTTTCGAGAAACTGTGACAAAGGTGTTAAAACTTTATACGGTGCTTTATAGGCAAAAAACTGAGGTTAATATTCTGAATTTTTGGACGAAAAAAATTTAGTATATGTCGATAATACTGTCACACCAAGTAACATATCAAAAATTAGGTAATTGATAGTTAATCAACATTTATTTCTTCGAATAACTCATAAGTACTAAATCTGTTTATACCACGTTTAAAAATTAAGTATTCTCGATCACTAAAGCCTTAAACTTAAAAAATTGGTACTAAAATTGTGAAGATGCCAAAATATTATAAAAATTGTAAAAACAGTTTTGTATGGAACTTTTAATATTGTACAATCGTAAAATTTACATGACAACCAGGGATGTGCATTTACGCGAAAAAAAATATTTTTTACTTTTACGTGTAAAAAAATTGCGTAAAAAATGTTAAATAAGTAAAAAACGTAGATAATGTATAATTTTAGTTCTTCATAACGACACTAGATGACTTGTTGCTTACAAATGTCACATTACAGTAACTTTCCTTGGTCCTATCATAAATATATTCTAAAACGACTGAAACTATGATAAATTTATAAGAAAGAGACTAAAATTATTGTAAAATATTTAAAAAAATCTGAAACTACAGATAAATTAACATAAAATGCTTAAAATTTGCATAAATTATTTGAAATTAATAATTAATAATTACTAGAAAATAAAATTTTAGTTTTACAATTTTTTTTTATTCGCCGTCTATTTTTAATGTCTTCAAATTTTATTTCTTTACAAAACTGTCTAAAATTTACATAAAACATATAAAACATTTTAAAAATATAATATAATATGCTTCAAATTTACGTATTTAGTCTAATTTTGACGTAAAATATGTTTAAAGTTTGAAGTTTGAGGTTATGTCTCAGGAATATATTTCCCTACTAATCTGAATCAAAGAAACATGTCGATGTCACGTGGACTGCTTGTTTTGGAATATTCATTACAGTATAAAAGAAAATATTTTCATAAAAAAAATATATACTCATTGTAATAATATTTTACATTATCTACGTAAATAATCCTCAAATATTGTCAATGTAAAAAAAAATTTTTATGAAAAAATAATGTATAATACGTGACGTATTTTACGTGCCCATCCCTGATGACAACAGATAATTGTATATAACTACTACCACATGTTCTAAACTTCTAATCTAACTGCATGAAGTTTTACAGAACGTAATATTTGAAGGAACTGTACGTATTATTCTTGTTCTTTTATAACTTAACAGTGCATTGCTTCGTATTCTTGCACATTGTTTTTCTTAAAACAAGATTTCAGAAATTCAAAATAACTTAACTGTCATATACTATAAGAAGTATTTGTATATAAAATAGAGGGAAAATAAAGCTACATAAACGTTTGTCATTTTTATTTGACATCCCAACTTGAAATAGAAGTTTTTGTAACATTCTAGTATGTCGATAACACTTTGTTATAGAAAATGGAAGAAAAGAGAAAGACCAGGAAAGTTAGGAAATATTTGCACACCGAATCATGCAACGCGTTGTATCTTGTATGTACGAGTAACATATTTACTTCAGAGCAATGATAAACAAACGGCTTTCTTCGGCTTAATGTTGGACAACTTACAAAAGCAAAATTGTATCCTCAAAGTTGTTTCTACTAACAAGGAAGAAAATCTTCGCAATTACTTATT
This sequence comes from Ophonus ardosiacus, assembly GCA_943142095.1. Taxonomy (NCBI): domain Eukaryota; kingdom Metazoa; phylum Arthropoda; class Insecta; order Coleoptera; family Carabidae; genus Ophonus; species Ophonus ardosiacus. The sequence goes on along the minus strand of OW964833.1, from coordinate 41,197,449 downwards.
TTGTTAGATAAACTTTTCCTTATTTTGTTGATAAACTTACACACAATTTATTATGAGGAACAAACATACCGGGTGTCTACTCTTTTTTTTTCGAACATAGTAAATTCAATGTTCAAGTTTTGATTTGGCGATATCTCTTTACCTATTAATTTTATAGTAAAAGTGTAATGAAAAAAAATACCAAAGTTTGTTTTTCATTGGGGGATTCCAACATTTTTTTTGAATAATTTCATCTGAACATCTAAGTCAAACTAAGACTATTGATGAAAATCTGGTGAAAAAATCCTATTAATTATGGACACTCAAAGTTTGAAAACATTGTTGTAACGTCACGAATACAAGTTTTTATATCACACTGTTTTCTTCGTGGACCTATATGTTCTTGAAATAATATTTTTAAATTATTAAGTTTATTGCAAGAAAAACTGTTTGAGAATTGCAGTGCTGGACTGTTGCCCATTCCATCGATATTTAAATATCTTAATTTCCATTGGTAATAAAACCCGCCCCTAACTAGCTATTTGTTATGCATTTATAGGCGGTCTTTCAGTCGCCAATCAAAATTACATATATGGAATTCATATTCGGCGAGCCGCTATACTTAACAAAAAAAAAAAACTTTATTTTCGAAGTATTTCAATTATATCATTTTATCTCTTTATTAATATTCATTATTAAGCATATACTTTCGTTTTTTCTTTTTACTAATTTCGAGTTACAAGTAAAAGAAAATACACAATTATCAGAGGGGCCATGAGAAATAAAATAACCCATTTAAAATGAATGTTCTGTGTGCAGAATGAGTTTGAAAAGACGAACCTGTCTTGTGCTGCAACGACCAGTCGCAGTTGTAGAACTCAGTACATCTCATTATCTCAAACCATGTACTTCGGTTGAATGCCATTCCCATATTGCGCTTACTATTAATCCAAGGTGTTATTTCAACCTAAAATAAACATTACTACTTACATAACTTTTTATAAAGAATTGAAAAATTTGCATTGTATAAAAGTTTTAATATTTTAAACTATTTGATGACATTAATGAATATTTTTAAAAAATTCATGTTTACGCGATACGACAATCAACTTTTTTTTTTGAATGATAACTTAGAATTATGCTATTAAAATAAAATCCGCCATATTTTCTCTTTGCAACAATTTAAAAGTTTCTGTATTAATAATGACAAAATATTTCAGAAAAATTAGAATTGAAAAATATCAGAAATAATTTTTATCTAAATATCTTAGATGGCTATGTGAAAATAAACAAAATGGGACAAATAAGTTAAATAGGCCGTTACTTGTTACTTGTTCAACTGTTTTTTTTTGAAATTAATAAGTTAACTTTAAAGTTCAGTCGTTACATGGCCACCTAGAATATTTGAATAAAAATGATTTCTGATATTTTAAAATTATCTTATTTCTATTCCATTCTAGGTCCCTATTTAAAAAATAAAAGTTGCTATTCGTATCGTGTAAACCTGGCTTTTTAAAAATATTCATTACTGTCATCCTAAAGTACATAAAAATAAAACTTTTATACGAAACAAATTTTTCTTTTCTTTATAATAAAAAAGTTAGGAAATGTTCTTGTTTCTAGACTCACCTATATTATGTAACGTGATTATTTTTTAATTGGATAATAAATTTAATGTGCTTTTTGAATTTTACACATAATATCCTATTAAATTTAATGTACTCTTTTATTTTGATATTGAATGATCTGAAAAATAAAAGTTGCTACCAATTACTAGAAAAACGGAAGTAATTATATTGAGCTACATCCACAATTACACTTAGTGTAAAAAAAACAGGCAATTTATTTTTTAATTTTTGTTAATTGTCTCGACAACTACAAGAGCTACGAAGACAAAAGTTGTCTTATTTAAGATACCATTTTTGCACTGTACTGTTTATTCTGAAGAAATGCATAGGTCACTAGATACAGACAAATATGTAAATTTTGCATTTTTTTTTTTTTTTGAAAAACTTGTAAGTATGAAAGACTTTCATATTCTAATTAGCACTTCTTTAGGACATTTTTTTAAGCTCTTTCGAATGATGATTTTGTTACTACTGGATTTCACGCTTACCTTACAATTTCTTGTTTGACAATTATTATTGTCCATTAAACAAACCTGTAAGTACCATCTGTTACTTTTTTGTTTTATTTAAAATGTTTGAAGAAAAAAGCTGTTAACGAAAATTAAAATAAAAAGTAGTTCGTTTTTTTCTCCTGAGTATATAAAGAAGGATTAATATAACACAATCTATGTAATAGCTAAAAGTAAATCTAAGCAAGATATATGCTGGTAACCTGCACGTAATTTAGTTTTTATTGAAATTTACAAATTTAAATAAAAGCATATTAGCAAACACAGAAATGGATAATAAACCATGATAGTATTTACTGTTTTGTAATTTATCTAATAAGACCTAATCAGATTTCTTACTATTGCTATGTATGTTATTATTTTTACTTATAATATATTAACCGACAAATACACATAGAGTGATATCCTTGCTACAAAACATGAAATTTTAATTACCAAATATATAAAATGTAAAAATCCAGAGTTAAATTAATATGAACAAATATGTTTGCAAAGTCTTTAAAATAAAATTTGTATTTGAACTATAGGATAAATATCAGAATATAATTTGTTTTCTTCAATATACATATTAATTAATGTCAAATGGAAAACAAATAATAATTTATTAAAAACATGAAACTAATTCACGAAAACAAAAAAACTCCTACATAAAAATTTAAAAAATTTTACTGAAATATTTTTACACCGCGGGCAAATTAATTGCAATTTAAGATGAAAAAATTGGGTAACTATACTCCTACTTTAGATGCACTAATTAGAGGCAAAAGTGTCAAGTTTTCATGAAGTATTACTACAAAACGGAGAGGTTTTAAATTTAAATCAGAAAATTAGTTACTCTTATCCCTCTGTCGTCTGGAATTACAGCATAAAAAATATTTTATTTTTACGGCCTGAATCTAGAATTTATGTATATCCTGGGAACAAATATAAAAAATCGTATCACAAATCGCAGGTTTCCTCTTACGTGTAAAATTTATTATTGGAGTGAATTAAATTCAGATCGTTAAACGATGTGGATAGGAAAAAGAAAAAGGATCTGGAACTTTAGTTACGAGTGTGGGGATATTTCAAGAGCGAGTATCAGCTTCAAAACTGGAGCTGTTTGTTTTCGAATTACACAATTTCACCAACAGTTCATCAATCATCATCGATTATGGCAAATTTCTCTCCGAGTTACAAACCGCGTATGTTCATGAACTGTATTAAAAAGGACGAGTACTTTCGCAAATTAAACTTGTGTGTATTTATCATGCATTATTGTCAGACATCGTGTTCCCTGATTTATATTAATTAATCAGATACTATTTACTTTTTGCAAGATGAAAACTAAAATTGTGAGCAATGAGTAATAACAATGGGATCATGCAAAAAAAAAATGTTGCTAATATTTTTATAAAAACAGAATCTATGACACTTATTATCCATATTGCAACATAGAACATTCCAAAATATAATACTTTTCATTCATAATTTACTTAAAAGATATTCGCGCTACGATTTTTTGTGATGTCATGTATCGGCTACTCACACAACGACACTAGTCATACGTACATGAAGGTCACAATGTCACAAACTTCAAACGCGAAATTAACCGTAAGATCAGAGTAAACTAACCAAATATTTATAAAGCTGTCAGAGGAAAAGTGCGCTCTATTCAATCTTTTTTTGTTTCATAAAGATTTATTTATTTCACTAGAGAAATATTATTTTTAATTGCAGGTTTGTGTGCTTGATATATAATTTAATACATAAAAGTGCAATAATTGTATATTTATAATGATAATAATGATAAAACATGGTGAACAAGAACTGTGCAGTTCCAACTTGTGGAAACAATTTATTTAAAAAACCCAAGAAAACTGTTTATAAACAATCTTAAATTACATTTTGTCCACCAGGGTGAACTGGAATCGTTCAGATACATGATGTATGCGCTCACGTGAGAGATTTGAAAATGACCCCTATTTTTAAAAAATTATATCTACAAAACAATGCACACAAATGGCGTGAAAATATTATTTACATATACTGTAACCGGTAGACTTCCAGGAAAAAAAATGAAACAGAAAATGTAGCATGACCCCATTATACAGGGCGGTATGTAAGTGTACAACACTTAACCCATGGTAGAACTAACCCCAGAGATAGTAAATCTGGCAATAATTTCTTTACTTTACAAAAGTAACAATCAATGTGTTCTCTGGAAAAAGTATTGATTATCAAAACTGAAATTAAACGATTTTTGCATAGACGTACAACTTATATTCTGTTCTTTTGATAGTCTCAAAATGCCATTTACCTTTACCAATCAAGAGTATGCAGACATGCATATGGTTTATGGTGAGACAATACAAAATAGTCGGTACAGAGAGTTATTTTCAAATACACATATACGAATGATATTATATGTCATTTGTGACAGGTGTGACATTGTCTTAGCAATACCCATTTTACATTGAGAATGATTTTGTGCAGTAGATATATGGAACCTGGCCATAGGCGTTTAACATGGGAAAACAGTTTTTCTTTGCGCAAAAGTCCCCAATTAATTTTAGACAAAAATGTTTCAAATAAATGTTGTAGATATTAATATTCTACGCCTAAATCACAAAACAGATTTAATTTTGCACGTTTAGTAACTTGTAAAATCTAATTTGAAATTTTACAAATATTGCTCACTTGTAGCGATACCCATGAAATTGAAACAAAATTAGAAAGAAATTCATTTCGTTTGAACTGTTAGAAATTAACACACTGTGTATATATTGTTCTACATAGATTATTGATTAGGAAAGATATTACAGATAAGTTACGGAATGTCTCGTACAAAATGCATTGGCGTTGTCTTAAGGTAAGCCAAATGTACCGTTGACGATACATGTGGCGCTTAACGTGTTAAATATAATTTTTATGATTTCTCTGGTGAAATTTTTATGTTCGACTTTATTATTTAATCATAAAAACAATATCTCCTGCAATTTAATGTAATGAGCATCTGCAATACATAATTGCATTGGGTTCAATTAAATTGAGTCGTTATTTCTGTCACCCAATACGTTTCGATATTTTCTGTTGCCGGCGGCGAAGAATATTACTAACTCATCACATCTAATATTTCTTGACGTATTTGATATGAAGCAACAAAATTACTAATCATACCAAATACACACTGTAAGGTGTAACAAGACAGTTGTTAATTTTATTATTTAAAAAGATATGAATACCAGAAAGAATCATCGTATCATGGGGTCTCGTGGCTGGGTGCCTGAGTGCCTGGTCGCAAATTTTGAGACTCGGTTTCGATCACGACGTGCGCCAAAATTATTTCGAATTTTAAATGACACAAAAGTGACCCCTGTGTTGCATTCTGCACGCCAACAATGATGATGGTAAACGCCCGCACGATACGGGTATGTTATTATTACCGATATCTGCGACAAAGCAGATTGGCACACCCAGAAATAGGTAATATGCTGTGATGATATATTTATTTATTTATTTAATATCTTTGACAGTTTCTAAGTTAAATTAATTTGATAGTATTTAAGTTTTTAATATTTTTTTGACAGCTTTTGTTTTGTCAGTTTTAAGTCCTCATAAATTAATTTGATATCTTAGACAGTTTTTAAATCTCAGATATTGGTTTAATAACATTCTAAAAGAGTTGCTTTTAAGATAAATAATCTTAAAAGTATTTATGTAAATATTTTTCAAATCTTATAAAGTTTAAATAATTTTTTTGGTATATATTAACGATAAATAATATTTAAATTTAAAAATAAATAAATAAAAATAAATAATAATTTAAATATATGGAGTCGCGTGGCCGGGGGCGGATCTACATGGGGGCTAATAGGGCTTAAGCCCTGGGCCCCCAAGAGTCAAAGGGCCCACAAAAATTGAATTATTATTTTCAATTTTTAGTTCACTAAATAATTGTTAGTAGAATATTTTAAAAATATTTCCTTGTAATGCGAATGCGAGTAAGTAGGATTCATTAATTTTTAGTATATTGCACCTATTTCAAAATGTCCGGAAGAAAGTACATGAACGGGAGTGAAATTGTTTTTGCAGATCTAGAAAATTTGAATGAAACTAAAGATGACCAAAACGTAAGTTTTTGTAACACCAGTAATGAAAGTGAATTATTTTTAAAATAATTGAAATATTTTTAATCTGAAAAAAAAGAATGGGGCTCCCTTGTACTTCAAGCCCTAGGCCCCGAAAAACCTAGATCCGCCCCTGCGCGTGGCCGTGTGCGTATAGTGTCTGGTTGCCAATCTGGTGACCTGGGTTCGATCTCGGCCAGTTTAGACTTTTAATCGCACAAAAGTTATCCCTGTGGTGCACTCTCCACACCAGCTATGAATGCCCGTGAGGTGATGCCTGGTAAGCGCCCACACGGTAAATATATATCGTCATCAATACCGATATCTACATGTGTTGTAGATTACCCAGTAATGGGTAATATGCCGTGATGATATATTTATTATTTATTTAAATTTAAAAATAAATAAGGAAAATAGATATTTGTGTACCATGTGCGCGAGATATCTGTTTAGTTTTAGTGCATGAAAGTGTAAATCGCTCGAGAGCATTAAACATATTTCGCGCATAAGGTGCACACAATATTTTGTCTACAACTAAATTTAATATTTAAAAAATATGTATAACTATTTTTTTTAAAATTATCTACTGACATCTTATCAATATGACAGATAATGGTTGAATTTTCCAATAAATTTTGACACAATTAATTTTGAATTTGTACACAAGTTTGATACAAAATGTATTATTACTATATTCATTTTCATAATTTAAAATGCAACTTTTTGCTCGTTTTATGTCTGATTTTGGACAGTGCACGAAATAATTCGCCAAGTTTACGAAATAATGAATATGCACAGCGTGTGATATACATGTTGTTATTGCTAAGTAATTAATGAAATAATGACAAAATATTTCGCATCAATACACAAACATCAACTTTTTGACAGTTATACAAAAATATGTTTTAAATGGTATTTTTTTTTTTTTAATTTTATGGTGTGTTGGTTATTTGTATCATAATACAAATTCAAGAGTAAATGTATACAGATTCGGATATTTACTATGTAAAACAGGAGACCAGAGATCAAGTTTTAAATCCGGAGACTTGAGGCGAAATCCGGAGAGGTGCCAACGCGGCACGATGGCGCTATGGCGATGTTACCGCTGCGAGTCCATACATTACATTGTACAGTATACGGGCTTTTCGTGCTCAGTCACGCCGTTCGTCTACTGCTAAGACTTTTATTCATTACATCTCTCTAATGCCTTGAATAAAAGGAGACAGAAAATTATTTCTCGCAGTGTGACATTATAGTGGTATTTGCCACTTTAATATAGTAGAACTTCTTTGACAATACTAGCTTTATGAAGAAAAGAATAAATATAATAAAGTAAGTCAGAGACTTAACTTTTAGTTAAAATGTGAAGCAAATAAAATTGCATTCACTACTAAATAATTCCTATGTTCTACATTCGTATAAAAACATTTTTAAAAAGTTTAAAACTATTTTTTCATAAATACTATAAATAACAGATAAACTTGGGCACTTAGGGCCGTTTTCATAATCAGACTCACTTTAAGACTTTAAATAAAATTACTATAAGACTTTATCTTTAATTCGAAGTAATGCTAAAGTGCTGGGCAAAGTACTAAAGTTATATTATGGAAAAGAAAACTTTAATTTTAGATAAAGTTTAATATGAGAACAGACCTGAGCTACATTAATGCAATAAATATTTTTTTCTACAGTCACTATAGAAAGTAGAAAAAACGCTCGCGATAAAATAAAATTAAATATAAAATAAATTGTGTAACAGTTATATTTAGTAATAGGAATGATTGTACACAGATGGCGGTATGATAGTTGCGAGTCGTACTGACATCTGATCTCTAGTTAACTATTTATTTTGATTACAATAAAGTTATTAGTTATTTCGTTACTTAAATAATTGCGAGAAGTCAGTCAATGCACATATACATGTCTATATAATCACAAATTCCTTGAAATATTTGTTAATTTTTTCAGTGTGACAGGCGTGACAACTAACCACACATTTTGCTACAAAAACTCATCAAATCATCACAAATCCTTGCTTCCATGCTCTAATTTTGTTTTTTTTTTTATGGAATAGATGGCTACTGTAACGATATAATCATTTAAAAGCCTTTTTAAGTTTAAACCGTATCTTCTGTATTAGCCAATCGTTATTTATTGAGCAGTACTGTAAGTATAAAGTGTACATTTTATTATTTTTTGTTATGGTGGAGGACCCCATTGTGGCGACTGTAGAAAAAATCTTGTGTGTGTTTCGAGCGCAAATGGACATTGTCGATTTCGAGAGAATGCCGCGCTCCTTCATCGCGCGGCAACAACCTCTCAATCGACAATGTCGCATTTTGCGCTCTTAATACACAAATAGCTATTAAATATAAAATACGAGTGTATATTAACCTGGTATATTATTCACTTCTGGATGTTATATTAACCTGGTATATTATTCACTTCTGGATGTGTCAATTGGGTTTCATTTGCAAATTTCTGTAATGTTGGTATATCTGTACCCTTCAGAGCGTTCACCAGGCGTCAAATTATGGCATTTCAAAGCTGTCATGCAGAGAGCAACACAGGAGTGACTTCTGTGATATTGAAAGTAGGAAGTAATTTTTAAGTTTCAAGTCGGAATCAAATTCGGATCATTCGAATCACAAACGTTTATCTAACGCACATAGCCATGCGACCCAATATTTAAATATGGATAAAATACGTATTTTCTTTATTGTGGTTTAGTAGGGTGAAAAATATTGCTATTGGTTGATGTTTCATTAACGTGCAATAATTGCAAAAATACTAAAACAGCACATTTTACAACAAATTTTCTCTGCTCTTAGCAAGAAGCAGTTTGGATCTATGAGGTGTCAACAGTAATAGATATATTGTTAAATGAAGAACATTGGTATGGTCACTTTTATCGGGAAAGTTTCGGAACGCTTCAACTTTCAAATATTCTTTTACCTTTGCAGTACTATTGTATCATAGGTATATGACCCGGATGCATAAAGCCATTTGCCCGTACATTACATTCACCAATCGTATATTCTGGTGTTGTATGCGTACGGAAAATGGCTTGATGATAACGTGGTAAATTAAAACAAAAACCAACACAATAGAACGCATAGGTTGGCTTGAGTATGTTAGTGGCGTCGGTTGCCGCAAAGGCGGTGCCTCCGCTGCCGGCTTACTTAGCTTGTATATTTCTCTAAAAATAACAACTTTAACCTAATCTCATAAAAGTCACGCTTGGAAAACTCGGGCCAAGTTTTGTCATAAATAACAGAATCACTCCGATATGTTGAGTTCAATGGTTGTACTGTGCAAGCTTTTGTTTTACTTTACACGCTGCCTGTCTAGCCATTCTCCACACGCGTAAAATACCAATGTTGGTTGTACTGCTCGGGCAACTGTTGAAGATGCCCAATATAAATGTCTGACAAATACATACATTTTTTTTGCAAAATCTAATTTTTAATACGTCAATACATCTGAATGCTATGGTTCCAAATTTTTAAACCGCAAGAAGATATCGCTTTTCATTTTCGAAATATTTGCATTTGTACCAAAAATAGATGAAAATGACATTGCTGCAAAATTTGTTCCATTAGTGCAGTTTACACAGCCAAAAAACTGAAATACCTGAAAATGGTAAAAATCACAATGGAAACGAACTTTATTTATTTTCACAAAGTTGACAAATATAATAATAGTATACAATCAGCCCGATTCTGTAAAAAGTATCTAACATTGTTACTTGTTAGCAACGTTACTATGAAGTTACTCTGATAGCAACTATCCTAGTAACTGAATACATATTTCGTATTTTGTAATTATATGCTTAGGAATGTTACTCCCAGAGTAACTAAACAAACTTAGTTACTAAGATAGCAGTCAAATGAGGAACACGAATTGTGGTGCGCATGCGTATTTCTTCATCTGCGTGTGTTCTAATCTGACAAGTGACATTTATTAGTGTTTATAAGTAACCAAGTGTTATATCTGTTTGCATCATGGTATATAACAAGCCTAGGGGTTCAAGAACAACCAACGAACAGTTAGAAATATTAATAGCTTATTTAAAAAACCACAAAATAATGCTCGAAATAAAAATACATCCTCTGAAAACTAATGAGCTTAAATTGTCATGGGAAGAACTTACAAATATTTTGAATAATACAAAGAAAGGAGCCAAGAAAAATGTACAGATTACTTTTAAATGAATAGGTACGCCTGTTGATCTTATTGAAGGTTCCGCTAACGGAGTTACTTTTTCAATAAGATCTTGTACAATTGGTTTTGGTAATCGGAACAATTTTTAAAATTTTATATCCGGAATTAAGAAAGGATTACTCTCGTCTCTTACCAATCTATTTTCTAACCTATTTCTTCTTCTGTGAAATAAAAATATAAATTTATCAAATAAATTTTCCAATTTCATAAATAAACGTTACCGAAAATTATTTACTTTTTTATACATACCGATTTTCCAAAGCTGCCAGTGCTCTATTAAATTCAAAATTCATCCAAATTCCAGCCATTCTGAAAGGTTACTACACCTTAAATACTACGTTTGGCTGGTCTCTTGCGTAATAACTTGTTTAACAACTATGTATCTAAAACTGTAATGACTCTGTGCTTATAGAATACAAAAAATAACAAGTTACTGTAGTTGTAACTGACCTTCATTTTAAAGACTATTTTAGTAACTTTATTCTAGTAACTCTTCTTACAGAATCGGGCCGAATATCTAAAATGTTATTGTAAAAAGTTAAGGCGGTGAGCGACCTCCCCATTGCGCTAAAGAAGTCATCCGACTCCCCGTCTGGGGAACTGGTAAATCATCATTGTCGTTTTATTGCAACAGGTCCAGTTGGTGTGTGAGCCCTGCAGAACTCGCGTAGTGGGTCGACAGAAATATATCTCTGAGATCCATGGCTCGAAGATACATATGTGACTTCTTGTACCATACGCTTCGCCATAATATGGTACAAGAAGTTGTTTTAATGGTCTCTGGATTAACATTGAATTGCCGCGAAACAGCAGCAACTTCGTTGTCTTCACCATACTTTTTTTTTATCTTGTGTGCCTCCGACAAATCATCTGTAGCTGACATTATTTGCAAGTCAACGGTTACAAATTCTTTGTATGATATTGTTTCCATGCTTCAAAAATTTTGAAAAGTTGTACATTTGTAGAATCAAATGGCGCAATCAACAGGCTCGTATCTCTACCCGTTTTTGAAGTTATTTCCCAAAAATTAAAATTTTGGGGTCTAAGTTTGAACGCATATATCTCAGGAACTAAAAGAGATATTAATTTATTGTAATACTTAAAAAAATATATTTGACAATTTTCACAGGATTTCAGTCTTTGAATTAATCTCTCAGTTATTTATCAGAGACTGGCCCATTCAACCAGAATCACAGACTCAAATCTTGTGAAACTTGTCAATTATAATTTTTTAAATATTACAGTAGAATAGTTTCACAAAGTATTGTTATATTGTACTTTATTGTACATTTATTATTAATTTAGTATTTACAAATTTAGAATCAACACGTCAAAATATATTTAAATAAAATGTTTTTCTTTTATTTTTACTGGATGGTGGGAGTATATGAATATTGGAGGACATAACTCTAAAAATAGGTACACTTGTGGGTGTAAGTAATTTATTTTATGAAAGGAGGGCTTTACTTTCTCATCGCCCCAGACAAGAGGAAAAAAGTGGAATCAAAAAGATTAACAAAGCATTATTTTTAAACTGACTTAATTAATTTTTATTTTATCAAAGGTAGAACAATTTTCTGCAGGAACTTTGATTTTTTACTTTTATTTATAATTTTTTATTGACAATGGGACATCCATGGGACAATCTATTAATTTGATTTATTCATAAAAAAATGTTGATAACCTATAATATCATTAATTGAACAATACAAGCGATATACGTTGAAATTTGTGTCAATATAAGCTCGAATATTACTCTATCCCAATTTAATTATTGTAAATGGCGCTGTGTTCGAGCAAATGTTGTCCAATATCCTCACACTCTGCTCACAAACTTATTGTCATTTCTCGAATGAAATCAATACAATCCCTTTCAAAAATTTAGCTCTTATCAGATCGATCATACTGTTTCGTGGAATGAAGTTTTGAAATGAACATGAAAGCATCGAAGTTTTCCGCAATTGCGGTAGAAGCATTTGAAGTTACTGAAAAATGATTTTCAGTGAGTAACAGAAAGAATCACTTGAAACGTTAACGTTATTTTGGGGTTAGTGTGTTGGCGGATGGCGGCAAACAGTAAACTCCGTCTTCAGTCTGGGATATGTATTCGAGGTATAAACCCGACCTTATAGTAATTTGTGAACTGCTTTTATGCGGTAAAGAAGTCTTTGCAGCGAACGAAGCGAATTTATCCGTAGCGTCTGCCGAATGCCGACCACCAGCTACAATAGCAAAGATGAAATATTTCGAGTGCGCATCATTTCGTATTTTCATAATACTGATATTCAAATAAACAATTCATTCTAACAGAAATTACGCTCGTACAATTCGTACTATGATTATGCTAATTGTATATATTTAATATATTTTACATTTCTTTACAATAGGCTACTTGCGTGGTATTGAAAATCAGATTTCTATCACTATATACGTAATGTGATGTTGAAAACATATATAAAAATATAAATTTTATTTAAAGAAAAATATTTGCTTTTTTTTTTAGTAAATTAAGAAAGACAATTTTCTGTGACGTCATTAAATTGAACTGGAGAAGAGAACCATGTTTAAGAATGTAACCTCTAGATGACATGGCGTGCGAGAAAGTTTTAATTTGAATTTGACATTAGTTCATATTTCTCTCTCTCTCTGGTATCTCAAATGAATTACTTCACAAATAAACACATAGGTAACACATGTAATTTCAAATATCGATACCAGAAAGACAAACTAAAATGCTAACCTCAAAATTATTTTTAAAACGTCAAACAGAGGTCTACATCATCCGCACAAACATGCCGTTGCTATCGGGCAGTACCACGCTATGGCTTTACGGCCATTCATTGGTGCGGCGTTATTCTACGTCATACATGGCGGTAATTCAAATAATCAAATTTCTTTTTTTTCTGGTTAATTAATAAAAAAATTGCCACAAGAAAAAATATGGATAGCTAGTTTTTATCTTCTCTTCAAAAATATTAATAAATAAAAAAAGGTACGCATGTAGCGTCTAATACTTAATAGCTTGTGTATGTTTAATCTTATTTATATATATATATATATATATATATATATAAAACTATTTTAATAACGCCAAATAATACTCTGTCAATACATGCAAATTGTATAATTTTTTTTATTTCTGATACGGGTATTTATATTATAATAATTTTATATTGTAATTGTTTTTCCTCAACTCTTCTTTATGTAAGACAAGTTTTCTAGGAATAAATATCTATTCCACTCAACTCTATCATTTCGTATTTTTATAATGCTGCACACTACCTATATTTTCATTTGAGCATATTTAATGAAGCTTCTACTGTTGTTTCCGATTTTGAAATATACGAATACTTTCAAAACCAGAATTAACCGTATAAAATAAATGTGACATGTGATACATTCAATTTTATTCATTTGTGGCAATGAATAACCTATTATGAATTGTATATCGTGACAAAAGCGTGAATTACCTAATAAAGCTTTAATTACACTCAAATTTGATAAATATTTTATTCCACTGTAACATGTTGAAACGTAATATTCACATTCAAAAATTATTTTTGTATTATTTAAAATTATACCTATACTATATTGTTCTCCACAATTTAGGCCGCTAACATTATAAATATATGTATTTATGTACTACATACCAGTACATAGTGAATTTATTGTTTTATACACTTTTAATATATGTGTTTTATTCATTTTTAGTATTTCATTGCGTTTCTATTACCTTTTTGTTAAATAAATTTTTCCAAATTTTTTATTAGCATTAATTAATCGTTTTATTATTTTAAAAAAGCTCAACACATTTGGTATATCTGAGTCATTACTACTCTTACTAAAGACGATATTATTAGATATTACCATTTGCACTAACTATGGCAAAAATCCGACTTATTTCAAAAAATATCCGAAGTTCCTCAAGGTTCTAATTTGGACCCTCTGATTTTCGTAATCTTTTCTATAATTGATAGATATAACATATATCATAAACAGTAAAAGTTTATTATTCGCAACATATTTACTTTTATTTCATTCGTTCATTTCTCCAAAATTATATAAACTCTTTTGTGGATATTATAAACAAAGAGATGTGTGTGTGTTTTTGTGAATTTTTGAATGTTTAGAAGAATATATATATATATATATATATATATATATATATATATATATATATATATATCGATTAAATGAGACTTTTTGTTTACCTTTCAGAGGTTATCTTAGATGTGCTTTTATTATTACAAAATGCAAATAATTGTACGAAGACAAAAAAATGTTGTGGCGATCTAGGCCAATATTTAATTTTCAAATAACTTCGTAACTATTACAAATTGAAAAAATGTTTCATATAAAATTTTATTGTTTTTTTTTTATAATCTATTTACTGACATAGACAAAATATTGTTCGATCACTATCTTTGCCAGTTTTTCTTCACTTGTAATACAAAATGGCCTTTCTCGGAAACAGTTGAAGATCAGACCCATGTTGTTTAAGCTTTGGTCAGTACTATAATGTACATTTATTTATTTTTTTATGTTTGCGTGTACAATGAATATATGTTTGTGAAACTGTAAGAACTTATTTAGCCTGACGACTAAATGACTGATCTTTCGAGTAATTGTTACACCTAATATGCTTATTTAAAAATTTAGTGTATGTTACACGATACACAGGCTGAACAAGAGACTCCGAGACAAGCGTTGAACATATTATATTATCTGTCCCGTACTTCATACATACAAATTTATAAAATAAAATTACAAATTTTTCATTGACTAAATTTTTTTAATTTATGCTTTTGGTACCAGGGTAAACATAATTTAAATAGGTACGTAATAAAATTGAGTTTAGTATGCGAATATTTCAGAAAATGAATGTCTAGTAAACTGTCAAACCAAGTGATATGTAAATGAAAATTAATTGATGCTCATTTCTTGAAACAAATCATAATAAATCTGTTTTTACTACGTCTTTATATAAAATTTACTCAGTCTCTAAAGCCGTAAATTTGATAAGTTTAAGACTAACATATTCAGAATTTTGTTCTCTAAAATCATTTCATTTAACGGGACACATAATATTTTTTGAAAAAACTGTTTTCCAATGTTAAAGGCCTATGTAATGGAATCTCATGTTCCCCTAATTTCAGTGGTAAGGGTCTTAGAAAAAAATTAAATAATAAAATAATGTAATTAGCATTATTAATCGTTTTTTAATTCCTGCTCTTACCAATTATCAAAATTTGTGGAAAGAAATTTCAAAATCTATTTTTTATAAACTGACAAACTTTATCCATTAACCACCCGAGTCTCAATTAGTGTACGTAAGTACCCGGGTCCGATCTCAGTGATCACTGGATTTAAGGCCTTATTATATCAATTTCGTGCAATGCTATGTACTTCAAATTGATTAATATGTTTATAAGGATTTTTTTAAATATAAAAATCCCGTACAATCGATTTATAAGTTTCTTATTCAAAATATAAAAATAATATTTTTTGTATATTCAACGATAGGTAAGAGATTTACACATTTTACTTGTTAATCCGATCTTGTTAACGTCTATTAGGTCTATTCTCTAAAAACCTGCTTAATTTTAACAGCCTCTAAAATTATGTTCAACTAGCGGCCCGTCAAAATTTTTACTACATTTTGGTATTCTGCATCATACTAATTTAGCAGTCGGTTAGTTTTGATGAATTCTCAGCGGTACTTTATACACATAACCTAAGATTGTATAAAATTTTGACATTTGTTGACAAACATGTCTCGTCAAAACGAATGACAAAGAAGCAAAAAGAAGTTTTATGGCCGTTTGCACCAACGTAACTTAAATATTAAACTCAGTTTAAATTGACAATATTGCATCGAAATAAAATATCAAATGAAATATAATATATTGCTGTCAAAATTTCGATTTGCATTTTTTTGTTTAATTCTAGCTTAAAATTTAAGCCTTATTGGTGCAAATGGGCATTAATCAATTATTTTGAGGAAAATAGAGAATTAGTAAATAATACGAAACTAAACCCAACTAATTACGAAAGTGTAGCAAAAAAAATGGAAATATTAACAAATCTGTTAAATAATAACTCGGTCCTACAAAAACGGTTCAACAATAGAAAGAAGTAAATTTTTAGCTTTTATTAATGAATATGCCTGTAGAATCGGAAAGTAAAATTAGATATTATCATATATGAGTTAGAATTTATATGTTGAAAGTATAAAAGTTATATTAATTACGCATTTCATTCATATTTTACTTTATATTAATAAATTTTTAAATATCAAAAAGGATGGGAAGCAAAATTAGTTAAAATAAGGCAATAATAGCTATAAGTAAATTAATATAAGTTGCTAAATATAATAATTTGCACCTACCTTTGTTGTATTTGGTAATATTCTTCAATTAAAACCAAACCTATTAAGTTTTGTAATGCCATTTTGACATTTCACAAAATAACGGCACTGTTCTACTGTCCTCTAAATTTTTATAAATTAGCGGATTATTTTAAATCTAACCGTTAAAATTTTAGAAAAAACTTAGGTACAGAATACGAAATAAAGTTTAACTGGCGTTAAAAAAATAACTGCCTCTAAAATTTAGCACTTTTAATAGAGAATACACCTATTAATGTGTTATTAGCTGAAGATAGGTTTGCCCGAAACGTTCGTAATAAAGAATTTCATAATATACGTGGACCATTTATGCCTTTTGTTTCACCTCTAAACCATTCAACGATTGGTCATTACATCCGTTCTACAAGGAAATTAACAGTGGATTGAATTTGTATAACCGTTGTGGTCTGGGAGACCGGACCCGGGTAGTAAAAGGATAACGTTAAATTTGATCTGAAATATTTGAAAAAGTGACTTATCTGCTTTTGTCATGAAGCCACAGGCATTTACTATGTGTATACGCTAGCTTGCATTGCTCTTTGAGAAATAACATGTTGGTTCCTTTATGCGGAGGTATGGAGCAGAAAATACACCTGTTTCTTTGAAAATATTTGCTTGACTTGAGGGATGCGGGTTGTTAGTTTACAGTCACTGCCGCTGTAAGGGACCTATAGCATGTTGATTTCAACCCAACGTATTTCGCAGATTGTGGACATCTTCTACAAATGTGACACGGTTGCTTTACATCGAAAACTGCTCAAGTGCATTATGCACTTAAATGCAAAAACAAACAGAGTCTATTCATCGGGACCCATAGTTATGTAGGTCACAAAAGATATACTAGGAGAGTACTATATGATTTTAATTATTAGCAACTGTGCAAATAAATTACAGTACCGGCCAAAAATACCTACTAATTTGTAAAAATAAATGTGCTAAAATTGTTTCCTCATGTAATAAACACAATAAAACCAAATATTTTGTTTGATTTTTATCATTGGTTGCCTATTATTACTTCTTTTAAATTTAAACTACATTAAGGGTATATTCCAAAAATAAAATATAGTAACCAAAACCATGGTTTCGGTTACCGATTGGTTCTAGTCACGTGACTATTATTATTGAAACAGATCGGTTTCATTCGCGGGTGATTCGCGGAAACCCTAAAATTTTCTTTCAAAACGTTACGTCTATCGTCTTTCATAATCCTAAATTATGGAGTGGAAAATTAAAATACGTACAATGTAAACCGATGCAAACATCAAAGAGTCAATAAATAGTATCTAATCACACTAACCTACAAAATCTGACATCTTATGAAAAAGGACAGAAGATGTTAACCGGCAAAACCGAGGAAAAATCATGGTTGCGTTGGTGCGCTTCGGTTGCAACTATTTTAACCGAAACCATGTTTCATAAATGTACAATTTTTACCATTTGATATTATTGAAACACTTTTGGTTAACCACGGTTAAAATTTGTTATTTTTGGAATATACCCTAGATTTCATATTTTTTATAAACAATGAATGACTATAAACAAAACATGTTAGGTTACGTTAGGTCCCGTGGTCTCGTGCCTGAGTGTCTGGTCGCGAACCTGGGGGTACCGGGTTCGATTCCGACCGACGCCAAATATTTCGAATTTTAAATGGCACAAAAGTGACCCCTGTGGTGCACTCTCCACGCCAGCAATGAGTGCCCGTGAGGTGACGTCTGTTAAGCGCCCGCATGGTACAAATATATCATCATCATTAGGGATATCTGCGATAAAGCACATTGGCACACCCAGAAATAGTTAATATGCCGTGATGATATATTTATTTTATTTATTTATTTAAAACATGGTAGAAGATGTGATTCCATGTTTAATTCTATACATATTTTAAGTTTTAGTTTTTTATACAGTTTATTTATTTCGCGAAATCGAAATTTGATATATGAGCCCTATATTTTGAAATAACACACTTTTTTTCATAGCCTTATCTTCGTTCCTTCGACAGATATCACAAATTAAATAGAAAGAGAAAAGTATACTATTGAATGTATCTTTCTGAAGAAAAATAATTTCACGTTTTCGGCATTTCTATTAAAAAGTTACGGTCTAATTAATGTTGGGACACCAAAGTTTCATACACTAGTGGTTCACTAATAATAACAAGTATCACCTTAAAAGATGAATTATAACCATATAAACTGTCATACCAAATTTCATCCAAATAGAATAAAGCGTCCGATTATTATAAGCAAAATTTTTTTTTTTTGAAGAAGAAGAAGAACTTTGAAGCAGAATTCTGGGTAAATGGTACACTTTCCGGTAGAAGCAAGTTTGGTTAAATCGTCTTATTTAACCTCAGGAATCTGTTCTGGGTGTGCCAGTATCGACAACACATGTAGACATCGGTAATGATGATTTTACCGTGCGGGCGCTTACCAGGCGTCACCTCACGGGCACTCATAGCTGGTGTGGAGAGTTCACCACAGGGGTCACTTTTGTGCCATTTAAAATTGGAAATATTTGGTGTCTGTCGGGATCGAACCCGATTCCCCGACCAGACACTTAGGCACGCGGCCACGGGACCCCATAAAGTGAACAACTTTGGTAGAAATCGCTGTGGTAATTGTCTACTTATGATTTTAATAGCATTCCGTAATAGTTTTCCGTTGAGAATGCTATTTTCATTTTGAGTTTACATCTTCCATTAAAGTCTGCTGTGTTTTACATATTTTTATTTGCTATGTGACCGGAAAAGCTAACTCAATAACTGTATGACATATTTGCTGTACGTACTGCAAAGGAAAGGACGGCTTGTATGCTGACTGCTGACGTTTCGTAGTTCGTAGATACGAGGATGCGATTTTATTTCTCGCAATAATATTCTGCTAGATATGCATGGCCACTCTAATCTGAATGTGAATTACGGTCCCTTGAGATCTAGGACGATTACAACGTGACAATCGTGCCATCTATACTATGTCAACGACCCAAATGTGCATTCAGATTTGAGATTTGCCGGTCACTGCGAAATATATAGGCCTCTCTTCCATATCTATATCGCACTGAAGGAAAAGGGTATTATTGATTTCATTTCACAAATGTAACTAAAATTAACGAGACACATTGACCTAAATATTTTCAAACTTATGGGACATTACTTTTTATTAACTGCTTCCAATATTTCGAGAGAGTACATTCTCTCACTCATACATGTGAATACTCTTCAAATGTCAAATGGTTATTATTCTATAAGACTAATGAATAGTACTAGAACGTATTAGTAAGAATTATAATTTCGACATTATTATTTATTTTTTTATTTAATTTGTAGGCGGGAATTCGTCCCATACAAATAAATAACATCTTTTCTTATTAAAAAGTATAGATAACAATTACGTACTTATTATTATATACACTTCACAAATCATAACCATGTCTTAACTAAACATAATATGTATTATACATAAATAAATAAATATATCATCACGGCATATTACCCATTTCTGGGTGTGCCAGTATCTACAACACTTGTAGACATCGGTAATGATGGCGATATATTTTACCGTGTGGGCGCTTACCAGGCGTCACCACACGGGCACTCATAGCTGGCGTGGAGAGTGCACCACAGGGGTCACTTTTGTGCCATTTAAAATTGGAAATATTTGGCGTCAGTCGGGATCGAACCCGGTTCCCCCAGGTTCGCGACCAGACACTCAGGCACGCGGCCACGGGACCCCATCATATACATAAATAAATGAAGTAAATAGTAATAATTGAATCTAATGTGGAGCCGACAAATCATTCGTTTAAGGAAAAACTGCCTAGATTAAAAGCATTAATTGCATAATAGAAAATATTGTTAATTTTTCATGAATTTAGTCTTTCAAAGGATAAATAAAATTATCCTTATTTACTTCCTTATTAGTGAAGTATTATATTAAATATAAAAAATATATCATCACGGCATATTACCCATTTCTGAGTGTGCCACAATCTGCTTTATCGCAGATTTCGGTAATGATGATGGCATATTTGTACCGTGCGGGCGCTTACCAGGCGTCACCACACGGACACTCATTGCTGGCGTGGAGAGTGCACCACAGGGGTCACTTTTGTTCCATTTAAAATTCGAAATATTTGGCATCGATCGGGATCGAACCCGGTTCTCCAGATTCGCGACTAGACACTCAGGCACGCGGTCACGGGACCCCATACAAGGTTATATAATAAACATAAATGTGTGCTAATTATTTCGTACTGTATATTTTTATAAATTATTTTTAGGCCTTTATTCCAAGATTTAATTTGGCTGCTTATTTGGTGCTTAATTATCGGTATATTGATATTTAGATATATTTCAGTTTCAGAGTCACTTTTTTAGCAATTTATATAGCGAGCTAAAGGAAGGAAGCTGGCGTCTATTGTGATCTCTCTGTTTTAGTAAATTTTGATAAGATGAAATAATTTCATCTATCTTTGCTTTAGTTAAAGCTTGATCTCTCCATACAGAATGGAAACCATGTTCGGGAACTCCAATTAAGATTTATCTTTTTGTATTCATATTTATCCAAATGAACTAGTCATTGACATAATATTTTAGGGAGACAATCTTGTGACATTTTCAGTATGGTTGTCCAACAATTTAGTGTCCTTTTCCACATTTTTATCGCGAAATGCGTAATGCCTGTCTCCCACCTAACATGGGGTATTTTTTGGTAACCTTAAGATATTTTTTAAACAGTAACGTTGTATTTGTTCTAGAATATCTAGTTATTGAAGCCCCCACATTTCTAACGCATATAGTGAAGTAGCTTGTACTATAGAGCTTATTAGTATCATTTCGATATAATTAAAATTTGATCATACTGAAGTTCCGACTTCAAATCCCGGCCCAACACTGATGTTTATAAGTGTTTCCACCTCTATAATTGGTATTTAAAATCCTGTTGAAGGGTTGGTATATGAAAATTATAAAAAAAGAAGTGCAATTTATTAAATTACTACTATTAATTATATTATAAATAAATTACTTTATTCACAACTGGTTTATAATATTTGGTTCAATATTAATGCGCCTTGCTGCCTTTCCCTGTGAATTAGTTCTCTAATTTCTTTCTTAGAGTTTCCATTCCAATTTACGAAGTTTACAATGAGAAACTGATTTTCCATTTTACGAACTATTCCTTGGTCAACAAAGCGTATTTTTCCAGCATAAAAAAGAAATTATCGGAAATATTTCTTTGAAGTTATGTACATGCTTTAGTTACTTGGTAATTTATTTGGTTTTATACTACATTTACGTTTGAAAAAGCGCAGTTTTATTTTTAAAATTGAGGCTGTCAACATGAAAGGAAAATATTGAATTTTATATAATGATTCATAAATTAAGTTTCAATAAGTATACTGAAAAGTAAACGTTTGCTAGCTGACTTTTTCCTGGTTTTTCTTTCAAGTGGGATTGAAAAATCCTTTCTGGAAATAGTTTTGAGAGTTCTGCAACTGGTAGCATTACGTAAAGACCTAACAAATATTATAGGGAAGGAATTTTCCTTGAATCATCTGCTTCATTTGGAATGCAGCAGTCGTCGGGGTAAAAGAGACCGCCTTAAACTTGAGAAAAAATGTAAATGAGATCGTTGGAATGTTTAAAACTGTTTATCGTAAGATGCTCATCGTGTACACAGGTTTATCGTTGCCGTTAGTACTTTCGCTTTAAGAAAATGAAAAGTAGCACCCTTCAACAACACATAAATCTGACAATAATTCGTCGGATTCTCATTTGAATAGGGGCAATGATTGTTCCCGGTTTCGTTTGAAAGTCAAAATAAGAATTCCAATGCAGATAGAAGGCATAATATGGAAAATAAGAAAATCTCCGAACCAGGAATAATTTTCCTCATAAAATTGAACAACCTACAATTCCTCGCTTTGCATTGAATTTAAATTTTGCTCCGATTATTGTTCTGGTTTGTGAAATTAATAAGCACAAAAGCTTGGATCAATCTTGAGGCAAAAATCTTAATCTCAACAAGTTCGAGATTTTATTTCAAACCCTAGGGGACAGACAGACGTGTATAAATGAGCTCTGTTGTTATTGTAAAATAAATATTAAGGGATAACCTACAGGCTGTTCAAAAAAAGGTGCCCTGCATAGGGATCTTGAAAACTATAATAATCGAACACTGGCAGAATAATTAGGAAATGATATTTCTGGAAATAACGACGTGCAATTAATTAAACGAAGTTAGATTATCATACATGAAACACAGTAACATTTATATCTATATTTTCACTTAATTTTTGTTATTTCCATCATTTAACAAATAGGGTAACGATTCTGGAATGCATTTTTAACCGTCAATTTAGTCCTGAAGGAGTTTCAGTGATAGTGTGGACAGGAATATAAATGGAAGTCCGCACCAAATTGGTCTTCATTGATGGAGGCCGTTGATATATGAATAAATGGACTCAGTTTGACACTTCAGGAAGAATGGGAAAATATTTTCAAATTGACATTTGTGGTATGGGAAAAGCCCATCAGGCAATTTTCAAATAAAGGAGATGTTAGGAAATATTAAAACCAATAATTGGTTATTGATACATTATTTCCATTCTTAATGTCTCTTTAGTTTCGGGTTAACAAATATTCGAAAATTTTAAAGACTCTAACTAGGATCGGATTTATAGTAGTGGAGCTCCGGAGTGACAAGAAAGTGCAGCCCCCCTTCCAACTTATATACTAATATAATTGTATATATTATAAATTTGTTGTTTACAATATCCCTGCTTTTCGAAGGCTTTTTTTGTAAAGGCCCATGCGTTTTCGCCTAAGTATGGATTATAGCAACACAAAAATTATATTTATTTTATTATGCGTACTCTTTATTCTTAAGTTATAATAGAGTTATCTACAGTTTCTCGCAATTTAATAAGAGAAATAAAACTCCTATGTTGTCAAGAAAATTAATTAGGGAATTTCCTATTTTATATATACCTTCATCATGTTGTTTGTTTATTACATAATAAGTTTAAATTATTTTGAAGGTAAGTGAATCACATCTTTTAATTGAGAATAATGTAAGATATGAGACTTTTGTAATTTAATATTTTCTTCAAAACATTGCAGTACGGACACAAAAATACATTAGCTGCCAGAGCTTTACGACGTTCTTCAGTAGCTCTACATGTGGTTAGTTACCTCTTAAGCTATCTATCTTTTATGAGATGTATATTTTACGCCGTGCCCAGTTAGTTAGGATTGCCTCTGCAAAGAGACGCCAGTTACACCACACTGATGAGCTCCAACAAGAGCGAAACGCGTCTGTGACATCTGAAAATGACCCGAGGGGTTGATTCAGATGCTGAAATCTTGTTTATTAACTCTTTATTCAATAACGAAGTTAACTATGGTTCCAAAATACAATTATTACTCGGTTCCATTTGCACACCTGATCTATGGGGAATATTTGAGCTAGAAAATGAGAAACTTACTTTTCAATTTTCTCATTTATTCATGGCTACTAAAAGCGAAACTATTTTCTTTCTTTCTTTCCTTCATTTCATATAAATTTTGTTTCTAATTTCTTATATGGATTTAATAATATACCCTTATAAAAAAAGTCCTATGAGATGACAATAATACATAATGTTTCAGCTGAATAGGCAATATTTGTTGGATACCGAATTTTTTCTCATTCAAAATCATTGCTAACGGCATGTATACTGAACTGCCATGTTATATTTTTAGAAATATAGAAACTTAAAATTTAAAATTGTGGTTTATGTAGGTTGGTATGATAAATTGTAGGCTTGTAGTTTTGCAACTTAAAACACTACCTGGATATTCTCACCTATTACCTTATCAGGGGGATTGAGCCCCATCTTTAATATCCCAGACCGGTTTCCATTCTCAATAGACACTTACAAAATTGACGTCACTGCAAGAGAGAGATAGAAGATCATGCATCCAAACAAACCTCCCCTCGTTGTCGTGCGTCCCGCTCCCTGTTCCTATCTGTCATTGTGTTCGCATCTGTTATTCAGTGTTAAACCTAATTCTTTGTTGTGATTTGTACGTTGTGTTTAATAAAAATGAGTTTAAAACCAGAAGATGTGTCTGGGGCAACTTGGGCAAGTGTCTATTGCTCATTGTGAAAAGCATTTTTGTTTTACGAAGATTTTATTTATGCACAATATATTATTTTTAACCATATAAATCATATGGCAAAAACACTGTTTCATAGCTATTCGAAACATAGAAACAGTTTTCTTCTTATAATAGAAAATAGTGACTGTTTCATCTGTTGTACTTGAAAATGAGCAATGATTTCAAAAGAAATATATTTTTGTACATATCCACAAAAAACTTGAGTGATTTGCATTTGTAATAAAGCTAAAAAGAAGTTATTTACTATTATTAAAATATCTTTCAGAACTCATATTAATAATTGGAATAATACTACCTTGTTTTTAGTTTAAGTTATTTACTGCTGCTTTCAATATCGTGTCTCGTTTGATGTGAAGTAAAATCTCGCGTGCTTGATGTTTGATTATTTCCCATTTGAAACCTTTAAAATTGCCGGAAAAAATTGCATAACTTTGCCCATTTCTCTGCTTCCTCATTTCTTTTTTTAGTATAATATGCCATTATAGGGTGTCTTGTTTACCTCATATTGCTGTTTGCATGAATTATTTCCGTCGTAAAAAAAAACAAACAAATTCATCTTCAAATTATTGTAACATTAAAGCCCAGTTGCACCACCGACACTTAAAATTTAAACTTTTTTATTCAGTTAACCAAATAAATTACTGTTAATTCTTGTTAAATATTTTTTAATTGACATAATAATAAGTCATCATCATTACCGATATCTGCGATAAAGCAGATTGGCACACCCAGAAATGGGTAATATGCCGTGATGATATATTTATTTATTTATTTTATATTTTTTAATTAATGTATACAAATGAATTGACTAACTGAATAAACCCAAGTTTAAATTTTAAGTTTTTGTGGTATAACTGGACATAAAGTGTGCGATACTCAATAATATACTGACAAAACATATCTATGTTTCATGGTATTATTGAGGAGTATAGATTCAAAGTAGGTAAATAAAAAATATTATAATGGAAATAGTTTTAGTTTTAGAACAATACGAGATTTATTGTCTGTAATAATAAATAATAGTATATTATGTAGCGAGTGTGTGAAGCTGAAATTTTTACATGAGGGTGGAGATTGCGACACGAGCCGAAGGTGAGTGTTGCAAACCACCCGAATGTAAACTAGGCTTCACACACGTGTTACATACTATACTTTTTCTACGACTTTGCAATAAAATATATTTTTTTATTCACATTGTCATTCTTTTAGCGTAAAGGCTCTGTATTATCAACTTGTGTAACCATGGTTACCAACGTTACGGGGGTTTAACAGCTTTCTTTTATTAAAATACAATTCAGTTTGTAATATTTAAAACTTCACGCACAGTGTACAAAAAATCAAACTTCACACATAAAAATTGATACGTGAAGTACTCACTTCACGCATGGGAGTAGAAAAAACAGTTTTGTATTCAAGTTTAATTCTGAACAACTCTACAATTTTTGTCGTAAAATGAACAAGAGAGCAAGAAATATCAGCGAGCACTAAAAGGTTAATTATCTTTAATTTTTCTATTTTGGTTGTTTAATATGTGATTTATGAAACTCATTTGGACGTAATAAAGTTCTTCTTTGAAGAACTCAAACCAGTTTCTAGGTTGGTAACTACATTTCTAGAAAATTATCATTATAAAGTAAATATTATTTCTAGAAGACCTAGTATTGAAGTAAAGTAATAATATAAGTAAATATCAATCACTATTACCAACAATCAAATAAAAAATTAAATATCAGTAATCAATGTTCATATATTGCAAAATGAAATAACGATTATTTATAAATAATGTTTGACAAAGAACCAAAATAGAAAATATAGTATAAAATACATTCTAGCGCAATTTTCCCTTGAAATTCGCGGTAAGCTGTTCGTTTCTAACAAAAACACGTGCGTTAAAATCATATATTATGAAACTTGTATTTTAATGTACTAGTTTTGGCAGTGGAACAATAAATAATATAAGAATTTATATTAATATTTATCATTTTTCTCTATTTTTTTGTTGTGTGAAGTTAATCGATTTGTCAAATTAACAGCTCATATAATGAAGAATAAATACTCATTAAAGTGGCAAACAGGTTATATAGAACACTGTTGTTTCATTAAAATATAATATCAACTACGAATTTAACAGTGATTTTAAACATGATTATTCACTACACAGTAAGTACTCAGTTCCATTATCTATGAACTATTATTATTCAATTATCCCCAGTAAAGTATCTGATTAACGGTAAATATTTCAATATGAATGTGTGTCCGCTATTTATCTTCAGTGCCTGTTTGGCTTTAACTAAGTACTGTTAAATATAGAATTGCTAATGGGGTCGTCCACCATTCTAACAAATTGGAAAAGGACTATCAATTTGTTTTTAAAATCCTTAACATTTACGTCACACATCAACTCTATTCCAAATTCTAACTACTTTAAAGCCTACTGCTATCGCCTTTTTGTAATCTGTAATCCATTTTCAAGTAAATGGGTGCTGAAAATAACGAAAGTAAACTAAGTAACATTTGTTTGAATTTATGATTCCACGCAAAATAGAAACCACTTGCGTTTGTACAAAATGTTGAGTGACATAGTTTTGTTTTTCCTTTAATAAGTATTATATTAAATGGATTATTATTTTTTTGAGATTGTTCAACATCAGTTAGAGTTTTTAAATTGTAGAAAAGAGCTGTGGGAAATATATTTCAATTAAATTATCGATTCTCCTGCAGAGTGTTATATATATATATATATATATATATATATATATATATATATGTATATGTATATATTAAAAAACGATTATATACCATAGAACATACAGTGATATTCCTAACTTTAATACCAGGGGTAAAGATAACTTATTAGTTCCAAGGATTAGATTAAATAAATCAAAAAATAATCCAAATTACTGTGGATTAGTTTTATATGCAATAAACTGTCGAAATTCCTTAAAGATTAACAGGATCTGAAAAAAAATTAAATATGAAGTAAAACAATTTTTAATTACTTATTGCAGTATTGAGGAATATATGAATGACTAATGACAGGTATTCTCATTTCAATCTAATAAGGTAGTAATTATATATTTGTTAATTTTTAACCATTTTGTGTGAATATTTTGTAATCTACTTTGAATTTTGTGACTTTCTATACCAGTTATGGTCTTTGAAATAAAGCATTATTATTATTATTATTATTATTATTATTATTATTATTATTATTATTATTCTTGCATTTTGCAATTATTAACCAAAAACGTTATTGACATATTTATATAGGTACGTATTTTTATAAGTATTGAAAAAGATTAATTCATATGACTCCTATTATTAGCGAACTACACAGTTTGAAAACAAAATGAGCTTAACTTCTATGTCATAGAATATTGAAAAATATATTACGGCTTAACGAATAACAACTAAAAAAATTAAAAAATAGCGGAGGACCTCGTTAAAGCAAATACCAAAGTAGATAAATTTGGTCTTTTACTTTGTTGTTGCACTGTTTGATTCGTGGTAACTGTATTGCTGTCTGATCCATTTCTACGTTACCCTTTGGCTGTCAAGAAGTAGCTAGATTAAAATATTAACAATAATAAATCTTTCTTCATAAAATATTTTTTATTCAATATGTACATTTCGACTGTAAAGCAATCATCATCAGTTGAACTAAAAATAAAAACATATTTATAAAATTATTATTATTATTGTTAATATTTTAATTTATATCTTCACGTTACTCATTTACTTAATTTAAGTACCTAGATATATTTTATTCGCAAAGGAGGGTCATAGAAATATGACTGCACCCTTTATTTTTATATTTAAAATGTGAGTAGTTAATACTGATGGCGAAATGATTTCTTTTTCGTTATGAAAAACAAGCATACTTCATTTTGTAATTTCCTTTGAAAGTAAATTCTACGCGCAAGTACGAACTTGTCGTTTTGTTCGCAAAATGATAAGCCATATTAAAGTTATTAGAGTTTCAACGCAGGAACAAAATGACAAGGGAACTGAATTACTGAATATGTGTACTAGTTATTCAAGATAAAAAGAAAGCAACTGCAAAACTCATGAGACGCTATTATTTTACAAACACGCTTCGCTCGAAACCATACTTGCTTTCCACGGGAAACAAGTATGTTTAAAGTTTGTTATAGCTCGTATTATCTGAAAAATTTTTATCTTGCTAGTTTTTGTTCGAATTTTATAAAATTGTGCAGCATTAAAACACTAAAAGCACCAGAAAACTAATTTTCTTCTTTCCCAGAGTATCTGGTCGCGAACCTGGGGAACCGGGTTTGATACCGACCGACGCCATATATTTCGAATTTTAAAATGGCACAAAAGTGACCCCTGTGGTGCACTCTCCACACCAGCAATGAGTGCCCGTGAGGTGACGCCTGGTAAGCGCCCGCACGGTACAAATAAAGCAGATTGTGCCACACTCAGAAATGAGTAATATGCCTTGATGATATATTTATTTAATTTTTAATTATTTTTTTATTATCACTTAAACAACTTTATGAATATTTATTTCATTTATTATTACGAGAATCATTAAGAACAAGACGCATGGTTCATATCTTTTTAGAAATTTATTTTAAATTGTTCAAATTAGATCGCTTCAACAATAATACACTTCACCATTCGTTCCTTCCACTTCTTAAATCTTCCAATCAATCATCTTTTGGAATTATTTCAAAATAATCATGGATTGCAGATAAAAACTTTCAACCCCGCAATTTTTTAAGTCTAAAAAATTCCAAAATCGCATATTAACAAATCAGGTGAGAATGGCGGGTGTTTATTACTTTTATATTTTTTCGCCAAAAACTTGAAAGAAATATTTACTTTCTGCTTAATTGTATACTTTCACTCAGGACGATAATATAGAAAATTATAAGTAACTTACCTTCGCAATTTAATTTCAAATGACAGGTAAATAATTATTTTAAATGATAGTGATAGTCTCCAGGGTTTACCTGATCATTCTAGTGTGATCATAGTCTTACAAAAGTAGTAATGCGAATCTTTGACAACTCTCTTTGACGACTTTGGCCCAAATTAAATTTGGCTTGTTGCGTTTCCATTGGAAAATGCAACAAACTGTTTTCCCAAGCTCATTTTTATAAGCACAGGATTAATCAAATAAAGTACGTTCCTAGAGTTACAGTTTTACAGTAAACCCGTAGGGATTTCAAAAATTATAAGAACTACGACTTCGGATGATTGGGACTTTTTCTGCGCCTGTGGAAGGATATTTCAGATATGCTTTTGTTTTTTAAAAAAATTCTACTATTCAACTATTTGTAATCGATAAGTAAATATGTAGTTATAGTTTCTGAGAAATAACAATCATTTATGTTTCTTTAATAGAAGTCATATTTGATATTTAAATAAAAAAAAAATTATTTTTCCCTTTTTTTCACTGTTACAAGGTTTTTTGTTTTCTAAATTATTTTTGCATCAAAATTTTACCTGTGTAGATACGTCAAAAACTGAAATCAATTTCATTATATATATATTATTATAATTTTGTAAGTCTATCCATATCACATATAGTATATTGACGATTTTGTTTGTAATGGGAGATACAACAAATAGAAAGAAGCACATCACTGAAATATATACTAACTGGAATGCGCGTACGTACCGTGACTGTGAAGGCTGGCTGCTGGAGTAGTCGGCAAACATCGGGACAGTTCGTGAGTAGACGGAAATTATTTCGTGTGGCACATGTTTAAATAAAATGTATGTGATCAGCGATCAGCTATGATACGAATTATTCGGCTAGGCTCGGTTCGACACGAACGTGCGCGAACAAGACCAGCCATTATTATTCAATGGGGCTTCAGTGCAGCGTACGCTGATAAGTAGAGTATGTGAGTTCCAGTTAGTAATATTTCAGTGAAGCACATCAACCAGCTGACTTATCCTTGCAAGATAATCTGACGGATGGGTATGCAGATCGCGACTATGTATACAAAACAGGGCATCGAACCCGCCAAAAACTGGGTTCGGTTTAGGTTCAAGTGAATTTGTTTTTTGAGAAATGGGTTCGGGTGCGGTTCTGGTTCAAGCAGTAATAAAATTTGCGGTTTTGTTCGGGGTTCAGGTTCGGTTCGACTTAAAGAAAATTGAATTAAAGTTTTTTGAATGACAAACAAATAAAAATAATTTTAAATGAAAGCCGGAATTTACGCAAGACAAGAAACGAACATAATTTTAAGAAAAGTCAACATAGGCACCAACGCAGACGCCTAAGGCGTCGATTATCGGCTGTATTACAATAATGTTTACGTTTGGAATTGAAAATGAACCTGACGCAGAGCTGAACCCTGAACCCGAATTTTAATATCCGGTTCGGTTCCAACTCGGGTTCAATTGAAAAATATATCTGAGGTTTGGTTCCGGGTTTGGGTTCGGTAAAATGTTACGGTTAGGTTCCAGTTTTGGTTCGGTTCAGGTTCGGGTTCGATGCCCTGATACAAAACAACCGTGACTTTAAACATCAGCTATAATAACGCACATAGCTATTTTTTGCCCATGTATTACCCATTGAAAAATATATTCAGTTTTTTTTTCTGTTGTACAATAATTTTTACTACCATGTTTAACATGTATCGCCTTGTATAATATCATCCACTAAAAATGAAAACGAAAGTCCGGAATCACCATGTACATAAAAAACTATTTTATAAAACAAAAAATTTTTCGAAATACTTGATATATTAATGTTTTAATTCCATAGGCTTACTTTTCAAATCTATGTTTCCGCTATCTACTAGACTGGTCAATATTTGACTAACGTCATTTACTTGGGTTAATGACAATATGTATTCTACAAATAGGAGAGAATCTATAATCTTCAATGCTTAGGCTTACTGCCGCATGAGGTATTACTTCACTTCCGATTGTTGTGTTTGTAGATTATCGAAATTTACTGCATCTTATTAATTATAAATAATCTTTAATTACAAAATACGTTCGTAATTTCATTGTTTTTCAATGAAGTCAGAGGATTTTGAGTCTAAAAAGTCTAAAATATTTCCAATATTATATTGCGAACCATAAGGTTGGAATTTGTGACTGCCCGACTCATTTTCGCGATGGTTGTGAAGAATTATCTATTGGTTAGTGAAATGGATACAATAATTGATAAAATATCGTGAGCAGTCGAGCGGTGTAATCTGACCAACTGCTCGCATTAAATATAGTTCTGGTGATATTATCAATTATCACTTTAGTTACATTTGTAATCAAAAGTTCTCGCTCGAATAAAGAACTGCAATTACACTAGAATGAATAAATCTGAAAACTACTACGTATGATTTTATTTATGGATTTTTTAATGGTAATAGGAATACAAGCACTATACAACTCGGGCCCTTACTTTTGCCCTGATTATTTCGGCAAATATTTCGCTTGAATTATATAAAAGTTGCTTTGTTAACAATCCATTTCAATGGCCGTTTTGTTTGTAATTAGTGATGCCTTTTCGAGATCTCGTCTCGAATTTCTCGAATTTTCGAGACGAGATTAACCTTATTCTCGTCTCGATATTGCAAGACGAGACGAGAGTAATGCCCTCAAGATTTGCTCGAGACGAGAGTAGAAATTCGAGATCTCGATTGTACGATTTATTTATATTATACAAATATATCTAATAAAAATTTGTAAAATATTTATCGGTATAAATAAATATTTTAATTGACTCTTCATTTACATTCATATTTATTTATTTATTTATTTTTTTATTTATTTATTTATTTATTCATTTTAGATTTATTGGGTTTAAGTAAAAGAAAATGCACAAAAGTGAGTCCTATGGTATACTCTCCACGCCAGCTCCAAGTGCACGCTCTATACGAATATACCTACTCGTACAATCATTATTATCAATATTGCGAACAGAGCAGATTGTCGTAACAGCTAATAAGCCATGATATTATTGAGTATTTTTTACCTACCATTTAAACAGACGTCGTAGAACGTTATAAACCGATTGTATATACAGGGTGTTAATACTAAGTCGTTACACCCGAAAATGGTAGTTAGAACTCATTAAAACAAACAACTTTTCTTAGTTCCAATTTTTGATTTGGAGCCCCGGTTCGTAGTTATTATATAAAATAATATTTCAATCAGTGGTACTCGTTTATGACATCTATTGCTTGTAATGTTAATTTATTTACAATTACTAATTATAAATTCGAGATATTCGAGACTCTCGAGTCGAGATCAAGACAAGGCAAGAAAAAATATGACGAGACGAGATGCAGAGAAATCTCGTCTCGAATTTTCGAGACGAGACGAGAGTGGATTGTTTCTCGTCGTTTCTCGGCTCGCGGCATCACTATTTGTAATGAATAATGTGTATGTAAGTGTATTACGGAAGAGACCTTCTGAATGGAAGAAATTAAGGAGTTTTTTTTTTCTGAATGCATTATAAATGTGGCCAATGCGATAGTTGTGAAGTAGTGTGATTTGACAGGCATATGTATCGATGGATGATGGCTCTTTGATTGTATATCGTGTTCGTTCTAACTCATTCAGTGGTAAATGGTGGCCAGATATGTATGTATATACAACAACATGCCTTGTATAGTGCATATTAATAACTGTAAATATGATAGATTATATGGCATAAATAAACCTACAATGTAATACAATTGGAAGCCTTAGGGTAATGCTGAAAACAGATATGTACATCTTGGGATTAATGCTTGAGCACGAATTCATCGACAAATAATCAAACAGCCGGTGAAACAGATCAACAAAATTATAACACGAAATAGTTGACTTACTAATTTTTACCTTCCGAAATAATATTGGCACTTCCAGAAATGGGTAATAAGCTGTTTTGATATATTTATTTATTTGTATTAAATTATAATATTTCTGCAAACCTAGTGTATTGCACTGTTTGTAAAATAAATAATAATTAAAACAGTCGTTGATAATTCTATAAAACTGTTTTCAATTTAAATTTTAATTAAAATACTCGGTGAAAGTTCTGCAATTGTTTGTAAGATAAATAATAATTAAAACATTCGCTGATTATTATACAAATTGTTTTAATTATTAATTATTTTAAAAACAGTGTAATATATTTTCTTCTGCTTCTGAGTGCCGATAATATCATCCATTAATCTTATTATAACTCTTCTTATTATTATTATTAAATAAAACTGAAAATGTTTGTTAATACTCTCAAAAATATTTAATAAATCATAAAAACACATCATTTTGACAATTTTTTTTTTCTACTGGTTAGTAGATCCTTAGAGCGTGGTATAACATAAATATGAAAACAGCATTTTGATTATAATTTAATACCTTTAATTCAAATTATAAAAACATTAAAATATAATTATTAGATGTTAAGAAAATTTTTAAAACAGATAAAATATATGGGAACATTACATTTTTGATACACATATTTGACATTTTCTGCCCCTTCTCCTTGACTTTTTGGAGTGGCGGAATATAATGTGGCCATGAATCAAAACAGACTCTATTGACTACATTATAATATGTCACCTCCAAAAATCAAGAAGACGAATGTATGAAAGCTAGGTAAAATATATGTATGAAAAATGTGATATTCTCTTAAAATGTCTGTTTTAAAAAATTACCTAACATTTAATAACTACATTTTAATGTTTTTATAATTGTAAAATAAGTAAATAAATATATCATCACGGCATATTACCCATTTCTGGGTGTGCCAGTATCTACAACACATGTAGACATCGGTAATAATGACGATATATTTTACCGTGTGGGCGCTTACCAGGCGTCACCTCACGGGCACTCATAGCTGGTGTGGAGAGTGCACCACAGGGATCACTTTTGTGCCATTTAAAATTGGAAATATTTGGCGTCTGTCGGGATCGAACCCGGTTCCGCCAGCTTCGCGACCAGACACTCAGGCACGCGGCAAATAAACGCATAATACTTAAAATATATTTATTTTATTTTAATAACATATTCGGCTGTTGATGCGAAAACGCAACATTAAGTTTTAACAAATGTAACTATTATTTAAATACAAATATTGTTCTATACGTAGATAATAACTATATTTATATTCTATGAAATGTTTATAAAAAAAAACTATTTAAAAAAAAAGATTATTATTCTGTAAAACAAAGTATGCAAGCATGTTAGATTCTCTGAAATTGAATACTGAATCAAATATATATAAACAAAGTTTTAGAAAAATTGATCAAACAAATAAAAAAAAATTGTTCATATAATGTTGCGTTTTCGCATCAACAGCGCCTAATGGGTTAAAATATAATCCAAAACTTTTCAAATTTGGTGTATAATACTTTTATATCAATGGGAATAACATAATATATTTTAGTTAAAATGGTCTACCCGGAAGTGGTACTTTACTTGAAGCCTATAGGTAATAGATTTTGATGAAAAACTATATTAAAATATAATACAAAACTTTTCACATTTAGTATATAATACTTTTATATCAATGGAAATAACATAATAGATTTTGGTTAAAATAGTCTAACCGGAAGTGATACTTTACTTGAAGCTGTTATCAGTTTTTCTTGAAAAAAATGGTGTTATTTTGATTTTAATAATAATAAAAAATAAGAATTGAATTCTGCGTCTAAAACATTAAGAATGATTAAATTAGCTCTTTGTATAAACGAGATATTTAAATTTAAAATTTTTGTTCTTTTCGGTTTCTGTAATTAAGTTTGCTATGAATTAGGACAAAAAATAACAACAAAATAAAGAATTTAATGTCAATTTCAAAATAACAGGCGTACAAGGAAGTCATATGGTGTCCACATCAGATATTTATACAAAGAATTAGCAATTTGGGCGAATACTCCCAATGATCGGAATAAAAACTGTTAAATGTTACAACTATTACGGGACAAAGTATTATTATAGTATATCTTACCTCACTGGTTTCGGAATTTTAATTAGAAATTAATAAAAAATGATATTATCTTGGTTAGATGTCTATTATAAGCAAAAGCACTTTTTCTCCTTTTTATGAAGTGACAAAGTTTCTAGCAGATACTTCCACGAAGATGATTTTCCTGTGGCGCAAGGTTACTCTGTGCAAAGATGTTCTAATACCTCAGAGTTCATTTTCTCTAGAATGTGTCAATTCTTCCAGCGACATTATCAAGCCGGCTTGCCTCTGAGCTTTTCACACCATAAGGAACTTGTGCAACAATAGATAAAAGTGCATTCAAGTTGGTGACATCATATATTGAAAAATGACGGGTTCCAATAATTTATTATTAAAATATGTAAAAATTCATTACTCGTTATGGAAACTAGAGTTTATAAGCTTTTTTATACAATGTTACATCTTGTGATTAACGTAACTTCAATATAAAATAAATGATGCAGATTGTCTACTTTATCTTCGAGTATTTACACTTGTTTGAACTACAATATAAACATATTAATACTATATACAAATAATAGAAATTAGGTTAAAAAGATTTACCATGGATGTAAAAGCGTATATTACTGTAGAAATTACCAAAAAAAATATAATTATAGGTGAACAACAAAATAAGTCACATATACGTTATTTTTTACGCGTAAAAAATTATTTTTTACATTGACAATATTGGAGATATTATAAAGATATTTTCTTTTACACTGTAATGAATATTCTAGAACAAGCAGTCCACGTGACGTCAACATGCTTTTTTGATTCAGACAAACAATTAGGTACCTTGAAACTATCAACAATCAGATTACTAGGGAAATATATTCCTGAGACATAACCTCAAACTTCAAACTTTAAACACATTTTACGTCAAAATTTGACTAAATACGTAAATTTGAAGCATATTATATTATATTTTTAAAATGTTTTGTATGTTTTATGTAAATTTTAGGCAGTTTTGTAAAGAAATAAAATTTGAAGACATTTAAAAATAGACGGCGAATAAAACAATTTGCAAAACTAAAATTTCATTTTCTATTTATTAATTATTAATAACATATAGTTTCAAATCATTTGAAATAGGTTTAAATCATTAGCTCCAAACTTATTGAAAATTAATTTTATACAAATTTGAAGTATTTTATGTTAATTTTTTCTATAGTTTCACAATGTTTTTTTTTTAATATTTTACAATAATTTCAATCTCTTTCTTATAAACTTATCATAGTTGCAGTCGTTTTAGAATATATTTATGATAGTATTAAAGAAAGTTACTGTAATGTGACATTTGTATACAGCAAGTCATCTAGTGTCGTTATGAAGAACTAAAATTATACATTATCTACATTTTCTACTTATTTAACATTTTTTACTCATTTTTTACACGTATACGTAAAAGATACTTTTTTACGCGTAAATGCACATCCCTGTAGGTGAATTAGTTTTCTACAATTGTATAAATTGTACATTTAACATTAATATTAAAAATTAGGTTAATAGGAATTCAATCTGTCAATAAAAATTAGTACATTTGTTTCGTTTACAGGGTACATTAATATTTCTTAATAAATTTTATTTGTCATTAGTATATACTACCTAATTATCTACTTTACAAGTAAATTAACCGAATATGTATGTTGCTAGCAACTCCTATTTACTTTTCAAGCACTAGTGACTATTTACTACTACTTTATGCACTCTTTACAGTGCGTAAACTATGTACTTCACGCACGGTTGCAGGAAAAATATATTTTTACTTATTAATGGAGAAAAATATTTTAACATACACTTAAAAAAAATTTAATACCAACAGATATTCTTTTTTCGCTATTTGAATATAAATATTTTTAGTTGTTTTATATTTTAGCTATCTACATTCCCTAACATTACACGTTCAAAACGTACAAATACTTTTGATTCCACTGTTATTTTAATAAATTTGAATAACCCAAAATATGAAATATTCATAAAGGGATAATATTGGAAATAAATTTATCTTCGATATATTGGCATTTATTATTTTTACAAATGTACGTTTCTGTTTTATTTTTCCTGGAAGACTAACGGTTACAATGTACCTACAGTGGCGGGCAAAAATATGGATACTTTTAAATATTTCATTTTTAAAAAATATGTTTATAATTGTCGCAAATTTGAATCTTATTTTTTAAAGTCAGTATATCGAAGAATAAATTTAAAAGAAAACTTTTGATATTGGTTGTGCGATTTAAGTGAAATAGCAGAGTGCACAAAAGTATGGAGACATATTAACAATATGATTTTAAATGTCTTACTTTCAGTTGCATTTTGTCAACATCTTACATTTGACAGATGTGAATGTCTGTAACATAACCACACAAAATATATATTTATTATATAATTTTAAACTGTGAAATTAATAATAGTAGATGAAGTGTATAAATTCAAAAGCAGACAATTGACACATAACTAGTTTTGAGAAAAACGCAAAAACTCTACCTAGACCTTAAAAGATAACCAATCAACTTGCAGTTTTCATAGAAATTTTTTTTTTAATATTTTAATAAAATAGGTCTTTTATAGACAAAAGTCTGATTTATAAAAGAGATATTTTGTTTAAAAAATGACATATCTATAGTGCGGGACACCAATCTTGACCTAAGGGGTAAGGAAAAGAATCGCTCATATCGTGATATTCCATAGACGCCGACAAATAATAATTATTACACAAACTTTGTGCTTCTAACTCATTTGTGTACGCTTATGATCCTTATTTGGACAATATGTTATATTAGGTATGCGGAAGTAAAAATTAATTATATTTCGTGTAGAGCGCATATATTAGACACTGATTTGTGTAATATATTTTCCATAGTTCATCTTTCGTGTCCCCGACTATATGTCTAGTTTTGCTGCTGAGACTTGAAAATGTGTGCTTATGCATCTGATAGTAGTTTCATTATCCGTGTTAATCCTAATTTGTTTACTATATTATTATTCTTTTAACATGTTCACCTGAATGAAGAACTTTAACTTGATTCGTCCAAAGGCAAATGTCTTAAGCAAATGTCTGCTTTTGCATCTAAGGCTAAGACGCCAAACTGTTTGAAATGTATATTTATGCTCCTGAAGTTCAAATATTCGTAACTTCATCAATTTCTAATAAGAATACATGGCTAACTCATTTTATTACATAATGTCAAATGTTTGCTTTTGCATCTATACGTTTCATATAATGGCTATATTACTCTCGTATGATTACAATACTCGCGTATGGCTCGTATTCTAAACGTCGTGCATTATATGCTCATTAAATAATATACTATTAATATGATTCTATAACTAACATTTTTTGTATTATTTAAACAACAATAAATAAAATATATGTAGTATTCGCATACATATTTATTCCATTTATATGTAATTCGTTTTTTATTTAATTTTTTTTAGTCATAAATAAAATGGTCATTATGTAATATTTTAATAGTTATTCACGTGTTGTATGTATTTATAAATCACATTTTACAAACCTATTTGTTAAAAAATCCATACATTTTCTCAGTGGCGGCTTAAAGCGTG
Organism: Ophonus ardosiacus; assembly: GCA_943142095.1. Taxonomy (NCBI): domain Eukaryota; kingdom Metazoa; phylum Arthropoda; class Insecta; order Coleoptera; family Carabidae; genus Ophonus; species Ophonus ardosiacus. Next base: position 41,157,930 of record OW964833.1, on the reverse strand, counting down.
AGCCACTTAGTCACTGGCTTAGGGCGCCTGGCTTATTGGGGCGCCCAAAAAATATGAAACCTTAAGATAAATATATAAATAAAAATCAATGTATGGAATATATATCTGTCCTGTATTATTAAATTTTGGAGCCCCTCAAAGTTAGTTTTGTGTAAATAAATTGTGTAATTTATTGAACATGCCATTGAATGTCAGGCGGAAAAGATACATAAATTTGCGATAGTGCAGGCACGGAAAGTGACCATATAATTTAATCATTCTTGGATTCTTTTTAGTTTTAAATTTTGAGGTATTTTACCTTCCGTCACCTTTACAATCAAATAATATTACTATCAAGTTTATATCTCTACCAATTTTTGAATTATTGTCCCAAAAGTCAATATACCCCACATTTAGATAAAAACTTCAAAATTTTCAAAAATCTAATTTTTATGTATCCAGATACTTCTTAATGCGCTGATTCCAAATTTTGAAACCGCAGGTCGATATCTTTTTTCGTTCTCGAGATATTTAGATTCAAAATTTTGCTCAAAACTGCCCATTTTTGGGTAATAACCCAAAAATGGGTCGAGATATGAATTTGGCGACTACACCATTCGATTCTACGGGCAAAATTACATAAGTACACCAATTTTCAGAATTTTTGAACACCGCATACAATCTCTAAAGCAAAATAACTGAAAATGGCCAAAAATCGAAAAAATCTAAGGTGTACCCCTTACGATTTTTTCAGATTTTGGCCAATTTCAGGGGTTTTCAAACTTTTATTAATAAAAAATGAACCGGTTGGACAAAAATTATGATGCACTTGTGTAATTTTGACCGTAGAATCGAATGGTGTTGTCACCAAATTCATATCTCGACCCATTTTTGGGTTATTACCCAAAAATGGGCAGTTTTGAGCAAAACTTTAAATCTAAATATCTCGAGAACAAAACGAGATATCGACCTGCGGTTTCAAAATTTGGAATCAGCGCATTGAGAAGTATGTAGATACATAAAAATTAGATTTTTGAAAATTTTGAAGTTTTTATCTAAATGTGGGGTATATTGACTTTTGGGCCAATAATTCAAAAATTGGTAGAGATATAAACTTGGTAGTAATATTATTTGATTGTGAAAAGAATGATACGTAAGTGTACGAATTTTTAGAGTATTTATATATGAGTATACATTGTATTATGTTCGTGTTACAATTTTACTGGATATATGGAATCTTTTTCAATGAACTTTTGCTATGGGATTTGTACAAAATACATCAAATTAACGGAAGGTCTTGTGCTGGCCACAACAGATTTTTTTATGTTGATTTTGTAAATTTCATAGTGTTTTTATTGCTAATGATTATAATTTATATATTATCAACTTTTAAGTTTGTCTTTTTCTTTTAAGTCAAAAAAAAACAGAAATAATTTTTGTAACGGGTGGTGGCGCTCTAATCTAATGGGGTATTCCACTCAATTTTTTTTTATTATTTTAAATAAAACTTGATTCAGTTTTGAAGCAATTCATAGTATTAAAAAATCTTAATTGTTCCTAGTTTCAGAGTATTTTATTTTCCAGTAATCAATGTAACGTCACATTGCCTCTATACTTGTCTTTCTCACACACACTGCTCTGAGTACGCTGCGAGAGAAGGATAACAATTGTATGACGTCAATTTTCCCTTTTAGCAAATGTGAAATATCTCGTAAAGTAATTATTTAAAAAATGTTTTCATTGTTTTAACTATTATTTATTGAGCCATACTTTATGTTAAATTGAAATTTTCTTAATTTTGTTGTTATGGTGGAATACCCCATTTGGCTCAGGGCGCCTATATATCTTGAGCCGGCCCTGTATTTTCTATGCTTGCAATGCAGTCGTTCGCCTCTCGCTGTGACTTCGCGAAATAAGCATTCAGGCTTATATCCTCGTGTGGCCTCAATTCAGCACATCGTGTAAGAAGCGTCCCCTAACGTGTCCTATCGGCCGCAATGTCACTAACGCCCTCCTTGTCATCTCACCATAAGTCAATGAATATTATTAAAAATAACAGCGTTATACATTTAATACTATATTAAAGTACTATTTATAATAGTACGAAATTTGTGCAATTGAATAAGAATGAATTTAAAATAAACTGTCCAATAGGGATTTCATATAAATCAAATTTTACAATTTAGGTTAGATGATATTAATTAAAACTTAAATACACTAAATAACAAAAGAAAATCTGTAATGAAAATTATGTTTGTGGTAAATTTTAAACTATAATTAAAATTTTCTTTGTTTTGAAACGATTTGTCTAATGCCGCGGCAGGTTTACATCAGCATTTGACATTGCTATGATGAAACGCTACTGGATATTCCTCTTAGAATTATTTAACCCACGATCGGTACCGCCTCCTATAATTACGCGATCAGTAACGCGTTAGATTTTTTCTAACATAGCGATTTTTATATACATACATAATGTAAAGAAAAAAAAAGCAAATGCATAAAAGAAAAAGTATATGTCCTCTTCTCGATTTAAGCACTCCGTGCAGGTCAAAGCAATTTTAGCAGTATGTTTTTTGCATGTTGTTATGAATACTGTGGTCTGATAGAGCGCTGTCATCTGATGAACGATGTTTTGTTTCACGTGATGTATATGGCTAATCATCACCTTCTTCTGACAAAGCTTCCTCCCAAATAGCTTGCAAATGTTTATATTCCTATTCGTATGACATCGCCATATTATAACTAAACAAAGTTATCAAAAAACTAAAGTTTTCAATGTAAAAACAGTAACTAACTTACAATTCCACGATAGGTACCGCGTTAGATTTTGTCTAACATGTTGACACGACTTGGAAAAAATATGAACTGATCACGTACGCTGAAATTTTCAAATAAACTGGTCCTGGGGATAACTGAGGGAGGTTCTTAGGCAGGCATAGCAGGACGGCCTGAGATGTAGGGCTAACTGTTTTAAAAAAATATGGATAAATATAAAAATGTTAGAAAAAATCTAACACCGGTACCGATCCCGGGTTAAGCAGTTTGATACGAAACAATATTTTGTACCTACGAGTAGTACTATTTTAAAACATTACAATAGACACTTACAAAATTGCAATTTGCACGAGCGCCTCTAACGGCAAAGCATAGAAATCAAGGTTGCTATGGTTACCTCGTCCAAACAAAGACCTGTCATCAGCCGTAGACTCTACACTCTAGCCATCGTTTTAGTTGAATAATCGAATGATCTTCAATATTATCAAACAAAAAAGTTGCCCCAGACACATCTTCTGGTTTTAAACTCATTTTTATTAAACACAACGTACAAATCACAATAAAGAATTAGGTTTAACACTGAATAACAAAGGCGAACACAATGACATATAGGAACAGGGAACGGGACGCAAGACAACGAGGGGAGGTTTGTTTGGATGCATGATTTTCTATCTCTCTCTTGTCATGTCAATTTTTTAAGTGTCTATTGCAATGATAATATAGTAACCTCCGAACACTAAAAGCTAGAGGCGTATAAATGTCAACTTAAAAGTATAAATGTTTTTTTCGTTTACTACTTGGTTACATCTAGTGGTAATACCAGCACTATTTTTTAAAGAATAACAAAATGACTGAAATATCCTATTAATCTTTCTGTATGAACAGAGGTTATTATTAAAATAAATACGAGTAATAGCAAGAAAAGGCAAATTAAACCGTTTTTGAATATCACGATGAATATTCCAAATTCAGTTAATTCGTACACGAACAGAAGTTAAATTGTGTTTAATTCTTGCTATTTTGTGTATATCTAGCTTAAATCTTAATTGAAATGCAGACTCGATGAAAGCACTGCTATTTTATATTCTCCGTAAATTTACGTACAATGTTTTTATTACGGACAATGCCTATTTAAAACTTAACAAAGAGCACATTTTATTTAAAATGTTCTACAGTTACATAAGTTTGTTGATTTTTACACAGAATAAATTAACTTGAATGAAATAAAATAGTTCCCGGGTTAATACAAACACAAAGGCAGTGCAATTAAATGAGATTTCTCGTTAAATTATTAATGTAAAATTGTAGTATTTTGTTATAACACTGTTGAAATTTAACCAAAAATAAATTTTTGGCAGGTAGCCATTTGTTAGTTTAAACTTAAATCTTAATTCTAAAAAAATTCACCAAATAAATAAATATATCATCACGGCATATTACCCATTTCTGGGTGTGCCAGCATCTACAACACATGTAGACATCGGTAATAATAACGATATATTTTACCGTGTGGGCGCTTACGAGGCGTCACCTCACGGGCACTCACAGCTGGTGTGGGGAGTGCACCACAGGGGTCACTTTTGTGCCATTTAAAATTGGTAATATTTGGCGTCTGTCGGGATCAAACCCGGTTCCCCCTGGTTCGCGACCAGACACTTAGGCACGCGGCCACGGGACCCCACAAAAATAATATAATAAAATTAAAAAAATAATATATAATATTAATAATAATAATAATAATAATAATAACATAATAATATTTTTTAAATTAAAGTCGCTTTACTGGATATTACAATTTCGTCATTCTGACCAATTGTATATAGAAATTATATCTGTGGATTTTTATATATGGCACATTCAAATATTTTTATATTAATAATAAAAACTTTCCCATATGCCGCTAGTAAAATCAATTTTACTCTTTGTAAAACTATGATAAACATTAATTAGTGTAACACGAGGAGAGGACGATGAATTGGATGACCACTTCTTTGACCACTGTATTGACGATGAACGCAAAACACATTTTCACACTTATGAACATTTATATGGACTCGGACATACTTTGTTATTTTTACTACTAATTTTATTTACACATACATATTTACATTATTACTAACAAACGGTTATCTTCTAAGAGCACAGGGTGAAGGGAATCATATGGCATCCATAGCCAAATATCAATCCTACATGTAGGCTTGCAATAACTTATATACTTAATTGTCAACACTAAATATCTTGGCGGCTGACATCTAGACTAAACAAAGGCAATTGTGGGAAAAATGATAATTATTTCTAAACAGACTTATAAAGATAACAGAGTTGAAATATTGTTATTGAAACTACAATTTAGAAAAAAATATTGTAGTGTTATTAGCTTATTCTTATTTCATAATAATTAATAAAAGTAAACTTTAGTTAAAGTTGAACTTTATTTTAAAGTGACTTTATATATACTTTAAAATATGTACGTTTCATAATAAAATCATCCTTTACTTTAAGTAAAGAAGTTGTAAAGTTTTAAAAATAATTTTAGAACTAAATGTTTAGTTAAAAATTGTGTGCTGTGGTAAGACTGACTCTCAGAGTCCTGAAATGAAATGTCAAAGTACTAGTACAAAACCATATAATTCAAGAAATCACATCCATTTCGTTTGTCCGAATAATACAAGAAAAGGTGCGCTCAGTTTTATAGGTTATGTTAGTGAATATATTAATATTTATTTGCAAGATTTTGTAGGATTCAGCTTGGCAAAAACTTTAATCGATTTGAACAGCAGTTAAAATCGATGACTTAAAAACAACAGCAAGAAAACATGGGTTGGAAAAACAGATCAGTGTGATCTGCCAACAATAAATGACAATCCTTTATTGGTTTCAGTTTGGAATTATTAAATGCATATTATGTATGCCATATGTAACCTCCTCTAAAAATGTTAATAAATTATTATGTCGTACTTTTATACATAACAAATTTGACTTATTTATTTGTCGGTAATTTTATTATTTCTTCTATCTATTCTAATATAAATATAATAGTATATTATGTGGGACGTGTGTGAAGCTGAAATTTTTACATGAGGGAGTGTCGCAAACCACCCGAATGTAAAATAGGCTTCACACACATGTGACATACTATACTTTTTCTACGACCTTGCAATAAAATATATTTTTTCTTCACATTGTCATTTTTTTAACGTAAAGCCGTTGTATTATCGACATGGTTACCAACGTTACGGGTGTTTAACAGCTTTGTTTTATTAAAATACAATTCAGTTTGTAATATTTAAAATAATGACCCGTGCGTGAAGTAACACTTCACGCACTGTGTGCAAAAAATCAAACTTCACACATAAAAATTGATACGTGAAGTACTCACTTCACGCACGGGACTAGAAAAAAGTATTTTTGCTTAACCTAAATCTGTCATAAAATTATTTTGTCACATTATGTATTTACATAAATTATTAATTCGTGTTTGTCGTTTAATATTAACAATATCTTAGTTGGATCTTGATTTCTTGATAATGAAGAGAAAGAAAACATTTTTCTCAAACATGTTGAATTGAAACTGATAAGCTAATTTCAGTAAATGAACTATCAGATAACTTTAAACTGACAACTTTAACTTATATTGAAATTATGAAACGCTTTTTTCACTTTGAGATTAAACTTTAAAAGAAAGAAATAGTTGTAATTGCAATAACTTTTTTTTGTTTTGTGACATGACAATGGTTCTATGGTTCGTCTTCTAAATAAAAATATTGCGTTCATAGGCATTTTCAAAATAAATTTCATTTTTATTATAATTAGTACCCTTATGGTGTAAAGCCCGAGAACACTACATTTGTTAAATGTTAATAATTGTAGCTAAAATTTACTTTTGTAAAATATTGAATAGGCTGTAATAACGATTATTTACAAACTAATCCTATTAATTATTTATTATCATTGTCACCAGTAATGTAATTATATTAATTTATAAAATTCAATTCACTGTAACTCTCGGGCATTTGTAGATGAAATTATGTATATTGAGTTTGCGAGCTCTGTGTGCAAAATTTATTTACATTTTATATAATACAATAATAAATATGTACTCAATTCTTGCATACAATAGCTTTTATGTAAATTATTATGCAAATACGTTGCTGTGTACCAACAATTATAATAATTTGTATATAATTTCAAATTTAATTTCTATAAACTGGTGAAATTTAAATTATTATTGTAGGAAAACGAACAAAATAATTTTAATTTTAAAATAGTTTTCATAATTAAGATATTCAGAAAAATATTAATGGGGTCCCGTGGCCGCGTGCCTGAGTGTCTGGTCGCGAACCCGGGGGAACCGGGTTCGATCCCGACAGACGCCAAATATTTCCAATTTTAAATGGCACAAAAGTGACCCTTGTGGTGCACTCTCCACACCAGCTATGAGTGCCCGTGAGGTGACGCCTGGTAAGCGCCCACACGGTAAAATATATCGTCATCATTACCGATGTCTACATGTGTTGTAGATACTGGCACACCCAGAAATGGGTAATATGCCGTGATGATATATTTATTTATTTAGAAAAATATTACAAGCGCATTTTTATGCTAAAAACGCTTGTATGGAACGCGCTTTTAAATAAATAAAAAATTAATTTTCTGAGTGTGCCACAATCTGCTTTATTGCAGATATAGGTAATGATGATGACATATTTGTACCGTACGGGTGCTTACCAGGCGTCACCTCACAGGCACTCATTGCTGGCGTGGAGAGTGCACCACAGGGGTCACTTTTGTGTCATTTAAAATTCGAATATTTGGGGTCGGTCGGGATCGAACCCGGTTTCCCAGGTTCGCAACCAGACACTCTGGCACGCGCTTTTACATTATATATATAGGGTGCGACACGGGAAACGGACGATTTTGGAATAACCAGTACTGAGCTATTTTTCAGTGAAAAAAATATTTATTGAGTTATTGACAGAAATGTGTACGTGAAAACATGCCAAGTATACGTATTATAGGCTGTATCACGACAAGCGGACCACAGGCTTTTATTAAAGATGGGAAAACAGTTTTCCCTTGCACAAGAGTAGCTTATAAATTTCAGACAATAGCGCTTTAAATAAATGTTATAGAGAATAAAAGCCTGCGTCCAATTTGATAATTACATTTTATTTTACACGTTCTGTTACTCAACAAATCAAATTTAAAATTTTATAAGAAGTAATTTTTTGTAGTGTTACCCAAAGAATTGAAACAAAATCACAAACGAATGTAATGCCATTTTACCTACCAGAAATTATTAAATATAATTTGCATCAAAATAACAGGTTCTAGGTAGTACCTAATTAATGACTCAAACAGAGCGGTTATGATAGGTATGATGTCATTACATTTGTTTGTGAATTTGTTTCAATTCCTTGGCTAGTGCAAAAGTAACTTTTATAAAGTTTTAAATTCGATTTACTCGTGCAAAATAAAATACGATTATTGAATTGAAACCAGAATTAAATTTCCTATAACATTTATTTGAAATATTGTCTAAAACTTCCAAGCCACTTTTGCGCAAGGAAAAACTGTTTTACATGTTAAACTGCTACGGCCTACCAACTACAATATTACATATTCAAATTTCCCTAAATCAACTCGGTTTAATATAGCAGTTTTTAAAAACATTTTAGTTTATAAAGGAGGCAAAATATAAAGAAAATAGTATAAACACTAAAATATATACTAACTGGAATGCGCGTACGAACCGTGACTGTGAAGGCATATTGAAAGCCTGCTGCTGGAGTAGTCGGCAAACATCGAGGCAGTTCGTGAGTAGACGGAAATTATTTCGTGTGGCGCAGGTTTCAATAAATGAAGCATAACATGAAAATAAAGCGATCAGCTATAATACGAGTTATTCGGCCAGGTTCGGTTCGGCACGAACGTGCGCGAACAGGACCAGCCATTATTGTTCAATGAGGCTTCAGTGCAGCGTACGCTGATAGGTAGAGGATGCGAGTTCCAGTTAGTATATATTTCACTGAGTATAAAAGACATGTTATAACACTTTTTTTTCTCACGTTACACTCGTTATTTAATTAATATAATATTGTAGTGCTATTTTACCTATTTTGCATTAATTTACTTATATTTTAAAGTTGTTATTTAAAAAATATATGAAAATATCCAGATTGGCAACACTGACGGTATTAATAACCATTTAATTTTTTTATTCCAATTTTTTACATTTTGGCAACAGTTATTTAGTAGTTAGTTTAGAGTTAAAATCAATAAATATGATTTTATCAATCTAAAAATGGATACCTTTGATATTAATTTTAAAAATTGCTTTACAGCTTGATGTAATTAGTTTATGTGTTTGACACTTAGTTATAAACTTCACAAATAAAAAAATCTCTAAAAACAGTCGCACAAAGTAAAACTTTGTAAACGCTAAATAGAAAAAATAATTTTCATTTAACTTTCTTTAAACATTTCAAACAAATTTCAGTAAACATGACATATTGAATTTATTTTCTATAAAATCAAATCTGCAACGTCACATTCACATGTTAATATTTTTTGACATATTAATGGCTTTTTCTACTTTTTTAATTATATCTTTATAAGCTGGATTAATTATGAAAACGGTTCATTTTAGTCAAAAATAGCATATTTATCAATACTTATCTGTAATAACGTGAAAGATGGCATTTAACGACAAGATGGCGAGGTGAAAATGTGTGCGACTTTAATCTGTACGGAAACCTTTTAGAGGTAGTTCACATTTTGTGATTACTTTCTAACCCTCATAAATCAATAGAGCAGAAAATTTTCTATCAGCTGAGACTTTTTTCACGGAAGAATCTAAAATTTCTTCAGAATTTTTTAACGAGATACGAGAGAAAATTTTCCCTACTATATAGATAGTTTTCGCACATAAATAAGGCATAAAAGCGAAGTGAAGTTTATTGAAGCACGTCCACGTATTTTTGCAAGACTTTTTGTATAGCGTTTTCCCCCTATTCCACTTAGGATGACAGATTTTTTTCTAAAAATAAATGAAATTTCAGTGAAACAGTCTTCAGGAAAAATTGGATGATTATGAAGAAAAATAGTTATTTAAAAATTAACTGAAATGACTTTTTGCCGTCACAGGGAAGTGTTTACTACTAACGAATCAAAAATTAAGGAACATTTAAAAATTTAGTTATCTATAATTATTTTTCATTATGTATATTATTAGTTTTTATATAAAATATTTTTGTTGTTTAAACTTCAAATAATACTGTCACTTTATATTAATTTAAATTGTAACTTATCATAGTTATTCACTGTTGGTCAGCCAGTATTATAAGAAAGTAGTAACAAATACATACAGGGTGTTAAAAAATAAGTGTCCCAAATTATGAAAGCGTATAGTACTGACTAAAATGAGTAAAAAAGGTTTAATCAATATGGGTCCGATCTTCAATAGTTCCCGAGATAAAAGGCAAAGAAAAATGAGTTTTTTCGGTGTTTACCTCTGCTATCTCGAAAACTGTAAGAGTTACGACTTTGATTAAATGAGACATTTTGTTTACCTTTCGGAGATCATCTTAGATGTGTTTTTGTTTTTCAGAAAAAATCGAATAATTGTACTAAGACAAAAGTTGTGGCGCCCTTGGCCAATATTTAGTTTTCAAATAACTTCCGTAACTATTAGAAAGTGAAAAAAATGTTTCATGTAATATGTTTTTTATAGTCTACTTACTGGCATAGACAAAATTTTGTTCGACCACTATCTTAGTCTGTTTTTCTTCGATTCTAATACAAAGTGGCCTCTTTCTCGAAAACAATTGAAGATCGGACCCATGTTGATTAAAATTTTTTTAACTCATTTTGGTCAGTACTATATGCCTTCATAATTTGAGACACTTATTTTTTAACACCCTGTATAATAGCGTAAAGAAAGTTTCATAAGGCAGATAACAAGTTTTTTATACTATTTTTTCTATTGAGGTAATTTCATTATTTTTTAAAAATGCGACTTGTCAAGAATATGACTTGATCTTTTTATCAGTTATGTTGGTAGCACTTCCCGCTAACTTCACAGATGAAAATTTATTGTTGAATGACAGGAATTTGAGGTTATATGTTAAGTTTGTAAGCAGTCATACTACATCTCGAAAACGAAAAGTCCTAAGAACAGTGCGTTTATAGATTTTCTTAATGATGTGTATTCGATGCGTTTATATACTCATAAAGCACCGAAATAGAAAAATCGTGTATTTTATCTACATATTATTCACGAATAGAAGTATACAATTATTTGGGGTTGCACAGATCTATTTTTATTTAAATCACTTACTAGCGTTTTAAGTGCAAGAATAATTATACTATACATACATATGTATAGACACCACAAACAATATCATTTTAAGTTTAAGTATTATTTCAGTATTATTAGCAGCACATACTGATTTTATCTTTTTTTTGCAGGTAATCATGATTTTTGCGTAGGACCTAAGCCTTAGGCATCGAATGAAACAGGTCAGTAAATAAATAATTCACAAAAGCACATAATATCATTATCTAGTAGGAATTCAAAGGTTTTTAAATTACATGAAAATTCACTATTACAAGGTCAAGTATGTCAGTATTAACCAATGTACGTATCGCACAAAATGTACATTAATTTCGGTAATACATTTTTAATCATAATTGTAGTGGATAACATTTTCTATTTCTTCTCCCTGAAATGTTCGTAGTTAAAATAAATAAATATATCATCACGGTATATTACCCATTATTGGGTACGCCAGTATCTACAATACACGTAGACATCGGTAATGATGACGATATATTTTTACCATGTGGGCGCTTACCAGGCGTCACCTCACGTCTCACGGGCACTCACAGCTGGTGTTGGGAGTGCACCACAGGGATCACTTTTGTGCGGTTAAAAGTCTGCACCAGACTGGCAACCAGACACTATACGCACACGGTCACGCGATCTCTATGTTTGTAGTTACGTTTATAAATTTCAATGGAAATCAGCTGTGGGAGAATTTCAAAATCATTTGAAGTTCGAAGTACACGAGAAAAGCAGTAAAATCCATCCATATTTACTAGTTTCGCAGGAGGGTAAAAGAAAGTTTTAAATTCTTTACAAAATTTGGTAACATTTATTTACATTGCGATTAAAAATCAGTTCTGATAGTACTACACTTTTTATTTGCAACAACATTGTGTCATGAATTTTGTAATAGATGGCATCTCATGCTTAAAGAGAAAATGAAGTTTTATTGGATAGGAGTATGTATTTTAAAACAGCTATTTATGTTTTCATTGAGTAAAGAAATAATTATATATTAATTATAATATTCTGTAACATTTATATTATTAAATAAACTTGGAATTAAATAAATTAGGAAAGAGTGAAAAGATAATGTCAGCCATCGGGATTTGAACCCAGACCCACTGTCTTGCCGGGACAACGCTCTACCAATTGAGCTATGGCGGACTCCTCCCGTTGGCTCACATTATCTTCCACAAATGTTAGACTGAAAGATTCTCATTTGAGAATACTCAGCGTCACGTATTGATGTGGGGTTACAACTAACCACTACATTTAAACATCAGTGATTTGTCATAATTTACTCATGCACCTATCGGCACAAATATTGAAATGAACGTAGAGTGTGCAGCCTATTTATTCTAAATAAATTAGGAAAGAGTGAAAAGATAATGTCAGCCACCGGGATTTGAACCCAGACTCACTGTCTTGCCGGGACAACGCTTGGTAGAGACATCTTTTCACTCTTTCCTAATTTATTTAGAATAAATAGGCTGCACACTCTACGTTCATTTCAAACTTGGAATTATTGATTTAGTAGTTATAAAGTATACATAAAAATAACTGGTATTGTGTCTTAAAATGGACAACTTATAGACGTGAAATTAATAACAGGAAGCATAAAACCAATAAGCAAACAATATATTCATTCCCACATAAATTGAATGTGTCGCCATGGATTCCAGCGAGATATGTCGGCCGTGGTTACATTCCTATGATTTGTAACCACGTTATCGCTGTGGCTTCCTCTTTCATTTTACGTTTCCCAAACTCAAAAATCATATTTTCCGATCTCTGCACATCCATTTACCATCTCATTGTACTTTTACATTTTATTGCATAAAATAGTATGTGTATGTGTAACGCAATATGTACTCTTTTTTATCTATTATCTGATATTTTTTTATTACCTACAATAAAACTATTTGACGCAAAATATTTTTTAAATTTTTATTTACACTGAATATAAAAACACGAGATAAGTTTGAAACAGCAGATTGTATGATATAATGTCCATGGTATTTTAAATATAAATTAAAACTTGTCGTGATATATTAGAATTGCAAAAATAACACAGCATAGAATAACTAAAATCGTGGTGGGAGAAATACTTGGTGTGTTACTGCGCGGGTATCCATATGTACGTCATTTTGTGTTTCACAACATTGATGGTAGCTTTGTAAAAAATCATTGATACTCATATATTATTAATATATATCCTTTCATTCCTCCGAGGAAGGTAGAGCATTTATTATTACAAACTTTTATTTAACTTCACTTTTTTGTTAGGGTCAAATCTTGTAAACCAACTTTGACCCACTTCCAGATATCCGATCAACTTAAAACTTTGCACACGCTTAGTTACAATGACAATAAAATCTTTTTGTAAAAAAGATTATCTTTATCTGTCCTATTCAATTTAAAACATTAGTTAAATAATAAAATTGTAAATAATATGAGGTTTCATCAAAAAAGTACGAGAAGTTTCATTTATTTGAGAAATTAGTAATTTATTCATCGATATTAATATTGTCCACATCAAAGTTTTCCTCAAAACGTTTATGGTAGCCTTTAGCTCCTTTGGCGATTTTCCTTTTGTCTTCTCTATATTCACAACACGTAGTCTTTTTATGTTCCCTGATAGTGATTCTGTCGAGACGAGATATTTCTCGATTCTCGTCTCGTCTCGTACTCGAGATTTCTCATCTCGACGAGACGAGACAGAAATGTAAAAAATATTTTACGAGACGAGATATATTTGCCGAGATCTCGATTCTCGAAAATTGTTTCGAGATTTCTTGGTTGTTATTTTTCTCATGAATTATATTTGCAAACATGTGAAACTTAACGTATTTTTAGTGATATCTGTCTCTATTTAGCTATGGCATTTTTGAACAAAAAGATTATAAAGTATTTGACATTTTATCTGTCAAAATTTGTTAAGTATGCATTACACAATGAAGTTTTTCTTTTCAAGTGACTTGAAAAGCTTTCTCTCTCGCACAATGATATGAGTGCAAGAGAGACAAATGAGTAGACTTTTAACGAAAAACTTTTAAAGAAAAACTGGAACATGCGCTATATTTCCTTAAAAGTCCCTACAAATTTTAACTGTCAAGTAACTATCAAATGTCATTTTTTATATATACAAGTAGTGTTATAAGTGATCGATATTAAACTGAAAAATAGCAAAATGGGATAGAGAAGTAATTGAAATCTTAATGTAAGTAAAACTTAAATTTTGACACTTAAATGTTTTAATACACGTAAAACTTGATCGTGTATTTGTAAGGTCACTTATAAAGACACTTTTCAAGTCACTTGAAAATAAAAAATCATCGTGTGTGTAATCCAGGTTTTAGCTAAGTTTTTACCTTTATTTTCTTCTTAGTGTTTTATAAAAGATTAGAAAATGCTAGATAAATATTAAATTAATAAAATTTTACCATAATAAAATTTGCACAAGTTTTAGGTTATATCAAATTTTTACAGATAAAACGACAAATATTTATCTTTTTGTTCAAATTACTATTAATACAAAATTTAATAATTAGTTTATGGGACCGAAATATACATATTAAATTTCCGTCGAGAAATCTCGGCGAGAATCTCGGCCGAGACGAGACTTTATTAAACGAGACAAGAAAAATTTCGAGACAAGACATAATTTTATGAATTTGAAACGAGACGAGACGAGACAATGAATTTCTCGTCTCGTCTCGACCGAATCACTATTCCCTTAATCTTCGAGAAGAGGAAAAAGTCGTACAGGTCATAGATGACGTATACTTCAGTAAAATTTGCTCAGCAATATTTTTGCGAATCCTCTTTTGGTCCAAATGTATCAATTTTCGGACATATTTGGCTGCCACTAATTTTATGCTCAAAATGTTGGTAAAAATTGCTTCGCATGAGCCATATGAAATACCAAATTCTTTAACAACTTCCCTTAACCCTCCTGTTCTGTTTGGGTCTATGTAACCCAGTATTCATAAAAAATGAAAAGTGACACTTATTACGTTCGGGTCAATATGACCCATGATACTATATTTTATCCACTAAACGAGTACACGACAATTACAGGCTAGAATAAAGTTCTACAAAAACTGACCATGTGTCTTTTTTTAATAATTAGTGTTACCCTCGTAGTATATCGAAAGTGACAGTTTCCTTTTTGTATCGTTTACTTTTATTTTGTTGTCCATCATGCTATATGAAGGAATAAAATAATAAAGATGAAAACACGAGAAGCACTCACTTGGAGTACGGTACGGTAGGTTTTTTGTATTTGTGGAAGTGTCATCTCCTCGAGCAGATCGCGATAGATGACGTATTTTTACACGTGAAGTGCGGTTATCAGCTGTCAAATAACGACACCCGCAGATGGTTGTGAAGGGTACGCTTACGCTATACGCTACAAGAGTTAGCGTTAAAAAATTCCTTTCATATCAGCGGGATATGCTATCCCCATCCGCTATCGCATTGACATTGGGCTTGGGCTGGCACTAGGGCCGTTTAGGGTTAAGGGACAAACCACCAACAAGCGGTTCAGATTAGGATGCGATGCGATGCAGGGCACAGATAAAAGTGTCATCGACTCAATGGACGCAACCTAAATCATACCGAATTGTTTCAGTTTCAGCGGTTTTTCTGTTGTGATACAATTTTGATATTTCAACTTTGTTTCCTGATATATAGCGATACTTATTTAACAAATGTGGGGAAACGTTTTAATCAATATTATCTCCAATTCCCAGGTTTTTCTTCTATACATTTCTGATAATACGAATTTATTGTCTCAAAATATGCAAACATCACTAAATAATAAATGGGTTTTTGAAAATAAGAGGGTTAGTGTTGGAGAAAATTCGGCGGTTCTGAGCTATCCACAATTGTGGATTGAAAAAAAAGTGAAAGATATTTTTTTATATGTATATTAATTATTTATGTATCATTAAATATTATTCAAAAATAAGTACTCACTGCAATAAAAATGAACTGCAAAACTGTAAATATTCATTATCTATTCTTATTTCCATACTTGCATATAAATTCATGTTTGGTGCAAATCATATGTAGTTATTCATAAATAATTAACAGACATCATTTTCACTATTCAATCCACAATAATTATTGTGGATGGCTCAGAACCAGCGAATTCTACCTGCTGGTGTGTCATGCTTTTTACTTTCCTTCACCTTTAGGTAAGGAAGGTACCTATTGTCTTTGGTCAAAAAATTCTGTGGTGAGTTTTTAATGAATAAGCGCGTTTTAGGGTCCCTACAATACGAATTTACTATTTTTAAGATGATGTCTGTATGTATGTGTGTGTGTCCGTGTGTGTGTGTGTGTGTGTGTGCGTATGTGTGACCGTGTGTGACAAATTTTTCTCCGACGATAACTCCAATACTATAATTCTAAAAATTATAATTCTTTCGTATTCCTCTTCTATACATCCATATGAAGAGTTGATTAGATTTTGGTTATAATTGATCCACCGGAAGTACCCTTATTTGAAGTTTTTAACAGTTTTTCTTTAAAAAACGCAGTTAAATATTATTTTTTGACATTTTGTTATTATATTTATTAAAGAAAATACTCTTCTCTATATGGTTTGATTATTCATTTTCCTTCATATTCAATAGATGTAGATTTAAAGCGTTATAAAGAAATTAATTTTCAAAAATCAGTCAGCTTTGCTATTTATCATGGAAACAGCTGAGATATTCAAAAAATTTTAATTGACAGATGTCAGTTGCAAGTGTAAAACCAAATATGGAAAGTATAGGATCCAAAATTGATATGTCATAGTGTTCCTCTCAAGTGACTTGTAGAGAAAGGCCAAAGAGAAGATGGAAGGACTGTATCGCAGAAGACTTGAGAAAGGAAGGATTGTGTGAAGAAGATGCGTTGGACAGGAATGAGTGGAAGAGAAGAGGAAACAGGGACCCCTAATAAAATAAGGGAAAACTGAAGAATAAATAAAGGAAGTGTCAAGTGTATTTTACTTAGTGTATGTTTATGTTATAATTTTATTGGATTTATAGAACCTTTTCAAATGAACTTTTGGTATGGAATTTGTACAAAAATAGTATGTGTTCGAGTTCGATTTTACATGATATTATATAGAATCTGTTCCAAGGACCTTTTGGTATGGAATTTGTACAAAATACATCGAATTGACGGAAGGTTTTGTGCTGGCCACAACAGATTTTTTTTTAAATGACTTAGTAGTAAAATGTACGTTGTCAATTTTTTTTATTGAAATAGTCAGTAAGTATTTTAAATTGTATCTAACTAATGAAAATAATTAAAGGCGGTTCTGTTGGTTTAACCACTATTCTATTAAAAAAATTACATCGTATGCTACTTGACTTTCACCATTCTTCATTCTAATTTTCAACGGCTCAAATAAAAATGTATCACATCGACTTATTGTCCATTTCTGGATGTGGCATTTGCTTCTATTTGCAATTTCGGTAATGACTATATATCAGTGATCCTAGACCGTTCGAATTAAAAACGTTCACCGGACGCACATAGTCACGTAACCCTACAGTTTTAAGTATTATTTAACAGTAAATGCAAGTTTTTCTATCATAAAAAAATTACAAAGTTAAAAAGTATTTAAAAATTAAATACATTACAAAATAAATTCATCACATTCTCATTTTATAAAAGGTCATTTATACTATGGATTATTTTTATAATCTCTCAATTTAATGAAATATGGAACTTTACATTTATCATTTTCAACATTCAATTAACTACCTACGAATGACATCTACTTTTGCACTAAAAATCTCACTACCAAAATTCATAAACACTGAATAATTAACTTTTAAAATTAACTAAATACGCATGTACATTAGCGTTACTGACGTTAAAATATTTTTTTAACTTGTGACACCTTTTGTGCTATTTAAAAATTGGATATAATTTTCAAATTTCAAGTTTGACATGGGTCAGAATCGAATCCGGGCCGTTCGAATTAAACGGTTATAACATACAAAGCTACGCGACACCAAGTTAAATATGGGGAATAAGTCAAATAATTTACTATTTATAAGAATTTTAATTTATGTTAAGGGTAAAGGAAATGAGCAGCTAAGTTAGATTCTGTGAATCCTGAGATAAAGGGATTTTAAAATTTTATTCCTCATTACTGCTTTTGTAATACTCACATTTTAAATATTTAATATAAACTGTTGGCTTGTTTTCCCACACAAAGAAGATTAAAATAAATCTCTAATTTTTTATAAATATACGTATAATAGAATTGTTTACAGACAACTTTACATAAAAAATATAATTTAAATTACTTTGATGTATAATTAAATATTAAATACAAAATAAAGCTTTAAATAATATTATTTCAAAGATGCCGAAGTACGTATATGTATATTGTAACATTTTTGTTTATTTAATGGAGATTTAAAAGTTTACGCCTAATGTTTTTACTTACAGTACTAAAACGTCGAAATACTAAACAAATACAATTTACCTACAACAAAATATTTTTTAATTAAATTGGAATCCTTATTCGATTTGCTATGTACACGGTGAATTACGTATAATTCTTTTCAAATGATCATTTCTGTACATTATATTAATTTGATTATTCGAAATTTATGTCATGGTCAGACTATTTGAAACATAGAAACCATGAACTAGCAAGTCCGAGAATCGAATATTGTAGCATATTTAAATCTAGGATTCACACACTGCACATGCGTACTAATTTGCTTGCAACCCGTAAGATTTGCTGCAGCTGTTTCCTGCAAATTATTCTCGCAACGTACGACTGATTGCATACGATTAACTTTCTATTTTACACTAATTTGAATTTTCCACTGCTGGTTTACCTTTAATCTTCGTTATTAACTTATTTTATTTTTTTTTATTTAATTAAATTAATTTAGAAAATTTTCATTGCTTGAAGAATTACATCCATTCATTAATTTTCTTTATAATATGAACTATTTGTTAAATGGGATTTATTATTGGTTGATATTGCCTGGAAAAGATAGCTCACAATTTCTGTTAATACTTAGCAATAGCTATGACACTTTTTTTTCTAGTTTTCATAAATTATTTATAAACATCAAACGTCAATCTAACTTATGGAAAATTAATCCAGTATTCTTCGATAGGTATTTTCACTATAATAATTATTTATAATAAAAACAAGTTCCTCATTCGAATAAACATTCGTAATTTAATTTAGTTTTTACAAAATATATTTACTAAAAACGTAATAACAACTGTAAACACAGTTTTATATGCAACTTTTAATTCTGAACAACTTTGCACTATACAGTTTTTGCAGAGCAGGAAATTGCATAAAACTAAAATCCCATGTTAAATCCCTATGTTGACCCCTAAGCTCCACCCATCCGGAACAGAGATGGGCACGTAAAATACGTTACGTATTATACGTTATTTTTTACACGTAAAAAATTATTTTTTACATTCACAATATTTGAGAATTTTCTACGTAGATAATGTAAAATATTACCATGAGTATATTTTTTTTTTATAAAGATATTTTCTTTTAGACTGTAATGAATATTCAAGAACAAGCAGTCTACGTGACATCAACATGTTTCTTTGATTCAGACAAACAATTAGGTACCTTCAAATTATCAACAATCACATTAGTAGGGAAATATATTCCTGAAACATAACCTCAAACGTCAAACTTTAAAAACATTTTACGTCAAAATTAGGCTAAATACGTAAATTTGAAGCATATTATATTATATTTTTAAAATGTTTTATATGTTTTATGAAAATTTTAGGCAGTTTTGTAAAGAAATAAAATTTGAAGACATTTAAAAATAGACGGCGAATAAAAAATTTTTTAAAACTAAAATTTCATTTTCTATTTATTAATTATTAATAACATATAGTTTCAAATAATTTGAAATAGATTTAAATCATTAGCTCCAAACTTATTGAAAATGAAATTTCAAACAAATTTTAAGCATTTTATGTTAATTTATCTATAGTTTCAGAATGTTTTTTTAATATTTTACAATAATTTTAGTCTCTTTCTTATGAACTTATCATAGTTTTTAGAATATATTTATGATAGGATTAAGGAAAGTTACTGTAATGTGACATTTGTAAACTACAAGTCATCTAGTGTTGTTAAGAACTAAAATTATACATTATCTACGTTTTTTACTTATTTAACACTTTTTACGCATTTTTTACACTTAAACGTAAAAAATCATTTTTACGCGTAAATGCACATCCCCGATCCGGAATAATGCAATGTATTTATTATATGTAACCACTCTATCGGGTACTAATAACCCAAGCAGTTGATGTACCATTTTTTATCATAAGTAAAAATATAATGAATAATATTTACGGCTACTCCAAAAACCCGTTGATTCCACAAACTTTGTTATCCATCCTCGTAAAAGTCGTACAGTATATTAGGAGAATTACGATTGGATGAAATTAGGACTACTCGAAAGAAATTAATGTAACAAAATTAGTCATGCTTTTAAAATTCTATTTGTTGGTTGGTCTTTATGTACGAGTATATAGCTAGGTATTCATACATACTTTATATGCAAATAACTATATTTTAGCCTTAGCACAATTACAAACTCATAATTACATCAGATGCTTTCCTGTATGAGCAAAATGAAAATTAAACCACTAGGGAATTTTGTTTCAAATTAATAATAGATAATGGAAACAAACTTTTGAGAAATTTGTCGTATAAAAAGAAAATATAAGAAAGAAATCTCGCTAACATTTTTTTTTTATTTTTCTGTAAAAGATTAAGTGATTCTGAGAGTATGAGCGAGAGAGTTAATAGGAAATGATTAGGCCTTGACAGCTGTGTTATTGGTATAAAACAGATACAGTGCAAACGTCCATCGTGAATGTCATAATTTTTTACTGATGTTTGAAAGCTTTCTTATAATATTTTTCTTCTACCCATCCCTGAAACTTGAAATTGTAGCTAATCTTGCAGAAAATGTTCCAAATCAAATTCTTTCAACACTGGGGTATATAAATTTCCGCAAGCTATAAACGAATTTATTTCATGCTCTGTTTTTAACAAACTTTATATTTCTTTATTGAGATATATACCTAGCATTAATATCTAGAACTATTAGCTGAAGTATTCTTTTCCACAGTTTCCTTCCGAATAGAGATGGTTAGGGAAGAACAGGGATTTTACATGTAATTTAGTTTTATGCAATATCCTGCTTTCCTGTTCATTTTATGGCAAAAACTGTAGAGCGTGAAGTTGTTCAGAGTTACAAGTTGCATACAAAACTGATTTTATATTTTTACCTCTCGCTAAGAGAGGTATTGGATTCATGCTAAAATTCGCATATCCAGATTTTATTGAATAAGCACGATTTAAGGTCCCTAGAATCCGATTATAACATTTTTAAAATGATGTCTGTGTGTGTGTGGATGTGTGTATGTGTGTGTGTGTGTGTGTGTGTGTGTGTGTGTGTGTGTGTGTGTGTATGTATGGATGTTGGAGGGACGATTCCTTAAAAACTATAAGACTTAAAAAATATTTAACTGCAGTTTCCTCAATCTGACATTCCTGGGAAGAGCTGAAAAGGTTTTGGTAACAACTGAACATCCGGAAGTAGTAGTTTCTTAGAAAAATTCTTCTAAATATAATTTTTTGGGAGGTTTTTTTTATTAAATATTGAAGAACATAAAATTCTCCATCTAATACACTTAAAATTCATATTATATCTTGTATAGATTTAGAGATAAAGACACTATAATTTATAGAGTAAACTAATCGCAAAGGCTAAGGCACTAAGGAAACCAGTTGACAAATTCCAATATTTATAACATAGTTTGTAAATGACACATGTCATTGTCAAATATCAGCAGTTTTAATGACATTCTGATAGCTTTTTCTGGGAACTATATTTAATCTTTCTTATTGTTTTATTAATTAAATATTTGAAATTATAGGTAAAATTGTGGTAAAATGCATATATCCATCAGAAATACCGCCAATCTGGTTAATGAATTGGAAGAATCTCTGACATTTAGAAACTTCCTCATACAATGAAAAATAGATATAATTAGAATTATATGTGTGTAGGAGACATGTTAAATACAATAAAAAACAATATTTGAGTAAAGTTCTGTAATTTTTTCTTATAAAACGACCGTTCGAAAGCGAAGTTCAATACAATACTTATATAGCCTAATATGGAAATGGCGAGAGGTCTTGTGCTGGCCACAACAGATTTTTAATTATGTTTTTGATTTCTTCACAATCTTGAAAAGAAAGTTCATAATAATTGAGTGAACCACTGCATAACAAAAAATATAATATTTTATTCGCCTATTTTTTATTTCCTGCGGTAAAGCAGATTGTGGCACACTCAGAAATGGGTAATATGCCGTGATGATATATATATAGTTTCTGGTTCTAACATCATATATTTAATGCATAACTAAAAATAGAATAAATAAATATATATATACCAGAAACTATTTGAATAAATGCTTATCTTTATTTCTTATATTAATTTTGATCTCGTATTTATAAATATTCTGATATTTAATTTTGTACAATAAAATTTAAAGATCATCATCATTGTCATAGGTACCTATTTGTACTTCTCCAGTTACACCCTTTTTATTTTTTCATGCAAATATCTCTCAACTTTATTAAATTTTAAGTTTGGTTGTTTAATCTTGGAACATCATGTAGATATTTAACCTCAACAATACAATACATTACAATCTGTTTTTGCCATAAATGTATATTTTCAATTCGAAAGTACAACAAAGAGAAAGTTTACTTACATATGTATAATTTTTAAAAGATATTATGCCATCATAATGGGGTGCCCACTCTATTTTTTTTATTATTTTAAATGAAGGTTCGTTTAATTTTGAAACAATTCGTAGTACTAAAATTTCTTATTTGTCATTAGTTTAACTGCATTTGATTTTCAAAGTCAGCAAGACATCACGGAGGAACTCCTATCTTTCTCTCGCTCCTCACCAGACTTTATAGTGGGCCGCGAGAGAAAGATAGCATTAGTTTGACGTCACAGTGACACTGACAAAAAATGTCAAATATCTCGTAAAGTAAATATTAAAAAAATATTTTTTTATCTTAATCGCTATTTATTGAGTAATATTTGAAATACAAAGTGTACATTTTATAACTTTTTGTTATGGTGGAGGACCCCATTAAACAAAAAACTGGAGAATTTAATTTTGCTTGTGCGTAAGTAAAATTGAGCACTTGCTAACCATATTTTTAGACCATAATAGAGAAATTTTGAATTTATAATTTTAGCATAAACAGAGTATGTGTAGGAATAGTAGAGTACTAGAGGGGTTTCTAGCTCAAAACGCAACCCACAATACAAAACTCTTTTAGGTTATCTGATTCAAGGTAGTCTACGTTTCAGACAACGAACCCCACACACCACGAACTTGCCGCGAAGGTGACCTTGAACTAACTCACCTGTAGGAAGTGTGTATTGCAGGTTACGATTTGGTCTAGAAACCCCGCTATTGCCGTACTAGCAGGTATTAAAGTATCGAAACATTTAATGTAACATTAGAAACATTTGTTATAACATAAACTATATATAAACAGTATAGACATAAAGTATAATGTTTAGAATCATTCATTTCAATCGATCATAACATAACCTCAACCTTTACTCACGCCATATCACGTACCTACCGTAGGATGAAATTTCAAATATTCAGATGTTCACAGCACTATAATTTAAATTTATGCAAATAAATACGCGCCCTGCCCGTATAAATATCTTTATTCTATTCAGTTACTGGACAGTAAAAGCAGACAGAAATGATAATGGCCTGCCATCGCGAATTTAACCGTAGCAAATATATCATCACGCCTTTTCTCAGTTCTTGGGTGCTACTTCTACATTTTATCCCGATTTGATATGGGTATCGTAATGTGCGGTGATCTGCTAACTCGGTCTGCATCTGTATGGTCATGGATTTCGGATGAAAAAGTTTTCTTTTTTAAAATTCGGATTGAGATACGTGTTTGATATACTTGTAAAAAAATAAAAATGGATATAACACTGATTTAGTTACTTCGTAATAACATTTATATAAAATAAACATTGTTTAATTCTTAATGTCGCTCGTGGACGAAATCCATTGTCAATAACTCTTAAAGAGAAGTCTTTGGAACGATGCCGCATTAGACATGCTTAAGAGAGATGGTTGGTTGTCGCCAGGGTTGATGTAGCTCAGATAGGAGAGCACCAGACTAGAGATGTGGTGCTCCCGGATTCAAATCCCGGCGTCAACTGATTTTTCTCTCATATTTATAATTTAATTTCAACCAGATCAAGAAACTGGAAAACGGTTAATGCTTAATCTAAATCGAGAACGTTATTATTAAAACGGTATTTAAAAATGGTTTATATTTTACTAAACGGTTTTTAAACCGGTTAAATTAACCTATTAAATAATTCGATTAAAATAATTAGTCAGGAAACAAAAAGTTTTTTAATTGATTTTAATATTCCATAGAGAGCATCTTTAGGAAAAATATTTTTTTGTTCCATCCGGTATAACTCCAAATCGTCCGGAAATATTTATTTACATGAATAGGCCGGCAAGAGAAAATGGCATAATTGTTCAGGTGATATGTCAAATTAGGAGTATTTTCAACACAAGAATTAGCAAGATGTTTAGAAATTTGAACATTAAATCTGTAATTATTCTAACTTAAATTATTACATTTTGTTATATAAATAATAGCTCTGTTCGATGAGAAGTGCTTGAAGTGCAGAGCAGAATAGTGCAGTGCAGTGTAGTGTACACTAGTACAGTCTAATTCTTGTGGTTTCATAAAACACACTAGTGTATATTTGGGCAAGTTGTAAGCAAGCCAAGCGTAGCCAAAGGTGTAAAAGGTTAGGTTGTTTATAAACACAGTCATATCATAAGCTGCAAAGAAGTGACTGCAGAAATGTCTGTTTTAAAGAGCATAGTGTTTGAACTAATAAACGATTCTGACGAAGATCAATCATCACTTGATTCTTCATCAGATTCAGAGACAGATATATTAATTAATTCTTTATATAACAAAACAAAGAGAATATACTATATCTGAATCCATTATTTTAATTTCTCAATGTGTAAAATTTTAGGTTAATAAACAGATGTGTAGATAGGATAGAATTAAAATGTCTACCGAACAACATTTAGTTATCCCCACTCCTAGTCTGCACTTTCTACACCACCTCGCGAGTCAGGTCAGAAACGTGAGCACTAGTTCTTAAAATTTTTGTCATCGAACAGCCTGCGAGAAGCTGCCCGTTTCTCATAAAACATGTTAGTGTAAGAAAGTTAACACTAGGGCGGTCTAGTACATGTCATCGAACAAAGCTATTATGCTGTCATCTCATAAGTTAATTATAAGTTCCAATATTAAGGCTAGCTTGTTTTATAACTACAAATCTACAACTAACTTCAAGTGACACAATATAAAGTAGTGTAGTTGACTGCCAATGAAAATATGCGAAAGTAAATATAATGAATGTTTTTGTATGGTACATTTTCAGTAAATATAAAACTATTATACATTTTAAGCTCAAATTTTTGTAATTATAATTAAACTTGCAATGTAAAACAGATGAAAATATGTGTTCATTTTTAGATTATGTACAGTGGAATAAAGTGCAGAGAAATATACAAAGAATTTATGGAGAAATCAGAAACAGAACCTGTTTTGCGAGTGCTCGTAATTAAAATGTCAAGATATACTCGTACTCGCAAAACTGCAGTTTCTGGACTAGTGATACAAATAATTATTAAGGATATAGTATAGTCATCTACATTTGTTTACTAGAATAAGAGATCGATTGAATGCAAATTTAAATCCTTTATCCTTCAACAACATAAATGAAAATTGAGTAACAAGTTAATCATTTTATCATTGAACTGTGAAAGAGATCATGAACATTAAATATACAAATCTATCTAAATCTGTTATTACCATTAATATATTAATGGTCTATGCGAGTAAGCTGATTATGAATGCTACCAGCAATATATGAATTATATTTTAACTGTGATGAAATAGTGTTTATGGTAATGCATCCACGGCTTACATGCTTACAGTATAAGCAGAATAAACAATATGATATTTTTAGCGCTTCGGTCTTGTTAATAAATGAAACTAGATTTAGATGGTAACAGAATTCAGAATTTATTTCAAAAATTTGGCATCTACCTTAAAAGTGCAATAAAATTGATGATTTGTTACCCGACCTTTTGAATTTTCTGGGCTGCGTCGTCTAATAAAGGTATTTCAATTTAATATTTATTACTATAATATGATTCATATTACCCATGAGTATATTAGAAGGCTAAAGTTAAGTTTAACAAGGATTGTAGAAATTTATATTGATGGTTATATATAGTTGCTAAACCATTAAAAACATTAAATTCCACAAAAATTTGGGTGCGGAAAGCAATATTTATAGCGATTTTGGCATTTTTTTTTTTTGAAAAAAATTATGTTAGTTCACGCACATATATTTTTATGTTTAAGTACGTACTTACGCTTCCATACGAATAATAGTGTTTCAATTAATGTATATTTGCAGGATTTTTTTAAAAATGAGTGCGTTAGGTATTGTTTTTGTTAGGATTTTTTAAAACATTTCTTAAAACATGAGTGTGCGTTAGGTATTATTTTTTCAGGATTTTTTAAAAAATTTCTTAGAAAATGAGTGTGCGTAGGTATTGTTTTCGTCAGAATTTTTTTAATTACCGACTTTCAATTTGAACGATGTTCGTGTTCTTACGTTTTCATATCATTTTAGGTTAAGTTGCATTTTTCCCTTAAATATCTATTAATAATTACTTTTCTACCCCAGTTTTGTATTTTCATGTGGTATTTTACTGAAAAGTGTACTGTGTCTTAATAACAAGCATATGCAGTATTCATTTCATTACAAAAAACACAACTTTATTATATGTAAAATTAGACTTTATTTTTACAAAAAATTATATAAATACCTGTTTCCGCAGTCTCATTCTGTCTTTTCTTATTATATTTTAGCTAAAAGAAGACATTACAACAAAAAATTGCAATTTCTACAATCCTTGTTAAACTCAACTCCAGCCTATTAGAATTGAATAACTTTTACATTTTAAACGAAAATATAGCAATTTTTATGTGGACACTAAACTTGTTTTTTTTTTTCAATACCAATTCGTTTATGTTGACAGAGGCAGTAGAGATGAAAAGGATATTTTCAAAAGGCTTGTTTGAAATTTTTGTGTTAATTTTACTTTTTGTTTGATTTTTACTGGAAAAAGTTGCCCGCAAGTACTCTTCAAAAGAGATGTCATGAACAAGGCTTGTTCGTGAAGTGCCGAATATTTTTCTTTAGGCATAGGTACAGTTTAGAAAAGTCCAATAAAAACTCTCAAAAATTTTTTTCAAGTTACTCATCTGATTACAACTTTATACATTCCATTTGTAAATTCACAAAAAAATGTGTTGATGTCAACTGAAAATGGAGTAGCAAATATCCATATGGAAATGCTTTTGGGATTTTTTAAAATCTTAAACTCTATCTTAAAGTACTGTGACAAAATAGCTATTAATGCTGCATTTATCTCATTGTTTATGTGGTTGGTTTCAGACCGTGCTTTAAAATGAATGAAATTATTGTTCTAATTTGAGATTGCTAAAATTTAAGTTTAATTTTAAAAGCCGTCACTGTTTGAAACATATCCTTTGTTAGTAAATTTTAGCCATAAAGGCACATGTTCACTAAAAATCCTACATCAGTCATACAGTTCTCATTTTCTATTTTATATACAGGTTTTTGTTTTTAATCCATTTTATTTGTCAAATCATATGATAACATTAGCTAACATTTAATTTCAAAGTATTAGACACTACTTTCGTTCCTAAAAATAAATTGAACATGCATGGTATAATTTAAAATATAAAATTATGTTTAGGCATTATTTACAATCATTACAGTCATTATCGTGAACTTGCAATTCTTGAAACTGTTTTTATAGAATTAATTTTATAGTGTA
Source organism: Ophonus ardosiacus (assembly GCA_943142095.1). NCBI lineage: Eukaryota > Metazoa > Arthropoda > Insecta > Coleoptera > Carabidae > Ophonus > Ophonus ardosiacus. The sequence goes on along the minus strand of OW964833.1, from coordinate 41,129,762 downwards.
ATTATTTGTTATATATAGGTAACATAAATATTAAATTATTAACTAAGGATTAAATAAATAAATAAATAAATATATCATCACGGCATATTACCCATTTCTGGGTGTGCCAGTATCTACAACACATGTAGACATCGGCAATGATGACGATATATTTTACCGTGTGGGCGCTTACCAGGCGTCACCTCACGGGCACTCATAGCTGGTGTGGAGAGTGCTCCACAGGGGCACTTTTGTGCCATTTAAAATTGGAAATATTTGGCTTCTGTCGGGATCGAACCCGGTTCCCCCAGGTTCGCGACCATACACTCAGGCACGCGGCCACGGGACCCATAACTAAGGATTATACAACTCAATACTTTTCTGATCTTTTGTCGGCCAATAACGTGCATCAAATAATTACCCACGAGACCGTCTTCAAAATCGTTGTTAGATGTATGCTTATCAGATACGAGTATTTGCTTAAGTTCAAGTAATATTGATTGTCATGAAATGACTGATCGGGACTGTGTTTATTGTATATTAAATTAACCAAAAACCTATTTGCCTAAAAGAAATTTACATTTGGTAATGGGTATAAATACAGAGAATTATGTACATGATATATTGAAAAAAAAAAAGGAATTAGTACTGCTGCAATGATAGTCTGCTAGTGTAAAAAGTCCTGGGACAGTCGCTAAACATAGTAGCTGGAAATGGTATTTTAGTATATAGCGTTGGAATTGTTATTACAATTGTACTAAATCTAGTACAATAGCATGCTAACTATTACTACAATTTAAAAAAATCCATTTTCTATTACATTTTTAACTTTTTCATTAACATTTATGTTGCTCTCAAAATTACTACTTGGCAACGTTGCGTTTGAATCGTACCGTGAGGAAGAATTGAGAATTCTTTCATTGAACAGAAATAAAATGAAAATTGTTTACTTTAGAAGAAGGGTATTTTCCATTGAACTTCGATTGAAGTTGGAGTTGGGGTTGTTATTTCATTTTTATTTATTCTACATATTACATTTAAAAAATAGATAAGTAATTATATGTATCCAAATTTTTTTTTTTTATTAAAGGTTTGTTTGCTGTACCGCACTATTCTGCTGGAACAGAGAGAATTTTTTCTCAAATATAATTAAAACAAAAATAGAAATAAATTACTGATAAATACATATGTGGCCGCGTTCCTGAGTGTCTGGTCGCGAACCTGGGGGAACCGGGTTCGATCCCGACAGACGCCAAATATTTCCAATTTTAATTGGCACAAAAGTGACCCCTTTGGTGCACTCTCCACACCAGCTATGAGTGCCCGTGAGGTGACGCCTGGTAAGCGCCCACACGGTAAAAATATATCGTCATCATTATCGATGTCTACAGGTGTTGTAGATACTGGCAAACCCAGAAATGGGTAATATCAATTGCTACAAAGTTTAATCTTTAAACCATTTACTGTCGTTTAATATTAATTCATTAACTACTGAAGAGAGTGTATTTCAATAATATTTTATTTTTTTGTAAACATTCGAATGGTCACCAACAACAAATATATATTTCACGTTCGGTGGAATGTGGAAACTAGACTTTAGGCTGTACTATTTAAATATTAAAGCACAGCTTGATATTTTATTACGTAGAATGTTGACCAAAATTATATTTCTAATATCTGTTTTTTTTTCTAACTAATAAAACCTGTCATCGTAAATAGGTTAGAAGTCTTAGTTATGATTTTAGTTAATACTTAAGAAAACCGCTCAAACAGTTTAATTTCAGTATTTTAATTCATAACAAATCTACGTAATTTTGCATTATTCATTACATGCTTGAAAAAAATAATTTCTAAATTACCATATCTGGACCATTCATTATTCGAGTCGAGTAAAGAAATACTTCAGTAAGAATACAAAACATGCATTTGAATTTTTTTAACAAACAAATCAGTACATGAAAAGGGTGTTCACTGACCATGTAACTGGGCCGGTCTGGAAGTTAGAACCTGTGTTATTCACTCTGCAACCTGTCATTCTATCCTCCCGACCATACTTTGGTTTGCCACTATATAGTTTGTGCTTCGACGGTAACGTAATGTATGTACATGTAAACAAATGTTACCAACAAAGTTCGAAGTTGTTGCAACCCTAAGTTTGTTTAAGCAATCTTAGGACTGCCGTTGTTAGTTAAACAAAGTGCAAATTATTGTTTAATTTCGGATTTCCTCTGAAATTCTACATTTTCCTAAACATGTTACAAAAGACGCATAGGGTATTTAACGTTCAATATTTAATTCAACTTTGTTCAGTATTTTATGTTCAATAATAATTAAATTGTCGTTCAGTGTTTGGAAATTAATTTAACTTAAGTGGAGTTTAATATCAATTAGTTGGGATCTTGGGACTTGCTTTAAGTACAAATTTCAAAATGATTTTCTCTGGTACATTTTTTATAATCCTTGTGCGAGACTCTTTAATTACTCGTAGCAATATAATTAAGGTGGCAGCAAATAAATTCATATATTGTAAACATATGAATTTCCATTAGAATATTTTACTCTATAATATTAATGAAAAATACTCACGTATAGATTTAAAAATGCTCAGCATATCTAATTATTTTACAAGTACAGTCATACAAAAAAGTCTCCGTACAACAGTAGTTTTAATGTATTTTAGGAAAAGTAGCAGTCTAAAACCCAATATATTTAATTTCCTTTTAATCAAAAATAAAACGCAGTATATTACGTTATTATTAATGTAAAATAAACAAATAATTTACTTACTTACAGACCAATAAATTATACATTTGTTGGCTCACAAGCGATGATCTTTCTAAATATCAGTTGTGAATAGCGCTGTTATCATTTCGAACTGTCTTCGGAAAACTCTACGACACTCCGGAAAATTCAATTTATTTCATAAATTAAAAATATCACATCTCATGTTATATATTCTCTGAAAATCACTATAAAATTTCACATTTGCATTAAAAAAGGCAAATATCCTATTACAAAATGTTTAACATTAGTTCTGTTATTAAGCCACACATATATACAGTCATTCAAAAAAGTTTCCGTACGACAGTAATTTTAATGTATTTTAGGAAAAATAGCAGTGTGAAACCCAATATATTTAATTTCCTTTTAATCCAAAATAAAACGCAGTATATTACGTTATTATTAATATAAAATAAACAAATAATTTACTTAATTTATTTATATTATGGGGTAAACTTTGAAAGTATTCATAATTTCATGACAAAAAAGTCTCCGTACGATAACCAAAACATTTAAATAATAAACCATTTATTTATGTTTCATAAAGAAATATAATATAATTTATTGGTCTGTATTCTAGAATTCAAGTTATGTTTATAGTATAAATACTTTAAAGTTTAATTTATTTAATTATTATATTAATTCGTATAAATAAATAAATAATCAAAATTTATCTACAGGTGTCCCAGATTTAAACGGCATAACTTGAACCATGGATTAAACACGTAAAAATAAGGTGACAAGTTCATTTGAGCAAAAAATGTCCGTAAATGCTTTGTTTCAGAGATATTCATGTTTTTCTTATTGGAGCAGCGCTACTTTAAAAAAATCAACTTTATAACGAGACATCAAATATTAACTTATTAAGTTATGACATAACAATTTAATTAATTATACGTAAATGATTTGGCTATTATCTAATTTCGATACAAAATTTAGTTTACTTGTCTAAGGTTAGGGCAAAAATGAAAATTATCGATGAATTCAAACAAATTTATTATTTATCTACAATAAAATAATAACGATTTTTTATAACATTTGTTTAAAAAGTTCACTTGTAGCAAGCAAACAGGTACTGAGACTACATTTCTGTGAAACTTGCTTTTATAATTAATGATAATTATAAAGTGTCGCTAATGTGATTTAAACTATCTGTAACACAAAAACCTTTCAACATTTTAGTTATATGTCTACTTCGCTTATTTTTGCAGTAATTTATTTTTTGTTTTGTTTTATGACGTAATATTCCTTTACAATTAGACTTTGGTGTTTTGTGTTAAAAACATACTAGTACGCTATAGATAAATAACAAGATGTTTTCGATTATAAAATTTTATGTTCTATATTCCCATATTTTTACTAACCGAACCGAGTCAACCGAATGACCAGTTGCGACTTGTGAAACCATTCGAATTCAGCGGAAATAAACTTCTACTTATCTGTCGCATAAAAGTCTATCTTTCGCATAAAAGTGACCTCGATACCGTACTTCACACATCGAAGCCGTAATAGCTTAACTATAGAGAGTCATGATGTAATGTCCGGTGTATAAGTATTCTTTTCATTAAAAATATGTCTCTGACGAAATATACATTAAGAAGATTAACATGTCCAACAATTACATAATTACTTACTTTTTCTCTTCCCATTATTCTTACGGTTTACGGGTTTGAGCCATTGTTTGTACGCTATTCTATCTCTCGCTAAAGTTTTTATTACTTGCACAGTTCTGCCTCGTTTCCTAACTGTTTATGAAATATTGTCCCACTTTATCCTTGGTCTTTCACGTCTTTTTTATCCTTCGTATTTGAAATATTTTATTTTTCTTATCACCCAATACACTATAAATAATTATGTTATTCTATTTGCTTTATTTGTACTCATCTGGTCTCATTATACAGGGTGATTTATAACGAGTGTAACAAACTTTAACAGTTTGTTAGAGAGGGCATTACGAGTGAAAACGAAAATGTCAATATAAACGCCCTTGTTCCTTTTAGTTACTAAAATAAAAGAAGTCTCAATTTTAGACTTCTTTTTCCAATTTTGTTAACTAATAGTGTATTCCGAAATTGAACCATGCTAACCGCGGTTACTTTTTCAGTAACTGGTTATATTTTCGGAACGCGATTACTGAAAGCTGGTAACTTTTCTGTAACCACGCTAACCGCGCTAAATCGGCGGTTGTGGTGTGGTTACATTTTGGCGCAGGGCAGATGAGCAGTAGTATTTTAAATTTGTCAAGTTGAGGTTAACTGTTAGCTGGTCCATTTCTCCAGTGCGGTGTCGAGCCGCGGTTAAACCGTAACCATTTTCAGTGGTTACCGTGGTTTAATTACGGAATACACTATAAGTTACTTTTGAAAAACAAAATGTTTGTGCCTTATGTTCCTCAAATTGGCTTTGTTATATCCTTATTTTATAAGCCAAAATTCCACCTTTAAAAATTTTTTACACAAAAACTATGCATCGTTTAGAAAAATGACCTATTACCAGGAAATCAAGTTGAGTTGTTCTCTACATCTTGGAAAAATTTTCATTAAAATCACTCGTATCGTTTAGGCTGTACAGGCGAGCAAAATTTCCCCGATCGTTGTGATGAATTCAAATATATATAGATAGTGAATTTACCTGTTTAGGTTTAGGTTAAACCTATATGGAACTTACATGATTTATATAAAGTCTTAAGGATGTAATATGTTATATATGATTAGAAAGTGGAGAAAATTTTAAAAAGAAACTATGTCTTGACAAAATACTCAATAACGTTGAATTTTTTAGTAATTTACGTACAAAGTTATAGTTTAACATAAATTTGAAATTGAATTCAATTGTAGATTAGTGGTAGTTGAAATGTGTACAAGTATAAAAACATTTCTACTTGAAATTAATGATTTTTTTGTAATAAAAATAATTAAAATTTTAATAAATGTGTTGGATTTAATTAAATTTATAATAAAATTGTTTAAAAAATGGTCTAGAAATTAGGAATATTTAATTTTATTTTTATATTTGACAAAATTGTTTGAGAAACATAATAATATGTCATTCACAATGAAATAAGAAACAAAATTGTTTGAGAAACATGATATGTTATTTCCAATTTTAAATGGCACAAAAGTGACCTCTGTGGTGCACTCTCCACACCAGCTATGAGTGCCCGTGAGGTGACGCCTGGTAAGCGCCCACACGGTAAAATATATCGTCATCATTACCGATGTGTTGTAGATAGTGGCACACCCAGTAATGGGTAATATGCCGTGATGATTTATTATTATTATTATTATTATTATTATTATTTTAGATGAATTATTTTATTGTTACTGAATATGCAAATATGGTTATGATTGAAATATAACTTTGCACAAAGGCGCCTTGTACACACGAAGCGGCACTGGCCGCTGATTATTGTGTTAAACATGTTAATGATTTATTGAATTATTTAGGTTTTGTTACTCATACCGTATTTTGTTTAATTTACAACTTGATATTCATTTGAAAATTAATTGTTATTTATAAAATTTTGACTTCTTATATTTTAGTACGTAACAAAAAGGAGTAAGACATATTTATATGGAACTAGTTGACCCGCCCCGGCTTCGCACGGGTAAAGCTAAATTAACGATTAGCTAACCGTGTATCAGTAATTTTTCATATTTACTTCGGAGACATGCGCTGCGTAGGGAGCCGGCAACCTGCCTCGCATCGTACATGTAACAGGCTCCGCCCACTGCCCACCCGATCCCCGCACCGCACCTAACAGCGCCCTTTTCTAAACATGTCTTGTGTACTTTTACTTATGTACATATGATGCAAGCTATCTCTCCGACAAATATCGAAAATCTGCTAACGGTTAAAACTTAACAAAAATAGAAAGATAAAAAAAATAATTGAAATCTTCCCCTATTGTACCGCCTTGAGGGATGATTTTTCAAAAACGCTAAAACATTCCTTACCAAATGCATAAATAAGCGGGAGAAATGATGAGTTCTCTATACAAATTTTCATCCCCTATTTCATCCCTTCTAGTTTTACTTTCGCAACAAAAGGTAGCCTATGGTTTTTAAGGTCCAATCTATCTCTATACCAAAATTCATCCAAATTGGTTCAGCGATTCAGACGTGAAAACGTAACAGACAGACAGACAGACAGACAGACAGGCAGAGTTTCTTTCGCATTTATTATATTAGTATGGATTCTATTCATAAACTGTATAATTTTATTCTGACCATGTGCTTATGAAATAGCAAATATAAATTTGTAATATTTAAATTCATTTGACAAAGAGCGTCTTCCTTTTCTGAATTTGTTAACAAATCAAAAAGTTTGAAAAATATTTTATTTCATTACTTGAAACGTTTCTTCAATTAACTATAAGCACTTTATTATTAAAACGGAATAGGAAAATACAAAATGCTAAACACAATCGAAAGTTAACAACATAAATCTAAAAGGAAAAGTTTCTATTGTACGATAAATAATGTGTTTTAACTTCATTGTCTCCCGTTTCATATTTTAATTGCTTATTGTTTTCTATTATTAATCTTTGCAATAAGAAATTGTTAGTCATTAATTTTCTTTTATCTGGGAGGAAAAGTAAAATTTTTCTAGCAATTAGAAGATTAATGTCTAGCATGACGAATACGAATATATATATATATTGAATTGTACTCTTGCAATGATTTATATTGAGGAGGGTGGAGTGCTATTCTGTGGACTCGGATTGTGAGTTCGAATCCGGGTCAGGTCGAGAACATCTCTCGACTGATCTTGACTAGTATCTACTCCCGTTACCTTTTCAAAAATTAATAGGTGTGTGTGGCAGGCAGAGATGTAAAAGCGTTAAATTAACATATAAAATACCGTAATTTATCGTATCTTACCAAATTTTGTTTACCGTAAATTATCAGAAATATTAACGAGAAATTACCAATAATTTAGCAAAAAAAAAAATGAGAAATTACACATGTTGTTACGAGCAGTTATCAATAATTGTGCAGTGCGGTGGATATTGGAATGCAGAGGGCACGCTCTAGTCAGTATGAATTTATTTTTCTAAACGTAACATAAGCCAACCCAACGCACAAATATTGTGATTTTGTTTTTTATTTTGTTTGTTACTTTGGGTAACCAAAATAGGGTCAATTATGACCCGATTTTTTGTGATATTTTGTTATTAAAATGACAATATTTATTAAAGTTTTACTTTTATTACATTTATTAAATTTCCTTTATTAACAATTATGCAACTTTGTGTTTGTTTAATAAATAAACTTAATAGTGAAAGAAAACATATATTATTATAAAATAAATTATATAATTCTTTTTAATCTAAATAATATTATCTTAAATACATTGAAGAAGAGATGGAAGGACCAACCGTTTAAAGGTGAAAACAAAAGGCATAAATGATCCAATTCGGAAGTATGTTGAAATGCTATATTTAAAATTGTTAACGACGTAGTTCATATATAGATCATAATGTCTAATACTAAAAAAAAAGTTGTATTAAATTTTAATAATTACTGTATATTCAACGATTGCTGAAGATGGGCTTGCCGTACGTCAGAAACGTCCGTAATAAAGAATTTTATAATACACGTGGACCATGTGAGCCTTTTGTTTTCACCTTTAAATCTTAAATACATATAATGCAATATAAGTAAACAATATATATTTCAAAATTTATTCTCCATTGTCATTCTTGGGCAATATAAACAAATTATTTTTCTTATTTCTTTATTTTACTACGTTTATTAAATCGTAATTTTCAAGAGGAATTGTTTGTAATATTACTATTATGAGAGCTTTGGTCTGGAAAAGGTTAAATTAAATCAAATATTGTTGCCCTGTGTTTCACGTACTGTACTCGGTCTAACATATTTATTACATTCTTAAGCTGTACTACCGAAAAATAACGTAGATGGGACTTTTAAAAATTGATCTGTACCTATGTAAGTTTTTTTACTATCTATGTAAAATTGTTAACCTGGGTTAGATGGAAGATCAGCGTTGTAGCTGAACTTTGCCCTTAATGGTGTATTCTTTTTATAAACATTAATAAAAATAATAATTATTATTATAATTATTATTAATTGTTATTAATATTGGACATATGTATATTGTGGCTTCACATTCATAACATAACATACGTCATTCTATTCCTCATACTCCTATATCTTTCTAACACACAACACATTAATAACAAGTTTTATCCCCTTACACACAAAAGGTTCATGAGAACGCTTACCCTCAATCTCGCTCACATTTATTCTCTTCACTAAAAGTTCTTTCGGCATTTTCTCAAGATTACCGAACCGTCTTAATTGACCCACTCCTCTTTCAGAACAACATTTTTAACCATGCGATGTTCATAGGCCCGTTGCTCGAATTTTAACATTCGTTGGTTAAATCAACTTAGTTACAGTAATACGAGTAAGAGCTGAAACTTTAAATTGCCACTTAATCTTAGTTTAATAAAAATAATTTCTATATAAGTACTTCGGGAACAAAGTTCTTGTCATCTGTAGAGAAAGACAATAAGAGACACTTAGATGTCAGAAATCCGAACTACCCTTAGTTAACGTTAAAGATTACGGTATTCCTAATCAAATAGAAAATTTTAATAAATATTATGTTATTATTATTACTATTATTAATATTATTATTATTATTTCATACTACACCCTACAGGTAAAAGCACCCAATTACAGGGCAAGAAAAAAATGAATTAGAAACAATAAACGCATTTCTTAATTTCTTCTACACTATCATGAATGAGGTCTTGAATAGAATGATGACAATTAATCATAAAATGGACGGGAGATTTTTTTAAAACTGTTGAACGAGCAGTTTGTAAATAAAAAGTATTGAAATAACAAGAAGATGAACGTGATACTTGAAGTGGTAATTTAGTTAACAAGTATGCACAATCAGTAATATTATTAACTAATATAAAAATTAATATAGATGAATGCATATTTCTCCTTTGTTGAAGAAATTGTAAATTAAAATTTTCTAATAATATACTTTGTGGAGTTCCTCTATCGGGATATAACCCGAGTATTATGAAAGAAGCTGTTTTGATAAATTTACGCTGAACTTTCTCAATTGATTCGCTGGCAATTTTATATGAAGGGTTCCAAATTACAGAACAATATTCTAAATGAGGCCTAACTAAACTTACAAACAAAATTCATAAAATACTTTTATCTTTGAGATATTCAGAGTGTCTAATTATGAAGCCTAGACATTTAAAAGCTATTAATATATAATATAATTGCCTTATTGAATAATTGTTTAAAGTAATAAAGAGAAATTATATACAGGCTGAACAGAAGAATCTATGACATACATGTTTAACATGGGAATACAGTGTTTTTCAAATATTATCTGTTCCGTAAATTCTCATGGGTGATTTATGCATACAGCCTAAAAAATAAAATTCTTATTTTAGTATGAATTTTGAAATATACGGATTTAGTAATCGAGTAAGCTTGGTTTAAAGTCGTGATGAAAACAGATTTAGTATGCATTATTTCAAGAATTGATCATCGTTACTCGGAAGAAAATAGAAAATGCTCTAAAGAAATGTAAAACAAACTTTTGTATGGTTTCACATACGGGACGGGAATAATTTGTTAATATACAGGGTATCCCATTTAAGGTACGAATGCATTGGTATCTCGAGAACCGTAAGAGCTACGATGTTGGTTAAATTAGACAAAATTTGCCCCATTAGGAGGCTATTTTAATGGTGTTTTGTTATTTGCGAAAAAATGCATAGGTCACTAGATATAGGTGAAAATGTAAATTTAGCGATTTTCTTTTTTTGCTTATAACTTTGTTATATGAAATAATACGAGATTCTGGTTTGCACTTTCTTAAGGCACTTTTATATGGTGAATTTGCAGAAGTACTCAAAAAAATTTTATATCTAACCATTTACGAGTTACTGATAGCAACTTTTATTTTTCATATGGAGGTCATATTAAGCTGTGGCATTTTTAAATAGAGATTTTTTTTTAGCTTTACAATGATATAAAACAATAATAATTTATTTTTATAATTAACAGAAAAATGAACAAAAATTGTTATTTATACTAAAATTGAATTGAAAAAAGTAAATCGAAGGCTGCTATGGAAACAACGAACAACAAAAAAGTGCAACAATTGAATTTCTGAATTTTACTTGACAATAGTAGATTATTACGAGTAATAAATGAACTTTTACAACGAATGTAACAACTCAACATATCATATTTTTCTCAACGAGAAAAATTCATTTTTATTACTCGTAATAATCTACTACTGTTTATTTATTTATTTTATTTATATTTTTACCGATTTAGAATCTCTTGTGGTCTTGCCCTCTAGATACCAATCGCTTCTTTGTTTAAAGTGAATTATCCAGTTGATATCTCTAATTGCGGTATTGTTGAGGTGACAGCGTGCGTGTTCAGGTCACATTTAATTTTTCAGAGGCTCAGATATGATTCCAGCGTAATTGTAATGTACCCTGGTGCTGCTCTTACATTTACTGTTGCCGTAATTTATCGGCTGATAACTGCGTTTTACGACGACATATATTACCCATTCCAAATTGCAGTCACAAACCTGTCCACACCTACAGCTTCATAACAAGCCTATTATTTATTCACGGGTTCGTTTCTACTACTGGGGTTGCAATAAAAGTCTTTCAATCTTGTTTTTATTAATTGGAAAACAGTGTTTTACTTTACTTGAAATTATTCGTACCAAAGCGAGCCTGATCAATTTTAGAGAAAATATTTGAGGAGTTTTATGTAAAAATCGAACGAGTCTATTTATTGAAGTTTCTGGTTTATGGCACCATAACGTTAGATTTCGGTCGTTCCACATTGAGAGCAACGAGGTTTTGTCGAAAGCAAAGTACGAAAAATATAAAAATATATCTTTGTTTATTCGAATTAGTTCCTCTTTTGTATTTGAAAATATTTATCATATAAGGGGTTTTTTAAATACTAAAACAAATTCGTATCTACCACTATTTAATACTATAATTTAGGTTAATAGTTTTAATTGGAATATCCTTTGGAAACGTTCATGGGATTCGATGTCAAATGATTTCAGGTCTTAATGTTCCATATATTTATTTTAAACATGTACAAATATATTATTTGAACGTTTCGGGAAATAATTAGCCCATCTTCAAAAAATGGTAAAAATTAGTTTTTCTTTTGTGAAATCCAATTATAAATACATTTTTACAAGTTATTTGAGTAAATCAACTCCAGGATTTATCCGGGAGAGCCACATCCTAGAGATGGCATTATGTTTTACGTTTGTGCTAGTTGTATTTTGATGCTTTGTTTTGAGGATATTTTGTTATTTTTAAATGAAATTAAATATGTTTATCACAATGTCAGACATATACATTTATTTAAATGGTGCTGTGCGGCCTATGATCGAAGGAGAAGCAGTATCTTTGTATATAAAATAAGATTCAAAATTGAAGTTATCTGCATGTTAACTACTTATTTAATTATTTTTAGCTGGACATACTTGTGCGGATAAAAGACAGATAAACAGAATAATATAGAAATAAATGGACTGTTTGTTCAAACATATAATTTGAAAGGGGCTCATCATTCAATCGTAATAACATTAAATACAAATGCACATCAAATTCTTTGTTTTGCACGTCTTCTTCTCTTGCTGTTGCTCAACTTCGGGTATTTTTATAGTTTATTCTTCTTCTCTATCTTTTCTATAAACAATTTAAAATAAATATATAATATTAAAGAATAATAGTTACTATTTACAGGTAACGCCTTTCTATTTTTCTTCTCTGTACAGGGATTTTGTCGAATTTTCTTTAGGTAATTTTTGGCTTGGTTTACCATTTCTTTTTAATATTTTTCTATTAATAACTACAAACACAATCTAATAATATTTTGAAGCATAAATTTTTATAAATACTTATATGGAATAAAATCGCTTAAGTAAAAAATGTTGTGAACACACGTTCATGAACAGTGATATGTCCTTTCCGATTTTTAACGCGATTTTCCACTTATTTTTTAATATTTCTCTTTTTGGGAAATAATGAACGGAAATGTCAGCACTTGTATAATTATTGCACTGCGGTACAGAACAATATTTCTTCGATTTGCTGGTAATTTTTGGTTGCTATTTACTTATAACCCTATATGACAGCACAACGTTTTCCCTACAACTTATATGTTTTATTTTGCCACCAGATGTCAGACACTTTGTTGGCTCTTGCCAGTTGGTAATCATAATAGGAACGATGAAATGAAAAATGATGAAACTATCACCATGGCGACAGGTGAGACTTCAATATATGGAACATTAAGAGCTGAAATAATTTGACTTAGTTTAATAGTGTTATAGGGCCAGTATTATAAACTTAAATTTAGTTCTTTAGTAAATTTAACAAAACGAACAAATTTGAATCAATTTCCAAATTCTTATTACATTTAAATCACTGATCTCTATACATATCTGGATAGCGTGCCCAATGTTAAGCTTTTGTGACTAATTGAACACCGCCATGTTGGAGGATTTTGGCGCATCAGCGCCAATCACCGTTCGCATCAGTGCATAGGGAAACATAAGAACACAACTCACACAAACGTCAAACTAACACTGATGCATTGATGCAAGCGCTGATTTGCGCTGATGCGCCAAGATCCTCCAGCATGGCGGCGTTCAATTGGTTACAAAACTCTGTATCTAACTTGGCCCCTGTAAGCTATCACGATATGTATAGAGATCAGTGATTTAAATCATTGATGTCAAAAGTTCGCGTTGTATTTGTTTATTTAATGAAATTTACTGCGTAACTAAATTTAACTGGACGTTCATAATACCGGCTTTTAACATTTCTTGGCAAATTCTTACACGTTATGCTTTTTGGAAATCAGACACGACTGACAACTTTTCATAAATGCAAGTAATCGTGTATTATCGTATTAATAGCTAAAGATCTAATCTGCAATTTATGCTCAATTAAAATATAAGTGGTTCTATCGTCTTGTTCAGTTATATTCCTAAAAGCAGCAACGTTCTTTTCGGTAATCGATATAAGAGGACACTCTGCTTCCATTTGGTGCTGAACACATTTCCTTTATAGCACATAAACCTGTTATTAAATTATAATAAATCATGATTCAAAAATAAATAAGTAAATAAATCATCAAGGCATTGCTGAGAGTGCCAGTCTGCTTTGTATACTGATGTACCATGCGGGTGTTTTTCGGGCGTCACCTCAATGGCACTCAATGCTGGGATTTAAAAATGCTCTCTTGTTAATTCCATAAATCACTCACAACAATATTTTAAAAATTGATTAACTAAGTTCTTCATAATTTAACTTTCGCAATTTCAAATTACATATATATAATATAATATAATAAAAAAATTACAAAATTGTACGTTTGGTTAGGTTATGTTATGGTTTGTTCAGAAAAATCAGAGCATCACTTTTAACTATTTTAGCTGGTGCAAAAAAAAATCACCTAATTGCATGCCTAGTAAACTTACAAAAATTTTAATTATCTGTTGCCTAGATGATTGTTGCCCACTTAACACCTTCGCTGCCAAGCGGTCATTTCAAAATTGTCCCTGAAGACCAGAACTGGTACCTTATAACAGGATTAATTCTATGTAGTTTGGTAGTTTTATTTTTATTTTATCTTTATTCAGTAATTAGTTATTAATAAAAATACGAGCGGACACCAGTGTCTGCCGTTGGCGCAGTATTATTAAATACTGGCTTTTAGATCTCAAGGCGCCATAGCGGACACATTTTTTCTTATTCCCTGCCCCACAGCAAACACCTTTAGCGGACACAATGGAATCGGCGGACACGATTAAACTTGTATGGACAATATGCGCAAGAATGTTGAATTGTTATATTCTGTGAGTTTCTTTTCATCAGAGTAGTATAATCTGTCATTAGGGTTACATGTAAATCATGTCAGAACGTGCGAAAAATAATATAAATATGGCTCTGGAGATGCCTTCTCTCCTTTTAATATAACTTATTTTGTATAATATTGTAAAGTTATTAATAAAGAATTTATATTTATTTTTCACAAATATATATTTATAATACTGATTTACTCACATGTGTATACCTGACTTTTTTACCATGTTCGCTTGGCCTCTTAAAATAAAAATATTAATTTATCTTCTGTACACCAGAGCGTACACAAATAGCGGACACATCTCTAAAACTGTTACTATAAAGCATATCGAAAAACCAAGATAGTCAAAGTATCCTAGAGCGCCACAGCAGACACATATTCAATGCTTCTTCCAATACATTTTGTCTGCTTGGCGTAAAGCGAAAAAAACGCTGGCGGACACGGGTGTCCGCCTTGGCGCCCAACGAAATAGCATGATGTCCGCCATGGCAGCGAAGGTGTTAACTATCTTCCACTAGTGAACCGTCACACAGTTGTAGCGTACCGCAATAATTCTAACGTGACCCTCATATTGTGTAAACTTACCCAAAAGTGACATAGATATCTGCTTTTTGCAGATAACCACAGAATTTAATTTAGGTACCTATTGTGACAAACAGTATTTTATAATTTAAAATAACATTTGTGATGTACAATTTATACAAAATTGATGCAATAAAATTTTCATATGCATGCTGGAGATTCACATGGTAGTAAAAAGTTTTGCTTACATTTTATTAAAGTGTGTGTCATAAAATAACTTATACAGAGTTGTATAATATCTTGTATATTGTACTTATATACATACATAACAAATAAAAAAACTTTCTCCCTTGTTTGCTTACATCAATATTTGCTATGGGACATTGTGCATATTGTTATAAAAATGTTTAATACTTCTTTTACTGTAAGAGTTTCAGTTTACAAGTTTTCGTATCTAAATTCTGCATGCATTCTAGCACGGTAGTTCTTCTCGTTTCGGAAGTTGTGAGGAGAAACTTGATAGCGATATTTAGTGGACGGTTTTGATCTCAAGACCTTTACGGTCAAATGTCGACACCTTAACTGGTCAGCCTTTCGTCCTCTTTCAATGTTGATAACCAAACTGTAACAAATGTAGTTCCACCCTTGCAAACTGGTGACTCAGGGATTTTATCTGACATGATAGTGTTTCTGCGGGTACTGCAAGGTCAGTGCAGATGATGCCACATGATTATCTTTATTGTTTTTAGCTGTAGACATCTTTTTTTTACATTAAATGTAGGTAGGTACAATATTGGAAGGGTTATTTAATAACAAAAAAGTAAGCACGTGTTTTCATAGTTGAATGTTGGAATTTTATTCATCAATTAACATTAATATTAACAATTCAACATATATATATATATATATATATATATATATATATATATATATATATATATATAATACGGGGTGTAATTTAAGTAAGCGTATCTGCGGTATCTGTTGAGCTCACTATAGTGACTGTATATACATAGTGTGGCCAACCGCCGCCATATTTAGGCAAAATGCGCGGGAAATTTGAATTCATATGATGTGATAACTAAACAAAATTCGATAAACAATTAATGAAAGAGCATATTAAATGGAAACAATATTTATTTTCATTTTAAATCCTTTCGAAGAACTGTTTTCACAACCAACCGCCACGCAACGAGGCATCTAAAATACATACCTTAATATTAGACATTTTTAGTAATTTTGACAGTTAACTTAAAAAAGATGTGATGTTAAAAATATGTATATATTACTTTGAGTTATAAATATACAAATACACGTGTAATTTAATTATTTGCACTATCTAAAATATAAATATAATATAATTACCTTCAATTCACGTATAATTCACGTAACAAATCTGAAAATGTCACTTTGTCGGCATAATATCCGCCATATTTAGACAAATTCGCGCCCACCAATCAAAATCGATCCCCCTATTGGCCACACTATGTATATACAGTCACTATAAAGCTGACCAATAACGTAATTGTTAAAAGGTTTAAAAAATAATAAAAATCATTTTGTTCTTTGAAAAAGAAATCTTGATTGTCAAAACTGACGTGAAACAATTTTCTGCATTGGAGTAAAATTTGTATTCATTATATTGAATATTAAAATGCCAATTACCTTAATGATAACCATGTAGTTTTTCATTGTAAAAGTGTCACATACCTATTATATGACGCGACGCCAATGCGCTATGAAAAGAGTTAAACATCGAATTACTGCTGATTTGGATTCCAGGCAGTAATATCAACATTCTATCAAAATTAAGCTATTTACGTTTACTTACAAAACATCCTGTATGAATATCTTCATGGCATATTACCCATACTCATTGCTTGATGTGTCACATTCGTACCGGGCGAGCATTTATCAGGCACTCATTGCTGGCGTGGAAAGTGTATCACAAAGTTTACTATTGTACTCTTTAACATTTGAAATAGTTGGCTTCGATTCGCGATCAGACATTCAAAAATTATTACAATCTAATGATCTTTATTTAAGAAATATAAGAGTATTGCTTACAGCAGCGTTTTTCAAACTTCTTTTCATGACGATTCATTGCAAGAACCAGGGTTTTATAATAATAGAGGTCCCGGGACGATAAAAAAGTGAAGACTGCCGTTCCATAAAATAAATTGCTGACATCCACATGTTTTGAATTATGGCCCCCAAAACTCATATACACCTACTTTTGGGTAAGATTATCTAAAGTTTTAAAAATCTGCGTTTTATACAATTAGGTAAATATATTTCAACATGCTGATTCTAAAGTTTCAAAGAGCAAATTAATATCTGCTAGTTCCTGATATACATATTTTGCCTTTAAACTGTGACCCCAAAAATACCATTTTTGGGCAATAACCCAAAAATGTGTGGAAACACATGCTTGGAAACTTCACCATTTCAAAATTACATAAGTGTACAAATTTTTGAACCATGGATACAGTTTCTAAAGCGAAATAACTGAAAATGGCTAAAGTCGCACAATGCTATCTGTAAGAAAATAGCCAGCGAGCTTAGGGCCAAGGAATGGAGTGTCCAAGAAGAGCCACACTTTGCAACATCTAAAGGTCTACGGAATCTAGACCTTGTTTGCAACAAAGGAAAAAGTGTGTAATCGTTGACCCGCATAGTCGGCTGCGGATAATTTACCGGAGGCACACAAGATAAAAAAAGAATTATGGTGAAGACAACGAAGTAATCTCTGCTGTTTCGCGGCATTCAAAGTTAATCCAGAGACCATTAAAACAAATTCTTCTACCATTTCATGGCGAGGCGTATGGTACAAGAAGTCACATATGGATCATCGATTTCTAGGAGCGAATCACGCTGCGCGAGTTCTGTGGGGCTCACACACCAACAGGATCGACAATGATGATTCACCAGTTCACCGGAGAGGGAGTCGGATGACTTCTTTAACCCAATGGGGAGATCGCTCACCGCCTTGACTTTTTTACAAATAACATTTTGTGTATTGTAAACCATTGTTATATTAACAAACTTTGTATAGTTAAAAGTGTGAAAATAAATATGTACTCTTTGCGATTTTTGCCCCAATATCAGTAATTTCGCTTTAGAAATTGTATCCGTTGTTCTAAAAAATGGAAAATTCATATTCTTATGTAGTTTTGGCTACAGAATCAAATGGCGAGGCCGCCAAGGTTTTATTTTCACCCATTTATGGCTTATGAAATAGAAATGGGTAAAGTTTTAAATTTAAATATCTCGAAACCGAAAAGAGATATCGACCTGAGGTTTGAATATTTGGAATCAGCGCTTTGTATCTAATTGTATAAAATCTGGAATTTTAATTTTTCTTAAAAATTGTAAGGTGCATTTGGGATTTACAGTAGTCGAGGACCCTTCTTCTATAAAATAAATTGTATATGTATACCGATTACATTATGTCAAGTGTTTTATACAGGAATGTGTGGCGAAAGATGATTTTTGTGTAACTATTATTGTGGTCCGGATGCGGTTATTCGCTACCGAAAATCGGTCACTTTAATATGTTCTTATGTATGAATATGGGGTCCCGTGGTCGCGTGCCTGAGTGTCTGGTCGCGAGCCTGGGGGAACTCTCCACACCAGCTATGAGTGCCCGTGAGAGAATACCACTACAGGGAATTTTTTATTGTATGCGCGTGTTGGAATGGCTAGTGCACTTGCTTGGTAAGCGAAAACAGCATACAGCCCTTTTGAATTGGTATGGAATCCACTACAAACTGCCGATTCCTGACAAAGGATGCACAATGACAAAGTGCAACATTGAAATACAAATTAGTATTGTTATTTAAATAGGTGGAATTTATGTCCAACGTTCTGCATACAAAAATATTGAGCACGCACAATAATAATTAAATATGAATGTATAAGAATGATTAATATTGCGTGGAAACAAAATTTAATTTTTTTAATCTTTTCTTCTTAGATTATCAGTTCGAAAATTAAAGCCATATTACCCGAGCAATTATATCAAAAATTTGTTTTTGATCTGCAACAATTTTATTGTTTTTTAGCAGCTTTTCTTATGATTATATGACTTATTTCTTATACTGATGAAATACCATTAGTTTTAAATAAGTAACTAAACATCATACGTTACAATTACATAAAAACATAAACAACATTAATAATTAATTAATTCAATTTGTATTTGTGAAGCAGGAAAATTAATAATTTACAATCAAATTGTACCAGCTGATACGAATCAAATACTTGAATATCTTTATCGTACAAAATAAAAAGTTGTCGATATCACGAACGGCTGTCAAATATAGTTACCACAAATTTTATCGTGTGTTAAGGCCTTTTGTTGCACATAACCGTGTACCTTTTCCCTTTGCTGTTGCTATTTAAATCACCTTTATCTTTACAGTACCTACCTTTGTAAAGCATTCATGGCCTCCTCAGATCTTTGGATATTCGTTATATACAGATTTACTTAAAAATTAAATTGATAATATTTAAATGTAAGACGATATTATTGCATAATATACTATGTCGTGCTATATAATTCTTAACTTTATACAGAGAATATACGAGAATTCGTGATATAGACAATAACAGTTTTTTTAAAAAACATCACAGGTGTTAACTTTGGTGTTACAGAAAAATTACCCCACGAACAAAAACTACCCCTACGTCAAAGAGGCTAATAGACATATGCCATTCAAAGTTTCAAGTTCACATTTGAGTTAAAATATATACTGTGCATCTACTTAGATATGTACAAAAATTATTATAACGCTGATTTACATTTTCTGTTGCAGGTAAATAGACCAAGCATCAATTACTGTAGTAATTGAATCATAATCGTTCTGATGCAGTCAAATTTCCTATTCGTAAGTTGATTTACCCTTTTTAATTCTATATACAATAGATATATTTTTTATAATGTATTCCAAAATTCCCAAGTAGAGTAGGGAACAAAGAAATCATTTGATTATTGCACATTGTCAACTTTCAGCTATTTCAACGGATTTATAGCAAACAATGAACTGGAAACTACTATTTAATACTTGCTATCGGGTACGGTATTCTGCAAACGTACGTGATACTTTTTATAAAAACAAAATGTGGGAGGTAACTCATGCACCAACCTATAGTAACAAAGTAATGCATTTTAGTGAGAAAATTGATAAAACAGAAACAAAATTTTTTGGTTAATATTCAACTTAGGAGTTCCATCGTACTCACTTTTTACAATGTATTTTATAGTGACGAAAGATTTTGCAATTTTAGAATTTTGATTAACTTCAAAAGAGTGTAAATTAACTATCCCTATAGCTTTTTAATTAATCATGTTGTCACATTGTGTAATTTTAATCATAATAATTAAAATAACTGTTCTCTTTCTTTTCATTTTGATTGCTGACAACATAAAAGATTGCAAGATATCTGTTTCCTTTAAACAATTGTCAAAACGTGATCACAAAGATCAATTGTGAAGGAAGGTAATGCATTGCTGTGAACGATTGAAATCATTTTAAACGAATGCTTAAAGTTTTTCAAGTTTCATCTGTGTCAAACCATTTGTTATCGTGAGGTAATGATATATGTAATTTCTAGGGATTATGAAAAATGGCCTATTTAAAATTCGTTACGGGAGAATTGATATTTTTATATTAATTATTCCCAGTTTTTCATCAAACACATTCCAAGTATTAAATGAAATTCCATTTAATTTATAATTAATTCGAAATTGGATTTAATATTTTTAAATATGAATTTCAAATCATGAAATTTTCTATTTATGTTAATTAATTATGAACATATAAAAACATTTTTTTATAATTTGTAATTTTGTTAGATATTCCAAATATAGCAGGTGGTGGCGATTAGGAGTGAGCATAGGTATTTAACGTGAAATATCCTGTCGTCACAATATGAAAAATTATTTCAAAATTTCTGTTATTTAATTTTTGAAGTGAAAACTTCTTCAGGCGCACCTTGCACATTTTTTCCTGGGCAGTGAACTTAACGTGACGCGTCACTGTGTCCAGGTAAACTCGGGGAGAGCCGAAGATCTCACGCCACGGACTTCAGGTCATAGCCTACGTTGCGTTATTAATACAAGACCGGCAAACATCACAATGTCACTGCTGTTATTATCAATATCCGTGTACAAAGCAGATTGGTACACCCAGATTCGCACACCCTGTAATGGGTAATATGCCGTGTTATATTTATTTAGTTATATATATATATATATATATATATATATATAACTAAATAAATATAACACGGCATATTACTGATATATATATATATATATATATATATATATATATATATATATATATATATATATATAGAGGTTAGAAATGATCACGACTGACCAGTTAAGTAGAAAAACAAAATGTTTCACAGGTATAGCAGTCCGGAGTATGGGAAAAAGATGTTAAATAATACTCTTTAAAGTTACATGTCAAGCTTTCGGAATTACTTTATTCCTTCTTCAGGACAGCTGGAAGGTACAACAACAACGTTCATGTTACAATTTTGAAAAAGTAAATAATTGAACACAGTACTTACTACTTTGTGAGGTTAAATTTTAAACTGAACAGTCATCAGAACAGTGAAAATTATTTGTTTAAATAGTTCAAACATTGATAATTAAATTTAGAAACTAAATTGTCCACAAGGTTTAATAAATATATGTTACAGAACCCAAAATCAGAGCGATTAGGTTCAGAAGAAGTCAAGTTGTAAAACACGTGTGAAACACAGTAAAAAACAAGTTCGAACTTTGAACAAATTACCAAAAACGACAGAGAACAACAATATGTGCAAGTGAGAGGCAGAAAAGAGGGAGAAAAGAGTTTTTCTCTTTTTTTCCCATACTCCGGACTGCTATACCTGTGAAACATTTTGTTTTTCTATATATATATATATATCTGTAAGTTGTCGGAAATATGTCGTGTTTGGTATTAAATGAAATGTTGTTTGACAGCTTGATCGGCTTTTGTTTTCTGCATAAAGTTGTCAGAATCGTGTTTACTACCAAATGAGAGCTATCGTCAAGGGCTGCCATGCAGAAATATCAAAAATTTGTCAGTTCGATCGGCTTTTGCATAAAGTTGTCAAAATCATGTCGTGTTTGGTATTCAATGAGTGGTATCATCAAGGGCTGTCATGTCAAAAGTTTGACAGCTCAATTGGCATTTATTTTTGTTTTTCTCATAAAGTTATCAGAACCATGTCGTGTTTGTTATCAAATGAGATGTATCGTCTAGGGCTGCTATGCAGAAATGTCAAAATTATGCCAATAAAACCAAAACCAAAGCAAACAATTTTTAAAGTAATTAAATATATGAAGTACACACAAAACATAAGATAGTTGTTATGATGTTTATGAGCTATCATTAATTGTATGAAATATTACAATAAAATAGAAGTTTCCACTTTGGACGTGCGGTCTTAAGCACACACATTTTTTTTTAATCAAGTAGCCCTTGACAGTTTCACATCGTATAGCGATTTTATTGTTAATTTTAAAATGTTCAGTTATTGCCTTCCCTAACTATTTTTCAGAAAAACAGTTAAATATTTTTTTGAAGAGAATAAAATACTGACTCGTAAATTTATTTTTATAGTGACTGAGTAAACTTAATTTAAAGACGTAATACAAATAAATTCAGTAAATGTTAATTAGTTATTTTTTGATATATTTTTTTGGTTTGACAGTTTATTAACCGTTCATTTTTTTAAATTAATCGCGTACAAAAACCGTTTTACCGTGTCTTTAAATTAAGTTTACTCGGACACCGAAAGGGTTTATTAAAATATTTGGCTCTACAAAAACTAATTAATTTTGCTGAAAATTAATTAGGGGAGACAATATTTGAACCTTTCGATATTAACATCGAAATCGCTATGGTGCGACTTCAACATATTACATTTTTATTTGTAGTAAAATTATGTTGCGAGGAATGCACTTAATTTTTAACAGTGGTATTTATCTGCCATTTATAAACATTTGAAATAGCTCAACTGATTTTCTTGAAGTAAGGCTGTAAGATGTACATATAACATCAGATAATTTTATTTATTTTGTATCTCCAAATTCATAGAAAATCTAAAGGAAATAAGCTAGAAATGTGAAATTCTTGAATATTTGTGAATTGTCACTTGTCTTTCACAGAAGTAATTTCTGTTTTATTGAAGACAGTTATATATTTGATAAAAGATCTATAAAAGTCATATATGATAATGTGTGGTTTTATCGCTCTTTATTAATAGGTACTGAATACACATGGGTATTACATCAAGATAGCTTTGGATAATCTCTATGAAATAACTTCCGACAATAAACACCGTGTCAGAATAACCTTAGAGAAAATATAGATAATCAATAGGTACTCATTTTAAAAAAAATTATGTGTTTATGACAAAAGCAGATATTCCTCTTTTTCAAATATTTTAGTTTGTAAGCTTATAAAATACAGGTCTTTAAATTTATTTCTGCTTACTTTGAAAATTGGTGAAATTTGGAATTGAAATTCCATTCTAAATTTAGAATAGAATTTTTGTAAAAAATAAAAATTTGACAATGAATCAATTCTTATTATCGACATAATTTTTAATGTCTGTAAAGAAGTCATATGTTCATTACATTTAATCTTGGTGGATTTAATATAATTCGCCTAAAATTATTTTGAGCGATATTTAAAAATTCTTCATTTTCAGAATCTGACATAAATTTTGTATGATTGCCTTGTGTCGGGACTCGTACTCTTTATTACTAGTATTTACTAGACAGTACCTTGTTACTTACAAGAATAAGCTTATAGCTAAGGTTTTCATTGCAAGGAGTCTAAGGTGTCTTCTAGTAGGTTTCTCGTAGACAGAAGTAGACGAGATGTGAAGTTCTTGAAGCTTGTAGTTTGGGTTCTTGTAGTCGATTCGACAGCAAGAAGCAAGCGATTGAACAGCGTGAAGCAAGCGATCCTTCTGTGGTCTGATGGTACGTTTGAATAGTCCTTAATGGGCACTGTTTTGCCGTGAAATGGATTGATGAATAAGGTCTTATTGATATAGCCTTACTTGTTTCAAACATTGAACTTTGTTCCGAATAGCCTATTTTGATATATGACAATGAGATGAGTAACTTTTTGTGTTTTTTATTGTTACAAACTTATTGTTGACTATCCTACTCGACTGCGCCAATTATGTTATTAAACTTTTTATTTTGATTACAACAAGTTTATTGTTACGATTGCAGAGTTATGCAATCATGATTTTAGGTTGAAAGCTGCCTTAAAACTGACTATTCTACGTCTATCTATCTTACACTTTACCTTGTGGAAAGTTTATAACTTTACCCTAAGTCAGTATTTCTAAGAGTAGTCGTGCTTCATAATTTACATACGTTTTATCAGATAAAAAATACCAAAAATTGTCATATCTGATTTAACCATAAATCCACAGACTTGTTTTACTTGTTCTGAATAGTTAAGTATAACAGTTTCAACATAATTATTTATGTTGAAAAATCAATATTCGACTGTGTTAGGATAGAGGTAGATACAGGAAAGTAAGAATTCTACGGACTTGCAGTCAATTAATAAAATTTATTCACGCCGACGTTTCGACTATACAATAGTCTTCCTCAGGGCTATTGTATAGTCGAAACGTCGGCGTGAATAAATTTTATTAATTGACTGCAAGTCCGAAGAATTCTTACTTTCTCGTATCTACCTCCATCCTAACAGAGTCGAATATTGATTTTTCAACTTGTATGATATAATTTAAATTTATCTCTTCAAATCAATAAGCAGTGTTAACAATAATCATTGGCAATAAATTACCGTTTTATTACCATTACTATGTATTAAAAAAATTACATTACCAATATCATCATTCTGTATTTATAATTAAAAATTTCGATTACATTTACTATATAATAAAAATGGTAATTATTTTAATATCATTATACTGGTAGGTACTATTTATTGTAAAGTACATAGTATGAATCAGAATTTATATATTCGATATTTCGATTACTAGTATTTGAAAGAGCAGAAACAGCTCCTATATTAATAAATTTTGCTTGAATATTCTTAAGTTTTGATATTTATCTTGGAGGGAAATGTAGAACAAGTAAAATACGATGCATTTGTTTAGTACGAATACAACAGCTTGGATTAAGTACCTGGAATTTGTCGAGCTTGAAATCTGTGGGTTAAGGAATTTAATTATTTATAAGGGCAGGCGACGTGAGCTTTATCATTAATGCGCTCTAAAGCTTGACTCTGACGTTTCTATGAAGTAAATAAAACACAACAACCCTGCACAAATACAGTAACCTTTACCCACTCTTGACCTAAACGTACTCAAATTTCAAAGGTGAATTTTCTTTTATTTTCTTCAAGGTATTAATTAACAACTACTAAATTGTACCGTTCTAAGATAACACAACTATGAAAAAAAGTAATTTTAATTAAATAGTCTTTATTATAATACGGTTGTCCAGATGTCCAGAATAGTGTGGCCAACATTGAGATCTTGAGAACTAGAAAATGTGCGAAATTGGTTAACTTAGACAAAAGTTGCTCGTTAACACTTTTTCTTGTATTTCGATTACATAGGTTGGACTCTAATTTGACGGTCTACTAGATCGTATCCAAAACTTTTGTTTTTCATATGTCGATAGGAAAGTTGGGCAAAACTGTAGCTAAATATAGCCAAGTTTCTGAATATAACAATGAGCTAATGCACAAAAGTCATACTTCGAAAATTTGGGCAAAGAGTTTACAACGCCAGAAATTACTATATTTTCCTTTGTTGTATAATGTATTTGCGCTCGAAACACACGCAAGATTTTTTCTACATTCGCCACAATGGGGTCCTCCACCATAACAAAAAAATATAAATTGTACACTTTGTACTTACAGTACTACTAGTGTGTATAAAGTATATATTATACTCACTGGTACTACTCAATAAATAACGATTCATGCAATTTATTTTATATTTTTTAATTCTAATTTATCGTAATTTTTCATTCATCTTGAGATATTGATTCAATCTAATCTAAGCATTTTTTACTTTCGTTTTTGTAAATGTATGCCCTGTTTTATTTATGTATTCTTTTACACAGCAGTATGGCATTTTAATTGGGTATGTAATATACCGATAGTGGAGAAATGTGTCACAGTGACTTGTGGAGTTGGTAAATGTAAAAGTAACTAGAGCGCCATTAGTTTCTGACTAAACGTTCCCATTAAGAACGTAGACAAGTGACATTTCTCAACATTTTATAGTTAGAAATTCGGACAGCGAACGTTTTTTCTACTTTTTCACGCATGAGCTCAAAGTGATATTTTTCGTTGACAAAAGCGAGCGCAAATGCCTACTTTATATATAAACAGTAGAAAATATCTCTAACGATTCCATAACCTATTTTCAGCTTCATATGAAAATAAATAAATAAAATAAATATATCATTACGGCATATTACCCATTTCTGAAGGTACCAAAATCTGCTTTATCGCAGATATCGGTAATGATGACATGTACATATTTGTACCGTGCGGGCGCGTACCAGACGTCACCTGACGGGTACTCATTGCTGGCGTGGAGAGACCACAGGGGTCATTTTTGTTCGCGGTCAGACACTCTGGCACGCGACCACGGGACCCCATATGAAAATTGATAATAAATATGAATTTCTGGAAAATGGTAAGAGATAGAAAATAAAATAATGTGACTATTACTCAAACATGAAAATGAAGAAAAATTTTCCTACTTATATCTAGTGACCTATGGCGCTATGGCAGTCTTCTCTAATTCTTTCTTGTGCGTTAGTTATATCCGTATGGTAACCTGGACATTTAATAAACTATTGAAGCATGATCATTTGTTTTAACGTGAATTGAATCAACATTAACATTATGCGTTTAGGTTATTGGGATTTTATTTTGAGTTCACTGGTTCAGTTTATATCCGATGTTTTTTTTTTCTTTTGAAATCTGTTTCGTAACAATGGTATTTCAACTGGTTACCTCAATAAACGTGGTTGCCGCTCGGTTTAGCGGAACAATAGAGGAATTGTGGTCCAAATATTCGGAATTCCGATTAATAAGCTTTATTTCTATGACAAGCAATATATTGAGCGGTATGATATTTTTAGTATGTTTGGGTTTTATAGCTATGTGATAACTTTATTAATTCTTAGCAATAATTAACAACAAAAAGAAACAAGTTTAAATATGGTTTTTCATAACTTATATTACTAATAAAAATAAAATATTTATATAATTTTCTATTTCGATGTTCTTATGAGCCTGTAAACGCACTAAGAACACGTCGTTAAGAAGATCTATAAACGCACTATTTTTGGCGCTTTTTGTTTTCTAGAGATGGTATGACTGCTTTCAAAACTGACAGATAAATGAAATATAACCTCAAAATGCTGTCAGTCAACAATGAATTTTCGTCTGTGAAGTAAAAACTTTTAGCGGGAAACGCTACCAACATATCTGATAAAAAAAAAACACCAAGTCATATTTTTGGCAAATCGCATTTTCTAAATATTGAATAGAATTATATAATTAGAATAGAAAATATTGTATAAAGAACATGCTTCATACGGCTTGTTTTCGCACTCATCCAAAAAACGGCTTTTACCAAAAAATGAACTCGTGTGTTAACAGATTCCCCTTATGAAACTTGTTTTTGATGTACTATTTAAACATTTAGCAGAATTTCATGTCATAGCTACTGTTACTAATTAACAGATATTTTAATTTGTTTTTGTAAAATTGTGAAGAAGTTAAAAACAAAAATATAAAAACAATTTTGTACTTATGTAATTTATAATGGGGGATTCCACCAATTTAAAAAAAAAAATCATCTGAAAATATTAGGAAAACTAAGACTATTGATGAAAATCCGGTGAAAAAATTCCTATTAATAAGCGAGTCTCCCGAATTTTGAAAAGATTGACGTGACGTCACGCATATGTGTTTTTATATCAAACTGTTTTCATCATGGACCTAAATGTTCTTCAAATATATGCTATTTTAAGTTATTTTTACATAAATTAAAAGAATATTATAACACTGTATAAGTTTACATACTTTTTAATTACAAGTGTATTTAAATTATTAAGTTTAATGCAAGAAATTTATGTTAAAATAAAAACTGTTTGAAAACTGCAGTACAAGAATGTTAGCCCCTCCTGTCGAATTTGAATTTCTTAACTTCCATTGGTAGTAACCCCCACCTCCTAACACGCTATTTGTTATGTATAGGCGGTCTTTCGGTCGCCAATCAAAATATTATATATTGAATTTATATTCGTGTCGAAGCGCTATAACAAAAAACCCCTTATTTCCGAAATATTTCAATTATACCATTTCATTTTTTTTTTTATTAATATTCGTTATCAGCATATTCATTCGTATTTTTTTTTTATACTATTTTCCTTTAATTTGATTGAGCTGAAATTTTCTATTCTGAACAACTTTTGCCCTGTACAGTTTTTGCCGTAAAATATACAAAAAAAAAACTAATATAACTGGAATATGCTTTTAAAGAAAATATGAAATACAATTAATAAATGAACTTAATTTACAATTAGATTACTGAAACCTATTCGTATATCAAGAAATACCTAGCGTAAAATATAATTAGATATAAATGACACATCTAGAGATCGATTTCTAATCCAAATTAAACTTTGTGCTGCAAAACATCTCATGTGTTATCGTGTGAAGTATCTCATGGTTTTTGCGCGGTGTTAACTAACAAATTATAGTCTAAGAAGTTTGCGTCAAGTAAAGCTGTTACTTACAACTTCCGAGCAGGACGTGACATAATGATTTCAATATTTAAGATGTTATTAAAATATCCTAAGTGTGGGCATATTTCATTATAATTTAAAACTTATACTGTCTTCAGCAATTTATTATATTTAATAATCAAAATAAGTTTATGGTATAGCCTAATTCATCGATATTTACAAAAAATATCTGCACAATTTTAATTTGTGCATTTTTTCTAGATAAAAATACTGAAACATCCTATTGATGTGGCAACTTTTGTCTAAGTTAAGCGCTTCCGTATCTTTTATTGGTTTTCGCAATACTTATTGTATACATTGAACAGGAGACTTTTAAAGAATTATAAGAAAACAACTTGTATAAATAAATTTATAAGCTGTACAAAAATAAATTACAAACCTTTACTAAATAATATTGAGTTGACATTTACTTTAGATTTACAAAGATAATATTTTTCAATTTTTTTTATCCTATAAAGATCCACTTGCAATATTCTTAAGTCCAGTGTTGTAGTGCAGAATTGATTTCTAAAATCCTAACCAATTCATTTTGAAACACGTAGTAATAAAATAACATATGTGTATATCAATTATGACCGTGGATAAAGCCATTAGCAAGACCCATGCGTCATTTTATAGGTGGACCTAATTTTTATTTTACTGTAGTTATTTATCTATTCATATTAAACCAAATAGTTTCAAATAAAAGTTGTAGATAATTAAATTATATGCCTAAATCATTAAACATACTTAAGTTTGCACATTTGGTAACCTGTAAAATCGAATTTTAAATTGTACAAATATTGCTCATATATAGCGATAGCCATGAAAACGAAATTACAATAAAATTCATACCGTTTGAACTGTTAGAAATTTAATTTTATAAATAAATATATCATCACGGCATATTACCCATTTCTGGGTGTGCCAGTATCTACAACACATGTAGACATCGGTAATGATGACGATATATTTTACCGTGTGGGCGCTTACCAGGCGTCACCTCACGGGCACTCATAGCTGGTGTGGAGAGTGCACCACAGGGGTCACTTTTGTGCCATTTAAAATTGGAAATATTTGGCGGCTGTCGGGATCGAACCCGGTTCCCCCAGGTTCGCGACCAGACACTCAGGCACGCGGCCACGGGACCCCATGGGTTAGAAAATATAAAAAATAATAGTAGTTATTTAAGTGTTAGATTTTAAAAATAATATCAGTGTAGGTATTTAGATACAAAATAGAATTATCTGTAACTTTAATTTGAAAACCGAATTTCTGACAGTTCAAACGATACACATTTCTTTGTAACTTTGTTTCAATTCCATGGCTATCGCTACAAATGAGCAATATTTATACAGGTTACCAATCGTGTAAAATAAAATCTATTTAGTGATTTAGGCGTAGAATTATCTGTCTATAATTATCAGTAAGTTTTATTTGAAACATTTTTGTCTAAAATTAATCGGTAACTTTTGCGCAAGAAAACTGATTTCCCATGTTAAACTCCTATGGCCAGGTTAATACCTTGTATCTATAGGCTTCATATACCGGCTGCTAATAGTGATTCTGTCGAGATGAGATATTTCTCGATTCTCGTCTCGTCTCGTACTCGAGATTTAATAATAATAATAATAATAATAATAATAATAATAATAATAATAATAATAATAATAATAATAATAATAATAATAATAATAATAATAATAATTAATAATAATAATAATTAATAATAATAATAATAATAATAATAATAATAATAATAATAATAATAATAATAATAATAATAATAATAATGGCGGGTAATTCAAAAAGCAACCGCAAATTTGAATACATTTATATATACAGACTGTTAATTGAAAAACAGACAATAGGTATTTATCACGAGAAATTAGTTTTTTGCAGACTGTTGCCCCCCGTTTTAACTTAAAACGATAATTGAGGTATCAATAGAAAGATAAAAAATCTATTGTGGCCAGCACAAGACTTTCCGTTAATTTCATGTATTTTGTACAAACCCATACCAAAAGTTCATTGGAAAAGATTCTATATATCCAGTAAAATTATGACACGAACATAATACAATTTTTTACAAATTCCATACAAAAAGTTCCTTGGAAAAAATTCTATAAATCCAATAAAATTATCACATGAATATGCATTATGAATACTCATATATAAATGCTCTAAAAATGCGTACACTTACGTAACATTCTCTTTAAAATCAAATAATATTACTACCAAATTTATATCTCTACCCATTTTTGAATTATTGCCCCAAAAGTCAATATACCCCACATTTAGATAAAAACTTCAAAATTTTCAAAAATCTAATTTTATGTATCTAGATACTTCTCAATGCGCTGATTCCAAATTTTGAAACCGCAGGTCGATATCTCTTTTCGTTCTCGAGATATTTAGATTGAAAGTTTTGCTCAAAACTGCCCATTTTTGGGTAGTAACCCGAAAATGGGTCGAGATATGAATTTGGCGACTACACCATTCGATTCTACGGGCAAAATTACATAAGTACACCAATTTTCAGAATTTTTGAATACCGCATACAATCTCTAAAGCAAAATAACTGAAAATGGCCAAAAATCGCAAAAATCTAAGGTGTACCCCTTACGATTTTTTCAGATTTTGGCCAATTTCAGGGGTTTTCAAACTTTTATTCGTAAAAAATGAACCGGTTGTACAAAAATTATGAAAATTGATATACTTATGTATTTTTGTCCGTAGAATCGAATGGTGATGTCGCCAAGTTCATATCTCGACCCATTTTTGGGTTAATACTCAAAAATGGGTAGTTTTGAGCAAAACTTTGAATCTAAATATCTCGAGAACGAAAAGAGATATCGACCTGCGGTTTCAAAATTTGGAATCAGCGCATTAAGAAGTATCTAGATACATAAAAATTAGATTTTTGATAATTTTGAAGTTTTTATCTAAATGTGGGGTATATTGATTTTCGGGGCAATAATACAAAAATGGGTAGAGATATAAACTTGGTAGTAATATTATTTGATTGTAAAGAGTTGTTCAAATATTCTAAAAATGCGTACACTTACATAACAATAAAATTTGCACAAGTTTTAGTTTATAACATATTTTGACAGATAAAACGACAAATATTTATCTTTTTGTTCAAATTGCTATTAATACAAAATTGTATAAATTTAATAATTAGTTTATGGGACTAAATTTACATATTAAATATCCGTCGAGAAATCTCGGCCGAGACGAGACTATTAAACGAGACGAGAAAAATTTCGAGACGAGACACGATTTTATAAATTTGAAACGAGACGAGATAATGAATTTCTCGTCTCGTCTCGTCTCGACCGAATCACTAGCTGCTAATTTTCATGGCGTATCTTGGAAATTATTATGGTAACAATATTATAATTCTTGGAAGTTTATGCGCATGCGTAAATACGGCTGAAAAGGTCTAATTGTACGTTTTCAGCACCAAATTTAATCCAAACGCAATCATTGAAAAGATTGACTTATGACTATTGGTCTCAGTAGTAGCGAATTAATAAATTTATTCAATTTCTTTTTGAGGTGAGTGCCCGTGAGGTGACGCCTGGTAAGCGCCCGCACGGTAGAAATATGTCATCATCATTACCGATATCTGCGATAAAGCAGATTGGCGCACCCAGAAATGGGTAATATGCCGTGATGATATATTTATATTTATTTATTTATCTTTTTGTCGTTAGAATTTGTTAGCTATATTTTTGTTTCAATTTGTTTTTTCATATATTATAACAAATTACGAATTTCGTTAAAAAATTAAACCAATAAAATTTGCGCTACTTATAGGTTAAGAAAATTTGAACTTAGATTTTATATGACGAAATTTACTATTAATAGATCTTCGAAATAAAATAAAAAAATGCAATTTGAATTTTGAAATCAAATTCTCATTTAACGGTTCTACAAGTTTTTTCTAGAAAAAAAATATTTCAAATTTTGGTCATGAATATTACGATGTAATGAAATTAAAAACTTTGTTTTACGTTTAAACGGATATTTTTTATAAACATCTTTTCGTTTTTTGATTAATATTTACAAATTTTCAAAGTTTAAAAGTATTATTAGACTTTGCCATTGTTAAATAATATTTTCGCAAACTGTTCCAAATGATACTATTGATTGAATAAACTTCATAAAGTTTTTTGGATGAAGAAATTAACAACGGTGCTGAACACAGAAGTCACACAGTTACTCTAGTCTCAAATTTAAACTCATCTGAGCGCTCGAACACGTGCAAGGGAGAACTGTTCCGAATTTACTGTTTTAATAGTTATACTCAGAACTTTCGATTCTGCAAGTTTCTAACTGACGATTCGAACACACCGGTCTAATAATACTAATTAGAATTGTATGTGTCTTACAAAAATTTATAGCTGTTAATAAAAACAAAAATGATACATTTTAAAAGTTATTTCCGGATATAAAACGCTCAAAGAAAATAGTAGCCAATTTATTACCATCGTAACTCTTCTACTATTTCCTGTATAGGTTACCTACTGTAAAATCCTGAACTTAAGAAAATCCTAGAATTGCTTAGTAAATCCTGTAATTTACCATATATATTACAGTTAGAAAACTTAAATCACCTATAGGCGTAAATTACAGCTAATGTAACCCTAACTTATAAGAAAATAACCATAAAAATCTTTATTTTAAAATTTAAACCAAGGCTAGAAATCGTTTCTAACTGATGTTAAAAATTGGTTATATTAAACTGAAACCAATATAAAAACCAATAACTATTCACCGAAACAAAATAAACTGTTCCTAAAATGAAAAAGTGCACTTTACACTATCTAACTTTTATTACTAATCTAATAATACTAAAACGCTAGAATTATTGAGAAAAAGAAGAAGCTCGATGCTCTATAGGAGCGTCTTGAGTTCAAATACCAGTAAGGTCCATGAATTTTTCCAAAAAACTTTCTTCGTTATACATCACTGTAACTAGGTTACAAAAATTCGCTGATGAAAAACTGTCATTAATACAATAATTAAAATTAAGATTTTCTACATATTGAAGTTTTGTAGTTATTAATTCGAAAACTAATATAATTTCATAATAAATTTAAATTATATTCTTTAACCTTTTCATTACGTAACGATGATATTTATTCTGTCTAAATACATTTAATTAATTGTCATATTTTACCATTCATTTGAATATTGAATGTCATCTCATTTTAAGGATTTACAGTATAACGTTGTACGGTATCCGACTTTAATCTTTTTAATGAAAAGTCTCAATTTAGGAAAAATCAATTTATCTTCATCTTTGTTCCTGAATGTTATATGAAGTTATTATTATTTCATTCTGACAAGGATACTGGAGTTTGCAGAAGATACTAAATAAACAGTGTCAATTTTCCGACGCTAAACACACTGAAACAATGTTCGTAGGAACCAATATATTGTCACATTTTTATGGGTTTCTGATCGCAATTTATATAAAAAAAAGTTAGGCTATGTTTAAAGTTAGTTTCATAACTGTAAATATACTACAAAATGTCCTCGTACTGTTCTTAGTTTGTGAATGAAATCATGTACGTTATTTATTTAATTACGAATTACGTACCTACCTAATGCGTAAATTTGTGTGCAACATTTATATAATTATGTGAAGTTACATTTAATTCCAAATAAATCGAATAATTGAATTGAATGCTGCACATCGTTCGAACAATAGCATTTAAACATTTAAATTTGTTTAATTAGTATCCACATATATAGGTAAAACAATTCGAGATCGCTGCGCCATCAGCGTACATTCTGCGAATTATTCAGTACAAGATTATTGACTAAGATTACGGGAAGTAGAGATGCATTCGGGCCGGTCCAGGCCGGGCCGGGCCGGGCTTTGAGGTTAGATTGACTCTGCCCGAAAATAAAAATTACCAGCCCGACTCGAAGATCGACTCGACAAAAAAAGTTAGCTAGCCCGGCTCAAAAATTGACTCGAAATCGGGCCGGGCTTCGGGCCGGGCCGGGCTAAAGCTCGAAATTGGGTGCATCCGGCATTCCTAATTTTGATTTTTATGTTAAAGCGAAATGTTTAACTTTTTTCGTGACAAACTTATAAAAAAAACCTCTACATAAGTAGTTAAAAAAGAGACCCTTCTACTGTAAGTTTGTTATAAAAATTACAGACCTACGTGTATTTAACACTTTGTTTACCAAAGCCGTTTGAAAATTTAAACAACTTTTTCACAAGTCATATAAAATAATATAATTTACATAAGGATTTTTTATCTAACTTTGTTTCTGCTAAAAAATTAGGACAAGAAATCATTATGATAGGAACAAAAATCACTTTTATTTAAGTATACGAGTAATAACAATAGTAACAATAATAATAGCAACATCACAATATAATTATTATGTTTTAATGAATAACCTTGAATTCTAGAAGTAAAATAATACATTTTTATTTATTAATATGTGAAGTTTGTTGTTATTAAATCATTTTGATCCTTTTTAACTTTTTAAAGTGTGTATTTGATTGAACTATAAGATTTTTCGGGACGGCCCGAAAAGCTCGAATTTTCGGGCCGGGCCAAAATCTAAAGTTCGACTCGCCTCGATTTTTGAAAATGATTTGCCCGATTCGGCCCGATAAAAAATATCATCAGCCCGGCTCGATGATCGACTCGAAATCGAGGCGGGCTTCGGGCCGGGCCGGGCCAAAGCTCGAAATCGAATTCATCTCTAACGGGAAGCATATAAGGGATTTTTATCTTAATATACATTTTTCTCTGCTTTATTTACAAAAATAATTATTTTTTTTAGTAACAGAAACGACATAATATTACGGATAAGTGAAATATTGAATAAACAGTAAATATCGTTACATTGTTACTTTCAAATTTCTGGGTTAAAGAAGCTATTCGTTTTCCATTGATATATTTTGTAAATTACATTTATGGAAATAGAAGATCGCGTTGTATTTATGAAGGAGAGGAGGTATGTAATGCTGATTCCATTATTTTTTTGTTATTTCACCGAAAAAACAAAAGCACAGGTTGAAAAAATTATTGTGTCTGTAAACAGGCACCTTACAAACATCATCACACAATATTGAAGATTTTTTAATTGAAAATAAAAAAGCGCAGGTTAAAAAAAATGCTTTGTACGTATAAAGCGGGTAATAGTGGTCGCTGAAAACATATATCAACCACATTAATTTATTGTACGAGAAGTAAAATATATTAAAAGCATGATCAAGGTATTTCAATTAATGTTATTATTAGGTTATTATGATATGGCACTAATTTAACTATTTTGGTGCTACTGCTTTTGTCTTATGTTTTAGGATAGCGTTGGATAAATTGATGTTCAAATTCCAAAGAAAATGTACAGGATCATTGTAAAAAATGCTACTAAAGATACTATGTTTTTCGAAAAACAAAGCAACGACCACTATTAACCACTTTTATTTTTTTAAATTGCGCTTTTGAATTTTCAATTCAAAATACTCTTTTAATTTTGAATAGTGGTGATTGTAACGCACTTGTCTAAAGAGCAAATGGAACAATTTTTTAAGATTTGGTCTTATTTTTTAGTTAAAAGACATAAAAAATGCGACCAGCATTAAAAACTTCTCCTTGATAAACACAACAATATAATTTATAAAATAAACCAATGTAAAACGAATAGCTTCCTTTACCTAGAAATTTGAAAGTAACAATATAACGATATGTACCTTTCATTCAGTACTTTACTTATGCTACCTAATTATCCCTAGTACTATGTCATCTCTCTTATAAAAAACAAACAATATGTATTAATAAGACAGTAAAATATGTATATTAAGATAAAATTCATATATGTACTTACCTTCAGCTTCACAAATAATCCCGGACTGAATAGTTCTCAAACTGTCCGTCAGGTGGTGTAGCGCTTCTCTGGAGTTCCCTATACCGTACATATATAGGTACTTATTTTTAGCCATGGAATTGATACAAAATTACAAATAAATGCATAATATTTGAAATGTCACTCCTGTTAGAAAAATTAGTATATTAGGTAAGATACTAATTTATTGGTAGGCACGATTATTTATCATGTAATTAATTGTTTATGATTTTTATTTTTATTATTTATTGCATATTGGAAGACGTATCATCACGATGTTAATTTTGAAATGTATATATATCATCGCTGCGCCTGCAAAATTCTTTATGTGCGTTTGAACAAATTTTTCAGGAGAAGCAAAAAACAAGCCTACTTTCTAACAAAATGATATGGTAAGGGTTTTTGTAATTTACATAATACTTTAAAATTGTAGATAAAAAACACATAGCTGTTCTTCTCAACCATGCGTAGGAACTTTTCTGATCCATACCAGTACACAACTCATTTTCGCAAATTTTGTAACATAGGGGGTTTTACAGGCGCAGCCCCGATATGTGTGTACCTATGCATTTTCTCCTTTAATTATTTTTCAGCAAATAAATTAAATTAAAGGATACAGTGACCGAGTAAACTTAATTTAAAGACGCGGTAAAATTAGATTTAGTATGTGTTATTTTATTACCAACTTTGTAATCTTATTGGGAAATAAAGAATATGAATATGAAATGAGCGTCAATTAATTGTCAATTTTTTTAAATAATTGCATACTAAATCTATATTTATCGTGTCTTTAAATTAAGTTTATTCAGGCATCAAAAGCGTAAATTAAAAAAATTTGGTTATCAACATTTCAGAATTTCTTTCTCTAAAAGTAATTACAAGAGACAATATTTGGCATTTCAAAATTAACATTGAAAATGCTGTGGTGCGTCTTCCAGGGCTCCACTCTGTACCCTATATACGAGTATGGAACAAAATTATTCTCAAATATTACGTATAAAGTTATACTGCATTATGAAATATTCATTTAAATGTTATCTTTATTATAATAATAAAATAAGTGTTTACTTTTCCTGGCTTATTTTATTATGCTCATTACGTTTCGAACGACTTTCGAAATTTCTTAGCAAAACATAAGAGCAAATGCTGATCACAACATAAAATTTAAATATAAAAGTTAGCCCCGTAGGAATAAAAAGTGCCGTCCTGAGTGTATCTGGCAACTGTTCGTTTGTTTTCAAATGAACAAAATTTGTGTGATTATTTGGACAAACAAAAATTACTCGTTCAAAGGAGAAAAAAGCAGAAAATAAACGAATTATAAAAAAATATCTCATGTATCACTATAAAGGAAAGCTTCGTATCGATTGTTATTTCGCGGTATTTTTTTGCGACATAATTGATACTGATACTATAGTGTTTTTTGTTTTCTTACACTTTAGCTTCGCTGACCTAGTTTGAAACTGGTTAATATTTAGACAGATTTCACTGTAAAGCTAACACATCTTTTTATTTTTTGTTCAATTCTAAAGTTAAGAAACAGAGATGAATACCGCAGTGTAAGATTTGTTCGTTTTCATCTATTTTACACGAAAGGAAAGTATCTTTATACAAGATAAGGGTTCTTTTTGGTTGCTATACAAATTACAAATTAAAACAGAGGAAAAAGATTTACACTTTATTTCATTGGGTGTCCTACGTCGTCATTGCAGCAAACTTGGTGACTTTACTGCTGCGGGTGAACATTTGAGAATATTACAGAAGATAAAAATGACTGATGTTACGTAGAAGTTGAACTTTCTGTACGAATCAGTGCCGTAGCACTGTAAGCAAGTATCAGCCCTCGAGTGCGAGGGGCCCTACATAAAGAAGCTGCAAAAAAGGTTATAACAAAATCAATGAATGATTTTGCCAATGTAGAAGCAAATTAATGCGTACCGGTGATGTGTACCTAATATGAAAGGTAGGTACACGGTAAAACCTCGTCATCGCTTATACACAGAAAAAAATACAATAGGCCCATAAACCATAACAAAAAATAATCAAATGTACACTTTATCCGTAAAGTACTACTCAATAAATAACGATTAAGATAAAAAAAACATTTTTTTAATAATTACTTTGCGAGATATTTGAATTTATTTCCAGGCCACAGATGACGTCACACTATTGGTGTCTTTCTCGCGCAGCCTACTACAGAAACTAGTGTGAGAAAGATAACTATAGGTTTCTTTAAAAATCAAATGCAGTTATACAAAAAACAATTATGACTTTTTGATACCACCAATTGCTGCAAAATTAAACGAACTTTCATTTAAAAATATTTTAAAAAATTGGTTTATGGGCCCATTACAAGTAGGTATAACAATAATTTCAAAACAGCCATTATAACAATTTAAAGAAGCATGGACATAAATCGTATAAATTTCAATTAATTTAAAAGTTAAGGGTGTGAGGCGTAAGGGCCCCATTTCTATCTACGCCTCTGGTACAAATAAA
Organism: Ophonus ardosiacus; assembly: GCA_943142095.1. Classification (NCBI taxonomy): domain Eukaryota; kingdom Metazoa; phylum Arthropoda; class Insecta; order Coleoptera; family Carabidae; genus Ophonus; species Ophonus ardosiacus. Next base: position 41,090,324 of record OW964833.1, on the reverse strand, counting down.
TTTGTACGTTTACATTCTCCTTTCCTACACACGAACATTTAAACGAGCGGAATAAAGTGATGAATTCCCTCAACTAGTAGCGTGTTAATTTAAACTAACATGTTTTTCCACCAACAAAACACAAAATTTAAATGTACTGCAGTTTATGAAGATTATACATATCCACACTCTTGAGACATTTTAAATTTACTCTTCGTTCTCAGAATGTCCGTATAAAACTCACAACCGAAAATAGGTCAAAGATTGAATCTCATAAAATTTATTATTATTGAATATGAGTAGAAAAACAATAACGACATTTTAAAATCATTTGTTTTTAAAATATAACGTTTTAAACGGAAATAAGTTTTTTATTAAATATTACTGTACATAGGAAACTACTCAAGCATAGACAGACACAAATTGATTTCCTTCAAGATTTTTATTAGGTTTTCACTCTTCGAAAATAACGTTTCTGCTACTCTTACTAAACTGAAATTCGTATTTTATTTTCTGTTAATATTACCCAACAGTTCAGAATAAATTGGTTCGCATAATACCGTGTTGGAAATACGTTACGCGTGCTCACTTTCTTGGCAATTCAACTCTATAACATACCAAGATCAGGGATGTTCATTTACGCGTAAAAAATTATTTTTTACATTTACGTGTAAATGTTATATAAGTAAAAAACGTAGATAATGTATAATTTTAGTTCTTCATAACGACACTAGATGTCTTGTTGTTTACAAATGTCACATTACAGTAACTTTCCTTAATCCTATTATGAATATATTCCAGAACGACTGAAACTATGATAAGTTTATAAGAAAGAGACAGAAATTATTGTAAAATAATAATAAAAAAAATTGAAATGAAATTAACATAAAATTCTTAAAATTTGTATAAAATTCATTTTCAATAAGTTTGGAGCTAATGATTTAAATCTATTTCAAATTATTTGATACTATGTTATTAATAATTAATAAATAGAAAATGAATTGCAAATTTTTTATTCGGTGTTTATTTTTAAATGTCTTCAAATCATAAAACATATAAAACATTTTAAATATAATAAGGTTCAAATTTAGGTATTTAGTCTAAATTTGACGTAAAATGTGTTTGACGTTTGAGGTTATGTCTCAGGAATATATTTCCCTACTAATCTGATTGTTGATAGTTTGAAGGTACCTAATTCCTAATTGTTTGTCTGAATCAAAGAGACATGTTGATGTCACGTGGACTGCTTGTTCTGGAATATTCATTACAGTATAAAAGAAAATATCTTTATAAAAAAAATATGCTCATGGTATTAATATTTTACATTATCTACGTAAAAAATTCTCAAATATAGTCAATGTAAAAAATATTTTTTTACGCGTAAAAAATAACGTATAATACGTGACGTATATTACGTGCCCATCCCTGACCATGATTTATAAGTATAAATAATAAAAATAATAATAATAATAATAATAATGTATTTATTGGTTGTCAAAGAATACACTTTATACCAATTGATTGACAGTTATGCAATACAATAGTAATTTATAAACATAAATACAAATAAAAAATAAAAGTAAATAGCAATAATTATTTAACTATCTCAACCACATACTCTAATCTGATTACCAGTATTTAACAATATCTATAATAATAAAAATACAAAGCAACACAGAAAAAAAAAGAATTGAAATTTTGTCTAATTATAATTAGATATTATTTTATTAGGCAATATTTCTAATAATTTAGTATAATTTACAAATCATAATTTAGCATTTTAACTAATCCGAAATAGATAATAAATATTTTGTAAAAAACCGTTAATTTAAATATGCAAATAGTTATTTTATTTAATTTTACTATATTTTGGCTTCATTATTTTTGTCCTACAATTTTCGGTGATTTATCTAATGAACTAGGTAAATAAACAGAAAATTTAAATATATGTTATATTTCTTTATTTAATGTTTAGTTCAATACTAACTGTAGTCATTTAATCTAATTTTGTATTTAATTTTACAATAATTTGTTACTACAAATTTAGAAAATTTAACTAAATCAACTTAGATAGTTTAATGAAAACATATTAGTAAGCTGAAAATTAAAGATTTTTTTAGTTAATTTAACTACAATTTAGATGTTTTTTTTTCTGTAAAGAACAATATATATAATTTAAAAAGTCCTTGAAATTTGCCATATTAAAGATTTTTTTAATTATATTTTATTACAAATACTATTATTTAAGTCTGGGTAAATGAAAGGGACGGGATCCGTACATATTTATTAAAATCAATTTTGTTTACAGGTAAAAAATTTGACGCTGATCACTTCGTTGATATTGGTATGTAAAATATTGGAATAAAATGTCATGTATATTAAAAATTTGTAGATTTCGCTTTTTATAATGAAATAATAGTTATTTATTTATCAAGGCAATGAAGTTCTATATTTTTATAACGAATGTGGAAACCATATATGAGCGATAAAAAGGAACTTCAGTGCCGAGGTGCGTATTAAATTTTATTTGAAATTGAAAAATTGCGAAATTGAAAAGAATAATTATTTTTATAAGTTAGGTTTAAATAACTGTCAGTCTGACATTCAATGTTGCTAACCGCGGGCATTGAGATTATCGTAGAACATTCAAAATTATGAGTTTTATCTCAAATTTATTCATCGGAATTATTTATTTCGTTCTTCTTGCACATATTTTTTCATTTTATCATGAGGTTGGCAACACTGCAATTGCATGAAATTGTCCTATAATGGATTACTTTAGTGATGATTTCAAATGAAATATATATTTTTTATTTTTTTCTTTAGTATACATTTATGTAAAAATTAGGATACGTATATGTTGGTACGTGCACCTACATTTAAAATTAGATCGTACTTTTTATGTTAGGATACCGGTATAATTTTTTACGTACTGGTAGATTATGTGAACATTAATACTTTTATTAAATTATAGAAAATCCGGAAAAATAATTTAGACTGGATTTTCCTTATTATACTCATCTATTTTTTTTTAAATAATAACATAATTTTGGTTTTTATATTAAATAATTTGAAATAAGGCTTTAATGACGTTGAATAGGAATTCGTAGAAAAAAATATTAGTACGAATGAGTAAGAACCTAATTTAATTTAGTATTGTATAGTTTATTTCACTATTTTACTATTCTAAATATTGTTCATAGCAAGTCAAATTTTAATAATAATTAATTTTTTTTATAAAACCCGAACTACTCTTGTTTGCTATTTGTATAAATTGAATTGAATTTACTTTATGAAAGTAATTATGAAAATGAAGAAAGAACTTTTATTATTTTCTTTAAAAATAATTAAAATGAGTACCTACTATTCCTACAAAATATTGTTTTGTATCCAGTCGGGTTGATGTACAAATTCTTCGTCATCTAGCGGCGTTTCATCGTGGTAATTTCATATGGTGAAGTCATTCTGTAGCGCTATTAAGCATATGATGCAGACTTTAATTGTAGTTTAAAATTTAGCAAAAACTTAATTTTTATGACATAATTATTTTTTGTTACTGCACTAATGTTATAAACTTAGAAAATCAATAAATAATTCCCTTGATATTAATACGTATCGGTATTTCATATATATATAATTAAAATTTTTAAATTTTGGTTATATGGGGTCCCGTGGCCGCGTGCCTGAGTGTCTGGTCGCGAACCTGGGGGAACCGGGTTCGATTCCGACAGACGCCAAATATTTCCAATTTTAATTGGCACAAAAGTGACCCCTGTGTTGCACTCTCCACAACAGCTATGAGTGCCCGTGAGGTGACTCCTGGTAAGCGCCCACACGGTAAAATATATCGTCATCATTACCGATGTCTACATGTGTAGTAGATACTGGCACACCCAGAAATGGGTAATATGCCGTGATGATATATTTATTTTATTTTAAATTTTGGTTATATTAATTGAAATTTAGGCGCACAATTTTATAGAAATAGTAATATTTTAATAGTTATGAATTAAAATTTATCTTTATTTTATGAATATCTGGGGCACCTATGCACTAATGGGCTTTGTGACCATAATGGAATTTCAATACATGGGACATTAAATATATAAATTAAACACTATAGTTTCTCATAACAATAACAAAAATTAAACATTGTTTCCTAATAATAAAGTTATTTACAAATGAATATTTTGGAGAGGGGATATGGTGTCAAGATACCGCTTTTGCAAAACTTTAATAATTTATTTCTCGCAAACTAAAAATAATTAATCAAATGAATGAATATTTTTTTATCAAGAAATGAAGACGAGCAATTTGTAAAAGCAATTGTTAACTAATCAAAGAATACTATACATTTTATATATATAATCACAATGTAAACGGTTTTTTGCAATACTTTTTCATATAACAAATGCACACTCCGATATCTGTACCTTTTTTGAGAGTAACAGCAAAAACAAATGATTTTGGCCGAGTTAAAAATTATACAAGTGCATGAATGTGAATTGTTCATGCTTTGAAATCTTATCCAATGTTGCCGAAGCATTTTAGTTTTAATATCAATCCGTCCTACAAGCAAAAGTTAATATTGTTGATGTCATAGAAATTCTTACTATAAAAATAAAATTCTGTTATTCGATGGAAAAAGTAGATACGTCGCTTTTGGCGAAAGATAAAAATAAATATGTGGAAAATAAAACAATCCATTCGAACAAAATATATCTATTTCTTTTTATTAATATGATTTTCAATTTCAAATTTTGATCTAAAGTAGTTTAAAAAAAAAATGACATACCACAAAATGAATGTATGTATGTACATCTACGAGCAAATAGTAACAGGAGGGAATGTATCGGTGGTGGGGGTAGGTCCAAGACGCGACGGAAGTCGGCCATGATCTGCCGTGAAACCACTTTGTGTGAGTCAGCTTTGTTGACATCATATGATGCAGCGTGATTGTGTGAGGTTAGATCTCTGTAGTGTTTCATTTGAAGATATATAAACGATTGGGTGTGTGACTATTAGACTATTATTAGCTGATATCTGATATTTGTGTTACAGTTCCCCCACTCCTATTCTCCTATAAACCACTTTCATCAGGTACTTCCGTCGCTTGAGTTATTATGATATGTTCCCTCCTGTTACTATTTGCTCGTAGATGTACATATAACGAGCAGTTAAAGCTGTTAAAAATGTACCACCAAAAACTTTTTATGAGATAAATAAAAGTAAATCTGTGCTCGGACACTTTACGTTCTCTACATAAATAATTTCTGTAATATGAATCTCAAGGGAAAATATTATTTTTTTGCAGATGATACCACATTAAATTACGCATGTGAAAAAGCTTCTACTTTCAGGAAACCATTAATACGGGCTAATCTAAGGCTGAAAAGTTGTTATTATTGAATAAACTTACATGAAAAAACAAATCTAAAACACAATTATAGATTATAATTTATTTATTTTTATTATATATTATTATGCTAATTAATTTTTATATGGGGATCATAATAGACGATGACATATAGAAACAAAGTTTCAAGTGTTTCAAGTTAAAAATATTATTAGAAATAAGGAAAATAAATAAATTATATCTAATTGATGATTTCGATTATTGCTTTGCCATAACCATTGTTTTTACCTTACAAATATAATAATTGTTACATTTTTGCTGTTAAAAACAAATGTACATATGTAGATTACAAAACTAGAATGATTATTTTTTTCTATAGAGTAACTTTCCACTGTAGCGTCCAAATAAAAATTACAATTTTGACATAATAACTATGTACCTAACAGCGATTAAAAAAAAATAGTGCACCTCTATTTGAAAGAACATGAATAAGTGCCCTAAAAGACGTGTAAAGCAAAAATGTTATTTCACACTGTGAAGTTATTTATAAAAATAGAAAAAAAATCTTTAAAACGGTCAAATAATGAGTCAATTTTCGTCTCATCTAACCGACTTCGTATTTCTTAACACTCAACTAGTATAATTGGTTGTTTTCACACCCCAGTGTCTATACAGGGTGTCTCAATAAGCTTGCTCACTATTGGTAACTTTTTTATTTGAAGAGATACGAGGTTGGTTAAATGAGTAAAATTGTAAAACTATTTTATTAGTTTTTTAGTCTAGTAAGCCATGGAAACAATTGATTCTTGGTTTGTTTGACGTTCAATATTTTTTCCCGTAAAGTTCTCTGTATTTAATAAAGTTTACTAACTTTACAAATGAAGAAAAGTTAGATATGATCTTGCTATATGGAAAGTTATATCTTATCACTTTTTTCTGTTTGTATATCTTATCTTGTTAGAAAATATGATGTTTCAAATTTTTCGGCAAAAATAAAGTACATTAACAGACTAGCAGATTCAAAAAAATTCGACTCAAACTTCACACGAAGCAGTGCAGTGAACTTTCTGTCCTCGCATTGTAGTGTAAGAATTTAATCGTACAAGTATGTCAAACAGGACACGGAACCGATATAGAATTCTTGTGAATTTTTAAAATTGAACGTCGAATATGTAAAGGCGTTGTCATGGTGCAAGCCCAAGACCGCAGAATAGAAACTTCTGGCTTTCAATAGAAACTTATCAGGAATGTTTGAATAAGTTACAGAAACGTATCCAGCCAAATAGACGGGAAACTTTCCAAATATTAGTGCATTTACCGAGGTTAACGTTGAGAATATGATTTAGATACGTTCTAGATAAATTCTCTATTGCTCGTTGTATAAGTACTAAAATATATTGAAAGGTCAGCTTAGATCCTTACAGCTTTAGGCCTGTAATGGTTATATCTTTTAGGATACTATGTTTCACTAAATTCCATTTTTGTAGCATACTAAGAGACGTGTAAAAAAGAAATTGCTTTTCGCTATTCGCACAGCAGAAGCAAATATATATTTCTAGCATCACAAATTCATTAGAATCATATATACTTGTATTAATTAATAAAGAAACGTAAAGAAAAATATATTAGTTTTAGTATGAAATAGAATTGACAGAGGAAATCATAGATTTACAAGAGGGATGTTAGTAACAGATGTTGCTAGAGCAAGACCAGACCAATAATCATGTTAATTCTATTTTTATGCATATTTTTACCTGTCGCTAAAACAGGTATTGAAATCATGCTAAAAATCGCTTATCCAGATTTTAGTGGATAAGCTCGTTTTAAGGTCCCTAGAATCCGATTATAACATTTTTACGATGATGTTCATATATATATATATATATATATATATATATGTGTGTGTGTGTGTGTGTGTGTGTGTGTGTGCGTTTGTGTGTGTGGATGTTGGAGCCTTTCTCAAATACTATAAGACTTAAAAAATATTTAACTGCAGTTTCCTCAATCTGACATTCCTGGGAAGAGCAGATTAGATTTTGGTAACAATTGGACAACCGGAAGTAATAGTTTCTTTAAAAAATCTTCTAAATATTATTTTTTTTAAATTTCTGTTGTTACTATTATTCAAGAACATAAAATTAAAAATTTTATTATATCTTGTATAGATTTAGAGATAAAGGCACTGTAATGTATAGAATAATCTAATCGTAGAGGCTAAGGCACTAAGGAAACCAGCTGACAAATTCAAATGTTTATAACATAGTTTGTAAATGATAGCGTCAAAAATCAACAGTTTTAGTGACATTCTGAAAGCTTTTTCTGGGAAGTACATTTAATCTTTCTTATTGTTTTATGAATTAAATATTTAAAATTGTAGGTAAAATGCATATATCCATCAGAATTACCGCCAATCTTGTTAATGAATTGGAAGAATCTCTGACATTTAGAAACTTCCTCATACAATGAAAAATAGATATAATTAGATTTGTATGTATGCAGAAGACATGTTAAATACAATAAAAAACAATATTTGAGTGAAGTTCTGTAATGTTTTAGAAAACGACGATTCGATAGCAAAGTGCAATACAATACTTATGTAACGTAAAATGGAAATGGCGAGGGGTATTGTGCTGGCCACAACAGATTTTTTTTATTAGATACTCCCAAAATTCCTGAATATAGTATTTTTACTTTATACCGACATTTCAAACGCTACATTTATTTGTAGCTTTGTTTTAATTCCATGGCTATCACTACAAATAAGCAATAAAATGTCAAACTCCACATTAAAGCTACAAAACATGTAAAGTAAAATCTGTCCTGTGATTTAGTTTTAGAATTTAATTAATTACCTGCAACTTTTATTTTAAAATATTTACCTCAAATTAATTGGGAAGTTTTTGCAAAGAAAAACTAATTTCCCATACACAAAAAAAAGAATTGAAATTTTGCCTAATAATAATTAGATATTATTTTATTAGGCAATATGTTTAATAATTTAGTATAATTTACAAATCTTAATTTAACATTTTAACTAATACGAAATAGATAATAAATATTTTGGAAAAAATTGTTAAATTAAATGTAGTCATTTAATCTAATTTTGTATTTAATTTTACTATAATTTATTACAAATTTAGAAAATTTAACTAAATCAACTTAGATATTTTAATGCAACATATTAGTAGGCTGAAAATTAAAGAATTTGTTTAGTTAATTTAACTGCAATTTAGAAGGTTTTTTTCTGTGAAGTGGTGCCAAATACATCTTAAAGTGAACCTAGTTGTTTTCAAATTTATGAAACTTTAATGCATTACTTACCATTTTGTTTTAGATAATATTTTCACGTTTACCAGATGTATCATTTGTTTTTAATTATTTTTAAATGTTCAAGAGTTAATAAAACGGGATTTATATCTAAATTTAATGTAATTATACCCTTTATTGAATTTTTGACAGTTTCTTGAATTGTACATATTTGTATATATTTTTGTAATAAATGCAGTTTTCAGGAAAACAAATACGTATTTAAAATGGTTTATTAATGGAGCAATTTTGGCATAATTTAACCGAGTCCGTATCTCCTGATAAACGAGATTTCAATTATAGTTATTAAAGAACAAGATCCTGAACGAGTACGTTTTGTACAAACTTTAAATTGTGTTGAATTGTTTTTATTTATTACGTATTTTGTTTATGTACTAAGAAAAAGAGTAGAAAATATTAGGATGCAAAACAGTATATAAAAAATATGCTTTCCTAACATTCACGTTTATTTGATATAAAGACTTTTATTTTTATATAAACGGTCTCTTATGTTATTTTATAAGATGTCTGTGAGTTGAAAATGCGGATGTGTTACTCAAGTGTGAGGTTGTAAGCATGAAGCGCAATTCATAACCACCGAGCTATGCAAAAGAGATCTTAGCATTATTCGAATACAAAATACGGAATACACAAGTAAAAAATGGTCGATATCACACTTTGCTTGACAGAATGTTTTGTGTAACTGTCTGACCTACCATTCTAGAGTAAATCGTGCTCTTTTTGTACGAGAAATTGTATCGTCTGTGGGGACTATAAATCGTATGATTTGTTTTATAACAAGTCGTAACGTCGGGGTAGATTTTTACTCCCTAGCTAACAAACCGGGCAATAACTAAAACAAAGAAAAACAACGGATCCTACTTAATAGAGACAACAGATTTTTTAATTGTTGGTTTTCATGCGATATTTCATTATACAGGGAATTTATTTTAACATGCATCATATGGTCAATCACTTCCATGGTTACTCACTATTGTCAAAAAATAACCGCATTGTAATATTTGTCCATTTTAAAATGCAACATACAAAATTTGTAGTTTTGTATTATCAAAATTAAAATCCAATAAATTAGCCTACATGCGCTTAACAAAAAATCAAAACATGAATGTTACGCATCTTAACAAACTTTAAGGCTCATTCACAGCTACGAAAATAAAAAATATAAATAAAATTATAAATAAGACTTTATGGCTCGTATTCACAGCTTCGAAAATAAAACATCAACTGTCATAATATGTTCATAATTAACAAGCAATAATAACAACTTCATACCTTTTAAAGTATTGTACGCAATCATATATGCTAACCTTTGTCCTAAGACAGTTTTTAAAATTATATTTAAATTGAAATCCTATTGCCGGAACGTATATTGACAGCTCAAATGACAGTTGTTATGTATGTGCTTATTTTTGTGTAAAATATTTAACATTTGCAAATCCTTGTGTTTATGTCTTATGTTTAATTTTATTTTCGAGAGCTGTGAACACTTTCATAAGAATCTATTGTTTATATCGTTATTTTTATGTATAATTTTATTTTTATTTTCGGAGCTGTGAATGAGGCTTTAGCTTACAAAAATTCATAACTTTCATGTAATAAATGTTTAAAAAATACCCCCATTCACACTGAGGCAATATTCTAGTCGGTCGTAATAAGAATTGACACCACTTGTGATGTGTTCTGGAGGTATCTCCTGTGCTGCAATGCTATTTATAATGTTGCATTTTAAAATGGACAAACATTACATTGCTGTCATTTTTTGACAATAGTGAGTAACCATGGAAGTGATGAACCATAATGTTGCATTTTAAAATAAATTCTCTGTATCATATGCCTGTGATTGTGTCTGGTCGCGAATCTGGTGACTCAGGTTCAACCCCCTACCGACGCTAAAATTATTTCAAATTTAAAATGGCACGAAAGTGTTCACTGTGGTGCACTCTCCATGCCAGCAATGAGTGCCCGTGAGGTGACACCTGGTAAACGTTCGTACCCAGCAATGGCTCATACGTAATGATGATATTTTTATATTTTTATTTATATTTCACTACATTCAATATTAAAAGTTATTATTGTTATACACTCTTCTGCAGAAATAGTATGGTACTGATTTACTAATCATGCCTAAAAAATAATAAAAAGAAAAAACGGACGGACGGATATTCTCTAGAATATATTAATTGCCGTTTTCATACACATACATGTTCAAATTAAAATAAAAACATATTGAAAAATATGTATTTTTCCTTTGACAACTGTTTCAGGACTGTCAATATCAGCAAATTACATCTTGATAAAATAAATGTAAATAATTCTTTTTGTAGCGACGATTCAATCTCAAATATATCTGCAATTATATTATACGTGGTGATTTATAACGATTATTTCGATTAACATATAATATAAACATATGTAGTTCTATTCTGTTATTGTAGAAAAATATAATACAATTCTGCTAACTTTTAAAAACTTTCAAAAATATACAGGGCGTTGATCGTGTCACGGAAAATAGTTTTAAAATAAATAGTTATAAAATAAAAAATGTAGTTACCATAAAAAATTAATTATTCAGTTGTTTTTGACAAATTGATGTATTGACATAAAAATAAAATATATTAAAATTATATAAACCAAAAACCTGTGTGTCCTTAATTATATTAGTACAGATCGCAACACCGGAACGTAGGACTTTAACATGTAAAATCATATTTTCGTAATTTCCTGCTTCCCTCATTATTATTGGTAAACTAGCTTCAAATAAATTTTTGAGGGCCGGTATTATAAACGTCCAGTTAAATTTAGTTCCACAGTAAATTTAATAAAGTCAACAAATTCGAATCAATTTTAATGTTCTTGTGACATTTAAATTATTGCTGTCAAAAATTTGTGTTGCATTTGTTCATTTAATTAAATTTACTATGGAACTAAATTTAACTGGATGTTTATAATTCCGGCCTATAGAGCATTAGAATTAATAAACAAAATTAATTTTGCATGTTTTATAACGGCAGCATTAGATATAAGAATGTCGAAAATTACCCAAATATAGCGACAGTCACGAAATTGAAACTAAGAATTAACAAATGCTAGCGATTTATCAATCAAGCAAGGTTAATTTATTTTTATTATAATTTGTAAATTGTAATTTCTGTCAAAGTGAAAAATTATTTGTTTAAATGAATAGATATTTGTTCACTTGAACAGATATTACAAATAATACCTAATAAAAATATATTAACCTAACTTGACAGGTAAAACGTCAAACATTAGTTATTTTACCTCTTTTAATTCCATGGCTACCGCTATTTTTGGGGTAATTTTCGATATTTTTATACAAAAATTTTACCGTTACAAAGCAAGTAAAATTAGTTTTTTCTAATTTAATTAGATGCAGAGTTTTAAGCTCTACAACTTTTATTTGAAACATTTTCACCTAAAATAATTAGGGAAGCAGGAAATTACGAAAATATGATTTTGCGGTAAAGATTATTATTCTTTAAATCTTACTGATTTTATTTAACTGTGTTTTTGCAAGATAAACTATGATGCATCTTTTATACTCTATATATTTATAGTATTCTTCACTTAAGAATGTCGTTGCGCAATAAAAAGTGTATGAAATAGTCTCTTTTTGCTACGCAGGTCATAGAAACTGTTCATGTATGAACAGATGCTACCTGTGTAGCAAACTACTTCATTAACGTATGTCGTCAAGAATCATATACTTGTTATTGCGCAACGACATTCTTACGTGAAGAATACAGTAGTATAGTAACTATAATACACAATCATAATATTTTTAAGAGTATAGATATGAGTTCGAGCGAATATGGAATCCAAATGATCTTGAAATTTATGAGCCAGAAAATTTGCTTGTAACCTAAAAATACTATAAAATATTTAGCAGCCATCCTACAACTAATATCTTTATATGGTAGATTGAAAATAAAAGTCCAATAATCTATATTACTATGCAAAATTAATAAAAAATTGTACCATAAAATAATATAAAAACTTTTATACGTACCTACATTCAAGGGCGTCGCCAAGGGGGGGCAGGGAGGGGCAGCTGCCCCCCCCTAGAGAATAAAAAATCAACAGTTTTAGCGACATTTTAAAAGCTTTTTAAAGGAAGCACATTTAATCTTAATTATATATTTGAAATTATAGGTAAAATGCATAACCATCAGAAATACCGCCAATCTCTGGTTAATGAATTGGAAGAATCTCTTACATTTAGGAACTTCCTCATACAATGAAAAATAGATATACGAGCCCTAATCCATATTAGTTGGACTATTTTTTAAATTTGTTTATCGTGACTTAAATAGTATTATTTCTAATAATAATGGAGGAAGTTTTCATTTTTTATTTAAAGTAAAGATATTTTCACATTATAACGTAGTTTTATATTTCTATTTAAACATATATATTTAACATTATAAAATAACTGAAATTTATAGGTAAATTTCTATTATTTATCAAGATTGGACAATTCGCCGATTATTATTAAAAATTGCCGTCATTTTTTATAGTTTTTTATTTCTCTGACGAACAAATGAAGTCAATTATTTTCAAACTATTTGTTTTTCTTGTATTGTTAGTAAAACTATGAATTATTTTGTTTGACATTAAAACAAGAAAATATTTCAGAAAATATATCTTGCTATGTAACACAAAAACCACAAAATAACTATAACATTAAAAAAAATATCGATAATTATGTTAGTTATTATTTGTATTATATATGCACTAAATAAAATAAAATTTTAGCGACTAGACCAACTAATATGGATTAGGGCTCGTAATTAGAATTATTTGTGCGCAGAAGACATGACAAATACAATAAAAAACAATATTTGGGTAAAGTTCTGCATTTTTTTCGATAGCGAAGTGCAATACAATACTCATATAACATAAAATGGAAACGGCGAGAGGTATTGTGCTGGCCACAACAGATTTTTTTTTTTTTACCTGCAATTCATATTTTCCCCATCCTCCCTTTCATTACCTCTCATCTTGCCCCCCCCTTGCCAAATGGCTAGCGACGCCCTTGCCTACATAGCCAATTGCATTATGTTTATTGTAGTTGATCGATCGAACATTTAAATGTGTAATAACCATTTTGACGTGATTTTAATTACTTGCTACTTTTTAAAACTATAAATGTTGAAAAACAAAAGTACAATAGCGAAATCTAGGAGAAACAATGTCAAATAAAGAATCAGAAAACACTCGCCATGTTTCACAAGAATTTGGCATCTGAATCAACCTTTCGGTCATTATCAGATGCCGGCTGTGCCCAGCTAGTATCTCAGATACACCACACTGATGAGCTGCAATAACAGCGAAACGCGTATGTGGTAGGGCACGACCGGCATCTGATGATGACCGAAAGGGTGATTCAGATGCTGAATTCTTGTGGAACATGCCGAGTGTTTTTTAATTTTTTATTATAAATGTTAAAAAAAAAATTAATTATTTTTAATTTTCATTTTATTTTAAGTGACGTGTATCATAGTTTAACGGGAACATCAATACGAATATTTTTTAAATTTTTATTAGCATCGAAGAGGTATCAGATTTCTGAAGTATGAGAAGTTAAGAAGTGCTTGTTCTATAGTCAGTTTCATCTGCTTGACTATCCAGTTATTTTATTAATAATTGACATATTAATTATGTATCTTGTAATTAGTTTCCTTAACATTTGATCTAATCGGTCTTGGTACAGTTTTCATAAATATTAATGACATTATTTAGCTATGCATTTGAGCAAAAAATTTAATATTTACACAATAATTATATGTATTTTGTTGTAGGTAGATATATGTATGAATATTAATTACAATTCGCGTTATATTAAATTGTTTTATGGTACTTCAAAAGCAAAAACATAATTATGTAAAATAAATTTTCCTTCTATGTTATTTGCAATTTAAAAAAACCAAATTTTATTTTTTGTAATTGAATATTCATTTTATTTTTTAGTTACCAATCGATTTGTTTGTGCACTTTTTTAAGTCTTTCATATAAAATGAAGGTTATACTTTTGACGAAAACAAAAAAAACTGTTTATTTTATGACATTATGGCAGTTTCAAATTTTATTTTATTTTATAAATCTATTATTAACACCTTCGCTGCCAAGCGGTCATTCCAAAATTGTCCCGGAAGACCAGAACTGGTACTTTATAACAGGATTAATTCTATGTAGTTTGGTAGTTTTATTTTTATTTTATCTTTATTCATTAATTAGTTATTAATAAAAATACGAGCAGACACTGGTGTCTGCCGTTGGCGCAGTATTATTACATACTGGCTTTTAGATCTCAAGGCGTCATAGCGGACACATTTTTTCTTTTTTCCTGCGCCACAGCAGACACATTTAGCGGACACAACGGAATCGGCGGACACGAATAAACTAGTATGCGCAATATTCGCAATAATGTTAAATTGTTGTATTCTGTAAGTTTCTTTTCATCAGAGTAGTATAATCTGACATTAGGGTTGTATTTAAATCATATCAGAACGTGCGAACAAAGATGTAAGTATGGCTATGGAGATGCATTCTCTCCTTTTAAAATAGCTTATTTTGTATAATATTGTAACGTTATTAATAACAGTGTATACCTGATTTTTTTACCGTGTCCGTTTGGCCTCTTAAAATAAAAATATTAATTTATCTTCTGTACGCCAGAGCGTACACAAATAGCGGACACATCTCTAAAACTATTACTATAAGACATATCGAAAAACCAAGATAGTCAAAATATCCTAGGGCGCCACAGCAGACACATATTCAATGCTTCTTCCAATACGTTTTGTCTGCTTGGCGTAAGGCGAAAAAAACGCTGGCGGACACCGGTGTCCTCCTTGGCGCACAACGAAATATAACGATGTCCGCCATAGCAGCGAAGGTGTTAATTAAAAAAATAAAAAATCTGGATTTGTTTGGTACTTGTTGAAAGTTTTACATTTACCCGACGAAAATTATGAAAATATGGAAAACGATGTTTAAAAAATAAAATTATTTCACACCTTTACCGAAAATATTTCAAATACAGAGGGTGACAAATTTGTTTGGAGTTACAAACGCACACATTTATTTCTGTGAAATTGCTTGGTTTTTGACCAAACGTTGATGCCTAAAATGTGCTGCGATCGGATTCAAGCGATATAGCGCCATAAACCGGAGACATCAATAAATGGTCTTGTTGGACTCTTATGAGAAACCCCTCAAATGTATGCTAATATTTATTTTATTGTAGTCATTTCTTCTTGCTGAAAGAAAGTTCGTTGCTTTGTACCCAGATGTCGGTAATGATCATGACATATTCGTACCGTGCAGTTGTTATATTACGGGTATTCATTGCTGGTGCGGAGAGTGCGCAACTAAATGTGAGATTTCGGTTGTCTTAAGAGATAATTTGTGATAAAAAAGGCATCAAATTGTGACAGGAGAAACACAAAATTGATATACTGGGCTTACCACAATCACAATTACATTTTTCGTTGTTTAAAGTTACATTTCTCAATTATGACAGATTTAATTTCCAACACGTATTTTTTTTTCATGGCACAATTCGATGACTTTATTAATCACACTAAAAGTCAATTAAATTATTATTAAAAATGAGTGGAATTTAAAAAGCCAGTATTTAGAACGAAATGTGAATTTCAAAACGTAACTTTTCTTTTATATTTATATTTCCAAATGTTTTGCATGGACGGAAATAATAAGCTACGCCAAGCGAATATTTGTACAAAAATATAAACATAACAGTAAAAATGGAAATTTATTACTGAAACAAACAATAATTTGTGTCGTTATTAAAAGTATTAAGCTTACTTCATATTTACTTAATAGGCTATTCCACAGTAATCAAAAATAGTAAAAGTTTATTGAAAATAAGAATGATAATAGTTAAAGGATAAGGAAAACCATATTTCTTTTATTATAAATGATTTCTTCTAGAAGACACGGGGAGTTTTGCTTTTGATGATACAGGACATGTGCACGAGTGTTTGAGCAAATAGGATCCAAGTATGACCTCCGATTTTGAGAAGTCCCGCCCTAACTAAGAATATACTTCTTCGGGTGTGTCGGATCTGTTCGGTTGCTCTTCGGGTGAAGTTCTAATTTCTTTATTTTTATAAAATGATAAAAAAGTGAAATAATTTATTTTGTCTCTAATAATGAATTATAATATTACAATTTAAATATAGATTATTTTGTAATTTTTTAACAATTTTTCGTAGTTTGTGAACCACTGTTTGTTTACTTCTGGTATATCCATATTACCTACGTCACAAAGCAGATTTAATATTCGGACCTAAATATCTTGCTTATTTGGAGGAATTTTTAACTTTCACATTTGGTCTTATATTTTTATGTATTTCAAGAAAAAAAATTTAAAAAAATGTCGTGGAATAGCCTATTTTGTATGTACTTACTCTAGTTAGATTTTTAAGTGTAATAAAATAATTTAATTTTTATATTACTGATATTTTATAAAATAAAGTTCTTTTTTTATAAAAAAGTCTTTACTCTCAAAACACAGCTTTCTCAGATATATTTAATAATGATGACCAAACCGAATTATTTATTTTAATTTTTCATATTCTTGTACATCATGTGGTTATCAATAATATGAATTAAACAAAAAAAAAAAAATGTTCCATGTAGAAGATACAGCATTTTGCGTATAAATCAAAATGCAATTTTGGGCAAAAATTTTGAATTTCTGCTCCTCAAATACAAAAATCAAATTTTGTTGATATTGTTATTGAGAAATAACTTATGTATTAAGTATGAAATAAAATGGAATATTGCTTTGCACTTCGTTAACGTACTTTTTCATACTTCATTTTTTTATCATTGCTGATTGTTTAATTTCGAATTATTATTTCAAAGTTATTATATGGACGCCATAATTTAAAAGTTACACCATTGAAAAGAAAATATGTTCCAAACACCAAAATTCAACAATTATTAAATTATACGGTGAAAACAAGAATGGTGTAACGTCCATGTAAAAATTACTACTTTGATAATATACAGGCTGTCTCTAAAATAGGGAGACATGGCTTCACCACAGATTCCTAAGGTTAAAAAAGACGATTGAACTAAACTTGCTTCTACCGGAAAGTGTACCATTTAGCCAATATTCTGCTTGATGGTTCTTCGAAAAAAAATAATTTTTTTTGCTTACAATAACAGATCGCTTTATTATGACAGTTCATATGGTTATGTCATCTTTTAAGATGATACCACTAGTGTATGAAACTTAGGTGTCCCAACATTGATTAGACTGTAACTTTTTAATGGTTACGACGCCGATAACGTGAAATTATTGTTTTTCAGAAAGATACATTCAATAGTAAACTTTTCTCTTTTTTGTAACAGATATCACAAATTTTACAAAAAGAGAAAAGTTTACTATTGAATGTATCTTTCTGAAAAACAATAATTTCACGTTGTCGGCATGGCCATTAAAAAGTTACGGTCTAATCAATGTTGGGACACCTAAGTTTCATAAACTAGTGGTTTACTAATAATAATAAGTATCATCTTAAAAGATGACTTATAACCATATGAACTGTCATACCAAATTTCATCCAAATCGAATAAAGTATTTTGTTATTATAAGCAAACTTAATTTTTTTTTCAAAGAACTTTGAAGCATAATACTGGCCTTTCCGGTAGAAGCAAGTTTAATTAAATCGTTTTATTTTAGCCTCAGGAATCTGTGGTTAAGACATGTCCCCCTATTTTAGAGATACCCTGTATAACTCAAAATCCAACAATAATAAAAAAATAGAATCGCTAATCAAATAAGCATGAAGAATTACACTAAAGAGGTATAAACCAAAATTCCATATTATTTCATGCCAAACTATTAATTTTAGTATTTATCTAAACATTTTTTCGGAAAAGACAATCTTTGTATTCATTTATCTGACTTCCGGACGTATGCTGTGCTAATGTGGTTTATTTTTAGTAACTGGTTAAAATTGTTGTCCAATAGATATATTTTTATCAACGAAAAATTCAGTTTTTTGTTATATATCATCATATTTTTTTAACGACTTGCTAAAAATTAATCACTGAGTTACAGAATAGGCCCGTTCGAATCTCTTGAGATAACCGAAATTCCAATAGCGAGGATCAAAAAATGGGCTCGGTTGTCCAAATCTATTTTGACATTTCGCGAAAGAAAGCTTCCCTTGAAATATGTCCTGGGAATATCGTGACATCTCCTAACAGAAGTGACAGCGTATTTATGAAACTATTACTATTGTGTTTATATTTATGAAAATCAGTGTGGTTATTATTAATAGCCTTTTCTTTTATGTGTCATTCTGTCCTCTGCGTGACACATTTTTCTCTGGAAGTAATTTTCGTGTTTTCCAATTTATTCTCTAAAGTCTCTTTGTGAACCACGATAATGTAAAATATGATAAATGAACTTTTGTTATCCCAAATTCAAAACAGAAGGGTTTCCGCTGCAGGCACAAAAATTTCAGATAGCAGGAAACAAAAGTAAAACGTCGCCACCGTAGTAATATGAGGGCAGTTAACAACATAGTAGCCTTTGACCTATAAGTGAAAAAAAAAGTGGGCTTGTATTAATTTTAACGATACTGCACCCAAAGTTTCAAGTGCCGTTCAAAATAAAAAAGTTTTGAAAATGGTTTCAAAACTGCATGTAAACTTAGTAATGATTGCTATCTATAACGCTGGTTTCAAACCTATGCTGCTGATGAGAGACTGGAGAACAAGAATATTTTTTTCCACAAGTATCAATGCATCAAATCACGGGTCTCGAATAACAAGGTTGTAACTGCAAAAAAAGTTATGTGGTGCGGACACTGATTTGTAATTTTAACTCGCTATTATTTGAACACATTATTGTCATTGAATTAACATTTATTAACTCTAATAATGGATTTGATAATATTATAGGAATATGGAAGAAAAATTAGAATGGACTGCTTATGCCCGTATTTATAGTCGATGCTGAATCTCGTACTTGAGTATTACTTCGCCAAGCATTACTGCGGTCGTTCTCGACCTCAAGTACATTATATATATATATTATTATAGTAAAATAGCGAACTCTAGGTGAAACAATGTTAAATAAAATATTTAAGAAAACACTTGCCATGTTTCACAAGATTACAACGTCTGAATCAATCTTTCAGCCATCAACAAACGCCGGTCATGCTCAGCTAGTAACCATAGACGCGTTTCGATCTTGTTAGAGCTCATCCGTATGGTATAACTGCTGTCTCTTTGCAGAGATAATTCCCAACTGAGAATGGCGAGAGATGTAAAGCATCTCATAAAAGATAGTTGACTTAAGAGGGAATGTACCCACATGTAGAACCATTTATCGAGGGATCGCCAAAATGCACTGGCAGCTATTTAAATATTAATCAGTTGGGAATTGTCTCTGCAAAGAGGCAGCAGTTATACCATACTGATGAGCTCTAACAAGAGCGAGACGCATCTATGGTTACTAGCTGTGCATGGCCGGCGTCTGTTGATGGCTGAAAGGTTGATTCAGACGTTGTAATCTTGTGAAACATGGCAAGTGTTTTCTTAAATATTTTATACATCATATATTTCGAAACTTCGTGAATTCTCGGTTTTCTGGGGAGGATTTTAGAGAATTTGTAATAACTATGTTAGTATATGTGATAAATTTCTATGAAGGATGGTGGTGTGAATTAGAAGAAGGTATTTTATATCCCCTGAACAAGGCACCAGTTTATGGTGCCGAAACGTTAGGTTTAAATAATAAATACAGAACTTAAACTAAAAAAAAAGGTAGTATTATTCCAATTAATAATATGAGTTCTGAAAGATATTTTAATAATTTAAATATCTATTAATTTAAATAAATAATTGTTCACTTGGACAGAAATTACATATAATAATAAAATAAAATAACTTATCTTGGCAGATAAACTGTTTAACATCTGTTATTTTTTGTTTCAATTCCATGGCTATTGCTATTTTTGAGGCAATTTTCGGCATTTTATACCTAATTTTTACCGTTACAAAGCAAGCAAAATTAAATTTACTTATTGATTCAGATGTAGAATATTATTCTCTACAACTTTTATTAGAAGCTCTTTTGCCTAATGTAATTAGGGAAGCAGGAAAATCCTACATTCGACAGTGCCGGTCATCAGCCTGTATGTAACTGCGAAGTCAATTCTTGGCGCTGACACGAGAACTCATAGAAGATTCCATTATTTTAACCTGGACACTCCGTACAAGACGATGGTAGTTCCAAAGAAACAAAAGTACAATTTCTTGCTTTGAAAAGTGTACAAAGATGTTCTCCGCGCCTGGCCTACACGCGAGTGCACTACGACTACGATTTAAAGCCTCAGTTGAGTTGCTTTCCCGCTCTAGTGACGCATGCACATCCGACTGCTAGCGTAATCAATAATGTGGCGCACACGCACTAATTCCTTACCAATAATTGCATTTATACGCTGGCAGTGGACAGATATACTTCTAACTTTCGCACTAAAACTCACTTTTTATTTCTCACAAGATATTGTTTATTTTTATTCTCGATTGTTTTTGACACTTTCCATTAAACGGTTAATAAAAATTGAGCGGAGTAAAACCTAAATAAAAATATAAATGTTTTATGGATTCAATGCGATAAAAAATTGTTTATTTTTATCATTTACTACTTCGTAGTGTAATTGAATTTTTAACACGATTTAATAAATATAAAATAGGGTTTAATTCATTTAAAAATTGACAATTCTATTATTTCACAACTTTTTAAACTTTGAAAACATTTTATGTACCTATAGCAAACTGGATTAAAATTATTGTTTACCTCTTTTCCTACTTATAAAATTATAGGATAATAGATAGTGAAAGTTCTATATTCATTAATAAAGTTGTTCAGGTGCTGGATATAATTAAATTTATTATACTAATTACTGTCAATGTGGATTATAAGGTTTATAATTATAAAATAATGTTATTATGTTCTTGTAAACAAGTTTCCGCACCTTGTTTTTTAAAGAAAACTGAACATTTTTAGGGAATAACAGAATTAGTTCTTAACTTAATTAAAATTCTAAAAATAAAAAAAATTATCTTGAAAATGAAAATATGCAATCCGAAGGTATTATGGAATGTACATGTACATATACATTGTCCAGTATTGAAAAGTTTTCATGTAATTTGGTTTTGCTTCACCGAAAGGGTGAGGATAAACTAGAATTCGTGACACAAGACACATGTGATTTATATGACAAAATATTTAGTTTTTTCAATTATTTTCGGTCCCGTAAAACATTATGGAATGTGTTACTGTAACGTTTATATTAATGTAATGTGGATTTACAAATCATAGGGTCTATTTATTTAATTTAATTTAATGCATTAATATTTACTTTTAAAAAACTATTTGTTACAATGTACAGTGTGTCCCATTTAGAGGTGCCACCATTGGGATCTCGAGAACTATAAGAGATACGATGTCGGTTAAATGTAACTTTTTGTGCGCCTTTGGGAGGCCATCTCAGATGTGCTTTTGTTTTTCCAAAAATTCTCATAGGGCACTAGATAATGACGAAAAACTGAATATTGTTGATTTTTTCTTTTTCAAATAACGTCTAAACTATTAGTAATTAAGAATTAACGTTTCAAATATAAAACATTATTATTTTTATTAATTATATTGTATTTGATCGAAATAATTTGTTTTATGCCTTTATTACTTAATATTTTCATTCTAGACTCATAATTACAAATTACACTAATGTGCCAAGGGCGGCCAGATCACAGAATAGACATATACAGAAGCGACACTCCTTGTCAACACCATTGTTGTTGCGAATTGACGTTTATGACCTTGAACTTTAAATTTGTTGGCAAATTTACGCGCGAAATTCAAATTGTTTTAAATGGTAAAAGGAAAATTAAATCATAAAATTACTAAGATTTTAATTTTATTAACGAATTAAAAAGAAATCAGATAAAATGAACACATAATTATGTTTTTGTTAAACAAATACCTGAATTTTACAAATTCATTACAATGCAGAAATGTTTATATCTTTGATGTGGGTCAAATGTCAGACTCGATGAATTTGTCCCATATCCTACTTCATCAAATCTTCTCTTCCACAGGTCTTAAGCCATATTTTACACCTATATTTATTAAATGAATATA
Organism: Ophonus ardosiacus; assembly: GCA_943142095.1. Lineage (NCBI taxonomy): Eukaryota > Metazoa > Arthropoda > Insecta > Coleoptera > Carabidae > Ophonus > Ophonus ardosiacus. The sequence continues at coordinate 41,067,447 of OW964833.1, read as the reverse complement.
CATTTTACATGGATATGGTAATCGTTTTGCATAACTTACATTTCTGGATCTTTCGGAAACGAATAAAACTTACATTTCCCTTTCTCCATTTTTTAAATCTATTTATACAGTCTTTATATGAACAAAGAAGTCCTCCCGATTCTACCTTCTCCGTTTTTTCTATTTTATTAGAAACTAACACCACTTCTAAAATTCACAAAATGACATATGTCAAAAGTGAGACGTGTTTGGTTTGCTTGAATTAGCCATAACCCTAAAATGCATGGCCGTGACAAGCTGAGACAACAGCTCCTCCAGAATATGTGAAATTTAATTATTTTCTTTATGATAACGATTTTTCCTATCGTTTGTTGAAAAAATAACATATTTGTTCTTATTAGAAATCACTTTGTGTTTCTCAATATACTTTTATTATTGACCCCTAACAGAAAATTTTCTCGTCGAGATAATGAAAAGAACAAAGAATCGTAAGATACGAAGATATGCCGAAACAATCCGATTTTATCCGATTAGCCCTTTAAATTTGTTGGCATACTCTTTCTCTCTCTAATTTTCGTTTCTCTCTCTGACTGTCGCTTCTGTATAGATGTTTATTCTGTGGCCAGATACAAAATATGATAAAAATTAGTTTGATACGAGTTTTGAGCAAAATTTTCTAACGAAATAAATTATTTAAATACAAGGAGTATTTCTAAATAGAAATCTACCAATATTTTCAAAATAATTATAAATTTAATACAAAATAAGGAAAAAATAATAAATTTGAAGGCAAAACAAATATAAAACATAATAACACTTACATCGTTGAAAAGAGAAAAAAATAATGATTTTTTTGAGACTAAACTCAGATATGGGTTCTATTTAAAAAAATATAAGTTTGTGTTATATCTCGAAAATTTACGGATATAAAAATTTATTTCGTACGCCACTGGTTAGTTAATAAAAATATCTATCTTTTGTATTTGAAACGTTTTTCTCAATTACTAATAGTTTAGAAGTTATTTGAAAAAGAAAAAATCAACAATATTCAGTTTTTCTTCATTATCTAGTGCCCTTTGAGAATTTTTGGAGAAACAAAAGCACATCTGAGATGGCCTCCGAAAGGCGCACAAGAAGTTCCATTTAACCGACATCGTATCTCTTATAGTTCTCGAGATCCCAATGGTGGCACTTCTAAATGGGACATACTGTATACTTTTACTCAACTTTCACCATCTGTAAATAAATAAATAAATATATTATCACGGCATATGACCCATTTCTAGGTGTGCCAATCTGCTTTTTCACAGATATCGGTATAATTGATGATGAAATATGACCATCTGAATATCAACAATTTCAACTTAGTAATACCTAATGCGTTTGTTTCACAGCTTGTATATCTGGCCGCCAGATTTCTGGATCATTCAACTGTTTCCCAGTCATACACTCATAATTACCGATCCAGAACATTCCTATTGTACTCTCACTTCAATTTCCGTCCCCTTTCGTTCGGATTCGGTTTCGCTTATTTCCTGGACATAGTTTACCATTAATTCTAAGTTGCTAGAATAACCTATCTTCGTAACAATATACTGAAATTTAGAACATGATATCTGGATTTTGTCTTGTTATATTGGTTTGACAGTTAATCCGACATTCATTTTTCGAAACAAAAGCATATCAGAACTATTTTTACTACATATCTAATGTAAAACTTTGTCACCAAAAGTGTAAATTCAAAAACTTTGGCACCAAAAATTTCATGCTCCAAATAATAATATAGTAAAGTTTCTCGGGACAGACATTATTAAAAAAAAAAAACATATATCACAAATTTTCGTATTCACATCGAAACTAATACGTAGGTATCTCAAAACAAAAGGCAACAAAATATGAAAATGAAACTAGTTTTTTCTGTAACATAAATTAGTATATTATGTGGCACGTGTGTGAAGTTGAAATTTTTGCATGAATATAAAATAGGCTTCACACACGTGTTACATACTATACTTTTTCTACGACCCTGCAATAAAATATATTTTTTCTTCACATTATCATTCTTTTAGCGTAAAGCCTCTGTATTATAGACTTATGTAACCATGGTTACCAACATTACGGGTGTTTAACAGCTTTGTTTTATTAAAATACAATTCAGTTTGTAATATTTAAAATAATGAACAGTGCGTGAAGTGTTACTTCACGCACTGTGTGCAAAAAATCAAACTTCACACATAAAAATAGATACGTGAAGTACTCACTTCATGCATGGGAGTAGAAAAAAATCTTTCACGCTTACACTCATTTCTGGGTGTGTCAATCTGCATCTATTTGCAGATTTTTTAATGACGCAAAATCTGTATCGTTGAAGGCTTTTACAGGCGTTCTTTCACGGTCTGTCTAAGCTGTTGTGGAGAGAGGACCATAGTGGTAACTTTTGAGCTTTAAAAAAAATATTGTAATTGAAATAAATAGCTCTTGAATTAGACGAGAGCATTAATAATAAAGCGCTGTGTCATTTCATCTGATCTTATCTTAGATATATTTGATTTCACGTACACCCGATATAAAATCATTATCGTCCCTATACCATAAAATTACCGAGAAACTTCTTAGCACGTTTGCCGTGAATTGTTCTATACCTTTGTGAATTGACCCAGAGCTGGATTCTGCGAAAATTGTTCTCAACAACTTAACCTGTACTTATTCTTTTATGATAACGAATTTATCTTGCGAATGGCATTTATTTAATATACAGTGGCGTATTAAGGATAAATAGGGCCCCAGGCGATGAAAATTGCGGTGTTCCTAAATCCTAACATATTTCAAACAAGCATAAATAAGGCTTTATAATTAGTAATATAATGTATTACCAGGTTCGATCCCGACCGACACCAAATATTCCGAATTTTAAATGGTACAGAAGTGAGAAGTGGTGCAATATCCACGCCAGCAATGAGTGCCCATGAGGTGACGCCTGGTAAGCGCCCGCATGGTACAAATATATCATCATTACCGATATTTGTGATAAAGCAGATTGTGGCACACTCAGAAATGGGTAATATGCCGTGATGATATATTTATTTATGTTTAAATTGATTATTACGGAAAAGAGAGAGAGACAATGTAAATTTCTCGATTGTAGTCTAGATTTGGTGTTAACAAATACTAGAAATGTCATAGTTATAAATAAATATATCATCACGGCATATTACCCATTTCTGGGTGTGCCAATCTGCTTTGTCACGATATCGGTGATGATGACATAGTCGTACCGTGCAGGCGTTTATCAGGCGTCACCTCACGGGCACTCATTGCTCGTGGAGAGTGCACCACAGGGGTTACTTCTGTGCCATTTAAAATTTGGAATATTTGGCGTCGGTCGGGATCGAACCCGGTGCCGCAGGTTCGCGACTAGACTCTCAGGCACGCGGCCAATGAATTTGTTAAAATTTACAAACAAATGAATTCATTTCTTTTTTTAAATTTGTTTTCTCAATCGTAAACTTTGTTATGATCGTTAGCAATTAATTTACGAAGCGGAAAACCATATTTGAGATAAATTTCAGGGAGACACATTAACAGTTTATTTTGTTTTTCTTTGTTACGTATTTTCTGATTTTAGTTTTTGTTCTTATTCCTGACCGGAATAAATCTACTGTAACTAATGGCATATTTAAATACTTTGCTCTTGCTAATTTTATTTCTCTGCTAGGCTGAAAATTATGGTACGGTATTAACACGTCTTCTTTAAAAATTTAAGAACATGTTTGGTAGAGTGTAACGTTTTGAGTTTATTTTCTTAATTTTGAATAAAACAGCATAATTATTTATTTTTACTTTACTTTTAAAATGTTCAAATAGACAAATAAATCAAGAACGAAATATTCATATTACCTTTACATAAATAATAAAAAAATAAATATATCATCACGGCATATTACCCATTTCTGGGTATGTCAGTATTTACAACACATGTAGACATCGGTAATGATGACGATATATTTTACCGTGTGGGCGCTTACCAGGCGTCACCTCATGGGCACTCATAGCTGATGTGGAGAGTGCGCCACAGGGGACACTTTTGTGCCATTTTAAAATTGAAAATATTTGGCGTTTGTCGGGAACTTCATTTACTGCATTGCAATGTCACTGGCGTTTACTGCTTTTGGCTTTACACGTTTGGTTTGTCGTAGCAATCGTTTATTATCAGGAACTTTTACTTGAAATACGAGAAGACAAAGTGATGGTACTGCAGTTCTTTTTAAAGTTTTACACTTAATTGTATCGAAAAATACATAAATAATTAGAACGAATACAACATGAACTTTTTATTCTAAGACAAAATCTGAACATTGAATTTTTACTCACTAGGAAATATGTAATCATCCGATTTAAAATGACGACAACAAACTTTCATATGTTTCGTTATTTGTTTTGCACTAGGAATTGCATATTCCCATGCTTTTCGTCGATCCATATCCATTTCAACACCTACACTTGTCGCAATTTTAACTTTATTTTAGCCATGTTTCGGAATATTATAAAACCCAATGCCTGTGTCTCGACCAGATCTTGAGTTGCATCCTAATACACAACAATTAGTACGACTTTTTCCCATTTCTATTCATATCAAATGATTAAACCACATGTAACTCAAACATACAGTCACAATACAGTACTAAACCGGAAAGTTCATATTTTTCCCAGCAGATGGCATATCGCAGCTTGTCAGTTGTCAATACAAACATCCATGCCTTAGTGGGATTCGAACCCAGGACCTCTAGCGTATTTATTTGTACTTTCAGTATTGTTTGTAAAGCATTACTTCTAAGAAAATTGTCAATATTTGTACATGTCAAAATTTGAATAGAAAAGTGTACGTGGTGTCAATAATGTTTTGTTGTTGTTTGGAAGTGTGGTATCTGCGAAGAAAACGCTTGAGTGCGAGAGTACACGCAGGCTATTGTGAAGCCATGTGATTTGAAGATCCCTTGGTATAGTCCTGCTGCCATCATGAAGGCAATAAGCCTATTGTAAGGGACACTCTTTGCCTTCTAAAAGAACGTTCCCATGCATTTGCCTTTGTTAGCGGCGAGAAGCGAGGTTGTTGGCGACTGCGAAAGCCGCGCGTGAAATGTGGGGATGTGGATGATTCCTGCGTCGACGCCTACTCGCCCGATCGTTTTCCTGATTCCCAGGTCTGCTGGTCGCCGCCGCCGTGACCGTGTTGTCACTGTCGGATTAAGATCCTACTATTCCATGCCTCCAGGTACATTAATTTCGTCGGCTTTACGTGGATTGACTTAATTATTCTCATGATATATTATCAAACTGTCCAAATTACAAAATGCGATTTTTGTTGTATCCACATACTCCTTTACCCTAATAATCGGTGATTCTTACTAACATTATTATTATTATTATTATTATTATCAAAAATAATAATAATAGTAAAAATAATAATAACAATAATAATAATGCCGACCAGGACATTGTAGGAGTACCGTACTCGCTTCGCAATGCAAAGGTCCTGGCTTCGAATTCCGCTCAGGCATGGATGTTACTGTTCGCCTTTATTATTTCCTTTAATTCATAATCAAAATCGAAGAGTAGTGGGGTCCTCTGCCATATCAAAAACTAATAAAATGTACACTTTATGTAAAATATTACTCAATAAATAACGATTAAGATAAAAGACATTTTTTTAATAATGGGGGATTACACCATTTTTTTTATAATTTCATCTGAAAATATTAGGAAAACTAAGACTATTGATGAAAATCCGGTGAAAAAATTCTTATTAATAAGTGAGTTATGGACTCCCGAATTTTGAAAAGATTGACGTAACGTCACATTTATGTGTTTTTATATCAAACTGTTTTCATCATGGACCTAAATGTTCTTGAAATATATGCTATTTAAAGTTATATTTACATAAAAATAAATGAATATTATAACACTGTATAAGTCTACATACTTTATAATTACAGGTGTATTTAAATTATTAAGTTTAATGCAAGAAATTTATGTTAAAATGAAAACTGTTTGGAAACTGCAGTACAGGAATGTTAGCCCCTCTTTTCGAATTTGAATTTCTTAACTTCCATTGGTAGTAATCCCCACCTCCTAACACGCTATTTGTAATGCATGTATAGGCGGTTTCTCGGTCGCCAATCAAAATATTTTCATATTAGTGTCGAAGCGCTATAACAAAAAACCCTTTATTTCCGAAATATCTCAATTATACCATTTCATTTTTTTTATTAATATTCGTTATTCAGCATATACATTCGTATTTTTTTACTATTTTCCTTTAATTCGATTGAGCTGTAATCCCCCATTCCTTTGCGAGATATTTGATATTTGTTATCAATGTCACTATGACCTGAAACTATTGCTATCTTTCTTTGGCAGCCTTCTCTAGAGTACTGGTGCGAAAGAAAGATTTGTATGATGCCGTGACGTCATATTGATTTTAAAAATCAAAAGCAGTTAAACTAAAAAATAATCAAGACTTTTTAATACTTACTACAAATTGCTTCAAAATGAAACGAACGTTCATTTAAAATAATAAAAAATACTGGAGGAGCCCATTCATTTTTTCATGTCCGAAAAGATCAGCATAATAATTATTACTCTGTAACTCGTAAATAGACTAAATAACCCATCACAACTTTATGAAGGAAGTTTTTTTTTTGTTTTTGCCGCGTGCCTGAGTGTCTGGTCGAGAACCTGGGGGAACCGGGTTCGATCCCGACCGGCGCCAAATATTTCCAATTTTAAATGGCACAAAAGTAACCCCTGTGGTGCACTCTCCACACCAGCTATGAGTGTCCGTGAGGTGACGCCTGGTAAGCGCCCACACGGTAAAATATATCGTCATCATTACCGATGTCTACATGTGTTGTAGATACTGGCACACCCAGAAATGGGCAATATGCCGTGATGATATATTTATTTATTTATTATAAATTTACAATTGGAAGTTTATATAAGATATAAATTTAGCATTGTTGTTTTATGTGCATCTGTGTACTTTAAATTTTTAGATTTTTACATTTTTTAAATACATACACTATTTTTTTAAATTTTTGCTACAACAATCAAAGGCTCCTGATTTCCATTTTTTAGTAATCTATCTAACATCATCATTACCGATATCTGCGATAAGTACATTGGCACACCCAGAAATGGGTAATATGCCGTGATGATATATATTTATTTATATCTACTCGTATGTGCAAATAAATTATTTATTAAATGAATAGTTTTTTTGCAACTTCAACTAGTTAATAGTTTATATAACGAATAAATATATTTGTAAGGTACCTAATAACAATAACAAATAGTAAGTTAAATAAATTTATTATAAATTCTAGGAGATGGAATTAAAATATTTTTATTTTAAAAATTATGATATTTGCGTTTGGAGATTTTTTGGTGATTTTTTTAAGTATTAATAATTGAACCTTTTCCGTGTGAAGATTTATTATTAGTGTAATTGTAATTCATAACAAAATGAAATATATAATTCGCACACCCATAAATCATAAAAATTCAATTTTATTTATTATTTATTTATTTATTTATTTTACAGTTTTTGCTTCTCAACAGGAAATATTTCCCAATAACAGAGAGGCACTAGACCAATTAACAAAAAAAAAAACTGTGTACAAAGCAATAATAATACAACAAGTAAATGAAATATACAAAATATAAACCTATACCAATTATTAACCCTAACCCAATACTTAAATTAAAATTTAATCAGTCTTTTAAAGCTACGTAATGTTTCACAAAATAAATCCGGCATTCTTCCACTACAACACAAATTATTGCATAGATAAGAAAGGCGGACAATCGGCGAATTCATAGTTGAATTTGTTCTACAATAATTCACTGAGAAAAGACGTATATGTCTGCTGGGATACTTAGGTACGTGAAATTTGGACGAACTAATTAAACATTCTATTTTCTAGAGATAGTAAGTTTGGTCTGTGCGTGGGAAATTTTTTAAACAATATCTTTAAAAATTTATTTTGAATACTTTCTATTCGGTCGATATAAATTCGATATTGCGGATTCCAACACACAGAAGCAAATTCTAACTGACTACGGACTAGAGTAATATAAAGCGTAACAAATGTACAGGGATGCTTAAAGTTCGAGCTAGAACGAATTAAGAATCCTAACATCTTATAAGCTTATTTAACAATTTTATCAATGTGCACATCGAATAATAGTTTGTTATCAAGACTAACTCCCAGATCTTTGACAATGTTTACCTTATTGATTAATGAATTTTCTATTTTATAGTCATAGTGAATCATATTTCTATTTCTAGTAAATTTTATAAAGGAACATTTTTCAATGTTAAGCTCTAATTTCATGTGTTTAGTGTAGTTCACAAATTTGTCACTGTCTGCTTGTAATTCCTTACAGTCATAGACAGTTTCAACTGTGATTATTGCTGAAAATAAATAATGTACTAAATTTTTACAACTTTTATGTAATTATATGTATGTATATAATTTTCTATTGCATACATGTTCTACTATTTTCATCTATGTAACAAATAAAAAATTACTGTGTGTGACAAAAAGTTATTGCTCGGTTAAGAATTAATAAATAAATAATTGATTCTCTTTCAGTGTTCGTTATACCGTTAAATGAACAAAATATAGTAATATATGTAGTTATACTATTCAATTGACGATTGTACAATATACTTAAAAAAACAAACCCGAGTTAAGCAAGATATTTATGTGATTTTGATGTGTTTAATCCAATTTTATACACGAGATTTTGTTGAGTACATACATTTGTAGTGAAACAATAAATAAACATGAAGTAGGATAAAATTTATTTGCGGTCTAAAATTTATTCCGAGCAATTTTGTAAGATAAATGGAAAAGATTTAGAAACCTATGGTTAGGCTTTACTGGATCATATAAGATCATAGGTTTTTATACGCTTGTGAGTCCGAGTCGTTTCTAACTAAACCAGTGCTTTCCAAAGATTCTGAAATCTATATTAAATAGGAACGCTTACAGAAAGTATAAATAGTGGTTGGTTAAATCAGTTGTATTTTTTATTCAAAAATAAAACATTGTCCGCTAGATACAGACAGGAATGCAAAATGGAAAAATGAAGAATTACAAAATTTACACTTTTATGTATATCTAGTGACCTATGTATTTTTCCTGAATAAACAAAACACTAAAATACCCTCTTAAAGAAGCAAGGGTTGTTTCATTTAATCAACATCATGATTGCAATTGAAATTGAGTATTTCCCTTCATTTACAAATGAAATCATAAGGTTATACACGATTTACAAATACAGGATGTTAAAAAATAAGTGCCCCAAAGTATGAGAGCATATAGTACTGACCAAAATGAGTAAAACAAGTTTAATCAACATGGGTCCGATCTTCAATAGTTCCCGAGATAAAAGGCAATGAAAAATGAGTTTTTTCGGTATATACCTCTGCTATCTCGAAAACTGTAAAAGTTACGACTTTGATTAAATGAGACATTTTGTTTACCTTTCAGAGAGGTCATCTTAGATGTGTTTTTGTTTTTCACAAAAAATCTAATAATTGTACAAAGACAAAAGTTGTGGCGCCCTTGGCCAATATTTAGTTTTCAAATAACTTCGTAACTATTAGAAAGTGAAAAAATGTTTCATGTAATATGTTATTGTTTTTTTATAGTCTATTTACTGGCATAGACAAAATTTTGTTCGACCACTACCTTAGTCTGTTTTTCTTCGATTCTAATACAAAATGGCCTCTTTCTCGAAAACAGTTGAAGATCAGACCCATGTCGATTAAACTTTTTTAATCATTTTGGTCAGTACTATATGCCCTCATAATTTGAGAAACTTATTTTTTAACACCCTGTATATACATATCGGGAGATTTTTTTTTATCACTAAAAATGGGTGTATGTTATTACCATAGTTATATTTAAAATGATTGACAACAATGTATTATGTCGCCTGTAAATCCCGTACCTCAATCTTGACTCAACACGACAAAACATTGAAAGTTGATTAAAATTTAAGTATTCTTTTAGATATCTTATTTGATAGCAAATAGAATTACGTTTGCTTACGACTTCATCGCAATGAGGTTTCCAACTTAGCATTCCTAAAACTCTAGCAGAATCATTGAATGTGAAGTAAATGGTCATTATTGTTTTATTGTGTATGAAAATTAAGGATATTAGTTTTAGTGACATTTAAGAATAACTTGTTTTCCTAACACCATGTAGATGACGAACATTTTGATTACATTTATTAATCAAATTATGGGATCGCGTGGTCGTGTGCGTTTAGTGTCTGGTTGCCAATATGGTGACCTGGGTTCGATCCCGACCAGTGCAGACTTTTAATCGCACGAAAGTGATCCCTGTGGTGCACTCTCCATACCAGCTAAGAGTGCCCGTGAGGTGACGCCTGCATGTGTTGTAGATACTGGCACACCCAGTAATGGGTAATATGAATGATATATTTATTTATTTATATTTAATCAAATTATTTTTATCCGTATCATAGATATTCAGAGTTGCATCATCTGCGTACATGATAGGTGTACAATCATTAATAAGAGTACTAGTTACGTCATTTATATTAATTATTGTAAACAACACCAGAGCAAATACTGTACCTGACAGACCTACATTAATTTCTAAACAGTATAAATTCATGTTATGATTAAATCTTGAATCATCCGAATAATTGACAGAAACAAACTGTTGCCTCTTTGTTAAAAATGTGTAAATCCAATTAGAGACAACCCTTCGTATACCTAAGTGTTTAAGTTTGTTTATTAACCGGGCATGGTCAACGCAATCAAAAGCTCCCAACGTCACAGAAAATGTCAACTGGATATTCTCCTTTATTTAAGAATTAAAATAATAATAATAATAATAATAATAATAATAATAATAATAATAATAATAATAATACCAGGGATGTGCAAAAAATATTTTTTACGTTTACGTGTAAAAAATGCGTAAAAAATGTTAAATAAGTAAAAAACGTAGATAATGTATAATTTTAGTTCTTCGTAACGACACTAGATGACTTATTGTTTACAAATGTCACATTACAGTAACTTTCTTTAATCTTATCATAAATATATTCTAAACTACTGAAGCTATGATAAGTTTATAAGAAAGTGTCTGAAAGTATTGTAAAATATTAAAAAAAAAACATTCTGAAACTATAGATAAATTAACATAAAATGATTAAAATTTGTATAAAATTCATTTTCAATAAGTTTGGAGCTAATGATTTAAATCTATTTCAAATTATTTGAAACTATATATTATTAATAATTATTAAATAGAAAATGAAATATTAGTTTTGCAAATTTTTTTATTCGCCGTCTATTTTTAAATGTCTTCAAATTTTATTTCTTTACAAAACTGCCTAAAATTTACATAAAACATCAAAGAAACATGTTGATGTCAAGTGAACTGCTTGTTCTAGATATTCATTACAGTATAAAAAAAAATATCTTTATAAAAAAATATACTTATGGCAATAATATTTTACATTACCTATGAAAAAATTCTCAAATATTGTTAATGTAAAAAATAGTTTTTTATGGGTAAAAAATAACGTAAAATACGTGGCGTATTTTACGTGCCCATCCCTGAATAATATCCAGGTTTTCCTGAGGTAGTGTGAAAAAATTAAGGTATAATAATAATAATAATAATAATAATATGCACGGTACGTCAATTTAATATAAGAATAGTACATAGCAAAATAGAAATGTTATAGGTATGTATTATAATTGTTTTGAATTAAGTCTCTCAGTTTGTAGGATAAAAATATAAATTTTCATCTAAGCTGTAATAGCTTTTAATTTTTAATTTACTTGATATAATTGATTTTTTTTAGATCTATTCCTTTAATATCTTTAAGTAATTTGTTATAAAGATTCAAGTTAAGAGTGTTGCTTTTAATATTGCTGTTCGACAATCTAGGGGTTACAAAGTTTTGAATATCAGTTTGAATTTTAAATTGTGCAATATTCTTCTTTACATATCAGTAAAATATGTACTGAGAATATAGAGTAAAAATACCATTATTCTTGAAGAGATCCTTACAAAAATTTGTTAGACTTCCAGCTATAATTCTGACAAACTTTTTGCATTATAAATAATTTATTTTCATACGGAGATATAATATCTCTTTATATAGATGGTGTAGCAGCAAATGAATCAAAAAATTGTGTTAGACTCATATTGGACTTTTATAATTTGTATTTTTTCTTTAGTTGTATACATTATTTTCAAATATGACAGTTTAATGATTTTGACAACTGTTCAGTTTAAAAAAAGAACGTGATAATACATTGCTCTTAATCATTTTAAATGTAACTGTGGTACTAAGAACTACGCATATGTTCGCTGACTAAAAAAATACTCGATATAAATTTTCATAAATTTTTCTAATTATATTTTTGATAATTCTGTATAAACAAAATTAAATAATTATTTATACGATATTATATTAATTGATGTATTATTGTAAATTATATTAATACAGATAAAATCGGAAATATGACAATTCCATACATGATTTTGATTATTTTTCAAATAAATATATGGAAATGGGTATTGTACATATGTATATGAATAATTGCCCATTTGCATATGCACCAAATTTCATTCGGTTAGGTTAGCTTGTATTAGTTTGGATTAAGATTTAGAAGAAACTTTTGTAAATATTAAATAACAAAGTGTAGAATACATCTTTTTCTTATTTTTGGGTTATTGTATGTGCATATAGCCAATTCTTCGTACGTGCTGCATAAACAAATTGCCAATAATTCGCACACACTGAACGTGCAAATAGCTTCTGCCTTAATATTTTACATATTTATGACGGTACTATATTTACTTTGCATTATTTAGTGGTATATTTTAAAAGTTAATTTTTTAAAGTGTCAGTGCAAAATAAAGCAATTTTAAATTACCCGTTTATACAGTGCTTTCCAAACAACGTGCTTTGCAGAGGAATATTGAAAAATGAAATATACCAAATCAGTAAAATTATAACAATAGCATATCATTTTAATGTATCGTTATTTAGATACAATGCATATGTTACTATACTCTGTTTTTAAACTATATACAGTAACTAGAAATTCTAGTGAGAAAATCAAAGCCTGCGATTGGCTGCTACGCTATTTCGTGAAGCCGCATTTAACCAGACGAAATTTCAAGTTAACCTTCAAACGTAATTGAAACGTCAAACTCTCAGTAGTTGTCAAATCATTTGTTGAATTTGCACGTGTTTTTTGTTTCATTTCTCTTTTGTGATATTTCACGAATAAAAACAGTTCTTTTCAGAACTACTAGTATTTCATTAACGCTGTGTATTTTTATATTATCATTTATCACGCTTTCTTTTTCTTTGTGACTTTCATTTTACAAGTTGCTTGGATTTATATGAAGAGTTGGAGCACTTTTCAAGAACTATAACACTCTCGTTCAACTATATTATTCACTTGTGCGTTCACAATTAGAATTTGGTGTAAAATATCTCTGCGTGTGCCTTCCTATTCTACTCGTTCTCTTGAAACGTTCTCTTCTAAAAAATATAAAACCAATGCTGCTATGTTTTCTACAGTAAATCGATTAATGTGTTCTTTCAATAACATGATTCTTAGCTATAATGTTCCAGATATTTTTAATTGTTCACTATTTAAGTTTAAATCATTTCTAAAATATGTTTTCTCGCATTCTTTGTCTGATCCTTAGTTTGTACTTCTCATTATCTATTATTATACTGTCTAGCTAGAAACTTTTATTCTTTATGTATATTGTTAACTGTGCTGTACTTTTATTGGGCCTTGGCCTGTTGTACGGCCTTTCTTTCTAAATAAAATAAAATAAAAAATTTCAGTATTTTTGATTCCGCTTGCTTTTAATTGAAAGCGTGCACGGTGTTCCCCAAGGAAGTATACTAGGGCCTTTACTTTTCATTTTATATATCAATGATGTTAAACAAATTTTTCAGTTTTGTCAGTTCCATTTGTTCGCTGATGATATGGTAATATATTTAAAGGGTAAAGATAAAAATGAAATGATAAATAAATTAACTTTAGACCTTGACAAATTAGATGAGTGGTTAAGTATAAATAAATTTAAATTAAATACTGATAAAACAAAAGGTATGGTACTGGGTACTGATAAAAAAAACACAAAATATTATCAATGATGATTTCCAAATTAAAATTAATGATAAACAAATAGAAATTGTAAAGAAACATAAATATTTGGGAGTTATATTGACTAGTAACTTGAAATTGGATGAACATGTGAATTATGTGTGTAAGAAAATTTCTAAAAAACTTTATTTTCTAAATAGATGTAGTAAAGATTTATCTACAATAACGAGAGAAACGATATATAATTCTATTATTTTACCACATTTTTATTTTGTGGGATCATTAATGTATTTGAGTAGTGAAACAAATATAAAAAAATTACAATTACTCCAAAATAGGGCAATGCGAATAATTTTAAACTGCAATAGGTATACAAGTGTACAATATATGCTCTTAAAATTAAATTGGTGCAATATTAAAGATTTAGTAGAAATGCAGATAATATTATTGATACATAAAATAAAGTTAGGGCTTCAACCAGAGTACTTTAAAAATAAATTAATTAAAATTGAACAGGTACATAACTATAAAACTCGCAATAATGATAAATATTACACATTACAAAGAAACACAATACAAGGGCAAAATACATTGTTTTTTAAAGGAGTAAAAATTTATAATGATTTACCTGTTACGTTCAAAAATTTAGAATTAAAAAAATTTAAGGTTAAATTAAGAGAGTTATATTTAAGTAAATAGGTTATACTTATGTATTATTGTATATTGTATATTTATTGTATATATGCAAATTTATTTTTTGTTATTAATGTATAGCTTTTTTTGTGCTAAATAAAGTTATTATTATTATATATACATTTGAGAAGATGAGTTGTCCAAGCTCAAGTGCAATGCGTTATGTTTCACCACCGAAGAAACGCCGGCGTCTAGATTTGGAACACTTTTCTGTAGCTGAGAAGCAGTGCGTTTTAAATATGTATAAGAAGAATATGTATATAATTTATAATTAAAAGTTATGTATTTATGATTTTATATGAATAAAGTAAGTAGATTATCTATAATAGTTTTGTTTAATGAAAATATAACCTGGAAAGTATAAATGCTGACGTGACCTTCATTTTAACATTTCAATTCCCCCGCCAAATAAATCTAGTGACTTTTTTTCTAGCGGTGTAAATATGACTTTGTCTAGTGCTGTCTATAGTTTAAAAACACGGTATAGATAAATTCGAAAATAATAATGGATATTGGCTTGAACTTCTGTATGGCACATTTTTTATGCTTAGTCGTTGCTCAATTTTTTATATTACTATTAGATATGAAATAATACTGACATATTGTAATATGTAGGTAATTCAGTGAATAATAATTCTGTCAAATTTCAAATTATAACAATACCGTGTAATTATCTCTTCCTGTGCGAATAATTGTTAAACCGAGAATTTCACAGACAATAATTAACTAATCATGTATAATCGATTTACCATGGATAATCGAATAAATGTCTAACTGATTAACTATGAATAGTGCACTAAATTTTCTCTTAAACTTTCTAGACGAAGAAATCCGGGATAATATTTTTTATCGGTTGTATATACAAAGCCAGAATAATGTATCATAGTGAAGAATAATAAATATTGATATCACAAAGTGTTTTATTACTCATTGTTTTGCATATCAATCTGTTTTGGTTGTGACGACGTATTTTTATCGCAAATGGCTCATATCACCTGACGAGTGATGTTGACAGTGCTACAAAAATCAGTTTTGTGCAATAAACGCTGCAAAATGATTTCTCTGTAAACTGATTTTTTGTATGTGTGCGAAATAATTTTTGCATCAAATTTTGACAATAAGTATCTTATCTTAATATCTACCATCTCTAAATATGTGAAAAATGATACGAAAATTTTAGTGCCATGCGAACTACCTGTCTTTTGTTTTTTCTCAAAAAAAAAATCCTTAATAATTTATGGCCAACTGATTTAATATTTTCATGCAGAATTTTCGGTCAACTTGTTTTCAAAATTATTCTACCCGATTAAAAAATTAAATAAATAAATAAATATATCATCACGGCATATTACCCATTTCTGGATGTGCCAGTATCTACAACACATGTAGACATCGGTAATGATGACGATATATTTTACCGTGTGGGCGCTTACCAGGCGTCACCTCACGGGCACTCATAGCTGGTGTGGAGAGTGCACCACAGGGGTCACTTTTGTGCCATTTAAAATTGGAAATATTTGGCGTCTGTCGGGATCGAACCCGGTTCCCCCAGGTTCGCTACCAGACACTCAGGCACGCGGCCACGGGACACCATAAAAAATTATATGTTCTATTGTTGAAATTTAAAATTTTATTAAACAATTCTAGTACTGATCATCCTACAGATTCAGAAAATACATGTAAAGATGACTTAATATAGGGCACTGGGTCAGATTTTCCTAGTTTCTTGACCAATGATATTTGCGTGGGATTATTTGGCAACGTACGTGAACGTTATGCGAAATATCTGACTTGAACTTATAGCTGTTTAACATAGTTTGGAATTTATACAGGGTGTTAAAAAATAAGTGTAACAAATTATGAGGGCATATAGTACAGACCAAAATGAGTAAAAAAAGCTTAATCAACATGGATCCGATCCTTAATAGTTTCCGAGACATAAGGCAGTAAAAAATGAGTTTTTTCAGATTTTACCTCTGCCACCTCGAAAACTGTAAACTGTAAGAGTTACGACTTTGATTAAATGAGACTTTTTTTACCTTTCAGAGGTCATCTTAGATGTGTTTTTTTTTAAAAAAAAAAAAACAAGTTGTTTCTTAAAAATCCTAAGAACGATCGCCAGTTAGAGTACCTTCATACATGTGAAAAAACACTGTGCTCTGAAAAATTGCGCACCATACCATACATTTATATAAAATTTTCTTTGAAAACTTCTTTCACGTACCATAATATGATTCTCGGAACTCCAATAATATTAATTTTTTACATAAAACATTCCATTATTGAAGAAATTTGCTTCGTCCGACCAAATAAAAGATTTTAAAATATTAATTCCTTCATTAAAAAATAAATGGCAAAATTCAAGTCTACGGTCATAATCATCAGGTTGCAAGTGTTGAACTTTGTGAAATTTGTATGGCTTATACTTGTGTCAATAAAACTTTATTGGAGTCCAAGGTTAAATAGATAATAATTAAAAAATCTTTAAACCTTACCTAAAAATGCTAAAACTAGATACGTATTTCGGTAACTAAATTTCCATCATCAGTAAACTTACGTCTAAAGCCGGATTTATAGTTTACATAACGTAACATAGCATAGCATAACATAACGTAACACAACATAAGAATTTTTTTAGATTTTATAGTACGAGACGTAAGCATAAGACATAGCACGAGAAGATGAAGAATTGTTCTGCAAAATGTTCATAGTGTAGTATTATTACTATATTCATTACTGTTTAGTGTTTTCACATTTCATTTTATCATTCTTTGTACACGTTAAATTTTAGAACATTTCGCGAAAACGTGATTTGTTTAGATAAAAATGGCTGATGACAATGCTATGCTAGTAGCTGTTGCAGTATCTTGTGCATTATTATTATTAACTTTGCACAATAACTTAACTATTTATTTAACGTAAATATCTCATCAGAAACAAAAACTAACCTCACAATTTGTTTGTAAACAACAAGCAAATGCGAGCACTCCAACGCTCCAAGATTTCGTTGCTCTTCCAATAGAGCCGAATTGAGCCGAATATTCCCGAACACCATAACATAACATAACGAAATAAAATATGGTCATTTCTTATGTTATGCTATGTTATGTTATGCTATGTTATAAAACTATAAAATGCCATACGGATTTATGTGTTTTTATATTTTCACTATGTTATGCTATGCTATGCTATGTTATGTTAGGTAAACTATAAATCCGGCTTAAGAACAGATTACTCATAATGTCAACCATGCCAGAGGTCCAAAAACAAATCTGAAAAACAGAGCAGATTTAGATTACTAAGTATGTCAACCATACCAGAGATCCAAAACTGTTCTGAACAGTGGATAGAGCGTCCGCCCAGAAAGTGGAAGGTCTTGGGTTCGAGTCCCGAGGAGATCAGTTGACTTTTCAAATTCATATATGTTATATACAATAAGTGATGTCGTGACGTTATCTTCAATTGTTAAATCTTATTTTTATTACAAGTAGTGCTGTAAAAAACTGTAGAAAATAGTTGACCATTAACCTTTCTTACTTACTATGGTTAAACAGCTAACTGAGATTTATCGGTTAAACTGGGAAAACCGGCTATAGTAACATCTGGTTACCCGACTTTTCATAAAACGTATAACTATAAGTTAACTATACCTAACCATGGATTATAATGGAATTCATAAAATTTACAAGGAATGCAGCCTTATCGTTAGTAATAATTCTGAATTTCACATTTTCATCCCTAAAGCAGTATTGAAAAATCAGTTCATGTCAAGTACGTTTTGTTTAAAACATGTTTATTTCAAGGTTTCTGAAGTATAAAATAGTGAAAAATTGTATAATGCTATAATAATTGTTTCGTCGTTTGTAAAGTACTCGTAAAATAACTCAGTTTCCAGAAGTGGATGCTAAGTTGCACCATTTTCGTGCGGCGATATAGCTCTAGCGGAGTCGCTCGGTAGGTTCTCGTGATTCTCTCGTTTCCCTCCTGGTTAAGTACACTACACTGCTACATTCCTGCTAATATAGAACCAGGTCAATTGACTCCAGCCAACGGCTCCAATCATTAAAAAAAGAGAAATGGCTAAAATACATTTTCAGAGTAACCTTACTTACATCGCCGCTCGCACTTTCGTCAATCGATTCCTAACCAATCAAATAATCAAAATCATTTCACAATTTACTCGTACTTTTAAATTTTACTTATCACACAAAGTTTTCAGTACATTTAACTTCAGGCGACATTCCTAATACTAAATGAGTCTCATCTATTATTTATAGAATGTTAGATTGTGTGCTGTGTGCAACTTAAATCCAATTTGATGCACTTCGCTGTTTCTACAAGACCTATAAAATAATTAATTACACTGGTAATGAAATGAATTACAGTTTCGTTACCATTACTCTGTACGTATTTTTTTCTTTGCAAGTTCTACTACTCGATATTTGTAATTTAAAATTTTGATTATAATTACGAATACGAGTAACGAAATAAAAATAGAAAATAAATTTATCGGCAATTTCTATACAACCAAAGGCGTAAGACAAGGGTGTCCACTTAGTCCATTACTGTTTGCTGTTTACATAGCGGATATTGAAGATTTTCTTTTGAAGGCACAGAGAGGAGGAGTTGTAGTAGGTAGAAAGAAATTCATATCGCTATCATATGCAGATGATCTGGCAATTATAGCTAAAACGGAAGAAAAAATGAAGGTTCTACTAAAACGCCTGAAATCATATTTGGAAAAGAAAAAGATGATTTTAAATACCATAAAATCAAAAATATTATGTTTTAAGAAGGGCGGAGGAAGAGAGAAAAAATATATTTGGCGGTGGGGTGAAGATGAAATAGACACGGTTAAAGAATTTAAATACTTAGGATACCATTTCACAAAAAGTAATACGGTAATGACTCACCTAAGATAAACAATGAAAAACGGAACAATAGCAATAAAACAATTATGGAGTATAGGAGAGAGAAAGATAGGAGGAGATTTAAAAAAAAAAAATGCTATTTGATCCAATAGTTCGAGGAATTCTGATGTACGCAGCAGAAATATGGGGATGGAAGAAGTAGAAAGAATGCAAATAAAATATATAAAGTGGATTTTACGTTTAGACAGAAGTACGCCAGATTATATTGTCCTAGAAGAGGTGAAAAGACATAAATTAAGTACAGAATCAGCAAAGAGGGCAATGAGGTACGAAGAAAAAATAAGAAACAATGAAGAAAAAATCATACTGCACGAATGCTGGAGAGACCGTGAATTTGGGGATAATTTGGAAAAAATCTAAAAGTATATGGGAAGAAAAGCGATCCTCTTTTTATGAAAGTAAAGGATTTTCAAGTTTAGAGGTGGAAAACAAAAGAAAAACAGGAATAAATATGACAGCCGCAATTGTACAAAGGCATAAAGAAATACAAGGACAAGAAAGATATAACAAGATCACAGTATTTAGATACAATAATAAATATGAAAGAATTCGAACACTAGATCTACCCCGGTACCTTACATCATCTATGAAGAAAGAAGATAAACAACTAATTGCAAGGTTCCGTTGCGGTAACGAAGAAGCGAGAATTTTTTTCTGGCGGAAATTAGAGGACCAGCAATGCCGCTTATGCCATGGTCAAATTGAAAATATTGAACATATGTTACAGAGTTGTTGGGGGCAGAATGAAGGGAGACTAATCGAAGGGAGAGGAAGAATACTGGACGATTCAGGTAGAGGGCTAAAATGGATGAAGAATATTCAAGAAAGAAGAAATCAGAATACTTAAGGTTATTTTAGGTAACTTGTTTCATGGATTTGTAAGGAAAGAATGTAATAGATTCAATGCGGAAAGGCAAGAATTAATAAAAATACATACATACATACATACATGATTATAATTACCATAAGTGATAAGTGGTACTTGAATATGCGATCCACATCATATAGATTTAATTTTTATAATACTTCAAATATTATCCAGAAAATACATTTTAAATTTTGTGTAAAAACAATGCCTTTTAAACGAAAGTTTTTTCAACAACATTATGAAGTATTTGGTCGATATACATAAACCGCGCATCCAGAATGAACAAAGTGAAAACCACTTTTACCTACGAACCACATAACCAAACCATTTAATTAAATGAAAAATTAATAACATTTTAAAAGGAATTTTTGCTTTCATCCGAGTAAAAAACGTGTGTAAATTATTTAATATCAACGCAATGTAAATTCCCCTCTTTCGAAATGCGTACCTACTCGTAAACACATAATTTTGTTTGCTATAATAATTAAGCTATTACACAGAAAGAAATATTTACATGGTCAAATATAATATTTGGTGAGTTTTTGCAATAATATAGAATTCAAGAAATTAATAAAATATACTTTTGAATTTTAATTATCTATATTCTAGTTTTGTTCCGAATTTCAAAACTTTTTTCCAGCTAAATGATCAATTGGCTCTATATAGTTCATAATAATTATGTAAACGGAATATTCGTTATCTACTATAAATATTAATTGCAGTACAATCTCAATTAATTGTTGGATGAAACCAAGTAAGCCTTCTTGGAATATCAAAAAACAGATATTGGAAAATGTATACAGAATATAAAACAAGAAATTAAAGTTATATTGAGATAATAATAAAATTTCGAAATTATTTTGACTTACATGAATAGGTATGTACATAGTAGACAGTTTGCGAATCTTAGTTACGTATAACGTAACGTGGAATACAGTTGGATGTTCTCACGTTACGTTAGAATTGGTTTGCAAAACTTATCTGGTTTCAAATCGAAACTTAAATAATTGGTAATACCGTGCCGTTGAAATGTAGATTACGTATCGTAGAAACGTCATTAGAGCATTATTATTGCAGCTTCAACGCAAAATAACGTGCACTTTAAAGTCACGTGACAGCCCGAGTGAGCATGCGTACTAATAAGGTTCACTTTAAATGAATAAGGAGACACGTTATGTGCAATGGAATAGCGAGCATTTAACGTCACACGTTCTGTATCTTTTGAAGTTATGTTTCGGTGAAAAGTGTGGATGTAACTTTATTTGTGTTGCTTTTAGCGTTAACGTTAGCGTGAATACACTAATTAAATGCGGTAAACATCGAAATTGAAAGTCCTTTATTTTTAAAATACAGTGTTTTCTACATAAGGTTAACGTTTACGTTCTTTCATCTTAGAAGTTACAATAACTCCCTATTTTTGAGTTGTACGTCACGTTGCGTTATACGTAACTAAGGTTCGCAAACTGATATTGATATACAATATGTAAATATACAAAATTATATTACTTATGTAATATTGTAATTCATAAATAACAGAATACTTTGGAAACAGTTAGAAAAATATTGGGTCGGATTACTGGAAACTCGCATTATGTAATTCAATTTCAGAAATATGCGAATAAAATTTTTGGATATCTTTTCATTGGCTAGGCAACTAGAGAAGGTGTTATACAGAATGTCTCACAACTCGCGCCCCAGAGCGAATGAGGAAACACGAGACTGCACTCGGATGTGTAATTTCGAAGAAAAAAAAATCTAGCTTAAAAGATATTAGAGAAAAGACGTCTTAAAATTGACCAATCAGAGACCTACACCTTTAACGTGTGTTTGCCGTAATTTTACGTTACTATGGATTTATACAAATCAAATTTTCTTTAAAATGTGTGGGCAACTGTAGTTTTCGAAAAATGTCAGTGTCAAATTAATTTTGACCAGGTGAATAAAAAAAGGCAAATTCTTATCATGTATTCAGCCGCTGATTACTTAGAAATGATTATAATTTTCGGAGAATGTGGACAATAATATTTTTGTTTAACACATTTTACACAACTGCTACAACACGTTGCACTGTACGACATAAATGATGATCTCGGATGACACCTTCGCTAACCTAAATTTGTTGACAGTGAAAAATCAACTCTAAAGTGTCAAAATTACAATCAAACAAATTTTGTAACTCACCAGTAGTATTTTTAAAACCTAACAACCAGTTTTATTTTGTAATAATATCATCACACCTCAAGATATCCTTCCGGGATTGGTGTATTAAAAAGTCTTGTAACTCCGTTATGCAAGCAGCCGCAAATTATTTTCTTCTATTTGTTGGCAACCTATTGTTGTCTGCAAGTGTCAGTTTCGTCTGGGGCGCGAGTTGTGAGACAGCCTGTATAGGTGTCCAGGATTATGTGACCAAAATTTGGAGAATTATAAGACATAAGAGATGTGAAGTCGTTTAATTTAACAAAAGTTGCCTTATTAAGAGTCCATTTTAAACATACATGGGTACTACTGGTATAAGATGTAAAAGATGTAAATTTTACAAGTTTTTCTTATTTTTTGACAATAACTTCCAAGTATGAAATAATATTGGATTTTGATTTGCACTTCTTTAGGGTACATTTTATGCACTTTCAAATAATGTTGTTGAATTTTTATCACTGTTGGAATTCGAATTATGATGCTAAAATTATAATTTTTACATGATTTCAAATAGCAAAAATGCAACAAGGTTAATAAAAACAAATGAACAATGAAATTAAATCATGACTTAAGTATTATCAACTGTTCGTTTTCAAGTTTATTGCCCTATTTTTACCTTCCGTCACCCTTAGGTAAGGAAGGTATTGTCTTTGATCAAAAAATTCGGTGGTGAGTTTTTAATGAATAAGCACGTTTTAAAATCCCTAGAATACGATATTACTAATTTTACATTGATGTCTGTATGTGTGTCCGTGTGTGTGTCCGTGTGTGTGTCCGTGTGTCCGTGTGTGTGTGTGTGTGTGTGACAAATTTTTCTTCGACGATAACTCGCAAACTAAAATTCTAAAAATTATAATTTTTTCGTAATCCTCTTCTTTACAACCATATGAAGAGCTGATTAGATTTTGGTTATAATTGGTCAACCAGAAGTACCCTTATTTGAAGTTTTTAACAGTTTTTCTGGGAAAAACGCAGTTAAATATAATTTTTTGACATTTTGTGATCATTAATATGAAAGAAAATCTTACTCTCTATACAATTTGATTATAAATTTTCCTTCATATTCAATAGATATAGAGTTATAGAGAGATTAAGAGAGGTTAACTTTCAAAAATCAGTTAGCTTTGCTAAAATTATGGAAACAGCACATATATTCAAAAAAATTCTAATTAACAGATGTCAGTGTCAAGTGCAAAATCAAAGTGGAAAGTATAGGATCAGAAAGTGACTTAGTGTCCCTCGCATAAGTGACTTGCAGTTTCAATGCCGGGAGTACGAGGAAGGCCAAAGAGAAGATGGAAGGACTGTGTAGCAGAATATGTGAGAGAGGAAGAACTGTGAGAAGAAGATGCGTTGGATAGGAATGAGGAAGTGTGAAGTGCAATTTACAGAATGTACATTCGTGTTATAATAATATTGGATTTATAGAATCTTCCCAAGGGAACTTGCAATATTGAATTTGTAAAAAATAGTGTGTTCGTGTTACAATTTTACAGGATATATAGAATCTTTTCCAAGGAACTTTTGGTATCGGATTTGTACGAAATACATTGAATTGACGGAAGGTTTTGTGCTGACCACAATACATTTTTTATTCATAATTTTATTTTATTCAAATTTGAAACATTTTCCAATTTTTGTTTTAAATATTAAATTTAATTAGTTACAACAATAGAGTAACATTATTTTTAATACAATTAAGTTAACAAGTAGTAGATTGGGAAAAACAGATTTCTATTCTAGGAACTAGGATCAACGTTGAATCCCAGTGAACAAGTTTCAAAATTTCCCTAAGGTCTTCTCCACACTTGAGAACTGTATACTTTGTAGTTGTCGATTGATTACAGTTGCAACCGAATACAATTCTACATGCACGCATTTTTAGACGACTAACAAATTCATGGTTTGACTGTTTAAAGGATAACTCTGTTCATATGTTAATAAACATGTTTAGTATAATTGGTTTTGAAAATGTTGTAATAATAAATGTGCCCTAGAGGAACTAATTGAATTTGTGTGGTTTGTTATACATATTTCAGTGCGTAGGGTTTTTGCACATACGTACAGTGTGCACGATAAATTGGCTATTTACATATACAAATACAATAACCCGAAAAACGGAATTAAAAGCATGTAACATTTCATTTTAAATTCACAGTACTCTCTTTCAGATGACGCAATTTAAATTTATCTCCTTAATCCTTAATAGGCCGACTGGAGTCATTTCGGATCCCACTGCGTTATTTTTTTTAATATTTGAAAAATATCTTCATTTTATGTTAATATTTTTTTAATTTTCTACGTATTGTACACCCGAAATATTCAAATTGAATCTCTGTTTTTTAAAGAATAAACTTTGTGCTTGTGGGGAGCGCTTTTTGTTTATGCAGTTTCTTAGTCAAATGGTGTTACAAATTTATATACATATACAGGTGTCTCTTAAATAAGGGGACATGGCTTAACCACAGATTCCTGAGGCTAAAATAACATGATTTAACCAAACTTGCTTCTACTGAAAAGTATACCATTTAGCCAGAATTCTGCTTCAAAGTTCTTCGAAAAAAAATTAATTTTGCTTATAATAATCGGACGCTTTATTTGATTTGGATAAAATTTGGTATGACAGTTTATATGGTTATAAGTCATCTTTTAATGCGATACTTGTTATTATTACTGAACCACTAGTGTATGAAACTTAGGTGTTCCAACATTAATTAGACCGTAACTTTTTAATGGCTATGCCGAAAACATGAAATAATTTGTCTTCAGAAAGATACATTCAATGGTAACCTTTTCTCTCCCTGTATAATTTGTGATATTTGTTACGGTTCACACAGAAAAAAAAGTGTCTGCACTGCTAAATTTTTAAAATAAATTTAATCTAGCACTCTATCCAAATGTTAAACAACTAATTTTTTATGACAGTAACAATTGTTTTATGCGTTGGCAAAAATTTTCTTCGCAATATTTTAAAATTAGTAACATCCGTTTGTTCGGCCTAATATTTTACTACCATTCTTATAAATAAAACGTTTACATATCTCAGCTTACTCCTAAACAAGTTATGAGGATTGACAACTCGTTACTGTCGTTAAAAATTAAATGTTTGGCATTTGGACAGACTGCTAGATAAAATTTATTTTAAAAATTTAGCGGGACAGACACTCAGATTTTATTATTTTATGTGTGAACCGTAACAGATATCACAAATTTCGCAGAGAGAGAGAAAAGTTTAGTATTGAATGTATCTTTCTGGAAAAAAATAATTTCACGTAATATGCGTGGCCATTAAAAAGTTAAGGTCCATTCAATGTTGGGACACCTAAGTTTCATACACTAGTGGTTCACTAATAATAACAAGTATCACCTTAAAAGATGACTTATAACCATATAAACTGTCATACCAAATTTCATCCAAATCGAATAAAGCGTCCGATTATTATAAGCAAAATTATTTTTTTTCGGAAAACTTTGAAGCAGAATTCTGGCTAAATGGTACACTTTCCGGTAGAAGCAAGTTTGGTTAAATCGTCTTATTTTAGCCTCAGGAATCTGTGGTTAAGCCATGTCCCCCTATTTAGGAGACACCCTGTATAATTATAATATCAATATGCATTCCAAATAAATTTGCTCCAAGCTACAAAATTATTTTGTTTCTTCACTAATTTGCAAATCTTATATTAGTATTTGTGTCAATATAGCCATCATTTTGAAAATTAAAATAATAACGAAATGTCACTATATAGAAAATTGCAAGGAAAACTTTAATTTGAATTATTTATACCCGAAAGAAGAAAGTTTAAATCAAGCGTAGAAGCGAACAAAATATTTAAAGTTAAAGTCAGTGATTTCGTTTGCGGATTCAGGGTACTCCAGTTTAAAATTTCATTACCGCATCAGGGGGTATCTGTTGTTCGGGCTTGTAAACCAGATTGGATTCAACGAAAAGAAAATTACTTCAATGATTTTAATAATGTAAGGAAATACTGAAACTTTGCCTCGACGAGGCGAGGCAATTGTCGCCTTTAATATTTATTTTATGAGAAAATTCTCTCAGAAATTAAAAATATAGTTCCTATGAACATTGAATATGAAACAAAATGTCATATATTAATGACAACATGTTTAAACAGCTTATGCTTCTTACATTACAAAAGGTATTGTCCAATTGATTCACATTGTATTCATATTAAAGGGTCTATTTGTTAATTAAATGTGCATACATGTTCTCTGATATGTTTATTCATTCGTTTATTCGTGTATAAAATAGTGTTGTACTTAACACTTTTTTCTTTGTTGTAACGTTTAGTGACAAGAACAGCAAATGTTAGAATTTGCTAAATAAATATCTATTATTATTATTATTATTATTATTAATAATAATATTATTAATATTTTATTAATGTTTATGATGGTGTAACTACTTAGGTCACATGCAGTCGATGTATTTTCATGATGATGAATAATGATCACGTATCAAAATCAGACGATGATAGATTAATTAAAATAGAAACACATACTCAAAACCAGAAGGTAAAAGAGATTGGAGATCACAAATCAATTGCTGCTCTGTAAATGTTTGAAGA
Source organism: Ophonus ardosiacus (assembly GCA_943142095.1). Taxonomy (NCBI): domain Eukaryota; kingdom Metazoa; phylum Arthropoda; class Insecta; order Coleoptera; family Carabidae; genus Ophonus; species Ophonus ardosiacus. Next base: position 41,039,994 of record OW964833.1, on the reverse strand, counting down.
AGAAGAGGTTGAAATTTAATAAAAAAAATAAATAGAATGATAAAGACGAACACTAAAAACTATGCTGGAGTGGGATTCAAACACAAGATCTTTGAATTGTAAAGCAATATTGTTGCGCCTACACTATTCCCTTCAGGATTATTGTTATTATTATTCTTATCATTATTATTGTTATTAATATTATATCTATAATATTTAAAGGTTTTCATAAAGTACTGTCATATGTTATTTTATCATTTGTCGGCTCCGGTGGCTCAATGGTTAGAGCAATGCCTCTTAGTCATGAGTGCGCTCGGGGTTCTGGGTTCGAATCCCACTAAGGCATGGATGTTTGTGTATGTAAACCTACCCTGTAATTGGGATTTAATCCTGTTGGGAGTTTTTATAAAAAATAAAAAATAAAAAAATCATACTTTTTTAAAGCTAAAGGAAAAAATGTAAAAAAATAATTTATTTAAAAAACTACTATTATGAATAAAAATATATTTCGAGCAATCTTGTTTTAATTTATAAAATATACCTAACAATTCAGTTTTATTATTATTATTATTATTATTATTATTATTATTTCATGATACAACATGCATAAATATTCAGTACTATCGCAAAAAATACGTATTTTTAAAATTTGAAAACGTGTAGTACATATTAATTATATTTGAATTTACGGCATAAGTGATAACATATACTTCTGAATACAGTTTAATTGTGCCCAAGTTTCGCATAGTAAAATCATTTTTTGAGAAGAAAAAACATTATTCTAGCACATGCAGATCTATCAGGACTAGTACAAAAAATTAATAACCCATTCTTGAGATCATTTTGACTAAAAAATGTCATAAACATAAGTACTATTACCTTTGATTACGGAATTACAGTGGATAAAAGTTACATAAATAGAAGCAATTTAAAAACATAATCAAGATATATATACTTTTAAAACAAAAGGATGAACAATGAAGCAACAATACAAAATTAATCTGAAACTGACATTTTTTACCTGAGATTTTTAATTTATTGTGAAATGGGATACAGAATACAATTTATAAAGTTCACAATTCTCTGATTCGTCGATGTCAGCTTGCATTGGCTGAGCGCCAATGCAAGCTGACATATATAGGGATATATTTGGAACACTTATATGAAATAAAATAAATATTTTTAATGCTTCCATTTTTGGGGTCCCGTGGCCGCGTGCCTGAGTGTCTGGTCGCGAACCTGGGGGAACTGGGTTCGATCCCGACGGACGCCAAATATTTCCAATTTTAAATGGCACAAAAGTGACCCCTGTGGTACACTCGCCACACCAGCTATGAGTGCCCGTGTGGTGATGCCTGATAAGCGCCCACACGGTAAAATATATCGTCATCATTACCGATGTCTACATGTGTTGTAGATACTGGCACACCCAGAAATGGGTAATATGCCGTGATGATATATTTATTTTATTTATTTATTTCCATTTTTGTTCTTTTGTTTTAAAAAAATTGTTGCTATATATGTAACTAGTAAATTATTGGAATACATGAAACGAAATTATTTCTCTTCCATTTAATTTGTGTTAATTTGTCCAAACGAAATAAACCCTTGAAATCGTTGCCGTAAACAAATGGCTGTAAAAACAATAATCGTGATTATAAAGCGGAAAAAGTAACAGTAGGCTTTGTTTCACTTTCAAGACTCATTACTTGATGTTTCTACTGAAGAGAGACTCTAGACATATGGTATTCAGTTTTTCGTCTCACTTCGACTACAGAAGCCTGTACTTTGTTTTTGAATTAATGACAAGGCCTTTGGAAGCAAGATTCCTAATTGCTTTGCAGGTATTGTATGATTTCTCCGATAATTTCCGTCATTAAACAAGTCATGATTCTATACTAATCAAATCAATTACGATTCGATTATAAAAAAATTGAGCCTTCTACAACGATATTCAGAGGTTGCAAGAGCTTCGCACACAACAACTAACTATTGTTACTATAACTACAGGTTCGCTACCTAACGCAGAGAGGACAATACAACACGCACAATTATTTCTTGTGAGGTTATGTAAATTACCATTGGTGTCTCTGTGAAATTTTACGTTAATCCACTAATTTGTGATTTAATTGGAATTTAGAATTAAAAGGTTGCATTAGCTATTTAAAAAAAAACAACGTTCATTGATGAAATACCTGCCCGAAAAGAGCTTAACACCGACAAAAGTTCATAATGACATGGTAAATACTTTCGGAGTATTGTTACAGTATGAGGTTTTATTTTAAATGTCGCGGTTTTTTTGATTTGTCACAGATGGAGCTGTCATATTTTACAGGTGTTAAGTAAAAACTATGCAATAAATAGCTATGGATAAATATTCTCTTGACTAGCGCATAGAAATTGAAGGGTACAGGGGAAGAAGGTGGTTTGTCAAAAAATGTAAATTTTGTAGGCGGCAGTTTTTAAGATTTTAAGATCGTGTCATTTTTTGGATAATGCCTTCAGCTAGGTACAATTTTGATGCAGGATTCATTACTGTTTTGTAAATGAGTACGTCAAATTAGAATACTTGTCCGGCATCCTATTTCGGGGGAAATTTCGGTTTTTTAATTTGACACCAAAATAAAAAGTCGAAATTTTCACCAAAATAAGATGCCAGACAAGTTTTCTAATTTGTGGCACTCATTTAGAAAACAGTAAAGAATCTTGCATCAAAATTGTGCGTAGCTGAAGGTATTATCCAAAAAATGACACGATCTTAAAATCTTAAAACTGTCTCCTCCAAACTTTACATTTTTTGACAAACCGCTTTTTTACCCTGTACTCATCAACTTTCTTGATACATAAGAGTGGACAATCCACCTTTTTGGTTGGTACCGCATGGACATACCCGTCTTCTTCCTCTGTACGACAAATTTTCCAATGGTAATAACTTCTGACCTACCGTGTTTTTGCCCAAAAGGAATATTCCACGTAAAAGATTCGGTATTTACCTACAAGATGGCATGAAAATCCTAATTTCAAATTTTTAGTGACAAACTGCCTTTTTCCCCTGTACCCTTCAATTGTGAAAACTCACTACAAATATGGTGAAAATTTCGCGTGAACATATTACAAAATCCGCACCGGCCACAGAGAAGCACCTTCTCGTCCACCAATTGTGAATTTAATCTCAAAATTTGAACGTTTCGACCAGGTTAGTACCTAATGTTAAGAACCCAACCCGTGCTCGGTCAATCAGTTCAATCGCGGAAAATCCATGTTTGTCCATTGCAAGATGTTTGCAGATATTGTACATTTCACAAACCAGCATGTATCGCATTTTGTACAAACATCTTGGTCTACATACTTGCAAGGTCCAGCAAAAATTAAAGCCAACGAACCCAATCAACGAACGTACGGCGTTGTAAGTTCGTCGATCGGTGTTGGAAATAAAAGCGTTTGATCCTGACTTTTCAAGAAAAGCATTTCCAGCGATGAGACCCATTTCCGTCTTCAATGCTACAATAAGGAGTACTCCGCATCTGGGGCACCGAAAACCCAAGAACAATTGGCAAACAACCTCTCCATCTGCTACGAGTGACAGTTTGATGCGGTTGTTGGGCTCGCGGCATCATCGAAAACGAAGCCGATGCTACCGTGACAGTAAATGGATTGCGATACCGAAATATGTTGACTGACTTTTTCTGGCTTGAAATTGTACAACTGAATCTGTGCAATGTTAATTTTCAGCAGGATGGTGCTACATGCCACACAAGCCGTGAAACGATGACGTTATTACTTTAAAAGTTGCCTGGTCGTGTCATATCGCTTAACCGAGTCTAAAATTGGCCGCTTAGTTTAAACAATTTGACACCGCTGGCCTTTTTCCTTTAGAGTGTGAAGGATAAATATTCGATCTGTTATTGGCGAAATTGAGCAGGAACAAAAAAGTGATGGAAAATTTCCTCAAAAGAATGACCATGTGCAATCAATCGCGGCGACCATTTGTCTAATATTATGTTCCATGTTTACTCTAGAATAAAAATATAACAACTTTTTCAAAAACAAATTCTTTTTTTATTAATTTAAAATTAAACCTTTTAACACGTTCACTGCCGGTGACACATACGTTGTGTCATCTGGTATTTTGCGTGCTATGCCGATGACACAACGTCTGTGCCATCACTATATACATTCTTCTATGCTTCAGTATCTCACAGGCATTAGGAACTTAAAGTTGCGCTTTTATAGGCACCTCAGGTACACTTTATACAGGTACATAGTTGGTTTTGGGTTTTGGGCACTAAGAGTTCTACAATGGACAATCAATTGCCGGGACCATCGGTGCAAAAGAAAGTACGTTCCTGTCGTGACAAAAAGCTTATATCAGATGCAGAATTCCAGAACAAAAAATTTGGAGAAGTATTAGAAAACCAAAAGCGATAATATAATATAATCAATATGTCGGGAGTAAATTTCCAGGACTAAATGCTGACATGCCAGTAAAAGGAAAACCATGAGCTGGTATAAAAAACTCATAATACATCTCGCATCACTAATTTCTAGAGTCCCATTACCAAAAATGTAATGACAATTGTTCTGTCATATGGCATAGTAAAAATAATTGTGATATAGTTAGTTTCCACAACTAAGACCCGGCATAGCAGGCAGTAACAGGGCAGATGATAGACAGTGAACGTGTTAATGAAAAATCCTCTACTTACTAAAATGGTAAAAAAGTAGGCAGCTAAATTTAAACGTCGGAGGAAAACATTGAAGATAATACTTGCTGTGGAGTTTGCAATTGTTACCAATTAAGAAAACATCAATTTTTTTCATGATATGGCCATAGATTACCTACATATACTACCGTAACGGTAGTGTAGATATTAGGGAGTTATTGCAACTTCTAAGATGAAAGAACGTAAACGTTAACCTTATGTAAAAAACACTTTATTTTAGAAATAAAGGACTTTCAATTTCAATGTTTACCGCATTTAATTAGTGTATTCACGCTAACGTTAACGCTAAAAGCAACACAAATGAAGTTACATCCACATTTTTCACCGAAACATAACCTCAAAAGATACAGAACTTGTGACGTTATAAGCTCGCTATTCCATTGCACATAACGTGTCTTCTTATTCGTATAACGTGAACCTTATTAGTACGCATGCGCACTCGGGCTGTTACGTGACTTTAAAGTGCACGTTATTTTTGCGTTGAAGCTGCAATAACTCTCTAATCTGTGATATGGTCATCTCAGATCGGCGAAATAAAGTTCTAGAAACGACAAAGGCTGTGGGCATCTTATGAACGGGTTTAAAACATTCTGACCAGTGAGTTAGGAACGACAAATTTTCTGCGAGATGAATCTCTCTGCTTCTGAAGGTTGATCAGAAACGTGTTCGTTTTCAGACGTCGGCCGAATTCCTACTCCGCTATCTAGTGTTGCCCTCTCTGTGTTAGGGCGCATACTTTTTATTCTACCATCGTAATTTATTATAGCGAATTCCGTTTTAAAAATGCAGGAATATAACTTCACTATTCTATTATACTCGTATAAAGTACAGTGAAAGCTCTCATAAGCGGACACCGATGTTTCCAACTTTTTTGTCTCCTTATGGGAGGTGTCCGCTTATAAGAAAGCTCTATTTAGAGATATGAAAAAATTAATAAATAAAGTACAAATTTACTAGGATTTTTTTTATTGAAAAATATTCACTTGAAGAATATGTATATGTACATACTTCAAAATAGTTAAAATATATCTGAAAATAATAATAATAATAATAATAATAATAATAATAATAATAATAATAATAATAATAATAATAATAATAATATGTACGCACATAAAACTTAAGATTGAACACAAAGCAAAACAACAAATTTGAACATATCGAAAAAAGATTATTTTTAAATCTCTCATAAGCGGACACCGATGTTTCCAACTTTTTTGTCTCCTTATGGGAGGTGTCCGCTTATAAGAAAGCTCTATTTAAAGATATGAAAAAATTAATAAATAAAGTACAAATTTACTAGGATTTTTTTTATTGAAAAATATTCACTTGAAGAATATGTATATGTACATACTTCAAAATAGTTAAAATATATCTAAAAATAATAATAATAATAATAATAATAATAATAATATGTACGCACATAAAACTTAAGATTGAACACAAAGCAAAACAACAAATTTGAACATATCGAAAAAAGATTATTTTTAAAAAAATCTGATATTTTTAACTGCTTCAACTTTCTACATTTTTCTTGTCGAAAATTATATTGATAATGCGACTCAATATATTTTAGAGTTTCAAACGCAATAAAATCTTCTTTTGAAAACTTTTTTAGGTTTTCAACAACATTCAAGGCATCGGCATAGGAATTTATAGGACCAGTATCTTATTCTTCTTTTTCTTCATCATCACTTTCTTCATGTAACAATCTTTCATCTAAATTAATGAAGTCATAATCTTTACTTTTAGACTAGTCAATTTCATTAAAGTTCCTTCAAAACTCTGCCAGGACAGAACATCTTCTGCGTCATATTCTGTGTTCACTCCTTGATTTTCAGATTTTTTAAAACCTTTTAGCAAGGTCTGTTTATATCCGGTTTCGGAGTTTCGCGTCCGCTCATGAGAGCGTTTCGGGCCTGTCGGGAAAAACTGTGTTGTCCGTGTCCGTCCGATAGAGAGTGCGGTTATGAGAGCGTGTTTTATATAGGAATTGATACACAAAAATATGGTTCCAGAAAAACTGTCCTGTTATGAGAGATGTCCGCTTATGGGAGCTGTCCGCAAAGGGAACTTTCACTGTATTCAGTAGAGAACCTATAGAAGCAGTCTGAGCATATTGACACTCTTGTAGGAATCTATATATTTTCGAGAAATATTAAGTCTGACAAGGGTTTACTTTTAAACTTCATTTTATTCTACTTGATGTTACATGTACCGGCGGCTATGTGAAAACACTTGGTTCGTGCCTAAACCAACGTCATACGAAGCATCCTCTGTTCGACACGTTCTGCTCTTTCCGTGTCTGCTAGAATGCTGTTAACACGTCCGCCGATCTGTGAGACCATTGTTGCACTTTAGCCTTGGGTAGTACATACTTGCCATTCCTGAACTAGAGTCTTCGACATAGAAAGCGTAATTAATTCATTATCATTTTATTAGCTTCATACGAAATTATTATGTTTATTAGGTTAATACGAAATAGTTTCTATTAGATGATCATGTTATTGGTGAATTTGTTTTTCTGAAAAAAATGTGTAAGTCACTACATACCGGATGTCTAGTTGAAATCTGTTGGAATATAATGTTAATTTTATTGTAGTTACCTATTAATTTTAAACAAAAATGTTTCAACTAAAGATTGTAGATAATAAAATTCTACATCTATATCACTGATCAGATTTTATTTTGTACGCTTCGTAAACTAAAAAACCGAATAAGAATTTTTATAAATATTGCTCATTTGTAGTGATAGCCATAAAATTGCCACAAAATTATAAATAAATAAATAATGTTTGAAATATCAGAATAATACCATTGATTTATTTGCATCTTTTCTTCTAGATAAAAATGTTTTGTTCATAAACCAAAAAACAATAAATAATAATCACGAAATCTCTTTTTAAATCACAATTAAAATAAAAGTATCTAACATAATAAACTATTTTTTCTGACAACAAGCGGTATGGATTAATTTGTAATCTTATATCAATTACATATGGCGATTACTATAAATTATCAATATTTATAAAATTCAGGTTTGCAGATTATAAAACGTCAAAATAAAATCTGATTAGTGACTTAGGTGCAGAATTTTATTATCTACAACCTTTATCTGAAACATTTTAATTTTGAAATTAATAGGTAGGTAACAACAGTAAAATAAAAATTAGCATTATATTCCCTGTATTACAGATTACAATTAGACACCCAGAATACAAAATGTCCAGGATAATGTTTTCAACATGAGAATCCTGTGGCGTAGCCAAGAAGGGTGGGGGGAGATGTATCTCGAGAACTGTAAGAGATACAAAGTCGTAAATGTAAATATTCAGTTTTTTTTATTTCTGCAAGTAACTTCCAAGTACGAAATAATACTGTATTTTTGTTTTAACTTCTTTAGAACATTTTTATGCGCTTTCGAATGGTTATGCTGATTTTTTTAATCGCTGTTAGATTTCAACTTATGACATCAAAGTTATAATTTTTTTTATATTATTTTTTGTTTGCCGACGATGTATAATTTATTCATACTGATTTGTTTCAAACGGCAAAAATGCAACAATTATTAAATTTAGAAGGTAAATTTAATGGTTATGACAAAAATATACAAGTTCAAACCAAAATCCAATGTTATATTATACTTGGAAGTTATTTGTAAAAATTATATTTACGCCTATATGTATCTAGTTACCTATGCAGTAGTAGGATTACCTAGATTGTATGATTGCTATTTTCGGTTTGGTGACATTCTTTGGAGTGATATACCGTAGGAATATTGTAATTCTTGAGATCCTAATACAGGACACGTTATCTGGAACTTCTCTATATTCCCGTAACTTATGTATGTAGATATTGTATCTTAATTACATTTTTTTTTTTTTTTGTACAGTGCGACAGAATACAAAATTAGGATAAACTATTTGTTTCCGCTAAAGATTCTAACTTTTAACTAACAACAACAAGCGATAAGACATGTGGACTGTGAAATAGGTATTAAATTAAACAGTCATTTTTACAACAGCATTCACTTTTGTACTATTTGAAAGTAATTGAAAAAAAATGATGTCATGTTTTTGTCATAAATTTGTTCAATTATAACGGATGCACTATATTTAACGTATCTTTGAAATGCGTGCCACTGAAAAGAACTAATGACAAATAATAGTTCTCGACAAATAAAAGCTGGTTAAAAACATCGCAACAATATTTAAAAGAATAAAATTTATGATTTCATTTTAGGTGCTGACTGCTTTTTATAATCACTTACATTTTCTTTTTATTTTATGAAAACAAACAGTTCATAAAATCACTAGCTATACAGGGTGTTAAAAATAAGTGTCCCAAATTATGGGGGCATATAGTACTGACCAAAATGAGTAAAAAAAGTTTAATCAACATGGGTCCGATCTTCAAATGTTTTCGAGATAAAAGGCAATGAAAAATGAGTTTTTCCGGTGTTTATCTCTGCTATCTCGAAAACTGTAAGAGTTACGACTTTGATTAAATGAGACATTTTGTTTACCTTTCAGAGATGTGTTTTTGTTTTTCACAAAAAATCGAAAAATTGTACTGACAAAAGTTGTGGTGCCCTTGGCCAATATTTAGTTTTCAAATAACTTCGTAACTATTAGAAAGTGAAAAAAATGTTTCATATAATATGTTATTGTTTTTTATAGTCTATTTCCCGGCATAGACAAAATTTTGTTCGACTACTATCTCAGTCTGTTTTTCTTCGATTCTAATACAAAATTGCCTCTTTCTCGAAAACAGTTGAAGATCGGACCCATGTTGATTAAACTTTTTTTACTCATTATGGTCAGTATTATATGCCCTCATAATTTAAGACACTTATTTTTTAACACCCTGTATATGCCACTCTGAAATATGCTGTAATTTTTTTTCATTATTTATTATTACACGCTTCTTTATACATTATGTATATAAGCGGTGTTATGATCGGGATTAGACAGTTTTCCTTAAAATTATGTATATCGTTGCATTTTGTTTTCGATGCTAATGAACATGAAATAATGAAAGACACACACGACAGCCATGCCTTGCCCGGGATTTAAACCCGGAACCCTTGGAGCGTGAAGCGATAACGCTACCGCTACTCCACATGGGTAAATTGCAAATTTTATTTTGCGTTGATTTTAACCTAACATAGTATTTTTTTAGTTTTAATAAGTTTTGTATTTACAACTATCTTCTAAAATTAATAGCTAACTACAGTGACATAAAAAAAAAACGTTGTACCTGTTCCCTATACGGGTATAACAGATTTCAAGTAGATATCCGGTAGATCGAGTTATTTACCTTATTTTTTTTAAGAACCTCTCGACAGGATTAAATCTCAATTACAGCGTGGGTTCACGTACACAAACATCCATGCCTTAGTGGGATTCAAATCCAGAACCCCGAACGCACTCATGACTAAAAGGCGTTACTCTCACCATTGAGTCACCGGAGCCGACAAACAATAAATAATAATAATAATAATAACCTTTATTATTCAACAGGATGATTGAATCCCCATTACAGAATAATATTACAAAAAATCAAATATAATACTAATAACAGATACATGATTAGAAAATTATACTATACTATTTAAATTAATTTTAAATTTATTAAGTGTAACAAAAAAATCAGTATCCGAACTAACATTATTACATTTACGGCACATAGTGTTAATTGGAGAATTATAATAGTAATTTGTGCGCGAAAAATTATAGACAAAAATAGGATTACAACGAGTGTTACAATTATTTACATAAAATTTCAAGGCATTGACTAAGTCAATATCATTGATTAAATTATTAATTATTTTATAAACAAATAATATTTGATGTTTTGTTCGTCTGTTTGCAAGCGTATCAAAATAAACAATAAATGTCAGTCATGTGTTGGTTAAGTGTCAAAACAATGAAAAACAATATTAATAGTAAATGTAATTAGATATAATTATAAATGAAATGATGACACATTGTTCTACAAATTTTGTTCAAATCCCACTAATTTGGTTTCACGTATCATTTTAACATAGACATTATGTCAAAAACTAAAACTGTTTGCATTATGAAAATGATAAATTATTTCATATTGTGGTATTTTACGGCGAAACGGAACAATTTCACTACAGTCAAGCATACTTTAACGTTTAACACCGAACAATTTAGCATATTTGACATCTAAAACTGAGTTGCAAGTTACTTGTAGCATCTATTTATTTATGTCTTTCCGTTTCAGCAACTTAATAAAACTTCGTACAGTTTATCTCATTTCAACGGACTAATTAACCAGAAGGGATTCCTTTAAATTGAGATTATCAATAAATGCAAATTTTCTAAAATATCCTTTAAGTGAAGATAAAATCCTAACCAAAATAGATTCAGTTCCAATTTAAACGAAAAAGGATTAAGATTATAAATATCTTTTAATTAACAGATTATGGGCAGCTGCGGTTTTATATTTACGAGGTTATCAATTCAGATTTAACATTGGTATTAATAAAAAATATTTCCAAGTTCAAGCCAGTTTTATATTATGCTTTTTCTGGCTAATATCAAGTTCCTAAAATCGAACTAATTTTAGTCAGAAACAAAGTTTAATGTAAAACTAGATTTAACACATATATTTCATACTAGCAACTTTTTCTTACTTTTTTCAAATTAGATCTGATACTAGTTTTCATCCAAGTTTTATACTTATGTCATGCAATGTGAGAGTAGTTGATAATTGTTTTCTTGTATCAACTCAACTGATTAGTTAGCCATATTAACTTGGATGAAAACTAGTATGCTTTCTAGTTCTAGCCAATAAAATATTTATAAAACTATCGAATTTAGACAAAAAAGTTGAAAATTTGAAACAGCCTTAAATCAAAATCCACTACCTACAACCTATTACAGCGAATGAAAGGTAACAACCAATGTTGATTTCATAGACAATGTCCAAGGTAACGTGTGATGCAGTACAATCTGAAAAGAAATCCGAGAGCGGCTAAATTAGATAAAAATTACCCCCTTTCGGAGTATATTTTAGTAATGTTTTCGATTTTTCGAGTATGTGCATAAATGGGTCACTAGATATATGGACCCAAGCTCATATTAGTTAGGCCGATTAACATTTTCAACAAACAAATTATTAAACTTACGGAAATGATAAATTTCTACAAATTCCACTAGTTTAAAATATAGATTTTACACTTACAAAATCTGAATATATTATTTAAGTATTCCTCCATTTAATATTAGGTTACATCGCCTTTATTAGTAATATCAGCTTTAATTCTAGTTTATAGTAGGCATTGTATCTCTAAGTCCCGCACATTTTCCTGTGTGTGTTGTGGCAATGTCTTGCAAGGAGATTTTATTGTACGCACTGGCTTTTTACGACGTTGCTTTTTATTTTGCCAAAAAAGTAAAGGGTCTCGGTAGAAGCTAAATCTGGACTAGAAGATGACCCTTCAAATATCGGTCGAATTATTATCACCAGTCACTTATCCCACAATTTTTCTTAAAGTTTCAAGTTTTCATTTTAAATAGCCGAAACAACATTTTGTAGAAATTTCTAACCATTTGTGTAGATTTTATAATTTGTTGAAAATGTCAACTGGCCGAATTATTATGAATTTGGGCTCGTATACTAAAACTAATCGTACCATCTTTCAGTATCTGAAAATATTTTGTAAGTACATAACAATGAATCTATTAGAACGTTGTAAAATTTTCAATAAAGGAAAAAACAGGCCGTAGGTTCCAATAATTATGACTAGCAGTCATAATTGTCTTTATTTAAAAAACTAGGGCGTTTCGGACAATTATTTGTCCATCTTCAGCAGTTAATATTGTATAAAATTTCTTTAATATTAGTACACATTTTTGTGAATGCCCAAATCTTGTCCAGAATTATAACAAAAAGTCTTTGATAGTTGAAAAAGACATGTTGCTACTAGAGCTGGTAGTGCCAAAATGTAAATATGCTCGAGGTACAGTTGCTCAATTCAGTAATGAGCGTTCATTGTTAAAGCAAGCATAACATCTTGAATAAGAATTTTACAGGTCAACTATGGTTCTCTGAAACCCCAATAAAACTTTTCCCCTTTTAAATAGTTACAAGCAATTTTCAACTTTCATAGACATATAATGTACTTGGAGAAGAAACTATATTTGCGTGAAAAGTAAAAATATTCACAGTAGCAAAGATTAGGATTAACACAGAGGATTTAAAAGTCATTTGTTCAAATGAAATCTGGACGAGGTATACCTATATCATTTACTTTTGTTCTTTCTCACCCTTCGTAATAATTTTAAGTATTTTAAAGTTTTTTGTAACATTGTTCATGTTTCGCATCCACAAAACTATTTACCTAGATCTAGTGAACTATACCTAAATTTTTTTTGCAAAAACATCACTAAAATAGCTTTCTGATGGATGGAGTAACATAACCTATTATAATCTGCGGGAAAAATGAAACGAACTAATTTGATTGATGAGTTAGACAAATAAACAAATTTATATAAAATGGAATAAAAATAATGATTTAATGGAATTCGAATGCCTATTTCACAAATTTACTGTATGGGCTATAAAATGAAAATAGTTCTATAATGAATTATTGAAGCGAAATCATGTTATACAGAAGAGCGCATTTTCTAAATGCAGTTTAAATAATTATCAAAATGCAGTGTTACTGAACTCACATGTCAATAATATGAATCAATATTTCATTTGAATCGCCATTATTTGGAGCCTTGATTACAGTTGTGAATCGTTATGCATAACGGTGAATTTCCCTCTTTCAGCAGATTTGTATTTACGGACCAGCTATTATTTCCTAATAATGATATATAATAATGAGAGCATTCTGAACAAATTTTCATGCAGAAAAAATACGATAATTACTCAATTACATATTTTCAGTATAAAACTTATTGAAACATCACATAATCTTTTTGGCGAATGGTTCGTGTGGAAATTTCAATTCTACGAAAATCTACCACTTGACAAAGGCAACAATAATTGATGAAGTGCAGTCATACAAAAAAGTCTCCGTTTGACAATAATTTCAGTCTATTTTAGGAAAAATAGCTGTCTAAAACCCAATATATTTAATATTTTTTAATCTAAAATGAAAAGCATTACGGTATATATATATATATATATATATATATATATATATATATATATATATATAATAAACAAATAATGTAGTTATTTTATTTATTTTATGGGGTAAACATTGAAAGTATTCATAATTTCATAACAAAAAAGTCTCCGTACGATAACCAAAACATTTAAATAATACATTTCCATAAGTAACTGAGCGACGAGCCATTAAATATACCAAATTTTTGGTCGCCGATGGCGTTATATTCTGCTATTCTTCTTGAAATTTATTGTTAAATTCTTTTTTGGATTATTTCTTATTTCTTTCAAGAATTTTCATCAATTTCTGAATCTGGTTAAAGTCCGGATATTGTGGTGGATGAGGATGATTAAGTTTATTTTCGGTATTATGCCATAGCAATTGTCTTATAGAAGATGCTAATTATTTATCGAACAATTCGACAAATAATTGACAAGTGTAAGAGAATTGCTATTGTATAATATTAAAAATAAGCTTACTCGTCCCCCGCAGTCTCCGGACTTTAACCAGATTAGGAAGTGCAGAAAATTCTTGAAAGAAACAAGAATATGGATAGAAAAAAATATAACAAATTACAAGAAGAATGGCAGACTACTGCCATCGGTGACTAAAAATTTGGTACATTCAATGGCTCGTCAGTCAGTTATTAGTGGAAAAACCAAAGGAAATCCTTTAAAATATTAAATTTCTTTATAAAACATAAATAAATGGTTTATTATTTAAATGTTTTGGATATCGCACGGAGACTTTTTTGTCATGAAATTATGAATACTTTCAATGTTTACCCCATAAAAGAAATAAAATAACTATATTATTTGTTTATTTTTTTACATATATAATAACGTAACATAATGCTTTTCATTTTGAATTAAAAATATATTAAATATTTTTGGTTTTAGACATCTATTTTTCCAAAAGTAAATTGAAATAGGGGAATTTTTATTTGACTTCTAAGTACTAAATTTTAAAAGATATTGTTCTTTATAGAGCCTCAAATACCACGAAATATCCATTAGATAATTTACAATTAAAAATTGAAATTTGTGTAATATTTTGAAAAAGTCACGTGATCGGAAACAGAATGTGACGCCAGAGTACATACAGTTTAACATGTGACAAACTATTGCCTGCTTTTATTTATATAAATAACTTAAACTGTTTTCCTATTGGCTACGAATAACGTGTTGTATGTATTCCGACGTCACAGGAGTGGGGGAGGGGGGGTTGTTTCTCATGACTATTTCTGGCGCCAAACCTTTCATTTAATTATTTACGAAAATAACAATAAATTATTATTTTTTTTCTTATTACTTACTGCGATAAATGCTGCATAAACTTTCATTCAAAATACTTTTTAGAAAATGTGAAACCGGTTAAAACTAAAACTAAAAATCTGTATCTTTAGTAAAAAGCAGAGAAATTATGAAGTTAATGAAAGTACACTTTTTTCTTTCAAGATTTTCGTACCATTATATTATTTACGAGGAAAATTTATTTCTTTAAAAGAGATAATAATTTTAAAAAGAATTTAGTGTAGGATAAAAAATATTTTTGTATATTATACGACCACTTAACTCGACACAATTTTGTGCACTTAGTTTATTACTTTTTATTTACTTTTATTATTTCATAAATTTGATGAACATGATATAAAATTTTTAATATATATAATTTGTTTTAAGAAAAAAATAAAATGACAATATTTACCGAGTAAAATGGCACATGTATACGTAGGCATTCATCATGAGAAAACAGATTAAATATTGTGATGTGTAAGGGTAATGATAAAAAATTAAATATTATTCTTAACCTTTAGGTAAAAATAAAAACTTATTTCGAGAACAATGTTTTCATCTTCAGTAGTAAATTTTACGCGAAACCGTATTAAGAGGATAAAGAGAAATTAGGATTACTCAACATGTACGTAGTGATAACAAATAAACTAATTCCTGTATGTACCTGTAACATGACGGAATAATTTTGAATGCAACCGTCTTTTTAACTGATTTACTAATGGCCGTTTGCACCTATGTAATCTTAAGTTCTCCTTTGCTAAGTTTTACTTAAAGTAACGGTTCACCTTAAATTTTATTCTGTTGCACATGTAAATTTTAAATTCTACGTAGCTAAGAATAAGATTTGGTTAAAAATGCAATGTTTTTGATTTAGGTATTACAGGAAGGCAGTTAGTTTGACATTTCATTGGAATTTTTTTAACAGTTTATTATTCAAAACTTGCAAAGTTTATTATTATTATTATTATTATTAGTATTAATGTTTGTTTTATTAATGAATAATTTCAATAAGAATAAAAATTACAAATAAATGTGAGCAGGCGGTTTCTAGAAATATGTAATAAAATTTGTGCACTTTGGTAGGTGTACGCTAGCGCAAAGTACTCATAATTGGAGAATCTGACATACGTTTAATATTTGGATTCTCCTTTAAAGAAATTATACTGATCTTGCTTGCGATAAACTAGAGTTATAAAACTTCAATTAAAATTAAAATTAATCTTCATAGAAATCAATCACATCCATTGTCAAAGTTGATCTTAAAGGTTAAGTGCACTTTAAGCCACAGAAATCTGAGGCTTAAAATAAATGCACCTTAAGTATAACTTAGCAAACGGTGGAATACATTTTTAAAATTTAAGTTTTACTTAATGCTAAGTTATAGTTAAGTAGATGCGGTGCAAACGGCGATAAGTTGTTTTTCTACATGTTTGTCAAGAAATCAATAAAATTCAATATATCTATCTCCTGTTACAATTCTGCTATATTCCTAAATCTGATTTTTATTCAAATCTTGATTTTATGAGCATATGTTACGGGTAGCCGTTTAGATATGCATTTCACAATAACTTTTCTATAGAAAATATGTGCTAGTATGATATATATTTCAAAATCTAAATTTTAAAAGCGAAATACAAAATTGTGCTTCTAAATATAAATCTACAGCTTCCAAACAAAATTTACTTTCGTTGATCTGACCTATAAATCCTTACCAGGGTTGCCACTGACTATGTAAACTTACTCCTACGACGAAAAATTTTATATTGATTTTGTGTTTGCAAAATATAAGGAAGGATTTTTTTTGCAAAATACACACAGTATGTTCAGCTTGAAATTTTATCGCATGAATAATATTGAAGATATTAAGGGTGTAATTTCACATGTATTTGAGTAAAAAAATAAGCATAAATATGAACAATATCGTATGTATAGAAGTATAAATGAAGTATGGCTTATAGCAATGAATAATAACGAAATACATACAAGACAGAAAACGTTGTACTTTGCATACGACCCAAAAGTTCATTAAAAGCAAGAAGTCGATAAAAAAAATAGATCGTTATATAGGAAGGTTCGTTATATCCGAATACGTTATGTGCAGGAAAAACATTGTACTTATGTTCGCTTCTTTCTTACCTTTACAAGTTCGTTATAAGCAAGAGTTCGTTATAAGCAGTTTCGTTATAAGTGAACACCACTATTAGGGTTGGCAATATCGGTTTTCCAAATACTGGGATACCGGACGAAAATTTTACGGTATTGTCTAGCGGTAATAGGGAGTTATTGCAACTTCTAAGATGAAAAAACGTAAACGTTAACCTTATGTAGAAAACACTTTATTTTAGAAATAAAGGACTTTCAATTTCAATGTTTACCGCATATAATTAGTGTATTCACGATAACGTTAACGCTAAAAGCAACACAAACGAGGTTACATCCACATTTTTCACCGAAACATAACCTCAAAAGATACAGAACGTGTGACGCTAAACGCTCGCTATTCCATTACTCATAACGTGTCTCCTTATTCATATAATGTGAACCTTATTAGTACGCATGCGCACTCCGGCTGTCACGTGACTTTAAAGTGCACGTTATTTTTGCGTTGAAGCTGCAATAACTCTCTATTTATTTAATAATAGCGGTATTTTCGGTATTTTAATAGAAAAAGGACATATATTTTTTTCAATATCTGTAACTTTTTAATTTGTCGTATTTTTTTTATACTTATTTTTTCTAAAAATTAATATATCAAAAACTACCGCTTTTATCAAGTTTCAACAAAAGTAGATACATTTTTTTGTGTATTTTTGCATTATGAGTAATATTTTATAAGTAAAACTGAAACAATATTAATAGATAAACAAATAACGATGAAACATATTCATGGCTTCCCCATATGAGACGCCTCTCGTTCTGATACAGAAACAAAAGATAGTATAAATATGCATCTAAATTCTCATACCAATTAAAAAAAAAAATAGCGTATTTATTAGCAGAGTTATTAATAAAAATGGTTTGTTGAGGTGCACTTTTAAACAGCTATAATCTCTGTAACGAAAAGTTTGCGAACATACCTTCATATAACATTATTTACTCAGAATCACTCCCCCAATACATGGTTTTATTTTGGCACAATTTTTATGTATCATCCTGTATAATCACAACTTATTACCCATTTCTGGGTGTACCAATCTGTTTATATTCACAGATTTTGATAACAACTTATCTGTACCGTTAAATTCCTTTCCAAGGCATTACCTCACGTGCTATTTGAAAATTGAAAATAATTTTATGTTTAAAAGTTGACGTCTGCCGCAATCAAATCCGGGCCGTCCCCGTCCGAATCACAGCCGATCATCTAACTCACACAAAATAACATCAAATAAGTGAATTATAAACAAATATAACAATTTACTCATTTTTATTTGTTTCAAATAACAAAAATGCATTAAAAATATTAAATTTTGTTCAAAAGTTTATTTGAAATATTTATATAATTAAATTAGATCCCTTCTGTACAAGACTAGTACCACTGATTAAAATTACGTGAAAAGGATATTATCACTTTCTTTTGAACAATTTCCATTAAAAATTCCATCACAAATTGGTTGGAGACTAAGGATACTGATTTATATAAAGCAGTAATTGACAAACTCCTGCCAAGCTTAGATAAATTACATAACTTTTGCGGAGACCACGTTAAAAATGATGTTGAAAGGATAACGTCTTAATGGCTGTCTCTTACTTTAAAAGTGAAAAATTTTACTCATCAGGATGTAATGTTGCGAACAAGTGGAGTAACCGAGATTTTGATTTTTTTAAATTTCTTCCCAAATATTAATGAGCTGTTTTTTGGCGATACACTGGTTCAAAACCGGTTTGAACCGAAACGTCATCAATTTTGAACCAGTTGCATAAATTCGTACTACGCTAAAATGAAATGTTTTGAACCACGGACATCCCGAGCATTTGTCATTTTAAGTTTCTAACCTTAAAAATTAAAATGAAATGCAGTAATAGTAATATCAGAGTAAGTATGCTTTATTTTTATTTTATTTATATTTAACGGCAAATGATTTTTCATTTTAACATTTACTAGTTTATTCGGTTTATTATTATTCATTTTAGTACTTAAATAATATTAACCTAAAAACAGATTGTTTTGAATCGGCTGACAAAACGGTTAGAACCCGTTTCAAACACTTGCGTCAGTGACGTCACAGTTTCAACGCTAACATATAATGGTTTGAACCAGGTTAAACCGTTTTTGAACCAGTGTATCGCCAAAAAACAGCTTAGGTCTCTCGCAAAATAAATTTGGAATTAGATATGACTGATTAAAATGCTAAAAGGATGATCTCTGAAAGATAAATAAAAATTCTCATTTAATCGAAGTCGTAACTCTTATACAGCCCATTCACAAAAAAGTTTAAGCTATTCTTCATTTTTGGATTAGTGAATTCTATTCTATTCCGGTATTTAAAATTTAATTTTCATGATATTGTCAATAAAGGTAGATTCTAGGAATAGATTAGACTATATTTTAAGTTATAAACTGTCAAAATTAGAGTAGAATTCGCTAATCCAAAAATGAGGATTAGCTTAAACCTTTTTGGGAATCGGGCTGATAGTTTTCAAGAGAGATGAATCCCGTAAAAATACATTTTTCACTGCCTTATATTTCGGAAACTATTGAAGATCGGACTCATGTTAATTAAACTTTTTTGCTCATTTTAGTCAATACTTTACGCTCTCAAAATTTGTACCCTTTTTTAACTTCCTGCATAAGTTAACAGTTAACACATACCATCAATAAATGAATTTATTTGAGATTTACATTAATCCAGTCGAAAGTTACTGGAATACTTATAGAAAACTTTAGTACTTATTATCAATACTGAATATTCATATATTTTAATAAATCTTACTTTAAAAGTGAAAAATTTTGCTCATCAGAATGTAATGTTGTGTGGAGTAACCGAGATTTTAATTTTTTTTTAATTTCTTCCCAAATATTTATAGTCTTGCAAAATAATTTTGGAATTAGAAATGACTGACTAAAATGCTAAAAAGATTATCTCTGAAAGGTAAATAAAAATTCTCATTTGGGAGTCGTAACTCTTATAGTTTTCAAGAGTGGTGAATCCTAGAGATGCATTCGGGCCGGGCCGAGCCGGGCTTTGAGGTTTGGATCGACTCGGCCCGAAATTAAAAATTACCGGCCCGACTCGAAGATCGACTCGACAAAAAAAATAGCTAGCCCTACTCGAAAATTAACTCGAAATCGAGCCGGGCTTCGGGTCGGGCCGAGCCAAAGCTCGAAATTGGGTGCATCCGGCATTCCTAATGTTGATTTTTATGTTAAGGCGAAATGTTTAACTTTTTTCAACATTAGTTAACATAAGTAGTTAAAAAAGAGACCCTTCTAGTGTAAGTTTGTTATAAAAATTATATACCTACGAGTATTTAACACTTTGTTTACCAAAGAATTTAAACAACAAATCTTACATAAAAAAATGTAATTTAAATTTACATAAGGATTTTTTATCTAACTTTGTTTCTGCTCAAAAATATGACAAGAAATCATTATGGTAGGAACAAAAATCACTTTTATTTAAGTATACGAGTAATAACAATAACAATAGCAACATCACAATATAATTATTATGCTTTAATGAATAACCTTGAATTCTTGAAGTAAAATTATACATTTTTATTTATTAATATGTGAAGTATGTTGTTATTAAATCGTTTGATCGGGCCGGTTCGAAAAGCTCGAATTTTCGGGCCGGGCCAAAATCAAAAGTCCGACTTGCCTCGATTTTTGAAAATGATTAGCCCGATTCGGCCCGTTAAAAAATATCTTCGGCCCGGCTCGAGGATCGACTCGAAATCGAGGCGGGCTTCGGGCCGGGCCGAGCCAAAGCTCGAAATCGAGTGCATCTCTAGTGAATCCCGTGTAAACACATTTTTCACTGCCTTATATTTCGGAAACTATTGAAGATCGAACCAATGTTGATTTTTTTTTACTTATTTTAGTCAGTACTGTTTGCCCTTTTTTAACACCCTGCATAAGTTAACACATACCATCAATAAATGAATTTATTTGAGATTTACATTAATCCAGTCGAAAGTTAGTGGAATACTTATAGAAAACTTTAGTACTTATTCTCAATACTAAATATTCATATATTTTAATAAATTGCGTTAAAATACAGACAACGGAACAAACTTTCTCCTATCGCATTTTCTGCGTGGAATGGACTTCACTTTCCATTAGTATTTAAGTGTAGCTCACGCAGCTCAGCTCTTTTTAAGAATTGTCTTCCTGATCTCATTACCACTTTATTGAGCTTGAGATACTAAGCTGTATCTTAACACAACAAAAGTATTCCTTGTTTATGTCCAAAGCCGGATATGACTAATGAAAATATACTGAATTTTCTTTGAACCTCTTGAGATTCAAATACAAATACACTCAACAAGCTTTATTAATAGCTAAAAAGGTAAACACGATGAAAACCAGTGTTGGATTTGCGAATATACGGACTCACGAGAATTCAAGTTAATTGGTGTCTCACAGTCGATCAATTAAATGTAAACTGTAATCAAAATTATTCACTTTAAAATTAATATTTTTGATATATTTTTTTAAGTATATCGAACTTCGTTTTTATTTGAATACTAACAGGATAAATTACAAATATTAGTGAAAAATCGGCTAACGCCGGGATTTGATCCCGGGACCACCACATCTCGAGTTTAGTGTTTTTTAGTGTTTCTATTATATTTAAAATTATTTACATTTGTCTATAAATTGGTGTTGAAGATAAAATTAACGAGATTGATATAATATAAACAGAGATATTATTTCATTATATGTAATTATACGATTTTCCTCGCAAAAATTAAATATTAAGTATTTAAATACAGTGCAACCTCGTTAATCAGGACTAATAAAAATACACCCAATCCGGAATAACGAAATATCCGGATTACCGCGATTTTTCTTGTATTGTTAAAAAAATTAGTTAAGTGAGCAGTTTGTAATGCTTTATTTAATTACATACATAAATCCTAGCCCAGAATCACAGTTGGAAATAAAAAGAAAAAAAGTATATAACCATGTGGCACAATTAGAAAATTATCAATTACTCTTGAATATGTTTTTTTTTTTTTGTTTTTTTTTTTTGTCCGAAATGGTAGAAGTACCCACTCCATATCGTGCCGCTAATTGTTTATTCGACACTCCATTTTTTAATTGTTCAAGAATATCATTTTTTGTTTGTAAAGACAACGTAATGTGTTTTCGCGGACCCATAGTGCAATAATCAGGAACACTTCGACTACTAATAGTACGTGTGTAGGGTGGTCTGCTGCAGCCAACTGCCTATCAGGTGATGTTTGGTGACGTTTCAAACGAATTTACAACGTAGGTACGCATCCGTATTACCGAAACTGTCCGGAATCCGGACTACAGAGTACATAGTACAAGTAAACAGGACTCCGAACTACCGAAGAATCCGAATTACAAAGATCCAGTTTATTGAGGCTGTACTGTAGTATTTTTGATTACTACTAAACTTACAAAAAGTATTTAACTTATTACGAGTATTCGTTTTAAATGGACCACCATTACAATCTCAACAACTATAGGAGCTACAAAAATGTTTAAATAGACAAACAAAAAAAAATCTGTTTTACAAGAATAATGAAATGAATAGAAAAAGATCGACCAATGATTTTCATATTACAGACCCTTTATTAAAATTTAACTTGAAATACCGTGGGTATTTTTTAACGTGAAAAATTGTGTTTGTCATATGCACGGTTACGACTTGACATTTGATTGACAGCAATGTATTTGCCTCTTTCATTTAAAATGAAACATAGGAACAAATTTGACATGAGGTCATTAGATGTTAATTTTGTTTAAATAATTATACCTGCTTTCTAAATAAAATTTAGTTGTAGAAAAAATATTGTGTATACCTTGTGCCCGAGTAATTTTCTGACTTGTCTAAATTTCTTACAATATTTAAATATAATACTTCTATCAAATTCGTTCTCTATGTTTCATATTAAATGGGACAGGCAAATACATTGCTGTCAATCAAATGTCAAGTCGTAACCATAGATATGATAAACCCAATGTTTCTCGTTAAAAAATACTCACGGTATATACTTAAATTCAGTAGTGCAGTTACACGTGTAAAAATTTTTTGTTAAAACGTTTTCATTTTATATCCTTTGACTACAAAAATTTTACATTATCTCTTATTTATTTATTTTATTATTATTGACTTGTCATCTTTCTAAATGTTATTTCTTTTTGTTTTTATAAAGTATGACGATACTCTGTGATAATTTTATTCAAATTTGTTCCTCATGGATGGTTGCCACAAAACCTTATGTAATTAGACATTTCTTGCCCCGAAGAAGACTAACGTTTTAGACGAAACGTTGGCTTGAAATAAATAATTTCACTGCAGACTGCTTGTCCGATTATTTTTCCTTCGGGAACCCTCATCCATTCCTCAGTCGATTATCGCTCAAGTTCATCTTAAAATATATATATTTAATAATATATAATTCATTAATATAATATTTTCATATCCTAAAATAACGATTTTTTTCAGAAAAATGCATATAAAAAATGATGTTTTGTATTAATTTTATTTAAATGTGACTATAATAAAGTTCCATAAATAGAAAAATGAATGCATGTTACTTATTTTAAACAGAATTAGAATGCCTTGAAAAAAATAATTGCATAGTAAATTGATCATACTTTTTTTATTAAATGTCAACACACAAAATATTCACTTACCTCTTTTGAACTGGTTTTCATAAATTATTTATAAACGTGAATCCTACTTTATGGACAATAAACCCCGTACCTATTCTTCTAAAACTATTCGATTTTTATAATAGAGACACGTTCCTCATAATATTGTTGAAGTAAGTAAACATTTACCATAATATCGTATCTAAAGGCTATTGCTACGAATGAATAAAATTTTCGTAAGTTTTTTTTTAAAAACTGCGAAGACACTTAAAACATATTAAATTTTTTTAAATAATTTTGTGTGCAACTTTAAATTCTGAGAAACTCTAAAGCCGTAAAATGAATAAGAGAGCAGGAAATTGCTTAAAATTAATGTTACATGTTAAATCCCAGTGGCGTGCGGACTATATGTGCACCCTGCGAATAATTTCAAAATTTATTGCATTAAAATGTAAATTATTTAATTGATTTGCTCTTAATATATGATATACAAAATATAAAAATATTAATACAATTATGGGATAATAACAAGCAGTAGCGTGTTTGGTTGCCTCTCAGCGAATGTGTGAATTGCCGGTCAAGTGCAGGTCTCCGCACTGCACTCGGTGCACATGTTTTTACACAGGGAGGGAATAGGAACAGTGTATTTGCGCAGACAAGGATAAAATATTAGAAATACGTATCGCCCCATCGTACTCCCCAGCGTGCAGCATATTTTGCGCACATATCGCCGTAAAATTACTTTTGGTAGTATTCACAAGCATAAACAAGTTCAGACAAACAATTAATTATTAATTTTAGGTATTTGGTAAGTACATAATTTATATATTATTTATTTAACTTATATTTGTATTTATGAAAATTTATAGAATGGAAATTGCTAGTGAATTACTAATTGCGGATTTACTGAAGAAACCATTTTCTAGAAGGGACATAGTACAAATAAATAATATTATTCTGAATTGTTAACCTAAGATTCTACCTTCACAATACTTTTTTAAAAAAATCTGCACACCCAACACAGAAACGCACCGCACGCCACTGTTAAATCCATATGGTCACCCCTAATCTCCACCACCCGGTATAGCAAACTTAATTATTTTATATGGTGTGAATCATTTTCTAATTTTTAATTTGCTAATTTTTTATATTGTTATTTTAATTTTCTTGAATGACACTAAAGATTTTTTTATTTAGTCCATATTTATTTACAACTGGACTTATTTAGGGCCAACAAGTAAATTTGATATGATTTACAATGTTTAACAAGCTTGATATGTTATATTATTTCATATAACAGTTTTACAAGTTCTTCAATTCGGAGGGCTTTGTTCTTTTAAGGGGTCTCAGGGTAGGTTGATTATTGTATAGGTCGGTAACCAACTCATTTGGGTGACAAGCTAGTCCCTTTTCATGTTTTAATGAG
This sequence comes from Ophonus ardosiacus, assembly GCA_943142095.1. Lineage (NCBI taxonomy): Eukaryota > Metazoa > Arthropoda > Insecta > Coleoptera > Carabidae > Ophonus > Ophonus ardosiacus. The sequence goes on along the minus strand of OW964833.1, from coordinate 41,014,625 downwards.
AATTCTCGTATGTGGTCTTGTACGTATTTGATATTAAAGTCTTTGTGAAGGGTATGGTTGTTGATATACCATGGTACATTAGTGATCAGGCGTCGTGTTTTATTGTGTATTCTTTGGTTTATATTAGTGCTTGATTTCTTTGCAGAACCCCATATGTCCATATTTGTATGATGACTACTTTATGGGGTCGCGTAGCCTTGTGCGTATAGTGTCCGGTTGCCAACCTGGTGACCCGGATTCGATTCTGGCCAAGGCAGACTTTTAATCGCACAAAAGTGATCCCTGTGGTGCACTCTCCACACCAGCTATGAGTGCCCGTGAGGTAACGCCTGGTAAGCGCCCACGCGGTAAAATATATCGTCATCATTACCGATGTCTACATGTTTTGTAGATAATGACACACCCAGTAATGGGTAATACGCCGTAATGATATATTTATTTATTTTTACTTTATAGAGAAGTAGTTTATTTTGCAGCTACATTTGTGACTTGCGCCGTAGTAGCCAATACATATTTTTGAGTTTGTTATTTATTTGATTTTTCTGAGCTTGCAGATATTTTCACCAGGTTAATCTTTTGTCTAGATGCGTGCCTAGATATTTTACTTCTTCTTTAGTGTCCCGTGTTTTGTTGTTGATATCTACTTGTGGGCAGGTAACTTTCCTTGTAAATACTATATGGGTGGATTTGTCTTCATTGATGTTGATTCTCCATTTTGTTGCTCATGTTTGCATTTCATCTGGAGTTTTTTGAAGTAAAGCTGATGATTCTACTGGATCAGTGTGTGAAACATTGTATGCTGTTTCGTCTGCGTATGTAGCTGTAAACATTTAAAGAGTAAAGAGCTGATACAATACTGGGCCAAGTACGCTCCCTTGCGGTACTCCGCCTCTGATGGGTGTGTTTTTCAAGTGACTTGGAAAATCATACTTTTAGGTATGAATGCAACAAATAAATAAAATAAATGTATCATCACGGCATATTACCCATTTCTGAGTGTGCCACAATCTGCTTTATCGTAGATATCGATAATGATGATGACATATTTGTACCATGCGGGCGCTTACCAGGCCTCACCTCAAGGGCACTCATTGCTGGTGTGGAGAGTGCACCACAGGGGTCACTTTTGTGCCATTTAAAAATCGAAATATTTGTCGTCGGTCGGGATCGAACCCAGTTCTCCAGGTTCGTGACCAGACACTCTGGCACGCGGCCACGGGACCCCATATGATTGAAACAAAGATTTTTTTAATGTATTATTTGTTCATTTCTTATACAGAGCGAACTCTAGAATCCGTGACATAAGCGCTAAACATGGGAAAACAGTTTTTTTATTATCTGTCCCGTGAAACTTGATGGGGTGATTTATACATACAGTTTTAGAGAATAAAATTTATATTTTTTTTAGTATTGAAGTATACAGCTTTAACGCCCAAGTAAATTTAATTAAAAGACTTAGGGCCGGTCTTATAAAACTATTTAATCAACAGTTGAAATTTAGTTACCTACAAAACTAATTTAACTGAAGATTTGGGTATTATAAAAGTTTAATGACAAGTAAATCGACCTATTAATTTCATGCTATTAGATTTAAATCAGTTGTTAAAGAAACGTCAAACTGTATTTTTTTTTTTTTTTTTGGTTGTTTATTTTAAAACATTTGAAATAGGGAACTATTTACTTTTTAAATATTTTTTTAAAGAAATGTCTCTGTCGAGTATGTCATCTTTAGAGTCTGTATAATCAGTATCGGATTCATAAACAGATAATGATGGTGCATTTATATTTGCACGAGGTAGGCTACCAAAATTGTTCCGAAACAGGACAAATCCATATAAAATATATGATGACAATGGCTCGTACCACGATCACGGTTTTAACTAAAACGCTGTTTTAAGAAATGTCAAATTTCATTATTTAATGATAATAATAAATACTATGAAATTTATCAAAATATAATTTTAAAGCAGAACATAGTTTGTATTCAAACAAATATTTTTAAATAAATTGTTCTTCTAACATAAGGGTGAAATTACATTTTGAAATTTGAATTTGACATTTCTTAAAACAGTGTTTTTGTTAAAACCATGATCGTGGTACGAGCCATGAATTTAAAAAGAGATTTCGATTGTCAAAACAATGAGTGTTACACATATTGGGACAGATTGAAAGAAATATAAGACCACTAACATTAAGAAATATGTCAATTTCTGCAATGAATCAGCTAGTAATAAACCTTGCGATTTTACGCAACCGGGTCGTTCCAAATTATATGAAAATAATCTTCAACAATATCTAATAGGTTATATTTTTCAATATCAATATGATTTTTCCCACGATCACGTTTCTTTTCCAACTGTCAAATCAACTGATTTACGTTTATAACGAATGTGAATATAGAAACTTTTCACAAGACCACAAACACACTACTAAAATTTAATTAAATCCCCCGTTAGTTATTTGATAGTGAGATTAGTTTTATAATATCCATTTCTTTTTTAAAGCTCCATTTAATTTACTTGTGCAGTAACTAAGGATTAATTTATTGTTTATAAGACCGGCCCTTAGTAAAACAAATTTATTATGTCTAATTTCAAAAAAATGAGCGTCAATTAATTAGGTATATTATTCATAGTGTTTGTTACCTTAGGTACTTGAGTTAACAGTTTACTCGATATTCTTTTTTTAAATATTCACATATCTACTAAATCCATTTTAGTGCATCTTTAAGTTAAATTTACTCTCGCATCAAAAGTATAATTTTAAAAATTTTAACAACGAATAATTTAGAATTATATTCACAGATTTTGAAACATTAAATTTTCCCATATTGAAGACCCTCTATTACATTTTATTTACATCCATATTTTGTATACCAATTGAAAATGGATTTATTATCATTTAAAGACACTTTTCAATGTTATTATACTTTAGTAAGCGAACGTTGACAGTTTAAACCTTGTAGACTATTAATAACAAAAAATGCTGCATCTGAGTACTTGAGAATTTTTCATGCCGTAGTTACTTTTTTCATCAATAACTCACACCATAATAAATCACGTTGAAGATACGTTCTCTGTTTCAATACGATTATTGCTTCCGCGAATTTTTTCCTTCTGCGAAAATTGTTTGCCGGAGGTTTAATATTAATATTATACATGAAAATGGATGTTACGCATTTTATATTCATTGATATATTAATACAATATAATGGATTGCGCCTTGCTTGTAGATGAAATTGAAATGAAGAAGGTATGAAAGAGAGACAGTTATAGAAGAATATCTTTAAGAGCTTTAGGGTTTACATATTCATCGCATTATGTATACAAATCTCTATATCCATTTCAAATAAATAAAAATATCAATATATCATACGAGCAGTGACATCACACGGTAATGTATTCCAATTTCAAATGAAATAATGTTTAAACTGAAAAATTGTCTCCGGGGTTCGGTACCCATTATACTATAAAATAGAGCTGTAAAATATTTAATTACATTCATAAAGAATTACTGTGTCATTACCATTACCCTGCATTTAAAATTTTTCATTATCAGAACCATCACTGAGTATTTGAAATTAAATATTTTGTATTACAATGGAGTATGTGACTAAATTTAAATTAAACTAGGTATTGGCTAACGCGGTCATTATTTACAAATTAACATTATGCTATGTTATAAATAACAATAACGATAAGCAGTCATATCACGTAAAAATGAAAAGAAATGAATCCAGTTTCACTGATTGTGGCCGACAAACACTTTGCTAATTATTCGACATTCCAATTCTGGCCATGTAACAGTTTAATTACAATATGCAGTGCGAAGGATGGCGGAAGTGGGTTCATATTAGCACTTCCGGTTTGCGAGTAATTCGCTTTGTTCGGAGATCGGTTACAAACCGTTGTAACGATTTGCGCGAACATAATATGTAAAGGAAATTGTTCAAAAATCGAAATTTCATTGCAACTGACAGTTTGTTAATTAAATGTCTATATATACAAAATTATGTAATTGTTCAAGGACATACATTTGATATGAGACACTATGAATAGAATAAAATAATTTTTGACTTTCTGACAACAAATTTCATAGTAAGAAGTCATTTGGGAAACAATTCTTTTTTCTTTTTGAATTAAAATCAAATACACAAAAATTGTTGAATTGAATACAGCTTCTAGTTAGGTACCACTTTTTTCTTAGTACAACTACAGTTTCAAACAAACGTCGTACAAAAAATCGCAAAAAGCATGTACACATCAATTTTCTCTGAAATTTGACAAAAGAATTTGCGAATTATTGAATAATATTTGTATAAAAGTGGTCCATGTGGTGCTCTCTCCACGACATTCCATGAGATGGCACTTGCCAAGCGCCCTCTACGATATTTATACGAAGGTCACGTTAGAATTATTGAGAATATAAAAATTATCGAGGCCATGGAAAACAAAATTTGCACTATCATTTATCTGTAATTCGAAATTAGTTAGAACTTATTTAAGCAATTTTTAAAGTTTAAAATATGGAATTATAAAAATAAATAAATACATTATCACAGCATAGTACTTATTTCTGGGTGTGTCAATCTATTTTGTACTTAGGTATTGGTAATGATGAATATGATGATGATATATTCGTACCGTGTGGGTGTTTATAAGGCTTCATCTTGCGGGCATTCATTGCTGGCGTGGAGAGTGCACCACAGTGGTCACTTATGTGATAATTAAAATTCGAAATAATTTTTGGCATCGGTCGGGATGGAACCTGGGTCCCCAGATTCGCGACCAGACACTCAGGCACACAGCCATAAGATCCTAAAATATGAAATTAATAATAATATCTTATTACAAGTTATTACAATAATTTTGATGAATAATTGATGGGGGTGACGGGTGAATCAATTTTACCATATATTTTCGTTACATATAATTTGTTCACGTACCGCTGATGGAGATGAGAAGATGTTGTAAAGATATACAGTAGGTATCCATATCTTACCCAGGATTCGAACCCGGAAACCTTGGGTCGTGAGTCAGCTACGTTACTCCCTGCACTATACTGGAAATGAATTTAACAGACAGTAGTTTCAAATTTTTGGCGACAAAATATAGGATGTTATTTAACATGTTAACTGCGGAGCAAAAATAAAGGAGTATTGAATTACTAACGATACATATCGCCGGCGATATGTAACTTGTTTTTACTGTAGTACGATACATATCTCCGGAGATATGTACTAGATGTTGACTTTAGTTCCATCTTGTGTACAGATAAGTAACTTTTTGCATGTTTTCCAGTATCTATCTTTCAGGTTGGTATATTAACTTATTTAGACTCTAATCGTACATACCTGTAGTGACTAGCATTGCAAATATTTCATTATAATTGAATACATGGGAGATTAAGTTACTTATAAGAATTGGAATTGTATTATTTGACAAAAATAATAATATTACATATTCTGTTAATATCAATAACTAAAAATAAAGTGAATTTACATTATTTTTCCATTTCATTTTCAGCGAAGTGTTTTTTACTAATTCAAGATTTTTTCGATCACTCAACATTCTTATAAAAAACTAACTATAATAATTCACACTGCACAGGGTTTAGACTGACAACGAAAAGATACAAAACATATGTTATTATAAAAAGTTCATGCAAGTTTTTACAAACCCCCGGCGACATGTACCGCACAGAAATAATAAAGAATTAATTGTGTGCGCCACATATCGCCCGAGATATGTACTATATTATTATAATCTAATGATCCTGTAGAAAAAGACAAAATGCTACAAGAATCGTTAAAATCTGTCCACAAATAAAAATTGTACACTCTCAGCACCTGAAGAATGAAAAGGCGAAATTCGCTTACCCATGATGTCACCATTTGGCTACATATCGCGGGCGATATATATCGCAGTTAACGTGTTAAATAAGTGTACAGGGTGGAAGAAATCCGAGTTCCTTGAATGAAAAATTTTCTTATTATGCATTTTAATATGCACCACGCACCAAAGGATTTTTTTATCGATTTTTTTATTTTTATTTTTGAGCTAGGTACAGGCTGAAACTTGATTTTCGCTCATTTGGAAAAAAACCTCATATCCCGCTTATTATGAAAAATAAAAAAAATGCGGGTAAAAGCAGATTGGCATACCTAGAAATGGGTAATAAGCCGTAGTGATATACGTATTTATTTATTTTACAATGTGGAAAACACGTATGCTTCTACAATTCCATTTTTTTTTTTTCACTCATTCATGAAAAATAAATAGGTATTCTGTTTTACATGCGAAAAACAAGTAAAGTTATGTAGAATTTTTAAATTATGTATTATTTCCTTAATTTTTCCACTTTGTTTCTTGTGTTTTCGAGGCGTCTCGCACTTTGTTTTCTTTTTCAAGAATATACATAAATAATTTGAGTTGTTGTGTTCTTTTTTCCAGTGACGCTTGCTAATTCAAATTTTTACCTTGTTACGTTACAGGGCGCGTGTTTGTTTGTTGTTTTATGTATGTTTTCGTGTAGGTTTTTATAGTCCACATAAAGTATAAATGATGCTCATGTTGCTTTCATACGTTTCTTATTCATAATTTTTGCCTCAATTGAATTTACTGAGAATTTATGTTTAAGCTGGTGCAAGGACCTTCAACTTAATAAGTTTGTTATATCCAATTTAAATTGATTACTCAAGAAACTTTACTCACAAGAATTTATGTGGCATTATTTTCCTGACCTACATCTACTGCAAAATGTTAACAATTTATTTCTACTTAAATAAAAGGAGTTTGGATTAAAGTTCTCCATCTACAGTTTGGAATACAACTGCAAAGGAACAAGAAACATGTATACATTTTTTGGATTTTTTTTAAATTTTTGTTAATATTTCAGATCAAATTAATTATGAAAAATTACAAAACAGCTCATCAAATAAAAATCATAGAAGTTTATTTAAATTGAAATTAATTTGAGATTTTGTTTGTAAAAGCTAGTGGTGGAAATGAGGTACAGTTAGTTAGAACTAATTTTTTTAAAATATTGTTGTAATTGAAAATATGGAGCATTTTTTTCAGTTTTTGGGGAAAACATGGCTATTTGTATTTAGAGTTATTGCCCCAAAAGTCAGTATACCCCATATTTAGATAAAAACTTCAAAATTTTCAAAACTCTAATTTTTATGTATCTAGATACTTTAAATTTTAAAACCGCAGGTCGATATCTCGTTTCGTTCTCGAGATATTTAGATATAAAGTTTTGCTCAAAACTGCCCATTTTTGGGTAATAACCCGAAAATGGGTCAAGATATGAATTTGCCGGCAACACCATTCGATTCTACGAACAAAAATACATAAGTATAGCAATTTTCATAATTTTTGTTCAACCGGTTCATCTTTTATGAATAAAAGCTTGAAAACCCCTGAAAATGGCCAAAATCTGAAAAAATCGTAAGGAGTACCCCTTAGATTTTTGCGAATTTTGGCCATTTTCAGTTATTTTGCTTTAGAGATTGTATGCGGTGTTCAAAAATTCTGAAAATTGGTGTACTTATGTAATTTTGCCCGTAGAATCGAATGGTGTTGTCGCCAAATCCATATCGCGACCCATTTTTGGGTTATTACCCAAAAATGGGCAGTTTTGAGCAAAACTTTGAATCTAAATATCTTGAGAACGAAAAGAGATATCGACCTGCGGTTTCAAAATTTGGAGTCAGCGCATTGAGAAGTATCTATAATATATATATATATAAATTAGATTTTTGAAAATTTTGAAGTTTTTATCTAAATCTGGGGTATATTGACTTTTGGGTCAATAATTCAAAAAATGAGTAGAGATATAAACTTGGTAATAATATTATTTGATTGCAAAGAGAATGTTACGTAAGCGTACGCATTTTTAGAATATTTATATATATATAAGTATACATAATGTATATTCATGTGATAATTTTATTGGATTTATAGAATATTTTCCAAGGAACTTTATAGTGTTTTTATTACTAATGATTATAATTTATATATTATCAACTTTTAAGTTCTTTTTCTTTCAAGTCCAAAAAAATCAGAAATAATTTTTGTAACGGGTGGTGGCGCTCTAATCTAATTTGGCTCAGGGCGCCTATATATCTTGATCCGGCCCTGAGTCGACAATATCCATTTGCGTTCGAAACACACACAAGATTCTTTCTACAGTCGCCACAATGGGGTCCTCCACCATAACAAAAAATAATAAAATGTATACTTTATACTTACACTCAATAAAAAATCTTTATATTTTTTAATTTTAACCCTCAACTGGTATGGTGGATTTTAGGTGACACTCACGGTATTGTGGGGTCTTTATTGACCCCATCATTTTTTTAAAAAATAATATGTTTAAATGTTTTGAAGTACCTAATTTATGTTTAAGTGTTGCTTATTAATAGGAATTTAAAGGGTATTTTTGAAATCCGTAAGTATTTATAGGTTATATAAATTTAATAACACAGACATACATGATATTAGAGTAAAATTAAAAAAGCGCTAAAAAAATTATTATATTAAAAATAAATAAAATTAACACGTTATTCTAAACAGACTATCTACAAAGAACATTTATTTAACAAAAAACTCCGATTGTATTTATAAATAAAAAAACTAACGTAGTATAAGTTTATTGAAAAATTTTGTACAAATTTTTTGTCTACCATTATTTGTTTGTATCACAATTATCACAATAATGTCTTTTCACTTAAGTGTGTACCACAAAACACTTTTTTACATTCTCCAAATCAGGAATGTCTTCAATATTCTCGGCAAAAAATTCTAGTTGCGCTTGTGTTAGTGCTTTTCGCCACATTTTTAAAACAACGTAACTGGTATCTTGGGGTCAATGGAGACCCCAATGCGTCCTCAGTGATATGTGTCAAGTAGCAAACAAACTTATAACGCAGCATTACGAACCTCACTATGCGAGTAGAGAATACACGGAATCCCAGGAAGCTAACATTATTACAAACTTAAAACACTGTCACTGAAAATTTCCTGGGGTCAATATTGACCCCACCATACCAGTTGAGGGTTAATTTGTTGTTATTTTCCATTCTTCTTGAGCTCTTGCTTCAAACTAATCTAAGCATTTTTTTCTTTCGTTTTTGTGAATGAATACCCTATTTTATATTTGTATTCCTTTACACAGGAGTACGGTATTTTATCAGATTGACTTGTGCAGGTGGTAAATGTGTAAGGAACTGCAGTGTCATTAGTTTCTGACTAAACGTTCTTATTAAGAATGTAGACAAGTGACATTTCTCAATATTTTATAGTTAGAAATTCGGACAGACTGAATAAAATTGGTATTCATTAACGGAACTTTGAAATTCCTTTTTAAAATTGCAAAGTAACCAAAAATATAATAAAAATACTAAAACAGTCTGTATGGAAACTTTTAATTCTGGACAACTTTTCTCCCTACAATTTTTGCCGTAAAATGAACAAGAAAGCAAAAAAATGCATACAACTTATATCCCATAATAAATACACATCGCTAACCGCCATCACCAGATATATAATTAATTATATACTTTATATTTTACAAATACCTAATTAAAATTTCAAATAATCTAATAAAATTGTAAAATATTTTCAAATAATTTCTCCCGTATTACACGTAATAGAAATGGAAGATTTGTGCATTATGCTCGTTTTGTAAGAGCGTAAATAATTTAATTTGTTATGTACGTAAAATTATTGCAACAAAAACGATGTGGGAATTTAACATCACGTATATCTATACATTCAATAATTACACATCATGTTATATATTATGCAGAACAAAATAATAATGGCTAATTGTATATTGATTAAAACTTGCTATATTAATCATGTACATTGAAGTACATAGTTGGTGCAAAATTAATGCACTCAAATTTCATGTATAATTATTATAATAAATACATCAAAGATGCCTCATTTTTTTTTATAGAAATTGAGAAACAACTTACATATAACACTGGATAATGAACCTTACTAAATATCACAAACGAATCTAAAATCCTTAATTAATTAAACATTCTGAACTTAAATAAAATGTCTATGGATCCTAGCAACGATTAAAATTTCACCGCTTCTAGCTGAATATTTCGCTGAATATAAAAGTAAAAGAACCGACCCCGGTGGTGCAGTGGTCAACGTAGACAGCTCACGACCCAAGGGTTCCTGGTTCGAATCCCGGGTAAAATATAGGTGTTTGTGTGTCTCTCTGATAATTTCATCATCATCAACAACGTTTCAAATGTATGACAATACAAAATATACAAGGAAAAACTGTCTCATTCTCATTAAATCCCCACTGGTACACGCAATGTAAAAAGAGCGTAAGAATAAATAAAAAAAAGTAAAAGAACACGCGCCATATTCACCTGATTTAACAATGTGCGACTTTTGGCATTTTTTTTAAACAAAGAAAAATTACAAGGTGGAAAATTTTTGTTTTACGAAGAGTTTGATACTGCAACATTGCCATTCACGATTATTTTGAAAGCATTTAAAAAAAAATTAGTTTGGAGCTTTTAAAAAGTTGAAGAAAGGAATAGTGAAAAAATGTATTATTGTTGAAGGAAACTACTTTGAACATACATAGGTATTTAATATAAAATTGCAAATAATATTAACCTTGTATCTTATTCTCAATCATTATAGCGTAAACCTATCATTTCAAGCTCTTATTTATTTTTATTTTGGATTTAAATATAATATTTCGACAAATTGTATTATTGCAAATATATTATTTTCTAGATGTTTCTATTTTATTTCTTTCTGTGTATTCTTTGAATTTAGAGTTAAAAAACTGGACAATTTAATGAGAACGTAAATAAGATTAATAACATTTGCAACAAAGATTTCACAAGTACATTAAGCTATTATTTAAATTGTTGAAAGTTACATGATAAAATACTTGATCGATATATCAAAGGTAGGTTATGAATATTAAACAATAATATTGCACTATTGTACAGCTTGAAATTAGTTTTAAAGTTAATATAAAAATTTAAATTTATATTAACTTTAAAACTAATTTCAACTTATTTACAATATTATTGTTTTAAAATTCATAACCTATACTTGTGATACTAATCAAGTATTTTATAAATTTACTATAGTAAAAACGTAAAAATGGTTCCATTATTATAGACATTATTTTTGTAAATAAAGTTACTCTATGAATATGATCTTTCTGCATAAAATATACAGGTTGTTCATTTTAAATGGGCCACCATAGCTATCTCCAGAACTATTCTTCTACAGAAAAAAATATGTTTTAGAACAGTGACTCTGAAATTACGAGTATGTTAATTTGATGGAAACCTGTATTTTACTTTATTTATCCATTAGAGAATTTAATTCTAAATCCAAACAACAATTGCCAATAATTCGAGAAAACCTAAAAAAAAATTATACGAATTTAGTTCTTAAGCTTGTTAGGTTTTACTAAATAAAATATCTAAAAGTATCACAGTAGTAATTTACAATAAAAGTGATGTTACCCAATACTGATAAATAATAAGAAATTAATACATTGATTTTTTTTATTGTTATATCTTAAATTTTTAATATTTAGCTAAACATTTAATTTTCCATTACGTTTTAATGTAAAAATCTTAATTTTAAATGAAAAGTAAAGATTTATTTAATTATTATTACAAATTCTATTAGTTAGGTAAGTAATGATATGTTTTTTTTTTTTTTAATAGACCTAGTGAAACGAACGGGACGCGTATAGTATATTAATACTCTCACTCAACGACTTTTTGAGTAAAATGCACATAAATTTTTATTTTTATTTTAATATGACTATTATAAAAATGCAACGTATGGAATAAATGAATACATCTTAAATTTTTAACATAGAATTAGACTGCCATGAAAGAAATACGTCAATATTTTATTTGCTAAGTAATTATACTTTTTTTATTAAATGTCACTTATTTCTTTCATAGCACTCTAATTCTAAGTTAAAAAATTAACATGTGTTCATTTATTCCATACTTGGCATTTTTATAATAGTCATATTTAAATGATATTAATACAAAATTTTGTAGTGATTTTTCCAAAAAAAAAAAATAATAATAATAATAATAATAATAATAATAATAATAATAATTACGTGAGAGTGTGACAATATTATATCATTGATTTCAGAATTAAATTTTCTGACGATTAAGCAAATAAAAATATATATTCTTATTTAAAATAAAAAAGTTAGGTACCGTATTTTGAGAACCACTGGCCGAAAAATATATTTTTTTTCTATTCATTACAAAGTCATATCGTATACAAACTTACATAAACTTCTCTTCATTTATTTCTTAAAGTTCTTTTGCACAACAATACATTATTTGAAGTTCGTATTTCTCTAAAGTTCAATTCACGATGCAAGGCTATGAAAAGAAAAATATATGAAAGATCGTATAAGAATAGAAATATCGTCTCTTTTTTTTTCAGTAATGTGTATTTGATCTAGATTCAGATTTTTATATACAGGGTGTTAATGAATAGTGTTACAAACTTTATCAGCTTATTCCTGAGTTCATTTTGAGCAAAATATGTTATATGAAAGTATGTAAATTATACTCCAACTAGTACCAGAATTATTATTATTATTATTATTTATTTTACAGAAAAATTCTTCAAATAAAAGTTGCGTACAATTAATTTTTCTATAACTGCTATTTGAAGAATTTTTCTCTAAAATAAGCCATAAACGATTAACATAAACTCCTAATCATCATCTATCTAATTACCCTTAATCACTTGTTCATGCTACCACCCAATGTGTTCAGTTTTCGTTTGCTTACTACGGCCAGAGTTTGACAGTAAATGACAAGTTTGAGTTCAAACTGGTTCGTTTTTCGACAATATACTCATTTATGTAAAATTGGAAAATAATCAGACATATGCAGTCATATATAAATTATTTATTTCCTGGCCGACGTTTCGACTTTAACAAAAGTCTTCTTCAGGGCTCTGGTGGATGATGTTGTCCATGATGTTAGGACAATTGAATACTAAGTTCCCAACCCCCACATTACATCATGGAGAACATCATCCACCAGAGCCCTGAAGAAGACTTTTGTTAAAGTCGAAACGTCGGCCAGGAAATAAATAATTTATATATGACTGCATGTCTGATTATTTTCCAATTTTACATTCTGAAATCAGTCGATCATCGTAAACAACCATACTCATTTATGTTAAAAGTAATATTCTATCAAGACATATATTTTTAGAGTGCTTAGCATACAGTGTCTATTATTATTTTTTATTGTGGAGGCTAATAAATTATAGAATTTAATTATATAGTAACTGATAGTATCAAAAGCTTGAGTCTTATTGGTAAGTATACTTACTAAACTATTAGTAGATCTTTTGTATTATTGCGAATTATAGAATTTAAAGTTTTGTAGGTTATTAACAATGTACACAAACTTGCAAAAAAAATAAAAATCAATGTGTTCTTTGAAAAAAAGTGTTGATTGTCAAAAATGATGTGAAACGTTTTTTTTTTTTTGCATTGACATACAATTTATATTCGGTTTAATACTTATGGGTAGGTGTATTTTTTTCAAAAATAAGTGTTAATGAACATGTAATTTAGATTGTGAAAATCTCAAATACCTATTATAGTCCGCGATCCTATAGGTCAATTTTGACAGTTCCGTGAATTTTTATTTAGTCGGATAACTCTCAAGGATTGGAGCCCCTTAAAATTAACCAATTACGCCAAGTTTCAAAATTATGCAAAAAATAAAAATCAATGTATTATTTGAAAAAAAGAGTTGATTGTCAAAAATTATGTGAAATGTTGATTTCAATGAAATTGGAATTATTCCTCCTTGATAGACCTCAATCTTCTTCTGCTGCTATAATGAAAAGAGTGAATTAGTGCAGATTGGGATTTCAAGCTATCCTCTCAACAATGCATGCACGTTTACTTACATAACACTCTGTATGTACGTACATTCTACTAACCCTTACATCAGAATCAAAGATTTGATTTGTTTCGGTCCCGAGAACAAAAAGCAGTAAATTATATCGACACTGAAACTAACATGAAAAAGTTATTGTAATTGGTATTGTTATCACTTCTTCTTTGCGAAGATTTGAATTGAATTCCACTCGCAAAAGACTAGAGTATAGGTGTTTGTGCGCGTTTTTATTGTCTCATCTCCATCAACAAGATCTAAGAAAAATAACAGTTGCAAAAATAACTGTCTCATCTCCATCTATCACGTTTCGGAATTGGTTCACCGTGGAAGAGTAGATGTAGATCTGGGTACTGCTCCATCAAACACTTTACAACTTTGCACTTTGCGCTTTTTACTTTTTAGGAACACATTTAAAATATTCTTTACAAAAAGTCAAAAATCTTTAAAATTACTGTAAATAAAATAAAATTTTCTAACTATGGTGCCACAAAAGTATAAACCACTAAATGAAAAGTTTTAATATCGCAAAATTTTATGCGAGAGATTTTTTGTAGCCTACCAAGTCAACTATTTTTTTCGTTAATAAATTTCTATTAAAAAAATAAATAAACAATATGCATATATCATTTTATAGACTTCCTGAGATGTATTCATATACCAGTTATTAAATTTCAAATTCGATTCAGGTTACCAAACGTGCAAAATAAAATGTGTGGAGTTTTAGGCATTGAATTTAATTATCTACAACTTTTATTTGAAATACTTTTGTCCAAAATTAATTGGGAACTTTTGTACAAGGAAAAACTGATATTCCATGTTAAACGCCTATAAATAGATAAATAAATAAACTTTTCAAAAGCTTTAGACGTGATAGATTATAATTTGCTTTTAGCAAAATTAAAATATAATTTCGGTAAGAGTGTCTAATTATTCATCATTCAGAATTTTTCATGTTGCAATGTCCGTCAAGAATTTATTCTATTTTGTTTATTCTGTTTATTGAATTTTGCTGAATTGCGTATTGCACATACAAATGGAGTTGACAAACAGGTTTTAACAACGACAAATAAAAAAGAGATTTTGACAACTCAACTCTTATTAATATTGACCTCAAAAATTTTGCCACCTGCATAAATAATAATGGACATTTAATCCACGCAGTTCCTAAATCCTCATTAGATACGTATACATATGACGAGTGAATCTCTAATACTAGGCATTGAAGTTAACGGGTACAAAACTACAACGTAGTACTAATATGGTCAAGAATAATAGTTTATGCACGGACGTATCATAATTTGACAATTATACACGAATTTCTTTGACATAAACGTTATTTGATAGCCCACGGGCCTCATGATAGCCCACCGGGCTATAATGAAACGTCAAACCAAATTATAACCTACAACACAGACAAACCTAGGTTTGCCTGTGCCCACAATATAAACAATAAACAGGCAACATGAAAAGTTTTTATTACAAATCGAAAATTTTTATATTCTTTAATGAAAAATGAAAATTAATTTTGTGATATTTATATGGAAAGCACGGAGATACACAAAATAAAACTCAAATTACGTAACTAATAAACAAACAATAAACTGTTGTTCTCCGCTTTCATAGCAACACTAGATACTGGATGTACGAGGACAAATTCTTTTCGATAAAATTTTTCACACTTATAATTTGAAAATTTTCGTCCGTGCATAAAGGTTTGTATGTACCACGAGCGTAACTTGCTTTTATGGCCTTTGACGTGTTTTTATCCCTCGGCTTACGCCTCGGGCTCAAAATCCCGCCGCAGGCCATAAAAGTCTCCTTACGTTCTTAATACATAAATAACGAATAATAATACATCAGCATAGCATATTACCCATTACTGGGTGTGCCAATCGGATGTGTACGCAGATATTGATAATGATAATAATATATTTGTTTCTTGCGGGGTATCCTCACGGGCACTCATTGCTGGCATAAAGTGGTCACTTTTGTGCTATTTAAAATTCGAAATAATTTTGGTGTAGATCTGGATAGAACCCGGGTCAATAGATCCGCGACCAGACTCTCGTCCACATTTACTTCATAGTGAATATTTAACTAAAACAATTTTTACTGCTAAATAATTAAAACTAAAATGTATCAGTTCCGTCTTTACTTTTTGCTTTTTAGTATTTCCGCTATTAGTTTACTATGCATGCATTTACGAACCAAATTTAACAAGTCGTGATAAACACAAAATTATTTTTTTTTTTCGGCTACGTAAATGTAAATACGATAAATATATTCCAGGATCACTCTAAAGTTAGCCTTAATTTTATTGATGATGAGGACAAAACTATCTGTCTCATGCATTAAATAATAAATACAGCACGAGGACAATCTTTACTTGATAACGCCAGACGTTAGTCGGGTACTGTTCACTGATGAAACAAGCAAGGCTGACTCACTTTTAGGGAGTGAATCGTCGTCCGGCTTCGGATCGGAGGTATTGAATTTTCTTAGTCGCCTAATCACCGGACGTATTTAGTTTTCTAAGGCATCCGGTTTGGCATTTAACCTCGAAATTTGACATTCTTTTTTTATCATTAAAGTGAATTTTTGTTGATATATATAGTGGTGGACAAAAGTATGGAAACTTTTAAATATTTCATTTTTTTTAAATATGTTTATAATTCTCGCAAATTTGAATCATATTTTCTAAAGTCAATATATCGAACAATATATTAACAAGAAATCTTTTGATATTGACTGTACGATTTAAGTGAAATAACATATACTCGTTTTTTCGGTGGACAAAAGTATGGAAACTTATTGAAAATATGATTTTAATTGTCTTACTTTCAGTTGTATTTTGTCATTTATTTAGTAAATATTTTTCCGACGACTTGAGAGAAAGTGTAGTACGCTTCATAAAGATGATGTGAAACAGCGCAATATATATATATATATATATATATATATATATATATATATATATTTTAAAATCATTAAAAAGATGGCTTTCATCGCTACAAAGGACAGTATGCCATTTTTCACTCGTCCACGATGAGTGTTCTTATGCAAATGCAGTTCTGGCCCTCCTGTTTTTCTTTGATAGTACAGGTTTCTTAACGGTTATTTTTTACTAGTAATCCTACATCACATAGCCATCGAATCTCAGTGCGATCACTCAAATCTACATGAAATTGTTCCCGAATTTTTGCAGAACGTTCACTTGATGATAAAGTAGGATCACTTACGGATAGACGCCGAATGGTTTTTGTCAATTCTAGCACTAGTTTTCTTGGACCACCGACTTTTATATTAATTTTAACACTTCTATACTGCAATTTTTTTTCAAAATCTTTGATATGCCACTTTTACTGATTTTTTAAAAAAATTAAATATTGCGCTGTCTCACAGCATCTTTATGAAGCTGTACTGCCCTTTGTCTCAAGTCGTCGGAAAAATATTTATTTTTAAAAGTATATATATATAATTGTAGTTTTAGTAAGACACAAATAATTTATAAAGTAAAATTAAAAAAGATAATATTTAAAAATTTTGAAAAGTATAAAATAAATATGGCTGTTATATTGACCATAGACTAATTCAGTTTATGTTAGCTTATAGTGCGGGACATGAAAGATGAGCTATGGAAAATATGTTAGCACAAATCACTGTCTAATATATGCGCTCCGTTTAAATCCACACAAAATACAATTAATTTATTTCGCGCATACCTAATATAACATATAACAGTTGCCCAAATAAGTTTTAAAGCTACGCAATCTTTCTTATATTGGCAGTTGATTTGTGCAATTTGTGTTCATAATAGGTCCTGTCTTGTTTACACTCAGATCCATTCGTATCATAAGCGTACACAAATGAGTTATAAGCACAAAGATACTGTAATAATTATTATTTGCCGGCATTTATGGAATAGCACGATATAAGCATTTCTTTCCCTTACCCCTCAGGTCAAGATTCGTGTCCCGCACTATACTGCGGACAGAGTTTGACAAGTATGAGTTGAAACTGGTTCGTTTTTCAACTATGTACTCATATATTAGTCTCTCAAGACATATATTTTTAGAGTGCTTAGCATACAGTGTCTATTATTATTTTTTATTGTGGAGGATAATAAATTATAGAATTTAATTACTTTAGTAACTGACTGTATCAAAAGCCTGAGTCTTGTGGGTAAGTATATTTATTAAACTATTAGTAGATCTTGTGTAATATTACGAATTATAGAATTTAAAGTTTTGTAGGATATTAACAACGTACATAAACTTCGTGTTTTTCCTGAATCAACAATTGATGAAAAATAATTTAATTTCAGTTTAGTAAATCTTATGTACAGCATACTGATTAATTTTCGGTTTTACTTAATTTGAGCATTATAAAGTTGTGATTACCATTATCATATTAAAAAGTTTTGGCCGCATTTTCTTATAAAATAAATAACATTTTGTTCAAGAAATTAAAAAACTCATTGGAAATATATTATTTTTGTCCATTAACTTTGGGATTATTACAAAATCCATTTATATTTTAATAATTTCAGAAAGTAAATTCGTCTGTAGCGCTGTCAAGTTTAAATCTGCTTGGTTGTACAATACCTTCAAGCCTCAAATTAAAATATTTACATAGTAACTTCAGGGTCTCAAAAATATTTGGGTAAAAATCCCAACTTTTCCTTAGATACAGATAGCTATCGCAATGAGGTCATCCACCGTGTAGGTACCCAGGGAAAATTAATTCATGAAGTTCGCCACAGTTCACGGCATACTCGAGTGGATGGAGTGCTAAACTGTAAATTCACAACTCAAATTCAAATACGGCCTGATGCACTTCCTGTTAACAACTTCTGAAATTAGTACAAGCTCCATTTCAATATATATATAATAATGCAATCATTTTTATTAAGGTAACTGTAATGAGAAGTTCAGCCTAGGCTAAACTTCCACGTGACCAATAAAAAGGATATAAATAATAAAAATAGAAAAGGGAAAAGCGGCGAAATAATAACGCAATAGTCAAAAGAAATTTACAATCTTTAGTATTAAGAAAGTCATCGGAGATATGGAATTCAACTAGATTTCTTTTAAATTCGCATCCACATTTAAGAACAATAATTGGAACGCTCTAAGAAGATTAATGGAAACATCTTCACAGAATCCAAAAAAGTACATATAAGAGAATCACACGTTAAAAAAATCACCCAAGATAGATATCACTTTGAAAAAGTTAGGGTGTCTATAGGAAGTTAAACAATTATTGTAATGTTCCATATATTTATTTCAATATTAAATACAAATTATATGTACGTTTCGGGCAAAAATTAGCCCATCTTCAGCTATATAAAATTTAAAAAAAATTGTTACAATAATGTCAAATATAAAATATACAATGTTTTCAACTCACCAATATAATATATAAACTTTCACATTTATGAAATCCAATTATTAATACATTTTTCAGTTTATAGAAAAAATCATATCCATGATTTATAGGTAATCATAACAGGAATGATGAAAAATAAACTTACATAAACTATCACCATGGCGACAGGTGAAGCTCTACCGGAAAGATAAAATTTGTAAATATAAATAGTGTAAAAGTGAAAAACCAGTAATACCAACACTATACATCAGTATCAGTCCTGAAATTAACATTATTTTTATCCTGCTGAACGTGTAGCATTTCTAGTGTCAACCGTTTATTAAGATTTTTTTCCCTGTCAAGTATTTTTGTTTCATTAAATTTAAACTCGTGCTTATTTTTTTTTATAGCATGGTCTACCAGAGCGCATTTTCCCGTTACTTGTTTTGTTCTTTGCGAAAAACAATTTCTCCTGTGCTCATCTAGTCTAGTTTTTAGATAACGTTTTGTTTGTCCCGTATATTGGGCCACACAATCCTTACAAGGTATTTTGTAGACCACGCCAGATTGATATTCAGTTGCAATTTTGGTTTTTAGTCTCGTGAATAAATTTCCAATAGTTTTCTCTTGTTTGAAACCAACGCCTACATTCAAATTTCGCGCCAATGTTTTTCTCATTTGGTCAGCCACGCCCTCGACGTATATTAATGAAAAAAATCCTTATTATTTGTTGTTTTTTCATTCCTACCATTGCCATTGTTATTATTATTTTTGTTAATTATATTTTTATTTTTATTTGTCTCATGTTCATTCACCAACCAACAATTTATAATTTTTGTTATTTCTGATTATTAAATTGTAATGTTTTGTAAATACTGTTCAGCTCCTGAGGAAGGCTCATGTGGAGCTCGAAACCGGTCGACCCAAAAATTTAAATAAAATTTTGTGATTGCAATCCAGAAATTTTTATTACGTATAAAATTATTTTGGTCAGGCAGGGGTTAACGAAATGTCAGGGTGAATATGTCTCTTTTTCTGTTTACTGAAATGGTTGTTTGAAATTTATTTTTGAGATAATCAATATTTCTGTCCTTATCATATATTTATCATCGTCAAATGTCTTTTGAAGTGATTTATTTTTAGTATTTGCATATTTATGTTATATTCTTATTATTGTTGATATTAAAATAAGACGATGAGTTAATTTTTTTTTTATTTGTTTCAGGATAAGTCTACAGCCAACCAATATGGCGAAAAAATACATAAGAAGTTATAATTTAAGTATCTACCATAGTTTGAGATTTCGTGTATTCTTAGTGTTAATACTGGCAACTGTTTCCATTGGAGGTAAGCTTACGTAGTTTTATGTCTAATAAGTTTATAATTTAACTCTTCGTTCCTAATGGTTTCACTATTAAACCATATTTTACAAAATTTATGTCATGCGTTCTAGTGGTTAAAACCGTGAACCACCGACACACATGATAGCAAGCAGTGCCATCTATTGACGCGTAGTATAAGTTGGAGCTTAAATGTATCAGTAACTTTAAGTTAAAATTCTTTGGTACGAGTTTTGAGAGGTTTCACTGCTTATATTGTTGAAATTTGAAAAGTTAGTGGAAAACAATGGCTGTTAAGCACATTTGTTATATATTTATTACTAGATTGTCATATGTGACCAATTTTTTCGTGAATTTATGTTATTATTTTTTTTTTAATTATTAAATATGTAAATAACCTAAAATATATGTAAATTTGCGCACGTGTGATAACAAGAGTTGTGTATTTTGAAAAGTTGCGTCAAATCAGTTCCAGGTACCTGCGTACATGTGACACCCGCTTTAAACTCATTTTTGGCCAAAAATGGATTTGTCGATTCAAATATGAAATAGAATAGTGTCAGGGAATGCTTTCGCCAAAATTTAAAGAGAGCTTTATAGTTTCTAATGAAATATGCGGTTAAATAGTCCTGAGCATTTTTCTCTGTGGTTAACAGTTACTTCAAAAAAACCATATTTTTATTTTAATTTGGTAATAAGCGTAATGATGAAGTTAGTTAATTTATGCAAATATAAGTTTTGAATGTTGTATTTTGAAACAGTTTTTTTGGTCTTAGTTATTGTAATAGAATGTTTCAGTTTGCAAAAAATTAATATTTATAACCCAACTCTCTGGTATTCGTGGAAGTAGTGTAATTATCTACGGAAGTAAAATGGTATGTAGGTATAGTACGCGTGCGCACTGCACATCACTGATTAGAATCCTGTATTCCGGTCGGGCATAATGACAATATATCGTTATACATTTATCATTCGTATCATAACGCTCACTTTTGACTTACGAGCGAAATGTATGTATGTTCCTTTTTCCTCGTATATCTGCACCACACATATCCTACAGAAATCACTGTTTGTTACGTTGCTATAAAACATCAGTAATTAAAATGTACATTTTAATAAACTTTTAAATTAGGATAATTTGAAAAATTTATTTTACATTTAATAAAATAATTTTAAAAAATAACAAATATGCATGTCGCTTATAGTTTTCAATAGTAGTTAAATAAGAAAATTAGAATTATGAAAATTAAATTGCGAGTATATTTTTAAAATATCATACTGTGAAAAGCATTGCCATAATAATTATTACATATAACTATACAGGGTGTCTCAGGACCAGCTTACGCTATCTATATTTTAAATACTATTTAATATAATTTAACGAAATTTGGTATCTAGGGTTTATTCAACATGCCCGTTTTAACTAAAATATTTTCAAAGCAGTAGTACTTCCGGTTTGACCGGTAATTGACCTCAACTTTCTTATTTTAAATGGAATACGCTAAATCCGGCACATTTTCAAAACTCTGTGTATCAGGAACGAGATCGAAGGTTTTTGATAGACGACGTTTTTAATGTAATCCCAAACAAAAAAATCAAGTGGAGTTAAATCGGGTGAACGAGGAGGCCACCTATCAAAAACCTTTAACTACTAAAGAAGATTACCAATATAGGGTACAAACAGCATTTAACAACATGTCTCCTCGGATGATAAAAAATGCTACACAAGAAGAAGTATTGAAAAGAGTAACGATGTGCTTACATATGAATGGAGGACAGTTTGAATATGTATTAAATTAATCATAGTTTTGTATTTAGAATTTATTTGTTTTTTCCATGGCTTACTTATCCGTATTAATAAAATAATTATACCCAGATTACATGTTTTTCTAATTTACTGAAATTCTATCAACTTTCAACATAGGACATGTTACATAAAGTACCCTTATTTTTTGCCGTAGAACACATTTATCTAATAAAAAAGGGGGGGTTCCATTTAAAAAATTTGTCTTTTTTGAAGTTTGTCAACTGAAATTTTGGTGTAACGTACCCATCACATTTTTATAAATAATCGAGGATTCTTCTATGATAACGTAGCTTAAAGTCTCTTTTTTAAAGGCTTTTTTCAGATTATAAAAATTCGATCTCGTTCCCGATATACAGAGTTTTGAAAATGTGCCGGATTTCAGACAAAAAATCAAAAAAAGTTGAATAACGCCGGAAGTAGTTGATCATGAGTAAAATGTTTTTATTGCTTCATATGTAAAATTTTCCGCTGCATTCAATAATAAAATAAAATATATCATATTCCATTTAAAATAGGAAAGTTGGGGTCAAATTCCCGTCAAACCGGAAGTGCTATCGCTTTGAAAATATTTTAGTTGAAACGGGCATGTAGGATAACCCCTAGATACCAAATTTCGTTAAATTATATTAAATAGTATTTAAAATATAGATAGCGTAAGCTCGTCCTGAGACACCCTGTATTTCACACAAGGAATTTCGTCCTAGACTTTTTTTCAGAACAGCGATGTTCTAGAGGTTCAGGAAAGAAACTAGCATAACATAATATAGTTATACAAAATTGGTGTAAAAAAACTGTAATTTACGTATAGAAAATGTAAAAAGACGTAGGAAGAAAAATATAGAAAAAGAAATATGCATAAATACAAAACGTAATAAAACTTAATACGATCAAAACCGCTGACCATGTCAATGGCGAGGAAACTGTTTCCTATTAATGGTACAGCTCGTGCTACAGTTCAGAGTAGTGTTTTTTTACGAATTTATATACAAAATTGGTGTAAGAAACTGTAATTCACAAGTAGAAAATGTCAAAATGTAAAAAACGTCAAAAACTTAAAATACTCAACTGCGCTTGCGCAATGTAGCTCTATCTGTCATCACTGTCAAGAAGCACTGTCAGATTTATATTTCTCATAAAAATAAGGGCCTGCCAAAAATATAAACAATAAATAATAGTAAAAGTATATATTTAATAATAGAAATTGTGAAATGTTGGTATAGTATTTGACTTTTAGTTTTTTACGTTTTTTACCTGCATTTATGTGTACGTCATTATGACACATTAGCTTTGTTCGATGACATGTACTAGGCCGCCCTAGTGTTAACTTTCTTACACTGACATGTTTTATGAGAAACGGGCAGCTTCTGGCAGGCTGTTCGATGACAAAAATTTTAAGAACTAGTGCTCACGTTTCTGACCTGACTCGCGAGGTGGTGTAGAAAGTGCAGACTAGGAGTGGGGGTAACTAAATGTTGTTCGGTAGACATTTTAATTCTATCCTATCTACACATCTGTTTATTAACCTAAAATTTTGTTTTGTTATATAAAGAATTAATTAATATATCTGTCTCTGAATCTGATGAAGAATCAAGTGATGATTGATCTTCGTCAGAATCGTTTATTAGTTCACTATTCTCTTTAAAACAGACATTTCTGCAGTCACTTCTTTGCAGCTTTATGATATAACTGTGTTTATAAACAACCTAACCTTTTACACCTTTGGCTATGCTTGGCTTAATTACTCACAGCTGAGCAAACTTGCCCAAATACACACTAGTGTGTTTTATGAAACAACAAGAATTAGACTGTACTAGTGTACACTACACTGCACTGCACTATTCTGCTCTGCACTTCAAGCACTTCTCATCGTACAGAGCTACTATTTAATGAGTCATTATTTTTAAAATAAAATACCTACAACATAGGTCATTGTACAAACAAACCAAAAATAAGTGTTTATTATTCTTTTAATAAAGGATAACAAAAAACCTGCGTTATATATTTCACAATAGTGTGACAAATAAGAGCCAAGCAAGACTATAGAATATTTCTCGACGGGTACAGTTGAAACATATGCAATTTGAATCACTACCACGACCTTCAACAAAAAAAAGTTTGTACTTAACAATAGGCATCCAATGTCAGACGATCTCTTTTTCTATCAGCTTTTTTGTCAATCTTTGTAAGATTTCGTCGCGGTGCGTAATTTGAAGCAGTCTGAAAGTCATGTCGGACATCCAGTCTTTTCACTGATGAACTTGAACAATTCACCGCATGAGGACAGCACCGTTGATAGCGCTTCGTGTCATTATTTGAAAACTTTTAATAATAATTGCAGTTTTACTTTACGAACACAGTTTTGCTCATTCCTCAATAATTTCTGTAAATCACTTCATCTTCTACTCTTAATTTTCAAAACATGTCTTCATGTACCCCCCATTGCAGTTCTTCAAATTTTGACAGGGGGGATAGAAAATATTATTTATTTATTTTTTGCAAGTTTTGCAACTGTATCTAATTTATCTATTTTTTAGCTACCAAATGCACATCTTCCTATTTGTTTTCATTCATGTTTACATTTTCTTTTTCATTTTTCTTTTTGAAATTATGTAAAATATTCTTAGACGATAATTTTTTTGCAAAAGAAGTTATAAAAATTTCAGATAAGTAATTCCAAAGCATTCAGTTATTCTGTAACAACAAATTTATTGCAAACAACAATAGTGACGTCACTGTATCCCTATTGCATCAAATAAGCTGCATGCAACAAACACTCATCAGTTTCGTAGCCGACATTAATACAGCCAGAAAGTCATTATTATACGATTCAAGAAGGGGTGGAAGGGCCAACCATTGAATGGTTTAAAGGTGAAAACAAAAGGCATAATTGGTCCACGTGTATTGTAAAATTCTTTATTATGGACGTTTCGGGCTTAGGTTAAACCCATCTTCAGCAATCGTTGAATATAGAGTAATTATTAAAATTTATTACAAAATTTTTAAAGTTGTATTAGACACGATGAACTACGTCGATAACAATTTTACATACAGCATTTCAACAAACTTCCGAATCAATTCGGAGTTGGCTTACCCTAAGCCCGAAACGTCCGTAATAAAGAATTTTGCAATACACGTGGACCATTTATGCCTTTTGTTTTCACCTTTAAATTATACGATTCAGAAAGATGGACAATCGTAAAAATGACCATAGATAATATTGTAGGGTCCCGTGGCCGCGTGCCTGAGTGTCTGGTCGCGAACCTGGGGGAACCGGGTTCGATCCCGATTGACGCCAATTTCCAATTTTAAATGCCACAAAAGTGACCCCTGTGGTGCACTCTCCACGTTAGCTATGAGTCCCCCGTGAGGTGACGCCTGGTAAGCGCCCAAACGGTAAAATATATCGTCATCATTACCAATGTCTATATGTGTTGTAGATACTGGCACACCCAGAAATGGGGCCGTGATGATATATTTATTTATTTATAATATTGTGGACATGGGAAATATATTAATAATTACAATACAAGTTTTAATAATTTCCAATTTGGCCATACTTTATCATTAACACAACATATCATCTAACAGAAAATATATGAACTGTTCGTATAATCTGTGAAATGTAATTCATTTATTTCAGTTAGAAGAGAATTATATTGAAAATGTAAATCATTATAATAATAATTATTATTATTACGTTTAAAGAAAATATAATATTAATCCAAACATATATTGCACTATGTAAATAAAAGAGCTAAATTGAAGTCAGTGTTAATGTAGGAGACTTAACATTATTTATTATTCTAAACATAATATTTTTTTTTGATATTATTTATGTACAGCCTAGTTTAAAATGAACGTTTAAAAAAAATATGCAATAAGTAGTTTTAACAATGCATGGAAACATAATTTACACATTATTTTTTCACGAGATGTATTTATTTTTAACATAATAATGTTTCTTTGATGTTATGAATACATACATTTTAGTTTTCATTTAATTAATGTTTTAATATTATTTAAATTCTATGCTCCCCAAGACGAAGATACAATTTTTACCTCCCGCTACCCTTGGTAAGGGAGGTATAGGGATCGTGCTAAAAATCACGTATCGAGATTTTAGTAAATGACCACGTTTTAAGGTCCCTAGAATCCAATTTTAACATTTTCACGATGATATCTGTATGTGTGTATGTGTGTGTATGAGTGTGTGTATGTGTGTGTATGTGTGTGTGTGTGTAAGTGTATGAATTTTGTCTTCGCTCTAACTCAAATACTATCATTCAGAAAATTCTGAAACCTTGTATTTCTACCCTATTCTAATACGAAAAGAAGCCATTAGATTTTGGTATACATTGGATGAACGGAAATGGGACTTTACTTAAAGCACATAATGGTTTTTTCTTCAAAAAATATCATTAAATGCCATTTTTTCGCATTTTATGTCATTGGAAAATTATAGATTATTGAATTTTGTACAGATATACATTAATACTTTTTCTATATATTTTACAGATAAATTTAAAAATAATTTTTCTTTTTTTAATCCCGAAGCCTAAGATAAACAAAATTCCTATGTTACACAGTTTATTTTTCAAATGAATATAACTGACATGTAATCGTCATTGTCAAAAAATTAATCACTTCAAATTAATAATAGTGACATATTAAATAATAAAGAAAATCGTAAATAAAGCAATAGTTATATGCAATGGAACATAATATAGTTTGCAGCATTAGTAAATACGTAGGTATGTATTTAAATTAATAAAAAATAAATAGCGGGAGGTTTTGTGTTGGCCACATCAGATTTTTTAATATTTTTTTAATGTTGCATCAACAAATGCAAAATAATTTGAAAACTTAATAATAGATATTATAAGTTCTTATAATATATCGTCATCATTACCGATGTCTACATGTGTAGATACTGGCACACCCAGAAATGGGTAATATGCCGTGATGATATATTTATATATATATATATATATATATATATATATATATATATTAAGTTCTTATATAATTTTAAAATACATGTGTTTTAATTTAAAAAAATAGTAGACCTTACTTTGGGCTCCATATGAACATTAAAATTATAAATTTCTCGAAAATGTTAGGAAATAGAAAAATTTTGAGTACTGCTGTGAATTTGTCATACAAGAGTGCATGTTAAAATTTGGATTTTTTCATGTAGAAATAAAATCAGATTGGTACACCCAAAAATGGGTAATTAGCCGTGTTAATATGTAGAATTTAATATACAGTGCAGTATGCAGTTATGTGCAAGCGTTAAATTTTTCCATTTCCATTATACCGAAACATGGTGAATAATAAAAAATTATATACATATGTATATTAACATAAACCTATGTTACATTTCATGATATAATGTCCAGTATTTCACCAGTAAGAGTCTCGTGGGATACCATGTGAAAAACTAGGATCCAGCGGTGTTCTAAATAATACGTGGTCGAAACGAGTAGGTCGGACGACAATTTGTCTTAAACAATTTGAACCCGATAATTGATCTTCAAACGGTCTTGTACCCACATAATTGGTTTCTGGAAATCAATCCTACAGCTAAATCCTAGAGGATTCGTTAACAATCATTCATTAACTGCAAAAATTAAGACTCGAATATAAAACTTTTCTTCACAATTCATTATTTCAAAATAATGACCATGATCTCAGAAAATCTACATCCTTTATCCTTTATTTAAAATAATATTTTTTTTTGTAAAATTTGGTATCTAAGAGTTTCCAACATACACATTTCAAATAAAATATTTTCAAGGCAGTGGCACTTTCAATTTAACAGGAAGTATTTTCTCACTTTCTAATTTTAAATAGAATGCTATATTTTTTATTTTACCGCAGAATTCAGAAGAAAATTTTACATATGAAACAATAAAAATATTTTACTTATGATTAACCATATTCTGATTTATTTATTGTCACATACCACAATGTGTTCCGTGTTAAATAAAATATGTATGATGCACAAGTAGGTAGTATTTATTTCAATGCATACTGTAATAAGCTACTTTTATACATTACATTTTGATAAGAAAGAGAAAATAGAAAATATTTTTCCTTTATTTTACTTTTGTCTACATTTTAGCTTCTGGCTTTATTATGTGTACTGCCAATAAGAAATTTACGACAAAAAAATAAAGGGGAGAGAAATCTTACAATTTATAGTTACTACTTCCCAACAAGTCCTGCTTTTGATTTATATGAATCATTTCTGTTACTATTGTTGCGAAGCAAAAAAATTTTATTGCTATTTTTATTTATCTTGTACAATTTGTAGAGAATACTGCTGTTGAAAGGAATACTGATTTGTTCATTTAAAAAAAGTATTAGGGCTGTTTGAAGGACCAACTATCATAAAATTCTTCTATTAAGAAGTAATCTTGATTTGTTACTTTTAAATGTCAACTTTTTATAATGGTCTCTATATTATCAAATATATCATCACGGCATATTACCCATTTCTGAGTGTGCCAATCCAATGCATTGTATACAGATTTCGGTAATGATGATGACATATTTGTACCGTGCGGGCCTTTACCAGGCGTCACCTCGCGGGCACTCATTCCAGGCGTGGAGAGTGCAGCACATGGGTCACTTTTGTGCCATTTAAAATTCGAAATATTTGCTAGAATTATTAAAGACGGATTTATGCAGCCATTTTCATTTACATTTACATTTTAATTTAATTTTCATTTAATTCTCATTTATAATTTTTAAATGTACCTATTCATACAAAAATATACGACAGAAATAAATGAAAATGAACGCATGCGCACATATAAAAATACGCTGACAGATGATGAACGTCATAACCCGACTTTCATTGGAATAAAGTTTATTAATAAATAAAATAAATAAATAAATAAATATATCTTCACGGCATATTACCCATTTCTGGGTGTGCCAGTATCTACAACACCTCACGGGCACTCATACCTGGTGTGGAGAGTGCACCACAGGGGTCACTTTTGGGCCATTTAAAATTGGAAATATTTGGCGTCTGTCGGGATCGAACCCGGTTCCCCCAGGTTCGCGACCAGACACTCAGGCACGCGGCCACGGGACCCCATAATAAATAAATATGTTCAACAATAGTGACAGCAAAGAAGTTATGAGTTTAGTTTTAAACGTGTTATTGCATTAAAAAACCGTTAAAAGAAACGATATCGGAGATACATAATGACAACCAGATGATCAACTCAAATTCTCGACCCTGTCATGTCGTACACGCATGCGCCATTTATAATTTTCATTTATTAGATAAAAGTTGGCCATCTTTAAAAATAAATGAGAATGAGAGATAAATGAAAACGTAAATGAAAATGGTGTATGCATGGCCACATTGGTTTACATACATTTATCTTTTAAATGAAAATTAAATTAAATTAAATGTAAATGAAAATGGCTGCATAAATCCGGCTTTAGAATAAGAAAGTCAGGTAGACCGCGGAAAACATAATTTGCACTATTTTTAAGTTATTTATTTGTTATTTGAAACCAAATTGCAAAAGTTAAATTAGTTCGAAATTAGTGAATCAATTTTTTAAAATATAGTTGTTAGTTAAAAATATGGAATTAACCACAGGACACTTTCATTCAAAAAGGAGATTGGTTCGGAGTTTCTAAGAAGTGGAAGGAAAGAATGGTAAAATGTATTATATTTGAAGGGAACTACGATGTACATATTTAAATTAAAATTCTAAAAAATATGAAACGTGACTTATTTTCAATAATTCTTCAGCGACCTTCGTATGTTAATTATAAAGCGAGTATGTACATCATATTAAAATTACAGTAAAATATAAATACATACTTCCATAAAATTTTGATTAAATTTTTCGTGATAAGCGGGCCATATTCTGGCGTATTTGTTTTAAAACATCAACGTGCAATCATCAATGCGCAAACTTTAACGTGTGTATGTGGGTCTAAAAGTGTTAATGTACATGTATGCACATTCAAGATGTGCGTCGTACTTATCAACCTGGCTTCGTTAGAAAACATGTGTATGCATTCATGAGTGTACGTTGATCGAAAGTGTGTGCCGCCGACGAAAATTTCTTGCACGGACTTTTTCAGTGAGGGAGGTAGTAATTATTCTTGTCTAGTGTTGCATCCTTGTTTGTGGTAAAATCAAGATATATGTATTGATAATTAAAAAAAAATTAAGCTTACAGTCTTTTACTCGGAACACTAAAATGTGTGCAATATGATATGATAAAAAATATGGTAATACGAAAATAATATCATCAGATTCCTCTGTTAATTCTTCAAGTAAGTTAATATCAGAAAACTGTTTCCTTTTTAGTAGCCATTCTTTACTCCATTTAGTAGGGCGCCTTTTATTTGTTTTATATTTTTCTTTAACAAAAACCGCGCACGCTACTGTCATCAAATACAAATCGTCCAACATTGTTGAAGAATGATTGCACGTTGCACGTGTGTGGACGCCTGTGTTTATGATTGCGTGATGATGTCGTAAGACATCTATTTACGTTTGTGGACGAACAGTAGGCGTGTTTCTTCGGACTGTGATTATGATTTTCTAAATAATGATTTGTTCAATAATGATTCCTTCGAATCACGATTAAGTTTAATTCCAAAGAAACAACAAAATTAACTCGATCGACGCGAAATCTACACAATGTCGAACGAACTAGCGGCAAACGTCAAATGATAAATCAGCTATTTGTTTGATGTAATACTCAAATCGAAAATAGTTTAAAGATGAATTGTGCTGAAGCAGAAATAATATTTTTAATATGGAATGTGAAGTAAAATATGAAAACACGTTTCTGTAACTTTTTCTTGTACTTGCAGGATCTAATATTAGAAAAATCGAAATCAATAATGAATGTTGAATCCACTGACTCAAGTTCTAGTAGTTCGGATGATTCTGTTGTAGACATAAATTTGCACATTCCTATATTTCAGGGATGGCGAACCAATGGCACGCGACACAATATTTTGGGCACATCACTGATCACAAAATTCATTATGATGCACTAGATGCATTAGAAATACATGAGAAACCAGACGAAGACCAAGTAACTGAAGAATTTATTTCTGTGATTGATTCTTCAATGAAGGAATTTTCAGCGAGATTTTCTCAGTTCAAAGAATTATCGGAAATACTCAAGTTTATTATGTACCCTGATGTGACGTCATTTGATAAACTGAATTTGTCCCAATTCGATTGGTTGGAAATTGGAGAATTTTAAATGCAGCTGATTGATTTCCAGTCTAGTTCAATATGGATTCAAAAATTTATTGAAACAAGGAAAGAGTTAGAATTAATTGAAACAGAAAGATTTACAAGTAATATAAGTGAAAATGCTAATAACAAAATTTTGGAAACATGGAATGCGTTACCAGACACATTTAATTGTTTGAAGAAGCTGGCTCATGCTATTTTAACAATATTTTCATCAACCTATGCCTGCGAGTCATTATTTTCAGAGATGAATAACATTAAAGACTCGGTTAGAAACCGTTTGACAGATGACTCCAGTTCAGCATGCATTCTGCTAAAAGTAACATCTTACAACCCTAACATCTGTTATTTGTCATCTAATCTGCAACAACAGAAGTCACACTAATTTTACTTTAATTTAAATTAATTTTTTGTAGTAAATAAAGAGTTTTGAGTTGATAGTATTATTATTATTTTCCCAATAATCACAAAGTCAAAATTATTTGATGGCACGTCTATGACCTCATTAAACATTTCTTTAGAAAAATGGCACGTTGATACGTAAAGGTTCGCCATCCCTGCTATATTTCATTGCTTGCTTTTTCCGCCATTTCAAATCTTTTGTTATTTCAATCACAGTGATCATATGCGAAAAGACTGATTCAGAAGAGAAAGAGGAATGGCGTGTTGTGATCACAAAATGAAAGAGTGGGGATTACGAATAACGAACGAAGAAACAATTTTTTTTGATCATGTTCACTTTGTTCAATTTTATCACGAATCACAGTCCGAAGAAACACGCGTGTCATACGTTGATGTTCGGTGCTGATGAATGCTATAGAACCAAATGCTTTGCAACATGTATTTGAAATATTCGTAAATCGACAAAATTCATAGTCAATTATTTCAATAATGGATTTGAAATATTTTCTGTTTGTAGTTCGCGAATATTTATAAATGAAGTATTCAATATATGAATAAAAGCAATATAAACTCAAAAGTATACATCACATACAATCTGTCAACAAATTGCAATTATTTTTTCAATATGAACAGCTGACAAATTCGTATTTTTACTTGCCGTAATTTTTAACCAAATTGTTCATTTATTCCACATTTACAAACAAAATCTAATCTCTGAGCATTGGATAAACACTGTTGAGGTTTTATTTGATTAGCAAAGCTGGATACACTCTCGCTTCGGCCCCCAGTAAAAAAAATCTATTTATTTTCATTCAAAAAACGTTATTTTAAGTAAATGTGTAAATATTATGTTTTCTAAAAATAGAAAATGCATTTCACATGTTTACTTCACATTGTGTATGCCAAATAAATGCTCAAGAGAATGAGAATTTATGACGACATCTATATTAACTTGGACATGCAAGTTATATTTTAATCAGCATAATACGAGTAAAACACAACTTCGTCATCCAAGGAAGATGAGTAATTATTCCTGAGGTATAAACTATTAATAAATTAAATGCAGGGTGGTGACTGGAACTCCTGAGCAAAGGAACTTCAACAGTTAAAAATCTTCTTTCCTGTTTCCCTAATTATTGTAATGAAAAAAACTTCGAACTTATAAAGCTTAAATGCAAAATTAACTTTGCATTCTTTGTAATGGCAGAAATTATACATGAAAATATCGAAGATCACTTCAAAAATAACGATAGCCATGGAATTGAAACAAATAAATTAACAATGTTCAACGGTTTATCTGTCAAGTTAGGTTAATTTATTTTTATTAGGTATTATTTGCAATTTCTGTTCGTACGTAACTAAGGTTTGATAACTGCCTATCATAAAACCTACGAAAATAATGAGAAATTTATACATATTTCTTTAGACTAGTCTAAAATATAGATTTTAAACTTAACAGTAACTGAATATCTTATTCAAGTATCTCGCCATTTAATATTGGGTTATATCACCTTTATTAGTAATAACATATTTAACTATATTAGATATCCAGAAGCCCTTCTTTTTAAGTATTGTTCCATATGTCTTGTATAGGTTTTACTGTCCGCACTGGATTTTTAATATTGTGCCAGAAGTAAAGGGTCTCGGTAGAAGACAAATCTGGACTAGTAGATTACCCGTTAAATGCCGGTTAAACAATGGGGTCATTTCAAAAAAATAAATGTCGATTTTTTTTTTATAAAATCATGAAATCCATCTCATTTAATAAATGTAGTAATAGAAAATAATTTGAAATATGCGACTTTTCATTCATAAATTTTGCTAATAAACTTTCGCGCTTTTAAACACGGACTAAATTTGTGACGACACAAATTTATACTCACACAAAGACAATTCTCTCTCACACACACACGCTTCACAACATGAAACAGTAACCTAACCTAAAAGTGTGACAGCTGACAGCAAAATATACAAGAAAGAAGATTATTATTACTTTCTATTTCTTTAAAAGTACTAGTGTAGTATAAGGTATGTAAATAAACCATTTATTTAAATAAATACCAAACCAAATAATCATAGTTCTAAATTAAACCGGTAGAGTTCGACTGTCGTATCCGTGAATATATGTCGTCAGCCGTTGAAATATTTGAAATTAAACGCAATTTTTAAAAAATCATATATCTGATTCTAAAGACTTGTAAGATGTAAAACATACACAACATGTTTAATTTGACCTATTTTTTCAAGAAAAAAATAAATCAGAAAATGTGATATGACCCCATTATCACCCGTCATTTGGCCCACAGTTTTTGTAAGTATTAAGTCCACAGTCCACACAGTAGTTGAAAGAATTTTGAAGATATTTCTCACCAATTGTGAAGGTTTTGCAGTTTGTTGAAAACGTAAGACAACTAAAAGCTTTCTCCAATATTTGCACCACTACCATTTTTAACAAAAAAATTAATGAAAATTCTATGTTACGTCATATTAAAATAAAAGAAATCGCCGAGCATGTCAATATGCCTTGTCAATATGTTGCTGTTGAACATAAACCACGCGTCAAATATGAATGAAATCGTACATATACTTCGTAGATCGTGGTACCAACATCATAAAGAAATAACACGTAAAATTTAAAAGTTCTTGTTACTTTATGATCAGGGTTTGCAATACCGGTTTTCCAAATACCGCTATACCGGAATACGGAACGAAAATTTTACGGTATTTTTCCGGTATTTATTTAATAATACAGATTCTGCCGCCTCGGTGGCCGAGCGTGTTGAGGCAGCGATCAAAGCGACCTTAACCGCTCGGACCCTGAGGTCGTCGGTTTCATTCCCACCAAGGGCTTGGATGTTTGTGTGTATCTAATGGAAATGTAACGCGAAAACTGTAACGATAATAATAAGGTATTTGGGGCTATAAACTTATAGTTGAAAAGCCGACAAAATCTTATTGTTATTATTATTATTATTATTTTTAATACAGATTCTGTATATGTAACTTCTCTCATGTTGCTTTACTATTTGCGCGGTCCATTCGTCATCACAAGCACAAGTAAATGTAACCTCTTTAACATCTGTTTACGTGAAGTACAATAATAGGGAGTTATTGCAATTTCTAAGATGAAAAGACGTAAACATTAACGTTATTTAGAAAACACCTTATTTTAAAAATAAGATACCGCATTTAATTAGTGTTGTCACATTAACGTTAATGTTAAAAAAACATAAACGAAGTTATAGCCGCACTTTTCACCGAAACATAACCTCAAGACAGAGAACGTGTGACGTTAAACGCTCCATCGCACATAATATGTCTCCTTATTCAATTAACGTGAACTTTAAAATGCACGTTTTTTTTTGCGTTGAAGCTGCAATAACTCTCTAATGACGTTTCTTTGGTACGTAATCTACATTTCACGCTACGAAATATCATCAGTTATTTCATTTGAAACAAAATAAACCTCACAAACTATTTGTAACGTAAGGTAACAACGTCCACCTGTACGTCACGTTACGTTATACGTGCAAATAAGATTCGCTAACTGTGAAAATGTATACCTACTGAACTAATTTTTTTGGATAACAAGATAGTTTGAAATTATTGACCTGTAAAAATGTATGACTTGAATAAAGTGTTTGTAACAAGAAAAAAAGAAATATATTAAAAATAAATGTAATTTAAAAAAATCTGTATGTATTCCATTTTGTATTGAAAGGGTTTTAGTTCGTATTTGAAGATTCATAAGAGTAATTTTCCATTGGACGATCCATTCCATTACGAAGAATTTTCCTTTCCTATTCCATTTCAGTCTTTGTAAATCAAGATCAAGAGCAACTCTAAAATTTAGGTTTCCAATTTCAATTTATACTTTTTGATTTAGTTTGTGTTGTGGAACGAAATGTCCGTTCACAATAATGCAATTTTACTCGTACTTCTCAATTTCAATTCCCATTTCAGAACTTACAAGATTCCAACTTTACAATTTCACTTCAAGCTGACATCTGTTCACAATAATAAGAAAGTGACAATTATTGTATCTTCTTTTTATTGTTAAGTATTATGGCTTTAATTCCACAATAAACTTGCACAAGTATTTTATTGTTTGATAAATTGTAATTCATAAGTCCCAGTTTTGACTCATCATGGCCAGCTATATAAAATGAAATATAGTGTAAAATTTGTATTTTTTTTATAACACCCTATGAAATAATACTGAATTTTGGTATACGCTTCTTTCGGTATATTTTGTGCTTTTTGGAATAGTAAAGTTTGGATTTTAAATGTCAAAATTATAATTTTTATAATGGCCATAGTAGACAGTTATTGAGGCTTCTGTGTACTAGTTGGTTACGGTTAGGGGTGGACATTGGCATTTATCATGTGTTCTTAATTTTATGTAATTTTCTGTTCTCCTGTTCATTTTACTGCAGAAACTGTAGAGTACAAAGTTGTTCAGAATTAAAAGCTACGTATAAACCATGTTTACATTTTAAAAATTTGTTTTGGATATTCACAATTTTAAATTATAAATTATTTAAAAATTCAACTTTTAAATTAATTGAAATTTATGTGATTTATATCCATGCTTCTTTAAAATGTTATGATGGCTGTTTTGAAATGAGGTCATGCATAAAAAAATAATTGTACCTTTTTTCTATTTAAATCGAAAAAGGATAGTCTAATTCATCGATAAGTATGATTAAATTATTTTTTATTCATATTTTTTGTTGTATAAAATCGTTTTAAAGTATGATATTTTTAAAAAGTTGCAAAAACCAGCCATGTTTTGTCGTCACAACGTTACGAACCAAGTTCAGACTCATTTTAAACAGACATTTTATACGGGCACATAATTTCTAAAAGAAAAATATATATAAACTATAAATTGAGGATTACATAATTTTCATTTGGCGTGAAATTATCTACGTTACATCAGATGTTTCTTTCACTTTTGAATCTTTGATTTAGACGGTAGAAGGTTATAAGCGCATGTGAGACATTGAATATATTGCAGAATATTATTTTATTCTTTATTTTGGCACGAAACAACGTTCCATCGACATGTTTACTTTTATAAATTTTAGGTTATCTTTAAATGTCACTTTGACGTTTATGACCAGTGTGAAAATCAAAATGGTCGAGCCTCTCACTCTGTGACATCATTGGACAAGGGACGAAGCGGGGGTCTAGCAGTCTCATTTTAAAAAATGTCGTTTTCAATTACAATTTTTTCGTGATTAAAGATCGATTTGAGGAAAAATAAAAAATACGGATCTATTATTTTTCACTACTTTATCGATTAAAGTTATAAAAAAAGTCGTGCATGATCTCATTATTGTTATACCTACTTGTAATGGGTCCATAAACCAATTTTTTAAAAATATTTTTAAATGAAAGTTCATTTAATTTTGAAGCAATTTGTGGTATCAAAAAGTCATAATTGTTTTTTGTATAGCTGCATTTGATTTTTAAAAAAAACCTGTAGCTATCTTTCTCACACCAGTTTCTGTAGTAGGCTGCACGAGAAAGATACCAATAGTGTGACGTCATCTGTGGCCCTGGAAATAAATTCAAATATCAGTAGGGAAAGATGATAGGTTTAAACCTTACATTCCAGCCTTCAACCTATTTAAACAATGAATAAGAGAGAGATAGCAACACTTTCATTCATATAATTGCAACTATCCTTGTTTAACGTAGTAATTTTGACCCTGAAAAATTATTATTTTAATTTGATTGGTTGTGACGTCATCATCACATTCTTAGTAAATTAACTTTTTAAATTGATTAGCTGTAATGTCACTAGATACGATGAGTAGGAGAATTTAACGGCAATATGTTAGAATGGGGATTTTGGTATAGAACTTGTCGCTAGATTTTTTGTATATTGTGGCATGAATTTAACCCCTTAGTTGCACTGGGTTTGATAGACTTCCGGAACAAAAACAACTAAGGGAATGTGACTTCGTATTCCTTTGCTAATACAGGCTGCGGCTGTTTGTTGTACTAGTTACACAGAAATTTGCAGAGTGGCGGGACAGTCAGTATAATATTGGGTATCAAATTTTGCAAGGAGAAAGTCTCCATGTTTCGTATTACGGAAAAACGTCTTATTACGTGGACCAGAGCCACTCCAAGGAAGGACAAAATTATTAAAAAAATGTTTTTTTATCTTAATCGTTATTTATTGAATAGTATTTTAATGATAGAATAGAACGTACAAAGCGTTGTCCTGCTGGAAGCGCTTCTTAGAGTACAATTGTACAAAGCGTGAGTCCTGCTGGAAGTACATCACACCCCTCATAAGCTTGTCCTTCTAGCAGTACTATGGTTAACTTCCAGCAGTTCGTAATAATTATTTTAACACAGCGCTTTAAAAATCAAAATTAAGTATAACATTTTAAAAACCAGGGCGTAGAATATAATTTTAGAGTAAGGTACAAAAACGTTCATTGCATTTGAAAAATATATATATTCTTTCAAAAATATTCACAATTAGAAAAACGGTATTGTAAAGAATTAAGCAAAATAGTAATTAACAAGTTAGGCCGGTATTCGGTATTGAATATGAACTTTACCTTCTTGATTTTCAAGTTTTAAAGCAAAGGTAGATATTTTTGTGCAATTTCCATCAATTTCCCATTGGACTGTTGCTATATTTTTGTTTTTATTATGTTTTTAACAACACCGTAGCATCTAGCATTACGCCACTGGTCACGAAATACGAAAAAACTCCAAGAATTATCATTTTTAGAGTCAAAATTCGTTGCTGCGACAAAAACACGGCATCCGACGCGTAACATTTTCGATACTGATTACAATAAACTTTAACTTGTCGTAACTTGCTTAATAATAAAGGTACAGACTCGGTCAAAAAATGCGCATAAAGCTTAAAATCTGAGGAATATTTTGGT
Source organism: Ophonus ardosiacus (assembly GCA_943142095.1). NCBI lineage: Eukaryota > Metazoa > Arthropoda > Insecta > Coleoptera > Carabidae > Ophonus > Ophonus ardosiacus. The sequence goes on along the minus strand of OW964833.1, from coordinate 40,975,567 downwards.
ATGCTTAAAAGTCCTGCCAGAAGGCTAGAAAGTACTGAAATATCCAAATATACAAAGTACTCTCCCGAAGCTATTTGGTCCTGCTGGCAGGGTACTGTACATTCTATCATTAAGGATAAAGTGTACATTTTATTATTTTTTGTTATGGTTTATGGGCCTATTGGTGTATTTTCATACTTGTGAAAAACAAATTCCGTATTTTTCTAAAAACTATTTCCACAATAATAATAATAATAATAATAATAATAATAATAATAATAATAATAATTAGTCAGATTTAAGGTGCTCCAGTTCTTATATAAAGCATGTAAAACAAAAATTATTGCCAGATTTACTATCTACGGGGTTAGTTCTACCATGAGTTAAGCGTTGTACACTTACATAACACCCTGTATAAAATAAAGTTTTTATGAATGTACTTAAAATTTTGACGCTGTATAAAAGCCGTCTCTGTTTCATCGTTTCTGAAGTGTTGAAGCTGAATTATTAGATGCATAATATATCTTGGTTATCCACTTGACAATACTCTGCACGTTATTAAAATTTCAACACGACACCCTTCGAAACCACGAACATTCGTCAGAAATTAGAAGTATTTCATACACAACGCTTCTGTCAGTTGAAACGTTTTGCATCAATTTAGTGCATGTGATTTATTTCGGAATGTGAACGTGCGTAACAAACATTTTTCTATTTCGTGTTGGATGAAAATTTAATTTGCAACGATAACGTTTTCGTGTCACGATTTCCTATCATGGGTAAATGACAAAAAATAATTGTTTTGTACAAAAAAATCTTCAGGCGTCGACTCTTATTTGCGGAAAAGATTGGAAATACTAACCTGCATATCGTATTATTTATTAAACATAGCCTATTTATACAAGCTGTTTTCAAACTATAAATGCTCAAATTTAGAATATGAATTCAGAACCTGTTAACAAGAAAAAAATATAAATAAACAAATATAAATATATCATCACGGCATATTACCCATTTCTGGGTGTGCCAGTATCTACAACACATGGTGGACATCGGTAATGATGACGATATGTTTTACCGTGTGGGCGCTTACCAGGTGTCACCTCACGGGCACTCATAGCTGGTGTGGAGAGTGCACCACAGGGGTCACTTTTGTGCCATTTAAAATTGGAAATATTTGGCGCCTGTCGGGATCGAACCCGGTTCCCCCGGGTTCGCGACCAGACACTCAGGCACGCGACCACGGGACCCCCACAAGAAAAATATGTTCGTAATCACTTCGCTGACGTTAGAAATAAGAATTAATACTTTCAAAACGAATTAAATATAATAACAAATAAATATTGAGTATTATCATCTTTACTTAAATTAAATATTTTCTTCAATACTTACGGAGGTAAGTATTCTAAATACAGAGAAAGTGAGTGATTGACATTGTTTTAAAGATAAAAAATAATTTTATTATTCTTGATTGGAATTTTAATACGAATTGGGTACTAGGAAAAATATTTTTTTATATTAATAAAGGTTGATTTTAAAAAAAAGTTTCTTTTTCCACAATCGTTAGCAAAATTCATTTTTATTCAACTTAAAATAGTGAGCAAAGTAGCATATTGAATCACAAGTGAGCAAAGTAAATAACTCTTCACAAGTGAGCATATCCAAAAGCCCAGGAGTCATAAATTTTGATGGAGTTACAAATTGTACAATAAATATCTACCATTCTATAATAATAATAATAAATATATAAAATAATTTTTTATAGTTAACTTTACATTAAATTCAGTTATGAACATATGTACTGCTGAGTTTTTCATTAATAAAAAAATGCAATGTTTTTTAACAAAATTATTTATTTATTTATTTATTTTGTTATTTGGGAAACCAACAGATAAAATCCATTTACAGGTTTCCTCGGTATACATAGCATTACAATTTGAAAAATTACAAACACATAAATTTAGCACATAAGTAAAACAAAAGAAAAATATAGCTTGAAATTTTACAAATACAATACAAACAATAAACATTGAACGTAATTATACATCATGTATATAAGTCACGTTTAAATTGAGTTAAAGATGAGCAAAAAGGATCTAAGTGCTGAAAATTTTCGTTGTAGCATTGCATAAATCTTTGCACAGGAGAGTTCTTATAATTGTTAGAATTGTAATTTTTTACGTAGAATATATGCTTGTTGCGCACTACTACATTTGGTATATGAAAATTGAAGTTAACAAGAATGTCAGGACAATTAACATGATTATTTAAAATTTATATAAGAAAATCATATCAACATTAGATCTTCTTTTCTCGAGGGTTAACATATTTAAAGTACTTAATGAAAGTTCATAGTTACTTTCATTTAGACCAAATTTAAACTCAAGCAGTGAAATAAACTTTTTCTGAATAGATTCTAATCTAGTAATATTTCTGGCATATGACGGGCTCCAAACTTGAGAAGCATATTTCAAGATTGTGGAAAAAATCATGTTTAGTACACGTGAGTAGGTATGTCTTTTTCTCACTTGTCCAGTTGGCGTACTCGCTCCCGCTCGTTCGACCAATTTCCGGACGCGTGCGAAAAAGACAAACTTTGCCCACTTGTACTAAAAATAGCTATTATTTATTTATCGTATCCTTTAGAAAGTGTAAAATATTTTTAGACGATGCGAATTAATATTCTTCACGGCTGTTAAAAAAAACTATACTTTTTTCAATAAAATGGGTTATAAAATATGTCTCTTTTTATCGCAATAAAAGCGTGAAAAAAGTGCACTTTGTTTAACGCAAAAGAGTGAAAAAATCAAACGCTATGGCACTTTTTCACACTTTCATTGCAGACTTTACATTTTACTCTTTTGCATAAACTATTATAATTTTGGCACATGATCACTAATGCCATCTAGTGGCAAAAACCTTTTGCAAAACTGTGAATGAATTTTACCATGTATAAAATTTGTTTATTTGTCAATCAGGTACGAATATAATAGTTGCATTAAATTTGAAAAATTTTGCACGTATGCAATATTTAAAATATACATTGACAGTTTTATATAGGTATAAAAATATAAATTGTTTTATTTATGAATTTATAATTGCTAAATGAAAACATTTCAATAATCAAATTTCGTAAATGAAAACCTGTAAATAGAATTGAAATCTGCACGCGAAAAGTGTACGGCATTTGCATCAGTTTAAATTTTTTAATTAGTCGGCACGTTGGCAATATTGATTGGAATTATCTGCCTGACAAAAAATAAATATTTTCAATAGGAGGGATAAAAGATCAATTAAGGAATTACGACCTGTGATTAAATTTTATTTGTACTATTGGCAATACCTTTCTCTCCGTGACAGCAAAATTGAATATTAAAGTTATTATTTTAGGTGAAAAAAATAAACAAAGAGAAATATGACCATTGAAAGAATTTTGTTTCCTCTAAGCACTTTTTGTTTTGTAGAACATCAATTTCTCACATTCATTTCCTTTGGAACAAATTTTGAAAGGGCACAATGCGAATAATTAAACTTCAAAGATGGAAAATCAATAGTCCCTATGAAAAATTACTCATTAATTTTGCATAAAAATGTAGAGACCTTTAGTAAAATAATGAATTCGTTTTTTTTTTATACTGTAATTATAAATTAATAATTGGACCAATGTATTTTCGAAATAAAATACATCACATATATATATATATATATATATATATATATATATATATATATATATATATATATATATATATATATAGCGTGTATCAAGATAATGGAACAGTGCCGTTTATTCGTGTATGTGAAAAGATACAGAAAAAAGTGATTAGGATATTTTGTAAGGGATAGAGGGGGACACAGTTTAGCATAAACTTTATTATCATAAATCACTGGTACTCAAACTATAGGGCAATATTATATATTTTTAAATGACATTATATATATTTTATTAACTCATTAAATAGAGAATTTTGTTCTGAATTCAACGATATAATACTCGTAATATCATACCCTTACATTGCGAAAAATATTATAAAAATTAATTCAAAGTTAGTATTTCATTTCTACTGTATCTAAGTAATCTGAGCAAACATTCAATCAATAAAACAAAAAATTTATTTTAAAAGTTGAATCTATTGCCAAAATCGTAGCTTACTTGAATGTAATAAAACTAAAATAAATTTTATTTTGTTTTATTGATTAAATGTTTGCTCAGATTACCTAGATAAAGGATAAATAAATAAATATATCATCCCGGCATATTACCCATTTCTGAGTGTGCCACAATCTGCTTTATCGCAGATGTCGGTAATGATGATGACATATTTGTACCGTGCGGGCGCTTACCAGGCGTCACCTCACTGGCACTCATTGCTGGCGTGGAGAGTGCACCACAGGGGTCATTTTTGTGCCATTTAAAATTGGAAATATTTGGCGTTTGTCGGGAGCGAACCCGGTTCCCCCGGGTTCGCGACCAGACACTCAGGCACGCAGCCACGGGACACCATAAATATGATACAAAATACATATAAAATATGTAGAAATGAAATATTAACTTTGAATTAATTTTTATCAAATTTTTCGCAATGTAAGGGCATGATATTATTATATCGTTGAATTTAGAACAAAATGCTCTATTTAATGAGTTAATAAAATATATATAATGCCATTTAAAAAATATAATATTGCCCTGTAGTTTGAGTACCACTGGATTTAAGATAATAAAGTTTATGCTAAAATGTGTCCCCCTCTATGCCTTACAAAATATCTTAATCACTTTTTTCTGTATCTTTTCACATACACGAATAAAATGCACTATTCCATTATCTTGATGCACCCTACCCTGTGTATTGCAGCAAAATATTTGTGCATCTTCTTCAAGTAATAGAAAATTAAAATATGAATCCTGGAAAATAATAAATAGTAAGCGAGTCAGCAAAATTAAATCTATCAAAAGTGTGCAAGTGAAATGTTGATGACAACGAAAGCCTGAAGAAAGCAAATAGGAAAAGTTGATAAGTTTGAGAATAAATAAATAACGCCCGTCTCGAGTTCCGTATTGAAAGCATATGTGTGTATGTTAAAGAGAACCACCTACGGCAAAGTAAGTTGATTTCGCGAAACACCATGCCACATCTATTTTTCATGTCGCCAAATATCCGCAGTGTCGTTATTCGAACTTCTTGATGTGACTCAGTTAATCCAGAGACCTACTCTCACGAGGCACAGAATGAAATTGAATTTCGAAAACATATTTTCTTACAATTCTTATCAACGACCACGTGGAATTAGATACCTATATTAAATTAATACTTAGCGTAACTTTTTGCTTCTTATAATGTAATACTTTTAGCATGTTCAAGTAGACACAGAAAATGTATTTGGAAAACTCGTGAATTACATTATTCGTACATTGATTCCTTACTCGTATGTGTGTATTTTTTTTTTAAGTTTCGGATGTATGTACAGGATGGAACAAATTTGAGTTCCGTATATGAAAAACTTTCTTATTATGCACCCTACAAAAAATTAATGTAGGTCTTTATGGGGCAACTTTTTGAGACAACTTTAATAGGCACCACAGGAATTTTCGATCGTCTTTTGTTTTTGAGGTACTGGCTAAACTTGTTTTTCGCTCATTTTGAAAATACCTCATGTCATATCTTGCTTATTATGAGAGATACAGAAAAATGTTTAGATAATTTTTATACTGTTTCTTACGTAAAATAACGTGATGTAATTTGATTTTTTCAAAATTTTATATTCTCGAGATATAACACAAAAATAATATTTTTTAAATGGGAACATATGTTGAAAATCGGCTCATCTTTTTACGTATTTTATAAGCTTTTCAACGATGTATAACAAGTCTACTTTCTTTTGATTTAAATATGAATAAAACTTGAATTATTAATTTTTTGGGGTGAAAAAAAAAATGAAATTTGTTACGAAACAAAGAAAAAATCAATTACAAATCATGATTACTTCATTTTGATTATATATCTATTGATCATCTAAAGATGAACCTATTTTCAATATATGTTCCACAGGAATTTTCGATCGTCTTTTGTTTTTGAGCTTCAGGCTAAACTTGTTTTTCGCTCATTTTGAAAATACCTCATGTCATATCTCGCTTATTATGAGAGATACAGAAAAAATGTTTAGATAATTTTTATACTGTTTCTTACGTAAAATATCGTGATGTAGTTTGATTTTTTCAAAATTTTATAATTCTCGAGATATAACACAAACATAATATTTTTTAAATGGGAATATATGTTGAAAATAGGCTCATCTTTTTACGTATTTTATAAGCTTTTCAACGATGTATAACAAGTCTACTTTCTTTTGTTTTAAACATAAATAAAACTTGAATTATTAATTTTTTGGGGTGAAAAAAATGAAATTTGTTACGAAACAAAGAAAAAAATCAATTACAAATCATCATTTCTTCATTTTGATTATATATCTATTGATCATCTAAAGATGAACCTATTTTCAATATATGTTCCTATAAAAAAATATTATGTTTGTGTTATACCTCGAATTATTAAATTTTGAAAAAATCAAATTACATCACTTTATTTTACTTCGATTTTTCATTTATCTCGAAAACAGTTGAAGATCAGGCCTATGTTGATTAAGCTTTTTTTACTCATTTTTGTAAGTACTATATGCTCTTAATTTTTTTTACACTTTCTTTAAACAGCCTGTATAATAAAATATTTAAAAATAAAAATACGAAATGATACATAAAATCTAGGAATAAGAACTACTACATTATTTAATTTTCAATTTGCAAACTACGAATTTGGAGTAATTATCTAATTTAAATATGTACTGAGTAATGTTTGTAATAGAATATGTTGATGCATCGAACGTTGGTAAATAGAGTATTCCTTGGCTTTCATCTAACTATGTACTTATTGAATTTACCTGATTAATTTATGTGGCGTTGCCTGTAGACGTGAGAATTGTACAAGTTTGTTTTAATTTCGTTTTTGTTTTGATAACATGATAACCTTTGCCTCCTTCGTACAATTCTTCATTTATATGAAATTTTCTTTATCTTTTATCGCCTTTGTTCCGTAACATATCCGTTTCTTTCATAACATCTTCCCTGTTCTCTGTTTTCATTTCATCGTACAAATACGGATTCGCCAAATGTGTTTCTAATAACATTCATATGGAACGAAAGATAAATTGTCTTCCTTCCTTTCTCTTAATTATCGTCTTTGTATTTTTATTTCGATCTTTTATTTGTAGAATAAATTACTCCAATTTTTTTTCTAATCATAGTTATGATTGTATTAAATAGTAGGTAAAAATAATATCCAATATAACAGGATAGAAAATAATGAAATATAATGTAGTAAAGTTAAAGATAAAACATGTGATAATATTGTGGATAATGCTAAAAACTAACCGCATAATGTAAAAATTTAGTTTTTCTAACATGAGTTATCATGTAATTTATTTTGGCGCTAAAAAAGTATCACATGGTTTGTGACTTATAAACGATTCAGGATATTTCTTATATACATATACAGGGTGTAAATTTTAAAACGGGTCATAGGGCAATAACATAGAAAAACAGTTTTTTGGACACCAAAAGTTTCTATATTAATTTATTGAAAAAATAATTAGTGCATATTATAAAGAAAAAAATTACAAATTTTTTGATACCAAACATATTATATTTCTGTTTCATATAAAGCCAGAAAATAAATTTAAACATTTGCACAATTAAGAAAAAATATCAATAGCCGTGAAACTGACAGAAACAAAAACAATTGTTGACTTTAAACGCTCATTAATAAACGTTTCTTACACTTTATTTGTTAAATTATTATTATTTTCGTTTTATTAAGAAGAAATCATGAACAATTTGACTCATGAAGAAATATTACAAATTATTAATGCTGCGCCTGCGCCATTCGCGCACTTATGACAAATTTTCGCACCTAACCTATGAAATGTCCGACGATGACAACAAAGTTCCTGCAGAAAAGAGCGATGAAATACTAATTGGACTTATTCAACAAATTGTTTACCTTTATTTTTTTATCTTATATAAATATAATGTATTGCAATTGCACCTATAAAAGTTAGATTATACGAAATGTCAAACTTAAGATTCTGAATTTTAATTTACTACATAAACGACGTTATTTTAGTTTAGTTAGTAGCTTAATTTAATTTCATAATTTATATGCTGCATAAACCCAGCATAAATGATTTTAATTTGTTCCATTGTAGTTTGCAGTTTTTCTTGTTTCTTATAACTTAGTTCTTATTACATGTAGATCATCTTTAGTTTGTAAATACCTATTACAATAAATAATAATTGTTTCTGATATAAATATCCTATTTTTTTACTTTATTTTGTGTTATTTTGTATTGGTTCATAAATTAATAACTTTAATCTTTAATTGTCTCCTATCATGACAATGTTTTGTTACTGTCACTTTCATGGCCAATAATATTTTTTCTTAATTGTAAAAATTTTTAAATTTAATTTCTAGCTTTATATGAAACAGAAATGTAAGGTATTTAGTATCAAAAAATTCGTAATTTTTTTATTTATAATACGCACCAATTATATTTTCAATAAATTAATATGGAAACTTTTGGCGTCTAAAAAACTATTTTTCTATGTTATAGCCCTATGACCCGTTTTAAAATTTACAGCCTGTATGTATGTATGTATATATATAACTGTACTACGAGCTGTACCATTAACAGGAAACAGTTTACCCGCCATTGACACATGGGCAGCGGTCTTGTTCGTGTTAGTTTTATTACGTTTTGTATTTATACAAATTTCTGTTTCTATATATTTCTTACTACATCACATCTGGTAAAATTCAAATTTTCTAGTAAGAAAAAATCTATACAAATGCTTTGAAAAGAATATTGTCTTGGTCTCCATTGGGTAGGAAGAAATTCTATATTTTGATTAATATTTATCCACCAGACATACATTTTTTTTCTTATGTAAAGATCGGATTATTCGTATTTGTATATCAATATCTTTCCAATTATTTATTGTGTTTTTCCAATTTGTGATAAAATTGAGTAAATTTTCACAATAGTGATTTTTATTGGTTTCAGGTTGCATTGCCAATCTTGAAAATGTATCTGCATATGTCATTTCCGATGTTTTCATACCAGTACATATGTTCTTTAAAAAAGCATTCCACTCCTTCAATCTATTTGATGGAGATTTCCCAAAATTTCTTATTTCTTTGGAGGTTAATCTTGAAAAAAAAAAATGGTAGACAATATTTTTCTAATTATTTTACAATCAAGTCTTTAACAAACGGACTTCATATACTTACAAGAAACAGATATTACTAGTACACTGTGAGACAGAACTGTGTGTGACAAACAAGAGAGAACCGCAAAAAGTGAAACATAAATAACCTCAACCTTGTATGAAAACCTTTCATCAATGATCACATATTATTTCCATGATTACTAGAGACGATCACTAAGCTAAAGAACAGTGCTGAATTCGACCCATTGTCTTTACAATCGAATAATATTACAAGTTTATATCTCTATCCAGTTTTGAATTAATGTTCCAAAAGTCAATATACCCCATATTCAGATAAAAACTTCAAAATTTACAAAAATCTAATTTTTATGTATCTAGATACTTTTCAATGCGCTGATTCTTAATTTTGAAACCGCAGGTCTATATCTCTTTTCGTTCTCGAGATATTTAGATTTAAAGTTTTGCTCAAAACTGCCCATTTTTGGGTAATAACCCAAAAATGGGTCGAGATATGAATTTGGTGATATCATGATTAGATTCTACGGGCAAAATTACATAAGTATACCAATTTTCATAATTTTTTAACACCGCATACAATCTCTACAGCAAAATAACTGAAAATGGCGATTTTTTCAGATTTTGGCCGTTTTCAGGGGTTTTCAAACTTTTATTCATAAAAAATGAACCGGGTAGTCAAAAATTATGAAAATTGGTATACTTATATATTTTTATCCGTATAATCGAATCATAATATCACCAAATTCATATCTCGGCCCATTTCTGGGTTATTACCCAAAAATGGGCAGTTTTGAGCAAAATTTTGAATCAAAATATCTCGAGAACGAAAAGAGATATCGACCTGCGGTTTCAAAATTTAGAATCAGCGCATTGAGAAGTATCTAGATACATGAAAATTAGATTTTTGTAAATTTTGAAGTTTTTATCTGAATATGGGGTATATTGACTTTTGGAACATTAATTCAAAAATGGGTAGAGATATAAACTTGCTAGTGATATTATTCGATTGTAAAAACAATGGGTCGAATTCAGCACTCTTCTTTAGCTTAGTGATCGTTTCTAGTAATCATGGAAATAATATGTCATCAGTGAAAAGTATCTAGATACATGAAAATTAGATTTTTGAAAATTTTAAAGTTTTTATCTGAATATGGAGTATATTGACTTTTGGGGCAATAATTTAAATCTAGGTAGAGATCTAGCCCAGAAATAGGTAATTTTGAGAAAATATTTAAGGTTGAATATCTCCAAAACTAAAAGAGACACCGACCTGCGTTTTAATGATTTGGAATCAGTGCATTGGGAAGTACGAGATACATGAAAATTGGATTTTTGAATATTTTCAACTTTTTAACCAAATGCAACTTAAAAATGAGAACAGTTATGAACTTGGTGGCAGTGGCGGCTCGTGCTATAGGGCACAAGGGCGCAGCCCTACCAAATAAAAAGACAAGAAAAAAAGAAATAAGCGAGTACATATACATTTTAAAAATACATTAATTATTATTTATTTACTTTCATTATTATGCAATTCTTACTACGCCGCCGATAGCTAGATAGCCTATATACTGACGTGTGCACGTACCGATATGCTGCTAGAAGCTAGGGCACAAATGTTTCTGCCCCGGTCTCCCACTATTTTTACTCGAATTTTGACCAATAGCAGCGAAGCGCGCGAAGATGCATATGACTGCATTAAGCCTGTTCCGGGCACAGCCCAATTTAAACGAAGATGTCCGAGTATGTCCGGCATTTTCCGAGGTAATCTGGTATTGTTGAATTGTAATCGTCTAGTACGCATTTAATTACGAAGATGGCTTCTGTATCTTAAAGATTAAATAATTTAATATACTCTTTTTACTTTTTTAAATTTTTGTGCCCTACCATACAAAGATATCACCAGCCGCCACTGCTTGGTGGTAATATTAGTTAATTTTACACACAATATTAGATATGTAACTATACCAATTTTTATGACTGTGAAACAAAAAGTTTAACAGCGCTTTAGTATTCACATTTTCTACAATTTTACATAAATACCGAATTTTTCTAGTACTATACTGCGCCTCATGTCTCATCGGGATTTTAATCTAACAAAACAATCTTGGATTCGGGACTTTTAATTCTAGTGATCTAGTATATGCCTCAATAGAAAGAGTCATACATAATATTTCAGAATGAAAGACCATGTTTTATTATATCAGGTTCGGTTTAAAATTAAAAGAACAGCCCTCGTGTTTTTTACCTCTCGCTAAAAGAGGTAGTGAATTATATTGCAATACAATATTTATATAACATAAAATGGAAATGGCGAGAGATATTGTGCTGGCTACAACAGATTTTTATTTAAGTATACGAGTAGTGACAATAATACTATCACAATAGTATTATTATGCTTTAATGAATAACCTTGAATTCTTGTAAAATAACATATTTTTATTTATTAAGATGTGAACTATGTTGTTATTATATAATTTTGATCCTTTTTAACTTAACTTAAAAAGGATGGAGTATCCATTATCATTAAAATATTAAGGAAACTGTGCATTTGATTGGATGATAAGATTTTTCGGGCTCGAAAAGCTCGATTTTTCGGACCGGGCCAAAATCAAAAGTCCGACTAGCCTCAACTTTTACAAATGATTGGCCCGATTCGGTCCGGTAAAAAATATCTTCGGCCGGGCTCGATGATCGACTCGAAATCGAGGCGGGCTTCGGGCCAAAGCTCGAGATCGAGTGCATCCCTAGATCCAATTAAGTTTTATTACTTTCAAGTTTAATGAAAGAAATATTATATTTTGATTTGAAAATAACTTTTTTGATTAAAAAGTAATTAAACCTTCTAAACTCATAAAATATAATATTTTAAAACATCTAGATAACATAAAGTCAAATGAAGCGTAAATTTAACGATGGTTCAAGTTTTTGTATTACCAATTTCAAATTTAAAATCATAATAAATCATAAACCAAAAGAACGAAAGTAATCTTTTTACATAAATATAAATTTTCTTGCTATATTGTGCGACGTTTGTTACATTATGTGTCGTAACTTGTCATGAAGTTGAATATGTACGCTACTACATTCACTACTACTACTATTATTCTTTATTAAACTTTTGTAGAGTTTAAATATAAAAATTCTTTTTCAATTTTATTATCTTCAGTGGCATATTTTATTATTATAAATTTATCTTTTTTATAAACTAGCTAAATGCATAGTGTCTTTGTTTCAGGTACTATAAAAAAATATTCATCACTAAATAATAAGGGAACATAGAATTTTGTTGATTTTTTAATTAACTCTTAACTATCAGTATTTACTATTGAGATAAATCTTTCAAATAAAATAGTTGACTTTTGTTGTCTATTCAGTTTCGTAAAAACATGTTTTTATCGATCATTTTTTTTAGATACCTACAAATTTATATTTTTTTAAGAGTCACATTGGCCCGTTTTGCAAGCGTACTATTATAATAAAAGCGCTTTTATATTACATAATCCTCATAAGAATATAATGTAAAAGCGCGACACAGTCCCTTTCAAAATCACCCACTCAAATGTACGTTGCTGATTTTGACAAGGCATGTTAACTTGATAACGTTCAAATTTTAACAGAGTTTGAATCATGAAGAAATAGCGAATTCATTAATCTGCTATATAATTAAGTTATTATTATTATTATTATTATTATTATTATTATTATTATTATATTTATTCTTGCCTAACCGGCTTAGAATCTACATATTATATATATTTACAATAAATTTTGGTACTACATCATAAATTAACCCCCTTTTTCTCGATGACTTCCTTCATCCAATCTTGTCCCGACCCTATATCGTCTAACAGAACCGTTTCTTTTCTTCCTTCTCTCGTAACTTCCCTGTTTTTCCTGCACGAAAACCTTAGATGCCTGATAGTTTCCTCTTCTCTTCCGCATAGCCTGCAACTTCTCTCATCACTTGATAGCCAGTATTAAGTTTAAACCTGCATATTTTCTAAACGAATGTTCTTAGCGATTCTTAATTTTAAACATTTATTCTCCTAATTATTTACAACCTCTGCGCTGGATTTCGTCCGTTTATTCCTACTATTTTCTTGGTGTTCCGATTTCAACGACCGCTAGCGTATTTTTACCCTAGTTAGTTTTCTATTATTTTTTTCTATTTTTTCGGAGATAATGGTTAATATAAATTGTATGTTTTGAACTTATTGTCCTATGGTTCATAAAAAAGTAGACATCCGGTATGTCATCACGGCTTATTATCCATTTCTGAGTGTACCAATCTGTTTTTATGCGCAGAATTCGATAATGACCCAAGGAGCACAAATTAGTTTGTTATTAGTGCTATTAACTTTAAAAAAACTTTTCTTAAAACTTTTTAACTTGTATTATACCTTTTATGCAACGATAATTTACTGATTCTAACGTTTATACGACGTTAATGTCAGGCGGGTGGGGAATCTATTCAACTAATTTACAACGTTTTTTTAACTTCTATATAACTTTCTATTATCACTGAATTAACACTTACATGCAATAGTTGCATATGTATTTTGCATGGACTATAATATGTTGGTTTCATTGAAGCTAATTGATAAGAGATATATTCACTAATAAAACTATAATATGGGTTACTATTAAAACTACAATACAGATTTCTCAGCAAACTATTTTCTACCGTAAATTCATATTTTATCATATCACGAGTCGTATAAGTAGTCTAAGCATGACTATGTTGTATAATTATATGTACCAATATGTAATGTCTTCTGCTACTTTTTAAATCTAAGATCATCTTTATAAAGATCATATTTTTTACATATCTGTTGAACTCATTTAATAAACAAATTTATTTTTACTGTGAAATATTATATTATACTTGGAAAAAAATCAAGGGACATTATAATATCCTAAAATAAATAAAAGAAAATTTATTAAATTTTTATGAAAAATTGATTTTTGTATTTTTTTAAATCATTCGATATTATAATGAATAAAGTATATTATAATAAACCATATAGGAGAATAATTACTTGCAGAATATTAAATTAAAAACACAATAAAATTAATTTATACTAAATTTTACAAAATGGCTTCTAAACCAGTTTCTGTTTAAATGCATAAATATGGCCGTACATATTATGTTTCGATATTTTAGTTTTAATAACTTCCTAAGAACTACTTTACATCAGTTTTTTAGTTGATGCATTAAGTTACTTAGAAACCATACTCCCACTTTCTTCTGTTTAAAATAAAACTGTTATTTTTGCAGTTATTTAAAAGTTTTAAATAAATTTATAAAACTTTTATAAAACGATAAACTAACTGATATATGTAATATATGTAAACTTCAATGCATCTATACTAAACAATTATTTTTAAACTGTATTATAAAACTTTAAAAAATCTATTTATAAATAACTGTCAATTACGTTTCTAACACTTCCTTTAATTTAGTGCGAAAGACGTTAATAAAAGTAAAACAATCGACGCCAATGAAACTTAAATATAAAACGTTTTAATAACTATTATGTGACCAAATAATAAGTACCACACATCATAACTTTGTATTGTAGTTTAGCAGACTAGAAAAAAGTTGTACAAGGCAAAATAACTTAAAAGTGTTATAATTCCGTTAAATGTAAGTTGCAGTAACAACATTATTAGTTATAATGTCTTAATAAAAACTCTGTGTTCCTTGGGGAGAACATATCTGGATTTTTAAGTTTATACTACTATTTCTAATTATCTTTGGTGCTGTGAATTATTAGAGATTCTATTACTTTCATGTCATAGTTGACTTTTACAGTAAAATATTTTTTGTTCTCGCCACAGGGAAAATATATATCTTCGTTATGTTTCAATCTGTGTTTTTTTATTATCTTCTGCAGTATTTTCTCTTTGCTATTTCCATTTCTTATTTAAACTTTAAACCAATATTTTCGGGAAGTTGTAAAACAGGGGATAAAAGTAACTGTAGTAAGGCTGTGGCGTAGTATATTGTGACAGCACGCGAAAATATTGAACGAAGGGAAAGTAGAAGTAGTAACATTTTTACTACAACTTTTTTCAAGGAAATGAATTCATATTAAGATTAAAAGTTTCATACTTTGTTCTCTTATTTATTTTCTTGTTTTACTAGCTGTACCATTTAAAGTGAATTTACGCAAAGAGAAAATTACTTTTATATTTAACTAAAAAACCAGCACTATCCATATTTTCAGTCCTCGGACGGACAGACGGATCCGTGCGAAAAGAGTAAACAGACGCGATCTGTCAATCCATCAGAATATGCTGGCGTCACTAAACTTATTGAATTGATACTCACATGTTCTACTACGAGTCTCAAGATACACGCTGGAAATGAATTGAGGCAGAAAAAATATTTTATCTCAAGCAATAACAATAACTATATAATCTCGAATTATCAAATAAAAAAATATAATAAAATCTTACTATTAACTTGATGTAGTTTACACTGATTATTCCAAAGCTTTCGACAAATTAGATCATGATATTTTATTACATAAATTGGGTTTATTTAGTTTCAATAATGATATTATTATTTTTTAAAAAAACTACTTAGCTGATCGATTGTTATTAGTTTCTTACAATGGATTTATTAGTCAGGCTTTTCCTGCTACTTCCGGGGTACCTCAAGGGTCAAATCTTGGTCCGCTTTTCTTCATACTTTTTATTAACGATGTTTGCTCCTCTATAAACTGTGACATACTTTTGTACGCGGATGATATAAAAATATTTAGAGAAATTAATTCTTTACAAGATTGCATTGACTTGCAGAATAATATTAATACCTTTCACGAGTGGTGTAAAATTAACAATTTACCTTTAAATATTAGTAAATGCAAAATTATGTCTTACACACGTAGAAGGAATCCATTGCATTTTACGTACTGTATTGAAAATGTGCCCTTATCCCGTACTTCTTCCGTGAAAGATTTAGGCATCGTATTTGATTCTGAATTAAAATTTCTTGAGCATATTTTTGAATTAGTTCGTTCACTTAACAGATTACTCGGTTTTATTGTCAGAAATAGCAGACAATTTTACAATGATAATACATTTAAAATATTATTCTTGACTTACATTCGCTCTAAACTTGAGTATGGATGTTTAATCTGGTACCCTCTTCAAATCAGTTATAAATATTTACTTGAAAGTGTTCAACGTAAATTTCTTAAGTTCATGTGGTATAAAAAAATCCATGTTTACCCTGCTCAAGGAATAGGACATAACATTCTTTTACAAGAATTTAACTTTGAATCCGTTGAAGAGCGTCATAAGCTTATAGCACTTAATACCATTTCTAGCATTTTAAATAATAATATTGATGCTCCAAGTTTATTATATAAACTGCCATTTCATGTACCTTCAACATCATCGCGGAATTACTGTTTATTTTATCTACCATGTTGCAAGACGAATACTTTGCTTAAATCTCTGATCGTTGTTATGTGCAACGCTTATAATGAATTTAATTAAATTTTGTTTTCCGTATAGTTTGTATTTTTTTGTAATACTTTATGTACATTTTCTTGTTTTGGGTTCGCCTGTTAAGAAATAAACATTATTATTATTATTATTATTAACTATTCGAGTAATTTTCATATCGTTTTATAATTTTTTGTTTGGTACCCTCAGATCCTAACTAAAAAATTATGTAGTAAGACCCCATTAATAAATTTCAATTATATGCGCTTCAAAATGGCAAAAAAAATTTTAAAGAATAGAATTTCTCTTATCATATAACTTTTACTAATGTATTTTAACCATGGCATTGAACCTGAACGCGAACCGAACCAAAAACAGAACCAGACCGTAACATTTTAGTGAACCTAAACCCAGAATCAAACCTCAGATATTTTTCACTTGAAATCGCGTCGGAACCGATGAATCGGGTATAAAAATTCGTGTTCATGGTTCACCTCCTTTTTTAGGTTCATTTTCGGTTCAAAATGTAAATGTAATCGTTATACAGCCAATCATCGACGCATTCTCGTCTGCGTTGCTGCCTGTGTTGACTGTTCGTATTACTTTTTGCATTGCATTATAAATTTCGGCTCTAAAGAAACATTAATTCTATTTTCATTAGATCGAATCGAATCTGAACCCAAACTTGAATCAGGTACAAAACTTCAAATTTTATTGATACTTGAACCAGAATTTATCTCTCAAAAATAAAACCAAACCAAAACTTGAACTGAACCCAGGTTTTGGCGGGTTCGATACTCTGTTTCATTCATCGCTTCTTTTCATTTTTAGTATCGTCCATTATAAAATAAAAACCTGTAAAAAGTCTGTAAACATATTGGCTCGTATTACGAGCGCACTTTTATAATTAAAGCGGTTTTATGGAGCGCGCTTTTACATTATATTCTTATGAGGAGTGTGCTCCATAAAATCATTTTTATTATAAAAGTGTTTTTGTTTTATTTATAAAATTAACTCCAATTTTCGTGGTAGACGTAAAACGGATATTACGATGAACGCAACAGATTAAACGTAAATCTAATTACAATTGAACTTAACACGAAAATACATTTTCATGAAATGCAAACAATTTATGCAAGGTGAATAAGTGGCAATTATTCAAATTCATGTGTAGAATACGGAAAATATGTTAAAATTTAGGCTTCAACTTACTTTTTACATATCGCGAATGACTGTTGGAGTTTCTTCATTTCTTTATATATTTTAGCTTTAACACATTTGTTTATAAATATGTAGATCATAGACTATCTATTGCTTGCATTAAAAAAAAAAAGATAAAATTATAAAGTAACTAAATTTCTTACTGACATTTGTACATTAACTGTTTATGACAGTAGTATATTATTCAACTAAGTGTGTAATAATGGCTATAACACAGAAGTATATTTTTTTGTAATTTATGAATATTTTATTCTTAAAATTTAGAACTAAAAATTCTTGTAAGAACACAGCAACATCCGTATAACACTCAAATGCAATTATCTCTAAAACCAAGCATCTGTGAGAATTTTCTTACAAGAACTTGTCCACTTATTTTTAGGTCCTTTATTTAAATTTTAAGTTTTATTTTTTAATTTTGAAACACCTTGTGTAATTAAAGGCTGAATATAAATAATAATTTTACATTCATGATTCATTTTGGTATACCATTAATAATTCAGCAGTTTCAGATAATCATATTTTGATTATAATTATTTGAGTATACGTGAAGATATAAATTAAATCAAATATAATAATAAACAATGAATTTTTCAAAAAAGAACTTAATTATATTTACCATTTAGCAGAAATCAATGGTTATCCTAAATCTACAATCACTAAATTATTCAATAAACATAAACGAACATATTTCATTAAAAACCATACGACTTTTACATTTTTACCTAAACAAACCATTTACCGGAAATTAACATATTCTGAAAATTGTCACCAAAAATTTTATAACCTTTTTAAGAAACACAAAATCACTTTAGCATTTTATAACAAATATACCTTAAAAAATCTTTTAAATAAAAACATTTTTTATAGAAACAAATCTGACTGTTCTGGAATTTATTCAATAAAATGTAACCAATATGATAAATTATATATCGGCCAAACAAACGGAAAATTAGTACTAGATTTAAAGAACATATTTATCATCTTAAAAGTAAAAACATTTTTAATTCAGCCTTAGCCCTACACCATCATGAAACAGGTCATAACTTCACTTATGATAAAGTTAAATACTTAAAAGTTAATTATAACAAAAATCTTAACATGTTGGAAGCTAGTGAAATGAAAAAACATTCTCAAAATTTATTAAACACTGATTTATCGCCACTACAGAATACACTACTAAAATTTGTCAACCCAATTGTTAAACATCATTCCTCAAATTAATATTATCCCTAATTTACTATTTTATTACTTATATATATTTTATATTAAATTATCAAGTACGATAAAAATATTGTGACTGACATAAAAATTTGAAATAATTTTGACATATTTAAAAATATTATCTTTATTATATTATTGTAGTACAACTGACGATGATTGCATTGCAATCGAAATGTACATTTTGAAAATTAAAAATTATTTCTGAAGAAAGGTTTATTATTACATTTGATTTATATTTTGATTAGTTTCGACATATTTTCATTATCTAGTAATATTTCCAATGAACATTATGCTCATAATATATAATATACATATCTAAACCTTGAGTATTTTATAAATTTGAAATGTCAACATAATTCATAAGCAATGAATACATGTGCATTATGTGTATGTTGCATAAGATATTAATCTTGTTTACTGCCATGTACTGAATATGTAGCAAGGTTGTTACCAATGCAATTGTGCGTTCTCATCTAATCCTAATCGTAATGATTAAATACGTAGTCAGAGGTGTCCAACTCTCCAACTCAGTAGATACTAGCTACATTTGGGTAAAAGTCCTAACTACTGTGGCTATTCAATACCTGTCGTCTCGCCATCAGTTTCATGTAAAAAAATGTAGAGACAATATGAAATAAAATTAATAATGTATACGACGATCACGCAATAATTAATGAGAATAATACACATGGTTCACATTTTTTAGAATTTTACTTGAAATATGTTCAAACTAGTTTTCTTCAACAATAATACATTTCATCATTCTTTCCTTCCACTACTTAACCATTTGAATTCCAATTTTTTTATTGTTTGCCCAAATACCGCTGGAACCAGAGCCGGATTTTTAGTAGTAAAGACCCCAAAAGAGCCTACTTTCCATAATATAAATATCTGATTCCCATAATTTTGTATCCCTACCTTCCTACCTATTTATGAGTTATGTCCTCTAAAACTCACACATATGTATAAATACACAACGTTAAGTATTTTTTTTTTCATGTCAATGCGCTGATTCTAAATTTTCAAATCGCACAATATCTCTTTTCATTCCTGAATTATTTGAATTCAAACTTTTACCCCAAAAGTTTTATTTTTGGGCAATAACCCAAAAAATGGGTACAGATACATGCCATTTGATTCTGCGATCAAAATTACATAAATATACAAATTTTTTAAATAATTAATACAAGTTCTAGAGGATAATAACTGAAAATGGTCAGATATCGCATATTTTCAGCGATTTCAGTTTTTCGGCTGCACAAACTGTACTAATGGGACAAACCTTATAAAATTTGTTAAACTTATCTAATTTTGTCCGTTGAATCGAATGGCGTCACCAGACTTGTATCATGAACCATTTTTGAGTCATAACCAAGAAATGGTAAAGTTTTAAATGTAAATCTCGAGAACAAAAAGACAACCTGGTCGACGTTCCAATAATTTTGGTCCTAATGCATTTATCCTGCTGCCTTCTTTCAGTACAAGGTCTAGTTGAATGACCCCTTGTGACGTTGCGTTGAGGTTGAACCTGATTTTTTCGGTTGAGTTGATTTTGGTAAAAATTCGTCCTTTGTGTCGAGATGTTGTGAGTCCGACGTGGCAGTTTTTCGTACCGATTTGGCGGGATTTGGGCCGCGTCCAATTCATTTGGAAATATGTTTCCGCCGGTGATTCCGGGATTAAAATACTGTATTTCCGCAACAGAGGCAATTTTTACTTTGCAAACCGCCCAATTACTTATGTAAGATTGTCACATGTAACTTACCTATCTACAAATGGTTGTAATTTCTCAAGGATTAATCCTAGTCGTTCTTTTCAGGCTTTTGCCTTTTATTTTATCCTTTTTGTTACATTTGGGATTAAATCTAACCTAAATTAGATTAAAATCTATATTTCTGCCCAACGCTACCGTTTGGGCTCTTGTCATCGTATCGCTAGTATTTTGGAGTGACAAGTATTGACAACTGACAAGCTGCGATATGCCACCTGCTGGGTAAAATATGTACTTTCCGGTTTAGTACTGTATTGTGACTGTATGCTTGAGTTACATGTGGATTAATCATTTGATGTGAATAGAAATGGGAAAAAGTCATACTAATTGTTGTGTATTCGGTTGCAACTCAAGATCTGATCGAGACACAGGCATTGGGTTTTATAATATTCCGAAACATGGCTAAAATAAAGTTAAAATTACGACAAGTGTAGGTGTTGAAATGGATTTGGATTGACGAAAAGCATTGGAATATGCAATTCCTAGTGCAAAACAAACAACGAAACATATGAAAGTTTGTTCTCGTCATTTTAAATCGGATGATTACATATTTCCTAGTGAGTAAAAAATTCAATGTTCAGATTTTGTCTTAGAATAAAAAGTTCATGTTGTGTTCGTTCTAATTATTTATGTATTTTTCGATACAATTAAGCGTAAAACTTTAAAAAGAACTGCAGTACCATCACTTTGTCTTCTCGTATTTCAAGTAAAAGTTCCTGATAATAAACGTTTGCTACGACAAACCAAACTAGTAAAACCAAAAGCAGTAAACGCCAGTGACATTGCAATGCAGTAAATGAAGTAGTAGAGGATAATATTAATAATACATCAGCACCAGCATCTAAATTGTCTGAAGAACTCACTAAATGTTTTTTGATTTCATACGGCTTCGCAGTAATTGCTCTGGTTATAAATAGTATGTGGTTAGCGTTTATAATTCGCTCACCTGCAATCATCACTTTCGATTGATTAAATATATATAAAATTATAAATATCTTCTATAAACATATAGAATTAGCTGTTGCTTCCAGATATCTAAAATGTTCCATGATACCAAGCCTCATTTTAAATGAAAAAATTGTTCTTGTTGTTTGCATTCATGTGTTACAACATTGCGAGTACCAATTCAGAAACAGCTGATGTCAGTTCTCAATATTTTCGTTGCGCGAAGTTACTTTACAGTATGTACATATGTCGGTATTTAAAAATTGAAATTTCGAAAATTTCGGATAAAAATAATACGAGGTGTGTTCAAAAACTATCGCGAATTTTGAATTTTCGCGGGTTACGTATATTCGAATTTCGATCTTTTTGTGGCTTAATGTTGGTACTCATGTCTCTCACTTCTGAGAAGATTTTGTACCACCGATAAACGTTGCTTTGGTCCAAGGTAGCTTCTCCGTATGCCACAGTCAACATTCGGAATGCATCCGCGCACTTAATTTCGTTTTTCACACAAAATTTGATACAGGTTCTTTGTTCCATTTTTTTGAATAGGTAAAAATCGAAGACGATCCAAAACACGTGCAAGCAAAACAGCTGTCAACAATTAAGTGAACATTCAAAATGGCCGAGCTTGTCGACATAAGTGAGAGACATGAGTACCAACATAAAGCCACAAAAAGATCGAAATTCGAATATACGTAACCCGCGAAAATTCAAAATTCGCGATAGTTTTTGAACACACCTCGTATTTGGGTTTCGAAGGATCTGAGAAAGGTTTAACGTTCATATAATATATTTATTTTTTACTGTGTTTCTTTAAAACTTGTCCGGAACATAAAACCATTGAAACTTAAAGACATAAATCTTATTTTGGAATGCTTTCAATATAATCATGAATTACAGCATCAATCTCTTTTTTGGATGAAAACTTTGTACGTACCCTGTAAGTTTTTTAAATTTCAAAAAATAGCCATAAAGTCGCACATTGCTAAATCAGATGAGTATGGCGGCAATAAAGAATATAATAGCTTACCCAAATACTATTATGACTACAGCGAATGAGGTGAAAGTTCTTTACTTTGATGAAAATATCGTGAATACAAGTATGTGTTACTCTAGAAAATTATTTTTTATTCCTTGTTAATAGTGAAAATAAAAGCACATTAATCACTTTGACATTATAACTGTCATTAAATTCAGAAAACTTGTTGATTCCTTCCAAATTTGTAACAGGTCCATTCCAAAGTTTTATAATTATAATGAACAATGAGTTTCGTGTAATTGCTTCTTCAACAAAATGAGTAAATGAAATAAATCTAAGTGAAATGCTGACGTCTGACGGGTTTGGTTATTTACTTTTAATTAGAGTCACTTGAAATGAAAGAAAAATAAACAAGTGTAATAATTTTTTTCGATAATTAATTTATAATGGATTTAGAGACAGAAAAACTCAAGGTAAAAGTAAAAATTATTTTTTTGAAAACAATATAAATGATAATGGATAATAATAGTGGCTTATTGTACCAGAAATAACGATACGTGTATTTCTGTTTGAACATTGTGTATATTCAATTTTTTAAACTTTTTATTATATGCAACATTTTAATATTTCAAAAGACCGTGGTATAAAAGATCTACTAAGTTATGCCAAAACAATTTTTATATATTACGAAAAATTGGTTTTACTACTTGTTGCTTTAGATAGATATCAACCAATAATAATTCTAACTATATGTGAGTGATCACGCGAGAAAAACGTAGCATACCTTATTAAAGTTTTTTCTTATACAGCATGGTTCGGTAAATAGGCGGCCATCGTTTCGTTACAACCAACGACGAAATACTTATGTACAACGTGTCCAAGGATTGACGTTACAAGTGGTGTGTGGAACTAAAATTTTTGAATTTTAATGTGACTTTAAGCACTGCTTGGTTTGAAACTTATTTTTAGTTTACTTTCGATTTTTTTTTAATTTTTCCATTCCAAAACGCCAAAGTTTTACTAAGAAAAATTGTTCAAAATAACAACTTATGGTCCTATACAAAATTTCAGTATGATCTACCTATTTTGATTAAACCGGTTTAAATAATTAAATGACAGTCAAAGTTCGTAGATCTTCGTGAAATTTTGTATAGAGCCATAATTTTTTATTCTGGAAAACTTTCCTTAGTAAAATTTTGGCGTCTTATGAAGGCACTTCACCTGAAACAAAATCATTTTAAAAAAATTCAGAACGCCATAAACTTCATTTTAAACAAATTTTCTTAATAAAACTTAAAATATTAGTAAAACTTCTATATTAAAAGACGATAAATTTCATTCTTATTATTTTCAGGAGTTAAGATACTGCTCTTATTACTTTCTTAAGTTATTTTGATGACAAGTTCATTTATTGACAACCTATGTTGCATTTTATCTGGAACGCTACATTATGTGTAACTGGTACCCATAATAATACATTAATAACTTTTTATCCATAAAATAAAATCATAGTGGCCATACCACTAAAAAACGATCAATGAGAGACAAAATTTTATTATCACCTGTTGTATGTATTATGTTTGGTAAAAAAGAAAAACTGCCACATCTGACAACAGATGTCAATTATGATTCACTGCACTACTGCCCTCTTCTACTACGACGAGATCCTCGGAAGTCTTCAGACCAAACTATGTACTTATATTCATTATGCAATTTTTGTTTTTCATGGCCTACCCGATTTTTTTTTTATTCTTAATAATTCTAGCGTGACCCTCATATTATATAGGTTGTTATTTCATTTTATTGTGTAGTGAGAA
Source organism: Ophonus ardosiacus (assembly GCA_943142095.1). Lineage (NCBI taxonomy): Eukaryota > Metazoa > Arthropoda > Insecta > Coleoptera > Carabidae > Ophonus > Ophonus ardosiacus. The sequence goes on along the minus strand of OW964833.1, from coordinate 40,950,878 downwards.
ATGAAATATTTATAAAATGAACTTTAAATGCAATTTCATCTTACAGCAAAATAATTACAGATATTTCTGCATTGTTAAGAGAAATACTTACACGTATATGATTAAGAAATTATGTGAACAAAGGATATATGCAGCTAGTGAAAAAGTTGTGACCCACTTTATCAGTACAGCTGGAAGTTATTCAATGCTTTAAACAATAGTACGATTTTTTAAAATAAAACTGTACGTGTGACCTAGATAAAAATTATTAGTTTTATCGAAGTATAGTTGGTATCTTTTAATATAAAAAATTATACTTTTACGTCGGTATGAACTCACGATGTCATTTAATAATTTGATTTAACTCTTTGGAATCCAATTCTTTACCTCTCGACATCGAAAGAATGGGAGGTGTAGAGATCGTACAAAAAATCGTTTATCGAGATTCTGGTAAATAACCAGATTTTCAGGTACCTAGAATCCAAATTTATTATTTTCACGAAGGTAACATGTCCAATATGGAGACCTCAAAAACTATAAGACTATAAGCGATATGCAGACAAACGTGAATTAAACGTGAAAAAAAAAATACGTAGGTCACTAGATAGAAAATGTAAATTTTCCAAATTTTAATTTTTGCAAATGTCTTTTAAATGTGATATAATACTGGATTTTGGTTTACACACTTTTAGGGCGCTTCTTATGTTGCTAAAATTCAACAATTACTATTATTTTAGTTCACTTTCTTCATTTACATTAATACTTATAAAATACTCGTGCATAGCATGTACGAGTATGTATGTTTTTAAAATTTCATTACAAACGTTATTGCTTAACTGTGACGTCCATATAAAAATATTAAAATTAGATAATGGGAATGGGGGATTACAGCTCAATCGAATTAAAGGAAAATAGTAAAAAAATACGAATGTATATGCTGAATAACGAATATTAATATAAAAATGAAATGGTATAATTGAGATATTTCGGAAATAAAGGCGCTTCGACACTAATATGAAAATATTTTGATTGGCGACCGAGAAACCGCCTATACATGCATTACAAATAGCGTGTTAGGAGGTGGGGATTACTACCAATGGAAGTCAAGAAATTCAAATTTGAAAGGAGGGGCTAACATTCCTGTACTGCAGTTTCCAAACAGTTTTTATTTTAACATAAATTTCTTGCATTAAAATTAACAATTTAAATACACCTGTAATTATAAAGTATGTAGACTTATACAGTGTTATAATATTCAATTATTTTTAAGTAAATATAACTTAAAATAGCATATATTTTAAGAACATTTAGGTCCATGATGAAAACAGTTTGATATTAAAACACATAAATGTGACGTCACGTCACTCTTTTCAAAATTCGGGAGACCATAACTCGCTTATTAATAGGAATTTTTTCACCGGATTTTCATCAATAGTCTTAGTTTTCCTAATATTTTCAGATGAAATTATAAAAAAAAAATGATGTAATCCCCCATTCAGGAATCATAGATATATACCTACTATGGTGTCTCGAAATGTAAAAAACTAAAATTTAATTTAAAATGATGCAAATAACGCAGCCTATTGTTATTTTTATTTTATTGTTATGGGGTCCCGTGGCCACGTGCCTGAGTGTCTGGTCGCGAACCTGGGGCAACCGGGTTCGATCCCGACCGGCGCCAAATATTTCGAATTTTAAATGGCACAAAAGTGATCCCTGTGACGCACTCTGCACGCCAGCAATGAGTGCCCGTGAGGTGACGCCTGGTGAGCGCCCACACGGTAAAATATATCGTCATCATTACCGATGTCTACATGTGTTGTAGATACTGGCACACCCAGAAATGGGTAATATGCCGTGAAGATATATGTATTTATTGTGTAAGATTTTAGGGTGAAGAACCTATTTTCTTCCAAAAGCAGTTTCCAAGAAAATAAAAAATATATAACTTGAGAAAAGGATGTATCTTTTCCTTATCTCGGAGCTTGTAATCGTTCTCTACGGGTTTAGGTTAAACTACAACTTTGGACTGGAGCGTTACGAATTAGACGATATATTAAAGGTTGTGAATGTGTTCGTACGCGCAAAACCGCGCGTTGCAGAGTGGAGACGTTACCAATACTCGAGAGACTGTAGGAAATAGTTTTACATTGTTTTCAGTGGACAACTCTTTTACACAAAACAATCTCGTTAATGGAATGAATATATTTTATCCAGCTTTCTCAATTTAAAATACTTGCTCGCACTATTAAGAATCAGATATTTAATGATTCTTACATTTTTGTTGTTTTATACAAATGAAAATGAACACAGACTTATACTACCTTTGTTTCATAATAGTTGTCACATTTAGTAATATTTTTGTTAATCGCGAGTTTGTTAGTTTTTTCTACAACAAGGACAACAATTCTGGGACAAAATGTCATATATATAGTCAAAACCGGTTATAACGACTTCGAAGGGACCGCCGATTATGGTCGCTGTAATTGATTACATGTATGTGAAGGGAGCCACTGATAGGTACATTATTATTTCTTTGATGCTTCAACCATCTGAGTAAAGCTTTTTTAATGTCAGTATGTTCAGATGATCTGGCACGCTTGACTTTTAAAAGAGACATAATTGTCACTCGGTCTTTCCAAATGGTTGAAATTGTTGAATGTGATACATCAAATTCCATTGCTATGGTAATATTTGGTTCTCCGTTTCCTAATCGCCATATTATGTGAGATTTTTCTTCAATGGTAAACACTTTTCTTTTTTTCTGTGACATATTGATAACGTTTACTTATAACAACCGATGCGTTTCGTGGCGTGTTATTAGAAACACTGACATGATATTACTGAATAACGAACAAAACTTCTGTTGGACACTATAGCCGATGCATTTCTCCGAAAACTGTGATAAACATCGTCGCTATAGGCGAGATGTCGTTATAAGCGATGTCGTACTAAGCGATAGTTTGGGTAAGGTATTTATATGGAATTAATACGGGACCTTTACATTTCGTCGTTATATCCGATACGTCGTTCTATGAGGTTTTGACTGTATATATACAGTATTGGCCATAAAGATAGCAACTTAAAAAAAAATTCAATTGCTCTAATGTAAAAACTGGGATTTCAGAAATAAATTACTGCAGTATTAGTGTCTTGAACCAAGTTTAATTTGCATTAAAATAATTTGGATTATATTAACAAAAATTGATTCACTTGATAACAATTGGAGATTTTATCAATCGAAACTTTGTGTAACTGAAAAAAAATAAAGATAATGAAAGTTCGAAATATTTCTTTTATTCTTAAAAATTGATTTATGTGCAAAAAAATATTTTTTATTTGGACATAAAAATAAAAATAGCAACTTTTATAAAATTAATATAAAAACTAAATTTTCTAATATTTAGTGTAATAACCGGAACCACGAGAATTTATTACTTCTTCTCGTTTCATCATGAATTCAAGTAATTTTGTTATTACATTTCTATCAATTAATCTTAGTTCATCACTAAATAATACTCTTTTCCACATGTCAGTTGTCCAGTTTACATGATTTTCTGCAAAAAAATAATCGGGCCTTCACGATCTTCTTCGAAAGAAGTGCTTTCTTTGCAGGCCGACGACTATAAAGTTCTCCGGCAACTAATATTCTTCTTCCCTGTCTTGAAGATATTTTATCTTTAACATTACTTAGTAGAAAGCCTAAAATTTTCTTTGATGATAACAACGGATTTTTAATGATATGTGTTTTATCATTCTGTCGCTTCGGTTTGATGTTTTTTTTTGTCTACTAGAAATTGTAGAAGGCTCAATATTACCCTTCCTTCGAAAATGGATTATTATTCGTGCTATTGTAGATTTATGCAAATTAAAGTTCTTCGACATTTTATTCCGCGAAGCACCATTTTTATATGATTTAATTATTAAATTGCGAAATTCTTTAGTCAAAGTCTTATTACAACCCATAATTTTGAAGTACTAATTTATATTTTTTAAACAATTATACGATATAAACGTTGAAATTGAGAAAATAAAGACATTCATTATGTAGTTGCTATTTTTATGTCCAGACAAAAGTAAGAATTATGCAAATTAAATAAATTCTATAAATTGAATATAAATTATTTTAACATAAAATAAACTTATTTTAAGAGGTTATTCTTTATGTAATTTATTTTCAATATTCTTATGTTCACTTCAGAGAAATAGAAATTTTTTAAAAGTTGCTATCTTTATGGCCAATACTGTATATATTATGACAAAAAGGTAGTAAGGGGTACCTAATTTGGTCAACAAAACGCTGCGGCTAGCTGTAAATGTAACAGGGGCATATGGGAGGGGGTTCGAAGTCGTAATGGTGGTCTGATCGTACGCCCGACTTTAAGAAAGTGTTTAGTAACAATTAAAATCAAACAACCGATTTTAAAATTGAAATAGACCACTATTATTGCTTCAGGCGCCAGCCTTAGATAGAGAAAAGGCCGAGTAGGGCACTCATTAGTTATTATTTGTATCACATTTTCACTAAATAGAATTATATTAAAGCGGGTGGGACAACTAATGTAGAAATGGGCTCATAATCTGGCTACAACATACATATACAAAATTCTTGCAGCTCAGAATAAGACGTTTTCTTTTATTAATTCATTTTATTCTTTTATTAATTCATTTTATTCTTTTATATTCTTAGTGGATTATTAAAATAAAGTAAAATTTAATTAATAATTTGAGAATGCTCGTATCATGTGAAAAGATTAAGAAGAAATTGGAAAAAAAATCTCGAGCATACATGAAATGAAGTGAACCACATTGGTAGAATTTATGTTGGTCGAGATGAAATTTAACAGCTAACAGAGTGCAGAGCTTGGGTTTGCGGGATTTGGGGATTTGATTACTTTGCCAAGGATACCTTCTACCTTCAATACGATTGTGTGGTGTGGTGTGGCCGGGGTAACGGCATGGCTACGAGGGAGGCTTGTGGATGCGTTGTAGTTGCCACTAGCATTGCCATTGCCGCTAGCTCTCAGAGTACATGTATTGTGCAAATCGCACAACTACCAAATTGTGGGAAACTGAAATACTCTTAATAGTAACTACCACGTTTTTGTCAATTTCAGTTTATCTCAGATACATACAGTTGCTTGCAAAAGGTTTCAGCCAAACAGATTTTTAAATCATATCATACGTTGTAAAGATGATACAAAACAGTTATATTAATGAACATGCATTTATGGATAAAATGTTTTCATTTTATAAACTAGAAACTATATAAACAAACTTATGTAGTAACAAATAATTTATCGAGCTTTGGGCGTATTTCAAAACTACTAAAAATCATATAATTATTTGAGTATACGTGAAGATATAAATTAAATCAAATATAATAATAAACCTTTCTTCACAAATTATTTTTTATTTTCAAAATGTACATTTCGATTGCAATGCAATCATCGTCAGTTGTACTACAATAATAGAATAAACATAATATTTATAAATATGTCAAAATTATTTCAAATTTTTATGTCAGTCACAATATTTTTATCATACTTGATAATTTAATATAAAATATAAATAAGTAATAAAATAGTAAATTAGGGATAATATTCTGTAGTGGCGACAAATCAGTGTTTAATAAATTTTGAGAATGTTTTTTCATTTCAATAGCTTCCAACATGTTTAGATTTTTGTTATAATTAACTTTTAAGCATTTAACATTATCAGAAGTGAAGTTATGACCTGTTTCATGATGGTGTAGGGCTAAGGCTGAATTTAAAATGTTTTTACTTTTAAGATGATAAATATGTTCTTTAAATCTAGTACTAATTTTCCGTTTGGTTTGGCCGATATATAATTTATCACATTGGTTACATTTTATTGAATAAATTCCAGAACAGTCAGATTTGTTTCTATAAAAAATGTTTTTATTTAAAAGATTTTTTAAGGTATATTTGTTATAAAATGCTAAAGTGATTTTGTGTTTCTTAAAAAGGTTATAAAATTTTTGGTGACAATTTTCAGAATATGTTAATTTCCGGTAAATGGTTTGTTTAGGTAAAAATGTAAAAGTCGTATGGTTTTTAATGAAATGTGTTCGTTTATGTTTATTGAATAATTTAGTGATTGTAGATTTAGGATAACCATTGATTTCTGCTAAATGGTAAATATAATTAAGTTCTTTTTTGAAAAATTCATTGTTCAATGGTATATTAAATAAACGGTGAAACATGGAGTTAAATGATGCAAGTTTATATTTAAAATGGGTTACTGAAGTTGAGTGTATATAATTTTCGGTACTAGTTGGTTTCCTATAAATGTCAAATAAAATTTTATCATTGTTTTTTTTATCATTTTTATATCTAAAAACGGGAGTGTATAATTTTCTTCTAATTCAAAAGTGAACTTAATAGAAGGGTACTGTGAGTTGATGATGTTAAGGAATTCATTCAAGTTAAATTTTTTATCAATTATAGCAAAAACATCATCTACGTATCTAAGCCAAATTTTGGGAAATAATTTACATTTATTTTTAAGATTGTTTTCAAGATTTGATAAAAATAAATTAGCTAAAAATGGAGACAAAGGATTGCCCATAGCAGTACCGAAAGTTTGTTTATAAATTTCATTTTCAAAAGTAAAAGCATTTAAATTCATACATGTATCAGTTAAATTTATGTATTCGTCAACTATATTTGCTGGAAGTTCATTTTTAATTAATTCTGATTTTAAAATTTTTAAGGTGTCCTGTATTGGAACGTTTGTGAAGAAAGGTTTATTATTATATTTGATTTACTAAAAATCAGTTCTGTCTTTTTTGATTTGTGATTTTGAACTCCATATTTAATAGTTTATAATTATTCTTTTTGACATAATCACTACAGCAAACCGTCGAGGTATTGATTTAATTAAATTTGTAATAGTGTTTTGTGGAACATTTTGCCATTCATTTTCTAAATGGTTCCATAATTCAACTTTGTTTTTTTTTCCGACGCGCATTTTTAACTTCTGTCATAAATGTTTTATTGGATTTAAATCCCAAGATTGGGGTAGGCAAACAAGAATTCGAATTTTTGTTGGTAGTATATGCTTTGCTAAAGTTTATCTATACATTAGAGCATCCATAGTACTCTTTAGAGCATCCATAGTACTCTTTATCTCGACAAATGGGCCTACACCGTCATGAGAACATGCACAACATTAAATCACGTTTCCTCTGCCAGGCCTGACTGTAGGGTTTGGTATCTAGAATTGTATCTTCCACTTGTCGTTGCCGAAAATACTTGGTACCGTCATTTAAAAAAAATGATTCATCCGAAAATAGCACTTTTGACTAATCGACTTCATTCCAATGTGATTTAGTCTCGCTTTTTTATTTCTTCTAGTAACTGAAGGTATTTTAATACTGATACGTTCTAATTTTTTTCGAAATATCTACAGCAGATTTCATGGATCTTTTATACACACAATTTAATATTTTGAATTAGCATGGCTTTGTGGAACAACTACTTTAAAATTATTATTATTATTATTATTATTATAAATGATAAATATTATTCCCGCATTTCGAATGAAAATATGGAGGCAGAACTATTAAAACTTCAATAATTTAGCTTTACGAAAACAGTGCCAAATTTCACGTACAGTTTTGTCATATAAAATAAAGAAGTTAAAAATTAATTAAACTTCTTTGTTTAGAAAATAAGTAAAAGTTATACATTTAATTATAAAACTTTTGGTAAATCAAACAAAAAAGAAATCATCTTAAAAGACGATCGCATTTTATTATGTTAAAGTAAATGGCTAACAGAAGAAAAGGTCGGACATCGCTGGATTAGCTAATCAAAGAATACATTTTATTCGTTTTTGTGAATATTTATTCTTTGCAATGTACTTCCAATTATTAGAAATATAATTGCTTTTGAAGGTAAATCATATTTCTACCAATAAAATTTTGATAAAACCCCAACAAACAACAAATAAATTTCCTAATAATTATTTATTATAAAACTGATGTTTACATTATTGTAAAATAATACAAATAGTTCTATGTATTAAATAAATAACGCAATAATTTAAAAAAAAACTTTTTTTTCCTTTTTCGTGCATTAACAAAAGCTTGTTTTTCAAAAAACTTTTTACGTATTTTTTATCCTTTTTATTTTTTCCGCAGTATGTATTGGTTTTGTATGATTTATTTAGATAATGAATATTAATAATCCTTGTAATTTTGACGCATAATAATTATTGCAATCTAATGTCCAAATATTCAAATATCTATATACCTTAGAGGTAAAGAATCGTCTCACAATTTTGTCAAAATTGAAATAGTACTTTTTATCATACACCACGAATATAACTTGTATAATGTTAAAGAATCGTATGTCTAATTTTACTAGATTATAATGTTGAGAATTAGACATACTGATAAATTCAAGCAGGTAAAAAGTGGTTTCTCCAAAAAATTATTCTGAGCAAATGGACCTTCATCTAAACCAAATTGGTAAACAATCGTGTGTCCATATTAGGGTTACTATTTGTTGAACATAATGGCATTAAAATATAAAATATTACTAAATTTTGAATTAAATTATACTGCTTTTTTTCTAAATATGTAATAATAATCATTCCTGATACTGGAAATCATTTTGTCAACTGCTGTAGTAAACAGCGTAATAGTTATTTAATAAAAGGAAACATTAAAATCATACACATACTCTTCAGTAACTAACAAATCAGTAGAGTTAAATAAAAACTTGTAATAAAATTGACTTGCATTTCTATCAGGTACATTCAGTATTTAAATTGACACTAAAAATGTACATAAAAATTGATAATGTCATAAGATTAGAAAATTTCAAGAGATTTATTGACTATAAAATATATTTGTATAGATGATAACATATAAAATATATATTTTCCGTATTCTGTAATTAAATTTTTTAAGCTGAAATTTGTGTTTTCCAAACAAATATTTGTTATCTAAACATGTAACATCATAAGTTAATAAAAACTGACAACAAAATCAACAGAAATGTAAACTTTGTTATTAAATCAGTTATATATTAAATTTAAAAACAGCGTAGAGCAAACAATGCAGAAAAATATTATTTGTCAAATACGATTACAATAATAATGTTCATCAATATGACTGCATATTTGTGATTACCGGAACTTTGACAGTTCAATTAAGCATACATCAAAAATAGAAGTGATGCATACACATTGATGTGGTGTGGTGTGAGGAACTTCAATGAAAGTTACAAACGATGGCAGGAATTTCACGCGATTTCCCATTTCATTTGATCAACACATGAACCTGTATTAGAGTAGAAAGGTAGCCAACATAATCTATCATGATCAATCAATCAATTGTAAAGGAATTGATCGCGGCAATAATCCTCAATGCAGGATACTCTGTTCAATTTTTTTCCAACAAAATAATCTCATCTATGTAGTCACGATAAACTAATCTATAAATAAAATAATCTTTCTTTTATATTAACTAGCAATAATTGTATACAGTGTTCTTCAAGTTGGTACTTTGGTACCAAATTTGGTACTTTTTATACGGCTTTGGTACCTTGGTACTCCTTTCTGAAAACGGGCACTATTATCTCAGTCTCAGATACTTCGGATTCGGACTTCGTTCACAATTTATTTTTTTTTGTAAAATTTAGTTCACAAAATTAACACATAACGAAAAGCGACATTCTAAGTTTACAGCCAATCATAGCAGAGCTTTTTGTCGTTAAAGTACAAGTATACTCAAAATTAAGTTATATTTAAAACAACCATCATTGTTGGTTGAACCATGTGACGTTTAGATATAAATAAAATTGTCTTTAAATGTACTGCTTCAGTGCCTCCATCATTCCACAGACCCACAGATGGTCATGTCATGTGACCGATCAAGTGTGTCGATATATAACAAGAAATTGGATATTTAGTTGTCAAATCAATAACTATTGGATAAAATTTTTAACCTGTCGTTAAAAATTAACCACTAAGTACATAATAGGCCCGTTGGACATTTGGGTTAATAATTTTGGATTGACTTTTTAGGTTATATTAATAAAACAGTTTTATTTATTTGTTATTAGTGCAGTGCAGAAGTTATTTTTTTTTCAATATAATTTAATCTTGCTGTAATAAAAATAAAAAGTTTAATTCAGATTTTTGGTACTTTATTTTCAAATTTGGTACTCTTGTAGCTGCCAGCTTGGTACGCAAAAATTCCCTGCTTGGAACAACACTGATTGTATATGTCGTAGTCAGATTGTAAAACCTGGCTTAGACGTTTTATAAAACGACAAACATTGTAATATGTATTTTTGCTTGAAATTTCTCTAAAAACACCTGAACATAACCTAACTTAACGCACTAAAACCATGTTTGGAAAACTAGGGCCGAGCATTCTTGGAAAACTAAGGCCGAATTTTGTATTTTAGGTTAGGTAATGTTATTATATTTAGAGAAATATACAAGCTAAGTAAGCTGTTAGTATTATTATAAAACGCCTACGTAGTAGTTAAGTTTGGAAACATCGCTAAGTCAACGAGGGTTTAACAATCTGACCGCGTTTTATAAAAGACAGGATTTACAATATGGCTACCAGGTATATACCAGAATAACTAAACACTAACTGCAAAGTAAGCTACACTTAAATCAAGTAGCAGCCAATGTGCGTCTTCAATTGGCGTAAAAATTTTATTGCATTAAAATCACAAAAACCTTATATTATTTATTTTATTTTTGCTGCACTTGGCAGCATTAATAATTTGTATGTTTACACTTTGAAGGTTATTTTTTAATTTGAAAAACAGTTTCATCGTGTTTGAAAGATTTTTGTGCGTTGCGACTTATGGTATGGTATTAGTCTTTTTGAAGACTATAACTAGTTTTGTTTTTTATTGTTTCACTAGCTGACCCGCCCTGGATTCGCGCGGGTAAAGAAAGAATAACGATTAGATACACGTGTACCAGTAATTTTTCACATTTACTTCGGAGACATGCGCTGCATAGGGAGCCGGAAACCTGTCTCGCATCGTACATGTAACAGGCTCCGCCCACTGCCTACCCGATCCCCGCACCGCACCTAACAGCACCCTTTTCTAAACATGTCTCGGGTACTTTTGCTTATGTACATATGATGCAAGCTATCTCTCCGACAAATATCGAGAATCTGCTAACGGTTAAAACTTAACTATAGATGCAAAGATAAAAAAAATAATTGAAATCATCCTCTATTGTACCGGGATGATTTTTCAAAAACGCTAAAACACTCTTTATCTCTTAGCAAAAGCATAAATAAGAATTTTTATATCCCTTCGCGACAAAAGGTAGTCTATGTGCTTCTTCAAAGGCCAATTTATCTCTGTACCAAAATGCATCAAAATTGGTTCAGCGGTTTAGGCGTGAAAACGTAACAGACAGACAGACAGACAGACAGATAGACAGACAAGAGTTACTTTCGCATTTATTATATTAGTATAGATTAAAATCTACTAATGACGTGTGCATTGTTTTTATTTCTTGCAACAGATCTATTTTTGTACTATAATATAATTAATATTTTAACTTTAATTGACATCCGGGTGTCCAGGATAATATGTCCAACATGAGGAAGTTGGTTAAATCATACAAAAGTTGCCTTATTAGTCAATTAGCGGTGTATTATTTATCCAGAAAAAAATGCATAGGTCATTAGATGTAAGTGAAAATATAAAGTTAACAGTTTATTTATTTCTTCAAATAACTTAACATAATACTAAATTTTGGCACTTTTTATGCTCTTCCAAATGGCGTTGCTCAATTTTATTATTACAGTTGAATTTCAAATGATCATGTCAAAATTACAATTTATATACATAAGTATGTATGAGTGTCATAGTACAGAGTTATACATTGAGGACAAAATATTTTTTTGCTTTTTGCAACGATGTATAATTTGCCAATGTTCATTTGTTTCAAACACCAAAAATTATTAGGTTAAAACATTGGTTATAAGAAAGAAACAAATGAAATCATCAGTTTAATAAAATCAACTACTGTTACTATAAGTTTATTTTCTTCATTTACATTCGTATTGTTAATTTATTCATCACTGAGACATTTTTCAAATTTCCTTTTGAATAAATATGTATGTCATTGCTTGTTATGAAGTAAATATAAAAATATTAAAATTAATTGGACTGAATGAAATTAGGTAATTGGCAATTAAAATAAACAAAATACAATTTATAATTGCATTTATTATTTATTTCAATGCATAAACCATTATTTTTCCTCTATATACGTACATATATTTATAATTTTCATAATTATTGCAATTTTGATGTTGAAAATAAATAATGAACATGTACAAATTATACACCATTGGAAAGCAAAAAATATTTTCTTTTCAGTGGTCAACTTTCTATTCTGACGTCCACATAAAAATATAATTTTACGGGATAAACAATAAACGGCTAAAATAATTTCCTATTGGGGAAACTTTTGTCTAAATTAATCGATTACGGATCACTTAGGGCTGGTTTTTGATGAATTTAATTTACGAATTTACAATTTATAATTTAGATTTTAAAATATAAACTCACGTAAAACGTATACGATGGTTTATGAACGATTTACAAATTTAGAAATTTGAAATTTAGATTTGGGATATAACTATATTTTATATTTTCAAATGTAAATTTCAAATTCGACCAATCACAAGAGAGAACTATTAAACATGGCGGTAAGGTATAACTTTGCTTCATCTGTCAATTTTCTTTTTTGTTTGTGAGTTGTTGACATTTTGAACCTGGAATCACATGAACAAATTGATATTTTGTTTTTTGTTGATAATCAGTATTCGCGAACATCGTAATTTGTATGACAAAGCAAATAAATTGTACAAAAATAAAACATTTTCGTAGTTTCAATTTCAACGCAACGAGGGGTGGCAAGGAATTAAATATATGTACACTCATATGAGTATATTTCAAGAATTGTTCATGATCTTATTTCACTTTCAAAAACAAACTATGATACTGCCCGTTTACAAATCAATGTGTTCATAGGCCTAACCACGGCCTAACAGACCGACCAACTACGGTTTTTAAGTTTGTGTTTGTTTTATTTCTGTACTATATAAATCAACAATAGTAAAAAAAATAAACATTCCCGATATTATTAAAGAATTATCTTGTTCATTAGCGTCTAACAAATTCAGGGCTAAAATATATTTGTAACCTAAAATCTGAAGTGACAACTGGGGAAAAGTCAAATAACAAGCAGTGACAAGTCACGTGACGGATGCTGATTGGTCAGATCCAGAATTTTAAAATCGAACATAAACCAGAGAGAAAATTGTAAATTTTAAATCAAAATTTCTAAATGTAAATTTATAAATTAAATTCATCGTAAACCAGCCCTTACACTTACAGTTTTCGAGATGTCCATGATGTTGCACACGGTATTCTGGATACGCTATTTATGTTGAACTGCATGACATGAAAATTATAACAGAATATTTAATATTAATGTAAGATATTGTTTGTTGTTGTTTCAGAAACTGACATGGACCAAAGTTCTTCAAATGAAAATATCATTGAGAATATAATTAGCTCAGTATCTCCAAGCTATCCGCGTACAGGAACAGGGACAGGAGGGGGCGGGCAAAGCCAAGGGAAGCAGGGCCAGGGCACCGGTGGATCCGGAGCAGACGCCAAGGGTAAGGAGTCCAAGGGAGCGTCAACGGACACGGGCACCGGGAGAGCGGCTAGCGGAACCGGCTCTGGAGTTGGTCCGGGAGCGGAAACGGGAACGGGGACGAATATTACCATGTCAGTCATATCGACGACGGTGAATCACCTTTCCGGAACCATCGTGGCACATCCCACGATATCATACCTTGACACGGAAACAGTTCATTACATTAATGGCCGGGGATTTACTACACCACATTTTCATATATCAGACGCACGCTGGGGACCATTTTTCGAAGAAGGGACGGAACCTCAAAATATAACTGCTAATTTAGGATCTACTGTGATTTTGGATTGCCGCATAGGACTGCTACACGATAAAACAGTGAGTACCACTACCTCATCATTGTTTTATCTTTTATGCTTTATTTCTACTTCCCTCTATTCGCTATTCGTTGGTCTCTTGTGTAAGGTAAAAGCAAATGCGCTACTTTGTCGTCACTGAACACCGAACAATATGCTTTTATATTTTCTATACAGGGTGATTTATATCGAGTGTAACAAAGTTTAACAAATCATTCCTCAGGCCATTGTGAGTAAAAAATGTTATGTAAATACATATATCATTTTCTTCGAAATAGATCCTTTAATATTATTGTTAAAAAAAAAAAAAATTGTGTAGGCTTTTTGGATCTTTTGTTTATTGAAACATACAATTTAGTTTACATTTGGACGTTTCGATTGTGACATCACAATCATCATCAGCTAAATAAAACAATATTAAATAATAATAAAATGAAACAGAATAAAGAGATTGTTTACATACCAATTAGTTTGATTGTTACATTTTTTTATAAAAATATTAGTTGAACATTAAGGCGTAATTTTGTAATACATAAAGTTTTATTTTTTTATGACTACATTTTAATTTGACTAGCAGTAGGTAAAAATGTGTCGTTCAGACAGAGTATGGCAGTAAACTGCGTGTACAAAATGTAAATCATAGTGGAATTACCAAACATAGTTTAGAAAAAGGACATATCTTTGATTTTAAAAATCCAGAAATAATTAAAACAGAACAAAATTACAACAACCGACTAATCTATGAATCTCTATACATAAATGCAAACGAAAGTAACACAGTCAACTGCCAAACTAACTATAGAGACATTTTAACTTACGCGGGCTCAATCTTACAGAATTTAAATTTAGAAAGACAGCCATTAAACAAAAACAACAATTAATTATTCTTACAATTCCCCTATACACGCAGTTTACTGCCATACTCTGGCTGAACGACACATTATTACCTACTGCTAGTCAAATTAAAATGTAGTCATAAAAAAATAAAACTTTATGTATTACAAAATTACGCCTTAATGTTCAACTAATATTTTTATAAAAAATGTAACAATCAAACAAATTGGTATGTAAACAATCTCTTTATTCTGTTTCATTTTATTATTATTTAATATTGTTTTATTTAGCTGATGATGATTGTGATGTCACAATCGAAACGTCCAAATGTAAACTAAATTGTATGTTTCAATAAACAAAAGATCCAAAAAGTCTACACAAATTTTTTTTTTAACAGTAAATACATAATAGTCAAAAAAATGTAAATAACTGTTCAAAATTTCAAATTAATATGAAGTTGTACAGTTGAATATGCGGTAAACAAAACTCGATATGGACAACAAAATACAAAATAACTCAATAAAACATAAAAATAAATGAAATAACTAGCGACAAAATAATTCTAAACGAGGATCACATCATTGTCTCCAAGTTATAATACTTGTACTCACATTACTATTACAAAATCCATAAATAAAACCATATTTGCATATTCAGCAGCACTAAAACCATTCAGTGAAATAAGAATATAATTAAGGTGTAACAATATGAATTTCAGAATCATTAGTATCAAGATAAACAAAATTTCGAAATTAAGTACTCTCTGAGTAAAAGGACTTTAAGGGCCCTGACATGATTGACAATTTTTTTTTTTTATCCTGTTAATACGGTTTGGTCGTTACGTCAAATTTTACATTATCATTTATAACATTGTAGTTACTTGCTATAGGTACCTACATATATTTACTGTAATGAAATTTAATATTACTTAAAACGTATAAAATAGTTTTAAATGAATATGTAATTATCTTATAAATTCTTGATTTAAAACTAAAAAATCGCACTTTTAATTTAAACTCGTAATTTAATACCTTAAATGATGTGAATATGTTACACTACATATTATAAAACATTATTAAATAAAACAAAATTAATTTGTGTCGTTTGGCTTTTGTATTAAATACTATATTTAATACTGGAGATAAAATATAATACAAAATACAACATAAATTGTTATTGTTAGAGCTATCAGAGCTGGGCAAGTTACTTTTAAAATGTAACTAGTTACAGTTACAGTTACCTCCAAAAAAAAGTAACTAAGTTACTTAAGTTCCAGTTACTTTGGTGAAAGAACTAAGTTATTTACTAAGTTATTTAAAAGTAACTTAGTTACTTTGAGTTACTTTCTAACTACTTTTAATGGCGTGAAGTGTACACTTAGACTGTTGACTTAGTTATTGTGTAGGATACATATCAGGGAGTTTTTGCACTAACTACGTTAACCTAAATTTTAACGTTATTGCTTGGCAACACCCAATCAAATTATTATTGTTAATGTCAACGGACCTACAGGACCTTATTACCGCCTAGGCCCACGAGGCTACGGCCTAGGGCCCGCTGTGATTTTTTTAAAATTTATTAATTTATTTTTCAATTTTGATTTCTTATACCAAGATATAAAGAATCTACTTTCTTTCTAACATGACATGACCATTATAATGTATAAAACATGCAGACATTATTTCCTACCTAGACTTATTAGTGGATAATGATTAATTTATTGGAAACCTCGGATCAGACGTCGATTTTCAATCTGAGGCCCCGCGCCCACATATATAAGAAATTTTGATGAAAAAGTATCTTTTTATAAATATTTGGGGCCCCGCTACGCTAATAACATATTGCCGAGAACCGGCATAATCGCCAACTGTCCCTAGAAAGGAGTAACAAAATATTACGCTAAAATTTCACCTCAAACTAGAATCGAGCATGCGGTACTGTATAATTGATCAGCTTTTCTCTCAGCAGGCAATTTTATTTTTTTCTTTAATAAATAAACTTACATTATAATTATACAAATATTTGTACGT
Organism: Ophonus ardosiacus; assembly: GCA_943142095.1. Classification (NCBI taxonomy): domain Eukaryota; kingdom Metazoa; phylum Arthropoda; class Insecta; order Coleoptera; family Carabidae; genus Ophonus; species Ophonus ardosiacus. Next base: position 40,933,987 of record OW964833.1, on the reverse strand, counting down.
ACTTGTTTTTTACTATAAAGAGGGAGGGGGGCCCGAAAAAAAAATTGGCCTAGGGCCCAAAAATCTGATAAAAAGGCCCTGCGGACCTACATTATAATATAACATAAAAATTAAAAGTGACATTTTATCTTGTGAGAAGGGAATTTGCAAAAATGAGACGAATTCAAGTCTTGCAACCCTTAGAACAACGAACAAAATACACTATATTTTGTATAACCTGAAAATTGGAATAATTTTGATGATTTAGTGGCAGCTTAGTATCATTTGTAAGCGAGGAAAATATTTGAAAATAATATATTTTATAAGTCAAATTTAACATTTAGTGACTTTTTAATTCTAGAATTAAAAGTTAAAATAATGTGTTATTTTTAGTTTTTCTGTTTACCGTACAAAAACTCTATTATTTATGAATGTAATTATTTTATTATCTATTATGGCTTTAAATCAATCAACAATAATATTGAATTTAATTATTACATACATTTATTTAAAACAAAACAGTTTTAGTTAGTGTTTCTAAAAAAGGCATCAGCCTCAACAAAATATTTCTTAGAAATTTAAACCCCCCGTATTTTTTATGACTAAGTTACATTCCACTTTTTAAGTTACTTTGACTAACTTAAGTTACATTCTAGTAACTTAAGTTACTCAAGTAACTAGTAACTAAAAACCGGAAAGTTACCAACTACTTTACCGCAGCAAGTTAAGTTACAGTTACAGTTACCATATTTTAAAAAGTAACTAAGTTACGTTACAAGTTACGTAAAAGTAACTAGTTACTGCCCAGCTCTGAGAGCTATATATGTATTTGTTTAATTTCATTTTCATTTGTACAATATTTGCTTTATGTATTTCATTTAAGCTATAAAAACATCATATAAATTACTTTATTATTTTATTTACATATATTAAAACATAATTAATTTATTTCACACAAATTAATTACATATAATGAAAATTGCACAAGGAATGGTAAAGATTAAAACAAACTAATTATTTTCTATTAGCTTTTTATTTAAATGTACTTATTAGCAAATTGAAAACAATCCCGGCGTTCGCTGATTTTTCTCTCATATTTATAATTTATCTGTTAGTATTCATAGAAATACGAAGTTTGATATACTTCAAAAATATCAAAAATATTAATTTAAAATTGAAAACACAATCATTTCTGGCTTTATTCATTCAGATTAAATACGTTTATTATTAGTTATGACATTTGGGTTTCTTGGTCTAATAAACAAATTGAAGAGGCATTAGACCTCGAACCCTAGTCCTATTTTACATTTCGCGACCCTTTTGGAAATCATAAAATAATTACACCGAACTAATGATAAGTTGAAAGTAATAAATTTAAGCATACGGCATAAAATATTCGGAAATATTATGAATGTGGTGCTAACTTATATTCTTGTATTTGGTTTTGTCTTATTTTGTATTTTCAGAGTTGTATATCTACGTATAAAATATAATTTTATACTTATGCACTTAGACAATATGTGGACAAAATATAATATGTAGACAGTTGAAAAAATCGCCAATGTACACATTTTTAGATGACAGCGCGGTAGTAAATATTTTCTAACCTAAAATATTGAGAATAAATTTGAAGACTGTTGTCCATTATCTTCAATTTCTCATGCATAAATTTCATTTATTTATTGAATTTTTCCATTGTCCATATATTCAGCACATAGTATGTCTGACAATTTTATAATTTGTATGTTTTTCTCATACACTGTTTTAACTACTGCATAATCTTCATCTATGCATCCGTATCCGTCCCATAAAATATATAGGAATATACATATATGAGATCAAAGAGATAATATATTCTTATTTTTAAATCTGTATTTCGAAAATAATAATATTGATTTTACATTTAACACATAAAATGTATGTGTTGTTCAATGTAATAACGTTTATTTTGCATTGTTATTTTAAAAATTGGAAAGGTTAAATGCGTTAAAAAATTGTGATGCATCTCTTCTGGAGTTATTCCAATTTTGTAAATTTGAATATTTTTTCTCTTTGTCAAATTCGGTTAGTTCCATTTGATTTTGTACTTCAAATTCCATTGTTTTTAATCAATTCGTTTTCAATCAAGCCTATTTTGATTGAAGCAATATTATCTAGAGAGAATTTGCAGCACTATTTTGAATCATTTAAAAAAAAGGTGTATAACGAGGTTTATTTTATTTTAAAATGTGCGAGAGTATATAGTTCACAATTCCACCGTCACTGCCTAAACATCATTACAAGAGAACATAACTTGGAAGATTTGAACGTTTAACGGTCTGAAACAAAAGTTTTGTGTGAACTCCTTGGAACACGTTTTCTACCTAAAATTTCTATGGAACTTGATACAAGCTTTTGAACGGCCTCCGTAGCTAAATAAGATTATTTGCAAGGTAAAAAAAAAATAAGTAAAATAAAAATTAGCATCACTTAACCTAACATTACCTAAACTGTCCTAACCGTTATACATTTTGATTCATTTCAACGCGCTGATCCTAAATTTTCACCAGAGTGTCTAGTCGGGAACCTGGGGAACCGGGTTCGATCCCGACTGACGCCAAATATTTCGAATTTTAAATGACACAAAAGTGACCCCTGTGGGGCACTCTCCACGCCAGCAATGAGTGCCCGTGAGGTGACGCCTGGCATAAATACATAAGTATACAAATTTTTACAATTTTTGAACAATGATTTAATTTATAAAGCTAACTAACTGAAAAAGACCAGACATCGCAACGAAGTAATCTCTGCTGTAGCGCGGCAATTGAAAGTAATCAAGGGACCATTAAAACGACTTCTTGTACCATTGCATGGCGAGGCGTATGGTACAAGAAGTCACATATGGATCTTCGAGTCATGGGTCTAAGTATAAATTTATGGTGAGTCTCACAGACTAACTGGACCCGCTTCAATAAGACAACAACGATGATTCACCAGTCCGCAAAACAGGGAGTCGGATGACAAAAGTATGAAAATAAATACGTATCCCTTGCCATTTTCAGGGATTTTAGTTTTATGACTGTGGAAATTGAATTAATAAGACACATTTATTAAAAATAGATAAATTTATGTAATTTTGTCCGTTGTTCGAATGACGATGTTGTCAGCTTTCTTTCTCTACCCATTTTTTGATAAAAACCCAGAAATGAGTAAAATTTGAAATTTAAATATCTCGAGAACGAAAAGAGGTATTGACCCACAGTTTTAAAATTTAGAATCAGCGCCTTTAAGACATACCTAAATAAATAAAATTTGGCTATTTGAAAATTTTAAGGATTTTGGTGAAAATTGGTATATTTGGTTTTTGAAGGCTAAGACCTGATTGGGAGAAGAGGTAAACATATTTATAATACATTTTCTTTCCACTGCGTATCACCAATACTTGTCCGAGACATATATGATCCATTGAGCCAAAGGATTATACAAGCGGTTTAAATTTATATCGGTTAATGGTTATCGAGTTATTAAGTAAATAAAAATACCAGTTATTGGTATCATATTTCTATGATAATATATATATATATATATATATATATACAGGGTGTATCAAGATAATGGAACAGTGCCGTTCATTCGTGTATGTGAAAAGATACAGAAAAAAAGTGATTAGGATATTTTGTAAGGGATAGAGGAGGACCCATTTAAGCATAAACTTTATTATCATAAATCCAGTGGTACTCAAACTATAGGGCAATATTATATTTTTTTAAATGGCATTATATATATTTTATTAACTCATTAAATAGAGAATTTTGTTCTGAATTCAATAATAATAATATCATACCTTACATTGCGAAAAAAATTATAAAAATTAATTCAAAGTTAGTATTTCATTTCTGCTGTATCTAAGTAATCTGAGCAAACATTCATTCAATAAAACAAAAAATTTATTTTAAAAGTTGAATTTATTGCCAAAATCGTAGCTTACTTGAATGTAATAAAACTAAAATAAATTTTATTTTGTTTTATTGATTGAATGTTTGCTCAGATTACTTAGATAAAGTAGAAATGAAATATTAACTTTGAATTAATTTTTATCAAATTTTTCGCAATGTAAGGGTATGATATTATTATATTGTTGAATTCAGAACAAAATTCTCTATTTAATGTAATATATATATATATATATATATATATATATATATATAATGCCATTTAAAAAAATATAATATTGGCCTATAGTTTGAGTACCACTGGATTTAAGATAATAAAGTTTATGCTAAAATGTGTCCCCCTCTATGCCTTACAAAATATCTTAATCACTTTTTTCTGTATCTTTTCACAAACATGAATAAAATGCACTGTTCCATTATCTTGATACACCCTGTATATATATATATATATATATATATATATATATATATATATATATATATATATATATATCGAGGGTATCATACCATTAATTGTATTCCCGAGATTTATTGCTTCTTAAAAGAAAACGTGCGCGAAATAATTAAAAACATTCCAACTTATGTCCATGTTTTTACTTTACGCCCTTATACAGTGGTGAGTTTGTTTTTCTGTTCGTATTATTTTTGTTCCAAAAAGAACATATTTAAAAAAAAAAAAATGTTTTTTGACATAACTTGAGCGAGAAAGTAGAATGGTAACTTATCAATTAGTCGTCACTGACTGTGCGGTGACGATTAAATTTTGAATAATCTCTCGTAATCGTTTTTATGAAATAAAGTTGCGAGCAATTGGTAAAAATTTGAGCTAACCCTTTGATAATTTTTTTATAGCTTACCACTGTCCTTATATGATACCCCCGATATATTAATGAAAATTCATACTTTATCTTTTTTATTTTTTATTCTACTTTAGAGCAATAATTAAGCTTTCTTCCGTATGTGCTGCTTTGAGAAGTGTAAAAATGAGGAACGATTTAATATATGAAGAATGTAGGCTTAGATTTAGATAAAATGTAAGAGAGTGAGTCATTTATGATACCGGATAAACGGTTAACGGTTTAGTGAAGATGATCAATGTGGGTTAAATTGCGGCTGAGCGTTTCCGTACATATATAGAGAATAGGATGTAGTTAATAGTGTGAGATAGTTTGCGAACATGAAGAATAGACAAGCTTGTATGTTCTGAATGTAAACCATGCAAATAAGTTAGGAATATTTGGCGAAGAATGATGTAGTATGAATAGCTTTTGCTGTTCGTGATTACGCATTTTGTAGCACACGCATGTATACTTTTCGAAGCTAACACCATTTAATCTAACACGTTCAGCCAATATCTGAAGAAACATTCGCAATGTTTTAGTTTGCCATCGTTTATCAGCACCACGATATAAAATGTTTTGCAAATATGGTCATCATTATTTATTTCAATTTCTTAGAGAACACTCGAACAATTCGGATGTAGACGTAAATGATAATAATAACTCTGGAATATATTTTCTAGTACTTATTGAATATAAAATATCGAAGCATTATTTTTTGAATATTCCAGGTCTAATCCATTTTGTTGTAGTGGTGTATAGAAAACTGGTTAAAAGAGTTATTTTCAGTGGTGCAACTTTCCACTGTGGCGTTTTATTATCATTTGTTTATTTTCTTTATGTTCATTAATATTTTTAACTTCCTCAGCACTGAATCACTTTTCAGATTTCACTTTCAATATGTTATCCACCTAAATAATGTGTTTTCATTTGTTCCATTACATTTGCTTGTGATTTTGTTTCAATACCATAGCTAACACAATAAAGTAATAACTTTTATAAACTTTTATATTCAATGTTCTCGGTTACGAAACATACAAAATCAAATATAATTTTTACAACATTTATTTGAAGCATTGTTGTTTAAAATAAACCACTTTTTTGCAATGAAAACCTGTTTGCCCATGTTAAACGCCTATAGCTCGTTTTTCGATATATTGATAATCTAAAAAAAATCGTCTTTCAGTTTATTGCACATTTTTTTTTTTTTCTCAAAAAAAGTTGATGTTTGTGAATTGATTTTAGTATACGAAATGTGTCATTTAGCTTTGTTCGATGACATGTACTAGGCCGCCCTAGTGTTAACTTTCTTACACTAACATGTTTTATGAGAAACGGGCAGCTTCTGGCAGGCTGTTCGATGACAAAAATTTTAAGAACTACTGCTCACGTTTCTGACCTGACTCGCGAGGTGGTGTAGAAAGTGCAGAATAGGAGTGGGGGTAACTAAATGTTGTTCGGTACACATTTTAATTCTATCCTATCTATACATCTGTTTATTAACCTAAAGTTTTTAATGCACGTTCTCTTTATTTTGTTATATAAAGAATTAATTCATATATCTGTCTCTGAATCTGATGAAGAATCAAGTGATGATTGATCTTCGTCAGAATCGTTTATTAGTTCAAACACTATGCTCTTTAAAACAGACATTTCTGCAGTCACTTCTTTGCAGCTTTATGATATGACTGTTTTACATCTTTGGCTACGCTTGGCTTGATTAGTCACAGCTGAGCAAACTTGCCCAAATATACACTAGTGTGTTTTATGAAACCACAAGAATTAGACTGTACTAGTGTACACTACACTGCACTGCACTATTCTGCTCTGCACTTCAAGCACTTCTCATCGAACAGAGCTTATCTTATTAATTACGTAACCATAACAACGTGTATTTCATACACTGTGCACATTATTTCGTACACTCAGTGCATTATTTACGCACACTTTCAAAATCAGCCATAAAACGAGCAAAAAAATGCATGACGATAATTGTTACACAAAATTTTTGCTTCGTTTTCTATTGACGACTGCCATATTTCGCAAAAAAATATTATGTCGTTTATTGACGATATCCGTTGTTAAAGGGTTAAAATGTGCGATGAATATAATCACAGTTTTATGTATAATGTTCGAAATTGATTTAGTTTAGAATATCAAAAAAATACTACAACATTTTTTCATATAATTTAATGAGTATTATACAAAGAACTCGAAAGTTATTAATGCTTATGTGTGTATTAATGTTGAATCAATGTTTTCTAGAACAAATTATTATAAACATAAGCATATTCTATTGTGTAGTGAAATAATAGTGCCATACTCACACTCAGACATTTCCATTGCGAATAGTACTTCAGACATTGGTTGAACCTGCCTGAACATGTTAGCTTGTCACAAATGCATACATACATATATACATGAAATCACTGCGTATTCGACGAAGTGCGTAGTCGCAGTCACGAACTGCAAAGATTATTCATACTACATCATTCTTCGCCAAACATTCCTATCCAGTCTGCCATATTTGTGATGACGTGGTTTCCATTCATAACAGTATATATACAAGCTCGTCTATTCCTCGTGTTCGCAAACTTTCTCCCTCAACACACTATTAACCACATCCATTCACTTCACTTGCAGGTAATATATAAACAAGCTCAGCCGCAATTTATTGCACATACCTTAGGTCACTGGCTTTCAACCACTTTTAATGTACTAGATTCTTTTTCATAGCAAGTTATTCGGAGGGGTATGCAGCAACCTTAAATAAAAAATGAATTTAGTTTTTACAATAGTAAAATTTATTAGTTCCCATGTAAATAATAATAGAAAATACGAAAAATCCATTAGGAAATTTTTGCTACAACTTTTAATTAATTTTTAAAACTGATATTTCTCCGCACCATAGAAAGCTGTGAGGCTGTAACGTAGAAGACTCTATAAACTATAAAGAAAGAGATGGTAAGTAGCAGTGCTAGGTATGCAGCGTCAGTATGTTCATATAGTGCGGGACACGAATCTTGACCTGAGAGGTAACGAAAAGAAATTCTCATATCGTGATATTCCATAAACGCCGTCAAATAATAATTATTACAGTAATTTTGTGCTTCTAACTCATTTGTGTACGCTTATGATCCTAATAGATTCAAGTATAAACAAGACAAAAACTGAAACGAACAGCAATTGCACAGATCAACAGCTAATATAAGAAAGGCTGCGTAGCTTTAAAACTTATTTGAGCAACTGTTATATGTTATATTAGATATGCACGAAGTAAATTAATTGTATTTTGTGTGGATTTAAAAGGAGCGTATATATTAGACTGACAGTGATTTGTGCTAACATAGTTTCCATAGTTCATCTTTCGTGTCCCGCACTATACATCGCCCTGTTCAATTCTTGTTTCGTTCAGTTTCCTAACGTTCAAATCTTGACCATGAGGTTGACGGACATGAACTTCGCACGCTCACAGTTTAAAAAGTCCGCAGTACAAGTTACAAATAAAAATACTACCAATGACACAACCTCCAATTAAATATATTATTTTCATGTAAAATTTGTACTCCGAAATGTACTTTTTAAATTTTGAGCGCGCGAAGTTCATTTGCGTTACAGATAAAGCTTAGATTCACACAAAATATCACCAAGCGGCCAACTGAAATTAAATGCTAGTTACTGGCATATGTGTAGAACATAAAATACGGCTTCGGTTGGCTAATTTCGTCATAAATGTGAAGAAGTAGGTAGTACGTTATTAAAAATTATTGAAATATAAAAATATTTCTCAAAAGTCCATATATCTCTTATTACAAATCATTTTTAATTCAAATAAAAACTAAATAATGTTATTAGATTTGACTGATAGTATCGCCCATTAAAAACAAGAACAGAATTCCGTAAAAAAGACAGAAATCGTTATAACCTTAAATTTTAACTTTTATTATGTTATAATTTTATTAATTTAACTTTTGTCAAGCATTTCTAATCTATTATAAAACATTAAAAAGAAAATACCACAAAAAAAATTGCTAACGAATACTGACAGATTAAATGTCAACATTCCTTTATATTTTTGTTCAAATGCCTTGGCTACTGTTATTTATAGGAAATTGAATAAATTTAATAATTAATTTATGGGACAAAAATATTACATAATTTATATGTATTTTGTATCATTTGATGAAGATTTTTTTTGGTCTTTTATTGATACTACAACCATAGTTGGAGGCAACAGTCTACAAAAAATTGATTTTCTTTGTTAGTCTTCGTAAGTAGCTATGTATGTACATCTTGAAAAACAGAACACGCGAAATTTACTAATTTAAAATATCCAAAAACTAGCAATTTTCATCAAACATATCCAGATGTTTGTTTCTATTTTTTAATAAAGATGGATCCATAAAATAAAATTTCAAATCAAACATCGGAGAAAAATTGTCACAGTCATATAATGAACGGTTTGAAATGGAATCCTTTTGTTTCTAGAAAATTTTAATTTTTGGATTTATTCAGCTTATATTGTATAAAAAGCCTAATAATTTTAAGCCACTACACGTGCGGTAATATAAAGCTCATTAAATATAATAATGTTTTGAACTTCACGACTACTTATAAATCAATTAATAATATGGTAAACGTATATTATATAGAAATTTCAATATACCTATACAAAGTGGGCATATTCTGAAATATTGCTCCCTCTTCCTTAGATATGAAGCAACAGTGTTCTTCGGTCCTAAATGAGAATCTTATCACGCATTACACCTTTCCTCATTTACGTCCTCTAAAATGCACTGACGATATGTACTTAATTATCGTTTCAAATTCTCCCCTTGATCCACTTTTCATAATGAACCAGCTAATTTCCTTATGCTGAAATGTCGCTATGTGCGATCCGTGATAATTTTAATTATTCTAAAATGAATTCCAAATTATATTTTACGGTGTAATGTAATACACAGAAAAAACAAACCTTCTAAATTGTAGTTAAATTAACTAAATAAATCTGTGGTTTTCAGCCTTCTAATATGTTTTCATTAAATTATCTAAGTTGATTTAGTTAAATTTTCTAAATTTGTAATAACAAATTATAGTAAAATTAAATACAAAATTAGATTAAATGTCTACATTAGTATTGAACTAAACATAAATAAAGAAATTATCTAAATATATAATTAAATTTTCTATTTACCTACCTAATTCATAAGATAAATCACCGAAAATTTGAAAGACAAAAATAATGAAGCCAAAATGTAGTAAAATTAAATAAAATAAGTAATTAAAATAACTATTTACATATTTAAATTAACGATTTTTTACAAAATATTTATTATCTATTTCGGGTTAGTTAAAATGCTAAATTAAGATTTGTAAATTATTATATTAGACATATTGTCTAATAAAATAACGTCTAATATAATTAGACAAAATTTCAAATCTTTTTTTCTGTGTAAGAAATGTTATACAGTTTTAGGTATTATTTAAATATTTAGGATTTAGGTTTACGAAATACACTTTACGTTATTTATATTTATCTATTATTTCTAATGAATTATTGTATTAATGTAATGTAATATACCTGATGGTGACTGACACTGCCGAACTTAGGAAATTAATTTGCAAAATCAAACTTCAGTTTTGCATCTGAATCAATAAGCAAAATTAATTTTGCATATTTTGTGACGGCAGAAAATATGTTTGCATATGTCGAGAATCACCCCAAAAATAGCGATAAATATGGAATTGATAAAAAAAATAACATGTTTTGTTAAGTTAGGTTGCTATATTTTTATTATTATTTCTAATTTCTATTTAAATGAACAAATATCTTTTTAAATTGATAGATAATAATTGTTCACTTGAACAGTAATTACAAATATGTAATACGAGGGGAGTTTTTTATGTTATCTACCTAGCTATAAAAACAACGAGTTAGAGAACAAATAAAATTTTATTTTTCAACGCAAGAACCATTAACACTAATACACTTATTCCAACGTTTTTCTAATAAAGATATGCATTCCAAAAAAAAAAAAAAAATCTTTTGGTAATTCTGCAAAATACAACTCCACGGCATTTTCTAAGTCATCATTCGATAAAAAACGACGCCCTCTCAAATGTTTTTTTAGTTTTGGAAAGAGATAATAGTCACAGGGGGCGAGGTCAGGACTGTAAGGTGGATGTTGTAATTCATCAAAGCCGCATTCATTGACTACTGCTTGAACAATTCGTGCTTTATGCACCATGCAGAAGCAGAGTTTTCTGAGCATAATTGTGGGGTCTTTTTTCGAGTATAGCTGCTTTCAAGTTCTTAATTGTGTCTTTTTAGACATTCCCCGTTATTGTAGTTCCTTTTGGCATATACTTAATTAAAAGAATACCCTCCGCGTCCCAGAAAACTGTGGCCATCACTTTCCCCGCAGAACATTGTGTCTTCGCCTTCTTTGCTGGTGGAGAGCCCTTATGAATCCATTGCATGGACTCTTGTTTCGTGGGAGGTTCAAAATGGTGTACCCAGGTCTCATCCCCGGTTAAAATTTTGTAGAAAAAGTGTACATCTTTTTGTTCGGGACTGAGCACTCTGGGAATCCATCGTGCCGACACTTTGCTCATTCCTAAATCTTTGTGTAGAATTATAAAAACACTCGTTTCTGATATTCCTATTTCTCTAGCAATAACTGAAACTTTTACTCGACGGTCATTCAACACCAAATCTTCAACTTTTTTGATGATTTCTTCAGTTCGTGCTTCCAGAGGTCTTCTACACTTTAGGTAATCATGAATGGATTCCCAGCCTTATTTGAACTGCTTGCACCAATATTTGATTTGGAAATAGGACGGGCTATTTTCTCCATACACTGCCACCATTCTCTCATGGATATTCTTTGGGCTACTGCCTTCTTTCGATAGAAATTTTATTAGGCTTCTATGTCCAAGTTTCAAATCACTCATTTTAGTTTCTTTAAACTGATATGAAATGACAAAAGGTTAAGCGATTGGAGCCAAATTAGGGGAAGACACTATAAAATCTCGCAGAAACTTGACAAAAGAAAATTGTCATTTTTGTCACATAAAAAATTCCCCTCGTACCTAACCAAATAAACTAACTTAACTCCAGTTATTAACGAACTTGATCGTTTGAGAACAAAATATGCTGAACATCTTCATCACAGAATATTTAAAAAATATTACGGCTTAACAAATACCACCAAAGACTTTTAGAAATACAGATCGCTTTCAAATTAAATAAAATTTCATGAAAATAATAAAAAAGTATTGTGAAAGATCCCATTATAAACGAATATCAAACACACAGAACATTAATACAGGAAAGTAAAGTTAATAAGCAAAAATACTCTAGCGCCATATCGCAATTTTGTGAGAAGAGGAAAAATTGTGATCACATTTCTGATCTGTAATTTATTGAAACGAATCTGCCGCGGGGGATACACGAAAATTTATATATTTTATTTTGTTCCCTTTCAGTTTCAAACGAAATGCATATGCCCGAAGGTAGTTGAATATCCATCAACAAGTGAAGTAGCTAGGCTTTTACAAAAAACCTGTGACATTGCAGTATAGTTTACAATAAAATTGGAAATTATCTTTGAAACATTCACTCCCTTTGAAATTGTACTTTTTCAAATAATGTCAGTATTTTATGTGTTCAACGAAATATGCTTCAAACTTCAAATACCAAATACTTGACCCAAGCCCATTTCATAGTGGTTTTATAACGAGTAAAAAACAAAACTTTGACAGCTTGTTGGGAATTCATATCGAATGAAAATGTCACTAACCGAAGATCCTATTCCTTTTTGTTAGCAAAATACAAAAGATAAAGTTTTATAAATAACAGTTAAGTTTTAGATTTTGATAATGAATACTCATGAAAAACAAAACGGTTATACGACCTTTTGTTTCTTAAATTGGATTGTTGCACCTACATTATTTTGCATGAATGATTTATGGATTTTATTGATAATAAAATTAAAAATTATCCTTAACGTTAAAATTAAGTAGAAATAAACACTAAATACATTAATTAATATGTAATAATATATTAATTATTATATTTTTGCCGCCTCAGTGGTCGAGCGGTTGTAGGTAGCGCTCTAGCGACCTTCACCGCTCGGCTCTGTGGTTGTGGGTTCGATTCCCACCAGGGGCTTCGATGTTTGTGTATGTCCTAAATTATACGAATAATAAATTGTCATTGGCCAATCGGCACCGTACCGAAGACCAGGGGGGTAGAAAAAAATTTATTATATTTCATTTATTTTTATTAATATGAAAAGAAAATACAATTCATAGTTAATATATCAATATTTTGATTATTGTCAATTATTTTCTCTTTATTTATTTTAATGTTACTATTATTTTTAAATGACTCCAATGGAAAATATAAAACAAATTTTTATAAGTTCACCAATTTTTGTGTAAAAAAGAATAAAATAATTACCCCAATGGAGAATCGTACCCCAATCTAAAATTTCAAAGGCAGTGATGCTAACTAATGTGTCACTCTGACACTTAATAGTATATTGTATAACTAGTGCTGAAAGTTGGATATTTCACACGAGTGTGAAATACCTTTTCAGCACGTGTTGTACACGATATTTTTCCGACGATCACAAAAAAAAACAATATAAAATTTACAAAAAAATTTAAAACAAATTATGTTAAACATCATTGCTATCAGAATTCACCAAAAATTATGTTAAAATCTGATAAATTAGGGTCCAACCTTCTTAATACGTGTAAATTTAGCAAATTGTCTGCAACTGTCAAATTTTTAAATACAAATTTTTAGGTTAGTTCGCTCAGTTATAGCAGCGTGTGATAAAATCATATCACACAGTTGAGGACGCATCTGATTGGCTAACGAGCTTTCATATCACACAGCATTGCTAGTGATATGATATAACCAACTTTCAGTAATAGTTTAGCGTGTGAATTTATGTACTTTTCGTAGTGGTCGTTGGAAAAAAGTCAAAGAATTATTTATTAGAAAATTTTTATAATTTATTACAATTTATGCAATAACAAAGTAATTAATATTAAATAACGTACAGGATGTAATGTACTCATGTTCAATGGCTTAATTTTTTGCCGGACACTTTTTGTTTACAAAAAAAAAAACTGTTTTCCCATGTTAAACGCCTATGCCAAGTTTGTTGGGACACCCGATATGTATCGGAAAATGGTATATGAGCAAAAAGTTTTTGTAATTTAAAAAATAGACATTGCGCGGTACTTCTAGCAACAATGAAAGATGTCGTACCATTTGACATGAAGATAAACGTAAAGTAATATACGACATAAGTTATTTGTGATTTTCGAGAGAGACATATTATGTGTTCAATATAAAGTGTCACTTGAATTGTAAACTTTTAAGTACGGTCATTTCTAAAACGACGTAAAATGTTCTATAATAAATTACGATTTTATACGTCAGACAAGATGCCTCTTAAACTCTTAATTACATTGGTGATATATAATTAAGTAAATTCTTACTCCAATTTAAAATATTTTATAGTATTATTATAATTATAATATTATATAAAATAAATATAACATCACGGCATATTTCCCATTACTGGATGTGCCAGTATCTACAACACATGTAGACATCGGTAATGATGACGATATATTTTACCGTGTGGGCACTTACCAGGCGTCACCTCACGGGCACTCATAGCTGGTGTGGAGAGTGCACCACAGGGGTCACTTTTGTGCCACTTATTATATTAAGTACATAACAATATTTTTTCTTACAAAATTCTTCACAGTCAATAACTGTTTATTAAAGAGAATCTATACACAATTTTTTTGTAACAAATTTTATTTCTTTCACACATTTTTTTTGCATTGTTGCTCCTGAAGCAAAATATGTATCAAAATTTTATATATTTAAAGAAGGTTAGGGGTTTTCTTTATTATAAATTTTCAGCATTTCTAGTTTGATATACAAATTAGTAGGTAGAGAGATATTTAAGGACTATTTTTTTTAATAAATTGAAACCAAATCTTAATTCAACAATGTAATTTCGTTCAGATGTTAAGATAAGTTTATTTTAGGATTACTCAATTTATGAAACGGTATTTACAAAAGAATACATTCTGGGACCTTGTCGAACCCCCTTGGGCTAAATAGAAACATACCTATCAATTCTTGATTTCGCGCTTGAGATATAGCGACTTTGAGTATAATCAGATATCGATTGATGTTATAAAAACGGCAAATAAGTAAAAAACACAAGATGAACGAACGAATATAGTATGCTACATAATGGGTTTGCTTAATTAAAATTAGGTTAGAGCAGGTTATATGAGTTTGTAATTAAAAATATAATGTTCATTAACTGTTTACTGAAGGCATAGTATAAATATAAACACTAGTTGCACAAACCGACACAAAAAACGATTAATTTTTTTTTTTTTAGAAAATTATCTCTCCATTATACTATATAATTATGAATAATTTTTAATTAGGTTATACAAAAGATTAAATCGCAGTACTTCGTGGTACCGTGAATTTGTTAGATATGTACGTAACACTGACTTCTTCCATTTGCAAGTACAAAATCAAGGAAGATACGGTAACTACACTGAGTGACATTTACAACGCATTAAAATGACAAATAAATAATAAAACGAGGAACTGAAAGAAACGATAAGTATACATTTTATCAATTTCATTATTCCGTTCCTATAGGCAAATAATTTTAATATTGGAGTAAATTAATCATATTTTCAAGAAGTAAACTAATGTTAACAATACGCTGTAGATTAACTGAAGGTAATAATAATAATAATAATAATAATAATAATAATAATAATAATAATAATTATTGAGTGCTAATACAAGTATTTACACAAGTCAGTAAAGTAAAGTACATCGAAAGAAAAATTAATAATCAATTTTCAAATTACATGTTTTTCATTATTTCCATAAATTCAGATGTTGTAAACGGCGCGTTTTCTATAAGTATATGTTTTATTGTAATTTTGAATTCCTTAACATTCAAATCACGAATAAAGTTAGGCAAGGAATTATAAAGCTGTATAGCATAGCAATTTACACTATATTTTGATTTATTAAGACGTAAATAAGGATGATGAATATTTGAATTGTTCCTGGTGTTGTATGAATGTATAACGTTGTTTAATATGAAATCACAGAGATTAGTTTTGATATAATACAAACTATTTAGAATATGTATACTAGAAAACATAAGTAAACCCAATTTTACAAATAGAGGTTTAGTATCTGAACGAAAAGAGGAAAATGTTTGTTACGGTTCATGAACTATTTACTACGCATGCGCTAATAAAGTACTGGTTTTGGAACTGATCCAGAAATGCGTTGTGTTGGAACGCAGAATAGTAAGTTGTGTCCATGGTTTAAAACTGACATCTCACGTTGAAAAATTGAGAAAATTTTAATTTAATATTTTAGTTTTTCAATTTTGATATGACATCCGTCGATAGCACCAACCACACCTGGAAATCTACTTTCTTTAAAAGATTGTTCAATAGTAATTTTCTCATTATCGGTTCTGCAATATTTAACCCTGAATGTGTTAGATCCGCCTTTTGCTGTATAAATTTTAGTCTTGCAACTCTCCGCAAGATGGAAAAACTTTCGAATTTTTCTGTATTGTTGTCTATGTGCAAAGCTTGTGTAAATATTTAACAGAGCGCAAATTTTTATCATTTATTATTTCGCGCCTCTAAACCAGGAGGCGGAGCTTAGTTGGTGTACTGTCGAATCGCGCAATGAAAGGCACGACTGAAGAGTGCAACTACTGTTTATATTTATATTGTGCTGTATGTTTGGATTTGTGAACAGTGTACTACTTTTTAATTGGTTGAAAATCACTCAAATAAACGTATCCACAGTAACGTACAGTGTGTTTAAAAATGGCTGAAGCATACTGCTCCATACAATTTTGACATAGGCCGCTTACTTAGTATGACAACATTACTATTTTCGTTAACGTAAGTACTTTTCGAATTTTGCTAGCTGTCTAAGAATAAGAATAGTCCTAAGAACCGACTTCATTGCATTCACCCGAACGAAAATATGCTTCAAGTAGAAATTTGTCACGCTGTTCGTTAAAAGTCATAATGAAAATAAATTACTTAAAGATTTTTCATGAAAGTATGCGAAACATGTATTAAATGAGTCAACATACGGCAAATGTTATGCATCTCTCATTATTTATCATCTATGGAATATAGTTTTGATGAATTATGGAAAATTGGAATATAATTTTAACATTATTTTGGAACAAAAGTTGTCACGTGACCTTCAGCCATTTTTGATCACTCTGTATAATAATAATACTTCGTATATTATCTTCTATTTCTCGATATTACTATGCATAATAACATTTAATAAGAAATATGTATATTACTTATGGGGTCCCGTGGCCGTGTGCCTGAGTGTCTGGTCGCGAACCTGGGGGAACCGGGTTCGATCCCGACTGACGCCAAATATTTACAATTTTAAATGGCACAAAAGTGACCCCTGTGGTGCACTCTCCACGCCAGCTATGAGTGCCCGTGAGGTGACGCCTGGTAAGCGCCCACACGGTAAAATATATCGTAATCATTACCGATGTCTACATGTGTTGTAGATACTGGCACACCCAGAAATGGGTAATATGCCGTGATGATATATTTATTTATTTATATGTATATTACTTAATAAATGATAATACGTTAGTTGGGATAATATAAAGGATATTATTTTAGTATGTACTTGAACGAAACAGGTTTGTCTTTGGGTTACATGATTTAATTTAACCTTAACCATAACTCGTCGAATCGAGATGAGGAGAAATTCGTAAAATCTCATGTCGCTGCCGAATCGCTACGAGCGATATTTTGCATTGTCATGTTTAAAGTGAGATGCTTTCGATCAAAACTGGGAAAACTACAGAATAGGAGTTAACTACAAACCAATTACTTTTTCAAAATTATAGTTCAACTGTTAGGTAGTATTTCCTAATATTTCCTATACAGGGTGTCTCACAACTCGCGCCCCAGATGAAACTGACACTTGCCGACGACAATAGGTTGCCAACAAATAGAAGAAAATAATTTGCTGCTGCTTGCATAACGGAGTTACAAGACTTTTTAATCCACCAATCCCGGAAGGATATCTTGAGGTGTGATGATATTATTACAAAATAAAACTGGTTTTTAGGTTTTAAAAATACTACTAGTGAGTTACAAAATTTGTTTGACTTACTGTAATTTTGGCACTTTAGAGTTGACTTTTCACTGTCAACAAATTTAGGTTAGCGAAGATGTCATCCGAGATCATCATTTATATCGTACAGTGCAACGTGTTGTAGCAGCTGTGTAAAATGTGTTAAACGAAAATATTATTGTCATTTGGCATAACTTGACCGGTCTCATGCGTCCTTGCGATGGCTCTCAATATCACTTTATGATCCACAAGATTTCTATCCGGAAAACATTCCGAATAGACTCGTGCTGCCTCTCTGGCGTTACGTCCACATTCTCCGAAAATTATAATCATTTCTAAGTAATTTGCGGCTGAATACATGGTAAGAATTTGCCTTTTTTATTCACCTTGTCAAATTTAATTTGACACTGACATTTTTCGAAAACTACAGTCGCCCACACATTTTAAAGAAGATTTGATTTGTATAAAACCATAGTAACGTAAAATTACGGCAAACACACATTAAAGGTGTAGGTCTCTGATTGGTCAATTTTAAGGCGTCTTTTCTCTAATATCTTTTAAGCTAGATTTTTTTTCTTCGAAATTACACATCCGAGTGCAGTCTCGTGTTTCCTCATTCGCTCTGGGGCGCGAGTTGTGAGACACGCTGTATAACAAATTTTTAAAAATTTGTTATTTTTAACTCTATATAAATAAAAAAAATAATATTCTCTCTAATTTGATCAAAGTCACATACATTGTAATATTTTTATTATTTAATTGGCATAAATTGAATCGTTACATTATTTATGACAGTTCCTTTTTGCGTATTATTATCGTTAATAGCAAATGACAATACAGAGCTGGGCAAGTTACTTTTAAAATGTAACTAGTTACAGTTACAGTTACCTCCAAAAAAAAGTAACTAAGTTACTTAAGTTCCAGTTACTTTGGTGAAAGAACTAAGTTATTTACTAGTTACTCATTAAAAGTAACTTAGTTACCTTGAGTTACTTTCTAACTACTTTTAATGGCGTGAAGTGTAGACTTAGACTGTTGACTTAGTTATTGTGTAGTATACATATCAGGGAGTTTTTGCACTAACTACGTTAACCTAAACTTTAACGTTATTGCTTGGCAACACCCAATCAGATTATTATTGTTAATGTTAACGGACCTACAGGGCCTTATTACCGCCTAGGCCCACGAGGCCACGGCCTAGGGCCCGCTTTGACAAGGGAACATCAGGGCCCGGTTGCTGTGATAAAAAAATCTGATAAAAAGGCCCTGCGGACCTACATTATAATATAATATAAAAATTAAAAGTAACATTTTATTTTGTGAGAAGGGAATTTGCAAAAATAAGACGAATTCAAGTCTTGCAACCCTTGGAACAACGAACAAAATACACTATTTTTTGTATAACCTGAAAATTGGAATAATTTTGATGATTTAGTGGCAGTTTAATTATAATTTGTTAAAACGTATCATTTGTAAGCGAGGAAAACTTTTGGAAATAATATATTTTATAAGTCAAATTTAACATTTAGTGACTTTTTAATTCTAGAATTAAAAGTTAAAATAATGTGTTATTTTTAGTTTTTCTGTTTACCGTACAAAAACTCTATTATTAATGAATATAATTACTTATATTTACACATTACAGAGGGTATGCGCGATGCTGCGCTCAACACTCCCACTCTGGACAGACATTTATTTAAAACAAAACAGTTTTAGTTTAGTGTTTCTAAAAAAGGCATCAGCCTCAACAAAATATTTCTTAAAAATTTTAATCCCCCCCGTTACTTTTTATGACTAAGTTACATTCCACTTTTTAAGTTACTTTGACTAACTGAAGTTACATTCTAATTTCTGAGTTACTTTAAATAACTTAAGTTACTCAAGTAACTAGTAACTAAAAACCGTAAAGTTACCAACTACTTTTCCGCAGCAAGTTAAGTTACAGTTATCATATTTTAAAAAGTAACTAAGTTACGTTACAAGTTACGTAAAAGTAACTAGTTAGTAACTAAGTTCCTAAAGTAACTAGTTACTGCCCAGCTCTCATGACAAACAGCGCTTTGAGTGAAATTTTTAAATAAAACTATGTTGTTGAATCTTTAACAAAATACAGCTTCTCCAAGGGAGTCCAATCAATAAAATATTCTTCGCAAAATCATTATTCCGAAAGCATCTAACTAATGAGTGTAATTGGACTGCGTAAAAATTAGATAATACCTGCGCAGAAAGTTACAATATGTACCAGTATTACGCAACATACTTTAATCTTTCGATTTCACAAAATTTTATCAAAAATTATTTTAGAAAGAAATTTTTTCTTCGACGTTATTTTCTCCTAGGGTTTTGTAACGGATCACCTTTAAAAATAAATAAAATATCAATATGACCGGCTTGCTTGAGGCGTATTGCAAAATATCTGGCATTGTGATATATGGGCACAATATGTCTGCCTCTTTGAAAAAATGACAGATTTTTACAATATGTCTACAACTTTGCTCTACACTCGATATTTGTCTTCATATTTTTATTAAATAGTGCATCAACTTATTTACGATTTAAATTAAACTTTAAACAAAAAAAAAATAGATTTTTTCTCTGTAAATTTATAATCTTCAAAAATAAAAATTTGTCATGTATTAATGCACATTCGATGACAAAAGAATTTTCAGGAACTTGTTATAAAATACAGCGAAAATTTGCATATAAATTAAATAATAAGTTAAAATGTTGTAACTGAAGCGAATATTTTTTTTGGTCATATCATAAATATTAATCAACTTAAAATTGAAAATCTGTTTCTGTTGAACTCTACTCAGTTCTATTAAAATAATAACAAATGTGATATAATCAACAAGTAACTATTTATGAATATATTGAAGACAATCTATAAACTGACATATTCGCAGTAATAGTCCTGTCATTCTCATGATGGTTTGATATATGCGTGATAACCGCGTGAATATGACAGGTTGTGGTCTCGACACTTTGAGTTCGAATCCAGTTTAGCTGAAATCAATATACCGTTACTCACTCCTCACTCTCGTACGTAATATTAATAAATAAATAAATATATAATCACGCAGTGGCGTATTAAGGTATTTTGGCGCCAGAAGCCCTTGTATTTTTTGCGACCCCCCCCCTCCACCCTTTCTTGGTTAAATGAATGAAAAAACAAATTTTCTAGTAAGAAACCAATAATTACAACATGTAATTAAATGTAACAACTGACAAAAAGAGTAATAACCAATTATTCGAAAAGTGAAAATCAGATAGATTTTTTTATGGGGTCCCGTGGCCGCGTGCCTGAGTGTCTGGTCGCGAATCTGGGGAACCGGGTTCGATCCCGATCGGCGCCAAATATTTCGAATTTTAAATGGCACAAAAGTGACCCCTGTGGTGCACTCTCCACGCCAACAATGAGTGCTCGTGATATGACGCCTGGTAAACGCCCGCACGGTACAAATATGTCATCATCATTACCGATATTAACTTAGCCTTAATTCCCAACGATGAAATTCTAAAAACGGAGCCCCTTGTTAAACAAAGTAAAAAATATTTAAAATTATCTGTAATATCTAATTTAAAATAATAAATAAGGAGTTATTTGTGAAAATAATGAAAAATGCATTCAATGTTTCAAAATTTCTTTCATTTGTATCATTATATTTCGTAAAAAGTGAATATATTATTTTCTCAAACAAAACAGAATATTTCATTCTTTCGAGTATTAATGTCGTGAATATGAAGAGGTCCTTATATTTCAGTTTACTGAATTACAACGTCCGGGAGTTGATTTATTAAGATTAATATTTTACGAAACTATCTCACGCATAAATTAAAATGAAATATTACATCTACATTATGAAATATAATGTCAACAAATTATAATTGAAAGACTATTGAGGTTTGAAAAGGCAAACAAGATTTTGAATAATTGGTTTTATTTTGTTTTATGTTCCTTCTGTGGATATGTAGGTTACGGTCCATATCCCAACGGTCGATATCTTGTCAGTGTATATCCCGAATGGTTAAAGTCTCGCCGCGTTGAAATGCCGAATTATATTAAGGGCGAGGTTATTTATACATACAATATACACCAACATATGTCGACAGGGCGCCTGCTTTTGTTGAAGTGCAATATACTGTATGTTGTTACGTTACGTTTGAATTTAAGCATCCTCAATTCCAATCTACCCGACGGCTAGTGTATTACGGTACATTAAATATTACCGAGGCACTAGATACAACAGAATTTTGAGGCCTGACTAATAACAGGTGTTTATTGTACTAGTATGTTATATTGCAAATAAGTCACTCGAGAAAAGTGTTAAACCATGAGGCCGATAGTTTGACATTTTAAAATGACATTAGATAAAAAAAAAAAAAAATAGTAGAGTTGAGGTATTATGAAAATTTCTTTCACGTTGCTAATAGTAGCGTGATTCGCGGGTTTTAGATCACTGATGACTGGTCACACCAGCGTAAGTTAAATTTTAAGCTTTTGCTAAATAAACAATATTGCTTCGAAATGAAGAGTCAAATGAATTATTATGTACTAGCTGACCTGCCCCGGCTTCGCACGGGTAAAGCTAGAATAACGATTAGCTACACGTGTACCAGTAATTTTTCACATTTACTTCGGAGACAAGCGCTGCATAGAGAGCCGGAAACCTGTCTCGCATCGTACATGTAACAGGCTCCGCCCACTGCTCACCCGATCCCCGCACCGCACCTAACAGCGCCCTTTTCTAAACATGTCTCATGTACATATGATGCAAGCTATCTCTCCGAATATTGAAAATCTGCTAACGGTTAAAAATTAACTATAGATATAAAGATAAAAAAATTATTGCAATCATCCCCGATTGTATCGCCTTGATGGACGATTTTTCAAAAACGCTAAAACACTCTTTATTTCTTACCAAAAGCATACATAAGAATTTTTATATCCTCAACTTGAGAAATGATGGGTTCTCTATACAAATTCTCATCCCCTGTTTCTCCTCCTTCAAGTTTTATTTTCGCGACAAAAGCCCATGTCCTTCTGCAAGATCCAATCTATCTCTATACCAAAATTCATCAAAATTGGTTCAGCGGGAGAAATTATGAGTTCTCCATACACACTTTCATCCCCTGTTTCACCCCTTCAAAAAAAGACAGCCTATGTCCTTCTCCAAAGACCTATTTATCTCTTTACCAAAATTCATCAAAATTGGATCAGCGGTTTAGGCATGAAAACGTAATAGACAGACAGACAGACAGAGTTACTTCCGCATTTATTATATTAGTATAGGATTTATATCAAAATTTCAAAATGTATTTTTTAGAGAATGGCTTAAAAATTTAAGCCTTGTTGGTTCACTTTGGCATGATTGAGTTATAAACAATATATTTATGTAAAATTAGCATACTTATATTAATATAGAGTTATTATTACAAAGTTCAATAAAAGTAAAATTTTGTATCATTACTTTGATTAGAACAAAGCATTTATAAACCTAAAATGAATTAAGAAATATCTCATGAATTTGGTATCTATATAAATATTAAATTTAAGACAGAAAAATCTCAAGAGTTTTTATAGACAACTAAATAAAGCTACAGTTTCTATTAAAATTACAAAGAATAAAAATTTTCATATATGACATAGGTTATGTGACATTTTATTTACTAAGTACTAGTAGATTGGAAATACGTCACTCAATTAATTTGTTTAAATTAAATGTAGCTTAATGAATTGTGGGCCTGTGTAATTTGTATATAATTTCGAGATTGTCTGCATACAGGCTGCCCATTTCATTTGTTTCCCCCTGAAAATTCATGAATAGGCAACTCATTTTACATTTCATAAGTGATTTGGTTTTTAAAATTTTGTCTACATACAGTAACTATTCAATTTAAAATACGAATAGTTTACACGAAGTTTATTTAATTTTGTAATAAATTCTTAATTGTCTTTAGTTTAACTGCATTCGATTTTTAAAGTTAATATAATAATAATAATAATAATAATAATCTTTATTACCATTTAAGTAATAGGCGAGGTTCAGCCCAGGGCTGTTCTTCCATATGACGTCACAACGACACTTCTATCTTTCTCTCGCTCCGCACTACATTCTAAAGTAGGCTGCGAGAGAAAGATAGCAATAGTGTGACGTCACAGTGACACTGGCAACATAATATCAAATATCTCCTAAAGTAATTATTAAAAAATGTTATTTTTTATTTTAACCGATATTCTTTGAGTAGTACTTTAAGTACAAAGTGTACATTTTATTATTTTTTCTTATGGTGGAGGACCCCATTCTTATTCAACTATCTTCGCCCTCCTTTTGGGTGTTCACTTCATGGACATGTATATTCTATGATATTTCCATGACTGAATCTTCTCGAATGAGTTTATCCACATAACAGTATTGTTACTATTGGTACTGGTACACATTTTGCTTTTAGCTCATACTAATTCATTTCAAAAATGAATTCGAAACACTCACATAATATTCATGGGCCATGATGAGGCAGCTTTTAATTTCAAAATGTGCCTACATGCTGTTTATTACACACATATAACCAGACATTCTGTGGTAATCTCCAAATCCAATACTAAAATGGAATAACCACAATGTAAATTCCAAAACTTGTTCTCTAAATTCTTGCTGCCTAATTTCGTGTTTCATGTGTAAATTTCTGTATTATCAATTGCACTAATAGGGGATGTTCTCACATCCTACAAGGCTATTAATTTCAATCGTTTCACTACCAATTTCACCGAGAATGTTTCAAAATATGTTGGTACGAGCTACACACTCGCTAAATGAACACACAATTCGGGAATAAAAATTTCATTCGCAATTTAATGGAATTTTGGTCGTGTTATCTAAACATTTTTTATCTCTCAAGCGAGATATGAGGTATTTGCAAAATAAACAAAATTCAAGTTTTAGCCTGTAGCTCAAAAACAAATGACAATAGAAAATTCCTGTTGTTACTTTTAAATTTGTCTAAAAAATGTTCAAACGGTTTTGCTCTATTTTGAATATTATCCAAGTTACCCTGAAAGAAAAAACATCGAAAATTTAATGTACGATTTGTTCAATTCTGGTAGACCTAAATACACCTGTCTGATTCTTTCGAATGTTTCTATTACACTTTGTTCAGTATTATGAGAAACAGTTCTAACACTATTTGAAGATGTTTTTGTTTATTTTTTAAATTAATTTTTACTATTTCGGTTGAGGAAAAATGTATGCAACACATATGTAAAATAGTGTTTTTTTTTACCTTCCGTCACCTTTAGGTAAGGAAGGTATTGTCTTTGGTCAAAAAATTCGGTGGTGAGTTTTTAATGAATAAACACGTTTTAGGGTCCCTACAATACGAATTTACTATTTTTAAGATGATATATGTATGTATGTATGTATGTATGTATGTACGTGTGTGTGTCCGTGTGTGTGTGTGTATGTGTGTCCGTGTGTGACAAATTTTTCTCCGACGATAACTTCAATACTACAATTCTAAAAATTATAATTCTTTCGTATTCCTCTTCTGTACATCCCTATGAAGAGTTGATTAGATTTTGGTTATAATTGATCCACCGGAAGTACCCTTATTTGAAGTTTTTAACAGTTTTTTTTTTTAAAAAAAAAACGAAGTTAAATATTATTTTTTGACATTTTGTTATTATATTTATTAAAGAAAATACTCTTCTCTATATGGTTTGATTATACATTTTCCTTCATATTCAATAGATGTAGAGTTAAAGCATTATAAAGAAATTAATTTTCAAAAATTAGTCAGCTTTGCTATTTATCATGGAAACAGCTGCTCATTCAAAAAATTCTAATTGACAGATGTCTGTTGCGAGTGCAAAACCAAATATGAAAAGTATGGGATCAAAAATTAGTATGTCATAGTGTTCCTCGCAAGTGACATGCAGTGAAAGGCTAAAGAGAAGATGGAAGGACTGTATCGCAGAAGACTTGAGAAAGGAAGGACTGTGTGAAGAAGATGCGTTGGACAGGAATGAGTGGAAGAGAAGAGAAAACAGCGACCCCTAATAAAATAGTGGAAAGCTGAAGCAGAAAGAAATGTGTCAAGTGCATTTTACGTAGTGTTTGTTTATGTCATAATTTTATTGGATTTATAGAACCTTTCCAAATGAACTTTTGGTATGGAATTTGTAAAAAATAGTATGTGTTCGTATTTACATGATATATAGAAACTGTTCCACGGTCCTTTTGGTATGGGATTTGTACAAAATACATCGAATTGGCGGAAGGTCTTGTGCTGGCCACAACAGATTTTTTTTATTTCGTACTATAATATCCGCAGTCGGCTCACTCACAAAAACACACACAACTTTACACACACTTGCTATATAAATAACTATTTCATTATCTATAAACTGTTGTAAAATAAAATTATTAAATAAATAATAGATTTTTTATACAAATGTTAAAATTAACATCGAAAATAATACAAACAATAGAAGAACTTTCATTTTAATATTAAAAACTTCCATGATCTAATATCCCTTGTGTAATTCTCGTTTATACATTGTGAAGTTGAATTTGCCACCCCTTTGTTTATCAGTGACTTGTTGCCACAAGCATTTACAATGACACATCAATTAGTTACATACGTATTCCATAGGCACATCCCAACATAATATACTCATTTAGTACTTAATACCCTAAAGAGAATTCGTATTGAAATTTGTTTAGGTCTAGGTTAATGTCAATACAAATATTTTTTTAAAGGCATCTTCAAAATATCATGTTATTTTATGATATACAGATGTTTAAAACAGGGCAATTTTTTAAAGTTATATAGTACTGTCCAAAATGAGTAAAAAAGCTTAATCAACATATGTTTGATTATAACTAAAGAAAAAACCCCTTAACCTTAACAATAAATTTAAAAACTATATACGTATTTCGAGAACTATGTTCTCATCATCAGTAGAAATTACAAAGTAAAAACAGAGAAGTTAAGATTACTCAGCATGTAAACCATGCCAGAGGTCAAAATAGCTCTCTCAGAGCTACTGATGATGAGAACTTAGTTCTCGAAATACGTATATAGTTTTTAAATTTATTGTTAAGATTAAGGGGTTTTTTCTTTAGTTATAACTTTACCTTAAGACTCCATTTTAGGTTTATAATAGTTTTGATTATCTTTTCGAGAAAGAGGACATTTTGTATTAGAATCGAAGAAAACACATTTGTGGCCAGTATTTTTTTTTTTAAGTAAATGGAAAATAAATATGAATATTTTGTTTAGATTAGGTTCCATTTAGTTATGATTGCGTAAATGTAGATTAGGTTAGATTACTTACTTAATCTTGCACCTTTCTACCCTCACGGGTGAAAGGCGTTCCCCCAGCTTGTGGGGGAGGGGGTTGAGTTCTGGTTCGTTGGTCTTCTCCATATTTCTTTCCACTCTGCTCTATCTTGTGTTGCTATCTTCGTATCTTCCCAAGTTAGACCTCTTCTTTGCGCTGCCTCCTTTACTTCTTCCAGCCACGTTCTTCTTGGTCGTCCTCGTGGTTTCTTTCTTCCAATTTTTGCTTCAAACACTTTTTTAACTATTCTCTCCTCTCCCATCCTTTCTACATGACCATACCATCTCATCTGTCCTTCTGCTATCTTATCTTCTATTGCTTTTACTTTTAAGTTTTGTCTGTAGGTTGTGTTTTCAATTCTGTCCAGTCTTGTTTTCCCCTCTATTTTTCTCAAGAATCTCATTTCGATAGCCGTAATTTTTTCTTTTTGTCTTTGCGTTAATGCCCATGTTTCAGCTCCGTGTATGAGTATAGTGTAGATTAGGTTAGATTAAATTAGGTTAAATTACATTTTTATTATAAATTGCTTACAATTCAGTACTGACCGACGCCAAATATTATTACGAATTTTACATGACACAAAAGTGGTGGTAAACTTCCAATCCATCAATGAATGCCCGTACCCAGCAATGGGTAATATACCGTGATGAATATTTATTTATTTTAATGAACAATGTAATGCCTTGTTTATTTATATATTTTATTTTTAGTTTCAACAGACAAGTCTGAAACATGAAAATAAATGTTTGAGATTTTTTTGTAAATAGCTTTATTTTATTTCGAATTTAATGACATTTTTCTGATCAAATAGTACGTATGACAAAACCGTTATTGGAAGCATGGTTTAGAACGAATGAGACATTATAAAACGTTTTTCAAACTCAGTTACGTTGTCACTTCATTCGGCAAGTCAATCAAATTTTAAATTTGGAATGGAAACTATTACTGAGTCTGCTGTTTTCTAATTTGTCAACACGCTGATGAAAATAGGTCGCGTTTTCAACGACATTATTTTCAAAAAGAAGTTTTTAATGACTAAAAATAAATATGATCTAAAATTAAAAAAAAACTATTATTTATATTAATCTTTCCATAAAAATATATAGAAATAGAAGAAACTTTATTATTCGGAATAATAATAATAAATTTGCTCTTTTCTTAAAACATTTTTTCTATTCACTTCGTTAAAATGTGACTTAACGTACTAGTTTCCATAACGTTAAAACATCTTAATCACAACTTAACAAGCTGTGGGTTCGAACCTAGTGGACACGGCGTGAAACTAGCAACCACTTACAGTCGATTCATTAATATGACAGCTATAATTCTGTAAAATTGAAAACATAATAAGTATATTTCTCTAACAGGCCTATTCTACTAAAAAAATGTATAACGATATCGTTACTGAACGACTGTCGCTAAGCATTTGGTTAAACGACTTTAATAACGACAAATGCCAAAAACCTATTCTACTAATCATATCGTTATAAATTATCGTTATCGGGATTATAACGATAATATCTAACTTCATGTACATTTTGACAGATTAAATTTTCATATGTTTTTCTATTTAAATTTGACTTATCGATTCATTGTTTGTTTATTTAATTGAATTTGACAATGGATATAAAGAAAAAGGCTTCGAGGACAACTCAAAGACAGTATGAAATATATGTTGAAGAACTGGAAAATAATAGTTCATTAAGAATTAATAAATTGTCCACTGAAGAATTGGAAGAAATATGGAGAAGACTTACAAGTAATTAAAATTCTGTGGGACCGGGTAAAAAGATTTGATGTATCACGCATAGTACGATTATATAATCTGACATCCCTATAAAATATATAATTTTTAAATACATAGATAGTGCATCTATATTATATTATATATCAATATATTAAATAATATTATCTAAATTTTTAAATATATTTCTGAAATATAAATAAAATGTCTAATATTAAAAAGTATAATTAATAAAATTGTACAGAAATGAATCTCTTGTTTAGCTACAATTAACACAATATCTTCTTTAGCCATTTTTACTTTTGTTCTCAAAATATGTCAAACTTTACGACTTCAACGATGCCTGTGAACTTGTCGTTATTAAACGATATGAAATAACGATATGTAACAATTCGTAACGATAAATACATTAGCAGAATAGGGTTTTGGCAAAAATCGTTATCATAACGACTTATCGCCTGGTAACGAGACATAACGATACATAATTTTTTAGTAGAATAGGCCTGTTAGTCTGTTGTCTTAATTTGCAGTCGTAGAAATAGTATAGTATGTGATGCGTATCATGAACCCTTTAGACACTTGTTCCTTTATAAAATTTCGTGATTAATGGGACGTTTATAATATTTATTTTGTAATTTACTGTTTCAATCACACCATACATATAATGAACCATATAAATTCATAAATATGTAACGATTTAATATATTTATTATATCGAAAGTAGCTCAACATAATTAATTTGAAATAGTGGACAAATAATATAATATAAATATTCTGTATAGGAATTAGGAAATATATGTAAATGAGGACTATTTGTCTCGCTTGAATGTTATGGTTTTTCATTTATAATTTTGGTTATTTATATAAAAAAAAAACTGAATAGAATCAATAGAGAAGACATATGGAAAACGCTAAGAAACAGGGGAATATCAAATACGTTAATAACAGGAATTCAGAGCCTATATTCAAAGACTAAGAACTATGTAAGAGTGAAACAAGAGACCTCCAATACATTTGAAACTACAGCCGGAGTAAGACAAGGATGCATTTTGAGCCCGCTTCTGTTTACGCTAATTCTTGACGAAGGAATAAAAGAGACAAAGAAAGAAGTACTACATAGGACATTGGAAATTGAGAAGAGTGGAAATAGCAGAACTATGCTATGCAGATGACATGGTCATCATAGCAGAAGACGAAAAAACGTTAACAAGGAATATAGAAATATATGATAAAGCGCTACAAAAATTAAACATGAAAATCAATAAAGAAAAAACGAAAACCATGATACTAGGAAGAAATGAACAACACCACACGATACAACTAAAAAATGAAAATCTACAGCAAGTCCAAAAATTTAAATACCTGGGGTCAATGATCTCAGAAGATGGAAGATTTGATGAAGAAATAAAAGAAAGAAGAACAACAGGAGGCAAAATATTCAATAGCATCAAACACAACTTCTTAGGAAAGAAAGAAATACCGAAAGAGACCAGAGTACAAATATTTAAGAAAGTAGTAACACCTATACTCACACACGGAGCTGAAACATGGACATTAACCGAAAGACAAAAAGAAAAAATTACGGCCATCGAAATGAGATTCTTGAGAAAAATAGAGGGGAAAACAAGACTGGACAGAATTGAAAACACAACCTACAGACAAAACTTAAAAGTAAAATCAATAGAAGATAGCAGAAGGACAGCTGAGATGGTATGGTCATGTAGAAAGGATGGGAGAGGAGAGAATAGTTAAAAAGGTGTTTGAAGCAAAAATTGGAAGAAAGAAACCACGAGGACGACCAAGAAGAACGTGGCTGGAAGAAGTAAAGGATGCAGCACAAAGAAGAGGTCTAACTTGGGAAGAAACGAAGACAGCAACACAAGATAGAGTAGAGTAGAAAGAAATATGGAGAAGACCAACGAACCAGAACTCAACCCCCTCCCCCGCAAGCCGGGGGAACGCCTTACACCCGTGAGGGTAAAAAGGTAAAGGATTAAGTAAGTATAAAAAAAAATCATGCACATATAGGCAAACACAAGAGTGGAAAATTATAAAATGGAAAATATTTTATCATACAAAAATGTTTATATCTCTGTTTATAAATAATAATACAGACAAATGTTGTGTTTATTTTTACATCGGTAGTATGCTATATAACAATTTATTAAAAACATAAATTTTCACTATTATTACAACCAAAATAATACAAATGGAAATTTGTTATTTATAACAGCTCAAATTTTAAATAATATGAATTGTATTGTACTGGTAAAATATGAACTGAATTTATGATAATAAAGTACAATTTTCGAAGAAACGTGGTATACAAATCTTGTAATATGATTTGTAAGTAGCATAATGCAGCGCTGGTGAATTGTATTAAATCGTTGGCAACGGATTTCGCGCATTAAATTGTGAGCAGGAAAATTTACTAGAGCTCTCTCCATACCATGAAATTCTCAATGTCTATATGCGAGTAAATCTGACGATTTATTCCAAAACGTTGCGGACTTCACATGTGAATGATTTATAAATGACAGCAAATGTAGTTCATATTTTAACAGGTTATTAAAATATTTTAATTATTATAATAAAAATGGGGTCCCGTGGCTACGTGCCTGAGTGTCTGGTCGCGAACCTGGGGGAACCGGGTTCGATCCCGATATAGACGCCGAATATTCCCAATTTTAAATGGCACAAAAGTGGTAGTGCACTCTCCACGCCAGCAATGAGTGTCTGTGAGGTGACGCCTGGTAAGCGCCCACACGGTACAAATACGTCATCATCATTACCAATGATAAAATTGTTTCCAAATGAAAATTTTGTAATATGCATTTTTCATGCAATGAGAACTTTCAGCAGAGAAAATCTATCAAATATGCTCAATAAATGAAACAGACTACCACAATGACAGCTATCACATAATATTTGTGCGTTTATTAGGTTAAAAAATAATATTTTATCCTTAAATTTATGAAATTTGCAGTTGTAAATGTAATCTACAAATAATAATAAATTTAATAATTACTAATCAAATTGTAAGAATATGTTAAACCAACTAATCTCTTTTATGTTGATTGTACGAGTATTTGGTACTAAGAGGAATGTACATTTTAAGTCGTATTCTGCCTTCTTAAACTGAAGAACTAAATAACTTAGAATAACAAACAAGCAACTAGGACTTTAAAGTGATGTTCACACTACACGATTCAAATGCAAAACTATTCTAAACTAAGTATTCGAACTATTTAACTTTTACAAACTTGGAACATAAACATACTTATAAAGCACTATATTAGACAGTAAATCGGCGTGAAATTGTGCAAAGTGTTGCAAACGATATACGATGAGACAGGAATTTTACATTCATTTTAGAAATAATGTAATTGAAAATGATAAAAAAATAGGAATTTAAATTATTTACATTTTGTCGATTTATCGCTAGCATGACTATGGATTGAATTTTTTAGGATACAATGGAAATATTTCTCAGTATTTCTGGAAGATTTATAAGCATTTCTATAGAGACTTAGAGATTTTATTGAATAAATGCAATTCTGAGCGTGTTCATAAGTTATAGATTTCTATAAATATTTTATAGATGTCTATAACTTTAGCGATATCATACTGTTGACCGTAAATACTTACAAAAATCGAAAAGTTTGTGATTCTGTCTTTTTTAATATTAAAACGGAGAGTATTACTCAATTGTTGGAATTTTTACTTACTTTAATAGAAGAAGACACGAATTCATTCTCATAGTACATAGTTATAACACATATTTTATGTCGTTTGCAAATATTTATTTTAATGTACATAAAGGTGTTTAGGGACTTTCAATTTTAATTTTTAGTAGTTAAAAGTTGGAGATAAATGGTAAAACATCTTAGTAAATTTTATGATAAATGAAAATATATATATATATATATATATATATATATATATATATATATATATATACAGGGTGTTCCATTGAAGTGTGCCACCATTGCTATCTCGAGAACTATAAGATATACGAAGTTGGTTAAATTAGCAAAGAACCACCATTTTACAAGACTATTACAATGAGCAAAATAAAAATTTTTTTAGACCAGTGGTTCTCAAAATACGGGGCACAAATTTCTTATTTTAAAGGGGAACATTTTTTTTTTACTTTATTCGATAGAGTATTTTTTTCTGAATTCAACGATTTAAACATATCATATAGTAATATAACAAAATAACTGAGAAAAATGCATGTTAAATTTATATGTATTTTATTTATATCTGGCTGAAACAAGAGTGCTATGGGTAGAAAACAATTGTCAACTTTTTCATCGCGAGTAAAATTATTCATTTTCTTCTTAAAACTGACAGTTTAAGAACATAAAATTTAACAACAAATAATGAAACAATGTTAGACAGAACAATATGTCCAATTGTTTTCTATCCATAGCACTCTTGTTTCAGCCAGATATAAATGAAATACACATAAATTTAACATGCATTTTTCTCATTTATTTTGTTATATTACTATATGATATGTTTGTATCGTTGAATTCAGAAAAAATACTCTATCGAATAACCTAAAAAAAAAGTTCCCATTTCAAATAAGAAAGTTGTGCCCCTATTTTGAGAACCACTGGTCGAAAAAAAAATTATTTGCTCATTGTAATAGTCTTGTAAAATGGTGGTTCTTTGCTAATTTAACCAACCTCGTAACTCTTATAGTTCTCGAGATAGCAATGATGGCACACTTAAATGGAACACCCTGTATATATATATATATATATATATATATATATATATATATATATATATATATTTAATGGGAACGAGGACAACATTAGAATTATTGAGATTAAGACACATGGTTCATAGTTTTTAAAATTTTATTTAAAATATGTTGAAAGTTATCCCTTCAAAAATAATACATTTCACTATTCATTTGTATAACTTCTTAAAAGCTCTTAACCATTCTTCTTTTGGAACGCTTTTACATTAATTTATTGTAGACTTCAAATCTGTCATAGCTGTTACATTAATTTTAACTAAGTTTTAACTAAGATTAACTTAATTTCAAATGACAGATAAATAAATGTTATAAATTTTGTTGTCCATGGCTTACTTGATTTTCTTAGCGTACATTCATTTATACGGGGTGGTGGCGGCTAGGGGTGAACATAGGGATTTTAGTTTTATGCAATTTCCTGCTCTCTTGTTCTTTTATTGCAAAAAATGTAGAATGCAAAGTTGTTGAGAATTAAAACTGTTTTCATATTTTTTATTTAGTTTTGGTTTCTTCAGAATTTTAAAAAGAATATTTAATAATTTTGGTAATTCGTAGCAGTAGCCATAACAATATTATTTATTTGAAATTATCGCTAAAGTGCTCAAAAACCGTCAATAAAAGTTCAGAAATCGGCACTAAAGTAATTCATTGTACGACGATTCTATGAAAATGCAGCGTCGCAAACTTTATGATAATTTTTGTACATATAAGATAATTTGGGTAGGTAGATATACAATAGTAAATTTGTGCGTAAACTAACAAAAAAATATATGATTCAAGAACGAATTAAATAATTCCGATGAAGAAGTTTGAGATAAACTATAATTTTGAGTGCTCATTACGATAATGTCAAGTCCGGAGGTTTGCAACACTGAACACAGTTTTTACTTACAATAACTGACAGATTTGTCAACATAATCTATAAAAATAAATATTACTTTCAATGTCACAAATTTTCGATTTTCAATAAAATTTAGATAATATGCACCTCGGCACTGAAGTTCCTTTTCATCACCTCACATGGTTTATTTTCCTCGGCTAAATTCCACATTCGTGATAAAAAATAGAACTTCAGTACCTTGATACTAAATAAATGTTTATTCATAGTGTCATTTTTTTAAGTACATTAAATAATGAATGTTTATTAGATTGAAGAACGTGTCTTTATTATAAAGAATTATTATGGTGGAAATAGTTTTCAAAGAATACGGAATTAATTTTCTATAAATTAGATTGAAGTTTGACGTAATAGATTTTGAAAACCAGAAAAAAAAAGTGTCATGGCTAGCTACGATTTACCAGAGAATCTATTAAATTTCTTTTTATTCCAAACAACTTGCAGTGCACAGTTTTTGTCGCAAAATGAACAGAAATGCAAAAAATTACATAAAACTAAAATTTCATACTTAATCCCTATGTTCACTTTTAACTACTATCACCCGGTAGGTTTTCTGTAATTTATAGATTTATATTTATTTAAGTTAAAAGAATCTCTTGAATCCACTGCACTTTATGGAATATAAAATGTATAACAATTGCAATAAAACTTTAATTATTCGCTCGTCATTTTTTTTATAAAATAATAAAGTCTTACATACAAACATATTTTTTTTATCTGGGGCACATACATATGTTACTAAAGAATTTCTAAAAATTTACATGCTTAAGTATTTATCATGTATGAAATTGCAATTTGGAAAAAGAATTATTGCATAATTTGTTGCAATGTAAATCTTCTTTGTCTAATTAACTAATTTTAATCATCTTCGGACTTGTAAGCGTCACGAAAAATATTGTTCATTCAATAATGACATAATGGAATGGAGATACAAACATCGAAACTTCGATGGGCGAAAAGCATTAAAATTTAAAGAGATATAATGAAAAAAAGTAATTTTCTTTACCAAAACAATCCTTCATTGTCATGCCGCCAACATTTCAATCACTCTTCGTACGTGGAAATAATTTTTTACTGAGATTTTTGTGAACGACATTTTTTATATTTTTTTTACACTGTTCAGATAATATCGGATTTTATTAGTAATAGGCATTTACCGATTAATTATAATGAGGATGATTAATGTGTTTTAATAAACTTTATAAAAAGCGGTTAATTATAAATTTTTCGTTGGATTTTTGTAGACTTTTCCTGAACTTTTAATTTGATGTAAAAAGAAGTATTTTTGACTAATTATTTAGGAATAATGCAACATTATTACTTATAAGAAAATACGATATGCGCCTGTCGATTTTAATGTAGTAAAAATTTACCCGATTAATTACCGTCAATTCTGCTAATTTTCTTTTTGGTTAATAGCGATTTTTATGTTATTTTTTACAATAAATAATAAACACGTATTTTATGTTTGTTCGTACAATGGTCCACTTAATTTAATTTTTTTTAATAAAAATAATGACCTATGAACTGGTGCGTCATAATTACTTAGTTATATGTTTTAATACGGGTAATACCACTAGCCGTCAGACAGGCGGAGGAGCCCGAAAAATTATACTCATTTTTTATTAGTTGTTTCAAAAATAAAGAAAATTATTTCACCTAACGCACACATCTCTTTATACTTGTTTTTCAAACTTATTTTAAAAACTAATATAACGACCCATCTTTTGCGGGCGCTTGGAACAAATATCGTTTATTTTCGGGGCTCCTCAGGTCTGAAAAGGACTATAGACTATATAGTAAACGTATAAAACACTAATCCTTGTTTGAAGGTTATACTAGAACATCATTGTTTGTAATGGCAAAGTTTTAAAATTACTCGTATAAAATTTTTCGTACCATTTTGGGCTCATGTACTTGTGCTGCGTTATTTAGCGGCGTTTAATCGTAGTTAATGTCAAATGCCAACGGCATTCTACGGTGCCATTACATACACCCTTTCAAAACCATGTAAACTTTAATTGTAAATTGAAATTGATCACTAACATAATTTTAATTACAGAAATGATTTTTTTTGTTACTAATGCAACTAAGTTTCAATATAATAACGAAGATTGTAAAATTATTATTGACAACTGTAGAGAATCGATATGACATCTGGTGACTAAATTTTAAACTAGTGCATGACGGTAGGTGCGAGCAAATACAACATATGTTAGCATACATTTTTTAAAAGTATTTCTTTTATACGAAAATGAATGTTGCAAAACGCGGTAAAAGCAATATTATGTGTTGCGTATAGGGGTGTCATTCGCTTATGAGTAGGGAAACTCATTTAAGTTTCCACATTTTCCAAAAATAGGTAAAAATAAAGTGACTATAACTACAAATGCAGGCATTCAACAAACATTGGATAGATTTCAAGCTTGGAAGTATGTTTTACGTTTTTGAAAACAAATTTCCAAGTATATAAGAGTATGTTCGAGACATTTTAAAGACAGTGGCTGGTAGCACAAGCCTTGTTTTAACTAAAACACTGTTTTAAAAAATGTCAAATTCAAATTTCAATATTTAATTTCACCCTTATGCGTATAGAACGATTTTTTGTGATATTACATTCATAATTTCTCGATAACTATCGGTAATTCCACATATGTAATATAATGTGATTCGCCTGTTTACAAGATTAATATTTTAAATAAAATAGTAAATGAAAATTATATACAATCATACCTTCAACAATATTCCTAGAATGGTCAGTAGCCTTTAGAAAGTCAAATATCTTAACAATACTTGGCTTCATTTTCAAGAAACACAAGAAAAATTGTATCATATGACAGTGACAGATTGTACACCTACCGTCATGCATCCGCCATATTGAAAATGCTTGCAGCGCCTCTATCGGTTATTTCAGTTGAGAATAAGTTAAAACCGCTAGGTTTTAATGTAACTAAACTTTTTCTAGTCTTTTTCTAGTATGGTCACGCTTAGAGATGCAACGGATAGAGAATTGGCCGGGTACCGGATACCGAATAACCGGTTTACTTCCTTGCCGGATAGTCGGATATCCGGCAACCTGATATTCGGTTGCAATTCAACAATAATACACTTCACCATTTTTTCCTTCCACTTCTTAAAAGCTCCCAACCAATTTTATTTTGAAATTCTGGTAGCCCTAACAAATGCCTAATTTGTCGAATTAAATTTCTGGTTAGCACTAATTATTGGGGGTCTTAAAAACTATCAAAGCTGTCAAATTCTAACTTAACTTTCGTTACTTAATTTTAAAATATATATAATTTAATATATTTTAATGGGATCCCGTGGCCGCGTGCCTAAGTGTCTTGTCGCGAACCTGGGGGAACCGGGTTCGATCCCGACAGACGCCAAATATTTCCAATTTTAAATGGCACAAAAGTGACCCCTGTGGTTCACTCTCCACACCAGCTATGAGTGCCCGTGAGGTGACGCATGGTAAGCGCCCACACGGTAAAATATATCGTCATCATTACCGATGTCTACATGTGTTGTAGATACTGGCACACCCAGAAATGGGTAATATGCCGTGATGATATATTTATTTATTTTATTTACTTAATTTTAAATTACAAATAAATAACTATTTCCTACGACCACTGTTAAAAGTAGTCTTTTTAACGGTTGCTTAGCGAGTTAAAAATAATAGTTTATAACACAGTGAAATCGTTTTAAATCGTTGTCATTGACAACGGATTAAAAGTAAAAAACAAATTTACTTTTAACACTAGTGTTAAAAAAGAACTAAATCTAGTTACATTTAGTGTTAAAAATATAACTAAATCTAGTTACATTTAGTGTTCATAAGTAAATGTAGTTTCATTTTATATTTATTTTTGTAATGAAATTATTTATATAGGTATTTTATTAGAAGTACACATTATATTGAAACGTTTATTGTTATAGTACAATTGTCACAATTGTTTATATTAATTCCTTGCAAGGCGCTTGAAGAATTGGAATTTAAAACAGTATTGTTGGAAGTAGAGGTTAGAATAAACAATTTTCAGTTGTTCATAACAAATACATCATGACCTGTCATAAATGACATTCTATAATTTTTAGTTTTTACTAATACATAACTAGGGTCGTAGGAAAAATAGTGTATGATATTCGTGATAAAAGTGATTTTATTTCGTTCGTGGGGTTGGTTTTACTCGGCTTCGCCTCGTTGCACAAACTTCCCCACTCATAAAATGTCACTTTTAACACTTATATCATAAATAACTATTTAAAATAATAGTGCAAACTTTGATTATCACGGCCTGTCTGATTTTTTATTCGCAATCATTTTCGAGTGACTCTCGTATAACCAAAATTGTAAACCTTGAATTTAAGTGAAATATCCTATTATCAGTACACACCTTTAGGACTAGATTTTACTATAATCTACTATGTATTGCAAGTCCTTTTTATAAAATTTGTGGAAAATAAAACTCATATTTTCCTAATCATTAAACTATTAAAAATAATTACAAATGAAACGAAACGTAAATAAAAGAATTTTTGGAAAGTTTATTAAACCGAATTGGAGTAGTTGGAATGGAAAGTAAAATTTCCTTTTGTTGGATTACTGGCTTTATTGTATATTTCCTTTAACAAAAATGCAAAAAAGAATTTTTTGTACTCACAACCTAGGAAGTGACATTTGACACACGCTATAGACAACCGGAAACATCACTTTCCCGGTGCAGTGCACTAGGAAATCAAGCAAAATACACTGACATTTTCTGGGCATTCTTCAACAACATAATCTTTAAAATAACAGAATATAGTTTATAAAATGGCACTCATACGATTTTCAAGCACCAAAAACCAATAAAAATAAAAAAATATTAATAAATAATAAATTTGTCTACCATCAGTGCCATCTGTTGGAGAATCTATCATCTGTGGAATGTCAAAATAGAACGTAACCTTTGACAACCTTAAAAATAAATTATCAGATTTTACACGTATTACATTGAAAATGAAACTACCAGTAAAATAGAGACGTGCCGAACATTCTTCTTTATTTAATTATTTGAAAAGTTGGTAAGTACAACATTAAATATGCTTGACAACTTTTGCTTAATTTCTAGAAGTTTAGTGTTAGGTACGAATTTAAATAAAATTAACTTTTTTATGGAATAACAATATAATTCCTTACAATCACCGCCGAGAATCCGTTAATACATTTATCTATTAACAAGTACGGCGTTACTTCCACCTAACAATTATTATTATTAATAATTTCAGAATTAGACATTTTGACTTTTAATTCTGATAAAATATGCAAACAATTATGTTTTGAAATCAACAATTTACTTAACAACCGTTGCTATGAAATTGCTGCTGTGCTATTTACTTATATATTTGCGAATTTTGTACAATTATCTCAACATTTATAATAATGATTTTGTTCGTTACAAAAAGTATTGTACAAACTTCTTGCGGGAAGACGTCATCCACGCATTCGCGCAAATGAAGCCCTCGCTCGCAAGCTCGCTCGTGCCTCAAATAAGCGCTTATGCGGGAAGAGTGTCTTCCCGCACTAAGTATGTAAATAACTATTGTTACACTTTTATAGTCAAGTTTTCAAAATGTAACAAAATTCTTTTTTTATTATTTTTTAAAGTAAATTGCATACATGCGTGATAATGGCCAGGATGTTTAGTCTTCTTACCTTTGATACATTTATTTACAAAATATTTTTTATTTTAATTTTTCATCATGAAAACAAATGTAAATATTTTAATGTGTTTCGTATAAAAAAAAACTTCCTTTTAGCTGCTAGCTTATTTTTTCCAGAGCTCCATTTCTAGGAACAGTCGCTCAATCTTTCTCGTCCTGTATTCCTGCGTCCTTGTAATTTGTTATCCCTCTTACGACTTTAACTGCTCTGTTTTCATCCACTCTTGCAACATGATTGTTTCAAAGGTAAACTGTGATTTACCAGCATTATTTTCATCTTGTAAAGAATACCCGGTTTACTGCAACGTACCATGAAAGTATGCAAGTAGCGTCATCCGTATATCAGTATGCCATTTTTATACCACTATGAATGAAAGGACTGCATTTTTCAATTATTTGTAATTATTTGTGACATACTTTAATATTATTTTTTTCTTTTTTGATATATGTGTATATTCATGAACAAAACAGATCTTGTTTAGTAGGACAGAGGAAACAGGAACTACAAAATCGATACAGGAAACTGAGGACGCAAGATGAGGCTACAAATTACCTTGTCCTGCTTTGCTGTTTTCAAATAGTTTATATTACGTATCAATAAAAAAAATAGTACTTTTTCTCTAAATATTTACTTTTGTGATCACGTATAGGATTTGTGTTCTACTTTTTTTATACTGTCACAATTTATTCTTTTATTTACAAACACTACTTGTAATGAATAATTCATTCATTTATACAGGTCCAGAAAAACGTGTTCAACACTGGGATTTAGGGAACTTATAAGAGATAGATGTCACACCAGAAGACCAACTTATAATCTTTAATTTAACTTTATTTATTTTTGTTAGTTAGTTACTTAGTTTAGTTAGTTAATTAGGTAGGTAATCCAATTTTGAAACTTTGCACACATGCGTAATTCCGCGAAAACAATGTTTTTATGAAAAAAATAATTGCTTAATTGTTTTTAAATTTATTATATCAGATCAAATTTTGCGCACATAGATACATATAAGTAAATATAGTTTCTCTGACAATACAATATTTTCATGAAAAATTTATTTATTTAATATTTCATATTTTTAATTAAATAAATTTTATGCTGTTGATAAAATATAATGATCAACCATGATTTCCAGTATTAAAATTTTGACAATGCCAATAATTATTGTAAGACAAAATTATAAAGATTATATTTTTTTGTCTAAAAAGTCATTAGAAAAGATTACTTACACACAAAAAAAAATAATTAACAATGAGCTTATATTAAAATGCAATAAAAAGGAAAAATAATATTCTTAGAAATTCTGTTTCGGTAACTAAAAGCGTGGCCGTATATATATATATATGGAAATACATATGTATATATTAGTAGAAAGCCTAAAACATTTTCCTACAACCATGCGTAAACTACATACTCTACGCACTGTTTACAGTGTGTAAAAGAGTCATTTTTCAAGCACTAGTGCGTGAAAAGTACATTGGCGTTGCTAGGCAACATTTAAATTTAGTAGATAAATAATAATATTTATGAAACAAGTGTAATAATTTTTAATAACAGATTGAGTACCAGCCTAATTCTTAAAAACATTAAGATATTTTCACATAATGAGTTCTAACCTAACCTAATTTTTTATATTAATATTAAATGTAGAATTTGTACTATTATTCTAGAAGAATAATCCACCAGTTTCTAAGATTCTTTCGAATGTTTAGATTTAAGTTACATTGTGTACAGCATTATGAAAAAGAGCACCGACGGTATTTAAATATGCCTGTACACTCAGTAAGCACTAACATTTCCGTTGTAGGAAAAATGTTGTATGCAACACTGTGTAAAATAGTGTTTTTTTTTCTCGTGCTAGAAAAAGCTAATATTT
Organism: Ophonus ardosiacus; assembly: GCA_943142095.1. NCBI lineage: Eukaryota > Metazoa > Arthropoda > Insecta > Coleoptera > Carabidae > Ophonus > Ophonus ardosiacus. Next base: position 40,891,670 of record OW964833.1, on the reverse strand, counting down.
TAAAATGATTTACTTATTTTTTTTTTCGAAAAAAAATACGTAGATCACTAGAGTAGGAAAATATGTATTTTTTTCTACTTTAATTATTCAAGTTGAAAGAGCATTTTTTGTAATTAAATAATTTAACTTTACATTTCGACCATTTCATTTTTTTTTTTTCAACGGTAACTATATTAAAGTCGTAAATTTAGTATATCTCTAATAAAACTTTAATTTCTTGTTGTGTAACTAGACAAAATAGGGCCTACATACTCGTATAGCATTTTTCATTCGAAATGACCTCTCCAACAAACTGTTAAGTATATTACATTCGTTATAAATCATCCTGTATCCCGTATACTTAAAAAGAAGTAACTGTTTTAAATATTTATGTTACATCGCCAAAATATAAATTTGTGTTAGGGTAAACACCCGCATATAAAACGACACCCTCTAAATAAATAAAGGCTAGGGCCGCTCCTCTTTATCAATAATATTAAATGCTTCATTAGTAGTAATTTTAGTATGTATAGGGATGAGATGAAAATCTTTAAAGCTATTTCTACTAATTTCGATGATCTAGCCCTTCAAGCCGCCTTTAGCAAGCTTACTACTTATCTAAAAGATAATAATTTATCGTTGAATATTAGCAAGTGTTCCTGCATAACTTTTAAGCTTCATTCAGAGCTACTGTTTTAATGCGTAATACTAATACATAATGCTAACGCATAACGCAGAAAAAGTTTGATAGATGGCAATGCATAAGACCATTCACAGCTACAAATTAGTGCTAACGCGTAAGCGTAAGCGTAATGCATAAACACAAAAGTTTGCAAACGCCAAATTTTTAACGCTATGCTTATGCATTTACTTTGTGTGCGCTTGCGTAGAAGGTTATTATTTTTATATTTGACTTTGATGACAACTCTTAACATGAGTGCTAAACAATTTTTATTTATTCGTCAGAAAAAAATTATACCTGCCGCAAGTGCTATGTTTATAATTAATTGTGTAAAAAGTAAAATAGCACAATAAAAAGAAAAAATCAAAACGCCGATGGAGAACTCATCCAGTAAATCAGCTTCTGTCTCAACAAAGAGATTGGGAAAACTTAATACAGGAAATGAGATTATGGGACGAAAGCATGTTTTTAACTACACACGTTTATCCATAAATCAATTTGACATGCTACTTTCGTTGGTGGGACCAAAAATTAAAAAAAGTATACATTCCGATTAACTACTTCACCTGGGGCAAGATTGGTATTAACTTTACAGTGCGTATGAATTAAATTTTTATATATGTATATATTTAATAATAAATAAATGTTGCTAATAATTATTATTAGTATTATTTTTGTAAGGTTCTAATATTTGCGAATAGATGTCGGAACCATCGTTAGCGTTACGCTTACCCATTAAATTCGTCGCAGCGAATGGATATTTGACTATTATCTTAAGTAATAGCGTTGTGCATTAAAGTTATAATTTACGCATTGTCACAATAAATTAAAACAGTAGCTGTGAATGAACCTTTACTCGCAATCGACATATGTTCCAATTCTTGATACACAATTAATATTTGATATACATATTGATTAAATTATAAAAAAGGCTTACAAGATGTTGAGATTCGTTTTGCTAATTGACTTTTTAGAAATTACGAAACATGTGTTAATATATATATTATACTCTAATTCGATACCACATACCTATTATGAAAAATATAACTTATGTATGCGATGAGAGACGATTTGCCCAATTAAATCGTAATATGCTCTTATCATCATTAAATTTGTTATTTTGTATATGTTTTCTTGTCAATCCAAATCCGCCTTTGTACGAGATGAATAAACGTTTTGAAAAAGCTGCTTTTAAATGATAAATAAATAAATAAATATATCATCACGGCATATTACACATTTCTTGGTGTGCCAGTATCTACAACACATGTAGACATCGGTAATGATACGAATATAAAAACTGTGTTAAAACCTCTGAAATATATACTAACTGGAACTCGCATACTGTACCTATCTCAGACCAAACATAAATTAGACGTAGCATTCCCTATACTGCGCAATGGTTTGTTGTGAAGCCATTCCTTCCAGGGTGAGGGGTTAGGTGGGGATAGAAGGGAACGAGGCGTTTGTTTTGTATAGCGTGTTGCTTGCCTAGTTTGTTATTATTATTTTACGTGCGATTTTGTAAGGTTAGGTACGGTAAAATATAAATATTTGATAACGTCATTGTAAATATAATTTTCTTTTTTCAAACACTTAATATGTTACAAAATAACAGCTGTTGTCACTTTGAGGTCACTTTCAAACTATTGCAAATGCAACCCGCAATGGGGTCCTATACCATTTTTCTTTTATTTATTTTTTTTTCTGTAAGAACAGGATAAAATAAGAATTTTAGTGCAACCGCGACTTAAAAATTTTACATAATAAGCGAGATATGAATTTTTAAAGTTTAAGAATTTGTGCGTGACGTAGCAGGTACTAACAAGTGATTGACAAACAATGGGACAAACTGTTAGTTATAGAGAGAACAATTTTTTTCATGTTTGCATAGCTGAAATGTTTGTATATAAAAACTTATACGTTATATTCATGAAGAAATTATTATTAAGTATAAATGACGTAAATAATAAGCATTTTTTTCCTAATAAATTATAGAACATTGAAACAGTTTGACAATATTATTACATAAAGTATGACGACGGATGGCGCTAGTGTTGGCTGTTTTGAAGTTACAATATTAATTTAATTAATATTATTATTAATTTAATTTATATTACAAATTGATTTAATTATAAATATATTATTATTGTTAATATTACTAGGTGTCATAATTAAACAAATTCATCAAACACAAAATTGTTAAATGTTTTGTTAGGTTATAGAACAACATGACATTTCATAAACGTTTAAAGGTGACCGCTACAGACGCGCGAATCTCCTTTTTAAAATCAGGTGACCAATCAAATTCTTAGTACCTAACGCGTCATACCCAATTAGTAATCAGCTTCAATCGCTTATAGTTTGTGACCTAGTCAATATTTAAAGAAATTTTTTTCACTAATACTCATTAATTTATGTATAGTTTCGTCTTCTTATTTAAGATAGTTGAAATATGACTATGGTATAGGACCCCATTCATGAACGCCGCTAGCTAGCTCGGCACGCCCATTTAAGTTCGTGCTTCACAACAGATGGTTGTATGCGGCGTCTAATTTATATTTGGTTTGAGGTACCTATCAACATACGCTGCACTGAAGCCCCATTGAACAATAATGGCTGGTCCTGTTCGCGCACGTTCGTGTCGAACCGAACCTAACCGAATAATTCGTATCATATCTGATCGGTTTATTTTCATGTTATGCTTCCTTTATTTAAACCTGCGCCACACGAAATAATTTCCGACTACTCACCAACTGTCCCGATGTTTGTCAACTACTCCAGCAGCCAGCTTTCAATATTCCTTCACAGTCACGGTACGTACGCGCATTCCAGTTAGTATACAGGTGTCCCAGATTTAAACGACATAACTTGAACCATGGATTAAACACTTAAAAATAAGGTGACAAGTTCATTTGAGCAAATGTCCGTAAATGCTTTGTTTCAGAGATATTCATGTTTTTCTTATTGGAGCAGCGCTACTTTAAAAATCAACTTTATAACGAGATATCAAATATCTTATTAAGTTATGATATAACAATTAAATTAATTACAGTTAAATGATTTGGCTATTGCCTAATTTCAATACAAAATTTAGTTTGCTTGCACCGAGGTCAGGAAAAAAGAGAAAATTATCGATGAATTTAAACAAATTTATTATTTATGTACAATAAAATAATAACTATTTTTTATAACATTTGTTCAAAATGTTCACCTGTAGCAAGCAAACAGGCATAACAACGATCTGCCACTGCATTGGTCGCTGCGTGACATTGCTCGGGAGATATGGTCAGCCCATTCGTCCGATCTAACACCTTTAGATTTCTTTACTTGGGGTGTCATAAAAGAAAAAGTTTATGATTAACCGATAGATAATTTGGACACTGTACGCAGAAAAATTATTCAAGTTTGCGAAACCATATCTCCCGAGCAATGTCACGCAGCGACCAATGCAGTGGCAGAACGTTTTCGTGCCTGTTTGCTTGCTACAGGTGAACATTTTGAACAAATGTTATTATTGTATTGTTCATAAATAATAAATTTGTTTGAATTCATCGATAATTTTCATTTTTGACCTGACTTTAGGCAAGCAAACTAAATTTTGTATCGAAATTAGGTAATAGCCAAATCATTTACCTATAATTAATTTAATTGTTATGTTATAAGATAATATTTGATATCTCGTTATAAAGTTGATTTTTAAGGTAGCGCTGCTCCAATAAGAAAAACATGAATATCTCTGAAACAAAGCATTTACGGACATTTGCTCAAATGAACTTGTCACCTTATTTTTATGTGTTTAATCCATGGTTCAAGTTATGCCGTTTAAATCTGGGACACCTGTATATTTCAGTGGTTAAAACCTTATATACAGTCATTCAAAAAAGTCTGCGTACGACAGTAGTTTTAATGTATTTTAGGAAAATAGCAGTCTAAAACCCAATATATTTAATTTCCTTTTAATCCAAAATGAAAAGCAGTATATTATGTTATTATAAATATAAAATAAACAAATAATATACTTAATTTATTTATATTATGGGGTAAACATTGAAAGTATTCATAATTTCATGACAAAAAAGTCTCCGTACAATAACCAAAACATTTAAATAATAAAACATTTATTTATGTTTCATAAAGAAATATAATATTTGGAGGGTTTTCCTTTGGTTCTTCCACCAGTAACTAAGTGATGAGTCACTGAATCTACCAAATTTTTGGTCACCGATGGCATTATATTCTGCCATTTTACTTGTAATTAATTTGAAATTCTTTTTTGCTTCATATTCCTATTTATTTTAAGAATTTTCCGCACTTTCTTAATCTAGTTAAAGTCTGGAGACTGTGAGTGATGATTAAGCATATTTTTAATATTATATAGTACGCATTCTCTTATAGACGCGAATTATTTGTCGAATTTTTCTGATGCATGAAATTAAAATTGTCTGTTAAGGCCCTATCTTTCGGCACTTTGTTTTAAATTTGCTTTTAAAATATCGAGGTAACGTTTGCTATCCATTGTTGCAATAATTACTAATTTTCGTACACCCGCTGAGAAAATCTAGCCCCAAACATAATGCTATTATAAATGGTTTATTATTTAAATGTTTTGGTTATCGTACGGAGACTTTTTTGTCTTGAAATTATGAATACTTTCAATGTTTACCCCATAATATAAATAAATTAAGTATATTATTTGTTTATTTTATATTTATAATAAGAGGTAATATAAGTACTGCGTTTCATTTTGGAAAAGGAAATTACATATATTGGGTTTTAGACTGCTATTTTTCCTAAAATTCATTAATACTACTGTTGTACGAAAACTTTTTTGTATGACTGTATGTGAGGTATGCGGTAATGGACCTAAAGTCTCTCGTAAAACAACCTTTAAACAGTTCGTCTTACAATGAATTTTCATATCGTTAGGTATATGAAAATATTTAAAATAAAAATTTAGGGGCAAAAGTGAACTGGGTACATTAGGGTGCAATTGTACCTACGTAATAGCACTTTGGTGCATCTCGAAATATTTTCTCCGCGGTGAACATATTAAATTTAAATAGCAAAATTTTTCTCAAATATATTATAAAATAATATAAATCATCTGTAATTTCATTGCTGTCAATATTATCGTACATAATAGAATATCAAATATATGTATTTAATCGTACATGAATGATGTTTGTTTATAGTTTATTATAAAATTTACGACATACAGTATACGTACATATATTTTAAATTTATTTTGTCCTGTCATGTATTTTGCTTTAAATATTTTCTCCCCAAAGAATTTAAATATTTGTATTAAATTTTACTAGCTTTAATCTGATTTAAAATTTTTACTTTTACAAAAATACGATAGCGAACTCTCGGTGATACAATGTCTGTTAAATTATTTAAAAAAACACTGTCCATGTTTCACAAAATTTCTGTGGTTACTAACTGGACTCGGCCAATATCTGAAAAATGACCGAGAGGTTTTTCATTTGCTGTAATCTTGTCAAACAAATTTTTTACTAATAATTTTACCTTTACCTAAATAACTTAATTTTTTAATTTCAAATGATAGATAAATAATTCTTTAAAATGATTTTATTTTCGATGATCTACCTGATTTTCTTATTCGCACGTGACCCTCGTATATTGTTGATAAAATAAAAGTAATTTATTTTTATTAATTTGAAACCCTGCTACAATGTGTACAGTGTTATACTATCGACTATCTCGCTATGAGCTGAAAAATTGGCTGAAGCCAAATCAAACACGGTATAAAGTTTCAAGAAATCTGTTTGCCGTAGTTTGTTTTAAAATGCGCATGCGAGTAGTATTGAGTAGTTTGAAATCAGTTTAGAATTTAAGGGGCTTTAACTTTTCACGACCTAAACATCTTATTGGTAGTCGAAATTCCAAGCTGTTTCATTTTTAACAGCTTTTGTCTGAATGCATTTGTTTGCTATTTCAAACAGTTTCCAAACTATCACAATGCTCTACCTATTGTAGTCTTTGGTAAAAAAATCGATAGCCTGTTTAGTGAATAGAATACTATTTTGCTATTTTCGATGATTTCTGCCCGTACATGTATATACAGGGTGTTAAAAAATAAGTGTAACAAATATTGAGGGCATATAGTACTGACCAAAATGAATAAAAAAGCTAAATCAACATGGGTCCGATCTTCAACTGTTTTTGAGAAAGAGGCCATTTTATATTAGAATCGAAGAAAAACTGTAAAAGATAGTGATTGAATATCATTTTGTATATGCAAGTAAATAGACCATAAAAAACAATAAAATTTTATATGAAACATTTTTTTCTCTTTCTAATAGTAACGAAGTTATTTGAAAATTAAATATTGGCCAAGGTCGCCACAACATTTAACTTATTACAATTATTTGATTTTTTAAATAAACAAAAGCACAACTAAGATGACCTCTGAAAAGTAAACAAAAAAAAATTTTAGTTAATTAAAGTCGTAACTCTTAAGTTTTCAAGACAGCAGAGGTAAACCCCGTAAAATCTCATTTTTCACTGCCTTATATCTCGGAAACTATTGAAGATCGGACCCATGTTGATTAAGCTTTTTTTTACTCATTTTGGTCAGTACTACATGCACTCATAAATGTTACATTTATTTTTTAACAGCCTGTATATCCTACAGGGTAAACACGAAAATCCGTGACTTATTTAGACATTTAATATGGGCAAAGAGGTTTTTTGTTTCAATATTACCTGCCCCGTAAAATTTTATAGAGTGATTTATACGAGTACATAAAATTTTACAAAATAAAATTTTTAATTTACGCTTTTTGCCCGAGTATACGAGTACTACTTAACTTAAAAACTTGGTATGTAAAAATAAATTTAGTACATATTCATTATTTCAAGAAATAAGCGTCGATTAACTATCAAATATCTATTATTTTAAATGTGTCTTGGTTTGACAGAATACTCAATGTTCATTTTTTGAAATAATCACACACTAAATCTATTTTTACTACGTCTTTAAATTACGTTTACAAGGGCACCAAAATAGGTTATTAAACAACGAGTTTTCTAAATGACAAGAGCAAAAAAAGTTTAATAAAATGAGTCATTTATACTATTTTATATATTTTGCGTCTTTTACAGTTAAGAGTTAGCAGAATTTTGGCAAAACGGCACTATGATTACAAATATTTAATTTTGACTTATATGTAACAAGTGAATCACTCCAACCAAGAGTAGCATATTGCACCGAAGCAACGCCCATGGTTTATAAGATAATCAGGATTACGTGTCGTACCAGTGACTGTATATAATAAAATATTTCAAAAAACTAGTATATTTAACCAATATGATTTATAGAAATTTGCATGTAACACTGGATTGGCATTTATTCATTTATTTAAAAGTTCATGTTATTTCTGATTTATGACCTTTGAAAATTTAAATAAATGTCATCTACTACTAACTTTCTAAAACATATAATTGCGTAACGAAATGAAGACTCTTTCAATAGACAATTGGGTTTCGTAATGACATCATTATGAACACAAAGTATAAAAACGTAAAATTATTTTCCATAAGTCAGATTGACGTTAATAAATAAGCTATGAAAACTAGAAAAATGAAGATAAATGTCATAGTTATTGCTTCTAATTAACAAATATTTTGAAATTTTTTTACAAATTGTGAAGAAATCAAAAACAGTAGAAAACGTAAAAACAATATCGTATGCAATTTTTAATTTAATGTTCAACTTTATACGCTAGCAGCCGCTATATAGAAAAAATTCCAAGTACATATATATTTGTATATATAAAATATTATTATTAAAATTTACAATATTCTCCAATTTTAGATTCAAGTTTTATAAATATTTGATTTATTCTGTATCAAATTATGTATATGTTCCATTAAAATTTAAAATATCACTCTGCCTTAAGTTGACATCAAGATTTTCTGAAGGAAAAAATATGTATACGTTAGCTTTTGTAATATGAACATAAAAACTGGCATATGAAAATAAAAATATCTTATACAGTGTTTCTTAAAACATAGCAACATATTGCCGTGCCGTATCAAATTCATATCAGGTGAGCTGGAGCGTCGTTATGAAGTGTATGAATATAAAAGCAAAGATTACGAAACATTCCCAGTCATGAAAAATACAAAAAAAGTCCTTATCGATTTCCAACATTAAATACAATCTTTTTAGAAGCCGAGCTTCGTAAATATCATTTTTAATAAAAATACATCAGGTTCTACATTTACTCTTGGGAACTTCGTATATTTTTTTGTTAGAAATTTGTAAAATTTGAATGATTTCATTTCTAACGTGAAACAATTCATTTTCATAGTAGATGAGCTTTATAGATTCTTGGTAACGTAACATGTACAGGTTGTCTCATTTTCGATGCTTTTTTAGGGTATCTCGGGAAATATTAATGATGTTGAAAATAGTCTCATCTTTTTGCTTATTTTTTAAGCTTTTCAATGATATATAACAAGTCTACATTCTTTTGTTTTACACACGAATAAAAGATGAATTATTGTTTTTTTTTTGGGTGAAAAAATTGAAAATTATTAAGAAATAAATGCGACGTCGATAAATAATAATTTAACTAATCCGAAAATAATTGGTTTAGAATAATTTTGAAAACATAATTAGTAGATATGGAATCAAAATAAACAAATGATGAAGTATTACAGTATATTTCATTTGTTTCTTAATAATTTTCAATTTTTTCACCCCAAAAAATTAATAAATCATCTTTTATTCATGTGTAAAACAAATGAATGTAGACTTGTTATATATCATTGAAAAGCTTAAAAAATAAACAAAAAGATGAGACTATTTTCAACATAGGTTGCCATTTAAAAAATCATAAGTTTGTGTTATATCTCAAGAATTATGAAGTTTCCAAAAAATCTAATTACGCCATTTTATTTTACCTAAAAAACGGTATAAAATTTGTTAAAACACTTTTTCTCTAACTACCATAATAAATGAGTTATAAGATATTTTCGAAATGAGCGAAAAACAAGTTTTTGCCTGTAGCTCAGAAACAAAAGAAGATCGAAAATTGCTGTGATGACTATTAAACTTTTCTCAAAAAGTTGACTCTGGAATGTGCAAACGATTTTGCTCTATCATTAATATTTCCCGAGATACCCTAAAAAAGCATCGAAAATGAGACATCCTGTCCTGCCGAAAACTTAAAATTAAACGATAATAAATAATGAAAAAAAAAGGTTTTCTAAAGTGCAAGTGTTACTTTAGGCATTTACGAAAATTCTACCGGTGAACTGTTACCGGTATATATCAGTAAACAATTTGTTCATCAGGCTACAACTACCGGGATAGATATTTTAAGAACCCAAGTGGTAAACAGGGTAGATTTATTACATATGAAAAGCAGTTGAAAGATGAAACATATTTGAAATTTGATGCAGTTAAACGTTATATCGTCTCGTCTTCTGTATATCATAATTATCTTCTGAAACCTACTTCCGATTCCAACTTCGCTTGGCATCTCTACTTTTTTGAGGTTAGATTCTTCATTTACCGCATTTACCGGCTGAATTACTCGATCCTCAAATCATGGATCCGGTAGATGGATCTGGTAGATATAGTACAATTTTCGAACACGGTAACTATTAACCACTTGTGTTTTCGAACGCAGTAGAATTTTCGTAAACGCCTTTTGTTTCATATTTGGTCATCCAGTGACACTCTAACAGTTTCAACGTATGTAGTTTCTTCCTGAGACTAATTTTTGTAAATTTACTTTCTTCTTTTTTTCTCCATTGCGTATTATAATCATCCATGAAATTTTATAACAATTAACTTAAGTTCACTTTGTTTTACTGTAATTTGCATCACTTCACTGTCAATTTAACACCATATTTAATTGCATTTAATAGTGTAAAATAAATATTGGTCTATAATTAGTGTAAATGCGAATAATTACTCATTACTGTGTTAATTACTGTTAGTTATTTTAAATAAATTAGTATATGTCTAGTTAATACGTAAATTATCTTCATAAATGATTTCATTGACATTAAATAGAATTACATTATTTTAAACTAATTGTATATATCTTCTGTTCATCTAAATAATAAAAATAAAGAGAATAAAATCAATTTTTGTAAGGAAGATTTTTCATTGATTGCGAGATTTAAAAGTTTTAATCTATGTGAAAATCTTAAAACAGATAATTTATTTTATGTTTATCTCATGACATAAGGTATTATGTCAATATATTAGCTATCATTTAATGCAGTTTTTAATTCTGAAAATTTACGTGTTTTAAAATTTTGTCTTAAAATTATTCGGGCAGAAATTACAGGCATATAAAAGTTTTACCATTGCATTTTCTATAGTCTATGGAAGAAGAAGACACCCGGTTTATATTTCATTCCATTAAAAAAAATGGATTTTGACATTTATGCCTTTATTAGTATTAGAATATTGTGCTCATAATGCGCCAGTTTATTATTAAATGGGCCCATAAACCAATTTTTTAAAAATATTTTTAAATGTAAGTTCGTTTAATTTTGAAGCAATTCGTCATAATTGTTTTTTGTATAACTGCAATGGGGTATGTGACCATAATCGAATTTCAATGTATGTCATAATATATAAAAACAAACCTCTATAGCTTCTCATTACAATAATAAAAACTAAACATTAGTTTGTAATAATATTTTTATTAGCAATTTAATGTTTTGGAGAAGGGATCTATGACGTCAGTATGGGATGGAACCACAATATATCTATCTCAGTCTAACTGTCTTCTTCTATCATTCTACCCTACTGACGTCACAGATCCCTTCTCCAAAGTTTTAATAATTATTTTCTCGTAAACTACGAATAATTAATCAATTAAAAAAAATATGTTTATTTTATTTTTTGGTCTAGTATCATATATGTAAAAATCAAAATTTAGTCACATACCCCATTGATTTTTAAAGAATAGTGTGACGTCATCTGTGGCCCTGGAAATAAATTCAAATATCTCGCAAAGTTTTTTATTGAGTAGTACTTTAAGGATAAAGTGTACTTTTTATTATTTTTGTTATGGTTTATGGGTTCATTGGGTGCGTTTTATTTTAAATATATTATCTTTTTCCCAAAAATCTAGTTTTAATATTGAAATATAAAAAACTTTAGTTGTAATAACTGGCTCCGTAACTTTGGAAATAACAAATGCAATTACTTTATATTTATTATCTTTTACTGAAAATATCATCAGTTGAATTTTGTTACTATTGAAAGCACTATAGATTTTATAACCATCAGCCAACAATTTGGTTAACGCCATCTTGCATTTTGATATTTAAATTTGTAACATAATGTCCTGTTAAAGTGAACGACATGTCATCAACAGATATTCTGGATGAAAAATGAAAGATCGTTTTATTGGCAAGTAAGAAGTTAAGTATATTACTTTTTAAAATATTGCAACAATTTGAAAAAGTTGTCCATTAACATATGACTTGACTTGTATCTTTTTAGGCCTGTTATTAGTTTATTCTAGTTTTGTTTTGTAGAAGAATTGCTAGTTTGTTTAATAATATATTTTAGGAATTGTATATGTGCATCAACATTTTATATGATCTTTCTTAATTCTACTTTCTAATTCTTGTTCAGCAAATATATATTTTGGAAAAAGTCGCAGCCATATGAAGAATAATGGAGTTGACAACTTAGGTCGATTTCTTTTTATTTGAGGAAAACCTCCCTTGTGGTACTCTATACTATCATACATATGCGAGTACCCTCGAGATGGCTTGCGGCTAAATATATCATCTACAAAGATCTGCTTTATTCAAAACCACAATACCTACGCTGGACAGAAAATGTGATTTCTACGTATTTTCTATTATCACGTGGAATATTTGTGAAGGCACATCAAATATACAAAAAACGCATTTGCACGTGAACACCGAAATTAGACTTTATTCTGAAATATTATTTCATGAACATTTAGTTTATTTTCAATGGTTTATGCATCCTTCAGTTCACTTTTAAAAAAAATGAATAGTATGCTAATAAACAATTAAAAGTATTAGAAATGATTTATAATCCATTACCGCTTATACTGAGTGGCGTTCCAAAAACGTTAATGTAACATGAGAAATTAAAATATATGGAATATTTGCTTCCCATTAAAACTAAGTGTTAAAAAACTTTTTACACACTTTTGTGACCACTTTTTGTATCATTTTAATAATAAATTGTCCAAAATTAATAATTAATAATTAAAGAAAATTAAAAAATGTAATAACAAATTTAAAGTAAGTAATAATTATTATCCTATGTAAAAGAAAGTTTGACAAAAGAGATTTCGTACGGTGGTAACGTTTTTTGCTTCTTAAGTTAAGAGTGGTGGGTTCAATTCTACCGAACTTCCTTATTTTTTGAAATTTTTTTGTTGTAATTTTAAATACATGCCAATTTTATCTGATATTAAATAAATATGTAAGTCCAGAATATGACCAAATCAGGCAACTTTATAAAATTGATCATAACAAGTTAAGGAATATTATGAAATTTTTAAAAGCAGTGAATTTATATGACTAAATTTAAAATTCCAAGTTTTTCTTCAAAAGGGTAAATTAATTACATATATATTGCTAATTTCAAATTTTTGTAACATTATATTGTGTATTGTCAAACCTTTATTTATATTGTTGTATTATTTATTGTTATAAGTTATAGTTTTATATTCTTGTATTGTTATTTTTATAGTGTTATTGTTAATTTGTTATAGGGACCTTTGTAGTTGAAGCCCAATAAATAAATAAATAAAAATAAATAAAAATACCACGAAATTTCTTTTGGCAAACATCATTTTATCAAATATAATAATTATTACTTTAAATTAGCTATGATATTTTTGGATTTCTTTAATTATTCCTTACTAATTATAAACAAATAATTATTGAAATGATACAATAGGTGGTCACGAACCTGTGTACAAAGTTTTATAACAATCAGTTTAATGGGAAATAAATATTCAAAATATTTTAATTTCCCATGTTAAATGCCTATGTAACGGACTTCAAACACCACTTGGTTCCTATAGATATTATTAATAATTACCTTCTATAGAAAACATATTTTTATTTATTTTCTTATGTGAGTTGACATGAACTGAAATGAGATACATATGAAAAAAACAAGATTAAAGAAAGAGTAATCCTTATTGTAGAGTTACCGTAGGTATATGACATTTTGTTTTCAGCCACAGATGCTGTACTTTTATAATTCATTTATATCCTATAAATTGGCATTTATTCTCACAATATTGCGAACAAAAATGCAAATTGGCATACCAAATTTTTTTTATTAAAAATTTCGCGCCTGCCTCTGGAACTAAAAATATAAACCTCAAAAACCATGCTCCTAATTTTGCGTGATTTTTATATGCCAATATATCAAAAAATACATACATACATACATACATACATGAATCGCTCAATTTCAAACCCGTCAAATCCACTTACCTAGGTAAAATATTGGGAAATCGCGAAAAAAAACTGTGTTGGTATGTTCCAAATGAATAATTATATAAAAATATCAGTACACATATAATGTTGATGATAAAGAACTAGAAACTACTTTGTATAATAAGAAAAACATTAATCATGTTATAATTTAAATTTAAAAATTGGATTTCTCGAGTTTTGATTTTGAACTTCAGATTTTTCTCGCCCTGTAATTGATGTCATTGACCTTAACTTCTAAATTTCTTTTATATATGAAAATATTGGGGGTTTATTCCATTATATTAAAAAAAATAAGTCAAATTACACTATCAAAAATTGAAGACAATCAGATGATTAGATCGAAGATCTCATCAACTACTCGCACAAATTGATATTGCATACATAATCCTCTTTAGCTTTAGGAGCGTCCTCTGAAGGATTATTGTATTTTTTTGTTTGTCCTAAGAACATTAACATCTTTAAGTTTTTCTTTGCAGGCTCTAAACCACCTTTTTTTGTTAATTGTATTATGTTCGCCCCTACACTCTGTTAATAAAATCCATTGAGCACTATTGCCTTTTAAATAATTGCAATGAAACAATTGACATTATTTAACAAAATATATACCGCTTCTCTGATTTTCAAATGGATTTGTTGGCAATAGATCCCAACCGGTAGTGGATATGTCAGGTTTTGAAACTAACCTGCTATTTTAAACGTAAATATTATATGGATTTGTTGAGTTTTGATACGTAAACATCACACCAATGGAGAATGAGGAGACGAATCCGTTGCAGTAACAGACTCATTTTTGACCAAAAAAGGATTTGTCGGGTTTTTAAACTGGACGATTCGATGGACCTAATTTTTTTGCTATGATTTAGAAACTTTCTTCAGTGCGTTTCGATGAAAAAAATACCGTTGTTTTAGATAGATATGTATTCTGCTCTCTGATTGGTCAGAGCGCACATCTAGTTTACAATAGCGAAAAATTATCAGCTGTCAGTTATCATGTAAAATCATTATAAATAACTGATATTTAACCATGTTTTTCAGTTCATTTTTATCATTTTTTCTTATTTAGATATTATACATTTTTACAAATGTATTAAGGTGGCGTGGGGTAACTTCGCAAACGAGGCAACTGCATATACCGGTTATTTTTATTATAATATGAGCGAAATTTCTCTAGCTAGAATGTAGTAATGTACTACAAGTAAGGGTATATTCCAAAAATAACAAATTTTAACCATGGTTAACCAAAAGTGTTCCAATAATATCAAATGGTAAAAATTATACATTTATGGTTCCGGTTAAAATGGTTGCAACCGAAGCGCACCAACGCAACCATGATTTTTCCTCGGTTTTTGCCGGTTACATCTTCTGTCCTTTTTCATAAGATGTCAGATTTTATAGGTTAGTTGTGGTTAGATACTATTTATTGACTCTTTGATGTTTGCATCTATTTTCTACGGTTTACATTGTACGTATTTTAATTTTCCAATCCATAATTTAGGATTATAAAAGACGATAGACGTAATGTTTTGAAAGAAAATTTTAGGGTTTCCGCGAATCACCCGCAAATGAAACCGAACTGTTTCAATAATAATAGTCACGTGACTAGAACCAGTCGGTAACCGAAACCATGGTTTTGGGTATTATATTTTATTTTTGGAATAGACTGAACGTGTTGTCCTCGCTTAAATCAACCATTGCTAAACAATCATGTGAGATGCACACTTGTCCATAATTTTGCTCTTGCCCCGATGCATATGAAACAAGTATTTTTAACTCAACGTTACGCTCTTACCCCATTTTCGCGGAAAGTGCAGAGAAGTTGACATTTTGTACAATATCCTTTCAAAATTAAAATTTACAAGGAAAATTAGAATCCTAGTTATTATTAATTACTCAGTAATAGGTGTGCAATGCGTTTGATACCGACAGCGTTGAGTATTTACATACCAGACTGAAAATACACAGGTTTAAATCCCAACTTTACAAAAACCAGTCTGCACTTACCTCACCGTAACATAAATATTAACTATTGCCCAAGTTTTGTTTCACGAATTTAAATGATTTATTTAATGCTTGTAAAAACGGTGTACTATTTTCGTACATAAAACGCATAATAGTATAAAAATCCTTAAAATTTATTGCTAGTACAATAACAGAAAACTAAAAGTTAATAGAAACTGCAAATAAACAATCATCTTGTTCCACTATATAAACGAATCCTATATATGTACTCGTAAATATAGATAAAGGCGGGAAGGGTAGCTTTACACAGGGAGCAGTGTTACGCATCTGCTTTACCGGCTTTAGCATGCTTAACCTGCTTCAAAAATGTAGCTATATTATCAAATACATGCGTACATACAGAAACCAGGTGTCTGCATAACACACGAGTTTCAAGCAGGGTAGCCCGCTTTCTGCTTTTACCAAAAGGTTTTGTAGGTTTAAAGCTGACAGGAGATATTTGAATTTATATTTTAAAATAAAATTGTTTTAAATGTGTAAAAGTCATCAAAACTACATGATTTAGTCCAATTAGTTCATGCTTAAGTAAAACAAATTTTATCAGTTTTCAACTCGTCATTTACAAAAATTTATTAAAATCTGTAACATCATATGTAGATTTGATTCAACGCTTCGCGTTTTTTATTTGCTCATTACCATTGTCGCATTTTAAAATGATATAGAGTTGTTGAGTTTTGCGTGTTCAATTACAAAAAATGGCTCGTTGTTGCCCCATCATTACTCAAATAAAGCGGGAAGTAACAACAGGTCAACGGTTTTGTTGATGACAGCAGATTTAATTTTATAGACATTTTTAGATTTAATATTTCGTTATTTCCTAATGCTCACATTTTCCATTATGTATTGTTATTTTAACTTTTTTGACCAGTCAATATAACATCAAAATAAAACTAGCATAGGTGTAACATAATAAATTACTTATTACCTGGTTTTGGGTGTGCCGACCTGCTTTTATTTGCAAATTTTAATAATGATGATATATATATATATATATATATATATATATATATATATATATATATATATATATCTTTTACTATATCCGTAGAGGTAGAGGGCATTCAAAGCCGTCATGAAGAGAGTAGGGGAGATACGCCTAATACTAAGGTAAAATGACATACTGGCCATTTTTAAAATCTGGCGCCACGTACGGTTTTATTTTCTATTGGAAATTGGAGGTCATCTGCCATCTACACAAAGATGTATTGACTATAACAAAAACGCAATTAGACAGCATGTACATTATGCATCACTATAAATTTATATTTTAGATATGGGGTATTCTACCAATTGGTAATACAATAAGTATTATTGTCTGATGATGACTGAAATGGTTGAAACTTGTCACAAAAATTGTGTGAAATAAAAGTTATATTCACACTAAACCATGCAACCCCATAAATTAATACCTACATATTATTTTCTATTATTTTTATATTATGATGAGGAACTTTCTATTAAGCTTAAAGAATAATAATAAAACTTTACATATAAAACTCTTATCTTTTAATAATATTCGCTTCTTTGATGATCAACTTTACGATATTTCACAAACTTTCATTTAACTTCACTTGTTTGTTATAGTTAGTTAGTTACTTAGTTAGTTAGCGTCAAATCTTGTAATGCAATTATGACCTACATCCACATCGACTTTAAACATTGCACACATAGTTCCAATGACAATAAAATATTTTTATATAAAAAGTTAATTAATTTAATTTATTATTTTTTTAAATAATCCAATCAATTTGAAACTTTGCACACATAGGTAAATTCAATAATATAATATTTTCATGAAAAGTTTGTTTCTAAAAACAACTTCCACAACATCCAAATTTTAGAATGAAGAAGATATTTGAACCCCGATTTAAAAACAAGCTTTTGTGCAAATGGTCTAAAAAGAAAAAATAATTATTCATGGGCCTTCCATCTCTGTAAATAAAAGTGTAGGCGTAAATTTTGAAATGTCCCTGAAAATAAATATTTTACACGTATAATGGATACGTCCAATTTTAAGAAAAAATATATTTTCCTTATTATTATTATTATTATTATTATTATTATTATTACTATATATATATATTATTACTTACTATATACATACAGTGTGTTAATTAAAAACCTGGCCATAGGCGTTTAACATGGGAAAACAGTTTTTCCTTGCGCAAAAGTCCCCAATTCATTTTAGATAAAAATGTTTCAAATAAATGTTGTAGATATTAATATTCTACGCCTAAATCACTAAACAGATTTAATTTTGCACGTTTAGTAACTTGTAAAATCTAACTTGAAATTGTACAAATATTGCTCATTTGTAGCGATACCCATGAAATTGAAACAAAATTACAAAGAAATTCATATCGCTTGAACTGTCATAAATTTAATTTTATATATTACAGAATGTGGAAAACTAATAATATTAAAAGTAATTTAAGTGTTAGATTTTTAAATTAATACTGTGTAGTAATTTAGGTGCAGAATTGAATTATCTGCAACTTTTAATTGAAAATTGAATTTCTGACAGTTAAAACGATACGCATTTCTTTCTAACTTTGTTTCAATATCATGGGTATCGCTGGACATGAGCAATATTTTTATACAATTTCAAATTAGATTTTAAAACTTACCAAACTTGCTAAATTAAAACTGTTTACTGATTTAGGCGTAGAATATAATTATCTACAACATTTATTTGCATCATTTTGTCTAAAATTAATTGGGGACTTTTGCGCAAAGAAAAACTGTTTTCCCATGTTAAACGCCTATGGCCAGGATTATAATAAACACACTGTATATATACTGTTTTGTTACGTCAATTATTATATTAATATTGTTTTTTTATTTAGCAAGATGTTCGAACGTATTTACATAGATGTCTGGAGTAATAATTTCTTTAGGATAATTTATGTAATGATGCATAGGACTATTTTGTCCGAGCTATTTGGCGAGGTTGTTTAATTTGATACTCTATGAACAAGGAAGTAACAATAAATAATATGTTGGCAACGACCTTCGGTGTGGGAATATCTTAAAGCAAGCGAATGTTTTACATATCTGAAACGGCACGATTTTGAATAATTCAGAATGCATTAGAATTTAGGAACATTGATGTTTCTTAGCGAGCATATTTGTTAATTGTCAAGTTATCACATCTCATAAAGTACAAAAGTTTAAGTTTTCTTGTTAGAATTTGTAACCGCAGATAGAATTTGAGCTTGGAAACTGTCAACGTTAATCAGGGGCACAGTTCACATCACAGCAAGAAGTAATGTACTCCATATCTCAGTCTTAAGTTGGCGCTCAGTCTGTGGAACGGCAACAACGAAACACACGTTGCGGCTTTTATCTCTCCATAACAGCACCGGGCAGAGCTAAGCACAAGACACCACTTTGCAAGATCACTACAGTTCTCTGTCTTCGTGGCAGTGATTCCGACGAAATCTGCATCAGTTGTCCTTCGTTCATTATGATGCCGGGTTACTGGACATTGCGATCAACACCAGAATGAGGAATCACGCTTTATAACAATACTCTTATGACCTTTTCGTTTCCGTTTTAACCAGTGTTTCTTCCGGGGGGTGGGGGCACCCCCCCGAAGACAAACGAAAACCCCCCCGAAGAAGATTATATTAAAAATGTCAAATAATAGTTGATATGTGTTGAAAGAAAATGTGCAAAACGTATCTATGTTCGTTCCTTTAATTCTTAAAAACTAATGCAATGTAGACATGATGTAAGTACCCAAACCCAATAACAATGGAATAATGCAGTAATGGCTTAACAACCAAACGAATACTGCAAACGGAACTTTTAACATCCTGTTTAAATTTTTTACTACTAATAGTAGACACTGAATAAAAAATTTAAATGACAGATAATTCATTCGTTCCTACGGGCTACAAATTTTAACAGGCTGTAGAAATTAACATGGTACAATTGGCAAGAGGCAACAAAGTGTATGACGTCTGGTGGCAAAATAAAACATATAAGTTGTAGGGAAAATGTTGTGCTATCATATAGGGTTATAAGTAAATAGCAACCAAAAATGACCAGCAAATCGAAGAAATATTGTTCTCTACCGCAGTGCAATAATTATACAAGTGCTGACATTTCCGTTCATTATTTCCCAAAAAGAGAAATATTAAAAAATAAGTGGAAAATCGCATTAAAAATCGGAAAGGACATATCACCGTTCATGAACGTGTGTTCACAACATTTTTTACTTAAGCGATTTTATTCCATATAAGTATTTATAAAAATTTATGCTTCAAAATATTATTAGATTGGTTTTGTAGTTATTAATAGAAAAATATTAAAAAGATATGGTAAACCAAGCCAAAAATTACCTAAAGAAAATTCGACAAAATCCCTGTACAGAGAAGAAAAATAGAGACGTTACCTGTAAATAGTAACTATTATTCTTTAATATTATATATTTATTTTAAATTGTTTATAGAAAAGATAGAGAAGAAGAATAAACTATAAAAATACCAGAAATTGAGCAACAGCAAGAGAAGAAGACGTGCAAAACAAAGAACTTGATGTGCATTTGTATTTAATGTTATTACGATTGAATGATGAGCCCCTTTCAAATTAGATGTTTGAACACACAGTCCATTTATTTCTATATTATTCTGTTTATCTGTCTTATATCCGCACAAGATAATATGTCCAGCTAAAAATAATTAAATAAGTAGTTAACATGCAGATAACTTCAATTTTGAATCTTATTTTCCTTTATATACTGCTTCTCCTTCGACCATATGCCGCACAGCACCATTTAAATAAATGTATATGTCTGACATTGTGATAAACATATTTAATTTCATTTAAAAATAACAAAATATCCTCAAAACAAAGCATCAAAATACAACTAGCACAAACGTAAAATTTAATGTTTTCCCTATAAGTCGGTCATTAGTGCTGCCATCTCTAGGATGTGGCTCTCCCGGATACAGAATACATAAGTGCATATTACATTAGAACATAAAAATAACCTGTTTGGCCAGGAAAATCAACAATCCGTTAACTATATTCTATTTTCTAAAATGTTCTGTGATCTGGCAATATAATACCCCCCGGGTAAAAGAATCTGAAAGAAACACTGGTTTTAACACTGAACTCTGAACTGGAGTCGTTCATCAACAAACAAAACAAGATATGTTTCATTTAACAATTACATCCGGCGCTATTGTTGGGACATCCTCTACTTTGAAATGTAATCTAAGAAATTACATAAAACTTTGTATCATATTGTTCTTGTAATAATAATTATTTACGATAAATATTTACAAGGAGATAAGTTGTTTATGTAGAAAATGCAGTTTTGATGTTATAATAGGTAGTTGTAAGACTCTCTGATGTCGACTTGGATTTCATAGGAATAGAAGTTATCGTACAAATATACCACTATGAAACGAGCTTGTGTAATCAGCAAGAGATATAAAATTTATAAGGGACCCACTTGGACACAAATTGTGGATATCTAATGCAGGATTTGAATCCATATCCTACTACATAAATTACTAAAAGCAAATACATGTATGTATGTTATCCGTACTATACACAACTACAAACAGGATAATAAGAAAATATCATGAATTCAAGCAAGTGTACAATACATCTATTGTAAAATGTAATTAATTGTGAAATACGAGTAATTAATTATAAATATGAAAATGATGTACCGGTATATTTCAGGTTAATGAAACAATACTAAATTTATTTTTGTACAAAAAAACTACATATATACAGGTGTCCGTTTATAAATAAACCAACAAATATCTCGCTTATTATTACTTTTAACAATATTAATTATAATTTATATTATACAGTATGTCCACGGATCGAGTTCCAAAGAGGAAAAACTTTTTTATTTTTTATTTTACAAAAACATTTTCAAATTTTCTTTTAGTTTCAGATAAAAATCGAAAATTGGTCGTTTTAGTTGAAAATTGAAGTCCCAAAAAATAAGTTTTGCGTTGTCATGGTAATTGCCGTTATTTATTTATTTTCATTAACTGTCAGTTATAAAAATCAACCATAATCGTTGAAAATGTTGTCAAAAGACGAACGAATTTACCTAATTCAATGGTAGGGTAAAGATAATAAAGCGATCAGTTGTCAAAGAATTTAATCAAAGGTTTCCCGATATTTACATATCAAATAGAGGTGATTATTATAACTGAATTGGCCGTTTCGGGACATCCAAAAACTTTTATCAAGAATACATTTTTTTGTAAAATAAAAAATAAAAAAGTTTTTCCTCTTTGGAACTCGATCCGTGGACATACGGTATAGATGAAATCTCTATAAGTAATAATAAGCGAGATATTTGCTGGTTTATTTATAGACGTACACACTTCTTCATCTTTTGGAATGATTTTTAAATAACGAATTGCATCATCAATCTTTTTTACACACGAAAACTTTCTTTTCGCAAAAACTGACGATAATTCATTCTGGTTAATTTTATATTTTCAGTAAGAACGATACTTTAAAAAATTGATTAACTACATACTAACTAACTTAACTTTTGCAAATTAATTTCAAATGGCATAAATAATAATTTAATATTACCAGTATAAATTTGGTTTTCTACCTGATTTTCTTATTCTCAATGGCTCGTACCACGATCACGGTTTTAACTAAAATGCTGTTTTAAGAAATGTCATATTCAAATTTCAAAATATAATTTCGCCCTTATGTTAGAAGATCGATTTATTTAAAATATTTGTTTGAATACAAACTACGTTCTGCTTTAAAATAATATTTTGATAAATTTGATAGTATTTATTATTATCATTAACATTTCTTAAAACAGTGTTTTAGTTAAAACCGTGATCGTGGTACGAGCCAATAAGTCTAGCTTAACCCTGGTATACATCTTTAGAGTCATCTTCAAGAGGTTTATACTAGTGCCATAAAAATACTCGGATGGTTATTATATTAACCATTTTACTGGATACTGCAGTTTACAAGAAATAGAAATTTGGTTGAACGGTTACTTGCTGAATCCGGTTTGGCCTAACAGGTTATTTTTATTAATCAAGTTGCCGGTTATTAACGGATAGTTGACTATTATAATTAGTCTGGTAAGCTGTCAAGTAAACCGGCTATGTTCACTGATTAATGCAATAATAATAATAACTTTTAACGAAATTAACGTAAATATTTATTCATTAGCACAAATTAATAAATTGTTTTTGCTTTTATTCTTAATCGGTTAAGCGACTACTACGTTCTACAGATTTTAACAGCACTAGTAGGTTTTCCTGGAAGAGACAAATTCGGACATATGTTATTAACTTAGTTACTTTTTGGAAGCAAAACGGTAAGCTAGAGGCGAATCAGATACCACTAATGCCCAGTTGCACCGACACCACTTAAGAATTTACTTTTAGTTTAGCCTTAAGTTTAATATTATAACGACATGTAAGTATTGCATTCATTTTTCTTTCAATATTTTACTTATTAATTTAATTATGAATACAGATTTTTTATTTTAGCAATAACAGCGTGTCACCTATAAACCAATTATTAATAGCTTTGTTCGATGACATGTACTAGGCCGCCCTAGTGTTAACTTTCTTACACTAACATGTTTTATGAGAAACGGGCAGCTTCTGGCAGGCTGTTCGATGACAAAAATTTTAAGAACTAGTGCTCACGTTTCTGACCTGACTCGCGAGGTGGTGTAGAAAGTGCAGACTAGGAGTGGGGGTAACTAAATGTTGTTCGGTAGACATTTTAATTCTATCCTATCTACACATCTGTTTATTAACCTAAAATTTTACACATTGAGAAAATAAAATAATGGATTCAGATATAGTATATTCTCTTTGTTTTGTTATACAAAGAATTAATTAATATATCTGTCTCTGAATCTGATGAAGAATCAAATGATGATTGATCTTCGTCAGAATCGTTTATTAGTTCAAACATTATGCTCTTTAAAACAGACATTTCTGCAGTCACTTCTTTGCAGCTTAATGATGTGACTGTGTTTATAAACAACCTAACCTTTTACACCTTTGGCTACGCTTGGCTTGATTACTCACAGCTGAGCAAACTTGCCCAAATATACACTAGTGTGTTTTATGAAACCACAAGAATTAGACTGTACTAGTGTACACTACGCTGCATTGCACTATTCTGCTCTGCACTTCAAGCACTTCTCATCGAACAGAGCTAATATGTTTACGAGTATTTGCAACAGGAGGGCACTTATTTATTGACAATAGATGATTTCAAAATCAACTATGAAAAATCCCTAAATTTCATTTTTCTTGTTACTAAAAGTACAATTTAAACAGCTTAAAAATATATATACTACACTTACTTAAGGTAATAAAAAAAATATGTATGCAACAGTAGAAAAAATTAAGTGATAAAGTAAGTTCAGTTTTATTAAGTGTAAATTTAAGAAACACCGGTGCAACCGGGCATAAATCAGCCTATGAATCAGACAGATGGCACGTTATTATTTATTTTTGATAACTTGAAATAAATCAATTAAATCTAAATTAGATCAGATAGATTATATGTTGTAAATGCAACTGTAGCAAATCGCTGCAGAACTTTACCTAGTAATTTACCTCATTAGGTTAATTTAACAAATGTTACGTAGTAGCAGAATTAGTCATGTAATTAGTAATCATGAATCGTGAGGCGCTTGCAGGTTCGTGCATGTGAATCTCGAAACCAATAATAAACAATTAATACACAATCTGTGCCTGAATACTATGGAATCCGCCCGCCCTTTATAGTTCAACCTAAATTACTGCTCAGTTATATTAAGATAAATACAGGCATAAACACATATATCAGTCTGCTCACAAATCTAGTACACAGTCAAGTGCGTCACAGATTTTGATTGTAGTTCTAACAATCCTGGTTGTGGTTGAATACCAATTAAAAAAGCCTTTTTCAATAATTTCGAGTGAAATAATGTCGTGTAATTGACTAGCGTCTAGTAGTTACCGAGAGAATTAATGACGAACATATCCGAATGTACACCGTAACTTCACTACTTTGGATAATATGTCAAAAATACATAATTATAACAACAATAACCTCACTTAATGCACAAAACTCGCACTCTGTTTTCCAATAGTGATTTTTGTGTTTTAGGTGAGGTTATTATTGTTTTGCAGAAAATCATGTAAACTGGACAACTGACATGTGGAAAAGAGTATTATTTAGTGATTAACTAAGATTAGTTGATAGAAATGTAATAACAAAATTACTTGAATTCATGATGAAACGAGAAGAAGTAATAAATTCTCGTGGTTCCGGTTATTACACTAAATATTAGAAAATTTAGTTTTTATATTAATTTTATAAAAGTTGCTATTTTTATTTTTATGTCCAAATAAAAAATATTTTTTTTGCACATAAATCAATTTTTAATAATAAAAGAAGTATTTCGAACTTTCATTGTCTTTATTTTGTTTGTGTTACACAAAGTTTCGATTGATAAAATCTCCAATTGTTATCAAGTGAATCAATTTTTGTTAATATAATGCAAATTATTTTAATGTAAATTAAACTTGGTTCAAGGCACTAATACTGCAGTACTTTATTTCTGAAATCCCAGTTTTTACATTAGAGCAATTGAATTTTTTTTAAGTTGCTATCTTTATGGCCAATACTGTAGGTTGGGGGTTTTGCTCCAGGCTAACAACCTGTTCATAGAAAATCTTCTTTGTTATGGGACCTCTAAACAGGCCTCGGATTGGCCGATCAAACGGAAAACAAACTAGGAACAAAACGAACGATCGGAAAGGTAGGAGGACAGCGGCAAGTGCTCTTGAAGGGCCGTAAAGCCAATATGATGATTTAGGGAAATAATAGGCATAACAACAATAATCTCACCTGATGCACAAAATTCGCTCCGAGTTTTCCAAGAGTGATTTTTGTGCGTTAGGTAACGTTATTGTTATTTTACTTATTCATTTTGGACCCATTATTCTCACATTATCCAAAGCAGTGAGGCAGTGTACGTATTATATTCGCCAACCGCTAGACGCAAGTGGGTATTTTAATTGAAAATTAAAGATGTAATAACTTAAAATCAACGTTTTTATCCGTATAAAATATATAACATGAATGTTGATTTTATTTATTTTTGTTTAATTCCCAAATAATAGATTGGTGCTATCACTCATAAGGGTCTTTTACTATGGTTAAATATTTTATTCTTTACTTAAATTTAACCCTAGAATTTATTCCAAATAACTATCAATTTCGATTTTACCAACCTTAATTACCGTTAACATACGATTAAATCGACCCTTAAAATAACCTTTCTATTAATGATGGAATTAATATTTATTCAGTTGTTAGTCGTGCTGTTTTCTGGTTATTCATCCTTGATATGACTATATTCAGTATAATAAAGCGGGCCATAGGCGATTAACATGGGAAAACAGTTTATCCTTGCGCAAAAGTGGCCTACTAATTGTAGAAATAATACTTCAAATAAATGTTACAACGAATGAAATCCTGCATCCAATTCCATCACATTTTATTTTGCACGTTTTATAACCGTGAAAATCGGTTTTAAAATTTTATGAAAGTTACTTCTTTACATTGTTTGACATAGAATTGAAACAAAATTACAAACAAATCTAATAACGTTTAACCCTTTTGTTTTCTGTAATTTTCGGTAAAACGGCGCTGTAGCTGCCGGTAATAAATTTTCACATCGACTCGGGACTGAATGGTAATGAAATAATTACATGTAATGTTCACGTCTGCAATATTCTTCACGTATCAATAACATTAAAAGTGTATGATTCTGGACGACATATGTATGTAATTAAAGTAATTTATTTTTGCCACACTGATTTGATTATCGAATTTGTTCATAAGGCAACGTACAGTATTGGCCATAAAGATAGCAACTTAAAAAAAATTCAATTGCTCTAATGTAAAAACTGGGATTTCAGAAATAAATTACTGCAGTATTAGTGTCTGGAACCAAATTTAATT
Organism: Ophonus ardosiacus; assembly: GCA_943142095.1. Classification (NCBI taxonomy): domain Eukaryota; kingdom Metazoa; phylum Arthropoda; class Insecta; order Coleoptera; family Carabidae; genus Ophonus; species Ophonus ardosiacus. The sequence goes on along the minus strand of OW964833.1, from coordinate 40,864,492 downwards.
TACATTAAAATAATTTGCATTATATTAACAAAAATTGATTCACTTGATAACAATTGGAGATTTTATCAATCGAAACTTTGTGTAACTCAAAAAAAATAAAGACAATGAAAGTTCGAAATACTTCTTTTATTCTTAAAAATTGATTTATGTGCAAAAAAATATTTTTTATTTGGACATAAAAATAAAAATAGCAACTTTTATAAAATTAATATAAAAACTAAATTTTCTAATATTTAGTGTAATAACCGGATCCACGAGAATTTATTACTTCTTCTCGTTTCATCATGAATTCAAGTAATTTTGTTATTACATTTCTATCAATTAATCTTAGTTCATCACTAAATAATACTCTTTTCCACATGTCAGTTGTCCAGTTTACATGATTTTTTGCAAAAAAATAATCGGACCTTCACGTTCTTCTTCGAAAGAAGTGGTTTATTTGCAGGCCGACGACTATAAAGTTCTCCGACAACTAATATTCTTCTTCCCTGTCTGGAAGATATTTTATCTTTAACATTACTTAGTAGAAAGCCTAAAATTTTCTTTGATGATAACAACGGATTTTTAACGATATGTGTTTTATCATTCTGTCGCTTCGGTTTGATGTTTTTTTTTGTCTATTAAAATTGTAGAAGGCTCAATATTACCCTTCCTTCGAAAATGGATTATTATTCGTGCTATTGTAGATTTATGCAAATTAAAGTTCTTCGACATTTTATTCCGCGAAGCATCATTTTCATATGATTTAATTATTAAATTGCGAAATTCTTTAGTCAAAGTCTTATTACGACCCATAATTTTGAAGTACTAATTTATATTTTTTAAACAATTATACGATATAAACGTTGAAATTGAGAAAATAAAGACATTCATTATGTAGTTGCTATTTTTATGTCCAGACAAAAGTAAGAATTATGCAAATTAAATAAATTCTATAAATTTAATATAAATTATTTTAACATAAAATAAACTTATTTTAAGAGGTTATTCTTTATGTAATTTATTTTCAATATTCTTATGTTCACTTCAGAGAAATAGAAATTTTTTAAAAGTTGCTATCTTTATGGCCAATACTGTATGTCGTAAAGCTGTTCAGGAAATTGTCCACATATTTCGTATAAATTGGTGTTTATTTTAATATTTTTGTGTCTTGGGCTAGAGTAATGGTTATGGTATGTGTTTTTTTGATACTGAAAAAGATAGTTTTCTGGTGGTGTCAGCACAGATTATAAAGCGAATTGAACATTATTGCGCCATGCTATTCTTACTTGAAATACATATTAAATGCCTGTGTGGTAGTGTTTGCCAAATAAATATTAGTAATAATTTATATTTTTTTTAAGAACAAATTACTACCGGGCCGATAAAGCAGTAAACCGCAAAACGTGACGGTAATTGTCAATGCGTTAAATGCAGCATAGCGAAACAAATACACCTATTAATATATTCTAAAGAATAAATTTAACTGACTGTTAGTTAACTGCTACTTTAATAAAAGTGAAAACGGCACTAAAACTGAATAAAAGTCGCAAATAGCTTGGACGTTTCATGTTCTGATCGAATCTGCGGTACCTACTTCGTTTGGAATCTATCGGCTTGCTAAGTGTGTAGTTGTAAAAATGCCAATATACCAGGAATTATGTGTTCCATGGTTTGTTGCCAACTCTCTTCTTTACGTCCTACGTTCCCTTTTCTCTAGATTCGGCTAATGCTTTTTCATAAGGTCTGTTTTTGTATTTGCATCTAAATTTCACTGTTAGTTTTATCCTTTCCCATATTTATATATTTTATAAAATTATGCAGTATCCTTGATATTATTTCTTGTATTCTACTATATGTTGATTTTACTGTAATGCTAAAGTGTTCCTGTCTTTGCAAATCCTTTAGGATAAAAGTAATATATTCTCTTTTCCCTCCAAGATTTGCTTTTATTTATTTCCCTTTCACTTCAATTAATTTTTTCCAACTGCTTTCGTAATATTGTAATTTTGTAGTTTTGTGCACTTTTCCATTGTCTTTATTTCTTTGTTTCTCTCTCACTTATGATAACAATAAACGAAAAATGTTAATTTAATTTTACTTGAGGTCTTATTTGTCGATTAAGTACTACTAATTATTTCAAATCCTTTTATTCTAATACAATTATACATAATTTTGAGTGTTATAAAATAACTACCTACTATAATTTTTAACAAAATAATAGTTTTGAAAAACGCTTGTAATGTCATACACACTTATTAGAAAGAGATATTACTTGTCCGCTGTAAGACGGAACTATGAAGGACACTAATAGAGTGAGTATAGCAAGTCAAAGATAACTATAACCTCACCAAAGAAATTTTCATCACATAACACGTATTTTTGTTTATTTTATATTTATTGAAATCAAAACGTTAAATTAACAGCAGGTAAAACAATTATTTGTATGTAATATCAATTTCGGAAGTGAATAACCAAACGTCTCAAGTTTCTCAGACAGTCATAGACGTTTGGAAAGTGTCAATATTGTTTTGTATTAACAAGCGAATTTTGAACGACCTTAATTAAAATCGCGGCAAATTAAATTAACCAATAGGATAAAGACGCACATAAAATTGACGAATATTTATCTCGTGGAGTCACAATACCATTCTTAATTTTTTAATTTAAGAATTTATTTAAGAAAATGCTTAATGAAACAATATTTTAGTTTTATTGTAACATATTTTTGACTAAAATTGATTTACAATATAGTATTTTGAAGAACGAGTGTTATGACATGTTTGTTTTTGTCGCATTTAGAAAACGAGCCATGGCGAGTTTTCTATATGACAAATGCGAATAAAAGTATTATAATATAAGTCCTTTATACTATTTACTAAAATATTTTTAAAAACAGCTATATTATACCAAATTGATTTAAGGAAATTTGTATACATATAGTTGGTAACAGTGGATTGACATTTATTTAATTACTTAAAAGTTCATGTCAATTCTGATTTATAACGTTTGAAAATTTAAGTAAATGCCATCTACTACCAACATTCTATAGCAAAAATTGCGTATGGCAATGTAGGCTCTTTCGATACGCAATTGGTTTTCGTAATGACTTCATGGTGGACGCAAAATATAAAACAAATTTTGAAAATCCCAATTGAAGAAAATATTTGCGAAGATCATATTTTTAATGTTATGTATTTCTTTACCATTTTCAGTAACAGAATCACATAATTATCGTATTATAAAAACAATAATGGGGTCGCATGGCTAAGTGCGTCAGATGATTCAGGCGGGCCGGGTTCAATTCTAATCGACGTCAAATTTGAAACGAAAATTATTTGTAATTTTCAAATAGCACAAAAGTGACCTACTTAGTACTCATTCCTTGACGGGTTTGAGTGAGGTGGCGCCTGATGGGTAAAAACCCTCAGCGCTACAGATTGGTACACAATAGGCGTGCGCACGGTGGGGCCATGGGTGCCGCGGCACCCCTATTGTATAATTAATAATAAAAAAAGTAAGTTTTTACATTATTATTTTGTTCATGTTTCTATAATATATATTTTATTTATTATTTTTTCAAGATATTGCGAAGTAATAATGATAAAATAAATGTTTCCATTTACATTTATTTCTTTATTTTATAATAATAATAATAATAATAATAATAATAATGCATATTCTTTTCGGCACGCGCAAAAGAAAAGTTCTGAGTTTTGCGCACGCTTATGTGGTACACCCAGAAATGGGTAATAGGCCTTTATGATATTTTCTCACTTTTCTCTTTTTGACACTTATTTCTGACTGCTTTATTTTCCCATTAACATTTTAAATCGACGTGAAAACATTTGCTGTTAGGATTTTAGAGATGTACGCTCAAGAATATATTATATATTTTATGCTGTGGACGGAAAAGTTATAAATTCTTATAATTTTCATGCGATGAAATATGAATGCAATTTAGAAAGACTTTTAGATATGCATAAGGGGCACTTGGTGCCACAAATGAATTTTTTTTTATTACTTTAGTTTGCATACTATTTGCGTTTAAACTTTGTGTATAGCATAGTGACAATAGCAATGTATTTGTTTAGTGCAAAAGTAAACGTTTATTCCGTAACTTATTGAGCTGATTATCTAAGTTTGAAGACGATATTTATCTTTAACCATATTTGCATTCAGCTTTCGATAATGTCTACGATGTCTGTAGTCCTCATTGTTTTTTGATGCTAATATAATTCGAACGCGCAACATTAGAATTCAGCTCATGAATACACCGCTGAATTCGAGAAACCTTGAGATATGTTTTCTCACTACTTTACGCTCTCAGCATGAAAATCAATATTGTTCATAACAAAAACGATTTATTACTGATTTGTTCTATTATTACTGGAGTTAGATTATTCATTATTTGTAATTATTGTTGCGTAATGACCGGGGATGTGTATTTACGCGTAAAAAAATATTTTTTACGTTTATGTGTAAAAAATGCGTAAAAAATGTTAAATAAGTAAAAAAAACGTAGATAATGTATAATTTTAGTTCCTCATAACGACACTAGATGACTTGTTGTTTACAAATGTCGCATTACAGTAACTTTCTTTAATCCTATCATAAATATATTCTAAAACGACTGAAACTATGATAAGTTTATAAGAAAGAGACTGAAATTATTGTAAAATATTAAAAAAAAATTCTGAAACTACAGATCTGCCTAAAATTTACATAAAACATACAAAACATTTTAAAAATATAATATAATATGCTTCAAATTTATGTATTTAGTCTAATTTTAACGTAAAATATTTAAAGTTTGACGTTTGAGGTTATGTCTCAGGAATATATTTTCCTACTAATCTGATTGTTGATAGTTTGAAGGTAACTAATTGTTTATAAAAAAAATATGCTCATGGTAATAATATTTTACATTATCAAATATTGTCAATGTAAAAAATATTTTTTTACGCGTAAAAAATAACGTATAATACGTGACGCATTTTACGTGCCCATCCCTGGTAATAATTAGCATTCTGTGAATATGTCTGTACAACACATATTTTAATACTTTTTCACTCTAAGTTTTATTTCAACATGCGATTTTGAACTAGTTCTATATCATTTCTAATCATGATAAACACATGCGTCAAGGTGGACTTCTTCGGAACTATTTATTAGCCCAATATGTGTTGAATAATCAATTGAAAATGATTCATAACGTTAAAGATTGTTTTTCTACTCCTTTTGTTAAAATGTGACATAAATTACTAGTTTCCAAGATTCCAAGGCGCTAAACTAAATCTTAATCACTGTAGCTTCGATCGTATTGGACACAGCGTGAAGTTAGTTTTTACTAACAAAATATTTATTAACGGCGTTTAACAAGGGAAAACAGTTTTTCCTTACCCGAAAGTAGCCTATTAATTTTAGACAATACTGTTTCAAATAAATGCTGTAGAGAATTAATTTCTGCATCTAATTCAATAATCACATTTTCTTTTGCACGTTTCGTAACCGAGGAAATTGAATTTAAAATTTTATAAAAGTTACTCCTTAGTAGTAGCCATGGGCCATGGTACTGAAATAAAATCTCATACAAATTTTATGACATTTTACCTGTCAGAAATATATCTGTCAGATTGTGATATATTTTACCTGTCAGAAAAGCTCTAAATTATCATTATTGAAAATGGAGAATTATTCACAGGAAGAGAAGAAACAAATCATTGGTAGTATTAGTTTGATGAAAACTATATTTTATAATTTCTGACAGGTAAAATATCATAAAATTTGTATGAGATTTTATTTCAGTACCATGGCCCATGTCTAACACTATAAAAAAGTAACTTTTTTAAATATTTAAATAAAATTTTCTCTGATACGAAACGTGGAACAGAAAATGTGATTATTGAATTAGATGCAGAAATTAAGTCTACAACAGTTGTCTAAAATTAATAGGCCACTTTTGGGCAAGGAAAAACTGTTTTCCCTTGTTAAACGCGTATGGCCCGGTTTTCGTGTTACATCCTATATACCGTGTGTCTATCTTAAAGGTGTACATAGGAGATTAACATGGTAAATCAGTTTTTTGCAACTCCTTGCTCGCCTAATTATTTTAAGTAAAAACGCTTCAAATAAAAGTTTTAGGGCATAAAGTTGTGCATCTAATTCAATAAATAGAATTACTTTTACATGCTTTGTAACGACAGAAATTAAATATGAAAATGTCGAAAATTACGTTGAAAATCTTAACAGCCATGGAAATTGAACAAAAAATAAATAAATGACTGGCGTTTTATCTGTCAAATAAATTATTTGTCGTTTTCTGATAATTTAATTTTTTGTCTCTGGTTTTGTTGTCTGATATTATTAAAAAATGAATATTTATACTAATGAAGAGCGTGTTTTTATGGAGGTAACAGTTACCGCAAAGTGCGTGATTTATTTTCCGTTAAGTTTATGGATCGGCCGATTCCCAGTGCATCTACAATTGCTAAATTGGTTACAAAATTTGAAAAGACTGCTAATGTGTCTTCAAAAAATGCACGTGAGCCGCGTAATCAGAATGAAGGACGAGCAGAAGAACGTGCCTTGCTGGAAGAAAGAGTGTTAGGAGTGATAAATGTAGACCCCTTCTGTAGTACTAGATGTATTGGATATGAGTTGGGAGTTCATCACAGCGTCATACATAATATTTTGAAAAAAAATTCGTATTATTCTTATAAAATGCAGTGTCACCAAGAACTTCTCCCATACGATAAAGAAAGTAGAACAGTGTTTTGTGAAGATATGCAGAACCGGGCTAATAATGATCAAAATTTTTTATCATCCATTTGTTTTACCGACGAATGCACTTTCACTTTAAATAATGAACCCAATATACAAAATACACGTTGTTGGGCTAAAGAAAACCCTAGAATTAATATTTCAACAAGGACACAATATCCTCAGAAAGTTAATATTTGGGCTGATTTTAGGTCACCACATAATTGGTCCTATTGAAATACGTGGCAATCTAAATGCAGATAATTATTTAGAGATGCTACAAAACGATATTGGTCCTGCAATAGACGATGTTGTGCGTCGAGATCGAGAGGTCTGGTTCCAACACAATGGATGTCCTGCACACTATGGTAGAAACGTTAGGGAGTATTTGGACCTGGCATTTCCTGGTCGCTGGATTGGACGAGGGGGTATTATTAACTGGCCCGCTAGATCTCCAGACCTTGCTCCTTGTGACTTTTTTTTATGGGGTCACTTAAAAACTCAAATTTATAAACAAAGACACGAAAACCTAAATGACCTAAGAGGTGCCATATTTAATGAATGTCATCGTATAACACAGCAGCAACTATTTAATGTACGAAGATCTTTTTACAATAGGTTAGGTTATTGTCTTGTCCAAAATGGTGCTGCATTTGAGTATTTATTGTAACTACATTGAGTGGTATTCTATTGTCAATGTTAAAACTTAAAGGTTACTGTTAGCACTGTTTAGAGCTGAAAAATACCTGATTACGAGTCTAAACAGCCCTAACAGTAACCTTTAAGTTTTAACATTGACAATAGAATACCTACCATTATCTTTAAATTATAATTGTTTTGTTATTCGTTTACTATTTATAAAACGTTTCTTGTTTGAGCATATTTTGTTACGAAATAGTGAATTTTTAATAAATTCATATTATTTAAAGAAAACTGTATTTTTTATCTTTATTTATTAATCTAATATTTCTATTATTGTCATACTGTGGTCATACTTAACGATATTTGTCCAAATCAAATTGTTAGAAATGTCAAATAATTTAACATTTAACTTACGTTGTGACAGATAAAACGCCACTCATTTATTTATTTTTTGTTCAATTTCCATGGCTGTTAAGATTTTCAACGTAATTTTCGACATTTTCATATTTAATTTCTGTCGTTACAAAGCATGTAAAAGTAATTCTATTTATTGAATTAGATGCAGAATTTTATGCCCTAAAACTTTTATTTCAAGCGTTTTTACTTAAAATAATTAGGCGAGCAAGGAATTGCAAAAAACTGATTTACCATGTTAATCTCCTATGTACACCTTTAAGATAGACACACGGTATATATATATATACAGGGTGTTCATTTTAACTGGTACACTATTGCTATCTCGAGAACTATAAGAGCTACGAGGTCGGTAAAATTAGCAAACAATTTCTTTTTTATAAGACTACTTTAATGAGTGAAACAAGAATTTTTTTAGACCAGTGGTTCTCAAAATACGGGGTGCAACTTTCTTATTTAAAATAGCGACCTATTTTTTTTATTTGCTTATTCGATTCAGTATTTTTTTTCTGAATTCAACGATATATTAGTTTCATACCCTTGCATAACAAAAAAATCGAGAAAAATGCAAAATTAAATATGCGTAATTTTTATTTAAGTATGGCTATACAAAGAGTGCTATGGAAGAAAACAAATCAGATGTAGAAATAATTGCAAAAACTTTAATAACTTTTATTTTTATTTAAGTTGTGAATAATTATTTAATAATAAACATAATATGAAGACACAAATAATTTATTTATCTATAAAAATTGTTCAAAATTGTCACCATTAATATGAATACAAAGTTCTAATCTTTTTAATAAACTTTTTCTCACTAATGTATACTTCATACTTATCTACCTTCTCATTATGAGAAAAATGATTCATTTTGATGTTATAATTCAGTAGGTAGTACATTTAAAACTTTGATTAATAATATTGACAATTGTTTTATTGATTTATTTGTTGTTTTTGTTTTAAGCAAATAAAAAAAATAGGATGCCATTTAAAATAAGAAAGTTGCATCCCGTATTTTGAGAACCACTGGTCTAAAAAAAATCTTGTTTCGCTCATTAAAGTAATCGTGTAAAAAATAGAAATTAATTTAACCGACCTCGTTATATATATATATATATATATATATATATATATATATATATATATATATATATATATATATATATATATATGATGTTATTGTATAAAAACAAGTAAGTAAAATAAGTAAGAATTGTTACTATAACAATGTTTACAAAACTTAAGATATGTACTACTTATTTTGTATGTGAAAATAACAGTTACATTGAATACATTGGTTATTAATAACATAGTATGTTTTACTGTGGTACAGATTAATATCTTTGAGGAAGTATTTTATGTTTTAATGCTCTTTCCATCTATCTCTTATTCTATTTTTATCATTGTTTTGTAGTCATATATTTGTATTAGGTATTTATTTTGAAAAGGGTTTGTTCTGCCTTCAGCTTGTCTGTTTACTTCGTCATTGCCTTTTATCCTGCATGGCCCGAGGACTATACATATAAACATACATGTCCGTGTTTTGTTGAATTTTAATATGGTATATTTCATATTTCATATTTTATATTTTTAATGAACGGATTTTTTGGATATAGGAATGTTATACTCTGTAGTAGGTTCACATTTTTCCTCTGAATAATATAACTATAAATTATGTATTTTGTTCTTGTGCAGATATCTCAACAATATTCACGTAAACTATTAAATGAATAGATTTTTTCCTATAATTAGTACTACTTACTTATAAACTAAATTAAAATTTGTATGAATATAAATGTCTTGATTATGAGTAAGGGTATGTGTGTTTAGGTACTTGAGAATATTAGTTTCTAAGGGCTTTGTAATTATCAACACAAATCGAGTCAGACAAGGGTACACTTAATTGGTATATGATGGGTGATCGTCTAGGGACAATGCGTACAGCTACGTGTGTATGAACCAAGTAAAAGTTTTACGGCAATGTAACGTTAAGTTATACGATTCCATAATCTAATACCAAACAAAGTTACTCACTATAAATTATGAAACAGTTATAACTATGAACTGTTTTTCCCGTGAAACTGATCACTTTTGTTATTTAAAGGTAGTTTATCTTAGCAGGCAATCTTGGAACGCAGATTGCCTGATAAGATAAACTCACACAGACACCGGGTGTCTACTTTTTTTTTTCGAACAGGAAATTCAATGTTAAAATTTTGATTTGGCAATATCTCTTTATAGTTCATCTAGGGATCATTTTCCGAAGACTCGTTATCGTTTTATTATGGGTGCACAATAGCTAAAACCGCAATGCCAAAATATTTCGACCCGTACAGTCGACCAGTTCAGTATTTGCAATGCTGGTATATATTTTACGCCCAGTATTCGACTGTAGACCAAGACTGCACTTTCCAGATTTTCTAAACCGATTACCAGGGCTGTATTTGCTAATATTATACAGTCGAATACTGGGCGTAAAATATATACCAGCATTGCAAATACTGAACTGGTCGACTGTACGGACCGAAATATTTTGGCATTGCGGTTTTAGCTATTGTGCACCCATAATAAAACGATAACGAGTCTTCGGAAAATGATCCCTAGATAAACTATACCTATTCATTTTGGAACAAAAGTGTAACGAAGAAAAATGTTCAGAATGAAGAAATGCATGAACTGAGCACCAAGTTGTTGTTCAGTTGTTTCTTATGTACAAGTTAAAAGCAAAAAAAAAATATACGATTGAGGCAGTTATCAGAGTGCCATGATGAAAAAAACAATGACATGTTTGTTAATTAGAAGACTTGATCCAAAAGCAAAAAATAATCACAAATTCTAATAAGAATAAAAAAATATCACGTCTGTCAGATATGCCAGATACAACAAATTTTTGTTACTCTGATAATTGCCTTGAATCGTATATTTCCTTTTGCTTCTAAAGCGGATATCACATGTACGCAGGTACCCGCAACTGATTTGACGCAACTTTTCAAAATACACAACTCTTGTTATCACACGTGCGCAAATTTACATATATTTTAGGTTATTTACATATTTAATGTTGGTAACGTTTTTCTACAGGTCTTATATCCCATAACTCGGAAACAACTCCGTTTAATTAATCATCATTTCCAAGTATGTATCCAAATTGTCTGAACACTTTTTTAAAATTTCACGTCAAAACAAAATATCAACACGTCTATTTAGGGACTTTTAAGTTCAACCGCGCATACGTACATCGTTTGTACGTACGTATCTGCAACTGGTCTACGAAGTTTTCAAACATGTTCGTAAACTAGTTGCATGAAATCAGTCTCTTATCGTACGGAAAAAGTTGCATGAAATAGACAAAGTTGCAGAAAATCTATGACAAGTTGCGTGTATGTGCTTATGTGTGATACCCCCTTAACTCGTACATGAGAAACATATGAACAAACTTGGTACTGAATCAATGTAGTTTTTCATTCTGAACATTTTTCTTCATTACACTTTTGTTCTAAAATTAATTATGGTAAAGAGAAGTCGAAAAATCAAAATTTTAACATTGAATTTCTTATGTTCGGAAAAAAAGTGGACATCCGGTATATTTCCTATTAGGTATTTGCTTCTAAAATTTTCTGATTTTATATATATATATATATATATATATATATATATATATATATATATAAACACATCTAAAAATAAACTAATGTAGCCCATATTCAACTAGCGGCTTTGTCATTAGTAAAGTACCTATAGTACTAGATAAAATTGATAAATATAAATATATCTCCTGTAAATATGATAAATAAAACAAACTTTAAATGCAGGGAGTTTTTTTTTATCAATAAACATAGACGCATGTCATTACAATAGTTACATTTAAAATGATTGACAGCAATCTATTAATGCGGTTTTTTTTATAAGTGAACATAGTGGTGCATTATAGTTGCCAAACTCATTAAGATGTAATCTGTCAAAGTAATATTCGTTCACAATTTAAAAAATTATTTTTGTCAAAAGAGTATTGTCATTTTCATTTAACTGTATAATAATGTTATGATTTGTACTTTTTCTTCAATTGTAATTCATTATTTTGAAAAATGACAATTTGATGACTTTGACCACTATTCGCGAGTGAAGAAGAGGAGGAGCTTAGCGCGTGACGTAAAAATATGGCCGGTTTAAGGTAGATGCTTCGTTTCCCGCAACTGCCTATTCTTATACACTGCGGAGTTTGAAATACAAAGTAATATTAATATTATGGTTAATATTAAATAAAAATAATGTTTCTAGTATGAATAATATTTTGAATTTTGCGAACTAGTCCATTTGATCTAAAAATTATGTTCAGCATTCTCTCGAATTTTGAATTTACATGATTCGAGTCTTTGTTTTCTTGAATCTACATAGTACTGCATTATTACAGTCTTTGGTAGATTAATGGAGAGATAAATATTATTATTTTGTCATCTTTGTGCAGACAGGTCTACAAGTTTAGATTTCGTTACGAAGTATTTTAATAAAGACACTAAGTAATTATTATCTTGTAGTTATACCCGGCAAAATATAATCTTGCTGTACAAAATGCAAGGAGCACGCATATTTTTACTCGGTTCCTTTCCCATTTTTAAAAGATGAATGCATAACTTTCGTCTACCAACTACATATTTCAAATTGGCAAATTTCTCTAATAAATTTTTCCATAGAATTTAGGTTCTTGTTTTCGGGAAATTATGGAAATTAATTATTTCTGGATTTCTGCGTGCTAATGACGTACATAGGTTAAACGCAACAAAAACGTGTTGAAGATTTTGTTATTATACTTTATTTCACGTAAGAATAGTGTTGGTTTAGTTAGGGATACATAAATTCTACCCTTTGATTGGTCAGAATATAAACCTATTTCACAGAAACGAAACAAATATTACCTGTCACTTGTCAAATAAAATCTACAGAATTAAGTGATGTTTAACCATATTTTGTTGGAATTTTTGATTTTGACATTTTTACAGATAAATATATTTATTATTCACAAAGCTTGGTTTCACAAATTTAAATTATTTATTTAATGCATGTAAAAACGGTCGGCTCTTAAGAGCAATCTACTATTTTCTTACGTAAAATGAAGTATAGCCTACAAATTTCACTCCACTCGTGATTTATTTGTTAAATAAGTATCAGAAACGATGCGTTCGCCGCTACCTCAGCTATAACCACGCTAAGACTTACTACAATGCACTAGTTCATATTTTCGCCGCTAGACGTCATATTGCTCTATTTCACCAGCGAATAAACTATAATACATTGCTAATGTGCACTTATAAAAAAACGCGTTAATGCATTGCTGTGTGTACCTATATAATACATAAATTAGAAATCCATAAAGCATTATTTTTCCCCATTTTTATTTTTACAGACTCTGATAATTTTGGTGAAAAAAAAAATAAAATCTAATTTTCTGTAAATTGACATTTTTTAATTTGGTCTCCTAATATACTGAATTGAGAAACCGACATATCCATGTTAGCCATCGAACCATAGGATTATTGACTTTTGTACTGGATTACTGAATTGAGTAATAATTTCCAAATCATCAGTTAAAACTTTGGTGACAGTATTGAAACGCACACGGTATATTTATATAATACGTCTGGCATGTCCAAATGATGTCATAAATAATTAGTTTATTCACACGTATTCGAGATGTCACCTGATTTAGCTCATATTTAGCTCACGCGACACACGATGTACCTATTAATTAGCTTTGCATGCATGTGTATCGTAGACCACCAAATTGCCCTACAAATGACGCAATTACATTACTGCAAACTATCTCAGATAACCTGTAACCTCTATGGTCACAAATATTTGAGGTTTATGGACTTTCTAATTTACCAAGAATTAAGTGCCGGATGTGTAAAAAAGAGATTAGGAAGTAAGAGAGCTTTAATAAATATAGCGGTGAATAAATACAGGAAAAACTATGTACTGAGGATGGAGTGCATCGTTAATCATAGAGATACATTAGGAGACGGTCTGAGTTTCCATAATAGGGTAGTTCTCTAACTTTTAATATTTTTTAAATATTTTTTCTCTATAAAAAAGTACGTATATGTACATACATACATACATACATACATACATATATATATATATATATATATATATATATATATATATATATATATATATATATGTGGAAAGTACTCGCGACTGTGTCGAGTACTTAAGAAAACAAATAGCGGGAATGCAGTCTAGGAGTATATTGGGCTCTAATAAATAATTGTCACTCTTTACAATTAACCAAGCTTTCGGTTATTTATTTTAACCATCCTCAGGGTTCTAAAATATGTTTAAATTGTTACAAATAAATTACAATTTTGTGTTACAAGAACTAAACTAAAAATTTTTCAAAATTCTTTCTCCAAAAAAACGATGTACGACGTAGATATAATTTTTAATACTTAATCTCACACAATGTAAGTAAACAAATATTTTTAAAATCACAAAATTGTAATTTATTTGTAACAATTTAAACATATTTTAGAACCCTGAGGATGGTTAAAATAAATAACCGAAAGCTTGGTTAATTGTAAAGAGTGACAATTATTTATTAGAGCGCAATATACTCCTAGACTGCATTCCCGCTATTTGTTTTCTTAACTATATATATACCGTATGTCCACGGATCGAGTTCCAAAGAGGAAAAACTTTTTTATTTTTTATTTTACAAAAAATATATTCTTGATGAAAGTTTTTGAATGTCCCGAAACGGCCAATTCAGTTTTAACATTTTCAAATTTTCTTTTAGTTTCAGATAAAAATCGAAAAATTGGTCCCAACAAATAAGTTTGCGTTGTCATGGTAATTGCCGTTATTTATTTATTTTCATTAACTGTCAGTTATAAAAATCTCCTCTATTTGATATGTAAATATCGGGAAACCTTTGATTAAATTCTTTGACAACTCGACTGATCGCTTTATTACCTTTGCCCTAGCATTGAAATAGGTAAATTCGTTCGTCTTTTGACAACATTTTCAACGATTATAGTTGTTTTTTAAAACTGAAATTTATTTTCAACGTAACTTTCGATGTCTAATTTAGCAACGCTTTTAGATTTCCAATTCCCATGTCGCTCGAGAGTATAACGTCTGCAAATGTTGCCGATGTTCTTCGGAAGCAAGCCCAAGTTGAAGAATTTAATAATTTGAAGAAAATTAGATTTTTTTTGTATTCCAGAATTTATATTTGTAATTCATTCTAAGTAGTTTTAATATATTCATACTGTCCAAATTTCCAGGTAATATCGTAAATACTCATCTCACATTAGTATTTCTGTTGGCAATTCAATGAAGAAATAAGAGAAAAAATTATTATTTCTCTGAAATCTGACCGACAGACTTTCTTTTAATGAACGCTATCAACATTGGATAGTTTTTAATTTACATCTTTTTGCTCACATTAAATATTTTTAATATTTTCACTGTTTACTTCTAGATGTCAAACAGATTGTCATTACAAAACACATGTGAAGTTAGCTGCAATGGAAAGCATGTTACTACATTGGCGATATTACATCAGCGTGTTCTGAATAGACAATTAATTATTCAGTACTGTAATTTTTCTACTTACAGCGCAGTGTAAGCTACATCAATGAAATAAATGTAGCCTTACATTGCTGCAGTTTAGAATCGAGCCATAAATTTAGTTTAAATTTGCGATTTCCAATAATCTGTTGATACACATATTTCGCTTATTAATAAACGTATTGCAGGTCAAGTATTGAACCAGTTTAAGGTTAGGTTAGGTTTTGATGACTATTACTATTACAATATATAACTCGAATTCATTACAAACGGGAAACTAAATTTGTCTGATAGCCTGCCAAACAACATAATGTAATATATATTATTTATAGTTGAGCTTATCTCTAACGTAATTCCTTCTGGAGGAATTTTTTGAAGAGATAATACCAAAGGTGTTTGAAGGCAACATATATTTTAAAATAACCCTTCTTATCTAAGAACGGATCATAGAAACGTGACACGTAAGTATATTCCAAGAAATGAAATACTCGTACATGCAACAAGACCAAAACATTACTGTCAATGCTTTGCCTAAAGATTCTGAACTGGTGAACTGGATCACAATCTTAATGCTTCAATCCTTTCGATTTATTACCACCACGTTAGAAAAATTGTTCACATACCTACTGAATATAAGGAGTACTCGTAATATAAAAATGATGTGATATGATGAATTGTACATTCCATCTAATAAAATTAGAAATAATCCTGGTTAGATTACCGTGTCGGTATCCTAGTAACAACTAATAATAGGTAGGGCATCGGTGTTTTGTTTGTCACTGTTTCTGATTGAAATTAAAACTTTTGTTGGTGGTTATTACAAAGTAAATATAATAATAAAATTGAGAAGTTCTCCACAAAAATCGAACAAGTTTATTTGATGAAGTTTCTAGTTTATCATTCACTTCTAGTCGCGTCACATTATGAATAACAAAAGTTCTGTCAAAAATCATACAAAACACAAAACATATAAGGGTGTACGTATGTAATTCTACAATATCCAAATTAGTCCCTGTCTGCATTTGAAAACATTTTTGAAAAAAGTTTGAGATAATGTTATCAAATTAATAAATAGAAAACTTTATTCTAAATATCATTTTCGTCCTCATTTTCATAATTTTCAGTAAGTGTAAAATTCGTACGAAAATGTCCAGGTGTTTTTATTTTTTTAATAAATGATGGATTTGTAAATAGTTATTTACATTCGAGTGCGTGTAAGTTGTATTTTACAGCGCGACAGCTTTGTTTAAGGCACGAGCCCTTAAGGCGAGTGTCTTATTAGCTGGAGCGCCGTAAAATACTTCACGCACGAGAATTGTATCAAATTTTTTGGCCGACGATAATGAAAATCACTTTTTTCAATGAGATAGGTTGTACTTCTGAAAAGGGTTAGTTTAAAATACTGGGGTTAAGTCAATTTCCAAATTTGATTTTACTTACCTTCATTAGAGTACTTCTTCTAGCAAAAATTTATCTGTAATAATAGACGTTGTTTATGACTGATAATATATTTATTTGTTCATGTTTTCTTCGTAATAAATAATAGGTAGGTGTCGATATTTGACATTTCAACAATGATCGCGTATTTGACAGGTATATCGATCGGTGACTATGTCGGTAACGGCGGATTTTTACAATAATGACAGATGTCGCTACCGTGAGTTTGGTTTATATAAATTAATTTTAAATATAGGAAATGTTAAAGTAAAAAATAACTTAAGTAGGTAGTACTTTTTTACATGAACTTTATTATAGTAAAGATGATTTCTTTTCTAAATGCCCATAAACGTCCAGTGTATTTTGATTATTTTACCGCATAGTTAGACAAGTTACAACACAGTAAGCGTAAAATGTAGGTTACACTTGCTGTGTATACAATTGTAAAGTTTCCATTACACTTCAGGAGGGTAAAAATTAAATTTCAAATTAGTTCTTATGTTTATTATACAGGTTATTAAGAAAAGGGTAAAAAAAGGTTAAGCAACATATGTCTGATATTCTACTATTTTCGAGAAAGAGGCCATTTTGTATTAGAATCGAAGAAAAACTAACAAAGATAATAATGGAACAAAATTATCTCACAGTAAATAGGATAAGTATAAAAAAAGAAGACACGTTTTTCTCAATTTCTAATAGTTACGAAGTTTAATTGAAAATTAAATAGTGGCCGAGGTCTCCACAACATTTAACTAGTACAATTATTTGATAAAAAAAAAAATCAAAAACACATCTACAATGACCTTAGATAAAGGCAAGTCTCATTTAATTGAAGTCATAACTCTAATAGTTTTCGAGATACCAGAGGTAAACCCCGTAAAAATTTTTCACTATCTTATATCCCGGAAACTGTTGGTTAAGTTTTTTTTTACTCATTTTGGTTAGTACTATATGCCCTCAAAAAAATGTAGCCTTTTTTTAGTACCCTGTATGTATGGAGAAAAATTGCAATACTCGTACAATGGAACGTATTTTTTTTCAGAAAAATTTAATTTTAGGCATGTTCGTTTTTACAGAAAGAAACCTTACTTAATTAACTATATTATTTTAAATGATGAAACTTTATTATTAAAAATAATTAAAAAGAATATGACCAGAAGAAGAGAGTAACATGGTAAATAACGTCGTATCTCTTCTAGTTCACAAGAACCCTATGTAAGATACGTTATCTGGTAGAATTTGTGTAATAAATTAAATACAGGGTATTCCAAATAATGTGAAATCGATTAATGTGTCATCCTCCACCTCCACAAATTGTTTTTAACAAGACATGGACAGCTGCAGTAATAAAGTTCTGTAAATTTCCCTTGGTTTAAAATAATGAGAACAATATTGCTGACGACGACCTTTGCATTTAAATCGATATTTTCTACACTTATATTAAAATAAATAATACTCATATACGTGCTAACCTACACGTGTCAGCTTCGTTAATTAAAATATATTATTTAATCCTTTTTGCATTTCCTACTTACGTTTAAATAATTTTATAAAATAAATCTCTGGCGAATACTATTTATCTTTTAAATTTAAATAAATGAATAACCAGTACATAATGTAAAATAAATACCAATTCCTTTATTTAAACTTATTGTTCTTTTGTACTTTTTTCTTTTTCGAAACAATAAATGTACTTTACTATTATTACAGCTGTAGGTACATCGTACCGAGTAGATAATCCACACTATCTAGTGGCGCGTGCTTTTGAAAATTCGAGAAGGTATTGAGACTTGGGTAAGCCGTTAAGCGTATATGAACCCCGTAATAGTTTTCAAAATGCTCACGGAAAACAATGAAATTTAACTTCCTCATAAAAGCTAGATATTTTGACAACAAATTCGCAAATCACGAGGTAATGTGCAATTATTTTAATGATTTAGTAATGGAATCCTTAAAGAATATTCAACACTTTCACAATAATAACAGTTTTTCACTCTTACGAAATAAACTTGCGCACGCTAATGTCTTTAAGCGTTATAATATCAATCTGTTGCAGACTACAGTTCTGTTGCAGTTATGTTGTGATGTAAATACCGACGTCTTAAATAAATAACGTTACAGTGCGAAATAAATATTAGTGTTTAAATAATGTACATGCTGTAAATTGAAAAGTTGGCAATAGCCGCTTACCATGGGAAATCAGTTCTTCTTTGCGCAAACGTTACCATATTTTTTTATGCAAAAATACTTCAAATAAATGTTATAGAGCTTTACATTTAAATGCATCTAAATCATGTGAGATGATTATTCTAGCTCTTTATATAAACGAAAAATTAACTATAAAGTTATTGTTTTTATGGGCTTATGACAGAAAAATAAACAATTTCATTGTTTTAAATGTCAACTAGAAGCAAATTTGGATTAGAAATAAAGTAACACAAAATACAAAAATGTTAACTGTTTTAGTTTTTGTTTATTTTTTTTTTTTTTCTCTTCACTTCTAATACAAAATACCCTCTTTCTCGGAAACATTTGAAGATCAAGCCTAGGATGATTAAGCTTTTTCACTCATTTTCATCAGTACTGTATGTACTTAAAGTTTGTTCTCGAAGTTGTAGTGTTACAAAATTAAAAAACTCGTCCCTCATGTTATTTTGAGTAAAAAATTTCATATAAACATAGGTCTTTTTAGTTACCGAAATACAACAATCAAAGTTTTATAAATTACTGTTAATTTTATAATTAACGGCTATAAGAACTTCTTGACTGGAAAGGTGATGAAGGAAAGAAAAAATACTGGATTTCAGTCAATTATTAAATATATTTTCCGCCTCTATCGGTTTCGACACCTCATGTGTCTTCTTCAGAAGGTGAAAATTTGTAGATTATAAAACATGGATACATATATAAGACAATAATAAATAACATATAAAAAATACAATGGTCGTCAAAATTTAAAAAAATAAATAAATAAATAAATACATTAAAAAACTCATGTAGTCGTCAATAAAATAAGACATAAACCTTGATTTAACAATGAGTTAAATGGGTGCCATAGAGGCGAAAAATATATTTAATAATTGACTGAAATCCAGTAATTTTTCTTTCCTTTATAATTAACGTCAAATTGTAACTGAACAAAACTTGGGATAACGAAACACAATATAAACAAACAACAATATTACAATATATTTTTTTAACATTCAGAACCGTAACTGATTCAAATATTAAATATTGAAGAAATATTTTTTGTTTTTAGGGAATTTTCATGGGATCCTAAGATATATATTGATGAATGATGAGGAAGGGCCTTAGCAATCCGTTGATTACATTTAACAATTTATTTGTGAAATTAAAATGTCATTACAAAACTTTTCGTCTGATATACTCAGTCATATATGGCTGCAACATGTTATACTTATTTTTCTAGTTTAATATTTATCTACTTATAATGTAATTTGAATATATAAGTGTATTAATTCATCTGAACTGATGATGGCTGGGTATATCAGTCGAAACGTCTTGTAATGACATTTTAATTTCAAATAAATTGTTAAATGCAATCAACGGATTGCTAAGGCCCTTCTTCATCATACATCAAAATATTTTTTGTAAAATTCATGACTTTACTGGGGCTTGAACTCAGGACCTAGTAGGATACATTGTAAATAAACTACTGTGTGTGATATAAAAAAGTGTTTTCAATTACAGTAAATAAATAATGAACTTTTTCTATAAAATGTAGTAAATTTCATTTTTATTTTAATACTTTGATGTAGCAGTATTTTCCACTACATAAAAGTGAAGAACCAGTAAAGAAATTCAATTTTAAACGAAACTTTCGCTCGTTTTCTTGGGGTTAACGAATTTATTATTACTTTAATATTTTCCTAATTAAAAAAAGTTTTTGATGAAGTGTAGTGATAAATGGAACATCACAAGATTTAATTCTTTTAAAACCCTTATTAAGCAGTACTTTTACTTTGTCTCATATAAACTTAGTGTAAATAAAGTAACTTTTATACCCATCCACGGGTAGCTGGTTCAGTTAATTTAAAATAAAGACACAACAATTGATGAAAAGAAGAAAATAAAGAAATGGTGTTGATTTTAAGAAATCCTGTCTTTGACAACCATGAATAATCAATAAGAGTATGTTTTGTAACAAAAGTATTGTACATAATATTTGAAAAATTGAATGAAAAAGTGCAATATACTCGTATGGGTCGTTTTACAGAAAGTATGAATGTTGTTCATTAAAACAGTAAATTATAGCAGGTGTAAACAGTAAACACGATATTGAAGTTTTGCGTTAAAACCAGTAGCGTGAAAATCAGCCTAATTACATCAAATCATTGCTGCGGTGCATTTATAAATGTCGTAAAGCTTTACTATGGTAGTAAATAACTAATAATTATAATGGAAGAATAGAGGTCTTTGCATTTGCACTTACCTATACAGGGTGTAACAGAAATAAGTGCATTAAATTTGAACAGTAACAGAACTCGTCGAGAGCAACAATATTTCGTAGTAACTTTTTTTTTGTAAAGCAGCCACGAAAATATTATTTTTTTTACATGTTTCATGTAGAAACAGAGAATTACCCAAATATATATGCAGGGTGTAAATTTTAAAACGGGTCATAGGGCTATAACATAGAAAAACAGTTTTTTAGACGCCAAAAGTTTCTGTTTTAATTTATTGAAAAAAGAATTAGGGCATATTATAAAGAAAACAATTACGAATTTTTTGACATCAAACACATTACATTTTTGTTTCATATAAAGCCAGAAAATAAATTTAAAAATTTGCACAATTAAGAAAAAATATTGTTAGCCTTGAAACTGACAGAAACAAAACAAAACTATTTTTGACAAGACTGTCATTGATAAACTTTTTTTGGACATTATTTGTTAAATTATTATTATTTTCGTTTTATTAACAAGAAATCATGGATAATTTGTCTCATGAAGAAAAAATACAAATTATTTTTTCCTTGTAGTTTGCAGTTTTTCTCGTTTCTTATAACTTATTTCTTATTAAATGTAGATCATCTTTAATTTGTAAATACCTATTACAATAAATATAATTGTTTCTTAAATAAATATCCCAGTGTTTTTTTTATTTTATGTTATTTTATATTAGTTCATAAATTAATAACTTTAATCTTTAATTGTCCCCTATCATGTTATTAAAAGATGACAATGTTTTGTTACTGTCAGTTTCATGGCTATTGTTATTTTTTCTTAATTGTACAAATTTTTAAATTTAATTTCTGGTTTGATATGAAACAGAAATGTAATGTGTTTGGTATTAAAAAAATCGTAATTTTTTTCTTTATAATATGCACTAATTATTTTTTCAATAAATTAATATACACACTTTTGGCGTCTAAAAAACTGTTTTTCAATGTTATAGCCCTATGACCCGTTTTAAAATTTACATCCTGTATATATATATATATATTACATTATTTGGGCGATTTATTTATCCATTAAATGACAGCTTAATTATATTCGTATTTTTTAATTACTATCCTTTGAAATAAAGACTTATTAAATTTTACTTTGGTGATAACGTACAATTTTTTCGCCCACTATGGACAATGTAATTCAAAGAATGTGTAAAAATGCGTAGGCATACCTTAATAAACTATTTTTACAAAATTTATGTGTGAAAACTTTAATAAAAAAAAAACTTGTGATTTACGGGTGACGTCCGGACAATAGTGTTTTAATGAAATTTTTATTTTTTGGAAGAGTATTTTTCAATATGCGTTCAGGAAAACCGAATTCGAATTCATGTCATGTTATATTCTATTTACACTATAAAAGTGGTACAGTAAAAATAAAAATGCATATATCAGGGGCGGGTTTACGTCTCTAAATCAATATAGGGCCAGGTTTTTTTTTAGTTAAATTTAATTTTTTTATTTCTGTCGTTCATGTAAGAACATTACTTTTTCAAATTTGCTTTTTCATTCACAAACGGGCATGTGAGGCTCACATTTTTTTAATTTTCATTTTTTGATATTTGTCATATTGACATAATATATCACAATAATTTTTTTGTTTATCATAGCATTCTAGAAGTAGCATTAAGAGAATTTCAAAAAAAAATAATTATTAATAATGTCTTAATTTTCTGGAACCGATAAACTATTGAACAAATCATGAATGTTATGAATCATAATAATAGGCTTTAGATGTATTAAAATCCTCGCTCTAATCTGCAGCAGTTATGATACTCGTAACAATCCTAGGAATGTTAATAGCTATTTTAAGTGTAACTTTTTACTGTATACTGTAAGTTTACAGACAACTTGTTTGCAATAACACCTTTTTCACGATTATGTTGTCCTTATTTCTTTATTTACTAAATACAACGAAATTAATTATCATGATCTTATCAGAATTCACCAACAAAGTTGAATAGCGCACCAAAAAATGATTGAAAGATCTAACGATATACAGGTGTCTCAGGACGAGCTTACGCTATCTATATTTTAAATACTATTTAATACAATTTAACGAAATTTGGTATCTTGGGGTTATCCAATATGCCCGTTTCAACTAAAATATTTTCAAAGCAGTAACACTTCCGGTTTGACCGGAAATTGACCTCAACTTTCTTATTTTAAATAGAATATGCTATTTTTTATTTTACCATTGAATGCAGCGGAAAATTCTACATATGAAGCAATAAAAACATTTTACTCATGATCAACTACTTCCGGCGTTATTCAACTTTTTTGATTTTTTGTCTGAAATCCGGCACATTTTCAAAATCCAATATCTTAATTTTCAACATAGGACATGTTACATAAAGTACCCTTATTTTTTGTCGTAGAACACATTTATGTAACAAAAGAGAGGGGTTCCATTTAAAAAAATTGTGTTTTTTGAAGTTTGTCTACTGTAATTTTGATGTAACGTACCCGTCACATTTTTATAAATAATCGAGGATTCTTCTATGGTAATGTAGCTTAAAGTCTCCTTTATAAAAGGCTTTTTTCAGATTATAAAAATTCGATCTCGTTCCCGAGATACAAGGTTGAATAACGCCGGAAGTAGTTGATCATGAGTAAAATGTTTTTATTGCTTCATATGTAAAATTTTCCGCTGCATTCCATGGTAAAATAAAAAATAGCATATTCCATTTAAAATAAGAAAGTTGAGGTCATTTTCCGGTCAAACCGGAAGTGCTACTACTTTGAAAATATTTTAGTTGAAACGGGCATATTGGATAACCCCTAGATACCAAATTTCGTTAAATTATATTAAATAGTATTTAACATATAGATAGCGTAACCTCGTCCTGAGACACCCTGTATACATATATATTTACTTTAACTTAAATAAAATACAACAAAAGAAACAACTCTCTTTCAAATTCAGCGTCCAATGCTCCATTGGAATATAGTACCTTCTTTGCTCTCGGAAGCTGAAATACAAGAATAAAATGACCACGTCAAAAGTATGAGTAAAAGTCGTAATGATATATTTATATTTATTTATTCAGTATGCCCCTGAAAAAGGTTTCCTATGAGAATTGATATGGGATACCAATTTGGTGCCAATAAAAATTCCCAAAAATGTGAGTACTCATAATATTTAATATTATTGTAGGTCATGGTCAGAACTGTTTGGCTCAGAATGTTTCATGGAGAGATGAAAAATTTTCAACTCCTGCATTCGGGAAGCCAGTGTCAGACGCTCAGTTTTTCCGTCCAACTTTAGTCTTTTGTGTGACATACATGAATGACGTGACGTGAAAATGATGTCACGCTATTCTTTTCTATCAAACTTTGCGAATAGAAGTAGTTCTAATTCTTTCAGTTAAAACGATGGTTCATTTTTATTGAAAATCGTTAATGAATTATTGTTTAATAAAATATTTGAAACTAAAGAATTTTTGAAGATATAATAAAAAAATGTGACAATCTAAATGAAAGACATAAATGATCATTCTGCTGATATTTACATTTATTCATTTTTATTTATTGATATATTTACAAATGTAGAAAATGTTTTAAGTTTTAAGAGTTAGTTATTATATTTCTAAATTGTTGTCTCATATCATATCTCTCGAAGTTTTTAAATTTAATACAAATTACAAAATACAAGTGACATAACACACTTCGAAATAATTTTTCCTGCTAGCGAATATAATGCTTAGATAATTTCGGTAAAGGGGTCGCGTAGCCGTGTGCTATAGCGTCTGGTTGCCAACCTGGTGACCCGGGTTCGATCCCGACCAGTGCAGACTTTTAATCGCACAAAAGTGATATCTGTGGTGCCCTCTCCACACCAGCTATGAGTGCTCGTGGGGTGACGTCTGGTAAGCGCCCACACGGAAAAATATATCATCATTACCGATGTCCACATGTGTTGTAGATACTGGCGCACCCAGTAATGGGTAATATGCCGTGATGATATATTTATTTATTTATAATTTCGTTGCTTAAACATGAAAATTCAATTTAGAATAAACGTTGTTGACAATGTATACTCGCATGTGATTATATAATGGATATGATATAACCAGTCCGCATCCGCACCATGACTGTTATTTACTAATTTTAGCTGTAGTAAACAACAGTAAGCGGTTTAAGCGTTAAAGTAATATATTATAACTAATTTGCTCGTCATATTACAAACACGGCTGTTTGACATTCTTGCAAAATGACTTGTGAGGGAATTACACATGGTGTTAATATCCGCGTCTGGCGTTAAGTGCGTTGCACATTGTTTTGACACATTGCTGTTTCATTATAAATTGCACGCGCGTGCATTGACCATCTCTCTAACATTTACCATCTAGTTTAACATTCTGATAATTACTTCCAACCGTATCACTCGTATGTTGCCCACATTTATACTTTGATATTTTTCACTTAAAACCATACGTATTCAAATTTAAAAAAATCTATTACGGTCTCTGTCATATAATACAGGGTGTTCTGAAAATGGATGAAAAGCTTCAGGTAGAACGATTCTTTGATTAATTCTGAGTCGATAATCCTAATACAAAAAAATTGTACGGCCCTTCCTAAAGCCACACGAGCTACTTAAAAGAAATGTAAATTTGGCAACACCGAATCAAATTGTTATAGAAGTTATCAGGTAGCTATGTAAATCAGTATGAATTTTATGTCAACATTATTTTGACAGGTACACTCAATGGAAATTCAAATTGGGAATTGAATTTATTTACTTAAGATGTCAGCTTTTCTTTATTAATTAAAAAAAAATCAATGTAAACGATATTTTATGTAGTAATAAAAATAACAAAAATAATAATACATATTAGCGTATTCGTTAAAGGTATACATTCTAATTATCCAATGTTGCATCTATTTTAGAAAAGTTAAAATTTTAAAGATTTGATATCAAACGTTTAGCTACGTAGATCAAATGTTACACAATTATTCTAGAATGTAAAGAGCAATGATCTTACGTAAAAGATTTTTAAAAAATCGCTTAGTTTTAGTTGCACATTTACAAGTTTGATGGCTTCGTGCGGCTTTACGAAGGGCCGTACAAATTTTTTGCATTAGGATTATCAGAATTAATCAAAAAATGATGATACTTTAAAAAGTTGATTAACTAACATAATTTTCCCAACTGAATTTCAAGTGATAAATAAATAACTATTTAAAATGATAATCAAATTTTGTTTTCAACGGCCTACCTGATTTTCTTATTCCCAATAATTCTAGAGCGACCCTCGTACAAGTTTCCAGCGTACACTTCATTTTCTCCAATTGAATAATTCACGAAATGCGTATTTATATTGCTGCAAGCTTTCGCTTCTACAACAATTTCCTCGGTAAAATTACTTTTGTCGCAAAGTTCTGTTGCAACAGTCGCCTTCATTTTACTGCGAATGTCAAATTTATGTAGTTCAGTAAATAAACTTATTCGCTGCAATACTAGCACCCCGCTTTAGCAGGTATAGCACTTATGGTCATTGAACGTACCTATGAGTTTTGACATTAAAACTTTGCTACATACATTTTGATAATCTCTCCCGAGGTAACGCAATAGAAGAGATACCGTTTTGTGTACTAAATCGCCAGGGTTCGAATCATGCTCCGGTATAAGTTTGGGTGCCTCTTTATCATCTCGTATCTATAAACAAGCAAAAAATAATGGTTATATAATAAAAACTAGTTTCATCTCCATCTATTACCACTTCCAAGTCGAATTGGGTTACCATGGAGGTATAGATCTGAATCTTCGTCTTAGGAGCGAAGAGTTGGTAGTGATCAAATGTTACACTAATCACTAATTAATTCCTATCCTTTTTAATACAATGACAAAAAAATTATATTGATGTAAAAAAATTTTAAATGATCTGGTAAGTTGCGATGTAATTGTTCATGATTTTTATTTCAACATATAACTTTCTTGTAGATCGTACCATATTTTTTGTAACAAGTTATGGCTGATGATGGAAGCAGGAATGTGCATTTACACGTAAAAAAATATTTTTTTACGTTTACGTGTAAAAAAATTTAAAAAAAGTTAAATAAGTAAAAAACGTAGATAATATATAATTTTAGTTCTCATAACGACACTAGATGACTTATTGTTTGCAAATGTCACATTACAGTAACTTTCCTTAATCCTATCATATATATACGAGCCCTGTCCCATAAGTGTTGGCCCAGTTGCATAAAATCATTGAAATGACTTATTTAAGCAAAAAATCAAAACACCTACTAATTTATTTCCATTGAATTATAACTTAATGCCTTAAATACTGGAAATAACTGATCTACACTAACTAATGCAATTGGATGCAGCTTCTCCAGTTGAGCACAAGTATAAGAAATGCATTTTTTTATGACTGGGCCAACACTTATGGGACAGGGCTCGTATATATATATATATTCAAAAACGACTGAAACTATGATAAGTTTATAAGAAAGAGACTGAAATTATTGAAAAGTATTAAAAAAACATTCTCAAACTATAGATAAATTAACATAAAATGCTTAAAATTTGTATAAAATTAGGTATATGTTATTAATAATTAATAAATAGAAAATGAAATTTTAGTTTTGCAAATTTTTTTATTCGCCGTCTATTTGTAAATGTCTGCAAATTTTATTTCTTTACAAAACTGCCTAAAATTTACATAAAACATATAAAACATTCTAAAAATATAATATAATATGCTTCAAATTTACGTATTTAGTCTAATTTTGACGTAAAATGTTCTCAGGAATATATTTCCCTACTAATCTGATTGTTGATAGTTTGAAGGCACCTAATTTGTTGACTGAATCAAAGAAACATGTTGATGTCACGTGGACTGCTTATTCTGGAATATTCATTACAGTCTGAAAGAAGATATCTTTATAAAAAAAAATATATTCATGGTAATAATATTTTACATTATCTACAAAAAAAAATCTCAAATATTGTCAATGTAAAAAATAATATTTTACGCGTAAAAAATAACGTATAATACGTGACGTATTTTACGTATCCATCCCTGGATGGAAGCATTGCAATGCTTCCGAAACGTTCCAATACAGTGATATTATGAAACTATTTGTTTTCATTTTCTTAACCTCGAGAAGGCTGTACACAGATATTTGATAAAAAATTTATTTTACTGCGAGGTACGAAGCACCAAAAGAAAATTAATAATAAAGCAATCTTTTAGTTTCAGTTCTGTGTACATTAACCCAAATCAACGTTTCGGCAGCATATTGCTACTTTCTTCAGGGCAAAATGTTTTGATATTACTGTAAAGCTAATTTAAATTACTTTAAGATAATTTGAATTTTATAAACCATGTTTCAAGCTCTAATAATTCCTGTTATCAGCCATTATTTTTCAAATTTGGACAAATACGTAGCATAAAGTAAATTTGTCAAGTCTTGCGATTATTCTTCCGCTGTAAAATGCAAAATAATTGAAGGTGAAATAATAACACAAACTTCCACGATCTGAGTCATTACAGTCAAGCGACTTCCGGTTCCAGATGGAAAATAAACATGGCCTCTGGCTCTGGCGTTGTTCACACCTTCCGTAACTTTGTTTTCCTTCTTCGCTTTTCCTGCTCTTTTTCCTGGAAATTTATCTTCTGAATGTCGTGGTTTAACTCAAAATTTTACTAGCCTTTTCCGGAAAATTATACTTATTATACTTATGATTGAATGTAAAACATTATTGCACTTAGGTATACTAGTTTTGAAATGTATTACTCTCTCATATAGCATAATATGAAAATTATATCCAATATGATGACAAAATGCTAGCCATAATGGGCCCATAAACCAATTTTTTTAAATATTTTTAAATGAAAGTTCCTTTAATTTTGAAGCAATTCGTGGTATCAAAAAGTCATAATGAGGTGATGCAAAAAAAAAAAATTGCACCTTTGTTCTGTTTAAATCGAAGAAGGATAGTCTAATTTATCGTTCAGTATGATTAAATTATTTTTTATTTACATTTTTTGTTGTATAAAATCGTTTTAAAGTATGATATTTTTAAAAAGTTGCAAAAACCAGCCATGTTTTGTCGTCACAACGTTCCGAACGAAGTTCAGGCTCATTTCAAACAGCCATTTTATATGGACACAATTTCTAAAAGAAAAATATACATAAACTATAAATTGAGGATTACATATCTGAATATATTAATATAACATCGTTCTATTTATTTTTATAAATATAATTTTCGTTTCGCGTGAAGTTATCTACACGTTACATCAAATGATTCCTTCACTTTTGTATTGAGATTAGATGGTAGAAGGTTATAAACGCATGTGAGACATTGAATATATTGCAGAATATTATTTTATTCTTTATTTTGGCACGAAACAACGTTCCATCGACATGTTTACTTTTATAAATTTTAGGTTATCTTTAAATGTCACTTTGACGTTTAGATTAGTGTGAAAATCAAAATGGTCGTGCCTCTCACTTTGTGACGTCATTGGACAAGGGACGAAGCGGGGGTCAAGCAGCCTCATTTTAAAGAATGTCATTTTCAATTACAATTTTTTCATGATTAAAGATCGATTTGAGGAAAAATAAAAAATACGGGTATATTATTTTTCATTACTCTATCGATTAAAGTTATAAAAAAAGTCGTGCATGACCTCATTGTTTTTTGTATAACTGCAATTGATTTTTAAAGAAACCTATACCTATCTTTCTCACACCAGTTTCTGTAGTAGGCTGCGCGAGAAAGATACCAATAGTGTGACGTCATCTGTGGCCTGGAAATAAATTTAAATATCTCGCAAAGTAATTATTAAAAAAAAAAAGTTTTTTATCTTAATCGTTATTTATTGAGTAGTACTTTAATGATAAAGTGTACATTTTACTATTTTTTTGTTATGGTTTATGGGCCTATTACCGTCTTTATTTGACAAAGTAACTATTATCTCCTGTTTGTTCATTATAAATTACATAAAACATCTAGCACTTAAATCATACGCTAGCCTCTGCTCGTGCAAAATTTATGGTCAGCAGTCCATTCATGTATCCAATGCTAATATTTGTTAGCTAGCGCTAGATGCAATGAACGTACTTGATTTTCACATAGCAGCATTGAGGTATGACCAAAAAGCTCGCTCTATGTTTTATAAAAACGAAAAATCGAATCTTATAACATATGTAGTTTATTTTATACAAATACACAACATTCCATCAATTGTACCGGGTATCTCCTTTTTATGGACCATAGGAAATACAACAGTAAAATTTTCATTTGGCAATAGTTTCTTCGCTATTAAACTTAGAACCAAAGAATAAGTACAAAGTTAATTAATCAAAATTAAAAAGTACAGCCAATCAGTACAAATTTATTCAAATACATTCCTATCACGCGATAGACGCAAATTAAAATTTCCATTTATTTGTTTCATTTCTCATGGCACTCTTTAAACAGTTTCAAAATGGAAATTTTAATTTGCGTCTATCTCGTGACAAGAATGTATTATATCGGTGAATAAAGAATCATTGGATGGACTTTTTAATTGTGAACATCTTTTGTATTTACACTTTTGTTCCAAAATTAATTGAGAATAAACTATCGCCTAATAATAATTTTGCCATTGTATTTCCTATACAGTATAAATCAGGAGGAATGTGCCAAATTTTGGGAGTATATACTCATACTACACACAAACATATAACTAAAAAATCTGTTGTGGCCAGCACAAGACCTCTCGCCATTTCCATATTAGGATGTATAAGTATTGTATTGCACTTCGCTTTCGAACCGTCGTTTTATAACAAAAAATTACAGAACTTTACTCAAATATTGTTTTTTTATTGTATTTAACATGTCTTCTGCACACATATAATTCTAATTATATCTATTTTTCATTGCATGAGGAAGTTTTTAAATGTCAGAGTCAGATATTCTTCCAATTCATTAACCAGATTGGCGGTATTTCTGATAGATATATGCATTTTACCACAATTTTACCTATAATTTCAAACATTTAATTAATAAAACAATAAGAAAAGTTAAACATACTTCCCAGAAAAAGCTATCAGAATGTCACTAAAACTGTTGATATTTGACAATGACATGTGTCATTGTTATAAACATTAGAATTTGTCAACTGGTTTCCTTAGTGCCTTGGCCTCTGCGATTAGTTTACTCTATAATTTATAGTGTCTTTATCTCTAAATCTATACAAGATATAATAAAAATTTTAAGTGTATTAGATGGAGAATTTTACGTTCTTCAATATTTAATAAAAAAAAACTCCCAAAAAATTATATTTAGAAAAATTTTTCTAAGAAACTAGTACTTCCGGTTGTTCAATTGTTACCAAAACCTTTTCAGCTCTTCCCAGGAATGTCAGATTGAGGAAACTGTAGTTAAATATTTTTTAAGTCTTATAGTTTTTGAGGAATCGTGTCTACAACATCCAGACATACACACATACACACATACACACATACACACATACACACATACACACATCCACACACACACACACACAGACATTATTTTAAAAATGTTATAATCGGATTCTAGGGACCTTAAATCGTGCTTATCCAATAAAATCGGGATATGCGAATTTTAGCATGAATCCAATACCTCTCTTAGCGAGAGGTAAAAAAAAGTTGTAAATCAATTCTTATTTATTTTTACGTTAAGTTTAAGTTCAGTGAAATAGACTAGAATATTTTAAGTGTCATGCCTGTCATTCATTATTTATTGTTTAAAACTGATAAACAATGCCACACACCAACTCGCTCCATTAGACCTTTGTAAAGCTGGTTGAAAAGTTTGGTGCGCAAAACAGAAATGAACAATCAAAATGCACAAATTCATTGTATTTTGAAAGTTGCCGCTCACAGAAAGGAACATCAAGATGAAGTCAAAAGAGCAACAAGCTCTGTTGGTAAACAACTCAGAAAAAGACTGGAGATCCATGGACACATATTTAAAAAATTATTATAGATTAAATATTTGAGACAGTATAACTCGAAAACAAATAATAAATGGATTACAACTTTTGGTTTTTTAGCCATATATTTATGTATATTTGTGGAACAATCAGACAAAAGCATATAAATCCGTTTTTAGTAGTTTAGAGTTATTAACAAAAAACATATCTATAAATCCGTAATATTTAAATAAAATATAAAACTTGCATTTTGTAAGGTGCACTTTTGTCTGACATGAAAACTATAATTTAATTATATATTTTTATTTTACATGATCTGTTATTTACAAAAATAAAATGAATTTATCTAGTTCTGTATGACTGAAATGGATGTATCTGCTTTTGTTTGAAATAAAAGAGTGGTTGTTAGTTTTTATCATACTTAAAAAATATAATAAAATAATATAAAAATAATTGATAAGTAAATATGTTTATATAGCCAAAACGAACAAATGTTTATTAACATTTCTTTAATAATAATAATAATAATAATAATAATAATAACAATAATAACAATATAATATATCATCACGGCATATTACCCATTTCTGGGTGTGCCAGTATCTACAACACATGTAGACATCGGTAATGATGACGATATATTTTACCGTGTGGGCGCTTACCAGGCGTCACCTCACGGGCACTCATAGCTGGTGTGGAGAGTGCGCCACAGGGATCACTTTTGTGCCATTGAAAATATTTGGCGTTTGTCGGGATCGAACTCGGTTCCCCCAGGTTCGCGACCAGACACTCAGGCACGCGGCCACGAGAACCCATTTCTTTAAGAACTTAAAATGTATTCTAAACTTAAAAAACAAAAATTATTGAATAAAAAAATAACGAGGCAAAATTTAAACCATTTTCTAACAAAAAATCAAAAGATTTCAGTAAGCATCAGGTATTTATTTATTTATTTATTTATCCATACAATGCCCAACAGGTAAAGACCCAGTAAGAGGGCAGGAAAAAAAAAATACATGAATTACATTACATAAAAATGAGTAAATGTCTGCACGATCAATGCAAAAAAAATTATTAAAAAGAACAACATGCAACTATGTCACTGTATGTGTTTAAGAATATTTATGAATTTTTTGGGGGAGTAACGGAATACATCAACATTTGAAAATTTGTTTGAATAAATGTGACACATTCTGTATACAGGAGAGAGAGATAAGGCATTATTGCGTGGAGTAGGAAGATAGAAGGTTTGAAAATAGCGAGTGTGTATGAAAGGAGTGTGGAAGGGGAGTAGATTTAAGCAGGTGGGATCATCTATATCACCATGGATTAGTTTAGAGAGATGATGCACTAGTTGGAATTCGCGACGCTCAATTAAGCTGTGTATTTTAAATGTTCGTAACAGCTCTAAGTACTTATATGAATTGTCCGGATAACTTCTGTTAATTTTGAAATATATATATTTTAAGAACTTTTTTTGGATGGATTCAATGTGGTCCTGATGATTTTCGTAAATGGGATTCCAGATAATGGAGCAGTACTCTAGTTTGGAGCGGACAAAGGCATAATAAAGTGAGAAAATAGCAGTAACACTACTGAACGAACGAGTTGTACGAATAATAAAACCTAGCATACGGAGGGATGAGTTGCAAATACGATTAATATGACTCACAAAAGTGAGCTTAGAGTCAAACGTGACGCCTAGATCATCAAAAGAAGAGCAACGAACTAGAGGAAGGTTATTAATGCTGTAAGAAAATAAAAGAGGTGAAGATTTCCTAGTATAAGACATGACTGTACATTTATTTAAATTTAAGCTTAAGTTATTTATTGAACACCAACTAGATAAATTATTAAGATCGTTTTGAAGAACTTGAGAATCAATAGCGGAAGAAACTGGATAGAATATTTTTAGGTCGTCAGCGAATAACAGTTTGTTAGAGTGTAAATTATGTGTAACATCATCAATAAATAATAAAAACAACAAAGGGCCTAGGTTGGAACCTTGGGGAATGCCAGAGCTAGAAATGAAGGGTGAGGATTTGCGACCAAGAAACTGGACAAATAACTGGCGATGAGACAGGTACGATGAAAGAAGATTAATTAATGATGATGATAAAGAAAAGTCATGGAGTTTCTTGATTAAAATAGAATGGTCTACCTTGTCGAATGCTTTGGAAAAGTCTGTGTATATGCAATCAACCTGACCTTTAAGATTTAGAACAGAAGAAACAGTATGAGTGAAATATAGTAAGTTGGTAGTTGTCGATCTTTTTTCCATAAACCCATGCTGAGAGCATGAAATAAGATTTTTAACTTTGTTATAAATAGTTGCATATATTAGTTTTTCAAATATTTTACTGAAATTCGATAGATTAGCAATGGGACGATAATTTTTTATATCAGCTGTATCACCTGATTTATGAATGGGAGTGATACGTGTAATTTTCCATTTATCAGGAAATGTATTTGTTTTTAGTGATAAATTAAATAAATGGGAAAGAGCATTCGACAGCGGGTAGGCGCAATCTTTAATAAGGAAACTAGGAATGAGATCAGGACCACACGAAAAGTTAGACTTTAATTTAGAAATAGCAGATTGAACATTATCTCTACTCACATGGTTCAGTGAAATAAGGGTTTGCGAAAGAGTATTGGAAGAACGGGGAGGATTAGTTGAAGGTAAAGTATACACCGATTTAAAATGAGAAGCAAATCCATTTGCTATATCTTCAGGTGTTGAGAATTTAGAATTGTCCAATGACATAATTTCGGGAAATGTTGATGTATTCCATTTTGAATTTACAAATTTCCAAAAAGAACTAGGATCATTTTGAATATTACTCTCACACTGCGCAATATACTCATTGTAAGACTTCTTGATATTTTGTTTCAGTTTAGCACGAATTTCAGAGTAACAATTAATATAATATGCATTATCTTTGTGCTTATTACTTAGCTTGCGGAAATGTTCCTTGCGACGAATATCAGCGATAATTTCAGACGTAAACCAAGGTGGAAATTGTCTTTTATGAGACTTTTTGAGTGGGACACATTCATCAAAAAAACTGTACAAAGTATCATAAAAAAATTCGCAAGCTAAGTTAACATCATTATATTGAGTAAGAGTATTCCAGTTAAACCCATCTATAAGATGATACAATTTAGTAAAATTAGCTTTTTTAAAATTGTATGAATGACCTATGTACTTAATTATACTTCTTCTCATAACACTGTCAGACATAATTTGAAAATCAAGAGCTGGATGGTGATCATATTCATCGTCAAGAATCAGGCTTGTAGCATGGGTAACTATACATTCAATATTTGAAACAATAACATCAAGAAGTCTATTATTTTTATTTAAGATTGAATTATACTGTTTGGCATTAGTGTATTCTAAAAAGGCGTTAAATATATTTACTTTGGGGGAATTAGTACCGGAAACCAAATCGGGTAGATTGAAATCACCTAGGATTACAAAGTTATTAGTAAAAAGAAATGGAAGATTCTCAAAGAAATCATATATAGAATTATAATGAGCAGTGTCAAGAGCGGGTGGAATGTATGTCACAAAAATGTATAATGGTTTATTATTATTTACAACTTTGGAACATACAATGTCTACATTACTGGGAAGAATATGAGTATAATTACTGAGATCAACGTAATGGGAAATAATAGTGTTCTTGATGAGTAAGAGGACACCACCCCCGCGTGTAACTTTGCAAGAAGTAAAGTCTCTATCAGATCTGTAGACATTATATGAGCCATCACTTAACTCGGAATCCGAAATATCATGTCTTAGCCAGGTTTCAGAAAAAGCTATTACATCATAATCCCATGATGAACAATTAGAATACAATTTATCGAGTTTCATATTGAGACTTTGTATATTTTGGTAATAACAATTTAACTTAGAAGTATTGGGAACATGGCGATTCTGCTGTAATTGCTATTGATGACCAAGAATGTTAGTTTTAAATTTTTGCAAAGTTTCAATGAAAACATGACAGTTGGGATCCCATACAGGTATGCTCAATCAATAATAAATACACATCTAGACATAAATTATTGAACAACGAAATATGAAATCTAACGCATTTATCTGCTTTTGCTTGATTGTCTATGTTTTAAGTTTAATTTTCAATAGGATTTATCTTATTTAGCTTGATTGCCAGCATCATTTGATTTATCTGACCCATATTACTAATAAGTCATACTAATCTCATTTTTACTGGAAAACGGATTTATCTGCTTTTACCTGATTGTTCCACATTTATACATTTTCGGAGTTTGGCACTTACCTTTTGGCTCACCCTGTATATTTGTTTGTATTACTGGCCCTTAAATTTAGTTGCTTTTTTTAACTCATAAAACACGCTATGTCAAAATTTAATAACCATTGATGTGTTGGTGTTTTTATTGTGATGGTAAGTCAGTAATGGAATTTCGGTGTGAAAAAGTGCTGTCGTCAGCTGTGTATTAAGTGCTGCTATTCTCTGAAATTTTCTGACTGAATTGATTTGTTACCGATAAAATCCTTTAACAATCTTGTCAGTCTTATGTATATTTTTCTTTGATGCATTGAGATGGATGTTTTTCTTTTGTGGTACCGTATATACGAGTAAGTTCTTTCAGGATTACATTGAATTAATGGAATGTTACTGAGAAATACTTTAACGCCCATGATATACAATGATTCAATATTGGAGTTTGGCACTTACCTTTTGGCTCACCCTGTATATTTGTTTGTATTACTGGCCCTTAAATTTAGTTGCTTTTTTTAACTCATAAAACACGCTATGTCAAAATTTAATAACCATTGATGTGTTGGTGTTTTTATTGTGATGGTAAGTCAGTAATGGAATTTCGGTGTGAAAAAGTGCTGTCGTCAGCTGTGTATTAAGTGCTGCTATTCTCTGAAATTTTCTGACTGAATTGATTTGTTACCGATAAAATCCTTTAACAATCTTGTCAGTCTTATGTATATTTTTCTTTGATGCATTGAGATGGATGTTTTTCTTTTGTGGTACCGTATATACGAGTAAGTTCTTTCAGGATTACATTGAATTAATGGAATGTTACTGAGAAATACTTTAACGCCCATGATATACAATGATTCAATATTGGCTCTCGTGAATAAATTTCTCAAAATAAATTGGATATCTGCTCAAATGTATTATTTATTTAACACTTTGTTCTTTATTATTTGCTTACGAGTTATCACTAAAAATAGCATGATTCTGGCTTTGCCATTCGTTGATTATTATGTACTTATGGAACAAATTCATATTGTCACTATGCATTATACAGGTGGTGGCGGTTAGGGGTGAACATAGAGATTTAACATGCTCTCCTGTTCATTTTACGGCAAAAACAGTGCAAAGTTGTACAGAATTAAAAAATGTGTGTAAAACTGTTTTCACATTTTTAATTCCTTGTACGAAGTAAAGGAAGTATTGTAATCGCGAAAAATTTCGGTTTCCAGATTTCAGCGGAAATATTCATTTTGACCATCCCTGAATTCATTTTGACTAATTTCGTCGTGACGTATGTACGTACGTATCTTGCATTACTGAAAAACGGCAGCCGTAGAAAGTTAAAATTTTGTATTTGTAGTTATGCACCTCCCTTTTTGGTCATTACATAACTTTCGGAAGTGGTACTTTACTTGAAGCCTATAATAGATTTTAATGAAAAACTATATTAAAATATAAACCAAAACTTTTCAAATTTTGTATATAAGGCTTTTATATCGATGGGACTAACATAATAGATTTTGGTTAAAATGGTCTAACCGGAAGTAGTACTGTACTTGAAGCCTATAATAGATTTTAATGAAAAACTATATTAAAATATAATCCAAAACTTTTCAAATTTGGTATAGGTATAAGACTTTTATATCAGTAGGAATAACAAAATAGATTTTGGTTAAAATGGTCTAACCGGAAGTGATACTTTACTTAAAGCTGTTATCAGTTTTTCCTAAAAAAAAAACGACGTTATTTTGATTTTAAATATAAATGCTTTAAATAAAAGTTTTAGAGAATTGAATTCTACGTCTAACACATCAAGTTTGATTAAATTTGCTCGTAGAGAATTAAAGAAAAGATATAATTAGAATTATTTATTTGTACAAGAAATGATAAATTCCATACTTATATAACAAAACGGAAATGGTGAGAGGTATTGTGCTGGCTACAACAGATTTTTATTTTTGTTAGTGTTAATTACTTTCATTAAAAGTATGAAATTGAAATATATCCTATATATTCACCAAATCTCCTATATTTTTTTGTACATTCAGTTCGCCGATATAAAAGTTTTTAAAATCTGACAACCCTAATTGTTGTTACCAGAAATATATTTACTAAGCATCAAAAAAATGTTCTTATCATAGCAAAATTATGTTCTAATAATCTGAAATAATAGACGAATACGAAAAATAATAATTGAAGTTTTTATACTTATAAGAGTAACAGCCCAAATTTTGCGAGTTTTGTGCGCTGTAACAGGGGGGAGGGAGAAGAAGATTTTGTTTTCTCTTTGTTCTCTTACCGAACGATGACACTTTTTCTTCTAACTTTATCTCACTGGTGGACACTTGCTGGATTGCCCACCACTTTACTGAGATGGAACACCCTTACGCTCTCACAATCACTAAACACTACACTTGATGATAGATGATGAACATATTTTGGATGGATGGCACACATAATATTTTTAAATTACTACTAACTTTATTAACATATATTTACATTAATACTAACTTATAATTATTGATTGCATTCTGAACACAAACTAAACTGTTACATAATTATATTGCAACCCTAATTACGCGTACTCGCGTACACGCTCCAAACTAAACCGCCGACTACATATCTGTCCTCTCTGAGTCTTTAATCTCGACTGCCTTAAAACAAAGGGTTATCTCTTCAACAGGCATATCTGAGAAGGGTGCGAGGGTGTAGCATCCATAGTTAAATAACAAGACTGCACGTTTCATAGGCAATAACTTATATGGTTAATTGTCAAAACAATAAATGTCTACGCGGTTGACATCTAGACTAAACAGAGATATGAGAGAATAATGATTATTATTTCTAAACAGAATTTTGACTTACAAAGATAACAGTTAAAAATGTAGTTATTGAAACTGTAATTTAGAAGTTTATAATAAAGTTCATAACTTGTTATTTCACCATGCTCACCTTGCTACAGCGCTGGGATAGATTATATTAAGGTGTATTTAGAAAATCTGTATGCGAAAATTGTCCAAATTTTCGGATAAAATTTTTATGTATTTTATGCTCATTTAGCCACGCGACCCCATACAATAATAACTTAGCATAATTTATTTGTTCAGGATCATGTACGTGGATGACATCCATGAGCACATGAAGGTTTACCCCTGTCTATAAATTTCAGTATGATATATATTTCAGATGTTTAAATTTGGCATGTAAAGTGGAGTTAGATATTATGAGAATTTATATCCAATTTACACCAATTAGCACCCGTGAATTTATGAATTTTTCACATTATGATCCTTGTTAACGTGTCAGAAGTTCTGATGAAATCACACCAAATAAAATTTTCAAAACATGCAAACATTTGTAGCTATTAAAAGTTACTAATGAAAGCTAATATCTATTTCATAGTAATGAAAATTATATGAATAAAAAGTTCAAATGTTCTTGCTAATTATGTGTGTTTTTATTTTGAAATCTCCGATATTCAGAAACCATCTATTTTTATACCATTTAAGTAAATATTTATGTCAGCTTTAGTATGTGTATTTAAATTCATAATTTTATATTATTTTTTCGTCTATGTTCAATAAAAAATTCACGATAAATTTGCAGAAAAGATACTTCACAAGCCGAATTTCTCGGCATTTGTTAAGCCACGATCGCTTACATTTTTTGTCATTATAATACATACAGTGTTGGTTAATTGTAAAGAGTATATATATATATATAAAGATTCACTAAAATGTTACTGATGTTGGCAATACGATTGAATTGCTACTACTAATAACTCTACCGAGACCTTGAGTTCATTTTGGTTAAATAATAAAAACCAATCTTGGAAAATAAATAATTGAAAATATTATTAACTTTTGCTATTACTAATTAAGCTTTTTTACTTATTTGGTCAGTACTATATATCCTCAAAATTTGTTACCCTTGTTTTTAAAATCCTGTATTTTGTCGTTATTTAAAATATTAGTCGTGCATTAGGTACATCTTTCGTGAATTATCCTAATTTTTTCGGTCTGAGATATATTACCGAAAATTAGAGATCATCATGTATTCGGAACTGTAAAGAGATAAAAAACAGCATATACAAGAAAATAGGAGATTAATACATTAAATATAATACAACACATTCTTCATTGTTACGCAAGACTATACCCAAGAATGCTTAATGATATTGTAGCACATCATCTGTATCTAGTCTAGAGCTGCGTTAGTAGGAAGAGACACTAGAATTTAATTTGCAAATAGTTACTAATTTAATTGCCGTACGGTACACTTTAAGGATTTAGTTCATTGTTGTCAATTTTCATGGTTACAATATACTTTCCATTATGAAACCTAAGATGCTAAGATCATTCCATTTGATTAAAATTTGTTAACTATTATATTTCAAAGGAATGTGGTAGAATACCTAACCTACCTATATGATATAAATTTTCTCATTATCGAATAACATATAATAGGATTATACACCTTCTTTCCTTAGTGAAACCGATATTTTGTCATTAAATATTATATTACTTAAATAACTTTTTACCTCCCGCTACCCTAGGTAAAGGGGTATAGGGATCGTGCTAAAAATCGAATATAGATATTTTATTGAATAAGCACGTTTTGACGTCCCCAGAATCCGATTTTAACATTTTTACAATGATGTCTGTAGGTATGTATGTGTGTGTGTGTCTGTGTGTGTGTGGATCTTGTGGACACGATTACTCAAATACTATCAATCAGAAAAATTTGAAATTTTGTATACCCATTCTATACTAATATGGAAAGTGGTCATTAGTTTTTAGTGTATATCGGATAACCGGAAGTATCATTTATACAAGCTTTTAACAGTTTTTCTTGTAAAAAATTCATTGAATATAATTTTTTAGCAACTTTTACTAATTAAAATTGAATATAATGGTACAATCTTCAATTCTACGATAATAACATTTAGTAAATAACTTTAAATAACTTTAAATACGAATATATAATATAATTTATTTTCATGTTATCACCTAGCCTATGCGCCAAACAAAAATATAATTTTAATGACAGTTTTGACATATTTAAACAAATGTCATTGACATGAAGCAATTATATTAAAATTAATAATGAAACCGTGTTAAGGAGAATATAATAGTAAAATATTTAATTAAGGTTTGTAAAAATAATATATTTTCCATCATACATAAATGTTCGATGTACAGGATGATCTGATTTAAATTTGCTAATTGCTATTTTTGCAGCACTATAAATTAATATTAATTTACAACTACACATTTACGAAATGGATAATGTACGGCGAAGAATTGACAAAGATTGCGTTTAGAGCACCTAGAATGCTGATTTTTATAAGAATGTGTATGTGTGACAATTTTTCCTTAAAGCCTATTAAAATATGATCCAAAACTTCTCAAAATTGGTATTTAAAACTCATATATAATTTGAAACAACATATTAGATTTTAACCATATATGATAAATCGGATGTAGTACTTAATTTGGAGCTCTAACAGATTTTTGAGGAAAAACAATAAAACAATCCAAAATTTCGTATTAAAGACTTTTCTATTTATTGGACAACAAATTAGATTTTATTTACAAACGATTAACCGGAAATGATACTTTACTTAAAGCTCACTTCTATTTTAAACATGGAATTGGCGGGAGGTCATGTGTTGGCCAGATCAGATTTTTTTATTTTTTGTATTACAAAAGCAATTTGCTAATTTTTGTAAAAAAAAGTAAAATAAAACAGTTTTCATACTTTTAACAACCAATAAATTTTTTTTTTAATATTGTGTTTCGGATTATTTTGATAGATTACCTACCTGATTTATCTAGCTACATATAACGTTATTTTGAGAAACATTTTAATATAAGATATAGATATTATTACTTGCTTTAACTAAAGATTAGATAATATAATGGCAAAATTGTATTTATCAGATGCCGTAAATATTTCATAAATCTGAAAACTTTTTGGTAAACGACGCAAAGCTGGATTCTCTTTCATGTCTGTCATTATTATAATCGTCAAAACTTTGACGATATTTGCTCTTACCAAGATTACTGCAATTGACACACCTTATCTTACTTTCAAATATTCAAGTGCTTAAGCTGAGGGTACAGTTAAAATATACAGTTATTATGAGTTTAATTATAAGAAGGATCATTTTAGATATAAGGTTTATTTTTAAAATTAAACTTCATTTCTACCCAAAATAGCTACTCGTATAATTTTGCTTTTAGAATAAACACTAAATAGACTAATTTGGAGCGAAGTTGCACTATTCTCGCCATATTTTCGTCTGTCTAAGTCATTACCTTATTGTATTGACCTATTAATGAAATTAATGCTACATACATGCTGTTAAAAAATAAGTGTCTGAAATTATGAGGGCATATAGTACTTACAAAATGAGTAAAAAAAAGTTTAATCCACATGGGTCCGATCTTCAACTGTTTTCGAGAAAGAAGCCATTTTGTATTAGAATCGAAGAAAAATAGACTAAGATAGTGGTCGAACAAAATTTTGTCTATGCCAGTAAATAGACTATAAAAAAACAATAACATATTACATGAAACATTTTTTTCACTTTCTAATAGTTACGAAGTTATTTGAAAACTAAATATTGGCCAAGGGCGCCACAACTTTTGTCTTAGTACAATTATTCGATTTTTTGTGAAAAACAGAAACACATCTAAGATGACCTCTGAAATGTAAACAAAATGTCTCATTTAATCAAAGTCGTAACTCTTACAGTTTTCATTGCCTTTTATCTCAGGAACTATTGAAGATCGGACCCATGTTAATTAAACTTTTTTACTCATTTTGGTCAGTACTATATGCTTATTTTTTTAACTCCCTGTATAAGCGATTTTATTACAAAAGTGCACAGGTAATACGGACCATTATCCGTTTTGTGTATAGTGATAGTCCTATTCTTTTTTATTGATAGAAGTCTTTTAACTAGTATTGTTACTAAAATGGCAACGGCATCTACTTATGAAAACGTACAAGGCGAAGAGCATTCACACTGATCTATTCTAAATTAGTTTAATTTGTTTCTCTGACGATATATAACTGTTAAATTATTTCCCACTTAGTTATTTGTTCAAGGTCATCGTAGTATATGGCTATTTTATCAACCCTGTTTTGTCCCAAGCAATTTTAATAGGCTAACATCTGCTGCAGATTAATGTCTATGTTATTCTGCAAGGTTCCCGCAAATTACGATAAAGGCATTATAAATAGAGACCATGGCCCATAACATTGCAGCTATTATGAGCTGGAGAATTCTCCTGAACTAAATTTATTGAATTGGCCCTTGAGTATCTATTTTATACAGAGATAGATATGAAAGGTGACTATTTTGTACTATTTCCTAAATCGTATCACTATAAATATGACATAAAATAAAAGCAAATCACAAAAAGGAGTACAACGCATGGATCAACGCAAGATATAAAAACAACTCTAGAAGCTTTCTGACTTTTTACAACACGTCTTGATTGGTTATTAAGAGATGGTGGGAGTAAAAATAATCTAAACTTCTTATTTTTAGGATTTATTGATCTTTTTTGACTTCATTGAAAGTTCTCTCAATTTTAAAGAAATAAAGAATTCTACTCAATGAAAATGGTCAATTAGTAAAAATTAAATGGTGGGTGTTGTGCTGGCTACATCAGATTTTTAATTTTGTTATCAATTAGATTGACCTTAGACTCTAGAATATTATAATCGCAGTTAGAGAGAATAGTTAGGGATCGAATTTGAATTGTCAGATTTATCATCCTTAATCACTCAGCCAGCATCCTCAATTCGGCAATTTATATGTAAATGCATAGTTCGGTAGTAGAAATT
Source organism: Ophonus ardosiacus (assembly GCA_943142095.1). Lineage (NCBI taxonomy): Eukaryota > Metazoa > Arthropoda > Insecta > Coleoptera > Carabidae > Ophonus > Ophonus ardosiacus. The sequence continues at coordinate 40,820,168 of OW964833.1, read as the reverse complement.
CGTGTCATAGAAGAGCTAATTCACTTACCCATTCATTACGATTGAATATAAAGATTGAAGGTAAGAAAGACAAGATAATATGCTTGAACATAAAGGTGATAGACTAACAGGCCTATTCTACTAAAAAAATGTATAACGATGTCGTTACTGAACGACTGTCGCTAAGCATTTGGTTAAACGACTTTAATAACGACAAATGCCAAGAACCTATTCTACTAATCATATCTTTATAAATTATCGTTATCAGGATTATAACGATAATATCTAACTTCATGTATATTTTGACAGAATAAATTTTTATGTTTTTCAATTTAAATTTGACATATCGATTCATTGTTTGTTTATTTAATTGAATTTGACAATGGATATAAAGAAAAGGACTCCGAGGACAACTAAAAGACAGTATGAAATATATGTTGAAGAACTGGAAAATAACAGTTCATTAAGAATTAATAAATTATCCACTGAAGAATTGGAAGAAATATGTAGAAGACTTACAAGTCATTTAAATTCTGTGGGACCAGGTAAAAGGATCTGATGTATCACGCAGTGTACGATTATATACTCTGACATCCCTATACAAATATATAATTTTTAAATACATAGATAGTGCATCTATATTCTATATTATATTATATATCAATATATTAAATAATATTATCTAACTAAGGGTAGAAAAAAGATTCGTTGCAGAATGTATTTGAAAATTATTTATTTATTATTTACATTTTGCATCGAAAAAACCTTCGATTTTTCTTTTTTCTACCCTTATCAACATGCAAAACAGCCTGGAGTCCTTCGTCCACTAAATATTATCTAAATCCAAATTTTTAAATATATTTCTGAAATATAAATAAAATGTCTAATACTAAAAAGTATAATATATATTAGTGTACAGAAGTGAATAAATAATCATCTTTGCAGAATCTCTTTCTCAGCTACAATTAACAAAATATCTTTTTCAGCCATTTTTACTTTTGTTCTCAAAATATGTCTAACTTTACGACTTCAACGATGCATGTGAACTTGCCGTTATTAAACGATGTGAAATAACGATTTATAACGATTCGTAACGATAAATAAATTAACTGAATAGGGTTTTGGCAAAAATCGTTATCATAACGACTAATCGCCTAGTAACGAGTCATAACGGTACATATTTTTTTAGTAGAATAGGCCTGTAAATCAGATAACTATAGTATTAAGTACATGAAGCACAAATAATTTCTACTGCAAACTCACTACACACGACGAAGGGTTACCAACTATATGCATAATTTTTCATTTTAAAATGCCATTATTGGGATCTCAGAAATGATAAAAACTATGATTTTGCATAAATAGGGCGTCATTGCGATGCCATCTCGAAGATGGCTACTAGATAATGGCGGAAAATTGGTTTTGGTTGATTTTAAACTATTAGTAATTAATAAAAATATTCCCTATAAAATGTTAAGTACGTAGTTACATATTTTTATTGGTTAATTTCTATGACAAAACACAAATATATCAATTTTAAATGTAATCCATATTTGATTTCCCATATGACATGATAGCATAAACATGCATCTAAATAAACAGTATGTATCATCCTCATACTAAGTTTACTAATTTTCGTGCAACTAGTACAGATACAGAGTTATTAACAAAAATATGTCTGTTGAGGTACACCTTCAAAGGTGTGTAACTCTGTATCAAAACGTACCTTAATATAGCATTTCTTATTCAAAATGACAAATGACTCCCTCAATATATAGTTTAATTTTGGCACACCCGTTATAAATCACCCTCTATATTTTGTTTGTTGATAATAAAATGAAAAAACTGAAAGAATCCTTCAATATTTTCCCAGTCTAACTAGATTTATATCGAATTTACCTACGAAAAGAAATATAGAATACAGAATGAAAGTGTAATGATGTATTTTACATTTAATACCAATCGTCTCATGTTTTTCAATATCGTAAACCGAGAGCTGACTAAAGCAGTTTTTGAAATCATTTACAGGAGCCGAAGTTCTAGTTTATTTTGCAATAAAAAAGCATCCGTATTCAAAGCTATTTGAGGGAAGTTTTTAAAGAACTATTTTGCGTCAACAAAGTTTAGAACTACATACAGCATAAAGGAGGTTAATTTGATGTTTATGCAAAAAAAAAACAAATAGCACGTTAAGCTGTGTCATGATACCTACCATTCAATTTTAGATAAAGTTCAAAATATTTAAAAAAGGAACATAGATATGTACTCATCATGTATGACATTGAAAAATGGAAGTGTTAATACAAATGAATACGAACAATAAAAGAACACAACAAAACTTCAAGCGAATAGAAATAAACAACCAAAACAACCTAACCTTTTAAAGGTCAGGTTGATAGTTACACACACACAGATCACCAACATTCAAATTGCCGCCAAACACTGATTGGCCACAGAACAAGGACCATGTGCCTAAGATAATTTTTTTTTTTTTTTTTCATTTTAGTTCATTTTAATAAAATCTTGTTTTAAAAGAAATGTTTTTCTATTTCGGTGTTCTTATGAGTCTATAAATGTACTGTTAACATGTCATTGAGAAGAAATATAAGTGCACTATTTAATACAATTAGGGATGCATTCGGGTCTAGTCGGACCGGGCTTTGAGATTTGGCTCGACTCGGTCCGAAAATTCAAATTTCCGGCCCGATTTGCATATCGTCTCGACAAAAAATTTGCCGGTGCGGCTCGAAAATTGACTCGAAATCGGGCCGGGCCGGGCCAAAGCTCGAAATTAAGAACATCTGACATTCCTAATTTTGTTCTTGGCATGATGAGGCGAAATATTGAACTTTTTTCGTGTCAAACTTAAAAAACCTCTACTTCCTTAGATCGTACAACATTGGTTTACATAATATAATGTAAGATAAGGTTAAGTAAAATTCTGATGGTTTTATGAAATAAAGGTTAACTTGTTTTCATAAAAAAGTTTTATTATTGGCAATCGATTTCGTTGCAACGGACATCATCAGGCCACAGCTGTAATAAGTACAATATATATACAAATTGAAAAAACATATAATTTTTTTTTATAAATGAAATGTAGAGTGTTATACAAAATTATATTTAAAAGGTTAAGATGAATTTTGAAAAATTACATGTTTTAGTTTGTTTTACAAATATATTTGTATATAAATGTATGATTATTAATAGTAATGAATAATAAAATGTTAGAAATTAGAAGACAGGTTTGTGAGATGATTAAAATGGATTTCAAAAAAGTTTTTGTATTTTTGTAAGGGTTTATTTTTTCTAACTTTATGTTTCTGCTCAAAAATAAGACAAGAAATTATTATGGTAGGAACAAAAATCACTTTTATTTAAGTATATCAATAGTAACAGTAACATCACAATAGTATTATTATGTTTCAGTGAATAACCTTGAATTCTTTACGGAAAATAACTTAAAATTGTTTTCTTTATTTATTAAGATGTTAAGAATGTTGTATTTAAATCACTTTAATTCTTCTAAATCCATCCATTTTCATTAAAATATTAAGGAAACTGTGTATTTGATTTAACTAAGTTTTTTCGGGCCGGCCCGCAAAGTTCTATTTTTCGGGCCGGGCCAAAATCGAAAGCCCGACTCGTCTTAAGTTTTGCAAATGACTGGCCCGATTCGGCCCGAAAAAAAAATATATATCTTCAGCCCGGCTCGATGATTGACTCGAAATCGAGCCGGGCTTCGGGCCGGGTCGGGCCAAAGCTCGAGATCGAATGCATCCCTAGATACAATGTATTAAATACAATCAGATAAAATTCACAACACACAATACACAAACTTTCAAAATATGAAATATCAGTTGTTAACGGGAACCAACATAACTATTTTTTAATAATCTCATTGTAAAATTACCTCAGTAGAAAAAATAGTATAAAAAACATGTTTCATAAAATTTGATAATAATGTACTATTATTTATTTATTTTATTCTTTTTTAATCTTTAAAAAATGTGTAATTTTTTACACAATTTTATTAAACATTGAAAATTAATAACCTTTATAATTCTGGCGCTTAATCATTATTGCCATTTCGTGACTAAATATACAAATGTCTACTTCATTCGTTTTTCCAAATTTTTGAAAGTGGAAATCAATTTACTAACTGCTGTTGTAAGCAGCGTAAAAGTTATTTAATTGATTTTTTTAACTAACTTTTCATGAAAGTATTATATTACCGTCGGAATTACGTAAGTGTGCAAAGTTTCATGTCAATCGGATATCATTTATGAATTGTTTCGCGAAAATATTATGTATTGTCATTAAAACAAAGGTGAGTAACACAACAGAGTCGACAATCGGTTCTTATTAGAGCCTTGTTTGACAATCATCACTGTGAATGTTGAAGGCTTGAATGCATTGAGACATTTTATGTCTACTTTGTATTGACACTACAATTTGAATTATACGTATAATATTCTGTATGGATTAGAATCAAATAAATAATCAGAACTACGTATGTATGCAAAATTTAAAATCGGTCCGATATGTAGAAATGAGCCAACTAACGTACAAAGTGAAGCTAAATAAAAGCTTCGTACCTAATAATATTGCTCTACATGGCGAGCAAAGTGAGATAAATTCCGATTTCACATTTTGGAACTCCATGTCCCAGATTTCCAAATTCATTGTTCCCTCTATATCAAATAAAGTTTTTATTAATATAGTTTAAATACTGACGTGTGCAAACTTCATGTATCCTATCTAGTTTAAAATTCATACCTTCCTTTGTTTAGTTTAAAGATTCATTAATTTTATTAGTCATAAAAATTTTATACCCTTGTGCTACGTTTGCTAGTAAATCCTTATTGTTTTCCTTTGGATATTTTAAATAAAAAATTTGAAAGTAATGTGTAAAATATTTATTTAGAAAATTTAGTAAAAGTTTTTCTACAATGTTAAATTTAGTGATTACCTTCTTTATGTCTACTAATAATTGTTTTTGAAATAAAGGTACCTTGTCAATAATAATAAAATGTAAAATAGCGTAACACTTTTAAATGGCATAAAAAAATATGTTGCAAATTATGTTATCACCAAAAATTCAGAAACAGAAATAATAAAAAATGGTAAACAAGCTTAATTATTTTATTTATATTACTTTTACGTATTTATTTTACAGTTTAACTTCGCATTATTATAATGTGAACATTATAATTTAATATTTATTTATACAATATTTAGTTTGTTTCTATTTTTCCTTTATTATCTCAGGGATATGCACAATTATTTAAAATATTCATGTATTTTGACAATAATATTTTCAAATATTTACTGTTATTGTGAATTATTTATAATTATAAATATTCTCTATGACAATTTAACATGTAAATCAGTGAAACGATAATTGTTAATTTTGTTTACTGATTAATCAAGAGATTCTATTATCCAAAATATTTACCACAATTTTTTTTTTTTGTGTCTGTACTTTAAAAGCAGAATATACAGGGTTGATCAGAAACGACGATTTTTTAAAACGTCACAAAATTTATACTTTTTGCTTTAGAAAAAATTTATTGACATATTTGAGTTCATAATAACATTTGAGAGGTGTGGAAAATAACATCTTGCACATGGTGTCCGTTATTATTGCGTTCTGTGAAGTTTACAAATGTGTTAAAATAAGATATTGCAGTAATTGCATACATTTCATTTGTTGAACTGTTTACTTACATCTTAATACGTAGATATTACCTTTTCTCGCCTAAACCACTGAACAGATTTTGATGAAAATTGGTGTAGTATAGAGATAGATGAAACATTGAAGAAAGAAATAGGCTACTGAAAATAATTATTCTACGCAGACGAAGTCGCGGGTACCAGCTAGTTATATATAACATGCTACAGCTACTAATATCACGAACAAATTTCTAATGATTTATTATTTCAGGTAACATGGCTACATCACAAAGAAGATTCCATTCATTTGTTGACAGTGGGTAGAAACGTTTACAGTTCGGACGAGCGTATAACATTGAGCTTTCGATACCCAAATAATTGGCGACTGGTGATTGTGTACGTGTCTCGACATGACGAAGGATTATATGAATGCCAAGTAGCCACCCATCCACCCAAAGTCAAACGACTATTTCTCAAAGTACTTGGTATGTACAATTTTTCTTTCTTCATGTAAGTGAATAATGAATTTACTGAATATAATATAGTTGATTATTTATTGTTTTTTATATGTGCATGCAAAATGTATTGTCTTTCATATTTAATACTTTTGCTATCTTTATATAACTTATCAAGAAAAAAAAACTTTTATACGGCTTAAAAATAAAATACCTAAATAAATAAAATAAATACAGTGAAAGTTCCCTTTGCGGACAGCTCCCACAAGCGGACATCTCTCCTAACAGGACAGTTTTTCTGGAACCATATTTTTGGGTATCAATTCCTATATAAAACACGCTCTCATAAGCGCACTCTCTACCGGACGGACACGGACAACACAGTTATTCCCGACAGACCCGAAACGCTCTCATGAGCGGACGCGAAACTCCGAAACCGGACATAAAAAACCTCCTCAGTATTTCCTCTCAAGGTAACATTAACACAGGGGGTTCCCCGTTCCCTATTATACAGAAATGCAGTGTTTACGTGTCTCCGAGATTCATAGTTTGAAACTTGTGTGACAATGATATCCAGGAAAACGTTTTTTACATTAAGGTGAAAGGTATGTCTATTATAGCATTTTTATTGACCTTGAAAGTCGTTGAAAACCTAAAAAAGTTTTCAAAAGAAGATTTTATTGTGTTTGAACATCTAAAAATATTGAGTCGCATTATTAACATTATTTTTTACAAGAAAAATGTAGAAAATTGAAGCAGTTAAAAATAAAAAATCTTTTTTCGATATGTTCAAATACGTTGTTTTGTTTTGTGTTCAATCTTTCAAAATTCCTAGTAAATTTGTACTTTATTTATTATTTTTTTTATGTCTTTAAATAGAGCTTTCTTGTAAGCGGACACCTCCCATAAGGGGACATAAAAGTTGGAACCATCGGTGTCCGCTTATGAGAGCTTTCACTGTATATCATCACGGCATATTACCCATTACTGGGTGTGCCAGTATCTACAACACATGTAGACATCGGTAATGATGACGATATATTTTACCGTGTGGGCGTTTACTAGGCGTCACCTCACGGGCACTCATAGCTGGTGTGGAGAGTGCACCACATGGGTCACTTTTGTACCATTTAAAATTGGAAATATTTATACCTAAATGAACTCTGTAAAAACTTGAAAACTTGAATATAAGTAATTGAGCTAGGAAAACTTCAAACATAAATTCAATTAAAAAAGGCATTGAAAATGCATAAAACTTTTTGTATTACTATTTTCTAAACGATATTCTATCTCTATTACAAAATACATTTTTTTAATGTCGACATTTTAAATTAAAATACTTTCTAATTACGTTAAATATATATATATATATATATATATATATATATATATATATATATATATATATATATATATATATAATATCATTTTTCTCGAATAATTGTTATACAATAGTATATAACATTTATATCGTTGAAATCAGAAAACCTTTTCTATATAATGGATTAAAAAATTTTATAGGGCACCATTTATAAAATATATAATTTTGTTTAACAGTTTGAACACCATTGGTTGAATTTCCTGTTTGTTATTACTGATAAATTTTTCTTTTAAGTCATTTGTTCCCCAAAAAAGCACTGGTTGTTTTAAAGGAAACACCGTGTATATGTTACAAAATAGGGGCTATAAGCATATAATACTGAATATAACCAATATTATTTCTATTATTGAAAATTACCAATTAAACGAAACACCATTAAGTATATTAAACTTAATACGAAAATACTTATTAAACTTAAAACCGAGTTTCACAATTTTAACTTTTTTAATTAACATACTTATAATCTTTTAATATGGTACAAAACATTTTTCAAATCATCTTCACTTGGAAAACAACTTTATTATTAATTAACAAATTAATGGTATTTAAATAAGATTGATAAAGTTATTTACTTCATAAGACATTTTTCATTCTTAATATATACATAATATAAAATCTATACTGCCACAGTTATATTGTTGTTAAAAAAAGAAATTTAAAAATTATATTCGGTTGCACCAATATTTTAATATTCCAACACTCAGTCGGCCTTACCAACATGAATAATTTACAGCAAAAAATACAATGGTAGTTCTGTAATGTGTATGTAAAATGAATGAAATACAAAAATCGTTTACTTTACACTTCGGAATATAAAATAGTTATTTATGCAACAAGTGTGGAAAGTAATACTTTTTTGGTCGATGCAAATGTAAGAATTAGCACGAGATAAAAAAAAAATACTATTTTACATACATTAGGTTAGGTTAAAACTCATTATGTCAAAAAAATATTAATGTTTTTAAGAATAAGGTTAGTACTAAATCTGTTAATAAAAATTATTACACTTACTTTATTTACAGTGTACAATAATATTTCTTAGTAAGTTTTATTATTTTCTAAATTAATTAACCATATGTGCATGTTGCCTAGCAATACCTATTTACTTTTCACTCACTAGTGCTTGAAAAGTACTTTTCACGTGCTATTGTGTGAAAACTGACACTTTACGCATATTGTAGAGAGGGCGTAAGTATATACTTTACGCACGTTTGTAATAAAAATAAAAAAATTATTGATTTTAATTTAATTTTTCTATAATTCTCAATTAAATATTGGTGCGACCGGCCATAAATCTTTTTTCATTGATAAATCACGCAGAAGAAATTATGTTTTATTCATGCTTTTTTCTGTGGATACAGATTTTATTGCATTTTACTACAATGAAAAGTAGCAATTCTTCTAACAAAAACATTTAACAATGTTTTGATATTTTTTGTAACAACAGATAAAACTTTAATGTAAATAAAATTTTATTAGTTCTGTATACACTTCTATTCTTTTGTATTAAAAAAGATAGGTAAACGTTTGAATGGCAAAAGTTTTACGATTGTACTAATAGTTTCAACAGAGTTAAATCCAAATAACATGTTTTATTGATCTGCAAATTTCATCAATCGCAGAATATGTGAAAGTCAAATGAAAATATATGAAGACGTATTTGTAAACGCAATCTGTTGTAAATTTTAAAATACAGGGTGTTAAGTTAATGAATAAGTGGTACCTGCAAGAAATTCTATTTAAAATAAACACTAAAATTGGTTTATATAGGTCTACAAGACTATGTAAATTTAATTACTTACAAATTTGGCATAAAAGTACACGTTGAAGTGGTTGAAAATTGAATACGAATATTTCGTAACATAGCATCAACTAATGTATTTTATCTATGTAATGATGTTACAAGATAATAAATAAGATCTCATACAAAGAACGCATTTTACATAGATTAAATGATGATATAGTACTTACCAGGTAATGGGAAATCTTCATACCTGATGCCTTTGTTTAAGAAAACACATTTACACAAATTTTTGTATTTCATTTTAAATGTTAGTTTGTACATTATCAATTAATACACAAAGCACAGAAATATGAATCCGAACACTTCCAAAAATCACAACAAACTAACTACCGTGCGATTTTTAATTTGTTTCATTACGAACACAGCAGCACTGATCAGAGTGTAGAATGAAATTTCTTTAAATTATTACTGTAAATAGTGCAAATAATTTATAAATTATTTAACACTACAATGGGGGATTACGGCTCAATCGAATTAAAGGTAAATAGTAAAAAAATACGAATATATCTGCTGAATAACGAATATTAATAAAAAAAATGAAATGGTATAATTGAAATATTTCGGAAATAAAGGGTTTTTTGTTATAACGCTTCGACACTAATATGAAAATATTTTAATTGGCGACCGAGAAACCGCCTATACATGCATTACAAATAGCGTGTTAGGAGGTGGGATTGCTACCAATGGAAGTTAAGAAATTCAAATTCGAAAGGAGGGGCTAACATTCCTGTACTACAGTTTCCAAACAGTTTTTATTTTAACCTAAATTTCTTGCATTAAACTTAATAATTTAAATACACCTGTAATTATAAAGTATGTAGACTTATACAGTGTTATAATATTCATTTATTTTTATGTAAATATAACTTAAAATAGCATATATTTCAAGAACATTTAGGTCCATGATGAAAACAGTTTGATATAAAAACACATAAATGTGACGTCACGTCAATCTTTTCAAAATTCGGGAGACCATAACTCGCTTATTATTAGGAATTTTTTCACCGGATTTTCATCAATAGTCTTAGTTTTCCTAATATTTTCAGATGAAATTATAAAATAAAAATGTCGTAATCCCCCATTTTTACTACATTTTATTATGTACAATTAGCGAATTTTATAAAATTTAGTGATAGGTTTTATACTAATATATTTCAGCACTTATCAAATCGGTTTTTACACAGCTAAATTTATTAGAGTGTATAGGAGGGTACGTAGGGCAGTAAAAAACATGTTTTAATAAGAAACTCATATCCGAACACCCACGATTAATAATCGTATTATAAATATGTGAATCAAATATTATCTAACCATCAATAAACTTGTATAAAGTATCAATCGCAGTACACAGTTCGCTGCGGTCGGCGATTAATATGAAATAACCAATGGTTTATTTCCGGTACTCGTTACTGTATTTGTATAGTGTAATCATTAAACCGTATTATCAGTACAAATGTATTTTGCATTACAAGATCGGCTTATTTTAGTGTTTGTTTACTCTAAATGCAAAACAAGCTAAAAATTTTAAATTTAAATTTTGCTTAATTCTTGATATTTGCTAAATGAAAATTCTTGTTGTCAATATACGTATATATTATGATATTATGATATTTTTTATTTTAAGCTAACTGTATGTTTCTAATTTATAATGCCTAGAGTAAGTGTCTCAAACTGTGGTCTGCGCACCCCTAAAAGAAGTTTGAAAATCGCTCAATTCTAATTTTAATCAAATGAAATAAACCAATACTGTATTTCAAGTCATAATGAAACCCGTTTGAATAGAATATGAGACCATAATCAAATTTCAATATTTGCTCATAAAATACAAAAATTATCCACTACACAGAAAAAAATCATCTACTTTGTAGTTAAATTAACTAAATAAATTCCTTATTTTTTGACCTACTAATATGTTTCATTAAAATATCGAAGTTGATTTAGTTTGTAATAACAAATTATAGTAAAATTAAATACAAAATTAGATGAAATGATTACATTTATATCATAATAAGTATTGAACTAAATATAAATAAAGAAATTAACTAAATATGAATTTAAATTTTCTCTTTACTTACCTAATTCATTCGATAAATTACCGAAAATTGTAGGACAAAAATAATGAAGCCAAAATACAGTAAAATTAAATAAAATAAGTAATTAAAGTAACCATTTGCATATTTAAATTTACGATTTTTTACAAAATATTTATTATCTATTTCAGATTAGTTAAAATGCTAAAGTAAGATTTGTAAATTATACTAAATTATTAGACATATTGCCTAATAAAATAATATCTAAATATAATTAGACAAAATTTGAATTCTTTTTTTCTCTGTGTATAGCTCCTCATTAGAATAATAAAAATTTATCATATATTGTCGAGAGAAAGGTTTGCTTCTGTGTGATTTAACAATTCAAAATAATTTTCAGTTTAACTCTATTCGAACCCGGGGCTTTATTATTTATTTTAACTTGTAATCATTTATCAAAGATTATCTAATGATAAAAAGACTAGAAGTAAGTTGAAGTACACTGCTACAAAATTTATGCCGTAGAAGAAAACTTACAAAAATATCATTTCAGCGATAATTCAAAAGCAAATAAATGACAAATACTTTTGGTTAAGACAATAGGCTATTATACAAAAGTTATTCAGGCCATTATAGCACACCGTCCGTTTAAAGGACATTGTATTGTGGCGATGAATTTTCCGCGCGACGAATTTTCGGCTACAAATTTTAATGGCAATGAATCGTACTGGCGGTAAATTGTTAGCGATGAATTGGGCGCGACAAATTCCCAGCAACGAATTATTGATAATGAGTTTCCCTGGGACGATTCGACGATTAACGACTATAATCAAATTAAAACCTTCTAGGGAAAATTTAAGTGAGATTGACAAAAATCCCATTCAAGTAATCAGTAAGTGATTTTGTAAAACTTTTTGCCCCATGTTTTTCTACAGCACTGAAGATAAAAATAACGGTAGCGCTATTCATAATTTAACAGTGTTTTCACAGAACCAACAAATTATGAGGTTCCTGTTTTTAAATGAATTTTAATAAGCATTAACAGAAATTTTATTTTTGTTTCTGTATTTAGCAAAATTTTTATTAAATCATTATAGTTTGAAGCCTTTGTAAAAGATCTAATTCAAACAGTACTCGGATATTTTTTTTTAAATGAAAATTGAATGCAAAATTTGAACTTATACAAAATGCAAACTAAAAGATAAGTGATTCATAGATGAATATAAATAACTGGAAAGGAATTTGAGGCTTTGTATCGCGCTAAATGCAAGCGTGATCATAAACATTGAATTCGTAAAGCAGTATAAATACCGAGAGTTTTTTTTAACAGTGAATATGGGCGTATGTCAATACCAAAGTAACATTTAAAATGATTGACAGCAATGTATTACCGCGTTTTTCTTTTTAACTGAACGTAGGGAGTTATCAAAGTCTTCAAACTTTCATCTTTCAAAATGATTGAGGAAAAAGTATAAATCATAACATGATATAAGCACAATATGAGTAAGACAAGTTTCCGATTTATTTGCTGCTAAGCGACCCAATCCAGCAACTATTAGAAAAATATAATAATTAGAGTGCAATCACAGGATGCGTCAATGGACAGCATTAAAACATTAAATGAGAACAAGTAAAGAAATTAATAATAAGAAACATTATACAATTAAATGAAAATGACAATACCCTGTCGATAAATATAATTTCTGAAATTGGCAGATGGCAATTTGATAATTTTGACAATTCCCTATGTTGTTTTTTTTTAAAAAAAAACACGGTTTTACATTTTCCTGTCAATCATTTTAAATGACATACGTCCTTGTTCACTGATTAACAAACTCGCGGTATTTATATATAAAAGTAACATTGCATTGTTTACGCCCACGCTTTTATTTACCGAGTCAGAAATCCTAAGAAAAAATATTATCCTTCTAATGAATTTTAATTAAGGCTCATTTAGAAAAAAAAATTCTTATTCAATTATTTTATCCTTTCTTGCCTTTGAAAGTGTGTAATCTATTTTTATAATTTTTTTTTTTTAACAATAATAGAGATGCACTCGATTTCGAGCTTTGGCCCGGCCCGGCCCGAAACCCGCCTCGATTTCGAGTCGATCATCGAGCTGGGCCGAAGATATTTTTTATCGGGCCGAATCGGGATAATCATTTTTAAAAATCAAGGCTAGTCGGACTTTTGATTTTGGCCCGGCCCGAAAAATCTTATAGTTCAATCAAATGCACAGTTTCCTTAATCTGGATGAAGTTAAAAAGGATCAAAATGATTTAATAACAACACACTTCACATATTAATAAATAAAAATGTATTATTTTACTTCAAGAATTCAAGGTTATTCATTAAAGCATAATAATTATATTGTGATGTTGCTATTATTATTGTTATTACTCGTATACTTAAATAAAAGTGATTTTTGTTCCTACCATAATGATTTCTTGTCCTACTTTTGAGCAGAAACATAGTTACATAAAAAATCTTTATGTAAATGTAAATTATATTTTTTTTATATAAGATTTGCGAAAAAGTTGTTTAAATTTTCGAATGGCTTTGGCAAACAAAGTGTTAAATACACGTAGGTCTGTAATTTTTATAACAAACTTACACTAGATGGGTCTCTTTTTCAACTACTTATGTTAACTACTGTTGAAAGTTATAAGAATGTAGAGATTTTTTTAGTTTGACAAGAAAAAAGTCAAACATTTTGCTTTGACATAAAAATCAACATTAGGAATACCGGATGCACCCAATTTCGAGCTTTGGCCCGGCCCGATTTCGAGTCAATTTTCGAGCCGGGCTAGGTAATTTTTTTGTCAAGTCGATCTTCGAGTCGGGCCGGTAATTTTCATTTTCGGGCCGAGTCGATCCAAACCTCAAAGCCCAGCCCGGTCCGGCCCGAATGCATCTCTAAACAATAACATGTACTTAATAATCTTTCTAATTTTGACTAATTGCCATCTAATGTCAGTGTCAATATGATCAAGTATTTATTTTATTCCAAATTTTGATACTGGACGCTGAAAATCATTTTACTTATTTTTGTAGTAAACAGCGTAAAAATTATTTAATTAAAAAAAATTGTTTCTAAAAACAAATTTTTCCCGTAAAAATTTAATATTGTCATGGAGACAATGTATGTATGCAAAGTTTCAACTTTCAAGACGATTAGATGTGTGCATGTGGATTAATATTGGATTACAATATTTGACCCTAACTAACTATAAAACTAAATAACTAACTAAGAAACAAATGAAGTAAATTAAAAGCTTAAAAATAGCATACATTTAAATGGAATGCTATATTAAAAATAATGGGAAAAATGCCCATTTTTTGTAATGAAAGTGTATTTGATGTTTGACAACCTAAGTTTACTTTGAAAAGGGATCATATCCTTGCCAGAAATATTTAAATTCAGTACAGTATACTGAAAAATCATTATTAAAAAATATTTTTATTCAGATTTATCTAAATAAATAAATAAATAGCATTGTTGGGTGATGTGCCAATCCGCGGATACCAGGCGTCACCTCACGGGCACTCATTGCTGGCCTGGAGAGTGCATAACAGGGCACAGGGGTCACTTTTGTGCCAATTAAAATTCGAAAATAATTATTTTAGCATCAGTCGGGATCAAATACGGGACCTCAAATTCGCGACCAGACACTCAGGCACGCGGCCATGATTAACAAGAAAAATAGAAACAATAGGAAGAAATTTCAATATAAGGGTGGATGAACATAAAAAATCATATAAAAATAAAGAGACAGACTCAACATTTGCAAATCATTTATTAGAATAAAATCATACAAGTAATTTTAATCCAAAAATTTTACATTTAGAAACCAAAGGACCAAGATTAGATTTTCTAGAAGCCGTCGAAATTGAAAAAGCCATAAAAAATAAAGAAAATATAATAAATGAACAGACAAACTTTAATCATTCACCCTTAATGAAGTTTCTAGAAACATTATAAAATTTATGTTAAAATAATTTATTTCTAGTTTTTTGTTACTAAGTTACTACAAAATATCTATACAAAAAATCAAGTTTGTAAAAAACCGTAAAAACATTTACTGACGTATATTTATATTTGTCATTATATATATATATATATATATATTTATACAATTTTTAGGTTTATATACATTGGATCTGAAGATGCTATTGTAGTAGCGAAACTAGTTATCAGTAAATAAATTTTGTGAAACTAAAAACCAAGTATTTCAATATATAATAATAAAAAATAGAAACTGTTTCTTCGTAAAACAGAGCACTTCTGTTTTTTTTCTTTTACTTTTTCAAAATGTCTATTTGAAATGAAAATTGTTATGTAAATTTAAAAGTTATATAACAATCGACGATACACCGTTATTTTTGTAAAATCAGAGTTCCTAAGAATGACTATTTTAATTTTTAATCCTGAAAGTACTTCTTGTTTAAAATGTAAATGTAAATTATAAATAGTTCAACTCTATTTACGCGAGATATGATTTTATATTTAGCGGATATGACGTAGATCTCCCTAATGACGTTTATAAATGCTAACAGCACTATCTGAAAGTTAAATATGCAAACCTGTACGGTAGACGGAGAAAGGAGAATTATGTTAAATCTGAGATTAAAATTATTAATGTCGCTGTATCTTCTTTGCAAACTGTAAAAATTATGTCAAAGGTAATTTAATTTTAGTTTCAGCAATAGCATATATTAAATAAATGCGTTTAATTTATATCTTTTATAATATAATAAAAACGCTCAATCATAATTTTTCAAATAAAATTTAATAACATGACACCAAGAAGTGAAGGAATTCTCGGGGGCGTAACGGTGAACCAATTTTTTAATATGTAACAAAAATAAATAAATAAATATATCATCACGGCATATTACCCACTGCTGGATTTGCCAATCTGCTTTATACATAGATTTCGGTAATGATGAAATATTTGTACCAGGCGTCACCTCACGAGCACTCATTTCTGGCGTGGAAAGTGCACCGCAGGGGTCACTTTTATGCTGTTTAAAATTCGAAATATTTTTGGCGTCGGTCGGGATCGAACCCGGTTTCCCAGATTCGCGACCAGACACTTAGGCACGCGGCCAGGTGACCCCATGTACCGACAGGTTAAATAGATTTTTCCCGGTAAATTATAATCTAGAACTAGAGCATAAAAGTTCATTGTAACAAATAAAGAACGTCAGAATTTATTCTGAAATTTATTGATATGACCTTTTAATACTTGTGTATGCATCGTATGCTTTTACACTAATACGCAAATTTGTGGGAACAAATGTTTTATTCGTGATTGATGCATTACGACGTTTGCATGGTAGGAGAGATGCCGGTGGTTAATTATATTAAAACCTTCACTGCTTTGAGGGTCCTTTCGTCCCTAAATATGTATATTAATTTCCACATAGCGGTCTGTATGTTTGTATGTTAACTAGAGCACTAGGGGAATTGTTTGAAGATTGGAAACTATTATATAGGTTCAGATCTTACTTATTTCAGCACCAACTTAGTACATTTAGATCTTAATTAATCGCATACAGAACATCCCAACATTTTATATTTGACATCTAGGGTTTTTACAACATATATTTTGAACAGTGTCACTTCTGATTTAACCGGAAGTAACTCATAATTGAATTATTTTAAATGGAATGCTATATTTTTTTATTTTACCATTAAATTCAGCAGAAAATTTGACCTTGACCAATATTTAATTCTCATGGTTAACCAATTTCGACGTAAAACAATTGTTTTGATTTTTTGTTTGAAAATGGCCACAACTTTATCACTCTATATCTTGGGATTGGAATCGAATTTCTATAATCAGTAAAAGATGTTCACAAAGAAAGCTTTTGTTTATACTACTAAAGATGCACTCGATTTCGAGCTTTTTTATCGGGCTAATCATTTTCAAAAATCGAGGCGAGTCGGACTTTTGATTTTGGCCCGGCCCGAAAATTCGAGCTTTTCGGACCGGCCCGAAAAATCTTATAGTTCAATCAAATGCACAATTTCCTTAATATTTTAATGCAAATGGATGAAGTTAAAAAGGATCAATATGATTTAATAACAACACACTTCACATATTAATGAATAAAAATGTATTATTTTACTTCAAGAATTCAAGGTTATTCATTAAAGCATAATAATTATATTGTGATGTTGCTATTATTATTGTTACTATTGTTATTACTCGTATACTTAAATAAAAGTGATTTTTGTTCCTACCATAATGATTTCTTGTCCTATTTTTGAGCAGAAACAAAGTTAGATAAAAATCCTTATGTAAATTAAAATTATATTTTTTTTATATAAGATTTGTGAAAAAGTTGTTTAAATTCTTTGGTAAACAAAGTGTTAAATACTCGTAGGTCTATAATTTTTATAACAAATTTACACTAGGAGGGTCTCTTTTTTAATGTTAACTAATGTTGAAAGTTATAAGAATGTAGATGTTTTTTATAAGTTTGACACGAAAAAAGTTAAACATTTCGCCTTAACATAAAAATCAACATTAGGAATGCCGGATACACCCAATTTCGAGCTTTGGCCCGGCCCGGCCCGAAGACCGGCCCGATTTCGAGTCAATTTTCGAGCCGGGCTAGTTAATTTTTTTGTCGAGTCGATCTTCGAGTCGGGCCGGTAATTTTTATTTTCGGGCCGAGTCGATCCAAACCTCAAAGCCCGGTCCGGCCCGGCCCGAATGCATCTCTATATACTACTATAAATTTATAATCGCCAATTTTTGAAAAACATAATTTCTACTTTGACGTGGATCATTCAATTTTTTTTTAAATGGAACGCCCCATTTTTGTTATTTAAATAAATTCTTCGTTAAATAAAAGGGATAGTTTAGTGAGCATGTTCTACATAATGTTGAAAAATTTTTAATAAAAATAAATGTTCTATATTTGTATTTGAAAATTAATGAGACGCAAAAGATTTTATTTAATTCGGAGATAAAGACAGTTTTCTACAGTTTCACCAAAATACGAATGTATTGTTCGATAAAAAAAAAACAGAAAAAAATGATTAGCAATTTTAACTAATACATACGTATATTGGAAGCTTGAAGATTGCATCTAGCACTATCAAATAAAAAGTTCTCTAACTTTCATATTGATCAAGTAATTCTTAAAAGTATAAAAGTTAATGCATTGTAACGAAACAATGAAACTATTTCATCTTCATTTTGGAACGCCACCTTAATGGTACTTTATTTGACGCGTCCAATCTATAACAATCCAAAGGTTTATTTTAACAAATTTTAAACTAACAATCTACATCACTGAAATCTAAGATAAATATGACACTAAAAGGATGAAATTCTTATTCTTTATATCTATTAGAATTTGCATAAAAAAGGTTCGAAATAAAAATTTCAATATTCAAAAATCAGCAATGAGGAAAAGATTTTTTATATGCTCATCGCATTTCAATATGATTGGACTACATTTTATATAAGCTGAAGTACGAAATGAGATTTGAATATCAAAATTTCTGATCCTTAATAATTGCCTTGAGAATTCCAAGAATAAAACTAAAGTGGATCAATATGATTTTATTATTATGCAGAATACTGTATCAATAATTTAAGAAAATTTTAAATAATTATAAATATATCATCACGGCATATTTTCCATTGCTGGGTGTGCCAAATTGCAGTGTACGCAGATCTCGATAATGTTGGTGACATATATGTACCGTGCAGACATTTACCAGCCGTCACCTCACAGGTACTCAATGTTGCCGTGGAGAGTGCGCTATAGTTGTCACTTTTGTGCCATTTAAATAGATTAAATATGATTTTCATCATATTCATTTTTAAAATGAATTACTGCAATTAACAAAAATTACTATTAAATGCGAATATATAATAGTTATTTATAGAACACAACCTTTATGACATGCGGTCAATTATTGACCGAATGTCAAAAACTGTTTATATGTACTTGAGCTGCATACAAGATTTTTTATAAGATTTTAAATAACATTCCTGAATGAAATTAGAAATTTAACAGCAGTTCTGAATTAAGGCTGGTTTATGTAAGCTGTAAACTTAAGAATTTACCTTAGCAATTAGCATTATGACTTTGCATTAATAATTCAAGTATAGACAAATGCGTGCTGCGGTACATGTAACTATAACCTTAACTTTAGCATTATGCCGTTACCCTAATATGACAGTTTCTAACTTTTAAGTCAAATGCTAATGCCGACCAATCAGAAGAGTATATGTTCGTGGACGACAGCTTGATTCCGGCGATATTTACGACAGTCAATTGGCATCTGTCATCATTTTGTTATTTTTGAATATTACTGTCACATTGTCTTGAATAAAAATGAGTTTCATTGAAAAAGATGTCCAACCAATACAGTTAATTGAACAATGTAGATATATTTATGATTTTACAAAAAGTGATATTACCTGCCTGCTCTTATTGGTTTGCGCTAAGAAGTACATGAACCGGACAGCGTAATGTAAAGTGTAATGCAAAGTCACAATGCTAATGCTAAGGTAAAATAGTTTACAGCTTACATAACCCAGCCTTTACCAACATGAATTTACAAAAAAAAAGGACAAATTTAATGCCACACGTGTATTGATGGTAACAGCTCTGTAATGTGTAAAGTAAATAAAATACAAAAATCATTTACTTTACACATCGAAGTATAAAAAAAAAATATGTACAAAAATGCTAGCAAAACAAAATATATAAGCCGGGTGCCCATTTTAAATCTGTTATACCGGATGGTGGTGCTTAATGCTGTCCTGTTCATATTATGATAAAAAATATACACTGAAAGTTGTACCGATTTACAAGTTGCGTACAAAACTGTTTTATTTTTTACATTTTTTATATTGTTTTTGTATTTTTTTACAATTTTAAAAAAGTATTTAAAATTTGCGTTAATTACTAGCAATAGCCATGACTTGACTTTATAAAAGACAATATTATTTTATTCATATTCTGTCAAAAAATTTAGTAAGAAGAAAATGAATAATGAGATACCATGGCTACTGCTATTAATGAACCGATATTTTGAAATTTGAAAACAGACTGGCACACCCAGAAATGGGTAATATGCCGTGATGATATATATATCTAAATATTTATATTATATTTATTTATTTATTTATATTTATGGGGTTCCGTGGTCGCGTGCCTGAGTGTCTGGTCGCGAACCTGGGGGAACCGGGTTCGATCCCGACCGACGCCAAATATTTCCAATTTTAAATGGCACAAAAGTAACCCCTGTGGTGCACTCTCGACACCAGCTATGAATGCCCGTGAGGTGACGCCTGGTAAGCGCCCACACGGTAAAATACAGGGTGTCTCAATAAGCTTGCTCACTATTGGTAACTTTTTTATTTGAAGAGATAGGAGGTTGGTTAAATGAGCAAAATTGTGCCATTTTATATTAGAAAATTGGTCATGTAGACAAAATAAAAATTGTGTCAGCGGTTCTCAAAATTTGGGACAGAATGTATATTTTTTAAATGGAACTACATACTTTTTATTATCTTATTAGAAAGACTATTTTTTTTCTCTTTCCAATAAGGTAATGTTGTTTATGTACAATTTTCTCAAATAAACGAGTTATTTACGTTTAAAGATAAAAAATACTTTTTATTAGTTTAGGTCAAGTAAACTATGGAAACAATTGTCTTTTATAAAATTATTATTTTATTAATTTATTTTACAGTAATAACAAAACAAAGAAAATATTCAAATTGAAAGCCATTATTTCTTTCGCACATTTAAACTCTTTTGGAAAGAGAGCCGACCGTTCTACGTAACTGGTGTCTAGATATAACTTTCCATATAGCAAGATCATTTCTAACTTTTCTTTACTTGTAAAGTTATTAAACATTATTAAACACAGAGAACTTTACGGGAGATATTATTAAACGTCAAACAAACAAAGAATCAATTGTTTCCATGGCTTACTTAACTAAAAAACTAATAAAATAGTTTACAAAATTTAAATTTTTAACCGTAAATAACTCGTTTATTTGAAAAAATTGTACATAAACAACATTACCTTATTGGAAAGAGAAAAATTTACTCTTTCCAATAAGATAATAAAAAATATATGTTTCCATTTAAAAAATATATATTTTGTCCCAAATTTTGAGAACCGCTGACACAATTTTTATTTTGTCTACATGACAAATTTTCTAATATAAAATGGCACAATTTTGCTCATTTAACCAACCTCGTACCTCTTCAAATAAAAAAGTTACCAATAGTGAGCAAGCTTATTGAGACACCCTGTATATCGTCATCATTACCGATGTCTACATGTGTTGTAGATACTGGCACACCCAGAAATGTTATTTATATTTTGAATTTTTTTTTTTTTTTAATATGTAAAGCAGTTTTGTATGCGAATTTTTTGCCCTAAAATTAACAGAGGAGCAGCAAAATTTCATAAAACAAAAATCCCATGTTAAATAGTTATCTTTACTACTAACCGCCACCACCCAGTATAATGTCCTATAATAATAAATTTATTATCTCAATTTTATTTGATCTATGATCCTATCTCCATATTTAATTAAACAGTGAATTATTATTACTATAAATTATTGTTTGATGCGAATATTTAAATAATTTATTGATAAACGGAAATTTTAGTAGAACAAAATATATCATAAATTTTATGTTTAAATGTTTATGATAAAACATTTTACAAAACTATATTAGTACCAAAAGATTTTATAAAAATAAAGTGAAAAATTAATGCCAAAATAGCAGTACACTACACCGTAACTCAAATTTTTTGTTTTTGTCCTTAGAATAACTTTTTTATTTTTTAAATAAACGATTGTCTATAAAATTATGGTTAATGTTTTTATACCGGAAGCAAAAGGAAATAAATTACAAGGATAAAGCATTTCATATTCTATAAAAGCAATGTCACGTGCAGGATGTGCATAGGGATATGGATGCAATTCGAAATGGTATGCATACGTCGTAATTTATTCTAAAAGTCTATTGCAGCGGTGGCTAATCTGTTTACAGAGAACCAGAATTAAATTCAACTATTTAAATCAATGATTAAATATTTTATTTAATCACTTATTGCTTATTTATTTATTTATTTACTTTTTGATGGATACTACAAAAAAAGAAATCATCATAATGATAACTGCTTTTTATTAAATATATTTTTTCACTGTGTCGCCAGCATGTCGTAGTTTATTGTACAGGTGTCTCATTTTCGATGATTATTTCTAGGATATCTCTGGAAATATTACAGATAGAGCAAAATCGTTTGCACATTTCAAGGTCATCTTTTTGTTTAATAGTCACCACGGGAATTTTTATTTTTTTGTTTCTAAGCTACAGGCAAAAACTCATTTATAGAGCTGGGCGCGGGCCGTGAGTTTTGTCGGGTCACGATGGGTCACGACGTGGCCCGCGTGAACCTGAATATATTTTAAATTTTGCGCCGTGATTGGACGTGAGCGTGAAGGACTACAAAAATACCGTGCGTGATTGATATTGAATCGGGCGTGAGTGATACGTTTTATCTTATTTTTTTATTTAAAAAAACTATTTTTAATTTTCATATTTTAGTTTATATTTTTATTAAGTATATCGAAATATGAAATATGTAATCAAGAGTTTTTTTTCTGCTTAAAAATAGATTTTCTAGAGAACTCAAATTGTATATTTCAAATAGCCCTGATTTTGTTAAATATATGTCTCAAATTACGTGACGAACGTGACCCGCCGTGCGTGTTCGTTCGTGAATGCCAAAATAAATTCGTGAGCGTGAAATTCGTGCGTGACTGGTCGTGATTACATTTTTAGTTTCGTGAGCGTGCATGATCGTGACCAAAAAGTTACCCACGCGCCCACCTCTACTCATTTATCGATTATTTCGAAAATATCTCATATATTATTTATTATGGGAGTTAGAGAAAAATTGTTTTAACAAATTTTGTACCGTTTTATGTAAAATGAAATGGCGTAATTACATTTTTTTGAAAAACTACATAATTTTCAAGATATAACACAAACTTATGATTTTTTAAATGGCAACCTATATTGAAAATAGTATCATTTTTTTGCTTATTTAATAAGCTTTTCAATGATATATAAAAAGTATACATTCTTTTGTTTTACATACGAATAAAAGATGAATTATTAATTTTTAGGAGCGAAAAAATTGAAAAGTATTAAAAAAATGGAAAAATCTATTTCTGTTCATCATTTGTTTATTTTGAATCTATATCTATTAATTATGTTCTCAAAATTATTCTTAAACAATTATTTTCGGATTAAATTTTATTAATCGACGTCACAGTTGGCTTTGACATAATTCGAAAAAATTGGTTTAATATACTTTTGAAGTAAATAAATTAAAAATATGAGTAAAACTGAAACAAATATTATTAGAAATAAACAAATAATGTGTAAAACAAAAGAATGTAAACTTGTTATAGATCATTGAAAAGCTTATAAAATAAGCAAAAAGATGAGACTATTTTCAACATACATAGGTTCCTATTTTTAAGATTTAAAATAATCTAATTATGCCATTTTATTCTACCTAAAAACCGGTACAAATTTCGTTAAAACAATTGTTCTCTAACTATCATAATAAATAAGATATGACATATTTTCGAAATGAGCGAAAAACGAGTTTTTACCTGTAGCTTAGAAACATCACAGATCGACAATTCCTGTGGTGACTATTAAACTTTTCTCAAAAAGTTGACCCTGGAATGTCACACAGAAAGTACAAATGTCATTTAAATTCGCCCCAACTTTGTAATTTAATCTATAAATTTAAAATTAATAATAAAGAAAGCTAGTTGTCCCTATTTTTTTCAAATACTCCATATTCAAGATTTTATAAATCATGAATTTTTTGTCTAAGCACATTTTGATGATACATATTAATTTCGGTCCATATCATGTATTATTTATAATTGTTTCTTAGATATCGATAACTCATTTTTTTAAATAAATATTTATGAACTCTATTTACAGTTTGTTAATATGTGTTTCATTCGAAAAACATAAAGTACCAACATTAGCACCGGTGTTTTAAATCGACATTTCTTATTTTTCTATAAATGTAGAAATTGCAGTATATAATTTTACGATATTTAATCAATGTTTGTTTGTTTTCAGTCCCTGAAGTATTCCTCGTTGACGAATTAGGCCGAGAGGTTACGGAACGATATTACAAGGAAGGCAGCACGCTGGAACTTACTTGCCTTGGCTTGCAAACGGATTACATTGATAACAATGTTCAACGAGAAGTCACTTGGAAACATGGAGATCAGACTCTTACTAAAGGAATCAGGTTAAATATTGAATTTATCTCCACTAATACTATCCAATAGGAATACCGTCGATTCAGCGTATTAAAGCTTAACTTATTAGGGAGTTATTGCAACTTCTAAGATGAAAGAAAGTAAACGTTAACCTTATGTAGAAAACACTTTATTTTAGAAATAAAGAAATTTCAATTTCAATAATTACCGCATTTAATTAGTGTATTTACGCTAACGTTAACGCTAAAAGCAACACAAACGAAGTTACATCCACAATTTTCACCGAAACATAACATCAAACGATACAGAACGTGTGACGTTAAACGCTCGCTATTCTATTGCATATAACGTGACTCCTTATTCGTTTAACGTGAACCTTATTAGTACGCATGCGCACTCGGGCTGTCACATGACTTTAACGTGCACGTTATTTTTGCGTTAAAGCTGCAATAACTCTCTAATGTTACTTATATTAACCTTAGGTTTCACGTTTAACCGTTTATGTCTGCTTACTAGAAAATACCAATGTATACTTTCTCCTTTTTTACAATAATTTTACGATATTGTTGTATAATTATCGTTATTACTATTGATGTCAATCCTACCACATTTTTTATCGAAAATTTGAAAAGATATTTAACCTTTAAGTACTCGCGTGGCGCCATATGACGCCAACGGAAGTTTAAAGTATTCTAATATATTTCTCTGGAGTTCTACCCCCAAATTATTCTTTTGTCATAGTTTTGAGATATATAAATGCCCAACTGAAAATGTCCTACAAGAATCGAATAAGTCCAAATTCTGGTAAATGCAAAATATCTACAATAACCGAACAAGTCCTGATGTTTTTATTATTATTTTTTAATATACAGGTGTCTCTTAAATAGGGGGACATGGTTTAACCACAGATTCCTGAGGCTAAAATAAGACGATTTAACTAAACTTGCTTCTACCGGAAAGTGTACCATTTAGCCAGAATTCTGCTTCAAAGTTCTTCGCAAAAAAAAAATAATTTTGCTTATAATAACAGAACGCTTAATATGATTTGGATAAAATGGTATGACACTTCATATGGTTATAAGTCATCTTTTAAGATCATACTTGTTATTATTAGTGAACCACTAGTGTATGAAACGTATGTGTCCCAACATTGATTAGACCATAGCTTTTTAATGGCCACGCAATTGTTTATGAGTTGTCAAAAAATTCCTTCGCAATATTCAGAAACTAGTAACATCTGTTTGTTCGGCCTAATAGTATTTTACTACCATTATTATAAATAACACGAATAAATATGTTAGCTTACTCCTAAACAAGTTGAGAATATTGACAACTCGTTACTGTCATTAAAAATTAATTGTTTGACATTTGGATAGACTGCTAGATTAAATTTATTTTAAAAAAATTCACGATGCAGTCACTCAGGTTTTATTTTTTTCTGTCTGAACCGTAACAGATATCACAAATTACACGGAGAGAGAAAAGTTTACTATTGAATGTATCTTTTTGAAGAAAAATAATTTCATGTTATCGGCGTGGTCATTAAAAAGTTATGGTCTAATCAATGTTGGGACACCTACGTTTCATACACTATCTTAAAAGATGACTTATAACCATATAACCTGTCATACGAAATTTCATCAAAATCGAATAAAGCGTCCGGTTATTATAAGCAAAATTAATTTTTTTTTCGAAGAACTTTGAAGCAGAATTCTGGCTAAATGGTACACTTTCCGGTAGAAGCAAGTTTGGTTAAATCGTCTTATTTTAGCCTCAGGAATCTGTGGTTAAGCCATGTCCCCCTATTTAAGAGACACCCTGTATAATAAATCCAGAATGTAATATTTTTACTTAACTTTTTGTTATAATGCTTATTATAATATGTATGTGTAAATCATAAAGTGGGACAAAGGCGTTTAACATGGGAAATCAGTGTTGTTCTTTACGCGAACGTTACCTAAGTATTTTATGAAAAATTATTTCAAATAAAAGTTATAGATATCATCTAAATCATGTGATACAATTATTCTAGCTCTTCATATAAACGTAAAAATTAATTATAAAGTTACAATTTTTATGAACTTTTAGTCTAGGCAGCCATGTATTTTTGATAGAAAAATAAACACATGCTTTGTTTTTAACTTTACCTTTTTATTAATATTAATGGAGGTAGATACAGGAAAGTAAGAATTCTTCGGACTTGCAGTGAATTAATAAAATTTATTCACGCCGACGTTTCGACTATACAATAGTCTTCTTCAGGGCTCTATAATATGACACAAAAGCGAAATAGTAACATATGAACACAAAATAAATATAAATTACAAAACCTATAAAATACAAACTTACAGAATGGTCTAGTCGAAAAAAGAAACGACATGTGGATAACGGAATCTAGATTAATTAATCTAAAATTATCCACATTAGTCCTCAACTTTGATTTTTCATAAATTTTTATACGTTACTATAGTTATTTGTATTTGCATATGTATTGTATTCATCCAAGACAAGGTTTTAATTTTTTGACGATTTTCTCTCTGTGATATGTTGTTTTTAACTATTTATTTATTTATTTATTCATATTTATTTATTTATTTTTTTAATTGTCTGTGTTGTATGTTCCGTTATCCATATGTTGTTTCTTTTTCGACTAGACCATTCTGTAAGTTTGTATTTTATAGTTTTTGTAATTTATATTTTTTTATTTTGTGTTCATATGTTACTATTTCGCTTTTGTATCATATTATAGGGCCCTGAAGAAGACTATTGTATAGTCGAAACGTCGGCGTGAA
This sequence comes from Ophonus ardosiacus, assembly GCA_943142095.1. Taxonomy (NCBI): domain Eukaryota; kingdom Metazoa; phylum Arthropoda; class Insecta; order Coleoptera; family Carabidae; genus Ophonus; species Ophonus ardosiacus. The sequence goes on along the minus strand of OW964833.1, from coordinate 40,792,729 downwards.
TAAATTTTATTAATTGACTGCAAGTCCGAAGAATTCTTACTTTCCTGTATCTACCTCCAGCCTAACACAGTCGAATATTGATTTTTCAAATTAATATTAATGTTTAATTGATCATTTAAAAATATTGAAAACTTGTATCTTGTTATTAACATTATTTGTATTTGTGTCTGTTGCAGCTCAAATTTTACTGTCAGCAGCAGTGCTGTAACATCGACATTAGTATTATCTCCGATAGAAAAACAACATTCTGGAAACTATACGTGCGCAGTAAATGGTTTGACATCTGCAACGGTTTCAATTCATGTGTTAAATGGTAGGATTTCTTGTTATCATATTTTGTTATGATTAAAAAGCTGAGCTCGTTTATTACAAGTACGATTACCAGTGCTGTAGTCGTAAAATTAGCAGAGGGTATACGCTGAAAATATATTTGTAAACATAGGGTATACTAAGGGGGGGGGGGATCTGGTAATAATTAAGAAGAAAAAAATAAGCAGGGGGGGGAGCAATAACTAAAAAAAATGGCGCCGCAGGCGAATTTTTTTTCATTCAAGGTCAAATGCCTTATAATTGAAAATTACATTTTTTCAAGGGATGTGAAGTTGCATGTTTTTTCCCTTTCATGTGTAAAAATAAATTGCCAGATCACAGAACATTTTACAAAACAGAATATATTTATCTGGATAAACTGTCTAAAATCGAAACATAACAACACAACATGCGCGCGGCTATTATACATTGTGGCTTAAAACGAAGTTAATGTCATCTTTTAAATTTTCAACTAAAATTCAAAATACAAAAACTATAAACACAAAGAAAAAAATAAAATAATTAAATACTGCCTTACGTATCAAAGTCGCAAACCTGCCTACTACGAATCGTACATTTTGCGAAAACTGAAAATATAATAAATAATATAACAAAAATCAAAATTAAAATTTCAATAATAGATGCCGACGCCAATCAAATAAAGTACATTTTATAAACATAAAGATAATTTCTAAAAAAAATGATATTAATTGTGGGATAAAATTTTCATTAGTTGGTTTAATTTTTATAATTTTTGTCTCAAATATTTAAAAGCAGAAGGTACACGCTCGGGCACCTAAAAAATCCAGAGGGTATACGGCGTATACCCGCGTATACCCTCGACTACACCCCTGACGATTACAAATTAACAAATGTTGCGAGCCAAAAAGACATTTGTATACATTTTTTGTCATTTATAACTATGATATATATTCTGTCACACTTCCTTTTTAATTCAAACTTCTGTTAAAATTAGTCGATAACAAATTTCAGATAAAAGCGAAAATTTTAATAAGGGATAAATTTCTCGACTGTTGCTGTTAACAATTACTTGAAATCTCAGTCATACAACATTATTCTTAAAGGTCTACGTTTTGGTGAAGGTATATTACGTGCCGAAATTTTGAAATTTCGAGGATTTCAAAGAAATATATTTTTAATTTGTATTACAACGCTGTATGGAAATAAATTTATTAATTTTTTTTTCATTCGTCCAGCCTTATTATAACCATAGTTTAATAAAAAAAAAAAAACGTTATACAAGGGTATGTAAATATTATATCACTGAGTTCAGAATTAAATTCTCTAACGAATGAACAAAAAATTATAACCTATATGTTCTTATTTCAAATAAAAAAGGGTTAATTTGAAAACCGCTGCTCGTAAAAATAATATATTCTTTTATTTAAATTTGTCATGTAAAATAAAAATTGTTTGCCCGTTTAATCGTCTTTGTAGCTCTTAATTCTCGAGATAGCAATGGTGTCTCATTTAAAGAGAACATCTGTAGACTAATTGAAAATAGTGATCTCGAATGTGTAAACATGCATTGAATTGCTTTATTACAAATTAAATTTTATGTGACATTTCCTTGCTCTGCTATTATTACTGCACAAGTTCGAAATTTCTATCATTTTGCTTCTTAATCAAATTAAGACATTCTTTGGATCACACAATAAACTTGTTAGTTAGAGCCTTCACAAATCAGGGGCTTTAGAAAAGAACAAATATGTAATATACCGGGTGACAGAAAAAATGACCATTCAAAATAACTTTTTATTTATAATTATTTTTTAACTTAGGCTTAGGGGCTCACAAATCATGGTATTTGGCATGATGGTCGCGCTTGCGGTTTAACCGGAAGTGACAGTAACTTTCATATTTCAAATAGGATACCCTATATATTTTTATATATTTGAATTCTACGCAAAATTACGAATTCAACAATATGCTTGAAGTGCATTTTTGTTGAAGAATTAAATTACACAAACGTATTTAAAATAAAATTCAAAAAAAAAAATTGAGCCATGAATCTTATTCTGAATCATTCTAGCGTGACCCTAATATTAATAGGTAAATCATTCAATACGTAGTTATTAATATAATGTTTTTGTTGCAGAATCGCCCGCTGCAGTCGTTGGAAGCAGTGCCGAAGTGCAAAAGACGAATATATTTTCAGTATTAATATTGTGCATACTGTGTATTGTTTATAGATAATTGGAAGGAACAAATATTCTATAGTACTATTCTCCAAAAACTCTAATACATGAAGAATCAGTTGAAAGAAATATTTCATTTTCCCCAAGTATATAAATTTACATAAATACTTCCAATATACGGAAAACATTTGCTGACATTTGTAGCTAGCAGTTATTCTTCTATTACTGCTACGGATGTGAACACAGTGTTAAATATTGTACGTACGTCTGTTTACAAATTTAGATGTATTTAAAACTGCAGTAATTCACATGGTTCAATTTGAAATGAATTCAAATTATAATAATGCAGAGCAAAATATACAGGTTTTTTATGAAAAATTAAGTTTGTGTATAAATAAAGTAAATAATGTTCATAAATATTGTTTTATTTCAATATTCAATACCTTCGCGTTTATAAGTTGTAGGGGATACTAAAGTTTTCCAGAAAATAACTTTTTCCGACGACCACTACGAAAAGTACATAATTTCACACGCTAAACTATTACTGAAAGTTGGTTATTGCACATCACCAGCAAAGCTGTGTGATATGAAATCTTATTAGCCAATCAGATGCGTCCGCAACTATGTGATATGATTTTAGGTGCATTCTTTTTACACACAATCTCAGTTCATCTCAGCTCACCTCAGTTGTCTCAGTAATTTTGACAGTTCTATTTGTCCCAACTGAGCTGAGATGAAGTGAGGCGGATTCCTCCCCCCTTGCTGATACTGAGCTATCTAGCGGGGTGATGCTTGTTGAGTGTCTCACCTCAGTTGAGGAGTGGGGGCCTTTTTTAAATGTTATTTTTTATTTAAAAATGAATATTTAAGAAAGTGTTAATGTTGATGATTTAATATTGATAAGTGAATTTATATTTCTTTGATTCTAAATTTAATAAATAAATTGAATTGTTTTATGATGTTATTTGCAATGAAAATTCGTACGATGTAGATTTATTCTTTGACATTTCATTGTCTTAGCGGGTCCACCTTGTCAGATATTTAAAATAAATTCGAGAACAAAATGAAAATGTCAGCATACTAATAAATAAAACATATGATAAACAGAGAAAGATAATAGGTATTCAATTCTTTCTCTAAATTGTGTTCTATTTGTTAAGCAACTATCTCAGCTCACCTCACCTCAATCCCATTTTGAGAACAAGTGAGGTGAGATATTGGTAAAAAGAATGCAGCTTTTATCACACGCTGCAATAACTGAGTGTACTAACCTAAAAATTTGACAGTTGCAAATAATTTGCTGAATTTACACGGATTAAGAAGGCTGGACCCTGATTTATCAGATTTTAACATAATTTTTGGTGAATTCTGATAGCAATGATGTCAACATAATCTGTTTTAATATTTTTATGTAAATTTTAGTTTTTTTTTTTTGTGGTCGTCGGAAAAATATCGTGTACAACACGTGCTGAAAGGGTATTTCACACTCATGTGATTAAACCAATCGCCTTCGGCTCGTGGCTCAAACTTCAGATTCGTGTGAAATATCCAACTTTCAGCACTAGTTATGCAATATACTATTTAATGACGAAATAGGTAAAACTCTAAAATATTAAATTTCATGAGCAAGAGGTCATATGATCTACTCTCGTACATAGACTGTATGTATATTAATGGTTGCAACGAAAACAGTTACATAAATAAACTTAAAATGTTATTTATATATATATATAAATATATACCAAGGGGGACATCCGACTAGAGAAGAAAATATTTTGTTTTATTCCATGTTTCTATAAGATTGTCTTATAGTATTTTATTGTATCTTTAATAACATAGAAGTTATTTGCAGTAGCTCGTTTAGCTGTTACGCCCTGTATATCACACATTCCTAAAATTACGAAATGTAGACATTGGTCACCAGAGATTAATTTGAACTCATAACCGCTATTTCATAAAAAAAAAATCCATTTATACAGGTGATTCAGAACTTATGTTGCAAACTTTAACAGCTTATTCCTGAGGTTATTTTAAGCAAAAAATGTTATATGAACATAGGTCCTATCTCTTCTACTTACCAAAACACAAGAGGTTAAAGTTTTATAAAAAAAAAAGCTCAAAATTTTCAAACAGCAGATAAGGTAGGAAAAACTCAATTATTATTTTTCATAGGAAAAATGATCATTGAATTTTATGCATTTGATGAGATAAAAAGAAAAATAATCGGTAGAATGAACTTATCTGATAATAAAAGAATAAACTCCGGTAATATTTTTTGAAACATCATTTTATAAGCATTTTTATTATACAGGTATCCTATAAACATTCATTCATATATTATTAAGAATATAGGTATTCTATGGTTAAAACTAAATAAAATATTTATTATAATAAAATGCAAATTAATTAACATCAAACTTAAATAGTTATCTACATGTATTGTTTACTGTTTACAGTGACTAGGTTCGGTAGCAATACATGCTTCAGCACACCATAGATATTGCCGTACTCGTTGAGGTTCAATAATATAAAAAGTGCTCCATATAATGTCAAATAAATTTGTATTCCACTCGTAAAATTCGTTGTCTCTACAACGAAATCTATAGTTTTCAAATAGCCACATAGATAAAAATTAATAGGATTAATATACAGGTGTAACAGAAGTAAGTATATAAAATTTAACCAGTGACAAAACTCGTTGAGAGCAATTTTTAGTAACTTTTCTCGAAATCTCCATTTTTGCATTTTTATTGCTCATGTAGTGATAGCCATGGAGTTTAAACAAAATTATAAAGAAATGCATATCGTTTGAATTGTCAAAATTTCTATCTTGCAGCTTACAAAATAAAAATAAAAATATAATCTGCGCAGTGATTTAGATGTAGATTTAAAAAAGGAAATGTTTTCAGTGATTTAGGCATAAAATGTAATTATTTGTAATTTTTGTCAGGAAATCGAATATTTGACAATTCAACGATACGCATTTCTTTGTAATTTTGTTTAAATTCCAGCCATGAATTCCAAGGCAGGTAATGAAATTTGTGACAAAAATTTGAAGATATTAAGTAGAATATTTAGGTCTGCAAAAAAAGTTACGTACTAAGAAATATTGTTAATCTCAAACGAGTTAAATTTAATGTAGGTACTTATTTCTGTTACAACCTGTATAATGAAAAAGGGATGTACAATTTTAAACCTTTTCTATTAATTTAAAGAAATCAAAAACAATTATTGTGGATGAATAAATAAATGTTATTTTATAAAATCAAAATATTAATTATAACACATTTATCAAACAGTTAATTCAGCCATATCGTACCTGTATTTAAAAAAAATCGCAAGGTTAAAACAGAAAGTAATTATTTAATTATTAATATATTATATTTGAACGCTATTAATGTTAACTTTAATAAATAGAACAATAATTAATTCAGTAAATTTACTAATTATTAATTTGAAAATTAAATTAATTTAAATAGTCCTTAAAAGTAAAATAATGTAATATTTAATACAACTTACTAAAATATTGATGATTTTTGTGGATAATTGTTTTAAAAAAATTGTGTAAGTAGAACGTGTAATACAAGATCAATTCAAATATTGTACAAAGTATATGTATATAAATATTGTACACATTCTATATAAATATTGAAATTGAATAATTATTACTAATTTATAAGTTAAACACGCAGATGTATGATGAGAAAGAATGCCAACAGCATATGATTAAATTATAAATCTATAAATATAATACATTCATTTGTACCGCGGTACTCTCATATTATCTATATTACTTTAATAAATTTTGAGCATATTGGACTAAAATGAATAACTAAAACCATGGTCGAACAGTATAGAATAAACTAGTATTATATTGTTAAATAAAAAAAAAAACTATATAAATACATGAATATTTTGGCAGAATTCAACAATGACTGAAAATCGTTAAATTACAGGATGTTTCAAAATAGACAGTTTAAACAGTTAATATTAAATGCTTTTAATAAATTATTACTTACAACTACAATGTCAGTCCTAAAATAAGTAAATTTAGTAAATCTGTCAAATTTTACTTTTGATATTTAATTTTACCTACGTATTGAGAAACATCGTGTATGTGTATAGAATAATGATGAAATCACAAATAATAAATTAATTTACAAATATAGGAGACTAATTGATATAGAGGCAACTATAAGTTAAAAAGAGGGAACTAGCAAGTTAAATAGGTATGCTACAATCAAAATACGCTTATGTTACAAAGCTAGAATGCATTATGAAAACGTTAACACAGTTCGTGAATGGTACCATTTGATTTCGTACGATGAGTGTGTAACGTGTAGGTGAAATGAGCGAGAGGCCGCGCTACGAAAGGATTACACTCGCACTTCGGTGTTCGTGGTCACTGTTACTCCCGCCGCCGCCGCCTGCATCTTGGCTCGGATGGTGGGAACATCATCAGGTACTCGCACCAATGCACGGAATTTCTGCATAAAACAAACCATACATAATTAGTATTCAGAAAAAAAAAATGTTTCTTTCCATTATAATAACTTATTTTTGTATTTAGCGTTAATAATAACGGGGTCATGCCAAAAAAAAAAAAATGTTGCTAATATTTTTATAAAAATAGAATCTATGACACTTATTATCCATATTGCAACATAAAACATCCCAAAATATAATACTTTTCATTCATAATTTACTTAAAAGATATTCGCGCTACGATTTTCTGTGACGTCATGTATCAGCTACTCACACAACGACACTAGTCACACGTACATGAAGGTCACAATGTCACAAACTTCAAACGCGAAGTTAAACGTAAGATCAGGAGTAAACTAACCAAATATTTATAAGGCTGTCACAGGAAAAGTGCGCTCTATTCAATCTTTTTTGTTTCATAAAGATTTAATTATTTCATTAGAGAAATATTTTTAATTGCAGGTTTGTGTGCTTAATATATAATTTAATACATAAAAGTGCAATAATTGTATATTTATAATGATAATAATATATATAATATAATATATATAATGAAAACATGGTGAAGAAGAACTGTGCAGTTCCAACTTGTGGAAACTATTAAAAAACCCAAAAAAACTATTTATAAACAATCTTAATTTACATTTTGTCCACCAGGGTGAACTGGAATCGTTCAGATACATGACGTATGCGCTCACGTGACCACATTGAGATTTGAAATTGACCCCTATTTTTAAAAAATTATATCTACAAAACAATGCACACAAATGGCGTGAAAATATTATTTGCATATAATATGACCGGTCAGGGTTGGCCTGATTTAAATCATTTGATTTAAATCAAGATTTAAATCATGATTTAAATCAACTGATTTTTTTAAAAAAATCACTGATTTTTATCACAGATGAAAAAAGATTTAAATTGTAATAAAAATGAATTTATTTACTACAAAAGTATAAATAACAACAAAAATATGGACTGTATTTGAATTCTAACAGATTACTATTACATGTTTTGACCTATTTTATTTAGGTATGTATTGTTTAAAAACAGGCGCGCGCGTGGGTACGTTATATTTTTATATACTAAATTTATGCAAAAATTCAAATGCATCTTTTAGGGTTTATTACAGATTTCGTTTTCGTTTATGAAATCAAATATTTATATTGCTTTTAACACAATTAAAAAAGTACAATAACACCACTAGATCTTTAAAAATAAAAAAATCAAAAAATCATGATTTATTTGATTTTTTTAAAAAAATCAATGATTTTTGATTTTTTTAAATTAATCATGATTTTTTCCAACCCTGTGACCGGTAGACTTTCAGGAAAAAAATAAAACAGAAAATGTGGCATGACCCTATTATTACGAAACCCAATTGCGTTTTGAAAGAGCCTACATTTTGATACGCATTTTTTTTTTTTTGTTTTAGATGGTTCTTTTATTTTTATATAAATTTTATAAAATGATTACGGTAGAACTAGCAACTTATGTGACGGAAAATACAGGGTGTTACAAAATAAGTGTAAAAAATTAAGAGGGCATATAGTACTGACCAAAATGAGTAAAAACTGCTTAAACAATATGGGTCCGATCTTTAAATGTTTTTATGAAAGAGGCCATTTTGCATTAGAAGCGAAGAAACAGTGACACAGATAGTGGTCGAACAAAATTTTGTCTATACCAGTAAATAAACTATAAAAAAACAATAACATTTTATATGAAATTAATTTTTTTCACTTTCTCATATGTAGTTACGAAGTTATTTGAAAACTTGATATTGGCCAAGGTCACCACAACATTTGTCTTAGTACAATTATTCCATTTTTAACAAAAATATATTAACATGATCTCTGAAAGGTAATCAAAAATACTTATTTAATCAAATTCCTAACTCTTACAGTTTTCAAGATAGCAGAGGTAAACACCGAAAAAACTCACTTCACTTTAAGCCGCGTACAGACTAAAATCAGCTTTCACGAACAGTTCGCGAACTGTTCGAGAGCTGAACGTCCACACTACTGTTTTCGAATCGAGACTCAAGTTCGTCATTTAGTTTGAAGGCAGTTCGTCAGAAGTTCGCTATAAAGCTACGCGTCCTGCATTTTTCTTATTTTAAAATATATAGAAACAATGTCCACGTCGTCAAGCGATGAAGAAAATATTGTTGCTTGTGCAAGTTTCTATTTATAACAGCATTGAAAAAGAAGAAAGCAGAAAGAACCCGTAAAAGAAGGTGGTGGAGAAAAAATTGATTTGCAAACTGCGGCATATTTAGAGCCGCACTAATTTCTTGAAGCGAGTCTTTCTTCATATTCCGCTTTTTGTGATGGGTATTTTTTGGATTCCATAAAATAGGATGCACTTCATATTGCTCGATTAAATTAATAATTTTTTCCTCACTCCACTCCATTGTTAAAAGAGCTAACTACACTTTTAAGATCGATAATCACCCATGAACGTCCACCCTAGAACTGCTGTTTGCTAACACTGTCTTTGAAGTTACCGCTCATGTAGCGAACTTTGGCCGAACTCGAACCCGAACACGAACTGCTCGCGATCTCTGGTACACACCAACTTCTGCAGAGGTTCGCGAGCTGCTCGCGAGCTATTCGCGAACTTGGCCTGTACGCGGCTTTATATCTCGGACACTATTGAAGATCGAACCCATATGGATTAAAATTTTTTTATTTATTTTGATCAGTACTACATGCCTTCATAATTTGTTACACTTATTTTTTAACACCCTGTATATTTCTGTTTATAGTTTTAAAGACATTTAATAAAAACATTACAAAATATGAGATGACCCCATTCTAATAACATCTAAGGCGAGATCTTTAATATACAATTTGTGGTATTATAGTTCTCACTAAAAAGTCTAATTGTTTTCAGTTTAACTGCATTTGATTGATAATATCAATATGACGTCACGGCGACACCAACGACATCTATTGCTATCTTTCTCTCGCACCAGACTATACTAGGCTGCGAGAGAAAGATAGGAATAATGTGACCACAGTAATACACACAAATTTCATACAGAGAATTTATTTTAAAATGCAACATTATAGTTCATCACTTCCATGGTTACTCACTATTGTCAAAAAATGACAGCAATGTAATATTTGTCCATTTTAAAATGCAACATTATAAATAGTATTGCAGCACAGGAGATACCTCCAAAACACATCACAAATGGTGTCAATTCTTATTACGACCGACTAGAATATTGCCTCAGAGTGATTGGGGGTATTTTTTAACATTTATTACATGAAAGTTATGAATTTTTGTAAGCTAAAGTTTGTTAAGATGTACAACATTCATGTTTTGATTAGCTGTTAATCGTATGTAGGCTAATTTATTGAAAATTAGTTTTAATAATACAAAACTACAAATTTTGTATGTTGCATTTTAAAATGGACAAATATTACATTGCTGTCATTTTTTGACAATAGTGAGTAACCATGGAAGTGATTCGCTATATGTTGCATGTTAAAATAACTTCCCTGTATATATCGCAAATTACTTACTAAAAAAAATGTTGTTTTTAATCTTATTCGATATTATTGAAAGTGTGCATTTTATTAATTTTTGTTATAGTGGAGGACCCCATTGTATAGTACGGTAAAAAAAACATTCATTTTTACAAGATAACTTTGATATTTTGCGTAATTTCACTTACTATCAGACGTATTTTATCTAGTTTACTATTGAACCAAGAATTCACCCATGTTCTACATTAATTTTAATTATGCTAAGTGTTAAATTTGTTTCGTTTTTTATGAAATTAACTTATAGTATTTGTACTTACCGTTTGCCTGTCACCCGGAGTTGTATACCAAGCATAAACCATGTATCCAGGAATACATAACATAGAAGACAGAGCAGTAAACCACCCAAATAGATGTGACCACAGAGGGTACTCGTAGTCTAAATATTTGACTGGTGTCCACTGCACAAGATTGAAGATGAATACACCCTATAATAATTTTAATAATATAAATAATTTTCACATACATACACATTATTTATTGATTTACTAATGTATCATTTACAATGGACTGTTTTCAATAATTCTAATTGTTAAGTTAGAAATAATATTCTAAGTGGATTTTTAGTGTTCGTGAAAATAAAAAGGTTATATTTTAAAAACATATAAATATTTTTTCAAAATTGATCAAAATTGCGTATTCCATTGTCGGCATAACAGTAAATAAAAAGAACAAACGTAGCTAATATAAAAGGAGGTCGTCACCAGTTCTCTTTTCACTTCATCACTCAGATTCGAATATCGATTTCACTTATCTACCAATTACATCCAAGGATTAGCTTTAACTACCTAGGTTCAAACATCAGTTCCATTATCTGAAGACGAGCATCAGTTTCACTACTCGGATCCGAACATTACTTCCTCGTAATGGTACCAAATTATAATGCAATTTACGAAATACGAATTCAATTTTCTATCTAGATCGATCTGGAATCTGGTACTCAGTTTATATCATTTTATCTCCCAGAATTCGTTAGCTATGGTTTGTTCATCTATTTACTATTAATACGAAATCGAATAAATGTAATAATTAATTTATGGGACTAAAATATTACATAATTTACATTTATTAGGTGTCATTTGATGCAGGCAATTTTTATCTTTCTATTAATAGCACAACCATTGTTTTCAGTTAAAACAGGGAGCAACAGTATGCAAAAAAACTGATTTTCCATGTTAATCTCCTATGTACACCTCGAAAAAGAAAAACTCCCGGTATACTACTTTCAGGGAAATAATAAAATACAAACAGTAATTTGGCCATTACGTACACCTTTATCTATTATAAAAAAATTGCGAATGTTATACTCGTACTGTGGGACGGGAGCTATACTAACATCTTAGAGCTCACTTAAATTTTTTAGTATTTTATTTTACATTACAGGGGGGGAGTGAACCCCCAAATCCTTCCCCCCTTTTGAATACGGCATTGGGCCTGAAAAAAAAAACTAATTCTACTTACAACACATATCAGTGGAGTAGATATAGTCCAACAGAATTTCCACCAAACCATGGGATAGTAGCCAATCATTTCCTTGATTCCATCATAAAATCTGTTAACACCATACGCCCAGGAAATAGCGATACATTCGAAGAAAATTAAGAATAGCAAACAAAATCCACTGACGGCGTATGAGTCCAATATTTGGAATACGTACATACCACCCTGTAAAGAAAATATAAAATCTTATTCGAAGATTAAATAAAACATAGGTAATAATTTAATAAAAAAAAATCATGAAGAGTAGAAAAGTTATAATAAATGAAAAATTTTGTGATGTCACTTGTATAGCGTTTAAAGCACTACCCGCATTTATTTTTAAAGTTCACATTTGAAAGGTACAAAAAAATAAGATACCACTTTATTTCAGAATTTTTATCATTTAATTCTGAAATCGGAAAACCAACTTTTCTGGCCTTAAAACTGGTGCAGTATCAGCTTAGTCTCGTGTAATATTTTATCAAAGTTTTAGCGTACCACAAAGAAAGCATAATTATTATTAATATATAACACTGTTTTGTGTTATGTAAAATAAAATATATTTAATTTTCAAATGAATTTTTCTCAATATTTTTGTTGTGTAATACATAAAATATTTATATGGTTGAATTGAGAAAAAAATACTCTTTCGAATGAGCCTATGTATAATATCCCATTTAAAAAAATATAACTTTGGTTTGTAACTTGAGAACCACTAGTTCAAATTTTTTTTTCTTCAATAAGCGAATGTCCCCCTTGATCTACTGCAACTTTTATTTAAATAATTTTCTTTTATTCCTAATAATTAAGAAAATAATTGGGGTGTCCCATATCCGTGAAACATCCTGTATATTTTAGTACGCAAATCGATTTTAAAATTAAAAATTCATTTATATTATTTTGTCCCCATCATTTAAGATAATAACTAGTTTATTAAAATGCAGTTTAAAAATAATGAAAAGAACATATTTTTACGTATTTAAAAAGCAATAATTTTTGATTAAAAAACATTGATATTAGCGATCCTATTACAACTTACTTGAGATATGCAGGATAAACCAATTACATAGGAAAGAGCACACACAATAGCAATGAATATTTCTTTTCTACGTCTGAATAGATATGGCCATTCATCAATAATAGCGGTTACAAATCCTTCCATTGTACAGAACTGAGAATCGAGACCAATTAATAATAACATAAAGAAGAACAGACATGACCACATTGGAGCTCCCGGTAATTGTAACACAGCTGATGGGTATGCCAAGAACGCCAATCCAGGACCTGCAAAAATTCAATATATTTAAAAAAATAAGTATTTAAATTTAAAACATTACTAATTTAATTGTTAACAATATCTACGTATGTCGTAAATTTTAATAATAATTATAAACTTACCTGACGCAGCGACTTCTGCAACGGGCTTTTGCTGCTCGTGAGCCATAAATCCGACAACTGAGAATATTACAAAGCCAGCAAACATACTCGTACTTGAATTTACTGAACATACAATCAGAGCATCTCTGAAAAGGGTAACATAAGGTCATAATGTGCAGGAAGACTGATGGTGTAATATCTTACTTATATACATTATTTGTGAATTTGTTATAGCTTCCTAAAGCAACCAAAGTTCCTAAGCCAAGCCCATATGAAAAGAAAATTTGTGTTACCGCGTCAATCCACACCTGAAATATTTATTATTTTGTTAGATTATTTATTAGTATTTATAGATATTAAAAAAGCTGATTAATTGTTAAAGTGTGTGCATGTGTAATATTGAACTCCATAATTAAACTCTAAAAATGGGAAATTGCCAGCAATAAATCTAGAAATTATTATATTGTAATTTTGTCTATTATATTCAGATATTATTTTATTAGGCAATATGTCTAATAATTTAGTATAATTTACAACTCTTTCTTTAGCATTTTAACTAATCCGAAATAGATAATAAATATATTGTTAAAAATCGTTAATTTAAATATTCAAATGGTTACTTTAATTACTTATTTTATTTAATTTTACTATATTTTGGCTTCATTATTTTTGTCCTACAATTTTCGGTAATTTATCTACTGAATTAGGTACATTCAGTAGAAAATTGAAATACATATTTAGTTGCTTTATTTATATTTAGTTCAATACTTATTACGATATAAATGTAGTCATTTAATCTAATTTTGATTTAATTTTACTATAATTTATTATTACAAATTTAGGATATTTAACTAAATCATCTTATATATTTTAATGAAACATATTAGTAGGCTGAAAAATAAGGATTTTATTTAGTTAATTTAACAACAAGGTAGATAGCTTTTTTCTGTGTATTATAATACAAGCGCTTTTATGGCGCGCACTTTTATAATATATTCTTATGAGGAGTGTGCTTCATAAAAGAGCTTTTATTATAATAGTGCGCTTGTATGCGGGCCTATTTTTTTTTTTTTTTTTTTTAATTGATTTAGACCTTTGTTTTTCTTAACAATTGGTCAGGAGCAATGTGTTTTTAGGTTTTTAAATTTCTAAATTGATTGCCTGAATAAATGTCACAATTAATTTTGTTATTTTACTATTTCCTTCTAATAACAGTATGCTGCATTTTGTAGGGAGTGCCACTCTCTCTTTAATTAGATCTACCAGTAATTTATTTTGATCATTCCTATAGTAATGCGAGCCTAAGTCAGTACAAATTAGAATAGAGATTTAAGTCTATATTTGTAAAAAGGTATAAACGTTGTTCCAAACCAACGCAAAAGATTTGCATGACAATTTCGCTTTCATTGCGGCAACGAAATTCGCGTATGTACCTACACTAAAGCGTCAGTTTTGTGGTAGCTTTTGCAAGAAAGTACTCCACATTAGACAATGAAGAGTTCCTTTCATTAATTGATTTATTCTTTAGATGATGAACATAATGCCTGGTTTCTATTTGTATACTGTTATAAGCCCTATGCCTATTAATTAATTACTCAGAAGAAATAAGAGAAAGTAGATTAATTCATAAAATCAAAGCATAAGGATTACGGAAACAAAAATGGACACAAATTGAGTATTTGATTACCATTTTCATTTATTTTTCTGTAGAAGTCATAAAAAATCACTAGCGAATAACTAGCGACGGCGACAAAAACTGTGCCTGCAGCAAAAATATATAAATCGCTGCAGTTTCGCGGACGTTTGCGCCGTGTGGGCACTGTCACTTATCGCTCTGTATTTTCAGCCGACGACAATTTGGAAAAGCGAAAGTTTCGCTAGCGGTACGAATATTTCGTGTTGGTTTGGTAGAGTATTAAGAATTAAAGTAAAATAGATAAGATGTCAGGGTTAAGTATAAAGACACGCCTTCGAAGAGTAGACAAAAAAATGCAATTATCAGAAACGAAGTACTTACTTAGACATTATCTTTTCACTCTTTCGCAATTTATACTTACTTAGACCTTTGGATTCATTTTTTTTTCTTCGTTTGCCAAAGCCAGTTTTATAAACCCGGGAAAGTAAAGTCCCTTTTCCATAAAATAAAACGCTGATACCCACAATTCTGCATTTCCTTCTATTTTTTAGTTGTCTCCCAAAACTCATATAAACCCATCTTTGTTTGAAATTTTTAAAAAATCTATTTTTTATAGCTTTAGATACTTTTCAGCGAGCAAACTAATATCCTTTTTAGTTCCTGATATATTTGCACTTAAACTTGGATTCCAAAAATTCCATTTTTGGGCAATAACACAAAAATAGTAAGAGATATATGCTGCAGTCTATTCGATTCTACTGGCAAAAGTAGATATGTAAGAATAGAGATTTTCAAAAAAAAAAAAATAGAACGACGGATTTCATTTCTAGAGCAAAATAACTGTAAATGGCCAAAAATCGCAAAAATGTAATTTTATCCGTAGAATCAAATGAAGATGTCATTCTCGTAACACACTGTATTTGGGTTATAAGGGCAGGATTTTGAAGCGATGAGAAAGTGGAGGCCTCCCTTTCCATAAATTAAATTGTATACATTATATGTTTGTTGTATTCTAATGCCAGAATACATTTATTTTCTACTGGACTTTCGTGTTATTTGATAACAAATAATGTTTATGTGTTTTAATATAGGAAATAGAATTTATATGATATACCTCAGATTCTTTGAGTTTGGACAAATTAGGGCTAATGTAGAATCTAATTCCTTCCATTGCTCCAGGTAAAGTAACTCCACGAATTAAGAGAATGGTGAGTAGAACGTAAGGAAACAGTGCAGTGAAGTATACAACTTTACCAGTCCATTTCACACCTTTCCAGATACAGAAATAGCATATAATCCAAACAAGAAGAAGAGTTCCAGCTAATTCCCAACGAATGGTTCCTACATTTTCAATACCATCAGATATTTGAAGGGCTCTTCGTCTGAAAAACAATTTTTAACTTCAATTCAATAGACTAATATAGGAAATAGTTATAATCTTTTGACACTTAGCTGAAAAGAAACGAGAATCACTTTCAGATTTCAGGAATAGAAATACCAGCTTGGTATTTTTGTGTGAAATAACCAATTAAATATTGTATTATATGTACGGCTCTTTCATCGTGGTGTGATTTTGTGTTAAGTTTTTTGCGAATTTGGGGAACCGGTTTCGATCTCGACCGACGCCAAAATTATTTCGAATTTTAAATGACACAAAAATAACCTCTGTGTTGCACTCTTTACGCTAGCAATGAGTGCCCGTACGGTGACACCTGGTAAACGTCCGCAAGATACGAATATAGTCATTACCGACATCTGTATTCTACGTACAAAGCAGATAGACACACACATCAATGGGTAATATACCGTCATTTATTTTACTGATGTACTTGTGTGCAAGTAATTTTATTTTGTATTATTCTTTGTGAATCTCGCTATGAAAAGATTTATAAATTAGTGTGAAAACTCCTTGAGACTAATTAGACAACAAAAGCTATCGCTAAACTATGTGGCTCCACAATACTAAATATATTAAGCTGTTAAAATGATTTGAAGAAACTCGTATATTCGTTTATGAATTTATTTCTATAATCGGTGGTATTTATCAATCAATGAGCAATTATTCTCACTAATAGAACAAACTATTCGTCTGTTAGGTCAAGATTTAATAACATCTATCTCAATTCAGCTTTACAAATTATTTTGAAAGATTAGGAAGCAAAATTGGAGTAATTGGAATGGAAAGTAAAATTCCTTTATTTGGATTACTGGCTTTATTGTATGATGTTTTTCTTTATTTAATATACGACGTTTCGGCCAAGATTCTGGCCATTATCAAACATGGGTGTAATAGTACAAAAGTATTTTTTATTTAACCACTTCAGGAGTCACAGTTGACTTGCAACTGCAAACTACCGGGCCCTACAAGACATAATATATTTATAATACAACTTCCCTTGCTTTCCTACTGGCAAAATCATCTATCACACTGTCAAAATTGAGTTGTCTATCCAAATCACATTCCATAGCCAAAGTCCCCAAAGGGGAAGGTTACCAACATTAAGTACGCAAATAACTTAAAATATATGTAACTCTGTGTACGTGTGATAACAAGAGTTAGGTATTTTGAAAAGTTGCTTTAAATCAGTTGCAGATACCTGCGTACGTCTGATACCCCCTTTATTCTAATAAATGTTTTATTTACGTACCTTCTACTTGTAATTTTAAAGAAATACGCAATAATAATCTTCTCTCGTAAATTCTGCTGTCTCTCGCTTTTTTCACTTAATTTTGTTATTTTATATTTTTATTTATAATAAAAGATTTTAGCAATACAAAAATTTATATAAAAGTGGTAGCGCCGGATCCTGGAGTTCCTACCTCGTCTGCCCCCCTACCCCCCACTCGTCAGGCCTGACTCCAAGCTTGTTTGTAAAAGTATATAAGAATTTTGTACTATTACACACATACTTGATAATGGCCAGGATCTTGGCCGAAAGTATTTTAAATAAAGAAAAACATTATACAATAAAGCCAGTACTCCAACTAAAGGAAGTTTTACTTTCCATTCCTTTAAAAATTATATTTGCCAAAAAAATCTCCGTATATTGAATAATTAGTTAAAAATAAGAAGTAGGACTCACGCCGTAAGTACACTACCTCGAGTTTGGTTAATGACTTGGCATGTCGAAATAAGAGTAGCTCGCCAAGTTATGCGGCGTGTGAATCCCTCATTAATATTCTCGTTTCTTTTATTTCGTATTTAAATTAAAAATAATTGAATAAAACTTACTCCCAAAATTCCTTGACAGGATCTGTGAGGTCGGATATAGACACATTATACTGATTAACTGCGCAGATTTTAGTAAACGTGTTATTTTGATTGTATTGTTCCCAGCACTGTAAAGTACTTCTTTCATACGGATTTATACAAAATTTTGTATTCCAGTAATTACTGCAACTTCTCCATGGCACGTCTATCGCCAATATATAGCATTATATTTATTAAAATTATGTTAATTTCAAATTACTTACCAGCTCTCATTGACATAAAGAAGTAAAATATCGCCCAAGCTAAAATTACGATGTAATAAACGTTCATCCAACACGACATTACAGCTGCCGCGTATCCAATACCTATACGCAACAAAATATTGTATTAAGAATTAATTTATCTTAACTTTACAAGTGTTTATATTTAAAATTACATATAAAGAGTATTAGAGATATTATATAAATTGCAACTCTTTCATATTAATACAATATGTAAAAGTCGGAAATTGTTTTTTTCGGCTTCAAGGTTTTTCGCTTTAGAATATTTATTTGAAAATGAACCAGTAGGTTAATGTTTCCCCCATGATAAAATGAATTTTAAAAAATAATGACAGATTGCCACCTTTATGCACTCATATGCACTACAACAGGGTTTGTCATCAAAATTTTGATATTATGTACCGAGAATGACACTTATTGCATAATTTTATTACAGAGATGGTGCACACTCGCTACTACCAGAACAAAAGGTAGTAAGTCGATTTTTTTAATTATTGTGTTTGGATTAAATTTGAAGTCCCAACGTACATATTTTTTAGAAAATAACACACGACATGTTTATTTTCTAAATATCTTATTAGAACTGTTTCACCAAGTGTCGCTATCATAGTGTATTTTATTGTACTTTTATTAGTATGTAATTTTGTCTGAGAAAAAAACTAAAAGTCTTGGAAGTTTATGGGCATATGGCCTGTGTAAATACGGTTGATAGGATCTAGTTGTACGATTTAGATATGTACCAAATTTAATCCAAAAGCAATAATTGAAGAAAATTATTTATAACCTTTTGTCCCGGCAATAGAGAACAGTTTTATGTAAACTTACTATAGCAACGTTTCCAAAAATATATGTATATTTAGCTATTTACGGCCTTCCTAAAACCAGATTATACCTTTCGTAGGCCCCAGCGACGATCTGGGGCCCTTTGCATTTTCACACATTGGTCGGAATTAAAAAAAAGAACCTCACCCGAAACAAACCTTTAACATTTTAACTTTTTGTAGAGCGACTAGAGCCTCCTAATAAAAATTTTAAAAAATATTATTTATAAATAACTGCTATTACAGTTAAAAACAATAGATATCTTTGTATTTTATTTGTGTTTGTTAATTCCTCAAGTAATCTTCTGCAGATCACTATTTTTTTCCTGAGAACCACAGTATGAGAAACGATGTACTATAGCGTTAGTAAACTTTCTATAGATTTGATTTCAGTGGTTACATGGTAAAAGCAAATAATAATATGTCACTTTTCGGTATTTGCATAATAAAGGCAGAAAAAAAATTGATTTTGATGTGGCAAAACTATTTAAGTCTACAACATATGTAATATTATGTATTGTCTAATGACACTTTAGAATATAGAATTGTAGAATATTTTCTGTTTCATGGCGAAACAAAATACGTCCTTAAATTTGTTCTGTAATATATGAAAATGAAAATGTAATATATTGTATGTAATTCGAGATTTGATATGTAACCTACCATTCAATATAAATTGTACCATTTTTGTAAAAATTCAATGCTGTAAGGCACGAATTAAAATAAAATAATAATAATATTTCAAAAAGTCACATACGCACCACCACAGAAAAAGTAACATAACTTAAAATCACTAATTTTAAGAAAATCAATTTTAAAGTTTCAGAAAAATAACTGCTGCCATTTGAACTGAAATAAATATACCATCCTCAAATTTGGCATACAATATAGGTGGCTGTTATACTAACTAATAACGATATTCACTATTCCAAGCAAATATGTCACTATTACTGAGTGTGCAAGCAGAATTTGAACTAAGGAAACCACGCTTTTAGCCCTTGTGTAATTATTAAAAAAGTATGAATTTGATTGATTGAATCCGACGTGGGTACTAGGTAAAATAATTAACACTTGGCTAAGTTTCACAAATAAAGAAATCCAGTGTGACATGTGTGAATATAAATATATTGGTCAAACGGGTAGAAGTTTCCTCATTAGGTTTAATGAACATATGAGACCTTGGAAAAATAAAAAATCAGATTCTAATCTAGCCACACATCTTTTTAAAAACAATCACAACTGTTCAATAAAAAACTTAAAAATTTTACATTTAGAAAAGAAAGGTTCGCAATTAAATTCTTGGAAACAAAGCCATTAAACGCAATGAGAAACTGAAGAATGACCAAACAGATGTTCTCCACTCGGATATTTTGGAAATATTATCGAAAGGGAATTTTTGTTGATCCCTTAAGATGTTATTCCCAAGACTCCAACAAATTAGTTTATAATCTTATACCTGTGTCTTTGTATATATATTCATGTAGTTTTCTTGTACATTTCTCAGTCTTCTGAAGATGGCGTAAAAGCCGAAATCGCGGTAAAGATAATAAACTTTATTTTGTGAAACTTAGCCAAGTGTTAATTATTTTACCTTAAAAAAGTATGAGCTGTGAAATTTTTGTATATGAAAATATATATTATTTTCATTCTATTCACACATAAAACTGAAAACTTGATAATTTGGACTTGTGTCACTTTTGTCTCGGGGATAGACTTTTACCATGTAATCATAAATTTAATCAATCATAAAACTATATAATTAGGTCTTGTGCCTGTTTAGTGTCAATAAATAAAGTTAAAAATATATTACCTTTAAAGATAGGAGCAATTTTAAAGACTCCCAAACCACCTATAGTTAACATCTGTCCTAGAGCCAACTCCATAAAGAACATAGGAATTCCAGCCATGATTAGTGTGAGGAAATAGGGTATAAGAAAAGCACCTCCGCCATTTTTGTAACAGAGGTATGGAAACCGCCAAACGTTGCCCAAACCGATGGCAAGTCCGACGACTGACAAGATGAAATCGAGTTTGCTACCCCAACTCCCTCGCTCGGGTAGCGGCCCCAGCGACGACTTCGTCACCACCTGGTTGGCGGAGTTGGGCAGCCCCGTCATGGTGGGCAGTTCTATCTCTTCGTTACCGTGCCTGTTGATCTCCAATGCAGCGTTGTCTAGGCAGTCGCCGTGAGTGTGTCCGTGGGAATCGTCGGTTCGGTTCGCCATTGTGCTCCACAAGATATCAACAGTAGATTAATTGATTTTGTGGAGACGTCAGCTCATTACCGTTTTGACCCGGGCCTGAAAATTCCAAATGAAACAATAACATTATAATATCAACTTTCTGTTATACCAGTTATACAGGTTCAGCCCTTGTACAAAAAAATATTTATACATATTTAGAAACGACATCAAAAAGCGCGTAAAACTACAAAAAAAGTAAAGTTATATTAATTTTTATTATTAAATTTTGTAAAAACATAAATTATCTCTGGAAACCGATGGTAGGGCTAACCCCATAGATAGTAATCTGCCAATAATTTTAGTTTTTCATGCTATCTGTAAGAACTGGAACCCGTGAAACTTGCCAATTACGTCATACTTCAAAATTTTGTAAAGAAAATAAAAATCAATGTGTTCTCTGGAAAAAACATTAATTGTCAAAACTGACGTTTTACGGTTTTTGTATAGGCGTACAATTTATATTCTATTTATTGAATATCAAAATGTCAATTATCTTAAAATCTTAAAGATAAATATGTAGTTTTTCATTGTTAAAGTCTCAAATTTCAATTTACGTATAATCTGCTGCGATGCCAGTGATCTTATGTATGTGACATTTTTTCCAGATGTTGATTTTTACTTTTTATAGAACATGTAAAACAAAAATTATTTTCATATTTACTATCTTTACTTAAATAACACAAGTTGCAATAATAAAATAAATTATCTAAGGCAATTTATCAATGTTAACAAAAGTTTGTAATGAAAAATATCACTTCCGGTGAAATTGAAAGCAGTATTATTTTATTTTAATGTAGTTACTAATTTGTAATATTTATGCTATCGATTTATAAATTTGGGGACTGAGCCTGTATTTGGACACCCGGTATGTTGTGATGAATATGACAAAAACATATAAAGATGGGTTTGAATGATGTGTAATGTAATAAATTTTAAATATACCTGTCTAAAATAACAGCGTTAAAACCTCGAATCACTCAAATCATTCATGAGAAAATAATTTGAAAAAGACAAAAATCCAGAAAGTTGAAGCTAACCGTAATTTTTTCATTCATTTCTGGAAATACAACTAATATATTGAATTAGACTATAAGTGATCCTCTCTTGGTGAAACATTTTTAATTATGTGAAATTAAAATTATAAAGTCTTGTTGTAGTTCAAAATATTTGCTAACTATTTAACCTTTGCCTTACTGAAACCGGGTCAAAATGAACTCAAAATTTAGTTTTTTCCTTGTAACTCGTTAAATATTTTTTTTAGATTTTTTTCCTTTTGTGAATTCTCCTAAAATACTGTATTGAAACATATGCAATAATAACCAAAACGAAAATTAACACAGTTCAAGAAAATTTTGAATTTTGTTGCTCTGGGTCAGCTGTGACCCGATTTTGGTATGTTGTGTTTGAATTTAATTTTTTTCTAACGAAATTATTTTCATGGAAGTTGAGACGTTTTCATCCCTACGCACGGTTGGAATTTCAATGTTTTTAATTCAGTTTACTTTGATACGTGTTATAGCTATCATCAAACAAGTATAGACTGGAAATTTTCACACTGTTGCCAATTTATGAGGAATGTCAAAAATGTTAAGTTATGAAGACGTGGCAACATCGCAGGGAAAGGGACAGGGTGCGAAGAAGGGAAAAAAATGAACATCAGTCCATATTTATTTGACGACGAGTAGAGTATAATTTAGTATCTGTGGTTCACCTACTGCGCAAAACATAGGAAAGGGAAGGGGAACAATCTTGGTACACGAACAGTATAATAATTATAGTTACAGATAATTTAAGAAATTTTTTTGTTTCCAGTTTCCATCTAATGAACAATAATATTTTTTTGCGTACAAAAATATATTTGTTCTTATTTTCTGTAATGTTATGTAAATAATAATTATTCAGTAAATAATATTGAATTAAGTTACTAAACTCAGTGTTTATTTAAAAATTCATTAGATATTATAATAATACCGAAATATGTATAAAAAATGATATTTTAAGACAATTATGATCAATAAATATAATAAAAATAAAACATGATTAATTATAGTGATATTAATAACAAAACAGCAAAAATAATTCGGGTCACAAATGACCCTATTTTGGGGACTCATGGCAGAAAATTATTATTGTCAGGCAAGGATTAAATTAACAATAATGTCATTTTTTTTTTGAAAGTTTATTAAGCCGAATTGAAGTAGTTGGAATGGAAAGTAAAACTTCCTTTAGTTGGATTACTGGTTTTATTGTATAATTCCTTTAATAAGAGTGCGACGTTTCGGCCAAGATCCTGGCCATTATCAAGCATGTATGCAATTTACATTAAAAATTAATAATAGTCATTTTAGGACCCATGAATTGGTTTGACACTTCTAATTTTTTACTTTTTAAAACTTGACTATAAAAATGTAACAAATTTCTTTTTATTATTATTTTTTAATGTTAATTGCATACATGCTTGATAATGGCCAGGGTCTTGGCCGAAACGTTTCATTCTTATTAAAGGAATTATACAATAACAATAAAGCCAGTAATCCAACTAAAGGAAGTTTCGCTTTCCATTCCAAATAATTTGTCATAAGTAAAATATATTTTGGTTTGGTATTTGCTGGGTATTTTGAAACTAATTTACCACGGATACCGAGAGCTAACAGTACATTATATAAATATAAATAACTTTGCACAAATGTCAGTAAGGTAGCAGTGTAAAGCAATTACATACTTGTAACGTAATGTTACGGCAGTATATTATTCTAGCAAATTCATTACAGAATTATACTAGAATATGCCCAGGAAATGAGAAAATATACTAGAAATATTTTAAACCGGTAATAATGAATTATGTACATTGAAAATTTTTGAAATGTTCTACAGAAATATGTCAGTGATGAGAAGTGAGTCTATTTACTGAAGTTATCGCTTAATTTCAGTCGCTTCACATAGTCGTTTTCTTTCGGTCGGAAAAATCCAAGTCTAATCGTAGCCGTTCTTTCGGTTTTTGACCATATACCCCCACCACGAAATTCTGGATTGCGATCTGAATTTTCAAATTGCTTTAAAACACCGATTACTTCAATCGGATTGTTCTGATTGCTAGTTACAGGGTAGACAGCTAGTATTACTGTTTGTATTGGCTGCACACAAAATAAATATAAAAAATTTTCTTTCGGTTTGTTTGCGATATAAGCTTGTCAACAATGGAAAATACCGAGGAGGAGCCGTATAAATTAATTCGTATTTCCTAAATTCATTTTTGTCTACAGACAGGTTGATTGTAGTCATCATACGGATAGTTTTTTGAGTCATGATTGTGACGTCATGCAGTCGGATATATTCAATTAGATCGGATTGGATTGCTTACCGAAATAAAACGGCTATTGTGAGCAATATGATTTCTATAAAAAACTGAGTGTCTGGGGTGCACTCTCCACGCCAGCAATGAGTGCCCGTGAGGTGACGCCTGGTAAGCGCCCGCACGGTACAAATATGTCATCATCATTACCGATATCTGCGATAAAGCAGATTGGCACACCCAGAAATGGGTAGTATGCCGTGATAATATATTATTATTATTATTATTATTATAAAAAACTAAGTAAAACACAAAAAATATAAGGACGTACATTTGTAATTCTACAAGAACCAAATTAGTTCCCCTGTGTATTAAAATAGGATAAATGCAAAAATTTTACAAAAACTAAGCAAGTACATATTTTTTAATAAATGATGAATTCATAAAATAAAATTTCAAACTAATCCCCTTGCTTTTAAGCTTATCTATGGAGAATAATTGCCGCAGTCATACAATGAATGAGTTTAAGAAAATTTTCAGCCAAAAACTCTCAATTGTTTATCATTTTTGTGTTTTGTTATAAATTGTATTTAATTGTTCTGCTGCTATAGCAGTGTTTTCAAAATAAATTACGTAAATAAACTCTTGGTTTAATTCTTAAACCCACATCAAATAAATATAAACGTTACAGTAATAAGATTTAATCAGACGTTTATTGTACTGAGTGCATGTGCATAAACTCTTTTATGATTCCTTGTCATTACGAGTAGGTCTCAACAGAAGATATTAAAACTTAAAACGATAAACGTAGTGTTTAAATTAATATAGCTATTGTAAGTATTTATTCTGAGCCAGTGGATTCGAACATGGTTTTCTAATATAAGGCAAATACATACTGGTATCACTAAAATGATACCTACAGTTATGAATTATGTTTCACAGACTAAATAAAGTGTGAAATCTATTTAAAGGAAAACTCGCTTGTCGGAAACCGGGCAAAATCTTAAATCGTTATATAGGTACCTACTTTTTTATATGGAAAACAGAAAACTAATTTATTAATGCAGAATTTATTTATGTGCTTTCATTTGTATCTATTCACATACAAATAACATGGGTAACAAAAACATACAGATATCTTAAATTCATTTTTCCGACGACCACTACGAAAAGTACATAAATTTACACGCTAAACTATTACTGAAAGTTGGTCATTGCACATCACTACCAAAGCTGTGTGAAATGAAACCTCGTTAGCCAATCAGATGCGTCCGCAACGGTGTGAAATGATTTTATCACACACTGCGATAACTGAGCGAACTAACCTAAAAATTTGTATGTAAAAATTTGACAGTTGCAAATAATTTGCTAAATTTAGACGGATTAAGAAGGCTGGACCCTGATTTATCAGATTTTAACATAATTTTTGGTGAATTCTGATAGCAATGATGTAAACATAATGTTTTAATATTTTTATGAAAATTTTATATTGTTTTATTTTTTGTGGTCGTCGGAAAAATATCGTGTACAACACGTGCTGAAAGGGTATTTCAGCACTAGTTATACAATGTACTATTTAACAACATATATATAACTACGTATAAAGAACCTATTTACAGGGTGGCCTGGCTCATGAAGTATCTGGTCGCAAATCTTGGGAACCAAGGTTCGATCCCGACTGACGCCAAAATTATTTCGAATTTTAAATGGCACAAAATAGACCCTTGTAGTGCACTCTCCACGCCAGCAATGAGTGCCCGGGAGGTGACGCCTGGTAAACGCCCGCACGGTACAAATATGTCATCATCATTACCGATATATGTTACAAAGTAGATTGGCCCACCTAGATATGGGTAATATGCCGTGATGATATATTTATTTATATATTTATATACAGGCTGTTTCCTTTAACCACTTTAGAGAAAATGTTACATACAAAAAGAATATTAAGACTCAAAGGCCAATTTTCTCAAACAGTACAACAAAATAATGTTTTTATAAATGGTAAATAAATAAATAAATATTTCATCACGGCATTTCTGGGTGTGCCAGTATCTACAACACATGTAGACATCGGTACGATGACGATATATTTTACCGTGTGGGCGCTTACCAGGCGTCACCTCACGGGCACTCATAGCTGGTGTGGAGAGTGCACCACAGGAGTCACTTTTGTGCCATTTAAAATTGGAAATATTTGACGTCTGTAGGGATCGAACCCGGTTCCCCCGGGTTCGCGACCAGACACTCAGGCGCGCGGCCACGGGACCCCATAAATGATAATCTATAAAAAAAAATAGTTCATTAGATATAGAATTTTCTTCTGATTTTGAAAATTGTAAAGAGTTTCTAATATTTATTTCAAGATAAATAGTATCCAAAATTAGAAATAATGGAATAAAAAATTGCTTACTACTGGTTTTACCTAGGTAACAGCCTATTTCAATATTGTAATATTATTTTAAATTTTTGCTTGCTACCATTTTTTGCGAAATAATTGTTATACAACCCTATACAATATTTATATCGCTGAAAACAGAAAAAAATCTCTCTCATGGACTAAAAAGTTATACAGAGCACCATTTAAAAAAAATGTATAATTTTGTTCTACCATTTGAGAATCACCGGTTGA
The DNA here is from genome assembly GCA_943142095.1 of Ophonus ardosiacus. Lineage (NCBI taxonomy): Eukaryota > Metazoa > Arthropoda > Insecta > Coleoptera > Carabidae > Ophonus > Ophonus ardosiacus. The sequence goes on along the minus strand of OW964833.1, from coordinate 40,765,247 downwards.
ATTTTCGATTTATTATTACTCATAAATTAGCCCATCCTTCTTGATCATTTTTTGCATATAACATTTTTCTCTAAAATCATTCGTTGTTTTAAAGAAAACACCCTATATAATTTAAAATAGCGATACATATGAAAGCCTTTTGTAAAGCAGAACAGCAATGATACGCGTGTAAAATAATTTAATATTATCACAAATTTATATAAGTAATAGGTATTATAATATCAACTAAAATATACATCAAGCAAAAATTCAGTGGGAATATTGCTAAGTACAGTATTTATAATATAAAATATAAATAAATATAAAACGGGAATTCGTTTTTCTTTCTATAAAAATAATTCACTTTTAGCCTAAAATCCTTTAGGTTCCCCGTTGCCTTAATCATTATTAGATTACTTGCAATTCCCTATAGTATAAATTCGATATGAATATTTGTTATATTGTATTGTTAACATAATAAAATCATTTAGTTATCAGATAACTTTATAACTTTCTAAAATTCGTCTCAAAGCGGAACCTATAGTTTACTTCTCATTCTGTTTCATATTTCATTATTTGTAAAAAATTACTCCGTTAGCAATGAACTTCCTTTAATAAAGTCAATTTTCCATTATTGTTTGAAATAAATAGTTAATTGGTATTTATTTTATTTTATAATAAATAATTTTTAGTGTACCGGTCACTTTAACTCAGTAAATAAGCAACAGCTCTTGATATTCGACTACGGTTAAAGCATAAAAGTTTATTTTTTATATATTCACCCATTTTGTAATTGGCGATGAAAATGACAGTATACACATAAAAAAAATAGTGCAATATTATATCTTTATGAAACATAATGTAAACTTAATGTCTGTTATACAAAATGTATATTAAATTTTATGCTTATTTACATGTAATGAAACTGTATGCAATGATTATATTATGAGTTTGTTTGTTTGTTTCACTTTTGTTATAAAAATGATATGCACGTAATATGAAACTGTATCATAAGAGAAAGAAATTACGTACTTATTCCTTTTTAAAAACTGAAATGTACTTGATTTTAACTCAAATGCTAACAATTATTAAAGTTTTGTTTATAGGTCTAATGCTTGAGCTTCATGTAATCTATGAAAGCCCAGTTACACCAAACACGCTTAAACTATTAGTTTTTTTAAACAAAAAATTGAAAATATATTTCTGACAGCAATACTTACATAATAATTCATTTGACATTTCATTTCGATGAGATATTATTAAATTAAGAATTGTTTACAATTTAAGTTAAGTTGGTATGACCGACCATAAGCCAAATTTCGATTATAAAGCAAAACATTCAATTTTGTTATTGTTAAGAAAGATCTAATTTTCTTATAGTGAATTAGTTTCAAATATTTGAATATTTGACAACTTAAATAATGTAAAAATGAATATAATATTGCTTAAAATCGTTTAACAAGATAGTCTTTCACTTAAACAAATTATCATGATAAATAATATATCATTGTTGCAATACGGGATGTTTCACGGATATGGGCTACCTTATTATTATTATTATTTTTATTATTATTACTATTATTAATTTTTATTACTAGAAATAGAAGCAAATCATCTAAATGAAAGTCGTAGAAGATCGAGAAAAACACTCGCTTATTGAAGAAAAAAATTAAAGCAATATTTCCCAAATTCATATGTTTATGTATACATATTATTATATTCGAATGTTTATAGCGAGGTTCATAGTTTATTGCCCGGTTTCATATACGATTGTTAAATCTTGTGTTAGTTAACAACTTTTCAAAATTAACAACTTGTTTAATTTTTATGATGTTTCATGAAATTAGAAAATCAATTTTAAACTGTTGTTAGTCAACATGCATGTTAAAATTTGTTTAGGGAATTATTGTATTTTTTAGTAATATAAAAACCAATTTCATAGTTATTTATAATAAATGTCATTATTGACAGACTGGAAAGTATCAGCTGCATATAACCTTAATATTAATAATTGATTGATTGGATCAATTGGATGATTTCTTTCAGTGTATGATGTCAAATTTTCATATATATGATCCAAAATTAACAGAACGGTGTCCTTAGATAGCCGATATCTCATTTTAAATTGTACATCATCAAAAATTTCAAAAGGATTTCCTCGATCTCTGAATACTCTTTCTCTTCTCAGAAATCGAATATCAATTTCAAAAAATTCTTCTTCAGACTCTTCAGATTCCGAAAACATAGTTGAATAATATTTCCTATGACTTTAATGTAATGAATATATTTTTATGTTAAATTATACAGCTAATGCAACTTGTACTTACTAATTTTCTTGTTGCAAATTAATTTATGACGGAAAGGATAAAATAAATATTTTGTTCTGATTACACATATGTGATAGATGTCATAAATAGCAACTGGTTAGAAATTTAACAAGACCCGAGGCTGTTGTTAAAATAGCAAACCATTTAACCATAGTTTAAATCTAGCATTTGTTGATGAAACAATGGTTTCTACGTAATCATTTGCTAAATTATTTAACAAATTGTTAAGATTTAGCAAGCGGATATGAAACTGGGCATATATCTTACAAAATTGATGAATTTAGAAAATAATTCTCAATTGAATAAGCTATATTGATTCATAGATTGTAATTTAAAACTTTTTTCTTCAATAAGTAAATATTCCTCTCGATCTATTACCAATAATAAAGAAAGTAATCGAGGTGTCCCATATTCGTGAAACATCCTGTAGAATGAAATAATGTTACATAAAGATATACATAGAATGTAGGATATGAAAACAAAAAAAAATCCAAAAAGTCAAATATTGAAATTATTACAAAATATTTTTGAAGATTTTGTTGAAAGTAAATTGTTAATAAAATTTTGAAGGAAACAGTTATATTTAAAAGCAGAAGCCGCAATACGCGCATACGCGAGTGGAGGTTAGTACGAAAGGAAGCATTTATGCAGGATGCAAGCTTCGATATCGCAGAGCAAAGCTACAACAGTTCGGTCTACACATAATGATATCCGAACTGAGGAGACGATTACAGATTACAGTTTATTACGCTTCGATGAATCCTACTTCGTTTTAAACAAAGCGAATATTTTCCCTCTACCAGAAACTGAGAATGACAAAATTTAGAAAAAGTAAGTTATACATATATGATAATTATTTAATTAATTATAAAACTGCATGAATGAATGTAATAAACAAAGTTTTGGCACTGGTCAATATCTGTGTCATATCGATGATGATCTGTTAGAAGATCGGTTCACTCATAACTAACTATGTCCGGTACGGCTCACTACAATTCGAATTCACTGGCTCCCCCTTTGTATAGTGCTAATATGACTGGCACTCACACTAGTGTTAGTGTCGTTCTATCAGTTCCACGCAGGAAACAGAAACAGACTGCGAAATTAGCCTCTGCAGGCCGCCACTAACTTCCTACCAGATCACTTTATGTTTATAGCTGATACCACGTTCATTATGTCACAACCATACTAATTGTCATTTGGTACATATTTTTTTATCATTATACCGACAAAATGTAATCCTTAATTTAACCAAAAATGTTTCTGTTGAAAAGTGAATGTAAGAAGATTGCTTAATTATATGATTTTAAAAGAATTTTTGTGTAGACGATATTGGAAATTCGTTTTAAAATAAATATTTGAATGTGAAATGTGTACAAATCGGTTTTAAAGGCAAATTGGAGTTATAAATGTTTGAGGATTTATGAATATGATGATTTTGGGAAAATAAACAAAATAAATGAGTAATTACCGAAAGCAGTATCCACGTATTGGAGTTCCTTGTTCTTTTTTCCAGTTAAAAGGTGTGGAGCACAAAACAAATCGTCCGCGAACCACTTATTCACCAGCACCGTCACCAATATCCGAAGTGAGGACTGAAACTGGATGAGGTGAACAAGCTGGTAGTTGAACTTGTACTGATTCGAAAAGGCTCGCATGAATAAGCGTATCGTTGACAATTGATGCTGCAATCATTGCTTTATTAAATGGCATTTTAACGTTACGAACGCGCTTTCGGCCAATCACAGTCGCAGAAATCATGCAAGGTGGTCCAGTCCTGGAGCCTGTTGGTGGGAGTTGACAGGAATTGCTCTGCTTCGAACCTAGCACTCATCGGCAATTCACGCTAAATATAGGTTGATGGATTCAAATACAGAATGTAGGTTACAAATAAAATACTCTACCTATGTATTACATAAATTTAAAATTTGTTACTGAATATGTATGTCTTAGACTAGAGTCTCTAATTAGTAGAGATGCATTCGGGCCGGGTCGGACCGGGCTTTGAGGTTGGATCGACTCGGCCCGAAAATAAAAATTGTCGGCCCGATTCGAAGATCGACTCGATAAAAAATTAACTGGCCCGGCTCGAAAATCGACCCGAAATCGGGCCGGGCCGGGCCTTAGCTCGAAATTGAGTGCATCCGGCATTCCTAATTTTGATTTTTATATGAGTCGAGATGTTTAACTTTTTTCTTCTCAAACTTAAAAAAAAACCTCTACATCCTTATAACGTTCCACATTAGTTAACATAAATAATTAAAAAAAGACAATTCTATTGTAAGTTTGATATAAAATTTACAGACCTATGCGTATTTGACACTTTGTTTATCAAAGGCGAAAATTGAAACAACTTTTTCACAAATCTTATACAAAAAATATAATTTACATAATGATTTTTTATCTAACTTTGTTTGTGCTCAAAAATAAGACAAGAAATCATTATGATAGGAACAAAAATCATTTTTACTTAAGTTTACGAGTAGTAACAATATTAATAATAACATCACAATAGCATTATTATGCTTTAGTGAATAACCTTCAATTCTTGAAGTAAAATAACATTTTTATTTGCTAAGATGTGAAGTATGATGTTATTAAATCATTTTGATCCTTTTTAACTCCATACATTTTCATTAAAATATTAAGGAAATTGTGCATTTGACTGAACAATAGGATTTTTCGGGCCGGGCCAAAATCAAAAGTACGACTCGCCTCAACTTTTGCAAGATTAGCCCGAATCGGCCCGATAAAAAAAATCTTCGGCCCGGCTCGATGATCGACTCGAAATCGAGGCGGGCTAAAGCTCGAAATCGAGTGCATCTCTACTAATTAGGGATGCACTCAATTTCGAGCTCGGCCCGAAGCCCGCCTCGATTTCGAGTCAATCATCGCGCCGGGCTGAAGATATTTTTTTATCGGGCCGAATCGGGCTAATCATTTCCAAAAAATATTGAGGCGAGTCTGACTTTTGATTTTGGCCCGGCCCGAAAATCCGAGCTTTTCGTGGGGTTTGTTGAAAATATATTCATAAAATTATATTCCCGATCTTAAGAGTAATAAGACATATGACACTCATAGCTCCCATGAATAATCCACCAATTGTCTCAGATTCTTCTGTAGTGGGATTGCCACAAATAGGTATGCATTAGGACCGGGCCGGACCGGACTTTGAGGTTTGGATCGACTCGGCCCGAAAATAAAAATTGCCGGCCCGACTCGAAGATCGACTGAACAAAAAATTTGCTGGCCCGGCTTGAAAATTGACCCGAAATCGGGCCGGGCTACAGTAGTTCAAATGCTCTAAATATGCGGACACTTACGTAACATTGTCTTTACAATCAAATAATATTACTAGCAAGTTCATATCTCTATCCATTTTTATATTAATGTCCCAGAAGTCAATATACCCCATATTCAGATAAAAGCTTCAAATTTTTCAAAAATCTAATTTTTATGTATCTATATTTTTCAGTGCACTGATTCCAAAATTTGAAACCTCAAGTCGATATCTCTTTTCGTTCTCGAGATCCTTAGATTCAAAGTTTTGCTCAAAACTGCCCATTTTTGGGTAATAACCCAAAAATGGGTCGAGATATGAAAATAGCATCATTCGATTCTACGGGCAAAATTACATAAGTGAACCAATTTTCATAATTTTTGAACACCGCATACAGTCTTTAAAGCAAAATAACTGAAAATGGCCAAAAATTGCAAAAATCTTGCGATTTTTTCAGATTTTGGCTGTTTTCAGGGGGTTTCAAACTTTTATTCATAAAAAATGAACCGGTTACTCAAAAATTATGAAAATTGGTATACTTTTATATGTTTATCTGTAGAATCTAACGGTGGTGTCGCCAAGTTCGTATCTCGGCCCATTTTTTGGTTATTACTGAAAAATGGGTAGTTTTATGCAAAACTTTGAATCTAAATATCTCGAGAACGAAAAGAGATATCGAACTGCGGTTTCAAAATTTAGAATCATTGCACTGAAAAGTATAGATACATAAAAATTATATTTTTGAAATTTTTAAAGTTTTTATCTGAATATGGGGTATATTGACTTTTGGGGCAATAATTCAAAACTAAGTAGGGATCTAGCCGAGAAATAGGTAATTTTGAGAACATATTTGAGATTGAATATCTCCAAAACTAAAAGAGATATCGACCTGCGTTTTAATGATTTGAAATCAGTGCATTGGGATACATGAAAATTGGATTTTTGTATATTTTCAACTTTTTAGCCAAACGCAGGTATTTATGACTTTTTGGGGTAAAAACTTAAAAAGGAGAACAGTTATAATCTTGGTGGTAATATTAGTCAGTTTTATACACAATATTAGATATGTAACTATACCAATTTTTATGACTATGAAACAAAAAGTTTAACAACGCTTTAGTATTCACATGTCTCATCGGGATTTTACTCTAACAAAACAATCTTGAATTCGGGACTGTCCATTTTTAATTCTGGTGATCTAGTGTGTGCCTCAACAGAAAGTGTCATACAGAATATTTCAGAATGAAAGACCAGAGGTATTGCATTATAGTGCAATACAATATTTATATAACATAAAATGAAAATAGTGAGAGGTACAACAGATTTTTATTTAAGTATACGAGTAGTGACAATACTATTAATATCACAATAGTATTATTATGCTTTAATTAATAACCTTGAATTCTTGTAAAATAACATATTTTTATTTATTAAGATGTGAAGTATGTTGTTATTAAATCATTTTGATCCATTTTAACTCCATCCATTAACTGTGCATTTGATTGGGCTCGAAAAGCTCGATTTTTCGGGCCGGGCCAAAATCAAAAGTTCGACTCGCCTCAACTATTTCAAATGATTGGCCCGGTAAACAATATCTTTATATATATATACTGCAACATATGTGTGCCACACACCAGTTAATGTAAAATCCGCACGTAAGGCCTAAACACGACTACACTACCTGGCGCCCATACTTGTTCGTCAAACGGCCATGTATAAAAATTTGTTCATTTTCACTCGGGTATCTGTGATTTGACGAATACGTTTTGTTGCTATTTTTACCACACCCCTGTTTCCAGGTAAGAGAAGTATTTTAATAATGCTTGTATATCTTATGAGATTTTTTTAAATATGTGTATTTTATCGTTTTTAGAATGATGTACATATATCTATTTGTATTTGTATGCACAAGTCTACCGAAGCAACCTACGCACACCAACTTAATTTGCCCACACACAAACAAACCAAATTGCCATATACATACGCACCCAAATAACCCACGCACACTATTTATTCACTTGCACTGCCAGTACCGGATTTACCTTAAATATTGGTATATGCAAATAAGGTTCAATTATTACGAGATGTGTTTCCAGATTTTTGAAAATCTAGTATCATTCCGCAGTATTCAAATTTTGAATAGAGGAGATGGATGTTTGAAAAAGCTTTGCACGTTTCCTTATTTTAAGCAATCAACAAAAATCTGTATTTATTTGCATATAAGGTGCATGCATATTTTATTGTAAAGACGAATTTCCACATGGCGTAGCGAACCTTGTCGAACCGTCAAGTAACATGCAAGATTTGAGGTTCGAGGTGTCTTTCTCAAGGCGCGTGGCCTTGAGGAGTGTCATATTTAAGCTGCATTCACAATCACTTTAGAATATTAGACTGTGCTTAATTTGAACTTGAAGTGGAAATTATGCCGCTTATAAATTTAGGCCATTTACAACCACTCTTACTTATTTCTAAAATTTAAGTGAGACATTTATAATCAAATACTAAAATTGGTAGAATATTTTACAATTATATTGATTTTATTCATTCACGTTGCATATATTAGACTTAATTGCAAGCTAACTTGGTAAACAACAACCTCACATGCAACCCTACGAAAACAAACAAACGTCAAATAACCACTCCCAAATACAAATCTAAATATACTTTAGCATGTTTACTTATTTCTTAATAAAATTTAAAAAAAGGCTTTTACTAGGTAAGATATTGGTCGATGATTTGTCATTGTTTCCGACAGGAGACGAGTTACACTTACACCGCTGTAAATACGTGGGATTTGATCCCGATATCTCTAGCGTAAAGATCCTCCGTGCTAACCATGTACGTTATCTCGCCTCTATTCTATAATGAAACAAGTAGGTACAGTGACCGGTCGATACCTTTCGTGCTTTAAACTATCTGCATGTGTACCTTATCCATATTTTACTATAAAAATAAGCTTTTATATACATTGAATGCTTTCATGATGACGAAATATATTTCAAATTAAAAAGTATATAAATTTTAATACTCCAAGCGAACTACCTACGTACTATCTTTTGAAGACCACCAAACTATTATTTCATTGGATTTAATTAAATTAGTCAGACCTAGATTCAATTATTATACCAGCTATTTTAAAATTCCTATGAATCATTATTCATGCATTCTCTTCTGTGATACATATTTTGACGAACCATTATACATTTATAGCTATGGGAAACTGTAACTGTAACTAATTCACTTTTGTGTAATACTTAAGTGAATTTATTTAGTTCTTTCCTAGGTTTATACATTGTTCTTTCTCTATTCTTTTCTTTTATCTTTTCTATGGTGCGTATAGTGTCTGGTTGCCAATCTGGTGAATCGCTCGGTGCCCGGGTTCGATCCCGGCCAGTGCAGACTTTTAATCGCACAAAAGTGATCCTTGTGATTCACTCTCCACACCAGCTATGAGGGCCCGTGAGGTAACGCGTGATAAACGCCCAGACGGTAAAAATATATCGTCATCATGTATTGTAGATATACTGACACACCCAGTAATATGCCGTGATGATATATATATTTTTATTTATTTATCTCAAAACTCCAACTTCATATCGCCAATTAAGATTGTAGGTAATTTTCAATGTCAACTTTGTCCTTGTTCATATCTCTATTTATTAATTTTCACATTTTCGTATTTGTATTTGACATAAATCAAATTTGGGTTATATTAACTGAAACTTAGTTGCACTAATAACAAGAAACTAAATTCTGTAATGAAAATTATATTTGCAATAAATTTTAAGTTACTTATGCAAACAATAAGATTCTAAGTATTTCTAAAAGATCAATAAACGATTCTGTAGAGACTTACAGACCTTATAAAAATATTATTCTGAACGCGTTTTTTTGATAAAGAATTGTAAATATGTATTTCAGCGTTAACGTACTGTTGAATATAAATACTTACAGAAAAATACATTTTTGTGTTTCATCTTCTATATCAGAATAGGGTATTACAATTCGTACTTGATACGGTGGACAGGAATTAGAGAAATCAACAAAAAGCAATTATATATATATATATATATATATATATATATATATATATATATAGTTACCTACATATTTGTAAATAACGTACGAAATTTATTAGTTACAATTATTTTAAATAGGTGCATATATGCATCAGTACGAATTGCTAAATATAAAGAATTTTAAGAAAATAAGAACGAACGACTACAAATATTGCAATTAATAATAGGATTTTATCAATATTCTGTATCTTAAAATTAAAATAATAAGCTTTAAATGTAGTACTTAAATATTAGATCAAAGTAAATGGAAATACATACAATGTTTTTCAAACATTTTAAATGCAAGTTTCTGTAACGATTTGTAACATTGAGATATACTATTGAATGCAAAGATAAACTTGTCATTTCACAGCTCATTTTATTTCAATTTTTATGGTTTTTTAAAAATTTTAATATTTTAAAAAAATTATATTTTTAATGATTCAAAAGTAGTGCTCGGAATACTAGTGGATCCATAAGACCACCCGCCACCTGTATTTCAGTGAATACGGGTCGGAACCGATTCTTCACTTATAAGACCCGTAAGACCCGTATTACCCATAAGAACCAAAGACCCGTATTACCCGTATGAACCACAGATCCATATTACCCGTAAGAACCATATCACCCGTAAGACGTTGCTATCTGTTTAAATAATCACACCGTTGAAATTTTTTTTTATTTAATATAAAATATATATATATATATATATATCATCACGGCATATTACCCATGTCTGGGTGTGCCAATCTGCTTTATCGCAGATATCGGTAATGATGATTTAATATTAATATAGCTAATTTATTTCATTAAATACTTCACATAATACTATTAGTTTAAAAAAGATAAGTTAGTAATTTGTATACTAATAGGGCAAGTAAAAAATATCTCGATTTATAAGATAGATACCATTATGAATAATTTGCAAGTGTGTATTTAAATGCAATAATGAGATATGTATGTTCTCAGTGAGACGAAGTACGCCCCTTGCAGGAAGTCGTGCGCTTCATATATAAATCATTTAAAACATAGTTACTTTGAAATCCCTCTTTTTCGCCCTTGTGAGATCTAGTTTAGAATACTGTTCTTTGGTTTGGTATCCACGTTCTGATGGCTCGAAATTAGCTATTGAAAAGGAACAGCGGAATTTTTTAAAATACATGTGGTTTAGAAGTTATAACGTTTATCCTGCTAGAGGATGTAGTCATCAAGAATTGCTTCATACTTTTGAATTCCATTCTCTTGAAAAAAGACACCCTAAACAAAGCTTATCTTTTTTATACAAACTTATAAAAAATGAAGTTGACTGTAGTTATTTAATTGCTAACTTAATTTTTCAATACCTCGTATTGCGCCTCGTAAGGTCAGTACCTATATTCTACAAACCTAAAGCTAATACTAGTATATTACAAAATTTACCAGTTTTCACTTTATCCTTGCACGAAAAGTCATAACCCTAATATAACATCGGGCTAATATTAAACTAGTTGACATTATGCTAATTATCAGGAAGTATATAAAAATTCAGCTGCTGTCTTACAAGATATCCTGACGCATGGGTACACACAGAGAGAGACTATGTATACAAAACCATTGTGACAACATTCTGTTATATTAAATTGAAATAATATGAAAAGTTACCGCCTTCTCGAGGTGGAGAAAATGAAAAACATTTGTATTTTTATAAACACATATTCAGTTTTTACAATTGGCAGGGCTGGAACCAGCCCTGCCAATTTAATTTTTAATAATGTTTTCATATATATTATAATTTCTCCGACGTCGTATTTTTGGCCCACCTGTCGTGTGGATTGTTTGTGAATGCTCTGGTAAGTAATTTATGACAATTATAAAACTTTATTGTATTATCAAAAAAAAATTTCTGTTACTGTATTACAGATATAAAAAAATTTAAAAAAGTTGTCAAGATTAAACATTGGCTGATGATGGAAGTTTTCCAGCTTCCGAAACGTTCCAATACATTGAATATGTGTTTATAAAAATACAAATGTTCTTCATTTTCCCCACCTCGAGAAGGCGGTAACTTTTCATATTATTTCAACCAGGGATGGTAACAGAAACCGGAACCGAATCCATTAACCGAAAAATACCGGAAAAATATGAGAACCGAAACCGAAACCTGTACCAAAATTCGAAACAGATACAAAACCGGAACCGAAAGCAAAACCCTTTTATATTTATCGGTTAACCGCATTATATACAGGTCTCTTGTTAGTTGTTATATATTGTAAATTTTTATTATTAAAATACTTACGCATAAAAAAGTATAAACATTTTTTTTTTGTCGAAACCTATTTCAATTTGCAACGTAGTACCTCAATCGGGTGGCGCTCGAAGTCCGTTACATATTACATTTACATAGGCATTTAACATGGGAAATTAGAATATTTTGAATATTTGCTTCCCATTAAAATTGATTGTTATAAAACTTTGTACACGTGTTTGTGGGCACTTTTTGCATCATTATAATAATTAATTGTTCAAAATTAATAATACTAAAACCGATTGCTGTATAAAAACCGAAACCCAAATCAAAACCGAATTTTTATTTTCACGGTGACCGAAACCGTAACCCAAACCGATATTTTTTATGGTTACCATCCCTGATTTCAACTTAATTGTACTACGAGGTATTTTTAAAAAACTACAAAGTTATATTAAATTGTCACATATTTATTATTATTAATATATTTTGCTTGTCTTTAACATCTTCTAAGATGCTCATCCATCTTTCATAAAATCATATAACAACGACTTTTTTTAATGACGATTTCTGACTACATATTTAAACAGTGATTTCAGATAAAAAGTATTTTTGCATGGCATAGTGTAGGTATGAAGTATTGGAAAGAGCAGGAGCAATACAAAGAACAGAGCTACTAATACTTCCCTGTTAGGTTACATCCTCTGCTCTATCATTGCACGTCGGGGTGGGGACAGCATTTGCTGGTGTTGGGCAGGGGTCGGGGCTTGGGCGCGAGCCGGCGCGGCGGGAAAGGAAGTGCCAATGGCAGGATATGTCATATGACCGGATACGCCACAACCCGACTGCTCTGCTCAATGACTATTATCTATCTACATCTATTCAAATTCGCCATAGGTATACATATATACACACTTTCATTTCTTCAGTCACTTTTATCACTCTTAACCTTCATAAGACCGACCATAAAAACTTACGTTTAAGACCAAGTGGGGTACACGTGTACCCCCAAGTTTTTCCCCTCAGTTTTGTTAAATTGACAACTAAATGAGTTTAAAAAGTAAATTAAAGGATAAACTGGAGTTTTAATGTACTTTATTGTTTTTTTTTTTTCTACAAATAATGTGTTACATTGTACAAATATTAAAAATGTTTTACTGACATTTATTACAAATAAACTGAACTTTCGAATGCATTTTACATACATTTTTATCGCATTTGGAGCACTGATTTCGACTTTTTTTTATCTTTTTTCCTGTTGTAAAGATAACCCAGCTCTAATAAAAACAATCTTCGATTATCGAGTTTGCCTTTTTCCCAATCTGGATATTTGGTCATCCAGAGTTTGTAACAGTTGGTACCACCAATATCAAGAAGATAGTAAAACATTGCCAATGGCCAACGGTTTGTATTCCGTCACTTGTGTCAACAACACCTTTAGTCTTATTATAATGTAAAATAATATCGTTTCCCATAAAACCCGTACACTCGCAAACATACAACTAATTTTGCGTGACGACCACAAAATGCGAAATAAGAAAATGCGCAGACGTGGTCAGACGATTTTGTGGGAAGTCAAAAGTGATTGTTGAACAGGTTGGTGTGCACGCATCCTCAACCGGTCTCTTTTGGCACACAATATTTCTGCACACATAGAAGACCAACTGGGGTACAGACAAACCCCATGTCAAAAATAATGTCGTAAATCAAATACAAAAGAAAAGAGATAGATAAACAATTTTTGTAATTGAAGCTAAAACAATAATTTGAAGATAGAAGAACGGAAACAGGGATATTTTTTTTTCTTTTGAGTTACAACAAAAAACATTACTCTGAATCCCCTTTTAGCTTCTAGCTGACTAAGCTAGGACGTTTCGTCAAGAAAAGGATTGTTAGATAATTCATAATACATAAAGGATTTACAGGGTGTTAAAAAATAAGTGTAACAAATTATGAGGGCATATAGTGCTGACCAAAATGAGTAGAAAAAGCTTAATCAAGAAAGAGGCCATTTTGTATTAGAATCTAAGAAACACAGACAAAAATAGTAACTGGACAAAATTTTGTCTGTCAGTAAATAGACAAATAAACAATAAATTTTTATATGAAACATTTTTTTGATTTTCTAATAGTTACGAAGTTATTTGAAAACTAAATATTTGCCAAGATCTCCACAACATTTGTCTTAATACAATTATTCGATTTTTTTTTTTTTACATTTAAGATGACCTTTGAAGGTAAACAAAAAGGTCTCATTTAATCAAAGTCACAACTCTTACAGTTTTAGAGATATCAGAGGTAAACCTCGAAAAAACTCATTTTTCACTGCCTTATCTCGGAAACTACCTATTGAAGATCGGACCCATGTCGATCAAGCTTTTTTTTACTCATTTTGATCAGTACTATATGCTCTCAAAATTTGTTACGCTTATTATCAACACACTGTATATTTTATTTTTATTTTATTTTATTTATAAGAAATCAACAGTATATTATATACCAATGACAGGTTCTTATGGATTATGGGGCTCTTCAAGTGGTTTCACACTTCTAGTTTTTTACTTTTTAAAACAAACAAATAAAATAAATATATCATCACGACATATTACTGAGTGTGCCAGTATCTACAACACATGTAGACGTCGGTAATGATGACGATATATTTTACCGTGCGGGCGTTTACCAGGCGTCACCTCACGGGCACTCATTGATGGTGTGGAGAGTGCACCACAGGAGTCACTTTTTGCCATTTAAAATTCGAAATATTTGGCGTCCGGTTCCCCAGGTTCGCAACCAGACACTCAGGCACGCGGCCACATGACCCCATAAAAAACTTTACTATAAATGTAACAAAATTCTTTTTTTTATTTTTAATTCTTAATGTAAATTACATACATGCTTATAATGGCCAGGATCTTGTCCGAAACGTCGCATTTTTATTAAAGGAAAATACAATAAAGCCTGTAATCCAACTAAAGGAAGTTTTACTTTCCATTCCAACTACTCCAATTCGGCTTAATAAACTTTCCAAAAATTGACATTTAATTAAATACTTTTAAATTGACACGTTTCTTTGTTCATAGCCTATTCCAAATTAAGTCTTTTTTTAACACACTGTAGAACAGAACACAAGTAGAACCTGTACATTCTTATGCTGATGATAGTCAGTTCATAACATCTTTTTCCCAACAAAATGAAAAACTGCAACTAAGTCAGCTTAATCAGGATTTACAAAATCTGTCAATGCGGGTCAGGAATAATGGCCTAAGAATAAATGCAGAAAAATCTGCCATGCTTGTTGTAGGTAATCGCCAAATTACTTCACCCATTTTATTGTATGGTGTACCAGTTCAGTGTAGTGGAGTCATTAAAAGTTTAGGACTTAACATAGATAAAGATTTGAATTTCAGATCCCACCTCATAAAAGAGCTTCAAGCGGCTAGACTTAGACTTAGACATCTATATCAATTTAAAAACGTCCTTTCTTCTAATACGAAATTAAAAATGGTCAAGTCTTTAATATTCCCGCTGTTTGATTACTGCGGTTGTGTTTATGTTCCAAATTTATTTAAAAAGGATAGACAACGTATA
This sequence comes from Ophonus ardosiacus, assembly GCA_943142095.1. NCBI lineage: Eukaryota > Metazoa > Arthropoda > Insecta > Coleoptera > Carabidae > Ophonus > Ophonus ardosiacus. The sequence continues at coordinate 40,749,788 of OW964833.1, read as the reverse complement.
ACACTTTTTCAAAATGCCTGTCTTCGGTTTGTATTTGGTGTACGTAAGTATGAACATATTTCTAACTATAGGCATAAAGCTAAACTCCCTTTCATTGAAGATCGTATTAACACTCTATATGTATGTTTAGTTCACAAATTAGTAAAAACTGGTACACCTTCTTATTTATCGTCCAAGCTAACAAAAAAAGATTTTAAATATTCTCTACGTGGTTCTTCTTTGTTTAAAGTTCCTTCATTTAAGAAAAATAAATTCCAAGGTTCATTTTCGTATTTAGCTCCCAGTCTATATAATAACTTAAATTCAGATTTGAAAGTTTTATCTGTCAATACTTTCAAGCAGAAATTAAAGTTTTCAAAATGTATTTAAGTCTTCATATTATTATAATTGTTATTGTTACTGCTTCTTCATACTGTCTTTATACTTTTAATATTATTTTCATGTTGTTTTTCTTGTAAATTGGGTTAGGTGGTAGAACAGCTTTTAGCTGAACCTCGCCCTTAATGGTGTATTTTTTTTCCAACCATTAATAAAGAATTTATTATTATTATTATTATTATTATTATTAAAACTAGCGCGTGAAATCGCCAGCTAGTTTTTTAGCCATACCAATTACATGTAGCTAGTTTACTCTCTGCAACTAAACTAGCAGGCTAATAGCGAATAAAATAGCTTAGTGTAAACGACGCTTCACACTACTGCATAAAAAATAATGTAATATTAGATATTGCTACTTCTATAATTTCATTTATTTGCTGAAGAACAGTGAACATATAAAAACAAACATTTATTGAAACATTAAATCCGATATTTCACAGCCTCACACAACGATAAAGGGGCTAATGGCATAAGTAAACTAAATCAGATATATTCTTATGCGACATAATTTCGCATAAGATAATCTTTTGTATGTGCCAAAGAAAACTAAACGAACGAAAACAAACATTTTTTAAACTTAAGTCCGACATTTTACAACCTCAAACATAACGACAGAGAGGCTAACGGATCAAGTAAACTAAATCAGAAATTTTCTTATACGACATAATTTCGCATAAGATAATCTTTTGTATTTGTCAAAGAAAACTAAACGAACGAAAACAAACATTTTTTTAAACTTAAATTAAGTCCGACATTTTACAATCTCAAACATAACGACATAGGGGCTAACGGATCAAGTAAACTAAATCAGAAATTTTCTTATACGACATAATTTCGCATAAGATAATCTTTTGTATTTGTCAAAGAAAACAAAACGAACGAAAACAAACATTTTTTTAAACTAAAAATAAAGTCCGACATTTTACAACCTCAAACATAACGACCAAGAGGCTAACGGATCAAGTAAACTAAATCAGAAATTTTCTTATACGACATAATTTCGCATAAGATAATCTTTTGTATTTGTCAAAGAAAACTAAACGAACGAAAACAAACATTTTTTTAAACTAAAAATAAAGTCCGACATTTTACAACCTCAAACATAACGACCAAGAGGCTAACGGATCAAGTAAACTAAATCAGAAATTTTCTTATACGACATAATTTCGCATAAGATAATCTTTTGTATTTGTCAAAGAAAACTAAACGAACGAAAACAAACATTTTTTTAAACTAAAAATAAAGTCCGACATTTTACAACCTCAAACATAACGACCAAGAGGTTAACGGATTAAGTAAACTAAATCAGTAATTTTCATCGAAATAATTTCTCAAATTCCTAGGTCTCATTCGTCCGGCTCTCATTCTAGTCCCAGAAGCTCTTCGTAGCGAATACGTAGGGTTCCTGTTTTACAAAAAATTAATTAACTTCAAAATACTTTTGAAAAGAAGACATAATAACTGAAAGTACATATAGCTATTTTCTTTATTATTAATTTTAGACCTATAATTTATATTACAACTACAGCGTGAACGTTTAATTTCCAGACATTAGAGAGTTATTGCAGCTTCAACGCAAAAATAGCGTGCACTTTAAAGTCACGTGACAGCCCGAGTGCGCATGCGTACTAATAAGGTTCACGTTATATGAATAAGGAGACACGTTATGTGCAATGAAATAGCGAGCGTTTAACGTCACACGTTCTGTATCTTTTGAGGTTATGTTTCGGTGAAAAGTGTGGATGTAACCTCGTTTGTGTTGCTTTTAGCTTTAACGTTAGCGTGAATACACTAATTAAATGCGGTAAACATTGAAATTGAAAGTCCTTTATTTCTAAAATAAAGTGTTTTCTACCTAAGGTTAACGTTTACGTTCTTTCATCAATAACTCCCTAATGGGAACGTTATTCTATACCGTGAGTATTTTTTAACGTGAAACATTGGGTTTGTCATATCCATGGCTACGACTTGACATTTGATTGACATCAATGTATTTGCCCGTTCCATTTAAAATGAAACATAGGGAACGAATTTGACATTTGATAAGACGTCAATAGAGGTTAATTTTGTTTAAATAATTATACCTGCATTCTAAATTAAAATTAGTTGTAGAAAAAATATAGTGTGCACCTTGTGCCCGAGTGGTTTTCTGACTCGATTAAATTTCTTACAATATTTAAATATAATACTTTTGTCAAATTCATTCCCCATATGTCATTTTAAATGAGACAGGCAAATACATTGTTGTCAATCAAATGTCAAATCATAATTAATAGGAAAATTCAACGGTTATCTGTCATATTGACAAGATTTCACTGTTTTCTAAAAATTAAATTTAGATGTAGAAAAAATATAGTGTGCACCTTGTGCCCGAGTGGTTTTCTGACTCGGTTAAATTTCTTACAATATTTAAATATAATACTTTTGTCAAATTCATTCCCCATATGTCATTTCAAATGAGACAGACAAATACATTGTTGTCAATCAAATGTCAAATCATAATTAATAGGAAAATTCAACGGTTATCTGTCATATTGACAAGATGTCACTGTTTTCTAAAAATTAAATTTAGATGTAGAAAAAATACTGTGTGCACCTTGTGCCCGAAATATGTTTAGTTCTCATGAGTGGTTTTCTGACTCCGCTAAATTTCTTACAATATTTAAACATAATACTTTTGTCAGATTCGTTCCCTCTGTTTCATTTTAAATGGAGCGGGCAAATACATTGCTGTCAATCAAATATCAAGTCGTAACCATAATGTTTCCACATATCGTATACGTTATTCCATCTGTTAAGCAAGAATAATGGAAGGTAAATTTGAAAAACTTATTTTGATTACTGAGTTAGGAAATTTAGGTGAGAAAGATTTCAGTGATGTCTTAATAAATTGTCATACAATAACAGTTAAAATAGAAATAATACAAAGTCTTGCAATTTGTACATACTGTGGCGTAAAATAAAATGTAATTAAAACGTTGCAGCTGCTATCTTTCTCTAAATATTTTTGTATAATAATTATAGGTTACTATTTAAAAAACAAAAGTTGATTGTCGACTCGTGTAAAAATATCTATATTTATCATTAAATAGTATATTTAAAATAATAAAAAAATTATATGAACCATTTTCTTTTAATACTTATAATAAAGTTAAAAAAAGGGTAGGGGTAGGGAGGCGTGTCTTCCCAGACACCCTGTATTCTCGTGTTAGTTCTGTATACCATTTCATTCAAAAAATCAACGATGGTGTATTTTCTGGCGATACCGGATGTAGAATTCAAGACCTTGCTACACGGTTAATGTAGTATAAGATCATCGTTAAGTTTTTAATTTTATCTTTAAGTTTAAAATTAATAATAAAGATAATATCCCTTTGTCCATATTTTTTCACCGTTCATATACTAAACTATTACCTGTATAGTCTGCTACCTGGTGCAATATTAAACGCACGGATACCAGTCGAGGGAGAAGGCAATCTGTAAATATAATATTTAATTTAAACTATAACAATAAATATCTAAATTTATTACCTTGGCGTAATAATAGCATTCTGGGTAGGGCTCGCGAAGTTAAATCTGGGAGTATCAAGAGGTATTCTGAAATGGAAGTGCGAATCATTAATTAGTATTTTCATTCTAAGCAACTATAGTGTGTTTGAGTAAAATAATTTTAGCGAAGTCAACTACATATTATACATATACAGTGTGTCCCATTTAGAAGTGCCACCATTGGAATCTCGAGAACTATAAGAGATACAATGTCGATTAAATGGAACTTTTTGTGCGCCTTTGGAAGGCCATCTCAGATGTGCTTTTGTTTTTCCAAAAATTCTCATAGGGCACTAGATAACGACGAAAAACTGAATATTGTTGATTTTTTCTTTCTCAAATAACTTCTAAACTATTAGTAATTGAGAAAAACGTTTCAAATATAAAAGATACATATTTTTATTATCTAACCAGTGGCGTACAAAATTTTTATATCCGTAAATATTCGAGATATAACACAAACTTATATTTTTTTAAATGGAACCCATATCTGATTTTAATCTCAAAAAAATCAATATTTTTTCTCTTTTCAATGATGTAAGGGTTATTATGTTTTATATTTTTTTTTGCTCCTAAAATTTAATTTTTCTCTTTATTTTCCTGAATTTTCTTATTATTTCCCAAAAAAACATTATTATTTTTATTAATTATATTGTATTTGATCAAAATAATTTGTTTTATGCCTTTATTACTTAATATTTTTATTCTAGATTCATAATTACAAATTACACTATGATGAGCCAAGGGCGACCTGATACAAAATATTATAAAAATTAATTTGATACGAATTTTGAGCAAAATTTTCTAACAAAATAAATTATTTAAATACAAAGGAGTATTTCCAAATAGAAATCTACCAATATTTTCAAAATAATTGTAAATTTAATACAAAATAAGGAAAAAATAATAATTTTGAAGGCAAAACAAATATAAAACATAATAACCCTTACATAGTTGAAAAGAGAAAAAATTACTTAATTTTTTTAAAAAATATATGTTTGCGTTATATCTCAAAAATTTACGGATATAAAAAATTATTCCGTACGCCACTGGTTAGTTAATAAAAATATCTATCTTTTATATTTGAAACTTTTTAATCAATTATTAATGGTTTAGAAGTTATTTGAAAAAGAAAAAATCAACAATATTCAGTTTTTCGTCATTATCTAGTGCCCTATAAGAATTTTTGGAAAAATAAAAGCACATCTGAGATGGTCTCCCAAAGGCGCATAAAAATTTCCATTTAACCGACATCGTATCTTTTATAGTTCTCGAGATCCCAATGGTGGCACCTCTAAATGGGACACACTGTATAAATATATAAATAAATTATACAACAGGGTATAAATCGAAAAGTGGGCCATAGAAGTTTAAAGGTAGATTTATACAGCTTACTTTTTATTTTACTTTTTCTTTTTCGCTTTTACTTTTACTTTAAGTTTGGAACTTTATGCAGCTACTTGAAAGCCTTCAGTACACATGCGCAGATGTGATTTTTCTGGCATATCAGTAGTCATAAATGTAAACAGATAATTATAACCTGTCAAAATGGACACAAGTGTAATATTTTGTACATATGCAGTATTACATGCAGCTTTACACATTTTCTAATTTTTACAATCTAACCTACACAAAAACAAATAATACACCAACCACACATTGACGCTTGTCACGTGAAGTGATGCACATGCGCAGTTGTGAAATTCTTTTACTTTAACGTTCTCAAGTTGTAAGTTGGTTAACTTTAGTTCTTCAAGTAAAATTAAAAGTGTGCACATAAAGTAGTTCATTTATTAACACACCTTCAAAATTTATAAAGTAAAAGAAAAATAAAAGGTAAAATAAAAAGTAGGCTGCATAAATCCACCTTAACATGGGAAATCTGTTTACCTTTGCGCAAACTTTACCTGGAAAAATATTTCAAATAAAAGAGATTTAAATTCTGCATCCAAATCATGTAAAACGATTGTTCTGGCACTTCATGTAAGTGAAGTGAGAAAATAAATAATAATGTACTTGTTTATGAGCTTTTAGTCAAAGCAGGCATGGATTATGACAAAAAAATAAACAAAAGTGTTGATTTTAACTGTCAATTAAAACTAAATTTACATTGGAGGAGGAACTAACAACTAAGACAAAACACAAAAATGTAAACTATTTTAGATATAATTGACAGTTAAAAATAACGAAACATAACCAATGGCTGTCTTGAGCAGAAGCTCATAAAACAGTAACTTTATCATGATTTTTTTCGTTTACATGAAGAACTAGAATAATCTTTTCGATTTAGATGTAGAATTTAAATCTCTCTAACTTTTATTTAAAGTATTTTTACAACTAGGTTACGTTTGTGGAAAGAAAAACTGATGTCCAATGTTAAACGCCCATGCCCACAACATAATATTTTAACCAGTCGCCATTCCATTGTTGAATAATATAATATATGATTGTTTACCTATTATTAGATATCAAATTTTATGTACTTTTTTAATTTGAATAAATTTACTTATGTCACTGGTACGACACTACCCTATACGTGTGTATTTCACTTTGGTGACCTTCAACAGGCTCGCTTTACGCCACCTTTGCGCGCTAGCCTGGGCATACGTAAGATATCTACCTAGGTGTCTAGGAGGAAAGATTATTTATTTTGATATCTTTGTTAATACTATAAAACTTAAACCTTTAAAGCCTTTTACGCAACAATATATAGCACACGGCATTATGTCTACTAGTCTAGTCTGCAGTGGCGTGCGGTGCGTTTCTGTGTTGAGTGTGCAGATTTTTTTTAAAAAAGTATTGTGTTGGTAGAATCTTAGGTTAACAATTCAGAATTATTTTATTTTTTTATACTATGTCCCTTCTAGAAAATGGTTTCTTCAGTAAATCCGCGATTAGTAATTCATTTGCAATTTCCATTCTATAAATTTTCATAAATACAAATATAAGTTAAATAAATAATATATAAATTATATATGAAATACCTAAAATTAATAATTAATTGTTTGCCTGAACTTGTTTATGCTTATGAATACTACCAAAAGTAATTTTACGGCGATACGTGCACAAAATATGCTGCACGCTGGAGAGTGCGATGGGGCGATACTTATTTCTAATATTTTATCCTTGTCTGCGCAAATACACTGTTCCTATACCCTCCCTGTGTAAAACTTGCGTACCGAGTGCAGTGCGGAGATCTGCACTTGTCCAGTAATTTACAAATTCGCTGATAAGCAACCAAACACGCTACTTTTCGTTATTGTCCCATAATTGTATTAATATTTTTATATTTTGTATATCATATATTAAGATCAAATCAATTAAATAATTCACATTTTAATGCAATAAATTTTGAAATTATTCGCAGGGTGTGCAGTGCACACCTTGCACATATGGACTGCACGCCACTGCTAGTCTGGTAGTCGTAATATTCTTGCGCTGAACCACCATACACACAAACGCTGTAAATCCGTCTCTGGTACAGTCAGGCGTACTGGAGTACGCCCAATCTCCTTGCCTTACCCCTCCCTGGTCTATGTTGACGACATACAATAGTGTCGCTTCTGTCGACGTTAGTCATGTATATATTCTGTATCGGTGTCTACTTTTTGAGTATTATAAGAAATATATTGGTAAAGTTTTCATATGGCTGTAAATTCTACCCTATTAATTTTAGAACGAAAATGTGATTACAGAAAAATGTTCAGAATTAAAAACTGCATCTAACAAGTACAAATTATTTTTTGCATCTTGATTGTATACACCTTGAGCCGAAGTGTTCCTGTTTATTTATTTATTTATTTATTTATTTATTTATCTCCCAAAACAGGATACAAAAGTATCCCAAAAACATGGGAGATAGTACAAAACAAAACTATAATGGCGAGAACAGATATATAAATGTATAATACAAACTATACAGTAACATATATATATATATATATATATATATATATATATATATATATATATATATATATATATACAAATATTTCGAAATAAAGAAGCAAAATATAACATTTCTTAATTAAACATATTGTAAATAGCATTTCTGTAGTCTATAAATGAACAATTGAAAATATCAAGTTCATTTAAACATTTGTTTTCCATATCATTGTAAATGAAACATAGTCTTCTAATTGGATCTTTAAGTTCATAATTATTTCGTAACACGGGGATGTAAAAAGTTTTAAAAGAACGGGAATGCAATCTAGGTACGACAAAACCAATTTGATTAAGGGCTGAATTATCATCGACCATATTATGTATTAGTTTAAAAAGATATAAACATGAATATATCACACGTCTGTCCACAAGTGTACACATACCGAAAGTGGATAAAGCAGCGGAGTAAGTATATGATGAAGAATTGAATGAAGATGAATGTAGATAGTTGCAAGGTGGATACTAAGTCCAAAAATTATCCCTTGTGCCATTGGTATAATAAAATGTTGGATCGTGTTGCTAACATAAATATTACGTTATAAAACTTATTATAGGTTTTTCTAATGGTTGCTGGATTGGGTCGTTTATTAAAACTAGCAGTAGCAGCAAATAAATCAGAAACTTGTATTATTCCATTGTACTTTTTCTTCAGTTGTATACGATTACGATCATTTGGAAAGATGACAGTTTGATGACTGCCAACTCCCCCATGTTCGGTTTTTTTTTTTAAAAAAAAAAAACGCGGTAATACATTCTTGTCGGTCATTTTAAATGTAACTATGATAAAGATATACGCCCGTGTGCAGAGATAAAAAAAAAACTCTCTATACAAATATAATAAATTTAATCTCATTTGATGCAATTTTTAATTATTTACTCTTTTATACTAAAATAAATAGGGCAGAATGTACAGTCTTATGAAAATTTGATTTCCTATGGTATGATCCATAAAAAAGTAGACCCAGGGTACAGAATGTTCCATTTGAAAACTAAAAGTTGCTATAATTATTCGATAACCAGATTAACCAGAAGTAATAATATTCAAATATTTCCCATATTATATAGAGGGGTTATTGGAGTATAATTTGTTATTTAGTTGAATTCACTAAAATTGGTAACAAGGAAGATAAAATGGTCTATCCACTTTTTCAAACACACTGTAAATAAAGGAAACTTATTCAAAATTTAATACCTGGGAAGAGGATAATCAAAATAAGCGTGGCCAGGAACGTATGGCGATCTGTAAATATATTTTTTTATTTAAGCTACTGTAGGAATAATATCCAAATTTATTACCTATAATTTAATACATTTGCCCGAGTCGAACGGATAAACTCTCGGGCCCTCAATAATGCTGGATAAACCGGACGTGCACGATCTCCTCCCGGTGCAGATATTGCCGATGCAGGCGATCTGTAATTATTATTATTTTAAGCAGCTGTAAATTAAGAGGACATTTTAATTTTTTACCTAGGTCTAGGCGTACTGTAATCCTCATCAGATGAACGAGGAGTTCCATCAGGGTTTAATGGTGTCTGCATCAAAAGAACGTCTTCCGACCTATCAAATAAAATAATATTGTATTTTTGTATTTTTTTTTTATTGTATTTTTTTTGCGCTATCGGTCACTTTAATATGTTCTTATGTATGAATGCCGGCAGTACGGCAGTTTGGGTAGAGTGTCAGCTTTGTGATCGGCAAGTCCGAGCAGGCTACACAGCAGCGATATGTTGGATGGGTGAACGTTCAAGAACAAAAATTTATCACACTGCGGCTCGGTGCGCCCGGTACCCTTACACCTTACTAAAAGGGTTACAGATTATATATATATATATATATATATATATATATATTATGTTTATGAATGTGGCTGAGGTGAAAGAAGTGTGCATGGATAGGAATATGTGGCGAAGGATGATTGTTGCGTAACTATTATTGTGGTCCGGATGCGGTTATACGCTACCGAAAATCGGTCACTTTAATATGTTCTTATGTTTGAATGCTATGATGATTGTGGACAAGGCGAAAGAAGAATGTTGTTAAAGAGTGAAGTGAGTCAGCTGAGCTCTTACTCTTATCCCTTTTCTTATTGTTACTATTATTTTCGGGTTTTTGCTAACCCACTAAGTGGGACACGCGTGATTTTATGTATGTATGTATGTATGTATGTATGTATTTTTTTAAAGAATTTATATTTTTCATAAGATTGGTTGAGAGCTTTTGTGAAATGGAAGGAAAGAATGAAGAAGTGTATTATTGTTGGAGGGAACTACTCTGAACCTAATCAAAATTTAAAAAATATGAACTTTTTGTCTTACTCTCAACAATGGGGGTACCTACTTCTTCTAACGTACTAAAATTTAAGGTAAAACTTGTTATAATATTGTGGATAATAAAAGCATAGGTCAAATTAAATATGTAGATGCATGTTCTACATCTTATAAGTCTTTAGTATAGTAAAAATTTTTAGGCAGAGTAGTCACGTCATCATTTCATTACAAAATGAAAAAACACTGTAGTATTGTATATGTTTAGGAAAACGAAGAAAATAAATACTATTTTTTGTATACTATAAGTAAAGTACATTTTAATTAAATTTACAATTATTTTAAAGTCAAACATAATGTTTTCAATGAGTTTTGATTTATTTAAAATAATTGTAGTTCATTTCTTCACCACTTGTCGGTACTACTGGATTTCAATATTGAAACGTTTACATGACATGTTTCTCCCGGAATTGTCAAGCGTCTGCTGTCATTAGTACGTTACTTTTTCGTTTGATTAACATTTGTGTACGTTGTTTGTTGTGTTTTCTTTAGAATTCCATTACTGTTGCCTTGTTGCGTATCTTGATCTTGAGTTTTTCTGTTTTTAGTATGTGTTAATTTCAATAATTGTAAATCGTATTATTGGAGTATTTTTAATCAAATATAATATATTTTTTAAATGTTATTTTAATTATATTTTCAATAAATCGAATTTATAGTGCTACTCTTTACTTTTCTATAACACTACAGAAATGTAAATCTAAATAAAATCAAATCAATTTTTAAAAAAATATATTCAATGTCATTTAACATTAATTTTTTATTCCTTCTGAAACCCGACTCGGTGTGCTTTACACCGAATTTTCAATACCATAAATTGGAAATATATTACATTTTACAATAATATTCAATTATTATTCGACTATTAAATAACTTGCCACAACTCAACTCGCCTTACACCCGTGAGGGTAGAAAGGTGCAGGATTAAGTAAGTAAATAACTTGATCACATAAATTAGCATCGCAGGTAAATACAATTATTTTCTAAAATTAAATTAGTGTACCATGTAAACCTACTAATTTCGTGACGTCATTATCTAGTTACAAACTTTGATGACGTGACTACTCTGCCTAAAAATTTTTACTATATCAGATATATGATTTTTAAAAGTTGCATTTAATTTCAAATATTTTAACGGCTTCACAGGTACGATAGTCGAGTTTTACCGGTTTAGTTTGGAACTATGATTGTTTGTTTTGGTATTTATTTAAATAAATGTTTTATTTACATACATTATACTGCACTAGTACTTTTAAGGAAATAGAAAGTAATAATAATCTTCCCTCTTACATATTCTGCTGTCAGCTGTCACAATTTTAGGATGGATTACTGATTCATGTTGAGGAGCGTAAATATGTGGGTGTGTGGTGTGTGAGAGAGAGAAAAATATCTTTGGTGAGTATGAAACCGTGACGTCACAAATTTAGTCCGTATTTGCAACCGCTAAAGTTTATTAACAAATTTATGAATGAAAAGTCGCATATTTCAAATTATTTTACATTACTGTATTTAAAGTCACAAAAGTTTAATATTGCGGGGTCCCGTGGCCGCGTGTCTGAGTGTCTGGTCGCAAACCTGGGGGAACCGGGTCGATCCCGACCGGCGCCAAATATTTCGAATTTTATATGGCACAAAAGTGACCCCTGTGGTGCACTCTCCACGCCAGCAATGAGTGCCCGTGAGGTGACGCCTGGTAAACGCCCGCACGGAACAAATATGTCATCACCATTACCGATATCTGCGACAAAGCAGATTGGCACACCTAGAAATAGGTAATATGCCGTGATGATATATTTATTTATTTATTTATTTATTTAAGTTTAACATTGGGTCCCGTATTCAGATCTTTATATCGATCAGTGTTTAAATGGAAGAAATTGGTAAAATTAATACTAAGCGAGATATTTGCTTGTTTATTTATGACGATCACATTATAAAAAGAATTTATTTTAAAAGGCAACGTATGGTTCATTACTTCCACACACCAGTATCAAAATATGATAGCAATGTAAAACATGTCCACATTAAAATGCAACATAATAAATAACATCTATATCGCAATCAATATTACAGTTTGCAAATTTAATTCTGTTACAATGTACACACATACAGAAAAAGGTCAATTATTCAAATGGTGAATGGGGTATTTTTGAACATTTATTACATTAAAATTATGAATTTTTGTAAGCCACTTTAAAGTTTTGATTTTTTATCGTGTGTAAGCTAATTTATTGAAAATTATTCCTGATTATACATAACTACAAATTTTGCATGTTACATGTTAAAATGGACAATTATTACATTGCTGTCATTTTTTGCGTGTAATCATGGAAGTAATTGACCAAATGTTGCATATTAAAATAAATTCCCTGTACTTCAATCTATTATATGAATAAATTCATAAATTTATTACCTGGGCGTGTCAGTAGGAGTCGGGAAACTAATGTTACTAAGGCCTGGGACTCTTGGTCTAAAATTGAGGCTTGGTCTGTAATTATAATCATTTTAAGAATCTGTAAACGAATGAAATTTATTCTAAATTTATTACCTGATGGGCCTAGCATTTCTGAAAATATTAAAATCGGGATCGGGAAATGGTGGCAATCTGCAAGAAAATTTTTAATTTAAACCACTGTAATATTAAGATTTATTGGTTGTGCATAGAGACACGTTATCCTGTACTCAATATGAGATGTATCTAAGTATAAGCTAAAACGTCATCACCGCGTAAGACGTAAGTATTCGTACGTTCATAATTACGTACAAAGTTTGAAATGGTATATTTCTCTAAATATAACAATAACCTAACTTAACGAACAAAACTTGGTCCGAGAAAAATGTTATACACAAAAAATGTTCTAGGATAACTTTCTAATTTATCAGTACTAACAACCCCAAAATTCGATCAGTACTTCTCAAACAGTATAACAAAGTTATTTTTTACGTGGGAACCTACATTTTTTTTAATCCATTAGATAGATTTTTTCAGATTTCAGAAATAGAAGTATTATATAGAGTTGTAGGTATTTTCATTGTGATGTATGAGAAAATATAAATGATATAAAAAAATGTAGGACATCTTCACCGTAGTGGCTCCAAAATCATCACTTCAAGTTATGCTCTTCCTGTGACCAACTTTACTTGGTCACGCTTTCTTCATACTGACTCCAGAATTCATCATACGAGGCAGTACCCGAACAATTCATCCCTATATGTGTACTTCACACTTATTCTTGAATTCATCACCTATTTGTGTGTTACCAGACCACGACCAACTTATATTGGTACAAGCAGAATTCTCGTCAGAGTTACGTTCTTTGTTAATCATTCTACCGTACAAATACTCATTATGCCCGTATATATAACTTTCGTCCTTGTCCTTGTAGGGATCGCATTGTAGGCCGTACATGCTGAGCATCGAGAGGGTTGTAATTATTATTTAGACGCATTCAGGGCAAAGTTAAAATTTAATTTATTGCAAACAAAGCTTTGTATTTATCATATGTATTTTAGTATGGTTGTAGTACCAAGAACACATATAGAATATGTCATCGGTATCTCTGTGCGTTATAGCACCAGTGTTTATTGGGATTTATTTCTCGATCTAGAAATAGAATTCATACTCCGAAGTCTTGTACTGTTAAGTGAAACAACAAGTTAGAAGTTAGATGTTCGTCTTCCTGAGAAACCTCAGCACGTCTCCAATTTCTGCCAATGCAGAAGTATGATAAACTTATAGCATATTTCTATTTTAAACATATAAAAAATATCAGGTTTAAACGAAACATCAAACAGGCTTGTATTTCTGATAATTATAATAGTTGTTTCTACATTCCGTTCAACAAGTTTTCGTCGTTATCCTTTTCCTTTTGCCAAGTGACTACCAGCAACGATCACTAATCAATAGTAACTAATATATTATTTTATTTCTAACAATTAATAAAATTGTGTCTGATGGGATGCACTTTTAAAGAGTTGTAACTCTGTAACGAAAAGTTTCCGGACTATAACATTTTTTACTCAACATGATCTCAAGAATGCACTACGATTGTACAAACCTTAAAGAGACTTATTGACAATAAATCAAATAGTTCTAGAGAACTAAAAATGGACAAATTAGTAGTTTAAGCATTTAATTCCAAGATAATCAACACTATCAAGCATCGTGGTTGGTACATCCGATGATCCGATTTTGGGGTCCGGGCCATTTTCCAACAATTCGTGGTACTTTAATAATTCATCTACTGCGACTTAAATCAAATACACAACCTAACGTTATATGGAAACTTCAACCCTATGTGAACTTTGTAAACTAGGGACCATATTTACATTTTTATTTATTGCGAGTAATATTTTGGGTGTCTTTGTAAAGGTAATTGAAAGGTGTTTAATCGTTTTATGACGTATTGTGAAAACTTTAGCATTAAAAATAATTCTTAATTCTAATTTATTAAAACCAGGAATTCAAAAGGGTAGTCCGAGTTACCAACGGTAAATCACGAGGTAATTTATTATATACATTTCATCGGAGATCTGTTTCATTGGGGTTTATTATTAATCGAGAATCATATACACATCATCGAAGATCCAATTTATAGTTGTCGGTGACTCGTACTACCCGATAGAGTTACTCCTTGATTTCGTATATATACTTAAATTTTAGAAAAATAATTGTCAGAAGTAATAACTCTCCAAGTTGCTTTGTTACCTTTAAATCTAAAAGAATATACATATATTTCAAACACCATATTATTTCGAATATAATTTAAGATCAAACTGTAGAAGGAATTTGTATGTTATAAAGCCCATTGCAATGAATCATTAATATATTAATCGTTATCAAACATGTATTGCACTCTTTGAATGCTAATATATAAAAGTGCTGATAATATTAATAACTCTTTATACAAAAATAAGATGTTATTGTTTTTAAATGAATAAAAATGAAAAAACAAACAATTTATTATATACCGGATTTGAACCATAGTATTTATGATGTATTTTACCATCGCCACCATCTATTGTTCATATAAGGTTATGATATTGACGTCATCCGCAAGAAAGAGCGGACCAGGTAAAAGCATAGAGTTAAGATTATATAGAGTATGCGTAAGACTAAAATCTTGAAGCCGTGCGGGGAAATGGTCCGCCGTCTATTATTGTTCCATTTCTTATTCGTTGTTTGCTTTCACTTTCGTTGACGTGTGCTATTTGAAATATGTTCTTAAACGTTTGTGTTTAAAAACCTTTTTTGAACAAATTTATTAACATAATTATAATAAATATGCCAGTGTGCTCTGTGTTAGGCTGCCGCAATCGTTCTAGGCGCAAAGCAGAAACACAGAAAGCTACTAAAAGGAAAAGAAACATATCCTTTCATATCAAATATAAATCACATGGTCAACGACAACAATACAACAAATTAATTCTTTTCGAAGGTTCTTAGATTCACACGTATGTTTATATTTATCTTTAAGTTTTAATTATTATGTACTTTAGTACCAGAAATATTTGTATAAATAAAAAAAAATTCTACAATATTTTTTTTCAAATAAATTGCACTATACTTATTGTTTTATTACTCTCCACTTAATTTTATTTTAGAAATATGTACGAGTAAAATGTAAAACATTTGAATAACGCGCTAAAAATGGAACAGTACAATATGGCTGACGCTTCATTCCCCTTCCGTCACTAGGCATCAAGGTCATTGGGCGCGTTCACTTGGTACGCTTGTTTTAATGTGGCGCTACTTTGCAGCGCTGCAGAAAAAAGTAGCGAAATATTTCTACGCTGCAAACTCACAGCGGTGGTGCAGCGAGGTTATCAGCTGCTAGTTTATGAAAAAATGGCGGCTGGACAGCACATACGAAAATTACCAAATTAGTGTTACTGATGCACACGAAGTGCATCAGAAAATACAGACAGGTATGTATAGATAAAATACCAACTATTTTATGTTTATTTTATATACAATATATTTTTACCAGATGAGGACTTCGCTAGAAATTATCTGTGAACTAATGCGATATTTAAATTTAATTCATTATCGTCTAATAACTCTACTATTATGTCGTCGAGTTCCATAATTTAATGAATTTTTCACATACACTTACAGAGTTGAATTTGACATTATGCTGACAAATAGCGGGTTACTCTAGTATAATATCGTAAGATCATATCTAATTTTTAATACCATTTTCCTCGAAATAATTGTAATATAATACTTCTATTTCTGAAATCTGAAAAAATCTATTTAATGGACTAAAAAAAATGTAGGTTCCCACGTAAAAAATAACTTTGTTATACTGTTTGAGAAGTACTGATCGAATTTTGGGGTTGTTAGTACTGATAACTTTCTAATTTAGTTAGTAAGGACGTCATTCTATTAAGAATTTTTAGTTTTGACAATAATAAAATATTGAAACATTTCAAAAGTTTATTTTCCAATGATGACCTTGAACACATAAAGAACATTGGCATCGCATAGATTTGTTAATGATTACAATTTCTCCACGACACGGGTGCTAAATCAGGAGAGCGTGCTGGCCATAAGCCACAATACAGGTTCTGCCCGATCAACCCAGAACCCAGCGCCTTTGATAATGATAACCATTCCTTTAGATTTCTAGCGCGCGCTGGACAAACATCTAATTGAAACCAAGAATTTCTTCTTCTAATGGTCAGTCTTCGATCAAATCAAAGATATCATTGTTCAAATAGTTGGTAAACCCTTTAATTTCCAGTGTTCCAGTCAAACCTTGACATAGGCGTTTAACATGGGAAAACAGTTTTTTGTAAATAAAAAGTGTCCGGCAGAAAATTAAACCATGGTATTAAACACGATAATAGTACATTACATCTTGTATAATATTTACTTTAATATTATTGCATAAATTGCAATAAGTTATAAAGAAAATTCAAATAAATATTCGTTTTTTTATTATGCAATATGAAAAAGATTTCAAATGTCAGCGTCGTGCAATGGTTGAGAAAACTGCCTCTCAAATTTTATATTAGGGTTAGATTTCCCATTAGGGTATTTATTTTTTATATAAAAAAATTGTTGAACTTTTAAAAATCTGTTTTATATTTTCTTTCACTGTCATTCAAACATAATAATATTGTAATAAATGAAGAGAAAATATTTGACAGTAATTGGTTACAATAATCAAAACATTGCATTGTATTTTCTATTGATATCAATGAACAATATTTTTTTTATAAATTCAGTAAAAACATAATAACTACACAAAATTCTTTTCATATTACATAATAAAAAAGTGAAACAATTATTTACTTGAAATTTTTTATAATTTATTGCAATGTATGCAATAATATTAAAGTAATTGATATTAAATAATGTACAAAATGAAATGTACTATTATCATGTTCAATATCATGGCTTAATTTTCTGCCGGACACTTTTTATTTGCAAAAAGCTGTTTTCCCATGTTAAACGTCTATGTTAAGATTTGCTTGGAACACCCGGTATATAAAAATGCAAGTCCAATTTGCAACTCTGGTACTATGATTTAACATCCAAACATAACTTCATTTATTTAACGTGTACTTTTGGGTATTTTGGGCGCAATAAGTCGGTGCACGTTAGATGCGTACCTGCGTCATAATAGGTGATGACGTTTTAGTATCTATATTTCATATTAGCTGTACATTAACGTGCCCCTAAACACTTTCAAATTTATTACGTTCCCCTGATTGAACGGCAGAATTCAGGATCTTCTAGCACAGATCTTGCAGTACTATGGTCTCTACAATTATTATTATTTAAGCAACTGTAAATGAAGAGAACATATTTTAATTTTATTACCTAGGGTTGAATCTGCGCTCTGTTGGAGTAGTAGGGGGAGTGTAACTCTCATCGTCGTCATAATTGTAGGAACCATCTGGGTTTAAAGGGGTCAAGTATAAAGTAACTCCAGTGTCTTCGGACCTATAATATATTTTGGGAATAAATTAATTTATTAGTAAAATATTTATTTAGTATCAAACGCCAGACCCTACGTAAAAACATAATACCAGACATTTTTTTATTTCGTATTAACTAAATTGTCTACCAAAATAACTTGATGAGAAATTCTGTGGGTTAATTAGATTATTTTGTAACTTAAAGTGGGGTGATAATGTGCTTGATTAACTTATGCCTAAATTTTTTATAACAAAGACTTTTTGTAAAAATAATGTCATAAATTTAAAATGAGTTTTTTTACAACGAGGTCCTCCAGTATTTTTTTTAACTCTAACCTGATAGCGATCTGTAATTCTACAAACTCTTAAAGCGCACACACCGATCTGAGGGACCATTCGGCTAAAAAACACTAGCATCTAGCTGGTGTACTAGCTACGCTGACGAAAACAAACAACAGTTAATCGTCATGCAATTCAATCAAACACAAAAACAATAACCTCCCCTAACGCACAAAAATCACGCTTGGAAAAGTCTTGTGCGTTAGGCGGAGTTATTGTTGTTATATTTAGATGAATTGCAAGAGTGATTTTTGTGCGTTAGGTGACATTACAACGAGAGGCAGCACGAGTCTATTCGGAACGTTTTCCGGATAGAAATCTTGTGATGATCTCGGATGACACCTTCGCTAACCTAAATTTGTTGTCAGTGAAAAATCAACTCTAAATTGTCAAAATTACAGTAAGTCAAACAAATTTTGTAACTCACTAGTAGTATTTTTAAAACCTAGCAACCAGTTTTATTTTGTAATAATATCATCACACCTCAAGATATCCTTCCGGGATTGGTGGATTAAAAAGTCTTGTAACTCCGTTATGCAAACAGCCGCAAATTATTTTCTTCTATTTGTTGGCAACCTTTTGTCGTCGGCAAGTGTCAGTTTCGTCTGGGGCGCGAGTTGTGAGACACTCTGTATAATTTTACTTAAAATATATGTAATCTCAGTAAAAAAAATTATGTAATTGTTTAGGACATACTCGTATTAAAAATATGCTTAATGCGCCCTTTTGCTAGAAGTAACTAATGCAAGTCACCCTTTGGCCATAAATTTAATACTCTCATTAATATGCAAGTAAACAAGATCTTTAAGGCGCGCGCAGTACTTAGTTTTACGCATGCGTACTACACGGAACCAAAGGTTTTTGATTCGATGAACCTATTTTGACGAAGTAATGACTGCAAAACTAAACTAAAAGATCAAATTATTAAAAAGATTCGTTTGTCTCATTTCTAGTTTGGAAGCAAGGAGAAACATGTTTGCAATTACACAAATTTGCAATATAGACTTAATTTAAAATTTGCTAAATCAACTTCTTTATGTAATTAACTTGAATTCGTATCTTGTTTCATGATCAATTGGAACAGTATCATTAGTAATACCAAATATTAAATTAAAGAAAACACGGAAGCTGCTATTGTACAACAATTAATTAAAATTTACCAGGTAGACCTAATTCAAAATGGCTAAGTCAACATCGTTACGTGGTCATGATAAAATCAATTGTTCAAAACTTGAATTCGTATCTTGTGTTCAGTTCATGAACAATATATTTAGTATCACCTAATATGAAATTAAACGTAAAAACAAAACACCAAAAAGCAAGCAATGATATCATCCTTTAGCATGTAAAATAAAAGTTTCATACCTTTGTTCTTGTTCAGTACTGTCGCTTAAGGTCGGCAAATCAAGCTCCATTGGTGTTGGTCTATTTAGTACTGGAATTGGCCTGCAATTTTATTATTACATTATAAAAATGTTAAGAAAAAATGTATATTTCATTTATTACCTAGCTTCGGGGGTACTATTTTCGGCGCCATTTTGATTATCTTGAGCTTGAGCTTCTGCGTTCTCATCACTACTCTCGGATCTAACGAAATTTCAATTAGAAATTGTATAAACTTTCTATGAACGAGTTAAGTAAAAGACTTACAAAAATGCTGGGGCCTTTCGAAGTGCCTCCACATCAATCTCTTCGGAAGAAACAGTGCTTTCACTTGAACTCATTTTTCCTTTTTTCTTTCCTTTTCCTCTTTAACATAACACAAATTAACTTTATAAATTGTTTTTATCTCAAAAAAAAACTCAAATTTACCTAACAAAGAAAATGACCGTTAGAATCGCGACTCACCCGCTAATCCTCAATGTTGGTGGTAAATTGCACTACATATTGTTTATTGACGCATGCGCATATAATTATGTTACAACAATTACAAATATTTTAATTATTTCTATAAAATACGTCTTAGTTCATGTTTGGTAGACCAGAATACTCTAATGTAGCAGAAGCGGTAAAGTTTTTTTTAAATTTTGGCTTTTTTGGGTATAAAGATTTAAAATATTATTTAGTTAATGTGTTTCTCACCAGGGGTACGGAAAACGCCTTGGGATGGGGTTTGCGGGATGGAAAGGGAAAGGGGTACGTCCAGCGCGTCTGGCGCTCTTTTGGCTTCTGGATTTCTGTATAAAATGGCGGATTTCATTTGTTTTGTTTTCCAAAAAATAATTATGCTAATATTATACAAACAATAAATAGTCTTATGGGGTGCTTGAGAAACAGCTATTATACTGACAGGGTACGTCAAGAAAATGGTTTAGAAACATTGTTTCATTACATACATTTATATACGCTATTCTCGTGTTCTACTCTAATGTTATCCTTATCATTACATAATTATTAACTTTAGAATGATTACAAGATTTCTGAAATAAAACTAAAGACCAAGCTTTATGTACTTATTTAATTGCACCAACAGAAACATTTAAAGAAATAAGTCTGAAATATGAAATTCAACTAGATATCTTTCAAATTTGCCTCTACATTTAAGAACATAAGCTCAATTGGAATATGTACTTTACAAAGAGTAATAATAACTTCACAGAATTCAAATAAATACATGTGATAGGTTCCCTCACTAAAAAAGTTTACCCAACATAGATTTTTATTGGAAAAGATAAGGAGTCCACTGGACTTATGTTTGCGATTGTTGACTAGTGTGTCCAAAATACGGCGTCTCTAGTCCGTAACTTGTCAAAATGCAAGGCTGGTTGTAATGTTTTGTTCGTTTTAGTGTAGAGTGGATCGGGCGTACCCAAAAATTAGGTCAATGTTACGAATAGCTCTGGCAAGATCAAGAGAAATATAAATCAAATAATAATTACTAGATTGATTTAATTAAATAATACATAATTGAACATTTTAATTCCGTAATAAAAAAAAATGCATGAAACTTTCCTATTCATCTGAACGAGTAATATTTTTAACCAAGCTCAAGATCTTTATTTGTGAATTAGTCAAATTTTGTTTTATATTTAGGCGCTTACATGCTCGGATTCGGCTATCGGGCAACCGGGCAAATGCCAGGTGGACCGAACCTTAATAATAATAGCAACAGAAGAAGAGCATGTATGAATACGATTATGAATGTGGCTGATGCGAAAGAAGTGTGCCTGGATAGGAATGTGTGGCGAAGGATGATTGTTCCGTAACTATTGTGGTGTGAAGATGTATGGTTAGAAAGAATGTTTTATGAGAATGGAGAGACAGCTGAACTTTTATGTGGACGAAGTGAACGAAGTATGTTTGTACAGGAATGTATGGCGAAGGATGATTTTTGTGTAACTATTACTGTGGTCCGGATGCGGTTATTCGCTACCGAAAATCGGTCATTTAATATGTTCTTATGTATGAATACATTTATGAATGTGGCTGAGGTGAAAGAAGTGTGCATGGATAGGAATATGTGGCGAAGGATGATTGTTGCGTAACTATTATTGTGGTCCGGATGCGGTTATTCGCTACCGAAAATCGGTCACTTTAATATGTTCTTATGTATGAATACGTTTACGAATGTGGCTGAGGTGAAAGAAGTATGCATGGATAGGAATATGTGGCGAAGGATGATTGTTGCGTAACTATTATTGTGGTCCAGATGCGGTTATTTGCTACAGAAAATCGGTCACTTTAATATGTTCTTATGTATGAATGTTATGATGATTGTGGACAAGGCGAAAGAAGAATGTTGTTAAAGAGTGAAGTGAGTCAGCTGAGCTCTTACGCTTATCCCTTTTCTTATTGTTACTATTGTTTTCGGGTTTTTGCTAACCCATTAAGTGGGACACGCATGATTTTATGTATGTATGTATGTATGTATGTATGTATGTATGTATGTATGTATGTATGTATGTATGTATGTATGTATGTATGGATGTATGTATGTATGCAACAGTTTACAAGAGGAAACCATTTACAAAGACAAAGAAAACATTCAAAAATTATTAAGTAAACAAAATATGCACTTATATAAATATGGGGTCCCGTGGCCGCGTGCCTGAGTGTCTGGTCGCGAACCTGGGGGAACCGGGTTCGATCTCGACTGACGCCAAATATTTCCTATTTTAAATGGCACAAAAGTGACCCCTGTGGTGCACTCTCCACGCCAGCTATGAGTGCCCGTGAGGTGACGCCTGGTAAGCGCCCACACGGTAAAATATATCGTCATCATTACCGATGTCTACATGTGTTGTAGATACTGGCACACCCAGAAATGGGTAATATGCCGTGATGATATATTTATTTATTTATTTATATAAATACATACATATATAAAGAAAAAACATTGATTCGCATAACTGAATTCAAATAATGAAAATATTTAAAAAGTAAACAATAATACAATCTTCATTAAAAAATATTACAAAAAAATATCTTCATAGTGAAGTTCATAATTGCGACACATGATGTGGACTGGTGACCGCTGAAGGATGTTTGAGCGGGTTTTATCCAAACAGAAGGTCCTTGAGTAACTAGAAACAGATCTGAAAGTGTGGAAAGGGATACAAAAAAGCAAGTAATTTGCATCAATTTTATTATTAATTAACATCCATAAAAATCTAGAAGTGGAAGTAATTCTTTTTTCCAAAAGAGATGGCATGGAATGACGTTCAAGTAAACTCTTTCTAGATATACGCAGTCAAGCTTGAAAGATATAAATTTTAAAAAATTACGATGTATGCGATCAAGAGCTATAGATTGATAAGCATAGAAAGGGTACCAAAAAATATTAGCGTATTCAAACTTAGTCAAAATAAAAGCGAAGTACAATGGTTTGAGATTTAAATGATTGTTGAACATTTCTGAAATACGCATCAAGAAACCTTAGATTTTACTTGCAGATCTAGTTCATAGATGTGCTCAGAAAAATTAAAATTTTGACAGAAGGTAACTCCAAGGTCTTTCACAGAAGTCTTTTTCTCAATTGCATATCATTCATAGTGTAATTAAAGTTTAAAGGATAAAGTCAACCAGAAAATTGAAGAGACAGGCTAGAAGTATTTGAGAAGAATAAGTAATAGGTTTTTTTGCTTTTTATCTTATTTATTTGCTGGAAAAACTAAGTACATGCGAAAAATTAAATACATTATGTAAAGAAAACTTGTAAACATTAAAAAATAAACGAATATACATATAATTAAACTTAATTGAAATTCGATGTTTTATAGTCTCACACATAGAGGCGCTAACGGATTAAGTAAATCGGGCATTTCCTTATTCGGAATTATTATTGAAATTGTTGAGTCTTCTAAATTGTGTGCCGCCTCTCATTCTAGGTCCAGAAGGTCGTCCTCTTTGCGAGTTGTGCATAAGGGCCCTATTGTCGAACAAATTAGTTAAAGTCAAAGTACTAATGAAAATAATATACAGGTGATGTGAAATGTGTATACTTTTTCTCAAATTTTTGCCTAAAATGCTTTAAATGAACTTTAAATGAACATCAATTAGAAAGTTTATTTAATAAATTTTATTTAAATTTGTATGCTACAATGTAAAATAAACGAAATGCAAAGTCTTCTGCATTTCATAAAAACGTAATATTTTAACCAGTCGCCATTGCATTTTTTAATAATATAACATGATTGTTTTTGTTAGATGTCAAATTTCATGTACTTTTTAAATTTATATGAATATACCAATATCTAATTTTTTTGTAAATCATAGGAAATACATTGGTTAAATTTTCATATGGCTGTAAATTTTGCCCTATTAATTTTATAACTAAAGTGCAAATACAAAAAAAAATGTTCAGAATTAAAACTGCATCTATAAGTCCAAAATTATAAATAAATAAATATAATATTTTTTAGCTGTTTACTGAGTGCTATGAGCAGTAGCACAAAATGTGAAACAGTTGTTTTGGGTTTGACAGATGTCATTTGTCATAAAATTTTAATAATTATTGTTTTTAGAATACGCATTTAATGATACCACACATAACCCTGATTCCTAGTTGAAATTCTGAACTTGAGTATAGTTACGCCTACTTCCGGAAATCGAGACTACTACCATTAAATTCTTCAGAGAGGATAATGTTATGCTAGCTTTTTTCTAAACCTCTCGGACGTCGACTTTGTAGAAAACTGTTTAGATGTATTTCAACAGTGAAATTTCTGAAACTTAGTTACCATGAGTTCAAATTAATCTGTATAAATAATGAAGACAGATTCAGGAATTTTTCACAGATCACTCTTCGTTATTTATATGTAACTTTCTTTGCAAACCTTGCTAGAACAAATTTATTAAATAGATCACACATAAATATTATGTACAATAATGATAACGAACTCACTATCGATGTAGATTTATTTAATATAACACTCTAGATTAAGACAACTTTTAAATAATTCTCAATAAATTTAACATTAATTTTTTATTTGTTTTCTGTAAGATTTTTTGGTTATGATTATTGTGTAAGTACTTCCAAACATACAGTTTTTAATTCTGAACATTTTTTTGTTTTTATACTTTAGTCCTAAAATTAATAAAGCAGAATTTACAGCAATATGAAAATTTTACAAATGTAATTCCCAAGGTCCATAAAAAAAGGAGATACCGGGTATAGAGGGGTTATTGTAGGTACTATATTTTGTTTTGTTCACGACAATTAGTAAAAAGGGAGATAAAAGGGTGTATCCATTTTTCAAACTATTAAATGAGGGAAACTTATTTTAAATTTAATACCTGGGATGACGAATATTATAATAACCACGTCCAGGAACCGATGACAATCTGTAAATATAACTTTTTATTTAAACCACTGTAGGAATAATATCCAAACTTATTACCTAGTAGATCTCAATACATTTGCTCGAGTCGAACGGACAAACTCTCGGGCTCTCAAAAGTCCTGGTCCTCTCGGTGCAGAGCTTTCCGGTGTAGGCGATCTGTAATTATTAAAGATGTACCGACTACCGACTATTAGTCAGTTAAGCCGACTATCCGGCCACTTTTCTAGTCGGCTATTAATCGGCGAATAGTCCGTAAAAACACTGATTAAAGGACTTAGAATCTGATAATTAGTAAAAATATTTATTTACCATAAGTCTGATATAGCAAAAAGAAAACTAAAGCAATGCAAAAAAATGAGACAATTTTGCTTTTTAGATTTATGTATGTATAGGAAAGATTACATGTTATTAATATGTAATTATTTCATTATTTATTAATCAAAGGCTGATTGTGATGAAGAAATGTTAGGCAAAGGCACACTACATTGGAAACAAACAAATTTCAGTGAAGAACGGCGTTTAGTGATGCCTGAAATTAGTCGGCTTCTAAAAAAGCCGAATAGTCGGTAGTCGGTTAGTCAGCCAAAACCGTAGACAGTACATCACTAGTAATTATTATCATCATTTTAAGCATTTGAAAATAAAGAGAACATTCTAATTTTTTTACCTAGGACTATCCCTAACATTAGTTTGCGGAGGCGTATTGTTGTCGTCATCAGATGACGCACGAGGAGTTCCATCAGGGTTTAACGGCGTCAACATCAAAGTAACGCCTTCCGACCTGCAAACATAACAATATTGTAATTTTTGAAAGAGGTTATATTTTTTATAAGATTGGTTCAGAGCTTTTGTGAAATGCAAGTTCAAAATGGAGAAATGTATTATTGTTGAAGGGACCTACTCGGAACCTCATTAAAATAAATATGAAAAATATGAACCTTTACTGAGTGCCATGAAAAATAGCACATAATTTCATTAAATTATTTATCAGGAATGGATATTTACCATCGCAGAAAAACACCACTTATATGTTACAGTCAAACAATACGACTATTTGAATTTTATGTTTTGTCTTGCATACCAGTTTGTAAAAAGCTTACAGACGGCTCCTTTATTTTACTTTTATCTCATGACAAGAACCTATTATATCTAAAACTTAGGCAGTTTTTAAATCTGAACATTTTATGTATGTAATTTAATTAGTTAAAAAAATACCACTGGATTACCTTTAGAGCTGGGCGCGGACCGTGAATTTTGTCGGGTCACGATGGGTCACGACGTGATCCGCGTGAACGTGAATATATTTTAATTTTTGCGCCGTGACTGGACGTGAGCGTGAGGGACTTAAAATATACCGTGAGTGATCGTGCGTGATTGAAATTTAATCGGGCGTGAGTGATACGTTTTATCTTTTTTAACCAAAAAAACTATTTTTAATTTCAATATTTTACTTTGTATTCTTATTATTAAAAGTATATCGAAATATGAAATATGTAATCAATAGTATTTGTTTTTTTTTTTTGCTTAAAAATATATTTTTTAGATAACCCAAATTATATATTCAAATAGATCTGATTTTGCTAAACATATGTCTCAAATTAAGTGACACGAACGTGACCCGCCGTGCGTGATCGTTCGTGAATGCCAAAATAAATTCGTGAGCGTGAGTGACCGTGACTCAAACATAAAAAGTCATGCGTGACTGGTCGCGATTACGTGAGTGTGCGTGATCGTGAACAAAAAGTTACTCACGCGCCCACCTCTATTACCTATGTTATGTTGCATACCTATTTTAATTCTACGCCCGGTAGAGAAGGTAACAACATACGATAATTTATGTTACATGAATGAAAGCGTTAAACTTAACACTAAGCAAGATATTTGCTGGTTTATTGTGACGATTACATTATATTCTAAATTATTACAAGCATAAGTATAAAAATTTATTACCTGGGTGTGTTTCTAGGAGTCGGGAAATTAATGGGACTAAGGGCTGGAATTCTTGGTCTAAGATTCGGGGCCACCCTGTAATTATATATATATTCAGAAGATGTCAACGAAGGAAACTTATTCTAAATGTATTACCCGTCGACCGTAGCATTTCTGAAAATATTGAAGTCAATACCAGAAGGATCGGGAAATGGTGGCAACCTGCAAATATAATTTTTAATTTTTACCACTATAATATTAAAATTTATTAGCTGTGCATAGGGACACGTTATCGTGTACTCAATATGAGATGTAGGTACAAGCTAAAACTTTATTTACAGGCTGAAATAGTATATTACTTTAAATAAAAAAATAACCTTACCTAACGCACAAAACTTGGTCCGAGTTTTCCAAGCGTGACTTTTGTGCGTTGGGGTAGGTTATTATTGTTATACAAGTTTTTCCTTTAAAACAACCAGTAATTTTCAGGCGAACTAATGACTTTAGGGAAAAGTATTACATACCAAAAAATTATTAGCAATAAGGAGTCAACTTATCAGTACCAATAAATCGAAAATTCAACCAGTGGTTCTTAAACAGTAAAACAAAATTATATTTTTATATGGTAACAAATACATTTCTTTAATAAATTAAATAGAGATTTTTTTCTAATTTCAGAAATATAAATATTTTATAGGATTGTGTAATAATTTTTCGAGAAAAATGGTAGGTATTAAAAATTAGATATAATTTTACAATATTATACCTAGGCAAACCTAATATCAAGGACTAATAGATTACCATTTAAAAAATATTAAATTTTGTTCTACAGTTTGAGAATCACTAGTTTTATTTTCGGATTATTATTACTAATAAATTAGCACGTTATTCTATATCGTTTTTGTACATAATATTTTTTTCTAAAATTATTAGTATGGTTATTTTAAAGATATACTCTGTATATACTAGTCAGATTACATTGTTTAGTCAAAGAATGGCCGCGTTTAATTAAAAAACGAGTTTTACAATATGGCTACGACATATACAGGGTGTTTCGCGACTCGACCGACAAACTTATACCATATATTCCGGAGGTCATTACGATCAAAAAATGTTATATGACCTATAGGTGAATTCCTCTTTGTTTCGAAGATATCGAAGGAATTTAAAAAAAAAAATGATAAAAGAAAATTTATTCATCAATGGATAGATAATTAACACAAAATTACAGCAACCGTTCAAAATGAGAACCTTCATTTTCTAAACATTCAGGTATCCTTCGAATCATAGAATGTTGCCAGTTAATTACTGCTAATTCATTCTTTAGAGAATTAGTAGCTTCAAATATTCGGTCAGTCAACTCTTAGCGTGTATCTGGTTTACCATTACTATACACACGAGATTTGAGGCAACCCCACAGAAAAAAATCTATATGCGACAAGTCAGGTGACCGAGCTGGGCAATGTTATAGGACCATCCAACTTCCCGGAAAATTTTCATTAAAAAACACCGTCACTTGTCTCCTAAAATGTGGTGGTGCCCCATCATTTTTTTTTTTTTTTTTAATTCCTTCGATATCTCCGGAACAAAGAGGAATTCACCTATAGGTCATATAACATTTTTTGATCGTAATGGCCCCCGGAATATATGGTATAAGTATAAGTATATAAAGAAACTGTATGACGGTGCCACATGTAAAATCTTACATAAGGGGAAGCAAAGTAATACGATCCCTGTTCGTGCTGGCGTGAAACAGGGATGCTTGTTGTCTCCTCTACTCTTCAACATAGTCCTGGACGCTACACTTCTAGAATCAACAAGAGAACAACACGGCATAGGATGGGGTCTATTTCATCAACTAGAAGACCTTGACTACGCCGATGATATCTGTCTTTTATCCCACACACATCATGATATGCAGCAAAAGATCAACAATCTTATCCTAAGCGCTAGGAATGCAGGGCTAGAAATAAATGTCTCCAAAACGAAATCGATGCGTATAAACACCAATAACCATTTTCCATTCCAAATTAACAACAACAACATTGAAGAAGTAAATGAATTCTGCTACCTAGGGAATATAATTTCCCTAGATGGTGGAGCAGACCAAGATGTTGACGAGAGAATGAAGAAAGCAAGGCAAGCGTTTGGTTTACTATATAAAATATGGAGATCTACCATAGTATCAAACAGAACTAAAATAAAACTTTTTAACTCAAATGTTAAATCAGTTCTGCTTTATGGCTGTGAAACCTGGAAAATGACCAAAAATATTTCAAATAAGCTTCAGGTTTTTTTGAATGCATGCCTCCGAAAACTACTACAAATATTCTGGCCAAACGTGATATCTAACGCAGATCTTTGGCAACGCTGCAACCAAAAACCAATACATCTTCAAATCAAACTCAGAAAATGGAATTGGACCGCCGTAGTGTATGACCACTACGGCGGCCTGATCCACACATAGCAAAACACGCTTTAGACTGGAACCCACAAGGTTCCCGAAAAAGAGGTCGCCCGGCCAATACATGAAGACGCACGGTGTGGAAAGAAGCCTTAGAACAAGGAAAAACCTGGAGGGAAATCAAAGCCCTAAGCTTGAACCGAACCCGATGGCGAAGTTTCGTTGAGGCCCTATGCTTCTCATGAGGAGCTAAAGGATCAAATATTGTCGGTCAAGTCGCGGAACACCCTGTATAAAAATGCAAGACCAATTTGTAACTGTACTACTACGTTTTAATACCCAAATATAACCTCATTTATTTAACGTGCACTTTTGGGTATATTCGGAGCACGTTAGATGCATACGTCATAAGAGGTGATGACGTTCTTACGTGTATCTATATTTCATATTAGCTGTACATTAACGTGTCCCTAAACACTCAAATTTATTACGTTGCCCTGATTGAACGGCTGAATTCACGATCTTCTAGCACAGATCTTCGCGTAGTGTGGTCTCTGTAATTATTATTATTTTAACCAACTGTAAATGAAGAGAACATATTTTAATTTTATTACCTGAACCCGGTCCTTGGTGGAGAAGTGGGGGGAGTGTAAATATCGTCGTCATAATTGTAGGAACCATCCGGATTTAAAGGGGTCAAGTATAAAGTAACTCCGTCTTCAGACCTGTAATATTTTTTGGGAATAAATTAATTTGTTAGTAAAATAATTATTTGTTAGCAATCGCTAGACTCTACGTAAATAACAAAAATAACATTTTTAAACAATCATTTATAAATGACAATCTTAAATTCAATTAAAATGTGCCAACCTATTTAATTAACTTTTTAAGACACTGTAACTCAAAAACAAATAAAAACAGCACTGCCAGTTTTAGTTTTTTACTCCCAACTATTTATGTATAATAATAATAATAATTTATTGTTCCTTTGGACTATACAGCATAGGAAAAGTAATTACAAGAAATGTGTGCAATAAGAAAAAAACAATATAATATATCGTAACTATATCACATATTAAGATATTCATTTACGGAATAGAATATATTTTCCATTAAAAATAATTTTAATTTTTTTCTAAACAATTTAAGATCTAATACGTTTTTTATATTTTCAGGTAACTTGTTATACAAAGTGATAGATACGTAGTATGGATTAGATTTAAATTTGCCATGTCTGTGTGATGTCATACGGATCAGTGAATTTTGCCTGGTATTGTAATTATGAATATCACTCTGCGTTGTGATGTTTAAATTAAATTGTCTTATTAAGCAACAAGCATGTAAAATATACAAACAAGGCAGAGGTAATATTCCTAATTCTTCAAATATTGGCTTGCAGTGCGCATTATGCGACGCATTTAACATAATTCTAACAACTTTCTTCTGCATTTTAAAAACTCGTTCATAATGTGGACTGCTTGCCCAACACAGAATGCCATAGTTTAGAATTGAATGGCCGTGTGCAAAGTAAAAGGTTTGCAGAACAGAGATATGTACTAAACTCCTTAATTTCCGAAGGGCAAAGCAAACAGTGGCAAGTTTTTTACAAATAGTGTCTATTTGGGAATCCCAACTCAAACATTTATTGATTTGCATACCTAGTAAAGTAGTATCGCAAACTTCCTTAATTGATTTGTCATTAATTTTTAATAACACACTAGCATCTTTGTTTTTATTTTTATAAGAAAAGGAAATAAATTCGGATTTTTCTCTGTTTAGTATAAGAAAATTGTCTTGGAACCATTTAGATATTTGAAGTAGTTTCGTATTCGTATCTTGTACTAAACAGTCGTAGTTAGCATTATTACTTACTATTGAAGTATCATCGGCATACATAATTATTTTTGTAAAATCTGTGTTTAGTACAAAATCGTTTACGAACAAAATGAACAGTATTGGTCCCAAATTTGAGCCTTGTGGAATTCCGTATAAGGAGGTACGATAATCGGACTGTACATTATTAATCACCACTGTTTGCTTTCTATTTGTTAAATATGATTTCAGCCATTTTGAAACATTTCCTCTTAGGCCATATGCTTCCATTTTGTAGAGTAAAGCATTATGATTTATAGTGTCAAAGGCTTTACTTAAGTCTAAAAACAGACCAAACAGTACTTGATGTTTGAAAATTTGCTTGCATTTCAAATTTTACAAAATATTAATAAAATTTATTTTATTTTGCAATTGGAATTTTAAAAAACATCTTTTTAAAACTATAAGTTGAAACTAAGGCTCGAATAATAAATTTACTTGTGTCTCTGCCAGTGGCGTGCAATCCATATGTGCAAGGTGTGCAGTGCACACCCTACGAATAATTTCAAAATTTATTGCATTAAAATGTAAATTATTTAATTGATTTGATCTTAATAATGATATAGGAAATATAAAAATATTAATACAATTATGGAACAATAACGAACAGTATAGAGTGTTTGGTTCCATATCAGCGAATGTGTGAATTGCCGGGCAAGTGCAGGTCTCACTCGGTGCGCATGTTTTTACACAGGGAGGGTATAAAAACAGTGTATTTGCGCAGACAAGGATAAAATATTAGAAATACGTATCGCCCCATCGCACTCTCCAGTGTGCAGCATATTTTGTGCACGCATCGCCGGAAAATTACTTTTGGTAGTATTCACAAGCATCAACATTAATTTTAGGTATTTGGTATATAAAAATAAATAAATAAATATATCATCACGGCATATTACCCATTTCTGGGTGTGCCAGTATCTACAACACATGTAGACATCGGTAATGATGACGATATATTTTACCGTGTGGGCGCTTACCAGGCGTTACCTCACGGGCACTCATAGCTGGCGTGGAGAGTGCACCACAGGGGTCACTTTTGTGCCATTTAAAATTGGAAATATTTGGCTTTTGTCGGGATCGAACCCGGTACCCCCAAGTTCGCGACCAGACACTCAGAATATATATATATATATATATATATATATATATATATATATATATATATATATATATATATGTATTATATATTTAACTTATATTTGTATTTATGAAAATTTATAGAAAAGAAATTGCAAGTGAATTACTAATTGCGGATTTACTGAAGAAACCACTTTCTAGAAGGGACATGGTATAAAAAAATAAGATAATTCTGAATTGTTAACCGAAGATTCTACCTACACAACACTTTTTTAAAAAAAAATCTGCACACCCAACACAGAAACGCACCGCACGCCACGGGTCTCTGCATAATTTTACTCAAAATATATGTAATCTCAGTATAAAAGAATTTATTTAATTGTTTACGAAATATTTAAAATCTACTTAATGCGCCCCTTTGCTAGAGGTAGCAAAGGCAAGTCACCCTTTCGAGATAAATGCGCACGTCCTCTCATTACGTATGCAAGTAAACAAGAAACGTCACAATGTTTTACGCATGCGTACTAAATGGAACCAACGGTTTTTGATTCGATGAACCGGAAGAATGACTTTAAAAAACTGGACGAAAAGATCAAATTATTAAATAAAATTGGTTTTCCCTTCTCTAGTATGCAAGCAAGGAGAAATATGTTTGCAATTATACAATAATCAGTCAAAATTCCCAACAAAGACTCAATTTAAAATAGCTAATCCATTATCCAAAAAAAACTTGTAACTTGGATCCGTATCACCGTATCTTGTTTCATGATCATTTAGAACAAAATATTTAGTACTCCCTAATATTAAATTAAAAGAAAACACGAAAGCTCAAACAATCTAACAATAAAATCTTGCACAATGTAAAATAAATGTTTATTATCGAGCAAAACTGAATAAAAGATCGAATCACTAAAAAGATTCGTTTGTCTCATGTCTAGTATGAAAGCAATGAAAAACATGTTTGCTATTGTACAAGAATCATTTAAATTTACAAAATAGACCCAATTCAAAATGGCTGTCAACATCGTTACGTGATCATGATAAGTAAATCTATTGTTTCTTTCGTATCTTGTGTTCATGAACATTTAGTACAATATATTAAGTATCACCTAATATTAAATTAAAAGCAAAAACAAAACCATAAAAAGCAAACAATGGAATCATCCTGTACCATGTAAAATAAAAGTTTCTTACCCTTCTTCAGCACTCTCATTAGTCTTATTTAATTCCGGGGACTCAGGCGGTCCAGGTCTGTTTAGAACCGGAATTGGCCTGCAATTTTATTAGTATATTATAAAAATGTGAAGAAAATATGTATATTTCATTTATTACATAGCTTCGGGGGATGCATTTGTATCGCCATTTTGTTTATCTTGGGCAGTACTTTTTTCTGAACTATCGTCACTACTCTCGGATCTAGCGAAATTACAATAAAAAAATTGAAGAATGTTTTTAAGAACGTGTTAAGTAAAAATCTTACAAAAAAACAGGTGCATTGCGAAGCGCCTCAATGTCAATTTCTTCTGATGAATCACTGTCTGCACTGCTTGAACTCATTTTTAATTTCTCTAATTCAATTACTCTTTAATAATAACGGCTCAAACACAAATTCACTTAATAAATTGTTTTATCGCAAAGTAACTCAAGTTTCCCAAACGAAAATGACTTACGAACTGACCGTTGACCGTTAGACTCGCGACTCACCCTCTAAGCCTCAATGTGCAATACTAACAACAAATTGGCGGTATATTGTTTATTGACGCATGCGCATTTATTTGTTTTACAATAATTAAAAATATTACAATTATTTCTATAAAATACGTGTTAGTTTGCAGTTTGGTGGAATTGAATTCTCTGGTGTAGTAGTAGCTGTAAAGTATTTTTAAAAATTAAGGCTTTTTTGGGG
Source organism: Ophonus ardosiacus (assembly GCA_943142095.1). NCBI lineage: Eukaryota > Metazoa > Arthropoda > Insecta > Coleoptera > Carabidae > Ophonus > Ophonus ardosiacus. The sequence goes on along the minus strand of OW964833.1, from coordinate 40,715,348 downwards.
GATAAAAATTTCAAATTTTATTTAGTTCATGTGTTTCTCACCAGAGGTACTGAAACTCAATGGCTAGGGGTACGCGGGATGGAAAGGGGTATGTCTGGTGCGTCTGGCACTCTTTTTGCTTCTGGATTTCTGTACAAAATGGCGGATTTCATTTGTTTTGTTTCTCAAAAAATAACTAATCTTATGAGGGTGCTTGAGAAACAGCTATACTGAAACGCAATGGCTAGGGGTACGCGGGATGGAAAGGGGTATGTCTGGTGCGTCTGGCACTCTTTTTGCTTCTGGATTTCTGTACAAAATGGCGGATTTCATTTGTTTTGTTTCTCAAAAAATAACTAATCTTATGAGGGTGCTTGAGAAACAGCTATACTCTGTTCGTGGAGCCCAGAGAAATTCAAACTTCAAAGTAGTGGGGAATTCTGATATATTATTGGCTGCTTGAAAGACAGGATTACAAAGAGTAAAATTTGTGCAACTGGCGAAGATCGCAGCGCCAAAATGACTTTCAAAGGAACTGATGTCAACAGCCTAAATTACTGTGATTTAATAATTTTTTTGTACTTAAATTTAATGTTATTATGACATATTGTATATTATCTTATCACTTATAGTTCCGCAAAATATAACCAGATGTCATGTTTATTGATAAATTAATCGCCGATTGTTTCTAATTCTTTGATCATCGTCATTTTGTCTTTTGAGTTCGTATTGTGTTATTGTTCGAGTTTGTGTATAAGTATTATTTTTGGAAATTTTGCCCTTGCACACATGGTTCATATATATTTTAGAATTTTATTTTAAAAATGTTCAAAGTAGTTCCCTTTAACAATAATACACTTCACCATTCTTTCCTTCCACATTTTAACACCTCCCAATCTCTATTTTTAAATTGCTTTCAAAATAATCATGAATTGCAGCTTTACACACTTCTTCAGACGAAAATCTATCAAGTAGACTTTTTAGTCCAAAAAATAGCTATACATCTCAGATTGCCAAATCAAGTCAATATGGTGGATGTTATTTTACTTTTTTTTGTGTCGCTAAAAATTGAAGACAATGCTCTAGTTAATTCCACACAGGGCCGCTCCGTGCGGGTAGGCCCCGCACAAAGGTTCGTGACCTTGAAGGCCGCCATTGCAAACTAGTCAATTTTTATATAATTCTCTTATTCGCAAAGAAAAAATTAATCTACAACTTACACAAGAAGGTGATAGAAGTGAACAATATATTTTTTAATTTGCTTACATTACAGTTCTAGTTATAATAGGGAAGTTTAGCATGGTAAAAATTCTACATAACATACTATTTTCTCACAAATATAACACAAATGACTGCTGAAATTGAAATTAAAAATTAAAATTATTGCTCCATTTATTTATAATTCATATTTTTTGGGTAAACTTTAAGTACGTCACAAGTCAGTTATGCGCAAACTCAGACAGAACGGTGAAATCGAACCACTTGAACGTAGGTCGTAACAAAGCGTAAAAGCGCTTCACTGGTAACCGCCACCGCGTGCGTCAGTGTATAAATCGACATACGTTGCGCCAAGCCTCTACCGACGTCATCACAGCTTAAAATCGGATTTTCCGGAAAATCTGGGCATTTTTGAAAAAAATAAAACATGTTACATCATTTTTCAAGTCATTTCCCATGGAATAAAAATATAAAAAAAAATCGCTAAACTTCCCCATTAAAATAAATATGCTACCAAACGGATATTTTTCTAGCCTTATTATTTTAAAATGATAACTATGAAGGTATTTATTACAACAAACAATATATTGATTAAAGCTCAAATATATTGATTCCAATAGGCGAAAAAAATTAGCTATAGATGTCAGGTCGAGCGGCGACAAAATGGAGACGAAAGAAGGAAAACAAATGCACGTGTATACCTGTAACGTCAGTTGACAGTGTTATTTTACATCTGTAACAGATAAGTATCCAGTGTCTGTGCAGCAAAAAGTGCAAAATGGAAAAAGTGAATATTGATCTAAGTGATATTTTTTGACTACATTGGTTCTTCAAGACCAATAAAGGAAGGAGAAGCTGTGTATAAAGCAGGCCATGTAACCATGTGCGGTTTGAAGAACACTGATTTAAACACAGTTTTTGAATTTTGCCTTCAAACGAGCAATTTAAATGGAGCTCCACACTTTATTGAAGTATTATTAAAGCCAAATTTACAAGGCAAATGTACTTGTAAGGCCGGGTTAGGAGGAAAATGCAAACGCATAGTTGCTGTATTATTACACGTAAATAGGTATTTATTTTTTTATTAATTCTGTATTAAGAAATAAATATTAATATCAATGACTGGTAGTATTTACTCTTAGGACCAGTTCTTCAATCTCTAGTTAAAATTTTAACTGGCAGTTAAATAAACAATATTGAATCGGATTATCGACTGCAATGACAAATCTGTCATTTGACATTTCATTTCGTTTCGATTTTGTTTATTTAACTGCCAGTTAAAATTTTAACTGAAGATTGAAAAAGTGGCCCGTAATCGGGGGTGATTAAGATATGACTAAAATAACAAATTCAATTGTTTTTTAATCATTCCAATGTATTTTTATGGCAGCCATGGTAATTAGTTAGGGTGACTGGGTGACTAAAATTTTGAGTAACTATGAGCAGTTAATATTTTTATAGTTTATTTTAATAAATGATATTTATTTACTTCTTTGTAACAAATAATGTATTATTATTCTTACCTGGATGAAAGACTGACTGCAGAAAATGATCAGAGCAAACTGTCATACATTTACTAACTAGCTTACCGATTTTAAGTGCAATAGCCCACTTTTTACATAATTTAGGATCTTTTGGAAAGAAATGAATACTTTATGATGAATGATTTATAATTATTGCACTGGGGAACCGAACAATACCGCTTAGATTTACTTGTCATTGTCACTCTTATCCTTCATTTAAACGTTTTACACTAAAACCATTAACTTATGTACACTATTATTTACAAACTTAATAAAATACTAGATCTAATAAAAACAATTCTTAAAATATATTCTAATAACAACAATTAAAATTAGAGCAACTTTTTCATACATGCACAAATGATAAAACCAAAGTTTTCCTTCTTTCTCTAGTTCGCAATTGGCGCTGTAGAGGTCAGCTACTTCGAATTTTTTCGCGAATAATAAATCCGTCAATGAATCCAATATTTAGATATTTACTAGAATTTTGCAACGAATCAAATGTTCATGATTTGCAATTCTTAAATCTTAATGAGATAGTTTTATTTTTCTTTTCTTCCAATATTGAATTTCCCAATTTACTGTTAAAATTTAATAGGAAAAGCAAAATATTCTGCTAGACGAAAAATTTTCTAGCATTATTATGCTGCACACAATAACTATAAAACAAACGATTTTGATTATGACCTAATAATATTGATTACTAGAATGAATTTAACAGTGGAAGTTTTTTTTATCAATATTATATATATTCTACTGTTTTTCGGAGAATCAATAATTTTTTTTAAAGATTGTGGTAATTTACAAATTATACATTATGGGGCCGCTGGGGCGCTAAAATATAATTTTGTCAATGGCGCCTTTTACCTACGAAGTGGCACGGATTCCACATTTTCACTCATAACGATACTTTTAATTAATTCGCGCTGCTTAATTTCAAATGTCAAATAAATAACTTTTTCTACTCCCATACGTGAAGTGAGTACTTCACGTATCAATTTCTACGTGTGAAGTTTGATTTTTTGTACACAGTTCATTATTTTAAATATTACAAAATAAATTGTATTTTAATAAATCAAAGCTGTTAAACCCCCGTAACGTTGGTAACCATGGTTACACAAGTCGATAATATGTCAAGAAAAAATTATATTTTATTGCAAGGTTGTAGAAAAAGTATAGTATGTAACACGTGTGTGAAGCCTATTTTACATTCATGTAAAAATTTCAGCTTCACGCACTTGCCACATAACATACTATTTTAAAATGTTTATAATAATATTTTGTAGTGAGTACTATAATTTATTTTATTTTCTAAATCTAAAATACACATACATGTGGACATTTTAATTTTTAATTTAAAATTGTGTTAGTAAATTTCAACAATAATTGTGTGTTGTGTATGTTCTATTTTTATTGTGAAATAGATACTATATTTGATGAACAGTGTAGGTGGAGGCAACTTAGAATAAACCTGTTAAAATTTATCCTTAACAGAATTAAATACAGTGAAGTAGGACACCGCAGTTCTTATGACCTGAAAATATAATATTATATTATTTTTAGGTGTTAACAAATACACGAAATCGGTCATATCGTATTTATTAAGTAAGTAAGATAGATTCTTAAACATATATACATACACACATAAATAAATACATTTATTTAAACATTCAGGTTACAAAGATAAAAACAAATGTTCCCAAAGAGCATAAACAAATCTGTCGCTTTCATTTTTGCGAATTTTTGTACGATGGTTGTAAAAAATAAATATTTAAACGACTGTATTTATGTGTACATGATTTTATGTTTAAGATTCTGAATAAAGAATAACTGTAGGTATACCGAAACTTATTAGAAAATTGGAGATAACATTTCTCAAATGTATGTTCTGAGTACCGAGATGAATATACAAATGCATAAACTAGAAGAAACTATAAGATCGGTAGCCAAATTGAAAAACAATAAATCTTGCGGAGACAATGATCTAAAATAATTCGGAGAGAAAAACTGGAGAGGGAAAACGAAGGATCGAAACAGCTGGAGGAAAGTAGTAGAGGCGGCAGGAGGTCTCAATAGGCCGTAAGCTTCAAATGATTATACCGAAACGTCGGTTTTGTAAGAATAAATGTTGCATAACTGAGATTTTGAGTATTTGTCTATAACTTAATTTACACCACATTCGTGAAATTTATTATTTTCTTTATACATATCATAGTAATATTTTTAATAATAACAGTTAAACATTACACAAAATTGTATTTATGAACTCGGATCTCAATTGTACTTCCGGGTTAATTGGCAGTAGTCCCTAACTTTTTTATTTTAAATGGAAAACTATATTTTTTATTTTACCATTGAATTTATCAGAAATTTTTACAAATAAAACAATAAAAATATTTTACTTATTGCTAATCATTTCCGGCATAATTCAGCCTGTTTCATTTTTTGTCTAAAACACATTAATGAAATCGAATTTCTGTAATTTATAGAAACAGTTTTACATGGAGAGCTTTTAATTACACTCCTATAAATTAATAATCTGATACTTTTCGAATGCAACATTACCATTTCAAAGGACTCTACAGAAGCAGGTGTAAAACCCCAGGCTGTAAGATGAAATGGCTTCTGTGCTCGCATTATAATCATAAGGATTATTTTTCTCACTGTATTAGAACTTTCAAACCAGTTGCTTTCGTAGGCTGCTTGTGATATTAGAAAACACTGTAAAAATATTACATATTAATCTTTGTCACTGAAAACAAATTACAGTTAGCTATAATTTTAAATACATGGTACTACTCTTAAATTCATCGTTACAGGTATTAACAATATGAGCCAGACATAGGTAAAAACTAACATCCTTCTGGGCTGTACCAGTACCAGATGTAAGATGTTACGATTACAAAAATTCATCGAAATACCTAATCTGAGTCAATAATGTTCTTTTATTAACTGGAATTCGTAAACACTGAAATATATACTAACTGGAATGCGCGTACGAACCGTGACTGTGAAGCATATTGAAAGCCTGCTGCTGGAGTAGTCGGCAAACATCGAGACAGTTCGTGAGTAGACGAAAATGATTTCGTGTGGCGCATGTTTAAATAAATGAAGCATAATATGAAAACAAAGCGATCAGCTATGATACGAGTTATTCGGCTAGGTTCGAGACAGTTCGTGAGTAGACGAAAATTATTTCGTGTGGTACATGTTTAAATAAATGAAGCATAATATGAAAACAAAGCGATCAGCTATGATACGAATTATTCGGCTAGGTTCGGTTCGGCACGAACGTGCGCGAACAGGACCAGCCATTATTGTTCAATGAGGCTTCAGTTCAGCGTACGCTAATAGGTAGAGTATGCGAGTTCCAGTTAGTATATATTTCAGTGTGCGTAAATTAATTCTGTATTAGAAAAAAATATCATATGAAAAGTAACAGCAGGCACCTAAAAAAACCCAGAGGATATACGGCGTATACCCTCGACTACACCCCTGGTCACAGCCAATATTACAGTTTACAAAGTTAATTATGTTACAATGTACTGACTAGAATATTGTCTCTGTGTGAATTTTTGAACATTTATTATATTAAAATTTTGCATATTTCTAAGCCAAAATTTGTTAAGATAGTACATTAAGTTTCGATTTTTTTAAAATGGACATTTATTACATACCTATCTGTCATTTTTGACCATGCAAGTGATTAACCATATATTACATGTTAAAATAATTTTTCTGTATGTAAACATAAGTATAAAGTATTAAGATAATTATTACCTCGGTAGTTAGTAAGTCCGCTCCATAACAATGAACAAATAATTCCCAAGACGCTGCAATTATAAATAATATGTTGCGAGTTGTTGTGAACACGCTATCTGTATACTGAATAAAAATGGTTATTAGAAAACATTTTTTTTTTTAAAACAGAATAATTGTTAAGTACAAAAGCAGGCGAAAAATATATATCTATACGTATGTTCCAGTTCCATTTACAATTTTCGGTTACAATATTAACTGCCAGTTAAATAAACAACTGACATTAACATAAGTTGATAAACAAGACACTTCTAGTGTACGTTTATTATAAAAATTACGTACCTACGAGTATTTAATACTTTGTTTACCAAAGGCGTTCGAAAATTGAAACAATTTTTTCACAAAGCTTATACAAAAAAAAAGTATCATTTACATAAGGATTTTTTATCTGACTTTGTTTCTGCTCAAAAATAAGACAAATCATTATGGTAGGAACAAAAGTCACTTTTATTTAAGTATACGAGTAGTAACAATAGTAATAATGACATCACAATAATTTTAGTGAATAAACTTGAATTCTTGAAGTAAAATAACATATTTATTTATAAGATGTTAAGTATGATGTTATTAAATCATTTTGATCCTTTTTAACTCCATACATTTTCATTAAAATATTAAGGAAACTGTGCATTTGATTGAACTATAAGATTTTTCGGGCCGGCCTGAAAAGCTCGAATTTTCGGGCCGGGACAAAACCAAAGTCCGACTCAACTGATTAGCTCGATTCGGTCCGATAAAAAATATCTTCGGCCCGGCTCGATGATCGACTCGAAATCGAGGCAGGCTTCGAGCCGGGCCGGGCCAAAGCTTGAAATCGAGTGCATCCCTAAGCGCAAATATATTACAGTGATTTGTGCTAACATATTTTCCACAATTCATCTGTCGTCGGACTATAAGTTCTTTATTTCTGCTTACAAAACTATAAAATTACATAAATCCCATTAATTTACTTACTAGAGATAAGATGATCCCACTAACACACAAAAATGACGCGGATATAAAAAACTGCACTAAAATTATTTTCGTTTCAACATATTCTACATCCATACTATACCTTGAAAAAAGACTTAGTTAATCTTATTTATTAAATTTCATATTGTAAGTACTTACTGGCAAAGTTCTTGATGAAATTGTATACATTTCATTAAATACATTTCTTGTCTTTTCTCGTCAGTTTCTTTTTCAGTAAACGTTCTTAACCGATTCTGTAATAAATATTTCGATAAATAAATTTAATGGCTCAGTAATAACAATTATTAAAAGTGAAAAAAACAAATATATCACACAGAGTGAGCCAAAAGTACCACCAAAACGGGTATATAAAATAGTTTTTTAGTGTGTTTTGATTTTGAAAATAATATCATCAATGTGGTGGTCGTTATTAGCGATGCACTCTTTAGGACAATTTCTGAATGCTCGTGACTCATTCTACAGGGTGTTAAAAAATAAGTATCACAAATTATAAGGGCATATAGTACTGATCAAAATGAGTTAAAAAAGCTTAATCAACATGGGTCCTATCTTCAATAGTTTCCGAGATATAAGGCAATGAAAAATGAGTTTTATCGGTGTTTCCCTCTGCTCGAAAACTGTAAGAGTTACGACGTTGAATAAATGAGACATTTTGTTTACTTTTCAGAGGTAATCTTAAATGTGTTTTTGTTTTTTAAACAAATCGAATAATTCTACTAAGATAAAAATTGTGGCGGCCTTGGCCAATATTTAGTTTTCAAATAACTTCGTAACTATTAGAAAGTGAAAAAAAATGTTTTATATAAAATGTTATTGTTTTTTTATAGAAAAAATAGACAAAATTTTGTTCGACCACTATGTTAATCAGTTTTTCTTCGATTCTAATACAAAATTGCCTTTTTCTCAAAAACAGTTGAAGATCGAACCCATGTTGATTAAATTTTTTTTACTCATTGTGGTGTAAGGTTAAATGACTTCACCTCGCTGATAAAGTAGATTCCTCGGAAATTTTTCCAGCAAAACTAAATTTAAATGTTGTGGGGATCTGGACAATATTTAATTTTCAAATAATTTCTAGAAATTGAGAAAAAAATTCATATACAATTTTATCGTATATTTACACATACTCTATTTACTGGCATAGACAAAATTTTGTTCGATCAATATCTATGTTGGTTTTTCTTCGATTCTAATACAAAATGTCCTCTTTCTTCAAGATCAAGCCCAAACCACAAACCTATGATTAACCCAACTGAGTGTTTCTACTCGACGTAAAGTGTGCTAAGTGCGGTAACTCAGTGACCCCTTATGTAATAATTACTTAATACATGTATGAACCTAAAATATATGATTAATAGGTTTATTAAAGCTTCATTCATAAACTAAAACATATTTATTGTGTAGTATGCAAAAATGTCAACTCGAAAAGAAAAAGGAAAACTCTGCAAACATTAATCTGCATTGGCACAGCTTTCAGAAAAAGAATTTATTTTTTTAATTTGTCAGTGTTTTTTGAAACTTTGAGCACCTGAGAGTAATTTTTAGTCATTCTGTCGTGTGCAGAAAAAGCACCTACCCCTCTTTCTATTGGCGGCTAGTGGTGCGGGTGGTGGAATTGCTCTATTTATTGTTATTTTACTCTGTACCATTTTTTTGAACAGTTCGTGGGTAAGTTACCAGAAAGTAGGTGACAGAAGAGAGGATTACATGAAACTTCAAAATAAGAAAAATAAAATTCAAAGATATATCAAGTAAAATGTATACTTGGGGTTAGAGATGCATTCGGGCGGGCCGGGCCGGGCTTTGAGGTTTGGATCGACTCGGCCCGAAAATAAAAATTACCGGCCCGACTCGAAGATCGACTCGACAAAAAAATTAGCTAGCCCGGCTCGAAAATTGACTCGGAATCGGGTAGGGCTTCGGGCCGGGCCGGGCCAAAGCTCGAAATTGGGTGCATCGGGCATTCCTAATGTTGATTTTTATGTTAAGGCAAAATGTTTAACTTTTTTCGTGTCAAACTTATAAAAAACCTCTACATTCTTATAACTTTCAACATTAGTTAACATAAGTAGTTAAAAAAGAGACTCTTCTAGTGTAAATTTGTTATGAAAATTACAGACCTACGAGTATTTAACACTTTGTTTACCAAAGAATTTAAACAACTTTTTCACAAATCTTATATAAAAAAAATAGAATTTTAATTTACATAAGGATTTTTTTATCTAACTTTGTTTCTGCGCAAAAATAGGACAAGAAACCATTATGATAGGAACAAAAATCACTTTATTTAAGTATACGAGTAATAACAATAATAATAGCATCACAATATAATTATTATGCTTTAATGAATAACCTTGAATTCTTGAAGTAAAACAATACATTTTTATTTATTAATATGTGAACTGTGTTGTTATTAAATCATTTTGATCCTTTTTAACTTCATCCATTTTCATTAAAATATTAAGGAAACTGTGCATTTGAATGAACTATAAGATTTTTCGGGCTGGCCCGAAAAGCTCGAATTTTCGGGCCGGGCCAAAATCAAAAGTCCGACTCGCCTTGATTTTTGAAAATGATTAGCCCGATTCGGCCCGATAAAAAATATCTTCGGCCCGGCTCGATAATCGACTCGAAATCGAGGCGGGCTTCGGGCCGGGCCGGGCCAAAGCTCGAAATCTAGTGCATCTTTACTTGGGGTCACTAAGTTACCCCACTTAGTCGGTTAAATGTTAAGCTTTTTATTACTCATTTTAGTCAGTATTTTATGCCCTTTGTGCCAGAAATTAGGAAACACTCTGTACACTCTCTCTTGTGTTAAATGATTTTTTTTTGTATCTTTTACTTTTTGTAGAATAAAGATCTGAAATGTAGTATCTCATTTTAGTTCATCTATATAATAAATATTAATATTTAAATTATGTAAAAGAGTAACGTGAAGATATTATTAATATTATTAATATTTAGTTTGTAATGAAAATCTTCAAAACTATATCATAGTAGCTCCATTGTTTGGTATTTTTTTAATTAAATATATGGAGTATCAATTTTTTATGAATTAATTTACCTGTAATATGCGAAACTGTGCACAAAGACTTGTGCACAGGAACATGAATAATGAATCTGCTCCTACAATAAAAGTTGTATTGATAAATGTAGAAAAATTTTGCATTGCATATAATAAGTCATAAGTAGGGTGAGCATGTGTATCTGAAATTAAAAATAAATTACGTTAGGTCCTAATAAAATATTCGATATTTTATTGAAATTTACAAGATGAATATTTTGAAATGCTCACTAAGAAAATGTAAACATTATTGAAATGTTCTTTATTTAAAAATGGTGCAATGGGCTACTTGCGTGGTACTGAAAATTCGATTACTACGACTATATATGTAATGTTATGTTGAAAACATATATAAAAATATAAATTTTATTTTAAAAAAATTATTTGTTTTTTAGTAAATTAAGAAAGAAAATTTTCTGTGACGTCATTATATTTAACTGGAGAACCATGTTTAAAAATGTAACGTATAGATGGCATGCGAGAAAGTTTTAATTTGAATTTGACATTAGTTCATTTTTCTCTCTCTCTGGTTTCTCAAATATATTAATTACTTCACAAATAAACACATAGGTAGTTACATGTAATTTAAAATATCAATACCAAAAAAATAAATTAAAATACTAACCTCCAAACTATTGTTGAAACGTCAAACAGGAGATCTACATTACCTGTACAAACCTTGTACAAACAAACGCAATGGCTTTACGACCATTCATTGGTGCGGCGTAATTCTACGTAATACATGGCGGGAATTCAAATAATCAAATTTCATTTTTTTTTTTCAGGCTAATTAACAAAAATTTTGTCAAAAGAAAAATATGGGTAGCAAGTTTTTACCTGCTTTTCAAAAATATTAAATAAAAAAAAGGTACGCAAGTAGCTCATTACTATTATATTGATATGTATTTGTGTCACATTATGTGTTGTGAGTATGATTGTGCAGACATAGTTCTAAATTAATTTGGTATAATATTACCAATGTTAAACAACCAAATTTCAAAGGGAAGTATTAATCCAGTTTTATTTCCATAAACAGGCAGAAGTCCTTTCATTTGAAAAAATGGTTCCACAAGCCATAAAGGACTAGAAGCAAACATACTCAATAATTGAAATGTTGTGAAAAAGTAGCAAAATTTTCCATAATCTAATATTATTTGCTTTTCTTCTGGAGGGCTGTTTTCATTTTTTACCCAAAATTCTTCATCTATTAGAATCAATAACTTGGAAAAACCTTCACGGTAAACCTTTAATCAAATAATATTGTTAAAATACGCAGATTATATTGTTCAAATAACAAAATACAATCAGTAGGTAATGGGAGTAAAGTCAATGTCAATACACATAATATAGGATCCATTTTATTTATTTTCATTTTAAAACTTAACATTAACAATAAAATAGGACTAGATAACAACAATAAACATTTCGAGCAAATATTACAACATTTGTTTTATGTTTTGTTAACGCGAAGAGAACATGGCGAGAGGTTGCCACACATCAGTCACTTAAATGACCTCTCAAAGGCATTCGATTGCATCTCCCATGAAAGATTATTAGAAAAACTTAAAATTTATGGTGTAACTGGAACTCCACTTGCGCTGTTTAAATCTTACTTAGATATTCGTAAACAAAGTGTGTACAAGGATAATAATCGCTCATATTTCAAATTAATCAAACATGGAATTCCACAAGGATCCATTTTAGGGCCCCTTTTATTTATTATATACATAAATGGTTTTCCATGAGTATGAATCCTAAAGAAACTATTTTGTTTGCAGATGATACTACTTTAGTAGTATCCAGTAAGAGTCTAGAGACTAGAAGACTTCTTTGAATTAAATTGCAAGTTAACGGAGGTCTGATGCGCGTGAAACTCCTTAAAATGAAATAGTGATAAAACAATTTTTAATATTTTCGCATTCGACCTCAAGTCAAAGTAAATCAATTAAAGTTCTAGGGCTTAATATTGACGATGGATTAACCTGGGTCAAACATGTTGATGAATTATTACCTAAGCTGGCAAGAGGTATATTTATTTTAAGACAATTAAAAAATTACCTCAATATTGAAACTCTTAAAATGACATACTTTGAGCTATTCCATTCTTTGATAAGTTATGGTGTTATTCTTACGCTAACAGAGTTTTTAAAGCACGAAGACAAGTAATAAGGATCATTAAGGGTGTTAATCACAGGCATCATTGTAAACCTTATTTCATATTTTTAGGAATAATACCTCTACCTTGTTTATTCATTTGCACTACTCTTTTAGAAATTCATCGTAATAAGTGTAATTTCTCGAGTGTATCAATGCATCATAATTATTGCACTAGAAATTTGAATCTTTTGAAAGTTCCAAAATTTAGACTAAGTAAATCAAAGAACAATTCTCTGAATTTGAACTTGTACAACATTTTACCTGAATCAAGAAAGAATTTACCATATAATATTTTTAAATCTAAAATTAAAACTTGTCTTTTGAGGCACTGTTTTTATTCAGTAGATGAATATTTTCAACAAACAAAAGATTATAATATCTTATGAACTACTCTGTACATATATATTTATATATTTTTATTATTATCATTTTAATATCATGTATGTAATAATTAATGACTTGCTACAAACAATTAATGTATCGTAGTTAAAAATATATGAAATATGAAATATGAGTAGGTACTATTATACTAGTCATGGAATTAAAACAATAAGACAAAGAAATGTGTTATGTTGCACCTTGTATTTGTTTGTTTTTTTATATTTATTTTGGTGTATTACTGTAAGAAGCAATAATAAAGTATTCCAGAAAGCTCTCGAACTTTCCCGGAATGGAACGGTTACACAAATTGTAGCGGTCTACGTACAACAACCTATCAGCCTCGGCTACGCTGAATGAGTGCGCTACGGGTCGCAAATTGACACGTAAAGCATTCGGTTATTTTGCACCCAGGATTGTACGGCATGGAGTAGAGTCCGTACAAGCTAACTTCAAGCCGGCTCCCTCATGACTGAGCTCTGCAGACCACGCCTCCAACAAATTGTCCATTGGCGTGCGGAATATTAGTCCGAACGCCAAGCGCCTGCCACGCGTCTCAAGCGCATAATTTTTTCTTATATAAATCTTTATTTTTTTAAACAATATGAATTTTTAATTGAATCACCATTAAATAAATTCCTATAATAATATTCTTCAATATAAGACCAAAAATAAAAGCTTTATTACGGAACGTAATTAGTCTCCAGTTTTATACAAATCTGACGAATCTATGGAATCGACTGCAGCCAACGATGAACGTCTACGTCACACTCTCTCCCCTTGCCGCGCACCGGACGATTGATGACGTAGGTGGCTTGAAGTTAGCTTGTACGGACTCTACACGGTACATGCTAACTTTGGCGCAGAGCTGGGCAAGTTACTTTTAAAATGTAACTAGTTACAGTTACAGTTACCTCCGAAAAAAAGTAACTAAGTTACTTAAGTTACAGTTACTTTGGTGAAAGAACTAAGTTATTTACTAGTTACTCATTAAAAGTAACTTAGTTACTTTGAGTTACTTTCTAACTACTTTTAATGGCGTGGAGTGTAGACTTAGACTGTTGACTTAGTTATTGTGTAGGATACATATCAGGGAGTTTTTGCACTAACTACGTTAACCTAAATTTTAACGTTATTGCTTGGCAACACCCAATCAGATTATTATTGTTAATGTTAACGGACCTACAGGGCCTGATTACCGCCTAGGCCCACGAGGCTACGGCCTAGGGCCTGCTTTGACAAGGGGCCCGCAGGGCCCGGTTGCTGTGATTTTTTTAAAATTTATTAATTTATTTTTCAATTTTGATTTCTTATACCAAGATATAAAGAATCTACTTTCTTTCTAACATGACATGACCATTATAATGTATAAAACATGCAGACATTATTTCCTACCTAGACTTATTAGTGGATAATGATTAATTTATTGGAAACCTCGGATCAGACGTCGATTTTCAATCTGAGGCCCCGCGCTCACATATATAAGAAATTTTGATGAAAAAGTATCTTTTTATAAATATTTGGGGCCCCGCTACGCTAATAACATATTCCCGAGAACAGGCAAAATCGCCAACCGTCCCTAGAAAGGAGTAACAAAATATTACGCTAAAATTTCACCTCAAACTAGAATCGAGCATGCGGTACTGTATAATTGATCAGCTTTTCTCTCACCAGGCAATTTTATTTTTTTCTTTAATAAATAAACTTACATTATAATTATACAAATATTTGTACGTACTTGTTTTTTACTATAAAGAGGGAGGGGGGCCCGAAAAAAAATTTGGCCTAGGGCCCAAAAATCTGATAAAAAGGCCCTGCGGACCTACATTATAATATAACATAAAAATTAAAAGTGACATTTTATCTTGTGAGAAGGGAATTTGCAAAAATGAGACGAATTCAAGTCTTCCAACCCTTAGAACAACGAACAAAATACACTATATTTTGTATAACCTGAAAATTGGAATAATTTTGATGATTTAGTGGCAGCTTAATTATAATTTATTAAAATGTATCATTTGTAAGCGAGGAAAATATTTGAAAATAATATATTTTATAAGTCAAATTTAATATTTAGTGACTTTTTAATTCAAGAATTAAAAGTTAAAATAATGTGTTATTTTTAGTTTTTCTATTTACCGTACAAAAACTCTATTATTTATGAATGTAACTATTTTATTATCTATTATGGCTTGAAATCAATCAACAATAATATTGAATTTAATTATTACATACATTTATTTAAAACAAAACAGTTTTAGTTAGTGTTTCTAAAAAAGGCATCAGCCTCAACAAAATATTTCTTAGAAATTTAAATCCCCCCGTTACTTTTTATGACTAAGTTACACTTTTTAATTTACTTTGACTAACTTAAGTTACATTCTAGTAACTTAAGTTACTCAAGTAACTAGTAACTAAAAACCGGAAAGTTACCAACTACTTTACCGCAGCAAGTTAAGTTACAGTTACAGTTACCATATTTTAAAAAGTAACTAAGTTACGATACAAGTTACGTAAAAGTAACTAGTTAGTAACTAAGTTACTAAAGTAACTAGTTACTGCCCAGCTCTGCTTTGGCGAGATTGTGGCTGCATATACTTCGTAATAATCATCTGAACGGTAGAGAAATAATACTAGGTACCTATTTGTTGAAACGTCATTATTTATTCAGTTATTGACACAATATTAATTGGGTAATTTTTTTCTAGCAAAATCATATTTTTACGATTACAGCGCCACCTGCTGGGAGTGCAAGAAAAGTATCCAAATAAACCCAATATATTTTTTTACGCGCTTTCCGAATCTGCAATAAAAAATAGGGGTTCCCATTTAAGACTTTTAAGTTGACCCCCTTTCCTGCCGCCCTTTGTCAGAATCCGATGTCCCCCTTAAAACTATGAAGGTTTTGACTCGGCATCCTTTTTGCTACGATGCATTGTTTTCTAGATATTCAAGGATGTAATGTAAAATGGGACCTTGTAATTGATGCAGAAAATTTGCACTCTGCAAATCCAGGGTAGATTTTCGTCAGCTAGCAACTCATTTTTAGCGGATTGGGAGACTGATGCATAATTATAGTGAAAATAATTATGACAAATATGTAGCAATTTAAAACAAGATACAATAAAACAATACTTAATTATTTTCAAACACTATCTAAACCCAGCAGCTATGTCAACAGTGAATCAGTGAAATGAATGCGGCAGTAATAATTGTTATTTTGTGACAGTATTTTGGGAATAGATTTTATGATTTCAAATACCAAACTTACCAAAAAATTAATAAATTTGCTGGTAACAATTACGGACGCAATAACAGCACAGCCATTAATTGCCACTTCGACAGCATCGGGCCATGAAATTATTGTACTGTATAAAGTAGTGTAAAGCGAATAAAGAGCACAAAAAAACCATAATGTTACTTTGACTTTATTAAGTTTGTTGTTATCTGGATAAATGCCCAAGAATTTTAATGTTCCTCGAGGTACCACACTGTAATGTATTAATTGTTTTTGCAGTGAAGGCATTTTTACTTTTTCTGAAAATGTTGTGCTTTCTTGCATTACATTCTCATACTAACTGGAAAAAACAATTGTTAAAATTGCAGTAATTTTTTAAAGATTTATCCAATTGCGTAATCAGTACGCAATTTCTGCTTCTTTATAATTTCGTTCATTTCGTTCAAAGAGAACTTTTTACTTTTGTAATAAGGATATACTTATATTAGTACACTTTCTTTTATCTTTCCGGACACTGTAATTCGTTTAAATTATTTTGTAATTTATTATAGAACAGCTAGTAATTTCTTATGTTGCATCAAGGACAAATGATATATCTTTTTAATAATGATATTATGATAATTATATGTTAAAATAATGAAATATATTTATAACAACATTCTTATGCTTCCTTAGACAGGATGTTAAAAAACAAACGTAAGAAATTTTTAGGACATATAGTACTGCCCAAAATGAGTAAAAGCTTAATCAACATGGATCCGATCTTCAATAATTAATATATTAATTCTCTGTACTATTTACACCCTAGAAGAATATTTCGGCATATAAACATGTCATAAGCAATTTTTATTCTATTTTTTGTGTATTTTCTGGCGCTTTCTATATACTGTATTAAGTGTTTTTAAAAATAAATCTCTTTATTATTATTTATTTTATTATTACTTTGTATGAATATTCTTAATTCTACATAACTGATCTTGAATATTGAATTATTCGTAATTATTTTTAATAAAAATTTCAATTCGTTTAGTGGCACTAAAAATGTACACTTTAAGAATTAAACAAATAATAAGGCAATAATTATCCGAATTATATGGAAAAGTTCCTTTTTTTATTAATATTATATTTTTATTTATTGGTTTTATTAATTAGAAATTATATTATATATTGTTTATTATTCTTGCCCGAAGGCTTAGAATCTACAAAAATAGTACATAAATAATCACGTGTATTAATATTTACATGTCATTTTTTTTCTTCCCTCTTAGCTAAAATAAATTTCATCCATTCTTCTCCTTGGCCCGACTCATGTATGATAACCTCCATTCTTCTTTTTTTTTGCTTCCTCACATTTGTACATTATATGCCATATTGTCTCTTCTTTCCTTTTACACATTCTACATAATTTATTTTCTTTTGACATCCACTTCTTGTTCGCATTTTCTTCATTGCCGCATCTGAAGCGCGCTATTATTTTTATCGCTCCCGCTCGCCTCTCTCTGCTCATGTACTTTTGCAAATCACATGTTTTTATATATTTGTAAAAAGGGTTATATGTTGAGTTCTTTATTCTATTTTCTTGCTCTTGTTTTTGATTTACTTCGTCTCTTTTCATTAATTCTTTGTTTATATTAGTTCCTTCTTGTCTCAGTCTTTCTACTTCTCGTGGGGAATATCCATTTCTTTCGTAAAATCTTCGTCTCTTTTCTTGCCACTTTGTTGGTTCTTGGTTATTGCGCTCCTTTTTTCTTAGTTCTCTCCAACATTGCGCAAGGATTGATTGATCATCTTTTCTCCTTATTTTTTCTTCGTATCTCATTGCTCTGCTTCCCGCGTCAACTCTCATTTTGTTTCTTTTTGTCTCCTCCCGTATAATGTACTTCGGTGTTTGCATGTCCAAACCCAGTATCCATCGTAGGTACTTTTCATGCATGTTTTCTATTTTCTGTTGTTCTTTCCAGCCCCATATCTCAACTCCGTAGAACATCACACTTTTTACCATGGAGTCAAACATCATTACTCTAGTTTTAAATCTTTCTTTGAATTTTCTTTCTCCTATGCCCCATATTTGTGCCATTATAATCGATGCTTTTTTAGTTATTTGCCTTATATGTTCTTCCTCGTTGTTATTTCTTTGAAAGTAATAGCCCAAATATTTAAAAGTCTTTACTTTTTCGATTTTTTCTCCATTCCATTCCCAATGTTCTTTCGTCTCTCTTCCTCTCTTTTTAAAATTCATTATTTTTGACTTATCTGGATTCAGTTGGAGTATTTTTCTCTGTAGGTATTTCTGTAGTCCTTTCAAATTAGAAATTAAAACATGGTAAAATTAGTCATTTTTAAAGCTAAAATTAATGAATAATAGAAGTATTTTTTTCAAAAAAATGTTACCAATTAGACGTAATAGATGATTAATGGGGAAGTTTAGCATGGTAAAAATTCTACATAACATACTATTCTCTCACAAATGATTGCTGAAATTGAAATTAAAAATTAAAATTATTGCTCCATTTATTTATAATTAATATTTTTTTGGGTAAACTGTAAGTACGTCATAAGTCATATGCGCAAACTCAGACAGAACGGTGAAATCGAACCACTTGAACGTAGGTCGTAACAACACCTCAGTCTCAAGTGACTGGTAACCGCAACCGCGTGCGTCGACACACGTTGCGCCAAGCCTCTACCGACGTCATCACAGCTTTAAATCGGCTTTTCCGAAAAATCTGGGCATTTTTCAAAAAAATAAAACATGGTACAACATTTTTCAAATCATTCCCCTTTGTCTCAAAGCTTCTAAATATAGGGTTGATACTATGTTCGGACCAACAATTACTTTAAAATTTTCAATATAAATTTGTAAACTGAGTTTAAGAGAGTGTGATACACCCCCTTGAAAGTATGCGAAAAAATGGTTCAGAAATCGGGTAATATCTTTGCAATCGTTACACTTTTGGTAAATTAATAATCTGTAGCTTAAGAAGAACAAATATAGCTCTAGTTGATATTATTTTTTTATTTATTGGTTAAGCATATGAGAAAAAGTGTTTCAGATATTGGGTTTTATTTTCGCAATCATTCCACTTTTGGTAAATAAATAATTTAATTTATTAAGTCGCTTGTGGAAATGATACAAACAAAAACAAAAGCAAATTGTTTTCTTCTATTTCAGTATTATACATATAAAGAATAACATGTTTAGACGAAACATCAAACAACAGGCTTGTATTTCTGACAATTATAATAGTTGTTTCTGTATTCCGTTTTCGTCGTTATCCTTTTCCTTTTGCCAAGTGACTACCAGCAACGATCACTAATCAATAGTAACTAATATATTATTTTATTTCTAACAATTAATAAAATTGTGTCTGATGGGATGCACTTTTAAAGAGTTGTAACTCTGTAACGAAAAGTTTCCGGACTATAACATTTTTTACTCAACATGATCTCAAGAATGCACTAGCACTATGATTGTACAACCCAAAAAGACTTATTGACAATAAATCAAACAGTTTTAGAGAACTAAAAATGGACAAATCAGTAGTTTAAGCATTTAATTCCAAGTTAATCAACACTATCAAGCATCGTGGTTGGTACATCCGATGATCCGATTTTGGAGTCGGGGCCATTTTCCAATCGTGGTACCCTCATCTATTGCGACTTAAATCAAATAGACAACCTAATGTTAAATGGAAAATTCAACCATATGTGAACTTTGTAAACTAGGGACCATATTTACATTTTTATTTATTGCGAGTAAAATTTTGGGTGTTTTTGTAAAGGTAATTGAAAGGTGTTTAATCGTTTTATGACGTATTGTGAAAACTTTAGCATTAAAAATAATTCTTAATTCTAATTTATTAAAACCAGGAATTCAAAAGGGTAGTCCGAGTTACCAACGGTAAATCACGAGGTAATTTATTATATACATTTCATCGGAGATCTGTTTCATTGGGGTTTATTATTAATCGAGAATCATATACACATCATCGAAGATCTAATTTATAGTTGTCGGTGACTCGTACTACCCGATAGGATTACTCCTTGATTTCGTATATATACTTAAATTTTAGAACAATAATTGTCAGTAGTAATAACTCTCCAAGTTGCTTTGTTACCTTTAAATTTAAAAGAATATACATATATTTTAAACACCATATTATTTCGAATATAATTTAAGATCAAACTGTAGAAGGAATTTGTATGTTATAAAGCCCATTGCAATAAATCATTAATATATTAATCGTTATCAAACATATATTTACCTCTTTGAATGCTAATATATAAAAGTGCTGATAATATTAATAACTCTTTATATTAAAATAAGATGTTATTGTTTTTAAATTAATAAAAATGAAAAAACAAACAATTTATTATATACCGGATTTGAACCATAGTATTTATGATGTATTTGTTCATATAGGGTTATGATATTGACGTCATCCGCAAGAAAGAGCTGACGAGGTAAAAGCATAGAGTTAAGATTATATAGAGTATGCGTAAGACTAAAATCTTGAAGCCGTGCGGGGAAATGGTCCGCCGTCTATTATTGTTCCATTTCTTATTCGTTGTTTGCTTTCACTTTCGTTGACGTGTGCTATTTGAAATACGTTCTTAAACTTTTGTGTTTAAAAACCTTTTTTGAACAAATTTATTACTATAATTATAATAAATATGCCAGTCTGCTCTGTATGGGCTGCAGTAATCGTTCTGGGCGCAAATCAGAAACCCAGAAAGCTACTAAAAGAAAAAGAAACATATCCTTTCATATCAAATATAAATCACATGGCCAACAACAACAATACAACAAATTAATTCTTTTCGAAGGTTCTTAGATTCACACGTATGTTTATATTTATTGTACTTCTTTAAGTTTTAATTATTATGTACTTTAGTAACAGAAATACTTGTATAAATAAAAAAAAATTCTACAATATTTTTTTTCATATAAATTGCACTATACTTATTGTTTTATTATTCTCCACTTAACTTTATTTTAGAAATATGTACGAGTAAAATGAAAACATTTGAATAACGCGCTAAAAATGGAACAGTACAATATGGCTGACGCTTCATTCCCCTTCCGTCACTAGGCATCAAGGTTATTGGGCGCGTTCACTTGGTACGCTTGTTTTAATGTGGCGCTACTTTCAAACGCTGCAAACTCTCAGCGGTTATGCAGCTGCAGCGAGGTTATCAGCTGCCAGTTTATGGAAAAATGGCGGCTGGACAGCATATACGAAAATTACCAAATTAGTGTTACAGGTACGCACGAAGTGCATCAGAAAATACATACAGGTATGTATAGATTAAATACCAACTATTTTATGTTTATTTTATATACAATATATTTTTACCAGATAAGGACTTCGCTAGAAATTATCTGTCAACTAATGCGATATTTAAATTTAATTCATTATCGTCTAATTACTCTTCTATTATGTCGTCGAGTTCCATAATTTAATGAATTTTTCACATACACTTACAGAGTTGAATTTGACATTATGCTGACAAATAGCGGGAATAAAAGTTCGTTTTGATGTTAAAATGTTGCTATGGTTACTGCTCTGTGCCGTTAGCTGACGAGTTGAAGCGCTCTCGCAACGCTGCATTTCAGCGCGCGCATCGCCGCACCATGAACGCTCCCATTCTTACCTCTATGAGTAAAAGTTGAAATGGAAGGTTATATTATAAACAAACAATCACCATTTTTAAAGTGCTGTCATCTGCCACTTGTGTTTTGACATTTGAGTTGTCCGTGCTTGTGTTTGTGAGTTTTTTTTATTTTTATTGTCTTACATTTGAAGTTTTTATTTAAAATAAAATGAGTTTAACATATGACAATGTACTGGGAGCAAACTTTACATTTCCAAATGTTGAAGATCATTCGGTTATTCAGCTGAAAAGATGGTAGAATATAGAGGTTTGCAGAAAACTGGAAATAAATTCCAATTCATTGAACGGTAAGTGCAGTAACGAACAAATATTAATTTAAATACTTATTTATAAACTTGTTTAGGTGCAAAAATTGCATTGCTGGTAGTAGAGAACATATTATACATGCAGGAGTGGATAGAAGAAAATGGTATGACAAAAAATTTAAAAGATCAGAACTACTTGATTCTGTACCTTCAGTTTCTACATCTAGTACATCAGACGCAAGAGTACAGTAAGCAACTTTTCTATCGCAGGACATTCCAAATATGTTTAATAAAGGACACCTTTATGCATATTTAGTTATAAATACTCCGGCTCAAGAAAATATAGGAAGTGAAAGTGAAAATGATGGCGATATCCCAACCAAAGGAAAATCATTAAGAAGAGGAGAACAATATGTAGACAGTGGTTTTGTTAATTAAGTATTTTCTGATGCTTGCTATACACTGTATTAAGTGTCTTTAGAAATGAATCTCTTTATTATGATTTATTTTATTATTACTTTGTATGAATATTCTTAATTCCACGTAACTGATCTTGAATATTGAATTATTCGTAGTTATTTTTAATAAAAATTTCAATTCGGTCAGTGGCACTAAAAATGTACACTTTAAGAATTAAACAAATAATAAGACAATAATTATCCGAATTATGGAAAAGTTCATTTTTTATTAACATTACATTTTTATTTATTGATTTTATTAATTAGAAATTAAAACATGGTAAAATTAGTCATTTTTAAAGGTAAAATTAATGAATAATAGAAGTATTTTTTCAAAAAAATGTTACCAATTAGACGTAAATAGATCTTTAATGGGAAAGTTTAGCATGGTAAAAATTCTACATAACATACTATTTTCTCACAAATATAACACAAATGATTGCTGAAATTGAAATTAAAAATTAAAATTATTGCTCCATTATGCGCAAACTCAGACAGAACGGTGAAATCGAACCATTTGAACGTAGGTCGTAACAACACCTCAGTCTCAAGTGACTGGTAACCGCAACCGCGTGCGTCGACACACGTTGCGCCAAGCCTCTACCGACGTCATCACAGCTTTAAATCGGCCTTTCCGGAAAATCTGGGCATTTTTCAAAAAAATAAAACATCATTTTTCAAGTCATTTCCCATGAAATAAAAAAATTTTAAAAAATTGCTAAACTTCCCCTTTGTCTCAAAGCTTCTAAATATAGGGTTGATACTATTTTCGGACCAAAAATTACTTTAAAATTTTCAATATAAATTTGTAAACTGAGTTTAAGAGAGTGTGATGCACCCCCTTGAAAATATGCGAAAAAATGGTTCAGAAAACGGATAATATCTTTGCAATCATTACACTTTTGGTAAATTAATAAACTGTAGCTTATAGAACAAAAACAAATATAGGTCTAGTTGATATTATTTTTTTATTTATTGGTTGAGCATATCAGAAAAAATGGTTCAGATATTGGGTTTTATTTTCGCAATTATTACACTTTTGGTAAATAAATAATTTAATTGATTAATACGCTTGTGGAAATGATACAAACAAAAACATAAGCGAATTGTTTTCTGCTATTTGAGTATTATGCTTCTCTTAAGATATGTCATCGGTATTTCTGTGCGTTATAGCACCAGTATTTATTGGGATTTTTTTCTCGATCTAGAAATAGAATTCATACTCCGAAGTCTTGTACTGTTAAGTGAAACAACAAGTTAGAAGTTAGATGTTCGTCTTCCTGAGAAACCTCAGCACGTCTCCAATTTCTGCCAATGCAGAAGTATGATAAACTTATAGCATATTTCTATTTTAAACATATAAAAAATATCAGGTTTAAACGAAACATCAAACAACAGGCTTGTATTTCTGATAATTATAATAGTTGTTTCTGTTTCCGTTCAACAAGTTTTCGTCGATATCCTTTTGCCAAGTGACTACCAACAACGATCACTAATCAATAGTAACTAATATATTTACTTCTTTTGGCTTAAATAGAACAGTGTACGAAGCAACAAAAATAAATAAAAAAAGTAAAACATGTCTGGATAATATCTTCACCAATATAAAAAAGTATAGTGTTACGGTATGTGACAATGGCTTTTCTGATCATTCAGGACAGTTACTTCATATATCAAGATCACAGGAAGTAATTACAGAAAAATTAGGAGCTCGGTCTTTTTCTAAAAATATTTTTTTAATGTTTAATACGTTATTAAAAAATGAACAATGGACTAATGTGTTTACGGAGAGTAATGCAAATTCTCAGTTTCAGAACTTTATGGACATTTTTTTATACTATTTCGAAGTAACCTTCAACAAAAATAAATCTCGTCCAGGAAACCAACATCACCATAATAGATGGTTCACAACGGGCCTGAATACTTCATCCAGGAAACTCAAAGAACTCTATCATTTAAGTGTCATCGGTTTGGTAACCAAGGAATATTATCAGTCTTATAAAAAAATTTATACACAATTATTAAAACTAACAAAGAAAAAATACAATGATACTTTTATAAATAAAGCCTCAAATAAGTCTAGAGCTGTATGGCAGATTATAAACAAAACAGTTGGCACAAATAAACGTCAAAATGTTCCCAATGAAATGTGTTACGATGGTATACATGTAAATTGTCCACAGCAAATAGCAAATTTGTTTAATAATCATTTTTGTAATCTTGGAAATAACATAGATACACATAGCAATAATAGTGATAAACAATTTTCGTATAGAACTAATTATGTATGTAATTCCATATTTCTTGAACCACTTTCATATTTAGAGTTAGAATCTATTATACTATCATTAAAAAATTCATATTCAGCAGGGATAGATCATCAATTATTGTAAAAAATTGTTACATTTATATTATATTACCACTGTTACATATTATAAATGCTACATTTGAACAAGGCTGTTTTCCAGAATTTTTAAAAGCAACTAAAATAATACCTATTTATAAAAAGGGTGAAAAAGATCACATAAATAATTATAGACCTATCTCACTTGCCTCTGTTTTTCATAAAATCTTTGAAAAATGTTTCTCCTCAAGATTAATATCTTTTTTAAATAAAAATAATGTTATACCTAAAGAACAATTTGGTTTTATAAAAGGTAAAAATACAAAGAGTGCTTTAATAACCTTTTTAAATGAAGTTTATGTAAATGTAGATAAAGGCCTTATTACTGCAAGCGTTATGATTGACTTATCAAAAGCCTTTGATTTAGTAGATTATGATATTTTATTAAATATTTTATATAATACTGGAATTCGTGGAAACAGCTACAAGTGGGTAGAATCCTATTTAAAAAATCGGCAACAGTACGTATGTGTGAATAATTATACCTCAAATTTTACTAACGTCTTAAGGGGTGTGCCACAGGGCTCTGTCCTTGGCCCTCTGCTGTTTATACTGTACTTGAACGAATTAGGCAATGTCGTTGATAAAGGAATGTACATAGCATACGCCGATGATTTGTCATATGTACACGCAACAAATGAAACTGAAATTATACTGACAAATGATATAAATAGTGTAATGAAGAGATTGCTTTCCTATTTTACTAGTTTAAATTTATGTGTAAATCTAGAAAAAACTGTATGTTTGAATTTTAGAACAGGTATTAAGGACAAAAGTATTCTACTAAAATTTAACAATAAATCTATAATACAAACAGAGCATTGCAAGCTGTTGGGTCTGAATATACGAGAAGATTTGAAATGGGATTTAGAAATAGAATCAATCTGTAATAAACTTGCACCACTCTGTTATGCAATTCGTAGATTATTAGATGTAACTAGTTTCAATACAGTAAAAACATTTTATGACACAAAATTATGTTCAATAATAAGATACAGCATTGTATTTTGGGGCAATTCTCAGTCTTCAATTAGAGTTTTCAAATTGCAAAAATGTGCTATAAGACACATGTTCAGATTACCTAGGAACACTCCTTGTAAAAATGTTTTCAAACACTATAAGATTCTTACAGTGCCTTGCATTTATATATATATGAGTTATGCGTTTTTACGTTTGCAAATCATATAACCCATAGTAATTTTCAAAGACATGAACAAATACATAATTACTGTACCAGAAATAGACAAAACCTCGTACTAAGGAAACATAAAACTAAGCTTTTTGAAAATAATCCTTATTATAACTGTTGTATTTTATTCAATAGTTTACCCAGCGACATAAAAAAATCTCAAACCTTGTATTCTTTTAAGAACAAATTAAAGAATTTTCATATGGAACACAGTTTTTACTCTGTAAATGAATATTTAAGAATTTAATCATTTGTAATTTTTTATCTATGATCTATTTCTATTGTGACTTACCTTATATTACTATGTAATCTTCTGGGCCAAATAAAGTATTATTATTATTATTATTATTATTATTATTATTATTATTATTATTATTTTATTTCTAACAATTAATAAATTTGTGCCTGATGGGATGCACTTTTAAAGAGTTGTAACTCTGTAACGAAAAGTTTCAGGACTATAACATTTTTTACTCAACAAGATCTCAAGAATGCACTACGATTGTACAAACCTTAAAGAGACTTACTGACAATAAATCAAATAGTTCTAGAGAACTAAAAATGGACAAATCACTAGTTTAAGCATTTAATTTCAATATAATAAACACTATCAAGCATCGTGGTTGGTACATCCGATGATCCGATTTTGGAGTCGGGGCCATTTTCCAATAATTCGTGGTACCCTCATCCACTGCTACTTAAATCAAATACACAACCTAACGTTAAATGGAAACTTCATCCCTATGTGAACTTTGTAAACTAGGGACCATATTTACATTTTTATTTATTGCGAGTAATATTTTGGGTGTCTTTGTAAAGGTAATTGAAAGGTGTTTAATCGTTTTATGACGTATTATGAAAACTTTTGCATTAAAAATAATTCTTAATTCTAATTTATTAAAACCAGGAATTCAAAAGGGTAGTCCGAGTTACCAACGGTAAATCACGAGGTAATTTATTATATACATTTCATCGGAGATCTGTTTCATTGGGGTTTATTATTAATCGAGAATCATATACACATCATCGAAGATCTAATTTATAGTTGTCGGTGACTCGTACTAGTTGTGGGTAGTTCCGGATCTGTATAGTTCCAGGAACTATGTTTTGAAATGGAACTATGTTCGTTCTTTCCTTATAGCGCAATTTAGTAGTTCCGATATTTAAGCGTTCCACTTGGTCGAATGGAAACTACCTAAACTCTGTAACATGTCACATATCCGCGGAGGCGAAATGAAACATAGTCGCTCGGAACGAACAGAGTATAGACCGAGAACGAAATGCGGCTGCTTATTTCTTGATTTGGCCGTAACTAAATTCACTCCTCTTTGGTTATCTTCGTCTTCGCGTTCGTGTAATAACGTAGCGAATGTGACTGGCGCGAATTTTGTTTACGTTCTAAGAAAAATTATTAGATTAATACTATTTATTATTGCGAGGTTTTTATTCGAAAATTAATGATTAACTTTGAATTAGTTTTGTTGTATAGTGTAAATTTTAAAAATGTACCTAGATATATTGATACTGATCATTTGTATAATATATCGATTGATTTTTAAAATATGTCAACCAATTATATAGATACACTATAGTTACATACAAATACACAACAAAGCCATATTTCATTTCACGTACGAAAATCGCGTTAGTTTAGATAGGGATATAAATTCTGGCCTTTGATTGGTCAAAATGCAAACCTACTTCACAAAAACGAAAAAAATATCACATGTCAATTGTCAGTTATCAAATAAAATCTACAGAATTAAGTGATGTTTAACCATATTTTGTTGTAATTTTTAATATTTTAACTTGAATTATATACAGAAAGATTTAAATATTTCCTTTACTTCTTGAACTAGAAAGGAAACGACGGAACTAGATAGTTCCGCGGACATGTTTCCGGGAACTATTTCTTTTCAGGGAATGAACTGTTCCATGTTCAATCCCTCCTCGGAACTGTTTTGCGCAAGTCTAACTCGTACTACCCGATAGGATTACTCCTTGATTTCGTATATATACTTAAATTTTAGAACAATAATTGTCAGTAGTAATAACTCTTCAAGTTGCTTTGTTACCTTTAAATCTAAAAGAATATACATATATTTCAAACACCATATTATTTCGAATATAATTTAAGGTCAAACTGTAGAAGAAATTTGTATGTTATAAAGCCCATTGCAATAAATCATTAATATATTAATTGTTATCAAACATGTATTTACCTCTTTGAATGCTAATATATAAAAGTGCTGATAATATTAATAACTCTTTATATTAAAATAAGATGTTATTGTTTTTAAATTAATAAAAATGAAAAAACAAACAATTTATTATATACCGGATTTGAACCATAGTATTTATGATGTATTTGTTCATATAGGGTTATGATATTCACGTCATCCGCAAGAAAGAGCGGACGAGGTAATAGCATAGAGTTAAGATTATATAGAGTATGCGTAAGACTAAAATCTTGAAGCCGTGCGGGGAAATGGTCCGCCGTCTATTATTGTTCCATTTCTTATTTGTTGTATGCTTTTACTTTCGTTGACGTGTGCTATTTGAAATATGTTCTTAAACTTTTGTGTTTAAAAACCTTTTTTGAACAAATTTATTAACATAATTATAATAAATATGCCAGTGTGGTCTGTGTTAGGCTGCAGTAATCGTTCTGGGCGCAAATCAGAAACACAGAAAGCTACTAAAAGAAAAAGAAACATATCCTTTCATATCAAATATAAATCATATGGTCAACGACAACAATACAACAAATTAATTCTTTTCGAAGGTTCTTAGATTCACACGTATGTTTATATATATTGTACTTCTTTAAGTTTTAATTATTATGTACTTTAGACAGAAATACTTGTTTTAAAAAAAAAAGTTCTACAATATTTTTTTTTTCAAATAAATTGCACTATACTTATTGTTTTATTACTCTCCACTTAACTTTATTTTAGAAAAATGTACGAGTAAAATGAAAACATTTGAATAACGCGCCAAAAATGGAACAGTACAATATGGCTGACGCTTCATTCCCCTTCCGTCACTAGGCATCAAGGTCATTGGGTGCGTTCACTTGGTACGCTTGTTTTAATGTGGCGCTACTTTGAAGCGCTGCAAACTCACAGCGGTGATGCAGCTGCAGCGAGGTTATCAGCTGCCAGTTTATGAAAAAATAGCGGCTGGACAGCACATACGAAAATTACCAAATTAGTGTTACTGGTGCGCACGAAGTGCATCAGAAAATACATACAGGTATGTATAGATTAAATACCAACTATTTTATGTTTATTTTATATACAATATATTTTTACCAGATGAGGACTTCGCTAGAAATTATCTGTCAACTAATACGATATTTAAATTTAATTCATTATCGTCTAATAACTCTTCTTTTATGTCGTCGAGTTCCATAATTTAATGAATTTTTCACATACACTTACAGAGTTGAATTTGACATAATGCTGACAAATAGAGGAAATAAAAGTTTGTTTTGATGTTAAAATGTTGCTATGGTTACTGCTCTGTGCCGTTAACTGACGAGTTGAAGTGCTCTCGCAACGCTGCATTTCAGCGCTCGCATCGCTGTACCATGAACGCTCCCATTCTTACCTCTATGAGTAAAAGTTGAAATGGTAGGTCATATTATAAACAAACAATCACCATTTTTAAAGTGCTGTCATCTGCCACTTGCGTTTTGACATTTGAGTTGTCCGTGTTTGTGTTTGTGAGTTTTTTTTATTTTTATTGTCTTACATTTGAAGTTTTTATTTAAAATAAAATGAGTTTAACATCTGACAATGTACTGGGAGCAAACTTTACATTTCCAAATGTTGAAGATCATTCGGTTATTCAGCTGAAAAGATGGTTTGAATATAGAGGTTTGCAGAAAACTGCTTCTTTATAATTTCGTTCATTTCGTTCAAAGAGAACTTTTTACTTTTGTAATAAGGATATACTTATATTAGTACACTTTCTTTTATCTTTCCGGACACTGTAATTCGTTTAAATTATTTTGTAATTTATTATAGAACAGCTAGTAATTTTTTATGTTGCATCAAGGACAAATGATATATCTTTTTAATAATGATATTATGATAATTATATGTTAAAATAATGAAATATGTTTATAACAACAATCTTATGCTTCCTTAAACAGGATGTTAAAAAACAAACGTAAGAAATTTTTAGGACATATAGTACTGCCCAAAATGAGTAAAAGCTTAATCAACATGGGTCCGATCTTCAATAAATAATATATTAATTCTCTGTACTATTTACACCCTAGAAGAATATTTCGGCATATAAACATGTCATAAGCAATTTTTATTCTATTTTTTGTGTATTTTCTGGCGCTTTCTATATACTGTATTAAGTGTTTTTAAAAATAAATCTCTTTATTATTATTTATTTTATTATTACTTTGTATGAATATTCTTAATTCTACATAACTGATCTTGAATATTGAATTATTCGTAATTATTTTTAATAAAAATTTCAATTCGTTTAGTGGCACTAAAAATGTACACTTTAAGAATTAAACAAATAATAAGGCAATAATTATCCGAATTATATGGAAAAGTTCCTTTTTTTATTAATATTATATTTTTATTTATTGGTTTTATTAATTAGAAATTATATTATATATTGTTTATTATTCTTGCCCGAAGGCTTAGAATCTACAAAAATAGTACATAAATAATCACGTGTATTAATATTTACATGTCATTTTTTTTCTTCCCTCTTAGCTAAAATAAATTTCATCCATTCTTCTCCTTGGCCCGACTCATGTAGGATAACCTCCATTCTTCTTTTTTTCTTTTTTTTGCTTCCTCACATTTGTACATTATATGCCACATTGTCTCTTCTTTCCTTTTACACATTCTACATAATTTATTTTCTTTTGACATCCACTTCTTGTTCGCATTTTCTTCATTACCGCATCTGAAGCGCGCTATTATTTTTATCGCTCCCGCTCGCCTCTCTCTGCTCATGTACTTTGGCAAATCACATGTTTTTATATATTTGTAAAAAGGGTTATATGTTGAGTTCTTTATTCTATTTTCTTGCTCTTGTTTTTGATTTACTTCGTCTCTTTTCATTAATTCTTTGTTTATATTAGTTCCTTCTTGTCTCAGTCTTTCTACTTCTCGTGGGGAATATCCATTTCTTTCGTAAAATCTTCGTCTCTTTTCTTGCCACTTTGTTGGTTCTTGGTTATTGCGCTCCTTTTTTCTTAGTTCTCTCCAACATTGCGCAAGGATTGATTGATCATCTTTTCTCCTTATTTTTTCTTCGTATCTCATTGCTCTGCTTCCCGCGTCAACTCTCATTTTGTTTCTTTTTGTCTCCTCCCGTATAATGTACTTCGGTGTTTGCATGTCCAAACCCAGTATCCATCGTAGGTACTTTTCATGCATGTTTTCTATTTTCTGTTGTTCTTTCCAGCCCCATATCTCAACTCCGTAGAACATCACACTTTTTACCATGGAGTCAAACATCATTACTCTAGTTTTAAATCTTTCTTTGAATTTTCTTTCTCCTATGCCCCATATTTGTGCCATTATAATCGATGCTTTTTTAGTTATTTGCCTTATATGTTCTTCCTCGTTGTTATTTCTTTGAAAGTAATAGCCCAAATATTTAAAAGTCTTTACTTTTTCGATTTTTTCTCCATTCCATTCCCAATGTTCTTTCGTCTCTCTTCCTCTCTTTTTAAAATTCATTATTTTTGACTTATCTGGATTCAGTTGGAGTATTTTTCTCTGTAGGTATTTCTGTAGTCCTTTCAAATTAGAAATTAAAACATGGTAAAATTAGTCATTTTTAAAGCTAAAATTAATGAATAATAGAAGTATTTTTTTCAAAAAAATGTTACCAATTAGACGTAATAGATGATTAATGGGGAAGTTTAGCATGGTAAAAATTCTACATAACATACTATTCTCTCACAAATGATTGCTGAAATTGAAATTAAAAATTAAAATTATTGCTCCATTTATTTATAATTAATATTTTTTTGGGTAAACTGTAAGTACGTCATAAGTCATATGCGCAAACTCAGACAGAACGGTGAAATCGAACCACTTGAACGTAGGTCGTAACAACACCTCAGTCTCAAGTGACTGGTAACCGCAACCGCGTGCGTCGACACACGTTGCGCCAAGCCTCTACCGACGTCATCACAGCTTTAAATCGGCTTTTCCGAAAAATCTGGGCATTTTTCAAAAAAATAAAACATGGTACAACATTTTTCAAATCATTCCCCTTTGTCTCAAAGCTTCTAAATATAGGGTTGATACTATTTTCGGACCAAAAATTACTTTAAAATTTTCAATATAAATTTGTAAACTGAGTTTAAGAGAGTGTGATGCACCCCCTTGAAAATATGCGAAAAAATGGTTCAGAAAACGGATAATATCTTTGCAATCATTACACTTTTGGTAAATTAATAAACTGTAGCTTATAGAACAAAAACAAATATAGGTCTAGTTGATATTATTTTTTTATTTATTGGTTGAGCATATCAGAAAAAATGGTTCAGATATTGGGTTTTATTTTCGCAATCATTCCACTTTTGGTAAATAAATAATTTAATTTATTAAGTCGCTTGTGGAAATGATACAAACAAAAACAAAAGCTAATTGTTTTCTTCTATTTCAGTATTATGCATATAAAGAATATCATGTTTAGACGAAACATCAAACAACAGGCTTGTATTTCTGATAATTATATATATATTTCTGTATTCCGTTTTCGTCGTTATCCTTTTCCTTTTGCCAAGTGACTACCAGCAACGATCACTAATCAATAGTAACTAATATATTATTTTATTTCTAACAATTAATAAAATTGTGTCTGATGGGATGCACTTTTAAAGAGTTGTAACTCTGTAACGAAAAGTTTCCGGACTATAACATTTTTTACTCAACATGATCTCAAGAATGCACTAGCACTATGATTGTACAACCCAAAAAGACTTATTGACAATAAATCAAACAGTTTTAGAGAACTAAAAATGAACAAATCAGTAGTTTAAGCATTTAATTCTAAGTTAATCAACATTATCAAGCATCGTGGTTGGTACATCCGATGATCCGATTTTGGAGTCGGGGCCATTTTCCAATCGTGGTACCCTCATTTACTGCGACTTAAATCAAATAGACAACCTAATGTTAAATGGAAACTTCAACCCTATGTGAACTTTGTAAACTAGGGACCATATTTACATTTTTATTTATTGCGAGTAATATTTTGGGTGTCTTTGTAAAGGTAATTGGAAGGTGTTTAATCGTTTTATGACGTATTGTGAAAACTTAAGCATTAAAAATAATTCTTAATTCTAATTTATTAAAACCAGGAATTCAAAAGGGTAGTCCGAGTTACCAACGGTAAATCACGAGGTAATTTATTATATACATTTCATCGGAGATCTGTTTCATTGGGGTTTATTATTAATCGAGAATCATATACACATCATCGAAGATCTAATTTATAGTTGTCGGTGACTCGTACTACCCGATAGGATTACTCCTTGATTTCGTATATATACTTAAATTTTAGAACAATAATTGTCAGTAGTAATAACTCTTCAAGTTGCTTTGTTACCTTTAAATCTAAAAGAATATACATATATTTCAAACACCATATTATTTCGAATATAATTTAAGATCAAACTGTAGAAGAAATTTGTATGTTATAAAGCCCATTGCAATAAATCATTAATATATTAATCGTTATCAAACATGTATTTACCTCTTTGAATGCTAAAATATAAAAGTGCTGATAATATTAATAACTCTTTATATTAAAATAAGATGTTATTGTTTTTAAATTAATAAAAATGAAAAAACAAACAATTTATTATATACCGGATTTGAACCATAGTATTTATGATGTATTTGTTCATATAGGGTTATGATATTGACGTCATCCGCAAGAAAGAGCAGACGAGGTAAAGCATAGAGTTAAGATTATATAGAGTATGCGTAAGACTAAAATCTTGAAGCCGTGCGGGGAAATGGTCCGCCGTCTATTACTGTTCCATTTCTTATTCGTTGTTTGCTTTCACTTTCGTTGACGTGTGCTATTTGAAATACGTTCTTAAACTTTTGTGTTTAAAAACCTTTTTTGAACAAATTTATTAATATAATTATAATAAATATGCCAGTGTGCTCTGTATTGGGCTGCAGTAATCGTTCTGGGCGCAAATCAGAAACCCAGAAAGCTACTAAAAGAAAAAGAAACATATCCTTTCATATCAAATATAAATCACATGGTCAACAACAACAATACAACAAATTAATTCTTTTCGAAGGTTCTTCACAAGTATGTTTATATTTATTGTACTTCTTTAAGTTTTAATTATTATGTACTTTAGTAACAGAAATACTTGTATAAATAATAAAAAAAAATCTACAATATTTTTTTTCAAATAAATTGCACTATACTTATTGTTTTATTACTCTCCACTTAACTTTATTTTAGAAATATGTACGAGTAAAATGAAAACATTTGAATAACGCGCTAAAAATGGAACAGTACAATATGGCTAACGCTTCATTCCCCTTCCGTTACTAGGCATCAAGGTTATTGGGCGCGTTCACTTGGTACGCTTGTTTTAATGTGGCGCTACTTTGAAGCGCTGCAAACTCACAGCGGTGATGCAGCTGCAGCGAGGTTATCAGCTGCCAGTTTATGAAAAAATAGCTGCTGGACAGCACATACGAAAATTACCAAATTAGTGTTACTGGTGCGCACGAAGTGCATCAGAAAATACAGACAGGTATGTATAGATTAAATACCAACTATTTTATGTTTATTTTATATACAATATATTTTTACCAGATGAGGACTTCGCTAGAAATTATCTGTCAACTAATGCGATATTTAAATTTAATTCATTATCGTCTAAGAACTCTTCTTTTATGTCGTCGAGTTCCATAATTTAATGAATTTTTCACATATACTTACAGAGTTGAATTTGATATTATGCTGACAAATAGCGGGTATAAAAGTTTGTTTTGATGTTAAAATGTTGCTATGGTTACCGCTCTGTGCCGAGTTGAAGCGCTCTCGCATCGCTGCATTTCAGCGCGCGCATCGCTGCACCATGAACGCTCCCATTCTTACCTCTATGAGTAAAAGTTGAAATGGAAGGTCATATTCTATAAACAAACAATCACCATTTTTAAAGTGCTGTCATCTGCCACTTGTGTTTTGACATTTGAGTTGCCCGTGTTTGTGTTTGTGAGTTTTTTTGTTTTTATTGTCTTACATTTGAAGTTTTTATTTAAAATAAAATGAGTTTAACATCTGACAATGTACTGGGAGCAAACTTTACATTTCCAAATGTTGAAGATCATTCGGTTATTCAGCTGAAAAGATGGTTAGAATATAGAGGTTTGCAGAAAACTGGAAATAAATTCCAATTAATTGAACGGTAAGTGTAGTAACGTACAAATATTAATTTAAATACTTATTTATAAACTTGTCTAGGTGCAAAAATTGCATTGCTGTTAGTAGAGAACATATTATACATGCAAGAGTGGATAGAAGAAAATGGTATGACAAAAAATTTAAAAGATTAGAACTACTTGATTCTGTACCTTCAGTTTCTACAGATAGTACTTCAGACGCAAGAGTACAGTAGGCACCTTTTCTATCGCAGGACATTCCAAATATGTTTAATAAAGAACACATTTATGCATATTTAGTTATAAATACTCCGGCTCAAGAAAATATAGGAAGTGAAAGTGAAAATGATGGCGATATCCCAACCAAAGGAAAATCATTAAGAAGAGGAGAACAATATGTAGACAGTGGTTTTGTTAATTAAGTATTTTCTGATGCTTGCTATACACTGTATTAAGTGTCTTTAGAAATGAATCTCTTTATTATGATTTATTTTATTATTACTTTGTATGAATATTCTTAATTCCACATAACTGATCTTGAATATTGAATTATTCGTAGTTATTTTTAATAAAAATTTCAATTCGGTCAGTGGCACTAAAAATGTACACTTTAAGAATTAAACAAATAATAAGACAATAATTATCCGAATTATGGAAAAGTTCATTTTTTATTAACATTACATTTTTATTTATTGGTTTTATTAATTAGAAATTAAAACATGGTAAAATTAGTCATTTTTAAAGGTAAAATTAATGAATAATAGAAGTATTTTTTCAAAAAAATGTTACCAATTAGACGTAAATAGATCTTTAATGGGAAAGTTTAGCATGGTAAAAATTCTACATAACATACTATTTTCTCACAAATATAACACAAATCACTGCTGAAATTAAAATTAAAATTATTGCTCCATTTATTTATAATTAATATTTTTTTGGGTAAACTGTAAGTACGTCATAAGTCAGTTATGCGCAAACTCAGACAGAACGGTGAAATCGAACCACTTGAACGTAGGTCGTAACAACACCTCAGTCTCAAGTAACTGGTAACCGCAACCGCGTGCGTCGACACACGTTGCGCCAAGCCTCTACCGACGTCATCACAGCTTTAAATCGGCTTTTCCGGAAAATCTGGGCATTTTTCAAAAAAATAAAACATGTTACATCATTTTTCAAGTCATTTCCCATGGAATAAAAAAATTTAAAAAAATTGCTAAACTTCCCCTTTGTCTCAAAGCTTCTAAATATAGGGTTGATACTATTTTCGGACCAAAAATTAATTTAAAATTTTCAATATAAATTTGTAAACTGAGTTTAAGAGAGTGTGATGCACCCCCTTGAAAATATGCGAAAAAATGGTTCAGAAAACGGATAATATCTTTGCAATCATTACACTTTTGGTAAATTAATAAACTGTAGCTTATAGAACAAAAACAAATATAGGTCTAGTTGATATTATTTTTTTATTTATTGGTTGAGCATATCAGAAAAAATGGTTCAGATATTGGGTTTTATTTTCGCAATTATTACACTTTTGGTAAATAAATAATTTAATTGATTAAGACGCTTGTGGAAATGATACAAACAAAAACATAAGCGAATTGTTTTCTGCTCTTTGACTATTATGCTTCTCTGAAGATATGTCATCGGTATTTCTGTGCGTTATAGCACCAGTATTTATTGGGATTTATTTCTCGATCTAGAAATAGAATTCATACTCCGAAGTCTTGTACTGTTAAGTGAAACAACAAGTTAGAAGTTAGATGTTCGTCTTCCTGAGAAACCTCAGCACGTCTCCAATTTCTGCCAATGCAGAAGTATGATAAACTTATAGCATATTTCTATTTTAAACATATAAAAAATATCAGGTTTAAACGAAACATCAAACAACAGGCTTGTATTTCTGATAATTATGATAGTTGTTTCTGTTTCCGTTCAACAAGTTTTCGTCGATATCCTTTTGCCAAGTGACTACCAACAACGATCACTAATCAATAGTAACTAATATATTTACTTCTTTTGGCTTAAATAGAACAGTGTACGAAGCAACAAAAATAAATAAAAAAAGTAAAACATGTCTGGATAATATCTTCACCAATATAAAAAAGTATAGTGTTACGGTATGTGACAATGGCTTTTCTGATCATTCAGGACAGTTACTTCATATATCAAGATCACAGGAAGTAATTACAGAAAAATTAGGAGCTCGGTCTTTTTCTAAAAATATTTTTTTAATGTTTAATACGTTATTAAAAAATGAACAATGGACTAATGTGTTTACGGAGAGTAATGCAAATTCTCAGTTTCAGAACTTTATGGACATTTTTTTATACTATTTCGAAGTAACCTTCAACAAAAATAAATCTCGTCCAGGAAACCAACATCACCATAATAGATGGTTCACAACGGGCCTGAAGACTTCATCCAGGAAACTCAAAGAACTCTATCATTTAAGTGTCATCGGTTTGGTAACCAAGGAATATTATCAGTCTTATAAAAAAATTTATACACAATTATTAAAACTAACAAAGAAAAAATACAATGATACTTTTATAAATAAAGCCTCAAATAAGTCTAGAGCTGTATGGCAGATTATAAACAAAACAGTTGGCACAAATAAACGTCAAAATGTTCCCAATGAAATGTGTTACGATGGTATACATGTAAATTGTCCACAGCAGATAGCAAATTTGTTTAATAATCATTTTTGTAATCTTGGAAATAACATAGATACACATAGCAATAATAGTGATAAACAATTTTCGTATAGAACTAATTATGTATGTAATTCCATATTTCTTGAACCACTTTCATATTTAGAGTTAGAATCTATTATACTATCATTAAAAAATTCATATTCAGCAGGGATAGATCATCAATTATTGTAAAAAATTGTTACATTTATATTATATTACCACTGTTACATATTATAAATGCTACATTTGAACAAGGCTGTTTTCCAGAATTTTTAAAAGCAACTAAAATAATACCTATTTATAAAAAGGGTGAAAAAGATCACATAAATAATTATAGACCTATCTCACTTGTCTCTGTTTTTCATAAAATCTTTGAAAAATGTTTCTCCTCAAGATTAATATCTTTTTTAAATAAAAACAATGTTATACCTAAAGAACAATTTGGTTTTATAAAAGGTAAAAATACAAAGAGTGCTTTAATAACCTTTTTAAATGAAGTTTATGTAAATGTAGATAAAGGCCTTATTACTGCAAGCGTTATGATTGACTTATCAAAAGCCTTTGATTTAGTAGATTATGATATTTTATTAAATATTTTATATAATACTGGAATTCGTGGAAACAGCTACAAGTGGGTAGAATCCTATTTAAAAAATCGGCAACAGTACGTATGTGTGAATAATTATACCTCAAATTTTACTAACGTCTTAAGGGGTGTGCCACAGGGCTCTGTCCTTGGCCCTCTGCTGTTTATACTGTACTTGAACGAATTAGGCAATGTCGTTGATAAAGGAATGTTCTTAGCATATGCCGATGATTTGTCATATGTACACGCAACAAATGAAACTGAAATTATACTGACAAATGATATAAATAGTGTAATGAAGAGATTGCTTTCCTATTTTACTAGTTTAAATTT
This sequence comes from Ophonus ardosiacus, assembly GCA_943142095.1. NCBI lineage: Eukaryota > Metazoa > Arthropoda > Insecta > Coleoptera > Carabidae > Ophonus > Ophonus ardosiacus. Next base: position 40,675,997 of record OW964833.1, on the reverse strand, counting down.
ATGTGTAAATCTAGAAAAAACTGTATGTTTGAATTTTAGAACAGGTATTAAGGACAAAAGTATTCTACTAAAATTTAACAATAAATCTATAATACAAACAGAGCATTGCAAGCTGTTGGGTCTGAATATACGAGAAGATTTGAAATGGGATTTAGAAATAGAATCAATCTGTAATAAACTTGCACCACTCTGTTATGCAATTCGTAGATTATTAGATGTAACTAGTTTCAATACAGTAAAAACATTTTATGACACAAAATTATGTTCAATAATAAGATACAGCATTGTATTTTGGGGCAATTCTCAGTCTTCAATTAGAGTTTTCAAATTGCAAAAATGTGCTATAAGACACATGTTCAGATTACCTAGGAACACTCCTTGTAAAAATGTTTTCAAACACTATAAGATTCTTACAGTGCCTTGCATTTATATATATATATGAGTTATGCGTTTTTACGTTTGCAAATCATATAACCGATAGTAATTTTCAAAGACATGAACAAATACATAATTACTGTACCAGAAATAGACAAAACCTCGTAATAAGGAAACATAAAACTAAGCTTTTTGAAAATAATCCTTATTATAACTGTTGTATTTTATTCAATAGTTTACCCAGCGACATAAAAAAATCTCAAACCTTGTATTCTTTTAAGAACAAATTAAAGAATTTTCTTATGGAACACAGTTTTTACTCTGTAAATGAATATTTAAGAATTTAATCATTTGTAATTTTTTATCTATGATCTATTTCTATTGTGACTTACCTTATATTACTATGTAATCTTCTGGGCCAAATAAAGTATTATTATTATTATTATTATTATTATTATTATTATTATTATTATTATTTTATTTCTAACAATTAATAAATTTGTGCCTGATGGGATGCACTTTTAAAGAGTTGTAACTCTGTAACGAAAAGTTTCCTGACTATAACATTTTTTACTCAACATGATCTCAAGAATGCACTACGATTGTACAAACCTTAAATAGACTTACTGACAATAAATCAAATAGTTCTAGAGAACTAAAAATGGACAAATCACTAGTTTAAGCATTTAATTCCAAGATAATAAACACTATCAAGCATCGTGGTTGGTACATCCGATGATCCGATTTTGGAGTCGGGGCCATTTTCCAATAATTCGTGGTACCCTCATCCACTGCTACTTAAATCAAATACACAACCTAACGTTAAATGGAAACTTCAACCCTATGTGAACTTTGTAAACTAGGGACCATATTTACATTTTTATTTATTGCGAGTAATATTTTGGGTGTCTTTGTAAAGGTAATTGAAAGGTGTTTAATCGTTTTATGACGTATTATGAAAACTTTTGCATTAAAAATAATTCTTAATTTTAATTTATTAAAACCAGGAATTCAAAAGGGTAGTCCGAGTTACCAACGGTAAATCACGAGGTAATTTATTATATACATTTCATCGGAGATCTGTTTCATTGGGGTTTATTATTAATCGAGAATCATATACACATCATCGAAGATCTAATTTATAGTTGTCGGTGACTCGTACTACCCGATAGGATTACTCCTTGATTTCGTATATATACTTAAATTTTAGAACAATAATTGTCAGTAGTTATAACTCTCCAAGTTGCTTTGTTACCTTTAAATTTAAAAGAATATACATATATTTTAAACACCATATTATTTCGAATATAATTTGAGGTCAAACTGTAGAAGGAATTTATATGTTATAAAGCCCATTGCAATAAATCATTAATATATTAATCGTTATCAAACATATATTTACCTCTTTGAATGTTAATATATAAAAGTGCTGATAATATTAATAACTCTTTATATTAAATTAAGATGTTATTGTTTTTAAATTAATAAAAATGAAAAAACAAACAATTTATTATATACCGGATTTGAACCATAGTATTTTACCATCGCCACCATATATTGTTCATATAGGGTTATGATATTGACTTCATCCGCAAGAAAGAGCGGACGAGGTAAAAGCATAGAGTTAAGATTATATAGAGTATGCGTAAGACTAAAATCTTGAAGCCGGTCGGGGAAATGGCCCGCCGTCTATTATTGTTCCATTTCTTATTCGTTGTTTGCTTTCACTTTCGTTGACGTGTGCTATATGAAATATGTTCTTAAACTTTTGTGTTTAAAAACCTTTTCTGAACAAATTTATTAACATAATTATAATAAATATGCCAGTGTGCTCTGTGTTAGGCTGCCGTAATCGTTCTAGGCGCAAATCAGAAACACAAAAAGCTACTAAAAGGAAAAGAAACATATCCTTTCATATCAAATATAAATCACATGGTCAACGACAACGATACAACAAATTAATTCTTTTCGAAGGTTCTTAGATTCACACGTATGTTTATATTTATTGTACTTCTTTAAGTTTTAATTATTATGTACTTTAGACAGAAATACTTGTATAAATAAAAAAAAAATCTACTTTTTTTTTTCAAATAAATTGCACTATACATATTGTTTTATTATTCTCCACTTAACTTTATTTTAAAAATATGTACAACTAAAATGAAAACATTTGAATAACGCGCTAAAAATGGAACAGTACAATATGGCTGACGCTTCATTCCCCTTCCGTCACTAGGCATCAAGGTCATTGGGCGCGTTCACTTGGTACGCTTGTTTTAATGTGGCGCTACTTTGCAGCGCTGCAGAAAAAAGTAGCGAAATATTTCTACGCTGCAAACTCACAGCGGTGGTGCAGCGAGGTTATCAGCTGCCAGTTTATGAAAAAATGGCGGCTGGGCAGCACATACGAAAATTACCAAATTAGTGTCACTGGTGCACACGAAGTGCATCAGAAAATACAGACAGGTATGTATAGATTAAATACCAACTATTTTATGTTTATTTTATACACAATATATTTGTAACTGTAAGTACGTAGTAGTCAGTTATGCGCAAACTCAGACAAAACGGTGAAATCGAACCACTTGAACGTAGGTCGTAACAACACCTCAGGTGCACCTCAGTCTCAAGTGACTGGTAACCGCAACCGGGTGCGTCGACAAATGTTGCGCCAAGCCTCTACAAACGTCATCACAGCTTTAAATCGGCTTTTCCGGAAAATCTGGGCATTTTTCAAAAAAATAAAACATGTTACATCATTTTTCAAGTCATTTCCCATGGAATAAAAAATTTTTAAAAAATTGCTAAACTTCCCCTTTGTCTCAAAGCTTCTAAATATAGGGTTGATACTATTTTCGGACCAAAAATTACTTTAAAATTTTCAATATAAATTTGTAAACTGAGTTTAAGAGAGTGTGATGCACCCCCTTGAAAATATGCGAAAAAATGGTTCAGAAAACGGATAATATCTTTGCAATCATTACACTTTTAGTAAATTAATAAACTGTAGCTTATAGAACAAAAACAAATATAGGTCTAGTTGATATTATTTTTTTATTTATTGGTTGAGCATATGAGAAAAATGGTTCAGATATTGGGTTTTATTTTCGCAATCATTACACTTTTGGTAAATAAATAATTTAATTGATTAAGTCGCTTGTGGAAATGATACAAACAAAAACATAAGCGAATTGTTTCTGCTATTTGAGTATTATGCTTCTCTTAAGATATGTTATCGGTATTTCTGTGCGTTATAACACCAGTGTTTATTGGGATTTATTTCTCGATCTAGAAATAGAATTCATACTCCGAAGTCTTATACTGTTAAGTGAAACAACAAGTTAGAAGTTAGATGTTCGTCTTCCTGAGAAACCTCAGCACGTCTCCAATTTCTGCCAATGCAGAAGTATGATAAAGTTATAGCATATTTCTATTTTAAACATATAAAAAGTATTAGGTTTAAACGAAACACCAAACAACAGGCTTGTATTTCTGATAATTATAATAGTTGTTTCTGTTTCCGTTCAACAAGTTTTCGTCGATATCCTTTTTGCCAAGTGACTACCAACAACGATCACTAATCAATAGTAACTAATATATTATTTTATTTCTAACAATTAATAAATTTGTGCCTGATGGGATGCACTTTTAAAGAGTTGTAACTCTGTAACGAAAAGTTTCCGGACTATAACATTTTTAACTCAACATGATCTCAAGAATGCACTACGATTGTACAAACCTTAAAGAGACTTATTGACAATAAATCAAATAGTTCTAGAGAACTAAAAATGGACAAATCAGTAGTTTAAGCATTTCATTCCAAGATAATCAACACTATCAAGCATCGTGGTTGGTACATCCGATGATCCGATTTTGGAGTCGGGGCCATTTTCCAACAATTCGTGGTACCCTCATCTACTGCAACTTAAATCAAATACACAACCTAACGTTAAATGGAAACTTCAACCCTATGTGAACTTTGTAAACTAGGGACCATATTTACATTTTTATTTATTGCGAGTAATATTTTGGGTGTCTTTGTAAAGGTAATTGAAATGTATATAATCGTTTTATGACGTATTGTGAAAACTTTTGCATTAAAAATAATTCTTAATTCTAATTTATTAAAACCAGGAATTCAAAAGGGTAGTCCGAGTTACCAACGGTAAATCACGAGGTAATTTATTATATACATTTCATCGGAGATCCGTTTCTTTGGGGTTTATTATTAATCGAGAATCAAATTATATACACATCATCGAGGATCCAATTCATAGTTGTCGGTGACTCGTACTACCCGATAGGATTACTCCTTGATTTCGTATATATACTTAAATTTTAGAACAATAATTGTCAGTAGTAATAACTCTTCAAGTTGCTTAGTTACCTTTAAATCTAAAAGAATATACATATATTTCAAACACCATATTATTTCGAATATAATTTAAGGTCAAACTGTAGAAGAAATTTGTATGGTATAAAGCCCATTGCAATAAATCATTAATATATTAATCGTTATCAAACATGTATTTACCTCTTTGAATGCTAAAATATAAAAGTGCTGATAATATTAATAACTCTTTATATTAAAATAAGATGTTATTGTTTTTAAATTAATAAAAATGAAAAAACAAACAATTTATTATATACCGGATTTGAACCATAGTATTTATGATGTATTTGTTCATATAGGGTTATGATATTGACGTCATCCGCAAGAAAGAGCGGAAGAGGTAAAAGCATAGAGTTAAGATTATATAGAGTATGCGTAAGACTAAAATCTTGAAGCCGTGCGGGGAAATGGTCCGCCGTCTATTATTGTTCCATTTCTTATTCGTTGTTTGCTTTCACTTTCGTTGATGTGTGCTATTTGAAATACGTTCTTAAACTTTTGTGTTTAAAAACCTTTTTTGAACAAATTTATTAATATAATTATAATAAATATGCCAGTGTGCTCTGTATTGGGCTGAAGTAATCGTTCTGGGCGCAAATCAGAAACCAAGAAAGCTACTAAAAGAAAAAGAAACATATCCTTTCATATCAAATATAAATCACATGGTCAACAACAACAATACAACAAATTAATTCTTTTCGAAGGTTCTTAGATTCACACGTATGTTTATATTTATTGTACTTCTTTAAGTTTTAATTATTATGTACTTTAGTAACAGAAATATTTGTATAAATAAAAAAAAATCTACAATATTTTTTTTCAAATAAATTGCACTATACTTATTGTTTTATTACTCTCCACTTAACTTTATTTTAGAAATATGTACGAGAAAAATGAAAACATTTGAATAACGCGCCAAAAATGGAACAGTACAATATGGCTGACGCTTCATTCCCCTTCCGTCACTAGGCATCAAGGTCATTGGGCGCGTTCACTTGGTACGCTTGTTTTAATGTGGCGCTACTTTGAAGCGCTGCAAACTCACAGCGGTGATGCAGCTGCAGCGAGGTTATCAGCTGCCAGTTTATGGAAAAAAGGCGGCTGGACAGCACATACGAAAATTACCAAATTAGTGTTACTGGTGCGCACGAAGTGCATCAGAAAATACATACAGGTATGTATAGATTAAATACCAACTATTTTATGTTTATTTTATATACAATATATTTTTACCAGATGAGGACTTCACTAGAAATTATCTGTCAACTAATGCGATATTTAAATTTAATTCATTATCGTCTAATAACTCTTCTTTTATGGGCATTATGCTGACAAACAGCGGGAATAAAAGTTTGTTTTGATGTTAAAATGTTGCTATGGTTACCGCTCTGTGCCGTTAACTGACGAGTTGAAGCGCTCTCGCAGCGCTGCATTTGAGCGCGCGCATCGCTGCACCATGAACGCTCCCATTCTTACCTCTATGAGTAAAAGTTGAAATGGAAGGTCATATTATAAACAAACAATCACCATTTTTAAAGTGCTGTCATCTGCCACTTGTGTTTTGACATTTGAGTTGTCCGTGTTTGTGTTTGTGAGTTTTTTTTGTTTTTATTGTCTTACATTTGAAGTTTTTATTTAAAATTAAATAAGTTTAACATCTGACAATGTACTGGGAGCAAACTTTACATTTCCAAATGTTGAAGATCATTCGGTTATTCAGCTGAAAAGATGGTTAGAATATAGAGGTTTGCAGAAAACTGGAAATAAATTCCAATTAATTGAACGGTAAGTGTAGTAACGAACAAATATTAATTTAAATACTTATTTATAAACTTGTCTAGGTGCAAAAATTACATTGCTGTTAGTAGAGAACATATTATACATGCAAGAGTGGATAGAAGAAAATGATATGACAAAAAATTTAAAAGATCAGAACTACTTGATTCTGTACCTTCAGTTTCTACTTCTAGTACGTCAGACGCAAGAGTACAGTAGGCACCTTTTCTATCGCAGGACATGCCAAATATGTTTAATAAAGGACACATTTATGCATATTTAGTTATAAATACTCCGGCTCAAGAAAATATAAGAAGTGAAAGTGAAAATGATGGCGATATCTCAACCAAAGAAAAATCATTTAGAAGAGGAGAACAATATGTAGACAGTGGTTTTGTTAATTAAGTGTTTGACAGATTACATAACAAAAATTATAGTGTAAAGTGCGTGGCAAATTGTTCATTTGAAAAGAAAATACATTATAAAGCCGAAATTATTTTGTGTGGTTCGGGAATTTTCACTCAAATGTACGGCTTTGGTACTCAGCTAACGACATCTATCAGCTCTGATAATGACGACTACAAATGTTTTTTTGCCTTCTAGATGGAATACTAGTCCCAAATTTAAAAATTTTATTTCGTCAAGGTAATTTGTGTTGTGTATTACAACAGAACAAGAAAGAATTCTTTCTTGTTCTGTGGTATTACTTACTTAATTAAATTAATTTTAAACGAAAAATGTCAAAAATTGTAAAGAGCTGCATAAAACATGAAATATTGCGATAAAATAATTTTATTAAATGTCTGATTCTGCTATAGTGAGTCTCAGACTGGATGCACACCGAGCTAACAAAAACGTTATTAAACTAAACATTGTGACTTTAAACAAAACTGTTTTGTTGTATTTCATAGCCCATTTATTAAGCAGAAAGACTTACTATAAAATATTTTGTCATTAAGCAAAACATTTTGCTTCCTGCAGAATATCTTTAGACGCAACATTTTGTTTAAAGCTAAGACTTTATGTATAGTTCTATGAAAGATGTTAGGACCAAAGGATGAAATGTGTGCTATGCTACTTTGGCATTTTCTTCCCATAATTTATCTATGGTTATATTCTTTTAAAGAATAGTTATAAAGAGCAGGTCTTCCTTCAATTTAAAGCTAAAAGTTTTTCAGCGTCCACCTCTATATTCATTGTGCAAACTTGCATAACATAACAATGTTGACAAAGTTAAACATGTGTAAACATCCCTGATGGTGTCCGCTTGGTACCTACTTGTCCACGCAGACTAACAGAAAAACGTTGTAATACAAAAAATTTTGTTAAGTACCAAAACGTTTTTCTCGAACCCAACGCACACTGAAGAATCAAAAATGCCATTATACACAAGAATTTGTTCGAAGACGTCTTTTTATAAAAAAGTTTTTGTTCACTTGGTGTGCGCCCAGCCTAAGTGCATTTTTCGTAGTGTTTTTTTTTTAATATTTTACTTTGCTTCTCATTTTGAACTTCGATTTGGTATATTTGACTTGACGTTGGTATCGACAAATTTTGGCTTGATTTTGGTACTCTGTTTTGGTTTCGATCTAATTTCTGTGGGGCTCCACGCGGTTATTTGACTCTGCTTTGACGTTTGGACTTGCAATTTTGATTGTTTTCTCCACGTCATAAAGGTAAGTTGAACATTCTATTATTTACATAAAATAAGGGATGTATACAAGGAATTTATTTGAATGCAACTGTTAATCATTTATTATACTGTATAATTAATAATAATTATAATAATAATAATGTTATTACTACAGATACCACGCTGTTTTTGTTTTAAGTTGTTACACATATGCAACACATACTTTGGTCTGGTTTCCAAATCTTAAGAAACTGGGCAAGACAGACGGGCGCATGCTTTTTTTGGATTCCATACAACAACTAGCTGCTAATCGCTACATAAAGTCGTTAAAATAGACACAACGCAAGTAAACCGTAAGTATTTTCATTGTAATGTATGAAAAAATATAAATGATATAAAAAAAATGTAGGACATCTTCACCGTAGTGGCTCCAAAAGTCATCACTTCAAGTTATGCTCTCCCTGTGACCAACTTTACTTGGTCACGCTTTCTCATACTGACTCCAAAATTCATCATACGAGGCAGTACCCGAACAATTCATCCCTATATGTGTACTTCACACTTATTCTTGAATTCATCATCTATTTGTATGTTACCAGACCACGACCAACTTATATTGGTACAAGCAGAGTTCTCGTCAGAGTTAATTTCTTTGTTAATCATTCAACCGTACAAATACTCATTATGCCCGTAGCCCGTATATATAACTTTCGTCCTTGGCCTTGTAGGGTTCGCGTTGTAGGCCGTACATGCTGAGCATCGAGTGGGGTTGTAATTATTATTTAGACGCATTCAGGGCAAAGTTAAAATTTAATTTATTGCAAACAAAGCTTTGTATTTATCATATGTATTTTAGTATGGTTGTAGTACCAAGAACACATATAGTATAAATAATATAAAGTTTCACAAACGGTCTTAAACTGCATAAAAAGTATTGTACTTCTTACAATGGGAACAAGGAATCTTATTTAGGAACCTCAAGTTTTAATTTGTGAAAATGTCTATAAGTATTGTAAACGGAACTCTTTTTAATATATTATATATTTGGGTTTTAGCCTAAAACAAATAATACAAATGTAGAGTTTTGTATGTTATAAAACTAAAATTTTTTTACCAAATAGAATTATCATTATTTTGGTTGCTACTAGTTATTTTGCATCTTTATGCTGTAAATAAAAGTTTATTTTCAGATAAAAGATATAGAAAATAACAAATAATATAACCATAATAATAATCATTTATACCGTAACAAACGTTTTAGTATTATAGCTAAACCATGTTTGACACTGTCATAAATAGTTATTAGATTTGTTATCAAATTTAGTAACAATTAAGAATTATAACATGAAAGATAAAGACATTTGTGTTTAAAAAGTCTGTTCATAATGAGGTCATTTACCATATTTTTTTATTTTTTCTTTCAGAAATTAATTTAAAAAAATTGTATTTGTTGAGTTCCTTTCTGATGACGTATAAGTCACGGAATGATATTAATTACGGAATTATCCGATCAAAGCCGAACCTGTGTACTGCTAACAAGATGTGTCATTTCATTGGCAAACACATGTTCATGTTATCATGTTTGCTTGGAAGCGTGTCGAAATGGATCTTCAGACTTATTACAACAACCAGATACAAAACAATTACATATTGCAGACATCATGAAATACTGATCTATTTCTTCACACATAAACTAAGCTCTCTGTCACAGCGGAATTGCTGGACAAACGTCAAAACTAATTATGCTATCTTTCTCTTCCGTCTCTTTCTAATGTCCGTAATTCTGACGTCACAGCGATCAAGTACATTGTATAGAGGGCAAAAATAACCGCTAACGTTTCGATTTATTAACCTAACTATTATTGGCTAAATCAATATGAGGACATAAAAAACTAAGAAAAGTCAACCAGAACATTGAAGAGACGAGGTAGAAGTATTTGACAAGAATAAGTAATAGGTGTTTCTGCTTTTCTTACCTCATTTATTTGCTGAAAAAAATAAATATATGCGAAAAACTAAATATATTATGTAAATAAAACTTATAAACACTACAAAATAAACAAATATAAATATATTTAAACCTAAATGAAATTCGATGTTTTATAGCCCTACATATAGGGATGCTACCGGATAAAGTACATCGGACATTTCCTTATTAGGAATTATTATTGAAATTTGTAGATCTTATAAATTGTGCGCCTCTCATTCTTATTTTCACTCACAGATTTGCATTATTCAATTTGAGCAAAGATACAATATAAAAAACAAAATTTACATAATTGAGATTTTGAGTATTTGTTAATAACTTAATCTACACCACATTCGCGAAATCTTTATACATGTTATAGAAAAAGTATTTTTTTGATTAGCATTATTAGGCGAGTACCTACGTGGAGCAATGATCTATACTTTTTTTGTGACCATAAGTTAATAATAACAATTAACCGTTTCAAAAAAAATTATTTATGACCTCGCATCTCAATTGCACTTCCGAATTAACTGGAAGTAGTCCTTAACTTTTTTATTTCAAATGGAAAACTATATTTTTTATTTTACCATTGCATTTAGCAGAAATTTTTACATATGAAACAATAATACTAGGGTTATCCTATATTTAATAGGAGTCTCCTATATTATGTTCAAATCTCCTATATCCTATGCACAAGGTAAATTCTCCAATATTTTCAATACTTCATTAAAAACAATAAAATCCGAATTATTAATAACTGTTAATTTTTAAATGAATCGCCAAGAATTATGTTAAAGAGAAAAATATTTTTTGAAAAATCCTAAAGCCATTGACTAATAGTACCACCAAGTTCATAACTTTCTCATTTTCAAGTTTTTACGCCAAAAAGTCATAAATACCTGCATTTGGTTAAAAAGTTGAAAATATTCAAAAATCCATTTTCATGTATCTCGTACTTACCAATGCATTGATTCCAAATCATGAAAACGCAGGTCGATATCCCTTTTAGTTTTGGAGATATTCAACCTCAAATATTTTCTCAAAATTACCCATTTCTGGGCTAGATCTCTACCTAGTTTTGAATTATTGCTCCAAAGTCAGATAAAAACTTTAAAATTTTCAAATATCTAATTTTTATGTATCTAGATACTGCTCATTGCACTTTGAAACCGCAGGTCGATATATCTTTTCATTCTCGAAATATTTAGATTCAAAGTTTCGCATAAAATTGCCCATTTTTGGGAAATAACCCAGAAATGGACAGAGATACGAATATGGCGATACCACCATTCGATTCAACGAATAAAAATATATAAGTATACCAATTTTTATAATTTTTGACTAACCGGTTCATTTTTTATGAATAAAAGTTTGAGAACCCCTGAAAACGGCCAAATCAGAAAAATTGCAAGGGGTACACCTTAGATTTTTGCGATTTTTGGCCATTTTCAGTTATTTTGCTTTAGAGACTGCATGCGGTGTTCAAAAATTATGAAAATTGGTATACTTATGTAATTTTGCCCATAGAATCGAATGATGATATCTCCAAATTCATCTCGACCTATTTTTGGGTTATTACCCAAAAATGAGCAGTTTTGAACAAAACTTTGAATCTAAATATCTCGAGAACGAAAAGAGAAATCGACCTGCGGTTTCAAAATTTCGAATCAGTGTACTAAGAAGTATTTAGATACATGAAAATTACATTTTTGAAAATTTTGAACTTTATATCTGAATATAGGGTATATTGACTTTTGGGCCATTAATTCAAAAATGGATAGAGATATAAACTTGCTAGTAATATTATTTGATTGTAACGAGAATGTTACGCAAGTGTACACACGAAAACTACAAGCAATTGAAAGTTTGTGTGAAATGTAATGTAATTTAAAAAATTATCGCAAAAATTCTAGGGCCCTTATAACGATTTTTCTTCACTAAAATCAGAAACGATAGCTAAAAATGATTTTTGTTCCTACCATAATGATTTCTTATCTTATTTTTGAGCACAAACATAAAGTTGGATAAAAAATTATATATTTTTGAAAATTTTGAAGTTTTTATCTGAATATGGGGTATATTGACTTTTGGGACATTAATTCAAAAATAGATAGAGATATAAACTTGCTGGTAATATTATTTGATTGTAAAGAGAATGTTACGTAAGTGTACACATATTTAAAGCATTTGATCAACTGAGTGAATTTTTAGAAATTAAAGTTTTAAAAAAAATGTTATCGCCTTATTCTTGTATGAGTATTAATGAAAAAAAATGTTTAAATAATTACATTATATTCTCTTCAATCGGGCAAAAAACAACGAAGTTTTGCTGTATTTAACTGTTACTATTAAATTTTAGGTTTTCTCCAATTTTTTGCCTTCTTCTATCCAATCTGTATGTATTATACTTACTTGCGTTACCAGTAAACCTAATAAAGAATTAAAACTTTTAATTTAAAAGCAGCTAATATAAAGCATTTAAATATAAGTTAAATACGGCGGTGACAGCATTGTGTTTGGGGCTATATTTATTCAGGGGGAGTATGAAAATTAGTAATTATTGCAATAGATAGTAAAAGTTACCTAGATATTTTAAAAGCAAATTTATAACAAATGGCCGAAAAATAGGGCCTTAATAACCAATTTTAATTTCATGCATCAGAAAAATTCGAACTGAATAATATTAAAAATATGCTTAATCATCCCCCACGGTCTCCGGACTTTAAGCAAATTGATAAAGTGCGAAAATTTCTTAAAACAGATAAGAATATAAACCAAAAAAGAACTTGAAATAAATTACAAGAAAAATGGCAGAATATAATGCCATCAGTGACAAAAGATTTGGTAGATTCAATGATTCATCGATTAATTACTGGTGGAAAAACCTAAATAAAACCATCCAAATATTATATTTCTTTATGAGACATAAATAGTTTATTATTTAAATGTTTTGGTTATCATACGGAGACTTTTTTGTCATGAAATTATGAATACTTTCAATGTTTACCCCATAATATAAATAAATTAAGTATATTATTTGTTTATTTTATATTTATAATAACGTAATATACTGCGTTTCATTTTGGATTAAAAGAAAGTTAAATGTATTGGGTTTTAGACTGTTATTTTTCCTAAACTACATTAAATCTATTGTCGTACGGAGCCTTTTTTTGTATGACTGTTTGTATCAGATGCAGCGCCTGCAACATCCATTACTGCACTTATGCAATAAATATACTTTGTGCACTCAGCAAAAATAATTATTTTATTTACAAATATCTGTATTTAGATTTTTATTTTTTATATATATTTATATATTGTTAAAAAACATAACGTTCATTACATCCCTTAGGAAATTTTCCATCCGAGTAAGCATTTCCAATCGTCTTCTACATGGAAGTAATACAGCTGTTTGAACAGTATCTATCGCGTGTTTAAATTGCATTTCTACTAATCTGTCACTGAAAAACAGAAAAATTTATTAATATACATATATCCAAAAACAGAGACTAATTACATATACAGGTGGTAATAGCGAAACTTATCACCGTCATTTTTATTTATTTATTTATTTATTTATTATTATAGTTACAAAAAAAATCTGATGTAGCCAGTACAATACCTTCCGTCAATTCTATGTAGTTTGTACAAATTCCATATCAAAAGTTCCTCGGAAAAGATTCTATATATCCAGTAAAATTGTAACACAAACATATACTATTTTCTGCAAATTCTATACCGAGAATTCATTAGAAAAGTTTCTATAGATCCAATAAAATTATAACACACTATGTAAATTGCATTTGGCATTGACATCTGTCAATTAGAATTATTTGAATGTAAAAGCTGTTTCCATGATTATAAACAAGATGGCTAATTTATGAAAGTTAATCTCTTTATAATTCTTTAGCTCTATAGGCTCATGTACAGCTACGAAAACAATAAATATAATTAAAATTATAAATAAGACTTTACCGTTGGTGTTTACAGCTTCGAAAATAAAACGTAAATTAACGTCAGCTGTCATTTAGTATCGTCATAATTAACAAGCAGTAATAACAACTTCATACCTTTTAACGCACTTTACGCAATCATATATGCAATCCTTTTCCCTAAAAAACTTTTTCTAATTATATTTAAATTTATATCCTTTTACCAAAACGTAAATTGATAGATCAAATGACGTTTATTATGTATGTACTTATGTTTGTCATTTACAAATCCTTGTGTTCATGTCTTATATTTAATTTTATTTTCGAGAGCTGTGAACACTTTCATGAGAAACTATTGTTATATCATTATTTATATTTTTTATGTATAATTTTATTTTTATTTTCGTAGCTGTGAATATCTACTGAATAGAAAGCAATGTATAATCAAACTGTATACACAATAAAATATTCTTTAATATTGATAATCACATAAAATGTCAAAAAATGATATTTAACTGTTAAGAACTTCAAATAAGGAACTTCCGGTTGACCAGTAATAACCAAATTCTTATCAGCTCTTCATATGAATGCGAAAGAATTATAATTTTTAGAATTGTGGTATTGGAGTTATCGTCGGAGAACACACACAAACACACATAGAGTCGTCGTAAAACTAGTAAATCGTATTCTAAGGACCCTAAAACGTGCTTATTCATTAAAAACTCACAAGCGAATTTTTTGACCAAAGACAATACCTTCCTTACCTAAAGGAGACGGGAGCTAAAAAGGAGAGACAATGGGATGTCCCCCTTGGTCTCCTACAACTTTGTTCTACAGTATTTTTTTGTAACTATGATAATACAGAAAATAATGGCGGTGGTCGGTTTCGCTGTTACAACCTGTATAGGGCTCAGTAGACAATGGTACAAAACACAAGGTGAATTCTACATCTTCAATATTTACTTTTTTTTTTAAATATAATTGCCAGTTATTTTTAATCCCATCCAATTATGAATTCCAGTGCAGACGCCTTCTTTAAATGGCCTGATTTTATTGTGCCCCTTTTTACTCACACAGTTATACTTGACAAAAAACTTGTATCGACGATCGGCGTACGTTATATTAAAAAATCACCAAAATCGATCAAATTAATATGATCACTAAACATCGAATAACTTTGTATCATGTACCATATATGTACTTACTTCAAGTCCAGTTCCTCTTCAGTGACAGTGTTGAGAGGAGGTGTTAATAAATTTAATTTTTCCCTAACCGGGAAAATTGTTTTTATCCTTTTATTAGGCGTTCTTTTCCTTTTGGGTTTGACTTCAGAGGCACTATAGAAGTCTGGTTTTCTGATAACTCGAGTACGAGTACATATTTCGTCTCCTTCTGATTTATATTTAAGATTAAAAAAGCTCGATGTTTGGAACTCCGGTGTTGAGCTTGAGCTGGATAGCATACGTTTGCATCTCGTTCGATGTCTTCGGGGAGCCGGCGTTGTCAAGTTTTTCTTTTTATCATCAATTTCTTGCCATTCTTGCAAACTGATGTGGGACACAACTGTTTCGATGTTTGCATTTTCAGTTTCTTGAACGGAATTAAGATTTATATAATCATTGGGACTGGACCTATAAAAGTAGATAAGAACTGAACTTAATACCATTAATTGAAGTTGCTTGAGGCACTCGTTGAAACATTTTAAATTAGGAACAAAGAAAAACACTCGGTTATATGTTTCAAAGTATATGTATTTAAAAAACTTTATACGTATTTCGGCTAAGGACCCTAAAACGTGCTTATTCATTAAAAACTCACAAGCGAATTTTTTGACCCAAGACAATACCTTCCTTACCTAAAGGTGACGGGAGGTAAAAAGGAGAGACAATGGGATGTCCCCCTTGATCTCCTACAACTTTGTTCTACAGTATTTTTTTGTAACTATGATAATACAGAAAATAATGGCGGTGGTCGGTTTCGCTGTTACAACCTGTATAGGGCTCAGTAGACAATGGTACAAAACACAAGGTGAATTCTACATCTTCAATATTTACTTTTTTTTTAAATATAATTGCCAGTTATTTTTAATCCCATCCAATTATGAATTCCAGTGCAGACGCCTTCTTTAAGTGGCCTGATTTTAATGTGCCCCTTTTTACTCACACAGTTATACTTGACAAAAAACTTGTATCGACGATCGACGTGCGTTATATCAAAAAAATCACCAAAATCGATCAAATTAATATGATCACTAAACATCGAATAACTTTGTATCATGTACCATGTTTCTGATTCCTTAATAAAATATGTACTTACTTCAAGTCCAGTTCCTCTTCAGTGACAGTGTTGAGAGGAGGTGTTAATAAATTTAATTTTTCCCTAACCGGGAAAATTGTTTTTATCCTTTTTTTAGGCGTTCTTTTCCTTTTGGGTTTGACTTCAGAGGCACTATAGAAGTCTGGTTTTCTGATAACTCGAGTACGAGTACATATTTCGTCTCCTTCTGATTTATATTTAAGATTAAAAAAGCTCGATGTTTGGAACTCCGGTGTTGAGCTTGAGCTGGATAGCATACGTTTGCGTCTCGTTCGATGTCTTCGGGAAGCCGGCGTTGTCAAGTTTTTCTTTTTATCATCAAATTCATTCAATTCTTGCAAACTGATGTGGGACACAACTGTTTCGATGTTTGCATTTTCTGTTTCTTGAACGGAATTACTATTTGTATAATCATTGGGACTGGACCTATAAAAGTAGATAAGAACTGAACTTAATACCATTAATTGAAGTTGCTTGAGGCACTCGTTAAAACATTTTAAATTAGGAACAAAGAAAAACACTCGGTTATATGTTTCAAAGTATATGTATTTAAAAAACTTTATACGTATTTCGGCTGTGATGCCATCATCAGAAGTAACATAGGTAAGTAATATCGGAAAGACAACACGCTCATTTAAGATTAGATTCAAAGAACATCTCCGCGCCTTTACTTTAACTAGACCAGAAAATTCAAAAGTGGCTAGAAAATAAACATAACATGTCTATAGATAATTTAAACATTTTACATGTACTAAACAAAGGACAAACTAAATTTCTTAGAAGCTCTGGAAATTCAGAAGGCGGTCAAATCTAAGAAAAACCTTATGGATGAACAATTAGATTTGTATCCCTCACCCTTGTTAAAACCCTTGTAATGGGCGTGTGGTATTTCTATCTACTTTTTAACTTTTTAATGTGTAAACTTTCTCTTTGTTTTATGACTGTATTATTGAATCATATTGAGTATGTAAAAATATATTAGTTAAGTTTTTCTTCATTCCTATGTTACATAATCCGAGCTCTTTTCGGACAAGAACGAAACAAGTACTTTCTGTTTCTGGTAACAACCAAAAAAGTTCTAACTTAACTTATAAAAATATAAGATTTTCCAATGTCATTTGGTTTTACAGAAAGCGAATAAATTACAAACCATATGTTCAACGCATATTACCCATTGATGGGTGTACCAATATGCTTTAATGAAAATGATGATGACATATTCGTAGCGTTAAGCGCTTAACTATATTTATTCATATATTTAAAAGTTGATGTCAATTCTAATTTATGACGTTTGAAAATTTAAGTACCTAGCTACATTTTCTTATGACTCTAGCTCTTTTTAATAATAAATTTACTTGAGACTCTGTAAAATTTTACTCAAAATATATGTAATCTCAGTAAAAAAGAATTTATTGAATAGTTTACGAAATATTAAAAATATACTTAATACGCCCTTTGCTAGAGGTAGCGAAAGCAAGTCATTCTGGAGATAAATGTACAAGAAACTTTAAGGAGCGTCGTATACAAAGTTTTACGCATGCGTACTACATGAAACCAACGGTTTTTGATTCGATGAACCGATTCTGACGAAAGAATGACTTTGCAAAACCAAACTAAAAGATCGAATTACCATAAAATCTATTTGTTCAATACTTCAAAATTCGTTTCTTGTATTCATCAACATTTAGTACAATATATTTAGTATCTCCTAATATTAAATTAAAAGCAAAAACAAAACCATAGAAAGCAAACAATGGAATCATCCTGTACCATGTAAAATAAAAGTTTCTTACCTTTGTTCAGCACTCTCCTTTAATTCCGGGGAATCAGGCTCTAGCGACCCAGGTCTATTAAATACATTACCGGGTCTGCTCACATATCTAACGAAATTTCAATAAAAAAAACTGAAGAAACTTTCTAAGAACGTGTTAAGGAAAAGACTTACAGAAGAATTGGGCCATAACTTAGCGCCTCCAAGTCAATTTCTTCGGGTGCACTAGAACTCATTTTTCTTCTTTCAACTCTAATAATCCACACTTTAACACAAATTCACTTAATAAATTGTTTATCCCCCAACTAAAATTTCTCAAACAAAAATGACTTACGAACTGACCGTTAGACTCGGAATTCACCCCTCACCCCCTAAGCCGCAATGTGCAATACTAGTAACAAATTGGAGGTTTATTGACGCATGCGCATATATTTATTTTACAACGATTAAAAATATTTCAATTATTTCTATAAAATACGTGTCAGTTTGTTGGATTTGAATTCTCTGGTGTAGTAGCAAGTAGGAGTGGTAAAGTATATTTAGAAATTATGGTTTTTTGGGGGATAAAAATTTCAAATTTTATTTAGTTAATGTGTTTCTCACCAGGAGTACGAAAAATTCCTTGGGTAGGGGTACGCGGGATGGAAAGGGGGACGTCCGGCGACCGGCGCTCTTTTGGCTTCTGGATTTCTATACAAAATGGCGGATTTCATTTGTTTTGTTTTTCAAAAAATAATTACGCTAATATTATACAAACAATAAATAATGTTATGGGGTGCTTGAGAAACAGCTAATACATTGACTTTACGGGGTACGTCAAGGAAAATGGTTTAAAAACATTGTTTTATTAGATACATTTATATACTCTACTCTCATGTTTCACTCTAATGATTATTTTACTGATCTCTACTTTTCCCTCTCTAAACCTCTATAATCATTTAATATTTTATATTTACGAATCATATAATTATTAACTTTAGAATGAGAACAAGATATCTGAAATAAAACTGAATGAAAACCATGCTTCATGTACTTATTTAATTGCTCCAAAAGAACCATTTTGAACAAAAAGTCAGAGAATTGAAATTCAACTAGATTTTTTTATATATATTTACATCCGCATTTAGGAACATAAGAACAGTTGGAATATATGTTTTACAATGAGTAATGATAACTTCACATATTTCAAATAAATACATTGATAGGTTCCAACATTAAAATAATCATGCAACATAGATTTCCATTGGAAAAATTGAAGAGTCCATTGGACGTTAAACAATTTGTATGTTATGATTGTTGACTAGTGTGTCTAAAATACGACGTCTAGTCCGCGCCTTGTCAAATTGCAAGGCCGGTTGCAATATTTTGTTCGTTTTAATGCAGGATGGATCTGGCGCAGAAATATGAATCAAATATTATTTACTAGATTGATATAATTAAATAATATGTAATGGGGGATTACGGCTCAATCGAATTAAAAGAAAATAGTATAAAAATACGAATGTATATGATGAATAACGAATATTAATAAAAAAATGAAATGGTATAATATTTCGGAAATAAAGGGTTTTTGTTATAGCGCTTCGACACTAATATGAAAATATTTTGATTGGCGACCGAGAACCCGCCTATACATGCATTACAAACAGCGTGTTAGTAGATGGGGATTACTACCAATGGAAGTTAAGAAATTCAAATTCGAAAGGAGGGGCTAACATTCTTGTACTACAGTTTCCAAACAGTTTTTATTGTAACATAAATTTCTTGCATTAAACTTAATAATTTAAATACACCTGTAATTATAAAGTATGTAGACTTATACAGTGTTATAATATTCATTTATTTTTATGTAAATATAACTTAAAATAGCATATATTTCAAGAACATTTAGGTCCATGATGAAAACAGTTTGATATAAAAACACATAAATGTGACGTCACGTCAATCTTTTCAAAACTCGGGAGACTATAACTCGCTTATTAATAGGAATTTTTTTACGGATTTTCATCAATAGTCTTAGTTTTCCTAATATTTTCAGATGAAATTATAAAAAAAAAATGGTGTAATCCTCCATTGAACATTTTAATTCCGCAATGAAAAAAAAAAATTGCATGAAGATTTTCCTGTTGTTCATCTAAACGAGCAATATTTTTAACCAAGCTCTTTATATGTATGAATTAGTCAAATTTGGTTTTATATTTAGGCACTTAAATAGCTCAAATCACATTCCTAGTTATTTTTTTAATATGGAGGTTTCGGAACTAATGGGTTCCAACTTATTTGTGTACGCTTATAATCCGAGTGTAAACAAAACAGGAACTGATACGAACAGCAATGGGGTCCTCCACTTTAATTTTTTTATTATTATTTTAAATGAAAGTACGTTTAATTTTGAAACAATTCCTAGTATTAAAATTTCTTAATGTCTTTAGTTTAACTGCATTTGATTTCAATGTCAGCATGACGTCACGGAGACACTCCTATCTTTCTCTCGCTCCGCACCATACTCTCTAGTAGGCTGCGAGAGAAAGATAGCAATAGTGTGACGTCACAGTAACAAGACAACAAATTTCAAATACCTCGTAAAGTAATTATTAAAAAAATGGTTTTTTTTTATCTTAATCGCTATTTATGGAGTAGTACTTAAAGTACAAAGTGTGCATTTCATAATTTTTTGTTATGGTGGAGGACCCCATAGCACAGATCAACTGCCAATATAAGGCTGCGTAGCTTTAAAATTTATTTGGGCAAATGTTATATGTTATATCAGGTAGCGGAAAGTAAATTAATTGTATTTCGAGTAGATTTAAATGGAGCGCATATGTTAATGCTACGTTTCTAAAATTAATATAATATAATTAAGACTTACAGGCCTATTCTACTAAAAAATTATGTATCGTTATGACTCGTTACCAGGCGATAAGTCTTTATGATAACGATTTTTGCCAAAACCCTATTCTGCTAATTTATTTATTGTTATGAATCGTTACATATCGTTATTTCATATCGTTTAATAACGACAAGTTCACATGCTTCGTTGAAGTCGTAAAGTTTGACATATTTTGAGACCACAGTAAAAATGGGTGAAGAAGATATTTTATTAATTGTAGCTGAGCAAGAGATTCTGCAAAGATGAGTATTTATTCACTTCTGTACAATTTTATTAATAATACTTTTTAATATTAGTCATTTTATTTATATTTCAGAAATATATTTCAAAATTTAGATTTAGATAATATTATTTAATATATTGATATATAATATAATATAGATGCACTATCTATGTATTTAAAAATTATATATTTGTATAGGGATGTCAGATTATATAATCGTACTCTGCGTGATACATCAGATTCTTTTACCCGGTCCCACAGAATTTAAATGACTTGTAAGTCTTCTCCATATTTCTTCCAATTGTTCAGTGGACAATTTATTAATTCTTAATAAACTATTATTTTCCAGTTCTTCAACATATATTTCATACTGTCTTTGAGTTGTCTTCGACACCCTTTTCTTTATATCTATTGTCAAATTAAATTAAATGGACAAACAATGAATCGATATGTCAAATATAAATTGAAAAAGATATGAAAATTTTTTTCTGTCAAAATATACATGAAGTTAGATATTATCGTTATAATCCTGATAACGATAATTTATAACGATATGATTAGTAGAATAGGTTTTTTGGCATTTGTCGTTATTAAAGCCGTTTAACCAAATGCTTAGCGACAGTCGTTCAGTAGTAACGATATCGTTATACATTTTTTTAGTAGAATAGGCCTGTTAGAACTGGGTAGTTAATTGAAAGGAAAATTCCAACCCACCCAACATAACAATACGTCATACGGTTCTTACGGGTCTTATAGGTCTTTCGGTTCTTATGGGCCTTACGGATCTTATGGGTGAAAAATCGACTCCGACCCGTATTCGCAGAAATACATATTGTAAATATACGGTGCTACCTCTATCGGTCATTTTCGTTGTCAATATACCTAATATGTATATAGAGGTCACAGCGTTAAACCCTTGTTTACCATTTCACTTCCGCTATCAGCCAGTGCATTCAACACTTCACATTCATACAATGGTCACCAGATGGCAGCAGAATTTTAGTTATTCTATCCGCCGATAGATAACTATGTAATCGGACAAGGAATAACAATTATTATTGAACGAGGTACAGTGTTACGGTAAATTAAAATTTAAGAGATCAACAAGGTTATACACATTTTGTAAAAAGGGACTTAGAAAAAATGTTACTTTGCTTCGAACATATACTGACTAGAGGCGGCCTTACGGTGTTTGTTGTGATCGGAACATATGCAGAAGCCGTGATGTATTGCGGGCTGCGTATTATCTTAATATTTCTACTACCTTTTTTACAAAGTAATGACTAATTGCTGCTTTTGAAATATGTAAATCACCTTTATTTCCAATATATTTCAGTCTTTTTACTCTTACGTTGTTATTATTAGCAGTAAACCTAAAAGTTACACTTTTTTTAATATATTATTTGTAAAAAAAAATCCCAGTTACTTACACATGAAACGAAATATCAGTACTTTCTTTGTATTTTTCATTACAATTTGATATACTCACAAACTACACGCAAAAAATAACATTAAGTTATAGTAAAATGACAAGTAGTGACATCATATAACACAACAAAACACTGACCACAATACACCGTGACTTCCAGCCCCCCTCCTGCATATCTTCCGATCGCAACATCCTCTGCATTGGTATAGGGAATTACTTCTCTAGTCAATATATGCTCGAAGGTACTTTCTGTCTAAAAAATCTTATCAGGCCACCTTACTCATGAAAAGCTGTTGTGGAAAATACACTACAGAGGTCATTTTTACGCGGTTTGAAAAATAGAATTAACAATTTTATGGAAAATTAGTTGTATTTGGATTCAAACAGCTGTTGATCAGTCACAAGTTCTATAAAGAAATAGGATAATAAAATACTGAATTATTTAGTTAAAATCATTAATATTATATACAATTATTACATACACATTATATACAATTATCCACATTTCCCTTCTTTCTTTGCTATCAAAACAATATCAACACAACTTTACAAAAATAATTCTCCTGGTCTTGAAAACAATAGCTATTATTAGTTTCACAAGATATCATTTCACAAAATATGAACTATTTAAAAATAACTGCCTCTCTTAAAATACAAAATGATATCTTGAACTTTACAACTAAAATATCCCTTGGCATTACGGAAAACAGTTAAAATGATATCAAAGTCCATCAATTCTGTCAGTCAATACTTAGGCAAGATAGAGATTAGACACACAGTTCAAAATATTTAGTAAACATTGAATATTTTTCCGTAACACCCTTTTCGTATACTATGATATATACAAAATAAAATATTTCAACAACTTACTTGTTTAGGTTAGCCCAAAGAAATTTTCAATCCAAAATTTTCAGAAGTATCCATTCTTTAAAATACAGAATCGAAAAAATGAAAGTATGTTCGATATTACTACATTTCGGTTAAACCGAAAGTAATAAGAATTTTCTACGTCCGTTACAATCTTTTATTTCATTACATATCGAATGTAAATAGTGGAAAAAGTTCCATTACATGCCATTTTTTCACACTTTTGCATTCGTTACCAAGTTGCAAATCATCTCAACGTTCAACTTTCCAGAATAGTAATGACAAATGGTAGAATTCAAATTGATACAATTTTTGTGTAGATTTATCATTACATTTTCTTACACTAATATTATTTCGAACGTAGAAAAAAATAATGAAAACAATTCAAGAAAAAAATGTGTTATTTCCCTCATAGATGCACTCGTCTACAAATTGTGCGATCAAACTTTCTTATTCGTGAAATAAAACAATATTTCTCACTCTTGTTGCATAAAGAACTATTATGTCATGCATTTAAACCAGGACAAGAAACCGATTTTTAACTGGTATTTTAAGTCAAAATATGTGACTTTTAACCGAAACTGATATTTTCATTTACTAAAAAATTGAACCGAAATAACAGCGATTTTTAAACCGCTCCTAAATCGAAGTCGTAATTGCACTTTTTTCACTCTTTTAAACTTTTTTAATAACTGAAAACAAACTTTTTATATTCAATGAAAAAAAATTAACTGGTGAAGAAAAAATATTTATATATCCAAGAGTCTTTTGTTACCTGAATGGTTTTATTAACTGGTTTATTTAACTGGTTAATCTAACCTTTTTAAAAACCGGTTAAATAAACAGTACAAATATTCTTGAACAAAAGCCGTTTAAAAAATTACATTTTCGATTTTGATTAATCATTAACCGCTATTTTTTCGGGTTTTTGCCCTGATTTAAATGCGTCTTTGAAAACAGTTTTTACATTCATAATATAACTGTATCTACTGCATAAATATGTAACAAAAAAATCTTAATTAAAAATGTTAAAACATTTTCTTCACAGAATGGCTTGTTTGCTGATAATTTTTAATTAAAAGTCCTATGGTCCGCTTGTAATTATTTTATAGTTTAGCATAAAACTATGCTATTTGATAATAAATACGGATATAACAATTAAATTTTGAACTGAATCAAAAAACCTGCACTACCTTTACAATAATTTAAAATCTATACACATAAATTTCATATACTTATTGTACACCAAAAAATAACTGAATTTATATAATCCAGACACATATAATACCTTCAAATTTCATAGAGGAGTAATCTTGAAGCGTATCATATTAAATAATAGATAAGTACCTGATATTTAATATTCCACTATACAAGTTTCCAGATTTTGACTGATATTAATCTCGGAAACTATAAGAGTTACGATTTCAATTAAATGGGATGTCTGGTGTCATTGGGAAGCTATCTTATATAGACTTTTGTTTAGCCACAAATTCTCATAGGTGGCTAGATAACGACGAAGCACAGATTTTCGGCGATATTTTATTGTCTTTTCACTGTCATATGAAATTTATTTTTCTATTCATAAATTTTTGGGATATACATGCATTTTTTAATGCAACCCATATTCAGCTTAGAAAATTCATTTTTTCATTGGTGTGCAGGTTATAATTTTAAAATTTGTTTACTTCCTAAATCTTAAAACTTTTATTATTTAAAGAAATGCACGTTTGTGTTATATTCGAGTATAATTAGTGCTGTCAAAAACTGTAGAAAATAGTAGCCGGTTAAGCGGGATTGCTAACCGTAGTTAACCGGATAACCGCGATAGCCGGGTGCTGTGACAAACTATACACAGTACCTAAATATAGCTAATTTTGTACATTTGTTTTACATATAAAAATAAACATTTCGATTGAAATAAAAATTCTGCAATGTTGATTGTAGTTAGAAGATAAATTCCAAATTTAAAAATTACAAAAATTAATATGTATTGATTATGGAAAAATAAAAATAAAACAAAAAGGTGTGCATACGCACCTTTAGCCGTAAATGAGTTTTAATCAAAGTAGCCTGTTTTCTATTTCTTGCAAACCGCAGTAATCGGTTAATCGAATATTTCTGACAGCACAAATGACATTTTTTTAATTTTATATTTACCTGTATAGTGCGGTTCACAATTTTATTTATTTTGCTCTTTTACTTAAACGCAAAAAATATTATTGTAATCTATTACTTTTTTTAATTGCAATTTGTAAAATAATACCTTTCTAGCAATTCAAAATCAAAATAATTCAACAAATTGATCCTATCAAAGTGACAAAGGTAAACACTTAGACCAGGAATAGAGGGGAGACAAGGCATATTCACGTGTATATTTCCAAATCATCTCTGCGATTTTAACCCTTATTGAATCAGCTGGAATCGCTAGTCGACCAGTTAAATATTGTTATGTTACAGTTGACCAAATCTAAATAAACACTTGATTATCCATAACATAAATAAAACAATTTAAAACTAAGAAAACTATGAATCAAACTAAAGACGTATGTATTCAAAGAACGTCAGAAGTCAAAATAATGATTGATAACGTTGGGTGACGCTTGTTGATTTTGAAAACTTATTTGTTCGACTGCACACGTATGTAACACATCTGGTCGATTGGGCGATTGCAGCTGACTTTGACATTTCAATAAGGCCGAAAGTCGCTATGATGATTTGGGAAGTCTTCTTACGGCGAAATACATAGCATGCCCTGTCTCCCCTCTATTCCTGGTCTAAGGGTACACATACCGGGTGTCTACTTTTATTTCCGAACATAGGAAATTAAATGTTAAAATTTTGATCTGGTGATATCTCTTTACCTATTAATTTTAGAACCAAAGTGTAACGAAGAAAAATGTTCAGAATGAAAAACTGTATCAACGAGATCCAATATTGTTGTTCAATTGTTTCTTATGGACGAGTTAGAAGCAAAAGAAAATACGTCATTGAAGGCAATTATCAGAGTGCCATGGAAAAAAACAATAATTTATGTTTCTTGTTTCTGGCATATCTGACAGATTTGACATTTCTTTTTAATTTATTCTTATTAGAATTAGTGATTATTATTTTTTTCTTCTAGATTAACACTTCCCATTATTCTAGTAATAATAATATAACAAGATATGTCATATATACCAGAGACAAGAAATATAAATTATTGTTTTCTTTATCATGGCACTCTGATAATTGCCTTAAATCGAGTATTTTCTTTTGCTTCTAACTTATACATAAAAACAATTGAACAACAAACCTGGTACTCAATCAATGCAGTTTTTTACTCTGAACATTTATCTTCATTAGACTTTTGTTCTAAAATTAATAAGTAAGGAGATATCGCCGAATCAAAATTTTAACATTGAATTTCCTATGTTCAGAAATAAAAGTAGACACCCGGTATAAGCTGATTTTAATTTCAAGGTCGTTCGACTCATTTGCTGGCGCCGTATTTAATTTTAACCTTAAAAAATTTCCAAATTTTTTCATTGGTTTAAGGCTTATTAAGGTTTAATTTTATACCATTAAAATCTGATATTTCCTTTTGATAGCTTCCCAAAGTCACGCCAAATGTTGCTTTTAACCAAAATGGTAACTTTTATTTGCAGTTTCCCAGATACCAATAGAGTCAATTAAAATCGGGACACCTATATACCTGAAAAATAGTTTCAGTCTGCCTACTTTCCAAGTATATAGTTTTATTTTCTATCTTTTTTTTAGACCCCTAATATAACTTACGGTTATTATCCCTGTGAAATTTGAATGAACTATATGTAAAATATAAAAAATATCTGATATACAGAATAAAATACTGAATGTATTTGAATTATTCACAGTAAAATCAAACTAAAGTCCATTATAAGGCATAATATTTGATACTAACGTTACCAATATCATATATCTTTGATAAATATATTTAGACTATTGCAGAAGTAACAGCAATTTATGTAGATTTGTAATATATTTTAGAAAAGTTTCACGCAACAACCTATGATTTTAAAAGTTGACGTTTTGTATGGTAACTTACTAAAATTAGGACCAAATAATACAATTATGAAAATAAATATAATACATGTAATCTTTAACTCTTGAAAAACTTAATTTTTGAAGAATAAAATTCGTATTAATTACTTGAGAAATAAAAATACAAATAATATTCTTCTGAACTAAAAAATGTATTATGTGTTTGAAAATTGGAATAAATTATCATCGTTTCAACCAAATTTTAAAAACGATATTAGAGCAAACTTTCACAACTAATAATATTGTATATTCAAATTATTTCAATTTATATACAAGTACAGTAGAGGAATTAACATATTCCAGTTGGTGCTATTTTCGTCCTTCATTGTACCAAAGAAAAAAGTACCAAAACACTAAAACTTCAAATGTGCAACACAATTTCACTAAAATACCGTGATCTTTGAATTTTGAATTTATATTGTCTTGACTTAAGCTACAATGGCATGTATATACAGCACCTAAAGTAAAGATAGCAAATAAAATGATGCAAAATGATAAATGTCAATAAGTTATGAACACAGATATGACAATAAACAACAAAAAAATCAACAGATAAAATTTGTACATTTGCTTATTTATTATAAAGCAACACATGTACGGAATTTTGATATAACAAACTTTAAAGATTTTCCGTTCAGTCGTATGTATAACCAAGATAATCATCTGTTCTAGTTTTATGACATCAATACAAAAAAAATCTGCAAAAAATTAAGTAAAAATTAAAGAAAGATAAAGTGGAATATAAATTATAAATAAAATAAATTTATTAAACTATAAAAATGCGAATTATAAACGATCTTATTGACAACTGACACGACCGTTGGTGACATCACCGTCATCAGCTACACGTGCGTTTGATTTAGTACTCTTAACTGTATTACTTCTGTATAGTGATGTGCCGCCAAAAAATTCCCGTCGGAAATTCGTTTTTTCCCCGGAAATTCCTTCAGTAACGATTTGTGGGAAGAAATTTTGTTACGTATTTTCCCGGATTTTTTTGAGAAAAAATAGGCGAAGGCCTATCCCATTCTGAAATGGACTATACCTATACGCACAGTACTGATTCTTCTGATTCTGATGTCTAATTACATATTTGTTCACATTTTAAATTATTTGTTCTTGTATTACCAATGTAGACTTTTTCGATATTAATAAATTACATTAATTTTTACTATACAAGTTCTGTCAAATCAGCCAGAGTACTAAAACAAATAGTTACAAATAATGCCGGCAGATGTCATGGAGCTTCGTGTCAGTTGTCAATAGCGACGAGGCAATTGTTGCACTCAAAAATATGCAGATTCAACTAAAAACCAAAAGATGCAGTTTTGTTACATTCTCGAATGTACATCTGAGATAAAGATACGAAATGAAGTGAAGGCAGCACTTAAGCTGGATTCACATGGGCCGTTGCAACCATTAATTTTGCGGCCGTAGCGGTCGTCAAAGCAACTAATCTGTTCACATGCTCCGTCATAAATATCGATGCACACAGTTCCAAACTTGAAAAACGAAATATTACCAAACATGTGTTTTGATCTCAGTGACATTGCTGGTTGACATAACCTATAATAAGTTTTGTTTCGCAGGTTAACTCTTAATTGGCGAAGTAATAAAATACCCCAGTCTATACAAATCAGGTTACAAGGTTTATAAAGATTGTAATAAAAATACATTTTATGTTAAACTGGTTTGAGTTGGTATTATTGAAATGTGTGATCTGATCATGCGCAGTTATAATTTACGGTCGTAACGGCCCCTCAACACCGTCAAAAATAAAAATATTTCAATAGCCGCCGTCGACGTTCACAGCGTCGAGACCGTTCATACCGTATGATTTCAACCAATCACAGCACAGAACGGTGTAAACGGTGAGCAATAGGGGTTTCCACTAATTTTAAATTTTTCTTGTTATTCTTCATGAAAAGTTATATATATATATATATATATATATATATATATATATATATATATATATATATATATATATTACAATAAAGAAAACATTTTTATTATAACAGGTTTTGTGAAAAAATAATTTTGAAAACAGTATTTTTCATATCTCGTTTAAACGGCTAATTTTTACCGCCACGATTACTGCGTACGCTCCCGCCGATTTTCTGCTAACGCTCAATAGATGGACGAGATACAAAAGTCTATAAAATATAGAAAATGCTTCACTAATATACGATAAGGTAAACAATAATAATTGTATTTACAATTTTAATTAGTTTAAAATCACTATTCACCTCAAATACTTTTAAAAAAATGTAATATTACAATTTGAATGTGCTGCCATCTATTACTACTAAACTGTAAAACCATGCCGGGCGTTTACGTCACAAATTTGGCAGCGTTTCAAACGTAGTAAAATGTTTTCATGCATTTTAAAAAAATGGAAACATATTTAAACATTTAGTTAGTGTTTTCATGAATGTATTGTAATATATTTTAGTGTACTAGTGTTATTTTGATAATGGTGGAAACCCCTATTTGATGGTGATAACGGTACATGTGAATCCAGCTTTAGCTAAAACTGTACTACTGAACTGCGAGGGCAAATTAATAAGAATTCTAGAAAATTGTGTTTCGCGCGAAACTCCTCCGCCTCTATTTGAGTATAAATTTTTAGTAAGTTCTTAACATAAAACCAATGAAAAATATGTTCCAAACGAAATTTTGAAATTTTGCAAAGGACTGATGATATCAGCTGTAAAAAAATAGCTGTTTTTCAAGTAGTCATAACTTGGCTCCTGATTTTTATTTTTTCAAAAATTATACGGTTTATTTGTACATCATACTTTCTTCTTTCATAATATGTATAGTTTGTAATGAATAGTTCAATAGTGCGGGCTGTAGCATTCCGCGCGAATCTCATGTTTTACATCATTTTGAGGACTGCTATAGAATCGTCTTAAAGTTTAATATTACAGATCTCTATAAAAACTCAAGAATTATTAACGTAGATAAAAAGTTTGCGATTTCTTCAAAATTATAGAGATGTTGTATACCAACCCACATTCAAAAAAATTAGATCAGGGATCCCCAAACTACGGCCCGCGGTAATTTTTCAACTGATCTTGATACTTAGTAGTGGAATGAGATATTTGGCCAAGATTTTTACATAGTATGATACTAGACAAAAAATAAAATACCAGTATTTTTTTTAAATCGATTAATTATTTGTAGTTTCCGAGAAATAAATTATTAAAGTTTTAGAGAAATGGTATTGTGACGTCATAGTGTACCGTATTCTCTCTCCAAAAGTAACTTTATTCTTAGGAAATAATGTTTAATTTTTATTATTATAATGAGAAACTATTGTGGGTAATTAATACCGTGAGTATTTTTTAACGTGAAACATTGGATTTGTCATATCCAAAGTTACGACACGACTTGAAACTGTCCCATTTAAAATGAAACATAGGGAACGAATTTGACATTTGACAAGTCATCAAAGAGGTTAATTTTGTTTAAATAATTATACCTGCTTTCTAAATTAAATTTAGTTGTAGCAAAAATATTGTGACTGATTTTCTGACTTGGCTAAATTTCTTAAAATATTTAAATATAATACTTCTGTCAAATTCATTCCCTATGTTTCATTTTAAATGAGAAAGACAAATACATTGCTGTCAATCAAATGTCAAGTCGTAATTTATAGGAAAATTAAACGGATGTCTGTCATATTGACAAGATGCCATTAGAGGTTAATTTTGTTTAAATAATTATCCCTGTTTTCTAAAAATTAAATTTATTTGTATGTGTGCACCTTGTGCCCGAAATATGTTTAGTGCTCTCAAGTGGTTTTCTGACGTCTAAATTTCTTACAATACTAAAATATAATACTTCTGTCAAATTAGTTCCCTGTTTCATTTTAAATGGTAGAGGCAAATACATTGCTGTCAATCAAATGTCGAGTCGTAACCATGGATATGACAAACCCAATGTTTCACGTTAAAAAAAACTCACGGTATATTTTATGATTCATATATTGAAATTCCTTTGTAGTCACATACCCCATTATTTTGTAATTTGTGGTTAACATTCAAAACTACAATTATGTAAAAATAAACTTGTTCAAAAGAATTTTCCTCATTTTCCATGTTGTAATAAACTTTATCGAGTTACAATTTCTTTATTGAAGACCAAAATATATTATTGTAGGAAGATTTTGCGGATCAATTTAATTATTAAAACTTGTGACGTAGATTTCCCTCCTAATGTTTCTAGTAAGTTTAGTACATAAGTACATAAAACGGAAGCTGGATAGCGGCCATACATGCCTGTCAGCTGATATTCAAATATATTTATAGACACTGCTTTAAAAGTTTGTAATAAAAAATCTCGGACATGAATAATACCTCTTTGCCCGTCAATGGCTATTATAGCTTAAGTCAATTGCAAGTATGTTTCCTTGATTAACTCAAAGATAGCGTTGTAAGCATATTTAAATGTCATTGGAGAATTCTACGTCACAACCGTTAAGTAATTTTGAAAAAGTTCTCGTTTATGCCTAGTTCCCACAATGCATCTTTTCAGAAAGATTCATCAAAACAAAATGCATCAAAAAGAAGTTCGTAGAAGATGCACCAAATTTAATGGCGCCTTTAAAAATCAAGCGTTTTGGTGATTTTTTTTGTGTGCGTCTAACTTCTCATAAATTTTAGATCATGTAGCTTAAGGTGGATTTATGCAGCCTACTTTTTATTTTACCTTTTCTTTTTCTTTTAATTTACAAAAGTTAAAGGTATGTTAATAAATGTACTACTTTATGTGCACACTTTTAATTTTACTTTAAGAACTAAAGTTGACCAACTTTCAACTTAAGACCGTTAAAGTAAAAGAATTTCACAACTGCGCATGTGCAACACTTCACGGGACAAACGTCAGCGTGTGCTGTATTTATTTGTTTTCGTGTAGTTAAGATTGCAAAAATTAGAAAATAGATAAAACTACAAGTAATATAGCAGATGCACAAATTGTTACATTTGTGTCCATTTTTACAGGTTACAATTATCTCTTTACATTTATGACAACTGATTTGCCAGAAAAATCACATCTGCGCATGTGTACCGAAGTCTTTAATGTAGCTGCATAAAGTACCAAACTTAAAGTAAAAGTAAAAGCGAAAAAGAAAAGAAAAAGTAAAATAAAAAATAGTCTGCATAAATCCACCTTTAGAGTGGCCGCCACGTAAGAAAACGCCATTTAAGTCATCAGCGCAGAAACCAATTTTTGTCATTCCCCCTGAGTTGCCATAGCAACAGTCACGCTTGGTCACGAGATAAGCCAGTGTCGTTCGTGTCTTATTCTGAAGTTTAGTTCTAATGAAAATGCATCATTTTATACATCAAATGATTAGACAACAAATTATGTGTATCTAGATTTAAAAAAGGTAAATATTAATACCAGAAGAGGTCAAATATCTAATTAAACTGAAATGTTATATGAACAGTACATCGAATTAGGATTACATCTGTAATTACAGTCCAAAAGATTAACGGAATCAATCTGTCTTGTTTACAGGAGAATGATCTTCCATATGTTTTCAAACAGAGAAAAATTAAAGATTTGAGTAGAGAAGGGACAAGTAAATAAGTTAGTGAAATATTTTTTGTCAAGTCGTTTGTGTTTTTTGTTTACGTGATTACGTCGACAGTTAAATCAATTTCATTAGGCGCATTTCTTCGGACTGTGATTATGATTTTCTAAATAATGATTTGTTCAATAATGATTCCTTCGAATCATGATTAAATTTATTTCCAAAGAAACAACAAAATTAACTCGATGGACGCGAAATCTACATAACGTCGAACGAACTAGCAGTTTCTTTAACTTTTTTTGTACCTGCAGGATCTAATTTTAGAAAAATCGAAACCAATAATGAATGTTGAATCTACTGACTCAAGTTCTAGTAGTTCGGATGATTCTGATGTAGACATAAATTTGCACATTCCAATATTTCATTGCTTGCTTTTCCGCCATTTTCAAATCATTTGTTATTTCAATCACTGTGATCATGCGAAAAGACTGATTCAGAAGGGAAAGGGGAATGGCGTGTTGTGATCACAAAATGCGAGAGTGGGGATAACAAATAACGAACGAAAAAACAATTTTCAATCATGTTCACTTTGTTCAATTTTATCACGAATCACAGTCCGAAGAAACACGCCTATTATTGACAAGTTATTAATATAATTGCACGCCACTGCCTAAAATATTTGTGGCTCTACGAATATATACATTATAATCCAGCTTATATCGTTTTAACTAAAATAAATTGTATATTGATTCAACCTGTTCTTCTTTTATATTTCTTTTTAATTAAATAATTCTTATTCACTGTTACTAATAATAAAGTTGTCTATAAAGGATATCTAGTTCAAATCCTTTTTTGTGTTAATTTTTATTGTGAGAATCAATTTTTTACTCGATAAATTTAAGGATTTTTGGTAATAGTTACTGGTTTTCAAGAAACTTTTAAAAGTCGTCGTTTGAACTGACAATTCGATACAAAGAATTTCACCAAAATTTCTTCTTCTTGATGCATTTTTTTGTGAATCTTTCTGAAAAGATGCACCGTAGGAACTACGCATTAATTAAAATTTTAAAAAAACTTTAACATACTTATGAATGATGCAAAAAGTAGTTTCAGAAAAAAAAATAGAATACCCTATTATTACTGATAACAAATTAGACCAAATACAAGAGATAATGAAAAATAAAAAGTAATTTTACCATGTTTAGTACGGAATACAGATTAAATGTTATTACTGTAATAAATAATTATAGCTTTAAAAATATAGAATCCTGTCCTATAACAAAATCACTGGTTCCGGATAAAAGAAACAAGTGATACTTTGTTTTTATTATTACCTGCTTTTCTTATCCGTAAAACAAATAACAAGAAACTAATATTATTAGAGCAAATCTTTGAAAATAAAAACTGGGATACACGTAAAACAAATTCTAACTTGGGAACAGTAAAAATAAAATGGTGAATCTAAATTATATCTTGAACAAAATCACTGGTTCCGAACAAGAGAGATAGCTATACTTTGGTTCTTGTGATTAAATCAACATCTAAATCCCTTATCTGGATTCCATGAAACATTTCGTTAAAGCAAAAATGATTTAATGTCAACAACTAGAACAGTGGATCTTACGGTCACAATCCCGGGCACATGATCAGTGATGTGGTCCTAAACTACAAAGACGACCTCTAATTCCTCTGGAGAGAGTGACTGAACTTCGAATCTCCAGGGTCGTGGTGGATCGGAATTAGCGGATCTCGATTTTCGTAGAAAAGGATCAGCACACTGCCCCTAGACAACGGATATGGTGACATTGATCCCCAAATTGCCATTGTCGGCAAACAGTTGCGCTATGGAGGTGTCGAACACTAGACAGTCAGAGTTTAGGATGGCTGATGCGACGCCTTCGTGGCTTGATCGTGGCATGGCTTCCCAGGTCAGTCGGCGACGGTTGCCGTTCAGCTCCAGTCTACACCAACACCAAATAATAATAATAATAATGACAGATCATGGTGTTACAAAAAAACCTTGACATAGCTAACATGGGAAAACAGTTTTTTTTTTTCTTAATAAAAAATGTCCGGCAGAAAACTAAGCAATAATATTAAATATGATAATAGCTTTGTTCGATGACATGTACTAGGCCGCCCTAGTGTTAACTTTCTTACACTAACATGTTTTATGAGAAACGGGCAGCTTCTGGCAGGCTGTTCGTTGACAAAAATTTTAAGAACTAGTGCTCACGTTTCTGACCTGACTCGCGAGGTGGTGTAGAAAGTGCAGACTAGGAGTAGGGGTAACTAAATGTTGTTCGGTAGACATTTTAATTCTATCCTATCTACACATCTGTTTATTAACCTAAAATTTTACACATTGGGAAAATAAAATAATGGATTCAGATATAGTATATTCTCTTTGTTTTGTTATATAAAGAATTAATTAATATATCTGTCTCTGAATCTGATGAAGAATCAAGTGATGATTGATCTTCGTCAGAATCGTTTATTAGTTCAAACATTATGCTCTTTAAAATTGACATTTCTGCAGTCACTTCTTTGCAGCTTTATGATATGAATGTGTTTATAAACAACCTAACCTTTTACACCTTTGGCTACGCTTGGCTTAATTACTCACAACTGAGCAAACTTGCCCAAATATACACTAGTGTGTTTTATGAAACCACAAGAATTAGACTGAACTAGTGTACACTACACTGCACTGCACTATTCTGCTCTGCACTTCAAGCACTTCTATTCGAACAGA
The DNA here is from genome assembly GCA_943142095.1 of Ophonus ardosiacus. Lineage (NCBI taxonomy): Eukaryota > Metazoa > Arthropoda > Insecta > Coleoptera > Carabidae > Ophonus > Ophonus ardosiacus. Next base: position 40,640,064 of record OW964833.1, on the reverse strand, counting down.
GCTATTAGTTCATTACATCTTGTACATTATTTAATATTAATTACTTTAATATTATTGCATAAATAGCAATAAATTACAAAAATTTTCAAGCAAATAATTGTTTCGCTTTTTTTTTATTATGCAATATGAAAAGATTTTCAAATGTCAACGTGGCGCATTGGTTAGCACAACTGCCTCTAAAATTTTCGATTGGGATTCAATTCCCCTTTAAGGCAATTTTTTATTTTTTTACACAAAAATTGTTGAACTTTTAAAAATCTGTCATATTTCGTATTACAGTCATTTAAAAATAACAAGAACAATGCATTGTATTTTCTTTTGATAATAAAAAACATTTTTTATAAATACAGTAAAAACATAATAACTACTCAAATTTATTATATTTCAGTTATTTTTATTAATATCAAAAGAAAATACAATGCATTATTATTATATCAATATTTCGTTTATTGTAATAAGACATACGTTTCTCTGTCCATAGCCTACTCCGAGTTAGGTTTTTTTTAACACACTGTACTACTGAATACATTGTTGCTTACCGATATGCGAAATTTTCAGCCTGTTTCCTGGAACCAATAAGCTGCACAATGGCGAAGAATTGGGTGTGGCCATCGAATTTTTCCTGCTTCTCTAGTACGAGCATAAAGTGATGTCCGAAGCAACTCTGCATCATCACCCAATCAACAGCACCGGGGAGGTTAATATCCGTTGCCAGGAATACTATGTCTTCACCTGGAAAGATATTTCAATTTCGATAAATCATAGCCTTATCTTCATCCATTTAGTTTTTGATACGTGAATTTTTTTATTTTATTTCGGTGTTCCTATAAGTCTATAAAAACACTGATAACACGTCATTAAGATCTGTAAGCCTACTGTTTGATACAATAGCTGCATTCTTTTTACCAATATCTCACCTCACTTGTTCTCAAAATGAGATGAGATTGAAGTGAGGTGAGCTGAGATAGTTGCTTAACAAATAGAACACAATTTAGAGAATACCTATTATCTTTCTCTGTTTATCATATGTTTTATTTATCAGTATGTTAACATTTTCATTTTGTTTTCGAATTTATTTTAAATATCTGACAAGATGGACCCGCTAAGACAATGAAATGTCAAAGAAAAATTCTACATCGTACGAATTTTCATTGCAAATAACATTATAAAACAATTCAATTTATTTATTAAATTTAGAATTAAAGAAATACAATTTCACTTATCAGTATTAAATCATAAACATTACCACTTCCTTAAATATTCATTTTTAAATAAAAAAATAACACTGAAAAAAGACCCCCACTCCTCAACTGAGGTGAGACACTCAACAAGCATCACCCCGATAGGTAACTCAGTATCGGTAAGGGGGGAGGAATCCGCCACACTTCATCTCATCTCAGTTGGGACAAATAGAACTGTCAAAATTACTGAGACAACTAAGATGAGCTGAGATAAACTGAGATTGTGTGTAAAAAGAATGCACCTAATGTATTAATTCACAACACACAATACACAAACTTTGAAAATGTGAAATTTCAATTGTTAGCAGGAAGCGCTACCAACATAACTGACAAAAGAAAACACCAAGCCATATTTTTGACAAGTCGCGTTTTAAAAAATCTCATTGTAAAATTACCTAAATAGTATAAAAAAACATGTTTCATAAGGTCTGTTAACGCACTCGTCCTCGTGGTTCGTTTTCCAAACTTGGACTCGTACGTTAATAGCATGCCTTATGATACTTGTTTTTTCATGTACTGTAGTCTTGTTACTTGTTTAACATTTAATCTGATGCTATTTATTTGAAATAACGCCAGATCTAAGAAGGGTTTTTTCTAATATCTACATTTTACAGTTACACTTTTGAATACATTTCAATGCGCTGATTTAAAATTTTCAAATGGCAAATTGACCATTTTCATTGAAAATGAGACATCCATTAACATTTTTGTGAACTAAAAATTATATTCCTAAGATTTGAAGTTCAAGGTTAGAAATGTCAACTGTTGAATTAAATAATTTAGTTCATTTCTTATATTTTCATGCACCACTCATACACGGTTAAAGATAGAATAACGGACGATGAAAGTCTAAATTCAGCATGAAATTCTCTTTCTTTGCAAGTCACGCATGATTTTTTACATCATCGGATCTCGAGTTACAGCCGTTTGAAGTTACAAGATTTTTCATCGAAATTTTGTGTATTTTCAATAGTACATAAATTTCATTTTTAGTTGACATTTAAGCTGTTTTACGTGCAGGACGCCTGATTCGTATTAAAGTCATATTTTATTTTTCTTTTCTATATCAGCAAATTTAAGACAAAGTAATGAAACTAATGAATTTGTGTGAAAATTAATAATTTCTTTTGAAATAGTGCTTCTCTCAAAAATATAAATCTTTTCAGATAAAAATGGTAGTCAACTACTGTATTGTGTACAGTACTACCGAGAGTGTACCGCTAGGGCAAGAAAGACAGTGATTGGTCACACACGGGAAAATTTGATATAAGATTTTTTTTAAATTATATTTTGAAAAATATACAATAGGCCCATAAACCATAACAAAATATAATAAAATGTACACTTTATCCTTAAAGTACTACTCAATAAATAAAGATTATTTTTTTTAATAATTACTTTGCGAGATATTTGAATTTATTTCCAGGGATACAGATGACGTCACACTATTGGTATCTTTTCGCGCAGCCTACTGCAGAAAATAAGGTGACTAGATATCGAAATATGAAATTCGAGACGCTATATATAATTTTTTAATTTTTTTTTTTACAAATAAATTATTTTATTATTATTATTATTATTATTATTATTATAGTGGTGGAGGTAGTATGTAGGTCAAAATATATAACTAAATCAAAATAAATAATTTTTATTTTCTTTTTAAATAGTAATATATATTTTTTTAATAAATAAAAAATAAATCAAAACGCAGTATTCATTTTTAAACAAAATAATAAATTTGTAACCGTTCTAAATTATTTTGATGAAGTAGCCTTATATTTCTCTGAAATATGAATAGTTTTTAGAACATCTTTTTCTTATAAAAGTCCATTTAATTTTCATCAAATTTATTTTAGTGATTAACATTCCTTCATATTGTCCACTTTAAGCTTTGTCTCATCTCTATATCATTTCAACTTCAAATTGAGACAAGCAACTTCAATTGAGACTAAACAACTTCAAATTGAGACTAAACAACTTTAATTGCGACTAAACTATTTCAAATCGGAACTAAACAATTACAAATTGAGAATAAAAAAATTCAATTTCAGTTTGCAATCTACACTAATTAAACAAATATATGCATTTAAACTTTTACATTCTTACACTACTGTTTTTCGGGACAATTCGGGACAAATGCTATCAATTCGGGACCAAAAAACGAATTGTAAAAAATCGGGACAGGGACTGAAAATTCGGGACTGTCCCGGGAAATTCGGGACGTATGGTCACCTTACAGAAACTGGTGTGAGAAAGATAGCTATAGGTTTCTTCAAAAATCAAATGGAGCTATACAAAAAACAATTATGACTTTTTGATACCCCGAATTGCTTCAAAATTAAACGAACTTTCATTTAAAAATATTTTTAAAAAAATTGGTTTATGGGCCTATTGCCAGACGTAAACCATGTAATAAAGTGAATAACAATTCTTTCAGAAAATAAATAAATTGGAAAATGCACAACTACCCTATTAAACTTCTGTGTTTATCTATTTTCTACGTTTTACGTTTACTTATTTAAAATCAAATAATTTGTTTTTTTTTTGCGAATTGACATTGACTTTGACCTTTCAATATCAAATCTAGAAAACACGTTCATGTTTTCATTCTATGCTATCAGCGCCCGTAGCGGACAACTACAACGAACCAAATATACCGCATACGTGATTTAACTAAAAATAAATTTAAAATCATATTTTGTTAGTTTTATTCATTCATTCATGTAGAAAAATCATTACATATCAACATGACTAAACTCCCCATCCAAATATTAAGATTCTCCCTAAAGGGAAAAGATTGTCACCCTTACCTTGTAGAGTGGTAATACTCTTATGAGACATCATGAGGTGCGGCATAACTTGCTCTAATGAACCCTGCCAGCGACAAGAAGCGCCTGGACACGGGCAGCTATACGGACGGAATTCGCACGCTTCTTCGTGCTCTGCCTTTTCAGTATGTATAAGCGAAACACTACAACCTGTGCTGCTATGTTTGCATGGAAACATTACATTACTGGCTACCTTTTCCATCGCCAGGTTACGAATATTACCTGTAACAATGGACGAAATTAATACATATACAGAGTGGTCAAAAATAGCTGAAGCGTGCCGCTCCATGCGATTTTGATATTTGCCGCTTACTAAGTATGACAGCATTACTAATTTCATGGACGTACCTTTCAATTTTACCGCTGTCATAAGAATAATCTCAAGAACCGTCTTCTTTACGGTCATCCGAACGAAAATATGCTACAAGAAGAAATTTGTCACGCTCTTCATTAAAAGCCATAATGAAATGAAATGAAAGATTTTTCACGAAGGTATGCGAAACAAATATAAAAAGAATCAACGTACGGTAATGATAATCAAATGTCATGCATTTGTCATCATCTGTCATATGTGGAATATAGTTTTGACAAATTATGGAAAATTTAAATATAATTTTGGCATTATTTCTGCCATTTTTGATCATTCTATATATTTTCAAACGAATTACGCAGTGACTTTTAAACAGGTTAATAAATCGAAAAATAATGATTAATGGTTGGTTAGACGAAATTTGGACAACCGTTTTTGTTCAAAAACAGGTTTTCTCTTTTTTAAATCGTTTAAATAAACTGGTTAATAAAATCATAGAGGAAACAAAAAACTTTTATTTATACAGGGTGTTATGTAAGTAAGTGATCAACGCTTCACCAATGGTAGAACTGACAATAATTTTTGTTTAACATACTTTCTACAAGAACTAGAGGCCTTTAAAACTGACCAATCACGTCATAGTTCAAAACTTTATAGAAAAGTAAAAAATCAATGTATTCTCTGGAAAAAATATGATACCTGTCACAAATGACATAAAATCATTGACGTCTATTTGGAAATAACTCTCTGTACCGTCTTACAACAGCACGACTATTTTGCAATGTCTCGCTATAATTAAACCATATGCATGTCTGCAAACTCTTGGTTGGTGAAGGTAAATGGCATTTTGAGAATATCAAAAAAATAGAATATAAATTGTAGGTCTATGCAAAAAACATTTAACGTCAGATTGACAATCAATATTTTTTCCAGAGAACACATTGATTTTTTACTTTTCTATAAAGTTTTGAACTATGAAGTGATTGGTCAGTTTTAAAGGCCTCTAGTTCTTGTAGAAAATATGTTAAACAAAAATTATTGCCAGATTTACTATCTTTGGGGTCAGTTCTACCATGGGTTAAGCGTTGACCACTTACTTACATAACACCCTGTATAAAATGTGTTTTTACGGCTGTTAAATCTACGCTCGGTGAAACCAAAGCATATAAATCAAAAATGTATGATTTACAGGACACACAAAACACTTCGGACTTATTGCAATAATAACAAATACATGTAATAGTGCTTAGGTCCGCCAGGCCTAGAAATAAGTTTTTTTACGTCTGTTAAAAAAGTATACTTTTTTTCATTAAAATGGATTTATAAAGTATGTCTTTTTTTGACACAATAAGTGTGAAAAAAGTGCACTTTTTTACTACGGAGTGAAATAATGAAACGTTTCGGCACTTTTTTTCACACTTTTATTGCAGACGTAAAAAAAAATTGTATGCAACAGCAACTCGAGTAAAAAGTGCCTAATTTCAGTCATAGGATTTCACGAACTCGCCTGCGGCTCGTTCGGTCAAACTTCCCTATTCGTAAAATACTATTTTATCATTCATTTTCGTGTAAAAAAGTAGCTCCTTTTATTATACTTTTAAAAAAGTGTACATCCATTTTTTTAGAAGCAGTTTAGTAAATCGGGTTTGATTTATTTAGGTAACCGATTTTTAATTATTAAAAATATTCATTTTGGTTGCGATTAAAAGCATTTAAAATATTTGTTAACCGATTTTTCAAACTGGTTTAAAAAACCGATTTTTGGCCATACTTCAAAAGGAAATTAAAAACATAATAAGAAAAACTTGCTGAATTTAATGGTTACATACCAAAAGTCACTTTTTCATATATTTTAGGAGTTCAAATTTAAAGATAGATGACATAAAAAATTTGATTTTCATTCAAATACTTATCTTTTTGCAAATTTTGAGAGTTGACAACAATATTTAATAAAAGCTAAATGTGATATAATTAAAACAAAATATTATTTGGATTTCAACCTTGTTTTATTCGAATATAAACAAAAAAAAAAAATGTGAGGAAGGAACGCTGATTCACATGATAAGATAAAGTCTAATTATAAATATTAGTGTTTATGAAACATGAATGTGTCTCTTATAGAATAGCACGCATATGTATCTATATTATTTAATCCTTAACTGATAAGGTAAAAATATTTAACGTAACTGATCTAATGCAGGTCAAATAGATAATTTATTGTCTATAGAGAGACAAATTGTATATTATAAAATCTAAAATAAAAAAATAGTAATAACTAAAGAGGAATAAATGCGAAAACTATGATCATTCGGATATGTTGGCCCGTATATTACCAGTTACGGGCCAATGATAAAAAAATAGGTCAAAAAATAATATTACAAACTATTCAGTATAATTTTCTCAAATAGACAAAACTGAATATCTCGTCTTATCATCAAATTTCAAGAATTGCAGTTTTTATCTTTCATTAGTACTTATGTTTTTATTTACATTGATAATCGAAAAATCTGACAGATAAAAGTTTGCATGTTTACCTGTTTTATATTTCATTTTTTTGCTATGTTTTTTCCTGGAAGATTTTGGCATTTTAAAATAATATATAAACATAGATTTATATAAATTAGAATAAATAATTAAAATTAGAATAAAAATATAAGACAAAACAAACACAAAACACCACTCAAAAACTAACACATAAATATTGCACTCATGAATAAACTTGTTATTTAATATATACCGAATACATGTCGTTACTTCGAAAAACCATAAATCAACAAACCCAAAAAACTGACTTAATATTTTTATTCATTAAAATATTAAAATTTAATTCGTTATGAGAAAGACTTAATCTTATCGTCTGTTGTATATTTCAATTTCTTTATACACTATAGCTCAAATGTATTTGCTCGTCAGCATTTTAATTTTTTTTTATGTATATATATAAACAAATGAAGAAAATTATTCATACAGGGTGAGTCAGAAGAATGTGCCAAACTTCGGAAATGTATATTACTCATAAATATATGACTATAAAACCCAAAATGTTAAACTGATTTCTATTTTTATGTATACTTAATACACAGTGACACCTGTAAAAATAGACATTTTTTTTTGTTTACAAATGCTTTTGTGAATTAGTTTTTACTTTCTCCATTTCAAATTTTATTGGAAATGTATCTCGGCACCCCAAACAACCTACTGCGCAGTAGCGCACTACGTATATATATATATATATATATATATATATATATATATATATATATATATATATATATATATATATTTATGTCTCTCTTTTGATGGAAAAAGTCCACAAAGGCCAAAATCTTGCGAAAATTTGAAAAAAAAATACCTCTGCACAAAACCAAATTTGACATCAAATGAAAATATGTATGCGACATAAATTTATCAAATGATAGTGTCCTGTGTTGCCAATATTCAGATATATATCGGAAAACAAATACTTTAGATTCAATTTTTCTGAGATATCTTTTGAATTTGTAAATTTCAAGTGCAACACGAACTCTATCCAGGTACAATAGTACACCAAAGGATCCAAATAGGCAACTTAGAGGTTAATAGTTAAAAAATCCTTAAACCTTAACTAAAAACGCTAAAACTAGATACGTATTTCGGCAACTAAGTTGCCATCATCAGTAAATTTACGTCTAAGAACCGATCACTTTTGGATTACTCAACATGTCAACCATGTCAGAGATCCAAAAACAAATCTGAAAAACTGAGCAGATTTAGATTACTCATTATGTCAACCATACCAGAGGTCCAAAACTTAGTTGCCGAAATACGTATCTAGATTTAGCGTTTTTAGTTAAGGCGATTGCCGGTGCTACGCTAAACAGCACTTCAGTAGAAATCAAACTACACTCGTAAATATTAAGTTATAACTTCAAACTTGATACCATTGTATAGTAGAGAGATCAATGCATGGGGCTGACCAATTATTTTGCATAATTATTAATTTCTATTGCATTTAAATTTAGTTCAAAAACATCATAAAAACGGCTATTTTAAAATTTATTTTTAACACGTTAACTGTACTTTATACAAAAAAATGTTTGGGTCACCCCCATAGCGCCAACCTTTAGTAGTAAGTCTGTGAAAAAAAATCTAAATAATCTCTTTTAGTTTAGCTGTGATTTGATTTCTACTAAACCCCTTCTTGCCGCTTATTTCAGAAATCTGAACGATAGACTATGGAGGAGAAAGTGTTCGGAGAATATGTTCGCCCTCTACTACACACATCTCCTCTCTCACTCCAACAATTTGATTCACAACCCGGGCAGAGTTTTCCCCTTATGCTTTAAACAAGGACAAACATATATAAAAGCAGACAGAGAGAAATAAACTTAGCAATCTTAAAAGTAGTGGGGGAACGTAAGAAGTTTGTCTGCACTAGTGTCATACTAGCTACAAAACTGATTTCGCTGAGCGACCGGCAATGCTCTTAAGGTTTAGGGATTTTTTTAACTATTATCTATTTAACCTTAGACTCCAATAAAGTCTTATTAACTTAGAAGGTTGTTAGAACTAGTAGTTTTACAAAATAAAATGGTAAAAAAGAGGACACTATGAAAAAGCAGCTGTTTGTACGACCAACAAATGGATAAATACAAAGATTTTTCTGAAGGCTGGGGTACTGCAATACCCCGGGTAACATTCTATGGTTAAAATGGATAGCATATAACAATTTGTAGGCCGATCCTTCGAATTTTGGTGAAATAACTACACAATCTATTCCATACTAACCTAGCTGTCCTCTGCAAGTTGGACAACATGTGAGCTTGGGTCGACAATTGGAGCAGACGAGATGTCCGCTCTGGCACTGTAGGATTGGCGGCAAGACGTAATCGAAGCACACGGGGCACTCGAAGAGGCTTGCCAGGTCGGTGGACATTGTAGTGGTAGTAGGATTACTTGAGGTACTGCTACTAGACGTTCCGCTTGAACTTGATCCGGTCGCGTTTGCTACTCCGCGGCGTTTGCCGTTCAACTGAGACATGGGTGCTACGAGCTGAAAAAGGACACCAACAATTACTCACACTGAAATAATGTTATCAATCGAAAAAGGAAATCAACAATTACTCATACTGAAATAAATGTGAACAATCGTTTATGTTTTCATAATAATAATTTTCAATTATAAAATTAAACTGCTTTCAGCTATGGCTGAAGAGTACTTTTTTATGCACAAATAACACATTTCAAAATCCCTTCTACCTTCATATTTTAAGATTTCCTACCTACCCAATGAGGTCATGCAAGAAAAAATATTGTACCTTTTTTCTGTTTAAATCGAAAAAGGATAGTCTAATTCATCGATCAGTATGATTAAATTATTTTTTATTTATATTTTTTGTTGTATAAAATCGTTTTAAATTATGATATTTTTAAAAAGTTGGAAAAACCAGCCATGTTTTGTCGTCACAACGTTACGAACCAAGTTCAGACTCATTTCAAACAGACATTTTATATGGACACATAATTTCTAAAAGAAAAATATATATAAATTATAAATTGAGGATTACATATCTGAATATGCTATAATATATTAATATAATATCGTTCTATTTATTTTTATAAATATAATTTTCATTTGGCGTGAACTTATCTACGTTACATCAGATGTTTCTTTCACTTTTGAATCTTTGAATTAGACGGTAGAAGGTTATAAACGCAAGTGAGACATTGAATATATTGCAGAATATTATTTTATTCTTTATTTTGGCACGAAACAACGTGCCATCGACATGTTTACTTTCATAAATTTTAGGTTATCTTTAAATGTCACTTTGACGTTTAAGACAATGTGAAAATCAAAATGGTCGTGCCTTTCACTCTGTGACGTCACAGGACAAGGGACGAAGCGGGGGTTTAGCAGCCTCATTTTAAAGAATGTCATTTTCAATTAAAAATTTTTCATGATTAAAGATCGATTTGAGGAAAAATAAAAAATACGAGTCTATTATTTTTCACTACTCTATCGATTAAAATTATTAAAAAAAGTCGTGAGTGACCTCATTGTTTTAAATCGTATAAAGAGGCCTTAATGTTCAAGGAAATTTTAATTAACGAAGAAAGATTTTGTGAAAAATTCATAGACCTTGCTGGGATTTGAACCCGGGGCCTTCCTATATCTAGTAGGACTCTCTAATCAACTGAGCTACAAGATTCCACTGAAGTCAGTGAATTTTTCACAAGTCTTTTTACAATGGGGTCCTCCACCATAACAAAAAATAGTAAAAAGTACAATTTGTATTTAAAGTACTATTCAATAAATAACGATTAAGGTAAAAATACTTTATTACTTTAGGAGTTATTTTATATTTGTAGTCAGTGTCACTGTGACGTCACATTATTTCCATCTTTCTCTCGCAGCCTACTGTAGTTTGATGAGGAGCGAGAGAAAGATAGAAGTGTCGCTGTGACGTCATATTGACTTTAAAAATCAAATGCAGTTAAACTAAAGACAAATAAGAATTTTTAAAACTATGAATTGCTTCAAAATTAAACGAACTTTCATTTAAATTAATAAAAAAATTATCGTGGAAGACTCCATTCGTAGTCGAAAACACTTTCCAAATCGAAGTAAGTGAATACTCATCACGACAATGCGCCATATACTATTGTGAATTATTTATTGGGATCTTGTAGCTCAGTTGATTACTGCATTCCTACTTGATATTATAGGAAGTCCCTATGGGTTCAAATTTCAAATCCAAGTGAAAGTTTCAAAAAGTCTTTCTTCGTTAATTAAAATTTCCTCAATCATTAAGGCCTATTTCTACAATTTAATATAATTTATAACCTTATTCTGTTCAAAACTGTGTCTTGCAAATATGCAAATAAGTAAAAAACTGGCAAAATTTTAGTTGATTAATATAAAATTGTACATGACAGTGGCAGCTTTCGTTGCCATATTATTCTTTATTTACAGATCTATAAGACTAATGCCTGATTGCAGAAACGTTCATCAATTCTTTGATTAGTTAGCGGACCATCAAAATGAATAAATTCGAATCAGTTTCCTTGTTCTTCTTGAAGAGAAAATTTATGGGAGAAGGGAAAGAGAACGAAGAAAAATTGGAATGTTAACTGAAATTAAGGACGGACAGAATTACGAGGCTGAAGAGAGAGGCGCGAGACAGATTATGGAGACATTTCCATTGAGACCTGTTCAAGAACAGAATTTACAAAATGATGATATTTAAATCATTGCAGTCAAAAAATCGCGTTGCGTCTGTTCATTCTGAGGATCCGGTAACTAATCAAAAAAATTATGAATATTTTCGCAACCAGGAATTATAGTTTAGAACAGAATACGGCCCTTAAATATCAACTTCTATTGTCTAAACATTCTACGAACAACACATTATCCATCCACACTTTTCAGTTTTTACAGTTTGATTTTCCCGAGAATTTTCCTAATACAAATACAAAAAAGTTGCCTAATATTTTTGATGCACGCTACATGTCTCAATTTGATAGTTCATCAGATTATAAAAAGTACCCTCATATAGAGAAGTCCTATACTTCAAATCACACCTAGGTACACATGGTCAGATTATCACTGTCCCTACAACGTTTCGTCGTAGGAGACCTTAGCAAACTTAAAATTTAAGTACAATTCAGGTATAGGTGTTGGCCCACCGTAGGCAGGGTATTGCGTGCTATGGCCAGATGCCCCAGGTACCTAAAAGTATGGGGAAGAAAACAAATTTCTTCGCTGCTTCCCGAAACTTGATATCATACACCAGTCGTTTGTTAATCCAGCTCTGAGCAAGGGTGTCAAATCTGGGCGTCTGCGACCACTACACACTGGTCCTGGTGTATTACTAGGTCCGGTAAAATACACGGCCGTTTGGATGTCTGACATGCGGTTCGATCTCAGTAACCCAGCCCTTTCGTCTCACATGCCTAGCGACCTTCTTAACGACTTCATTATGGCGTTTAATGATCTCATAATGACTGACAAAGTCGCTCTACACGGGGGCAATGAGTTCGTGCAAAGTTGGACATCACGAATAAAGTCACGGTTAGACCATTGTTTGGGAGGGTGACATCCAGTTACGACTAGCGCTGCCTTCCGCTGCTGTCTCGATACCCGTACTGAATGCGCGACTTGAGATGTGTTCACGGCAGTAGGGGTCTGTGTTGCCCTTAGCTGCTAGGCGGGTCAACCTCTGATGGTAGTTGTTCGACGGTTCTACCTGCAGAATCTTGTCCAGAAGTTCTGCAGGCGCTCTCTCGTGATACGTCCAAGCATAATATGAGGTATTTTGGTCCTTAGCCGTGTGATCCCCATTTGAAGGTCGGATTCATTTAAAGTGCCCCAGTTATGGGTGGATTCTGCAACCCCTGGTATAATCGTGGTACGTGATCACGAATCAGAACGTACTTTTGGGACGGTTTAAGAGGGCTTTTTACGATATTGTTCAGCCCGTTAGACAGGATGAACAATGATGATTTATGTGCCAGCTCTATTCGATATTGTACAAACCAAAAAGAGAAGATACTTATGAATATCTTAAGCTTTAAGATTACAGTCGATTCTGCACAATATATAATTTAATGTGAACTCAACAAGTAACGTTATTTAAAGTATATTCAATTTTTAAATGAGAGTTGGAAATAATACTTACCTCAGGTAATTCATCAGTTATTGCCTGCAAACTTTCATCTATTGTTGCATTTAAATCAATGTATATTTCATCCAAATCAAGAATTGGTTCATTTAAACCAGAATTTGATTGATTTAAATCATCATTCGATTCATTTAAATCAACAACAATCACCTCCGTCGTATTATTATTAGCCATTATAAACGAAAAATTAATAAGAACAACGTATACACAAAAACTATAAACTAAAAGAAACAAGTCAACAAAATACGAAATTATTAACGTCGGGTCCACGGTAGATGTCTCGTGGGTTCTTTTTTCAAACAGTTTATTTATTATAATTGTTAATCATATCGTGCGCAAATACTCAAACAATTTTGTGTCTTGTTTTGTAATAAACTCTATAATTTCTATAAGCCCTAAACCACAAGTAAAAGAAAAATCACCTATACTTTTAAAAATCCCGCCATTTGAATAGGTTGGCAGAGAATACATATAGAGCAGGTTAGTACAAGTCAGTGGTTGTGCTGATATTTTAACAGCGCCATCTATGAATTAAGCTGGGAACCGTGTACGTAACAGACGGGAATCCCGTAACAGAACGAGAACGAAGTATTCGGCCAAGATCTCAAGTCTCAACACGCGAAAACATTTACATATCCTTCTTCAAATCACCACTTACGCATTTCTCAATTTCGCATGTCGTAATATGAAGAAGTATGTACAAGTTTTCATGTGTTTCATGCAATCCCGAAGTATTATACCATACTGGAATTTAAGAACATAAACAAATTAATATTATGGATTGCAATGAAAATTAACGAAATAATACACACGAGGGGAGAACTCAAAAATAAAAAGAATTATTTTCTGGGATGACAAGCCGCTAGTTTAGACTTTTCTCGCTAGGTGGCTTTGCTACACACCCTTTTAGATGTTGCTCAAGCGTCATCCTTCAGGAAACATGGGCAACTGAGCGGTCACGTATTCAGAAAATTTGTTTTTTTTTGTCAAAGATAGATGTTAATCGATTCATTTATGTTCTTGGTCTTTTATATTAGATTGTTTTAAAATATGAAAGTAATTTTATTAAACACAGCAAAACCCCTAGAATGTCACCTTATTTCAACATCACTCCCCTTATCCCATCTATTAGAGAATAGTCAGATGTAACAGTGCTTCCATATTTCACTAACGTTGGCGATATTAACATCCTAAAAGGTTGCAATCAGTGAGTTTTGAAGTGCCATCTTTTGAACAGGGCTAATTCTAAAAAGAAACTTCAATAGATCAATCTGAATATTGGACTTCATGTTCATGTCAAAGTATACTTTCGTAATTTCGTGCTTCCCTAATTATTTTAGATAAAAAAAGCTTTAAATAAAAATTACAGAGCATAAAGTTCTACGCCTAGATCAATAAGCAATATTAATTTTGCACAGGGCATCGAACCCGAACCTGAACCGAACCAAAACCGGAACCAAACGGTAACATTTTAGGGAACCCAAACCGAGAACCGAACCTCAGATATATTTTTAATTGAACCTGAGTCGAAACCGAACCGAGTATTAAAATTCAGGTTCGGGGTTCAACTCCAGTTCAGGTTAATTTTTAGTTCGAAAAGTAAATAAAGCCGATAATCGACGTCTTAGGTGTTTACGTTGCTGTCTGGGCTGACTTTTCGTGAAAATTGTGTTCATTTCTTGTTGCGTTTTACGTAAATTCCGGTTCTCATTTTACATTATTTCGAACCTGAACCGCGAACAAAACCGCAAATTTTATTAATGCTTGAACCAGAACCGCACCCAAACCCATCTTTCAAAAAACAAATTAACCTGAACCTAAACCGAACCCAGTTTTTGGCGGGTTCGATGCCCTGAATTTTTGCATAATTTTTAAAGGCAAAAATTAAGTATGAAAATGTCGAAAATCATCCCAAAAACAGCGATATAGCCATGGAATTGAAACAAAAAAATTAACAAATATTTAACGGTTTAAATGCCATGTTAAGTTTATTTTTATTATCGAAAAGAATGTTACTGCCGTTAAAATTACCGTGGCTTTTCCAATAAATGTTGGTGGTATTTTTACGTACGTCGATATGACCATGTGCAATGATAAACTCAGGTTTGTTTGTGGAGAGAATGATGAGTGAACGACTTGTAAAACGCATATATGTTGGTAAAGTTGAGGGTGTTCGATAGCGTGGCCGTCCAGTTTGTAAGTGGATGGATGTGATTGGTAGTGTTTTGAAGGAGCGTAAGTTTCCGAGTGGAAAGAGAAGAAGAGCATGCATGAATACGATTATGAATGTGGCTGACGCAAAAGAAGTGTGCCTGGATAGGAATGTGTGGCGAAGGATGATTGTTTTGTAAATGTTGTGGTGTGAAGATATATGGTTAGTAAGAATGTTTTTTGAGAATGGAGAGACAGCTGAAGTTTTATGTGGACGTTGTGAACGAAGTATGTTTGTACAGGAATGTGTGGCGAAAGATGATTTTTTTTATCCCTTTCCCTATTGTTAATATTTTTTTTTTGGGTTTTTGCTAACCCACTAAGTGGGATACGCGTGATTTTATGTATGTATGTATGTTTGTTACTCGATCGATGTTGATTGTTCAGTGTGATGCCGGATAACAAATTAAATTAATGGACAAAAGACATTTAGGTACAGCTAAATGGTACACTCAAAAATGTTTGCCTGCATTTCTCAGTTGAGTTCCAGAGACAGGAATTATGTTACATCTTGATAATGCGTCTTCCCATAGGGCAGCTTCAACATTTCATTTCTTCGCGAAATCAAATATAAATATAATAGAACACCCGCCATACTCACCTGATTTGGCAATGGGCGACTTTTGGCTATTTTGTGAATTTAAATTACGGGATAAAAGGTTTTCGTCTGAGGAAGAGATTGATGTTACAATTCATGATTATTTTGAAAGCATTTCAAAAGAAAATTGGTTGGGAGTTTTTAAGAAATAGAAGGAAAAAAAAGTAATAGAACACTCACCATACTTACCTGATTTGGCATGGCAATGTGCGACTTTGGCTATTTTTTAATTATGGTATTATTAATAGTCGATATTTCTAATGATTTCGTATAATGTCATTTAAAGTTAAACTCATTGGGTGGTAGCATGAATGGTGATTAAGAGATGACAGGAGGAGATGACTAGCAGTGTTTTAGCGCTGACAATCGTTTATGGATTGTTTTAGAGAAAAATACTTCCAATAAAAGTTGTGTAAAATTAATTTTTCTATAACTGCTATTTGAAGTATTTTTCTCTAAAATAATCCATAAACGATTGACAGCGCTAAAACACTGCTAGTCATCTCCTAGTTAATCACCCTTAATCACTTGTTCATGCTACCACCCATTATTATTCATTTTTGCCATATTTAAATTAAGAAAAAAAAATACAAAACAACTTTCTCATTGATGTTACACATTTCATAATAGTTTTATAAACAATATTTTAATAACAATTTATACGCAATATAACAAAATATATGCAAAATAAAATGTTTCTAAAACAATTGATTTTCATAATTTTGAATATATAAATAATTACACTAAAAATAAGTTAATGTGTCATATGTATTTTAATGAGTTCACTAAATACAGTCCTGGACAAAATAGTTAGTCAGCCTTTGAGTAATGCAATTTTTCAAAATACGGATGATTGATCAAATATTTGAATACGAATTTGAAATACGTCTCCTTTCATGAATAAAGCTCGCGGATGTACACGTGACTTTTTGCTTTACATAACCATGGCTTGGTCTGTATCTGTCATATTGACATCTATAGAAATCGAGTTGCTTGTATTGTTCCCCATTTTTGCAATTTGACAAACTCAATACACACTGATAAATTGTTAAAACTATAATCAACAGAAAACTATTCGTATTTTTTTCTTCAATCTAATAAATAGACACCAAGCATGATTATGATTGGCTATAGCAGTTTCTTAAATTAGGGAGAGCGAAAAGAAAAGAGATCGCGAGAAAAATTTTGGGAAACACTGAGCTACAGCCTTTTGAGAATCATTCGCAGTCATCCGATTACAATCCAAATGAGAATTTTTAGGATAATTTGGAGTAACACTTGGGTCAATAATAAACAAGAAAACAAGACTTTTTTCTTTAATGATATGTTTATTGATATCTATGACGTGCACTGGCTAATATCGATGTTTCACTATACAGGATGTATTATTTACAACAACCAGTGCTTTTGGGCGAATTAATAAGTTTACAGACAATTGTTATACACACAAAATGATCAGGAATAACAGGCTAATTTATTGGTAATAACGAACCGAAATTTCAATTAGTAATTCGCAAACGGTGGAACAAAATTATATTTTTTTTATGTATTTATAAATGCTAATATGCTATTTAAATTTTTTGTCTATTAGTTGGAGATTTTTTTTTTATTTCAACGATATAAATATTGTATAGGATATAATTATTTCTAAAAAATTGTATTAAACATTAATAACAGTGTTACTATATTGAAGTAGGCTATGTTTAAAACAAATACAAACAAATGAACAAGTTTTGTTACTTATGTTATAAATTGTTTGCTTTCGCAATTATTTAATTACTTATTAACAGTGTTGTATATATTTGAAATATAAGTAATTGAAATAAGTATTTGAATTAGACAAAGTATATTAAGTAATTATTTCAAATACTTTTTACAAGTATTTTATATTTTAATACATGAAAATACTATTATTTGTATGAAATACTATTTTTCAATATTTGAAATACATTTTTTATTTGAAATACGTTTTTGTATTTAAAATACAAAAGTATTTGAAATAGATTTTATTTGATTTTTTATTATTTTATATTACTCGTCGTCAAATAAATATGGACTAATGCTCAATTTTTTCCTTCTCCCCACTCTGTCCCTTGCCCTGCGGTGTTGCCGCTTCTTCATAACTTAGCATTTTCAACATCACCAATGGAATTGGCAACAGTGTAGAAATCTCCAGTCCATATTTATTTGACGGCAAGTATAGTAATATAACATAGAATTCTCTAATTTTTATCTTAAATAAACACTTGCTTATGTTAATGTAGGACTTTCTTTTTAATATTAATATAAATACGCGAATAAGTTGAATACGAAAAAAAAATTACAATACCCTAACATGTCTTATTTATTTTCAAATAATTAAAAATAAAAAAATTTGAAATACTTGAAAGTATTTGAAATATTGGTATTTTGAAATACTAAAATAATAATTGTATTTTACCAAACATGTGAAATACTTTTATTAGTATTTTGTATTTTCTGTTTGAAATACGTTTTTTCAAGTATTTTATACAACACTGCATCAATAAAAAATGACTTTACAGTAGTTAAAATACCTGTTGTATTGCTTAGTATACTTCAATATTGTAACAATATTTCTAATTTTTTATACAAATTTCATGAAATAATTGTTATACAACACTATACAATATTGATATCGCTGAAGTCATAAAAAAAATCTATGTAATGGACTAAAAATTATATAGGTTACCATTTAGAAAGATATAATTTTGTTTTACCATTTGAGCACCACTGGCTGAATTTTTCTTTGCTAAATACTAATAAATTAGACCCTTATTCCTTTTTTGTATATTTTTCAGTAAAGGCATTAGTTCGCCCAAAAAAGCACTGGTTTTTTTAAATGAAACATCCTGTATAAATAATACTCAAAGCATTTCCATATAAACTAAAATTTCCAGTTTACTCACCAAATTATTAAAAAAATATCTAACTAGTTCTGGACCTTCTATATACATTAATTTACCTCACTTACGCAGTAGATTGGAAATTTATATATTTAAAGCAAAAAAAAAAAATCAAAACCAATGGACTAACCACAGAAACCAAAATTCAAAGATAAGACAACGACGATTATAAAAATCATCACTGTAATCATAATGAACTATACGTTTAAATGCTTTTTTTTAGAATTTAGAGGATGTATATTAATAATTTTCATATTTAAATATGAATTTCTAATAAATTAGAATTTCTAGATATCAACCCTACAAGACATTTACCAATAAAGAAAAATTACCATTATGTCAACATCACATGCCATTATTTCTGTCAATCTACTTGTCAAAATGAGGAAAATCAAACAACGGTTTAAAAAAAAAACTAGAACTAAATGATATTTTGCAGTAATTTTAATAATAAAACATAACATTTGAATATATGATCATAATGACAACATAAATTATGAAAATGTATGCAAACACTACTTACAATCAGGTTAGGGAACGTAGAATCCACGGATTGTTGAATTGTAAAAACTTTAAAAAATTTTCATCTGTAACAAACAGAAATAGGTTATTGCTTGTTTTGGTTATGTGCAGTTTGTAATGGGTATGACAAATGAACATTTATACAGGCAAATTAATTATGTCACGAATGCAGAATCTTTATGTGTGTTCTATAAACTAATGCTTAATCATGATGTGTAGTATAAGTGTGTTAGTAATAAATGAATGATAAATCCTGCCCTTAATCATAATGAATTACAGAAACAAATAAATAAATAAAAATACCTTAGTAGACATCATATAACACAAAACAACTTTACCAAAGTTGGACATAATTAAGTCACCAAATATGCATTTTAATCAAGAAAACTCTCAAAAATTTATTCACAACATTAAATTTTATCACGTATTACTATAACATCGTATAAAGCAATCTAAACAAACGTTTTTCCAAATACGAGACCTCCATGACATGTCCACAGATTTCACAATTTACTGTGATTACATGCTACCAACACATGTACTTGACACTTGTCATAGGCTTCACTATTTGCGTTGTAAACTTTAAATTTAATATTTATATCACGCATGAACCACAAAGTTGTATGCATTGTAAAACAATAATATTATTATTTTATAACGAAATACATATTTTGGAAATGAGTAATTATGGAATGTAAACGTAGTTCTCGATGTGGCGCTACCTACACTCGCCAGCGAACATAAAACGCACTAGAATATATTTAAAGCGCTCTATTCGAACAAGAAAATATATAATGATTAAATGTTATTCCCAGATATTGTGTAAAATTAATTTATTTATACAAAATTTGCTATTTTGCTTTTATAGGGAATTGTTATTTTTGTATTATTGATAACCAAATGTCCTTTATTTCTCAAAAACAGAGCCAGAAAATGAAAAATAATGTTAAAGATTAATAGACACAGACAACATCATTTTTAAACCATTTGTGTTTATGAAACAAGTTAAATTAAGCGATTATTAAAACCTTCTTTGAGAAATGGTTACTCCTGTATGAAAATATGAAGCGAAAATTCAAATGCACTAGAACTATTAACATTTTAAAAAAAATGAGCACTAGACATACATACTTTCGATATTAACCTGCTTTTTAGAAAAATAATTATTGATATCTATTAATACAGAACTTTGATTTAAATAATTACATTTTTAAAATGCAGGATAATATCGGAAGTATATGTCTAATCTATGCTGATTTTTTTAAAATGTTAGTAGTTCTAGTACAGAAACAATTTATTTGAATTTTCGCTTCATGTAAGTATAAGAGTAATCATTCCTCTTAAGAAAGCAAAATTATTTTATATTATTTTCTTTATTATTATAGTTACAAAAAAATACTAAAGAACAAAGTTATAGGAGACCAGGGTTCTCAAGTTAGAGTACAAAGTTATATCTTTTTAAGTTGGATTATACATATTTTTTATGCCTATTCGATAGCGTACTTTTTCTGAATTTAGAGTGAATATAATAGTGAATTTTCGCATTTATTAGACACTCCAAATGTGTATGGTTATTGAAACACATTTTTTTTTTATAATTTCACTGATTTACAAATTAAAAAGCTTTAACATGTGCTCGTTTTAGCGATTATAGCAAGAACTAAAGTTGATTACATCTGTCAGCACAGGCATTCAATCACACGTCAACAGAGTGAAATTTTCAATAATATAAAATTATATTCTTTTGGCTTAGTACTTACTATAATCATTTTGAAGTACTGACGTCATATGAATATAGAGCGGTTATTATTGAAAATATGTACAAAAATTTTAAATTGAAATAAAATTTTAATACAAAATCATTTAAAAATATTTTCATAATGGGGTATGTGACTAAATTTTGATTTTTACATATATGATACTAGACCAAAAAAATAAAATACCCGTATTTTTTTAAATTGATTAATTATTCGTAGTTTACGAAAAAATAATTATTAAAACTTTGGAGAAGGGATCTGTGACGTCACTAGGGTAGAATGATAGAAGAAGACAGTTAGACTGAGATAGATATATTTTGGTAGGCGAAAGTGACAGCAGCTGTCACGTTCGCCATTCCATTACCTATCACAACATATCTATCTCAGTCTAACTGTCTTCTTCTACCATTCTACCCTACTGACGTCACAGATCCCTTCTCCAAAACATTAAATTGCTAATAAAAATATTATTACAAACTAATGTTTAGTTTTTATTATTATAATGAGAAGCTATAGAGGTTTGTTTTTATATATTATTACTTATATATTGAAATTCGATTATGGTCACATACCCCATTTGGCAAAAAATATAACAGCCTTTTTTAGTACCGGATCCCACTGTCTAAGACAAACCAAAATATTTTTAAATTTAATAACTGGATTTTACCTTTTATTTAGAAACGGCTCAAAAATCTTCCAAGTTATTTCGAGTAATGGTTTCTGGCATTCAGTAAATACAAATTTTCGAATATAAATATAGGATAATTTTAATTTAATTTGAACAAGAATCACAATAATTAGATCGAAAAAAGCCCAAATATAAATATAGATAATAAAAAATAGCGTTTTCTATTTTGGTTGTTTAATATGTAGGTACTTTATGAATCTCATTTGGTACTTCTTTGAAGAACTCAAACCTAATTTCTGTTAGGTTGATTTTACAATGAAGTAATGTCAATCACTGTTACCAACAACCAAATAAAAAATTAAATATTCCTATTCAATGTTCATAAATTAGAAAATGAAATAACAAATATTTAAATAGGTACCTATTTTTTCACAAAAAAAAAAAACAAAATAGAAAAAATAGTATAAAATATACATTTCATAAGACATTTTAGTACACTTGGCCCTTAGAAAACACGTGCGCTAAAATCATGTTTTACGAAACTTGTATTTTAATGTACAGTAGAACCTCGATTATCCGGGCTAGCCGGGATCGAGCCTTTGCCGGATAATTAAAAACACGGATAATCCAAACATCTCATTTTCCATTTTTTCAATAATTTATTTGGACAAATACATATGTCAGAGGATCAAAACAAACGTGTATGTACATATGTGAATAAAATCATTTTAAAAAAACAGTTATTTTTTCTGTTTTTGGGCTTCGTAAATTTTATTTCTTATAAATTCCTTCATTTTTCTAAGTTGAAGTAACTGTAGATCAATGCTATCAATTTCAGGTTGTTCTTCAAAATATTCGATGAGTACATTTACCGCATCTGTGGCGCCTGGATGACTTGTTTGGATGACGAAATTATTTTCATCATCATCACTACTTTTGCCAGAACTTTCTGTAGAAGTCTGGTTATTTAGATAATCATCATCCATAATCCGCAGCCACGGAAGACCAATCGTAAAATGCCGCCCGGATGAAACGCGCACGGATAATCGGGGTTCTACTGTACTATTTAAATATGCAAATGTAAGGATAAAGAAAAGGAATAAAGTGAAGTAATTTAATAAATCTTCGTTTTATTAAAATCCGAGTCAGAATATTTCATTTTAAAATGAAAATAATTACTCACATTTGTATTGTGTAAATACATTCGAACAACTATCTCTTAACTTACGACAATGCATGATGCATGAAAGACATAAATTAAAATTAATACTTTGGTAATGCGAAATTCGACGATACATGTAACAACTAAAAAGAAAACTAGTCTGTCATGCAGTGAATGAAACAAAACTACAAACTATCACAACACAACTTAAATAGTAGTTTCCGAATCGACCGAATTTTGACCCTGTATGCTATAGGCAGGAGGACCGTTTTTCAAAAACGCTGTGGACCTTAAGGACTGCCGGTTAACCGTGCCTCTTTTCTGAGGTACTTGTGGCGTAGCATGGCTATGGTAATATTGTGGCGCTCCATAGCTTATCGCTCTAGTTCCATGAAAATTAGAGTAACTTGATCTAACAGAAGCCGGCCTGTTATTGTACAAGTCATCTAGATCATCATGTTCATTCAAACTTTGATTGGACGACTGCTGATAAGTCGGATTTGTATGTCCATTAACCTGCCATTGATTTTGCTGCTGATTGGCTACAACTTGGTTGTAATAAACCGGAAGTTGATCCGTTGGTGTGGAACATTCAAACCCCGGATTGGGTGGTGCTTTTTGCTGTTGTTCTATGATCTGCGTCACGGGATTCTGCACCATTCTTCTCGAACTTCTCGTGCTGGATCGCGAAGAATATCGTCTGCTACTTGTGGAATGGCGTGATGTGGAACCTCTGGTCATAACGCTACGCCGTTTGACCCTACGGGGAGTCATAGGTTTGGGGGACACTGGTTGCGGCTCGTTGCCGTATTCCATGCTATCGCTGTCAGCCTGTCTGTTGTCATGTTGGGGGGAAAACTCGATAGAGTAGAGAGAGGTGCGTTTGTTTGATTTGCGTCCGACGCTATGTGCTGCTGTAGGAATAAATATGATGTAGAATCGGAATAGCTGTAGCAGTGATACTTGGTTATCCATATCTTCTAATAATTTCAACAAAGTGGAATAATTGAAATACTGTAAGAGCACTTGGTGTAATTTAACAATTAACAGACCGATTCACAAAAAAAGTTTAAGCTAATCCTCATTTTTGGATTAGTGTATTCTATTCTATTCTGGTATTTAAAATTTAATTTTCATGATTTTATCAATAAAGGTAGATACTAGGAATAGATTAGACTATATTTTAAGATATAAACTGTCAAAATTAGACTAGAATTCGCTAATCCAAAAATGAGGATTAGCTTAAACTTTTTTGTGAATCGGGCTGTAAGTGATTGATTTTGGTTGCAGCATATGAAACTATTTTATTTTTGATCTGAGAAAAAATTGTATTTATTGGATTTTTTAAACTACTATAATTCTGTACTATACAAAATAACGGTACCCCGAGCGCCACAATTGGGAAGCGGCAAAATCAGACATGTTATATACAGTGTACACACTGAAAACCGTGACATAGGCGTTTAACATGGAAAAACAGTTTTTCTGAAATATTATCTGTCCCGCAAGAGTAGTGGGAGTTTTTGATATGTTTAGAAAGATTATTTAATTTGGCATCGAAGAGTATCTAAATACCCCTAATTTAATGCCTTATTATTGAAATATTACTTGACAGTTATTACTTATAACTTACTAAAAACAGTAATCATGGAAACGTATTCGGTAGCTTACTTGGTTAAATGAAGGCTCCATGATAATTTTTCACTAGTTCAAATCCCTCCCGATTCAAGTTAATATTTTTATATTTATTTTGTACAATATATTATTAAATAAATTACAAAATTAAAACAAATAATTTTTTGGTACATCAAGTATTTTATTGACTAAATGTACAAGAAGTGAAATAAATATGCAAATTTTAAAATGATTCGTCTAGTTCGTTCATGGGATGCAATTTCTCGTAAACTCATTCCTTGATTGTAAAATTTAATTATACTAATTTTTTCTTCTAATGAAAAATCCATTGGATTTACAAAGTTTTCGGAAAGAATGTATTTAATAATACAAAAATAAATATAAAAATAATAAAAATATTAACTTGAACCGGGAGGGATTTGAACTTGTGAAAAATTATCATGGAGCCTTGATTTAACCAAGTCAGCTACCGAACACGTTTCCATGATTACTGTTTTTAGTAAATTATA
Source organism: Ophonus ardosiacus (assembly GCA_943142095.1). Taxonomy (NCBI): domain Eukaryota; kingdom Metazoa; phylum Arthropoda; class Insecta; order Coleoptera; family Carabidae; genus Ophonus; species Ophonus ardosiacus. The sequence continues at coordinate 40,615,076 of OW964833.1, read as the reverse complement.
TGTAATAACTGTCAAATAGGATTATACTTTCGTAAATATTTCAATAATAAGGCATTAAATGAAGAGCATTTAGATACTCTTCGATGCCAAATTAAATAACCTTTCTGAACATATCAAAAACTCCCACTATACCCTTGCGGGACAGATAATATTTCAAAAAGATTGTTTTCCCATGTTAAACGCCTATGTCACGGTTTTCAGTGTTCACACTGTATATTAATATTGATATTTTTATGTATTTATTTTTAGTGAAACAAATATGTACTGCTAATAATATAACATTATTTTCCTTAGCAGTTTGATAATTTGTAAGTTTGTTTGTTTGATTTAGGGGAAGACCATGTACAGCCTTGTTTTTCTTCTATTTGAAACTAGGAAAAAGATTTGAATACCCTTTTTTGAGGCACACCTACAAATATTTTGCCCTAGGTGCCGATAATTTAAATTCAATTTGTATATAAAGAAAGCAAACATAGAACATAGCACTTTTCAAAATAATCACTTTTTATTATTAATACTGTTGATATTTTTGGGTCTCTTCTGCACTTTAATAATTGATTACATTAATTTGTTGTAGTACTTTTTAAAGAATTTCTATACCCTTAAAACGTTAATCTAAATGAATTTTTATAATATAATTTATTAAGACGAATATGTTTGGACCAATTTGATATATTCCATAACATTTAACATGAATTTAAAATAATATTAACATAGTAATTTAAAAAATTGGTAGGTAGAATACAGCAAATAGCAATGTAAATGAAAGTTAATTAAGAGATCATGCTTTTGGAAAAGCGGGTAAAACAGTACCTACCTAATATTAACTTTTATGTATAATTTAATTATGTTAATAGTTTAATAAAGTATATCATAATGATGAAAACAATAAAAATGTATTTAGAACGGATAACCAAGTTTTCACTGCTTTTGCATAGGAACAACCTTTTCTTTTGAAATTCTCAAGTTCAAAATATTGCAACAAGTAAAAACAAATCAACTAAAGTATAAATAATGACAAAATAATTACACAATAATACCACAAAATAAGCAACAACTATAATATACTGAGAAACTATGAAATAAAAATTTTATTTAAAAAAAGTTGTTCCCATTTTCACTCCACCATGGCTGTCTGAAACTTAAAGCATAAAAGAAAGGTAATTAATAACCAAAGAATGGAAAACACATATTTTATTATCTACAGATATAAGTTTAGTACATAATAGAGAAAGTAAGACATGCTCCATGCAACAAGCAGTGCAGAATGCATATGAAACAATAAATACTTTACAACCAAATATATACTATCTACCAGAAATATCTACTACGGGAAAATAAATAAGGGGAAGTCAGGAAAACAGAATCAGAACAAGCATAAAAATAGACTACAGAATTATTATAGAAAAATATAGTACTTCCTTTATTTATTATTAATACTGAAATAGAAAAAATATTTTATCGAATAAGATTTGCATAGTAATTTTAAATGTATCTATTTTGCGAGGAGTATTATAATACTATCTGAATGTAATAAATACATTAGGTACTCAATTTTTATTTTAACATTAAACAAAATAAATAAATAAATAAATCTGAATAACGATATAAATAAACTCGTAGCTGTATCTGTAACAAATTGTAAACTGGCTAATATTAGAAACAAAATAATAAATAAATATAGATATATCTCTCTTTATGTAACATATTTATAAACAAAATAAAGCTGTATATAAAGCTATATGCCAACTATATTACTTAAATTGACTCAGTTTCAAAAATTACCAAACAATTTTTAAAAGTAAATTGTAGAAATTTTTAACCGTTTTAGCACCTACTTTTAACCAGTTCCATTCTTTTGAACAGGGTCTACATAAAAAAATGGACCATGGGCGTTCAACATGAAAAATCTGTTTTTCATTGCGCAAAAGTTACCAAGTTATTTCATGAAAATTCTTCAAATATTTTTTATGCCTATTCGATAGCATATTTTTTTCTGAATTCAACCATGTATTAGTTTTATATCCTTACATAATAAAAATATTGAAAAAAATGTGATTGAAATTTTAATGAATTTTTATTTTTAATATTATTGTACAGTAAGGCTATGGATGAAAAACAATAACAAAAGAACAAAATATAGCTGCTGTCAAATAATAATTGGCGTACTAATTGTTGTAAATTGTTATTCTTTGTGTTTTGAGATTATTTTGTGACAATATGGCTGATGTTTATACAATTCAAGATTTGTATCGTTTATTATTAATTTATGGTGAGTGTAATGAAAATGCCATACAAGCGTGCAATATTTATGCCACGAGATATCCAAACAAACCGCGTCCAGGGAGGTCAGTAATCAGGCGATTAGCACGAAATTTGAAAAACTATGGATCATTTTCACAAAAACGTGAAAGGCAACATCCCGTGAGAAACAATGAAGAAATAGAAATCGCAGTTTTAGCTTCTATTGCGCGTAATCCCAATTCATCCACACGCGAAATTGCTCAAGAACATTTTATTTCTAATATGTCCGTATGGCGCATTTTGAAAAAGCATAATTTAAAATCATATTCATACAAACTATTACATGCTATACATAATAATGACAATGAATGCAGAATAGTGTTTTGCGAATGGTTTTTGGTGCAGTATCAGGACGATAATAATATTCTTAGAAAAATTCTGTGGACAGATGAATCTAAATTTTCAAATAATGGATTATTTAATAGAAATAATGAGCACATTTGGGCTGAAGAACATTCTCGTGAATTTAGAGAAAAAAATAATCAACATAGATGGAGCTTTAATGTATTTCTTGGAATGTTTCTCTGAAAGGATGTCCCCTTTGGTCCCCTACAACTTTGTTCTATAGTATTTTTTCGTAACTATAATAATAAAGGTAATAATGGCGGTGGTCGGTGTACGTGTTACACCCTGTATATATATTTTTTCGTTTATATGAAGACTGAGAATTATCGTTTCACATGATTTAGATACAGAATTTAAATCTCTATAACTTCTATTTAGAGTATTTTTGCATAAAATAATTTGGTAACATTTGCACAAAGAAAAATTGATTTCCCATGTAAACGCCTATGACCCACGTTTTGATTTACACCTGTATATAATATTTCCCATTAATATGAATATATTAAACCCAATAAACAATTAAAAAACATCACGACAATTTAAATCACTGGGATGTATGATATTTGTGTGACCATATTTTTTTATGATTAAGTGTTCCTGAATCTTTTAATTTTTACATCTATTAAAATTATTAATAATGTGGCATTCAAACGGTCAAAAGGTTACAACCCGTCTTTGTCTAACGGTGCCACAATGACGTCATTCATATTTTTAAAATTATTTTTTTGGAAAACTATGAATATTTAAAGATTTAAAAAAATGCGAATATGTTACTTTTGCATTAAATTAGCTACACACATTATTATCTAACGTCTTTCCCTGTCAAATATTTACAATAATTATAATAAAATTGCTATGTATTTGGTTAAAGCTGTACAAAAACACAACTTTAGCTACGTTTCCGTAATAAAAATCCCGAATAAAAACGCTTATATTTCTCAATTAACACGATATTTTCATTATTGTACCAAATTTCCTGAGCCAGTTTCAAAATCCTTTATATATTAAAATCAACAACAAATCACAAATTTGCTCGCCCAATCTCAAACAACGTGCCAAATGCCCAATGAAAAATGTTATTTTTTACCAATATTTCTCGAGCTCTTAGCTGCCATAATAGGGTACTCTACTAGTTTTTATTTATTTATTTTTGAGAAACTACACTCGTGGCAAAAAGTGTTTGTTCCAAGTCAATAAAAATCTTTTTTAAAGTGTCTGATTTTTTGGGCCACGAATGTACTTCTAGCTCCAATTATAAATTTTAAATTTAAAAGTGATTTTCTTTTTAGTTAATCAAGACACATTTCAAAATTTTGTGGATGTATCAAATCTCCCTGAAGACATTCCAAACGCTTACAAATGACAGTTTTGAGATAGACAATGAAACGTTGAATTATTTTTTGTTTTTATTTATAAAAACAAAATAAACACGAATTTTTTGTTTATGACCCATTTCGCATTTTTTTAATAATGACTCGTGAACTAAAGCCTCACTAGATGGCAACCGAATAGGAATGAATAATAATTTCTATCTTTTGTTCGGAGATTTTACTAGAACATTACTGTAATTATTATAAAGTTTTAAAATGAGTACTACTCATAGAAAATATTATTTTTAATATGTAGAGTATTCAACTAATTTTTTTTATGTAGTTCATCTAGTGAATTCTGATGTAAGTACTGTCTTTAGACAAAGACAACTACAGTCAGAATTTTTTTCTGACAATAGCACGAAGAGAGATACTTGAGTATTACCATGACCTTGTAGATCGAATTTAAAGCAGAATTTAAATGGAGTTTCGGTATTAATATTTTTGTTAGAATTTTATTATAAAACATTGTTATAACAAACTGACCACTCATACACAAACACCACGGCAACACAAAACAAACAATGTCAAATCGGATTAAGATAAGGTAACGGTCACACTGCATCTATCAACATCCATCGATCCACGTGCATCGACTACCATCACCTGTTTTTCTTGTGAGTGGTCACACGGCTCCACCGAGTGGTAAAAATAAAATGTCATTTTTAAAATTACCGCGGCTTTTCCAATAAATGTTGGTGGTATTTTTACATACATCGTTTGTTGTCAAGTCAACTTACAATTTTTAATTCCTATTTTTGTTGCTATTAACATCCATAACTTATTAATATTATTGACATTACTGGGAGCGAACTGCATTTATTAATTGGTCAATCTCGTTGACAGTCCACTGTTGTTATTTTGGTAAGAAAAATAGATGAATAGTTTAGAATGTTAAATGTTACAATCAGTCAGAAACTATTCATTCACTGAGAAAGAGCAAGAGCACTGCGCATGTCTGATACCATCGAAGCGCTTCGAGCGCGGTACGAAATATCAAACAAGTCGACAGTACACGATCTAACTCGATTGTCACCGATGCATGCACTATGACCATGTGCATTAATAAACTCAAGTTTGTTTTTTACTCGATCGTGCTCAATCGATGTTGATTGTTCAGTGTGACCACGGCCTAATACGTTAAGAATAGAAGAGAGGCCATGGTAGGTACTACTCAACAAACTCTCTTCGAACTACTTGTCTTCTTCTAAAAACATAGTAATGGAGGGGAGGATGTGTGTTGTGTGACGTCAATTTCATAAATCCCCAGTACACATACAGTTTCAAAACGATGCAAACTGTAATTATTATAAGGCGTGTTTCTTCGGACTGTGATTATGATTTGTTCAATAATGATTCCTTCGAATCATGATTAAATTTAATTCCAAAGAAACAACAAAATTAACTCGATCGACGCGAAACCTACACAACGTCGAACGAACTAGCGGCAAACGTCAAATGATAAATCAGCTATTCTGTTTGAAGTAATACCCAAATTCAAAATAGTTTAAAAATAGATTGTGCTGAAGTAGAAATAATATTTTTAGTATGGAATGTGAAGTAAAATATGAAAACACGTTTCTTTAACTATTTTTTGTACTTGCAATCTAGCGTTAGAAAAATCGAAACCAATAATGAACGTTGAATCTACTGACTCAAGTTCTAGTAGTTCGGATGATTTTGATGTAGACATAAATTTGCACATTCCAATATTTCATTGCTTGCTTTTTCCGCCATTTCAAATCTTTTGTTATTTCAATCACAGTGATCATACGAAAAGACTGATTCAGAAGGGAAAGAGGAATGGCGTGTTGTGATCACAAAATGAAAGAGTGGGGATAACGAATAACGAACGAAGAAACAATTTTCTTTTTGATCATGTTCACTTTGTTCAATTTTATCACGAATCACAGCCCGAAGAAACACGCCTTTAGTCTAAAATTTATCACAATCACAAACATCATTTTCATTACAGAATTCTTTTTTAATTATTAGTGCTTATAAGTTTTAAATAATATAACCAAAATTGTAAAATTCGATTAATGTGAAATACTTTATGAGAAATGTCAGAAGGGAGATGTACGTCACAAGTTTTGCGCGTTAAACTATATTAAATAAAATAATTTTGAATATTTTTGCATGATATTAGTAGAACACCCTATTATCCAATGAATGATGTTATTTCGTATTAATATTTCACGAGTTTTTATTTTTTATATGAATAAAAATTGAAAAAATGTTTCTATTTTTTAATTTGTTAATTTTCCTGAGCGACTGGGGATATTTCTGGCAAATAGCTCAAACCTCGTCTCGTTGGTTATTCTAAAATACTAGAGTAGAGCGACTTTGGTCTGTTATTGTCAGTGTCAGTACGGTGAACATTGTTGAGTCTGTCGTAACTGAGTGACCTAACCGGCGGCTCCTGGTAACTTGCTCTATCTCTAATCCGATCGACGTGGAGCGCGACCTTGGGCCTGTGGGGCCTATTCAGGTGCCTGGACATGGGCGCGTGCCCTGCGGGATTCACGTTGTAGTGGTAGTAGAGCTTCGCGGGGTTCATGCGGTCGTCCGAGTCAGTGTAATCGTCCGGGGACGCACACAACAGAACGGTCTCGGGTACGCGAGGGTTTACAACGCGAGTGCGGGTTAGAGAATTCATATTAGTCTCGCTCACGTACATTGGTTGCATGACTAAATGCTCGGGAGTTCTGCAATCGCCATCCAAGAACTCAACTGAAAAACACAACACTGCTTTAGGCCCCATAAGTTTGTCAAACTCTTTGCCACATTTACAAAGCACGATGGGAACTTCCGCAAATGATAATGTCATGCTTCAGGTTTTTTTTTTTTTTCTTTCATTCGAAAAAGCAAGTGTTAATGTGTCGTTAGATATGTTTCATAGCTTCATTTTATTTATTTATTTATATACAGTGGAGAAACAATGCAATATGCATGAACCCTGGTCAAAAATATTTAAGGTTATTTGGTTTCGTCTGGCAGCTAAGAAAAAGTATGATTGCGATTTGTACAACTTACATAAAAGAACCACAATATGGCGCACCAATCTACCCGTCCTATGCTATATGTCTAAAATACAGTGTGTCTCTTAAATAGGGGGACATGGCTTAACCACAGATTCCTGAGGCTAAAATAAGACGATTTAACTAAACTTGCTTCTACCGGAAAGTGTACCATTTCGCCAGAATTCTGCTTCGAAGTTCTTCGAAAAAAAATTAATTTTGCGTATAATAACAGAACGCTTTATACGATTTTGATGAAATTTGGTACGACAGTCCATATGGTTATAAGTCATCTTTTAAGGTGATACTTGTTATTATTAGTGAACCACTAGTGTATGAAACTTAGGTGTCCCAATATTAATTAGACCGTAACTTTTTAATGGCCAAGCCGATAACATAATTTTTTTTTTTCAGCAAGATACATTTAATAGTAAACTTTTCTCTCTCTGTTTAATTTGTGATATCTGTTACGGTTCAGACAGAAAAAAATAAAATCTGAGTGACTGCATCGTGAATTTTTTAAAAATAAATTTAATCTAGCAGTCTATCCAAATGTCAAACACCTAATTTTTAATGACAGTAACGAGTTGTCAATCTTCTCAACTTGTTTAGGAGTAAACTAACATATTTATTCTTGTTATTTATAATAATGGTAGCAAAATACTATTAGGCCGAACAAACGGATGTTACTAGTTTCTGAATATTGCGAAAGAATTTTTTGACAACTCATAAACAATTGTTACTGTTATTAGAAATTAGGTGTTTGACATTTGGATAGACTACTAGATTAAATTTATTTTAAAAAAAATCACGATGCAGTCACTCAGGTTTTATTTTTTTCTGTCTGAACCGTAACAGATATCACAAATTAAACAGAGAGAGAAAAGTTTACTATTGAATGTATCTTTCCGAAAAAAAAAAAAAATAATTTCATGTTATCGGCGTGGCCATTAAAAAGTTATGGTTTAATCAATGTTGGGACACCTACGTTTCATACACTAGTGGTTCACTAATAATAACAAGTATCATCTTAAAAGATGACTTATAACCATATAAAATGCATACCAAATTTCATCCAAATCGAATAAAGCGTCCGGTTATTATAAGCAAAATTAATTTTTTTTCGAAGAACTTTGAAGCAGAATTCTTTATAAACTTTTTATAAACTTTGTCAGATAAGTTTAATGTCGTCCATTTTAATTAACAAATGACTAACACGTATTTGAACCTCATAGCGTTATTAACAAACATATATTCGAATTACAACGAAATGTTATGAAGATGCACAGAAAACATAGGGCGCACAGCATAGACATAGAAAATGGAACATTAGTCAATTCCTATGTTGTATTAAATTATGTTCTGTGCGCTGTGTCTCTTATAAATGGATATATTATTTTCAGTATGATCAAATTCTATGTTTTCTATGCTAAATTATGTTCTGTGTCAGTTATAAATCCACCGTTACAGTACCTTAAGCATATGAATAGCAAAAATTCGAGATTGATTTGAAAATAGAAAGAATAGGTACGACGCATGCGCAGTTTAACAAAAGATTAAACTATCACAACCTACTCGAACAAACTTATAATTTGCCGTAATCGAACTATAATTGAATATGTGTTACGGATGTATTACCTGAACCATTTCGCCCCAATTATTTACATAATCGAATATATTGGCGATCCTTGGCGTTGAGAAAAAGCGAAAAAGTTTGGCAAACTTAAAACATCGACCTTAGAATAAATACATCGAGCAAACAACCCTATGAGAATGCAATACAAGATGCAGCTAGTAGCTAGTCTACCGTGTTACTTGTCCCGGGTTGTCTTACTCACCACACGATGTGGGGTTCGAATCCGCCGATGAAATCAACTGGAAGAACAATGCTAGTTGCTAGTTGAAAGTTGGAAGTGGACGTGAAGTGTTAGTAAGCTGTGTGTTTAGCACCCTTCTACCGAGACCGGAGAAGATACAGGACTATCGTAGTGTTAAGTATCGAATATCGAATTGTGAAGTGTGCGGTGATCAATACTAAAAACGGATACTTACAACTGTCGTCTTTTTCTAGGTAGGTGCTGCCCAAACAGATGCCCGTCACGCAACCAAGCAGCTAAACACAAAGAAAAATTAATTAAACGATTATTTTTTAATGTTTTTTTTAAATTTATAATGGGGGCATTTACCATAAACGAATTTAGTGTTTGTGTTAATAAAATTCATTAGTTCACATTAAAATAATGATAGAAAATACTAGAAATCCATTCAAATAAATTTCTTAATATATTTAATTAATTTCTGAAAACTGTTATTTTTGCCCTCTATACAATGTCCTTGAAAGCTGTGACGTCACAATCACGGACATTAGAAAGAGATAGAAGAGAGAGATAGCATGATTAGTTTTGACGTTTCGGAGACAGGTGCTCAGTAACTTCGCTGTAAAAGAGAGGTTAGTTTATTTATTTTGAAGAAACAGAACTGTGCTCTTCTCGCCAGTGTTTTATAAGGTCTACCATGGAGGTATGAAACAAATATGGAGGGAGCGTAAAGCAATACTATGGGCGAGGGGAGTGAAGCCTAGTGGGGACGGACGCATACATGTATTGGTCCCGAGCTAGAGTGGGGATCTCGCGGTATTTTTGAAGTACGAAATGCGAAAAACGTGTAACTGAAACAATATCATTACTTTTTTTAAAAAAAAGGGATTTACTGATAATTTTATTTCTTATGAAAATAAATTTAAAACTATTTGGAAATATTAAATAGTAAAAAGTTACTTCAAATATATAGTAGACATTAAATTACAGTAGTAAATAATTACTAATTTTTTATTCACTACAATTTGTAAAAATTAAGCTACATAAAATATGTTGCGCCTAAATAAAATGGAAAAGGTATAAGAGTACATTAAAAAATAAACAATTGATTCAGATAATTTTTGTTATAAAAAAACAGTATTTTAGTAGCCTGTAAACAATGTCATTTTGTTAATTCAAATTCTAATATTTTGGGATTTATCAATATTTGATTTTGTAAAAAAATGCAACCTAACTTTAAAATAATTATGACATATAGATTTAATTAAATGAAGTATGTGATTTTCCAGGGGCCCATGTTCAGAACAATGTTCATGCAAAGTAAAATAAATGTCTGTATTTATAAATTTTTTGCCCCCACCCCCCTTGGAAGTTACGTTCTGTACAATTTTTATTATAGTCATAAAAAGTAGCAAGTAAATTTGTTTCTTTTACTTGTACCCCTTCTCTAAATATCCTTTTTATTATTTCTTTGTAACAATTTTTCTTAATTACTTGTAGATTTAATGTGAAAAAATAATATTTGAGTGTTAATTAGTGTTCAATAGACTTGTGCCCCCACCCCATAACGAAATCCTAAATACGCTACTGAGGGGTAGCAAGGAATTAAATAAAGGCACACTCATACGAGTATACTTGATAAATTGCTCATGATCTTGTTCTTTCATTTTCGGGAACAAACTATGATAATGCCCGTTCACAAATCTTAATATGTTCATAGGCCTAGCCACGGCCTAACAGACCGTTTATGTTTTTTACGTTTGTTTTTGTTTCTTCATTATACAAATCAGTAATAGTAAAAAAAAACATTCCCGATATTATTTAAAAAAATCATCTTGTTCATTAGCGTTTCAATAAATTTTTAAAAAATATTTCTGTAAAACTAGACACTTGTGTGACATAAAATGTATATTTTTGTAAATAGTGTTGAGTACTTTAAGAAAAAAAAAAAAGGAAAACATGAGAAGGCATTAGATGGACTCAAATTGAAAAAATATATTAGATTGTATGATAAAATAAATTATCTCCCATTTTCCATTATTACAATTGTATGATAAATTATTAATAATTATGTACTGGATATCGCTACAGGTCATAAAGAATGCAATTTAATCTCATAATAATGATGATCTCATACAGATAAATGGAGTGATCATCCATAATAATGCTATGTGTAATTATATATTATTTTATTAATTTCTTGCATAACGACTTTACAAAATTTGAAGGAAGAATTTAAACAATTTTGAAATTATGCTAAATTTTTAATGCCGGCAGAAAACAGGACATCCTTGAATAAGTAAACGGAGTAATTGAACCAATTTAAACATTGTGTAAACCAAATTTGTACATCACAATACGGTATACAGCACTCATTTTCTATTGTTAAATGAATACATAAATAGTAGGCGTAACCCAACAATAAACTAACGCGAAGCAATTACTGGCATTATTTGAAGTTAAAATCATTAAATATGTATTTAAAATATAAAGCAAAATAAATATTATCACATAGTTATCAAAGTTAAAGTAGTTTATTATTCATAAACTTTAAACATTAAACTAGCAAACGTTAAATTTTTTAAACCGTATACAATTATTATAGTAATTATAAACTAAATTGAATACTTTATTATTATTAAATATAGTTTGTGAAAATATGATTCATAAATAATAAAGTGACTTTAATATCCTGTTTACAGTCAAATGTTATGATGGACTATCAAAGTTTAAAAATGTTAATAGTTTTTAAAATATTCGAGTATTTAATGCCCTCTATTGTAAAGTATTACTACTTTCAAGTACTGCTATCACCTTTTTGACATTCGGAATCCAATTGCTTGCAAGTAAATTAATGCAGAAAATAATAAAAGCAACGGAAGGAAACCAAATAATATTTGTTTGAATTTATGATATCACATCAGACAGGAATTACGTGCGTTTATATGAAAATAAAAGATATGTTGAATGATACACTGTCGATCAATCAAAAATTGAACTGCAATATATGTATTTTATTAAATTGCTTATTATCTATGCATTTTTCCAATTATTGACCACGAAATTAATTGTAAACATATTTATATATGTTAAAACAGATTCAATTATTAGCGAACTCCACTGTTTGAAAACAAAATAAGCAAACACGTTATAGAATATTAAAATAATTATCACAGCTCATCCAATAAAAATAAAGACTTTCCGGAAGTATAGATAGCTTTCAATGAGGTGCGGGAGGCCACATGACTTTGACAAGTGCTTGTGGGGCCCAACATGGTTGCCAAGAATACGGCTTGTGTACGTTGCCTGTGTTGCCAAATAAATTTGAGTGTAAAATTAATAAATAAAATTGTAAAGCTAGTTATTATTAATGAATATCATGTTGTTTTACTTTTTAACACATAAACTTAATTTTTAAAATATACAAGACGTTCAACTTTCATCTGATTGTTTTCTTCAAATTTAGTGCGCCAAGAAATCTTTGTATCGTAGATGGCAGCACAAGTCGCATAATTTTTAAAAAATCCGGACTTTACCATCCTACGGGGATCTATAAAACTAAAATTTATACACAAAGAGGAGGAGCTTAGACTTTCGAGATCAAATAATTCGATAACTAAATATATGGGAAGTTCATCTACTGTTGATATTTATACTGTGCTCTAGGATCATTTCCTAGTGAGGTTCATGAATTTTTCATAAAATCTTAGTTAATTAAAATTCCCTTTATATTAAAGCCTGATTTATAGGTTGCATAGAACAGAATAGAATAGAACAGAATAGCACAGGGAATAGAAATATAAACCATTGTAAATGCATGGTACCATTTATACTTGCACAGAATGGAATAGAATAGGATATAATCAAATTTTATTTCTTATTCTATTCCATTCAGCCTGCTTCGATAATATTCGTGAGACTTGTTGTAACTTCGTTGCTTTTGGCCCATCCCCTAAGTAAAAACTTTCTGTAGACAACATTTATTTTGCAGAAATACTATATTTTATTGCAAAAACAAGCAATGACATTATTCAAATCACCAATAAATATAGTTAATTTAGTGCAAAAGTGATACAAAAGTGACGTCATTCTATTCCAAAGTCTTCTATTCTAAGCAATCTATAAATGGTCTTAAATTTTTTTATTCCTATTCTATTCCATTCCTTATTCTATTCTATTCTATTCCATTCTATTCTATGCAATCTATAAATCAGGCTTAATGCATATATCAACGATATAAACATTTTTTTTGTTATACCATCTTTTTTGGTGGTATTCTAATTTTTTTGGTGGAATTCCAAATTTTTTTTTAGTTGTATTCTGCATATTTTGGTTGTATTTTTAATTATATTCCGATTTTTATGGAACATGTCCCAGTGTTCCAAAAAGATAGGTGTTAAAAATTTTTGAATTACAGGTGAAGTAGTATTCTTACCGCAAGTAAGCATTGCAAAGTGGCTTGGAAGACTTCAACATGGACATAGTCTACAAGGCATCCAGTCACATTGTCAGGCTTTGGAATTCCTGTCGTATTGTACGTTACTTTACATCCGGGTCCATTGTTCTGCCACCAGCTCGCACTCTCGGGGTCTAGCTTCAAAACCTTACTCTCCTGTAAGATTCATCATCATAAACACACACGTCAGACAATTCTACTTAATAATAAATTACCTGGTGACTTAATACACCGATATCTAAATATAAACATACTAAAAATAGGTTCCAAGCTAGCAGAACCAAATTCCAAACTGAATACTAAAATAAAGTGCAATCATCAACAAATGCATCTCCCAACAGGTGACATAACTCACTGAGATGACATATTTTGGCTGGTACTGGAAAGCTCCAAAAAACCCGAAGATTATGAATATAATCTCGAAAAAATTTACGAGAATGGGTATCCACATATACCCCAGGAAATCGAACACCTGTCGTATAACCGCCGAAATCTGCATAAAACAATGTCTAATATTCACCGATAAAAAAATTCAAATATTACTCACCAGTTGTAAAATACACACAGACAACAAAAAATGTCGTCTCGTACAAATTCCCATGTCATTTGGCCAAGATTAGCGTTGTTCTCAATGAAAAATATCATAGCACAGTTAAAAACATCAACCACTTAACTTCAACCGAGTAAAATAACAACATACTTGATTGTCTTACATTTATCTGTTTACAAATTGCTGATTTTGTTGACAAGAACTGATTCATGCCATTCTACGCGAAGATGTCGTGCCATCTGGCTGGGAGAAATTTCGTTACACGACTACCAGCAACTGCCAGTGGCGCACGTAAAAATATTTACCAGGGAACTTAGGAACCTGACGTTTTATATTTCTTGACACGACAGATGATCACAGAATAATATTACGCCTGCTACATGGTTTATTTTTATTCAATAATTGTCAATTAACAAATCAGATTGGAACTTTTATTATTTTATTTTTATTTTTCTTTCAAAATCAGCTTTGATTAAAATAATTATAATATAAAATTTAACAATTTAATGTGTATACTTCTTTTATGCAAAATCAACAAAAACTGAAAGATTTGTTGACAATGGGTAATGGGCATATATTTAGAAAAGGAAAAAACAAAATTTTCCATTTAAAATATATGGCTTATCTAGCCAATTGTAAATAAAGAATATAAATAAATAAATGTGTTAAGCACTAAGTTATACAGGATGGTGACCGGACCGGCACAGCCGAACATAGGACCATATAGGACTTTAACATGCAAAATCGACTATTATTCCCCTAATTATTTTATGTAAAAAAGCTTCAAATAAACATTGCAGACATTAAAGTTCTGTGTGTGAATCAATAAGCAACATTTAGTTTTACATGCTTTGGAACGGCAGAAATTAGGTATAAAAATATCGAAAATCACCCCAAAAATAAAGATAGCCATGGAATTGAGACAAAATAATTAACAAATATCTAACGGCTTATCTTTCAAGTTAGGTTATTTATTTTTGTTATATATTATATCTAATTTTTGTTACAGTGAACAATTATTTATTGATTTAAATTGAACAGAAATTACAGATAATTATAAAAATAAATTAACCTAACTTGACAGATAAACCGTTAAATATTTGTTAATTCTTGTTTCAATTCCATGGCTATTGCAATTTTTGGCGTGATTTTCGACATTTTTCATACCTAATTTCTGCCCTTTAAAAGCATGTAAAATTAATTTTGCTTCTTGATTCTGATGAATAATTTTATGCTTTATTTGAAGATTTTTACCTAAAATAATGGGGAAGTTTAGCGATTTTTTAAAATTTTTTTATTCCATGGGAAATGAGTTGAAAAATGATGTAACATGTTTTATTTTTTTCAAAAATGCCCAGATTTTCCGGAAAAGCCGATTTTAAGCTGTGGTGACGTCAGTAGAGGCTTGGCGCAACGTATGTCGATATATAGACTGACGCAGGCGGTTTCGGTTATCAGTGAAGCGCTTTTACGTTTTGTTACGACCTACGCTCAAGTGGTTCGATTTCACCGTTATATGTGAGTTTGCGCATAACTGACTTGTGACGTACTTACAGTTTACCCAAAAAATATTAATTATAAATAAATGGAGCAATAATTTGAATTTTTAATTTCAATTTCAGTAGTCATTTGTGTTATATTTGTGAGAAAATAGTATGTTATGTAGAATTTTTACCATGCTAAACTTCCCCATTATGGAAACAGGTAATTACGAAAATTTGATTTTAATGTTGAAGTCCGAGAATCCGTGACATTCTATATAATTATACATAAAGCACCCCATAAAATTTTACGGCACAGGTAATATTTGAAAATAATTGTTTTTCTCTTTGTAAACGCAAAACGCAAATGTAAAGAATTCTCGTGTTTATTCTATATATGTATGTCACTGTAATTTCATTTCAAAATATCTCAAGAATGCTCATTTAGATTGAGATAGATAAATCTACGGTCGTTTCAACTGACTACGAAAAGAATAATATATATTTCTAAATTATACTCAAATAATTCCTCATTCAGTAAGTGCTTAATACTATTGATTTCTAATATTCTTTTAATTTTAATTTAATATATCTCAAATGTATTCTTTATTACTTTACCATAAAATGTTGATATTTCAATGTCTTCTTTGCCAAATTAGTAAATACGCAATCAATTATTTTTAATATTATATATGTGTTAAACTCCCAATTTCCTTTTCTTTGCTACGACTATGGCGTCCGTAGATATTTTACTATACGAGCAATCAGTAGCACTGCACTTGTTCTTTAAACGGAGCGTGGTATTTTGAACTTTATGGACTCGTAGTTTAAAGTTCATCTGTAAATGAATCACCTTGTTTCCGTACCGCGTGGGAAAATAAAATGCTTTTGTTTGAAGAAAATTGCTTAGAATTTTACTTTTTGTTTGCGTTGTATAATTTCAGCAATTTAAGCACAATTTGTAAAGATGAAGAAAGTAATTACAAATTCATTATATTTTTTATTTGCTTATAAAAATACTGATAACGGAGCGCTGATGTCCAGCAAAAATTAAAGCCCTCGTAAATATGTAAAAGATAAATTATTTGTGATTATTATTTTATCGTATTGTAGATAATGGCACATTCCGTAATGGGTAATATGCCGTGATGATATATTTATTTTATTTATATTAATTGTGATAAATAATAAAAAATATATTTTGTTCGTAGTATTTCAAGATTTGTTTACAGTTAAAATTTTTTTATCAAACTATTTTCCATGTAATATTTTATTTGAAATTTTTCAATGAATTTATGTAATTTTATTTCACTTAAATATCGTGTAAAACAGATAAGATAGATAAATAATCTTCAAAATAGGTAATAGATAAATGATATTTTTTTCCACATTTGTAAATATTAAAGTCCATCAAAATATTGAAATAAGTTTGAACATGTTTGACATTCAGTTAACCAAATTTTAGTGACAATTTTTTGGCATGTACAGCCCTCTTAGAAGGTAGGGTACTTTGTTTATGTTGCAAACAAAATATTATCTTTCGGTTGTACAAATGTAGAAAATAAGCAGTAGAACACTTGTCAGTTGAAGATAATGATTCGATTTTATTGGTCTCGGGTGCACTTCGATATATCTTTTCCAGTACTTGAATTTATTATTTAGACATGACAGATGTACGGAGATAAGTATTTTATTAGTAGGTTTCTTTAACAGTGTTTTTTTCTGTGAAAAATGGGTATAGGCGACGAAAAGCATTTATTAATTTTGTAAGTTGTTTAAATATCTTTATATAGGTAGTTTATAATTATTAGTTTATAATCGGTAAGTAATTGGAACAACAATGATTATCCTACTATAACAATGATTAAATGCTAATGAATTTAGTGTGAAGTGTTTTTGTCAACCAGTATAAGTTTGTAATCGGCGCTATAGGTACATAGTTTTTTGATATGGTATATTTTTTCAAATTTGTGGTTCGTGTTAAATCATTGGCTCGAAAACAGCGATATAAAAGTCTTGCAGCAGCTTCAACATCGTAAGTAAATTAAATATTATTCTTGTTTTGAAATTATTATACATATTGATAAATACAGCAAATTTTTCGTTTTTGTAATAATTCATATTTTTGTATCGTAAATTATGAGCTTCAAGTAAAGTGCCATTTCCGTTTATCCGATTTACACCAAAATCTAATGGCTTCTTTTCGTATTAGAATAGGGTAGAAATACAAGGTTGCAGAATTTTCTGAATGATAGTATTTGAGTTAGAGCGAAGACAAAATTCATACACATACATACACACACACACACACACACACACACACACACACACACACACACACACATACATACATACACACACATACACACATACAGACATCATCGTAAAAATTATTAATTATTAATTGTTTATCTTTGTAGGAAAATAATATATTTTATATGAAATATATTTTGCGTAATTATTGTAGTTGTTTTTAATATAAAATCATTATGATAATAACTTTATTTATAAACATGTGGTACCTATATTATTTATTAAATCGGAAAATAAGATAGTAATAATTTACCGACTACCGGCTATATACGTTTCTTATCATTAAAAAAATCAAATAATTAATCGTTATTATCGAAATCTACGAAATATACAGGTTGCTTCCTTTAACAGTGTACTAATGTCTGATGTGGCCAACACAAAACCTCCCGCTATTTAATTTTTATTAATTTAAATACATACTTACGTTACTAATGCTGCAAACTATATTATGTTCTATTGCATATAATAACTATTGCTTTATTTACGATTTTCTTTATTATTTAATATCTCACTATTATTAATTTGAAGTGATTAAGTTTTTGACAATGACGTTTACCTGTCAGTTACATTCATTTGAAAAATAAACTGCGTAACAAAGAAATTTTGTTTATCTTAGGCTTCGGGATTAAAAAAAGAAAAATGATTTTTAAATTTATCTGTAAAATGTATAGAAAAAGTATTAATGTATATTTTCTTCAAAAAATACCATTCAATGCCATTTTTTCGTATTTTATGTCATTGAATGGTATTTTTTGACGAAAAACCATTATGAGCTTCAAGTAAAGTGCCATTTCCGTTTATCCGATTTACACCAAAATCTAATGGCTTCTTTTCATATTAGAATAGGGTAGAAATACAAGGTTTCAGAATTTTCTGAATGATAGTATTTGAGTTAGAGCGAAGACAAAATTCATACACATACACACATACACACACACACACACACACACACATACACACACATACAGACATCATCGTGAAAATGTTAAAATTGGATTCTAGGGACCTTAAAACGTGGTCATTTACTAAAATCTCGATATGTGTTTTTTAGCACGATCCGTATACCTCCCTTACCAAGGATAGCGGGAGGTAAAAAGGGATCGGGAATAACTGATTAATTCATTATTAGTAATAACTATAATTAAACCAATGCTGAAACGGTAGAATAAAATGATATTTTTTTAAATGGTATCCTATACCTAAAGTTTTTGGTCCATTAGGTACACAGCAATATAAATATTGTATAGGGCTATATAACAATTATTTCGAGAAAAATGGTGTTAAAAATTAGAAATAATGTTACAATATTGAAGTAGGCACAACTATTGATATTGATATCACTGTTGTTCAATTATATATAATTTTTAATACCATTTTTCTTTAAATAATTGTTATACAGTCCTATACATTATTTACAAGCCGAAATCAGAAAAAATCTCTATCTAATGGACTAAAAAATTATAGAGGTTACTACTTAAAAAAATTGTAATTTTATTTTGCCGTTTGAGAACCATTAGTTTAATTTTCGGGTTACTAATATTGATAGTGATAAATTAACCCTTTAGTCCTGCTTGTTTTAAAGAAAACATCCGATATATAAAGTGATTTATAACGAGCGTATTTCTCAGGTCATTTCGATTAAAAATTATCATATAAACGTACCTACTTCTTTTAGTTAGGTACCAAAATATAAAAAGTTAAAATTTTATAAATGTAAATTTTCAGGTAAATATAAAATTGTAATTCAACAAAACATGGTAAAACAAAACACGATATGGGCAATAAAACAAAAAATAATAATAAAAACAACCACCTGCGAAATTCTAACAATAAGTGGGGACTATAGACTCACTCGCATTAGCAATACAAAATCCATAAATAATAATAATATATTTATTTCACTTGACAAAGGTACATGTGTAGAAAATGTCACAAAAAAAACAGATAGATACATACATACATATATTACAAATTTTAAATATTATTAAGAAATCTCATTATTAAAATTATTATGTTCTGATACAGAGTAAAAGCAATTATTAACTAAAAATATTTTAAGAGTTCGCTGAATGTTCGCAAGTTGCTACAGTTTTTAATCTCAGATGGTAACCTATTAAAAACATCTAGACCTAAATATTGTGGAGATTTTCTTCCTACATTTAATTTGTTAAAAGGCAATCTAAATTCATGTTTATTTCTTGTATTATAATTGTGTAAATCCATGTTTGTTAAAAATTTGTGCTTATTTTTGTATACATAATTGCACAATTCCTGTAATGATACACAAGCTAATAGTAAAATATTGAATTGTTTGAATAAATTTCTGCATGAAGTTCACTGTGGGACACCAGCAATACATCTAAGTATTCTTTTCTGGCAAATGAATAAAACCATATCTGCTACCCTATGTGAAATAAGGATATAAGGTGCAACAATACCAATTTAATAAAGTTTTATCTTCCAAAAGTATCTTGACTACAAAATTTGAAAATTAACTTTTATTTATAAAAGGATGACTTCTTGTATTTTAGTAACTAAAAATGATAGGACCTATGGTTAAATGATATTTTTCACTGGAAATGACTTTCCATACAAAAATTGTTGCACTCGTTGTAATAATCCTGTAAATTTCTATGGCTACGTGTATGGGAAATAGATTTGTTACTTCGTCAAATATTTTGGAAAATTAAATTAAAAAATTTGTCAGCTGATTGAAATTTGGATTATAAAATATCGTTCAACAAATTTTACGAATTGGTTAAAACAGGAATTGATAAATTGATAAAAAATGATAAATCTGTATTGTTCGCCGAAGAAGTTTCCAAAAATTTTGTTTATTATTATTATTATTATTATTATTATTATTATTATTATTATTATTATTATGTGTTCAATACCCAACTGACTGCTGTCCAATTCTAGGGTAAGGAGAAAAGATAAATATTACAAATAAAATAAGTATACAAATTAAGTAAGATAGGTTATAGAGTTTTTTATGTTTTTTATACTGTCGTGAAAAATATCAACATACAATTCAATCTGATGGTAACATTGTTGCATATTATTTATAGGCGATTTAATTAGAATATTTGATCGAGGAGTTTTGACATAGAATGTACTGGTATGTCGGGCTGATAATCTCAGTACTCGAAACGAAATGTTGTTCAAAATGAGGGGACAGTCTATGTTGTTATTAATAATTTTATGTAATAAAATAACAGAATTAATAGTTCGCCTTTGATGAAGGTAATTCAAGTTAAACGATTTTAACAATAATTCCTGTGATATACCTCTTGGCGAGTAACTTCCATTTAAGATATACATACCATATTTTAAAAATTTTCTTTGAACCCCTTCGAGAGAATCAATATTTTTATTATAAATAGGATTCCAAATTACCGAGCAGTATTCTAAGTAAGGTCGCACAAGAGATGTAAATAACAGTTTCAGAACTGAAATATCATCGAAAAATTGACCGTTTCTGATTATTAATCCCAGATTCTTACATGCGGAACCGATTGCTTGTTTTATGTGGTCAGTAAAAAGTAATTTAGGGTCAAAAACAATGCCTAGGTCTTTAAATAAATACGGTCTATGTAGAATAATATTGTTAAGAGCGTAATTGAAGGTGATTGCATTGGATTTTCTATGGAAGCTCATCACTTTGCATTTGTTGACATTTAATAATAGATTATTATTGACACACCAGTTATTAATATTGTTTAAATTTTCTTGTATATTTTCACAATCAGAATTAGATGATATGGTGCAGAAGAGTTTTAAATCATCTGCGCACATTAAAAAGGGAACATCTATGACATTAGATATGTCATTTATATACAAATTAAAATACGTTCGCTAGAAGTGACATATGTATGTAGGGGAGACCGGGGCTTGTTGTCACACGGGTAAGTTGTCCCAAGTCTTATTTCTCAGTCACTACTGCCACGTAGGGGTTGTGATTCAAACTACTAAGTGTTTACATCATTGCGAGTGCGTGCACGCAGTTTCATGTATCGTGCGACAAATCTATGGATTTCATTAGTTTTGTGTTTTTTGCAGCTGTAAGTATTCGTTGAACGATATAATTAACTTTGCTTATTCACTTTCTGTTCAATGAAGTCAATGTCTCAACTATTTTTCTGTGAATCTATGTCATCATGCAACCTTATAGATTCACAGAAAAATAGTTGAGATATTACTTTGTATCAACTTTGAGGTGGTTATATGGCATTTCCGCCAAATTGTGATTTGTCTGAAATGTCTGTACGGGGCTGGTTGTCACAAAACCCCGGGACAGTTGTCACGCGTGACAATATGGATTCAGTGTGTATAACCAGAGCTGGGCAAGTTACTTTTAAAATGTAACTAGTTACAGTTACAGTTACCTCCAAAAAAAGTAACTAAGTTACTTAAGTTCCAGTTACTTTGGTGAAAGAACTAAGTTATTTACTAGTTACTCATTAAAAGTAACTTAGTGACCTTGAGTTACTTTCTAACTACTTTTAATGGCGTGAAGTGTAGACTTAGACTGTTATTGACTTCGTTATTGTGTAGTATACATATCAGGGAGTTTTTGCACTAACTACGTTAACCTAAATTTTAACGTTATTGCTTGGTAACACCCAATCAGATTATTATTGTTAATGTTAACGGACCTACAGGGCCTTATTACCGCCTAGGCCCGCGAGGCCACGGCCTAGGGCCCGCGTGGCCACGGCCTAGGGCCCGCTTTGACAAGGTGCCATCAGGGCCCGCTTTGACAAAGGGCCATCAGGGCCCGCTTTGACAAAGGGCCATCAGGGCCCGGTTGCTGTGATAAAAAATCTAATAAAAAGGCCCTGCGTACCTACATTATAATATAATATAAAAATTAAAAGTAACATTTTATCTTGTGAGAAGGGAATTTGCAACAATGAGACGAATTCAAGTCTTGCAACCCTTGGAACAACGAACAAAATACACTATTTTTTGTAAAACCTGAAAATTGTAATAATTTTGATGATTTAGTGGCAGTTTAATTATAATTTATTAAAACGTATCATTTGTAAGCGAGCAAAACATTTGAAAATAATATATTTTATAAGTCAAATTTAACATTTAGTGACTTTTTAATTCTAGAATTAAAAGTTTTTAGTTTTTCTATTTACCGTACAAAAACTCTATTATTAATGAATATAATTACTTATTTTATTATCTATTATGGCTTGAAATCAATAAACAATAATATTAAATTTAATTATGTATTAAAATAAAAGTTACACATTACAGAGGGTATGCGCGATGCTGCGCTCAACACTCCCACTCTGGTCAGACATTTATTTAAAACAAAACAGTTTTAGTTAGTGTTTCTAAAAAAGGCATCAGCCTCAACAAAATATTTCTTAGAAATTTTAATCCCCCCCGTTACTTTTTATGACTAAGTTACATTCCACTTTTTAAGTTACTTTGACTAACTTAAGTTACATTCTAATTTCTGAGTTACTTTAAGTAACTTAAGTTACTCAAGTAACTAACTAGTAACTAAAAACCGTAAAGTTACCAACTACTTTTCCGCAGCAAGTTAAGTTACAGTTACAGTTACCATAGTTTAAAAAGTAATTAAGTTACGTTACAAGTTACGTAAAAGTAACTAGTTAGTAACTAAGTTCCTAAAGTAACTAGTTACTGCCCAGCTCTGTATAACTGGGCTCACCTCTGGACTGAATAAATTTTATACTCTGAAATTGTGAAAGTGCGGGCGAATGTGACTAATGTATTATTGTCTATTAAATATTCAATTATGTAAATTCTTATTTCAATCATAAAATGTGTCTTAAATTTAAATTCCTGGCATCCTATTAATGTTTTTCTTTATCAACTTTATTTCCGGTCTGTCTTAAATAAAATTTATTGATAAAAAATAACCCGTGACAACTAACCCCAAAGTCTGTGACAACTAATACGGAGTAGGGGCAAATTGTCACAAATATTTGCTCAAGCAAAAAAATAATTTTTAATAACCCGTTAAAGCTATGGTCTCAAAACTGCAGGAAAACAGAGCTAAGGGGACACACTAAAGGATAGTCTAATGACAAACAGGGTAACTGTAAACCCTGTCTCTTAAAAAATTCAAAAGCAAAAATTGTGACAACAATCCTCGGTCTCCCCTATCTGCTTTATAATTATTAAAATTTATCAATAGTAAGAAGATTCATTTCTATAAATGATATAAGAGTAGTAGTCTCTAATTTCTGATCCATTATACCAGAATCTCAATAATTAATTGATTGTTCCATTAAGGACTATCATACAATCTCTGGTTAAAATTTTAACTGCCAGTTAAATAAACAATATTAAATCGGATTCTTGACAGCAATGGGGATTCCACCATTTTTTTTTTTTATAATTTCATCTGAAAATATTAGGAAAACTAAGACTAAGAAAAGACGGAGAAAAAATTCCTATTAATAAGCGAGTTATATGGTCTCCCGAATTTTGAAAAGATTGACATGACGTCACGCTTATGTGTTTTTTTATCAAACTGTTTTCATCATGGACCTAAATGTTCTTGAAATATATGCTATTTTAAGTTATATTTACATAAAATAAATGAATATTATAACACTGTATAAGTCTACATACTTTATAATTACAGGTGAATTTAAATTATTAAGTTTAATGCAAGAAATTTATGTTAAAATAAAAACTGTTTGAAAACTGCTGTACAGGAATGTTATCCCCTCCTTTCGAATTTGAATTTCTTAACTTCCATTGGTAGTAACCCGCACCTCCTAACACGCTATTTGTTATGCATGTATAGGCGGTCTTTCGGTCTCCAATCAAAATATTATATATAGATTTCATAATAGTGTCGAAGCGCTATAACAAAAAACCTCTTATTTCGGAAATATCTCAATTATACCATTTCATTTTTTTTAAATTAATATTCGTTATTCAGCACATAACATTACGTTCTTGAATATCTCGAAAACAATGCGTCGTAACAAAAAGTGTGCCGAATCAAAACCTTCATAGTTTTTGGGGGACATCAGATTCTGACAAAATGCCCCCCCGACCCCCCAGGAAGGCGGGAAAAGGGGTCTACTTAAAAATCTTAAATGGGACCTCCTATTTTTTATTGCAGATTCGGAAAGAGCGTAAAAAAATATGTTGGTTTTATTCGGAAACTTTTTTACTCTCAACAGGTGGCAATGTAAATTTGCTAGAAAAAAATTAACCGATTAATATTTTATTAATAATTTGATAAAAAATGACGTTTTTTGTTTCAATAAATACACAAAATTGTAGAAATATTACTCCTCAACACTCAGGGGGAATTAAAAGAAAGAAACTTTTTAAAAACTGACTCGATTTCATCAGAAATTAATTCTACATTTTTACGATTGGAGCGCCACCTGTTGGGAGTACAAAAAAAGTTTCCGAATAAAACCAACATTTTTTTTACGCTCTTTCCGAATCTGCAATAAAAAATACGGGGTCCCATTTAAGATTTTTAAGTTGACCCCTTTTACCGCCCCCCCTGGGGGGTCGGGGGGCCATTTTGTCAGAATCTGATGTCCCCCCAAAAACTATGAAGGTTTTGATTCGGCACACTTTTTGTTATGATGCATTGTTTTCGAGATATTCAAGAACGTATGTTATATGGGACACCCTGTATATATTCGTATTTTTTTACTATTTTCCTTTAATTTGATTGAGCTGGAAACCCCTATTATAAATTTGTCATTTGAGAGTTCATTTCGTTTCTGCTGTGTTTATTGAAATGGTAGTTAAAATTTTAATCAGAGATGGTAAGATTGGCCCTAAGAGTTTTTTGTTTCAATGATCAATTGCATTATTCTCATAAAAAATTGTATTGCCTATCCAAATTCATGGCTTTTTTGTGTTTGAATTAACTGATGACCCTGTATAGGCTTACCTTATTTTATCATTTTATCTGTAGTTACAAAAGTCTAAATAGAGAAAAAAAATGACCTTAACTGATATTGATTTTGAGTTACTTAATTGTTATTTTTTTATCATTGAAAAATATTTAGTTTTTCCTACCTACTCGAATACATAGTTATCAGTTATCAAGGCATCAAACTCGAACCTGAATCGAACCAAAACCGGAACCAAACCGTAACATTTTAGCGAGCCCAAACCCAGAACCGAACCTCATATATATTTTTCAATTGAACCCGAATCGAAACTGAACCGGGTATTAAAATTCGGGTTCAGGGTTCAGCTCCGGTTCAGGTTCATTTTCAGTTCGAAACGTACACGTAATTATTTACAGCTGATCATCAACGCCTACTGCGTCTGCGATGCTGCCTGTGTAACTGTTCGTGTAAATTGTGTTGCATGTTTGTCTTGCGTTGCATTATAATTTTCGGCTCGCATTGTAATTTATTTCTATATGAATATTGTTATTCAAAACACATTAATTCAATTTTCATTAAGTCGAACCGAACCTGAACCCAATACCTGAACCCGGAACAATTGGGTTGCACATTTATAATTTACTACCACAAGAAATTAAATCTGTGAACTGTTTCAATCATTTTAAAAATAATTTGAAACGTTTTCTTGTTTCAAATTGTTTTTATAACCTGAATGAATTTTATGATTATTGTAAATAATTTTCTGTATTTTTGACCTTTTCCCATACATTGTATTCTCAGCGTCTCTTGAAATAAAAGTGATTATTATTATTATTATTATTATTATTATTATTATTACTCAACTCTCGAATATTCAAAACCAGAATATTTAAACCCAGAATATTCAAAAGCAGAATATGCTTACACAGACTCATTCAAATCCCGAATATACAAAAACAGAATCGCGCATTGCGCGAAAGCGTATCGACAACTAACCTGAACCAACCACCGTAAACATAACCTAAAAACCTCTTGGCGATTTGAATGATTCGAGCGAAGCGCTTTCTGGCGGTGCGCGATTCTTTTGTTGAATATTCGGCATGTGAATGATTCTGTGCATGCATATTTTGACTTTGAATGTTCTGGTTTTGAATATTCGGGCGTCAAATCTTATAATCCAATTTTGACTCACTGCCACTCAGGGATGTGCATTTACGCGTAAAAAAATATTTTTTACATTTACGTGTAAAAAATGCGTAAAAATGTTGAATAAGTAAAATACGTAGATAATGAATAATTTTAGTTCTTCATAACGACACTAGATGACTTGATGTTTACTAGTCACATTACAGTAACTTTCCTTAATCCTATTATAAATATATTCGAAAACGACTGAAACTATGATAAGTTTATAAGAAAGAAACTGAAATTATTGTAAAATATTAAAAAACATTCTGAAACTATAGATAAATTAGCATAAAATGCTTAAAATTTGTATAAAATTAATTTTCCATAAGGTTGGAGCTAATGATTTAAGTCTATTTCAATTTATTTGAAGCTATATGTTATTAATAATTAGTAAATAAGAAAATGAAATTTTAGTTTTGCAATTTTTTTAACTCCCCGTCTATTTTTAAATGCTTCAGTTTTTATTTCTTTACAAAACTGCCTAAAATTTACATAAAACATATAAAACATTTTAAAAATATAATATAATATGCTTCAAATTTACGAATTTAGTATAATTTTGACGTAAAATGTGTTTAAAATTTGAAGTTTGAGGTTATGTCTCAGGAATATGTTTCCCTACTAATCTGATTGTTGATAGTTACCTACAGTACCTAATTGTTTGTCTGAATCAAAGAAACATGTTAATGTCACGCGGACTGCTTGTTCTGGAATATTCATTACAGTATAAAAGAAAATATCTTTATAAAAAAATATATACTCATGGTAATAATATTTTACATTATGTAAAAAAATGTCAAATATTGTCTATGTAAAAAAATATTTTTTACGTGTAAAAAATAACGTATAATACGTGACGCATTTTACGTGCCCATCCCTGCTGCCACTACATATCCGATCAATTTAAAATTTGAAACGTCGCACACATCATAGTTCCGTTGACAATATAAATTTTAATTATTTATATTCGATCTTGACACTTACATACTTGTTTTCCTTTTCAGTACATTTTAATAAAACATGTTTAAAAAAACTGTTAATTACTTATTGTAACTGTATTGATATTATTGTTATGTTTAGAAATGAGCAGAAAGCGAGCTATGGCAGCCTGGATCGCCACGGTAGTCTTAGCGGTGCGGCATCAAGTTCACCGCTGAAAGTGATCTACTGTGTGCATGGGAAACCAAGCATTGGTTGCTGTACTGTCACCGAACAAATTGTCGAAGGAGAAGAAGATACACCCAAACCAACTCCTACCATGGATGATACCAAGACTGCCGATATGAGTAAGTATATCTAAATATAATAAATAGTGGATACATTGTTGTAAACTAACTCAGAAATGAAAAGTTAGTTACAATTTACAACAGAGTTAACTATTTCTCACCAAGAATTGTATGGTTTATTTCACCAAAACTCGAACAATAATATGATCTTCAACTACGAATATATATATATACAATTATAACCTTCATAATTAAAAAATGCAAATACTCCCGGTAGGTTTATGAGTATTACGTAGGATTAGATTTCGTTGTTATGAATACAAACATATAAACATAGTATTTGATTTAAGTCATCGGAAAAAAATGATAACAATGCGAAAACAATACATGTTATTATTTCTTAGTTTTAAGACAGTGATTTTAAATCAACCAGAAACTTATCTACTAATAGAAGTAGATTCGCACACCCAGATATGGGTAATTAACCGTGATGATATATTTTTTTATAAAACTTTCAGTTTTAATAACACCGAGAATACTTTTTTGCGAAACTTTATATTCCTCACTATTAATGTTGATTACAAATATCACTAATTATATGATTCAAATTGTCACCAAAGCCCTTCAAGATTTTTTTATTCATATATTTACATTGGTTATTATTGCAGTAAGTATTTGTTGTTTTATGGCATGAAGAACAGTGGCGTAACTAGAATTCATGGGTCCCGGGGCAAAAAAATATTTGGGGCCCCCTAGGTAATACTAATATAAGAATATGTATGTTCGAAAATGAAAATTTATTGAGTTTTTAAAGTACAGAAAATATAATTAAAAATTACATAAGTTAATACAAAACAAAAAGACGACTGACGTGGCTTATAGCCCATTTATAATAAAACAAAATTGACACTTTTACTATACTATCTACTACTAAAAGTAGCATAAAAATATAATGAATATTGTAGTTGTTGCTTATTAAAACTCTATTTTTCGTGCTTTGGAAATAGCAAAGTTTTCTATAATTTCTTTTAAATTCATTTTCGAAGCTTTATTCGCTTCAATAGATAGTAAAGCCAATTGGCTTAATCTCTCTTGACCCATAGCAGATTTTAAATGCATCAAATAAAAAATAACCGTCATTATTAAAATTTTGATTTGTGTATTATTTTTGCGAAATTGAAAATTGATTATTTTTAATATATCGTTTATTATATTTAATCGGGGCCCCTAAAACTTGGGGGCCTCTGGCATTTGCCCGAATTGCCCTGTGATAGCTACGCTACTGATGGAGAATGATTCAATGGATGTTGATTCTTATAGATTTCTTTACAGTTAAATTTTGGTTGGACAAATATTGACATTGGTTATTCTTACATTAAGCCACAGATACATTAAAGAAATAACATCCATTAGGCAATTGTTCATTACAATAAATTAATCTTTTTTCCTGCCATTTTTGCAATTAAGAATTATCTAATGTGATTTATTTCACCAAATCTCGAAGGATCGGCATAACAAATAAACAATATTAAAATAATAAATATTCTGTACAAATGTCAATAATATAATATAACAGCATAAACAATTAGAATAAAAATTACTTAATTCGTTGAATTCCAATTTTTTTTCTTGTTTATCAGGTTGCTACTGGGCCGGATTTATAGTAGCGGAGGATCCTCTTCCATAAAATAAATTGCTGATACTTGCAAGTAGGAATGACGAATTTCGATAATTTTGGTACCCGAGTACCCGAAACAACTACCCGGATAGTACCCTTTACCCGTTAATTACCCGCTACCCTTTAATTATCCGTTATCCTTTAAGTACATGTACACAATTCGTTAATTTGTTAATTACCAGTTACCTTTATATTAGCAGTTCACTTTTTAATAAAATTCATAATTATTGTTTACATATATTTATTAAATAAAAAGTAATACAAATAAAAAATATACTGTATCTCTATAAAAAACTTAGCATAAATTATATTAATTACCAAATGCTAATAAAAAACTCTTCTTTTAGATACAATAATTCCGGCAGTTGAAAACTGTTCGGGTAATTAAAGGGTAGTGGGTAATTAACGGGCAATGGGTATATTTCGGGTAATCGGGTAAGAAATTTTATACCCGGGTACATTATTATTGGGTAGATTCCGAGTACCCGGGTACCCAACGTCATTCCTCCTTGCAAGTCTGTATCTCTAACTATTTTTGAGTGATGTCATATAAACCCACTTTTGGGTAAAATTTTCAAAAATCTAATTTTTATACTTCTAAATTTTTAAATCGCAATTTAATATCTTTTAGTTACTGAGATATTTGCGCTCAAACTTGAATCCAAAAAATTCAGGTTTGCATTCGGTCCTACGGAGAAAATTACATAAATATACAAATTTTTAAAAGCTTTGAACAATGGATACAATTTCTAGAGCAAAATAACTGAAAATGACCAAAAATCGCAAAAAATCTTAGCGACAAATTTTATTGGTATTTTTCTATAATTTTGCCCGTAGAATCGAATGACGAAGTCACCAAGCTTTTACCTCCACCCATTTTTGGGTTATAACCCAGAAAAAATACTTTTAAATGTAAATATCTCGAGAACGAAAAGAAATATTGACTTGCGGAGTATAAATTTGGAATCAGCTTATTGAGATGAATTTAAGTAGATAAAAAATAAAATTCCAAATTTTTTGAAGATAACACTAGAAAGAAGTATCTTTAATAAAATTTTAATTTCGATTTGCTCAGTTACAAACACTTGAAATAAAAATTGGATGCAGAATTTAATTCTCTACATTTATTTTCTGAAATTAATATTAGTGATTCGGTCAAGACGAGACGAGACGAGAAATTCATTGTCTCGTCTCGTCTCGTCTAGTTTCAAATTCATAAAATTATGTCTCGTCTCGAAATTTTTCTCGTCTCGTTTAATAGAGTCTCGTCTCGGCTGAGATTCTCGCCGAGATTTCTCGACGGAAATTTAATATGTATATTTTAGTCCCATAAACTAATTATTATATTTATACAATTTTGTATTAATAGTAATTTGAACAAAAAGTTAAATATTTGTCGTTTTATCTGTCAAAATTTGATTTGTAAAACTTGTGCACATTTTATTATGTTATAATTTTATTAATTTAATATTAGCTAAAGCCTGGATTACAGGATGAAGTTTTTATTTCCAAGTGACTTGAAAAGTGTTTTTATAAGTGACCTTACAAGTGTATTAGTGTATTTTTACACGATCAAGTTTTGCGTGAATTAAAATATCCAAGTGTCAAAATTTAAGTTATACTTACATTAAGATTTCAATTACTTCTCTATCCCATTTTGCCAGTTTAATATCGATCGCTTATAACACTACTTGTATACATTAAAAATATAAACACAAATGTCATTTGACAGTTACTTGATAGTTAAAAATTGTTGGAACTTTTAAGAAAAAGTAGCACATAGCGCATGTTCCAGTTTTTCTTTAAAAGTTTTTCGTTAAAAGTCTATCCATTTGTCTCTCTTGCACTCATCACTCATGGCATTATGCGAGAGAGAAAACTTTTCAAGTCACTTGAAAAGAAAAACTTCATCGTGTACTGCACGCTTAACAAATTTTTACAGATAAAACGTCAAATACTGTATTATCTTTTTGTTCAAAAATTCCATAGCTATGTATCACTAAAAATATGTTAAATTTCACACGTTTGCAAATGTAACTCATGAGAAAAATAACAACCGAGAAATCTTTTCGAGAATCGAGATCTCGGCAAATATATCTCGTCTCGTAAAATATTTTTTACATTTCTGTCTCGTCTCGCCGAGACGAGAAATGTCGAGTACGAGACGAGACTAGAATCGAGAAATATCTCGTCTCGACAGAATCACTAATTAATATACTACTTTTGCGCAAGGAAAAGCTGTTTTCTCAGTTTAAACGCTTTATAGTCCGCTTTTCGTGTTACATCTTGTATAACGAGAATACTTTTAAGAAATTATATGTTCTTTTTGGAAAACAAATAAATGAACAAGAACAACAAGGTGTTCGTAAATTAGAGAACAAATTAAAAAATAGCTCGCCACTGATTATAAATTATAACGAACTGATTTTTGATTATTTAAAAAAAATTCTAACACATATTACACGTGTGTTTTTCACAACAACTCCGTTATCAGATATCAAATTATGGAGATCAGATGACAACGAGGCATTAATATTTATATTCTTTGGTATTTCGCACAATATATTTACTCAGTATTCTACGTATTTTCAAGTTAGTAACAATAAGTTTGCTTTGATCTGCATTTTAAACTTTACAAGCATGCAAGGTAAATGTTATAATTATAAATAAATATATCATCATGTCTCATAATCATTGCTGCTAGTTGTGGCAATCTGTTTTCACAGATGTCGGTAATGCTGACATATTTGTACTGTACCTAACCTAACGCAAACATGGCAAAGAATATATATTTTTTCCAAGACTTTAGCGTGGACGTAAATATTAAACACCTAGAGCAATATTATATAAATTAACATGTGATAAAGTTTTATGCAATTCCTGCGGAGTGCAAAGTTATTCAGAAATAAAAGTTACATACAAAACTGTTTTTACATTTTTTTTTATTGTGTTTTTTGTTTGTTCACAATTTTAAACAGAAATTTTGAAATTTCAGATTTTTTTCTTGTTTTCATAAATTATTAAAAAACGTCAATTTAACTTATGGAAAGTAAATCTTGTATTATTCTAAAACTATTTCTACCATAATAATTCTTTGCAATAAAGGTATATTCCTCATTTAAATATACACGTGCCCATTTTATAAGTTCCCGCCTTAAAGTTTAAAAATAGGCAACCGATGTTACATTTCATAAGTGACTTGACTTGGTTTTTAAAATTTTGTTTTGCTCTTATACCTACTGTGATTATTCGATTTAAAGTACTAATATTTACCAAGTGGCTAATGAAATGTATTTTGTTTTGCTTATTTTTAAACTTATAAAATGGGCACCTATTTAATGGGGTCCTATACCATTTTTTTTATTTTTTTTTTTTTGTAAGAACAGGATAAAATAAGAATTTTAGTGCAAACGCGACTTAAAAATTTTACGTAATAAGCGAGATATGAATTTTTAAAGTTTAAGAATTTGATGCGTGACGTAGCAGATACTAACAAGTGATCGACAAACAATGGGACAAACTGTTAGTTATAGAGGGAACAATTTTTTTCATATTTGCATAGCTGAAATGTTTGTATATAAAAACTTATACGTTATATTCATGAAGAAATTATTATTAAGTATAAATAACGTAAATAATAAGCATTTTTTTCCTAATAAATTATAGAACATTGAAACAGTTTGACAATATTATTACACAAAGTATGACGACGGATGGCGCTAGTGTTGGCTGTTTTGAAGTTTCAATATTAATTTAATTAATATTATTATTAATTTAATTAATATTACAAATTTATTTAATTATAAATATATTAGTATTGTTAATATTACTAGATGTTATAATTAAATAAATTCATCAAACACAAAATTGTTAAATGTTTTGTTAGGTTATAGAACAACATGACATTTCATAAACCTTTGAAGGTGAAAACTGCAGACGCGCGAATCTCCTTTTTAAAATTAGGCGACCAATCAAATTCTTAGTACCTAACGCGTCATACCCAATTAGTAATCAGCTTCAATCGCTTATATTTTGTGACCTAGTCAATATTTAAAGAAATTTTTTTTACTAATACTCATTAATTTATGTATATTTTCGTCTTCTTATTTAAGATAGTTAAAATATGACTATGGTATAGGACCCCATTGTGAAAAAAATACCCATATTTTTTTAAATCGATTAATTTTTTTAATTTGTGAGAAATAAATAATTAATAATTTCGAGAAGGGGTATAATGCTGTGGCTATGATGAAAAAGAATACAAAAATTTCAAATTAAAACAAAAGTTACCAGTGGCCATTTGAAACATCTTTATTGATTTCATATTATACACAATTACAAAATTTCCAATTCTTATATTTATTATTTATTATTTCTTGTTAATCTTGATAATTTAATATTTGGTGCAATTCAATATTTTTTAATTAGGTTAGTGTATTCATGTTCCTTTTCACAAAAATTGAACAAAAAATAATGTTCTAAAATTTGACTTGTGGCACATCATTATATTCAGAATTTAAAGTAGAATTCAAAAATGTAAAAATATACAGGGTGTTCCATTTAAAATAAGAAAGTGTGCTACTTCCGGTTAAACCGGAAATGATATGTTTTTCATTTATACATGCCCCGCTTTCTGTGAACACCCGGCATATATATTTTACACTTTAGATGCAGTTAAATGCTTTAATTATTAATGTCTCACTTTTTTTTTAGTTAACGAACATTGCCATAGAAATCGCAACATAGGAGTTGATAAAAAAGCAAGAAGAAAATTAATAATAGCCAGTATTCTATGCGTTGTTTTCATGATAGGAGAAGTTATAGGTAAGTTTTTTTCTTAATATGTATGTGGAAAATTAAAACTTATTCATGACCTCATTTTTTATCAATCCTGAAATTTTATTGGTGTTAATGACCCCATTTATTATTAATCATCTTTCTGAACTTAAACATTTCTTTCAATAAACCATAACTGATATAGATTGTCACAGCGAAAAACAACTTCGCGAAGAGCTATATGAATGAAATTGTGAATGCGGTTTTTTTTAATACATAGAAACATACATTTGTTATTTGCTTATTATTATTATTATTATTTAATTTTTAATTCAATTTTTATACCCTCACACAATGTTTTTTTTTTTTTGAGAAAAATGTATAAAAAGATTATATTTATTTCTTATAAATGACAATTATGAGTGCCATGAATGGAATAAATGAATAAATGTTATTATTTGATCATATTTTTTTATTAAATGTTAATTTTTTTCATGGTACTATATTTCTATGTAAATAAATAATATGTATTCATTTTAAAGTCTCTACCAAATAAGGAAATGAAAAATATATATTCAAATTAAAAAAAAAAACAGATATTTTTTCGTGCATCAACAAACGCTTTAATAAAAAATATTTTTACGCCACAATGTAAAATAAAGAATACATACTTAATACCGAATAATTTTTATGTGATTCTTATATTCTAATCTTATTAGTTTGCGAAATATCATCTGGACATTGGAAACTAAACCATTCTGTATAGAATATAGTTATTTATGCAACAAGTGAGTAAAGTAGTACTTTTTTAGGCGAGTGCGATGTTTAGCACTAGATAGAAAATACTATTTTACACACGTGTTGCATACAATATTTTTTCTACAACCGAAAGGTTACTGCTATTTATCATAATACTGAGTGTGAATGTACAGGCTACTTCAAATATTGTTAATGCTCTACAAAATTCAACTTTCGAAAGAATCTGAGAGATAGGTGGATTAGTCTTCCCGAATTGTACAAATTGTACATTAAATATGAATATTAAACCCGTGGGAGACAAAACTTGTCTACAACGATGTTGCGACGTGTGAAAAATTCAAGAACTTCACGGGATCTCATAGCTCAGTTAGTAGAGTGTCCGACTAGATATCGGAAGGCCCTGGGTTCAAATCCCAGTGAGATTCATGAATTTTTCACAAATCTGTCTTCGTTATTTACATGAATATTAAAGATCAAAAAATATTAACGTTCTTAAGAATTAGTTTACTACTCAATCTTAATAAAAATGATTACATTTGTTTAATTTGCAGCGTATAATAGTATTTCTTAACAAATTTCATTACTTTCATAATTATTTACTATCTAATTATCTATTTGACAAGTAAATTACCTGAATGTATACGTTGCCTAGCAACGCCTATTTACTTTTCACGCAGTGATACTTTACACACTGTAAAGAGTGCGTAAAGTATGTACAGTTATACAAAAAAAGTCTCCGTACGACAATAGTTTTAATGCATTTTAGAAAAAATAGCAGTCTAAAACCCGATATATTTCATTTTCTGTTAATCCAAAATGAAATACAGTATATTACGTTATTATAAATATAAAATACACAAATAATATACTTAATTTATTTATATAATGGGGTAAATAATATATTATATATACCTAAAAGACCATGGCCCAGAAACTAGTGCTGTGAGGATCTGACAAAACATGGATCCGAGTACCCGGATTCCAAAATATCCGGTTCCTCGGATATCCGATGTTCGGATATTGAAGCGGATATCCGTAAATTTAATTCGGATTAGGATCCGGATCCTGGTTTGGATCCGGATTTGATGTATTGTTTACGGTTCCGGATCCGAATTTTAATTCTGGATCCGATTCATCATTTTAATGTGTGAGTTCAAACTGTTACAGTGGCCTGTTTATCTTTACAGCGGTCTGTATACATCAATAAATTTTATAATATCCCTTTAAAATAGACATGTAGTTAGTGCAAATACAAGAAGGATATTACTTAGAATATTGAAAATTCTGTAGTTTTAAAATTTTAACATTCATTACAACAAATACTTCAAAGAAAACAAGATTAAGATTAAATTTGAGAAATAATGGGTACAGGTTCATTGCAGATATCGAAATACCTATTTATTTATAACATGCACGTGTTTCACATGAAAGGGATTGTTTTTCCATATCTAAAATCCGATAGTCATACTCATATTCGGATCTGGATCCAAAATCCAATAATCAGATTCGGATCCAAAATCCGATACTCAGATCCGGATCCAAAATCCGATACTGAGATTTGGGTCCGAGATCCGGATAGTTCAACATTCAATTATCCGGATATCCGGATATTTTTGGATCCGAAACCGAAACTATCCGGATCCGGATCCCACCACTACCAGAAACCCGAAAAAGTCCCAATGATAAATGCCGGCCATGAAAGCCTTAGTAATTATTTAAATAATAAACCATTTATTCGTTTCATAAAGAAATATAATATTTGGATGGTTTTCTTTTGGTTTTTCCACCAGTAACTAAGCGATGAGTCATTGAATCTACCAAATTTTTGGTCACCGATGGCATTATATTCTGTCATATCTCTTGTAATTTATTTTAAATTATTTTTTGGTTTATATTCTTATTTGTTTTAAGAATTTTCCTCACTTTCTCAATCTAGTTAATGTCCGGAGACCGTGGGGGATGATTAAACATGTTTTTAATATTATACAGTAGGCATTCTCTTAAGACGTGAATTGTTTGTCGAATTTTTCTGATGCATGAAATTCAATTGTCTGCCAAGGCCCTGTTTTTTGGCATTTTGTTTTAAATTTGCTTTTAAAATATCGACATAACCCTTGATATCCATTGTTGCAATAATTACTAATTTTCGTACGTAATTTTTTCTAGGTGGGTATCTGTCAAGTAGTTTAGCAATCGCTACAGACGCAGCTCATTTATTAACCGACTTCGCCAGTTTCATGATCTCTCTATTTTCATTATGGGTTGGCTCCAGACCAGCGACAAGAAAAATGTCTTTTGGATGGTACAGAGCAGAAGTTATAGGAGCCCTAACTTCTGTACTTATGATATGGGTAGTCACTGGAATACTGCTCTACTTAGCTATTGAAAGAATAGTTGAAAAGAATTTCGAGATTGAAGCCAATGTTATGTTGATTACTTCGGGAATTGGGGTTCTTGTAAACCTTGTGTAAGTAAAAAAAAAAACTAAATCACCGACAAAAATTTCTCAAAAGTTTGTTTTCTAACTTTCACAAACCCATATCCAATACACAAAACTCGCGCCGTTTTATCCGTTTTTTATGCAATTTTTTCTAAACATATTAACCCTACTACTAATGCGAAAACCTATTGTAGTCGTATACAAGATGTCCGGATTTCCAAGGCCACCATTGCGATCTCGGAAACTATAAGAGATACGACTTCGGTTAAATAGGACAGGTGGTGCGCCGTTGGGGGCCATCTTAGATGTGCTTTTGTTTTCCAAAAATTCTCATAGGTAATAGCGGAAAACTGAATTTGATCGATTTTTTTATTTTTAAATTACTTCTAAACTATCAGTAATCGAGAAAAATGTTTTAACTAAAAAAAAAGATATTTTTATTATGTATCCATTGGCGTACGAAAATAATAATAAATGGAACCCATATTTGATTTTTACTTTAAAAAAATACATATTTTTTTCTCTGTCGATTGGTATAAAGGTTATTATATTTTAAATTTGTTTTATTCTTGAAATCTTAGATTTTTCTATATTTTTCATGAAATTCCTTATTTTTTGCCAAAAATGTGATTAGTTTTTCAAAATAGTATTTTATTTTACTTAAATAACTTATTACATAACTATCTTGCTTCTTAATTTAATTTTTATTCTAAATTTTTAAGTTAAAGAAAAAAGTATGTCTAAAGTAAAAATGGGTTCTATTTAAAAAAAATGTAAGTTTGCGTCATATCTCAAAAATTTACCGATAGAAAAATTATTCTGTAGTCCACTCGATAGAGAATAAAAATATCTAATTTTTTATTTCAAACATTTTTTTCGATTACTAGTAGTTCAGAAAGAAGTAATTTTAAAATGAAAAAATCATGAGAATATGAGAATTTTTGGCAAAACAAAAGCACAACTTAGATGGCTCCTCAAAAGCGTACCACATGGCCTATTTAACCGAAATCGTATCCCTTATATCCCTTATAGTTCCGAGATCCCAATGGTGGCCTTCAAAATCCGAACAGTCTGTATACTAATTTTTCGTGCTTTCTCATTTTTGTCGTGCTATATTTGTCGTTTAATATACTAAGTTTGTCGTGAACTTTCCCATTTTTGTCGTGCCATATTTGTCATTTGATATGCCAATTTTGTCGTATTATTAAAGGTTATTTGTGGGGTCACGATAGTGGCCATTTTATTTGAAAACTACTATACCTTTTTCATTTTTTTCTTTGTTTAGAATGGGTCTAACTCTCCATCAACACGGTCATACCCATGGGGGAGGTGGAGGTAGCCATTCTCATAGACATCTCAACAATAATGATGTTGAGGGACAACGTAACCATTCACACGAAAAAGAAAATATTAATGTTAGAGCAGCTTATATTCATGTAATAGGTGATTTCATACAGAGCTTTGGTGTATTGGTGGCTGCAGTCATTATTTATTACAAGGTAAGAATCAAATAGCTCTTATTTTTAAATTCATGAAAATTTAGACAAAATTAAACTTATGTTTTATTATTAAATCGTTACTTATACAGTTACTTGAAACACACACCCATCAAATTAAATTATGGAATACATAATGATAAAATAAAATAGTAAAAATAAAATAGTAAAAATAAAATCCTACCTTTGTTAAACATTTAAACGATGTAGCTACTTCATTTTGTTATTGACACAATTGTTTATTTGTTCGTACATTTACACTGTAGGTATCAATAAATTAAACATTATATCAATACACTATAAACAATAAAGGTAATAAAAAACATAATTATTGATTCTCACTCTATGAACGTTGCACGTATACTGAATATAAACAATTGAAACAAACAAATAAATGAATATCCAGCCTACTATACAGAGTGTAGCACCTAAACCGACCACCGCCATTATTATTTTTATTATTATAATTACAAAAAAAAATGCTATGGAACAAAGTTGTAAGAGACCACGGGAGACATCCCAATAGAGAAGAAAATATTTTTTTAAACCAGTGGTTCTCAAGTTTTTCTGAATTCAAACATATATTAGTTTTATATTCCTACATAACAAAAATATTGAGAAAAATTCAATTAAAATTTAAATAAATGTTATTTTTAGTTATTTTTCAGTAGACTATGGGTATATTCCAAAAATAACAAATTTTAACCATGGTTAACCAAAAGTGTTCCAATAATATCAAATGGTAAAAATTGTACATTTATGAAACATGGTTCCGGTTAAAATGGTTGCAACCGAAACGCACCAACGCAACCATGATTTTTCCTCGGTTTTGCCGGTTAACATCTTCTGTCCTTTTTCATAAGATGTCAGATTTTATAGGTTAGTGTGGTTAGATACTATTTATTGACTCTTTGATGTTTGCATCTATTTTCTACGTTTTACATTGTACGTATTTTAGTTTGCCTCTCCATAATTTAGGATTATGAAAGACAATAGAAGTAATGTTTTGAAAGAAAATTTTAGGGTTTCCGCGAATCACCCGCGAATGAAACCGAACTGTTTCAATAATAATAGTCACGTGCCTAGAACCAGTCGGTAACCGAAACCATGGTTTTGGTTATTATATTTTATTTTTGGAATATACCCTATGTATGTTCCGGTGGCTCAATGGTTAGAGCAACACCTCTTAGTCATGAGTGTGCTCGGGGTTCTGGGTTCGAATCCCACTAAGGCATGAATGTTTGTGTATGTGAACTTACTCAGTAATTGGGATTTAATCCTGTTGAGAGGTTTTGAATTATATTTAGTGCATAATTCCTATTGTTGCAGATAGAACACTATTTATAGATTTATTAACAAATATTTGTTTCATTTTAATTTCAGCTCAATTGTTTTTCGTACATAGCCTACTGAAAAATAACTATAAAAATAAAATTATAATTTAAATTTCAATTGATTTTTATAAAACTAATACATGGTTGAATTTAGAAAAAAATACGGTATCGAATAGGCATAAAAAATATGTTTAATTCCATTTGAAAAAATATAACTTTGTGTTGTAACTTGAGAACCACTGGTTGTAATTTTTTTTTCTCTCTAATGGAATGTCCCCCTTGGTCTCCTACTACTTTATTCTGTAGTATTTTGATTTTGTTGTAGCTATAATAATAAAGATAATAATAATGGCAGTGGTCGGTTTAAGTGTTACACCCTGCAGACTTGCATCGTTAAGTTTGTGTATCATGTATTAGCAATATAAAAATTTATTCATTATTTCTTGTTCTAGCCCGAATGGAAAATTGTGGATCCAATATGTACGTTTCTATTCTCGATTCTTGTTTTATTCACAACATTTGCCATTATCAAAGACACTCTTTTGGTGTTGATGGAAGGCATGCCGAAAGGAATAGACTTTAATGAAGTCATGAACACTTTCCTGAACATAGATGGCGTCGTCAGAGTTCACAATTTAAGAATTTGGGCACTGAGTTTGGACAAAACTACTCTCTCTGCTCATTTAGCCATTAGTGAGTATACTCGTATATTAATTTACAAATAATTTTTTGAGGGGGTGAACCTATTTCTTGGGATACTATTATAATTGAAGATTAACAAATATCATACAAACTGATTTTTTTTTTTGCAGGACCAGGAGTAAGCCCTCAAAATATACTTATGATAGCCACAAAGAACATACACGACAAATACAACTTCTTTGAGATGACTTTACAAATTGAAGAGTTTCAAGATAATATGGAAGACTGTAAACAATGTAAAACTCCTCCCAATTAATAGATTTTATTTTTATGTGTAAGATTTCTATTTAATGTTATGTAAAGAATTTTAGAAATATAGTTTTAATATATTTACTAAATTATGTTTCCTTTTCATTTTGTTTGTTAAAACTTAGTTAATTATTGTTGAACTTGAAAATATGGAATAAAGTCAACGAGCTATAAGTAAATATAGAGTGGCGGATGAGCGCTGTTGGCCGTACACACTTGGACGCCATGTCTACTATAACCTGCCAGGCAGGTTGCAGCCTGCCAGTAATATTTCTGAATTATTTTTAACGAAATAATTTACCTTTTATGTTAGAATTATAAATATAAATAATGCAATTTGTGGCGAAAAGTTTTATTCTGACATATATCATATTTCGAAATAAATAAATAAATTAATATATATTTAGTTTCACAGATATATAATATGGATGATGTGAAACTATTGATAAATTAATATAATTTAAGAATTTTTACTGTGAATCCTTATTTTGTTATAATATTTTACGACAATAAATAACAATTAATATGAAAAATGTAACTGCATTAATACAATATATTGAAAAAGTAGCAAGGTAGGTAGATAGATACATAAAAACTAAAATAGTGAAAATTAAATTATATATTTTATTATGACAATAATAGCGTATATAAAAAATATAACATATAAAATACAATAACAAAAACATATACTTTAAATAAAATAAACAAAATTGTGAAAATAATCACTACATATATGAAATAGAAAATAATGTTTTTATTGACCTTTAAATATGATTGTTTTGGTCAAAAATTGTCGATTGTTGTTCCTTGAATATCTGTAGAAACAGTCCTACTATTTACACAAAAACTTGATTACCTATAATAATTGTTCTTGTATTTATTTTAATTGCAACAGAAATTTTTGTTTCAATAAAGAGAATTTGATTGTAATAATAAATATTAGTAATTACATAAAAATAAATTGATTATATTCGTTGTTGGATTTAGGCGAGAAACTATTATCAGACTACAGGCGGTAAAATCGTAAATCCGTCGCTAATTAAAACTTTGGGTTTAAATTTTT
This sequence comes from Ophonus ardosiacus, assembly GCA_943142095.1. NCBI lineage: Eukaryota > Metazoa > Arthropoda > Insecta > Coleoptera > Carabidae > Ophonus > Ophonus ardosiacus. The sequence continues at coordinate 40,572,644 of OW964833.1, read as the reverse complement.
GAATATAAAATTTACCTGTGAAACGACTTGCAACTATTTCTAATTTGTCTGTTTCCACACTGAGGAACAACACACTTTGCGGGCATTTTTAATAAATAGTGCAATAAGCGCTGAGAAAAACAACGTATAACGTCTGAGCTGAGCGCTCAGTTATAGTAATGGCCGCCGACCTAAGCATTCAACTGTGTACGGGTAAAGTACGCGTTCAGCATGCGATGCGCCACTCTATATTTACTTATAGCTCGTTGAATAAAGTAAAGAGCATTTTCTGCACTTTGTGGCGAAAAAAAGTAATAGAATACTCGTCACACTCACTTGATTTGGCAATATGCGATTTTTTGCTATTTTTTGTACTTCAAAACATTTACAGTGTAGATTATTTTTTTAAAATTTGCTGCACTAGGCCTAGATCTCTCGGGCCTATTGGATAATTCAGCCCAGGCAAAAGTTTTGCAAAATTATGAGACAAATGTATTATAAACTAAAATGTCATTGAAATACTCGAATTTCATGAGCGGGGTGAATTTTTTTGGCGGGCTGGATGCGTCCGCGGGTCTAGGCTGGTGACCCCAGCAAGAATAAGGGTAGTTTAAAAAGCTTCTGATTGGCAAAGAGTAGAGTTACAAAATATTGTAGTGTTCAGAAGAAATTAAAAAGGCACTCTATAATAAAATTGAAATGTGATACCACCAATAGGTCCGCTTTTTTCATTTCCAGTGTCTAATTTATTTTCAAATTGGCAAGGTCATTCAGTGAATGAGCCAATTTTCTAAGGTTGGCAATTTGTAGTGTGCAGTTTTGCATTATTTGTTGTTTTGTGTTGTTTATGTTATTATAAACAATGGCAGATGAGAGTGACAATAAAGAGGATAAAGGTGAAAATGAGCAACAAAAATATGAAAAAATGTTCACCCTAAAAAAATGGAATGCTGTCGCTATGTGGAGCTGGGACGTCGAGTGCGACACTTGTGCTATATGCCGCGTGCAGGTTATGGGTAAGGAAGGAATTATTGTTATATGCAGAGATTTATAAATTGCGCATCATTTAAATAAAATAATTTAATTTTGGAATACAATACTGCGTAGCTGACTATTTATATACGAAAATACGATTTGTTTGTTAGGTTACATTGGTAAATATGTAAATATTTAGCTGTTGAGAAGCTTGCGGCTTTGATTAATAGATGGCGTTTGCGGTACTGAATCTTGTAATTTTGATTTTTATAATAGATTATTATAAATATTGATATACAGGTCTATCTTTCCTTTCAATCGTGCTTTTAATGCAGCTTGCAGCAATTATTGTTGGCGCTTTTATAAAAGTGCGCTGGTAATACGGGCCAATATGTTTTATCTGGTAAATAAAGTACGTATTTTTAATATTTTACTTTATGTTTTAATGGTTACTGTGCTGCTTTACTAAACGAGAAATACTCAATTTAAATAATTTAATTATTAACTTCTAATTAAAAAATGCTTTTGTGTCCGAATGTTTCAAAACTCACTAAATTTTTTTTTGTAGAAGCTGAAGGTTGATAACCTGCATTACTGACATGAAAGTAAAATTATCAATAAATTAGGGGAAATTTAATACGAATTAATGCAGCGTTTCCCAAACTAGTCCGCAGAAAATATTTGTAACAACAGCGAAAGAAAATAAAAAATTACCAATATTTTGTACTGTTATTTATAAAATATATTTTTTATTTATATTAGAGGAGCTTAAGGCCTTTTTATAAAAAGTTGAAATGATAAAAAGTTTGGAAAACGCTGTGTTAAGGGATTTGTATTGATGCAATATATATATATATATATATATATATATATATATATATATATATATATATATATATATATATATTTATTTTTAAATTAATGTGGAAAATGTGCAAAGTAATATTTTTTTTAGAGAAATTGTGTTAAATGGAGACCTTTTTATCATATGTATTCATGATTTCTTCCACTTTTCCACTAAGTCATGGTGTGCCGCAAGGGTCAATCTTAGGTCCGCTGTTCTTTCTTATTTTTATTGCAGACATGCCATTTTCAATGAATTTCTGTTCAGTACACTCATATGCTGATGATACGCAAATTCTTGCATCAGTAAATCCTACTGATATAAATGAACAATTTGCTATTATTAACATCGAATTACAAAAAATAGTTTCTTGGATTAAGAATAATGGTTTGAAAATTAATACTAATAAATCTTCGCTTCAGGTTTTTGGACATATAAACAGTATATTACCTGATATTATACTGGATAACACTGTACTCGAACGAAAATACGTTACAACAATGGGGTCATTTCAAAAAAAATAATTGTCGATTTTTTTTATAAAATCATGAAATCCATCTCATTTACTAAATACAGTAATAGAAAATAATTTGAAATATGCGACTTTTCATTCATAAATTTGCTAATAAACTTTCGCGCTTTTAAACACGGACTAAATTTGTGACGACACTTATTCATACTCACACAAAGACAATTCTCTCTCACACACACACACGCTTCACGACATGAAACAGTAACCTAACCTAAAAGTGTGACAGCTGACAGCAAAATGTACAAGAGAGAAGATTATTATTACTTTCTATTTCTTTAAAAGTACTAGTACAGTATAAGGTATGTAAATAAACCATTTATTTAAATAAATACCAAACCAAATAATCATAGTTCTAAATTAAACCGGTAGAGCTCGACTGTCGTATCCGTGAATATGTGTCGTCAGCCGTTGAAATATTTGAAATTAAACGCAATTTTTAAAAAATCATATCTCTGATTCTAAAGACTTGTAAGATGTAAAACATACACATACATGTTTAATTTGACCTATATTTTCAAGAAAAAAATAAATCAGAAAATGTGAAATGACCCCATTCTAGGGCTGCATGTTGATGAAGAAGTTTAGAGAACATCTTAACAAGAAGCTAATGTCTGCTAGATTGATTCTTCGGCATTTATACCAATTTCGCCAAGATTTTAATACTGAGATAAAACTAAAATTAATAAACTCTTTAATTTTATCAACGTTTGATTACTGTTCTTGTACTTACATACCAAATCTAACTTTAACGGATAAAAATAGAATAACTCTTATTCAGAATGCCTGTTTACGTTTTGCTTATGGTGTACGCAAAAACGATCATATATCGCAATACCGGACTGCAGCTATTAAGAAATCTGTTGATGAACGACTAAAAATTAATTATCTTTGTTTAATTCACAATGTAAGGTTAACAAGAACTCCTAATTATCTCTTTGACAAGTTAATACCAAGAGAATATAATTACACTCTCCGTATGAAGAACTTATATATTATTCCTTCCTTTCGAAAGTCAAAATCTAGAGCATCATTTTCCTATCTCGCGCCTACTTTGTATAACAATATTTCTGAATCCCTGAAGTCTTTACCGTTAACTGCTTTCAAATTCAAATTGAAAAAATTATATTAAGACCGTCTGTCTATTTCTTTTTCGTATTTGTTTTTTTCTTTTGTGAACTATTTTTGAATGTAATTGTAATATTTTTAATATTTGTTAAATTGTGTTAGCGTTTGATGATTCTATTATATTGTCATATATTTTTGTACTGTATCGGGTTAGGTGGAAGAACAGCCCTGGGCTGAACCTCGCCTATTACTTAAATGGTAATAAAGATTATTATTATTATTATTATTATTATTATTATTATTATTTTTTGCAGAAACCACTGTTAGCCTGATATAAATCTTTTTTTTGTATATAAATCACGATTTGAAGCAAGTGATATATTTTTTATTTATATTATTAAAAAGTTATTGTTTTGTATAAATATTTATTTTTCTTTGGATATTGGCTTAACGAAAATAAAACTTATTTCTGAATTCTGATTTGCTGATTGATATATGTATGTACGTCCGCGTGTACAATACAGGTTCATATAAGTATTCGAGTTTCCATATTACAATGTTTTGAAGCAAATCTATTTTATATTCGATTTAAATTTTTGAATATTTTAACTTTAATTCTTTTACAGTATTCTAACATGATTTTACATAGATGTGGGTACAATTTCAAAATATGAATGATTTTTTTTTTTTAAATCATGATTTTGTCAACCCTGGCAGAAAGTTATAATTTGACCGCCACTGTATGTATAGTACGTAATGTTATACTGTGTATAATATTTAGATAAATGATATACTACTTTTAGTATTAATTTGATAATTGCATTTTTGAATGAGCCCACGCATACTTACATATTCAAATTTAATAATTTTATGCTTCCTTTTTAAACTTATGTTAATATTTTTGTTTTCGCGTACCTACCTTGTGGCCTCGTGGGATGTAATGAGAACTTGATGTTTATTTTTACAATTCAAATAGACTAGCAAATAAACGACTATATTAATAATGTTACAATTTTGTATTATTAATACAATGTTTATTTTTACCTTCCGTCAAAAGGAAGGTATTGTTTTTGGTCAAAAAATTCGGTGGTGAGTTTTTAATGTATAAGCACGTTTTAGGGTCCCTACAATACGAATGTACTATTTTTAAGATGATGTCTGTATGTGTGTATGTGTGTCCGTGTGTGTGTCTGTGTGTGTGTCTGTGTCCGTGTGTGTGTGTGTGTGTGACAAATTTTTCTCCGACGATAACTCCAAAACTACAATTCTAAAAATTATGATTCTTTCATATTCCTCTTCTTTACAACCATATGAAGAGCTGATTAGATTTTGGTTATAATTGGTCAATTGGAAGTACCCTTATTTGAAGTTTTTAACAGTTTTTCTTAAAAAAATGCAGTTAAATATTATTTTTTGACATTTTCTTATTATATTTATTAAAGAAAATACTCTTCTCTATATGGTTTGATTATTCATTTTCCTTCATATTCAATAGATGTAGAGTTAAAGCATTACAAAGAAATTAATTTTCAAAAATTAGTCAGCTTTGTTATTTATCATGGAAACAGCTGACATAATTATTCAAAAAAATTTATTTGACAGATGTCAGTTGCAAGTGCAAAACCAAATATGGAAAAAGTATAGGATCTAAAATTGGTATGTCATAGTGTTGCTCGCAAGTGACACGCAGAGAAAGGCCAAAGAGAAGATGGAAGGACATTACTTAGTGTAGTTTATGTTATAATTTTATTGGATTTATAGAACCTTTTCAAATGAACTTTTGGTATGGAATTTGTAAAAAATAGTATGTGTTCGTGTTCGATTTTACATGATAGTATATAGAATCTGTTCCAAGGACCTTTTGGTATGGGATTTGTACAAAATACAGGGAATTGACGGAAGGTCTTGTGCTGGCCACAACAGATTTTTTTATTTTGCTGTAGTTATTTACCTAATAATTTCAGAGGAAAGTAGTAAATACAAAACTTGTTTAGTATTAAAAACTACACAATATGAGACTAAAATCATAACATTGTGTGCCATGGAACTATAGTGGAGTTATTAACTGTTTGTTTGACACAGATTTAATAACAAACAAAACAGCATTAACTCTAAACTAAGGTATTCTAAATAGTGTATTTTATTTTGTGTTTTTGTTGCAAAATAATAATAAAAAAATATAAGTGATTTTAGTCTCATATTGTGAAATTTATAATTATGAAAAGTTTTGAATATATAACTTTTCTCTAAAATTAATAGATAGTGTTCTATTACAACTATTAGGAATTCTTCTTCTTAATCCTGCACCTTTCTACCCTCACGGGTGTAAGGCGTTCCCCCGGCTTGCAGGGGAGGGGGCTGAGTTCTGGTTCGTTGGTCTTCTCCATATTTCTTTCCACTCTGCTCTATCTTGTGTTGCTGTCTTAGTTTCTTCCCAAGTTAGACCTCTTCTTTGCGCTGTATCCTTTACTTCTTCCAGCCACGTTCTTCTTGGTCGTCCTCTCCTCTCCCATCCTTTCTACATGACCATACCATCTCAGCTGTCCTTCTGCTATCTTATCTTCTATTGATTTTACTTTTAAGTTTTGTCTGTAGGTTGTGTTTTCAATTCTGTCCAGTCTTGTTTTCCCCTCTATTTTTCTCAAGAATCTCATTTCGATGGCCGTAATTTTTTCTTTTTGTCTTTGCGTTAATGTCCATGTTTCAGCTCCGTGTATAAGTATAGGTGTCACTACTTTCTTAAATATTTGTACTCTGGTCTCTTTCGGTATTTCTTTCTTTCCTAAGAAGCTGTGTTTGATGTTATTGAATATTTTGCCTCCTCTTGTTCTTCTTTCTTTTATTTCTTCATAAAATCTTCCATCTTCTGAGATCATTGCCCCCAGGTATTTAAATTTTTGGACTTGCTGTAGATTTTCATTTTTTAGTTGTATCGTGTGGTGTTGTTCATTTCTTTCTAGTATCATGGTTTTCGTTTTTTCTTTATTGATCTTCATGTTTAATTTTTGTAGCGCTTTATCATATATTTCTATATTCCTTGTTAACGTTTTTTCGTCTTCTGCTATGATGACCATGTCATCTGCATAGCATAGTTCTGCTATTTCCACTCTTCTCAATTTCCAATGTCCTATGTAGTATTGCTTTACTTCTTTCTTTGTCTCTTTTATTCCTTCGTCAAGAATTAGCGTAAACAGAAGCGGGCTCAAAATGCATCCTTGTCTTACTCCGGCTGTAGTTTCAAATGTTTTGGAGGTCTCTTGTTTTCTCAGTATTTTTGTTATGTAAGGATATAAAATGATTGCATGGTTGAATTCAGAAAAAAAAAACACTATCGAATTGGTTTAAAAAATATATACCATCCCATTTTAAAAATATAACTTCATGTTATAGTTTGAGAATCACTGGTTTCAATTTTTTTTTCTTCAATAAGTGAATATCTCCATCAGTCTAATACAACTTTTATTTGAATGATTTTCTTCTATTCCCAATCCCAATAATAAAAAAAATTAATCGAGGTCTTACGTATCAGTCAAACTGACTGAAATACCCTGTATTCCTTATTAATGAGAGAGTCAAATAAAATCTGCTGTAAAGTTAAACTGATTATATTGCACTACATTCAATCAATTCTATATTTGTATTTTGAATTAATAACATTATTAAATTACTAATAGATTTTGTCAAGGCTTGTATTTATGTTACAAATTTTTTACAACATTGACGCCACTGTTTCAAAAGATAATGGTGATGTCTCATTTTAATACGAATAAAGATATGAGCAAAAGAATTACATAGTAAATTCCAGAATTGTGTATACTTTGAAAGAAACATATGGTTTCGTGAATATGTTTTTAACTTTTATTTATAACATGATTATTTCATTAAATCACTTCATGTCAATTTATTATTATCCAATATTTTATCGCGCATACGTCATGCGGCGGAATATTTTCATTTTTTAAATCGTATTTATATTGGACGTCATTTATGACATTTAATTTTTAATTTAAAATTGAAATTCATGCATTGTGTGTGACACTTTATACCGGTAAACCTTGACACTGAAATATTTAAATAGAATATTTCATTAATTTTTATTTATTGCATGTTATTTTTTTCTTGTTTGTTTTTGCAATAATCCATTTCGCAGATATTTTTTCATAATGACATAGGCATATGTAATACCACCAGATGGCAACATTTCTAGCTCTTTGTGTTTGGTGGTTATGCTAGTTAGAACAATTTGTAAAGTTTCAAAATGAATACTAATTTACTTATATTGTTTCGTAGTAATTCGGGGTCGTGTACTATAGCTGTGCCATCTAGCGGCGTTTCAACATGGTAATGTCAAATTATGACGTCATTCTGTGGCGCTATTACAGAGAATTTATTTTAAAATGCAACATTATGGTTCATTACTTCCATGGTTACTTACTGTTGTCAAAAAATGAGAGCAATGTAATATTTGTCCATTTTAAAATGCAACATTATAAATATTATTGCAGCAAAGGAGATACCTCCAGAACACATCACAAATGGTGTTAATTCTTATTACGACCGACTAGAATATTGCCTCAGTGTGAATGGGGGTATTTTTTTTTTAACATTTATTACATGAAAGTTATGAATTTTTGTAAACTAAAGTTTGTTAAGATGTGCGATATTCATGTTTTGATTTTGTTAATCGTATGTAGGCGAATTTATTGGAAATTAGTTTTGTTAGTACAAAACTACAAATTTTGTTTGTTGCATTTTAAAATTGACAAATATTACATTGCTGTCATTTTTTGACAATAGTGAGTAACTATGGAAGTGGTTGACCATATGTTGCATGTTAAAATAAATTCCCTGTATACAGATCGTTTCAGAACGAACTTTAATTGTAATTTAAATGTATCACAGAATTAGTTTTTGTTTTTTGAATCCGGGTTCGAATCTGACTGAAATCAAACAGGAAAATTATTTCCAATTTGGTAGTGCTCTCTCCACTACAGCTTTGATTGCCCGTGATGGAACGCTTGATAAACGCCCTCTACAATACAGATTATATCGCCATTTGTCAAAATTTGCAAATAAAAGCAAATTGGCATATTCAGTACAATGGGTAGTGAGCCATGGTGATATATTTATTTAATTATACAGTGCAACCTCAATAATCCGGACTAATAAAAACACACCCAATCCGGAGTAACGAAATATCCGGATAACCCCGATTTTTCTTGTATTGATACAAAATTCAGTTAAGTGAGCAGTTTGTAATGCTTTATTTAAATACATATATAAATCCTGGCCCAGAATCACAGTTGAAAATAAATCTGCACAGATAAAAAGTATATAACCATGTGGCACAATTAGAAAATTATCAATTACTCTTGAATATGTTTTTTTTTTTGTTTTTTTGTCCGAAATGATAGAAGTACCCACTCCATATCGTGCCGCTAATTGTTTATTCGACACTCCATTTTTTATTTGTTCAAGAATCTCATTTTTTGTTTGTAAAGACAACGTAATGTGTTTTCGCGGACCCATAGTGCAATAATCAGGAACACTTCGACTACTAATAGTACGTGAGTAGGGTGGTCTGCTGCAGCCAACTGCCTATCAGGTGATGTCTGGTGACGTTTCAAACGAATTTACAACGTAGGTACGCTTCCGTATTACCGAAACTGTCCGGAATCCGGACTACAGAGTACATAGTATAAGTAAACAGGACTCCGAACTACCGAAGAATCTGAATTACAAAGATCCGGATTATTGAGGCTGTACTGTATTTGTTTGTATGCTTACCGTTATCTGAAAAGTGTAAAACAGTTGAATATTCAAATTTATTTGGTAATTTAAATAAAAGTTTTGTTCAAAAACTAATAATTTATTTTGAGGCAATATGTCTCATTTTACTAACATCACAATTATTTCTTATCTACGTAAATAATTCATATTCATTTAACATTTTATATTATTTGTTCGACATATCTACGCACTCGTACACATACGCACATGCATTCATAATAAAAATCACTAATTTGAAATCATCGTCAGTTCCCTGGCTTTTGCGAGTCGACTCCTATATGGAGCATGGGGCCGGAACTCCACCGGTTTTTTGACAGAATTTTACTATACTACATTTGACAATATAGGACTAATATACTATTTACAATTGATATATTCGAGCATAATGTTTCACACGTAAGAATTGCATTGCTTAATAAAAATGAATATAATTCTTGGCGACGTTCGTAGGTAATTGAAGTAGATTTTCTGCCCACAGGTTGGGTCAAGTTCATATACATTGGCGTGTATTTTAGCATTTTTGTGTTTCATGTTGATTTACTTGGTTTATCAATGAAAATCTTTCAAAAAGGTCTAGAATAATAGTCTTGTCTGCACGTACGTTTTTTGATGCAGAAAAATATAGTTTCCTAATAAATGTCAGTAAAGATTATAGAGCGAACTGATATATTTCTGAATATCTATAAACGAAACTTTATTGTGCAATGCCATCCTTTCGTGGTGAACACTATAATATATACAAGAGGTTCAATATCACCTGAGGGTTTATTTCGGAATGTTATACAATAAATTATTTAGAAAAATAATTAGGGACGTAATATAAATATAAATACTCTATCCTTATTAATACTTAAGTATATAAAACTATAATTTATGGAGTATAAAAGCTAAATGGCACCCTTTAGATTTCAGATCTACGTGAGTTCTTTCTTACACTAAATTTACAATGGTGTAGGCTTCATGTTCACTTTTGAACTTAGCCTTCTCACTTTCCTATTTGTCATCTTCTTCTCAATATCTTCTAAGCTCTCTCCCCTAGTTTCTGGTACACAGAAGTAGATAAACACCATACCAACACAACATACTGATCCAAACAACCAGAAAGCTCCAAACTGTCCAATTGCTTCAATAATATCCACAAAAGTTTTAGTAACTATGAAAGTACAACTCCAGTTGAAAGCGGTGACAATAGAAGCTGCAGAACCTCTCACTTTTGCGGGTAGAATTTCTCCCATCATCAGCCATGGAATTGGTCCGAATCCCATCGAAAAGCCAATCACATAGACCACAAAACTGGCCAATGGGAGCCAACCATACATAGACAAGTCGTAGTTGATGCTTTGCAGGTAGAAGTATAGTCCTAAGATGGCCAATGTTATAATCATACATACATTGGAAATATAAAGTAAGATTTTACGGCCCAATCTGTCGATAAGTACGGTTGCAACAAATGTTGCCAAAAAGTTAACTGCTCCCACAATAATGGTACATAAGTTTTCGTCAATGGTACTACCGGCATCTCTGAAGATAGTTTCAGTGTAGAAAATAACAGCGTTGATACCGCTGAGTTGTTGGAATAACATCAGGCCCAAAGAAATCAACAAGGGTTTGACATTGGGTCTCTGGAATAGGTCCTTCATGGCAGAATTATTCTGTATTTTGTCTGATTCAACCTGCACTTTCTTCAATTCGTTGAATTCTTCATCAATGTTTGTATCACTTCCTCTTAACCACTTCAAAGAGTTTTCAGCTTTGTTATCTTGTCCTTTAGACACGTACCACCTCGGAGTTTCAGGAATCAAAAAGGCCAAAGCAATAAAAGGCAAAGCTGGGGCCATACCAACCAAGGCCAACATATCCCAGCTTAGATAATTTCCAACAACGTAGCAAACCAAAATACCGATGTTTCCTAAAGCTGTTGGTAACAACCCCAAGCTTCCTCTGACTTCAGGCTGAAGGGTCTCTCCCAAGTAGACAGGAAGGGCCAATGAGGCTACGCCTACGCTGACTCCAGCGAAGGATCTGCCGATATATAAGTACCAGACATTGGTGGCGATGGCGATTAAAATCCAGGAGAAAATGAAGAGGACTGCTGTGGAGATGATGGTAAATTTACGGCCGATGTATTCGATGAGAGGACCGCCCATTATTCCGCCTACAAGGGCGAAGAGGGGCATGATACTGCAGATCCAAGACGACTGCAAAGAAAAAGAGAATAAAGTTAGAAAAGATTGGCCAACTTTCCAACAAACACTGCTCTTTAAATCAGCACATTATCACTATTATTATCACTACTTGTCGTCAGATGTCTCTAGCGTCAAAATCTGTTAGTATTATTTGACACTACAAGATGCCTAAACGTTTAAATCCTAAAGCATTTTACATAAAACGCATAATCATAAAAAAATATTTTCGTAATAAATATAAACACGGAAACCTAACCTAAAACGTGTAATGCTAGAGTAGTACTTACGGTGTGACAACAACCGAATCTCTGTTAAAATATCTAAACCGAGTAACGAAATATTACTAAAGTTCAAATAAAGTTCAAGGTTGTGTTCGATATCGCATTTTGGCATTTAGTATGTAGGATTTAGGTCTACTTCACATAAATACGAGTACATCAAAAAATTCGATTCAGTGTGATGTTCAAGGTGAATACTGTATTTCATAAAATAGAAGCTAAAATGCTTTTCTTCTACAATAAATTTTACATTTAACTTTATTGCTGTCAACTTCACGGCGTAGTGTTCCTCTAAAATCTAATTCCGCGTGCCAGATTGTTTGGTGACGAATCTGGGGAACCGTGTTCGATCGCAATCGACGCCAAATATTTCGAATTTTAAATGGCACAAAAAGTGACCCTTGTGGCGCACTTTTCAATCCAGCAATGAGTGCCCGTGAGGTGACACCTGGTAAACGCCCGCACGGTACAAATATGTCATCATCATTACCGAAATCTGTCTACAAAACAGATTGGCACACTCAAATGGGTAATATGCCGTGATGATATATTTATTTATTTATAATTAATAATATTATTTAGGACTTAGATTGTAGGGTGATAAAATTGCAAATTCGGACTCATCTTTTCTTTAGTTATGCATTTTCTATTTTCTGTTCTATATTCTGTGTTCAAAATACAGTGGAATCCGCTTATAGTGAACTTCAAGGGACCAGATATTTGGTTCACTATAACCGAGTGTTCACTATAAAAAGGGTACACATTTTATTTTCTAAAATTTTATTAACATATATTTGCATGCAGGTACAAAATAATTTTCTTTATTATTTTTTAAAATAATCAAAATTTTTTGTTTGAATGTCTTTTTTTTTCAAACACTAAACTGAAACAATACACGAACCAACAATCTGGACTAGCACACATACTATTATGGAAATTGGCAGAATATGTACCTCGTCTGTTGTGAATATAGGCATCAGCTTTACAACCACAAACTTCATTCAATATGGCCAGATGACAACTTTGAAATTTCACCAAAAAATGACAGAAAAGTCGTTGTCGAGTCCGCAAATAGTGAACGCAAGAAGTAAATTTGGTCCATTATAGCCGAAAGTTCACTATATACGAGTTCATTATATGTGTTTTGATTTACATTTGGTGGAGTATGTATTTAAATGGGACCAGTGTATGCGTTCGTTATAAGCGAGTTCACTATAAGTGGATTCCACTGTATTAATAAATGCAATACAAATGTTATTTTTTTACGACACTGTTTGTTATACGAGCTAGATCAAATCATGCTCGTGCTATGTTATTAGTGCCAAATTTTTGTAAAATATTAAATTTTAAATAAAAAATTGATAATAATGCCAATTTCATGTTGCTATATGTTCATGCAAATATAAAGGAAAAGATCATTACCTCATCTTTGGTGACGTGAAGAGAAGAATCTGTAGCATTCAATGAAACAAGAGCAGGTGAAGTGTAAGCAGATGTGTAACCCACCATCATGGATACGAGAGAAACTGAAAGGGCTGCGATCACCTGAAAAGAAAAGAATCATAAGTTTTCCATTTTTCAATGAAAAATAATGAGTAATGTATGACTTAATTGATAATGACTTTAATATAGGTTATTGTCGGGTATCGTTTCATTTATTTCGACAAGTGCTTGATGTCAATACAATCGCTCATCCTTGATCTTTTGCGTATATTTATCATTCGATATTAGTTTAAACTTTAAACATTTAATTGATTTGCTCCTAATATAACAACTATATTCTTTTTAACATTGTAATCATGCATTTAGTATTCACCAAACTATTTTTAAATAATTATTATTCATCCTCAAACTTTTGGGTACACATATACTTTTCGCATTCATACATACAGGGTGTATCAAGATAATGGAACAGTGCCGTTTATTCGTGTATGTGAAAAGATACATAAAAAAGTAACTAAGATATTTTGTAAGGCATAGAGGGGGACACATTTTTAGCATACACTTTATTATCTAAAATCCAGTGATACTCAAACTACAGGGCAATATTATATTTTTTTAAATGGCATTATATATAATTTATTTACTCATTCAATAGAGAATTTTGTTCTGAATTCAATGATATAATAATATCATACCCTTACATTGCGAAAAATTTGATAAAAATTAATTCAAAGTTAGTATTTCATTTCTACTGTATCTAAGTAATCTGAGCAAACATTCAATCAATGAAACAAAAAATTTATTTTAAAAGTTGAATTTGTTGCCAAAATCGTAGCTTACTTGAGTATAATAAAACTAAAGTAAATTTTATTTTGTTTTATTGATTGAATGTTTGTTTAGATTACTTAGATAAAGTAGAAATGAAATACTAACTTTGAATTAATTTTTATCAAATTTTTCGCAATGTAAGGGTATGATATTATTATATCGTTGAATTCAGAACAAAATTCTCTATTTAATGAGTTAATAAAATATATATAATGCCATTTAAAAAAATATAATATTGCCCTATAGTTTGAGTACCACTGGATTTAAGATAATAAAGTTTATGCTAAAATGTGTCCCCCTCTATGCCTTACAAAATATCTTAATCACTTTTTTCTGTATCTTTTCGCATACGCGAATAAAATGCACTGTTCCATTATTCTGATACACCCTGTATATGTCGTAGCCAGAATTTAAAATCTATCTTAAATGACAAACAGCAAACTGATGTTGTATATTTCTCTAAATTTAACAACAATAACCTAACCTAATGCACAAAACTCGACCCGAATTTTCCAAACATGAGTTTTGCGTTAGAATAAGTTGTTTAGATATATTTAGAGTAAAACATCACTAAATCATTTAAAGTTTTACAATATGGCTACAACATACACACATTTTTAATTTTTCATTCACAATTTCTTCTTGTCTTTTCACTTCTTTCTCTCCCTCATTCTATTCATTCACTCTTTCCTTCATCCTTTTGATCTTCTTTTTCAGTTTTCGAAACATCCCCTTTAGCCTTTCATACAACTTTTCCTCCGCATCCACCAAAAAATTCTTTCTTCACTCATTCTTCTTTCATTCCTGTATCTTCCCGACCTGAGAAAGGGTGCAGATCGCTTTCTCCGCACTCTCTGGTATTTCTAGTTGCACGTGGGTATCTGCTCGCATTAAGATCTTCATCTTGGTAGATGATGCACTCGAGCACAATAATATATCAACATACGCGTGTCACTAAGTGGATAGATTGTTCTGAGTGCGTTCTTTTATAAGCCCCCACCAGGATAGTTGACCAACACCATGATCTCTACGTTAATGGGGCATGATTGACGATACACCAGTGGCGTAGGAGATCACAAAATGATTGATACACATTTTAGAAATTGATTGATATTATTTTGATTACGATCGATGTCTAGCTTGGAACTGTTTCAATTCATTAACAAAATATGTGAATAAATAGCATTTTAATTAGAAATTTAACATATATTACTAATATTATTCTTGTTGTTCTTTGTTTTTCATCTTATAAAAAATGGCGTGATTTTATGTTGACATATGGTTTCTATAAAATTTTATGTAAATACTTGTATGTTTATGTTGAATTAATTATTTTTTTAAATAAAGTACTGAAATATGCTTGTTTATTTTAAAAATTTGATCATCGTTATATATACACAGAAGTAACAAATAATATATTTGTTATATTATTTAGATATTTCTAATTTTATTATATATGTTACTAATATATGTTTACGTTATTAAGAGATTCATTTATAGTTATTTAAATAAATTTAAAATATATAATATAAATAAAGCAATTATAATTTATAATTTTAAATGAATTTTAAATATCTATTATATATGGAAGAAAACATATTTAATATATATTTATCATTTTTTGACAAATAAATTTTGCAGAATTAAATGTATTTTTTAGTTAATTTAAAAAAAGTGGCCAACTATTTCTGATAAAAGGAGGAGGTTTTTTTGCGTACACCTTCAGCGAATTATTCGAAAAGTTCTACCAATGATACGATAAATTTTATAAAAGGACATTTTCAAATGAGGATAGTATCTTAAAAAGGAGGACGTTTACCGTGTGCTCTTTTAACTTAGAAGAATATATGTAGTTTAAAGTAAATTAAGAAATAAAAAATAAGACTAATAAATTTTCACAAATTTCTTAACAAAAATTTATAAATAACATAGGAAAACGTATACAATGAGAAAATAATATATGGCAATAACAGAAATTATTATTTAAAGAATTGCTTTTTAAAATATTGCAAAGAAAACACTTTGTTACAGATTTTGCTTGTAGAATATAAATTTTTGCTAGGTTTTGATATAATTTTGTTGAGAAAATTGGGAAAATGTACAGAAAACTTTGTACAAACCAAAGAAAATACTGTTAAATACCAAACTTTGTTCACGATAAATATTACAAATTTTGGCAATTCCTTCTTGTAGGGTATTCTCATTTTGACAGACTTTTAAAGTAACTTTAAGAAACAAATTTGTACAAAATACGCAGAACTACACATACACACACACGCGTTTTAACATGCACATCGAATATTACAAATTAGTCTTCATCAAATTGATGAGATGATCAGATGAAGATCTTCAGTCGAAAGTCAAGTCCTTACCTGCTTGTGTATTCCTGTAGCTTTCTTCTCACTGCTCGGGGGAACATCAATGACGAATTCCGCCTCTCTGATCTTCTCCATGTTGAGTGGAGCGATCTCCGGCCTGTAGATCATCTCGTCCTTCATGTCGTCTTTGCTGGGCCTCACCAGGTTCTGCCGACTCGAATCCAAAGAAGAAAGGTTCGTCGCTGTCGTGCAAGCTGAGATGGTAGGACTGTCGTGGCTCCTCTGAAAGATCACTTACTTAGTATGCTCGGAAGAGAGATCCATCGGGGTTTATAAACCGAGATAACACAAATACAAACAAAACAGGAATTTGAATAATCACGTTCGAACCGAATGCTACAAAAATGATAACCCCTGAACTGTCAAGGAGTACGTCAGTATTAACCGCTTATTCCCTGACATCGTTAGTTATAACCCTGAAGTGATGTTTGACCACCGGAGTGTCGCGAGACTCAAGGTGTATCTTGAAATTTGCACTTACTAAGGGTTGGCAAAAAATTGTTTTTTTTTATTTGTAAAAAACATGTTAGGACGTTCTAGAAGAATTAAACTTAAAATATTTAAAAACTAATGCGATGAATGTGTGCCTCAAAAAACTAACGTGAAAATTAAAATGTCTAAACTTGTGTATACGTGATGTCTATTAAGCCAGAAATAAGTTACATTGTTTTACTTAAGTTAATAAATACATATATTAGTGAGGTCATTAAAAAAGTTTTTTTTCTACTCCCATGCGTGAAGTGAGTACTTCACGTATCAATTTTTATGTGTGAAGTTTGAGTTTTTGCACACGGTGCGTGAAATGCTACTTCACGCACAGTGTGCGTGAAGTAACATTTCACACACCGTTCATTATTTTAAATATTACAAACTGAATTGTATTTTAATATAACAAAGCTGTTAAACACCCGTAACGTTCGTAACCATGGTTACACAAGTCGATAATACAGACGCTTTACGTTAAAAGAATGACAATGTGAAGAAAAAATATATTTTATTGCAAGGTCGTAGAAAAAGTATAGTATGTAACACGTGTGTGAAGCCTATTTTACATTCGGGTGGTTTGCAACACTCGCCTTCGGCTCGTGTCGCAATCTCCACCCTCATGTAAAAATGTCAGCTTCACACACTTGCCACATAATATACTATTTTTGTTGCTGCTCCCTAAAACGGTATTGATTTAATAAAAGGATATTCGCTCCCCGGCGAGAATAGTGACACAAGTCAAAACTTAGAAATTCTAAGTTCATCAGATAAAATTGGTCAAAAATATGCTTCTAATAATCAGGAATAGTGACATAAATCAAGATTATATTTTTCGAGAGATGGAACTAATGTCATTTCGTTTCGAGCTAATGTAAGTAACTTTACATTCGAGAACTGTCTTCTTTAATTTAAGTTTTACGCAAAACTATTTTTTGGACTTGTGTCACTCTTCTCGCCGGGGTGCGATATGTGCAACGCCAACAAGTGCGTTAATCACTTGTTCATGCTACCAGCAATAGATTTTAATTTTTTAAACCTTTCTAACTTTTAATTTGTTGTAAACAGTAAGTATTGAAAAGAGAAGTTTAAAGATATGTTTCTTTTTTAATTTTTTAATTTTTAATGCAAATGTGTAATTATATTTTTGCTTGGGTTGTTATTAACTAGATTTTTTGCACTAATATTCATACCTTTAAAATAAAATGACATCATATTCGTAAATTTTATTGCTAAAATCATTTTTACCCTATACAATTTAAAATTATTGTATTTTTGCTGTTTGAAACAAATGAAGATCAAAAAAGCTGCAAAGCTAAAGAAATCCACTTTTCAATGATATAACTTTCCAAAATTATAACTTTGACCTAATAACTACAAATCTAACAGTGAGAAAAAAATTGAGCATCGTCGTTCGAAAGAAAATGAAAAAGTGTCCCAAAGAAGTGCAAACAAAAAAATATACAACAAGCATTGAATTAAAAATTAAAATGAAAATGGGGTCCGGGGCCGCGTGCCTGAGTGTCTGGTCGCGAATCTGGGGAACCGGGCTCGATCCCGACCGACGCCAAATATTTCGAATTTTAAATGGCACAAAAGTGACCCCTGTGACGCAGCAATGAGTGCCCGTGAGGTACGCCTGGTAAACGCAAGCACGGTACAAATATGTCATCATCATTACCGATATCTGCGATAAAGCAGATTGGCACACTCAGAAATGGGTAATATGCCGTGATGATATATTTATATTTATTGAATTAAAAATGAAACATGAAAAACACAAATTATTAAACTTGTCTTTCCAATAGGGACCTGTTCCCTTCAACTTTCAGAATCTGGATTGTATAGATACGTTTTTTAATCACCTACTAGGTACCGATTTCGTGGGCGCCAGTAACATTTTTTTAACGGCCACCCTAATATCTATGTACATACATTTATAATATACGTTAAAATAATAATAATAATTTTAATACAATTGTTGATTTTCTGAAAAAAGTAAAAATTCAAAAATATAAATAAAAATATACCACTGCTTGGGTGTGTCACTCTGCTTTTAATCGCAAATGTCGCTTATCTTTCTTCATATAATTCAAATGTGCTGAGCAAATCATCATTTTATGTTATGTGTAGTTATTATAATTCTGTTTCTGATAAATTTGATATTTTCTTTTTGTAAACTTTATTACTGTAATTCATTCATTTACTTATCATGGGTTGTAAACCTTTTAAAGTAATAAATTTATTATTATTATTATTATTATTATTATTATTATTATTATTGTTATTAATACTGACATTACCACACGACTTATTTTCGTGCGAAAATAATTTCCAAATTTGGTTTCATTCAGTGCCGAACAAGGAAAACATTTTATTATTTTTTACAATTAAAATAAATTTTTGCATTTAATTTTGCGAATAATTTAAATGAACAGCAATTTTCACCCTAATAAATGAAGCATTTAAATACAAAATATTATATTTTTTTTGTTGAATTGTAAATTTAAAAGATAGAACTAGTTTCTGTGTGTAGGTAAAATAATTGTGCTAGTATCAGAATATTTAGAATTTTGATTCATACGTTCGGCATATCGCTAGAGTTTAAACAATATAGATTATAATAATAATAATAATAATAATAATAATAATATTAAATGATAATAATAATCATAATAATACAATGCACACATAGTTGTTGTGTCCTGCTGATCATTTCTTTAAATAATTTATATTATTTTTTAACTTAAATGCTTCATTTATTTCACGAAAATCTTTCAGAACTTTGCCCCCAACACCAAAACGGTTGACGTAAACTGCACCTGAAGAATACTATGCGAAAATATCTAGAAGCACCTGAAGTTAATTCTTTACTACTTCAGAACGAGTTATTCAATGCATGCTATATACAACTCGTTGCTGTGTACCTTATTGTGATAATTTGTCAATTGGGTAAATATTGATCTCGGATAGGCGGTCAATGTCAATCATGGATTAGTAAATATGAACTGATGACCACTCGACTGTTGAATATATTCACTACTGTTTTGTTTGTACTGTGAAAGTTGTACTCAATATACATATAGTTGAATTCATCTACGAAGATTTTAGTGTGATGAGGTCATTGACATTCAAAAATATGAAATATCGCCAATGGCCATATTTAATATATTATTAAAAAAAGACAAGACAATTTTTGAAACTGACGCAAAAATCAATATTTAGCTAATTTTATTAATCACAACAGTTTTTTTAAATAAAAATAAATAAATATATCATCACGGCATATTATCCATTTCTGGGTATGCCAGTTTGTTTTCACAGATATCGGTAAAGATGATAACATATTTGTACCGTGCGGGTGCTTACCAGGCGTCACCTCACGAGCATTCATTGCTGGCGTGGAGAGTGCACCACAGGGGTTACTTTTGTGCCATTTAAAATTTGAAATAGTTGGCGTCGGTCGGGATCGAACCCGGTTCCCCAGGTTCGCAACCAGATACTCAGGCACGGGGCCACGGGAAATGATTAAATTTGGGAAGTATATAAACTTTAATAAGAAATTAATATACATGGTTGAAAAATATACAAAAAAATATAAAATATATTTTCAATGGTGTAATTTTTCACGTCCATATAAAAATTAAAACATTGACATCCAAGTCATCATAAAATATTAGGCACCGCCATTCGAAAGAAAAATGAAAAAGTGCAAACAAAAATCTTGTATTTGCAAAAATAAAAACTGTAAAATTTGCATTTTCGCCTGTACCTAGTTTTTTTTTTTCAAATAACTATCATTAAAATGGTAATGTAATGGGATAATTTTTGTCTAATGCTCGGTTTACGAAGCATTTAAATTACAAAATTAAATTAAGAAAATAAATTGAAATAACATCGTTTATGCAGTAAATTAAAATTGAGAATTTTATGTTTGAAATTTCGGATAATTTATTTTTTATATGTGAAATTGCTGTACATTATATTTATTAGGATAAAAAAATATAGATACAGGGTGTATTAAGATAATGGAACAGAGCATTTTATTCGTGTAAATGAAAATTTGCACAAAAAAGTGATTAAGATATTTTGTAAGGCATAGAGGGCGACACATTTTGGCATAATCTTTATTATTTTAAAGCCAGTGGTACAGTAAATAGATAATTTTCTTCTAAATTCAACGATATAATAATATCATGCTCTTACATTACTAAAAAATTGATAAAAATTAATTCAAAATTAGTATTTTATTTTAATATTTTTAATTTAATTCGCATGTCACAATTTTTTGTGTAACTTTTCATATACATGAATAAAATATACTGTTTCATTAACTTGATACAGCCAGTATACAATTTGTTGACAAAATCAAATTAGTCTTTCGTCGCTCTTCTCTGCAGAAACTCCTTCTTGGCAGATTTGTTATCATCGATCATCGATAATCGTACATTTTCATAGGTGCAAAAAATAAGAAATTATAAAATTAAACTAAAAGTTGAAACGAGTCAATTTCTTAATTTAGTTTCATTAGTTGAGTTCTTAAGTTTAGTTGCATAAACGTTGTCATTTAATAACAATGCTTTCTACTTGTTTAGTTTTACAATTTAATTGAATTTAATTATCTGCATAAACCTAGCATAAGTTAACCGATTTCGTATATCTTATAGTTCTCGAGATTTTTAATCAACGCGCGTTATTCAACAAAAATAAAAAAAAAATGAGCATCGCCATTTGAAAAGGCATGAAAAAGTGCACACAAAAATTCATTATTATTTCACATTTTGAAGTTATTTGTAAAAATATGCATTTTTTCCAAATATTGATATATTTTTAAAATGGATTTCTAATGGGGTAACTTTTATTTAAGTTAAACGACTTCGTATCTCTTATAGTTCTCTTCCCATATTGTATGTACAAATACAAACTGTATGCAAAATTTAAAATAATCATTACGCATGTCTGTACTTCGTTCATACAATGGAATGAACGGAATTTTCTTTTTAGGTAAATTCTATTACATGCACGAATAATTGACTATTCGCATATACAATCCGTTATGTCTGGTCAGGTCAGGTCACTTCAAAACAATATTACTTGAAAAAGCATGATAAATTTGAAACAATAAAATATTAAATGCTTTTATATGTATATGTTTTTGTAAATATTTAATTATTCGTGCATTTTACATGTGCAAGTAAATAAAAATAATGTAAACAAAAATATGTTTTTGGAAGAATATCACCTATTTATTTGGTATGTAACAACTAATTTAAAACATATATATTCTTAATAATAGAGCTCCAAAAATGTGGTGGGTCAAAAATATGGTAATAAAGGAATATTATGTATTATTATTTACAAAATTATGTTTCTCGTGTCACTAATATAAAAACAATAAACTGTACAAATAAATATATTATCTTTAAATAAATATTTGAATTTAAAATAAAACACAAAATCTGTTTTGAGGAAATGCAATCTTTATTTCCATAAGTAACTGCTGTATCCCTATGTATATGTATATGCCATTTCCTTATATGTTGTAACATACTTTGTAGGTGTATCGCAAAGTTAGTATCGAGATAATAAATTTTAAAATAATAATAATAATTTCTATAGTAACATATTAAGATAAACTACGTAGGTAGTTTTTGTACGTAACAATAAAAAGCCCTAATTTTTATAAATTACGAAAATAAGAATAATTAGTAGCTACTGAGTTATTATTTATTTAATTATGGAGAAAACTAATTATAATCAACTGAATTAAACCTTGAATTTTATCGTTGGTTTGAAGACTTAACCCGGAACTGTTAAAACCGACTTTAAATAACGGTAAAAGTTATTTTATTCTACGCAAATATGTTAGTGCAATTTTGGTTTCACTTAAAAGTAAAAGTTATGCCTAAAATATGCAAAAATATATATAAAAAATTATCGGAGAAATTTGAAATTTGGCGGGAGATAAATCTATGCCAAAATGGGCTTTAATTTATATTTTTGACCATTTAAATTATTTAGAATTATTTGTATTTCATAGTATGGTACAGGGAAAAGGAATTATAATATATAAATTTAATACACGATTTTGAAATCTAGAAATTTTATTGTATCGAGTATGGCATTCGTCCTTAAGCAATGGAAAATTACTGGCAGAATCTGAGTAACAGAACTGTTACACTAACACAAGTACATACATACAAGTTAGAAAACAGAATTGTTTAACGATCTATAATATTTGTATAGAAGTTATTGATATAAATGTATTATATATTTGCATATTCATGTTCCTAGTATTGTATTTTATTATAAAGTCCAAGAAATCAATAAAAAATGTTTGATATATTTTCTAGAAAGATTAATAGTCATTATGTAGTTTGAAACCTGTAATTTTATGTAAATGTATTTAAAATTAATTTGAAAAACAGTTACAAATTTGTTCTATTTTTAACACAATGTTATTGTACATCTACAAAAAACTATATTATACGAACTGCCTTTTCATTGGTGGCACCCCTGTTTCTAAGTATGCCTTATCATCTACCAACTTAAAATCAATTAATTTATTCTATTCTATTGTATTTATCAATCTTATAGAGTGGAATTGTGCACGAGTTATTTATATTTTCTCTGTACACCAGCTGTTCGTTTCTGTAGCGAATTCAACTCAGTCTTTCAAAAGTTCTAGAATCAAAACGCGTGCGAACGTAGCGCTGGAGATTATTCAATTGTTTTTAAGATAAATAGTGCATCTTTAAGCGGGAAATTCGAATTTTGCATAAGACGGGAATTTTGAAAAATGTGAATAAAATAGTTTAAAAATTGTTGTATACGATGTGACTCTTAATATGGGGTGTAACTGTGTATTTGTAAATGCGAAATAATATGTAATTAATTAAAAAATGTTTTGAAAAGTAATAGTAAAAACGGTAGGTACTATTTTTGTGTTACTTATGTCCAGTTGTGTACCACTAGCACTTAAAATTTAAACTTGGTTGTATTCAGTTAGTTCAATTTTATACTGCAATTAAAAAATATTCAATTGTAATAAACAACAATTTATATGGTTAAAATAAAGTGCCGGTGGTACAACTGGCTATTAAAGATGTTTTGTTTTTATAATTTTTGAGGAATTCTGAATAAATTTTGTATTTAACTGTATAGTACAATTATAAACAAATTTTAGTGAATTGTATTCTGTCGGGCATTACAAAAATAAATAAATAGATGATATATTTTAACCGTGGGTGCTACTTTGTGTTATTATTATTAATAATAAAAAAAATTGACTTACCCATTGTTTATAAAATGAATATGTCTTGGGCTTCATGTCAGGATTGCTATCCCACATTCTGGACTCCATATGACAGATGAATATCTGAGAGCGTGGTACTATTGCACTAGTGTACACCCGGTTTTAGAATGATCGCGTACTGCCGCTGTCGTTTGTATATAAGCACCTGTATCAGTGAGAGAATGGAAAATTTATATGTATTTTACTCCAGCTCACCATATATACTGACTATAAGTTGTGATGTGCACGTTTTATATACATAGTACCTGCAAGAGAGATAAAGCTATTTTGATAACAGGAGGTGTGTCAAGTTCAATTTTCGGTATTTTATCAGTACCTACCTCTACCTTTACTCTTTAAAACCAAGTACATACAGGACATAAATTTTATTTGTTTATCTTTTTTTGATATTTGTATATAATAATCAGAAGTATATTAAAAAATTGAATAGTACCTTTACAATCTCATACTACAAAAGAGTACTGAATGCTCATTTTATCAATTCACCGAAGTACTGTTTTTTTAATATATATATATTTAAAATATCCGGACCAGTGTACCGGAATATTTTGACCTTAATAATGCACCACTAATTATACGTTGGCTGTGATTTACAAAACCTAAGTTCGAATCTCAAGTCAATTCTGAAAATTTATACACAAACAGTATATGTCAAACTTTATTTATTTTTAATTATTGTTTACTGGTTTTGAAAAATGATAAATATTTACCTAGAAGTAATTGTTGGTGGAAGTGTAAATATCACTGCAAAATATTTTTTTAATGTTTTAAGTATTATTTAATTAATTTATTGTTATTTTTATGAAAAATGTAACATAGTACCAATTTATTTATTGTTTTTATATTTTTTGAGGAAAAATGCTATATAATCATTTGAAATTTAGGAAATAACTGACACAAGAATGTAAATACGTGTACCAAAATAAAAAAAAAACATACCTATTTATTTATTCTTGCATCTTATTAATATGCAATAATTTAATATTTGCTACAATATGTAAAATAATTTTTTATAGGTCGCACCTTATAAATATCATTTTTAAACACGATAACTAATATTCTATAATAATTTAGATATATAAATACAACAAAGTAAATATAATGTAAATAGTAGGTATAGGTACGTCATATGAAAGAAATATATGACTGAAAAAAATCATTACTTTATGCAACAATTCAATATATTAATGGGCGTTAAAAATAAAGTTTTTGCTGTCGCCCGTAAAACTGTAGTTAGTGATTAAAAAAAGGATCTGAGGAACCCCGACTTTATAAATTAAGTAAATAAATAAATAAATATATCATCACGGCATATTACCCATTTCTGGGTGTGCCAGTATCTACAACACATGTAGACATCGGTAATGATGACGATATATTTTACCGTGTGGACGCTTACCAGGCGTCACCTCACGGGCACTCATAGCTGGTGTGGAGAGTGCACCACAGGGGTCACTTTTGTGCCATTTAAAATTGGAAATATTTGGCGTCTGTCGGGATCGAACCCGGTACCCCCAGGTTCGCGACCAGACACTCAGGCACGCGGCCACGCGACCCCATAAATTAAAAAGATTAACAATATATTTTTCTTCAATTTTTTATTTTTAATGCAAATGTGTGTAATAATCCTTTTCATTGAGTTGTTATTTTACACTAATACCTGTATCTTTTAGATAAATAAATAAGCAGTTCCTACTCTTAAACAAATTGAAAAATAAACACTTATCTTTAATTTTAATCTTGATTTTTTATCTATTTTTCGAGAAATTTCCTCAACTCTAAAGTTTAGACATATTTTTTCGAGTATTTTTATAATATATTTTTATAATCAGTTTAAATTTGTAAAATAAACTGTTTCTCATGTAATTAATAAAGAAAAAATAAAAAAAAAAAACATACTTCCAAACTTTTCTTTTCAATAGGCACCTGTTTCCTGTTTCTTTAAATTACAGAATCGGGATCGCAAAGATCCCTTTTTTACTACCATTTTAGGTAGTAGTGGTAGCAAAGAAAAAAAAATTAACGACCATCCTCGAAGTATATTTTATAATAAAATATGTTGTGATATTAGTAAACCAAATAAATTTATGGAACAACAATTTGTAGTATGGGTTTAATTTATTTTTTTTTTTTCATTTTAGAATAGGTTTTTTTTTGTCTAATACTGAATAATTATTTAAATATTTGTGAGAACTACGATATATAAGTGTCTAGTTTTATGTTAATAAAAAGTATCAATTTAGGATCCATCTTGTTTTCATGTTAGTAAAAAGTCTAGCATGTCTAATTCTTCAAATTGAAATTTGTTGTGATACTAGTTAAAAATGCACTAGATCCATTTCCAAATGCGTCTTGGGAACTGTCGCAAAAGTGAAAGACTTCTTAGGAAGCATTTTTTCTCAACTGACGCCACGAGAAAAAAAAAAGCTGCAAGGTAATAATAACCTTGCTTCTGATATTCGCGGGTCGCAAACCATTTTAATATTCGAAATATTTTACAATTGAATTGTTCTTTGCTTCATACGTGGAAATGATGAAACGCTGGCAATAATTGTGTAGTTTTTGTACGAAATTACTGTTGCGGTATTTTAAAGCACCGTCCACACTACAGCGTTACAGAGTATTGAAGTAGGTCTGCCATACTGGACTTCATATTCCGGAACTTTCTGTAACTGTACCATGATTTAGGATTGGTTTACGTCATCATCTGATATTTACTTCTCTCAGGAGATGGAGTCGGTAGTTGCACTTGTAACTTTAGTCTCGCAGGGTTTTTGCTGCCTTGAGATTGGATTGCTAAAACATTTAAATTTGTCATTTGTCACGATCGAAGCCACAGCTTAAGCTGTGATTAATATGTTGTTTAGTTAGCGTCATGGAAACCAATACGCTGCTAAGTCACATTTTAATAATGGGAGGGGAGTAGGAAAGCACCCATAAAACAAAGAAGTAATATACCGGGTGATACAGAAAAACGGGACACTCGAAATCACTTTTTTTTTATTATTTTTTTTAATTTTCTTTCTTTATTTGTAAATTAGGCCTAGGGGCTCTCAAATTATGGTATTTGACATGATGCTAGCAGTAGGTAGGATTGACATTACTGGTCCTAGATAACGATCTGAGATTGCGATAAGAGATTTTAAAGATATGGATTTTGTGACTAATACAAGATGGCTACCGAGATTTTAAAGATAAGTATTTTGTGACGTAATACAAGATGGTTGCCGGTGACGTAATACAAGTTGGCTGCCGGTGACGTAATACAAGTTGGCTGATTTTAAAGATAAGGATTTTGTGACGTAATACAAGATGGCTGCCACAACGTTCTTATGGAAACTTGAGATTTTTGATAGTTTTTAAGATTTCTTAAAGATGGTTCTTAAGATTTCTTCAAGATGTTCTTATCAGTTTGTAAAATTTTTTCAAGACGTTGTTATAAGTTCTTAAATAAATAAATAAATAAATATATCATCACGGCATATTACCCATTTCTGGGTGTGCCAGTATCTACAACACATGTAGACATCGGTAATGATGACGATATATTTTACCGTGTGGGCGCTTACCAAGCGTCACCTCACGGACACTCATAGCTGATGTGGAGAGTGCACCACAGGGGGTCACTTTTGTGCCATTTAAAATTGGAAATATTTGGCGTCTGTCGGGATCGAACCCGGTTCCCCCAGGTTCGCGACCAGACACTCAGGCACGTGGCCACGGGACCCCATAATTCCTTAAGATTTATTTAAGACGTTTTTAATTCTTAAGATTTCTTTAAGACGTTTTTATTATTTTTTGAAGGGGGTGGTCGAGAGGGTGTCTTTTCCCACTAAATCAAACGCGTAGGAATATGATGGTGGTGTTATTTTTACAATAAATCTGTAAATGTAATCTTGAACCTTTTCCATTTTTAAAATATGGAAAAGCTCTTGTATCTCTTGGGACGTTCTTCGGAATGTCTTCGCGTTGTCGGAGTAAATGACATTCGGAGCTCGTCTTCTTGCAATAAATTTACGCAATGCCCTGATACAACTCTCTGTCGTCAAATCAGGGACTATTTCCAAATGGATAACTCTAACTACTGCGTATGTTAGTTGCATCTCGTAGACTTTAGCTTTAGGGTCCTGAGAAGTCTACTCCGGTAAACTTGAATGGATTCACCATTGTTAATCTTTTTTTTGGTAACGGTGCGATTGGTTCATTCCCGGGCTTACCTTTCAGTCGTTTACATTTTCTGCATTTGGAAATTATGGATTTTACTCTTTGTCTGCCACGTAAAACCCAACAACTTTTTCTTAATTCATTTAAGGTTGCATTTAATTTACCTCAGAATGCATGACTCTTTTATGACATCTATCAATAATTCTTCTTGTATATAGTGATTTCTGTGGCAAAATGACTGGATGTTTTGTCTCATATGGCAGGCAAGCTTCCCGTAACCTACCACCTAATCTTATAATGCCATTACCATCTAAAAGCGGACTAAGAGTCAAGATTGCTGATCGATTGCTTATTTCTTCCGATCTAGATAGTGCTTCTATTTCCTTATTAAATTCGTTGTACGTATTTTAACCAATAGACTTCAGCCTTCTTTATTTCATTAACTTGCAATGGACCTTTTCTTCGTTTGACATATTTGAATAAATCTTAGGATATACGCAGTAACATCCAATATTCTTTCTAATTTTTCAAGCTTCTCTAGTTCAAACAAAGGTTCAATCTTGACATTACAATCATCTTTTATCTTGCTTATGCTAACTAAGGTGTTAACATGTTTAACCTCATTGTCATCAATGTCATTTACTGGCCACTTTTGTTGTTCTTCTTGTAACCAAGTTGGACCAATTGAATGGACCATTCAACCATATTTCTGCTGCAAGTAAGGCTTTTGTAGACATACCTCTGGTTAACAAATCAGCGGGGTTGTCTTTGCTCGGTCAATATCTCCATTTTCCCTTTGTTAAGCTTCTTATTTCGTTGCCTCTATTAGTTATGTATACTTCTTTTCTCTTCGTATTTCCTATTATCCAGTAAAGAGTGATCTTTGAGTCTGACCACATAAATATTTCTTTAACATTTAATGTTAAACTCTTCATAATACGAGGGGAGTTTTTTATGTTATCTACCTAGCTATGAAAACAATATGCTATCGCGACAATTTTCTTATGTCAAGTTACTGTGACATTTTCATGTCTACAAAGACACAATTAAGAACTTGAAAGCGGCTATACGCGAAAAAAAAGACCCCACAATTATGCTCAGAAAATGCTGTTTCTGCACAACAACTGCAAGGTGCATAAAGCACGAATTATTCAAGCAGTAGTCAATGAATGCAGCTTTGACGAATTACAACATCCACCTTACAGTCCTGACCACGTCCGACTATTATTTCTTTTCAAAACTCAAAAAACATTTGAGAGAGAGTCGCTTTTTATCGAATGATGACTTGGAAAACGCAGTGGAGTCGTATTTTGCAGAATTACCAAAAGATTTTTTTGCAGGCCTAGCTTTATTAGAAAAACGTTTGAATAAGTGTGTTAGTGTTAACGGTTCTTACGTTGAAAAATAAAATTTTATTTGTTCTCTAACTCGTTGTTTTCATAGCTAGGTAGATAACATAAAAAACTCCCCTCGTATTATCCTACAGTCTAGCTGCACACAGTGCGGCAGTTAACTCAAGTTTAGGCAAAGTTAACGGATTATCTCCTTTTTTATTTAAAGGAGCAACTCGATTTTTTGCAATTTAAAATTGACAAGTATTTGTTTTCAAACATTTTAAATATGCTACGGTACCATATGCTTGTGAGCTCGCGTCAGCAAATACATGTAGTTTCACTTCATCGTTACTAATATTTAAAGCTATACGTGGAAAATGTAATTTTGCTAATTCTGGAAATTCTGCGTAACATTTTTTCCATTCAGACTTCAAATTTTCGTGCAAGTGAGTATCCCATTCAAGACCTTGCTTCCATATACAATGCAGTACAATTTTTATTCTCACGGTGTAAGGTCCAAGCACACCTATTGGATCGAAAATCCTCGCAATAGTCTGAAGTACACTTCTTTTTGTAGGATCAGTATCAAAATCTGCATTACGAATAATATGTGAACCGACATTTCATTGGTCATAGTATACCATAAAATTCCTAAAACCTTTTTCGGTTTACTCTTCACAACAGATTCTTCCTTTTCTGTAAAGTGTTCATTTAATTTCACGTTGTTGGAGCTCCATTTTCTTAAAGTATTTCTTTGGACTCTCTATAAATATCAATAGCTTCCGCTAAAGTATTTGCAAATATTAGATCATCTACGTAGAAACATTTATCTAAAGTATCTGCAGTTTCTTTTAACGCTGCAGATTGTTCCTCAAAATTACAACGTAGCTACTAACAAGAACATACGATACGTGGTTAATTCTGGTAACTCCGACGTTGATACAATGTTTTTATCAATAGGATTCTTGTACCACGAAAATCTGTGTGAATCGCGATCTCGTTTATTTAGCGATACTTGGAGGAACGCCTATTCAATGTCTGCAATTAAACCGACTGCGCCGATTCTAAAATTCAGTAACATTTTTACCAAATCCTACACTAAATTACTACTACTGACAATTATTCGTTTAAGGACTCAAATGAAGGTCCGTGCGCTGAACCTGCAAAACACATAAGGGTTAATCTTAAAAACTAGTAAAATCCCAAGATTCCATAAGAACGTTATGGCAGCCACCTTGTAGTACGTCACAAAGTCCTTATCTTTAAAATCTCTTATCTTTTATCTTTATCTTTAAAGAAATTGAGCGATAATCGACTGAGGAATGGATGAGGGTTCCCGAAGGAAAAATAATCGGCCAAGCAGTCTGCAGTGAAATTATTTATTTCAAAGCTAACGTTTCGACTAATACGTTAGTGCCCCGAAGAAGAATAACGTATTAGTCGAAACGATGGCTTGAAATAATTAATTTCACTGCAGACTGCTTGTCCGATTATTTTTCCTTCGGGAACCCTCATCTTATATTTAAAGTTTCTTATCTCTTAACCTTTTCTTTAAAATCTCTTATATCTGACATCAATATTAGATCGTTATCTGGCCTCGAATCCCCACATTACGACTTATATTGCATAGAATCGAGCATAATTATCATATTCATTTAATCTAAACATTTGTTATTTTATTCAATCATTCCATAATAGTTATTTGTGTATCAAGAGCGTAAAGTGGATCTTTATTGCTCGCGCTCGAAAATTGAATCGAGCGAGAGCAATAAAGATACTTTACGCTAGAGATGCACACATAATTTTTTCTACGACTTTACTAACCAAAATAGAAAAAAATAATAATACCTATTTAGTAAGTTCAATTCAACCTCAACCAATTTCTGTTTTGTGTTGTGTGTAACCATGACGATGTGAGTATCCAAGTAAATAAATACAAAATTCTGTCAGTAAAAGATAGTGATTTTTCCTGCACTCCTCCATATATATTTGAAACAGCGCAAAATACTTGAATTTATTATCTGCAAAATCAAAAGCATTATACGAAAAGAATTATAACCTCTCCATTGAATGGTGTAAGTTAAAAAATTACAGAGAAAATGTCTTACTAGCTTACTTTTTGTAAAAATCTAATGAAATCGTCTTCTCTTTGGTCCATTTATTCCATGCTAAAATCAACACTAGCAGTTAAGAACTGAAAACTCTAGTGAGTGTCACAGTCACAGAGTCTAATTTATCTTCGTCAGCTGTTTTCAAGTTCTGGAATAAATATACAAAACTGCCAAAAGTGCACATTCAATTTTAACATTATCCGCCAATAATTAAATCCAATAAGTTTGTTAATTATGAAATGTGTGTTATTAAATATTTAAAGTTGTAATACAATGTACATTCACCAGTAGAGTTGCTATTATATATAATTAAATACCTAATCTAACTAAATTGGTAATGTAGCTAACTTCAGGTATATTGTTTGTAGCACGTTTCTAGTGTAAAAATAAACCTAACCTGTATTTTAGATTTTGTAAGTATTATTTTAATAAATTAAGATTTCAGCAAAAATATGTATTTATCTAAGCGAGCAAATTGAGTACTTTACCGCGCGTTGCTATGGGAGACGCGCGGTAAAGTATTTTTTTGCTCGTTCCTTAGTAAAAAAGCACTTATGTATATAACTCGTATATAACCTAGTTAAATTCACCTAAGTAGATTCTAAAACGCTAATAAAATCACCTATTGAAATGAATATTTTTAATGCTTTCTTTCTAAAAATAGATTTAGTTGTTTAAAATTGCAAATATTGTTAATAAAATAATATATCATCAGAACATATTACCCAATCTGATTTGTACACATTTATTTCGGTAATGATGCTGACATATTCGTATACCATGCTGGTGTTTTTCCAGGCGTCACCTCAGGGGAACTCATTTCTGGCTTGGAGAGTGCACCACAGGAGTCACTTTTGTGGCATTTGAAATTCGAAATATTTTTTTGGCGTCAGTCGGTATCGAAGCGGGTTCCCAAAATTCCCGACTAGACACTCGGCACGCGGCCACGAGGCTTCTTAAATCATTGTATTTATCTAATTTGGTCTCTCGATCAGAGGAAAGCTAAAAACTTGTAAAGTAGGACAATGGAAGCTGAAAACTGTCAAACTGCCAGACATGAGCTGTGTATGTTTCGGCCATGAATACTGTAGACACATAATGAACATTTGTTTTGCGGCGAACGGCCTACGCTCCGGAAAAAGGGATTGTGCTTTATAAAATGTATTATTGGTTGCTTAATATAAATTATTTTTTAAACACCATAGAAATTGTCAAATAACTATACAGCGAAAAGCCAATAAACACAAATCTACAATTACAAGTAAATATATACAGTGTGTTAATTAAAAAGCTGGTCATAGGCGTTTAACATGGGAAAACAGTTTTTCTTTGTGCAAAAGTCCCCAATTAATTTTAGGCAAAAATGATTCAAATAAAAGTTGTAGATAATTATATTCTACGCCTAAATCACTAAACAGATTTAAACTTGCAAGTTTGGTAACTTGTAAAATCTAATTTGATATTGCTCATTTGTAGCGATACCCATGAAAATGAAACAATTTACAAAGAAATTCATATCGTTTGAATTGTCAGGAATTTAATTTTATAGGTTACGAAATGTGAAAAAAATAATAATGAAAGTTATATAAGTGTTAGATTTTTAAAATAATATCTGTGTAGTGATTTAGGTGCAGAATTGAATTATCTGCAACTTTTAATTGAAAACCAAATTTCTGACAGTTGAAACGATACGTATACTTGTTCCAATTCCATGAGTATTGCTACAAATGAGCAATATTTATACAATTTTAAATTAGAGTTTACAAGTTACCAAATGTGCAAAATTAAAACTGTTTACTGATTTCGGCGTAGAATATAATTATGTACAACATTTATTTGAAACATTTTTATCTAAAATTAATTGGGGACTTTTGCGCAAAGAAAAACTGTTTTCCCATGTTAAACGCCTATGGCCAGATTTTTAATTAATACACTATATACAGGTTGCCCATTTTATCTGTTCCCGCATGAAAGTTCATGAATATGCAACCCATGTTAATTTTCATAAAGTGACTTGGTTTTTAAAATTTTATTTTGCTCGTACAATATTTTCACGAAGTGGCTATTGAAATGTATTCTTTGTTGCCTGTTCTTAAACTTTCAGGCCGGAACAGATAAAATAGCACCCTATATACAGGGTGTCTCAGGACGAGCTTACGCCATCTATATTTTAAATACTATTTAATATAATTTAACGAAATTTGGTATCTAGGGGTTATCCAACATGCCCGTTTCAACTAAAATATTTTCAAAGCAGTAGCACTTCCGGTTTGACCGGAAATTGACCACAAATTTCTTATTTTAAATGGAATGGCGTTATTCAACTTTTTTTGATTTTTTGTCTGAAATTCGGCACATTTTCAAAACTCTGTATACCGGGAACGAGATCGAATTTTTATAATCTGAAAAAAGCCTTTTATAAAGGAGACTTTAAGCTACATTATCATAGAAGAATCCTCGATTATTTATAAAAATGTGACGGGTACGTTACACCAAAATTTCAGTTGACAAACTTCAAAAAAGACAATTTTTTTAAATGGAACCCTCCCTTTTTTATTACATAAATTTATTCTATGACAAAAAATAAGGGTACTTTATGTAACATGTCCTATGTTGAAAGTTGATAGAATTTCAGTAAATTAGAAAAACATGTAATCTGGGTATAATTATTTTATTAATACGGATAAGTAAGCCATGGAAAAAACAAATAAATTCTAAATACAAAACTATGATTAATTTAATACATATTCAAACTGTCCTCCATTCATATGTAAGCACATCGTTACTCTCTTCAATACTTCTTCTTGTGTGGCATTTTTTATCATCCGAGGAGACATGTTGTTAAATGCTGTTCGTACCCTATGTTGGCAATCTTCTTTAGTAGTTAAAGGTTTTTGATAGGTGGCCTCCTCGTTCACCCGATTTAACTCCACTTGATTTTTTTGTTTGGGGTTACATTAAAAACGTCGTCTATCAAAAACCTTTAACTACTAACGGGCATGAAGGATAACCCCAAGATACCAAATTTCGTTAAATTATATTAAATAGTATTTAAAATATAGATAGCGTAAGCTCGTCCTGAGACACCCTATATCACATTAGTTTGATTGAAAACAACAACACTTTTAATTAATGGCACACTGTTTACGTGCACTTTTCCGTAAACCAAATGCATATCGGTAGTAGCAGGCATTTCTGAACGTACTACGCCACAACGTCATTTATGTCAATCAACAAATATTGTTATTTTGATTGTTAGATTTTAATTGATTGAGAAGCTGGTTCGTATTTGGTCAACTTGATAGGCCCACATCTTTTACAACTTACCAGATTGTGCAAAATATATTTCAGAATATAACTTCTTTCAGTTCTCTTTATCATACCATGAAATATGGCACATTACTTACAGAACATCTGTACATATAGGACTTTTTGTGATAACTCAAAAATGGGTAAAGATACATATTAGTGTCATGAATCGATTCTATAGATAAAATTGTACTATTAGGGAAGGGGATGTGACTATCATATCGTACTGATAAAAGTATTTGAACAAGATAACCTTGTTACATTCTTGAATTTTGCGTCTGTGCCGGTGTAAACGGTTCTGTAGTTGCTGGTAGGCTCGCCTGGGAGTGTCTGGTGCGAGCCAATGAGATCGCGAGAATAGACGGGCCCCTCGACGTCATGTCTGAGCTGACGTAACTTTCTTTTTTCCTTGCGAGCGTAGCATTGCTTTGCTGTTGCCTTGTAGCCGACAGGGACAGGGAGTTTCGTAGCTGACATAGCGGATTGTAAGAGGATATGATGTGTTACACGATAGCAAGAATTGAGATTTGTTGTCGATAAAATATTGACTGTTGTTGTTGTACAATATAGTACAGCGTTTATTACTTTCATGTTTGCTTGTTGATGTTTTATATATAGAATGTTTCAACATATGATTCAAATTGTTATTGCACCTGTGTTTGCACCTTATATTTATTATATTTCACATTAAATAACAAAAGAATAAACCGATTTATATTTTCTGTTTATATATTTGTAACGACTCTATATTTAGAAATATCGCAGATGATATTATTTTAACAGGGGTAACCAAATGGTCTACTGCTATTGCCTATTTAATATTTCAAAACAGGGGTGACCATCGATATTGCAATTACTTTTACATTTTAATCTAGTCTAGAAATAATTCATTTTTATTAGTATGATATTTTGTGGATCCATCGTTTGTCTTGCAATAATGGGGATTTCCTAATCAAGATCCTACAATGTTGGCGCGTAAATATATAATAATGTTTATATTTTCCAAATTTGTCTCAGAAACTTGAGATATTAGGTTATTCACCTCTTAAATTGATATTATAAATAGTTGCTTTACCTGATGTTAGTATAACGCGTTTTAATTTAAATAAATGCAAAAAAAACAGCGTATTTAATACTTTTAGTCAAAGATGTATTTTACATTTTCAATCTGTATTTTGATTGATCTCTTCCTCAATAAGCTAATTTCATTATAGGGCCACTCAATCACTTGAGTAAAATATCAGTAGAATATTGTTATATACCTATTTAAATTACAAATGTACAGGATGGAATAAATTCGAGTTCCTTATATGAAAAACTTTCTTATTATGCACCATACAGAAAATTGATGTAGGTCTTTATGAGCTAACTTTCTGGAACAACTTTAATAGACATCACAGGAATTTTTATGGGGTCCCGTGGCCGCGTGCCTGAGTGTCTGGTCGCGAACGTGGGGGAACCGGGTTCGATCCCGACTAACGCCAAATATTTCCAATTTTAAATGGCACAAAAGTGACCCCTGTGGAGCACTCTCCAGCTATGAGTGCCCGTGAGGTGACGCCTGGTAAGCGCCCATACAGTAAAATATATCGTCATCATTACCGATGTCTACATGTGTTGTAGATACTGGCACACCCAGAAATGGGTAATATATATTTTTTTATTTTTTAAGAATTTTCGATCGTCTTTTGTTTTTGAGTTACAGGCTAAAAGTTGATTTTTGCTTATTTTGAACACACCTCATAATACGTTTATTATAAAGTATAAAGAAAATACGTTTAGATAATTTTTATACTGTTTTTTACGTAGAATAACGTGATTAGATTATTTTAAAACTTAAAAATTCTCGAGATATAACACAAATATAATATTTTTTAAATGGGAACATATGTTGAAAATAGTCTCATCTTTTCCTTATTTTATAAGTCTACTTTCTTTTGTTTTAAACATGAATGAAACATAAATTATTAACTTTTTGGAGTGAAAAAAAAAAATGATATTTATTAAGAAACAATTGAAAAAATCAATTACATATCATCATTTGTTTATTTTTAATGTTATTTTCATTATTTCTATTCATTTTTCTAATATATATACTTCAGAAAGAATATTATACCACATATTTCGAATTGTGTTAAAGCCAACTACAACGCCGATAAAAAATAATTTTCTAATCTGAAAATAATTAACTGAAAAGAAATTTGAGAATTTAATTAATAGCTATAGAATCAAACTAAACAAATGATGATCTGTAATGGATTTTTTCAATTGTTTCTTAAAATTTTTAATTTTTCTACCAAAAAAAAAATAATAATTCATGTTTTGACCATGTTTAAAACAAAAGAATGTAGACTTGTTATATATCGTTGAAAAGCATATAAAATAAAGAAATAGATGAGACTATTTTAAATAAATAATTTATTTAAAAAATATTATGCTTGTGTTATATTTCGAGAAATATTAAGTTTTGAAAAAATCTAATTATACCACGGTATTCTACGTAAAAAACAGTATAAAAAATATCTAAACATTTTTTCTGTATCTCTTATAATAAGCGAGATATGAGGTATTTTCAAAATAAGTGAAAATCAAGTTTTACCCTGTAGCTCAAAAACAAAAGACGATCGAAAATTCCTGTGGTGCCTATTAAAGTTGTCTCAAAAAGTTGGCCCATAAAGACTTATATCAATTTTCTGTAGCGTGCTTAATAAAAAAGTTTTTCTTATAAGGAACTCGAATTTGTTCATCCCCATCCTGTACATACATATGTAATTTTAGTAGGTATATAAAAAATTCTACTGAGATCACATATCGTAATTTTCTAGAAGCAAAACACCAGTCAACAACATTATTCATTGGTGGTGCTGTTTTGTTAAATAATGTGATAAAGTATGATTCGTTCACTTAACAATGCTATGGGAAACATTTTGTCTCTATCTTGAAATTAGATATGTTTTTAAAGATTTTAAACAGAGTCAGTTGTACAAACGAATGCATTTATGCGTAAATGAATAAATGATTATGAAACTGAAAAAAAAAAGAATAGAAAATAGTATATTGTTTCAAGATATACATCTTATGCAATAGTGGTTGGCAAAGTGTTAATAAATATACATATACATATAATACAAATAATTCAAATCAAAACATCAAAAGTTGTCTGTGGCTTTATTTAAAACAATTGTATGTATACAGGCTGTAACAACATGATATGTCACAAATACGTGGACGTGTTTTAGTAACAAAAACAAGAAAAAAAGTCCTTTAAACTTTTGCCCTACCTTGATTCGTTTTCAAGTTACAGGGTGTTAAAATTTTTCGATAAAAGCGCATTTGAATGCGGTAGGCCATGAAAACAAAATCCAAGTTATTAGACAAGTGTCAGTTTGCTTAAGCTTAATACTTATTGTGTTAACTTAAAAAGTTATTTTCTAATAATGGCACCTGTTACATTTACTAATGAAGAGTAGCATACAGCATAGTTGTAGAACAATTTCAGAAACCCCGGGACTTTTCGAACGAGTTCGGAGATCACTATTACGCAGAGCCGAAGCCTGCATTCAAGTGCAAGGTCGTCACTTTGAACAATTGTTGTAAATATTAGATAAAATAATAATAAAATAATAGATGTTATAAAATAAAGCCTTTTTTATCGAAAAATTTTAACACCCTGTAATTTGAAAACGAATCAAGGTATGGCAAAAGCTTAAAGGACTTTTTTTTCTTGATTTTGTTACTAAAACACGTCCACGTATTTGTGACATATCATGTTGTTACACCTGTATAATATATTTACAATCCATATGAAAATTTATACCAATAAACTATTTAATAATATAACTAGCAAATTGACTTTATTATTTATATAAATATCCAGCCAATATTTAGACAAAAAGAATTATATAAATTTAGTATTTAGTAATATAATTAATAACATTTTACATTAAGTAAGTATGAAATCGCATCCAGAAATAATATAATAATAACAGGTAGTCGGAAATTGGATGAAACAGGAAAAGTTAAATGAAACAACTTCTCATAGCAAACGTTTCGACTATTATTTAGTCTTCATCAGTGCATGGAAGTAAAGTCAACAATATAAAATTATTAAGATACATGTGTAGAAGAAATAAGCTCTTATAACAATGCTGGTAACTGATCAACTCTGAGTTGAGAAGTTGTTTCATTTAACTTTTCCTGTTTCATCCAATTTCCGACTACCTGTTATTATTATTTTACATTAATTTGTATAATATTATAATCTTATAATCCCCCAGTGGACTTTAGATTTTGTTGCATAAATACACCAAAAATAAAAAATATAGAAATTGAAATTACGTTCCAAAGATTTTTACTTAATTATTTATATAAATAATCCAGCCAATCATTTAGACAAAAAGGAATTATATAAAGCATTTAATAATAAAAAATTATAAACATTTTACAATTACTTATACAACATTATAATCCCCTCATAGACTTTAGTTTTTACATTTTATGTATCTAAATTTGTTTATTTTATAACTAAACTAATGAAACTGGAAGATCTTACCTGACGAAGGTAAGTGTATACTAAAACGTCGATTTTATAAAAATAAAAGATGTATGAGAGATTTCGGGTACGTAAATTTGAACTATGTGTTGTTTTTATATTATATTCATATTACTAAAAAATGGGTAAAAATACTTCTCATTTAATTAATAATAAAATTAAAAATTATTCCTAACCTTAAAATTAAGTGAAAATAAAAACTAAATATGTATTTAGAGAACAATGTTCTCAACTGCTGTAGTAAATTTTACGCGGGTACGTAATGTAATCTAAATGAACTATTATTAATGATTGATTTTGAAATTATTTTCCCCTTATTATTGCGATTAAAGAGCAAATGATAATGATAATATTAATATTTCCGGTGACACACCTACCAATTACAACAGGTATAATAAATAGTATTTCATCATTTGCCACTTAATCTTTCATCACAATTTGACGTATTTTATTCCTAAATCCATTTATCTTTGAGATAATGTGTTATAAAATTTGTGACGCATCAATTTTTTTTGCGAAAGATCAATGTATGTGATTATGAATTAGTAGCGAAGTCCACTGTTTGGAAACAAAATCATCTCTATATCTTCGTCATAGAATATTTAAAAAAGTTTTACGGCTTATGGAATAACATTAAAGACTTTCTAAAACTACAAATCACTTTCAGTTTAGATGAAGTATCATAAAAAATACAGGATAACCCCATCTATCGTTTCATAGCAACCTGCCCTGTTACTTTGTCATTTTCTTATAGCTTGCAGCACACCATGTGTACGTGCAGCTGCTGCCTGTAATAGCTGTCGGCGTTCTTTTTTCTTATGGCAAGTGCAAGTCGCAAAGAGGCTCATCATGTCAGATCTCGTCTGGTCTGGAGTCTCGACTGTAGTCTTTTGGTCGCCGTTGACGCACGGGGTACGTGACGTTTTAAGCGTAGAGCGTAGGAGACAAAATGATTAACTCATAAATGATGAAACGAAATGAAATGTTCTTAGAACAAGACGACTTAGAACTCAAATTAATATTGACTAATACAAATTTTGAAGAAAACATAATATGTAAACCTACAATATGTCATCACGGTATTTATACAGGTGTACAGGATAACTTGCTCAAGATGGGGATCTCGAGAACCGTATAAGCCGGCCCGAGACTTCTGAACGACCCATGCGAAAATTTTAAATTGCACCCCTTATTTATTAAAATTTATAGATTCCATATCATACTGATGAAATATATTTTCTGTGCCTCCGTCCGATATAGCTTGTTTTACATATCACTAAATCGTCCAGAAACACTGTTTCACTGACCTCAGCCAGCAAACAGATAGGGAATTTTATGGTTATAAGTTGGTATTATTCTGATGAAATTTCAGCTTATTAGTATTTTCAACGCAAGAATTAGCAAAATAACATGATTATCTATGAATTAATGATAATAAATTTATTCGTAAATTTCGGTTTCTAGATTTCAACAGAAATATCCATTTTGACCATCCCTGAATCCATTTTGACTAATTTCGATGTGACGTCTATACGTACGTATCTCGCATAACTGAAAAACGGGAAGCCATAGAAAGTTAAAATTTTGTATTTAGGATTGTTATAACATCTATAGTTGTGCACCTCCGTTTTTGGCCATTACATAACTTTCGGAAGTGGTACTTTACTTGAAGCCTATAATAGATTTTAATAAAAAACTATATTAAAATATAATCCAAAACTTTTCAAATTTGGTATATAAGACTTTTATAGTAAATAAAATAAATAAATATATCATCACGGCATATTACCCATTTCTGGGTGTGCCAGTATCTACAACACATGTAGACATCGGTAATGATGACAATATATTTTACCTTGTGGGCGCTTACCAGGCGTCACCTCACGGGCACTCATAGCTGGCGTGGAGAGTGCACCACAGGGGTCACTTTTGTGCCATTTAAAATTGGAAATATTTGGAGTCAGTCGGGATCGAACCCGGTTCTCCCAGGTTCGCGACCAGACACTCAGGCACGCGGCCACGGGACTTTTACAGTAATGGGAATAACTTAATAGATTTTAGTTAAAATAGTCTACCCGGAAGTGGTACTTTACTTCAAACCTATAATAGATTTTAATGAAAAACTATATTAAAATATGGTCCAAAACTTTTCAAATTTGGTATATAAGACTTTTATAGTAATGGGAATAACTTAATAGATTTTAGTTAAAATAGTCTACCCGGAAGTGGTACTTTACTTAAAACCTATAATAGATTTTAATGAAAAACTATATTAAAATATAGTCCAAAACTTTTCAAATTTAGTAAATAATGCTTCTATATCAATGGGAATAACATAATAGATTTTGGTTAAAATGGTCTAACCGTTTAGAATTAGGACAAAAAATAACAAAAAAATAAAGAATTTAATGTCAATGTCTATTATTTTAACAGACGTACAAGGAAATCATGTGGTGT
Source organism: Ophonus ardosiacus (assembly GCA_943142095.1). Classification (NCBI taxonomy): domain Eukaryota; kingdom Metazoa; phylum Arthropoda; class Insecta; order Coleoptera; family Carabidae; genus Ophonus; species Ophonus ardosiacus. The sequence continues at coordinate 40,530,621 of OW964833.1, read as the reverse complement.
CCACGTCAGATTTTTTAAATCAATTATGCTGTGCTCAAATAATGTAGGACGGGTGACGTTGAGCCTGGGGGGGGGGGGGGGGGGGGTTAATTACATGTTACCATTGCCTATTTTCTGTTGCATATTTTCTGATGTAAAACTTACTGGTTTTAAAAATAGCTAATATTTTTTTTCTCTTTTATTTGAATACGCTGCATTTGATTCGTAGCCAAAATAGAATTTGGCAGAAGTTTCAGGTAGTTAAAGTCACAAGTTCATGACACTTTACAATACTGAACTTTGGAACGATGATGAATTATCAAAATATTTTGGATTTCATGTCTTTAGGTTAAGTTAGATAGTTAGATGGAAATCAAAATTTAAATTTAGAATTTCTCGTGATGACGGTGCATATAACTTTTTAATTAATTTATTTTATTATATGAACATTTAATAATTATACGTCACAACCGCTAAATCAAAATTATGTAGGTTTTTTTTCTAATTGAGAAATTCTTCACAAGTATCGAATAAGTCTATTTATTGCAGTTTCTAGACTATGGCACCAAAGCTGAACTTTACCTAATAAAAGTGTTATTATTATATCCTTTGATTTCGGTCGTGAAACAAGACTTTTCTATTTATGACAAGAACCTAGAACCTAGAACACGTAGGGTGGATTGCATGAAAGAGGGTTAACTCTGGAGTTACGCTAACCCAAGGTTATGTACACAAACAGAGTGTTACCAGCCTGTTTGACAGCTAACCTAAAATAGTAATTTTGTTAATACTTTCCTATCTTGTGTTAAATATGACGCATTAAATGACAACTGTCGGCCATATTATTATTTTTTGACGTAAGGTTAGCTGTCAAAACAGACTGGTAAGTCTCTTTTTGTGTACGTAACTCTGGGTTAGCGTAACTCGAGGGTTAATTTACTTTCATGCAATCCACCAGTAGATACTCATTTTATAAACCCGGTTTCATATACGATTGTTAAATCTTGTGTTAGTTAACAACTTTTCAAAATTAACAACTTGTTCAATTTTTATGATGTTTCATGAAATTAGCAAATCAATTTTAAACTGTTGTTAGTCAACATGCATGTTAAAATTTGTTTAGGGAATTATTGTATTTTTTAGTAATATAAAAACCAATTGGATGATTTCTTTCAGTGTATGATGTCAAATTTTCATATATATGATCCAAAATTAACAGAGCGGTGTCCTTAGATAGCTGATATCTCATTTTAAATTGTACATCATCAAAAAATTCAAAAGGATTTCTTCGATCTCTGAATACTCTTTCTCTTCGCAGAAATCGAATATCAATTTCAAAAAATTCTTCTTCAGACTCATCAGATTACGAAAACATACATAGTTGAATAATATTTCCTATGACATTAATGTAATTTTTATTTTAAATTACGCAGCTAATGCAACTTGTACTTACTAATTTTCTTGTTGCAAATTAATTTATGACGGAAAGGACAAAATAAGTATTTTGTTCTAATTACACATATGTGACAGATGTCATAAATAGCAACTGGTTAAAAATTTAACAAGACCCGAGACTGTTGTTAAAATAGCAAACCATTTAACCATATTTTAAATTTAGCATTTGTTGATGAAACAATAGTTCCTACTTAATCAGTTGCTAAATTATTTAACAAATTGTTAATATTTAACAAACGGATATGAAACTGGGCATTAGGCTGCAATTCTGTACATGTACTACCGATTTATTCGAAACAGATAAAGTTCAAATTTACAAAAACAGTAATTCTGGTCTTGAATCTGTGGACAAGGTGAGTGCATAGCAACAACAAGCTAATAACTTTATTATAAACTCTTCTAAAGAGTCAATATCAATATTTCAACTTTGTTGTCTTTGTAAGTCAAAATTCTGTTTAGAAATAATTATCAATTATCTCTGTTTAGTCTAGTTGTCAAGTGCTTAGACATTTATTGTGCTGACAGTTAAGTAGATAAGTTTTTGCCATCGGACGTGCAGGGTTGATATTTAGCTATGGATGCTGTATGATCACCTTCACCCGCGCACCCCTAAGATATGCTCTACTGTAGATGATAACCGTTTGTTTTTAGAGTCTAGTTTAAAAGATTCATAGTGGAAAGACATGTAGTCTGCGATTTATTTTTGGCCCAAGTTTTCCAAGGGTAAGTTTTGTGTGTTAGGTTATTATTTATAGAAATTGCAAGCGAAAATATTGAATGTTATCATGGGGTCGTAAGCTATTTGTCGTTTTATAACATGTCTAGTTAGATTGTAAAAATCTCTAAGGCCCGGTCTTATAAAACTGTTTAATCAACACTTAAAATTTAGTTAGTTACTAAACTAATTTAACTGAAGATATGGGTATTATAAAAGTTTAGTGACAAGTAAATCGACCTATTATACTAACTGCGGAATTTCATGCTATTAGATTTAAATCAGTTGTTAAAGACACATCAAACTGTAATTTTTTGGTTATGTTTATTTTAAAACAACTTGAAATAGGGAACTATTTACTTCTTAAATATTTTTTTAAGAAATGTCTGTGTCGAGTGGCTCATCTATAGAGTCTGTATCATCAGTGTCCTGGGATTCATCAACAGATAATGATGATGAATTTATATTTGCACGAGGTAGGCTAACAAGACTGTTCCGAAACAGGACAAATCCATAGGAAATATATGATGACAATGAGTTTAAAAAAAGATTTCGATTGTCAAAACTTCGGTCAAAACAATGTGAGAAAGATTGAAGAAAATATAAGACCACTAACATTAAGATATATGTCAATTTCCGCAATGAATCAGCTACTAATAAACCTTTCGATTTTACGCAACCTGGTCGTTCCATATTGTTATAGGGGACCAATTTAATGTTACAAAAGCCACAGTGGGTAGAATAATCCATCGTATTACGCATCATATTGTGTTCTTAAGAAATAGTTATATAGAAATGCCTGATACTCCCCCAAAAAAGAATAAAATTTGTAACGATTTTTTTTCATGTAAGTGGTTTTCCAAATGTAATTGGTGCCATAGATTGAACCCACGTTAAAATCCAATCACTTACTGTCAAATTAGTCAGCTGATTTACGTTTATAACGAATGTGAATATAGAAACTTTTCACAAAACCACAAACACACTACTAAAATTTAATTCTCCCGTTAGTTATTTGATAGTGAGATTAGTTTTATAATATCCATTTCTTTTTTTATGGTCCATTTAATTTACTTGTATAGTAACTAACTGAGGATTAATTTATTGTTTATAAGACCGGCCCTAATTAACGAAGTTTTGACAACCTGTCCTCGTTGTATAAAATAACGAAGTAAAATTGCCAGTCATACAGTAAACGATTGAAAAAATGGGAAGGTTTTTTTGTCTCCTGAAAATTAGGCTTTTTGGACATGTTTGGTTTTTAAGATCAAAACCCTCATTTATATCTTCTCGTATTATAGTCACTTCTGCCATAACTGCAACGACTGTTTGTGTACTATTATACTAAAATTTCTCAGGTGAATCTAAATATACGTGTCCTTGAGATATAAATAATTCATCTTTAAAGTTTAAATATATCTTTTATCGTGTTCCTTTTAGAACACAGTTATCACACACAAATACTTTGAACTGTGTATTTTAGTTGCCAATGGGGGAGTTCATGATTTTTTTATTTTTATATTATGTTATAGTATTTTTAAATTTAGAAATTCCCGATTTTTTTTTTCTTGAAAATTCGGCTTCATACCCGAGATAAATAGCGGCGAATATTTTACTATGACTGTTCCCGCAATTGTGACGTCACCGACCTCATTTCCGGTGCCAGTGATATCATCGACGTACAGAGCACGCATTAATAAAGACAAGTATATGCCCGTATGTCTTAACTTACTTGTACTGTCATACGTTATCAGAGGTTATGTTCTTGTGTTTATATGTTGTTACATTATTATTCTTTCTTGCAGTATTGTTATTATAGTTTTCTAATGCCCGGTTGCAGAAACGTTTATCAATTCCTTTTTCAGTTAACGGACCATCAAAATGAACAAATACGAATCAGTTTCCTCGTTCTTTTGACATTTATTAAGACAACAGCGCCATCTGCACAAAAGGAAGTAGCACCTTTGAATCCCGTGACGTCATTGGCGGACGATTTAAATGTATGCTACACTTTTACGTAATTAAAAAAAAAGTGTTACAATAAAATTATATTTTTTTATATTTAATAATACACTAATACGATTAGAAACAGTTATAAATAAATCTTATCTACAAATTTAATATAAGTGAACTCCCCCATTATAAAACTTATTTATTAAGGGAGGGATTACTTTTCTTTCATTTTTCTATCAGGTTAAAAATTATGGGGCGTGTATCTGCTTGAAAAAAAATATGTAATTGGAAAATGTGGAATGGGGATGACTAATATCCTCAAATATAGCGAAACAATAGTCCAAAGTTATGTTTACTTTTAGATTTCGCAAAAAAACATGAGTCTATATGAGAAAAGATAATAATTTTGAACTTAGAAACAATACGTAGTTAGGAAAAAGTGCCATAATAGTCTGATAGTAAAAATTGAACTTTGTATTGTTTTTTGTATAGTTTTGTACCCGTACTTTAGTTTACGACTGTATGACTGTACATAATACGTAGGTACACACCTACTTACGTATGAATACTTGATAATAGAACCATTATTTGCAAAATGCAAATATCAAGAAATGTTTACGTAGAAATGTAGATAATGATGAAATATATGGCAGGTATTTTTCGAAATTATTGAAACATGCCTTATGAGTTTTTGTGAAATTTATTGCAAATTAACAAAAATGGAAAACAAATAAAATATGTCATACAAGTATTGTTTTGACACCGTGATTATTGCATCATTTATAATGTTCGCTCTAAAAATAACCTGTTCAGGTATTTGTACTTTGTATAGAATATATTACAGGTTAGATATGCAAATTAACTTGTTGACAAAATATTGCTATACGTATATGTATAGTATAAACAATATTTTCAATATAGACCAGGTATTATATAAGATCATATTTTTTATGACAAACAGGTGTATCTAACTGTTTTTTGACTATATATATATATATATATATATATATATATCGTTGGTTTGGAAGAAGACTGTCATAACTAAAAGTTAATAGATTTCCAGGAGAGGCATTTCAAAATTTGCAAAATGTTAAAACATTCATATCCCCACTGGTATAAATAATAGGAACAAGCGGCTCTATGTAGGATTGATAAGCATTTTAAACTATATTTGAAACTAATAATTTTGAACTTATTTACACTTGCAACCCCCATTTACAGGCCTTATTTACATATGTAACAGTCTTGCCCAAAAAAGAAATTTATTCTTTAATATCAATTTATGGAACAAAATCTGGTTTTTAGGGTATTTTGGGTACTGACACAAAAAATTTGAAAAAACAAAATTAAAAATTCATTCTGCACAAAATAAAAACTAAAATTTTTTATAAAAATCTAAATAATAGCGAGGAACAACTTTTTTTTCATTTAAGGAAATTATCCCTTTCTTCTTGGCCTCTGCAATACCTACTTTGTTCTTATACGCTCTTTTCAGTGACAGGGAATTATATTCTGTTTTCTGGCGTCTCAAAATATGACTGTATTCACCAAAACTCTGAATACAAACTGAGGCTCTTTTTAAAATATGACACTATTCCATATAAAGAGCGACACTTCTACGATAACAGTCAAGGCACAACTTGATGACTATGTGACGGTCTTATACAGAATGGCAGTATAAAATTGCGGGAAAGACAGACTATTACAAATGACATCTAGCGATTTCTTTACGAGTTCAACTTGTGCCTGTCTTCCACATAAATATATTGACAATGAGTAGTAGTTTGACATTAAAATCTCAAATATGACGATTTTTGAGTTGTGACGGTCTTCTTCCAAACCGACGATATAAATAAAGAAAACAATAAATTTTTAATAAGCTCATCAATAATGATATGTTATTTCTAAGGAATGAAATGGGCTTAAGGATCATGGAGAATTTATTAAATAAACGACGAAAGAAATTATGAAAAATTCAATGACTCTGCAGGGATTTGAACCCCGGACCTTCTCGTATCTAGCGAGAGCCACGGAGTCCGTTCCAAGCGGAGGCATTGATTCTTCCACAATGGGCCCATAAACCATAACAAAAAATAATAAAATGTACACTTTATTCTTAAAGTACTACTCAATAAATAAGGATTAAGATAAAAAAAACATTTTTTTAATAATTACTTTCCGAGATATTTGAATTTATTTCCAGGGATACAGATGACGTCACAATATTGGTATCTTTCTCGCGCAGCCTATTACAGAAACTGGTGTGAGAAAGATAGCTCTATAAGTTACTTTAAAAATCAAATGCAGCTATACAAAAAACAATTATGACTTTTTGATACCACGAATTGCTTCAAAACTAAACGAACTTTCATTTAAAAATATTTTAAAAAATTGGTTTATGGGCCTATTTCTTTTTACAAATGTCGTAGGTGAGTATACCATCCTAAACGGTATGGATTAATACTCAGCGCGAAACAATGCGCTTAATATGTTGTGTGAACAGCCGTCACAGAAACGTTGAAATTAATTAATTGTGACCCTACCTGAAGTTTTTAAGGAATAATCTCAATGTTGTGAGTGAATGGTGTAAGTGTAATAAACTATTCCTTAACGTCAGCAAGTGTAACGTAATGACTTATACAAGGAAACAGTCTCCAATGACATTTGATTATGCACTGGATGATATCGTTTTAAATAGACCGAATTTGCTATCTGATTTGGGTGTTATTTTTGGCGGAAAACTTTTATTTATTAGTCATATTGAAGTTAAAGTTGCCACAGCAATTAAATGCCTTGGTTTTATAATCAGAAACTGTCAAATGTTTAATAATCTGCAAACTTTAAAACTACTTTTCATCTCCCTTGTCAGACCACACTTGGAGTATTGTTCGGTTATCTGGAACCCAATCGCTAACAATATGTATTTATTAAGGCAGCCACATTTATTTTAGAGGGTAGTTATCCAATTAGAGGTACGCCACAATCAATACTTCTTGAATCATTTAACCTGCAATTTCTCTATCAAAGAAGAAACATGAATGCAGCCATTTACTTATTGAAAGTTGTGAACAACAAAATTGACTGCATATCTATTATGAACAGAATTTATTTTCAAGTTCCTAGGCAGTGTTCCCGATTTATTAATAAATTTTATTTGCCACTCTCTAGATCTAACACCTTGGCTAAATCTCCAATTTATCATATGATTAAGTCATATCATCAAGTTCAAAACCAAGTTGATTTGTTCAACTGCACTATTCGTGAACTTAAACAATGCATATATTACTTCTAATATGTTAAGCTTTTTCCTACCCTCTAATTGGGCACAAGCCTGTCGGGAGAATTTATTAAATAAACGACGAAGGAAATTATGAAAAATTCAACGACTCTGCAGGGATTTGAATTTTTCATAATTTCTTTCGTCGTTTATTTAATAAACTCTCCATGATCATTCCTTTAAAACTTCAGGTAGGGTCACAATTAATTAATTTCGATATATTATTTCCTATTTTCTTTTACCACAAAAGTGATGCTTTCTCCATGACAGTTGAGAGTCTGTGAGATGATGCCTGATAAATAACATCAACAGTCATATCGTCAATACCGAACTTTGCTGAAAGAAGCAGATTGGCACATCCAGAAGTACCGTAATCAGTTGAGATGATATATTTATTTGTTTATTTATTTATTTATGAAATAAAGATAAGTAAAAATCTTAGAGAGAATAAAATATATTTACAATAAGATAAACGAAGTGCCTCCACAACCTGCGGTGGTTCACAAAAAAATGATCAGCGAGAGCCGACATACCGGCTACGGTGATGATACATTCTAAATGGCAGCTGGCAGTCAATTGACAGTTCTTATACTTGGCCCGAGTTTTCCAAACGTGATTTTTGTGTTTAAGTAAGGTTATTGATGTTATTTTTAGAGAAACATACAAGCTAAGTTCTGATCCCCACTTCAGTTGTGACATCTTATTTGTTACGACAGAAATGGTATATTTCTTTAAATACAACAATAATCTAACCTAACAAAACTTGTCCCAAGTTTTCCAAGCGTGACTTTTGTGTTATTTTTGGAGAAATATACAATCTAAGTAAGCTAACGGTAACTGCCGCCTGTCGCCAAAATGGCAATCGACGCGGTTGCGGAGACACTGCCTCTAAGACAAAAGGTCTGTTGTTTGTCTTACTCTAGACATGTAGGAGTACTCTAATATTTTCTCTTGTTTGCTTAGATCAGATTTGAGCAATTACTCTGAGCGATTACAAACGAACGTAATTTTTTGTGAACTACAAGGAACTTGTCAAAACTTTAGAGCTATCATAAAGAAACACATGTTTGGTAAACATGGATCTTGTAATAGAGAACGAACTAATAGATGATGACGATGATTTGCATATGTCGTCGGACAGTAGCAATATAAAGCTGAAATTGTTCACAAATATTTTAAATTATTTATTAGCAGATAATTTAAATATAACAAGAAATTGTGGTCCTGTGGCCGAGTGCCTGAGTGGCTGGTCGCGAACCTGGGGAACCGGGTTCGATCCCGACCGACGCCAAATATTTCGAATTTTAAATCGCACAAATGTGACCCCTGTGGTGCTTCTCCACGCCAGCAATGAGTGTCCGTCAGGTGACGCCTGGTAAACACCCGCACGGTAAAATATATCGTCATTATTACCGATGTCTACACGTGTTGTAGATACTGGCACACCCAGTAATGGGTAATATGCCGTGATGATATATTTATTTATATTTACAAGAAATTGTAAAAAAAATTATAAGTAAAAATATTTTATTCATTAATAAAATTGAGAATATTATCCACAATACTTGGTTGCTCTTGCTTACTCCTCCTTTCTACATGGAGCAAAAAAATCATGATCTAAGTAAAGATAAGCAATTGAAACCGAACAAAATTCAAGTAATGATCTGTGACAAACGGACGCGGATTTCATCACGGAGTAGAAAGAGTAAGACAAACGAACAGACCTAAAGTGTCATTACTGAAATTTGTATATAGGTAGGTTCTACTAGATTTGACACACTCAGCACTGGGTAAAAATACGTCATGATATATGTACATATTTATTTATTTCAAAATTTATGTTTACACACATATTATAAATAAATAATGCAACATGGTTTATTTTTGATAACCTTCGTATTTTTAATGAGAGATTTTGAAAAGTTCACTTTTGGTATGAATTTTTTCATTTTATTTTTAATATCGATTTAGTTGTTTAAAATTCTGAAAATCGATATATTTATGCAATTTTGTGCATAGAACCGAAATATGTCACTCTACTCATTTTGGAGTAGTAGCTCCCAATTTTAGGCAAAAATTTCAAAAAATTCCAAAATTCCAATTAATATATTTTTAGATATTCCTTACTGCACATTCCAAATATTGAAACTCCCTATCTGTATCTTTTTTCGTTCTCACAATAATTGTGTTCAAAATTTTACTAAAGAGTACTCTATTTTGGGCAATGGCCCTAAAATGGCTCGATGTACAGACAAAAATTACATAGGTATTTCAATTTTCATATTTTTTTAACAAATGGTTCAATTTGTATAAATAATAGTATGAAAATCTCAAAAAAGGCTAAAATCGAGAAAAATTCTAAGGGGTGCACCTTAGAATTTTTGCTATTTTTAAGCATTTTGAAGGATTTTTTTTTATTTGTAGAAATTGTATTTGTTGTTGAAAAATTCTGAAATTTGGCATACTTATGTAATTTTGTCCGTAGAATGGAGTGGCGATGTTGTCATGTTTATATTCCTACCCATTTTTGGGATATACCCAAAAATGAGTCTTTTGTAGGTACACATTTAATTAAAAATATCTCGGGAACGAATAAGGTTATGGACATCCGGTTTAAAAATTTAGAATTAACAGTATTTAAAAAGATTGGATTTTTGTCAATTTTGAACTTTGAGGATTGATGGATAAATTTTCCAATACCTTTTTTTGATTTTATTGATAAAACTACATAAAATATGTATGTAATTTATTGGATTTTTTGTTAAGAAATTAATGAAAATTGAGAGAATTTTTTTTAAATGTAAAATATAAATTCTCAAATAATAAATGGAATTTTGCCCTTTTCTTTTTGTTTCGTGAAAAAATAATTACATTTTTTTATTATATTCAATTTTAATGGTATGGTAATATTGAATGTTATCAATTTAATATAAATCACATTATCAGTGCGATCAATAAAAACTATAAATGTCACACTAGTTTTTCTTTCTGTTTTTGTTTACTAATGCTATAATACTACTAGTAACTTTCAAATAGGCATGTAAAAACTTGCATGATAAAGTTTGATAGATTAAGTATACTGGGGCCTCTTGAAGAATGGTTAAGTGAAGTACAAAAACAAGCTAGAAAAAAGTGGGTGTATATTGTATAACGGAAAATACCTCTCTCTGATAGGTGGAAATTATTTTTTTTATGTCAAAAGATAAAAAATAATATATGAGAAAATAATGGAGCTTGATAACTTACGTAAGTAAAAAGACGTACTAAACAAAATCATAAAAAATGGAGCATGTTATTAATTTTTTATTTATTTTTTTCGGGCTGAATTATTTATGCGTATAAATATTAATATTATGATTCATTATTGTATAAAATGATAAATATAGTTGAATTCTTCCAAAACGACGGTGTTAATGAGTTATGCAATGCAACCAAAAATATATATTTTTAATATACCTACTGCATTTTTTGTTAAAGTAGTCCTTTTTAGAATTTAAATGTGAAATGACGTAGATTTTCCCGATGACAGTTTGTAGTGACGACAGCGCTAACTACTGTTGAAATGTAGAAACATATGAGAGTTGTTTGTTAGGTAGACGATGTGAGGAGGGTTGTGTTTACAAACAATAAATGTCTGCTTAATTTTTTATTTTATTTTATTGAAGTTTATTACCCATTGCTGTGTATGCCTAGTATTCTTTATACGCAGATATCGGTAATGGTGATGACATATTCGTGCCGTGTGGGCGTTTACCAGACGTTACCTCACGGGCTGTCATTGCTGTTGTAGAGAGTGCATCACAGCAGTCACTTTTGTGCCTATTAAAATTCGAAATAATTTTGGCGTCAGTTGGGATCGAACCTTGGTTTCCAGATTCGCGACCAGACACTCAGGCATACGTCATGAGACCCCATAAATAAAAAATTCATATTCATCAAAATGTATTTAAAATTTTGATGATATATTTAGTTTTACAATACTGCTTCGCTCTACTATAAATTTGTAATGCAAGCAAAATTTTCCGCTATTAGTCGTATAGCGCAATCTAATTCATAATTCATTAATGATTAAACAAATTCAATTGTTTTTTTTTTAATTGCATTTTCGTAACAATTGCTTAATGAATACAGCCTATGTCGTCGGCACTTTGCAATTATAAATAACACTCGCTTGTTTTTCTATGTAGGGTGACGTCGAACGGGTGTTGCTGGCTTCAGCCAATCAGAGAGCTGAATGTAATGCACTGTTGTTTGCTATTATTCTGCATGATCTGCAAATAATTATTGGTCTTTGTGTAATTGCCAACAGATCCGTATTATTTTTTATTTGTACTTTGGACTTTTATTTGTTACGCTTGTTTGTAAATTATTTCTAGGAAATAATTATGGTAATTGGTCACCTTCCTTTATTTTATTAATAATTTTACCAAAATAGCCGCAAATTATTATATTTTAAAATTAGCATGAGTTTTTTTTTTTCAAAAGTCAAAGGGTGAGTGTTTTAAGCTGCAGTCACTTTTGTCACTCCCACCTATGAGATCTATTGTAACCAGGGATGGTAACCGAAACCATTAACCGAAAAATACCGCCAAAAAAATTAGAACCGAAACCGAAACCTGTACCGAAATTCGAAACAGGTACAAAACCAGAACCGAAAGCAAAACCCTTTTTTATTTATCGGTTAACCGCATTATATGTAGCTCTCTTGTTAGTTGTTAAATATTGTAAACTTTTATTATTAAAATACTTATGTATAAAAAAGTATAAACATAAATTTATTTTCTATTTGTTTTTTTCTTCTTGTCGAAAAGTATTTCAATTTTCAACGTAGTACCATTTAATAAGTAATATTACTTATTAAATGGTAGTACCTCAATCGGGTGGCGCTCGAAATCCGTTACATGTTACATTTACATAGGCATTTAACATGGGAAATTAGAATATTTTGATATTTGCTTCCCATTAAAACTGATTGTTATAAAACTTTGTACACGTGTTTGTGGACACTTTTTTGCATCATCATAATAATTAATTGTCCAAAATTAATAATATTCTCGTAAATTACTTTTGCAAAACCGAAACCCTTTTAGTAAAACCGGTTTACCAAAACCGATTCCTGTATAAAAACCGAAACCCAAATCAAAACCGAATTTTTATTTTCACGATGACCGAAACCGTAACCCAAACCGATATTTTTATGGTTACCATCCCTGATTGTAACATGACCCAACTCAATTTTTTGGAAGCAGTTCTAAATTTTCATGAAACCAATTATTGCTGATCAACGAGTCAGTTTCCCTATCATGCTTGCTGTCAGGTGCCTTTTACCTAGATGATTGAACACTTAATGCCTTTAAAGCTTGTTGGATGTCTGACATTATGTTTATTGTTGCTCTCTAGAGACCTTTATTTAGGTTTATTAGCACAGAGATTTATGGCGTTGAACTCTGCTTAAAATATAGTAGAATTGGTGCTGGATTCCTTTATGTATTAAACTGGATCAAATACACCCACTCCAGTTTTCCTGGTACTAGTTTTGAACCATCCGTAAACCAGGACAGACAGTCTCTTTGGAAGAGGGATCCTGTTTGAAGGCGATTTTATCTTAATTTCAAAGTATCCTACAAGATCTCCAAGTTTGAAGTGTATTGCCCTACAGCGTGTTATTGCGTGGAGCATAGCCTCTTTTTTTACTTAAAGGTGCAGAGATGCCATATGAATAATATCATATGGGGATGTGATAAGGTGAGTGCACAGCAATAACAAGTAAATAACTTTATTATGAATTCTTGTAAATTATAGTTTCAGTATCAATATTTCAACTTTGTTATCTTTGTGAGTCAAAATTCTGTTTAAAAATAATTATCAATTTTCTCTGTTTAGTCTAGATGTCAACCGCTTAGGCCGGGGCCACAACGGCGCACCAACTCCTAGCACCGACTCTCGCACTGACCCTAACATCGACTGTAGCACTAGAAGCATCGCACCTATCCTCGCACTACTGATGTCCTCAACGATGCGTCGTACCCTAGCATCTGCCCAGTCATTCAATAATTAAAAATGTTTTCGTCATCATCGTCAGATGAAGATATAATAATTAATTCAAATTTGCAATATTTTCTAAGAAATAGAAAATCAGGAATTCATCCTTTAATTAAAAAAAGAAAAATTTACGGGGAATTTAGCCATTTATAAGATTTGAGAAATAATACAAAAAAAAGAGTTGTGGTGACTTTTGTGTGCTTTATTCCACATAGCTTCCCTTTAAACACGGATGATATGATTTTATTTTTATCCATGGTGCGATGCCGCGAGCCTAGAAAATACTGAGCGGTATTACCTAGGGTCGGTGTGCAGGTTGGTATTAGGGTCGGTGAGAGGTGCAAGGCTCTGTTATGACCAGTCTCACTAAAATAAACGTAATCATTTTTTTGTGTTGGTGCGGTGCGACGGTCTGTGCGAGGGTCGGTGCGGTCTTGACAAATAACTATATAAGTTATTGCCAGTTTTACGTGCAGGGTTGATATTTAGCTATGGTTGCTGCATGCTAACCTTTCACTCCCGCACCCCTCAGATATGCCCTACTGAAGATGATAGCCGTTAGTCTTTGATTAAGATTCATTCTGGAAAGCCATAGATTCTAGTGATGAGGCTCATGAGAGTTTTAATTTTTGGTTTGCGTTCTGCGTGACGCGAGTATTTTGGCCGAAGGATGTATCGGCATCTTTTAGGATTTAGTATTGTTTAGTAATCGTTAATAATAAGTGTAGTATTAATTGTAATTGTATGTAAATAAAATTAGTTTAAAAATATCAAAGTGTGTCGTTATCCAAAAATATGTTCATCAATCATCCCTTTAGGTGTTAAGTGAAAGTGTATGTGTTCCTCCTCAATAAAGTGGTAATCAAACCACTAGCCAGATAAAGTCATCGTTGGTAAGGATAAATAAGAAGTTCTTGTCTTAGAGGATCCCCCCCTCCTGTGTTACAGGAAAGTCAATAATTATCCGAAAAGCAGTTGGATTTTTGTTTCTGTTGGCGTTGGTGATCAACCGGACGAAGGCGAATGGGCTATGAAAAAATTACAAAATAGTGCAGGCTCACAATCGCTTTTTGGGATGTGAAAATTGTATGAACCTAATATATTTTTGGTATCGGTCCCAGAGTGAGGAAACTCTAAATAAAGAAACCAGAATTTTTTGAATAAACGAATTGCATCTAACTGAATTAGTTTTTGTCCAACATTAAATTCCAACCTTTCCGTCATCTCAGTGAATGGTTAATGGAGTCTCTAAAAAGTTAGGAATGTTATATTAAGTGTCGATGGGAGCCAACAGGGAGTTAAAATTAATAATGGAAATTACTAAAATAAATCACACCACAGCCCTTGTAGGGCCAAGTCCTCAAGTACCATAGGCCCGTAGGTACTCGTTTCGAAATCGATAATACTAGAGCAGTTCGTGTACTTAACCCGTGCGACTGCCACTGGTTGCTATGCAACCCGTGAGGCATCGGAAATACTCCTTCTACAGCTAGCACCATCTATGTTTAACATGGACGACTGGTCAGATCGTCGCATGCGAGTGCGATTAATGCGTGATGTGGTGGCATTTTAACAACTCCGCACATAAGCGAACCAAGGAACCTCAGATCGATCAGAGCATGTAGAGACATGGCGCCTTAATGCGCACAGCCACTATACCGGCAGAGGTTACTAAAATTAAGTTAAAAATTAATGGCAACTTTTATGAACATTTATATTTTAAGCAAACTATTATTTACTAGTGTTTTTTGTCACCTGAATAGGAAGATTTCTTTATTAAGAAACAACCGTCTTTGGTGCCATAATGACGTCATAAAATAGACAATATTGGAAATTATTTAAATTTTAAGATTTCTTATTTTTCCGTTAATATTAATAGTAAAAAACATAATGGGGTATTCCACTCAATTTTTTATTATTATTTTAAATAAAACTTCATTCAGTTTTGAAGCAATTCATAGTATTAAAAAATCTTAATTGTTCCTAGTTTAACAGTATTTTATTTTCGAGAAATCAGTGTAACGTCACATTCCCCCTATACTTGTCTTTCTCACACACACTGCTCTGAGTACGCTGCGAGAGAAAGATAACAATTGTATGACGTCAATTTTCCCTTTTATCAAATGTGAAATATCTCGTAAAGTAATTATTTAAAAAATGTTTTCATAGTTTTATCTATTATTTATTGAGCCATACATTATGTTAAATTGATTTTTTTTCAATTTTTTTGTTATGGTGGAATACTCCATTGGGTTAAATATTTTATTGGGTTTAGTGCTTATATCAGTTCGGTCCTGATTATTTATACTACTATATAAGTAGATGTGTTAAACAGGAATTATTTTTTCATTAAAATAGATTGTTTACTGTACAAATATAGTAACAGAAAATGTTCCTATTATAATTATTGATACTATTTTTGTACGACAAAAATTATTTTAGAACCATGTGATTGAATCATATGACGATTTATTTTCGTATTACTGATGTAAAACAGATCATAGTTCTAGAACAAATTCATGTACTTTTGCACGTATTTTTATAGTTACACGTAATCTACAAACATCTTGACGGCTTTCTTTATTGCGTTTCATTATCTACGTCGTACTATTCACTTATTTTTGCTACGTTTTATTCAACACGTAAGAATGTAAAGTATGTCACCTCTTACTTACAAATAGAAATATTAATTAATTGTGATTCTTACAACTAGATTTTGTGTCTGATCGAAATCAATATGTATTTATAATTTTTTTGTCACTTTCAGATGTTTAATATAAAAAAATAGTTTTTTTGAAATTTTATTTGTTCTGTAAAACATTAGCGCTTTATATGTAAAGATTTAGGCTTCATTCACAATGAAAAAATTAGCAGATTGACTTCTACTGAAGCGTAACCGTTAATCATTGACAAATGCAAATGCAGTATTGCGTTCGCAACAATCTACGTAAACGTTATACGTTATACGTAGCCAATAGTTTGCTCCAAACTTTTCACGTTTACACTGTTTACAGGTTTACATTAAGTGCGCATTGACGTTTAACCTAGTGTACAGGATGGAACAAATCTGAGTTCCTTATATAAAAAACTTTCTTATTAGCACACTACAGAAAAATGATGTAGGTTTTTATGGGCCAACTTTTTGAGACAACTTTAATGGGCACCACAGGAATTTTATATTGTCTATTGTTTTTGAGCTACAGCTAAAACTTCTTTTTCCGCTTATTTTGAAAATACCTCATACATCGCTTATAATGAGAGATACAGAAAGAAATGTTTGGATAATTTTTATACTGATTTTTTACGTTGAATAACTCGGTGTAATTACATTTTTTTAAAACTTTATAATTTTCGAGATATATCAGAAACATAATATTTTTTAAATGGGAACATAGATTGAAAATAGTCTCATCTTTTTACTTTTCAAATATTTTAAATTTTTTTGGGGTGAAAAAAATTAAAATTAACAATAATTTTAGTGGATAATTTAAGTTTGTGAGACAATTCATGTGTCAGTACACGAATGAAAAGTGTTTAAAACGAAAATTTAATTCAATTTTTCTATCTTTTGTATTGTTGATATAACATAAGAAAAAGAATAAATAGAAAATATTTACGTATAAAAAGGTGCAAAATAAAATAATTAATAAGCACTTTGAAATACTTTTGTGTGTGTACTTATATTATAACATTTTTAATGATTTTATCGAACCTAAAAAAATTCATTAATGTGACCTGATTGCTAAAGAATTTCATAAATAGTGAACGATTAATTTTTATAATTTCATTTTTTGTAAATTTCTTTGCTTTTCAAAATATTACAAATTATAAAAGGTATTTTTAATTAATTTCGTAATAAAATAATTTTGCATGTTTTTTGCAATAATAAGAGACCTTGTGTACATGGCCACGAAGAAAACTCCACTAATTATAAATATAATAATCTCATCAATATAAAAAATATATTATTATTCTCACTTAGATGTATCTTATGCAGTATAATTAAATTTGTCCGAAGAATAATTTTTCTTCGCCTTTAATAAATAAATTATAGAATATCTACAGTTACTATAATTAAAAATATACTTAGAAGGCCAAGGCCTTAAGTACCGTAACTATTTCTTGACCGAGTTGCACTAATAGGGTGCAGACTCAACTCTCGAATATTCAAACCCAGAATATTTAAAAGCAGAATATGCTTACACAGAATCATTCAAATCACGAATATTCAAAAACAGAATCGCGGAAGCGTATCGACAGCTAACCTGAATCAACCACCGTAAACATAACTTAAAAAGTCCTCCTCCTGGCCATTAGGCCACGCCCACGTATTCGGTTTTTGAATGATTCTGGCGAAGCGCTTTTTGTTGTTGAATTTTCGAAATATGAATGATTCTGTGCATGCATATTCTGACTGAATATTCTGGTTTTGAATATTCGGGCATTGAAGACTTTCTCGCACTAATGCAGATTAGTTCGCGGCCTAATATAGAGAGGGCAGCACTAACCACATAATTATTTTTTGCACACGTATTTTTTAAAAAAAAGTTGGTTTAAATTGTTTTAGAACAATAATAAAATGTTGAAAAATGTAACTAATTTTATTTTTTAAACATTATTTTCTTCTTCATTTTCATAATTTTCATCGGGTTAATTCAAAATCTATAGTCATAAAATAATGTTTGTTATTCTTAAGTTACGAACTTAGTACCTTTGACGTCATTCATCAAATTTTTATTTATTTATATTAAACAACATTCCATTCAATATAAACAATTCCTTCAACAATAAAGAAACTTAAAACAATTGAAAATCTGTGCAATTGTCGTCTTCCATGACGTCAATGCTTGGAGGCTCGACTTGTGACCTTGAATTGCGTCGTTCTGATTGGCTGGCTCGGGAATTGTCAGTACAGATCACTAGATGTAATATACCGATGATTAGCCAAGGTCGAATGTATCGGGAATTAATTTCATACATTGAGAGAGGAAAAACTTGTTTCTTGACATTTCATTTCACACTAATAAAAAAGAGATAATTATTTGTGGAAAATTCTTTATATCAAGATAATGAAGTATTGTCTGGTTTTTATTGTAGTATATAGTAATTACTTACATAAGTTTTTTTTTTTATTAATTTGCTATAAGTGCTATACTCATAATTATAAGCGTTTTAAGATAAACAATTTTTAAATAATATTAATATCACTTGTCTAGTTATTAGAGTTTTGTCCCTTATTCTCAATTACTCGTAACTTACGAAAACACCAACTTTGTTAAAAAACTGTCTAGAATTAGAGAAATTTTCAAAATAAACAAAATTATGTTTGTCACAGTACAAAAGTATATTATCATACATTATATTTATGAACAAAATAATATCTTCGATTTTGGTTATTAATTCCCACGAATTTCTCCTAGGGAATTTTCCAGCGAATTTTAAGTGTAAATAAAAATTGTATATGTAGGTATATTTAGTTATATTTTTTAGTGAAATTGTGGTTTTATTTAACATTGTTTTCAGGTCTACTGGGCATTTGTTACAATTCTGTAAAATATGTTTCGTCATTTTTGTAATATTTTTCACATTGTAGATTAAACTACAATGTTTGCACGTGTAAATTATTTTAGAGTTTTTTTCAGACGTTGTAAATTGATTTAAAATTAAATTAAATTCTTTTTCTTTCCACCCAAAAAAAAATCCGGAAAATACGTAACAAAATTTCTTCCCGCAAATCGTAACTGAAGGAATTCCCGACGGGAATTTTTTGGCGGCACATCACTAAGTATGAGTATGGTGCTATGAATAACATAAAGGAAAAGCCATGTTTGTAGAAGTTTTATAAAAGCTTATGAAAACTCATGTACTCATGGGGTCCCGTGGATGAGTGCCTGAGTGTCTGGTTGCGAACCCGGGGGAACCGGGTTCGATCCCGACAGACGCCAAATATTTCCAATTTTAAATGGCACAAAAGTGACTCCTGTGGTGCACTCTCCACACCAGCTAGTGACGCCTGGTAAGCGCCCACACGGTAAAATATATCGTCATCATTACCGATGTCTACATGTGTTATAGATACTGGCACATCCAGAAATTGGTAATATGCCGTGATGATATATTTATTTATTTTATTTATTTATGTACTCGCGCGCTTACGATATTTTTTATTTGGTTTCATTTTTACAATACGCAATGTAAATATGTGTCCTGAAATCTGAAGTATTTCGCACTATAGAATGCAAGTAATGGAGAACATATTTTTTTATTGAATGATACAAATGTTGCACATTTAGTTTTACGTATACTATATGATATAATAATATTAAAACATGAAAAGCAAAAAATAAATATTTAAGTCAATTAATTTGATAGTCGAATGCCTATCCTTGTCGTATCCCTTAAATTGACAATATCGTATCGCACTGAAATGTCGATTGAGAATAGGTTTTTGTTTAAGCGGTCCAAATGGGCATAAATCAAAAACTTCCGATGAAAAAGTACCAGAACATTCAGATTTTTAAATCAAAAGCATTCATTTGAAAATAATTTTCATTATTTTTTCTGTAAGAATTTTCAAATAAACTATACAGTTTTTTCATAAATTTAATTAATTGACACGAATACCTCCATTTATACTGTTATTCAAAATTATTGGATTTTTTTTGAAAATATTGCATCATATTCAGTTGCACTATATAGATAAAAAAATTGCAATATTTATTGAGGGAAAAACTATTGCTTTTGTTTTGCGTCTTCATTGGCTATAAAGTAAAATTGGGTTATTTCAAGTATAACTAAATAATAAACTTTATCTTTCGCGTACAATTTTTCCAGGAAAATACGTAAACGATACACTTTGAAAGCAATTATATTTTCGCGTGTTATGTATGCGGTTTTATGAGCAGGTGTCGCCTTCTCAAAGACTATAAACTCTACTCCCAAATATCTATAACAACCTTATAGATATATCTTATGATTATGAGTTCTCTTGACTTTTGTACAAAACATAGAAAACAGCAAACATTTCATTTCTGAGTAAACAGTTTTGTCATGTAGTTGAATTCACCGAAGAAGATTACATGCCATCTTATGAATTCAGTATACGCAGGCTCTCAAGAGCTTCAAAGAAGGTTAAGTGGGCAACTATTTTACAAAATTAATGGAATGAACAGTAAAAAAAAATCGAGCAGTGATTTTTAAATAAAGGATCTAAATTTTTTATTTAAATATAAACATTTTTTATTGGCCCATTTCCTAGAGAGAATTTAATTTGCACACATACGTAGTTTCGACCACGATACAATATTTTCGTGACAAAATCTAATTACCTAATTATATGCCAACTTACTTACTTATTCCAATGATATTTTGCGTTCTATGGATAACAGATGTCAAGTTGACTCAATTTATACTGATCTTAGCAAGGCTTTAGAATATATCACAATATATTACTAACTAAATTAGCTAATGTCGGTGTAAATGGTAGTTTATTAAGTTGGTTTCGATCGTATTTGACTGGTAGAACTCAGTGTGTAGTTTCATGTGGATATAAATCTGACCCTGTTTTAGTATTTTCTGGAGTCCCTCAGAGTAGTCATTTAGGGCCTTTATTATTTAATATTTTTTTAAATGATATAAGCAGTTGCTTCAAATTTACTAAATTTCTGTTTTATGCCGACGATTTAAAAATATATCATCCCATAACTTCATCAGCTCGTTGCATTGAACTTCAATCAGATTTGAATAGATTTGTAAACTATGCTACTAATAACAAATTACTTATTAACATTAACAAATGCTTTCATATAAGTTTTGAAAGGAACAGGTCTGTTATACAATATTCGTACAATATATCACGTACGACATTAGCCAGAGTCAATGAAATTAAAGACTTAGGTGTAACTATAGATAGTAAATATTTACTGGACAAGCATATTGATAACACTGTCAAAAAATATTATAAAATGTTGGGATTTCTTATTAGAACTTGCCGAAACTTTAAAAACCCTCAAACATTTTTGACCCTTTATTTTAGTCTAGTCAGAAGTCAGCTAGAATTCGCAGTAGTTGTTTGGAATCCGCAATACTTCACGTATATAAACAGAATTGAAAGTATTCAAAATAAATTTTGCAGATATTTTTTCACAAAATTTCCTAATTATAACCTACCATCGCTGTATAATAGGCGTAAATTATTGGACATTATTTTTATGTATAGGTAAATTACTTAATAACATAATTGATTGCCCACTACTTCTTACACAACTTTCTTTTCGCGTGCAGTCGCACACGTCAAGATCAAATGAACTATTTGCAATTAACTTTTACAAAACTAATTCTGCAATCAATTCGGTTATGAATCGCTTGCCTGTGTAAAATAATAAGCTGTCAAATAATGTTCATCTTCCAGATATTTTTAACGCTCCTTTGAATTCATTCAAAAAAACAGATGCAGCTAATCTTTCGCAACATGTAATTTATAATTCATATTACTCTTGTTTTTCTAATTAATTTATGTACCTACTAATATTTTTCTAATTTATCCATAGGGAATTTAACATTTTTTTACAAAATTTTGAACCATGACGTTGGGGTCCACTCAATCTTTTTTATTATTTTAAATAAAACTTCATTCAGTTTTGAAGCAATTCATAGTATTAAAAAATCTTAATTGTTCCTAGTTTAACAGTATTATATTTTCGAGAAATCAGTGTAAGTTCACATCCCCCCTATACTTGTCTTTCTCACACACACTGCTCTGAGTACGCTACAAGAGAAAGATAACAATTGTATGACGTCAATTTCCCCTTTTAGCAAATGTGAAATATCTCGTGAAGTAATTATTTAAAAAATGTTTTCATTGTTTTAACTATTATTTATTGAGCCACATTTTATGTTAAATTGAAATTTTACTTATTTTTTTTTGTTATGGTGGAATACCCCCTCCATTTCTTATAGAAAGTTTGTAAAACAAAAATTATTGCCAGATTTATTATCTATTATATACGAGTAATATAGTACCAGATCTCAAAATATGTGAATCTAGGTATAATAGAAATTCATTTTCGAGGTCGCAAATAAAATTTGAATTACGACAACTTTCTCTTTAGGTACTTATTTCTTTTTTTTTGCTAAAAATAATGCGAGTTGTAAAAACAGTAAATACGTCGATTATATACCGGCCAACATTTATTTCATTGTTAAACTAATTTAAAAGAAACATTAGTGCATTGTTCTTTTCGTACTTGACTTTTTTATTTTGTATTGAAATTCGTTGACATATCAACAGATATAAAATATAATTAAATTTTTTGTGTAAATTAGGAGAAGTTGTTAATTATTTTCATCAATTATTTCAGCAGTGTTTTTCCTCTAAAATTATTCCACTACTTATGTCTATTTATATATAGATATTGCAAAAAATATATAAAAAAGAGATATCTCATCACCTTTTAATTATTTCGTGAAATCTTTAAATCGCTTTGATGCAACAGTTATTATAATACAAAACTAAATTTAATTTTTTTTTTTTTTCGAAATAGACTGACTTAAAAATTGTACCGTTTCAATAACAATTATTATATTAATTTTTCATCTGATTCGAATTATGCGCTAGAGTGAATATTTTATTCTACATACTTAAAATGACGAAATTCGTTACATAAGTGCATAGGTATTTAACATGGGAAAACAGCTTTTCCTTACGCCCTGCTAATTTTAGAAAAATATTTCAAATATAAGTTGTAAAATAAAAAATTAACATTTTATTTCCTATATAATGAATTTCAAGTAGTTACTCGGGGTATGTAATGGATTTCAATCACCATGCAGTATATTAAATAAAAATCATTCGTATTATAAATTTATTGACATAACATAATATTTGCATGTACATATGAGGTTGCGTGGCCAAGTGCGTATTGTGTCTGGTTGCCAATGTGGTGACCCGGGTTCGATCCCGGTCAGTGCAGGGATCCCAGTGGTGCACTCTCTACACCGGCTATGAGTGCCCGTGAGTTGACGCCTTACACGGTAAAAATATATCATCATCATTATCGATGTTTGCATGTACTGTAGATACTGGCACGGGTAATATGCCGTGATGATATATTTATTTATTTGCATGTACATAATAAGCATATTTAAAGTTGAATTATGTAGTAAAAAAAAGAACAATCTTCATAGAATCTAATCATGAGACTTTGTATAAATGTGGTAAGAGTGCCAAGAAGTTTTTTCAGTCTAAGAGCACTTAATCGTTTTATGCCGATACTTTGAATTTAAAAATATAAACTATAACTGGAATCGATTCTCAAATTTGAGCAACGAAGTGAAAAGACAACTTGTATTTGTGATAGTTTATAGTTTTATTTTTTTTCACAGTTTAAATTTTAATTTTATAATATCCAATTAAACTAAACTTTAAGATTAAATTTTTAGAAGTAGAAAAATTGTTACAAATTAACTTGAAAAATTTATGTTATAATAAACATTGATATACGGAATATAAACATTTGCATATGTGTTAAGTAATTAATTCTGTGATTTCGTTTATTTTTTGAGGTCACTAATTCTGCAAATATTATGAAAAAAACCATAAAATATTTAATATTTAGATCAAGTACTATTTTCATAAACAAATATATAAATAGAAGAACTAGACTTTATTTTTTTAAAAGAAATTTATAGTTTATCGTCATAGACACACCTTCGGTTTTCAATTAATTAAAAATTATTAGCAAAACGTTTACTCTTATAGATTAAAATATCAAGTGTAACAGACGACAATTTTAGATTTAGTAAATCCCTGATATTATTTTATCTTTAATCTTTAGCTGATCAATATTATCAAAGACATAAACAATATATAAAAAATTCTTTAACTTTCATCACATTACGTACAATTTAATCTTTGAACAAAACAGTTATTAAATACAAATTACAAATCCTATTGTTTTAGAATGATAGTCCAATATACAAACGTCAAAAGAGTAAAGTTTTCTGAAGTGAAATTAATATAAGTTTGGGAATCCCTGGTTTACACTATTATATTATACATAAAAGTATTTCTGAAACAGGAATTTTTTTTATTTGAAATTGTCACTAAAGTGTGCATAAAGTCAATAAAAGCTCAGAAATCGGCACTAAAGTAATCCATTATACGACGAATTCATGCAATTACAGTTTTGCCAACCTTATGATAATTGCTGTATATGTAAGATAATTTGGACAGGTGTACGATGAGAAATTATAAATTTATATGTAAAATGGAAAAACTTTATGTAATTTTTAGCTCTCCTGTACATTTACCAACAAAAACTTTTAAAGTGTGTATATTTTGTTTTTGGTTTCTTCACAGTTTTAAAAAGAAATTTCTAAATACAGTAGAATCTCGATTATCCGGGCTAGCCGGGACTGAGCCTTTGCCGGATAATTGAAAACACGGATAATCCAAACACCTCATTTTCCATTTTTTTAATAATTTATTTGGAGAAATACATGTCAGAGGAACAAAACAAACGTGATACATGTAACAAAAAATAAATGTTTTAATATATATACGTATGTATGAATGTACATTGTACAATATGTAATATGTACGATGTACGTTTATGTATATACATATTTTATGTGAATAAAATCATTTGAAAAAATCAGTTATTTTTTCTGTTTTTGGGCTTCATAAATTTTACTTCTTATAAATTCCTTCATTTTATAAGTTGAAGTAACTGTAGATCAATGCTATCAGTTTCAGGTTGTTCTTCAAAATATTCGATGAGTACATTTACTGCATCTCTGGCATCTGGATGATTTGTTTTGATGACGAAATTATTTTCATCATTATCACTACTTCTTCCAGAAGTTTGGTTCTTTAGATAATCATCATCCATAATCCGCAGCCAAGGATAATTCGTGCCGCACGGAAGACCAATCGTAAAATGCCGCACGGAAAATCCGCCGCCCGGATTAAACGCGCACGGATAATCGGGGTTCTACTGATCACCCATAACCTTCACCATCCGTATATTTAGAACAAAAATTTAAAATTTGGATCAGGGGTATTGGTGACTTTACTATGGTCCGGTTCCATTAGGGGGTCACATACCCCATTCTTTATATTATTTCCTATTTTCTTTATTATTATTTTTGTTACATAATATAAGTTTATTTATAAATACCACATACTTCGACTGTCCTATAATTGGTTTTTCAAACTGTTGGCTAATAAATTATTATTGTTTATAATTATTATTATTATTATTACATATCTAGTTTATTTAGTAATATTGTTTCATTATTACGTTTATAACAAATTATTAATATATTTTACAGTTGAATTCAGAATTTTATGTAGAATACATATTCTCAATAATATCACATCCGTTTAAACCGGAAGCAGTATAAAATTATTATTTTTTAAATATACATACAGGATGTTATGTAAGTAAGTGTTCAACGCTTAACCCATGGTAGAACTGACCCCAAAGATAGTAAATCTGGCAATAATTTTTGTTTAACTTACTTTCTACAAGAACTAGAAGCCTTTAAAACTGACCAATCACGTCATAGTTCAAAACTTTATAAAAAAAAAGTAAAAATCAATGTGTTCTCTGGAAAAAATATTGATTGTCAATCTGGTATTAAATGTTTTTTTGCATAGACGTACAATTTATATTCTGTTTTTTTTTTTATATTCTCAAAATGCCATTTACCTTCACCAACCAAGAGTATGCAGACATGCATATGGTTTATGGCGAGACATTACAAAATAGTCGTGCTGCTGTGACGGTACAGATAGTTATTTCCAAATAGACGTCAATGATTTTATATGTCATTTGTGACAGGTATCACATTTTTTCCAGAGAACACATTGATTTTTACTTTTTTATAAAGTTTTGAACTATGACGTGATTGGTCAGTTTTAAAGGCCTCTAGTTCTTGTAGAAAGTATTGCCAGATTTACTATCTATGGTATCAGTTCTTCTATTGGTTAAGCGTCGAACACTTACTTACATAACACCCTGTATAATATAAAATATAAATATTTTCATTTTTAGGGAGTATGCCTATTTTTTTGGGATACCAGGTATAAACGATGAGAACAAACTGCGCTTTGTCAGTTTCAGGTTGCACACGTGTGACAGTTTAATAATTAGGAAGCTGTACACATAATAAATTTTATATAAAAATTATGTGGCATGTGTGTTTCATTAAACGAACGCCATTTTAGTTGTAATGTACTAATATAGATTTTATTTATTTTACGTAATGTAATAAACTTTTTAGTTTTTCCAACCCTAACGCATGGGAAAAACTAAAAAAAAAAGTACGAATCATATAATTTATTCGTTGCTTTTTGATACAAGAAAAAAAATGATTTAAATACTATTTAATTATTGGGATTTTTGTAAAATAATAAAAATAAGTTGACGTTTTGCACGATTCGGAAAAATTACTTAATACTATCTAAGATTTTATATTTTATCCCGGATTTTTATTTTTATAATTCAATTTGTGTAATAAAATTATTCTATTTTAGTCACAATGACTTTTATATTTCTAGTTTTTATGCATTTTTTCTTCTACTTATCATTAGTAAAGAGAAAACGTGAAGATTATAAACTTTGTTGTAAATTTATACCGGTTTTTCCTTTTCCAGCAAAAAGTTAAACAATTATGAATTATTAAAGTATTAAATATATATTGAATCATCAGTAATTTACACATTTAGTACAATTTGTTTTAAATGTGTAACACTCGTGTTTTGTAATTACTATAATAGAGAATTAACATTGAAAAATAGAACATTATTTCTAAAAATCACATATTTACGTTATACCTAAATAATTTTTTTAATTACTATTTTTTTGAAGAAAAGGATGGTGAAAAACATATTTTTTTTTGACTAAATTGGCTAATATCTATAAGCTGATTGGTTTTTCTTTTCCGGCTTATATCTGCTGAAATAATAAAGATACAGTACAGCCTCAATATTCCGGATCTTTGTAATTCGGATTCTTCGGTAGTTCGGAGTCCTCTTTACTTGTACTATGTACTCTGTAGTCCGGATTCTGGACAGTTTCGGTAATACGGATGTGTACCCACGTTGTAAATTCGTTTGAAACGTCACCAGACATCACCTGATAGGCAGTTGGCTGCAGCAGACCACCCTAATCACTACTATTATTAGTCGAAGTGTTCCTGATTATTGCACTATGGGTCCACGAAAACACATTACGTTGTCTTTACAAACAAAAAATGAGATTCTTGAACAATTAAAATATGGAGTGTCGAATAAACAATTAGCGGCAAGATATGGAGTCAGTACTTCTACCATTTCGGACAAAAAAAAAAACAAAAAAAAAAACAAATTCAAGAGTAATTGATAATTTTCTAATTGTGCCACATGGTTATATACTTTTTATCTATGCAGATTTATTTCCAACTGTGATTCTGGGCCAGGATTTATATATGTATTTAAATAAAGCGTTACAAACTGCTCACTTAACTGAATTTTGTATCAATACAAGAAAAATCGCGGTAATCCGGATATTTCGTTATTCCGGATTGGGTGTGTTTTTATTACTCCGGATTAACGAGGTTGCACTGTACAAGAAAATATAAAAGTTGTTTAACACCACTTGATCTATAATTTAGCATAAACAATTATTTTACAAAGCCTACTAATTTTGGTACCTAATTTCTGCCGTTATAAAGCATGCAATTAATTTTGCTTATTGATTCAAATACAGAATTTTATGCTCAACAACTTTTATTGAACCTTTTTTCTAAAATAATTAGGGAAGCCATGAAATATTAAAGTTATGTATTATGTATAATCTTATTTTTTGTTCGGTGAGTGCACCCTACAAAAATTTTCAAAGTCGGCTCCTATGGTCTAAAGTATTTCATTTGTTCATGGTCACGCCACTTTCGCGAATTTTTAATTAACTAATTAATAAAATAGTGCAATTTCAATCAGTTATTGTTTACATGTGCGTATGTTAAAATATAAAATAAGTTGCATAATTTGGTCATGACGTATGTTTACATATAAATAGTGTGATTTTAAGTAAAAAGCGTTCACATTTAAAGTTTTGCAAATAAAAAGATTTTAGAAGATCAAGGTTACTACATTCCCTCACATAGCTACATAAATACATATATAATTTTATAACTTGCTTCTATGTAGAGAAATTTTCAATAAATGTCAATATATATTTGAATTGACAATATTTCAATGAAACTTTTACGATAATATATTTACTGGATTGGTTCATTTTTAATTTTTGGGTTAGTTCAAAGTCTATCAAATTTGCAAATAGTTTTGGTAAACTTCGAGTTTGTTTTTTTTTTTATGTGGAGCATGGGCGAGGAAGGCATTGGCAATTTAGTTGTTTTATATTATGAAAGTTGACAACCTACAGCTTAATAGGGTAGGTTCAAATTCACTCATAATTTTTTTTTTAAACTTAAGAATAAAAAATGTATAAAAAAATTACAATTAATTGGATATATATGTAGCTAATTAAATAGTTAATATTCAACTTAATTTCAATTGACAAATAAATAAAACGATAGTGCAAGTTTTGTTTTTCACGGCATACTGGATTTGTTATTCTCAACAATTTTATCGTGACCCTCAAATTAACTACACTGCTGGACAAAAAAAATCGGACACTTGGTTTTTTAAATGTTTATTTTTGTTATTATCTCGAGAACTATAAAAGGCTTAGAGTATAGAATAGGACTAGAGAGAGCGTAAAGTATAATTATGAATAGAGTTTTTGTCGCCATGAGACGGAAGGGGAATCTCGTGGCCGCCACCTTGGGACGATCTACATACATTATAATGCATGTAAGTGCACGTTCTTCAGTTTTGTTACAAAAATACAATAATCTAACAGAAAATGAAGCTATTTGTAATTAGCAAGCTATAATTCAGTAAGAAACGTATTAAAATTAATTCAATTTAAATTTGAAAGACCCAAAAAATTGTAAAATTCTTCAATTTAAAGTAAAATTGCGAATAAACTTTTACATTTACAGAAATTAAATAAATAATGAATAAAACTGTTCCATTTTTATGACAATATAGTAATGATTAAAATAGAAACTTACAAAAACTAGGTACCGAATACGCAAATAATTTAAGGGTAGAAATTTCATATAAAAATATATATTTATGATGTTTACAATACAAATAAATACGAAGTACAAACATATTTATTACAGAAATAAGTAATAAGAATTAATTGTTAATGAATAAAGAAACTCGCCCATAATAACAAAAATACATATTTAAAACCAAGTGTCCGATTTTTTTTGTCCAGCAGTGTATTTCATAATTAAAATACCGTACTAATTCTTAATTTTCTTTGCATAATGTATTCTTCTTAAATGTTTTTTTAGTTTTTTCTTAACAGATGATTAATGATATTAATTAAGAAATAACAAACAAAATATAAAGTAGGTAATTAAGTAGTTATCAATAAATATTAATACACCTGTTTACAATGATGTTGCACATTGCTTGTGGTTTAGAATTTCTTAAATTATGCATTTGTAAATGCTCATCTCTAGATACAAAAAATTAATTATGCTATATTGTTCTTGGGTTATACCTATTATATCATTATTTATTATTTTAGTTTATTCTATACTTTTAGATTATGGATCGATTATTATAGATTTATTACAATAAAGGCGATATAATACGGATATAAAAAATACAAATAATTGACAAATAAATACAGTACAATCGCGTTAACGTGAACACTCGATTATAAAGACTACTCTGTAGTTCGAACAAGATAATAGAGATATTGCAGCTTCAACGCAAAAATAACGTGCACTTTAAAGTCACGTGACAGCCCGAGTGCGCATGCGTACTAATAAGGTTCACGTTAAATGAATAAGGAGACACGTTATGAGCAATGGAATAGCGAGCGTTTAACGTCACACGTTCTGCATCTTTTGAGGTTGCTTCGGTGAAAAATGTGGATGTAACCTCGTTTGTGTTGCTTTTAGGGTTAACGTTAGAGTGAATACACTAATTAAATGTAGTAAATATTGAAATTGAAAGTCCTTTATTTCTAAAATAAAGTGTTTTCTACATAAGGTTAACGTTTATGTTGTTTCATCTTAGAAGTTGCAATAATTGCCTATTTTCTAACATTGACTACCTTATAACGTGAACAATCTAGCTTTCGTTAATTTGAACACATTGTATTCACTGCTTGTAGATTTCATCTATTTACTTGTAAAACGTAGAAACAGCCTAAAAGTTGATAAAAGTAGTACTGCTGTGCGGTGTTAGTTGTGCTATTTTTTTTGCAAAATATGTGTAAATATAAACAAATTTTTTTATCTCTATCTAAAAAAGCAAAACTTTTGTCTGAACAATGGTATTGTATAACCTTTTTATCCAAGAAATATGATATAGCGAAGTCCATTATTTGCAGTTTAATAAACAAGAAATCTGCGATAAATAAAACCGTAAGTAATATGATAAAGCCGGATAAAGCCGTACTTTAAAAATAGCTGAATTGTTAAAAATGGAAGCAGCTTTATATAAATTTATATTTAATACATTATTGCAATAACGTAACCGAAATTGTCCAGTTAGTGGAGATATGCTAAAAGAAAAAGCGAAGAAATTACATGTAAAATTAAATTAAAAACCTGGGTCATTTAACGCTAGTGATCACTGGCTTCATCATTTCAAAGTACGACATGGGAAAATAGTTTTTCTTTGCCCAAAAGTGGCCCATTAATTTTAGACACAAATGCTTCAAATAAATATTATATAGAATGGGGAAGTTTAGCATGGTAAAAATTCTACATAACATACTATTTTCTCACAAATATAACACAAATGACTGCTGAAATTAAAATTATTGCTCCATTTATTTATAATTAATATTTTTTGGGTAAATTTTAAGTACGTCACAAGTCAGTTATGCGCAAACTCAGACAGAACGGTGAAATCGAACCACTTGACCGTAGGTCGTAACAAAGCGTAAAAGCGCTTCACTGGTAACCGCAACCGCGTGCGTCTGTGTATAAGCCGACATACGTTGCGCCAAGCCTCTGCCGACGTCATCACAGCTTAAAATCGGCTTTTCCGGAAAATCTGGGTATTTTTGAAAAAATAAAACATGTTACATCATTTTTCAAGTCATTTCCCATGGAATAAAAAAATAAAAAAAAAAAATCGCTAAACTTCCCCATCAAATCTGCATCTAAAACAATAGTTACATTTTCTTTTGCGTCTTTGCTAACCGAGAAAATTTAATATAAAATTGTATAAAACTTATTTCTTTATAGTGTTAGCCTTGGTATTAAAATAAAATTTCAAACGAATTTTATGACATTATATCTGTCAGAAATTATAAAATATAGTTTTCATCAAAATAGTACTCTTCTCTTCCTATGAATAATTCTCCATTTTCAGTAATAATAAGTTAAAGCAGAGCGTTTCTGATAGGTAAAATGACAAACAAATATAATGACATTTTACCTTGTCATAAATGTATCTGTCAGATTGTGACATATTGTACCTGTTAGAAAAGCTATGTTTGAGTTATTATCATTGAAAATTGAGAATTATGGACAGGACGAGAAGATACAAATCACTGAGTAGTATTATTTTGATGAAGAGCTGATTAGATTTTGGTTATAATTGGTCAACCACCCGTATTTGAAGTTTTTAACAATTTTTCTAGAAAAAAACGCAGTTAAATATCATTTTCTGACATTTTATGTGATTATCAATATGAAAGAATATCTTATTGGCCATATGGCTTGCTAGATGCATGTCCCTTAATATTCAATAGATATAGAGTTAAAGAATTATAAAGAGATTAACTTTCATAAATCAGCCAGCTTTGGTATAATCATGAAAACAGCTGATATATTCCAAATATTCTAATTAACAGATGTTAGTTACAACTGTATTACCTGTTGTATTTATAGAATCTTTTCCAAGGAAGTTTCGGTATGGAATTTGTAGAAAATAGTTATGTTCTTGTTACAATTTTACACCAGTCATATGATAAGGCTTCAAAACCCATATATTTTCTCCAAAATCTTCAAAATTTTCAAAAATTCAATTTTTATACATGTGGGTACATCTCAACGCGCTGACTTCGAATTTTAAAACCGCAGGTCGATATCTCTTCATTTCCGAGATATTTACATTTCAACTTTACCCATTTTTTGGTCATAACCCCAAAATGGGTAGAGATACAACCCTGGCGACTTCACCATTCGATTCTACGGGCAAAATTACATAAGTATACCAATTTTCATAATTTTTGAACACCGCATAAATCTCAAAAGCAAAATAACTGAAAATGTCCAAAAATCGCAAAAATCTAACCCCTTGCCATTTTTTCAGATTTTGGTAATTATCAGTTATTTTACTCTAGAAATTGTACACATTGTTCAAAAAAATTGAAAATTTGTATACTTATGTAATTTTGCCCGTAGAATCGAATGGTGAAGTCGCCAAGCTTGTATCTCCACCCATTTTAGGGTTATAACCCAAAAATGGGTAAAATTTTAAATGCAAATATCTCGAGAGTAAAAAGAGATATGGACCTGCGGAAAAATTGGAATCAGTGCGTTGAGATGTACCTAAATATATAAAAATTGGATTTTTGAAAATTTTGAAGATTTTGGAGAAATGGGGCATTTTGACAAAATAAATTCCGTTAATGGTGACATTATTTCGATAAGTTTCTGTTACGAAATTCTTTTTTACCTTGCGTCACCTTTAGGTAAGGAAGGTATTGTCTTTGGTCAAAAAATCCGGTGCAGAGTTTTTAATAAATATGCACGATTTGTTATACCGGGTGTAAAAGTGGTCAATTAATTTTAGACAAAAAATCTCTAAATAAATGTTGTAGAGAATTAAATTCTATGCATCTAAATAGATAATCACATTTTTTGCATGTTTGGTCACCTAGAAAAATGAATTAAAATTTTTATAAAACTTACTTGTTTATAGTCTATATAGTATAGTATAGATTATACAATTTTAAATTAAGAATTGAGAGAATCCAAGAAAAATTTATAAAATACATGAATATTAGATTCCCAAATTATATACATAATTTGATAAGTTTAGAAAAAAGGAGGTTGTTTTTGGATTTGTCCATTCTTTTTAAAATTATTAATAATTATTTCGACTGTCCTATGTTATTAAATCAAATATTTTTTCGTGTACCACAGTATACAACAAGAGCTATTAATCTTTTCACACTAGAATTTAATAAGACAAATTCTGCTTTAAATTCTCCATTTACTCGTATTCCACTTCTGTACAACAAGTATTCGAAATTAGATCATTTCCCTGATATATTTCTGTTGAATTTATATAATTTTAAAAAACATTTGAAATTGTTTATAAAATCACTATGATTTGTTTTACATACTGTTATTCATTGATATAAGAGTATTAATATTATTGTAACTGTTAAACATAACTACGGCTATATATTTTTGTAATTTTGTACTAGTTAATTAGTGTTATTCTGTAATTGGGACAATATGTCCTGTAGAATAGCCAAAATATAAATAAATAAATAAATAGTGTTAGCCATGGTATTGAATTAAAATTTCAAATTTTATGACATTTTACCTGTCAGAAATTATAAAATATAGTTTTCATCACAATAATACTAATAATTACTCATAGGTAAAATTACAAACAAATATAATGACATTTTACCTGTCAGAAACGTATATGTCAGATTGTGAAACATTTTACCTTTTAGAAAAGCTCTGTTTGAGATATCATTATTGAAAATAGAGAATTATGCACCGGAAGAGAAGATACATATCATTGAGTAGTATTATTTTGATGAAAACTATATTTTATAATTTCTGACAGGCAAAATTTCATAAAATTTGTTTGAAATTTTATTTAATACCAAGGCTAACACTATAAAGAAGTACGTTTTTTACAATTTTAAATTATTTTTTTTCGGTTATCAAAGATACGTTTTTGTCAGTGTTTTACAGATTTACAAATTTGAAAAACTTACAGATTTATTCAGAATAGGCCTATTATGCTTGTATCGGTATTTATTCTGAGGGTGTACAATATTTTTGAATAGGGTTGTTATATTTGGATTGAAAAAAAAAACCCATAAAATGAATCATAAAACATAATGTAACAAAATGTTACTTGAGTGCAGCAGTTGCTTCTTCATTGCAAATTAATTATGTTTTTTTGCTATGATGTGACGTAACCACAATACCACAAAGGTATAATAAAATTTTCTCTGGTTTTGAATTAACCAAAGATGATTAAGAAAATCCGTAACGATATACGGATTCTAGTTTTTCTCACAATTCTTTATTTCTTCCGTACACAATCTCAAGGTTGTATAATAATGTGAAAAAATACTTCATAAAGATGATTCTGCACATTTTTAGAAAAAAAAAAAGTTAAAGGTGCATTGACAATACAGAATATTTAATATCTTACAATTTTTCAAAAGAAGCATTTACAAGATTTATGTTACAAATTTTATTGATAATAAACTTTATAATTAATTTTTGGTTTATGTATACAGGGTGTTACGTAAGTAAACGTACATAGCTTAATATATGTTGAGATACCTACCTGGAACCCAAATCTGTAGTATAGTAACTCTTCATATAGAAGTTTGAAGTGGACAAAAAAAAACATAAAACATAACCGTTATAATTGACAATTAGTGAATGAAAAACTACATGTTTATCAACAGAGATATTTTTGAGAGACGGTTCAATAATCCGAATATAAATTGTGCGCCAATGCAAAAACCGTTTAACATTTTTTTGACAATCAACATTTTTTTCCAGAGAACACATTGATTTTTATTTTATTTTTTAAATAAAATTTTGAACCATTACAATATCGGTTAATTGTTTTACGCTTACTTAAATAACAACCTGTATAATACCGTCGGTAGACATTTAGTCACTTTGATAAATTAAGGCAAATAAATTTTATTAAATAACCTATACATTCGGCTTTATTTGAAAGAATTATAAGTTGAAACAAGCAATTATTATGATTTTTGAAATAATTCAGTATAATTTTTTTTTATAATACGTAGTTATGTGTTTATGTTTTACTGCCATATCGTACTTTAGAGTTTTATTAATCTAGCAGAAAGAAGAAGTTGTAAATTAATAACTATCACCATGAAAATGAAAAAAAAAATTAAATGATACACAAGAAGGAAATTAGCAATGAAAATAACCAATAACAAATTATCTTTAATGGACACAATTGCAATTTGCACGTAGCGCTTTTAGCGGCACTACATAGAAGCAGGGATGGTAACTGAAACCGGAACCGAAACCATTAACCGAAAAATACCGAAAAAAAAATGAGAATCGAAACCGAAACCTGTACCGAAATTCGAAACAGATACAAAACCGTAACCGAAAGCAAAACCCTTTTTTCTGTATCGGTTAACCGCATTATATACAGGTCTCTTGTTAGTTGTTAAATATTGTAAATGTTTATTATTAAAATACTTGTGTATAAAAAAGTATGAACAAAAATTTATTTTCTATTTGTTTTTTTTTCATCGAAAAGTATTTCAATTTTCAAATCCGGTACATGTTACATTTATACAGACATTTAACATGGGAAATTAGAATATTTTGAATATTTGCTTCCCATTAAAACTGATATAAAACTTTGTGGACATTTTGTGCTTTATTATAATAATTATTTGTTCAAAATTAATAATATTATTATTCTCGTAAATTACTTGTGCAAAACCGAAACTCTTTTAGTAAAACCGGTATACCAAAACCGATTGCTGTATAAAAACCGAAACCCAAATCAAAACCGAATTTTTATTTTCACGATGACCGAAACCGTAACCCAAACCGATATTTTTTATGGTTACCAATCTGCATAGAAGTAATGGTTGCTATGGTTACGATAATACAAACAAATAACTGTCATTAGCCATTGACAGTACAAATTCAAAGATGTAAACATCGTAAAGGTCATTTGATAATTATTATAGTTTTAGTCTATTACTGTTTTAATTTGAAATATGAAATGTGTATACGTATTTTGCACAATTAAATTTACTTTAGTCCCAGTGTCCTGTAGACCTGTACACTCCAGTCATCGTTTGAGTTGTATTATCGAATGATCCTCAATATTAACAAAAAAGTTTTCCCAGGCATATCGTCTGGTTTTAAACTCATTTTCAATCAACAAAACAAATCAAAATAAAAAATTATGTTAAAACCCTGAATGACAGAAGTAGTATTAGGGACATGGACGTAAGACAACGAGGGGGAGGTTTGTTTGTATATAGATCTTCTATCTCTCTCTTGCGTGTGACGTCAATTATGCGTGCCTATTATGTTTTTCAATTTATTCATTATAACAACTTTTTTCACCCCATAATTTTTTTGTTGATTTTTTCTGTTTGAAACAAATTAACATACTCGCAAATAAGTTATACCTACCTATATCGTTATTCCTTGGAAAGCTAAAAATTTTAATTGCAATGTGCTGTCTATAAAAATTAAATATTTGATATTTTGGGCATGATCAATTAAAAGAAGATGAAAAAGTTTCATAAATTGATGCAAACCATAATCCAATATTATTTCTCACTTGCAAGCTATTCTCAAAATTTACATTTTCACCTATATCTAGTGATCTATGAATTTTTTTCTCAAATACCAGTAAAATGGTATCCTAATGAGGCGACTATTTTCTGATTTAACCGACTTCGTATATCTTATAAGCCCCATGCCGGTCGCGTACATATACTGGATTTTCAAATCTTGAAAATTATTTGTATTTTAGGCTACATCTGTAAACTTATTGAAACGTCAACCTACGTTCTATTGACAAACGTTTTTTGAACACTAGTATATATTATTTTCTGATATAGTAGTAAAATCCGTTCATTGAGTCATAATTTATCCAATATGTGTTGAGGTGAACGTACGAAAACAAACATACAATTGAATAAATTGAAAACAATATGAAATGTTTACTTATATGAGATACACTCGGCATAAAACTTAAATCTTGTGTAAAAATCTTTCAGCTGGCTAGCTAGTGTTCGCTGCTCGGTCAGTTTGCACCAGATTGGAGTGGAAACGAATCTCGAACTTTGAGACCAAAATGGCCTTAGATACGAACCATTTCATGTAGATCCAAAATAATGTTGACGAAATCGACAATATAATCACAATTTTTATTATTTTTTTCTAAAGTATGACGCTCGGATAAATATATATACTTTGTTGATTAAATTGTTTTGCAATGTATTAGGCCTTATTTCGTTTTTTTTTCCTTCAACGAATTTAAAGAATAGAATGTAAATTATACAGGGAGCTTGGGAACTGTAAGAGTTACGACTTCAGTTAAATGGGACATGTGGTGCGCCTTCGGAGGCCATCTTAGATGTGCTTTTGTTTTGCAAAAAATTCCCCTAGGTATCGAGGTTACTAGATAATAGTGGAAAACTAAATTTTCGTTTTTTTTTAGAAATTACTTCTAAACTGTCAGTATTCGAGAAAAAATTTTCAAATCAAAAAGTTTTATTGTCTATTCAGTGACGATTTATCTATCGGTAAATTTTCGAGGTATAACATAAACATTTTTTTTTTAAATGGAACCCATATATGATTTTTACTTTAAAAAAATACTTATTTTCTTCTCTTTTGATAGATACAAAAGTTATGGTATTTTAATTTTGTTTCAAATCTTAGATTTTTTGATATTTTTCATAAAAGTACTTATTTTTTTAATACTTTCATTATAATTCAAATTGTATTTTGTTTTACTTAGTAACTCATTCCATACCGACCTTGCTTCATATTTTAATTTTAATTCTATTTTTTAAGTTATGTGTATCCGAACCAGGTCTTTAATATAAAAAAAAATATTTTTGAAACAAATGAATTTTATTGAACATAATATTTTTAGTCACAATAAAATAATATGTTAAAATAAAATAACTAATTTGACGTGTAAGTATTCCAGATTCTTCCAAAAAAATAAGAAATTTGATGAAAAATTTCGAAAAATCTAAGGTTTGAAGGGTAAAACAAATTTAAAATACAATAACTTTTATGCCAATCGAGTAAGAAAAAATTAGCATTTTTTAAAAATAGAAATCAAATATGGGTCCCATTTAAAAAAAATTAAGTTTGTACTATATCTCATGGGGTCCCATGGCCGCGTTCCTGAGTGTCTGGTCGCGAACCTGGGGGAACCGGGTTCGATCCCGACAGACGCCAAATATTTCCAATTTTAAATGGCACAAAAATGGCCCCTGTGGTGCACTCTCCACACCAGCTATGTGTGCCCGTGAGGTGACGCCTGGTAAGTGCCCACACGGTAAAATATATCGTCATCATTACCGATGTCTACATGTGTTGTAGATACTGGCACACCCAGAAATGGGTAACATGCCGTGATGATATATTTATTTATTTTACAATATCTCGAAAATTTGCTGATAAAAATATTTTCGGACGCCACTGAAAAAACAATAAAAAAATCTAATTTTTTTATTTATTTTTCTCGATGACTGATAGTTTAGAAGTATTTTCTAAATAGAAAAATCGACCAAATAGAGTTGTTCGGCATTATCTAGTAATCTATGAAAATTGTTCGCAAAACAAAAGCACGTCTATGATGGCACCCTCAAAGGCACACCATATGTCCTGTTTAACTGAAGATCTATCTCTTTTATAGTTTACGTGATCCCAATGCTAGCCTTCGAAATCAGGACATCTGTATATAATTTCTACTCATTGCGTTAATTTTCTTAAAAATATTGATATATTATTTTCTTTTACTTATTACGACTACTCAACTGCTAAGGTCCAAACGATTCTCCACCCATGTACTAACCTTGCTAACTCTTGCTTGATTTTATGGATCACATAAGAATCTATTCCACATTTTTATCTTCAAATGAGCTATGCAACCCCTTCAAAAGGAATCTTTTATTATAATTTCTTGTAATGCTTCTAAAATACCTTTGAAATACATTTTTCTGTCAAATAATAGTCCATTTTTTCCCAAGTATTAGGTACATATTTATCCTATTTTTTTGTTAGTACGAATTCTAATATTACCTATATTCAATGAATAAATGTATATTTTAATAATGTATCTAATGCAAATGCGTATAAAATATTTTTGAGGTCTTAAATTTTTTTATAGGAAAATACGTAAAAATATAAATGGTTCAT
This sequence comes from Ophonus ardosiacus, assembly GCA_943142095.1. NCBI lineage: Eukaryota > Metazoa > Arthropoda > Insecta > Coleoptera > Carabidae > Ophonus > Ophonus ardosiacus. The sequence continues at coordinate 40,490,947 of OW964833.1, read as the reverse complement.
TAACAATTATTTCTTATTAAAGTGCATATGGTTAGCTTATTGTGAAATAATAAGTATAAAAAATTAATATTTTTATCTTATTGGAAATATTTGTTATTTAGTCTAGAAAAATATGTTTATTGTACTTTATTAATAATATTTCATACATTTTTTTCATATAATAATATACATGTTTTTGCAATTTTTCTGACAAATATAATAAAAATCCTTCTATACATAATTTCTATAATTTTGTTTACTATAGTAGCCGGATATAAAAATGTTTATAATCATTGACATAGTTCGGAGATTGAAATGTGTCATATAAATGGAATAAATAAAATAATATTTTATTATTTACATGTACATCTGCGTAAACTGATATTATTTATATTTGAACTTGATAATTTAGTAAACATTTGTAGAAAAAAATGTTTTATTGGTTTTGAAATTGATCACACTTATAGAGCGTGATCAATTTTTAAGAAAATTTATATTTATATAATAATTAAAGAAAAATTTATTAAAATTAATAAATCATCACGGCACGCCTTTTATCCACTGCATATTGCGGTACATTTTTTGATTTTAAGGGTTAGATATGAAATTTAGTCTCTTTGATAAATTAAAGCAAATAAACTTAAATTTTATTAAATAACATAAACATTTGGTTTTATTTTAAGAAATTATTATTTGAAACTCAAACAATTAATGGTATTAATAGTAAGGTGAAGTGGGGTAAGTGTAGACTGGTTTTTGTAAAGTTGGGATTTAAACCTGTGTATTTTCAGTCTGGTATGTAAATACCGTGGTAATTACTAGTTCTGTGAGGATCCGGCAAAACTTGGATCCGAGTACCCGGATCTCAAGATATCCGGTTCCTCGGATATCCAATGTTCGGATATTGAAGCGGATATCCGTAAATTTAATTCGGATTTGGATCCGGATCCAGATTTGAGTCCGGATCCAGATTTGAGTCCGGATCCAGATTTGAGTCCGGATCCGTTTTGGATTCGGATCTGGATTTGGATCTGGATCCGGATTCGATGTTTTGTTTACGGATCCGGATCCGAATTTTAATTCTGGATCCAATTCTATTAACTATATCAAACAAAAATTTATTGTGGATTATTTCATAATCAGATTTATTTGGTTTTGAAACTCCATGATAATACTTATACATTCAAATATTATCATCGGGTTCAATACTGAGAATATTCGAATCCGAGAACCGATGTGGATTCTGAAATTCCATATCTAAAATCCAATACTCATACTCATATTCGGATCCAGATCCAAAATCCAATACTCAGATTTGGATTCAAAATCCGATTCTCAGATCCGGATCCAAAATCCGATACTCAGATCCGGATCCAAAATCCGATACTCAGATCCGGATCCAAAATCCGATACTCAGATCCGGATCCAAAATCCAATACTCAGATCCGGATAGTTCAACAATCAATTATCCGGATATTTTTGGATTCGAAACCGAAACTATCCGGATCCGGATCCCACCACTAGTAAATACCCAACGCTGTCGGTATCAAACGCTTTGCACAGTTATTACTGAATAATTAGTAATATCTAGGATTCTAATTTTCCTTGTGAATTTTCATTTTGAAAGGATATTGTACGAAATGTCAACTTTTCTGCATTTACCCCGAAAATGGGACAAGAGCATAACTTTGAGTTAAAAATACTTATTTTATGTGCACCGGGGCAAATGCAGAATTATTGACAAGTGTACATCTCACGTGATTGTTTAGCAATGGTTGATTTAAGCGAGGACAACACGTTCAATTTTGCGTGACATCTATACCGAATAGCTCATATTAACTTGTAGTACATTACTACATACTAGAATGAGAAATTTTGTTCATTATAACCGGTATATGCACTTGTCCGTTTACGAATTTACGCCACTCCACCTTAAATGTAAAAAGTTAGCACCCTTATGTTATGTAATTAAAAGATTAGCACAAATAGCTGGCATAAAAACGACTAAAATGTTCTATTTCGCCAAGTTTAATTTTGTTATGAATTATGGCATAATTTTTTGGAGGTACTCTCCAGCAGCCGTAAGAGTGTTCAAATTACAAAAAATTGTCATCAGAAATATGTTTAAGCTTTCCATAACACATCATGTAAAGATACTTTTAAACAAGATTTTTTTAACATTGCCGTGTATGTATATGTTTTCTAAGTTTAATACAGATGAACTTAACTTGTTAAATAAAGGTTTAAAATACTCCCTTAATAATAAACACACACCGTTAGAAGATATAATAGCTAGCATTGAAACCAGTATTAAATATTTCGATAACAGCACTAAAGAATATATAAGAAACGCTTGTAAAATTCAACTATCTAATCATCTAAACCATTTCAAAAACAAACCAAATAACAGTGAACTTAAAATTATAAATAATCTTAAAAAACGTGATGTATTTTATTTAAAAGCGGATAAAGGAAATAAAATTGTAATTTTAAATAAATCGGAATATTTTAACAGAGCAAATAAATTACTAAACAACGGCCCTTATATACAAATTAATAAAAATCCACTACCTAAAATGATTAAGAACTTTAAAAATACTCTTAAAGATTGTCCAAATTTAATTACGAAAAACATAAGTTTTAAAATTAATGTTTCAAATCCAACGGTTCCAAGAATGTATTGTTTGCCAAAAATTCATAAACAGGATAATTCGGTAAGACCAATAGTTTCAGGTATAAATTCTCCAACTTATTTGCTTTCAAAATGGTTAGTTAAAGAATTTAGTAATCTTCCAAATCAACCGCAAACTTTTTCTGTTGAAAATTCTTTACAATTTATTGACAAAATTAAAGATATTACTTTAGATAAAAACGAATTATTGGTTTCTTTTGATGTCAGCTCCTTATTTCCAAGTGTACCTATTCCACAAACTTTAGAATATTTAAAAATCTTTTTAGAAAACAACGATTTAAATTCAGAAAAAATAAATGAGTATTTAAAACTAACTGAACTTTGTATGAACCAAAATTATTTTCAAATAAACAATAAATTTTATCATCAAAAAGAAGGTACAGTTATGGGCAATAGTTTATCACCATTTTTGGCTAACTTATTCATGAGTCACTTTGAAATTGAATTTAAGAAAAATAATAAAGATTTTCCTAGAGTTTGGATTCGATATGTTGATGATATATTTGCTATTATTAATACCGAAACTTGCGATTTAGATAACTTTTTAGCTAAATTAAATTCAGTTTTTCCATCAATTAAATTTACGATTGAAAAAGAAACCAATAAACAATTACCATTTTTGGACACACTGGTTATTAGAAACAAAACTAAATTAGAATTTGACATATATAGGAAACCTACGAATACTAATCGATTTATAACAGCTGACTCGAATCATTTTTGGCAACATAAATTAGCAGCGTTTAACTTTTTAATTAATAGACTGACCAAATTTCCGTTAAACAAAACACGTTTTGAAAATGAATTGAAATATACTAAAGAAATAGCTAAATATAATGGATTCCCGGTTAAAATTATAGATAAACTAGTCCATAAATTTAAAAATCGTCAATCCGTATTAGATTTTACAACTTTAACGCCAACTAATAATAAAAACAATAAATATATAACATTACCATTTGATAATGCCACCAAAGGTTTAAACAACATTTTTAAAAATCAAAATTTAACGGTAACTTATAAATCAAATAACACCATTAAATCATTATTAGGTAACCCTAAAGATAAAATAGATAATAATAAAAAATCCGGTGTTTATAAAATTGACTGTAAAGATTGTAATAAAGTTTATATCGGGCAAACTAAAAGACAAATTGATACTCGGTTTAAAGAACATTTCTATCATTTAAAAAGCGGTAATCCTGATAAATCTAGCGTAGCACAACATATGTTTATTAATAATCATAAAATTGACAGTTCTAATATAAAATTATTAAAACAAGTTGATAATAATAGATATTTAGACGCACATGAGAGTTTGATAATACATAAATTTAAAGATAAATTGATGAACGCGGACCTAGGTCCCATCCCAAATTCTAAACTATATGAGTTAATATAAGACAGTTACTTTGTTTAATCTTAGTTACCCAATTAGGTATTCATTCACCCATGACTCCTGTCCCTATATAACCCGTGTTCTCTCCCTAATTCCTCAGAGCTGTTTTGACCTCTGGTATGGTTTACATACTGAGTAATCTTAACTTCTCTGTTTTTACGTTGTAGTTTCTACTGATGATGAGAACTTAGTTCTCGAAATACGTATATAGTTTTTAAATTTATTGTTAAGGTTAAGGGGTTTTTCTTTAGTTATAACTTTACCTTAAGACTCCATTTTAGTTTTATAATTTTATATATGTTTTCTATTTTAATGTTTGTAAGAAATAACTTACATAATTTAACAACTCATGAGCATTTACATAATTATAACACAAGGAATAAAAATGATCTAATTACACCCAAATATAAATTATCATTAAGCCTAAAAAATCCAAAAATAATTGGTATTGAAATTTATAATAAACCTTGTAATCAAAAGGCATGCACTCGATCTCGAGCTTTGGCCCGGCCCGACCCGAAGCCCGCCTCGATTTCGAGTCGATCATCGAGCCGAGCCGAAGATATTTTTTTATCGGGTCGAATCGGGCTAATCATTTGCAAAAGTTGAGGCGAGTCGGACTTTTGACTTTGGTCCGGCCCGAAAAATAAAACTTAGCTGACCAGCCCGAAAAATCTTATAGTTCAATCAAATGCACAGTTTCCTTAACATTTTAATGAAAATGGATGGAGTTAAAGAGGATTAAAATGATTTAATAACAATATACTTCACATTTTAATAAGTAAAATATGTTATTTTACTTCATGAATTCAAGGTTACTCATTAAAGTAAAATAATGATATTGTGATATTATTATTATTGTTAGTACTCGTATACTTAAATAAAAGTGATTTTTGTTCCTACCATAATTATTTCTTGTCTTATTTTTGAGCAGAAACAAAGTTAGATAAAAAATCCTTATGTAAATGATATTTCTTTGTATAAGATTTGTGAAAAAGTTGTTTAAATATTTCCAACGCCTTTAGTAAACAACGTGTTAAATACTCGTAGGTCTGTAATTTTTATAACAAACTTACACTAGAAGTGTCTCTTTTTTTAACTACTTATGTTAACTAATGTTGAACGTTATAAGGATGAAGAGGTTTTATTTAAGTTTGACACGAAAAAAGTTAAACATTTCGCCTTACATAAAAATCAAAATTACGAATGCCGGATGCACCCAATTACGAGCTTTGGTCCGGCCCAGCCCGAAGCCCGGCCCGATTTCGAGTCAATTTTCGAGCCGGGCTAGCTAATTTTTTGCCGAGTCGATCCAAACTTCAAAGCCCGGTCCGACTCGGTCCGAATGCATCCCTAAACATGAATGACGATAACTGAAAATATATAATTTTGTAAGTTGTATGTAATTTATTGTAATCGTGTCATATTTCTTGTAAACATCGCTTATTTTTGAAAGAATTGATTGACTTCAATATAATTTTTTTACTACGTATAAAATAAACGTTTTTCTACTTTGTATGTATGGTTTATTGCCGCTTTGTACTTCGTTTAATCTAACAGAAGCTGCAGATTAATAAATAGTACTATGAAAATGCAAATAAAAATTATTAATGATAAGCGAACCAATATAAATATGGTAACATTGTTGCTAGTATCGTAATCTTCTTAACATAAAAATTTGATTGCCAGTAATCCGTAATTTAATTGATTTATCTTATCAATGCGTATATTGCTAATTCAAACACTGCGTTGAATATATGAATAAGATTAATTTGGCCCTGATGAGCTGTCGAAGTCTGATATGTGTTTTATCAGCAGAATGTTGTAATACCAAAGAGTATTGCATGTATAAGCACTCACTGGGAGACCGCTTGTTGCCACTAAATAACAAGTAAACAAAACACATATTTATACTTTATTCACAGCATTTAAAATGTTCTGGAAATAATAATAAGATTATTTGTTGTTTACTATATATTTATATTCTATGAAACGAAAAAAATCACAATTTTATAGTAAATACAGTACAATCGCGTTAGTGCGAACAGAATAAATCATGAACAATATTATCGAACTGTTCACATCACCGAAGGTTTATAAAACTTAAATAAATAAATAAATAAATATATCATCACGGCAAATTACCCATTTCTGGGTGTGCCATTATCTACACATATGTAGACATCGGTAATGATGACGATATATTTTACCGTGTGGGCGCTTACCAGGCGTCACCTCACGGGCACTTAAGATAATATAACTAATAAAACAAGCACTCTTATTAAATAATTATAAATAAATTAATACATATATTTATTAAGACAAATTTACTATAATATATGTATGTACACATACAATAATTTCGAAAAATCACACTCCAGAGTGTCTGGTCGCGAACCTGGGGACCCGGGTTCGATCCCGACCGCGACCGACACCAAATATTTCGAATTTTGAATGGCACAAAAGTGACCCATGTGGTGCACTCTCCACGCCAGTAAAGAGTGCCCGTGATGTGACGCCTGGTAAACGCCAGCATGGTACAAATATGTCATCATCATTACCGATATATGTGGTACATTCAGAAATGGGTAATATGCCGTGATGGTATATTTATTTATATATATATATATATCGAACTTTGAAATGCTGAAGCCAGTCATCACTAGCGTTAAAAGACCCAGGTTTTTCATTTAATTTTACATGCAATTCCTTCGCTTTTTCTTTTAGCATATTAACATGACAATTTCGGTGCATTTTTTATCCGGCTTTTACTGTTTTATTTATCGCAAGTTTCTTGTTTTTTAAACTGCAAATAGTGGACTTCGCTATGCCATATTTCTTGGATAAAAAGGTTATGTTAGCACCATTGTCATGTTCAGACAAAATTTTTGCTTTTTCACATAGAGGTACAGTTTTTAGTTTAAATTTAGACAAATTTTGGAAAGAAAATTAAAAATAATATTTGATAAAATAATATTAGCATAACTAACACACTACAGCAATAATACTTCTATCAAGCTGTTTCTACGTGTTATAAGTAAATAGGGCAAGTCCACAAGTAGTGAATACACTGTATTCAAATTAACGCAAGTTAGGTTGTTCACGTTATAAGTTAGTCAGTGTTAGAAAATAACTTTCAAATTACGGAGTAGTCTATATATTCGAGTGTTCACGTTAACGCGATTGTACTGTATAATAATATATTAATTTGTTGTTGTATAAAATTAGATTGTGATGAGTCTGCATTCATTGAATACGAATGTCTGTTAGTTTATTTTATTTTTAAATTTTTAATAACATAAAGAAAAAAAATCTAGGATGCAACAATTTACAAAACCGAGCATGTCCAAAAATTCAAATTTTCAAGACCCAAAAATTTTCATTTCAAATATATTTTAAAGTACATTATGATAAGAAGAAAAAAATTTGTTCAGTTTGAAATTTTATGTTATAGATAAAAAAAAAAATCGTTATATTATTCGTGAACTCTCATAATGAAAGAAATTATATAGTATTTATTTATTTATTTATTTATTTATTTACAATCTGGGCTGCACAACAGGAAAAATCCTAATAACAGTACAGCACTAGGAGAATTTAAACATAATAATTACAAAGTTATCAGACAAAAATAATACATATACTTAAAATGAAATAAAGTAGATAAGAATATTACGAGATTGTGGAAAAAAAAAATTAAATACAAATATTATAAAGAAAAGATTTAAACGTTCTGAGAGAACAACTAAATATGTCAAGAAAATTTGGCACACTTGACAATTTATTATACGTAGATATCATTCTGAGAAAGGGAGCATTACTGGCAGAATTCGTTCTACAACTCGCCAATGCGAACAACATTTGTGATCTAGTGGAATATGTTGGTATTCTGAGTGATATTTTGTTCAGAAGTACTGGACAATCAATTTTGTTATTTAAAAGTTTAAACAAAAAAGTTAAATCTAATATCACACGGCGAATTCGCAAAGCAACTAATGAAATAGAACGATTATGGAATTTAATGTTCATGATGAAAATAAATTTACGTTGAACACCTTCGACTCGATTTATATAAATATAGTAAGCCGGAGACCAACATATAGCAGCAAATTCAAGTTGAGAACGAACTAGAGAACAATATAAAGAAATGAGAGTACGAACATTTCTAAATTAGTATGATATCTATAAGCTGAGAATTTTTAAATTAGAAATATAAAACTGTTAATCTTCTTCCGGTTTATTATTATATTTTATAATGATATCATTTTTAATGACCAAAAAATATATTAAATACAAAGCAGATAGTAAATTTGAAAATTATTTTCTTATTTTTAATTGCAATGAGATGTAACCTTAGGTCAAATGTCATTGCTTCGTACAGATTTTTTGACTACACATACTTTTTTTTGCTATATATTTGTTACTATGAGTTTCTTAGAATTTAACAAATCTCGAAAATACTGGTTAATAAAAGAATAATAATTAATGCACATTAGCCAAATAGCTCAGTAAGTTAAAAATAATTCTTCATTGTACATCAAGTTACAAATTTAACTTATTATAGTTGGCGTATGGGGTGAGTCAATTTATTTGTATATTTTTGTTACGTTTACATTGCTTTAATGGGGATGAGATGATGAAAGGATACACAAACATCCATACCTTAGCCGGGATTCGAACTCAGAACCGCTGGAACATGAAGCAAGAACGCTACCACTAATCCACTTCGGTCGGATCTCGTGTTACAGACCTTTGAAGTTACATGATTTTAAGGTTTTTAGGTCTTGCTGTAATTTTCGTTTCATCAATTTTTATTTGGTGGAATTCTTCCAGGGCTGTTCTGCAACTGATGATTTCTCAGAATGGTTCAATCTGATAGAACACTGATATTCATTCAAATCTTGTGGAAGTAGTTCTACCAGTCTGGCCGATGTAAACTTTCCCGCAGATACATGGAATCCGATAAATCCCTGATGATGATGAATGAAGAGGTATGATGTCTTTCACTTGTCTGAACATATGTCGAAGTTTAACATACCACGCGTTTCTTTCTTTATCACTATTAGTTGTTGTTTTTAGTTTTAAACATTTTTCTATTGAAGAAATAGAAAAACCATTCTTCATAAAAATATTTTTAATTTCATTTATCTCTTCTACTAATTTGTCTGGATGACAAATATAAGAAGCTCTTCTCATAAGGCATTTAATAGTGCCAGGAGAGTTTTCTTGAGAAGATGCATGTTCGCCGTCCTAATTAATGCCGGGCATGCATAATGTCTAGTAAATTGTATACTTACCAAATAGGTAACATTATGTTACCTTGGTTACTTGTTTTTGCTTTTGTCTCGTAATTTATTTGTGATTTTCCCTGAAGAAGGTATCAGTTAATGGTGCCGAAACGTTGGAACTAATAAAATATTAAAGAACGAAAACTAAAAAGGTTGTATTATTCCTAGTGTATTATGTGTTTTGAAAGATTTTTTAATAATTTTAAAATTTGTTAAATTTCGACAGAATTCGAGAAAATATTCTGTGACGTATGTATGACGTTAGCGGATCTAAATATAAACAAAGAGCGAATGAGATTGATATAGCAGAAGATGATGTAAATAGTAAACAAACATATTTTAACATTTGGAACATATAGTATGAGTCTGTGAGTTTATCTGTGTGTTTAACTTTTTTTTATCATCATGATAATATTGTTAGCCATATTTAATGATGTCATACGTTCACGATGGTTATACATATTTTAATAAAAATTATAGCTATTATTATTATTTAAGTAAATTTTCAGTGTTCGTGATTATAAAGAACAAAAAAAATTATTTTAGTAATACAAATATAAATGAAAGATTCACTTTACAGTTGCGCGCCACTTGTTTATAATCAAGAGTATAAGCACTTGACCTGACATTCTTAAATACAATATCACCTCGACTCTTGGATGGTTAGTCGGTGCGGGGTTCAGTGCTATAAGGATGCTTGTGAATGTGTCAATAAGAAAAGACGAGCAGTTTGCAGTAATAAAAGGTGAGTGGTAAAGCTTACAGTCATTCTAATTATTGTACAAGTATAACGTTCAGGTGTGGATCTCCAGTTGCTTGATTGATATGTTATACACTGTTTGTGATACATGGTATGTATATGTGAGATATACATTTGTATTATTTGTTTGTGACCGCAAATGTATGAAGTATTTTCCTAGTTACCCGAAGGATTATCTGGAACAACTCTGGTTTCATAAAGCCGTGTGCTCTGAAAGTGTGAGACACACCAAGTGAGAGACGGACATCCACGAGGACATCCGCGATGTCAAAGGATAAACCTGAGGTTTACCATGGTAGGTCTGGGACGTACGTGTAATCGTAAGCTAAGCTTTCATAATGGGTCTGGGACTTATGGACTCCTGGGCTCTTAACATGTCTTTTTTTCCTCTTCATAATTCCAGTTATCATGTTTAAAACACTATTCCAATTATCCTCACTTAGGAGCATGACTTCTATTATGCTGTGGGTGTTGATTACCATACCTGTTCCTTGTTACCCGAAAGATTGTCTGGGACAACTCTGGTTTCATAAAGCCGTTTGCTCTGAAAGTGTGAGACACACCAAGTGAGAGTGACATCCACGAGGACATCTGCGATGTCAAAGGATAAACCTGAGGTTTACCGTGGTAGGTCTGGGACCTACGTGTAATCGTAAGCTAAGCTTTCATAATGGGTCTGGGACTTATAAACTTCTGGGCTCTTACTCGTAACATGTCTTTTTTTCCTCTTCATAATTCCAGTTATCATGTTTAAAACACTATTCCAATTATGCTCACTTAGGAGCATGACTTCTATTATGCTGTGGGTGTTGATTACCATACCTATTTCGCTCTCTGCTCTTCTTCTTACGTACTCCCATATGCTACATATTATGACCGTATGTTCCGGTGTATCCGGTGATAATTTGCAGTACATACATACTTCATCTGCTACTTTACCTATCCTATGTAGGTAAGTTTGGTAGCAACCATGGCCGCTAATGAATTGGGTCAAGTGATAGTCAATATCACCATGTGTTCGTGTTTGCCATTTTGTAATATATGGCATAAGATTATGTGCCCATATATTAACCCCTGTCATTTTCCAATTTACCTTGCCATTTCTCTGGTCTTCCTTCTTGAATAGCTTTATTCTCAGCATTTGTCTTGCCCTGTGACAAAACCAGTGACCTCTATATTCAAAAGGGATCGGCGACTCCTGTCTCTATACAACGGCGCGAGCTGTATCCACTCAACTGTCATGGTGGGGTGGCTATCTCTTTCTAACAGTGAGAAGTACGCATGCGTCAGCTAGTACCAGTTCGACGAATTAACGATGAACATGAAGAAGAAAGCATTTAAATAGTTTGATCATATCTGCTTGGTCCAACAATACACGAAAGTTAGAGAGAGATAGACACCCCACCAGTCAGGCGGGTGGTATTCTTGGTGGATACATGCAAGTTATTCAAGCCGCCGGTCCATTTTGTATATAGAAGTCACTGGACAAAACCCTCTCTTGTACGACTATATCCATTGAAGCTAGTCTTGCTAGCAATTCTGCTACCTCCAGGGATACAGTCCTGTAACCACGGCATATGCCAATTGCTAATATACGATTCAGAGTATTTAATAACTGCTGGCAGTGTTTATATTTCAATGCCGATGCCCATATTTGTGCAGCATATAGTACCGTGGACTGGACTACTGCAGCTAATAGTCTTTTCTTTCCCTCCTGCGGTCCCATCAATCTAGGGCAGGCATGTCAAACTCGCGGCCCGCCGAGACCTTTTTGGTGGCCCGCAGAGCCAATCTCTGTTGCTAAACTCACCTAATTTAAAATTTGCAAAATATTCTGAACAAATTACATTGTTAGAAACGGAATTCCATAGAAGATTCTCGGATTTCAAAGACTGTGATCTTCAATTTCGTCTTTTTAGTTCACCAATGTCTATTGATGTTAACAACATTGATAATAATCTTCAAATGGAATTGATTGAAATACAGTGTGATACTTTGTTGAAACAAAAATATGCAAAAGTTGGGAATCCACAGTTTTACCGTTATTTAACTGAAAATAAATATCCAAAAATGTTGTCTTTTGTTGCACGTATACTAGCTATGTTCGGTAGCACTTATTTATGCGAACAGTTATTTTCTGTTACGAAAATTTATAAATCACCTGAAAGATCAAGGTTAACGAATTAGCATCTTTCCTCGATTTTGAGAATATCATCATCTCAAACAATCCAATCAAAATTTGAGGAGTTGATTAATGATAAACGATGTCAAGTGTCTTCCAAGAAATAATACTTTTGTTTTGGTAGGTATTACCTTTGTATTACTATTTTAAAATGTCTGTTATAGTTTTTTTATTTTTTTATTTTTTTATTTATTTTTTATATAATGTTCGTTACTTTTTATTATCATTAAATACATTATTTCTAATAATATTTTTATGTTCTTATCCATTTAAAGATATTTGACCTTGAACCAAAAACTATTACCGAAACATTAACCCCCCCCCCCCCCCCCGTGCGGCCCGCAGCAAAATGCAAGATATGTGTAGGTCCTTGCACTGGGTGCATAATTTTGCGGATAGGAGTACCGGAATCCACGAGGTGTCCGCCTGCCCAAGTCTGGGACTTGGGAGTGACTTTATTCCTGTCACCCCTCCGGTCTATCTTATTAGATGATAATGCACAATAAATCGATCTATAGTTATTAGCCCAACTGCACATGCAATGAACATTAATAGTCCGGACTATAAAGGAAAGAAAAGATTATAGTATATCACAGCATGTTTATTTCTTATAGTTATTTATTATAAGAGCTTGGAATGTAACACATTAGTCACGGGCATCGTGACTAATTTTCTTTAGTAGGTATGTATCCCACACGAGTGTAATACAACGTTTTATCCAACATTGTTTTAAAAAACTTCTTAAATAATTTGTATGTTTTCGTTCATCGTTTGACCTTGTCATATCAATTGATATATTATTTTAAATTACAAAGTAGCCATTGAATGGTTGTTATTATTTTGTTAAGTATATTGTTATTGAAAAAAAGCTGTAATCATTATTATCTCTCACTTAGAAGCACAAGCAGCATTTTTTAATTTAATTTCGAAGACAGCAACCACTAACTCGTTTTCGTTTCTTCAGCCGCAAATGTCAGCTGTTATTGAATAAAGATAAGTAACCTAAGAATCTTTTAACATAAACGTTAATATTAATTTAAATAAATTAGTTTCATAATGTTAAATTATTTCAATAACAAAATAATTTTGTAAACTTGCTTTTTATTTACATTTAAAAAACCTAAAAATCAGAATTAATTTCTCCGTGACTTCTTAAATATTCTTTCACCGAGTGGGTAATGTTGTACAATAGTTATTTCAAATAACTATATATGTAGTAACAAGTACATTATGAGTCAGTGTTGGATAAACAAATTATTCTGTATTTTTATAAATATTGTCTTTTAACGATGGCCACAATTTTATTATGGATTTTTTTAAAATTCTACTCCATATTTTTATATTGTATATCGGGTGTCCCAGTCCTTGACATACTATTTTTTTCAAATATTATTTTTCCGGTAAAAAATTGTTTGGGCACCCGGTATACAGGGTGTCTCAATAAGCTTGCTCACTATTGGTAACTTTTTTATTCGCAGAAATACGAGGTTAGTTAAATGAGCAAAATTGTGCCATTTTATATTAGAAAATTGATCATGTATACAAAATAAAAATTGTGTCAGCGGTTCTCAAAATTTGGGACAAAATATATATTTTTTAAATGGAACCATATATTTTTTATTATCTTATTGGAAAGAGTGTTTTTTCCTCTTTCCAATAAGGTAATGTTGTTTATGTACAATTTTTTCAAATAAACGAGTTATTTACGGTTAAAAATAAAAATTTTGTAAACTGTTTTATCAGTTTATTTAGCCAAGTAAGCCATGGAAACAATTGATTCTTTGTTTGTTTGACGTTTAATAATTTCTCCCGTAAAGTTCTCTGTGGTCAATAATTTTACAAATGAAGAAAAGTTAGATATGATCTTGCTATATGGAAAGTTATATCTAGACATCAGTTACGTAGAACGGTCGGCTCTCCAATAAGATAATAAAAAATATATGGTTCCATTTAAAAAATATATATTTTGTCCCAAATTTTGAGAACCGCTGACACAATTTTTATTTTGTCTACATGATCAATTTTCTAATATAAAATGGCACAATTTTGCTCATTTAACCAACCTCGTATCTTTTCAAATAAAAAAGTTACCAATAGTGAGCAAGCTTATTGAGACACCCTGTATACGTTGGTTTGTAATTATATTCATATAATATTATTCCTATGAAACTGTAATATTTAATTTTGTAGACTTATTTTTCTTGAATTTTTATTTTTTATGTTGTTTTAATAAAGTATGCCAATTGTTTTTAACATACTATTTTTTTTTTTAGATTAAAGCCCCTCCAAAATACCAAATCTTAATAAAAAATTTGTCAGCTTTGGGAAGGGAGCCCAAGTATGTATATTGAGGAAAAAAGGGAGTGTGGCATTAATAGTTTGTACACCTTTGGATTAAATAATTATTTTATAAACACTATTGTAAAAGTTGCTTTAGCATACAGTTTTTTGCTTACAATATTATTATACCTCATACTTTCAAAAATAAGCCAAAAAAACGTCATAGTGAACTTTGATTATTACGTAATGAAAACAAACACCATTACTCGTAATTATAAAAGACAGGAATTTCGCAGAAATAATTTGTACTTTGCAATCTGGAAAATCATCTACACTCAGCAAAAAACAGTAGGTAATTACGTAGATATAACGAACGAGCCTCTAGAATTGACCAATCAGAAGCTTGAATTGTAAGCGATAACTCGAACGACGTAGTTTTATCTATATTTGCACCGTAAATTAAATATTATTCTTTTATCGTTTAAAGAAAAACAAATATATCATTCCTGATTATATGTAGCTCATTTCTGGGTATACCTATCTGAGTTTTATTCGCATATTTCGGTAAATAGGTTTGTTCGTTCCCCTATCGCCGCGGTAATAACTTGAGTTACTAAAAATATATTTTTGTTAAATTATTTAGTTATTTTTGAAGATACTTCGATCTCTATTATAATTATAAAGGATATCTACTGAACTATTGTTATCAAATAATTTTACCTTATTGCAAATCATTATTCATATGACATTGGCATTTATTTATTTTAAAAAAGTACATATTTCAATTTCTATAACTGAAATATTACATGGCATACTCATTGAAAAATATCATTTTTGTCCTAATTTTGAAAAATGCGTCAAATTGACTCATATTTTAATCTAGTAAAAGACCAATTTGGCATCAGACTCTTTTTTTTAATTTCGAAGATAGCAACCACTAACTCGTTTTCGCTTCTTTAGCCGCAAATGTCAGCTGTTATTGGGTAAAGATAAGTAACCTAAGTTTGGTCGTTTTTCACCGTCCGCAACGCGTTGTGGCTGTTTTTTCGCTCACTGAGTGATTTCGATGTTTGGGCGAAACATATATGTATATGACATCTGTAAAAAAGTAGTGTTCGTCCCACTGGCCTAGTTTACACCGTGACACTATATTGTGACCTAACCAAATCTTAACTACACCAAAATTTTAGTTATTGTATGTTTACACCGTATTTTTTCAAGGGCAAGTTTTATTTGCTTATTATTTGCTGAGACATATCGTCATTATTAAAACTTGAACTATTAAATTAACATAACTTATTTAAAAATATGAAATAATTACTAAAATCAATCATATAAATTACTTTTATGTAAAATATCTTACTCTAACTACGTTTTTATCAACAGGCAATTCACATAACCTATCACTGCAAACACGGAGAACGCGCATGCGTAACTTGGTTTTCATATGTTTACAAAAGGAAAACTGTTAGGTTAACTACTTTGGTTATGTGAAATAAAACTTTATTCAAAGTAATAATGAAAATTATGTATTCGTGCAATCGATACGACATTTTTTCTTGTATCTCTAGCTTTTCCAAACATTTTAATGATTGGGATTATTACTTCTGATACTCATGTTTAGAAAATAAAAGTGTAGGCAATAAATAATAATATTATGATTATTATCCAAAAACTAAGAATTAATGAAAACCGTTAACTAATAACAACGCAAAAGGTAGTATGTGATACACACGTGTCCCACTGAAAAAAAATAGTGATAAAGACTAATAGAACAAAAATGGAAAAACAATACTCTATGTTAAGATTACATGGAGTCGTTTCTCCTACCTGTAAAACCTGCACGCGCAATAAGATTTTAAATGCGGATGGGATATGTATGTATCCCACGCCAGTAATGGAGGGTTAAGTTTATCAGACGTTACTTCACGGACAGTAAAGGCTGTTTAGAGAATGCACTAGAAACTGCAAGGACCATTTTTGATCATTACATCATTTTAAACCAGGGATGGTAACAGAAACCGGAACCGAAACCATTAACCGAAAAATACCGGAAAAATATGAGAATCGAAACCGAAACCTGTACCGAAATTCGAAACAGATACAAAATCGGAACCGAAAACAAAACCCTTTTTATCGGTTAACCGCATTATATACAGGTGTCTTGTTAGTTGTTAAATATTGTAAATTTTTATTATTAACATATTTATGTATAAAAAAGTATAAACATATTTTTTTTTTTTGTCGAAACGTATTTCAATGTAGTACCTTAATCGGGTGGCGCTCGAAATCCGTTACATGTTACATTTACATAGGCATTTAACATGGGATATTAGAATATTTTGAATATTTGCTTCCCATTAAAATTGATTGTTATAAAACTTTGTACACGTGTTTGTGGACACTTTTTACATCATTATAATAATTAACTGTTCAATAAAAATCAATAATATTATTATTCTCGTAAATTACTTTTGCAAAACGGAAACCCTTTTAGTAAAACCGGTAAACCAAAACCGAAACCCAAATCAAAACCGAATTTTTATTATCCCGATGACCGAAACCGTAACCCAAACCGATATTTTTTATGGTTACCATCCCTGTTTTAAACAGTTTATCTGTCATTTGAAATTAAGTTGCGAAAGTTTAGTTAGAACTTAGTGAATTAATTTTATAAAGTATCGCTATGAACGAAAATATGGAATTAACCAGCGAGAACTGTTTTCTTTAGTTTATGACGGAAAAAACAAAATATTGTAAGAGTAATAGAACACCTGCTATAATGTGCGCAATGTGCGACTTTCGCTTATTTTTTGGCCTTAAAAAAATTCGGGGTAGAAAGATTTCATCTGATTGTGTTGCAATACGTGATTATTTTGAAAGCATTCTAGAAGAAGATTGGTTGGAAACTTATAAGAAGTGGAAGAAAAGATTGGTGAAGAGTATTATTTTTTTTTGTAGGAAAGTACCGATCATTTATTTAACTTCAAGTCGATGTTACTATCAATTCATCACTGAGAAAGACTATTCAAGTCATTTTGAAGTAAGAAGCATTCATTAATTGAATTTACTGATGTGAATATTATACGTCTTTTGAATATCGGGCATTAATTGTACTGCGAGCATCGATTGAAAATTGAGAATGAATAGTATTATTACACTAAAATAACGGATTTGATATATTTTCTTATCTAAAATATCTGCTCTTTGTTTCTTTTCTGCGAATTGTAGACAATACTATGAAAAATTTATGTGTTTATAATTTGTTTTGATATTTTCTCAATTCACTTAAATTAGATAATAATAATCTTAAGTTCAATTAATTGAACTTTCAGAATTTTATCTGTTTCTTCTATATACATCCCGGATACACGGGATTACTCGATGTACAATACACATACATAAATTGTAGAAGGAGGAAAATTGATTAATTTTAATGTCACACCCTCCTTCTAGTATTTTTTTATAGATAACAAAGTTTAAACATGATAGGAAGTAAGTACTTTAATAATTTAGTTTTATCATTTCAAAATATTATATAATTATAATTATGAAGTAGTTTTATCAGTTTTTCTATATATAAACTATTTTCCAACTAAAGTACCGTTTATACGTTAATATACCGGGTATATATATTATTAGGAATCTCATTTTACTTTTCATCACTAATAACGATACATAAACTTTGCTTTTTAAGACTGGTTCATAGAGAGACATGCGATTTCAATTCAAATGGACATTTTTCTGATACTTAGAAAAGAAACTTAGGACAATAAAATTTCACCTTAAAGAAGTTCTAAAATATTGGAACTTAGTTGTGAATGTGCTAAATGTACACCAAAAACTACTTTTTTATATTTTACGTTCATAATGAAGTCATTACGAAACCCAATTGCGTATCGAAAGGGCCTTCATTTCGTTACGTAATTTTTTGTTTTAGAAGGTTGGTATATACTATATGGCATTTACCTATGTTTATAAATCAGTATTGATATGAGGTATGAACTTTCAGTGTTACCAACTACAACATTACACATTCAACTCGGTTTAATATAACAGCTTTTTAAAGTATTTTAGTATATAAAAGATACAAAATATAAAAAATAGTATAAAGAACTCATTTTATAAGACTTTTTTCGCACTTGTCATTTAAAAAACTTGCTCGTTTTTGTAAATTTCTCAAGTGCGAAAAGAAACATGTCTTATAAAACTCGTTCTTTAATATACTATTATTAGATTATTAGAAAAGATAAAAATATGTTGTTTATAATTTTTTATTTAATATTTTTTTTGCTAAATAAAGATTAACGCATAAAGTATGTGACGTAGATTTTTCTAATGTCACATCTTAAACATTTTGAACACGGGTGTACTGTAAAGCGGAAGCTTCATGTACACATATGTAGATGAACTATCATCTTTATTCTTATATTAAACAATAAACACTGTAGATAACTAATATGAACATCGGATATGAATAAAATAAAAAATGTATCAGATATTTTATTGTTTGTAAATAAACCTATCCTCACACCGCCGACTAAACAACTGAAACAAGCGATAATCTACGTCCTTACGGTAAAATTTAAAAACAAAATCATCTTGCAATTTAATGAAAAGCGTTAAGTACTATTGCTGAAGTTATTTAATTGATATTAATAGGAATGCATTTTGAAATTATGCTTTATTTAAGGCTGTCTATAATTTTGTAAATATATTTTTGGTAGAAATTTTACCCCTTTCTGGAAAAATGATATTGCTACGCCACTGTATCTGCTCAGCTGAATAAAAATGTTTCCTGAAAATTGCGAAAACATTAGTTTATTTTAACCTCTGATAACTTGTCCGGTTTCACTTATCTATTTTCTTTGAGTCGGTGCATTTAAAACATCAATATTTATAAATCAAATTCATTTTTACGTTGCCAGAAATAATTTCTTAGAATCCGAAAATATAATGAACTACATTCATACGTACAACGTTTACATATCACGGTTAGCGTGTTTCGATTTTCGTTTTATAGTTGTTCAACTTATTCAATTGTTTGTTGTTTATATGAACTTTGCCCTGATGTACGTCACAACTCATTTGTTTCCTTCTTTAAGAGTAATCATTTCAAAATATTTTCAATGGTGCATTGTTTGAAATTTATTGATAATTTATCGATAAATTAAAATCACATTGCAAATTATTTTATTTAGATTCTCGTGACTGCAATAAAAATAATTAAGTTCACATGATGAAGCGATGTAACGATAAAATATAATTTAAAAAATATTGTTATACTTGCTTTAATAATTTTCAAACATTTAAATTTTGCGATGCTAATAGACACTTACAAAATTGCAATTTGCACAAGCGCCTCTAACGGCAAAGCATAGAACTCAAGGTTGCTGTGGTTACCACGTGCAAACAAAGACCTGTCATCAGCCGTAGACTCTACACTCTAGCCATAATTTTAGTTGAATAATAGAATGATCTTCAATATTATCAAACAAAAAAGTTGCCCCAGACACATCTTCTGGTTGTAAACTCATTTTTATTAAACACAACGTACAAATCACAATAAAGAATTAGGTTTAACACTGAATAACAGATACGAACACAATGACAGATAGGAATAGGGAACGGGACGTAAGACAACGAGGGGAGGTTTGTTTGGATGCATGATCTTCTATCTCTCTCTTGCAGTGACGTCAATTTTGTAAGTGTCTATTCGTATATGAATAATTCCTGATTATTTTGAAAGCATTCAGCAGTCTAAAAGAAGATTGGTTGGGAGTTTTTAATAAGTGGAAGGAAAAAATGCTAAAGTGTAATATTATTGAAGGGAACTATTTAAAATAAAATAAATATTTAAAATAAAATTCTAAAAATTAAGAACTATGTGTCGAGTATAATTCCTACTCCATGTTATGTCAATATAATATTTATATTTAAATTCATTTTCATCTATCGATTGTTCATTGCCGAAGATGTGTACGTGAAAATGATCAGGCGTACATAATATTTTGAACAGATCAATTACTGTCGCTCCTCTATTTACATCATATTTATTTTGACGTCACACTAAGTACTTCATTATTTCTTTTTGACAGGGGCATCATTTATTTATATTAATAATTTATGCTACTACAATGGAAATTAATTAATTTTTTATTTTGTTTCCCTCTTCATTCTTGATGGAACAGTAAAGTCAATCTAATGCATGTCACAGAAGCTAACTACAAAATAATATTTCTTTTTTAATAGAATATGCATTTCACTTTAATTTAAATAGTTACAAGTTGATATAAAGGAAATGTAATATTTAATATGAAATTTGTTTTTTATGCGTAAAAAACAAAAGACAAATGAATTGCAGATGAGTGCGTTGGCCTCAATACCTTTTAATGTAAATAAAATTGTAAATATATAACTTGTTCAGAATTTAGAACCACACGATGGGATAATGAATCAATGTTATTTTATGAAAAAAAGTCGCAGTTTACAGCATATTTTAGAGTACTACTGAACCAGTGATATTATTTACTCTTCGTTTGTCAGATCTAATAACAAACTGCCCCTATCATATTTCAAGTGGACACTCCGTACATATTAGTTCATAAAAAATAGATATTTGTGTATTAAGAGCGCAAAATAGGATATTACCGATTGAGATGTTGTTGCCGCACGACGTAGGAGCGGAGCATTCTTTCTCAACATTTTATAGTTAGAAATTCGGACAGCGAGCGTTTTTCTACTTTGTCACAGCGAGCGTTTTTCTACTTTGTCGCGCAGCAAAGTGTTATTTTGCGTTGACAAAAGCGAGCGCAAATGCCTACTTTGTATATAGACTAGAAAAAATAAATTATCTAAAATATATAAGTATGCATTTTATTTTACTAATGTTAAAAATAATTACAGATGATATTTTATACAAATACTACAAGATAAAGTACTTAGTAACTAATTTTAGCTGAAATTGTAATATTTATTAAAAATTGGAATGTAAAATTCATATCATCAAGAAAATTATTGAAAAACGTAGTTAACGAATACCACAATATATGTATTTCTAGTACTAGATATAAAAGTTTGTTACACTAAAATTTATATAAAATTTTAGTTTATATAAAACAGTAATATAAACAATAATAACAATAGTAGTATATTTTTCAATAATAATAATAATAATAATAATAATAATAAATTTATTCTGCCAATAGACCAATTACATTGATATGTGGCTCATCAGTATAAAATACAGTCATAAATTAAATGCATAATATTACATTTATCTTTCATTAGTTTAATGCTAAATCATCATTTAAATATTCGTCCACAGAGTAGTAACACTTGTCAATTAAGAAAGCTTTTAATTTATTTTTAAAAAATGTTTACGTTTTTAAATTCTTTATAGTAAAGGGTAGTTTATTTGCGAGTTTTACTCCCATGATGTTAGGATTGTATGTGCATATGCGTTTAATGATGAATATTACTTAAAAGAATGAAGTATGAGATACGAATCGCAGTCGACTGTTGAAATTCGTTCAAATGAGCTATTTTACATGAAAGGATTACTATACTTTATTTACGACTATTCAAAAGGAAATTTTTGCTGTGGATAGATCCACTAATTTTCGCAATAAAGGTAAAATAATTCTAAATGTGCAAAATCTAATTATTTTAAACTATAACACGTTTCTTCGTCCTTGCTATAAGGCGAGGTTTTAATCACGTGAAATTTAAGAAACATAACTTATTTCAAGGTTCCATAAACAACCACAGACTGATCTGTTTACATAAGTTTGTTGATCGGCCATTCGGATGTCTACTGTTGTTTTATAGTGTGAAAGTTCGTGACATATCGAATTTGCAGGTTAGAAAGTGATGCTCTCAATAAGGTTAGGTGCGTCAGTTTGACAGGAAGGTTAATAAGCTGGTATTCCTACGAGGTGTCGCGGTTAATAAAACGTAGCTGCAAATTTATCTTTTTTTATCCATTTTGTTTAACCTTTAACCAACTAAGTGGGGTAACTTAGTGACCCCAGGTATACATTTTACTTGATATTTATATGAATTTTTTTTTCTTATGTTGAAGTTTCATGTAATCCTCTCTTCTGTCACCTGCTTTCTGGTAACTTACCCACGAAATGGTACAGAGGAAAATAAAAATAAATAGAGCAATTCCACCACCCGCACCGCTAGCCGCTAATAGAAAGAGGGGTAGGTGCTTTCTCTGCACAGGACAGAATGACTAAAAATTACGCTCAGATGCTCAAAATGTCAAAAAACACTGACAAATTAAAAAAATAAATACTTTTTCTAAAAGCTGCGCCAATGCAGATTAATGTTTGCAGAGTTTTTCTTTTTCTTTTCGAAGTGATATTTTTGCATACTACACAATAAATATGTTTTAATTTATGAATGAAGCTTTAATAAACCTATTAATCATATATTTTAGGTTCATACATGTATTAAGTAATTATTATATAAGGGGTCACTGAGTTACCCCATTTAGCAGTTTACGTCTAGTAGAAACTCGACCAAAATATTTCAGTATTTGTACTTATTTACCTGTAACCCTTTGCTCATAATAGTATATTGTGTGGCAAGTGTGTGTAAAATAGGCTTCACCCACATACTATACTTTTTCTACGATTTTTCTACGACCTTGCAATAAAATATAATTATTTCTTCACTTTTTCATTCTTTTAACGTAAAGCCTCTGTATTAGCGACTTGTGTAACCATGGTTACCATCATTACGGGGGTTTAACAGCTTTGTTTTATTAAAATACAATTTAGTTTGTAATATTTAAAATAATGAAGTTTGATTTTTTGTACACATAAAAATTGATACGTGAAGTACTCACTTCCGCATGGGATTAGAAAAAAATAGTTTTTGTTTTAATTTCCAACCATATCTGGAATTATGTTATTCTTATATAATTCATGAAACATTGAGCTTGGCTCATAGAACGTTTTCATGTAAAAATTTGATGATATTTTTGTGTATTTAGATCGCAAGACAATAATATTTTTCTTTATATTTAATTTATTTATTTATTTACTTACTTCCACTAATATATGTATGTTTGTTATATGCATGTAACTAGTTAAAACCAAAATTAAAAATCTAAAAAATGATAGTATTTCTTATAATTCTCAAAACATACTGAAAAACAGTTATTGTGATAACATGCCTGTTAAAATATAAAGAAAAAATACATCAAATCTAAATTTAGGCTTTAAATCATAAATATTCTAGAACCTGTTCTCTTTGTATGATATGATAGCGTTGAATAAATACGGAAGTAAGTGAATAAGTTAATTCTCGAAAACATAATAAGATAATTGTAAAAATATAATACAAAATCAATATATTTACTGAAATCAAATAAGATAATTTCTGATAATAGTAAAACGAGTCTAAGGGTAAATTATAAATAACACTAATAAAATTATCCCTTAACCTTAAAATTTTAAGGTTAAGGGGTAATTTTGTTATTGTTATTTAAGATAATTTTTATTAAAAAATGAAAATTTGTTTCAAAAATAATATCGTTTATTTCATATTGCTATTTAAATACTGAAAAAGTTATACCCGTTTAAAAATATAATACCTATGTATGATAAAAATTATATTACATCATTCTCTATAATGTGAGAATGGCGAAGTCAATGAAACTTGCAAATTCATTTGCTGATGCAGAAGAAACTGTAATCAAAAACTCATATGCGGTTCAATGTCGGCTGCAAAATGATTTTTATTTTTAACTGCAACACAATATGTTATATTAATAAGGAAGTGCTTTTTTTGTATGTAAAATAGAGATTTGTACACGTATATTCATTATAGTAATATATTTTTATACATTATGGCAATAATTATAATAAGGACAAATTGATTGACTAAACCATATTTAAATAAAATTAATAAAATGTATTAAAAAAACATTTATTTATATAAATAACGTAGGTGGTGGACAAATTGTTTTCCGAATGAATGACGTGCAGTATGTTTCACGTTACAGGAGTGGAGGGTTGTATGCGCCAATCTTTTTATTTAATTGTTTACGAATATAACAACAAATTTTTATAAAGTTTTTTATTATGAAAAATGTTGCTTAAACTTTTGACATATTTGATATGACGTTTTTACTAGACAATAAAAAGTTGAAAGAGATCTATTAGAAACTTTATTTCATTAAACAATCATCAAAATGTCATCATGATATGTTTATGTATGTAAATTCCAAATCATCACGCCGATATTAACATATGACGCTCACCAGACTACATGATTTAAGAATTGTATGTCATAATATTGTTTTAATAATTATCCATTGACAAAATTTTTGCTCTATATAGTACCTAATTAATACCGTATAATTTAATTATTCTTTTCAGGTATGCTTCATCTATTTACTTATAATTCCATTATTATTTACTTTTATGTTTATTGTAATTAAATAAAATAAATATAAATATATCATCACGGCATATTACCTATTTCTAGGTGTGGCAATCTGCTTTGTCGCAGATATCGGTAATGATGATGACATATTTGTACCTTGCGGGCGTTTACCAGGCGTCACCTCACGGGCACTCATTGCTGTGGAAAGGGGTCACTTTTGTGCCATATAAAATTCGAAATATTTGGCGCCGGTTGGGATCGAACCCGGTTCCTCCAGGTTCGCGACCTGACACAGAATAATAAAATAAGTTTATAAAAACCAGCTTAGATATATTAATCGGAAGAAGTCATGATGCATATGTTTCCCACTGTTGAATATTCTTATTTGAAACGTGATTTTGTACCGGGTATAAACGTGAGGCACATTGCGAATATGTGCAAACAACACGTTCATTAAGAAAGTCATGGATTGACCTCCTAGTACGTCATAGCCAGGCCTGCCAGCTGTGACGTACTTTATTACTTCACATGCGAGCCAAACAATTGCATGCAAATTGCATCATTTCAAACAAATTCAAATTAGGGAAAATTATATCTATTTAGGGCAACTAAGTCACGATTTCACGGATAATCAAAGCTAAAGTGGAAATTGAACCAGCAGGTTGGTGGTCCATATTTTAGATTTAGTGACTCCATTTCGACGTTTTTATTATAATTATTAATTATTATTAATTCTTATTAATTATTATTAGTATTATTATTATTATTATTATTATTATTATTATTATTATTATTATTATTATTATTATTATTATTATTATTATTATTATTATTATTGTGGGAGAAAAGAAAATATACTTCACGTTCGTGTGAAATATCCAACTTTCAGCACGTGTTGTACGCAATATTTTTCCAACGACCACAAAAAATAAAACAATATAAAATTTTCATAAAAATATTAAAACAGATTATGTTTACATCATTGCTATCAGAATTCACCAAAAATTATGTTAAAATCTGATAAATCAGGGTCCAGTCTTCTTAATCCGTGTAAATTCAGCAAATTATTTGCAACTGTCAAATTTTTACATACAAATTTTTAGGTTAGTTCGCTCAGTTATCGCAGCGTGTGATAAAATCATATCACACAGTTGCGGACGCATCTGATTAGCTAACGAGCTATAATATCACACAGCTTTGGTAGTGATGTGCAATGACCAACTTTCAGTAATAGTTTAGCGTGTGAATTTATGTACTTTTCGTAGTGGTCGTCGGAAATAATAGATTGTGTTATTAGGATTAAAAGTGAGACTTTTAATCAGAATAACACATACTATTTTTTCTTCAACCGAAATAAATATGATGAATACATACATCTAAATACGATGAAGACAAGTTTTCGAAATGTAAAACTCACCGGGTAGTTAGCCATGACTTTTGTTTTGTTTAAATATTTCTTTGTTCTGTGCTGTCAAGTAGCAAAATTGTATAAATATTCGTATTTGCATTTAAATTTTGATTTAAAATGTCTGGATTTGAAGAATCTGATTTACCATTTGATATTGAAGAAAGTGCATAAGAAATAGTGGTAAATTTATTGCCATCAAAATCGCGTGAAGTTTACAAGTGCGCATAAAATCGTTTTATGCAGTGGTGCGATACAAAAATGTAAAGATTTATTCTGAAAGTACTATGCTGGTATATTTTGCCGAATTGTCGAAAAAGATGAAAAGTTCCACGCTATGGTCGCATTATTCAATGGTTAAAAGCATAGCCTTTTAATACGGTTGAAGAAAAAATTATTTGCTATACAGGATTAAAAGTACTTTTAATACATGTAAGTAAAAGTGTTAGCTAGCAACAGTTACATTTTTATACTAGTAACAAAAAGATTAACTTTTAAAACAAAAAACAGTATTAAAAGCATAGCCTTTTAATACGGTTGAAGAAAAACTATTTTTTATATTATATTTATAGTTTTCATCACTATTGAGTCAATTTTGGAATTTTTAAAAGCAAATTTTTGTCGCGTTATTTTTTTTATCTTAGATAGACTTACAACTAACCAACAGAGTACTGTATCTTTTGACCTAGAAAAAAAAGACTGAAGTCGAGGTATGATTTTAAATATATCACTACAGCGTATAGCCAGTTAGCCATTTTTGTGTGCACCAATCTACTTGACGGTATCAGGCGTCATCTTACGAGCTCTCAAAGCTGTTGTGGAGAGAGCACTAAAGATGTTTATTTTGTGCTATTTGAAAATTGGAAATAATTTTCATGTTTACCGTTGATCAGGTAGGAACCTAGGCTGTTATGTTAGAACTGCAATTGGTCATCGATTATATACTCGAAAATAAAATTGAGAAAAAAATGTGTTTTGATTTTTTAAATTTATTAATAACTAATGTAAATATTGCATCAGAAATTAATACCTAGTCGCCAGCCCGTTAGAAGAAATATGGAACCATGAATAAATATAAATAATAATTTTCTTGTGATATTTTATAATATTCATCAATGTGTCACTACAGATTCATAGAAACAATTATTAATTTAGTCAGAAATAATCAATACAAGTTAACGACACGAAATTGAGATAATCTATATTATTTTAAATGATTTCCTAGTTTTCTAATTTTAACTTACAATTAGTCAATATTTGTTCTGATTTTAAATAACTAACACAAAATAAATGAGACGTCGTTAACTTTTTTACAGTACAGTATAGATATGACTGTATTATAATTATTATTTCTTATTTTAGATATTTGGGCTAATCCAATCCTGTCTGTAAAATGCCATTTTTTTACATTGCAGATTTTTAATTAAAATGGAAATTATTGTTATATATTTGTTTAATAGCCAATTCAATGGGATGTTCTATAAATATTGATGAAGAATTATTGCATTGCGTTATTTTATTTATGTTTTATGTGACAATTAAAAGTTATGTAATTTTTTTAGAATTCGTAATAAGTTTATTTTATACACAAGGTCTATTGTAAATACTAATAATATATTCAAGAACTAATATACAGAGATACACAAACATAGGCGCCGACTTGTAGGGTGCAAAAGTATAGATTTGCACCCGACAAAAATTTTAACCATTAAAACATTTTATATCAAATTTATATTGTTGTTATACATAATTTCTTCCTTCCTTATTTTAGGTAAAAATGCTTCAAAGAAAAGTTGTAAAGCATAAAATTCTACATCTGAAGCAATAGCAATGGAATTGAAACTAAAATTAAACATTTGGTAATTATTTTATCTCAGTTTCATGGCTCCATCTGTATTATTATTTATGAGGTGATTTTCGACATTTTCATACCTAATTTCTGCCGTTATAAACCAATTAATTTTGCTTATTGATTCAAATGAAGAATTTTATACCCAGCAACTTTAAATTGAAGATTTTTTTTCTAATATAATTTCAATTTTTTGTTCAGTCAAAATTTTTCGAAGTCGGCGCCTATGTACACAAAACAGTTAGACATATATTGTTTTGTATTATACATAACAGTTTTTATGTTATTTGTATAAGTATACTTATTATTCACATTCAAATATTATGTTATGTCAATAAATTTATCCTATGAATTCTTTTTATTTAATATATATTATTATCACTATTTGTTTCGACTAAAATTAAAGCGTACAACCTGCGCGAATCTTGTGAAACCAATGAACTAGTGCTGTGAAGATCCGACAAAACATGAATCCGAGTACCCGGATTTTAAAATATCCGGTTCCTCGGATATCCGATGTTCGGATATTGAAGCGGATATCCGTAAATTTAATTCGGAT
The DNA here is from genome assembly GCA_943142095.1 of Ophonus ardosiacus. NCBI lineage: Eukaryota > Metazoa > Arthropoda > Insecta > Coleoptera > Carabidae > Ophonus > Ophonus ardosiacus. The sequence goes on along the minus strand of OW964833.1, from coordinate 40,462,153 downwards.
TTGGATGCGGATCCTGATTTGGATCCGGATCCTTGTTTGGGTACCATATCCCATTCGGATCCGGATTCGATGTGTTGTTCACGGATCCGGACCCGAATTTTAATTCTGGATCCGTTTCATCATTTTGAATGTAAAGGCACATATTTGAATGTAGACGGTTGTAGAGACAGCGATCTGTAATCAGCAATAAATTTTATAATACCCCTCTAAAATAGCCAGGTAGTTGGTGCAAATTTTGCTTAGAATATTGAAAATTCTGTAGTTTTAACATTCAATATCACAAATACTTCAAAGAAAACGAAATATAACATAAAAGGGATTGTTTTTGTTACCTACTTATAGTTCTGTGGAATCGAGGAATTTCCTTCCTAGCGGATGCTAAAAGTTTAACATCGAAAATATAGAGACTATTAACTACATCAAACCAAAATGTATAGTGGATTATTTTATAATCAAATTTATTTGGTTTTGTGACTCCATGATAATATATACATTCAAATATTATCATCTGGTTCAATACTGAGAATAGGTACTCGAATCTGAGAACCGATGCGCATACTGAAATTCCGTATCTAAAATCCGATACTCATACTCATATTCGGATCCGCATCCAAAATCCAATACTCAGATTCGGATCCAAAACCCGATACTCAGATCCGGATCCAAAATCCGATACTGAGATTTGGATCCGAGATCCGGATAGTTCAACATTCAATTATCTGGATATCCGGATATTTTTGGATCCGAAACTATCCGGATCCGGATCCCACCACTACAATGAACGTGTTTTTTTTTATATAGCGGCATTGCGGGTAATAGTTTGGTTTTCTTTGTATACGTAAATTAGAGGTGTTTGATCACTTTATGACGATTCTTCGATTTTTTTTTTTTTAATAAAATCTTTTGGGGCTTATAATATATTTTATTCTATGATCTTTATGTAATATTAGAAGAAATAGAATTTAAAGGATATATTATTTCCTTTAAATTCTATGTGCGATATACTAAAATGTAACCACCATTATGTATAAACTAATTTAAATATTCATTTCTTTATTTTTTTTTTGTGTAAAATTTGCAGCAAATACTAAATTATTATATTTGGTTTGCGACCTTGTTAAGTATTTTATGAACAACATTTGAATCTATTTATTTTATTAATTGTTTGCAACACCTTGAGTACAAACCCAAATATTTTAATATGGATTTTGAGGTTATCAACATATAGGAAGTCATTTAGAATTGCAATACATAAATTTATATCATCGTAGTGTCATTATTATTACCAATGATTAAGGTCGCATATTCGGAACCCACTACAAGTAGTAGGTTTCTTGATCCGGGCAGACGCTGGAGGCGTACAGTTTCGGTACATATCAGACCAGGGTTCTACCGGATTAATGAAAAATGAAACTGCTCGCCTGAAATATATACAGTGTGTTAATTAAGAACCTGGCCATAGGCGTTTAACATGGGAAAACAGTTTTTCTTTGCGCAATAGTCCCCAATTAATTTTAGACAAAAATGTTTCAAATAAATATTGTAGATATTAATATTCTACGCCTAAATTACTAAACAGATTTAATTTTTCACGTTTAGTAACTTGTAAAATCTAATTTGAAATTGTATAAATATTGCTCACTTGTAGCGATACCCATGAAATTGAAACAAAATCAGAAAGAAATTCATTTCGTTTGAACTGTCAGAAATTTAATTTTATAGATAGAATGTGTAAAATAATAATGATAAAAGTTCTTAGTTTTTTATAAAAGTTTTATATAATTTATTTTATTTATTTTTTATCTTTTGACGAAATCCATGTGCTTTATATTAGACTTACGTTTTTATTTTTTTGCCATGTATCTAAAATTTTCTTAATTCTCATCTCCTGAGGAAGGCTCATGTGGAGCTCGAAACCGGTCGACCCGAGAATTTAAATAAAATTTTGTGACTGCAATCCAGATATTTTTATTACTTCATCAATATATCCAGTCAAGGAACTTTTTCTATCATTTAAATGTTATGTTAATTTAACAGTTCGAGTTTTAAAAATGGCGATATGTCTTACCAAATTATAACCAAAAAAATTTGATCTTGAAAAAAAATTATGGTGTAAACATACAATAACCAAATGTTTGGTATAGTTAAGATTTGTTGGGTTACAATGTTACAATATAGTGTCACAGTGTAAACCAGGCCTTATTACATATTCAAAGATAGTGGCCCGTATTACGAGTTCACTTTTACAAGAGAAGCACTTTTATGGAAGACTGCGCTCCATAAAAGCGCTTTTATTATAAAATTGCGCTCGTAATACGGGTCATTATTTGCTTGACTGGAATCAATATATAGTAAATATAGTTAAAATTGATATATATGATTTATAGCACTTATAATAAACTATGTTCAGATCGTCTGTTTTACTCAGTTCTCCTTTAAAACTTGCCACAAAAAGCTGGCTTTTGCTGATTTACACAGCTAACAATTTCTATAGCCTGTTAAGTTAAATAGAAAAGAAAATAGGAAAATTTTCGTTAACTTTTATACAAATCTTACCCGAAGAATGAGCGATCAGATATACAATATTATAAATAAATGTGTATTGTTAAATTTGATAAATATAAATATAGTTAAAAATACATAAATATATTGATAATCACTAATATATGACAAGAGTCTTAAAATATACTAAGTAACAATTATTTAACAGAGTACTTAGCACAATAATTACCTCTTATTTGTGATAATCAATACAGAATAAATATTTAAACAAACCACGTGACAATGATGGTCACGTTTACTATGAATGCCTGGTGTATTAATATCGGTTCTCACGTGTTTAACATAATTTATTAATTTCATATATTTAAGAGAAATTTGTATAATTACAGACATTATAGTTATTAGTAGTAATGAACATTTATATATTTCAGTGCCAAATGTCTAGGTTTTAATTAGTATAATTACAATAATTAGTGCACTTTTCGTATACAAATCAGATTTAATAATTATCTTTTAAAAATACATTTCCAATAATATTGTATACAATATTTTTACAGGAAAAATCTATGTTAGAAATAGTATATGTAAATAATACTATGTATCATGCTGTCATTTTTAATTATTTTAATATTTATAACGGATATTTTATCAGAAATGTTAGACAATGTAAAATAATTTATGACTCGTTTGTTAAAAATAAATTTATAATTAACTAAATTTCTCAGAATCTTATGAACTTATTTTTTTTTTAAGTATATCTATAAAGTTGACAATTCTTTACCTATAAATTTGCGTGCTATATATACCGCTAGATAATTTAAAATTCGTTATCTATCAAAATAAGTTTTTGTCGTAGTTAATAATTATTCTTGCAATGTTAACAATTTCATGGCCATGCAAATTATTAATGCAGAATAATTATTTAATGAAAAATTAAATTTGCATATAAGTACTGTTTTTTTTTTTACATTTGCCTTCCTAATAATAAAATAAATATATTACTAGGGGTAACTTGTAAATAAATTATGGTGTAAGGTGTAAGCTATCGGACTTAGGAGTCAAATGATATATTCGTATCGTGTGGGCGTTTACCAAAAGTTACTTTACTGGCAATCATTTCTGGCGTGAAGAGTGCACGACATGGGTCATTTTTTTGTGCTATTTAAAATTCAAAATAATTTTGGCGTCAGTCGGGATCGAACCCGAGTCCCCAGAAACGGTATAACAATTATTGATTTTTTTCCGGAAAAGTTTATATAGTTACCAATTCATGTACGAGTATTTTGATATGCGCCATGATCTATGCAATATGCGTACACACGTGTTATTTAACTTACATAAACATCTATGATTTCTTAGTTTTCAATAGACAAAGTGTATTCATTTTAAATATTATAAGCTTGTGTTATATGTATCTCGAATATTATCAACATTTTTAAATTATACTAAATGTCGAACTTATTTCACCTACTCAAGGTGTCGAGAAGACGGGTAATTCATGTTCACAATTCTCTTGATTTTAACATTTATTTGGACGTTTCGGAGGTCCAAAAACCTCCATCTTCAGCATTTTACATTATTTTCTAAGTTTTTACATTTGATGTTTTGTGATAAGATGTGTTCTTTTCAGGAGAAATAAAGTTAAAGTCCAGAAAAAAAATTTCACTTTCAAAAATTTTTAAATTCAAACCTGTCACCATGTGGATGGAGGTGAAGATCAACCCTCTTTTCAAATTTACGGGGGTTTTGTAAGAGAACACATCTTACCACAAAACATCAAATGTAAAAACTTAGGTAAGTTTTTGTAAAAATATTTATTGAGAAAAAAAAAATAACATGATACAGAAAAATAAAACAATGTTTATAGAAAATAATGTAAAATGCTGAAGATGGAGGTTTTTGGGCCTCCGAAACGTCCAAATAAATGTTAAAATCAAGAGAATTGTGAACATGAATTACCCGTCTTCTCGACACCTTGAGTAGGCGAATTAAGTTCGACATTTAGAATCTTCAAACAAGGTACCAGAAATTAGAAAAAATATGTAAATTATACTTGACACTCAGTCAAGCAGTGATATTTAAATCTTATGAGTTACAATCTTACGAGTATTGTAACTGTTTTCATTGTTGTAACGTTGGTTGCATGATTTAAAAAATTATTTTTTTTTATAAAGAATTGCAGTAAATATTCATTAATATTTATAACATAATTTGCTCGTAAATGACAACTACATATTTTTAAAAAAAACTCGTAAGTGTCAAGTTAAGTACAATTTCCCCACAGACGTAAAAAAAAAATGTATGCAACTCGAGTAAAAAGTGTCTTATTTCACTCATAGGATTTGACGAACTCGCCTATGGCTCGTTCGGTCAACCTTTCCTATTCGTGAAATAAGACTATACTTTTTACACTTGTTGCATAAATAACTATTCCCTCATTTTTTAGTAACTCATGAGAATTATTGGGAATACAAAAGTAAATTTAATTGAAGTTATAGCTCTTATAGTTTTTGAGATTCCATTGGTGTCAATTGAAAATTTATTTATTTATTTGATATCTCCCAAAACAGGATACAAAAGTATCCCAAAAACATGGGAGATAGTACAAAACAAAACAAAACCATAATGGCGAGAACAGATGAAAAGTATATAAATGTATAATATAAACTATACAGAGACATCTAAATACAAATATTTCGAAATAAAGAAGCAAAATATAACATTTCTTAATTAAACATATTATAAATAACATTTCTGTAGTCTATAAATGAAAAATTGAAAATATCAAGTTCATTTAAACATTTGTTTTCCATATCATTGTAAATGAAACATAGTCTTCTAATTGGATCTTTAAGTTTATAATTATTTCTAAACACGGGGATGTAAAAAGTTTTAAAAGAACGGGAATGCAATCGAGGTACGATAAAACCAATATGATTAAGGGCTGAATTATCATCGACCATATTATGTATTAATTTAAAGATATAAGCATGAATATATCACACGTCTGTCCACAAGTGTACACATACCGAAAATGGATAAAGCAGCGGAGTAACTATATGATGAAGAATTGAATGAAGATGAAATTTTACGTGAGCAATATCTGACAAACTTCCGCTGTACCCATTCAATTCGATTACAATATATATCATAAATTGGGTTCCAAACAATGTGGCAATATTCAAGCCTAGACCTTACAAAACAATTATACAAAGAAATAAGAGTATTTGGATTAATGAAACAATGTGAATTTCTAATCACGAATCCTAAATTTCTATAAGCACTATTAACTATGTAATTATAATGAGGACCAAACTGTAATTTAGGGTCAAACAAAACTCCTAGATCTTTTTGTAATTTAACACGTTTAAGACAGTGACAACCCATTTGATAGGGAAAAGAAGAAACACTACGTTTCATGGTAAATGACATGATTTTACATTTAGTAATATTAAAATGGAGGTGAGAGGAAGAAGACCAAGTGAGTAATTTATGAAGATCAGACTGAAGAAGACAGTGATCTGCGTATGAATTAATAGTTTTAAATAACTTTAAATCGTCAGCATATAACAGTGAGTTGGAGTATTGTACGCTACGTGTGATATCATTGATAAATAGATTAAATAAAAGCGGTCCTAAATTTGATCCCTGCGGAACACCTGAACAAGGGGTGAAAAAGTCAGATTTGAAGTCATTATAATGAACAAATGGTTTGCGATGTGAAATGTAAGATCGTATCAAGCAGAGTAGATCAGTAGATGAGAAATTGTACACAATTGTGCCAATCTGCTTTGTCACAGATATCGGTAATGATAATGACATATTTGTACCGTGCGGGCGTTTACCAGGCGTTATCTCACTGGCACTTTTGTGCCATTTAAAATTCGAAATATTTGGCGTCGGTCGGGCTCGAACCCGGTTTCCCCTGGTTTGCGACCAGACACTCAGGCACGCGGCCAAAAGACCCCATATTGTATACAATAATGATATTTTACTCAATTTTGCATTTTAAACGTATTTTTCTTTTCTAGATGCATGCCTCCGGTGTCAGGCGGAAAGTAAAAAGGACTACTACGGCAAGCAGGACTGCGTAGTAGTGTGGGGCGAATGCAATCACTCTTTCCATTATTGCTGCATGTCTCTCTGGGTGAAACAAAATAACCGTTGTCCTCTCTGCCAGCAGGAATGGTCCATTCAACGAATGGGAAAATAACAAAACCATAACGTAACTCTAAATATTATGACATATTTTTATGTAGAATAAATTATTATTTCAATATAAGTGATTTTTTAACATCCCTCAAGTGTTTTTTAATTTATTCTTGTTTCCTTTATACGCAGGAGGTCAGGATGATGAGACAAATACTATACGAGGGTCACGCTAGAATAATTGAGAATAAGAAAATCATGTTACGCAGTCAAAAACAAAATTTGCAGTATCATTATTTTAAACAATTGTCATTTGAAATAAATTTACGAAAGTTAAATTGGTTAAAACTTAGTTCACCTATTTTTTAAAGTATCATTGTGAGTGATAATATTGAATTAATCAGAGAACATTTTCGAATTATGATTTATAATTTGACAGGTTTGTCAGTTTTTAAGTTAGTCTGCAATTGATTTGACAATTTTAAGCCCCCTAGTAATTAGTTTCACATCTTTGGCAGTTTTTAAGTTACCAGAAATTAATTTCACTGCTTTGGCAGTTTTTCAGTAACCAGAAATTAATTTAACAGCTTAGACAGATTTTGTCATGAAATGAATGGTGAAATATAATTATTGGTGAAGGGTCTACTTATTTTGGCGAAAAAATGTATGACATTATTCCTCGTAAATAATAAATATTCAAATTTATATTTTGTATTCTTTCATCTTTAATTTCTGTATAAATTTATGCTTTTACATTGCTTTGCTTGTTTATTGTTATCAAATTGTAAATAAATAAGAATTTGTGTAATTATTGAATTTTCTGTAAATATAAAACTAAGTACATCCCTGTTTTTCTACCTGTATTTTGTTTAAATTGGTTGATAAACATTTCGGTTTAGGTTCACAGCATGAGGTAGCTCTTATATCTTTAGCGTTCACTGTACAAACTATTCAAAACGAACGAGCACGATTTTGAGCATTAGGTTGCCATTATTGACAGAATTTTCCAAATTTTTGAAGTTAATAGATTTATAAAGAATTCTTATTTCCTAGGGTTATTGCTCAATTGCAGCTGTAGACACGTGTTTCGCTCTTTCTTAGAGCTCATCAGTACAGCATAGCTAGTTAATAGGTGGACATTAACTAGAGATAGTAATCAAAAAAACCGAAACACGTGTCTACAGCTGTAATTGAGCGATAACCCTACGAAATAAGATTTCTTTACAAATTTTGCGCTCAAGAAATGTTATTGTTTTAATCAGTAGCGTAACTAAGGGGGGGGGGGGGTTAGGTGGGTGCGCTCACCCCCCTGTGAAGATTTTCAAAATATAGGCGCCTTTTTCAATAATTTAATTAAAATCATTAATATTTTTTTTAATTTGAACTTATAAATAAAAAAATATTAATACAATCTGCAATCCTTTTCATCCTAATATTTTCAATATTTTAAAATACCTATTAATTTTAACATAAATATATTAAATAGTAAGTTTAATTAGTTTTATATTTTATTTTTCACATCGCCACATCGAAAAAGCACAAGTTGCAAATGCCGGCGTCTGGCGTGTTTTCTATGCTACTGTCTAGTGTGTATTATCTTCTGTGCTGTTTTATTAAGTTCAAAATATCATTTTAATAATGAGTTCAATTAAGAAAAAGATGTTCGGATGGCAGAGAGAAAAAGAAAATGCATTAAAAGAGAGTACAAAAGGTGTTCTTAAGATAAATATTTTTTTTATCAGTACTAATTCAGACAATTTGGAAGTTTGTAAAAAATGTAACGAGTAACCCTGGTGTGGGATGAATTTAAGAAATTCAAAACTCGTAGGTGTCCCGTGGCCGCGTGCCTGAGTATCTGGTCTCGAACCTGGGGGTTCGATCCCGACAGACGCCAAATATTTCCAATTTTAAATGGCACAAAAGTGACCCCTGTGGCGCACTCTCCACACCAGCTAGGAGTGCCCGTGAGGTGACGCTTGGAAGCGCACACACGGTAAAATATATCATCATTACCGATGTCTACATGTGTTGTAGATACAGAAATGGGTAATATGCCGTGATGATATATTTATTTATTTACAAAACTCGTAGGTTAAACTTTTAATTATATTATACCACAGGAAATATATTTTTATTACTAAGGTTATATAACTGATGTTGATTTTTTTATATTTTACTTTAAATAAATTACGAATTTATTATGGCGCCTTTTTACTGAAAAAACCCGCCTGTGGATTTTTCTAGTTACGCCACTGGTTTTAATAGATTTATGTCCTTATTCATTAAACTGTTGCAAAGTTTCAAAACGGCTCGTTATAATTATTGTCTAATAGAAAAACTTGACAAATTACATTTTGATTTTTGTTTCATTGTCGACTGTTTTTACTGGATAAAAATTATAACGAACTGTTTACAGTTTTACGAGTGTTTATATGGGCATTAGTATGCGATCTTTTATCCTACACTGAAATTTCGTTTAATCTAATATATACTAGCGATCTCTGTTTGCTATAGAGGTCATTGTTATCCTTTCCCTATTCTTTTAGTATCGGTGTATAGCAAACTATACTATCTCTACGCTTAGCTCATCTTTTCGACGATAGATGTCACGAGTTTTCTTTTTGCACATCTGCAAATCTATGTACTGCAGTGCAGTCTACATTCAGCTTTGCGGTGTGCGAGTGAAATTTTTGACAATTGTGGTTATGTGTTTTTCTATTTACTTTTAATTCAATTACAATGAAAGAACCGTCCTACTATAAAATACTAAAACGGACAACTACAAAATGTGAAACCTATAACGCCAAATATCGTGTTCAGAATTTGTATATGTTTTCTTTACGTGTTTACTCGTGTGGTGAATGATTTAGAGTAATTAGAAAAAATGTATTTTAATTAATCATCGAAGGACGATGACATGAAGGCAATGCGTCTAAGGTAAGTTTATTAATTTAATAAAATTGACTAAATATGCGTTATGTTATATCGATTTTAACTTATGCGGTATGTTGTATTTACGGAAACTTTACTTGTTTGTTGCAGTTTATTTTTATTTGCCACTTTTCTTTTCCGATTCCTTGAAATATAAATATTTTTCAATAATATTGGAATCGTATAACTTTATGATATTATTTGAAAAAGAATATGAACACGTGTTTTTATTATGTATCTTTAAACAACAAAAAAATATGTATAGATAAACGTACATATATTAATCTCGAAAATGAGAAAAATAATATTTGTTATGCTGTTTTATATATATATCGAAAATGAAGAATTATGAGAAGTATGCTATTGATTATTCGGAGTAAAATTAATTAAAATTTGAAATAAATTAAAAATAGTATGCACAGTATGTGATCTTGCTTTCAAATTAAAAATAGGTTCGAACTGGAAAAATTATCCTGATAATTTTTAATTATTTTACGGAATAATTATTGCTAAAATAAAAATTTAATTTCATGTATTACTATAAATTTCACCATTACAATAATTGATGGTACGAGTGGTGCATTTCTCATTTTTGCGCACCCCTAAATAAAGATGTATAATCACTTTCAATAGTAATTTCTTTTTTATCAATAGTTTATTATGCAACCAACATCACATTAGGACTAATACAAAACCACAATATAGGCTGAATACAAGAACTCGTGACACGCGATGCTTTGAATATAGAGATTTAGAGAATAAAATTGTGAAGTTTTGGGTGCCAAAATTTTTAATTTACGATTTTGGAATCCGAGTAAATTTTATATAAAGACCGGGTAAAATGGATTTAAAAAGCGATTATTTCAAAAAGTGAACATCGAGTAAACAAGTAAACTGTTTGACAGTTAATCAACTTTTATTTCTTGAAACAAGGCATACTAAATCTGTTTTAACCAGGGCATCGAACCCGAACCTGAACCAAACCAAAACCGGAACCAAACCGTAACATTTTAGGGAACCCAAACCGAGAACCGAACCTCAGATATATTTTTAATTGAACCTGAGTCGAAACCGAACCAAGTATTAAAATTCAGGTTCGGGGTTCAACTCCGGTTCAGGTTAATTTTTAGTTCGAAAAGTAAATACAGCCGATAATCGACGTCTTAGGCGTCTGCGTTGCTATGTCTGGGCTGACTTTTCGTGAAAATTGTGTTCGTGTCTTGTTGCGTTTTGCGTAAATTCCGGCTCTCATTATACATTATTTCGACCCTGAACCGCGAACAAAATCGCAAATTTTATTAATACTTGAACCAGAACCGCACCCGAACCCATCTTTCAAAAAACAAATTAGCCTGAACCTAAACCGAACCCAGTTTTTGGCGGGTTCGATGCCCTTGTTTTAACACGGCATTAAATTTAGTTTACCCTGTCACTAAATTTGTAAATTTAAAAATTTCATTCTTAAAACCTGTATGTATAAATCGCGTCATAAAATTTTGCGGGAGTGATAATTTGAAAAAGAAAACAGTTTTCCTATGTCACGGATTCCCATGTTCGTGTTCACTATTTTTATTTTATTTTATTTTATTTTGTTGTATAGTTATTCCACGAGATCTTTCATTAAAGGGACGAATAAAGTTCTGCTATTGGTTCAAATAATACAGTGGACAACACGATGCATTTGGCGATACACGCTGAGAGTTTTGAAATAATTTATACGCGCAACTGTAATTCCACCTCATTTCTTACAGTTATTAACAAATAAAATGTTTGCTTTTGCACTTCCTGATAAAAATATATAGTTTTTGAATAAATAAATAATAAATTTCTAAAAAACACTAATGTAGAAGCAACAAGATCATAATGAGTTTCAAATAAAAATTACAGTGGCAAATGATGACCAGAGAAGAGTATACTGTGATATTAATTTTAACAATATACACCAGCCCGGAAATTCACATAACATTAAGAACATGTTCGAGAAACAATCACGACACTCAAAACCATGTGGATTTGTATCCCTTTATGAAAGGTCTCGTGGAATAGACTTAATAATTTTAAAGAACAGTCCTAAATAGAAAAATTGCTTAGATAAAATATTACATTTAATAAAATATTAAGAAAACAGCGTCTGAATCAACCTTTCGGTCATCATCAGACACCGGCCATGCTCAGCTAGTAACCATAGACGCGTTTCGCTCTTGTTAGAGCTCATCAGTATGGTATAACTGCCGTCTTTTTGCAGAGACAATTCTCAACTGACGCTGAAATCTTGTGAAACATGGCGAGTGTTTTCTTAATATTTTATTAAATATAATATTTTATTAAATATTGTTTCACCTAGAGTTCGCTATTGTACTATTATTATTTCAATAGCTGCCAGTGCTTTTTGGCGATTCTTCGATAGATGGCTCTACATGTGGGTACATTTCCCTCTTAAGTCAACTATCTTTTATGAGATGTTTATATCTTTCGCCATGTTCAGTTGGGAATTGTCTTGTCTCTGCAAAGAGACGGCAGTTTTACCTTTGGTGAGCTTTAACAAGATCGAAACGCGGCTATGGTTACTAGCTGAGCATGGCCGGTGTCTGATGATGGCCGAAAGGTTGGTTCAGACGCTGAAATCATGTGAAACATGGCGAGTGTTTTCTTAATATTTTATGAAATATAATATTTTATTAAATATTGTTTCACCTAGAGTTCGCTATTGTACTATTAAAATTGCTTAGAATTAAAAACAGGGCATCGAACCCGAACCTGAACCGAACCAAAACCGGAACCTAACCGTAACATTTTACTGAATCCAAACCCAGAACCGAACCTCAGATAATATATTATATTTTTCAATTGAACCCGAGTTGGAAACGAACCGGATATTAAAATTCGAAAATTGCGGCTTTCATTTTAAATTATTTGTATTTGTTTGTCATTCAAAAAACCTGGTTTATAATTTTAATGGTTTTATTATCGTTCGGAAATTTGTTGTAATAAAATTATGAATACTTTCAATAATTACTCTATAAGTAAATAAAATAATTGTATGTTTGTCTATTTTTTATGTTTAATATATCAAATAATGCTTTTAATTCTGAATTAAAACAAAATATATTATAGACTCTCCAAACATTCATTAAATTATTATCGTATACCTACTGCTACGTATTTTTGTGTCAATGTAACCTAACCTTTTGTTACATTAAAAATATATAGTTTTAAATGAAATAAGCTATGGAAATATTGTTATTTTTATTAAAACATTTATAATAAAAAAATTTAAAACAAAATACAATATCTAACCTTTACGAAGTCTGCCTTTGCTTCTTTCCTTGGACTGCAAGCTACGGATCACGGATCATAACTACATTTCACTATTAAATAAACAAATATAGTATAAATAACACATAAAACACTTAATAAAGTTTATAATAATAAATAAAACGTTCAAATTGTTCGTAAATAGCAACAAAAACACTCATTTCACGTCACAAAAACATTGAAAACTGAGGACCGACGCTATCACGCGTACGAATATATTAATGCAAGAATAAACCAGAGAAACAAATGAATGAACAGACAACAGACAGAATTAATATTTAAATAAAATAACTATATTGAACTGTTTTTATTGCGGTAAATTTAAATGTTTGAATACGTAAAAAAATATTAAAAATATTTTTTCATTTTAAATTATTTTTATTTGTTTGTCATTCACAAAACTTTAATTCAATTTTCATTAAGTCGAACCGAACCTGAACCCCGAACAAAACCGCAAATTTTATTAATGCTTGAACCAGAACCGCACCCGAACCCATTCCTCAAAAAACAAATTAACTTGAACCTAAACCGAACCCAGTTTTTGGCGGGTTCGATGCCCTGATTAAAAACTATAAGACTAAAATTAATCACAAAAAACGCGAAATAAAATTCGCATATTTCAGTGTGCATAGAATAATTAGAACTAAATTTGAAAACGTGGTAAAATTGTTAGCATATTTATTGCACAATTTAAAGTCCTAACTCTTTTTTTTTAATGCGTTCATCTTCCGCATCGGCTTTTGGCATGAAGTAGAGCAAGTAAAAATATCGGAACTTTATTGGAACAATTAATTCTTTGTCTACTTTGAAATCTGTTTGGAATCGAACTTCGGCTCCCATTCATTTTATTAATGATCTCATTTTGCGTGAATAAATAGATTTGAATCCTTCCCTGTTCAGGTTGCCTTTTTGCAAATACTTTTGCTTTTTGCTAGAGACATTAATCAATTTCTTTGGCGTTTTTTACAAATTTATCACTGTTTGAAACTTGACAACTCTGTAAAGTTAATAACTCAATATCGTACGTGCGATCTCGAACGCTGAAAACTGAAAATTCAATGGCTGAAAACCATTACTGTAATAAGATATCCATTGATAATGGACTCGGTGAATTTTTCATCGAATAAACGATTGGACATGAATTAATTCATTTGGTTTATAGGTAATTGAAATTGAAAATTGTCGAATGTAATTTTACAAATATAGATTAATGGTTTAGTCTTCAAAACTCTGTAAGAAGCATAGCGGGAATATCATAAAAATATTGTTGAATGAGATCCTAGACTATTTTGTTTCAACTTTTTCTTAATGAAACTTCTAAATTGAAAGAAAATTTGTAGTTGTAGATAGTATTTATTGTTATTTGTTAAGCCGTTATTATGTTTAATAACAATTGGAGTTTGATAATGTGATCTGTTTCGAGACTTAAATATAGGTACCGGGTGAATATATGAAAACCGAACATAGGAATTTAACATGTAAAATAATACTTTCGTAATTTCCTGCTTCCCTAATTATTTTAAGTAAAAAGCGTCAAATAAAAGTTGTACACAGAAAAAAAATAATTGAAATTTTGTCTAATTATAATTAGATATTATTTTATTAGGCAATATATCTAATAATTTAGTATAATTTACAAATCTTAATTTACCATTTTAACAAATCCGAAAGAGATACTGAATATTTTGTAAAAAATCGTTAATTTAAATATGCAAATAGTTATTTTAATTACTTATTTTATTTAATTTTACGTAACTTTTATTATTTTTGTCAATTCTCGGTAATTTATCTAATGAATTAGGTAAGTAAAAAATTTAATTATATATTTAGTTAATTTTTTTATTTATGTTTAGTTTAATACTAAATGTAGTAATTAATCTAATTTTGTATTTAATTTTACTACAATTTGTTATTAGAAATTTAGAAAATTTAACTAAATCAACTTAGATAATTTAATGAAAACATATTAGTACGCTGAAAATTAAGCATTTGTTTATTTAATTTAACTACAATTTATATGGTTATTTTTTTCTGTGTAGTGCATAAAATTCAGTATTTGAATCAATGACCAAGCGTGCTTTGTAATGGCAGAAATTAGATATGAAATTATCGAAAATTACCCGAAAAATAGCTATAGCCATGGTATTAAAATAAAAAATAACAAATGTTAGCGATTTATCTGTTAAGCTATTAGTTTATTTTTATTATTTGTAATTTCTGTTTAAGTGAAGAATTATTTATTTAAATTGAAAGATAAGTGCTTATTTTTGGTTATTGATTGTAATACAACATTTTATGCTCTTATTTAAAACTTTTTTACCTAAAATAATTTGAGAACTAGGAAATTACGAGAGCGTGGTTTTACATGTAGTATTCACCCGGTATATAAATATAGAGATGCACTCGATTTCGAGCTTTGGCCCGGCCCGGCCCGAAGCCCGCCTTGATTTCGAGTCGATCATCGAGCCGGGCCGAAGATATTTTTTATCGGGCCGAATCATTTTCAAAAATCGAGGCGAGTTGGACTTTTGATTTTGGCCCGGTCCGAAAAGCTCGAATTTTCGGGCCGGCCCGAAAAATCTTATAGTTCAATCAAATGCACAGTTTCCTTAATATTTTAATGAAAATGGATGAAGTTAAAAAGGATCAAAATGATTTAATAACAACACACTTCACATATTAATAAATAAAAATGTATTATTTTACTTCAAGAATTCAAGGTTATTCATTAAAGCATAAAAATTATATTGTGATATTATTATTATTGTTATTACTCGTATACTTGAAAAAAAGTGATTTTTGCCCTACCATAATGATTTCTTGTTCTATTTTTGAGCAGAAACAAAGTTAGATAAAAAATCCTTATGTAAATTATAATTATATTTTTTTATATAAGATTTGTGAAAAAGTTGTTTAATTAAATACTCGTAGGTCTGTAATTTTTCTAACAAACTTACACTAGAAGGGTCTCTTTTTCAACTAGGTACTTATGTTAACTAATGTTGAAAGTTATAAGAATGTAGAGGTTTTTATGTTTGGCACGAAAAAAGTTAAACATTTCGCCTTAACATAAAAATCAACTTTAGGAATGCCGGATGCACCCAATTTCGAGCTTTGGCCCGGCCCGATTTCGAGTCAATTTTCGAGCCGGGCTAGCTAATTTTTTTGTCGAGTCGATCTTCGAGTCGGGCAGGTAATTTTTATTTTCGGGCCGAGTCGATCCAAACCTCAAAGCCCGGCCCGGCCCGAACCGAATGCAGCTCTATATAAATATGTTAAAATAATTTTTGTGGTCAATAATTATTAGAAATATGCATGGATAATAAACAATGTAATACAATAATAAAACACTACGTATATTACAGACCAAATTTCGATTGCTACTGGCGCGTATGTTATTCATCATATCTTCCACCTTTTTACAAACGGCTGTAACTCGAGATCCGATGAAGTAAAACAATCGTGTCTAACACGAAAAGAAAGAGAATTTCATGCTGAATATAGACTTTAATCGTCAGTTATTCTGTCTTTAACGGTGTATGAGTGGTGCATGAAAATATGAGAAATGAATTAAATAATTTAGTTCATTTCTCATATTTTCATGCACCACTCATACACGGTTGAAGATAGAATAACACACGATGAAAGTCTATATTCAGCATGAAATTCTCTTTCTTTTCCTTGTCTGCCATGATGGTTTTACTTCATCGGATCACAAGTTACATCCGTTTGAAGCTACATGATTTTTCATCAAAATTTTATATGATTGAAAATACACAAAATGTCGATTTTTTCATTGACGAATGGAATATTCTATACATGCATCTATTGCACCATGTATGAAAATAATTTATGATTTTACTACGAAATACTGTAACAGCAAAAGGATATGTGAGTCACTAAGATAATAGTAATATTTACATGAAGAATACGAAATGTCTGTAGAGCACAGCAAGTGCTGGTAATTCCCAGTTTAAACTATGAATAGTGCGGCCTATTTATTTATTCTGTTAACAGTTAACACTGTAAATCATCTCGTTGTCATCAGAACAGTAACACTAATAATCAGACGACGTAATTGTAAAATCGTAACCGTATCATGACATTATGACATATGTATGTTAGTGACAAATTTATCATTATCATTAATTTTGTAATTTCTTTTTAACATTGTGTAGAAACCAAAAACATTATAAAAATGTATGTATGCGATATTTAATTCTGAACAACTTTGCACTCTGCAGTTTTTGTCGTAAAATAAACAGGAGAGCAGAGAATTATATAAAATTAATAATACATTGCCACCATCCGGTATAATAAAATTCTGGTGACAATTTTTTGGTTAAAAAATTATCCAATTAAATCCCTGTATTTCTGATCACGTGTGCGATAGTAACCAATCAAAACAAACTTACACTGATAATTATTCTAAGGCAGTTATCACTTATGTCACTAAGTAACAAACATTTTTTGACATATAATTAAAGATTAATTGTTTTAATTTTCACGGTATGGCAGTGAAAATAACGATTCAATTAATTAAATACACACTAACACTCATAATTACTTATTTATTTATAGTACCACACCTAATGGACGGCTATTGTGCTTTTCTTTTTTGCTTCATGTAAATAGTAAATATGAAGAAAAAAATATCTGTACATAATTTATTGCAAAAAAATAGATACATTAATATTTTATAAATTAGAAAAAATATTAAATTCTTTCTACAACTGCAAACTAAAAAGTTTTAAAAAAATAAAATATAGTGGAGGGTTCCATTTGTGGTATACAGTGTAGTGACTCGAACACCCAAACATAAGACTTATTTAACATATAAAATCATACTTTCGTAATTTCCTGCTTTTCTAATTATTCTTGATAAAGCTTCAAATAAACATTGTATAATAATCAAAATTAATTTTCCATGCTCTGTAACTGCAGAAATTAGGAAATTGTCTCAAAAATAACGATAGCCATGAAATTTAATTTAAGGTTTTAAATTAAGTTTGCTCGACCACCAAAGGCCAAAATCTAGAATACTATGTGCAATACTAAAATTATACCGGGTGTCTATTTGAAATCCGTTATATAGGACATACAATGTTAAGTTTTTTTTATTTTGCTGTAGTTAGGTACCTATTAATTTTAGACAAAAATGTTTCAAATAAAGGTTGTAGATAATAAAATTCTACACCTAAATCACTAATCAAATTTTATTGTGCACGTTTTGTAACCTATAAAATCGACTTTGAGATTTTATAAATCTTGCTCATTTGTAGTGATACCCGTGGAATTGACACAAAATTGCAAATAAATGCATAATATTTGAACTGTCAGAATAATGCCATTGAATTATTTGCAGCTTTTATTCTTGATAAAAACGTTCTATTTATAAACTAAAACAAAAGAAATAGTAATACAATCATTAAGAAATCTCGTTTTATAACATAATGGAAATAAATTTATATCTAACCTAATAAACTATTTTTTCTGACATTTCAAACATTAAACATTTATTTGTAATTTTGTGTCAATTATACGGATATCGCTACAAATGAGCAAGATTTATACAATTTCAGTTTATGACGTGCAAAATAAAATTTGATTAGTGATTTAAGTAGCAATGACGATTTCCGATAATTTTGGTACCCGAGTACCCGAAACAACTACCCGAATAGTACCCTTTACCCGTTAGTTACTCGATACCCTTTAATTACCCGTTATCTTTTAAGAACATATACACAATTCGTTAATTTGTTAATTACCAGTTACCCTTATATTAGCAGTTTAATTTTTAATTAAATTCATAATTATTGTTTACATATATTTATTAAATAAAAAGTAATACAAATAAATAATATACTGTATATCTATAAAAAACTTAACATAAATTATGTTAATTACCTATGGTATGGTAATAAAAATCCCTTTTTTTTAGAGATGTGCCGATTATGATTTTGGCCGACTAGCCGACTAGCCGATTAGTCGGTTGTAAAGAGGCCGACTAGTCGGCCAAGCCTATCACGGTTTCGGGGATTTCCGTGACGTAAATGTCATAGATATGTTTTTCTTTACAAGCAAGTAATTTTAGAAACTGATTACCAAAGGAAAGGATGATTTGCTTTACATTTCAAAATGTGTATACCTCGTCCAAATTTCATTTGAACAAATGACTTTTAAATCATCTGTGTTAATCCTAATCTTTGCTACTGCGAATATTTTTACGTTTCACGCAAATATAGTTTCTTCTCAAAGTACATTATATGTCTGTGAAAGTTGAAAATTGCTTGTAACTATTTAAAAGAGGAAAAGTTTTATTGGGGTTCTAGAGAACCATAGTTGACCTGTAAAATTCTTATCCAAGATGTTATGCTTGCTTTAACAATGAACGCTCATTACTGAATTGAGCAACTGGTAGTGCCAAAATGTAAATATGCACGAGGTACAGGATTGTATTGAGTTATACCCCAATACCCTAATAAAACTTTTCCCCTTTTAAATAGTTACAAGCAATTTTCAACTTTCATAGACATATAATGTACTTTGAGAAGAAACTATATTTGTGTGAAACGTAAAAATATTCACAGTAGCAAAGATTAGAATTAACACAGAGGATTTAAGTCATTTGTTCAAATGAAATCTGGACGAGGTATAAGACTGATTATAAAATAAAAATATTAATAAACAATCAAGGTTTTTATTTAATGTAATTCCTCCTACATACATTTTATTGAGAAATATATACAAAGTAAAAAGCCGGATAGTCGGCGCTCTTTGCCGAATAGTCGCCGAATAGTCGCCGACTACGATAGTGGCCGGATAGTCGGCTTTACCGACTAGTCGCCGACTAGTCGGCACATCTTTACTTTTTTTAGATACAATCTTTCCGGCAGCTGAAAACTGTTCGGGTAATTAAAGGGTATTGGGTAGTTAACGAGCAGCGGGTATATTTCGAGTAATCGGGTAAGAAATTTTATACCCGGGTACATTATTATCGGGTAGGTTCCGAGTACCCGGGTACCCATCGTCATTTCTAGATTTAAGTAATTTTATTATCTACAACCTTTATTTGAAACAGTTTTGTAACTAGCAAAATAATAGTATATTACATCCGAGGTGGGAGATGTTTCATTACAGCCGAGGGATTATGTATATTACCGGGAGACGAAGCCTCGAGGTGAGATAAAGCGCTAGACTGTTATGAAACTCCCACCGAGGTTATGTATACTATTTTATTCACAATCATCCTCATTTTAATTCAATAATTTTCAAAATAAATCAATGAGTTATAACCTTTAATTTTATTAATATTTTTGACAGCTCTCTTAAAATTTGTTTAACCTACTTAATTACAGGGATCTATGGAAATGTTACTAGGCAACCCCTACATAAACATTTCCAACCCAAAAGATGGCAGTGAAATCTGTTATTTCCAACCCAAGAGATTGTCATAAAATTCGGAATGACTTATTTCCAAACCTCCAAAAGGTTAGGAATCGGCATATTAATTACTATAATGATTGTGAATAAAAAAAATAACATTGATTTCAAATAGACACCCGGTATAGAGAACAATGCAGACTAAATTACCAATATTCTATATATGTTACATATCTATGTCAGAGATTCTCATATTGACCCTGTAAACCTTGTAAAAATATTTAAGCAAGTTATCTACGAAGTTTCGTTTTTGATTCAAATTCTTTCATTCTTTCATTCTTTCAAATGTGCGCATTCTTATTTGTGGAATTTTGTTTTAAAAATTTGGAAGAGATTCTTGTGCAAGTTTAGGAAGGAATTTTTATCTCGTGACTTGGTAAGCTGATATTGCACATTCAGACTCAGACGGGACAACTCCCAAAACATTCCGATAAACAAATACACAAATAAAAATCATTAAAAACACGCCTGCAAAGGTAAAATTATCAGTGCACGATGTTTTCTCTCGAAGTGATATATGTATGTATACAGTAGATTGATTGATATACAAGTTAACAATTATCAGCTATAATATCCCGAGAACATGGATTATTACGAAATCATTTTATGACAGTTACCTAAAAGCAATGTGCTTGAGGAAAAAGCAACGTGCTTGAGGAAGTTGTGATAAAATTATAAGTATTTATCAATGGTCGAGGGGTGTGCGGCGAGAAAATTTTTTGCAATTTTAATTAAATTTATGAAGAATTTGTATTTAGCAGAATTTTTATAATTATAAAATTACCCAATACATGTCCGTAGTAGCTATGAATATGTTCAGTGTGAAGTGTGTACCGACAATAAGATTGACATTAACACAACAAGAAAAGACACGTTCAGTTTTATTATACAAACGTTTAATAGTAATAATAATAGAATGATATTTTATAATTTTTAATTTATAATTGTTATATTCTCGGTTATATTATTTTTACACATAATAATATACTTTTTCTTATGTACAACTTCACTCTAACGTACATATTTCAGCTGAATTCTGATTTTTTATACCGGAGTGACGTGTGGTGTGACGCTGACGTCATTTACTCCGAACCTTTAATAATTATGAATTATTATTTAAGGACATAAAGAATTTTATTTTAATGTTTTTAATAACTGAAAAAAACAAATAAACTTGGACGGGTTCGATGGAATTAACGAGAGATAAATATCTCCAGTTTTTGGCGAAAGTAATTAGAAAATAATAAATATAGGTAAAGCAGACCAGCAATCGCTTCACGCTCCAAGAGTGCCGGGTTCAAATCCCGGGTAAGGCATGGCTGTAGTGTCTTTCTCAATTTCATCTTCATTACCGTCGAAAAGATTTACAAAGCTACGAAAAGCTATCCGCATCGTTAGTATAACAGTAATAATTAGGTACATCTCATTTTTTCTTTTTCTTCAGTAGTAAATTCATGAAATTAAATTTGTATTTTTGTGATTACATAGTGTAACGTGCCCAAATGATTACTCATCCTTCCATCCTGAAAAGAACTGTACTTGTGTTTGCTTGAGTCTTTGATCTGTTGAGAGGCACCTTATTAGCAGTTCCTTTCTTTGAACTACTTCTTGGTCCTGGGTGCACTTACACTTAAAAGAAGAGGAAATTGAATAAAGGCCGGAGTAAAAAATTAGCATGTGAGCCGAGTGCGTCCGGATACACGGCTATTCGTGTATCCGCTGATGCCGAAGCGAGCACGCCGCACAGCTTTATCAGCTTTATTTATAGTCATCAGGGTCTTATAAAAAATTTCATGTACTTTACCATCTGCCTATTCCACATGGCGAAATCACTCTCATTTCATTTATCTCTGATTAAAGGCATTTTTATTCTCTAATTAAAATCATTTTGAAACGGGAGGACCCATATAACCTTGGCCAAAATTATTGGACACTGAATAAATAAACACAGGATGGTGATCGGCCATAGTTGAACATGTAAAGCATTCTTTCGTAATTTCCTGCTTCTCAAATTAGTTTAGGTAGAAAAACTTCAAATAAAAGTTGTAGAGCATAAAATTCTGCATATGAGTCAATATGCACGGGTTCGTAGATTCGCGACTATACAGTGTCCCACACTCTATGTTAAGTGTAGGGTCTTATGGAGTACCATGTTGCCAAATTTGCCTGCTGTTAGACTACAAGATAGAAAGAGCAAAATATATGCCCAAAAAGAGATGAAATATTCTGGGTACTTCATTGAATGTATTTATGACTGGTGTACTTTCAGTGTATCTAAACAGGTGGGTGAAAAGAAAAATAAATAAATAATAAACTGGTCAGTTTAACAATTTACAAAAAATATAAAATAATATAAACACAAAATATAAGTAGGGTATAAAAACATAACAAGCGTAGGTAAATCAAAATAATTAACATATAAACTCTAGTCAATTTACAGTAAATAATATAGAACATTTTTGTACTTAATTGGACATTTTACAATCTTCGTCAACAATATAAATTCCCTATGTTACATATTTCCATTCTACGAAAAGATATAGAGCTACATGAAATAATTAACACTATATTTTGTAACACTATACTTGCCGATTGGAGTAGAAAGATATGATGAATTGAAATCCCTACTTTTTTGTGTTCCTCCTACGATACATTATCCCAATCTCATATTGATGAAGAATATTTTTTTATGTTTTATGCTATTTATGTCAACATATTATTTTTTAATTTAATTTATATCTTCTTATTTGATAATTTACTAATATTTAGGCTTGATAGAAATACTGCATATATTTTACATAGTTCATAAGTTTTTATTCTTTTTTTATAATCATCAATTTGAATTTATAATATATTAATCTCTAATGCATTTGATCAAGATTAGTATGCCGGGCGGTTTTAAAATATTGGATTGAAATATAAATTATTACAGGTACAAATAGCTTCAGCAAGTTTTTTACACCTCGGTTCCAACGCATCTTTTCGCGCCCCTGTAAATAAAACTATTTAAAATTGCAGATAAATTTCGGGTGATTCCAATAAGCCCTTGGGTAAATAAGAGACCCTCATAAAACTTAAATTGTACAGTGTTAACTAATTTTGGTATAGCGATGAAAATTTATGAATGTTTCAGTATTACATTACATTGAAAAATTGGCAACATGGTACAGAAAACGTCCATAAGATTAACATTGGCTATCTCTGCTACACTGAAGATAGAGTGTGGGACACTGTATAGACACACAGGCTATCACACGGCCATAAGACTGCAGAGAAACTAAAAAAATATTGAACTTCATTTTTCCATTATAAAAATTTTAAAAAAATAACACTCATTAATTATTATTTGCCTTTGGCTCATTCCCATTTCATCGTGCAAATTCAACCACTATTTACTAAAGGAAATTTGCGATTAGCAGTTACCAAAATTTGCTGTTTGAACAAATAAGCAATAAAAGTCTATTTACATCAAGTTCCGAGTAATATTAACCTTACAAACACAAATAGTTGACCAGGATGAGAATTTCCAAGACTAAACACATATGCACATGTCTGCTGGTAATTCCACATATTTTCATGCAGAAATATTTATTTTGTTTCCCAGCAACCGCTAAAAGAGTAATACAGCGAATGAAATGGAATGGAATATCTCATCATATTTCGACGTAAGATTTATATTCACAGAGATATGGAATGCTTATTGCTAATATACATTTCGATTCAATGTATACGAACCCTCGTCGGTGAAGTTCATGCGTCTTTTAAATTTAGTCCTAAATATATTCTTTAAATTATTTCCACAATTTCTAATGACAAATTTATATTGCTTTTGCAGAATATAAATTCATTTTTCCGACGGCCACTACAAAAAGTACATAAATTCACACGCTAAACTATTACTGAAAGTTAGTCATTGCATATCACTACCAAAGCTGTGTAAAATGAAAGCTCGTTAGCCAATCAGATGCGTCCGCAACTGTGTGAAATGATTTTATCACACACTGTGATAACTGAGCGAACTAACCTAAAAATTTGTATGTAAAAATTTGATAGTTGCAAATAATTTGCTAAATTTACACGGATTAAGAAGGCTGGACCGTGATTTATCAGATTTTAACATAATTTTTGGTGAATTCTGATAGCAATGATGTAAACATAATCTGTTTTAATATTTTTATGAAAATTTTATATTGTTTTATTTTTTGTGGTCGTCGGCAAAATATCGTGTATAACACGTGCTGAAAGGGTATTTCACACTCTCATGGTTCAAACTTCACGTTCGTGTGAAATATCCAACTTTCAGCACTAGTTATACAATATACTATTATTTGCTTCACAGTACAAAAAAAAATCTTGTTGTATTTGTTTATAAATGTATCTTATAATTACAGTCGAACCTGTATGTGGCTGTCCTTCAAGGGAGGGTAAGGGGGGGGGGGGGGGTTCCACAGTTGCGTTATGCATCGTTACGAGGGGGTGGGGGAGGGTTAATGTGTGCGTTACGTAACGATAAAATATAATCAGAAAAATATTAGCTCTGTTCGATGAGAAGTGCTTGAAGTGTAGAGCAGAATAGTGCAGTGCAGTGTAGTGTACACTAGTACAGTCTAATTCTTGTGGTTTCATAAAACACACTAGTGTATATTTGGGCAAGTTTGCTCAGCTGTGAGTAATCAAGCCAAGCATAGCCAAAGGTGTAAAAGGTTAGGTTGTTTATGAACACAGTCATATCATAAAGCTGCAAAAAAGTGACTGCAGAAATGTCTGTTTTAAAGAGCATAGTGAACTAATAAACGATTCTGACGAAGATCAATCATCACTTGATTCTTCATCAGATTCAGAGACAGATATATTAATTAATTCTTTATATAGCAAAACAAAATTTTAGGTTAAATAAACAGATGTGTAGATAGGATAGAATTAAAATGTCTACCAAACAACATTTAGCTACCCCCACTCCTAGTCTGCACTTTCTACACTACCTGGCGAGTCAGGTCAGAAAAGTGAGCACTAGTTCTTAAAATTTTTGTCATCGAACAGCCTGCCAGAAGCTGCCCGTTTCTCATAAAACATGTTAGTGCAAGAAAGTTAACACTAGGGCGCCCTAGTACATGTCATCGAACAAATCTATTGTTAAACTTGCTTTAATAGTTTTCAAACATTCAAATTTCGGGCTGCTAATTCGTATATGCAGGCAGCAGTTTGTTTTCAATAACAGTCATCAGATGTCGGGCACAATTCAAATTCGTACCAGTGGTCTGGAACGACATAAAGAAGAATAAAGATGATTTTTACAGAAACTTATATAGTTTATAAGAGTAAATCTTTATGGGAAACAATTATACTTGTATATATATTGATTGATAACACCTTGTTGAAAATTATAAAAAAATGAGGGGGGGGGGCAAGTAGCAAGTACTGCGTTACGTAATATTTAGGAGGGGGTTCATGTTTGCGTTTCGGGTGCGTTACAAGGGGGGGGGGGGGGTATAAACAATTGCTTAATTTTGCGTTACGTAATTTACGGACGGCTCCTATAACTCGACATTACTTCTAGTTAGAGAAAAGCATACTTATTGCAAAGAAGTTTAATTTATTAAAAAAATACATAATTCTAAAATATTTTTAAATGTTTTTTAAAACAAAAAATAGGTTGTTGGACAAAAAAGTTATTGTTAAATATAATCAATTAAGTATTAATGATTGATGTTTGATGTTTTTGGCACTTATAAAATTTTCTCATTTTATTGAGCAAACTAAATATTCCATCTGTTGTATTTTCAATTGCTTTTATCATATCTTGTTGAGAAGGTTTCTCCATGGACAATGGGGTATGTGACCATAATCGAATTTCAATATGTAAGTCATAATATATAAAAACAAAACTCTATAGCTTCTCATTATAATAATAAATACTAAACATTAGTTTGTAATAATATTGTTATTAGTAATTTAATGTTTTGGAGGAGGGATCTGTGACGTCAGTAGGGTAGAATGGTAGAAGAAGACAGTTAGAATGAGATAGATATGTTGTGATAAGTTATGGAATGGCGAACGTGACAGCTGCTGTCACTTTCGCCTACCACAATATATCTATCTCAGTCTAACTGTTTTCTTCTATCATTCTACCCTACTGACGTCAAAGATCCCTTCTCCAAAGTTTTAATAATTATTTCCTTGTAAACTACGAATAAATTAATCAATTTAAAAAAATACGGGTATTTTATTTTTTGGTCTAGTATCATATATGTAAAAATCAAAATTTAGTCACATACCCCATTCTCCATCGGTGTCACTTTCATTCGATTTGTCTTGAAGCTCATCTTGTTTAGCAATAATAACGAAAAACAACGGTGAATGTGATACATATTACAATTTAAATTTAAATTGCGTTTTTCAAAAAAAAAAAGCAATTAAGTGAGATTATACTATTTTTATACTATTGAAATCAGGAAAAATACTTTATTTTATAGGCTAATAAAAAGGTGTAACTTTGTGCCGCAGTTTGAGAACCACTGAAACAAATATTTTTTTGTTATGCAATAAAATCAGCCTCTCTGACTGAATATTTTTTCTTAATGATTTTTTGCTAAATCCATTAATTAAAGAAATAATCGAGATGATCATTTTTTCGAAACACCCTGTATGTATGAGATGACATGAGTATTACTATAAATGTAGTAGGTAAATTTCTTCATCCACTTCATGATAAAGCCGGCCCTGAACTTGATCGATCAGTTGATATATTTATGTTTATAATGTTTATAATTATATTTTCTCACAAGAATCTCAATTCCTTTGCAATGTGTATAGGTTGAAATATTTCAATTAGATACTCCAGTATCCAATATGTGAAATAGCAAAGTATGTGAGAACGATGTATGGAGCTGAAGCTGAGTGTTCGCGAGCAATTTGCAGTGTATTGGCCCATGGCATTCGGCCATTTTCCCTTTGCAAGAGCAAGAGAGCAACTGTTATAACTTCTATCTGCTATAGCTTTTAGCTGCCAGCTAAACTCAACTTGCAAAGTTCCCTAGACCCTTGTAATTAGTTCAACAACGAGAAAAGTAAAAAGATTCCACATTTTACTCAAGTTTTTTTCTTCTCTAAATATAACTCCAAAAACTTTATAAATCCCTCCTAATCAAACTAATTGGATAGAAGTTGAGAGAGTAGTCAAATATGTTACAAATAAAAAAAAAGTTCTCGCATTGAACTGACAATGATAATTCACCGATAACAAATATTAATTAAATTATAATTAAATAATAATCTGAAACCTGATTATATTATGTTCGTTTTTTAAATGACGTAGATGGGGTCCCGTAACCGCGTGCCAGAGTGTCTGGTCGCGAACCTGGGGAACCGGGTTCGATCTCGCCCGACGCCAAATATTTCCAGTTTTAAATGGCACAAAAGTGACCCATGTGGTGCACTCTCCACGCCAGCAATAAGTGCTCGTGCGGTGACGCCTGGACGGTACAAATATGTCTTCATCATTACCGATATCTGCGATAAAGCAAATTGGGGCACACTTAGAAATGGGTAATATGCCGTGATGATATATTGCGCCGAGTTGGCCGCCGCTTCAATTTGGGAAATCCTCCCGATTAGGGCTGCGAAATAGATCGATTGATCGATCTTTTTCTACAAAAATCGAATTGATTTTCTTTTCTGAAAAGATCGATTAATGGAAAAATAGATTTTTTTCCAAAAAATCGATCGATTAAAAAATCATTTATCTGAAAGATCGGTGTTTCTAAAAAAATAGATTTATTGAAAGTTCGATAAAAAAATTCTTAATTTTAGCATTATTTGGTATTTGAAGCGCATTAGATGTTAATTCGTGAATTGTGTTTCGTGATTTGATGTGCGTATGAATAGTAGAAACTTCTTATTAAGAAAGATCGATCTTTTGATTTTTTATTAAAATCGGTGTTCTGATCTATTATTAAAATCGATCTTTTGATTCTTTATTAAAATCGATTTTTTGATAAAGTATTACGATTTATTAGAAAAAATCTGTTGTGGCCAGCACAAATCCTTCCGTTAATTCGATGTATTTTGTACATATCCCATACCAAAAGTTCCTTGAAAAAGATGCTGTATATCCTGTAAAATTTTAACACCAACACACTATTTTTTACAAATTCCATACCGAAAGTTCCTTTCCCTATTTTATTAGGGGTCGCTGTTTCTTACTCTTCTCTTTTACTCATTCCTGTCCAACGCATCTTCTTCACATAATTCTTCCTCTCTCATATCTACACAGTCGTTCCATTTCTCTTTGGCCTTTCTTGTACTTCTGGCATTGAAAATTCCAATCTTGAGGCGAGTCTGCAACTGCAAGTCACTTGCGAGGGACACTCTATCACATTCACATATAACTTTCTGACCCTATACTTTCAACTTTGGTTTTGCATTTGACACTGACATCTGTCAATTAAAAATTTTTGAATTATCTGCTGTTTCCATAATTTTAGCAAAGCTGACTAATTTTTGAAAGTTAATCTCTCTTAATGTCTCTATAACTCTATATGTATTGAATCTGAAGAAAAATGTATAATCAAACCGTATAGAGAATAAGATATTCTTTCATATTGATAATCACAAAATGTCGAAAAATGATATTTAACTGCGTTTTTTCAAGAAAAACTGTTAAAAACTTCAAATAAGGGTACTTCCGGTAGATCAATTATAACCAAAATCTAATCAGCTCTTCACATGGATGCAAAGAACAGGAATACGAAAGAATTATAATTTTTAGAATTGTAGTATTGGAGTTATCGTCGGAGAAAAATTTGTCACACACGGACACACACATACACGGACACACACACACACACACGCGCGCGCACACACACACACACATACAGACATCATCTTAAAAATAGCAAATTCGTATTCTAGGGACCCTAAAACGTGCTTATTCACTAAAAACTCACCAACGAATTTTTTGACCAAAGACAATACCTTCTTTACCTAAAGGTGACGGAAGGTAAAAACAACGATCTTTTGCGATTGATCGATCAAACCGATCAATCGTGACAAATCGATTTTATCATAAGATCGAACGTCGATTTCACAGTCCTACTAACGATTTACAAGCGACTTCGCCACCTACTCGATTCATGTCGTTTCGTGTGTTTTGTTTTGAAACTGTGTCGCCTCGTGCGCTCTTAGACTTAAAGGGCTCCAGTTCTTATAGAATGTATGTAAAACAATTTTTTTGCCAGATTTACTATCTATGGGTTTAGTTCTACCATCGTTGTACGCTTACTTAAATAACACACTGTGGGAAAGAAACACGAGACGTTTCGTTTCCTATTTTTGCATAATTGACGTTAGATGGCAATAGTGATTGAGCATCAAAATGATGTCAGCGTTTATTCTTTCTATATATATACCGGGTGTTTTTTTTTTCAAGGTGCGTTTTTGCAGACTGTTGCCCACCGTTTTGACTGACAACGATGGTTGTGGTATCAGTATTTTATCCTATAAAATAATTATTAAATTTATTCAATATTGTATAAGTAGCAATAGCCATCGCATTTTTGAGCAAAAAGATAAACAAATATTTTTGATATTTATAACAGATAAGAAATTGATTGACAAAAATTAAATAAATAAAATTATAACATAATAAAATTTGCACAAGTTATGAGTTATAAAAAATTTTGACATATAAAATGTCAAACATTTGTATATCTTTTTATTCAAATGCCATGACTATTGAAATTAATATGAAATTCAATAAATTTAATAACTTATTTATGGGACTAAAATATGACATAATTTATATGTATTTGATATTTGGTGTCATTTGATGCAGAATTTTTTTATCTTTCTATGTCATATGTACCTTTCTTTGTTTGAGGAAATATTTTAAATATTACCTGACGTATCATTTGTTTTCATTATGTTAACTGCCAAAGTGTTAAGAAAACATAAATTGTATATAAATTTAATTTAATTCTACTATTTTTTTAATATAAGACAGTTCGAAATAATCAAAAACAACTGGTATATAATTATATTATTATTATTATTATTATTAATAATAATAATACCCTTTATTGTTCTACAGGAACCTGTCCCAATTATAGAGCAAATACAATATAAAAATAATTTAAATTTAAATTAAATATAATTTTAAAGTAAGAATAGTAACAGAATTTTAGTTTTTTGCTTGCATTCATATCACATATATCATCGTACTGAGATATTTTGTTATAAATTTGACACATAACAATGATCGGAGCATATAAGTATGTTTTTATTGACGATACATAAAATAATTCCTGGTTTCTCGAAGCTAACACATCCGCACTGTACGATGTCTTAACTGATATCAGGTAAATGTGAAAATAATTTCTCAAACAAAGAATGCACAAATATTATGGCAAACTGATAATACATCAAAATATTATATTTGTTCTTATTTTTTTTAATCGCCCTTATATAGCATTTATTTTTACTACATAATCATTTTTTTTTTGTATAGTATCCCGTTGTAGTATTTATATTTTTCATATAGCATTAAATTTATTCTCTTTAAATTATATTATTTGGATTTTTTATTCTGAAAATGTGTCTCTTCATGCCTTCAAGGCCAGTTGAATATCTAATTCCTGCGTGGTATGACGATAATGTATCGTTTATCTGTATACAATTCGCCAATTCAAACAGGCTAATACATGCATTATAGGCTATCCATTGTTTCATCTGTATTCAGCTATATGTGAGTGACATAATATCCTCGTACCATTTATTATTCATGTATTAATCCTTTGTCGCCATGCAGTTCACGTTTGTGGCTATCATTATTACTCGGTATTTATATTCAAAGAATTCGACACAAATAAAATAGGAAAAAGCATGTTTTTTCAAAGTGATTCATAACAGATATTATATTTGAATGGGTTCATAAGTATTCAGCGTAGGATAAAAATAGTTTGTGAGGGGGAGTATGAAATATTACACTACTTACAGAATCTTTAAAGCAGTATTATCGGAAGTGTAGTTTAATAACCAAACTTTTCAAGAAAATCAATGTACACGTTAATTTTAAAAGTTGTAAATTAGCGAATTAACGTAAAGGACAGGCTAAGAACGGACATGCGATTTTCCTGTCGCTTAGTCGCTAGAAAATTACATGGGTCGCGCACTTGCGACTTTTTAAATACCAAAACATTAAAACCAACATGAATTTCATAGAAACCGTTTGTGTGATTGCTTTGTTTTGTCGAAAATTAATGCTGGGTTTATGCAGCATGTAAATTATAAAATTAAATTAAGTCACTAAATTAAGAAACTAAATTAAAATAACGTCGTTTATGCAGTAAATTAAAATTCAGAATTTTATGTTTGACATTTCATATGATCTAACTTTTATATGTGAAATTACGTTACATTATATTTATATAGGATAAAAAAAAATCCGATTAGTATTTTGTCGCTCTTTTCTGCAGAAACTTTGTTATCATCTTAAGGCGGATTTATGCAGCCATTTTCATTTACATTTACATTTTAATTTAATTTTCATTTAATTCTCATTTATAATTTTTAAATGTACCTATTCATACAAAAATATATAACAAAAATAAATGAAAATGAACTCATGCGCACATATAAAAATACGCTGACAGATGATTAACGTTATAACCCGACTTTCATTGGAATAAAATTTATTAATAAAAATATTTAACAATAGTGACAGCGAAGAAGTTATGAGTTTAGTTTTAAACGTGTTATTGCAATAAAAAACCGTAAAAAGAAACGATATCGGAGATACATAATGACAACCGGCTGATCAACTCAAATTCTCGTCCCTGTCATGTCGTACACGCATGCGCCATTTATAATTTTCATTTATTAGATAAAAGTTAGCCATCTTTAAAAATAAATGAGAATGAGAGATAAATGAAAATGGTGTATGCATGGCTACATTGGTTTGCATACATTTATCTTTTAAATGAAAATTAAATTAAATTAAATGTAAATGAAAATGGCTGCATAAATTCGTCTTTACATTTTCATAGGCTAGGTGTTAAAATTTATTACAAGTGCGCGAATGGCGCAGGCGCAAAACTAAGAAATTTTAAAATTAAACTAAAGTAGAAAATAGCCAATTTTTTAATTTTTAGTTTCATTAAATTAGTTCTTCAGTTTACTTGCATAAACGTTGTCATTGATAAGAATGGTTTCTACTTGTTTAGTTTAGTTTTACAATTTAATTTTTTAATTTAGTTGCTTGCATAACCCCAGCATAAGGAAAGAACCTAAAAGCAGTATTGGATTCACCCAAAATTAAAAATTAATAAAAGGACAATTCTACAAAATTATCTAAGTCTTTTTTCTATCTCCAATACCGTGAGTATTTTTTAACGTGAAACGTTGGGTTTGTCATATCCATGGTTACGACTTGACATTTGATTTACAGCAATGTATTTGCCCGTTCCATTTAAAATGAAACATAGTGAACGATTTTGACATTTGATAAGACGTCAATAGAGGTTAATTTTGTTTAAATAATTATACCTGCATTCTAAATTGTTGAAAAAATATGGTGTGCACCTTGTGCCCGAGTGGTTTTCTGACTCGGCTAAATTTCTTACAATATTTAAATATAATACTTCTGTCAAATTCATTCCCCATGTGTCATGTTAAATGAGAATGAGACAGACTAATACATTGCTGTCAATCAGATGTCAAATCATAACTTATAGAAAAATTCAACGGTTATCTGTCATATTGACAAGATGTCATTAGAGGTTAATTTTGTTTAATAATTATACCTGTTTTCTAAAAATTAAATTTATATGTAGAAAAAATACTGTGTGCACCTTATGCCCGAAATATGTTTAGTGCTCTCGAGTAGTTTTCTGACTCCGCTAAATTTCTTACAATATTTAAATATAATACATAAATCAGCAATGGTTTCATAAGGATCTTCCAAGCCGTTTAACTATCCGTCGACTGCATCAGAAATTTGTGCACACTTTTTTCTTACTATTGAGGGTAGCACAAGGTACACTAGAAAGCAGGTATAATTATTTAAACAAAATTAACCTCTATTGCCGTCTTATCAAATGTCAGATTCGTTTCCTATGTTTCATTTTAAATGGAACGGGCAAATACATTGCTGTCAATCAAATATCAAGTCGTAACCATGGATATGACAAACCCAATGTTTCACGTTAAAAATACTCACTGTATTATTAATGTAGTGTTGGAGGCTTTAACGGCCGGATGTGACGAATAATGTAGAATTTTCTTCCGTCGGGCTACGGCCCAGAAGAAAATTCTACATTATTCGTCAAATATTATTCTTATGTTGTTTTTGTGTCTAAAGCATTAGGCACTTATCTGTAGTTGGAGAATTCACCTCAAACATGTTAAAAGCAAAATTTTAATAACATGGTTAGATATGCAACAGCAAATTAACGCCGACTATGACAGAATAGTCGCAAGTGCGCGCAATTTCATGCCTGTTCATATGACTCAATTTAAGTTGCGATAATCACGTCGCTTCAAAAATTGAACGTGTTGCATCTTTTTAATCGCTGCGATTTATTAATCGCGTGTGCGTGCACGCCTGTCTTATTTTTGCACCGCGACAGAAAATCGCTTGTGCGCGCCTGGCCTAATGACATTTCACATAACCTTACAAAAAAAATGTGCGTCTAGCGCTGCCCTCTCTGTGTCAAGCCGCGAAGTTTTTAATCTACTTTCTTCTATACAGTGTCCCACACTCTATGTTCAGTATAGGGTCTTATGGAGTACCATGTTGCCAAATTTGCCTGCTGTTACACTACAAGATAGAAAGAGCAAAATATATGCCCAAAAAGAGATGAAATATTCTGGGTACTTCATTGAATGTATTTATGACTGGTGTACTTTCAGTGTATCTAAACAGGTGCGTGAAAAGAAAAATAAATAAATAATAATAATAACAATTTACAAAAAATATAAAATAATATAAACATAAAATATAAGTAGGGTATAAAAACATAACAAGCGTAGGTAAATCAAAATAATTAATATGTAAACTCTAGTCAATTTAAAGTAAATAATATAGAACATTTTTGTACTTAATTGGACATTTTACAATCTTCGTCAACAATATAAATTCCCTATGTTACATATTTCCATTCTACGAAAAGATATAGAGCTACATGAAATAATTAACACTATATTTTGTAAACACTATACTTGCCGATTGGAGCAGAAAGATATGATGAATTGAAATCCCTAATTTTTTGTGTGTTAGTATGTCGGGCGGTTTTAAAATATTGCATTGAAATATTACTTATTACAGGTACAAATAACTTCAGCATGTTTTTTACACCTCGGTTCCAACGCATCTTTTCGCGCCCCTGTAAATAAAACTATTTAGAACTGCAGATAAATTTCGGCTGATTCCAATAAGCCCTTGGGTAAATAAGAGACCCTCATAAATCTTAAGTTGTACAGTGTTAACTAATTTTGGTATAGCAATGAAAATTTATGAATGTTTCAATATTACATTACATTGAAAAATTGGCAACATGGTACGGAAAACGTCCATAAGATTAACATTGCCTATCTCTGCTACACTGAAGATAGAGTGTGGGACACTGTATAGTTCTCGAGATTTCCATGGTGAACACACAATTTTTGGGAGCGGTATCCTAGAGCCTAGACACTCTTACACACAATATTTCAACAAAAATGTTATTTTTTTGCGCGAATATAATCACATTTTGTGCCATGTTTTTATTTTAACCAGCAAAATATTTTGTATCACTTACATATATCTTTTATAAAAATATCAATTTTTCACAGACGATCCGTTAGGAAGATTTATTATATTCTATTACACGTAACCCAGATCAGTAGCAGTAGCACCAGTAGGCGATGGGTAAAATAAACACGTATATATTCCACTGGATATATATCCGATTTATACAGATTTATTTACATATCATTTTGATAAGATTTATACAGAAATAACACCTGTATATATTCACTTACTTTATATTTTCCATTTCAAATTTGTATCTGTATTTGACCAATAAATATATTGTTTATCGTATTGAAAGTACATCTCATAAATATAAATAACTACCTACTGTAACGCATTTATTTTCATCAAACTAATAGGCTGATAGTAATGAATCCATGTCTCATCGGCAGAAACAAAGCTTTCCGCAAATATATCAGGATCAGCTTTATAACGAAGCAGCAAATCGGACAACATTTGAAAACGAATACGTTCCTTAACAATTAAACAATTGCAGAATGTAGGGGTAAACATAATACAACTTAAAAAATCTGGTGGTTTAGAGACTAACAAAGAAGAACTTAAAGATGATAATGGTTTATAGGAAAAACGTAAAAAAATACAATGATCCTTCAGAGGACGCTACTATAATATAAGAGGATTTTGTATGCAATATCAATTTTTGATAGTGTAATTTGATTTATTGTAATATAATGGAATAAACCCTTACAGCTCGATTCTCGAAAAAGTTTAAGCTAATCCTAATTTTTTGATTAACGAATTCTACTCTAATTTTGACATTTATATCTTAAAATATAGTCTAATCCTTATCTATTCATAGTATCTACCTTTTTACCTCCCGCTACCCTTGACAAGGAAGGTATAGAGATCGTGCTAAAACTCGGATATCGAGATTTTAGTAAATGAGCACGTTTTAAGGTCCCTAGAATCTAATTTTAACATTTTTACGATGATGTCAGTATGTGTGTATGCATATGAATTTTGTCTACGCTCTAACTCAAATATTATTATTCAGAAAATTCTGAAACCTTGTATTTCATCCTTATTCTAATATGGTAAGAAATCGTTAGATTTTGGGGTAAATCGGGGAACCGGAAATGATACTTAACTTGAAGCTCATAATGGTTTTTGTTGAAAAAAATACTATTAAATGTATTTTTTTCGCATTTTATGTTATTATAAAAATTAAAGATTATAGAATTTTCTAGATATACATTAATACTCTTTCTATATATTTTACAGATAAATTTAAAAAATAATCTTTTTTAAAAATCTCAGAGCCTATGATTTAATGATTCCTTTGTTACATAGTTCATATTTCAAATGTATGTAACTGTCAAAAAAACTAATTATTTCAAATTAATAATGGTGGCAATTTAAAAAGAAAATATTAAATAAAGCAATAGTTCTATAAAAGGAACTTAATATAATACTTAACTTATTTATTATATATAAATTGCATTTATCATTTGTTATGTCAAATATTTTATGTTTATGTTTATATTTATAATTTTTTCATTGTATTTACTCTGAAGATGGTTGAATATAACCGATATCGATATTAATATTGTGGTACATCATCAAGAAGATTATTAATATATATTTTTATTTAAATAATACAATGTACCATCATGGAAGAAAAACAACATATAATTTAATAAACGAACTTAATATAGTTTGCAGCGTTAGTAAAGAGGGAGGTACGTATTTAAATTAATAAAAATTAAGTAGCGGGAGGTATTGTGTTGGTCACATCAGATTTTTTGATAATATTATGAAGATTCAATTTTAAATATCGGAATAGAATAGAATTCACAATCCAAAAATGAGGATTAACAAACTTTTTTGAGAATCGGGCTGTTATGTTTTCATATAAATTGAAAATAATAGAAGTTTAAGAAGTAAGTTAAATGAAATCAGTTATAGAACGCGAAAAATCCAAAGTTAAAATCAAAACTCGACAAATCCAGATTTTAAATTCAAATTCTGACATTATTAATTAGTTTTTCGTATTAAACAAAGTTGTTTCTAGTTCTTTATCATCATTATATGTGTACTGATATTTTTATACAGGCTGTTTCAATGAAAGTGTAACAAAATTTAAGGGCATATAGTACTGACAAAAATGAGTAAAAAAAAGCTTAATAAACATAGGTCTGATCTTCAACTGTTTCCGAGGTAAATGAAAAATCGAAGAAAAACTGACAATGATAGTGACCGAACAAAATTTTGTCTGGCAGTAAATAGACCACAAAAAAAAAAAACAATAAAATTTTATATGAAACATTTTCTCCATTTCTAATAGTTACGAAGTTATATGAAAATTAAATATTGGCCAAGGTTGACACAGTATTTAACTTGGTACAATTATTTGATTTAAAAAAAATCATCTAAGATGAATTTAATTAAGTCGTAACTCTTATAGTTTTCAAGGTAGCTTAGGTAAACTCCGTAAAAACTCATTTTTCGCTGCCTCATATCTCGGAAACTATTGAAGATCGGACCCATGTTGATTAAGCTTTTTTTACTCAATTTGGTCAGTACTATATGCCCTTGAAAATTTTTACACTTTCTTTGAAACACCCTGTATAGGTATTCATTTGGAAATTATTAGGGATGACGAATTCCAATAATTTTGGTATCCGAGTACCCGAAACAATTACCCGGATAGTACCCTTTACCCGTTAATTACCCGGTACCCTTTAATTACCCGTTATCCTTTAAGTACATATATATAATTCTTTAATTTGTTAATTACCAGTTACCCTTATACAGTTTACTTTTTAATAAAATTCATTATTATTGTTTACATATATTCATTAAATAGAAAGTAATACAAATAAATAATATACCTACTGTATCTCTAAAAAACTTAATATAAATTATATTAATTATGGTATGGTACTCGTAATAAAAAAACTTCCTTTAGATACAATTTTTCCGGCAGCTGATAACTGTTTGGGTAATTAAATGGTATCGGGCAATTACCGGGCAGCGGGTATATTTCGGGTAATCGGGTAGGAAATTTTATACCCGGGTACATTATTATCGGGTAGGTTCCGCGTACCCGGGTACCCATCGTCATTCCTAGAAATTATCAAAATAATTTTTTGCGATATCCCAAAATTTGACCTAAGTGGATTTGCGGGTTTTGAATCTACGATTCAACTATGAGAATTTTGGTTTACAAAGTAATAAATAAATAGTCTTCCGAGTTAAGCTGTATAATCTATTTTAATAGATTTGGAGAAAACCACCCCACTATTAATTATGGATAGCCGACCGTGATGATATATTTACCCCTGTATGTTCTCGTCTTTTTGTGTGTGGATGATGCAACACAGCGTCTTTGGTGTGCTATGGCAACACTGTAAGAACTCAGCTCAGATTATTATCATGTAAATTCTAAAGGGGTGTAACGTTGTGAATGTTAACATCCCTTTTAAACTCCATTATATTTTTTGTTTGTCTTCTACTATAAACAAGGGTGTCCATTTTTTACTTTAATAAAAAAACTTACATTAAGAGCACGAGCATGAAAAATTGTTACCAGCTACAGTTAATGGCGATAAAAATGTTTTAAAGATGTCATATTTTGAGTCATATTTCACCATGTAATTAACTGTAATTAATAAATATATCATCGTGTATTCTACACATATTTTTGAGAGTCACACTGATCATAGTTAATGATATATTATTATGGTTGGAGCATATTAACAAACGATTTATTTTTTAAATCTGTAAATAAAAATGTATTGGAAACGAATTTTGAAAAAATTTATTAAAAATTATACTGCTTATGATATTATGTTAAGATCGTTCAGATAAATTTGCAATTTCTAAAATTGGATGACGTATTCGAAACATCCTGAAAGATTAGCCAAATATTTACTTTGCAAATAATTTACTACTTAGTCAACCCAAAATGAAGAAGCTATTATTTTTTCTATAAATGAAAAATATACCTCATATTATGCATATATTAAAAAAAAATATACTTTTCATTCATTGTTCTTTTATAAACTTTTACGGGTTTGATTATGTGACGGCATAGTATCTTACTCTCGTGTATCTTGCACACATGCAATAATAGTCACACATTATGTAAAACGTCAGCGCAGATCCTCACAGAAAAAAAAAATCTGTTGTGGCCAGCACAATACCTCTCGCCATTTACATTTTATGTTATATAAGTATTGTATTGCACTTCGCTATCGAACCGTCGTTTTATAACAAAAAAAAAATACAGAACTTTACCCAAATATTGTTTTTATTGTATTTAACATGTCTTCTACACACATACAATTCTAATTATATCTATTTTTCATTGTATGAGGATATATGCATTTTACCTACAATTTTAAATATTTAATTAATAAAACAATATGAAAGATTAAATGTACTTCTCAGAAAAAGCTTTCAGAATGTCATTAAAACTGATGATTTTTGACACTGATATCTGCCAATTACAAACTATGTTATAAACATTACTATGTTATAAACATTTGAATTTTTCAACTGGTTTCCTTAGTGCCTTAGCCTCTGCGATGTATTACATTAAAATTAGATTATTCAATTTATTACAGTGCCTTTATCTCTAAATCTATACAAGATGTAATAAAAATTTTAAGTGTACTAGATGGAGAATTTTATGTTCTTCAATATTTGCAATAACAAAAATTTCCAAAAAATTATATTTAGAAGATTGTTATTTTCGGTTGTCCAATTGTTAACAAAATCTAATCAGCTCTTCCCGGGAATGTCAGATTGAGGAAACTGCAGTTAAATATTTTTAAAGTCTTATAGTATTTGAGAAACCGTGGTTCCAACATCCACACACACAAACACACACACACACACACACACAAATACACACACACACACACACACACACACACACACACACACACACACACACACACAGACATCATCTTAAGAATGTTATAATCGGATTATAGGCACCTTAAAACGTGCTTATCCACTAAAACCTGGAAATGCGAATTTTAGCATGAATCCAATACCTCTCTTAGCGAGAGGTAAAAAAAGAATTGAAATTTTGTCTAATTATATTTAAATATAATTTTATTAGGCAATATGTCTAATAATTTAGTATAATTTACAAATCTTACTTTAGCATTTTGTATTACATATTTTGTAAAAAATCGTTAATTTAAATATGCAAATGGTTACTTTAATTACTTACTTTATTTAATTTTACTATATTTTGGCTTCATTATGTTTGTCCTACAATTTACGGTAATTTATCTAATGATTAGGTAAATTAAATAGAAAATTTAATATAGATAAATAAAATAAATATATCATCACGGCATATTACCCATTACTGGGTGTGCCAGTATCTACAACACACAACACATGTAGACATTGGTAATGATGACCGTATGGGCGCTTACCAGGCGTCACCTTACGGGCACTCATAACTGGTGCGGAGAGTGCACCACAGGGGTCACTTTTGTGCCATTTAAAATTGGAAATATTTGGCGTCGGTCGGGATCGAACCCGGGCCCTCAGGTTCGCGACCAGACACTCAGGTACGCGGCAAAAAAAATAAAAATTTAAATATGTATTTAGTTTTTTTCTTTATTTATATTTAGTTCAGTACGTATTACAATATAAATGTAGTCATATCATCTACGTAAGTTTGTATTTAATTTAACTACAATTTAGATGGTTTTATTTTTGTGTAAGAGTATTTAAGTTCAAAGATGCGTGTTATTCCAACTCAAACAACATAATTTATTACATACTTTGAAAGTAACGCTAAACTCTCAACAGGTGGTTTTTGATTTAAAGTATGCAAAAAAAATGAAATATTCTAAATTAATAATGTAAGGCAAGTGGCACAAAGCAACTTGTCAGTGCCAAAAGTCAAATGTAGTTCCAGTTTTGTTCCATAGGGAGAGACAATATCATGAAACTATGACGTAGTTTAAAAAATTTGAAATTTTATATAAAATCAATTTTTTGTGATTAAAAATAAATAAATATATCATCACGACATTGCCCATTGATGGGGTGGGGGTGTGCCAATCTGCTTTGTACGCAGATATCGGTAATAATGATGACATATTTGTACCGTGTGGGCGCTTACCAGGCGTCACCTCACGGGCATTCAGTGCATCACAAGGGCCGAAATTCGAAATAATTTTTGGTGTCGATCGGGATCAAACTCGAGTCCGCAGATTTGCGACCAGACACCTCACTCAGTCACCCTGCCCTGGAATTCATTTAAATTAAAAATCGATATCGTTTATCTTTTTGCGATACTTTAAAACCCCAATTTTTAGGTTATCAAAAAATAGGCAATGACCTGTACTTGGTGATGTCACCATTCGATTTTGGGGATAAAAATTTCACAAAGCTATCAATTATCAGAGTGTTTGATTCAGTGGTTCAATTTGTATAGATAAAAGTATTTATGAATATCTCAAAAAAATGTCCAAAAATAGCAAAATAATTAGGTACTTAAATTATTATATAAAATCTTAAAGTTTTTAACTATTTTCAGGGATTTTCATATTTTTGCTTGTACTTAAATTAAACCAATTATTCAGAAATAAACTAATCCGCTCGATATTGAACGAATACATATTTTGCTGCAAAATTACATATCAATAATATATTATTTTCTTTTTGTAATAAATATACAGGGTTAGTTAAAAGTATGGAGACGGCGATTTATTGTCGTTAATATTCATTTTAGGAAATTATGTTCAATACAAAAGTTTTTTAAGAAATTTTGATCTACATTTGAGAATACTTGAATTTTTTTTTTCTTAAATTGTTTTTGAGTTACGCTTGTCCGCGTAATTTTTTTAAATGGGAACCTATTAATTTTACTCTACCATTCGATAGAGTGTTTTTTTCTCTTTACAACAGTATGCTTGTTTTTTTGTTTTTCAATTTATTTTAATAACATTTTTACAAGGAAAAACACCGGTTCAAATATTTAGGAATGGTAGGTACATCTAAGATAGACAAACTCGAGCGATGTAATTTACTTAGTTATTAGTTTGTTTTTAATGATAAGATTGTGACCGACAACTTTATTGGAAATAATTTTGTCTATATGTCACATGAACCTACTATTCGTAAATACTTGAACCGGTGTTTTTCCTTCTAAAAATGTTATTAAAATAAATTGAAAAACAAAAAGCAAACATAATGTTGTAAAGAGAAAAAAACACTCTATTGAATGGTAGAGTAAAATTTTAAAAAATTACGCGGACAAGCGTAACTCAAAAACAATTGAAGAAAAAAAAAATTCAAGTGTTCTCAAATATAGATCAAAATTTCTTAAAAAACTTATGTATTGAACATAATTTTCTAAAATGAATATTAACGAAAATAAATCGCCGTCTCCATACTTTTAACTAACCATGTATAAAAAGAATTTTCTTTATTCTTAAAAAGAAATCAAAAAAATCACTTACTTGCTGACATGTAAAGGAAATTATTAGAGCCTTATCAAACGCTTCTAAATTTCCTTCTGGCAGGTTACATTTTCTGTAGAAAAAACTGACGTTTTCACATTCAACTTTGGATTTGCTAAAATATGATAAGGTCTGACGAGTAGAGCCAGAATAAAAAGATTATAGTGAGTGACGAAATGAAAAAAGAACACTTCTTCGAATTCATTATAGTGAAACAAGAGACAAACTGCCCTGTCTGGAGTTAGGGTTAGGTTAGGTCTTAACTCAAGGTCACATGCGAGACAGAATTTAATTTTTGTCACGTAGACAAGGGACGATAATTTTGGATAGTTCAATATTGATATGATCGTATGATCAAACAAAAAAATACGTGTTTATTATTGTATTTTATATAGCACAACATAAAAAAATTAAAATATGTGAAATACCTATTATTTTGAATTATGTGTGGTCAGAAAAGTAATTACTACAAATATCTACCATTTATTAAGTATAAGTATACATTAACTTACGTATCAATTCAGAGGTATGCGGGTAATTTTCTCGGTAAAGTCGTCAATAATTAGACATAGAAAATTATTATTGAGAACAAGGAAATTGTAAATATAAAATCAATTATGTTTTGCATAATTTGTGAAAGGTCAGTGCTAGTATAAATAAATAAATGATGACACATTTCGCATCTGTATATCGCATTTAAGTATTTTATACATAAATTATATTCTATCCTTTAACAAATTAGAATAAAATCCTTGAAAAATGTCGCATTTCTTTTGTATTTATTACAATACAGAAAATTATATATTCTAGTAATATTTATAGTTTAAATTTGAATAACAAATTTCAATAACTGTTATTAGCAGTATTTAAAATAATAATTTCCGGAATTATCACTGCTTTTTATCTAACGATATTTCTGCTAATCTGCTTTGCACAGATTTTGGGAAAATGGGGTCTTTCCTTAATTTTTTTTCTGAAAATGTAAGCAAAGTTATTAATGTAGGTTCATATTTTACCGCCCAGAAGTACATAACGTAAACTACGAATTTTTGAAATTTTTAATATTTAAATTTCCTTGGGTTACGTCACTTAGCGATGCGTCGGCATCTTAAATGGCAATATACCCCTTGTGACATATCAAATGAAAGCTCTTGAAAAATGCTATACAGTCATGTTCATAAATTGAAATTTGAATAAACCGTTTTAAAGTTAGAAACAATAGTTTATAATATTTTAATGCATGCGGTGCTATGGAAATGACAAAATGAAAAAAAAACAATTGATTGGTCGAAGGGGGCCAATTGATTGGCCCGCTAGGTCCCCTGATCTGGCACCCAACGATTTTTTTCTTTGAGAATATTGGAAATTATTATTTATAAAACTTCACCTGTTAATCCCCAATATTTAGAAAATAGAATTAGAAGAAAGTGTCAAAAAATTCCAGAAGAAACATTTCGGCGGGTGCAAATAGCATTTAGTGATAGATTTACCATTGTTTAGGTGTAAATGGCGCTCAATTTGAGCATTTGTTATAAAATTTTAAATTAAATTAAAATTACAGTATTGTTTCTAACTTTAAAACAGTTTATTCAAATAACAATTTATTAACATGACTTTATAGCATTTTTCAAGAGCTTTCATTTGATATGTCACAAGGGGTATATTGCCATTTAAGATTTAAAAGTTGAGAGTGGTGGGGGTGAGATTAGTGAATTAAAAAAAAAACAAATATTAATAAAATATGGCCCCCTAGATGTTAAAACATTTAGCCCAAACCGGGTGTGTCTATCATAATTCGTTTCAAAGTTATTAAGGGTGCATCGTCTTAAGCGCGCCACCTGTATGACCTCCAAAGTAAAAAAAAAAACATAATGAGTACAATATTATTTATAATTTACAAAAAAGCAGTAACTTACCATAATTCATTACTAGTTGAACTTCTCTATGAAATTAAATAAGTAAATATATCATCACGGCATATTACCCATTTCTGGGTGTGCCAATCTGCTTTATCACAGATATCGGCAATGATGACATATTTGTACCGTGCGAGCGCTTACCAGGCGTCACCTCACGGGTACTCATTGCTGGCGTGGAGAGTGCACCACAGAGGTTTCTTTTGTGCCATTTAAAATTCGAAATATTTGACGTC
Organism: Ophonus ardosiacus; assembly: GCA_943142095.1. Lineage (NCBI taxonomy): Eukaryota > Metazoa > Arthropoda > Insecta > Coleoptera > Carabidae > Ophonus > Ophonus ardosiacus. Next base: position 40,417,419 of record OW964833.1, on the reverse strand, counting down.
GGATCGAACCCGGTTCCCCAGATTCGCGACCAGACACATGCGTAATTATTAATCATATTAAAAACACTGGAAACGAAAAGTAAATGATACATATATATAAGCTATATCATATAATTTGGTTGAACTATAGGACTCATCGCTCGCTGACGTCACATTTTGATGGCGCGAAACTTTATTAACAAAATTATGAATTACAAGTTTAATATTTTTGAGAAATATTGCATGATTTATGATTGAGATAACTTAAAGAAACATTATGAACAAAAAAATTGAACTTTATATTTTTTGGAAAGACCCCTTTGTCATTTTTGCGACAGAGAAGAGGTTCACCATGAAGCGAATAAAGCGACTGTTTCGGGCTCCCAAATTTTATAGCCACAATTTGAAGATTTTTTTGTTAATTATTTATTATTATCTACGATTATATTTTTTTTCAGTCTTCGCATTAAATTTAGTATTAAAAATTATTTAAGAGTTACTTGAGTCGAGGTTGCCCACATTTTAGTTTCAATGGAAATTTTGAATTTCTGGTATATAATTACTGTAGAAAAAAATAAACGTGTTTATAATGATATTAGACGATTTTGTTATAAAAAAAAATATATATTAAAATGTAATAAGTTTATTATGGACTTCCACGTGTAATGATCAGTATTTTCCAAAAGTAATATTTTGTTGATTATAATTAATATATGTTTGTTGTTGTTATTTTAAACGGTTATTTACCTATCGTTTGAAATTAAGTTAGTTAAAAAAAATTTTAATGTAACGCTGTTAGTGTAAATATATTAACCAGAAATCGTTTTCTTAAGTTTTTGACAAAAAAAGTAATAAACATCATAGTCACCCGCTTTGGCAATGCGCGACTTTTGGCTGTTTTTTGGATTTACACGAAATGGTAGATATCCAATAAAATTATAACATACTGTGTTAATTGCACTTAACACTTTTCTTAATTTGTAATAATGGTCAAAGACGTAATTTGATTTTGCCAATCCATTAAATATTAGTTTTGAAATACAAAATGCATACAGAGATTTGCGAATTTATTTTTTTTGCAGTCCGACCCTAAGCGACAGGTAGTGCTACCCCTAGCTGTGCCCGGTCTACCACAGGCTAAGTAAGTCGAAGCCATAACGGTAGAATTCTGTATAAACTATACTAGCCAAAACGAGAGAAAAGGAATATTAACTTTTATTATAAATTCTTCCAACCCATTAAATATTTGCTATATTCTCATGTAGATTGTCGAGTGTAAATTTAAGAGGCAGAAATAAACGCAGGAAATAAATTTTAAATAATAAAGTAAGATTATAACTTCATTATTTGACAATGACAAATGCCAACAACAATAATCAACATAAGATAAAAACCTTTCTGTTCATTCTAGATGGCAGTAATAATTCTGTTCGCAGAGCCCAAAAATTTCCTATCAGTTTGCAACCAGTTTCAAATTACGCACGCGTACTGAAAAAATAGCAATTAGTTACATATTTTGTTGTGCGAACCAATCTATTGATTTTCATGTGATGCCTTTTATTCATTTGGTACAATTTTCATGGGCTCGAAATGAATACTGCTTCAGATCTCCAAATTAAAATTATTTTCAATTTTTAAATTGCACTAAAAGTGACGATGCACTTTCCACAACATTGAGTGCCTAGGAGCGACTTCAATGGTACTGATAACTGATATATATATACAGGGTGTATCAAGATAATGGAACAGTGCCGTTTATTCGTGTATGTGAAAAGATACAGAAAAAAGTGATTAGGATATTTTGTAATGGACAGAGGGGGACGCATTTTAGCATAAACTTTATTATCATAAATCTAGTGGTACTCAAACTATAGGGCAATATTATATTTTTTTAAATGGCATTATATACATTTTATTACCTCATTAATTAGAGAATTTTGTTCTGAATTCAACGATATAATAATATCATACCCTTACATTGCGAAAAATTTGATAAAAATTAATTCAAAGTTAGTATTTCATTTCTACTGTATCTAAGTAATCTGAGCAAACATTCAATCAATAAAACAAAAAAATTATTTTAAAAGTTGAATTTATTGCCAAAATCGTAGCTTACTTGCATGTAATAAAACTAAAATAAATTTTATTTTGTTTTATTGATTGAATGTTTGCTCAGATTACTTAGATACAGTAGAAATGAAATACTAACTTTGAATTAATTTTTATCAAATTTTTCGCAATGTAAGGGTATGATATTATTATATCGTTGAATTCAGAACAAAATTCTCTATTTAATGAGTTAATAAAATATATATAATGCCATTTAAAAAAATGTAATATTGCCCTATAGTTTGAGTACCACTGGATTTAAGATAATAAAATTTATGTTAAAATATGTCCCCCTCTATGCCTTACAAAATATCTTAATCACTTTTTTCTGTATCTTTTCACATACACGAATAAAATGCACTGTTCCATTATCTTGATACACCCTGTATATATATACAGGATGTTCATTTTAACTGGTACACTATTGCTATCTCGAGAACTATAAGTGCTACGAGGTCGGTTAAATTAGCAAACAATTTCTATTTTATAAGACTACTTTAATGAGCGAAACAAGAATTTTTTATACCAGTGGTTCTCAAAATACGGGGTGTAACTTTCTTATTTTAAATGGCAACCTATTTTTTATATTTGCTTATTCGATTCAGTATTTTTTTCTAAATTCAACGATATATTAGTTTCATACCCTTGCATTACAAAAAAAAAATCGAGAAAAATGCAAAATTAAATATGCGTAATTTTTATTTAAGTATGGCTATACAAAAAGTGCTATGGAAGAAAACAAATAAATCAGATGTAGAAATAATTGCAAAAACTTTAATAACTTTTATTTTTATTTAAGTTGTGAATAATTACTTAATAAACAATAAACATATTAAGACACAAATAATTTATTTATCTATAAAAATTGTTCAAAATTGTCACCATTAACATGAATACAAAGTTCTAATCTTTTAATTCATTTTGATGTTATAATTCAGTAGTACATTTAAAACTTTGATTAATAATATTGACAATTGTTTTATTGATTTATTTGTTTTCTTCTATAGCACTCTTTGTATAGCCATACTTAAATAAAAATTACGCATATTTAATTTTGCATTTTTCTCGATTTTTTTGTTATGCAAGGGTATGAAACTAATATATCGTTAAATTCAGAAAATACTGAATCGAATAAGCAAATGAAAAATAGGTTGCCATTTAAAATAAAAAAGTTGCACCCCGTATTTTAAAAACCACTGGTCTAAAAAATTCTTGTTTCGCTGATTAAAGTAGTCTTATAAAATAGAAATTGTTTTTGCTAATTTAACCGATCTCGTAGCTCTTATAGTTCTCGAGATAGCAATAGTGTACCAGTTAAAATGAACACCCTGTATATATATATATATATATATATATATATATATATATATATATATATATATATGTTTTTGTCATATTGGGACTGTTTATATGGCTAAGGAGGAATTGTGTTTAAGACAGTTTTTTTTTTCATTTTAATACATAATAACCTCTGTAAAGTACATGTAGTTTATAATTAATTCTAGACCGCTCGATTACAAATAATAGGTATTATTTGTTAATATAAAGTTCACAAAGTAAACACAAGAAATTATACTTGCATTTTAATTATACCTATAGATACACTGTTAAGGTTGTCTACAATTTTACAGCCTATAGAAGGGACGTAAAGTTTATAGTCAATTCTGAACCAATTGGATACAAGATAACAGTTATTATCGGTAATAAAATATTATTGGATATAGCGAAACAATGTATGTTTATAGTTTTCAAGAAGTTATAATAACAAAATTATATACACCGTTGTGCCATTGAATTAAATTCAACAACGATAAACACGATAATTTTATTTAAAATTTTGCAAAAGAACAGTACGGCACTGGTGTTCTGTCAGTAAATATTTTAATTGTTTATCATGGTATTATAAAAACGTGAAATAAAAAATAAAAATAAATATAAAAATACTCTTAACACATTTTAGTATTTTCCATTACTAAAATTTGGTTATGTGGTTATATATTTTATATTTCTATCTATCTTGGTCCATTCCAACAAAATGGTTAGGTCTTTCTAAAATAATCGTTATGTACATATTTCAGAATAAAGTACAATAAAATTTTCAAATGCCTGGCGTGAAATAATGATTAGAATTTTTCCTGTATTGCGTTTTTGAATACAATGTATTTCTTCATCTCATATCGTCATTGTGCATCTTAGATTGGATAAAGATTAAAATTTGATGAATTTTCGTTGAGAAGGAAGTTTTGTGCACTAACAATATAAAGAAGTGACTTACGGAATTTTAAATTCAATTTTCTCGGTTATGAAACGTGCAAAAGATAATTTAATAATTGATTTAGGTGCAGAATTTAATTTTCTACATTTATTTGAAGCATTATTGTCTAAAATTAATAGGCTACTTTTGCGCAAGGATAAACTATTTTTACATATTTAAATGCGTATGGCTCGGTTTTCGTGTTACACCCGGTATATCTACAGCGTTAATCTATTAGCCTAAAGTCCTAAAGTATTCATGTTACAAATTAAGATATAAATTTAACCTTAAATCATAATGTGTGAGACCATGCAACAATTTTACTATACGTTTTAATTAAGATGTCAGTCTAGCATTTAAAACTAGTAATTTATTTTTTAACTTGCAATTAAAATTAACAAATTATGCTCAGTCGGTGTTTGTGGAACAGTTAAGTATAGTATTGTGTTCTAGTAACACATATTACGATTTTTCACGCGAATGACAGTTTATTATAACACGTATAAACTTGGCAATTAAAAACGAATTTGATGAGTTTAATGACTTTTAGTTCTAGCATTTACACTGAGAAATGATTATAATTACGGTATTTCATATGAATTCATACGATTTTTGGGTCATTGCAAAATAATACAAATTTTATTCAACATTAATTAACTGTACACGAGTACGAGTATTTACAGTATATTCGTAATTTTAATTTTTCAAGATCAAAGACCGGCAATAATACAATTGTAGCGTATTTTTATTTTGCCTAAATAATTAAAAAACCAAAACAAATGTTGCCTTCTCATTTTTATCTAGTAGCATTCGAAACATAAGTAATATTTTTTCATTTATTTACAAATAAATATTTTTTTATCGTGTTATAGTTGAAATGTATGTCCGTGAATATGAGGTCAACATTAAATAAGGAATAGAAAAAGATTACTTATTCGAAGAAAATAGGTACAAAACTACTAACGATAACAAATGAATTTCTTGAGAAAATAAAAAATGATTTTTTTAAAGATAAAATTTAAACTGTTATTTTGAATATTTTCTTCATTGTAGAAGGAAATTATTTTGTCGTTATTATCTAGTAGCCTACGGGAAAAAAGTACATGTGAGATAGACTTCCAAACGTGTACTAACATTCTCATTTAACAGAAGTTGTATAGTTTATTATTTTAAACTAATAGGATTGTCATGTCAAATACGTTTACAAGGAAACCAAAAATATTAACCACAATAAATAAAAATGATCACTGGTTTCGCAAGGTTCGCTTAGGGTTGTACTCTTCCATTCGCCATTCGGCGGTGTATTTGATGTTAAACGCACCTAATGATATAGGGCACCTGCACCTACGTCACAACATGGCGGATGATCAGCTGATCTCCGACAACCAAGCTTCACTTTAACATTGCGTCTTATGCAGCGAATGTGTTTTCTGTACAAGAAATTCAGTTTTTCCTAAATTTATACATGCTATTTTAAAATTAGCCATAATTAAAGATAAGTGTATGAATTATTTACTAGTAAAACAAAGCAGTCGTATTTATAAATATATTTTTAAAAATAAATTGAAATAAGTAGCTTGTAGCATCAGGTTGTATTACATTCATTTGAGTTTGTTAAAGTTTTTTATGTGTATTGTTAAATGAAAACATGAATATTGAAATTAAAATAAATTGAATTATTAGATTTTTTTAATTTATAAAGAAAATTAAATTTGAAATATATATATATATATATATATATATATATATATATATATATATATATATATATATATTTATCTTCGAGTTCATTTTTCTTATTGTCATATTGTGTATTTTTATTGTTATAAATGAACTTATTGAGTTTATACGTCAAAAATTTATCTTTGGAAGCCAAAGTATGTTAAATCGATAAATTTAAGTGGATACATAATGTGGATCCTTATACATTGACATTTTTTTGACGAGGATTATAAATGCCTTTTAAAAATCATTATGGAATCAATAATTGATTACCTATCTAATTTATATATATATATATATATATATATATATATATATATATATATATATATATTCTGTTACTAAAAAAAACTTCATTCAAAATTTGTAATTCTGTCATTTAAAAAATATTTTTTCATGTTTTTTATACATTATTAAAGAAAATTACATATATTTAAACATTCATACAATATGTTCCTATCCGATTATGTTTAAATTATTTTATATGCAATTAAAGTATACACAAAAAAATAGAATTGGGTTAGTTTTAATTTAATAACCTGGAACTCATTAAATGAATGTCCTGACTTATTTTTTACGGAAAACACTCCTCATTTACTCACTTTTACACACTCTAATCAGTTTTTCCCAAATAAAACAATAAGTGCCGTAAAAACACAATAAAAGCTTACGGGCACGATATTTCTCCGTAAGACACAATGCAAACTGAAGGTTTGGTTGTCCAAGATCAGCTGGTGGCCGCCATGTTGAAACGTCACGTGCAGGTGCCCTATTGATAATATATATATATATATATATATTTAATAAAAGGTGTGCATAAAGAGAACAATTTTCATAGAATACAACCTTTGGAAATACAACCCTTGGATTTGTATAAATTTTTCAGAGTTAAAATAATAAATTTGAGTCACCCAAACTATGTTCCGTGCGTTCGATTCGCTTCGGCCGAAAATGTGTGATTTCGCGTAATGGTCGTAACAAATAAATACAGCTACTTGTATGTATCACACTCGGATGCTATAAGCTGGCCACTTATACATCTCAATATTTCAAATAATGTAGCAATGGCTGAAATCCAACCGATAGTTGGTAGTGGTAAAAAACTGCGGCTCGGTGAGTTCGGTTGGAGGGTAAACGGCGACAACTGTATAAAAGCCTAAATAGATAAATAGAAATAACATATGGTAAGGGCGCTATGAGATTTCTTTGTAGTTTCAAAATCCAGGGGTGTTTAATCGTTTTATACCGATTCTAGACTATTTTAAATTAGACGTACTGTATATCGATTTACATTTTTAAAGTAACGGGATTGGGCACTTAAAATTAGTGTACATATACGCGATAATGACTGTATATACTTTGCTTAAAATAGGATTAATTCTGAATGTTTTATTCATGACCTTTTACTTTTTTATACATATTTATGTGTTTTTTTCCAAATTATTATTATTCCTAAATCGTTAATCCAAACAACAACGCACAAATTATAAATCATAAAACATCGAATATTTTCCTGAAGATGTGCTGTTGTGTATATTTTACACAATAAGGAAGTGATGGGTGTTAGCTTATAGCCTTGCTCCTTTACCTTCGCACCAGCAAGCGGTAAGCAGTCAGCAGTCAGCAGCGGCTTTGAGATGCAGATCGGTTGCGGATCTAAAGTTCATCTCATGACTCACACAGGAGTGTTTCTCTATTTCCTACAACAGCTAACACATTCTCAAGCACTGTTTGCATTCTGGCAGTTTACACAGGTCTTCGGATAAAAAGTTACTAAAGTGGGAAATTTATTTATTTATTTAATTGAAGTAGGAATTACAAATAAGAATATTTTAACGACAGAATGGGCCGATACATCATAACAAAAAATAATAAAATGTACACTTTATCCTTAAAGTAGTATACAACAATTAATGATTAAGATAAAAAAAAATATTTTTTTAATAATTACTTTGCGAGATATTTGAATTTATTTTCAGGGCCACAGATGACGTCATACTATTGGTATCTTTCTCGCGCAGCCTACTACTGGTGTGAATAAGATAGCTATAGCTTCTTTAAAAATCAAATGCAGTTATACAAAAAACAATTATGACTTTTTGATACCACGAATTGCTTCAAAATTAAACGAACTTTCATTTAAAAATACGACGGGAGTTTTTTATGTTATCTACCTAGCTATGAAAACAATATGCTATCGCGACAATTTTCTTATGTCAAGTTACTGTGACATTTTCATGTCTACAAAGACACAATTAAGAATTTGAAAGCGGCTATACGCAAAAAAAAGATCCCACAATTATGCTCAGAAAATGCTGTTTCTGCACAACAACTGCATGGTGCATAAAGCACGAATTGTTCAAGCAGTAGTCAATGAATGCAGCTTTGACGAATTACAACATCCACCTTACAGTCCTGACCACGTCCGACTATTATTTCTTTCCAAAACTCAAAAAACATTTGAAAGAGAGTCGCTTTTTATCGAATGATGACTTGGAAAACGCAGTGGAGTCGTAAATTGCAGAATTACCAAAAGACTTTTTTTGGAGGCGTAGCTTTATTAGAAAAACGTTTGAATAAGTGTGTTAGTGTTAACGGTTCTTACGTTGAAAAATAAAATTTTATTTTTTCTCTAACTCGTTGTTTTCATAGCTAGGTAGATAACATAAAAAACTCCCCTCGTATTTTAAAAAATTGGTTGGCATTGACAAAATCAAGGAAATATGAACTTCTGGCAAATGAACTGAAATGTATTCATCCAGGTACAAAAGTAACTATAATACCAATCGTGATGACATGGGACAGATTGGTAACGAGACATTTCAAACGATATATGAAGCTACTTCAAATTTAAAGTAAACTTGAAGCTTATATGCAAACAGTGGTTTTGAAAATGACGTGTGAAATATCCTGATGGGAAGAGGTGTCCAATTTAATGGACCAACTGGAAACGTCTCCAGTTGGTTACAATTGAAATCATAAAATATAATTTTCATATTTTATATATACAGTGAAATCCACTTATAGTGAACTCGCTTATAATGAACGCATACACTGAGTCCCAACTAAATACATACTCCACCTAATGTAAATCAAAACACATATAATATATAATGAACTCGTATATAGTGAACTTTCGGCTATAATGGACCAAATTTACTTCTTGCGTTTACTATATATGAACTCGACAACGACTTTTCTGCCATCTTTTAGTGAAATTTCAAAGTTGTCATCTGGCCATATTGAATGAAGTTTGTGGTTGTAAAGCTGAACCCTATTTTCACAACAGACGAGGTACATATTCTGCCATTTTCCATAATAGTATGTGTGTTAGTCCAGATCACGTCCAGATTGTTGGTTCGTGTATTGTTTCAGTTTAGTGTTTGAAAAAAAGAAAGACGTTAAAAAAAAATTACTGATTATTTAAAAAAATAATAAAAAAATATTTTGTACATAGGTACATTACCCTGCATGAAAATATATGTTAATAAAATTTTAGAAAATAAAATGGGTACTCTTTCTATAGTGAACACTCGGTTATAGTGAACCAAATATCTGGTCCCTTGAAGTTCACTGTAAGCGGATTCCACTGTACTTTGTAACATTTACTAGTAATAAACTATTTTTAAGTTTGTTTATTTATTTATTTAAGTTGAGGCTGCACAACAGGATAAGGCCCAATAACAGTACAGCACAGTACAATATAAACATAACAAAATAAATTTTCGTCAGACAAACATACGGTGGAAATTTATAAACAATAGAAAAATAGATTATTACATAAGAGTGAGATAGTTATTTCTTATGAAAGACTTAAACTTGTATAACGAGCAATGGAAAATATCTGGTGAATTGTTAATAACAAAAAATTATTATATTTGCACATAATTCTGTTAAAAGGAGAAAACGTTGCTGAGTTGGTCTTATTATACAGCTCGATTCACAAAAAAGTTTAAGCCAATTCTCATTTTTGGATTAGTGAATTCTATTCTATTCCGGTATTTAAAATTTAATTTTCATGATATTATCAATAAAGGTAGATACTAGGACTATATTAGACTATATTTTAAGATATAAACTGTCAAAATTAGAGTAGAATTCGCTAATCCAAAAATGAGGATTAGCTTAAACTTTTTTGTGAATCGGGCTGATAATTCCTTAAAGAAAATAAGATCACATAAACGAGTAGAATGAAAAGGTATTCGAAAAGAAATTTTGTCTAAAAGAATAGGACTGAATCTGATTATTTACAATTTTATACAAAAAAGTCATATCTATCAAGTCTCTACGTTTCTGTAAAGGGATAAACTTTACGTTATTGTTTGGAAATTTCCAAATTAGATAAGAAATAAATTTTCGTTTCAATATTTTCTATTCTATTAATACACATTAAATAATCGGGAGATCAACATACAGCAGCAAATTCAACTTGAGATCGAACTAACGTGCAATATAAATTAACTAATGTCTTATACCTTTTAAAATAAGTACCAATTCTTAAAATGAATTCCAGCACAATACAATCAATATGGATATCGTAAATAAGTTTACTATCTAAAATAATACCAAGTTCTTTGACGTGAGATACACGATTTATACCTTCCCCATGTAAATGATAATCAAATTTAACCACATTCCTATTTCGTGTGAAAGATATAATAGAACATTTATTAAAACTGAGTGATTAATTATTATTTTGTAAGTAGCTTTTAAGCCTGTCAAGGTCAGCTTGAAGGGCTATACAATCAGATGTTGATTTAATTGTTGAGTACAACATCAGCGTACATTATAAATTTTTAATTTTTGAAACATTTATTAATGTCGTTAATGAAAATGTTAAATAGGAGAGGTCCTAAATGGGATCCTTGAGGAACTCCAAAGGTTATTGAATAATAATCTGAAGCGAACCCGTTAACAGTAACACTAATAATTTTATAATCAGTTTAAAACGAAGTAGGTTGTTATTGAAACAAATGCATGTCAGTGGCATTTCGAATTAGTTGTAAAATTTTCATAAATTTGCTCTAAATTTTGGCCAATTATCTCTAGATTTCTTCAAATAATGGCACCTAAGGGCTGGTTTATGATGAATTTAATTTACGAATTTACAATTTATAATTTAGATTTGAAAATATAAACTCACTTAAAACGCATACGATGGTTTATGAACGATTTACAAATTTAGAAATTTGAAATTTAGATTTAGAATATAACTATATTTTATATTTCCAAATGTAAATTTCAAATTCGGCCAATCACAAGAGAGAGCTATTAAACATGGTGCTTCATCCGTCAGGTGTCTTTTTGTGAGTTAACATTTTGAAGATGGAACAAATTGATATTTGCTTTTTGTTGATAAGTATAGTATTTGCGAACATCGTAATTCGTACGACAAAGCAAATGAATTATACAAAAATAAAAACGTTTGCGTAATTTCAATGCACCGATGGACATTAAGGAATTAAATACATGCACACTCATGTATATTTGAAGAATTGTTCATGATCTTGTTATTTTACTTTCAGAAACAAACTATGATACTGCCCGTTGACAAATAAATGTGTTCCTAGGCATACCACAATCTAATAGACCATCTATGTTCTTCAAGTTTGTGTTTGTTTTATTTCTTTATTATACAAATCAACAATAGTAAAAAACATTCCCGATATTATTAAAAAATCATCTTGTTCATTAGCATCTAACAAATTCATGGCTATGAAAATAAATTTTAACCTAAAATCTGAAATACTGGTAAAACGTCAAATGACAACCAAGCAGTGACAAGTCATGGAATAGATACTGATTGGTCAGATCCAGAATCCAAAATCGAACAAAAACCAGACAGAAAATTGTAAATTTTAAATCAAAATTTCTAAATGTAAATTTATAAATTAAATTCATCATAAACCAGCCCTAACTTAACACGTTCACTGCTGACCAAATATAAGGTTCGGGCCCTGTACGCTGATACCTTTTTTTCCTAATATTGTTATAAAATTTAGGGTAAAAGGTAAGAAATAGATTTTAAAACTTTTGAAACTTCTACTAGGCCTTTTGGGATCAAAACGCATATGGTGCGTCGTCAGCGTATGGTGAAGTTTTTATTCCGTAACGCTGAAAACGCAACATTTGCGCTGAAGATTTTAAATTTATTTAAAACTTGTTTAATCAAACACACTTCTTTCCTACTTGTTATATTTTATTAAAAAAATAAAAATATCAAAAATATGTAAAAAAATACAAAAAAAATCAAATTCAAAAATTGATAAATAATAAAATTTAAAAATAAATTTTCTTTTATATAAATACTGCATTTTTCTATGATATCCTTCACAAAGTTCAATGCGAAACCCTGTATTACTTGCTTTACACTACTCATATGACGTGTCTATTCGAAGCCCCTTGGTGGTACAGACTCAGCATCGCTTTCGCATGGTTTTACCACGTACTTTTACGCGATGACTGATAAAATGGCTCAATACTCTGGGAGCCTCAATTTTTGAACTTTCGGGCAACAAATTTCTAATTATAATTAATCAAAAATCATAATAGGACATTTGAATTCTTTCATTTTTGAAGAACCGGGCTGATTCGAATTCATTGCAGCTTGTCTGGGAACCAGATATTCAAAAGAAATATTCAAACATAGCTAAACAAGTTGACAATCACCAAAACACTATTGCAGAATTGGTCAACGTATAATCAAGGTCAGAAATTGACTGCGCACAAAACGCAACATGTGCGTCGTCAGCGCTAGACCAAGTCATGCGCAAACGCAACATTTGCGTTATCAGCAGTGAACGTGTTAAGTAAATCTGACTTAGAAGATCAGTGCAACTTGTCAAGAAAAAAAATAGCAAAAAAAATGCGGAAGAATTTCCAGGGAACAGATGGTCACTTTCTAGCATAAATCGTGCTATTAGGTGATTGATAGATATTGGATCAATTTTCAGAAAACTTGAGAGTGGAAGGTCAGTAACTAATACAAATGACGAAATTCAGATTTGGTACATGAACTGTCCCAGGTTTTCTGAAATTTGACCCAGCTTCTATCAGTCGCCTAATAGTTCGATTTATGCTAGAAAATTGCTATCTTTTCTCTAGAAATTCTTTCGCAATTTTTTTATTACGTCAATTTTTTTTCTTGATAACAAGTTACTATTTCTAACTTAGAGCAAATTTATAACAATGTTACAACAAACTCGAAATGCCCCTGACATTTACATTTGTTTCAGTAATAACCTACTTCGTTTTAAGCTAATTATAAAATTATCAACGTGTAATAGTAGATTTGAATGTCAAATTTAGAAAATCGCTATTCACTTGTTTTTCTATATAAATATTTGAAATTTGCTAGGAATACTTTTCAACCCATTGTCTGTAATAGATAAAAATTTGAAATCCATATCTCAATGTACTCCGGAGTTACGGAGTTTCAAACAGGATTCGTTTTTTAATAGCCACCCGGTATTATAACCTAGTTTTGAAAGACGCTGAACGCTGACAGCATATGTCATTCAACATATCTTTCAACTTCATGCAAACGCCCGTAATTCCTATTTGACGTGGCCTCATAAATTCAAACAATTATTACAAATTTGGTTTACTTTTGTTTCATTATTTCGTTATTTTCTGCTTTCATTTATATAAAAATGGATTCCGGATTTCAAAAAGTCGTTAGCAGAATGCTTGAAAGTAATAAGTAACATAGATGTTTTAAGGGCATTACTCAAATGTTTTTAAAACTAATATTTTTTAAAACTTTAATAGTCCCTATCATACAGTTTTAAGTTTTAATTTATTTTTCATAAGTGACTTGATTTTTAAAATTTTGTTTTGCTCTTACCAACTGTGACTATCAGATTTAAAATACTAATAATTTACACGAAGTGGCTAGTGAAATATATTCTGTGATATATTATAAAGATCCATATCCAAGCGAGATTTGAATTTGTGGATATTTATGGGTCATAAACCAAAAAATGGGTCGAATCGTGTATTTCACGTTTTTATGTACTTAAATTCCAAATTTTCAAACCGCATCTCGATATATCGAAATGGATGAAAAACACAATCCTTCACCATTTGATTCTACGAAAAATTTTACATAAGAATTCGAAGTTTTAAGTTTTTTGCTCAACTGGTTCAGTTTTTAAAAACAAATATCTGAAATCCCCGGAAAATGTCTCAAAATCGCAAAAAATCTAAAGTGTACCCCTTGAAAAGTTTATGATCATTTAATTAAAAATATATTCGTGACAATATTTTCATTAAAATTGGTACACATAGGCTTTTCATTAGTGCAGTCGCTAAAGCCGTACCTCGTACCATTTTTTGGGTGACAGCTAGTCGGATTTAAGAAACACAAAAATGGGCCGAAAATTTATTTTCTGAAAATATATGAAATAGGGAGATTTCGATGTGTAGATTCCCAGAATTTCACACCGCAAATCGATATCTTTTTTGCATTCAAAGTTAGAAACATAGACATCTACTTAAATTGTCTTAGGGGGGATTACACCATTTTTTTTTTATAATTTCATCTAAAAATATTAGGAAAACTAAGACTATTGATGAAAATCCGTTGAAAAAATTCCTATTAATAAGCGAGTTATGGTCTCCCGAATTTTGAAAAGATTGATGTGACGTCACATTTATGTGTTTTTATATCAAACTGTTTTCATCATGGGCCTAAATGTTCTTGAAATATATGCTATTTTAAGTTATATTTACATAAAAATAAATGAATATTATAACACTGTATAAGTCTACATACTTTATAATTACAGGTGTATTTAAATTATTAAGTTTAATGCAAGAAATTTATGTTAAAATAAAAACTGTTTGAAAACAGCTGTACAGGAATGTTAGCCCCTCCTTTCGAATTTGAATTTCTTAACTTCCATTGGTAGTAATCCCCACCTCCTAACACGCTATTTGTAATGCATGTATAGGTGGTCTCTCGATCGCCAATCAAAATATTTTCATATTAGTGTCGAAGCGCTATAACAAAAAACCCTTTATTTCCGAAATATCTCAATTATACCATTTCATTTTTTTTTATTAATATTCGTTATTCAGCATATACATTCGTATTTTTTTACTATTTTCCTTTAATTCGATTGAGCCGTAATCCCCCATTTGGAGTTAAATTTTATCTTTTTAATGCAACATCAATAATGCATAAAAATAACATTTAAGTCTTTTTGCTTCCATTATTGTATACATGTCTCAAAGGAGCTCGTGTATATTTTTAACTGTGCAATCAAAATCGTATTAGTGGGGTTATCTAAGGGGAACATAAACATTACAACGAGATTACTAATTAGGCTTCCATTACGAGAGATTTATGCCAAAGATTCAATTACCATATAATACAAGGATATTGAGATATTGTTCTAATCACTTCCTAGCTACACAGGCACTCGATTTAATCCCTTAATAATTTTCAACATAACAGTCTAGTTCATTCCGTGTTGGCTGCAATGGGGTACCTATGTAACCATAATAAAATTTCAATAAATATTTAAAAATTGACCACTATATCTTCTCATTATAATATTAAAATTAAACATAATTTCTTAACAATATGTAGGTACTTATTCTTATTTCACGAATAGGAATTTTTTTCGTCTACAATAAAAGTGCGAAAAAAAGTGTCACAGCTTTTCATTTTTTTTTTTGACACATTTATTGTGTTAAGAAAGTCTATAAACCCATTTTAATGAAAAAAGCGTACTTTTTTTAATAGACTTAAAAAAGATTTTTTTTTCTAATAATACACGTCAAAAAAATTTGTTGTGAATATTGACAAAAATTTGCTGCTGGTAAAATTTTAGTAATTACAACAAAGTTTTTTTTTTACCGTGATTGATGTGTAATCTTTAATCTAAGAAATGAATGTTATTAAGTACTGTTGGATTTTTTATTTGAAAAACAAGTTTGGTAGGTAAAAATCCATGCATTACTCATTTCATTATACTACGCGAGACAGTGAAAAATGTCAGCTAATTTAGAAATAATGAAGGATGCAGATAGAAACTTGCCACATGAAAAATAATTTTGTGCATTGGAAATATGTACATGCATATTGTCACGTCGAATCAAATAACTAATAGCTTTTCACTATTTCACTCCATTAGGTGTTTGTCATTAGGTTAAACAGCTTTCAAATTTATGTATGGAAGACGTTAAATTTAGAAATCAAATGCATAGATTGTTCTAAATAAGTTTTATGTATTGATATTGTTATATTTATGTCCGTACCCGTAATAAAAGTTACGTCATATATGAAGTTCATAAGAATCATAAATATGTAAGGTACATCATATTACAATGATTAACATGATGATAATTTAAATATTCTGATTTTTTTTTTTTTACTTTAGCTGTTATTTACTACACATTTTACATTAATATCTCTCTTTTAAATAAAGTGATATTTCATCCTCTATAAAGGCTTAAATTTTTAGCGACCATTACACAAAAAAATTAAAATCAAAATTTTTACAGCAATGCATAATAATTCATTTGACATTTCAATTCGATACAATAGCAATAGCCGTTTTCTTTCGGCAAGCGAACCAATCCGATCGGATTGAACAGATTCGACCGCATGACGTCACAATCATGTCTCAAAAGAACTAGCCTCATAATGAATGCAATCATAACTTATTTTGACACTAGTTGCATTCTTTTTACCAATATCTCACCTCTCTTGTTCTCAAAATGAGATGAGATTGAAGTAAGGTGACGTGAGATAGTTGCTTGTCAAATAGAACGCAATTTAGAGAAAGAGCGGAATACCTATTATCTTTCTCTGTTTATCATATGTTTTATTTATTATCACTGTGTTTATATGTTCATTTTGTTTTCGAATTTATAGCCTTTATACCTTTCGGTGTCAGGCGTGTTGAGTTGAGCGATCTTCTAGTGTTTTCTTCCAAATTTCTTTCAAGGTTTTTCCATCAGCTGTGAGGTTTTTGACACATTTGCAGTTTCCTCTCCTCTACTGCTCCTTTAATTTCTTGGATGGAAAATAATACTTTTGTAATTTCATGCTTCCCTAAGTATTTTAGGTAAGAAGCTTCAAATAAAAGTTGTAGAGCACAAAATTCTGCATCTGAATCAATAACCAAAATTAATTTTGAATTCTTTCTAAAACAGAAATTGGGTATGAAAATGTCGAAAATCTCCGCAAAAATGGCGATAACCATGGAATTGAAACATATAATTAACAAATGTTAACGAATTCTCTGTCAGTAGGTTAGTTTATTACTATTATTTTTGGGATGATTTCAACATTTCCATATCTAATTTCTGCTGTTACAAAGCATGCAAAATTAATTTTGCTTATTGTTTCAGATGCATAATTTTATGCCCTACAATATTTGTTTGAATAATTAGGGAACCAGGAAATTACTAAAGTATTATTTTAGAGAGTTCCAGTAACAATGTAATTAGCAATAGAAATAAACGAATGAAACTGTAATGTCATATTAGTTTATTTATATTTTCTCTTTGATAATATGGTGGGTCCAACCCTGTATTAGTGACTGGCGATCCCCGTCTTAAATGAAGTTTATTTCCCAATAAATCGGTGCCACATCAAATTATTTCCTTCATTATCAAAGCATAAAATTATAAATAGCCCGGGACACATAAATCTGTAATAAAATATCTACAATCCTGAAAGCGCTAACAAAACAAACCAAGTGTAAACTTTGCAAATTTCAAATTCTCCATATGCCAACTGATGTTATTTGCAGTTACGAATGAGGATTATGTTCTAAGAAAATAGTCTGGCAGTATGTTTTGCATTCAAAGAGAAACAATTATATTCTGTAGGTCAGATTAATAATAAATTAGAACTTACAGGAATTGTCGAATGTCGATCATACGCCTTGCGTTGGTGTTGGACGGTGGGAAATACCGATAGCAATTATTATTACGGGCTTTCCTCATCAGGGCTGTAATGACTGCATTTTTATGCAGATCATGTACTATTGTAATGGACATTGAATTGATGACTAATTCATTCATTTACGAAAAGTTTGTGTACTGTTGCTCTATCTAACAAAACAAAACTAGATACGAGGGTCATGCTGAATTATTGAGAATAAGAAAATCAGGTAGGCGGTGGGAAATTTGAAACAGTTGTTTTTCTGTCATTTGAAATTAAGTTGCGATACATACGAGGGTTGTACAGTATTTATTGTCCCTAATATACAGGGTGTATCTGGACTAGTGTAAAAAAAATTGATAGCCATGTACCCCTATTTGAGAGACACCTGTATACAGGGTGTATCAGGACTAGTGTAAAAAAAATTAATAGCATATTCCTGACATCATTGTGAGTAAAAAATGTCATATGAAGGTATGTCCGGAAATTTCTCGTTACAGAGTTACAGGCCTTTATAAGTGCAGTATTAACCCGAAATGTTTAACTTTTTTTTGTGTCAAACTTAAAAAAAATACATCCCTATAATGTTCAATTTTGGTTAACATAAGTTATTAAAAAAGACATGCTTCCAGTATAAGTTTTGAATACCGCATACAATCTCTAAAGCAAAATAACTGAAAATAGCCAAAAATCGCAAAAATCTAAGGTGTACCCCTTGCGATTTTTTCAGATTTTGGCCGTTTTCAGGGGTTTTTAAACTTTTAATCATAAAAATTTAACCGGTTGGACGAAAACTATGAAAATTGCTATACTTATGTATTTTTGTCCGTAGAATCGAATGGTGATGTCGCCAAATTCATATCTCGACCCATTTTTGGGCTAATACCCAAAAATGGGTAGTGTTCAGCAAAACTTTAAATCTAAATATCACGAGGACGAAACGAGATATCGACCTGCGGTTTCAGAATTTGGCATCAGCGCATTGAGAAGTATCTAGATACATAAAAATTAGATTTTTGAAACTTTTGAAGTTATTACCTAAATGTGGGGTATATTGACTTTTGGGGCAATAATTCAAAAATGGATAGAGATATAAACTTAGTAGTAATATTATTTGATTGCAAAGAGAATGTTACGTAAGTGTACGCATTTTTAGAGTATTTGAACAACTGTGTGAATTTTTAGAAATAAAATGGATAAATGCTATAAAAAAGTTCCTTGGAAAATATTCTATATATCCAACAAAATTATATCACGAACCCATTCTATTTTTTACAAATTCCATACCAAAAGTTCCTTTGAAAAGATTCTATAAATCCAATAAAATTATAACATGAATATACACTATGTAAATTGCATTTGACAATTCCTTCTTTCTTCTTTAGCTTCCTCCAATTTTATTAGGGGTCACTGTTTCTTACTCTTCTCTTTCACTCATTCGTGTCCAACGCATCTTCTTCATACAGTTCTTCCTTTCTCAAGTCTTCTGCGCTACAGTCCTTCCACCTTCTCTTTCGTCTTCCTCGTACTCCCGATATTCTCATCCTATATTTGCCATATTCGATTTTGCACTTGGCACTGACATCTGTCAATTTTTTGCATATATCAGATGTTTCCATGATAAATAGCAAAGCTAACTGATTTTTGAAAAATAATATCTTTATAATGCTTTGACTCTATATCTATTATGAATCTAATATGAAGGAAAATGTATAATCAAACCGTATAGAGAAGAGCATTTTCTTTGATATTTATAAAACATAAAATGTCAAAAAATAATATTTAACTGCGTTTTTTTTTTTAAGAAAAACTGTTAAAAAAACTTCAAATATAGGCACTTACGGTGAATCAATTATAACCAAAATTTAATCAGCTCTTCACATGGATGTAAAGAAGAGGAATACGAAAGAATTATAGTTTTTAGAATTGTAGTATTGGAGTTATCGTTGGAGAAAAATTGGTCACACACGAACACACATACACACACACGGACACACATATACACACACGGACACACACACAGACATCATCTTAAATATCTGATGTGGACACCATATGACTTCCTTGTACGCCTGTTACATTATACATATTTTGTTAATAATTAAAATATGTATAATAACAGACCCAATCATAAAATTGCACGTATTTGACATAATTTGACATTGACATTAAATTCTTTATTTTTTTGTTATTTCTTGTCCTAATTCATAGCAAACTTAATTACAGAAACCAAAAAGTACATAATGTTTAAATTTACATATCTCGCTTATACAAAGAACTAATGTAATCATACTTGAAGGTTTCGACGCAAAATTCAATTCTCTAAAACTTTTATTTGAAGCATTTATTGATAAATTCAAAATAACACCATTTTTTTCTAGAAAAACTGATAATAGCTTCAAGTAAAGTATCACTTTCGGTTAGACTATTTTAACCAAAGTCTATTATGTTATTTCCATTGATATAAAAGTATTATATACCAAATTTGAAAAGTTTTGGATTATATTTTAATATAGTTTTCCATTAAAATCTATTATAGGTTTCAAGTAAAGTACTACTTCCTGGTATACCATTTTAACTAAAATCTATTATGTTATTCCCATTGATATAAAAGTATTATATACCAAATTTGAAAAGTTTTGGATTATATTTTAATGTAGTTTTTCATTAAAATCTACTATATGCTTCAAGTAAAGTACCACTTCCGGGTAGACCATTTTTACTAAAATCTATTATGTTATTCCCATTGATATAGAAGTCTTATATACCAAATTTGAAAAGTTTTGGATTATATTTTAATATAGTTTTCCATTAAAATCTATTATGGGCTTCAAGTAAAGTACCACTTCTGAAAGTTATGCAATGACCAAAAAAGGAGGTGCACAACTAGATGTTATAACAGTCCTAAATACAAAATTTTAACTTTCCACGGCTTCCCGTTTTTCAGTTATGCGAGATACGTACGTACAGACGTCACGACGAAATTAGTCAAAATGGATTCAGGGATGGTCAAAATGGATATTTCCGTTGAAATCTGGAAACCGAAATTTTTCGCGATTACAATACTTCCTTTACTTCGTACAAGGAAGTAAAAATAGTGCTTGTTCATTAAAAACTCACGAACGATTCTTTTGACCAAAGACAATACCTACCTTTCCTAAAGGTGACGGAAGGTAAAAATCGAACAAAAATATTTTTTTCCAGTATCTCGTAGCCTACGAAAATTTTTCGGAAAACAAAATTACATCAGAAATGGTCTTCTAAGAAATAGATAATGCGCATTAACAAATTCTTTCCTTTACAATAAATACAGATTTTAATTCGGCATGGAGTTACTCAATTATGCTGAAGGCGTATTAAATCTTTATAGAGGAAGATTTCCTTGAAATTGTCAGACTTTTAAGAAAGTAAGGCGGCTGCTAATAGACACTTACAGAATTAACATTACATGCAAGAGAGAGATAGAAGATCATGCGTCCAAACAAACCTCCCCTCGTTGTCTTACGTCCCGCTCGATGATTCCATCTGTCATTATGTTTGCATATGTCATTTTGTGTTTACCTAAATTATTTGTGATTTGTGCGTTGTGTTCAATAAAAATGAGTTTAAAACCACAAGATGTGCGTGGGGCAACTATTTTTGTTTGATAAAATTGAAGATCATTCGATTATTCAACTAAAACGATGGCTGGATTGTAGAGCTCTATGGCTGATGACAGGTCTTTGTTTGGTAGTGGTAACCATAGCAACCTTTAGTTCTATCTTTTGCCGCAAGATGCGCTCTTGCAAATTGCAATTGTGTAAGTGTCTATTAATGTAAACGTTATTTTTATTTTAACAGCAGGCAGCAATTACTGTTACATATTTGATCATTAACGATGTTCTATTTTCGTTTAGATAAAGTGAATAATTTTATTACGCTTACACATTCCACTTCAACGAAATAAAAATTGGAAAACCAAAAATTTTATGTAGAAAAAGTAATTAACCAACTCGTTAGAAACAATCAGACTTATTTTGACGCCAGATATTTTTCAAAGAATGGCTAGAAGGAAAAATGAATGAATTTTATTATTAACGTTATCGCGCTCGCTTATTAAAATGTTATTATCATTATCAGTCTAAATAAATTAGTAAATTACAAAATTAAATATAAGTATAATTAAATGTGCGACTAAGTGAACAAAACTTGAATTTGATTCTGATGTAAGTTTGTTAATTATCACCGAAATGACTATTTGGTGCATGTTTCACAACAACGTCAAATACCTATTATATGAAATGACGTCTATAGTCAGAAAAATTGTCTATACAGTGTCCCACACTCTATGTTCAGTATAGGGTCTTATGGGGTACCATGTTGCCATATTTACCTGCTGTAAATAGAAATAGCAAAATAGATGCCCAAAAAGAGATGAAATATTCTGGGTACTTCATTGAATGTATTTATGACTGGTGTATTTTCAGTGTATCTAAACAGGTGGGTGAAAAGAAAAAAAATTAAATTAAATAATGAACTGGTCAGTTTAATAATTTACAAAAAATATAAAATAATGCAAATACAAAATGTAAGTAGGATATAAAATTATAACAAGCGTAGGTAAATGAAAAGAATTAACATATAAACTCTAGTCAATTTAAAGTAAATAATATAAAACATTTTTGTACTTAGTTGGACATTTTACAATCGTCGTCAACAATATAAATTCCCTATGTTACATATTTCCATTCTACGAAAAGATATGAAATTAATACATATACGAGTACAAAATATAGATGTAAAATAGCATAGGTGCGAAGAAAAAAATGAAATTGAATAACACACTGGTCAGTTTAATAATACATATTTTTTATTTAATTTATATATTCTTATTTGATAATTTACTAATATTTAAGCTTGATAGAAATACTGCATATATTTTACATAGTTCATAAGTCTTTATTCTTTCTTTGTAATCTCCAATTTGAATTTATAATATTTTAAAATTCTAATTTCTAATGCATTTAATCAAGATTAGTATGCTGGGCGGTTTTAAGATATTGTATTGAAATATTACTTATTACAGGTACAAATATCCCTGTATATAAAACTATTTAGACAAATATTGGGTGTATACAATAAGCCCTTGGGTAAATAAGAGACCCTCATAAAACTTAAATTTTATAGTGTTAACTAATTTTGGTATAGCAATGAAAATTTATGAATGTTTCAATATTAATTGGCAACATGGTACAGAAAACCTCCATAAGAATAATATTGGCTATCTCTGCCACATTGAAGATAGAGTGTGGGACACTGTATAGCAATAAAACTATAAATATCGTAATTATGACGAAGCGGCATATCGCTCACTGCTTGCATTATAACATTGCATGTTAACGGGCTATTATTTGCGCCGCTCTGTTGAAATGAAGACATGCTCTGTATTGTAAAATACATAATGCTATTTTTATTTGAAATAATTTCTTATGAGAATAAAAATTATAGTTTCAAAAATTATTTCAAACAAAAATAGCATCTATGTTAAAGGAACAGTAAGATTATTTTACTGTACAGAGCACTGAGAGCAGTTAGAAGTACCAGGCGATGCATGTCTTCATTCCAATAGAGCGGCGCAAATAATAGTCTTTTGGTATTCAATATTATAAAGCAACTATACATCGATTTTTCACACTTGACCGTTACGTCATAGTTTCATGTTCATATATTAGATATACGTATCGAAGGCAGAATGTAGGAAACCATAAGTAAGACAGAGATAAACATACAATTACTTGTTATTTTGTTGTTCATCAATTAATGACGCAACGGTCAAGTATGAAATATCGGTGTTTGGTGAGCGGTATGCCGCTTTGTCATAATTATGATATTTGTAGTTTTATTTCTGGACCTTCTTTTCTGAGTATAGTGTGCGTTTAGTGTCTGGTTGCCAATCTGGTGACCCGAGTTCGATCCCGACCAGTACAGACTTTTAATCGCACAAAAGTGATCCCTGTGGTGCACTCTCCACACCAGTTATTAGTGCCCGTGAGGTGACTCCTGGTAAGCGCCCGCACGGTAAAATATATCATCATTACCGATATCTACATGTGTTGCAGATACTGGCACACCCAGTAATGGGTAATATGCCGTGGTGATATATTTTATATATATATTTTTAAATATGTAATTATTTTTTTGTTTATGCCAATTATAAGTGCCATATCATAAACGATCATAAAACGCACTCACCCGTAGTGCCATAAAATGGATAAGGATAATAATAATAGAAGAAATTGCAGCTACATATATTATTATTGTTTCGTACAAGATAATTTTTCTTGAATTTTAAAACAAAATTTTACTTTAAATAATTAAAAATATAAATACAGGGTGTACATTTTAAAACTGGTCATAGGGCTATAACATAGAAAAACAGTTTTTTAGGCGCCAAAAGTTTCTATATTAATTTATTGAAAAAATGATTGGTACCTATTATAAATAAAAAAATTACGAATTTTTTAATACCAAACACATTATATTTCTGTTTCATATAAAGCCAGGAAATAAATTTAAAAATTTGTACAATTAAGAAAAAATATCATTAGCCATGAAACTTAGTAACAAAACATTGTCATTTTTTAGTAACATGATAGGGAACAAATAAAAATTAAAGTTATTAATTTATGAACTAATATAAAATAACACAAAATAAAGAAAACACTAGGAAATTTATTTAAGAAACAATTATTATTTATTGTAATAGGTATGTAGAAAACTGAAAACTGAAAACTACAAGGGAACAATTAAAACCATTTAATAATTTGTAATTTTTCTTCATGAGACAAATTATCCATGATTTCTTCTTAATAAAACGAAAATAATAATAATAATTTAACAAATAATGTGCAACAAATGTTTATTAATAAGTGTCTTAAGTCAACAATTGTTTTGTTTTGTTTCTGTCAATTTCACGGCTAATGATATTTTTTCTTAATATTGTAAATTTTTAAATTTATTTTCTGGCTCTATATGAAACAGAAATGTAAAGTGTTTGGTATCAAAATATTCGTAATTTTTTTCTTTATAATAAGCACTAATTCTTTTTTCAATAAATTAATACAGAAACTTTTGGCGTCTAAAAAACTGTTTTTCTATGTTATAGCCCTATGACCCGTTTTAAAATTTACACCCTGTATATCATTTTGGCTTATCATCCATTTCTGTGTTTGCCAGTCTGAATTTTATTCAAGTTTATCAGCCGTCACCTCAAAAGCTTTCAACCCTGTTGTGGAGAGAGCAGCACAGAAATCACTTTTGTGCAGGTGAAAATGGAAATAATTTTTTTGTTTTAAATTTGCCGTCGGCCGGAATCGAACCTGAGCTATCCAAATCACGCGACCCCATTCATTAGTATTGAAACTTTAAAATTGTTATTTAAACATTTGAATTCTTGTTTTTCCATATTAACCTATACAAAAAGATAAGATAAATGTATATTGTAAAATAATTATCTCATTTTTCATACAAATGAATAAGTATAGCATTAGTAATAATTCCGTTATTGTTATTGTTTACACTTACAGTACATAAAACCTGTGATATGAAATTATGAATTAAAATAAAGCAATTAAAGTTAAAAGGAGTTTTATTGGAAAATGTTGTTTATTTCTCCGAAATATTTATGTGGTTATTTATAAATGACCAGAGGCATATACAATTAGTAATCACTTTACTTTATGATTATGAATGAAACATTTATTTATACTTAATATCTTGATTTAGTCTACAATTTTTATTATCGTACAAAAATGGCCAGGGCTGGCTTTAGACAAAATTTATAATAAATAAACAACGTATCACTGCTTGTTATAAATATCCGAGTGCCAAAATAATTCGATATAATAACGATACAAGTTTTGCCTACATGGCTTTTTACAATATTACAAGAAGTGGATTTATCGGCATTTATATTTTTATTGGAGAATATGAAACCGTTTGTATACTTTTTTTTTGTTAGGATATCAGGTTACCATTGGAACCTTTAGGGTAGTAGAGTCCCCCTTCCATAAAATAAATTGTTGATACGCATATATGGCTGTATTTGTACCTATTTTTGAGTGATGCTGCCCGAAACTCATACTACACCCACTTTTGGGTAAAAAAAAAATTTCAAAAATCTACTTGTTATACTTTTAGATCATTTCAACGCGCTGACTCTACCGCATATTAATATCTCTTTTAGTTCCGGAGATATTTGGGTTCAAACTTGGATCTCAAAAATTTCATTTTTTGACAATAACCCAAAATTGGGTAGAAATACTCATCTGGCGTTTTTGCCATTCGATTCTATGAGAAAAATTTCATCACAATTTCTATTGGGCATCCAAAATTAAAATGCGCCACTGGTGACAGATTTCTGAACTGAGTGAAGTGTACATGTACAAAGATGGTTGTTTTATTCAGGGATTGTATTTAGTTGTATACGAATTTTAATACGCTTTTATCTTCGGCTATTATTGTTTTATTCTTAGTAGGATCTGAATTACTGCTAATATAACAGGTAAGTTTTTGTTTTTTAAAAAATTAATGAACAAATTAGGAGATATGCAATTTATAGGTTAAAGTTACAATGGAGTTTTCTGAGAAAATATTTACCACGTAATATTATGTGGCCACTATTTATTACTTGCTGGCCTTCCACCATATTTCTAGATGATACACTGCAATTCCCAAATCTACAAATAGTATCTGAATCTAAGCAAAGAAAATTGTTCATTTTGAAAGAAAAACAATTAAATAAAAGTAAAGCTATGTAGATAGAAATTAATATATGTACAACTACGGCAATGAAATACAATCTAAATAAAGGAAGTCAAATGTTTTTTTTATTAAAAAAACCAATATATTGTTAATTAAAATATGACTAAAATACTTTTAACCTACAACTACTTACTAAAATTAACCCTATCAACTAAAATATTATTAAAACTATCACTAAATTGTTACTACAAGAAAGATCAAACTCAATTCTACCGAAATTAACAAGAAAAACACTGTACT
Organism: Ophonus ardosiacus; assembly: GCA_943142095.1. Classification (NCBI taxonomy): domain Eukaryota; kingdom Metazoa; phylum Arthropoda; class Insecta; order Coleoptera; family Carabidae; genus Ophonus; species Ophonus ardosiacus. The sequence continues at coordinate 40,390,411 of OW964833.1, read as the reverse complement.
AAATCCGAAATTAAATTAAAAACTACGAAAACTACCACCAATTGTACTCTTATGGAAGCTAGCGAAAAATGTACCATTCGTTTGAATTTTGACGTTTGACGTCAGCGCCATCTCTTGATAATTTGGAAGCCCAATAGCAATGTAAATATAATAACCTCTGAAAGGTAAACAAAAAGTCTTATTTAATTAAAGTCGTAACTCTTATAGTTTTCAAGATAACAGAGGTAAACTTCGTAAAAACTCATTTTTCACTGCCTCATATCTCGGAAAATATTGAAGATCGGACCCATGTTGATTAAGGTTTTTTTACTCAATTTGATGACTGACTACTGTATGCCCTTAAATTTTTTTACACTTTCTTTGAAACACCCTGTGTTTAGTTTATTCCTAGTTGCTTCCTTATTTGTGTGAATGTGTGATATCAAAATGTCTGCCGCTCTTTATCTGTTTTAAATTCGTTTGAAAAATGTAAATTTTAAGTTCAAATACTTGCGTATCTAATTTAATTACTTATTAGTAATTTTATGTATGATTTTTAAAGTTCAGTGAAATTTATTGGTTTTCATATTGATAAACGACCCTACTATTCATACATGAAACATGATGTATGTAAAAATAACCACTTTATCATAATATATCCTCTGTGTATTATAAACCTTACCCAAAACAATGGGTAGAAGACAATGATATATTTACGCATGAAATACATAATTATAATCTTCATGGCAATTTCTAAACTTTATTGATTACTTCGTTCTTTAAAATAAGTTTTATTACTAATCAATAGTAGGAAACTACTTCCCACTTCAAAAGTATTAAAGTTTTATGGAAATTTTGATCAATAGCGCAAAATGTTTCAAACAAACTGACTTTCTGCGAGTCCAATTAAGAAAAATTTGTTTGGGGAGACATGCTAAATTTTAAGTACGTCAAGATTAAGGATATAATTTCTTATAGAAAATGATGTAAATCTAATTTATTATCAATACCAATAGGGTACTATACTACAGTCATATTTTACGTATCTTAGATAAGAAAGTAAAAATATACGTAAATTCATGAATACTAGTGATTTTTTTTTTTGTTTAAATATTAATTGCAAACTAAAAGCGATTCAAGTCTATTAATAATTGGTCTGACGTAACATGTCCTAAGCAATTTGATTGGATGCCTGAATTTAAAACCGAGATTCGCGCGTCTTATCTACCCACCCACCGAAAATTATGAATGGAAAACACTAGCGGCATCCATCGCCATAGCTTATAGTCACAGTATTGTCAAAAAATGGTCGAACTGTTTCAATGTTCTATAATTTATTAGGACAATGCATTATATTTATGTTATATGTGTAATAATGTATTCACGAATATAACGTATAAATTCATATATAAAAATATTTCAGCTATGCGTACATGAAAAATTTGGACCCTCTAGAACTAACAATTTGTCGACCACTGATGAGGACATGCTACGTATAAAAATTATAATATGCATACACTTACGTAAAATTGTCTTTACAATCAAATAATATTACTAGCAAGTTTATATCTGTATCCATTTTTGAATTAATGTGCCAAAAGTCAATATAGCCCATATTCAGATAAAAACTTCAAAATTTTCAAAAATCTAATTTATCTAGATACTTCTCAATGCACTGATTCCAAATTTTGAAACCGCAGGTCGATATCTGTTTTCGTTCTCGAGATATTTACATTAAAAGTTTTGCTCAAAACTGCCCATTTTTGGGTAAAAACCCAAAAATGGGTCGAGATATGAATTTGGAGATATCATCATTCGATTCTACGGGAAAAATTACATAAGTGTACCAATTTTCATAATTTTTGAACACCGCATACAGTCTCTAAAGCAAAATAACTGAAAATGGCCAAAAATCGCAAAAATCTAAGGCGTACCCCTTATGATTTTTTCAGATTTCGGCCGTTTTCAGAGGTGTTCAAATTTTTATTCATAAAAAATGAACTGGCTAGTCAAAAATTATAAAAATTGCAATACTTATGTATTTTTGTTCATAGAATCGAATGGTGTTGTCGCCAATTTCATATCTCGACCCATTTTTGGGTTATTACCCAAAAATTGGCAGTTTTAAGCAAAACTTTGAATCTAAATATCTCGAGAACGAAAAAAAATTAGATTTTTGAAAAATTTAAAGTTTTTAACTGAATAAGGGGTACATTGACATTTGGGGCAATAATTGTTATTTATTAAGATGTGAATAATGTCGTTATTAAATCATTTTGATGCATTTTAACTCCATCCATTTTCATTAAAATATTAAGGAAACTGTGCATTTGATTGGATTATAAGATTTTTTGGGCCGGCTCGAAAAGCTCGATTTTTCGGCCCGGGCCAAAATCAAAAGTCCAACTCGCCTCAACTTTTACAAATGATTGGCTCGATTCGGCCCGGTAAAAAATATCTTCGGCCCGGCTCGATGATCGACTCGAAATCGAGGCGGGCTTCGGACCAAAGCTACCTGTAGTTTTCTTTCTTTTGGTGATTGCCACATTTTCTTTTCGTCCTTAGTTTGTTCTCTGTTTTACCCTTCCAGTGGTTGGTCCATTCTTGGTTTATGATATGTTTAATACCTTTAAGATTTTCCCGTGGTGTGCTTATTTTCTCAATATTTGTAGTTTTGATTGCTTCTTTTGCTGCTTCGTCTGCTGCCTCATTTCCTTTGATACCCACGTGGGATGATGTCCATATGAGGCCGATGTTGATGTTTTTTCTTTTGTTAAATTGTATGTTTTCTTATATTCTTTGTATTATAGAGCTTTTTGTTTTTCTGTTTGATATTGCTTGCACTAGACTTAGTGAATCTGAGTTAATTAGGATGTTATTATTGTCTTTTATGTTTAAAGAATGTATAAAGACAAGTCTTTTATGTTGTCTTTAATGTATACTGTGGCTTTTAAAACGCTGTATGCTTCTGCGGTGAAGATAGACGTTTCTTGTTCATATTTCGCTTACTACATAAAATTTTTAAGTCGCGTTAAATTCTCAATTCATCCTGTTCTTTCAGAAAAAAAAAGGAAATTGGCGTAGAACTCCATTTGACATACTAATTTATTTTTATAATATTGAAGACATTTTTTAATTTTTTTTTTTAGTTTTAAAATAAAAGATGCCGAATGTCACCTATCTGCTAACGACAGGAGGTTGTCAATTTTCATTCAGTATCAGTGTTACAGTTATTAAATAATTAATAAGAATGAAGATGAACACTTTTATATTTTCATAGAAATAATTGGAACCCTACTCAAAAAGATTGAACTATTTTACAATCGTTAATCGAGCTCCAGAAAATTCAATTAAATTTTACAGCTATCACAATTAAACTCAACTCAAAATTAAGCTTGAATTATATAATCGGGGTTTAATACAGGGTCGCAAATACCATCCGTAATGTTTGTACTGGTTTGTAATTATTTTAAATAAACAAATGACAAATATGGAAGTTATTGTTAATAGGGTAGTTGCGAAAAAAATAAATTTTATTTTTTCCTTTTAATTATGAAACATAAACTAATTCTAAACATATTAATGTAAAAATCATTAGAAAGTATATACCTTTTCATTCTTTATTTTCAGAAATAAATCTTCATAATAAAATCCAATTTTATTTAAAATTTTCTGAAGGATACTCCTTCCGCCGTTATAAATACTTCATTCTCGTAGTATATGCAACTGACTATCTAGTATTATATGAGGTCCTTAAAAAAATTACAGAATACTGAATAATTAATACCATACAATTTCTCACAATTTCTGTATTTCGTATAACAACTTCAGTGAAACTGTCAATTTCAATCAGGGGACTAAATTTTGGCTTCATTTTCTTCGGTGATTGAATTGGAATGCATTTTTTTCTAGTCGAAATTTTGCTACCAGTCGTTACTCAACTGTAAGGCGTTTGCCACAAGACTAAGACCGGTCTTGGTCTCGTCTCGTCTTGGTCTTGTCAAGACGAGACAATCATTTGATCTCGACTAGAAAAGTCTAGACGAAACGAGACCAGTATCAAGTCTTGAGTCTCGACAAGACTCTCGACTTCAGTTCAAAGGTATTTTTTTTAAATATATATTCTAAAAGTGCTTCAGAATCTAAGAGTATTGCTGTAAATACTGTTTGAAAATTCGTATAAATAAGAAAGATATTAATTTTTGTAATTTTCTGCTTTCATAGTTGTGTTCCAGAAACACTAATTTATGTCCAATTGAAATCCAAATGTAACTTTTAAATGAATTTAAATTACAATGTAGGTGGGATGAAATAAAAGAAGTAAAAATTTAGAATTCTTATGTTATTTTAATGCACCAATATTTTAATTAAATTAAAATCAATCTTCCTTTTATAATATCCATGTTTTGTACGTTTAAATATGTTGATTTTAATTTAATTTTTGTTTAATTCTCAATTAATATATTGGTACAACTGAGTATATGAAATATTGACTACAGCTTAGAAAATATTTCCAATTTTCAAATAGCTTGGTGTATTCTCCACTTTAGTTTTATTTATTAAATTAATTTATTATAACAAAAGTAACGTTTCCTTCAAATATACGGTATTTTTCATTTATTTTTAAAGAATCTATTGTGATTATTTTCTTACAATTTGACGAAAATGCAGACAAAGATTTTACGATCTTAGGGAAATTCCCAGTTGAAAACAACCATATTCTATATTTTCAACGGCCTACTTCTTTTTCACCTAAATAATTCATTTCATTTAAACATATGAATAAATATCGCATATAGAAATAGGTATATATTAAATGCAAATAATGTAAACTATTAATACTAACAAATCAGTTACCTACATAATTATTTTGTTAAGAAATAGCGAAGATTTAATTCTTCTCAAACTTTGTATCTATAATTTATGTAAAAATGCTTTTCCAACCAATGAAAATAAAACATTTTCTATTGTTATTATTAAACGCTAATAATAAAAAAAATATGGTATTGTATAATACAAAAATTTGGAAAATATGTATGTACTTTAAAAGATAAAAGTTTATGTATCTATTATGTGATGTATAATGAAAGTAAAACTTTATCTAAACAATGTGAAATGTAAGGGACATTGTTAAAATATGCAGTTACAGGTATAACAATTTGGGAAAATTGGTATCAGACCAGTGGCGTAAATTCGTCCCCGCTAGCGCAATGATTTGTTTATAACAATGTACTTATTTTACTTCTTACTTATATTAAATTGGTCCATATTATTTATTAATTAATTAATTAATTAACCGTAACTTTAAGTAAAACTTAGCAAAGGAGAACTTAAAATTACATCGGTGCAAACGGCAGGGTTGTTGTAATTTTGCCCGACCCAAAAAAACCGACCCGGGTTTTTTGAAAAAAAAAAAAACATCTAAAAAAACCCAAAAAAAAAAACAATCTAAAAAACCCACTTTTATGAAATCATATTTTATTAATTAAATATGGCACATACTTATACCGTGAGTATTTTTTAACGTGAAACATTGGGTTTGTCATATCCATGGTTACGACTTGATATTTGATTGACAGCAATGTATTTGCCCGTTCCTTTTAAAATGAAACATAGAGGACGAATCTGACAGAAGTATTATATTTAAATATTGTAAGAAATTTAGCCGAGTCAGAAAACCACTCGGGTATAAGGTGCACATTATATTTTTTCTACAACTAATTTTAATTTAGAATGCAGGTATAATTATTTAAACCAAATTAACCTCTGTTGACGTCTTATCAAATGTCAAATTCGTTCCCTATGTTTCATTTTAAATGGAACGGGCAAATACATTGCTGTCAATCAAATGTCAAGTCGTAACCATGGATATAACAAACCCAATGTTTCACGTTAAAAAATACTCACGGTATGGTACACACATATACAGGGTGTATCAAGATAATGGAACAGTGCCGTTTATTCGTGTATGTGAAAAGATACAGAAAAAAGTGATTAGGATATTTTGTAATGGACAGAGGGGGACACATTTTAGCATAAACTTTATTATCATAAATCCAGTGGTATTCAAACTATAGGGCAATATTATATTTTTTTAAATGGCATTATATACATTTTATTAACTCATTAAATAGAGAATTTTGTTCTGAATTCAACGATATAATAATATCATACCCTTACATTGCGAAAAATTTGATAAAAATTAATTCAAAGTTAGTATTTTATTTCTACTGTATCTAAGTAATCTGAGCAAACATTCAATCAATAAAACAAAAAAATTATTTTCAAAGTTGAATTTATTGCCAAAATCGTAGCTTACTTGAATGTAATAAAACTAAAATAAATTTTATTTTATTTTATTGATTGAATGTTTGCTCAGGTTACTTAGATACAGTAGAAATGAAATACTAACTTTGAATTAATTTTTATCAAATTTTTCGTAATGTAAGAGTATGATATTATTATATCGTTGAATTCAGATCAAAATTTTCTATTTAATGAGGTAATAAAATATATATAATGCCATTTAAAAAAATATAATATTGCCCTATAGTTTGAGTACCACTGAATTTAAGATAATAAAGTTTATGCTAAAATGTGTCCCCCTCTATGCCTTACAAAATATCTTAATCACTTTTTTCTGTATCTTTTCACATACACGAATAAAATGCACTGTTCCATTATCTTGATACACCCTGTATACATAAATTTTTGTCACCGGCAACATTTTACAATCAATTTAATTTTGTATACTTCGTGTTTACTCATTTTTAATATATTTTTCATTGCTGTGCGAACTGAACACAGTGTTTCTTTTATATTTGAACAACTCCAATCCTGGTGTCAGCATTTTCATTATTTTTTGAGTTGTGTATTAAACGTACTACTATTAGTTGTGATACTTGGATCTAATTCTTGTACACATTTGCATTGCACAGACTTGCAACTATTAATATTAATTCGTGTACGCATGTACACTCTCTAGTTAATTTATTGTTTATTACATTACAGTCTTAAAAAAAAATAATATTAATTATCTATTACGCCGACTTGTGTATGTGTATTAAAATACTTTATAAAACTAAAGTTAAAAATGATACATACTATATTTCGATGTTTGTCAATAAAACCCGCTTTTATTTAATAAAACCCGGTTTTTTTTCAACCCTGCCAAACGGCCATTATAGTTCTCGAGATCCCCGTGTTGGACATGTTATTCTGGGCCCTCTGTATTTCCTCATCCCTAATTCTTAATATGTATTAAAAAAATTCCGCCGACGCTTCCCATCTCAACGTGTTGTGATTACGATATACATATTCTCGTCTCTCCATTTCTCATTTCTCCCGAATTTCCTCGCGTCCCATAATTTCTCCGAATTCCTCCACCATTCTGAGTGAGAGTACCATAATACCATGCTCTCGAACCATTCAGCGCAAGTCTAACACGCGTCGCGCTGAAGTTGTGTTCGTTTCGTCTGATCGTCTGTGCTCGTGCTCGTGCTCGTGCTGTCAGTTTGTTGTTGTGTGCGGAGATCTGTAGACGTGCGCGCCGTAAACCTAACGATAACACAGCGTGTGGGATACTATAAGGTAGGGTGGAATCATTCAACAAGTAATTAGATTAGTTAGGTGCTAAGTTTCTTTAGAGGACAAATGTTTACTTATAAATTAGTATATGGTTGGAATTGTAAGCAACCCTCAAACAAAATAGTTTTTAAAGGATTTGTAAATGTGCTTGAAAACCTGAAACATCCTTAATATAGTTTGTATAGATATCGCAAATAATAATTGACATTTAAATTAGTTTGTAGTTGCAGTTTTCTTTCATAACTTTGAGTATTAATACAAATTTGAAATAAGTGTCATTTTTATACTTTTCTGCAGGATGTGTCAGGACTAGTATAAAAAATATAATAACGTGTTCGTGTTCTAAGATTATTTTGAGTAAAAAATGTTATATGAACATAGGTCCTATTCCTTTTGATTACGGAATTACACAGAAAAAAGTGTTGAAATTTTGCCTAATATAAGTTGATATTATTTTTCTAGGCAATCTAATATTTTACTAAAATTTACGAAACCAAATTTAGCATTTGTACTAATCTGAAATAGATAATAAATATTTTGTAAAAAAATATTAATTTAAACATGCAAATGGTTACTTTAATTACCTATTTCATTTAATTTTACTATATTTTGGTGTCACTACAATTTTTGGTAACTCATCTGATGAGTTAGATAAATTAAATAGAAAATTTAAATATGTCTTTAGTTAATTTCATGGTTTTGTTTAGTTAAATACGTATTAAATATAAATGTAGTCATTTCATCTAATTTTGTATTTAATTTTATTATATTTCGCTTCTATAAATTTAGAAAATAAACTAAATCATATTAGTTCTTTTAATGAATCATATTAGTAAACTGAAAAATAAGGAATTTGTTTACTTAATTTAACTACAATTTAGTAGTACATATATCTATTTTTTTTTTTCTGTGTACAAGGTATAAGATTTTTATAAATAACAGCAATTTTGTTCAAGATACATTTAAAACAAAAGAACAAATTATAGAAGTGTTCAATATGTGCACAGAAAACACATCTAAATCGTAGTTAAATTTACTAAATAAATTCCTTATTTTTAAGCCTGCTAATATGTTTCATTAAAATATCTAAGTTGATTTAGTTAAATTTCCTAAATTTGTAATAACAAATGTAAAATTAAATACAAAATTAGATGAAATGACTGTATTTATATCGTAATAAGTATTGAACTAAATATAAATAAAGAAATTAACTAAATATATATTTAAATTTTCTACTAAATTTACCTCATTCGAAAAAATTAAATAAAATAAGTAATTAAAGCAACTATTTGCATATTTAAATGAACTATTTTTAACAAAATATTTATTATTTGTTTTGGATTAGTTAAAATGCTAAAGTAAGATTTGTAAATTACACTAAATTATTAGACATATTGCCTAATAAAATAAAATCTAAATATAATTAGACAAAATTTCAATTCTTTTTTTCTGTGTGCTCGTTGAGTTCGAATACAAGCTGGCATCGTCGAATTCATGGAATTATTATGAATTCTATAAATTGTATTTTGCAGTACTGGACCCATCCATTTCACAATAAATTTTAAAAAAACTTTTTAGGTACAAAATATTAATTTCATAATAATTTTTATTGTTTGTTCTTTTGTTCTGAAAGTTGATATCTTTACCATTTTCTTTTTAATTACTACTATTTATAAAACATTGATCCCTTGTAATTCCGTAACAAAAAGTAATAGGACCTATGTTCAATGTTCATAAGCCTTTTTTTATTTAAAATAATCTCAGGAATACGCTATTAATTTTTTTACATTATAGTCCTGATCTGATACACCCTGTATATAGGTGAATCAGTGATATAGACATGGGAAAACAGTTTTATTTAAATATTATCTGTCCTGTAGAACTTTATCCCGATTTAAGTATACAAAAAGATTTATAGAATAAAATTTTGAATTTCGATCCACATTTATTTTAACATCTTATAGTGCTGTAGTTTGTCTAAAAAATTCAATGTATTCATTTATTTAATTGAGGTTATAAAAAAATTGTAAAAAATCCTAAAAAAACACAATATTCTAGGAATTTGGAAATTCAGTACTGGCATAACTACTTACTTAAACCCTTCATATACCTATTTTGTATGGATAGGGAGTATAAAAATTGAAGTTCAAATTAGTTCATAGTAATAACGAGGTGCCTATTGAAAGATTTTTCAGTTAATCATACAAAAACTTAATTTCCAAAGTCTTACGAAATTCTTTGTATTTTAAGGTTCCTTGCCATTTTATTCCAACAACAATAATTATAAACTAATTTAATGTATAGATAGGGTTGAATTGTAGTTTGTTAAAGTATAATTTGATTTAAATGAGATGACGAAAGCCCTACAATACGAATAAAAAATCCAATGTTTGAATTGAAAAATGCAATGAACCTTAAAGCGCCTTAGAAATCTGTATCATTAGGAATAACAGAAAATTTGGATCATATGTATATATTTGTTAATATAATAATTCATATCAATACTCATATAAGAATATAATCCCTTTCGCAAAAAATGGGATTTCACGAGATAAAATTTATTCTTAATAAAAGTTTTAAGAAAAAAAGTATTATGGCATTAACCATTTATAAAATAAATAGAATGTATGCTGTATAAAAAACGAATGAAATGTTCTTTTTCATAAAATTTCAGATAAGCTACTTATCTGTACGTGTTCCAAGAACCTCAGAAAGTCGTCTGAAAGTTGAACTATCTGTCATTGCACGTCATTTTTTTTGATGATTGTATATAAAAATGTAAAATTCACATTAACTTATTAAATTTTAAATTATATTATTCTCAATACAGGGTGTATTAGGACTAGTGTAAAAAAATAATGTGTTCTTGAGATCATTTTGAGTAAAACATGTCATATGAACATAGGTTCTTTTCCATTTGGTTATAAAATAAACAAACAAGTGATCAAATTTTTATAAATAGCAGCATTAAAAAAATCAAATCCTACTTTTGAAATAAAAGAAAAAAATATGGAAGCATTAAATATATTTTTTCGAAAACTGTCATGAAAAGTTAATATTTCCATGACAACTGCGAACACACGAAATGATATAGTATTTTGTCTACAGAACGTAAAAGATTTTTAAATTCAGAATGTAAAAGTCTTGTTCATCCTGCAATGTTTTAAATAAGAAACGGGTGACAATGTAATAAAATCTGTCCCATTGTATTTATTTGCTTAAAAAAAGTCGATTTATATTTAATGTTCCAATTAAGCAATTATTCGTAATAACCCCGCTTACATACATGACATTAGATACATTGCTGTCACGGTGACATTAGATGTTAGATGTCACGATCCTTCTTGGAAGTCATATTAATCAAATCTAACTAAAATTTTATCTTTACATTTATATTAATTTTAAGACATAGTTTTCGAAAAAAACATTAGTAAATGATTGCAAAATGCAAAAGCATAAAAAATAACAATATTTTATTTCTTATAATGGCCGGCAGTACGGCAGTGTGGTTAGAGTGTCAGCTTTGTGATCGGCAAGTCCGAGCAGGCTACACAGCAGCGATATGTTGGATGGGTGAACGCTCAGCAACAAAAAATTATCACACTCAACCCCTCCTTCTTCTTATTATGGTAATCGTCATAACAGAAACATTACTGATAATCTTCTGTGCAAATGTTTAATTCATGGTTTTATGTACATTTTTTTTAGATGTTGGTAAATATAAGCTTCTATAAAATATTATGATAAAAAAAAATTGAAAATGTTTTTTTATTAAGATGAGATATGCAATAATTTGGTATGTTAATAAAATAAAACATAAATATATCATCACGGCATATTACCCATTTCTGGGTGTGCCAGTATCTACAACACATGTAGACATCGGTAATGATGACGATATATTTTATCGTGTGGGCGCTTACCAGGCGTCACCGCACGGGCACTCATAGTTGGTGTGGAGAGTGCACCACAGGGGTCACTTTTGTGCCATTTAAAATTGGAAATTTTTGGCGTCGGTCGGGATCGATCCCGGTTCCTCCGGGTTCGCGACCAGACGCTCAGGCACGCGGCCACGGGACCCCATTTTATTTTGATAACAAATGCACATACATTTCGATAAATAAATTATTAGGGCCGAAATGTATACAAAACAAAATTTTAATATATTTATATATTTTTATACCATTATTGGAATATGCCTCAAACAAACAAAGAGTATTTTTGAATAAAATACCAAACTTATAAAAATTTTGAAATTTTTGCTGATAGACTCATACTTTTTTCGTTACAGGTGTCTAAAAATTTAAGCGTATAAAGAACAGACCAAAATAAGTGAAAAATACATAATCATTATATATAGGTTGCAAATTAATAGTTTTAGAGATACGAGGTATTTTCAATATTTACAACTATACTTAATTAAAATTTATGAACGTTTTATCGAGTTTGCCATGTTAAGAGAAAAAATAAATAAATAATGCAATAGTGCCAACAAATTAATACTTTTGTTATGCTTATTAGTAATTAGTTAGGTATATGTATTTTATCAAGAAAATTGCGACAAGCATATTTTGTTCCTTATCAAAACCACTGTTCGATTTCTCATTGTTTTTGTTTATTTTTTTCGGCAATTATAGTGATAAATAAGTATTTTAATCGTAAAATATTTCAAATGGTTAATTTTCGGACCCATAGTGATTAAACATTGTTCACTCATTTTGGTCTGAATGTTATACTTTAAAATTTCGAGAACTTTTATATCAGCCTGTATACGGCTGTCGCCTTTTTTATAGACTACAAGAAATACAATAGTAAAATTTTCATATGGCAAAATAAAAGTGTAAATAAAAAATATGTTCGGAATTAATAATCGCATGTAATAAGTCTAAAATTATTGTTTATATGCGTTTTGTTTGCAAGAGAGAGGCATAATAAAAGTTATCATTTTTAGCTATTTACAGAGTGTCATGATCAATTATACAAAAATGTTAAACACATGTATTGAGTCCGACAGATAACATCTGTCATAAAGATTTAATAATTATTGATTTAATTAAATTATTATAAATCAGTTATCATGGATATATTTACAATTCAGATTTTCCAATCAAAATAAAAGGAACTAATAATAATAACAATTAAATATCAATTAATAAAATTTTATCTGCCAAACATAAGCAATACAGCTGTTTGATTTGTATATTTTGTTTTCTATGGCACTCCGAAAATAGCTTATATTTTATCTCATGACATGGACATATTATATTAATAAATTTAGGCTCATTTGATGCAGTTTTTAATTCTAAGCATTTTTCTATTTTCACATTTTTTTTCTAAAATTAATAGGACAGACATTACAGACCTACAAAAATTTTACCATTGTATTTCCCAGGCTTCTTTATATTATTTAGCGCCGTTTATGCCCTATTTAAATAGAAAATCGTAGTAGGGATTTTTTTTGGTTAGTGATACTAATGTGACGTTTAAAAATTCATTTGACATTCAACAACATAACTATAAGCTTATTTTTTTAACACCAGCTATCGATGATATTTTCTATTTCTTTTTAACTATACTACTTTCTTTCTTCTCTTCTTCTTATTAGGTACTACTTTTAGATTCACAATTAAATGAAAATATAATTTTTACAATCGTTTGTATTCGTTTATTTAGCGAGATTTGACATTTAATACTTTTGAAATTCATAGCTACCAACATTAAATAAATAAATTGAAATACAGGGTGTTAAATAAGTGTAACAAACTATGAGTACAGATAGTACTGTGCAAATGAGTAAAAAATGTTTTATCAATATGGGTCTGATCTTCAACTGTTTCTGAGAAATAGGCCATTTTGTATTAGAATAGACGAAAATGACAAAGGTAGTAATTGAACAAAATTTTGTCTGTCGGTCAATAAACCATAAGAAAACAATATATGAAACATTTTTTTTCACAAAAAAGTGAGTGAGTGTCTGGTCGTGAACCAGGGGAACTGGGTTGGATCCCAACCGACGCCAAATATTTCGAATTTTAAATGGCACAAAAGTAACCTTTGTAGTGCACTCTCCACGCCAGCAATGAATGCCCGTGAGGTGACGCCTGGTAAGCGTCCGCACGGTACAAATATGTCATCATCATTACCGATATTTGCGATAAAGCAGATTGTGGCATACTCAGAAATGGGTAATATGCCGTGATGATATATTTATTTTATTTATTTATTTTTTTTACTTTCTAATAGTTACGAAGTTATTTGAAAATTAAATATTGGCCAAGGTCGCCACAACATTTATCTTAGTACAATTATTCGATTTTAAAAAAAGCATATCTAAGATGACCTCTGAAAGGTAAACAAAAAGTCTCATTTAATCAAAGTCGTAACTCTTACAGTTTTCAAGATAGCAGAGGTAAACCTCGAAATAACTCATTTTTCACTGCCTTATATTTCGGAATCTATTAGAGATCAGACCCATGTTGCTTACGCTTTTTTCTACTCATTTTGGTCAGTATTATATGCCCTCATAATTTGTTAAACTTATTCTTTAACACCCTGTATAATCTGTTTTTAAACTTGACAGTGTTTAAATAGTTTGGCGCTGAAATCAATGCTTGTGAGTGGCTGTTCCACAGACTGTTTTACAAGCAACGAAATTTCAATTTCAACCTTCGTTCAACCATGTAAAATGATTTGAGGAACAGCTAGTCACAAGCGTTGATTTCAGCGCCAAACTTTTAAAACGCTGTCTATAGTTTAAAAACAGACTATACTCGATTACAGCACTTGAATGAATTATTAACGAACTTTCTTGGGTGCTGCAATAGCTTTGTTATAGACGCAAAATAGAAAAAGAGTTTTTAAATACTTAAATATTAAATTTGCCCAACTATGACTTTAGGTAAATAAATTTTACCTAACGTGAATTATTATAATCATCTCAAAAATTGAATAATATTGATGTCTATTCAACAATACTACATATTTTGTCTTCTACTGTTTCTTCCTTCGTGTTTTATCCATTCTATTACATTGTCCTCTTTCTGTACAGAATTTTTTGATTTTTCTTTTCCATTTTCCCGATAAATCCAGATTCAGGTAGCTATGAAATGTGAATTGTGGTTATTCAGCCTGTGGTATATTTATATTTTGACAAATGAAAGTTTGAATAGTAGGAACCATGCTTGAGATTGTGTATCTTGCTGTGGTGTCTGAGCTCTCCATGTATAAATAGCACAAAATAAAAGTAGATTTTTTTCTCGCTAATATTTAAAGTGTTCGAGAATGGAACATTTTCAATTTACTTAGCTTAATAGATTTTGTCGGTAGAAAAAATCGCTTGCAAACTGAATAGAATCTCGAAGAAAGTAACTTTGATAGATTTCATATAAAGTTTTTTTCATAAGTTGATGTTATATCACCAATTTTATAAATAAATAATAGTTATATATGCAACAAAAATGTAAACACAAGCTTTATAACATGAGGTCAAATACTTCGAAAATTATTGATCGAATGTCATACTCTTGTTTACACATATGTTGTATACAATTTTTTTTATATGACCTTAATTAACATTCCTGGAACAAATTATAACAGGCAACAATTTTCACACACCAAATACCAATTTGAGATAACAGATCTGACGTTGAATACTGCAGTTATGTCAGTATTACCAACATAAATGTACAAAAAAAAAACTAAATGGGGATTACACCATTTTTTTTATAATTTCATCTGAAAATATTAGGAAAACTAAGACTATTGATGAAAATCCGGTGAAAAAATTCCTATTAATAAGCGAGTTATGGTCTCCCGAATTTTGAAAAGATTGACGTGACGTCACATTTATGTGTTTTTATATCAAACTGTTTTCATCATGGACCTAAATGTTCTTGAAATATATGCTATTTTATGTTATATTTACATACAAATAAATGAATATTATAACACTGTATAAGTATACATACTTTATAATTACAGGTGTATTTAAATTATTAAGTTTAATGCAAGAAATTTATGTTAAAATAAAAAATGTTTGGAAACTGTTGTACAGGAATGTTAGCCCCTCCTTTCGAATTTGAATTTCTTAACTTCCATTAGTAGTAATCCCACCTCCTAACACGCTATTTGTAATGTATGTATAGGCGGTTTATCGGTCGCCAATCAAAATATTTTCATATTAGTGTCGAAGCGTTATAACAAAAAACCCTTTATTTCCGAAATATCTCAATTATACCATTTCATTTTTTATTAATATTCGTTATTCAGCATATACATTCGTATTTTTTTACTATTTTCCTTGAATTCGATTGAGCCGTAATCCCCCATTTAGGTAAGACAACTTCAATGCCACCCGCATATTGATGGTGGCAGTTCTGTAATGTGTAAAGTAAATAAAATACGAAAATCGTTTACACACCGGCTGCAGTGTGTAAAGCATCAACTTTACACATTTCCATTTTTGTGAGTCACAGGGTTTCGGTAATGACGATATACAGGGATGTCCAGGTTAACTTGTTCAACATGGGGATCTTGAGTACTATAAGAGATACGAAGTCGGTTAAATTAAACAAAACTTGTCCCATTAGGAGACCATTTTAATAGTGTTTTGTTATTTGAGAAACAATGCATAGGTTACTAGACATAGGGGAAAAAGTAAATTTTGCAGCTATTTATTTTTTCGATTATCTTCCAAGTGTGAAATAATACTGGATTTTGATTTGCACATCTTTAGGACACTTTTGTATGTTCTTTCGAATGGCATTTTTTTTTTCTAAAATAACAAAACTCCATTAAAATGGTCTCCTAATGGGGCAACTTTTGTTTAATTTAACCGATCTCTTAACACGTTTATTGTGCCTGGCGCATACTCGACTTAAATGCTACCGACGCAAACGGTACGCTCGGGTGCTTGAGATTTCTGACTCGCAGCATTTCGATAGCATATACACATGATACTGTAGGTTGGGTAGCATTGGGGGAACCGGGTTCGATCCAAATATTTCCAATTTTAAATGGCACAAAAGTGACCCCTGTGGTGCACTCTCCACGCCAGCTATGAGTGCCCGTGAGGTGACGCCTGGTAAGTGCCCACACGGTAAAATATATCGTCATCATTACCGATGTCTACATGTGTTGTAGATACTGGCACACCCAGAAATGGGTAATATGCCGTGATGATGTATTTATTTATGTACTTTTAGGTTTTTGTAATTAAGCTTGCTATGGATTAGGACAAAAAATAACAAAAAAATAAAGAATTTAATGTTAATGTCAAATACATGCAATTTTATGATTGGGTCTGTTATAATTAGGGTGACCATAATTTTTTTAGAAAAAAAAAGTACAATAAATACTAGAGGCAGAATTGAAAATAAAAATGAGAAATTTATTTCGTTTTAGTTCAATTTTGATGTAAAAAGTAATTAACAATAAGCACATATAAGTCAAGTAAAACATAATGTTTCATAAAATATAACAAAATAATACAAAAATTGATTGTTCCGCATCATGTTTGTACCAGTCTTTTAATACCAGTACTTTTGGGAATTTAAAATCGCCATTAAAATTTGAGGACTGCTCTGGAGTAAATAGAACATTTCAGTATTTCAGCATTTGATGCGCTTGTCCCAGGTAAACAAAAAATGAACTCTAGATTGAAATAAAACTTTTGACGAGACACTGACATTATACAACAATTTTTACCTTCCGTCAAAAGGAAGGTATTGTTTTTGGTCAAAAATTTCGGTTGGGAGTTTTTAATGTATAAGCACGTTTTAGGGTCCCTACAATACGAATGTACTATTTTTAAGATGATGTCTGTATGTGTGTATGTGTGTCCGTGTGTGTGTCTGTGTGTGTGTCTGTGTGTGTGTCTGTGTGTGTGTCTGTGTGTGTGTCTGTGTGTGTGTCTGTGTGTATGTCTGTGTGTGTGTGTGTGACAAATTTTTCTCCGACGATAACTCCAAAACTACAATTCTAAAAATTATGATTCTTTCATATTCCTCTTCTTTACAACCATATGAAGAGCTGATTAGATTTTGGTTATAATTGGTCAACCGGAAGTACCCTTATTTGAAGTTTTTAACAGTTTTTCTTAAAAAAATGCAGTTAAATATTATTTTTTGACATTTTCTTATTATATTTATTAAAGAAAATACTCTTCTCTATATGGTTTGATTATTCATTTTCCTTCATATTCAATAGATGTAGAGTTAAAGCATTACAAAGAAATTAATTTTCAAAAATTAGTCAGCTTTGTTATTTATCATGGAAACAGCTGACATAATTATTCCAAAAAATTTAATTGACAGATGTCAGTTGCAAGTGCAAAACCAAATATGGAAAAAAGTATAGGATCTAAAATTGGTATGTCATAGTGTTGCTCGCAAATGACACGCAGAGAAAGGCCAAAGAGAAGATGGAAGGACATTACTTAGTGTAGTTTATGTTATAATTTTATTGGATTTATAGAACCTTTTCAAATGAACTTTTGGTATGGAATTTGTAAAAAATAGTATGTGTTCGTGTTCGATTTTACATGATAGTATATAGAATCTGTTCCAAGGACCTTTTGGTATGGGATTTGTACAAAATACATGGTATTGACGGAAGGTCTTGTGCTGGCCACAACAGATTTTTTTTGTTGCTTTAAAATTTTAAACAAGTCAGAAATGAATAAAATATTTAAATAATTAATGTTAGAACTAATATTTGGTGATAAGGGGGAAGAACGAAAAATACTTTACTCGATCTACGCCGAATCTGACCAGTGTAAGATGCAACATATATATTTACAAATACATAGCTAATTACGTTGTTTGACTCGATCAAACTATTGTTCTAAAAAAAAGTACATTTACGTGTACTTAATGAACCTTTTAAGTACAGTAGGACATCATTAAAAAAGAGAGTACTGTCCTATTAAAATAAGTACATATGGTCAGCCTAGTTATAATACATATTTTAATTATTAACAAAATATGTATAGTTTAACAGGCGTACAAGGAAGTCATGTAGTGTCCACATCAGATGTTTTCTTTAGCATTAGCTACCAGTGCCTAACAGTCTTGTCAGTCTAGTTATCAGTCCCTAACAGTCTTGCCAGTCCAGTTATCAGTCCCTAATAGCCTTGTCAGTCCGGTAGTCAGTCTGTACTAGTCCTGTCAGTACGTAACAGTCTTGTCAGTCAGAAATTTATTACTTGTCATTACAAACAGTACACACAGTCTTGTACGCTATTACGTATATTGACTAACCCCTGGATGGATACTCTGCGTTTTCATTCCGTACTATGTAATATTTAAAAACGGTTACTTAAAAAACTGATAAAATTACGTGTCAATATCTAATTTTACTCCATAAAAGATCTACATACTACCAGCTTTGTAAAAAGCTTACAAGTACAAAATCAAACTTTTAAGTCTTGACAAAAAACTGTAAAAAATGACAAGATAAGGTCTATACCCTCATGTAGGCTGTAAAAAGTGCTCGCGTTCGGTTTAAAGTACTCGTACATTTGGGAGGGAATCCATCTTTGCCTTCCACTTTCAGCGAGAGGAAAGAGAGCCTAAAGTAAACATTATGTGACATACAGGGGCGGATTGTCCTATCGGGCGATCGGGCAAATCCCGAAGGGCCGAGTGGTCCAAAGGGCCGGTTGGCCACCTTCAATTAAATAATGTAGTGAGAATATATTTTTTTATAATTTAAAAATATAAATTTTGGACAATTACTCTAATATTTGGAAAACATGTTATTTTTTCGTGGAACTTCGATAACTCGAAATTGAATACGAGTATGCCAGAAAAAAAATGGATATCTGTTGGAATAAAAAAAATTCTTCCTGCACATACATAAAATTTTTCGTCCAGTTTCAAAACTTAGAAATCAAACCAAATAAAAAGAACTAGGAGTTTCCCCAAAATATTAGACTTAACGAAGTTCAGTTTCTGATGGATTCCAGTTTTCGGTTAAAGTTACCAAGAATTTCGAGTAATTTTAAGGACGAGTTATCAAATAAAAATTATATGCATTATTTACCCCAGGCAATATTGCCAATGTATTTCGTTCCAAATATTAAATACTAGGGTTTTTTTATGTTGGTATCATCGGAAAATTTGATTTTCAAAACCAATCCTATTAGCCTATAGGCCTAGGCCGGTAACATGTTTCTGGACAATTTTGAAATACATTATATACAATTACTTACCGGATGGAGACACAAAAAATATATACACATAACAATGTGATAATTTTCACAAATGAAAATTATTACACTGATGGATAAAAAAGTCAGACACTTTGATTTTAAATTTTTATTTTTGTCATTATCTCGAGAACTATCAGAGGTACAAAGTCGGTTTATTAGTGTAGCGTGAAATACAGTAGTGACAAAAAATGGATATCGCCATAAAAAGTGTCCTACAGAAGTGCAAATCAAAATCTGGAATCATTTCATACTTAAAAGTTTTCAAAAACAAAAAAAAAATATCTATAAAATTTACATATTTGTCTGTATCTAATGACCTATGTGTTTCTTCTGAATAAACAATACATTGCTGAAATGGCATTCTAATATAGGACAACTTTCGTCTAATTAACCGACATCGTAGCTCTTATAGTTCTCGAGATAATAACAAAAATTGAAAATTAAAAAACCAAATGTCCGATTTTTTTTCAGCAGTGTACATATACGAGTATGTAATATATCATTTTCACTCTGAAAAGGGCCGGACTAAGAATAATCGCCCGGGCCGATTTACTTCTCCAATCCGCCCCTGGTGACATATGCCGAACAGAGTTTATCATTTTCACATAATATTACTCAAATACAACATTTTACGAGCACTCATTTCATGAGATATTTTTATGGTTGTTGGGGACTTTATTATTTGAAAGAACAAAATGTAGTAAAACTGATAGCCTTAGATGTAATTTGCTATTGGAAAACCAATTCCTTACTGGGATTGGTTTACTGATTTATACATTAAATGAAATATTTACAAATGAGATAACGTTTCTTTCAAAATTATGTATGTTCTTGAACACTTCTTGTTCATCTATATCATAACTTTAATACAAATTACTTTGTTCCCAATAACAGGAAATGATCTTTCAGACAGACGTACAAAATTCAAAATTCAGAAAATTATTCCCGAAACCCAAGAAAATACCATGCCAAATGTCAAAATAAAAACAACAATAAATATGAATGCACGTCATATAATTTTTTTATGTCCATAACATGCAAATATAATTTGTTTTGCTTATTTTTATTTATTTTTTGTATATTTTGTGTGGAATATGAAGTTTATAAAAGTGTGTATCTAAAAGATGTGATAATTTAAACTTTTACATTATAACGTAATAAACATAAACAAATTTGATATTTATCTACAATATATCTTACATGAAGTACCTAATGTTAATTAAAATTCTATATATTTTTAGAAGTCAATTAGAAACTAAAATTAATGGAGAATATATTAATGGAGTCTGCCTTTCAGACTCTGCACCACCAATAATGTTACGTTTTTGGACCCCACCATTGCATGGTTAAAAAAATTATATTAGAGATTTTCAAAATATGGAAAATACTTATATGGAACACTATATTTTTGGTTGTTGGAACGATATTTCTTTTTCTCTTTTCAGTAGAGAAATGTTATCCATACATTTTTTTAAAATAATCAAATTATTTGCAATTTAAAATTATTTTCTTTTTAATATGTCCTAATAATTCTGATGGCATGTTTAATATTTGCTTTCATTTAAATTTTACATGTATATGACATTTCTTGATTACAAAATGACTTTCCAAATTTGACATTATATTTACTTAAAATTTAATTGATATTGTCTATACCTACTTAAAAAAACATGCCGAACGAAAAAAAAACTGGTTCAAATACGCTCTAAACACTCGTATTTACAAATTCTATTAATTACACATAATATGTAGTGTTTATTTTTGCTTAATAGGCCCACCCAGTAAGGAAAAAATTATGGATTCAAATTGAACAATTGCAGTAGTTCTTTTCAGCATATTTGTTCCAGTGTTATTGTTCTTCTTCTTCCTTGTCCTTAATCCTGCACCCTGGCAGGGTTGTCACTATTTCATACAGATGTAAAATTCGAATGAAATATAGGTACTTGAACAGGCGAGTCGCTCCGTCTGACGTTTAAGGTGTAAGATTTGTCACAAAACAATATTTGAGTCAACACCGCCATCACATAAAATCATCGATATCTGTTTTATTCTTTTATTTATTTAATGCGGGTTTAACAACTGTAGTTAGAATATAGTTAACCAATTATTTGAAGTATCGTTGTGAGTAAAAATATGGAATTAACCAGAAAGCATTTTCAAACCATGATTAATAATTTGACAGTTTTTAAGTGAAAGTGAAATTAATTTAACATTTTTAAATTCCCCTGTAGATAATTTATTTGACAGCTTTACCAATTTTTAAGGTTCCAAAAAACTAATTTGATATCTTTGGCCTCTTTTATGTCACCTAAAAATTAGTTTAAAAAGCATTAAAAAAAAAGATTTAATGGGAGCTTTTAAGAAATGGACGGAAAAATGGTGAATCGTACATATATATATATATATATATATATATATATATATATATTTCTAAATAAACAACGAAAAAAGCAGGCTTGGTAAAAAAAAAACTAAAATCTTTGGTGGCTAAAAAAATACATACATAAATTGTAACGTAAGTAAAATATGAAACTCTGAAACAAAGCAACAAGAGAACAATGAAAAACAAAACAATAACCCCTTCACCCTGTTGGTGCGAGACGGGCTTGCTATACTCTCACTCATCTTCAGAAAACCCCGAACAAGAACCTACACGTGAATTTTTCTTTCCTTCCACTTTCGAAGGAAGCGAAATGTTTGTTGATTTGTAATTTAAATTACATTTATACGTAGTAATATCAAACTGTCATTAAAAGTTAATTTAGTCATTAATTTTAATTTAATTTTTTGATGTATGAAACTTACATTATCAGTTTACCATGACATTTGTAGCTTCATTGTTTGAGAAAATATTTTGACTTTTACCTGATGCATAATTTGTTTTTGATTATTTAGAATGACTCGAACTGTCTAATATTCATTAAATTAAATTTAAATATAAATATTTTTTTCTTACTTCATAATAATCAAAAACAAATGATACATCAAATAAATGTCAAAATATATTCTCAAGCAAAGAATATACATATACAATGGTAAAGATAGACATTAAATATGTATATAATTATTGTAAGTAACTGTTTAGAACAGTTGTTGTCAACAGTTGAAATTTCTGTAACTTAGTTACAATGAACAGTGTTGATTGTTCAAATAAATATTATAAATAACGAAGAACAGATTCATGAATTTTTCACAAATCTGTTCTTCGTTATTTATAGACATTCAAGTTTCACAATTTTCAAAATATAATAATTAGGTTAATTCCTGATGAAAATGCAAGTATTTGGCATTATGTACTTTAAATCTAATTTAAATTCATTTTTGAAAATAAATATTCCATTTAAAATTAATAATATCGCTTTCGGCGAAACCGGAAGTATAATGGGGTATTCCACTCAAATTTTTTTATTATTTTAAATAAAACTTCATTCAGTTTTGAAGCAATTCATAGTATTAAAAAATCTTAATTGTTCCTAGTTTAACAGTATTTTATTTTTGGGAAATCAGTGTAACGTCACATTTCCCCTATACTTGTCTTTCTCACACACACTGCTCTGAGTACGCTGCGAGAGAAAGATAACAATTGTATGACGTCAATTTTCCCTTTTTGCAAATGTGAAATATCTCGTAAAGTAATTATTTAAAAAATGTTTTCATTGTTTTAACTATTATTTATTGAGCCATACTTTATGTTAAATTGAATTTTTTTAAAATTTTTTGTTATGGTGGAATACCCCATTGAGGACTACGTATCTACACACTTATATTTTCCTTGTTTTGCTTTTTTTTGCAAAATCTTATTGCTCACAATGTGACGGCACCGGAATAACGATATGACGCTACAAATTGGAAATTTTAATAAATCGACTTGTTCGATTCTTCTGAAAATCCTTTTAATTGTTCTACAGAGATGACAAGAACTTTTAGGGAAATTATAGCATTATCAATCTGACTACATACATTATTAATCAGTGTTTTTGGCCAAAACTGTAGGTACAATTTATTTTTATGTAATATTGTACAAAAGAGAAAAAGACCTCTTTTGGCAGGATAATCTAATTTTCAGTATATATTCATATTTCAAGATTATTGCAAATCAGAGAATTTGTATTCGAATCTGACCTACATTCGACATTATAATGATTTTATTAGTAACGGTCAAAAAGTTCGTTGCTCTTTCCTACTTCCCTTCATTTTTGTCCATGAACTGTAATATTATTATAAAATCAATATACATAGTTACTAAGTTTACATGCTGTTTTGAAAATCGTTTCAGTTTTCCTTCAAAATTACGTGAAACTGTTTACATGCAATTTTTAAAACAAGAGTACAGATTGGTTTGAAAACAGTTTCGGTGCATGCGCATTTGGCTATGTATGTGCAGATCCTCTTCATTCCAAATTTTTCGTTTTGGCATTATCCCAAATTTGTTATTTTGTACCACTATGCACAAAATCTACATAACTATCAGTTTATTTCAGGGTTGTTGTAATTTTGCCCGACCCAAAAAACCCACCCGGGTTTTTTTAAAAAAACCCATCTAAAAAAACCCATGTAAAAAACCCACTTTTATGAAATCATATTTTATTAATTAAATATGGTACATACTTATGTGGTACACACATATATACATAAATTTTTGTCACCGGCAACATTTTACAATCAATTTCAGTTTGTATACTTCGTGTTTGATCATTTTTAATATATTTTTCATTGCTGTGCGAACCGTGCACAGTGTTTCTTTTATATTTGAACATCTCCGATCCTTGTAGCAGCATTTTCATTATTCTTTGAGTTGTGTGTTAACTTATCTATTATGCCGACTTGTGTATGTGTATTAAGATACCTCATAAAACTAAAGTTAAAAATGATACATACTATAATGGGGATTACACCATTTTTTTTTATAATTTCATCTGAAAATATTAGGAAAACTAAGACTATTGATGAAAATCCGGTGAAAAAATTCCTATTAATAAGCGAGTTATGGTCTCCCGAATTTTGAAAAGATTGACGTGACGTCACATTTATGTGTTTTTATATCAAACTGTTTTCATCATGGACCTAAATGTTCTTGAAATATATGCTATTTTAAGTTATATTTACATAAAAATAAATTAATATTATAACACTGTATAAGTATACATACTTTATAATTACAGGTGTATTTAAATTATTAAGTTTAATGCAAGAAATTTATGTTAAAATAAAAACTGTTTGGAAACTGTAGTACAGGAATGTTAGCCCCTTCTTTCGAATTTGAATTTCTTAACTTCCATTGGTAGTAATCCCACCTCCTAACACGCTATTTGTAATGCATGTATAGGCGGTTTCTCGGTCGCCAATCAAAATATTTTCATATTAGTTTCGAAGCGTTATAACAAAAAACCCTTTATTTCCGAAATATCTCAATTATACCATTTCATTTTTTTATTAATATTCGTTACTCAGCATATACATTCGTATTTTTTTACTATTTTCCTTTAATTCGATTGAGCCGTAATCCCCCATTCGATGTTTGTCAATAAAACCCGCTTTTATTTAATAAAACCCGGGTTTTTTTCAACCCTGGTTTATTTGTAGGTTAGTAACACAAAAGCAAAAACGTTTTGCTACATTGCTACGCAAGCGCAATATCAAAACTGAATTTTACATTTACATGTTTACATGACTAGTTTTGAAACTAGTTTGAATTTAATGAATTTTAGTTTTGATTGAAGTAAACTCAAAACTAGGGTTGCCAACTTTTCAAAATTACAGAAAAGGACATTTCGGTATTGTGTTTCTGAATTATGCGTAGGATTTAAAATTTATGAGAAAAAAATGCGCCATAGGCGATTTTTTGAAATTTTCAAGGTCAAACGAGTTTTAATGCAAAATTAGATAATATAGAGTTTTTTACAATGAAGCAATATTTTATAAGGAAACAAGTAAAACACAAGATATCTAACCTTAATATGTTAGCTGCTAATATCTAATTTTACATTTTAATTTTTTAAACTGACAAAGCAATTATTTAGCGTTAATAAACTATAATAAAATGTAAACGAGTAATATCTGATCCGGATAGTCTTTCGATGAGCATGAGAGTAACAAAATTAACAAGTCAACACTAGTTAACCACAGATACCAATACATCAATAATTCAATAATTCTATCGTTATTTCATTACATTACATAAAATGTGAAATAATTATTTCATTTTCATATTTATAATAATAAGAAAAATATTATTAATAACAAAATTTACTATAAAAGGACAAATCGCGTCCTTTTCTGGTTTAAAACAAGACAAGTACAAAATATGCTCAAAAAAGGTCAGTTGGCAACCCAAAACCGTCTTAACACATACATGGCGATTTCAAAACTAAAAATGTTTCAAAACTTAGTAGTTGTATGCAGAGAAATTTATGTTTTATGGTAATTTTTAAGCTTGAAATCTGACGAATTCAACCTTGAATAACCTAAAACATTTGAAGAACGTACTTTTTAGTAATAAACATAACCTCAAAATTCTACCATTTTCACGCAGTTTTTATCTGGAAGAATTCTTGAAACATTAAATCTTGTTGCGGTTGATTTTTAGGACTTGTAAACTAAAGAGAATAATTTAGTGTGTAGTAAAATAGAAATAAAGATAGCGAACAATGTAGTTGGAGAGCTACTCCGCTATATACAGGTCCGGAGCTTAGAAGTGGTTGGAACTGTGGTTTGTGGTTTGAAGTTCAGTGTTTGTTGTACACATTGGTCGCATTGCAGTAATAAATTGAGTAATTTCGCTATTTTGCGCACTATAAAATCCACAAATGCAAAAGTTTGTTGCGGACAAAGACATACCGGCTGTTAACATATTGCTTTGTCTAAAGTTTCAAGAAATACGTTTACATACACACATACGTATCATTACATCTCCCACTCGGATTTCGAGATTTGCTTGGTCTGTTTTACAAGAAATAAAGTATAGAACTTTAAAAAATGTACAGGGTGCGCCTAAAGCTATTAGATGATCTAAGGGCCATTTTTATGTTTTAAAGTTACACAATGTGTTAAAAACCTACATGATCATTATCGAAATCTGTGAATATAAGTTTATTGGCACACCTTGAAATGGGTAGAAACGTTATGCTATATTGATTTATTTATTTTATACAATACTTTTTACCTCTCGCTAAGAGAGGTACTGGATTCATGCTGAAAATCGCATATCCAGATTTTAGTGAATAAATACGTTTTAAGGTCTCTAGAATCCGATAATATTTTTACGATGATGTATGTCTGTTTGTTTGTGTGTGTGTGTGTGTGTGTGTGTGTGTGTGTGTGTGATAAATGTCAGTGTCAAATCAACAGTTTTACTAACATTACTCAAAACTTTTTTTCTGGGAAGTACATTTCATATTTCTAATTGAATTATCTAATTTTGCATTTAATTTTACTGTAATTTGTTATTACAAATTTAGAAAATTTAGCTAAATCAACTTAGATAATAGGGTAGTTGCGCATTTTCCAATTTATTTATTTTCTGAAAGAATTGTTCAAGTTATTCACTTTAATACATGTTTTACGTCTGGCAACTGTATATTTTTCAAAATATAATTTTCTTAAAAAAGATTCTTATTTCAGATTTCCCGTATGTGACGTGTATTTTTAATACCAATCACAGTCTTCCTTGCCCTAGCGGTACAATCGCGGTAGTACACAAGTACACTCTGTACGCAATACTACTATTTTTTTATCTAAAAAGATTTATATTTTCACACAAATTCATTAGTTTCATTACTTTGTCTTAAATTAGCTGATACAGAAAAGAAAAATAAAATATGATTTTAACACGAATCAGTCGTCCAACTGCGTCCAACACGTAAAACATAGGTTAAAAGTAATTAAAAATGACATGTACATTCCCTGAGTATGTGGCCACCTTCTGGCAAAATTATGAAGTTTATCTATATAAGAATTAAACATCTTGAAAATATCTGGTATTCAAGTAAATAATTATAAAATAAACGTACTGTAAATAATACTTTTGTATCTATTATTTTACTTTTAGAATTATACTGTAAATATTTGTATGATACAATTAAAACATAATTCAACTTGTTCGCTTTGTCGTGGTATTACAACAAGCTTATATGAGTCATATAGACTTGGTCGAACTATATAATTATTAATACTCTACGCCACAAGAATTCCACCGCGAACTTTATTTATGGAAATTATGAATGAAAAGTTTTATATTTTCTAATAATTTGTACATTAATATGTTTAGAATTAGTTTATATTTCATAATTAATAGGAAAAAACAACATTTATTTTTTTCGCAACTACTCTATTTAATGAAACATATTAGTAGACTGAAAAATAAGAAATTTGTATAGTTCATTTAAATACAATTTAGATAAATTTTTTTTTCTGTGTATTATTAGGTACTGTATTGCATCTTCTTCTACGATATAAGTTGAAATTTGGAATAGAAAAATTACCATAAATCACATATCCCACTTTTTGTTATAGTTACTGTACATGGTACCATACCACAATAAAGTAAGAATTGGAGACACAGATGATAGTTTTTGTCTATAAAGTGTATATTTAGCTTCTAAATCCCCGAATTTTATACTCGGCTAGAAAAATAAACTCGCGGTCATAATTTCATGAAGGCACTCCCAAATCCTTGTTGAGTTTAGAGTATTTCCGTGTTTTCTAATTCGAGATATGAAAACACATCTCCACACATCTGGTAGCCGTGATTTTTCCGATTGTAAATAGACCTTTTGTAACCGTGTACAAGCGATTGGATAATCTATTTAGCAACTAGCTTCAAACGTGCCATATGAAAATCAGATTTTGTAATCATTTTGACAAACCCAATATTATTTTACATAACTATGTAAATAATAAACAAACAATCAACTATGAATGGGGAATAGTAATTTTAGAGGATTTGTATAGATTTTGGACATGAAATGAATAATAAATTTTCATGTAATGTTTAAACAATAAATTTATTTACATAGACAAATAGATTGGGGATTTCTTTGCAGGTAATTTCTGTAATGGTCATTCTTGTAATTCAGTTTAACAAGTACATATTTGCACTGCGAGTACACACCGGGTGTAACAAGAAAACCAGCCATAGGCGTTTAACATGGGAAATCAGTTTTGCCTTACGCAAAAGTGGCTTATTAATTATAAACAATATGCTTCAGATAGTAGCTTTGTTCCAGCCGGTAATTTTGGACAAGTTTGCAACATGTTTCTGATTTTTTTAATGCGCATACGTCAAGATAAACTTGTTGCTGACAAGTTGGAAACATGCGATGGTTGGAACACACAAGCAGTGATCTGCAGTGATCTGACAGATAACTAAACTTAGAAATAAACATATATAATAACTTAAAATATGGATTTTATACAAACTTCATTTATTTTACTTTTAATTATAATTTATAATTATAAATATAAGTGGGACAATCAAATTTAACAGAAAAATGATATGTATATGTCACGTCATGTCAAATTTATCATAATTTGCTCAATATGGATATGAATAATATAAAATTATTGAAAGAATTGTATTAAAACAACAAATAATTGTATTACTTGTTTATCAGGGGACAGTAAGTTATGTACTTTTAAGTACGACACAGGCACAACACAGTTTTTAAATATAATTATAATGGGGTCCTATACCATTTTTCTTTTATTTTTTTTTCCTGTAAGAACAGGATAAAATAAAAACTTCAGTGCAAACGCGACTTAAATTTTACGTAATAAGCGAGATATGAATTTTTAAAGTTTAAGAATTTGTGCGTGACGTAGCAGGTACTAACAAGTGATACAAACAATGGGACAAGCTGTTAGTTATACTGGAAACAATTTTTTTCATGTTTGCATAGCTGAAATGTTTTTATATAAAAACTTATACGTTATATTTACGAAGAAATTATTATTAAGTATAAATAACATAAATAATAAGCATTTAACAAGGATTTCTTCCTAATAAATTACAGAACATTGAAACAGTTTGACAATATTATTACACAAAGTATGACGACGGATGGCGCTAATGTTTGCCTGTTTTGAAGTTTCAATATTAATTTAATCAATATTATTATTAATTTAATTCATATTACAAATTGATTTATTTATAAATACATGATTATTGTTAATATTATAGATGTTATAATTAAACAAATTCATCAAACACAAAATTGTTAAATGTTTTGTTAGGTTATAGAACATCATGACATTTCATATTCTTTCAAAGGTGACCGCTACAGACGCGCGAATCTTCTTTTTAAAATCAGGCGACCAATCAAATTCTTAGTACCTTACACGTCATACCCAATTAGTAATCAGTTTCAATCGCTTGTAGTTTGTGACCTAATTAATATTTAAAGAAAATTTTTTCACTAATACTCATTAATTTATGTATATTTTCGTCTTCTTATTTAAGATAGTTAAAATATGACTATGGTATAGGACCCTATTACTAAGTATAATTTCAGCGTTGTGAATAAGTCGTAATTCTAAAACGTCTAAACCTAAAAAGTACAAATTCATCTTACATTGACGTAAAGAAACAAACACTGAATTTGCATTCAATGCACAGGCTCTGACTTCTAGTCAGCAGAAAAAGTTCTGACTGTCAGCAAGTAGTTTGTGACAGTCCAACAATATGCGTTGAAACATCTAACTAGTAGTTGCAAACATGTCAGTGGTACGCCTGGAACAGTATTTTGATGCGCATGTGTCTGACAGTCCCAAACTATCAGCAGTGAGAGGCTTGAACAAACCTATTAAGTTTTTTATATTGTTAGCCATGGTACTGAAGTAACATCACAAACAATTATAATAATATTAAAAATTTCAGAAACGTCACATTGTGACATTTTTGCTGGCAGGAAAGATCTGCTTGAGCACTGAAATATATACTAACTGGAACTCGCATACTCTACTTATCAGCGTACGCTGCACTGAAGCTCATTGAACAATAATGGCTGGCCCTGTTCGCGCACGTTCGTGCCGAACCGAACCTAGCCGAATAACTCGTATCATAGCTGATCGCTTTGTTTTCATATTATGCTTCATTTATTTAAACATGCGCCACACGAAATAATTTCCGTCTACTCACGAACTGTCTCGATGTTTGCCAACTACTCCAGCAGCAGGCTTCCGTCTACTCACGAACTGTCTCGATGTTTGCCGACTACTCCAGCAGCAGGCTTTCAATTTGCTTCACAGTCACGGTTCGTACGCGCATTCCAGTTAGTATATATTTCAGTGTGCTTGAGTCATCATTATTTAAAATGGAGTATTATTCACACGAGGAAAAGTCACAACTTATTAAATAGTATTAGT
Organism: Ophonus ardosiacus; assembly: GCA_943142095.1. Taxonomy (NCBI): domain Eukaryota; kingdom Metazoa; phylum Arthropoda; class Insecta; order Coleoptera; family Carabidae; genus Ophonus; species Ophonus ardosiacus. Next base: position 40,359,273 of record OW964833.1, on the reverse strand, counting down.
TTGATGCAAATTGTATTTTGTAATTTCTGACAGGTGAAATGTCACTATATTTGTTTTTTATTTTATTTCAATACCATGGCTAATACTATAAAGAAATCACTTGTATAAAATTTTAAATTTAATTTGCTGAATTATGAAGCGTGCAAAATATAATGTGATTGTTGAATTAGATGTAGATTTTAATTTGCTACTACATTTATTTGAAGCATTATTGTCTAAAATTTGTAGACCACTTTTGCGCAAGGAAAAACTATTTTCCCATGTTAAATGTCCATGGCCCGGTTTTCGTGTTACACCTTAACACTCCTTATATCTCAGGTCGGCTATTTCATATCAATCGAATTAAGAGAAATTAGTAAGAAAAAAAAAAAAACTAAAATTTATGCTAAATAATAAATATTCATAAAGAAATAAAATGATTTAATTAAAATACTTCGAAAATAACTTTATTTTATAATAGTGTGACCTCTCAAGTATTAATATTATGATTGGTGTCTAGAAAACCAACTACAAATTTTAAACGAATGGGCGTAAACCGTATCAAATAGCAGAACAGCTGGCATCACCTGCGCAATTGTTACTGTCAAACTGTTATGACTTGAATAAATTTCTTTTATAATAATATAAATATACTTGGAATTATAAAGTATGTAGACTTAAGCTGCATTCAGAGCTATCCATTTATCAATTAAAATTAGTACTTACAATTAATACACGCATTTTGACTTATGGGAAACAACGATCGCGTACACAGCGACAAAATTATGACGTTAATATAAAGTGCAAAATATACAAACTTCAAACTTTTCACTTACACAATAGGGTCCTCCACTATATTTTTTTAATATTCTTTTACAAAACTTCATCTAAACTGAAAGTGATATGTAATTTTAGAAAGTCTTTATTGTTATTCGTTAAGCCGTAATATTTTTTTAAATATTCTGTGACATAGATATAGAGATGATTTTGTTCTCAAACAGTGGATTTTGCTAATAATTGAATTCACATAAATTTATTTTTCTCAGCACTTATAAAATGTATAAATATGTTAAAATAACCCTTGTGGTCAGTAATTGGAAATATGGGTGGATAATAAGTAATTTAATGTCATAATTAATAAAAATACTACGTATATATTATAGTCCAAGATTTGATTACCACTGGTAGCCTATGTCATTCAACATTACTTTCATACCAACGCTTGTAATCTGTCATGGCACCATAAATTTAAACTAGTATTATTTGGTTTATTTTTGTTGTTTTATTGTTGTTATTTTCTGCATTTATATACTTGCAAATGAATTCCGTATTTCAAAAAGGCGATAGCAGAAGGTTTGAAAGTAGTAAGAATTTGGAATAGAATAAACGTGTGACGTAGATATAGAGATGAGGAAATTGTAATAAAAACTCGATTATTTTAGAAACTAATAACTATTTTTAAACTTTGATAGTCCTTAATATACAGTTTTAAGGTCTAGTTTTAATATAACTGACCCTTGTTCTAATTTGTTACTACGGTGGAGGACCCTATTGTAATTTTCCCGAGCACATCTACCAGCACAGCATGGAACTAAAGGTTGCTTCCAAACAAAGACCTGTCATCAGCTGTAGACCTCTATACTCCAGCCATCATTTTAGTTGAATAATCGAATGATCTCCAATATTATCAAACAAAAAAGTTGCCCTAGGCACATCTTCTGGTTTTCTTTAAACACAACGAACAAATCACAATAAAGAATTAGGTTAACACAATGACAGATGCAAACATAATGACAGATAGGATCAGGGAGCGGAAAGTAAGACAACGAGGGGAGGTTTGTTTGGATCGTGATCATCTATCTCTCTCTCGCATGTGACGTCAATAGACCACATTAGTGAGGTTAAGATTTTCGTTTGGCGCGAAACCCTAAATCAAATCAGAATGTATGTAGTTCTTATGGAAGAGCATTTTCAATTCATATTATTAAAGCTATTCTGTGTTTCTTAAGTACAATTTTGAGTTTCTTACAATCTGTTAACAATACTCTTTGCTTTCTGTACAGTAAAAGTATAAACAAAATAATAAGTTAACATAATTTCATTTTAAAGAAAGTAGGATTGCAAATAGTAACATATGCCGTAACTTGGTGCAGTTAGAAATGACTACAGTGAATTTGTAGGTTAGTTTTGGATTTGACGCTGTTTGTCTTTAAAGTTATAAGATAAGGTGGTTATAAGTTTTTTGTTTTTGTTGTTTGCGATGTCTGAACGGGTTATTAAGTTGTCCGCAATAAACAATTTCTTTGCTGACGATCTAAATTGTCAGGATTAAATAGAATAGAAAACAGCTACGATCTACGTTTTAATGAATTTGCACTTACTGCTTTAATTACAGATTATTCAATAATTTTGGGTGTTTTAGATATTTATACAACATAAGTAGATAGACAGTACATTAGAGATTTGTATTTATAAAGTTTAATGATAAGATTTGCATTTTAAAGTTCTTTTGGACATTTTGAAAATAACATATTTTTGTTCCCGTATGAATAACATGGGAGTATAAATCGGCAAAGGCGAGTTAGGGTTTTACTTTGAATTTGCCGCCACAAATTGACGTTACACTAACGTGGTCTATTCTGTAAGTGTGTATTAGTGCGACAGATATATCATCTTGTCTCTTTCTGTTAGAAACGTCAAATGACATAGCGCATATAACCTGTTTTAAATAGTGATATATGATGCAGGATATAATAAATAATAACATATGTTACTAGTAAACACAAGTATCTAATCTGTCAATTTAAAAACTTCCCCTAGGTTTCTAAAATGTGTGTTTTTTTTTAATCCCACAGAATACTCTGTTAGACTAGTGTAATAAAGTGTCCACCATTTTCCCACAAAATCTCAATATTAACCACATGTATTATTTACTTGTTACACAATGTCTGTCTATCTGATCGTTTCTAACCCTATTTTTATCACAATAGAAAATATTACGATTCGAAATATTTTTATCCATCAATTATAGTGTTCAAATAACAAATACTACTCTATTTTCGACTGTTTAATGAAAATAATTAAATTTTGCTTATTTATTTAGATTACTACGTCATTATTTATTAATAGAAATTTTTCATCAGATTGTCACTCGGATTTACGTTGTCTTAGTTTTAGTTTTATTTGTACTAACAGAGAATATTGTAAAAAAAAAAAAATGGTGGAAAAGACTATTCTGTGTACTCAGAGCTTAAGTATGCGCTTATGAACCTGAAAAGTTTGTAAATAATAACTATTTTTTGTTGCTATAAGTTTTCCATTTCTCAATTATTTAAAAATATTTCAGAACTCATAATATAACAACAAAACAGATGTTACAAATTAAAAAGTCAAAGAAATAACCACAAACTATACTATAAATACTCGATTTGTGACCGATTAATAATTTAAGAATCCTTAATCTGTGCGGTAACTATTGACTACTATTTAATCAAGATCGCAATGGGGATTAATAAAATAAATGATTTTGTTTATGTCTCAAATTTACTGATGAAGCTCAATATCTTTGTATTCCTTTCTATCAATTGTACCTAATACTAGAATCGAGAACACGATTGCCTATATTTTTTATAAAAAGAATAACAGTTTCAATAGGGTATTCCACTAGTAACCAATTCTGTGATGAAAATTACGTTTTGATAAAGAATTAATTAAATTTGCCTTGTTTTGAAACGGTCTGTGTAATGGCGCCATACAATGACGTCAACATTTGATATTACTATAACAAAACGCCGCTAGATGGCGAAGCAGTAATACAGAAGTATATGAACTTAAATCGTGCTTGAAGTATGAAACTTTACAACTACAATAACCTCTGAACAAAAAAAGCTAGAAATATTAACTTGACAATCATAAGTGTTTCTTAGTTTATTGCTGTTTTCAAATATTTTTAAATTCAGCGAAATGTAGAAATGAATCATTGGTTGAACAAAGAAAATATATTACATATCGAATCGGGAAATGTTCCATTATAGCCGAGCGCTGAGTTACCTGACCAAGGTATGTATACCATTTAAATAACTTATTTTGTAGAAGCTGTGTGTAACATTTTTTTAACGTTCAGTTCATGGACCCGGTCTTAGGAACCAACGATAGTTAAAATTTCACAAGTGTGAATTAAAAGAATACATATAGGTAATAATTTGAGTATGGATGTTTAATCTGGTACCCTCTTCAAATCAGTTATAAATATTTACTTGAAAGTGTTCAACGAAAATTTCTTAAGTTCATGTGGTATAAAAAATTCCATGTTTACCCTGCTCAAGGAATAGAACACAACATTTTTTTACAAGAATTTAACTTTGAATCTGTTGAAGATCGTCATAAGGTTACAGCACTTAATACCATTTCATGTACCATCAACATCATCGCGGAATTACCGTTTATTTTATCTACCATCTTGCAAGACGAATACTTTGCTTAAATCTCCGATCGTTGTTATGTGTAACGCTTATAATGAATATAATTAATTTTTGTTTTCTGTATAGTTTGTATCCTGTTAAGAAATAAACATTATTATTATTATTTATAAAAACTAGTACTTAATTCACAGTTAATTTGTAAGCTTTTAACAATTACTGCGACTTATTTTGTCGATAAGGCCATATACCTCTTCTTTTTTTTTTAGCCGAATAGCCCTTCAGACCAGTGCGTGCGTCTGTGTGTCAAGATTTAGTGTATGTTCTAGAGGGTTAAGTACTGAGTGATCAAAAATAACTGACTTAGTTGGCACTACAATATACCACAACTATACCATTATTTTTTTATTTCTTTTTCTGTAAGAATAGAATGAAATAAGAATTTTAGTGCATACGCGACTTAAAAATTTTACGTAATAAGCGAGATATGAATTTTAAAAGTTCAATAATTTGGTGGGTGACGTAGCAGGTACTGACCAGTGATCGATAAACTGTTAGTTATAGAGGGAACAATTTTTTTCATGTTTGCATAGCTGAAATATTTTTATATAAAAACTTATACGTTATATTCACGAAGAAATTATTATTAAGCATAAATAACATACATAATAAGCATTTTTTTCCTAATAAATTATAGAACATTGAAACAGTTTGACAATATTATGACACAAAGTATGACGGCGAATGGCGCTAGTTAAATTTTTTGTTAGGTTTATACATCAACGTGACAGTTCATAATCTTTTTAAGGTGACCGCAGCAGACGCGCCAATCTCCTTTTTAAAATCAGGCGACCAATCAAATTCTTAGTAGCTAACGCGTCATACCCAATTAGTAATCAACTTCAATCGCTTGTAGTTTGCGACCTAATCAATATTTAAACAATTTTATTTCAATAATACTCATTAATTTATTTATATTTTCGTCTTTTTATTTAAGATAGTTCAAATTTGACTATGGTATAGAACCCTATTATGTGAAATTTTTTAGTCCACAGTTTGCACTACGTCAAGTAAAAGTGGAAATACTGTTGGCATGCCATTTTTACAATTAGGTTATGTCAGAGCAGTGGCCTGACAGCTAATAGGATTTCGGGTGATTGAAATCCTTTAGATTATTGCTCTGTGAGTAATGTGTAAGAACTAAATGGATGTGGGTAAGGGAAACAACAACCTTTTTAATGAAAACTTGTAAATGAACTCCAATTTAAATTTTAAAATGTTACTGTCAACAGTGACAACAACAGGAAATAAATTTTCGTATCACTCTCACCAATTTTTTTATTGCCAACTAAATCAGTTTTTATTCACTCTGTATTATTAAAAATACTGTATATATATATATATATATATATATATATATATATATATATATATATATATATATATATATATATATATATATATATACAGGATGTAAATTTTAAAACGGGTCATAGGGCTATAACATAGAAAAACAGTTTTTTAGACTACAAAAGTTTCTATGTTAATTTATTGAAAAAATAATTGGTGCCTAATATAAAGAAAAAATTACGATTTTTTTAATACCAAACACATTATATTTCTGTTTCATATAAAGCCAGAAAATAAATTTAAAAATTTGTACAATTGAGAAAAAATATTATTAGCCATGAAACTGACAATAATAAAATATTGTCTTTTTTTACTAACATGATAGGGAACAATTAAAGATTAAAGATACTAATTTATGAACTAATACAAAATAACACAAAATAAAGAAAACAGTAGAATATTTATTTAGGAAACAATTATTATTTATTTTAATAGGTATTTACAAATTAAAGATGATCTACATGTAATACGAAATAAGTTATAAGATACGACAAATACTGCAAACTACAAGGCAACAAATAAAACCATTTAATAATTTGTATTTTTTTTTCTTCTTAATAAAACGAAAATAATAATAATTTAACAAATAATGTGCAAAAAACCGTAATGAGCGTCTTAAGTCAACAATTGTTTTGTTTTGTTTCTGTCAGTTTCACGGCTAATGATATTTTTTCTTAATTGTGGAAATTTTTAAATTTATTTTCTGGCTTTATATGAAACAGAAATGTAATGTGTTTGGTATTAAAAATTCGTAATTTTTTTCTTTATAACTGGCACCACTTATTTTTTCAATAAATTAATATAGAAACTTTTGGCGTCTAAAAAACTGTTTTTCTATGTTATAGCCCTTTGACCCGTTTTAAAATTTACACCCTCTATATATATATATATACATATCTACTTAAAAGTGAAAAAATTCTATTTGCATATCAGAATACTTTTCAAAGTAGGCGATCTTCGTGTCGCAATGCTTTAACAGATAAAAATAAAGAGTAATTAAGTTAATTGCATACAGTCGTAGTCAATTCGTTAAAATATTTTAGATTAACGATTTATCAGTGTAGGTATCGATGCATCCGAAAACTTTTAGTTTAATTAGAATAAGTTTTTTAAAGGATATCCTTAATAGTATAACAAATTCTGAATGATGTATTCCCAGAAAAAAACTTTGTACACTTAAACAACACGATTAAAAGTTACGTTTCAAGTTAGAAATTAAAGTTTGGGAAAGTATGTTCCATTATCACTAATTATGCTGCCGTCTTAGAAGAGGAACTGGAGGAACTAGCATTAGTAAACCACTTTGCAGTTAAAACATTTATTACGGAATGGAGTGGATTCAAATGCACATCTTAGCATGCATTTTTCCAATTTTTTTGCCAAAATAATTAAAACACTTCTAAATAATGTAATTATTGCTTAAATAACAGCCTGCATTATTATTATTATTATTATTATTATTATTATTAAAAATTTAAAGCATAAATATCTTGTAAATTTTCTTTTAAGAATTTTGCATATTTTTAAAGTAAATTCGAGAGTAAATTAGTGTTCACTTTTCATACATTTTAATTATGTGGGCAAATTTGCTCTTTGCAAGCTAGTAATTACTTTTTTTTAATATATGAACTCGAGATTATTAAAATATAAAGTGCGGATAAATGAGACAAAATTGGACAGAATGTAAAAGATAAATATTTGCGGGTGTATAGAATTTTTAATTATATTTCTAGAAGGAGTGCATTTCCCGAGTTTAATTAAATGTTTTTAAAGTTCAGTAAATAATTTAATTACACCAGTTTTAAAAATACAGAAAAAAGTTTCGGCTGGGTTGAAGGTAATTTGGTGAAACCGATATCTTCTTGTTTTAGACATCTTTTCTTTCGCGTTTTCATTCTTGCTCTCCTCAATCATCTAATTACTTCTTTGTTCCTAGACGAATTACACAATATATCTCCCAACACTAATTTATTTGCTCTACATTCTAAAACTTCGTCCGCTAATTAATAACAACCAATCAAATATTAACAAAGAATTTTTAATCAATATGTCCGGTCGTTTGTACAGTTTCGAGATATAATACCACGACTTTAGCTAATTTTCATAGCAAAAGATTTGCTACTAAGACTATAGGGTTAGGAAATAGAACTACACTCGAATTAATAAAATTATTACTATGGGATTAGATATTATTTTTTTATTATTTTGATCCGAATTAATTGGGATTTTAAATTATGAGTACAAATCAGGGATGGTAACAGAAACCGGAACCGAAACCATTAACCGAAAAATACCGGATTAATATGAGGACCGAAACCGAAATCTGTACCGAAATTCGAAACAGATACAAAACCGGAACCGAAAGCAAAACCCTTTTTTATGGGTTAACCGCATTATATACAGGTCTCTTGTTAGTTGTTAAATATTGTAAATTTTTATTATTAAAATACTTATGTATAAAAAAGTATAAACATATTTTTTTTGTCGAAACGTATTTCAATTTTCAACGTAGTACCTCAATCGGGTGGCGCTCGAAATCCGTTACATGTTACATTTACATAGGCATTTAACATGGGATATTAGAATATTTTGAATATTTGCTTCCCATTAAAATTGATTGTTATAAAACTTTCTACACGTGTTTGTGGACACTTTTTACATCATTATAATAATTAACTATTCAATAAAAATCAATAATATTATTATTCTCGTAAATTACTTTTGCAAAACCGAAATCCTTTTAGTAAAACCGGTATACCAAAACCGATTGCTGTATAAAAACCGAAACCCAAATCAAAACCGAATTTTTATTATCCCGATGACCGAAAGCGTAACCCAAACCGGTATTTTTTATGGTTACCATCCCTGGTACAAACTACTGACCAAAATGAATAAAAACAGCTGAATCTACAGGGTCTGATCTTCAACTGTTTTTGAGAAAGAGGCCATTTTGTATTAGAATCGAAGAAAAACAGACAAAGATAGAGATCGAACAAATTTTGCCTATGTCAGCAAATAGACCATTAGAAACTATACAATTTTACATTAAACATTTTTTCAATTTGTAATAGCTACGAAGTTATTTGAAAATTAAATATTGGCCAAGATCGCCTCAACATTTGTCTTTGTACAACACTTTTCTCACTAATAAACACTACTTTCAGATCTATGACAAATGTATACATATATAAACAATGAATTTTACTGCCGACTCATCATTTTATTATTTGTTTTATAATTTAAAGGCAAGCCCCTACTTGTTACATATTGTAAAGATAAATTGATGTAGAACCTTATTCCGTGAAAATATATAAGGTGTTCCATTTAAAAAATCAGAGTAAGATATCTTTCTGGAAAGTAGTAGAGGCCATGGGAAAAAATTGTTTGTGTTAAATTATAGATCAGGTGGTATTAAACAACCCTTACATTTAACTTTTTCTTGTATATTTTCTTTAATATTTCAGCAGATATAAGGTGGACAATGAAAAACCAACCACCCTGTATAATCTCGTATTTACCCACAAATATTGAATGACTGTCAATTATCAAATCGCGCCAAATTAAATTAATCAATATGATATAGAAGGCATGTTTCTTCGGACTGTGATTCGTGATAAAATTGAACAAAGTGAACATGATCAAAAAGAAAATTGTTTCTTCGTTTGTTATTCGTTATCCCCACTCTTTCATTTTGTGGTCACAACACGCCATTTCCCTTTCCCTTCTGAATCAGTCTTTTCGCATGATCACTGTGATTGAAATAACAAAAGATTTGAAAATGGCGGAAAAAGCAAACAATGAAATAGTGGAATGTGCAAATTTATGTCTACATCAGAATCATCCGAACTACTGGAACTTGAGTCAGTAGATTCAACATTCATTATTGGTTTCGATTTTTATATTAGATCCTGCAGGTACAAAAAAAAGTTAAAGAAACTTGTTTTCATATTTTACTTCACATTCCATACCAAAAATATTTTTTCTGCTTCAGCAAAATCCATCTGTAAACTATTTTCGATTTGGGTATTACTTCAATCAAAACAGCTGATTTATCATTTGATGTTTGCCGCCAGTTCATTTGACGTTGTGTAGGTTTCGCGTCAATCGAGTTAATTTTGTTGTTTCTTTGGAATTAAATTTCGATTCGAAGGAATCATTATTGAACAAATCATTATTTAGAAAATCATAATCACAGTCCGGAGAAACACGCCTTATGATTGACGTACGTGAAGTTGTCGAGTTTTCGTCCTAAGACGTCACAATAGCTCTGTTCGATGAGAAGTGCTTGAAGTGCAGAGCAGAATAATGCAGTGTAGTGTACACTAGTACAGTCTAATTCTTGTGGTTTCATAAAACACACTAGTGTATATTTGGGCAAGTTTGCTCAGCTGTGAGTAATCAAGCCAAGCGTAGCCAAAGGTGTAAAAGGTTAGGTTGTTTATAAACACAGTCATATCATAAAGCTGCAAAGAAGTGACTGCAGAAATGTCTGTTTTAAAGAGCATAGTGTTTGAACTAATAAACGATTCTGACAAAGATCAATCATCACTTGATTCTTCATCAGATTCAGAGACAGATATATTAATTCTTTATTTAACAAAACAAAGAGAATATACTATATCTGAATCCATTATTTTAATTTCTCAATTTGTAAAATTTTAGGTTAATAAACAGATGTGTAGATAGGATAGAATTAAAATGTCTACCGAACAACATTTAGTTACCCCCACTCCTAGTCTGCACTTTTTACACCACCTCGCGAGTCAGGTCAGAAACGTGAGCACTAGTTCTTAAAATTTTTGTCATCGAACAGCCTGCCAGAAGCTGCCCGTTTCTCATGAAACATGTTAGTGTAAGAAAGTTAACACTAGGGCGGCCTAGTACATGTCATCGAACAAAGCTTATACCATTCTTACATACTTAATTTAAAAATTATTTATATAAGTATTATAATTTTATTTAAATAAATTTTAGTTTAATTAATATAATTTAAACCAGTATTGCCTTGGAAATCCCATTAGTAGGGTTTGTATTCCTTTTGAATTGTTAATTAATTTCTTTTGTTGCTAAAATAAGCCAGCGCTATTTTTTTGCTAAGGTTAAAGGGCACTTAAAGTTTTAACATTTTCAAATTAGTTATGACACATTTTATTAACTGAGAGTAAAATATTGGCCGAAGCAACGATTCATTATTGTTTCATTTTAATCCAATTTTGTGTGCTGGGTTTTATTCTCGTATTTAAATACAACCTAAAGCGATATTTCCTAATCCTATTTGAGTTGAACAGCAAAAAGCATTTGAGATAGTATTACGTGCCCACGTAATTCAATCTTTAAGCGTCTGCTTTATATTGCATTCGAATCATTCTTATTTCGTTTTATCGAGACCTATTTGAGAACGTAATGACGTGTACTGATCTGTAAATAATATTTAGGTTTTAAAATTCGTTTGTAGAGGCGGAAATAACAGTAAATACATACGCAAATAAAGTGTGAAATGTGTAAAGATAGAGAGAGACATCAGTTGACATGGTAGATGATATTTTTAACTTGAAAAGTGGTTTACAGCTGTCATCTCACGGCCAGTTTTTAAAACGCACTACAGGGGTTTTTTAATGCGATTTTAAAGTGTCATAATGAATGAAAGGCGTGATATTATATCGAATTTTTATTTTATTGCAGTCTGCAAGGCTGCTAGGGAGTAACTTTTTTTTAACTAAAAGTCACTTTTTTGGGGCTCTTGGTCACTTTTACTCTCTTTTTTATGAAATTTAATCATATAAGTAATTATAATATATTATTTTACGACTGTTAAAAAATTACACCTTTTTCATTAAAATGGATTTATAAAGTATGTCTTTTTTAACACAATAAAAGTGTGAAAAAAGTGTACTTTTTTAACGCTACGGAGTGAAATAATGAAATGTTACGGCACTTTTTTTTCACACTTTTATTGCAGAGGTAAAAAAAATTTGTATGCAACTCGAGTAAAAAAAAGTATCTTATTTCACTCATAGGATTCGACGAACTCGCCTGCGGCTCGTTCGGTTAAACTTTCCTATTCGTGAAATAAACTATATTTTTTACACTTGTTGCATAAATAACTATTATTTTATTGTTGTCACCAATTTACTATTTGAATTCCGCGCGTCTATAACTTCACTATACATTACCTAGGTTAGTAGAGTTGGTATGGTATTCTATTTTTTAATTATTACATAGTTTTATGACGGAAAAAAAGTGCAAATAAATATCTAGTAGTGGTGGTACATACTGGGTGTATGACACTTGAAATCCATTTCATTGCTTTTTCAAATATTATCTGTCCCGTAAAACTTTGTGGGGAATAATAAAATACTGAATTTTTTAGTTTAAAAATTTTTAAATTTACGACTTTGGAGACTATGTAAACTTAATTTAAAGAAACGTCAAATACATGTGACATCTTACTTGCTTTGACAGATTACTCGAGGTTCATTTTTGTAATAATCGCATAATAAATCCATTTTTAACATGTCTTTAAACTTAGTTTACTCGGACATCAAGAGCATAAATTTAAAATTATAGCACTCATAAATTCAGAATTTTATTCTCTAATGGGTCGATTCTGTTCACATCTCTAAGTCTTAAGGTACATTTATAAGTAACAAAGAACATAGAACATAATTTAGTACAGATTAATTTAGATAGAAAACATAGAATTTTGTCAGGTGGTTTTATAATGTCACACAAAACATAGAGAAAATAAGAAGTGAAAGAAGAAGTATCTGTCATTTTCAAATAATAATAACAAGAAAAAGAGATGCTTGTCTTTGTGAATTTTTTTATAAATTTGTCAGATTTGATTTCGAGTTCTTGTTATTATTTGTTTTTTTTTTTATTTATGATTAAATTTATACAAATAAGTTTAATTTCGTCCATTTTAACCAACAAATGACTGACACGTGTTTCACCCTAATAGCGGTATTTACAAATATTTATTCGAACTACCACGAAATGTTACGAAAATACACGAAAATCATAGGACGCACAGCACAAACAGAAAATTGAACATTGATCAATTCCTATGCTGTGCTAAATTACTTTTACGGGATAGAATACAATATAATTTTTTTTCTCATGTTAAATTCTTATATGAAGTATTTCGAGCGAAACCTAGTATACCTTATACAGAGAATTTATTTTAAAATGCAACATTCTGGTTCATCACTTCCATGGCTACTCACTATTGTCAAAAATGACAGCAATGTAATATTTGTCCATTTTAAAATGCAACATTATAAATAGCATTGCAGCACAGGAGATACCTCCAGAACACATCACAAATGGTGTCAATTCTTATTACGACTGACTAGAATATTGCCTCAGTGTGAATGGGGGTATTTTTTTTAACATTTATTACATGAAAATTATGAATTTTTGTAAGCTAAAGTTTGTTAAGATGCGCAACATTCATGTTTTGATATTTTTGTTAATCGCATGTAGGCTAATTTATTGGAAATTTGTTTGGATAACACAAAACTACATATTTTGTATGTTGCATTTTAAATTGGACAAATATTACATTGCTGTCATTTTTTGACAATAGTGAGTAACCATGGAAATGATTGACCATATGTTGCATGTTAAAATAAATTCCCTGTAATATTTATTGTAACTACGATTATAGTTATATATTTTTTTGTAATATGAGAATGTCTTGCAACACAGAGATTAGCCGTGAACTAAAATTATGTTTACCTTCATTTCTATATGTGTTTCATATGAAATACATTATATTTTTTTTTACAGTATCTATGGAACAATACTTTTTTTTAAAGTAATAGCAATATCGAATGTAACATGAAAAGTGGGTCATTCAATGTTGAATTCAGGGGGGTCACCGGTGAAACTAAATTTAATTATTAATTGGTCATTTGATGCAATTTTTTTTATCTTTCTATTGATATACTGCAACTATAGTTGTCAGTCAAAACGGGGTACAACAGTCTGCAAAAAACTAATTTCCCATGTTAATCTCCCATGTATGGTTTGTACAGAATTCTACCGTTATGGCTTTGACTTACTAAGTCTGTGGTAGACCGGTACTATCTGTAGCTTAGGGTCGGACTACAAAAAATTTAAATTCTCAAAACTATGTTTACATTACGTATATTTCAAAATTGATATTTATTGGAATCGCAAAATCAAATTACGTCTTTGACCATTGTTACAAATTAGAAAAAATAATATTAGTTCAAACATACCGTGACCATAGTATTAAAATTAGGGAAAATAAGATTACCAAAGACGTACGAAATGTATATAAATAATAAATAAATAAATATATCATCACGGCATATTACCCATTTCTAGGTGTGCCAGTATCTACAACACATGTAGACATCGGTAATGATGACGATATATTTTACCGTGTGGGCCCTTACCAGACGTCACCTCACGGGCACTCATAGCTGGTGTGGAGAGTGCACCGCAGGGGTCACTTTTGTGCCATTTAAAATTGGAAATATTTGGCGTCTGTCGGGATCGAACCCGGTTCCCCCAGGTTCGCGACCAGACACTCAGGCACGCGGCCACGGGACCCCGTACCATATAAATGCGATTTCAAAATTTTAAAATCAGTAGTGATACTTTATTTTTCGTAATGAGAGCAAAAATATTTAATATGTGGCAACCGTTTGAAGAAGTAACAATAATATTTTACATAAACTTTATTTCGAATAATATTTTTAGACAATGTTTTGAATTTCAGTAGTTTTTGAATAAAAAGCAATTAGTTATAATGTTGCGTTTACGCAACTTTGGGATTGCTGAATATGACGTATTTTTGTTTGCGCTCTTTTTCGAACAAGTCTGTTGTTGCATTTCCACAGAAAATACGGTCATTTTACTTATATGTTCATTCTCAATAGTCGTGTTGATATTTTGAGTGTCGATGAACTACGGTTTCGCAAATTTTTTACAACTATAATATTAGTAAGCAAGTAGTTATTACTATGAAACATTTTACAAATAATACTTATTATTAATATTTATTATATGCAAAAGACATTTATCAAGTGCAGAGTTACTGGCTTTATTAGAATAGGATGACTATTTACAATAAGCTAAAAAAATAGACGCGGTATACATATCACGATATGTCGACGAGGCGAAATTACGGATGAAGAGCTTTTTGATGAAGATGTGTGCGAGACTGAGAAAAATTTACCAGACATAGCTGGAACATACGTATTTCATATAAATCTTCCCGAAGAAAAGGAATTAGATAAGCCCATTGAAGAAGAAACTACTGTATAAAAAGAATCACCAAACATCCAAAAGTAAAGCAAAGAAAGTTATTCAGCATTGGGAGAAAACCAACTTACATAAGTTCGTCACAAGTTGAAAAATAGACTGTGATTGAAGAAATTGAAAAGAAGATTAGGGAAAATCTCCCTTTGAAGTTTTTTTAGTACTTTAGTGTCGATGTATTGAAAAAAAATATCTAATAATGACAAGTTTGATGTTTTCAAAACTGAGGCACATTTAAATCTTATTGTGTGTGTCGCTTAATGCTGTTCGCGATATAAGTGGCGAACTTATCATGAAAGAAGTTTTTTAAAAAAATCATTATTACAAAATAAAGTAAAATAAAATAGGAAACCATTTAATACGTATCTGTCCTTTACCCCCTATAAATCAAGCTTAAATCGCTAACAGTAGACCTGCTGAGAGGGCCATAACGATAGATTTTTGTACAAACTATACCCTACCCTTGAAAGAATAACATCCGGTATATGTAGATATAGAGTGCTACATGGAAAATATTGTGTATAAAATTGTGAAGCTCGAATAATCCAGTTTTATGTCATAGTAGTAAATAAATATAAATATTTATTTAGTGGGTATAAATTTGTGTAACACTTACTTATCTTCTTTATATTGTTATAAAATACTGTTTTTCAACCACTTGCGTCAAATTCTAAAAAACTGTTGTTTATCATCATTCAACGTATGGTTCCATGTGTCATATTCATAGCCTCGTTTTGTGCAGCAGAAATAGCTCAGTATTAGTGTTAGTTTGATGTAATCCCGTGCATTTTGCCGGAACAGCACCAACGGCAGTAATCATCTGCTGTGAATATTGCGCACATCGCTTCTAAGAAATTATATCCGTAGCCAATGTGTGTGAAGCTGGCCAGTGTAAATTTAGGTTATGTTTGATGGGCTCAAGTGGAAATTCGAACTATCTCAGATTAGAAGTTGTTGGTTTAATACGTTGTAAGAAGGATTATAAACTAAATTTTCAGATTTACAACTTAAAGCTTTATAGTTGTTATGAAACTCAGAATTACAACAAGTAAATCTAGTCCAGCAATCATTTCAACAAATGACTTTTAAATCCTCCGTATTAATATTAATCCGTACTACTGTGAAAATTTTGGCGTTTCATGCAAATATAGTTTCTTTTCAGTGTACATTATTTGCCTATGAAAGTTGAAACTTGCTTGAAACTATTTAAATAGGCAAAAGTATTATTGGGGTTCCAAATGATCGTAGTTGCACAGTAAAATTCTTATCCAAGATGTTATGCCTTTACCAATGAACGCTCATTATAGAACTGAGCATCTGGTAATGCCAAAATGTATACACAGGATTGTACTGAATGATATTTTTAAAAATTGTAAGTTTCTATATAAATTTACAAATTAAAATAATATTGAATATGGTGGTACTTTTACATATGCAGAGTGTTCATGCAAAATATATGTACAAGTGGAACAAATTCGGGTTCCTTGCTTAGTATGCACGGTGCAGATTTTTTATGGACCAACTTTTTGGGACAACATTATTAGGCACTATAGGAATTGTCGACCGTCTTTTGTTTTTGAGCTACAGGCTAAAACTTGATTTTCGCTTATTTTGAAAATAACTCATAACTCGCTTAGGTATATAATAAAAGATAGGGAAAAAAATGTTAAATAATTTTTATACGGTTTTTTACGTAGAATAATGTTGTCGAATTAAATTTTCTCAAATCTTAATAATTCTCGAGAACACAAACATATTTTTTAAATGGGAACATAATATGCTGGAAATAGTTTCTTCTTTTGTTTTAAACATGAATCACTTTTTTACTTGGAAAAAATGAATTTTTGTAAGAAACGTGGAAAATAAATTACAGATTTTTATTGGTTTATTTTTAATGTAATTTTCTTTATTTTTTTACTCATTTTTCTAATTTATTTCAGAAAGTATATTAAATTACATTTTTCGAATTGTGCCAAACCCAACTATAACGCCGATAAAAAATTAATTAATAAATTCGAAAATAATTGACAAAAAATAGTTTGAGAATTTAATTAACAGATATAGAATCAAAATAAACTAATGATGATTTGTATTTGTAATTGATTTTTTCATTTATCTTAATAAATTTCATATTTCTCACCTTTAAAAAATTAATAATTTATGCTTATAAAATAAGGAAAATGTAAGACTATTTTCAATATGTTCTCATTATAAAATATTATGTTTGTGTTATATCTCGAGAATTATAAAGTTTTGAAAAAAGCGAGATATGAGGTATTTTCAAAATAAGCAAAAATCAGGTTTTAGTCTGTACATTACTGTAGTCGTTAAAAATGTTATATTTTAAATATCATTTCCTTTTTTATTTTCATAATGTTCATAAGGTAAATGCAAAATTCTTATAACATTCAAACAAATCCAGATTTAAAAAAAAATAGTAAATGTTGGGTCCATAAAATAAAATTTCAAACTACGAACATTTTGTTTTTCTGATTTTTATATGTATGTATGGAGAAAAATTGCTAAAATCAACAATGATTACAATGAACAGATTCGAATTTTTTTTTAAATAAATTTTTGGACGTGCTCGATTGTTGAAAAAAAATCCTTTTTTACTTCAAGATATATAGAAAAATACTCATTATTTGCATATTTCATATATGCATCTAATTTACAATCTTTTACTGGAATGTACTTCATTTACAAAACATATTTAATTTTAGCGCAATTTTACGCTTATTTAACTTTAGCACGTGTTGTTTATAAAGATCTTTTAGAAGTTAATGCAATGAAAAATGATCATTGTCTAATCAGAACCTGTAAAGCATCCTTCGAGGATCAAAGGAGTGACAAAGATCCGGAGCATGTTTAACTAGATCTCTTTAGCGTGAAATGTTTCCATACATTCATTACAAAATGTCTGTCAACATTGTGAAAGATGTCTTATTTGAAGTTTTAAGTAAGATCAGCAGTGTGTCAAGGTTGGTAATACTTATACCTACCAAATTGCATCATTAACGAAATAAAAACGCAAATTAAATATTAACTGTATGTGAATGGAGAGTAGTACCAATTATTTTTGCATTACTATGGCATGGCGTTGATCCTTTCATTTTAACACGAACAATATGTACAAACAATTAACAATATGCACGTACAGGTGACAGAACTCGCCGAGGGCAACAATATTTCTTAATAACTTTTTTTTGATATCGCAATTTTTATAGTATTTTTAGGCAGGCAATGAAATTTGTGACAAAACTTTGAAGATTTTTAACACAATATCTAGAAGGTTTACAAAAAAAGTTACTCACTCCGATGTATACAGGTTGTTTCAAAGAAAATAAAAAAAATAATGGTATATAGTACTGACAAAAATAAGTAAAAAAAAGCTTAATCAACATAGGTCTGATCTAAAACTGTTTCTGAGATAAATAAAAAATTGAAGGAAAACTGACAACGATAGTGATAGAACAAAATTTTGTCTATGTCAGTAAATAGACTCGAGAGTCGAATTTCTCGAATTTATAATTAGAAATAGTAATGGGGTCCCGTGGCCGCGTGCCTAAGTGTCTGGTCGCGAACCCGGGGGAACCGGGTTCGATCCCGACAGACGCCAAATATTTCTAATTTTAAATGGCACAAAAGTGACCCCTGTGGTGCACTCTCCACACCAGCTATGAGTGCCCTTGAGGTGATGCCTGGTAAGCGCCCACACGGTAAAATATATCGTCATCATTACCGATGTCTACATGTGTTGTAGATACTGGCACACCCAGAAATGGGTAATACGCCGTGATGATATATTTATTTATTTATTTAAATAGTAAATAAATTAACATTACAAGCAAAATGAATATAATAAACGAGTATCTCTGATTAAAACATTGTTTTACTATGTCTGGTATTTGTATGGTGGGTAAAAAATAGATACCCTATAATATCATGGCTTTATTACCCATCGTTGGGTGTAGCAATCTGCTTTGTATGCTAATATTATGATTATATATTCATATAGTGTGGGCATTTAAAGTTGGCGTGAAGAGTACACCATAGATGTCACTTTTGTGCATTTTTTTTTTTTACTAAAACCCAATAAATGTAATGTAAATGAAGAGACAATTAAAATATTTATTTATACCGACAAATATTTTGTTATTTTGTATATTTTAATTAGAAATATTTACATAATATAAAAAAATAATACATTCGAGATCTCGAATTTCTACTCTCGTCTCGAGCAAATCTGGAGGGCATTACTCTCGACTTGAAAATTCGAGAAACTCGAGACGAGATCTCGAAAATGCGAGATTTCGCGGCATCACTAGTTACGAAGTTATGTGAAAATTAAATATTGGCCAAAATCGCCAAAACATTTAACTTAGTACAATTATTTGATTTTTTTAAAAAAACAAAATCACATCTAAGATGACCTCTGAAAGGTAAACAAAAAGTCGTATTTAATTAAAGTCGTAACTCTTATAGTTTTCAAGATAGCAGAGGTAAACTCCGTTAAAACAAATTTTTCACTGTCTCATATCTCGGAAACCATTGAAGATCGGACCCATGGTGACTAACCTTTTTACCTCTCGCTAAGAGAGGTATTGGATTCATGCTAAAATTCGCATATCCAGATTTTATTAAATAAGCACGATTTAAAGTCCCTACAATCCGATTATAACATTTTTAAAATGATGTCTGTGTGTGTGTGTGGATGTGTGTATGTGTGTATGTCTGGATGTTGTAGACACGATTCCTCAAAAACTATAAGACTTAAAAAATATTTAACTGCAGTTTTCTCAATCGGACATTCCTGGGAAGAGCTGAAAAGGTTTTGGTAACAATTGAACAACCGGAAGTAGTAGTTTCTTAAAAAATTCTTCTAAATATAATTTTTTGGGAATTATTTTTATTAAATATTGAAGAAAATTATATTTTGTATAGATTTAGAGATAAAGACACTATAATATATAGCAGATTCTAATCGTAGAGGCTAAGGCACTAAGGAAACGACTTGACAAATTCCAATGTTTATAATATAGTTTGTAAATGACACATGTCAGTGTCAAAAATCAACAGTTTTAGACATTCTGATAGCTTTTTCTGGGAAGTATATTTAATCTTTCTTATTGTTTTATTAAGTAAATATTTGAAATTAAAGGTAAAATTGTGGTAAAATGCATATATTCATCAGAAATACCGCCAATCTGGTTAATGAATTGGAAGAATCTCTGGCATTTAGAAACTTCCTCATACAATGAAAAATAGATATAATTAGAATTATATGTGTGCAGAAGACATGTTAAATACAATAAAAAACAATATTGGATAAAGTTCTGTAATATTTTGTTATAAAACGACGGTTTGAAAGCGAAGTGCAAAACAATACTTATATAGTCTAATATGAAAATGACGAGAGGTCTTGTGCTGGCCACAACAGATTTTTTTACTCAATTTGGTCAGTACTATATGTCCTTAATTTCTTTTACATTTCTTTGAAACACTCTGTATCGTTGCTCTCGACGAATTGTTAATGGTTAAATTTAATGTACTTATTTTTGTTACGTTAAATTTTGAATTCAATGATGTCGAAAGTCAAATTTTGTAGTAAAAAAAATTATGCAAAAATTAAAACAACAAAAATTGGTTCTGGCTTTAATTTAAAACAATTGAATCGTATAACTTGGAAACTAGCAGTTTCTTATTTGTTAAAATTGTTTATTTATGCAACAGTTAAAATGCGTAACAATACAATTGATAATTAAACACAAATGTTTGATGCAGTTCAATATTTTTAAATTACGTTAGTGTTCATATGTTGCTTTACACAAAAATTAAAAAGTGTTTTAATGCAAAATTTGACTTGTAATCCGTCATTGTATTCAGAATTTAACGCAAAATTAAAAAATGTAAAAATGTGTTCCATTTGAAATATGAACGTTGATGCTACTTTCGATTTAAACAAAAGTGATATGTTTATATCTTTATAAATAAAGAAGTTAATGGGGTGCCTCTCGTTCTCTTGACATCCGGCATAATGTGCTGTTTCCAAAAGTTTTGTTTTTACGTTCGCTTAAAGTCAAATGCCATCGCGCACCTTAATTTTGTGAACATTTAATGAAATTTTTTTATAATTATCTCCCTTCTGAGAATCAATTTTGGAGCATGATTATTTGAACACCCAAACTGTTCCATTTTACGTGATCGTGTTTGCTGTCCAGTATCAATTCCGGAAATCCCTACAGCCTCAGGCTACTCTTGTTCTGAGAATTTCACGAGATACTCTCTGAAGCGGTGTCACAAAGAGCTTGAGATATTGAGCATTATCCATCGTAGCAATTTTGGATGCGTGATTTCAAAAATAGAAAGAATTTTTACAGGGTTTCTGGGAATTTTTAAAGCTTTGCCAAACAATAGTAGTGAAAGTTAAGGATGAAAGAGAAAATTTCCGAACCCAAGAAGGTTAACTAATAAATGTTACTATGTTTGTGGAATTTACAATTTACTATAAGATGTATAGGTTGTCCCACATAATAAGACCTGCATGGGGATCTCGAGAAAGGCTCCAATAGACACACAATTGCAATTTGCATGAACGCATCTATAGCGGCAAAGCATAAAACTAAAGGTTGCTACTTCCAAACTGTCATCAGCCATTAACGGCACACTCCGGCCATCGTTTTAGTTGAATAATCGAATGTCTTCAATATTATCAAACAAATAAGTTGCCCCAGGCATATCTTCTGGTTTTAAATTCATTTTTATTAAACACAATGAACAAATCACAATAATGAATTAGGTTAACACTGAATGACAGGTGCAAACGTAATGACAGATAGGATCAGGGAGCGGGACATAAGACAACGAGGGAAGGTTTGTCTGGAACATGAACTGCTATCTCTTTCTTGCATGTGACGTAAATTCTGTGTCTATTTCCTTACTAAATATGAAAATATTTCATAAGGAGAAGTAGGCCATGGGTTCCATTAATTGATGTAACGTTATTTTATAATTTTATTGAACATTAGTTGGACGTTTCGGACCATAAAAATTTGTCATCTTCAGCTGGTGAAAAATTACAATTTTATAAAACATAAAAATATAATAAAACATTGTCGACTTACCATAAAAGTAAATGAAATAATACAACAAAATGCAATTGTTCTATATCTTAACAAAAGCATTTAAAATGCGGCTCACGTTCTGTTAAGAACCATAACAGACAACTTGAAATATAAAAATACATGTTAATGCCAGGGCGGCAAGCTCAGCACTAATCAAAAAATAGTAGCAAATATAGATCGAACGAAAATTTACGCAAAAATGGTAGGGGTAAACAAATGAACAACTAAGGAAGCGGGAATTTTTTTATTTTTTATTTATTTTATTTGTAAATACAGGCCAATTCAACAGGACGATAATCCCAATAACTGAATAGCACTAATATTAATTACAGTATGATATAAGTGACAGCATTTTTGAAGCATGTGTAATAATAACTAATAGAAAATTGATGTAAGATATAAGAGCAATCAATGTGACCATTAAAGATTTTATGCAAAAATAATAAATCAAAATACATTCGCCTTTTTACCTCCCGCTACCCTAAGTAAGGGAGGTATAGGGATCGTGCTAAAAATCGCATATAGAGATTTTAGTGAATAAGCACATTTTTATGTCCCCAGAATCCGATTTTAACATTTTTACAATGATGTCTGTGGGTATGTATGTGTGTGTGTATGTGTGTGTGGATCCTGTGGACACGATTACTCAAATACTATCAATCAGAAAATTTTGAAATTTTGTATACCCATTCTATACTAATGTGGGAAGAGTTGATTAGTTTTTAGTGTATATCAGATAACCGGAAGTATCACTTATACATGCTTTTACCAGTTTTTCTTGAAAAAATTGCATTGAATATAATTTTTCATTAAATTTTACTATTAAAAATATAATAGAATGGTACAATCTTCAATTCTACGATAATATAACTTCAAATAACTTTAAAAAACTGTAAATAACATTAAATATAAATTTAAAAAATAATTTATTTTTGTTCATCATGTGACCCATGCGTCAAACAAAAGCATAATACTTTAATAACAATTTTGACGTATTTAAACAAATGTCACTGTCACATTTACATTAATAATGAAACCGTGTTAAAAAGAATTTAGAAGAAATATATTTGATTTGTAAATATAAATCTGTCAGTATAAGAACGTGTTTTCAAAATGTCAAATATTGGTTTACAACTACACATTTACGACATGGATCATGTACAGCAAAGAATTTACACATATTACGTTTTTAGAGCACTTGGAAGTTGATGATGATTTTTCGTGGATTATTTTTTTCTTTGGTGAGGCACATTTTCACCTCTCTGGGTATGTTAATAAGCAAAATTGCCAGATATGGGCAGAGGAAAATCTTAATGTGATTTACGAGGTACCATTACATGTCTAAATGAGACTGTTTGGTGCGCACTATGGTCAGGTGGCGTCATTGGAACTTATTTTTTCGAAAATGATGAAGGTCGAACTGTTATAGTTGATGGTGAGCGCTATAGGCACATGATAATCGATTGTTTTTGGCACGAAATTAATTTCGTATTACAGACTTCTATTTATTAAAACAACAAATTAGGTTTTGTTTACAAATGATCAACCGGAACGGAAAAAGATACTTTACTTAAAGCTCATTACTATTTTAAACATGGAATTTGCGGGAGGTCATGTGCTGGCCACATCAGATTTTTTCTAGTGACATTATATTTACATTATAGTGAGGAAATCTATATGATAGATAGTTACAGAAATTTTTTTGAATTTTTTCAATTTTATTAATATAAATTGAGTAAAATGGAGACCAACATACTGATGCAAATTCCAGATGACTTCTAACTAATGAGTTGTATAATATTGTTAATGTTGTGAAACACTTGAAATTTCCAGCTGTTCTTATTAAGAAACCTAACATTCTATATGATTTTTTGATAATATTATCTATATGTTTATCAAATAAGAGTTTCGGGTCCAGGGTTACTCCCAGATCCTTTATTTCTTGTACTTTTTTAATAGGTAAGCCAACAAAATTATAGTTGAAAATGGGAAAACATTCGCAAGACGTAAAAGTGGCCTAATCTGTTGATGCTTGTTGCCTACTGTTGTACCGCGTAATGTACCATAATTAATTAACCAGTTGTACCCTCTAAAACTGCTTCCTATAACAGATCATTCAAATGCTCACCCTCTGGCCA
This sequence comes from Ophonus ardosiacus, assembly GCA_943142095.1. Classification (NCBI taxonomy): domain Eukaryota; kingdom Metazoa; phylum Arthropoda; class Insecta; order Coleoptera; family Carabidae; genus Ophonus; species Ophonus ardosiacus. The sequence continues at coordinate 40,334,910 of OW964833.1, read as the reverse complement.
AATCCATACAACGGACAGCATACTAGCAGCGTAACTCTCATCTGGTTTGTAACTAACTAATGATGTTATTATCAATTATACTTATTTCTATTTCTAGTAAATGTAATCCTTGAGCATTTTTCAATGTTCACGAATAAATTATTTTTTAAAGTGTAATTCCAGAAGCGGTTAAGGTCTGATTGAATTTTTTGACAATCATTTCGTGATCCAACTTCTAAATAAATTTTCAGATTATCAGCGTATAATATAAAGTTACAATATTTAAAACATTTTGATACGCCATTAATAAATAAATTAAACAGAAGAGGGGCTAAGTGAGAACCTTGAGGAACTCCTGATGGAATTTGTTCAAATCTTGATTGATAACCTCTTAACACTACACACTGATAATATAAATAAATGTTTAAATTATTAATGTATTGAACATTATTCCTGATATCTGTTTTATAATTATGATAATTGTTTTTATTTATAGTCTATTTGAGAATGACTGGCAGTAATAAATCATTCTGTCAAAGACATTCCAGTGGCGCGCCAATAATTGTTTTAATAGAAATATGACAGGTGCCAATATCTTGACAACACACATGAAATAAGTATAAATTTTAGTATGTAACAAATAAAAATGTAAATATTGAATGTATGTATGTAAATATTAAATGTATGCAATATAATAATAATGACTGAGAAAGTTATATTTAAATATTAAAAACTTTTATTTTTAGTAAATGTATAAACAGATCACTCTATAAATCCTATCTACGTCTATGACACAGTCCGACGGGGATTATCGGACGGCATTTCTATTGTTCGACAAGTAAGTTTCGTTCCAGGTACAAAGCGTGCGGCTTATTTTGTTCATCCTAGTGTAGTTACAACTGATTTTTCTGGTAGTTTTATTTGCCGCATTGCTGGCAAAAAATCCAATACTACTCTTGCAAATAATGATTTATTACTGCCAGTCATTCTCAAATAGACTATAGTGCAATGCGACAAGTTTCATATAAAAGTCGGGGAATTTTAAATTGTACGTTTTGCAATATTTTAACATTTTCGAAATCAGGTATATGACCAGTTTGGCAAATATTTTATAATTATGAAAATAATAAAAATTCATCTTTAATCATGACTATTCGAAAACTAGAAAATATATTTATCAAGCATATGTTTTCATTGAATTGGATTTTTTGTAAAGAAAACCTTTATGATAACTGATAGCGACAGTAATAATGGCATATGTTTATCTGTAACAAATTTAATCAACCCACAACATACAATTCGAGATGTTACTACTATCTGTTATGTTAAGTGGGAATGACTCACACAAATTTTGATAATTGATCGGTATTGGAAGAATTCTCATTCACAAGCCCAGCTCTGCTATTTGCATAACGATTACAAGCGGTCGTGTTCGTTTCGGGGTCGGTCGTCGGTCAGTCTCCGAGAGAAGTCACGTATGCATGGACCACACACTCACACAACACCAGGCCTGATGGTCAATTGACCTTCACAAGGACAGGCATGACCCAGCGAGAAAGATTCGATAGAAAAAATTAGGAAAGACTAGATGAAAATTGATACGTTTTTTTATACAATATTCGGGTTTAAATTAGTGCTGTGAAGATCCGACAAAACATGGATCCGAGTACCCGGATTTTAAAATATCCGGTTCCTCGGATATCCGATGTTCGGATATTGAAGCGGATATCCGTAAATTTAATTCGGATTTGGATCCGGATCCTGGTTTGGGTTCATATCCCATTCGGATCCGAATTCGATGTGTTGTTTACGGATCCGGATCCGAATTTTAATTCTGGATCCATTTCATCATTTTGATTATAAAGGCAAACATTTGAATGTAGACGGTTGTAAAGACAGCGGTCTGTAATCAGCAATAAATTTTATAATACCCGTCTAAAATAGCCAGGTAGTTGGTGCAAATACAAGAAGGATATTTTTTAGAATATTGAAAATTCTGTAGATAGTTCTAAAATTTTAACAATTAATACAACAAATATTTCAAAGAAATCGAAATTAAGATTAAATTTGAGAAATAATAGTTACAGAGCAGGTGTCGAAATACCTATTTATTTATATCGTGCACGTGGTTCACATAAAGGGGATTGTTTTTGTTACCTACTTATAGTTCTGTGGAATCGAGGAATTTCCTTCTTAGCGGATGCTAAAAGTTTGACATCGAAAATATACCGACTATTAACTACATCAAACAAAAATGTAGAGTGGATTATTTCATAATCAAATTTATTTGGTTTTGTGACTCCATGATAATATACATTCAATTATTATCATCTGGTTCAATACTGAGAATAGGAACTCGAACCCGAGAACCGATGCGCATACTGAAATTCCATATCTAAAATCCGATACTCATACTCATATTCGGATCCAAAATCCAATACACAGATTCGGATCCAAAACCCGATACTCAGATCCGGATCCAAAATCCGATACTCAGATCCGGATCCAAAATCCAATACTGAGATTTGGATCCGAGATCCGGATATTTCAACATTCAATTATCTGGATATCCGGATATTTTTGGATCCGAAACCGAAACTATCCGGATCCCACCACTAGTTTAAATTTAGTTTTCCCAGCTAATGTTTTAAGGCGTAGTGAATTACGCATAGTGGCTAGTGCGTAATGCTTAAAAACTTGTGCAATGGTACAGAACAGAAGCATTCCCAGCTGGTTTTATGCATAGTACGTTATTTATAAACGTAATGCACAAGTGGTAAATTAGCTAGGTCCAAGATTTGTGCATAGTACATAAGCGTAATTAAGAGATGGAGATATATTGTTGTCCTTCTTTTTTGTTCGAACTGTCAACTTGTCTCACCTATTAAAAATATTTCATTATCTTGCCGTGAACTGGTGTATTTGAAAAGCATACTGAAAATCAGATAGTATATAACACCATAGTTCAACGAAAAGCGGTTGCTTTGGTAATTTCAAAATTTACTACTGATTCTGCAAATGTAATAAATAAATGAACTTGAGCGATAATCGACTGAGGAATGGGTCCTCCCGAAGGAAAAATAATCGGACAAGCAATCTGCAGAGAAATTATTTATTTTAAGCCAACGTTTTGACTAAAACGTTAGTCTTCTTCAGGTCAAGAAATGTCTAATTACATAAGGTTTTTGTGGCAACCATCCATGAGGAACAAATTGGAATAAAATTATCACAGAGTATCGTTATACTTTATAAAAACATAAATAAATAACATTTAAAAAGATGAAAAGTCAGTAATAATAATAAAAATAAATAAATAAGATATAATGTAAAATTTTTCACTTGTTAATAAATAAAAGTAAAAAAAAAAATAATGATAAGAACAACAATGACGACAACATGCAGACAAAACAAATAAGTGACAACTAACAACCACGTGTCTCTAAATTTACAAATAAATTACAATCGATATCCGTGGAAACTTTTGAGATTATAATTGATATCTACCAGATGTCCTAAGCACTATGAATAACGCTTACGTTTGTGTATAACCCACTATCCACTATGCATTAAGTAGCTGGGAGTGAGGCCTCTTTTACTGAGCAAAAAAACGAATTTGATACAATAACAATAGCTCTGTACTTTCGTTTTTTTTTATTGATTTTATTTAAATACGTGCTAAACATTTACAATCCTTAAATACGATATGAGTCAAAATAAAATATGTTATACCTGGTGGTGGTGGTTAGAGGTAAACATAGGGTTTTAACATATGATATTAATTTTATGCAATTTCCTGCTTCCATGTTCAGTTTACGGCCATTTTACGGCAAAAACTATTGAGTGCAAAGTTTTTCTGAATCAAAAGCTACATACTGTTTCATTATGATTTTGGTTTTTTCACAATTTGAGAAAGAAATTTCAATAAATAAATATAAATAATAGGAATAATACTACCTTTTCTTTTAGTTTTAGTTCTGTATTTATTTATAATTAAAACAGATCACTTCTCTGCCAGTTTTTGGGACGGTTTTTCCTCTGGCAAAAGGAGATTTATCCTGAGAAGATGCATGTTCGCCGTCCAAGTTATTGCCGGGCATGCATATATTGTCTAGAAAATTGTATACATAAAAAAAGGTAACATTTACGAACTTTTCTTGTTACCTTGGTTACTTGTTGTTTTTGTTATTTCACATATTTATATCAATGTTTTCCCCTGAAGAAGGCACCAGTTTATGGTGCCGAAACGTTGGGTTTTAATTATAAATAAATACAGAACTAAAACTAAAAAAAAGGTAGTATTATTCCAATTATTAATATGAGTTCTGAAAGATATTTTAATAATTTAAATATAAATAAATATATCATCACGGCATATTACCCATTTCTGAGTGTGCCACAATCTGCTTTATCACAGATGTCGGTAATGATGATGACATATTTGTACCGTGCGGGCGCTTACCAGGCGTCACCTCACGGGCACTCATTGCTGGCGTGGAGAGTGCACCACAGGGGTCACTTTTGTGCCACTTAAAATTCGAAACATTTGGCGTCGGTCGGGATTAATTCGAACAATAGCCATGGCATTTGTTTTTTTTCCTGTGATGTGATTTGATAGAATATGAGTAAAATAATATAGTTTAAATATTAAATACATAACGTCATGTAAAAATATTTTTGTATGCCACTTTGCACTCTACAATTTTTGCCGTAAAATAAACATGAGAGTTGAGAGTAGGACATTGCATAAAACTTAAATCACATGTTAAATCCCCATGTTCACCCGTCACATTGCCGTCTCTAGCCTGTAAATATCATCTGTTGCCGTGCTAAAGAGCAGTTTTTAATGGAAAAATCGATTGTATCTCGTTAAAAAGTAAAATAATGTAATTGTGTATATCGGGTGTCTCATATAAAAGTTTTATTATTTTAAATATACTATTTAATGGATGATGTAGATATTTTTATAAAGCCAGTTTTACAAGATACGACTATCAACTTTTATTTTTTAAATAGCAACCTATAATTATTATTTTACTAAAATATAAACCACCATTTTTTTTCTCTTTTCAATTATATAAAAGTTTGTATATCAAAAATATGAAAAATTCTAGAAAATAAGATAATTGAAAAATATCAAAAAATATTTTTACTCAAATATTCTAGGTGGCTATGTGAAAATAAACAACATGTAACAATGGACGATGTAAAATATTGTTACTTGTTTAACGTGTTTTTTTAAATTAATAAATTAATTTGTAAATTTAATTTTCACATAGCCACCTAGAATATTTGAATAAAAATTATTTCTAACATTGTTCAATTATTTTATTTTTCTCGAATTTTTTCATATTATTGGTATACAAACTTTTCCATCGTTGGAAAGAGAAAAAATGGCGGTTTATGGTTTAGTAAAATAATTATAGGTTACTATTTAAAAAATAGTTAATAATCGTATCTTATAAATCTAACTTTATAAAAAATATCTATGTCGGCCATTTAGGTAGTAAAATAATAAAACTTTTATATGGGCCATTTTTTTATAGTACTTATAATAAAAAAGTTAAAGACGGGTGGAGGGGGGGGGGGTCGTCTTCTCATACTCCCTCATACAATTTAATTTTTTTATTTGGATGTATAGTTAGTTACCTATTATTTTCTTAATTACGTGTTTTGGTTTATAAATAGAACGTTTTAATCAAGAATAAGCTGGAAATAATTGAATGTCATTATTCTGATAGTTATTCGATTTACAACTTACAAAACCTGATTAGTAATACTTTTATATCTTACATTTTTACTATATTTAAAAACACTCTTTTATTAAAATCAGTGTAATTTCTACCTACATATATCAAAATAAATTATAGTATAATAATTAATATACGTAATAGTATTTTTTAACGGAAAGTACAATAGGCTATTCCACCGTAATCAAAAATAGTAAAAGTTTATTGAAAATATGAATGATAATAGTTAAAGGATAAGGAAAATTATATTTCTTTTATTATAAATTATACCTTCTAGAAAACACGGGGAGTTTTACTTTTGATGATGTAGGACATGTGCACGAATGTTTGAGCAAATAGGATCCAAGTATGCACTCCGACTTTGAGAAGCCCCGCCTTAACTAAGAATTTACTTCTTCGAGTGTGTCGGATCTGTTCGGTTGCTGTTCGGGCGACGTTCTAATTTCTTTGTTTTTATAAAATGACAAAAATAAGTGAAATAAATTAAGTATAATAATTTATTTTATGTCTCTAATAATGAATTATAATATTACAATTTAAATGTACATTATTTTGTAATTTGTTTAACATTTTTTCGTGGCATATGAACCACTGTTTGTTTACTTCTGGTATATCCACATTACCTACGTCACAAAGCTAATTTAAAATTCGGACTTTAATATCTCGCTTATTTGGAGGAATATTTAACTCGGACTTTCACATGTGGTCTTATATTTTTATGTACTTCAAGATAAAATTTTTAAAAAAATATCGTGGAATAACCTATTAATTACCACGAATAAAATTACATGACAGTAACATTAACTATCAAAAACCAAAACAAAACTGTGAATCTCCTTATCATGATGATTCCTTGATTAAGAAATCATGTTACTGAATTAGAACATAGGTTGATCTATGGATCAGCTAGATTCCTTAATCAGCTGATTATTAATCAACGGATTAATGGTGAATTCGGCTGTTTTTAAACCACTCATTCCAAAAATTATGAAATGTTATTCTTGCATTAAACTAGGGATCATTGGAAGTTAATAATTTGATAGATACAAGATGAGGTCATTTAACTTCTCGTTCTCGTTGGTATCCGGTTAGTGGTCACCCATTCATCCGTTTGCAATTTGCATATTACAAAATCTACAAATTTGTCTCGATCACACTTTCACACGTGATTCAACATAACTATCACTTTTTAAACGTCGCGGTTGCCTCGTGCGCAGTTTTACAACTTCGCACTTGTGCGATTTTCATTTCCAATTCCTGGATCGCCCCGCTGTAGTGACATCGACTCGATGCCAAAAGAAAGTGAATTTCGCTAAATGATCTACTTAGAATAGAGTTTTCGCTATGCCATGCCATACTCGTATGTGGATACGCATCATGATAATAAGGTTTAGCATATGTTTATGCACGACTACGTGCCCGAGGAGAAGTCTCAAACACGTACATACAAGATGGGTATTGGCTATATAAATTGTAATATGTATCGAACGGTGTTTTCCAAAGATTGTCTCACAATCTTCGTCGTATATTTCAAGAAGAAAAGTTTAACTCTAAATATAAAAAATCTGTTGTGGCCAGCACAAGACCTTCCGCCAATTCAATGTATTTTGTACCAATCCCATACCAAAAGGTCCTTGGAACAGATTCTATATAATATCATGTAAAATCGAACACGAACACATACTATTTTTTACAAATTCTATACCAAAAGTTGATTCGAAAAGGTTCTATAAATCCAATAAAATTATAACATAAATATACACTAGGTAAAATGCACTAGACACTTCACTTCCTTCATTTCTTCATCAGCTATCCCCTATTTTATTAGGGGACGCTGTTTCCTCTTCTCTTCCACTCATTCCTGTCCAACGCATCACACAGTCCTTCCTTTCTCAAGTCTTTTGCGATACAGTCCTTCTATCTTCTCTTTGGCCTTTCTCTGCGTGTCACTTGCGAGGAACACTATGACATATCAATTTTAGATCCTATACGTTCCATATTTGGTTTTGCACTTCCAACTGACATCTGTCAATTAGAATTTTTTGAATATATCATCTGTTTCCATGATAAATAGCAAAGCTGACTAATTTTTCAAAATTAATTTCTTTATAACGCTTTAAATCTACATCTATTGATTATGAAGGAAAATGTATAATAAAACCATATAGAGAAGAGTATTTTCTTTAATATGTATAATAACAAAATGTCAAAAAATAATATTTAACTGCGTTTTTTTTAGGAAAAACTGTTAAAAACTTCAAATAAGGGTACTTCCGGTGGAGTAATTATAACCAAAATCTAATCAACTCTTCATATGGTTGTACAGAAGAGGAATACGAAAGAATTATAATTTTTAGAATTGTAGTATTGGAGTTATCGTCGGAGAAAAATTTGTCACACACACACACATACACACACACACACACACACACACATACATACATACAGGTCATCATTTTAAAAATGGTATATTCGTATTGTAGGGACCCTAAAACGTGCTTATTCATTAAAAACTCACCACCGAATTTTTGACCAAAGGTGACGGAAGGTAAAAAAATATTAAAATTTTGCTGCAAATACAGGCTGTCCAGGATAACTTGTCAATATGGGGACCTCGAGAACTATAAGAGATACGAAATCGGTTAGCCCCAGTAGGAGACCATTTTAATGGTGTTTTATTTGAGAAAAAAATTATAGCTGCAATTTCTTATTTTTTGCGAATATTTTCCAAGTGTGAAATAATGCTGGAATTTTGTTTGCACTTGTTTTTATTCTTTCAAATGGTCATGCTTAATTTTTCTAGTTATGATATCTAAGTTTTAATTTTATTTAGCTTGCCAACGATGCATAATTTATTTATGTTTATTTGTTTTAAACAACAAAAATGCAACAATTTTTAAATTTGTAGGTTACATTACACCTTTAACATTCAAGGTGTAACTTATAATAGTTCGCCTTACATTTTCAATATACAGGGTTAGGTAGAAAGGACGGACATTTTTTAAATCGTCACAAAGTTGATACCACTGAAATATATACTAACTGGAACTCGCATACTCTAGCTATCAGCGTACGCTGCACTGAAGCCTCATTGAACAATAATGGCTGGTCCTGTTCGCGCACGTTCGTGCCGAACCGAACCTAGCCGAATAACTCGTATCATAGCTGATCGCTTTGTTTTCATATTATGCTTCATTTATTTAAACATGCGCCACACGAAATAATTTCCGTCTACTCACGAACTGTCTCGATGTTTGCCAACTACTCCAGCAGCAGGCTTCCGTCTACTCACGAACTGTCTCGATGTTTGCCGACTACTCCAGCATGGTACAACGTACATACGAACTCATACCCCGCATATTGTAAGAAGTGAAAGTTATTCGCGTAGAAGTTGTTGGAAAGAGTGTTTGCAAACTTCATAGAACGCCTCCAGAAAGGCATTAATGATAACGGACACTACATGGAAGATGTTGTTTCCCACACTTGATTTTGTCAAATGCTTTGTCATTACGAACTCAAATCTGTCAATAAATTTCTTCTTAAGCAAAAAGTATCAATTTTGTGACGTTTGAAACTGTGCCAACCCTGCTAGGAATGCAGCACTGAGCAAAAAGACATTGACATTCATTACAATTATAATAAAATAAGAAACGAATTTGAAGCAATGTTTACTGAAATTTTCCTTTTATTGTTTCATAAACTGCATTCATATGCATGCCCGTGCCCGTATATGTATAGTAAAGTAAATATACCTGTATAGTTAGTAGCAATAATTTGCTGAAACAAATGCATTAGCATTGGGCATGTGACATGATGTGTGATTTTATAGCCGCAGACAAGAATAGTGGCTGTAGTGTATTCCCACGCGATAAGAATAGATGTCCCGTGCTTAGAATGTAAAACAAATCGATTTCTAATGACTGCATTGCAAAGATCATAAACCAAAAACATTAACCAATCAATACTTTCAATATTTTTTACAAATTAAGGTAAGGACGACTACTTCTTCGTAAATGATATTTCCTACTTCCTGGCATTCAAGAAATAAATTATAAGACAATTAATTGTGGAAATTACAATAATTAATATTTTGTTATAAGATTGATTTAATCGTTTTTACATATTTTGAGGGACGATACATCGGTCATGAAATACACTGCCGGCAACAAATATGCGGACACGGTCAACCGAGCAAGGGCGACTGGAAGATGATCAACTGGGCGACGACAAGCCGAAGAATAGCCAAGTTGGCGCCGGATAACTGGGCGATAAAATAATATATGAGTAGAATTACAATAGCCAAAATGCGCATGCCACACGGTAAAAAATTACATTGATATTCCGGACAAAATTTAGTTAGCTGTATTTTTTTTGTTATTTCAACAATATGTTTTTGCCGTGTATACGAAGAACTTTGTATTTTACGTTTACAAAACTAAACCATTTTTGTTGTGTATAAAAAGTATTATTTGCTGTAAAATATTAGTCATGGTAGCAATTATTATTAGTAGTACTAAGCAGTCATTTTCTTACTTTGTTCAGATTACAAAATCATTTTGCAACAATTAAAAATATTTAATCTGTTACTGGGACAAATTTTATTTTTTTGTATCCTGTGACATTATATTTTGTAAAGATTACAAATTCTTCTTCCTGTCATATACTTTGTACAGGTAACTAAAACTTTTGTGTAGACAGGGTATTCCCTGGTATACAGTATAATTCACTGTTCGTGTTATGTTATACTATACTACGTCGTGTCGCATTTGCTTGCGCTGTTAGGTTTTAGCCTGTCGAAAATTGTGTTTTAAAAGTGCTTATTTCTTGTGCCCGTCAATAAAAATGGATAATTTTGTAAAAGATATTTTAAAACAATGGCAATTAGTGTCTTATTGAGAAATTTGAAGGTATGTATCGATTACTGATAAATCTGTATAATTTAAGTAACTATTGTTTCATATGTTATTTTTTTTATATAATATTTGTTACATGTATATAGATTATAATTATAAATAAATAAAATTATTATAATACGAATGTATTTAATTTTTACCTTACTACGTCATTAATGCATTTGTATATCTATCAAAATTTATTAGTTTCCAAAACAAATTTATACTTCTTAATGGTAACTTATTTTATTTGTTCGCATAACAAATATCTTTTGTTATATATAACAAAACTGTATTTATTGCCACAAAAAAAAATTACCAGCAAATTTACCTAGGTAACTGTAACAAATATATTTGCTGGTCCTATATTGACAAAAAAAAATTGCTGCTGGAACTCATTTTTGGTAATCACAACAAAGTTTTTATTTACCGTGCACAAACGAAAAATTTCTTTAGAATCCGCGGACTATTATGTCGGTTGGAAACTGATCAGGGATTGAAATATTTTGCTGGACGAACAAATGATTCTGATTGAACAAAAATCTTAGAAAATTGTGTTTATCGCGCGAAACTCCTCAGCCTCTATTTCTAAGAATTTAAGTATAAATTTTTATTATGTTATTAACATGAAACCAATGAATAATATGTTCCAAACAAAATTTTGAAATTTTGGAAAGGACTGATGATATCCTAATTTTTTTCTTCAAAAAATGTACCATTTCTAGATCATACCTTCTTCTTTCATAATATGTATAGTTTTTAATGAATAGTTCAAGAGTGCGGGTTGTAGCATTTCGCGCGAATTTCATGTTTTGCACCTTTTGAGGACTGCTATAGAATCCTCTTAAATAATAAAAATAAGTTCCTAGTTTAACATATAAAAATATTACAAAATTGTATCTTATTTATGTATATATACGTGCTAAAATGAGTAGGGGGTGAATACAAGCCAGCGGTAACATCTAATAAAGATTTAACAATGGGGAGTTATTTAAGTCTATTTGATCATTGGTGATGGGTTTTCTTGAGTTATTGCCTTATTTATTTCGAATGCTTTGCACAGACTTAAAAGAATACTTTTCTGCAAAGAGTGTAAAGGCGGATTTATGCAGCCATTTTCATTTACATTTAATTTAATTTTCATTTAAAAGATAAACGTATGTAAACCAATGTAGCCATGCATATACCATTTTCATTTACGTTTTCATTTATCTCTCATTTTCATTAATTTTTAAAGATGACCAACTTTTATCAAATAAATGAAAATTATAAATGGCGCATGCGTGTACGACATGACAGAGACAAGAATTTGAGTTGATCAGTTGGTTGTCATTATGTATCCCCAATATCGTTACTTTTTATGGTTTTTTATTGCAATAACACGTTTAAAACTAAACTCATAACTTCTTCGCTGTCACTATTGTTGAATATTTTTATTAATAAACTTAATTCCAATGAAAGCCGGGTTATAACGTTCATCATCTGTCAGCGTATTTTTATATGTGCGCATGCGTTCATTTTCATTAATTTTTTTTATATATTTTTGTATGAATAGGTAAATTTAAAAATTATAAATGAGAATTAAACGAACATTAAATTAAAAAGTAAATGTAAATGAAAATGGCTGCATAAATCCGCCTTAAGATTTGGAAATTTCCGTCATAATGGTGTTTGTTCTCGATGCAATGTGTTGCAAAACCAGTCGCATGTTTATTAATTTCTATGGATTTTCGGTGTTCTTTAATTCTGGTTTTTATGGCTCTACCGCTTTGCCCCATATAAAAACAATCACATTCTGAACAATGTATTTTACAAACACCCGATTTTTCTTTGTTTGCTGTTTTAGGTTTATTGTTTACAATGATGTTGTTTAATTTTGATTTGTTTGTAACTATTGTATTTATTCCGAAATATGACATCCTGCAATTTCTTAATTATCTGTGATGATATATAATATGCAGTGATGTTTAAAAAATATATCTACAAATTAAAATTTAAATTGGAGTATAATGAATATATTATTATATCACTGGCATATTATGGAAATTCTTATGGAATGAAATAAAACTATGATGTGAACTACTGAACCATAACTGTTTACTGTGTAATAACATCAATAATAAATTTATATACAAATACACGAGTAGTTTGTTGAAACGCTGTAAGGTCTCCTGTTTTTAAAATGAAGACATTATTATGATTATGCAAAATAACATGTTTCCACTATGAATAATATTGACTCAACTAAAAGTGCATAAACAGCCGTAATTTATCACATGAATTATGATAATAAGTACTCCATTCCAATGCTTATTAAACAATTGATTTATTATAAACATGACATACTTTCATATGCAATAAAGGTATCAATAATGACAGAAAAGAATATAATTATATGCCTATTATAGGGTAGAAATTTTACTGTTATTGCAACAATATTTAAAACGTATAGATGCAAAAGCTAACATTGGCACATAACTAGGTTTGAGTAAAAAGCAAAAACCCGACCAAGACCTTAAAAGCTAACCAATCAACTAGCAGTTTTCATAAAAAAATTCTGTTTATTATTTTAATGAAATATACAGAAAAAAAAAATAATTGAAATTTTGTTTATTAGGCAATATGTCTAATAATTTATTATGATTTACAAATCTTAATTTAGCATTTTAACTAACCCGAAATCGATAATAAATATTTTGTAAAAAATCGTTAATTTATATATGCAAATAGTTATTTTAATTACTTATTTTATTTAATATGGGATCGCGTGGTCGTGTGCGTTTAGTGTCTGGTTGCCAATCTTGTGACCCGGGTTCGATCCCGGCTAGTGCAGACTTTTAATCCCACAAAAAGTGATCCCCGTGCACTCTCCACACCAGCTATGAGTGCCCGTGAGGTGACGCCTGGTAAGCGCCCACGCGGTAAAATATATCGTCATCATTACCGATGTCTACATGTGTTGTAGATACTGGCACACCCAGTAATATGCCGTGATGATTATTTATTTATTTTATTTAATTTTACTAAATATATTTTGGCTTCATTATTTTTGTCCTACAATTTTCGGTGATTTATCATGAATTAGGTAAGTAAATAGAAAATTTAAATATATATTTAGTTAATTTCTTTATTTATGTTTAGTTCAATACTAAATGTAGTCATTTAATCTAATTTTGTATTTAATTTTACTATAATTTGTTATTACAAATTTAGAAAATTTAACTAAATCAACGTAGATAATTTAATGAAAACATAGTAGGCTGAAAATTACAGATTTGTTTAGTTAATTTAACTACAATTTAGATGTTTTTTTTTCTGTGTAGGTGCTTTATATAGAAATGTCAGATTTATTACTAAAAAAAATATTTTGTTTAAAAAATGACATATGTCTGGTTTTGCTGCTGAGACTTGAAATTTTCTGCTATGTATCAGATAGTAATTTCGCTATCCATGTTAATACTAATATGTTTACTATATTATTATCCTCTCAACATGATCACGTGAATGAAGTACCGTAACTTGATTCGTCCAAAGGCAAATGTCTGCTTTTGCTTCTAAGACGCCAAACAGTTTGATATGTATGTTTATGCTGCAAAGAGTCGTAACCTGCATCAATTTCTAATAAGAATACATGGCTAACTCATTTTATTAAAAATGTCAAATGTCTACTTTTGCATCTATAGGTTTAATTTAAAAATTTAAATTCAAAAAGATCTAAGTACCATTTTAATCAAAATGAAAAATTAATTTTCATTTAGATGGCAACAAGGTTGACACTGGACAATCAGTACCTATATAGCTTAAAACGTATTAGAGTGTGGTACTTTTTTACTTCTTACATTACTTCCTGTATAAAAACTAGTTCCATTTTTTGCTTACATTTACTATTTTGATAATAATGGGCTGTTAGTACATAGAGTTTTTTCATTAAAAATCTTGTATAATTTTTTGACACTTGTATTATTCAAATTATGATGACTAAATTCCTTTAGAAGTATTTGCGTTCGTCACAGAAATACCGTGTATGGATTTTCTGTATAAAAAGTAACATTTATTAACTATGAAAATTATAAGGCCACGTTCTGTATTTAATAAAATATTGTTAATTATAAATAGGAAACTACAATTTTTAATTTGGGGTTCCTGTTTACCCCATCAAATATGTAATTATCGATGTAATTATATCTTACCAAAGTAGTTAAAGGTTAAATAACAAACTTAACCTTTAAAACAAGCAAATAAACTTGTTAATCAATTTGCTACAATTCCAGACATAATGTAAATGACACTTTTTCTACAGGTATTTTTTTTTATAAATGTATAAATTAGTTGCTTTCTTTAACCTATATACTAAGGTATGGCAAAAAGTATAGCTGGCGCATGTTCAGTTAAGACTGACACTGCGTATACTAGCCAACTTGAAAACATCGACCACAGTTTCTTTGGCTTGTGAATAAATCCCCTTCCCCTTTATACCAATTTAGATATTGATGAAGTGGTTTCCTCATTGTAATAATAGCATATTATAATTACTAATAAATAGGTTACAATGATATTGATTGTAAACATTCGACTAAACGTCAATATACCTAACTCCCCTATTAAGTATTACATTTTGACCCGTCCAAGTACGATTTTTAGGTTCTGCGCATACAAGGTTAGTCTCAACTTAACGCGCAAAATAAAAAAGTAAAATTTGATGGGGTCCCGTGGCCGCGTGCCTGAGTGTCTGGTCGTGAACCTGGGGGAACCGGGTTCGATCCCGACCGACGCCAAATATTTCGAATTTTAAATGGCACAAAAGTGATCCCTGTGGTGCACTCTCCACATCAGCTATGAGTGCCCGTGAGGTGACGCCTGGTAAGCGCCCACACGGTAAAATATATCGTCATCATTACCGATGTCTACATGTGTTGTAGATACTGGCATACCCAGAAATGGGTAATATGCCGTGATGATATATTTATTTTATTTTTATTTTAAATTTGTACTCGTAATGTAGTATATATCCTTGACCAGCTTTTGGATCGATCTCCTGATTAACCGATCAGATCGATTAATTATTGTCTGTGATCATTTTAATTCAATCGATTTTCTGATCAGATCGTTCACATCGATGTTTTTTCGCAGCCCTCTAAAGAAATGTTATACTTTAATCTTTACTTTGTTTATATAATTTCTTAATCTACTGTATAAAGTAACACTCAATTTGATATTTGGCTAACAGTAAAATTTTCAATAAAAAAAAACCTGCGTTTTACGTATAATCGAACTGAAATGCATGGTTCTGGTGAACAAGAAGTTTAGGTTAGAGTACCATAGTTCCAGGAGTTTGTGATTAAAAAAAAAAGTCGATGTGATGTGTGATGCAAAAGAGGTTCCTTATTAACATTAACTCCTAGCAACATTTTTTGGGAACCCTGTACTGTAGGGTAGTTATCATGTGTCGAATTTTAATAAAATAAATATCTTTATACAATAAGTCACGCATAATAAGATTTTCTATAAGATAAAAAACAACATTTATTGCTTATATATTTATAAAATACTAATTAAAATTCCGCACTCTTTGAATCAACCTCTCCGCTGTGACGTCACATGTTTTAACCGTAAACCGCTGCAGCGCTGGTGTCGTATTTGAACATAAATACTCCAAAAGACAGAAAATAAGGCTACGAAAAACAAAGAAATAAGTAAACTGACTATCAAATACACAAAAAACAAAACTGACAACTACCAAACAACGCTGTCTAAAACGGAATGTAAACAAGTTCCCCTTGCCGCAAGACATACGTAATGAAAAATTGTGCTATCTCTTTCATACAGAGAAACTGTATGTCGTGACTCGTTCGCAGCGGAAGGTAAATACGTGACGTCACATATGGCGCGAGAAAAATTATTTATTTTTCTCTATCTTTTTTCTCAAAAAAGAACAAGAATTATGCAAAACAAAAAAATATGGAAAACTTTAATTTAAAAATACTATAACATATAAATTTTTCAAAAAGAGCAAAACTACCCTATTGGTCCAGTCTGTATATGGTTATTTCCAAAATAATCTTAGTGTGACATACTGAACAATGCGAAAATATACAAGAAAAAATTGAAAAGGACTGTTTTATTTACGGGTAATAAAACAGTAAAATCTCTACCCCTGAAAATTTTACTACTCTTACTTTTCATAAAATTTCCGTCCGTACAATAAAAGAGAGGAACCTAAAGTTGAAAATCCCATAAAATGTGACAAGTTATTTTTCATTGAGTAAACAACCGCGGAATGAATATTAAAATTTCCAGTTTCACGTAATTTTTTATACAAAAATGTAAATATTTTACGAAGAAGATGTCGTATCTTGCATGCATTTGTGTACCATGCAATTTAGAATGAAATGAAGGTTGAATTCAGACTTGAATTTATATTAAAGTTTGTATTATACAGTGAAATGAAAATTCTAATATTCTTTTTAATATAGACTTACATATTAGATTTATAAACATATATGATATATCTGCAGGAAACAATAAAAATATTTTCATTTTTTTCTTTTATTAATAGAATTATTTCTCCTATATTAGCTTTGTAATACATTTTTAAATGCAAGGTTTAAATTTTAAATGGGTCATAGGTCTATAACATAGAAAACAGTTTTTCAGCTGCCAAAAGTTTCTATATTAATTTATAAGAAACCAAAATGTAACGTGTGTAGTATCAAGCCACAAAATAAATTTAAAATTTTGCGAAATTAAGAGAAAATAAAATATCTATGAAAATAATAATTATAACAAATAAAATGCAAATAAACGTTTATTAATGAGCTGTCTTATGTGAACATCATTCAACCCAATGGTTTTATTAACAACAAATCATGGATTTATTTTCTTTATTTCGCATATTTAAAATTTATTTTTTGGCTTTATATAAAATAGAAATGTAGCGCATTTGTATAATATATATAATATTTTATTGTATTTATTTAATGAAACAATTTCAATTTTTAGTACAACCGTAATATCAGCCAATGCAAGTTATCAACAGTATTTTACTTTTTATAAATGTAATTTTTTTGAAAAAAAAGCTTATTTGATTTATTTAATGTTGATATATATATACTTAGTTTGACATAGCAAACTATGGGTAAAATAATACATGTATCTAGTTACATGTTTATTTTAAAAAATAATTTGAAATAATTAATGTAAATCCGGCATGTCCGGTTGAGATAGCCGGTTATTTAGAAGAATTTCATTTTTTAAATATTTGAAGTAATATAAACAAGACAACTTTCATTTTATGTCATATGTGACACTGAGACATTTTCTAAACATGAGAAAATCTGATATAACGATTCTAATAACAATTTATTTAAAGAGATTAAAACGAGAAATAACTTCTTGAAAATTTAATTAATTCTTTAATCTTTTATCATAAAGAGAATTAATCAATTGGTAGAAAATTTAATTTGTTTCTTTGTATGTTGAAACAACAAAGAAGAAAATAATAAATGGATGAACAAAGTTGTGAAACGAATTTAATTTTAATTATTTCAATTACAAGTTTAAAAATGTCAATTAAACATAGTAATTTTGATTATTTTGAGCGTTATTCTGTTACTTTTAACGTACTTTACAAGATTATTTGTTTTTATGTTAAATTCCACAAAAAGTAGAAATTCCATAAACTATCTGTTCATTAATAATTTATATGCAATATCTAACATAACCTCAATAATTATAAACAAATATTCTCATATAAACAATGTTTACGATATATAAACAAACTTTCTAATATTAATAAAATTAATTGTCATCATAAAAACATAGTCAACCTTCAAAAACTAAGACAAAAGTTTTGTGCAACTAGTTAATTATCAAGACATTAGAATCTTAACCTCACTTTTTACGGAATACCGTATTTCGCAAGACAATTTTCGTAGCGACAAGTGACATAGTGAAATCTCAGATTTGACCTTCAAATACTTGTGGAGTAGAGAAAACTTGGTTTTATGCTATTCACATCTTCGATCGTATCATATATGCCAGACTTATAAGCAAAACACACGATTGTAGATTCTCACAATACGTTATTTCTACCTATTTACATATATGTATACATTTATTCAAGATAGATTTTATTTATACTATATGTGCAGATAAGGCAATCATGATTCTTTTTAAAAAATCAAACTTTACCACCTATTAACTAGCTATGCTGTACTGATGAGATCTAATAAGAGCGAAACAAATGTTTTTGCAAATGTTTAGATATGCAAGTATTTGTACTTTAAAACTGACATGTCTCAAATAAATTTGAAACATCAAAAGAGTGTGACGTCAAACATTCACAAAAATAAGCAAATAAGGTATGCGCACTATAAGCAAAAAACAAGGTCTAAGTGCATCATGCATATTTCACGTCACTAAGCCAAGTTTATATTTTCATTAATCTTCAGAAAAAAAATAGCTATTTGTGTATTAAGAGCGCAAAATGCCACATTGTCGATTGAGAGGTTGTTGCCGCGCGACGAAGGAGTGCGGCATTCTCTCGAAATCGACAATGTCCATTTGCGCTCGAAACACACACTAGATTTTTTCTACAGTCGCCACAATGGGGTCCTCCACCATAACAAAAAATAATACAATGTACACTTTATACTTACAGTACTGCTCAATAAATAACGATTGGTTTAAACTTAAAAAGGCTTTTAAATGATTATATCGTTACATTAGACATCTATTCCATAAAAAAAAAAAAACAAAATTAGAGCGTGGAAGCAAGGATTTGTGATGATTTGATGAGTTTTTGTAGCAAAATGTGTGGTTAGTTGTCACGCCTGTCTCACTGAAAAAATTAACAAATATTTCAAGGAATTTGTGATTATATAGACATGTATGTGCATTGACTGACTTCTCGCAATTATTTAAGTAACGAAATAACTAATAACTTTATTGTAATCAAAATAAATAGTTAACTAGAGATCAGATGTCAGTACGACTCGCAACTATCCTACCGCCATCTGTGTACAATCATTCCTATTACTAAACATAACTGTTCACACAATTTATTTTATATTTAATTTTATTTTATCGTTATTTTCTATTCTTCTTGAGTTTTTATTCAATCTAATCTAAGCATTTTATACTTTTGTTTTTGTAAATGAATGCCCTATTTCATTTTTACAGCAGTGTGGCATTTTGTTAGGTTATGTTAAATACCGACAGAACATATGTCAAATTGACTTGTGAACGAGATAAATGTGTAATTACAGTGCCATTAGTTCCTAACTAAACATTTTCATTAAGGATGTAGACAAGTGACATTTCTCAACACTGTATACTTACAAATTTGGACAGCGAGCGTTTTTTCTACTTTGTCGCGCATGAGCGGCAAAGTGACATTTTGCGTTGACAAAAGAGAGCGCAAATGGCTACTTTCTATAGTGACTGTAGAAAAATGTATTTTTATCACGCAAATATTAATAAAAGAAATAATAAATAATTATATGCAATGCACGGAATACCGGTGGAACCAAAAGACCATACCTGCTCACCCGTACTTCAGTGAATACGGGTCGGAGTGGATAATCCATAAAACCCGTAAGACCCATAAGAACCGAAAGAACCGCAGACCCGTATTACCCGTAAGAACCATATCACCCGTAAGACGTATTATTACATTGCTAATCATCTGTTTAAATAATCATACCGTTGAGAAACAAATTTTATTTAATTTAGTTGATTTATTTGATTAATCGTTTCACATAATACAATTCGTTTTAAAAAATAAGTTAGTACATACATACATACATACATACATACATAAAATCACGCGTTTCCCACTTAGTGGGTTAGCAAAAACCCGAAAACAATAAGAAAAGGGATGAAAGTAAGAGTTCCACTGAATCACTTAACTCTTAAAAACATTCTTCTTTCGCCTTGTCCAAAATCATCATAACATTCATACAAAGAACATATTAATGTGACCGATTTTCGGTAGCGAATAACCGCATCCGGACCACAATAATAGTTACGCAACAATCATCCTTCGCCACACATTCCTATCCATGCACACTTCTTTCACCTCAGCCACATTCATAAACGTATTCATACATAATAACATATTAAAGTGACCGATTTTCGGTAGCGAATAACCGCATCCGGACCACAATAATAGCTACACAAAAATCATCTTTCGCTACACATTCCTGTACGAACATACTTCGTTCTTCTCGTCCACATAAAAGTTAGTAATTTGTACAATAATGGGACAACCTAAAGAAATCTCAATTTATAAGACAGACACCATTATAAATAAATTAAATGTGTGTATTTACATAAATGCAATAATGAGATACGTATGTATGTTCTCGGTGCGGCGAAGTATACCCTTACAGAAGCTTCACATACATATAACGTCAGGTCTTAAGGGAAATACGGTTCTTACGGGTTATACGGTTCTTACGGGTAATACGGGTCTGTGGTTCTTACGGGTAATACGGGTCTGCGTTTCTTATGGGTCTTACGGGTCTTATGGGTGAAGAATCGACTCCGATCCGTATTCCATTTGGTCCGGGTGGGTAGGTATTTCCCATTTAACTAATTACGTAGTTCGTAGTTCTAACCCTAATAATAAATGATCTTGTTCTCCAAAATTTTTAAGTGTTTTACGAAGTTGTCTTTTTTATATTAAATGTACAAGGGTCTACTTGAAATCAGAATGATTTTTGTTTCATATTATCGCACCCCGGCGAGAAAAGTGACACAAGTCAAAATTTAGAAATTCTAAGTTCATCAGATAAAATTGGTCAAAAATATGCTTACTATATCAGGAATAGTGACATAAATCAAAAGTTTATATTTTTCGAGAGATGACGCTAATGTCGTTGCGTTTCGAGCTAATGTAAATAACTTTACATTCGAGAACTGTCTTCTTTAATTTAAGTTTTACGCAAAACAACTTTTTTGACTTGTGTCACTTTTCTCGCCAGGGTTCGTTATATGTAATTTTTAATTCTGAACATGTTTTTTTTATTTATAACTTTGCTCTAAAATTAATAGGCACTACATCAAAATAAAAAAATTAGCATTTTATTTCTTGTATATCAGATTTCAAGTACACATCCGGTATACTTTAAAATGTCTTTTTGATAATATTAATTCCACTTTTAAGATGTAATTTAATTTAAATTCCGCTTTAATATAAGAAAATTCTAAGTTCCCACGAAATAAACTATTTTAATTGGATGAAGCAGTTTAATAGAAGTCTACTACTGGTAATCTTTATTTAAGCGATCCTGATTACTCAGAAGAAATACAAAATTGCTAGACCATGTATTCTTTCAATCAATACGCAGGTTTTATTTTCAGAACAGAAGAATTCATCTGTATAATGTCTGTAAAAATTAAATGCCTTGCTACGATCTTCTTTATATCCCACGAAAGGAAAAAGGAAGTCAATGCTAAATCCTTTTTTAAACAATTTTAAAAACAGAAGTTTAACCTTATGTGAAATGAAATACCCTAGAAGTTATATATTTTCGTCTCTAATTTAAAAGAGATTGTACAGGATATTTTTATATAAGAATATCATTTTGTTTTCCCGTAATTTTTCTCTGTAACATTTGCTGTAAATTCTGATTTGACTGTCATTTAGTTGAGAATTCATTATGTTAAGTTTTTTTTTTTCCGTGGCCGCGTGCCTGAGTGTCTGGTCGCGAACCTGGGGGAACCGGGTTCGATCCCGACAGAGGCCAAATATTTCCAATTTTAAATGGCACAAAAGTGACCCCTGTGGTGCACTCTCCACACCAGGTATGAGTGCCCGTGAGGTGACGCCTGGTAAGCGCCCACATGGTAAAATATATCGTCAGCATTACCGATGTCTACATGTGTTGTAGATAATGGCATACCCAGAAATGGGTAATATGCCGTGATGATATATTTATTTATTTTATTTAAGTTTGACTCTTCAACAACGTGATTTTGTGTTAATAACAAACGAATCGTGAAAGGTGAATATTTAATGAAAATATCGTAATTCTTTTGTTTCGACGAAACAAATACAGTTACTGCAAAAACAACAAATTTTGCTGTGTAGATATAGTGTCAAATTACAGCTGACAGCAAACGTTGTTGAGAAAAATAGCGACAATCAAAATAGTGGCTTTATATAGGCTGAGGACTTTTAACATCATACTTTCGAAATTTCCTTCTTCCTTAATTATTTTAGGTGAAATCTGAATCAACAGGCAGAAAGAAAGTATGAAAATGGTGAAAATCACCCCAAAAAGTATCGTGAGCCATGGAATTGAAACCAAAAATTAACAAATGTTAACGATTTATCTGCCAAGATTCTTTAGTTAATTTATATTATTTATGCACACTCGCACGCACACATATACACACACGCACAAACACATACATACACAAACACATACATACACACACACAAACAAAATGACAGCTGAACTTGGAATGAAATAAACAAACAGAATAATTAAGTCGAATCGAAAGTAGAAATAGTCTGAAAAGTCGAAATAATTTGAAAGTCAAAATAGTCTAAATGTCGAAATAATTTAATGATCAAAATAGTCTAAACTGTCGAAATCATAAATATAAGTCGAAAAGGTCTAATAAGTCGAAACAGTCTATAAAGCCGTAATAATATAAAAGTCGAAGTCGAAATAATCTGTATTCGACTAATCGATATTGTATTTTTTAAAAGTCGAATAGAAGTCAATATATCGATTTTTTTACCAGCCCTATTTTGGAGTTTCAGCAATAACCTTGTATAAAAAACACTCTGTATATAAAATTAATAATCTCTGTGTATTTGTTAGGTACTTCGTGGAAGGCCAATTGATAATTTTCAAATTTTTCGTCACAGTCTCTAATTGGTTAAGTACTGAAAAGTGGTGGGGGTAAAAACGATGGACACTTTTTTTACAGGGTTTAGAGAACTATTTTGACTTCATATTAAAGTACTCTTCATTTTAAAGATAAAGTATTAAGTTTCTAAATTTGGAATTTTAATTCTTTCGGAATACCTTATCCGGATGTTAGCTAATGGTTATATTATTAATGTACGAATTAAAAAATAAAACTGTTTTCTTTATTTATCGTAGCTATTTTGGCTTCAATATATTGTGGTTGTTTGTGTTAGCCACATCAAATTATTTTATTTTAATCCATAATATTTTGATTCGTAATCGTTAACCTTACTGCCCACATTTTCAGTAAAATTCACCAAAATATATTTTTATGTTGAAAAAAAAAAAAATTCAGCAACCCAACAACGCTATATTGTTGTTGCAAGATTAATATATAGTCCATTTGAGCATGAAAGAAACATGGAAAATTACATCTCATATCATAATTTTTTTTTATAAAACGAATAATAAATTATGGATTTTCTTTGTAGGGCTTGAAATTTTGGTGGGTAAGCCGAGCTTCGAACTTCTAATAAAAGTAAAAGCTTTTTCTCGACGAAAAATTAGCGCGTACCAGGAAATATTAAAGGGGATCACTAAAAATTTCTTCACGCGAGATGACTTTCTATTTCAAATATGATTGTTTAACATCTAAATTTGGTAATTTGTAAATTTCTCCTATAGGTGACATTTAGAAATTCAATTGTTATATAATTTTTTTTTTTGTTTTAAATGCCAGTTTTATTGAGGTTAAAACATCTTACATATTAATAATTTCGCGATGATTTGAATATTTTTTGTTAGATAGTGGGGTCATTTAAAATTTGCTAATAACCTTTCGCGCTTTTACGGACTAAATTTGTGACGACACAGTTACATACTCACACAAAGGCAATTCTCTCACACACCTATACACATTTACGCTTCAGAACGGGAAACAGTAAACTAACCTAAAATTGTGACAGCTGACAGCAAAATATACAAGAGAGAAGATCATTATTACTTTCTATTTCTTTAAAAGTACTAGTGCAGTATAAGATATGTAAATAAATAATTTATAACTGATATAAATATTACACATCAAAAGTCAAACGCCTTGGTTATCAGGCACCTTAATCTATAATAACATACCCGCTATCACGGGGCGGGGGGGATATGTTCCCCATATCACCACCCCAAAGGCAAATACGCCACTGATACTACGATATATTTAAATTTTGTAATCTACACAATAACCCAATTCAACATAGTATTAATTCACTACAATGTAACGCAATCCTAACCTCACAGTTTTTTTTTTTTTTAGCTTAACATCTAAAATGAGTCTTTAGTAATATCCTGCTTCCCTATTTTTTATATAAAAATCTTTCAAATAAAAGTTGTAGAGCTTAAAATTCTGCATCTGAATCTTTGAGCAAAAGTATGCTTTGTAACGGCAGAAATTGGATAGGAAAATGACGAAAATCACCTCCAAAATAGCGATAGCCATGGAATTAAAACAAATGTTCAACTATTTATCTGTCATTTTTATTAGTTATTATATATCATTTCGGCTCGAATGCACAATTATCTATTAATTTAATACATAATTATTCACTTGAACATAAATCACAAAAGCTCACTTCGCGTAAATATAAGAAATTTTTGAACTTATACATTCAACAAATAGTGCTCTGTTTATTCGGCAATGAAATATAACAAAAAATAGGGGTCGACAAATTTCCAATCGCACAAAAGTTACTCCTGTGGTGCTCTCTCCGTGATAGCTTTGAAAACCCGTTAGATAACATCTGGTACATTCTCTAAACAGCACATAACGATCATACCGGATGTTAAAAAAGCTGTTTCAAAAATTTAGTGCCATAAACTACAGATCAAAGTGTGTAAAAAGTGTTTAGGTAATCAACATGGTACGCAAATTAACTATTTCAGAAATGTCAATTTTTGCAAGCGTACTTCCTTAGAGTGAAGGAGTAAATAATAATAATAATAATAATAATAATAATAATAATAATAATAATAATAATAATAATAATAATAATAATAATAATAATAATAATAATAATAATAATAATAATAACAATAATAATAATATCTTATTTAAAAAAATTATTCACAATTTACAGATTTGTTATGGCCGACTCGCCACATTATATTTGGGCTTCGATTTTTCATAATTTTTGTACCCTTTTCTCCAAAAGTAGTATAATAATAATAATAATAATAATAATAATAATAATAATAATAAATATTTTCATAAAAGAAAATATTTTATATCTCTGAAATGGTGAAATTGCAGACCTGTGTAGATCCAGCATTTTTTATTTATTAAGGTCTGTATTTTACACTCCCTCCTCTCATTTTTGGAACGGTTTTTTTAACATCCTGTATATGGAATCTCGTGGTCGTGCCCCTTAGTATCTGGACGTGAATCTGGGGACCCGGGTTCGTTCCCGACCAACACCAAAAATTATTTCGACTTGAGGTGACACCTTGTTACGCCCACATGGTACGAATATGTATGTCATCATCATTACCAATATCTGCGTATAAAGCAGATTGGTACACCCATCAATGGGTAATATGCAGTGATGATATAATTATTATTTAATTAAAATGAATGACGATTTATGATTATAACAAACTGAATTGGAGTACAACGTAACTCGCATAAAAATGTGCACTCTCTTCAGCAGCAGTGAATGACCCTGAAATAATGTCTAGTAAAAAATATTTAATTCACAATCAGTTTAGCTTGGTATAAAAAAAATTAACACAGTAGCTTTAAAATGAATCCCCAAAAAATAGAGTGCGTGTTCTAAAATTTATTTCGTAACACTTTTTTGTATGTGGAAGTAAGTTGTTTTCTTTAAATTACAATTACTTTAAAGTATGCTATAACAGTTCTTATTTATGAACTAACAAAAAGATTAACAAAGAAATTGTGGTAATGACCTATTGAACTATATTTCACATTCAAAATCTCATCCCGTTAATAAAAAAACCGTTACGTTCTGAATAAAAAATAGCAAAAAACAGACTATTATTACTTGAATGATTCATCAAAACATCGTGGAAGAAACAACGGTATGAAAGATAGTTCGTTTACATGAAGATTTAGATTGGAAACGAAGCGGCAAGCATTTCTCGACTAAAACAAAGCTATATAAATTATATATAGCAACTTTCATCTATTGACGTTTATTTGCATGCTTTAAATACACTGTTTACGTATTTATGATTAAAAGTAAGAAAGTATACACATAGTATACTCTGATTGTTTGTTCTGATGGGTCACGGTCTGTATATTTCTTACTTTCGGGCATAATCAAATGTCCTAAAATTAAATAATTAATTTAGGGGTTTTTGGAACAGTAGGGGTACCTATATTGATTTTTTTTTTAAATGTGTCATTTATTATGTGGTTCTTTTCTGTACCATATCGCGGGTAACGTGGAAATACATCCTTTGTCTACCATTTTCAATGAAAATAAGTTCCCCAAGGTTCGCGACCAGACACTCAGGCACGTGGCCACGGAACCCCATATAAATTTATAAGTTCCCTAATTTTTAAATTACACATGTGAATATAAATCGTGCATGAAAATGTGTAATTTTAAAAATTTGGAATGTAATAAGTTTTATGAAAAATTGATTACACTAATTAACAAAGTTCATGGTCCTAGAACTCATTTCACGTCAAATTTACTCATGGGAACCATATAATTTTATTTTGATTTCATACGAAACTAAACGTTTGATATTTCAACTATCGAGATAATCATCATCAAGATACGGCCTAGTTGATATCTTTGTATATTATATAGGTAGTTACTGACCATGAAACATTGTTAAGTATTAATTATATTGCTTCTCTCCGCTTCATTTACTACAGTATAAATGCTAGGCCGTGCGCTGTTATTATTTGATATGCCTTCTGCATTAGTTATAGATAACGAATGTAATGCATTGTTACTTCGTGCCCAAGAATTATTTTAGATTTATCCGCTCGTCAAGGCTAGAATGTATCCGGATCTTTCGACAGACATCTTTTTGAAAAGACGATATTTTATAATTGGAATAATACTACTTTTTTCATGTTTGAACCAGAACCGCACACTTCTCTCAAAATACAAATTAACCTTAACCTGAACCGAACCCAGTGTTTGGCGGGTTCGATGCCCTGTATAATATACGACAAAATCTATTGAATATAATAAAGTGATTATTTCTTATTTCATTTATCAACATTGAAACGAAATTGAATGTTTAACTTAGAAATTAATTTCAATAAGAAAATTGATTTTTGTTTTAAGATGAACTATTATGACGAGACGAGGAGCTCGTATGAAAAAACCTAGGAGAAAACAAACTTTCAATTTATATCAGTAATGAGTTTAAGATATAAAAATTTACAAATCAATGCTGATTAAATTTTTTTTAAAATTGCTACTATTAGAACGGAATACACATGTATGTACCTATGTACATAAAATTTATTGACACAAGTAAAATAGCGTGACCACTTGCATTATTTTAAATTAATTAATTTAATTATTTATGTAAGTAATTTGATTTGCTATAGCAAATAGGATGTGTATGACACTTTATGTAACAATGTATGATAAATGGATGTATAATTAACCATTCTTTTTGACATAGTTTTTCAGTGTAATTTCCTCCTAATTTAATAATTGCCTTTAACTCCATTCTCTGATAGTAGTTTACATTTCCCAATGTTTTCTTGATTAATTTTATAGGTATTTCACTACAAGAATTATCACTTACTTTGGATTTTGACACACTGTGCCTTAATGAACTTAACGATATACATATGTCGTTAAACACAGAAATACAGTGATTAATTAATCTCACTTATCGAATGTGAATTTACAGTGTTTCATTGGCGTACAACAGAAATAATAGAAGGTAGGAAGACCTCCTAGTTCGTATGACATTCGAATTTAATGATTTATGTTCTTCACAATATTTACACAAGTGTTAATGACTTAAATTGATAAAGGTCATGTTGAATATGATTTTAATTAATTCATTAGTGTACAGGAAATACATTTTTTATTTGTTTATAAACATATTTATCTAAATTAATGATTAATGAATGACAGAAGTGGAGCATTTAAATTCAAAAGAATATAACGACCGGTTTCATAATAAATATTAAGTCACTTCACTGTACTTTAAAAGTTTGATCTAACAGTGAAAAAAAGCGTTTCATGATTTCACTTTAAGTTAAAGTTGTCAGTTTAATTATCTTTTAAAAAGGTATGTAAACCGACGACTTTAACTTAAAGTAAAATTATGAAACACTTTTTTCACTTTTAGATCAAACTTTAAAAGTAGGTAAAGTAACTTTATATTTATTATGAAACCGGTCGTAAGATACATTTTTATGTTTTAAAGTTAAAGAAAAATATACATCATCACGGTTTTTTACCCATTTCGGGGTGTGCCAATTAGCCTTTATTCTAAAATTTTTGTAATGGCGATGTATTTTTACCCACGGTAAAGGGAACTCTTCACATCCGATTTTAGTGTCAAGTGATCCATTTTTACCTGCATGTCTTTGTGACTTCTAGAAAGTTGGTATGCTTTATCTACAGCTGGAATTCATAAATTAAAAAAACTCGGTACGAAAACAAAATATAACACGGCTAGTCGCGCGGTAGTAGTTAACTGATAATGACAGAGAGGTCGAAACGATCGTCGTTAAATAAATAAAGTTTGTGAAACAACCAAGTGTTTAATTTATATTATATTTTTCTTTTTACAAATATTAAATGTGCTGCTATAAGTTATAGCCTATGAACCCCCCCCCCCCCCCCCTACTGTGCGCAAAAAAAGAATAGAAATTTTGTCTAATTATATTTAGATATTATTTTATTTAGTATAATTTACAAATATTACTTTAGCATTTTAATTAATCCGAAATAGATAATAAATATTTTAAAAAGAAAAATCGGTAATTTAAATATGCAAATGGTTACTTTAATTACTTATTTTATTTAATTTTACTGTATTTTAGCTTCATTATTTTTCTACAATTTTCGGTAATTTATCTAATAAATTAGGTAATGAAATAGAAAATTTAAGTACGTATTTAGTTAATTTCTTTATTTATATTTAATTCAATAGTTATTACGATATAAATGTGATGATTTCATCTAATTTTGTACTTAATTTTAATTTATTATTACAAATTTAGAAAATTTAACTAAATTAACTTGGATATTTTAATAAAACATATTAGTGGGCTGAAAAATAAGGAATTTATTTAGTTAATTTAACTTCAATTTAGATGTTTTTTTTTTCTGTGTGAATCACTTGACACTAAAATCAGCTGTTGGTTCAGTTAGGAACGCAACCGAAGTTACTCAGGATAGAGTACCCAGAAAATGGGAAATAATTTTCAAATTCGACGTCGATTGGATTCAAACCCAGAATTTCAGAAATGCAATGGTCAAGCAACCCTAAAGTTATTCAACAAAAAGTTTTTGTATGAAATAATAACCAGCAGCGAGAAAATCGTTGTGAAGCTATATTTATAGACAGCTTTTCCCGGGGTCATTCAACACCTTCTATGTCAGGGACACAAAGATTCCGAAATCTTAGAAGCCAATGATCTTAAACAACTGGATGCCTTCTTCGTGGCATCATCTGGACTACCATACATCAACACGGTGCATGTTGTGTCGGGCTCAAGGTTAACTACTTTCTCCACGTACGCACTCGATGGCGTTTTCTGGCGTTCTTCATTCTTTACACTCCAACAGAAGTGTCATCGTTTGTTCATATGTTGTGTTCGACAACAGAACGAAAGTTATATTTTAGATTTAAGGTTTATTTTTCTAGTAGGTCCGGTTGACCACTTTTTTTCTAGTTCGTTAACTCGGGAGATGACTTTGTTTTTATTTGATAACACTTAATTGCTTAAAAGTAAATAATAAAATACACACTTGGCCGAAAGTATTAGGCATCCTTTGAATAATGCATTGTCTAGATAGGTTATGCTCTCCTGAATTTAAATTTGAAGTGCATCTCATTTAACTTTTCTTTTCCTCATTAAGAAATATATGAACGTATAGTTAGCTTTTTGGGACTGGCATTCAAAGTAACCAAATCTCAATCCAAATGAGCAAATAATATGGTATATGTGTTAGGGGTGTCACATTTCCAAACGTCAGTCACGTAGGTATTAAAACGGCAATACTGTAAATGGAAATTAAAGAAGAAGAATAGTGTCTCTGAACTGAACTTGAAAAGTTTCGTGGTATTTCTTATACCATCAATTATATTGAAGAAAAAGGGTTGAAGGACCAATCGTTGAATGGTTTAAAGATGATAAAAGAAGGCATACAGGGTGAAAATTTTAAAACGGGTCATAGGGCTATAACATAGAAAAACAGTTTTTTAGACGCCAAAAGTTTCTATATTAATTTATTGAAAAAAGAATTAGTGCATATTATAAAGAAAAAAATTACGAATTTTTTGATACCAAACATATTACATTTCTTTTTCATATAAAGCCAGAAAATAAATTTAAAAATTTGCACAATTAAGGAAAAATATCATTAGCCGTGAAACTGATAGAAACAAAACAAAACAATTGCTGACTTAAGACATAATTTTTAAATTATTATTATTTTCGTTTTATTTAGAAGAAATCGTGGATAATATGTCTCATGAAGAAAAATTACAAATTATTAAATGATTTTAATTGTTCCCTTGTGGTTTGCAGTTTTTCTCGTTTCTTATAACTTATTTTTTATTACATGTAGATCATCTTTAATTTGTAAATACCTATTACAATAAATAAAAAATGTTTCTTAAATAAATATCCCAATGTTTTCCTTATTTTGTATTAATTCATAAATTAATAAGTTTAATCTTTAATTGTCTCCTATCAGGTTAGTAAAAAAATGGCAATGTTTTGTTACTGTCAGTTTCATGGCTAATGATATTTTTTCTTAATTGTACAAATTTTTAAATTTATTTTCTGGCTTTTTTTTTTTTTTTTTTTTTTTTTTTTTTTTTTTTTTTTTTTTTAAACCTCCCAACAGGATTAAATCCCAATTACAGGGTAGGTTTACATACACAAACATCCATGCCTTAGTGGGATTCGAACCCAGAACCCCGAGCGCACTCATGACTAAGAGGCATTGCTCTAACTATTGAGAACCGGCTTTACGTGAAACAGAAATGTAATGTGTTTGGCATTAAAAAATTCGTATTTTTTTTCTTTATAATAGGATACAATTATTTTTTTAATAAATTAATATAGAAACTTTACACCCTGTATATGGTCCACGTGTATTTTAAAATTATTTATTACGGACGTTTCGGGCTTAGGGCAAGCCCATCTTCAGCTATCGTTGAAATATACAGTATTACTTAAAATTTATAACAAAATTTCATTAAAGTTGTATTAGTCAAAATGATCTATATGAACTAAGTCAATAACAATTTGAAATACAGCATTTCAATCATCTACCGAATCAATTCGGAGTTGGTGAAATACGTATTTCAAATTTCAAATACTACTGTATATTTCAACGATAGCTGAAGATGGACTTACCTTAAGCCCGAAACGTCCGTAATAAATAATTTTAAAATACACTTGGACGATTTATGCCTTCCTTTATCATCTTTAAACGATCAATTATAGTTTTAATTTCATTTTTAATTAATATATGGGTCCATGTGGCTGTGTGTGTTAGTTGACTGATTATGATTCAGACGACCCGGGTTCGACTCCAACCGACTTCAAACTTGAAACTTCGAAATTATGTCTTAAGTTTCAAATAGCATAAAGCCGGATTTATAGTTTACATAACATAACAAAACATAGCATAACATAACGTAACGTAACATAAGATTTTTTTTAGATTTTATAGTACGAGACATAAGCATAAGACATAGCACGAGAAAAAGAATTGTTCTGAAAAATGTTCATAATGTAGTATTATTACTATATTCATTACTGTTTTCACATTTCATTTTGTCATTCTTTGTACACGTTAAATTTTAGAACTTTTCGCAAAAACGTGATTTGTTTAGATAAAAATGGCTGATGACGATGCTATGATAGTAGCTGTTGCAGTATCTTGTACATTATTATTATTAACTCTGCACAATAATTTAACTATTTATTTAACGTAAATATCTCGTCAGAAACAAAAACTAACCTCACAATTTGTTTGTAAACAACAAGCAGATGCGAGCACTCCAACGCTCCAAGATATCGCTGCTCTTCCAATAGAGCCGAATTGAGCCGAATATTCCCGAACACCATAACATAACATAACGAAATAAAATATGGTCATTTCTTATGTTATGCTATGTTATGTTATGCTATGTTACAAAACTATAAAATGCCATACGGACTTATGTGTTTTCATATTTTCACTATGTTATGCTATGCTATGTTATGTTATGTAAACTATAAATCCGGCTTAAAATTGACTCCTGTGCTCTCTCCATAACAGCTTTGAAAGCTCGTAAAGTGCTGTCTCTGGTGAACATCCTTAATAGTAGAGATATATCGTCATTAAATCTGCGAAGAGAAGCAGATTGGCGTACTCATCCCAAGGAGCACAAATCAGTTTGTTATTAGTTCTGTTTACTTCAAAAAAACTTTTCTTAAAACTGTTTAACTTGCATTATACCTGTTGTGCAACGATAATTTATTTATTCTGACGTTTATGCGACGTTTATGTCAGGCGGGTGGGGCATCTCTTCAACTAATTTACGTGAAACTGAATTATTGAACCGTTTTAATAACTTATTATCTGACCAAATATCTTGGTGTTTTATTTGACGAAAAGCTCAACTTCACTAATCATATCTTTCATACTGTGAAATCTGCCTACAAAAATTTAGGCTTCATTTTTAGAAATACACAGTACTTCGTTCATATCTCAACTCTAAAGAAATTATATTTCTCGTTCGTAAGAACAAAACTTGAATATTGTCAGTTGGTTTGGAGTCCTATCTATAATAAATACAACTATTTAATTGAATCTATTCAACGAAAATTTGTTAAATTATGCTTCTTCAAACTTTTTAGACATTATCCCAGTTTTGATACAGACTACAAAGACTTGTTATGTGAATTTAATATTGTGTCTCTCGATACTCGCAGAAAAATTCAGTCTACATTGTTCCTTTACAAAATTTTGCATAGTGTTATGATCCCATAATTCTTGAAAAAATTCCTTTCCTAGTTCCTGGGTATAATTCCCGGTTTAAATCTACCTTTTATTGCAATACTCCTCGAACGAACTATGAAATAAAGTCGCCTATTCGTATGCTTTGTTTCAATTTCAATAACTTACCAGATTATTTTGACATCTTTCTCGGCTCGATTGAAAAATTTAGAAGTGCTTTATACAATTATTATGTTCATTAACATATGCTACTATTTGTTACTGTCTAAAACATAACTTTACGTATTATTAAGTTTGGATTATTTTGTTTTGTGTTATTCCATTTACATGTTTATTACTTGTGTCTATATATAAGTTTATGTATAATCAACCTGTAATTGGGGTCTTGAACCCTGTTGGTCAGATTAATAGTAAATAAAATAAATAAATAATGAGTAACACACATCATAAGGTCGCATTGTAGTTTAAAAGACTAGAATAAAGTTGTACAAAATAACTTAAAAGTGTTATAATTCCGCTAACTGTAAGTTACAGTAACCACATTATTAGTTATAATGTCTTAATAAAAACTCTGTGTTCTTTGGGATACTCAGTAATTGGTCATAATAATATATAAAAATCTTAATAATTTTCTCTGGATTATTTTTGTTTCGAGTTTCTTTCGTTTTTCTGTATTTTTCTACCAAGATGTTCAACGAAATTTAAGGGGGGACTTTGAGAAATTTATTGCAAAATTCTAACATTATTTTCACAATGAAATTTCCTTCCGAGTCCGTAAGTAAAACTAGTTACGAAAACAGGTAAAATTTTTCATTGAGAAGTTAAGTAAGGCCAACGACATTAACCTAGAAAGCAACTATTTTAGTTACACAACCAAAAATCAATCCCTAATCTGCTCCATCCATTTCTTTTCTTCTGTTCAGTGTCTCTGATGTTATTTAGAAAACCTTTCAATACATTTACATTTTTGATTCTATTTCCGTGTAAAACAAACAGGTCTTGAAATAGCTGCTAGTTGTGTGCAGCCGGCTTTACCGAGGCGAGAATTTGAGTGCAACGGAGCGTTACATGACATAGATGATCTTGATAGGACACACTGTACACTCTGGAGGCCTCTAGGCGCTCCGAGCATTCAGCCGATTGCTGTCATTAATAAATGCATCATGAATAGATACTCATAAGAGAATAGGATATTACAGTATAGATGGATGGGGCAAGGAACTTCCAGTAGCGGAGGATATTTATTTTAAACGGGTCATGACAAAATAAAAAAAGATTTTTTTCACTACAAGCCTAGGAACCCACTATTATTTACTTTTATTTGACATGAGAAATTGTTTTTCACTACCGCTTGCTTGTAACCATGGTAACCTAGGTCAATAATAATTTATTATTAACCTAGGTCTATAATGCAAACTGTCACTTTTCAATCAAACTCAAGCTTCTAAATCCAAATATGATTTAACTCATTAAACCCAAGAAAGGTGTTAAGTATATAATTTAAATTTGCCGCTTAATTTTAAATTCACCTACGCTACCACCTCTAGAGATGCATTCGGGCCGGGCCGGGCCGGGTTTTGAGGTTTGGATCGACTCGGCCCGAAAATAAAAATTACCGGCCCGACTCGAAGATCGACTCGACAAAAAAATTAGCTAGCCCGGCTCGAAAATTGACTCGAAACCGGGCCGGGCTTCAGCTCGAAATTGGGTGCATCCGGCATTCCTAATGTTTATTTTTATGTTAAGGCGAAATGTTTAACTTTTTTCGTGTCAAACTTATAAAAAACATCTACATTCTTATAACTTTCAACATTAGTTAACATAAGTAGTTAAGAATGAGATCCTTCTAGTGTAAGTTTGTTATAATAATTACAGACTTACGAGTATTTAACACTTTGTTTACCAAAGAATTTAAACAACTTTTTCACAAATCTTATATAAAAAAATATAATTTAAGGGTTTTTTTATCTAACTTTGTTTCTGCTCAAAAATAGGACAAGAAGTCATTATAGTAGGAACAAAAATCACTTTTATTTAAGTATACAAGTAATAACAATAATAATAGCAACATCACAATATAATTATTATGCTTTAATGAATAACCTTGATTTCTTGAAGTAAAAAATACATTTTTATTTATTAATATGTGAAGTGTGTTATTAAATCATTTTGATCCTTTTTGACTTCATACATTTTCATTAAAATATTAAGGAAACTGTGCATTTAATTGAACTATAAGATTTTTCGGGCCGGCCCGAAAAGCTCGAATTTTCGGGCCGGGCCAAAATCAAAAGTCCGACTCGCCTCGATTTTTGAAAATGATTAGCCCGATTCGGCCCGATAAAAAATATCTTCGGCCCGGCTTGATGATCGACTCGAAATCGAGGCGGGCTTCGGGCCGGGCCGGGCCAAAGCTTGAAATCGAGTGCATCTCTAACCACCTCGCCTGACAACTGTGCTGTTTTGGTGAAAATGTGAAACTTGAGGAGTGTAGATGTAGGAATAAATAAATCACTATTTTTTTGTATTTGTAGGTAAATAAAATACATTTCAATAGATTTATTTAAAAATAATAATAAACTAATAAGGCTGCCGACTGTAACAGCACAAAGTGTTTTTATTAAATAATTAAATCAAATACACATCAAGGCCCATAAGTGAGGTTATCAAACCAGCGAAATGAGCGAAACGTCAGATAAAAACAAATGCAGCCTACTTTGTTTTTATGAATATTAACAAATAAGTAAAGTAATTATTCATGTCAAAATGATTGTTATTATCAATAAAAAAAATTCAAATAGGATTTATGTGCTAGTAGTGAAAAAAATAGTATATAAATCACGGTTGAGAAGATCATTATTGACCAGGCGCCTTGTATCCCTCGGGCTGCGCCCTCGGGTTACAATAATGGCGCTGGGTCAATAGTGATTATCTTCTCAACCTTGGCGTATAATATACTATTATTTTACATATTTTTACATATAATAATAATAATATTTATTAATCAATGTCAATGTCATAACGTTACTAAATTGCATTTCATTTGATGTATACTTATGTATTTATTTCTTATTATGTATGTATATTTGTTTTATTATTACGATGTAATTGGGATTTGTACCTGTTGTGTAAATAAATTATTATTATTATTATTATTATTATTAAATAAATATTAAATCAGAAAATAGTAAAAATACATTTAAAAAATTATTAAAAATATTTTTGAACACTCTGGCTTTTGTACTTTTTCATTATTTTGCATTTTTGACGTATTTTATACATGTTAGGTACACTTGTCGATAGAATAAAAATACTGTTATTATTATTTGTTAAAGCATCTATTTGGTAAAAATTATTGATTCTTTTTGTGTTCCAATTTGAAATTTTTCTCGTTGCAATATTCCGTAATGATATTAACTCTAACGATCCCTTGTAATCGTATTTGGGTGAACATTGGCAAACGCAAAACGTGCAACTGTCCTAATTTTATTTTGATGTTCGGTAATGAATTATTGATTTTGTTGTCAATAGTAGTGGATGTTGATTTTGGTGTTTTATTCAGTTTTTAACAGTTTCATTCACCTGCCTGATAGGGATCAATACGGGCTGATGCAATGAATAGAATAGCCACTGGTTGGCTAGCTAACAATCGGACATAAAAAGAATTTCACACTCAGGCACACGAAACTCTACTTCCTACGGAGGTGGAATAAACAATTACTTGCCACAGAAGACATACGTGTATATATACACGTAGGTATTAACAAATAAGTTACTAATTTTTAGAATATTCAAGTTTTTAATTCCATTGACCTCGCCTTAACATCTACGTCACACATCTACTCTATTCCAGATTCTTACTAGTTGCAAGTCTTCTACCATTTTCTTCTTTTTTCTGCCAATTTCGTTTGTGACAATGAAAATAAATTTTAAAACATGTCAACTATACTAAATATAATGTATAATAGGTTTTTAACAGAA
Organism: Ophonus ardosiacus; assembly: GCA_943142095.1. NCBI lineage: Eukaryota > Metazoa > Arthropoda > Insecta > Coleoptera > Carabidae > Ophonus > Ophonus ardosiacus. The sequence continues at coordinate 40,297,201 of OW964833.1, read as the reverse complement.
CACCGATCCTAAACATACTTCGAAAATAGTAAAATAAATATTACGCCAACAAGAATTCTTGTCTGACCACCCCAACCTCCAGATTTAAATCCAATAGAACATTCATGGCAGAAGTTAAAAATACGCATCGGAAAAGAAAAACAAGCCTCAATTATGGAACCATTTAGAAAGTGAATGACACAAGACAGTATTACAAATTTAATTAAAGCAATACCTCGACGGTATGCAGCAATGATTGTATCAAAAGGAATAATGATAAACTATTAAATATGGAGTACGAAATCACAAATCAAAAAATCTGTTGTGGCCAGCACAAGACCTCTCGCCATTTCCATATTAGGCTATATATGTATTGTATTGCACTTCGCTTTCGAACCGTCGTTTTATAACAAAATATTACAGAACTATACCCAAATATTGTTTCTTATTGTATTTAACATGTCTTCTGCACACATATAATTCTAATTATATCTATTTTATATCATTTTCATGTCAGAGATTGTTCCAATTCATTAACCAGATTGGCGGTATTTCTGATGGATATATGCATTTTACCACAATTTTACCTATAATTTCAAATATTTAATTAATAAAACAATAAGAAAAATTAAATATACTTGTGTCATGTTATAAACATTGGAATTTGTCAACTGGTTTCCTTAGTGCCTTGGCATCTGCGATTAGTTTACTCTATAAATGATAGTGTCTTTATCTCTAAATCTATACGATATAATAAAATTTTTAAGTGTATTAGATGGAGAATTTTATGTTCTTCAATATTTAATAAAAAAAACTCCCAAAAAATTATATTTAGAAGAATTTTTCTAAGAAACTACTACTTCCGGTTGTTCAATTGTTACCAGAACCTTTTCAGCTCTTCCCAGGAATGTCAGATTGAGGAAACTGCAGTTAAATATTTTTTAAGTCTTATAGTTTTTGAGGAATTGTGTCTACAACATCCAGACATACATACATACATACATACACACACACACATCCACACACACACACACACACACACACACACACACACACACACACACACACACACACACACACACACACAGACATCATTTTAAAAATGTTATAATCGGATTCTAGGGACCTTAAATCGTGCTTATTCAATAAAATCTGGATATGCGAATTTTTGCATGCATCCAATACCTCTCTTAGCGAGAGGTAAAAATATTGAGCCGATTTTTAGTAGTTTTGAAATATATATAAATTTGGTGCAATATTTTTGTACAGCATGATAATTATTTTGTTACTACATAATTTTATTTACATAGTTTACATTTTATGTACAAATGCATAATGGTTATTAATAAAACTATTTGATTTTTGTATCACCTGTGATATTGTTTAAAAATCTGTCTGGTTCAAAACTTTTCCACGCCACTATATCTTGAGTACGTATCATGTATTTAAATAAAATGAATAATAATACATATTTATAAAGAAAAAAAATTATGCAGATATCGCTACGTTTATTACATACAAAATGTCCAATATTACTAAATCTCTTTAATATTACTTAATACCCTACCATTAAAATCAATATTTTTGATGGTATAATAATATATAATCTGTGTTGATACAAGCAGTAGCTCTACACATTATGATTACTGGAATTTCAGAAATTGTTGAGTCGTAATACCTTATGGAAATCAGGATTACGGGTAATCCTTTACTGGAAACTGCCTTCCTTTGCCAAGGACATGTTTCGCAAATTGAGATAATTACAGAAAAGATTAACCTACCAGATTATAATGGGATGCAAAATAATAATCTTAAGATGACAGAGAGTAGATAAAATAAATGTCACAATTTGGCCCTCTACCTATTATTAAATTGCTGGTTGTTATTAGGACGGTAGGGGTTCGATTCCGATCGACGTCGAAATTCAAAATTAATGAAAATTATTTCCTATTTGCAAATAGTACAAAAATAGTACTGCTTTTGTTAATGATGTAAGTTTCTTTCTCGGAACGTTATTTTTTCGTATTTTGTAATGCATGTAAAAAGTTATCTATTTTCGAGTAATCGATACAAACTACAACTAAACATTGTTGTTCCTATAAATTATTGATACCCCATTAAAAAAATTAAGTTTAATTATAATCCCAAATTAAGCTCAATTTAAGATCATGTTCTCAACTTTAAATGCAATACCACATCTCATACCCAAAAACTGGTATGAAATACGACTTCAACGACTTCGCCAATGAATTGCTCGTGCCTAAAAACATATGTATACCAATTTTCAGCTATAATATCCCGAGGACATTGATAATTACGAAATAATTTTATGACAGTTACCGAAAGCGCGTTGCTTGGTAACAGCCCGACGCCGAAGGCGGAGGTGGTGTTACCTAAAAGCAACGTGCTTGAGGAAGTGTGATAAAATTATAAGTATTTATCAATGATCGAGGGATATTCGGTGAGAAAATTTTTTGCAGTTTTAACATTCAATTTGCCTAAAATTTGTATTTGACAGAATTTTTGTATCTAACATAGCCCAGTAGATGTCACTAGTAGCTATGAATGTGAAAGTGGCTATGAATATGTTTAGTGTGAAGTGTGCAATGAGAATGAGACCTCTTTGAGTGAGACCAAAGAGAAGAAGATAAGACATACAAAAGTCCATAAATGTTCTCCACATTTAGTTTTTTATTTAATACAGTATTTTTTGATGTGCTTTCTTCTATAATTTTGTTGATTAAATTATCATTTTCATTGACAGCGTGAAAATGATATTTTTAAATTAAAACAATTAATCTTTAATTATATGTCAAAAACTGTTTGTTACTTACCAACTTAGTGACATAAGTGATAATTGTCTTAGGATAATTATCAGTGTAAGTTTGTTTTGATTGGTTACTTTCGCACACGTGGTCAGCAATAAAGGGATTCAATTGGATAATTTTTTAACCAAAAAATTTTCATGAAAATATCCCCACCTTGATTCCTACGGATACATTATTAATTAAAGATTATCGAAAATGGCCAATAACTCGAGTTTTTCCAAGGGGTACACAGATTTTTTTCGTTTTTGAGCCGTTTTCCGGGATTTTCAAATAATTCTTCATAAACAGAAACTATTGCGCAAATAATTTGAAACTTGGCTTTCTTATGTAATATTTCCCGGAGATTCGAATAGTGATATTGCCAGATTTATATTTCCATCCATTTTTGGGTTATAGGTGTTTTTAGGGTGAATAAAGACCAAACTTTAAGGACAACTATCTGGATAGCGAAAAGAGATATTGAAATGCAGTTTGAAAATATGGAATGTATAGGATGGAACAAATTCGAGGTTCTTATATGAGAAATTTTCTTATTATGCACACTACAGAAAATTGATGTAGGTCTTTATGGGCTAACTTTTTGAGACAATTTTAATAGGCACCACAGGAATTTTCGATCGTCTTTTGTTTTTAGCTACAGGCTAAAACTTGATTTTCGCTTATTTTGAAAATGCTTTATATCTCGCTTATTATAAAAGATACAGAAAAAATGTTTAAATAATTTTTCTGTCTACCTATACGAAAAGTGAAGTTTTACGTATTTATTTTCGGACGAAAAATAACACTTTTCTGAACGTTATCACTTTTCGTCCGCAAACCTTTTTCGTCCGCAAACCTTTTTCGTCCGCAAACCTTTTTCGTACGCTAAGCCTACTACGATTTTATGATTATTGTGTGTACTACCGGAATTGTAAATAATAAATATCAAACGAGCAAACAAAAATATTATTTTAATGATAAATTTAATTTAAATATTTGCGCAATTAGTAATGAAATTAACTTTACAAAAATTATTAATTTTGACATGACTAATTGTTAATCTAAGATGCCGCTGGATAGAGTTGTTTTCGAGGTTATTTTGTTCAGGGAATACTCTTTGTTTATTTTTACCTGTCAAATAGTGTTGATGTGTCTGTGAGTGTGTCTTCCTTCAAACTAAAACAGAGCTAAGAATTAAAATTTTGTGAAAATGGCAGAAGATATATATTATCCTATCATTATTCATACAATAAATAATAAGGTTTTACGAATTTAAAAATCCGTGTATTTATTTCTAGACCTATTACGTAAAGTAAGGTATACAGAAAAATGTAATATGCACCTCGGCAAAAAATGCATATTATAGCCTCGCTTGTTTGCTTTACCTCGGCTTCGCCTCGGAAAGCAAACTCAAGCTCTGCTGTAATATGCAATTTTTTGTCCTAGGTACATAAATAACTATTTATACGGTTTTTTATGTATAATAACATGGCGTAATTAGATTTTTTCAAAACTTAGTATTTCTCGAAATATAACACAAACATAATATTTTTTAAATGGGAATATGTTAAAAACAGGGCATCGAAGCCGAACCTGAGCCGAACCAAACCCGGAACCTAACCGTAACATTTTACCGAACCCAAACCCAGAACCAAACCTCTGATATATTTTTCAATTGAACCCGAGTAGGAACCGAACCGGATATTAAAATTCGGGTTCAGGGTTCAGCTCCGCGTCAGGTTCATTTTCAGTTCCAAACGTAGACGTAATTGTAATACAGCCGATAATCGACGCGTTAGGCATCTGCGTTGGTGCCTATGTTGACTTTTCTTGAAAATTGTGTTCGTTTCTTGTCTTGCGTAAATTGCGGCTTTCATTTTAAATTATTTTTATTTGTCATTCAAAAAAACTTTAATTCAATTTTAATTAAGTCGAACCGAACCTGAACCTTGAACAAAACCGCAAATTTTATTAATGCTTGAACCAGAACCGCACCCGAACCCATTTCTCAAAAAACAAATTAACTTGAGCCTAAATCGAACCCAGTTTTTGGCGCGTTCGATGCTCTGGTTAAAAATATTCTCATCTTTTTTCTTATTAAGTAAAAATTAAATCTGGAAATATATTTCTCTGCCAGTTAAAAAATTTAATTCAATTCAATGTTAAATAATATTAAAAATCTTCTTCTATCATTTCAGTGTCCAAAGAATGTCACGTTCAATGTTAAGCATCGTCATTGAAGTAAATCTGTCTTGCTTCATTGATGTTCTCAGACGCATTTTTATTGCTTTCTTTTTAGATAAAGATCTTTGGATGCTGCAGTTGAATACCGTTAAAAAAATTAAACATTAATTCGACGTTTGATAATACCAGTTGCAGACCATTATTATTAATTATTATATAATATTAGTGTAATATATTATAAGGGCTGGTTAAATTTTCCCCAACCTAAAATAAAACCCACCTCACTTAAAAAAACCTGTAACCTAAGAAACCTAATTAAAAAACTAATAACTGAAAAACAGGTTTTCAGAATCAAAGCCTGTAAATTTTATATGAAGCTTTTTTTACTTAAATTAATTAGGGAAATAACAAATACCGTATTAAAAAATAACATTGTATATTTTATAGATCATAAATCAATTCACCACCCTGTATGTTCGTCTCTGCGACATTACATATAGCATAGTACATATTATATTTTGAGACGTTGTGGCCATATCAGTATGTGCAGTCGCTTTAAAGTAACAATATGCAAACGTATTTTATGATACTGTGGCGCTGTCTGTTGCAAATTGTTGAAAGAATTATGTGACTTGAACAAATGAGTACTTTAAAAATAACATAAAACTTGGTGTCTTTTGTTTTTCTGATGTATTGTTGTACTAAAAATTCCGTGTAAAGAATTTAAAATACATATACAAAAACAGCATTATCGTTTTACATTTATCGGAAAATATTAGGCTGGATTGCATGGAAATGGGTTAACCCAGGGTTACGTATACAAACAGAGAATTACCGGCCTCTTTGACAGCTAACCTCGGGTTAAAAAATAACTCACCGATTTTCACGGGTTAACCCACGAATAGCAAATAGACACAAAATTGACATCACATGCAAGAGAAAGATAGGAGATCATGATTCCAAACAAACCTCCCCTCGTTGTCGTACGTCCCGCTCCATGATTCTATCTGTCATTATGTACGCATCTGTCATTCAGTGTTAACCTAATTCTTTGTAATTTGTTCGTTGTGTTCAATAAAAATGAGTTTAAATTTAAAACCACAAGATGTGCGTGGGGCAACTTTTTTTGTTTGATAATATTGAAGATCATTCGATTATTCAACTAAAACGATGGCTGGAGTGTTGAGGTATGGCTGATGACAGGTCTTTGTTTGGCAGTGGTAACCATAGCAACCTTTAGTTCTATGCTTTGCCGCAAGATGCGCTCTTGCAAATTGCAATTGTGTAAGTGTCTATTTAGACACTGTTGTTTTTAAAGTAGTTAAACAAGTTATTGCGCTAGAGACTAGCAAAACGTAGTATTTAAGGTGTAGTAACCTTTCAGAATGGCTGGAATTTGGATGAATTTTGAATTTCATAGAGCATTGGTAGTTTTAGAAAATCGGTATGAATAAATAAGTAACTGTAAATAATTTTCGGTAACGTTTATTTATGAAATTGGAAAATTTATTTGATAAATTTATATTATTATTTCACAGAAGAAGAAATAGGTTAGAAAATAGATTGGTAAGAGACGAGAGTAATCCTTTCGTAATTTCGGACGTAAAATTAAAAAAATTGTTGCGATTACCGAAACCATTTGTAAAAGATCTAATTGAAGAAGTAACTCCGTTAGTGGAACCTTCAATAAGATCATCAGGCATACTTCTTATTCATATAAAAGTAAGCTGTACATTTTTCTTGGCTCCTTTCTTTGTATTATTAAAAATATTTGTAAGTTCTTCCCATGACAATTTAACCTTATTAGTTTTCAGAGAATGTGTTTTCATTTCAAGCATTATTTTGTGATTTTCTAAATAAGCTATTAATATTTCCAACTTTTCGTTGGTTGTTCTTGAAGGCCTAGGCTTTGTTATATACCATGATGCAAACAGATATAACACTTGTTCACTTGTAAACACTAAGAAATGTCACTTGTCAGATTAGAACACACGCCAGAATAAGAAATACGCATGCGCACCACAATTCGTGTTCCTCATTTCACTGCTATCTTAGTAACTAAGTTTGTTTAGTTACTCTGGTAGTAACGTTCCTAAACATATAATTACAAAATACAAAATATGTATTCAGTTACTAGGATAGTTGCTATCAGAGTAACTTCATAGTAACGTTGCTAACAAGTAACAATGTTAGATACTTTTTACAGAATCGGGCTGATTATGTCTGTGTAAATCCTAATCAACAAATTAACAATTAAAGTAAAATACGAAAGTTTGCGTAAATGCGTTTTCTTACGACGGCATCAGGTATGAAAATTTTCCATTACCCGATAAATACAATAATCATAGTAGAACCATAGTAGAACTGACCCCATAGATAGTAAATCTGGCAATAATTTTTGTTTAACATACTTTCTACAAGAACTAGAGGCTTTTAAAACTGACCAATCACGTCATAGTTCAAAACTTTATAAAAAAGTAAATATCAATGTGTTCTCTGGAAAAAATGTGATACCTGTCACAAGTGACATATAAAATCATTGACGTCTATATGGAAATAACTCTCTGCACCGTCTTACAGCAGCACGACTATTTTGTAATGTCTCGCCATAAACCATATGCCTGTCTGCATACTCTTGGTTGGTGAAGGTAAATGGCATTTTGAGAATATCAAAAAAACAGAATATAAATTGTACGTCTATGAAAGAAAACATTTACCGTCAGATTGACAAACAATATTTTTTCCAGAGAACACATTGATTTTAACTTTTTTATAAAGTTTTGAACTATAACGTGATTGGTCAGTTTTAAAGGCCTCTAGTTCTTGTAGAAAGTATGTTAAACAAAAATTATTGCCAGATTTACTATCTTTCTATCATAACACCTGTATAAGCAAATATTTTTTATTTGTTTGTTCACCTGTCGAATCATTTGTTTTGATTATTATCAGCTGTCAAAGCTTAAGGAAAAAGTATTTGTATATAAATTTAATTATTAAATATTGAGACATAATAACCTAACGCATAAAACTCACGTCCGCAAAATTCACGCTAACGTCATCATTAGAATTTTTTTAGGGCAATTCAGCTATAGTTTCATATTCGTCCAACAATATACAGTTAGATTGTAACGAAATAGGACAAAATCTTTTATATTATAAATTATTCATTTATTAATAGAAATAATAAATCTAAAATCAGTGTGAAGTTTATATTGATTGATTTTCAATTTGTCGTCGTATCCAATCCATCTCCATCTTGCACAGTATAGAAAATGTTGAGTAGAACCTATAGAGAGAATATATACATATATGTATGTATGTGAAGTAGGTACATACATAAACATGTGTCGGTCATCACTTGAATCTGACAGTTGAATTTACGGTGCCCGTAATCCTCACCCGCTCTGCTCGCTAAAATGGGAAAATATCTCACGCACTAAATAAATCTATGCTATGCGCTTATTCGCGTAGTGACACTTTACAAGGATTTACAAAAAATACGCCACGATATGGTATAGACAATAAATTAACAACAACAACAAATAAATATAATAGATAAATGAAGAAATAAATCATCATTTTTCAGGCTGGCCAACAATTTCCAAGATTGCAATTCTCTGACATTTCCATGACTTTTCTCTAACGAATTTTTATTAAACCTAATTTCTTCTAATTGGCCCTGGGTAAAAGGAAAAATCATCCAAATAAATATGAAAAAAAGGTAAAAATTTCATCGTTCAAAGAGCAACAAAACAAAAAAAAAATATACTAACAATTAATAAAATTCAGTAACTTTCAAACAATACTAAATTCATAAAGTACAGTAGTGTACTCTAAGTGAAACAGTGTCTAATAAAGTATTAGAAAAACACTCGTTATACTATCTAATATTCAGATACAGAATCGGGTATCGGATTGCGGTATCGGAAGTATCGGTATTGGTATTGGAATCTGAAATTGAGTATCGGCTCAACCCTTATAAAAATGACAATTACTTCATATCGAATTTGAATTACCAAAATCTGTGTTGAACATATTAACTCATACAACAATGGAAACAAAAACCAAGATGGCCTACAATAAGGGAATCTGGAAAAAGTCAGTGAATTTAGTATTAATAAGAATAAGAAAAACACTCGCCATGTTTCACAAGATTTCAGCATCTGAATCAACCTCTCAGTCATCATCAGATGCTGGCCGTGCCCAGCTAGTAACCACAGACGCGTTTCGCCCTTATTGGGGCTCATCAGTGTGGTGTAACTCCCGTCTCTTTGCAGAGACAATTCGCCAGTAGTAGTTTAACAGATTTTTTTTCGGTCGTTTCGGTTAAACGGTATTTCGGTTAAAAGTGTTTCTACTGTAGTATTAGTTTTGACTTGTAAATAAAGTCCCTTTAAATTTAAATGCTTAATATTGTTATAATATTTTCTTAATTTGAAATTAATCCTACAATAATTTTGTGTGCGTAGGTAATTAACTTTAGCAAATTAAGCTGAATTTTTGTTTACCGAATTCGCTGTGCAATTATAAACACCATGCAGGGGGTATATTCGTCCATGTGTTTGTGTGTGCGTGTGTAGAATGGCGTGTGTGTGCGTTGTATTGATATTTCTCGGGCATTCAGACTAGTAAGCGGATTATCCAGATTTGCCTTCAATTTAGCGCCAGGCATCTGGCACACCAGTGACATACGAGTATAGGCCTGCTCACGCGAATATGAGGGAGATGTCACAAAAAAGATTTATAGCCCCTACTTTCTTTCGCACAACATGTCGACTTATTTTTGGCTTCATCTCACTAAACATTATTCAATAATTATAAACGTAATAAAACAGTATACGAGGGTTATGCTCGAATTTAGAGTAAGAAAATTAGGTTGGCTGTGGATAACAAAATTTGCACTATTATTTTAATCAGTTATTTATCTGTCATTTGAAATTAAGTTATGAAAGTTAATTAAATAAATCATAGAAATAGGTCAGGTCTTACGGATCATAAAAAAATTAATTAACGAAGAAAGATGTGAACAATTCATGGGCCTCATTGAGATTTGAACCCAGGACCAACCCATATCTAGTAAAATGCTCTTACTAACCGATTTAAGTGGGATCTTGTAGCTCATCTAGTAAGAGTATCCTACTAAATAAAGGAAGGTCTTGGATTCAAATCCCAGTAGACATATTTGTACGATCTAAATAATTACATTTGATCATAAATCGATAATATCACTTAAACAGAGAGCATTTCGAATCATAATTTGTAATTTCTCATCTTTGGCAGTTTTTAAGTCCCCAGAAATTAGTTTGAAAGCATTTCAAAAGAAAACTGGTTGGGAGCTTTTAAGAAATTGAAGAAAAACAAAACTCTAACTCTGAATAGAGAAACGTATGACTCACCATTTTTCAATTCAAAAATCAAGTTATCAAAATTGATCTTGAAATGTACCTAGGTAATGAAAACAGTAACAGCTATTTATGACATAACTAGGTTAAAAATGATATTTTATTTTGTCAGAAGGAACAAAATAAAATCACTTTTAACGCGTATCTCATACAATATTTTTTCTATTAAATTTGTTTTCTAATAATTTTTTGACATATGCCAAAAATGTCTTTTTGTTGTTCCATTCGTCATTATCAAAGTAACTAATGGCCGGTTGCACCAACGTAACTTAAATATTAAACTTGGCTTAAATTGACAATATTGCATCGAAATAAAATGTCAAATGATTTAAAATATTGCTGTTAAAATTTCGATTTGCATTTCTTTGTTTAAACCTATCATAAAATTTCAGTCTTGTTCGTGCAACTGGCGATAATTCACTTTTAGTACTAGTATTAGAAGTAACCCTAAAACCAAAAAGTAAAAAGCTTGCTTTTAGTAGATTTGTAGGAAAACAGCATTGTCATTCGACGTTTTCTAATTTATTTCCATTTCTAAAATAATATTCAAGGAGAAAAGCTTTGGTTTCTTTAGATAATAATGGTTAAAAAAATCTCTAAACCTTAACTAAAAACTCTAAAACTAGATACATCCAAAAGAAGACTGATCTCAGAGCAGTTTTGGACCTCTGGCATGGTGGACATACCAGTAATCTAAATCTGCTCTGTTTTTCAGATTTTTTTTTGGACCTCTGGCATGGTTAACATGTTGAGTAATCCAAAACTGACCTGTTCTTTGACGTAAGTTTACTGATGATGCAATTAGTTGTTAGTTGCCAAAATACGTACCTAGTTTTAGCGTTTTTAGTTAAGGTTTAGGGATTTTTAACCATTATCTATTTAACCTTAGACTCCAATAAAGTTTTATTCTTTAGATAATGATTTTGACAATATCTCGTATCAAATTGACATTTAATTAAATACTTTTAAATTAAGACATACATATTTCTTTGTTCATAGCCTACAGCGAGTTAGTTTTTTTTTAATACAAATTATTGTTCAAATAAAATTCTAGAATATATAAACCATTTGTCATATTCTCACTAATTCTAGCGTGACCCTCGTATATCTACGAAGAAAAATACGGTTTGCCTCATATAATCAGCTATAGTACAAATTTTTCAAATCAAACTCATCCCCGCCTTTATTTTAAGTGACATAGATATATTTTGAAATATGGCCATACTGTTTTCAGATTATTCCCATACTATTTTATCTTAAATTCTATTGAACTATTCTTAAACAATCTGAAATGAAATATAAGGAACAAAAACTCAAATCCTATTTTAACGATTGCAGAAGTATTTTAGATTTTGTTACAATGTTTCACTCTTTGTTTTGTTTTGTAAATTGTCACAACGTTTTTAGGAAACGTTTAGTTCTATTTTTTGTAATTAGAAATACGTGACGTAAATGACGTACTATTCTTTTAAAAATGAAGGAAAATTGTTTGTTCATGAAAAATAGTTTCAAGAAAGAAACGTGACTAGCATAACATGCGTGCGTTTAAAAACATGTGGCAGCATATATTTAGGGGAGAAGTAAAAATATACAAATAGTACAAATTAATATTTTCTTCTGTCTTCATTTTTGTATGGGTAATTCTGCATACTGCGGATAGAATTGAAGTATGAAAAATAGGAACTACAAAGTTATTTTTAAAGTATGGTGATTGTTGTTAACTATAACTAAATGGGGTCTTTCGACATACTTTTATATTTTTTCCCGAAAATGTAAGGAAAGTTATTAATGCAAAGTTCATATATCACCTTTTAGAAGTACATAATTTTTAAACTACGAATTTTTGAAATTTACTTTACAATATTTCACAACCATTTTTGCTTTCAACAAGTGTTTTTAATACATATTTACACATACCATTATAATAAATTTATAAGTTTACCTGTTAACACTTAGATAACCAAGAGGAACTTGACTAGACAACATGTTTGGTTACAAATTATTTTGTATGTTCGGAATAGAGTTTTTAAAAAAACAACTCTACTTCAAACTTGAATATAATAAATTTCATTGACTTCTAAGTGATTGTAGTTACATGCAATAAGTATAATAAAAAAATGAGCATCTTTATCATCTAAACATGTCTTTTTATACCTTTATTTATCAAATGGAAGAGTACAGAATACAGGGTGTTAAAATATAAGTGTCACAAATTATGAGGGCATATAGTACTGACCAAAATGAGTAAAAAAAGCTTAATCAACATGGCTCCGATCTTCAATAGTTTCCGAGATATAAGGCAGTGAAAAATGAGTTTTTTCGGGGTTTACCCCTGCTATCTCGAAAACTGCAAGAGTTACGACTTTGATTAAATGAAACTTTTTGTTTACCTTTCAAAGGTCATCTTAGATGTGTTTTAGTTTATCAAAAAAAAAAAAAAAATCGAATAATTGTACAGACAATGTTGTGGCGATGTTGGCCAAAATTTGTTTTCAAATAACTTCGTAACTATTACATAGTCAAAAAAATGTTTTATATAAAATTTTATTGTTTTTTATGGTCTATTTACTGACAGACAAAATTTTGTTCAGTCACTACCATTGTTTTTCTTCGATTCCAATACGAAATGGCCTCTTTCTCAAAAACAGTTGAAGATCGTACCAATGTTGATTAAGCTTTTTTTACTCATTTTGGTCAGAACTATATGCGCTCAAAATTTGTGACACTTATTTTTTAACACCCTGTATAATGCTGGATTGTCTAATACTACCGTGAAATATAGTGAAATAATCAGTGTACAGATATATAATTTACATATAATCTGTATGACCTCCATATAACATTTCACAAACATATGTATACAGCGACAAATTAAAAACAGAAAACATAATGAATACGATATACCATATTATTTATAGTTCACAAAAAAGCAGTAACTCACATTCACATTAATTCTTTAATAGTTGAACATCTCTATGAAATTAAATAATTAACGTATTAACAATAGTGAAAACGAAAAGAAATGACATATCAGCTGTGAACTAACTTGGTCGAACTATAAGACTCATCGTTCAGTGACGTCACACTTTGGTGCTGCGGAACTTAACAAAATTATGAATGAAAAGTTTAAATTTTTGAGAAATATTATAATATATCACCGAAATAACTTAAAGTTGCACTGTGAACAGAAAAATGAACCCTTTAGACCAAAAGTGTAAATACAAAAAATGTTTAGAATTGAAACCTACATCCTATGAGTACTAACTTGTTGCTCAATAATTTTTTATGCTTGATTATGAAACGAACGAAAAATGGCTTTAAAATTGCATAAAACATAAAAGTAGCACTTAATCCTGCAGAATTTATTGTTTCAATTAAGTATTTTTCTCCTTTCCGTTTTATTCCTGTGCCCCTATATACGCATGTCAGAGGTGTTCCAGTTGTTTTATTACAGGGTACAGCTATTGTACCATAATCAAGTCTTTGAAATATCTTATTGTGATTCACATAATAGAGTATATCCTTTCAATCCGCTCATAATAAAATATCCCCTTTCCAATTTGAGTAGAAAAAATCCGCAAATACCCACTTAAAAAATGATAAGCCCTCCAACAAATAAATCCGAATTTTCCAGGCTACATTTTCAAACATCCGCTTCCTGACAAGTCTCAGTAAAGCTTTGGAGAGCATCGCACGAGATATAGGATGCCCGTTTTTCAAGACTCACACCATTGGGATTTCGGAAACTATAAAAAATATGAAGTCAGATTAGAACAAAGTGGTCCCATTGCAGACCATTTTAAATATGTAGTTGTTTTTCCGAAAAATTCATAGGTCACTAGACGAATACAAAAATTAAAATTTTACTAATTTTAATTTTTGTAGGCGTTGTTTAGAACTAGAAACGTTCAGGACTTTGTACAAAAAAAAAACTTGAACGTTTACAACTTTTATAAAAATAACTTTCAACATACGATACCTAAACGCACACGCACACCCGAATTTAGGTGGACAGTGATTAGTTATCGCAACACGTAACCTGCCCACCCAAAGTAGTATCACTAATATCAATTATTAACTAAATTACTTCACAGGTCACATCGCCTAAGCAATCTCTAATGAGCGCGTAAACCACGTCTATTAGTGACTTTAATTTTTTGAACACGCGGTCCCGCGTTCGGGAATGTAGACACTTGTACATGCTACGACCCAACAAAATTTGATTTTTTATATTTATCTAGTCACAAATGCATTTTTCGGAAAAAATTCTTTAAAATAGTTACTAATAGAGAACCTTTGCCCTAATTTAACCGACTTCGTATCTCTAAGGGTGGATTGCATGAAAGTGGGTTAACCCTCGGGTTACGCTAACCCAGCGTTATGTACACAAACAAAGAGTTACCAATCTTTTTGACAGCTAATCTGGGGTCAAAAAATAGCTCACCAATTTGCTCGGGTTACCCCAGGAATAGCAAATTGCATATGGCCGACAGATGCCATTTCACGCGTCATATTTAACACAAAAAAGGAAAGTATTAACAAAATTACTTTTTTGTGCTAAATATGACGCGTGAAATGGCAAATGTCGGCCATATTAACCGGAACCATGTTTCATAAATGTACAATTTTTACCATTTGATATTATTGGAACACTTTTGGTTAACCACGGTTAAAATATGTTATTTTTGGAATATACCCTAAGTATCTAAAACTGTAATGACTCTGTGCTTATAGAATACAAAAAGTAACAAGTTACTGTAGTAGTAACTGACCTTCATTTTAAAGACTATTTTAGTATATTCTAGTAACTCTTCTTACAGAATCGGGCCGATTATGTATGTTCATCCACTGCTAAATATCACAACTAGAGATGCACTCGATTTCGAGTTTTGGCCCGGCCCGGCCCGAAGCCCGCCTCGATTTCGAGTCGATCATCGAGTCGGGCCGAAGATATTTTTTATCGGGCCGAATCGGGCTAATCATTTTCAAAAATCGAGACGAGTCGGACTTTTGATTTTGGCCCGGCCCGAAAATTCGAGCTTTTCGGGCCGGCCCGAAAAATCTTATAGTTCAACCAAATGCACAGTTTCCTTAATATTTTAATGAAAATGGATGAAGTTAAAAAGGATCGAAATGATTTAATAACAACATGCTTCACATATGAATAAATAAAAATGAATTATTTTATTTCAAGAATTCAAGGTTATTCATTAAAGCATAATAATTATATTGTGATGTTGCTATTATTATTGTTATTACTCGTATACTTAAATAAAAGTGATTTTTGTTCCTACCATAATGGTTTCTTGCCATATTTTTGAGCAGAAACAAAGTTTGATAAAAAATCCTTATGTAAATTATATTTTTTACATAAGATTTGTGAAAAAGTTGTTTTAATTTTCGAACGGCTTTGGTAAACAAAGTGTTAAATACTCGTAGGTCTGTAATTTTTATAATAAACTTACACTAAAAGGGTCTCTTTTTTAACTACTTATGTTAACTAATGTTGAAAGTTATAAGAATGTAGAGGTTTTTTATAAGTTTGACACGAAAAAAGTTAAACATTTCGCCTTAACATAAAAAATCAACATTAGGAATGCCAGATGCACCCAATTTCGAGCTTTGGCCCGCCCCAGCCCGAAGCCCGGCCCGATTTCGAGTCAATTTTCGGGCCGGGCTAGCTAATTTTTTTCCGAGTCGATCTTCGAGTCGGGCCGGTAATTTTTATTTTCGGGCCGGGTCGATCCAAACCTCAAAGCCCGGCCCGGCCCGGCCCGAATGCATCTCTAATCACAGCAAACTACTACCTTGCGATTTTTAACTTGTTTCATTAGGAAGACGATAGCATTGAGCATGATGTAGAATGAAATTTAATTTTAAAAAAATGCAGTAAATAGTGTAATATTTTTATAAATTATAATATTTAACACTGACCTGTTTTTACTACTTTTTATTATTTACATTTTGCAAAATTTAAAAAAATTGGTGTTAATTTTTATACAAATGTACATATTGCATTATATTAGCCACAAATACTGCGAATAATCAGCTCCTAGTTTCAATATTGACATTTTTTGTTCATTAAAGTGATGAACAAATATTTGCCTATGAAATTATTGTTTCAATTAATGAATGGAACTTGTTTGAAGCTTTTTACTTGTTTATTTATTTAGCAATTAGGAAAACATGTTGTATATGTCGCTGTGTACACCTTTTTGTTGGTTGTTTATTGTCCCGCACGTCTGTTGTTTTATGCAGATTACAGATTCTGGATTGCGGATTGCGGCTTATGGATTGCCGAGGTTTATGCTTTAATACGTATTTAAGCGATTTAAATTATTGTGGTTTTGAAAGTTTTGTATCTGTTGAACCCGCAAATGGTTAAACTTGAGTGTTGTAGTTTCCCAGATAAAATGAGCTAAACTTTTAAACTTCCTAACTTGAATCTTTTCACTTATTCATAAATTTTATTACTAAACTGCGCGGATAAGCTCGCAAACTTCACATCACCTACAAAAAACTCCCTAACAACGTTAAGGAAGAAATTTTCATAGTTAACTACTTGTTTACGAATAAAAATAGAACAATATTTCCAACTTAATAAAGTGCTAAACAGTAGATCGAACAACAAAAGTTTTCATTCAACTTTATATACTTCCTGTTAATAAATAATAAATCATCACAGATTTTATCCGTGGTGTGGTGTCAACCTGTTTTATTCACTGTACGTTTTCTTAATAGGTACATACGTATTTTGAAAAATCAAACTATAATAACATTGAAAATTGATTTAATATTACCAGTATTTTGTTGATCCACGCTCTTTAATGTGATTAAATTAAATATATTACATTGTACAAAATAAAAATTCAAAAACAATCAAGTTAAGCTAAACCATATTCACCAAAAAGTTTAATCCTTTATCGGTAATACTTTCTTAAACCAGTTTAGTTTAAAAGTTAACCATTACGTATCCATAGCAACGGAATCATTTTGGTGTAAATAAATATTAAACCTATTCACAAAACTTTTCGCCTACAAAAATTTAAACCATATATTTAAACCTGCTGACACGTAGGATTAACGTTGTGTAAAATGTGTAATTGTAATTTTAAATCATCATAGAGGTTTGTTATAATAATAACAATGTTTATTAAATAGCTTTAGGCCCGGTCTTATAAAACTATTTAATCAACAGTTAAAATTTAGTTAGCTACTAAACTAATTTAACTGAAGATTTCGGTATTATAAAAGTTTAATGACAAGTAAATCGACCTATTAAAGTAACTGCGGAATTTCATGCTAATAGATTTAAATCAGTTGTTAAAGAAACGTCAAACTGTATTTTTTTTGTTATGTTTATTTTAAAACAATTGAAATAGTGAACTATTTACTTTTTAAATATTTTTTTAAGAAATGTATTTGTCGAGTATGTCATCTTTGGAGTCTGTATCATCAGTGTCCTCGGATTCATAAACAGATAATGATGATGTATTTATATTTGCACGAGGTAGGCTACCAAAATTGTTCCGAAACAGGACAAATCCATATGAAATATATGATGACAATGGCTCGTACCACGATCACGGTTTTACCTAAAACACTGTTTCAAGAAATGTCAAATTTCATTATTTAATGATAATAATAAATACTATGAAATTTATCAAAATATGATTTAAAAGCAGAACATAGTTTGTATTCAAACAAATATTTTTAAATAAATTGTTCTTCTAACATAAGGGTGAAATTGCATTTTGAAATTTGAATTTGACATTTCTTAAAACAGCGTTTTTGTTAAAACCATGATCGTAGTACGAGCCATGAGTTTAAAAAGAGATTTCGATTGTCAAAACAATGTGTGTTACACATATTGGGACAGATTGAAGGAAATATAAGACTACTAACATTAAGAAATATGTCAATTTCCGCAAAGAATCAGCTAGTAATAACCTTACGATAATACGCAACTGGGTCGTTGCAAATTATATGAAAATAATCTTCAACAATATCTAATAGGTTATATTTTTCAATATCAATGATTTTTTCCACGATCACGTTTCTTTTCCAACTGTCAAATCAACTGATTTACGTTTATAACGAATGTGAATATAGAAACTTTTCACAAAACCACAAACACACTACAAAAATTTAATTAAATCCCCCGTTAGTTATTTGATAGTGAGTTTAGTTTTATAATATCCATTTCTTTTTTAATGGTCCATTTAATTTCCTTGTGCAGTAACTAACTAAGGATTAATTTATTGTTTATAAGACCGGCCCTTAGGCTAATACAAATATTATATATATATATATATATATATATATATATATATATATATATATATATATATATATATATATTTACATCCCACTACCATTGTGGCGTCCCCTGTGTAATTTTCTACATTCAAAGTGACGTCCTTGTGCATAAGACGTCCGTATACCGGACGTCATATGCACATGGCCTTATAAATTTTTTTCTGGCATCAGGGGGGCCTCTAGTATCGTATAGCAAAATTTGTTATGGACGTCAGAATGATAGCGGAATGGAAAATGTATATTTTTTGTAGTTCAAAAAAATTCCACTTGCGGAGCTAGTGTCGTCCGGCGTATATACGCTGTATATACTGAAGTTTCATTCCAGCGACATTCTGAACTCCGTACACTTGGCAACACTGGAACATTGGGTTACTACATTAGCGCGCAACTCTTCTAATCGTATTTAAAGCTACTTTGTGCACACATGATAGTATTTAAATTAATATTTATGTAATCAAACTTTTGTTTTGCAAAATCCTCTTAGTAAATACAAAGTCAAAATGTATGGTTTCAATGTAATAAATTTAAAAAATGTAATTATCTAAATACTCGTATCATAAAGCTGAATTATTAATTACAAAATATTGTGTATGGGTAAGAAGATGAATGATTAAATGTATGGAATAAATATGAGAACGGTATACCACAGTGAAATATATAAATAAAAAATCTGATGTGGCCAACACAAAACCTCCCGCTATTGAATTTTTATTAATTTAAATACATACTTACGTATTTACTACCGCTGCAAACTGTTCCATTGCAGAAAACTATTGCTTTATTTACTATTTTCTTTTTAAAATGTCACTATTATTAATTTGAAGTGATTAGTTTTTTGACAGTGACATTAACTGTCAGTTACATTCATTTGAAATATGAACTGTGTAACAAACGAATTATTGTGTCTTAGGCTTCGCGACTAATAAAAAAAATTATTTTTAAATTTATGTGTAAATTATATAGAAAAAGTATTAATGTATTCCAGTAGAAAATTCAACAATCTTTAATTTTCATAAGACATAAAATGCGAAAAAATGGCATTTAATGGTATTTTTTGAAGAAAAACCATTATGAGCTTCAGGTAAATTGTCATTTCCGGTTATCCGATTTACACCAAAATCTAATGGCTTCTATTCATATTAGAATGGGATGGAAATACAAGGTTTCAGAATTTTCTGAATGATAGTATTTGAGTTAGAGTGAAGACAAAATCCCTACACATACACACACACATACATACACACATACACACACACATACACACACACATACACACATACAGACATCATCGTGAAAATGTTAAAAATGGATTCTAGGGAACTTAAAACGTGGTCATTTACTAAAATCTCGATATGAGATTTTTAGCACGATCCCTATACCTCCCTTACCAAGGGTAGCGGGAGGTAAAAAATTATAAACTTTTGATCTAAAATACGAAGACCGAAATTTGAAGTGTCAAAAAAGAGGGTGTAGAAATAATTATTAAAAGAAATATCTGATGTGGCCAACACAAAACCTCCCCCTATTTAATTTTTATTAATTTAAATACATACCTACGTATTTACTAACGCTGCAAACTGTTTCATTGCAGAAAACTATTGCTTTATTTACTATTATCTTTTTAAAATGTCACTATTGTTAATTTGAAGTGATTAGTTTTTTGACAGTGACATTTACTGTCAGTTGCTTTCATTTGAAATATGAACTGTGTAACAAAGGAATTGTGTTTATCTTAGGCTTCGGGACTAATAAAAAAAATATTTTTAAATTTATCTGTAAAGTATATATAAATGTATTCCTGTAGAAAATTCAATAATCTTTAATTTTCATAAGACATAAAATGCGAAAAAATTGCATTTAATGGTATTTTTTGAAGAAAACCCATTATGAGCTTCAGGTAAAGTGCCATTTCCGGTTATCTGATTTACACCAAAATCTAATGGCTTCTTTTCATATTAGAATAGGATAGAAATAGAAGGTTTCAGAATTTTCTGAATGATAGTATTTGAGTTAGAGCGAAGACAAAATCCATACACATACACACACATACACACATACAGACATCATCTTGAAAATGTTAAAATTGGATTCTAGGGACCTTAAAACGTGGTCATTTACTAAAATCTCGATAAGTGATTTTTAGCACGATCCCTATACCTCCCTTACCAAGGATAGCGCGAGGTAAAAATTGTTTTAAACATATTAATATGTACTACAAACGATTTATTACATACAGATATTTTTTACTCTATGTACTTCTTCCTATTTCTTCTCTACTTACTGAGGTGTTTCAATAAATTGTTTTCATTTAATAAGAAAATATTTTTATACATTTTAGATAGTTTAAATAAGTTTAAAATATTTGCTTTTCACCTCCCGCTACCCTTGGTAAGGGAGGTATAGGGATCGTGCTAAAAATCACATATCGAGATTTTAGTAAATGACCACGTTTTAAGGTCCCTAGAATCCTATTTTAACATTTTCACGATGATGTCTGTATGTGTGTATGTGTGTATGTATGAGTATGTGTGTTTGTATGTGTGTGCATGTGTAGGGATTTTGTCTTCACTCTAACTCAAAAACTATCATTCAGAAAATTCTGAAACCTTCTATTTCTATCCTATTCTAATATGAAAAGAAGCCATTAGATTTTGGTGTAAATCAGATAACCAGAAATGGCACTTTACCTGAAGCTCATAATGGTTTTTCTTCAAAATATACTATTAAATGCAATTTTTTCGCATTTTATGTCTTATGAAAATTAAAGATTATTGAATTTTCTACAGGAACATATTAATACTTTTTCTATATATTTTACAGATAAATTTAAAAATAATTTTTTTTATTAGTCGCGAAGCCTAAGACTAACACAATTCCTTTGTTACACAGGTCATATTTCAAATGAATGTAACTGACAGTAAATGTCACTGTCAAAAAACTAATCACTTCAAATTAATAATAGTGACATTTTAAAAAGAAAATAGTAAATAAAGCAATAGTTTTCTGCAATGGAACAGTTTCCAGCGTTCGCAAATACGTAGGTATGTATTTAAATTAATAAAAATTAAATAGCCGGAGGTTTTGTGTTGGCCACATTAGATTTTTATTTTTATTATATTGTAATTTGAAAAATATTATTATATGCGCTAGTGAGATATGTAACAATATAAATAATCAAAAGTAATGACTTTTAAAAACACCGTATTTTTATTGCAATCTATATGCAAACTTAGAAAGAAACGCAGATAAGTAAATTAATAATATGTCTATTATTGTAATATCCGTAAAAATTACAATTTATTGCAGAAATAGTGAATTCAAACGGCTGCTTTTCATATGTTTTCACTATTTTATTAACTTATGAAAAATAATTTGTTGAACAAATACATATTTACTCAGAATAAGTGTATTAAAACCGGAATTGAATATTAATAATAAGCTTATTATTATAAATTTCAAAAAAAATTGAATTTATTGCAAAAATAGCCGAAGTGCATCCAAACGATTGCTTTTCACATATTTTCACTATTTTTTTTAACATATAACAAATAATTTGTTTAATAAATACCTATTTACTTGGAATAAACATATTAATACCGGAGATTAAATTCATGTTAATCTTATTATTAAAATTTTCGTAAAAATTAGAATTTATTGCACAAATAGCCGAAATGAACCAAAATGGTTGCTTTGCAGATATTTTTCACTGTTTTATTGACATGTAACAAATAATTTGTCATCATATAAAATTTTTACCTCCCGCTACCCTTGGTAAGGGAGCTATAGGGATCGTGCTAAAAATCGCATATAGAGATTTTAGTGAATAAGCACGTTTTGATATCCCCAGAATCCGATTTTAATATTTTTACAATGATGTCTGTAGGTACGTATGTGTGTGTGTGTGTGTGTGTGTGTGTGTGTGTGTGTGCGTGTGTGTGTGCGTGCGTGCGTGCGTGTGTGTGTGTGTATCTTGTGGACACGATTACTCAAATACCATCAATCAGAATATTTTGAAATTTTGGATACCCATTCTATACTAATGTGGGAAGAGCTCATTAGTTTTTAGTGTATATCGGAAGTATTACTTATACAAGCTTTTAATAGTGTTTCTTGAAAAAATACATAGAATATAATAGATAAAATGTATTAACGGATATCTCGGCGGTGATTGTAAGGAATTATATTGTTGTTATTCCATAAAGTGGTTAATTTTATTTAAATTTCCAATATTTCGTTACACATTTTGTAACTTCATCAGGGAATAAATTAGTTTTAACTGCTGTAATCGCTTAATAAATTGATAAATTCAGAAACATTCAATTTTGTTATTGTTACTTGTTTAAGCTCTGCACTGATTTACATATTATTGTAAAAATTTTGACTATATAAGTATAAAATATGAGTTACATCAAAAGAAAACTTGTAAAATTTACTCAGTGAGCGTCACATGTTGGCCGAAATGTGTGGGCCCACACTTTTATTCCCTGATGAAGTTACAAAATGTGTAACGAAATATCGGATATTTAAATAAAATTAACTACTTTATGGAATAACAACAATATAATTCCTTACAATCACGGCCGAGAAATCCGTTAATACATTGTATCTATCAACAAGTACGGCGTTACTTCCTCCTAACATTGAATATAATATTTCAGTAACTTCTACTTAAAAATTAAATATAATGGTACAATCTTGAATTTTACGATAATAGTATTTAGTAAATAACTTACAATATGAATTTATAAAATAAATTATTTATATACATCATCTTGCCTATGCGTCAAACAAAAACAATATTTTAAAAACAATTTTGATATATTTAAACAAATGTCACTGTCAGGAAGCAATTACATTGCCTTGTGTAAAGATACGAGTACTATTTTGAATTTTTGTTACGTTTTTCTATTAGTTTTGTCAATATTCGTGAAATTTATTTTATGTATGATATATTTGTTAAATGTAAAATAAAGTTTGTTATGAGTGAATGAAAATATCTGTACTTTTTAATTGTAAGATTTTGGGGCTATTTAAATAAATAAATTTAAATAGTTCATTCTTCACTTATTTTCACATATTTACATTTACCGTCAGAGAAAATGGAATTGTTTTTCTTGTACACCAAGTGCAAGAACATTTCACATTTCTTACTTGTATACCGGGTATGTACTTTATTTTTGTTATGTGTATAAGAAATACAACAGTAAAATTTTAATTTGGAGAAATATTTTTCCTAATAATTTTAAAACAAAAGTGTTAAGTATTAAAAATGACATTTTTAATGACAAATTAGAAGTTCCATTTTCATATTGCTTACGGATTGCCAAAAGAAATTATCATTATCAAACATTGTAGGAATCTATGATGTTTGCAGTTAAGTATGCATATTGTTGTGAAAGAGTGTGCTTTGGTTTCTACATCAGAATAATGTATTTAATATTGGCAACGCTGCTGGACGTCACTGTAACGGTAGTATGAATAAAAATATACAAATTGGACGTCATAAGTACTGATTATGTATGAAGTATATACTGTGGACGCCGGATTCACTCAGTATGGAGGAGCTCATAATGTCGTCAAATGAACGGAAACGTATATCGTTGTAAATCGACTTTATTGAAATTTGAACCGAAATTCATAATCAGGGGGAAAAATAAGTAGATATACTTTATAAAGTCGAAGCCTATCTCTATTCCTTTCGGTGGTTGCCACAATGTCCTAGCCATGAAAGGACGCAGCAATGATAGCGGGATGTAAATATATATATATATATACATACAATTTTTTTTACATTTAATTATGTTCTGTAAATTTTTAAATTTCACGAAATGTTGCGTTATTTAATTGTAAACGATGATAGTGACGATGAATATCATCAACTAAACCGTATAATACGACAGCGAGTTTTTTTTTAAATAGGTTGGATTTAGATGATATGCCTATCGGACCATCATCTTCAACAGTAATATCCAATTGATTACTTTAGGTTTTCAAATAATATAATTATTTATTTATTGCCAGACGTTATCGATTACCGAGAATAATAGTAGAACAATTATGTTCCTTATTAAGACCAATTCTGGAGAGATCCACTAGAAGATCGCATGCCTTGCCTGTGCATACACATGCTTTAATGGCGTTAACGATATTTAGCTAGTGGGAGCTTTCAAAATATCATGGGCGATATTGTGTGCGTTAGCCAATCCAGCTGCAGTAGAATTTTAAAAACATTTTGTGCTGCTGCGTAGCTCAATTAGCTGGAAATTAATATTGTTCCTTACTATCACTATCTAATTAACAGCATTACATGAAACTTTTAAACAATACACATTATTCAGATAAGTAGTATGAAAACAAAGCCGCTAATTACCAGTCACTATATATATACATATCAAACGCCCTCTCGGTGCGAATATATCTGTGAACAAAGCAAATTGGCACACCCAGCAATAGTCATATATTGTGATGATATATTTACATTATTATTTATTTGTACATATGTATTATTTAACTTCTCTTTTCAATATGCACCTTTTTTTAATCACTACCGTTTTAGCCTACGAAAAAATAGTAACAGGAGGGAATGTATCGGTGGTGGGGGTAGGTCCAAGACGCGACGGAAGTCGGCCATGATCTGCCGTGAAATAAACCACTTTGTGTGAGTCAGCTTTGTTGACATAATATGATTCAGTGTGATTGTGTGAGGTTAGATCTCTGTAGTATTTCAGTTGAAGATATATAAACGATTGCGATTGGGTGTGTGATTATTAGACTATTATTAGCTGATATCTGATATTTGTATTACAGTTGCCCCACTCCTATTCTCCTATAAACCATTTTCATCAGGTACTTCCGTCGCGTGAGTTATTATGATATGTTCCCTCCTGTTACTATTTGCTCGTAGGTTTTAGCGGTGTCTGCGATTTTTTCCCTACCATCCTATTATACAGGATGTTCCAAAAACCATGCCCTGCATGAGGATCTCGAGTACTGTAAGAGATATATGAAGTTTGTTAACTTATACAAAAATTGGCTCATTAGGAATTTTTTTTATTGCTATATAGTAATTTGATATAAAATGCATTCGCTATAGGCAAAAAAGAAATTTCCAAGTGTGAAATAATACTGGATTTTAGTTTGCTCTCTTTTAGAGCACTTTTTTATGTTGTTTCGAATGGCGATGATTAATTTTCATATAAGAGACATTTCACTGTAGGTGCCTAATTCTTTGTTTTTACTTTTTTAAATAATAGTTAAAATTTATAATAATTTGTCTTCTACTGTTTTAATTGCATGCTAAACAAATTTTGCAGCAATATTCATTGCGTTCCGTTCACAATTGGATTCTTTAATGAAGAGAGAAAAGAGCTGTCGTTGTATTTATTAAAGTAGAATGAATAAATCCAAGAGACATTTGACTCGTTGAATGTGGGATCCAGGTGCTGCTTAAGTTTCTCATTTATTCCGTATTTAAAGATAAATTGAAAGTGAAGACAGTCGAGAAGCGCGTCTTTTATCACCATTTCGTGGCCTTTACTACTCATTTATCTCTTCGATGTCGCTTCTTTCACATTCGGACAAAAATTTGACGTGACGTACAGCACATGCCAACGTGATATTAACACTAAGTGGAGACAAAAGATAACCACAAATTACTTTCAAATCATTATCGCTGATCTAACGATATAAACGAAGTAAGAGTTAAACTACTCAATATTATTAGACACGAGTTTGTTATCATTTAGTTTGTTTATATTCCTCCTTTCGGAATAATAAATAATCTGTAAACTACTCTAAATAAAAAATGTTTTTATTATGTCAAATTGATGATAGTTTATTTATTATTCAGAATCAAAGTTCTTACAAAGTAAATTTTGTGTTTTTGAAATTTAAAATAGAAATAAACAATAACAATGATAATAAACAAAGTTTCTTTCAAAATAAACAAAATTTATATTTATAACTAGCTGTACCCGTTGCAAATATTTGCAACAAACAATATTATGAGGCAATATTATTATCAATATCGAAACGTTGTGAATAATTTTATGTTTTTTACCAGGGTTGGCCTGATTTAAATCATTTGATTTAAATTATGATTTAAATCATGATTTAAATCAACTGTTTTTTTTTTTAAAAAGTCACTGATTTTTATCCCAGATGAAAAAAAGATTCAAATTGTAATAAAAATGAATTTATTTACTACAAAAGTATAAATAACAACAAAAATATGGCCTGTATTCGAATTCTAACAGATTACTGATTTTTTTGACCTATTTTATTTAGGTACCTATATATTGTTTAAAAAGACGCGCGCGCGTGTGTATATTATATACTAAATTTATGCAAAAATTCAAATGCATCTTTTGGGGTTTATTACAGATTTCGTTTTCGTTTATGAAATAAAATATTTATATTGCTTTTAAAACAATTTAAAAAGTACAATAACATCACTAAATCTTTAAAAATAAAAAAAAATCAAAAAAATCATGATTTATTTGATTTAAAAAAAAAAATCAATGATTTTTATTTTTTTTAAATAAATCATGATTTTTTCCAACCCTGTTTTTTGCAGTAAAGATAATGGAAGATAAATTTGTTGTTAAAACTGACACAACACTGTTAATAATAAATAAATTATTTAGGACCGGTTTGTTAATAATTTTATTGCTAATTATTTGATGAGGCACTTTGGATATATTGTACAAATTTTGTAACAAACTGCAGGAATGTTCAATTTTCGAACAGGTAAATATATTAAAAATTCTCTATTGACGGTTGACGAATACTAAATAACACAGCAAAGAGCAGCCGCCATTGAACAAAGCAAAGCAAAACAGATTATATGTTAATCAACGTACTCGATAATCAACGATAATCAATAACTTGGAGATTTTTTTTTTTTTCATTTTGCTATAGTTACTGACCTATTAAATTTAGAGAAAAGTTGTACTACACAATATGAGACTAAAATTAATCACAATTTCATTTTATTTTACGAAAAGAAAAAACGCAAATTAAAATTGGCAATTTACAGCAAATTTCTGAGTGCGATTGAATTACTGAAGTTCAATTTTTTTATTTGACGGGTCTCATAATTCTACTCTTGTCAATAAATAATTTTATATAATTATTAAAAGTATAATTAAACACAAAAAGAAATAACAAAATGCTTCATGAATGATAACATTCAAAATTAATTACAATAATAGTATGTCAAAAATTAAATGTCAAATAAAAAAAAAATAAAACATCTGAAATTTGCTGTAAATTACTAATTTTAATTTACGTTTTTTTTTTTCGAAAAATAAAAAGAAATTGTGATTAATAGTCCCATATTGTGTAGGTTTTAATTCTGAACAACTTTTTTATTTACAACTTTTCTCTAAAATTAATAGGTCAGAAACTACAGCAAAATGAAAAAAAATAACATTGTATTGGGCTTCCAAATTATCAAGAGATGGCGCTGACGTCAAACGTCAAAATTCAAACGAATGGTACATTTTTCGCTGGCTTCCATAAGAGTACAATTGGTGTGAGACTAATTTTCGTAGTTTTTAATTTAATTTCGGATTTAGTATAGTGTATTTTTTGTTAATTTCGGTAGAAGTGAGTTTGATCTTTCTTGTAGTAGTAATAGGGTTAATTTTAGTAAGTATTTGTAGGTTAAGAGTATTTTAGTCATATTTTAATTAGCAGTATATTGTTTTTTTTTTATAAAAAAAAATTTGATTTCCTTTATTTAGATTGTATTTCATTGCCGTAGTTGTACATATATTAATTTCTATCTACATAGCTTTACTTTTATTTAATTATTTTTCTTTCATAATGAACAATTTTCTTTGCTTAGATTTAGATACTATTTGTAGATTTGGGAATTGTAGTGTATCATCTAGAAATATGGTGGAAGGCCAGCAAGTAATAAATAGTGGCCAAATAATATTATGTGGTAAATATTTTCGGAGAAAACTTCATCGTAACTTTAACCTATAAATTACATATCTCCTAATTTGTTCATTAATTTTTAAAAAAACAAAAACTTACCTGTTATATTATTAGAATAAAACAATAATAGCCGAAGATAAAAGCGTATTAAAATTCGTATACAAGTAAATACAATCCCTGAATAAAACAACCTCCTTTGTACATGTACACTTCACTTAGTTCAGAAATTTGCCACCAGTGGCGCATTTTAATTTTGGAAGCCCAATTCCCTATATTACCGATTTCAAGTAGACACCCGGTATATATATAGGTATAGGTATATAATTTTTTTTTTTTAATTTTGTCCGCATTACAAGGATATCCGGATTAGTGGAGGTTTGGAATAGAAGAGCTTTACTGCATTATGTTATATCAATAAAACTGTCGTATAAATGTTATTTATTTAATGGCCATCAACCGGTGTACTACTCGTGAAACCAGTAACAGTGTTCATAAGTTGTTTTAGGGTTGTTGTAATTTTAATTTTCTTTGTTTCTTTGCTATATTGTTTTATGTCCTTCCTTGTCATGAAAAGAACACAAAATTTTATCCCCAGGTCATTTTGTAAATGCACTTACAATTACAAATTCGAATACTCACACGTCGGTTCAATCGATATTGCTAATAAAGGATTTTTTCTCTGAGTACATTTTAAGCCCGCTGAAAAAAGGTTCTTATTTTTAGAAAGCATTTCACAAGTGTTTGCAATGAGTGAATTGTTTGTATATGTGAAAAATTCGACCCAAATTGAAAGAGACTGTTTGTTTAAAAATCTTCTAATCGAAGAGGGATTTTACGGTGTGGCGAAATGGAAATTACCTGCGAAAAGAATTTTTGCAAGCGAAAAGCAGCAAATATATATTTTTAGATGCTAATATTTATTATTGAGTGTAATTTAATACTTTTTGCACACGTAACAGTCACGTACAACTTACTTAGATCTTAGAATATAAATATAGCATATAGTTCAATTCAACCAAGGTTCCATCCACGTAATTGTATGTATGAACTATTATCGGGTTTATAAATATTGTCATTTGAGTGTGACACATCGGAAGTGGCGCCCTTTTCTATGACACGGAAGGTGGCGCTCTTTTCTATGACACGGGAGATGACGCCGAGTCTGAGAAGGCCATGAAGAAAAAATACCGGAGTATTTTTGTTACAATATAATGATATGAGTTGATGAATTGAGCCTTTTTTTATATGAAAACGAACATTTTACATAAAAAATAAAACAAATAAGAATTTAACTCTCAAAATATAATCCAAGAAAAAATTAACAGTTTTAAAATCGGTCTGGTCCTGCACTCTAACTTTTTTATTACTTTAAATGAAAGTTCAATTAATTTTGAAGCAATTCGTAGTTTTAAAAATTCTTAATTGTTTTTGTTTAACTGCATTTGATTTTTAAAGTCAATATGACGTCACAGCGACACTTCTATCTTTCTCTCGCTCCGCATCAGACTGTAAAGTAGGCTGCGAGAGAAAGATAGCAAAAAAGATAGTGTGACGTCACAGTGACACGGACAACAAATATCTCCTAAAGTAATTATTAAAATAAATTTTTTTTCTATCTTAATCGTTATTTATTGAGTAGTACTTTAATTTCAAAGTGTACCTACATTTTATTATTTTTTGTTATGGTGGAGAATCCTATTATGGACTTTACATTTCTGCGTAATTATACTTTTCATATTTTAAAAATAAATATATCATCACGGCATATTACCCATTTCTGGGTGTGCCAGTATCTACAACACATGTAGACATCGGTAATGATGACGATATATTTTACCATGTGGGCGCTTACCAGGCGTCACCTCACGGGCACTCATAGCTGGTGTGGAGAGTGCACCACAGGGGTCACTTTTGTGCCATTTAAAATTGGAAATATTTAAATTAATTAATACAGAGCAATCGAAGGTAAGCTGAAGGTCACGTGACGACTTTTGTTCCAAAATAATGGCAAAGTTATATTTCAATTTTCCATACTTCATCAAAACTATATTCCACATATGACAGGTGCATGACATTTGATTAATATCATTTTTGCACGTTGATTCATTTGATATTTGTTTCACATACCTTCTTTACTCTTTAATTTTATTATTGGTATTAATGAAGGGCGTAACAAATTTCTTCTTGAGGCATATTTTCGATAAGAAGACGGTTCTTGGGATAATTATTATCACAGCTAGCAAAATTCGAAACGTACGCCCATGGAAATAGTAATGCTGCCATCCTAAGTAAGCGGCAAATATGAAAATTGTATGGAGCAGCACGCTTCAGCCATTTTTTATTACTATATAAAAATAATAACTATACAGGATACCCATTTTATAAGTTCCCGCCTTAAAGTTTAAAAATAGGCAACCCATGTTACATTTCATAAGTGACTTGGTTTTTAAAATTTTGTTTTGCTCTTATACCTACTGTGATTGTTCGATTTAAAGTACTAATATTTATTTATGAAATGTATTCTGTTTTACCTATTTTTCAACTTTAAGGCGGGAACTTTTAAAATGGGCACCCTGTATACAATAAAATATGACACCCATTTTTAGCTTGAAAAATGCTCAATTTAATTGATGTCTAATATTAATATGTATGAATGGGAAAAGTTTAAATTTTAATATGATGTAACGGTTGTACCAACAGGCTTTGTGAACATTTTTTTTTTTTAATTATGTGTACTTTGTTTATAACAATTGAAAAAGTAAAAGTATTAGATCTCATACAGTGTCTATTAATAATTAATTTGTAGTTTTTTAAAATACCTCGTAGTACAATTAAGTTGAAATAATATGAAAAGTTACCGCCTTCTCGAGGTGGGGAAAAATGAAGAACATTTGTATTTTTATAAACACATATTCAATGTATTGGAACATTTCGGAAGCTGGAAAACTTCCATCATCAGCCAATGTTTAATCTTGGAATTTTTTAAATTTTACATCTATAATACAATAACAGAAAAAAAAATTGATAATACAATAACGTTTTATAATTGTCATAAACTACTTACCAGAGCATTCACAAACAATCCACACGACAGGTGTGGCCAAAAATACGACGTCGGAAAAATTGTAATAAATATGAAAACGTTATAAATAGTTAAAATGGCAGGGCTGGTTCCAGCCCCAAAACCTCCCAACATTGAAATTTCACAAACATACAAAGGATGCAAATAGTCCTCCCTCCAAACTGCATAAAAGACGAAGTCGAAAAAATTTTTATTTAAAAAAATATATATCAAAATTTTTTGCCATATTCCTGAGGGAATCCCACCAGCATCCAGAAAGAGACATAGGGACAATCAAAAAGAACACATTAAAAACACGATGAATTTTGATTACAAAACATTAACAAAACACATGGCTAAACGCCATTTTTCTATGAAGGCAACGCAACAAGTGTAAAAATGTCACAAGTGTAATTTACGGAAACGGAAACTGACAATTAATTAATAATTAAGAATTTAAATGTAGCTTGTTGATCCAAAATGCTGTTTTGTATAAAATATTAATAAATTTCTATTTGAAATTGAGTAGTTTGATTTTAATATTGTTATAAAAATGCACCATGTGTGCACGAGCGGAAACAGTATATAAAAATGTTTTGCTTATTTTAATACATATAACTTTTCTGAAAGAATAACCCCCTCATTGACTATACGAACCTTTGATTATAATTTGTCCATGCTTCGTTTAATAATTAAACGCTGAATTGGTTTTACCACATTTAAATGAGAGCGATGTTGAAACCACAACGTGCTTGAAATTAACGCAAACCACACAGAAACCACGAATTCGTGATATGTGTAAAACAAAATTCACGACGAAATATTTCAAAAGTTTGTTGGCTAACTGAGTGTGCAACGCAATTTCATTTCGTTTTACTGTAAATACTCTAGTTTTATTCAATTTTACCTTCAATTTAATTTCGGTCATTTATCAGAGAGGTTGATTCAGAGACTGAATCTTGTGAAACAGTCAAGTCTTATTTTTTAATATCTTATTTAAACTGTTTCACCAAGTATTGCCATCTTATTGTACGTTATTGTACTTTTATTATGTATTTATTTATTATTATATTATATAAAAAAAAATCATGATTTCTTATTAAGAGCATTGCCGGTCGCTCAGCGAAATCAGTTTTGTAGCTAGTATGACACTAGTGCAGAAAAACTTCTTACGTTCCCCCACTACTTTTAAAATTGCTAAGTTTATTTCTCTCTGTCTGCTTTTATATATGTTTGTCCTTGTTTAAAGCATAAGGGGAACTCTGCCCGTGTTGTGAATCAAATTGTTAGAGTGAGAGAGGAGATGTGTGTAGTAGAGGGGGAACATATTCTCCTAACACTTTCTCCTCCATAGTCTATCGTTCCGATTTCTGAAATAAGCGGCAAAAAGGGGTTTAGTAGAAATCAAATCACAGCTAAACTAAAAGAGATAATTTAGATTTTTTTTTCACAGACTTACTACTAAAGGTGGGCGCTATGGGGGTGACCCAAACATTTTTTGTATAAAGTACAGTTATCGTGTTAAAAATAAATTTTAAAATAGCCATTTTATGATGTTTTTTGAACTAAATTTAAATGCAATAGAAATTAATAATTATGCAAAATAATTGGTCAGCCCCATGCATTGATCTCTCTACTATACAATGGTATCAAGTTTGAAGTTATAACTTAATATTTACGAGTGTAGTTTGATTTCTACTAAAGTGCTGTTTAGCGTAGCACCGGCAATCGCCTTATATAAACTATTTTCTATAGGTTTCAGAGGAAATTGTTTTAATTGGCTTAAGTCATATTTATGCAGTAGACATCAGCTAGTAAGCGTCAATGATACGAAATCTAAAGCAATACTTATCAAAACTGGTGTACCTCAGGGCTCAATACTTGGACCAATTTTATTCATTTTGTATATAAATGACATAAAGCAACGAACAAATATATGTAACTATGTAGCATATGCCGATGATATTTCTCTTTTTGTACAGCATAAAAATTTAAACAATGTAATATTATGTGCTAATGATCAGTTAAACAAGCTGCACAAATATTTTCAAGATAATTCACTTTTAGTAAATGTAACTAAATCAGTTTTCATGAATTCTTCAATTTACAACAAAAGTACTGAATTAATAAAATATAATTCTTCATCTCTTCTCTTACGTTTATGAATGTGGCTGAGGTGAAAGAAGTATGCATCGATAGGAATGTGTGGCGAAGGATGATTGTTGCGTAACTATTATTGTGGTCCGGATGCGGTTATTCGCTACCGAAAATCGGTCACATTAATATGTTCTTTGTATGAATGTTATGATGATTTTGGACAAGGCGAAAGAAGAATGTTATTAAAGAGTTAAGTGATTCAGTGGAGCTCTTACTTTCATCCCTTTTCTTATTGTTTTCGGGTTTTTGCTAACCCACTAAGTGGGAAACGCGTGATTTTATGTATGTATATATGTATGTATCTCTTCATCAGGTGGACAGCTGTAAAGTACTCGGTCTTTTAATGACTAGATATCTTAATTGGGAACTGAATATTAACCAATTTTGTACTAATTTATCTAAAGTTTGTTATGCCATTAAAAGGTTAAGTTTAATCTGCGATATAAGAATTGTAAAATCCTTCTATTTTTCTAAATTTCTGTCACTATGTTCATATGGAATGATTTAAACTACAAAAACGTGCTATTAGATATATGTACAAATTACTTTATAATCAATCATGTAGAGAAACATTTGTAAAACATAATTTTCTTTCTGTTCCATCAATATTTATTTTTCATATTTTGATATTTGTCAAAGAGAATATATTCAAATTTGTTAAAATGTGTAATATTCATAGTTATGAAACTAGAGGTAAACATTACCTGCAAATTCCACAGCATAGAACTGTATTTTTTTTAACAAGACCCTTACTACTGGGGTATTTCATTGTATAACAGCTTGTCTGATGAAATTAAAACTGTGGAAATATATCAGAATATAAATTTAAATTAAAGCAAAAATTAATTGCCAATTGTTACTACTCTGTTAATCAATATTTTGATAATCCATGTTAATTACATTGTAACTGTACCTAATTCATATTGTGTTTGTGACATATCCTATATTTTGTGTTATATTTTTTGTATAATTATATTATATTTTGTCCTGTTATCAGATTACTGTTGGGCAATAAATTATTATTATTATTATTATTGTTATTATTATTATTATTATTATTATTATTATTATTATTATTATTATTATTATATTCTATATCATGTAAATTAGAGATGCATTCGGGCCGGGCGGGCCGGGCTTTGTGGTTTGGATCGACTCGACAAAAAAATTAGCTAGCCCGGCTCGAAAATTGACTCGAAATCGGGCCGGGCCAAAGCTCGAAATTGGGTGCATCCGACATTCCTAATGTTGATTTTTATGTTAAGGCGAAATGTTTAACTTTTTTCGTGTCAAACTTATAAAAAACCTCTACATTCTTATAACTTTCAACATTAGTTAACATAAGTAGTTAAAAAAGACCCTTTTAGTTCAAGTTTATTATAAAAATTACAGACCTACGAGTATTTAACACTTTGTTTACCAAAGCCGTTCGAAAATTTAAAAAACTTTTTCAAAAATCTTATATAAAAAATATAATTTACATAAGGACCTTTTATCTAACTTTGTTCCTGTTCAAAAATAGGGCAAGAAATCATTATGGTAGGAACAAAAATCACTTTTATTGAAGTATACGAGTAATAACAATAATAATAGCAACATCACAATATAATTATTATGCTTTAATTAATAACTTTGAATTCTTGAAGTAAAATAATACATTTTTATTTATTAATATGTGAAGTATGTTGTTATTAAATCATTTTGATCCTTTTTAACTTCATCCATTTTCATTAAAATATTAAGGAAACTGTGCATTTGATTGAACTATAAGATTTTTCGAGCCGGCCCGAAAAGCTCGAATTTTCGGGCCGGGCCAAAATCAAAAGTCCGACTCGCCTCGATTTTTGAAAATGATTAGCCCGATTCGGCCCGATAAAAAATATCTTCGGCCCGGCTCGATGATCGACTCGTAATCGACAAATAAATTATTATTATTATTATTATTATTATCACTTTTAATTTGCATGACATTAATTTTGGCCAAATTTAATGTCGAATATGAACCATAACAACACAGCTAAGTATAATAACACCTGCGTAAAATGAAATATTGGAAAATTCTAAAACAGTTCTGTCTTCCAACTTTTGTAAGCCTCTTAAGAAATTGCCTGAAGTATAAGGCAAGAAAAGCCATTTCACTATAAGTTTTGACAGGTTATACTCGTATAGTACATTTCACTTCATTTTCTTGACTTCTTATCGTTCTTACTTTGTGTATTAATAAATACACAATACAAGCTTACAGTTAACCTCTAATTAATAAGAATACACTTTTGCCTGTATCGAGAGAACAATATTTTGCTGCATTATTGGAGAAAGCGAGAGACATAAAAGCTGAAAAGATATTCATAAGTAATGCATGGATAGAAAACCGCAATAATATTTTAACACCTGTGTTGCAGTTTCCAAACAGAATTGCATTACTGGACCAAAAAATTTCGTCATTACTAAAATATGCGATATTGCCATAGCTAATGTGTAATAAGCCGTGATATATTTATTTATGTCGTTTACTTTGTGTAAAATAAATTTGAGGTTAGTTTTATTCTTATTCTTGAAAAGATGTGTAGAACATTGTTTTCCTTATATTTCCGGAAGATGAGTCAATGTATACTTACTTATTTTACAAGAAAAGTTTGGAATATTATCCAACACGAGAATAGCTACTTACTTCATTCTACTCGCAAAGTTTTTCTCTTTTCTTCCTGGTATTTGCGCAATCTATTGATTTTACTTGAGATATTTCTTTATTATTATTTGCAAGACTCAATTCACGAAGGATTAGTTATTCGAAGTATTTGAAAAGGAATTTTGAAATGGAGATAAGATCTAATAATAAGGTAGATGTTCATCAAAAATAATAATTTAACGCGCATTAGAATCTTAATGTTGTCATGTTCTGATCGAATCTGAAGTACTTAGATTCGAATCAAACTTAAGGTTGTGTGTAGTTGCAGGAGTTGTTTTAAAAAAATATATAGCTGTACAAACAATTAAATAAGTTACACATAGAATATGAGAAGACAGTTGGTTTTGGTGTCAACAATTTTTATTTAGGACTTTGGTGACTAAGGTAACATAAATTAAAAAACAAATTAACATCGAGTTAATTGCGAAAAATCAATGGAAGTAATCGGTGGTGATACCTACAGTGAAACCACGACGCTAACTAAGCAAGGGACTGATCTGGAATTATGTAATGAAATATTTTTACTATTCATAGCACACACTAGCACAAAGTGTACACAATTGCAGAATTCATGACTAAAACTGCCACATGATTAACCCTCGGAGTACTAAAAGTGGGTAAATTTTTTGACGTTTTTGATTTTTCGTAAGTTCTCCTAATATGTTATCTTCTATTATTTTTCATATCATTTATATGAATATATATTTTAATTCTCCTGATATTGAATAAAATTTCTATTGGATCACGTCAGACCCGTTTTCAAAATTAGTATAACTATCGAATACATGTTTATTTGACAGTAGGGGATACCAGAAAACTGTACAAAATGCAATAGAGGCAGCGGGTATTAGTCCAAGAAATCTAATAGAAGTACCAAAATCGAAAATAAAAAAGGCCATTGTTTTTCATGTCGCGGTAATGACAATAAATACTCCACTAAATATGAGCATCGAATTGTTTGCAGTTTGCATTCGGACCGGAAAGAAATTATTCAAACTATATGTAAGTATTGTAAAAGATGAGGATGGTAAACCATCTTAAAAAAACTTACGTATAGTTTCAACAAAGCACTTATTATTATATTTACGCATTTTCTGTAAATATATGTTTGTATTACAAATATATTGTGATTATTTACTTAGAAAACACAATAATTGTTATTGTTTATTAACTACAAAAGCAGAAAAAATATAAAAATAAAATGAGCTAGACTGTAGGGGTCACCCATTTTCGGAAACATTGTTTGTCAAATTATTTCCGACCTCCGACGGTTAAGCATTTGGAAGATTAATTTCTATTTCTGATTATTGAACTTTAATATGCGTCAATGTTGCATTTGCAGAAACAAACAAAATTGCATCGGTTTCCAAAATATGGAAGTAAAATGAAATTATGGTTTCGGGATTTAAATTTAAAATATGTGAAAACAGAAAAATCTTTTTGCTCCGAGCAATTATTGCACCTCTTCTTCTCAACTCGGATTTTAATTGTTTTAATTATCAAGTATTTTATACAAACAACTGTCATCTGCCATATGTCAGCGAGGGAGGACAGTGAAGGGTGAAGGACAATGGCCCCTTGTTTACCTGCTGCCATCTACGTCAAGCTTTCACCGATTAATCTTTCAAAATCATGTCAACTCGATACGGTTTATACAGATTTTGAAAAAGCATTTGACAAAGTTGACCATACAGTACTTGTAAGAAAACTTCAAAATAATTATAACTTTTCTGAAAATTTATGTGAATTAAAGATTTAGGTGTTACTTTTGATAGTAAATTGAAATTTAATGTACAGATAGAAGATATAATTAGGTCCTCGTACAAAAATCTAGGATTCGTTATAAGATGTTCCAAGTCTTTCAATGATGTTAGTACTATTATAAAATTATTTGATTACTATGTACGATCTAAGCTTGAGTACTGTGTACAGATCTGGAATCCTAATTATAATTTGCATATAAATGAAATAGAAAGTATACAAAAAAAATTTCTTAGGTATTGTTGGTAAAAAAAAAACATAAAGTGTTCGATAAATATATTAGTTATACAATCTGTCTTCAACAATTTGGTATAAATACTTTACAAAGTAGGAGAAATATTTTGTCAGTATTATACTTATATAAATTACTACACAATTATATAGATGACTCTGAAATTCTCAGTAAGATTCAATTTAATGTTCCCCGTATAAATTCGCGACAAAATATTGCCTTCGTTATACCTTTTTGTAGAAGAAATTATCAAGGTAATTCACCAGTAAATTTAATGTGTAAAATTTGCAATGATTTCTGTGAATCGAGTAATATAGATATCTTTTTTGATTCTTATTATAATTTTAAACAAAACATTATTAAATTTTATCAATAGGTTATGAGTTGAAAAGATTGCTAACTACTATGTACTGTTTAGTTTTTTTACTCTTTTTTTATGTATACATATTATCATTTAATGTATAGATTGGTTTGTTCTGATGGTACTCTATATGTCGCAAATATATTATTATTCTTTGTATTTTTTATCCTCTCTCTGTAATTGGGATTTCTTAATCCTGTTGAGTGGAGTAAATAAATAAATAAATAAATAAATAAATTACTCCTATTGTAAAATTTGTTTTGATTTTTTTCCTTAGTTACGCAGTAATCAAAGGTTTCATTGTCAAAATTTTTGCAACAATACTTTGCATTAAAATTATATGGGAGCAATTCGTGCATATAATATTGTAAAAACTATTTTTCCATGTTAAATTCCCATGTTCGAAGTTTTGATAAACATCCTGTTTACACCTTTATGGTAGTCTAAGTTAAAGGCGAAAATTGTGCATAAATTTGCTACAATTGTACGTTTTATGAATCATTATAGTATAGTTAGTACACAAAGAATTATAATTAAGCCTCATTTGATATAATTATAGCAATTTAACCACATCCACCACATTTATTCGAATCAGTGTTGTCTAATAACATAATACGATAATAGTAGGTAATCTAAAGGGTTCGAAATTGCGTATGATTCTTACAACCCGAATTTACCTCCCGGTCTAATGCCCAGTTACACCACTGACACTTAGAAGTTAAACTTAGTTTTATTCAGTTAACCAAATAAATTTATGTTAATTCCTACTGAATAATTTTTTAATTACAGTATAAAATTAAATTGACTAATTGAATAAAAGCAAGTTTAAATTTTAAGTGTCAGTGGTGCAACTGGGCATAAGTCAATTATATATCGAGTGACCTCTTTAGTGCAGTCTATACACTTGAGAATGCCCGCAAAGTCACATCTGGTATAGTTTATTTCTTAACTAGGGAACAGCACAAAACAATTAAACGCATTTGGACTTTGAGACCACAAAGATATTTCTTACCACCTTTACCAAATTGCTTTAAGATGGTTCCTATCATGACAGTCTCATACAAAAGTTTGGCTAAGTAAAGGAATTTGCAAAACAAGATAATCTAATTTTTTAATAATTTAGGGTTATTAAGATAATTAAATTGTTGTATAATATACCTTATTAGCCTTTTTATAATCACAGAATCACACTATGATAGATAGTTAACTAATTTGTACAAAGACCCAGAATTAGATTCTATGAAAATTGTTCCCTTTTTGTTGATATAATCCAGCTTTAAGTGTACTTATTTAAGTAGAAATATTATATTATGCCAATATAAAACATGTTAAAAAAAATGTGGAGCCTGTGCAATAGTCTTTATGAAATGAATAAAGGTAATTTGTAGGAAATGTTTTTAAATGAAAGAATTATTGAAAATATAGCACATATTCTACCATATGTAACAGCAGTATGTGTTATACAAGTAATTATTGGTGAGGTTATGCAGAAATCGAAAGTTGCAAGTTGCTCTTATTTAATTATCTAACTCTACTTTTTGTTACAAAGCTGATGAACTGGTTTTAATTCATATTTTCGATTTTGTTTTCACTGATAGGTTAATCATACTTACTTTATATTAATTATATGTTTTCTGACATTTATGTAAAAAAAAATTATTTATTTATATAATGGTTCATTTATTTTAAATGGCTTAAACTTTATACAAGGAGAAATATTGTATTGATTTTTAAATGGTATTCATTTAATATTTATTATAGCTTAAACTTTTTATACTTTTTGGAATTTCATAAATTATTTGATCTTTTATTGAAAGTATATTTTTATTAAGAAAGATTTATTAGATATGGAATATGTTTTTCTTTGTTGTCTATAAAGTTAATAATAACTCATGTTGTATGAATATTAATTTTCTTTACAAATACTTTCTTTCTCCACGCTTGATATATTTTGCGTATACTTTTAAATTTTTTTGTATAATATATTGTTACAGTTTTATTTGTCAAATATTATCTGTCCAGTAAAAAAATATGGTGATTTATAGATTTATACATAGTTTTAAAAAAATCTGAATTTTTGGATTCCAAATTTTTAAATTTGTGTCTGGTGCTCGAGAAATATCTATTTTTCACATGTTACTTACTTAGTTTGACAGTTTACTCGATATTCACTTTTTAAATAATAGCATACTCAATCCATTTTTACCACGTCTTCAGGCACCCAAAAATTGATGATATTTAAAAAAAAACTGTTTTCTCATTTTAAACGCGTATTTCACGGATCTTGTGTTCACCGGTATACAGGCTGGTTGATTTTTCATTGTCCAACTTATATCTTCTGAAATATTAAAGATACAAGAAAAAGATACAACCTGGTCTATAATTTAGAATAAACAATTTTTTTTCCAAGGCCTACCAATTTTTCAGAAAAATATTTAACTTTTGTTTTTTTTTTGTACATTTTTACGGAATAATAATAATTCTAAATAAATTTCTCTTTACAATGATGTATAACAAGTACGGGTTTACCTTTAAATTATGTCTAATAAAGCAAATAGAAATACGATAAAAGTAGGCTGTGATATTCTATTGTTTATACCAGTAACATCTGTCGTAAATAAAAGTATTAATAATTTTGTAAATCATCAATGCTAGTAATTCTATTACTTGCTTTATTAGATATAATTTTATTCAAAGGAAACCCCCTACGTAGCCAATGTGACAGAAGTTACAGGTATAAACAATAGAATATCATAGCTTACTTTTATCATATTTCTATTTGCTTTATAGGACATAATTTAAAGATAAATTCTTACTTGTTACACATCATTGTAAAGAGAAATTTATATTCTGTCAAAATATACAGGGTGTTCCATTTAAAAAATTAAAGTTAAACATTTTTCCAAAAAATTGGTAGGCCTTGGAAAAAAATTGTTTATGCTAAATTATAGATCAGGTTGTATTAAACAACTTTTGTTTTTAACTTTTTTTTTGTATCTTTAATATTTCAGAAGATATAAGCTGGACAATGAAAAATCAGCCATCCTGTATAGTTCATTTTTCTTCTGGTATGCACGTCATTATCTATCGAACTAAGAAATAACAAGTACCATAAATCCTGTCTCTCTCCTACATGTATTTGCAACGTTTATTACAATGAAGACGTTTGTCTAATTTAGACGACAGAATCAGAAGAATCAGTACTGTGCGTATAGGTATAGTCCATTTCAGAATGGGATAGGCCTTCGCCTATTTTTTCTCAAAAAAATCCGGGAAAATACGTAACAAAATTTCTTCCCGCAAATCGTTACTGAAGGAATTTGCGGGGAAAAAACGAATTCCCGACGGGAATTTTTTGGCGGCACATCACTAACTATAGGTATCATATCTACAAGTTAAATATGAAAATATAATCCCATTTTTTTATCATGACTAAGGTAGATCTTCTTTCTTTGTAGGTGACAGATTGGGAGTGCATGCAGGAAGAGCCGCTAGCACCAGCCATGCGGGCGTTCCGGCTGCACGGCGAGTTTTGCGCCACGCACCCCTGGGAGGTGATCGTGGCCACGCTCACGCTCACCGCCTGTCTGCTCACGCTCGACCCCAAGCACCAGGCTCCAACCACCACGGCGAAGAAATTTCAGTACTGCAAGGGATGCTTCTAT
Organism: Ophonus ardosiacus; assembly: GCA_943142095.1. Lineage (NCBI taxonomy): Eukaryota > Metazoa > Arthropoda > Insecta > Coleoptera > Carabidae > Ophonus > Ophonus ardosiacus. Next base: position 40,254,639 of record OW964833.1, on the reverse strand, counting down.
GAGGTAAGGAAAGAAATACATCAATACTTTACCAATTTGTAGTACAGATTTGTACTAAAGAATATGATCTAAAACATTTGTACTAACTTATGGCTCGTGGCCAAATGGGGGAATACGGCTCAATCGAATTAAAGGAAAATAGTAAAAAAATACGAATGTATATGCTGAGTAACGAATATTAATAAAAAAAAAATGAAATGGTATAATTGAGATATTTCGGAAATAAAGGGTTTTTTGTTATAACGCTTCGACACTAATATGAAAATATTTTGATTGGCGACCGAGAAACCGCCTATACATGCATTACAAATAGCGTGTTAGGAGGTGGGATTACTACCAATGGAAGTTAAGAAATTCAAATTCGAAAGGATGGGCTAACATTCCTGTACTACAGTTTCCAAACAGTTTTTATTTTAACATAAATTTCTTGCATTAAACTTAATAATTTAAATACACCTGTAATTATATAAAGTATGTATACTTATACAGTATTATAATACTCATTTATTTTTATGTAAATATATCTTAAAATAGCATATATTTCAAGAACATTTAGGTCCATGATGAAAACAGTTTGATATAAAAACACATAAATGTGACGTCACGTCAGTCTTTTCAAAATTCGGGAGATCATAACTCGCTTATTAATAGGAATTTTTTACCGGATTTTCATCAATAGTCTTAGTTTTCTTAATATTTTTAGATGAAATTATAAAAAAAAAATGGTGTAATCCCCCATTGGATGTTGAAAATTTGATTGGTTTCTACAAAGGAAGTGATCCGTCGGATTTGACATTTTGTAGAAAAAAACCTTAAAGATTCTAACTGCATTAGAAGGTTTTTGTGTTCGCCGTGGAGTCGTCTTTAATAGAACGACGTCTTATTTCACCTTGACTAGGGTTTTTTCTGGTGAATTTTGAAAGTTTTTAGTTTTTGTTATGAAAGTCAGACTTAGGCCGGGGCGCATAACGAACGCACGTTATAGCGACTTCGGATTGCACGATTTGGGAATGGATCGAGCACACGTAATATCAAACTTACTCGCTATTGAGAACTGACATGTCCGATGGCGGCAGCACCATCGGACCGATCAGCTGTTTCTGAATTGGTACTCGCAATGTTGTGACATATGAACAAAAACAACAAGAACAATTTTTTCATTTAAAATGAGGCTAGGTATCATGGAACATTTTAGATATCTGGAAGCAACAGCTAATTCTATATGTGTATAGAAGGTATTTATAATTTTATATATATATTTAATCAATCGAAATTGATGATTGCAGGTGAGCGAATTATAAACCCTAACCACATAGGTACTATTTTTAACTAGAGCAATTACTGCGAAGCCACATGAAATCAAAATACATTTAGCGAGTTCTTCAGACTATTTAGATGCTGGTGCTGATGTATTATTAATATTATCCTCTACTACTTCATTTACTGCATTCATTATCACTGGCGTTTACTGCTTTTGATTTTACACGTTTGGTTTTTCGTAGCAAACGTTTATTATTAGGAACTTTTACTTGAAATACGAGAAGACAAAGTGATGGTACTGCAGTTCTTTGTAATGTAAAGTTTTACGCTTAATTGTATAGAAAAATACATAAATAATTAGAACGAACACAACTTGAACTTTTTATTCTAAGACAAAATCTGAACATTGAATTTTTTACTCACTGGGAAATATGTAATCATCTGATTTAAAATGACGAGAACAAACTTTCATATGTTTCGTTATTTGTTTTGCACTAGGAATTTCATATTCCCATGCTTTTCATCAATCCATATACATTTCAACACCTACACTTGTCGTAATTTTAACTTTATTTTAGCCATGTTTCGGAATATTATAAAGCCCAATGCCTGTGTCTCGACCAGATCTTGAGTTGCATCCGAATACACAACAATTAGTACGACTTTTTCCCATTTCTATTCACATCAAATGATTAAACCACATGTAACTCAAGCATACAGTCACAATACAGTACTAAACCGGAAAGTTCATATTTTTCCCAGCAGATGGCATATCGCAGCTTGTCAGTTGTCAATAACGCACGCTCAATACAAGTACTCGTGTTCGTTTTACATTATATGTACAGGGTGATTCTTGACCTATACGCATAAATGTGAGGAATGATAGTTTGTGATAGATAATAACAGATAATGAAAAAAAAAATTAGTAAAAGTTGTTTATTTACGGAGATAATGAATAAAGTTTGAAATTATTTTAGTAGCAGCTAGGGTGCTGTGCATTAGTGTCATAGCAATTGTTTTCGATCGTGTCTTGTCATTATTTCGTAATCTTTCGTGTATTTGAGTTTTTATTATGGCGTATCATTTCATCAACGCAGAATTTATGGATATGATATTAGCGTACGGAGAAGCAGAACAAAATTCAGTAGCTTCAGCTCGCCTTTATGTACAAAGGTTTCCCCAAAGACATCATCCGTGCATGTGGTACATCATGGATTCGTCGCGCGCAAATGTGCATCGAAAATGAAGGGAATAACTTCGAACAATTGCTATGATACTAATGCACAGCACCCTAGTTAATTAATTTTTTATTAGCTTATTGCTACTAAAATAATTTCAAACTTTATTCGTTATCTCCGTAAATAAACAACTTTTATTAATTTTTTTTTTCATTATCTGTTATTATCTATCACAAACTATCATTCCTCACATTTATGCGTATAGGTCAAGAATCACCCTGTATAGTTAGAGTATAGAGCTGAGGTTTTTAAGAGTGTTTATATTGTAAATATAAATTTGCCAAACAATTATAAAAAGTAATCACTGTCCACCTAAAATAGAGTGTGCGTTTAGGTTATATTTGGGTGGGTATATTTATAAAAGTTTGTGAGCAGTTTGAGTGGGCATGTTGGATTTATAATTGCAAATTCATATTTTGTTGTAGGAAAATTAATGATGGCAAAAACATTTTTAGTCAGTGAATATCTGAGCCAATATTAGATGCGATGCGTCGTTCAAGACACTTGTAGTGTAAAGCTACGTGTAATGCTTTTAGAGCTATGGCTGATGTTAGTCTCGGTGCAAAGGATGAGGCCTGGGATCGGTTTTCCACTTTTACTCCCTACAATACTAGCAAATGATAAAAAAAGTTCTCCTTGTTCATACTTGGCTCTGTAAATTTATTAATGGGAACAGGTACAGGTGTCTATGGCAAAGAGAAGTTTGATACCTTTTTTTAACCTATATTTTTAATACTAATGTCTCATATTTATTTTTTTTTATTTGTGCTGTTATTTACTAGACTTTTTGCACTAATTTCTCTTGATTTTTAATTAAATTGACATTTGATATTCTAAACAATTTAAAAAAAAGGAAAGAAAATATTTATTTTTAATTAAATCCTTGATCTTTATAGTACCTACCTTCTACCTATCTATTTATTTCGAAAAAAAATTCACAATATTCAGGTTTAAATAAATTTTCTTTCATTTTATTTTGTCCACCATTGCTGTCTCAAGAACTATAAGAGCTACGAGGATGGTTTAATCGCAAACAATTTCTATTTTACTGAACTATTTTAATGAGCGTAATTTTTTTTTTCAACCAGTGGTTTTCGAACTGTGTGGACCAATTTTGTTATTTTAAATGGGATTAAATATTTTTTATTTACTCATTAGATAGAGAATTTTATTCTGAATTCAGTGATATAATATTTTCATACCCTCACATAACGATTTTTTTTTAAAGAAATATGTATATAAAATTTTACATTATTTTGATTACTATATGATTACAATAAGAGTACCATGAATGGAAAAATGAATACATGTTATTTTTTACATGGAATTAGAATGCCATGAGAGAAATAAGTGAATTTAGACATTGTTACTTATGTCAGGACACTGTAATTCTATGTAAAAAAGAATAACATTAATTTAATTTTTCCATTCGCAGCGCTCTTATTATAGTCATATCGTCATCAAAATAATATAAAACTTTATGCATATTTTTCAAAAAATTCGTTATGTGAGGATGTGGGAATATTACATTACTGAATTCAGAATAAAATTGTCTAATACCACTTTAATACTAAAGGATGAGATTCAGTTACACAAGTCAAGAAAGAAAAGTTTTCAGCAAGAGATATTCGCTTATTTTGTTTGTCCTTGCAATGGAACAGATTTTTAAAAAATGAAAATTACAGGTTATAGCTGTTTGTACATGATGTCCAGAAGAACCGGTTAAATATTTCGATCTTGACAACTATTAAATTAAACAAAAGGCCATTTTAAAGATGAATAGGTCACTACGTAAAATAAAATAAAATACGAATTTTTCCATTTTCGTTTTAGTTTATAACTTTTTTTATTGCACTGTGCTTTTCATTCATTCCAAGTAGAAATATATTTCTCTTTTAGTAGTTATTTTTAGACATATTTCAGTATATTTTATTTTCCATTCTGCAATATTAGCACCATAATAAAACAAAAAGTTAAAACTGTGTCAGAGGAAATTAAAAAATTAAATCTGAAAACATATCGACTGCTATAAATAAATAAAATAAATGCAATAGTTAGTGAATAAAATGAAACGGCTTACAAATTCATTTAATCACATTTATCAAAGAAATTGCTTAAAATTTCTCAGAATAGTTATTTATAAATATACACCTTTTTATTGTTTTTTTTTTGTTAAAAGATGATAATATATTTTGAAATAAATTAATTTCTCAGTGTTATATTTGTTATCACAATAAATAAAACAAAATTTCACACACTCTTGGTTCATTTAATAACATATTTCAAACGTACGCCATTTTATTATTTCTCAATAGAACATACTATTTTTGTACCACTATCGCAAATCATATTTTATGTACTTTTAAAAAAACTAAAATATAGTGCGTTTCATAATTATCATATACTTTATTCTCGTGTGATCACCTTCTATACAAAAGTCACGGTAGAATTATTATTATTGAGAATAAGACGCATGGTTTAAATTTTTTGTAATTTTATTTTAATATGTTCGAAATAGTTCCATTCATCCATACTACACTTCACTATTCTTTCTTTCTGCTTTAATTAAAGCTTCAAACCAATCTTTTGAAATACTTTCTAATTTCTGTGAAATTTAAAAACTGCCAAATGAAATTATAGTCCAAAAAATAGCTAAAACTAAAAGTCGCACATTGACAAATCAGGTGAGTATGACGGATGTACTATTGTTGTTACTTTTTTTCGCGAAAAACTGAAGAAACTGTTCTCTGGTTAATTACATATATTTCACTCACAAAAATACTGTTTAAAATTACCTCCCTGATTTTCTTATTCTCAAGAATTCTAGCGTAACCCTTCTGTGATAGTAAAAGATTGTTCTCAAATGGTGTATGTATTTTGAAGTAATTGCATTATTTAAGAATTTATCGATTTGCATGGCTATATTAAGTGAATGCTTGTGATTACACGATTCCGATATACTCGTACCTATAGGTTAAATTAATATTTTTTAAAGTATATCGAACTTCATATTTATTTAAATACTACGAGGATAAATTATAAATATGAGAAAGAAAAATCAGCTGACGCCGAGGTTTGAACCCGGGACCACCAAATCTCTAGTCGTACCTATAGACGTAAAACTCGAAAATTATATTTAAATTTCAAATAGTGTGAAAGAGGGGCTAGTAAAAACCCATATTTTTTAAACCCAGTGGGTTTTTGGATTGCGCTTTTTTGGGTATAATTGGGCTTTTTTGGATTTTTGGGCTTTATTAGATATTTGTTATAAACTATCTATTATACATTAAAATTAAATATGACATTTAAAATAACATTCATTTCCACATTAGTGCGTTTATTTGTCACTTTTTCGTACTAATGCAAAAAGCGACAGCTAACTTCTTAATTATGATAATTCACTATTTATTTGTTGAATTTAAACGGAATTAGAAAAAAATCAAATGTGTCGTTGCAAAACCGTTTTTTTTTTTTTTTGTTCATGGCATCTTCACTTCTAGTGCGAAAAACACCATTATTTTGCAACATTAGTTTTTTATGGGTTTTTAAGTGTTTTTTTTAATCCGGGTAGATTTTTTTGGGTTGGGGTAAATAAGACCAGCCGTGTAGAAAAGTAATCCCCGTAGTGCTCTCTCCACAAAAGCTTTGACGGTCCGTGGGATAATGCCTAGTATAGTTTAATGGGGTCATACCAAAAAAAATATATATTGATTTTTATTATATAATTTAAAAAATACATAATTTTATACATATATACATGAAAAATATTTAATATTCTTATACTTTTCATTCATGATTTTGTTTCTAAACATTTTGAGTCTTATTTTGTGACGTCATGGGTTTGTACACACATACAATGATAGTCACGCACACATGTACTCGTGCACGTACTGTACATGAATGTCAGCGCAGAGTTGTCACATTTTTCGAACATAACCAACATTTTCAAAGTAAATATCTTTGCAACAAGTTGTTTTTGTTTAAATGTAAGTACAAATATAAATGTTCTAATAAATATAAATAATACAAATTATGTGTGATTCAGATATTATCATGGTTGTATAATATTGTTCTGTGCCGTCTTGCGAGAACATCTCGTTGAGAAGCAAAAATAAAGTTTTTGTTCGTATTCCTAAACCTCGAGATATAAGGGAAAGATGGTATAATGCAATAAATACTCCAAAAATTTTGAAGGGTAGTCTTGCTTATGTTTGTGAAGATCATTTCAACGTAAGTAGAACTTAATAAAAAAAAACAATTTTCGTTGATATACATTTGTTTATTTTATTCAATAGATTGAAGAAGATGCCGAAAATTAATGTTCTGCAAATTATTTGAATTCGCTTCTTCAAAATTAATTTCCATAATCAAATTATTTAATATACAATAAAAACAAAAGCACGAGTACAAAATAACTTGCTGTCACGTTTGCTTTCAAGTCAAATAACATAAACGTCAAACGTAGTTCCATTTTTATTCGATAGGAGGGACTACGGTCACGATCGCAAACCCATGACATCGTTTGAAATTTAATATAAACTTTAAAAAATTATTTCTGTAAAACTAGAAACTTATGTGACATAAAATATATATTTTTATAAGTGGTTTTAAGTATATTTTCATAAAAAAAATAAATTGGAAAATGTGGTATGACCCCATTCAAGATTTTTTTTTGACTACCCTGCAATTTCGACTACAAAATCGAAAACCGCATATGGTGAACCTATTTTCTATTGCTATAATTTCACCATATGCAGTTTTCACTGGTGTTCGAAATTGCAGGGAAGTCAAAGAAAATAAATAAATATATCATCACGGCATCTTACCAGGCGTCACCTCACGGGCACTCATAGCTGGTGTGGAGAGTGCACCATAGGGGTCACTTTTTGTGCCATTTAAAATTGGAAATATTTGGCGTCTGTCGGGATCGAACCCGATTCCCCCAGGTTCGCGACCAGACACTCAGGCACGCGGCCACGGAACCCCAAGTCAAAGAAATTATCTTGAATTAAACTATACTTGTTCTCAGTTTTAGCGTGAATAGCTATTATAACCTCAAAATTTACGTTAAGCCTTCCTTTCAGTTTTCGCAAAATTTTGTGTCTGTAAAGTTTGAAACTGTTGCTGGAAGTCACTTCCAAAAAACACGTTATTGTCCTAAGTATAACTTGCATAAATCCCAACAAACTACGGCGTACAATACGAAGTTTCATGTACTCATTCATGACAAAACAATATTGCTCTATTCACCTCTATTCTGTCAAACTTGTAAAGTTGCATTTTCCGTAGCTAGTGCCAGTAGCCGTAACTGTTGTACTGTAGCTGCAGAGTTGAAGTGAACACGACTTGCGAATAATAACACCAGCGACACAGGAATTTCACAAATAAGAACAAAATGCTATTGTATTTTTCACGTAATTTGTTTTCATACCAGTCTGTAATTACTTGTTTCCTTTTTCCGCGTTCTTCAACGGACAAAAATTATAAATTGAAAATATTAGGGGTCCCGTGGCCGCGTGCCCGAGTGTCTGCTCGCGAATCTGGGAAACTGGGTTCGATCCCGACCGACGCCAAATATTACGAATTTTAAATGGCACAAAAATGACCCCTGTGGTGCACTCTCCACGCCAGAAATGAGTGCCCGTGAGGTGACATCTGGTAAACGCCCGCATGGTAGAAATATGTCATGGTCATTACCGAAATATGTGTACAACGTAGATTGGCACACTCATAATTGGGTAATATGGCGTGATGATATATTTATATAATATTATGGCACAAATATTTTCTTTAATAAATCATCTTTTTTAAATATTGGTTTTCTATATTTATATCTTTTTATAATCACGACCACTGAAATATATACTAACTGGAATGCGCGTACGAACCGTGACTGTGAAGCATATTGAAAGCCTGCTGCTGGAGTAGTCGACAAACATCGAGACAGTTCGTGAGTAGACGGAAATTATTTCGTGTGGCGCATGTTTAAATAAATGAAGCATAATATGAAAACAAAGCGATCAGCTATGATACGAGTTATTCGGCTAGGTTCGGTTCGGCACGAACATGCGCGAACAGGACCAGCCATTATTGTTCAATGAGGCTTCAGTGCAGCGTACGCTGATAGGTAGAGTATGCGAGTTCCAGTTAGTATATATTTCAGTGATCACGACTTATTACCTATTTCTTCGGGCGTGCCAATCTGATTTTATACGCAAATATCGGTAATAACTAGAGCTACACAGAAAAAAAACCTTCTAAATTGTAGTTGAATTAGGTAACTAAACAAATCTTTGATTTTCAGCCTACTAATATGTTTTCATTAAATTGTTTTAAGTTGATTTAGTTAAATTTTCTAAATTTGTAGTAACAAATTATAGTAAAATTAAATACAAAATTAGATTAAATGACTACATTTAGTATTACCTATTTCATTAGATAAATCACTGAAAATTGTAGGACAAAAATAATGAAGCCAAAATAATAAAATTAAATAAAATAAGTAATTAAAATAACATATGCATATTTAAATTAGAAATCGATTTTTTACAAAATATTTATTATCTATTTCGGATTAATTAAAATGCTAAATTAAGATTTGTAACTTATACTAAATTATTATACATATTGCCTAAAAAAATAATATCTAATTATAATTAGAAAAAATTTCAATTCTTTTTTCTGTGTAGGACTTGTGCCTTCTTCAGGGGAAATTGACATAAAAATGTGAAAAAACAAAAACAACAAGTAACCAAGGTAACATGAAAAGTACGTCAATGTTACCTTTTTTATGTATACAATTTCTAGACCAGAGGAAAAACCGTCTCAAAAACTGGCAAAAGGAGAGTTTTCCTGAGAAGATGCATGTTCGCCATCCAAATTATTGCCGGGCATGCATATATTGTCTAAAAATTGTATACATAAAAAATGTAACATTGACGTACTTTTCATGTTACCTTGGTTACTTGTTGTTTTTGTTTTTTCACATTTTTATGTCAATTTCCCCTGAAGAAGGCACCAGTTTATGGTGCCGAAACGTTGGGTTTTATTAATAAAAAATTACAGAACTTAAACTAAAAAAAGGTAGTATTATTCCAATTATTAAATAAAATTATATTCGGCGACATGATTTTAGCAGGCTCGGTGGTCGTGCGGTTCGATTACCACCAGGGGCTTGGATGTTTGTGTACGTCCTAAATTATAACACAAAAAATTACATTGTCTCTGGCCAATCGGCACCACATCGAAGGCCATTTAAATAATAAATAAAAAACGGCATGATTATTTAAACGGATAATTAGTAACGTAATAATACGTCTTACGGGTCATAAGGTTCTTATGTGTCTTCTGGGTCTTTCGGTTATTATGGGTGAAGAATCGACTCCGACCCGTATTCACTGAAATACGGGTGAGCCAGTGACACTAGTAGTAACAATATACTAGGATCACTCCACAATTATTGCGAATGAGACACATGGTTCATAGTTTAGTAGTTATTTTTTTGAGATATTTCAGTATATTTTATTTTTCATTCTGCAATATTATCACCACAATAAAACAAAAAGTTAAAATTGTGTCAATGGAATTTAAAAAATTAAATTTGAAAACATGATGATGTCCACTGTTACAAAAAATAAAATAAATGCATTGTGAATAAAATTAATTAACTTGCAAATCCATTTAATCACATTTATCAAAATAAATTGTATAGAATTTCCCAGAATGGTTATTTTAGTACAACTTTTTATTGATTTTTATTCATAGATGATAGTATATTTTGAAATAAATTCATTTCTAAAGTTTTATTTGGATAACAGCCAATAAAACAAAATTTCACACAACCTTGGTTCATTTAATATGGGGTCGCGTGGCCGTGAGCGTGTAGTGTCTGGTTGCCAATCTGGTGACTCGGGTTCGATCCCGGCCAGTGTGAACTTTTAATCGCACAAAAGTGATCCCTGTGGTGCACTCTCCACGCCAACTATGAGTGCCCGTGAGGTGACGCCTGGTAAGCGCCCACACGGTTAAAATATATCATTGCCGATGTCTACATGTATTGTAGATACCGGCACACCCAGAAATGGGTAATATGCCGTGATGATATATTTATTTATTTATTTATTTATTTATTTTGACTTATCTTGTATATCAGTTCTTGCATTCATCCCTGGTACAAAACTTTTCAAGGAACATACGTTTGGAGTAATTCTGTTCTCCAAAATATTGAAATTTTTCAAATCGGAACCTTGCTTTAGTGTACTAAAATGTTCAGTCAGAGCACACTTGTTCGCCATTTTGTTTTGTGTATTTAAACCTTTAAAATATTTTTTTGCGCACTGAAGACCTGAAGATCCAAAAGGTTGTACTCTCATAAACTTGATTTAAATGTAGTTCATTAACTTGGCAGGTAACGCGCGACCTGGGGCCAGTCATTACCGATATCTATGTATAAAGCAGTTTGGCACACCCAGCAATGGGTAATATGCCGTGATGATATATTTATTTATATTTGATTCGTTTAATGAAATACTTCAAACGTCTGCCATTTTCTTATTTCACAGTACAACATATTATTTTTATCACTATCGTAAAGCAAATTTTATGTACTTTGCAAAAATTTAAAAATATAGTGTGTTCCATAATTATCACATACTTATTCTCGTGTGAATGTGATCAGCCTGTATACGAGGGTCACGGTAGAGTTATTGAGAATAAGACGCACGGTTTGTCAAATGAATATTATCGATAATATATTTGTTACGAATTTAACATTATATATAACAATGGATTACTTCAATATCATCGAAAATTAATAATAGAACCAATCATTAATTAATTAATTAAAAGCATTCATATGATAAATACGAGTCCATTATAATTTCGGAGATAAACATCAGGTTATTTATGTACATTAAAGTGAAACAGATATCTGACCAAAATTCGCTTTGCTGGACGTCAGAGAGGAAAATGATTAAAAGCACAAAAGGATGGTGAAATTAGTAGATTTAAAATCATATTAATAATTAATTTTTTAAGATTTTTAATTATGTATATATTTAACAGATCTGAAGTAAATCTAAATTTAAAACGGTTTAAATTCGGTTTAGGTTTATTGACCTTGACAAATAAACACAAAAATTCGGGTTAATTCAGGTATTCGGTTCAGGTTTGGGATCAGTGTCAGGTCCCTGCTTAAAAGTGGATTATATCTTTATTCAAAAGAACAATTTTCCTAGAATCCAAATCTGAATCTTTATACAACTTTTCTTCAAGTTTAAAAAATAGACCATATTAGATTTGAACTTTCAACTTTTCGCTTAAAACGAACAAACAAATCATTACACCAGTGTTCGCAAATATTGAAAATAAGCTAGGAAAATGGAAAATGATTTAAGGAAAAGTACCCCGTAATGAGTTTTGGTGTGATTTGAACCAGAATGTAGAGTGTTTATCCTTGTGCGTGAAAAGCGAATTTTCCGTGTTTGCTATGCGTGATTTAAATTAATTTTGCCTGGATGCTGGATTTTAGCGTCAGTCGCCAGTCTTCCTCTCGTAACACAAGTGACGCTACAGTAAACACGCTTCATTTATCATTCAAATTGATAGTTCAGTTCGTCTTTCCATAAATACACATCACTCTGTTCTACACGGAAAAATTGCAGGCTACTCCTCAACTCTGCACACACTTTATAGGCAGGAGTCATCGTCAACTATATTAAATGCAAGAATTTTTTTGATTTATTGCTTCTTTATAAGCTTTTGTTTAATTTCACTTGTTAACGTTCTTGCAATCTAATTTTGAAGACTTCCACACAAACTAAACTATTAATTTACAATACAAACATACTTTGGGGTCCCGTGGCCGCGTGTCTGGTCGCGAATTTGGGGAACCGGGTTCGATCCCGACCGATGCCAAATATTTCGAATTTTAAATGGCACAAAAGTGACTCCTGTGGTTCACTTTCCACGCCAGCAATGAGTGCCCGTGAGGTGTCGCCTGGTAAGCGCCCGCACGGTACAAATATGTCATCATCATTACCGATATCTGCGATAAAGCAGATTGTGGCACACTCAGATGGGTAATATGCCCTGATGATATATTTATTTATTTTTACAATCATTTCCACATTTTACGTATGGAGCATCCATACTGTTAATATGTAATAAAAGGGATATTAACAGACCAAAAATTATAAAACAAAGCGATGAGGCATATTTTAAATAGAAATAAATTCAGCAATGTTAACAATATGTTAAAAGACTTAAAATGGATGAATATAGAAACATTTATAAAATATAATTCCTTGGTTTTTGTACACAAGATAAATAAAATTCTTGCTCCGCCCTATTTAATTGAAGTTAATAAAAAAATTAATGAGATACATAGTTACAATACGAGATAACAATTTTTATGTAGAGGGTAAAAAACATGAAAGATTAAGAAAAACAGTCCTAGTGCAAGAAGTAGTAGATTACAATAATTTAGATAGTAATTTGAAAATATTGAATGTTAAAAAATTTAAAGTAGAATTAAGGCGTTCCTTGTTAAAATAATTAAAGATGCACTCGGTTTCGAGCTTTGGCCCGGCCCGGCCCGAAGCCCGCCACGATTTCGAGTCGATCATCGAGCCGGGCCGAAGATATTTTTTATCGGGCTAATCATTTTCAAAAATCGAGGCGAGTCGGACTTTTGATTTTGGCTCGGCCCGAAAATTCGAGCTTTTCGGGCCGGCCCGAAAAATCTTATAGTTCAGTCAAATGACAGTTTCCTTAATATTTTAATGAAAATGGATGAAGTTAAAAAGGATCAAAATGATTTAATAACAACAATTATATTTTTTTATATAAGTTTTGTGAAAAAGTTGTTTAAATTTTCGAACGGCTTTGGTAAACAAAATGTTAACTACTTATGTTAACTAATGTTGAAAGTTATAAGAGAATGTACAGGTTTTTTATAAGTTTGACACGAAAAAAGTTAAACATTTCGCTTTAACATAAAAATCAACATTAGGAATGCCGGATGCACCCAATTTCGAGTTTTGGCCCGGCCCAGCCCGAAGCCCGGCCCGATTTCGAGTCAATTTTCGAGCCGGGCTAGCTAATTTTTTTATCGAGTCGGGCCGGTAATTTTTATTTTCGGGCCGAGTCGATCCAAACCTGAAAGCCCGGCCCGGCCCGACCCGAATGCATCTCTAAAAATAATATTATTTTTAGCCGCTAAGTATAAACATTTATAATTATATTTTTATAATAATAGTACAATAGCTAACTCTAGGTGAAGCAATATTTAATAAATTATATTTAATAAAATATTAAGAAAACACTCGCCATGTTTTACAAAATTTCAGCGTCTGAATCAACCTTTCGGCCATCATCAGACATCGGCCATGTTCAGCTAGTAACCATAGACGCGTTTCGCTCTTGTTAGAGCTCATCAGTATGGTATAACTGCCGTATAACAAGAGCGAAACGCGTCTATTTCAATAACTGCCAGTGCTTTCTGGCGATTCTTCGATAGATGGCTCTGCATGTGGGTACATTTCCCCCTTAAGTCAACTCTCTTTTATGATATGTTTATATTTTTCGCCATGCTCAGTTGGGAATTGTCTCTGCAAAGAGACGGTAGTTATACCATACTGTTGAGCTCTAACAAGAGCGAAACACGTCTATGGTTACTAGCTTAGCATAGTCGGTGTCTGATGATGGCCGAAAGGTTGATTCAGACGCTGAAATCTTGTGAAACATGGCGAGTGTTTTCTTAATATATTATTAAATATAATTTATTAATTATATTTTTGTTATGTTAAAATTGTATAAATTAGCTTAAAGCTAAATAAAGTTTATTCTTTTCTATTCTATTCTACAGATACGATCGACTAACTCGATACAAATCTACAATCCACTGGCCAATTAAGTTTATGATCATAAAAATGCCAATATGTTAGGCATTAATCAAACTTGGACGAGACGATTCAACCAATTTATTGTCCATCGTAAATATGTGTATTGCTGGTTACGCAGGAGTAATATAAAATTTTATTTATTCCAAAAGTTTTCTCTCTTGTCTTTTTAACTCTACTAGTCTGGTGGGATTTCTGAGGACCCCAGAATGTTTTCTTTGGTAAATAATATGGACACCGTTTCCTAAATTTAGTTCATATTTTGACTAATTCTAAAATAAACTTATCTTAACAACCAAATTACATTCTTGATTTAAATTTCGTGTTTAATTTATTATTTTTAAATTCATATTATCAAACTGGTAATGCTGAAAATTGACTTATGACAATTAATTAACCTTCTTTATAAATTAACATTAAAACTTTGATTCCTAGATTATTTTTTCTTTCATGAGTAGTAATACAAAAACTGAAAATATGTGAAAAATCTCTTCTTTTTTTTTTCTTCTCCATATTCCTGATACCCGTATTCGAGTGTGGGATTTCCTTTTACAATGTTAATTTTTAATCTATTTATTCCACTGTTTTCTGTCCTTTGTCGTTTTCTTCCAATTTTTACCTCCCTTTTTTCCGCATTATTCCGTATTAAGAGGGTAAACAGAAATTATAGGATTTACTCAACAGAGGTCCTAACAGTGGTTAGGATTATTCAACATGTAAACCATGCTAAAGATTTTAACAACTTTTTTATTTTCACTTATTTTAAGGTTAGGGGTAATTTTCAATTTCTTTGTATATGACAATATTTATTTGTAATTAAATGAAATGATTTAATTCGTGCATTTGATCACAAATAAATATTTTCAACGTTTAAGTCATGGCGAAATTCAAAATATGTGGTGCAATGTCGCGCTGAGTCCACTCCGAGTTGTGAAAAGACTTGTGAAAAAATCACTGACTTGTGGCTCAGTTTGGTTAGAGCGACCTACTAGATTGGGTTCAAATCCCAATGAGGTCCATGAATTTCTCACAAAATCTTTCTTCGTTAATTAAAATTTCCTTAATCCTTCAGGCCTATTTCCACAATTTAAATAGATTTTCTTTATAAATAGCTATTAACTGTGAAGAATATTGTATTATGAGAATTGTTCTGTATTTAATAAAATATTGATAATTTTTATATTGGGATTCGTGTGTACGCTACGAGAGTGATATTGTATTTATATTTAACCAGAGTAGGTACGGGTTAAATATAGAAATCATTAATGTTTCTATTTCACCATTATATTCGTGTAAAGAATTATTCTGCATCTTCGTTTTTTATTGAGCGATAATAGAATTTATAAAATCACCACCATCTTAGTAATTATTTTAATGAACAGTTTTAATTATCTTATATTGTTATGTAAATATTGCTACCTATTCATCTTCGAATTTTTGTATTTCACGGATGGCAGCCACTGGCACTGCAACAATGAACGTTGTGTGTTTAGACTAGAGAATTAGTATGAGTAGCTGTGTGCAGTCTAGGTTGAGTAATTACACTGGGAGAAACAATTAAAAGCATATAATTTCTTTGTTTCAGGCGGAGTACAACGCTGCTGATGTCATTATGATGACATTCATTAGATGCCTCGCTGTCCTTTATAGCTACTACCAGTTGCGAAATTTGCACAAACTCGAATCCAAATACATCCTTGGTAAGATATACTACTTCATATATTCTGGAAACTATCGTAATATCGCTACAATGTGCTTAAATGTACGGCATGTAAATCGAAAAGTGATACATAGGCCTGGTTTACACCGTGACACTATATTGTAACTTAACCAAATGTTAACTATACCAAACTTTTAGTTATTGTATTTTTTGTAACAGGGGGAGGGAGAGTCAGATGACTTTGTTTACTCTTTGTTCTTACTTTCTTTTATCTTAACCAACGATGACTTTATCTAACTGGTGGACACTTCACTTGAAGAGGACGGTTCCTGGATTGTCCACCACTTAACTGAGACGGAACACCCTTACGCTCACTATCACTTACATTTTATTTACACATATTTACATTAATACTAACTTATAATTATTGATTACACTGTGAACACAAACTAAACTGTTACATAATTATATTGTAACCCTAATTACGCGTACTCGCGTACGCGCACCAAACTAAACCGCCGACTACATATCTGTCCTGTCTGAGTCTTTAACCTCGACTGCCTTAAAGAGAAAAAGGGTTATCTCTTCAACAGGCATATCTGATGAAGGGTGCGAGGGTGTAGCATCCATAGCTAAATAACTAGACTGCACATATCATAGGCAATAACTTATATGGTTAATTGTAAAAACAATAAATGTCTACGCGGTTGACATCTAGACTAAACAGATATATGAGAGAATAATGATTATTATTTCTAAAATTTTGACTTACAAAGATAACAGAGTTAAAATGTAGTTATTGAAACTGTAATTTAGAAGTTTATAATAAAGTTCTTTACTTGTTATTTCACCATGCTCACCTTGCTACAGTTTACACCGTAATTTTTTCTCCAAGGTCAAGTTTTATTTGGTAAGACATATCGTCATTATTAAAACTTGAACTGTTAAATTAACATAACTTATTTAAAAATATGAAATAATTACAAAAATCAATCATACAAATTACTTTTATGTAAAATATCTTACTATACATATACTATATCAACATATTCACAAAACCTATCTCTTCAGCAAACTAACATTGAAAACACGGACAACACCAACGCCAATGCGCATGCGTAACTTGGTTTTCATACGTTTACAAGGGAAGACTGTCCTATAGTCAGGTTAACTACATTGGTTAGGTTCTAACTTCGAAACGCACCATACTATACTGGTGTGTGAGTGTTTACACGTACTAAACTAAATAGTAGTAATATAGTCATAATTTAGTGTTTGGTGAGCTTAGTAAGATATCGGTGCAAACTGGGCAATAGGCGTTTAACATGGGAAATAAGTTTTTCTTTGTGCAAACGTTATCTAATTATTTTATGCTAAAATACTTCAAATAACACTTATAGAGATTTAAATTTTGCATCTAAATCACTTGAAACGATTATGTTAGCTCTCTTATAAACGTAAAATTAATTATAATATTACAGTTTTTGTGAGCTTTTGTCTAGGCAGCCATGGTTTATGTCAAAAATGAACAAATGCGTTATTTTTAACCGTCAATTATAACTGTTATGTTGTATTAGGTATGCGGAAAGTAAATTAATTGTATTTCGTGTGGATTTAAACGAAGCGCATATATTACACAATGATTTGTGCTAACATGTTTTCCACAGTTCATCTTTCGTGTCCCGGACTATAAATATTTCCTTAAATTTTGTAAAAAAAAATGCACAAAGGAACATCACGATTTTAGAAAAACAACAAAACAATATTAATTAATCCGATACTATATTTAGCACGTTTTTAAGTTACGCTTACCCCATTACCAAACGGATAAATTTCCTCCCATTTTATTTTGTGAGTGGACAACCACACCTTGCTAAATATATCTCCTACCGAGAACTGGCAAATTTAGTTAGAAACGTGATGATATATTTATTTTTACGACGTCTAGACTATAAAATCTCTACAGTGAGAAACAAAAAGAGTGAAATAAATCCAAATACCAAAATAATGATTGGTATAGGTTATTTTGGCATCAACTACCGTATCTGAGTGTCAACGGCATTAGTAAAATAAATAGATAACAAGATTCACCGGAAATATATTTTTACGGTGCAGTAGATTTGATTATTTTCATAGTATTCGTCGAGTATGTATGTGTATGTTTGCAATTAATTTCATCTTATATGCATTTCTCACCATAATTTAAGAGACTAACGCTTACATGTTCTGTGAAGTTGTAAATTTGAGAGACACATGTTCTGTAAATAAAAACGTGCTTGCTTATTTTCATTGCATAATTCTACATGTAATTTAAATAGGAAAATTGTAGGTATACTTTAATAAGATCTCTATACAGGATGTTTTCCCAAAAATTATCATAAGCTAAAGCTATTAGATAAACTGATTTTGTTGGATTTTTCTGATGGATATATCTTCTAATCTCTCAATAATCAATAAGGTTTTAAATATAAAAGTTGTTATAGGAGCATATTTTTATTTATAGTTCATCTAGGGATCATTTTCCGAAGACTCGTTATCGTTTTATTATGGGTGCACAATATAGCTAAAACCGCAATGCCAAAATATTTCGGTCCGTACAGTCGACCAGTTCAGTATTTGCAATGCTGGTATATATTTTACGCCCAGTATTCGACTGTAGACCAAGACTGCACTTTCCAGATTTTCTAAACCGATTACCAGGGCTGCATTTGCTAATATTATACAGTCGAATACTGGGCGTAAAATATATACCAGCATTGCAAATACTGAACTGGTCGACTGTACGGACCGAAATATTTTGGCATTGCGGTTTTAGCTATTGTGCACCCATAATAAAACGATAACGAGTCTTCGGAAAATGATCCCTAGATGAACTATACCTATCTAGTGGAGTACGAAAATAATATTTATAACTTTTACAAATTCTTTAAGATTAAACATCTGTTAACTTGTCAATTAAAAAGGAAAATATAACATCGGTATTATAGTATAAGTTGTAAAAATTACACAGGTGTCAATTTTTGGATGCGACATTTTTCGCTTTAACTGCTACGTTAACAGACATTTTAACCAGGGTTGAAAATACTTGGCCTTAATATCCGATATAATAAAGACTAATACTTTTTTTTTGGAACCCATAATGGACCCATAAACCATAATTGAAATACAACAAATTTATATACAAATCGAAAAATACTTACTGATTAATAAGTAGTAAAAATAAATAAATAAATATATCATCGCCATATTACCCATTATAGGGTGTGCCAGTATCTACAACACATGTAGAATCGGTAATGAAGACGATATATTTTACCGTGTGGGCGCTTACGCAGGCGTCACATCACGGGCACTCATAGCTGGTGTGGAGAGTGCACCACAGGGATCACTTTTGTACGATTAGAAATCCGCACTGGCCGGGATCGTACCCAAGTCATTCCATAACGCTCCGCCTATTCGCATTTCTTATTTATATCAGCAGCGCCACTGTTATCTCAAACTTTTGTATCGCATATTCTAAAAAAAAAAAAAAAACAATAAAATTTTATATGAAACATTTTTCTCAATTTCTGACAATTATTTGATTTAAAAAAAAACAAAAGCACATCTAAGATGACCTCTGATAGTTAAACAAAAAAGTCTAATTTAATTAAATAGGTAAACCCCTTCATTTCTCGGAGACTATTTACTCAATTTGGTCAGTACTATATACCCTTAATTTTTTTTACACTTTCTTTGAAACACCTGTATATGCTTAATATAAGGTAAATTTTAGATTTATGAAAAAATCAATAGTTTTTTTAATAATAATTTTCAGGTTGACAGCGGCCCGATTCAAAACCGGGCCGTAAGAAAATTAAGAAAATATCTTAAATTTTAATTATTTAAGACAAAATCTAAATTTAATCGTTACATAATACAGTTTATCTACTGTTACTGTACACTTTGTAGTGTTTATTGCGATGTTCAAATCAAGTATTTGAAAATTCTCCTATCTGAAACTAAAATAACCGTTTTGACATTTGATGTTGGCGTATATTCCGTATAAAATGATAGCTATTTCCACGTTAAATATGAAAATACTTCCGAAAATAACTGTGTGTAAACGCCGAGCAGGAGCAAGTTTGCGTCTGATTACATACTCTGGGGTTATTTGGTTTGGTAGACGAAACATGAAAGTTGGACTGATTCGTACATTTACGACTGACATAATCGCATATCCCGCACAAATTCGCCAACAGGAAGTGAACAAATGAACCCAGATCGTAGATTAGATATTCGACATGCGTTACAGACTCTGCCACTGTAATCAGCAAACTTGGGGTGATGTAGCTTACAAGGAAATGACATGAAGATGAAGTAATATTATTAATTTTAATCTATTTGTCAAATAATTATCTATCATTCTGTTCTGTTTTTGATTTGATTGTAACTAACGTCAACCTTAAAATTTAAAAATTATTTCCAGTTGTCCAGTAGCACAAAAATGACCCCTCCACTTTGCTTTTCCACGCTAGCTTTGAGAGCCCGTTAATAGTACAGATATACCGTAATAGGGTATTATCTAATTTTTTTTTTTTCTTAAAGAACCCGTATAACTAAGTATTTGTGACAACCCGAGTTAAAAATTCCATTTAATAAGCTAGATATTAATTTATAAAGTTTGATTTTGTTGTGTCACGTGATAGTGACGTACTAGTTGTACAGTACCAGTGGTGTACAATCAGTGGTTCATAGCTTTTTGAGAAGGTATTGACCAAGTATTGAAAAAGGTAGGAAATAAAATATATTTCATTACAATCTTACATTCTATTACTAAAAAACTGAAGAAAATTATAAGATAATAAATATACTAAACTGAAAATACACAGGTTTAAATATATATATATATATATATATATATTTACATCCCGCTATCATTGCTGCGTCCTTTCATGGCTAGGACATTGTGGCAACCACCGAAAGGAATAGAGATAGGTATCGGCTTTATAAAGTATATCTACTTATTTTTCTCCCTGATTATGAATTTCGGTTCAAATTTCAATAAAGTCGATTTACAACGATATACGTTTCCGTTCATTTGACGGACATTATGAGCTCCTCCATTCTGAGTGAATCCGACGTCCACAGTATATACTTCAGACATAATCAGTACTTGTGACGTCCAATTTGTATATTTTTATTCATACTACCGTTACAGTGACGTCCAGCAGCGTTGCCAATATTAAATACATTATTCTGATGCAGAAACCAAAGCACTCTTTCAGAACAATATGCATACTTTGCTGTAAACATCATAGATTCCTACAATGTTTGATAATGGTAATTTCTTTTGGCAATCTGTAAGCAATTTGAAAATGGAACTGTTAATTTGTCATTTAAAATGTCATATTTAATACTTAATACTTTTGTTCTAAAATTATTAGGAAAAAAAATTCTCCAAATTAAAATTTTACCATTGTATTCCTCATACATATAACAAAAATAAAGTAGATACCCGTTATACAAGTAAACAATAACAAAATCTTTATAATGTATTTACAGTAAAAGAACTCGATGGTACAAAATGTGATAGAAATGTGAAATATTCTTGCACTTAGTGTACAAGAACAACAATTATTCTATTTTCTCCGACGGTAAATGTAAATATGTGAAAATAAGTGAAGAATGAACTATTTAAATAACCCCAAAATTTTACAATTAAAAAGTACAGATAGATATTTTTAATAATAATTTAATATGAACTGAATTAATACTTGTAGTATTTTTTTAGTAAAATTTGCCGTCATCCTTTGTATTATAGTCATAAAAATTTTATTTGATAAACAAAGTCTTTGTTACATGTCAATAAAATAGTGAAGAAATATAATAATAAGGTTAATATGATTATTAATCTCCGATTTTAATATTTTTATTCTATTTGTTAAACAAATTATTTGTAAAAAATAGTTAAAATATGTGAAAAACAACAGTTTGGATGCACTTCGGCTATTTGTGCAATAAATTCAAATTTTTATGAAATTTATAATAATAAACTTATTATTAATATTCAATTCCGATTTTAATACACTTATTCTAAGTAAATAGCTATTTGTTGAACAAATTATTTTTCACATGTCCATAAAATAGTAAAAATATATGAAAAGCAGTCGTTTGGGTTCGGCTATTTTTCCAATAAATTGGAATTTTTACGGAAATTACAATAATAGGCATATTATTAAGAAAATTCTAATTGACATAATAAGTCAGTGTCAAGTGCAAATTACATAATATGTTTGTGTTATAATTTTACTGGAAGTATAGAAATTTTCTATGTGGTATTAGTACAAAATACATGGAACTGCCAGAATGCAATGTAATGAAATACTGGAAATGTAGAATCTTTTGCTAGAATTTTTTTGTATGGCATTTGTATAGAACTGAGGGAAGGTAATGTGATGGCCACATCATTTTTTTTTATTTAACATAGGAGTATAGTCGAAATTATGGAAATTTGATAAAATATTATAAATCACAGCAAAAGATAATTTTGGAGCTTTAGCTTGTGAACTGTTCTGAAATTATCAATCTCCCCTGAGTTATTGAACCCCTTCGGAGAAAATAAAATGAAAAAATCTGATGTGGCCAACACAATACCTCCCGCTATTTCATTTTTATTAATTTAAATTCATACCTAATTTTTTTTTTGCATTGACACATTTGAAATATAAACTGTGTAACAAAGGAATTTTGTTTATCTTTGAAACAAAGGCATTGGGATTTATAAAATAATGTGTTGTAGATACTGGCACACCTAGAAATGGGTAATATGCCGTGATGATATATTTATTTGATTTATATTTTTTAAATTTATCTGTAAAATACATAGAAAAATTATTGTTGTATACTTGTAGAAAATTCAATTAGCTTTAATTTTCATGGCATAAAATGCGAATAAATGACATTTAATGGTATTTTTTGACGAAAAACCATTATGAGCTTCAAGTAAAGTGCCGTTTCCGGTTATCCGATTTACACCAATATCTAATGGTTTCTTTCATATTAGAATAGGGTTAAAACACGCTTCTGAATTTTCTGAATGATAGTATTTGAGTTAGAGCGTTGACAAAATCCATGCACACACATACAGACATCATCGTGAAAATGATAAAATCGGATTCTAGTGACCCTAGAACGTGGTCATTTATCAAAATCTCAACATGCGATTTTTAGCAAGATCCCTATAACTCCCTTACCAAGGGTAGCGGGAGGTAAAAACAAATAAGTGAAATTTATGAAATATTTATTATTACATCGAACAGTCCTGCTTATTTCCAGAAAGAGTATTTCATAAACATTAATTTGTTTCATTAATCTTTAGTTGTTACACATAAACAAATTATTTATCCGTGTTTCTTTCTATGTTTGCATATAGATTTCAATAAAAATACGGTGTTTTTAAAAGTTTATTTATATATTATAATAAAAATAAAAAGCAAATATTTTAACGTATTTAAACTATCTAAAATGTATAAAAATATTTTGTAATTAAAAGAAAACACTTTAATGAAACACCTCAAGTAGAGGAGAAATAGGAAGAAGTACCCAGAATAAAAAATATCTATATTTAATAAATAGTTTGTAGTACATATTAATATGTTTTAAACATTTTTTCTTTTAATAATTATTTCTACACTCTCTTTTTCGACTTTGTACTTAATAATTCAGCTTTATGATACGAGTATTTATAAATAATTACCTTTTTTAAATTTATTACATTTGTAAACCATACATTTTGATTTCATAGTTTATTGATTTTGTATTTGCTCAGAGGATTTTACAAGTGCAAAACAAAAGGTTTGATTACATAAATATTAATTTAAAATACTACCAGGAGTGCACAATGTAGATTTAAATACGATTAAAAGAGTTGCGCGCTAATGTAGTATCCAAAGTTCCACTGTTGCCAAGTGTACGGAGTTCAGAATGCCGCTGGAATGAAACTTCAGTATATACAGCGTATATACGCCGGACGACACTAGCTCCGCAAGTGGAATTTTTTTGAACTACAAAAAATATACATTTTCCATTCCGCTATCATTCTGACGTCCATAACAAATTTTGCTATACGATACTAGAGGCCCCCCTGATGCCAGAAAAAAATTTATAAGGCCTTGTGCATATGACGTCCGGTATACGGACGTCTTATGCACAAGGACGTCACTTTGAATGTAGAAAATTACACAGGGGACGCCACAATGATAGTGGGATGTAAATATATATATATATATATATATATATATATATATATATATATATATATATTAAAATAAAAAGGAACTTCAGTCATATAATGGAAATGTTTTATTTTCTTTGTCTACGTTTCGGAAACTAGTTTTCCTTCATCAGGACACTACAATAAATATATAAAATACAATAATACATTATACATATCACCTAATACCCACTAATTTTTAAATCTATTTTTCAACTTTAACGTATCTAAATACACAGCTTTAGAGTGTCTGTATAGTTCGCATAGTCACCGCAACAGGCGTTAAAATTTTGTCGCCAAAATCCCCTTTTGAAGTTAAATAAATTCTTGTGAAAAAATGAAGCCTAGCGTTCAGATTACGAGGAATTCGCATTAAAGGATGTTCGGATTTACAATTTTCTACTGAAGTTATATTTAACATTTTGTTTTGCATTTTATGTCGCCTGCTTAAAATTATACATGAGGATACTTTCATATACTTTATGTGTATGTGCGAATAATTTATTATTTACATATAGATAGTGTAGCCTTGAACAAACGTATTAGACACCCTTTGAATAATGCAATTATCGATTAGAAATGCGCCTTATTTTTGAAAATGTTAAGCCAAGTAAGTAATACTTTGAAATAATTAGTAATCAATAAAAATGTATTTAAAAAAATATACATTCATTAAAAATGTAAGTGAATATTAACGCAAGAAAATATCACTTCAAAAGAATCTTTAATAAAAGCTCTGTCATCATTGCAACATGACACCAATTGAAGTTGAAGAGTATCGCAAGTTAGATGAAAGTATGCCAAAAAGAAAGAAAGAATTCCTACAATTATTAAAGAACAAAGGGTAGACCCATAATTGTTTTTTAACCCCTCAACGGGATTAAATCCGAATTGCAGAGTGGGTTCACATACACAATCATCCATGCCTTAGTGGGATTTGAACCCAGAACCCCGGGCGCACTCAATGACTAAGAGGCGTTGCTCTAACCATTGGCCATCGGAGCCGAAAATAATATTAATAACAATGATATAAAAATTGGGGTCGCGTGGACATGTGCGTATAGTGTCTGGTTGCCAATCTGGTGATCCGGGTTCGATCCCGGCCAGTGCAGACTTTTAATCGCACAAGAGTGATCCCTGTGGTGCACTCTCCATACCAGCTAAGAGTGCCCGTGAGGTGACGCCTGGTAAGCGTCCACACGGTAAAATATATCGTCATTATTACTGATGTCTACATGTAATGTAGATACTGGCACACACAGTAATTCCGTGATGATATATTCATTTATTTATTTATTTAAAAGAATGAAGTCAATCGGTTAATTAATTTTTTCACGAAAATATTGTAATTGGAACTACGTGCGCAAAGTTTCAAGTTCGAGTGTGTGAAAGTCTGTCGAAAATAGATTACAAGATTTGACCCTAACAAACAAGTAAAATAAATTTCCGAAGCTAAACATACAAATAGCAAATTATTGAAACATATTGTATTAGTAACATTAGAAGGTATATACTTTTCTAGTATATACAATATTGTCTACTCCGTAAAATTTACAATTAGTACAATTTGACATGAAACAACATTTAAAAAATAATATATATCATCACGGCATATTACCCATTTCTGGGTGTGCCAGTATCTACAACACATGTAGACATCGGTAATGATGACGATATATTTTACCATGTGGGCGCTTACCAGGCGTCACCTCACGGGCACTCATAGCTGGCGTGGAGAGTGCGCCACAGGGGTCGCTTTTGTGCCATTTAAAATTGGAAATATTTGGCGTCTGTCGGGATCGAACCCGGTTCCCCCAGGTTCGCGACCAGACACTCAAGCACGCAGCCACGGAACAACATTTCGAAATAGAAATAATTGTAAATTAGTGATCATAGTACAAACATATTTTGGAGAAGTTGAAAAAAATATCTGAATATATGCAGGTTGTTTCACGGTGCGGGACACCTCAATCATTTTCTTTATTATTGGGAATAGATAAAAAGTTAAAAAAAAAATATTTAATTTCAGTTAAATTTTTCTCAATATTTTTGTCATGTAAGTATACACATGGTTAAATTCAGAAAAAATACTCTGTCGAATGGTCCTAAAAATATATATACTATTCCATTTAAAAAATATGTAACTTTATGTTATAGTTTGAGAAAAATTAATTTTTATAAAAAAAAAAAAATAAACAGTGTATTTTTATTTAAAACACAGTTTTTGATTAATATTTGAACTACGTTTCACTTAAGAACAGATACCGCTTGAGATCCGACCGTTTTTACATAAATTCTTGAAACCAACGTTGTCAATACTAAATATTTTTATTTATAACAAAGTACAATACCTGAATAATAAAAATTACAAAGTCAAAATCAAAAACAGTGTTAAATATCACTTAATTCTTACGATTTTATTTGACAACTGGCAGCTTACAGAAGTGATATTTTGTCGCTTTTATGAACTAGGTGTGCATTCCGACCAATCAAAGTGCAGAATTTATTTTCCTGTTTAAACCCATGGGCTCGTAGAATGATCACGGTTTTAACTAAAACGCTGTTTAATAACAATAAAAAATAATATCAAATTTATCAAAATATGATTTTAAAGCAGAACATAGTTTGTATATAAACAAATATTTTTTAAAAAATCGTTCTTTACATATAAGGGTGAAATTAAATATTCAAATTCTAATTTGACATTTCTTAAAACAGCGCATTTTAGTTAAAACCGTGATCATGCTACGAGCCATTATGTATTGCTTGAAACGAAATATAGTTCAAAAACTTTGAAAATTGTTACCTTTGTAATTTTATTCTTAGAAGTTGATCTGAATTTTAAACTAATTCGAGAATTGCAGTGGCGGATTATCCATTAGGCGCATGAGGCGCACGCCTCGGGCCTCACCTGAACAGGGGCCTCAAAAAGTCAACATAGTACAGTACAAAATAACTATACGTATTCAATTTTTATCTCATATAAAAATATTTAAATATTCCTACTGTTAATAATACAAAGCAAACTGATACAGATTATTGCCATTCACCGTTTTCTAATTTATTTCTATTTCTAAAATAAGGATGGAAGAATATTTCTATAGATAACATTTTTGACAATATCTCGTGTCAAATTGACATTTAATTAAATACTTTCAAATTGATATACATTTTTTTGTTCATAGCTTACACCAAGTTAGGATTATTTTTGAACACACTGTACTTATAAGTCAATTAAATGAATAAAATTTTTTTTGGAATATATTGAAAAAAATGTTTTGGACAAATGTTGTAGTGTAGTAGATAGTTTAAAGATTTTATAAATGTTTTACTTTCGAAAATCGATGGAGTGGTTATCAAAAAATCATGTTTTGAAATTTTTGATCGATCGCCATTTTGTCATTTGAAAAAATTAAAAATAATTTAAATGCCAAATGTTTTAGAGAGCCTAAAGGTAAATTTCAAAGAAAAAAAAATTCAATAGTCTTTAAAATAAGGGAGTTATGACGATTTTTCGAAAAACAAAAGACTGCAATAACTACGAACCGGGGCACCAAATCAAAAATTGGAACTAAGAAAAGTTGTTTGTTTTAATAAGTTCTAACTACTATTTTCGGGTGTAAGGACTTAGTATTAACACCCTCTATAGTAATACTTATGTATAGAATTTTTTCAATTGTGCTTTTTAATCAATTTTCAAAATTATTATAAACATTTTGAGTTAATTAGTTTGGTACTGTATCAGATTTTTATACAAAAATAAAAATGTCGAAGGGCCTCAAAAAATATTGCGCCTCGGGCCACAAAATGTCTTAACCCGCCACTGGAGAATTGTATCATTATTGTGTCACCTATATCTTCTAATAATATCATCGTAGAAATTAGAGCAAGAAATGGTCTATTACATCTTTCTGCAGTTCATATTTCATGCCATAAATCAAGGAAAAAACAATCATAACAACGTTATCGAACCTAACCTAACTTTGCCGAATTTCATTAAAGCTTAGGCTTGTGTGCGATCTGTTACAAAATAATTAGTGATGTGTGACAGTGCGGCGGGATATATCTTAATCCTTTGCCACAAACATCTCACATTGTGCAGCCGAACCAAGCAACATCTGTGCGTGTTCGTTTCCTGGTTTCCTCATTGCTAACCTGATCTCAGATGATGCCATTTAGAGGCTACAGGAAATGTTAACAACAAATAATAGTACTTGTATATAGATATGAATTGAATTTCAAGTCTTATTAGATTACAAATTGTATCACACAAATAAATACAACCTTCGGTACACATCTGCAGTGGATATGTTGCTTTCGGCGGACGAAAAAACAAAACTTTCCCATCGAATACTGATTTATCATTTTTACTTCCTAGTATGAAGTAAAGGATGTATTATAATCGCGAAAAATTTCGATTTTCAGATTTCAGCGGAAATATCCATTTTGACCATTCCTGAATCCATTTTGGCTAATTTCGTCGTGACGTCAGTACGTATGTACGTACGTGTCTCGTACAACTCAAAAACGGTAACCCATAGAAAGTTGAAATTTTGTATTAAGACCAGGGATGGTAACCATAAAAAATATATGTTTGGGTTACGGTTTCGGTCATCGTGAATCGTGAAAATAAAAATTCGGTTTTGATTTGGGTTTCGGTTTTTATACAGCAATAGGTTTTGGTATACCGGTTTTACTAAAAGGGTTTCGGTTTTGCAAAAGTAATTTACGAGAATAATAATATTATTAATTTTGAACAATTATTATAATGATGCAAAAAGTGTCCACAAACACGTGAACAATATTCTAATTTCCCATGTTAAATGCCTATATAAATGTAACATGTAACGGATTTCGAGCACCACCCGATTGAGGTACTACGTTGACTACGTTGAAAATTGAAATACTTTTCGACAAAAAATAATAAAAAAATAAATGGAAAATAAATTTATATTTATACTTTTTTATACATACGTATTTTAATAATAAAAATTTACAATATGTAACAACTAAAAAGAGACCTGTATATAATGCGGTTAACCGATAAATAAAAATCTGTTATGGCCAGCACAAGACCTCTCGCCATTTCCATATTAGGATATATAAGTATTGTATTGCACTTCCCTTTCAAACCGTCCTTTTATAACAAAAAGATACAGAACTTTACCCAAATACTAATTTTTACTGTATTTAACATGTCTTCTGCACACATATAATTCTAATTATAGCTATTTTTCATTGTATGAGGAAGTTTCTAAATGTTAAAAATTCTTCCAATTCATTAACCAGATTGGCAGTATTTCTGATGGATATATGCATTTTACCTATAATTTCAAATATTTAATTAATAAAACAATAAGAAAGATTAAATATACTTCCCAGAAAAAGCTGTCAGAATGTCACTAAAACTGTTGATTTTTGACACTGACATGTGTCATTTAAAAACTATGTTATAAACATTGGAATTTGTCAACTGGTTTCCTTAGTGCCTTGGCCTTTGCGATTAAATTACTCTATATATTATAGTGTCTGTATCTCTAAATCTATACAAGATATAATAAAAATTTTAAGTGTATTAGATGGAGAATTTTATGTTCTTCAATATTTAATAACAAAAATTTCCAAAAAATTATATTTAGAAGAATTTTTCTCAGAAACTACTACTTCCGGTTGTTCAATTGTTACCAAAACCTTTTCAACTCTTCCCAGGAATGTCAGATTGAGGAATCCATAGTTAAACAATTTTTAAGTCTTATGATTTTTGAGGAATCGTGTCTACAACATCCAGACATACACACATCCACACACACACACACACAGACATCCTTTTAAAAATGTTATAATCGGATTCTAGGGACCTTAAATCGTGCTTATTCACTGAAATCTGTATATGCGAATTTTAGCATGAATCCAATACCTCTCTTAGCGAGAGGTAAAAAAGGGTTTTGCTTTTGGTTCCGGTTTTGTATCTGTTTCGAATTTCGGTACAGGTTTCGGTTTCGGTTCTCATTTTTTTTTTTCGGTATTTTCCGGTTAATGGTTTCGATTCTGGTTTCGGTTACCATCCCTGTTTAGGACTATTATAACATCTAGTTGTGCACCTCCCTTTTTGGACAAATCTTCCGGTGGTACTTTACTTGAAGCCTATAATAGGTTTTAATGAAAAACTATATTAAAATATAATTCAAAGCTTTTCAAATTTGGTATATAAGACTTTTATATCAATGGGAATAACATAATAAACTTTGGATAAAATGGGGTAACCGGAAGTGATACATTACCTGAAGCTGTGAACAGTTTTTCTTGAGAAAAAATGGATTTATTTTGATTTTAGAAATACATGCTTCAAATAAATAAAGTTTTAGAGAATTAAATTCTGCGTCTAGCACATCAAGAATTATTAAATTTGCCCTTTGTACAAACAAGCGAGATATGTAAATTTAAAAATGATGCCTGTGAGGTGACGCCTGGTAAGCGGCAGTACGGTACAAATATATCATCATCATTACTGATATCTGCGATAAAGCAGATTGTAGCACACTCAGAAATGGGTAATATGCCGTAATGATATATTTGAGTGGGACGAATAAATTAGGAATGACGATGGGTACCCGGGTACTCGGAACCAACCCGATAATAATGTACCCGGGTATAAAATTTCTTACCCGATTACCCGATATATACCCGCTGCCCGTTAATTACCCAATACCCTTTAATTACCCGACCAGTTTTCAGCTGCCGGAAAGTTTGTATCTAAAAGAAGAGTTTTTTATTACCATAGCATGCGTAATAATATAATTTATGTTAAGTTTTTTATAGAGATACAATATATTATTTATTCGTATTACTTTTTATTTAATAAATATATGTATACAATAATTATTATTATTATTCGATCCCGACCGGCGCCAAATATTTCGATTTTAAATGGCACAAAAGTGACCCCTGTGGTGCACTCTCCACGCCAGCAATGAGTGCCCGTGAGGTGACGCTTGGTAAGCGCCCGCACGGTACAAATATGTCATCATTACCGATATCTGCGATAAAGCAGATTGGCACACCCAGAAATAGGTAATATGCCGTGATGATTATTTATTTATACAATAATTATGAATTTTTTTAAAAAGTAAACTGCTAATATAAGGGTAACTGGTAATTAACAAATTAACGAATTGTATATATGTACTTAAAGGATAACGGGTAATTAAAGGGTATCGGGTAACTAACAGGAAAAGGATACTATCCGGGTAGTCGTTTCGGGTACTCGGGTACCAAAATTATCGGAATTCGTCATTCCTAGAATAAATCTATTAATTACATTTAAAAATCTGTCAATCTTTCTAGTCGTGGAGAAAATGTAAGTAAGCTACGGTATCTTTGCAGACCTAAACTGCTTGCAGCCCTCGCGGTGCTCGTGCGGAAATTTATAACTTTATTCTGCAAAGAGCTACTTTCATTCCTTGGCACACAAAAATAAAAGAAAAATCTAGTGATTTTTTTTGTACATTTTAATAAAAGCTACTTTATATTTTTTGTGAATATTAATTTTGTTAATATGGATTATTATAGGTCTATCTTTTGCTTTTAAATATTGGCAGGAATTCTTTTTGACAAACTTGCAATTAACTTGCGATATTCTTTAACTGGTGTCATATTTCAATGATGTAACATAGCTTGTATTAAATATTCTTTTGAAGTGATATTTTGTTGCAGTAACTTTCGCTTTAAATATCCTAAAAATGCTCATTTATATTGAGATCAGCTAATTCTATATGCCGTCTCCAAAGGTTAGCTATACACATACCGTTAATATTAATAAAAAAAAAAAACTTATAGGTACTTTCGAATTATATTCATCAAATCATAATATTTAACCAATTCTTTATTTTGAAATAATTGTATTGTTCAAAGGATGCTAATACTTCTACCCTTATTAGTATATGAAAGATAAAAGAAACAATAAGAGCTAAAACTATGTTTAGGTATTGTTAGCAACGATAGATATTTTAGATAAATAACGATCACCATATCAGAGCTGGGACTATCTTTCGAAAAAAGATACGTGATGGTATCCAAGGTATAAAAAGTATCTTAGATATTTTATTTTAGATAGGTACTCTAAGTTTATATAAAAAGCATAATGTAGATACTTTGTGAAAGTATCTTTATCTTTTATCTTAAAAAAGTATCTTACGATACATTTTATATCTTTTGATTGTTTTCAACTATCTAGACACTCTGAAAGTATCTTTTTCTTTATAAAGATACCTTTTAAGGTGGCTGAGTCGCAAAATCGTGTCAAATACAACAAAATAGTTATTTTTATTTGTTTCATTAAATATGGTTACCTATACATTTTGTATCTTAAAACATTTTCTGAAAGGTTAATTTTCAATATCTAAGATACCTGAAAGCATCTTAGATATTTTATAGTATCTAAGATACTTTTAAATATCTAAGGTAGGTACTCTTTAAGTATCTTAAGTAGATATATTAGATACTTTTGAAAATATTTGAATCTTAAGATACTTGCACTGAAAAATATCTAGATATTTATTTATCTTTAATAAATTTATGACAGTATCTTGTGAAAGTATCTTAGATACTTTTTAAAAGAATCTATCCCAGCTCTGTACCATATATGACAAATAACTTATACAAAGGTACCTACCTATTATATCAATTATATCATATCACGTTTTATTAATTATTACCCATTTCTGGGTGAGCCAATATGCTTTCTATTCGTAGATTTCAATAATAGCGATATATTTATATCGTCGATGGCGCTTTCCAGTAGTGCTGTGAAAATCCGACAAAACATGGATCCGAGTACCCGGATTTTAAAATATCCGGTTCCTCGGATATCCGATGTTCGGATATTGAAGCGGATATCCGTAAATTTAATTCGGATTTGGATCCGGATCCTGGTTTGGGTACCATATCCCATTCAGGTCCGGATTCGATGTGTTGTTCACGGATCCGGATCCGAATTTTAATTCTGGATCCGTTTCATCATTTTGAATGTAAAGGCAAACATTTGAATGTAGACGGTTGTAGAGACAGCGGTCTGTAATCAGCAATAAATTTTATAATACCCCTCTAAAATAGCCAGGTAGTTGGTGCAAATTTTTCTTAGAATATTGAAAATTCTGTAGTTCCAAAATTTTAACATTCAATATAACAAATACTTCAAAGAAAATGGAATTAGGATTAAATTTGAGAAATAATGGTTACAGGTTCATTGCAGGTGTCAAAATACCTATTTATTTATATCGTGCATGTGTTTCACATAAAAGGGATTGTTTTTGTTACCTACTTATAGTTCTGTGGAATCGAGGAATTTCCTTCTTAGCGGATGCTAAAAGTTTAACATCGAAAATATACCGACTATTAACTACATCAAACAAAAATGTATAGTGGATTATTTCATAATCAAATTTATTTGGTTTTGTGACTCCATGATAATATACATTCAAATATTATCATCTGGTTCAATACTGAGAATAGGTACTCGAATCCAAGAACCGATGCACTGAAATTCCATATCTAAAATCCGATACTCATACTCATATTCGGATCCGAATCCAAAATCCAATACTCAGATTCGGATCCAAAACCCGATACTCAGATCCGGATCCAATATCCGATACTCAGATCCGGATCCAAAATCCGATACTGAGATATGGATCCGAGATCCGGATAGTTCAACATTCAATTATCTGGATATCCGGATATTTTTGGATCCGAAACCGAAACTATCCGGATCCGGATCCCACCACTACTTTCCAGGCGTTCTTCACAAGCACTTTTGTAGAGAGTACATCACAAGGGTTACTTCTGTGCTATTTGAGAATCGGAAATAATCGGGCGGTCTGAACTACAACCTGTCATTTAATGCACTTAGCCACACGACTTCATAATTATAGTTAAAAGAGTACATCGACAAAAAAAATTCTGGTTGCAGGAATAGCGGGTCTCTTCACAGTCTTCTCTTCTTTCGTCTTCACTTCAACAGTAATCAACTTCTTACGAAGCGACGTTACCGATTTGAAGTAAGTGTCTGTACAGTGTTTAATTAAAAATCTGGCCATAGGCGTTTAACATGGGAAAACAGATTTTCTTTGCACAAAAGTCCCCAATTAATTTTAGACATAAATGTTGTAGATAATTACGTCTAAATCAGCAGTTTTAATTTTGCACGTTTGGTAACTAGTAAAATCTAATTTGAAATTGTATAAATATTGCTCATTTGTAGCGATACCCATGGAATTGAAACAAAGTTACAAAGAAATGCATATCGATTGAACTGTCAGAAATTCGGTTTTCAATTAAAAGTTGAAGATAATTCAATTCTGTACCTAAATCACTACCCAGGTACTATTTTTAAAATATAACACTTAAATAACTTTTATTATTATTATTTTTTTCACATTCTGTAATCTATAAAATTAAATTTCTGACAACTCAAACGATATGAATTTCTTTGTTATTTTGTTTCAATTTCATTACCAAATGAGTAAAATTAAATCTGTTTTGTGATTTAGGCGTATAATTATCTACAACTTTTATTTGAATAATTTTTGTCTAAAATTAATTGGGGACTTTTGCGCAAAGAAAAACTGTTTTCCTATGTCAAACGTTTATGGCCAGGTTTTTAATTAACACGCTGTATATATTATTTATTTTTTATTCAGTTTTGAATTCCATTAGAAACAGAATTAGCTTTTCTTGAAATATTGCACTGTATGAATTATTGAAATTCAATATTTAAAAAAATGTCGTGCTTTTATTTCTAGAGATGCCCTGTTCTTCTTTCTTCTGCTTATCGACCTTTCCAAGGCCGCGTTACTGGCACAATTTGCGTTGAGTTCCAACAACCAAGAAGAGGTGAAGAACAACATTGCCAGAGGAATGGCATTATTAGGTCCTACAATAACGTTGGATACGGTGGTCGAGACACTTGTTATTGGAGTTGGGACACTTAGTGGTAAACTCTTAACTATTTTTTTTTATTTTCGCCCTTTCCGTATCTAAACAATTGAAAGGGCTAGTGGATGAAGTTGTCAGTAACAAAAACTTGTTTCTGAGAAAAGTAGGTATAACCAACATAATATACACCTAATTTCTTCATCTGTAATAAAATTGTAGTTTTTTAGAAAATGCTACATGACACCGTTATCCACCTGTCCTTCAATCATCAAATATTTTATGTAGT
Organism: Ophonus ardosiacus; assembly: GCA_943142095.1. Taxonomy (NCBI): domain Eukaryota; kingdom Metazoa; phylum Arthropoda; class Insecta; order Coleoptera; family Carabidae; genus Ophonus; species Ophonus ardosiacus. The sequence goes on along the minus strand of OW964833.1, from coordinate 40,219,109 downwards.
GATGAGCTAGGGAAATTTTAACAATGAGCTTGCATTTTCCCACAAAAATGAATAATAGAATGTTAAGAAAATGTTATAATTTGGTTTTTATATTTTGCGTTCATAATGAAGTCATTAAGGAACCTAATTGCGTATCGTAAGAGCCTTCATTTCGATATCCAATTTTTTGTTTTAGAAGGTTGGTGCTAGATGATATTTACTTAAATTTTCAAACGTCATAAAACAAAATTGACATGAACTTTCGCAAAATTGAATAGATGTCAATTCAATGTTACCAACTACAACATTACACATACAAATTTCCCCAAATCAATGTGGTTTAATACAGCAGTTTTTTTTAATATTTTGATATACAGAATGTTATTTAAGTAAGTGTACAACGGTTAACCCCTTGGTAGAACTGATCCTATACATATTACGTAGTAAATCTGGCAATAATTTTTGTTTAACATGCTTTTACAAGCATTTAAAGGCCTCTAGTTCTTGAAGGAAGCATGTTAAACAAAAATGATTGCCAGATTTACTATCTATGGGGTCAGTTCTACCATGGGTTAAACGTGTATACTAACTTATATAATAACCTGTATAAAAGTCGCAAAATATAAAAAATAGTATAGAGGACTCATTTTATAAGACTTTTTCGCACTTGTCAGTTAGAAAACTCGCCAAGGCTCGTTTTCTAAATATTGTTGCGTGCGAAAAAAACATGTCTATTTTTAATTGTCTAAAATTGTTTGTTTCAGGTGTACAACGATTAGAAACTCTTTCCTGTTTCGCTTGTCTATCTGTTCTTGTTAACTACGTAGTTTTCATGACATTCTATCCTGCCTGTTTATCTCTTATATTAGAAGTAAGTCATTGCCTTATATTTTAGTACCTATATACATTTATTTCTTTCCCGTAATTACACTTAGATCACCACAATTAAATTTAGAAATTAAAAAATATCGAACGTCAGTTCTTTGTATTCAGAAGCATATCTGAAATCAACAAGACACAATAGAATGACAAATGATTAACATTTTTTAATTAATTCTTCAAAATTTAGAGAAATAAACTGCAATATACAGGGTGTTGCAAAGAAAGTGTAAATATTTTTAAGGGTAGTGAAAAATAAGTTTTTACGGGGTTTAACCCTGCTATCTTGGAAACTATAAGAGTTACGACTTTAATTAAATAAGACTTTTTGTTTACCTTTCAGAGGTCATCTTAGATGTGCTTTTTTAAAAAAATAATCAAATAATTGTACGAAGTTAAATGTTGTGGCGACCTTGGCCAATATTTAATTTTGATGTAACTTCGTAACTATTAGAAATTGAGAAAAATGTTTCATATAAAATTTTATTGTTTTTTTTTATAGTCTATTTACTGGCAAAGACAAAATTTTGTTCGATCACTATCATTGTCCGTTTTTCTTCGATTTTTCTTTTATCTCGGAAATAGTTGAAGATCAGACCTATGTTGATTAAGCTTTTTTTACTCATTTTTGTCAGTACTATATGCCCGTAATTTTTTTACACTTTCTTTGAAACAGCCTGTATAAAGTTAAAATATAAACAAAATTCATTTTGTTATATTTTATTTCATAGCCTAAAAATATACTTACAGGGCATTTAAAAAGGGTATTTTTATGAGGGTTTATACATTTCAATGTACTGATTGTCTCGTAAATAATAATAATGGAAATTAGAGAAAGGAGAAAGTAAAATAATCGTATATTGTTTTCAGTTATCTAGAAATGGTGACTTATATTTGAAAGGCGACCGTCGAAGATCTTTAGTGAGCAAGGCCCTGAAAGAAGAGGACCAAAAGCCGAACCCTGTTGTCCAGAGAGTCAAACTTATCATGTCCGTGGGGTTGATGATTGTTCACGCTCATAGGTAAGTCACATTGTTTATTCTGCATGCTTTCGTTATAATTATTATTATTTTGATTTTTATATACATATTACATAGTTAATTTCATCTAAAAAGAAGGTTCCATTCATTCCATTGTATGTACTAATTGTAAATTGAGACATACGCATAGTAAAATGTTTTAAATATTACACGTAACTTGTTGGCAGTTGGCAGTATACGTTTACGTATATTCATTCTTTTTTCAGACGGTATTCTGGCTAAATACAAAAATCCGTAACATAGGCGTTTAATATGGGAAAACAGTTTTCTTTCAAATATTATCTGTCCAATAGAATGTATACAATTGCGAGTATGAAATTCTGAATTTTTATGCCAATTTTTTTTAATTAACTCATTTACTAACCGAACTTTAATATAAAAACTTATTCAAAATAAGTCTAGTATATGTTATTTAAAAAGAATGCGTTAGATTTACTGAAAAATACTTTTTTTTATTATTGTATACTATGTAACAATTTTCATAAATGAGTGACCAACAAGTCACATACTCTACTTTTACTACGACTACAGCAGAAAAACAGAAATACACTTTTCCTAAAATCGTCATGTAATCTACTACTTTCCTACCGCAAGCAATAGCTCAAGATGCATGGAAAATAACGATAAATTAAAATTAAATATAAAATAAATTGTGTGAACAGTTGTGCTGCCACCTGCAAAATTTTGCGTGAACGCTCTCAGTGGACATCAACTTTTTCACTACCCTAGTTTAATGTATTTGAAACAAATAAATTATACAAAAAAAAAACTTCTAATATTCATAACAAAATTGGCATTAATTTTTTGAAAAAACGAAAGCCAAACAATATCTTGAAGTCATATTTGAATACGTTCCTGTCTCACTGCAAAACTATTGCTCCGTTTTCCACATATATCAATAAATCAAACATTCCAAACATTCATTGAACGCTGCAAAGACAATCATTGTCAGTAAATAAACAATTTTAATTTTTTTTATTCTCTACGTCCTTTATGCTGAAAAGTGGTATAAAATTATTATTATTAACGACGAAAATATGGATAGTGATTATTCGTGCACACCACTAGATATTGCAGATGTAGCAAAAGTTGTTACTCTGAATCTGCTTCGCGAAAAATATAGAGCAAAATATGAAAAACAATACGAACTATTTATTACGTGGTGCAAGAATATAAAAATTGGAAGATATATCGAAAACGTAATGGTGGCATACTTTTCTTTATATTAATCGTTATTTATTGAGTAGTACTGTAAGTACAAAGCGTACATTTTATAATTTTTTGTTATGGTGGAGGACCCCATTGTGGCGACTCTAAAAAAAAATCTTGTATATGTTTCGAGCGCAAATGGACATTGTCGATTTCGACAGAATGGCGCGCGACAATATCCCATTTTGCGCTCTTAATATACAAATGGATATTTTGTCTTGTTACTTGGTTTGACAGTTTACTCGACGTTCATTTTTTTTAAATAATTGCATTGGTACCCACTAGATTTGTTTGTACCACTTTATAAATTAAGTTTACACACTCACCAAAGATGTAAATTCAAAAATGTAGGCACCAAAAAATGAGAACATTGCACTCTAAAATTCAATGTGTAAAAAAGCCACACAGTTTTACAGGACAGATATTTGAAAATAATTGTTTTCTCATATTACACGGATTCTCGTATTTAAATTTAAAATTATACAGGGTGTTAAAAAATAAGTGTCTCAAATTATGAGGGCATATAGAACTGACCAAAATGAGTAAAAAAAAAAGCTTAATCAACATGGGTCCGATCTTCAATAGTTTCCGTGATATAAGGCAGTGAAAAATGATTTTTTTCGGTGTTTACCTCTGCTATCTCGAAAACTATAAGAGTTACGATTTTGATTAAATGAGACTTCTTGTTTTATTCTAATACAAAATGGCCTCTTTCTCAAAAACAGTTGAAGATCGGACCCATGTTGATTAAACTTTTTTTGCTCATTTTGGGCAGAACTATATGCCCACATAGGTTGGGGTACTTATTTTTTAACATCCTGTATATTGTGTCTCACTTCGTAATATATTCCATATGCTTATTTGCGATATTTTTTAATGCCAGTATGTGCTTGCCAAGCGGTGTAGATGTTTTTATTGACGCCACACTGGAATCTTCTTCTTTGGTGGTTTCAACTATATGCATTTTCTATATTTCGCACGTATGTTTGTAAATATATATTCCACATGTATTTTCCAGTATTCGTTTATTTTGTATCTATTACTGTATGTATATACGTGTAAATTTTGTTATTTTATGGTTTTGAAATTTTAATGTAATTTCACGACGACACTCTTTGATCTGAAGATAGCAATAAGAAGAAGAGAAGCAGTCATAATTTGTTCCATATATAAACATTTTATGCTATATTTAGTTTTAAGTGTGATTTCTAAAGTTATTTAAATATTATGCAGATGTATTTAAAATGAAATTTACTAAAAAAAATGGGATAGTTACTTAATATTCATTGAGAATTTTGAAATTTTAATAAGTTTGTGTTCTGTAAAAAATATTTACTGAAGAGAATATTTCTTTACTTAAAATATTATTATTGAAATTACTATTTTTATAAAGCATATTTCTGCAATTATGTTTGCCGTAGTGAAATATTTACTTAAATATAAACTGCGCAATTAAATGAAAAAATAAAAATATCTTATTACCCATTGTTGCGTGTGCTAGTTTTCTTTTATTCACAGATTTCGGTGTGCACAAAAAAAAATTAAGGTTTTTTTATAAAAAAAAAATTAAGGTTTTTTTATGATTTGATATTATTGGGAATATTTTTCGAGTTTGATTTCGATCGAATTCGAACTCCGGCCGACAAAATCACAACCGGTTAAATAATGCACTTAGACACAAAGAATAATATATTATGCAACGAGTGTATTAATAGTCATTATACAGAGTAATCAAAAATGACTGAAGATCACGCGACAATTTTTGTTCCAAAATAATGTCAAAATTATATTTCAATTTTCCGTAATTCATCAAAACTATATTCCATAGGCGTTTTCGTAGTCTGTTCAATGACGTCACAGATATATCAGATCCATCCGATTATCCAAACTTTTACGAAAGCACCAGAACTATATATGATTTTGACGTTTAAATTGAAGGTTACGGAAGATGTTTAAAGCTGCGTTCAGAACCAAATAATTTCAATTTCCAATTTGAATTTCTACTCTATAATTTTTACTTCGAATTTGTCGCATTCACAACAGCATGTAATTTCAATTTGACGCATGTGCAAATTATCATATTCTGCATACGTATATTAGGTTTCTTATCACATTTCTGTACACATTTGTTTCGATCGAGACTTTTGACAAAAGATTACTGAAGCTTAAGAGCTTCTTTGCGATTAATTTCTAAATAACCTCCAAATAATGACAGCTGAGCTTGACATTCGACGTTTAGCAGCATTGTGCGCATGCGTTACCTCAAATTGGAATTGGAAAGTTTGGACCTTGCAAGGTTCGAATTAGAAGCTGAAATTGGAAAGTAAAATTATTATCTTGCGAACGCGTACATTCAGGTACATGTTCCAAGCTTTGACGCAAAGTAGAAATTCGAATTGGATATTGAAATTACTTGGTTGTGAACGCCGCTTAACTTGTGAAAATGGATAAGAAAATAGCGCTTGTTTCTGTAGTTTTTATATACGACGACTCAAGTGAGACGTATTTTCTATTTGAAGTACGTTTTTTCAAATATTTTATATAAAACTTGAACAGACATAAGGCGAGTTCTTTTATTCACCGATGGGTTCACCAATTAGCTTTTTATTCAGCGCTTTAAATGCAATGAATATCAAAATCTACCGGATCATCAGGTTTGAGTGTCGATGGATTTGATAATTTCTGATGAATTAGTAGTGTGGGTATAGTTTTCAGGTTATGTTCACAAGTTTGTTGTTGTTTTAGTCTGTAGTCAGTGAAGAAAAGTCGTGAATTATGAATGTTGTAGAAATGATTTCATAGCCATCATCTCATAATATTTTTTTAATGATTAATATAGTTTCTAAATTGTCACTACTCGAATCAGTAGAATTTTCTTCATTGGAAAATGAATCCGAATCGGAACAATTTAGTAACTTTCCCAATAAAAAACCCTCCATTACTTCTCTAGAGACAGCGACAATACCATATACCTATTAACTAATATATTGCTAATGCTCGTATCTTTCCCATAAGAGTAGGTGAAGGAAACACTGTGAAATGGAAATATCATTTCTGCATAAGTCTATCTCTCACAAACACCCAACCGGCAATTATGCGCATGCTCGGAAATCTTGACTACTATTGGCTAACGCTGACAGCGTCGCTGGCTGGGCTGCGTTCCAAAATCCTACTCTTAGAGTACGAAATTATTCAAAGTCGTTTCAAAACTAATAACCTTACTCAACCTGTTCCAAAACAGCCAGAGTTTACTCCAAAGTGATGTTCTACGTACTCTACTAACGAGGAGGGCATAGAAATTACTCCACAATATTTTCAAACGTAGATGCTCACGATTCTCAACATATGAAAGTAATTTGCCTTCTTGAGGAAGAAAACATGCTTTTGGTTGAAAATAAACAAAAGTAAATACGTTGGCGTGTATTACGAGCATACTTTTATAATAAAAGCGCTTTTATGGAGCGTACTTTCACATTATATTGAGGGGAGTGCTCTATAAAAGCGCTTTTATTACGGGCTTGACGTTAATGTTGTAATTATAAGTAGTTTTGTTAGTTTTATAAAATGATTTTTAATTTAATTTCAATTTTTAACTTCAACAAAACTCTCATTCGTTTCAAAACACAACACATCATACTCTACGCCAAAACTTGGTATTCTTGGTTTTGGAACGCTGCCCTGGTGATGCAGCGAGCACATGGTTTGACTTTGACGTTTGATTTCATTTCTGTTTGTAGTTGCACTTCGAAAGCATTTGCTTTGTGTTTCATACAGTAATTTATTGTCACCTAAATAAATTAATCCTGACCAGATTGTATTCCTATTATTTTTACAGTACAACAAAGTAAATTATTTAATTCAAATTTAGCACTAGAATATGTCAATGTTTTTTATTATTACTAATATTTATATTCAAGAATTTACATACAAAATAAATAGTAGGTACATTGTTTAATTTCTCAAATTTAAATTTTCTCCCGCTAGTCGTTAATAAACAGAACTCTGTGATTCGCAAAAAGTGATCATGATTTCCTCGTTAGCCAATAGTAGTCAAAGTTTCCAAGCATGCGCATAATTCGCGGTTGGGTGTTTGTGTGAGATAGACTTATGCAGAAATGATATTTCCATTTCACAGTGTTTCCTTCAAGAAAAGCAAAGGATCCGCAATATATTAGTTAATAGGTATATGGTTCCATCACATATCCATCGGTGACGTCATTATCAAATTGCAATGAATTTCACCGATGAATTTGTTATTGAATAAAAGAACTTGTCTCTACCTTACCCGCGTTACGAACTCGGAACCTGTGATTCGGCTATGTTGCACATTACATCACCGCGTTCGGTTTACATATTTTAATTTAAAATACGTATATCCCATTTTTCCTGGAAAATTAAATATGTATGTTATGTCCATCCATGTTTGTTGACGTATTTCATCCACATACGTAATCCATAGCTCAAGCTTTTTCACATTACGGACCTCTTTGTCAAAAAAAGGTTAAAAATACCTCATTTTCAATGACAAAACACTGGTTTTACATATTTAGATTACGTATATTCTTTTATTTTTAAAAAAGATGTGCGTTTCGATAGTATTGTTGTAGGTAAAAAGTGTCATTATTGTATTAGAATAAGCATAGCTATAGCTGCTGGGAGTCCTTGGTTAACATGGTTATTTTTGTATTTAGTCGTTGGCCTTTTCGAAAAGAGCCCGATGATCCAATTTCTCCTCTGGTGAGCGCCGAACACACCATGGCTCTCAATCGAACTGAAGATACGGCATTGCATGGATATATCATGAAGTAAGACCAAAAAGTTTCATTAATTCACGGGGGTTTTGTACAGTGTAGTTCGCATTTTCTTACAAAATTTATAAGTGTCACAGAAGTGTTATTTTGTTCAGTTGTATATTTTGTACAAGGTGAGTTGTTTGTAATAACTATTTATCTCTCAAAGTACTTTGATGAATTTTAACATGTTATGTTTGTATGTTTCATTTATTTTGTATGTTTATGTGTGTATACTTTTTGTGAATATTTTCTGCACATCAACAGGGTGAGAAGCACTGAGCATGTGTATCTAATCATTTTCGGATACCATTTTTTTCCCTTAAAGTAGGAGCGATTATTAATAATAGCTACTGAAAATTGACGATATTTCCCTACTAATATAAGAGTAATCAATTTTTTTAGTAGCCATGTATTCATATTCACTATACTAAAAAAATATGCAAAGTAACTTAAAATAGACGAAAGTCTAATTTTTTTTTGTGTATCAATAGTTTAGGCAAAAACTTTTTCTTTTTTTATTTGAATTTATACAAGATTTTAACTTGCATTTACTTCTGGCGCTTTTTGTAGTGTAAGAAACCGGTTAATCAGTATTTTAGATCCAATTACTTGATTTTTAAACTAATCGTCTCTGATATTTTTATTTACAAAAAAAAAACAGTAACCGTTAACTGAAACAAATTAAAACGGGTTTTCTAAACTGCACTTTTTCACTATTTGAAAAAAATAAAATAACAAATGAAAAGTAAATACATTTTACACTGAATGAAAAAAAACCTTTTTATATTTTGCATTCATAATGAAGTTATTACGAAACCTAATTGCGTATCGAAAGAGCATTCATTTTGATACGCATTTTTTGTTCTAGAAGTTTGGTTTTACTTATGTTCATGAATCTTAAATTGACATGAACTTTCAAATAAATAAATGTCAATCCATTGTTACCAACTACTACATTACGCGTAGAAATTTCCCTAAATCAACTCGGTTGCCAGGGCTCACTTACTAAATTTAACTCGTGCGAAAACATGTCTTATAAAACTCGTTCTTTAATATACTATTTTTTACAGGAGTATTTTATTAAGCAGTTATTCTAATCGATTTAATAAAGATGTATAAAGATTGGGTTTTCAATTTTGGAATTTTTCTATTTATGATCTTACTTTTTTGGGAACATTTCGCAGCAGTTCTCAATTTTTTTTTATTTTTGAAAAACTTATTTTAACTTAAATAGACTGTGCAATCATTAAATAGAAAATTTTTATCTTTATAGGGTTATAAACACCTATATTTTACAATAAATTATTTAAAATATAAATATAACATATTTGAAGAATAGGGGATTCCATCTCAATTGAATTAATGGAAAATAGTAAAAACATACGAATGTATATGCTGAATAACGAATATTAATAAAAAAATGAAATGGTGTAATTGAGATATTTCGGAAATAAGGGTTTTTTTGTTATAGCGCTATATATAATATTTTGATTGGCGACCGAAAGATCGCCTATACATGCATAACAATAGCGTATTATTCCACTATTTTTTTTTTATAATTTCATCTGAAAATATTAGGAAAACTAAGACTTGATGAAAATCCGGTGAAAAAATTCCTATTAATAAGCGAGTTATGGTCTCCCGAATTTTGAAAAGATTGACGTGACGTCACATTTATGTGTTTTTATATCAAACTGTTTTCACCATGGACCGAAATGTTCTTGAAATATATGCTATTTTAAGTTATATTTACATAAAATAAATGAATATTATAACACTGTATAAGTCTACATACTTTATAATTACAGGTGTATTTAAATTATTAAGTTTAATGCAAGAAATTTATGTTAAAATAAAAACTGTTTGGAAACTACAGTACAGGAATGTTAGCCCCTCCTTTCGAATTTGAATTTCTTAACTTCCATTGTTAGTAATCCCCACCTCCTAACACGCTATTTGTTATATATGTATAGGCGCTCTTCCGGTCGCCAATCAAAATATTTTCATATTAGTGTCGAAGCGCTATAACAAAAAACCCTTTATTTCCGAAATATCTCAATTATACCATTTCATTTTTTTATTAATATTCGTTATTCAGCATATACATTCGTATTTTTTTACTATTTTCCTTTAATTCTATTGAGCTGGAATCCCCCATTGTGATAATTTGCTTCGTGAAATGACAAAGAATGATAAAATCTTATTTTTCAATTACACAATAATAATAATTTGATGAACTGCTATTGAAAACAAAGAATAGTTCATTTCGTTTCATTATTACATGTGTCAATAAATTCACAAACAAATTACAATCGATATTCGAGGAATTTTTTGACATTACAATTGATATCAGTCTGATGTCGCTACTGTCGATTTACGAATTGAAACATTTACTGGGGCTGGTCTAAAAGCTTCCTACTATGCACTATGCCTTACGCTTGCGTTTGTGTATAACTCACTATCCACACAGAGAAAAAAAGTGTTCAATCAAAAGGATTCGTTTTGATCTTACTCATTTTCACTGTTCTAGAGAAACAAAAACGTAACTGAGTTAGTTTAAAGAATGCTAAAGTGTTGATATGATACTGTTGTTTCAATGTAAATAATGTGTTAAAGTAAAACTTTTGGAAAATGTAATTTTAATTCATTTGTTTTCTTTATTTGACACGATATATAATTTGAATTAATATATGAAATGTTTTGTTTTAATATAGTTATTATTTTAGAAGAAAGTTTAGAGTTTATTGAATTAACATAATCATACATTTATTTTAATGAATTGATATGTTGGATTAATAAATTTGATAGGTTAGATTAAGAGGTGCACAGTTTCAAATCAAATAGATTTTATTTTTTTATTTTAAATATAAATAAAAATATAACTTCTAATTAACATTATTAATATACATTTTTATTGTACTAACTACTAAAATATAAATAAATTATAATGTAACAATATTCCATGAGTAGTCACAAGGAATTTAATAAATTATATCACTTGGACTAAAATACAGCTTGCCTTATAGTAAAAAATGACTGCACTACAATATACATAGGTACATCAATTTTAAGTGTATATTACCATACCATCGAATTTTTTTTACATATCTTCGAATCCCCACTGGAACAAAAGATTTCGTACTTCACAGTCACTCATTATTACACTTACTTTGATAATCTAAAATACTGCTTCTTGTTTCTCTACTGGCAAATCACCGTATGACGCTGACTCGATGCGACGCACGAACCCTTCGCGTCGAGCATCAACACGTTTCAACACGTTAAATGTGGTCAACAGAAGAAATGCATTGAACCAACACAAAATGTTATAATTCAATGCACTTAATGTATTGATATAAAAAAATTACTTCTTAAATTAAGATGTTATTCTTGTTTTCATTCTAGAAGTACATTTATTTATTTTAATATACAACAATTTGTACATTTAAGAAAAAAAATACTTATTTTAAGAAAATGTTTATTTGAATCAAGAAATAAGAGTAAAACGATTTTCAATGTTATTTCAAGAAATTGAGATGTTTTCAAATAAAACGATATTAGTTAAAACAAAACAAAAATGTTTGATTCTAATAATAAGTTTTCAACACGCCATCTCGTATTGGATTAAATACGTCCTTTTTCTCTGTGATCCATTATGCATTAGTAAAGTAGCTGGGAATGAGGCTTTATGGGATGATATTAACGTTGTGTCGTCTGCAAAAAGTATTATATCAACTGAAGCCATGTAGGATGGAAAGTCGTTTACGTAAATTACAAATAGAGACCCCAAAAATTCCCTTGAGGAATACCGTACCGGGTTTAATTAATTTCAAATCAGAACAGTTATCCCCAATGTAAACTTGCTGCTTTCGATTAGACAAATAAGATTTAAAAAATGATAAATAGTTTCCTGAAATACCATATTGACTGAGCTTTTCTTGCTTTATTACGTAAAATTTTTAAGTCGTGTTTGCACTGAAATTCTTCGTATAGAAATCATTGGAACAATATTATTTTAATCAAGCATTTTTTTTTAATGATTGTATATTTGTTTGTTTGGACTGCAAAACCTTCATGAATTTATATCCTCCCCTTTTTGATTCGCATCTTGTAACTGTTTTGTTGGTTAGATGGGTGACCGTGAGTGCTGACCACATAGTCATCCTGATCTTGTTGCTTGCGCTCACTGTGAAGTTCATATTTTTCGAAGACAAGGCGGAGTTGGCCGCCCAGTTACGCATGTCTGAGCAGGGCTATGATTGTGACGGACAGGAGTTTTGTCACGGGCACTCTCACAATCAGCTCAACTCCTCTCTCAGGCAGAAGTTCTCTCCCAGCATGCCTTTCATAAGAACGGGTTCCTTCTTCCTAGATCAGGATTGTTTCAAATGTCCCCAGGGAAGAGACGGTAAGATATTTCAGATTATTATTTTTTTAGGTTACTTGACAATGATTGTAAAGGTTTGTGTATGATTTATTTAAATAATAATAATTGCTTTGGTTTAAATGTAAATATATCAGGAACTTTAAGATAAAAATATTTTTCTACAAAATTGGAACATGCATAATCCGTTGGCGGCACTGTAATCGCACCTGTTATGGCGTCTAGTAAAACCTGTCAAATTTTTTTATATTTTGAATGTGAGCTTTCTGATTCTGACACAAAAAAAAATGTTAACAATTCAACTCCAGATAGGGTAAGTAAATTCTCCTATATTTTAATTCAATAAACAGAATGAAATCAAAATTACTAATAACTATATATTTTGAAATGAATCGCTAAGAATTTTATGATTCTCTTAAAAGAGAAAAATGGTTATTGGAAAAAGCTCAAAGCCATGTAAAGTATAATAACTAACCATTTTTTGTTAATGATAATACTTTAATTAAAAGTTTGAAATTAAAATATATCCCGTATATATTCACCAAATCTCCTATATTTTATTGTAAATTCAGTTCTCCTATATAAAAGTTTTTAAAATCTGGCAACCCTAACTCCAGGCGATTTTTAAGTTTGTTCATTCAAATTTTTTATCAAAAAAAACATAGTTGAAAAAGAAAGGAGAAGTCATAAATTCGGGATTAATTACTACTTGTGGCAAAATATTTATAATTTGGAACTAAGACTGCAGGAATAAATACTAGTAAAATCAAGCTATAAATTTTATTTATCAATTTTATCAATACATAATTGTATAAACTACATAGATATATTATACTTCCAAATCCGAATCTGGGGACCCGGGTTCGATCCCGAACGACACAAAAGTTATTTCGATTTTTAAATGGCACAACAGTGTCGCCTGTGGTGCACTCTCCGTGCCAGCAATGAGTGCCCATGAGGTGACGCCTGATAAACGCCTTCAGGGTACAAATATGTTATCATTACTGAGATCTGTATACACAATCTCATACACAAATTGGCACACCCAGTAACGGGTAATATGCCGTGATGATACATTTATATATGATTCTTTGTGAAATGCAACGTATTTATCAATTTCAAGTTTTGTGATATATTTAAATATCTTTTCCATGCGTTCAGTCGATCATCTGTTTCTTCTTTTGCCAAGAATTTTGAAATAATACTTGAATTTTTGTTGCACTGATTTTCTTTTTTCGTATGATATAAATTATAAAATTAAAGCATGACAAGTTCATTTTTTGTTGAACGAAATCAACGAAATAGCTTATTTAATTAGTGTTCTTTAAATAACCTCCATCTTAATATAAAGAAATGTACAGTTATGACATTCACTAGGAAAATGACACCTTTTTCATTTAAATATTCACTGAATAATATAACCTTTTAAAGATCTACAGTAGTTAAAGATCTAGGTGTGAAATTTGACCCTACTCTATCATTTGTGCCTCATATTCGTGATGTTTACAATTTATCTATGCGTATGTTGGGTTTCGTAATCAGGAATACTCGTGATTTCAATAATATTTCTGCTGTTTTTACATTATTTTATTCATTTATTAGATCCAAATTGGAATATTGCAGCATAATTTGGAATCCTGTTTACGAGACACACCAAGATTTGCTGGAATCAGTTCAAAAAAAATTTCTTAAATTTATTTATTTTAAAATTAATAAATCTTAACCTGAAAGAAATATGCCTTATTCAGCCTTATTAAGCATGTTCGATGTAAAGAGCCTTTTGGAACGCCGGAAAAACACTCTTATTCTTCATCTATTTAGTCTAATTAATAATAGAATCGATGATCCCTGCTGTCTTGCTCTACTAAATTTCCACGCCCCCTCTATCTCTACTCGCTTCTCCTCCACTTTTTATCTCCCTTTCTCCCGTACCAATCTGCTCATGTCTTCCCCACTCTTCCGTATGTGTGCTCTTTACAATAAGAAATTCTCTGATTTAGACATATTTCGCTTGAATCACAAAGTTTTGCGCAAAACTTTAAATACGTAATGTTTTGTTATTTTTTTCTATCTTATATTGTATTTTTTTGTACCACTATCCGTTTTGGGCTCGTCCTGTAGGATAGTTTTCTTAAATAAATAAATAAATAAATAAATAAATAAAACGAAGGTGTGCAACATTTACATATTTGACAGATCCTATTAGCCGCCATTAATTTAATTCTCTAAAACTCCACTGGTGTACCATTTATCTGTGGGTATTCTTCCTTTTTCTGAAACTACTACTTGTTTGAATAAAGAAAATAGTCTTTGTACAAGGCACCCGACAGAGTTTTACGAGACAGATAATATTAAAAAAAAAACAGTTCCCATGTTGTACAAACGCTTATGTCACGAGTTCATATATTCATCCTAATATCGTTCTGTACATCTGAATCTAAGCTTTCTTTTTCTTCTCCATAGATATAGAACTAGAAGATAAGGAAGTCCAAACTGACCTGAAACTTCCCTCACTCGACCCTCCAACCCAAAAAGAACCCGATCTTCCCGTTCGGGATATTGAAGAATGTTTGCAGATATATAACTCACAACTGGGTGCTAGCGCTTTAACAGACAAAGAAGTCATAATGTTAGTGAAGAAAAAACATATCCCGTCCTATCAGATCGAGAAGGCGGTCGACGACCCAGTAAGGGGTGTGGGAATCAGACGACAAATCGTAGGAGAGACTGGGAACTTTATAGATGCCATGGATGACCTGCCGTACAGAAATTACGACTACAGCAAAGTAAGAAATAAGATTTTTTCATTGTTTTAGATGTACAGGGTTTCCAAGGAAGGTTGTTTGAGTATTGAATGACCTCTGTTTGCTTAATTTTTAATCTGAAAGTTCTGTTATCACTTTAAATTAATCGTTATCTTGTTAGGAGTTAGCATATTCTCGAAAAAATGGTGAAACCCTTAGACCAGGAATAGAGGGGTGACAAGGCATATTCACGCGTATATTTCCAAATCATCTCTGCGATTTTGACCCTTATTGAATCAGCTGGAATAGCTAGTCGACCAGTTAAATATTGTTATGTTACAGTTGACCAAATCTAAATAAATACTTGATTATCCATAACATAAATAAAACAATTTAAAACTAAGAAAACTATGAATCAAACTAAAGACGTATGTATTCAAGAACGTCAGAAGTCAAAATAATGATTGATAACGTCGGGTGACGCTTGTTGATTTTGAAAAATTATTCGTTCGACTGCACACGTATGTAACACATCTGGTCGATTGGGCTATTGCAGCTGACTTTGACGTTTCAATAAGGTCGAAAGTCGCTATGATGATTTGGAAAGTCTTCTTACGGCGCAATACATAGCATGCCCTGTCTCCCCTCTATTCCTGGTCTAAGGTGAAACCCTCATTATCTACTATATCCTGTCGACCTTATTTATAGGTTATGGGCGCATGTTGCGAGAACGTGATTGGCTACGTTCCGGTCCCAGTAGGCATTGCGGGTCCATTAAACCTAGATGGCAGATTCATTCATGTTCCTATGGCAACTACAGAGGGTTGTCTAGTCGC
Source organism: Ophonus ardosiacus (assembly GCA_943142095.1). Classification (NCBI taxonomy): domain Eukaryota; kingdom Metazoa; phylum Arthropoda; class Insecta; order Coleoptera; family Carabidae; genus Ophonus; species Ophonus ardosiacus. Next base: position 40,203,245 of record OW964833.1, on the reverse strand, counting down.
TAGTACCAACAGGGGAAGTAGAGCCCTACTGAAATGTGGCGTAAGAAGTAGAATTGTTGCCGATGGGATGACAAGAGGACCTGTAGTCAGATTTCCAAACCTTGGGAGAGCTAGGTAAAAAAAGAATTGTCCCGATTATTTAAGTTAAAGTATTTTTATCATAACTAACTACAATATAGGGCACCTGCACGTGACGTTTCAACATGGCGGCCACCAGCTGATCTTGGACAACCAAACCTTCAGTTTGCATTGTGTCTTACGGAGAAATATCGTGCCGTAAGCTTTTATTGTGTTTTTACGGCACTTATTGTTTTATTTGGGAAAAACTGATTAGAGTGTGTAAAAGTGAGTATATGAAGAGTGTTTTCCGTAAAAAATAAGTCAGGACATTCTTATTATTTAATGAGTTCCAGGTTATTAAATTAAAACTAACCCAATCCTATTTTTTTGTGTATACTTTTATTGCATATAAAATAATTGAAACATAATCGGATAGGAACATATTATATGAATGTTTAAATATATGTAATTTTCTTTAATAATATGTATAAAAAACACGAAAAAAATATTTTTTAAATGACAGAATTACAAATTTTGAATGAAGTTTTTTTTTAGTAACAGAAAAATATATATATTTGTGTCTGTTTCTCACAAAGGTTTAAAAATTAGATAGGTAATCAATTATTGATTTTATATTGATTTTTAAAAGGCATTTATAATCCTCGTCAAAAAAATGTCAATGTATAAGGATCCACATTATGTATCCACTTAAATTTATCGATTTAACGTACTTTGGCTTCCAAAGATAAATTTTTGACGTATAAACTCAATAAGCTCATTTATATACAATAAAAATACACAATATGACAATAAGAAAAATGAACTCGAAGATAAATATATATATATTTCAAATTTAATTTTCTTTATAAATTAAAAAATCTAATAATTCAATTTATTTTAATTTCAATATTCATGTTTTCATTTAACAATACACATAAAAGAAACTTATACAAACTCAAATGAATGTAATGCAACCTGATGCTACAAGCTACTTATTTCAATTTAATATTTTTAAAAATATATTTATAAATACGACTGCTTTGTTTTATTAGTAAATAATTCATACACTTATCTTTAATTATGGCTAATTACATTTTAAAATAGCATGTATAAATTTAGGGAAAACTGAATTTCTTGAACAGAAAACACATTCGCTGCATAAGACGCAATGTTAAACTGAAGCTTGGTTGTCCGAGATCAGCTGATCATCCGCCATGTTGTGACGTAGGTGCAGGTGCCCTATTGTGCTACAGTGTTTTGCGCTATTCGATAGGCGTCGTCTGCTATCGGATAAGTTCGGATCTCTCAGCGCCAGCTTGGGCGATGGAGTGGGGGAAAAGCCTTAAATAGGGTACTATACCATAGTCAAATTTTAACTATCTTAAATAAGAAGACGAAAATATACATAAATTAATGAGTTTTAGTGAAAAAAATTGTTTAAATATTGATTAAGTCGCAAACTACAAGCGATTGAAATTGATTACTAATTGGGAACGACGCGTTAGGTCCTAAGAATTTGATTGGTCGTGGTCGCCTGATTTTAAAAAAGAGATTCGCGCGTTTGCTGCTGTCACCTTTAAAAGATTATGAACTGTCACGTTGATGTATAACCTAACAAAAAATTGAACAATTTTGTGTTTGATGAATTTGTAATATTAATTAAATTAATAATAATGTCAGAAATTTGAAACATTGAAACTTCAAAACAAACAAACACTAGCGCCATCCGCCATCATACTTTGTGTCATAATATTGTCAAACAGTTTCAATGTTCTATAATTTATTAGAAAAAAAGTGCTTATTATGTTATTTATGCTTAATAATAATTTCTTCGTGGATATAACGTATAAGTTTTTATATTAAAATATTTCAGCGATGCTAACATGAAAAAAATTGTCCCCTGTATAACTAACAGTTTGTCGATCACTGATCAGTACTTGCTACGTCACGCACCAAATTCTTAAACTTTAAAAATTCATATCTCACTTATTACGTAAAATTTTTAAGTCACGTTTGCACTAAAATTCTTATTTCACCCTGTTCTTACAGAAAAAAAAAATGGTACAGGACCCTATTCCTTAGCACTGGAGTGGGGGAAAAGTTTTAAATTCTTTACACATTCACCCTCTCATGAGAAGTTAACACTTATAATAATTCTATATTTTTTTTTTAGTGAGGCAATGCAGTGGATAGAAACTCCTGAAAACTTTGGTCTAATTAAGCAAAGTTTTGACAGCACGAGTCGCTTTGCACGCTTAACCCGTATTCATATCCGAATTGCGGGGCGACACCTATTTATTCGCTTCGTAGCTCGAACTGGGGACGCCATGGGCATGAATATGTTGTCCAAGGGTACAGAAAAGGCTCTTAAAGACGTGCAGAAAATTTTCCCAGATATGGAAATCTTAAGTCTTAGTGGGAATTTTTGTACTGATAAGAAGCCAGCTGCCGTCAACTGGTAAGAGGAATTAATATTTTTATTTACATACAAACATATACAGGTGTTAATTAAAAAGCGGGCCATGGGCGTTTAACATGGGAAATCAGTTTTTCCTTGCGCAAAACTTCCCATTTAAATTTAGACAAAAATGTTTCAAATAAATGTTGTCGAAAATTAAATTCTACATCTAAATTGTGCATGTTTAGTAACCCCTAAAATCTAATTTCTAATTTTATAAATATTGCTCATTTCTAGTGATAGCCATGGGATTTATACAAAATTACAAAAAAAGTACATATCGTTTGAATTGTTAGAATTTCGATTTTGCAGGTTAGAAAATGAAAATAAATAAAATTTGTGCAATGATTTAGATGTAGATTATAAAATACAAAATATTTTTAGGGATTTAAATATAGAATATAATTATCTATAACTTTTATTTGAACATCAAATTTCTGACAGTTCAAACGATATGCATTTCTTTGTAATTTTGTTTAAATTCCTATCACTACAAATGAACAATATTCATACAATTTCAAATTGGATTTTAGAAGTTACTAAGCATGCAAAATAAAATCTAATTAATGATTTAGGTGTAGAATTTTTAATTAGCACCCTTATTTTTAATATATAAAGTGATCCAGAATGATTGATAGTCATGTGACATTATTTGCCACGGAAAAAAATTTGCATCAATTTGCCGGCAATGTCAAATTATGTTACCTATATTACCGACATTTTGGAAATGTTCAGTTCTTTTTATCTTTTAAAATTAAACTGTTATTTCTTCAAATCGTTACTTTAGAATGGTGTTTACGGAAGAACATCACAAGTTAATTTTGGAAGCATATTTTCGTAAATAAATTGGTTCTACTCTAAATATCCTGAATACATTTATTTTCATCCCCTTTTAAAAATTCGTTATACACCAATGTAATTTGTCAATCATTTTTCACTATCACAACGGAATGGCAAACAATAAATCAGAATGAGGCAGAACCTTCGGTCATTCTGGATCACTGTGTAGTATAAATGATACACATACTTTTTTTTTATTTTATCTAATTTATTCTTCTTCTTTTCAGGATTGAAGGCAGGGGCAAATCAGTAGTTTGCGAAGCCATCGTTCCTTCTAACATCATTACCACCATCTTGAAGACCTCTGTTCAGGCCCTTGTAGACGTGAACATATCTAAGAACATGATCGGGTCAGCCATGGCAGGGTCTGTAGGTGGGTTCAATGCGCACGCAGCGAACATCGTAACCGCCATCTTTATTGCTACGGGGCAAGACCCGGCGCAGAACGTCGGCAGCAGTAACTGCATGACCCTCATGGAACCCTGGGGGGAAAGTGGGGAGGATCTGTACGTGTCGTGTACGATGCCGTCCATTGAGATTGGAACAGTTGGTAAGAATTTTCTTTTTTTTTCACTTTTTTTGAACTATTTTGATCATACTTTTTGCTGGCTGCCCTGCACATTTCAAACCTCATATACAGGGTGTTAAAAAATAAGTGTCCTAAATTATGAGGGCATATAGTACTGACCAAAATGAGTAAAAAAAAGTTTAATCAACATGGGTCCGATCTTCAATAGTTCCCGAGATAAAAGGCAATGAAAAATGAGTTTTTTCGGTGTTTACTATGCCATCTCGAAAACTGTAAGAATTACGACTTTGATTAAATGAGACATTTTGTTTACTTTCCAGAGGTCATCTTAGATGCGTTTTTGTTTTTCACAAAAAATCGAATAATTGTACTAAGACAAAAGTTGTGGCGCCCTTGGCCAATATTTAGTTTTCAAATAACTTCGTAACTGTTAGAAAGTGAAAACAATGTTTCATATAATATGTTATTGTTTTTTTATAGTCTATTTACTGGAATAGACAAAATTTTGTTCGACCACTATCTTAGTCTGTTTTTCTTCGATTCTAATACAAAATGGCCTCTTTCTCGAAAACAGTTGAAGATCGGACCCATGTTGATTAAACTTTTTCTACTCAGTCAGTACTATATGCCCTCATAATTTTTGACACTTATTTTTTAACAGCCTGTATACAGGGTGTAACACGTACATCGACCACCGCCATTATTACCTTTATTATTATAGTTACAAAAAAATACTATAGAACAAAGTTGTAGGGGACAAAGGGGACATCCTTTCAGAGAAGAAAATTTTTTTTTAAATCAGTGATTCTCAAGTTACAACACAAAGTTATATTTTTTCAAATGGGATTCTACATATTTTTTATGCCTATTCGATAGCATATTTTTTTCTGAATTTAACCATGTATTAGTTTTATATCCTTACATAAATAAAAATATTGAAAAAAATGCGATTGAAATTTTAATAAATTTTTATTTTTAATATTATTGTACAGTAGGCTATGGATGAAAAACAAGAGTGATAAATTTAAATTGAAAATTAATAATTGTTAATTACTCCTTATAAATAATGTTCTATTTGATTTCCATTATTTTCTAAGCATAATTCTATTATATTTAAAACAGACGTAGCTTTTATTACAGTTTTTCTAAGAATATTATTATCGTTCTGATACTACACCAAAAACCATTCGCAAAACACTATTCTGCGTTCATTGTCATTATTATGTATAGCATGTAATAGTTTGTATGAATATGATTTTAAATTATGCTTTTTCAAAATGCGCCATACGGATATATTAGAAATAAATTTCGCGTGTGGATGAATTGGGATTACGCGCAATAGAAGCTAAAACTGCGATTTCTATTTCTTCATTGTTTCTCACGGGATGTTGGCTTTCACGTTTTTGTGAAAATGATTCATAGTTTTTCAAATTTCGTGCTAATCGCCTGATTACTGACCTCCCTGGACGCGGTTTGTTTGGATATCTCGTGGCATAAATATTGCTCGCTTGTATGGCATTTTCATTACACTCACCATAAATTAATAATAAACGATACAAATCTTCATTTGTATAAACATCAGCCATATTGTCACAAAATAATCTCAAAACACAACGAATAACAATTTACAACAATTAGTAACGCCAATTATTATTTGACAGCAGCTATATTTTGTTCTTTTGTTATTGTTTTTCATCCATAGCCTACTGTACAATAATATTAAAAATAAAAATTTATTAAAATTTCAATCGCATTTTTTTCAATATTTTTATTATGTAAGGATATAAAACTAATACATGGTTGAATTCAGAAAAAAATATGCTATCGAATAGGCATAAAAAATATGAAGAATCCCATTTGAAAAAATATAACTTTGTGTTGTAACTTGAGAACCACTGGTTTAAAAAAATATTTTCTTCTCTGAAAGAATGTCCCCCTTGGTCCCCTACAACTTTGTTCTATAGTTTTTTTTTGTAACTATAATAATAAAGGTAATAATGGCAGTGGTCGGTGTGCGTGTTACACCCTGTATATATATATATATATATATATATATATATATATATATATATATATATATATATATATATATATTTACTTTCTCACTAATGTTCGTTCAAAAAGTTGATCCTTCCATTAAACACTCACCTTTGTCTTTCAGGTGGCGGTACGGTGCTCCCCGCGCAGTCCTCCTGCTTAGCGATGCTAGGCGTGAAGGGGCCCAACCCCGACATTCCGGGGGAGAACGCCAACCAGCTAGCACGCATCGTGTGCGGCACAGTCCTGGCGGGAGAGCTGTCGCTACTTTCTGCCCTCGCGGCAGGCCATCTCGTCAAGAGCCACCTGCGGCATAACCGCTCCAATGCCCAGATGGCCGATCGGCCTACGCATACCCTCACGGTGCCTGAACGCAATGAGTGAGTGCCAGTGGTTGTCTGCGAAAGTATAATGGGGATTGGAAACTGTCAAATTGAGAAATTATTTTCATTTTCGTATTTCCGTTTCATATATGCACCTGTACCATAACAATGGTTCATTTTTAGCAAGTCGTTAAATAATGGGGACTTATGAAATTGATATCACACCACACAACCTTCCCTCTAGTACTACATGTCTTTAGAAGAAGACGGCAGGCTCGAAGAGAGAGAAAGTTTTGTATTACAATGGTCTGTCTTCTCTTCTCAACGTATTGTCCTAATCCGATTTGATATTTGCTTTTTTACTTCCTTGTACGAAGTAAAGGAAGTATTGTAGTCGCGAAAAAATTCGGTTTTCAGATTTCAGCGTAAATATGCATTTTGGCTATCCATTTTGATTAATTTCGTCGTGACGTCTGTACGTACTTACGTATCTTGCATAACTGAAAAACGGTAGGCCGTAGAAAGTTAAAATTTTGTATTTAGGACTGTTATAACATCTAGTTGTGCACCTCCCTTTTTGGTCATTACATAACTTCCGGAAGTGGTAGTTTACTTGAAGCCTATAATAGATTTTAATGAAAAACTATATTAAAATATTATCCAAAACTTTTCAAATTTGGTGTATAAGACTTTTATATCAATGGCAATAGATTTTGGTTAAAATGGTCTAACAGGAAGTGATACTTTACCTTAAGCTGTTATCAGTTTTTCTTGAAAAAATGGTTATATTTTGATTTTAGAAATAAATGCTTCAAATAAAAGTTTTAGAGATGAATTCTGCGTCTAAAACATCAAGTATGATTAAATTAGCTCTTTGTATAAGCGAGATTTAAAAATTATGTACTTTTTGGTTTTTATAATTAAATTTGCTATGGATTAGGACAAAAATAACACAAAAATGGCAATGTCAATGTCAAATTATGTCAAATACGTGCAATTTTATAATTGCAAGGTAGTACAAGGCTTGTACTATTACATGAAACATCCTGTATAACAAAAAAATAGGATTTTCAGCTGTCAAATCCATTTCTAAAACAGAATAGACCGAAGCCCGATTATCAAATATAAAAATAGGGTTTTCTACTAAAGCAAAACAAATTAAGATAGTTAGGAGGGAAATCTACCTACGTCATAAGTTGTACGCGCTATTTATGACAAAAAAAAAACTACATTATCAATTAATCCTTTATCTTGAATTTAATAATTTAATTGTAGTAGAAAGTAGAATATATTCTTCTTACAGTGAAACAATTTTTCGACAATAATAATTAACAATGAATAATTTTCTCATATCTGACAGTTTTCAATATTTTAAAAGGTTGGAACAATCAAATATGAATGTTTTGTTGGATATTTTTTTTAAGATAAAAATGTGTATTGTTTTTAGGAAGTAATTAATAATAAATAATAAAATTAAAGACAAATTAAAGTCTAGTCCAAGTATATAAACAATGAAAACACTAAATCAATTATTATTTCAAAATACTTTTCCAATATAATTAAATCAAAGTAATAAGTATGGGATCTCATGGCCGTATGACTGGCACGGTAGATATATATTCATCATTACCGAAATTTCTGTACTGAATTGCCAGTGGTACACCCAGCTCGACACCTGGCAATGGGTCATATGTCCTGAACTTGAACCGGGAGGGATTTGAACTAGTGAAAAATTATCATGGAGCCTTGATTTAACCAAGTCAGCTACCGAATACGTTTCCATGATTACTGTTTTTAGTAAGTTATAAGTAATAACGGTCAAGTAGCATTATACTTTCGTAAATATTTCAATAATAAAGCATTCAATTAAGAGTATTTAGATACTCTTCGATACCAAATTAAATAATCTTTCTAGCCATATCAAAAACTCCCACTATAGTTTTACGGGACAGATAATATTTGAAAAAAACTGTATGTGAAAATTTAAAATATTCAGGCACTGCATAAAACCATAGCAAAATTTATTTAAATTAACAACTTCGAATTAATTTTATTCATTTTACTGCAATATAGCATTACTGTCAAAAGTTCAACTGTCATTTGAAAGAATAAATTTTATTTACTTTGAATGTAAATTTATCTGTCGTTTCTAAATTTGTATTTTTTTATTTACGTATAGAATAGTATATTAAAAAATAAGTTACAGAAGGCAACCTATTCAAACACTAGTTCGGACACGAGCGCGTAACAGCGAGTGCGTGAAGGAACGAGTGCTGGAATTAGCCTTCTATAACGAGTGTTTTATACTACTCTGTTTCAGCTTTCATTTACATCGTTTACAATTTCCATTAAGGGAAATTTTTGATAGAATAGTTAGGCTGGTAAGAGTGATTTGTGTTTTTTATTCTCTCCGTTGCCAAGTGTATGTAGTTGCAGTCGTACCAATCCCAAATAATAAAATGTCACTAAAAATCGTTAAAAAATATCACTAATAAAAAAAATGTGAGCCGTCGTATGACTGCTGGCAGATGTGAAACATCGAAATTAATTTGCATTATCTACAAAATAAAATGTAGTTTTATTTTATTTTGCAAATTTATACCGCTCAGTCGTAACAACAAAAAATATTTTTCCAAATATTGTGTGTTGTGTTGTTGCGAACCACTGCTGAAATTATGTAGCTCGAGCTCGAAATGAACGACACTCCGCGAGTCGAGACGGCGAGACGGACAGAGCCGACGAGACACGAAGCTGGCCGAAAGGCACGTAGCGTCGCGTCAAAGAAGCCGTTCTTACCCCCGCCAATAGATGTTTCACTTCAAAAAAACCTGTATAGCTGGTCAATAGATATTGCTTTTTTGTTTTCATTGAACATACGTAGAATTCTAATACAGATAGTAACTTTAAGTACCCATAGCACCAAAGTACAAATATTTCCATACAGGAAAGTGCAATGAAGGTATGTCTATATGTGTAGATTAATTTATTTGCACTGTTTTGTATTTTAAAAACTGTATGTAGAAAATGCCGTTATGGTTGGACTAGATTTTAAATCAGGATTGGAAAGTACATTATTGTCTTTATTTATTAAATTTTTATTTTGTTTTTATTAAAGTATGGACAATCAAATTCTACCGCACAATTTCTGACAATCAAGCTGCTTTAACTATATTTATTGTCAATATTGTACTTGAAGTATTTTTTCAGTACTTAATTATTTATTTATGGGGGGACTGAATCATACTTTCGCAGAATAAATTGTGAATGATATAGATAATAAAATATTTTTAATTTTGTACATTATTGTGCGTACGCACATAGAGTAAACGAATTTAAATATAAAATTATATAATTATATTAAGGATAATTTGTAAGTAGGAAGTATTTTTAGCATTGAAAACAGTATCTGTAATACTGGTTTTTAATAATTTTATATTCGTACAAATACTGGGTCGCAGTAGAAAACAGAATCAAAATGTCATTTACATCAATTATTGAACTTTTAACACTAAAGTTGTAAAACTACCATACCGAAATAATGTCGCCTGGGATATAGTAAAATTCATTTAATTTGGTCCATGAATATAATTTTTTTTTTCTTTATTATATGTGGAAGATTTACCTTTTTCATGTAATATTTTTATTGTAATACCAAATTTATGAAATAGGTACATATTATGCAGGTGTTTCAAGGAAAGTGATCAGCTCGATTATTTCTTTAACTAATGGATTTAGAAAAAAAATCATTTAAGAAAAAATATTCATTACATAGGGGCTGACTTTATTGCATATCAAAAAATATTTGTTCCAGTGCTTCTCAACCTGTGGCACAAAATTATATTTTTTTAAATGGTATCCTATATAAATTTTTACTCCATTAGATAGAGATTTTTTTCTGATTTCAGCGATATAAATATTAGCTTTGTTCGATGACATGTACTAGGCCGCCCTAGTGTTAACTTTCTTACACTAACATGTTTTATGAGAAACGGGCAGCTTCAGGCAGGCTGTTTGATGACAAAAATTTTAAGAACTAGTGCTCACGTTTCTGACCTGACTCGCGAGGTGGTGTAGAAAGTGCAGAGTAGGAGTGGGGGTAACTAAATGTTGTTCGGTAGACATTTAAATTCTATCCTATCTACACATCTGTTTATTAACCTAAAATTTTACACATTGAGAAAATAAAATAATGGATTCAGATATAGTATATTCTCTTTGTTTTGTTATATAAAGAATTAATTAATATATCTGTCTCTGAATCTGATGAAGAATCAAGTGATGATTGATCTTCGTCAGAATCGTTTATTAGTTCAAACATTATGCTCTTTAAAACAGACATTTCTGCAGCTTTATGATATGACTGTGTTTATAAACAACCTAACCTTTTACACCTTTGGCTACGCTTGGCTTGATTACTCACAACTGAGCAAACTTGCCCAAATATACACTAGTGTGTTTTATGAAACCACAAGAATTAGACTGAACTAGTGTACACTACACTGCACTGCACTATTCTGCTCTGCACTTCAAGCACTTGTCATCGAACAGAGCTATTGTATTGGATTCTATAACAATTATTTTGAGAAATATAGTATTAAAAATTAGAAATAAATGTTACAGTATTAAAATAGGTTATGCAATACAACACAGTATTGATACGATTACATTATTATTTAATACCAAATAATTGTTATACAATCCTATACAATATTTATATCGTTAATATCAGAAAAAAATCTCTATCTAATTCTATATAGGGTACCATTTAGAAAAATATAATTTGAATCAGTCCCTATGCATTGAATAATTTTTTTAATGATTTGTTTTACTAAATCCATTGGTCGCGTGGACATGTGCGTATAGTGTCCGGTTGCCAATCTGGTGACCCGGGTTCGATCCCGGCCAGTGCAGACTTTTAATCGCACAAAAGTAATTCCTGTGGTGCACTCTCCACACCAGCTATGAGTGCCCGTGAGGTGACGCCTGGTAAACGTTCACACGGTAAATATATATCGTCATCATTACCATCTACATGTATTGTAGATACTGGCACACCCAGTAACGGGTAATATGCCGTGATGATATATTTATTTTTAAAAAATAATCGAGCTGATCACTTTTCTTGAAACACCCTGTATGGGTACATTTTAAATTAATTTTGTTATATGTTAAAGTTTTGAAACTGAATACATGTTTTTTTAAATTCTTGACATGGCATTAATTATGTGTTTTGTTATATGCCTAAATTTCAATAGCTATTTTAAGCTATGTATGCTTTTAAAATATCTAACGATTATAATATATCATCCACATTGTCTACATACTTGCCACATCAAAAAATATTAAAAGATGATATATTTATTTCTCAATTACAGTAATTCGAAAGAGTAATTAAGATAATTATTAAATTTGTAAAATTAGCAAAGGATACATATGAGTAGACATATCTACGATTTAACATGATCTTGAGAAATGTCCATTTTAATGCTGTTACATTGTCTAAATAGATGGACAAAACATTTCGGACAAAACATGTCGGACAAAACATGTCGCACAAAACCAGCATTAGTTTCAGTATCTACAAAACAGCACGGGACAAATTTCGTTGAAAATGTATTTGTGAAAAATATCTTGTGCTGTTTTGTCCGCTATTATTTTGCTGAACTGTTTTGACCCTATAACATTTTTCTAGCCTTATTAATTGTAAAGTTCATGAATATAATATCCCAAAAATTTCGATGTATGAATATAGTTGATAGAAAGTATACAAATCCATATTATGTAAATTTTTGGGATATATGTTTTGTAAAATCATTTTGATTTTGTTGAAACTTATAAGACTAATTAATACCAGTTAGCAAATTACGAACTTCCACAAATGTTGACAATAATTTACAGAAATAATATATTCATTGTATATAGATATGAAATAAATAATTCTTTAACTATGTATGTATACTAATTTCTTTTCCTTGTTGTAGGTAGAAAATTTAAATAATTCTCAAAATTTTGTTCTGGCAATCGGAATGAATAAAAAATTCGAAATCGCGAAATTGGGTAAGAAATTTCCAAAATTTTGGACACATGTGTCCTAGGGTAAGTTAAAATTTTCAAAATTTTATATTTTATCAAAATTTGCATACGACATCAATGATTTCTTGTAACTTAAGTAGGTAGAAGGCAGGGAAAAAATTATTCATTGAAAATATTTTGAAATTAATTTTCTTTTGATCTGAAAATTGCAGTTCATGATTTAGTTATGCAATTGCAATATAGAGTATTTCATATAAATCAAATTTATATTAATGGGGTATTCCACCATAACAAAAAAATAAAAAAAAAAACAATTTAACTTATAGTATGGCTCAATAAATAATAGTTAAAACAATGAATACATTTTTTAAATGATTACTTTACGAGATATTTCACATTTGCTAAAAAGGGAAATTGACGTCATACAATTGTTATATTTCTCTCGTAGCGTACTCAGTACAGTGTGTGTGAGAAAGACAAGTATAGGGAGAATTATAGTGACTATATATACATAGTGTGGCCAATAGGGGGATCGATTTTAATTGGTCGGCGCGAATTTGCCTAAATATGGCGGATATTATGCCGACAAAGTGACATTTTCAGATTTGTTACGTGAATTGAAGGTAATTATATTATATTTATATTTTAGATAGTGCAAATAATTAAATTACACGTGTATTTGTATATTTATAACTCAAAGTAATATATACATATTTTTTAACATCACATCTTTTTTAGGTTAACTGTCACAATTACTAAAAATGTCTAATATTAAGGTATATATTTTATATGCCTGGTTGCGTGGCGGTTGGTTGTGCAAACAGTTCTTCGAAAGGATTTAAAATGTAAATAAATATTTTGTTTCCATTTAATATGCTCTTTCATTAATTGTTTATCGAATTTTGTTTAGTTATCACATCATATGAATTCAAATTTCCCGCGCATTTTGCCTAAATATGGCGGCGGTTGGCCACACTATGTATATACAGTCACTCTAGGGAGAATGTGACGTTACACTGATTTCTCGAAAATAAAATACTGTTGAACCAGGAACAATTAAGATTTTTTAATACTATGAATTGCTTCAAAACTGAATGAAGTTTTATTTAAAATAAAAAAAAAAAAATTGAGTGCAATACCCCATTGAAACTTACAGGTAGCCCAATCTAGGAACTCATCTAAGTTGCGCAAAAGATAACATGCGATAGCACGATAAAAAGAGATAGATAATCATAGAATTCTAGGTAATGATTATTTGCACAGTCCGTGCAACAAGTTGAATGAACGGTATAACCTCCGCTCCCCTTCATATTCGTGTAGTTCTACCAATATCTTATACTGTAAGATGTGGGTAGGTACTATGCTTTATGCTTGAGACTACAATATAATTTCCCTTGCAATTGTTTTCTTATTTTTGGTTTTCATAAACGTCAATTTAACTAACTGGAACATAAATCCTGCATTCTTCTATAATTCGCTATTACCGGGACACAAAAACGATTTTTTAAATTATTGCGTTTGAATTAAAATTGCTACCTAAAACGTACGACTAGACCCTTTTAACCGTATTTACACACGCCCATGAACTTCAAAGTCTTATAAGCCTTATTCTCAGACAAAAAGCAATAATTGAAAAAATCAACTTATGACAGAAACCAAAAACAAATAATTTAAAATCGGTTGCAATTTAATTTTGGACAACTTTGCATCCTACAGTTTTTGCCGTAAAATGAACAGAAGAGTAAGAAATTGCATAAAACTTATGTCACATGTTAATTCCTGTTCATCCCTAACCGCCACAACCCGGTATTAGAATTTAGAATTAGTATATGTTCAAATGTTAGCTAATAATTTTTCATTTATATTCATATTTTAAAATTTATTTAAACTAAATAAAACAACATGAACTTATCAAAATAAATGATAATAATAATAATAATAATAATAATAATAATAATAATAATAATAATAACCATAATAATAGTAAAGACATAGTACAATAGAGATAAATATTTAATATCATGTAAATTACATAAATATAGACAATATATTATATATCTTTAGATTCAAAAGTCTCATAAAATATAGCACACATTAAAAACAATAGTAAACTTCACAAGCACAAATTTCAAACGTTTGGTTTAATTCTTAGGCAAATTCAGAAGAAGCACTTCGTTATGTTCCGGACACATCATGTGATGGAAGTAAGTTCTTTGTGCATATTATATCTACTGCTTCACCTAAAAACAGACAATCTATCAGTAAAATATAAATACATTTTTATCTTATTTTTTATAATAACTAGAGCAAATAAGCATTGTTGTAGAAATGGTAGAAAAAATTCCAAACTCAATAGAAATGTAAAGCCAAAGTTGAAACTACTACTATCGCGGAAATAATTATAGTCAGTTGCGTTTAAAACTCAATAACTTAAAAAAGTCAAAAATTATTAAACACTTTCATTTATAGATTACATTTCTACGTAATTATACTAATTTTCATATTTTTCAATAAGTATTAAAAAAATGACAATATATATGAAAAATGATCCCCATTTTTAGCGCGTTTAAGAAATGCTCAACTTCATTAATGTATAATATCAAATTGTATGAATGGAAAAAATAAATTTTTATATGTTAGGCTTTGTAAATAATTTACACATAGACTTTTTTCGATTTGTTTATAACAACTAAAAACGTAAAAGTATTAGATCTCAGCTTCTATTAATAATGGACTAAGAAAGTAGGCGAGCCTATTGGGCAGCAAAAATGCATGGGAACGGTCGAATAAATCGAAATTATTCGCTCCGTACTCATTTCTAGGGGTGGGAACCGGTTCCGGTTCCCAAATTACCCGGGTACCCGGTTATTTGAATGTGTAACTACCCGGTTCTCGGTTCCGATTCCAAGACTACTCGATTCTAGAACCAAAATTACCCGGTTCTGGAACCAAAACTACCCAGTTCTCGGTTCTGGAACCGAAACTCATCGTTTTCGGTTCTGGAATCGAATCTCATCGGTTCTCGGTTCTGGAATCGAATCTCATCGGTTCTCGGTCCTGGAATCGAAACTCATCGGTTCTCGGTTCTGGAATCGAAACTCATCGGTTCGCGATTCTGGAATCGAAACTCATCGGTTCGCGATTCTGGAATCGAAACTCATCGGTTCTCGGTTCTGGAACCGAAACAGTCCGAGTCTTGAATATTTTACATTACATTATTACAATTCATGACTTAGATTTACATATTATGAATCAATATGTTATGAATACAGATCGGAAAATATGTAAAGTGCATACTATATAATGAGAATGAGACAGTTTTCATTCATATTCTTTATATCGTTGCATTTTATTTTCGGTGCTAATGAAGATGAAATAATGAAAGACACACAACAGCCATGCCTTACTCAGGATTTGAACCCGAAACCCTTGGAGCCTGAAGCGATAACGCTGTCGCTACTCCACCTGGGTAGGCAATTAATTAAAAAAAATATATATGAAAATTAGTATAATGGGGTCCTATACCATTTTTATTTAATTTTTTTTCTGTAAGAACAGGATAAAATAAGAATTTTAGTGCAAACGCGACTTAAAAATTTTACGTAATAAGCGAGATATGAATTTTTAAAGTTTAAGAATTTGTGCGTGACGTAGCAGGTACTAACAAGTGATCGACAAACAATGGGACAAATTGTTAGTTATAGAGGGAACATTTTTTTTCATGTTTGCATAGCTGAAATGTTTGTAAATAAAAACTTATAAAAACGTTATATTCATGAAGAAATTATTATTAAGTATAAATAACGTAAATAATAACCTTTTTTTCCTAATAAATTATAGAACATTGAAACAGTTTGACAATATTATTACACAAAGCATGACGACGGATGGCGCCAGTGTTGGCCTGTTTTGAAGTTTCAATATTAATTTAACTAATATTATTATTAATTTAATTAATATTACAAATTGATTTAATTATAAATATATTATTATTGTTAATATTACTAGATGTTATAATTAAACAAATTCATCAAACACAAACTTGTTAAATGTTTTGTTAGGTTATGGAACAACATGACATTTCATATTCTTTTAAAGGTGACCGCTAAAGACGCGCGATTCTCCTTTTTAAAATCAGGCCACCAATCAAATTCTTAGTACCTAACGCGTCATACCCAATTAGTAATCATCTTCAATCGCTTATAGTTTGTGACCTAGTCAATATTTAAAGAAAAATTTTTCACTAATACTCGTTAATTTATGTATATTTTCGTCTTCTTATTTAAGATAGTTAAAATATGACTATGGTATAGGATCCCATTACGTAGAAATGTATAGTCTATACGTGTATTTCATAATTTTTGAATTTTTTTAAGCGAGATATTGAGTTTCAAAACTCAACTGACTATAATTATTTCCCCGATAGTAGTTTCATATACAAAGAATAATCTAAGTAAGTGGTACTATGACAAAAGCAGATATCACTTTTTCAAATATATTGAGAGAAATGTGTTAGTTTATAAAAAAATAGATTTTAAAATCAAAATTTTCAAAATTAATGAATCAGTATTCAGTAACGTAAAGTACCGTACGTAGTTGTCTTATAACAGATTTGTACTAGTGCACTTAAGAGTACTTAATTCGTGTGATAACATTTGATTACTATTGTAAAATGTAACCAAGACAACTACGATAATACCCCAATACAATCATTAATCATCATTCAAAACTAAATACATAAGGTAAGCAATAATTAGCTACCTCCATGCACCGATATGTATTAATGCAGTGAGAGTACTTAATTCGTGTGATAGTCTTTGATTACTATTGTAACCAAAGCGGCAGTGGTGATACACCAGTACAATATCAGTACTAAATATAATTATTTAAGACAAACAATCGGTCATCAAACTATTGCACCCAACAATAACAAAAGCTTGGACATGTTAACTAGTGATGCAACGGATAATGAAATGGCCGGTTACTGGATACCAAATATCCGGTTTATTTCTTGGCCGAATATCCAGCCGCAGTTTTTAATTATGAACATTTTTTGTATTTACATTAAAATCCTAAAATAAATAGGGCAAAAATTACAGCCATATGAAAATTTTACCATTGTATTTCCTCCTGCTGTTCATAAAAAAGCAGATATCTAGTATATCAGCCCATTATTTCTTTTGTTTTGTTTGCAAAATAAAAATATTACTTATTTATATAAATGTCCTTTTTACTTTCATTTAATATATATTATTTATTCAAGTCTTGGCTTCTTTGGGAAAAATATAGTTAGCAGAGCAGTCTTCTTTTTATCAATGGACCCCATTATTATACCAAAAAAAATATATATTGATTTTTTTATATAATTAAAAAAATTACATAATTTTATACATACATACATGAAAAATATGTAATATTCTTATACTTTTCATTCATGATTTTCTTTCTAAACATTTTGGATCTTATTTTGTGACGTCATGGGTTTGTACACACATACAATGATAGTCACGCACACATGTACTCGTAAACGTACTGTCAGCGCAGCGCAGAGATGTCACATTTTTCGAACATAACCAACATTTTCAAAGTAAATATCTTTGCAACAAGTTGTTTTTGTTTAAATGTAAGTACAAATAACGAAATGTTCTAATAAATACAAATTATGTGTGACTTAGATATTACCATGGTTGTATAATATTGTTCTGTGCCGTCTTGCGAGAACATCTCGTTGAGAAGCAAAAATAAAGTTTTTGTTCGTATTCCTAAACCTCGAGATTAATTTCCATAATCAAATTATTCAATATACAATAAAAACAAAAGCACGAATACAAAATAACTTGCTGTCACGTTTGCTTTCAAGTCAAATAATATAAACGTCAAACGTAGTTCCATTTTTATTCGATAGGAGGGACTACGGTCACGGTCGCAAACCCATGACGTCATTTAAAATTTAATATAAACTTTAAAAAATTATTTCTGTAAAACTAGAAACTTATGTGACATAAAATATATATTTCTGTGAGTGGTTTTAAGTATACTTTCAGAAAAAATAAATAAATTGGAAAATGTGGTATGACCCCATTTTGTTATACAGTATGTCCTCGGATCCAAACAGGAAACACTTTTTTATTTTACAAAAAAATGTATTCTTGATAAAAGTTTTTACATGTCCCGAAACGGCCATTTCAGTTATAACATTTCCAAATTTTAGTTTCAGATAAAAAACGAAAATTGGCCGTTTTAGTTGAAAATTATTTTAAGTCCCAAAAAATAAATTTGCGTTGTTCATTCAAAATAAGTTACCAAACTACTACTCGTGTTATTAATGTCGACTTGACTGAATAAGATATTTATTTGAAAAATATACAGTTAAGAATTCAGAATGAGGTATATAGATAGTTCATAGCAAATATCGTACCGCATTCTAGCCAAAATATTTGTAAAAAGTGACCAATAGTGACTTCTTTTGTCTTAAAAGTGATCTTTAGTTACAATCAACGAAAAAAATGACCAAAATCACTTTAAGTGACCTCAGCGGACACCCTGGGATATCCATTGCATCTCTAATTTTAACATTTTAACATTTGATACACTAGCCCTATTTAATACTTACTCTTTAATTATTATCCGTCTTCTCAAAGAACATGGCATCCTGCAAAATAAAATATATATAAATATTTGACTAACAATTACATTTTCAAGGTTCGACGTCATAATATATATTTACAATATAATATTTTGCATGACATTGCAACTATATAAAATAATATCTAAATAAATAACAATTACATTTTGTTATGTGGTCATATAAAAATTATGTGGATATTTGTACGTTTGTACAATGATAAAAGTATTAAATATTTTTTTGTACATGAATATGTTATCTTTTAAAAAATTATTATGAAATTTTAATTTACTTATAGTAAAATTAGAAAAAATATGATAAATTTTAATTAATTAAAATGTGTGATAGTTTTTTAACACTATCAATAATGGAATACTACTAAGCTTAAATATAATAATTGTTTGCATAATAACCACCAAGGTCAACTATTTTAATTGTTTTATAAAAAAAATCGGTTTTTCGCAATTTTATTGGTTATTTTATTGTAACACAAACTACTTTCTGTTAATATAAACTATTATTCTTTATTTTAAAATATACAACTGTTTCCTTTAAAACAAATATTGCTTTTTTGGATTTACCTTTAAATTATGTCCTATAAAGCAAATAGAAATATGATAAAAGTAGGCTATGATATTCTATTGTTTATACCTGTAACTTCTTTCACACATGAACATTGGCTACGTAGGGGTTTTCCTTTGAATAAAATTATGTCTAATAAAGCAAGTAATAGAATTACTAGCATTGATGATTTACAAAATTATTAATACTTTTATTTAAATGTCAAGTAGCAATCTGTGACATATGTTACTGGTATAAACAATAGATCACAGCCTACTTTTGTCGTATTTCTATTTGCTTTATTAGACATAATTTAAAGGTAAACCCTTACTTGTTACACATCATTGTAAAGAGAAATTTATTTAGAATTTTATTCCGTAAAAATATACAGGCTGTTCCATTTAAAAAATCAAAGTTAAATATTTTTCTGGAAAATTGGTAGGCCTTGGAAAAAAATTGTTTATGCTAAATTATATACCAGGTTGTATCAAATAACTTTTCTATATAACTTTTTCTTGTATCTTTAATATTTCAGAAGATATAAGCTGGAAAATGAAAAATCAACCACCCTGTATATAGTTTTGTTCTACCGTTTGAGAACTACTGGTTGAATTTTCGGTTTATTATTACCGATAAATTCTTGAACCTTTTTCTCTAGTCACTAGCTCTCCCAAAAAAGTCTGGTTATTTTAAAGGAAACACCGTGTATAGATAACATTTAAAACAAATATATTAGATTAGATATACTTTGTTAGTAAATATTGTAAATACATGAAACTTAATTAAATTAATTAAGTTCACCTGCAAATAGATGAGTAATTGAAATTGTGATAGTAAACAACATTAATGGAAAAAAATAATTTACATATCTATCTATAGTAAAACAAGTGTATACGTATTTATGTTTATCATAATTGTAAAATCAATATTTATTTTAAAATAAGTAGGATGAAGATACACATGTTATCTATATCAATATTATAGTAAGATTACTCGAATGAACTAAATTTAGGATACAAATAGGAATTATTTTATTTTTAAATATCATAGAACAGTTTCACCAAGTGTCGCAATTATATTATACTTTATTATACTTTTATTATTAGGAATTATTTTTGTCATACATATTTCTGTGGTGACTCTTATACATATAATATTTTAGTATATTTGTATATTAATATAAAATTTTAAAATATTATTTAAATAGGTACATAAAAATTATTATCTTTATTATTTTATTTTAATAATTTGACTGTGTTATATATACTTTTACTGACTTAAATTTAATTTTTTTAAACAAAATTCATTTAATCTTTTGATATAAATAAAATTATCATTTTTATGTATATGAATCGAATTAAAATAAAAAAATAAATTAAATTACTATTACTATATGGACAACTCAAAAAAAATCTAAAATATTGTTCCAGTTAAAAGAAAACCTTAATTGATATAATTTTGAACTTAAAGACCCCGGATTCAATTCCAGGTCAGGTTCAAGATAAAAATAACAAGCAATTAACCTTCCCGTTCCAGTGATTTTGATAAATAATACGGTAAATTAAGTTATTTTTATCTAGTCAGGGTTTATTATAAAACTGTCACGTATACTACGTGTAAAACTATTAATATATTAATTAGCAATTAATTTCTACTTGCGTATTTAGAAAATTTAATGGACGACATCTTCATAATTAAAATGCCATTTACACATATTCTCGTTTAAGAATCAGTTTCGGCTGTTATCTTTTTATTCATTAGGTTTATTCGCGGTAACGATCCCGGATTAGTTTGAGCATCAAACGCATGCGCATGTTACAAATTTATAGAATATGGATGCAAAATAAACTAACTTTTACTAATAAACTTATATCCGGAAACGCACCGTTTTCTAGGTACAGGCTCTTAAAAGGTAATTATCTACCTTAATCTTAATGACCTATCACTTCAGTTATTATTTTGTTTATTTTAACTTTTGGCAATGAATAACAGATGCATTATGAATAATGAGCATTACGATTACGCTGACATGGTATTAATATACGGCCGAATGTAAGGCAGCGTAAGAAATTCAAACAAATCGTCTTTGAACGAATCTATCAAAATATGCCCCGAAGGTGCGATGCTTGCATTGAACTTGGTGGTCGTCATTTTGAGCAATCATTATAATATGTATTACAGAAATGTATAAAATTATTTTAAAAAATAAAATATGCAAAATAATAACTGAAGTGATAGGTCACAGCTCATAGCCAACTAAAATTCAAGTAGATAATTACTCTTTTAACACGTTCACTTCTGACCAAATATAAGGTTCGGGCCCTGTACGCTGATACCTTTTTTTTCCTAATATTGTTATAAAATTTAGGGTAAAAGGTAAGAAATAGATTTTAAAACTTTTGAAACTTCTACTAGGCCTTTTGGGATCAAAACGCATATGGTGCGTCGTCAGCGTATGGTGAAGTTTTTATTCCGTAACGCTGAAAACGCAACATTTGCGTTGAAAATTTTAAATTTATTTAAAACTTGTTTAATCAAACATACTTCTTTCCTACTTGTTATATTTTATTAAAAAAATAAAAATATCAAAAATATGTAAAAAAAAATACAAAAAAAATCAAATTAAAAAATTGATAAATAATAAAATTTAAAAATAAATTTTCTTTTATATAAATACTGCATTTTTCTATAATATCCTTCAAAACAAAGTTCAATGCGAAACCCTGCATTACTTGCTTTATGACGTGTCTATTCGAAGCCCCTTGGTGGTACAGACTCAGCATCGCTTTCGCATGGTTTTACCACGTACTTTTACGCGATGACAGATAAAATGGCTCAATAGTCTGGGAGCCTCAATTTTTGGCCTTTCAGGCAACAAATTTCTAATTATAATTAATCAAAAATCATAAAAGGACATTTGGATTCTTTTATTTTTGAAGAACCGGGCTGATTCGGATTCATTGCAGCTTGTCTGGGAACCAGATATTCAAAAGAAATATTCAAACATAGCTAAACAAGTTGACAATCACCAAAACGCTATTGCAGAATTGGTCAACGTATAATCAAGGTCAGAAATTGACTGCGTACAAAACGCAACATGTGCGTCGTCAGCGCTAGACCAAGTCATGCGCAAACGCAACATATGCGTTATCAGCAGTGAACGTGTTAAGAGCTTGTTACTCGAAAACGGTGCGTTTCCGGATATGAGTTTATAAAAGTTTGTCTATTTTGTATCCCATGCATCCCTTAAAATTTTTATTAAAAACAATAATGATTATTATCTACCCTTTGTCTTTTAATGAATTTTGTAATTCTTAGTATATTCGCATCTAACTTGCGACATTCCTCTGCTAATGCCATATTTAATTTTGTCCTAGAACTATTTTAAAGTTTGTAGTATATTACGTTAAATTACGCTTTAAAGTATCACAAAATGCATTAACAACGATTGATTCTACGTGCCAATGTCAAAAGACTAACAATGCATTACCACCTTATTAATGACAAAAAGAAAAGTCAAATAAAATGAACTTCAAATTTACATTCATTAAACTATACTACATTTGACTATGTAATTATCTATGTACATTTTGAAATAATTGCATTATTTAAAGGAATCTAATAGTTTGGTTCAAAGCTATCTGTATACAGGCTGTTTCAAAGAAAGTGTAAAAAATTAAGGCCATATAGTACTGACAAAAATGAGCAAAAAAAGTTTAATCTACATATGTAGGTCTGATCTTCAACTGTTTCCGAGATAAATGAAAAATCGAAGAATATTTAATAATGATAGTGATCGAACAAAATTTTGTCTGTGTCAATAAATAGACCATAAAAAACAATAAAATTTGCGAAGTTATATGAAAATTAAATATTGACCAAGATCGCCACAACGTTTAACTTAGTACAATTATTTGATTAAAAAAAAGCACATCTAAGATGACCTCTGAAAGGTAAACAAAAAGTCTTATTTAATTAAAGTCGAACTCGTAAACCCCGTAAAACTCATTTTTCACTGTCTCATCTCTCGGAAACTATTGAAGATCGGACCCATGTTGATTAAGGTTTTTTATTCAATTTGGTCAGTACCATATGCCCTTCAATTTTTTTACACTTTCTTTGAAACATCCTGTATAAACAAAAACTAAATCTGCAAGTATAATAAATACCCGTTCTCTGAACGATAAATATTAGTGCAGTTTTGAGTTCTTAACCCGTGCGACAACCATTGATGATAACAAATGTAACCAAAACGACAAAGGGAATACTTGTCCATAACCAGAATTAAAAATGAAGATGAACAACTGTTCGATTAATCGATTAGCCGGTTATTTCGAATAGTGGAGTAAACTGCAGTTAGTCTATTTACAGGCTTTTGCAATAATTTTTAACAAAATTTTAATTAAATTGCCGAATATATAAATAAATAAATAAATAAATATTTCATCACGGCATATTACCCATTTCTGGGTGTGCCAATCTGCTTTCTCACAGATATCGGTAATGATGATAACATATTTGTACCGTGCGGGCGTTTACCAGGCGTCACCTCGCTGGCACTCATTGCTGGCGTTGAGAGTGCACCACAGAGGTCACTTTTCAAATTCGAAATATGTGGCGTCGGTCGGGATCGAACCCGATTCCCTGGGTTCGCGATCAGATACTCAAGCACGAGGCCACGAAATCCCGAATATATTCATTTGTTTTTGCTTCAATATTCCTATTCGTCAGTTGTCACGATAGGCTATTCCACAGTAATAAAAAATAGTAAAAGTTTATTGAAAATATGAACGATAATAATTAAAGGATAAGGAAAACCATATTTCTTTTATTATAAATTATTTCTTCTAGAAGACACGGGGAGTTTTGCTTTTGATGATGCAGGACATGTGCACGAGTGTTTGAACAAATAGGATCCAAATATGACCTCCGGTTTTGAGAAGCCCCGCCCTAACTAAGAATATACTTCTTCGGGTGGGTCGGATCTGTTCGGTTGCTGTTCGGGTGACGTTCTAATTTCTTTGTTTTTTTTTTTTATTAAGTATAATAATTTATTTTATGTCTCTAATAATGAATTATAATATTGCAATTTAAATATACATTATTTTGTAATTTGTTTAACATTTTTTCGTGGCTTGTGAACCACTGTTTGTTTACATCTGGTATATCCACATTACCTACGTCACAAAGGTAATTTAAAATTCGGACCTTAATATCTCGCTTATTTGGAGGAATTTTTAACTCGGACTTTCACATGTGGCCTTATATTTTTATGTACTTCAAGAAAAAAATTTAAAAAAATTTCGTGGAATAGCCTATTAATCTACTAATTTTAACTGCACGACTGGAGACATCTCGTGACGAGTAGTGAAACCAGTGCATCCACCATTAAAAAAAAATCAAAAGTTATACTGTTATTTAAATAAATTTTTCAAATTTCATTAGAAAAATGCACAAATAACATATAAATTATCAGTAATCTACCTCGGATACTTACAATAAGGAAACATGCTCCCAGCATAACAGCCTTCATCTTAACATCCAGATCCATCGGAAAAGTAATCCCGAAATAATCAGTATCTGTGAACATCTCCCTCATAAGTCCGGACCATTGTTTTGAGATTCTGCCGACCTGGTGCTCTCCATCACCAGAAAGAACTTTGAATTCGACGTCACCGCAGATACTCATAGTGCAGAAAGGGCCTTCGATACGCAGCACTATGTTACCCACTGGGTCTCGGATGGTAAACGACGGCTTGAAGATGGACCATTCTTGCTGGACGGTGCCTACAAGCGACCCGGGGGGAGACGAGACTTCCATACTCTGTGGCGGAAAGAAATAAATTAAAAATTTAAGAATCATCATTAGTGGTGCGACAACCTTGACTACAAGCAAATATCGTTATTATTTCTTGCCAAACGCTTTTTATTTCCTTGTACGAAGTAAAGGAAGTATTGTAATCGCGAAAAATTTCGGTTTCCAGATTTCAAGGGAAATATCCATTTTGACTAATTTCGTCGTGACATCTGTACGAACGTATCTCGCATAACTGAAAAACGGGAAGCCGTAGAAAGTTAAAATTTTGTATTTAGGATTGTTATAACATCTAGTTGTGCACCTCCCTTTTTGGTCATTACATAACTTTCGGAAGTGGTACTTTACTTGAAGCCTATAATAGATTTTAATGAAAAACTATATTAAAATATAATCCAAAACTTTTCAAATTTGGTATATAATACTTTTATATCAATGGGAATAACATAATAGATTTTAGTTAAAATGGTCTACCCGGAAGTGGTATTTTACTTGAAGCTTATAATAGATATTAATGAAAAACTATATTAAAATATAATCCAAAACTTTTTAAATTTGATAAAAGAGAAAAAAATAATTATTTTTTTGAGACTAAAATCAGATATGGGTTCCATTAAAAAAAATATAAGTTCGTGTTATATCTTGAAAATTTACGGATATAAAAATTTATTTCGTACGCCACTGGTTAGTTAATAAAAATATCTATCTTTTGTATTTGAAACGTTTTTCTCAATTACTAATAGTTTAGAAGTTATTTGAAAAAGAAAAAATCAACAATATTCAGTTTTTTGTCATTATCTAGTGCCCTATGAGAATTTTTGGAAAAACAAAAGCACATCTGAGATGGCCTCCCAAAGGCGCACAAAAAGTTCCATTTAACTGACATCGTATCTCTTATAGTTCTCGAGATCCCAATGGTGGCACCTCTAAATGGGACATACTGTATAAGGACCACGCTATTATTATTGAGAATAAGAGACATGGTTCATACTTTTTAGTAATCGTCCCTCCAACATCCACACATACATACACACATCCACACACACCCACAGACATCATCGTAAAAATGTTAAAATCAGTTTATATGGACCTTAAATCGTGCTATTCGCTTAAATCTGGATATGTGATTTTTAGCATGATTCCAATACCTCTCTTAGCGAGAGGTAAAAATGAAAATGGTTTACAAAAGTTGCAAGCGAAAAATGTCTACAAATAAAACGAGTATAACAGCCCTTATTTTTTGCTGCGTCAGTTTATGTTGTTATGTTTGCAAAAGCTGCAAGCAAAAAATATCGACCTATAAAAGGAAAATAACGGCCAGAATCAGAGTTTTGTGCATTGCGTTATGTTACATCTTAATCGATCGTAAAACAAACTGCAATTGTCGTATAAAGTACACAGTCATACAAATGATTGACGTATAACGAATTTCCAATCCTATAAATGTATTTGTATGTCATTTAAATTCTATACGCATAAGTTCCCATGTTACAAATGTTGGCACGTGGCGAACAAAATTCTGCTACACCCAGCAATGAGCAAAAGGTGTAATTTTATACTCATTTGTGTATTTAATAATTTCCAATTTCAAAATCAAAAGAAAATATCTTCATAATTCGTTAGAAATAGAAACGACTGCCTTGAGATAGAATCTAATAAAAATCACTCGTGAATCATATGACAGACAATTTGAATACAAGTTCAAATTAATTTCAAGTTCAGTACGGCATCAAAAATAAATGACTTCTGACCTAGACACAATCAGAGTTCGAGTTCATGTCTTATTCCGGTGCAATAATTATTCCCATTTTTCAATAAATAACTTATTTAAAACACAAATATTTTTTTCATAAATCGATTACAATGAACTGGCTATTATCGCATATCAGTTCAAAGTGCAACCTAGTGTGCTATTTACGAGAAAAATATATTCTTGACAACTGGTTTACTTGCGTATTATTCCATATAAGTAAAGAGTTATTCATTTTAGAAAGTGCAATTTTTTATTTTGATTTCGAAACTTGTTTTAAAAATGTGCTACAAGTTTTTGCTTTAAGAATTATTGCATTGATTATTGCAGAAAATTAATGTTCAGAAATGAATTTTTTCTACATGCAGTCATGACCAAAAGTATTTAGGCATCTTTACAAAATTTTAAATTTAATTTACTCGTTACAAAACGTGTTTATATTAGATGTAGAATTTAATTCTCTATAACATTTATTTGAAGCATTATTGTCTAAAATTAATAGGCTACTTTTGCGTAAGAAAAACTGTTTTCCCATGTTAAACGCTTATTGCTGGCTTTCCGTGGTATAAATGTATAGATAACCTTTTGAAATTGGAACACAAAGATTGGATATATTAGTTCAATAAACATTTTTGGGATATTTCCAATTAGAAGTTAAGGCTACAAAATAACATTTCAAGATAAAAATAATCTCTAAAAAGTTCCAAAAAAACATTAATATATGACCCGGAAAGATACATGTCTAATAATTCAAATTTCCAGGGAAAAAATATTGCTGCAGTCATAAAAAGGCAAATGGCTGTATGAACAAAATATTATATTAAAAAAACTAATTATTTTGTAAGTTTTGCTTTATTTAAGAGACGTATTGTGAATAAACGTTCTAAAGTAAAATAAGTTTTGTCTGTTTGCGTTCTAAGTAGAGTAATCGTAGATGTTACTATTGAATCTTGAATCTGATGTTTTCTGAGTCCTATAATATCCCATTATAATTATTGTTTCATAACATTTATTATTATTTATTTAAAAATATATTAAAGCAGACTTTTTTGCTGAATACCAGGCATGCTCGCAGGCATGTTTATCAATACATCTACTTTAATTTGTTTTAATTGCGTGTAGTTGAGCAATTCAACACGAACCCTGCGAACGTTAGGAAACACGAGAATTTTGTAGAGAAAAAAGCCCTACAAATTATACATGTATGTGGTTCCATGAAAAAAAGCAGATAACATGTTATTTTCAGTGAATGTAAAAACAAAACTCTAGATATAATACATCCCCTTCGAACAATACAGAATTATCACTTTTTATAAAATTATTAATTCTTGCTTTTATCAATTTTGGAAATGCAGAGAAAAAAAAATTAAATCAAATTTTTTGTAAGACAATATATTTTTCAATTTTATCTCCTAAAATATTTAAAAAGTGACAAACTTTTGCACTAGATCCATAATAGTTATTTATACCGAGAGTTTTTTTTATCAACAGCAATGCATTATCGCGTTTTTTTTAAAACTGGACATAGGACGTGACATTTAGTATATCTGTCAATGTCATCAAATTGTCATACTTCAAAATGTATACAGTTAAAGAAAAGTTCAAATTTTAAATTGGAGTAATTATAACGAGTCTACAACAAGTTTCTGACTTATGTGCATTAACTTTTAATAAGCGACCCAGTCCAACAACTATAAGAAAAATTTACAATGACTACAGAACTAAAGGATACGTCAATAAACAGCACAAGAAGAAAATCAGACCAAGTACTGTAGTTAATAGTAAGAAACAAGAAATTATGCAATTAATTGAAAGTGACAACACCCTGTCAACAATTTTTTTTCTGAAATTAAGAATACTAGTATACAAGATTTAAGACAAGAACATTTTAAGAGTTTTAAATATCAAAATCACCAAGAGTTATTACACAACGATATAGAACGAAGAAATATCTTTTGCGAAGATATGATGAACAAAATTAATAGTGGGGAAATATTACTGGATCGAATTTTATTTACGGATGAAGCGACATTTTATATTAATCGGGAAGTAAATTCACAAAATTGCAGGTATTGGAGTCGTCAAAATTTTCACTTATATCTGCACCAGGTATTCCCCCAACACTGGATAGGACGTGGTGGAGAAGTGGAGTGGCCTGCAATGCCACCAGATCTTGCACCAAACGATTTTTTTTTCTTTGGGGCCATTTAAAAAATTGTATTTACAATGGTGACAAAATTAATATAGATCAATTAAAAAATAGGGATAAAATATAATTTATATTAATTATTTCTTGCCTTAGGCTTACGTCAGAGTATAGAATTATACCATACAATTTGAACTTTTTCTTCAACTGTATACATTTTGAAATATGACAATTTGATGACATTGACAGATATACTAAATGTCACGTCCTATGTCCAGTTTAAAAAAAAAACGCGATAATACATTGCTGTCAATCATTTTAAATGTAACTATGGTAATGACATACGCCCATGTTCACTGATAAAAAAAACTCTAGGTATAAGTGTTAAAAATAACATTTTATTTTGTGAAAAGGAAGTTTGGAACACGATGCGAAGTGAATAATTTTTTGACATATGTCAAAAATGTCGATTTGTTGCTCCGTTCGTCATTACCAAGGTAACTAATTCACTTTTAACACTGGTGTCATAAAATATAAAATGACATTTTTAACCCCAAAAACAAACGTTAAAAAGCCTACTTTTAACTTTTAATTTTTAATGACAGTAACAACTGTTTATGGGTTGTTAAAAATTTCCTTCGCAATATTCTAAAACTAGTAACATCCGTTTGTTCGGCCTAATAATATTTTATTCCCTTATTATAAATAAGACGATTAAATATGTTAGCTTACTCCTAAACAAGATAAGAGATTGACAACTCGTTACTGTAATTAAAAATTAGATGTTTGGCATTTGGACAGACTACTAGATAAAATTTATTTTAAAAATTTCACGGTGCAGTCACTCAAGTTTTATTTTTTTCTGTGTGAACCATAACAGATATCACAAATTACAGAGAGAGAGAGAGAGAGAGAGAGAGAGAGAGAGAAAGAGAAGTTTACTATTGAATGTATCTTTCTGAAAAATAATAAATTTGCGTTATCGGTTGGCCATTAAAAAGTTACGATCTAATCAATGTTGGGACACCTAAGTTTCATACACTAGGTTCAGTAATAAGAACAAGTTTCTTTTTAAAAGATATACCCATATAAAGTGTCATACCAAATTAATTTTTTTTTTAAGAACTTTGAAGAAGAACACTGGCTAAATGGTACACTTTCCGGTAAAGGTAAGTTTAGTTAAATCGTCTAATTTTAGCCTCAGGAATCTGTGGTTAAGCCAGGTTTCCCTATTTTAGAGACACCTGTATATCTACTGAATAATAAAACATGCCCAGTAGTTTAATTTATATATAAAAAAAAAAAAACATTAATAATGCAGAGTCCAGAATGTCAGGTTTAACAGAAAGGGACTCGCGGTATTATTAATTCATTTTTAAATATGAAATATTGACAAGTATTAACCTACCTGTAAGCAACACGGAAAGCAGCAGCTATCACAGGCCAACGGGCGGGATAAATGCATGACTTGATTTTGGTAGTTGTCCAATATCTTCATGTCGAAGGGCCTTATAGGCCCGCAGCAGTTTCGAGTCAAACAGTCTGAGTCTTCGACAGCATAGTACACTTTCTGTCCCAAGCTGTTCTTTATGGTAAATTTATTTTTTGTTTCGAATCCAGTCAGTGCTGAAAATAAATGAAAAATATCGTACAACTATATTGCTTATACAGGGTGTCCCATTTAAGGTACGAATGCATTGGTATTTCGAGAACTGTAAGAGCTACGAGGTTGGTTAAATTAGACAAAAGTTGCCCCATTAGGAGGCCATTTTAATGGTGTTTTGTTATTTACGAAAAAATGCATAGGTCACTAGATACAGGTGAAAATGTAAATTTCGCGATTTTCTTTTTTTGCTTATAACTTTGTTATATGAAATAATACGAGATTCTGGTTTGCACTTTCTTAAGGCACTTTTGTATGATGAATTTGCAGAAGTACTCAATTTTTTTTTATATCTAACCATTTACGAGTTACTGATAGCAACTTTTATTTTTCATATGGAGGTCATATTAAGCTATGGCATTTTTAAATAGAGATTTTTTTTAGCTTTACAATGATATAAAACAATAATAATTTATTTTTATAATTAACAGGAAAATTAACAAAAATTGTTATTTATACTAAAATTATATTGAAAAAAGTAAATCGAAGACTGCTATGGAAACAACAAACAACAAAGAAGTGCAACAATTGAATTTCTGAATTTTACTTGACAATAGTAGATTATTACGAGTAATAAAAATGAATTTTTCTCGTTGGGAAAAACATATGTTGAGTTGTTACATTCGTTGTCAACGTTCGTTTTTTTACTCGTAATAATCTACTATTGCCAAAAAAAATTCAGAAATTCAATTGTTGCACTTTTTTGTTGTTTGTTGTTTCCATAGCAGTCTTCGATTTACTTTTTTCAATTTAATTTTAGTGTAAATAACAATTTTTGTTAATTTTCCTGTTAATTATAAAAATAAATTATTATTGTTTTATATCATTGTAAAGCTAAAAAAAATCTCTATTTAAAAATGCCATAGCTTAATATGACCTCCATATGAAAAATAAAAGTTGCTATCAGTAACTCGTAAATGGTTAGATATAAAAAAAAATTGAGTACTTCTGCAAATTCATCATACAAAAGTGCCTTAAGAAAGTGCAAACCAGAATCTCGTATTATTTCATATAACAAAGTTATAAGCAAAAAAAGAAAATCGCGAAATTTACATTTTCACCTGTATCTAGTGACCTATGCATTTTTTCGCAAATAACAAAACACCATTAAAATGGCCTCCTAATGGGGCAACTTTTGTCTAATTTAACCAACCTCGTAGCTCTTACAGTTCTCGAGATACCAATGCATTCGTACCTTAAATGGGACACCCTGTATGTCAAAAGGATACAACAGCTTATACAAGGTACCCAGGATAACGTGTCCAAATTGGGACCACAAGGACTATTAGCGATATATTAACAGATAATACATTTTCTGAGAAAAAATACCACCACTTTGTCACAAATCCCTACTTGTCTGACAGTTTTGTATACAGGGTATTCATTTTAAATGGGCCACCATTGCTATCTCGAGAACTATAAGAGCT
Organism: Ophonus ardosiacus; assembly: GCA_943142095.1. Lineage (NCBI taxonomy): Eukaryota > Metazoa > Arthropoda > Insecta > Coleoptera > Carabidae > Ophonus > Ophonus ardosiacus. The sequence continues at coordinate 40,170,978 of OW964833.1, read as the reverse complement.
ACAAAGACGGTTAAATGGACAAACAATTTCTATTTCACAAGACAAATTTAAAGAAAAGAGAAAATATTTTTTTCGATCAGTGGTTCTCAAAATATGGGACCCAACTTTTTTATTTTAATAAGAACATATGTTTTCGCAATTTTAAAAAGAAACAACAATAAAATATCTGTTGTGGCCAGCACAAGACCTCTCGCCATTTTCATATTAGGCTATATAAGTATTATACATATTTAACATTTCTGGTACACACAAAACACATATCTTCTTTATATATTTTTATATTTTTTAATTCATTCTATTCACTCTTATTCTTCTAATGATCGATACTCTTCCAATTCATTGATGAGATTGACGGTATTTCTGAAGGGTATATATAATATAATATGTATCTATAATTATAAATATTTAATTAATAATAAAATAAGAAATTTTAAATGTACTTCCCAAAAAAAGTGTACAGTAATATTTCTGGCTTTTTGACACACATTTGTCTGTCAATGACAAACATATTAATTTTTCCACTTGTTGTCCATGGGCTGCAAGATTCATTTACAACATATTATTTTATATATTTATATACTCTATAGAAGATATAATAAAATTTTTAAATGTATCGGATCGAGATTTTTATATTCTTTAATATTTGTAATAACATAAATGCGAAAATTCCGTCGAAAACCACATTTTTTCCAGTTTTCGAAGAGAGTTACTGTAAAAATAACTGGTAACAGGACGTTTTTTTACTCATGTATAAACTGCCACTTGAACTGTCGTTAAGTAGTTTTTTGTACAAATATGTCGTTTATTATGAGTTAGTACGAAAAAACGTCCTTGTGAGACACTATTCCTATAATGCGAATGTTTTTTCGGTTTATTTTGCTTTCATGGCAAACTTTTTTAAAAATTTGCATTTACGTTTTGTCAACTAAAATTATTAGATATTGACGAATTTAAATTATTTATTTAATGTATTGGCTTAAGCGCATCTGTTATTTTCTTAAGCGAAACGAAGTAAAGAAATAGATACGTTCGGAACTATGCAAAATAAAAGAAAATCCGAACACGGGACCGTTGTTGTAAAGCCTACTTACAAGCATGTAGGTAATAACAAATAAACCGGGCCGAGTTTTCCAAGTGTAAGTTTTGTGCATTAGGTAATGCTAATGTTGAAGTGTATTTGGAGAAATAGTTTTAACTACCCCTTATGGGGATTTAATTTTTTCCGCACACTAAGACAGTTTTAAGGCCCCTACAATCCGATTTTAACATTTTTACGATGATGACTGTATATGTGGATGTGTGTATCTGTTTGGATGTTGGAGAGACGGTCTCTCATATTCTATAGAATTATAATATAGTATTATATACTACAGACAAATTTAACTAATTCTTAATCGATTCCACTAATTCGCAGGTAATTCCTTGAATTCCCTGGTAATTCCACTAATTTCCAATTCCGGTAATTTCGCTAATCCTCAGGTAATTCCGCTAATTCCTAGGTAATTCCGGCAATTTCCAAGTAATTCTGCTAATTCCTAGGCAATTCCAGTAATTCCCAAGTAATTTCGGTAATTCCGCTAATTCCTAGGTAATTCCGGCAATTCCCAGGTAATTCCGCTAATTCCTAGGTAATTCCAGTAATTCCCAAGTAATTCCAGTAATTCCTAAGTAATTCCAGGTATTTTCCAGTAATTCCCAAGTAATTCCGCTAATTCCTAGGTAATTCCAGTAATTCCCAAGTAATTCCGGTAATTCCCAGGTAATTCCAGTAATTCCTAGGTAATTCCAGTAATTCCTAAGTAATTCCCGTAATTCCCAAGTAATTCCGCTAATTCCTAAGTAATTCCAGTAATTCCCAAGTAATTCCGGTAATTCCCAGGTAATTCCGCTAATTCCTAGGTAATTCCAGTAATTCCCAGGTAATTCCACTAATTCCTAGGTAATTCCGGTAATTCCCAAGGAATTCCGGTATTTCTACTAATTCGCAGGTAATTGCACTAATTCCCAAGTAACTCCAGTAATTCTCAAGTAATTCCGGTAATTCCGCTAATTCTTACGTAATTCCACTAATTCCCAAGTAAGTCCGATAATTCCCAATTCCACTAATTTCCAAGTAATTCCCGTAATTTCACTAATTCCTTACCAATTCTTATAACTTTTGGAAATTCCCCAAATAATTTTCCGTTACAGAAAACTTTAATACTTTTCTTCTTAGTAATTTCAAAATTATGTAAAATAAAATCTAATCTATTTTTGCGTCACACAATATACGCTCTTATTAAACATATCTACAATTTATTGTTAAAGTAAAGTCATTATGTGAAAGTAATTATTCAAATTTTAGTGGATTCCCCTAAATTTCTTTTTATTTCCTGGGTAATTCCTTCAATTCCTAGGGAATTCCTTTAATTCCTAGTGAATTCCTTTAATTCCTATGGATTTCCTCAAATTCCATCTTAATTCCTCTATCATATAAATTTCTCTAATTGCTAGCTAATTCCTACTTAACTGTACAACTATTTTCTACGTGATAGACCCATCGGGTTTTAAAACCCGGTGCCTCAGCCTCACGTCTTCAGCGCCTTTTTCTCGTCTAATCTAATAGCTATGTTTAAAAAAAAGGATCTGAATTTTTAAAAAGCGGGGATAAACTTTTTTATTCAAATCATTTTAGTAATATATGTTGATTCCTAAGCTTTCAGAAGTTGAGAAATAGGTCATTCCTAACTGTAATGACAATCTCGGATTGGAAATAACAAAACACGCGTTTCAAATTCGCTTACGAGTGTGTAGCGGCGAGCGGAAGAACGAACAAGTACTTCAATTGCCTTCTGTAACGAGTGTTCTTTACAATTTTCTCTGTTCAGACTTTCATTCATTTACATTATTTCTTTATAAAAATAGTTAACAAATTTCATTAAGGGAAATTTTTGACATAATAGTTAGGTTGGTAACAGTGATTTTTGTTTTCAATCTGTCCGTTGCCTAGATTAGGGTTGCCAGATTTTAAAAACTTTTATATAGGAGAACTGAATGTACGAAAAAGAAATCTGTTGTGGCCATCACAGGACCTCTCGATACCATTCAGGCTATATGTAAATATTGTACATATTTGACACTTCTGGTACACACAAAAACACGTATCTTCTTTATATATTTTTATGTTTTTTAATTCATTCAATTCTCGTTCAATTCACTCTTATTCTTCTAATGTTGCATAAAACTAAAATCCTATGTTAAATCCCTATGTTCACACCTTACCGCCACCACCCTGTATGTGTTCGTTTTCCGAAAAAAATCATAGGTCACTAGATATACGCTAAAATGTAAATTTTCCCATGTTCGTTTTTGCTTATTTATTATTTTTCTCGTTATATGAAAAGTATCAACGTTGAAAGAGTACAATATATAATCGTTTAACAATCTGTTAACCGGAAATAGTATATACTGCATTAAGTTTCCAAGGTTTATCTCAAATGTCGTTTCGTATTTTTTTCATTATTTTAAATTATTATTTAGTCTTTATAAACATGGGTGGTCGAGAAGTAAATAAATACGTAAAGATAATTATCAATTAAACATGAGATATCAGCGGAAAAAAAATATGTATATTGAAGATAAAAGATAAAATGTAGACATTTACAATAATTAGATAATCAAAACCTATAAATAATTTATCATATTTCATAATTCTCAAAATTTATCCAACTGGGTTTTTATGAATTCTATTTGCAGTCATATTGACAATATCATATATCAATCAACTTCATTCTTTTTATATTACAATACAACTAAGTTAAAAAAATATTGCTACAAAAATATTATTGTAAAACCTGTGTACTTGAGATAATACATATTTTAAAAAAAAGTATATTTATCTAAATTAATTTCTTTGGCACGCAAGATAACTAAATTTCATTAAGAGAAAAAAACATTAATATAAAAATTAATACTTTATTTAATTGAAAATTAGTCGGCTCCTACTACATTTTGATATGATGCGCTATTTTGCACATCACATATACGTTTTTGTAATTAGAGCTTAGGCATTTTTGTGACGCAGATTATAGCTCATCCAGCAATCATTTAAACAAATGACTATTAAATACTCCTTATTAATACTAATCGTTGCTACTGTGAAAATTTTTACGTTTCGCGCAAATATAGTTTCTTTTCATTGAACAGGGTTTCTCATTTTCGATGTTTTTTTAGAATATCTCGGGAAATATTAATGATAGAGCAAAATCGTTTGCACATTCCAGGGTCACCTTTTTGAGACAAGTTTAATAGTGAATTTTCGATCTTCTTTTGTTTCTGAGCTACAGGCAAAAATTTGTTTTTTGCTCATTTGGAAAATATCTCATAACTTATTTAGTATGGTAGTTAGAGAAAACATGTTTTAACAAATTTTATACCGTTTTTTAGGTAAAATAAAATGGCGTTATTAGATTTTTTGAAAACTTCATAATTCTCGAGATATAACACGAACTTATGATTTTTTAAATGGCAACCAATATTGAAAATAGTCTCATCTTTTTGCTACTAAATTTCATTAACAGAAAAAAACATTAATATAAAAATTAATACTTTATTTAATTGAATATTAATCGGCTCCTACTACATTTTGATAATATGTTGCGCTATTTTGCACATATACGTTTTAGTAATTAGAGCTTTGGCATTTTTATGACGCATATTATAGTTCGTCCAGCAATCATTTAAACAAATGACTATTAAATGCTCCATATTAATACTAACAGTTGCTACTGTGAAAATTTTTAGGTTTCGCGCAAATATAGTTTCTTTTCAATGTACAGGTGTCTCATTTTCGATATTGAAAATAGTCTCATCTTTTTGCTTATTTTATAAGCTTTTCATCGATATATAACAAGTCTACATTCTTTTGTTTTACACATGAATAAAAGACGAATTATTAATTTCCTGGGGTGAAAAAATTGAAAATTTTTAAGAAATAAATGAAAAAAGTATTATAGTTCGTCATAAAATAAAATAAAAACTTGATACATGATATAGTAAAAAAAATCTTACTAAAAATTATACACTGCGTGACAGTTTGTCATTTACTAAAATAAACAATCATAAAATATTGCAGGTAACAATAAATGATATACAGGGTTTAAGTTTTGCACGATCTTCTTCAACGTGTAAAATATCATTGTTATCTTATGCATTGTTGCTCTCAGTACAAAAATTAAATTATTACTACTGATTTTGATATCTCATTTATATACATACGTTTGGTAGATCTTTGCTAATCTTATTTTTCCTAATTTTAATACTATGATCACGGTAGGTTTCAACTAATCTTATTTTTTCCTAATTTGTAACAACGGTCAAACACGTAATTTGACTTTGAGATTCCATAAATATCAATTTTGAAATACGTAGTGCATAGTAATTCTGTCGAGACGAGATATTTCTCGATTCTCGTCTCGTCTCGTACTCGAGATTTCTCGTCTCGGCGAGACGAGACAGAAATATGAAAAATATTTTACGAGACGAGATATATTTGCCGAGATCTCGATTCTCGAAAATTGTTCCGAGATTTCTCGGTTGTTATTTTTCTCATGAGTTATATTTGCAATCGTGTGAAATTTAACATATTTTTAGTGATATTTGTCTCTATTTAGCTGTGGCATTTTTGAACAAAAAGATAATTATTTGACATTTTATCTGTCAGAATTTTTTAAACGTGCATTACACGATGAAGTTTTTTTTTTCAAGTGACTTGAAAAGTTTTCTCTCTCGCACAATGACATGAGTGAGAGACAAATGAATAGACTATTAACGAAATACTTTTAAAATAAAAAGTGTAACATGTACTACTTTTTCTTAAAAGTCCCTACAAATTTTCACTGTCAAATGTCATTTGCGTTTATATTTTTGATGTTGGTTTCAAGTCACTTGAAAATAAAAACTTCATCGTGTAATCCAGGCTCTAGCTAAGATTTTTAGCGTTATTTTCTTTTTAGTGTTTTATAACAGTTTAGAAAATTTTAACAGATAAAACAACAAATATTTATCTTTTTGTTCAAATTACTATTAATGCAAAACTGTATAAATTTTATAATTAGTTTATGGGAGCAAAATATACATACTAAATTTCGATCGAGAAATCTTGGCGAGAATCTCAGCCGAGACGAGACTCTATTAAACGAGACGAGAAAAATTTCGAGACGAGACATAATTTTATGAATTTGAAACGAGACGAGACGAAACAATGAATTTCTCGTCTCGACCGAATCACTAGTAGTGCATACGAATTTGCGAATTTAAATTTTTTGCAGTCCGACCCTAAGCGACAGGTAGCGCTACCCCCAGCTGTGCCCGGTCGACCACAAGCTTAGTAAATAACGGTAGAATTCTGTACAACAAAATCTAGTAAGCGCTCTTTATAATACGAAACTTTTCCTACCCTAATGTTTAAAATAGAATAACAGGTCTCACCTTCTAATATTTCCACTTTTTGGTGAACTAGCAGTTGATCAATCATAGTAAGGTATTCCAAGCCTGGCGGACAGTTCGGTGGACCTTGCGGCATATTCATCCAGCCACCTGCAACAAATGGTACACCAAAATTCACTCATTATTTTCTATATTTAAACTACCAGGATTAAAAACAAAACAACACAGAAAACATACAAATTTAAACAGTAGAACGTAGAACTACAATTTCAGTAGAACTAATACCGTAAAAGAACAGATATTTGAAAATACCACCGAAGAAATCCTACACGTTAATAATGCCTTAACAGATAGGTAATGAGTCTAAATGACTAACCTACGTCACAATGGTATATCTATCTATGATTGGGTGAAAACTCTACCGAACACAGGCCAATCAGGAGCTTAGTTCTTCCGAAGAAAATTTTGATATTACTCTTTCTGTTAAACAAACTTAAATACCCAAGGTCACTTACAACAATACAGAAAATGAACAACTTTCATATGTAAATGCATTTAAGATAATAATCTGTAAGAATTATGAAAAACAACATAACATCTATTGAGAACTGTCTAAAAATAGTTACAAGTTTAGAATATGGACAAAATATATGTTTTTGTTTACATATTTAAATATATCTTAACTTTAAATTAATAACAATAAATTTCTTGACAAAATTATCGCACCACTTCTATTTTCGCGATTTATTTTAAAACAAATGCAGTTGACCATTTACGATTCTAGACATTTTAAAATAATAACAATTAAGAATAAATTATTGTTTATACTGGTAATTTATTGATTTATCTGTCTTATACACGGTGTTATGTAAGTAAGTGTTCGACGCTTAACCCATAGTAGAACTGACCCCATAGATAGTAAATCTAGCAATAATTTTTGTTTAACATACTTCCTACAATAACTAGAGGCCTTTAAAACTGACCAATCACGTCTTAGTTCAAAACTTTATAAAAAAATAAAAATCAATGTGTTCACTGGAAAAAAATGATACCAGTCACAAATGACCATATGAACCATATATTTTATTTCGTAAACCCATCTCTTGGCTTTTACAGAACAAAATAAACACCTGCTTCAAATTAAAATAATTTATCAATATTTAATTATGACATTCTCTACTTGATGCTATGATCTGATGATGGCATTCCATAAGCCGAAATAGATTATCACAAAGGAAAACTCTCCTTTTGCTAGAGGAAAAACCGTCCCAAAAACTGGCAGAGAAGTGATCTGTATAACTCAGAGACGAAACGTTGGGTGTTATTAATAAAAAATACAGAACTTAAACTAAAAAGGTAGTATTATTCCAGTTTAAAAATAAATTTTATCAAAATGCGCTGATCAGAGTGATCATAGTGCGCTTCGATTAATATCCTTTTACAATAATTAATTCAAAATGCATAAATGCTCTGAACTTACATCAAATTTAGATGTTTTAGCATTAATTACGCCTTCATTTAATTACTTTTTATGGGCGGCATTTCAGCTTCTAACTGGGGTGGCAAGACCTACCGGGGGGTCTGGGGGATATGGAATACCCCCTATGGCCCCAGGTGAAAGGGGGGTCCGGAGATCCTCCCCCGGAAATTTTTTAAAAACTGGCTTTAAATTTGTTAGTTTCTGAAGCATTTTCAGACTATTTCTATCTAAGTTCATAATTTACAAGTTTTCAAATCATATTCTATCTTTCTGAGCTAACCTAAACGTGATTAATGGAGAATCGATAAAGTTAAAAAAAATTCCCTGTTGTAGACTTGTATTTTTCAATTAGGTCTTCGTAAATTATTGAGACTTTTACTAAAAAATTTTGGAGTGGCAAAATACTGGGCGCCACCCCCGAATTACGCCTATACTTTAATATTACTCCAGTAATCCGATAAGTCACATAATCCGGATTGAGCTAGTTTCAGTTGATCCGGATTAGCGGTGTTTTACTGTATATCACATGCTAAATTTATGTGCACTATACTTCGTTTCAAAATGAGATGAAGGAATAAATCAGCCCGTCAATGATATCCCAGTGGCTCATCAATAATTGTTTGCTAAGAGATCAACCGTTTTAGTTCTCAATTATTTTTTCGAGATCAACTAAAGTCACCTTACATTGAAATAAATATAAATTTTGATAAAGAACTTTTATTTGCAGGTAATATAATTACATAAACAGATCCCTCTGAAAACTTCTATCTAGGCCTATGTGACTCGTCAGAAGGGTATATCTAAATTAGTGATGCAACGAGAATCCGGCTTTGATACCGAATTCGGCCGATCCGGCCTCTTGGCCGGAATTCCGGTTCCGGCCGGATCGTATAGAAAATTCAGCCGGATCATTTTATTAAATACTATCTATATTTGAATATTATTTATTCATTTTATTTTATTATATGTAGGTTACTAAAACATATTTATCATATTAATTTAAATAAAATATAATAAAGCACACAACGTGACATACAAAATTAACAGTTATAAAATTTTAAACAATAAAAACATATACAAAAAAAGTTAATATTCAAAATCACATTGTTCTAGTTTATGGTGGATGAATAATAATTTCTGCGCATTAGCTGGTGTAATTTGAGATTTTCTAGCTTCATTTACAGAGTGCCCATTTTATAAGTTCCCGCTTTAAAGTTTAAAAATAAGAAAAGAGAACACATTTCATAAGCCACTTGGTAAATATTAGTACTTTAAAACGAATAATCACAGTAGGTATAAGAGCAAAACAAAAATTTTAATCCAAGTCATTTTATGAAATCTAACATGGGTTGCCTATTTTAAAACTTTAAGGCAGGAACTTATAAAATGGGCACCTGTATTTGGCCTATATCCGAAAAAGTTCTCTCGCTATACATAGAACTTGCAGGACTAGATAAATATCGTTGAACAATTAAACTTAATTTGGGTTAAAGCGGGGCATGATACTTCCACCATAAAATTGGATCCCATTTTCTGTTTATTAATGGCTGCAAAGGGACGATTTTTACCGACAAATTCCGAACGATTCGGCTAAATAAGAGGCCGGAATTCCGGGATCCGGTAATCCGGCCAAACAGTGATCCGTTCCATCACCAATCTAAATGCTAATTGAAGTCTTTCTATTGTTCCAAAAGTAAATTTTGGTCCGGGTATATAGCGGGCGGTATTCTATAAGCACCCTAGTAAAGTAACATCAAATTGCTGGTGGTTATATTTGCGTATCCCTGACATATTCAATACTATTTCTGCAAATTTTGATTCATTACTCCAGCTCATTTTGATACGAAGTATAAATGACGTTATTATGATATTAAACATCAGAATTTAGAATTTGCTTTGGAATAGATGCAATCTAATTATTACAATTTGTGCTAAATATCAGAACAAAAGCGAAAAGCTTAATATTTTATGAAAAATAATATTTACATTTAATCAAACATCCTTTATCTTAAATCGAATAGTCTTTAATTACTTAAAATATCAACCATGCCAGACATATTATTGGGATGATTTTAGACGTCCTTATAATAACGCAATTATTTCAAAACGTGGATAGATGCTTTATGAAACATGATATGGTCTGATAAAAATAACTGTGAAGTAGTCTCGTGTGACTTTCTTTTTCGCCATTAACTGGGACAAAATTGCATAGTTAGCCTTTCGTAAATGACCCGCAGAGACACCCGATTTCAGTGAATACAGGCTGTTCGCCTTTATGTAAGTAATGTGCCATATTTCATGGTATAATAAAGAGAAAAGAGAATAGAAAGAAGTTATAATTTGATAAATATTCTGCACAATCTATCAAATTGCAAAAGTTGACCAATTATTACGAACCAGCTTCTTAATTAAAATTTAAAATCTTGTTATTCATAAATGTTGAAAACGTTGAATTTGTAATCAGTGGCGTAGTACTTAGATATTTAGATCCTGTTACTTTCATTAATCAAGAATACATCGATAATAGTTTAAAAATCCCTAAATCTAAAAACGCTATAACTAGATACGTATTTCGGCAACTAAGTTGCCATCATCAGTAAACTTACGTCTGGTATGGTTGACATACTGAGTAATCTAATTATGCTCTGTTATTCAAATTTGTTTTTGGACATCTGACATGGTTGACATGTAGAGTAATCTAAAACTGATCTGTTCTTAGACGTAAGTTTACTTACGATGGCAATTTAGTTGCCGAAATACGTATCTAGTTTCAGCGTTTTTAGTTAAGTTTTAGGGATTTTTAAACTATTTTCTATTTAAACCTTACACTCCATTAAAGTTTATTAAGAATACACCGACATGCACTTGCTGTACGGAGACGTGTGCCAAAAGTAATTGATAATTTTCTAATTGTGCCACATGGTTATATACTTTTTATCTATGCAGATTTATTTCCAACTGTGATTCTGGGCCAGGATTTATATATGTATTTAAATAAAGTATTACAAACTGCTCACTTAACTGAATTTTGTATCAATACAAGAAAAATCGCGGTAATTCGGATATTTCCTTATTCCGGATTGGGTGTTTTTATTAGTCCGGATTAACGAGGTTGCACTGTACCAATAAAGCTCTACAATAAAATTTAAACATGATAAGTTAGTTGCTTGCTACTATGCCAAAATAATTTCAGCAAAGGATGGACACTCAAAATATTAATAACATTAAAGAAAATTGAAGCTGATTGAGAATGGCTACGTGCCAAATTTAGGTTTTGAGTTATTTCCACAGAAAGATGTGTTGTAATTGTAACCATGTTGCCTGTCATGGTTCTTCTAACAAAAGCACGATGTCCCAGACCCAGACTCAATAGAAAATATTCTGGATCGGTTCAAAGATAGAGTTGTCTGTGTATGAAGATACCTAATATACAGAATGTCTCTTAAATAGTGAGACATGGCTTAACCACAGATTCCTGAGGCTAAAATAAGACGATTTAACTAAACTTGCTTCTACCAAAAAGTGTACCATTTAGCCAGAATTCTGCTTCAAAGTTCTTCGAAAAAAAATTAATTTGGCTTATAATAACAGAACGCTTTATTCGATTTGGATGAAATTTGGTATGACAGTTCATATGGTTGTCATCTTTTAAGATGATACTTGTTATTACTAGAGAACCAGTAGTGCATGAAACTTAGGTGTCCCAACATTGATTAGACTGTAACTTTTTAATGGCCCCGCCGATAACGTAAAATTATTTTTTTTTCAGAAAGATACATTCAATAGTAAACTTTTCTCTCTCTGTTTAATTTGTGATATTAATTATTTTTTTTCGAAGAACTTCTGGCTAAATGGTACACTTTCCGGTAGAAGCAAGTTTAGTTAAATCGTCTTATTTTAGCTTCAGGAATCTGTGATTAAGCCATGTTCCCCTATTTAAGAGACACCTGTATAATTTAAAGAGTATTCTGTGTTACATTTTTTTATTTTTTAAATTATATTCAAACTGGAAAAATACTACCTTTTTTTTAGTTTATGTTTTGTATTTATTAATTTTAACCCAACGTTTCGGCACCATAAACTGGTGCCTTCTTCAGGGGATACATTGACATAAATATGTTAAAAAACAATAATAACAAGTAACCATGGTAACAAGAAATATTCAAACTATATTTCGACACTTAGTTCCCTTTCTATTTCTAGTCTTCAATTATTATTATTATTATTATTATTATTATTACTATTATTATTATTGTTATTATTATTATTATTTATAGCTGAATTTTACGTAAAATAATTGTGTAAACTGCAATATTTAAAATTGCTTAAATATTTTTGATCAAGGCTATAATATACATTTATGTACAAATAACGTTTAAAAAAATAAAAATTACGTATGCAGGAAATGGAAATAAAATTTTAAAAACAATTGAAGAACTTTTGGCAAAAACAATCATAGTTCAAATATTGTAAATATGAGTTACATACAGCAACATGTACCTTCAAGGATGCCAAACAGTTTGATAAAATTGTTTTCGCAAAAAGTATCTTAGTCAAGTTATTGCATTTTAAAGCTTGAGCGTTTCTTCAGAAACGTCCTATGAGAATATTTAATTATTATGTAACTGCTCATAAATGTTTATTTTTTCTATTTCTTAACATCCAGTAAATAATTTTCTAATATCTAAACATAATCCTGAGTTAAATAAGTTATAGAAATCTATAAAAATAAGAAGGCTAGCAAGTTGTTTCTTTAATTATCTCAAATTCAATAAAATGGACTAAGGTTGTTTTTACTAAGAGCTCCTCAATTAAAATCAGGTTTTCAAATTTAAAAAAAAATATAGCTTTACAAAATTCATGATATTACCGAAATCAAAATATGAATTTAAATTATCTTTAATATAGTGAATAACAAAAAATACTTGAACTTTTATGGTATTTATAAATAACCACAATATCTGTTTGAACAGTAAGTCGTTAAACAAATTCACAGTATACAGTTTATATTTTTGGTATTTTATATCTATGATACATTTGCTTTTAATATTAAAAAACATCTTAATCATTTTATCGCTCATAATTACATTAAAGTACAATTTTACTTTACCTTTACTTCAATTCTACATTAAAAATCGAGTACCTAAACAATTAACAAGTTTTGACAGTTTTATAAATCTAACCTCACCTCTGTTCTTCTGGCGATATTAGCTTGACATATCCTTTGGCTTTGAACGACTTTTTAAGTTTAAAAAAATGCCGAATATTTCTCAAAACTTTGATGATTAATCTATCCGACATTTTGGTTCATAGCCACTGAGTGGTTCGAAAACAACTGAACTACTAAACTGAGTACGATTATATCACATGGCTTATGTCAACAAACTTGAGATAACAATTAAATTGTATTATCTATGACTTTTGAACCATTCTTTGGAAGTTCTCTTACCTCGCTTATCATATTTATTCGTGTTTATCTTACGCATTTATATAGGGACCCATTTAGGAACAAATAACGATATTATAATTGTTGATAATTGTTACCATACCGTGAGTTTCAGCTAAGATGCAATATATACTATTCTGTCATTAATGTATTACTATCGTTCCAGATAAAATGCAACATAGGTTGTCAAAGTTGTCAATGTCAAATGAACTTGACATCACTCTATAAAAGTATTTACTAACGAAGAAAAAATCGAATAGTTAAAATATAAAAATTATTACAAATCAAAAAAATCTTTTAAAGTATAAAATGAATGTTGCTTCAAGAAAAATATTAAATCTTTTTTAAAGATCTTAAAATTATTAGCATTTTTAAAATTATTTGGCAAATTATTAAAAATTTCTAAGCCCATTCTATATGGAGAATTTTTCACAATATTTAATTTTGAATGTTGTACATAAAAGTCGTTTTTGTTCTTGATTCTTGTAAATTAATATACACGATTCATAAATATAAATACTTGTAAGAGTGAGAATATTATATTTTTTAAATAAATTTGTACACGACGTATAAGATGGGACACCAGCTATAAAAACACGTTTACTGATATTAGATGAACCCCAGAAACAAATACTATATCTCAAGCGAGATTCCATACAAGCATAGTAAAACATAAGTAATTGATTTAAATTTAAATATTCTTTTAGGTGACGAATTTGGTAACATAATTTATTAAGTGTTGAGACAAGCTCTTCACAGAGAGGCTTCCAATTGAGATTATCAGTGATGAACATACCTAATATTCTTGCGGCCTCATTACCTATTTTATAATTATTTTCGAATTTAACAAGTATATCAGGATTGTTATTATGATGCATATGAAAACGTAGAATGTTAGTTTTACTATCATTCAAGAATAATTTATTTTCATGACACCAGTATATCAAAGACTGAACGCTGTGATTACATTTATTAATTAAAGCATCTGTGTTAGAATCCGAAATAACCAGACTAGTATAATAGGTGTATATTTATCACCTGGATCTTTGCTCAAATCATGCATATAAAGAATAAATAAAACCGGAGCTAATACTGTGCCCTGTGGTAAACCAGCATTGATTTGCAGTAAATCAGATTGTATAGTGTGGATATTTGAATCTTTATAAGTATAATTAAGTGACACAAACTGGTGTCTATTACTTAAAAAAGTATTTATCCATTGTTACAATGCTGGTTATAGTTTGAGAAATTTATGTCCTGAACCTCCTAGTCCAAATCTTTCGGCAGTTTCGAGAATATTAACAAAATTTAAAGTGATGGATCTTTAGATAATAATCATACGAAAAGGGCAAGAACAAAAACTGCGCGAACTGAAAAAAATAAAAATAATTTACGTGCAATAGAAGAAAAATCAGCTGCTGTCAGCAAAAGTTTTGGCAAATGAATTAAATATTAGCAAAACTTCTGTTTAAATTAGACGACAAATTTCATTCTTGTCAAAATTTGACGCTACGCCACTGGTTGATCTGTTCATTTTTGAAATAACACATAACTCGAAACTCTCCGTAAATCGAAGTTTACTTGTGTTCTAGGCAGTGCATCGAACCCGCCAAAAACTGGGTTCGGTTTAGGTTCAAGTTAATTTGTTTTTTGAGAAATGGGTTCGGGTGCGGTTCTGGTTCAAGCATTAATAAAATTTGCGGTTTTGTTCGGGGTTCAGATTCGGTTCGACTTAATGAAAATAGAATTAAAATTTTTTTGAACGACAAAAATAATTTAAAATGAAAAAATATTTTTAATATTTTTTTACATATTCAAACATTTAAATTTACCGTGAAAAAAACAGTTCAATATAGTTATTTTATTTGAATATTAATTCTGTCTGTTGTCTGTTCATTCATTTGTTTCTCTGGTTTATTCTTGCATTGATATATTCGTATGCGTGGTAGCGTTAGTCCTCAGTTCCCAATGTTTTTGTGACATGAGTGTTTTTGTTGCTATTTACGAACAATTTGAACGTTTTATTTAATATTATAAACTTTATCAAGTGCTTTATGTATTATTTATACTATATTTGTTTATTTAATAGTGAAATGTGGTTACGATCCGTGATCCGTAGCTTGCAGTCCAGGGAAAGAAGCAAAGGCGGACTTCGTAAAGGTTAGATATTGTATTTTGTTTTAAAATTTGTTTATTATAAATGTTTTCATAAAAATAACAATATTTCCATAGCTTATTTCATTTAAAACTATATATTTTTAATGTAACAAAAGGTTAGGTTACATTGACACAAAAATACGTAGCAGTAGGTATACGATAATAGTTAAATGAATGTAATATATTTTGTATTAATTCAGAATTAAAAGCATTATTTGGTATATTAAACATAAAAATAGACAAACATACAATTATTTTATTTACTTATAGAGTAATTATTGAAAGTATTCATAATTTTATTACAACAAAATTCCGAATGACAATAAAAACATTAAAATTATAAATCCAGGTTTTTTGAATGACAAACAAATAAAAATAATTCAAAATGAAAGCCGCAATTTTTGAAATTTTAATATCCGGTTCGTTTCCAACTCGGGTTCAATTGAAAAATATATCTGAGGTTCGATTCTGGGTTTGGGTTCGGTAAAATGTTACGGTTAGGTTCCGGTTTTGGTTCGGTTCAGGTTCGGGTTCGATGCCCTGGTTATAGGCACATTTTATATATTTACAATGAATTTTGACCTCCCTAACTCGAATATCTCCATAATTCGATACCACTCACATGCCCTTGTAATATAGTAGTCTCTATAACTCGAATTTTCAAGCACAATTTTTTTTTGCATTATATTATCACATTAAAAGATACGGTCGAAGAAATTTTCAAGACAAATCGGATTGCCCAGGGAGAAACCTTCTCACCAGGAAATGATAAAAGCATTTGAAACAATCCAACTTTATTTTACTATGAATGAAAATACAATGAAATATTTAGTTTGCTCAATAAAATAAGAAAATTTTATGAGTTAAGCATGAAAAAAGAAAATGACAATCATTAATAATTGATTATTTAAAAAAATAACTTTTTTGTTAACAACCCACTTGTTCTTTTAAAGAATATTTAAAAATGTTTTAGAATTAAGTATTTTTATATAAATTAAACTTGTTTGCAATAAGTATACTTTTTCGGCTAGGTATGCAAAGTCCTAACGTTCATTCATCAACATGTTCAATTCTCACTACGTTCAGTTTCATAACGTTCAAATCTACAAAACGTTCATCCATGAAGTTGGCGCGTATCAAAACGATTACTGCTCACTGTTATATTTTGTTTTTTTTATATAATTATAGAATATTTGAATAATTTTTTTTTATATTTTTCAATTATCTTATTTTCTCAATTTTTTTCATATTTTTGATACACACACTTTTACATCGTTGAAAAGAGAAAAAATGGCGGTTTATATTTTAGTAAAAAAAATTATAGGTTGCTATTTAAAAAATAAAAATTGATAGTTGTATCTTGTAAACCTGGCTATAAAAAATGTCGTTATCTGCCATTAAATAGTATATTTAAAATAATAAAACTTTTATATGTGCCATTTTTTTCTATTACTTATAGGTACTAAAAGAGTTATCTTCCCTAGACTCAGCCTGTATATATTACATTTTCATATACTGATAAAGAAATATATATCAAATTAATACATACATTTTTAGTATTTCAATACAAAATTTATATTCTATTATACCGGTTCACATATTGTCAATGTCTTATACATTGTATGTAACATACCAGTTTTTATATATAAAAATAATGCATCATCTTGTTAATCTATCAATATCAGTTTTCAATGTTTGACTTTCAATAACAATACTATAATAATGAACTATATTTGTAAACAACAACAATAATTTTGTTTCTTATCGCAACGAAAACAATAATATTAAAAATTTCCTACATTTATAATAAATAATTATTTATCAGAATAAATGAAAATACAACATATTTATTGCTTATTGTTTACATATTTTTCATTATTATTCATATTTCTATGAAATGAATACGATACACGATACAGAAATTGTCTGCAAATCTTGAAATATATTCAAACATTTAAGGTTGTAATATTTTTCGGCATTTATAATACCAAATTTTTGATACTTGAAACAAATATTTATGTGTTATTAAAATATAATATTAAAAATAAAGAAATTATAAAATATTTTTATCAGTATTTTTAAAATTGTTTGATTGCTAAAATAGCACGCTCTATTTTCCAAGTAATTAATTTTAAGAACATTTTATCTAAATTGCAGGTACCTATATTTTAAATATAAAAAGAAGATTAATTTAACGCAAATTAGCAATGTGTTAATATATTTAATATTAGATAGAACATTTTTAACCATTTGCAAAACGCAATTTTTAAATGCAATTTCCTGCTTTCATATTCACTTTGCGGCAAAAAAAAAAACTATACAGTTGTTCAGAATTAAAAGTTGCATACAAAACTACTTTTTACATTTCTTATTGTTTTTGGTTTCTTCATAATTTTAAAAAGAAACTTAAAATTTCTTTTAATTAGTAACGAAATACCTTTTTTATTTTCACTTTAGTCCCTTAAAAGTAAAAAATTACACTTTAATTGTATAGTCTGGACGATTTATCTTGGCAAGCCTTAGGAATACAGGTCGATTCACAATTCCTACGATGCGGTATGTTAAATATATACTTTTTCTTAGATACCGCACTGCGTTAAAAGTAAAATAGTGATTTTACGACCTTTTATGGCCTAACACAATAGAAAAACATTCCGAACCGCACGATTTATGACACTTATATTCAAGCAGTTCTCTTTGCACATAGGCGTGCATAAATTTTCTTACTGGCAATAAGAAATCTACAAATGATTCAATTTTTTGAATATTTATTTCAGATATTACATATAACATGTTAGTAAAGTAAACGTATTGACAAATATTTATATTTTGTAGCTAGTAGTAAACTTGTAATGTACATTATAATATAAGCTAAAATCTGCTCGTAATTATAATCTAAACCTAAAGACTAAGATTTAAACACAAATTACAAGAAAAACCCTTATATAAATTATGCAATGTGATTATTATACGAATAATATCAATACATATTATGTATTTTATTTTATTTTTTTTATTTGCATTTCGTTCTTGACATTGTTGTATTATTATTTTTTTTTAATGTAATAAATAAATTATTATTTTCTGTACTGTTTGTACATTTATTAAATTGATTGATCCTTTATTACTTCAGCTCGCCAAGTAATATCGTCCAGACTATATCGACTATCGGAAATGCAAGAAATGGATTACTTATCTATTATTATGAGTATATTGTGAATATGTACTATAATACACAAACGGATCTGACTTTGACAACCCAGACTCATATCCAACTGAGTCAGTTATTTGTACAGAACACATGTGGTACATTCTTCATTACAGTTGTGAGTACCCGAGAGGTGCCAACAGGTACACTTTTCATACCGCGTCCTCTTTTTTCTTCAGTATACAGACTTTGACCACAGAATAGACATATACAGAAGCGACACTCCTTGTCTACACCATTGTTGTTGCGATTTGATGTTTATGACCTTGAACTTTAAATTTGTTGGCAAATTTACGCGCGAAATTTAAATTGTTTTAAATGGTAAAAGAAAAATTAGAACACAAAAGTACTAAAATTTTAATTTTATTAACGAATTAAGAAGAAATCATAAAATAAACACATAATTATGTTTTTATTGAACAAATACGTGAATTTTACAAATTCAATACAATGCAGAATTTTCTATATCTTTGACGTGGGAAACATAAACGTCAGATTCAATGAATATGTCCCAAATATCCTTCTCCATCAAATCTTCTCTTACTCAGGCAATCAGCCCCATTTTATATCTATATTTATTAAGTGAATATACATTTTGCATGATATGGAAGTCGTTTTGCATTACTTACATTTATGGATCTTTCGGAAACGAAAAAAACTTACATTTCGCATTCTCCACTTTTTAAATCTCCTTATACAGTTTTTATATGAACAAACAAGTCCTCCCGATTCTACCTTCTTCGTTTTTTCCATTTTATTAGAAACTAACACCACTTCTAAAATTCACAAACGGTTCACAAAATGACATATGTCAAAAGTGAGACGACGTGTTTGGTTTACTTGAATTAGCCATAACCCTAAAATACATGGGCGTGACAAGCTGAGACAACAGTTCCTCCAGAATATGTGAAATATAATGATTTTCTTTATGATAACGATTTTTCCTATCGTTTGTTGAAAAAATAACATGTTTGTTCTTATTAGAAATCAATTTGTATTTCTCAATATATTTTTATTATTGACCCCAACAGAAAATGTTCTCGTCGAGATAATGAAAAGAACAAAGAATCCGATTTTATCCGATTAGCCCTTTAAATTTGTTGGCATACTCTTTCTCTCTCTAATTTTCGTTTCGCTCTCTGACTGTCGCTTCTGTATGAATGTCTATTCTGTGCTTTGACCCCCTTCCTTGGGTGGCAAGATTTTTAACAAGGTTTGGTATCTTAAAATGGTTTTATGTCGATAAATTTCAAAAGCCAGTATGTTACAAAAAAATATATATTTCGTTTTAATATAAATACACAAAATTAAATATACGCTCAACAGGAACTAAATAGGTACATAATATGAATATAAAAATAAATAAATAAATACACAAAATATTACATTTAATATGAAACCGGATATGGGAAAACAGTTTTTCCTTGCGCAAAAGTGGCCTATTAGTTTTAGACAATAATACTTCAAATAAATGTTGTAGAGAATTAAAATCTGCACCTAACTCAATAATCATATTTTATTTAGCATGTTTCGTAACGGAGCTAATTAAATTTTGTGCATCTCTACTCTAATAATGTACAACTCTAGCCGCCTCGGTGCTCGTGCGTGTTAAGGCAGCGCTCAAGCGACCTTCACCGCTCGGCTCTAGGGTCGTGGGTTCGATTCCCACCAGGGGCTTGGATGTTATGCGTGTCCCAAAAATACTGCCGTTTACACCAATGTTCTGGCTAAGTATTGTCCTAGTATGGACGATAAAAACCATCTCCTTAATAAAAAAAAAAAATGTACAACTGAGTAAATATTTAGTAACCAAGATATTATATTTATTTAAATATGCAAATAACTGATAATTAACAATAGTCGTCCTGGATTTTATAGCTTCATAAAATACTTGACAACTATTATACTTAAACATTCTTTTAAATCAATTGTTCGTTTCTATATGTTAATACTAAGTTAAAAATAGTTACATAAAAAACATGGCAACGTGCATAAAATGTATAAAATATACATTCCATTCTCGTTTTTATCTTGCTACTTTTTTGATAAGAATTGCAGCATCTAGTCAAAAATGGAATCATCAGATCTATAAATAAAAATCTGACGTCATCTTATGATCTGTGTTAAAAATGCAACCATATTATTTTAATATTTTGCGTTCTGCGCAACGAAAGAGCCTTCATTTCGACACGCATTTTTTTGTTTTAGAAGGTTGGTAGTTGGTACCGAGTTGGTCTTAGTATCAAATGTCATCTAGGACATTTACTTAAATATTTAAACGTCATAAATCACAATGGGGTCCTCCACCATAACAAAAAATAATAATATGTACACTTTATAACTAAAGTACTACTCAATAAAAATAACGACTAAGATAAAAAAAATAGTATATTATGTGGCAAATGCGTGAAGCTGAAATTTTTACATGACCCGAATGTAAAATAGGCTTCACACATGTGTTACATACTATACTTTTTCTACGACCTTGCAATAAAATATATTTTTTCTTAAAATTGTCATTCTTTTAACGTAAAGCCTCTGTATTTTCGACTTGTATAACCATGGTTACCAACATTACGGGTGTTTAACAGCTTTGTTTTATTAAAATACAATTCAGTTTGTAATATTTAAAATAATGAACGGTGCGTGAAATTAGAGATGCACTCGATCTCGAGCTTTGGCCCGGCCCGGCCCGAAGCCCGGCTCGATTTCGAGTCGATCATCGAGCCGGGCCGAAGATATTTTTTATCGGGCCGAATCGGGCTAATCATTTGCAAAAGTTGAGGCGAGTCGGACTTTTGGTTTTGGCCCGACCCGAAAATTCGAGCTTCTCGGGCCGGGCCGAAAAATCTTATAGTTCAATCAAATACACAGTTTCCTTAATATTTTAATGAAAATGGAAGAAGTTGAAAAGGGTCAAAATGATTTAATAACAACATACTTCACATCTTAATAATAAAAATGTTATTTTCAAGGTTATTCATTAAATAGCATAATAATGCTATTGTCATGTTGTTATTATTACTATTGTTACTATTCGTATACTTAAATAAAAGTGATTTTTATTTCTACTATAATGATTTCTTGTCTTATTTTTGAGTAGAAATAAAGTTAGATAAAAAAATCCTTATGTAAATGATATCTTTTTGTATAAGATTTAAGTATCTCTCTTTTTTTAACAACTTATGTTAACTAATATCGAAAGTTATAAGGATGTAGAGGTTTTTTTTATAAATTTGACACGAAAAAAGTGAAACATTTCGCCTCACATAAAAAATCAAAATTAGGAATGTCGGATGCACCCAATTTCGAGCTTTGGCCCGGCCTGGCCCGAAGTCCGGTTCGATTTCGAGTCAATTTTCGAGCCGGGCCAACTAATTTTTTGTCGAGTCGATCTTCGAATCGGGCCGGCAATTTTTATTTTCGGGCCGAGTCGATCCAAATCTCAAAGCCCGGTCCGGCCCGGCCCGAATGCATCTCTACGTGAAATGTTACTTCACGCACAGTGTACAAAAAATCAAACTTCACACATAAAAATTGATACGTGAAGTACTCACTTCACGCATGGGAGTAGAAAATAATATTTTATTTATATTTTCGTATTATATGAATGGATCCACGATTTTTTGTTTTTTTTTTTATATGTTATAGTATTTTTAAATTCATAAATTTCCTAATTTTTCTTTTTTTAAAATTCGGCTTCTTATGGAAGAAAAAAATGGCAAATATTTGATATCCGTAGTTTCTCGCCTTACGACGTAAGCGAACCAGTGGTGGAGAGCAATGGCATTATATCGTGCTTTCTATCTCAGCGGCTGCTGTTACCCAGAGGTTTTAAACCATTTATTCTAAACCACGTTGTGCGGCTAAGGTTATATCGCTTTATATTTGAAAATTTCATTTTATTCTTATTTTCTTTTCTTTTACCTAAATTTAGTATATTGTAGTTATAGTTTATTCGTGTTTAAGTATTTGTAAAAATAATATCGTGTAGCCGCATAACCACCTTAACCAAATACTCCAGTGGAACAGTCTGGCAGTCACTGGTTTGACGATGGGAACGCCTACTTACAGTGTCGGCCAATAAAAGAGAGCCGGGTTCGGTAGCGTCATCAAGCCCGGAAAAATCCGCGCGTTTTAAAAGTATGTAATATATTTTAGCATTTATAAAAAAAGTGATAAAACATATAGAAAAGAAATTTGCGTCAATAACACAGTTATATGGGAAGAAATAATTATGTATATAATTTATATAACAATACGATATAAGTAGAATCCCCTATTCCTTCAAAAATTGATTTTTTTTTGGAAAATACACCTCGTGTTAAGCTAACTTAAAATTTCTTATTTTTACCCGAAAATTTCTACGGCCTACTAACGGTACAATTTTGACAGCGCTTTGATTTATGACGAGAAAAGATTGCACAAATAGTTATAAATCATCTTACGTCTTCGTGTGCATAAGTAGAAATATGTCATAAATCATGTAATCCACTTTTCTTTATTCTTTCTGTACACACCATCACCAAAAATATAATTTTCCTACCTGCTCCGGGTCCTCCAGGTCCACCAGGCCCTCCCATGGGCTGGTTCATGATAGGAGGTTGTGGGTAGCCTCCTGGCGGTGGGTATCCACCAGGAGGTGGTTGTGCGTAGCCTTGCGCCGGTGGGTATCCCGGGTATCCACTTGGAGGTGGGTAGCCACCCGGACCTGGTGGGTATCCGGGACCACCACCGTATTGTTGGGGAGGGGGCATCGGGTAGTTGTACTGCTGACCTGAAGAAACAAAAAAAAAATATCGTAGATGTAGTTTACTTCAAGATATACCTAATATAATGTTTTATTAGGAAAGTATAGAGGGATAGGAAACATTTTATGCTTCATAAATTACCTTATATTTTGTAAACAATTCTTTTTTCCTACTGTACTGATAAGCTCTAAGAGCGAAACACGTGTCTACTGCAGCAATTGAGCGATAATCATAGGAAAAAAGAATTGTTTACAAATTTTGCGCTCAAGAAATATTATTGTTTTCTTATATTTTATGTTCTGCAATTTTTATTTGAAGTATTTTTTATAAAAATAAAAATTTGGGAAGCAAGTGCAAGGACAACCGTTTTCTCATTCTAAACCTCTGTCTATATAATTCGTACAGAAATCTATCGGTATGGCCCTCTCAGCAGGTCTACTGTTCGGGATTTAAGCTTTATTTATGGCAAGGAAAGGACAAGTACCTAATAAATGTTTTCCTATTTTATTTTACTTTATTTTGTAATAATAAAACAATTTTTTAAAAAAAAACTCCTTTAATGATAATGAAACAAATAATATTCGCGAGTGAAGAAGAGGAGGAGCTTAGCGCGTGACGTAACAATATGGCCGGTTTAAGGTAGATGCTTCGTTTCCCGCAACTGTATTCTTATACACTGCGGCGTTTGAAATACAAAGTAATATTAAATAAAAATAATGTTTCTAGTATGAATAACATTTTAAATTTTGCGAACTAGTCCGTTTCATATAAAAATGATGTTCAGCATTCTCTCGAATTTTGAATTTACATGATTCGAGTCTTTGTTTTCTTGAATCTACATAGTACTGCTACTGCATTATTACAGTCTTTGGTAGATTAATGGAGAGATAAGTATTATTATTTTATTGTCATCTTTGTGCAGGCAGGTCTACAAGTTTAGATTTCATTAGAAGTGTTTTAATAAAGACACTAAGTAATTATTATCTTGTAGTTATACCCGGCAAAATATAATCTTGCTTTACAAAATGCAAGGAGCAAGCATTATTTTTACGCGGTTCCTTTCCCATTTTTAAAAGATGAATGCCTAACTTTCGTCTACCAACTATTTCAAATTGGTAAATTTCTCTAATAAATTTTTCTATAGAATTTAGGTTCTTGTTTTCGGGAAATAATGGAAATTAATTATTTCTGGATTTCTGCGTGCTAATGACGTACATAGATTAAACGCAACTAAAACGTGTTGAAGTTTTAGATTTTGTTATTATACTTTGTTTCACGTAAGAATAGCGTTGGTTTAGTTAGGGATATATAAATTCTACCCTTTGATTGGTCAGAATATAAACCTATTTCACAGAAACGAAACAAATATCGCTTGTCAGTTATCAAATAAAATCTACAGAATTAAGTGATGTTTAACCATCTTTTGTTGCAATTTTAGATTTTGACATTTTTACAGATAAATATATTTATTATTGACAAAGCTTGGTTTCACAAATTGAAATTATTTATTCAATGCATGTAAAAACGGTCGGCTCTACTATTTTCTTACGTAAAATGAAGTATAGCCTACAAATTTCAATCCACTCGTGATTTATATTTGTTAAATAAGTGACAGAAACGATGCGTTCGCCGCTACCTCGGCTAGGACTTACTACCATGCACTAGTTCATATTTTCGCCGCTAGACGTCATATTGCTCTATTTCACTAGCGAATATAAAACACAAAACTTGAGAAATAATATAGTAAAAAAATCTGATGTGGCCAGCACATTACCTTTCGTTAATTCTATGTATTTTGCACAAATCCCTTAACGAAAGTTCCTTGGAAAAGATTCTATATATCCAGTAAAATTTTAACACAAACGTAACTATTTTCTACAAATTCCTAGAAAAAGTTTCTATACATTCAATAAAATTATAACATGAACATATACTATGTAAATTGTACTTGACACTGACATCTGTCAATTAGAATATTTGAATATATCACCAGTTTCCATGGTTAAAGCATAGCTGCCTGATTTAATATGAAGGTAAATGTGTAATAAGCAAACGTGTTAACAGTTTATATGTCAAAAACGCTCTGTTTGAAGATCAATGAAAATGGAGAATTATTCACAAGAAGTAAAGGTATAAATTATTGTTATTATAAAGAAGTATCTTTTATAAAATTATAAATTCGATTTGCTTCGTTGCTAAACGTGCAAAATAAAATGAGATTCTTGAATTGGATGCAGAATTTAATTATAAACAACGTTTATTTAACGCATTATTGCCTATAACCCGTTTTTCATGTTATGGTCTCTAATATAAATAATATTTAGTTCTCAACATTTCGTAAAGTCTTAATATTTTTATATGGGCTTCATAATAAACAATAACATGTTTATAACGAAATTTGAAAAATATTTGAAAGCTACGTATGCTAAAAATATTAAAGAAAATGAAGAATATCAACTTAAAAATAACCAAATTATTATTTTTAATTGTTTTTATTTGTTTCGTTGTCACCGCCATTGTTTTAACCTGTAAATTGAACAATTGTTGAATATTTACAGTTTTAAACAAATGACACATCGTTGGAAAGCTAAAAAAATCTCTTCAATAGTGTACCAAAATCGCGACCATATCAAAATTAAATCTTTCATATCATTCATAACTTGATATCCAAAAATGACAAAAACTGCGAATTGCCATTCGAAAGAACATAAGTACCATGAGATGTGCAAATTAAAATTCAGTATTATTTCACACTTGGAAGATATGTACAAAAATCTGCAAAATTTACATTTTCGCCTATATCTAGAGGCCCATGAATTTTTTCTTAAATAACAAAACACCATTAATATAGTAGCAACTTTTTTCTAAGTACCCGAATTAGTAACTCTTATAGTTTTTAAGATCTGCATCTTGATTTTAAAATAGCAGAAATTGTATAAATACGGTCCAGGAATTTTTGATTTATAACCTTCTTAAGGACTACTTGCAGTGAGAGTTTTCTAGAGTCAATAATACTAAAAGTTGGCACGACCTATATAATACAAGAAGGAGACTGACATTCACAGCAGGCATTTTGTTAAGAAGATTATTAGAGATGTCACAAATAATTTGGATAATGTTTTATACTTAGAATAGGGGATTCCAGCTCAATCGAATTAAAGGAAAATAGTAAAAAAATACGAATGTATATGCTGAATAACGAATATTAATAAAAAAAATTAAACTTAAAAAAAACTTTGTGAAGAACATGAAGAAACGCTAACGCATTTATTGTACAATTGTAGAGCCCTTCCTAGACAGAGAACCAGCCCATACCATATCCTGGACGAGTCGGGAGAGGGAGAGACCTGGGTCAAATCTCTGCGAAAGAAGAGGGAAATGAAATAAAATAATTTGTTATTACCAAAAATAAAAAAAGTATTGTACAGACACTTTCAACTAAAATTATGTATTGTAACATAGTCATGTAAAAATTCTAAGCCTACAGGCAAGAATTAAATAAATAAATAAATAAAATAAATAAAAAAAATTAAACGGTATAATGGGGAAGTTTAGCTTGGTAAAAATTCTACATAACATACTATTTTCTCACAAATATAACACAAATGACTGCTGAAATTGAAATTAATACTTAAAATTATTGCTCCATTTATTTATAATTAATATTTTTTAGGTTAACTCTAAGTACAAGTCAGTTATGCACAAACTCAGACAGAACGGTGAAATCGAACCACATGAACGTAGGTCGTAACAAAGCGTAAAAACGCTTCACTGGTAACCGTAACCGCGCGCGTCAGTGTATCCGTCGACATACGTTGCGCCAAGCCTCTACCGACGTCATCACAGCTTAAAATCGGCTTTTCCGGAAAATCTGGGCGTTTTTGAAAAAATAAAACATGTTACATAAAAATATAATAAAAAATCGCTAAACTTCCCCATTGAAATATTTCGGAAATAAGGGGTTTTTTGTTATAGCGCTTCAAGACGAATATATAATATTTTGATTGGCGACCGAAAGACCGCCTATACATACATAACAAATAGCGTGTTAGGAGGTGGGGGGTTACTATCAATGGAAGTTAAGAAATTCAAATTCGAAAGAAGGGGCTAACATTCCCGTACTGCAGTTTTCAAACAGTTTTTATTTGAACATAAATTTCTTGCATTAAACTTAATAATTTAAATACACTTGTAATTATAAAGTATGTATTTTATGTAAATATAACTTAAAATAGCATATATTTCACGAACATTTAGGTCCATGATGAAAACAGTTTGATAAAAAAACACATAAATGTGACGTCACGTCAATCTTTTCAAAATTCGGGAGACCGTAACTCGCTTATTAATAGGAATTTTTCACCGGATTTTCATCAATACTCTTAGTTTTCCTAATATTTTCAGATTAAATTATATAAAAAAAAAATGGTGGAATCCCCCATTATAATTTTATAAACAGATAGTCACAATAGGTTCAACAGAGCAACCCAACACCCTAGCTATCCGTAAAGTGCTTATAGGAATAGAGTTTCTCATCTAATGCCAGCTATGAGTGCCCGTGAGGTGACGCCTGGTAAGCGCCCACACGGTAAAATATATCGTCATCATTACCGATGTCTACATGTGTTGTAGATACTGGCACACCCAGAAATGGGTAATATGCCGTGATGATATATTTATTTTATTTATTTATTTATCTAAACGAATAACCTTTTTGCATATCTAGAAATATTTTTAAAATGGGG
Organism: Ophonus ardosiacus; assembly: GCA_943142095.1. NCBI lineage: Eukaryota > Metazoa > Arthropoda > Insecta > Coleoptera > Carabidae > Ophonus > Ophonus ardosiacus. The sequence continues at coordinate 40,142,765 of OW964833.1, read as the reverse complement.
TTACTTTTCTTTTACGTAATAAATAAATGAAGGTCAGTTTGGAACTCGGGTTATCTGAACTGCATCCGGTGACTTAATGCACTCGCCAACGCATCCTTTATTGATTATTGTCGGTATATTGGTTTAACAATGGGTGTGTGGTCTAACATTGCAAAGGCTCGATTGTGATTCCGATATTTCAGATTCATATTTGACGTCACGTAAATTGTATAACTAAATGCATTTTCCGCGACAGCAACGAGTTCCCGTGTGGTGATGCATGGTACGAATATGTCTATCATTACCGATATCTGGCACACCCAGCAATGGGTAATTTGCCGTGATGATATATATTTATTTATTTAAATGCAAAAGATAAATATGTGAAAATAAAATCATTTATTTAGTCGACATTTCAAGGACACGCGCACAGAAAAAATGTTATACGTAATTATTTTATTAACAGTTAGAAGTGCATGTTTTAAACCAGAATTTAGGCCTAATAAATAGAACTACATACTTAGTAGAATATTAAATATAGAGAAATACAAAAATTATTTAGGAAATATGATATCTAGGTAAAATACAAATTTTATATAATCCCAAAAATATAATTATAATTATTAGTATATTCAAAAATATAATTATTTTGATACGGGGCGACATTATTATAAATATTAATCTATTAACCATTGGCAACGATTATATAGTATGTGCTTACAAACTACTAATTTATAATAATAATATAATATAGTTATTGTGACTAAAAATAAAATTCTAGTCCCTGTTTTAGTAGTAATATAATATGTACTTACTCTCGCTATTATATTCCATATTTTAATACTTAATTTATATATATACTATATAAATATATAATGTTTAAACTAATTTAAACTACTGGAATGCAATATTCAACGTATATTTAAACCCACAAACATTCAAGTGGCAAATACTTAGACTAATCTTAGTGCAACGGTTTTCTTTTTAAGTACACAAAGATAACTTTTTGTGCAAGAGCAAATAAAGGTATAGGATGATTAGGCTGGAAAAGGGTACGATTAGATTAAATTCTTGCAATTTTATGCAGTATTTACAGCGTTAGGATATTTATTTACCGGATTGTGAAATGAATATAAATAATATCAAAAATGATGTGCTCTATGTTCTATTCTTCGTGTAGAAAATAGGCGCTAAGTGGGTTTTGTTTTTAAAAATGAGGTGATGGTCTACCTACCATTATTGTAAGGTGGTGGATACCCCTGTTGTGCCATTTCGTTTCAGGAGCTGAAATACACGTATACTATTAATTACATTATAACAAATCTTTTCTCATGTGACTCATGCAAGGTGTCATCAACTGCTCATAGAAAATTGTGATGCACTTGTACGGAAAATTAAAAATAGGGCGCCTAGAATCTAAACTTCTTACTTACTGAAAAGGAGATTATTTACTGAAGTATAGATTACTAGTTACCTGGTATTGAATGACATTCGATGGCACAACTCCCCAAACACTCGAAAACCGACTCACTTAATTATTTTATAATAAATTAGACGTTAACATGGATGAATAAAATTGAACACACACACGCACACATTGACGAGTCGCTTATCTTTTTTGAGCTGCTCACACAAATGCATAAACAGGAGGGAGACCGATAGGTGCGTCCCCCTATCGCGAAACATGTAACCTCGGATGGGACTGTTGAGGCTTGGTAGACGGCAGATGTCGCTGGTAGCCTGGGTGGAAAAGCTGGCCAAGTCCAAGTTGGAAAGTGAGGGAGCCACCGGCTGACATATCCGGTGTAGCAAACATTCCCCTCTATACCCGCATGCCCCTGACCAAGGATTTTGAAGGTTCGACTCATCAAGTAATGGGACGGCGCAGCAGTTACAAGATGGCGGCGTGAGTGAAAACAGTTATAAGTATGGTGCGTGTTATTGTTTTCTGTGACAAAAAAGATGTTTGGATTTAGTTTAAATTTGTTGTTGTGCAATTGTGGGTTGCAAAAGTAGTGCAGTGATTGAATTAATAATTGATTTGGTATATCGTGCAGTACAGAGGCGAGCACGATGCGTGAATTTAAAGTAGTCGTTCTCGGATCGGGTGGGGTTGGCAAAAGTGCATTGACGGTACAATTCGTTTCCGGTTGTTTCATGGAGAAGTACGACCCGACGATCGAGGACTTCTACCGCAAGGAAATCGAGGTGGACAACTCTCCGTGTGTGCTGGAGATCCTGGACACGGCGGGCACGGAACAATTTGCCAGCATGCGAGACCTGTACATCAAAAACGGACAGGGGTTCGTGGTGGTGTACAGCTTAACGAACCACCAGACGTTCCAGGACATCCGCACCATGAAGGAGCTGATCACTAGGGTGAAGGGGACCGAGAGGGTGCCTATCCTGCTCGTAGCTAACAAGGTGGACCTGGAGCACCAGCGGGAAGTGCCCACTGTGGAGGGCAACACGCTGGCGCAGCTGTGGGGGTGCCCGTTTGTGGAGGCTAGTGCCAAAAACAGAACAAACGTGAACGAGATGTTCGCGGAAATAGTGCGCGAAATGAACTTTAGCCCTGAGAAGGAGAAGAAAAGCTATTGCTGTTGTACGGTGCTCTAAAGTCTTATATAGTATCGTATCCTATCACTCTTACTATACAATACTTTACTAAGATCATATTGGAATAATATCTCACGGGAACAATGTACTTTTTCAATGTAACATGTGAAATTGAAATGGAATTGTGCACGTTTGGTTCATTTCGTTTTGTATCTCTGTAATATATAATATCTGTATTGAAATGAAATCATGGACGAAGTTTGGTAAGGACGAGACGAGCTAGACATAGACATATCTGCGGAACCGTGTGTGCTGGATGCTCAACTCAACATCACCAGACTCACGTTGCTCACACGTATCCATACTCACAGGCACTCACTGCTCGGTTCACGGTTAAAAGAATAAGTGATGTTCATGTATGTACTAGCTTCACAACGCATAGCATACTATTCGTCTTCGTCATGATATCTGTTATAAGTATATCTTACATTACTATTTACTACCTATATACAATACAGTATACTTCTTAATGGCTTAAAACTGCACAATATATTTTTATACGTGGAACCAAATCAACGCAAATGATGCATAATATTATTTTAATTACCAATTTTAAAATTTCTTAAATCATATCTATTAAGAAATAAGATTTATATTTAATAATAGTGCCTCTGATCTATTATGTATAATTAATTGAGATTGAGAGACGAGAGTCGCGCCGTCGTAGACTCTGGAATCTGACTGTAGCCCAGAGGATATGGTCGGCTCGAACGAATGCACGCTTGCACCGGGCCGTCCCGTGTTCATGGGTGCTAGACTATACACAGGCCTAAGATTAAGATCTGAAATCCACACACCCCGGTATATGTTGCTTCATTCATGTACAATGTACAGGCCACTTGTTAATCAATTCCAATGTAGTCGAGAATTTGCAATAAGCGATTTGTGCAATAGAGTGTCTGAGAAACAGCTGCCCACCTTCGTTGTGCAAGCGCAAGCAGTGGGACCAGTGATGCTCAATCTGAATTTCAATACGAGCGTCATTATCATACCAACTCATAAACATCTTTCACTAGTAATGTGTAATATTACTCAAGTAAACTAGGGTATACTATCTACGCTGATTTATGTATGCGTAGCAACGGTATTTCCTCGTTTGCTGCTTTGTTTTGCTAACATACTGCGTCCCGCCTGTTGAGAGCTGCTGACTGACTACAGCCGCCTGCTTAGCGAATGACTGAGTAACGCATGCGCGCAGCTGTAGTCATCTGTCAACTAATGAAACAATGAAAATCAAATTGTTAAAAATCTACTGCACAAACCCTTAGTCCAATACATAATACATGCATTACGATTACGATGTATTTGTACCATAACCAGACCAGTACGTATGTCAGTCACCAGTTTTTGATTCGCCTCTTGGCAGCATTGTTTGTGTTCACAGGCCTTTTACCAGGTACGATGAAATGTATTATGTATCTTTATGGTAGGTAGAAAATGTGTAAAGAGCTCATGTATGTATATATTATTATATAGAGTATGTAACGTAAGTAAATACATTAATTAAACGTCTGTGTTTTTGTATAAAAAATATAAGAAATATGTTTTCAATCAAAAAAGTGATCTAATGTATGAATGACATGTAACTGTAATTAACTGTTTTGTAAAATTATGTAGTGTATGATGCCGACTGACGTATGTGTGTATGATCTGAGAGCCAAAAAGGATTTGTGATAATATAATAATAATAAATACTACATATAAATGGATCATTTTCTTTTCTTAAATCATTCATTTTTCCTCTTATTATTTCACAGATATCATACATTTTTATCAGTAAGTATATTTTGTAAATATTGTCGTAAGTATATAAAAATATTAATATATCATCATTGCTAAATGAGCCAATCTGCTTTTTTTAATTCATGGGCACTTAATGTTGCTGCGGAGAGTGCACCATAAAATTTATAATAAAAAATAATTTTTATTATCGGGTTAAAACCCAGATCTTCTATAGCGTAACTGGTATCTTTAACGCACTCAGCCAAAAGTTTCATATGTACAAGAATACAAGTAAATATCGCGACAACATATTTATTTTCTAAGTGGTTAGTTTATTACTTTAAAAATTTGTGAATAGTAAATTTTCTTTCATATAAAATTTTTAATATTTATATACATATCGCACTCCGGCGAGAAGAGTGACACAATTCCAAAAAATAGTTTTGCGTAAAACTTAAATTAAAGAAGACAGTTCGCGAATGTAAAGTTACTTACATTAGCTCGAAACGAAACGACATTAGCTCCATCTCTCGAAAAATATAATCTTGGTTTATGTCACTATTCCTGATTATTAGAAACATATTTTTGACCAATTTTATCTGATGAACTTAGAATTTCTAAATTTTGACTTGTGTCACTATTCTTTCCGGGGTGCGATATTTTCCACTTCAAAAAATAAAGAAAAAACAAAAATTTACAATACAAACTAAAAAAATACCTGTAAGTGAAATGATATTCGTGACAACAATGTAGAAGATATTTAATTTATACACTTTTTTATCGTGTAATTTGTTTTTTCCTTACTAAGATTGCACATTTTTTGCACAAGATACTTAAAATTATATAAATAATTGTCAATGTCATGTTATACTAATAATTATAAACTTGGAATGAAATTTATTTGGAAAAAATTTATGCGTCAATGAATGAGTCAGTTTAAAAAACTGAAAACATTTTTATGGAAAAATTATGACTTTCATAAGATAATTATTTTTAATAAAATGTCAAGTCAAGTGCTTTAAGATCTATAAGGAGATAAGTATGAATGAAATATATGATGATAGCATATTTTAATAATAATTTACAATATTAATTAAAATTATAAATTAATGCATAGTATATGTTTACAAGTCTGGGATATTTGAACTTGCGAACAATTTATACTTTATATCATCACGACTTATTACCCATTTCTGGGTGTACCCAGTGATACGCTGTAAGGGGCTCGCCCATTATTAAATTTATCTCTAATTTGCGAGCCCCTTTTTAATCTTATTTACTTATTTATTTTTTCCAAATAGAATTTATAGCTTCTTAAAAGTATTTTCGTTACATATGTTAAGCGACGAAGTCATACGATAGCCTATCAAGTGTCGTCACTTGTGCGATAATTCCTTTAAGTCATTTTCTGACTTTGTTTTAAAATGTTTATTTTTTTCTTAATATTGTATGGTTGAGATTTGTAAACAATAAATATTCTCAATATATAAATTTGTAATTTTTCAGTAATTCTAATTTAATTTAATTTTTAATTTCATCTAACGAACCAAACAAAATATACCTACTTGACAAACACCTAAATTATAGCTGTTTTATCTGTTGCAAGAAGTATCTTTTATTTAATGTATAAAGTGTAAAGTGGTAACTTTTATATACATGAGTTGTTAAAAAAAGGAAAACAAGAGAAAAAAGCTCAATGTTTATGTTTTTTATTAGAACACAACATTTTTTTAAATTTTTGTTACATAAAAACTTTTTGGAAACACGACTTGAATTTTGAAAACAATATAAAAGGTATACATACCGGGTGTTAATTAAAACGCGGACCATTGACCTTTGACATGGAAAATCAGTTTTTTCCTTGCGCAAAACTTCCCATTTAATTTTAGGCAAATTTATTTTAGATAATTAAATTCTATACCTAAATCACTAAACAGATAGTATTTTACACTTTTTTGTAACTTCATAAATCGAATTTGAAATTTTATTAATGTTGCTCATTTGTAGTGATAGCCATAAAATTTAAACAAAATTACAAAGTAATGACTATCGTTTGAACTGTCAGAATTTCGAATTTGCAAATTAGAAAATGAAAATAAATAAAATCTGTTCACTGTTCAGTGATTTAGGAGTAGAATATAAAAACAAAATATGTTTTTTCTATACTCCCGATGTATATAATGCTGATGCTATATTCGCACGTGTGGATATGATAGTCATATCCACTCTAGGATGGATATGAAAAACAATATTACGAAATCTAGATTTTGTACTGCACTGAATTTTAATAAAAAAGAATTGAAGTAATTAAACCTATTCGCTGGTACATACAATTTTGTAAACAAGGTTTTTACATTTTTTTATTTTAAATATGTACTGTATCTCAAAATATTATTTAACACCTTCGCTGCCATGGCGGACATCGTGATATTTCGTTGTGTGCCAAGGCGGACACCGGTGTCCGCCAGCGTTTTTTTCGCTTTACGCCAAGCAAACAAAATGTATTGGAAGAAGCATTGAATATGTGTCTGCTGTGGCGCCCTAGGATACTTTGACTATCTTGGTTTTTCGATATATCTTATAGTAACAGTTTTAGATATGTGTCCGCTATTTGTGTACGCTGTGGCGTATAGAACATAAATTAATATTTTTATTTGAAGAGGCCAAGCGGACACGGTAAAAAATCAGGTATACATATGTGAGTAAATCAGTATTATAAAAAGCAGTTTGTGAAAAATAAATATAAATTCTTTATTAATAACGTTACAATATTATACAAAATAATTTATATTAAAAGGAGAGAAGGCATCTCCATAGCCATATTTACAATTTTTTTCGCACGTTCTGTCATGATTTAGATATAACTCTAATGACAGATTATACTACTCTGATGAAAAGAAACTTACAGAATACAATTCAACATTATTGCGCATATTGTCCATACAAGTTTATTAGTGTCCGCCGATTCCATTGTGTCCGCTAAAGGTGCCTGCTGTGGCACAGGAAAAAAGAAAAAATGTGTCCGCTATGGCGCCTTGAGACCTAAAAGCCAGTATGTAATAATACTGCGCCAACGGCAGACACCGGTGTCCGCTCGTATTTTTATTAATAACTAATTACTGAATAAAGATAAAATAAAAATAAAACTACCAAACTACATAGAATTAAACCTGTTATAAGGTACCAGTTCTGGTCTTCAGGGAAAATTTTGAAATGACCGCTTGGCAGCGAAGGTGTTAATAAAAAATATTTAAATATCTATTTTTTTTTTGTCTTGGTCGTAGAAAAAGTATACTGTACAGCTCGAATAGTATGCTCATATCCCATTCGGATGATTGAGGCACTCCGCCTGAAGGAGCGTCATATCCACTTTTATTGTACAATATACTATATTGACTTAGATGTAGAATATAATTATCTGTAATTTCGATATGCATTTCTTTATAAGTTTGTTTGAATTACATGGCTGTCACTACAAATGCGCAATATTTATAAAATTTCAAATTGGATTTTACAGGTTACTAAACATGTAAAAAATTGTCTAGTGATTTAGATGTAGAATTTATTTGTGGGAAGTTTTGGGCAAGGACAATATGTTAAATAACTATGGCCCGCTTTTTAATTAACACCCAGTATATAGTAAAAATACCTTTATTTAGTTATATAACTTATAATAGTTATTTATTACAAAAATCATACATACTACATGGTATATCTTATCAGTAGTTAGAAAGAGAAATTAAACGTATTTTGAAAAGCAGTGTTATATGCTTACTCATAAGTGTAGATATCATTTCCACACTTTTATATAAAGAAACAATTTTAATGTCAGTAAAATTTTATTTCCTGTGTGTAACAATAAAGCAAAAACTTTCTAGAGAAAAACAGCTGTACGAGGTGTAATTTGATTTCATACGACACTAAAATCTAACCTTCACATTCAATGCTGTGCTGACTGAGTCTTTATCACTCAATCTAAAAATCGTACCGGAACAGAGTATGACTACCTGACTCGTTTATTTATTAGTTTAGGGACATTGAACGTCATCAGCGATTTGGCCTGCACAACATTGAGCCATGGGCGTACAAAATGGGGCAGGAAATGAGAAAAAGTTAACGAAAATTATACATTTTTGTATGTTACTGAAAACATAAAAAAAAATGTGAGTCACAGGCGGTGTATATAGGGCAATAACTTTAATTGTTTGCAAAAAATAAGTAGGTAAATAATAAGTTGGTCGTATTGGACAATTAGGAGGATTCCAGTGGCGTGCGCCAAATTTTACAAAAAAAATTTTGGCAGTATTATAAATTAAATGAGTTAGCAGTTTTGTTTAATGTGCACCATATAGCTATTGTGGAAAGTGTACCATGAAATCTAAATATGTAGCTTTGAATAAAAGTATATTAGACACTCTTAAAAAATATATTTACGTCATAGACTATCTCTTTTCACCTCTCACACATTTACTATATTCCAAATTCTTGCTATTTAAAGCCTTCTGTTAACGCAGGGGATTCCATCTCAATCAAATTAAAGGAAAATATTTTAAAAAAATAAGAATGTATATGCTGAATAACGAATATTAATAAAAAAAAATGAAATGGTATAATTGAAATATTTCGGAAATAAGGGGTTTTTTGTTATAGCGCTTCGACACGAATATGAATTTAATATATATTTTGATTGGCGACAGAAAGACCGCCTATACATGCATAACAAATAGCGTGCTAGGAGGTGGGGGTTACTACCAATGGAAGTTAAGAAATTCAAATTTGAAAGAAGGGGCTAACATTCCAGTACTGCAGTTTTCAAACAGTTTTTATTTTAACATAAATTTCTTGCATTAAACTTAATAATTTAAATACACTTGTAATTATAAAGTATGTAAACTTATACAATGTTATAATATTCATTTATTTTATGTAAATATAACTTAAAATAGCATATATTACAAGAACATTTAGGTCCATGATGAAAACAGTTTGATATAAAAACACATATACGTGACGTCACGTCAATCTATTCAAAATCCGGGAGACCATAACTCGCTTATTAATAGGAATTTTTTCACCGGATTTTCATAAATAGTCTTAGTTTTCCTAATATTTTCCGATGAAATTATAAAAAAAATGGTTGAATCCTCCATTAAGGCAAAAATAACATAACAACGAAAGTAACCTAAATAATACTTGTTTGAATTTTTGGCAGAATCCATATGCGTTTATATGGAAATGAAAGATGTATTGAATGACAGGCAGTAAAATTGTGCTAGTGTCAGTCAAAACTTGGACTATAATATACGTAGTTTTTTTATTAAATTACTTATTATACACGCATATTTCCAATTATTGACCACGAAAGTTATTTTAAACATATTTAAATATTTTTTCTATTGCGGTGTTCTTGTGAGTTTATAAACGCATTGAAAACATGTGGCTAAGATCTATAAACGCACTGTTTTTGGCGCTTCTGGTTTTCTAGAATTGACAGATAAATGACATATAACCTTAAATTGCTGTCAGTCAACAATGAATTTTCATCTATGAAGTTAGCGGCTGAGCGCCACCGACATAACCAGTAAAAAAGTTTAGAAGTTGCATTTTTTAAAAAATATAAAATTACTTCAATAGAAAAAATAGTGAAGGCTCACGAAGGAAAAATAATCGGATAAGCAGTCTGCAGTAAGAGTATTTATTTCAAACCGACGTTTCGACTAATATATTCGTCTTCTTCAGGGCAAGAAATGGTCTAATAACATGAGTTTTTTAGCAACCATCCATAGGGAACAATTAAAATAATCACAGAGTTGATTGTGCCATTTTTAAAATTGGAAATATTTGGCGTCTGTCGAGATCGAACCCGGTTCTCCCAGGTTCGCGACCAGACATTCAGGCACGCGGCCACGGGACTCCTTAAAAATGGCACAAAAGTGACCCCTGTGGTGCACTCTCCACACCAGCTATGAGTGCCCGTGAGGTGACGCCTGGTAAGCGCCCACACGGTAAAATATATCGTCATCATTACCGATGTCTACATGTGTTGTAGACATTGGCACACCCAGAAATGGGTAATATGCCATGATGATGATATTTTTTTTTACAGAGTTGATTGTCGTCGTGGATAAAAATATAAATAAATAAATAAATAACGGTTAAAAACGATGAAAAGTCTGTAATAATAAAAAAATAGTACCTATAAAAAATGTTTCATAATGCCTGTTATCGTATTCGTCCTTTGTAAAACTCGCCGCAAGGCGGCTCGTTGTCCAGATTTGGGCTTATGCGTTAACAGATTGCCTTATGAAACTTGTTTTTTTTTTTTAATTTTGTAAGTATTGAAATAAATTAATTTATATAACTTGAAATATTGGCGAATTTCACTGTTTCAGAACAAAATGAAATTAACATCTACGTCATACGATATTATAACAAATATTACGGCGTAATGAAGTTTCATAAAAAAAAAACAAATAATCGAGGACCTCATTGTATGAGGAGTAATTAAAATTTAAAATTATGCAGATAATCAAGGTTTATTAAAATGTATTAATTATTAGACATGCAATTTTTTATGTTCCAATGTGATTGTAGAGTTTTAATTTTTTTAAAATCTTTTTGTTGCCTTCAGTCGCCGTATCAGCCAATGCACATTACATGTAGATGATAATAACAGTCCCTTAAAACAAACCATAGAACCTTTATTTTTTATTAAATAGTGTAAATTGTGATATACTAGGAATGACGATGGGTACCCGGGTACTCGGAACCTACCCGATAATAATGTACCCGGGTATAAAATTTGTTACCCGATTACCCGAAATATACCCGCTGCCCATTAATTACCCGATAATCTTTAATTACCCGAACAGTTTTCAGCTGCCGGAAAGATTGTATCTAAAAGCAGAGCTTTTTATTACCATACCATAGGTAATTAATATAATTTATGTTAAGTTTTTTATATACAGTATATTATTTATTTGTATTACTTTTTATTTAATAAATATATGTAAACAGTAATTACGAATTTTATTAAAAATTAAACTGCTAATATAAGGGTACCTGGTAATTAACAAATTAACGAATTATGTATATGTACTTAAAGGATAACGAGTAATTAAAGGGTATCGGGTAATTAACGGGTAAAGGGTACTATCCGAGTAGTTGTTTCGGGTACTCGGGTACCAAAATTATCGAAATTCGTCATTCCTAGTGTATACATTCTAATTAAGATTAAAGAAAAGTCATGCAATATTTAATTATTTAATAGGAATTGGGTTTTCCTTACGCATAATCAATAATAAATGTTAGTGATGACGTATTTTAGCTAATTAATGAAACTTGAGGTTCGAATAAAATTCTACGAAATCATACAAAATATGTAGAATATTTTTGCATTTGGAAATTAATATCTGGAATACCTGGAAAAACCTTTCAAATTTTTAGATTTTTACAAATCTTTTCCTCTATAAGAGAATAAATAAACATAATATTTCCTTCAAATCCGTATCAGTATTCAAAGTTATGAAAGAAAACCACAATTATAAACTAAGGTTAACATCAACTTTCATTCTTTAATTTCCTACAAACAATACTATTTTCCTCATGCCCCCTTGCAATTTTGTGTGCGCGCTTGTGAGCTCTCTCACGAACACTGGCACTGGCTAAGTCCGCTAGAATGTTACCAACATCTCAAGGTCACTGGTAATTCGAGTATCGTGATGATGGTAAACTGGAAATTTTCAAATGACTTGCTACCTACCTACTGGGTAAAATCACGACTTTCCCGTAGCCGTACGTAACTGTCTAGTCGAGCTGTTGAACGATGCATCATCGAAAAGGTATTTTTTGGATGAATTTACGTATGCTCGCGCGGTTCATTCATTGAAGTGGCGTAGGATATTTTTAGATCTTGCCGGTTTAGAAGGAGTTATAAATATGGTTTAACGAAACGTCCTACGCTGAGTTACCTATTTTCGGGTAGAAGAAATTGTTAATTATAAAATAATTGTTTTGTTTATTGTTTATAAATTCCGAAAATTAGTTTTCCTTTGTATTAATTTTTAATTGTTTTGATTTTACAATTGTTATTTATTTACTTAATTTTGGATAGACATATTTTGAATATATAGCTAAATTTGGAAATATAGTTAAATAGTTGATCTATATTATTTATTTATATACCTACATATTATATTATTAATATTTTACATGATTTATTATCAGTGTCGTCCTGATGTAAATCATTTGATTTAAATAATGAACCTAACCAAGTGATTATTTTAAACATCTACACAGAAAAAAAAATTGTCTAATTATATTTAGATATTATTTTATTAGGCAATATGTCTTATAATTTAGTATAATTTATAAATCTTACTTTAGCATTTTAACTAATCCGAAATAGATAATAAATATTTTGTAAAAAATCGTAAATTTAAATATGCAAATGGTTACTTTAATTACTTATTTTATTTTAGCTTCATTATGTTTGTCCTACAATTTTCAAGTAATTTATCTAATGAATTAGGTAAATTAAATAGAAAATTTAAATATATGTATATTTAGTTAATTTAGAGTGTCTGGTCGAGAACCTGGGGAACCGGGTTCGATCTCGACCGACGTCAAATATTTCGAATTTTAAATGGCACCAAAGTGCCCCCGGTGGTGCACTCTCCACGCCAGAAATGAGTGCCCCTGAGGTGACGCCTGGCAAGCGCCCGTACGGTACAAATATATCATCATCATTACCGATATCTGCGATAATGCAGATTGTGGCACACTCAGAAATGGGTAATATGCCGTGATGATATATTTATTTATTTGTTAATTTCTTTATTTATATTTAGTTCAGTACTTATTACAATATAAATATAGTCATTTCATGTAAGTTTGTATTTAATTTTACTATAATTTGTTATTACAAGTTTGGAAAATTTAACTAAATCAACTTAGATATTTTAATGAAGCATATTAGTAGGCTAAAAAATATAAGGAATTTATTTAGTTAATTTAACTACAATTTAGATGTTTTTTTTTTCTGTATGATGAAATCACCCCTAAAGTGCACAAAAAACGTCATTAAAAGTTCAGAAAACGGCATTAAAAAGAATTCATTATACGAGGATTTCATGTAGGTAAATGTAGTGTTGCCATCCTTATGATAATTATTGTACATGCAAGATAATTTGGGCAAGTGTACAATGTTCAATAGTAAATTTGTATGTAAAATGACAAAAAAATAAGTGCAAGAAGAACGAACTAAATAATTCGGATGAATAATTTAGCCATAGAACACATAATTTTGAGTGTTCTTTACAATAATTTCAACAATGTCCGAGATTATCAATATTCAGTGTCAGATTGACAGATATGTAGACATAGCCTATAAAAATAAATATTCCTTTCATTTTCACAATTTTTTTATTTTAAATAAAATTTAATATGCACCTCGGCACTGAAGTTCCTTTTTATCACTCATACGGTTTATTTTCCTCATTCGTAAAAAAAGGAAAATATCAGTGCCTTCAGATGATTTTATATTAAAAAAATCAATGAGTTTTTTGAATAATCTTTTTTCAATTTTTCAGTATTTTAATTTTAATGCTTAACATTCTGACTTTTGGCATTATTTTACCTAATAGTTTCATTTTTAAAGTTATTTAAAAAAAAATATCAAAATATTATATTTATTTGTTTATGTATTAATTTATTTATACAGGGTAGTGGCGGTTAGGGGTGAAGATAGGGATTTTAGTTTTATGAAATTTCCTGCTCTCCTGTTCATTTTTCTGCAAAAACCAAATGGTGCAAAGTTTAAATGGGGAAGTTTAGCGATTTTTTTTATTTTTTTGTTCCATAGGAAATGATTTGAAAAATGATGTAACATGTTTTATTTTATTCAAAAATGCCCAGATTTTCCGGAAAAGCCGATTTTAAGCTGTGATGACGTCGGTAGAGGCTTGGCGCAACGTATGTCGACTTATACACTGACGCACGCGGTTGCTGTTACCAGTGAAGCGCTTTTACGCTTTGTTACGACGTACGTTCAAGTGGTTCGATTTCACCGTTCTGTCTGAGTTTGCGCATAACTGACTTGTGACGTACTTAAAGTTTACCCAAAAAATATTAATTATAAATAAATGGAGCGATAATTTTAATTTTTAATTTGAATTTCAGCAGTCATTTGTGTTATATTTGTGAGAAAATAGTATGTTATGTAGAATTTTTACCATGCTAAACTTCCCCATTAAATGTTGCATACAAATATTTCATATTTTTTCTAGTTTCTTCGCAATTTTTAAAAGAAATTTCAAAATTTCTGTTAATTCGTAGCAATAGCCGACACTTGTTTTCTTTTTTCTCTGGTTTTCTTAAATTATGTATAAACGTCAAACACCAATCTGACTGATGGAAAATCAATTCCGTATATTTCGGTAACTATGTCTACCGTAATAATTCTATATAATAAAGACGCGTTCCTCATTTGAATAAACATTCGTTATTTAACTTGTTTTTACAAAAGAAAAATTGACAGAATATGAAGGAAATATTATTATTTTCTAATCATGTCACAAGTCATGGCCATTGCTTTAAATTAACAGAAATTTTAATTTTGTGCATCTTTACACTGTACAGTTTTTGGCCTAAAATTAATAGGAGAGCAGCAAATTGCAAAAAAATAATAAATCACCCGGTATGTAAGTACTGTTAACTAACTTGAAATGTTATAGTAAATGATACTTGTAAATATAAATGCATGCACTTGAACATTTGCTATACTCTGTTTTTTAACTAGGAGGAGTAAGTGTGTAATGTTTTAACTCTGTCAATCGTTTATATTAGAGAAAAATACTTCAAATAAAAGTTGCGTACAATTAATTTTTATATAACTGTTATTTGAAGTTTTTTTCTCTAAAATAATCGATAAACGATTGACAGCGCTAAAACACTGCACATTTACTCCTCCTGGTTAAAAAACAAGAGTATAGTAAAAGTATTTTTGGCCTCCTGTAGTGTAAACATAACAATCACACATCGTTTTACCGCACTGAATGAAGTAATGAACTAGATATATGTAGAAACTAATGTACCTAACCTTAATTATCTTCCAGCATAGACATTCTTAAATAAATCAAAATCAAAGTGCAAATTCTTGGTCTCTGTCTTAACCTCTAAAAAAAGCATGAATATTTAACTCTGTACATGAATTAAAGTCGTTAATTAATTGAACAATGTATTTAATAGTGTGAATCTTAATGCAGTTAGCTTGATGATAAACAATAGTTTAAGGTTAACAAGCAAAATTTATAAAAATACATATTTTAATAGATATTTCGGCCAAAAAATTTAATACATAATGTGTGAGTTAGGTATTTGAACAAATAATAATTTATATCTTACAAAGGCGATTTCTACCATTTCTTGATTTTTGTATACAGGGTGTTAAAAATAAGTGTCACAAATTATGAGGGCATATAGTACTGACCAAAATGAGTAAAAAAAGTTTAATCAAAATGGGTCCGATCTTCAACTGTTTTTGAGAAATAGGCTATTTTGTATTAGAATCGAAGAAAAACTGACTATGATAGTGGTCGAACAAAATTTTGTGTATGCCAGTAAATAGACTATAAAAAAACAATGACATTTTATATGAAACATTTTTTTCACTTGCTAATAGTTACGAAGTTATTTGAAAACTAAGTATTGGCCAAGGGCGTCACAACTTTTGTCTCAGTACAATTACTTGATTTTTTTTTAAAAAAAAGAAAAACACATCTAAGATGACCTCTGAAAGGTACACAAAATGTCTAATTTAATCAAAGTCGTAACTCTTACAGTTTTCGAGATAACAGAGATAAACACCGAAAAAACTCATTTTTCATTGCGTTATATCTCGGAAACTATTGAAGATCGGACCCATGTTGATTAAGCTTTTTTCAATCATTTTGGTCAGTACTATATGCCCTCATAATTTGTGACACTTATTTTTGAACACCCTGTAGGTAAGTAATCTTGATAAAAAATATATATAAACTGTATATTTTTATTTTTCAACCAAATTAATAATAATAAAAAAAAACGCTCGGCGTTACGAGCTACAAGAGAGAGATAATTGTCCGTTGTTTGTCGGAACCACGAATGACCAAAAAAGTATTGTGAAGCAAAGCATTAAGAGAGAAGCATGTAAAGTCAAACATAAACATAACCACAACCTTGTCAAAGAACCTTTCATTACTGACCACGTGTTTTTGTTTATTTTACATTTATCTAAATCAAAGCGCGTGATATTAACATCGTGTAAGTAAAACGTTTGGAAATGTCGATATATGTAACTTTGTATTTACGTGCCATTATTGTACGAACTTCATTAAAATCGCGGCAAATTAAATTAACCAGGTATTTGTTAACTACTGGATGGAGCGAGTGAATCTTTATCATGTACCCGACCAGATCGACAGAGATAGTCATACATAATTCCGATTTGTTGTCTTTGTTTCCGTTACTTGTCATATCTTTTGTTTGACAGGTTTGACAGATTTTAGGTTATTCTTGATATCATTATTGAAATATAATTATTTTAATATATGACAATGGTTCAAAGGTGTTATGTTGAAAATTGTGTATGAAAATATGTGATGAACTGTGCTGTGTCGTTTCATTAGTAAGTTAAGATTAAAATTATGATTTCTTCTAAAAAATAATTTGACAAATAAACGACTTATATTCTTATAGGTGTTCTAATGTATTCGTACTTATTTCACATTTCATGATCAAATATACTTAAACACAATTAATTTTTGACGTGAATTTGACAGATATGAATATCAAATTCAGTTGTCTAAAGTGGAATTATCTATATCTTTCTCACTCACACTTCCTGTGTTCTCTCTTAATCTAGCCGGATACACAATAAATACATATATCGATATACATTTGCTCCATCCAGTAGTTAACAAATCCCTGAAATTAACCAATAGAATAGTGATACCGCGTGACGAGAAATGGCGAGAAACAATCCATTCCCGTCTCGTCTCGAAAATTCGAGAAGAGATTTCTTTGCATCTCGTCTCGTCATATTTTTCCTTACTTTCTCTCGATCTCGACTCGAGAGTCTCGAATTTTTAAAATTTATAATTAGAAATAGTAAATAAATTCACATTACAAGTAACAATAATATAAAAAACGAGATCACTGATTAAAACAGTATTTTACTAGTCTGGTGTTTGAATGGTATGTAAAAAATAGGTGCCCTATAATATCATGGCTTTATTGCCCGTTGTACGCTGATATTGGTAATTAAGATTTTATGTTCTTATAGTGTAGGCATTTGAAGCTAGCGTGAAGAGTATACCATAGATGTCACTTTTGTGCATTTTTTTCTATCTAAAACCCAATAAATCTAAAATTAATAAATAAATATGAATGTAAACGAAGAGGCAATTAAAATATTTATTTATACCGACAAATATTTTGTTATTTTGTTTATTTTAATTAGAAATATTTACGTAATATAAAAAAAACGTACAATCGAGACCTCGAATTTCTATTCTCGTCTCGAGCAAATCTCGAGGGCATTACTGTCGTCTTGTCTTGAAATATCGAGACGAGAATAATGTTAATCTTGTCTTGAAAATTCGAGAAATTCGAGACGAGATCCCGAAAATGCGGGATCTCGCGGTATCACTAGAGTAGAATAAAATGCACGAGAAATTGCCGAGTGTTTGTCCAATGACGTGACATTACCATTCTTTAATTTATTTATAAATTTTGTATAATTTAATTTTCTTTATAAGCTAAAGTTAATGTACAGTAATAATTTTTGAAATAGGCTTTTTCTTGGAAATCTCCATTTAGTTATCGCATTCAGCAAATGTAAATATACACATTTAGGAAATGTTTATAGTTTTTAAAGCATATACTTTTATTGTATTTTACAAGAACTATTCTCCGATATCGATTATAAGAATTATGTACATTTATTAACATAATAATGTATGTTTATCATAATAAATTATTACTGATATGAAATATGTAAGTTTAAATACATTGTTAATATTAAAACAAATCATTGTTATATGTAACAGATGTGAAATTATTTTTAAAGATTTATAAGCCATAATTAATAAAATACATGAATATATGTTACCCTGTAAAAATGATTTATTATTATTGTTGAATTTAGTTATCGTCTATTGTAATTTATACCAATATGTACACCTGATAAAGAATCATAAAAATTGTAGTTATATAATAAATAATTACTGCCAATGACCTTGTCACCATACATATTTAGATTCGTATGCAATTTATAAAGTTCTGCTACTAATAAACAGATATGTTGAAAAATCTTTTTAAAATTGTGAAGAAACCAGAAACATATGTAGGTACACAATAAAAAATATAAAAACAATTTTGTATGCAACTTTTAATTCTGCTATACAGTTTTTGTCGCAAAACGAATAGGAGAGCAGTAAATAGCAAAAATTAAATCCCCACGTTCACCCTTAACCGCCACCACCCTGAATGGTATCACTTTAGCAATATTGCAATTTATGATAATTATAATTTATTGTAAATATATTACCGATAAATTTAATGTTGTAGGCCCAGTTTACACCGATATGTTACACATTTTTATTCTTATATAATTTACCATAAGTCGAATGAATTAAATTAGTAATTATTTTTAAGTAGTTAATTAGTTGAGAACGCTTCGTGTAAACACTGCCACATCAGTATAGTTTGGTGCGTTTCGAAGCTAGTACCTAACCAAAGTAGTTATTATGTTAACCTGACTATAAGACAGTTTTTCCTTGTAAACATATGAAAACCAAGTTACGCATGCGCGCTCTCCATGTTTTCAATGCTAGGTTGTTAATGAGATAGGTTATGTGAATTGCCTGTTGATAAAAACGTAGTTAGAGTAAGATATTTTACATAAAAGTAATTTGTATGATTGATTTTTGTAATTATTTAAATTTTTTAAATAAGTTATGTTAATTTAACAGTTCAAGTATTAATAACAAATAATAAGCAAATAAAACTTGACATTGGAAAAAAATTACGGTGTAAACATATAATAACTAACAACCCGATTCACAAAAAAGTTTAAGCTAATCCTCTTTTTTGGATTAGCGAATTCTACTCTAATTTTAACAGTTTATTTCTTAAAATATAGTCTAATCTACGAAAGCTTAGAGGGGCCACAGAAAAAAATAATTTATTCTTGAAATTTCAACGTTTTTCTTGAAATTTCACCTTTTCAAAAAGTTGAAATTTCAACTTTTATCTTGAAATTTCACCTTTACAAAAAGTTGAAATTTCAACTTTTTTCTTGAAATTTTACCTTTTTAAAAATATGAAATTTCAACTTTTTTCTTGAAATCCCACCTTTTCCAAAAGTTGAAATTTCAACTTTTTTCTTGAAATTTCACCTTTTAAACTTGAAATTTCAACTTTTAAACTTGAAATTTCACCTTTACAAAAAGTTGAAATTTCATCTTTTTAAAAGGTAAAATTTCAAGAAAAAAGTTGAAATTTCAACTTTTTGTAAAGGTGAAATTTCAAGTTTAAAAGTTGAAATTTCAAGTTATAAGGTGAAATTTCAAGTTAAAAAGGTGAAATTTCAAGTATTAAAAAATTTGGCGTATGGCCCTTCTACGCTTTCGTACTAATCTATTTCTAATTTATTAATAATCATAAAATTGACAAGTCTAATATAAAATTATTGAAACAAGTTGATAATAATAGATATTTAGACGCACATGAGAGTTTGATAATACATAAATTTAAAGATAAATTGATGAACGCGGACCTAGGTCCCATCCCAAATTCTAAATTATATGAGTTAATATAAGACAGTTACTCTGTTTAATCTTAGTTACCCAATTAGGTATCCATTCACCTATGACTCCTGTCCCTATATAACCCGTGTTCTCTCCCTTATTCCTCAGAGCTGTTTTGACCTCTGGCATGATTTACATGCTGAGTAATCTTAACTTCTCTGTTTTTACTTTGTAGTTTCTACTGATGATGAGAACTTAGTTCTCGAAATACGTATATAGTTTTTAAATTTATTGTTAAGGTTAAGGGGTTTTTTCTTTAGTTATAACTTTACCTTAAGACTCCATTTTAGTTTTATAATTAGTTTTATAATATTCCTACTATCTACCTTATATTATGAAGATTAAATTTTAAATACCGGAATGGAATTAATTTACTAATCCAAAAATGAGGATTAGCTTAAACTTTTTTGTGAATCGGGCTGTAAAAGTTTGATATAGTTAAGATTTGGTTAGGTCACAATATAGTGTCACGGTGTAAACTAGGACATAGTTATTACGTTTATATTTCAGTGATACATGCGTAAAGTGACCATATTTTGTCCTAGCCAATCCGAAACGGCGAGGGGGGAGGATATATTTTTTATATGGTTATTTATTGAGTTGAAAAAAGAAACATGTGTCACTGTTACGTTACATTAACAAATTATTGCTATCTTGACGTCATATTGACATTAAAAATGAATGCAGTTAAACTAAAACCAATTAAGACTTTCTAACTTCAAAATTAAACGGACTATCATTAAAATAATAATAAGAGTAGAAGACTCAATTAGTAACTACTCAGGTAAAAAAATATTTTATTATCTATCATTTGGCCATTCAATGTTTAACCTATTAACATTTTATTCGATAAAATCTCACTGAAAGAGAACATTCACAAAAACTGAGACAAATGCCCGTCCCGAAAAGTATTTTTGGGACACCGGGATATTTAGTTGAAAACCGGGACCTTTGGTCAGCATATACATGCGTGCACGTGTGTTTAAAGTTATTGTTCTGGTCATATGCATGGAGTACAATTTATAAAATAACAAGTTTTTCATTCCTTCAGGTTTAAATTTCTGTTTATTTGACATATTTGAAATTTCATTACAATCAGCCATAAATTTGTAAAATTTTCACAAACAAATTTCCTAAACAAACAAATAAACATTTGAAATGATTTGTACACGTGAAGTTATGTATGGATGGTGTAATATATTTAAAATACAACTCGGACTTGGCAAATTTACATTCCGGTTGTTAAGTACATGAAACAGACAAAAATACCCAGAAGCCAGAGTACAAAACTGATTCATTTTCTACAGCTACTCGCACGGTTTAGTCACTCAACGAAACACCAACAGAGAAAGGTTGTCTCACACTATAAGAAAGTTACGCGTATGTACTAGGTCGTTGTAACGGGTATTCAGAGAATCGATTATAATGGGTATTTCCAAGGCAACGCATTTAAAAAAAATGTGTATCGCATAACAGTTTAATTAACATTTTAAAATTGTAAAAAATATAGCACATTCCATTTGACATTTCAAACTTCAAAATTATGACCTCATACTCCGGAAGCGGAAGTGATGGCATACTTCTTTACAGCATCATTTTGTCAATGTAGTCTATAGTAAATTTTGTTATTTGAAAATAATTACTGTCACCTACAGCAACGAAAATATTTGATATTTGCTAAAGTTAATTATAACAAAAATCTCAACATGTTGTAAGGCTATTGAAATGAAAAAACATTCTCAAAATTTATTAAATACTGATTTGTCGCCACTACAGAAAACACTACTAAAATTTGTCAACCCAATTGTTAAACATCATTCCTCAAATTAATATTATCCCTAATTTACTATTTTATTACTTATTTATATTTTATATTAAATTATCAAGTAAGATAAAACTATTGTGACTGACATAAAAATTTGAAATAATTTTGACATATTTATAAATATTATGTTTATTATATTATTGTAGTACAACTGACGATGATTGCATTGCAATCGAAATGTACATTTTAAAAATAAAAAAAAAAATAATTTGTGAAGAAAGGTTTATTATTATATTTGATTTCAATTATATATCTTCACGTATACTCAAATAATTATAAGTTGATATTTGCTATTTTATTCTTTCGTGGCTGTGTACCTGAGTGTCTGGTCGCCAATCTGGGGACCCAGGTTCGCTCCTGGTCGACGCCAAAATTATTTCGAATTTTAAATACCCAGTGGTGCATTTTCCAGGCCACTCACGGCAGCAATGAGTGCCCGTGAGGTGACGCTTGGAAAACGCCCGCACAGTACAAATATGTCATCATTGCCGATATCAGTGTACAAAGCAAATTGGCACACCCAAAAATGGGTAATATGCCATGATGATATATTTATTCATCCATGGGGTCGCGTGGCCGTGTGCTTATAGTGTCTGGTTGCCAATCTGGTGACTCGAGTTCGATCCCGGCCAGTACAGACTTTTAATCGCGCAAAAGTGATCCCTGTGGTGCACTATCCACACCAGCTATGAGTGCCCGTGAGGTGACGCCTAGTAAGCGCCTACACGGAACTCGTCGAGAGCCACAATATTTCTTAGTAACATATTTTTGAATTCTAATTTACAAAAAAAAGTTACTAAGAAATATTGTTGCTCTCGACGAGTTCTATCACTGGTTAAATTTAATGTTTTTATTTTTGTTACAACCTGTATAATGTTTTACAAACTTTTATTGCACTTCATTTCTTTTTTGTTCGTTTTATAATCTAATTTTGACCTATGTCCTAGAGCTGAGCGCGAGCCGTGAATTTTGGGTCACGACATGACCCGCTTGAACGTGACTTAGGGTATTCCACTCAATTTTTTTTTTATTATTTTAAATAAAACTTCATTCAGTTTTGAAGCAATTCATAGTATTAAAAAATCTTAATTGTTCCTAGTTTAACAGTATTTTATTTTTGAGAAATCAGTGTAACGTCACATTTTCCCTATACTTGTCTTTCTCACACACACTGCTCTGAGGACGCTGCGAGAGAAAGATAACAATTGTATGACGTCAATTTTCCCTTTTAGCAAATGTGAAATATCTCGTAAAGTAATTATTTAAAAAATGTTTTCATTGTTTTAACTATTATTTATTGAGCCATACTTTATGTTAAATTGAAATTTTTTAATTTTTATATTTTATAGTGGAATACCTCAGTTCCGTGAGTGATCGGGCGTGATTGAAATTTAATCTGCCGTAAGTGATACGTTTTGTTTTATTTGTATTGAAATGTTTAAACGAGAGCCAACACACGTGTCCATTAATATTATTAATTTTTTATTTAAAAAAATATATTTTTAATTTCCATATTTTACTTTATTCATATTATTATAAGTATGTATATCGAAATTCAAAATATGTAATCAATAGTAATTATGTTTTTTCGCAAAAAATAGATTTTCTGAGGAATCCAAAACTGTATATTCAAATGGCTCTGATTTTACTAAATATATGTCTCAAATTACGTGTCACGAACGTGACTCACCGTGCGTGATAAGTCGTGAATGCCAAATAAATTCGTGAGCGTGAGTGAGCGTGACTAAAAACTAAAAAGTCGTGCTTGACTGGGCGTGATCACATTTTTAGTTTAGTGAGCATGCGTGATCGTAAACAAAAAGTTACTCACGCGCTCGCCTCTACTATGTTCACATATCTGATCGACTTAAAACTTTGCACACATACGTTCATACGTAGTTTGTTTATAAAATCTTTTTTTAATTAAATAACTTTTACTTTGTTTACTACGGCATTTGGTAAAATGATTTCCAGCAGAAAAAAATTGAAATGAAGCCGATATTTGAACATTTTGATTCTAGATGGCAATAGTGATTATGATAATCAATTTTCATTGTCTAAAATAATTATCTAAAAAGATATAAGATTTTTTTTCCTTTTTAGTACACTTTAATAAAATCATGTTTTGAAAAAGTTTTTTTATATATTAAATATAAAACCCAGAAAAGAATATGTAGGTATATTTTGCTAATTCCGTTTCATAATATCGACTTTTTGTTTGTTATTTGATTTGAAAACAACATCCTTTTTCACATTAGTGCGTCCTTTTTCTCGCACTAATTGAGAGATCTCCCAATCAGCGATACTTTGTCACACAGTTAACCTGTAACTCAGTGGTTCCTAAACTTTTTTGGTACATGACGCCCTTAAAGTATCATAATTTTTCCACGGCGCCCCAAGAGAGAAAATAATTAGAACGGAATTAGAAAAAACTTTGTACTTTTATGTGAATCGTTGGAAAATCATGTGTTTCGCACATAACGTATTGCTAATATTCACGTCTAGTACGGAAAACACAATCATTTTACAACTAAACATATAAATAGCTATTATAGCATTATTTAATTTCGTTATATATTGAAACAACTCCGCGTTGTCGGTGAATAGAAGAGCAGACGACCTCCCACACGAAAGAACTTTTCAAATATAAATAACCAGCATTACATCAACTAATAGAAATATACTATTTTCAAAATATTGTCAAAATGTTTTACTGCTTTCCTTAAAAATCAATGAAAATAGTTCAATTCTGCGAAACACCAATACGCAGTTTCAATTTTATGTGGTTTCCAGCAAATAAAATTACATAACTTACCAGTTAATATTTATAATAAAGTGCAAATTTTACGCTATTAAATTTTAATAACTGCTCGACATATGATATTAAAACATAATTAAATATTATCAAAATTTATAGGTCCATTATTATTTAATTTAATATCAAGAACTAAAAGCTTCTATTAATTAAATTTCGTATCAATTATGAAATATTACATTATGATACACATAATAATTAAACGGTCGATGAAAACTTTGTAGAACATTGAAGTAAAGAGAAATATTTCGAGATAATTCGAAAAGTTTTGAAATGTGAAAATTGTGTCCATTAGCTTCATAATAACAATACGGCATTGATCTTGTTCACCTGCAAAATTTAATAAAAAAAAATCTGTTGTGGTCAGCACAAGACCTCTCGCCATTTCCATATTAGGCTATATAAGTATTGTATTGCACTTTGCTATCGAAACGTCGTTTTATAACAAAATATTACAGAACTTTACCCAAATATTGTTTTTTGTTGTATTTAACATGTCTTCTGCACACAAATAATTCTAATTACATCTATTTTTCATTGTACGAGGAAGTTCCTGATTGACAGAGATTCTTGCAATTCATTAACCAAATTGGCGGTATTTCTGATGGATAATGGATATATGCATTTTACCTATAATTTCAAATATTTAATTAATAAAACAATAAGAAAGATTAAATAACTTCCCAGAGAAAGCTATCAGAATGTCACTAAAACTGTTGATTTTTGACACTGACATTAATATATGTCATTTACAAACTATGTTATAGACATTTGAATTTGTCAACTGGTTTCCTTAGTGTAGTTTCGCCTACTCGACTTATTATATCCCGATATTCAATATATTATAGCGTCTTTATCTCTAAATTTATAGAAGATGAAGATATATTAAAAAATTTAAATGTATTAGATGTAGAATTTTGTTCTTCAAAATTAGTAATATCTAAAATTTTCAAAAAATAATATTTACAAATTTTTTTTTAAAAAAACTACTACTTCCGGTTGTTCAATTACCAAAACCTTTTCAGCTCTTCCCAGGAATGTCAGATTGAGGAATTCATAGTTAAATAGGTCTTATGTCTTATAGATTTTGAGGAATCGTCCGTCCAACATCCAGCCATACACACACACACACACACACATACATACATCCACACACACACACACACACACACACACACACACACACACACACACACACAGACATCATTGTAAAAATGTTAAAATCGGACTCTAGTGACCTTAAAACGTGCTTCATTAAAATCTGGATATGACATTTTTAGCATGATTCCCATACCTCTACCTAAATCACGGCATATTACCCATTTCTGAGTGTGCACAATCTGCTTTATCGTAGATATCGGTAATGATGATTGACATATTTGTACCAATCAATTATTTGAGAACCCGAGAATCAGAACTTTTACAACAAATAAGGCTTCTTTCTATAAATAACTTACGACTAAATTCTGATTTTCACTTAATTATAGAATATAGAAAGCGCGCCCCTTAAAAGTAGAATTTTAAAAAATCTAAAATTGGCAATAGTAGATGTAATATAAAAAAAATGTATATGATCCCGGCATATTACCCATTTCTGAGTGTGCCACAATCTGCTTTATCGCAGATATCGGTAATGAAGATGACATATTTGTACCGTGCAGGCGCTTACCAGGCGTCACCTCACGGGCACTCATTGCAGGCGTGGAGAGTGCACCACAGGGGTCACTTTTGTGCCATTTAAAATTCGAAATATTTGGCGTCGGCCAAATTTTTGTAATATAGTATGAAGTTTCGTATTATCTTATTATAATAATATATCTACTTATTTATTTTTTATTTATACTGAATTGGGTTCCCGTTGCCGCGTGCCTGAGTGTCTAGTCGCGAACCTGGGGGAACCGGGTTCGATCCCGACAGACGCCAAATATTTCGAATTTTAAATGGCACAAAAGTGACCCCTGTGGTGCACTCTCCACACCAGCTATGAGTGCCCGTGAGGTGACGCCTGGTAAGCGCCCACACGGTAAAATATATCGTCATCATTACCGATGTCTACATGTGTTGTAGATACTGGCACACTCAGAAATGGGTAATATGCCGTGATGATATGTCCAATTTATTTTTTTCTGTTTAGGAGGGCGATATGTACGTCACAAGTTTTGCGTAAAACTGTTTTAGATAAAATAACATGTTACATAAGATAATTTTTAGTATTCTTTGCATTATTAAGTAATCTTGGTACTTTGTCTTGAAATCCATTATTGTGATTATTTATAATTTCTTATAAATTCTTTGCTAAGTATGAATGACCCTCGAAGTAATGATTCCTTGAAATATATTCATCGCTAATATTAAAATAATAACCACTTTTACTTATTTTAAATGAAAAAAATAATAATTGTACTAACTTAACTTACCCTACATAACATACGAATACGAATATATATTACCTTGCCTTAAGTCACCTACCCAATTTATGTAAGCGAGAAAATTATCTTGTTAAAAATCGTACCAGTTTGTAAAACATTATGTTAATATTTAATAAGTAAGTAAAAGTTACAAAATAAAATACAGCAAAATATAATAATATACGTAGTGGCAGAATGATAAATACATAAATAATGAGGCTTCATTGAAACAACGCTTAGGTTGGTTGGAAATGACAAGTCATTTGCAAGTTCAAACTTGCATGAGTGCGGACTAAGACTGATTCGAGATGAGATAATTCACCCGTTGCAAAATCGTCCCACTTGCATATGAGTATGAACAGAGAACGTCTAAGGTTCTACAAATGCAATCATAAGAGAGATAACGCATTTCGAAACGTTACACTACGATTTTCTTATGAAATAAGTTTAAGTATACAGCCATAGCCAAAAGTATTAAGCACCCTCTATAGTGAAGCTAATTATTTTTCCTTTCCATTTTTTCGGAAATATTTTTCATTTTAATAGACACTTACAGAATTTACGTCATATGCGAGAGAAATAGCAGATCATGTTCCAAACAAACTTCCCCTCGTTGTCTTACGTCCCACTCCCTGATCCTATCTGTCATTATGTTTGCACCTGCCATTCAGTGTTAACCTAATTCTTTATTGTGATTTGTTCGTTGTGTTTAATAAAAATGAGTTTAAAACCAGAAGATATGCCTGGATCAACTTTTGAAGATCATTCGATTATTCAACTAAAACGATGGCCGGAGTGTACTGTCAATGGCTGATGACAGGTCTTTGTTTGGAAGTGGTAAACATAGCAACCTTTAGTTATATGCCGCTAGATGCGCTCTTGCAAATTACAATGGGGAAGTTTAGCATGGTAAAATTTCTACATAACTTACTATTTTCTCACAAATATAACACAAATGACTGCTGAAATTGAAATTAAAAATTAAAATTATTGCTCCATTTATTTATAATTAATATTTTCTGGGTAAACTCTAAGTACGTCACAAGTCAGTTATGCGCAAACTCAGACAGAACGGTGAAATCGAACCATTTGAACGTAGGTCGTAACAACACCTCAGTCTCAAGTGACTGGTAACCGCAACCGCGTGCGTCAGTGTATAAGTCGACATACGTTGTGCCAAGCCAAACCGACGTCATCACAGCTTAAAATCGGCTTTTCCGGAAAATCTGGGCATTTTTGAAAAAAATAAAACATGTTACGTCATTTTTCAAGTCATTTCCCATGGAATAAAAAAATAAAAAAAGTCGCTAAACTTCCCCATTGTGTGTCTAATGAGATCGAGAGACTAGGTGGGACAATACTCTATAGTATATTTGTATTAACCACAAAAATAAAAGTCGAATGAGATTACAAAATCAAGTCTACGGTTTTTTTTTTTTATAAATTACATACTCCACATCATTTGACAAAAAATTCGAGTTATAGAGACTAAAAAGTTACCGTGGCACGTGAGTGGTTTCGAATTATGAAGATTTTCGAGTTACAGAAATTCGAGTTAGAGAGGTCAAAATACATTGTAAGTATATAAAATGTGCCGGGAACACAAGTAAACTGCGACTAACAGAGAATTTCGAGTTTTGGAGGTTCGAGTTATACAGGGTCGACTGTAACTTTCAAATGAGAAATAATAATGAATTTTGTTTTGCATTTCTTTAGGCCTCTTTTGCATGGTCTTTTGTATGATGTTCAATTAGTATATTCATTGTTGAATTTCGAATTATTATATCAAAGACAAAAATTTTATATGAACGCCATTATGAAAATAATTTAACTTATGTTCATTTATTTCATATAATAGGTACCGAACCAAATACAAGAAGTCAAAATTTAGAAATAACAGTAAATTTTCAAATTAATATCAATTGTAATTGAAAGAAACATGGGAATAGTATATTACATCCGAGGTGGGAGATGTTTCATTACAGCCGAGGGCTTATGTATATTACCGAGAGGCGAAGCCTCGAGGTGAGATAATGCGCGAGGCTGTTATGAAACTCCCACCGAGGTTTTGTATACTATTTTATTCACAGTCATCCTCATTTTAAATCAATAATTTTCAAAATAAATCAATGAATTATAACCTTTAATTTTTATAATATTTTGACAGCTGTCTTAAAATTTGTTTAGCCTACTTAATTATAGGGATCTACGGCAATGTTGCTAGGCAACCCCTACATAAACATTTCCAACCCAAGAGATGGAAGTGAAATCTGTTATTTCCAACCCAAGAGATTGTCATTAAAGTTAGGAATGACGTATTTTCCAACCTAAAAAAGGTTAGGAATCTGTATATTACTATAATGATAATGTGAATAATAAATAAATTATAATATGGGGAACAAAGCACAAAATAATAACAAAACATAAACATAAAAAAATTGACAAATTAACAAGCGGTAAAATTGTAAGCGAGGACTATAGCGTTTGCACTCGCAATACCATTACAAAATCCATAAATAAAACCATATCTGCATAATCAGCAGCACTAAAACCATTCATTGATATAATTAAAGTGTAATAATGGCAATATAAGAAACATAAGGCATCAACTTTTTTTTTATAAAATGTTGACTTCTTTTACTGTGGTAATTAAAAGAAATGGGACCTATGTTTCTATTAGGAATAACGAATTCCGATAATTTTGGTACCCGAGTACCCGAAACAACTACCCGGATAGTACCCTTTACCCTTCAATTACCCGGTATCCTTCAATTACCCGGTACCCTTCAATTACCCGTTATCCTTTAAGTACATATACATAATTCTTTAATTTGTTAATTACCAGCTATCCTTATATTAGCAGTTTACTTTTTAATAAAATTCATTATTATTGTTTACATATTTTTATTAAATAAAAAGTAATACTACTGTATCCCTATAAAAAACTTAAATAATTTATATTAATTATGGTATGGTAATAAAAACTCTTCTTTTAGATACAAAGTGTATCGGGTAATTAACGGGCATCGGGTATATTTCGGGTAATCGGGTAAGAAATTTTATACCCGGGTACATTATTATCGGGTAGGTTCCGAATACCCGGGTACCCATCGCCATTCCTAGTTTATATGTCATTGTTCTCCTCCCCAACAAACTGTTAAAGTTACATTCATTAAAAATAAATTTGTCTCATGCAATTTTTTTTAATACAAAGAACAACATTTTTCCAATTTTCTTTATGACACAGTTTGTAATGGATTCTCATTTCTGAGGCACAGTTGTATTTTTCGGTTGATGAACTTTTTATTTATTTATGATCCCAAATAAGAACAAATCAATACTTATTCGATATTTAGAATGTTTTCGTCATTAGTACATACGCATGTCTTGTAATTAGTCTGTAAATAAATAAATCAATTAATAATTAAGACCAATATTTCCCAGTCTAAAATCAATTCGGAAATGAATAAATGAATAAAGTAAATTAATTACACTCAATGGAACATATGTACGGTATGGAATACATTCAGAATCTTTTATTCATGTGAATGCTTGTATTTTTCATTCATACTTTAAACGTCATTGAGTAGAATTGCGTAAACAAGGAAATATGTTTTTAAATAGATTCCGAAATCGATTTTGTTGACTTAGATAAATAAATATCTTGCATAGTAATAATGTTTTTAAAAGCATCTGACATTGTTTAATTTATTCATCAACTTGTACATATGAATAAATTTATCATCATAACTTTTTAATTTAGCAAAAATGTACTTAAACGCGTTATGTGAACCCTTGTAGTTCCGATAATCCAAGTTTGAATTCATTCAAAGACAAATTAAAAAAATATTTGCAATTTTTATGTAAAACAAAAATGATTTTATGGTATATACATGCTCCTTAATAGATTTGTGTGGCAGTGTGGCCATAAGGTGACGTCTCCTAAACGCTTTTTATGGTAAAATTACGATAATTACCAATGTCTGCGAGAGATAGCATATATTGTTACAACCACTAATAAGTAGGTACCTAATAATTCGTGATGATATTATTATCATTAGTATTATCGTAATTTCCGTAAAGTAGAGTAGCACAGTCAGCAATGAATAAAATACCGACATAAACATAAATATAAATATGTTTTAAATATATTTTGTGATTAAATATTTTGTTATAAAATATAAATTATACAGACTGCGCAACGATACCAGAATATAGGAATTTAACATTGGATTTTAAAAATGTGTGGAAGTTGGCACTCTTCTCTTATTCATTTTAGAGCAAAAGTACAAGAATGAAAAGTTGTTTAAAATTAATTTTTACTCTTAAAAAGTTTTTATCTAATACAATAGAATATCTGGAGTATTAGATAATTAGAAAATAAAATAAAACATTTTCGTTAAAAATCAGGTAACCATAGAAATAAATGACAAATAAAACAAAATCTCATTCTGACAGTTTAGTGTTAAAGAACTTAATTAGTTAATTATTGTAATCATTAAATATTCGAGTAATGTGATCTTAATTGAATTTTTTTGTTTGTTTTTTATATCCATTTCGGTTAAGCGTTGCACGCTTATTTACATAAATAACACCCTATACAGGGTGTTAAAAGTGTCATAAATTATGAGGACATATATTACTAACCAAATTGAGTAAAAAAAGTTTAATCAACATGGGTCCGATCTTCAACTGTTTTTGAGAAAGAGGCCAAAAAACAATAACATTTTATATGAAACATTTTTTTCACTTTCTAATAGTTAGGAAGTTATTTGAAAACTACCTAAGTATTGGCCAAGGGCGTCACAACTTTTGTCTCTGTACAATTATTTGATTTTTTTTGAAAACACATCTAAGATGTCTTCTGAAAGGTAAACAAAATGTCTCATTTAATCAAAGTCGTAACTCTTACAGTTTTCGAGATAACAGAGGTAAACACCGAAAAAACTCATTTTTCATTGCCTTATATCTCGGAAACTATTGAAGATCGGACCCATGTTGATTAAGCTTTTTTAATTCATTTTAGTCAGTACTATATGCCCTCATAATTTGTGACACTTATTTTTTAATACCTGTATACTTGTAAAACAAGTTCTATAACATATGTAGATTATTGCAAGTAGGTACATATACGATAAAAAAAAAAAATGTTGTAGTTATTATTAGTCGAAAGTAGGAACTACAAAATATTGAAACAAAATTGATTATTTTTAATTTTACCAAATATTTTAAAAAACGAGTATCTGTATAACATAACGTATAATGTAAACCTAATTTATATAATGTTGTTTTACATAATAGAAATCGTTATGACGCATAACTATTCCAATATTTATATGTAGTTTTAAAAAGAAATCCGCTTCGTGCATTCCAAAATAACTGTTTTTCTCAAGAATCAATTACTATCGGAAACATTTTGACAAATTCTGGGCATATTCGTCATTTTTGTGTAAGGTATCAGAAATAACATTTACGTATTTTCTATTCAGAGGTTTATTTTTAATTCATCGTGCTCGTAAAGCGTATTAGGGAACTAAATAAAAATAGTTTTTCTGTGAAACATTCACGTTATCTATCACAGGTTAGGATAACCTTTATCTGTCAATGACGTCAGCGTCTTCGCAGGGACGGACAAGACACACAAGGAAATGTCACATTGATATAAAAATTTCAAATATGGACAAACAATATGGATACATTTGGAATAGATATTTCTGTATATAGTTCGACTGTAAAATGAAAGCTGAAGTTTAAATTAGTTTCTAATTTTGGTTCGAATAGAATTATAAGAATCTCTCTCTCATATAAATAAATATTTTGGGGTTTGATAATAACAATAAATTATATTTCCTTCAAATTCATACATATCAATACAGAAAGTTTTAAAAGAAAACCACAACTAAATCGATATACTTATGATTAGGCGTAGAATAAATTGATGATTTTGCAATATTAGCATCTCTATCCAGACCCACTTTTAGTAATAATCCAAAAAACATTACATATACATATCTTATTTGGGTAAATAGTTTCATATCTTCAAACCGTAGGTCGATATAGTTTTTCATTCAAAAGTTACGACGGTTACGCTAGAATTATTAAGAATAAGAAAATCAGGCAGGCCGTAGAAAACAAACTTTGTATTTTTATTTTAAACAGTTATTTATCTGTCATGTGAAAGTAAGTTTGTAAAAATTAGAGTTTAGTTAAAGTATCGTTGTGAGCGAAAATATGGGATTACCCAGAGAGTATCATGATATACGAGGTGTGGTAATTAAATAACAAGACTGACAATGTATAAAATTACACAAAACAAATATTGCCACTTTCAATGTACTCTCCTCCCTGAACCCTACACCGCTCGATGCGAATATTCCATTGTTGGAAGCACTGCCTGCAGGCCTTTTTTGTTAGGTTGTTCATAAGCTCTGCCGCTGTTCTATAACTACATCTCTGCCCCGAATTTGGTGCCTTTTAACGCAGAATTACAATTTGGGAATAAAAGCAAGTCACATGGCACTAGGTCAAGTGAGTATGGTTGATGTACCAACACGGTGATTTCGTCAAAAATGCCTTGCCGGACAGGGCGTTTTCTTCTGGCGCGTTGTCTTTATGGAGAATCCATGAGCGGTTTTCTCACATTTCAGCCCTTTTTCTTCTCACCCATGCATTAAGGGTTATTAAAACCTTCTTGTAATATGCTTGGTTAACGAAATGCCCCTCAGGCACCCAATCCATGTGAACAATCACTCGCATTTCGAAAAAAAAAACAATGTCAGCGCACGGCCGAGGCGCTAATCGTCTCCGATCTCTTTTATTCCCTCTTTAAATCTTCTAAACTGCTCGAAAACTTGAGTACTAGATAGATCCTCATCACCATAAACATTCTTCAACAATTCGTACATTTCTGTAGCGGATTTTTTGTTTCACACAGAATTTTATATTGACACTAACATAATTCCGGCGGAGTACGAGAAAGTAGTTAACTTCAATCAAAGGCTACTGCCGAACGGTTTGCCTAATTATCTTGAAATTTTAACATTGGATGGAGGGAAGATGACAAATTAATATGACATAGCCTGCAATGTTGTCAAATTTACAGGGAAGCCGGAAAAAAATAAATCTCGTTATTTAATTGCCATGCACACCTCGTATATCTTGGGATTACATAGCGCTTTAATGGAGCACGCTTTTACATTATTATAGTGTGCTCCACAAAAGCGCTTTTATTATAAAAGTGCGCTCATATAATATGGGCCATAATATTTGTTAAAAATGGGTTCAACTTTCTTTTCTATATCTTATTATGTTGGAAGAGCCTCCGCAACCGGTGTCGGTTCCCAAAACAGTATCAACGGAAGCCGGCACGCCGGCAGCGGTGATACAATCTAAATGGCAACCGGCAGTCAACTGCACGGTAAAAAATTACATTGATATTCCGGACAAAATTTAGTTATAGTAAAAATTTTTAGGCAGAGTAG
This sequence comes from Ophonus ardosiacus, assembly GCA_943142095.1. Taxonomy (NCBI): domain Eukaryota; kingdom Metazoa; phylum Arthropoda; class Insecta; order Coleoptera; family Carabidae; genus Ophonus; species Ophonus ardosiacus. The sequence goes on along the minus strand of OW964833.1, from coordinate 40,108,068 downwards.
TCACGTCATCATTTCATTAGAAAATGAAAAAACACTGTAGTATTGTATATGTTTAGGAAAACGAAGAAAATAAATACTATTTTTTGCATACTATAAGTAAAGTACATTTTAATTAAATTTACAATTATTTTAAAGTCGAACATAATGTTTTCAATGGATTTTAATTTATTTAAAATAATTGTAGTTCATTTTTTCACCATATGTTGGTACTATTGGATTTCAATATTTAAACGTTTACATGGCATGTTTCTCCCGGAATTGTCAAGCGTCTGCTGTCATTAGTTCGTTACTTTTCTGTTTTTAGTTTGTGTTAATTTCAATAATTGTAAATTGTATTATTGGAGTATTTTCAATCAAATATAATATATTTTTTAAATGATATTTTAATTATATTTTCAATAAATCGAATTTATAGTGCTACTCTTTACTTTTCTATAACACTACAGAATTGTAAATCTAAATAAAATCAAATCAATTGTTTTAAAAATATATTCAATGTCATTCAACATTAATTTTCTTATTTTTATCAAGTGCTTCATTCACTCCGCGTATTCCTTCTGAAACCCGACTAGGTGTGCCCTACACCGAATTTTCAATACTATAAATTGGAAATATATTACATTTTACAATAATATTCAATTATTATTCGACTATTAAATAAATTAACTTGATCACATAAATTAGCATCGTAGGTAAATACAATTATTTTCTAAAATTAAATTAGTGTACCATGTAAACCTACTAATTTCGTGACGTCATTATCTAGTTACAAACTTTGATGACGTGACTACTCTGCCTAAAAATTTTTACTATAGCTGTATTTTTTTTTGTTATTTCAACAATATGTTTTTGCTATGTATACGAAGAACTTTGTATTTTAAGTTTCCAAAACTAAACCATTTATGTTGTGTATAAAAAGTATTATTTGCTGAAAAATATTAGTCATGGTAGCAATTATTATTATTAGTACTAAGCAGTCATTTTATTACTTCGTTCACATTACAAAATCATTTTGCAACAATTAAAAATATTTAATCTGTCACTGGAACAAATTTTATTATTTTTTTTCTGTGACATTATATTTTGTAAAGATTACAAATTCTTCTTCCCGCCATATACTTTGTACAGGTAACTAAAACTTTTGGGTAGACAGGATATTATTCCCTGGTATACAGCATAATTCATTGTTCTTGTTATACTATTCTACGTCGTGTCGCATTTGCTTGCGCTGTTAAGTTTAGCCTGTCGAAAATTGTGTTTTAAAAGTGCTTATTTCTTGTGCCCGTCAATAAAAATGGGTGATTTTGTAAAAGATATTTTAAAACAATGGCAATTAGAGTGTCTTATTGAGAAATTTGAAGGTATGTATCGATTACTGATAAATCTATATAATTCAAATGACTATTGTTTCATATGATATTTTTTTATATAATATTTGTTACATGTATATAGAATATAATAATAAATAAATAAAATCATTATAATACGCATGTATTTAATTTTTACCTTACTACTTCATTAATGCATTTGTATATCAATCAAAATTAATTAGTTTCCAAAACAAATCCATAGTTATTATTGATAACTTATTTTATTTGTTCGCATAACAAATTTATATTCCTTAATGGTAACTTAATTTATTTGTTCGTATAACAAATTTATACTTCTTAATGGTAACTTATTTTATTTGTTCGTATAACAAATATCTTTTGTTATATATAACAAAAGTGTATTTGTTGCCACAACAATTTTTTACTTTCAAATTTACCTAGGTAACTGTAACAAATATATTTGCTGGTCCTATATTGACAAAAAAAATTTGCTGCTGGGACTCATTTTTGGTAATCACAACAAAGTTTTTATTTACCGTGTGACAGTTCTCATACTTGGCTCGAGTTTTCCATGGGTGACTTTTGTGTATTTGCTTAGGTTATTGTTGTTATTTTAAGAGAAATATACAAGCTAAGTAATGCTAACGGTACTCGCCACAGGTCGCCAAAACGGCAACCAGAGATTCAGAGAAACTTACCACTAATCGTATTGCATTTTTTTAAATTTTATGACAATAATTCATTTTGTTACTTAATACTAATTAAACCATTTTTTTTTCAGATTGACCTTGAAATATATTTTTCCTAAACATCATTTGCTGCAATTAGGTGAGTCACTTATTAATTACATTATGATTTTATGTGCGAATAATCAGTATAAGTGTTATTAATTTTAATTTATTAATAAGTACATTAAACTGATGAAACTGCAGAAAGCTGTCCCCAACCTAGAAAACCTTTTGTATCCTATTCATTTTCACATCCAATCAACATGATAAATAATCAATAATTATAATAAACATGCAATAATAAATAAGCAATACTCAAATGGTTACCTAAGTACTTTGTTTTATGGATTATTAATATTTGAACATAAAATTTATCGTTTAATAATTCATATACCTACTTTAATATTTATTATATTGTTATTGATATTAAATTTAAGTGTTAAATATATCACCTATTGACTTTTGTTTATTAATATTTATGCTATTAACTAAATACGATAACAGTTATGATATATAATTGTTTATATTTGTATATTGCAAAATCAGAATATTGAGAGTGTACAATAAATTCAGTAAAAAGAGGTATACATAATTGACTACCCTTGGGTATATTTAAAAAAATAAAAAATAAACATATTTCGGTTTTATTTAATATTTCATTACTTATTGTAACAATGGAAGGTTATAATTTTGACGTAACACGCAAGAAAGAGAGAGTAGATATAAAGTTAAGTTGGAAGATCGATCGAACACAAACAACATCACCATTTTTCAGTTTTCTGTCACTTTTGCGTTAACATTTCAGTTCTACATAATTCAATGAGCAGTGTCCTCGAATAGCTGTGAAAACTTAGAGAATATCACTTTTGTCATATATTCTTTATAATTCTAGTAGAGTCACTGTTGCAATGACCTTACACTCACTCTTTTTTTCATATTTGGCATCATCTTGTTGCAGCCTGTTATCATGATAGCCATTTGTTTGTATTACAACAGCTGAGTCACATGTAGTTCAAGGCAAATATCACTAGATGGCAGCACGTAAATATGTCTCTGTATAACCCTCCATTTTCTTTTTACCTAGGGTCTATATTCTTTCTCATGAATTAAGGATATAATAATTGCTTTTGCAGTACGCGTAATGGTGATTTTTTTAATCGAACGTTCATTTATGGATAATTGTCTTCGATTAAAAAATTCAGTAGTAAGTAAGCAAGTTTTAGGGTTCCTAGAATATGATTTTACCTTGGATCTTAAAAGGGGTCAAGCCGAATTTTAACCGCGCCGCTCCCGCCTACAGTGGTTCCAATTAATTAAAAAAAATATTGTTTGCAATGATTCGACTAATATTAATTATTTGATCGTGTCTCAATACATTTGATTTTTCCCATTTAAATAACATTGGGTTTTGACACATTTTGAAACTTTATTAATTCCGAGATGTCAGTAATATTTTTCAAACAAATATATTAATAAAACATTGAAATAATCGTTATTTTATGGCTTCTAGAGGGTAGTAACAAAAATTTAAAAAAAAATAATATTTGGAAGAATTTCTTTTAAAAACTACTACTTCCGGTTGTTCAATTGTTACCAAAAGCTTTTCAGCTCTTCCCAGGAATGTCAGATTGAGGAATTCATAGTTAAACAGGTATTATATCTTATAGTTCTTAAGGAATCGTCCGTCCAACATCCAGCCATACACACACACACATACACACATATATACACACACACACACACACACACACACACACACACACACACACACACACACAGAGAGAGAGAGACAGCATTGTAAAAATGTTAAAATCGGATTCTAGTGACCTTGAAACATGCTTATTCATTAAAATCTGGATATGTGATTTTTAGCATGATTCCAATACCTCTCTTAGCGAGAGGTAAAAATGAATACCTATATGGAATTGATGGCTGGTAAGTGGTAATGTTTTAGCCACATCATAGTTTTTGTTTGCGTATCTCTGTTTTTTTTCAGTAACACTAATTAATTAACTAATGTATATTTAATTATTTATAATGAAAAAAGTTTCATTATAAATAATTAAATTTTGATAGGTAAGAATAGAATATTTTCTGTGACGGTCCTGATTGAGGAACATACGGCATATGGCGTCACAAATATCGAATATATTGTAACGAATATTGAATAGTCGTTTGTCTTATTCTCCGAATCCGCATTTCTCATCACTGTACTTTTCGATTCCTTCCATTTCAGCTTCTCAAATTTTGATGAGCTGCGATCACGCTAGGAACTTTCTTATTTCTCTGACTCATACGACGAACAACGTACCAAATTTCACATAATATGACAGTGGCTATTGAACTACAAATGACATTACATACCGCATTGTAAATTTGATGAGCTATTATACAATTTTTTATTATCTGATAATGCATTAAATTTTAATGACTGTTTTATACTTCACGATAAATCGTACAATTTATCGTACAATAAATCGCACAATTTATCTTGAAAATATAAGCGTTTTACACTTCACGAATTTCTAACAATTTATTGTTGACGAAAAGGGCTACCAACTGCATTTGATGATTAGCTAAATATTTAGGTTAACTTTTTGTTTCGAATTTTGTGTGGTTCTTTTTTGTTTGCGTTTCTTGTACAAAATGATATTTAATGAAGAAGGTGTTAAATTATTAATTATTTTACAACCATCAAGGCAAATGTTCGTATTAAATTTTAGATTCTCTTTCTACATGTCAAACTTCGAAGTCGGGAATAAACAACGTTTTAGCAATGAACGCAAATGAAAATGAATATAATATGTCAAATATTATACAGTTGGCACTGGAAAAGTAACCAAAAAATCTTAAGAATATCGGGATGAATAGAACACGTTCTAATTTACACAATTTATTGTATGATTTATTTTCAAAATAAATTTTATGACTGCTGTGTTGCACTTGCAGATAAATTGAAGGTCACAAAATCGTACCATTTATCGTGAAGTGTATGAAAATTTCTAGTAATAAACGAGATATTAATACATATTTTAATTTTTCTAATTAATTCTGACGTCATTTGTCTGAGGATATGTCCCTCAAACAATTAATATTTGAACACGAACAATTTTCATTATATTTTACTTTTTTAGTTTACCTGTTAAAATATTATAAATAAAACAAGTCAAAGTCTAGAATATCAACCCCTCAAGAATTTGGTGGTTATATATATATAAATATATATAGTTGCAAAACCATTAAAAACACTAAATTCCACAAAAATTAGGGCGCAGAAAGCAATATTTATACAAGTGAGTTTCGTCAAATTGAGTTCTGTGCAAAGAAAAAAAAACCTAAAATTAACTAAACAAATTCTTCAATTTTCAGCCTACTAATACATTTCATTAAATTATCTAAGTTGATTTAGTTCATTTTTCTAAATTTTTAATAACAAATTATAGTAAAATTAAATACAAAATTAGATTAAATGTCTACATTTAGTATTGAACTAAATATAAATAAAGAAATTAACTAAATATATATTTAAATTTTGTATTTGCTTACCTAATTCATTAGATAAATTACCGAAAATTGTAGAACAAAAATAATGAAGCCAAAATACAGTAAAATTAAATAAAATAAGTAATTAAGATAACCATTTGCATATTTTAAATTAACGATTTTTTACAAAATATTGATTACCTATCTATTTCGGATTAGTTAAAATGCTAAATTAAGATTTGTAAATTATACTAAACTCTTAGACATATTGCCTAATAAAATTTATTTAATCGTATCCAGCAATTACAAGTAGTATAAACGAGTATAAAAGTAATATCAAAAGCGAAACTGTAAAATACAGCCATCCACTGATATTTCTTCTTTTTTCGATGATTTCTACTTTTCAGAATTTGTAGATACTGTTGAAAAACCAGTACCCAGGGCCGCGACGATGACGCTTCTGCATGGCCCATTTCAAAACACATTTAATCTTGATAGCTGTCAAATTCATCTTCAAATGGTTTTTCTAAAATTTTATCTTCACATATTTGTATTTATTTCTTGGATCAGGACACAAATTCAATGAATACCACAACACGCAAAATTTAAAAATTAAATTCCAGAACTTAGGACATTTAAATTTTTTGTAAGAATCTGCACAAAATACTAATACTTTACAGACAATTGAATGTTTTTTTAATAAAATAATATCTAATTATAATTAGACAAAATTTCAATTCTATTTTTTTCTGTGTGCGTTAGGCTCCCGTTACATTAAAGTATTTTTTGAAAATTTACAAGCGAAGAAGTAATCATTTTCACAAGTACAGCTTTTAAAATTAAAATAGATAAAATCTGACTTTATTTTTACAAAAAGAACATATAAATACCTGCTTCCGCGCCCTAATTTTGTGTTTCTTTATTATATTTTTTAAGAAACGAAATAATCATAGGTACTTAAAAACTATCGTTTAAAAAAAAAATAGAATAACTATTGTATTTTCATCGGAATTAACGTATATGTGCAATGTTTCAAGTAAATCGGATAAAATCAATTAAAATAATTACTTCATGAATATATGTAATGTATTGCCATTGGAAATACATAAAAATGTGTGCAAAGTTTTATGCTTTCAAGTATATTGAATTGAATATAATTAATTAATGTTTTTAGTTACTTTTTGCTCGAAAATATTGTATTGTCATCGGAACTGCTTATGTGTGCAAAGTTTGAAGTCGATCGGATTTGTGGAAGTAGGTCAGAATTGGATTGCAAGGTTTGACTATAACTAATTAACAAAATAACTAAATAATAAATAAGTGCAGTTAAATAAAAGCTTGCATACAGTACACACACCGGCAAAATAAAAAAAAACTATGTAAAAAAAGTTTAAAACCCTCTGTCTTTTATATTTGAGTTTTTAATTCTACATATACAACAAATAATGATATTGCTCGATCCTCGGTCATTAGTTTCATTGAATATGGGTGTTTAATTAATGTTCACTATAGAGCAAGAATTAACAATCATTTCGTCGACTGATTATTGGAATATACAAAGTCCACTTTTTGAAAAAAAAAAAAAACAGATATAGTCAAATTCGGTTTCCTGATATTTTTTTGTACCATTGCCAGTAGAAAGAACATCAAATTCAGTGCTTCTTGTACTCTAAACAGACTTATAGTTTTGTACCATGTGTCTTAAAATGAGGTACACAAGAATTGTTTTGAACCAAGAAGAGATGCACTCGATTTCGAGCTTTGGCCCGGCCCGGCCCGAAGCCCGCCTCGATTTCGAGTCGATCATCGAGCCGGGCCAAAGATATTTTTTATCGAGCCGAATCGGGCTAATCATTTTTAAAAATCGAGGCGAGTCGGACTTTTGATTTTGGCCCGGCCCGAAAATTCGAGCTTTACGGGCCGGCCCGAAAAATCTTGTAGTCCAATCAAATGCACAGTTTCCTTAATATTTTAATGAAAATGTATGAAGTTAAAAAGGATCAAAATGATTTAATAACAACACACTTCACATATTAATAAATAAAAATGTATTATTTTATTTCAAGAATTCAAGGTTATTCATTAAAGCATAATAATTATATTGTGATGTTGCTATTATTATTGTTATTACTCGTAGACTTAAATAAAAGTGATTTTTGTTCCCACCATAATGATTTCTTGTCCCATTTTTGAGCAGAAACAAAGTTAGATAAAATATCCTTATGTAAATTAAAATTAATTTTTTTTATATAAGATTTGTGAAAAAGTTGTTTAAATTCTTTGGTAAACAAAGTGTTAAATACTCGTAGGTCTGTAATTTTTATAACAAACTTACACTAGAAGGGTCTCTTTTTTAATTACTTATGTTATCTAATGTTGAAATTTATAAGAATGTAGAGGTTTTTTATAAGTTTGACACGAAAAAAGTTAAACATTTCGCCTTAACATAAAAATCAACATTAGGAATGCTGGATACACCCAATTTCGAGCTTTGGCCCGGCCCGGCCAGAAGCCCGGCCCGATTTCGAGTCAATTTTCGAGCCGGGCTAGCTAATTTTTTTGTCGAGTCGATCTTCGACATGGTACAAAAAGTCTCTTATTGGATGTTTTTGTGTAAATTTACTATGTTATTTTGAACCATGTCCAAGTAGGTCCTTTTATATTTCGAAAATATTTAAAAATTATAATATAACAAATTTCATACAAAGTTAAGGAAAATGAAACTATACAAACAAAAAAATTGCAACATGTGCAGTTTTTCTCGAAAGTAATATTTGTGGACATAGTACATTCCAATAGTCGACCGAGGATTTCTACATTTGTTGTTTCAAATCTAAGTTTTCGAAGCAAAAAATATTTAAAAAAAAATTAAATATTCTTTTTACTTAATAATTAATAAGTAATGATTTATAAATAATGGAAAATTTAGTTTTTTAATTAGTCTTTGCAGTGTAAATTTATTGCTACCAAATTCAGTCAAATAAATCATCAAAAAATGTCGCAAAAATATTATTTTTTGTGTTCCTCTAATTTTGCCGTTGTGTGTATTATTCCATTATTATTTATTCGTCAATATTCATCAATAAACGTATACTGTCTGGTTTTATCCAATATCTTGATAATAGTATAATAGCCCATTATAAAATTTGTGAAAAAAAAATAATGGATTCTGCTCTAATAACTTATATTTTATATTTAAATGCATTCATTTTAAATTTGTACTACTCACTACAAGAAAAATGAAAAAAATCACTGACCTACAATTTTCCATTAGTCGAAATGATGTTTTAATTTTGCAATTTAATGGGTAAAATAGTGAACAATAATATCAATTTAATTTGACATCATTTAGTAATTTCTTTTTGCTTTGAACACACCAGGCCAGCTACCACGCTCCACTTAAATATTTCTGACAAAGATATCCATAATTTCGATCAGTTTTTGTGAAACGCCCTATTATAAAGTCATATAAGTATTAGAGTAAAAATATTTCACACAGGCAATAAGTTACGATAGTTGCCCCAGAAAATACCAGCAAAAAAATGAACCATATAGAAGTAGATATGTCTGTAACAGTTGCATTCGTTTCATGGAAATAATACAAAATCTATATTAAATATTGTAAATTTAGTATATGATAGCGATAGCTATTATGATGTAATAGCTACAAATGTAAATATTACTTGAATTCATTTTAGATAATTCACTGATCCGCAATAAATAGTCATGGTCATGTGATGTACAGGATGTTAAAAAATAAGTGTCTCAAATTATGAGGGCATATAGTACTGACCAAAATGAGTAAAAAAAGTTTAATCAACATGGGTCCGATCTTCAACTGTTTTCGAGAAAGAGGCCATTTTGTATTAGATTCGAAGAAAAACAGAGTAAGATAGTAGTCGAACAAAATTTTGTCTATGCCAGTAAATAGACTATAAAAAAACAATAACATATTATATGAAACATTTTTTTCATTTTCCAATAGTTAAGAAGTTATTTGAAAACTAAATATTGGCCAAGGGCGCCACAACTTTTGTCTTTTTATGTGAAAAACAAAAACACATCTAAGATGACCTCTGAAAGGTAAACAAAATGTCTCATTTAATTAAAGTCGTAACTCTTACAGTTTTCGAGATAGCAGAGGTATACACCGAAAAAACTCATTTTTCATTGCCTTTTATCTCGGGAACTATTGAAGATCGGACCCATATTGATTAAACTTTTTTTACTCATTTTGGTCAGTACTATATGCCTTCATAATTTGGGACACTTATTTTTTAACACCCTGTATATTAAACCTAGTGTTCGTTACATTTTTTTCAATATTAAAACTACATTTTAGTTCGAAAAATGTAATGTAAAACAGAATTTAACGCATCTAAGTTTGATAATAAAAACTTTTTATAACTTTTTTTCTACTTGATGTTCAAATAGATAACTCAAATGTGATTAGTCCCAATTAAATTTTGAGAATTAATCAATATATGAACAATCAAAATAAACTTAAAATCCGCTAATCCACAAATAATTGTTTGGCATAATTATTTTTTTATATTGTTAATTTAATTTTTGTTTCAATTTAGCAAAGATAAAAAACTGTCAAGCCAAATAACCTGTCAAAAATAAGTATCTGACAGTTTGACAACCCTCATATCTTGAAATAACGCATATTAAATTTGTTTTTATTAAATTTACTCGGGCACCAAAAAATTTTGAAATAAATAAATAAATATATCATCACGGCATATTACCCTTTTCTGAGTGTGCCACTATCTGCTTTATCGTAGACATCGGTAATGATAATGGCATATTTGTACCGTGCGGGCGCTTACCAGGCATCACCTCACGGGCACTCATTGCTGGCGTGGAGAGTGCACCACAGGGGTCACTTTTGTGCCATTTAAAATTCGAAATATTTGGCGTCGGTCAGGATCGAACCCGGTTCCCCAGGTTCGCGACCGGACACTCTGGCACGCGGCCACGGGACCCCAAAAACTCCGAATTTTATTCTTTAAATCTTTATTTTTATAGCACTAATGTTTTACGGGATAGATAATAGTTGAGAAAGACTGTTTTCCCATGTTAAACGCATGTCACGGTTTTTCGTGTTCATCCTGATACAGTAATTAATAGCGTATAAGCGTGTTGTTTTATTCATGCGTAAACTTGTTCGGATATTTCATCGTAAATCTAGTATGACGTCATTGATAGATTACCGATAGGGATGATTACTGCTGAATAAAGACACAGTGTGATGAAAATTAATAATTAAAATTATTTATTCTTTCAAAATAATTTCTGCTAACAGCTCATCAGAATCTTTTTGAGAATCGTTTTCTGATTCAGAGAGTTCAATGAAGATAATAAATATTTATGTATGAAGGCACTGAAATCCTGTTTTTTTATCACGAATATGGAATTTATTTGCCAATGCCCTCAGAGCCAAGGAAAATAAACCATGTGAGTGATAAAAAGGAACTACAGTGTCGAGGTACATATTAAATTTTATTTGAAATCGAAAAATTGTGAAAATAAAAGGAATATTTATTTTAATAAAGTTTCGCGCCATGAAAATGTGACGTCACCTAGCGATGAGTACTATAGTTCAACCGAGTTTGATGATGTAGCAGATTTATCATTACTTTTCGTTTCCATTGTTGTCAATATGATTGTTATTGTATCAATATTTTGATTATTGTAATCAATTATTCTCAATTATTTTCTCTGTATTTATTACAATGTTATTATTTTTAAATGATTATAATATGGAAATATAAACTGATTTTTAAAAGTTCAACAATTTTTATGTAAAATAAAAATAATTACCCCAACGGGGAATCGAACCCAACCAAAAATTTCAGACGCTACTGTTATGACCACTGCGCCACGGAGACATCTACAAATCCTTTCATATTGCATAATAAAAAAGGGAAACTATTATTTATTTGACAATTTCTATAAATTATTGCAATATTTGCAATGTTATTAAAGTAATTAATATTAAATAATGTACAAGATGTAATGTACTATTATCATGTTCAATAGCATGGCTTGATTTTTGCCGAATACTTTGTATTTACAATAAACTGCTTCCCATGTTAAACGCCTATGTTTACAAATAAAATAAACGCTTCAATACATTGCTGTCAAACATTCATACAGTAACTATGGCAATGATATACCCTATGTTTACTGATAAAATAAACTCTCGGTATGTCATAGGTAACCAAAACGAAACATGTTGTCAATTCAAGTTCCTTCTTGATTATCTGAGTGTTTGATCATTGTTAACAGGTAAACTTATAAATTTATTATAATGGTGTGTTCAAATATGTGTTAAAGACAGTAAAGACACTTGTAGACAAAAATGTTTGTCACATATTGAATAGTAGTTTCAGATCTGGCCCCGGAGAGCAGTACTGCCGCATCGCTAAGTGTCGTCACACGAGAAAATTTAAATATTATTAAAAATTTCGAAGATCGTAGTTTAAATATTATGTACTTCTGGAAAGTAAAATATGAACCTACATTAATAACTTTGCTTACATTTTCAAAAAAAAATTGTGGAAAGACCTCATTTCTAGAATTTATAATTCTCTGATTCGTCGATATCAATGGGAACCTTTTGAATAGTTATTATATACAATAAATATATTTAATGTTTCAATATATTGTTCTTTTGTTTTAAAATTATTAATTGTTTTTTTTTACACTACTTATACACTATGTATATTAATATTTTATTATAACAACGATTAAACTTCTTTCTTAACACCTTGTTATATTATTAATAAATTAAAGTGTGTCACATAAACTTTTCGCGCATAATGAATACCTATAATTTATTAGCAAAATATTTGAGTAATAAAGTCAAATAAAGAATCTTTATCGCTGACACGTTTTGATACAATTAATAAATTAAACACAGATAAGTTTCATTGATTTGTAATCATTTGAAAATCAGTAGTTAATGTGATATCAAATATTTAATATGTAGGCCAGATTTTATCAATATTTTATGTACTATTTTGATTTATTTACGATCAAAAGAAAATTTATTAACTAATAAATTGACGTAGTTAAGTATTATTAGATTTTAATAGTAACTATAGCTGAGTTATATATGTCATGCTTTTCAGGTTGAACAGAACATTGTAACGAAAATTAATTATTTTCTCCAACTTTTATAAAAGTAGAAAATTGTATTATGAACCTTTTATTATCGTTAAATTGTTTCACATTATTACATTGCTTCTGTACCTAAATTAAAGCAGTGTACAAAATTTTCATTGAAAATATATTATGGATACCTAATTTCAAAAATATATTATACATATTTGACATGTTTCAGTTTAGAAATGTTATTTAATGTAAGTTGAATTTGAACGTTGATTGTATAAACTAAAACCATTAATTTTTAATAAATAAATATATCAACACGGTTTATTTATTACCCATTTTTGGGCGTGCAAATCTGATTTTGTTCGCAGGTTTCAATAATTTAATTAAAGCATTTTGGAATTATGATTTATAATTTAACAGCTTTGACAGTTTTTAAGTCAACCTGAAATATATGTGGCAGTTTTTCCATCAGTAATTAGTTTGGCAACTGTGGCAATTTTTATAATTTGACAGCTTGACGGTTTTCAGATATTAGTTTGAAATCATTCCAAATGAAAATAAATTATACATAACAATAAACTGTGTTAATACATACATAGTTCATAAAATAATAGAATTTTTTTATTTTAAACTTTGAAAATCACTTGCGATTTACATCATTATTTAAATAAAATAATTTGTAAGGAATCTACCCTGATTATAGTTTAGTTTAATAGTACTGACGAGGGCAATTAATTAAAAAAAAAAAAAAACTGAAAACACTTGTTATTTGAACCGAGTTTTAATTTAATAAACTGAAATGTTACGTTACAAATTACAATTTTCACCGAAATAAATGAAACTTTTGCCTTGTGCTACACAAAAGAAATAAGAGAACTGTGTTTAACAAATTTAAAATAACACATTGTATACAGTGTGTCCCATTTAGAGGTGCCACCATTGGGATCTCTTGAACTATTAGAGATACGACGTCGGTTAAATGGAACTTTTTGTGCGCCTTTGGGAGGCCATCTCAGATGTGCTTTTGTTTTTCCAAAAATTCTCATGGGGCACTAGATAATGACGAAAAACTGAATATTGTTGATTTTTTCTTTTTCAAATAACTTCTAAACTACTAGTAATTGAGAAAAACGTTTCAAATACAAAAGATAGATATTTTTATTAACTAACCAGTGGCGTACGACATAAATTTTTATATCTGTAAATTTTCGAGATATAACACAAACTTATATTTTTTTAAATGGAACCCATATCTGATTTTAGTCTCAAAAAAATAATTATTTTTTTCTCTTTTCAATGATGTGAGGATTATTATGTTTTATATTTGTTTTGCTCCTAAAATTTAATTTTTCTCTTTATTTTCCTGAACTTTCTTATTATTTTCCAAAAAAACATTATTATTTTTATTAATTATATTGTATTTGATCGAATTAATTTGTGTTATGCCTTTATTACTTAATATTTACATTCTAGGCTCATAATTACAAATTACACTATAATGTGCCAAGGGCGACCAGATACAAAATATTATAAAAATTAGTTTGATACGAGTTTTGAGCAAAATTTTCTAACGAAATAAATTATTTAAATACAAGGAGTATTTTTAAATAGAAATCTACCAATATTTTCAAAATAATTATAAATTTAATACAAAATAAGGAAAAAATAATAATTTTGAAGGCAAAACAAATATAAAACATAATAACCCTTACATCGTTGAAAAGAGAAACAAATAATGATTTTTTTGTTACTAAAATCAGATATAGGTTCCATTTAAAAAAATATAAGTTTGTGTTATATCTCGAAAATTTACAGATGTAAAAATTTATTTCGTACGCCACTGGTTAGTTAATAAAAATATCTATCTTTTATATTTGAAAAGTTTTTCTCAATTACTAATAGTTTAGAAGTTATTTGAAATAGAAAAAATCAACAATATTCAGTTTTTCGTCATTATCTAGTGCCCTATGAGAATTTTTGGAAAAACAAAAGCACATCTGAGATGGCCTCCCAAAGACGCACAAAAAGTTCCATTTAACCGACATCGTATCTCTTATAGTTCTCGAGATTCCAATGGTGGCACCTCTAAATGGGACACACTGTATACAATATTTCGCAAATATTTTACTCAAAATTAATAATACCTTATCGATGTAACCTGGTAAATATTTAAACTAGTATAATCAATTATAAACTACATAACTATGTGTATAAATCAGTTATTGTCTTTAAAATAACACCTGCAAAAATATTTTCCAATCAATTTGTAGCATTAGGTAATTATACTTAATATATATCTATTTAATAATATCTTATCATAAATGTGTAATGAATTTTGAATTACATAATTGTGTGTTTGAAACAATCATTGTGTGTAAAATATCACCTGTTAAATTTATTTTCAATCAATATGTATCAATGTCAACATGTAATTGTTCTGAAATAGTAGTACATACATATAAATATAACATTATCTTTTTAATAATTAATTAATATAATGAAACCAGTAAGTACTTCAGTTTTTAAAAGTTTGAGGATCCCTGCTTAATGTAAAAAAAATCGCGTGCATGATTGAAAATTTAATAAAAGATAAAATAAAATTTGCAAATGAAAATTGCAAATCTTTTTCACTGGTTTGGTTATATTGTTAGGTTGTAATGAATAGAATACAAGAGATTCGAAAATCAATAAAAAGCAATTGTATTACCAGTGCTTTTATGCTGAACAATCTGGGCTATTAAACGAATAAATTTGATTTCCTGTGTTCAAATATGATCAAGTTTGCTGTGCATTGTTTACAAGAATACAATGTGCGACAATGCTAATTGGTTTCACATTAAAATGCTGTGAAATCAATTATTTGCGAACCCGAGAATCAGAATTTTTACAACAAATAAGGCTTCTTTCTATAAATAACTTACGACTAAATTCTGATTTTCACTTAATTATAGAATATAAAATGCGCACCCCTTAAAAGCAGAATTTAAAAAAAAAATCTAAATATTGACAATAATAGAAGTAGAGATTATTTTATAGAGTTTCTAAAAAGGTTCATTCATAGCTACTGTTTTAATTTATTGTGATAATGCGTAAATTATAACTTTAATGCACAATGCTATTACTTAAGATAATATCCATTCGCTGCGATGAATTTAATGCGTAAGCGTAACGCTAACGATGGTTCGGACATCTATTCGCAAATATTAGAACCTTACAAAAATAATACTTGTAATAATTATTACCAACATTTATTTATTATTAAATATATACATATATAAAAATTTAATTCATACGCACCGTAAAGTTAATACAAATCTTCCCCCAGGTGAAGTAGTTAACCGGAATGTATCATTTTTTTAAATTTTTGGTCCTACCAACGAAAGTAGCATATCAAATTGATTTATGGATAAACGTGTGTAGTTAAAAAACATGCTTTCGCCCTATAATCTCATTTCCTGTATTGTTTTCCCAATCTCTTTGTTGAGACCGAAGCTGATTTACTGGATGAGTTCTCCATCGGCGTTTTGATTTTTTCTTTTCTTGTGCTATTTTACTTTTTGCACAATTAATTATGAACATAGCACTTGCGGCAGCTATAATTTTTTTCTGGCGTAGAATAAATAAAAATCGTTCAGCATTTCATGTTGACAGTTGTCATCAAAGTCAAATATAAAAATAATAACCTTCTACGCATGCGCACACAAAGTTAATGCATAAGCATAGCGTTAAAAGTTTGGCGTTTGCAAACTTTTGTGTTTATGCATTACGCTTACGCTAATGCGTTAGCACTAATTTGTAGCTGTGAATGGTCTTATGCATTGCCATCTATCAAACTTTTTCTGCGATATGCGTTAGCGTTATGTATTAGTGTTACGCATTAAAACAGTGCTCTGTATGAAGCTTTTGCACAAACAAGTCACTAAGTCATATGAAGAATTTGGAAAGACGGATGGTTATGGTTCACATGTCAAAATAGATGATTCATATCCGTAACTAGCCTTTACCTATTTATAATGCAGCTCCAACTTCAGTTTGCAATTTTATTTTAGGGTGACCATATTTTGTCCTAGCCAATCCGTGTTGGCATGGGGAGGCTTGGAGGGGGGGGGGGGGGGGGGGAGAATATATTTTATTCTTGCTTTAAAAACGAAAAACGGTTCTTATAGAATTACAAATGTATACTTCTCAAACTTTGCTTGGTTTACCCATATAGTTTATTATCAATTAGTTTTTATAACACTGTTTGTAGATGAATTTTTAAAATATACTTAAATATATTTTACAATAATAATAATAGTAATAATAATAATATAGTGCTGGGTAGAGATGCACTCGATTTCGAGCTTTGGCCCGGCCCGGCCCGAAGCCCGCCTCGGATTCGAGTCGATCATCGAGCCGGGCCGAAGATATTTTTTATCGGGCCGGATCGGGCTAATCATTTTCAAAAATCGAGACGAGTCGGACTTTTGATTTTGGCCTGGCCCGAAAATTCGAGCTTTTCGGGCCGGCCCGAAAAATCTTATAGTTCAATCAAATGCACAGTTTCCTTAATATTTTAATGAAAATGGATGAAGTTAAAAAGGATCAAAATGATTTAATAACAACACACTTCACATATTAATAAAGAAAAATGTATTATTTTATTTCAAGAATTCAAGGTTATTCATTAAAGCATAATAATTATATTATGATGTTGCTATTATTATTGTTATTACTCGTATACTTAAATAAAAGTGATTTTTGTTCCTACCGTAATGATTTCTTGTCATATTTTTGAGCATAAACAAAGTTAGATAAAAAAAATCCTTATGTAAATTATAATTATATTTTTTTATATTTGTAAAAAAGTTGTTTAATTGTTTTTAACAAACTTACACTAAAAGGGTCTTTTTTAATTACTTATGTTTACTAATGTTGAAAGTTATAAGAATGTAGAGGTTTTTTATAAGTTTGAGACAAAAAAAGTTAAACATTTCGCCTTAACATAAAAATCAACATTAGGAATGTCGGATGCACTCAATTTCGAGCTTTGGCCCGACCCGGCCAGATTTCGAGTCAATTTTCGAGCCGGGCTAGCTAATTTTTTTGTCGAGTCGATCTTCGAGTCGGGCCGGTAATTTTTATTTTCAGGCCGAGTCGATCCAAACCTCAAAGCCCGGCCCAATTCAATAAATTTTATTATTTTGAAATAATTGCGTTCTTTAATCGTGCCTAATAAAATGTATATTATATATGTAGCTAAAATATATTTTGTCATTACTGAAATTGCATTTTAAGCAAATCAAAAAGGGGAAAATAGCAATTATTATATATTTATATACGCATGCATTTTATTGATATGAAATATTTGAACTTGTTTTCAACATTTTTTTATATAAAAATATATATTATATTGCTAAAATATATGTAAAATAGGGTATCACATTTAGTAATGGGTATACGATATAATTATTTATTTTTGGAACGTTCAATATGACATTAGTTTAACGTATATTTAAATAGTGATACATCATTCTAAATTTGCTTAATAATACAGATTAAGATAACTGTTACCCTGTATTTAAATCCTAACAGTTACTTTAAAACAATAAGCAATCATTACATTTACAGTTACCAAAGTAAAATAAATAAAAACACATTTTATTTAGCTTCACTAGAGAGTAAATATTTAATAACTTAATTACAACACTCAACCTCGCATTTATACAAGGGATTAGTGTTAGTGCACTCTGCAACAGGCTTTTCTCTTTTATCTTTTGTTTTAACCTGAAAATCATTTTGAATTAAAATGTTTTTAAAATGTTCGCAGGATTATATTAATAGATGATTCATTTTTCATTTTTATTTTTCCGGGAAAATTGAATTCCTATATTTTATAATAGCAGTAATTTAGATATGTTATATCTATAGAATGTGTAACCTAAACACGTAGATTAAAAGTAGACGTAGACGTGTAAATTATATAAGTATTATCAAATGTTTATTTTTAAGTTTATTTTCTTCATTTTCATTCGTATTTTTAATTTACTAAGCACTGGACGTTCATATTAATTGAGAGATTCCTACAAGAGTTAAACTAAATAAATAAATAAATGTATCATCACGGCATATTACCCAGTACTGGGTGTGTCAGTATCTACAACACATGTAGACATCGGTAATGATGACGATATATTTTGCCGTGTGGGCGCTTACCAGGCGTCACCTCATGGGCACTCATAGCTGGTGTGGAGAGTGCACTACAGGGATCACTTTTGTGCGAATAAAAGTCTGCACTGGTCGGGATCGAACACGGGTCACCAGATTGGTAACCAGGCACTATACGCACACGGCCACGCGACCCCATAAAAGAGTTAAACAAATTTATTTATTGAAGTTTCATGGTTATGGCGCCGTATCATTCGATTCCGGTCGCGGCATATTGTGAGAAACAAAGTTTGTTTATAATACTACAAGAAATAAAATAGTATACCCTGCTCTATTTATAAATATTATTGTAAGGTGTTTTAGGTTTTTTTTAACAAAATAATGAAAAAAAATATTTATTCCATTTTATTTTTTAAACATTATTTTCTTTATTTTTAAAACTTTCATCGGGTAGGTAAATGTAAACTACCTGTGAACATCAAAGATATTCAGATATTTTTTGATAGATTTATAAAGTAAAACATCTTGTTCTTATGTTTATTATATTATGTAGTGAGAAAAATTGCCACAGTCATACAATGAATAGTTTTTTTACCCCGAAAATATTTGCAAATATAACATCATTTAAATTTAAATATATATATATATATATATATATATATATATATATATATATATATATATGTATATCAAATTAATAATGAGAATATAGTTTTTATATAACAAGTCACTTTAGTCACGAGTATTTTAACACGAACGTAGCGTGTACATATATATGTATAAAAAACGAGTGTCATAAAGCGAGTCACATACTATGCTTTTTCTACAACTGCAAATTAAGACAGCAGAAATAATGATACTTATTTTTTAAGTTACTTATTTTTGGAGAATGATAGCTGTTAGCTGCAGCAGCTAACTTTAACCAGTGCTTAATGAATCAGAATTTAGTTGTATTAAGTTGTGATTAAGATGAAAACCAGTACGTTGTCACATTTTAACAACGGGAGTAAAAAAAAAACGAATTACAATTTCCAATTTTGTTCATTTCATAACCATAATTTTTACCCCATAAATAAATTTAGTAATAGTTTCATTTTTACTGTTTGATGTAAATTAAGGAGCCTCTGGCAAAAACAACCATGGTGCAAATTTTGTTAATTTGAATTATACAGGTGTTATACAAGTATAACAATTTTTGAGGACATATAGTATTGACCCAAAATGAGTAAAAAAGCTTAATCAACATGGGTCCGATCTTCGATTAAATGAGATTTTGTTTATTTTTCAAAGGTCATCTTAGATATGCTTTTGTTTTTCAAAAAATATTTAATTTTCAAATAACTTCGTGACTATTAGAAATTTAAAAAAAATTTCAACTAAAATTTTATTGTTTTTCTATAGTTTATTTAATGTCAGACAAAATTTTGCTTGGTCACTATCTTCGTCAATTTTTTTTTTCGATTTTTAATAAAAATTGCCTCTTTCTCGGAAACAGTTGAAGATCAGTCCTATATTGATTAAACTTTTTTTGGTCAGTACTATATGTCTTCAAAATTTGTTACACTTGTTTTTTAAAACTCTGTATACGACATCTATTTTTAAGGATGCACAAAGCCCGTAATACACGACCCAATATATCATATTGTTTCTCGAATGAAATCCAATGTGATTTTTATTTAATTAACCTTAAAAATTGTACAGCTATCAATTCAATATTCAAAAAAAAAATGTTGTTATAATCTATACTGAACAGATTCAGAGTGACGAGAAATATAAAATATCGATCTCGTCTCGATTTCGGATCCGTAGTATCGTTCTCGTTCTCGTCTCGCATAACGTACGAGACGAGACGAGATGCGAGAAATTTCTCGTTTCATGCATCTATAATGATGTAGCAAGACGAGAAATGTAAAATATCGATCTCGTCTCGTTTTCTGGTCCGCAATCTCGTTCTCGTTCTCATCTCGCATAATGCTACGAGACGAGACGAGATGCGAGAGTACTCTCGTCTCGTCGTGCATCACTATCCATTTTAGAGTAACTTTCTGTTATATGCAGGGTGTAAATTTTAAAACGGGTCATAGGGCTATAACATAGAAAAACAGTTTTTTAGACGCCAAAAGTTTCCATATTAATTTATTGAAAATATAATTGGTGCGTATTATAAAGAAAATTACGAATTTTTTGATACCAAACACCTTACATTTCTGTTTCATATAAAGCCAGAAATTAAATTTAAAAATTTTTACAATTAAGAAAAAATATCATTAGCCATGAAAGTGACAGTATATTTATATCAGAAACAATTATTATTTATTGTAATAGGTATTTACAAACTAAAGATGATCTACATGTAATAAGAAATAAGTTATAAGAAACAAGAAAAACTGCAAACTACAAGGGAACAAATGAAAATCATTTATGCTGGGTTTATGCATATAAATTATGAAATTAAATTAAGCTACTAAATTAAGAAACTAAACTAAAATAACGTCGTTTATGCAGTAAATTAAAATTCAGAATTTTATGTTTAACATTTCGTATAATCTAACTTTTATAGGTGCAATTGCAATACATTATATTTATATAAGATAAAAAAATAAAGGTAAACAATTTGTTGAATAAGTCCAATTAGTATTTCGTCGCTTTTTTCTGCAGGAACTTTGTTGTCATCGTCGTACATTTTCATAGGTTAGGTGCGAAAATTTGTCATAAGTGCGCGAGTGGTGCAGGCGCAGCATTAACAATTTGTAAGTTTTCTTCATGAGTCAAATTGTTCATGATTTCTTCTTAATAAAACGAAAATAATAATAATTTGACAAATAAAGTGTAAGAAACGTTTATTAATGAGCGTTTAAAGTCAACAATTGTATTGTTTTGTTTCTGTCAGTTTCACGGCTATTGATATTTTTTCTTAATTGTGCAAATTTTTAAATTTATTTTCTAGCTTTATATGAAACAGAAATATAATATATGTTTGGTATCAAAAAATTCGTAATTTTTTTCTTTATAATATGCACTAATTATTTTTTCAATAAATTAATATAGAAACTTTTGGCGTCCAAAAAACTGTTTTTCTGTGTTATAGCCCTATGACCCGTTTTAAAATTTACACCCTGCATAGTATAACGCCAATGTAAAAATTGTTTGTTTGACATCATAACTCTAAATTCATCACTGATAAGAAAATGAGCACAAAAATCTAGTATTATTTCATAATTATTTGCAAAAATAGAAAACTGCATCATTAACATTTTCATCTATTTCTAGTGACATATGCATTTTTCCCGCATAAAAAATATGTCATTATAATGGACTCCCAATGGAGCAACGTGTATAATACAAATATTTTGTCATTACTGAAATTGCATTTTAAGCAAATCAAAAAGGGGAAAATAGCAATTATCATATATACGCATGTATTTTATTGATATGAAATATTTGAACTTGTTTTCAATCAACATTTTTTTTTATATAAAAATTCTGGGAAATGTATACATTATTAAAACGCTAATTCATTATTTTAATTAAAACTTGAAATAATTAAAAGTTTTCTTTTTTTGTGAATTCGTTCGAGCGACAATAAAATTACTGTGTGTAACATTTCAAACTACGCAATAAATTTTCACTCATATAGACGGAATCCTAGAAAACCCATTTCCAATAATGCAAATTTAATTAACTTGATATTCGAAGTCTTTATGAGCTTAAAAATAACGAAGTCAGAGAACAATTCCTAGAATATATATTTAAATTTCAATATCTCACAGAGAATTATTATTTTCTGGGAAATATTTCTCTCTCATATAAAATTATTAATTTGAATGTCAGAGTTTTCAACGAAAATTATTAGTAGTGAACAAGTGAACAAAGCACATCATTGCAAAGGAAAATTCAATATATTTTCGGAACTTTTTATGAAAATAAATGAAAATATTACCTAGAAGTTCATAATGTTTTATAGAACAAAGTTAATAAAATTTCAAAAAAATTGAATGTATTGACTTTATAAATACTACATCTGCCATGAAATAGTATATTAAATATAATAAAACTTTTATATGAGCCATTTTTTTCTAGTACTCATTATAAAAAAAGTATTATTTGGTTTACTTTTGTTGTTTCGTTATTATCTGTATTCATTTTCTTGAAAATGTATTCCGCATTCAAAAATGCGATAGTAGAAGGCTTAGTAGTAGAAAAAAAAAAATGGAATAGAGTAGGTGTGTGACGTAGATGTTAAGGCGAGGTTAAGTTCATTAAATACTGTATTACTTTTTTCAACTTTGATAGTCCATATCATACAGTTACAAGGTCTGTTTTTAATATAAATGACCCATGTTACTATGGTGGGGGGATCCCATTATTAATTTAATATTATTTTTCCTGAAATCGTCATGTAATCTACTACTACTGCAACGTTGCCAAATTTATTTTCACAAACCACGTTCTACATAAAAATATGTATAAAAATTATCTAAACATATTTTCTGTATCTTTCATAATAAGCGAGATATGAGGTATTTTCAAAATAAGCTAAAAACAAGTTTTAGCCTGTAGCTCAAAAATAGAGATGCATTCGGACCGGGCCGGGCCGAGCTTTGAGGTTTAAATCGACTCGGCCCGATAATAAAAATTGCCGGCCCGACTCGAAGATCGACTCGACAAAAAAATTAACTAGCCCGGCTCGAAAATTGACTCGAAATCGGGCCGGGCCGGGCCAAAGCTCGAAATTGGGTGCATCCGGCATTCCTAATGTTGATTTTTATGTTAAGGCGAAATATTTAACTTTTTTCGTGTCAAACTTATAAAAAAACCTCTACATTCTTATAACTTTCAACATTAGTTAACATAAGTAGTTAAAAAAGAGACCCTTCTAGTGTAAGTTTGTTATAAAAATTACAGACCTACGAGTATTTAACACTTTGTTTACCAAAGACGTTCGAAAATTTAAACAACTTTTTCACAAATCTTATATAAAAAATATAATTTACATAAAGATTTTTTATCTAACTTCGTTTCTGCTCAAAAATAGGACAAGAAATCATTATGGTAGGAACAAAAATCACTTCTATTTAAGTATACGAGTAATAACAATAATAATAGCAACATCACTATATAATTATTATGCTTTAATGAATAACCTTGAATTCTGAAAATAAAATAATACATTTTTATTTATTAATATGTGAAGTGTGTTGTTATTAAATCATTTTGATCCTTTTTAACTTCATCCATTTTCATTCTATAGAATTCTATAAAATTAAGGAAACTGTGCATTTTATTGAACTAAAAGATTTTTCGGGCCGGCCCGAAAAGCTCGAAATCGAGTGCATCTCTACTCAAAAACAAAAGACGATCGAAAATTCCTGTGGTGCCTATTAAAGTTGTCTCAAAAATTTGGCCCATAAAAAACATCAATTTTCTGTAGGGTGTATAAGAAAATAAGAAAGTTTTTCAAATAAGGAACTAGAATTTGTATTGTTTGAAAGGTATACATGAATGTTGGCTGCTTACTTCACAGATACATCTAATAATTTTTTTCTTTCATTGAAATAGGTTCGTGTTTTTAATATAATAATAATTCTTTATTGTATTTCAATGTCTAGTACATAAATAAATAAAATAAATAAATATAAATATATCATCACGGCATATTACCCATTTCTGGGTGTGCCAGTATCTACAACACATGTAGACATCGGTAACGATGACGATATATTTTACAGTGTGGGCGCTTACCAGGCGTCACATCACGGGCACTCATAGCTGGTGTGGAGAGTGCACCACAGGGGTCACTTTTGTGCCATTTAAAATTGGCGTCCGTCGGGATCTAGCCCGGTTCCTCCAGGTTCGCGATCAGACACTCAGGCACGCGGCCACGGGACCCCATATCTAGTACATTTATTACAATAATTTTGATGATTTGATGAGGGTTATTCTTTACATGTATTTTTTATATCATTGCTTTATAATAGATGCAATGATGGAAATGAGATGATGAAAGGACACACAAATATCCATATCTTAACCGGGATTCGAACCCAGAACCGCTGACACGTGGAGCTAGAACGCTACCACCAATCCACTTCGGTCGGTCATATTTTTAATATAAAAATCTGTTGTGGCCAGCACAAGACCTCTCGCCATTTCGATATTAGGCTATATAAGTATTGTATTGCACTTTGCTATCGAACCGTCGTTTTGTAACAAAATATTACAGAACTTTACCCAAATATGGTTTTTTATTGTATTTAACATGTCTTCTGCACACATATAATTCTAATTATATCTATTTTTCATTGTATGAGGATGTTCCTATTTATTAACCAGATTGGCGGTATTTCTGATGGATATATGCATTTTAATTAATAAAACAATAAGAAAGATTAAATATACTTCCCAGAAAAAACTATCAGAATGTCAATAAAACTGTTGATTTTTGACACTGTCGTCTGTCAGTTACATATTATGTTATAAACATTTGAATTTGTCAACTGGTTTCCTTAGTGTATTTTCGCCTACTTGACTTATTATATCCCGATATTCTATATATTATATCGTCTTTATCTCTAAATTTATAGAAGATATAATAAAAAAAATTAAATGTATCAAATGTAGAATTCTGTTCTTCAAAGTTAGTAATATCAAAAAATTTCAAAAAATAATATTTAGAACATTTTTTTTTAAAAACTACTACTTCCGGTTGTTCAATTGTTACCAAAACCTTTTGAGCTCTTCCCAGGAATGTCAGATTGAGAAACTCGTAGTTAAACAGGTCTTATGTCATAGTTTTTGAGGAATCGTCCCTCCAACATCCAGCCATACACACATACATACACACATCCACACACACACACACACACACACACACACACACACACACAGAGACATCATTGTAAAAATGTTTAAAAAAAAAAAGTGACCTTGAAACGTGCTTATTCATTAAAATCTGGATATGTGATTTTTATCATGATTCCAGTACCTCTCTTAGCGAGAGGTAAAAATTGTATACAACTAGAGTAAAAATAGTTTTATTTCACTTATTTGTCAAATTTAGCATATACTTTTTTTTACTCATGTTGCATAACTAAATAATCTTGAACAAACATAACTAAATAAATATAAGAAAGAAGTGACAGCTCATCTATGACTACCACGAAGCTTCAATTTACCACGGTGCATTTTATGCCAGAAAATGCAAATCAATTACTCATTCTGAAGAATGCAGTAAAGTTATTTGGTATTCTTATTGCCAGCTGACAGCTGCATTCCTTGGTTGATTTGGCTTCCCTTGACAGCTACCTGCAGTTAACCTCTAACTTTATTACGTATTATTTGGTCTGGCTGAGTGGCTGGTGCAAGTGCAATCGCAAACCGCTCGAATTCTCCGAAGCCATAATCAATAACGCATACTATAAATTTTGGAGAGGAAATACAAGCACCTCAATACATATTTATTTATTAACAGCAATAACATTGGTGGAAGTTATGACTGCTTCTGAGAATAGCTACTTGAGTGTTGTATTTTTAGAGTTTCAAAACATTGTACATGTGCACTTGACATAAAAATAAGTTCATGTAACATGCTATAAACGTTTATTTATCGAAAATAGTGGTAATGAACTTTGATGAACACCAAAACGAACAGAAAATTGCTTCATAAAGACGCCATTGTTCATTATCTCAAAAATAAAAAGACATCATCCTTCTTTTACTTATATTTTCGAGTAGAGTAGTTATTTATGTAAAAATATAAATATGTGTACTGCAGACCAAAAATATTCGAAAACTACATGCAGTGAGCAAACTAACTAATAAATTATATTATTGTGACATGTAATAATTAAAGTAAAAAACACACAAAATGTTATTTTTTGATTTTTTTGCTTGAGCTGTTTTTATTAGATATACTAGTATAGTAAACTTTTTACGCTAATATCTCTTACATTTATTAAATAAATTGACATTTCATACACTTAAATAATTTTAAATGGCACAAAAGTGACTCCTGTGGTGCACTCTCCACGCTAGCAATGAGTACCCGTGAGATGACGCCTGGTAAGCGCCCGCACGGTACAAATATGTCATCATCATTACCGATATCTGTGATAAAGCAGATTGGCACACCCAGAAATGGGTAATATTCCGTGATGATAGATTTATATTTTTAAATAATTTGAAAAAAAAAAAAAGTTATGTGGCGAGCACATTACCTTCCGTCAATTTTATGTATTTTGTATAAATCTCATGTCAAAAGTCCCTTGGAAAAGATTCTATATATATATACAGTAAAATTGTAACACGAACATATACTATTATCTACAAATTCCATACCGAAAGTTTCTTGAAAAAGATTCTATATATCCAATAAAATTATTACACAAACATACACTAGTAAATTGCACTTGACACTTACATCTGTCAATTAGAGTTATTTGAATACATCAGCTGTTTCCATGATTATAATAAAGCTGATTTATGAAAGTTAATCGCTTTATAATTCTTTATCTCTATCTATTGAGTGCCCGTGAGGTGACGCCTGGTAAGCGCCCACACGGTAAATTATATCGTCATCATTACCGATGTCTATGTCTACATGTGTTGTAGATACTGGCACACCCAGAAATGGGTAATATGCCGTGATGATATATTATTATTATTATTATTATTATTATTATTATTATTATTATTATTATTGAATATGAAGGAAAATGTATAATCAAACCGTATAGACAATAAGATATTTTTCATATTGATAATCACATAAAATGTCAAAATATGTTATTTAACTGCGATTTTTCAAGAAAAACTGTTAAGAACTTCAAATAAAGGAATTTCTGGTTCACCAATTATAACCAAAATCTAATCAGCTCTTCATATGGATGTAAAGAAGGGGAATACGAAAGACATAATTTTTAAAATTATTGTAGTATTGGAGTATCGTCGGAGAAATTTTTGTCACACACGCACACATACACACACATAGAATAATCATAAAACTAGTAAAATCGAATTCTAAGGACCTTAAAACATGCTTATTCATTAAAAACAGCACCGAATTTTTTGACAAGACAATACCTTATTAAAGGCGACGTAAAAAAACATTTATTTTTAATGAAATATGTATATTTTCCCAAAAAAAAAAAAAACAATTGAAAAAATCAATTATAGATCATCATTTGTTTATTTTTAAAGTTATTTTCATTATTTTTACTCATTTTATAAACTTCAGAAAGAATATTAAACCACATATTTCTATAGACGAACTGTACAGGTGGAACAATTTTATGGGCCAATTTTTTGAGACAATTTTAATAGGCACCACAGGAATTTTCGATCGTCTTTTGTTTTTGAGCTACAGGCTATAAAACTTGATTTTCGCCTATTTTGAAAATTCCTTACATCTGTAGCGTATTATATAATAAGAAAGTTTTTCATATAAGGAACTGGAATTTGTTCCACCCTGTACATGTGAATACTTAGCCTGTATTATAAACGCAGTATTATATATAAATGTTTTCTATGTAAACATATAATAATGAAAATAAATATTATTATTATTATTATTATTATTATTATTATTATTATTATTATTATTATTATAATAAAAGCGCTAATAAGAAGCATACTTTTATATTCTTTTGAGATTAAATGTCACTTTTAATAAAAGTGCTCGAAGTTCATAATACGGGCCCTTATCTTTATGTAATATCAGGATGTTGGATAAAATTTTGAAAATCATTTACTAATTTTATTCTTGAGTAACCCAGTAACCTCTCATAAGTGCGTGAGCGATAAATTAATGCATGTGTTGTAGCTGCAACTCAGTGATTCGCATTCGCATTGGTGAATAGCCAATAGTATATACGAGTGGCCCTTGCAATGGCAATGGCCCACAGCCCTCAATAACAACAGAAAGAAGGGCGCGCCCAGCCCAAGCCGCAAGCGAGCTCATGTTGAACTGGAACTGGGGACCCAAACAAAATAACTTCATGCACATTTAACACATCTGGTTTGTGCCAGGATGCCACATAGACGGAGGGAGAGATATTTTTCTCTGGGCGCAACATACAGCAATAATTGGGTCCTCCACTAATTTTATTTTTTTTATGAAACTTCTTATAAACCGGAAGCGATTTGTAATTTTAGAAAGTCTTTATTGGAATAGAATTAAAAGTTTCTTTGTGAACATAATGGGGGATTACGGCTCAATCGAATTAAAGGAAAATAGTAAAAAAATACGAATGTATATGCTGAGTAACAAATATTAATAAAAAAAAATGAAATGGTATAATTGAGATATTTCGGAAATAAAGGGTTTTTTGTTATAACGCTTCGACACTAATATGAAAATATTTTCAAAATTCGGGAGACCATAACTTGCTTAGTAATAGGAAATTTTTCACCGGATTTTCATCAATAGTCTTAGTTTTCCTAATATTTTCAGATGAAATTATAAAAAAAAAAATGGTGTAATCCCCCATTGAGGGGTGTTTAAATGGCTTATTACGATCCCTCGAGTTCTGGTGACATACTATAATATAGAATTATTCTTGTAAATGAAATTGGTTTAAAAATAATCTTTTTTTACGTAAAATAAATACATAAATATATCATCACGGCATATTACCCATTTCTGAGTGTGCCACAATCTGCTTTATCGCAGATATCGGTAATGATGATGTCATATTTGTACCGTGCGGGCGCTTACCAGGCGTCACCTCACGGGCACTCATTGCTGGCGTGGAGAGTGCACCACAGGGGTCACTTTTGTGCCAATTAAAATTCGAAATATTTGGCGTCAGTCGGGATCGAACGTCTGTTAAAAAATTACACTTTTTTCATTAAAATGGAGTTATAAAGTGTTTTTTTTTACACAATAAAAGTGTGAAAAAAGTGCACTTTTTTAACGCTACGGAATGAAATAATGAAACGTTACGGCACTTTTTTCACACTTTTATTGCAGACGTAAAAAAAATTGTATGCAAATCTAAATAAACAGTGTCTTATTTGACTCATAGGATTTCCTATTCGTGAAATAAGACTATAGGTACTTTTTACACTTGTTGAATAAATAACTATTCTGAGCATTTTCAATTATTATTTATTTTCTAATATAGGTATAGGAAAATAAACACAGGTATTTAATATAAAGAGTATGCATAATTAATTTTTATTTTGAAATTAGAATTTTTAATATATTTTCTTCATAAAATTTTGTGTCTATGGAATTTTTCCTCTTTCCGAAGTGGATTATTCGCCTGGCCTACAGATTTTTTTTCAATTGTTGCTATTTCTTCCGGAGTTTTCTTTAAAAAATATATAAAAGTCTTGTCTTTGTCGTGCAAATTCCACCTCATTTATTTCTATTTCTTAAACACCATAGTCCATGTCAGGTCCATTTGTAGGTTAATTTTTTTTTCTTCGAGAAAAAAGGAAGAAGTTTTCGTCTTGAACATAACCTTTTTACTTCCTTCTACGAAGTAAAGAAAGTATTGTAATCGCGAAAAACTTCGGGTTTCCAGATTTCAACGGAAATATGCATTTTGACCATCCCTGAATCCATTTTGACTAATTTTGTCGTGACGTCTGTACGTATGTATACGTAAGTATCTCGCATAACTGAAAAACGGTAAGTCGTAGAAAGTTGAAATTTTGTATTTAGGACTGTTATAATATCTAGTTGTACACCTCCTTTCATCATCCTCATTATAATAATTTCCGGAACTGGTACTGTACTTGAAGCCTATAATCGATTTTAATGAAAAACTATATTAAAATATAATCCAAAACTTTTCAAATTTGGCAAATAAGACTTTTATATCAATGGGAATAAAATGAGCTAACCGGAAATGATACATTACCTGAAGCTGTTAACAGTTCTTCTTGAAAAAAAAAGGTTTTATTTTGATTTTAGAAATTAATACTTCAAATAAAAGTTTTAGAGAATTAAATTCTGGCTTCTAGCACATCAAGTATTGTTAAATTAACCCTTTGCACAAGCGAGATATGTATATTTAAATATTATATACTTTTCGGTTTTTGTAATTAAGTTTGCTATGGATTAGGACAAAAAATAAAAAAAAAAATTAATGCCAATGTCAAATTATGTCGAATCCGTGAAATTTTATGATTGGATCTGTTATAATATATATTTTAGTTAATAGCAAAATATGTATAGTTTAATAGGCGTACAAGGAAGTCATGTGTTGTCCACATCAGATTTTTTTTCTCAATGTTTTAATAAATTTTATTGTACGTTTTCCAGGGCTTCTTTGGTATATGTTTTGATGGACAATTTTGTAATAATCTTCTTTGTAATTAAAAGATATTTCTGCAGCTCTGCGTCTGATCATAGTTGTCTTTCTTTGCAAAATTTATTCGTTTTCCACCAATAAATTATGAAACTACAGAATTATAATCTTCCACTGCGTTATTGTTTATATTTATAATAAGACTATAAGCATTGTGCACATATTGATGTTATCTAATAGTCCACAATCTTTCATTTCTAAGACACATTGAACCCATTGGCCCTTGAAGCATTAATGTCTAAAATTAATTTCGTATACAAAAGACATTTTTAATTAATTTTGAAACAGAAAAATGGCACAATTTTAAACTTAATTTCTTCAATTCAAATAAGTAAAAATCTCAGACAGAAAGTGAAATAAAAAAGTAATAGAATGTCCTATTTTCAAAACCATAGTACGAGCCATAATAGAAGAGTAAAACTAGAAAACGTAATTAAAATTGGTTATTATGAAAAAATATAACTTTATTATAGGAATGAAAACTGTAGTATATTTAAATTTAACTCTGACTAAGTGCATTTTTCTTTTACCTACATTCACAGCTGTTACTTAACAGAGTCGTCTTTTAGGCGACAGAAGAAAAATAAAGAAACTGTAAGCTAAAATATTAATATTTCGTTCCACATTCATTGTGATGTTAAATTTATTAGCTAGAACATTATAAATTGATGTCGTCAGATCCTTAAGTTATATAGCATGTTTATACAGTTTTTTAAGATGTTAACAAACGTCAAGTGATTTATTTATATGTATTTCTTAATGTATGTAATGTATTCATGCATACATCTAATATGTACATATATGTAACTTATAATATATTGAGCTATTAGTTTTGTAAATTCGCTATTATAGATTTTTATTTACATAATTACATCCTTTAAGCTCTTTATTATAATTTTATTATTAAAATGTTACAATGAACTAAGTAAGTACATCCAACTGTTATTTGCACATACGTAGGTATGTATGTGTGCACTATTTCCTACGTGTATATACAGTAAAGATAAACATATGGGCAACAAAATTTCATCATTTTAAATTTATCATGCGAAATTAAGATGCAAAAATTAAGTTAGAAAAATTTAGCTCAATTTTGAAAGTATCGTTAAGAATGAAAATATGGAATTAACCAAAGAGTATTTTTTTCAGTTTTTGGATAAAAAAAAAAAATCTGTTGTGGCCAGCACAAGACCTCTCGCCATTTCCATATTAGGCTATATAAGTATTGTATTGCACTTCGCTTTAGAACCGTCGTTTTATAACAAAATATTATAGAACATTACCCAAATATTATTTTTTATTATATTGTAACATGTCTTCTGCACACATATAATTCTAATTATATCTATTTTTCATTGTATGAGGAAGTTTCTAAATGTCAGAGATTGTTCCAATTTATTAACCAGATTGGCGGTATTTCTGATGGATATATGCATTTTACCACAATTTTACCTATAATTTCAAATATTTAATTAATAAAACAATAAGAAAAATTAAATATACTTCCCAGTAAAAGCTATCAGAATGTCACTAAAACTGTTGATTTTTGACACTGACATGTGTCATTTACAAACTATGTTATAAACATTGGAATTTGTCAACTGGTTTCCTTAGTGCCGTAGCCTCTGCGATTAGTTCACTCTATATATTATAGTGTCTTTATCTCTAAATCTATACAAGATATAATAAAAATTTTAAGTGTATTAGATGGAGAATTTTATGTTCTTCAATATTTAATAAAAAAAACCTCCCAAAAAATTATATTTAGAAGAATTTTTCTAAGAAACTACTATTTCCGGTTGTTCAATTGTTACCAAAACCTTTTCAGCTCTTCCCAGGAATGTCAGATTGAGTTAACTGCAGTTAAATATTTTTTAAGTTTTATAGTTTTTGAGGAATCGTGACTACAACATCCAGACATACATACGTACACACACACACACACACACACACACACACATCATTTTAAAAATATTATAATCGGATTCTAGGGACCTTAAATCGTGCTTATTCAATAAAATCTGGATATGCGAATTTTAGCATGAATCCAATACCTCTCTTAGCGAGAGGTAAAAATAATAGAACATCCGCTATTCACTTGATTTGAAAATGTGCGACTTTTGACTATTATTTGGATTAAAAAAATTACTGGGTAGAAGATTTTCGTCTGAAGAAGTAATTGGTGCTTCAATAGTGCAATTCACGATTATTTTAAAAGCATTCTAAAAGAAGATTGGTTGGTAGTTAAAGAAGTAGATGGAAAGAATAGTGACGTGTAACTTATTGTTGAAGGAAACATTCTAAAAAATATGAACCATATTGCTTATTCTCAATAATTCTAATGTATCGTGTCATTCGTAAGTATAATGTTTTTTTTTTAAATATATGTATGTATCTTTTAGATGTTACATGTCAACATTAAATAAATGTTATTTTCTCTTAAATAATTTAACATTCAGCGATGGGGGATTCCACCATTTTTTTTTATAATTTCATCTGAAAATATTAGGAAAACTAAGACTATTGATGAAAATCCGGCGAAAAAATTCTTATTAATAAGCGAGTTATGTTCTCCCGAATTTTGAAAAGATTGACGTGACGTCACTCTTATGTGTTTTTTTATCAAACTGTTTTCATCATGGACCTAAATGTTCTTGAAATATATGCTATTTTAAGTTATATTTACATAAAATAAATGAATATTATAACACTGTATAAGTCTACGTGCTTTATAATTACAGGTGTATTTAAATTATTAAGTTTAATGCAAGAAATTTATGTTAAAATAAAAACTGTTTGAAAACTGCCGTACAGGAATGTTAGCCCCTCCTTTCGAATTTGAATTTCTTAACTTCCATTGGTAGTAACCCCCACCTCCTAACACTCTATTTGTTATGCATGTATAGGCGGTCTTTCGGTCGCCAATCAAAATATTATATATGGATTTCATATTAGTGTCTAAGCGCTATAACAAAAAACCTCTTATTTCCGAAATATCTCATGTATACCATTTAATTTTTTTATTAATATTCGTTATTCAGCATATACATTCGTATTTGTTTACCATTTTCCTTTAATTCGATTGAGCTGGAATCCCCTAGTATTTAAAAGAATTGTATTTTGAAATTTGTTAAATGTATTTTACTTTTCTTAGGATAATAAACAATAGTGTACATTAGTTGATTTTTGGTTTATGATTTTACTATATGTTTTATGAAAATTGTTAATTTATTTTTTTGGTGCGACACTGGTATACAGTCCCACATTTTCATCCCTTGTTCAATGTGAAATACTCAATGCTGTTACTGTAACCACAGATCACATGGTATGGGAAGAAAGGAAAAAAGAAAAAGACTCTATTTAATGCCCTTAAAATGCTGCTTTCTTTATTTATAATTTAGCAAAAAATTTAGTAACATCATATGTACTGATACAATTTTATTATTTATATAATTTATATATAGTTAGAATAATAATAAATATATATTAATATTATAGTAGTACTAGTAACAAGAGAAATATTGAGCTAATTTTATAATATAACTATATTACTGGAATCGTTTAATCTGAATTTCTTATATCAAAGAAGAAATATGCACGCAACTATCATTTTGCTTAAAACATCACCGGTACCGGTACAATTGATTGTGCATTCATTGTACATAATATACACTTTCAAGTCCCTAGATTGTCGTCAAGATATAATTACACATTCTATTTGTCCCCTCCTAGATCGAATACGTTAGTTAAATCACCCATTCATTACGTGATTCAGTCATATCATAAAATTCAAAATCATGTAGATATTTTTAATTCCAACGTTCGTGATATTAAAAATTGCATTTACTTCTTTTAATAGATTTCTTCCTACCTCCTAATAGGCTATTCCACGACATTTTTTAAATTTTTTTTTCTTGAAATACATAAAAATATAAGCCCACATGTGAAAGTCCGAGTTAAAAATTCCTCCAAATAAGCGAGATATTAAGGTCCGAATTTTAAATCTGCTTTGTGACGTAGGTAATGTGGATATACCAGAAGTAAACAAACAGTGGTTCGCAAGCCACGAAAAATTGTTAAACAAATTACATAATAATGTATATTTAAATTGTAATATTATAATTCATTATTAGAGACATAAAAAAAATTATTTCACTTAATTTATTTCACTTTTTTTCTCATTTTATAAAAATAAGGAAATTAGAACGTCACCCGAACAGCAACCGAATAGATCCGCACAGAAAAAAATAACCATCTAAATTGTAGTTACATTAACTAAACAAATGTTTAATTTTCAGACTACTAACATGTTTTCATTAAATTGTCTAAGTTACAAAATTAGATTAAATTACTACATTTAGTATTGAACTAAACATAAATAAAGAAATTTACTAAATATATATTTAAATTTTCTATTTATTTACCTAATTCATTAGATAAATTACCGAAAATTGTAGGACAAAAATAATGAACCCAAAATATAGTAAAATTAAATAAAATAAGTAATTAAAATAACTATTTGCATATTTAAATTAACGATTTTTTACAAAATATTTAGTATCTATTTCGGATTAGTTAAAATGCTAAATTAAGATTTGAAAATTATACTAAATTATTAGACATATTGCTGAATAAAATAATATCTAATTATAATTAGACAAAATTTCAATTCTTTTTTTTCTGTGCGACACAC
This sequence comes from Ophonus ardosiacus, assembly GCA_943142095.1. NCBI lineage: Eukaryota > Metazoa > Arthropoda > Insecta > Coleoptera > Carabidae > Ophonus > Ophonus ardosiacus. The sequence goes on along the minus strand of OW964833.1, from coordinate 40,072,247 downwards.
CCGAAGAAGTATATTCTTAGTTAGGGTGGGGCTTCTCAAAATCGGACTTGGATCCTATTTGCTCAAACACTCGTGCCCATGTCCTGCATCATCAAAAGCAAAACTCCCCGTGTCTTCTAGAAGGAATCATTTATAATAAAAGAAATATGGTTTTCCTTATCCTTTAACTATTATCATTCTTATTTTCAATAAACTTTTACTATTTTTGATTACTGTGGAATAGCCTACTGGGAATCTGCCTTACGGGTAGTGTTTCAATAATAATAATATGATGCGTGATGAATTTTCTTATAAAGTGAAAATGGCTATTTTTACAGTAAAACTTTAACCGAAAATAGTAGGTACCAACACAATACCTAAATAATGCATTTATTCTAAATATATTTGAAGGGTTTTCTACAAGAATCAAACATGTCCATTTATAATTTTTCCGATATTCCGATCGGGACACTGTGTGATCAACAAGGTTTTATCAAAAACGAAGCAGGGTGCAAAAAATATAAGGGTATAAGAACCAAATTAGTCCCCCTATGTATTTGAAAATATTTTTGTAGGAGGTTACAAATTTATTTTAACAAAATAGATAATAAAAGTTGAAAAATATAATTTTGCTTTTAAAACATTATTTCCTTCAATATTATCTTCGGCTAAATTCATATTCCTACAGTCCAGATGTTTCATATATATTTTTTTTTTTTATAAATGATTGAGTCATAAAATAAAATTTCGAACTGAACGCCTTGTTTTCATGCTTATTATATGTACGGCAAAAATGTGCATAGTCGTACGAATAATGATGCCGCGAGACGAGATATGGAGAAAAACAATCTACTCTCACCTTGACTCGAATTTTCGAGACGAGATTTCTCTGCATCTCGTCTCGTCATATTTTTTCTTACTTCCTCTCGATCTCGACTCGAGAGTCTCGAATGTATAATTAGAAATAGTTAAATTAAAATTACAAGCAACATGAATTTAATAAACGGGTACCACTGATTAAAACATTATTTTACTAAGTCTAGTGTTTGAATTGTAGTTAAAAAATAGGTACTCTATATTACCCATTGTTGGGTATAGCAATCTGTTTTGTACGCTAATTTTTGTAATTATGATTATTTATTCGTATAGTGCCAAAGATGTCACTTTTGAGCATTTTCTTTTTACTAAAATGCAATAAATATAAAATTAATAAGTAATATGATTGTAAATGAAGAGGCAATTAAAATATTTATTTATACCGACAAATATTTTGCTATTTTGTATATTTTAATTAGAAATATTTACGTAATATAACAAAATAGTACAATCGAGATCTCGGATTTTTACTCTCGTCTCGAGCAAATCTCGAGGGCATTACTCTCGTCTCGTTAATCTCGTTAATCTCGTCTCGAAAATTCGAGAAATTCGAGACGAGATCTCGAAAATGCGAGATCTCGCGGCATCACCACGTACGAAGTACAATTAACGGTTTTGAATTTTTTTTTATTTCCTGAAAATTTGAATTTTTAAACACGTTTAGTTTTTTTTTTTTTCAATAAAAGTGTTGAGTGTCAGAGAATTGACGCCATGTAAGCGTCCGGTATAACTAACGCAAATATGTATATCAACACTAGTGAAATCTGATAATAAACAGCAAATTGCGACACTCGGCAGTGGATAATAAGCCGTGATAATATGTTAATATTGAAATGTGTAATGCTTTTAAAATCCTTTTTTACTTTAATGTATGTACGAACAGCCTCATTTTACAAAAAAAAAATTAAGAGTTCCTATTAAATTACCTAATATTTTGTTGCTCTAACTTTTCATGTTGTAAAATGTCTAAATAATTCCCATTTGATTTGAAATGGGGGATTATAATAGCTCAATTGAATTAAGAATAATTAATAAAGAAATAAAATGATATAATTGAAATACCTCGGAAATAAGGGATTTTCTGTTATAGCTACTCGTCACGAATATGAATTCAGTACACGTATATTATTTTGATTCGCGACTTAAATACCACCTATAAAAAATGTTAGTCCAGCACTGCAATTCTCAAACAGTTTTTATTTGATTGTAAATTTCACTTGAATTACACATGTAATTATAAAATATATGGATTTATACAGTGTTATAATATAAATTTATTTTTTATAAATATAATTTAGAAATATCATATAGTTTATAAAAATCCTTAATGGTGGGTTTATGCTCGCAAAATTTAAGAATAAAAATAAGAATAAGAATAGTGATAGAGTTAAAACAGTTATAACATACGACTCGGTTTATGCTGCAGAAATAAGAATAAGGAATAAGAAATAAGAATAAGGAATAAGCCAAAGTTCGTTTACTTTTAACTTTACGCCTTATTCTTATTCCTGTAAGCGAAGAGCGCATGCGTGTCAACTGTCAAATACTTCAAACAAAAAAATTGGTTATTCACATTGACGTATTATAACTAACGTTAGTTATAATACGTCAATGGTCATTCATTATTCATTCATAATAATCGGTGTTGGCGAAACATAATATGTCAAATTTATTGATGGATTCTCTTCTTTCCCAATTAATTGAATTAGTGCAGACAAAATAATATTTTGATTGTACTTCATTTTAACAAATTAAAAAATAATAATAATAAAATTATAAATCTTATAAATGTCAAATCAACGCTGCTACCACTATGATAATAACAAATGTAACTACTCTTCACTAACCTAAAAACTTTAATATCACTACTCTTATTCTTACGCTTATTCTTATAACTGGCAGCATAAACACCACTTATCGTTATGTTTAAAATTATTCTTATTTTTATTCCTATTCTTAAATTTTTCAGCATAAACCCACCTTAAATCTTAACTAAAAACGCTAAAACTATATACTATTTCGGCAACTAAGTTTCCATCATCAGTAAACTTACGTCTAAGAACAGATCAGTTTTGGATTATTCAACATGTCAACCATGCTAGAGGACCAAAAACAAATCTGAAAACAGAGCAGATTTATATTACTCAATATGTCAACCAAACCAGAGGTCCAAAATTGTTCTGTAGTTGCCGAAATACGTATATACACTGCTCAACATTTGAAATGGTACACATATATGTATAATAACTAACAACCCTTCTAATAAGGCGTTTGGCATGACTTCCTACATGATCAGGACTTTGTTTCGGAATGCAAACAAATGCCTATCGAATAACATTTGCGATTCAATTATCATTATTTATCTGACATAAGTGCAGTTAACGAGCTCGCGGACGCTTATACTTTATCAAGTTTTAAGAGAATATTTGCGAATTTCTCGAGGTCATAAGAGCTAGAGGAGGTCCCACGCATTATTAATCTTTAAGTGTTTGGTTATCATTTCTTTCCAGAGTAAACTTTTCTGTAATACTAAAATGAAGATTTTGTTATTTTTCTATTAAAACATTTGAAATTCGTTATTTAAGTTTTATTCTTTTAATTCTTCTACCGAAAACTGTTTCCAGAACCGTATACTATCAATTAAGCAAGAAGGTGTTGCTCAAAAAGTAGTAAATTGTTATTTATATATCTTCTTGTAAGTGTACCAGTTCAAATGTTGAGCAGTGTAGTTTTAGCGTTTTTAGTTAAGGTTTAGGAGTTTTTTTTTTAGCTATTACCTATTTGGACTCCAATAGAATTTTATTATCAATAGCATATATTTCAAGAACATTTAGGTCCATGAAAAAAACAGTTTGAAAATGATTATATCCCCTATTGGATGACTTCGCTTGTCTCAGAAAGATAATAAGAAACATTTCAAAAGTTAAATTCTTCAGACCATATAACTAACTAAACATTTGACTGTATTTTGAAACAATTTCTTTATTCGAAGGGTGCCTAACGTTGACCAAGATCCAAGGTGTACATAATGAAAAACAAAATATGCACAATAAAATTTGGAAAAAAAATAATAAAAAAACTAGACATAGCACGTTTCCTGTTCTTATAATCCAGACTAAATATTTTGAAGATTGCTAATATTACAGCTGATAAGAATATAAAACTAATAACCTTGTGTCATTTCATTATCAGCATGTATGAGTAACTTTACAGTGCACGTTATGTTGATAATGTTTCCTATTACCTATTTTGATTGCTCTCTAAATAAAAGCTTCACACATGGTAGTATGAAACATAATTAATAACAATATAATATTTTATAAAACAAAAAGTTTCGTCATAATTACAAACAAATTTATAAAATAATAGTTTATAAATAATGCAATCATTTGACAACATGAGTATAGCAGGATTGCCCCACCTTTTTTGAACATAGGCTATTTTGTTAAAAGCAATATTCCAATCTATTAGTAGGTTTACAAGAAAAATACAATATTTTAATTAGATACCTAATAATTTCATTTTTATTGTGTATTTATTAATACGGATAAGTAAGCCATGCAAAAAACAAATAAATTCTAAATACAAAACTATGATTAATTTAATACATATTCAAACTGTCCTCCATTCATATGTAAGCGCATTGTTACTCTATTCAATACTTCTTCTTGTGTAGCATTTTTTATCATCCGAGGAGACATGTTGTTAAATGCTGTTCGTACCCTATGTTGGCAATCTTCTTTAGTACTTAAAGGTTTTTGATAGACGACGTTTTTAATGTAACCCCAAACAAAAAAATCAAGTGGAGTTAAATCGGGTGAACGAGGAGGCCACCTATGTGGTCCATTATTTGCCAGCCACCTATCTTCAAAAATTGTTTCCAAAAAAGTATTTATTCTATGGCTATTGTGAGGTGGAGCGCCATCATGCTGGTACCATATTAAATTCCTTTGATCCAACGGTAAATTATCTAAGAAATCAAGTAGATGAGTTTGTAAAAACAAACATTGTTTTTCCATGGCTTACTTATTCGTATTAATAAAATAATTATACCCAGATTACATGTTTTTCTAATTTACTGAAATTCTATCAACTTTCAACATAGGACATGTTACATAAAGTACCCTTATTTTTTGTCGTAGTATACATTTATGTAATAAAAAAGGGGGGGTTCCATTTAAAAAAAATGTCTTTTTTGAAGTTTGTCAACTGTAATTTTAGTGTAACGTACCCGTCACATTTTTATAAATAATCGAGGATTCTTCTATGGATAATGTAGCTTAGTCTCCTTTATAAAAGGCTTTTTTCAGATTATAAAAATTCGATCTCGTTCCCGATATACAGAGTTTTGAAAATGTGCCGGATTTCAAACAAAAAATCAAAAAAAGTTGAATAACGCCGGAAATAGTTGATCATGAGTAAAATGTTTTTATTGTTTCATATGTAAAATTTTCCGCTGCATTCAATGGTAAAATAAAATATAGCGTATTCCATTTAAAATAAGAAAGTTGAGGTCAATTTCCGGTCAAACCGGAAGTGCTAATTCTTTGAAAATATTTTAGTTAAAACGGGCATGTTGGATAACCACTAAATACCAAATTTCGTTAAATTATATTAAATAGTATTTAAAATATAGATAGCGTAAGCTCGTCCTGAGACACCCTGTATATATATATATATATATATATATATATATATATATATATATATATATGTAATCGAAATAAAAGTACTGAGAAGCATAAATTAATTATAGATCGATTAGAAGATCGCGATCGATTGGTTAGGTACACCTAGAGTTTAGTACAGTATAAATGATTGATTCTATCGGAATTTGAATATTTCTCGGTTGCCCCATTCTATAGTTCATATTTTGATTGTTCACATAGAACAAATTCTGAAATTTGGGAACAAATTCAACACAATTTACGCATTCGTAAAGTTTTAAAAAAAATCGGATATATGGGGACTAACATGACAGACCAGGGGATTTCCTTTATAGAGAATTTCAGTCGAATTCATAATGACAAAGCTTTTATGGATAATGCACCATTGGAAATAATTTTCAAGTTTTGACTTTGTCGGTTTTGAACTCAGGCTGTCAAAAGTACAACCGGTCATTAATGCACTCAACTACGTGTCCCGTCCTATACAATATGTATCTATGTATATGAGCAATATACGAGGCAAGAAAATAATAAATTTCCATTTAAATTATGTTAGATCTCATTACATATGAAAGAATAGTATTAGTCTGCCAAATGCCTGGTTAGGATTGCACAATTTCTACATATAAAATATAATTACAGAAATTTATCACACTGGCTGCTTGCCATAAAAGTCTAAAGCTTTTTTCCAGGCTAGGTCTGGCTTGCCTACATTAGTTTATATTAGGTGTCAAATGCAATTAATTATATTATTTGATATTGCGTACAGGTGTCTGACATATTAACTTACCTGTTTGTGCCTTTACGTGTTAATATAGATGAATATAAATGCTTCATTTGCATGATAATTATTTATATACATATACATGTTAATGGTGAAATATTGGAATAGTATTTTATTTTTAATGCTATATCACAAGTTCTCAAAATTTATCAGTTTTACCCTTCAATGTAGATATAAAGGTTTGTTCGAACCTACAGTTCTAAGCAGTTCACTAACTAGTGAGCATGCGCATTTCACTTAAAAGCGTTCGAACTCTGTAGTTCTGAAATTCGAAATTCTGAGAACTATCAGTTCGGCGTTCGAACAGGCTAAAACTTTGAATTCAAATTCTCGTGGAACGGTTCTACCAGTTCGAGCAACGGAGCAAGTATTTCAAATTCTAAACATGCGCAGTGAAGTTTTAAGATTCTGTTTGACTTTTAGAAGGCTATATAGAAATAATAGATTAATACACGTACTAATTTTATTAATTTTTTTTATTAATAATTATTTTGGTTAAGGAAAATTTCATAAGTATGTATTGTCTGATATTGTTAATGTTAAATATTTTTAATATACATGAAAAGCTACAGGATTATAAGACATTCATCCATATCATTAAAATATTAAAAATTCTTTTTACAATTAGCGACACTATAATCATATTTATTGCGTTTTATTTCGTTTAAAATATACATTTTCATTCTTCGTATTGTATTTGTTTCTACTTTTAACTTTTCTTTACTTTATACATATATTCACTACAATTTTGTTGTCCATGCTTTATACTCCTTTTGAGGAGTATATCCAATTATTATTAGGAACATTGAAAATTTATAATATGATATTTACAATTATTTATACCTAATTTATTTAATTATATGTATATTTTCTCATTGATCGCACATTTTAAAACAATTTTCGTTTATTCAAACAAATGTACGTGACAAATTATTACCAATATGAGCGTTCGAACGTGTCCATGAGAGAACAGTTCCGAATTCACTTTCTTATATGTCATGCGCGGAACTCCTAATTCTGGAACAGTTCCGAATTGACGGTTCGAACAAATCTTCACGTAGCAATGGCATTACGCACGAAAAAGTGTACAAGTCCATCAGAAAATATTCCAACATTGCCAACTAATTTTAAAAATTCGTGGTGGTAAAAGTTTAAGCCAATACCTACAACTCCTGCCGGCGTTGTACCTTCCACGACAAAAGTGAAAGTAGCTAGCAAATTGACAGGTTACCACATGCTTGTGTTTCTTAATTTTCTCTGCTTTTGTTCATTTTTATAAAAGAAATCAGTATTTTTGAAGACTATTTTGTTCGTCTTACTCGAAATAAGGGAGGCATATATTTTATACATAATTTAAAGTATTGACACTGAGTATACTTTTAAAATACAGCGACACCACACCACTCCTACCCAACAGACTTGTTTGGTTGGCTTAACTGTATGATTCTTGAAGACATTCAATGGGCCCATAAACCATAACAATAAATAATAAAATGTACACTTTATCCTTAAAGTACTACTCAATAAATAACGATTAAGATAAAAAAACATTTTTTTAATAATTACTTTGCGAGATATTTGAATTTATTTCCAGGGCCACAAATGACGTCACACTTTTGGTATCTTTCTCGCGCAGCCTACTACAGAAACTGGTGTGAGAAAGATAGCTATAGGTTTCTTTAAAAATCAAATGCAGTTATACAAAAAACAATTATTACTTTTTGATACCACGAATTGCTTCAAAACTATCATTGAAAAATATTTTAAAAAATTGGTATATGGCCGCACAAGTTATAAAATATGTTCACAAGACGACGTATGTCGTAATTCTGTATAGGAAATAATTTGGATCTGTCAACATAGTTCGTATACATTGTGGTGCATTTTAGCATTTTTGTGTCTTCGGTTGATTTACGTGATTTATCAATAATGACATAAAACATTATAGAAAAGGGCTATAATAATGATCATGTTTGCATATGCATTTCTTGATGCAGAAAAATAGTTTCCTAGTAGGTGAGTGTCACAATAGATTATAAAGCGAAATGAACTACCTATAAACGAATTATTATTGCTCAATGCCATTTTTACGTAAAGAATACTATATATAGGTATAGTCTGTTCGCTCCTAGCTGAAACAAGCCTATAATTTATTACCCCAATAGTTATTACCACAAACCATAAACCACTTTCTTGAGCCTTTGTTCATCAAACGGCGGTCAGTTGTAAATGGAGTGTTGAACAAGGATTGTATTCAGTTCGTTTTGATATATGCGTTTGTAAATTTTTAAGAGAATTTTTTGAAATGTATTTACAGCTAGGTATTATCATTGAATAGGTATAATTAAGAATTACCTGGAACGACGTTTTCGGCCATTATTTGATTATTTTGTGACGAGTATAACTGTATACTTGTAATAATGACATTTTCCCTTACTTCGATTTCGAATACGTCCCTGTTCCACACAACATAAGGATTTTCTATTTGTTTGTGGTAATATCTATTGGGGTAATAAAATATCGGCTTGTTTCAGCTAGGAGCGAACAGACTTTACTTATTCGAATTTTTCCTAATATTAATGTAAATTTTATATCGAAGATATCTTACTTCACATTTTCTTTACTGTGCATTCTTCTTTTTACTTCTCGCCACCGAAGGCAAGACAGGTTTATGAATCGTGCTAAAAAATAATGAGATTTTGGTAATAAACACGTTTTGAGCTTACGTAAAATCCAATTTAATCATTTTCACGATGATATTTGTGGATGTGTGTAAATATATGTGTATGTACATAATATGTGAGTGTGTGTGCATATAGGTGTGGATCTGTTAACCCTCTAACTCAAACGCTATCATTTAGAATTTGAAATCAAGTATTTCTACTCTATTCTAATATGATATGAATAGAATCCATTAAATTTCAATGTCAATCGGTTGACCGGAAACTTTATTTGAACCTCTAAATAGCTTTTTTTTAGAAAAATACTCTTAACCATATTTTTTTCGGTATTTACGTTATTATAAAAATTATTAAATTTTCTGCAGGTATGCATTAATACTTTTTTCATAACACAACTATGATTTTGGTTACACAGTTCAGATCTCATATGTATAGAACTCACAGATATATGTCACTGTAAAAAAACTGATTATTGCAAATTAATAATGGTATTTAGTGTTTTACCCCCGGTTTCATAAAGGGCAGAATAAATTTACTTCTATAGTAAATTTATTCAAAGTAACAAATTCGAATCAATTTTATTCATTTTATGGCATTTATAACATTACTATCGAATGTTCGATTGTCATTTGAAGGAATAAATTTTATTTACTTTGGAAGTAAAATTATCTGTCGTTTATAAAACCGGCCACAAGAAAAAAATATTAAAATATGAATTTTTAAAATACCTAATCAATAAGTTAATTTTCATATGTTTGTAAATGAAAAGAAATTAACGTCACTATTGTCACTTATCACAAAATAAATTTGAATTAATATGATGGTAATATTCTGGAGCAGAAAATATTGATAATACATTAAAATGGTAAAATAGTTATATGCAAAGGAACAACTTAATACAGTTATAGTAAATATGTATTTAAATTATTAAAATATAAATGGCGGGAGGTAATGTGCTGGCTACATCAGATTATTGAACCCAGTATTTTGATATTTTTTTTACTATGTCATTAATTCCATTTGCTTTATTTTGTACAAAACCAGGGTTGGAAAAAATCATGATTAATTTAAAAAAATCAAAAATCATTGTTTTTTTTATCTAGATCTAGTAGTGTTATTGTACTTTTTTAATTGTGTTACAAGCAATATAAATATTTTATTTCATAAACGAAAACGAAATCTGAAATAAACCCTAAAAGATACATTTGAATTTTTGCATAAATTTAGTATATAAATATAACGTACCCATGCGCGCGCCTCTTTTTAAACAATACATACCTAAATAAAATAGGTCAAAACATGTAATAGTAATCTGTTAGAATTCAAATACAGTCCATATTTTTGTTGTTATTTATACTTTTGTAGTAAATAAATTCATTTTTATTACAATTTGAATCTTTTTTTCATCTCTGATAAAAATCAGTACCTGTACAAAACTAATCTTTTTAAACTAAAAACAATGGCCTGGTATGAGTTTTCTATATTACCTATGTTTTAAAATAAACTGAACAAAAGTGTACCTGTAATTTTGACCTGATTGAAAATCATAAATTACTCGTCCCAGTTTCATGTGTCCATACTGTACAATTGTATTACTGTCTTTTATTGAAATTTACATTTAGCAGATTAGCAAAACCCGCAATGACATATTTATTTATGTTGTATTTCTATTTATAACCGTAGAATCGTGATCTGAAAATATCATAAATCATAAAATGGATAAACAATGTTACCATATTCTCCGGAATTTTTATTTTAACGGAAGTTGTTGACTACGCCGTAATTCTAAATTGTGGAAGATTTAATAAAAATGTAATGAGGTAGTATAAAATCAAGTTATCCATGCTTGTTATTGCCATGGAAACCACTGCACTTCCTAATAAACACGATGACGTAACATGTTAGTTGTCTTATTTTCCAAATTATCTTTTAATGGCATACAGTATATGTGAATAGAATACAATTTTCAAAATCAATATTACCTTGTCATGTTCCGGTTTTACATATTTTATCACCCTAATGTCCACTTTATACATATATTTTACCATATTTTCATAATTTATTCACATTTGTCTTAAACGTTTGATTTCAAATATGCATTTCTTTTTCTTTATAAATTATTGATATTAGGAGTACATGGATATTGAATAAAATATAAGAAAATAAGTGATAAGAAACTTTAAATACCTACTATCGCGGAAATAATTATAGACAGTTGAGTTTAAAAATCAGTACCCTGCTTAAAAAATATTCAAAAAATATGAAACACAATTTCATTTATAGACTATACATTTCTACATAATTATACTAATTTTCATATTTTTAAATTAAGTAATATAAAAGAACTGATAATATATATGAAAAATGACCCCCTATTTTTAGCGTATTTGAAGAAATGCTCAACTGCAAAGTTATTAAAGCTACGAGCCCCGTTGCACATCAGTTGGCCCACCCGCTTTAATTTTTATAAAAAAATATTTTATTGTTCTATATTAATGTGAAATAATGCTTAGGCTGTATCCGATGTTGCACTTTTATCACCCTAATATCTAAATCCTAAATTTCTATGCCCTAAATATAGTGAGGAGGTAATAAAAATTTCTGGAATGCAGTCACAAAATTTAATTTAAATTCTCGGGTCGACCGGTTTCGAGCTCCACTTGAGCCTTCCTTAGGAGATGAGAATTAAGAAAATTTTAGATACATGGCAAAAAAATGAAAACGTAAGTGCAACATAAAGCACATGGATTTCGTCAAAAGATAAAAAAATAAATAAAATAAATTATATAAAACTTTTATAATTTATTTTATTTATTTTTGTATCTTTTGACGAAATCCATGTGCTTTATGTTGCACTTACGTTTTCATTTTTTTGCCATGTATCTAAAATTTTCTTAATTCTCATCTCCTGAGGAAGGCTCAAGTGGAGCTCGAAACCGGTCGACCCGAGAATTTAAATAAAATTTTGTGACTGCAATCCAGAAATTTTTATTACCTCATCACTATATCCAGTCAAGGAACTTTTTCTATCACCTAAATATAGTGATTATTTAGGATTTTAGGAATTAGATTGTAAGGTTTTGCAGGAGCACACTATGCCTTGAAGTTGACGCGCACTAATTAAACAAATCATGTTTGTTGCTATAATTTATGCAAAACGTCAAATTTACTGTCAAAGAATAGCTTCTTAGCTTATATTTTATGAAATATAATATTAACATTTAATCTGAAGTGTCAAATTAAATCGAATTGCGTAATTCATTTTTGTTATTCTAGTGTTGCCATACAAACCAACGGATGTCATTAATGTGCCATTCGAAGTTGTATTTATGTGAAGAAGACTTAAATTTTAAAAACTAAGTGCCAAAGTGTGACGTCGGACATAGCCTTAGTATAGATTTGTTATATCCTTAAAAATTTAATCTTTAGCTAAAAACTGAATTTATAATGACGTTATGATGTTAAAAAATATTTATTATAAATAAATGATAAATGAATTTTTAACAAGTGGGCCAAATGATATAATACGGGGATCATATATACTCATATTTAACTCATATCAATCTGCCGAAAAATAGATTTATTTTTTTTTCAATTTCAATAACCCCCGCTACGAATAAACCATACCTGTGTCTTGGAAGTCAGAGACCCAGGTAAAATTAGTTGACAATAAAATCAGCCGTTGTATCCAGTGATACCGCGAAATTTCGTATTTTCGAGATCTCGTCTAGAATTTCCCGAATTTTCGAGACAAGATTAACCTTATTCTCGTCTCGATATTTCGAGACGAGACGAGAGTAATGCCCTCGAGATCTGCCGAGACGAACGTAGAAATTCGAGATCTCGATTGTGCAATTTTTTTTATATTACGTAAATATTTCTAATTAGAATATACCAAATAACAAAATATTTGTCGGTATAAGTAAATATTTTAATTGCCTCTTCATTTACATTCATATTTATTTATTAAATTTAGATTTATTGGGTTTTAGTAAAAAGAAAATGCACAAAAGTGACATCTGCGATATACTCTTCACGCCAGCTTCCAGTGCCTGCACTATACGAATATATAATCATAATTACCAATATTAGCGTATAAAGCACATTTCTACACCCAACAATGGGTAATAAAGCCATGATATTGTAGAGCACTATTTTTACCTCCCGCTACCCTAGGTAAGGGAGGTATAGGGATCGTGCTAAAAATCGGATATAGAGATTTTAGTGAATAAGCACGTTTTGATGTCCCCAGAATCCGATTTTAACATTTTTACAATGATGTCTGTAGGTATGTATGTGTGTGTGTCTGTGTGTGTGTCTGTGTGCCTGTGTGTCTGTGTGTGTGTGTGGATCATGTGGACACTATTACTCAAATACTATCAATCAGAAAAATTTGAAATTTTGTATATCCATTCTATACTAATGTGGGAAGAGCTCATTAGTTTTTAGTGTATATCGGATAACCGGAAGTATCATTTATACAAGCTTTTAACAGATTTTCTTGTAAAAAATTCATTGAATATAATTTTTTAGCAACTTTCACCAATACAAATTAAATATAATGGCACAATCTTCAATTCTACGATAATAGCATTTAGTAAATAACTTGAAATAACTTTATATTATATTATAAAATAATTTATTTTGTACATCACTTTGCCTCTGCGTCAAACAAAAACAATACTTTAATAACAAATTTGACACATTTAAACAAATGTCACTGTCACGAAGCAGTTTTCATTAAAATTAATAATGAAACCGTGTTAAGAAGAATTTAGTAGTTTAAATATGATTCTAATGGCATTAAGGTTTGTAAAAATAATATATTTTCCATCATACATAAATATTAGATATACAAGATAATTCGATTTAAGTTTGATGTTTGCAGCATTATATATCGAACAGCTCTCAATAAGAACGTGATTTCTAAGTGTCAAATAATAGTTTGCAACTATACATTTACGAAATGGATGATGTACGGCGAAGAATTTACACAGATTGCGTTTTAGAGCATAAGGAAGTTGGTGATGATTTTGACAATAATTGTGTGACGATTTTTCCTTAAAATATATTAATGATCCAAAACTTCGCAAAGTTGGTAGGTATTTAATACTCTTATATAATTTGAAACAACATATTAGATTTTGACTATATATTATAAACCGGATGTAGTACTTAATTTGAAGCTCTAACAGATTTTTCAGGAAAAACATAATAAAATATAATCCAAAATTTCGTATTACAAACCGTTCTTTTTATAGGAACAACAAAGTAGATTTTGTTTACAAACGATCAATCGGAAGTGAAACTTTACTTAAAGCTCATTGCTATTTTAAACATGGAATTGGCGGGAGGTCATGTGCTGGCCACATCAGATTTTTTATCAAGCATTTAAACACCAAACTTAGTAAAATAATGTTTTAGTTTATTTACTATTTCTAATTATAAATTCGAGAAATTCGACTCTCGAGTCGAGATCGAGAGAAAGTAAGGAAAAATATGACGAGACGAGATGCAGAGAAATTTCGACTCGAAAATTCGAGACGAGATTGTGGATTGTTTCTCGCCATATGTCGACTCGCGGAATCACTAGTTGTATCAATTGGGATAGATCAGTTAGGAAAACGACATAAAACACGTTTAATTTTTTTAGGGAAATATATATGAACACTGTACTTAACGAAGTAGTAAATTTTTGTGTATTATTCATATTAGAATAGATATACCTATTTTCCTTTGAAGGATTTATTTCTTAATAATGTTGTTAAGTACACCCTGTCGGTTGTAAATTTATTTTCACACAGTAAAAATTGTTTGCGACAAGCTGTAAAATGGTCAATACTTCCCAGAACTTCCTATGAGTCAGCAAGCCACCCTACCACCTTGTAAGATATTGTATTTATGTCGTACGGCTGTATTGTATTTGTAGGATAGCTTGAACGTTGGAATTGTATTATACTCGTTTCCCGCAGAATACAAGAGGTTAAAAATAATCGGTAGATTGACCGCGCAGTGAATATTTAAAGTGTAGGTTATCTTGGTTTGTGTCTGGATTTCCTGTGGAGTTTTCATTGATTGGGATTTCCTGTCTTATGTATGGTATGGGCCTGGGAATCAAGTTTTGTGGGACGATGTTATTCTTAAACAGGAGAGCGAGAGGTCGCGCTGGGGTCAAAATGACCCCATACCAATTTAACAATGCATTATTTACATTGGGCTTCCTACTTCGTATATATAATGCATTTTTTTTTCTTCTGTATTAGGAAAAAACATACCTACCGGATGCCTAGTTTTTTTATATACAGCATGTTCATTTTGAAGGGGCCACTATTGTTATCCCGAGAAATATTAGAGCTACAATGAAGATTAAATTGATAAACAATTTTTATGTATGTATGTTGATATTGTTGTTTCAAATGTTGCAAGTCGATTTTGACCTACTGCGTAGGGAGCCTGATTGAGCCGCGAGGCAACCTGCCTCGTATCGTAGATATAAAAGGCCCCGCTCACTGCCCTTCCGATCCCCGCACCGCACCTATTCGCCGCACCAGACCGCCGGCCGTGAATTCATTTATTTATCTTGCGTTTTTTCTTCATTTTATATTTATCTCCTAAACTATACGACCAAATCACATGCTTTAAAGGGCAAATGGTTTATTTGCCTGAGTGTCTGGTCGCGAACCTGGGGGAACCGGGTTCGATCCCGACAAACGCCAAATATTTCCAATTTTAATTGGCACAAAAATGACCCCTGTGGTGCACTCTCCACACCAGCTATGAGTGCCCGTGAGGTGACTCCTGGTAAGCGCCCACATGGTAAAATATATCGTCATCATTACCGATGTCTACATATGTTGTAGATACTGGCACATCCAGTAATGGGTAATATTCCGTGATAATATATTTTTTTTATATTTTAAATTTTCGTGATGACAAAGTTATTTATTTTTATATCAATTGATATGTTGTACCTAATGAATACACCCAAACATAACATTATATTTTTCTATTACTTTTAACATAAAAACCGTTATTGTGTCTTAAATATAAAAGCTAATATACAGGCTGTTTTAAACAAAGTGTAAAAAAATTTAATAGCATATAGTACTGACAAAAATTTGTAAAAGAAGCTAAATCAACATAGGTCTGAGGTCTGATCTTCAACTGTTTCCGAGATAAATGAAAAATCGAAGAAAATCTGACAATGATAGTGATCAAACAAAATTTTGTGTATATCAGTAAATAGACTATAAAAAACATTAAAATTTTATATGAGACATTTTTCTCATTTTCTAATAGTTACGAAATTATACATTGGCCAAGATCGCCACGACATTTAACTTAATACAATTATTTGATTTTTTAAAAAAACAAAAGCACATCTAAGATGACCTCTGAAAGATAAACAAAAAGTCTTATTTAATTAAAGTCGTAACTCTTATAGCTTTCAAGATAGCAGAGGTAAACCCCGTAAAAAACTTATTTTTCACTGCCTCATATCTCGGAAACTATTGAAAAACTTTTTTTATTCAATTTGGTCAATACTATACACCCTTTTTTACACTTTCTTTGAAACACCTGTATAGTGTTGCGGACTTTTTTATAGAACTACTCGTACTAAAGATCAATATTTTTGAAAAACATTATGTTCATTTATAATCAAACTGTTTGGTCAGCGCACACCGATAAAGCAGCCAATCAGGTCAATTTTCGTCGACTTTATTTACAAATATAGTGATTTCGCACTAAAAACTAATTTTTATCACAATAAAACATAGCCTATGTCACTTGCAAATAGTGCAGCTTTCTATCAGTGAAAGAATTTTCAGAATCGGAACTATAGTTCCAGAGATACAAACCAAACATACAAACTTTACCTATTTATAATAATAGTATAGATAGGAACATCTATTTTTTATTTGCTTATTTGTTTTAATTTTGAATTCAATGATATATTATTTTCATCCCCTAATATAACAATTTTTTTCCAAAAAAATTTCAGCGTGAACATGAAAATCAGCTCTCAGAGCTGTTTTGACCTATGGCATGGTTTACATGCTGAGTAATCTTAACTTCTCTGTGTTTACTTTGTAGTTTCTACTGATGATGAGAACTTAGTTCTCTAAATACGTATATAGTTTTTAAATTTATTGTTAAGGTTAAGGGGTTTTTTCTTTAGTTATAACTTTACCTTAAGACTCCATTTTAGTTTTATAATGGTTATTCTACAATTGATTTGTATGTCGGTTGTCGCTTGTAAGTCGTTGGACGTTAGCAGCACACAAAATTCCTCTCTACAATAGTCGCAAGAGTCGTATTTATTTTAATTTAATGGCAATATGGTTTCAAATAACAAAACTACGACGGCTGATGCAAGAGAGAATACAAAAACATACAAGACGATGATGGATAAAACCTCATATTACCGTTGATGATAGGCAAAATTATGGTGCGCACAGAAAATTATTTTCATATTTCAAGTCAATTGATCGCGAAGAATTTTTCAAATTTACGAGAATACAACTATTTTAAATATTTGTTTTCTTGCTCATGGAGACAGCGTTATTTCCACATACTACACCTACTATAATAATATTATGTACATGTTCATGGAAATTTGTCTCCAAATATCTTTTTTTCTTTTTGTATCTTTGTATATTTTGTTTCTTTTGTCATATAAACTACTATTTTATTGTACATAATTTCGTCTAATGCCATTTCGTCCTTTTTACGTTACTGTCTTCGTGTCGTTCAGGTCGTTGTCGGAAAATAACCAACATGCGATCCGACCAGATCCGACACAGACATCCGACAAGTCCTACAGGCAAATATCAGCGTATTGCGCACGCGTAAGACATCCGACAGCGACAAACGTAGAACAGGCTTTAGCGAAACAAAATATTCACTTATTCCTTTCATGTCACGAATTCTACGTAAAAACGTAACATGTATTCATTTATTTCCAGTCTTCAGTCATAATGTAATAAATTTAAAATTGAATATGCTTTTTTCTCAAAAAAGTCGTTATCTGTATAATATCAATGAATTCAGCTTTAAATTCTCTACCGAATAAGCAAACAAAAAATATATGTTTATATTTAAAAGAAAATTGTTAGATTCGTATTTTGAGAACACTGGTCAAAACATAAAATATTGTGCTCCAATTCATTAGTATTATAAAATAGAAATTGTTTCTAGTTTATTAATTTTAGAACAAAAGATTCAGAATTAAAAAGTGCATCAAATGGGACCAAATTTATTGTTATGAGAAAGACGTAAATTAAAATTTCCATTTTTAAGCTGTTCGTAGAGTGCCATGAGAAATAAAACAAATAACTGCATAATTTTTGTTTATTAATTTACGCATATTTCGGAATTGTTGCTAAATAATGCAGACAGTCGTTCTGAACCATCTTGTACTTATTTTTTCAATAATATTTGTACATGCTGCATTTCATATATACGTTCCCATGGTAAAATTGGCAATGGATGAAACGACAAACTGAGAACAATAGAATTCCAATTGCGGTTATAGTTATTGAGAGATTCTTGGTAACAATAGATATTGTCAACAGATATTTCATTATTAATGCTATTCATGCAGAATTAACTAGCAGAAATTAATTGCCATATATTGAATCAGGTTAATAAGCTCCTGAAAATTACAAATACGAGTCAATTGTCACTATATTTTAACGTTCATGATGTACCTACATACCAACTTGAATTAGAATATTGAAGAGGTTTGTGAAAATTTTGAAAAACTATGATAATTTTCTTTTATACGATGTCTTGTTCGTCTCCCTAAAAAGAAATCAACAGTAATCGCCTATCATTGTTTGTTTCCAGTGTCCTTGGGATGCTAGGATGTTTTGGTACGTCAAAAAAAGCGGGAAATGTTGAAGAATAAAATATTAAAAATTTTCTAAAAGCTTAAGTGTTAACATTGTTATATTATAAATACAAAATACATAAAAATTATGTAAATGCAGTCGAAATTTAAATTTGCTGTCGAATGGGGTAATACAAAAAAATATATATAAATAAATAAATATATCATCACGGCATATTACCCATTTCTGGGTGTGCCAGTATCTACAACACATGTAGACATCGGTAATGATGACGAAATATTTTACCGTGTGGGCGCTTACCAGACGTCACTTCACGGCAGTGTTGTATAGTATTTGAAATATAAGTAATTGAAATAAGTATTTGAATTAGATAAAGCATTTTAAGGCATTATTTGAAATACTTAAAAATAACAGTATTTTGTATTTTTAGATCAAATACTTTTTACAAGTATTTTATATTTTAATACATTAAAATACTATTATTTGTATGAAATACTATTTTCCAATATTTGAAATACATTTTTTAATTGAAATATTTTTTTTTTGTATATAAATACATAAGTATTTGAAATTGATTTATGTATTTGAAATAGAAGCCCTACGTCGTGTGTCATATGTTATACTCGCCGTCAAATAAGTATAGACTGATGCTCAATTTTTTTCCTTCTCCCCACCCTGTCCCTTGCCGTGCGGTGATGCCGCTTCTTCATAAGTTAGCATTTTCAACATCACCAATGGAATTGGCAACAGTGTAGAAATCTCCAGTCCGTATTTATTTGACGGCAAGTACCTATAGTAATATAACATCCAATAATTCTCTAATTTTTTTCTTAAATAAATACTAGCTTATGTTAATGTAGGAGTTTCTTTTTAATATTAATGTAAATATGTGAATAAGTTGAATACGAAAAAAAAAATTACAATACCTTAACATATCTTATTTATTTTCAAATAATTAAAAGTAAAAATATTTGAAATACTTGAAAGTATTTGAAATATTGGTATATTTGAAATACTAAAAAAATAATTGTATTTTACCAAACATATGAAATACTTTTATTAAGTATTTTGTATTTTTTATTTGAAATACGATTTTTCAAGTATTTTATAGAACACTGCTTCACGGGCACTCATAGCTGGTGTGGAGAGTGCGCCACAGGGTTTACTTTTGTGCCATTTAAAATTGGAAATATTTGGCGTCTGTAGGAATCGAACCCGGTTCCTCAGGTTCGCGACCAGACACTCAGGCACGCGACCACGTGCAATGATAGTTAATAGATGGACATTAACTTGAGGTAGTATTAGAAAACCGACAAATAGTAACAGCTGTACTGATGAGCTCTAATAAGAGCGAAACACGTGTCTACAGCTGCTATTGAGCGATTACCCTACGAATAATATTTTTCTAGTTTTTATAACCTTACGCTCACGATATATGTATATTATTAAAAATTAGGTTAGGTTAAAACTCATTATGTCAAAAATATGTTAATGTTCTTAAGAATTAGGTTAGCATTAGTTCCTACTCAACCTGTTAATAAAAAAGATATTGCACTTGTTTCATTTACAGTGCACATTCGTATTTCTCATTAAATTTTATTACTTACATTATTATTTACTACCTAATTATATATTTGACAGGCAAATTAACCGAATATGTTTGTTGCCTATTTAGGTACTTTTCAGGCACTAGTGCTTGAAAAGTGACTCTTTACACACAGTAAAGAGTGCGTAAAGTATGTACTTTACGCTCGATTAAAGGAAAAGTATTTATTATTATTATTATTATTATTATTATTATTATATACATTTAAAAAATGTTGGGAGGAGTAAAAATATGTGCACTTTTCTCTTTTTTAGAAATGGTTTAACAAACCTATTTTAATTTGTTTAGGTTAGGTTAGGTTAATACGCCCCAGTTCTTATGAAAAGAATGTAAAACAAAAATTGTTGCCAGATTTACTATCTATGGGGTTAGCTCTACCATCAGTTAAGCGTTGTACGCTTACTCAAATAACAATCTGTATATATTTTTTTAAATTATATATTGTTGCTGTAAATTTTGCTTTAAAATTTTGCAAAAATGCTTACTGAATTCGGTTGATTCTGTTAATCAGTCTCAAAAATCTAACTATACATTTATCTGTGCTTTTATTAATAACGTCAAAACGCAAATGAGTTGTACATAAAAGAAATTCATCAGACTATAATAATGAATGATGAATTTTCTAAACGTATTTTGAAATAATTATATTATTGAGTATATCGCCAAAAATTGATAAAATGTTATTTTATAATGTATTACATATTTGTCATTTTAAAAATGTTTCAAGTTTCAATATTTTGCTAGAGTACTTAACAATATTTATATTTGTTATTTTTATTTCCTAAGTTATTTTACACGTCCAGTTTATGTCAAACCATAAAATTGTGTAATTTGTTTGGGAAAAGTTTTGATGGAAAATAAAAAATATTAGAACTTTTCAGACGTTAATATTTACTTCAAAACATAAATTTCAGTTTACTAAACTTCTAATATTAGTTTATAAAACTAGAAAATTACGTAATTTCTAAAACACGTTAATATTTAGAAATATAAGTATAAGTCTGAAACAATGGTATCCTTACTATCAACAAAATAAATTGATTGTATTATCTTTGGAGTTTGTTTTTTTCCGAGTACAGGGTATGATTCAGTTGTAATCTAAGTTCAATGTCACTCGTGTTATATATCAAACTTTTATCTTTATTTTAAAATTTCCTCTTAGCCATTTAAATTTTATATACATCATAAATAATAACTTTACTAGAATTAAGTATATATAAAAATGTAATGAATATTATCTCCAGTAATTTTATAATTCTCAAGAGTATGTCTTGTAAGACAATTTGTAATATTAAGGAAAATTTATCATTTTCAACTGTTAATGATATTATATGTTAATTATGTTTACAGAAGTATATAGCTTGAATCACACTACGAATTCTTCAATATACAAATCATTAATGTTGTTTGTAATTTTATTTAATATATTATATATTTAAAATTTGTTGCTCTCTCTGATAACACTGACAACTTTTAGCGGTCCAGTGATATATTGTCATTATCGGAATCTGCGAATAAAAGCAGATACCCCAGCGTTATTTTACAATTTGTCTAGTCGGTTTACAAATCGTCTAGGCGTTTTGTAAAACGAAGAACCTGTTTCTACATTCTACTTTAGTTTCGTTATGTCGTAGAACGTAGACGAATTACAAAAATATAAATAAATAAATAAATATAAATATATCATCACGGCATATTACCCATTACTGGGTGTGCCAGTATCTACAACACATG
Organism: Ophonus ardosiacus; assembly: GCA_943142095.1. Classification (NCBI taxonomy): domain Eukaryota; kingdom Metazoa; phylum Arthropoda; class Insecta; order Coleoptera; family Carabidae; genus Ophonus; species Ophonus ardosiacus. The sequence goes on along the minus strand of OW964833.1, from coordinate 40,050,066 downwards.
TAAACATCGGTAATGATGACGACATATTTTACCGTGTGGGCGCTTACCAGGCGTCACCTGACGGGCACTCATAGCTGGTGTGCAGAGTGCACTACAGGATCACTTTTGTGTGATTAAAAGTCTGCACTGGCCGCGATCGAACCCGGGACACCAGATTGGCAACCCCACAATAAAAAAAATAAAAATAAAAAAAATATTCGTTTTATAAAACGCCTATCTATTTTTAAAATGGTTGTACGAAATATAAACTGTAGAATTTTAGACTTAATTTGCTTGCCTATTTTTCTGAATATAACTTAACATAACCTAATGTAACACAAAATTTGGTCCGAGTTTTCCAGGTGTGAGTATTCTTAGAAAAATAATAAACGAAATGTCCAAATATTCATTTTACAATGTAGCCATAGCTGTTCGTCGTTTTATATAATACCTAGCCGTTTTATAAAACTACTAGTTTGGTAGTAAGTAGGGATGGGTTCGAGAATACCAGAATACTCGAGGCAAGTTTTTTTAAAAAATTCGATTCGACTCGAATATTTTAAAATACAACTCTCCTTAAAACTTAACTTGAAAAAAATAAGACAATGGGGGATTGCACCATTTTTTTTTATAATTTCATCTGAAAATATTAGGAAAACTAAGACTATTGATGAAAATCCGGTGAAAAAATTCCTATTAATAATCGAGTTATGGTCTCCCGAATTTTGAAAAGATTGACGTGACGTCACATTTATGTGTTTTTACATCAAACTGTTTTCATCATGGACCTAAATGTTCTTGAAATATATGCTATTTTAAGTTATATTTTCATAAAAATAAATGAATATTATAACGCTGTATAAGTATACATACTTTATAATTACAGATGTATTTAAATTATTAAGTTTAATGCAAGAAATTTATGTTAAAATAAAAACTGTTTGGAAACTGTAGTACAGGAATGTTAGCCCCTCCTTTCGAATTTGAATTTCTTAACTTCCATTGGTAGTAATCCCACCTCCTAACACGCTATTTGTAATGCATGTATAGGCGGTTTCTCTGTCGCCAATCAAAATATTTTCATATTAGTGTCGAAGCGTTATAACAAAAAACCCTTTATTTCCGAAATATCTCAATTATACCATTTCATTTTTTTATTAATATTCGTTACTCAGCGTATACATTCGTATTTTTTTACTATTTTCCTTTAATTCGATTGAGCCGTAATCCCCCATTTTCGAGCTAAATCAAGCAAAACTAATTTTTCATTAAAAAAATCAATAATTAAAGTCCTCAACATGACAATGGTGGTAAAATGATTTCTATACCAAATTTATAAGGTATGCTATATATTTTATTTTAAAAATGTACAAATTACATTTCGTGAATATTAAAACTGCTTTCAGAAACAAATTTGACGCATGCGTAAAATAAATATCAGATTCCGCGTGTGTTTATTGTGCTTCTTGTCTACATTTCTGCACACTTTTATTTACATCGAGACTTTTCGCAGAAGATAACTGAAATTGAAGAGCTTTTTTGCGAGTCATTTCTAAAGTTTCACAATAAACTCCAAGACGCAATAATAAAATAATTACAGTTGAGCTTAACAATTGACGTTCAGCAACACTATGCGCATTCGTTACCTTAAATTGAAAAGTTTGGACCTTGCAGGTTGGAATTGAAATTTGAAATTATGTTGTGAACACGTACATTTATTAAGGCACATGTTCCGAGCTTTGTTGCAAAGTAGAAATTCAAATTGGAAATTGAAACATGTATAACAATCCAAAAAAGCTTGAAACTCGAGCAGAAGAACTTGACACGACTAGAGAAATTTCGATACTCGACTCGACAATAAAATTGTTAAGTTTGACTTGAAACTTGACTCCTTTTCGAGTCAAGCTTTGAGTCGAGTCAGGCAAAGCTCGAACTCGTGGCCATCACTAACAGTCAGTAAGTTAATGAAAATTTAACAATCTGGCCGTGATGTGTAAAATGATTAAGCCACATTAGGCGTTTTATAAAAAGACAGATTTTAGAATATCTACGACATACATATAACTGTAACACTCGTTTAAAACCGTTAACAAATTGTACGTAGGTCTTTTGCAGAGACTGTAGGCTGCCATCTATTAAAATGGAAGTAAAAATTATTAATGAGCAGACGGAATTTCCTGTCGGTACATCTTGTAAAGAAAGAGGAACTAACTAATTATTATAAGAGACAATACAATTTAAATTTGTAGAACTTTTTGTAATATTAAAAATAGCTTTTAAGAATAAGAATTATATTGCAAGTGACTAGTTGTGGGTCTGAGTACCCGAGTTAATACAACCGTAGCATATTATTTACAAATTATTTATCACGCAAGCACTTCCCCAAAAGTTTATTATTTATTTTTCTCTGGTTGCATCATGTCAAATTAAAAAAAAAAACAGTGTTGGTTCAAAATGAATTTTAATACAAGGTTATAAACAACTCGAGTTCTGTTTTAAGAAGATATTTTGTCTAGCATTATATCATATACATATGAGTGTATCCAAATAAACAAACCAAGTAAATCGCTATGATAAGCTTTGTACGCGTATTGTGATTTATTCAGGCTCAGCTGCAGAATATACATTTGACGCTTGGTCATTTTTCATATTTGTCTACTTTAACTTTTGTTTTCCAATAATATTTTGTCTTTCTTTAAATATAGGCTGTTTTTCACGGAAGCGTAGAAGGGGCATACGCAAAATTTTTTAACACTTGAAATTTTACCTTTTAAACTTGAAATATTACCTTTTTAAAACTTGAAATTTCAACTTTTTCAAATTATGAGTTGCAATATGTTACATTGCAGGTTGTATTTTTTTAAATAAAAAAATACAAATTACAGCTTAACCTAACTGGCAACTCATAATTTCAAGTTTAAAAGGTGAAATTTCAAGTTTTAAAAAGGTGAAATTTTAAGTTTTAAAAAGTTGAAATAACGAGTTGCCAGTTAGGTTTCGCTGCAGTATGTATTTTTTTTATTACTGCAACTCATAATTTGAAAAGTTGAAATTTCAAGTTTCAAAAAGTTGAAATTTCAAATTTAAAAGTTGAAATTTCAAGTTAAAAGGTGAAATTCCAAGTTTGAAAAAGGTGAAATTTCAAGTGTAAAAGGTGAATATTCAAGTTTTAAAATTTTTTCCGTAGTTTTTAAACTAAGAAGAGTAGTAAGTTAAAAATTTCCATAATACGATCTGAGAGTCTGGTTGGCTAGTGTTCAATATTGTTTGTTGTTGATATTAAATATTCTGAAATTTTAATTTATTGCAATTATTTTTCTGGTATTGGTTTATCGTTTTCTTTTTCTGATACAATTTTCAAAATTACAGTTAAATGGGGTCCTTCACTATTTTTTTTTTTTTTGACACCAACTGAAAAAAGATCTGTAGTTCTAGAAAGCCTTTATTATTATTCGGTAAGCAGTAATACAGTTCGCTAATATTTGGAGTCATGTAAAAATATATAAATATAAATAAATAATAAATATGTCATGACGCCATATTACCAATAGGGTCCTCCACCATAACAGAAAATTGAGTAAAAAGATGTATTGAAAGTAGATAAGATAAAATCATGACTGGGACGATAAAAGTTTTTTTTTAAATTGTTAGTTTTTGAAATATTAGTGATTTTAAGCATCTATACATCTACATCACAACGATTGCTATCTTTCTCGCGCAGTCTACTAGAGAAACTGGTGCGAGAAAGATAGCTATAGGTTTCTTTAAAAATCAAATGCAGTTGAACTAAAAACAATTATGACTTTTTAATACTACAAATTGCTTCAAAATTAAATAAACTTTCATTTAAAATAATAAAAAAAAATAGAGTGGAGGACCCTATTGCTGGGTGTGCCATCTGCTTTGTACGCAGATATCCCTAATGACGATATATTTGTACCGCATCACTAAATTAAACAAGTGGTATTTAATTTATTTCCCTTGTTTCGTTATTTTCTGTATTCATTTACTTGAAAATAGCTTATAAAATGTTTATAGCATAGACTTGAAAGTAGTAAGAATTTGAAATAAAAAAAGATGTACTCGTATGACGTAGATGTTAAGGCGAGGTTAATGACATTAAAAAAACTCGAATATTTTAATAACTAATAACTCTTTTAACTTTGATAGTCACTAGCATACAGTTTTAAGGTCTAGTTATACTATAAATGAGCCTTATTCTAATTTGTTATTACAGTGAAGGACCCCATTGTTTTTTTTTTTTTGTGACAGACATAATGTTGCCAAAATGGTAATGAAATGGAATTATATTAACTTAAAATTTATGATTTTTTAAAAATTTTCTTGCTAGTTTAAAGCCGGCTTTATCTTTGCCTTCATAATGAACAGTAATATACAGTTTTAACAATATCGAATGCAAAGAAAGCATTTTATCAAATATTTTGCTTAATTAGTGTTTTGAATGAAGTGTCATGTATGAATATTATATTAAATGACCTGATTTTGCTAATGCTGTTGAAAATATTCATTATATTTTATTATTTATTTTGTTCTCGCGTTAAATGGGAAAACTCTCTTTCCACAGAAATTATGAATGAAGAAATACCTATGTAAATTTGTATAGCATAATTTTTCAAATTGCTTCATGAAATATTTCTTACTCTAATTTGAAAAAACCTTGACTCTTTACAACTTTATTCAATTGTTCTAAATATTTAAAAACTTGACAACAAAGTAAGTGTTATGTCAATAGTACGTAGTAATACCTGATATGTTTATTTTACAGGGTGAATCCGAAAATCCGTGACTTAAACATTTTTTAGTTCGTCTAATTTCTTAATTAATTTCAAAATTTGAAAAATGCTATAGCAGAAGGGAAAATAGTAAGACTTTGGAATAGAATAGATGCGCGTTGTAGGTGTTTTAAGGGCATTAGAAATTTGAATATTTTAAAAAACCATTTTTTTTAACTTTGATAATCTCTATCATACAGTTTTAGGGTCTAGTTTTAATATAAATGACCCATGTTCTAATTTGTGACAATAGTGAAGGACCCCATTAAACTCGAAGCTTCAAAAGGCAAAATTTCATTTCAACACGACAGTGATTAAGAAGTTTAGGTACTATTCCGATTTTCGTTTTTTTTTTTTTTATGTCTATTATGAGTATAACGTATCGTAGATTTTTAAACTATAGACAGTGTTTTAAAAGTTTGGCGCTGAAATCAAGGTTTGTGAGTGGTTGTTCCACAGACAGATTAAAGTAATGATTAGGTTTGTTTTAAAAATTAGCAAATAAAATTCAATCTTTGTAAGTTTTAGAAAAATCCACAACGCGTCGTGGCTGTTTTCGGGTATGGCCATTTTCAAGAGTTTAAAACTAAATTTTTCTCACAATATCCGAATTCGGGTATAAAGAGAGTCTAACATTCAGATGTAGGAATACAATTTTATTCAGAAACTTAACAATTTAAGCATGATAGTCCGTATTCACAGACCACTATTTGTTGAATTAATTGTATTTGTATTTATGCGTAGTGGTATTCTTTTGCAATGTTCGCATAAATGTAAGTCCAATTAACTTTCTTAATTGAACTTATATTGATCAAATGGTAGTCTGTGAATACTGGCCTATATATTCAGTGGCGTATCCAAACATGACCCTTGGGGAGGGATATGACATGACCCTTGGAGGGGGATATAAAAATATTTTGTATAATAATCAAAAACTTTATCGTAGATAAAAATATAACAACGCCTTGGTTTCTAGGCGACCTGTTCTATAATAACATATTACATGATATTGCAAAAAAATCGTAAAACAGTATTCAAACGTCTTGATTTTTACTCTTCTCCGATGTCATGGGGGGGGGGGGGATATATCCCCCATATCCCCTCCCGTAAATACGCCACTGTATATATTTAAAATACTTCATATCTACTTTTAAGTTTGGTAAAACCGTTTTTTTTTTGCAAAAAGTATATCAGTCGCAAATTATACATTGTAAAGTTTGAGCGTTTCTACGAAAACGTCTTATAAAAATTACTAATTAATATGTAATTGCCCATCAATGTTTATTTTTCTATTACATACTTACTTAATATCAAGTAAATAATTTTCTAATATTTAAACATAATCCACCTTTAAGGTCGATTTATAACTGACAGAACATAATTTAGCATAGAAAACATACAATTTGGTCATACGGAAAATAATATGTCCATTTATAAGAGACCCAGCTCACAAAACATAATTTAGCTCAGCATAGGAATTGACCAATGTTCAATTTTCTATGCATGTGCTGTGCACTCTGTGTTTGTCGTGTATCTTCGTACATTTCGTGGTAGTTCGAATAAATATTTGTGAATACCGCTACGAGAGTGAAACACGTGTTGGTCATTTGTTAGTTAAAATGGACAACATCAAACTTATTTGTATAAATTTAATCATAAATAACAAAACTAAATAATAACACGAACTGGAAATCAGGTCGAACAAAATTTATAACAAATTGCAAAGTCAAAGGTCGAAGACAAACATATGTTTGTCTTATTATTATTTGAACATGTCAGGTATTTCTTCTTTTACTTCTTATTTTCACTATGTTTGGTGTGACATTATAAAACCCCCTGACAAAATTCTATGTTTTCTATGCTAAATGGGCTATTCCACAGTAATCAAAAATAGTAAAAGTTTATTGAAAATATGAACGATAATTGTTAAAGGATAAAGAAAACCATATTTCTTTTATTATAAATTATTTCTTCTAGAAGACCCGGGGAGTTTTGCTTTTGATGATGCACATGTGCACGAGTGTTTGAGCAAATAGGATCCAAGTATGACCTCCGATTTTGAGAAGCCCCACCCTAGCTAAGAATATACTTCTTCGGGTGTGTCGGATCTGTTCGGTTACTGTTCGGGTGACGTTCTAATTTGTTTGTTTTTATAAAATGAGAAAAAAAAGTGAAATAAATTAAGTATAATAATTTATTTTATGTCTCTAATAATGAATTATAATATTACAATTTAAATATACATTATTTTGTAATTTGTTTAAAAATTTTTGTGGCTTGTGAACCACTGTTTGTTTACTTCTGGTATATCCACATTACCTACGTCACAAAGGTAATTTAAAATTCGGACCTTAATATCTCGCTTATTTGGAGGAATTTTTAACTCGGACTTTCACATGTGGTCTTATATTTTTATGTACTTCAAAAAAATTTTTTAAAAAAATATCGTGGAATAGCCTATTAATCTATGCTAAATTATTTTCTATGTTCTGTGTTAGAGATAAATACACCTTTAACAGTAAGAAAGCTGGAAAGTTTTCGTTTTGATTATCTGAAATTAAATAAAATGGACTTAGGTTGCTTTTGCCAAAAGCGCCTCAATGGGGTAGTTTTGCTCTTTTTGAAAAATTTATATGTTATAGTATTTTTAAATTAAAGTTTTCCATATTTTTTTATTTTGCATAATTCTTGTTCTTTTATGAGAAAAAAATTAGAGAAAAATAAATAATTTTTCTCCCGCTATACGTGACGTCACGTGTTTACCTTCCGCTGCGAACGAGTCTCGACATACAGTTTCTCTGAATGAAAGAGATAGCACAATTTTTCGTTACTTATGTCTTGCGGGGCAAGGAGAACTTGTTTACATTGCGTGTTACATAGCGTTGTTTGGTAGTTGTCAGTTTTGTTTTTTGTGTAATTGATAGCCTCATTTTGTGTCTTTTGGAGTATTTATACAGGTATGTGATCAAAGATTATCCATGAAAACAAGGTTATGTTATTTGTTGTGACATTTAATGTTTACTGTTCAAATACGACACCAGCGCTTCAGCGGTTTACGGTTAAAACATGTGACGTCACAGCGGAGAGGTTAATTCAAAGAGGCGGAATTTTAATTAAAATTTTATAAATATATAAGCAATAATGGGGAAGTTTAGCGATTTTTTTTTATTTTTTTATTCCATGGCAAATGACTTGAAAAATGATGTAACATGTTTTATTTTTTTCAAAAACGCCTAGATTTTCCGGAAAAGCCGATTTTAAGCTGTCGGTAGAGGCTTAGCGCAACGTATGTCGATTTATACACTGACGCACGCGGTTACGGTTACTAGTGAAACGCTTTTACGCTTTGTTACGACCTACGTTCAAGTGGTTCGATTTCACCGTTCTGACTGAGTTTGCGCATAACTGACTTGTGACGTACTTAGAGTTCACCTAAAAAATATTAATTATAAATAAATGGAGCAATAATTTTAATTTTTAATTTCAATTTCAGCAGTCATTTGTGTGTTATATTTGTGAGAAAATAGTATGTTATGTAGAATTTTTACCATGCTAAACTTCCCCATTGTTGTTTTTTATCGTATAGAAAATGTTATTATGCGTGACTTATTGTATAAAGATATTTATTTTATTAAAATTCGAGACATGATAACTACCCCATTGTATGCCTACATAATTTAATAACTCGTGTTTTATTTTATTAAAATGCATGAATGAATTTATGTATTTGGCCAACGTTGCATTTTAATTTTGTGATAAAAAGTTTAATATTTTGTTGTTTATGAAAGGCACTTTATTGTAAAAGCCTGTTGTAAGAAATAAAATATTTGAAAAAAATTAAATACTTTTGTAGATTATTTATAATTTTTAATACTTCGAAAAACAAATTATTCAGTATTTGAAACTTATTTGAAGTATGTTGCCTTTGCCAAATTTTGTCTGTAATTATACGTATGCAACATTTTACTCCTAATGTCTAAATGAAAGAGAATTTCAGGGTTCATCAAGTTTTAGATGAACAAGTTGTAGTTATTTGTATATTTGTCCAACTAATTAAATTCTTAAGCATACGGTCTCTATAATTAAGTTAGAAGTAGTATGGTATACACATAAATAAACAAATTGTATTTGCTTTTAACTTGTTGAGAATCACTGAAGTTGTACGTTCTCATGATTTGTTAAGTGCATATGAACAGGTTGTTTGTATATATGCAAAATTCCTATCACTCATATTAAATTTAATTATCGATTATAGCTATGTGACAGACAAATGCATGTCAATCGAACGGATGATGTGATTTGAATTATTTGTTGGCCAATAATGAAAGGGTATTAATTATACTGCCATATTAACTAAGCGGGAGATCGATGTTATTAACAAAATCGTAGTGCTAGATTCGATAGAGTCCAGTTCTATTGTAGTTCTTGTTAGTGTTTCACAAGACAAGATTTCTTGTCTTGCTAGGTTATTTCTTGTCTTGTCTTGCAAAACAAGACAAGAAATTTAAATAACTCTTGTCTTGTGTTACTCTTGCAAGCAAAAATCTTGTCTTGCTTGCAAGACTCTTGCATATTTCTTGTCTTGCAATTTCATATTAATAGGAACAACATATTTAAATCGGAAGGGATATTTTACTTGAAGCTGTGAAGAGATTTTCGTGAAAAAATGTATTATGCTATAATTGAAAACTTTTCAAATCTTGTATTTAACACTTTTATATTAATGAGACCGACATATTAGATTCTTGTTAATATTAGTAAACCTAAAGTGGTACGTTACTTGAAGCTCTGAACTGATTTCCTTGAAAAAATATATTAAAATATGATAAAAAAAACTTTTCAAATTTGGTTTTAAAACTCGTATATGATTAAAAACAACATTAGATTTTGAGTATATATTATAAGTCGGATGTGATTCTTAACTAAAAGCTCTTAACAGATTTTCAAAAAAAAAAAAACTTGATAAAATATAATACAAAATTTCTTATTAAAGACTTTTCTATTTATTGGAACGACAAATTAGATTTTGTTTACAAACGATAAAGTGATATTTAACTCCAAGCTCATTACAATTTTAAACATCGACTTAGCGGGAGGTCATGTGCTGACCATATCAGATTATTTATTTCTAAATATATAGAAGATATAATCAGAAAATTTAAATCAGATTGAGTACTTAATGCTCTTTATTATTTTTTGTACTATATATTTTCAAAATATAATATTTAGAAGATTTTTTAAGAAACTATTACTTCCGGTTGTCAATTGTTACCAAAACCTTTTTAGCTTTTTCGATTAATGTCAGCTTAGCTAGAGGTAAAACCTATAATAAAATGTTGATATATTGAATTATAATATAATATTGCAAGAGTGCAAGAATGCAAGAAAATACTAAAAAATCTTGCTATTCTTGCACTTTTCTTGCAGGGCAGATTCTTGTCTTGTCTTGCAACGAACTATATAACTCTTGTCTTGTTCTTGTCTTGCATTTTATGCAAGAACAAGACAAGAACAAGAAAAATGCAAGACTCTTGTGAAACACTAGTTCTCGCAAGATCCCAAAGCAGTGTAGGTTATTTGGAAAAGCTGTATACAGGATGTTTCAAAGAAAGTGAAAAAAAAAATTAAGGGCATATAGTACTGACAAAAATGAGTAATAAAAAACTTAATCAACATAGGTCTGATCTGTTTCCGAGATAAAAGAAAAATCGAAGAAAAACTGACAATGTTAGTGATCGAACAACATTTTGTGTATGTCAGTAAATAGACTATAAAAAGCAATAAAATTTTATATGAAACATTTTTCTCAATTTCTAGTAGTTACGAAGTTATATGAAAATTAAATATTGGACAAGGTCGCCACAACATTTAACTTAGTACAATTATTTGATTTTTAAAAAAAAACAAAAGCACTTCTAAGATGACCCCTGAAAGGTAAACAAAAAGTCTTATTTAATTAAAGTCGTAACTCTTATAGTTTTCAAGATAACAGAGGTAAACCCCGTAAAAACTCTTTTTTCACTGCCTCATATCTCGGAAACTATTGAGGATCGGATACATGTTGATTAAGTCTTTTTTGTACTCAATTTGATCAGTACTGTATGCCTTTAAAAAATTTTACACTTTCTTTGAAACGCCCTGTACTTATAATCTTAATTATAAATTGTAAATTCGCATAGTTCATCATAAACCAACCCTTATAATACTCGAGATCCCAAGGCAGGTCTCGTTATTTAGGATATCTGTATATAAAAGCGTGCTTTTATTATTTATTCTAAAATAGCGATCACTAATTTGCGCTTGTATTTCACTACAACCTGTCATTGGAACATTTTTTTTTTTGTACTAGCGTATGCATAGTCATTAATTTAAGAAGAATCTGTAATGTAGTTGGGGTTTTTTGCTTGTTGAACAGGTGAGGAATGTGGGTATATTTCCGGACGTCCCGTTGGCACACATTTGTAGGATTTTTTTGTTTGGCTTTTGTCCACATTCGTTGCATGTCCCACGACACTTTGTCACTCAAATTCTTTTCTTGTTATGAATGATGAACACAGAAAACGAAAACGGGAGCGTACTTGCCATTATTATATACAGAATATAAACAAGTAAAGAAATGTAAGTAGAACATAACATTTTTTATCTACTTTTGCTGAATAAAATATTCATTATATATTTGTTTGTTTCGTACAATTGATGGATTAGATAAAAATGACGTATCATTGATGTCAAACGTAACTACAGTGATATTTTTTGTCAGTCATATTTATTTTGAAATGTTAAAATTATCAAATATGTCCAAGTTTCAAAACGAAATGCATGACTTCCTAGTGAATAGTGTAGTAGATAAATTCTGTGGTTAAAAATCAATAGCAAATATGTCACGTTTTCAGATATTTTAGGCTTTAGGGCATTACATTTAAAATTTCATCGGGTTTGTACAAGATCTGGTGTCGCAATTTCTTTCAGCAAATTTTGACATTACAACAACAATAATAATAATAATAATAATATCACAATATAATGGGGTCCCGTGGCCGCGTGCCTAAGGGTCTGCTCGCGAACCTGGGGGAACCGGGTTCGATCCCGACAGACGCCAAATATTTCCAATTTTAAATGGCGCAAAAGTGACCCCTGTGGTGCACTCTCCGCGCCAGCTATGAGTGCCCGTGAGGTGACGCCTGGTAAGCACCCACACGGTAAAATATATCGTCATCATTACCGATGTCTACATGTGTTGTAGATACTGGCACACCCAGAAATGGGTAATATGCCGTGATGATATATTTTATATTTATTTAATAATATCGCAATATCATTATTATGCTTCAATGAATAACCTTGAATTCTTGAAGTAAAATAGTTTAAAATTGTTTTCTTTATTTATTAAGATGTGAAGGGTGTTGTTATTAAATCATTTTGATCCTTTTTAAACCCATCCATTTTCATTAAAATATTAAGGAAACTGTGCATTTGATTCAACCATAAGTTTTTTCGGGCCTCGAGCTTTTCGGGCCGGGCCAAAATCGAAAGTTCGACTCGCCTTAACTTTTGCAAATGATTAGCCCGATTTGGATCGGAGAAAAAAATATCTTGGGCCCGGCTCGATGATTGAGCCGGGCCTCGCCAAAGCTCGAAATCGAGTGCATCCTTAATTCTGGTCCTTCTAAATTCGTCTCGGTTGGATAACACAAATACGGCCGAAGATGTCTGTCACAGTTTTCAGATGAAAATTATATTCATAAACGGTTTCGGTAGACGCTCTAAAGAGGAGCACGAATGCGTCAAAGAATTGTATCTAAATTCAATTTATAGAGAAGTGAATTTCGTTGAAATGGATAACAAATACCCAATAATTTTTCGTTTAAAGGAAAGTTCAAATTAAAAAATTCGATTTAAAGAATAATTTTTACATATACTGTTGTGTATGTCAAAAAAATAATTCAAGTTAGAGAAAATTCAAACTGCAGAGAGTGCAGAGAGGTTGAATGTATTTGTTTTTGTCATAGAACCACATACCTGTAATATTCTACACGTGGATAATGGCTATTACTCATCAGACGAAATGTAGTTCGTCCAGAAGAGAATGAACGCTGACTTTTAAATTAGTTTATTAGGTTCAAGAAAGTTCAAAAATTTTGTTTTTACGTTCGCAGAAAGTGACATAGGTATCTGCTTTTACTATGGAACCACAGAAGTACACGGTAAATAAAAACTTTGTTGTGATTACCAAAAATGAGTTCCAGCAGCAAGTTTTTTTTTGTCAATATAGGACCAGCAAATATATTTGTTACAGTTACCTAGGTAAATTTGCTGGTAAAAAATTGTTGTGGCAACAAATACAGTTTTGTTATATATAACAAAAGATATTTGTTACGCGAACAAATAAAATAAGTTACCATTAAGGAGTATAAATTTATTATACGAACAAATAAATTAAGTTACCATTAAGAAATATAAATTTGTTTTGCGAACAAATAAAATAAGTTACCATTAATAACTATGAATTTGTTTTGGAAACTAATAAATTTTGATAGATATACAAATGCATTAATGAGGTAGTAAGGTAAAAATTAAATACATGCGTATTATAATAATTTTATTTATTTATAATTATAATCTATATACATGTAACAAATATTATATAAAAAAAAATAACATATAAAACAATAGTCACTTAAATTATACAGATTTATCAGTAATCGATACATACCTTCAAATTTCTCAATAAGACACTAATTGCCATTGTTTTAAAATATCTTTTACAAAATCATTCATTTTTATTGACGGGCACAAGAAACAAGCACTTTTAAAACACAATTTTCGACAGGCTAAAACTTAACAGCGCAAGCAAATGCGACACGACGTAATATAGTATAACACGAACAGTGAATACCCTATCTACACAAAAGTTTTAGTTACGTGTACAAAGTATATGGCGGGAAGAAGAATTTGTAATCTTTACAAAATATAATGTCGCAGGATACAAAAAAATAAAATTTGTCCCGGTAACAGATTAAATATTTTTAATTGTTGCAAAATGATTTTGTAATCTGAACAAAGTAACAAAATGACTGCTTAGTACTACTAATAATAATTGCTATCATAACTAATATTTTACAGCAAATAATACTTTTTATACACAACAAAAATGGTTTAGTTTTGGAAACTTAAAATACAAAGTTCTTCGTATACAGTGCAAAAACATATTGTTGAAATAACAAAAAAAATACAGCTAACTAAATTTTGTCCGGAATATCAATGTATTTTTTTACCGTGTATTATCGCAACTTATTACTCATTGTAAGGCTAACCATTTCGTGGGCTCTCAAAGATGTCGTGGAAAGAGCATTATTTCTGAAAACTGAAAATAATAAAGTGGACTCTGGTCGAATATGAATCCGGGCCGTCAGAACCACAACCAGTCTTTCGAGATTTTGTAAAAAGAACTGTATGAGTTTTCCTTTTAGAAGTTATGTTCATTTTTTATTTCGAAAGATTTGTAACTCTATCAACATAATTGTAATCCGATTTCGAATTTTATAGGTGTTACAAAATATATACACCGTATAAATATAAAACTATAATAAGAGTAGGTATCTCATAAATTTCAATATAAATATTATAGCTAAACTATAAAGTTTAATAGACGGATCTTAGACAGCGTAGAATATCTAATGTAAATATCAGATCAATAAAATTTGATGGACCATAGAAATAAATCTTTTTAACTCAAAGCTTCAAATTGGCACGTTCTGGTGTCCTGTTTTAATTCTCAAATTGAAACGGAACTTTACCACGGCTAACCAAACAACCAGTATAATATATTTTTACTCATATTTTCAATTATGTGAAAATATTTTATATTTTATGAAATACAAATATCAAATATGTAATATTATTCGCATAGAATGAAAAAACGAACGGGGAATATTAAACATTTTGTTGTCAACAATAAATATTATATACGTGTATGATATGCACTAATATTAACAATATGAAATTAGAAACAATAGTAAAATTATATCAAAATATATGAATATATTTATTTAATGGTTTTTTTTTAATTAAACCTTGTGTATATTTTTCTTAATTTATTTTGGCACATTCATTTTACATTACTCTAACATTAAAACACCTAATAACCTTGTAACAATAAACACAACAATAATAACAAATATATTCGCACTCAATGTTCGCACCATGAAACTATTAGCAATAATTACTGAATACTTCTCTGGCAGGCTTGTTCCAGCTTTTATATATTTAAACAATTCAAATTTCGTACAGTCTACTCTTTCCTATTATGTACAGGGTGGAACAAATTCGAGTTCCTTATATGAAAAACTATCTTATTAAGCACGCTACAGAAAATTGGGGCAGGTCTTTATGGACCAGCTTTTTGAGACAACTTTAATAGGCGCCACAGGAATTTTCTATCGTCTTTTGTTTTTGAGCTACAGGCTAAAATTTGATTTTCGCTTATTATGAAAATACCTCATAACTCGTTTATTATAAAAGATAAAGAAAAAAACGTTTATATAATTTTTATACTGTTATTTACGTAAAATAACGTGATGTACTTATATTTTTTTAAAACTTAATAATTATCGAGATATAATACAAACATAGTATTTTTTAAAAGGAAACATATATTGAAAATAGTCTCATCTTTTTCCTTATTGTATAAGCCTTTCAACGATGTATAAAAAGTCTACATTCTTTTGTTTTAAACATGCGTAAAACATGAATTATTAATTTTTTGAGGTGAAAAAATAAATTTTATTAAGAAACAATTGAAAAAAATTAATTACAGATCATTCCTGTACACATCATATAATTACGAAAACATTCGCATTATACACACATTATAACTGTCCGCTATCACTCCTATTGTATTCATTCGGCTTTCCCCACCACCTTTTGGTTTCGAATTCAGGCTCGCTCACGTATTGTGTATTCCGAAATTGAAACACGCAAAACGCGGTTACTTTTTTAGTAACCGGTTGTATTTTCGAAACTCGGTTACTGAAAGCTGGTAACTTTTCTGTAACCACGCTAACCGCGCTAGATCGGCGGTTGTGGTGCGGTTACATTTTGTCGCATGACAGATGAGCAGTATTAACAAGCCTCCATAGCTTTCAACCATTTTAAATTTGTCGAGTTTAGGTTAGCTGTTAGCTGGTCCGTTTTTCCGATCCGGAAGTAACAGAGCGTCGGCTGATTATTGGAATGTACCAAGTCCACTTTTTGAAAAAAAATAGATATAGTCAAATTCGATTTCCTGGTATTTTTTTGTACCATGGCCAATAGAAAGAACATAAAATTCAGTGCCTCTTGTACTCCAAACAGACTTATAGTTTTGTACCATGCATCTTAAAATGACATACACTAAGAATTGTTTTGAATCAAGTTCAGAGCCAATCAGATTTCATAATTCTGTCACGTGCTTCTTGCCAAAGTACAGTAAAAATAATAATAAAAAGTGTGGACATGGTACAAAAAGTCTCTATTGGATTTTTTGTGTAAATTTACTATGTTATTTTGAACCATGTCCAACTAGGTCCTTTTATATTTCGAAAATATTTAAAAATTATAATATAACAAATTTTATACAAAGTTAAGGAAAATGAAACTATACAAACAAAAAAAATTGCAACATGTGTATTCATTATCCATTCTTTATAATAAAAAAGTTTTAAATGTTTCAAGCAGTTTTTCTCGAAAGTAATATTTGTGGACAGAGTGCATTCCATTTTCAGTGGTTTTCGTGATTTAATTTGAAAAAATTAAATATTTCTTTGCGATCTTTCTCCATTTATACAGTTGTCTAATGGTCATTCTTGAAAGGTATTTTAAAAAATAAAAATTTACTCAATGTTCAGAGTGATTGTCCCGGTATTTTGAAAATGACTAGGCGAATTGCAAATGAATATTTGGACATTTTCCCTGGTAATTTATCTAAACATACCTGAAAATAACCTAACGTACAAAACACATGCCTGCAAAAGTAGGGTCGAGAAATATCAAAGTTAATAAGTCCAAAACTTATTATTTTATCATTTTGCAATTTGCTTACCACAAGTATAATATCTCAGACTAATGGGGTCTTTAAAAAAAAAAAATGTTCAATCTTTTTTTTTTTGTTCATAATGTAACTTTAAGTTATTTCAATTATATATCATACAAAATTTCTCTTCACATCGCTAATAGGGTACCTCTATAATACAGGATATGGCCATAGTGGGTCTCGCTTTTCGTCCGCCATTACCGGTCCACTGTCACACATTTAGATATAGTTTTACTGTTTATATAAAGTGTAAGTAATACTCTTATTTTATTTACTTGTGTATTTCGTTAAGATACTGACCACGATTAGTGAAAATATTGACAACAGATAAAAATTACCAATAAGTACAAACATTTAAATTTTTAGAAGGTAAGTGTAGAGTATATAATTATTATGTTAATAATAATCACAGATATTAAATTAGATGTAATAATAACAACCTCTATTTTAAACTCTGCATAACCTCTAAATCTATGTTATAATAATAATTGTGTATCTCGTAAATAAATTAATTTTTCTTACTTTTATAAATTCAAAATGTAATTATTTAATATTTCTTTATAATACAATATTACATTTCTTACAAATAAATACGGAAATGCATTCTCAGTATGTTTGACATTGGACCGCTAATGGTGGCGTTCTTGGCTCATGGCCATATCCTGTATATGGAGGTACCCTAATCGCTATGTGTCGTCACACGAGAAAATTAATTTTTTTTTTTTTTAATTTCAAAAATATTATTTAGTTCTGGAAGGTAAAATATGTACCTACATTAATAACTTTGCTTACATTTTTAGAAAAAATAAAATAAAAAAAAATATGGAAGAACCCCATTGTCTGAACCTGAACCCCTAGTAACGTAAGCGATTATGAACCTAAACGATTCGTAGGTAATGACAGTAATGACTATTTTCTTTTTTTTGTGGTTTTCTGCATTGTTATCCTAATGTGACAGATTAAAAAGTGAAAGAAATGTTGGTGAATTTGACCAATTTCGTACCATTTTTCCCGGAATTTCAATATTGGATACGATATCCTATATACAGGGTGGTAAAAAATAAGTGTAACAAACTGTGAGAACAGATAGCACTAACCAAAATGAGTAAAAAAATCTAATCTGATCTTCAACTGTTTCTGAGAAAGAGGTCATTTTGTATTAGAATCGAAAAAAAAACTGATAAAGATTGTGATTGAACAAAATTTTGTCTGTCAGTAAAAGACCATAAAATTTTATATGAAATATTTTTTTTAATATTTACGAAAATTAAATATTGGCCAAGATCGCCACAACATTTATTTTTGTACAATTATTCGATTTTTTTTTGAAAAACAAAACACATCTAAGATAACCTCTGAAAGGTAAATAAAAAATCTCATTTAATCAAAGTCGTAACTCTTATTGTTTTCGAGATATCAGAGGTAAACCCCGAATAAACTCATTTTTCACTGCCTTATATCTCGGAAACTATTGAAGATCGGACCCATGTTGATTAAGCTTTTTTTACTCATTTTGTTCAGTACTATATGACCTCATAATTTGTTACACTTATTTTTTAACACTCTGTACATACACAATTGACATACTTCCGGGATATATCCAGTATATTTGTACATATTACCATTAAATTTCCAATAATCCAATAATTATTGTTGTTTCGTGGAAATAAATGAGAAAATTACAGTGATTTACATCGTTTTTGTATAAAATTAGGTTAATTTCGTTATTTCGGAATAGCTTTGAAGTAAACCAAGGCTTCATAATAGAAACATTTGCTGCAAGTTTACAACTAATGGTATTTCCGTATGTTTGTATGATTTATTCATTTTTTCTCCGATAGAGGTTATCAAATAATAAAGTTATTGTGATACTGTGATAGCGGTCGGGAAATATTGTAATTTTTAGTTTCTGACAGCAACTAAAATAAACATATCATCAGCGTTTTTTGTCCGTTGCTGAATATGCTTCGCGCAGATTTCGTTATCGATGTATACTATAGTATGTTTACTATACTATACCGGGTGTTTACCAGACGATACTTCACGAGTATACATAGTTATCGAATAAACAGCTTATTCTTCAAGTTATTTTAACTTATCATGTATCGTTATTTGGGGAAAAAAAATGCGTAGGTCACTAGATATAAATGAAAAGATAAATATTGCAAATTTTTATTTTTGCAAATAATTTCCAAATGAGAAATAAAATAGAAAATTGGTTTATGCTTATTTAGGGCACTTTCTCATACTCTTTCGTATAACGATGCTCAATTTTTTTTTTATCACTGTTGGACTTCGAATTATGATGTCAAATAATAGTTAAAAATCCATAAACCTTACCTATAAGCGCTAAAATTAGTTACGTATTTCGTCAACTAAGTTGCCATCATCAGTAAACTTACGTCTAAGAACAGATCAGTTTTGGACTACTCAACATGTCAACCATGCCAGAGATCCAAAAACAAATCTGGTCTGTTTTTCAGATATATATTTTTGGGTAAAAAGTTCAAAATTTCCAAAACTCAATTTTTTATATTTTTAGATACTTTACAATATGCTGATTCCAAATTTTAAAACCGCAAGTCTATATCTTTTTTCAGTGTCAAGAGAAAATATATTTGTATTTTAAGTTGCACCCTAAAAATACCCATTTTTGGGTAATAACTCAAAAATGAGTGAAAATACAGACATCGCCTTCGAATCTAGGGAAAAATTACTTAAGTATATCAATACTCAGAATTTTTGAACTAGTAGTTTAAGTTATATCGTATGCCCACGGATCAAGTTCCAAAGAGGAAAAACTTTTTTATTTTTTATTTTATAAAAAAATGTATTCTTGATAAAAGTTCTTTTAGTTTCAGATAAAAATCGAAAAATTGGTCGTTTTAGTTGAAAAAGTCCCAAAAAATAAGTTTGCGCTGTCATGGTAATTGCCGTTATTTATTTATTTTCATTAACTGTCAGTTATAAAAATCACCTCTATTTGATTTGTAAATATCGGGAAACCTTTGTTTAAATTCTTCGACAACTCGACTGATCGCTTTATTACCTTTGCCCTAGCATTGAATTAGGTAAATTCGTTCGTCTTTTGACAACATTTTCAACGATTATGGTTGATTTTTATAACTGACAGTTAATGAAAATAAATAAATAACGGCAATTACCATGACAGCGCAAACTTATTTTTTGGGACTTCAACTAAAACGACCAATTTTTCGATTTTTATCTGAAACTAAAAGAAAATTTGAGAATGTTAAAACTGAATTGGCCGTTTCGGCACATCCAAAAACTTTTATCAAGAATACATTTTTTTTATAAAATAAAAGATAAAAAAGTTTTTCCTCTTTGGAACTCGATCCGTGGACATACTGTATAAATAAAAGTATGAAAATGCCTAAAAATCGCAAAATATCTAAGGTGTATCCTTAGGATTTTTTTTGATTTTAGCTATTTTCACTGATTTTCATATTTCTATTCATGAAAATTCAGCCAATTTTTTTAAAAATTATGAAAATTAGCATACTTATATAATTTTATCCATCAAATCTATTAATGTTATCGTCATATTCGTGTCTCCACCTACTTTTTGGTTAATGCTCAAAAATGGGTATTTTTTTGTATAACGTATATTTCATAAGTTTTGGTGCAAATTTTAACAAAATTTTATTGTAAAAAATGTAATTATTTAAAGTTTCGTAATAGTTAATAACTAACTGTTTCTTAAACAACAAAATTATGAACTTAAATTAAATAAAGGTCCCAAAAATCTTTTATGGGATGAGCCTGGGGAAGGTGATGAGAAGTCTCTTTTCGCGGAACAAATGGTATGTTTTGGTGTTGACCAATTTTCAGTTTGTCTTGCATACTGACAAGATGCAAGGACGTAGGATTTGGCCAGAACATATAATTGTCCTCACTTACAGACCAATTCTGAACAAATATGTAAGTCTTACAGATCTGTAAATCTGTAAAAAACTGACAAAAACACGTCTAGTTTTATTGATTAATATAAAATTATACATAAGAGTGGCAGGTTTTGTTGCGATATTGTTCATTATTTACAGATTTATAGATCTGTAAGACTTACAGTTTTGTTCAGAATCGGGCCATTAGTTAAGTAAATATGTTAAACAAATTTTTGTTTCTACAGCAACTTGTCATTTTATAGCCTTTTAAATTTGTGCCAAAACTTACGGGACATACCTTACAACTTACTAAATATAAACCGCCATTTTGAGTGTATTATTGTTGTAGTCAATGTTTTCACACAAATATGTTCATAATCTAGTTTAAATTTTATAAAATGGTTGTATACAGTACAGAAGAAAAAAATTGTTTGTTATATTACACTATAATGGAAATTTTTATTAAACTGTCACATTGATAATTGTGTTTCATTTCCATGGCCGTCTGATTCTTGATGAAGTTGTAAGATTTTATAACTTAAATATCTCGTGCCGCAGTTGTACTGTTACATCGAATTTAAACTTATTTAAAATAAATAAATAAATATATCATCACGGCATATTACCCATTTCTGGGTGTGCCATTATCTACACATACGTAGACATCGGTAATGATGACGATATATTTTACCTTGTGGGCGCTTACCAGGCGTCACCTCACGGGCACTCATAGCTAGTGTGGAGAGCGCACCACAGGAGTCACTTTTGTGCCATTTAAAATTGGAAATATTTGGCGCCGGTCGGGATCGAACCCGGTTCCCCCAGGTTCGCGACCAGACACTCAGGCACGCGGCCACGGGACCCCATAAACTTATTTAAAATAAAATTGAATTCTAAACAACTTTTTATCTTAGTTTCTCTCTAAAGAGAGAATCTCGCACTTATTTCAAATTCCATTTTAAACTCCTATATTCCGGTTTTCGGTGCAAACCTGGTATAATTATACCAATTTTCAAAATTTTAAATGATTTAATTAAATTTTAGAATAGTACATTAAAAAACACGTATCATAAGGCAATCTGTTAACGTACGAGTCCAAGTGTGGTAAACAAGCAATGAGGCGAGTTTTACAAAAGACGAGTGCGTTATCAGGCTTTATGAAACATGTTTTTTTATTTTATTTTTTCTATTAGTGTTTTGCAATAAAATGTAAAGATTGTCAGATGATACATATCAGATGCTATAACTATTTTAGATCGCAGCTTTTGTAAAATATTGCTGTTTTAATCCCACTGTTGCAGTTTCTATTTAATATCTTGAATAATTTTATGATTATAGATATTGAATTTTTATCCTTGTGTTTTACTGCTAGGATAACATATTAAATTTTACTACAGAATGGACACAGCTACAATGTTGAGTTTATAGCATACTTTATTACTTAAAAAAGTGAAAATTATTTTATTTGCTTACAATTTTATTAAACCTACTTAGTATGCGTACGATATTTGATAATCACAGTATAAGGAATACATTATTTGTATAACTATTTTATATATAAATTTTTTTTTCTGGATATTCGAAAATGTGGAAAAGGAAAAGATATACGGGAACTAAAAATAAAAGATAGGAAATTATTAAAAATTATTATATACTATTATTTTCTTCTTAATGAGTGCAGGAATTCATTTTGAAATAATCGAAACCAATTTTTGTCATTTTATGCTGCTTTCCTATTATCACGTTGTAGAACTTTATTAAAGACTATTTTGCATTTTCTAGTTAAAATCTAGTTCCAATAGAAACTAGATTTTAGTCAAGAAAAATATTTCTAAAAACTAATTCAGAATTTAACCATAAAAAATTATTTTTTTATTTAATTATATTAAAAAAAATAACACCTGTGGTCATAGCGTTAAAAGTATAATTAAAACAGGGGTAAAAGTGATTTTAAAATAAAAACGAATATAATAACTAAAGGAATTTTCCACAAGTATCGAACAAGTTCATTTATTGAAGTTTCCGGTTTATGCGCTATGTTGTTTGATTTTGATTACGTGAGCAATAAGGTTTAATCAAAAGCTAAACAAATTCCGAAAATTTTAATTCTAAAAGAATCAAATCATTCCCCTCTGTATTTGAAAATATTTTTGTAAGAATTTTTAACAACAATAAAAAAGTAAAATTATATCTAATTTCATATTTTAACATTTTTTTTTTCATTTTCATTTAAATAATTTTTAAAATTATTTTTTAATAATTCATGAATATGGGGTCGCGTGACCCGAAAGTGATCTCTGTGGTGCACTCCCCAAACCAGCTATGAGTGCCTATGAGGTGACACTTGGTAAGCGCCCACACGGTAAAATATATCGTCATCATTACCGACGTCTACATGTGTTGTAGATACTGGCACACCCAATAATGGGTAATATGCCGTGATGATATATATAATTTATGAATCCATAATATAGAAAATCAAATTGAACAACTTGGCTCGTATTACGAACGCATTATTATGATAATAGTGTTTTTATGAAGTACTGATTTTACATTATATTTTTGTAAGGTTAAACGTCAGTTTTATCAATAGCGGTTAGTAATATGGACCATTACGTACCTACGAAGTAAGAAATCTTCAATTATAATTTTGAAAATTGTATCAGGAAAAAAAGTAGAATGAAATATCGGGTAAATGTAAAATTCCTACAAAACCTGAAGAATTCCAAATATTTTTTTATTTTTTAATAAATGATAGATTCATAAAATTGAACATCTTGCTTTTTATGGTTATTGTACATACGGAGAATTAATGCCACAGTTGTGCAATGAATTTTTTGAATTTCGGTTTTTTGAAAATAACCCTCAGTATTATTTCTTCTTTTATTTATACATTTAAAGGCATATAGTAATGACAAAAATGATTTTAAAAAAAGCTTAGTCAATATGGGCCTGATCTTCAGCTGTTTCCGAGATTAATGAAAAATCGAAGAAGAACTGACAATGATAGCGATCGAACAAAATTTTGTCTACGTCAGTAAATAGACTATAAAAAACAATAAAATTTTATTTGAAACATTTTTCTCAATTTCTAATAGAAAATTAAATATTGGACAAGGTCGCCACAACATTTAACATACATAGTACAATTATTTGATTTTTTTAAAAAAACAAAAGCACATCTAAGATGACCTCTGGAAGATAAACAAAAAGTCTTATTTAATTTAAGTCGTAACTTTTATAGTTTGCAAGATAACTTATTTTTCACTGCCTCATATATCGGAAACTATTGGAGGCCGAACACATGTTGATTAAGCTTATTTTACTCAATTTGGCCAGTACTATATGCCCTTAAAAAAATTGACACTTTCTTTGAAACACCTTGTATATAAAAAATTAATGATATGTACAAAACATCTTGTACTTTTTAATAATATTTTTGGCACTCAGAAAATATATATATACGTTTCATTTGCATTATTCATAGTATGACTAATTCCTTTGTCTAAGTCTGTCTGTACTGTACGTATTATTATTATTTATTACTTCCATATTAAAAGGATTTTTATCGTATCATAAAACAGTTTTAAGTTTCGAAAATAAATTCTCAGTGTAAAATTCTATCTCTGTTTTTCTGTTATGACTTATGTTTGAGGTATCTGCCTCCTTATCAAAAGAAATTTAACTCAAGCATTTTATCTAGCATGACGCATCACCCATCAAAGATTTCTTAAGTGCTGGCAAAGGCGATACAATGGTTCGCTCTTATGTTGAAAACCACTGGTGTAAAAAATCACATGTTTAACAGAATTTTATGCTCCACATATAATTGTACATTCATACTAACTAAAGAATACTCGCTTATGAAGCCATCGTGCACTTATAAATATCTGTTTTTATAATGTTAACTTTCTTTGAAATTTCTAAAACACGAGAAATTATATTATATGAGTAGGTTTGATTTCGAATTGGACATAATTTATTTTTTGAATTTATAGTATATGGAAATAGATCTATTTAGTAATAATAATAAATAAATAAATCATCGCAGCATATTTCCCATTTCTGGGTATGCCAATCTGCTGTACACACAAATTTCGGTAATGATGATGACATATTTGTACCGTGTGAGCACTTACCATTTACCAGGCGTCACCTACTCTTTTCTTTGCAGATTTCTGTAATAATAGTTAAAAAATCCCTAAACCTTAACTAAAAACGCTAAAACTAGATACGTATATTGGCAACTAAGTTGCTATCATCAGTAAACTTACGTCTAAGAGCAGATCAGTTTTGGATTGCTCAACATGTCAACCATACCAGAGGTCCAAAAACAAATCTGAAAAACAGGGCAGGTTTAGATTACTTAGTATGTCAACCATACCAGAAGTCCAAAACTTAGAGAACAGTTTTGAATCTCTGATATGGTTGACATACTGAGTAATCTAAATCTGCTATGTTTTTTAAATTTGTTTTTGGACCTCTTGCATGGTTGACATGTTGAGTAATTCAAAACTCATCTGCTTACTGATGATGGCAACTTAGTTGCCGAAATACGTATCTAGTTTTAGCGGTTTTAGTTAAAGTTTAGGGATTTTTAAACTATTATCTATTTAATCCTAGACTCCAATAAGGTTTTAGATTTCTGTAATGACGATATACCAGGTGTCCACTCTATTTTTATTATACAGAATGAATGAAAAAAGTCTTTATAAATGGTCAACTGTTTTATTATTGAAATAAAAGAAGTTTCTGGGATTCAGCCACATTTCCCGACCGTTTCGACCCCACATGTCTTCTTCAGGAGATGAATGTTGAAAAAAATATTCTATACATAAAATTTATGTTTTTAATATATTTAGACATGGAAATAATGAGGGAAATAGTCAAAACTTATATAATAACAATGATTTCTGTTAAACATATAACAATGTCGTGAAAATATAAAATATAAAGAAAGTATAAGAAATGGTGTGCCACAACCTAACAGAAAACATACACTTATTATTATTTTGATTTAAAAAAATCTTCACTGACATTCTTTTGATACTCCCTATGTTTCAGTGGCGGATCTATGACGAAGGTAAAGGGGGTAATTACCCCCCTCCCGTATAGAAATTGAAAATGTGTGGTTTTTTTCTTAATATTGAAAAAGAAATGCAAGAAAAAACTTTAGTATTCCTCAAAGAACGACGAGAAACAGTATTGTAGTTTAAAAATACCGGAAATATTGAAACGATTAAGGGATAATCGTGCTCTACGGGTACTTATTATAGATGATCGCAGAGTTTCTGTCCCAGATTTATCTATCAAATGGGCAAATGTGATTCTTAGTCCGATATTTAAAGGCACTTGCCTGATAATGATGAAAAAAAAAACTGCTAGACAACATCCGCCCTTGTTTTGTTTATACATTTACTCAATATTTTCAGTGATAGTCAGGATTTAATTACAAAATACGTTCGTAGTTTCATTGTTTTGCAGTCAAGTTAGATAATTTTTAGTTCAAATTTCTAAAATGTATCTTGCAAATTAAAAAAATAATAATTTTAAATTCAGCAGGAATGTAATACTATTTGAATATTATGATAAAAATGCAGTTAAATGTTTAAAAACACTAGTAGTCAAGTTAGATAATTTTAATTCAAATTTCTAAAATGTATCTTGCAAATTAAAAACAAATAATAATTGTAGGAGTGTAATAATATTTGAATATTATGATAAAAATGCAGTTAAATGTTTAAAAACTCTAGTAGTAATGTTTATTCAGATTATTTGGTTTTTTAAATTATTTAATTAACTAATACAAACAATTAATTACACTATACCGGGTGGTGGTGGTTAGGGATGAACACAGGGAATTTTCATTTTACTGGAAAATGTGTAGAGTGTAAAGTTGTTCAGAATTATAAATAGGGGTTTCCAAGTTTTTTTCATTTTTTAATATGTTAATCTCTATATAAAAATATTAGACCCGTGTTATTTATTTTCGCCGAAAAGCGTCTAATAAGCCAGAAAAAAATTATTAAAGTTTCTATAAATGAGGATCGAAAAAATCATCGGTGCGTGTGACGTCATCGACACCGCGAGAACATACGTTTCTAGAGCTGAGTGAGACGGATATATAACAAACACGGTGGGTATGTCGTTTCGCACATGAACATGTAAACAAATGATACATAACCCAAGAAAGTTGTTGAATTCTGTTCCTCAACTTATTTTGTAATACTTATCGAAGATATTTTTAAAGAAATTGTGATTGTACATGCAAATCAGGTAAAACTTGAGTACTTACAGTAATTTTGGAGATAATTAAATATTATTTTTCTATTTTAAGAGATGGATGATTTCTTTTATTTGCTATTCTGGTTACTATAGCTCTAAAAATGAGCATTTTTGTGGTGGTGAAATACTGTTTCGTACCGGGCTGCTATAATTCCTCAGCAAATAATCCAAAGAAAATATATGTAATGGTTCCAAAAAATGAAGAAAAACGTGCAAGTTATAATGACTAAAAATAAATATTCCGTATTATAATGGTATTAAATCTAAACATGTTAATTAATTTACTAATTTAATTATTTGTGTATTCGATTTACAGCCAGAAAATAAAAACTCTGTTCCTTATTCTTATCCTATCCTGTTATCATTAAAATTATAAAATTAGCACATGTTTAACTTTCTAATTAATAATAAATTAAACTATTGGTAAAATGATGTTTTATTTAAGACAAAAAAATAACAAACAACTATGAAACTATTTATTGACTTCATAAATTTGGGGAATACTGCAATTTTCCAAAATGTTGTTGCCTCCTCCATCAACTGTTGACAGAAGTCTTTGTCGAATTCAACTTCTACAGTAACAGCTTCGTCTCCATACTCTTCAACTCTTCTTTAGTTGCTCTGCAAATGTTGTTGTATTAAATAAATATTCCATAAATCTGAGTACAAAACATTACATACCTCTGGGCTTTCACATTTCTTATTTCTGCACTAACAAAACTAGGATTGTCTTTGTAAAACAAATGCAACATGACTGTATCTAAATACGGCAAATTTCGACTGTCTGCTTTCACAAATTCAGGATCCATATTCTAAAGAAAATGAACAGTTTTAATATAAATAGCATTATTGGTTATTAACTTCACTTACTTGTTTTTTCAAAAGATTCTTCAAAGAAACTAACAGGAAATTCAGTAAAAATTTCTTGTAACCTTAAATTTCATCAAAATAATAAATGTTCTGGCTTGAACATCACGTCAGGTCACAGCGCGAACTGATCTGCGCGCTCGAAAAGCCATTAGCCAATCAGAATTTTCAGAGTGCCGTTGACGTCACAAAGATGGCCGATACTAAATTTTATGCACTCAATTTAAATGCATTAAATTTTAATTTTGATTTTAGAGTAATAAAAATGAGCAAATTAACGATTATATTCATCTTAATATTACTTATACATGATGAACACTGATATCCAATAAGTCTTTCTTAAAAAGCTGTAGCCTTGGAAACCCCTATTGCATGCATATTTTTCTTTATTATATTTTAGTTTCTTCACAATTTTAAAAAGAAATTTTAAAATTAGTGTTAATTCGTACTAATTTTATCGTCAGAGAGAAAAATTTTCATAGAATTCAATCCTGGAAATTTTTATAAATCTTGGTTTGATACAGATATTGAAAATTTGAAGTTCCATTCTACCTCTACCTAACTTGGAATTTAAACCAGTATATACCATTACTCGGTAATAGTAACTTTTCAGTTACAGTTAGCTAGTAACGGAAATGTTATTAGAATTAGAATTATCAGGAATTATACAAAAGTACTTGATTGATTGTAATTAATATTGATAATTAATTACATGTAATTGTTTATTAGAGCAGCATATAAAACATGATTTTCAAGAAACAGTTTTTTTAAATAAAATTACTTTTATATGTATGTAGTACGTAATCTGTACCTATGTACAGATACATATATCATATCTGATTTATACTAATGTGCTTGCGCAATGCTTGGCAATATATGAGACAATTCATAAATAAAAATAAAATTTACTGAAATGTTAAATTTTCTATTTTAAATATTTACTCTCAATTTCACTATAAATATAGTTTAGCATTATAAAATATTATAAACAATTACCTATATGGTAATGGGGAAGTTTAGCATGGTAAAATTTCTACATAACATACTATTTTCTCACAAATATAACACAAATGACTGCTGAAATTGAAATTAAAAATTAAAATTATTGCTCCATTTATTTATAATTAATATTTTTTGGGTAAACTTTAAGTACGTCACAAGTCAGTTATGCGCAAACTCAGACAGAACGGTGAAATCGAACCACTTGAACGTAGGTCGTAACAAAGCGTAAAAGCGCTTCACTGGTAACCGCCACCGCGTGCGTCAGTGTATAAGTCGACATACGTTGCGCCAAGCCTCTATCGACGTCATCACAGCTTAAAATCGGCTTTTCCGGAAAATCTGGGCATTTTTGAAAAAAATAAAACATGTTACATCATTTTTCAAATCATTTCCCATGGAATAAAAATATAAAAAAAAATCGCTAAACTTCCCCATTATATTTTCAAATTTTTAATTAAGTTACCAAGTATTATTCATGGGGTCTCGTGTGACTGAGTGTCTGGTCACGAATCTGGTGTACCCGGGTTCGATTCCGACCGACGCCAAAATTAATTCGAAATTTAAGTTGCGCAAAAGTGACCCCTGTGGTGAATTCTCCCGCGTTGTACGAATATGTCATCATCATTACTGATATTGATGTACGAAGCAGATTGACACACTCAGCATTGGGTATGTCGTGTTAATATATGTATTTATTTATTTAAGTATTGATATTTGTACGAAACAAGTAGTAATATTAAAGTAGTAATTTGTTAATACCGTAATTCATTATTTTATTACCAAAAATTTGATTTTTTTTTTTATAATATTGAATATAATCATATAGAGAAATTAAAATTAATGAAGTCATCACTACAGTATCTTTTATCTATTTTTAGTATATAACTTATTTAGTTTTGATTATATTATAATTGCAACATTTTCATAATTATATGAAGTTTTTTGTGCAATGATAACGAACTAATTAAATGAACTGATAATATAATTAATTAATAAACAAACAACAAATGAGACATTAATAAATGGTCATCTGATATTAGAACAATGAAATTAGTTCATTTTATATCAGAGGTACCCAAACATTTTACTTTTTATTATTCTATAGAATGGAATGCCCTTGAATTTTTTTTTCTCTCCATGACAGCTTTGAGAGCCCGTTAGGTGACGCCAGGTAACTTTCTCAACGGTATACAGGCTGTTTCAAAAAAGTATAAAAAAAATTAAGGCCATATAGTACTGACAAAAATGAGTAAAAAAAGCTTAATCGACATAGGTCTGATCTTCAACTGTTTCCGAGATGAAAAATCGATGAAAAACTGACAATTATAGTGCTCGAACAAAATTTTGTATATGTCAGTAAATAGACTATAAAAAAAAAATAATAATAAAATTTTATATGAAACATTTTTCTCAATTTCTAATAGTTACGAAGTTATATGAAAATTAAATATTGGCCAAGGTCGCTACAACATTTAACTTAGCACAATTATTTGATTTAAAAAAAAAATATTTGATTTTTTTTTAAATTAAAAGCTCGTCTTAGATGATCTCTGAAAGGTAAACAAAAAATCTTATTTAATTAAAGTAGTAACTCTTATAGTTTTCAAGATAGCAGAGGTAAACCCCGTAAAAACTCATTTTTCACTGCCTTATATCTCGGAAACTATTGATGATCGGACCCATGTTGATTAAGCTTTTTTTTACTCAATTTGGTCAGTACTATATGCCCTTAAAATTTTTTGCACTTTCTTTAAAACACCCTGAAGATATGTCATATGTCATTACGAAAATCTGTGAATAAAAGTCAACTGGCACACCCAACAATGAGTAATATCGGAGATACAAGTGCACTTAGATAGTTTTATGATGATATTTTATGTGGAAATTACAAATTGCCGTATCCATATCAAATTATATCGTCTACCAAAATGTGTTTAAATACAAAATATTTATTATTTTAATACTTATATTTGAATTACATTAAAAAAATATTGTTTTTTGTTTGTTATAACAAGTTACTTTAGATAAAACCATTATGAATGAATAATATAACTTCATATTTCCAAGTCACGTACATATTTCATTTCATATTACATAATACATAATTGTTTCATTTATTTACTTAATTTTAAGTATGACATATTTTAAGTGATGATATTAGCGTCAAAATTATACGCCTAGAGATTTTTAACAGGCTATTTTAATTTTATCTATGATGCAAAGTAAAATTATAAATAATTTTTCAGTACATTTCATAACTATGTGAACTTACATTATGTACCAATAATTAAATATATTCATATTTCCGAATATAGTGCTTTAAAAAAACACATTACCTCTTTCAAAATTCCTAATAAATAGTGGTAATAGTCATAACATTTTTTTTCTTTTTTTTTGTTTTAATGCATCTTATAATTTACGTACGTATACTTTAAGAAAAAATGAATTTTACTTTTTACAAAAAAAATGTCAGAATATGAATTAAATAATATTTATATATAAAAACATTTGATTCATAACATCATAAGTCATGACTATTGCTATTAACAGAAATTTTAAAATTTCTTTTTGTATTTCTAAACAACTCAAAAACATTGTAAAAAATGTAATAACATTTTTTTTCTTCAAATGTCATAAAAATGGCATCTTTTGTGACTTGATTGATATGAAATAAATAAATGCATATCCACAGCAACTATATAAAATGAGCGAATAAGAAGTAACTTGTAAGATAGAAACCTGTCATGTGGCCCCAGGTTACACTATAAATACACTAGATAACCTAAGAATAAAGTTACTAAAAACCTCCAACAGCTGTCAAATTTGAATTGATAATCTACAAATTGAAATATAAACAGTTTATAGTTAGCGATATAAAATACTTAGAATTAAAGTGATAAGAAAAGTTTATATTATTTTTCAGCGATTCCTCGACATATATCCTTCAGCCATAGTGTTGAACTTTCATCCGATTGAACAACTTCAAGGGCCATACATGGCAATACTTCATATTCTGGTATAATTGCACAAGGAGAATATAAAATTGCACAGTTTTTATTTAAACGTCAAAACGTGAAAATTTTCACCTGAACGAAAGTATCCATAGCAACAAAGCAATTGAAATCAACAAACGTACTTCACGTAAAATATTTATAATGGGGTCATTTCACATTTTTTGATTTATTTATTTCTTGAAAAAATAGGTCAAATTAAACATGTATGTGTATGTTTTACATCTTACAAGTCTTTAGAATCAGAGATATGATTTTTTAAAAGTTGCGTTTAATTTCAAATATTTCAACGGCTAACGACACATATTCACGGATACGACAGTCGAGCTCTACCGGTTTAATTTAGAACTATGATTATTTGGTTTGGTATTTATTTAAATAAATGGTTTATTTACATACCTTATATACTGCACTAGTACTTTTCAAGAAATAGAAAGTAATAATAATCTTCTCTCTCGTATATTTTGTTGTCAGCTGTCACACTTTTAGGTTAGGTTACTGTTTCATGTTGTGAAGCGTGTGTGTGAGAGAGAGAGAATTGTCTTTGTGTGAGTATGAATTTGTGTCGTCACAAATTTAGTCCGTGTTTAAAAGCGCGAAAGTTTATTAGCAAATTTATGAATAAAAAGTTGCATATTTCAAATTATTTTCTATTACTATATTTATTAAATGAGATGGATTTCATGATTTTATAAAAAAATCGACAATTATTTTTTTTGAAATGACCCCATTATTGTAACGTCAAATGGTAATTATTTTATTTAAATATATACGTTGGATGAAGAAAAAATATAATGTGTCATTCGGAGTAAAAGTGTCATTGTGTGCCTCGCATGCAATTGTCCGACTCGCTTCCTTCGTCGTGCACATGCTCGCCACACAAAGTATCACTTTTACTCCTAATAACACAATATTCTATTTTATTCTGAACAACTTTACATGTTTAGAGCTTCAAGTAAAGTTTTGTTTCCTGGTTTTTGATTGACCCTAAAATAAAATAATTTTTAGAACAGGACAGGTATTATAAATGTCCATTTAAATTAAATTCCATGGTAAATTTAAATAAACAAATGCAACGCGAATTTTTATATCAATGATTTAAAAAAAATGTCATATGAAAATGGAAATTTGTTCATTTTATAAAATTTACCGTGGAACCAAATTTAACTGGACATTTATAAACAGGCCTTTAATGTTTCATTAATTTGCAGTACTTTAAAGAATCATAATTCACATTAGCATATCTAATATGTATAATGTTTGTGTAAATAGTCAATTATTCGAACATCCTGTTTACTGTGCCATCGCAATAAAAATATTGATATAGATATGATTTTATATTTATTTAATTAGACAATATGTTTTTTTGTATATCTTTAAACTGATATATTTTATGCTTATTAATGACAATTAAGCTTTTTTTCAGTACATGAAAATAATTTGTCACAAAGAAAATATTACTATCTCTTATTTTGCGTAGACCTTGCAAGTTTATCTAAATTATCAGAACCGTATTATAATTAAAAATCCATGTTCATATTCTCCTTATCATAAGTAAATAATTATGAATAACATAATACAGACTAGAAAGTAAAAGTGATATAGTTTTTGAGCAACGTGAAACAATAATTACAATTTAATTAGGTTTTAAGTACGTACTTAAATTTTTTAATACGTTATATTGTTCTAATCTTATGGAAACGTTGTTGTTATTAGTTTTTGTCTTGTTTAATTTTCTATTGTTGCAACAAGAATACAAATTTTAGGTTTCTTTGCAGATGTACTTAGATAAGTAGAGTTTTATGTGGTCGGCACATATTTTCATTCATTCGTAGAAATTAGTGTTTACCCTACATAGCTGTTTTTTGTTTGTTAACTAACCACGACTATTAACCCAGAAATAGGTATATTTTCAGTGGCGTAAATAGGGTCCGCAAAACCCCGCAATTCGGGGGGCCCCGCAGGTATGGGGGCCCTAAACTGCCACGAAACTACCATTAATTAATTTATATTATTATGTGAAGTTTGCACTGCTTTATTACTTTTTTAACTATTCCAGTTTTATAATTAATAAATTACTCATAAGTGAATATAGGGATATAATAAAGTTTTTTTTTTATGATAGCGAACCATAACTTATGTTTATTTGTATCAATATTTACACAAAAAATATTTTTAATATCCCTATTCACTAGGCATATCATTTTTTTATTATTAGAGCGAATCATAACTTATGTTTATTTATATTAATATCGATACTAAAAAATATTTTTAATATCCCTATTCACTTTTGAGTAGTATATTTTGAATATGTGAATTATTATTTATTTTTGTTTTCTCTTTTTTTATAATAGTTATTTGCTTAACTATTCTACAGATTTTTAGCTGCCAAAAAAAATCGCACTTTTACTGTCAATTGGCAAAATAAATATTGTATTTATAATTATTTACAGTAAAATTAGTCAAAATATACATTGTGTTTCCTGTACCTAATCATATAATTTTCAGAATTTTACGGGGGGGGGGGGGGTCTACATTTTTTTTTTGCGGGGGGGCTCTAAATCCTAGTTACGCCACTGTATATTTTGCCTAAAAAAATTAAAATTAATGTTTAGTTTATTTTTATAATTTTCTTTCTCATGAATTTGAAGGAAAAGTTATTTTTATTTATACATTCTAATATTGAATTGTGAAATACTATATCCCTGTCCCGTAAAAGTTGTCACATTTATACATTATATTTTGAAAAATAGGAAAGACAACATTTTGAAAACCATACCGGGCGTTTACTTGAAATCTGTTTTACAATGTTATTTTTTTTTTCATTTTCCTGTAGTTACTTACCTTTTAATTTCAGACAAAAATGTTTCAGATACAAGTTGTAAATAATAAAATATAATATAATAATATTTATAAAATTTCAAATTCGTTTTTAAATAAAATCTGATTAGTGATTTAGGTGTAGAATTTTATAATTTACGTTTAAATAAATTGCAAAATAGAAAAAAAAATTAACGTTGTATTCCCTAAATAACAGATTTCAAGTAGACACCCTGTATATCATCACGACTTAATTACTTACCCATTTCTGGGTGTATCAATCTGATTCTGTTCGTAACATTCGTTAATAACATTGGCCCGTATTACGAGCGCACTTTTATAATAAAAGCGCTTTTATCGAACATACTTCTCATAAGAAAATAATGTAAAACCACGCTTTTATTATAATATATTTATATCGTTGAGAGCATTTAACTCATATAGTTTATTTTCCTCAGTCCTACGGGCCTCGGCAAATATTTTTTTTGTCTGCAATAAAAGTGTAAAAAAAGTGCCGCAACGTTTCATTATTTCACGCGTTTGCGTTAAAAAAAAAGTGCAATTTTTTCACACTTTTATTGGGTTAAAAAGACATACTTTATAATTCCATTTTAATGAGAGAAAAGTTAACAGACGTAAAAAGTAACTGTTATTGTATAGTGTTTAGATTAAGAAAAACGGTCTACTAAAATAAATTTTATAAAAACGTTTATTTATTTATGTTGATTCCGTATATTGCCTTAAAATCTTGAGAAACCAAATTTAAAAATGATGTCTATACAAACTTAATCAACGCATAACCTTAATAGAAAATTGATGTTTACCTCTTCCAAGTTAGGTAAAATAGGAAGTATTCGTAAATTGATTATCATTCATAACATTACAAACACTTTGAATACATTAACTTATGGAGTAAAAATTTCTACGAATTCAATACCACATTTGAATAATTTTATGTATGTGTAGGTAACTTATTAATGTACACATATCTACTTCATATATTTATTCATAAAGATAATAAATAAATATTTGCTGTATGATAGAAAAGCATATAAATTTAAAGTATTTTTATACAGATAAAGAAAAATAAAATAGTATGAATGTAAAATTTGGAATTTTTCTAACCACAAATGTTTAACCTACATATTTAGAATAAATTTGCAACATTTAACATAAGTAAATGTACGAGTATTATAATACGACATATGTAACTCAGTAAATATACAGCAACTAGAGATAGGAAGTTTGTTACAACTAGCATCTAGAATATAAACTGAATCGTTGTATCCATCAATAAATTTTACTTTTAATAATAAATACAAGACACATAATCAATTTATTTAAGCAGAAGTTTCCATTATTTCAATTCATTTATGAATTAATAAAGACATGTGTGTAATATTGCATATACATTATGGCAAAAACAAATCTTAAAATGTCAAATAACATTGACGTTATTTTGAAATATCGTTCGATTTAATGTACATACCAATAATTTTGTCCTATATGACAACTTTATTACCGAAATCATTTGAATAGGAACATTTAAATCATAAATGTCTAAATGTCATATTTATGTTATAAAGTTATATAAAAAAATATATTTTGTATTCATAATGAAGTCATTACGAAACCAAATTGCGTATCGCAATGAAGGCTCTTTCGATACGCAATTTTTGTATTAGGAGGCTAGTACTAGATGACATTTATTTAATAAACGCTATAAATCAGAATTGACATGAACTTTCAAATAATTGAATCCAATGTTACCAACAATAACATTACATATACAAATTTCTCTAAATCAACTCGATTCAATATAGCAGTTATTTAAATATTTTAGTATACGGTGTGTAAAAATATTAATAGCGTATTCCTGAGATCACTTCAAGTACAAAATGTCATATGAACATAGGTCTTATTCCTTTTAGTTACAGTATTACAGTGAAGCGATGGCCGCCTATTTACCGAACAGCCTGTATAATTATAGTTTTGCTCTTCTTTTAATAACAGATTATATCTGGCTTGTAATACTCTTATATTTTTCAAAAATTTTACTCTTTAAAAGACACTATATAAGTCCGAAGATTTTCTACTCCTAATAAAAGAGTAAATCAAAAAGAGTACTTTATTTTTATTCTACAAATAAGTGATTTGTACTCCTTAATATAAGTAAAATGTAATACCCTTATTAATATACTATAAGAAAATAATAGTTTTTAATACTTTAGTTAGTAATATTATTTACTAATAAAAGCGTAAAATTCACTACTAATAACTGTATTAAAATTTGCTATATAAAAGGGTAATTCTGGATCTGATTAATTTTTTTTCTATGTATTAATAATTAAAATTTTATTTAATGAAATAAATATTATAAAAATTTAAATATGAAATATAATAACTTAATCTAATAAAAATACATATTGAGAAACAGATATACATACTTATAAGTAGGTACATATTAAATATAATAACTAATATACAATTAAGATGTGATGGTAGAAACAAAAGAAAAATATCCTACAACATTCTTTTGTTTGATCATCCCAACCTATAAAAAAAATATATTATACGTACTTACATATATAATATATATTTATTTTTCTTTAAAATCAAATTTACCTGTTATAATCTACAGTAGGTACTATTTATACATAAACTCCGTCGGTATTTATAAATCCGTAACTTTATTGGCAGTAATATTTCATAATAATATTTTAATTCTTCCTTTCTGTAGGTATATAAATCTCATTAATTGTATCAACGGTGTACTTTTAATGTTTCTGGTTAATGTAAATGCAAACTAAACAGTTAGCATAACGCATATATGTATGGTGTTCTCTGATGTACAGATTTATAAAATATGTTTATACTTGTGGTGAGTAAAAAATAATAAAAGTACTCTTTTCGTAATAGATTCTGCATTGAAAATAGTATATTTTACACTTATGAAATTTATATTTCACTAAATATTTTATTTTAAAAAAGTATATTACTAAGAAAAGTGTAAAAATTATTCAAATTAGTGCAATTTGAATCACTTTACACTTTTTGAGAGCAGATTTTAAAAAATAAATGATTAAAAAGTAATAATATAAAGAGTATTATTCTGATTTACTATAATAGCGGTACTTATTACTCTTACTAAATTTTTACTCATTTAATAAAATACTAATTGCAAAACGAAATAGTAAAATTTTATACGTAAAAGAATAAAAATGTAGTTACTCCAACAAAATATTTTACTTTTACTCTTTTTTTTCGAACTGTGTACATCACTATTTACGGTATTTTGTTTTTTATTTTTTTTTTAATATCAGAATTGTTAATAAACGTGTTTTCTTTTGTAGAAAAGTAAAAGTTTATTTGAAGCACTCAATGTGCTATAATTCTTTTAGTATAAAATAATAAAGTAATTATCACAATTACATTGAATGTATTTAGTATGCAGAAAATGAAATAAAACAGTATGAATCACGCTTATGTGTTTTTATTCCCAACTTAAATGAAACTAGTTGAATGAGATAAGTGCAGTACATATCATTGAACAGTTTCCGGTGTGCTGTTGTCATTTCAAAGTACATTTGACTGTCGCAATCAAAATCAACCGTATGCAACTAATCTATAAGGACTATTTCCTCTTGTGCGGTGGAATTTCGGTTTATCTGTATTTAAATTTATTTTAATGGTTGTATTATACGAATTTGTACACTAAAGGAAAATGGTAAACAAAATAATTATTTTGCCGGTGTTTCATCCTAATAAACTGTGATTTAATGTCTATTTAAGTGAGTTTTAAATAGTTTAATTAGAAATGCAAAAACTGCATTTTAAACGTAATCTTAATAACACTTTATTTTAAAATTGTTGAGATTATATTTCATTAAATGAAAACCTGAAGCTTAATTATGACTTTTCTGAAACATAGAAAATCGCACTTTTCAGAAAGATATCGATTTCTCACAGTTGTGAATAATGTTCATATTTTCGTTTGGGTGGTATATATTTTCATTTCTAAATCAGAATAAGAGTCTAATGAGTTTCAATTTTGAATTAGATTGTATACATATATTTCGTACAAACATATGTTATAAGGAAAATGGAAAAAAGAGAAAAACTCCCTAATGGGGTATATGACCTTGATCAAATTTAGAGAAATTGTTTACATATTATTAATATAGAGTTAAAAATAATATAGGTACCCGTATTTTTTTAAAATTTGTTAAATGTTAATAGAATTAGAGGAAAACAGCATTAACATTTCTATGACGTCATCTGTGCCGAGTAATACAAGCAACGAGAGCGAAAGAGAAAGTTCTGTACCTGTACCCATCTCTTTCGCTCTCATTGCTTCTCGAAGGCTATTAAATAAATATATCATCACGGCATATTACCCATTTCTGAGTGTGCCAATTAGAGATGCATTCGGGCCGGGCCGGGCCGGGCTTTGAGGTTTGGATCGACTCTGCCCGAAAATAAAAATTAGCGGCCCGACTCGATGAT
Organism: Ophonus ardosiacus; assembly: GCA_943142095.1. Taxonomy (NCBI): domain Eukaryota; kingdom Metazoa; phylum Arthropoda; class Insecta; order Coleoptera; family Carabidae; genus Ophonus; species Ophonus ardosiacus. Next base: position 40,010,828 of record OW964833.1, on the reverse strand, counting down.
CGACTCGACAAAAAAATTAGCTAGCCCGGCTCGAAAATTGACTCGAAATCGGGCCGGGCCGGGCCAAAGCTCGAAATTGGGTGCATCCGGCATTCCTAATGTTCATTTTTATGTTAAAGCGAAATGTTTAACTTTTTTCGTGTCAAATTTATAAAAAACCTCTACATTCTTATAACTTTTAACATTAGTTAACATAAGTAGTTAAAAAAGAGTTTGTTATAAAAATTACAGACCAACGTGTATTTAACACTTTGTTTACCAAAGCCGTTCGAAAATTTAAACAAATTTTTCACAAATCTTATACAAAAAAGTATAATTTAAATAAGGATTTTTTATCTAACTTTGTTTCTGCTCAAAAGTAGGACAAGAAATCATTATGGTAGGAACAAAAATCACTTTTATTTAAGTATACGAGTAATAACAATAATAATAGCAACATCACAATATAATTATTATGCTTTAATGAATAACTTTGAATTCTTGAAGTAAAATAATATATTTTTATTTATTAATATGTGAAGTTTGTTGTTATTAAATCATTTTGATTCTTTTTAACTTCATCCATTTTCATTAAAATATTAAGGAAACTGTGCATTTGAGTGAACTATAAGATTTTTCGGGCCGGCCCGAAAAGCTCGAATTTTCGGGCCTGGCCAAAATCAAAAGTCCGACTCGCCTCGATTTTTAACAATGATTAGCCCGATAAAAAATATCTTCGGCCCGGCTCGATGATCTACTCCAAATCGAGGCGGGCTTCGGGCCGGGCCGAGCCAAAGCTAGAAATCGAGTGCATCTCTAGTGCCAATCCACGTTGAACATGATTTCCATAATGATGATGACATATTTCTACCGTGTGGGCGTTTACTAGGCGTCACCTCACGGGCACTCATTGTTGACGTGGAGAGTGTACCACAGGGGTCACTTTTGTGCTATTTAAAATTCAAAATATTTGGCGTTGGTTGGGATCGAACCCGGTTTCCCAAATTCGCGACCAGACACTCAGGCACTTAACAAATTAAGAAGATTACGGATATATTATTTTTAATTTTAGAAATAGATGAATTTAAAAAAAAACTGGTCAAAACGCAAAATAAAAATTGCAATTTACATTGTTGGCGTGGAGAGTGCACCACAGGGGTCAGTTTTGTTCCATTTAAAATTCGAAATATTTGGCGTTGGTTGGGATCGAACCCGGTTTCCCAAATTCGCGACCAGACACTCAGGCACTTAACAAATTAAAAAGATTACCGGTATACTATTTTTAATTTTAGAAATAGATGAAAAAACTGGTCAAATCGCAAAATAAAATTTGCAATTTACATCATATTTTAGAGTGCCATGACGCTTTTGATGTTATCTACTGTTTGTTTGACAATCTAAATAAATAAATTACTCGGCGGCAATATAAAATGTGCTGTAAATTGCAAATTTTATTTTGCTTTTTTTGAGTAAAATAAAAAGAAATTGCAATTGATTTTAGGCTCATATTGTGTGATAAATATTCAGCTGTTTTGATTCTAAATAATCGAGATTAAATTTAGCTAAAATCAGTATTATACAATTAAAAATGGTAATAAATAAATACAAATTCATAATTAAATTTATCAAAATAATAATAATAATTTAATTTGTGCTAATTCTGCTCTGACCGGTTGATATTGATAAGAGAATCTCCGGCGGAGACAGGGTTAACCGCGTTATTAGTTCATTGAAGTCAAGTCAATTCACCATAAGTTGCAATAGGATATAGGACATATTTCTCTTCATTTCCGCAGCGGAATTTTGCATACTATTACTATGTTACTTTTTTCAAAAAGTGGAATATACATTTGTATATTGACGAGTAACCAATAAAAAAAATGATCAAGATACCTACTTTTAAAATAATAAAACAAAATATGGAAACATTTAATTTAATTTATATAAATTTAAAAACTCAGGTAAAAATGTCAATTTCAGATTAATTTTGCGTTGTTGTTTCACTGTTTGTTCTTTTGTTTTAAAAGTAGGTATCTTGCTTTTTTAATGCTGCTATTAATTAAAATTTGATCCCCTGTAATTCCGAAACCAAAGAAATATGGCCTATGTTCATACGACATTTTTTACTCAAAATGATCTTAGAAATACGCTTTTAATTTTTTTACACTAGTTCTGATACACCTGTAGTATGCGCTATGTCAGCCATGTTTACATTTTTATATTTCTTGTTGTATTATAACTCCATTTGATTTTGTCATTATCTTATCTATAATTCCTGCCATACATTTTTTCCATTTCGTCTTCTATTTTCTATTTCCGCTGTTGAAAAACCATTTCCTTTGTAATATTTTTTTGTTTTTCTCCAATTTGTTAATCAGTTTTTATCTTATCTCCTCCTCCAATATTCTTTCAGCATTCTTTTAGAAATGATATATCTTTTTCTGTTTATCCTTAATTTTGTTATTTTCATTTCTTCTAAAACTATACTTGAAATCTGTAAGTAGAGGACTTGTCCAGAATTAAAAACTACACAATGTGAGACTTTTTATATTATGAAAACACACAAAATGAAATTAGTAATTTACAGTCTGAAATATTTCAGAGTGCAATGGAACTATGTATGTAGTGATGATATTTTTGTTTGTTTGACAGATCTAAAAACAAACAAAACATCTCTAGCTCCATAACACTCTGAAATATGCCATAAATTGTTTATTTTATTTTACGTTTTTTTTTTCCGTAAAACAAAAAGAAAATTGTCCCATATTTCGTAATTTTCATTTTTGAACAAGTTTAGTGTTTACAACTTTTCTTTAAAATATATACAGGGTGATGATCCCTAGATGAACTATACAAGCAATTTTCAACTTTCATAGACATATAATGTACTTTGCGAAGAAACTATATTTGCGTGATACGTAAAAATATTCACAGTAGCAAAGATTAGGATTAACACAGTGGATTTAAAAGTCATTTGTTCAAATGAAATCTGGACGAGGTTTGCACATTCAGGTGTCCCCTAAGGAAACCGACAAAGTTTCACCATGTATTTTAGGGGGTCATTCTAAGTAAAAAAAGTTCATATAAACTAGGGGTCAATTCTTCTCCTTTTAGAGATAACAGAAACACGCAAAATCTTTAATAATCAAAAAGTCTATTCTAATATGAATGCTAGGTAAGTAAGTATTTTGCACCTATTATTTTATTTGAAGTATCAGTAGCACGAACTATTAAAGTATCTAATCATTTAACAACTATGCCTAGAATTTTCACTAATGTGGAATATGTTGTTGACATGATCTTTTTGTATGGGTTTTGTAATGGAAGCAGTTGAGCTGCATTATCAGAATACCGTCGATGATATCTAGTGTAGTTCCACATCATACAGCACCGGTATTCGTCGAAGCCAAGTTTGGAGAATTTTGGCATTTCTTGCTACTGATACGTCAAATAAAACTATACGTGAACAATAGCTACTCACCTATCATTCTTATTAGAATAGACTTTTTGATTATTAAAGATTTTGCGTGTTTCTCTCGATATCTCTAAAACGGAGAAGAATTGACACATAGTTTATATGAACTTTTTTACTTACACTCTGTAGATAGGTGAATCTGTACAGAAAAATAAAAAAAATAACATTGTTTTTCATTTAGCGGGAGTTTTTTTTTTGTCAGTAAATATACGCGACTGCCATTGCTATATTCAGGGAATGTATTATAGTTGTCAGATCATTATAAATGTCAGATCACACTGTCATCTTACAAAATGATGTATACAATTGAAGAAAAATTTCAAATCATAACGTGTACAATTCCAATGTGAGTCTAAAATAGAGATACATTCGGGCGGGCTGGGCCGGGCTTTGAGGTTTGGATCGACTCGGCCCGAAAATAAAAATTACCGGCCTGACTCGAAGATCGACTCGACAAAAAAATTAGCTAGCCCGGCTCGAAAATTGACTCGGAATCGGGCCGGGCTTCGGGCCGGGCCGAGCCAAAGCTCGAAATTGGGTGCATCCGGCATTCCTAATGTTGATTTTTATGTTAAGGCGAAATGTTTAACTTTTTTCGTGTCAAACTTATAAAAAACCTCTACATTCTTATAACTTTCAACATTAGTTAACATAAGTAGTTAAAAAGAGACCCTTCTAGTGTAAGTTTGTTATAAAAATTACAGACCTACGAGTATTTAACACTTTGTTTACCAAAGAATTTAAACAACTTTTTCACAAATCTTATATAAAAAAATAGAATTTTAATTTGCATAAGGATTTTTTATCTAACTTTGTTTCTGCTCAAAAATAGGACAAGAAACCATTATGGTAGGAACAAAAATCACTTTTATTTAAGTATACGAGTAATAACAATAATAATAGCATCATCACAATATAATTATTATGCTTTAATGAATAACTTTGAATTCTTGAAGTAAAATAATACATTTTTATTTATTAATATGTGAACTGTGTTGTTATTAAATCATTTTGATCCTTTTTAACTTCATCTATTTTCATTAAAATATTAAGGAAACTGTGCGTTTGAATGAACTATAAGATTTTTCGGGCCGACCCGAAAAGCTCGAATTTTCGGGCTGAGCCAAAATCAAAAGTCCGACTGGCCTCGATTTTTGAAAATGATTAGCCGGATTCGGCCCGATAAAAAATATCTTCGGCCCGGCTCGATGATCGACTCGAAATCTAGGCGGGCTTCGGGCCGGGCCGGGCCAAAGCTCGAAATCGAGCGCATCTCTAGTCTAAAACAAGTTTCCTATTTATTAGCTGCTACCAGTCCAGCTGTTAAACAATAATAATTTTAGAACTATGAACAACATTTAAAGAAAATCAGAACAATTAAGGTAATTAATAATAAGTAGTACCTATTAAATTATTCACTTTAATGAAACTGACAATAATACTTTTCGACAAAAAAAAATTCTGCCGGTTTGATGACTTTGACAACTCCGTATGTTCACTTATTTATTTATTGAACTAATCCAACAGATCTAACAAGTTCCAATTACAGGATGATTATAGAAACATTTACAAATATAAAGCCCTGCAAACAGGACACAATTGTAAATAATAGACACAACTGCTAAGAAAAATTTAAATTTTAACAGAATATTAAACGTAACTTATAATAATTAATAACTCAATATCTATAGAACTAAAGTAATTTATCAACTCTCGTACATTGTATGAATCAGTAAATACATCCATCATTAAAAATATCACACATTTGCCAGATTGAAAATTTCATTTCATAATTTGTCCTAACTTTATTACAATGGAGAGTTGATTTGTTTCTAGCTGATTTACGAAGGATGTTTAACGAAAAATGATCTAGAATACAGCTGTCATTAATAACATTGTTAAAGATTTTGTACAGAAATAAGCAAGACTGTATTTTTCGGCGATTGTACAGAGATATAATATTGATATCAAATAAAAGTTCATTATATGTAACATCGAAACTGGGATAGGGATTATACTTTTTATAAAAACAATATTTAACGAATCATTTCTGAACAGATTCGAGTTGATATACAGGGTGTTAAAAATAAGTGTCACAAATTATGAGGGCATATAGTACTCACCAAAATGAGTAAAAAAATTTAATAAACATGGGTCCGATCTTCAACTGTTTTTGAGAAAAAGGCCATTTTGTATTAGAATCGAAGAAAAACTGACTAAGATAGTGGTTGAACAAAATTTTGTCTATACAAATAAATAGACTGTAAAAAAACAATAACATTTTATAAGAAACATTTTTTTCACTTTCTAATAGTTGAAAACTAAATATTGGCAAAGGCCTTAGTACAATTTTTTTTTTTTTTTCGAAAAACAAAAACACATCTAAGATGACCTTTGAAAGATAAACAAAATGTCTCATTTAATCAAAGTCGTAACTCTTACAGTTTTCAAGATAGCAGAGATAAACACCGAAAAAACTAATTTTTCATTGCCTTTTATTTCGGAAACTAATGAAGATCGGTCCCATGTTGATTAAACTTTTTTACTCATTTTGGTCAGTACTATATGCTCTCTTAATTTGGGGCACTTATTTTTAACACCTGTATATATTTGTTGTAAATGGGATTCCATATATGAAGACAGTACTCCAGTTTTCGTCTTACTATCGAATAATATAACCGTTGTAGAGTAGTCAAACTATGAAATGACTTGCAAGAGCGAAAATAATAAACTTATATAAAAAAACGCGATAACACATTGCTGGCAATAATTTTAAATGTAACTATGGGAATGGTATACAACCCATATTTACTGATAAAAAAGTAACTTCCTGTCTAATTCTATTATTCATTTTGTATATCTTATACTTATCTACTAATTTTTGGATTTCTTTCCTTGAATGAGAATATCTGACGTTTGTTGTAAATAAGCCAAAACAAATTTCTGCTGTCATTAAACGATAAAGCTTGTAAACATAAAATATTGATAATATGTATTAATGTATTTCGTCATAATTACCGATGTCTACATGTGTTGTAGACACTGGCACACCCAGTAATGGGTAATATGCTGTGATGATATATATATATATATATATTTTATTTATGTATTAATAAAAACATTTTCCTTAATGCATATGTTTTTTTAAACAATGGTTGAAGGGTTTTTAATACTTTAACCAAGGCTACTTAAAAACCATAATTTATTAGACAATTTGATAGAGCGTAACTTTTTAACACACTTTTAACATCAATGTCAAATATAGCAGGCCAACGTAACTCGTACATGTCAGAAACAGAGTTTCAAGGAAATTCTAATATCTTGAACTACTGCATACGTATTTTTAGAAAGCGGAAAGGTTTTTTATCAACGACGCTTCGTAAACTTATACTGATTAAAATTCTTTCCTGAGATTTAAAATTATGCACTTCTTGAATATATTAAACAAAGGGTCTAAAGCTTGACTCACACTGTAAAACAGACACTGGCCTTCAAAACGAAACGGTATTCATATATTTATTGCCATATACAGGGTGTCTCAATAAGCTTGCTCACTATTGGTAACTTTTTTATTTGAAGAGGTACGAGGTTGGCTAAATGAGCAAAATTGTGCCATTTTATATTAGAAAATTGGTCATGTAGACAAAATAAAATTTGTGTCAGCGGTTCTCAAAATTTGGGACAATATATATATATATATATATATATATATTTTAATTGTTGCCATATATTTTTTATTATCTTATTGGAAAGAGTATTTTTTTCTCTTTCCAATAAGGTAATATTGTTTATGTACAATTTTTTCAAATAAACGAGTTATTTACGGAAAAAAATTTAAATTTTGCAAACTATTTTATTAGTTTTTTAGTCAAGTAAGCCATGGAAACAATTGATTCTTTTTGACGTTTAATAATTTCTCCGTAAAGTTCTCTGTGTTTAATAATGTTTAATAACTTTACAAATGAAGAAAAGTTAGATATGATCGTGCTATGTGGAAAGTTATATCTAGACACCAGTTACGTAGAACGGTCGGCTCTCTTTCCAAAAGAGTTTAAATGTGCGAAAGAAATAATGGCTTTCAATTTGAATATTTTCTTTGTTTTGTTATTACTGTAAAATAAATTAATAAAATAATAATTTTATAAAAGGCAATTGTTTCCATAGTTTACTGGACACAAACTAATAAAAGATAATTTTTATCTTTAAACGTAAATAACTCGTTTATTTGAAAAAATTGTACATAAACAACATTACCTTATTGGAAAGAGAAAAAAATACTCTTTCTAATAAAATAATTTAAAAAATATATATTCTGTCCCAAATTTTGGGAACTGCTGACACAATTTTTATTTTGTCTACATGACCAATTTTCTAATGTAAAATGGCACAATTTTGCTAATTTAACCAACCTCGTATCTCTTCAAATAAAAAAGTTACCAATAGTGAGCAAGCTATATATATATATTATTAAGTATGAGCAAATAAATAAAGTTGTATGTATAAAGTTTTACGGAAAAAATTGTTACGCCTAATGTCATGAATTCTCGTGTTCACTCTATATCGAGAGTTTTGTGAACATAGGAATATATTATCATAGTTATATTTAAAATGATTGTTTTTTTTCTTACTGGTCATAGAGTTGTCAAAGTCATCAAACTGTCAACTTTCAAAATCAAGGCTTTACGTTTGGCAAACTTGGATCGAGTTTTGTGCGTTAGGATATCTTGTCATATTTAAAGAAGTATACAACATGTACGGATTTTAAAATTTAACAACCATGCCAGAGGTCCTAACAATTCAAAGTTGTTAATATTTTGTTTTAGATATACTGTGAATATAATATTTTTAACATTTAAACCAAATATTCTTGGCTAGATTAGAAAAATATAACTTCATTATAAACGAGAAATATAAAAATGTTTCGAATTTGACGCTAGTTCGTAAATCATTAACTCGTTGTAACGTACCCGTAATAACAAAGCTCAGGTGTACTATAAGTTTAGGTTTTTCCAACTTGAAGCATAACTAAACAAAACGGTATTTTTTGACAATTCTTAACTGTTGTGTGAAACATCAGGAAACATGACTAATAAATAAATGTGTTATTAATTTTTAGATTACAAATTGCAAAATGTTCTTTGAAAAAATTGGTTAGAAAATGCGACATTTTTCCATGTATTTATTTACCAATTAATGTGTCATGTAAAATAAGATATATTAAATATAAATTATTCAAAATTGTGTTGAAATTTACGTATGCAAAATACAATTTAATTTGATAGTTAACTTACTTTCATTGTACTCTGAGAATAATATGTTCAAGTTAATAATCATGATTTTCTTATGGCGCATACACTATTTTATCAGCTAGGTACCAATAATATAATGAAAAGTTGAAAAAATGGCGAAATAGGTGCTTGCAGAATTTAAATTTTCAAAAATTTGTACATTTTATTCGTTTTCCTAACAACAACGCACAAACTACTAATTTTACATAACAGAACTAGAACAGAAATACAATTAGTATCACTGTCATTGTTCGGCAAATGTCAATTTTCCTGTCGGTTTCAGGTAAAATTATGAAAATCCTATTATATTACTCGACAATGCATTATCTACTTTTAATATGATGCACGTAGTATATGTGATGTATGTAGTTGTAGTGATAGCTTTCGAATTGCTGTAAAATTTGAAATAAAGGCATAATGTTTGGACTGTCAGAAAAATAAGTTCATTAGGTTAAATACTAATTTAGTTTAATTATGTTATAATAGTATATTAAAGAATGAGTTTTATTAGACATGTTTTCGCACGCGTCAAAATTTAAAAAACGAGATGTCATTTTCTAAATATCTAGTGCTACACAGTGGCGGATCTATGGGAGGGGTAAAGAAGGTAGTTATCCCCCCTAAAAATTGAAAATGTAGTTTTTATAATAAGGTATGTATTATTATTATTTTAAATATTAAAAAGTTTTCAGAGGTCATAATAAAATCAACACAATATTTGCGCTAAGTCTGTTTATTTAAGTATAAAACGTTGTAAGTTTTACTTAAATAAACAGAACTTAACTCCCAAATATTGTATTATTATTATTATTATTATTATTATTATTATATTAGTTTTAACCATGCATTTATTATAAACCATGTTTTTATTTATCATTTTATTATAATAATATTTAAAATTATTATAATACATAGAACAAGAAATATGGTTTACAATTAACATAAACTTTATCAAGTTTTAAAATATTATATTACGGGGTGCCACTGGCGTAACTAGGATTTAGAGCCCCCCCCGCAAAAAATGTAGCCCCCCCCCCCAATAAACTTCTGAAAATTATATGATTAGGTACAAGAAAATACAATGTATATTTTAATTAATTTTACTGTAAATAATTATAAATACAATATTTTTTTAATTTTAGTATTTTTAGCGAGCTGTTCTTCACTCTGTTTTTTTCTTTTTTCGTTTTTGCGCCCCACTCTCGTGTTTTCGTTTATCCATAATTCTACAATAATAATAACATTAGATTTACCCTACGATATACAAGTTCAATTTATAATCTTACCTTTGATTTCTTTATAATCATATTATAAAAAGAAACAGAAACACTATATTTAATTAAAATAATTCCGTCTACTATAACGTTCTTGGTTTTACTACTCATCGTACGTCGGTTCTTTAGCTGTCTCTTGCGGTGCTACCTATAGTGTGGTTGCTATCATTGTCAAATTTAAAATTTACAAGGTATTTTTATTTAAAGCATGGTCAACTAACTTCATTTATACCAGTACTTCCATCTTCCCTCTTCCTGACTAATTTAGCGCGCAAATTTTGAGATTTTTAAACTGGCGTTTACATTACTAAAATATAAATTAATAAATGGTAGTTTCGTGGCAATTTGGGGCCCCCATATCTGCGGGCCCCCCCGCGTTGCAGGGTTTTGCGGACCCTATTTACGCCACTGCGGGGTGCCTAGTTTACAAAAATAAGTGCACTGCCAAACTTAACACCTTCGCTGCCAAGCGGTCATTTCAAAATTGTCCCTGCAGACCAGAAATGATACCTTATAATAGGGTTAATTCTATGTAGTTTGGTAGTTTTATTTTTATTTTATCTTTATTCAGTAATTAGTTATTAATAAAAATACGAGCGGACACCGGTGTCTGCCGTTGGCGCAGTATTATTACATACTGGGTTTTAGATCTCAAGGCGCCATAGCGGACACATTTTTTTTCCTGTGCCGCAGCAGACACCTTTAGCGGACACAGCGGAATCGGCGAACACGAATAAACTTGTATGGATAATATGCGCAGTAATGTTGAATGAGGTCATGCAAAAAAAATAATTGTACATTTTTTCTGTTTAAATCGAAAAAGGATAGTCTAATTCATCGATCAGTATGATTAAATTATTTTTTATTTATATTTTTTGTTGTATAAAATCGTTTTAAAGTATGATATTTTTAAAAAGTTGCAAAAACCAGCCATGTTTTGTCGTCACAACGTTACGAACGAAGTTCAGACTCATTTCAAACAGACATTTTATATGGACACATAATTTCTAAAAGAAAAATATATATAAACTATAAATTGAGGATTACATATCTAAATATGCTATTTTATATTAATATAATATCGTTCTATTTATTTTTATAAATATAATTTTCATTTGGCGTGAAATTATCTACGTTACATCAGATGTTTCTTTCACTTTTGAATCTTTGAATTAGACGGTAGGAGGTTATAAACGCATATGAGACATTGAATATATTCCAGAATATTATTTTATTCTTTATTTTGGCACGAAACAACGTTCCATAGACATGTTTACTTTCATAAATTTTAGGTTATCTTTAAATGTCACTTTGACGTTTAAGACAATGTGAAAATCAAAATGGTCGTGCTTCTCACTCTGTGACGTCATTGGACAAGGGACGAAGCGGGGGTCTTCAGCCGCATTTTAAAGAATGTCATTTTCAATTACAATTTTTTCATGATTAAAGATCGATTTGAGGAAAATTAAAAGTACGGGTCTATTATTTTTCACTACTCTATCGATTAAAATTATAAAAAAAAAGTCGTGCATGACCTCATTGTTGTATTCTGTAAGTTTCTTTTCATCAGAGTAGAATAATCTGTCATTAGGGTTGTATCTAAATCATGCCAGAACGTGCGAAAAAAATTGTAAATATGGCTATGGAGATGCCTTCTCTTCTTTTAATATAACTTATTTTGTATAATATTGTAACGTTATTAATAAAGAATTTATATTTATTTTTCACAAACTGCTTTTTATAATACTGATTTACTCATATGTGTATACCTGATTTTTTTACCGTGTCCGCTTGGCCTCTTAAAATAAAAATATTAATTTATCTTCTGTACGCCAGAGCGTACACAAATAGCGAACACATCTCTAAAACTGTTACTATAAGACATATCGAAAAACCAAGATAGTCAAAGTATGCTAGGGCGCCATAGCAGACACATATTCAATGCTTCTTCCAATACATTTTGTCTGCTTGGCGTAAAGCGAGAAAAACGCTAGCGGACACCGGTGTCCGCCTTGGCGCACAACGAAATATCACGATGTCCGCCATGGCAGCGAAGGTGTTAATAGTTATTATTGTACTTTTGTTCTCTAAAATGTTCAGGAGAGCCAATTTTCGCATATTTTTAAAATCCTATGTTCCGAGTTTCGTTGCACACCCTGTATATATAAATTGAGGTCTTATATTTCTTTTATCAACAATAAAATCACAAAATCGTTGAAATCCCCATTACTACAGTCATTTGCAGTCGACGAGTTTTATTGAATATCAGGTAATGCAGATGATAAAGATAAACACTAATTTCTCTAACTTTTATATCCGAGTGAGATACCAACCCGAGTCCTTTGGAATGCAAAGCAACATAGTTGCCTCTTCGCAATCCTTGTCTGCAATCTTGTTATTAAATATACGATTTTCATATTTCTTAAACGTAGTTAGCGAAGCTGTCACTAAAAAAATATGATGAAATATTTATTTATTTTCATAGAGTTCACTAATCCTATTTTTAAAATTGAAAAATCTGTGAAATGCGATCTAACGGACGGGGAAAAATTAATCTCCACGACGCGCACTCGGCAATATTCGTAAAAAAGCAGATTGTATATTATGCAAAATAAAAAGTCGCTTCGTCAGCACTTAACTGTCGTCGAATTTCAAATTTTCATTATTTCTCAGGGATGCATATGCAATAGCAATATGCACTTTCATTCCTTGCATAGGGATGAGCATCATTTTAGGGGCACAATCAGCAAAATGATAATATCATTCAGAAATTTATAGTATGATGAAGAAAATGAAACGCAAATTTGGATTTGTATACATGACAATTGAAAAATTAATTAAAAATAATTAATACAACAGAATAATCTCAATTTATTTTCTGTTAATGTTTTCTATAAAGCGGCGAATGCTGACAATAATGGAGTATGTGACCATAATCGAATTTCAATATATGTCATAATATATGAAAACAAACCTCTATAGCTTCTCATTATAATAATAAAAACTAAACATTAGTTTGTAATAATATTGTTATTAGCAATTTAATGTTTTGGAGAAGGGATCTGTGACGTCAGTAGGGTAGAATGGTAGAAGAATCTTGCCTAAACTGATACAGGTGTCGCAAGCGAAGTCTCGAGGCAGTAAGTTTTTTTATTTAGATGTTTCCTGAAAGAGAGATTTTCATCAACAAGAAGTCCTAAAATGTTGACAGAAGTGCTACGTTCGACAATGGTACCGTTCAGTCTTATATCAGGTATGGATTTGCAATTACCAACAGCAAGATATGATGACTTAGAGACATTGATTTTGAGATCATTGTCTTCTATCCATAGAGATAATTTCTGTAAATCCCAATTAACGTTTGTAATTTGTTCATTCATATCTGATGGATCTATAGTTGCAATAATCGTTGTATCGTCTGCATATGAGTGTGCTGTGGAGTAATTTAGAACTGATGGCATATCTGCTACATATATAAGAAAAAACAATGGGCCTAATATTGAACCTTGTGGTACACCGTTTTGCAGAGCAAAATTATTTGATGTAAATGTATTTGAGTTGTGCGACATGCACACCTGAAAATTTCTGCTAATCAAATAATTTTTACACCACAGAATTGCATTGTTAGAAAAATTGTAAAATTTTAGCTTGGCAAGCAGCATACTGTGATTCACCATATCAAATGCCTAAAAATTATTTTATCAATTTTAAAGTAACAATACAGTTTTTTAATGAGTTTAAATATAATGACAAACTTGATTAGGGATGTCCCGCATGAACTACCTTAAGTACATAGTGGTATCTGGACGCACGACCGCTCAGTCAGTATACGAACTTTTCGAGATACGAACTTTTTTTATATTTCCAAATTATATTTTCAAAAGTTTAGGAATTTTAGAGAAAATTGGTCAATTTGGGTTTGATAGCCCCTTCCATAAATTAAACATTAAAAATACGGAATAAATACGCAGAAAACTAAAATATATGTTTTCGAGACTATCTAAGTTTTTATTCAAACAATGTAAAAAATTGTTGACAGCTCAGTACCTTTTATTTGTAATATTGCAATTTATATGTTTGCGTATGTTTGAATTTCCGCTATAATACTCGTATGTTGTACTAATTTTATACGAAAGTCCGCTAGCTAATTTATTGTTGTTCACGTAGACATCCAGGTGTTGGTAAACAATAAGTGAAATAAAGAAGATTCCCAAGATGATAAAAGTGAAATTTAAATCAATTTCATTAGCTCACTTAGCTATTGTTACTACCTCACATTTATTGGATATACCAGTAATTAAATAAATATAACATCATGGTTTTTTAATTATTATTGTTAGTTTTTAAAGCTGATTTTCGTATTGTCGAATATTTTTATTGTAGGATCATTTATAGCTGAATATATAGAATTTCATTTTGTTTTCATAATTAGAGCCTTAGAGTATAAAGCATACTTATATAGGGTGTCTATTAAATAGAGGGACATGGCTTAACCACAGATTCCTGAGGCTAAAATAAGACGATTTAACTAAACTTGCTTCTACCGGAAAGTGTACCATTTAGCCAGAATTCTGCTTCAAAGTTCTTCAAAAAAAAATTAATTTTGCTTATTATAACAGAACGCTTTATACGATTTGGATGAAATTTGGTATGACAGTTCATAAAAACAGGGGGACATTGCTTAATAACAGATTTCTGAGGCTAAAATAAGACGATTTAACTAAACTTACGTTTACCGGACAGTGTACCGTTTAGCCAATATCCTGCTTCAAAGTTCTTCGAAAAAGAAAACACTTTATTCGATTTGGGTGAAATTTAGTATGGCACTTTATTTATAAGTCATCTCTTAGTATGATACTTATTACTAGTGAACCACTAGTGTATGAAACTTGAGTGTCCAGACATTGATTAAACAGGAACTTTTAATGGCCACGCCGATAACGTAAATTATTTTTTTTCAGAAAAAACGTTTAGTCAGGAACTAATGGCGATGTAGTTACTTACACATTTATCACCTCCACAAGACAATCTGACATAATATGACTGCTCTGTCGGTATATTATATATTCTGTGTAAAGGAATACAGAAATAAAATAGGGCATTCATTTACAAAAACAAAAGTAAAAATGCTTAGATTAGATTGAAGCAATAGCCCAAGAAGAATGAAAAATAACGATAAATTAAAATTAAAAAATGTAATCGTTATTTATGGAGTAGTACTGTAAGTACAAAGTGTATATTTTATTATTTCTTCTTATGATAGAGGACCCCATTTCGGCGATTGTAGAAAAAATCTTGTGTGTGTGTTTCGAGCGCAAATGGACATTGTCGATTTCGAGAGAATCTCCATAGACAATATCCTATTTTGCGCTCTTAATACGCAAATAGCTATTATGTTTTTAGTACAAATTATGAAAGCTTAATTCAATTATTCAAACACACTGTATGTACGAATATTATTATAGAACAACTTGATGCACTAAATATAAAAAATAAAATTATTGGGTCCTTGACATGTAAAATGGGGGATTCCACCATTTTTTTTTTATGATTCATCTGAAAATATTAGGAAAATTAAGACAATTGATGAAAATCCGGTGAAAAAATTCCTATTAATAAGCGAGTTATGGACGTCACGTTTATGCGTTTTTATATCAAACTGTTTTCATCATGGACCTAAATATTCTTGAAATATATGCTATTTTAAGTTATATTTACATAAAATAAATGAATATTATAACACTGTATAAGTCTACATACTTTATAATTGCAGGTGTATTTAAATTATTAAGTTTAATGCAAGAAATTTATGTTAAAATAAAAACTGTTTGAAAACTGCAGTACAGGAATGTTAGCCCCTCCTTTCGAATTTGAATTTCTTAACTTCCATTGGTAGTAATCCCCACCTCCTAACACGCTATTTGTAATGCATGTATAGGCGGTCTTTCGGTCGCCAATCAAAATATTATATATAGATTTCATATACGTGTTGAAGCGCTATAACAAAAAACCCCTTATTTCTATCTCAATTATACCATTTCATTTTTTTATTAATATTCGTTATTCAGCATATACATTCGTATTTTTTTACTATCTTCCTTTAATTCGATTGAGCTGGAATCCCCCATTATATTTTTTTTAACATTTACGTAAACTTATTGCAAATTAAAATTTTAGAATTGCACGTAGCGTACACACTTATCTATAATTATTAATGCAGCTGTACAAAATAAACAATAACAAATGATTCAATATTTTGAATATTAAAAACATAAACTTGAAATCAATTGTTATTGTTTATAAACAATAATTGATATCGCATGTTATTGTTATATATTTTAAATTAATTTACAAATAATTTATCTTTAAAATATTTATAAATTTTATTAATAGATACTTATTATGCGATGATGCATATAATTGCATTGAACTATCTTCTTGTTAACAATATTTTCATGATTCACTCTTCGTCTCGAAAACATTTTATTACTCATTTAACAAACAAAAAAAGTATGATAAAAAGTGCAGTACCGTGTGTTAATTTTGTAAGAATTTCAATGAATGAGTCATCACCTTATATCTCCAAGAGATTACTTTCTTTTTGTAATAAAAACTTTTTGTTTAAGACAATGCTATTAGGAAATTAATATAGGAATTAATTTTTAAACAATTGCAAGATAAAATCATAACTTTTTTTAACAATATGTAAACAATTTTTTTGTTAGAATGTGACAAGGACGCGATCTAAAATTAGAACAAGTGTAGAGAAATTAGATAAACTGTAACCTAAAAATATTCGAGTATTTTTGGATATTTTGTTGTAAATATATGTACTCAGTTAAATGTAATTAACAATACAATATTTATATACGATATATTTTTAATCTTGAAAAAAATTACAAGCTAATAACTCAATGACATTTCATAATAAATATTAAGATAAATTTAGCAATTATTAATTTTTGATACAATTTGTCATATGAACTATAATTTATTAATTAAACAAGAATTTTTAATTCATTAAATGCAAAAATAACATAATGTTGCTAATTTATTTATTGCATAATTTTTAAGCAAATTGTGAAATGTTCTAGAAGTATTATAATTCTTTGCTAAATATGTTCTTATCTAAAAAGTTAATCTAATATTTTAAACATTTCACCATGTGTAATTAATATAAATCATTCCGAAAATGTGGAAATTTCAAGTTTAAGAACATGTGGTATGATAATAAAACATACTTTATTTTATAATTTAAAAATATGGTTATTTACACAATAAAATTTATAGGTACTTATGTATGAAATAGTATAGAACAAGTTTTATCCAAATGCGAAAAAAATCTTATAAAATGAGTCCTTTCTTTGAGTTGCTCTTTATACTATTTTTTTTTTTATTTAGTATTTTTTATATATTAAATTATGTAAGAAAACTGCTATATTAAACCGAGTTGAGTTAGGGAAACTTGTATGTATAATGTTGTAACATTGGATTAAATTATTTGAAAGTTCATGTCAATTTTGATTTGAAAATTTAAGTGTTATCTAGTACCAACCTTCTAAAACAAAAATTGCGTATCGAAATGAAGGATTTGGGTTTCGTAATGGCTTCATTATGAACGCAAAATATAAAAATAAAATTTGAAACATTAAATTGTTTTTTTTTTGCATTCATCTATATATTTCTTTTCTGTACTTTAAAAAATTATTTTTATTCTACAATTTTTTTATTGTTCTAACATACTTACTATATACGTGAATTGGTATTTAAGATGCATCCTGTTTTGCAAAATAATTTTCAATAAAATCTTTGTGTTATCTAATCGAATCTAACTTACCTTATACATATTTCACTATTTTTAAGTATTTTTCAATTACATACACATTTACCTATTATTCTAGTTTGTAAATTTATATATTACTAACTTTTTCATATTTATTCTATCATGCATATGTATATTTGTGCGACAGTAAATATATTATTAAATACATACTGGAAAATATAGAAAGTATACATGTATACATGTTTATATTAATTTTATTCAATACATTATATACATAAAAGTATATATTTACAAATTTTATTTATTCGAACTAGTATTGTGTAAAAAGACAATAATTTTATGTATTGCTAGCTATAATTATTTTTATTATATACAACTACATTTTGTAGTAAAAGTATTATACATTTTACTAAACAATACATAAATTAATTACAAATATATTTTACAATACGTATTTTAACGGCAAAATATAATAATTATGGAATATTGTAGAATAACATGCAAAACCCTTTAAACAAAAAATGTTTATGACAATTTTTAATTTGCAATTTATTGTAATATATTGGATCATATATTTAGCAATTAATTATCAACAGAAATTTAGAAAAATGTTATTAAATAGTATATGACGTCATTTTGGTCGTGTATAGAAAAATAGATGTAGTGGAACATACAAACAAAAAAAAAAAAAATGGGGTAAGCGTGGCTAATACTTGTTTGAATTCTATTGGTAGAACCAAAGTGACGTCGAATAATAATGTTTCATTAATATTTCTTTAATGGGGTATTCCGGTGTTATGGAATTTATGCAAAATAATATAGTTTACATCTTCATATAGTA
This sequence comes from Ophonus ardosiacus, assembly GCA_943142095.1. Taxonomy (NCBI): domain Eukaryota; kingdom Metazoa; phylum Arthropoda; class Insecta; order Coleoptera; family Carabidae; genus Ophonus; species Ophonus ardosiacus. The sequence continues at coordinate 39,992,188 of OW964833.1, read as the reverse complement.
GGAAAATACAATAAAACATTATTAGGGTTAGGAAAAAGTTTTCATTCATAATTTGATGTTAGAAAATTGAAATTCTTTACATTTATCTAGAAACGTCCATGAAAACTGTGACGTAGATTGTATATGTTGTTGCTCATTTCAGATTAAATATATGCCGTTAGAAACACAGATGGCGCTAGTAGTTACTACGCGCGTGTAATTATTACGTGTTTCTTGATATTTGTTTGTTTACCTACGTTTTCTTGCTTAAAAGTTGTAAACAGGCAAATAGCTGGCTATGAATATGTGTGTAGGCGCTGAAGTTCGTTGCAGATGATAATGTCGAATGCATGTCATAAGCGCGTCATGAAAGAAAAATTGAATTTCAATCAATTTTTAAAAATTCATGTCTCATTTTATATATGTAACAGCTAAATGAGCTACTTCAAATAATTTCTAAATTATTAAAGATACAATAAAATACTATAAGACAATCTTATAGAAGACCAAGGGAATAGTGAAATTATTTTTTTAAACCAGTGGTTCTCAAATTACGATAATACAAAGTTATATTTTTTAAATGGGATGGTATATATTTTTAGGTCTATTAGATACCGATTTTTTCTGAATTCAACCATGTAATCATTTTATATCCTTATATAAAAAAAATTTGAGAAAAATTTAATTGAAATTTAAATAAATTTGATTTTTTATGGTTATTCAGTAGGCCATGTACGAAAACTAAAATTCCTGTTTGTGAATTTGAATTATTTAGGATGGAAATTAAATAGAAAGTTATTTATGAAGTCATGCTAATAATTTATGTTTCGTTTTACTTAAGCTCAATTGTTTTTCATAGCGTAGCGAAAAATAAACATAAAAAAATAAAATTCATTTGAATTTCAATTTAATTTTTCGCGATATTTTTGTTATGTAAGGATATAAAATAATTACATGGTTGAATTCAGAAAAAAATACTCTGTAGAATAGATTAAAATAGTATATTATGTGGCAAGTGTGTGAAGTTGAAAAATAGGCTTCACACACGTGTTACGGACTATACTTTTTCTACGACCTTACAATAAAATATATTTTTTCTTCACATTGTCATTCTTTTAACGTAAAGCCTCTGTATTATAGACTTGTGTAACCATGGTTACCAACGTTACGGGTGTTTAACAGGTTTGTTTTATTAAAATACAATTCAGTTTGTAATATTTAAAATAATGAACGGTGGGTGAAATGTTACTTCACGCACACTGTGCGTGAATCAAACTTCACACATAAAAATTAATACGTGAAGTACTCACTTCACGCATGGGAGTAGAAAAAAATATATATGCCATCCCATTAAAAAAAATATAACTTTGTACTGTAACTCGGATGTCCTCCTTGATTTTCTATAAGACTGTCTTGTAGTATTATATTGCATCTTTAATAATATAGAAATTATTTGAAGTATCTTGTCTAGCTATATATGTATATATACGAGAAAAAAAAATGCCGGAATACCCCATTTTCTATTTAATATACTATCAAAAATTTACTTTTTCCAAAAAATTCTTTTATTATTGTGCACATTTTTACACATTTTGTCTTTCTTTTACATATAATGAAGTAGAAATATTAGCCTATATACGTCATCAGCAATTCTTTAAACAGTTTAAACTAAAGCTGAATATGTAAGTTACATATTTAACAAAAATAAAAATTATTTTCTTTAATGATTTTCATTTTACACATCCCACAAAAGTGACCCCTGTGGTGCTCTCTCCACTACAGCTTTGAAGCATATAAAATGGCATCTAATAAACGTATAGAAATATCGTCATTTTTGAAATCTGCGAATAATAACAAATTGACAAACTCAGTTAAGTTTATTTAATTGTTTTTTCTATGACGTACACTGGCTGATATTTAGGATTCACTATAATGTTTAATAGTATTGGAAAGGAATTGATATAATTTTTTTTCATTAATTCGACAAAGCACTGTATAAAATATTCAGGTATTCAAAAGACCGTATTTTACCCTTCCCCGCTAGTATACAGGTTGCCCAGAAGAACGTCTCCTACTAACATGACAAGAACTACACTAAAAGAGATATGAAGTCAGTTAACTTGGACAAAATTGTTCCATTAAATTTTTAAATTTAATATTTTTGATTATAACTTTTATAATGAATTCCAATGTTGTACATGTTATCCTGGACAGCCTGTATATAATCACTAGTTTCTTATAATATTTAACTTATTACATATTTTGTCAAATTATTATCATACACCGTAGCCCCCATAGCCTCTATTATTTTTTTTTCTTCATTTCCAATAAATTGTTGTACATGTAATCCTGGACAGCCTGTATATAACTACTAGTTTCTTATAATATTTAACTTATTATCATACACCGTAGCCCCCATAGCCTCTCTATTATTTTTTTCTTCATTTCAAATAAATGTCTTTTTTTAATTTTACAGAACCTAACACTCGACGAGCTGTTTTGCCAAGAAATACAACTCAGCTAATGCTATAGTGAGCGCACACATTATACCTAAAAGTAGGCGAAAACCAAAATCTAGGTTTCCAACGATGAGTTCCACACCCAAAAACCCAAAAGCGAATCCCGCCAAGACTGAGAGAATGAATTGGAAAACTGCGATTAGCTGGCGGTTCATCTGGTTCACTAACAAAAAAGAAAGAGAAAGTTAATATTAAATTTGAGGCTATTTACATATAGGAGTAATTTTTCAATTTGAAAGTTATTTAAAAAATATTGTTCTCTAGGAAAAGCGATATTTGTATTTTATTTTATTAATAATTTTACTCATTTTGTTTAAATACGTGTAAAACTTATACGCCAAAGGACGTTTAAAAATATTTTAGTACTTGCACTCTTCTTACCTTGCACATAAAACTACAGTAAAAATATTTATGCAGACGAGGGACGTCTTCAAAACATTACAAAATAAAAAAGAACTGTACTTATGACGAGTGTTGTTTATGTTTAGGAAAACGAAGAAAATAAATACTATTTTTTGCCTACTATAAGAAAAACATATTTTAATTAAATTTACAATAATTTTAAAGTCGACCATAATATTTTTAACACATTTGATTAAAGTAATTGTAGTTAATTTTTTCACTACCTGTTGGCACTAATGGATTTAGAAATGTATACGTTTATATGACATGTATCTTATGGACCGACATTTGGTGTTCTTTCATTCGTTTTTATCTTTCCGTATAACATTTATTTACGTTGCTCATTGTTTTTACCTTCCGTCACCTTTAGGTAAGGAAGGTATTGTCGTTGGTCAAAAAATTCGTTGGTGAGTTTTTAATGAATAAGCACGTTTTAGGGTCCCTAGAATACGAATTTGCTATTTTTAAGATGATGTCTCTGTGTGTGTGTGTGTGTGTGTGTCCGTGTGTGACAAATTTTTCTCCGACGATAACTCCAATACTACAATTCTAAAAATTATAATTCTTTCGTATTCCTCTTCTTTACATCCATATGAAGAGCTGATTAGATTTTGGTTATAATTGATCCACCGGAAGTACCCCTATTTGAAGTTTTTAACAGTTTTTCTTGAAAAAACGCAGTTAAATATCATTTTTCGACATTTTGTGATTATTAATATGAAAGAATATCTTATTCTCTCTACGGTTTGATTATACATTTTCCTTTATGTTCAATAGTTATAGAGTTATAGAGACATTAAGAGATATTAACTTTCAAAAATTAATCACCTTTGCTAAAATTATGGAAACAGCAGATATATTCAAAAAAATTTAATTGACAGATGTCAGTGTCAAATGCGAAACCAAAGTTATATGTGAATGTGATAGAGTGTCCCTCGCAAGTGACTTGCAGTTGCGCCTCGCCTCAAGATTTGAATTTTCAATGCCGAAAAAGGCCAAATAAAAGATGGAAGGACTGTGTAGCAGAAGATTTGAGAGAGGAAGAATTGCGTGTTGGACAGGAATGAGTTAAAGAGAATAGTAAGAAACAGCGACCCCTAATAAAAAAAGGGAAAGGAACTTTCGGTATAAAATTTGTAAAAAATAGTGTGTTCGGGTTACAATTTTACAGGACATACAGAATCTTTTTCAAGTAACTTTAGGTATGGGATATATATAAAATACATCGAATTGACGGAAGGTTTTGTGCTGGCCACAACAGATTTTTTCTTATAATTTCATCACTGTTGCCTTGTTGCGTATCAAATCTGTATTTTTCAATACAAACAGTAACTGTTTTTCGAGTTGTGCTTCGTTGTTAGTATACCGTGTAAACCTAGTAATACCGTGACGTCATTATCTAGTTACAAACATTGATGACGTTCCTAGTCTGCATAAATATTTGTACTATAATACCATATGAGTATAATTTTACATATATACCAATTCTACAACTGAACAATACAGATCTAGATCCCTTTAATCTTAAATATATTAAATGGCTATTTGTACTATATTATGTATGATTTTACACTAAGAGATAATTTTATTCACACATGGTATTTTAATTATTTCTTCAAGTAATCGTTATCTAAACTAACCAAATAGAACATAACATACTGTATGTTCATTATCATATTCAAATATATATTTTTTTTAAATTGAATTATTGTAAATTAAGTTTAATGAACTATTATTCCAGTACTTTTACAAAACATTATATTGACAGTAAATATAAAAAAATAAATGTAAAATAGCCAATTTACATACTCGTATAAAATAATGATATACATTATGTAAACTTTTTAGTATACGTTTTATTTATTTTCCTATTTGTATTAATTTGTCGTAAAGTTTCGTGGAATATTATCTTTAAAAATGTTGTATCATGTGAATTATACAATGATAAATATAATCTACATAGATATATGTACTACAAATCCTGGGGAAAAAACGAGAAATTCTATTATTACCTATATACATAAATGTTTAATTTAAATTTTAGTATAGTTAATTTAATAAGAGTATTAAAATTAAGTAAAAATAAATACATACATGTGCATTTCTTCAGAGAAAATCATTGTAATATAGTAAAATATGGGTATATGTTGTGGTCAAGATGTAGTAAGTAAAATATTATTTATATGTATTTAATTTATACTTTTCATGATAATGGTATTAAATACCGAAATCCATTAGAGATAATCTGTCTGTATTTTAGTTATATATTTTTTAAAATATTATTTTCATTTCTTAGTATTTTATTACAACAATTAAAAGTAATAATATAAATGAAAAAAAGAGATAATTATCATAAAAATTAATTATCAATGGGCACCATCAAATCTACATTTCTTTTACAAATTACATAATTCGTATGAATTTTGAACATAAATAAGATAAATGATAATATATACAAATTACAATATTTTTCGTATTTTAATACGCATAATAATGAAATTTTCATATAACACAGTGACACTGACGTCACTACAGTGTGAATAAAGATACGATGTACGTTTTCTGGTAATAAACAAGTAACATCTACAACATACCGAAACTTACATCAAATTTGAATGGTAGGTAACGTATTTCGGTTCTCATTTTTTAAATAAAAAAGCTTGACTAATTATTAAAAAATTACAGTATTAGTACATAAATTTTGATATAGAAATCAAGTCTTTTTGGAACAATATGTTGGTAAAGATTTTACTTCTGGCAAATTTATATATTTAAAAGCACTACTTAATAAATTTTTCATAGTTAGAGGGCCAAAGTTTCAAAAACCGTAATTACTTTTTACATAACCGATTCGTACTAGTAAAGTTTGAAATCAAGAGGGCAAAATGGATTCTCCAATGTTTTGATATTTTACCATACTGAGATATACAAGCTGATTATTATATTCAATTTTTTTCATATTGTTTCATATTATCATAGTTAGAAAAAAAAATATATGTACGCCACAAATTGATATTTGAACTAACCATTTTCTTATAATTTTCAGAATATTTTCAAAATTATACTACATCAAAACTTTATTATTAATAAATACTTTTGTCAATCTTACATTGGTAGGCAATAGTTTCTTCGGGTTCCCGTGCTCTCACATTGTCTACATTCCTCGTCATGTTTTTATACTTCTGGTTTTCTTGTTGGTTCTTTAATTTTATACATCGTTTCTCTAAATCTGGATTTCGTTCTATTTTCTCGTTTTCCGGTACGTATATTGAACTACCTATTGAAAGAAACAAAAATAGTATACATTTTTCATTTACATCTTCATTTTCAACAGCCTTACACTATAGATAGAACAGGATGTTATAGTGAAGCCAAGAAATCAACCAATGCGCGTCATCAATAATTAACGAGAAATTAGTTAAAGAAAACACTTGGTGTAAGTTTCACAAAATATTTATTTAAGACACTTTATCGATTTCGGTTTCTTAGACCATCATCAGAAGTACAATACAAGAATCTTAAGAATTACAGCTTATATACTATCCCGTTAGGGTTACTTATGGTAGGGGGTACTTAGTGGTTTTTCCTAGCAAACATTTGAAAAATTCCGATTGAAATAAATCAACTTGATCATTTAAAATAGGTGAATTTGTTTTTAAAGCTTTTTGAATTTCATACGCTTCTAAAATGTTAATTTTTTGTCCTTTATCTAAAATAAGTAAAAATTTTAAATTGTCTATACTGCAAGCGTGACTGGTTTCAATGAGGTGTTTGGCAATATTAGGATCAGTTTTATTTAGCTTGTGTGATCTCATGTGATCTTGATATCTGATTGTAAACGTTCTTCCTGTTTGACCTATATAACATTTTTTCGCAGTCGTTACATTTTATTTGATAGATACCACAATGAGGGATTACGGCTCAATCGAATTAAAGGAAAATAGTAAAAAAATACGAACGTATATGCTGAGTAACGAATATTAATAAAAAAATGAAATGGTATAATTGAGATATTTCGGAAATAAAGGGTTTTTTGTTATAACGCTTCGACACTAATATGAAAATATTTTGATTGGCGACCGAGAAACCGCCTATACATGCATTACAAATAGCGTGTTAGGAGGTGGGATTACTACCAATGGAAGTTAAGAAATTCAAATTCGAAAGGAGAGGCTCACATTCCTGTACTACAGTTTCCAAACAGTTTTTATTTTAACATAAATTTCTTGCATTAAACTTAATAATTTAAATACACCTGTAATTATTAAGTATGTATACTTATACAGTGTTATAATATTCATTTATTTTTATGTAAATATAACTTAAAATAGCATATATTTCAAGAACATTTAGGTCCATGATGAAAACAGTTTGATATAAAAACACATAAATGTGACGTCACGTCAATCTTTTCAAAATTCGGGCGACCATAACTCGCTTATTAATAGGAATTTTTTCACCGGATTTTCATCAATAGTCTTAGTGTTCCTAATATTTTCAGATGAAATTATAAAAAGAAAATGGTGTAATCCCCCATTAAGGTTCTTGTCTCTGTTTTCGATTTTATTATTAACAATTAATTTTTTTAAAGTGTAATTACAATAAAGGGCTGGTGCTACGTTTGAAGATCTAAAATTATTTGCAATGGAATCTGAAATTTTCCCTAAATAGCTAATTTTTACATATTTTTGTTGTGGTTTGTTTTCACTGTTTTTGTAAATTTGGTTTAAAATATTATAAGCTGTAATTCTTAAGATTCTTGTATTGTACTTCTGATGATGGTCTAAGAAACCGAAATCGATAAAGTGTCTTAAATAAATATTTTGTGACACTTACACCAAGTGTTTTCTTTAACTAATTTCTCGTTATTTAAATATGTTTCACCAAGTGCCTACCACCGAATCTCTCAACATTATCATCAATAATTCTTTATTTTTATTTATGATTATGTATGAAAAGCAAAATTAACATTATAGAATGTTAAATTCTCTAAACTAAAACTGCATATACATGTTATACAAAAAGTAAGATTATTTTCTTTAATTTTAAGTTAGAATACGAGGTGCATAGGCTGATACTTTGACTTCAGTATAAAATGTAGAAATTCAAGTGTGACAGTATTAACAGTAATTAGTAATTACTATTATTTGCTCCAGAAAACATGACAAAATATATTGTCAATGTAGAATAGCTAAAATTCTAATAGTTTACAAAGTATAATAATAACGATCCATCTAAGTCACATTACGACATTAGGATAAGAAAATAATTATTCTGTATTTTTTTTTATTTTATCGAAGTTACACGTATTGAGAAAAAGTGCTCATTCTATTGCGGAATTACCCACTTTATACCGGGTGTAACACGAAAAGCGGGCCATATGCGTTTAACATAGGAAAACAGTTTTCGCAAAAGTGGCCTTTAAATTTTAGACAATAATGCTTCAAATAAATGCTGTATAATGTGTTACACCTTACACCCGATATGTAGGGAAGGGAACCAAATTTTTCGGAATGGGGTCATTTCACACTTTCTGATTTATTTTTTTATTGAAAAAATAGGTCAAATTAAACATGTATGTGTATGTTTTACATCTTACAAGTCTTTAGAATCAGAGATATGATTTTTTAAAAGTTGCGTTTAATTTCAAATATTTCAGCGGCTGACGACACATATTCACGGATACGACAGTCGAGCTCTACCGGTTTAATTTAGAACTATGATTATTTGGTTTGGTATTTATTTAAATAAATGGTTTATTTACATACCTTATACTGCACTAGTACTTTTAAAGCAATAGAAAGTAAAAATAATCTTCTCTCTTGTATATTTTGCTGTCAGGTGTCACACTTTTAGGTTAGGTTACTGTTTCATGTTGTGAAGCGTGTGTGTGTGTGAGAGAGAATTGTCTTTGGGTGAGTATGAATATATGTCGTCACAAATTTAGTCCGTGTTTAAAAGCGCGAAAGTTTATTACCAAATTTATGAATGAAAAGTCGCATATTTCAAATTATTTTCTATTACTATATTTATTAAATGAAATGGATTTCATGATTTTATAAAAAAAATCGACAATTATTTTTTTTGAAATGACCCCATTCGCGAATTAACTAGTAGCCGTCTGGCGAGAAAAATCGGAACTCTTACAGCATTTTCAAAAACCAATAAAATAATATTTTGTTACAACTTCTTGTATCGCAATTTATGTCATATTTTATACAAAAAATACAGAAATTCATTACTGTCAACCTTTTAGTCTTGAATACTATTATCCATTTCAGAATTATACTCAGTTGAGTTTGAAGCTTAATAACTTGCTTTAAAAAAATCAAAAATTATGAAACACCCTTTCAATTATGACCTATACATTTCGTTTATTTGAATATTAGACATCAATGGAGTTGAGCATTTCTTCAAACACGCTAAAAATGTGGGTCATTTTCCATAAATATTGCAATTATTTTTATATTAATTAATTTTAAAATATGAAACGTAGAAATGTATAGTCCATAATTTAAAGTGTTTCATATTTTTAAAAAAAAATTAAAGCAAGTTATTGAGCTTCTTCATACTGACTATAATTCTGAAATGGATAGTAGATAACCAAATTTTTAAACAAATTTCATATTTTGACGAATTATAAAATCACCTGATTACAAAAAAAAAAAAACATTGTAAAGCAAAGTATGTACCACAATTAGAAATAGGTAAAAAGTTGTTATGGTAATTATTTATCTTTTTTTATTACCTTTAAGTAGTTCATGAAGGTAAACGCTATTTCCATTTTTTCTTTGGTTTTCTAATTCTGTATTCAACCACAACAAATCTTCTATTTCTAGATACCCCTCATTATCCTCTTTCGGCGAAAATGTCTGAATATTATCATTTGACAACTCACTAAATTCATTTTCTTCACCCAGTTTTTTGTTAATGGACGAAACAAAGGAAAAATCATTTTCTTTCGTTACAAACTCATTTATTTTCTCACTGTCAACACCGTTCATTGTTTTCTTCTCCACCATACTTCCAATTCGAGGAGGCATGTCATCTTTGATTTTTAGTTCTTTGATAAATTCTTGAAGTTTATTGGAGGGTTTTACAAGAATATACGAATCCAACATCAAGGAATTCATTGTTATTTTGCTATTTGTAACTTGCGTTCTAAATCGGTATAGAATTCGTGTAATTCTTCTTCTTTTTCGTCAAAAGTGTTGTCGACTCTAGAACATTTGTGGGTCATATCATCGACGAATTTTTCCCATCGTAATTTTCTGTCTTCTTGGGCCAGTTGCAGGGAGGTATCCTAAAAATTTAATGAACATTTATTATCTGCAAATTGAGTAGAAAATATACATTTTCCATATAATTTGTAACATTTTATAGGACTAGCCCTGAAAATGTGTATATACGTATATACGTAAAAATGGCTTTGCGCAATAATATTTCGTTTATAGGTAGTTCAGAAATAATTCAATTCGCTCTATAATCTGTGCTGACACCTACTAGGAAACTCAAAATTAAAACAATTCAATTGTAACTTTTGTAATTGTTATTATATATTGTATTTTCTGACTTGCTACCAATATTTGTGTATATAATATATGAGTTCGCTAGTGTTATATAATAATCCTTCGGAAGTGGTGCCCTTTTTTGACATGGGAGGTGTAGTTGGATCTGAGAGACCTATGTCAAAAAAAAAAAATACTACCGGGGTATTTTTGTTACAAAATAATGGTATGAGTTGATGAATTGAAACTTTTTTTCTATGAAAACGAATATTTTACGTAAAAAAATAAAACAAATAAAAGTTTAACTCTCAAAATATAAACCAACAAAAAAATCGCAGTATGCTATAAAATCGGTAGGGTATGTCAGACTGGGCGCCACCTCCGAAGGATTAATCAGCTGATTTATGTGCGCCTGTCATAACAGAATGGAGGGTTATATAGACATATTTTCGTGCTGCCATCTATTGCTATTTTCATTAAACTACACGTGATTCAGCTACTAACAAATCGCTGTTATGATGACAGTTAGAACAAGATGGGGCCAAATATGAAAAAAGAGTACAGATACTTAAAATAATCTTTTTTATATAAAAAAAAACCAGAACAAGAAAATTATTCTTATTTTTCTATACGAAGAGGTTTTTGGATAAATGCTTCATTTATTTCAACATAGTCAAAATTTACAAATGCGACGTTTCGGTTATGGGTATAGAAAAATTTTTTAATTGCTTCCAAAAACTGAATCATAATTCTTATTTTTGTTAATATGTAAAATTATTGTTCACGAAAAACTTTGTTGCTCACGATTAAAGATTAAGATTCCAATAGGTTTAGGAGGGATATATAAAATGAGAAAAAGAAATGCAAAGAATTAAGCATGTACATGTTATTAAAACTTAAATATGTACTTGTTTTTTAGTTTCATGTGTTGTATTGCATGAAAATTGTAAAATACCAAATACCGCCTTTTTAACAGTTCAAAACATTGTTATTGTCAAAGTAACAAGCGCTGATCCTAAACATATCAAGGTTGCTCGAGTCACGTGTCTGTTCGTAACAAATGATCTCTATTAAATATGTTTAGAATTGTATAGATACAAAATAATGGCTCATACCCTAAAGAGAACAATGAGTTCAAGTGCCTTTACTATATTATTCATTAAATTACGGAAAATTATAATTAAAATGTAACCGTTCGATCTGCTTTTTTTGTATAAAGTCAAAAATATAATAGTTTGATGTCAAATGAAAAATCTCTTCATGGGCAACCGAATAAGAGCTGCCGTGAACAAATGCTACAAGTTTGTCAATTAGATCAGTTTTTGTTTTTTATTATTAAGAATTTTTCATTTCTAAATTCCATAAATATCCATTTGAGGTAAAATGTAAAGACAAAAATGGAATTAGTTTTAGGTACACGTACAAATAATAATGTAGGTAAAATCAATGCAAATACTAAATTTTTTTGATTTATACATCGGTACTTAGCATAAAGAATAAGAAGTACACAGATATTATTATGTGTAATCATGACTTTTCATGGTTGTGGCACAATATATAAACACAAATATAAATTAATATGCAATAGGAGCAATAAAACAAACGTTTATAAAATTTAACAAGTTCGTAAGCTTAAATTTATTATTATTTTAATTAATGGTTATGTTTGACGCTCGTTTGACGTTTCAAAGTCTTTTGACAATTAAAAGTAACTAGCTCACTAGCGAATCTATCGGGAGAAATATTGTGCTAAGGGTCTCAATGGATAAATATATTAATAGAAGAAATATATCGTCACTGTTTCTTTCCGAATATTTGTTTTGAATAACTTGAAAACAAACATTACACTTGTGTTTCGTAGGGTAGTGTTCGTTATAGTCGTTGTCAAATAAGTATGAAATGATGCTCAACTGTTTTCCTTCCACGCTACGCACCCTGCTCCTGTCCCTTGCACTGCGGTGTTGCCGCTTCTTCATAACTTAGCATTTTAAACATTGCCGTTGAATTGGTAACAATGTAGAAAACTCCATTCCATACTTATATGACTATAGTTCTATATTATTATGCTCATCGGCACCGGGTCCTAGGGTAGTTTTGAAATCGCTATTGAAATCATACTCGGTGCGACATCTTTTGTCGTAATTTCGAAGCTATAGCTAGGCACATTTTGAATATAACAGAAATCCTACCTCTTTGTATTTCGTCTCAATATCTTCTATTCTTTTACACGTATTTAGAGCCTCTACTAAATTATTGTTAATAGTTGAAAGACTAGTATTAGTAATCTGCTGTAATTTCACTACTTGTGTATCTTTTACATCAGTTATTTGTTCTAGAAGGCTAAACAAGTATTCCACTTCTTTGTCTGATCGTTTTTGCTGAAAATTAACGAATTATATAATGAAATACATATATGACACTTACTTACTTCAAATTCTTTTAGCGTAAAAGCTATTTCTCCGTTTAAAAAAACTCTATGGTCGAAAAGCCTATTCCAAATTTCACCTACATCTAAAATTTTACTTTATTTTAGTTAAAAATCGGTTAAAAATTGTGCCCTATACCTTTTGACAGCTGGGACATCTTTGTCTATCATATCATATGATTTCGCATGTGTGACTCATTTCAGAAAACGAAAAATATGAATGTGGATGGTGGAAGTTAATTTTGAGTATAGCTCTACCGTTCCGTAAAGGATTCAAAGTAAATAGTTTAGTTAGTTTTTTTGTAATATTTGTATGAAATTATTACAAAATATGCATTATATACGGCACAATTTGTAGTTTACATTATTTGATACATTTTTGAGATATAAAATGATATATTTGTTACGGTACATAGTTTTTGTAACGGTGAGACTTTCTCTTTCCTAATTTCGGTTTAGTCAATACTTATCGTCATTTTTTACTTATTTTTTTTTAAATATACAGGTTATCAGTGTATAATAATTATCATTTACAAATTTATATGTTTCATACGTCAGTATTTTCGTATTTTTGCAATTTTTGATGTGTCATACTTTTTTGAAGATAAAATATAATTAGAATTGCAGTAGTATAATGTTTGAACATCGTAGATTAAAGTTTACAATAAATGTTACATAAAGAAAATAATAGAAAAAATGAAAAATTCATAAAATGTTTTGAATGTTAGTTACGGAAAATCCCCCCAGATGGCAGTAAATTCGGGACAATTTTCCTTCTCTGTCTAGCTCTTACTTATCGTGCATGCCACAAGTGTGAGTGTTCCAAATCGTTGTGAAGAAAAGTATGAGTATATCCTGATGAAAATGATGTAAAATCGCCAAATAAATAATACTTCAAAGCAAACATTTTTCGTAAACGTGCAATGTAAACGTCAACTAACATTGAAACTAATTCATCCACAGTGTTTTTGTTTTGTGTAATTATGTGTTTGTGTGAGAGTGATTGTCAAATAGTGTTTTGTCGAGGTTGACGTTTTTCGTAATAATATTGTACTATATGTATACATGATGCCTGAACTTATAGGAATTAGCGATTTCATAAATGAAACGAGAGAGGATTATAATTCTCCCATAACTTCGACTTTTGTTTCGCGTATGCCGCAATGTCGAAATACAATCACATCTTTGGAAGAGGTTTGTGAATTTTATTGCCTTCAATCGATATAATTATAGTGTTTTCTTTATTTTTGTTAATTTTCGCACATATTTTCACATAAAATTGCGATGTTTTATTCTTTATCTCAAATGTCAACAATTATATTTTTTAAAGAATTGGTTGACCGATTCAGTATCAAAATACAGGATATATTATTCTCCTTTCACAAAATGATAATATTGTGCCGTAAATAGGTACCAAGTTAATATTCTCTGCATCTTAGAATGAATCACTATTTATAAAAATAGATAATTTCTAATATAATCACCTGATTTCTTACAAGGGTTAATCATTTAGCTACTTTCTATCTTTTTTTTATGGCTATATGTAGGGCAAATATTAATTTAGGTCTAAATAATAGGGTATCACTGATACTGGAGTTAAAATTTGCTCAGAATTCTTAAGTGGATTAAGAAATGAGGTTATTTGATTTCTAAAATGTCTATGGACGTACAAAAAAAAAGAAAAAATATTTAATATGTAGGTAGAGACGACTCGATGTTTACTTTCAATATTGAATTAATATTTCACGCGTTTAATAAATGAAATCACTCTAATTATTCAATTAGTTAGTGTTCTTTAATTATTAGTAATCTTTGTCAATAATGATTTAAAGTATCGATACATTCCCTTTAAAATATATTTTGACAGATGTATCACAATATTTACTTTAATTAAAAATAAACAACCGCTATTTTGTTTGTTTTTATAGCGTACAAAAACAAAATGATATCAAAAGTAGGTTTCGGTCATTATTCATTCATTTGTTGACTTCTCGAAAACGGGTTTTGCAAAAAATAATTCAGAAGGTTCTGTAATATTATGTAACTAAAGAAAAACGAATTTTTGAGTCACGGCCTACTAAGCATTTAAGGACGTAAATTTGATTGTTTCAGCAAATTTAAATAACCTTACAATGGAAGAAATTTTTGTCCTTAATTTTAAAATTAGGACAAACCTTAACCTTAATTGTAAATAACTAAATGCAGCTTTAAATTAAAATTGCATTTGTGCAGTGAATTTTAATTTCAAATTTGTATGAGTCACTAGATTTCAAAATTTATTCTAGTATACCAGGTGAATATCGAACATAGGACTTTAACATGTCAAATCATTCTTTCGTATTTTTCCGTTTCCCTAATTACTTTTTACTTTAAGTTAAAATTTTCAAATAAAAGTTGTAGAGCATAAAATTCTGCATCTGAATTAATAAACAAAATTTTGCATGCTTTGAAAGGGCAGAAATTAGGTATGAAAATGTGGAAAACCACCCCAAGAATAGCGATAGCCATGAAATTGAAAGTAAAAATTAACAATGTTAGCGATTTATCTGTTTTCTGTTATGCTAGGTTAGTTTATTTTTATTATTTGTATTTTCTGTTCAAGTGAACAATTATCTACAGAGAATTTATTTTAAAATGCAACATTACAGTTCATCACTTCCATGGTTACTCACTATTGTCAAATAATGATAGCAATGTAAAATTTGTCCATTTTAAAATGCAACATTATAAATGGTATTGCAGCACAGGAGATACCCCCAAAACACATCACAAATGGTGTCAATTCTTACTACGACCGACTAGAATATTGCCTCAGAGTGATTGGGGGTATTTTTTAACATTTATTACATGAAAGTTATGAATTTTTGTAAGCTAAAGTTTTTTAAGATGTACAACATTCATGTTTTGATTATTTGTTAATCGTATGTAGGCTAATATATAGGAAATTAGTTTTGATAATACAAAACTACAAATTTTGTATGTTGCATTTTAAGTGATTCGCCATATGTTGCATGTTAAAATAAATTCCCTGTATTTAAATTAATAAATAGATAATTGTTCACTTGAAGAAAAATTACAAATATTAATAAAAATAAATCAGCCTAATTTGACAGATAAAACGTTATTTGTCGCAATTTTTAGAGTGATTTGCGACATTTTTGTAATGCAAAATTTTATGCTCCACAACTTTTTTTTGAAACTTTTTTATTAAAATTATTAAGCAGGCACGAAATTACGAAAGTATGATTTTACAAGTTAAAGTCATATATTTGTTTTCAAGTATTCGCCCAGTATTTTTTTTAAAATTTTTTACCTTTGCCTCATTTACAATCATATTTTATACTTTTACATTTCGAATAAAACCTACAAATACTTTATGGATTATGAGTTCTTGTATAATATTTCTAAATAACGTTTATCAAAAATTCCTTTTTTTTTGCAGTTGTCCTGATACATTTTGAGGTTTATATTTGTTTTCTTTTTTTTTGTTGAAATCAGAATTACTATTGGCTTAAAATACATATATATTGATATTGGACCCTAATCATATTAGACGTAAGGAAGAAAATACAATTTGATAAACAATTGCTAACAAATAATTACTGTTTTGTTTTATTAGCATTATCTCTGTAACGAACAAGTACATCTACATTTGCAAATTATTATTTTATTACAACACTTCTTAGATTAGATATTACCGTAAGTATATGATTAAACAATTAGAATAGGTGAGATTTCTTGTAAGTGTGATTCACAGGTTATAAATATTTAGAAACTTTTACTCACAGTTTACATATATTTGTTTAAATTTATTCGAAATACTTTCAGTGTGTTTGCTCATTTGCTATTTACATTTGAATTTATGTCATTTTAGTAGGTTACAACTGTTATAAATATATCACATATAATATTTAATAGTAAATGAATATATCTAGTTATTTTCAAATGGTTTATAGATCGTTATAAATCAGGGTTAGCTTGAATAAAATCATCACTTTAAATCTTTAAATATTTTCGTTTAAATTATTTTAAAACGCCGTAACATGATGTTGATTATTTATATCATTATTAAAGTTATTATTGCAAAAAATTAATAAGACATGATTTATTTTTTATAAATAGAAGATTTTCAACCCTCTTATTAATTATTTACATTGAGTTTA
This sequence comes from Ophonus ardosiacus, assembly GCA_943142095.1. NCBI lineage: Eukaryota > Metazoa > Arthropoda > Insecta > Coleoptera > Carabidae > Ophonus > Ophonus ardosiacus. Next base: position 39,975,192 of record OW964833.1, on the reverse strand, counting down.
CTATAGTATACCGGTTGGGGGTAAACATTGTTATTTATTGAATACATATTAGTTGATTAGTAGATTAGTAGAAGTTGATTTCACCTATAGCTCTAGATGTAATTTAAATAAATAATATAAGGATATAGTGTTTAATTAAAACAACATAATATTACATATTATTAAAAATATGATTTCTACAAGTTTGTAATTATTACCGTTATTGTTAATGTAAAACCAAACATGTCATTTTTTAAATCCATATTAATTTATTTTAATATTCAAACATAGAATTAAAAATAATCACACCCACACCAAAATATTTTATATAAAACTAGTGTCCACCCTATAAGATATACAGTTCAAATAACTAAAAGCAAATTACATATTATATATTTGTAAATATGAAATTCTTGGAACTACCCTACTCTAGTTACTTACAGAAATAGTACCTTGACAATAATAATACCGTTACGATTTTTTGCTCTCCTGTTCATTGTTTATATGACAAACAGGCTGGAGTTGAATACATTTTTTATTATGAGTTTGGTTTCTTCTCTATTTTAAAAAGACATATTTATGTAAAACAATCTGACGATATAATTTTACTGTAAGAAAACTAGAAATCACTTCACGTTCACTCATGGCTATTGTGTAGAATGCATCATAGCTGTCACTTTTGTGCAATAAATATTTGTTTAGGATTGGCTTCAAACTTTGTCAATATTGACCGTAAGGACTAAATTATAAATTGTAAATGAATCTGAAAACAGTTTTCTCATGTTACTTCAATTAATTTGATTTCCAATCGGTATTCAAGGAAAACAGAAACATGATATTATTTATTCAATTCATATTTTTTCATTAATTAATATATTTATATTATATATAACTATTATTAAATAAATTTAGCTAAATTAAATTATTATTGTCATTGATAGTGCTAATCATTTTCTCTGAATTGCTTCAATAAATTGTTTATTATGTTTTCCTTCGGTTTTTTCTTTGTACTTTTGTATCAAACTATTCAATGAGAATGCAGTCGAAACTCTGAGAAAACTTTAATAGGCACCACAGGAATTTTCGATCGTCTTTTGTTTTTGAGCTGCAGGCTAAAACTTGATTTTCGCTTATTTTGGAAATAGGTATATCTCGTAACTTTCGTGTTCCATAATTGGAAATATGCATGGATAATAAGAAATTTAATAAAATAATTATTAAAAAACTACGTACATATAAGTTTTGATTGTCACTGGTAGCCCTACGTCATTCAACATATCTTTTATTTTCATATAAACGCAAGTGATGTCTATCAGGCGTGATATCATAAATTCAAACAAGTATTATGGTTTGTTTTCGTTGTTTCGATATTTTCTGCATTCATTTACTAGAAAATGGATTCCGGATTTCAAAAACGTGATAGAAGAGGCCTTGAAAGTAATTACAATTTGGAATAGAGTAGATATGTGACGTAGATTTTATAGAACTTTCCTCATCATACAGTTTTAATATAAATAAATATAAATGACCCATGTTTTAATTAAAACTAAAACAGAATATTAATTTATTATCTTTTTTATTTAATTTTTAATGTAGGCTACACAGAAAAAAAGATTTGAAATTTTGTCTAATTATCATTAGGTATTATTTTATTAGGCAATATGTTTAATAATTTAGTATAATTTACAAATCTTAATTTAGCAATTTAACTAACCCGAAATAGATAATAAATATTTTGTAAAAAATCTTTAATTTAAATATGTAAATAGTTATTTTAATTACTTATTTTATTTATTTACTATATTTTGGCTTCATTATTTTTGTCCTTCAATTTTCGATGATTTATTTAATGAATTAGGTAAGTAAATAGAAAATTTAAATATATATTTAGTTAATGTTTAGTTCAATACTAAATGTAGTAATTTAATCTAATTTTGTATTTAATTTTACTATAATTTGGTATTACAAATTTAGAAAATTTAACTAAATCAACTTATATAATTTAATGAAAACATATTAGTAGGCTGAAAATTAGGTACAGATTTATTTAGTTAATTTAACTAAAATTTAGTTTATTTTTTGTGTATAATTATTTTATTTTGTGATTAAAATTCGTGTAATACCCCCTCGAGAAAATATTCTCGATGCGCCTATGGTATGCTGTACAATATAATCCCCTCGATGAACAATTGTTTAACATGATTTTCATTATTTATTATCGGAATCGAGATAGTTCTTGTTATCATATACGTATGTATTTCCTAATACTTGTGTTTTTCCTTAATTAGTATTAAAACAATCCTTTTGTTATTAAAACAATTCCTACAAAACATGTATTGGCGAAATTTGTTTTTGTTTTCGTAAACAATAAACAACTAAATATATAAAATGGTGAACAAAATTATAACATAATTCGAATGGAACAGTTTTTATACCAATATTAGTAATTATTTTACCATAAAAATATCATATAAATAGACCAACTGGTATGAAAATGTTTTGCCTATGTCGTATGTCGAGTCCCGTATAAGATGCGGTATTTGTTTTTGGGGCGCTTCAAATCCTGCTAATAATGTTTTTTGTTGCTCAAAAGCGAATTATACGCTCTGTAATGGGTATGAGTTATAGCTCATCATGTAGAGCTACGTTCAAACAATTAAATATATTGACATTAACTTGCATTTATATTCTTGAGATATGTATTTTTATTCATAAGAATAAAACATCCTTTACCACGATTTCTGATTTGCATGAGTATAATACTCGCCACAATAACAACTTTTACATTCCTACGTCTCGTTTAATCGTTACTAAAAATTCTCCAAACAGAATGGGGTTAGAAATTTTTAATAAGCTGCCTGATTCATTGAAAACAGAAAATAATTTTAATAAATTTAAAATATCGTTAATATCGTTTCTACTGCAACACAGTTTTTATAATTTAATTGAATTTTTTGCTCTGTAGCTTACTGTGTTTTTTATTTTATTTCTTATTATATTTATCTTTGTGTGACATTTTCTATACACTTGTATTTGTGTCTACAGAAATTAAATTATTATTATTATTATTATTATTATTATTATTATTATTATCATTACAGTTTGTGTGTTTTATTTTCTTTTACAAACGCTTATTTCTATTTTTTATCATTTAAATAAATAAATATATAAAATGTCAACAGTAATATGGACATGTTTCCAAATATTTTCTTAAAAAATTAATGTCACAAAATATCCTAACTCTTATAATTTATATTCTTTACAAATTAGCTAAAGTTACTAAACTAATGCCAATCCTTTAAATATATTAAAACAGACTATACAGGAGGCTGAAAACACGAGATTCCATGATATAGGACCTTTAACAGTGGAAAACAGTGTATTTAAAATATTGTCCGTCAGGTAAAACTTCATACGGTAATTTATACATATGGCGTTAGGGGTGAACATAGGTATTTAACATGGGAATTTAGTTTTATGTAATTTCCTGCCCGTGTTGATTTTATGGTAAAAATTGTAGTGCCAAATTGTCCACAATTAAAAGTTGCATATAACATACATTTTTCATTGTTTCTAGTTTTGTTTAAATTTTGAAATTTATTTTTAAAATTGTAAACTAGAAATAAAATAAAAAATAAATTTTGTTTGCAACTTTTAATTCTGAACAAATGGCACTACAGTTTATGCCGTAAAATGAACAGGAGACCAGAAAATGCGCAAAACTAAAATCCCATGTTAAAACTAGTGCTGTGAGGATCCGACAAAACATGGATCCGAGGTCCCGGATTTCAAAATATCCGATGTTCGGATATTGAAGCGGATATCCGTAAATTTAACTCGTATTTGGATTCTGATCCGGATTCGATGTGTTGTTTACGGATCCGGACCCGTATATCCGAATTTTAATTCTGGATCAGATTCATCATTTTGAATGTAAAGGCAAACATCTGGAAGTGAGTTCAAATTCAAACCGTTACAGTGGGTCTGTTTATCTCTACAGCGGTCTGTAAAGAGCAATAAATTTTATAATACCCATCTAAGATAGACAGGTAGCTGGTGCAAATACGAGAAGGATATTTCTTAGAATATTGAATTCTGTAGTTCTAAAATTTTAACATTCATTACAACAAATACTTCAAAGAAAACGAGATTAAGATTAAATTTGAGAAATAATGGTTACAGGTTCATTGCAAGTGTCGAAATACCTATTTATTTATATCGTGCACGTGTTTCACATAAAAGGGATTGTTTTTCCATGTCTAAAATCCGATACTCATACTCATATTCGGATCCGGATCCAAAATCCAATACTCAGATTCGGATCCAAAATCCGATACTCAGATCCGGATCCAAAATCCAATACTCAGATCCGGATCAAAAATCCGATACTGAGATTTGGATCCTAGATCCGGATAGTTCAACATTCAATTATCCGGATATCCGGATATTTTTGGATCCGAAACCAAAACTATCCGGATCCGGATCCCACCACTAGTTAAAACACTATATTTACACCGAGATTCACACCTATCCGCCAGCACTCGGTAGAGAATAGAATTCTGAATTTTTGGGTTAACAATTTACTCGACGTTCTTTTTCTAAAATAATCGCTTATTAAATCCATTTCTTCCACATCCTTAAATTAAGTTTACTCCCGCACTAAAAGCGCATATACCTATATTAAAATTTTGGTACCCAAAAATTTAGAATTTTATTCTCTAAACATCTTTACGTATAAAGCACCGCATAAAATTTTACAGGACACATAAAATTTGTCGCGAATTCTCGTCTTCGGCTAGCAAAAATTACTCGAAAAATTATAATTAAAAAGAAATTTTATTATTTTTGAAATTGGAGTATAAATTTTAACTATTAACTAAAATCTTACAGTGTAGAATGGGGTCATACCAATAAAAAAATAATTGATTTTTTTATAACTGGAAAATTTACCAATATTGTGCATATATTCATCAAAACTATTTAATTATTATAATTTTTATTCATGATTTTCTTTATAAACATTCTGAATGTGATTTTGTGGAGTAATAATTTTATACACACAGCACGGGGGACTACAAGGTCGCAAAGTTGTGACGTCATTTGAAATTTTTTAAATTAAAATTAAAAAATTATTTCTGTAAAACAAGAAACTTATTTGACATAAACTATATATTTATGTAAATATATAGTTTTAAGCGCACTTTTAGAAAAAAAGAGACTCCATTAAAACAAAAATATTGAAAAATAAATTTGCTTCAATAAATTATCGTGGAAACTCGAAAAAACTTGTATTGTTTACGTCTGGCATGCATTACTTAAAAAAGCTGTTACTTAGTTTAAATTTCGCTGATATAAAAAAATACATACATAATAGACTGCGTAAAATTGTTCGCTGATATATCTATAAATAAATACATACATAACAATAGACTGCATAAAATTGTAGAGTTAAACTCCTGGCATAAATTAGAAAAATTACACAGATTTTTAGTTGTTTTATTAAATCTATTTTTATACTTGTAAACAATTGATTTTTACTAATTCTTTGCAATTTTTGTAATTATTTAAAAAAAAAATTTAAGTAGGTACGTTTCTTATTCAGAAAGTTTAAATTAACTAATAAACTAGCAAATAAATAAACAATTTTCATTCTCCGTTGTTTTTTTTTTTATTTGAACTTTTCTAATAATATTTGTGTATACAGAGTGGTTGATTTTTCATTGTCCAGTTTATATCTTCTGAAATATTCAAGATACAAAAAAAAGTTAAATACAAAAATTGTTTAATACAACCTGATCTATAATTTAGCATAAACAATTTTTTTCCAAGGCGTACCAATTTTTTGGAAAAATGTTTAACTTTAATTTTTTAAATGGAACACCCTGTATATTTTGACAGAATAAGATTCATAATAAATTTTTCTTTACAATGATGTGTAACAAGTAACGATTTACCTTTAAATTATATCCTATAAAGCAAATAGAAATATGATAAAAGTAGGCTATGATATTCTATTGTTTATACCTGTAACTTCTGTCACACATGAACATTGGCTACGTATAATTATATTACCGGTCTGTCGCTGAGAATTTTCTAAATTTTGGAAAGTATTTACGTGAGGCTGTCTTCTATCAGGGTTAAATTTTGATACAGGATAACAGCCCGAAGTTTATTATTATTTGATCTGTGAAAACAACAAAGCATATCAACTTTTTCACTATTACTGTAACCGACGTTCATTTTTCTTAGTTAAATAAGAATCTTAACACCTTTCTCACTATTATAATCAGTATTATTAAATCTGTGACAGATGTTACTGGTATAAACAATAGAATATCGCAGCCTACTTTTATCGTATTTCTATTTGCTTTATTAGACATAATTTAAAGGTAAACCCTTACTTGTTATACATCATTGTAAAGACAAATTTATTTAGAATTTTATTCCGTAAAAATATACAGGGTGTTCCATTTAAAAAATCAAAGTTAAATATTTTTCTGTAAAATTGGTAGGCCTTGGAAAAAAATAGTTTATGCTAAATTATAGACCAGGTTGTATCAAATAACTTTTCTATGTAACTTTTTCTTGTATCTTTAATATTTCAGAATATATAAGCTGGACAATGAAAAATCAACTACCCTGTATTTTTATTACTATAGGTACTTTACTGAAAACATTTTAGCCAGCCTTGTATATTATAAGTACAGTGGGGTAGGCTATGAACAAATAAACGACATGTCAATTTGAAATTATTGAATTAAATGTCAATTTGACACAAGATATTGTCAAAAATGTTATCTAAAAGCTTCTCTTCTTGAATCTTACTTTAGAAATGGAAATAAATTAGAAAACTGCGAATGGCAATATACTGTAGCCTTCTTTATTATCTCTTCTCCTTAAAATTATATTTCATGATCAATTTTGACAACTTCACTTTTAAAATGAATAATGATGACATACTTTTCTCTGTTCATAGTCTACTCCGAGTTAAGTTTTTTTTTTTTTGAACAAACTGTAGATGTTATTGAGGCCTTGGCAAAGGTAGTGATGAGGATATATTTCTAATGCCCAGTTTCATATCCGCTTGTTAAATCTTAACAATTTGTTAAATAATTTAGCAACTGATTAAGTAGGAAATATTGTTTCATCAACAAATGCTAGATTTAAACTACGGTTAAATGGTTTGCTATTTTAACAACTGTTTCGGGTCTTGTTAAATTTCTAACCAGTTGCTATTTATGACATCTGTTACATATGTGTAATCAGAACAAAATATTTGTTTTGTCCTTTCCGTCATAAATTAATTTGCAACAAGAAAATTAGTAAGTACAAGTTGCATTAGCTGTGTAATTTAAAATAAAAATATATTCATTACATTAATGTCATAGGAAATATTATTCAACTATGGTTTCGGAATCTGATGAGTCTGAAGAAGAATTTTTTGAAATTGATTTCTGATTCCTTTTTAATTTTTTGATGATGTACAATTTAAGATGAGATATCGGCTATCTAAGGACATCGTTCTGTTAATTTTGGATAATGCATATGAAAATTTTACATCATACACTGAAAGAAATCATCCAATTGATCCAATCAATCAGTTATTATTAACATTAAGGTTCTATGCAACTGGTACTTTGCAGTCTGTCAATAATGACATTTATTATTAATAACTATGAAATTGGTTTTTATATTATTAAAAAATACAATAATTCCCTAAACAAATTTTAACATGCATGTTGACTAACAACAGTTTAAAATTGATTTGAAAATTTCATGAAACATCATAAAAATTGAACAAGTTGTTAATTTTGAAAAGTTTTAACAATCGTATATGAAACTGGGCATAATGTTTTAATTCTAAAATGGAGCACCTGTATAGTTTATTTATCATGAAATTCATTGTTAATTTTATTATTCTTTTTCAGAGTCTCGACTTCGATCGGGATGGCCTGACGAAGATGAAGAAGGCCGTAAAGGCCATCCACACATCTGGAAACAGTGAGTTTATAATTCAAATATTCATTTCCCAAACATATAACGGAAAATGCTAATTTCGGTAATATATACGCCGAAGATAACATCGAAACATATGTATGTTGTCGAAATTGGTTTACCTATAGCTCTAGATGTAAAATACATAAATGGTATATTAAAACGAGAAATGCTAATGAATTTTCGTATACCCCTTAAAATCAAAGTTCAGTATTAATAGATTTTAATAATTATTTTTTTTAAATGCAGGTTAATATCGCAGGTATGCTTGTCCAGTGTTTAATTTTTTAAAATATTAATAGTTCTAGTACAGGAACAATTTATGTGAATTTTTGCTTTATATTTTAGTATAGGCTGTCTCAAGATATATGCACATTCCATTACTTGTGAAGTACCGACCCTTCACAGCTGGATATTTTGTCGGGCATTTGACCAGGTTGGGATTAGGAAAATTTTAAAAGGATGATTATATTCAAAGAAATATATTTTCGGAATATGATTATAATTTAACACTGATTAATAATAGAGAGTTATTGCAGTTTCAACGCAAAAATAACGTGCACTTTAAAGTCACGTGACAGCCCGAGTGCGCATGCATACTAATAAGGTTCACGTTATATGAATAAGGAGACACGTTATGTGCAATGGAATAGCGAGCGTTTATCGTCACACGTTATAAATCTTTTGAGGTTAGGTTTCGGTGAAAAGTGTGGATGTAACCTCGTTTGTGTTGCTTTTAGCGTTAACGTTAGAGTGAATACACGAATTAAATGCGGTAAACATTGAAAATGAAAGTCCTTTATTTCTAAAATAAAGTATTTTCTACATAAGGTTAACGTTTACGTTCTTTCATCTTAGAAGTTGCAATAACTCCCTATTAACTGTTTAACGCTATTTTTAAAGAAAATTCACTAATAAGGTTAGGATTAGCTAAATTTTAAAAGAATGATTATTTTCAAAGAAATATATTTTCCAAATATGATTATAATTTACCACTGTTTAATATTAACTGTTTAACGCTCTTTTCAAAGAAAACGTACCTTTAATTAATGATGTATTCAGTATAGACGGCTACCCGTTTTTGTATAAGTAGCGTAAACACGTATTTTGTATTATTACTTCTTCAAGTGTTTAGTAGTAATAGCATAAAATTAGCGATAAAATGTGTGAGAACGAAGAATTTCAGACTTCAAGACAGCGAATTCATTAATCAGAAGACGCAAAGCAAATTATTTTAAATGTTTTTAATACATTGAAAAGTGAAGCCTGATTTATAGATTGCATAGAACAGAATGGAATAGAATAGAACAGAATAGCACAGAGAATAGAAATATAAACCAATGTAAATGCATAGAACCATTTATACTTGCACAGAATGGAATAGAATAGAATGGAATAGAATAGGATATATTTTTTCTAATTTCTGGTAGCTTGTATGAAGATTCTAAATGTCGAACTTAATTCGCCTACTCAAGGTGTCAAGAAGAGGGATAATTCATGTTCACAATTCTCTTGATTTTAACATTTATTTGGACGTTTCGGAGGTCCAAAAACCTCCATCTTCAGCATTTTACATTATTGTCTAAGTTTTTACATTTGATGTTTTGTGGTAAGATGTGTTCTCTTACAAAACCCCGTAATTTTGATAAGAGGGTTGATCTTCACCTCCATCCTGGTTTTTTGAGGGATTAAGGCTTGAATAGAAATTTCTTTTTTAAATAATGAAAGTGACCGACACATCAAATGTAAAAACTTAGACAATAATGTAAAATGCTGAAAATGGAGGTTTTTGGACCTCCGAAACGTCCAAATAAATGTTAAAATCAAGAGAATTGTGAACATGAATTATCCCTCTTCTCGACACCTTGAGTAGGCGAATTAAGTTCGACATTTAGAATAGGAAATAACCAAATTTTATTTCTTATTCTATTCCATTCCATTCTATTCCATTCGGCGTGCTTCGATAATATTCGAGAGACTTGTTGTAACTTCGTTGTTTTTGGCCCATTCGCTAACGTAAAAACTTTCTGTAGACAACATTTATTTTGCAGAAATACTATATTTTATTGCAAAACAAGCAATGACATTATTCAAATCACCAATAAATATAGTTAATTTAGTGCAAAAGTGACACAAAAGTGACGTCATTCTATTCCAAGTCTTCTATTCTATGCAATCTATAATTGGTCTTAAAAATTTCTATTTCTATTCTATTCCATTCCTTATTCTATTCTATTCCATTCTATTCTGTGCAATCTATAAATCAGGTGAAAATAATGGGCTTATTCAAAGAACAGCATTATTATTTTTAATAGGTACTGTAATGACAATAAATTGTTATAAATACGTAATTTTCTGATCGATTAAAAATGTATATATAAATGCATTTTTAAAAAATAATTGTTAGCTTTATTCGTCAAAATAATGTTACTAAATAAATTTTTATAACAACTAAACAATAAAAATGTCGCAAAATTGACTTCATGAAAATTAATATTTGATTACTTCAAAAAATAAAAAAAAAAATACGTCCCAGTAGGTACTCTTTGCCTCTCTAATGTACTTAAACTGCCTCCTGCTGGGAAGGGCGCAGGTACAAATGTGCATATATCTTGAGACAGCCTATACAGAGGTATACTTTCCGCATAAAGTCAAGGTATACAATTCAAATAAATAAAATTAATTAATTTTTTTGTAACCACCCTATTCTATACAGTGTCCCACACTCTATCTTCAGTATAGCAGAGATAGCCAATGTTATTCTTATGGACATTTTCTGTACCATGTTGCCAATTTTTCAATGTAATGTAATATTGAAACATTAATAAATTTTCATTGCTATACCAAAATTAGTTAACACTGTACAATTTAAGTTTTATGAGGGTCTCTTATTTACCCAAGGGCTTATTGGAATCCCCCTAAATTTTTCTGCAGTTCTAAATAGTTTTATTTACAGGGGCGCGAAAAGATGCGTTGGAACCGTGGTGTAAACACATGCTGAAGCTATTTGTACCTGTAATAAGTAATATTTCAATGCAATATTTTAAAACCGCCCGGCATACTAATCCTGATCAAATGCGTTAGAGATTAAAATATTATAAATTCAAATTGAAGATTATAAAAAAAGAATAAAGACTTATGAACTATGTAAAATATATGCAGTATTTCTGTCAAGCCTAAATATTAGTAAATTATCAAATAAGAAGATATAAATTAAATAAAAAAATAATGCTTAATAATTTTAACTCTTTATGAGTTTATTATATAATATTTCAACATAAATAGCATAAAACATAAAAAAAATATTCTTCATTAATATGACATTGGGATAATCTCGGGGATAATGTATAGTTGGAGGAACACAAAAAATTAGGGATTTCAATTCATCATATCTATCTGCTCCAATCGGCAAGCATAGTGTTACAAAATATAGTGTTAATTATTTCATGTAGCTCTATATCTTTTCGTAGAATGGAAATATGTAACATAGGGAATTTATACTGTTGACGACGATTGTAAAATGTCCAATTAAGTACAAAAATGTTTTATATTATTTACTTTAAATTGACTAGAGTTTATATGTTAATTATTTTCATTTACCTACGCTTGTTATGTTTTTATACCCTACTTATATTTTGTGTTTGTATTATTTTATATTTTTTGTAAATTGTTAAACTGACCAGTTTATTATTTATTTATTTTTCTTTTCACCCACCAGTTTAAATACACTGAAAGTACACCAGTCATAAATACATTCAATGAAGTACCCAGAATATATCATCTCTTTTTGGGCATCTATTTTGCTCTTTCTATCTTGTAGACTAACAGCAGGCAAATTTGGCAACATGGTACTCCATAAGACCCTATACTGAACATAGAGTGTGGTACACTGTATAGTTACTTACAAAAATAGTACCTTGACAATATTAGCTGTATTCTTTTTGGTTTAAATCTCAGTTTGTCTGAGCTTACTTAAGATAAATTCAGAAAATTGTTTTTTTTTTGCCCCTAACAAGTATAAACAGGGTATCGAAGCTATGCACCATCACTGGGAAAAGTGTATCGAGCTAAAAGGAGACTATGTAGAGAAATAAAAGCATTCCTATTTTTTTGTGTTTTTTTTTTTTTTGTTACGTCGGGTACTTCTGGGACTACCCTCGTAATTACCCACAGAGCACGATCTCCCTTTTCTCAAAAATCGAAAAATGCCCAGTTTTAACTTTTGTCTCAACATTTCCGGTATTTTTAAACTACAAAATTATGTTTCTCATCGTTCTTTGACGAATACTAAAGTTTTTTTTTTGCATTTTTTTCAATATTTAAAAAACCATACATTTTCAATTTCTTTAGGGGGGTAATTAACCCCTTTACCCTCCCCATAGTTCCGCCACTGACGAACGTTTAGGATATTTTCGTCGGAGTGCACTTTGAGTTGCAATAATCGACTTCTTATTTTCACTAAAAGTTAACACAATATCAGAACGTTCTCTAAGGGTATATTTGTTCATAATAAAATTAAAAGAACTACTCTTCATAACACTCAACACCAAATTAACTTACACGTTAACGTAAAAAATGGCGCCAATACAAAATTGGGACATGAATTTTGTCCCACCAAATATAATGGTAAAATTTTCATATTACTGTAATTTCTGCCCTATTTATTTTAGAAGAAAAGTGTAAATGCAAAAAAAAAAAAATAATTAAAAACTTCATCTAACAAATCCAAAATTATTGTTTACATGTCAAAATATTCCAAAAAGAGTACAGCTATAATAAATGAAAATGCAAACAAAATAATGTAAAATTAAATTAAATCTTGCTTTATTCTGTGTAAAATAAAGTTAAAGTGTAATAATTTGGATTGTTTAATATTGTGGTATATATGTTTTTAAACATTACGTATATAAAATGAACCATATCGTAAATAGTTTATAAACAATTATATCATTATTACTCTGCATTCATATGATTATTACGCTATAAACTATAATGTCAATAATAACAATAGCTAATAGCCTTGTCGTTGGCGCATTGCCGTGAACACTCGTACCTATTACTGATATGTGCTTTATTGACAAACAAGGTGACTATGAATAATATACATAATAGGAAACATATAATTATAAACAGATGATGAAGTAAATTTATGTAGCACAGTTTTATTTCGAAAAAATAAGCGCCATCTCTGTAACACAATTATACTACATATAAAGGATCTTACGAGGGGAGTTTTTTATGTTATCTACCTAGCTATGAAAACAATGAGTTAGAGAACAAATAAAATTTTATTTTTCAACGTAAGAACTGTTAATACTAACACACTTATTCCAACGTTTTTCTAATAAAGCTACGCCTGCAAAAAAAATCTTTTGGTAATTCTGCAAAATACGACTCCACTGCGTTTTCCAAGTCATCATTCGATAAAAAGCGACTCTCTCTCAAATGTTTTTTGAGTTTTGGAGAGAAATAATAGTCGGACGTGGTCAGGGCTGTAAGGTGGATGTTGTAATTCGTCAAAGCCGCATTCATTGACTACTGCTTGAACAATTCGTGCTTTATGCACCCTGCAGTTGTTGTGCAGAAGCAGCATTTTCTGAGCATAATTGTGGGGTCTTTTTTTCGCGTATAGCCGGTTTCAAGTTCTTAATTGTGTCTTTGTAGACATGAACATGTCACAGTAACTTGACATAAGAAAATTATCGCGATAGCATATTGTTTTCATAGCTAGGTAGATAACATAAAAAACTCCCCTCGTACCTTTAAAACAACCAGTGCTTTTTGGGCGAACTTATGACTAGAGAAAAATGTTATGTACAAAAAATGTTCAAGAATAAGAGACAAATTTATTAGTGATAACGAACAGAACATTCAACTAGTGGTTTTTAAACTGTAGAACAAAATAGGCCCATAAACCATAACAAAAAATAATAAAATGTACACTTTATCCTTAAAGTACTACTCAATAAATAACGATTAAGATAAAAAAAAAACATTTTTTTAATAATAACTTTGCGAGATATTTGAATTTATTTTCAGGGGTACAGATGACGTCACACTATTGGTATCTTTCTACTACAGAAACTGGTGTGAGAAAGATAGCTATAGGTTTCTTCAAAAATCAAATGCAGCTATACAAAAAACAATTATGACTTTTTGATACCACGAATTGCTTTAAAATTAAACGAACTTTCATTTAAAAATATTTAAAAAAATTGATTTATGGGCCTATTATGTTTTTTAAATGGTGCCCTATACAGGGTGTTATGTAAGTAAGTGATCAACGCTTAACCAATGGTAGAACTGACCCCAAAGATAGTAAATCTGGCAATAATTTTTGTTTAACATACTTTCTACAAGAACTAGAGGCCTTTAAAACTGACCAATCACGTCATAGTTCAAAACTTTATAAAAAAGTAAAAATCAGTGTATTCTCTGGAAAAAATATTGATTGTCAATCTGACGTTAAATGTTTTTTTGCATAGACGTACAATTTATATTCTGTTTCGGATAAAAACAGAGTAATGCGGTATACGTTTATTTGGAAATAACTCTCTGTACCGTCTTATAGCAGCACGACTATATTTTATAATGTCTCGCCATAAACCATAACCATATGCATGTCTGCATACTCTTGGTTGGTGAAGGTAAATGGCATTTTGAGAATATCAAAAAACAGAATATAAATTGTACGTCTATGCAAAAAAACATTTAATGTCAGATTGACAATCAATATTTTTTCCAGAGAACACATTGATTTTTACTTTTTTATAAAGTTTTGAACTATGACGTGATTGGTCAGTTTTAAAGGCCTCTAGTTCTTGTAGAAAGTATGTTAAACAAAAATTATTGCCAGATTTACTATCTTTGGGGTCAGTTCTACCATTGGTTAAGCGTTGATCACTTACTTACATAACACCTGTATATATTTTCTTAGTTCATTATATAGAGAATATTTTTCTGATTTCAACGATATAAATATTGTATGGGGTTGTGTAATAATTATTTAGAGAAAAATGGTATTTAAAAATTAGAAATAATGTAATAAAAATGACTACTACTAGCGAAAGCTAGGTAACAGACGTATTAATACTTTGTTGTATTGCATAGCCTATTTCAATATTGTGACATTACATCTAATTTTGAATACCATATTTCTCGAAATAATTGTTATACAACCCTATACAATATTTATATCGCTGAAGTCAGAAAAAAATCTCTATCTAACTAATGGATTAAACATTTATATTAGGTACTATTTAAAAATATATAATTTTATTCCACCGCTTTACAGCCACTGGTTGAATTTTCCATTTGTTATTACTTTTAAATTGATCCCTTTTTCCTGATAATTTTTTGTATATAACATTTTTCTCAAAGTCATTACTACGCCCATAAAAGCACTGGTTGTTTTAAAGGAAACATCCTGTATACGTGTCGTACTCGCTGCAATATAGCAGTATTATTCTGAGAAATTTAATTTAATTATAAATTTATTTATAATGCGCCTTAGTTTTTTTCATAACTAGTTCAACATTTCAAATGAAAATTTATTTAAGTGAAGAACGATTTAATATGAATCTTAGTACCCTTAGTACGGTAAATGAATCAAAGATGGCAACAGAGTATGCTCACACTTTTGTAATTTCCTACTTCCGTAATTATTTTAGATAAAAAAGCGTCAAATTTTAGTTGTGGAGCATAAAATTCTATGACTGTATAAGAAAATTTAATTATAAAAAAATATTTAATTTGGATTTTACTTGAAATTTTGAACTCAAACATGAATAAGTCACTTTTTCACTATAAACTTTTATAAAAAAATTGTTAAATAAATATTTTTTATACAAATGTTTAAGTTACAACATTTGAAATAAAATAAAATGTAGTCTACTTTTAAAATCGCCTCCTGGAGAAAACTTATAAAAAATAAATAAATATATCTTCACGGTGTATTACCCGTTTCTGGGTATTCCAATCTGCTTCTTTTTGCAGATTTCGGTAATGAAGATATATCTGTTCCGTTGAGGGTGGTGACCAGGCGTCACCTCACGAGCTCTCAACGCTATCTTGGATGAGAGAGCACCATGTGCCACAAACTACAGGGGTCACTTTTGTGCTATTTATTTATTTATTTATTTGAATATTGGAATAAAAAAAATCATAACTTTGTTTATTTTTTTAAGTAATATAAATTTTAAAGTACATTTATGTTTTTTTCTTATTAAAAATATAAAAAAATCTTTTTAATAATTGCATACCTATTTTGGTTTTTACAGAGTCTTACCAGAAATAAGTACATTAAATTTTCAGCATACATGCATAAAATCACTCTTGTCCCATTTAGTGGGTTAGCTCAAACACGAAACTAATAACAACAATAAGAATAAGGGTAAGAATAATAGCTCATCTGAGTCCTCCGTTGTCACTTTCAAGTAGTAGACAAGAAAAGAATATCGCAAGTTGCTAAAATTTCAGTAAGAAGTTGTAAGTAATGGTGGCTTTAATTTAAGAATAAAAATAAGAATAAGAATAGTGATAAAGTTAAAACAGTTATAACATACGACTCGGTTTATGCTGCAGAAATAAGAATAAGGAATAAGAAATAAGAATAAGCCAAAGTTCGTTTACTTTTAACTTTACGCCTTATTCTTATTCCTGTAAGCGAAGAGCGCATGCGTGTCAACTGTCAAATACTTCAAACAAAAAAATTGGTCATTCACATTGACGTATTATAACTAACGTTAGTTATAATACGTCAATGGTCATTCATTATTCATTCATAATAATCGGTGTTGGCGAAACATAATTATGTCAAATTTAGTGATGGATTCTCTTCTTTCCCAATTAATTGAATTAGTGCAGACAAAATAATATTTTGATTGTACATTTTAACAAATTAAATAATAATAATAATAATAAAATTATAAATCTTATAAATGTCAAATCAACGCTGCTACCACTATGAGAATAATAAATGTAACTACTTTTCACTAACCTAATAACTTTAATATCACTACTCTTATTCTTACGCTTATTCTTATAACTGGCAGCATAAACACCACTTATCGTTATGTTTAAAATTATTCTTAACACTATTCTTATTTTTATTCCTATTCTTAAATTTTTCAGCATAAACCCACCTTAATTCTTTTCCTGAAAATTCTGTTTTTATGAAAATAATATGCATCTGAAATAAAGCGTGGTGCGTCTTACACGCAAAGAACTTATAATAGCTTATATATTTACTGTCAGTGTTCTCTTTTCACAAGTACCTATCTTATTTACTTTGTATATTTAATGAATTTTTAATTAAAAATTGATTTTGTTGACTACAGTATTTTCTACAAAGTCGTGTTTATTATGAAGCTATCATACGCAGAAGATAGTTTAAATTAATTTTTGATTAAATATTGTTTACACTGAAGTACAAAAAACAATATATGAGAAAACAGTTTATATTGTGTATAGTATGCTTCAAGATGTAGTACACTGAAGTGATTTCGTTAGTAATGACGCAGATTCCGTTTCTGGAGGAGGTTATTTTACCGATCAGTGAGAAATTTGAAAATCATTTTCTTAATAATTAGTCTGCAACATCATAATGTAGCTAGTGTCAGATTTATTCAAATTCAGTGATCTGCAACCTGAGTGCCATTTTTATATTTAAATGTTATTCAACAATTTTTTGCATGAAACAATAATGATAGCTGCATCTTTTTCTTTTAATAATATTTTATTTAAACGCTTACCTTTAGATATATAAGCCAAAATATTTTCGTTTCTGTATTTATTCACCTATACAGAGCTATCGTTTTAGATAGTCTTGTCTGTTATTCGTTAAACAGTAATATTTTTTTAATGTTGTATGACGTAGATACAGGTACAGGTTCATTCAAGTGTCGAAATACCTATTTATTTATATCGTGCATATGTTTCACATAAAAGGGATTGTTTTTCCATGTCTAAAATCCGATACTCATACTCATATTCGGATCCGGATCCAAAATCCAATACTCAGATTCGGATCCAAAATCCGATACTCAGATCCGGATCCAAAATCCAATACTCAGATCCGGATCCAAAATCCGATACTGAGATTTGGATCCAAGATCCGGATAGTTCAACATTCAATTATCCGGATATCCGGATATTTTTGGATCCGAAACCAAAACTATCCGGATCCGGATCCCACCACTAGTATTTACAAATATTTCTTCGAACTGCCACGAAATGTTACGAAGACATAGAAAATTGAACATTGGTCAATTCCAATATGCTGTGCTAAATTATGTTCTGTGCGCTGTATTTCTTATAAATGGATATATTATTTTCCGTATGACCAAATTGTGTTTTCTATGCTAAATTATGTTCTGTGTTCTATGTCAGTTATAAATCCACCTTTTAAGGATTCACTAAAGTCAACCTACTGAATCTTGAAATAACTATTATATAAAACAGATAATTTCCAAATGGGATAGCTTATTTTTTAAAATTTAAGACTGTATTTTAATAAAGAACAGTAGTATAAAATCGTAGAAATATTGAAAGCAAATTGAACTAAAGAATTAATGTAAAAAATGTTTAATGTGAATGAGCTTTTATATAGCAAAATATTTTAAGAATATATCCTCATATCTATGACCGCAATTTTGATAACAGTGGCCAACAAATTCGCATTGCATGTTTAGCAAGTAGTTTCTTCACTAGATTTATTAATATTTAAATTTATGCACGACCAGAATTCATAAAAATAGCAGCAAATAATCAATAATCTATACATGTATGTCAATATCAGAATTTGTAATTTAATTTTTCCTTGTAAATTTGAAATTGCATCAGGTGCAATCCCACGAAAATTAAATTTATAAACAACTAGTATCGAATCTGGCTGAAGTTAATTAATTTATCCCATAAAATTAACCTACGGGATAATTGTATTATGCGACCAGTTGTGGTTTTCATGGTCAGGGTTCGAATATAGCCAAATAAAATTATTTCCAATAGGTATCAAAAATTAAAGCAGTAAGTCCTATGATACACTCTATATCTACACAATATTATACAACAATCCCATCTTTTGGTTTTTACAGTACAAATTATCCACTTGGTTCACTTTAGAATAATGTATTAATATTTAATTATGACCTTCTCTACTTGACGCTGTGATTTGATGATGGCCATCCATAAGCCGAAATCGATAATCACAAACATTTATAAATAAATTTTATTAAAAACACAGTGCGCTTTAATTAATATCCTTTTACATTTAGTTTAAAATATTGAGTGCCTTTAAGATGCCATTTGGCAAACGCCCTCTAGGGTACAATAAGCCTAATTATATTTGGGAGACATTATTTATGGCACCTAAATTCTGATCAATACGAAGTCAGCTAACTTCCGTAAAAGTTGCCCCATTAGGAGACCTTTTCATTGATGTTTAGTTATTTGGAAAAAATGCATAGATCACTAGATACAGGCGAAAATTATTTCAAGTAATTGTCAGGTATTATCGTTTACACTATTTTAGGACACTTTTTACGCCTTTTTGAATGGCGATGTTTCAATGGGAGAATTCAGCGGATATTTTACGAAACTATAGCGCCACTTGTGCTGGTACCAGAATTCAAATAAAGTCTTCATTTGACAAATGACTAGTTGTTCTGCTCCAAATTGTGCAAATCATTCGAGAAATGGTTATAAATATCACATCTTCAAAAATCTTAATAAACTGTGTTCTTCCTTCTGTTTTTGTGAAATATACTAAATCATAACCCTTAAATAATTAATATTTTTTTTCATAGATTACCCGCAAAAAAATGATTAGTAAATTGCAAAAGAAAAAATTGGAGTCGTACTGAAAAAGATTGATATTGGGATTTTCAAATAAAAAAAACGCTAACTAGCGGCGAATATTAGAATTACAGAGGTACACATTTGACATTTACATGAAACCACAACTATATGACTACAAAAACTCTATTATACATACTTGAATTATAAATAAAAACTACTAATAAATAAGAAAATAATACGAAAATTAAAGAAACGCAATTGACAGCAATGTTACGCTTACAAATGTCAACAAAAAGTGTACTATTGTTTAATACGATCAGCGCCATATCTTGATATATGAAAATTCCAATAACTTTGAACTATTTTATAATCGTTAGTCGAGCTCCAGAAAATTCAGTTAAATTTTACAGCTATCACAATTAAATTTAACTCACAATTAAACTTGAGTTATATAATCGGGATTTAAGTACATTATCGCGCATACCATCCGTAATGTTTGTATTGATTTGTAATTATTTAAATAAACATAATATGACAATTATGGAAGTTACTTTTAAGTAATAGTTATTACATAAACTTCTAATATCCACTTTTATTTCATAATTTATAACATTCATTTTGGCTCCAATATGGCGGACGAGTCAGCTAGGTATTATCAAGTAACTGTAGTGACACTGATAAATTCAAAAATCTCGCGTAGTAATTATAATTTTTTTTATCTTAATCGTTATTTATTGAGTAAAATTTTAAGTGTATATTTTATTATTTTTTGTTTTGGTGGACGACCCCATTTGTAAGTATTAAAAGGGTCATCATAGTACAATAACAATGTGTATGGTAAGAACAAGGTGTGACAATAGGGTCATCCAAAAAGTATTCATTTTTTCAAAAATAAAAAATTTACCAAAATATTTAAAATTATTATACTTTTCATTCATGTTTTTCTACATAAACATTTGCGGGTCTGTTCTGTGACGTAAGAGTTTCGTACACATTTATTGGTAGTAGTCACTCAGACATACTGTATGTGAAAAATTAGCGCAGAGCTTACAGCTCATAGCTGTCTGTAACTGTTATTTAATCACAATTGAACATAACCTACAATTTTAAAAGTGAAGTTAAATTTGTAACATGTGTTTTTTAATTTATAAAGTGTGTATGAATAGAGAAATATTCTAAATTAATAATGTAATTACTGATTTCGATACGCAAACATCAAATGTAGTAATGAAAAAAATATTAGTAATTTTTTTGATGTATTAATTTGATTTGCAACTAAATATTTTATTACATCTTTTGTTCGAAGTTTTGAATATCGATGTACAATTTTATTTTTAACTTTTTTCTTGAAGAACATGCAAATCTAAGAGTTTCTGTAAAAATTCGAATTAAAAATTCCTTTTAATAAGTGAGATATTAATTTAAAAGTTGGAATTTGTGTTATGATGTGAAAATGTCAGCGGTATGCAATAAGTTTCAGGAAAATATAAAGCAAAGTAGAATATAAAATATGCACTTACGTGCATAGAAATAGACCACTTCGCAGTTTTGAATTTAATTGTATATATATTTTTTTGAAACTAGACAGATTAAAATAAAATTTATGCTGTTTGCTGTTTGAAAGATCATTTAATACGCTTTCACATGGGCCTACATTAATTAGAATTCTTTTCGTGTTCTCAAACGAAAAGTTCTAAAATGAAATACATAAATCAAATGTCCTATATCATTTTTTAATTTTTTTTTCTGTAAGAACAGGATGAAATAAGAATTTTAGTACAAACGCGACTTAGAAATTTTACGTAATAAGCGAGATACGAATTTTTAAAGTTTAAGAATTTGGTGCGTGACGTAGCAGGTACTGACCAGTGATCGACAAACTGTTAGTTATAGAGGGGACAATTTTTTTCATGTTTGCATAGCTGAAATATTTTTATTATATAAAAACTTATACGTTATATTCACGAAGAAATTTTATTAAGTATAAATAACATAAATAATAAGCATTTTTCCTAATAAATTATAGAACATTGAAACAATGGGGAAGTTTAGCATGGTAAAAATTCTACATAACATACTATTTTCTCACGAATATAACACAAATAACTGCTTAAATTGAAATTAAAAATTAAAATTATTTGCTCCATTTATTTATAATTAATATTTTTTGGGTAAACTCTAAGTACGTCATAAGTCAGTTATGCGCAAACTCAGACAGAACGGTGAAAGCGAACCACTTGAACGTAGGTCGAACAACACCTCAGTCTCAAGTGACTGGTAACCGCAACCGCGTGCGTCAGTGTATAACGACATACGTTGTACCAAGCCTCTACAGACGTCTTCACAGCTTAAAATTGGCTTTTCCGGAAAATCTGGGCATTTTTGAAAAAAATAAAACATGTTACATAATTTTTCAAGTCATTTCCCATGGAGTAAAAGAATAAAAAAAAATCGCTAAACTTCCCCATTTGACAATATTATGACACAAAGTATGACGACGGATGGCTAGTGTTTGTCTGTTTTGAATTTTGAATATTAATTTAATTAATATTACAAATTGATTTAATTTTGAATACATTATTATTGTTAATATTACTAGATATTATAATTAAATAAATTCATCAAACACAAAATTATTAAATGTTTTATTAGGTTATGCATCAACGTGACATTTCGTTGTTTAAAGGTGACCGAAGCAGACGCACGAATCTCCTTTTTAAAATCAGACGACCAATCAAATTCTTAGTACCTAACGCGTCATACCCAATGGGGTCATGCCACATTTTCTGTTTTATTTTTTTCCTGTAAGTCTACCGGTCACAGTATACGTAAATAATATTTTCACGCCATTTGTGTGCATTGTTTTGTAGATATAATTTTTTAAAAATAGGGGTCAATTTCAAATCTCAATGAGGTCACGTGAGCACACACGTCATGTATCTGAACGATTCCAGTTTACCCTGGCGGACAAAATGTAAATTAAGATTGTTTATAAATAGTTTTTTTTTTGGGTTTTTTAATAAATTGTTTCCACAAGTTGGAACTGCACAGTTCTTCTTCACCATATTTTATCATTATAAATATGCAATTATTGCACTTTTATGTATTAAATTATATATCAAGCACACAAACCTGCAATTAAAAATAATATTTCTCTAATGAAATAATTAAATCTTTATGAAACAAAAAAGATTGAATAGAGCGCACTTTTCCTCTGACAGCTTTATAAATATTTGGTTAGTTTACTCTGATCTTAGTTTAACTTCGCGTTTGAAGTTTGTGACATTGAGACCTTCATGTACGTGTGACTAGTGTCGTTGTGTGAGTAGCCGATACATGACGTCACAGAAAATCGTAGCGCGAATATCTTTTAAGTAAATTATGAATGAAAAGTATTATATTTTGGGATGTTTTATGTTGCAATATGGATAATAAGTGTCATAGACTCTATTTTTATAAAAATATTAGCAACATTTTTTTTTTTTTTGGCATGACCCCATTAGTAATCAACTTCAATACGTTTTTTAAAGTTTGTCTTTGTTTTGTTTCTTTATTATACAAATAGTAAAAAAAAACATTCCCCATATTATTAAAAAGGCATCTTTTCATTAGCGTCTTAACAAATTCATGGCTAAGAAAACATCATTGTAACCTAAAATCTGAGCTGATAACTGGTGAAACGTCAAGTAACAAGCAGTGACAAGTCACGTGATAGATACTGATTGGTCAGATCAAAATTGAACATAAACCAGAAAGAAATTTGTAAATTTTAAATCAAAATTTCTAAATATAAATTTATAAATTAAATTTATCATAAACCAGCCCTTAGGCTCATGTTAAAGCGTAATAAATGATCTTTCAAGCAGCATAAGTTTTATTTTAATCTGAGCCTCTGAGGTCTAGTTTCTAAAAAAAAAAAATAAACTCAAAACTGCGGAGTGGTCGATTTCTATACACGTCAATGTATTTAAACTGATTATGTGTTATCTTATGTGATTGGTTGTAGTTCTGATGACTTAGGTTCAAATCCGACCGCGATATGAAAATTATTTTCAATTTGCAAATAGCACATGATTGACTCCTGTGGTTCTCTCGACTTGAAAGCTTGCCAGTCTTCACTTCAAAGGTGAAGCTAAGCTCCCTCTACGACGGAGCAGAACAGATATATCGATATTACAGAAATCTATAAATTAAAAGCAGATTGCCATGCCCAGCAATGGACAACAAGCCGTGATAATATATGTATTTATTATTTTTTCACCTTTAATATTTTCGTTAAATTTTTAATATTGATAATAACAATAATACTAAAAACATCTTTTTAGTTTTATGAATATTTTCTCATAATGAAAATAAGTTATAGATGCGATTGCATATTATGTTTGTAAGGAAGTTATTTTAAAACTGATGAATAATGGTAATACGAATGAAAGAATTTCACAGGTAGAGAGTATGAGTAAATGTCGAAGAATTTTCGATCCTTGTTTTTTTGTGCTTTCGCCCAACATTTTTGTACAGTGATTCAAAAGACATAAAATATAGTTACAAAATAGTTAACCGCAAAATACTTCACTAATGAAACACGGATTTGTTCAAATTTAATCAAGATTTTATTTTTAAATGATGGTGAAATGAATATTGTTGTCTATAATTTCTGGAGCAAATATTTCTGAAAGAATATCATATATATTCTTAGGGAATACAAACTTATTTTAAATTATTTTATTTGTAGCATCAAATTTTTCCCAAGTAATACATATATTTTCCTGATTAAATATGTATACAAATATTGTATTTATTAATACCGTAGTTATTTGATTCAATATTTATTTTATTTATAGCAATATAAATTTATATATAATATTAATTGAAAATTACTGATTTATATGTAAATTATTTATAAATTATAAATATTTTCATTTACTATCATTATATTAATATATTAGCTATTGCAATATTAAATATATTTTCCACAACGCAAAATTAATAAATTATTGATAAAGCCTGTGTAAATAAATATACACTCCTGGACAAAATTAACGCATCACTTTTAATTTTTCGTTTATTTCACAAAGTTAGCTTATTTTTGGCATGTTTTATGGTTTTTTAAATTAGTCCTTTACAGGTAATTAAAAATTTATAGAAAATAACGCAACATAATATACTTTTAAATTAAAAACTACAATATTATTTAAAATGAAGACAATGTGATTTTTTTAAAATAAATTAAAATTTAAAATTTTATGGGAAAAAATTGTAGAATACTTGGTATTACCACTTCTTACATTAATTATGGCTTGCTTTCTTCGACCCATGCTTCGAAATAAATTTCGAATTGCATGGTGAGGTATGTTCTCCCATTCTTGTAGCCCAGCATTCTCTAGCTCATCTAGAGTGCATGGGACGGATACAAGACCTCTTTCGCTTCTTTTCAGCATATCCCATACGTGCTCTATTGGATTTAATTCTGGACTGCTAGGTGGCAATTCCATACGGTTAATTCCTACCGTATTTCAATATTCATCTACGTCCCGAGTCCGATGCGATCTTACATTATCATGAATAAATATGAAAATACCTCCAATTATCGGCGAAAAAGGAGTGACATGGTCTTATATGACATCCTGCACGTATTTCTGTTCATTCATTGCTCTTCCATGAAGCACCGCCAACTCTGTGCGTCCCTTAAAACAATTAGCTCCCCGAAACAGTATTAAATCACCAAAGCAGGGCATTCGTGGAGCAATTTTTCACTGAGTATATCGCTGTCCAGGTCTCCTCCAGGTATGATCTCTTTCGCCTGGTAATTGTAAGCTGACTCATGTCTCATTAGAAAACAAAACACGGTTTCAATCAGCCGAGTTCCAGGGAATATGTTGTCTTACAAATTGTAAGCGAGTTACTCGATGAGTTCTGGTGAGATACGGTTCTGTGTTAGTACATCTATTGGCCAGTCTTGCTTCCTCTAGTGTTCTTCTTACCGCACGGGTAGAAATCTACGCAGAACGGGCTTCAGGAATGTGATTATTTTGCATTTTACTTGTAATTTGTCGTCTTCTCAGAGTTTCTAGAGTTAGAAATCTGTCGTCTCTTTCTGTCGGTAGTTTCGGACGACCTTTCTGTGTCTCCTAAAGTTGAATCTAGTCTCTTTAAACCTCCTTAAAGCTTGTCCTATAGTACTGAGATCAACTACCAAGTTCCCCAATCTTATAACGTTGGCCCCATCCAATAGAGTTAACGTTCGAAATATCAACCTCTATTAATTTTCCCAATTCAATTTAATGTTAATTTCGTAGTAAAACACAAAAAAATGAAATTAAATTTAAAATAAACGTAAAAACACTTTTAAACTTTTCCATACTTTTTCCTTGTCAACACAGGAAACAATAAAATATTCATATAAACAAGAATTGATTCTTAATTGTTATTATTTTCATATGTCTAGAACCCTAAATTTTCAACTGAACCATAATAAAAATTCATATATTATTCTGTTTTAAAATAAATCGCGAAAATATAAGTGATGCGTTAATTTTGTCCAGGAGTTTACATACTGTTACACATACACACATACGCATACACATTTTATTTATATGTATGCATGTACGTACAGTCGTGTCCAAAGTGTTCTTAAATAATGCAATTACAGTCGAACCTCTATAACTAGAAACCCAAGGGACCGCAAAATTACTTCGAGATAGAGATTTCGAGTTAGAGAAAAAGCATACTTTATTGCAAACAAGCTTAATTTATAAAAAAATACAATACTAATACATTTTTAAACATTCTTTAAATCAAAAAATATGTCGGTGAACAAAAAAGTTATTTTTTAAAATAATCATTTATTAATAATTGATGTTTGGTTTTTTTGGCATGCTTAACTCATAAAATATTCTCATTTTATTGATCAAACTAAATATTTCATCTGTAATATTTTCATTCATAGTAAAAAAAAGTTGAATTGTTTCAAATGCTTTTATCATTTCCTGATGAGAAGGCTTCTCCCTGGGCAATTCTCCATGGGTATCACTTTCATCCGATTTGTCTTGAAGCTCATCTTGTTTAGCAATAGTCGCGATAATTTCTTCATCTGTATCTTTTAAAGTGCATAATATAATGCAAAAAAATATTTTGTGCCTGAAAATTCGAGTTATAGAGACTACAATGTTACTGGGGTATGTGAGTGGTTTCGAACTATAGAGATTTTGGCGTTACAGAAATTCGAGTTAGAGAGGTCAAAATATATTGTAAATATATAAAATGTGCCGGGAACACAAGTAAACTTCGACTTACAGAGAATTTCGAGTTAATAATACGATTGCATAAAAAAAAATCTAAATTGTTTAAGCGTAACTTCGTCAATAGTAAGAACCTGAAATATGTATACATACATAAATAAATAAATATATCATCGCGGCATATTACCCATTTTTGAGTGTACCACAATCTGCTTTATCGCAGATATCGGTAATGATAATGACATATTTGTACCGTGCGGGCGCTTACCAGGCGTCACTTGACGGGCACTCATTGCTGGCGTGGAGAGTGCACCACAGGGGTCACTTCTGTGCCATTTAAAATTTGAAATATTTGGCGTCGGTCGGGATCGAACCCGGTTCCCTAGGTTCGCGACCAGACACCAAATATGTATACATATGTATATTATTTACAGACTATTATTTTACAAATGAAACGTCATGCAGCAGTATTTATTCGAATAATATAAAATTATGAAAAATATGTAAAAGAATATAAAAACAAACCGAAATAACGCTTTTCAAATAAAAAAATGTCTTGTGACAGCTAACGTTGCTCTGTAGATTTTTTATGTAAATGCGAATTTACGTAAGTCGCGTGTTACGTAAGTTGCTTTATGACTATAGTAGTTTTTAGTAGATAAAAATTAAATATGGGTTCCAATTAAAAATATTATTGGGGGGCTTTCAAAATTGTGAAGGATGTACCCCGTGGGTCACTTTTCTGCTATTTGCAATTTGGAAATAATTTTGAAGTTTGACAGTCAGATTTGAACCTGAAATGTCCGAACCACAATCGTTCATGTAATACATTGAGTCACGTGGCCGTATATAAAATATCGATATTATATTTAGTATTGTAATTGCTGATGTGTCAATTTTTCGATGCGACATTTTTCATTTTAACTGACAGTCAAGTTAACAAATAGTTTAATTAAAGATGAAAATACCAGCCTAATGCCTGTATTCATAAACACTCGTTAAATTTCAAAACGGTTCGTTGTAATTTTTGACAAATAGGATCAAACTTGACAAGATACATTTCGATTTTTCTGTCAGTGTCGACTGTTTTTACTGGATAAAAATTATAACGAACCGTTTAATATTTTATGAGCGTTTATAAATATGGGTATTACACTGTTAAATGTAAAACATATTCTTAATATTGTTGTGTTCTGCCTTGTGTCTGATTTACATACATCCATACAAATTGTTTTGTATACCTATTGGTATAGGTTGCAACCGTAAACATTTTTATTGTTAGTGTATGTTAACAACTGTATGCAAATTGTATTGTATAGTTAGAAGTTTGAAATTGAATGGCCATTCGTATTCGTTGACTAATTGCTGTCACAGCTATTCGTACATATATAATGAAATGACCCAATTCGTTCAGTTCATTTGTATGCTAAAATCAATTTAAAAAATCTCCAACACCATCAGAATCTTGCTTCAATATTTACGATTTTTAATTATTTCCGTTCACTTGTAAAAATTTAATGAGTGTCGCTAGATCAGGCCCGTATTCCAAAATTCAAAATAAACTCATGCTTTTCTTTAAATATTCCTTTTTTATCTATTAATATGTATCACCATACAGTAGATTGACTTCCGTTGACTCTTAACAGTAGTGATGCCGCGAGATCTCGCAGTCTCGAGATCTCGTCTCGAATATCTCGGATTTTCGAGACGAGACGAGAGTAACACCCTCGAGATTTGCTCGAGACGAGAGTAGAAATTCGAGATCTCGATTGTACTATTTTTTTTATATTACCAAATATTTGTCGGTATAAATAAATATTTTAATTGCCTCTTCATTTACATTCATATTTATTTATTTATTAATTTTTGATTTATTGCGTTTTAGTAAAAAGAAAATACTCATAAATGACGTATATGGTATACTCTTCACGCTAGCCTCAAGTGCCGCCACTATACGCAGTGGCGGATTTAAGGGGTGTCGCACCTGGCGGAAGCCAGGGGCCTCGGATTTAGGGGGGCCTCCAAAAAGTAGGTATATACAAAAATATTGACTTGTCGTTGAAGATATGGTCAGCTAACTTCTTAGTTGTTTATGTCAGTCTGTCATCTCAGATTATCAAATAAGAAATGTTTTTATCTTTACTAAAATCATGGTTGGAATACGCTTTTGCATCCCGGGGTGCAACAATGCATACAGTAATGTTTTTATCTTAAATGACAAGTTATCGGCGACAACTGAGCAGCTGACAGTTTAGTAGTTCAGTACAGTTTGTTTTGATTTGAAAGAAAATGTAAAACAAAATAATATAAACAATTTGATTAAAACATTTGAAAAAGACATTGATCCAACTAATTTTCCGGAAGAATTGGAACAATTTTTATTCTTTATTAAAGAAGAAAACACGAATAAAATTCCGTTATTGAGTAATATGTACACCACCGTATTAAATATGAAATCTACATTTCCTAATGTTGAAATTTTGCTAAGAATTTTGTTAACGCTGCCGATTTCAAACGCTTCAGGGGAACGGTCTTTTTCAACTTTAAAAACGGTAAAAAATTACCTGAGAAATTCAATGAAAGAGGAACGATTAAACAGTATGACATTATTGTATATGGAATCCGATGTATTAAATAATATTGACTGCAACGTAATAATTGATAGATTCTCAAAAATCAAAGCACGAAAAAGAAGAAATATATAGGCCATTTAGAATTATTTTTCTTGCATTTTTTTAGAATGGGGGATTACGGCTCAATCGAATTAAAGGAAAATAGTAAAAAAATACGAATGTATATGCTGAGTAACGAATATTAATAAAAAAATGAAATGGTATAATTGAGATATTTCGGAAATAAAGGGTTTTTTGTTATAACGCTTCGACACTAATATGTAAATATTTTGATTGGCGACCGAGAAACCGCCTATACATGCATTACAAATAGCGTGTTAGGAGGTGGGATTACTACCAATGGAAGTTAAGAAATTCAAATTCGAAAGGAGGGGCTAACATTCCTGTACTACAGTTTCCAAACAGTTTTTATTTTAACACAAATTTCTTGCATTAAACTTAATAATTTAAATGCACCTGTAATTTATAAAGTATGTATACTTATACAGTGTTATAATATTCATTTATTTTTATGTAATAGTAACTTAAAATAGCATATATTTCAAGAACATTTAGGTCCATGATGAAAACAGTTTGATATAAAAACACATAAATGTGACGTCACGTCAATCTTTTCAAAATTCGGGAGACCATAACTCGCATATAAATAGGAATTTTTTCACCGGATTTTCATCAATAGTCTTAGTTTTCCTAATATTTTCAGATGAGAATATATTAAAAAAATGGTGTAATTCCCCATTGTCACTACTATGGTTTAAAATAAAAGGGATGTGTGCACTGACCAGTAGTTGATTCTGAACCTAAATGTACTGTTTGTACATAATGCATTATAGGAGAACTTCTATACCGTGTCCCACACTCTGTTCAGTATAGGGTCTTATGGAGTACCATGTTGCCATATTAGCTCCTGTAAGTCTAGAAGACAGAAAGAGCAAAATAGATGGCCAAAAAGAGATGAAATATTCTGGGTACTTCATTGAATGTATTTAAAACTGGTGTACTTTCAGTGTATTTTTTATTACAAAAATATAAAATAATACAAACACAAAATATAAGTAGGTTATAAAAACATAACAATCGTAGGTAAATGAAAGTAATTAACATATAAACTATTTATTTTCTGTTTAATTTTGTTTATTTATTTGTTATTAAAATGTATTAAAAGTAAATGGATTTTTAATTTCACAAAGAGTTAAAATTATTAGGCATTATTTTTTTTTATTTAATTTATATCGTCTTATTTGATAATTTACCAATATCTAGGCTTGATAGAAATACTGCACCCTGTACCTATATAAAACTATTTAAAATTGCAGACAAATTTCGGGTGAATACAGTAAGACTTTGGGTAAATAAGAGACCCTCATAAAACTTAAATTATACAGTGTTAACTAATTTTGGTGTAGCAATGTATATTTATGAATGTTTCAATATTATATTACATTAAAAAATTGGCAACATGGTACAGAAAACGTCCATAAGAATAACATTGGCTATCTCCGCTACACTGAAGATAGAGTGTGGGATACTGTATAGGTTAATATTTTACATTATGCAGAAATACAGTAGTCAGAATAAATAAAAATTTATATTTGACGAAATATACTACGTATATTAACCATAACTTGTGTAATTGTAATATATATATATATATATATATATATATATATATATATATATATATATATATATATACTTTAAATTTGATGGACAAAGGGCCTCACTTTTTGCTACCGCCAGGGGCCTCGAGCAGTTTAAATCCGCCACTGACTATACGAATATAAAATCATAATTACCAATATTAGCGTACAAAACAGATTTCTATACCCAACAACGGGTAATATAGAGTACCTATTTTTAACCTACCATTCAAACACCAGACTTAGTAAATTTATGTTTTAATCAGTGGTACCCGTTTATTAAATTCATGTTGCTTGTAATTTTAATTTATTTACTATTTCTAATTATAAATTCGAGACTCTCGAGTCGAGATCGAGAGGAAGTAAGAAAAAATATGACGAGACGACATGCAGAGAAATCTCGTCTCGAAAATTCGAGACAAGACGAGAGTGGATTGTTTCTCGCCATTTCTCGTCTCGCGGCATCACTACTTAACAGTAGGCGATTTGTTAAGAAGATTATAAGAATTAGAAAACAAAAACGTATTCGAATTATTTGTTGTTTTGTATTAAAATTGGAGGATTTAAGATCATAGTGTTAAAAAAATTGACACGTACTATTAGTCAGATTCAATGTTTTAAAAATGGCTCTTAAAATTTCGGACTTGATTGAAATAGAACCTATTTTATGGGGTCGCGTGTCGCGTGGCCGTGTGCGTATAGTGTCTGGTTACCAATCTGATGACCCGGGTTCGATCCCAACCAGTGCAGACATTTAATCGCACAAAAGTAATTCCTGTGGTGCACTCTCCACACCTGCTATGAGTGCCCGTGAGGTGATGCCTGGTAAGCGTCCACACGGTAAAAATATATCGTCATCATTACCGATGTCTACATGCGTTGTAGATTCTGGCACACTCAGTAATGGGTAATATGCCCTGATGATATATTTATTTATTTTAAACGTACTCGAATTATTTGTTGTTTTTCATTAAAATTGGAGCATTTAAGATCAGTGTTAAAAAAATGACACGTTCTATTAGTCAAATTCAGTGTTTTAAAAATGGCTCTTAAAATTTCGGACTTGATTGAAATGTAAAAAACATGAAACTTATTTTAAGTTAGTTTGTTATTGTTTATAAACAGCTCGGGCACTGTAACGTTAACCAAATATTGATAATTAAATGACTGTATATATGCGTAAACGTGAAATCAGATATGTTTATGAACATTTTGTTTACTATTATTTAGTTCAAATATGTTTATAAATATTTGGTTTACTCTTAATATATTCTGAATTGTTTATTATAAAATATATTACGTAATATTATCAGATAATAAACAAAACAGTACTAACCATAAATATAAATAAATGTATCATCACGGCTTATTATCCTTTTCTAGGGTAGCCAATTTGCCCTTATTTGTATATTTCGGTAATGATGATATATGTATCTGCTCCTGTATCGGTCAGGGAGTACACTATACAGCGTCCCACACTCTATGTTCAGTATAGGGTCTTATGGAGTACCATGTTGCCATATTTACCTGCTGTAAATCTGCAAGATAGAAAGAGCAAAATAGATGCCCAAAAAGAGATGAAATATTCTGGGTACTTCATTGAATGTATTTATGACTGGTGTACTTTCAGTGTATCTAAACAGGTGAGTGAAAAGAAAAAAAATTAAATTATATAATGAACTGGTCAGTTTAATAATTTACAAAAAATATAAAATAATACAAATACAAAATGTAGGTAGGATATAAAATTATAACAAGCATAGGTAAATGAAATGAATTAACATATAAACTCTAGTCGATTTAAAGTAAATAATATAAAACATTTTTGTACTTAATTGGACATTTTACAATCGTCGTCAACAGTATAAATTCCCTATGTTACATATTTCCATTCTACGAAAAGATATAAAATTAATACATATATGAGTACAAAATATAGATGTAAAATAGCATACGTGCGAAGAAAAAAATGAAATTGAATAACACACTGGTCAGCTTAATAATACATATTTTTTATTTAATTTATATCTTCTTATTTGATAATTTACTAATATTTAAGCTTGATAGAAATACTGCATATATTTTACATACTTCATAAGTCTTTATTCTTTCTTTGTAATCTCCAATTTGAATTTAATATTTTAAAATTCTAATTTCTAATGCATTTAATCAAGATTAGTATGCTGGGCGGATTTAAAATATTGTATTGAAATATTACTTATTACAGGTACAAATAGCCCTGTATATAAAACTATTTAGACAAATATTGGGTGTATACAATAAGCCCTTGGGTAAATAAGAGACCCTCATAAAACTTAAATTGTACAGTGTTAACTAATTTTGGTATAGCAATGAAAATTTATGAATGTTTCAATATTACATTACATTGAAAAATTGGCAACATGGTACAGAAAACCTCCATACGAATAACATTGGCTATCTCTGCCACACTGAAGATAGAGTGTGGGACACTGTATAGACGCCACGGGAACTTTAAATTAGCATTAAAAGTACATCAATGAGGTGACTTTTGTGATCACATTAATCAGTATTTATAAAAGAAAATTTATATAAAAGCGAAAGTACTTACAACAAATTTTATATAAAAAAAGAAAAAGTTTTCACATGCTTGGATCTGAATGATTTGAACGTTTTTTGAGTAAGTAATATTTATTTCAAATTCATGCTCTGTTTAATCTATTATTTAATCTAAATTCTTGGCATAAGTAATGTTTTTTTTATCGAAATTTTTGATCTAAATATTTGCTATTTACTCTAGTTTAAATTCGACGATATTATGACTATAAACTATGGTGGCGGATGGCGCTTGAGTTCGTCCATTCATAATTTCATTACCAAGATGCGCGAATCACGCTTTTAAAATCAGGTAACCAACCAAATTGCTTAGGACATGTTACATCAAACCAATGGGGTCCTCCACTCTATTTTTTTTTTATTTATTATTTTAAATGAAAGTTCGATTAATTTTGAAGCAATTCGTAGTTTTAAAAATTCTTAATTGTCTTTAGTTTTAATGCATTTGATTTTTAAAGTCAATATGACGTCACGGCGACAATTTTATCATTCTCTCGCTCCGCATCAGACTCTACAGTAGGCTGCGAGAGAAAGATAGCAATAGTGTGACGTCACAGTGGCACTGACAACAAATAACAAATATCTCCTAAAGTAATTATTAAAAAAATGTTTTTTTATCTTAATCGTTAATTATTGAGTAGTGCTTTAGTGTACATTTTATTATTTTTTGTTATAGTGGAGGATCCTATTATTAATAGACTTCATTTGCTCGTAGTTTGCGAACTATTTAATATTTAAACAAAATATATATTTCTTACTTTCTTATCTAAGATAGGTAGTGATTCTGTCGAGACGAGATATTTCTCGATTCTCGTCTTGTCTCGTACTCGAAATTTCTCGTCTCACCGAGACGAGACAGAAATGTAAAAAATATTTTACGATACGAGATATATTTGCCGAGATCTCGATTCTCGAAAACTGTTTCGAGATTTTTCGGTTGTTATTTTTCTCATGAGTTATATTTGCAAACGTGTGAAATTTAACATATTTTTAGTGATATCTGTTTCTATTTAGCTATGTCATTTTTGAACAAAAAGTAATAAAGTATTTCACATTTTATCTGTCAGAATTTGTTAAGCGTGCATTACACGATGAAGTTTGTCGTTTTAAGTGACCAGAAAAGTTTTTTCTCTTGCACATTGACATGAGTGCAAGAGAGACAAATTAATAGACTTATAACGAAAAACTTTTAAAGAAAAACTGGAACATGCGGTACTTTTTCTTAAAAGTCCCTACAAATTATAACTGTCAAGTAACTAGCAACTGTCATTTTGACACTTGGATATTTTAATTCACGTAAACCTTGATCGTGTAAATACACTTGTAGGGTCACTTATGAAGACACGCTTCAAGTCACTTGAAAATAAAAACTTCATCGTGTAATCCCGGCTTTAGCTAAGATTTTTAGCGTTATTTTCTTTTTAATGTTATATAACAGATTAGAAAATGCTAGATAAATATTAAATTAATAAAATTATAACAATAAAATTTGCACAAGTTTTAGATTACAACTTGAGTTGCTCTGGTTAGGGAGTTATACAAAATCTTTTTAAGATGTGGATTCTACCCTATAGTGTTGCCAGATAAAACGACAAATATTTATTAATTAATACAAAATTGTGTAAATTTAATAATTAGTTTATGGGACCAAAATATACATATTAAATTTCCGTCGAGAAATCTCGCCGAGAATCTCGGCCGAGACGAGACTTTATTAAACGAGACGAGAAAAATTTCGAGACGAGACGTAATTTTATGAATTTGAAACGAGACGAGACGAGACAATGAATTTCTCGTCTCGTCTCGTCTCAACCGAATCACTAAAGATAGGTAGTTAAAATTTGACTATCTAAGAAATGCGATGTAGTAATTCAGTTTCATAAACTAGAACTGCTAGTTGATCTAGTTTTTAGATTCGATTTACTTACTGTGTAAACTATAGTCGAGATCCGGACCTCTTGGAGTCCTGAGCAAAACTCAAACTCAACAAACAAGTTGCTCCGGAAATGAGCTTAAATACCGGAAATAGCAGCTCTCTTTTGCGTATAGAAGCTGAACCATACAGCCAAAAACAAAATATTTGAACTTGAGTTGCTCTGGTTAGGGAGTTATACAAAATCTTTTTAAGATGTGGATTCTACCCTATAGTGTTGCCAGAGTGGGACATATTCAAGATTTAAAAAAAAGTAAATGCGGTGCAAAAAAATACCGGGTGTCTACTTGAAATCTGTTTTTGCTGCATTTATATATTAATTTTAGACAAACATGTTTCAAATAAAGGTAGTACGTCTAGATAATAAAATTATAAACCTAAATCATTATTTTGCACGTTATGTAACCTGAAAATTTACATTTTATAAATATTATTAATTTGTAGTGGTAGCGATGGAATTTAAACAAAATTACAAATAAATGCATAATGTTGGAGGCTAGGTTCACAGTGCATGCACGGTAAGGTGTGTTCCCAAATTTGACTCGGGTAGTTGAGATGATTTCGGTCTTATTTGTACCGTGATCCCACAAAAGCGGGACATTTAAAATCTTCGCCGGGACATTTTATTTTAAATCGGGATTGTCCCGCCGAAATCGGGACGTCTGGCAACCCTAATGTATATACGAAACTATGTATCCGGGAGAGCCACATCCTAGAGATGGCAGCACTAATGACCGAGTTATAGGGAAAACATTCTATTCTACGTTTGTGCTAGTTCTATTTTGATGCTTTATTTTGAGGATATTTTATTATTTTTAATTGAAATTAAATATGTTTATCATAATGTCAGATATATACATTTATTTAAATGGTGCTGTTCGGCCTATAGTCGAAGGAGAAGCAGTATATAAAGATAAAATATAAATAAATATATCATCACGGCATATTACACATTTCTGGGTGGGCCAATCTGCTTTATCGCAGATATCGGTAATGATGATGACATATTTGTACCGTGTGGGCGCTTACCAGGCGTCACCTCACGGGCACTCATTGCTGGCGTGGAGAGTGCACCACAGGGGTCACTTTTGTGTCATTTAAAATTCGAAATATTTGGCGTTGTGCCGATATAAGACAGATAAACAGAATAATATAGAAATAAATGGACTGTGTGTTCAAACATCTTATTTGAAAGGGGCTCCTCATTCAATCGTAATAACTAAATGTTGCTCAACTTCTGGTATTTTTATAGTTTCTTCTTCTTCTCTATCTTTCCTATAAACAATTTAAAATAAATATATAATATTAAAGAATAATAGTTACTACTTACAGGTAACGTCTCTCTATTTTTCTTCTCTGTACAGGGGTTTTGTGAATTTTCTTTGGGTAATTTTTGGCTTGGTATAGCATTTCTTTTTAATATTTTTCTTTTAATAACTACAAAAACAATCTAATAATATTTTGAAGCATAATTTTTATAAATACTTACATGGAATAAAATCGCTTAGGTAAAAAATGTAAACAAACGTTCATGAATGGTGATACGTCCTGTCCGATTTTTAATGCGATTTTCCATTTATTTTCTAATATTTCTCTTTTTGGGCAATAATGGACGGATATGTCAGCACTTGCACTTGCATAATAATTTTTGGTTGCTGTTTACTTCATAACCGTATATGACAGCACTACGTTTTCCCTACAACTTATATGTTTTATTTTGCCACCAGATGTCAGACACTTTGTTGGCTCTTGCCAATAGATTTTTTTTTGTAATATAAGAATCATGAATTATCTGGAAAATCTTTCGTATCAATGTTTTTAGAATTTTATTTTCTGTAACTTAATACATAAAGGTTACATATCTGTCGAGTTCATATTAATGAGTAAAGTTATGAAAAGAAATCCCAACTATAAACTAATTTAAACGTCAACTTTCATTCTGTAGACGTCTAGAGTCTAGAAGTCTAGACAAACTGTATTAGTTTGCTAACTTCTCAGAATTTTAAATTAAAATATATGTATTTCACTACGTAAAGATGGCGTTGTGCACCAACGTCAAACCTTCGACAAGGGAGCACTTTTGTTAACTTCCATAAGCGTATCATTGCTGTCAGTATTTTATCTTTGATTCTTCTTGTATTTTGATTTTTTTTTTCAGTTTATTATTATTATTATTTTAGGTAGAGTATATTTACACATTTTCTCGTATGAATCTTTACCGAAGATTAACTAAAACAAACGGTTTTCTTCCGTAGAGCATATCTAATGAGGGGTGCGGGGTTTATCATACAGCATCCATAGCTAAATAACAACCCTGCGCTTAACTTAGCAATAACATATCCTTAATTGTCTGCACCCTAAAAATGTTCAAGTGTTGACATCTAGACTAGACAGAGAAATATATGGGAAATATGATAATTATTTTTAA
Organism: Ophonus ardosiacus; assembly: GCA_943142095.1. Lineage (NCBI taxonomy): Eukaryota > Metazoa > Arthropoda > Insecta > Coleoptera > Carabidae > Ophonus > Ophonus ardosiacus. Next base: position 39,936,955 of record OW964833.1, on the reverse strand, counting down.
CCAGAATTTTGATTTACAAAGATAACAAAGTTAAAATATTGATAATGAAACTATAATTTAGAAGAGTGAGAATGATTAGCTTGTTATTACTCCACCCTAGAGATGCACTCGATTTCGAACTTCGAAGATATTTTTTATCGGGCCGAATCGGGCTAATCATTTTCAAAAATCGAGGCAAGTCGGACTTTTAATTTTGGCCCGGCCCGAAAATTCGAGCTTTTCGGGCTGGCTCGAAAAATCTTATAGTTCAATCAAATGCACAGTTTTCTTAATATTTTAATGAAAATGGATGAAGTTAAAAGGATCAAAATGATTTAATAACAACATACTTCACATATTAATAACCTATTATTTTACTTCAAGAATTCATGGTTATTCATTAAAGTATAATAGTTATATTGTGATGTTGCTATTATTATTGTTATTACTCGTATACTTAAATAAAAGTGATTTTTGTTCCCACCATAATGATTTCTTGTCCTATTTTTGAGCAGAAACAAAGTTATGAAAATTATATTTTTTATATAAGATTTGTGAAAAAGTTGTTTAAATTTTCGAACGGCTTTGGTAAACAAAGTGTTAAATACTCGTAGGTCTGTAATTTTTATAACAAACTTACACTAGAAGGGTCTCTTTTTTAACTACTTATGTTAATTAATGTTGAAAGTTATAAGAATGTAGAGGTTTTTTTATAAGTTTGACACGAAAAAAGTTAAGCATTTCGCCTTAACATAAAAATTAAAAATCAACATTAGGAATGCCGGATGCACGCAATTTCGAGCTTTGGCCCGGCCCGGCCCGATTTCAAGTTAATTTTCGAGCCGGACCAGCTAATTTTTTTGCCGAGTCATCTTCGAGTCGGGCCGGTAATTTTTATTTTCGGACCGAGTTGTTACACAGGATAGTTTTGGAATCGTGTACGTGGTTGCAATTTATTATAATAATTTGTGTCTTCCTATTTCACCCGTATTAAACTATTTCTGTTTCTTTCTAGCCCACGTAGATAACGAGATGTACCTGGCCAGAGCCCTCGAGAAGCTCGGCAACAACGCAATCTCCAACAAAGATCAAGAACCAGACATCGGCGCGGCATTTTTAAAATTCGCGGTTGTAACAAAAGAACTAAGCGCGTTAATGAAAACCCTTATGCAGAATATCAGTAACATCGTGATGTTTCCGTTGGATAACCTCCTCAAAGGTGACCTGCGGGGGGTGAAGGGCGACCTGAAGAGGCCCTTTGACAAGGCATGGAAAGACTACGAGTCCAAGTACGTCAAGTTGGAGAAGGAGAAGAAACAGCATGCGAAAGAAGCGGGGTTGATAAGGACGGAAGTGACGTCAGCGGAAATTGCCGATGAAATGGAGAAGGAAAGGCGGTTGTTTCAACTGCAGATGTGTGAGGTAAGAAGATTATATTTGCTGATTTTATTAGTTATTATTGATGATAAGGTAAACAAGTAGCAAAAAATACTATATCGAGATATACAGGATGTCCCATTTAAGGTATGAATGCATTGGTATCTCGAGAACCGTAAGAGCTACGAGGTTGGTTAAATTAGACAAAAGTTGCCCCATTAGGAGGCTATTTTAATGGTGTTTTGTTATTTGCGAAAATATGCATAGGTCACTAGATACAAGTGAAAATGTAAATTTCGCGATTTTCTTTTTTTGCTTATAACTTTGTTATATGAAATAATACGAGATTCTGGTTTGCACTTTCTTAAGGCACTTTTGTATGGTGAATTTGCAGAAGTACTCAAATTTTTTTTATATGTAACCATTTACGAGTTACTGATTGCAACTTTTATTTTTCATATGGAGGTCATATTAAGCTATGGCATTTTTAAATAGAGATTTTTTTTAGCTTTACAATGATATAAAACAATAATAATTTATTTTTATAATTAACAGAAAAATTAATAAAAATTGTTATTTATACTAAAATTAAATTGAAAAAAGTAAATCGAAAGCTGCTATGGAAACAACGAACAACGAAAAAGTGCAACAATTGAATTTCTGAATTTTACTTGACAATAGTAGATTATTACGAGTAATAAAAATGAATTTTTCTCGTTGGGAAAAATATGATATGTTGAGTTGTTACATTCGTTGTCAAAGTTCGTACGGTTCTCGAGATACCAATGCATTCGTACCTTAAATGGGACACCCTGTATATTATGTATCAGGGTACTGAAGTTTTACTTTTTATCACGAATATGGAATATAGTTGCCGAGACCGTAGGGTCGAGGAAACTAAACAATATGTGTGAAAAAGAAGTCGAAAATTTGTGAAAATGAAACGAATATTTATGTTTATAGGTTATGTTGACAAAACTGTCAGTTGCTGTCAGTGAAACAAACAAACTTATGTTCAGATTTGCGAACCTCTGGACATTGAAGTTATCGTAATGAACAATCAGAATTATAAGTGTTGTTATCTCAAATTTCTTCATCGGAATTATTTAATTCGTTCTTCTTGTACATATTTTTTGTTATTTTACGTTACGTACATATTTACTATTGTACATTATACCCAAATTTCTGAACTTTTAATCCCGATTTTTGGGTATTTTAATGACGATTTCAAATAAAAGTATATTATGTGGATTGCGATAGAATCATTGAGAACAAAATCAGGTAGGCCGTGGAAAACAAAATTTTCATGTTGAACATTTATTTATCTCTCATTTGTAATTAAGTTATGAAAGTTAAGTTGGTTGGAATATAGTTAATCAAAATGATCAAGAATGAAGGACTAATTTATCAGTAATAAACCGAAAATTCAGTTAATGGTTCTCAAAAACAAAATTATAATTTCTTATATGGTGGCATATATAATTTCTTAATACATTATATAGAGATTTTTTTTCTAATTTCAACAATATAAATATTGTATGGGGTTGTATAATAAATATTTCGAGAAAAATGTTATTAAAAATTAGAAATAATGCAATAAAAATGGCTAGTGTAACCTAGGTAACAGTCGTATCAATACTGTGTTGTATTGCATATTCTCGAAATAATTGTTATACAATATTTATGTCGCTGAAATTTGAAAAAATCTCTGTATAATGGATTAGAAAATTATGTAAGATACCATTAAAAAAAAAACAAATTTTGTTCTGCCATTTGAAAACCACGGGTTAAATTTTGGGTTAAATTTCCGGTTTGTTTCTTTTATATAACATTTTTCTCTAAAGTCATTAGTTCACTCATAAAAGCACTGGTTGTTTTAAAGGAAACGCCTATATATACAGGTGTTTCATGGATATGGGATACCCCAATTATTTTCTTAATTATTGGGAATAGAAGAAAATCATTCAAATAAAAGTTGCAGTAGATCAAGGGGGACATTCACTTATTGAAGAAAAAAAAATTTAAACCAGTGGTTCTCAAGTTACAGACCAATGTTACATTTTTTTAAATGGGATATACATTTTTTAGGCTCATTCACCAGAGTATTTTTTTCTGAATTCAACCATATAAATATTTTATGTGCTTACATAACAAAAATATTGAGAAAAATTCATTTGAAAATTAAATAAATTTTATTTAACATAACACAAAACAGTAGGCCATGATCAATAACAAAACAATTGACTTTGCAAACATGAAAAATTTTGTTCCCTCTATAACTATAATCGCCGTCAAATGATTATGGACTGATGTTCAACTTTTATCCCTTTCCGCACCCTGTCCCTTGCCCAGCGGTGTTGCCGCTTGTAACTTGACATGACCAGGAATGAACGCAAATGTCATATAATACATTTAAAACTAATTAAAATTTTTAATACATCGTAAATGAAGAAAATATTATAACAAATAAGTAAGGTAAGACAGTAATACGTAATACAAAAATAAAAATTGTCTGTGTGGAGAATTGATATTTATATTTTGAACAAAGTTTCCACACATCAAGCTAAGGTCGCGTTTGATTTAAAACACGATAACCGGTGAAATCTAAATAAAAGGCAAGAATAATTGATTATTAGGTGAATAGTAGATTTGCCATCACAACATGCTTCTGCAGTCAAATCCAAAGTTTTCTTGTTATTTAATAAATTATAAATATATTCAGGATGTAACGCCAATAATTGTTTTTGCCTGCCAATTTAAATCTTGTTTTCCTAAACGTTTTTTATAAGAACCAGGACTGTTTAATTCATGAGTTTCACTTATTTTCTTTTCAAAAGTCTAAATATAATGCAATTTATAGGATTGGGAATAAAAAGCGCACGCAAGTACTAACGAAAATGTCAGAATATAAAATGACATTGACAGATTACAGATATTTGTACAGGTAGACACTTAAAAATTTTGGCATCAGTGTAGCAATCTCCAGTCCATAATCATTTGACGGCAAGTATAACAGTTTGTCGATCACTTCACTGGTCAGTACCTGCAACGTCACGCACCAAATTCTTAACTTTAAAAATTCATATCTCGCTTATTACGTAAAATTTTTAAGTCGCGTTTGCACTAAAATTCTTATTTCAAATCAGGGCATCGAATCCGAATCTGAACCGAAGCAAAACCGGAACCAAACCGTAACATTTTAGGGAATCCAAACCGAGAACCGAACCTCAGATATATTTTTAAATGAGTCGAAACCGAACCGAGTATTTAAATTCAGGTTCGGGGTTCAACTCCGGTTTAGGTTAATTTTTAGTTCGAAAAGTAAATACAGCCGATAATCGACGTCTTAGGCGTTTGCGTTGCTGTCTGGGTTGACTTTTCGTGAAAATTGTGTTCGTTTCTTGTTGCGTTTTGCGTAAATTCCGGCTGTCATTTTAGATTATTTCGGAACTGAATCGCGAACAAAACCCCAAATTTTATTAATGCTTGAACCAGAACCGCACCCGAACCCATCTTTCAAAAAACAAATTAACCTGAACCTAAACCGAACCCAGTTTTTGGCGGGTTCGATGCCCTGTTTCAAATAATATTACAGTAAAAAAATGCGACTACTACTATTCATTAGTAAAGTTATTGCAGTCGATCTTGAAACAAAGTACTACAATTATAATCAATAGTTTTCGCACGGATTAAAGCCTCATAAGTACATCAGTATAAATCGATAACGAAACATGTAGAGACCTTGACCAAGCAGTGGATATCGTGCAATTGATGATGATTGCACATTTAAAATTTTAAATATATTCCTTTGAAATAATGTTTCGTATTACATATCGTAACAGATCGTAAATACTTCAAATCGAAATTATTGTTTGTTTCATCTAGTCAATAATTTTCAAGGCTTGGTCAATTTAGTAATCTATAAGTTATATTTAAATTGTACATGAAGACAATGATAGAATGTAAGACCAATACCCAGAGTAAAAAGCGGGCCATAGGCGTTTGATATGAGAAATAAGTTTTTCCTTGCGCAAAGCTTCCCAATTTATTTTAGACAAAAATGTTTCAAATAAAAGTTGAGGATAATTAAATTTTACATTTAAGTCAGTAAACAGATATTTTGTATGTTTAGTAACATGAATTTAAAAAAATTATAAAAAAATGCTTACCGTTTGAACTGTCAAGTGTCAGAAATTCGATTTTCAAATAAAAATTACAGATATTTATATTCTACACTTACATCACTGAACACATTTTATTTATTTTTATATTATTATTTTCAAAATCTAAATTCTGACAGTTTAATCGATATGCATTTCTTTCTAATTTTGTTTAAATCCATGGCTATCACTACAAATGAACACTATTTATAAAAATTCAAATTAACTTTTAAAAGTTTCAAAAGGTGTTAAATAGATCTCTTTAACGATTTAGGTGTAGAATTTAATGGGGTATGTGACTAAATTTTGATTTTTACATATATGATACTAGACCAAAAAATAAAATACCCGTATTTTTTAAATTGATTAATTATTCGTAAATAATTATTAAAACTTTGGAGAAGGGATCTGTGACGTCAGTAGGGTAGAATGATAGAAGAAGACAGTTAGACTGAGATAGATATACTGTGGTAGGCGAAAGTGACAGCAGCTATCCTCTCGCCATTCCATAACCTATCACTACATATCTATCTCAGTCTAACTGTCTTCTTCTACCATTCTACCCTACTGACATCATAGATCTCTTCTCCAAAACAATAACAATATTTTTACAAACTAATGTTTAGTTTTTATTATTATAATGAGAAGCTATAAAGGTTTGTTTTTGTATATTATGACATATATTGAAATTCGATTATGGTCACATACCCCATTATCTACAATTTTTATTCGAAACTTTTTTGTCTAAAATTAAATGGGAAGTTTTGGGCAAGCAAAAACTGATTTCCCATATTAAACGCCTATGGCACGCTTTTTAATTAACACCTTGTATAGAATATTCAGAATATGTAAGTAAATTTGCAAGTTAATCGTGTATTATATATTAAATTTAGAACATTGTCTACCTTCATTCTATAATCTAATATCAAGTTTAATTATCTTGTCTATAACCTGACTCTTGTACGAGCCATTTCGTTGCTTATAGAACATTTGAGCGATTTACACAAGAACCGAATGTGTCCAAAAATTTAAATTTTCAGGAAACAAAAATAAAATCTTGTTATTTCAAAACCGTTCATTGTATGACTGTGGCAATTTTCTCTGTACATAAGATAAGAATAAAAAACGTATTTTTGTTTTGTTTTTGTGAAAAAATTGCATTTATCGATCAAATATACTTGATCTGGCACACTCAGAAATGGGTAATATGCCGTGATGATATATTTATCTTTTTTTTTATATAGACTTGTAAATATTGTAGAAGAAGGAAATGATGTTTAAAAAATAAAATTAGGTATTATTTGAATCAACGGATTGTCAAAGTGATGACGTTGAAAGGGCGGGCAGTGTTCCAAACAAAAGCACGTGGTAAAAGTAAGGTTAGTTCGTATTGAGTGATAACGCATAAATAGTATTTAACATCTGACATATCTGAAATTGATTTAAAATAAGTGTAATAAATGACAACATTTAAGAATAATAACCTCAAACGTCATTTAGTGACTAACAGCACCAAATACCACATGCGTTTGTTTGGAAATATTTCTATGACGTCACGCTTAGGCATTCCTATGGAATGCCTAAGAACTTTATTCGTCCCTTTAATGAAAGTTCTCGTGGAACAGACTATAGGTATTTATAGCTTTTTGGGGTAATAACTAAAAAGTGAGCAAAAGTATGAACTTCGTGGTAATATCAGCGAATTCTAAACACAAAACTACGTAAATATACTAATTTTTATGAGTTTTGATTATACCGGGTGTCCCAAGCAATCCTTGACATATAGGCGTTTAATATGAGAAAATAGTTTTTTTTTTGTAAATAAAAAGTGTCCGGCAAAAAATTCCTCCTGTACGTTATGTATTGTTAATTTCTTTATTATTATCTCATAAATTAGAATAATTTATAAAAATTTGGATATAAATAATTATTTTATTTGCCGCCTCGGTGGTCGTGCGGTTAAAGGCAATGCTCAAGCGACCTTCACAGATCGACTCCGGGATCGTGGGTTCGATTCCCACCTGGGGCTTGGATGTTTGTGTGTTTCAAATTATAATAGTCAACATTAAATTGTCATTGGCCAATTGGCACAGCATCGAAGTCCAGGGGGATAAAAAAATATTTCCCTTTTTTAAATAATATGAAAGAATTTTTAAGTGGCTCCCATGGTATAATGGTCAGCGTAGCTGCCCTGGGAAGGTTTTGGGTTCAATTCTCTAGCTGGATATATTTATTTATTTTTATTTTTTACAAAAAATTGTGGAACTTTTAAAAATCTTTCTTCTATTTCCTATTATAATAATTTAGAAATAATAATGAGTTTGTAATAAATAATCAGAAAATATTAATATATATATATATATATATATATATATATATATATATATATATATACAGGGTGTCCCATTTAAGGTACGAATGCATTGGTATCTCGAGAACCGTAAGAGCTACGAGGTTGGTTAAATTAGACAAAAGTTGCCCCATTAGGAGGCTATTTTAATGGTGTTTTGTTATTTGCGAAAAAATGCATAGGTCACTAGATACAGGTGAAAACGTAAATTTCGCGATTTTCTTTTTTTGCTTATAACTTTGTTATATGAAATAATACGAGATTCTGGTTTGCACTTTCTTAAGGCACTTTTGTATGGTGAATTTGCAGAAGTTCTCAAATTTTTTTTATATCTAACCATTTACGAGTTACTGATAGCAACTTTTATTTTTCATATGGAGGTCATATTAAGCTATGGCATTTTTAACCCGGCAGCGGGCAGGTGGGGTGTGGTACACCCCAGTCACTTTATAATTGTCGCCATTTTTGCAATAACGGCCGTACACAATCATCTAGCCATCTACCTTCCGCAAATATATTGGTCTGTCAATACGCAACAGGATTCAGTCTCAAACTAAATTGCAGAAAGAGTATCATCAAATTAAAGTGACGTGGGGTGTATTAAACCCCACCTGTCCATAAACGTAACAAAAATTCTCTGAAGTTTACAGATACGAATATACTTATTTTGAAATTTCAAGGTACATTTTATATATCTTTTATATATTACTGAATTTTATTTAGTTTTTCTAAGTGTAGTATATCATATTTTGAAAAAGATCAGGCGCATTTGTTGGCCAGGGGGAAAGAAATAGATACTGAAGAGAAAGTCAATAAATAAAATTTGTGATGATAACAATGAATAACCACCGCACAAAAAATTAAATTCAAAGCAAGGTCGCTGCATAGAATCTCTTAGGGCGAGAGATAGAAAAAGAAAATACCTCGGCAAGTTACGCCAATCATATTTATATATGTAGAGCACGCGAAATTTTACTGTAGAAAGTGCAGCATATTTGAATCTTCATAACTTCTCTGTACCTAAAAGCAACTTAGTAAATGCCTTTTTAGATCATAGGTTCACTTTTCAAGTTTAAGAATGTTATTTATTTTTGTTTGTAATATTTATATATTTCTTTGTTTTTATAATATAATGCCAAAGAATATTTTCAGTGAGTGTTTATAAGTTCTATTTTTTTTTTTACATAAATAATGAAATAATTTTATTGTTTCTTATTTACATTGAACCAGGAACTTCTAAAACACCAACAAATTTAACAATAACTAAAAAAAAATTACCAGATGTTTCATAAAATTAAAATTAAATTGGGGTTTGTCACACCCCACCTGCCCAAATTTGTAATTTTTTTTCACCTGCCCGCTGCCGGGTTAAATAGAGATTTTTTTTAGCTTTACAATGATATAAAACAATAATAATTTATTTTTATAATTAACAGAAAAATTAACAAAAAAAATTATTTATACTAAAATTAAATTGAAAAAAGTAAATCGAAAGCTGCTATGGAAACAACGAACAACGAAAAAGTGCAACAATTGAATTTCTGAATTTTACTTGACAATAATAGATTATTACGAGTAATAAACGAACTTTGACAACGAATATAACAACTCAACATATCATATTTTTCCCAACGAGAAAAATTCATTTTTATTACTCGTAATAATCTACTATTGTTAAATAAAATTCAGAAATTCAATTGTTGCACTTTTTTGTTGTTTGTTGTTTCCATAGCAGTCTTCGATTTACTTTTTTCAATTTAATTTTAGTATAAATAACAATTTTTATTAATTTTTCTGTTAATTATAAAAATAAATTATTATTGTTTTATATCATTGTAAAGCTAAAAAAAATCTCTATTTAAAAATGCCATAGCTTAATATGACCTCCATATGAAAAATAAAAGTTGCTATCAGTAACTCGTAAATGGTTAGATATAAAAAAAATTTGAGTACTTCTGTAAATTCACCATACAAAAGTGCCTTAAGAAAGTGCAAACCAGAATCTCGAATTATTTCATATAACAAAGTTATAAGCAAAAAAAGAAAATCGCGAAATTTACATTTTCACTTGTATCTAGTGACCTATGCATTTTTTCGCAAATAACAAAACACCATTAAAATAGCCTCCTAATGGGGCAACTTTTGTCTAATTTAACCAACCTCGTAGCTCTTACGGTTCTCGAGATACCAATGCATTCGTACCTTAAATGGGACACCCTGTATATATATACAGGATGTAAATTTTAAAACGGGTCATAGGGCTGTAACATAGAAAAACAGTTTTTTAGACACCAAAAGTTTCTATATTAATTTATTGAAAAAATAATTGGTGCATATTACAAAGAAAAATTTACGAATTTTTTGGTACCAAAAACATTACATTTCTATTTCATATAAAGCCAGAAAATAAATTTAAAAATTTACAAAATTAAGAAAAAATATCATAGCCGTGAAACTGACAAACAAAACAAAACAATTGTTGACTTAAGACGCTCATTAATAAACGTTTTTTGCAAATTATTATTATTTTCGTTTTATTAAGAAGAAATCATGGATAATTTGTCTCATGAAGAAAAATTACTAATTATTAAATGGTTTAAATTGTTACATGTAGATCACCTATAATGTGTTAATATCTATTACAATAAATAATAATTGTTTCTTAAATAAATATACTAGCGTTTTCTTTATTTTGTGTTAATTTGTATCAGTTCATAAATTAATAACTTTAATCTTTAATTGTCCCCTATCATGTTAGTGAAAAATGACTATGTTTTGTTACTGTTAGTTTCATGGCTAATGATATTTTTTCTTAATTGTACAAATTTTCAAATTTATTTTCTGGCTTTATATGAAACAGAAATGTAATGTGTTTGGTATTAAAAGATTCGTAATTTTGTAATATGCACCAATTATTTTTTCAATAAATTAATATAGAAACTTTTGGCGTCTAAAAAACTGTTTTTCTATGTTACAGCCCTATGACCCGTTTTAAAATTTACAACCTGTATATATATATATTAATAATTAATTACAACAATCAAACAGTGATATAATAAAAATGCATAGTATTTCTTTTTTAATAATTACTGAATAACTTTATATAAGTACAGTAAAAACACAATACATACACATGTTCATTATATCTCAGTTATTTTTTATTTATGTCAAAAAAATAATGCATTTTCGTCAATGTTTTTATTATTGTAATCAATTATTTTCTCTTTATTTATTACAAAGTTATTAGTATTTCTAATTGATTTTAACAGGATATAGATGACAGATTTTTAAAAGTTTTTTTTTTTTTCATGTTACACCCGGTATTTATTCATCTTTAAAATTTAAATTAAATTTAAATGATAATTATAGCATGAATCCGACATTTATTTTTTTATCAATACCTATTAAAAAATATATAAAAAATATTATTATTCGAAGGATGCCTTAAATTTATGTTCAAGGCTGTATTATTGAAAGTTTGTATGGGTGAATAGGTAAAACGTGATGGCACATATATTTAGTACACATGTAATGTCGATATGTAAATGTTGAGAATTATTTTTGATTAGTGAATGGCATTGGTGACTATGAATTCGTGAATGCCATTAAAAGAATTTCTCTCATTCAGCTATGGAATGCGCGCGCGGCGCACAGAGACTGATATTATTATGCTGTATAGCAAACGAATCATCATTATCATCAACATTTTAAGCCTTCATTATTGTTGTAATTCTGCCCACATATTTTAAATTTATTATTAATTCGTATCCTATTGCAAATTAAACATATTTATAATGTTTAGGAATGCATTCAGTGCGCGAAATTTTATAGTTTTCAACTATTTTAGATCAAATTTAAAGTTTATCGGGTTAAAAAAAATCAGAACTCCAAAACGAGATTCGTCGATGATTACCGAAATTACAAAGAATGTTGATGATGTAGCGCAAACTTAATCATCATGGGTTCGATCTTCAATAGTTTCCGAGATATAAGGCAATGAAAAATGATTTTTTTTTTCGGGGTGTACTTCTGCTATCTCGAAAACTATAAGAGTTACGATTTTGATTAAATGAGACTTTTTGTTTACCTTTCAAAGGACATCTTAGATGTGTTTTTGTTTTTCAAAAAAAATCGAATAATTGTACTAAGACAAATGTTGTGGCGATTTTGGCTAATATTTAGTTTCCAAGTAACTTAAAATCAAAAAATATGTTTCATATAAAATTTTATTGTTTTTTTATGGTATTGACAGACAAAATTTTATTCAGTAACTAGCTTTGCTTGTTTTTCTTTGATTCTAATACAAAATGGCCTCTTTCTTAAAAACAGTTGAAAATCGGACCAATGTTGATTAAGCCTTTTTTACTCATTTTGGTCAGTACTATATGCCCTCATAATTTGTGACACTTATTTTTTAACACCCTGTATAGAAAAGTCTGCAATACAAAATTTTGGATTATATTTTATTATGTTTTTCTTCGAATATCTTTAAAAAGCTCCAAGTTAAGTAATACATCTGGTTTACCATATACGAGTTTTAAACTAAATTTGAGAAGTTTTGGATTTGTGCGTAATTGCGTTCTGTTGTAGTCAGCGTTCTTGAAGCAAACGCGGTAGGAGCGTTTCTTCCATCAGGTTGTGTTTGACTTAGAACGGCTCCTATGCCATACGACGATGCATCACATGTCAGGGTTGTCGGTAGTTCTGTATCAAAAGGAACAAGCACACTGTCTGATGATAAAAGTTCTTTTACCTTATTGAAGCTCTCTTCATGTACAGAAGTCCATTTCCAAGATGTTGACTTATCCAACAATCTATGTAACGGTTCTGCGATGGTTGCCTTATTCTTCAGGAACCCATTGTAAAAATTTAGTAGTCCAAGGAATGCTTGAAGTTCTAATTTGTTTTTTGGAGATGGTGCATTCATAATTGCTTTTACTTTGGATTCAGCAGGGTGAATACCTTCTTTATCAACTCGATATCCTAGGAATTCTACGGATGTGACACCAAAAATACATTTATCTCGGTTTGCTCGTAGTCCTCTTTCTTTGAATCTTTGCAGAACTTGTTTCAATCTTTCTGTGAGTTGCAGCATCGTCGTAGCTCTGATAAGTATATCGTCAAAATATGGCGTTACACCGGGTATATTTCGAAGAAGTTCATCCATGATACTCTGAAAAATTCCTGGTGCGATACTTATTCCAAATTGTAGACGTTTCACTTTGAACGCACCCCGATGTGTAATTATTGTTTGAGCTTCGGCTGCCGACTCATCAACAGGTAACTGAAGATAAGCTTGTGACATGTCAATCTTGGCGTAATATCCTCCTCCTGTCAGATTTGACAGAAGATGATTTATTGCAGGAATAGGGTATGGATGTTCCTGCAACGCCTTGTTGATGGTGACTTTATAGTCCCCGCACAGTCGAATAGCCCCATTTGGTTTGATTACAGGAACTACTGGAGTAGACCACTTTGGGTTGGATATCGGTTGTAATACGTCTTCCTTCAATAATCGTTCAATTTCTAAATCGATGCGCGGTCGCAAAGCTAAAGGAACATTACGTGCTTTAAAACGGATAGGAGTTACCTTATGATCAAGTGGAAAGGAGACTGGTGGTCCTCTGTAATTTCCCAACTTCTCATTGAAAACTTCTTTGTACTGCTCAAGGATTTCGTTTATTGTACTGGATTGTTCAATTTGATTTATTCCTGTGAGTTTTATGCCCAGTGGTTGAAACCATTCGAGGCCTAACAAATTTGTAAAACTACCTTCAGCTACTAAAAGCCTTAGTTGTTTTCTATATTTCTTGTAGCGGACATTTACGCTGCATGTTCCCTTCATCTTGATCTGGTTCTTTTGATAATCTCGCAAGTTGATGTGTAGAGGTTCAATTTTTGGTCCTCCACTTGGCCAAAAACTTCGGTATGTTGGAAACGAAATTATAGAATAATCGGAACCCGAGTCGACTTCCATTTCACAATCGAGACCCTCTATGTTCACTGTAATTTTAATCTTCTTTATTGCTGGTGTGATATTACATATATAGGAGTCATCATTTTCGTTATATGTTTCTTCATTGCTAACTTGATTAGTTTTTGATTTGTTTGATGTCGGTTGCCTTGGGTTCCAGATGCTTTTTGTTGTCCTTTTCTTGCCTCGACACACTCTTTCTATATGTCCCTTTTTATGACAAAAGTTGCATTCTGCATTGCGGAACTTACATTCGTCACGATTATGTGCACCTCCACAGCTAGCACATGTCTTTGTGTGTGATCCTTCTTGCTTTGATGACTGTTTATTGTAATTTTTCCTTGCATTGCCTTGTACTTGATTCATTGTTGAACCTGTAACTAAATTCTTTGTTACTACTAGAGCCTGTAATTCTTTAACTTGAATTGAAGCGGCTTCTCCTGCGAGTGACTTCTTGATAGCGTCATCAAGTGTTAATGTGGATTCACATAACAGTCGTCTTTGAATATTGTCGTCACGTAATCCAGCTACAAACTGGTCTAGCAAACGATCATTTAGGGTATCGGCGAATTCACATTCTTCAGCTAAACGCCGTAATTCTGTAACATAGGTTGCAATTGATTCTTCTTTTTGCTGTGTTCTCTTACAAAATAAGAATCTTTTGTAGATCCTTGACGTTTGTGGCATGAAATGTTTTTTGAGAGTGTCCACAAGATCATCGTATGATTTTGTGTCTGGCTCTGCAGGTGATATTAGAGATTGTAATATACCAAATGTTGTTGGCCCGATGACTGTCAGAAGTGTAGCTCGTTTCTTTACTTCTGATGTGATGTCATTTGCTAAACAGTAGTACTTTAGTTGTTGAACATACATATTCCATGTATGTGGTTTGTTGACGTTAAACTGTTGCATTGAACCCACAGACGTCATTGTAGATTTTATAATTCGAGTTTTTATCTTATTGAAATCCCTTTTCTCGTCGCCAATATTATGTCTTGAACAACATAAATTAAGATTCAGGAATTAATCAGGTATACAGAATATGAAATCGTTTATTTCTTGAAAAATAACAACGTACTGAACTACATTATGAAATTATTATGACAGTTACATAAAAAACAGATATTTTTCATGGATAACTTGTAATAATACACAACAATTTTTCCAATCTGTTCCGAACTTCAAGTAAAGTACCACTTCCGTTTTACCAATTTTAGCAAAAGTCTGATATCTAATATACTCATTAATATAAAAGTCATAAATACCAAATTTAAAAAGTTTTGGATTAAATTTTAACATAGTTTTTCATTAAAATCATAATATATTTTTACATGAAAATCTGTTCAGAGCTTCAAGTATCACTTCCGGTTTATCAATTTTATCCAATATCTAATATGTGTACCTATTGATATTAAAGTCTTAAATACTAAAATTAAAAAGTTTTGGATTATATTTTAATATAGTTTTTCATTAAAAACTGTTACGGGCTTCAAGTAAAGTACCACTTCAGGTTGTCCAATTTTACGCAAAATCTAATCAACTGTTTATATGAATGCAAAAATCTTAAACACGGAAAATAGAAATTTTTGGAAGTTTGATATGAGTTATCGTGGACCAATTGTTACACACATACACCTGACAGACATCATTGTTAAAAACGTGTTGTAGGGACCTTAATTCGTGCTTATTCACTGAAAACTCACTATCGATTTGGGCTGAAAACATTACCTTTCTTACCTATGTGAATGCGCATATGTAGGTTGGCGGGAGGTAAAAACAGAAAATCCAAAGGAACTGACATATCTGTAACCACAAAATTAATTCATGAAATTTCATATGTTAGTATTGATTAATTTCTATTTTAGTTTTTGTGTGGTTTAAATCTAAAATAAATTAAATTATAATTGCTTTGTTATTGTGAATTTACATATACATATACAGTTGAATTAACCTAAGATAATTCTTTTTATTGTATGAACTAATTACGAAAAAAAATGACTATCTAGTCTTTCCGTAAAAATTTATCTTTTTAAAAATATGCCCAATTTAACCTCGAAACTGATTTGGTCCAGGGGGAAATTTTCCCCTTTCCGTAAGGCCATTCCGACTAAAGTATTGTATACAACACAACTGATTGTATATGGGGTGCCCCTTAGTCATTGGGACGGTATACACGGTAAAAAAAATATTGTTGTTATTACTAAATATTGACAAAAAAAATGGTGCTGACAATATTTTTTACCGTGCACTCTGTCGTATCGCCTGGCGATCGCATGACGTAAAAATGACGTGATTCATGCCTTTTTGTAATCTATATACAATAATGTAATGTTAAAATGAATTCATTTTTACAACATGCGATATTAGCGTCTAGCCGTTGAATTAACTTGTCTCATCAACCATATATGATTGTTGCAACATTCATTTTAATTTCATTTTCATTACATTTTAATTGTAAAATGTTAAATAAAATATTGAAAATCATTGGACTGTCTACCTATTAGGAATCGCCAATGGGAATTCCACCATTTTTTTTTTTATAATTTCATCTGAAAATATTAAAAAAACTAAGACTATTGATGAAAATCCGGTTAAAAAATTCCTATTAATAAGCGAGTTATGGTCTCCCGAATTTTGAAAAGATTGACGTGACGTCACATTTATGTGTTTTTATATCAAACTGTTTTCACATGGACCTAAATGTTCTTGAAATATATGCTATTTTAAGTTATATTTACATAAAATAAATGAATATTATAACACTGTATAAGTCTACATACTTTATAATTACAGGTGTATTTAAATTATTAAGTTTAATGCAAGAAATTTATGTTAAAATAAAAACTGTTTGAAAACTCCCGTACAGGAATGTTAGCCCCTCCTTTCGAATTTGAATTTCTTAACTTCCATTGGAAGTAACCCCCACCTCCTAACACGCTATTTGTTATGCATGTATAGGCGGTCTTTCGGTCGCCAATCAAAATATTATATATAGATTTCATGTACATGTCGAAGCACTATAACAAAAAAACCCCTTATTTCCGAAATATCTCAATTATACCATTTCATTTTTTTTATTAATATTCGTTATTCAGCATATACATTCGTATTTTTTTTACTATTTTCCTTTAATTCGATTGAGCTGGAATCCCCCATTAGGTATTGTTAGTTTCTTTTTTTTAAAAGAACAACTAAACAATATCTAACTAGCAATTGTCAGGCGATACAGCAGAGGGGTACAGTGCACTGCTGGGACTCGCAGGACGTAAAAATGACGTCACTCTAACATTTCAGTAGTACAATCTTGTTATATTGCCTGGCGATCACGTGACGTCATTTTTACGTCATGCAATCACCAGGCGATATGCCAGTGCCAGAGTCCCAGCTCACTTCTCTTAGATTAGGTGCGCAAATATTCCTACCTAATGTTTTTATGCGTAGTGAATAGCGCATAGTAGCTAGTGCGTAATGCTTAAAAGTTTGTGCAACGGTACAGCACAGAAGCATTTCCAGCTGGTTTTAAGGCTAGTGCGTTATGCATAAACGTAATGCACAAGCGCTAGAGTTTGCAAAGTCCAAGCTTTGTGCATAGTACATAAACTTAATTAAGAGATGGAGATATATCGTTGTCCTTGTTTCTTGTTCGAACTGTCACCTTGCCTAACCTATTAAAAATATTTCATTATACTTGCCGTGAATTGGTGTATTTATAATGGATACTCAAAATCAGATAGTATATGAGCCATAGTTTAAAGAAGAAAAGCAGTTGCTTTGGTAGTTTCAAAATTTATTGCGAATTCTGCAAATGTAATAAACAAAAGTATAAAGCTTCGCAAACACCGGTGGAGGTTTCACCCAATAAATAGAAAACGTTTGTTGCAAGGCGATTGGGATAATTTGCTTCGTGAAATGAGAATGAATGATAAAATCCTATTTTTGAATTAAACAATAATAATAATAATAATAATAATAATAATAATAATAATTTGATGAACTTCTATCGAAAACAGAATTAAAAATAATAGTTCATTTCGTCCCATTACTACACGTGTCGCTAAATTCACAAACAAATTACAATCGATATTCTAAGAATTTTTTGACATTACAGTTGATATCAGTCAGATGTCGTTACTCTCGATTTATGTATTGAAACATTTGCTGGGATAGATCGAAAAACTTCCTACTAACAGAGACGTCGGAAGTGTTTTCGCTTAGGGGAGGCGAAAAAGATGAAAAATTTTTTTTTTTTGTAAATCGGGATGTAAATAAATAAGGAAAATTGGAAGGGGGTTTAGTATATTGGCGATTCAAATTAAATTTTCCCGCCATTATATATCAGTGTTTATGACATCATAACACTGTACTAGCTGTCAATCTGTCATTGATATAATGAATTTTACACTACAGGGTGTCTCAGGACGAGCTTACGCTATCTATATTTTAAATACTATTTAATATAATTTAACGAAATTTGGTATCTAGGGGTTATCCAACATGCCCGTTTTAACTAAAATATTTTCAAAGTAGTAGCACTTCCGGTTTGACCGGAAATTGACCTCAACTTTCTTATTTTAAATGGAATACGCTATATTTTATTTTACCATTGAATGCAGCGGAAAATTTTACATATGAAGCAATAAAAACATTTTACTCATGATCAACTACTTCCGGCGTTATTCAACTTTTTTTGATTTTTTGTCTGAAATCCGGCACATTTTCAAAACTCTTTATATCGGGAACGAGATCGAATTTTTATAATCTGAAAAAAGCCTTTTATAAAGGAGACTTTAAGCTACATTATCCATAGAAGAATCTTTGATTATTTATAAAAATGTGACGGGTACGTTACACCAAAATTACAGTTGACAAACTTCGAGAAAGACAATTTTTTTAAATGGAACCCCCCCTTTTTTATTACATAAATGTGTTCTACGGCAAAAAATAAGGGTACTTTATGTAACATGTCCTTTGTTGAAAGTTGATAGAATTTCAGTAAATTAGAAAAACATGTAATCTGGGTATAATTATAAAAGTATTTATTCTATGGCTATTGTGGGGCGGAGCGCCATCATGCTGGTACCATATTAAATTCCTTTGATCCAACGGTAAATTATCTAAGAAATCAAGTAGATGAGTTTGTAAAAACATTGTTTTTCCATGGTTTACTTATCCGTATTAATAAAATAATTATATCCAGATTACTTTTTTTCTAATTTACTGAAATTCTATCAACTTTCAACATAGGACATGTTACATAAAGTACCCTTATTTTTTGCCGTAGAACATATTTATGTAATAAAAAAGGGGGGGTTCCATTTAAAAAAATTGTCTTTCTCGAAGTTTGTCAACTGTAATTTTGGTGTAACGTACCCGTCACATTTTTATAAATAATCAAAGATTCTTCTATGGATAATGTAGCTTAAAATCTCCTTTATAAAAGGCTTTTTTCAGATTATAAAAATTCGATCTCGTTCCCGATATACAGAGTTTTGAAAATGTGCCGGATTTCAGACAAAAAATCAAAAAAAGTTGAATAACGCCGGAAGTAGTTGATCATGAGTAAAATGTTTTTATTGCTTCATATGTAAAATTTTCCGCTGCATTCAATGGTAAAATAAAATATAGCGTATTCCATTTAAAATAAGAAAGTTGAGGTCAATTTCCGGTCAAACCGGAAGTGCTACTACTTTGAAAATATTTTAGTTAAAACGGGCATGTTGGATAACCCCTAGATACCACATTTCGTTAAATTATATTAAATAGTATTTAAAATATAGATAGCGTAAGCTCGTCCTGAGACACCCTGTATTGAAAAAGTTTCAAAACATGAAACTTGTGTTAAAGGATATTTTAAATAGCTTACAATCTCTAGAAAATTTCTGTGAAGGAAAGGAAATACTATATTATGGACGTATTTTTAGTTCAAATTTTGTCCACCAGATAGAGTTTGCTTAACTTGAATCGTGAATAGGCGGTATATGAAATTTACGCACAAATGCATTAAAATTGTTTGTTTACATCTTAGTTACTAGGGCGGAATATTGAACATTACGCCCGCCGGGCTTTTTGCTAGTTTTACTGTCCACCGGACACCGGACTGTAAAAAAGCCAAAACGCCCGGTAATGATACTAACTTTTATTTAATTATATAAATAAGGTTAACCTGGTCACGTAAAGGGAAAAGGAAAATAGTTGAGGGAGAGGGGGCGATGCCCATCCTGTTTTAAGTCAGGGGGGCGATCCGCCCCCTCTGACCCATACTTGCGACGCCCCTGCCTACTAAGCACTTTAAATTACGCTTGCGTTTGTGTATAACTCACTATCCATTATGCATTAGTGAAGTAGCTGGGAATGAGGCTTTAAACTAAATAAATTTATAGAAAAAAGCAAAAATGTAAATTTTGATTATTTTTTGTTCAAATAATTGAAGTAATCAATTCAAATTCGTTGTTTCTTAATTTTTAATATCATTTTTTTTTAAATGTTTATCCATAATCTTTATCGCTAAGGGCTGATTGTATAAATATCCACGTAAATTTACTTCCACAGTAAATTTAATGAAATGAACAAATGCAACACGCTTTTTTGATAACAATGATGTAAATGTCATAAGAACATGGAAATTGATTCGAATTTGTTCATTTTAAAATTTAAATATACCCTTCCTGAATTATTTTTAAATCAACTATGGGTTCTCGTAGGTATGTACAGTAATTGGTTCAATTTCGACTTGCAAACTATTTTGTATTTAAATAGCACAAAATTGACACTTTTATCTCCGCGACAGATCGACAGATTTCATATCCCGGAAACGCTCTCGACGGTACATAGATACATTGTTATTACCGAAATCTGCGAAAAGAAATAGATTGGCACACTTTGAAATGGTTAATAAGCCGTGTTGTTATATTTATTTATTGACAACGATAAATGTTTACATTTACGCTTATTTATAGTAACCTATGCATTTTTCTTAGAGAAGCAAATATACCACTACAATGTTTTCATCATGTTTAACACGTGAAAAACAAAAAACAAACATACTGTTGTAAAGAGAAAAAAACACTATATCGAATGGTCGAGTAAAATTAATAGGTTCCCATTTAAAAAAATTACGCGGACAAGCGTAACTCAAAAACAATTAAAGAAAAAAAAAATTCAAGTATTCTCAAAAGTAGATCAAAATTTCTTAAAAAACTTTTGTATTGAACATAATTTCCTAAAATGAATATTAACGACAATAAATCGTCGTTTCCATACTTTTAACTAACCCTTTATACCTCCTGCATATTTGTTTTTTTCTGCGTTACCTATACTACTCGTATACAGCGTGTTAATACGAACATAAATAAATAAAATAAATATATCATCACGGCATATTACCCATTTCTAGGTGTGCCAGTATCTACAACACATGTAGACATCGATAATGATGACGATGTATTTTACCGTGTGGGCGCTTACCAGGCGTCACCTCACGGGCACTCATTGCTGGCGTGGAGAGTGCACCACAGGGGTCACTTTTGTGCCATTTAAAATTCGAAATATTTGGCGCCGGTCGGGATCGAACCCGGTTCCCCCAGGTTCGACATCAGACACTCAGGCACGCGGCCACAAATAAGCAAAATTTATAAAATTACAAATTTGATTATCTATCTTACCAAATGTGCAAAATAAAATATGTTTAGTGATTGAGGCGTAGAATTAAATTGTCTACAACATTTATTTGAAAAAATTTTGTCCAAAATTAATTGGGAACTTTTGCACAAGGATAAACTGATTTCCCATGTTAAACGCCTATGGCCCGCTTTTTAATTTTCTGTATTTAAGATATTTGAATATCTCTTATGATTATTTACTTTATTTTTAAATATCAGCAAGTTGGCGACAAGCAGTGTTAATGTTGCTAGTGACGTCATCACATTGGTATCGTCTTTTTAGTAGAATTCAACTCAAGTCAATTCAAGGAATTTTTAATATATCGAATGAATTCTTATTGAATAAATTGTGTAACGTACGACGTGCTTTTCACAGTTCAGGGTGCATTTATACGTACGATATTGCTTTTCCAATATTTTAAAATAATATAATAATATACTATAAAAAATATATATATCTTCGCGGCTTATTACTAGTTTCTGAATGTACCAATGTTCATTTATTCGCAAATTCAGATAGGTATAATACAGGGCTAGGCAGAAAGGACAAAGGTTTTTTTAAAAAGTCATAAAATTGATACTTTTTGCTTAAGAAAAAATTTATTGACAAATTTGAGTTCATTATGACATAGCACTTGACAAAATAAAGTTTGGAAAACATCATCTTGCATGTGGTGTCCGTTATCATTAATGCATTTTGTTCTACGAAGTTTGCAAATACTCTTTCCAACATCTCTCTGTCATGGCTGCAAGAACTTCTTGACTAGAAAGGTGATGAAGGAAAGAAAAATTACTGGATTTCAGTCAATATAAAATATATTTTCCGCCTCTACCGGTTTCGACACCTCATGTGTCTTCTTCAGGAGCTACAATAATATTACAGATTTTGAAAAAATATTTTTAAAAAAACAAACATGTATAACTTACGTGAAAATTTGTAGATTGTAAAGCATTGATACATATATAAGACAATAATAAATAACATATAGAACATACAATGGTCGTCAAAATTTAAAAAAATAAATAAATAAATACATTAAAAAACTCATGTAGTCGTCAATAAAATAAGATATAAAACTTGATTTAACAATGGCACCCATTTAACTGAAATTAAGTTATAACTTGTTCCGAAGGTCGTTTCTCGAATTGCCGCTAGATTTTAAGTCATTTCTCTTCTTAGTATTTTTAAAAAATTATAGTTTAAATTTACATATTATAAATTTAGTTTATATTTATTTTATGTTTGGTTCATATTATATTTTAAAATGTTCGTGTATATTTTACTTATATTTGTAATGTCAGTCAGACACATGAGGTGTCGAAACCGGTAGAGGCGGAAAGTATATTTTATATTGACTGAAATCCAGTAAATTTTCTTTCCTTCATCTCTCTGTCAATTTGGGCGACTTCTACGCGATTAGCTTCTTTCAGTTCTTCCAATGTGCGGGATTTGTATTCGTATGTACGTATCTTGAGGTGACCCCACAAAAAAAATCGCATGTGGACAAATCAGGGGATCGAGGAGGCCAGTGAATGTCACCAAATCTGAAAATGAGGCAGTCGAGAAAGAGGGGGAATAACGTTCATTGGTGCCCTGGCTGTGTGGGCTGTCGCACCATCCTGCTGGAACCACACACGTCGGACAGGAACACGGTTTCTTCGTAATTCAGGCAAAAAAAGTTGTGATCATCTCGGTATAGCGGTCCGAGTTTACGGTAACATCACGATATTAATCATACTTTAACACTGATATTTAATGATTGAAGTAGGCTCCAAAATGGCGGAGCTGTGACAACAAATTTCATATATCAATGTTTTTTATATCTTAATGGGCTACTTGCGTACCTTTTTACCTCTCGCTAAGAGAGGTATTGGATTCATGCTAAAATTCGCATATCCAGATTTTATTGAACGATTTAAGGTCCCTAGAATCCGATTATAACATTTTTAAAATGATGTGTGTGTATGTGTGTGTGTGTGTGTATGTATGTATGTCTGGATGTTGTAGTCACGATTCCTCAAAAACTATAAGACTTTAAAAATATGTAACTGCAGTTTCCTCAATCTGACATTCCTGGGAAGAGCTGAAAAGGTTTTGGTAACAATTGAATAACCGGAAGTAGTAGTTTCTTATAAAAATTCTTCTAAATATAATTTTTTGGGAGTTTTTCTTATTAAATATTGAAGAACATAAAATTCTCCATCTAATACACTTAAAATTTTTTATTATATCTTGTATAGATTTAGAGATAAAGATACTATAATTTATAGAGTAAACTAATCGCAGAGGCCAAGGCACTAAGGAAACCAGTTGACAAATTCCAATGTTTATAACATGACACATGTCATTGTCAAATATCAACATTTTTAGTGACATTCTGATAGCTTTTTCTGGGAAGTATATTTAATTTTTCTTATTGTCTTATTAATTAAATATTTGAAATTATAGGTAAAATTGTGGTAAAATGCATATATCCATCAGAAATACCGCCAAACTGGTTAATGAATTGGAACAATCTCCGACATGAAAATGATATAAAATAGATATAATTAGAAATATATGTGTGCAGAAGACATGTTAAGTACAATAAAAAACAATATTTGGGTAATGTTCTATAATATTTTGTTATAAAACGACGGTTCAAAAGCGAAGTGCAATACAATACATATATAGCCTAATATGGAAATGGCGAGAGGTCTTGTGCTGGCCACAACAGATTTTTTTTTATTTAATGTCTTTGAAGAGAAGGTAAAAACTTGCTACCCATATTTTTTCTTTTGACAAAATTTTTATTAATTAGCCAGAAAAAAAATAATGAAATTTGATTATTTGAATTCCCGCCACGTATGACATAGAATTACGCCGCACCAATGATAGTCGTAAAGTCACAGCGTGGTGCCATCCCATAGTAATGGTATGTTTGTGCGGGTAATGTAGATCACCTGTTTGACGTTTCAATAATAGTTTGGAGGTTAGTATTTTAGTTTATCTTTTTGGTATCGATATTTTAAATTACAAGTAACTACCGATGTGTTTATTTATTAAGTAATTAATGTATTTGAGAGACCAGAGAGAGAGAGAAAAATGAACTAATGTCAAATTCAAATTAAAACTTTCTCGCACGCCATGCCATCTATTGATAACATTCTTAAACATGCTTCCCCTCCCCCAGTTCAATAGAAAATTTTCTTTCTTAATTTAGTAAAAAACAAATAATTATTTTAAAATAAAATTTATATTTTTATATATGTTTTCAATATAGCATTACGTATATAGTGACAGAAAACGGATTTTCAGTACCACGCAAGTAGCCCATTGTTATTTATTGAGTAATGCTTTAAGTTTGAAGTGTACATATATTTTTTAATTTGTTTATAACTATACTCATGACATCACCTATTTTATTACTGTAGTCTGTAATGTAGTTATTGTTCATAATATTATGTTAAATTTTTCATTATTAAGCAAGAGGGAGCAGGGATTAAATTAGGAGGGGTGACCGTCTTTTACACGTGTCAACGGTCGGGGGACATTAAATATAATTGAAATATAAATTGCTCAATTTAATTTAATTACATGGGATGGAAAATTTAAACATAAATTTAGTTAATTACAAATTAATCCAGTAATAGAAATTACGCCTTTATATTGAGAAAGCCCCATAATTATTTATCGATGCAATACTCAAATACTATTGAAAATAATTGCGTAGGTATACTTTCATTGCGTTTTGATAAGGTAATTTCTAATAAATTAAGTCTACTGGAACTAAAACTTTTTTGTAGTAGCAATATTTTCATGTTCATAAAATATCGGAAATTGTCATTTGAAGTATATTACGAAGTACCTACTTAGAGTGTTACAAGTTACAAGACAAGATACATGTTTATAAAAGTGGAGCAAATTTAGAATTATGTTATGGTTCAGATATTTCAAATATTGAACGTATATGAACGTAAGAAAAATCAAATAATGTAACTCCGGAAGAGATGGAAGCTTTTCAAAACTTTTTATTTTTAAAAATACTAATACGAAATAAACTTTATTGAGTTCTACAACATAAATTTAATTTCTTAAATGCAATATTATTATTATTTACAACGAAAACAATCATATTTGTAAACAAAATAGAAACGATCTCAATAGAAAATAAATAAATAAATATATCATCACGGCATATTACTCATTTCTGGGTGTGTCAATATCTACAATACATGTAGACATTGGTAATGATGACGATATATTTTACCGTGTGGGCATTTACCAGGCGTCACCTCAATAGTCTGTATTACTAACTTATTTTTATAGACCACTTTTGTTTGAAGATAAAGGCGAGTATTATGAGCTCACATTTATAATAAAAGCGCACTTTTATAATAAAGGCGCTTGTATGGAGCGCGCTTTTACATTATATTCTTATGAGGACTATGTCCCAAAAATACGTTTTTATTATAAAAGTGCGCCCGTAATACGAGCCAAAGATATTATTATAATAGTGCTTTCGTAATATGGGCTACTGTTTCTACCCTAATAAATGGGGTCATCCAGAAAAGTATTGATTTTTTTATAAATCAAAAATGTATCCCATTTATTGTATAACAACATTAACATCACCTAATGCACAAAAGTCATATTTGAAAAACGCGGGCCAAATATCACTAGAGTAGCTTGTATATTTCTCTAAAAACAACAATAACCTTACCTAACGCACAAAAGTTACGCATGGAAAACTCGGGCCAAGTAAGAGACTGTCAGTTGGCTAGCCGGCTCCCATTGTTCATTATTTTGGGAACCGACGCAGGTTAATATTATTATCATGTTCATTAATGCATTTCTTCATAAACATTGACGGGTATGATTCTGACGATGCCATGGACTCATACATACATACACACAATGATATTACGCACACACATACTGTATATGAAATGTCAGTGTAAGGTCTGGGAGTATTCAAATTCAGAGCTGTCACTGTTATTCGAAAATCAATATAACGTACAATTTTTAAAGCTAAGATTGCAGCAAGTGGTTTTTGATTTAAGTTTATATAAAAAAGGAAATGTTCTAAGTTAATAAATCCAATTTGTGCAGAGTGTTAATTAAAAAGCGGGCCATATGCGTTTAGCATGCGAAATAAGTTTTGCCTTCCTCAAAACTTCCCATTTAATTTAAGACAAAAATGTTGTTAATTTTACATGTTTAGTAACCTATAAAATCTAGTTTAAAATTTTATAAATATCTGTATTGATAGCCATGGAATTTAAACTAAATTACAAAGAAAAAAATATCGATTTTCAAATAAAAATTACAGATAATCATATTCTACACCTAAGTGCCTAAAATATTTTGTTTACGCACATCTGCTTTAAAATTGATTGTTTACATCGTAGTTACCATGGCAGAAACTGAAAGATTACACCCTGCGGGCGGTAAAGTAGCATATGCGGGCGGCAAAATACAGCAAAAGCCCGCCTACTGGTAAACAAAACGTCAAAAATACAATTGAAAAATAATTAAGACTCTTATTTTTTAAAAAAAGGTATCAGTGCCGCTAAATTTTCACTAGATTTTATTAGAATTGCTTAAGGAATTACTTCAAAAATTGTCTCAAAGCTCCAAGTTTGACATTTAAAAAAATATTCATATAACCAAATAGTTAGCAATGCAACGCATCGCCTTATTGTTTTGTGACATGGCCACCTGGCCACGTAATATTTTTATATAGCAACAAGTTTTAAATGTATTTAAAAAATAATTTAAAAACATTTCATTTGATTGCAGTGGAGGACCCCGTTATCTATTTTAATTTGTTTAAATAGCAAAAGTTTAATAATTATTAAATTTATAGGGTAAAAACAATATTAATACACATTATTTAATACAAAATTTTTGTGAAATTTGAAACATTTATACAACAATCATTTTTCGAATATCGTAAATTGTAAATATGTACATTCATCATTAAACAAGTTTAACTTGCTTCGCAATGGGAATGAATGAAATTTTCTTGGGTAAATTCAACTGTATCCATTTTCATAAATAATAGGAACTGCTTATCCTACCCAGGATTCGATCTTGGGTTTTCCAATCCGCAGTGAATCTCCTGTGTTCTTCTGTTTTTTGCTTTGGAATTTGATTCGCATATTCCGTGGTAAACAAAGTAGAAAGTTGATGTGAGGTCATGTTTGGTAGACAACACGACCGAATACCGAAATCGAATTTCCGGTCCATGGAACTAATTGGACTCATACCGGATATAACTCAATTCGCAATAACTCAATCTTGTGTGGTCACACCAACAATGCTAATTCATTCCTCCATTCTGCTAATTGTCCTCATTAGCCACTTGATTGGATTCGAATTCGAATCTCAGTATGGATTGACAGGAATATGGAAAACAGAAAATAGATATAGTATAGTTTGTACAGAAATCTATCGTTATAGCCCTCTCAGTAGGCCTACTGTTGGGAATTTAAGCTTGATTTATGGCAGAGAAAGGACAGGTACGTATTAAATGTTTTCC
This sequence comes from Ophonus ardosiacus, assembly GCA_943142095.1. Classification (NCBI taxonomy): domain Eukaryota; kingdom Metazoa; phylum Arthropoda; class Insecta; order Coleoptera; family Carabidae; genus Ophonus; species Ophonus ardosiacus. Next base: position 39,908,933 of record OW964833.1, on the reverse strand, counting down.
TATTTTATTTTACTTTATATTGCAATGATGAAACATTAAAAAAAAAAACTCGTTTAATGATAATGAAGCAAATTCTGTACTAATATAATAAAATGCGAAAGTAACTCTGTCTGTCTGTCTGTTACGTTTTCACGACTAAACCGCTGAACCAATTCTGATGAATTTTGGTATAGAGATAGATTGGAACTTGGAGAAGGACATAGGCTACCTTTTGTCGCTAAAATAAAACTTGAAGGGGGTGAAATAGGGGATGAAAGTTTGTATGGAGAACCCATCATTTCTCAAGTTAGGGATATAAAAATTCTATGCTTTTGGTAAGAAATAAAGAGTATTTTAGCGTCTTTGAAAAATCATACCTTACACCAAAAGGTACTAAAAGGGTTAAAGATTATATATATTCGATACAGAGAAAAATCATCCCACAAGGCGGTACAATAGGGGATGATTTAAATTATTTTTTTATCTTTGTAGTTACGTTTTAACCGTTAGCAGATTTTCGATATTTGTCGGAGAGATAGCTTGCATCATATGAACATAAGTAAAAGTACCCGAGAGATGTTTAGAAAAGGGCGCTGTTAGATGCCTTGCGGGGATCGGGTGGGCAGTGGGCGGAGCCTGTTACATGTACGATGTGAGGCAGGTTGCCGGCTCCTACGCAGCGCATGTCTCCGAAGTAAATGAGAAAAATTACTGGTACACGTGTAGCTAATCGTTATTCTAGCTTTACCCGTGCGAAGCCTGGGCGGGTCAGCTAGTAATATATAAAACACAAAACTTGAGAAATAATATAGTAAAAAAATCTGATGTGGCCAGCACATTACCTTCCGTTAATTCTATGTATTTTGCACAAATCCCTTACCGAAAGTTCCTTAGAAAAGATTCTATATATCCAGTAAAATTTTAACACAAACGTAATTATTTTCAACAAATTCCATACCAAAAATTCCTAGAAAATGTTTCTATATATCCAATCAAATTATAATACGAACATATACTATGTACATTGCACTTAACGCTGACATCTGTCAATTAGAATATTTGAATATATCAACTGTTTCCATGATTTTAGCTAATCTCTTTATAATTTTTATAACTCTACAGAGTGTTCGGAGTAGGCTATGAACAAAAAAACGTATGTCAATTTAAAAGTATTTAATTAAATGTCATTTTGATACATGATATTGTCAAAAATGTTATCTAAAGAAATCAAAGCTTTTCTTCTTGAATCCTTAATTTAGAAATAGAAATAAATTTTAGAAAACTGCGAATGGCAGTATTCTGTATCTTTCTTTATTATCTTTTCTCCTTAAAAAAAATAAAACTGGACTTTTGAATTGAATAAGTAAGTATTGGGATATTTCACTATGTAGAGATGGCGTTGTGCACAACGTCAAACCTTTAACAAGGGAGCACTTTTAATATATTGAAAGATGTTTTCAGAACTCATTTTAATAAGATAACACAATATTTGGGTAAAAGTTCTGTATTATTTATTGAAAAAATACAACGTTTCGACAGCTAGGTGCTGTCTTCTTCAGGCAAAAAATTATAATAAAAATAAAAATGTAGTCAAGACAACTTCCATAAGCGTATCATTGCTGTCAATAGTTTTTCTTTGATTCTTGTATTTTTATTTTTCTTTTAGCGTTTATTGTTATTTTAGGTAGAGCATATTTCCTTGTTTCCTGTTTCATTAGTTGTAGCAGTAGGTTAATTATTATTTTTCATTTTAAATACTTTAGTTAGTAGTTTTTAGGTTATCTTCACAGTTTAGTTTTTTCTTAGAGCAAATTTTACAATAAATATTAGATAATAGTAGTTTCATTAATTGTAAATATTAGTTCTATTATCTGTTTTCCACTATATAAACTGTACGCACCTATGTAAAAGTATACGTATAAAATAAAATTGTTCCCTTGTTTTAGTTCCAAATTTCACCACCAGGTTCGCATTCTTATTTACATATCCCGATAAAGAATGGAATTACAGTACTGTCCAAAAATAGAGTACATCTCATAATAATATTCCTGACACTTAAAACACCAATTTTTCTTGTTATTTTTGTAATTTTGATATTTTTTTTCAGTTTTGATAAGTATTTTTAATAAATAAATTAAAGCTGTAATAATAATAATTCAAATTAATAACATTTAACAATGTGATATGTGTAATATGTAATAATATTGACCATGGGGTCCCGTGGTCGCGTGCCTGAGTGTCTGGTCGATAACCTGGAGAACCGGGTTCGATCCCGACCGACGTCAAATATTTCGAATTTTAAATGGCACAAAAGTGACCCCTGTGGTGCACTCTCCACTCCAGCAATGAGTGCCCGTGAGGTGAGGTGACGCTTGGTAAACGCCCGCACGGTAGAAATATAAGTAAAATAAATAAATATATCATCACGGCATATTACCCATTTCTGGGTGTGCCAGTATCTACAACACATGTAGACATCGGTAATGATGACGGTAGAAATATGTAATCATCATTACCGAAATCTGTGTACAACGCAGATTGGCACACTCAGAATATGGGTAATATGCCGTGATGATATATTTATTTTATTTATTGACCATAAATATGAAATCTAATATTGTTATTAGAAATTTCAAAGAAAGGAAAAATACACACTGGCATGCATATTGTTTTGTAATTTATTAAAAACTAAGTATAAGAGGGAAACAATTTGAGTACACTGATTTTTACAAATCAGCAGGGTACCTGTGAGTTGTAATTGTTTTGTTTTCTATTATTATTATTTTTGCATGTAATTTCGCAATCTACTATAATTAATTATTCAAGTGCACTTATGTATATACACAAAGTGTATTCTTTTATCATGCCTTAACGATGAATAATTGTTTTACTTATGTTTACCTTATCATATAGACATAGACAATTATCAAGTTAACCTCAATTTTATAATAGTAACATTTTTTTTACAGTACCTGATAAAGTTCAATGAAATAAAAACAAAGAAAGGAATCGACTTACTACAAAACTTGGTCGAATATTATCATGCACAAACAAAGTAAGTATGAACATTTTTTATTTACAATTTTTAAATAAAGTTGGAAATAATTATTGCATTTTATTATTATTATTATTATTATTATTATTGTAAATAAGTAAAATTTGAATTTTTGAATTAATTCCTGCAAATTTTAATTTGGATGACGTGCACTTTGTAAAGCCAATCAGAGAACAGTTGAAATCCTCCCTCCGTGGCCAAACGCGTAAATGTCAAAATGTTCTTTACTACAAAAAGAAATATTGAATAAAACATTTCAAATTATTTCCTAATATTTGTTTAGTTAGTAATAGTATGTAAAATGAACGGCCGGTTTTATAAAACAAATTAATTTATTTTCTAATATTTTTTTTTTTTAGTAAGTAATAGTGTTAATGACAGTATGTAACAATAACGGCCGATTTCATAATAATTCGTAAAAGTAAACTTTAGTTAAAGATAAACTTTATTTTAAAGTGACTTTATATATATACTTTAAAATATGTACCTACGTATCTTAATGAAATCTTCCTTTACTTTAAGTAAAGTAATTCTAAACTTTTAAAAATAATTTTGAACAAAATGTTTAGTTAAAAATTGTGTACTGTGGTAAGACTGACCTCAGATTCACGAAATTAAATGTCAAAGTACTAGTATAAAAGCATATAAATCAAGAAATCACAAATAGTGAGATAGTCCAGTTCTCCTGTATTTCAATAATATAAGAAAAGACGAGCTTAGGTTATGGGGTATTCCACTCAATTTTTTTTATTATTTTTAATAAAACTTCATTCAGTTTTGAAGCAATTCATAGTAGGTATTAAAAAATCTTAATTGTTCCTAGTTTAACAGTATTTTATTTTCGAGAAATCAGTGTAACGTCACATTCCCCCTATACTTGTCTTTCTCACACACACTGCTCTAAGTACGCTACAAGAGAAAGATAACAATTGTGTGACGTCAATTTCCCCTTTTAGCAAATGTGAAATATCTCGTAAAATAATTATTTAAAAAATGTTTTCATTTTTTTAACTATTATTTATTGAGCCATACTTTAAGTTAAATTGAAATATTTCTTATTTTTTTGTTATGGTGGAATGCCCCATTTACAGCTATATGAAAATTTTACCATTGTATTTCCTACGGTTCATAAAAAAATAGACACTCGGTATATACATCCAATGGGTTTTGATACTTTACAATAATATTGACAAAAATTGTTGTTGATCAATAATTTTTTGTTTTGTTTCAGTTACTTTCAAGATGGCTTAAAAACAATCGAACATTTTGGAAGCTACGTAGCAGATCTTAGTATAAAATTACAAAAAATTAGGCAGAAGCAAGATGAAGAACGAAGAAAATTGACAGATCTTAGGATATTAATAAGAAATGCTCCCGGTATCGACAAAGAGGTAAGATTGTTTTACAATTCTTTCATATCTTTACGATTTTGTTTGTGACTACGGAAAAGTTTGCTGATTGTCTATTGTTTTATTTTGTTAGAATATATTTGAAAAGTTTAGCAGCATATCATATTTCACTCAGAGAATATAAAATGCGTAACGTAACTGGTCATCGTTTTGATGCCATGTTCGAATCCTATCGATATCAAATTTGAAAACTTTTAATTTTTAATTTTCGAGTAATGTAAATTTAACATCAGTGGTGCACTTCCCACGCCAACTTTGAGTTCCCGCGATTTAAAGCCTTATTTCAAGACGTGTACAGGTGTCTCATTTTCGATGTTTTTTTAGGGTATCAACTTTTTGAGAAAAGTTTAATAGTCACCATAGGAATTTTCGATCTTCTTTTGTTTCTGAGCTACAGGCAAAAACTTGTTTTTCGTTCATTTCGAAAATATCTCGTAACTTATTTATTATGGTAGTTAGAGAAAAATTGTTTAAGCAAATTTTGTACCGTTTTTTAGGTAAAATAAATTGGCGTAATTATATTTTTTGAAAACTTCATAATTCTCAAGATATAACACAAACTTATGATTTTTTAAATGGCAACCTATATTGAAAATAGTCTCGTCTTTTTGATTATTTTATAAGCTTTTCAATGATTCAAGTCTATATTCTTTTGTTTTACACATGAATAAAAGATATATTATTAATTTTTTTGGGGTGAAAAAATTGAAAATTATTAAGAAACATATGAAAAAAAAAACTGTAATAATTTATCATTTGTTTGTTTTAATTCCATATCTATTAATTATGTTCTCAAAATTATTCTAAACCAATTATTTTCGGATTAGTTAAATTATTTTTTATCGACGTCACAGTTGGCTTTGACAAAATTCCAAAAAATTGGTTTAGTATCCTTTTAAAGAAAATAAATTAAAAATACTTGTAAAACTGAAGCAAATAATATTAGCAATAAACACATGATGAACTATAATAGTTTTTTTCATACGTTTCTTAATAATTTTCAATTTTTTCACTCCAAAAAATTAATAATTCATCTTTTATTCATGTGTAAAACAAAAGAATGTAGACTTGTTATATATCATTGAAAAGCTTATAAAATAAGCAAAAAGATGAGACTATTTTCAACATAGGTTGCCATTTAAAAAATCATACGTTTGTGTTATATCTCGAGAACTATGAAGTTCTCAAAAAATTTAATTACGCCATTTTATTTTACTTAGAAAGTGGTACAAAATTTGTTTAAATAATTTTTCTCTAACTACCATAACAAATAAGTTATGAGATATTTTCGAAATGAACGAAAACAAATTTTAGCCTGTAGCTCAGAAACAAAAGAAGATCGAAAATTCCTGTGGCCACCATTAAACTTTTCTCAAAAAGTTGGCCCTGGAATGTGCAAACAATTTTGCTCTATCAGTAATATTTCCCGAGATACTCTAAAAAAAAACATCGAAAATGAGACATTCTGTACTGTGACTAGGTACTATGATAAAAACATCCTATTATGAAACTTTATATACGCATGTAAAGTGTTTATGTTTTCATTGCAATTTTATCGCGAAATATTATATATTGTTAACGTAATACGTAAAATGAGTTGAAGTTTATTAACAGTAATAAATAGGTGAAAATATGCAAAAACTATTAGCACTATTATTTTTCATTATTTTATACATCCACGGACGTACATTAAAAATTACATATGGAGTTTTTCATTATCATTATTCCATATTTATGAAATGTCAGCCTTATAAATACTTTCATAAATAGTATGCTTACAGATAATAAAACGATATATAATATTAATAGTTATTTGTGCACCCAACATGAATTATTTTTACGAGCGTTTAATTTGTCTCTTTATATCAATAAAAAAATGCAGATTTCAGATTACCATAATCGTTTATATTTAAAGTAAGAATGCTGTTCTAAACAGATGTTAAGATTTATTTTTTTCTTTATAGGTTTTAAATTTTTACGATTTGTAGTCAGCTACGTATGAAATAAAAAATAGACAGTCGTACATAGGTGAATTCACTATCTATATATCTATATTTCTATATATACTTGAATTCATCACGACGATCGCAAAAATTTTGTTCACCTATACAGCCTAAACGGTACGACCAATTTTTATGAAAATTGTTGCAACTTGTAGAGAATAACTCAACTTGATTTCCTGGTAATAGGTCATTTTTCTGTACGATGCATTGTTTTTGTGTAAAACATTTTTAAAGGTGGAATTTTGGCTTTTTGAAACAAAATATCTGCGTCCTCCATGAAAATTTTAAGACGAAGAACGTTTGTTTGACATGTCAATCAGAACATTTAAATGGAATTATTCATGAAATGAGGACAATTTTAAAGAAGTTAAATTCATAAACATAAATTATGACAATGGACGGTTATTCCACAGTGGTTAAAAACGCCTAAACAGTACATTTAAAAATTATAATTTTTGAAGGTTCATGTCCGTGATTTATGAGCATTTCGAAAGTGTTGCCAAACATCCCACAAGTAACTAAGTAAAAAACAAATATTCCAATGTCAGGAATTTGCAGCTCGATCGGCTTATGTTTATTGCTTAAAGTTGTCAGAACCATGTCGTGTTTGGTATCAAATGAGAGGTATCGTCGAGGGCTGCCATGCAGTCAGCTACGTATGAAATAAAAAATAGACAGTCGTATATACTATACGTTATACTTTGGGTGTACGCTGAGTATTTCTGTGAAGAAATATTTTAATCGCAATAATATTATTTATGTGTTTAGATACTTTTCATTTACCCTGTATATCTAAAAATAAAATCCCTTGCAAAGACTGCAGTGTTATTAAAGTGCAAGTAAAAATTTCACTATAAATAAGTTGCGAGCAGAATTCAAATAGAAGTATTGTTTTCATTCTTGGAAATTCTCTAATTTCAATGGAAAATGGGAACTCTACAAAAATAGTTGAACAATTTGATAATAATATTTCTTTATGTTTATTTAACAGTCACGTTTAAGATTTGCTTTTGGCTTATCAATCAATATATCAGAATAATTTATGTGAATCATTTCTAGAGAATACTAAATATTGAAATTGATTTCTTTGTTCTATATCTGTATCATATCATGAGAACTAAACGGTTTATTAAACTTTAACAGTTTATAACAGTAATAGTAGTATAATTTTCTAGGAAAATATTTTACATAATTGACATACAATCATCTATGACACGACAATCTCTGCAGGGCCAAGGCCTTAAGTTTCGCAGATATTTTTTTCAAGATCAATTCCTATTAATAGATTTAGGGCCAGTCTTATAAAACTATTTAATCAACAGTTAAAATTTAGTTAGCTACTAATCTAATTTAACTGAAGATTTGGGTATTATAAAAGTTTAATGACAAGTAAATCGACCTATTAAAGTAACTGCGGAATTTCATGCTTTTAGATTTAAATCAGTTGTTAAAGAAACGTCAAACTGTATTTTTTTTGTTATGTTTATTTTAAAACAATTGAAATAGAGAACTATTTAGTTTTTAAATATTTTTTTAAGAAATGTATGTGTCGAGTACCAAAATTGTTCCGAAATAGGACAAATCCATATGAAATATATGATGACAATGGCTCGTACCACGATTACTGTTTGAACTAAAACATTGTTTTAAGAAATGTCAAATTTCATTATTTCATGATGATAATAAATACTATGAAATTTATCAAAATATGATTTTAAAGCAGAACATAGTCTGTATTCAAACAAATATTTTTAAATAAATTGTTCTTCTAACATAAGGGTGAAATTACATTTTCAAATTTGAATTTGACATTTGTTAAAACAGCGTTTTTGTTAAAACGATGATCGTGGTACGAGCCATGAGTTTAAAAAGAGATTTCGATTGTCAAAACAATGCGTGTTACACATATTGGGACAGATTGAAGGAAATATAAGACTACTAACATTAAGAAATATGTCAATTTCCGCAATGAATCAGCTAGTAATAACCTTACAACCGGGTCGTTCCAAATTATATGAAAATAATCTTCAACAATATCTAATAGGTTATATTTTTCAATATCAATATGATTTTTCCCACGATCACGTTTCTTTTCCAACTGTCAAATCAACTGATTTACGTTTATAACGAATGTGAATATAGAAACTTTTCACAAAACTACAAACACACTACTAAAATTTAATTAAATCCCCCGTTAGTTATTTGATAGTGAGATTAGTTTTATATATTCATTTCTTTTTTAATGGTCCATTTAATTTACTTGTGTAGTAACTAACTAAGGATTAATTTATTGTTTATAAGACCGGCCCTTAGAGTTTAATCCTTGCGACAACCATTGATTATTGTTCTAATTGAATAATTTAAATTTATACCAAATTAATTTTTGAATATTAAATTTTTCCTTCTCTATTTAAAGGGGGCGAAAGGTGCTTTTATCTAAAGTAGCCGTCTTTATATTTCTTATATTTTCCGAGTTTCCAATGTATGCACACGTTATCTGGGACACTCTGTATATTTTTAACTATAAGGAGTATTTAAATATTTAATTATGTGTGTACATATTTTATCACTTTTTTTCCTTTTTATCTACTACAAATACACATAAAGTGTACCACAACAAAAATTAGCATTGAGTTTCCTGTTAAAATAGGAAATTCCAACAGATTTAAATACATTCACATTTCGATATTTTACCATCCGTGAAATGATATGGTAACGCTCGTTTAATAACTAAAAAGATGTGAGTTCAAATTCCGAAACCAACAAAAACCAAATAGTCATACCCCAGTTAACTCTACGTTATAACATTGATTTGTTTTGACTCTAAAAATAATTATTACAAATACGGACTGTTACAAAGTTACTACTTGGATAAACATTAAATTTTCACACGAAATTTACACTGTACAATATGACAATGTATTTTAACAGTAAATAAATAAATATATCATCACGGCATATTACCCATTTCTGGGTGTGCTAGTATCTACAACACATGTGGACATCGGTAATGATGACGATATATTTTACCGTGTGGGTGCTTACCAGGCGTCACCTCACGGGCACTCATTGCTATTAACATTTTAACAGTACTTGCCAAATATTATATTTTGCGTTAATAATGAAGTCATTACGAAACCCGTTGCGTATCGAAAGAGCCTTAATTTTGATACGTATTTTTTTTATTTAAAGAGGGTCGATACTAGATTTCATTTACTTAAATTTTCAAACGTCATAAATAATGACATGAACTTTCAAATAATTGATTAAATATCAATCCAATGTTACCAACTACAACATTACACATACAAATTTCCCTAAATCAACTCGGTTCGCTATAGCAGTTTTTTTTGCTTTCTCGAGAACTCTTAAGAGCTACAAACACTGTTAAATGGACAAACAATTTCTATTTTACAAGACAAAATATTTTTTTCAAAATACGGGACCTAATTTTTTATTTTAAATGAGAACATATAATTTTAATTCTTAAAAAAAAACGTTATGTAAGGGTATAAAAGTATTGTATCACTGAATCAGAATTAAATTCTTTAACAAATTCAGCAAATAAAAAATATATGATCTCATTTAAAAAAAAAAGTTAGGTCCTGTATTTTGAGAACTTGGTTCAAAAAAATACTTTTTTTCTTTAAATTTGTCTTATGAAATAGAAATTGTTTGCCCATTTAGTCGTCTTATAGTTCTCGAAATAGCAATGGTGGCCCATTTAAAATGAACGACCTGTGTAAAAGACGCAAAATATGAAAAATAGTGTAAAGGACTCACTTGTCATTTAGAAAACTCGCCAAGGCTCGTTTGCAAAATTTTGACGCGTGCGAAAAACTAACGACAAACGCACATAACACAAGTGTATATCTTCAGATTTTTTTGATAGTTTTTATTTTTAAGTAAATATGTTTTACATTTGATTTCAGTTCTTAAATATTGTAACTTCAATTTGTTTGAACTTTAACATTATTTTTGCTAATAATGACATTATTAAAAAACAATTTAAAAAAGTGTATTTTTAATTATTGATGAAATAATAAAAATTAATTATGTACATATTTTTTATTTTGGCTTGCTACTACTGCAAATGTATTTTGAAATATTTGCAAATTTATGAATGCCTAATACTTATGTTCAAAACTTATTTGTACGATATTAAAAGTATTTAATTTTAATATAAAATAAACTAATTTTAAATGCAATAAAAAAAGGATTTTTCTAGACACGTATTTTTGTTCCGCAATGTTTCCTTCTATATCTATCTCCAACAAAGGAAGTGTAGATAGTATTATTATCTAGATATGAATTTGCAGTTATGTAAGTCTGGCTGGAATCCCCAAGGCTGTTGGATTTTTTTAATGGTTATCCATAAAAATCCCACTGTCACTGCGATGACATATTTTATATTTTTATTTCTATTTATAGATCAAATTAAAAATATATACAAAGTGATTAAAAATAACTGATTCAGTTGGCAATGCAATTCTGGGGATCTTTTTATTACGCAGTTTGCACTACGTCAGGTGGTAAAGGCGCAAATACTATTGACATGTCATTTTTACAATAAATACAAATAGGTTATGTTATGTCACAGCAGGGGCCTGACCCTTTATACACCGATACTTTGGGTTATATGTAAGAAATAAAAGAATGTGGATAAGGGAGACAACGAACATTTTAATAAAAAATTGTAAATGTACTCAAATTTATGTCACTGTCAACATTGTCAGTGTCATCAACAGGTAATAATTTTTTGTCAGTCTTACCAATCTGAAGTAATCTTTTTATAGCCAATTAAATCAGTTGTTTTTGATTACTCTGAATTATTATTAAACATTTCTTTAAACCGTTATATCAGTAAAATAATAAAATTAATACAAACAAATTTATTTTAATAATATTATGCTGAATAATCCAAAAATTGTCAAAATTCGAATTTTGAGATGAAGAAGAGCATGTAAATCATATGTTTCACTATTATCCATTGATAATAAACAAAAATGGGAGGCAGAAAAGAAAACAAGAATTTTTAAAAATTAAATTATACTCAGAAGCGCATAGGTAAAAAATAAATAGTAATATTTTTTCTTTTTTTTAAGCAAAAATAAATATAGTCTACATGGGCGTAAACAATATATACAAACTTTGATGACGTAAACTACTATGACGTAATTTACATTATTGTCTACGAGTAGACTATGACGTAATTTACATGGTATAGACTACATTGATTACAGGCTCATCCCTGATTAAGGGTCCCCGCAATAATTTTTGAACTGATCTTAATACTTATTAGTGCAATTGTATCAATTTTTGGTATTTATAATTTAAGTTTATTTACATCTATAATCCAATAAAATTAATATCCCACCCACCATATATTTAAAAAAAAATTTATGTGTCCCTCTTCTCAAAAAGGTTGAGGACCCCTGCTGTATATCAACCGTCCAACGAGTATATTGACATTAATGATGATGACTTTTAAATTTAATACACATTTACAACTGAAGCATTTTAAAAAAAACAATGGCACGTATTACGAACATACTATTATAATAATAGCGCTTTTATGAAGCGCGCTTTTACGTTATATACTTATGAGGATAAATGTCATTTTTAACAAAAACGTTCTATAAAAGTATGGGCCATTAAGTTTATGTGTTCATATTCTAAATTTATTTAAATAATAATAATAATATATTCTGCATTTTCTTCTTTTGTTAATATTTTTATCCATTCTGGGTTGGCATTTCACTAGTTTCTGATTTTTCTTTGTTATTTATAAAAAATAACACTTTTTTTTTGTTTGTTCATACAATGGGGTGCATACTCAACGCCTGAATATTCAAACCCAGAATATTCAAAAACAGAATCGCGCAATGCGCGAAAGCGTATCGACAGCTAACCTGAGCCAATCCCCGATAACATAACTTAAAATGACTTACGCTTGGTCACGAGGCCACGCCTACGTATTCGGTTTTTGAATGATTCGGGCGAAGCACTTTCTGACGGCGCGCGATTCTGTTGATGAATATTCGGGATTTGAATATTCGGGCGTTGAAGACTTTCCCATACACTGTAGGATGCTCTTTTCACTTTATGTACTAGATAACTAGAGGGTCCTGGGTTCAAGTACTGGTGAGGTCCATGTCCATGACTTTTTTACAAATCCTATTTCATTATGTATTATTTTTAAGGTTAGGGTAATTATTTTTTGAATTATTTATTATTTTAACGTTTTGTCCTTTTTCAGTGCGGAGCCAGTTCAGATAAAGGCACAGGCTACAGTCTCCATCAACTCCAAGGTGACAAGCACCACGGGGTGACCCGTAGTGGTCACCTGCTGAAGAAGTCCGAGGGGAAGATGCGTCGAGTTTGGCAGAAACGAAGGTGCCGAGTGCAGGCTGAGGGATACCTGGACATCTGCCACGCAGATGAGAGCAAACCTCCTACGAGGGTCAACCTGCTCACCTGTCAGATTAAAATGGTGCCGGACGATAAAAGGGGCTTTGATTTGATTTCATGTAAGTAGAACTAACATTTGTTTTTATTTACTTCACTTACTAATAGGTATACAGGGTGTTGATTTTAAATTGGTCACTATTGCAATCTCGAGAACTATAAAAACTACACAGAAGATTAAATGAACAAACAATTTATATTTTACAAGACTAATGTAATGAACAATGGTTCTCAAAATACAGGACCCAACTTTTTTAATGGGGTCCGCTAGAATAGAAATATTTTGAATACTTGATTTTTTCTAAAAATAAATATCTGAAAAACTATTGCATTTACCAAGTTTCTAGCTAGATTACATTTTTTGTGTATTTTTGCACTGTATTTTATGATTAAAAATGAAAAAAAATGTTAATAAGCAAAAAGTAACATTGAAAAACGTTCAAGGCTTCCCGGTATGAGACGCCTCTGATGCTCTGATTGTGTGCCCCTTCAAAGGGCTGTAACTCTGCCATGAAACGTTTCCGGACATTTCATATAACATTTTTTACTCAAAATGACTACCCCAATATATGGTTTAATTTTGTTACTCAAGTCCTAAATTGCCGGTGTAGTGGCCGTGTGCATTAAAGCGCTATGTCTCTACATGTTCAGATCGAATCTGAGGTTCCTCGGTTCGAATCTACCGGCCGGCTAAGTGCGTAGTCGTTAAAATGCCACAATATCAGGCATTAATCGCACTCGCATGCGATGACCCGACCAGTTGTCCATGTTAAAACATAGGTGGTGCTAGCTGTAGAAGGGGTATCTCCGCTGCCGCACTGGTTGCATAGCAATCAGTGGACGTCGCACGGATTAAGTACACCGACTGCTCTAGTACTACGGTCACGAAACGAGTACCTACGGTACTTGAGGCCTTGGCCCTACAAGGGCTGTTGTGCCAAAGATGAAGTCCTAAATTACCTCTAGATATGTCAACACAAATAATATTCACTAATTTCTTTCATCTGGTAAGCGGCTTCGATATGGACACATCATCAATACCTATCTAAATAGCGAATAAAAGCAGAATGGTACACCCAGACATGGGTAAAAAGCTATGATTATACCCTGTGTAAAAGACGCAAAATATAAAGAATAGTGTAAACGTCTCATTTGTCATTTAAAAAACTCGCCAGTGCTCGTTTCCTAAATTTTGACTCGTGCAAAAAAAAACATGTCTTATGAAACTCGTTATACTATTAATTTTAACCAAACTTGTTCTGGTAAATAAGCAGAGAAATTTGAATTTTTTTGCTCTGTAATTTATTATTTCCTCTAATTTTTACTATATTTTCCTATGTATTACTTTTTCTGTATTATCAAATGTTACAGTAATTTGACAAAAAAAAAATCGAGTACTTATTCTTTATTTTATTTTCATGACTAGGTATGACAATAATTTTAATGATACGTCATTGACCGCTTGCTTACCTGTGATTTGCGCTTTGGCAGAATGGTACACCCAGAAATGGGTAAATGTTTATAAAATACAGCTGCGTTTTTTGCAGGGTTGTTGCAATTTTGCCTGACCCAAAAAAACCACCTAAAAAAACCCAAAAAACCCATCTAAAAAAACCACTTTTATGAAATCATATTTTATTAATTAAATATGGTACACACACATATACATAAATTTTTGTCACCGGCAACATTTTACAATCAATTTCATTTTGTGTACTTCGTGTTTGATCATTTTTAATATATTTTTCATTGCTGTGCGAACTGAACACAGTGTTTCTTTTATATTTGAACAACTCCAATCCTGGTGTCAGTATTTTCATTATTTTTTGAGTCGTGTAACTTGTGTATTAAACATACTATTAGTTGTGACACTAGGATCTTATTCTTGTACACACTTGCATTTCACAGACTTGCAACTATTAATATTAATTCGTAATTTGTACGCATGTACACCCTCTAGTTAATTTATTGTTTATTACATTACAGTCTTAAAAAAAATATTAATTATATTAATATCTATTATCTACTACGCTGACTTGTGTATGTGTATTAAGATACTTTATAAAACTAAAGTTTAAAATGATACATACTACATTTCGATGTTGGCCAATAAAACCCGCTTTTATTTAATAAAACCCGGGTTTTTTTCAACCCTGGTTTTTTGTTTTCCATCTTATTTTTGTTTAGATGTTTAGAATATAAATATCATAAATCACGTGTGCCACTTTTCGTTGTACTTAACTTACTTGTACTCATTTTAGTACATAATCCGCATTATAATCGATTTCAACTATATTTGCATATAAGTATACATTTTAAACGCATTCCTATCGACTTTGTTTAGAGTACATATCCGAGTGAAACTTTTTTAGAAATTAAAATTTTATGCGTTGTAATAGTTTCTTCAAAAGATAGCCATTGAAACAATAGAGAATTAAAACGTAATTAGATTTTCTAGCGGCAAAATGAATTAGCACAGAAAACTGTTGTTTTCATCTTGATGCGTCAGATAATCTGTGGACTGAACGAAGACGCAACTGTTTTGCGGAAAACAACCTAACCTTGCTTTGTTATTTGACAGGGAGATGGCCGGGAAAATGCATTAAAAACCTTGTTTACACTCTATGTTCACCCAACTTAACATGCAAATTATACTGCGTATCATCCATTGCACACTTTAAACTTTGATATATTAGACCATTTGTCTTGTTTTGTAATATTGGAAACGCAATAGATGATATATTTTGTTATAAAGAAACGTGTCGTTACTCTATTTCAACATTGAAACATAGTTAAAAATAAAACACAATGAGTTTTGCTAAATTATTTAAAGTAGGTAATATTATCTACTTTATGCAAATATCACTTATGCTTATAGTATGAATACGACGTACTTGAAATACTTTTTATTTTAAAATTCTAAAACAGTATTATTTTCCTTACATTTTTTTACATTCAGTAATAATTGACTTTTTGTATGAACGTACCGAATATCTACTTGAAAAAACATTTTACTGTATAGTTCTTCACGTAATGAAGAATGGCATTGCGCAGTAAAAAGTGTATGATTCTTGGTATGATTCTTGACGACATATGTAATGGGGTATTCCGACATTTTTTAAAAATATTTTTTTACATTAGTACAGACCAGTAGGACTCTGAATATCTAACTTTGAGTAAGAAAATGTATGCATCACATGAGATACGAATTTTAAAAAATTTCATCGCAATTCAAATTTCAAATCATGGCGCGCTTATGACGTCAACTCGATGGTGACATCTGCAACGACTTCAGCGCCTAAATCCACATGTTCATGACAGCCATTTGCTTGTTTACATATGATTTTAGTAGTAGCGTGTATTTCGGTGTTTGTCCTGTGTTTGTTTATGGTAAAAATAGGAGTAATAATTATAAAGTGTACGAAATGTTAAACAAGAAATATACCCGCGCGTGTTAACTACTAGCACCATCTGTGTTTTTAAACGAAAATATTTACTTTGAAATGAGCAACAGATTATCAACTTGACGTCACAAATTTCAAGGACGTTTCTAGAGCTGTGAAAATTCCAATTTTGTAACATTAAATTATGAATTAAAACTTTTTATTAAACATGTTTTATTATATTTTTCTACTATATGAAGATGGAAACTATAGAAAAAAGTTATTATTTTGCATTAATTCCATATCACCGGAATACCCCATTGAAGCAGTTTTTTTTTGCCACACAGATTATAAAATCTGTTCATAATGTAACTCTGTTCAGGAAATAATTTGGTATTGTCAACATAGTTTGTATACATTATTGGCTTGTATTGCATGAGTATCGTGTTTATTTCCGTAAATTATCAATAATGTCAAAGAAAAATTATTCAAAAGGGCTACAATAATGGTCTTGCTTGCATATGGGTTTCTTGATGCAGGAAAAAATAGTTTTAAAGTAGGTGTCAGCACAGATTATAAAGCGAATTGAACTATCTATAAACGTATTATTATTGCGCAATGCCATTCTTACATGAAGAATACTTATTAACTTCAAAGGAAATTTGTAAATACAAAACTTGTTCAGAATTAAAAACTACACAATATGAGACTAATGGACTAATGCCCAGTTGCACTACTGGCATTTAAATTTTAAGTTTAACTAATTTAAGGAACACTTAAAATTTAAGCGTTTGCGATGCAACCCGGCATTAAATCAATACAAATTTATTTTTATATTACGAAATAATGCAAAATAAAATTCATAATAGGCGCCATAAACCATAACAAAAAATAATAAAATGTACAATGGGGAAGTTTAGCATGGTAAAAATTCTACATAACATAAAATTTTCTCACAAATATAACAAATGACTGCTGAAATTGAAATTAAAAATTAAAATTATTGCTCCATTTATTTATAATTAATATTTTTTGGGTAAACTTTAAGTACGTCACAAGTAAGTTATGCGCAAACTCAGACAGAACGGTGAAATCGAACCACTTGAACGTAGGTCGTAACAAAACGTAAAAGCGCTTCACTGGTAACCGCAACCGCGTGCGTCAGTGTATAAGTCGACATACGTTGCGCCAAGCCTCTACCGACGTCATCGCAGCTTAAAATCGGCTTTTCCGGAAAATCTGGGCATTTTTGAAAAAAATAAAACATGTTACATCATTTTTCAAGTCATTTCCCATGGAATAAAAAATTTTTAAAAAATCGCTAAACTTCCCCATTTATCCTTAAAGTACTACTCAATAAATAACGATTAAGATAAAAAAAAAACATTTTTTTAATAATTACTTTGCGAGATATTTGAATTTATTTCCAGGAATACAGATGACGTCACACTGTTGGTATCTTTCTCGCGCATCCTACTACAGAAACTGGTGTGAGAAAGATAGCTATAGGTTTCTTTAAAAATCAAATGCAGCTATACAGAAAACAATTATGACTTTTTGATACCACGATTTGCTTCAAAATTAAACGAACTTTCATTATAAAATATTTTTAAAAAATTGGTTTATGGGCCTATTTACAACATATTTCAGATTGCCATTAAACTATATTAGTATTTACTGTTTGTTTGACATCTAATTAAGACATTCTGAATTATACTGTAAATTTTGTATTTTATTTTGTGCTGTTTCATAAAATAAAAATAAAATGATTGATTTTATTTTCATATTATGTAATTAAAACTGAACAAATTTTGTATTTATAACTGTCTTCCAAAATAAATAGGTAACTACAGCAAAATAAAAAAAAATAACATTGTATTTTCTATGAAAAGGATTTCAAATAGACTAATAAAAGTTTGTTAGAATTGATTTAGTTAGGTTTATTTAGGTTAACGGGGTTTCATGGCCATGTACCTAATTGTCTGGTCGGGAATCTGGGGAACCGGATTCGCTCCCGACCAACGCCAAAATTATTTTTCGAATTTTAAATGGCACGAAAATTACCCCTATGGTGTACTGTCCACGCCAGCAATGAGGGCTCGTGAGTTGACGCCTGGTACACTCCCAAATGGTATAAATATGTCATCATCATTACCGAAAACTGTGTACAAAGCAGATTGACACACCCAACAATGGGTAATATGCTGTGATTATATATTTATTTATTTACTTTAGATTTAGATTTGGATTACGTTAAGAAAAATATCTGATGTGGACACCACATGACTTCCTTGTAAGTCAGTTACACTAAATGTACATATTTTGTTAATAATTAGAATATGTATTATAACAGGCCCATCATAAAATTGCACGTATTTGACATAATTTGACATTGACATTAAATTCTTCATTTTTTGTTATTTTTTTGTCCTAATTCATAACAAACTTAATTACAGTAATCAAAAAGTACTTAATTTTTAAATTTACATATGTCGCTTATACAAAGAGCTAATTTAATCATACTTGATGTTTTCGACGCAGAATTTAATTCTCTAAAACTTTTATTTGAAGCATTTATTATTAAAATCAAAACAACAACATTTTTTTCAAGAAAAACTGATAACAGATTCAAGTAAAGTATCACTTCTGGTTATACTATTTTAACCAAAATCTATTAAGTTATTCCCATTGATATAAAAGTACTATATACCAAATTTGAAAAGTTTTGGATTATATTTTAATATAGTTTTTCATTAAAATCTGTTATAGGCTTCAAGTAAAGTACCACTTCCGATTAGACCATTTTAACTAAAATCTATTATGTTATTCCCATTGATATAAAAGTATTATATACCAAATTTGAAAAGTTTCGGATACTATTTTAATATAGTTTTTCATTAAAATCTATTATAGGCTACAAGTAAAGTACCACTTCCGGATAAACCTTTTTAACTAAAATCAATTATATTATTCCCATTGATATAAAAGTCTTATATACCAAATTTGAAAAGTTTTGGATTATATTTTAATATAGTTTTTCATTAAAATCTATTATAGGCTTCAAGTAAAGTACCACTTCCGAAAGTTATGTAATAACCAAAAAGGGAGGTGCACAACTAGATGTTATAACAGTCTTAAATACAAAATTTTAACTTTCTACGGCTTCCCGTTTTTCAGTTATGCGAGATACGTACGTACGCACTTACGTGCATACGTACGTACAGACGTCACGACGAAATTAGTCAAAATGGATTCAGGGATGGTCAAAATGGATATTTCCGTTGAAAACTGGAAACCGAATTTTTTCGCGATTACAATACTTCCTTTACTTCGTACAAGGAAGTAAAAATAAGAAATAAAATTGTGTATTATTTCTTGCAAGATCTTGTTCGTATGTATGCAATATGTAATGTAACTACGATGCAATGTGTTGAATAAATTGCTACATAATTATTAAGTGGTCCTTAAATAAATTCCAAGTGATACTTATAAAATTGTTTTTGATACTTGAAATAAATAAATGATGCTAATAAAAGTATAATTGATACTTGAAACATTTTATATTGCGAAATTTATATTTAATACTTAAAAACAGATGCATAATAATTGTTGATAGGTTAGGACAGGTTAATATCATTTTTGATTGATACGCTGCTATTTTATTTTATTTTTTTCTGGATCTATTACTTGGTTGAATTATAAATTTGAAATTTAGCAAAATTTGATTTTTTTAAATTACTATAAATTTAAATTTAAGCTACATTTTGATGACATTTAGAAATCTAGCAGCGATATCTGTTTGTTAAAATATGGAAAATATTTTACAACAGACAAATGGTAGGCGAGGACCGAAAATTATGTTGACTGGGATGTGTGACGTCACTATACCCCCTCTCCAAAGTTTTAATAATTTATTTCTATACAGTGTCCCACACTCTATGTTCAGTATAGGGTCTTATGGAGTACCATGTTGCCATATTTACCTGCTGTAAATCTGCAAGATAGAAAGAGCAAAATGCCCAAAAAGAGATGAAATATTCTGGGTACTTCATTGAATGTATTTATGATTGGTGTACTTTCAGTGTATCTAAACAGGTGGGCGAAAAGAAAAAAAATTAAATTAAATAATGAACTGGTCAGTTTAATAATTTACAAAAAATATAAAATAATACAAATACAAAATGTAAGTAGGTTATAAAATTATAACAAGCGTAGGTAAATTAAATGAATTAACATATAAACTCTAGTCAATTTAAAGTAAATAATATAAAACATTTTTGTATTTAATTGGACATTTTACAATCGTCGTCAACAATATATATTGCCTATGTTACATATTTCCATTCTACGAAAAGACATAAAATTAATATATAGATGTAAAATAGCATAGGTGGGAAGAAAAAAATGAAATTGAATAACACACTGGTCAGTTTAATAATATATATTTTTTATTTAATTTATATCTTCTTATTTGATAATTTACTAATATTTAAGCTTGATAGAAATACTGCATATATTTTACATAGTTCATAAGTCTTTATTCTTTCTTTGTAATCTCCAATTTGAATTTATAATATTTTAAAATTGTAATTTCTAATGCATTTAATCAAGATTAGTATGCTGGGCGGTTTTAAAATATTGTATTGAAATATTACTTTTTACAGGTACAAATAGCCCTGTATATGAAACTATTTAGACAAATATTGGGTGTATACAATAAGCCCTTGGGTAAATAAGAGATCCTCATAAAACTTAAATTGTACAGTGTTAACTAATTTTGGTATACCAATGAAAATTTATGAATGTTTCAATATTACATTACATTGAAAAATTGGCAACATGGTACAGAAAACCTCCATAAGAATAACATTGGCTATCTCTGCCACACTGAAGATAGAGTGTGGGACACTGTATAGAAAACTACATAGAATTACTCGATTTAAAAAATACGCGTATTTTATTTTTTGTCTATTTATTCATCTAAATTTAGACACGTCACATATCTCATTATTAGTTGAAATTAAATAATTTAATATACATTTTGCATTTTTTGTGCATAATTAACAAACAATATATATATATATATATATATATATATATATATATATATATATATATATATATATATATATATAAGGAGGAAAATATCGTGGGTGTGTCAGTGGATTGTGGGCTTTAATTAAAGTTGATTCTTTTAAAATCTGTCAAGCTTTCGTGTATTTAGTTTTTTACACATCATCAGGACACTGAAGTAAAAATACAAATAATTTTACAAGTGTATAAAATAATTTGATTTTAAAAAAAACTTACGTTTTGGTGAAGTTGTTTATAAGTCATTGATTTTATAAAACAGAAGAATTTTGACATTATTTTAGTTAAAATTTACAAAAATAAAACTTTCGTTTATTGTAATTTGGAAATGTATCATATACAAAATACCAACAACACTATGAACAAAAAAACTGACATTGATAACCTGAGCCCTATATATTGTAATTTGTTTAAACTTATTAATAACAACAGAATACTTCAAAACCAGGATACTGAAACTTGAGCGTTGACATGGCTACACCTATTTCAAATTAAACCGCTTTAAAATTTACCGCCCATTTCACATCCTGTACCAACATTACACCAAAACAAAATATAACTTGTTGCGCAACTACAACGTACTTAAACATGTGATTTAGTCAAAATTATTATAAGTTTTATTTTTGTAAATTTTAACTAAAATAATGTCAAAATTCTTCTGTTTTATAAAATCAATGACTTATAAACAACTTCACCAAAACGTAAGTTTTTTTTAAAATCAAATTATTTTATACACTTGTAAAATTATTTGTATTTTTACTTCAGTGTCCTGATGATGTGTAAAAAACTAAATACACGAAAGCTTGACAGATTTTAAAAGAATCAACTTTAATTAAAGCCCACAATCCACTGACACACCCACGATATTTTCCTCCTTAACTAATCGAAACAGTGACGATTACACTCCACATATATATATATTCTTGATGGTGTGCATTTACTTGCATCTCCTCTTCGTTAGGTATATCTAATTTCATTTTTATTTTTGTAATGTCATACAGTATCCTGTTTATCTTCTCTTCCAAGAATTATTGTATCTTGCTAACTGTTCATTCCATTCTTTGTAGATAACCGAACATATCACTTTCAAGCCGAAGACGAAGCAGATCAACATGCGTGGATGTCAGTTCTGGTGAACTGCAAGGAGATGGCGCTGACCAAGGCCTTTGAGGATGTCAGTAAGACGGGGAGCGATAAGGTGAACCACAGTTTCCTCGAGTTACAGCAAGCCATCATCCGGTTTATACAGAGGCTACCGGGAAATGATCATTGTTGTGACTGCAACTCGCACAACGGTAAGGCGACGCAATTTTTTTTTTTACAAATTAATTTATTAAAGCGAGATTAGGGTTTAATTTCCGCAGTCAACAACTATTAAACAACTAATACCATTTATATATTCATATAGTAGGAAAATACTAGGAATGACGAATTCCGATAATTTTGGTACCTGAGTACGCGAAACAACTACCCGGATAGTACCCTTTACCCGTTAATTACCCGATACCCTTTAATTACCCGTTATCCTTTAAGAAAATATACATAATTCGTTAATTTGTTAATTACCGGTTACCTTTATATTAACAGTTTACTTTTAATCAAATTTATTATTATTGTTTACATATATTTATTAAATAAGAAGTAATACAAATAAATAATATACTCAATACTTAACATAAATTAATTATGGTGTGCTAATAAAAAGCTCTTCTTTTAGATACAGTGTTTCCGGCAGCTGAAAACTGTTCGGGTAATTAAAGGGTATCGGATAATTAACGGGCATCGGGTATATTTAGGGTAATCGGGTAATAAATTTTATACCCGGGTACATTATTATCGGGTAGGTTCCGAGTACCCGGGTACCCATCGTCATTCCTAGAAAATACAATAAAACATGTTTAAGAAAAAGTTTTTCTTCGTAATTTAATGTTAGAAAATTGAAATGTTTACACATCTAATAACGTCCTTGGAAAACTGTGACGTAGATTCGACATGTTGTTGTTCTTTTAAATATATGCGATTAGAAACACTGATGGCGCTAATAGTGAAAACGCGCGTGTATTTTGTATTTGATATTTTATTTACTTTGTTTACGTGTTTCTTTGATATTTGTTTGTTTACCTACGTTTGTTCAAAAGTTGTAAACAAGCAAATAGCTGTCTATGAAACAGTGGAAAAGAGTCTCCCACCAAATAGTGCTATGAAAACCACCAGATTTCCACTAAATTCAAAAAATTCAACCAAAGTGTGTAATGCTCTGATGTACATTGTGGGAAAAATAATAAAAACAAATAATCCTTTTTAAATAGTTATATAGTCTCTTGAAAATATAAAAATAAACATATTTATATGTATTAAAAAATAAATTTAATATCTTAATATTGAAGTACCATCGAAACAACAAACTATGCGAAATAGAAGTCCATCATGTTTAAATCAATAAGATCGAATATAGCTTGCTTCGCAAAGTAGGCGCGCTCAACAGTATGTTGCTTTTACGCAATCTAGTACGTTTCTTTTACCTGTACAATTTCTTAAATTGTTTAATTAAAAAAATATATAAATAACGATAGAAATAAAATAACACCAGAAATTCCACTAACCACGAAAGAAAAAAGTTGTTGCTAAATGATGGGTTCAGAGCACCAGATTTAGTGGTAAATCCACTAAGTTGGCAACACTGCTATGAACAAATGTGTTCAGGCGCTGAAGTTCGCTGCAAATGCCAATAGGTGGATGCTCGTCATAAGCGCGAAATTTTAATTTTGATAATTTAAAAAAAAATCATATCACGTGATATTTTCTTACTAAAAATTAGTTATTCATAAACCTACTGGTATGAACTAATGAAGAAAAAATGTCGAAATACCCCATTCATTTTTATTTTTTATTAAGTTAAGTGGTTTGTAATACATTATTAGGAGTATGTTGACATTATACATGATGCAACTCGAAAAACGGACCATGGGCGTTAAAGCCCGTTTACATTCAGAAACATTTTCCTGCAACTTATTGCACAACTAGTTTCGCAAGACAAGTTGTCTAATGTAAATCCAAAGTTGCGGGCAACTCATGTCGCGCAAGTAGTTGTGCAACGCATTCCTCAAATAGAACATGTTCTAATTTTATTGCGGGCAACTCGCAACTTTCCCCCAGATATAGTAATATTTTGGTTACTTTTTGTTTTACTAATCGAAATATTGCAGTTGGTTAACCGCAGTTAACTTCATGTTGAATGTGTAATCCGCCATTCTTCTTTTTTTTTTTTGTTTGTTTGGTACAATTTTAAATCACAAAGATATATTTTTGTAAAAATACAAAAGATTACAAAAACAATAAATAAACATGAACATATCTAGTAACTGTCAACTGTTAAGACTACCAATTTTCCTCAGATTTATGTTGGTATAAAATTTAAAAGAAGTAGTAAAGTTGCTGAAATATGTATTCAAATGTAATACATAAGAAAATTGTTCAGCAACAAGTTGCACAAGTTCGTGTTGCACAACGAGTTGCTGAATAAAAAACGGGCTTAACATGGGAAAACAAGGTTTTTCTTGCGCAAAAGTGGCCTTTCAATTTTAGATAAAAATGCTTCTAATAAAATTTTGCATTGCTTATAATATGTCTCAATTCGTAGAAAATTGATTTGACTTATGATGCGGTCATCCCCCTCGACACGAAATTCTTAATTCCAGCTATTCGCATAGAAGTCGCCCAAATTGATAGAGCGGTGTTGAAAGAGTGTTTGCAAACTTCGTAGAACGTCTCCAGAAATGTATTAATGATAACGGACACCACATGCAAGATGTTGTTTTCCAAGCTTGATTTTGTCAAGTGCAATGTCATTACGAACTCAAATCTGTCAATATATTTTTTCTTAAGCAAAAAGTGTCAATTTTGTGACGTTTTAAAAACGCCCGTCCTTTCTGCCCAACCCTGTACAATAAATATATTCAATGGTTCCATTTTTGTTCTTTTGTTTTAAAAGTAGATATAATGATAATTTTTTTTTTCAATTTATATGACATGTTTTACTTAGAATGACCTCAGGATACGCTATTAATTTTTTTACACTAGTCCTGATACATTTTATATGTAAGTGTAGTTACGTACTCTCGAAGTTTGGTACTTTTCTTCTCACTCATGTTGTACACAGGATGTTAAAAAATAAGTATAACAAATTATGAGGGCATATAGTACTGACCAAAATGAGTAAAAAAAGTTTAATCAACTTGGATCCGACCGTCAATAGTTTCCGAGATATAAGGCAGTGAAAAATGACTTTTTTCGGGGTTTACCTGTGCTATCTCAAAAACTGTAAGAGTTACGACTTTGATTAAATGAAACTTTTTGTAATGGGGTCCCGTGGCCGCGTGCCTAAGTGTCTGGTCGCGAACCTGGGGGAACCGGGTTCGATCCCGACAGACGCCAAATATTTCCAATTTTAAATGGCACAAAGTGACCCCTGTGGTGCACTCTCCACACCAGCTATGAGTGCCCGTGAGGTGACGCCTGGTAAGCGCTCACACGGTAAAATATATCGTCATCATTACCGATGTCTACATGTGTTGTAGATACTGGCACACCCAGAAATGGGTAATATGCCGTGATGATATATTTATTTATTTATTTTATTTTAAACTTTTTGTTTACTTTTCAGAGATCATCTTAGACGTGTTTTTGTTTTTCTAAAAAAATCGAATAATTGTACTAAGATAAATGTTGTAGCGACCTTGGCTAATATTTAGTTTTCAAATAACTTCGTTACTAGTAGAAAATAAAATTTTATTTCTTTTTTATGGTCTATTTGCTGGCATATACAAAATTTTGTTCAATCACTATCTTTGACAGTTTGAAATGGCCTCTTGAACATACGAAATGGCCTCTTTCTCAAAAACAGTTGAAGATCGGACCCATGTTGATTAAGATTTTTATTCATTTTGGTCAGTACTATTTGTGACACTTATTTTTTAACACCCTGTATATAAATACTATTACTTGTAAACTGGTTTAATACTGAGGGGGAAAAACTATTGCACGCCACATATTGTCTTTCGAAAATATAACATCATCTACATTCAAATATTAAATTGATTGTTTGTTTGTAGATGCAACGTGGTTATCGACAAACTTCGGCATAATAGTGTGCATCGAGTGTTCTGGAATCCACAGGGATATGGGCGTGCACATATCCAGGATACAGTCACTCAAACTGGACAACGTGGGTACTAGTCAACTGCTGCTGGCCAGGTACATGACCAACCAGAACTTCAACGAAGTCATGGAGGCGCAGCTTGCCATCAACAACAAACCCACACCGTCCAGTACAATGTGAGAAATGCTTTATCATCCATTTTCCATTAAATGTTTTTGCGATTTTATTGTAGGGATGAACGATACGAGTTCATAAGGGCTAAATATGTAGATAAGCGATATGTGATGCGCACATGCGCAAACGAGCGTGATTTATTATGTGATCTGGAGCATGCGGTGAACAATCAAGACTTAAATCATCTCCTTCAAGTTTTCGGGGAAAATGTTGATCTCAGCTCTCCTCTGCCAAATTCGGTAAGTACATACATACCGGGAGTTTTTTTATTTGCCTTTAGAGTGCGTACAGGGTGGAACAAATTCAAGTGCCTTATATGAAAAACTTTCTTATTATGCACGCTACAGAGAATTGATGTAGATCTTTATGGGCCAACTTTTTCAGACAACTTTAATAGGCACCATAGGAATTTTCTATCGTCTATTGTTTTTGAGCTACAAACTAAAACTTGTTTTTTGCTTATTTTCAAAATACCTTATATCTCGCTTATTATGAGAGATACAGAAAAAAATGTTTAGATAATTTTTATACTGTTTTTTACGTAGAATAACGCGATGTAAGTAGATTCTTTCAAAACTTAATAATTTTCGAGATATAACACGAACATAACATTTTTTAAACGGGAACATATGTTGAAAATAGTCTTGTCTTTTTACTTATTTTATAACCTTGTAACGATATACAGTGTGTCCCATTTAGAAGTGCCACCATTGGGATCTCGAGAACTATAAGAGATACAATGTCGGTTAAATGGAACTTTTTGTGCGCCTTTGAAAGGCAATCTCAGATGTGCTTTTGTTTTTCTAAAAATTCTCATAGGGCACTAGATAATCACGAAAAACTGAATATTGTTGATTTTTTCTTTCTCAAATAACTTGTAAACTATTAGTAATTGAGAAAAACGTTTCAAATATAAAAGATAGATATTTTCATTAACTAACCAGTGGCGTACGAAATAAATTTTTATATCCGTAAATTTTCGAGATATAACACAAACTTATATTTTTTTAAATGGAACCCATATCTGATTTTAGTCTCAAAAAAATCGATATTTTTTTCTCTTTTCAATGATGTAAGGGTTATTATGTTTTATATTTGTTTTGCTCCTAAAATTTAATTTTTCTCTTTATTTTCCTGAATTTTCTAATTATTTCCCAGAAAAACATTATTATTTTTATTAATTATATTGTATTTGATCAAAATAATTTGTTTTATGCCTTTATTTCTTAATATTTTCATTCTAGACTCATAATTACAAATTACACTTTGATGAGCCAAGGGCGACCTGATACAAAATATTATAAAAATGAATTTGATACGACTTTTGATCAAAATTTTCTAACGAAATAAATTATAAATACAAGGAGTATTTCCAAATAGAAATCTACCAATATTTTCCAAATAATTGTAAATTTAATACAAAATAAGGAAAAAATAATAATTTTGAAGGCAAAACAAATATAAAACAGCAACCCTTACATCGTTGAAAAGAGAAAAAAATATTTATTTTTTTGAGTAAAAAATCAGATATGGGTTCCATTTAAAAAATATAAGTTTGTGTTATATCTCAAAAATTTACGGATATAAAAATTTATTCCGTACGCCACTGGTTAGTTAATAAAAATATCTATCTTTTATATTTGAAACTTTTTTCTCAATTATTAATAGTTTAGAAGTTATTGAAAAAGAAAAAATCAACAATATGCAGTTTTTCGTCATTATCTAGTGCCCTATGAGAATTATTGGAAAAATAAAAGCACATCTGAGATGGCCTCCCAAAGGCGCATAAAAAGTTCCAATTAACCGACATCGCATCTCTTATAGTTCTCGAGATCCCAATGGTGGCACATCTAAATGGGACACACTGTATAACAAGTCTACATTCTTTTGTTTTAAACACGAATAAAACTTGAAATATTATTTTTTTGGGGTGAAAAAATGAAATTTATTCAAAAACAAATGAAAAAAAAGCAATGAGTGCCCGTGAGGTGACGCCTTGTAAACGCCCGCACGGTACAAATATATCATCATCATTACGGAAATCTGTGTATAAAGCAGATTGGCACACCCAGCAATTGGTAATATGACGTTATGATATATTTATTTATTATATTTCATATATAAAAGAATCAAAAAATCCTGGAAATGCCCAACGTCCTTTACTATATTTTCTGATCCATTCTTATTCATTTCCCAACAAAATATTATTGCATATTTAATATATTTTTCCCTCTCTAGGACATAGGCGAAACAGCACTTCACTTATCAATCCGCAAAGAGCGGGGTTCTTCTCTTCACATAGTCGACTTCCTGGTGCAAAATATGCCTGCCCAGGGTTTGAACAGACAGACCCACGTATCGCAAGACCACTCAGGTGGTAACACAGCGCTGCACCTGGCCGCGCAATTGGAGCAGGTGGAGTGCATGAAACTTCTGCTCCGAAGCGGAGCGGACACCACGATACGAAACGCGCAGGACAAAACCCCGATGGACCTCGCTGTGGAGATGGGGCATCATAGTTGTGTTGAGCTGGTAAGGGAGATTACAATTTTATCAAAGAGTATAATGGCAGCTTACAGTGGCGCTAGTGTTCCAGACACAAAGCAATTTTTTTTACCCCCACCATATGTTTGACGTCATTCCTCACTGATAAATGATAGTTGTTTGTTTTCGTTACTGCTGGAAAGAAAATATGTGAAAAATGTCCTGTACAAAATCGTTTGCACATTCCATAGTCAACTTTTTGAGAAAAGTTTAATAGTCACCACAGGAATTTTCGATCTTCTTTTGTTTCTGAGCTACACGCAAAAACTTGTTTTTCGCTCATTTCGAAAATATCTTATAACTCATTTATTATGGTAATTAGAGAAAAATTGTTTTAACAAATTTTATACCGTTTTTTAGGTAAAATAAAATGGCGTAATTAGATTTTTTGGAAACTTCATAATTCTTGAGATATAACACAAACTTATGATTTTTTAAATTGCAACCTATGTTGAAAATAGTCTCAACTTTTTGCTTATTTTTTAAGCTTTTCAATGATATATAACAAGTCTACATTCTTTTGTCGCAATTTATTTTTTGGAAAAAATATTTCCAATTTCGAGACATATACTGGTGAAAGAGAAAAAGTAAATGACATTGACAGAACTCGTCGAAGCAGTAATATTTCTTGGTAACATTTTTTTGATTTCTTAATTTTTTTAGTATTTTTAGGCAGGTATTGAATTTTTTTTACAAAACTTTGAAGATTTTTAACACAATATCTATGTTTACAAAAAAAAAATACTATGAAATATTGTTGTTCTCGACAAGTTCTAGCACTGGTTAAATTAAATGTGCTTATTTCTGATATTGTTATATTAATGGATTTGTTGTTTTTAGTTGGAAAATGCAGTACAACGGTTGAAAATGTCCTTCGATAACATCAACATAGACTGGAATCTATCACATGATGACGGCTCGACAGATTTCTCCGATGATGATACTATTATAGATGATAGGGTAAGATTATTATTTATTTAACACTTTTAACTTTATTATTTCTCATGGACATTGCAAGTATCACATGAGAAGAACAAGCACTCATTACCTTATATTTATTTGTCTATTTATCTTTTGAAAATACATAAATGTATTCATTTGTTAGAAATGGAAATTTAATACCTATAGCATTCTTCACGGAAGAATGTCGTTGCGCAATAAAAAGTGTATGATTCTTGATGACATACGTAATGAAATCTCTTTTTGCTACACAGGTCATAGATCTGTTTATTTTTGCCGTAAAATGGACAGGAGATCAAGAAATTGTTTAAAACTAATATCATATATTAAATTCCTGTGTTCATTTCTAATCGCACCACTCGATATTTTTGCTGTTTAGCTCCATTAATATTTTGTGAAACTCAAGGTCATCTATATATCGTCATCATTACCGATGTCTACATCCAGAAATGGGTAATATGCCGTGATGATATATTTATTTATTTATTTAAGGTCATCTTTGCGCATGCAATGAAAGTTAGGCAAGACTAAATACAATATTCTCTAACGAATGAGACATACTTATTTGCTCACCCATTTATAAACAGTGTGCATCTGTCAGCGTGAGCTTGGAAGTTTTACGAGATATTAACGACCTATACAGGGTGTCTCAGGAGGAGCTTACGCTATCTATATTTTAAATACTATTTAATATAATTTAACGAAATTTGGTATCTAGGGGTTATCCAACATGCCCGTTTTAACTAAAATATTTTCAAAGCAGTAGCACTTCCGGTTTTACCGGAAATTGACCTCAACTTTCTTATTTTAAATGGAATACGCTATTTTTTATTTTACCATTGAATGCAGCGGAAAATTTGACATATGAAGCAATTAAAACATTTTACTCATGATCAACTATTTCCGGCGTTATTCAACTTTTTTTGATTTTTTGTCTGAAATCCGGCACATTTTCAAAACTCTGTATATCGGGAACGAGATCGAATTTTTATAATCTGAAAAAAGCCTTTTATAAAGGAGACTTTAAGCTACATTATCCATGGAAGAATCCTCGATTATTTAGAAAAATGTGACGGGTACGTTACACCAAAATTACAGTTGACAAACTTCAAAAAAGAAATTTTTTTTAAATATGGTACCAGCATGATGGCGCTCCACCCTACAATAGCCATAGAATAAATCATTTTTTGGAAACAATTTTTGAAGATAGGTGGCTGGCAAATAATGGACCACATAGGTGGCCTCCTCGTTCACCCGATTTAACTCCACTTGATTTTTTTGTTTGGGGTTACATTAAAAACGTCGTCTATTAAAAACCTTTAACTACTAAAGAAGATTGCCAACATAGGGTTGAAAGTTGAGGTCAATTTCCGGTAAAACCGGAAGTGCTAATGCTTTGAAAATATCTTAGTTGAAACAGGCATGTTGGATATCCCCTAGATACCAAATTTCGTTAAATTATATTAAATAGTATTTAAAATATAGATAGCGTAAGCTCGTCCTGAGACACCCTGTATATTTATCTTTCATTAGCTAGTCTCGCAAGACGGCAGAATCATTTCAATTGATCCACTCCTATTACCGAAAAATATTTTGTAGAACGGCTCTCTGACACCGGAGAAGAAGAACAGATCGCGGCCCCCTAGTTACACGGGTGGCGATTCCCCGGTCACGCTTCGCTCAAGGTCGTCCACATGTGATAGTTTGCAGTCAGGCTCGAGTCCAAACAGCAACAATCGCCAAATGCCTCCTCCTCCTCCGCCACAGTCTAGAAAGCCTGCCATCAGTAAGTGAAGCAGATTTCTTGGACGTTAAATGTTCTAAGTATTTTTGTTCCTGTGTTTTTAGTTAATGTAGGGAGCCTAAAGAAACGAGTGGCTCCTCTCCCACCTGGTCCAGCCATGTACGGAACGTTACCGAGCAACCATAATCGCACGACGTCCGACCCCATGGCTTCCGGGTACCATACGCTCAGTTACCACGTGCACAAACGCTCACCCAGCGGTGATTCTAGTTCAAATAGATCTGTGATACAAATGGGTAAGATACACATTACATTTTCATTATTATCTGTTGGGATTTCAATAATTATTTACGTTCCGGTTGGGCAGTGAACTCTATACTACTATGGTACGGAAACGATCGTTACTAGCGTGGTACTTCAAATTTCTAGGCAACCCGCAGTACGAGTAGATTTTTTCAAAAAAATTAAAACAAACGCAAAGTACAAGCAAACTGTTCAAATAACGATGTTTTCATAACCACTGTTCAGTGAATAATTAGTAAAAGTACCCGTTCAGAAATATATTAAAACCTCTGGAAAATCGTGAGCTGTGCTCTGCGCATGCGTCCATTCCATCTACTTAGAATAGAGTTCACTGCGGTTGGGTATGGGTTATGAAACGCATGTCAGTACTTTATACTTAGTACAGCCCATCCATTCTTACGTGACAGTTCCCACTGGTGCCGTGCGCAGAGAGAAAGTATTCGTGGAGGAAAAAGAAAGATAGTACACGCGAGAAATATATTCCGATACATAAGTTTTTGTTAAAAATAAATTTTGTTTCTTTACACATATATGTTATGTACGTACAAACTTATTATCACGCTATTTACTACATACTGGTGTAGTATGAGACTGAATTTTAACAAATATGATTTATGTGTGAGATGAGGTAGCTTAAATAATAAACGAAAAATATTTTATAAACAGCAAAAACAAAAATTATACAATACAAAATCCCTTAATATTAAAAAAAAACAGAATAAAAATTGAAAGAAGCTTTCATTTAGAACTCATATTAAATAAATAAACTTGTTGTCTTGACTATATATTTATTTATTGTATTGTTATTATTTTATCTGACAAAGACATCACTTTGCTAACGAAACGTCGTTTTATAAATAAAAATATACAAAGCTATACCCAAATATTGCATTATTTATACAACTTATATTAGAAAATAAATAATAATCTAAACAAAATAATTCAACTTAACGTAAAATAGAAATTAATTTTTCAACTGTTTTAGAGTAAAATGTTAACTTAGGAATGCTTCAGATAAATGTAGATAATTATATTCTGCGTTAAATTCAATAATCACATTATATTTTGCAAGTTTTGTAACCGAGCAAATTAAATTTAAAATTTTATAAAAGTAACTTTAAAGGAGAAACAATTATTGAGTTATAGGAATGATTAAAAATAAAGTAACCCTGTAGGAAACACAACAGTGAAACGTCCGGTGAACCCACCACCTCCCGCGCCCGGATCTGCGGGCTCAGGTCGGCTGTCCAACGGCCGCTCCACCGAAAGTATTTCGTCCATCAGCTGCGATCTTGAGGGATCTAGTGCAGTCAGTCCTATACCGCCTCCTAGAAAGGTATGTCCACATTTAAAAGACATAGAATGCGTGGGTGTATTGTACACAGTCAAATAGAGCCAGTATTACTTACATAAAAACAATATTGTCTAAAATATTTCAACAGATGCATAATGGGGTACTTTACTATAATTAAAAACTAATATCTAGTTAATATTGTAGATTACACTAAAAATAAAATGACAATAATGCAAATATACTTAAATTTACTTAATTTAACATGTTATGTATTTTGTCTAATATAAGTTCAGCTCATAACTTGTGCCGTAGATCTCAATCTTGATGTTTCTAATAAGTTTTGTTTATGAATGTACCATAAAAGATGGCAGCCATAGATGAACTTGTCAGCTGATTTTATATTTATTTGATCATATTAAATTTATGTTGTTTTTACAATTTAGCGTTTCTAAATGTCCCCACGGATATCTACGTCACATCCGCTTAAATAAAATGAAGTTAATCTTAAAATTCACATTTATAATACATGTACGAAGATTATTCAAATATAAACGACACATTATTTTTTTGTAATTTATTGGTACCGGAAAATAATCAACAAAATATGTCTCTTTTTTCCACATAATCTCCTGCTTGTCTTCGGGTTCGTTTTTCTTATTACTGTAAAATGTATTTTTATTACAAATGAGCTTATTGAGTTTATTCGCCAATAATTTATATTTGGAAGCCAAAGTATTTTAAATGGATAAATTTAGGTGGATAAATAATATGGATCCTTATACATTGACATTTTTTTTTGACGAGGATTATAAATGTCTTTAAAAAATCAATATTTGATTATCTAATTTTTAAACCTTCGTGAGAATCACAGCAACATAGACACAAATATATATTTTTTTTTTGTTTTTATCTTCTTAAAAAAACTTCATTCAAATTTTGTAATTGTCATTTAAAAAATATTTTTTCATGTTTTGTTTACATATCATTAAAGAAAAGTAAATATATATTTAAACATTCATACAATATGTTCCTGTTCGATTATATTTAAATTATTTTATATGCAATAAAAGTACGCACAAAAAACTAAATTGGGTTAGCTTTAATTTAATAACCTCGAACTCATTAAATAGTAAGAATGTCCTGACATATTTTTTACATAAAAAAAACACTCCTCATACACTCATCTTTACACACTCTAATAACTTTTTCCAAAATAAAACAATAAATGCCGTAAAAACACAATAAAAGCTTATGGAACGATATTTCTTCATAAGACGTAATATCCAGAATCAGCTGTTGGCCGCCATGTTGAAACGTCACGTGCCAGTGCCTCATTCCCATAATCCCCTCTTACAGTTCCCAGCAGTACCTGAGCCGACCCTTCATCTTTTAAAACCGTCAACCCAAAATTCCCGTTAATATTTGAATGACCCTCGTACATACACAATTAGTAGAATACTCCATTATAATTAATAATAATAAAATTAATTTTTACTACGTATTTAGAATAAATTGTAAAACATGAAAATACCTCCCCTCGAAATTAAATATATGTCATCAACCTAATTATAAATTTTCAAAAAATACATGTAAGTCTTATTGGCTCAATATTAACAAGCCAAATTTTGAGTTAACACATTGTTGACATATGGAAACCCAAGGTTAATAGTAGTACAGTAAAACATATCTGTTTGTGTTTTGAATAGTATTAATATTTAATCAATTGTTCTTATTTGCCATTCCTGTTTTATATTTTTAAGAACAAACAACTTATTATTTAGTAGATATATAACTCATTTCAAAAACAATCAAATAATTAATAAACATTATTTCCTTATATATAAAAATGTCTATAATCATTACAAATATATAAAAATTAAAATTTAACTATTTCTTGTTTTTGAAGTGATTTGTAATATGTCGTGATCGTGTGCATTGCATTGGCTGTGTATGGTAAGCACAACAAAAATTGGGACATGAAATTTATGACCTTTATTTTCTATTTTAAACAGGAAATATAAATTTATCTTGTAGAAAAAAAAAAATTGTATGTACAGTATGTTAAAAAAAAAACCTAACAGAGTAGGCTATGAACAGAGAAACGTACACCGGCTTGCAAAAAAATCGCGTACACCTTAAAAATCAAATAACAGAGTTTTTACATTATAAATAAATAGTTAAAAACAACATATCACAGAGTGAAAATCGTCAAAAATTAAAAAACTTGTTTTTGATGAATACAAGTTTTTTAATTTTTGACGATTTTCACTCTGTGATCTGTGGTTTTTAACTATTTATTTAATTATTTATAATTTTAAATGCCCGTTTTTTATGTTTTGTTATCCACATGTGGTTTCTTTTCACAACTGGACCATTCTAGCCCTGATGAAGACTATTGTATAGTCGAAACGTTGCCATGAATAAATGTCATTAGTTGACTGCAAGTCCGAAGAATTTTACTACCTATAACCATCTCCATCTCAAAACACAGTGTCGATAATTGATTTTTAACTTTAATGGGGTATTCTCTCATGATTGCAAATATTAAAAATATTAAAGTTGGTAGGTAAACAAGAGGAATAAAACAAAAAAACAGATTATAAATTGATTGTTGCAAAAGATATAAAGCATTGAAACTTTGATGACGGGCTAGTACTATCAATGGAAGATCAGTTGAAATCCCTACTTAATGTTTAAATGTGGTAACACACCGCACAAGCGCCACTAATAGTTGAGAATGTCAAAATGTTTTCCTAGTACAATGAAAAATATGTAATCAATTACGTAGATTAATTATCTTATAATTTTCTTCAGTTTTTTGGTAATAGTATGTAAGATTGTAATGACATATATTTTATTTCCTGCCTTTTTCAATACTTGGTCAACACCTTCTCAAAAAGCTAAGAACCACTGATTGTACACCACTGGTACTGACAACTAGTACGTCACTATCACGTGACACAACAAAATCAAACTTTAAAAATTAATATCTCGCTTATTAAATGGAAATTTTAACTCGGGTATTCACAGGTACTCTTAGATGTACCTTTTCTTTAAGAAAAAAATTTAAAAAATAATGAGATAATACCCTATTTCTTTAGATAACATTTTTAACTATATCTCGGGTCAAACTGACATTTAATTAAATACTTTTTAATTAAGACACTTTGCTTTCTCCATGGCCTACTCCGAGTTAGTTTTTTAACACACTATAATATCGACCATATAAAATGATCACTATTTTGTATTGCTAAATGTATTGAAGTATTTTCTCATGGATTATATTTATATATGTTGAATATTATAAGAAATACGGAATCAGATAAATTGGACATAGATTGGTGGCCAGATATAGGCAAAAATATAAATATTCCCATTTTGTTTTTTTTACTTATAATTTCTTCCTTTGAAAGTATTATATATTTTAATTTACATTTTCGACTTTTTTATGAAGAATTTACAGCAGTTCTCAAAATATTCTATCTCTTTTATTGTTGTATTTTCATTTGCTTTATTTCTTGATTGTTACGAAACTGATCTGTATGAAAATACAATCCGACTCAGTAAAAGAAACGTAAGTATATTTTTGTAGAGAATATAGGAGTCAGAAATCACATGTCCCAAATTTTGTTAGGCCTAGTGTACACGACCGCATTTGGTTGTGCATTATTGGAACTGAGGCTGGTTGGTTTGCAGAAAAGGGAAAAGTCACAATTGGAGAGTTGTACGGAAGAGAATGATGTTGTAACTAAGATGGTAAACACCTAGACGTGGCAATGTGGCATGCTTGTGTTTCCATTTCGTAGCATTCAGACATTAACCTATACGTGTGCATGTTTGTGTATATGTGATTAACATTCATAACTTTTACAATTCTAAGTGTCTTACCTTACACATATTACAAAACTGGGTTATACATTTATAAAATTGCGAATTATTTCTTAATCGTGTTCAATTGTTTAATTTGCTCTTAAATATGCTCTAATTTATTAAATCGCTTAAATTGTACTAGATACTTAATTAGTTTTACTTTTAAAATATCAGCTATTTTAATTATTATTTGCAATGAATTCATGTTATTTTTGTAGAGTTTTATAGATAAAAGTAAAATTGCTCATAAGCTAAATAAAATAACGAATTCAAGCTTTCAAATGAAGAGCAAATTAAAAAAGAGCATATTGTCATCAACAATAGACTCTCGTATATACGCTGTCAACAATAGGGTATGTGTCCTTGATCAAATTTATAAGAAAAATATATTAAACGAAAATTAGTAATATAGAATTAAATATTTGTTTTAAATTTGTTAAATATTAATAGAGTTCGAGAAAACAGAATTAAAAATTCAGAACGTCACCGTGACGTCATCTGTGCAAAGTAATAAAGCAACGAGAGTATTTTTCTCGAATTTTAAAAAATACAGGGTGTTTCAAAGAAAGTGTAAAATTTTTTAAGGACATATAGTACTGACCAAATTGAGTAAAAAAGCTTAATAAACATGGGTCCGATCTTCAATAGTTTCCGAGATATGAGACAGTGAAAAATGATTTTTTACGAGGTTTACTTCTGCTATCTTGAAAACAATGAGTTACGACTTTAATTTGACTTTTTTTTAATCAAATAATTGTACTAAGTTAAATGTTGTGATGACCTTGGCCAATATTTAATTTTCATATAATTTCGTAAATAAAATAAATATATCATCGCGGCATATTACCCATTTCTGGGTGTGCCAGTATCTACAACACATGTAGACATCGATAATGATGACGATATATTTTACCGTGCGGGCGCTTACCGGGCGTCACATCTCGGGGGCTCATAGCTGGTGTGGAGAGTGCACCACAGGGGTCACTTTTTTGGAAATATTTGGCGTCTGTCGGGATCGAACCCGATATAATTTCCTAACTATTAGAAATTGAGAAAAATGTTTCATATAAAATTTTATTGGTTTTTTATAGTCTATTTACTGACATAGACAAAATTTTGTTCGATCACTATCATTGTCAGTTTTTCTTCGATTTTTCATTTATCTCGAAAACAGTTGAAGATCAGACCTATGTTGATTAAGCTTTTTTTTATTCATTTTTATCAGTACTATATGCCCTTAATTTTTTTACACTTATAATCTCAGTTTTTTTTTACATATTTAATTACATATAATATGAACTATGGCCTATTCTAACAGGTATTAATAAAAAACGAGGGTTTTTTTAACGAACATTTAATGTAAATTTGATAAAACATAACTGTACCGATTAT
Organism: Ophonus ardosiacus; assembly: GCA_943142095.1. Classification (NCBI taxonomy): domain Eukaryota; kingdom Metazoa; phylum Arthropoda; class Insecta; order Coleoptera; family Carabidae; genus Ophonus; species Ophonus ardosiacus. Next base: position 39,870,106 of record OW964833.1, on the reverse strand, counting down.
GTGTGATGCACATTCGCATATGAATATAGTTAAATTCACTTAAGAAGAAGATTTCAATCATCCATTGTATATATCCATTGAAATATATCTTTATTTAGCTGTCATGAAACAATATTTAAAACACCACCAATGGGGGTTTCCACTATTTTTCAATTTTTTATGTTATTCTTCATGAAAACTCGTAGCGTTTTGAAAGTGTGTCATATATTTTAGCATTTATAAAAAAATGATAAAACATATAGAAAAGAAATTTGCGATAATAAGATGTATATGGGAAGAAATAGTTATGTATATAATTTATATAAAAATTCGATGAGTGGAATCCCCTATTGTTTTATAACATATTTTAGTGTTATTCGTCAGTATTTTATGGTGGAAACTCCCATTTTCTGAAAAAAAAATCTTGAAATGTAAAACCCAGTTTTTCATCCACCAATCAGAACCTCTTTTCCATTTTCTTTCTGTGTTTAGGACACGCCTCCACACACACCAAGCCCCGCCCCGAGTCCAAGGTCACTGCGGCACAACAACGGCTTGGGTTCGAATCCAGGTCCTAAGCGTTGTAGGGCGTTGTACGATTGCTCAGCGGACAACGAGGACGAATTATCCTTTCGAGAAGGGGAGGTTATAATCGTCCTAAACGAGCACACGGAGGACGACAACTGGATGGAAGGCATGGTGGAAAATGAACCGGGAAGAAAAGGGATGTTTCCGGTTAGCTTTGTCTATATGCTAGGGGAGTAAAGCGTAAAAAAACTTAGAAGAAGTAGAAAATAGAATGATTTTTAAAAGGTAGGATTTTATTTTTTCCAAATTTTATTTGAAATTTATGCCACGAAATCTGGAGGAGTATTAGTAATCTGTGAAGGTAACTTCGGACAAAACAACATTGAACAAAATTAACGTATACAGTATGCAAGAATGAACCAGCAAATCTTATTTATTATTAGCTTTGTTCGATGACATGTACTAGGCCGTTTTATGAGAAACGGGCAGCTTCTGGCAGGCTGTTCGATGACAAAAATTTTAAGAACTAGTGCTCACGTTTCTGACCTGACTCGCGAGGTGGTGTAGAAAGTGCAGAGTAGGAGTGAGAGTAACTAAATGTTGTTCGGTAGACATTTTAATTCTATCCTATCTACACATCTGTTTATTAACCTAAAATTTTACACATTGAGAAAATAAAATAATGGATTCAGATATAGTATATTCTCTTTGTTTTGTTATATAAAGAATTAATTAATATATCTGTCTCTGAATCTGATGAAGAATCAAGTGATGACTGATCTTCGTCAGAATCGTTTATTAGTTCAAACATTATGCTCTTTAAAACAGACATTTCTGCAGTCACTTCTTTGCAGCTTTATGATATGACTGTGTTTATAAACAACCTAACCTTTTACACCTTTGGCTACGCTTGGCTTGATTACTCACAACTGAGCAAACTTGCCCAAATATACACTAGTGTGTTTTATGAAACCACAAGAATTAGACTGAACTAGTGTACACTACACTGCACTGCACTATTCTGCTCTGCACTTCAAGCACTTCTCATCGAACAGAGCTATTAAGGGAGCGATTTATTTTCAATACACAAATTTAATATAGACAATATGGACAACAAGATAAAGTATCCAGAAGTGTTCTTTTACTTCCTGTTCCGGAGTATTATGATACCAATTTTGAAATTACAAATGGTACATGCTATATTTTTTAATATTTTTAAAAAGAGCATAGAATTTTCTGTCCATTGTTGTTAAATATGTAATGCGTTATACAGTGTATTAAAAAAAACCTGGGTCAACTTGGAATAAGCTATGAATAGAGAAAAGCCAAGTTGTCAAAATTGATCATGAAATGTAATGGATGCATTGCACAGTAATTACCCTATGACGTCATATTAAGTCTGTCATCTAGCGGTATTTTTGTAAAGCTTCGTAGAGATGATACTCTGTTGATATTGATATATAATTAAAACAGATTATATTAATTAAAAATTATTCTAATAATGCCGAAACAAATAAATTATTGCAATTTTGAATTTATATATGATATATCCAATAAAGAAAAATGAATTTTGTGTAAAAATTAGGTTTTAAACAATAGTAAAATTTAATAATAAACGCAACTGACAACAATGGATTATCTGTCATGTAATGACTGTGCTTGTGCTTAGTTTGTGAAGCGTTGTTGAAATGTTAAAAGTTCAAAAAATATCTCAAAACTATGGAACAAATAGAAGTAAAATGTGTTAAACACAAATTATTTCGAAAATATTGTTCCGTAGCTTCTTGTAATGCGTCATCCCAATTATTATCGTATCGTAGATTTCCGAAGAACCCAGAAATGAGAAAAAAGTTGTTAATTTCATTAAAAATTAATACAGAAGTAAAGTAATTCGCAATTGTCTGTTGTAAACATTTTAAGGAATCTGATTTCATACCAAGTTTTTTGAATTTAAAACTGACAACTATTTTATTTTATCACCTCTATGCGCAGAAAAACAACTGCGCATTGAAAACATCTCATTTTTTACTATCTCTCTCACTTTGTGCAATGCATCCATTTTCCTGAAATTCATTGTAACAGGCAGCAAAAGAATATTGCCGTTTTCTAATTTATTTCCATTTCTAAAATAAGGTTTAAGAAGAAAAGCTTTGATTTCTAGATGACATTTTTGACAATATCTCTTGTCAAATTGACATTCAATTAAATACTTTAAAATTAAGACATACCTTTCTCTGTTCATAGTCTATTCCGAGTTAGATTAGGTTACTTCGAGTTAGGTTTTTTAACATACTGTATTATGAAATAATAAACTGGCGTACTTTTGAAATATAAATATATCGAAAGAAAAAAAATCATGTGTAAGATTTTATTATTATTTTTTGTTCATAAATGACAGAATTATTTGAGTTAAATTCATGTATATAGTGTTACCTGGACAATTTCGCACTCTCTTGCTTTATTTTATAGAATATTTCAAATATTCTCCATTTTATTTGTTCATAATAAAACGGACTACTTGTTTACCATCATTGTAAAGCAAATTTTGTGTATTTTTCAAAACTATAAAAAATTAATGTTCCAATTGTTATTTCAAAAAGTTTATTCATACTTTGGAACTAGAAATAATGAACGCTTCTTGATGCGACATTTTATTGCCCATATTGTCTATAGCAAATTTGTTTATGAAAATCACTATCTTCCTTAATAATAAAGATATTTCCTGATTTATTCTCGTGTGAACTTCCTGTATATTACTTGTTTTAGTCTAGTACAAATAATTATATACAAAAAAATAACATCGTTTCGTATGTTACTCGAAATATAGATCGTTTAGAAAAAGAAAATTGATGTTTAAATAATTAGTTTTTTTAGTGATTTCTATTCATATTCTTACGCATTGATATGAATTTGACGGAAATATAAAATATATGTATTCTTGAATTAAAATTGTAATTACATACCGACTCAAATATACGTGGCATACTACAGTTTCTCAATATTTCAAAATAAATTGGATCGTAAATTTTTATTTCAAAATACATATTGCTAAGAGAGGGGCGCAGGATAGATTAGTATGGAGACATATCCGTTGAGACCCGTTCAAGGATAGAATTTACAAAATGATAATGATATTACAATGTATAAATACATAAAAAAAAAAATGCATGCAAATAGATAACATATAGAGACCTATATGTTATCTTAAAAGTTTTGTCCGAAATTATTTTGATAAAATACTAATAATAATCAAATTTCGTGATATAAATTGTATCAATTGTTTTTTATTTTTTTCGAAAACGATTTATAAAAATTGTTCAATTAATTTTATTTATTTATAACCAATATATAATAAAATTTTCGTGTAGAAATATTATTTTGTTGACTTAAAAATTAAAAACATATATTTTTGATTACAGCAATCGTTAATATATATTTTAATATGTTTTATTTAACATAAATTTTATTTGAAGAACGAAATTATGTAAGGTAAATTATTATCTTTCTACTTCTTCGAAGTGTATTTCTGTCCTCTCCGTTTTGTCCGTAGCGTTTTGCCTTCTGTAGCGAAGGCAAAACCTTGAAACAGTCTGCCATATTGTATTAAATGTGTCAGTTGAATTTTGCGTACCAGTAATGTGATGATGCCTCAATGTTTTGTGTTCCTCGGTATTTTATTGACTGATTATGTACCTATTCGCTGATTGCTTAGTAATACCAAATTACGGCATGTTTGTGTAAATACAAGTCATATTTTTCTAGGGTTACGCTCTTTCATATAATATTATATAATATTTTGTGCGTAATATATATAATATTATATTCATACAAAGTGTCGCAAAAGCCACTGTAGATTTATATATTTACTGCAAGATGCATATCACAAAAAATATTTCATTTTGAAAATTCATTCACATTCTTCTAAAGTTTTAAATTTAAAGTGACGTCTGGTACACGCCTTATTTGATAAAATATATCAACAAATGTGAAAAAATAGATAATAGATTTATTTGTTGCTCATATATTGACATTCTAAAATTGTTTTTATTATAAAAAAATCAAATAATATTAGACAATATCTTAAAATTTTGTATTGGTATAAGTACAGGGTGTTAAAGAATGCTTTGGCCAAAAAATAAGGATAGCTTTATAATGAAAAATGCTTTAAAAAAGTCTTAAGCCATTTTTCTCTCCGGTTAAAAGTTTCTTCAAATAAACATGTTTTATACATTATATATACATACATACACCAGATTTTGAGAACTACTGCAATAATGTATGTCCACTAAAAATTTAAACTACATAGTAACGTAATCAATTACGATGAATTATTTCAGCAGTTCTCCAAATTTGTGGTACATGTTATACAGTGTGCTCAAAAACTCGGAGTAGGCTATGAACAATTAAACGTATGTCTTAATTTAAAAGTATACATATAATTAAGTGTCAATTTGAGACGAAATATTGCCAAAAATATTATCTAGCGAAAGCAAACCTTTTCTTCTTCAATCTTATTTTAAAAATGAAAATAAATTAGAAAACGGCAAATGGCAATATATTGTTTCCTTCTTTATCATCTATTCTGCTTAAAATTACTTTTCAAGATCAATTATGACAACTTGACTTTTGAATTGGATAATGATTAGACATACGTTTCTCTGCTCATAGCCTACTACGAGTTAGGTTTTTTATTGAACACACTGTATTAAATAAAAATTTGTTTCCTTAGACCGCACAGCTGAAGTGAAACTTCTTTCTGAATAATTTAATTCGTCTTTTGTTTTTGATTTTTATATTTTTATATAGGTTGCCGTTTTGCCCACCACTAGCGCAAACACGTTAGTTTACTCCCCAACTTGTACTATTGGAAGAGGCAACGGGAGAGAGGAAGTGCGCGCGCACTATAATGTCCAGTCGTGACGCCAGCGTTACCATTCGTGTGACAGATTCACTGTTTTACACCTAAGTTATTCTAATACGACGCAGCCGTGTTGCCGCGCACGCTTCGTCTTTCCTTTTCTATACTCTATCTCGTTCCCCTTTTTCGTTTGCTTCAGAATGTTTTAACGCGATTTTTTAATTTACACCCTCCGTAATTTTCTACTCTCTTTATCTCGCTCCCCATTTCCGTTTGCCTCAGAGTGTTTCATTTTCCATAACGTGATTTGTTTCAACTTCCGTAACGCGATTTTATAGCTTACACCCTCCGTAAAGAAGTTTCACATCAAACATATGAGAAAATCAAAAAAATAGTAATGAGGAACTTTTTGTTGCATTTTCTTTGTGAGGCTGTCCTTGAATTTTGGCTTAAGCATTCTCTAACACCCTGTAATTAAATACATATTATTTAAATTTTTACATTCTAGATTTTTAATAAAAGCATGATTATGTATTTATTTATTTATTTATTTTAAGTTCATGTATCAATAATTTTGAAACAAAATTCTTTTAATTTATTAAAAAAATGATCTATGAATTCGAGCCACAGAATACGAAATATACATTTAAAATACAAGTTATAAAAAAAATATTATAATTGTTATAACACCGGCGTAATATTGTTGATTTATGCTACAGTATGTTCCAAAAGTCATTGCACATAGGGAATTAAAACATATGCCCGAATATTGTATATCTTAACTACGTTTAAAGATTTTTGGAATATCCTGCAAATACTTTGAATAACTGATGTGTATCTTGCAGTAAGAAGTTTAAAACAAACATTGGAAGTGTTTAAGGAACACCCTGTAGATATAAAGTGTATGTAAATTTGCTGACAGGCAGATGATTACGCCAAAGAGTTTATTATATATAAATTAATGATGTATGTATGTGACGTATGCAGATATTATAGTAGATAGATAGATAAAATAGAGATGTATAATTATATTGTAATTTATTTGTTCTTTATAAGCGTGTGCACAAATTGTTGTGATTTATGTGGTCGAATTCGGAAGTTTCACGTTGATCGTTGATCTTTGATAGTAGTCAGGCACACAACCGTTGTTGATATGATGCAGAGATACGTTCACGTATTAAAAGGCACACATTTTTATGGCGCACAATATTTTCAAGACGTTAATTTTATACTTAAACAGGAAAAAGTCTAGTGGCGGAAGATGTTTTCAAATATTTTTGTTAAAACTGGTATTAAATTACTTTGAAATTTAAAAGATTGTTTGTGCACAATATATAAAAAATAATATTATATACTTCGAAAAAATAAAATTGCGAATATAGTATGTTTAAAATAAATAGCCTTGACTATAAATATTAGGCATCCTTAAATAATTATATTTATTCAAATTACATTAATATGTATTAGCAACAATCACCCTGTTAATCAATCTCAAAAGGCTAACTATGGTAAAATATACCTGTGGTAACCAGATTGTAAAATCAGTCTTTTTATAATGTGCCTAGGTTATTTCAAAATTACTAGGGGAATTGTAAAATTATGCATTTTGGACGTAATAAACTTCGATATTTCTCTAAATATATCTTAATATTACTTAACCAAACGCACAAAAATTGACCCAAGTTTTGTAAACGTGAGTTTTGTGCGTAAGTTTAGGTTATGTTAAAAAATATAACTTAGTGCCACAGCTAGAGAACCACTAAAACAAATAATTTTTTTCATATGCAATAAAATCAGCCCCTACGTATTGAATATTTTTTCTTAATGATGTTTTTTTTTTGCTAAATCCATTAGTTACAGAAATAATCGAGCTGATCACTTTTCTTGAAACACCTGTATACGACCAGTTCTCTATTCGTATTTTGAAATAATTATATTATTTGAAGGGTACCTATATATTTGCTGAAGACTGTATACAAAATATCAATTTGTTTTTTTAGACATTGTAAAATCAAATTTATAAAATTTAAAAAATGCATATTATAATATTGGAGTCAGTTTTTATATTTAAATTGTTAAATATATAAAAAGAAAGAAAAATTGTTACATTTTCAATAATACGAAAAAATAATTTTCACTTGTTTACTACTTAATTTTATTGTGATTGATCAAATTGACATTTTATTTAATTTAAATATGCATTAATAGCTTTTATTCAATTATACGAAGGATACTTCCAAAGTTGTGGGAATTGTAATCTATTTTTAATTTTATTCTGAATTATGACAAAAATAATATTTTATTTTGAACTCGATTTTGAATATTCTGTAATAAACACATTAACAATTTCTTCTATAGCTATGCAAAGAAATATACTTCAATTAATCTAATAAGATTTCACCTGAAATATTCTATAAACTACATACTCTTAAATATAATGCATTTATCAATTTTTAAAAACAGATATTTTGCCTGATTTTTATTGCTCTACTTCATATTTGAAATTTTCTTGGGCAAATTCAACTATAAAAGATTTAAAAAGAAGTAACAATTTTATTATGAATTATGAACAAAATGCACAAAATATCACACAAATTATTTATTGAAAGAAAGAATACATAAAATACAAGAGCCATTACACTTTTTCCTATACCTATTTTTACATATTTAATATTTATTGAATACAAGTACGTGAACGCATCTATTAGTATAGCACAACATGTTAACCATGCATCAATTTGATTTGCAATAAACTATTGTATTAAGTTGGATAGATAACACTATTGAGTATCTTGTTTAACAGAACAGTATTGCTGTATATTGTCCACTAGAGTACACAAACATGCTGACTGATTTTTTAAGCTTTGAGTGTACGTAATTGTAACTAACTTATTTGTACTCAATAATGTAGTCATTTAATGAATTGTAATTAATAGAAGAGGAATTATAAAGTTCGTCCTATTCTGCAATTAATATACAGTCATAGAATCTTCGAAAAGCCTGGCTAGGTCTTCCTCAGATTGGGGTAGGGGGGCTAGACTCGTTATTCGTTTCTGGAACAGAGAAAACATTTTTGTTTTATTTAAAGAAAACCTACAGCTACAGTAAAATTCAGCTCAGAAGTATTTCAACTTGTTTCTATGCACATAATTTGTTTCACTTTTAGAAACATGCATACGATACACTCGTATACTAAAACTTTGTACACACAAAGTTTAAAAGTTTGTTTCGGAGATCATTTCGGGTAAAAAATGTCATATAAACATAGGTCCTTTTCCTTTTAATTCCCAAAATATATAAAAAAGAAAGATAAATGAATAATATTTTCGAGTTATGATGTCAAAGTTGTAAATTTTATATGGACGCCATACTAGAAAGTTCCACAATTGATAAGAGAATTTTTTTGGTTGTCCAACGATTCATTTGTTTCAAACATTAAAAATTCAACAATTATTAAATTTATAGGACTAAAAACAATGAATGTCACAATGAAACAAATGAAATCACAACCATAAATTATAATTTGTTTTTTTTTTATTGCAAATTCCATACTTTTGTTTTCAAAATGTCATTCAATCTAATTATACAGGATGTTCTGAAAATGGGTGAAAAGCTTCAGGTAGAACTATTCTTTGATTAATTCTGAGTCGATAATCCTAATGCAAAAAAATTGTACGGCCCTTCGTAAAGCCGCACGAAGCTATCAAACTTGTAAATGTGCAACTAGAACTAAGCGATTTTTTAAAAATCTTTTACGTAATATCATTGCTCTTTACATTCTAGAAGAATTGTGTAAAATTTGATCTACGTAGCTAAACGTTTGATATCAAATCTTTAAAATTTTAACTTTTCTAAAATATATTTTTTTTAACTTGAATGTACGACAACCATGTATAAAACAGTTTTTTGTTTGAAACAGAAATTATAAATAATTTGTCAAATTTTGACGTTTATCAGTTGATGTTTGATTTTATAATTTATTTCTTTTTGTATGATGAATGAAACATTGGATAATTAGAATGTATACCTTTAACGAATACGCTAATATGTATTATTATTTTTATTACTACATAAAATATCGTTTACATTGAATTTTTTGTAATTAATAAAGCAAAGCTGGTGCTGGTATCTTAAGTAAATAAATTCAATTCCCAATTTGAATTTCCACTGAGTGTACCTGTCAAAATAATGTTGACATAAAATTCATACTGATTTGCATAGCTACCTAATAACTACTATAACAGTTTGATTCGGTGTTGCCAAATTTGCATTTCTTTTAAGTAGCTCGTGTGGCTTTAGGAAGGGCCGTACAATTTTTTTGCATTAGGATTATCGACTCAGAATTAATCAAAGAATCGTTCTACCTGAAGGTTTTCACCCATTTTCAGAACATCCTGTATATTTTTCTTTGAATGTCGTAGAAGGCGATGACATTGAGAATGAAATTTAAATATAGCGGGTGTTACACAAAAAACGGGCTATAGGAGTTTATTATAGGAAGACAGTTTTTCCTTGCGCAAAAGTAGCCTACTAATTTTAGACAATAATGCTTTAAATAAAGTTGTAGAGAATTCAATTTTGTATCCAGCTACAAAACGTGCAAAATAAGAGATTTTTGTATTGAATGCAGAATTTAATTCTCTATTTTATTTGAAGCATTATTGTCTACAACGAATAAATCACTTTTGAGCAAAGAAAAACTGTTTTTTCTGCAATGCCTATGCCCCCCTTTCGTGTTACACCTCAAATAATTTCTATATTATTAAAGATACAATAATACTATTAGACATTCTTATAAGGAAACAAGAGGGACATCCGATTAGAGACAATATTTTTTTTAAACCAGTAGTTCCCAAGTTCAACACAAAGATATATTTTCATAAATAGGATGGTATATATATTTTTAAGCCCATTCCATAGGATATTTTTGCTGAATCCAACCACGTAATAATTCTATATCCTTATATAACAAAAATATTAAGAAAAATTAAATTGAAATTTAAATAAATATTATTTATTATAGTTATTTTCCAGTAGGCTATGGACGGTGTGTTAAAAATAATCTTAACTCAAAGTAGGCTATGAGCAAAATAACGTATGTCAATTTAGAAATATCTAATTAAATGTCAATTTGACACAAGATATTGTCAAAAATGTTATCTAAAGAAATAAAAGCTTTTCTTCTCGAATCCTTATTTTAGAAATAGAAATAAATTAGAAAACGGTGAATGGCAATATTCTTTATTCTTTTCTCCTTGTCAATATTTTTGTTATTTACAGTTATAAAATGTTTATATGGTTGAATTCAGAAAAAAATAACTGTATCGATTGGGCATAAAAATATATAATATCCTATTTGAAAAAATATAATTTTGTGTTGTACCTTGAGAATTAAAAATAGTTTGCTCTCTAATTGGGTGTCTCCCTTCGTCTTCTATGAGACAGTTTTATAGTATATTATTGTATTTTTAATAACAGAAAATTATTTGAGGTAGCTGTTACATCCTGTATACCGCCATAAAAGAAAATCCGTTAAACAAATTAAATACAGAAATAAATAAAAAAGAAACAAGAGAAATAAAATCATAGTTCCTGTTTCTTTTATATTTATTATTTACGTATTATTTATTTTAGTTTCAGTAAATTTTTAGTGTAGCACTGAAACTTTTTTTTTTTTAACTTGTTAAAAGTAGTTTTAGTAAATTTATATTGTTTGCACTGAAACTATTTTATGTTGTAATACTGATTTTGCATGCAGTTATTTTATTTGAAACTTTTTATAGGTGACTATAATACCTTTTTTATTACTGCATAATTAAACTTCTATTGTTACTTTTTCCTTTTAATTGAATTGTTGTGTTCGTGATTGAATATTTTAATTAGAGAAAATGAAATAAAACACTATCTGAGGCCAATGGATTTCACACTATTAAACAAATTACAAGAAAATTAATGACAGAATCGAAAAGAACTATAATCACCATGAATCAAAATATAAACACTGTCATTTGGTATTTAGTTTCATGGGTATTACCTAGAGTTGCACCAAATACAGGTATTCATTTTAAATGGGCCACCATTGCTATCTCGAGAACTATAAGAGCTACAGAGAACGTTAAATGGACAAACAATTTCTATTTCACAAGACAAATTTAAAGAAAAGATTATTTATTTTCTTTAAAGTTTTATATTAATTTGATTAAAATATGGTTATAATAAGAGTGCTACGAATGGAAAAATTAATACGTAATAATTTTTTTTTACATAGAATTAAAATACCATGACAGAAATACATCAATATTTTGTTTGGGTTGACATTTATGATCAATTAAAAAAACAAAATATTCACTTCTTTCTATCAGAGCACTCTAATTCTATGTAAAAAAAATAACGTATTCATATTTTCCAGTCGTGGCACTCTTATTATAGCCATATTTTAATTAAAATATAAAACTTTATATGTATTTTTCTCAAAAAATTCGTTATACAGGGTGTCTCAATAAGCTTGCTCACTATTGGTAACTTTTTATTTGAAGAGATACGAGGTCGGTTAAATGAGCAAAATTGTGCCATTTTATATTAGAAAATTGGTCATGTAGACAAAATAAAAATTGTGTCAGCGGTTCCCAAAATTTGGAACAAAATATATATTTTTTAAATGGAACCATATATTTTTTATTATCTTATTGGAAAGAGTATTTTTTCTCTTTCCAATAAGGTAATGTTGTTTATGTACAATTTTTTTCAAATTAACGTGTTATTTACGGTTAAAAGTAAACTGTTTTATTAGTTTATTTAGACAAGTAAGCCATGGAAACAATTGATTCTTTGTTTGTTTGACGTTTAATAATTTCTCTCGTAAAGTTGTCTGTGTTTAATAATGTTTAATAACTTTACAAATGAAGAAAAGTTAGATCTTGCTATATGAAAAGTAATATTTAGACACCAGTTACGTAGAACGGTCGACTCTCTTTCCAAAAGAGCTGAAATGTGCCAAAGAAATAATGGCGTTTAATTTGAATATTTTTTTAATTGTTTTGTTATCACTGTAAAATAAGTTAATAAAATAATAATATTACAAAAGACAATTGTTTCCATGGTTTACTTGACTAAATAAACTAATAAAAGATATTTTTTAACTTTAAACGTAGATAACTCGATAATTTGAAAAAAATGTACATAAACAACATTACCTTATTGGAAAGAGAAAAAAATACTCTTTCCAATAAGATAATAAAAAATATATAGTTCTATTTAAAAAATATATATTTTGTCCCAAATTTTAGGAACCGCTGACATAATTTTTATTTTGTCTACATGACTAATTTTCTAGTATAAAATGGCACAATTTTGCTCATTTAACCAACCTCGTATCTCTTCAAATAAAAAAGTTACCAATAGTGAGCAAGCTTATTGAGACACCTGTATAAGGGTATGAAAATATTATATCACTGAATTCAGAATTAAATTCTGTAACTAATGAGCAAATAAAAATATATGTTCTCATTCATAATAAAAAAAGTTAGGTTCCATATTATGAAACCCACTAATCGAAAAAAATAATTTTTCTTTTCTTTAGATTTGTCTTGTGACTTAGAGATTTTTTGCCCATTTAACCGTCTTTGTAGCTCTTATAGTTCTGGAGATAGCAATGGTGGCCCGTTTAAAATGAACACCCTATATACAAGGTGTTAAAAAATAAGGGTAAAATATTTTAAGGGCATATAGTATTGAGCAAAATTAGTAAAAAAGCTTAATCAACATGGATCCGATTTTCAATAGTTTCCGAGATACAAGGCAGTGAAAAATGAGTTTCTACTGAGTTTACCTCTGCTATCTCGAAAACTATGAGAGTTACGCTTTCGATTAAATGAGACTTTTTGATTACCTTTCAGCGGTCATCTAAGATGTGCTTTTGTTTTCCAATAAAAATCAAATTATTGTACTAACTTAAATGTTGTGGCGACCTTGGCCAATATTTACTGGCATAGACAAAATTTTGTTTGATCACTATCTTTGTTAGTTTTTCTTCTGTTCTAATACAAAATGGCCTATTTCTCGAAAACAATTGAAGATTAGATCTATGTTGATTAAGCTTTTTTACTCATTTTGTCAGTACTACATATATGCCCTTATTTTTTTACCGTTATTTTTTAACACCCTGTATTATCATTAGCGAAATCTGCGAATAAAAATCAGATTGATATACCCAATTTTATTTATATAAATATAAACATCTTCCTAAAAGACATTTGTTTTATTTGTTTACTTAGCCGATGTCTAAAGTAAGAATATTTTTTTTTAATTTAAAAATGGGTCGCGTGTCGAAAAGTCTAAGCAGCCCTATTCTATACGAAGTACCATTTTTCCTCACCTGAGGTAGGGTTCCTTGTACAAGTTTTCCTACATCGTCCGTCGTGTATCCCATATCGGTGAGTCCATTTTCTATCTTCATATCCTGCATATAGGTGCGGACAGTGTCTGCAAGAACAAGACCAGCGTCTGCTCGTACAGAACGGGACGTATCGACGCCGAGTAATTCCGACGCTTCTAGGTGACGCTCCGGACAGGCTGAAGCTGTGAAGCGGAAGACTGCTGGAGCTGTCAGGACGACGCTCAAACCGTGAGGAATTAGAGGGTGTGATTTACTAAAAACAGAAATTACACAAATTTATATATTTTTTTTTCTATTGCAAATACGTCATAGAAAAAGACGTAAGGTAGTAATTCCTATACAGGATGGTGGTGGCGATTGAAGGTGAACATAGGGATTTAACGTTTTATGTAATTTCCTGCTTCATTTTACTGCAAAAACTGTAGAGTGAAAAGTTGTACCTACAGAATTAAAAGTTGCATATAAAACTATTTTTACATTTTTCATTATGTTTTTGGTTTTTTGGTTTCTTCACGATTGTACAAAGAAATTTCAAAATAATTGGTTTCTAATTTGACCAGTGGTTATTAAAGACGTTCAACGTGTACTTTTAAAACAGGATTTGAATATTTTTGACCATTAAGTAGTAACTATTAACTTGTGAAGTTTTAGAAACAAACGTTTTATGCCATTTTATTTGTAAATATTTGTTTTTCAACTTTAGCAAAACAACCTTAAGGGCATATAGTAGTAACCAAAATGAGTAAAAATAGTACTAACCAAAATGAGTAAAAAAAAGCATAATCGATAGGGATCCGATCTATTTGATAAAATCGAGAAAAAAAGATAATGTTCTACAACTTAACAAGATAAACCTACAAATTCAGTAATAAAAAACAACTTAAATGTATACTTTGTCGATATTAACTATTTAACATTGTACAATTTGTTTATTTTCACATAGCCATCTAGAATACTTGAATAAAAAATTATTTTTCAATAATTATCTTATTTTTTTTTCGATTTTTTTCAAATACAATAATAAAAGGAATAGGGCACCTGCACGCACGTCACAACATGGCGAAAGATAAGTGTATGAATTATTTACTAGTAAAACAAAGCAGTCGTATTTATAAATATATTTTTAAAAATATTAAATTGAAATAAGTAGCTTGTAGCATCAGGTTGTATTACATTCATTTGAGTTTGTATAAGTTTTTATGTGTATTGTTAAATGAAAACATGAATATTAAAATTAAAATAAATTGAATTATTCGATTTTTTTAATTTATAAAGAAAATTAAATTTGAAATATATATATTGTGTATTTTTATTGTATATAAATGAGCTAATTGAGTTTATACGTCAAATATTTATCTTTGGAAGCCAAAGTACGTTAAATCGACAAATTTAAGTAGATACATAATGTGGATCCTTATACATTGACATTTTTTTGACGAGGATTATAAATGCCTTTTAAAAATCAATATGAAATCAATAATTGATTACTTATCTAATTTTTAAACCTTTGTGAGAAACAGACGCAAATATATATATATTTTTTCTGTTACTAAAAAAAACTTCATTCAAAATTTGTAATTCTGTCATTTAAAAAAATTTTTTCTTGTTTTTTATACATATTATTAAAGAAAATTACATATATTTAAACATTCATACAATATATTCCTATCCGATTATGTTTAAATTATTTTATATGCAATAAAAGTATACACAAAAAAATAGGATAGGGTTAGTTTTAATTTAATAACCTGGAACTCATTAAATAATAAGAATGTCCTGACTTATTTTTAATCAGTTTTTCCCAAATAAAACAATAAGTGCCGTAAAAACACAATAAAAGCTTACGGCACGATATTTCTCCGTAAGACACAACGCAAACTGAGGGTTTGGTTGTCCAAGATCAGCTGGTGGCCGCCATGTTGAAACGTCACGTGCAGGTGCCCTATACATCGTTGAAAAGACAAAATGGCGGTTTATATTTCAATAAAATAGTTACAGGTTGATATTTAAAAAATAAAAGTTGATAGTCTGATCTTGTAAACCTGCCTTTATAAAAAATATTTACATCTACATCCTATATAAATTTGGTCTTACCTGTACCCATCGGGTTGGAAACTTTTAACGTTTCCAGAAATTGGATAAGACATTCCATGGCACAAATGCACACCAGCATTACCAAATCCAACGCCAGCCATAGTAGATGCTAAATGCATCCATCCTCTAGCTTCTAAATCTTCCTGATCATAAACAGCTCTCTTGAAATACTTTTTAATGACGTCTAAAGCAAATCTTGCCCAAACATCAGATACTGGATTACTTCCCTATATAAAAACAAAACAAATACAATTTCTGTCCCATTACTAAAAAAGAAGAAAAGGGAATTAGGTTTATGAGAAAATAAATATTGTATTACGTATAATAAAATTAATGCAAAAACAAAATCCGTGTTTTCCAAATCTTTTAAACATTCAGTTTTCCAGCAATACAATTAGTAATGAGGGATTCCACAATTTTTTGATTTTTTTGTATGTTTTGTTGTGGTGCACTCTCCACGCCAGCAATGAATGCCTGGTAAGCGCCCGCACGGTACAAATATATCATTACCGATATCTGCGATAAAGCAGATTGTGGCACACTCAGAAATGGGTAATATGTCGTGATGATATATTTATTTATTTATAGTATTTTTAAATTCAGATATTCCCTAATTATTCTTGTTTTAAAATTCGGATTTTACGGAAGAAAAAAAAATGGCAAATATTTAGTATCCAGCGTTCCCGCCTTACGACGTAAGCGAACCCAGCAGCTGCTGTCTTAGCTACTGTTATCAGAAGTTCTAAACCATTTATCAATGTTCTGTGTGTGCGGCTAAGGATATATCGCTTTATATTTGAAAATTTCATTTTGTTCTTATTTTCTTTTCTTTTATTTATCTTAAATTTAGTATATTAAAATTATAGTTTATTAGTATTTAAGTATTTGTAAAAATAATAGCGTGTAGTCGGTAGCCGCATAACCACCGTAACCAAATACTCCAGTGGAACAGTCTGGCAGTCACTTGTTTGACGATGGGAACGCCTATTTACAGTGTTGGCCAATAAAAGAGAGCCGGGTTCGGTTGCGTCATCAAACCCGAAAAAAAACACGTTTTGAAAGTATGTAATATATTTTAGCATTTATAAAAAAGTGATAAAACATATAGAAAAGAAATTTGCGTCAATAACAGTTATATGGGACTAAATAATTATGTATATAATTTATATAGAAATTCGATATGAGTGGAAACCCCTATTAAACATGACGTCAATACAATAGCGATACGCAAAGACAAGTATAGAAAAAACGGTTTGTATTTACAATTTTCTATCTACTTCTACAACAAAATTAACAAATTCTTTTGTATTCCCTATGCATGATGTTTCCTTAAGTGCTTTTTTGGGTGAACTAATGACTAGAGAAAAATGTTATATAGGTATTCGTACAAAAAATAATCGTGAGTAGGGGCTAATTTATCAGTAATAACAAACCGAAACGGTAGAACATTATATTCTTTTAAATGATAACCTATACCTATATAATTTTTTAGTCTGTAAGATAGAGATTTTTTTCTGATTTCAACAATATAAATATTGTGTAGGGTTGTATAACAATTATTTCGTGAAAAACAGTATTAAAAATTTGAAAAATGTTACAATATTGAAGAAATTAATAACAGCTAGCGCAACATATGCAACAGTCGTATCAATATTGTAGATGACACGAAAGAAAACCAGCCGATTTGGTAAGGGAGAGTATCCCACGTAATATATTTCTAATCATGGTGCCGTTTTTACAGAAATCCTGATAACCTGTAATATACCCCAGATTGGTTTTCTTTCATGTTACCGACTGTAGTTGTGTATTGCATATTCAACTTCATACAATGAAATGAATATAATTTTCTTAAGTGAATACATCATCATCATCATCTGTGGCACAACAGCCCTGGTAGGGCCAAGGCCTCAAGTACCGTAGGTACTCGTTTCGTGACCGATAGTACTAGAGCAGTTGGTGTACTTAATCCGTGCGACAACCACTGATTGCTACGAAACCAGTGCGGCAGCGGAAATACTCCTACAGCTGGCACCATCTATCTTTAACATGGACAACTGGTCGGGTCGTCGCATGCGAGTGCGATTAATGCCTGATACATGTGAATACATACAGGGTGTTAATTAAAAATCTGGCCATAGGCGTTTAACATGGGAAAAGAGTTTTTCTTTGCGCAAAAGTCCCCAATTAATTTTAAGTAAAAATGTTTCAAATAAAAGTTGTAGATAATTATAGTCTACGCCTAAAACATTAAAAAGAAATTGTACAAATATTGCTCATTTCTAGCGATAGCCATGGAATTGAAACAAAATTACAGCTTAATCATATCGCCTGAACTGTCATAAATTTAATTAAAAATGTGAAAAATAATAATAAAAGTTATTTAAGTGTTAGCTTTAAAAAAAATAATACCTGTGTACCTGTGTAGTGATTTGTCGAGAATCGGTCACTTTAATATGTTCTTAGTTCTTATGCTCTTATGTATGAATACGTTTATGAATGTGGCTGAGGTGAAAGAAGTGTGCATGGATAGGAATGTGTGGCGAAGGATGATTGTTGCGTAACTATTATTGTGGTCCGGATGCGGTTTTTCGCTACAGAAAATCGGTCACTTTAATATGTTCTTATGTGTGAATGCTATGATGATTGCGGATAAGGCGAAAGAAGAATGTTGTGAGTCAGCTGAGCTCTTACTCTTATCCCTTTTCTTATTGTTACTGTTTTCGGGTTTTTGCTAACCCACTAAGTGGGACACGCGAGATTTTATGTATGTATGTATGTGTAGTGATTTAGGTGCAGAATTGAATTATATGTAACTTTTATTTGAAAACCGAATTTCTGACAGTTCAAACCATACAATACATTTCTTTGTAACTTTGTTTCAATTCCATGGCTACAAATGAAGAATATTTATACAATTTCAAATTAGATTTTATAAGTTACCAAACGTGAAAAATTAAATCCGTTTTGTGATTTAGGCGTAGAATATAATTATCTACAAATTTTTATTTGACACATTTTTGTCTAAAATTAATTGGGGACTTTTGCGCAAAGAAAAACTGTTTTCCCATGTTAAACGCCTTTATTTAATTTTTAATTTTGTTTCATTTCTTTGTACCTGATAAGTAGGTCTAAGGTTTGGATTTTCTGGGCACGGTCTTTCAGTATATGGCACAGCTGTGAAAGATTCCAAAGCATGGCAAAAGACATCGAACCCACTATAAGCGCACACCTTTTCTGGCTGACTTAAGGTGTGAATTGGATCTATCAAACCCAAAGTTGGACGTAGGCAAGCGTAAGATATACCAGTCTTGCAATGTAGAGGTTCGTAGTCGAAGATAGAGACACCTGTTGTCTCACTTCCCGTACCGGAAGTAGTTGGTACTAAGAGAAAAAATATTGAGGGATTTAAGTGCCAAAATTATATAGGTGTCTACTTGAAATCTATTTCATAGGGAATACAATGTAATTTGTTTATTTTGCTGTAGATGCTTACCTAATAATTTTAGAGGAAAATTGTAAATACAAAATTAGTTCAGAATTAAGAACTTCACCATATGAGACTTAAATCAATAGCAATTTTTATTTATTTTACGATATATTTTAATTCTGAACAAGTTTTATATTTACTACTATATCCTCTAAAATTATTGGGAAAGCCTTCAACACCCGAATATTCAAAACCAGCATATTTAACACCAGAATATGCATGCACACAATTATTCAAATCCCAAATATTCAAGAACCGAATCGTGCATCGCCAGAAAGCGCTTTGCCCGAATGATTCAAAAACCGAGTATGTGGGTGGGACGAGGGCGGTTACAGGAGGAGCAAACGATAGGTTATGTTTATATTGGTTAGCGATGATTTTGCTGATACGCTTTCGGGCAATGCACGGTTCTGTGTTTGAATATTCGGGATGTGAATGATTCTGCTTTTGAATATTCTGGTTTTGAATATTCTAGTTTTGAATATTCGGGCGTTGAGTATGCGCATTAACAAGTGTATGATTCTTGACGACATACGAAAATACATGGCCAACTTTATTGAATTGCGTTACTCTTATTATGGCCGTCTCAAATGACACTAAAATTACTTAAACGAAAATCACAAAGCGAGTACGCCAAGAGGAGCCACCGCACGGAGTAACATTGAGAAATAATGGCATAAAGAAATAAATCATAACATATTAATTTTCAAACATTTTATATTTAATTTTAATAAACTGATAGCACATTTGAACATCTTAATTTCATTGACAGAGGATGAAGGAGAATCAGGGATACCGATATTATCATCCTAATTGAAATAAAAAATACTAGATGTCGCCACTATCCGTACCAAATCTGTAAAAAACTCGCGACAATTTTATATGGGAAAACAACAATTTGAAGCGGCCATATAAGCGTAGCGCAATTGAATGAAGTTGGCCATGGTAACAGATTCTATGACCTGAGTAGTAAAAAGACACAACGGGGTATTCCACCATAACAAAAAAATAAGAAAAATTTCAATTTAAGTATGGCTCAATAAATAATAGTTAAAACAATGAAAACATTTTTTAAATAATTACTTTACGAGATATTTCACATTTGCTAAAAGGGAAAATTGACGTCATACAATTGTTATCTTTCTCTCGTAGCGTACTCAGAGCAGTGTGTGTGAGAAAGACAAGTATAGGGGAAATGTGACGTTACATTGATTTCTCGAAAATAAAATACTATTAAACTAGGAACAATTAAGATTTTTTAATACTAGTAATTGCTTCAAAACTGAATGAAGTTTTATTTAAAATAATAATAATAAAAAAATTAGTGGAATACCCCATTTCATTTACGTATGTCGTCAAGAATCATACACTTTTTATTGCGCAACGACATTCTTACGTGAAAAATACTATACATTGTATTACCTGTAAAACAGATTTCATGTAAATATCCAATATAAGATGTTTACATGATAACAAAAATTTCGGAGCTGCTGAAATAAGCTAAACATAGAATTAATTTTATTTACTACTAATGTAGGTAAAAAGAATACATGTACTAAAATATATTGAAATACTTGAAAATGGATAAGAATATTAATAAAGGAACATACATTGAACATTGTTATTTTTTCCTACAAAATACTTTTTTTTTCATATAACTATAAAACACAAAATGGCACTTATTTTTTTTTTAATTTAATGCTTCAATGATTTATTACTTATTTTATTTATCTATTAAAATGAATTATTGTGATGTTATAGTTGGCTCTGACAATTTGACGGAATTCAAGAGGGATATTTAAAATATTTTTTAGGATAAAAATGAACAAAATAAAAATATAGAAATGGTTCTGAACTATATTTTTCAATTGGAAGTTATTTGAAAAAATTTAAAAATTGTAAAATTTACATATTCGCTTATCTATCTCTATTTTTCAGGGAAAAACAAATACAGCACCAAAATGGCATCCTAATGGGGCAATTTTTGTTTAATTTAACCGACTTTGTATCTCTTATATAGTTTCGGGGATTTCCACATATGCACACTTATATTTATTATAAATGTTTTATATTTCACTGATGCTATATTTTTACTTCCTTGTACGAAGTAAAGGAAGTATTGTAATCGCGAAAAATTTCGGTTTCCAGATTTCAACGGAAATATACATTTTGACCATCCCTGAATCCATTTTGACTAATTTCGTCGTGACGTCTGTACGTACGTATCTCGCATAACTGAAAAACGGGAAGCCGTAGAAAGTTAAAATTTTGTATTTAGGATTGTTATAACATCTATAGTTGTGCACCTCCCTTTTTGGTCATTACCTAACTTTTGGAAGTGGTACTTTACTTGAAACCTATAGTACATTTTAATGCAAAACTATATTAAAATATAATCCAAAACTTTTCAAATTTGGTATATAAGACTTTTATATCAATGGGAATAACATAATAGATTTAAGTTAAAATGGTCTACCCGGAAGTGGTGCTTTACTTGAAGCCTTTAATAGATTTTAATGAAAAACTATATTAAAATATAATCCAAAACTTTTCAAATTTGGTATATAATACTCTTATGTCAATGGGACTAACATAGTAGATTTTAGTTAAAATAGTCTACCCGGAAGTGGTACTTTACTTGAAGCCTATAATAGATTTTAATGAAAAACTATATTAAAATATAATCCAAAACTTTTCAAATTTGGTATATAATACTTTTATATCAATGGGAATAACATAATAGATTTTGGTTAAAATAGTCTAACCGGAAGTGATACTTTACTTGAAGCTGTTATCAATTTTTCTTGAAAAAAATGGTGTTATTTTGATTTTAATAATAAATGCTTCAAATAAAAGTTTTAGAGAATTGAATTCTGCGTCGAAATCATCAATAATGATTAAATGAACTATTTGTATAAGCGAGATATGTAAATTTAAAAATGATGTACTTTTTGGTTTCTGTAATTAAGTTTGCTATGAATTAGGACAAAAAATACGTGCAATTTTATGATTGAGTCTGTTATAATACATATTTTAATTATTAACAAAATATGTACAGTGTAACAGGCGCACAAGGAAGTCATGTGGTGTCCACATCAGATATTTTTATAATGTGATTATATATTCAATATTTTAATTTTTTTTTCAGATTATTTCAAAATTTATAATAAAATAAGTATAAATTGAATAAAGTATACATTAAAAATGTTTTATAAATTGAATAAACTATATACAAGCCCTAACAAACCAAATTAAACAAGTTTACATAAACATTTGTTCGTAATTGTAGCGTTTATGTGTCAATGTGAAGTGTTTTATGAACATTTAGTGATATTCTGACACTATTTTCATCTTAAAAGTGTAATTGTACCTGCAATCAAGGGTTTAAGTGCATTTTGAACTGGTTTAGCTTTTCCTATTGGTGCATTAACGAAGTCTAAGAACTCTGCGTCGGGGTTACAGGCGTATAGGTTAGCAGCTTTGCAAGTGTCTATGACGGAACCACCTCCAACTGCAAGGTAAGTGTCGAATTGGCCTTTCTTTGCAAAGTCGATGGCTTCTTGTAAGCTAAGAATGTATTAAATAGTTTACAGACTAATTATTAAACATTAATAAAAGATATAACATGAATGTTTTGATATGTTAATTGTTTACAATACATTTTTATTGGTATATGTTATATATTTTATGAAAGATAAAAGTTCGAATTTGACATATGTCAAACTTGAAAATTATTTCTAATTTTTAAATAACTCAAAACTCTCCATTTTTAACTCTTAAAGTATCTTGTTGATTTTAAATCACTCTCCCAAAAGTTTGTAAAGTTGACATTGGTTGTTTTTATTTATTTATTTATTTATTTGTTAAGAGAACCAACAGTCAAAGACCAATAACAGGTTCCCACGGAAAATTAACACACAGAAGTACAGTTATACATAAATAACAATAATACAAATACATAGTGTTTAACAAGTGACAAATTCAAAACCAATATTAATTAATTAAGAGAGTTCCTCAATAATATTTGTTTTAAACTTATTTAATGAAAGATGGAACATATCCAAATGCGAAAATCTTGAGTTATAAGTACTCATAATTCTGTTTATGGGTGAATTTTTATTGTTATTAGTGTTACTTAGCGGAACAAAAAATAAGTAATTAGATCTAGTTTGTTTACTAGATACATAAAAATTAAAATGATTAGTTAAATTAATTGTATACAAAAAATGATTGAAAATTTTATATAAAAATAACATGTCCACAATAATCCTTCTATTTTGAAGAGATAACATGTGAAAATGTTCCAACTTGCACGAATAATTTTCGATACTAACATGAAATTTAAAACACAGAAATCTAACAAATTTTTTCTGAACATTTTCTATTAACATAATGTTTCTATTATAACAAGGATTCCAAATCACAGAGGCATATTCAAGTTTAGATCGAACAAGAGAATTAAAAAGACAAATAATGGAATCAGGCCTTCTGAAATATTTACAACATCTCATAATAAATCCTAGAATTTTAAATGACTCTCTGTCCATTTTGTTAAAATGAAAATTAAATAACATTTTACAGTCGTAAGTCACTCCTAAGTCTGTAATTATATTTTTATTCTCTAGCACAGAGTTATTGATACTATAATTATATGGGATAGTTTCACGGTTTCGAGTATACTTTACAATAAAGCACTTTAAGACATTAAGCGACAAAAAATTATCTTTACAATAAGTTTCTAATCGAAATAAATCTGCTTGCAAATATTCACAGTCAGTATTATTTTCAATGGCTCTAAAAATTTTCAAATCATCTGCATATAAAGAAAACTTCGAATAACGGAAACAATTTGAAATATCATTAATAAACAGATTAAATAAAATTGTTCGTGCATTAAACCACACAAATATTTGAGAGAATTTTAAAACATCAATTTTTGACAAAATAAGTTCTTTATAAACAGAGACAAAAAGTAAAATGTATAAAGGTCCTGCGTTTTAATACCCCCCGCGGTTATTCGAATTTACGGTTGTATAAATACTTGTAAATAATAAAAAATACAAAATAATTACTATCACTTACCTTTTTTCTGTGGGTTCAACTCTAACCTTATCAAAAACCTCAAATTTGATGCCATTTTTTGTAAGAGAATCCATAGCCACTTTAACAGAAGGTAAATTTACCAAATTTCTATCTGTGACTAAACAGACATTTTTTGCCTTCATATTAGCTAAATCCATACCAACTTCTTTGGTTACCCCTGGTCCATAACGAACAGTTGAGCTTTTCATCTATGAAAAAAATAAATAAATAAAAAATGTATAGTGTACTTAGGAGAATAAAATTCTACTAAATGCACCCCTTACTAATAGGCAGTGGCACCCATGCAGGCCAACGCACTCTTTACGGAATCAAGTAAATATACCGGGTGTTGATTTAACATGGGATTTCCAGCTCTCCTGTTCATTTTACGGAAAAAAGTTGTTCAGAATTAGAAGTTTCATAGAACTGCTTTTGAATATTTTATTATGTTTCTAGTTCCTACACAATTAGAAAAAAAAAAAAAAATCTGGTAATTCGTAATAATAACCGAGGCTATGCAGTGGCGTAACTAGAATTCATGGGCCCCGGGGCAAAAAAAATATTTGGGGCCCCCTAGGTAATACTAATATAAGAATATGTATGTTCGCAAAAGAAAATTTATTGATTTTTTAAAGTACAGATAATATAATTAAAAATTACATAAATTAATACAAAATAAAAAGACGACTGATGTGGCCTATAGCCCATTTATAATAAAACAAAATTGACACTTTTACTACACTATCTACTACTAAATGTAGCATAAAAATATAATGAATATTGCAGTTGTTGCTTATTAAAACTCTGTTTTTCGTGCTTTGGAAATAGCAAAAATTATAGAAATATAATTTCTGTTAAATTCATTTCTGAAGCATTATTCACTTCAGTAGATAGTAAAGCCAATTGGCTTAATCTCTCTTGACCCGGAGCAGATCTTAAATGCATCAAATAAAAAATAACCTTCATTATTAAAAATTTGATTTGTGTATTATTTTTGCGAAATTGAAAATTGATTATTTTTAATATATCGTTTATTATATTTAATCGGGGCCCTTAAAACTTGGGGGCCTCGGGCATTTGCACGAATTGCCCTGTGATAGCTACGCTACTGAGGCTATGACTTATGACATTATAAGAAACAATATTATTTTATTCATATTCTGTCAAATTTATTTGTGAAAAGTAAATTAAATAATGAATGTTGATTCGAATGAGGAACGTGTCTATTTATTATAAAGAATTATTATGGTGGAAATACTTATTGAAGAATACGGAATTAAATTTCCATGAGTAAGATTGACTTTTGCCGTTTATAAATAATTTATGAAATCCAGAAAAAAGAAGAAAAATGTCATGGCTAATGCGACGAATTACGAGAAATTTTGGAATTCCTTTTTAAAATTGTGAAGAAACTATAAACATAGGTAATAGGGGTTGTTTTTCATATATATTGTCATTATCTTTATATTAATTAATTTAAAAATATGAAAATTAGTGTAGTTACGCAGACATAGTCTACAAATGAAAGTGCGTTTCATATTTTTTAATTTGACTATAATTATTTACCCGATAGTAGTGTTCTTAATATTAATTCAACGACAGGGAATTTGCCGCTCCTAGTAAAGTGCCGCCCGGGGCGGGCGGTCCCTTTGCCACCCCCTTGCTACGCTACTGGTTAGTAGGTGATTGCTTATTTTTTTGCACCAACGTGCGAATTGAAATAATTTATTGTTACATTACATTTATTGCTGCTAGATTTCCGCAATCAACTTTTATTCTATTATTAATTCTAAAATATAAACAAAAATATTTCCACAGTCGACTTTAAAACTAATTTATTTCATAATTATTGATTTATTTCTATTTCCTATATAGATATCGTATATTAATAGGTAATAAAATGTGTATATATTTTTTGTCTTTACTAACACCTGCACATAATAAGTAATAAATGTTGCAATTTATAAACACGCGAGTGTAAAACAAATGTTATGAATTCTTGTTTCACTGGCAGTATGTTTAATAAAATTCTATGTTAGCACCTATTGTTCTTGAAAATAGCAATAATATGTAAAGATTTAGACGAGAATTACAATGAACCCGTTAAGTTGAAATATGCCGCCAGAATTGTACGGAAATTTTAGCAAGAAAATTATTTTAGTATTTTCCCACAGATTCCTCAAAATGGGAAATTCTAATATTTATTTTTTAAATTTTATTTTCTGAAACTTTCACATATTTGTACACAGAAAAAAACCATCTAAATTGTAGTTAAATTAACTAAACAAATCTGTAATTTTCAGCCTACTAATATGTTTTCATTAAATTGTCTAAGTTGATTTAGTTAAATTTTCTAAATTTGTAGTAACAAATTATAGAAAAATTAAATACAAAAATAGATTATATGACTATATTTAATATTGAACTAAACATAAATAAAGAAATTAACTAAATATATATTTAAATTTTCTATTTACTTACCTAATTCATTAGATAAATCACCTAAAATTGTAGGACAAAAATAATGAAGCCAAAATATAGTAAAATTAAATAAAATAAGTAATTAAAATACCTATTTGTATATTTAAATTAACGATTTTTTACAAAATATTTATTATCTATTTCGAATTAGTTAAAATGCTAAATTAAGATTTGTAAATTATACTAAATTATTAGACATATTGCCTAATAAAATAATATCTAATTATAATTAGACAAAATTTCAAATCTTTTTTATCTGTGTATTCTAAAATTTTGAGTTTTTTTAAAATTTAATTTGAATAAAATCTTTTTATCTGTGTATTCTAAAATTTTGAGTTTTTTTAAAATTTAATTTGAATAAAATATGAATTTTAAATATTATTTGAATTTTGACGGATGTGACGTAGGAGGAGCTGATGACATTTAGAAATATAGAAACTGAAAACTAGTAACTAAATAAAACGTAATAAAACGCACAAACGAGACAATTGACAAGGCGTCAATGGCAGAAAAAGTGTTTCTTTTTAACAGTACAGTTAAAAAGAAACACTTTTTATAATATATCATTTTCTTCAAAGTAGATCCTTCAATATTATAGCTAAATAAACTGGTGTAGGCTTTTTATAATATAGTTATAATGTACAAAATTTGTTAAAAATGTCATCACGTGATTCTTTTCATTACACAGACCGTTTCAAAACGATGCAAATTTCAATTGTAAATTTATCACAAACACAATTTTCATTACAGAATTTTTTGTTACGAAGTTTCATTTAATATAACCAAAACAGTAAAATTTGATTTTTCTGTGGTGTACTTTCTACGATAATTTTAGGTGCCTTTGAGGTGACGCCTGGTAAGCGCCCTCAATGTAATAACAAAAATTTGCGAATAAAATAAATTAGCACACCCAGAATGGATAAAGCCGTGATAATATATTTATTTACTTATTTTATTTTAGAAATAAATATTGTTAATCTTTTATCCTAATTTGAAGAATTTTAAGTTATTCTACGGAATAGTATAGCTAATACAATTTGTCGAAATTATTTCGTCTAATTTAAGGCTATGTTAGAATGAAACTATTTTTATATGAAAATAATATTGATATATTTCAATTGTTTATTATTTAGGTTATGTATATTGTATTGTGTAAGTAAACAAATGTAAATCAATAATGCACCTAAGCATTTTTTTTTATAAAATGTGTTTGATAATCTGGCGTCAAGATAACATTGTTGTACGTGCTAATGTACAAGTAATACTTTCTTATTATATTGAGATAAGATTTTGATTTTTTACTAAAATCTAAATGTTGCAATATAACATGTCCCATTTCTATTAAATGTCATATGATATTTAATTATTATAGTGCAAAAACTAATGCAGCTGCTATTAATTCAAAATAGTTTATTTTATTTATCTAATAAAAACATAGGATAGATTACCTATATATAATTACATAGAAATTAACATCACATTCATATTTAATGGGATTGAAAATAAAAACAATATTATAATTGAAGACATATTTTGGACTAAATTATAATTACTAATAATAATTAGTATTCTTAGCTACTTTGCAGAACATGAAAAGAATTGAACTCATACTCCCAATTTTTACGACTGAATGTAAAGTAATACTTTATCTAATAGCTTTTATTTAAAATTTGGAATGTTTTTGATGTTTCCTTTCGTTTTTGCTTTCATTGACCTTCCGCAATAGGCTATTCCACAGTAATCAAAAATAGTAAAAGTTTATTGAAAATAAGAATGATAATAGTTAAAGGTTAAGGAAAACCATATTTCTTTTATTATAAATTATTCCTTCTAGAAGACACGGGAAGGTTTGCTTTTGATGATGCAGGACATGTGCACGAGTGTTTGAGCAAATAGGATCCAAGTATGACCTCCGATTTTGAGAAGCCCCGCCCTAACTAAGAATATACTTCTTAGGATGTGTCAGATCTGTTCGGTTGCTGTTCGGGTGACGTTCTAATTTCTTTGTTTTTATAAAATGAGAAAAAAAGTGAAATAATTTATTTTATGTCTCTAATAATGAATTATAATATTACAATTTAAATATACATTATTTTGTAATTTGTTTAACAATTTTTCGTGGCTTGCGAACCACTGTTTGTTTACTTCTGGTATATCCACATTACCTACGTCACAAAGCAGATTTAAAATTCGGACCTTAATATCTCGCTTATTTGGAGGAATTTTTAACTCGGACTTTCACATGTGGTCTTATATTTTTATGTATTTCAAGAAAAAAATTTAATAAAAATGTCGTGGAATAGCCTATTTGAGTCATCCCCAATCGAACGCAGTGCAAATGAAATTGCTCACAGCAAAACTTATTTTCTTGTACCTACTGGAACTTCTGAACAAATTGCAAAATTCTTTTAATTTACTTAAACCAAACGTAATAAGCAGACAAATTAATTGACAGCAAAAAATTGTGATTACCACCTGTTAATTTCTTGACTAAGAATATTACATAAAATTATTTTGGTGGTACCTATTGATAGGCATGCAACAATAATTTTGCATTCTGTAAGAATATGCATGTCGCTAAAATCAGCAATGCTGTGTAGATGATTCCCATTAGCCTAGTATCGTAAAGTTACCAATATTTCATTAATTGGAGACACAATTATTATTGCATGAGATTATTTAAAAACTATTTGTTATAGGAAAAATATTGAAATACGTACAAAATGTATGGAAATTCCAGCACATGTTCAATACTTGCTAGTAAATCTAATTCAATATTTTGTGTCAAACGGAAACATTTAAACAAACTTAATTCGTAAAAATATTGAAAATAGTTAGCGCTGTATATTTCGCGGAATTCCATTTTCTATTATTCAATGCATCTAAATCATCGGCATTCGTCATCTTCTATTATATTAAATTCAAAGTCCATTTTGTAAATCGAACCTAAATATCAAAAGCTATATAATATTTTATTGAAATACAAATGTCAAGTAAAAATTCTTCGACGCATGCGTATGAGTATGGCTTAGCGTAAGGGTGGCTTAAGTGACATATGATCTACTGCTTAACTTAAGTATAGCTGTTTGCAATCTAAATGGCCCTTAATAATTAGTGTAAAGTATTTTATTTTTAAGGTGTACTTAATATTTAAGTAGAACCGGTGCAAACGGCCATAAGTGTTACATATGATGCTGTGTATAAGAGATTTAATTTTATAAGATTTTTGGGTCTTTAAAGTTGAGCAAATATTTCCCCCGTACGAAATACACGGGGATCAAAATTATGGTCTTAGCGTTATGAATTGAGTTTGTCGCCTGAGTTTGACCGTTACACTTCTGGTCTATTATAGTGCGGGACACGAAAGATGAACTATGGAAAATATGTTAACACAAATTACTGTCTAATATATACGCTCCGTTTATATCCACACGAAATACAATTAATTTACTTCCCGCATACCTAATATAACATATAACAGTTGCCCAAATAAGTTTTAAAGCTACGCAACCTTTCTAATATTTGCAGTTGATCTGTGCAGTTGCTGTTCGTATCAGTTCCTGTCCTGTTTACACTCAGATCATAAGAGTGCACAATAGACACTTGCAGAATTGACGTCATATGCAAGAGAGAGAGAGAGATAGATCATGCTTCCAAACAAACCTCCCCTCATTGTCTTACGTCCCGCTCCCTGATTCTATCTATCATTATGTTTGCATCTACCATTCAGTGTTAACCGAATTCTTTGTGATTTGTTCGTTGTGTTCAATAAAAATTAGTTTAAAACCACGAGATGTGCGTAGGGCAATTTTTTTTGTTGATAATATTGAAGATCATTCGATTATTCAACTAAAACGGTGGCTGAAGTGTAGAGGTCTATGGCTGATGACAAATCTCCATAGTAACAGACAGCCAAGCCGCACTTAAGGCACTAAACTCGTGTGAGGTAGGCTCAGGACTAATTCTGGACTGCATCCAGATTGAATGCCTTAGGAGCGACGAATAAATTAAGATTGATATGGGTACCCGGGCATTCAGAAATTGAAAGAAACCAAGCAGCCGACCATCTTGCAAAAGATGGGACAAATATACCTTTTATAGGACCAGAACCTGCTTGCGGAATAACTGCGCAAACAGTTAAGCAAGAACTTAATACTTTGCTTTGGCAATGGCACAAACGGCATTGGACAGCCATATCAGGCCAAAGACATTCCAAGCTCTTCCTGAATGAGCCATCCAAGAAAAGAACAGACAACTTACTTGTAATGAGCAAGCAAGATGTCAGACTAATAACAGGACTGGTAACAGGACACTGTCAATTAAATAAACATTTGCATAGGTTGGGCCTCAAACAAGAACCAACATGCAGAGAATGTGGAGAAGAGGATGAAACTCCTGAACACTTAATATGTCACTGCGAAGCATTTGTGGCAAGCAGACATAGTCTTTTAGGAGCAAAGAAATTGCACAAGCAGACATAGTCTTTTAGGAGCAAAGAAATTGCACACTGAGACACTAAAGGACATTAGTCTAAAGAAAATCCTGGAGTTTACAAAACATACAGGGCTCCTAGAATAGGAGGAAACACGGAGGGTACAATAGACCAGAAAGGTCGCAGTACAGGGGCAAGAATGAACCACCTCCCGACAATAATAATAATAATAATAATGGCTGATGACAGGTCTTTGTTTGGACGTGGTAACCATAGCAACCTTTAGTTCTATGCTTTCCCGCTATATGCCCTTTTGCAAATTGCAATTGTGTGTCTATTGAGTTAAAAGCACAAAGTTACTGTAATAATTATTATTTGACGGCGTCTATGAAATATCATGATATGAACATTTCTTTTTCTTATCCATCAGGTCAAGATTGGTGTCCCTATACTTGGATTCAGGATATATTTGGTTAAAATTGCCGACTACGAAAATCTATCCCGTAGCATGCGAGTTCGCTGACCAGTAAGCTACCACTGTCACATTTTAAAATAGTATAATATTATTACTACAGTCTACAAATATAGTTCATTTTATTTATTCGTCAGGGGTCCAACAGCCCTTCAAAGAGAACATGCATTTTTATACAGTTTTAAAACGCGCAGCTATCCACAAACGCATTAATATCAAGTAAATTAAAAATATGCAATCACCTCAAAAGCATATTCTTTAGGTTGTGGTGCCCCGCTAGCTCCCCGAACTGTGGAAACTGCACCACGTGAATGCGCTGGGCATCGGCATCTGAAACAAATTTGCATTCATTCATTTAATAAGTCATTATTTATACCATATGGTATTGGCATTGATTAAATAGTATGTATACACTGGCAGGCAAAAAAGGACCACCTTCAATATTACCAAACGTAATGCGTAGAATTTGTTCCATAGACATAGAGCAAAACTGTTCGCACATTTCTTAGTTAATTTTTTGAGACAAAATTGATAGTCGCAATAGAAATTTTCAAAGTTTTTTTTTTTGAGTTACAGGCTAAAACTTGTGTTTTGATGATTTTGAAAATAGCTCGTATCTGACTTATTATAAAAGATACGGGAAAAACGTCTAAACAATTTTTATTCGGAATCTTATGTGGAGGTATCATTTGGCTATGTATGTGAAACATTCAATTTTTCAGTTAGTTCTAAGAATTTTTATTAAATAAAAACTGTAATTTCATATATCCCTCAAACTGCTAACAAACCAGACAGGTCGTAGTACGTAGTGTAATATGCAGGTGTCCCTCAAATAGGGGGACATGGCTTAACCACAGATTCCTGAGGTTAAAATAAGACTATTTAACTAAACTTGCTTCTACCGAAAAGTGTACCATTTAGCCAGAATTCTGCTTCAAACTTCTTCGAAAAAAAAAAATTGCTTATAATAACAGAACGATTTATTCGATTTGGATGAAATTTGTTATGACAGTTCATATGGATATGTCACCTTTTTAGATGATACTTGTTGTTATTAGTGAACCACTAATGTATGAAACTTAGGTGTCCCAACATTAATTACACCGGAGTTGAACCCTGAACCCGAATTTTAATACCCGGTTCGGTTCCGACTCGGGTTCAATTGAAAAATATATCTAAGGTTCAGTTCTGGATTTGGGTTCGCTAAAATGTTACGGTTTAGTTTCGGTTGTAGTTCGGTTCAGCTGTTTAACTTATTATAAAGAATTTATGTAGGTTCGGGTTCGATGCCCTGCTCCCGACGCTATAGGGTATTTTTTAGTACAGGCGTCAAAATTCCTCTTCATTTATGACATGAAATGCAATACATGCTGTACATGGAATGCTATTTTTTTTTTGTTAGAATATCCTAAACTTATACATAGTTAATACAGTAAAAATATTAATGCACATAGGGACGATATCAATGTTTGTAACTAGATAATGACGTCACGGAATTACTAGGTTTACATAGTATACTAATTTAATTTTAACAAATTTTAAACTTAAAAACAGTTATTGTTTGTATTGAACAATACAGATTTGATACGCTACATCGCAACAAGGCAACAGTGATGAAATTATAAGAAAAACAACGAACAACGTAAACAAATGTTATCATACGAAAAGATAAAAACGAATGAAAGAACACCAAATGCCGGTCGAGAAGATACATGCATGCCATATAAACGTATATATTTTCAAATCCAGTAGTGCTAACAGTTGGTGCAAAAATGTACTGCAATTATTTTACATAAATTAAAAATATTATGTTCGACTATAAAATAATTGTAAATATAATTAAAATGTGCTTTTCATATAGTACGCCAAATTAGTATTTATTTTCTTCGTTTTCTTAAATATAAACATCACTCGTCATTACTGCAGTTCTTTTTCATTTTGTAATGTTTTGATGACGTCCGTGTCCTCCAAAAATATTTTTATTATATAGTAGATCGTCTTCACTTTCGTCTAGCAAAATACATGGCTGCTAACTTCTTTTATCTTGTTAATTATCATTGAAAGAAGAGTACTGACTGAAAATTTGATGCATCATTCGCGTAAAAAAGGAAAACAGAATATTTGTATCAACAGCGCGCACATCGCGCGTTTTTAATAGCATGTATTTGACGCGAACTAGCAAAATTGACCTTAAGGATACTTGGGCCCGTAGATAAATTATATTTGGAGGCCCCACAAAAAATAATAAATAAAATAATTAAAAAAATAATAAAAGTTAGGTGATAAATAAATGAAATTTTGTTAAAATCATCAATATTTTTATTAATCTGTTTTAAAACACTACAGAAAAATAGCTTAGCTTAGAAGCCCCTAAAGCCTGGAGCCCCTAGGCACCTGCCTCATTGCCTCAATGGGTAATCCACCCTGCCTAAATCGTAAATTAGAGCAATATTATTGCCTTAACATATTTATTTATTTATTTAGAATTCACTCAACAGGAAATTAATCCCAATTACAGAGGAATTATAACAAAGAATAATTAAACATACTTGATATCGAACATGTACACAAATACAAATATCTAAATTCTAGTTTCGTAAGAAATATTGAATTAGAGTTTTCTTAAATTTAGAAAGTGAATCACAAAATATATCTATATTATTTAATTTTTCTTGAATATCGTTAAAGTTTATACATAGCTGTCTAACAGGAGATTGTAGTTCATAGTTTGTCCTAGGTGTAGTGTAACAAAATACGGATTTGTTTCTGGAACGGGTTAGTCGAAAGTTTAAGCAGGTCAGTACAGTGTTATCGTCGATTATATGGTTTATAATTTTATACGAAAAAATACATGAAGACATAGTCCTTCTATTTTCTAAAGAAATTATCTGAAGTTCATATAACGCATTGTCATAATCAAAATTGTAGGGTGGATAAAATCCATAACACTTAAAAAAACAATAACGAATAATTTTTTTTTGAATGGATTCCAGGGCAACAATGTATTTTTTGTAAATGGGATTCCAAATCAGTGAACAATATTCTAACTTGGATCGCACATATGTATAATATAATGATATTATAGCAGTGATGCACCGAAATGGTCGTGTGTTTCTAATAACAAATCCAAGTATACGATGTGAAGAACTAATTAACTGATTAATATGAGGATGAAATGAACACTTGTTATCAAAAATGACACCCAAGTCAGTGATTTGCGATACTCTTTGTAACACACATATGCTTTAAAGTAGACCAAAAATGTTCAACTCCATTGTTTGTAGTTTTGTAGTATTTTAGTTTAAGCCTGTTTTACACAGTCATATATTTACAATTAAATTTACATGCAAAATATTTAAATTTTTATATAATAATTTTTGATTAAATTCTTTTTACACAGTCAAATATTTGTGATATTTTTGACTGTTGCCTACTAAAGCATATTTTTATTTTGTCATCTTTGTATCATCAGTTTCACCCACTTATTTCTCGCTATAACAACTGCACCAACTACATTTTTTTTAATTTTTAAATTCATTGTTCTTGAAATATTTGAACTTTAAGTTTGGTTTTGACGAAAACAGTTTCATAGAACAAAGTAGCCAATTACACATGAAATATAAACTTTTGTTTAATGAAAACCCTAAATGTCACCAAAGTTTGAAGCAAATGATTACAGAAATTTCGTGATCAAGTACGAAATTGTAAAAATGCATGTAAATTTATCATAATCTAAAACACGGTTTAGTCATACTTTTTATACATTCGTATCACAAAATTGACCCCTATGGTGCCCTTTCTGCAACAGAAAATATTCTTGATGTGGCGTCTAGTAAACGCCCATTCGATAACATATTCTCATTACCGAAATCTGTGTAATGCGAGATAAAATATTTATTTATATATTTTCTTAAAATGTTTCATAAAAAAAAATATTATCTTTTCACAGAATAAAAAATAAATATATTATCAAATTTCTTAAGAAAAATATAATGCATTTCTGTAATATTTTCTTTTCACATTTCTTTATTAATTCATTATGCTTTATCATATTTATTTTCCTTGAGATTTCTCACGTGTAGTTTATTTGCGAATAAACTTCCTTGTAAGATGGAAGCAAAAAATAATTATCAATAACAAAATGTGCAAAACAGGATTTTAACTTATTATTAATTTTAATAACAGGTAGTTAAATGTATAATATTGAAAGCTGCTATAATTATTTTCAAAACAAAACATTTATTTAATGGTAACACATTAAGACGTATAAATATGCCAGTAACGGTAAATATGTTTTTCAGGATTTTACAATATGCTGTTTACAATACGATAAAACAGGAAATAATATATCGAGCAACTCTCATGTGAATCAGTTTAATGCGCTTTGTATAAACTGAAAAAATTAATGATGTTGATTCAAATAAAGGGTACAGGAAATATAGCCGAGTCATATAATAATTGTTGTAAGAAAAATGGTATTTAAAGTTTTAATTGCTATTTACGCGTACATAATTTTTTAATACTAAAAATGTACAGATGTAATGTCTTATCATATTCAGAGGGTTAAAATGACAATTTTTTTGATTTTATTTTCAAGAACTTTTAATTTAAAAATAAATAAATATCATCACTGCATATTACCCATTTCTGGGTGTGCGAGTATCTACAACACATGTAGACATCGGTAATGATGGCGATATATTTTACCGTGTGGGCGCTTACCAGGCGTCACCTCACGGGCACTCATAGCTGATGTGGAGAGTGCACCACAGGGGTCACTTTTGTGCCATTTAAAATTGGAAATATTTGGCGTTTGTCGGGATCGAACCCGGTTCCCCCGGGTTCGCGACCAGACACTTAAGCACGCGGCCACGGGACCCCATGTGATAAGCAGATTGGCACACCCAGAAATGGGTAATATGCCGTGATGATATATATATTTTTTTAATTTAAAAATAAAACAAAAAATTATGTAACAAATTTTGTAAACATCGTTTTATTAGTCACTAGCTTTTTTTACACAAGCAGAGTGAGCGTATAGAAAACGAGTGTCAGTTTATAAAACAAATATGCTATACTTTTTCTATGATTGTTAAATTTAGACAGCAGAAATACACTTTTTAAGTTACTTATGTTAATGGAATTGCAATATATGGCTCATAAAATATAAAAATTAACCACTATAATTTCTAAAAAAAAAGTAAATACTCTTTCGTACTAATTTTGTTACACATTTGCAATTGAATGTTTTGGAAAAGGGATATAGTGACATCGGTATGGTTTGAGTCTGAGATTACATCTCTTTCAGTACCAACAGTGATGAAACCTAATCTGTCTTTGTCTAGCACGCTCGTGCCATAGATACATCACTATGCCCTTTCTCCAAAATAAACTACAAAAATTAATCGAGTTAAAAATACTAATATTTAACTTTTTGTCTAGTATTTGCATATTTATATACGTAAATATCAAAATTTGGTCACATACATACAAATATTTATAATTTGTGTAAAATTTTAAATTAGGCTGATTTTAATTTTAATAAAAGAGTTACCCATTTTACAATGCCCCGTGTACGTGTATCTATTTTGGGCATTGACATACATATATATTTCATAGAAATAGTATTAAATTAATATATATATATATATATATATATATATATATATATATATATATATATATATATATATATATATATATTACTAATAATAATAATAATAATAATAATAATAATAAACAGGGTGACACTGAAAAACGGGCCACTCAAATAACTTTTTTATTTATAATTATTTTCTTGATTTGTAAACTAGGCTTAGGGGCTCACAAATCATGATATTTGGCATGATGACAGAGCTTTCAGTTTAACCGGAAGTAACAGTAACTTTCATATTTCAAATGGGACACTGTATATACAGTTTGCTCATTTTAAATCGGCAACCACTGCTATCTCGAGAACTATAAGAGCTACAAAGAAGGTTAAATGGGCAAACAATTTCTATTTTACAACAAAAATTTAAAGAATATAAAAATTCTGTGGTTTTCAAAATACGGTTCAGTGATATAATATTTTTATATCCTCACAAAACGATTTTTTTTAAAAAAAAAAAAATGCGTACAAAGTTTTATACAAATTTTATCAAAATACGGTTATAATAAGAGTGCCACAAATGGAAAAAATTAATACTTGTTATTTTTCTACGTAGAATTAGAGTGCCCTCACAGAAAAAGTTAATATTTTGTTCTTTTAACTGATCATAAATGTCATCGTAAACAAAATATTCACGTCATGGTATTCTAATTCTATGTAAAGTAATAAACACGTATTCATATTTTCCATTCATAGCTCTCTTATTATAACCATATTTTAATCAAATTAATATAAAACTTTATATGCCTTTCTCTCAAAAAAATCGGTATAATTAAATTTTCGAATGAATGAGCAAATAAATATATGTACGTTCTCGTTTAATATAAAAAAAGTTAGGTCCCGTCTTTTGACAACCACTGGACGAAAAAAATAATTTTCCTTTTCTTCAAATTTGTCTTGTAAAATAGAAATTGATTGTCCATTTAACAGTCTTTGTAGTTTTAATAGTTCTCGAGGCAGCAATGGTGGCCCATTTAAAATGAACACCCTGTATATTTATATGTTTGGAATCTACAAAAAATTATGAATTCAATGATATGATGGAAGTGCATTTTCATAGAAGAAATAAATTACAAAACCGTAAGAGAAAATTATGAATAATTAACCTGCAATGATATCAGGCAGGATGTGAAAACAGATAATATTGTATAATATTTAAGTTAATAGTTTAAATAGTAAGTTAAGTTTCCATATTTTGTTTTTTGTTATAAAAAAAATGCTCAATTTGTTATCACAGCCTACCTGATATGGCTTAGCAGGTTAATTATTCATAATGTTCTCTTATGTTTTTGTAATTTATTTTTACAATACAAATGCACTTCAAGCAAATTACTGAATTCGTAATTTTACGTAGATTCCAAATATATAAAAATAGATAGATACCCCTTGTGAAATATGAACTGTAAATAAAATAGTATATTATGTGGCAAGTGTGTGAAGCTGACATTTTTACATGAGCGTGGAGATTGCCACACGAGCCGAAGGCGAGTGTTACAAACCACCCGAATGTAAAATAGGCTTCACACACGTGTTACATACTATACTTTTTCTACGACCTTGCAATAAAATATATTTTTTCTTCACATTGTCATTCTTTTAACGTAAAGCCTCTGTATTACCGACTTGTGTAATCATGGTTACCAACGTTACGGGTGTTTAACAGCTTTGTTTTATTAAAATACAATTCAGTTTGTAATATTTAAAATAATGAGTGTTACTTCACGCACTGTGTGCAAAAAATCAAACTTCACACATAAAAATTGATACGAGAAGTACTCACTTCACGCACGGGAGTAGAAAAAAGTTATTTTGAGTGGCTTGTTTTTCAGTGTCACGTAAATACATATTGTCTTATGTAATATAATAATTATAATAAATTTGTTTCAAAATATTTATTATTCAGTAATGCAAAAATTACAGCATAGACATAACAATAATATTTTGATTTACATTACATTTAAATTTCAATATTGTTTAAATAAAATAAAAAATAATTTATTATATAAATACAACATTCAAAATATAATTTATTAACTTAACACAAATGATTCAGATTCGTAGAGAAAATGTCCTGGTCCCCGCCTATGTACACTTTCCATCTTTGTTTACTGTATATATCGTGTATAACCTCACTTAAATTTAGCATATCACTTCGTAGTAGAAAAACACAATCTGTCTGTATCATTTTTCTTACGTTTTTCACAAACACTCGCTTTTATATTGTACTAATAGTGCATAATGAGTAAAATAGTTGAGTATTAAACCCAAAACTTACGATTCTGCAGTGATAACTTGCAGGAGATCCAAAACTCGTTTTCGTGACACCATTTTGCACTATGCTATTTAGTACTGTGCTAGAGTGCTAGAGATGAATTTATTATTTATTTCAACTGTTTTCCAAGAAAGACTAAGTAGACCTAGGACTTTGAACAAAGTTCACTTTAACTGTGTCTGATTATTTATCGTGTTATCTTCTATTTGTTTTAATTTTACTGTGTTGTACCGTCTGTTATTTTTTTTAATTTACTGAATTGTTTTGAATTTTAACAAGAGATTTTGTTAGTATTTTTATTAATTTTAGCAAATATATTTTTTATGCATTAATTTAGTTTATCTTTTCAAAACTACTAAATTACTGTTATCATTGTTATCAGTTGTTTTATCAGGTCAATATCTCAAATATTTTTTGCATTATGATATAAAAGTACGCTATATTGTATGTGTAATATACAGGTGTCCCATGTAACACGGAAATTAGAAGAGATACGATATCGGTTAGTCATTTTATAAAAAGACGGACTTTACTACAACGATGACATACAGGTGTCCCATTAGTTTTTGAGCCTCCTTAATTTGATTTAAAATTAAAATAATTAATATCTTTAATAAATAAATTTAAAAAAAAACTATTAAACCATGTAAAAATCCAACATGACGCCCGTTTAAAATAAGAAACTATTATTATCGTGGAAACCGCCATCTTAAATTTTGTTCTGACATCATTTTTGAGTTTCTCTTATCAAATCATGTAACTTTTATACGAAACATTTTTTTGTATCTATTATAATAACGGAGTAATTTAACTTTTTTAAAATCACGATTTTCAGTTTTTTTTAATAACGTTCAAACTGTTCAGAATTTTAAATATTACTCAACTGACTTTAAATAAGCACTAAAAACTGCACAACATTGCCCATTTAACCGACCTCGTAGCTCCTATAGTTTCCGAGACCTCAATGGTGACCCATTCAGTTTGGGACACCCTGTAGATCACTAAAAATAAGGGAAAACGTAAATTTTGTAGATTTTTATTTTATATTTTATTAAATATTTCAATTTTATTTTCTTCATTTTCATTTCCAAAACTATTATAAATACCCTTTCCATCAAAAGACAACAATTTTTTTTTGTCTAAGTTCGTTAGGCTTATAATTCCCAAAATCCCAGTATATACGCACGGTATGCGAGACACACTGTATGTGTATTCATTTTGTAAAATGCAAGAATACATTAAAATAATGTCATTTTTGACCTAAATTACATGAAAATACTAAAAATTGCATAATTAAGTAAATGATGTAATTTTATTTGTATCAGTTCAAAGTATCTTGCAAAATTTTCCGGGAAATATGCACCTATATATGTATATATATATATACAGTGTGTTAATTAAAAATCTGGCCATAGGCGTTTAACATGGGAAAACAGTTTTTCTTTGCGTAAAAGTCCCCAATTAATTTTGGACAAAATGTTTCAATTAAATGTTGTAGATAATTATATTCTACGCCTAAATCAGTAAACAGTTTTAATTTTGCATGTTTAGTAACTTGTAAAATCTAATTTGAAATTGTACAAAAATATTGCTCATTTCTAGCGATACCCATGAAATTGAAACAAAGTTACAAAGAAATGTGTATCGTTTGAACTGTCAGAAATTCAATTTACAATTAAAAGTAACAGATAATTCAATTCTGCACCTAAATCACTACACAGGTATTATTTTTAAAATCTAACACTTAAATAACTTTTATTATTATTATATGTTTACATTCTGTAAACTATAAAACTAAATTTCTGACAGTTCAAACGATATGAATTTCTTCGTAATTTTGTTTCAATTTCATGGGTATCGCTACAAATAAGCTATATTTGTACAATTTCAAATTAGATTTTACAAGTTACTAAACGTGCAAAATTAAATCTGTTTAGTGATTTAAGCGTAGAATATTAATATCTACAACATTTATTTGAAATATTTTTGTCTAAAATTAAATGGGGACTTTTGCGCAAAGAAAAACTGTTTTCCCATGTTAAACGCCTATGGCCAGGTTTTTAATTAACACACTGTATATATATATATATAATCACGGCATATTACCCATTACTGGGTGAGCCAATATGTACAACACATGTAGACATCGATAATGATGGCGATATATTTTACCGTGTGGGCGCTTACCAGGCGTCACCTCACGGGCACTCATAGCCGGTGTGGAGAGTGCACCACAAGGATCACTTTTGTGTGATTTTTTAATCACTGCACTGGCCGGGATCGAACCCGGGTCACCAGATTGGCAACCAGACACTATACGCACACGGCCACGCGACTCCATACATACCATTATAATGTCTAATATTCATAAATAGTGTAATTGTGTATCATGCGATTTATGTAGTTTTGTCGGAATTTACTGATGTGATTAAAAATACCCATTTTCTAAATTGAATTACATAATACGCTACTTAAAGTTTAATTAAATGTGTTTTACAGATTGGAACAATTTTTAATAAAATTGTTAAATAGGTTATGTTAAAAAGTAAATATCAAAATGACTTGATGTCAAAAATAAAAAATTATCATTTTTATTCATTTGGTCAGTATTTTCATTTTTCCATATTGCTAAAATTGAATAAAAACTAAGTAGCAGTTAAATTAAGAAGTATTCATAAACATCACATTATAGTTTTTAATTATACAGAAAACAAAATTAATATCAACAAAAAATTGAAATATTAGACGTCAAAATTATAACCTAAAATGCAAGGTAACATAATTAGTATGTATCCTAACCACAAAAACTTACCAATAGTATTGTTTATTTAACGTCATACGATACCGTAACATTATATAATACTTGACGCAAATTTTACTTCTGTCATTATATCCGTACAAAAAATACTTTTTATGTTTATTCGAAGGTTGCTTTTTATAGGGAGCATAATTTAAGTAGGTAGGTAACTTAATATGTTATCATATTTTTCACACATACTAGAACGGGGCTGTGTGCTTAAATGATCGATTGTGGTCGAATTTGGAAATTATTACCAGTTTTGGTGGTGTATCTTCCACGACAACTTGGAATACCCATAAAATAATAATTGAGGCGTTTCCCACAAACATCGAACACGTCTATTTATTGAAATTTCCGGTATTGTAAAAACCAAGTACGGAATGAAAAATATAAGGGTGTATGGTGTACTTTTTTAAAAAAATTTTTCTTTCTTATAATGCCAAAATACGTACAAATTTGTGGCAAATTTGCCACTTTACTGTGCGCAGAATATGTATTAGCTCAGTCGAAGGCAAAAAATTGTTTAAATTGTAATGCTTATATTCTGGCATTATATAAGTTGTTTTTTTTACCTCCCGCTACCCTAG
The DNA here is from genome assembly GCA_943142095.1 of Ophonus ardosiacus. Classification (NCBI taxonomy): domain Eukaryota; kingdom Metazoa; phylum Arthropoda; class Insecta; order Coleoptera; family Carabidae; genus Ophonus; species Ophonus ardosiacus. The sequence goes on along the minus strand of OW964833.1, from coordinate 39,826,989 downwards.
GTAAGGGAGGTATAGGAATCGTGCTAAAAATCGGATATAGAAATTTCAGTGAATAAGCACGTGCATATTGAATAACCGGAAGTATCATTTATACAAGCTTTTAACTGTTTTTCTTGTAAAAAATTCATTGAATATAATTTTTTAGCAGCTTTTACCAATACAAATTGAATATAATGGCACAATCTTCAATTCTACGATAATAGCATTTAGTAAATAAACAAAAACAATACTTTAATAACAAATTTGATATATTTAAACAAATGTCACTGTGACAATTTTCATTAAAATTAATAATGAAACCGTGTTACACATACATAAATATTAGATATACAGGATAATTCGATTTAAGTTTGATGTTTGCAGCATTATATATCAAACAGCTCTCAATAAGAACATGATTTCAAAGTGTCAAATAATAGTTTGCAACTACACATTTACGAAATGGATAATGTACGCCGAAGAATTTACACAGATTTCGTTTTAGAGCATAAGGAAGTTGGTGATGATTTTGACAATAATGTGTGTGTGACGATTTTTCCTTAAAATATATTAATGATCCAAAACTTCGCAAAGTTGGTATTTAATACTCTTAAATAATTTGAAACAACATATTAGATTTTGACTATATATGATAAACCGGATGTAGTACTTAATTTGAAGCTCTAACAGATTTTTCAGGAAAAACATAATAAAATATAATCCAAAATTTCAAACTTTTCTATTTATTGGAACAACAAAGTAGATTTTGTTTACAAACGATCAATCGGAAGTGAAACTTTACTTAAAGCTCATTGCTATTTTAAACATGGAATTGGCGGGAGGTCATGTGCTGACCACATCAGATTTTTAATTTATATTTTAATAAATACGCTTAAAATTTTTATTACTAACAAAATATCGAAACAAAATTTCTTTAAGAATAATATTAATCAAGATACTTTTCTGTCACTTTTCATTTAATTCATAGAAAACAATAAATTAGACATACTTCAAATTATAGTTTTTTAAAAGTTAAGTCCAGTCTACATTGTATCAAAAGCATAATTTTTTTATTGAATAATTTTTGATTAATTCAGGATAGAATATGTGCTAACGAGGAAAACATGGAAATTTCATGCTCCCAATTTACATTTTATTGATTTATACAAAATTATGCTCTGTAACATATACTGATTTTTTGATATATTACAAATATATGTTGTAGCTTTCGTAAAAATATTGTTTCATTATATTCTGCCCATTAGTATGAAAGTTATTACATTTCAAACCCAGAGGAACTTACTTTTGAAACCAATAATAGGATATTTTCACTCATGCGTTGTAGGTCGTAAAGGTTCAGCATGTATTTGAACAAATGAATACGAATATTAATAAATGAAGAAGTTACTACTATCGATAATATAAATAAATAAATATATCACTGAAATATATACTACCTGGAATGCGCGTTCGAACCGTGACCGTGAAGCATATTGAAAGCCTGCTGCTGGAGTAGTCGGCAAACATCGAGACAGTTCGTGAGTAGACGGAAGCCTGCTGCTGGAGTGGTTGGCAAACATCGAGACAGTTCGTGAGTAGACGGAAATTATTTCGTGTGGCGCATGTTTAAATAAATGAAGCATAATATGAAAACAAAGCGATCAGCTATGATACGAGTTATTCGGCTAGGTTCGGTTCGGCACGAACGTGCGCGAACCGGACCAGCCATTATCGTTCAATGAGCTTCAGTGCAGCGTACGCTGATAGGTAGAGTATGCGAGTTCCAGTTAGTATATATTTCAGTGAAATATATCATCACGGCATATTACCCATTTCTGGGTGTGCCTGTATCTACAACACATGTAGAATCGGTAATGATGACGATATATTTTACCGTGTGGGCGCTTAGCAGGCGTCACCTCACGGGCACTCATAGCTGGTGTGGAGAGTGCACCACAGGGGTCACTTTTGTGCCATTTAAAATTGGAAATATTTGGCGTCTGTCGGGATCGAACCCGGTTCCCCCAGGTTCGCGACCATACACTCAGGCACGCGGCCACGGAACCCCATACTATCGTTAATGTATTGTGTAAAACATTATGTTGAAGAACTTTTTGACATAAGGATGGTACTCTTGGAATTTAGGCTGTATACATCATTACTTATAAACGATAATAGCCAAGCACACGTTGCTCATTAAAGTCGACCAAAATTTTACAGAATTTTCTAAGAAGACGGAACACTCAAGCAGACATGTTGAAATAGGTTATGTTGCAATTCGAACATTTTTTTATTCATTATCAAATATGTTTATGTCAAAAAACAACTTGAACCTTTCTTCTTATGTGCGTCTGTCGAAATTTTTTCCCTCAAGGTTGAGTTTTTCTAACCTCAAACGTGTAGTAAACCTGTCTTGTTGAGGAATTGGCTACTCATGTGTTACTATTGCTGTTTATTCTCTGTTGCTCTTGCTGTCTGATCGTGCAGCAAATACGAATTTATTAATCCCATATAATGTGGCCCAGGTTTGTCGCATGTGCTTAGTGCGTTTAGTGACTGTACAGTGTAGTTTAAAGCTGGATTTATATCCGTGATCCTTCTGTACTACGGATAATTGTTAATCTCAGAGATATATAGCAGGGGTGTAAAGCAGTCTTTAGTTTCGGACATTTTTAACGGGGTAAGAATTTTATGCAATAATATCATTAATGCATTTTTTTTAAATGAAAAATTAATGTATATATTTTACCAAAAATAATAGGAAACGTTAAATAAAAGCTATTGTATTAGAAATATTATTTAAAAACATTAAAAATATTCAAATATTTAGTGGTAACTTGCTACATACTTCTCCTAGTTCTAGAGTTTTTTAAATTCATCTGAAATGACAAGTTGCTTTAAAATATTGCAAACATGGTCATTTAAAATGAGATCAAAAGTTCTGCAGGTCATTTTCAAAAGAAGTCTTTTATTACTACTAAAATTTTCAAAACAAAAACCAAAATAGGAAGCCACTTCTCGGGCACTGATAGCTGATGAGCAGAGTGCATCACGGGGTTCATTTTATGCGAGATATAAATACTTTGTAAAAAAACAACTTTGATTAACTTCGAACTAAGATCGTCCCTAATATATATGGAAGGTACCAAAAAGGGACTTACCCTTAAACAAGTTATTTATATTAAGCAAATTCACGTATAACTATAAGTATATTTAAAAATTACGTGAAAAAGTGAGTGCTAAACTCTATGACAAATAAAATTGATACTATGTACTTTAAATTTACCCGAAATTGACAATTTTTAAATATAATAGCAAGTATATTTTACAAGATTTGGATTTTGCAAGATATGCTGAATTCAATCATGTACAAATTAATTCATTTCTTATTATGAATTTTTGTAAAAAAATATTAAATAAATTAGATTTTGTACACAAATGTGGTAACATTTCACCAAAAGAAAAACAATAAAACAAAAAGTTGTAACTGACTAGCATAGGCCCAAGATCAATTATAATTTGTTTATTTAATAATTATTTCTAAAATATCTGTCAAACTTTTTTTTGGATTTTTGGGAAATTCTAGTAGGTACAATAATTATTTTACAAAATTTAAAAAAAACTGAATTCAAATCATCATCATTTGATCATGGATAGATAAGTTATTCCTTTTTGGAAAGCTAAAAAAAATATTTTTTCCAAGGTGTAACTTTCCACGTCAATATAAAAATTACATCTTCGGCATCATAATTAGGAGTTCGGCAGTGATAAAAAAATCGTCATTTGAAAGAAAATTAAAAAGTGTCCAGTGTCCTAAAGAAGTGCAAACCAAAATTTCATGCAATATATGTGTATTTGTAAAAATAAAAACCAGCAAAATTTGAATTTTTATATTTATCTAATGATTTATACATTTTTCATAGGATTTTAGTTTTACGCAATTTCATGTTCTCCTATTCATTTTACGGCAAAACCTGTAGAGTGCAAAGCTGTTCAGAATTAAAAGTTGCATTATAAAACTGTTTTTCGATTTTTTATTCTTTCTAGTTTTTTTCTCAATTAAAAAAAATATACGAAATTTCTGTTACTCCGTAGCAATAGCCATGACATTTGTTTTCTTTTCTTTTTGATTTTCAGAAATTATTTATATATGGAAGCGTAGAAGGGCCATACGCAAAAAAATTAACACTTAAAATTTCACCTTTTAAACCTGAATTTTTTATTTATTTATTAATTCATAATTTAGACTTTTTGAAGACAAAGTGAGTGTGAGATATATGATGCATACGACACAAGCGCAAAAGTTTTAAAAACTAGAAAATGCAAGAAAAAAGGAGAAATTTCAAGTTTTAAAAAGAAAAAGTTGAAATTCCAAGAAAAAAGGTGAAATTTCAGGCTTAAAAGCTGAAATTTCAAATTTAAAAATGGTGAAGTTTCAGGTTTAAAAGGTGAAATTTCAAGTTTTGAAATTTTTTGCGTATGGTCTTCTACGCTTCCGTATTTATAAACGTCAAACGTCAATCTGAGTTTTCGAATATAAATCCCGTATTCTTCGATAACTATTTTCCATCATAATAATTCTTTATAATAAAAACACATTCTTATTCGAATAAACAGTAATTATTTAATTTAGTTTATAACTAGCACATAAAAAATATTGATAGAATATTAATATTGTTTTATACAATGTCATAAGTCAAGACTATTGCTATTTGCTACTAATTAACGGAACTTTTCAAATTTCTTTTTAAAATTGTAAGAAACGGAAAAACATAAAAAAAAATTTAAAAACAGTTTTGTATACAACTTTGTACTCTACCGATTTTGCTGTAAAATGAACAGGAGAGTAGGAAATTATATCGCTATGGGCTATGTTCCCCTTATAACCCCCACCACCCGGTATTTATATCCGTGTTTTGTGTACATTAGAACATTTTACTATGTAACTTACAAAAGGAAATCACAGGTGTATATCAACAGGTGTTAATAAATTGCTAATTGTACTTCCGGCATTACATGTATTATTAATTATTTATTGGAAAATTTATATTCTTTTCTTTTCTTATTATTACATTATATATATACAAGCTGTCTCTTAAATAAGGGGAAATGGCTTAACCACAGATTCCTGAGGCTAAAATAAGACGATTTAACCAAACTTGCTTCTACCGGAAAGTGTACCATTTAGCCAGAAATCTGCTTCAAATTTCTTCGAAAAAAAATTAATTTTGCTTATAATAATCGGACGCTTTATTCGATTTGGATGAAATTTGGTATGACAGTTTATATGGTTATAAGTCATCTTTTAAGGTGATACTTGTTATTATTAGTGAACCACTAGTGTATGAAACTTAGGTCTCCCAACATTAATTAGACCGTAACTTTTTAATGGCAATGCTGAAAACGTGAAATTATTTTTCTTCAGAAAGATATATTCAATAGTAAACTTTTCTCTCTCTGTGTAATTTGTGATATCTGCTACGGTTCACCCAGAAAAAAATAAAATCTGAGTGTCTGCACTGCTAAATTTTTAAAATAAATTTAATCTAGCAGTCTATCCAAATGTCAATCAAGTAATTTTTAATGACAGTAACGAGTTGTCAATCTTCACAACTTGTTTAGGAGTAAGCTGAGATATGTAATCGTCTTATTTATAATAATGGTAGTAAAATACTATAAGGCCGAACAAACGTATGTTACTAATTTTAGTATATTGCGAAGAAAATTTTTGACAACCCATAAAACAATTGTTACTGTCATTCAAAATTACTTGTTTGACATTTGGATAGACTGCTAGATTAAATTTATTTTAAAAATTTAGCAGTGCAGACACTCAGATTTTATTTTTTGGGTGAACCGTAGCAGATATCACAAATTACACAGAGAGAGAAAAGTTTACTATTGGATGTATCTTTCTGAAGAAAAATAATTTCACGTTTTCGGCATTGCCATTCAAAAGTTACGGTCTAATTAATGTTGGGAGACCTAAGTTTCATGCACTAGTGGTTCACTAATAATAACAAGTATCACCTTAAAAGATGACTTATAACCATATAAACTGTCATACCAAATTTCATCCAAATCGAATAAAGCGTCCGATTATTATAAGCAAAATTAATTTTTTTTCGAAGAACTTTGAAGCAGATTTCTGGCTAAATGGTACACTTTCCGGTAGAAGCAAGTTTGGTTAAATCGTCTTATTTTAGCCTCAGGAATCTGTGGTTAAGCCATGTCCCCCTATTTAAGAGACACCCTGTATGCAGTAATGTTGAATTATACATAAAATTTTATAAGAATGCATTTGAATTTATGTCATAAATATAACGCAATTTCCTATATGGATTTGAGAGCCTTGAAAAATGAACGATATTAAAATTTAAAATATGTCAAAATTCGAAGAAATTAATATTTGTCGAAAATAAGATAGACTATATTTGTTTTTTATAAACTTTTATAAAGCTTATATCGCAATTACTTCTTCAAAATAAATTTTTATAATTGCTGACAGCTGCTTTAAACAAACAATTAATTTGATATAAAAATTCATAGAACGCATAAAATGAAATTGTGGTGAAACAAAGAAAAGATCACTTGGTTTGTTTTGATAAGTTTGCCATATCAGCAAATTCAAGCAATGTGCAACCGCAAATATATGTGATTTAATGTTCAGTCCTTACTCATCGGTCGTTGATACCAAAATATTTCTCATTTACAGGATACAAAATACTATTATTATTTCCCGGAATTGCAAAATTTATTATTGTTATTACTGACCGAGATGGACTCGCGGATTAGCTCAAATAAATAACAAATTCTAGAAATGAGAATATACATGTGTCTCAAAACACGCGCCCTGCATGGAGATCTCGGGAACTGTAATAAATTAAATATTTTGTGTGTAATGACATTTAATAAAAAGTAAGATTCATTAGTGAAGCAAAATATTCGCTCATTTCTTTCATTGCAATCTAATTTTAATTTTACATATAAAAGTAACATGTATTCATTTTTTTTTCATTCATGGTACTCTCATTATATTTATATTTCAATAAAATAAAATATGAAAGTTTATAATTATCAAAATAATTGTTATTATTAGGATATGAAAATATTATCAATGAATTATAAATTAAATAGGGGTTTCCAAGTCTACGGCTTTGAAAAGAATACTTATTGGATATCAATGTTCATCATGCATAAATAATATTAAGGTGAACATAATCGTTAATTTTCTGATTTACAATTAAATGAATTCGTTATGAAAAAAAAATTCTTTGCCCATTTAAAATGAACACTCTACACAAGGTGATTTATAACGGATGTGCCAAAATTAAGCATATATTTGGGGAGTCATTTTGAGTAAAAAAAAATGTTATATGAAAGTATGCTCGGAATAGGGAGGCATTCAGGCCGGACCGGACCGAGCTTTAAGGTTTGGATCGCCTTTGCCGGAAAATAAAATTTGCCGGCCCTTACTCGAAGATCGACTCGACAAAAAAATTGCTGGCCCGGCTCGAAAATTGACTCGAAATCAGGCCGGGCCGAGCTAAAGGTCGAAATTGAGTGCATCCGGCATTCCTAATTTTGATTTTTATGTGAGGCGAAATGTTTAATTTTTTTCGTGTTAAACCCTAAAAAAACCTCTACATCCTTATAACGTTTCATTAGTTAACATAAGTTACTAAAAAAGAGACACTTCTAGTGTAGTTTGTTATAAAAATTACAGACCTACGAGTATTTAACACTTTGTTTACCAAAGGCGTTCGAAAATTGAAACAACTTTTTCACAAATCTTATATAAAAAATATCATTTACATAACAATTTTTTATCTAACTTTGTTTCTGCTCAAAAATAAGGCAAGAAATCATTATGGTAGGAACAAAAATCACTTTTATTTAAGTATACGAATAGTAACAATAGTAATAATGTCACAATAGCATTATTATGATATAATGAATAACCTTGAATTCTTCATGTAAAATAACATTTTTATTTTTTAAAATGTGAAGTATGATGTTAGTAAGTCATTTTGATCCTTTTTAACTTCATACATTTTCATTAAAATATTAAGGAAACTGTGCATTTGATTGTACTATAAGGTTTTTTCGGGTTGGCCCGAAAAGCTCGAATGTTCGGGCCGGGCCAAAATCAAAAGTTTGACTCGCGTCAACTTTTGCAAACGATTAGCCCGATTCTGCCCGATAAAAAAATATCTTCAGCCCGGCTCGATGATCGACTCGAAATCGAGGCGGGCTTCGGGCCGGGCCGGGCCAAAGCTTGAAATCGAGTGCATCCCTACTCGGAAACTTTTCGTTTTTCGATACAAAGTTACAAGTACATCCATTTGAGGTGCACTTGACAAGAATCCTTTTTATTAATAACTTTGGTACTAGATAGATACTAATTTTTTTCTAAAAATTAAAATATCTCAAATACTAGGTACTGCGTTTATCAAGTTTTAGCAAGATTACCTATTTGTGTATTTTTGCATTGGTAATACTTTTATTAGTAAATATGAAACAATGTTAATAGATAAAAAAATAATGATAACACACGTTCGAGCTTTCTCGTATGAAACACCCCTGGTGAAGATAGAGAAACAAAATGTATAAACATGCATCTGAATAAGTAGTATCCTCATACCTAGTTTCAAAATTAATGCAACTAGTTCTAGAGTTATTAATAAAATTGTGTCTGGGCAGATGCACCTACAAAGGGCTGTAACTCTATAATGAAATGTTCCCGAACATACCTTCAAATAGGGTTACCATACGAAAAATTGAAAAGTCTGGACAAAAAGCCTAATTTCCCTAGAAAAGTCCGAATATTTTCATCGTAAGTGCGCGAGGATATATATGTAGAAAGAGAACAGGCGCTCAATGGTCAAAATCGACTTAGGATTAAGGATGTCATCAGTGAAGGTTTTGCTTTTGATCCAGTATTTAGTACAATTTGAAAACTATGACGCGATGATTTTTATAAAAATTACCAAAGACAAGAATCTACTTAATAAAGTGTCTGGATATTAAAGTATGAAAAATCTAATTAGTTAACTGACATATATATTAAAAATGTTGTGTAATTTAAATTCATTTTGTCTGTTACAAAGAGTTTGAGTTACATACCTAACAAAAGAAATTAGAATATTTTTTGTTTAAGTTGATTAAGTACATACCAGCCAAAGAGAATAGGAACAAAAATTATCTTTAGTTCTTCATTATGTACCACAGAGAGTGACAAAGATTTTTTTTCAGTTTATTGACATATTGATTGTTAATTTAGATGATGTTGATCATTTTGTTCCATAGATTTTTTTATTGTTTTCGTAAATAATTAAAAAGTCCGGACAATTTCAAAGTCTGGTCGAAATCCTGACAAGAGCCTAAAAATCCCGACATGTCCGAACAAATCCGGATGTTTGTTAACCCTACCTTCAAATATTATAATATATGGTTTAATTTTGGTATAGCCGTTATGAATCACTCTGTATACATAATAATTGTTGGCACTTAGATCCCTTTGAATTTATATGCTTCAAATACTATATAGTTTTTTAAGCTATGAAAATTTGAATAGTAAAGTATCCTCGTAATTTGTTATCCATATCGCCTTTTTCACGAACCACCACTGGTATAGAAAATCTAAGTACATCATATACTATATCAAATATCAATGTCGGTACTTACAAACCTTGATAATGTTTATGTATCATATTCATGGCAACGACATCATAAATAAAAATCGCAACAAGTACAACTACTCTAGATTTTAGAGTAAACTGTTTTATTGTTTGTTGCTATAGCTTGACAATATCAATAATAAATTATAACTTTCTTAACACCTCGTAACATTGTTATTTATTTATAGACCAGAAATTGTTGTTAGTAATCGCGAGATATAAGAAAATGAAATAAATTATTTTTTTAAAATTTATTTTCTTTTTTCAATACATAAGAATTTAAATTAAAACGAATTTATTTTTTATTTTTTTTTATTTATAATTCAAAGTGAATCGTTATCTTATAAATTTAAAAATAAAATAAGAATTTAACATGTGTGATATTCATTTCTTCTTACAATTTCCTCCATTTAATTTTACGACAAAAAGAGTATAATTCAATGTTGTTCAGAATTAAAAATTGCACGCAAAACTGTTTTTTACATGTTTTTGGTTTCTTTGCATTTTTTTTTTTAATTCAAATTTACAGTTCATTAATGGCAATAGCGATGGCACTAGTTCTCTTTTTTCTGGTTTTTATAAATTGTTTTTAAATGTCAAACGTTAATTTAACTTGTGGTAAATATTCTTTTATGCACGGACGTATTATAATTTGACAATTATACACGAATTTCTTTGACATAAACGTCACTTTATAGCCCGCGGGCCTCATTATAGCCCAATTTAAACAGGCAACATGAAAAGTTTTTATTACAAATCGAAAATTTTTATATTCTTTAATTAAAAATGAAAATTAATTTTGTGATATTTACATGGAAAGCACAGAGATACACAAAATAAAACTCAAATGACATAACTAATAAACAAACAATAAACTTTTGTTCTCCGCTTTCATAACAACACTAGATACTGGATGTACGAGGACAAATTCTTTTCGATACAATTTTTCTAACACTCATAATTTGAAAATTTTCGTCCGTGCATAAAGTTTTGTATGTACCACGAGTGTAACTTGCTTTTATGGCCTTTGTGTATTTTTATCCCTCGGCTTACGCCTCGGCCTCAAAATACCGCCGCAGGCCATAAAAGCCTCCTTACGCTCTTAATACATAAATAACTATTATAGCTATATTCATTATAATATTTCTTTACATTCCTCATTCGAATAAACATTCATTATTTAGTTTACTATACATTTTTTTTTTTTTTTTGGCAGAATATGAATAAAATAATATTTTTTCTATAATGTCAGGACTACTCCTACTAATTAACGGAACTTCTGAATTTTTTTATTTAAAATTCTAAGAAAAAAAAACAAAATCATAATAAAAATAGTGAAAGCAGTTTTGCATATGCATACTCTTTATTACTTTGCGCTATAGTTCTAATGTAAAATGAACAGGAAAGCAGGAAATTACATAAAATATCTCATGTTAAATCCCTAAATTTACTTAGTCCTATTCAAACCGCTATCACACGATAAAATATATACCATAAAATTTTGCGGGACAGATATTATTTGAAAAAACTGTTATACCAAGTTAAACTTTTTTGTTTCATCGTATTCATTTTCATCCTATATGTTTGATAAGATATTTTCGAAATGAGCGAAAACAAATTAAATTTATTTTGATTGATATTGACTATGGAATTTATAAAAAAAGTGTAAGAAATAAAATTGTTTACTTCTATACTTGGCAACTATTACTGTCATAAACAATTAAATTATTAAAGGTCGAAACTATGAAATCTGGTGTAATGTCTAGAGATATGTCAATAATTATGGTCTTACATAGATTTATAAATCAAAATTATATTAGATAAAACTACAGGAACAAAGCAGATTTTATCACGTACTTCAAATAGTTATAATATAAGTTCACAATAACATAATATATATCCTATAATTACGAATTCTATAAGAAAATAATTACTACTTATATAGCAACAATTTTATTGTTTATGATTTTTAAATTCTGGCAAAGATAATTTTAATTTGCTAAATTATAGATTGATACTTTAAAAATGAAGTTAATTGTGATAATTCATATTTAGTAAAAAAAAATATATATCGCGGTAATTATACGGCTGTTTGCACACACAATAATCTAATAATATTTTCTCTAAGCATTTTATATTTTATTATTTGAAATTAATTAATCCTAAGTGATATCATCGGTGATTTTTTAAAAGGAATATATATATATATATATATATATATATATATATATATATATATATACAGGGTGTAAATTTTAAAACGGGTCATAGGGCTATAACATAGAAAAACAGTTTTTTAGACGCCAAAATTTTCTATATTAATTTATTGAAAAAATAATATGCATATTATAAAGAAAAAAATTACGATTTTTTTAATACCAAACACATTACATTTCTGTTTCATATCAAAAAATTTGTACAATTAAGAAAAAACAACAATAGCCATGAAACTGACAGTAACAAAACATTGTCATCTTTTAATAATATGATAGGGGACAATTAAAGATTAAAGTTACTAATTTCTGAACTAATATAAAATAACATAAAATAAAGAAAACACTGAGATATTTATTTAAGAAACAATTACATTTATTGTAATAGGTATTTACAAATTAAAGATGATCTACACGTAATAAGAAATAAGTTATAAGAAACGAGAAAAACTGTAAACTTCAAGGGAAAAATAATTTGTAATTTTTCTTCATGGGACAAATTATCCATGATTTCTTGTTAATAAAACGAAAATAATAATAATTTAACAAATAATGTCCAAAAAAAAATTATCAATGACAGTCTTGTCAAAAATAGTTTTGTTTTGTTTCTGTCAGTTTCAAGGCTAATAATATTTTTTCTTAATTGTGCAAATTTATAAATTTATTTTCTGGCTTTACATGAAACAATAATGTAATGTGTTTGATGTTAAAAAATTCGTAATTTTTTTCTTTATAATATGCCCTAATTCTTTTTTCAATAAATTAATATAGAAACTTTTGGCGTCTAAAAAACTGTTTTTCTATGTTATAGCCCTATGACCCGTTTTAAAATTTACACCCTGTATATATATATATATATATATATATATATATATATATATATATATATATATATATATTTACATTTTCTGATCGTGATTTAAATTAGTTTTCCAGTGATGCCAAATACACTTGCATTTTCATATAAAATAACTTATTATCGAATATGCAATGACATCTGTACCTTCTTCGTTTGAGGAAATATTTTGACGTTTACCTGATGTTTTTGTTTACTTTCAAAATAAAATTTAAAGAATCTTAGACATGCAGTTTTAAATCTTCGAATTCGAAATAAAAACAACTGACGCGTCAGGTAAACATCAATTATTTCCTCAAACAAAGAAGGTAAGGTACATATGTCTTGGCAAATTGAAAATGCAATATAATTTCATAATTTCTAAAAAAGTGAATAGTTAGGTTATTTTTTAATGAAAAGTATTTAGCATCACTGTAAACAGCTAATTTAAATTACTTTAAAAAAATATAAAATATTCCATTTAAAAATTAACATTGATATCGTTTCCAATGAAATCGAAGTAGAATTCAGTACTTTTGAAGAAAATAGTCATTTGACACTGTATGTGAAAGTTATTACTTGCAAAATTTTTTAAAATCTTAGTTATTTTTGAAAAATTATTTTAATTTCAGATATTTGTTTAGAATATTCTAAATTATCACGATTTTATGTATGTCAAGAATAGTAATTAATTATTGTTCTTAAATTACCATAAACGCAAAACTAATTAATGATGCATAAATCTAACTAAAGTGTGCCATGAACGATAAGAATTTCCCATTAAACAATCGAATGTTTGTGGATTAGCTTTTAATTGTCATTGCTTACCTATAATTTTTTAAGTTTTGGCTTTTGGGATTTACTTAATCTGAATTTTTTATCATTTTACATCCTTGATACGTGTTACACAATAACGATAAAATATAAGAAAAAACCTCATTATTTTGAAAATAGTTCTTAATAATCTTCTTATAGTTGTAAATAGATTTTTTGCTACTTGCAAAAAGATCATAGTTTGCAAATTATTAAATCTGAAAATAATAGTTTAATACGATTTTGTTTTTTTAAAATTTGTAATAAATAAATTAGTATATTCGTCATCATAAATGACACAGCAGTCCATGTAGGGGCGTACATATCGACTCGTACTATTGCAATTAAAGTCCTCAATACGTGCGACAATTACTGATTACAATTTTAATTTTAATCAAGGCAGCTACGGTATACTTCTATGAAGTTAGCACTTGTTCATCAAAAGTTTGAATATAAGAATTTAAAATAGAAATAATTAAATTTTTTAGTCCATTTAATTTTATGGCAAACTGTTAAGCTCATTTTACATTATTCTTTTAATCAGAAAAAAAGTATAATTTAAACAGGATTTAACGCATACCAGATTTTCTAATTCTCATTTATTCTAGCGTGACCCTCGTATTACAAAAATATTAATAACATTAAATTATTATAATCATTTTCGTTATTTATGGCACTCTGATTTCTATGCGATGACATTTTTACCTCTCGCTAAGAAAGGTGTTGGATTCATGCTAAAATTCGCATATCCAGATTTTATTGAATAAGTACGATTTAAGGTTCCTAGAATCCGATTATAACATTTTTAAAATGATGTCTGTGTGTGTGTATGTGTGTATGGATGTGTGTATGTGTGTCTAGATGTTGGAGGGACGATTCCTCAAAAACTATAAGACTTAAAAAATATTTAACTGCAGTTTCCTCAATCTGACATTCCTGGGAAGAGCTGAACAGGTTTTGGTAACACTTGGACAACCGGAAGTAGTAGTTTCTTAGAAAAATTCTTCTAAATATATTTTTTTTGGAAATTTTTGTTATGACAAATATTGAACATCAAAATTCTCCATCTAATACACTTAAAATTTTTATTATATCTTGTACAGAGTTAAAGACATTATAATATATATAATATTCTAATCGCAGAGGCTAAGGCACTAAGGAAACCACTTGACAAATTCAAATGTTTATAACATAGTTTGTAAATGACATATGTCAGTGTCAAAAATCAACAGTTTTAGTGACATTCTGATAGTTTTTTCTGGGGAGTATATTTAATATTTCTTATTGTTTTAATAATTAAATATTTGAATTATAGGTAAAATGCATATATCCATCAGAAATACCGCCAATCTGATTAATGAATTGGAAGAATCTCTGAAATTTAGGAATTTCTTCATTCAATGAAAAATAGATATAATTAGAATTATATATGTGTGCAGAAGACATGTTAAATATAATCAAAAACAATATTTGGGTAATGTTCTGTAATATTTTGTTATAAACCGACGGTTCGATAACGAAGTGCAATACAATACTTATATAGCCTAATATGGAAATGGCGAGAGGTCTTGTGCTGGCCACAACAGATTTTTACAAATGGACTCTAGTTCGAAGCAAGGACCTCATATGAGAAAATGGCGAGTTTAATGAGCATGGCTATCAGCAATGTCATTCACTATTACCTATTCAATTTTTTTTTCTTTGTTGTTTAACATATGTTGAACAAATTGGACATAGTAAATTATACAGAAAATCTATAGATTGTATTGGAAAAATATGAACGTTATAAAGTTAATCCAGATGCACAAATAAAATAAAATAACTTTACTAATACATTCATGTCACATATGTTAAGAAATGATACAAGATGTTAAGTTAGATAAGCGTAAAATACAGGTAAGTTTCTAATTTCTTTATGGCATTACTGCACTTGCAAATCGACCGTTCCTATTTTGCCATTTTATCATAAATCTTATGTGGATTATAAATTTTTTCAATATAGTTCAAAATTATGTCTGCCCTTTCATATACAGACCGGGTATCTACTTTTTGTAAAATTTGCATATGACTGTAATTTTTGCCCTATTTATTTTAGAACAAAAGTGTAAATACAAAAAATGTTCTCAACAATTCTAGCGTAAACCGCTGACGTCTTTAAATTATGTATACTCAGGCACCAATTGCATAAATTTAAAAATTTCGAATTTTATTCAGTAAATCTCTACGTATAAAGTATTATATTAAGTTTTAGAAGACAGATAATATTTAAAAAAAGAAAAAAAAACAGTTTCCCATTTCTACGTCACGAATTCTCGTGTTTACTCTGTAATATGATAGCGTTAAAATAAGATTGGGCAAAATATAAAATATTACGTGCATTTATAACTATTCTTAATGTTATTCTACACTTAATTGTTGTTTCTTTTTCCTGTAATTATACTTTACAATTACTATTTGATTAGAAAATAATTTCAGTTTATATGACAGCACGATAAGTGAAAACCGAGATTTGAACATAATTTTGAAATATAAAATGACATTTATCATTTCCTTGAAAGCTTATATATCATTTAGAATGTACAGAGTTGATTGAAATCCAGTACATAAACTCTAGATACGTACCTTACACCTTTCAGACCTTGTAGGTTGCTATAGTGATAGTCTATTGAGGAATTCTGAAAATTGATCTGAGAAATCTCATTGTCAAGTTAAGAATTCGCAATTTTCAAGTCAGTGGATTTCTCCACCGTAGTAAGAGATTAGAACATTGGTCATTAATACTAAAATAATTAGACTTACTGTATAATATGGGCCATCAAATTAGAAAAAAATCTTTCTACATTCAAGCTTTCTGTTATCGCCTCGAAATCCGGTATTCATTTTCAAGTGAATGAAGAAAATAACGAAACAAGGAATGCAATTTAAACCAAATAATACTTGTTTGAATTTATGATATCTCGGCAGATATTTGGTCTACAATACGCGTGGTTTTTTTTTAAATAAATATTTTATTAAATTGCTTATTATCCATGCATATTTCCAATTATTGATCACGAAAGTTATTTTTCAATTGACCGTGTATTAATAGGTTATACTAATGTATAGAAAATCATTCATTAATGACCCCTATTAATGCATGATTTTTTATTAATAACCGATTTTAGTACGTAACTATAGATACCATATACCATTGCTGAACAATTGTCAATCATAAATACATGAGCACATAAACAAACGAACACCCAAACACACAAACAATGACTTATGTATCAGACGTTGCTAACCTAATTTTTTTTTTTGTTATGGAATAAGATTAGATTTTACAATTAAAATACGGTCAACTGAAAAATATTGTGACTAACACGTGCTTTAATTAGGCGATTAATGATCTCAACAATTAACGGTCATTAATGGGGTCCCGTGGCCGCGTGCCTGAGTGTCTGTTGCGAACCTGGCGAACCGGGTTCGTGCCCGACCAGCGCCAAATATTTCGAGTTTTAAATGGCACAGAAGTGATCCCTGTGGTGCACTCTCCACGCCAGCAATGAGTGCCCGTGAGGTGACGCCTGGTAAACGCACGGTACAAATATGTCATCATCATTACCGAAATCTGTGTACAACCAGTGAGTATAAAGCATACTTTATACTCACTGGTACAACGCTGATTGCCACACTCAGAAATGAGTAAGATGCCGTAATGATATATTTATATTTTAACAATTAACGGTGAGCATAGCGAACGCGTTAAAATGTCTCAATCATTAATCACTTTCATTAACACACTTGATAATTAAATAACTATTAAACATATGTTTATGTTACCGGCTAAACCTGAGTTTAGGCAGGTTAAACTACTCAAATAGACCATCGTGTTTTTCTGTCTTTTGTGCGTTATGTTAGGTTATGTTAAGATATGTTGCATTAATTTTAAATAAAGTATATAGGTGTTCGGTAAATAAGCGGCGAACGCTTCACTGTGACTTCACAGAATCAAAAGAAATTCCATTCTGCAGTTATCTTTTTCTCTTTAACATCCGATGAAAAATTAGAGGAATTTGAAAATGACCAATGGGAGAGCAGATTTTATTATCGCCTATTCTGTTATATCAAGTATTATATTTGAAAAAGAAAAAAACAAAAAACTGTCACATCTGACGCAAGATTTGAAAACACTTTGCGACGAGAAACGTGGCGAGATCTGTTGTTGCCTCCAAATTCACCATAGATAAGATGCATTCTAAACATTCTACTGTTTCCAGTCAATAAAACTAGTCACATTGATAGTAGCTATTAATTGTTTCTATTAAGTCACTTTGACCCATGATTACAAACTACAAAGCGATTTAACGTCCGATTGGATAACTTTGAAGGCCTATAATAGTTCCTACAAGAGACCAATCAGGGTAAATTTAATAGTAAATTTTGACTCATGGTGGTCACATTCCTAAAGAGATGGCAGTCTATTTACCGAACACCCTGTATATTAACCAGGGCATCGAACCCGAATCTGAACCGACCTAAAACCGGATCCAAACGAACCCAAACCCCGAACCGTACCTCAGATATATTTTTCAACAGAACCCGAGTCGAAACCGAACAGGTTATTAAAATTCGGGTTCAGGGCTCATTTCCGGTTCGAAACTCAAGCGTAATCAGCCGATCTGCGTTGCTGCCTGTGTTGGCTGTTCGTGAAATTGTGTTGCATTATTAATTCCGGCTCACATTTTAAATATTTCTTTATAAAGATTATTATTCAAAAAACATTAATTCAGTTTTCATTAGATCAAATCGAACCTGAACCCAGAACGAAACAGCAAATTTTATTAATGCTTGAATCAAAACCGCATACGTACTCATCTCTCAAGAAACAAATTAACCTGAACCGATCCCAGATTTTGGAGGGTTCGATGCCTTGATATAACCTAACCTAACACACAAAACTTACGACTGATATATCCTATTAGGAACTAGTTTACCCTAGGTCAGGGGTAGCTGACAGTTTTGGCTCGTAGGCCACATTGTCAATAATCTTCTCGGGCCGGACAAAATATTTAAATATGAAAACGTGAAACAAAAACAATTTATTTTGTGAAATAAAATTTAACTATGGAATTTGTTTAAAGATCTTAAAAGAAACACTAGATACTAGATGGTATCTTTAAAATATTATATTATTTAACCTCGGGCCGTATGTTGGCCATGCCAGGCCTAGGTAGAACTATTTTGTCCTAAATCGGATTCGCCGGTTCTTGTAGATCACCTTTAATTTGTAAATACCTATAAATAATAATTGTTTCTTAAATAAATATCCTAGTGTTCTATTTTGTGTTATTTTGTATTAGTTCATAAATCAATAACTTTAATCTTTAATTGTCCCCTATCATCTTGGGAAAAAATGACAATGTTTTATTACTGTCAGCTTCATGGCTAATGATATTTTTTCTTAATTGTACAAATTTTTAAATTTATTTTCTGGCTTTATATGAAATAGAAATGTAATGTGTTTGGTATTAAAAAATTCTTCATATTATTTTTTCAATAAATTAATATAGAAACTTTTGGCGTCTAAAAAACTGTGTTTCTATGTTATAGCCTTATAACCCGTTTTAAAATTTACAGTCTGTATATATGTATATATATATTTGTAAATGTAGAAATAGAATTACACTGTTATAGTAGGCAGACCATATGTATTTATTTTAATAGGACAGTACTTTCTTTTTGAATGATATCCTACTGTACTTAAAAGGTTCATTTAGTACACGTAAATGTACTTTTTTTTTAGAACAATAGTTTGATCGAGTCAAACAACGTAATTAGCTATGTATTTGTAAATATATAAGTTGCGTCTTACACTGGTCAGATTCGGCGTCGATCGAGTAAAGTATTTTTCGTTCTTCCCCCTTATCACCAAATATTAGTTCTAACATTAATTATTTAAGTATTTTATTCATTTCTGACTTGTTTAAAATTTTAAAGCAACAAAAAAAAATTGTTTTAGCATGTCAGTGTCTCGACAAAAGACAAAAGTTTTATTTCAATCTAGAGTTCATTTTTTGTTTACCTGGGACAAGCGCATCAAATGCTGAAATACTGAAATATTCTATTTACTCCAGAGCAGTCCTCAAATTTTAAAGGCGATTTTAAATTCCCAAAAGTACTGGTATCAAAAAACTGGTACAAACATGATGCGGAACGTAATAGGATTTGTTTTGTAACAATCAATTTTTGTATTATTTTGTTATATTTTATGAAACATTATGTTTTACTTGACTTATATGTGCTTATTATTAATTACTTTTTACATCAAAATTGAACTAAAGCGAACTAAATTTCTCATTTTTATTTTCAATTCTGCCTCTAGTATTTTTTGTACTTTTTTTTTCTAAAAAAATTATGGTCACCTAGTTATAGAATAAAATCTTTAGACTTTCTAGAACTACTTTGTTGCTTTCAATTTAGATGAAGTTTCATAAGAAAAAATGTACACGAGATCATTTTTTGAACTATACCCGTTAAAGCATAAGCGATTATTAACGTAAACTGTTTGTAAGTAATGATTGTTTTATTTTGTTAAGTTTTCTATTTGTGGTTTTCTATATTGTTTTCCTAAGTTACGAATTGAAAAGGCAAAGAAATGAACGTAACTGATCAGTTACTAAATTGTTTCAAATCGCTATAGTCATTTGATTTGATAAATTATATTATATTTCTTATCTAGGAGTAAAATTTGTTACGGGAACAACAACTTAATTTTGTTTAACTTAACTTTTCCGTTATGTTGCAGTCAACAGGATATTGTGTTTATACTTTATAATAATTGTTAACTATTCCTGTCAAAGTGTACCAAACAACAACACAATAATATAATGAATGATAAAGTAATCATTTACAGTTAGTACTTATACTTAAGAGTAGAAAGTATGCATACATATATTATATGTAATATATAAAATATAAATAATAATATTATTGGTATGTTAAATGCATTATTAAATTAATAATTTCCTATGTTATGTTTTTTGTAACAATTTTATTTGATAGCAATATTTTGTAAACTTATTTAAGGACAAATATTTATTCTATTATATAATAAGTCATAGATATATAGAATACACATTGTTATCAATAATTTAGTTATTAAAAGTTGCTGTTAAAATGCTGTATTTACTAATGAAGATAGGTATTGTTTGTTCGTCTATGTCGCAATTTTATTGAGAGAAAACTCTTAAGTCTACAATATTAGTTTAACATCTTTGAAGGATTTGTTCATTATGTTGTCTGTAGAAACGTAAATTTATTCACATTCCATGTAGTAGAATCATGGTTAAAATAGTCAACAATATATAAGAGCAGTTAGATGGGTATATAATGAAAAGTATTAAGAACCTTTGAATAAGTATAAATATACTTAAGAGACTATGCCAAATAATATGTGCATGGCATACATTGGAAATTCGAAAAATATAAGATACAACCTTAGTTAACTTAGATAAAATTTGCTCCATTGGAAAGCTATTTACAGGTATATTTGTTTTTCCGATAAATATGCATAGGTCACTATACTTGCCGTCAAATAATTATGGACTGGAGATTTCTACACGGATGCCAATTTTTTTAAGTGTCTATAGTACAAATATCTGTAATCTGTCAATGTCATTTTATATTCTGACATTTTCGTTAGTACTTGCGTGCGCTTTTTATCCCCAATCCTATAAATTGCATTATATTTAGATTTTGAAAAGAAAATGAGTGAAACTCATGAATTAAATAGCCGTGGTCCTTATAAAAAACGTTTAGGAAAACAAGATTTAAATGGGTGAACAAAAACAAGTATTGCCCATGTACACAATTTTTTCAAAAAAATTGGCGTCCTGAAAAAATTTATAATTTATTAAATAACAAGAAAACTTTGGATTTGACTGCAGAAGCTTGTTGTGCTGGCAGATCTACTGTTCACCTAATTATCAATTATTCTTACCTTTCATTTAGATTTCACCGGTTATCATATTTTAACGCAAACGCAACCTTAGCTTGTGTGTGGAATTATAAATTTTCCACAAAGACAATTTTTATATTTTATATTACGTATTGATATTACTGTCTTACCTTACTTATTTGTTATAATATTTTCTTCATTTACGATGTATTAAAAATTTTAATTAGTTTGAAATGTATTATGTGACATTTGCGTTCATTCCTGGTCATGTCAAGTTACAAGCGAGCAAGCGGCAACACCGCTGGGCAAGGGACAGGGTGCGGAAAGGGATAAAAGTTGAACATCAGTCCACAATCATTTGACGGCGAGTATAGATATTTCCAATAAATGGAGATATGAGTTTAATTTCTACACTTTTTATATTTAATGTTATTTTCTGCATTTTCGTCAATTATTTTGTGTACCTCTAAAAATATTTTAACCCTTCAGAAGTGACGCCCTTTTCTGTGACATGGAAGGTGATGCCGGGTCTGAATGACCCCGTGTCAAAAAATACTACCGGAGTATTTTTGTTACAAAATAATGGTGAGTTGATGAATTATTATTTTTTTAATTTTACATAAAAAAATAAAACAAAAATTTAACTCTCAAAATATAAACCAACAAAAAGTCTCATTATGCTACATAGAATAAGTCGGGTTTGATTAGTGATGTGCCGCCAAAAGTTTTTTCCCCGGGAAAATTCCCGGAAATTCCTTCAGTTACGATTTGCGGGAAGAAGTTTTGTTACGTATTTTCCCGGATTTTTTATTGGGAATATTATTTTTGGAAATTTTAAAAGATATTTGACCTTGTCTGCTTGTGCCTGTCTGTTAGCTACCCCTACTACAGCAACAAGCAATGTGGTATTCGGTGTTTAAGTTCACAAGTTATAACTATATATATATATATATATATATATATAGAAAGACGTCTGCAGTGGTTTAGTGCGTTTTGGATCATTATGTAGAGTATTATAAAAACAAATTTAAGAATGAGTGGAAAGAAAAAGAATAAATTTAATTTTAAATCAATTTACAACGTCTGAAAAAAACTCTAAAATAATTTACACGTGCAAACATTGTAGTTTAATCTAGAATGTGAAAAATATTACAAAAATGACGAAACATATTTTACAGAATTGTAACAAATGTCCAGTAGACCTAAAAACAATGTTAAATAAAACCACAATTTCACTAAATAATAAAACTAAATAAACCTACAAATACAATTTTCATTCACATTTGAAATTCCCTGGGAAATTCCGAATTTTCCCGTAACTTTAAATTTCGGGAATTGACCCATCTCTAGGTTTGATAGACTGGGCGCCACCAACGAAGGGTCAAATTAAAAAAAATATATAATCACGGTATATTACCCATAGCTGGGTGTGCCAATCTGTTTTGTGCAGAGATATCGGTAATGATGAAAATATTTGTACCGTCCAGGCGCTTACCAGGCGTCACCTCACTGTCACTCATTATTGGCGCGGAGAGTGCACTACAGGGGTCAATTTTGTGCCATTTAAACTTCGAAATATTTTTTGGCGTCGGTCGGGAACGAATCCGGGTCTTCAGATTCGCGACCAGACACTTAGTCACACAGCCATGCACGAGACCTCATAATTAAATACCTTTCCTAGATTATATCAAAGTTAACTATATCAACAATACAAAAATTACATTTTCGTTTGTATTTAGTGACCTTGATTTTTTCAGGAAAATGAAATGCACCGCTATCATGGCCTCCTAATGGAGCAACTTTTATCTACATGTGTTTATTTTAAATGGGCCACCATTGCTATCTCAAGAACTTAAATTGCCAAACAATTTCAGTTTTATAAGACTTAAAAAAAATTGTTTTTATTTCGATCAGTGGTTCTGAAAACACGAGACCTACTTTTTTATTTTAAATGATACCATATATATTTCCTCGCTACCACCCTGCGTAATGATTTTTTTGATACAAATGCATATAAAGATTTATATTAATGTCATTAAAAAATGGCTGAGTGCCACGAATGGAAAAATTGAGTACGTGTTATTTTTACCTCCCGCTACCCTTGGTAAGGGAGGTATAGGGATCGTGCTAAAAATCTCATATCGAGATTTTAGTAAATGACCACGTTTTAAGGTCCCTAGAATCCATTTTTAACATTTTCACGATGATGTGTGTATGTGTGTATGTATATGTTATATGTGTATGGATTTTGTCTTCGCTCTAACTCAAACACTATCATTCAAAAAATTCTGAAACCTTGTATTTCTATCCTATTCTAATATGAAAAGAAGCCATTAGATTTTGGTGTAAATCGGATAACCGGAAATGGCACTTTATCTGAAGCTCATAGTGGTTTTTCTTCAAAAAATACCATTAAATGCCATTTTTTCGAATTTTATGTCTTATAAAAATTAAAGATTATTGAATTTTCTACAGGAATACATTAATACTTTTTCTATATATTTTACAGATAAATTTAAAAATATATTTTTTTATTAGTCGCAAAGCCTAAGATAAAAACTATTCCTTTGTTACACAGTTCATTTTTCAAATGAATGTAACTGACAGTAAATGTCACTGTCTGTATTATTATTATTTTAAAAAGAAAATAGTAAATAAAGCAATAGTTTTCTGCAATGGAACAGTTTGCAGCGTTAGTAAATACGTAGGTAGGTATGTATTTAAATTAATAAAAATTAAATAGCGGGAGGTTTTGTGTTGGCCACATCAGATTTTTTTTACAAAGAATTAGAGTGCTCTCTGACAGAAAGAAGTGAATATTTTGTTCTTTTAATTGATCATAAATGTAAACGCAAACAAAATATTCACATATTCTTTCATGGCACTCTTATTAACCATATTTTAATGAAATTAATATAAATATAACTTTATATGCATTTTTCTCAAAAAAAAAATCATTATGTCCTAAGGGTATAAAAATATTTCATCACATACCTATCACTGAATTCAGAATTAAATTCTCTAACGTATGAGCAAATAAAAAATATATGTTTTCATTTAAAATTAAAAAGTTAGGTCCCATATTTTTTTGATAACTATCGGTCGAAAAATAATTTTTTCTTTTTTTTAATTTATCTTGTAAAACAGAAATTGTTTTCCCATTTCACCATAAGAGCTACTCTTATAGTTCTCGAGATAGCAATGGTGGCCTATTTAAAATGAACATCCTGTATGTGTTGTGCTATGTTTATATCTTTGAGGAATTATAATATATTGATGTTTATGCCTTTATCGTTTTTTAGAGTTTCTTTAATTGTGTTTGGGATGCGGTGTGCTCGTCTTTTGTTTCATGGCTACAGGCTAGATAGATTATAAGATCTGTGAATGTATTTATTCTCTAAAAATATGTGTAGAATATACGAGATGGTAGTGGTAGATATACCGTAAGCGTAACGGAAAAACCAAAATTGTTTTTTCAAATTTTCCATAGAAAAAAGTTATGAACCGTTACTAATATCCGCTACCTACTATTTATCTTTCTTGGAAGGATCTTTTATGACAAGGGTGCATTCTTTACTCAAGAGATGAAAATATTTGAATACAACCTTTCTTTCTTTGGATTTTATTATCGTGAGTCACTCTTTTTTTACCTGCTTGTCTGAGATCAGTGACTAACAGAACTCAACTCTACGGCCATGTAAGAATTAGAAAGTTTCGCAAGAGCCAAAGACTACGAAGTGAAAAGATTTGCGAGTGATAACGCTATCTTATAGTATAGAGAACACTCAATCTTAAAGCAAATTAAAGGTGATAGGGAATGTTGTAACAATAAAAAGACAATAATATTTCCTTCCTATATTATATTTAAATAATCAGTTGAATAAAGTATCACTTCTTATAATTGAAAAGCTTCTGCTTGTGGTAAAAACAACCTTAGTCCATTATTTTAAATCTGAGATAATCAAAAAAAGAACTTTCTACCTTCCTTACCATTAAAGATTTTTGTAATTCAATTTAACGCAAGTTCATGATTAAATATTAGAAAGTAACAAAAATAAAACATCGATGAGTAATTGCCTATTTATTAATGATTTTTTATAGGACACTGGTTGTTTTTATAAGAAACTGATAATTTGAACATGACAATTAATGAACATTTTCTTTTATAGCAAAATACATATATGTATTATACAAAATTAGCTTACACGTTCCTTCAAAAACAACCAATGCACCAGGACTTTGGTTGTTTTTGAAAAAACACTGAAACTTTATAATGTAATAACTTGTGACTAAGATACTTTTTGAGAGACACAGTTTTACCAAACTGTTAGGCATTCTTGATAGTAGATGTTGTATTTATAAAATTTGGACTATGGTTGTTTTTGTCAGAGGCTCTTCAATTGTTACAGTCATTGTTTTCATACAATTATTGTTGAATTTACTTAAATTTTTGTTGTCTATTAAAATACATTACAAAGAAAATGATAAAATAATTTATTTATTTTTATTTCATTGTCACAATGATGTGTGATTTTCATGGCTATCTGATTCTGGACATTTTATTTCTGAAATATATCGTGCTGCAGATGTGCTGTTACAATTACATCGAATTTAAACTTTTTTACTGTAAAATTTAATTCCAACTTTTTACCTCATGCTAAAATTCGCATATCCAGATTTTAGTGGATAAGCACGTTTTAAGGTCCCTATAATCCGATTATAACATTTTTACGATGATGTCCGTGTGTGTGTGTGTGCGCGCGCGCGTGTGCGTGTGTATGTGTGCGGATGTTGGAACCACGGTTTCTCAAATACTGTAAGACTTAAAAAAATATTTATCTGCAGTTTCCTTAATCTGACATTTCTGGGAAGAGCTGATCAAATTTTTAAAAAAGTCTTCTAAATATAATTTTTTAAAATTTTTGTTATTACAAATATTGAAGAACATAAAATTCTCCATCTAATACACTTAAAATTTTTATTATAACTTGTATAGATTTAGAGATAAAGGCACTGTAATATATAGAATAATCTAATCGCAGAGGCTAAGGCACTAAGGAAACCAGTTGACAAATTCAAATGTTTATAACATAGTAATGTTTATAATATAGTTTGTAAATGACAGATGTCAGTGTCAAAAATCAACAGTTTTAGTGAGATTGTGAAAGTTTTTATGGGAAGTACATTTAATCTTTCTTATTGTTTTATTAATTAAATATTTAAAATTTTAGGTAAAATGCCTATATCCACCAGAAATACCTCCAATCTAGTTATGAATTGGAAGAATCTCTGACATTTAGGAACTTCCTCATACAATGAAAAATAGATATAATTAGAATTGTATGTGTGCAGAAGACATGTTAAATACAATAAAAACAATATTTGGGTAGTTCTGTACTTTTTTTGTTATAAAACGACGGTTCGATAGCGAAGTGCAATATACTTATATAACATAAAATGGAAATGGCGAAAGGTATTGTGCTGGCTACAACATATTTTTATTCTTGTAGTTTTGCTGTGAAATCTATAGAACCAATTTCCGCACTTATTTAAAATATCATGTTAAACTCCTGTGTTCTGGTGTCCGGTGCACACCTTTATAATTTTTGCATGAAAAAGTTTTATGCGCCAAGCCCAATGTTGGATTGTCTAAGTGCTATAAAAATGGGTGAAATGTAAAACCAAATGGAACTAGTTTATATCTATTTACAAAGAGTAGATAAATTATAATATTCTGACATACGTCCGCGTATCGTCATTTTTAACACGTATTTAAACGAAATTAATAATAATATTAATAAAAGAAGATATATATTTTGTTATTGCTTCTTTTCCAATTACATTTTTACTTGTATTTTAATTCAGTCTCTGACAGTGATGTTATTTATAGATGTGAATAAAGAATACATTACTCATGACTTCTGAAACAAAGTAATAAAAAATAGTCTACTTAGAATATGTTAATAACGTTTGAATACATTTTATAAAATTTGCATGCGAAAATTTTTTTATTGTCATATTTATATTTTATTCTCAGAATTGAATCAGTTGTGTAAAATTTCCAGAAATGTATATACCAACTTTTTTTGAGTTAATCCTAAAAACAGTTATAAATAAGGTACTTACTCATATTTGAGTTATAAGTTCAAAATTTTCAAAATTCCAATTTTTAATTTTATAGATACTACTCAATGTGCTGATTCCACATTTGTAACGGCTGATAATTTGTCGATAAAGAATTAACAATGAAAATTTTGTCCCATTTGAAAGAAGATGGGTGCGCCTATGATGGTCCTTGTTATTCCTTGAAGTTATCACGTAGGTAAGTCAAGCATTGCTTGATGGCTAAAAATAGCCGTATTTCCGTTGTTTGAATCTTCGCTCACAATATGACAATTGTTTGTTTTGACGTAATTAATTGTCAAAATGGTATGTATTAGTTTCGTTTGGTATTCCCCAATGTGCGATACCATTACCAATGTTCTTTATTGTCACATTTGAATACATTGACGTAACAAAGAAATAAATCATTTTCTTTGTTTCATAAGTTGGAAGAAACATTATTTATGTTTTGTTGAATAATTTCTTAGTAATATATTTAAACTTGTAGTCTTATCACAGAAGGCAAACAATTAACAAGAAAACTTTTAACTAAGATTATTTTGAAAGTTACCATTATCTATTTATATTAGTAATTTTTATATTTACTCTGGTGCAGTTTTATGTATTAGTCTTCATCCGTATGGTATGGTCAGTACCGAGGTTATATGTTTGCTGCCCTCATCAAATGCGTGAAATGGATTTAGGTACTGCTACTAGCAATAAAAATTTGTATCTTTTGTTAGTCAAAATAAGTTTGTTACAATATTAATTGAAGAGCTTCTTATTTTCAATTTGAGATAATGAAAAAAAAAATTGTTGTGGCCAGCACAAGACCTCTCGCCTTTTCCATATTAGGCTATATAAGTATTGTATTGCATTTCGCTTTCGAACCGTCGTTTTATAACAAAATATTACTTTACCCAAATATTGTTTTTTATTGTATTTAACATGTCTTCTGCACACATATAATTCTAATTATATCTATTTTTCATTGTATGAGGAAGTTTCTAAATGTCAGAGATTGTTCCAATTCATTAACCAGATTGGCGGTATTTCTGATGGATATAATATGCATTTTACCACAATTTTACCTATAATTTCAAATATTTAATTAATAAAACAATAAGAAAAATTAAATATACTTCCCAGAAAAAGCTATCAGAATGTCACTAAAACTGTTGATATTTGACAATGACATTTACAAACTATGTTATAAACATTGGAATTTGTCAACTGGTTTCCTTAGTGCCTTAGCCTCTGCAATTAGTTTACTCTATAAATTATAGTGTCTATATCTAAATCTATACAAAATATAATAAATTTTTAAATGTATTAATGGAGAATTTTATGTTCTTCAATATTTAATAAAAAAACTCCCAAAAAAGAAACTACTACTTCCGGTTGTTCAATTGTTACCAAAACCTTTTCAGCTCTTCCCAGGAATGTCAGATTAAGGAAACTGCAGTTAAATATTTTTTAAGTCTTATAGTTTTTGAGGAATCGTGTCTACAACATCCAGACACACATCCACACACACACACACACACACACACACACACACACACACACACACACACACACATCATTTTAAAAATGTTATAATCGGATTCTAGGGACCTTAAATCGTGCTTATTCAATAAAATCTGGATATGCGAATTTTAGCATGAATCCAATACCTCTCTTAGCGAGAGGTAAAAACTACTTTCCTTCCCCTTAAAGATTTTTGTAATTCAATTTAACCAGTGTGTATACTTTATACTCACTGATTTAATTCAAGTTTGTGATTAATAATTAGAAAATGAATGTTAAGTAACAGGAATTAAACAACGATGAACAATTACCTATTTATTAGAGATTTTTTATACGACAATGATTGTTTATGTAAGAAACTGATAATTTGCAAACAGGAAACCTTTTTCTTTTATTGAAAGTGAAATACATAATATGTATGTATTATACAAAATTAATCTACATGTTTCCTTCAAAAATAACCAATGCACCGGGACTAAGGTGGTTTTGCATATAAAGTCTATACTACTATGGTTGTTTTTATATAAATATTGTAGCTTTACAATGTAATAACTTGAGACTAAGAAATTTTTGAGATAAACAGTTTGCTTTATCATACTTTTAGGTATCTGGTATCCTTGAAAATAGATGTCGTTATTTATACATAACTAAAATTTACAAAATTTGGACTATGGTTGTTTTGGTAGAAACTCCTCTATTGTATCTCATACCGTTCAACAATAGTGATTTTCAAATATATGCATATACCGGGTGTCTACTTTTATTTCTGAACATAGGAAATTCAATGTTAAAATTTTGATTCGGCGATATCTCCTTACCTATTAATTTTAGAACAAAAGTCTAATGAAGATAAATGTTCAGAGTAAAAAACTGCATTGATTGAGTACCAGGTTTGTTGTTCAATTGTTTTTATGTATAAGTTAGAAGCAAAAGAAAATACTCGATTTAAGGCAATTATCAGAGTGCCATGAAAAAGAAAACAATAATTTATATCTCTTGTCTCTGGTATATCTGACAGATTTGACATATCTTGTTATATTATTATTACTAGAATAATGGGAAGTGTTAATCTAGAAGAAAAAATAATAATCACTAATTCTAATAAGAATAAATTAAAAAGAAATGTCAAATCTGTCAGATATGCCAGAAACAAGAAATATAAATTATTGTTTTTTTCCATGGCACTCTGATAATTGCCTTAAATGACGTATTTTCTTTTGCTTCTAACTCGTCCATAAGAAACAATTGAACAACAATATTGGATCTCATTGATACAGTTTTTCATTCTGAACATTTTTCTTTCTTACACTTTTGTTCTAAAATTAATAGGTAAAGAGATAACACTAGATCAAAATTTTAACATTTAATTTCCTATGTTCGGAAATAAAAGTAGACACCCGGTATGTATAACAAAAAGGTGTTTTATTTTAACCAATCAGTACCCAACTCTCAAATAGCGTTTTTATAATGCAAATGCAATATTCTATTTAATCTGAAATATGAACTAAAAATATAAATAAAGATTAAGGTGGTAGTAGTAAACTATATATTCTTCTATATTGACAATACTTAAATCTGGATTATGTCTTCAAAAAGAAAACAAATTTCATAGAATGCAACTCTAGGTCATTGTAAAAATTTTACAAAGCAATTTGTGTATACCGATTCTTCAAGTTAAAAAAAAAACAAACTACGAAAATACGTTTTCTATACTCCTTTAAAATAATCTTATTTTCGTCATAACAATTTACCACACGAGCAGAAAGAAAATAAATTATTGGTACATTATTTTTCAAAACTATACAAAATTTTGATTATGGAAATGAACATACCGTGGAGTTTTGTTAGAGTGACAAAATTGGAATTAATGATTTTTGCTTGAACATCCGCAATTATTTAAAAATGTCTACATTTGGTTGCTATCAATATTGTTATAAACAATAGAACATCAAATATATTTTAGTATTAAAATGTTTTTTAATAGCTTACAAATTTTATGGCACATTGTATACTCTTACATGTATTTTGTGGTTTTTATTTTATTTACTTTGTTTTAAGTTTTAATTACATATTTCTAAGAATCGACTTTTTTTCTTAAATTTTATTGCTGCGAATTTAACTCAAAATTTTTGCATTTATCTGAATATTTCGATGAATTAGAAAGGGTGCAATTTTGACAACCTTGAAATTTATGAAGAGAAAAGTGTGGCATAATTGGTATCCAATAGACACAAAATTGACGTCACTGCAAGAGAGATATGGAAGTTCATGCATACAAACACACCTCCCCTCGTTGTCTTGCGTACCGTTCCATGTTCCTATCTGTCATTGTATTCGCATCTGTTATTCAGTGTTAAACCTAATTCTTTATTGTGATGTGTACGTTGTGTTTAATAAAAATGAGTTTAAAACCAGAAGATGTGTCTGGGGCAACTTTTTTGTTTGATAATATTGAAGATCATTCGATTATTCAACTAAAACGATGGCTAGAGTGTAAAGTCTACGGCTGATGACAGGTCTTTGTTTGTACGGGGTAACCATAGCAACCTTGATTTCTATGCTTCGCCGTTAGAGGCGCTCGTGCAAATTGCAATTTTGTAAGTGTCTAATAGACACTTGAGATATACTAATCTTTATTCAGAATATAATCGTCATAAGCAAAGTTTCCCAAATTTTGATGGATTCACTATACACTTATATATACACTACTGACTACATAATTCTTGTCAAAAGTATGCGACCAAAAATATTTTTGTTTGTACTCTTAAAATACTTTTCAAGGAGCGCATGATTAAGTACTTTCAATGAGCTGTTACTGGGTATATATTTCTATAAATTATGTCATTAAATGATACGTGATACAAACATCAATTATATTTTTTTTCAATAATAATCTAGGCTTTTGATTATTTTTTTTTTAAATATAAGATGTGCTAGATAATATTTTTCCAAGATAAAATTTTTTGTTATACCTCGTCCAGATTTCATTTGAACAAATGACTTTTAAATCTAATCTTTGCTACTGTGAATATTTTTACGTTTCACGCAAATATAGTTTCTTCTCAAAGTACATTATATGTCTATGAAAGTTGAAAATTGCTTGTAACTATTTAAAAGGGGAAAAGTTTTATTGGGGTTCCAGAGAACCATAGTTGACCTGTAAAATTCTTATCCAAGATGTTATGCTTGCTTTAACAATGAACGCTCATTACTAAATTGAGCAACTGGTAGTGGCAAAATGTAAATATGCACGAGGTACAGGATTGTATTGAGTTATACCCCAATAAAAATTTTCCCATTTTAAATAGTTACAAGCAATTTTCAACTTTCATAGACATATAATGTACTTTGAGAAGAAACTATATTTGCGTGAAACGTAAAAATATTCACAGTAGCAAAGATTAAGATTAACACAGAGGATTTAAGTCATTTGTTCAAATGAAATCTGGACGAGGTAAACCAATATACCGGGTGTCAATTTTTCTGTGGGCAATAGAGAATACAATGGTAAAATTTTTATGTGACTGTAATAAAATCAGTAATTTTTAAAACTTTATGGCATGTCATTTGTTGATTTGTTAAACTCAAACAATACAATTGTTAGGTATGTATTTTGTGCAATATTTTTAAAATTTAATTTTGTAAAGAAACAACCTGTAACAAAACCTAACGGTCACTCGTGTATTACATCTTCGTGGCAGATAAACGGTAGCATAAGTTTGTATGAGCACTTTAAACAGTTGATAGTGAACTTGGCACTCCGGCTCCTATTAGATGAATTTATTTACATTTTTTGTTGTATAAAATCATTTTAAAGTATATTTTTAAAAAGTTGCAAAACCAACCATGTTGTGACGTCACAAGTTCCGAACCTAAGTTTAGATTAATTTCAAACAGACATTTTATATGCACACAGAATTTCTAAAAGAAAAATATATATAGACCATAAATTGAGGATTACATATATCTAAATATGCTATAATATATTAATATAACATCGTTCTATTCATTTTTATAAATATAATTTTCATTTGGCGTGAACTTATCTATGCGTTACATATCAGCTGTTTCCTGTTTCACTTTTGATTTGGGATTAGACGTTAGAAGGCTATAAACACACGTGAGACATTTTATATATTGGAGAATATTATTTTATTCTTTATTTTGTTAAGTTAATAACATACAATATTTATTGGAAAACTTATTTCATCGACATGTTTACTTTCATCAGGTTATCTTTAAATGTCACTTTGACGTTTAAAACAGTGTGAAAATCAAATTGGTCGTTGCTCCGAACCTGTGACGTCATTTGGCAAGGGACGAAGCGGAGGTCTCGCAACCGCATTTTAAAGAATGTCATTTTCAATTACAATAGACACAAAATTGACGTCACTGCAAGAGAGAGATAGAAGATAATGCATCCAAACAAACCTCCCCTCGTTGTCTTGCGTCCCGTTCCCTGTTCCTATCTGTCATTGTGTTCGCATCTGTTATTCAGTGTTAAACCTAATTCTTTATTGTGATTTGTACGTTGTGTTTAATAAAAATGAGTTTAAAACCAGAAGATGTGTTTGGGGCAACTTTTTTGTTTGATAATATTGAAGATCATTCAATTATTCAACTAAAACGACGGCTAGAGAGAGTGTAGAGTCTACGGCTGATGACAGGTCTTTGTTTGGACGGGGTAACCATAGCAACCTTGATTTCTATGCTTTGCCGTTAGAGGCGCTAGTGCAAATTGCAATTTTGTGTCTATTTTTTCATGATTAAAGATCGATTTGAGGAAAAATAAATATACGGGTCTATTACTTTTCACTACTCTATCGATTAAAGTTATAAAAAAAAGTCGTGCATGATCTCATTGTAATTTAGAAGAATTTGTATTTTTATTTAATATGAAAGAAAAGTTATTTAAATATTTGAAGATCAACATTACCTGATATCAAACCTGGTCCCTTTGATTTGTATGCCTATAATAAAATAAAACAAAAAAAATAAATAAATGGAAAAGGTGAAAAACAACAATATATTATCAACTATTTTATTACTACGTAAGTAAAGAAAATAACACGAATGTTTAAGTATCACTTTAAGTCTACATCACTTATCAATACTATATTTAGTTTAACTAAATGCATTACAGGGCATTCTCACAAAACTTATTTCATACCCTGTGTATCTAACATTAGTATAAAATACTTGAAACGTGTTTAAACATGTTCTGATTCATGGTTACCATGAACAGCGGGGATTGGAGCAAATCTGCTCAAAATGGGAGTTTTTGAACCGCCATGTTCTTCAGACAGTTGTTGGTAAACGAGTCCAGAATTCTTTTTAAGACGGGACATTCTGGGTCCGTTGATAATTCTCGGAACAGATATGGTTTGTTTACGACGAAGAATGAAGAGGATTAAATTGGCTACTAGACCTAGGACCAATAAAGCAGTACCCAAAAAGACAATGATTAGCCAATAATAGTTGATTTTGGCTCTTTGAGAGTGACGATATGGCAACATCATATCTTCTTCATTTTCGTTGATCGAGTCATTATAAAGTTCAGTCTCCACGTTTTCATTTTCTTCATAATCAGTTGTATCTGCTTCATTATATTCTTCGTCATCTTCATCGTCCATTTCATCTTGTTCGTCTTCGTCGAGGAAATCTGGACACATAGCTTTAGCAAACACGTTCCAGTTGTTTTCATCTTTTTCTCTTGCTTCAAAACCAAAAGACTGTTCTTCATGTGTTATGTATTCATTATTTTTGATGTCATGGTCTTCCAAATAGACGATCAGTTCTTGAAGATCTTCCGAACATTGAATGGAGTTGTTGGAAATATCGAGAGATCGTAGACGATTGGTGATGGAAATATCTTCTTTTGTGATAAGAGCGATGTGGTTATAAGAAGCATTAAGGGAAAGAATAGATGGTAGGTTGTTTATGGATGTTCCAGTCCATAATTGGTACAATCCGCAATTGCTAATGTCTAAAACTTTCAAGTTTTCATTGTTTTTGAAAATACTGGTATGCAATGATTTTAAAGTATTGAATGACAAATTTAATTTATTCATATTTCTATTTTTGTGGAATGTATTTTCATTAATAGTATTTATTTTGTTATGACTTAAATCCAGTTCTATCAAGCTAACCAAACTTTGGAAAACACCTGTTGAAATATCTTGTAAATTATTGTGAGCCAAATATAAAGTCACCAAATTAGGCATATTTTTAAAGGTATTTTTAGCTAAAGTTTGCAAATTACAATTGTTGCAACTGAAATAATGTATAGAAAATGGTGTATTTGGTGCCTGAAAACCATTTACAGGTAATTGACTCAATTTATGGTTATTATCAAACTTCAATTTCTGCAGGTCAATATTTTTCGCGAACAAATTTTCATCTAAAGTTCTCAATTCATTGTTTGATAAATCTATAGTGCCAATTCGCGGTATACCAACAAATGCTTCTGGGTCAATACTGGCAATTTTATTTTCGCTCAAATCAAGATTGAACAATAATGACATATTTTTGAACATATCCATGTCTATTTCTGTCAAAAGATTGCCTCTCAAGCTCAGAATTTCTAATTTGCGGACATTTTCGCTGGAGAAAGTAGTTAAAAGATTATAGCCTAAATCAAGGATGTCCATATTGTCATTTTTAGCGAAAAGATTTTTGGGAATCTGCTTTAGTTTGTTATGAGCAAGAATAATTTCTTTGACGTATTTCAATGAATCAAAAGAATTTTCTGGGAGGGTTTCTATGCCATTGCCGGTTAAATCTAAAAGACTTAAAGCTGGAATGCCTTTGAAAGTATCTGCTGTAATTTCGTTCAAACCACAATGCGCCAATTTGATTTCATCCAAATTTTTAGCCATAATAACAGTATCCTTTTCCAATGGATTCCCAATAAGGTTCAGCTTTTGCAGTTTCGGCAATTTGAACGTCTCCGGATCAAACTTTTTGAGGTTAGCATGAGCTATTTTGATGTGCGTCAACTTCTTCAATCCTTTAAACGCATTCTTGTCAATGCTTTCAATGGTGCCATTAACAATTTCAATATAATTGACATGCATAAGGCCCATGTTGACGAAAACATTTTCCCCTAAGGTGATCGGTTCGTCGAAATTGTTCAACTGGAACTGAGAGTAGGGTATATCAGCTACGGCATCTTTTTCAGTGATCAGACGACGGCAGGAGAGAATCGCCGTCAGTAAACGACGCTCACAAGAACAACCGGAAGGGCAGTTTCCATAGGAAATGCTGTCCGCCAAAGCGCAAGATAGGAACACTATGGAAAGCCATAGTGTTGGAGACATGGTGCTCTGAAACAGAAAGAAAAACATACCATAAGAAATAAATTATAAAAAGGATAATACTACACTAATACAAAAAATTCAGCCGCCAATTTTAATGTATGCTATATTATATTTCTTGCAAAGAGTATATATTTCCATTAAAATGTCATTCTTGAACATATTTTTTTTATAACTATCAAAATTACTATATTAATTATTATATTTAATTTTTGGAATATACCCTTAAATTATGTCTAGCATTACTATACTCTTTTTTTGAACCAGGAGGAGTATGTGCAGTGTTTTAACTCTGTCAATCGTTTATGAATTATTTTAGAGAAAAATACTTCAAATACATTTTCCGTATAATTAATTTTTCTATAACTGTTATTTGAAGTTTTTTCTAAAATAATCCATAAACGATTGACGGCGCTAAAACACTGTACATTTACTCCTCCTGGTTAAAAAACAAAGTTAGTTCCTAAGATAAATATTGAAAATCAATCGTACTAGAAAATTGCACAGAGGTAAAATATTGTTTTTCCAAAGAATTATTGTGCGCAAATGGGCCTTTATCGAGGCCTTTATCTAAACCAGATTGGTAAACAGTCGTATGTTTATCTTTGTGTTACTGTTTGGGAAATAAAATCTCATTAAGAAATAGAACATTAGTAAATCTTAAATTTTATTCTAAAGTTATTTTTTTAATTTGTAAAAATCGTTACCTCTAAGGTACAGAAATACGTATTGCAAAAATTAAGTTCTCATCGCCAATAAAACACAATTAAAGAAAGAGAAAAATTAAGATTTCTCAATGCATCAACAATGTCGGAGGTCCTATCAACTTTATATTAGTTA
The DNA here is from genome assembly GCA_943142095.1 of Ophonus ardosiacus. NCBI lineage: Eukaryota > Metazoa > Arthropoda > Insecta > Coleoptera > Carabidae > Ophonus > Ophonus ardosiacus. The sequence goes on along the minus strand of OW964833.1, from coordinate 39,789,742 downwards.
TTCTTAAGAGTTAAGTATTTTAGGTTTTCTACATTTGTACAAAATTTATTTTAAAAATTTGACTACATTATATATTCTAGTAAAAGTAGGTCTAGTATTCTGAAATTAAATGATAAATCTAGGGCATTTACAAATGGAAAATAAAACTTACATCACTTGGAAATTTTAAAAATAGTTGGTATTAAGTATAAAAATTGTGAAATATTACGTTTATTAACTCTGCATATTTTAATAAACACAACAAGCCTAACTTATCAGCTAAGTGATTGAAAACACATGTTTTATGTAGTTCATATGACTTAATAATATTTTCTTCATTATATATACAGATATATGTATAATATTTTCAATTTAAATAGAATTATAACGCATACAAGTAAATTGAAATTTTTCTTTTGAGTATTTTAGTATACTTGGTATAGTATAACGTTTATTTGTTCTAGCATATTGTATGTATGTGTTTAAGAGAATAGGTAATGTTATCTACTCTGATAACCTAAAAGCAAATATGCATACGCGCCTTCCATTCGTAGGTAGATGGGGCCTCGATTACTATATTTGCATTAGGAAAAAAATTACATACATACCTAATTATAACATTACGTATATTTATTTTAAGTTAATTTTGGTCTCTGCTAGTGTTTCACAAGACAAGATTTCTTGTCTTGCTAGGCTATTTCTTGTCTTGTCTTGCAAAACAAGCCAAGAAATTTAAATAACTCTTGTCTTGTGTTACTCTTGCAAGCAAAAATCTTGTCTTGCTTGCAAGACTCTTGCATTTTTTGTTGTCTTGCAATTTCATATCAATAGGAACAACATATTTAAATCGGAAGAGATATTTTACTTGAAGCTATGAAGAGATTTTCGTGAAAAAATGTATTATGCTATAATTGAAAACTTTTCAAATCTTGTATTTAACACTTTTATATTAATGAGACCGACATATTAGATTCTTGTTAATATTAGTAAACCTAAAGTGGTACGTTACTTGAAGCTCTGAACTGATTTCCTTGAAAAAATATATTATAATATGATAAAAAAAACTTCTCAAATTTGATTTTAAAACTCGTATATGATTTAAAACAACATTAGATTTTGAGTATATATGATAAGTTGGATGTGGTTCTTAACTAAGAGCTCTTAACAGATTTTCAAAAAAAAAAAACTTGATAAAATATAATACAAAATTTCTTATTAAAAACTTTTCTATTTATTGGAACAATAAATTAGATTTTGTTTACAAACGATAAAGTGATATTTAACTCCAAGCTCATTGCAATTTTAAACATCGAATTAGCGGGACGTCATGTGCTGGCCATATCAGATTTTTTATCTCTAAATCTATAGAAGATATAATAAGATTTTGATTGAGTACTTAATGTTCTTTATTATTTTGTGTACTATAAATTTTCAAAATATAATATTTAGAAGATTTTTTAAGAAACTACTACTTCAGGTTGTCAATTGTTACCAAAACCTTTTTAGCTTTTCCGATTAATGTCAGCTTAGCTAGAGGTAAAACCTATAATAAAATGTTGATATATTGAATTATAATATAATATTGCAAGAGTGCAAGAATGCAAGAAAATACTAAAAAATCTTGCTATTCTTGCACTTTTCTTGCAGGGCAGATTCTTGTCTTGCAACGAACTATATAACTCTTGTCTTGTTCTTGTCTTGCATTTTATGCAAGAACAAGACAAGAACAAGAAAAATGCAAGACTCTTGTGGAACACTAGTCTCTGCTTATAACCCATTTCTAATTAATTTTTAAGTTTAAAGTTTGATGTCGATCGGAGTCGAACCCGAGCTGTCCCAATTATAATCAATGTCTTAACGCACATAGACAATATTTGAATAACACTGCTTTTCCACGTTAAACGCCTTTGTCACGAATTCTCGGGTTCACACGTATACAGGAGGTTAATGAATATGTGATACAAATTCAGAGATTATTATTATTATTTTGTTTATTAATTTTTCTAAACAATTTTATTCATTTTTGTAATACATATTATAATTGTTGCTCAAAATGACGACTACCAATTTCAATGCAAGCATTACACGTATTTCGGAGCATATTTTGATACATTCGTACAAATAATAACTAAAGTGATATGTCTCAGCCAACTAAAATGAACGTAGATAATTTCTTTTTTAAGAGACTAACTAAAAAACGGTGCGTTTCCTGTTAAGATTATATTAGCAAAAGTTAGGACCGGTCTTATAAAACTATTTAATCAACAGTTAAAATTTAGTTAGCTACTACACTAATTTAACTGAAGATTTGGGTATTATAAAAGTTTAATGACAAGTAAATCGACCTATTAAAGTAAGTGCGGAATTTCATGCTATTAGATTTAAATCAGTTGTTAAAGAAACGTCAAACTGTATTTTTTTTTTTGGTTATGTTTATTTTAAAACAATTGAAATAGGGAACTATTTACTTTTTAAATATTTTTTTAAGAAATGTCTGTGTCGAGTTTGTCAACTTTAGAGTCTGTATCATCAGTGTCCTCGGATTCATAAACAGATAATGATGATGCATTTATATTTCCACGAGGTAGGCTACCAAAATTGTTCCGCAACAGAACAAATCCATATGAAATATATGATGATAATGGCTCGTACCACGATCACGGTTTTAACTAAAACACTGTTTTAAGAAATGTCAAATTTCATTATTTAATGATAATAAATACTATGAAATTTATCAAAATATGATTTTAAAGCAGAACATAGTTTGTATTCAAACAAATATTTTTAAATAAATTGTTCTTCTAACATAAGGGTGAAATTACATTTCGAAATTTGAATTTGATATTTCTTAAAACAGCGTTTTTGTTAAAACCATGATCGTGGTACAAGCCGTGAGTTTAAAAAGAAATTTCGATTGTCAAAACAATGTGTGTTACACATATTGGGACAGATTGAAGGAAATATAAGACCACTAACATTAAGAAATATGTCAATTTCCGCAGTGAATCAGCTAGTAATAACCTTACGATTTTACGCAACCGGGTCGTTCCAAATTATATGAAAATAATCTTCAACAATATCTAATAGGTTATATTTTTCAATATCAATATGATTTTTCCCACGATCACGTTTCTTTTCCAACTGTCAAATCAACTGATTTACGTTTATAACGAATGTGAATATAGAAACTTTTCAGAAAACCACAAACACAGTACTAAAATTTAATTAAATCCCCCGTTAGTTATTTGATAGTGAAATTAGTTTTATAATTTCCATTTATTTTTTAATGGTCCATTTGATTTACTTGTGCAGTAACTAACTAAGGATTAATATATTGTTTATAAGACCGGCCCTTAGTCTATTTGCATCCACTACATACACTTTAAATTTGTAACTCGTATTCATTAACACCCTGTATAATCTATTTATATGTGGAAAAGCAGACTTGAAATTTATTACATACGTATGCATACATAAATTTGTTTATAATTGAAATTATAATAAATTAGACATTCATCCGAAACCAGTTTCGTAATAACGACAAATTTCACATATAGACTTATAATTTTCAAGGTGAAAATGCATTTGAATATATCAGCATTATAATGGTTTAATATACTGATTTTATTAAGTAAAATAAACAATTAGTAATGGTGCAATGAATCCATGTTACTTTTGCTTTTCATTAAAATATGTCAGATACAAATTAAAAAATTATTATTGTTCTCTAGCTTCACTGAAAACAATAAAAATATTTTATTATTCATTTTACAAGAGTATTTATAAAAGGAAAATGCATAAAATATGGAAATTTTATAAAAAAAAAATAATAAAAATGAATGACTCAGTCCTCGACTCAGTCCAGTCTAAAAATAAATTTTCCAAACATAATTTACCATACAATGCATTGAATTATTGAAATAATTGCGCAAAATACAATATAATGTGGAAAAAATCATATTTAATCAGTGTAAATCTAGATCTAGACGTCCAGAGCTCAAGACTATAGAATAGAAAAAAAGATAACGTTTATTTAAAAGTTTAAACTGTAATTTTGCTTTTCGTTCATAACTTTGGGTATTGATATGAATACGAAGAAAATATCGCCTATGGGCCGTTTTCACCGAAGTAAGGATAAATGTCAGGTTAGCTAACCAAGGAATAAATTTATACTTAGGCATAAATCTCAGAATCAAATAAGTTAACTAACCGGAGTATATCTGTGATGGAAAATATTTTTAGGTTTACACAAAAAAATGATATAAATATATATACACCTGTTTCAATTATAACAAATTAAATTATATTATTTATCTATACTAAAATATACGACCTGTCAATGTATTGTAATCTGCCGAACCTACACAATTAATCCATATGTCAAATATGTATCGGCATCAAAATCGAAGGAATTTATTTAAGGTGTCATTTATACCACTGTATCTGAGATTGGTGAAATAAAAATCTGTATTATGTAGCATTTATTCCTTTGGTTATTTTAAACAAGAATAAATTATTTAATTGAGTTTGATGAAAATGGCCCTATTGTATAGTTACAGAGAAATATATTTGTAAGCTCTTTTAAAATTCGAAAGGTTTTCAAAATACAGGGTGTTAAAAAATAAGTGTCCCAAATTATGAGGGCATACAGTACTGACCAAAATGAGTAAAAAAAAGTTTAATCAACATGGGTCCGATCTTCAATAGTTTCCGAGATAAAAGGCAATGAAAAATGAGATTTTTCGGTGTTTACCTCTGCTATCTCGAAAACTGTAAGAGTTACGACTTTGATTAAATGAAACATTTTGTTTACCTTTCAGAGGTCGTCTTAGATGTGTTTTTGTTTTTCACAAAAAATCGAATAATTGTACTAAAACAAAAGTTGTGGCGCCCTTGGCCAATATTTAGTTTTCAAATAATTTCAGTGAAAAAAATGTTTCATATAATATGTTATTGTTTTTTTATAGTCTATTTACTGGCATAGACAAAAATTTTTTCGACCACTATCTTAAGTCAGTTTCTCTTCGATTCTAATACAAAATGGCCTCTTTCTCAAAAACAGTTGAAGATCGGACCCATGTTGATTAAACTTTTTTTACTCATTTTGGTCAGTACTATATGCCCTCATAATTTGAGACACTTATTTTTTAAACCCTGTATAGCTTGTCTCATCTTAGTGAACTGACTTTATTGTAACTTACACAGCGCGCAAACTTCTTAATTTCGAATTTTCATTTAGCGCAAGTGGTGCTATATTTAGCTGTTATGGTTGTAAATATTTGAGAAAAAAATTGGCCAAAATTAATGCTATATAAATTAAAAGTGTTAATAAATTAACACCCATTGGTTAAAATCTCTGTCAGTCTGGATTCCCTACTAAAAAACTATCATTATTATCACCAGCTACGCTATCATAACTATAAAAAAAAAAACCGAAATAATATTTACATTTAATATAATTATTTGTAATATTTATTTAAAGAATTTTAAAAGTCTAGTCTAATCCATAATCAAATAAATTAATAGAATTAACTATTTTATATACACAGTACAGACCTCGTAGCCGCGTGCCTGAGGAACCGGGTTCGATCCCGACTAATGCCAAAAAGAAATATTTCTAAATTTAAATGACATAAAAGTGACCTTCCACCGTGTCAATGATTGCCGCACGGTACGAATATGTCATCATCATTACCGATATCTATAGAAAGCAGATTGGCACACCCAGAAATGGGTAATATGCCGTGATGATATATTTATTTTATTTATTTATTGTATATAAATGCAAAATATATGTGAAAATCGCATGTGCCTGAAATTAACTGTTTGAGGCACATGTTATGTATTGATAAATGACGTCATAGGGAATTTGTGAACTTAAAAAATTATATACTTTTCACACTGTCCTCATAACACTATTAAATTAAAAAAAAAACAGTATAATATCATTATTAGTTAATATTTAAAAGTAAATTTGAACTTGACAATATATCTTAATCAGTTTTTCGGTGTCAGAATTAATATGAATATGGTAGTTTTCAGCCTACTATTACAACATTCTTACTTAAGTCATCTGCGTGCGTAGGCGATAAAGTTTTTTTCAATAACAAATTCTTCATACACTGACACAATCACAGTATGCTAACTTATTCTATGACTAATACTTAAAACAAAAACGAAACTATTGGAAAAATACGCAAAATATGGAATACATTATCATTACAATGAACAGGTAACATATTATACGCAAAAATATTCGGGACAAATTAATTGTAATATGTATTTATTTTTCTAATTTTTTTTTTAATGGATATGTCTTACAGAATATGGATTATAGTATAGCATATACTTTTTAGCCTCAAACAAGAATATCACTACTGTGTATTATGCACCTGTTTTCTTTTTTTCATATTGAAATATTAAAAGTCATTGACATGTAAGAGTCATAATAATTAAATTGATATATTGGTGTGTTATTAAAATTACTACACAGAAAAAAAAACATATAAATTGTAGTTAAATTAACTAAATAAATTCCTTATTTTTCAGCCTACTAATATGTTTGCTTTACTTAAATTTTCTAAATTTGTAATAACAAATTATAGTAAAATTAAATACAAAATTAAATGAAATGATTACATTTATATCGTAATAAATATAAATAAATTAACTAAATATGTATTTAAATTTTCTATTTAATTTATCTAATTCATTACATAAATTACCGAAATTTGTAGGACAAAAATAATGAAGCCAAAATATAGTAAAATTAAATAAAATAAGTAACCATTTGCATATTTAAATTAACGATTTTTTTTACAAAATATTTATTATCTATTTGGATTAGTTAAAATGCTAAAGTAAGATTTATAAATCATACTAAATTATTAGACATATTGCCTAATAAAATAATAGCTAAATATAATTAGACAAAATTTCAATTTTTTTTTTTTTGTATAAAACACTAAAAAATGGGGTTTTCTACTCACTTTTTTTATTATTTTAAATAAAACTTCATTCAGTTGTGAAACAATTCATAGTATTAAAAAATCTTAATTGTTCCTAGTTTAACAGTATTTTTTTTTTCGAAAAATCAGTGTAACGTCACATTCCCCTTATACTTGTCTTTCTCACACACACTGCTCTGAGTACGCTACGAGAGAAAGATAACAATTGTATGACGTCAATTTCCCCTTTTTGCAAATGTGAAATATCTCGTAAAGTAATTATTTAAAAAATGTTTTCATTGTTTTAACTACTATTTATTGAGCTATACTTTAAGTTAAATTGAAATTTTTGTTATTTCTTTGTTATAGTGGAATACCCCATATGCAAGCAGTGAGCTATGTGCCGCTTTGTCATAATTACGATATTTATAGTTTTATTTCTGGATCTGACAGTTAATTGTTTTGACTGTAGTGGGGTCATCAACGGTACAGATAAATTGCCATTACCGAAATAGAAGCAGATTGGCACATCCAGAAATGGGTACCTAATAATAATTTTTTTGTTATGGTGGAAAACCCCGCTCTATTTTCAGCTTAATTATTAAAAATGACGCAAAAATTGACAGTGTAATGCAAATGTTTTTTAACCTGAATTTCTAGATCTTGGCCAAGTTCTTAAAATTGACAAATGTAAAACAGGCTTCATAAAATTCATATTACAAAAATGTCCCATAAAAGTTTAATTCATTAGAACTTTTATTTGAATCATTTTTGTCTAAAATTAATAACAGACCACTTTTGTGCAAGAAAAAACTATTTTCATATGTTAAACGTCTATGGATCGCTTGTGTTACACCCGGTATTGCCTGATGTTATTTGGGAAATTATTATTGTTACAAAGGAAATATTGACAAAAATCGGTATCTAGATAACCTAACCTACAGGTATTACAGGAAAATAAAAGATATTCCATGGAAAATATCTATGGAAATTATGCTTCACAAAAATTTGGAGCGTGAATATCTCTAAAGAACACCATTGTATTCGGCTAGTTCCACACTCATTTAAATGAGTTTAAAGTCCATTTTGTAAGTTCATGCAAATCAAACAAAATTATCACGAAAGCAAATGAAATTACGAATTCCATTGGTATATAACAAAATTAATAGATGATTTCACATTGAACATAAACACTCATACAGAATATTAAAAACGTATGTAAGTCCTTAATTGTCAACTATCCTTGTTGGTTTCATTGTCCTTGGGCGGTCTTCAGTTAACGGCAGCTGGGTATGTCATACCTTTCCACAGAACCGTAACGAATTTTTTTCAAGAACAACGAGAAAGAAAATAATTATATTTGAAAAACGTTCTAATTTAATATTTTTATAAGTTGTTGAAAACATGTTTTATAAAACAACAATAATTAAAAGCTCTGAATAGTTTTTTTTTTATTTATACAGGGTAGAAATAATTAATTTTTGACAAGGAAATAAAAAATTTGTATTTTGTTTTTGTATGTAATTTTAGTTAAGTATAAATTAATAAATTACTTGCTATAATTTCTGTGTATAAATAGGGGTTTCCACTAATTTTCAATTTTTTTATAAGTTATTCTTCATGAAAAGTTATATATATATTAGAATAAAGAAAACATTTTTATTTTAACAAGCTTGTGTAAAAAAAATTTGAAAACAGTATTTTTCATATCTCGTTTAATAAACGGCTAATTTTTACCGCCACAATGACTGCGTACGCTCCCGCCGATTTTCTGCTAACGCTCAATAGATGGACGAGATACAAAAGTCTATAAAATATAGAAAATGCTTCACTAATATACGATAAGGTAAACAATAACAATTGTATTTACAATTTTAATTAGTTTAAAATAACTATTCACCTCAAATACTTTTAAATGTAATGTTACAATTTGAATGTGGTACCATCTATTACTACTAAACTGTAAAACCGTACCGGGCGTTTACGTCACAAATTTGGCAGCGTTTCAAACGTAGTAAAATGTTTTCATGCATTTTAAAAAAAATGGAAACATATTTAAACATTTAGTTAGTGTATTGTAATATATTTTAGTGTACTAGTGTTATTTTCATTATTTTGATAATGGTGGAAACCCCTTTTCCATACAGAAAAATTAAACATACGAGTATATTTCCAGTAAAATTATTTCACTAATAAACTATGTAAATTGTACTTGACATCTGTCAGTAATATTTGAATATCTTCACTGTTCCTATGTTGTAGCTTGTATTAGTATTAGCATTATGAGATTTATAAAACTTAATTTCTTTATTATTTTATTTTTATCTCTAAATATATTGAATATGAAGAAAAATAAATATAGGGTGTTGAATAAAAAGCGGGCTATTGGCATGTAACATGGGAAATAAGTTTTTCCTTACGCAAAACTTCCCAATTAATTTAAGACAAAAATGTTTCAATTAAATTCTACATCCAAGTAACTGAACAGATTTTATTTTGCATGTTTTAGTACCTAACCTGTAAAATCCAGTTTGAAATTTTATAAATATTGCTCATTTGTAGTGATAGTCATGAAATTGAAACAAAGTTATAAAGAAGTATATATTATTTGAACTGTCAGATATTCTACACGTAAGTTACTATACATATTTTGTTTTTATATTGTAGACCTGAATCACTGTATGTATTTTACTAATTTTTATTTTGTAACCTGCAACATCGGAAATTTCATAGCTATCGCCACAAATGAGCAATATTTATAAAATTTCATTTTGGATTGTTACACAAAGCAAAAAGCGTAAAATAAAATTTAGGTATAGAATTTAAGTATCTACAAATTTTATTTGAAACTTTATTTAAAATTAAAGTATTTTAATTAACACCCTGTAGCATACAATGTCAAAAATAGTTATTTTTTATGCAAGACGATGAAATTGTATTTCATCAACGAGCGGAAAATTTAATTCACGAGCGATTTCGCGAGTCGATAATTTAATTTTATCGTCGTGTGTAAAAATCTATTTTTTTCTATAGCAGATTTTAAAGAACAAAAATTAGAAAAACAGATTATAAATTAAATTATTTAAGAACAATTTAAAAATCTCAGTAGCGTGGTAGTTATAGAATTTGTTTGAAAACAATTTCATTTTATTCATGTTTATACAATTGAAGTTATATATAATATGAATCGCCAAAATGTATAATGTGTTTTTATTTAAATAAAAATTTAAGTTTTTTATCTACCCTTGCTGTTAAAGTATTATTTTATCTACCCTTGCGGTTAAAATGTCACTTACTCAACTATTTCGACTTGAACGAAGCACACTTTAAAATCTGCTATAGAAAAAATGATATTTAATTAGGCCTTTTTATGAAAAACTGGCAAGAGCTTCAAATTAGCGTACTTCCGGTGTGGAATATGAAAACGAGAAATATGAAAGAATTATAATTTTTGGAATTCCAGTACTGGAGTAAAAATTGTGTAATCGTATTCTAGGGACACTAAAATATTTCTTATTCATTAAAAACTCATCATAGAATTTTTTTAACTAAAAACAACACATTTCTCGTCGGAAGGTAAAAAATGTAATGTACACAAAAACATGTTAGTTTTTGTACAAAGCCGTATCAAAATAATCGTTTATTATGATTTTTAATTTGTTGACATTATGTTTCACTGTACACCACTACGAAAATATGTTTAGAATTTAGTACAAATAAATAACACAGTAATTTATTTGTTCTATCGAAAACCAGTACTGTATTATGCATTTTTTCATACAAGAAACAAGTTATTTCATATTAATTTAAATCTCCAGGTGTTTTAAAATAAGTGAACAAGATTTCATGCAATCTTAAGAAACCAAAAAGTGTGCTGTCTGCACCTGTCTGCAGGCCCGTATCAAATATATTCTGACAGACATTGCTCTTATCTAAATTTTATTTACATGTTATAATTTATTTTAATTTTATTATTTATAAACACGTAACTTTGTTGCAACTGATAAACAATATTAGCCTTATATGTTTAACACTGTTAACTTTACTAATTTAATTATATATCTGTGATAACTTATGTTTTAACATTGTTTACTACTATCAATTGTCCTTAAAAGTTCTATATGAATTTTCGTTTCCTTATGTTGATGCCCTTGAATCACTAACTGGATATTTTAAAATTGCAAATATTTTTGCATAAACTACCGAATCATGGTAAACGAACAATATATTTTCATATTATATTAATATAATAGTAATAGAGGAACAAAAGTATTATAACTGTTAACTTTTTTGATGCAGACAATTATTTGTTATCGCAAAATTTTATCAACCATTGTACTGCATATAAACAGTTAGATTTACGTTGCATTAATAGTAAACTATTGCAAATGCGTAAACAAACTTCAAAATTACAATTTGTCGTACATATCAAATAAAAACTCGTTTAAATTGTATCATTTCCACGTATTTTATCACAATAGAATTTAGAATATGTAACTATGTACCTGCTATTATAGAATTCAATGCTAGATCAAGAACTATGCGCACCACAAGACACTAACACAACCAAAAATCACTAATGCATTCTTCATACATACCTGAAATTCCTAGCCCAATGTAACCAAGACTGCGTTGTTGTAGAAACCGTACAATCACAACCTGTTGCAGCAAGTCACTGCTAAAACTCCGAAACCACCACAGATAAAATTAAACACCAATTGATAACAATTGATAACGAGTGATAGCGCCTCGCTTCAGATTCGATCTCGTTTCGAATTCGTTCGTAGTCAAGCACTCGAGACTGAAATTATTTCATTGCATATCAGCTGAGATGTCAGTGCGAACTACCTGGTGTACTCGGCACTCGACTAAAATATCAGGTGTATGCAGGTTAGTGCAAGTAAGAACAGATGGCAGAGTTGTAGAAAAGTGGAGGAAATTGTAAACAAGTGGGATTTCATAACGCCTGAGTAAATTTCGGCTAGGCAATATGCAGCATAGCCGCGTAACATAGGAAAAGGAAAATTAGGTTTAGGTATTTTAGGGAAATAAAATAGCAATATGCAATATTGTTGCGTAGAACGGGATAAAGAAATTTAGGTTTAGGTAATTTATGCCCAGTTGCACTACCGATACTTAAAATTTAAACTTGGTTTTATTCAGTTAACCAAATAAATTGATGTTAATACCTGTTGAATATTTTTTTAATTACTGTATAAAAATGAATTGACTAACTGAATAAATCCGAGTTTAAATTTTAAGTGTCAGTGGTGCAACTGGGCATTAGTGAAATAAAATTGGAATTTTTGTCGATATCTCAGGAACCGTTTGAGATACAAAACTCAGCTTTTGTACACATCTTAGCATTAATATTAGCTACTTTTTAAGCGCTTATTCAATTTTTTTCATGTGCCATTGACGGAGATTTTAGGGTTGCGTGAGGTTTTTATGGCCCTAATTTCTATGACACTTGGGAAATTGGCATTCTGAAAGCACATTGTGAACCACAAATATTTTCTACAAAAAAGTACTCCTTGTCAAAAGCTCTAACGTAAACCGTTTTAGAGAAATACGGCATTTTATGATGGAAAACATGAAAAAAAGTAGCAACATGTTTTGTTGTTGATAAAAACATTTGTTTTTGATCTAGTCGTCTGCGTTCATGCATTTGTTTTGACATTAAAATTATTGACAATTGTCGTTTAGTTGTTAAATAACCTTTTTTCAAAAGGAGTCAATATCGCGGGAACTTATCATGTTGCTACTTTTTTTCATGCTTTTCATAATAATTTTTTTTACACCCTGTATCTCGAAAACGGTGCGTTTGCGGAACCATGTTAATAGGAACTTTTTTTCTTATAATTAGCCAACCAATCCCACCCTTTATTTTCCGATACATGTTTTGAAACACCTGTAGATGTTGTTCGTTGATAAAGATATTTGAAATTTTGTATTAATTACAAATCATCAAGCTGTCATCTTTCAAATAATGTATACAATAAACGAAGAAAAAGTACAAATCATAACATGGTATAAGTCCAATATGAGTAAGACAAGTTTCCGATTTATTTGCTGCTACTTTTAATAAGCGACTCAGTCCAGCAATTATTAGAAAAATCTATAATTGTAGAACTACAGGATGCGTCCATGGACAGCATTAAAAAATCAGAAGATGAAGGTAATTAATAATAAGAAACATTAATATATATATATATATATATATATATATATATATATATATATATATATTATACAATTAAATGAAAATAACAATCTCCTTTCAATAAAAAGACTATATGTCATTGAGATGATAGTTTGATGACTTTGACAAATTTCTATAACCAGTTTAAAAAAATGCAATTTTACATTGTTGTCAATCATTTTAAATTTAACTAAGGTAATGACATACACTGATAAAAAAATACATTTTGTTAGACAAGTATTTCTTTGGTTTCTACAATAATTATTAAATGATACATTTAAATTTATAGGGATCTAAATATTAAAATAATATTAAACCGGTTGTCTACTTTTTTGTGGATCATGTGGTTGTAAATTCTGCCCTATTAATATTAGAACTAATGTGTAAATACAAAAAATGTTCAGAATTAAAAACTGCATCAAATGAGCCTAGATTTATTGACAGTAGCTTCTTGTCATGAGATTTAACCTAATTTAAATATCCGTCTTTGATAGTCGTATTGTTTATTTTTGGCGGACAAAAGGTTACTTATTGATATTCAATTGTTAATATTGTTGGAGTGAGTTTTTTTTCTCCTGTGATAAATATATCCATGATTACTGAAAACTAAATTAATGAAATCAATAATTATTAAAACTTTATGACAGATGTTATCTACTAAACTGAGCAATACACATATTTAACATTTTGTGCTATTGCTCATGGCATGGCACTGCGTAAATACGAGTAGCTAAAAATTCTTACTTTTATTTTTCCTCTCGTTCGCAAACGAAACGCATATAAACAATAATTTTGGACTTATTAGATGCAGTTTTTAATTCTTCTTTTTCTTTAAAATTAATAGAGTCAAAAAAAGGTAGACACCCAGTATACGATTTTTACATTAAAATGTTCTACATAAATGTTTAGTATGTATTTAAACAAAATATATAAATAAAAGAATAACTTTAAAATATAAAAATAACACTTAGATCCTTATGCATTTAAATATATCAAGCGTGCTTTTTTCAAAAAACCGAACATTTTAAAAATTATTTTTTTTAGGAAACAAAAACCCTCTCATTACAAAATCGTTCATTGTATGAAAGTACAAGTTGTTATTTAAGTAGGCGTATATTGCTTAACTGATGGTAGCACTAACCACATACATAGTAAATCTGGAAATAATTTTTGTTTTACATGGTTTCTGGAGCCTCTTAAAACTGAGAAATTGACTGAAACATTTTGCAAAAAAATAAATGAAAAATAAAAGTGTTCTCTGGAAAAAAAGATATTGACTGTCAAAACTGGCATGAAAATTTTTTTCCATTGGCGTACAATTTATATTCGGTTTATAATTTATATACTTAGTATGCAGTTTTGAAAACCGTTTTCAAAACGTTTTTAGTTTTGAAAACGCCATGTATACGGGGTGAAAACAGATTTTAAATAACTCATAACCGTTTTGACACCATATACATGGCGTTTTCAAAACTAAAAACATTTTGAAAACGCCTGTCTATAACTTATATAGACAGGTATGTTTTTCCAGAAATCAGTGGTTTATTGAACACGTAGTTTTTCATTGTTAAAGTATCAAATTTTTAGTCAGACAACTTTGATTTCAATGAAATCGGAATTATTCCTCATAGGTCCACCTCAAACTTCTTAAACATCGAATTTGAGTTTCACGTAGCCATCTCAACACTCTATTATGTTTACATTCTGTATAATAAGTATAAATTCCCATTTTTATAGAGCGTTTTTGTTATAAAGTAACGTTTAACTTTAACCTCATAATAATTTAAAAGCTTGCTTCTTAATAGCATGCTCGTAATACGGGTCACCGTATTCAGTTTGATTTTTTGTTTTATGAATCCCTCACTTATTAAATAATAAAAGAAAAAACTTTAGGACTTCTCTGGATTTGTAGGAAATTTTGCTTTTACCCGATGGAAATTATGAAATGATATCTGAAAAACAAAATTTATATTTCTCGATTTTTATTATTTTGTTATAAAAAAATTCAAACCATATACAAAAATAATTTCGTCTAATTTAGTTTTTGTTAAATTACACATAATTACAGTTGCGTGGAAAAAGTTTGAGCCACATATATTTTATTTCTATGCTCTAATGTGTAGGGATATTTTAACAAAGCATATGCTACCTTATGCAACAGAATATATGCCACGGGGATGGGTTTTTCAGCAGGACAACGATCTTAAATATACTGCAAAACTAGTAAAGGAGTTTTTAAATCAAAAAAGTCCGAATTCTTGAGTGGCTAATCTTCGGATTTAAATCCAATCGAGAATTTATGGCAAGAGTTAAAAATAAACGTGGGTAAAGAAAAACACTCCAACAAGGGTGAATTGTGGAACCATTTGAAAAATGAATAGCAAAATATACCAAAGGACTCTCTTACAAACAGGGATGGGCACGTAAAATACGTCACGTATTATACGTTATTTTTTACGCGTAAAATATAATATACCAAAGGACTCTCTTACAAACAGGGATGGGCACGTAAAATACGTCACGTATTATACGTTATTTTTTACGCGTAAAATATTATTTTTTACAATGACAATATTTGAGAATTTTTTACGTAGATAATGTAAAATATTATTACCATTATTATATTTTTTTTTTATAAAGATATTTTCTTTTATACTGTAATGAATATTCCAGAACAAGCAGATCACGTGACATCAACATGTTTCTTTGATTCAGACAAACAATTAGGTACCTCCAAAAGATCAACAATCAGATTAGTAGGGAAATATATTCCTGAGACATAACCTCAAACGTCAAACTTTAAACACATTTTATTTAAAAATTAGACTAAATACGTAAGCATATTATATTATATTTTTTAAATGTTTTATATGTTTTATGTAAATTTTAGGAAGTTTTGTAAAGAAATAAAATTTAGACATTTAACAATATATGGCGAATAAAAAAAATTGCAAAATTAAAATTTTATTTTCTATTTATTAATTATTAATAACATATAGTTTCAAATAATTTGAAACAAATTTAAATCGTTGGCTCCAAACTTATTGAAAATGGTTTTTATACAAATTTTAAGCATTTTATGTTAATTTATCTATATTTTCAGATTATTTACAATAATTTCAGTCTCTTTCTTATAAACTTATCATAGTTTCAGTCGTTTTAGAATATATTTATGATAGGATTAAGGAAAGTTAGTGTCGTTATGAAGAAATAAAATTATACATTAACTACGTTTTTTACTTATAATTTTTTACGCGTAAATGCACATCCCTGATTACAAATTTAATCAAATCAATCCTTCGACAGTGTGCTGCAGTGATTACAAGAGAAATGTCGACTAAGTATTAAATATAGAATACAAAATCGCAAATTTGTATTAATTTTTTACTACTTTTATAGTATATATATATATATATATATATATATATATATATATATATATATATATATATATATATATATATATTTCTGGTGCACTACTTATGAACATCATAAATTATTTTGTTATCACATAAGTTTATTTATATAGTTTATGGTTTATAATTTGAAAATATTTTATGCACAAATACATATGTTTATTAATATAATTGTTTCATTTCTTTATCACTTTTACAATATATGAGATAGTGTAATCTTAAAACTTTATGAATTTTAGAGAATAAAACTTCAAATAGTTTACTACCTTTTTAGTTTAAGTTCTGTATTTTTTATTAATAAATCCCAACGTTTCGGTATCATAAACTGGTGCCTTCTTTCTTCATGGGAAATTGACATAAAAATGTTAATTTCCCCTGAATAAAGCACCAGTTTATGATGCCGAAACGTTGGGATTTATTAATAGAAAATACAGAACTTAAACTAAAAAGGTAGTATTATTCCAATTATGAATAAAATTATTTTAAACAATTAAAATAACCAAATAATAATAATAAACTTTATTACCCAACAGAATCTTCAACTACAAGGTAAAGAATAAGACAGTTATAAACTAATAGAATCAGAGATATAAAAATTAATCCATATAAATTTACAGATAAAACATAGGACAAAGTTTTAAACAAAAATATCTTCATATAAAGAGTCTGCATTAATAATTGAAGTGATATGCCACACTGTAAAAAATAATAGCAATTTTGTCGAAAAGATATAGTAATTTTTTACTATAATATGTATGCAATAACAAATTTTACATAAACTATGTAGACTTACATTTACATAGCAAATAATTCTATAAATTTGCTAATTCACCCTTACAAATATAAAAAAAATTACTAGAACTACTGTGTCATATATGAAATTTTAAAGTGATATGTTAATATTTCTATAACAATTTTGTCAAATTTTGTAAGAACTATGTAAAAACTCAATTCTTTTTATTTTAGTTTCTATTTTACAGGATCTATGGACAAATTCTAAATTTATTATAGTAAATTTAAAATACTATTTGTATTTATTACAAGTTTAGAGGTAATTACTAAAAATATTTGTGTTTTTACAATGATATATTTATATTTGTATAACAATTTTGTCAAATTTTATAAGTACTATGTAAAAACTCAATGTTTTTATTCTAGTATGTATTTTTACATGAAATATGAGTAAATTCTAAATTTATTACAGTAAATTTAAAATACTGTATGTTATTTATTACAAAGTTAGAGTTAATTACTAATATTTTTGGATTTTTCATGATTTTAGGTAGGCTTAGGGATTGGACTTGGGCAGAGTAGAAAATTAGACTCTAGGCCCGGGGAAAATAAAACATAAACATAATCTATTACTACGTAAAATTTATTTAAAATATAATGAAAAATATGTACTTTTACTAAATTATGTTTTAAAAAGATTATGTATATTATTAATATGTAAATTTACTTAAAGTATGTATCAAAATTTATATGGAATTTATGTTTATGTAATTTTAAAAATGGTAGACAAAATTACATTTAACTGTAAATTTACTATAATTCACTTAGGCAATCTGGACACCAATAACAATTATAGTAATTTTACAGAGGAATTTTTTACAGTGTACAGCCAACGAAAATGAAGGTATATAATTTACTCTTTTAAGAACTTGTAGCTCGAAAACAGTAAGTACAAGTTAGTCTATTTTGCATCCCCTACATACCCAATAAATTTGTAACATGTATTTATTAACAGCCTGTATATAAGTTGTAGAGAAAATAGATATGTATATTAATTATATTACAATGAATACTCACCATGTACATAATATCAATCAGGCAGTCACGTCAGATATGTTAAAGTTTCATAATTTAATGGAAATTTTGCTCTTCTTACGTATACTTAATGAACAAAAAAAAAAACAGAAGTTTTGTTGACGTGCATTGGCTGATATCTTTGTTTTACTTTCGTTTTTTTACACTTTATGGCATTTTACAATTATAATATATATGTATACAATGGTTAAATTAGAATTACCGAGAATAAAAAAAATCAGGTAAACTGTGAAAACAAAATTTCCACTATCGTTTTAATCAGGTATCTATATGTGATCTGAAATTAAATTGTGAAAGTAAATTTAGTTAGTACTTAGTTCATCAATTTTTTAAATTATGGTTGTGAGTGAAAAAATGGAATTAACCAGAAAGCATTTTAGAATCATGATTTATAATTTGTCATCTTTGACAGTTTTTTGGTCAGCGTGAAATTAATTTGACAATTTTCAAGTCCCCTGGTAAATAGTTTCACAATTTTGACAGCTTTTGTCACTAGAAATTAATTTGGCAGCTTTGACAGTTTTTATGTCGCCCACAAATTAGTTCCAAAAGAAGTTTGGTTGAGAGCTTGCAAGAAGTCGAAGAAAATGATGCTTGAAGGGAATTATTCGAAATTAAAATAAAGAATTTAAGAATATATACGATGTGTACAATAATTCTAGCGTGACCCTCGTATTTAAACTCCGTGTTATCGTTCTATAATAAATAATATACATATGTATTTATATTTTATTTGTACAGTTAATAATACTTAAATAATATATTACAATTTTTTTAATGTGTGAATTACCTACTGCATTACTAATATAATAAAATAAAATTATAGCTTTAAGTTTAAGTTTAATGTAAACTTCCGCAAATTATAAATAATTTATTCTATATTACTCCTATTATTTTATACTTTATAATTGAAAAGGTTCCGCAGTTAAAAATAAGGATGAGTAAAAGACCAATGATATATCAATATTATTATTAATGAAGATTAATTAATGAATTATTTCTGTTTCATATAAAATATTTTGATTCATTAAATCGTCCATAACTATTAACCAACAAAATTTAAGTATACATTTCAAACACTAATTAAATTCTTATCATTTATTTTTGGTTTCGATCGAAGAACATTCAGATAAGATAATTAATTTTATTATTTTATTAGAACGTATTAAAAGTGCAAAATAATCTGCAAGGTTGTTAATTGTATAATAATTACAAAATTAGTACTTGTACATTTTGTGTACATTTGAAAATTGTTTACGTTACGAAGACATGTTATTTAATCATTAGCACTGTTTTTCTAAAAACAATTTATTTATTTATTTGGATATACGTAATATTTAAAAACATATTTATTATTATTTATTATATTAACAATAAATTTATTAAAAATAATTTATTTAATTAGTAATAATAACCATTAATTTAATATATTTGTAAAATAAGTTGGTATGATAAATTTTCCACACTAATTAGATAATATTTAATATTAATTATTTTTTTTTTGTTTTCAGGTTTGTATCCATTAAATGATGTCTCGTAATTGTTTTTATGGTTCATATCATTAACCAGATTTTTCATACTTAATAATATGGTAAGAAATACGTTTTTATTTACGTTATTTTTAATAAATAGATATGAATTGAAAAGTGTTCATAGAAATTTATATGAAAGCGAACAATTTAGTAATGAATATATAATTTTTGTTGATTATCCATTCTTAATGAATAATAATACGTATATAAAAGCAACTGGAAATCGCAAATTAGATAAAAAATATTCTTAAAGAAAGACTTTTAGACGGTAAGTCTAACTTAACCTGAATTCGTATCCGTTTAGTTGTTATAAACAGTTTTAAATTCGTGATTATCGATATTTTTTATTGTAATATGTTAATTAATTAATTACTTTAGTTAATTTTGTTGCATACTCCTTTGAAATAAATTTCTTTTCGCAGTGACAACTAAAACTAAACAACTAAAACAACTAATTCGTAGGAAGAAATATTTAATTGAATTGTACAAGTTTTTGAATGTTACAATATAAACATCTGAATATAGTATAGTTTATAACTAATTCATACATGTGACCCTTTGTTATGAAGCCCTCGATATGTATAAAATTTGTTAAAATTGTTAAAAATGTTTTTTTTATTTCACATTTGTAAGACTGTTATATTCAGAAAATGTGAATACACTTAAATTTATATATATATATATATATACTATTGATGATGACAGAAAATATACGTATATACATACATAAAATCACGCATGTCCCACTTAGTGGGTTAGCAAAAACCCGAAAACAATAGTGACAATAAGAAAAAGCATAAGAATAAGAGTATAAGAGCTCAGCTGACTCGCTTCACTCTTTAACAACATTTTTCTTTCGCCATGTCCGCAATAATCATCGCATTCATACATAAGAACATATTAAAGTGACCGATATTCGGTAGCGAATAACCGCATCCGGACCACAATAATAGTAACGCAACAATTATTCTTCGCCACACATTCCTGTCCAAACATACTTCTTTCACCTCGTCCACATAAGAGTTCAGCTCAGTCACTCCATTCTCTTAAGAACATTCTTACTAACCATACATCTTCACACCACAATAATTAAAACAATCATCCTTCGCCACACATTCCTATCCAGGCACACTTCTTTCGCCTCAGCCACATTCATAATCGTATTCATACATGCTCTTTTTCTTTCCACTCGGAAACTTAGGCTCCTTTAAAACACTACCAATCACATCTATCCACTTACACACTGGACGGCCACGCAATCGAACACCCTCAACTTTACGAACATACAGGGTGTTAAAAAATAGGTGTCACAAAGTATGAGGGCATATAGTACTGACCAAAATGAGTTAAAAAGCATAATCAACATGGGTCCGATCTTCAGTAGTTTCCGAGATATAAGGCAATGAAAAATGAGTTTTTTCGGTGTTTACCTCTGCTATCTCGAAAACTGTAAGAGTTGCGACTTTGATTAAATGAGATATTTTGTTTACCTTTCAGAGGTCATCTTAGATGTGTTTTTGTTTTTCAAAAAAAATCAAACAATTGTACTGAGACAAAAGTTGTGGCGCCCTTGGCCAATACTTAGTTTTCAAATAACTTTGAAACTATTAGAAAGAGAAAAAAATGTTTCATATAAAATATTATTGTATTTTTATAGTCTATTTACTGGCATAGACAAAATTTTATTCAACCACCATCTTAGTCAGTTTTTCTTTGATTCTAATACAAAATGGCCTCTTTCTCAAAAACAGTTGAAGATCGGACCCATGTTGATTAAACTTTTTTTACTCATTTTGGTCAGTACTATATGCCCTCATAATTTGTGACACTTATTTTTTAACACACTCTATATTTTACAAGTCGGTCACTCGTCATTGTCTCCACATGACCAAACCATCTCAAGTGACTCACTCCAACTCTCTTAACAACATTCTTCCTAACCATACATTCTTCATACACCAAATTATTTCATGTAAATAAAAATAATGAAAACATAATTATATTAACATTAATTTTTTTATTTTTATTTAAAATTGTGATTATCCTGCCCTAGTGACAACCAAGACGATGGTTGTTTCTTAATTATGACAGTTGTTACGTGACAAAAAATTACTTGTTGAATGACGTTTGGCGTGTATTTTTTATTGCTGTCTTTCTCTAATATCCCGTCGTTGTAGAGCCGTAATTATATCATGTACAATTTTTATAATTGTATTATTGGAAAACAATAAATAGGTAGTCAAATGATTTAAGGAAATATGAGCATACTTTCAAAATTTATTTTAATATAGTTCAAAAATATTTATTGACACGTATATAGGTTTTATAGTCGATAACAAAAAGGAAACCGGTTTCAGGAATTTTAAGGATTAGCAAAATTTATGTAAAACGGCTATGATTAGAAATATTTTACTTTGACTTATACGTAATACGTGAAACGCTCCGACCAAGAGTAGTAGATTGCACCGAAGCAACGCCCAAGGTTTATTAGATAATCACGATTTAGTGGAATATTCTCCCTTACCAAAACGGTTTTCTTTCGTGTCATGGACTGTACGTTTTAATTTAAATAATCTACTATAGAACGGGGCCCGTAGCTGAGTCTGTCAACAGATTGACTGTTTTTGAATTTGCTGAGCTAGATTCAGAATATATCAAGACATTACGAGGGTTGGATTATTTTAAATAAATAAAAATAAATAAATACATCATCACGACATATTACCCATTACTGGGTGTGCCAGTATCTACAACACATGTAGATATCGGTAATGATGACGATATATATTACCGTGTGGGCGCTTACCAGGCGTCATCTCACGGGCACTCAAAGCTGGTGTGGAGAGTGCACCACAGGGGTCACTTTTGTGCCATTTAAAATTGGAAATATTTGGCGTCTGTCGGGATCGAACCCGGTTCCCCCAGGTTCGCGACCAGACAGTCAGGCACGCGGCCACGGGACCCCATGGAGTTTGACTTGTTTCACGATTTATTAAAATTATTCCTATGTAAATCTTCTAGTTCAAAATTTTAAATTATAATTAATATATTTTACTATTATTAACTATAGTTTTTTGTGCCTCATGTTATATTAGCTTTAAATTTTTCAATACATTCAATTAAATTCTTTGAAATATTTAAATCAAAGTAACTTTGTTTACTTTACTTAAATTTGACCAAATGTATTAATTTTTTTATAATGGTCAGAGTGTACAATTACGCATTAAATATGGCGTCATTACTGAAATCTGCAAAAAACAACAGATTTTCAATATAGTCATAAAATATAAAAATTAACCACTATATGTTCTTTTTGTAATAAAATTGATTGTTATGATAATTGTATGCATTTGTTTACTACGCTCAGGCAGTGCTGACGTCTTTATACCCTTTCTCCAAATTTTTAATAATTTTGTCCCAAAAATACAGATAATTTATCGATTTAAAATAATACGGGTATTTTTTTTTGTCTAATATCAGTTTGTGAAATTCAAAATTAGGCATTACCTTACTCCATTTTAGGAAAAAAAAAATAAATAATGAACATTGCAGCAGTACCTACCAACTTCTTAAAATGCCATCTTGTATTTATTTGTACATAAAGTTTGTTAGGTTTGGTTCGTCTAAGTTAGAATAATTTTGATTGATTACCTAAATACGATACAAGCACACATTTCAATTTAATCTAAAATTATTTTGTTATGTTTTACTGTATACGGGGTGTTCATTTTATTTTGTTCACTACTGCTATCACGAGAGAATATGAGCTACGAAGTCGATTAAATTAGCAAACAATTTCTATTTTATAAGACTATAATAAGGGAATAATTTTTTTTCAACCAGTGGTTTACAGATTGTTATTTTAAGTGGAACTATGTATATCTTTTTATATTTGCTTATTCAATAGAGAATTTTTGTCTATATTCAGTGATATAATATTTTGCATATCTTTTAACAACATTTTTTATTTTGAGAAAAATGCATTTTTAACGTTATATTACTTTTATTTCATAATAGCTAGAATAAGTGTGCCATGGACAATACAAATGAATGTGAAAAATAATTACTCTGAAACAAAAAAACAACAAACAAATTTACAAATTGTACTGTAATTGTCATCCATTTTCGTTAATAAATAATTGTCACAATACTCTAAAACCTGAATCCATATTCACTTGTATCGTCCATGGCACACTTATTTTTAGCTATAATAAAATAAAACTAATTTAAATTTAAACATGCATTTTTCTCAAAAAAAAAAAAATCTGTTGTGGCCAGCACAAGACCTCCCGCCATTTCCATATTAGGCTATATAAGTATTGTATTGCACTTCGCTTTCGAACCGTCGTTTTATAACAAAAAATTACAGAATTTTACTCAAATATTGTTTTTTATTGTATTTAAATGTCTTCTGCACACATATAATTCTAATTATATCTATTTTTCATTATATGAGGAAGTTTCTAAATATCAGAGATTCTTCCAATTCATTAACCAGATTGGCGGTATTTCTAATGGATATATGCATTTTACCACAATTTTACCTATAATTTCAAATATTTAATTAATAAAACAATAAAAAAAGTTAAATATACTTCCCAGAAAAAGCTATCAGAATGTCACTAAAACTGTTGATATTTGACAATGACATGTGTCATGTTATAAACATTGGAATTTGTCAACTGGTTTCCTTAGTGCCTTGGCCTCTGCGATTAGTTTACTCTATAAATTGTAGTGTCTTTATCTCTAAATCTATACAAGATATAATAAAAATTTTAAGTGTATTAGATGGAGAATTTTATGTTCTTCAATATTTAATAAAAAATTATATTTAGAAGAATTTTTTTAAGAAACTACTACTTCCGGTTGTTCAATTGTTACCAAAACCTTTTCAGCTCTTCCCAGGAATGTGTGATTGAAGAAACTGCAGTTAAATATTTTTTAAGTCTTGTAGTTTTTGAGGAATCGTCCCTCCAACATCCGTACATACACACACACACACATACACACACACACACACACACCCATACACACATCCACACACACACAGGCATTTGAAAAATGTTATAATCGGATTCTAGGGACCTTAAATCGTGCTTATTCAATAAAATCTGGATATGCGAATTTTAGCATGACTCCAATACCTCTCTTAGCGAGAGGTAAAAATATATATTATCTAAGGCTATGGAAATATATCATTGAATTCAAAATAAAATTCTATAGCTAATAAGTAAATATAACAAAGTTGCTCCCCACAGTTTGAAAAATATTGGTTGAAACAAATAATAATTTTACGCTCATTAAATTAGTCCAGTAAAATCTAAATTGTTTGCTAATATAATTGACCTGTTATAGCTTTTATAGTTCTCGAGATACCAATAATGGACAAAATAAAATGGACTTCCCGTATATGTATCCACAAATAAGCGCATTTTATTTTATATCTACTAGTGTGTAATATATATTTGTAAGAAAATGTCTACTTATTTAAATACATATTCATGTAACAATCAAAAAAGTAAAAACCGGCTTCCATTATAAAACAGATGAAACATTAATGTTTCCATAAAAAGCATGAATGAACCCATTGTTCATCCACTAACCTAAATTCAGGTAAAAAAACCAACAAAAAATGCATCAGAAAATAAATTTAATTCTCGTAGCAATTATCCCCCCTACTTTGGTTGGAGCAACCAGTTCATTCTCCCACCAGCACTTAGATCGCGATAGCTGGCTTCGTGGATTGTAGTCGGCTTTGACTCTGCAATGTGACAATCGCACATCGCCGATGCCGATTTGTCAATTTACACTGGACTGACAGTTGACGACCGAGCGTAGAAAGTACCGTGCACCGTGCTGTGAGACATACAGACCTCTGTGCAGTGTTGTGTGCAAAGAATACAATACACCCAAAAAGGAGAAGAAACTTCCAGTAGTACAGTACTAAGTACCAGATTCGAAAAAAGTGAGTTCAGATCAAATTTCAAATGATAACTCCTCTTACCTAATAACCTGCTTATGTTTTATCTTATTATGATGGACTTATCTTAAGCACACAAACACACATCACGAAAACAAGATCACAAGTTTTTGTACGTTTTATTTTGTTAACATAATCAGTAAATATTGTTGTATTTGAAATTATATACATACTTACGACACATACATTTAGGTTTTCAAAGAAATTTTATAATTTTGTACATACTTTTACTTTATACTCCATATTCCCTGGCTTGTATTTGCAAAATTATTTTGAAAGTTCATAAAATAATGTTTCAAACATACATACATTAATTTACAAAAAAATATGTTTTATGTAATTTACCATGTACCGGCTTATTTAGTCCTATTAAATTTAAATAATTTAAGGTAAATAATAGTTATTTATGCAACAAGAGTAAAAAGTATAGTCTTATTTCGCGAATAGGAAAGTTTGACCGAACGAGCCGTAGGCGAGTTCGTCAAATCCTATGACTTTTTTTATGTTTGCAATAAAAGTGTGAATAAAGTGCTATAACGTTTCATTATTTCACTAGTTTTGCGTTCAGAAAAGTGCACTTTTTTCACACTTTTGTTGTGTTAAAAAAGACATATTTTATAAATCCATTTTAATGAAAAAAGTTTACTTTTTTAACAGACGTAAAAAAATATATGACAACACATTTTTTTATTTATTACACTATTTCTAAGGCAAACTTCTATGTACAATTTTAAGTACCTATTTCATATATATTTTTTTGTTTAAACTTTTTGTCTTATATTCAAATAAATAATAAATATTTATGCCTATCATGTTATGTATTGTATTACTATAACTATAGTTGTCTACCTATATCGATGCGTAGTGTGAAGTGTAATACGTACGAAAAAAAAAAAAAATCGTTACAGTTTTTTTTTCATTAATGAGTTTGTCAATTTGCTAACAACAAGATTATTTTAATGACCTTATACTGTTATCAAAGAGAGTGTTTAACAAAATTATAAATGTGGAGAGTTCGGCACTTTTTTGCATATTTATGAATTCTGCCATCCTCAAATTCGGATCTTTAAAATCATGTATAAAATATTATTTTTTTGGGCGAACCAATGACTAGAGAAAAATTTTGTATAAAAAAAATGATCAGTAATAAGGGGCTAATTTATCAGTAATACCAAACCGAAAATTCAACCAATTTTTAAAAGGTAACCTCTATAATTTTATAATCCATCACCATCATTATAAAGAAGTTTTTTTTCTGATTTCAGCGATATAAATACTGTATAGGGTTGTGTAAAAAATATTTTGAGAAAAATAATATTAAAAATTATAAATTATGTTGTTAATATTATGATATTCTAATTTTTAATATCGGCGCTTTGCGGTTGAGGATTAAATATTATGGCCGGTATTACGAGCGCTCTTTTATAATAAAAGCTCTTTTATGGAGCGCGATTTTACATTTTATTCTTATGAGGAATGTGCTCCTAACGAATAAGCATATAAAAAATATATGTTCCCATTTAAAATAAAAAGTTAGGTTCCTTATTTTCAGAACCACTGGTCGAAAAAATTTTGTTCATTACTTTCGTCTTATAAATTAAAAATGTTTGCCAATTTTGTATCTTTTATAGTTCTCAAAATAGCAATGGTGGCCAATTTAAAATGACCACACTATATATTTTTGTAAATTCTATACACAAAACAATTTTGTTAATTTATGGTAAACAAAATTTGGTAATTTAAGGTAATTTCTGCTTTTAGAAATTATAAAAAAGTTGATATCACCATGTATTACCCAAAATTTTGGGTATCTATAATTATTGTATAAATTTATTATTAATTTCGTAATTGTGTTTAACATTTGAAAATATGTATATTAATTTTAAAACAATAAATATTTATGTATTATTTCGGTGAATGTCATATGCCTCAGGCTCTTTACACATGTCCGAATAATTAGTTATTTACAAATACAATAAAAAAAATAAAAGCATTGATTACTATTTTTTTTAAGAAGCACTTTCTTGGACTAATTTTAATCTAACTAAACATAATCAAATCTAATCTAATATCTAATGTACCTATTGTATGTGCGAAAAGTCAATTATTCGTACATGATATACATAATGAATGTGAAAATAGCTACTTTCCATTTTTTATTTCAAAACAAAACGAACTGAGTGGATTTTATGCGAATTTATTAATGTTAATTTATTTAAATAAACTACTGTCTAACAAAGGTTTTATTTTTAAAATTTTCCATTAATTTTTTTTTAACAATTTCATGTTAAAATATGGGAAATTATGTGCATTTTTACTGGTTATTCAAATTCAAAAGCAATAACATCAATCGATTGTGTATTTTATCATATCTACCGGCTTATTGCAAAATTGCTACGTTTGTGTATTTAGAGTAAATATAATATAAAATCACACCCTTAACTTATAGAAGTTATACCAAGTTATATCATTTTAGATCTATATGTATAATAAAAAAAATACCCATCAAAACTTATTTTTATCTAATATTGGGTGTGCCATTTATTTTTTTCTAATTGAATATGTCTTAATTTGAGTCCGTAGTTTGAAAAAAAAAAAAAAAATGTGAGGTTACCCATGTTAGTTGTAATTTTATTTTTTGCAAATATCGATTGATATTTTATCTACTAGCCTTCAAAAAGACTAGTGAAAATTATGATATTTAAATATCATGTCATTTAATAATTCAATGTCATATTTTTACAATTTCGTAGTACATTAAATAGGTCCTATCCTACCTAGTTGGACACTAAGTAAAAATAATACTCTGGCCTTCACATACAAACTGCAATTGGCCGTAGTCGAGGCAACTTCAACCTTATGGACCCCAAGCATAAGGCACAAGTCGTTCAGATTTTAATTTAGATGAGTGTACTTACTAAACCATTACAAGAATGACTTCTAATGGTTGTCTCGAGTAATTGTACAAGATTTTCTACTAAATACTTACATTAGGGAGATAAGACCCTTCGCAGGTAAAAAGAAAATGATAAAGATTTTTTAAGTGATTTTAAATACATTTTTAATCATTAGTTTCTTAAAATATAAAATAGTTTTTAGGAAATTTGTTTTGTATATACGAATACGCTAAATTGTAAAAATATTTGTATTCCATAAATCAAATCTTTTTATTTGCAAAAAGTATAATATGAATATTTTCTTACATTTTATTATTCAAAATGATTAATTATTTATTATCTAATGGTGACGGGTTGCACAAACGTGATCTCAGTGGTGTTCTCTCCATATCAGCTTTGAGAGCCCGTGAAGTAAACGCTCTTAACGGTACAATACGAGAATCCTTGACATAGGCCTTTCACATAAGAAAATAATGGTTAGTAAGGAGATGACTAGCTGTGTTTTATCTTTGTCAGTCGTTTATGGATTATTTTAGAGAAAAATACTTCAAATAAAAGTTGCGACCAATTAGTTTTCTGTAACTAACTAAATAAAGTTTTTGTCTTTAAAATAATCCACAGTGGATTAAAACAGTTAAAACACTGCTAGTCAGCTTCTCGCTTATCAACCATAATAACTTGTTTATTCTACCACCCATTGTTTTTAAAATGCAAAACTTTATGGTGTGATTTATACAAAGCGATTTAGAGAATAAAAATCTTAATTTTTTAGTGTATTTTTCTTAAATTTACGTATTGAGTGACCGAGTGAATTTATTTAAAGACCTGGTAAAAAAAAACAGGTTTTCTATGTATTTTATCAAAAAATAAGCGATTAACTGTCAAATATATAACTATATCTAATTTTGACATGTTACTTGTGACAGTTTACTTAAAGTTCATTTTTTGAAATAATCGCATATTAAATCCATTTTTAGCAAATCTTTAAATTCAGATTATTCGGGCATCAAATGTGTAAATTTACATATTTTAGCACCTAAAATGTCAGAATTTCTTTCTTTAAATACTTATTTGTGAATTTTATGGGATAGATACTATTTGAAAAAATTGTTTTCCTATATGATAAATGCATATGTCATGGTGTTTCATGTCCATCCTATATACAAATAAGATAACGTGTGCACACATTGGAACACCGCAATCTATGAGATATGGAGTTGGTTAAATTTGTCAAAAGTTGCTCCATTAGACGGCCATTTTAATGGTATACTTGTGTTTTCGAAAAAAATTTCGTAGGCTACTACTAAGTAAAAATGAATTTTTTTTTTTTGAAAAACTTTCATTTTATTCCTAAAAACTACTATAAATATCGTTCCTAATTTTTTTTTATTGTTGTCGTAATAGACACTTACACAAGTGCAATTTGCACATAGCGCATCTAGAAGCACTGTTGAGAAGTAGTGGTTAAAGCAATAAAAACATAGAATGGGGTCATTTAAAAAAAATAATTGTCGATTTTTTTATAAAATCATGAAATTCATCTCATTTAATAAATATAGTAATAGAAAATAATTTGAAATATGCGACTTTTCATTCATAAATTTGCTAATAAACTTTCGCGCTTTTAAACACGGACTAACTTTGTGACGACACAAATTCATACTCACACAAAGATTTTCTCTCACACAC
Source organism: Ophonus ardosiacus (assembly GCA_943142095.1). Lineage (NCBI taxonomy): Eukaryota > Metazoa > Arthropoda > Insecta > Coleoptera > Carabidae > Ophonus > Ophonus ardosiacus. The sequence continues at coordinate 39,759,273 of OW964833.1, read as the reverse complement.
ACACGCTTCACAACATGAAACATTAATCTAACCTAAAAGTGTGACAGCTGACAGCAAAATATACAAGAGAGAAGATTATTATTATTTTATATTTCTTTAAAAGTACTATTGCAGTATAAGATATGTAAGTAAACTATTTATTTATATAAATACCAAACCAAATAATCATAGTTCTAAATTAAACCGGTAGAGCCCGACTGTCGTATCCTTGAGACTGAGTCGTCAGCCGTTGAAATATTTGAAATTAAACTTTTAATAAATCATATCTCTGATTTCAAAGATTTGTAAGATGTAAAACATACACATACATGTTTAATTTGACCTATTTTTTCAAGAAAAAAATAAATCAGAAAATGTGAAATGACCCCATTGTCATTAGGCATTCACAGTACAAATCCATCGCCATTCATTCATTACTATGGATCATTATATTAGTTGCTCCAGGCATATCTTCTGGTTTAGACTCAATTTTAATGCAATAAAATAATCCGGAATAGAAAGCTAAGTTATAACCTTGAATAACAGATGGAAAGTAACGGGAGGGGGTTTGTTTGTACCGAGATGCCCTATCTCTCTCTTGCGTGTGACGTCAATTCTGTGTGTCTATCAGCTTTGATATAAACATAATGGGTAAAAATGAAGATAATAATATTAAAAATTAAGAATCAATGAATTCGAAATTATTTATTCAATTATTGTAAGTTATTTAAAAAAAAATATGTAAATCTGCAAAAATTATATTTTTGTTCATATCTAGTGACCTATGCTTCTATCCCGGAAAACAAATACATACTTCACTAATGGTTTCCTAATGGGGCTACTTGTGTCTAAGTTAACCGACTTTGTATCTTTTATAGTTTCCGACATCCTATTGTACCCAAACGTTATCATTATACCTGGGACAATTTATATATTGTCTTTACCGACATCTAGGTATCTAAAAGCAGATTGGCACACCCAGAAGTAGGTAATAAGCCGTGGCAGTTTATTTATTCATTTCATAAAAATGGTATATGTATTATGCGGCACACTAGATACATTATATTCATTACTATACGTTTTTTGTACAAAAAGTTGAATAATTTATTTGCCATCCTATAAAATTGCATTTATTTATACATTGTGCATTTTATTCTACATGATCTGTCTATTTTTAGCTTTAGAATAAATAAATAAATAAATATATATATATATATATATATATATATATATATATATATAAATATAAATATATCATCACCGCTACCCATTTCTGGGTGTGCGTATCTGTTTTATCACAGATATCGGTAATGATGATGACGTATTTGTACCGTGCGGGCGCTTACCAGGCGTCACCTCACAGGCACTCACTGCTGGTGTGGAGAGTGTACCACAGCTTTAGAATATAATATAAAATCTGTGTATCCATATTTAATTTTGTTTTGCATTATTATTTAGTGTTCCTTGAATGATAAATCTATTTTCATTTTGTTTTCTGACAATTATTGTCAGCAGGAGAAATGTTAATAAATTTTTTGCCTGTTTATATTTGTTATTGACACGTACTGTTTTAAAAATACGCCGGATGTTTTCTGAAATCGGATATAGGCATATATTTAGTCCGATTATCAGAAAATCGAGCAAGGAATTATTAATATACAGCCTTAACCAAAATGAGGCACATATACTACCTATACACTCTTAAATACTACAGTTATTGTATTCAAATCCATTTATGTTAGGAAATTTCGTTTTTACTTTAAAAATAATAATTTAGATTTACAAATTTATATATATGAAATTTTATTTTAAAATTTTTAAATCGCACCAATCAGAATACAATTTTCTTTAAAATTCGTAGCTATAAGTAACTACATAAACAAAATAATGTGACAGTTGTTGACAATATTAAAAATATGTCAAAAATTGGTAATTTATATAAAAATGTAATTTATAATGGATATTCAATATAAATTAGGTGTGGAATTCATTTTTTGATACAGAATTGTACAGTAATGTGTATGACAAGAGAACCAAATCATTGAAGAATATCATTTATTTGAGTGGATTAATTTTTAAATCTAAATTATAAATCAAAATTCATAAATCAGATCCATCATAAACAAGCCTTAAGTGAAAAGATTTTACTGTATTTGACCAGTAATTGAATAAATTATTCGTAGAGTATTTAATATTTTTGCCTAGAACTGCGTAATATACTAAATATATAATAAATTCATTTTTAATGTTTCAAATTTCAAAATCTTGACAATGGGAAAAAGTCGGCCTTTCAATTTTGTAACGGCAAAAACTGTCAGAATGAAATATGGTTTAAATACTTTGAGAAAACCTCGACGACCTTCATGTAAAGTACCATTTCCGGTCTGAGGATTGTCCCAAAACTTTTATTACGGTCTTTGCGGCATTGTAAAGTGGGGTTCCTACTGCTAAAGTAAATATAGAATAAAATATTTTAAAATATAACATTAGTAATTTAAATTTTTGATAATTTTTATCTAATTTCATATGTCATCGTCACAAATAAATATAACTATTATATGTATTCTTTTTACGCATTATCAAGTATATTTAATTTTATTTTTAAGCCCGAAGTCCATTAAATATTTTTTGCAATTTTACTTTTAATTAACAAATATAAATGCTACATGGGCTACATATGAAAAATTTTTATTTTATATTTGTGATATTCTGATTTTAAATGTATTTATATCGTAAAGTCGTTTTCTAGCTAAATATTTTTGTGCAGAATGAAGGGTATTATTAACCAATCAAAATAATTTTTTTCAGTACACCAATTTATGCACTGTAATTAATATAATAGATAATATAATAGGTTGCTTTTGTCATTGTATAAATGTTATTATAGAAAACCAAAACATTTGAATTTATGTTTTTTTTGCGATAAACTTTTTGATTATTGTACAAAACATTTTTTTATAACCTAGAAATGGGTAATAAGTCGTGATATTTATTTTATATTAAGATCATACCGTGAGTATTTTTGACGTGAAATATTGGGTTTGTCATATCCATGGTTACGACTTGATATTTGATTGACAGCAATATATTTTCCTGTCCCATTTAAAATGAAACATATATAGGGAACGAATTTGACAGAAGTATTATATTTAAATATTTTAAGAAATTACAAAATATCGAACAAATAAACCAATTTAAAAAACAAGTAAACATAGTAACGAACAAATAAACAAAAATTACTATAAATTGAAACATGGTTTTTTTATTCAGTTAACCAAATAAATTAATGTTAATTCCTGTCGAATAATTTTTTAATTATAGTACAAAATTGAATTGGCTAACTGAATAAAACCAGGTTTAAATTTTAAGTGTTAGCGGTGCAACTGGGCATTAATAATTTGCACTTATCTTCCACAGTATATACCATTGTATTTCAAGTTGGGAATTTTTATAACACTGACAGAGTAGTAAGCAATAGTCAAATTCGTGCCCTGTGTTTCATTTTAAATGAGACATTACTGTCAATCAAATGTCAAGTCGTAACCATGGATATGACAAATTCAATGTCTCACGTTAAAAAATACTCACGGTATATTATGTACCTTAAAACTCAGATCTTTATAGGTCTAGTTGCTAGATGCTAGGTACTTATTTATACTGGAATGTTGTATGTTTTATGATTGATAACTTTATAAAATGTATTTTTATCTGATTTTTTTTGTTCAGTCATTAATAACACATTTTATTGCTTTTTATATTTATATTTTCAGGTTTTCAGAAGATTTTTATATTCCATTTCAGTATTTAAATATTTAATTCTTTTAAAACATGATGTCTCCCAATAATGTGTCAAACCAGAAACTTGAAAATTATTTCCATTTTCAAATAGCACAATAGTGACGCTTGCTGCGCTCTCTCCATGAATGACAGCTTTCAGAGCTATAGTCCGAAAAATTGACTGTCGGGTCGCAATAAAACTATAAATATCATAATTATAACAAAGCGGCATATCGCTCACTGCTTGCATTATAATATTAGATGCCAAATGGGCCATTATTTGCGCTGCTCTATTGGAATGAAGGCATGCATTGCATTGTACTTTTACCCTGGTCTGAGTGCTCCGTATAGTAAAATAATCTTACTATTCCTTTGACATAAATGCTATTTTTGTTTGAAATATTTTTTGGACAGTATTCATTCTCATAAGAAATTATTTCAAACAAAACTAGCATTTATGTTAAAGGAACAGTAAGAATATTTTACTATATAGAGCACTCAAACCAGGGAGAAGTACAATGCAATGCATGGGGGTATTCCACTCAATTTTTTTTATTATTTTAAATAAAACTTCATTCAGTTTTGAAGCAATTTTGAAGTATTAAAAATGCTTAATTGTTCCTAGTTTAACAGTATTTTATTTTCGAGAAATCAGTATAACGTCACATTCCCCCTATACTTGTCTTTCTCACACACACTGCTCTGAGTACTCTACGAGAGAAAGATAACAATTGTATGACGTCAATTTCCCCTTTTAGCAAATGTGAAATATCTTGTAAAGTAATTATTTAAAAAATGTTTTCATTGTTTTAACTATTATTTATTGAGCCATACTATAAGTTAAATTGATTTTTTTGTTATTTTTTTGTTATGGTGGAATACCCCAAGCAGTGAGCGATATGCCGCTTTGTCATAACTACGATATTTATAGTTTTATTACTGGATCTGACAGTCAATTTTTTTTGACTAATTTTTGATAAATTGCCTTTATCGAATTAGAATCAGATTGGCACATCCAAAAATGGGTACCTAATAATAAGCCATAATGATATATTTATTTATTTATCAAATTTTTAATTTGTTTTCAATTGCTTTATCCTCGGTTTTATAAAGAACAGAATAATTTATTACCATAGTAAATTTATTTAAATTAATAAATTCCAATGCAGTTTTATTCATTTAATAGCACTGTGAAAATCAAAAGTTCCACTATCATTTGAAGAAGTTTTTTTTTATTTGGGAAGTGAATTTATCTGTCATTATAAAACCGGGAAATAAAATATAAAAATGACAGATATATTTTTTATTTGAAGTGCTAAAATGTCAGATGTTTCATATATTTATCTGCCACAATTTTAGTCATAGACAAAATAGATATTTTCTCTTGTTGATGAGCCAACAGGAAGAGGCTAACCTCAAAAACAAAATTGAGAATCACAACAAACAAGTGATTGGTAGGATAGTTGTGTTGCCGCTGTCATTATCGTCATTATGACGCATTTGAATAATTAAAACGATGTTCATGGCGACGCGTGTCCCGGGATCTAAGTTCGAGGATATGTTTCGTCATGTTATCACCTCATATTACGTTAGTTACATCACACATCTTCCAGGATGCATTTCCATAGAAGCAAGAAATAGGGTTAAAAAAGATACATTGTTAGTTCGCCGGAAGAATGAAAGTTGACATTTAAATTACACATAATTTACAATTGTGGTTTTGTTTGATAACTTGAAGAAAATGTGACTTATTTATTCTGATACAGAGAAATATTCTGGGAAATATTAATGCATGAAACCAATGCAAATATGCACAGAATTTCCAATTCCCTAGAAAATTGTTTTTATTTTAAGATAGTGTACAAATATAGCCATGGTATTTGTTCCGCAATTCTTGGAAAATCGTGCACGAGTTTTGTGACGAAATAAGTTTGGGAAACCCTGATGTAGTGATGTAGAAGAACTATACTATAAAACCGTGGATCCTCTGAATAATGCATTTAATCCAGAATGTGAGGAAATTTTAACAAGAAAATAATGTTATTATTTTACCATGACTTTCTCAAAATTCCGACCTCAATTTCCTTTATATGTTCTTAGAAGAATAAAAAATATCGAAGAAGTGTAAAACAAACAATTTATTTATATAGAAATAATTCCCGATGGGTGGTTTTGAGAATTGATGAAAACTCAAAAACGACGGTTGCATGGCGTCGCGGCATCGATATAAATAAATACTGAACATACATTGGTCGACAAAAGTATGGAAACTTTTAAATATTTCATTTTTTTTAAATATGTTTATAGTTCTCGCAAATTTGAATCGTATTTTCTAAAGTCAATATATTGAAGAATATATTCACAAGAAATCTTTTGATATTGACTGCACGATTTAAGTGAAATAACATATACTCGTTTTTTCGGTGGACAAAAGTATGGAAACTTATTGAAAATATGGTTTTAATTGTCCTACTTTCAGTTGTATTTTGTCACTTACGGATAGACGCCGAATGGTTTTTGTCAATTCTAGCACTAGTTTTCTTGGACCACCTACTTTTATATTAATTTTAACACTTCTATACTGCGATTTTTTTTCAAAATATTTGATATGCCACTTTTACTGATTTAAAAAAAAATTAAATATTGCGCTATTTCACAGCATCTTTATGAAGCTGTACTACCCTTTCTCTCAAGTTGTCGGAAAAATATTTATTTTTACCCATCTTAACATCAACTTACTAAATAAATGACAAAATACAACTGAAAGTAAGACAATTAAAATCATATTTTCAATAAGTTTCCATACTTTTGTCCACCGAAAAAAAGAGTATATATTATTTCATTTAAATCGTATAGTCAATATCAAAAGATTTCTTGTGAATATATTCTTCGATATATTGACTTTAGAAAATACGATTCAAATTTGCGAGAACTATAAACATATTTAAAAAAATGAAATATTTAAAAGTTTCCATACTTTTGTTCGCGACTGTATATTAATTAAATAATTAATATTAATTAATTATTATTAATTATTAATATGGGGTCCCGTGGCCGCGTGCTCAAATGTCTGGTCGCGAACCTGGGGAACGGGGTTCGGTCCGACGCCAAATATTTCGAATTTTAAATGGCACAAAAGCAACCCCAGCAGTGAGTGCCCGTGAGGTGACGTCTGATAAACGCCCGCACGGTACAAATATGTCACATTATCGATATCTGTGACAAAGCAGAGTGGTACACCTAGAAATAGCGAAATAGGTACTATTCCGTGATAAATTTATTTATTTTACATAGATTAATTTTCTAAACATTCAATATTTATAATGAACAAGTTGATATTCTTTTACTGGACTTTTATTATTAATACTGAACATTTATGAAATATACTGAACATAAAATACTGTTCATTTAAATAAAATACTGAACAAAAGTATTCCCTTATTTTATGTAGTTACTATTAATCAAACTAGTTAACATATTTTGCGTTATTGTGTACAGTGTGAATAATTATATTTATTAATATGTCAAGGAAATTATTTGTTTTGCTGTGAAATACATGATCAAAAAATGATGATGATTTTTTATATTCGTTCCACTTGAAATCTGTTATACAGGATGTATCAAGATAATGGAACAGTGCATTTTATTCGTGTATTTGGAAAGATACAGAAAAAAGTGATTAAGATATTTTGTAAGGCAGGGGGACACATTTTAGCATAAACTTTATTATCTTAAATCCAGTGGTACTTAAACTACAGGGCAATATTATATTTTTTTAAATGGCATTATATATATTTTATTAACTCATTAAATATAGAATTTTATTCTGAATTCAACGATATAATAATACCATACCCTTATATTGCGAAAAATTTGATAAAAATTAATTCAAAGTTAATATTTCATTTCTACTATAAGTAATCTGAGCAAACATTCAATCAATAAAACAAAATAAAGTAAGCTACGATTTTGGCAATAAATTCAACTTTTAAAATATTTTTTTTTGTAAAACAGTAGAAATGAAATACTAGCTTTGAATTAATTTTTATAAATTTTTTCGCAATGTAAGGGTATGATATTATATCGTTGAATTCAGAACAAAATTCTCTATTTAATGAATTAATAAAATATATATACCATTAAAAAAAATGTAATATTGCCCTGTAGTTTGAGTAGCACTGGATTTAAGATAATAAAGTTTATACTAAAATGTGTCCCTTTCTATCCCTTACAAAATATCCTAATCACTTTTTTCTGTATCTTTTCACATACACGAATATACGGCACTGTTCCATTATCTTGATACACCCTGTATACGGTTGCTTACTTATTAATTTTAGAGGAAAGTTGTAAATGCAAAATTTGTTCAGAATTAAAAACTACACATACGATTAAAATTTATCTCATTTTTTTATATTTCACAAAAAAAGCTAAATAAAATTTACAATTTACAGCAAATTTCAGAGTGCCATGGGAGTAGTTATGTTTTGTGAGTTATTAGATATATCAAACAAATAGTAGATAACAATAAGTAGTTCCATATGGCATTCTAAAATATGTTGTAAACTGCGAATCCCTAACAGATTTAAAGTACCTTGATTATTAATTTACCTTACTTAATTAGTAAATACAATTAATTCTATGTTTATTTTCATTCTCTTTGAAATTTTCCATATATCAGTATACTGTTACGAATATTACATAATGTGTACGGATATTAGATCCCTTGAAAATAAAGGTAACAAATTTCAAGATATAATGAAATCGCTTAGTATGATTCATAGCGATAAAATAAAAATGAATGACCTTATCCTACGTCCTTAAAACTAGTGCACGTTCATGACTGCACCTTAATGTCATAGTAAAAATGAACTTGCATTATTCTTTTTAAAAATATATATCAAATAGGTTACAAAATCGATTAAGATAAGGTCGCTCAATTTAAATTGATCATTGATAACTGATAATTGATTAATTTAGATTCAAAGCGATCTAAGTATCATGTTAATGCTAAAAAGTTATTCAACAAAAGGTGTTTGTATAAAACAAAGAGGATAGCTACAACTTCTTATTTTATTTATATGTTTATACATTTTGTTCAAATACGTGCTAAACACTCACAATTCACCGACATAATGTTTTTGATAATTTTATTCGTTTTACCTACATAATTTCTTGCAAATATTTTTTTTGCTTCGTAATTTAATCACGTCTAGAATTTGATGACATGCCAATTTTAAAGATTTTTCAAATAAAAATTTTAAATATTTTTTATTTATTTTGGGTTATGACTAAATGAATTATATATATTGTACAGAATATAGGATCGCGTAGCTTAGTGTGTTATTTTAATGGTAGTGATTTTAATAGCCCGGGTTCGAATCTATTTTTCTTTACAATTTTCAAATAGCACAGAAGTTACTCCCGTGGTGCTCTATTTACGACTGTTTTGAAAGCCCGTAAGGTGGATGCCTGGTACAAAAAAAATAATTAAAATATATGTTTGTATCATTCCTTATAAAAAATCAACGATGATATATCATTTCCGGTGAAACCGATCTTTTCAAATCAAAAAGTAGCAATTCAGTTCTCCCCCAACTTTTTTGTTTAAACTACAGCTTTAAAATTAATAATAAAGAAACTATCCATTTGTCTTTATTTTATCAACCATCTTGTACGTATTTATTTATTCATTTATTTATATTATTTTATTATAATATTTATTTTTCAAAAGTAAAATTTTTGTTAGGATAGGCTAGATATTCTTCGCTATATCCGTGAATTCATGATTATAAACTAATAAATAAATATACAGGGTGTATCAGGACTAGTGTAAAAAATTAATAGCATATTTCTGAGCTAATTTTGAGCAAAAAATGTCATAATGAAGGTATGTCGGGAAACTCTTCGTTACAGAGTTACAGGCCTTTAAAAGTGCACCTCATCTGACATATTTTTATTAATAATTCTGATACTAGTTGCACTAATATTTTGAAACTTGATACGAGGATACTACTTATTGAGATGCATATTTAAACTTTCTTTTGTTTCTGTATCTCAACCAGAGGCGTCTCATATGGGGAAGTCATGAAGATTTTTAAATATAAAGTATTACAAACAATTTAAAAATACACAAAAATGTACTTTTGAGAAAAATTGATAAACGCAGTAGTTTTTGAGATATTTTAACTTTTAGAAAATGTCACGTATCCAAAATAGAGTGTTAAAAATCAATTAATTTACCATATAAAATAGAACAAAATAAAAAGCAACACAAAATCTGTGTGAATTTCATTGTTTCGTCATTGTTACCTAATTTTTTTGCATAATTGATTTTTTCTAAAAATTAAAATAACTCAAAAACTACTGCGTTTATCAAATTTTATCGAGAGTACTTTTGTACTGTATGTAATATTTTATAGGTAAAGTTGAAAAAATGTTAATTGATCAAAAAATAACGATAAAAACCTTCATTACTTTCCCATATGAGACGTCTCTGGTTGAGATACAGAAACAAAAGAAAGTTTAAATATGCATCTCAATAAATAGTATCCTCGTATCAAGTTTCAAAATTTTAGTACAACTAGTATCAAAGTTATTAATAAAAATATGCTTGATGAGGTGCATTTTTAAAGGCCTGTAACTCTGTAACGAGAAGTTTCCGGGCATACCTTCATAATGACATTTTTTACTCAAAATGATGTCAGGAATATGCTATTAATTTTTTTGTACACTAGTCCTGATACACCCTGTATATATATTTTTATAAAGAAAACAAGGTTTTATTTAAGGGAGTGTCTATTACACTGTACAGACAGAGCAGCAAAAAAAAAATTGTGAATTGACGCACATGCGCAGAAATGGACCAGACAGAATCTAGCGGCCAATTCTCGTATCTACCTAAAAACCACTGACCAATTAGAAATTGTCAGTTCAAATATTGTTATAGTTTTTTTTTTAAAGACAAACTATAACAATACCTAATTGACAATTCATAATTGGTAGGCAGAGGTTTTTAGGTTATGTTCGAACGTAAGTGGCCGCTCTGCGCATGTGCGACAGTTCACTAATTTTTTTTTGCGGCTCTGTCTGAACAGTACAGTACACACTCCCTGTATTAAAATGTACTAAAAATGAAAAATAGTTTGTCTTAGGCTTTCTGCATGCTCTTGGTAAATATATGCGTGGGCGTTATTGCATACTTAACTGTAACATTTAATATTTATGCCCACGCTTTTATTTACTAATATAATATGTATGTATCGATGGGAAATAATTAATTCATTTAAAGTAAATTATTATTTTAATTTTTTTTTCTGTAATATTCTAGTTATAGGATCACGTATGTAATCAAAGTTTTAAGTTGACTGGAGAAATGGCACGGGATCAAAACTTGATTAGAAATTTGACCCTAATGAACAAGTAAATAAACGAAAATAATTCAATTAATTATTTTTTCACGAAAATATTGTATTGTTATCGGAAGTATGTATGTATAATTTGTATAGAAATCTGTCGTTATGACCTTCTTAGCAGGTCTACTGTTCGGGCTTTAAGCTTGATTTATGGCGGGGAAAGGACAGGTACGTATTAAATGTTTTCCTATTTTATTTTATTTTATTTTGTAATAATGAAACAGATTTTTTTAACTCCTTTAATGATAATGAAACAAATAATATATAAAAAACAAAACTTGGGACATGAAATAGTAAAATTGGAACACTAACATAACTATTTTTTACAAATTCCATACCGAAAATTGAAAATTCTTAGAAAACGATTCTATATATCCAGTAAAATTATAACGCGAATATATACAATGTAAATTGCACTTGACATTGACATCTGTCAATTAGAATAATTGAATATATCACCAGTTGCCATGATTAAAGCATAGCTGGCTGATTTATGAAAGTTAATCTCTTTAAAATTCTTTAACTATATCTATTGAATATGAAGGAAAATGTGTAATCAAACTGTATAGACAATCAATTGTTCTTTCATATTTAAATCTCAAAAAATGATATTTAACTGCGTTTTCTTATTTTTACTCAATTTGTAACAATGGTCAAAGGCGTAATTTGATTTTGCGAATCCATTAAAATTTTGAAATACGAAATGTATACAGAGATTTGCAAATTTAAATTTTCTGCAGTCCGACCCTAAGCGAAAGGTAGTGCTACCCTTAGACCAGGAATAGAGGGGAGACAGGGCATGCTTTTTATTTCGCCGTAAGAAGACTTTCCAAATCATCATAGCGACTTTCGACCTTATTGAAATGTCAAAGTCAGCTGCAATCGCCCAATCGACCAGATGTGTTACATACGTGTGCAGTCGAACGAATAAGATTTCAAAATCAACAAGCGTCACCCAACGTTATCAATCATTATTTTGACTTTTGACGATCTTTGAATACATATGTACGTCTTTAGTTTGATTCATAGTTTTCTTAGTTTTAAATTGTTTTATTTATGTTATGGATAATCAAGTGTTTATTTAGATTTGGTCAACTGTAACATAACAATATTTAATTGGTCGACCAGCGATTTCAGCTGATTCAATAAGGGTCAAAATCGCAGAGATGATTTGGAAATATACGCGTGAATATGCCTTGTCTCCCCTCTATTTCTGGTCTAAGGTGCTACCCCATGATGTGCCTGGTCTACCACAGGCTTAGGAAGTCAAAGCCATACAGTGTTGTTCTTTCAATTTTCCCCCTGTAACAGATGGCTCTGGCTAAAATGAAACAAATGTAACAACGTTGGCGGGACTTTTAAATTATTCTTGTAAGTTGGTTTACGGATTCAATAATGACAAAAACTACCTATCGGATTTAAATAAATTTAATTTTACATAAGGTAGAATAGAATGAAAAAAGTAAAATAATACTAATGCCCAATTGCACCAACAAAACCTAAATTTTAATCTACATTTAAACAAAAAAATGCAAATCGAAATCATGACAGCAATATAATATAACTCATTTGATATTTCATTTCGATGCAATATTGTCAATTTAAACCATGTTTAATACTTAATTTACGTTAGTCTACCAATTTATAAACATAAAGTTAGTGAACGTAGGCAGTAGGCAGTAGTGCCAAAATTCTTCTCTTTGTACAATCAGAAACACATTTTTTATAAATTAAAAATATTGTTAAAAAAAAAATGTGTTTCTCTTTTTTCAGAACGATAATACTAGTTAAAATAAGAATATTTTGAATAAATAATTTAGAATTTATCGAATTGTAACATATTTGACATATTTTTTGATTGTGGTAACACTGTAACACGAGTGTACAAAATGTAACATATTTGTTACATTCGTACCACTAAGAACAACACTGGCCATAACGGTAGAATTCTGTACAAACTATGTACAGGGTGTTATGTAAGTAAGTGATCAACGGTTAACTAATGGTAGAACTGACCCCAAAGATAGTAAATCTGGCAATAATTTTTGTTTAACATATTTTCTACAAGAACTAGAGGCCTTTAAAAGTCACGTCATAGTTCAAAACTTTATAAAAAAGTAAAAATCAATGTGTTCTCTGGAAAAAATATTGATTGTCAATCTGACATTAAATGTTTTTTTTTTGCATAGACGTACAATTTATATTCTGTTGTTTTGATATTCTCAAAATGCCATTTACCTTCACCAACCAAGAGTACGCAGACAAGCATATGGTTTATGGCGAGACATTACAAAATAGTCGTGCTATAAGACGGTACAGAGAGTTATTTCCAAATAGACGTATACCGCATTACTCTGTTTTTATCCGAAACAGAATATAAATTGTATGTCTATGCAAAAAACATTTAACGTCAGATTGACAATCAATATTTTTTCCAGAGAACACATTGATTTTTACTTTTTTATAAAGTTTTGAACTATGACGTGATTGGTCAGTTTTAAAGGCCTCTAGTTCTTGTAGAAAGTATGTTAAACAAAAATTATTGCCAGATTTACTATCTTTGGGGTCAGTTCTACCATTGGTTAAGCGTTGATCACTTACTTACATAACACCCTGTATATGCAAAGTTTCAAGTCGGTCGTACATATGTGTGGAAGTGGATCAAAATAGAATTACAAAATAAAATTTGACTTAACAATCAAGTTGAAATAAATGAAAGCTATAATAATTAATTTAATTAATTTTTTTTTCGCGAAAATATTGCATCTTCATCGACGGTACGTACGGGTGCAAAGTGTCAAGTCTATCGGATATTTGGAAGTAGGTTGTAATTTTTGTTCGTAAATCGTATATTCATAAAATATGATTATGCATCTTTCATTATTAATTCTTGACTTCCTGAAACCTAATTTGAATTTGTGCAGCTAATTTAAGTCGTACAGTGCAAAATTCGATCTAGTATCAGCATATTCTCACCATTTACTCAGTTGTTGTCTACGTAGCGATAAATAAGATGCAAGACGAACCTTGGTAGTAGTGTGGGTAAAATGAGATTCGAGCAGTACGTGAGAAATGTGAGATTTGCCGCAGAGCCAAAGCCAGAGCCGGTGTCTGACCGTCCGTCTAAAGTTGTAGGTCACAGTAGGCAGCCTTTGCAGGCCAGGAATCAAACACATTGTTGCTCGTACTTTCATTCTTAAAATATTTACTGCCGGTACGGGATATCACGGGTGGGATAGCCTCTCTCAACTTATAGGCTTGACTTTGTTGAAGTTGCGGTCAACCCCCTCACGGCTGGAGATTTTCTTACTGACTTGTCAGATTAGAATTAGCAAAAATGAGTAAAATTAGATAATTTTTATTTCGGTTAAATAAATGTGCGTAAATGTGTATAACATAGATTTTCGCCAAATTTAATATAGACTTAGAATCATAACTGCTAAATACAATAACATCTGCCCTAAATAAAATATTGGAAAATTCGAATACAATTTTGTTTCCAACCCTTGCCTGCTGTGATGGTCGGCAAAAGTTAGTTCACTATAACAACAGGGATGGCGAACCTTTACGTATCAACGTGCCATTTTTCTAAAGAAATGTTTAATGAGGTCATAGATGTGCCATCAAATAATTTTGACTTTGTGATTATTAGGAAAATAATAATAATACTATCAACTCAAAACTCTTTATTTACTACAAAAAAAAAAAAAAAAAAAAAATAGGAACATTATGCAATGTTTCAATGATACGAGTAATTTAAATTAAAGTAAAATTAGTGTGACTTCTGTTGTTGCAGATTAGATGACAAATAACATATGTTAGGGTTGTAAGATGTTACTTTTAGCAGAATGCATGCTGAACTGGAGTCATCTCTCAAACGATTTCTAACCGAGTCTTTAATGTTATTTATCTCTGATAATAATGACTCACAGGCATAGGTTGATGAAAATATTATTAAAATAGCATGAGCCAGCTTCTTCAAACAATTAAATGTGTCCGGTAACGCATTCCATGTTTCCAAAATTTTGTTATTAGCATTTTCACTTATGTTACTTGTCAATCTTTCTGTTTCAATTAATTTTAACTCTTGTTTCAATAAATTTTTGATTCCATATTGACCTAGACTGGAAATCAATCAGCTGTATTTCAAATTCTTCAATTTCCAACCAATCGAATTTGGACAAATTCAGTTCATCAAATGACGTCACATCAGGGTACATAATAAACTTGAGTATTTCCGATAATTCTTTGAACTGAGAAAATCTCGCTGAAAATTCCTTGATTGAAGAATCAATCACAGAAATAAATTCTTCAGTAACTTGGTCTTCATCTGGTTTCTCATGTATTTCTAATGCATCTAGTGCATCATAATGAATTTTGTGATCAGTGACGGAATTAAGAGGAAGTTTTTCGAAGAATCGAAAATTCAAATTTAAATAATTTTTCACATTTAAATGCTTTAACAATGTTCTTTTTTATTAGATAAATTAACATATTCATTTCGAATTTATAATATTTTTAATTTTTATTATTATCAGGGGTATCTACTAATATTTTTGGACGGCAATTTATGTTTAAGCCCCAGCATAATTTTTTGTCTTTTTTACTCTCATACTTCAATAATAAATAAGGCTGTTAGCATTTGTAAATGTTGGATCCGCTAAATTTAAAATTCGTGTCAAGTTATTCTTTTATGTATTTTCTCTTAACTGTTTTTTTTTTATAAGCATGAAAGCAAATAATAATAAATACAATATTGCTTAGACAATGCGCAAAGGAAAATTACGACATTGCTTATTTTGAACATAATTCAACATAATTTTCCTTTCCCCGTCTACAACACAAATGTCAAATGCAAGAATGTTTCCATATTTACAGAGATAGCGTTGTTATCATTTTGAAATGTCATTAGGAAAATGTACGAGTAAACTGCGAAGTTAAATATTTGTCATAGGTAATTTTTATAAAATTGTATCTAAATTGATCTAAGTTTAAGTCCAGTTAATTTGTAATAAGTGGTCCCGAAAATCCCGGATGGTACACTTTGCACATTGTATTGAGTGCTCTTGAGATGTCTGTCGGTAATTACTCCAAGGCTGAAATATATCATCTACGATTTGTCATAACTACAGTACACTTAAAATATAATAGGTACATACATACATACATTAATGCATTCTTAGTATCCATTAGTCTTCATAGTCCACTTGATCAAAAATATATCTAAGGAAGGCGGACACCTACAATCTGTTCGAAATTATTGGCAACGAAAATGACCGATAGAGGCAGCACCGTATTTATTTACAATATGGCCGGCGTAATAGGTAATTGACAGAACTTATACAGTGTAAGCCATATGAAAATAAACCTATGAAGTTCATAAATTTTTAAATGTATCTAATTTGAATTGTTTAAAGGGAATTATTTGTCTTTTATTTATAGAAAAATATTTAGTTAAATCGGTCCTTCAATATATTTTAGATATATAACTTTCTTGGTGCCGATAAGTCTGAAGCACGTGTGAAACAAAGGGAAGTAAATCACTAAAGTATATAATTTTTTAAATGTGACTGATTTGAAGTGCTAAATTATTGATAGGGAAGTATTTGTTCTTTATTTATAATAAAATTTACAGTTATACCGGCTTTTTCATATATTTTTGGTATGGATAACTTTCTTGGTAGCGATAAGTAACTTGGGTTTCAAGAATTATTTAGATATCTGGAGGCAACGTATTCTTCAAGAAATTTTATCGAAGGGGAAGAAGGAGTGGAGTTGTGGAAGTAAATTTAAATAACTGTAAGCTAGTTGGGTTATGTTTGCAGATCAGTGCTCTTACTGTAAATACCCATGAAATAATGGGGTATTCCACTCAATTTTTTTTATTATTTTAAATAAAACTTCATTTAGTTTTGAAGCAATTCATAGTATTAAAAAATCTTAATTGTTCCTAGTTTAACAGTATTTTATTTTCGAGAAATCAGTGTAACGTCACATTTCCCCTATACTTGTCTTTCTCACACACACTACCCTGAGTACGCTGCGAGAGAAAGATAACAATTGTATGACGTCAATTTTCCCTTTTAGCAAATGTGAAATATCTCGTAAACTAATTATGTAAAAAATGTTTTCATTGTTTCAACTATTATTTATTGAACCATACTTTATGTTAAATTGAATTTTTTAAATTTTTTTTATTATGGTGGAATACCCCATTGGAACCATTTATTTATATTTTATATTTATTTTTATATATTTTAACCTTTTTTGGGAAAACAGTGAAAACTAATTCCCATTTTCTTTTATATAAAATCAAGGATATTAAAAATAAGATAAAGTATAACCCACAAGATGCAGGAAAAAAGCACAAAATCAACTCAACGACAACACTGATATGCTACTAACGATATCTTGCCATGTCTCTTTACCCACTAGACAACTTCATAATTTTGGCACCAGGTGCATGAATTTTCATGTGTTCCGTAAGAACCCTTGCACGCTATTGACCTGTAATATTGCGTAAACTTTGAGTGTCACTGTTTTAATGAAATCAGTGGTCTCTCATAATTCAATAAATTATATGTAACAGTTTATCTTGGGTTTAATTGGATACAGCAAAAACTAAAGTTTTTGCAAACTAATGCAAATATATTGACCGTGAAATGACTCATCATACTTGTATAACAATACCAATGTGGTCAGCACATTGTCTTTCGGAATCCGGCATTCTTGTATCATGACGAACACTCTAGATCGTGGGTAGCGATTTCTCAAAAAACGAATACTACACTCATTTTCTGACATTTAAAATAAAATTATTACATCTTTATTATGGTCTGACTTGAAACAAATTTGGCAAACGACAGATGATATATTATAAAGCGTGGGTAGTCATTAAAATTGTGTCATCTACGAAAATCTGATTAAGTTGAATTAAATCATAGTTAGGATGGACGATATTACATATTTTATAAGATAGTTATCTTATTGTAACGAATAATTAAAAATATTCTATTATAGATTAGTAGGTAATAATTAGTAATCATTATGCAATTCAAAAATCAAGTTGTCAAAATTGATCTTGAAATGTAGATTCATGAAAAGCTTTGAATTTTGTAGATAAATTTTTTGACCATATAACCTGTCAAATTGACTTTTAATTTAATACTTCTAAAGTGAGACATACAGTTGCGTGCAAAAGTTTTGAGCCACACACATTTTTGCACTATATCATATATTGTAAAGTTGATAAAGAAATGAAAAAGTTATATTAATATACACGTGTAGTTGTACATAAAATATTTTCGAATTATATATATATATATATATATATATATATATATACTATATAAATGAATTTATATGACAATAATATATGATGTTCAAAAGTATTGCGCCAGATATATACATACTTTAAAAGTAGTAAATAATAGGTACAATCTTTTTGGATTTACGATTTTGTATTCCGTATCTAATATTTGGTCGACATTTCTCTTGAAGTAATCACTGCAGCACTCCGTCGAGGGATTGACATAATTAAATTTGTAATGAAGTCTTGTGGCATATTTTGCTATTTATTTTTAAAATGGTTCCGGAATCGGAAGTATTTTGACAAACATACACCAATTTGCGGCATTAACGTTAAAAGGCTCTTTTGTATTTTTATACTTGAGGGTCGTTTATGGCGATCCCTCGACTTCTGGTGACATACTATACAAGCCGCTAGTTCGTCTTTGAAGTAATAATTTAAATTATCAATTCTTAAAAATTTGTAAAATATGCACTTATTTTTATTTTGCATAATGCATTATTTGATTTTCTTAAAAATATGCAAGTATGCACTTGACATGCATTTTGCATATATTCCGAACTCTAATGATCACTAATGACTAGTACAATATTTAACACTTTGGATTCCACCGGTGGCAATGAGAAAGTGGAGTCTTTTCCATAAAATAAATTGCTGGTGCCCATAAGTCTGTATATATATACAGGGTGTTATGTAAGTAAGTGATCAACGCTTAACCCATGGTAGAACTGACCCCAAAGATAGTAAATCTGGCAATAATTTTTGTTTAACATACTTTCTACAAGAACTAGAGGCCTTTAAAACTGACCAATCACGTCATAGTTCAAAACTTTATAGAAAAGTAAAAATCAATGTGTTCTCTGGAAAAAATATTGATTGTCAATCTGACGTTAAATGTTTTTTTGCATAGACGTACAATTTATATTCTATTTTTTTGATATTCTCAAAATGCCATTTACCTTCACCAACCAAGAGTATGCAGACATGCATAAGGTTTATAGCGAGACATTACAAAATAGTCGTGCTGTTGTAAGACGGTACAGAGAGTTATTTCCAAATAGACGTCAATGATTTTATGTCATTTGTGACAGGTATCACATTTTTTCCAGAGAACACATTGATTTTTACTTTTTCATAAAGTTTTGAACTATGACGTGATTGGTCAGTTTTAAAGGCCTCTAGTTCTTGTAGAAAGTATGTTAAACAAAAATTATTGCCAGATTTACTATCTTTGGGGTCAGTTCTACCATTGGTTAAGCGTTGATCACTTACTTACATAATACCCTGTATATACCTATTTTTGAGTTATTCCCCCCAAAACCACCCACCTTTGGGTAAAATTGCCAAAAATCTAGTTCTTGTACTTTTATTATTATTATTATTATTATTATTATTATTATTATTAATAATATAATTTGTAACATATGTATATTTAATTCGGGCAAAGCGGGGATGATATTTGAGTAATATTTTCATATCAAGTTATGAGATATAATTTAGTGGATTAAATGATGATAATATTTTTATGCTGCCTATTAAGTCAATTTTCCATTTCGGCCCTGTCCCCTAATGCTTATCTCGCAATTTAATTTGGTTAAATAAAATTTAATCAAGTACAGTCCTATTTATACAGTAGGTAGGTTGCAATAAGTAGGTTCTGTTCGTACTCGTGAGTTACTACTTGAATGATTATTAAGCATAGTTGAGTTGGGGGAAAGTAGTAATCTAGTGACCATTATTAATTAGATCACTATCTTGTTCACTGCTCAAAAACACTCATTACCAGACCAGGCTTCAGTTCATTTCACACTGTAAAAAGTGCGTAAAGTATGTACTTTACCCACGGTTGTAGGAAAAGTAATTGTAAATACCTTTTCTGAATTGTGTCAAAGCCAACCATGACAATACAAAATTTTGCAATTCAGTTTTATATACTTAAACGATCTTGTTATAAAGCCATTAATAAAAATGTTGGTTCTTTGAAGTTTGAAGAAAGCGATGATCAATCTAATCAAATCTGGACAATCAATGCCATATCAATTTATACGATTAAAAGGTTAGGTCGAATTGTAAAATAAATTAAATAGCGATTTGAAAACCGGTCTAATTTTACTGCACATGGCTCAATTAACGTGGGAACGTATATTTCGCACACAAAATTAGAATTTGTATTACTTCATTCACAGTTTCGTATATTGTTCAATGAAATAAAACGATACTTACATAGGGGGTGAACACGAGAATATGTTACATAGACGTTTAAGATGGAAAAACAGTATTTGAAAAATATTATCTGTCCCGTACAACTTAATAGGGTGATTTATACAAACAGTTTTAACCCTTCGTAGGTGGCGCCCAATCTGACAGACCTGATCGATTTTATAGCATACAGTGATTTTTTTTTTATGTAAAATGTTCGTTTCGTCTCTCAGACCTGGGCGCCACTTCCCGCTTGAAAGAAAAGGGTGTCATTTCCGAAGGGTTAAAGAATAAAATTCTGAATATCTTAGTTACTAAATTTTTTAATTTACGGGTTAGCGACTGAGAAAATTAATTTAAAGACAGTAAGAACCAGAGTTTGATATACATCGGTGATAAATATCATGATATTGATATGATGATATATATATATATCGATGTTTATAAGCAGTGATATATATCACAGATTGAAAAGCAGGCTTGTAGCACACGTCACGCAGCAACGAGGTTGCGTGTTTTGATTCAAATGATGAACCCTTGTTTAATTTAATAGAATATTAAAATTTTATGATTTTTTTATATTGGGCTTCCAAATTATCAAGAGATGGCGCTGACGTCAAACGTCAAAATTCAAACGAATGGTACATTTTTTGTAGCTTTTAATTTAATTTCGGATTTAGTATAGTGTTTTTTTTTGTTAATTTCGGTAGAATTGAGTTTGATATTTCTTGTAGTAACAATTTACTGATAGTTTTAATAATATTTTAGTTAATAGGGTTAATGTACATATTTTTTGGCATGTTACTTGGTTTGACAGTTTACTCGACATACATTTTTTGAAATTTTAGTGCACTAAATCCATTTTTAGGCTGTGTCCGATGTCGCATTTTGGCATTTAATATTTAGGATTTAGTTTTTCTTCACGTAAATACAACTCCGAATGGCACACTAGTGATATCCATTGGTTTGTATGGCAACACTTTAGAACAACAAAAATTAATTATGCAATACAATTCAATTTGAAGCTAGAGAGTAAATGTTAATATTACACTTCATAAAATAGAAGTTAAGAAGCTATTCTTTGACATTAAATTTGACGTTTTGTACAAATTATAGCAACGAACATGATTTGTTTAATTAGTGCGCGTCAACTTCAAGGCATAATGTGCTCTTGCAAAACCGTAAAATCTAATTCCTAAAATCCTAAATAATCACTAGATTTAGGGCATATAAATTTAGAATTTAGATATTAGGGTGATAAAAGTGAAACATCGGACACAGCCTTAGTACGTCTTCAAAATAAGTTTACTCGATCACCAAAAGTGTAAATTTGAAAATTTTGACGACCAGAAATTTGGAAATTTATTTTATTTTGAGGTTATGATAATGATTACTTAAACAAAAAAAGATGAATTATAAATATTAAATTGTAAAAATCTAAAACTCTTCCCTTTATTTATTGCTCAAATCGAACCTTACGGCGCACTCTCAACAACAGTTTGAATGCCTGCGAGGTGATAACTGGTAAGCACCTTATTTGATAAAATAGTATTAGCATATAGAAAATTGTAGGGTACCCATGAAGCAATGGGTAAAAGGAATGTTAATTTGTTTATTTACATTAAATTAATTTAATTTTAATTAACGTAGAAACATTTTCATATAAATGTGTATTAATATTAAGGTTACTACATTATTATAAGTAAAAACACTAATTGCGGCTGTATAAAAACAAAAATGCAATTTACAATTTGCGAATTTATTATATTTGTTTATGCTAATATCCATTTTTCTCTGAATTATTCATATAACCTTGTTTATTTTCTTTTTGTTTCGATACGTCAATCAAAATATTTTAATTAATTAAAAAAATTATATCTCAATCATGTAAACAAAAAGTATATAATTTCCTTCCATTCTACATTATTAAATGACATTTTAGTAGTGAAAAAATATCGTAATATAATACTGCGAAACTATATATTTTCTTGACTCAGATTAAAAGTGACATGATAAAAAGATATTTCAAGGTTATATCGACAAAAAATAAAAAAACGGCTTATCTAAATTTTCGAAAGACATAACATTTTGTTTAATTCGCAATAAATATAACTGTAAGACACTTGGAACCAGAATGAAACTGGATTACCACATAACTGTAGAAAGGCATTCGCAAAAATATTGCGAAAACAGTTAAAATTTAATTTTAAAGTAACGTTAAAAAATATTTCGCATTAATATTAAAAAACACTTAAATACATTTCGTGTCGCGAAAATTTTATAACAGTTAATTTTGATAGTTTAACTAAATAAAACATAAAATTAACTGAATAAAATAAAAATATAAAACAAATTTGACGAAATAATCAATGGTTTAATTCTAATCATAGATCATCCGGGATTGTGCTTGTATTAGCATACCATTACAAAATCCATAAATAAAACTATATCTGCATATTCAGCAATGTTAAAACCATTCATGTGAAATAAGAATAAGGTCAATGTCAATTTAAGAAATATACGTTATGAACGTTTTGTTTTTTAAAATTACATACTTTGATTAACAAAATCTGAAAATTAACTTTTATTTTTAAAACTTTGACATACTTTATTTTGGTACGTAACTAAAGAAAAAAAATCTGTTGTGGCCAGCACAATACCTCTCGCCATTTCCATTTTATGTTATTAGTATTGTATTGCACTTCGCTATCGAACCGTCGTTTTATAACAAAAACATTACAGAACTTTACCCATATATTATTTTTATTGTATTTAACATGTCTTCTGCATATATACAATTCTAATTATATCTATTTTTCATTGTATGAGTAAGTTCCTAAATGCCAGAGATTCTTCCAATTCATTAGCAAGATTGGCGGTATTTCTTATGGATAAGCTTTCAGAATGTCACTAAAACTGTTGATTTGTGAAACTGACATCTGTCATTTACAAACTATTATAAACATTTGAATTTGTCAATTAGTTTCCTTAGTGTCGTAGTCTCTGCGATTAGACTATTCTATATATTTACAGTGCCTTTATCTCGAAATCTATACAAGATATAATAAAAATTTTAAATGTATCAGATGTTCTTCAAAAGTAGTAATAACAGAAATTTTCAAAAATTAATATTTAGAAGATTTTTTTTAAAGAAACTATTACTTTCGATTATCCAATTCTAATCAGGTCTTCCCAGGTATGTCAGATTGAGGAAACTGCAGTTAAATATTTTTTAAGTCCTATAGTAGAAACCGTGGTTCCAACATCCACACATACACACACATACACACACACACACACACACACACACACACACACACACACACACACACACACACACACACACACACACACATACATGGACATTATCGTAAAAATGTTATAATCGGATTATAGGGACCTTAAAACGTGCTTATCCACTAAAATTTGGATATGCGAATTTTAGCATGATTCCAATACCTCTCTTAGCGAGAGGTAGAAGAAAGGTTTGTATAAAGTTCATTATAATACGTACTATTGAATAAAATACAGAACATATCAAACAAATTAAGTGTATCATATATTTAACCTGTATAAATTACAACTGAAGTCATTGGTATTCTTAACTGCTATGCTTCAAATATTTTAACAATAAATACTTGGCTTCATTTACAGTTGATCTTTTAACTTTTGAGTTCATCATTATTTCAATTTGAAATTTTATCCATTCTATTTATTTTTAGTCGAAATACACTACGAAAAGTAGTACTTAAAATAATTATAGTGGAACTAAAGAACGTGAAGGTATGTTTTAGAAAATCAAAGCGCAAATTTTATCTTTTTTCCTGTTGATTGGTTGTGAAATAATTGAATAGGATACAAAAGTTTTTTTTTTATTTAAATACATAAATAAATTATGTCGGGTTATCAAAATTTAGTAAATATATTTTCGGTAACAGTAATACGGTGCTCATTTACCTATTATTTAGTGCTCAAGTAATTTTTGGGATCCAATACTCAAAATTGCTATAAAAATAGGTATGTAGACAACGAAAAATATTTACCGACTTTATATAAATGGTCCTTTCGTCCTTGTTAAAAAATGTTTCATGGTGTTTCAGTAATTCTGCTATGTAGAAAGTATGACACAGAAAAAATATTTTGTAAAAATTATTATGTAATATTACTCATTATACAAATGTAAGTATAATGTTAAACTTTCAAGCTTTTTGTTAAAGGACTGTGCGTTAATGATAATATTATCATTATTGCTTCTCATTCACAAAAATAAACAGCACGCAAATACATACTCGTATTTGTCATATATAAATTTAGTTCACATTTTTCGTGGAATTTTGATAAAAATATTGCAAAAATTGTAATTTTTATGGAATAAATTCTTAGTATTTTGATTCCATTGTTTGTTATCAAAATTTGCGTGCTTTAAATGATGTATGATTTAAAATTTTCTGATTTTTCTTTAATGAATTTGTTTGTAATTAAGCATAGTTTTGATGTCTTAAAATAAAAAATTATCAGGATAATGCATAATTTAATAATAATTACAAGATAAAAGTGTTACTGTAATTATGATAACCCGTTCTTTAACGGTGTAAAATTGTTACTAAGCAAATGTCTTTCGTAATTTTGTGTTGACATTATTACGTTGATAATTTAAATCGAGAACACAAGGTTTATTCAAATTTAGCCATGAATTTATTTATGAAAAATGTATAACAATGCTGCATGATATAAAACGGTTAATTTTCAATTTCAATATATAGTTAGTGAAGTCGAAATATCAGCCTATATCTACACGTCGGATATGCAAACATTAAATTAAATAAAGTAAATTATTTGTTTTTTAAATAATCTGTATATTTGACTTTACTTTAAGAATTGAATAGAATCGAATAAATTCATTGAATCCTAATGGGTTATATATTACATCCCGACAAATATTGAAGATACCCAATGGATATTAAATGCATTTCAAATATGTCCAGCTAGTGATTCTGTCGAGACGAGATATTTCTCGATTCTCGTCTCGTCTCGTACTCGAGATTTCTCGCCTCGGCGAGACGAGACAGAAATGTGAAAAATATTTTACGAGACAAGATCTATTTGCCGAGATCTCGATTCTCGAAAACTATTTCGAGATTTCTCGGTTGTTATTTTTCCCATGAGTTATATTTGCAAACTTGTGAAATTTAACATATTTTTAGTGATATCTGTCTCTATTTAGCTATGGCATTTTTGAACAAAAAGATAATAAAGTATTTGATATTTTATCTGTCAGAATTTGTTAAGTTTGCATTACACGATGAGGTTTTTCTTTTCAAGTGACTTGAAAAGTTTTCTCTCTCGCACAATGCCATGAGTGCAATAGAGACAAAAGAATAGACTTTTAACGAAAAACTTTAAAAGAAAAACTGGAACATGCGCTATGCGCTACTTTTTCTTAAAAGTCTCAACAAATTTTAACTATCAAGTAACTGTCAAATGTCGTTTGTGTTTATATTTTTGATGTATACAAGTAGTGTTATAAGCGATCGATATTAAACTGGTAAAATGGGATAGAGAAGTAATTGATATCTTAATGTAAGTATAACTTAAATTTTGACAATCGGATATTTAATTCACGCAAAACTTAATCGTGTAAATATAATTGTAAGGTCACTTATAAAGACACTTTCCAAGTCACTTGACAATAAAAACTTCATCGCGTAATCCAGGCTTTAACTAAGATTTCTAGCGTTATTTTCTCTTTAATGTTTTATAACAGATTAGAAAATGCTAGATAAATATTAAATTAATAAAATTATAACATAATAAAATTTACACAACTTTTAGGTTATATCAAATTTTGACAGACAAAACGACAAATATTTATCTTTTTGTACAAATTACTATTAATACAAAATTGTATAAATTTAATAATTAGTTTATGGGACCAAAATATACATATTAAATTTCCGTCGAGAAATCTCGGCGAGAATCACGGCCGAGACGAGACTCTATTAAACGAGACGAGAAAAATTTCGAGACGAGACAATTTTATGAATTTGAAACGAGACGAGACGAGACAATGAATTTCTCGTCTCGTCTCGTCTCGACCGAATCACTACGTCCAGCCTTTGTCTCATCAGTCAGGTTATAGCCATAAAAATCTAAATACACCCATTTTCTCCAAAATTTTCTCCTCATAAATGAAAAATAATTGCGCACTCTGGGTTCGTAAGATTTTGTGCAATGCAGTGTACGGCCAAAAAATTTAAATACCAGTAGCTGATCACAATCGCGAGGGGTACATCTTAGATCTTAGATTTTTAGCTGTTTTCATTTATTTTTCTGTAGAAATTGCTTAAATTTTTTGAAAATTGTGTACTTATGTAATTTATCCCGCATAGAACCGAATGGCATGTATCTCCTCTCCACCCATTTTGGAGCTATTGCCAAAAATGAAATTTTTTGAGGTTCAAGTTTGAACGCAATAACCCAAATACCTCAGAAACTAAAAGAGATATTAATTTACTGTTTGTGAATTTAGAATCAGCGCGTTAGGGTTGGTTTGTGATGAATTTAATTTACGAATTTACAATTTATAATTTAGATTTTAAAATATAAACATACTTAAAACGTATACGATTGTTTATGATCGATTTACAAATTTATAAACTTGAAATTTAGATTTGGAATTTAACTATACAGTGTGTCCCATTTAGAGGTGCCACCATTGGGATCTCGGCAACTATAAGAGATACGATGTCGGTTAAATGGAACTTTTTGTGCACCTTTGGGAGGACATCTCAGATGTGCTTTTGTTTTTCCAAAAATTCTCATAGGGCACTAGATAATGACGAAAAACTAAATATTGTTGATTTTTTCTTTTTCAAATAACTTCTAAACTATTAGTAATTGAGAAAAACATTTCAAAT
The DNA here is from genome assembly GCA_943142095.1 of Ophonus ardosiacus. NCBI lineage: Eukaryota > Metazoa > Arthropoda > Insecta > Coleoptera > Carabidae > Ophonus > Ophonus ardosiacus. Next base: position 39,731,677 of record OW964833.1, on the reverse strand, counting down.
ATAAAAGATAGATATTTTTATTAACTAAGCAGTGGCGTACGAAATAAATTTTTATATCCGTAAATTTTAGAGATATAACACAAATTTATATTTTTTAAATGCAACCTACATCTGATTTTAGTCTCAAAAAAATCATTATTTTTTTCTCTTTTCAACGATGTAAGGGTTATTATGTTCTATATTTGTTTTGTCTTCAAAATTATTATTTTTTCCTTATTTTGTATTAAATATATAATTATTTCTATTTAGAAATACTCCTTGTATTTAAATAATTTATTCCGTTACAAAATTTTGCTCAAAACTCGTATCAAACTAATTTTTATAATATTTTGTATCTGGTCGCCCTTGGCACATTATAGTGTAATTTGTAATTATGAGTCTAGAATGAAAATATTAAGTAAAAAAGGCATAAAACAAATTATTTCTATCAAATACAATATAATTAATAAAAATAATAATGTTTTTTTGGAAAATAATAAGAAAGTTCAGGAAAATAAAGAGAAAAATTAAATTTTAGGAGCAAAGGAAATATAAAACATAATAACACTTACATCATTGAAAAGAGAAAAAAATAATGATTTTTTTGAGATTGAAATCAGATATGGGTTCCATTTAAAAAATATAAGTTTGTGTTATATCTCGAAAATTTACTGATATAAAAATTTATTTCGTACGCCACTGGTTAGCTAATAAAAATATCTATCTTTTATATTTGAAACGTTTTTCTCAATTACTAATAGTTTAGACGTTATTTGAAAAAGAAAAAATCAACAAAATTCAGTTTTTCGTCATTATCTAGTGCCCTATAAGAATTTTTGAAAAAACAAAAGCACATCTGAGATGGCCTCTCAAAGGCGCACAAAAAGTTCCATTTAACCGACATCGTATCTCTTATATTTCTCGAGATCTCAATGATGGCACCTCTAAATGGGACACACTGTATTTTATATTTCCAAATGTAAATTTCAAATTCGACCAATCCCAGGAGAGCACCATCAAATATGGCGGTATAACTTTTTCATCGTCAGCATCAAGCATCATTTCTGTTTGTGACTTGAGTTGTTAACATTTTGAATTTGGAGATGAATTTCTACATATTTTAGGTTTGTGTTTTTTCTTTCATCATTATACAAATCAACAATAGTAACAAACATTCTCAATATTATTAAAAAATTATCATTACCTAAAATTTGAACCGGCGAAACGTTAAAATATGTTGAGTAGTGACAAGTCACATGATAGATACTGATTGCTCAGATCCAGAATTTCAAAGTCCTACATAAACCAGACAGAAAATTGTAAATTTCAAATCAAAATTTCAAAATTTAAATTTATAAATTAAATTCATTATAAACCAGCCCTTATAGTACAGGTATATTTTTGAATTTTTAAAAAATTTGTATAAAGGTGGATGTTTATGACTATACGTAGAAGGGCCGTAAATATGTATTTCAATAACATGGATGCAAATATTAATAAAAAAGATGTTGCAGATATCGTTGTTGTTTTGTGCAAAACACTTTTATTGAATAACTTCAAAACAAAAATAACTCTTAGATCCCTTTGTATTTAAATGATTCAATTAAGTGTTTAAAGTAATGATTTAATCGACTTTTTCTGTAGCCTTCAATTGCAGTAACAAATTATTTAAGTAATAAACATTGTTTTCATGTTTTACAAAGTAAACGTAATTAGTTTTTCCTGATGTTTATCAGCATTATTTTTAAATTTTATCATTAGCAAATAAATAACAAGTATTTATAACTAAATACGTATGGGGGTTTATTAACAAACACCAAACATGTTAAAAAATTCAAATTTTCAGGACTCGTTTTAAAACCGTTCATTATATGACAATTTTTCTCCGTGTATATAATCTGCATAAAGCTAGGTATTAAGTTTGAAATTTGATTTTATAATTGATTATTATTTTTTTTATGGGGTCCCGTAACCGCGTGCCTGGGTATCTGGTCGCGAACCTGGGAAGCCGGGTTCGATCCCGACCGACGCCAAATATTTTCAAATTTTAAATGGCACAAAAGTGACCCCTGTTGTGCACTCTTCACGCCAGCAATGAATGCCCGTGAGGTGACGCCCGCACGGTAAAATATATCGTCATCATTACCGATGTCTACATGTGTTGTAGATACTGGCACACCCAGTAATGGGTAATATGCCGTGATGATATATTTATTTATTTATTTTATTTTTTGAAAAAAAATTGGATTTGTTTGTTTGTATCTTCCGTCACCGTTAGGTAAGGAAGGTATTGTCTTTGTTCAAAAAATTCGTGGGTGAGTTTTTAATGAATAAGCACGTTTTAGGGTCCCTAGAATACGACTTTACTATTTTTAAGATGATGTCTGTATGTATGTATGTATGTATGTATGTATGTATGTATGTATGTGTGTGCGTGTGTGTGTCCGTGTGTTTGTGTGTCCGTGTGTGTGTCCGTGTGTGTGTCCGTGTGTGACAATTTTTTCTCCAATACTACAATTCTAAAAATTGTAATTCTTTCGTATTCCTCTCTTTACATCCATATGAAGAGCTGATTAGATTTTGGTTATAATTGATCCACCGGAAGTACCCTTATTTGAAGTTTTTAACAGTTTTTCTTCATAAAACGCAGTTAAATATCATTTTTCTACATTTTGTGATTATCAATATGAAAGAATATTTTATTCTCTATACGGTTTGATTATACATTTTCCTTCATATTCAATAGATATAGAGTTATAGAGACATTAAGAGAGATTAACTTTCAAAAATTAGTCAGCTTTGCTAAAATTATGGAAACAGCAGATATATTCAAAAAAATTTAATTGGCAGTTTTCAGTGTCAAATGCAAAACCAAAGTTGAAAGTATAGGTTCAGAAAGTTATATGTGAATGTGATAGAGATAGAGTGTCCTTCCAAAGAGAAGATGGAAGGACTGTGTAGCAGAAGATTTGAGAGAGGAAGAATTGTGTAAAGAAGATGCGTTGGACAGGAATGAGTAAAAGAGAATAGTAAGAAACAACAACCCCTAATAAAATAGGGAAAGGAACTTTCGGTATAGAATTTGTAAAAAAATAGTGTGTTCGTGTTACAATTTTACAGGATATACATGTATATCCTGTTCTTTTATTCTGCAGAATCTTTTCCAAGGAACTTTTGGTATGGGATATATACAAAATACATCGAATTGACGGAAGGTTTTGTGCTGGCCACAACAAATTTTTCTACTATTAATGTGAAAAAATTCGCAAACACCAAAATGTGTAATAGGATTGGCATAACAAGCAATAAGTAAAAAACCGTAATGTTATAATAATTTTTATTTGAAATCGTCATTAAAAGTTCAGAAATCGGCACTAAAGTAATCCATTATACGACAATCTCATGCAATTGCATTGTTGCTAACCGTATGATAATTGCTGTACATGTAAGATAATTTCGGCACGTGTACGATGTACAATAATAAATTTGTACGTAAAATGATAAAAATATTTGCAAGAAGCACGAAGTAAATAATTCCGATGAATAAGTTTGAGATAAAACACATCGTCGCGTTCAAGGCAAAACGGCCTAAGCGCCAAAAAATCGTAATTTGCGATTTTGGTACCTTTCGATAGATTGGCGTAACCTCCATCTATTAAACACAGTGGCATAAGTAAGAAAAATTTATTTAAGTAGATATTTCACTTTGAAGTTGCGCAAGCGACAATCACAATTTTATTACGCAGGCTTAAAATGGCATATGCTCCATTTCTACGTAGTTTCTTATGGGTGAATGCAGAGTGAAGTGGCCCGAGTTATTGATGTCAAAGTAAGTGTTTTAAAAAATCTGCTTACTTTTAATGCAGTTAAGACATTAAAAATATATTTGTATAAAAGCGCAGACAGTTATTTGTGTCTCCTGGCTTATTATGTAAATGGCGCTTGTGTCGTTTTGCCTTGAACGCGACGACATAATTTTGAGTGTTCTTTACGATAACTTCAATGTTCGAGGTTAGCAACATTGAATGTCACATTGACAGATTATATTTAAACTAACCTATAAAATAAATATTCCTTTCATTTTCCCATTTTTCGATGTCAAATAAAATTTTATATGTACTTCGGAACTGTAGTTCCTTTTATCACTCATATGTAGAGCGACCATAATTTTTTTAGAAAAAAAGTACAAAAATACTAGAGGCAGAATTGAAAATAAAAATGAGAATTTTATTTCTTTTTAGTTCAATTTTGATGTAAAAAGTATTAATAATAAGCACATATGTCAAGTAAAACATAATGTTTCATAAAATATAACAAAATAATACAATAATTGATTGTTACAATAAAATCCTATTACGTTCCGAATCATATTTGTACCAGTCTTTCGATACCAGTACTTTCGGGAATTTAAAATCGCCTTTAAAATTTGAGGACTGCTCTGGAGTAAATAGAACATTTCAGTATTTCAGCATTTGTTGCGCTAGTCCCAGGTAAACAAAAAATGAACTCTAGATTGAAATAAAACTTTCGTCGAGACACTGACATGTTAAAACATTTTTTTTGTTGTTTTAAACTTTTAAACAAGTCAGAAATGAATAAAATACTTAAATAATTAATGTTAGAACTAATATTTGGTGATAAGGGGGAAGAACGAAAATACTTTACTCGATCGACGCCGAATCTGACCAGTGTAAGACGCAACATATTTACAAATACATAGTTAATGGGGTCATACCACATTTTCCAATTTATTTTTTTCCTGAAAGTATACTTAAAACCACTCACAGAAATATATATTTTATGTCACATAAGTTTCTAGTTTTACAGAAATTTTTTTTTAAAGTTTATATTAAATTTCAAATGACGTCATGGGTTTGCGACCGTGACCGTAGTCCCTCCTATCGAATAAAAATGGAACTACGTTTGACGTTTATGTTATTTGACTTGAAAGCAAACGTGACAGCAAGTTATTTTGTACTCGTGCTTATGTTTTTATTGTATATTGAATAATTTGATTATGGAAATTAATTTTGAAGAAGCGAATTCAAATAATTTGCAGAAAACTATATTATACAACCATGGTAATATCTAAATCACACATAATTTGTATTTATTTATATTTATTAGATCATTTCGTTATTTGTACTTACATTTAAACAAAAACAACTTGTTGCAAAGACATTTACCTTGAAAATGTTGGTTATGACGTCACAAAATAAGACTCAAAATGTTTAGAAAGAAAATCATGAATGAAAAGTATAAGAATATTAAATATTTTTTATGTACATATGTATAAAATTATGTAAAAAAAATCAATATATTTTTTTTTTTTTTGGTATGACCCCATTACGTTAAGTTTGACTCGATCAAACTTTTGTTCTAAAAAAAAAGTACATTTACGTGTACCTAAAGAACCTTTTAAGTACAGTAGGACATCATTCAAAAAGAAAGTACTGTCCTATTAAAATAAGTACATTACATATGGTCAGCCTACTCATATGGTTTATTTTCCTTGGCCGTGCGGCCTCTGTAACTAAATTCCATATTCGTATAAAAAATAGAACTTCAGTACCTTGATACATAACGTTGAAATATTGACTCATATTACCTCAGTGATATTATAGAAATCTCCGAACTTCTGAACTTGGTACTTTAGAAAAGTGAGTCATTTCTACGTCATTAACAAGAACTTTAGACACATTTGTATAGGATACATACTTCTTAGATAGATAGGTAGTTAACCTTCAACCTAACATATGTTTTAGAATAATATATGTATCTTTTCTGTATTTAGGCAGATATGTTTCAACTTTTCGGCAATTTTATGTTCTTATATGAATTATGCCGAAAAAAACTATGTTGGAATTTTTATGTGACAAAACTACTTCAGACTACATAATGTCAAAGTCACTTTATGTACAATATTACATTTTAGTTTCATGGCAAAATAATATAGGTCAAAAGAAATTTAAAAGAAATACAACGTAAATGTTGATATTGTTTATCATATATAATAGAGTACATAGTTAAATAGTTTATTGTTAAACAATTTATACCAAACTAATAGAAATACATATTATCATTAATACGATAAGAACATATCATCATCATTAATAATATCTCAGTTGTGTACAAAGCAAATTGGCGCACCCAGCAATGGGTAATATGTCGTAGTGTACAGTCTTTAAAAAAAATCAAGACTACAGCCTTTGAATGGGGGATTCCAGCTCAATCGAATTAAAGGAAAATAGTAAAAAAATACGAATGTATATGCTGAATATCGAATATTAATAAAAAAATGAAATGATATAATTGAGATATTTCGGAAATAAGGGGTTTTTTGTTATAGCGCTTCGACACGTATATGAAATATATATATATAATATTTTGATTGGCGATCGAAAGACCGCCTGTACATGCATAACAAATAGCGTGTTAGGAGGTAGGGTTACTACCAATGGAAGTTAAGAAATTCAAAACCGAAAGGAGGTGCTAACATTCCTGTACTACAGTTTTCAAACAGTTTTATTTTAACATAAATTTCTTGCATTAAACTTAATAATTTAAATTCATCTTTAATTATAAAGTATGTAGACATATACAGTGTTATAATATTCATATATTTTATGTAAATATAACTTAAAATAGCATATATTTCAAGAACATTTAGGTCCATGATGAAAACAATTTGATAAAAAACACATAAGCGTGACGTCACGTCAATCTTTTCAAAATTCGGGAGACCATAACTCGCTTATTAATAGGAATTTTTTCACCGGATTTTCATCAATATTCTTAGTTTTCCTAATATTTTCAGATGAAATTATATATATATAAAAAAAAAAATGGTGGAATCCCCCATTTGAACCTTTTGGTAGGTATTATCAGGTAAACTTCTTTGTTATTATTTTTACAAGTAAAATTTTAAATAAAATAAATAAATATATCATCACGGCATATTACCCATTTCTGAGTGTGCCACAATCTGCTTTATTACAGATATCGGCAATGATGATGACATATTTGTACCGTGCGGGCGCTTACGATGCGTCACCTCACAGGCACTCATCGCTGGCATAGAGAGTGCACCAGAGGGGTCACTTTTGTGCTATTTAAAATTCGAAATATTTGGCGTCGGTCGAGATCGAACCCGGTTCCGCAGGTTCGCGACCAGACACTCAGGCACTCAGCCACGGGACCCTATAAAATTTTTTTTCTGTATTATTAATACGTTAGCTTTATCTTATGTACTCTATGGATAAGAATATTGTATGGTATGTTACCAGAACTCGAGGGATCGTAATAAAACAATTAAACACCCGTCAAATATAAAAATACAAAAGAGCCTTTCAACGCTGAGACCGCAAATTGCTGTATGTTTGTCAGAATATTTCCAATGCTCAGGGTCGGATTCAAGGAAAAAATATTCTTGTTTTGCCAATACATGTTTTTTTTTGTTTTCAATTTTAACATTAATGTTGGTTGTACATACTGTACTTAAATTAAACATTTCAATAACATTGTATAATTCGGACTAAATAGATACAGATTATGTAAATATTTGTATTAGCAAATTATCATAGTTCGGATGTTAAGAATTCATCCTGGATTAAAATTACTAATTTGACTCACACAATTTACATCATATCGCTAGTATCTTCTTCATATATTAAATAAATACACATTACGTAAATATTATAGGTACTCATTATTCTTGTATGATCAAATTATTATAGATCGAATGTTAAGAATTTGTCCTGGATTAAAATTACCAATTTGACTGATTGCTCAAATGCGGTATTTATTTTCCAGACGTCATAGTAAAAAGTTACGTCATTGGAAATGTTTTTTTTTTTTGTTTCCCAGCGATGGTGTAATCTATTTTCTTTAGTTTCATACAGCAAAAATGTCAGAACCATTGTTGTTAACCCATAAATTTAATAATTATAAGAAGTGTATAATATTATTAATATTCTTGTTGTTTTTCTTTCAAAATGTTTAAAGTTATTGTACTAAAGTGCCTGGATATGCTTCTTACTATTAATAATAATTGTAACTTAAAGAATTTAAAGTAATTAACATCAATTTGACAGGTGTTTATTATATTTAAATAAAAAGAAAACAAAATATTTATTAAAGAATGCAGTGGTATCAAAATTCTAATTATTTTTGTTACAAATTTCTAATTAATCATATAACGGTTGCATTTTATAGGTTCTAAGACAATAAAACAGTAATTACTTTTCAAATATTTTAATTAAAACTGGTTTAAAGTTTTCGACATTTAAATGTTTTATTTTTTATTTTTTTCTTAACACATTATTGAAATAATTAATTAGTATAAATAATAAGTAAAACAGGACAGTCTGTAGTGAAAAAACTTTGTGCCCAAAATGTTGAAATAACAAATTAGCTCAATCAAAATTAACTTTTTTAATGAAATAAAATTCCGTAGAAATTAGTGATGGCAACGAGTTCGAGCTTTACTCGACTCGACACGAAGTTTGACTCGAAAAGGAGTGAAGTTTCGAGTCAAAGTTTAACAATTATATTTCGAATCGAGTGTCGAGTCAAGCCGGTAATTATTCTACTCGAGTCAAGTCCCTCTGCTCGAGTTTCAAGATTTTTCGGGTCATTATACAAGTTTCGATTTCCATTTTGAATTTCTATTTTGCGTGAAAGCTTGGAACATGTGCCTGAATATATACGTTCACAACAACATAATTTCACTTTCCAATTTCAATTTTTAATTCCAACGTGATTCCAACCTTGCAAGGTCCAAACTTTTCAATTCCAATATAAGGTAACGCATGCGGATAGTGTTGCTGAACGTCAATTTTGTCATTATTTTGTTATTGTTTTGGAGATTATTGAGAAACTTGGAAAATGAATCGCGAAAAGCTCTTCAGCATCAGTTATCTTCTATTGAAAGTCTCGATGAAATGGAAAACAAATGTTTGCAGAAATGTGAGCAAGAAGCACAGGAGCACAATTTACGCACTCGGCATTTGATGGTTTGCGCATGAGTCAAATTGAAATTGCATGCTATTGTGAATGCGCGAAATTCAAAGTAAAAATTACAAAATAGAATTTGAAATTGAATATTGAAATTATTTAGTTTTGAACGTAGCTTTAATATTTACGAAATGTAATTTGTTTATTTTCTAAATAAAATATATAACATAATTTAGTATAGAAGTCATTTTACCACCATTTTCATTTTTAGGACTTTAGTTATTGATTTTTAATAAAAAAAATTAGCTTTGCTTTATTTAACTCGAAACTTGACTTAATTTTGTCGAACCAAGTTTCAAGTCGAGTCAATCTTTTAGAAAACTTGCTTCGAATGTTCTCGAATCCATTTCTAGTAGAAATATATAAAAAATAACTTATTAAAGAAAACTGGATTTTATAATTTGAAATTTTATAAAGTTTAAAGTTTCCATTTTATTATCTTTTTCTATAATGCTATATTTGAATAATCTATTTTAATTTTAGTTTTTAAATAAGTTTCTAATTCATTTTTACTTTATAATAATAATAATAATAATAATAATAATAATAATAATAACAATAATAATAATTGGTTTAATTTTTTAGTATCATAAAAAAATGAACAAATACGATTAGGATTTAAAGAAGAAATCTATATTAATTTTAGTTTTTAAATAAGTTTCTAATTCATTTTTACTTTAGAATAATAATAATAATTATAATAATAATATTAATAATAATTGATTTAATTTTTTTTAGTATCATTAAAAAATGACAAATACTATTTGGATTTAAAGAAAAAATTATTTGAATTCTTCTGTGAATTGCAATGTTTATTTAAGACTGTTATTTCACTTTGCTCGTTTCTAAGTAAAGAAAAGGCTTATTTGTGTCAAATAGGATGCAAAAGTGTTTAAAGAAATTGCATAAATTTACGTCATTCCTACGCAATGATTTTAAAATCAATGCAAATAAATGAATATTTGATGCATTTATGTATTATGCACTTTTTATACTCTGTAAACAAAGGGAATATTATTCTGGGTTATTAATAAATATATCATCATACGAGTATTTAATGTGTAACAGACGAGTTATACAGATCACTTCTCTGCCAGTTTTTGGGACGGTTTTTCCTCTGGCAAAAGGAAAGTTTTCCTGAGAAGATGCATGTTCGCCGTCCAAATTATTGCCGGGCATGCATATATTGTCTAGAAATTGTATACATAAAAAAGGTAACATTAACGTACTTCTTCATGTAACCTTGGTTACTTGTTGTTTTTGTTTTTTCACATTTTTATGTCAATTTCCTCTGAAGAAGGCACCAGTTTATGGTGCCGAAACGTTGGGTTTTATTAATAAAAAATACAGAACTTAAACTAAAAAAGGAATATAGTATTATTCCAAAAGTAATTTATTTTATAAATTTATTATTATTATTTTTTCCAGTAAATGGGGCATTAAATTTAGAATTTTCGTATTATAAATAGATATTATGTACGTATTATAAATATTAGAATTGTTGTCAACAAAAATTTAATACATGTATTTTATATTGGCTAAGTATTGTCTTTAAATAAATAACTAATGTTAGACCAATTTTATTTAATTATTTATTAATATCATTACATGTGTATGCTTTTTTACATCTATAAAATGAAATGGAACAATTATTAAATATAATTATATTTTACATACAGGCCGAACATGTAAAATCATACTTTTGTAATTTCCTGCTTCCCTAATTATTTTACGTAATCCAACTTTGGTGTCTCGTGGCCTGAGTATCTAGTCGTAAACCTGGGAAACCGGGATCGATCCCGACCGACACCAAAAGAAATATTTCGAATTTTAAATGGAACAAAATTGACCCTTGTGTTGCACTTTCTACGCCAGCTATGTGTGCCCGTGAGGTAACGCTTGGTAAACGCCCGCACGGTACAAATAGGTCATCATCATCATTACCGAAATCTGTGTACAAAGGTACAAAGCAGATTGGCACACCCAATAATGGGTAATGTGCCGTGATGATATTTTTATATTAGCTTTAAATAAAATTGTAGAGCATAAAATTATGCATTACATTCAATAAGCAGAAATTATTTTGCATGCTTTATAATGGCAGAAATTTGGTATAAAAATGCCGAAAATCACTACCAGCCCGATTCACAAAAGAGTTTAAACTAATCCTCATTTTTGGATTAGTGAATTCTATTCTATTCCTGTATTTAAAATTTAATTTTCATGATATTATCAATAAAGGTAAAATAAATAAATAAATAAATAAATAAATATATCATCACGGCATATTATCCATTTCTGGGTGTGCCAGTATCTACAACACATGTAGACATCGGTAATGATGACGATATATTTTACCGTGTGGGCGCTTACCAGGCGTCACCTCACAGGCACTCATAGCTGGTGTGGAGAGTGCACCACATGGGTCACTTTAAAATTGGAAATATTTGGCGTCTGTCGGAATCGAACCCGGTTCCCCCAGGTTCGCGACCAGACACTCAGGCACGCGGCCACGGGAATCAATAAAGGTAGATACTAGGAATAGGTTATATTATATTTTAAGATATAAACTGTCATAATTAGAGTAGAATTCGCTAATTCAAAAATGAGGATTAGCTTAATTTTTTTTGTGAATCGGGCTGTACAAGAATTGCGATAGCTTTGGAACTAAAATGAAATTTAAGAAAATCTGTTGTTCATTGTATGAGTTATAAAAAATCTTGCCGTGGGATACCTTTTCTATAATGCCAATGAAGTTTTGCTTTATTTTGTCATTAAATATCTGAGCTCATAGGTGATAAACCTTTTTAGAATTTTAGATACTTGTGCAAAAAATAACATTTAAATTTCATTTCAATCTATCGTAAATGCTTCCATGACGTTACCACCTTAATGAATTAAACTATGCATCAGAATTCCACGCTTTTTTATAATTTTTCCGTTTTATTAATGAATTAATATTACGTCAAAATAAAGTTGCTTTGTTTAAGTTATTTTTAATTTAAATTTTGTTCAAATACCATGAATGTCAGGCCACAACTGCCGAAAACAAGTGATATGCATTTATTCGAATCAATAGACTAGAACAAAACACTGATCTAGTGATCAAGACCTTAAATCAATTTCTTTTAATTGTTTTTGCCGCACACTTTGCTACGAATGAGGTCAATTTTCATGACTGGATAAAAACAAATTAAAAATGTTAAATAAAGTTTCAACCAGCCTTATAGAATGTTTACAGACAGTTTTCTTTTGTTCATACACGTACTGCAGACATTTTCCAGGGGTATGTAGGGGATATTATAAATTGAAAATTGTCTAGTTAAAATCATCTAAAGAGGTTAAGAATTTGTGACACGATTCAAAATTTTGTGAAGAAATAAATATCAATGTGTTTTCTGGAAAAAAAAAATTGATTCTGAAAACTGGCATGAAACATTTTTTGCATAATTTATATTCGATTAATTAAATATCAAAATGCCAATTACATTTACCAATTAAGCTGATAAACATGTAGTTTTTCATTGCGAAAGACTCAAATACCTATTATCTTCAACGACACCAATGAAAACAGTTAAACGTCAAATTACTGCAGACTTGGGTTCCAGGCAGTCATCTCAACATTCTATTAAGGAATTAAGCTATGTAGGTTTAGTTACATAACACCCTAACACCTTGTATGTTGAGTGTATTTGGACCTGTTAAATAAATAATACATTGCACCCTCGTTAATCCGGACTAATAAAAACACACCCAATCCGGAATAACGAAATATACTGCGATTTTTCTTGTATTGATACAAAATTCAGTTAAGTGAGCAGTTTGTAATGCTTTATTTAAATACATATATAAATCCTGGCCCAGAATCACAGTTGGAAATAAATCTGCATAGATAAAAAGTATATAACCATGTGGCACAATTAGAAAATTATCAATTACTCTAGAATATGTTTTTTTTTGTTTTTTGTCCGAAATGGTAGAAGTACCCACTCCATATCGTGCCGCTAATTGTTTATTCGACACTCCATTTTTAATTGTTCAAGAATCTAATTTTTTGTTTGTAAAAACAATGTAATGTGTTTTCGCGGACCCATAGTGCAATAATCAGGAACACTTCGACTACTAATAGTACGTGACTAGGGTGGACTGCTGCAGCCAACTGCCTATCAGGTGATGTCTGGTGACGTTTCAAACGAATTTACAACGTACGTACGCATCCGTATTACCGAAACTGCCCGGAATCCGGACTACAGAGTTCATAGTACAAGTAAACAGGACTCCGAACTACCGAAGAATCCGAATTACAAAGATCCGGAATATTGAGGCTGTACTGTATATATTTATGGCACTGTAACGTGGGGGAACCATTTTGGATATTTCAATAATAATTATGAGGCCTTCAGGTTCCAATTTTATTTAAAAAAAATTATTTATTGAATATTTGGACGTTTCGAGCTAAATCTGCTCATCTTCAGCTATATAATAATACAAAATGTAGTATAAAATTCAATATATATTTTATTATTAATTTTATATATTGAATTTTATACTATATTTTGTATTATTGAAGATGAACAGATTTAGCTCGAAACGTCCAAATATTTAATAAATATTTTTTCTTAAATAAAATTGGAACCTGAAGGCCTCATAATTATGATTGAAATATTAATAAAAATTACCGAGCAAATGTAATGCAAAAATATTATTCTTATACGCAACATTTCTAATAATAATAAATGATAATTCTTTTATCATATACAGGTGTCCCAGATTTAAACGGCATAACTTGAACCATGGATTAAACACGTAAAAATAAGGTGACAAGTTCATTTGAGCAAATGCCCGTAAATGCTTTATTTCAGAGATATTCATGTTTTTCTTATTGGAGCAGCTCTACTTTAAAAAATCAACTTTATAACAAGATATCAAACTAACTTATTACGTTGTGACATAATAATTAAATTAATTATAGGTAAATGATTTGGCTATTGCCTAATTTCAATATAAAAATTTAGTTTGCTTGCACTGAGATCAGGAAAAAAAAAGAAAATTATCGATGAATTCAAACATATTTATTATTTATGTACAATAAAATAATATCTATTTTTTATAACATTTGTTCAAAATGTTCACCTGTAGCAAGCAAACAGGCACAACGATCTGCCACTGCATTGGTCGCTGCGTGACATTGCTCGGGAGATATGGTTTTGAATCAAAGAAATTCTCATCTTTGGATACATGAAAATCCTCATGCAATTAAAGAGAAAAATTTCCGTTATGAATTTCAATGTAATGTTTGACTAGGTATTATTGAAAATACTTTAATAGGCCCTTTTTTGCCACATCGTTTAAATTCAGAGAGGTTCTACAATTTTCTAAATAATGATTTGAATGATTTAATGGAAGAAGTTACATTAGCAATAAGAAGAAACTCTTGGCTACATTTTGAACAACTGTTATAAAATATCGTTATTATTTTATTGTATATAAATAATAAATTTGTTGGAATTCATCGATAATTTTCATTTTTGCCCTGACCTTAGGCAAGCAAACTAAATTTTGTATCGAAATTAGGTAATAGCCAAATCATTTACCTATAATTAATTTAATTGTTATATCATAACTTAATAAGATAATATTTGATATCTCTTTATAAATTTGATTTTTAAGGTAGCGCTGCTCCAATAAGAAAAAACATGAATATCTCTGAAACAAAGCATTTACGGGCATTTGCTCAAATGAACTTAACACCTTATTTTTACGTGTTTAATCCATGGTTCAAGTTATGCCGTTTAAATCTGGGACACCTGTATATTTAATAATAAATTATAATTCTTTTATCAGTATTTTATAACTGATATAGTTATCTATAACTAATCATTATATTTATTTAAGTGGTGGATTAGATTTAGTTCTTAGAAATATTAAACTGAACTGTGGGAAACTTTTCGAAATATTAAATAATTAATTAATCTTTTAATTTATTATAAAATAGATTGTGAATTTATCTTAAATTTAATACTTTTAATTTTTAATAATTTACAGAAATAAGTACATTAGATTTAACCAGTAATAGAACTTGGCAAGAGCAACTATATTTCTTAGTAACTTTTTTTCGAAATCGCAATTTATGTTTTGGACAAAATGTTTCTAGTTTCGAAACATATACTGGCGAAACAGAAAAAAAGTAAATGACATCGACAGAAATCGTCGAGAGCAACAATATTTCTTAGTAACATTCTTTTGAATTTTCAATTTTTTAGTATATTTTGGCAGGTAATGAACTTTTTTTTTACAAAACTTTGAACACAATGTCTACAATGTTTACAAAAAAAAGTTATTAAGAAATACTGTTGCTCTCGACGAGTTCTATAACTGGTTAAATTTAATGTACTTATTTCTGTTACAGCTTGATAGTACAAAAAAATGAATTAAAAAATCTAACATCAATTTTTTCAATTTATTGAATCCATAAATATATATGACTCCAGCTTATTACCCATTGTTGGGTGTACCAATCTTTATTATTATTTTTATAAATAAATATGTAATCACGGCTTATTTATTACCCATTTCTAGGTAAGCCAACTTACTTTTATACCTAAATATCGGTAATGAAATATACAGAGTGTTATGTAAGTGATCAACACTTAACCAATGGTAGAACTGACCCCAAAGATAGTAAATCTGGCAATAATTTTTGTTGAACATACTTTGTACAAGAACTAGAGGCCTTTAAAACTGACCAATCACGTCATAGTTCAAAACTTTATAAAAAAGTAAAAATCAATGTGTTCTCTGGAAAAAATGTGATACCTGTCACAAATGACATAAAATCATTGACGTCTATTTGGAAATAACTCTCTGTACCGTCTTACAACAGCACGACTATTTTGTAATGTCTCGCTATAAACCATATGCATGTCTGCATACTCTTGGTTGGTGAAGGTAAATGGCATTTTGAGAATATCAAAAAAACAGAATATAAATTGTACGTCTATGCAAAAAAACATTTAACGTCAGATTGACAATCAATATTTTTTCCAGAGAACACATTGATTTTTACTTTTCTATAAGTTTTGAACTATGACTTGATTGGTCAGTTTTAACGGCTTCTAATTCTTGTAGAAAGTATGTTAAACAAAAATTATTGCCAGATTTACTATCTTTGGGGTCACTTCTACCATGGGTTAAGCGTTGATCACTTACTTACATAACACCCTGTATAGCAGGATATTGCATAAAACTAAAATCCCATGTTAAATCCTTTTGTTCACCTCTAACCACCACCACCCGGTATAAACAAGATGGATGATAATAATAATAATAATAATAATAATAACAATAATAATAATAACAATAATAATAATGATAATAATAATAATAATAATAATGATAATAATAAACGCACCCCCCCCCCCCGCAATCTAAAAATTTCCATTATCTTATAATCATAAAAATTCATCGGCTGCATATAGAGATGGGTCAATTCCCGAAATTTAAAGTTACGGGAAAATTGTAATTAGACAGAAGAATCAGTACTGTGCGTATAGGTATAGTCCATTTCAGAATGGGATAGGCCTTCGCCTATTTTTTCTCAAAAAAATCCGGGAAAATACGTAAAAAAATTTCTTCCCGCAAATCGTTACTGAAGGAATTTCCGGGAATTTTTTGGCGGCACATCACTAGCTGCATATGACCATGGTAGTTTCGCGGTCGTAAAACTTAATAAAAAATATTAATAAAAAAAACATGTAAATGTTGTTATTGTTATTCGTGCATGAACAACAGTTTTTTTAAAAAATGTTTATGTTGACTTATAATCTTGTTATACAAGTACAATTACTTATTGTATATCTAAATGCATTTTTTCATATAACAATTTAATTCTCAAGTTGAGTGTTCAAAATTTTTTCTTTTAAAAGTTTTTTGACCTATGACTTAATCAGGTTTTTCTAAACGTACTATAAAT
The DNA here is from genome assembly GCA_943142095.1 of Ophonus ardosiacus. NCBI lineage: Eukaryota > Metazoa > Arthropoda > Insecta > Coleoptera > Carabidae > Ophonus > Ophonus ardosiacus. The sequence continues at coordinate 39,714,711 of OW964833.1, read as the reverse complement.
ATTCTTCCGACACGTATAAAAAAAACTTGCTATGAGATATATTTGATTTATAAATAACCTTATCTTTTTACGAATATCAAAATTAACAAGTTCTTCATGTTAGTTTGCAAATGATAATTTATATTCTAACTGTAAACGCTTTCTGAAAAGACGAAAATAGCTTGAGTTTTACACTCTCTGTTATTAATATAAAATAGATGCTTTATGCTTTTTATTGTTATTTAATTATGTGTTAAAATATTTTGAAACTTTATTTGGTTTTGGCAAATCATTATAAATTATATTTGTCATTAAATTCGCATTAATTTTCTTTTGCAATAAAATAGTTTTTATTTTGAGAATTATTTAAGTAAATATTATCATTCCCGTTATGAAAGTAGGTATAGTAACTTTTTAATTTATTTGTAGTTCATAAGTTCAAATCCTACGCCCAGTAACTACTAATCAAAAGATACCGCTAAATTTAACTAATCAAGAATAAATGCAAATAAAAAGTTAAATATTATAAGAAAATTAAGAATAAATAAATATATCACGGCATATTCCCATTGCTGGGCGTGCTAATATGATATATGATTTATTTTACAGATTTTAGTTAGCCCAAAACATCACTAGCTGTTTTAAAGGAAACACCCTATACAGTGTGTCCCATTTAGAAGTGCCACCATTGGGATCTCGAGAACTATAAGAGACACGATGTCGGTTAAATGGAACTTTTTCTCATAGGGCACTGGATAATGACGAAAAACTGAATATTGTTGATTTTTTCTTTTTCAAATAACTTCTAAACTATTAGTAATTGAGAAAAACTTTTCAAATATAAAAGATAGATATTTTTATTAATTAACCAGTGGCGTACGAAATAAATTGTTATATCCGTAAATTTTTGAGATATAACACAAACTTATATTTTTTTAAATGGAACCCATATCTGATTTTAGTCTCAAAAAAATAACTATTTTTTTCTCTTTTCAATTATGTAAGGGTTATTATGTTTTATATTTGTTTTGATATCTATTTAGAAATACTCCTTGTATTTAAATAATTTATTTCGTTAGAAAATTTTGCTCAAAACTCGTATCAAACTAATTTTTATAATATTTTGTATCTGGTCGCCCTTGGCACGTTATAGTGTAATTTGTAATTATGAGTCTAGAAGGAAAATATTAAGTAATAAAGGCATAAAACAAATTATTTCGATCAAATACAATATAATTAATAAAAATAATAATGATTTTTTGGGAAATAATAAAAAAGTTCAGGAAAATAAAGAGAATAATTAAATTTTTGGAGCAAAACAAATATAAAACATAATAACCCTTACATCAATGAAAAGAGAAAAAAATAGTTATTTTTTTGAGACTAAAATCAGATATGGGTTCTATTTAAAAAAATATAAGTTTGTGTTATATCTCAAAAATTTACGGATATAAAAATTTATTTCGTACGCCACTGGTTAGTTAATAAAAATATCTATCTTTTATATTTGAAATGTTTTTCTCAATTACTAATAGTTTAGAAGTTATTTGAAAAAGAAAAAATCAACAATATTCAGTTTTTCGTCATTATCTAGTGCCCTATGAGAATTTTTGGAAAAACAAAAACACATCTGAGATGGCCTCCCAAAGGCGCACAAAAAGTTCCATTTAACCGACATCGTATCTCTTATAGTTCTCGAGATCACAATGGTGGCACCTCCAATTGGGACACACTGTATAGCAAATTGATTTTATTGTTATACATATTTGTATTTTAAATATAACATTTAATTTATTCTTATTTAAATATATGACACAATTCTTTAAGATTGCAGTAAAAGATAACACTTCTTTTATCTGTCATTTCAATCTCTTTTCGGTCGAATAAACACAACTACCGAATAAAATGTCATAAAAAATATTTTATACAATTGCAAATGTAGCACATAACAGTAATGTTCGCAATTAAACAAAAATTAGCAATGCGATAACGGAGATAATTATTTTTTTGCTACGAAAGTGAGATTGTGCAATTTGTTTGACATACCGGAACAATTATTTCACTCGTAATGAAACTGGTTTATTAGTCTTTTGTTGTAATTAAGTCATAATTATAATCAATATTTAGACATTGAACTAATTCCTCATAAATTATCTTTTGATATAAACATGTTGGACATTATTTCAATTATAATGAAGCTAATATCTGCGAATACCAATTTTCAAGCAATGAAAACCAAAAACAAAATTAAAAGTAGAAAATTTAAAAGCAACAGTGATAGGAGGATTTGGGCGCAATAAGTCAGTGTACGTTATATGTTTACGTCATAACTGATGATGACGTGTTCACGTGTACCTATATTTCATGTTAGGTACATATTTGACCTATATAATAAATAGAATATTTGTATTTTTGTTTACGCATAATATATAAAATAAACCTTTCAATTAGAATTAAATAAAAATTAAATCTTTCCTAAAATAGATTCAAATTGTTGTCGTACGGAGATTCCTTTGTATAATTGTATATATATATCATCATTACAGAAATCTGCGAATAAAGAAATCACATTGGCACACCATGGAACGGGGCATAACTCGTGTTCCTATATATTTATTTATATACTTACAAAATATTAGACGCACTTCGATTTTACTCTGCTTCACATTAAAATATCATTTTTTATAAATATATGTTTCACATTAAGTGAATGTTACGTAACTACGTAACATTTGTGTAAATGCGAAGAAAATACAACAGATAAAAAGAAAATAACACTCTAATGATGTACAATTGCTTTGATTTCAAAGTTTTTTTTTTATATAATCATAATCATCAATAATCAAACCAAATCTTATTATACTGTAATCTTTCAATTTATTTAAAAGAGATAGTTAATAAAATACTTATAAATTGCAACTATATTTTGCTACTAATAGTAGCCAAATTAAAATATACATACAGGATATAAATTTTAAAACGGGTCATAGGGCTATAACATAGAAAAACAGTTTTTTAGACGCCAAAAGTTTCTATATTAATTTATTGAAAAACTAATTAGTGCCTATTAGAAAGAAAAAAATTACGATTTTTTTAGTACCAAGCACATTACATTTCTGTTTCATATAAAGCCAGAAAATAAATTTAAAAATTTGTACAATTAAGAAAAAATATCATTAGCCATGAAACTGACAGTAACAAAACATTGTCTTTTTTACTAACATGATAGGGGACTAAAGATTAAAGTTATTAATTTATGAACTAATAATCTTTTGTAATAGGTATTTAAAATTAAAGATGATCTACATGTTATAAGAAATAAGTTAGAAATAAGAAACGAGAAAAACTGCAAACTACAAGGGAACAATTAAAATCATTTAATAATTTGTAATTTTTCTTCATGAAACAAATTATCCATGATTTCTTCTTAATTAAACGAAAATAATAATAATTTAACAAATAATGTCCAAAAAACGTTTATTAATGAGCGTCTTAAGTCAACAATTGTTTTGTTTTGTTTCTGTCAGTTTCACGGCTAATGATATTTTTTCTTAATTGTGTAAATTTCTAAATTTATTTTGTGGGTTTATATGAAACAAAATTGTAATGTGTTTGGTATCAAAAAATTCGTAATCTTTATAATAGCCACTAATTCTTTTTTCAATAAATTAATATAGAAACTTTTGGCGTCTAAAAAACTGTTTTTCTATGTTATAGCCCTATGACCCGTTTTAAAATTTACACCCTGTATACTAAGTTTACATGCAGTTTTGCAAATGGTTTTATTTTTCAGTCGAAATTACGTAGAACTGTTTTCATGCAATTTCCAAAACAAGTGCGCATTTGGTTTATGTAAGTGAAAGATTCTCGTCACTACAATTAATTTGTTTTGTCACTATTCCAATTTTTTTTTATTACCAGTCAATACAAAAACTACACAACTGTCATTTACTTGTAGGTTAGTAATACAAAGCTGCAGAAACGTTATGCTACGTACGCATACGCAATATCGAAATTTTTGGTGTTTACATGAGTAATTTTGAAACTAGTTTTTAAGTCAAACCCCTGAATTTTAGTGTTGGTTTGAGAAAACTCAAAACAGGTTTTTCACTGTATACATGGCGTTTTCGAAACTGCATGTAAACATAGTAATATAATAAGTAAATAAATGTATATTTTAGGTATTTCTTTTGGCAGGCATATTCTTGTAAAAATAAAAATAAAAAAAAAGTATTAATAAAAGTAAAATTACTTTATTTAATTTAATTTAAGAAGAAAAGAGTACATCGGCAACTACGGTTCATACTTTATCATATTTTTTACGTTTACGTGTAAAAAATGTTAAGTAAAAAACGTAGATAATGTATAATTTTAGTTCTTCATAACGACACTAGATGACTTGTTTACAAATGTCACATTACAGTAACTTTCCTTAAACCTATCATAAATATATTCTTAAACGACTGAAACTGATAAGTTTATAAGAAAGAGACTGAAATTATTGTAAAATATTAAAAAAAAAAAAAACATTCTGAAACTTAACATAAAATTTGTATAAAATTCATTTTCAATAAGTTTGGAGCAAATGATATAAATCTATTTCATATTATTTGAAACTATATGTTATTAATAATTAATAAACAGAAAATTAATTGCAAATTTTTTTATTCACCGTCTATTTTTCTTCAAATTTTATTTCTTTACAAAACTGCCTAAAATTTACATAAAACATATTAAAAACATTTTAAAAATATAAAATAATATGCTTCAAATTTACGTATATAGTCTAATTTTGACGTAAAATGTGATTAAAGTTTGACGTTTCAGGTTATGTCTAAGGAATATATTTCCCTACTAATCTGATTGTTGATAGTTTGAAGGTACCTAATTATTTGTTTGACTCAAAGAAACATGTTGATGTCACGTGGACTGCTTGTTCTGGAATAGTCATTACGGTATAAAAGAAAATATCTTTATAAAAAAATATGTACTCCTAATAATATTTTACATTATCTACGTAAAAAATTCTCAAAAATTGTCAATGTAAAAAATATTTTTTTACGCGTAAAAAATAACGTATAATACGTGACGTATTTTACGTGCCCATCCCTGCTACGGTTATAGTACCCAAAAAAAGTAAAATTATGGATTTGATAATTATATCGGATGAGCAGAGCATTAATTGTTATCTTTATATTTTAATTGCTGGGTAAAGTCATGAAATACACTTGTAGATTACAAAAATTTTATCAACGAACTTGAACTGACAAAAAATTATTGATAATGATAACTCACTATAAATAATTATTTGTTATGTTCAGTTATATTATTTAATTCATGCACTAGATAGTTATCAATTTATTCTAATTTAAAATCAAGAATATGAATAATTATTGAATACATTTTATATTATACTTATCTGATTTACAAATAGATCGTTTATTTCGTATTAACTAAGCTAAGTAATTATTACAATTTTAGAATTGTCTTCGGAATTATCTTTAAAATATGCAATGCCAATGCTTTATAAAAATTATATACTGAATAGAGTAAATGAAATTAAGAATATTTATGATATGATACTTGCTACAGACAAATATGTATGCCGGTTGTCTACTTGAAATCTGATATATGGGGAATACAATGTTAATTTTTACCTTTCGTCACCTTTAGGTAAGGAAGATATTGTCTTTGTCAAAAAATTCGGTGGTGAGTTTTTAATGAATAAGAACGTTTTAGGTTTCCTAGAATACGATTTTACTAATTATACGATGATCTCTCTCTCTTTCTCTCTTTGTCTCTTTCTCTTTCTTTCTCTCACTCTCTATGTGTGTGTGTGTGTGTGTGTGTGTGTGTGTGTGTGTGTGTGTGTGTGTGTGTGTGTGTGTGTGTGTGTGTGTGTGTGTGTGTGTGTGTGTGTGTGTGTGTGTGTGTGTGTGTGTGTGTGTGTGTGTGTGTGTGTGTGTGTGTGTGTGTCAAAAATTTCTCCGACTAACTCCAACACTACAATTCTAAAAATTATAATTCTTTCACATTTTTTTTTTTACATCCGTATGAAGAGCTGATTAGATTTTGGTTATAATTGAATAATCGGAAGTACCTTTATTTGAAGTTCTTAACAGTTTATATTGAAAAACGCAGTTAAATATCATTTTTTGACATTTTATGTTATTATAAATATGAAAGAACATTGGATTGTTGGTTTGAATACACGTTTTCCTTCATATTCAATAGATATAGAGTAAAAGAATTTTAAAGAGATTAACTTTCATAAATCAGCCAGCTATGCTATAACCATGGAAACTAGTGATATATTTAAATATTCTAATTAACAGATGTCGGTGTCAAAGGCAAATTGCATAGTATATGCTCGTGTTATAATTTTATTGAATATATAGAATCTTTTCCAAGGAAATTCCGGTAAGGGATTTGTGCAAAATACATAGAATTGATGGAAGGTACTGTGCTGGTTACATCGGATTTTTTTATTTTGTTGCTGTTACTTATTAATTTTAGACAAAAATGTTTCAAAAACAAGTTGTAGACAATAAAATTCTACATTTAAATCACCAATCTGATTTTATTTTGAACGTTTTGTAATCTGTAAACCCGAATTTGAAATTTTATAAATATCGCTCATTTGCAGTGATAGCCTTGTAAATAGTAATATAATAATTAGAAAATTAAAATAAATTGGTAACCTAATAAACTAAGTTTTCTAACAGTAGTGACAGTTCAAATTTTATCCATTTATGTGTGATTTTGTGTTAATTCCATGGCTGTTTCTACAAATGAGTAATATTTATAAAATTTCAAATTCGGGTGTGCAAGTTACAAAATGTGCAAAAAATATGATTAGTAATTTAGGTGCACACTTTTACATCTTCAACTTGTATTTGAAACATTTTTGTCTAAAATTAATATGTAACAAACTACAGCAAAATGAAAAAATTAACAGTATTCCTTACATAACAAACAGATTTCAAGTAGATACCTGGCAAAACGCATCGAAAGGGGTCATTCTATAAAAAAAATGTTGTTTATTTTTTTATATATTATTATTTTTGCCAATCTGTGTACAACTGTACGTATTCACGGTTACAAAGCCAATGGCAAGGGAATTATATTTTAAATGTAGCGCAGAGAATGTTTGCATAATATTTTGGCAATTACAAAAAATGTTTTATGTGATACTTTTGGCTAGCATATACAGGTGTCTCACAACGAGCTTTCGTTTGCCTTATTTTAGAAAATTATTCCATATTATTTTACGAAACTTGGTATTTAGAGGTTTTTCGACATGCCCGTTTCACTAAAATATTTTTGAAGCAGTAGCTGTTTAACCGGAAGTAGTCCCTAACTTTCTTATTTTAAATAAAATTCTATTTTTTATATTACCATTGAATTCAGCAGAAAATTTTATATATGGAACAATATACAAACATTTTACTCACGTCTCTAAAAACGACCACTTCTTTATTATACTTTATACTATATCTCGAGAATGGAATCAAAGTTATATAATCTGTGAAAACAGTTTTATAAAGAAAGCTTTTGTTTATGCTAAAATAAATTAATAATCCACACTTTTTGAGAGAACTTAAAGTACAAATTTTTTTTTAAAATAAAGTTTTTTAAATGGAGTACCCTATTTTTATTATTTAAATGATTTTTTTGTTAAAAAATAGGGGTCGTTTGTGTAGCATGTGAGCATGTCCTATGTTGAAATATGATGAGTTTTAGTAAAATGGAATCGTAAGCTTCTCTTGGGATATTCTGTACAGTATGTCCACAAAAAATACATCTATGACCTAACAATGAGAAAGTGGCGTCTCCCTACGCGTATTTTTGAGCCATGCACCAAAAACTAATACACTCATTTTTTGGATAAAATTTTCCAAAATCTGCTTTTTATACTTTTAGATACATTTAAATTCGCTGATTTTAAATTTTTAAACCGCAAATTAATATATATATTTCAATTTCTAAGATATTTGCATTTAAAGTTGGGTCCCAAAATTTAGTGGAGATATGAATCTGGCAACTTCGCTATTCGGTTCTACTGGAAAAGTTACATAAAGTATACAATTTTTCAAATTTTTTGAACCATGAATACAATTTTTAGAACAAAATAACTAAAAAGGACAAAAATTGCAAACAATCAAAGATGGGATTTGTTGCGATTTTCAGGGAATTCTGTTTCTTTTTTTGGCTGTGCAAACTTAACTAATGGAAATAATTTTGTGAAAATTGATAGACATCTAATTTTATCCGTAGAATCCAATGACGTTGTCAACAGGCTCGTATCTCCACCCATTTTTGGGCTATAACCCAGAAATTTTTAAAGTTTTAAATGTAAATATCTCGAGAATGACCTACTGTTTGAAAATTTGTAATCAGAGTTTTGAGATGTATCTAAGTGTATAAAAATTGGTATTTATCAAATTTTGATTATTTTTGAAAAAAAATATATCACTAATTTCTTTTCAAGCAGAATAAATTTTGGAATGTTTTTCTTAAAATGAATTCATTTATAATTTCTTGTTTCTATTTTGATTTTTTTTTGTATACCGGGACATGCTCTCTATAGAAAATGAAAGTATTAGATGCATGTCTGTCTGGTCGACCAAGGTGGTGGCAGTAGGCCAAATATAAAAATAATAGTTTCTGCTTATCAAATTATCAAGGGCGCATCGCACATACCTCATTCGCAAATATTGCACAGCGAAATGTATCTCCTGATTTCGTCACATAGTTCCGACCGAATATTCTTTAGTGTAGATGCGGAAATTTTCGTGGGCCACAGAAAAAAAAGTATGTTTGTGTTATACTATAGTAGTTTTAAACTAAATATAAAAAAATAAATAAATATATCATCACGGCATATTACCCATTTCTGGGTGTGCCAGTATCTACAACACATGTAGACATCGGTAATGATGACGATATATTTTACCGTGTGGGCGCTTACCAGGCGTCACCTCACGGGCACTCATAGCTGGTGTGTAGAATGCACCACAGGGGTTACTTTTGCGCCATTTAAAATTGGAAATATTTGGCGTCTGTCGGGATTGAACCCCAGTTCCCCCAAGTTCGCGACCAGACACTCAGGTACGCGGCCACGGGACCCCATAGTTTTAAACTAAGAAAACTAAATCCAAAATTTCTCTAGTACGATTTATTCTTCTGATTGGCTAATTTGTACATGTATTTACACCCAAACACATATATTTTCCATTTTGACATAATCTCTTTTAATAAATTATTCACATGTAACTTTCTTTCTGCGACATTTTTAAAGTCAAAAACAAAAAATTCTTGTAAAAACAAATGGTACTATTATTGAAACTGGTATTACGTTAATTAAAATTTATTCTAAATATTTTTCGTATTTTAAATTATGTATTTCGGAATCTGAATTTGCATGTCCTAATTTGAAAACAAGGTATAATTGCAATAGATATTTTTATATATATATATATATATATATATATATATATATATATATATATATATATATATATATATATGACATGTATTTGAATTTCTTCTACTGCTGTCATAATCCAATGTTGTAAACTTTTGGAGCGAAATTGTGTTGCCTTAATTATTGCTTTAAAATGTGCCAATATTTTTTATTTCATTTAAGATAAAGTTACTCTGTGGACCAATCTTAAAAGCCACTAATTCTCTGTTCGTATTTTGAATATCAAATACAGAAATACTAAATTGCATTATTCAAAGGCAGGGCTGGAAAAATCATGATTTATTTAAAAAAATCAAAAATCATTGATTTAAAAAAAAAAAATCAAATAAATCATGATTTTTTGATTTTTTTTCTATTTTTAAAGATCTAGTGGTGTTATTGTACTTTTTTAATTTAAGCAATATAAATATTTTATTTCATAAACGAAAACGAAATCTGTAATAAACCCTAAAAGATGCATTTGAATTTTTGCGCGCGTCTTTTTAAACAATACCTATACATACCTAAATAAAATAGGTCAAAACATGTAATCAGTAATTTGTTAGAATTCAAATACAGTCCATATTTTTGTTCTTATTTATACTTTTGTAGTAAATAAATTCATTTTTATTACAATTTGAATCTTTTTTCCATTGTGATAAAAATCAGTGATTTTTTTAAAAAAATCAGTTGATTTAAATCAGGCCAACCCTGTTCAAAGGGTATCTAATATTTCTGACATGCAACCAGTATATTTATTGCAATCTAAACAAAAATAAATAAATATAACATTTTTGTTAGAAAATTTTCAATAAATATGCAGGGTGTTAATGAATACGTGTTACAAATTTATAGGGTAGGGGGATGCAAAGTAGAGCAACTTTTAGAAACAAACTTATATCCGGAAACGCACCGTTTTCGAGCTACAGGCTCTTAAAAGAGTAATTATCTACCTTACTTTAGTTGGCTGTGCGGAAAATTTGATGTCAATCTAACGTAATCTAACTTAATGTAACCTGTTGTTGTAACTATCATAATTCATAACATATCTTAATGGATAACACCCGAACGTAACGTGACCTACTTTAACCCTAACCTAATTTTTGGAACGAAATTTCCCTGTGGCGATTTTTCTTACAATGAATGCAATTCATTTTCCGGAACGGTGATCGAATTTTACCACGTTTTAAATTACAATTATCAAAATTTTATTTTTTCTAGCCCACCGAAAACTTTATATAGAAATTAAAATTTCAGGTTAGGTTCAATGAAGAACATTTATGGGGGAAAAGAAATAATGTACAAAACATAATAAATTTGATAAGAAACTATTAAAAATACTGTGGATTTAGGATTAAATAAATCTGTGTTTTTATAGCAAAATCATAGTGTCACTTTCGGCGAACGTAAAAACAAACTTGCGGAAATAGAATGTCTCCGTCAATATGGTTTACACTTTTTATAAATTTTTTAATTTCTGCTTTCACCAACTCGGAAAATTTGCTGAAAGAAATGTCAAAATATGATTTTCCATAATATGATAAATTTTCAATTTGATCACTTAAAATATTTGAATGGGGTCGCGTGGCCGTGTGCGTATAGTGTCTGGTTGCCATTCTGGTGACCCGAGTTTGATGCAGACTTTTAGTAGCACAAAAGTGATCACTGTGGTGTACTCTCCACACCAGTTATGAGTGTCCGTGAAGTGACGCCTGGTAAGCGCCCACACGGTAAAATATATCATCATTACCGATATTTACATGTATTGGAGATACTGGCACACCCAGTAATGGGTAATATGCCGTGATGATATATTTATTTATTTATTTAAAAGGTGACATATCTACTGTACCCATACAACTGCAGAAGTCATTTGATTTTGTCTATGAAACATATTTATATTAGGCAGTTTGCGAACCTCAGTTACGTATAACGTAACGTACTTTCAGTTGGATGTTATTACGTTATGTTAGAAATAGTTTCTGATAGGGCTGTCAATGAAATCCGGATATCCGGATTTTTCATCCGGGTAACCGGATATCCGAATATCCGGATTTTTCAATATGGATAACCGAGTATCCGGATTTTTCGGATTTTTCAATCCGGAAAACCGGATAGTCGTGTCATATGGACTTCAGGTGCTACTTGACTTGCGTATTGCGTGCGTTGCGTAGTATACCCTTTCTTTATCTTTAGTTAGGATTAGGATACATGTTTGCGCCGGTGCATTCCAGTCGTTCATATAGGTTTATGTTCTAACCGTATTCGCGCTTATCTTATAAGCTTATAACGTTGTAATTCAAACAAAAAAGTTATAAGTGAAAACTAAATCGGCCAAAATTTGAATTTTCGCTTTATCTAGTCACCTATGTACTTTTTCGGAAAAACAAATACATCATTAAAGTGGCCTACCAATGCGACAACTTTACCCCAATTTAACCGACTTTGTATCTCTTGCGGTTTCAGAGATCCCAATGGTTAGACTCGAAAAACGGGCACCCTGTATACATATTTTGGCCAACCTATTCAAGGAACTGTAATATAAATATGTAAATTAAATAGGCACTAAATAAAATCGTTATTACTTATATTTTTTCCAATGATTATCTTTGTTCTTGTTAATCTACAAAATTACGTAGGTATAGGTAATAGGTGTATGCATATGGTTAATATTTGTAAGTTGTAACTTATATTGTAAGTATTAGGACCTAGGGGTATTTGGTTTTTACCTTTTAACAATATGGCTTATATATATTTCGGATACCGGATACTCACTTATCCGGATATCCAGATTGGTATTTTTACGGGTATTGAAAGCCCTAGTTTCTGAAGCTTTTTTGGTTTCATAACGTCACTTAAAAAACGGGTAATACCACACCGTTGAAATGTAGATTATGTACCGAAGAAACGTCATTTTTTGAGTTGTACGTCACGTTACGTTATACGTAACTAAGATTCGCAAACTGCCTAATGTTGTATCCCATATAAAATTAGACCTCGCAGAAATGATGTCACCCATTAGCATGAAACTTTAAACACATTAAATATTTTATTTAATAATTCCGTAAAAATAAGTATTTTTATAGATTCAAAGAATTATATGAATATTTTAGTTTAATATCATATATCACTGTAATAACGGATTTATTTGTCCTTTATAATTACCATTACTACTACATAAAACAAATAAAGAAAAAGAAACCATAATGGACTATTTTACTTTTCGTTTTATATTCTATCTCTCGGAAATAAATTATTTGCAGTGCTGACTTATTCTTCGATCTAGATCTGTTTATCATTGAATGAATCACCGCATAGTCAATCGATCTCTGTAGAGATGATAGGTAGATCATGATCTCTGATCTCTCGATTTCTTGTAGTGCCCGTTTCTATTCGTTGCGTTTTTACTTATGTCCACTGGTTGCTCTTACTCTTGCTTGTAGCTTGTAGGTACTTTCTAACCTCACAATTCATTCGTGTCACTGTATGTGTGTGAGAAAAAAAATCATGTGACACTCCGTTTAATCGTGCGATTTGCACAGGCGTACAACACGCGAAATTTGGCAGGGGACCTTCGAAATATAAAATAACATTGTTTAGAGATAGCATATTTTAAAATGTTTTTCGTGCTTTGAAATTTAGTATAGGTACCGTATTTCTTATATCTAATATTTTTCATGGGCCAACAATATTACACCTTTAAATATGTAATGAATTTATTTCAAATAAAAGATTGTTTTTTTTTTTTATTTTAGTCAATAGTAAAGACATAGTTGTATATATTGATTCAAATGGATATTTTAGTTTTTGATAATAGGGCGTAAATCTTTTTGCACCCTTTGAATAATGATAGTTCAAATTTCAAATGAGGAATATTCAGGGTGTTTCAAAGAAAGTAATAAAAAATTAAGACCATATAGTACTGACCAAATTGAGGAAAAAAAGCTTAATCAACATGGGTCCGATCTTCAATAGTTTCCGAAATATGAAGCAGTGAACAATGAGTTTTTACGGTGTTTACCTCTGATGTCTTGAAAACTAAAAGAGTTACGACTTTAATTAAATAAGACTTTTTGTTTACCTTTCAGAGGTCATCTTTAGATGTGCTTTTGTTTTTTTAAAAAATAATTGTACTAAGTTAAATGTTGTGGCGACCTTGGCCAATATTTAATTTCATACAACTTCGTAACTATTACAAATTGAGAAAAATGTTTCATATAAAATTTGATTGTTTTTTCATAGTCTATTTATTTACTGACATGGACAAAATTTTGTTCGATCTCTATCATGGTCAGTTTTTTTTCGATTTTTCATTTATCTTGGAAACAGTTGAAGATCAGACCTATGTTGATTAAGCTTTTTTTACTCATTTTTGTCAGTACTACATGCCCTTAATTTTTTTTATACTTTCTTTGAAACAACCTGTGTAGAATATTTTTCGGTTATGCATTATAGAGGACACTTTCACGACTTATTACCCACTATTGGGTGTGCCAATTTGGTTTTATATTCAGATTTCTGTAATGACGTTATCTATATCGTAAGGGCGCTATCTGGCGATACCTCACCGCTTCTCAAAGTTGCTGTAGAGAAATTTTAAAATTGAAATATAATTTTTAATTCGACTTCGGTCCAATTCGAACTCAGATCGTTCGAATTACAACCGGTTCCCTAACGCACTTAACCTCGCGATCCCATAATAATAACAGTATTTGTAAATAATAGCCGACGAAAATAGCGTAGTTGCTTCTCAATCTATAGGTTCCGGGTTCGAAACCTGTTTAGGCAGAGATGTTAGTGCCTATCTTTATCAATAAATCATAATCATCAAAATCCATCGACGCGTAGTAGTTGCACGGCAGTAAAACATTAATAAAAAATATATAAATAAAATCCTTTAGTCATAATCACCAAAATCTATCGGATGCATATGACCTTAACAGTTATACGGCCTTAAAACGTTTTGAGAAAAAAAGGATCTATATTCTTTTATTTTAATGTACCTATTATAAAATAATCGTCTCATATAAGGGGTGCTAATATTTTCAGTGTTGTGGCAGTGTTAGTTTTTCTCAAAATTTTCATTCTTGCGACCTTCTTCAGACTTCAAAAATACTATGCGCCCCCTTCCCCTCTCAGTAGTTTTTTGTGTTTTTTAACCCGAAATAAGTTTTTTTGCCTGAGTGTCTGGTCGCGAACCTGGGGAACCGGGTTCGATCCTGATCGATGCTAAATATTTCGAATTTTAAATGGCATAAAAGTGACCCCTGTGGTGCACTCTCCACGCCAGTAATGAGTGCCCGTGAGGTGACGCCTGGTAAACGCCCGCACGGTAAAATATATCGTCATCATTACCGATGTCTACATATGTTGTAGATTCTGGCACACCCAGTAATGGGTAATATGCCGTGATATATTTATTTTATTTATTTATTTACTATCTAAATATCAAATTTCTAAAACTAAATAAATGTATATCAAATTATTAAATGTTGAAAACAAGAAATAGTAATAGGCTCTTCAACCAATTTTTTTAAAATTTATTTTTTCGAAAATATACGTTAATATATGAATATTTTTCATATTTTCATCTATATTGTGATATAATTAAGCCTGTAATTATTTGGAAAAGATTCTATACAAAATTGAAATTTACGCTGTGACGTCATACCGCCTGATGACAGAACAACGCCGCTCGTGTAGAATTGCGGAACTATTCAGTCAAACTTTTAAACATTTAAACAAGTTGACACATGAAAGCTGATGTTGATACGTTGTGAATTGTTTGATATTTGTATTTATGTGTAAAATTGTATTTAAATATTCTAAAATAATATTAAGAAATAGTGACAGAACAGATGACTAAATGCAAACGCCAATATTATGCGCGCGCAATTTCTCTCTGTCACAAGTCGGTATGACGTCACAGTCGAATTGGAGGTAAAAAAAATTTACTTTTAATAATTAATTACAGGCGTAATACATATTTTTTAAATAAATTGTTATATTTTTCGACATTGTTTTTAAGCGTATTATTGAAAATTAGTACCAAATATGCTAAATTTTAATGTGGTTGAAGAGCCTATTATCTAAAGTAACTTATAAAATATCCCTTTTTAATAAATACACTTGATCACTTTTGCTATTATTTCATATTCACTATTCATTAGATAACTGCATTTTTAATTTTCATTCCCCTTGAAGGGTGCGCCTCATTGTTTGGGAAACACTGACTTATCGAATACCTTTCTGAGTTTGAATGTGTATTCATTCAATTATTATTTTAAATCTGCAATACTTTCGTCAATTAATACTAATATAACAAACTAATTGAACACATTGTATGTGCAAATAATCATTCCTACATACTGTATATGAAATAGGCTCTAATTCAGAAAAAAACCTAGAAGTTACTTCGAATCTTGAAGCACATTAACATTTCTTGAATCCACTCTTCATTTCTCTTCCTTTCTTCTTTCTTCTGTCCGAGATCCCCCACTCTTCTCTTATAGTATGGTTGAGTTGGCCCAGCTGTCTTATGTCTTCTCCTTCTCCGCTCGACTGAAACCAGGGCACCGTTGTACCGCGTGGTCTGATCATTCTGCAACTGATTTGCGACCGTGATTTCGGATTTGCATTTACGTTACGCTGGACAGTAGACAGTAGTGAGAAGTGGAGTGCTAGCTTTTGTGCTTTCGTGGTTCCTGAGTGGTTTAAAAAAGGCAGAGAACAAATGTAAGTTTAGGAAAAACTATTAAATTTTAATGAGATTTGTATCAGATTTTATAGTATTTGAGTTTGATCAAATTAATCTTTTTATTATAAGTATTATAATTATAAAAATAGGAACATCAAATTATTTATAAATAAATATTAGTTATTTTTCTTAGTTCTAATTAGTAATTAATGTTATATAAAGCCTAAGTGCAATGTTTTTGCATTTTACAAACCCATTTTTACCTCTCGCTAAGAGAGGTATTGGATTCATGCTAAAATTCGCATATCCAGATTTTATTGAATAAGCACGATTTAAGGTCCCTAGAATCCGATTATAACATTTTTAAAATGATGTCTGTGTGTGTGTGTGTGTGTGTGTGTGTGTGTGTGTGTGTGGGGATGTGTGTGTATGTGTGTGTGTGTGTGTGTGTGTATGTATGTATGTCTGGATGTTGTAGTCACGATTCCTCAAAAACTATAAGACTTAAATATATTTAACTGCAGTTTCCTCAATCTGACATTCCTGGGAAAAGCTGAAAAGGTTTTGGTAACAATTGAACAACCGGAAGTAGTAGTTTCTTAGAAAAATTCTTCTAAATATAAATTTTTGGGAGGTTTTTTTTTATTAAATATTGAAGAACATAAAATTCTCCATCTAATGCACTTAAAAATTTTATTTTATCTTGTATAGATTTAGAGATAAAGACACTATAATTTATAGAGTGAACTAATCGCAGAGGCTACGGCACTAAGGAAACCAGTTGACAAATTCCAATGTTTATAACATAATTTGTAAATGACACATGTCAGTGTCAAAAATCAACAGTTTTAGTGACATTCTGATAGCTTTTACTGGGAAGTATATTTAATTTTTCTTATTGTTTTATTAATTAAATATTTGAAATTATAGGTAAAATTGTGGTAAAATGCATATTAATGAATTGGAACAATCTCTGATATTTAGAAACTTCCTCGTACAATGAAAAATAGATATAATTAGAATTATATGTGTGCAGAAGACATGTTAAATATAATAAAAAACAATATTTGGGTAATGTTCTATAATATTTTGTTATAAAACGACGGTTCGAAAGCGAAGTGCAATACAATACTTATATAGCCTAATATGGAAATGGCGAGAGGTCTTGTGCTGGCCACAACAGATTTTTTTTTATAGCGCTTTTGTTAAAAGTGACATTTAACCTCATAAGAATATAATGTAAAAATGCGCTTCATGAGAGCATTATTATTATAATAGTGTGAACGTAATACGGGTCGTAATTTTAAGAAAGAGCATTCGCCCTTGAAAATTTCGTATGGTGTTAGCTACTAATACTTTTTTTCATAATACTTTGGGGAGTATCTACTTTCTTTCAATTAATATTTACTTTGTAACATCACTTTTGTTCAAGTAATAAGTATTATTCATAATTTTGAAATGACAGAGAAAAAATGTTTAACCTTGTAAACCAGTAAACGAAATAGTTTTTGTAGAATAAGTTACACATAATTAGTGATATTTTTTATTTGAAACGTAGGCAAACATTGTAGTTTTGAAAAAGTGCATTTCGCGGTATAATTTTACAATAATACAAACAAACTATGAGAACATATACTGACCAAAATGAGTAAAAAAAAGTCTAATCAACATGGGTGTGATTTTCAACTGTTTCTGAGAAAGAGGCAATTTTGTATTAGAATCGAAGAAAAACTGACAAAGATAGTGATTGAATAAAATTTTCTATGTCAGTAAATAGACCGTGAAAAATACAATATTTACGAAGTTATTTGAAAATTAAATAGTGGCCAAGGTAGCCACATTTATCTTAGTACAATTATTCGATTTTTTTTGAAAAACAAAACACATCTAAGATAACCTCTGACAGTTAAACAAAAACGTCTCATTTAATCAAAGTCGTAACTCTTACAGTTTTCGAGATTTAGTGGTAAACCCCGAAAAAAATCATTTTTCACTGTCTTATATCTCGGATAGTATTGAAGATCGGACCCATGTTGATTAAGCTTTTTTACCCATTTTGGTCAGTACCGTATGGTCTCATAATTTGTTACACTTATTTTTTAACACCCTGTATAAATATTTCTTCACCTTAATTCCTATAACAAAAATTTCTCATGTGCTAGCTCATATTTTCCTGTAACACCTGCAGAATACTCTTTTCAAGTAATACTTAGATAATTTTTAATACCATTTTGTTTTTTTGTTCCAAGTGAATAATTTGAATGTATAGAAAATTAATATCTATGTTTTTAGGAATTTTTTTATTTTAAATTACGTTTTTATAAAATATGTATGACATTTTTTTTGAAGCGAATGAACGTTGTAGTTTTCAAAAAATGCATACAGAGTGTAACAGCTACATCATGAGTAATCTCAAATAATTTCTATATATATTAATAAAGATCCAATACTATAAGACAATCTTATAAAAGACAAAGGGGGACATCCGATTATAGAAGAATAGTATATTATGTGGCAAGTGTTGTGAAGCTGAAATTTTTACATGAGGGTGGAGATTGCGACACGAGCCGAAGGCGAGTGTTGCAAACCACCCGAATGTAAAATAGGCTTCACACATTCTTTTAACGTAAAGCCTCTGTATTATCGATTTGTATAACCATGGTTATCAACATTACGGGTGTTTAACAGCTTTGTTTTATTAAAATACAATTCAGTTTGTAATATTTAAAATAATGAACGGTGCGTGAGGTAACACTTCACGCACAGTGTGCAAAAAATCAAACTTCACACATAAAAATTGATACGTGAAGTACTCACTTCACGCATGGGAGTAGAAAAAATAGTTTTTGTTCTCAAACTATAACGTTATATTTTTTTAAATGAGACGATATATATTTTTAGGCCCATTCGACAGTTTTTTTTTTCTGAATTCAACCATGTAATCATTTTATATCCATACATAACAAATATACTGAGAAATGTATAAACATTATTTGAGATAGTTCGTTTTGTTATTACACCTGTACATGCAGGTGACACTTGAAAAACGGGACACTCAAAATAACTTTTTTATTTATAAGTGTATTTTAATTTGCTTCATGTATTTGTAAAGTAGGCTTAGGGGCTCACTAATCGCGGAATTTTTTTACCGAAAGTGACATTAACTTTCATATTTTAAATGGGACACCTATATATTTTTATATATTTGGAAGCTACGTAAAATTACTAATTCAAATATGTGCCCTAAGAGAATTTTTATTGAAGAAATAAATTACAGAGTCGTAAGAGAATATTATGAATAATTAACCTGGTAAGCCATTACAAAAATAACTTACTATTTAAACAATTAACTTAAATATTACTCAATATTATCTCAACTGTTTTCAAAACATGCCTGATATGGCTTAGCAGATTAATTATTCATAATTTTTCTCTTACGTTTTTGCAATTTATTTCGTTGACTTCTTAATTCCAAATATACAGGGTGGTTGATTTTTCATTGTCCAGCTTATATCTTCTGAAATATTAAAGATACAAGAAAAAGTTATATAGAAAAGTTATTTTATACAACCTGGTGTATAATTTAGCATAAACATTTTTTTTCCAAGGCCTACTAATTTTCCAGAAAAGTATTTAACTTTGATTTTTTAAATGGAACAGCCTGTATATTTTTACGGAAATAAATTTCTCTTTACAATGATGTGTAACAAGTAAGGGTTTACCTTTAAATTATGTCTAATAAAGCAAAAAGAAATACGACAAAAGTAGGCTGTGATATTCTATTGTTTATACCAGTAACATATGCCACAGATTGCTACTTGATATTTAAATAAAAGTATTAATAATTTTGTAAATCATCAATGCTAGTAATTCTATTATTCGCTTTATTAATTAGACATAATTTTATTCAAAGGAAAACCCCTCTTTAGCCAATGTTCATGTGTGACAGAAGTTACAGGTATAAACAATAGAATATCATAGCCTACTTTTATCATATTTCTATTTGCTTTACAGGACATAATTTAAAGGTAAATCCTTTCTTGTTACACATCATTGTAAAGAGAAATTTATTAAGAATCTGTGAAAATATACAGGCTGTTCCATTTAAAAAATTAAAGTTAAACATTTTTCCAAAAAAATGGTAGGCCTTGGAAAAAATTTGTTTATGCTAAATTGTAGATCAAGTTGTATTAAACAACTTTTGTATATAACTTTTTTTTTGTATCTTTAATATTTCAGAAGATATAAGCTGGACAATGAAAAATCAACCAGCCTGTATAAAAATATATAGGGTATCCCATTTGAAAAATGAATGTCCGGTTAGATCGGAAGCGCTGCCATCATGTTAAATAATATGATTTGTGAGCCCCTAAGTCTTGTTTACAAATAGGTATCAAGATAATTAAAAATATTTTAAATAAGAAAGTTATTTTGAGTGTTACATTTTTCAGTGTCATCCTGTATATTAATTATTATTTTAATAAGTATTTTGTTCCTTTATGACATCGCCTTGGTCCAATGGATGTCGATTGCTATAGATTCCTTCAGGTAAACTGGTTGTTCTTATATATTTGGAAAGTATCAACGGGATAATTTTTTTCATTTTTTTACATCAACCGGATTCGAATTGAAATCCTTGGATTCACGGACACAGTAGGTTATTATTCTTCCGTTTATTTTAACGGTAAATATTAATAAAGACTTGTTCGTTTTAAAAATGTTGAAGATTATTAATGAATTTTGCACATCACATAGTGTATTGAACAATCAAAAATATTTATTATTGGTTTCCATATACGTTTTAAAAGATTAACTAATACTTCTACAAATACAATTGTCACAGTGCCACAAAAATTTGTATAAAAAATTGATAAAACATTTTGTTATATTTATAGTATTGTCACGGGAATTGTTTGCTATATCTCACAATTTTATTCATTCACAAACCAAATGGCATTTTGCCATATTATTTGCTGTACACATTTTTCTTCGAAATCAAATAAAGTCAATTTAAAAATGCAACGCTGCTTGCAATATTTACTTCCTGTTGTGTTTCACGCATTTATAATATTATGCGTATGACACATCTTAAGAATGCTGTGACTTGTGACACATTCATATACAATTACATACAGACAATTATTGTTACATGGTATTAAATTTAATCTGTGCTATTACAGAGTTGGGTTTTTATCAGGTTTTTTCTACTATTAATGCGAGACTTAAATGATAAAACTGATCCGCAATTCGATAATAGCACGATAAGTTTTTTTATTATCAAAATAATTTAAACTTATACATTGTAAGAAAACCTCCAGAAGTACAAATAGTCAAAACAAGTAATATATAATTTGATATTTATTTCAATGCACAGGTAAATATTAATCAATATTAATCAATATTCATCATACCTTGATACCCTATCACATCTAACTACGTAGGAGGAAAAATAATTAAAAGTGGTGGTTTGATCCCAGTGACCTACAAAAATGGCTTTATGTAATAGATGTATAATTAACGCAAAAATTGGTGCTTTGATTACGTTAGAGGTACCTTAAAGTGGATTCATTACAAAAGTGTAGAAGGGCCATATGCAAAAATTTTTAAAACTTGAAATTTCACCTTTGAAACTTGAAATTTCACCTTCTAAACTTGAAATTTCAACTTCTTCAAATTAAGATTAAGTAAAAAAATACAAACTGCAACGTAACCTAACTGGCAACTCATAATTTGAAAAAGTTGAAATTTCAAGTCTAAAAGTAGATATTTCAAGTTTAAAAGGTTAAATTTCAAAAAAAAATTGAAATTTCAACTTTTTGGAAAGGTGAAATTTCAAGAAAAATGTTGAAATTTCAACAATAAATAAATTTTTTTTTTGGCCCCTCTAAGCTTTCGTAATTCATGGAACATTCATGTTAATTTTATTTTCATTTAATTTACAGTACATTTTAATTTCATTTTCAGTAAAAAAAAGTAGGGTGTTCATAGAAATTTAATAAGTAATTTTTATACCGGAAGTTTATTTTATCAGTAAACATACGGTATATCATCGCCATAGTTACGATATGAATGTTTGACAGCAATGTATTGAAGCGTTTATTTTATGAGTAAACATAGGCGTTTAACATGGGAAGCAGGTTTTTGTAAATACAAAGTGTCCGTCAAATAATCAAACCATGTTATTGAACATGATAATAGTACATTACATTTTGTACATTATTTAATATTAACTGCTTTAATAATATTATAATAAATTACAGAAATTGTCAAATAAATAATTATTTCACTTTTTTATTATGCATTATGAAAAGCTTTACAAATGTGTCCGGTGGCGCAGTGGTTATGACAGTGGTGTCTGAAATTTTTGGTTGGGATTCGATTCCCCATTGGGGTAATTATTTTATTTTTTTTTTACTTAAAAATTGTTGAACTTTTAAAAATCAATTTCTATATTATAATCATTTAAAAATAATAATAACATTGTAATAAATAAAGAGAAAATAATTGAGAATAATTGATTACAATAATCAAAATATTGATACAATAATAATGCATTGTATTTCCTTTGATATTAATAAAAATAACTGAAATATAATAAATTTGTGTAGATATTATGTTTTTCCTGTATTTATCAAAAGAAAATACAATGCATTGTTATTACATCAATGTTTTGATTATTGTAATCAATTATTGTCAACTATTTTCTCTTTATTTATCACAATGTTATTATTATTTTTAAATGACTGTAATACGAAATATAACAGAGATTTTAAAAAGTTCAACAATTTTTATGTAAAAAAAAAATATAAAGGACGTTAAAATGAAAAATGTGCATGCATAAACATGTCCAGTTATTTTCATTATTTTAACATTTTAGAATTAAAATGTAATGAAAATGAAATTAAAATGAACGTAATGAATACACTTTTAAGATAACCTAACCTAACTTACAAAACTCATGCCCTCAAAACTCGGACTGAGAACAGCTTCATGTATTTCTAAGTTTTGCGGGCGTAAGTTTTGTGCGTTAGGTTAGACAGAGCACCACTTTTAACTTTTTTTCGTGTTGATTGGATGTGTAAATGAATAGAATGCAAAAGGTTTTATTCAGAAACAGTTTTGAATAATAAATTATTATAAATAATTAAGCTCGTTTTCATTAAAATTTAGAAATAACAGGAAATAATGTCTTTTTTAAAAAAAGTATTCTATTAATATTGTTATCTACTTTGTTTAAAGATATGCTAAACGTTCATAATACACTGACATACAGTCTGTCTTAAAATATGGGTAAACCCGATAATTACGGCAATAAATAAAAATATAAATTTGAAATGACTGTTTATTTCAAGAAAATAGTTATTTATGTATCAAGGGACTGAAGTTATTATTTTTATCATGAATGTGAAATTTATTTGTCTAAGCACTCAAGGCCGAGGAAAATAAACCATATGAATGGTTAAAAGGAACTTCAGTGCTGAGGTGCACATTAAATTTTATTTGAAATGGAAAAATTGTGAAAATTTTATTTTATAGGTTATGTTTAAATATAATCTGCCAGTCTGACATTCTATTTTGCTAACCTCGGACATTGAAGTTAACACAAAGAAATAGTTATTTGTGTATCAAGAGCGTAAAGTGGATCTTTATTACTCGCGCTTCAATCGAGCGAGAGCAATAAAGATACTTTACGCTAGAGATACACACATATTTTTTTCTACGACTTTACTAACCAAAATAGAAAAAAATAATAATACCTATTTAGTAAGTTCAATTCAACCTCAACCAAATTTTGTCAGTAAAAGATAGTGATTTTTCCTGCACTCCTCCAGATATATTTGAAACAGCGCAAAATACTTCCTTGAATTTATTATTTGCAAAATCAAAAGCATTATACGAAAAGAATTATAACCTCTCCATTGAATGGTGTAAGTTAAAAAAATCAAGAATTACAGTGAAAATGTCTTACTAGCTTACTTTTTGTAAAAATCTAATCAACACTAGCAGTTAAGAACTGAAAACTCTAGTGAGTGTCACAGTCACAGAGTCTAATTTATCTTTGTCAGCTGTTTTCAAGTTCTGGAATGAATATACAAAACTGCCAAAAGTGCACATTCAATTTTAACATTATCCGCCAATAATTAAATCCAATAAGTTTGTTAATTATGAAATGTGTGTTATTAAATATTTAAAGTTGTACTACAATGTACATTCACCAGTAGAGTTGTTATTATATATAATTAAATATCTAACCTAACTAAATTGGTAATGTAGCTAACTTCAGGTATATTGTTTGTAGCTCGTTTCTAGTGTAAAAATGAACCTAACCTATATTTTAGATTTTGTAAGTATTATTTTAATAAATTAAGATTTCAGAAAAAATATGTATTTATCTAAGCGAGCAAACTGAGCACTTTACCGCGCGTTGCTATGGGAGACGCGCGGTAAAGTATTTTTTTGCTCGTTCCTTAGTAACCATCAACTTTACGATGACAAAATAGAGCACAAATGTCAACTTTTCATGGTGGTCGTAGAAAAAGAAATTCATCGGAATTATTTAGTTCGTTATTCTTGCACATATTTTTGTCATTTTACGTAGGTACAAATTTACTATGATACATCGTATACCTGCCCAAATTATCTTACATGTACAACAATTATCATAAGGTTGGCAATACTGCAATCTGCAATTGCATGAAATCCACGCTGCGATCTGTTGAGACTCAGCCCTTAGTTTGGGGATTCGTCTTGTTATTTAGACAAGACTCCACCAAAGTACATATGTCGTATAATGAATTATTTCAGTGCCGATTTCTGAGCTTTTAATGACGATTTTTGGCTACTTTAGTGACGATTTCAAATAAAAGAATATTTAACCGAAAAAAATTATTTAAGTAGTAAATTTAAATTTTTAAAACATTATTAAAAGCTGATTTGCAAACGTTTACATTGTGTAGGTATGAGTCAAAATATTTTGGTACTTGTACTTTTTTATCTACTTGTACTACTCTCCACTTCAGCTATGAGTACACCTCGGAGTACCCTGAAGGCTTTGTCTGGTTAACTATTTTTTGGCAAAAATTGTTATTACCAAGTTTTGCATAATGACACATTAAACAATGGATAGGAAGTAGTGTAATATGTATATTGTATTTATTTATAATCAGAAATTTCATATTTTCATATTTGTGCTTTATAAATATAACTTATCAAATGAGCAATTATTTGCAATGCAAAGTTATGAAAATAAGGAGTAATAATGTATATATTTATTTTATATATATTTTTTTTTACTTTAAATACATTTCATTTACATTGAATTTTCCTCGTTATTGAACAAATACAAACATCATAACAAAATCTTATCATTTCATGCAAATAACTATTTCTTAAAATTCTTATCTTAACAATTTTCAAATAACCACTCCTCCAAATATTGCAACCCCAAATATTTTTGATTCGTTCAGTTGTAACACGTCTTATCTCTAAGTAAACTGACGTATCTGTGATAGCCGATTTAAGTGTCATTCTGACATATCAGTGTACTGAACCGGACCTTATGCATTTATATACAATTCCAACATCGCATAACCTTAATTATTATCTGTAGAGTACTTTTAGAGGTATTACGTGGTGACTCTTAAGTACGACTTATGTAGTAAGAGATTGCGGAACTTAAGAAAAGAAAATAGAGATGATTTTTTTTATCCATTGCTAGGATAATAAAATACAATTTCAAATAAATAAATAAATAAATATAAATATATCATCACGGCATATTATCCATTTCTGGGTGTGCCAATCTGCTTTATCGCAGATATCGGTAATGATGATGACATATTTGTACCGTGCGGAAGCTTACCAGGCGTCACCTCACGGGCACTCTTTGCTGGCGTGGAGAGTGCACCACAGGGGTCACTTTTATGCCATTTAATACAATTTTTCGTTTTGTATTTAAATTGTTACTGTTTTTCAGTACATAAAATACTCTACTCCAATTTTTGTACAAATGACATTCAAAAATAAATACTAATAATGAAAAATATATTGTTTTTCTATTTCGGTGTCTTTATGAGTATAAACGCACTGAAAATACATCGTTAAGAAAATCTATAAACGCACTGTTTTTTGCGCTTTTCGGTTTCGTGCTGTATTGTCCTGCATGGCTGCGAAACATGGCCTTTACGGAAGAAGGAGAAAAAGTACTTGGAAAGTTTTGAGATGTGGTTGTGGCGACAGTTGAAGATGATTAGATGGAAGGAGAGAGTCAAGAAGTAGGAGGTGTTAAAAAGAATTGAAGGAGAAAGAAGAATTTTCAAAGAAATAAGAAAGAGGAAAGCTATAACTGAATTGGACATATATTAAGGAGGGATGGTATACAGACAATTATAAATGAAGGGAAAATACATGGGTGAAGTGGAAAAGGACGAAGAAAATTTAGAATGTTAACTGAAATTAAGGATGGACAGAATTACAAGAAGCAGAAGAGAGAGAGGCGCAGGACAGATTAGTATGGAGGCAACATTTCCGTTAAGGCCTATTCTAATGATATTTGAACAAAACTGTTATCTCATGTTAAGTGCCCGAGTCACGGATTCTCGTGTTCACCCTTATATGACTATTTAAGAAGAAAGCTCAAATAATACTGACTATAAACATGAAATGTAATATCTACTTGCGTCAAAGCTTGGAACACGTGCCTGAATATACGCGTTCACAACAATATAATTTAACTTCCAATAGACACACAACTGTAATTTGCACGAGCGCATCTAGCGGCAAAGCATAGAACGAAACAAAGACCTGTCATCAGTGCCAGTTTTCCGTAGACCTATACCATAGACAAGGAAAGATATATACTAGACCGAGTTTACAATGTTAGGAGTTTGTGCCAAATAGAATCGATGGGCGCCATAACGAGACGCTAATAGAAAGGCGGGAAATTTAAAAATAGGAAAAATATGTTTACTGAAACTAACAAAATATAGACATATGTATACGGTAAAGACTGAAAACAATCAAATTCAATAATAAAATATATTTGTACATAAAACAAATAGCGAAACAAGCTTTGTAAACAAATACTAACCAAAGAAATAAAATTGAAAAACTCTCACTAACAGAAATGACAGATTGCTGGGCTGCCAACATAAATTAATAAAATTCACTGTAAATGAAGAAAATATTTATTATAATTATTGTAAAAATAATGTAAATTAAATATTGTTCGTACTTTTTATTGGGCGACTGAGCTTTATTATTGTGAAATGAAGAAATGATGCAAAATACGTAATTTAAGTTACTGCATAGTTACTTTTTTTCATTATGTTGTAGAATTTACACTAGAATTAGCGTCTCGATATTTATTCAATTCGGCACAAGCTCGGTCTAGTATATATCTTTCTTTGTCTATGACCTATACACTCCAGCCATCATTTTAGTTGAATAATCGAATGATCTTCAATATGATCAAACAAAAAAGTTGCTCCAGGTACATCTTCTGGTTTTAAACTCATTTTTATTAAACACAACGAACAAATCTCGATATTGGGAACAAAAACTGCCCCACCGTCATTATTGAGAAAATATATTCCATAGTCGTACACAATTTAATTGTTATTCTTTTGGTTATCTTTATAAATATCCTGCCATTATCAGAGTGTTTTGACTACGCTAATGTGTCATACTCTTTTATATTCACAGAATCTCAGCTTAAGTGGCTTAAACAAATCATTCGCCCACTACCCATTTGTGTTGTTTTCATAGTTAGAATTGTTCTTTCATACACAAGTCGTTACGTTACTCATTCATACTAAGTTATTCTTTTGATAAAATAACTCGCGAAATTCATTCTCTACATGTTATGAAATGACACCATGCGAGAGCTATGTTCTAATTTTATAAAAGGGTAATAGTCTGACATTAGACATTAGATTAGATTAGTTTGTTTATTTTGAATTTCATAAATCAATGCACATACTTATGATTAGGTGTGGTAGGTCTTTTTAAACATAAATTTAGATAGTCGTATTTCTGTTTGCGACAAATATTAGCCAATAGCCAAGCGATGGTCTAATACGTTACAGCTTCAATCTGTCTATAGCAGTGGTTCTTAACCTGGGGATAATTACCCCGAAGGAGTAAAATTACTATATGATACGGGGTAAAAAGGATGAGGATTTTAAGGATAAATAAAATTGTACTTATTTCGAAAATAAAAAATGAAACCTTCGTCTTATTAAAATTATAATTTGTTCATTTTCTTGTGTTAACGTACAATAAAGATATTTTTCTACGGTCGTTCTCTTTTTAATAGGGTTTTCAAGGCTGTAGGTTTTATTTACAAATTTGTGCTCGTTTGGGATTACTTACCAATCAGGAGATGAGGCGAGTAAAAAGCAACGATCAAAGCTTACTTTAAAAATGACAACTATAATTTTTAATATATCAAAATAATTTTGAAATCTTACTAATTTTGGTATTGTGTCGATCCGGGAGAGCCACATCCTAGAGATGGCAGCACTAATGACCGACTTATAGGGAAAACATTATATTTTACGTTTGTGCTAGTTGTATTTTGAGGCTTTGTTTTGAGGATATTTTGTTATTTTTAATTGAAATCAAATATATTCATAATAATGTTAGATATATACATTTATTTAAATGATGCTGTGCGGCCTATGGTCGAAGGAGAAGCAGTATATAAGGGTAAAATAAGATTCAAAATTGAGGTTATCTGCATGTTAACTACTTATTTAATTATTTTTAGCTGGGCATTTTAACTTTTGCGGATATAAGACAGATAAACAGAATAATATAGAAATAAATTAACTGTGTGTTCAAACATCTAATTTGAAAGGGGCTAACCACTCAATCGTAATAACACTAAATACAAATGCACATCAAGTTCTTTGTTTTGCACGTCTTCCTCTTGCTCAATTTCTGATATTTTTGTAGTTTCTTCATCTTCCCTGTCTTTCCTATAAACAATTTAAAATAAATATATAATATTAAAGAATAATAGTTACTACTTACAGGTAACGTCTGTCTATTTTTCTTCTCTGTACAGGGGTTTTGTCGAATTTTCTTAGCTGTAATTTTTAGCTTGCTATATCATTTTTTTTTTAATATTTTTCTTTTATTAACTACAAAAACAATCTAATAATGTTTTGAAGCATAAATTTTTATAAATACTTACATGGAATAAAATCGTTTAGGTAAAAATGTGAACAAACGTTCGTGAACATTGACTTGTCCTTTCCGATTTTTAACGCTATTTTCCACTTATTTTTTAATATTTCTCTTTTTGGGAAATAATGAACGGATATGCCAGCACTTGCATAATTATTGCACTGCGGTACAGAACAATATCTCTTCGATTTGCTGGTCATGTTTACTTATAACCCTGTATGACAGCACAACGTTTTCCCTACAACTTATATGTTTTATTTTGCCACCAGATGTCAGACACTTTGTTGGCTCTTACCAATAGTGCAAAAACGTAATAAGGATTGCAGTCAGTAAATGCTATTGGAGATCTGGACTTCGTTTTGATCTCCAAAGTCATCTTCAACCGATAGGAAGCATTTGCT
The DNA here is from genome assembly GCA_943142095.1 of Ophonus ardosiacus. Classification (NCBI taxonomy): domain Eukaryota; kingdom Metazoa; phylum Arthropoda; class Insecta; order Coleoptera; family Carabidae; genus Ophonus; species Ophonus ardosiacus. The sequence goes on along the minus strand of OW964833.1, from coordinate 39,684,977 downwards.
GCCCTTAATACATTGTATTGTATTGGTTTTTTTTGTTTCTTCACAAAAGTTTTTTTTTAAGAAGGGGTAATGTATGGTCCCGAGTAGGTCGTAGGGGTACCATGACTGAAAAGTTAAGAACCACTGGTCTATAGGTACGTTGCTTGTCATGACAATTTTTTCTATGAAGTTATTGAAATTTTTGACTACTTACTTACTTTTGCCACAAATTAAAAGAGTTTTACACTTTCTGCAAAGGTTTGAAATAATGACAGGTAAAGCAGTTTTATGCTCGTGAAGTTTTTGACAAAAAAGGGCAATGCATAAAAATCAAAAATTATCCACAAAAACATAATTGGCGTCAGTATTTGGGGAGGGTATACTTGTACTGTCATATTTTGCAGTGAGATTATGGTGTAAGCAATTTTGCCGGGAGTAATATAATACCCGAATTTTATATTTATGGCTGAACCGAATTTGAATATGTGTTATTATATTCACGAGAAATACGTTGTCATATTTGCTTATAGAGGATGTCCAGGGTAACATGTACAACAGTGAGGGTCTTAAGAGCTTCACATGTTAATTATTTAGACTTTAGACAAAAGGTACACTATTAAGATAGCATTTTAATTATTTGTTTTCCTGAGAAAAAAAGCGTAGATATAGGCAAAAATGTAAATTTTAGTTTTATGCTTATTACATTTATATTAAATTTAAACTTACTCATAAGAAAAAATAATTACTATATAGTATTTAATGAATGCACATCCAACTTTGAATTGAAAGTTAATATGAATTTATCGAAAATAATGAAGTGTATAAGTTTGAATTTAAAAAAAGTTGTAAGCAAAATACTAAAAATGAGAATATTTTTATTTTGTTAATATCTACAGGGTGTAGCAAGAGTAGCCAAAAAGAAAAAAAAACAAAATTAATAACGTATTCCTGAGATCATTTTGAGTAAAAAATGTTATATGAATATAGATCTGTTATATTCCTTTTGGTTACGAGAATTAAAATGGATCAGAGTTTTATAAATATCAGAAATTTAAAAAATAAATAAAGATACATTTAAAACAAAAGAACAAAATATAGAAAAATTACAAATGCTTTTCTTATAAGTGTTCAAAATGTGCCCCTTGACCTCCAATGCAAGCTGACATCGACTAAACCCATGCATTTCACAATAAATTAAAAAACTCGGGTAAAAAATGTCAATGTCATATCTATTTAGCATTGTTTTGTTTTAAAAGAAGGTACCTTGATTAAATTTAAAAAAAAATTGCTGCCTTTTATAAAAATTTGATTCCTTTTAATTCCGGAACCAAAAAGAATAGGACCTATGTTCATATGCAATTTTTTACTCAAAATGATCTCAGCAATACGCTATTATTTTTTTTTATATTAGTCCAGTCCTAATACACCCTGTATATTATGCTTTTTTTCGAAAATACAAATACATCACTAAAATGGCCTCTTAATGGCGGTAACATTTGCCTGTTTTAATCGACTTCGTATCCTTATTGTCCTGGAGTACACATTGTTTGACATTCTGCATACATTATTATGAATAATGCAATTATTTCAAAATTTGGATAATGAGGTCATGCACGACTTTTTTTTATAATTTTAATCGATAGCGTAGTGAAAAATAATAGACCCATATTTTTATTTTTCCTCAAATCGATCTTTAATCATGAAAAAATTGTAATTAAAAATTACATTCTTTAAAATGAGGCTGCTAGACCCCCGCTTCGTCCCTTGTCCCTTGACGTCACAGAGTGAAAGGCACGACCATTTTGATTTTCACATTGTCTTAAACGTCAAAGTGACATTTAAAGATAACCTAAAATTTATTAATGTAAACATGTCGATGGAACGTTCTACAGTCTAATTCAAAGATTCAAAAGTGAAAGAAACATCTAATGTAACGTAGAAAATTTCACGCCAAATGAAAATTATATTTATAAAAATAAATAGAACGATATTATATTAATATATTATAGCATATTCAGATATGTAATCCTCAATTTATAGTTTATATATATTTTTCTTTTAGAAATTATGTGTCCATATAAAATGTCTGTTTGAAATGAGTCTGAACTTGGTTCGTAACGTTGTGACGACAAGATATGGCTGGTTTTTGCAACTTTTTAAAAATACTATACAGTCATGGAAATTATCTAACACGGCTAGAGTTACCGCGTAGTTGTGCGCATTACGATATAATAACTTTTTGTGTTTTTTCGAAAACGATGAAGATTTTCGAAAAAAAATTCAAAAAAAACTTCTTTAATTCATTTACTACAACTTTGTCGCTGTATATTGGGGTCTATGTCGTAAAAACGAAAATATTTTCGCTTACTGTTTCTTGTGCTGCAAAATTCAAAACAAACGTGTTCGAATGCTAGTTTTTTAAATTATTTTTCTTATCATTTTAGAAACAAATATGATATTTTTATTACATGAATACATTCTAAAAACATAAATTAATAATAATCTGAAAAAATCAGAACGATATCTTTAATAACTACAACTACAAAGATATGAGCAGTTAAGACATTTAATTGAGATGATTTTTCGAGAAATGTGAATTTTTATATGTTCGCAATGAGATAGAACATTCTGAATAACACCATTAAATTTGTCGAAAAATTTCCTATAAGATTACGTAACTTTTAACTTTAAAGTAGCTAGGAAGGTTTCAATCTCGAACTAAAATTGTGCCAAAATCCTCCAACATGGCGGTGTTCAATAAGTCACAAAGGTTTAACATTGCGTCTGCTATCCAGATATGTATAGAGATCAGTGCATTTTGTACAATATGCTTTCAAAATGAAGATTTACAAGAAAAATTGGAATCCGAGTTATTACTAATTATTCAGTAATAACTGCGTAAAGAGTTTGATGCTGACAGCATTGAGTATTTACATACCAGACTGAAAATACTCAGCTTTCAATCCCAATTTTACAAAAACCAGTCCGCACTTACTCCACTTCACCTTGTAGGGGTTTGACTATTTGATTTTTCTTAGAATGTTAGAAGAAAAATATCCTATGTTAGTTGCGATTACCAAAAGGTAAAGGTGTAGACTCACAAAATATATGTAGATAGTATATATTAAGTTTTCAATTTTTTGATTTTTTTCAAATACACTGTATTTTGAAATAATTGCATTATTGACGCTGAATGGTGCATAACGTATGGCGAAAGGTGTGCGTCTCCTATTGCTAAAATTATATTTGCACAATGTGTTTCCTTTCCTTTGCTTAGTAACTGAATCTTCCATCTGTCCTATTATGTCGGGTCGCTTGTAGTTTGGCAAGTTTTTTGCCGTTGCAACTGCCACGTGTTGACTGTGTATGTATCGGCGTTTAATTGCATTTGAATTGCGCGCGTTGGACCTTGTGAACTCATAAAGCAGCAACAAACAGCGAGGAAGTTCTGCATTAATATGTATGGCCAGTAGACTCCATTGCCAATTGTCACTTAAGTCTAACGCATTATTACATCTTAGTTGAAACTACTTGCTGTGGACTGAATTCGGTACACAAGGGCGCTAAAACAACTACAAATTTTCGGTGGAATTCAGTGGGTTGTAGTGTAGTACTGTTTCTGGAAAGGATCGACAAAAATATTAGATTTTTTAAAATAACTAATATTATGGGTTATTGTTTTCTTTTTGTGCAATTGTATTTTAACTCATACATATTTTTAATTTAAAAAATCCGCCTGGGTAATAAATAAGTAGGAAATTTACAAATATTTATCTAATATCCTTTTAAAATGACAGTGACTTTATCTGGGTCAAAATCATATTATATTTTATTAAAATCTAAATTTTTGAATAAATTTACGGGATGTCTGCTTTTTTATGGACCATAGCAAATACAATGGTAAAATTATCATTTGGCTGTAATTTCTGCCCTATTAATTTTATAACGAAAGTATAAATATAGTTGTAGATAGGAAATAAGGCCTTTAAGTCAGGGTTGTTGTAATTTTGCCCGACACAAAAAAACCTACCCGGGTTTTTTTAAAAAAACCCATTTAAAAAAACCCAAAAAAAAAAACAATCTAAAAAACCCACTTTTATGAAATCATATTTTATTAATTAAATATGGTACATACTTATATGGTACACATATATACATCAATTTTTGACACCGGCTACATTTTACAATCAATTTCATTTTGTGTATTTCGTGTTTGATCATTTTAAAACTACTGAATAAGCTGCATCTAATTCTTGTACACACTTGCATTGCACAGACTTGCAACTATTAATATTAATTCGTAACTTGTACACATGTACACTCTCTAGTTAATTTATTGTTTATTACATTAAAGTTTAAAAAAAAAGAAATAATTAATAATATTAATAGCTATTATCTATTACGCCGACTTGTGTATGTGTATTAGGACACTTTATAAAATTAAAAGCGATACATACTATAATTCGATGTTTGTCAATAAAACCCGCTTTTATTTAATAAAACCCGGGTTTTTTTCAACCCTGCCTTAAGTTCCATTTGATAAAATTTTTATTATACAGACGTTTCGGTCATAAATGCGACCATCTTCAGTGTAATTACATTTAGATTATGTTTAAATTAGATTTAACAATGTTTTACATGGTTGAAATGGTGAAATCCAAAAGCAAAAATAATCCATAATAAATCTACAACTATAAATACGTAGTTCCCAACACACCAACTTCAAAGAAAGTATAAATACAAAAAATGTCCAGAATTAAAAACTACTTCTAGTAAGTCCCAAATTATTATTTATGTGGGATGATACCAAATGTTAATTTTAGTGACAACATTATAATTAACATTCATCTTGTGGATCACTTTCCTATCAAATTATGCAGAAGCTGCTAATAACAAAATTGGAATAATACTACCTTTTTTTAGTTTAAGTTCTGTATTTATTTATTATCGCTACCGATAAAGCGTCTCTGAGTTATACAGATCACTTCTTTGCCAGTTTTTGGGACGGTTTTTTCTCTGGCAAAAGGAGAGTTTTCCTGAGAAGATGCATGTTCGCCGTCCAAGTTATTGCCGGGCATGCTTATATTGTCTAGAAAATTGTATACATAAAAAAGGTAACATTTACGAACTTTTCTTGTTACCTTGGTTACTTGTTGTTTTTGTTATTTCACATATTTATGTCAATGTTTTCCCCTGAAGAAGGCACCAGTTTATGGTTGGGTTTTAATAATAAATAAATACAGAACTTAAACTAGAAAAAGGTAGTATTATTCCAATTATTAATATGAGTTCTGAAAGATATTTTAATAATTTGCTAATAACATTATTAATAACAAAATTTGTTAAGCAGCTATTTATTTATTGTTCATTAATAACATTTTTTTTGGAAATTTGTTATCAACATTTTTGTTGTTTACATTTTTATAAATTTACCAAGTCGGCCAAACAAATTTTAGTAACATGTATTATACATACATATTTCTGTTAAAAATAATGTTTTGTTATTTTTTTTCCGATTAATCGTAATTTCGGAAATTTATTTAAAACTCGATATTTTTAAATCCGCGGAAAAGGGTTTCTTACAATTTTCCAGCTATAAATAGAAACTAATTTAAACGCCAAGTTTTATTATGCAGAGGAACTATATATGTGTATATTATTTACATATCTATATTTCTATCTATTCATTATTCAATTGAATAAGCTACTTCAGCATCTCACTTAAAAATATACATGATAAATGTATGTAGTCTCTAATAGGGTGATACAGAAGCGCAACTGTAATATGCGCAATTACTTTATACATTTGCCGAATCAAAAAGGTATAGTTGCATAATACAAGTATACTACCAATTATTTTACGATACTTACATTATACAATTTATTTTCTTTAAGTACCTATTATACGAATATAATCAATAAACAATTTTAACTAAGATGAGGGTAATAAACCAATTGTTCTAAGAAAAATGGATTTTAAAGTTGCTATCATGGTGTGTACAAGTGTGTGACAATATTTTATTTTAAATTTGTTATCAATATACTATGAATCCCCAAAATGCAGGCTTACTACATAAAAAAAAATGTTTGGAAACAAAAGCGAAGTCAATAAGATTTTTTTTGGAAATATCAAAGTTATCTATGAAAAAAAAAAAAAAAACTGAAATAATCACTCTATAATTGTTCAAGTGTTTCTGATAGATAAATCGGCCTAATTCACTAAGATATAGTTGTTAGGTTAGGTAACAACTGAGAATTAGTAACGATTTTTAACAACTCTTGTAACAACTGTTACTCAATTGGTTCAGTAACGACATTGATAATAATGGTAGTTGTGTTAAATACAACAGTGAAGTTATTAACAAGTGAGTTAAAAGGCATGTCGATTGTCATTTGTCAATATGTGTACATATTTGTACTCTATTGACAAAGTGTCAGATTGTTGATTAGTTTGACGTTTGAGTTTTTAATAATAAATGATAAGAAAATTCTTGTTGCAAGATAAAATGTCCCGCGGGATAATATTCTCTAATGGTAGATTACATTTGTGAACATAAAAAGATGGTTTTGAGCAAATTAAATGGCATAAAGCTAGTTTTGCATTTTAATTGGAAATATTGCAAATCGCTGATTGACTGCACGGAAAATTGAAATTTTGCTCTGTCATCCCTTTGTAAAAACCAAAGGCTTAAAAATTAATAAGTGTAAGGAAAATCTGAAATTTTCTTTTTAAGAATTAAAATATTCAAGTTATAAATTTATCATTCATTTTAAAATGATTTGAAATAAATGTAAATCTTTGATCTTGTGGCATATGTAATTATTTTTTTTGATATTGAGAATGGTACTAATATCTTGCAAATTTCTTTGCATAATTCTAAAATCTTTTCTTAAAATAAATAAAATAAATAAAATAAATATATCATCACGGCATATTACCCATTTCTGTGTGTGCCAGTATCTACAACACATGTAGACATCGGTAATGATGACGATATATTTTACCGTGTGGGCGCTTACCAGGCGTCACCTCACGGGCATTCATAGCTGGTGTGGAGAGTGCACCACAAGGGTCACTTTTGTGCTATTTAAAATTGGAAATATTTGGCGTCTGTCGGGATCGAACCCGGTTCCCCCAGGTTCGCGACCAGACACTTAGGCACGCGGCCACGGGACCCCTTAAAAAGTGTATATAATTGTTATTATATAGGTATGTGTTAGTTTATAAATAGTTTGCCTTTCCTGTCGGTCCTCTATTTCCAATAAAAGTTCATTTCCTATCATAAAATTTACAAGAAATACTATTTACCAACGATTGCTTCATGCTAACAACGGGAGAAATGTAGTTGTTAGATTAGCAACTCGACGTAACGACTAGTTAAATTTGAGCTTGATGTAATAGTGAATTAGAATTTTGAACTTAACAACTTACATTAAATTTATCAAGTGAAAATGGTTGTTACTTCTAACAACTTTGCTTAGAGAATTAGGCCGATATCTATCAGAAACACTCGAACAATTACAAAGTATTTAGTAGTAGGTATATCTTATTACAAATTTATTTTATATGGTTTAAAGATGATAAAGGAAGGCATAAATGGTCCACGTGTATTTTAAAATTATTTATTACGGACGTTTCGGACTTAGGGCAAGCCCATCTTCATCTATCGGTGAAATATACAGTATTAGTTAAAATTTATAACAAAATTTTATTAAAATTGTATTAGTCACGATGATCTATATGAACTAAGTCAATAACAATTTGAAATACAGCATTTCAACCATCTACCGAATCAATTCGGAGTTGGTGAATATTCACTTTAATGATATTTTGTTATAAATTTTAAATAATACCGTATATTTCAACGATAGCTGAAGATGGATTTGCCCTAAGCCCGAAACGTCCGTAATAAATAATTTTAAAATATACGTGGACCATTTATGCCTTCCTTTATCATCTTTAAACCATTCAACGGTTGGTCCTTCAACCCTTTTTCTTCAGTTTATTTTATAAGGCTCATTCTAAATTTCAGGTGGGATCCAAATTTTGAATAGGGTATTATATTTAAAATACAAAAGTTGATGCGATATTGACTAAAACGGAAGCGGTATCATTTTACTTTTTATGCAATAAAACACGCATTTAATCTTCTTTTTACATATACATATTATTATTAAGCCTATTGAATATTTTCTTGTGGGAGGGAGCCTTTTTTTGACCCTTATAGCCTGTAAGCTTATTTTTTTTACATCGGTCCTTCATTCCAATGATTAAAAAAATATTAACAATGGGAAAGTTTAGCATGGTAAAAATTCTGCATAACATACTATTTTCTCACAAATATAACAGAAATGACTGCTGAAATTGAAATTAAAAATTAAAATTATTGCTCCATTTATTTATAATTAATATTTTTTGGGTAAACTCTAAGTACGTCACAAGTCAGTTATGCGCAAACTCAGACAGAACGGTGAAAGCGAACCACTTGAACTAGTGATGCCGCGAGACGAGATATGGCGAGAAACAATTCACTCTCGTCTCGTCTCGAATTTTCGAGACGAGATTTCTTTGCATCTCGTCTCGTCATATTTTTTCATACTTCCTCTCGATCTCGACTCGAGAGTCTCGAATTTCTCGAATTTATAATTAGAAATAGTAAATAAATTAAAATTACAAGCAATGAATTTAATAAACGGGTACCACTGATTATATTACAAGTTGTTGGGTATAACAATCTGTTTTGTACGCTAATATTGATAATTATGATTTTATATTCGTATAGTGGCGGCACTTGAGGCTAGCGTGAAGAGTATACCATAGATGTCACTTTTGAAAATTTTCTATTTACTAAAACGCAATAAATCCAAAATTAATAATTAAATATGAATGTAAATGAAGAGGCAATTAAAATATTTATTTATACCGACAAATATTTTGCTATTTTCTATATTTTAATTAGAAATATATACTTAATATAAAAAATAGTACAATCGAGATCTCGAATTTCTACTCTCGTCTCGAGCAAATCTCGAGGGCATTACTCTCGTCTCGTCTCGATATTTCGAGACGAGAATAAGGTTCATATCGTCTCGAAAATTCGAGAAATTCGAGACGAGATCTCGAAAATGCAGGATCTCGCGGCATCACTAACTTGAACGTAGGTCGAATAACACCTCAGTCTCAAGTGACTGGTAACCGCAACCACGTGCGTCAGTGTATAAACGACATACGTACTACCAAGTCTCTACCGACGTCATCACAGCTTAAAATCGGTTTTTCCGGAAAATCTGGGCATTTTTGAAAAAAATAAAACATGTTACATCACTTTTCAAGTCATTTCCCATGAAATAAAAGAATAAAAAAAAATCGCTAAACTTCCCCATTGAGTACTTTTTATTATTTCTCCGATTAAAAAAAAATACATTTACAGAATACTTTTGATGCTCCAAAGCCTAATAGGATTTTCAATTTTTAATTTTACAGGTAACTTGAAATCGTAAAATTTTTAAAACTAGTGTAAGAAAAGTACATTTAATTTTAAAAGTAAAAAATATTTTTTTGCATTTATTAAATATTTTAATGAACAAAATTATTATTTTATTTTATGTACGAAATGCAGTTCAAAATATGTCTTTATCTGTAATACAAATGTACCGTCGTCACCAAAATTTTTATTGAACAGATTGCTACATTCACAATGTATAAAATGCCGTAATGATATAATACATAAAATGTGCAGTTGTTGTAATAACTGCGTGACTAAATAAATTCTAATTATCGTTAGATGCATTTATTATTAAAAGCATATGCTATAAGGAAATTGCAACACTTCTATGCATAAAAATATGAATCACGGGTCATTCACAGTTTATTAAATAATAAAAAAGTACTACGCACTGGTTATATCAAACTGATAAGAGATTAAGTAATGCTGCATCTTTATCTGATTATTTATAACTTAAAAGTGGGTTATATACATATCTGTATGTTACTGTGGAAAATAATAATTTAAATGAAAATTCTACGAAGAAACACGTTTAACTATATCCGTATAATGTGACGAACAGACTTATGACATTTCGTTGGAAAAGTCTCAATAGAGATTATATGATATATTGCCATAAATATTATTAAGATACCTGTAAAATAAATTTGTGAATGCATATTCTTATTGTCTGTTATTTTTAGATAAAATTACTAGCTATTAAAATAGTAATTATATGTAATAGAAAATAACTGTTTTTCTATTTTTATCTTCAAAGTAATTCTAAATTATAAATATTAATAAGACTGTTGACATATATAATTTATTATTACATTTCGCTATTCACGAGAAAGTTTATGATTATTAAATGCCTTAGTGGCATAGTAAACTGATAATATCACACCTAACATGGTATGCAAACACTGCAATAAAAATTTATAGAAATATGTGAATGTCACTCGAACGTGTTTTAATAAATGAAGGGTAAAGAAATAAAATCAGGTCGGTGCTTTAGCTATGTAAGCGCGTTAATCAGTTGATATAATCAATTGCATATTGCAGAATGAAGAATTAGCAGAACAGTCATCCATAACGAAAATGTTCAGAGCTCAGACAATTTAGTGATGCCGCGAGATTTCGCATTTTCGAGATCTCTTTTGAGACAAGAGTAATGCAAAATAGACTAACTTTTACTAATAAACTTATCCGGAATCCGGGAACGTACCGTTTTCAAGCTACAAGCTCTTAAAGGAGTAATTATCTACTTTAATTTTAATTAGCTATGACCTATCACTTCAATTATTAATTTTGTTTATTTTATTATTTTTTTTAATGATTTTTATTCATTTTTGTAATACAACGTCCCTGAAGGGGCGTAACCTGAGGTTGCTACACACACTCGTATGTTTCTACGGTACACTAGATTAAGAAGTAGTTTTAAGGTTATGCATTGTAAAATCAGTTAAGTTTTTGTAAATAAAGTAGGTACATACCTTTTTTCTTTGAAAACACTGGCTAAAATAGATTGTTTTCCGAAAACTTAGTTAATCGCGTAGTCCAGACACCGTAAGTGATTTTGATAGTGTGTATACATTCACAATCACAATTCTGTTGTCCTGATTGTATGTAGATTTTACCGTTGCAAATTTACATTTTTTCCGGGGCATTTGTTTGCTTCGGGGAGCTGTACCTACATATTATAATTTTTGGTCAAAACGACGACCACCGACTTAAGTACAAGCATTGCACCTTCGGAACATATTCAAAAACGCCAGAATTTCTTCGAATTCCTTGTGCTGCCGTTCACTCGGCCGTACATTAATTAATCAAGAATAGTGCAATTTAATGCTAAAAGTTAAAATAAACACAGCCAACTAAAATTAAGGTAGATAATTGCTCTTTTAAGAGCCTGTAGCTCGAAAAAGATGCATTTCCGGATATGAGTTTATTAGTAAAAGTTAGTCTACTTTGCATCCCCTACATATTCTGTGTATATTTCGTAGCATGCTTATTACAAATTACTTTATGTCATTCATGCCCGGTTTCATAAAAATTTAACTGATTGCCAATTTTAAAACATACAAGTAGTTACATACAATTTATGTAATTTCTACACTCTAGTCCATTTTTAAATTTGGCGTATGTCAAAATTTAATACGTTGTTAAATTTAATTTAACAATGAGTTATATTTAACGAGCTTTTATGAAACCGGGAATAATATTAGTAGAAAGTTCCACTGCTGGATTTTATGAACATTATTAATATACAAATATTATAATGCAATAAATTTGTCCGGTGAATACTATTAATTTCATGTGCATTATCTACAATTAAAATCAGTTACATTGTATATTTCAAATAAGGAAGTACAATGTTATACTTGTGAAACCAGTGACGGTGTTTACATTGTAATTATGGTGATTATTTATAATTTCAAGTTTCGTTATGTTCATACTGAGAGGCGTTTTATCGTTTAATGCTGCTCCTTTGAATTTTTGCAAAAATAACTTTAACCAGCTGACTACTATATAATTATACAGTATAAAAATATATTTAACCAAAAAAAGTATAATCATCTATTTACTTTACCTAAAAGTGACCCCTGTGGTGCACTCTCCACGCCAGCAATGAGTGCCCGTGAGGTGACGCCTAATAAACGCCCGCACGGTACAAATATGTCATCATCATTAACGAAATCTGTCTACAACGCAGATTGGCACACTCAGAAATGGGTAATATGCCGTGATGATATATTTATTTTATTTATTTATATTTTGATAAACTTAAGAGATGAAAACTTAATTTCTGGTCTTCGTGTGTAATGTTTAATTTGATAAATATTCATCTACGTCTAGCCATAATTTATTTAATCTTAGTTAAAATACTGATCCAAAAAAAAATGGTCAGTAATTAGAATAGATTTTACTTAATCAAATCAACGTTAATGAATTAAATCTATATTAATTAATGATATTAAATATATAAAATGAGTCAGGAGCAATCTGCCAAACTTAGAGATTGTATACTACATATAACTATATAACTAAAAAAAACCAAAAGTTGTGTGCTGATTTTCGAGTTACAGTGTTTTAAGTGTTTATTTTATGGATGCTACATTTAAAATAGGTACAATAAATTTGTGCATCTCGACTGTTCACTTGTATTTTGTTGTACACGTCACTTTTCAACCAGTCCCACAAACACGGCTTTAATGGAGTGAGTTAAGTGGCATTGTTTATCACTTTTAAACAATCAATAATGAATGACAAGTTATTGTGTGGCAATTAAAATGCGGTATCCTACTTTATTGAACTTAAATTTTTAAGACACAAACTCGAAAATAAATAAAAATAGAATTACAAGTTTTAGGTTTTTAGTCAAATAATTGTCAGATTCCTTCTGACTTCTGACTAACTCAGTATATCGATTTTAAATCACTAAAGTTGTTATTAAATTAATACTACTAAGAACTCAACAATATTAAATTTTGAAATAGATTCATGGGTCTTCTAAATGGTGTCTAGTATTCCATTGGTATTAAGCACAACTATATTAATGTTTTTTCTAGGTTTTGCTATCTTAACTTTTCTGACGAATCTATTTCTCTATAACAAATAAATACATAAAATTTATACAATGCTGGACAAAAAAATCGGACACTTGGTTTCTTAAAAGTGTACTTTTGTTATTATCTCGAGAACTATGAGAGGTATGAAGTGGGTTAATTAGACGAAAGTTATCTTATATTAGGATGCCATTTTAGCAATGTATTGTTTATTCAGAAGAAATGTATGGGTCACTAGATACAGACATATATGTAAATTTTGTTGTTTTTGAAAAATTTTTAAGTAGGAAATGTTTCCAGATTTTGATTTGCACCTCTTTAGGACACGTTTTAAGCTCATTTGAATGTCGATTCTCATTTTTTTGTCACTACTGTATTTCACTCTACACTACCAAAGAGGCGTGAACGCATTCCAAGAGTTAAGATAAAACTGAACGGTTAACGGTTAACTATCAAATGTCAGCTATCAACTGCCAACGGTAAACGTATTCCATGGGTTAACGGTAAAGGTCAAACAGTTAACGGTTAACTGTCAAATGTCAACTATCAACTGCCAACTGTAAACGATTTTTTCCACGCCGCTTTATTTGGTAGTGTAGAGTCAAATACAGTAGTGACAAAAAAATGAGAACCGCCATTCGAAAGAGCTTAAAAAAATATCCTAAAGAAGTGCAAATCAAAAACTGCTTAGAATTTTTTTAAAAACAAAAACTACAAAATTTACATATATTCTTCTGAATAAACAATACATTGCTAAAATAGCATCCTAATATAGGATAACTAATTAACCGAGTTCATACCTCTTATAGTTCTCGAGATAATAACAAAAATAAACATTTAAAAAACCAAGTGTCCGATTTTTTTTTTTTGTCCAGCAGTGTATTTCCTTCAAATTCATGTACATAAACGTATAAAGTTGTGAAAAGAAATCCGAAACTTTAAACTAATTTGAACTTTTATTCTGTAGACCTAAACGAACTATACTCTGGTATTTGACACATTTATCTCTGTTGATGATTATGATGTTTCAATTCTAATATAGTTTTGTTAATAAAGTTTTTCTTCTTTGCAGAATCTGTCCGCATGGCCTCTTCAACTCTTCTTTGGTTCTTCCTTCTCTTCATCGCTTCTTCTTCATCCTCCATCGTTCGCCGCCATATTTCTTCATGTCCAATTGACTGCAAATGTCTTACGAATCGTACAACAGAAATCACAACGTACCATTGCTCGTCATTAGATTTCGTCAATAAAATATCACCCAAAGAAAATGCTGCTATCACGTCGTTGGACCTTTCAAATAATGGACTACATTCCTGGGACAAGAGATTGAAGAAATTGATCAATTTAGAAAGACTGAATTTGGCTCATAACAAGATAAGCGATTTGAAACATTTTCCACATATGAACAAGCTGACACATTTAAATTTGAAAGCCAACCATATCAAGACATTTTCAGCGAAAAACTTACCTACGTCTTTGAGAAGTTTGGATATTTCTCACAACTACATACGCGAATTACCACATGATATAACAAAACTACAATTCCTAAAAAATATTGCTATATATGGAAACTCCTTTTCCTGCCATGTGGAAAGTCTGGAAACCAGAGACACCCTCATGGATAACGATGTCAAAATCGTCGGACATGCTACTTGTGACGAACCAGAAAAATTCAAAGGACAATCTTGGTTCCATGTGGTTGATTTTGACGAATTTTTCAAACTACATGATCAAGAAGGCATGCAAGCAGACGAACCAGAAGGGTCTGGCGATATAGAAGGTTCTGGAATGGAACCAGTTACTGAAGAACCTATCCAAAGACAAAGAATTATTGTTCCGGAAGCTCCAAGACAAACAACAACAGCTCAACCAGAACCTACAACCAGTGATGATATATTCTTCGAAGGATCAGGCGAGGAAGAAGTTGTACAGGACAAAGGAGCTGATCCTAAGGATGTAGTCCCCAATAAAGTAACAGTTGCTGAAGACGAAAATAGTGCCAATTTAGGCACCAACATTTTCTTGGGGGTATTCTTGCTATGTCTGGTCGCTTTACTGATTTACGCGGTCAAGAAAAACAAAGAAAGAAAGCGTGAAGCACGTCGCAAGAAACGCGAAGAAAATCTTCGCAATCGACCCAGCGTCCCAATGGAAATGATCAACCGCAAACCCTCCGATAAACAAAACGGCAACGAATCCGTCCCACTGATGAACGGACAGAACGGCAAATCCGACCCGGAGCAGCCGAAGGAAGAACCCAACCAACCTCTTCTGGACCCTGAAAACAATGGGGATTTCCTTAGCCCAGGAGTCAAGTCTGTGAAGGTGAAGACTTCGGAGATTCCGGACTCGGTGCCCCAGACACCCATTATGGTAAACAGGACCCGCAACAGCGACGGCAATTTGGTAGTCCAGAGGAGTTCTTAAGTGCTAGAGGAGTGCTTTGTGATACGAGATGAACTCACATGTCAGTTCCTATACGATAAGTAGTACACCGAAGGTGAGTGTTTGGGATGTGTTTTTGAATTTGAGGTTGCATTTTTCAATAGGGGCTCTACAATTTTTTATTTTTCTCCAAATTTGTTTAAAAAATGTTTTGGGATTTGAATAGACACCTTTCTTACCAGGTTTACTATCTTCTGTATTTTTTTATAGCATATCAGATTTTTTTATTAAAAATATTTTTTGATATATTTTTTTTATCAGAAATCTATATAATATGGAAAAGCGTACAATATTAAAATATTTATGCCGTTTTATGTGCAGATTAAAAAAATATTATAAAAATAGAGAAAAATATAAAATTTAATATATTAGAACATATTTAATATTTATTATAATACAAACGGAAAGTCGTAGTTTTTGTTAAATATAACAAAATTGAACATACCAGAAAGTGGCGTTTAGGGGTGACCATAAGGATTTAATCCATAATGTCATAAATCATTGCTACTAATTAGAATTTTTTATATTTGTAAATTAATCAAACATTAAAAAAAGTTTTATGCAACCTTTAATTCTAAACATCTTTGCTCGCTACAAGTTTTTACCCTAAAATGAAAAGGAAAGCAGAAAATTGTTTATAACTAAAATGTTAAATCTTTATATTCACCCCTAATCGCCACTACTGGATATAAATTTTGATTCTGGAAATTCTTTTATAAATGAACAATAATTATGAATTTTTATTAAAATATAAAGATAAAAATATTTTTATAAGAAAAATGAGTTACTGCCATTTCAAAACTTAGTAGTATACCGTAACATATATTTAGAAAAAATTAAATATTAAAAATTAATAAATTATTTTTTATATTAAGAAATAAAGAAAAAAATGTTTAGTAAAATTAAAAATTCAATTTATATTATTATTATCAAAAATATATAATTATTTTAAAAATTTATTATAAATTACTGTACCTATGTATATATATAGCCCGCATGCTACGATCAATTTTAATTTTTAAATTTCAAAAACAAAATTTCTTGTTGAAATTTGCATCTGTCAAATTTGAAAACACATTACGAATAAGTTTCACTGCGCAATTTTCGCCGTTATGCACATGGGTGCATATAGGTGACAATTGCTTGGTACCCAATCCATGGTATTAACAGTGAGTCGTCTACCGGAAAAACCAGCCAAATTACTAACTCTTGCAGGCGCTCTTCTCCAATAGTGAACATATGAATATCTTAGCTTACGTTCGTAAATATGCTGTAGAGAGCATAACGGGAATATGACAAATTCGTATCATTTATTTATATCATTCTAGCATATTTTATATATTTCATGAATGCAGTGAGATTATACTCATATGATTACTAAACTAGGGAAGGTTCAACAGAATTCATTTTTTTACATTAACTGCAGTGTTTTTGTACAAAGTGGGACATGTGATTTATGATCCCTACCTTCTCAATATACGTATTGCTCAATTCATAAAATTTGGTTGGTATTTTTTATATCTAGTTTTTAGTATGTACAAAAAATAAGAATTAGGATTTTGTACAATGTATTTTGAACAAAAATAAAACTAACGATGCTTATTTCATGAAAATAAGTTGACTTTTTAGATGTACCAACATTTAACATTTGGTTTTTAAAAAATGTAAGTCGGTTAATGATTACCTACCGGTTTTTAGTAAATAAAATTATCGATTTCGGACATAAATCACGTTTTTATACAAAAATATCGGTTAACCGGTTTTTTATACTGATTTTAAAAAAACCCGATGTCATGCCCTGATTATTTTACTCGACTTTAAGTATGTACAATAATTCAAAATTTATTTATACAGCAAGAAAAAATTGGAATTTGTGAGTAATGAATCCGATTGTATTGTGAACACAAATTAATATTGCTCGCTATCTAGCGGTCAAATCTAGAAACACACACGAGGGTATTGTTTTCATAGTTTTTAATGAAAAACAAATTTATTTTTAATCAGAAAAAAGTAATACCTTTTAATTACAGATTAATAACAAATATAAATCAAAATTTATATTACATTGAAAAGTCCATTTGAATTTTTTTTACTTTTAATTGGACTTGTACATTGTATGCTATTTTGTTTCAAATCATAAACATACATACATATACATTAATACATTCATACATAAATTCACGCAATATGCATGTATGTAAATATGTATTTTTTTATCTATCTTATAGATATAGAAAAAGTGTTACATATTCCTAATATTCCTATATAAATCTGAAAAAATAAAATGTCATAAATTATCCTTCTTGATTTTGTCTGCGTTTACTGTACTGTACATAATATACAGGTGTTTTTTTGGGCGAACTAATGAGCTAAGAAAAAAATGTTATGTTCAAAAATGATCTAGAATAAGGGGCTAATTTATCAGTAATAACAAACCAAAAATTCAACCAGTGGTTCTCAAACGGCAGAACAAAATTATATATTTTGAAATGGTGTCCTATATAATTTTTAGTCCATTAGATAGATTTTTTTTTTTGATTTCAGCAATATAAATATTGTATAGTGTTGTATAACAATTATTTCAATATATATATGGTATTAAAAATTACAATATTGAAATAGGCACAACTATTGATAGCACTGTTGTCAAGGTTACACTAGCCGTTTTACTATATTATTTTTAATTTTTAATATCATTTTTCTCGAAATAATTGGTATACAACCCTATACAATATTTATATCGTTGAAATAAAAAAATCTCTATCTAATGAATTAAAAATTTATATATGGTACCATTTAAAATTATGTAATTTTGTTTTACAGTTTGAGAACCACTAGTTGAATATTAGGTTTGTTAATTAATGAATTTGTCCTTTATTCTTGATAGTTTTTTATATATAACATTTTTTTTAAACTCATTAGTTCGCCCAAAAAAGCACTGTACATTCTGGATATTATTCTTTAAAAGAAAATTGATTTCTTTTTGTATAAACGTAAATTTTTTGCCACTGACAAAAATAAAATTTAATACCAATATTGATTTTTTTATCTCAATGTAATTTTTAACACATTTGATCAATTTTTTTTTATGTTTTAATGCAAAATTGAACGTAATTTGAGACGGGTATATGTTTAATATAATGTTCAGAAAAAATGATAATAAAAACAAATTAGAAATTGATGAAAATGAATTCAAAATACTAAAATTATTAAAATGGCTAAAATAATTCTAATAATTTATAAAATTTGTATTTGAATATACGGATTTTTTTCAATGTTGAATCTTCCCTAACTGTGAAGTATCTATAAGATTTATACTTAGATTGCGGCTTCCTTAATTTTAAAAGTATATTTATTGTTTTTTGTCGGGTTTTTTATTAGACGACTAAGTTGTTACTGTAAAAATGCATTAGTTTTAACGTATTTATAGAAATTATGCATTTTACCATAGTCTGCCAAATTATTGCTCGTTTATACCAAATATCATATATGGCTGTCTTAATTCATCCTGTGCCGATTCGTCCCTTCAGTAAATGTAAGAAAACAGGGGACGAATTAGCACGTACCGAATTCGCATGTTGCCAAATAGGGATTTTGTCTATTAAGATCTGTTGATGGAGTAATTTTTCAGTGGGCGAATAGACCTTGAAAAAAATAATAATTTTGTTGTTGTCCAGTGTACGTATTGTTTTAATAAACAACAAAAATTATTGTCACAATCTCCATACTAATGATTTAATCACCAAAATTTTTTTATTGCAAAATTAAAAAATATGAAAAAGGTACAACATATTATAATGTATAATGTCATCTTTAACTTTTGGCTGTACGTTTCCACTCAACAATTATTCGAAATTTTACAAATAAATTCATGGCTGTTTGTATTTACATAATAATTAAATTCATATAAAACCTGTAATATCTTCGAATCAGTTCATTTTTGGACACATTGAATAATACTTTCCGACTTATTTTGACATCTTCTCTAAGTCCTATAAATGTGTTGCATTTGTTTTTTAACAACCTTTATACTAACTAGGATTGGGAAAGCAAAATATGTGATATCAATATTCAATATCATATTGGAATCGATAAATATCTTTAAATATTATCTAATATCGAAATTATTAATATAATTTGTGATATCGATATAGTTAAATAGCGACAATTTTCGATAAATTTCTATAATGGAGTCTTTCTATACTTTTTAAAATATTTTTTTTTCTGAAAATGTAAGCAAAGTTATTAATGTAGGTTCATATTTCACCTTCCAGAAGTTTATAATACTTAAACTATGAATTTTTGAAATTTATAACAAAATTTAAATTTTCTCATGTCGTCACTTAGCGATGTGGAAACACTTCCCTCCAATGGCTAAATCTGAAACTACTATACAATATTTCACAACCATTTTTGTCTAAAAGTGTCTTTAATATATATTTACACACACCATTATAATAAATGTATAAGTTTACCTGTTAACAATGATCAAACACTCAGATAAGCAAGAAGGAACTTGACAACATGTTTGGTTACAAATGACATATATGACCTCCAAATGACATTTCACAAACTTATGAGAGCGACAAAGTAAAAACAGAGAATATAATGAATACGATATTATTTATAGTTCACAAAAAAGCTGTAACTTACATTAAGTCATTAATAGCTGAACAACTCTATGAAGTTAAATTAATCATATTAATAACAATGGAAACGAATAGTAAATGATATATTAGCTATATTATCTAACTTGATCGAACTATACGACTCATCGCTTAGTGACGTCAGAATTTGATGCCCCAGAACTTTATTAACAAAATTGTGAATGAAATATTGTATGATATATGATTAAATAACGTAAAGTTACATTATGAATAAAAAAATTGACTTTTTTTTGGAAAGACCCCATTATCGATAAATTTTGTTGAAAATGGTAAATGTCGAAATTATTTTCGTGAAATACCGACAATTTTGTCGATATTATCTATTTACTCATATTTCGTTATCACAAAAAAATATATCGATATTTTTCCAACCCTAGTATTAACTTTTTTTATTTTAGATGTAACAGGATCAACTTTTAATTATAATGAATCATGAATCTACATAAAATTCTGAATTAAATTATGTGTAAAAAGTATTTTTTTACTTTGTCGATAAATAATGATAAATATAATGACTCTATTTTGACAATAATTCCTACTAATAAATATTGGCATAATTATCCACATTTGACTCAGTTCACTGCATATATTATTTTGTAATTGGGCAATTATGTTTTTATCTATTTACAACTTTTGAAATGTCAAACAACAACAACCATACTGAAAAACAACTTACAACTTGAATAATGATAAATAGTATGTACTTTCGCTAATAACTTAATGTTCATTGAAATAAATAGATCTTGATAGACAATACTCTACGTTCATTCGGACATCTTATGTCTTATGGTCTTTCAACTTTAGATTTCGACCTTTCTAAATGTCAATTAATGTGCGATAATTTATGAAACACTAAAGTTAAGAATGTAGTACGTTTTAAAATACTACCGTTATAAGAAATTTTAATAGTAGAGCAATAAAAGTCTGAATGATTCCAATAGCCAAAAATGATATGCAGTCATTGTTATTTAGTTATCAGTGTTTTTCTTATTTGTAAATTTCTATAAATTTTATTAATGATAATAATATGAAATGTTATTGTTACAGAATATCATAAATATAATTTTTATTTACAAATAAATCTTGTTTTATATTTTATTATTTTAATATTTACCCATTATTTAAGTAAAGCCTGCTTTATAATATACTTATTTTAGCTAAATTCAATACTATTCTTTGGAAACATTTTTTTTAGCTAGAAAGCATTTTTAGTTTTTATCCAAGTTATGGCCTTGTTTTGACTAAACAGCTGTTACATAAAAACAGTTGAGCTTTAGCCAACTATTTTTACATTATTTTATATAACGTTTCTGACTTTTATTTGTAAGTATAGAAAAATAAAGAAGGAAGCGAATTTATATAAATTTTTAGATGTATTATTGCATCAAAAAAATATGTACCTATATAAAAAAATCACTTCGTAGCTACATACCGAGTGAACACTGGAAACCGTAACATAGGCGTTTAAAATGGAAAAATAGATTTTTTTTTAAAATATCATCTGCCCCGTAAACTATAGTGGGAATTTTTAATATGGTTAGAAAGATATTTAATTTGACATTGAAGAGTATTTAAATCCTCCTAATGTAATGACTTATTATTAAAATATTAACAAAATTCAATGCTATTAGACAGTTATTACATATGATTTATTAAAAAAAGACCTGTTTAACTACGTATTCCTCAATCTGACATTAATGGGAAGAACTGAAAAGGTTTTGATGACAATTGGACAACCTGAAGTAGTAGTCAGGGCCGGCACTAGGGGCGAGGCGGCGAGACGTCCGCCTAGGGCGGCACTTTTTAAGGGGCGGCATTTTTTTCAATCGACGGCAAGAGAAAAATTTTTAATTTATAAACAAGAAATCGATTAATTTATGTTTGCATAAGTTGTGATTCAGATTAGGACTTGTGTAGGAAATAGTATATTATAAATGAACATTTTAGTATTCTTATTTTCTACATTGTTGTACATTCTTAAAAAAGCTAAATAAATTATTTTCATTGGTGTAAATTTTCAATATGGCGTCAATATAAAAACATAATTTTAATCTATTAACTCGAAATTTAATAGATATAAAAGAAATTGAGCATAATTGTTCAAATAAAATAAATAAATAAATATATCATCACGGCATATTACCCATTTCTGGGTGTGCCAGTATCTACAACACATGTAGACATCGGTAATGATGACGATATATTTTACCGTGTGGGCGCTTACCAGGCGTCACCTCACGGGCACTCATAGCTGGTGTGGAGAGTGCACCACAGGGGTCACTTTTGTGCCATTTAAAATTGGAAATATTTGGGGTCCCGTGGCCGCGTGCCTGAGTGTCTGGTCGCGAACGTGGGGGAACCGGGTTCGATCCCGACAGACGCCAAATAGTTGCTCAAACGAAAATAAAAAAACGTCGCAGAGAGTGCAAACCAAAATTCCATATTATTTCAGATTTAGAAGTTGTTTGCATAAATAAAAATTTAAAATAATTGATTTTTTTGAATTTATCTAGTGACTTATGATTTTCTTCCGGAAAAACAAATACATCTTTAAATGGCCTACTAGGGCAACTTTACCCTAATTTAACCGACTTCGTAATGGCGAGCCTGTAGAAGTAGTCCTCATCCCCCGAAATAGGGCGCAATAAAAAAGTTCGCCTCGGGCGGCAAAATAGTTAGCGCCGGCCCTGGTAGTAGTTTCTTAAAGAATTCTTGTAAATATTATTTTTCGAAGATTTTTGTTACTACAAATATTGAAGAACATAAAATTATCCATCTAATACACTTAAAATTTTTATTACCAGTTGTCAAATTCAAATGTTTGTAATTGACAGATAAATGTCAGTGTCAAAAATCAAACGTTTTACTGACATTACTGAAAGCTCTTTTTGTGAAGTACATTTAATATCTCTAAATGAATTATCAATTAAATATTTAAAATTGTAGGTAGGACGTATATTAATAGTAATAGTTGTATATCCTTAAGAAATACCGCCAATCCCGTCAATGAATTGGAACCATCTTGAACATTTTAGAAGAGTAGGATAAGATTCCTTGTAGAATGAAAGAATAGGTAGAATTATTTGTGTGTACAAGAAATGTTAAATTCGATAGTTATGCAACAAAATGAAAATGACGAGAGGTGTTGTGCTGGTTATAATATTTCTTTTTATTTTGCAAAACGTATTAGATACTCTTCTATGCCAAATTAAATAATCTAACCATATCAAAAACTGCCATAGACTTATGGCACAGATGATATTTGAAAAAAAATCTGTTTTCCCATGTTAAACGCCTATGTCACAGTGCAAAGATCAATTATGGAACTTGAATGAAAACATCTGTTACCAGAAAAGTATCTAAATTGAATATATATTTTTATCCCACAGGTTTACTTACATTTTAACAGTGCTGGTTGTTCGTTTGCAGTCAAGGTAAGTGATGATGAATATAGTTATTAAAATATATGACAAATTATTTATCAACATCCTCTGAACGATTAGCAATCATTTACAATTGTTACATGGTTAAAATAACATACACTTAGTCCATGTAGCAGTTTTGTAAAATATGTAATTGAATTCACCTGTAAAAACAAAGAAATAATTTTTGTTTCTGATATTTATTTTATATGGATTAAAGAGGATAAAATATATTATTAAGATAGAATTAAGTGCCGATTTAGCTGTAGAAAAAGTAAAATATTCTAAACTTTTTATTTTAATAAATGTAATTTAAGAAATATCAAATTCAATGTGAAATGTAATTAGATATAAATTTTAATAATTAATATGGGTGTAAATATTTAACAAAATTTATTTCTATGTATCAGTAATGTAAACAAAATACATACATATTTTTGTTTTACGGATAAATATGTATATTTTTTATTTCTTTTTACTAAAAAATAAGTATGACACCACCGACCTTTATGTTTTAGCGTTAGGTTAGACATTCAATACTTTCCAACCTTTTCGATAACGTGACACAAATGTGACTTTTTAAGAAAAAGTGTGACACCCCCAACTATTACTTTTTATAATTCTTTCATGAAAAAATAAATAAAAATCTTATACCAGTGAAATTATTGCATTTTTGTATTAGTGAAATCTTTGGTGATGCGCATTACAAATTTGACCAGAAATTTCGATGGAATTTAATTATTTGTGACAAAATATGACAGACTTTTGTGTCTATACAAGCTTCTTGGGGACCCTCGTGACGCAGCTAAAGTGCCCTTTCTTTTAGCGAAGGAGGTTACTGCAAAATACTCTAAAATCATATACCTGATTTGAACTTTTCACAAAGCATACCCTCATTTCTTCATTTAAATTTTTTATAGACCTTGTCGTTTTGACGTATGTCTTTACTAATTTTAGCTAATCCTTTTCGCAGAAAAGTGATGTCTGATTCACTGAGTTTTTGAAATGCTTACATTTGAAAATATCTTTATTTTCTTTCCAAGCTTTCAATGAATACAAATATTAATTTCTGATTTGACGATATTGCACTGTTGCTTGGGAGACAAATGTTAAACATTGTCCGTACGAATGATGTTCCTTCCAATATTCAATACAGTGTCACTATTTTTAGTAGGTAATGCTTTTTTTAATGTTGATTTTTGTTACTGTTTTTGTGAAACAAAAATTTTGAGAAACCTTATTTTTGAATACTGACATCCTAGTCCTAGTGTGTCGCGACACTCCGATTGGAAAGCACTGGGTTAGATTAAGATATGTTTAGAAAAATTACATGCGAAAAATATCCAAATATTGACAAAAACATTCAATAAAAACTAACAATCCTCAGAAAATTAGATAGGCACTCTCAAAAATGAGTAATAAGCCATGACATTATATTTATTTAAATTCCGAAAGATCGTAGTACCTTTTTATGTTTTAAAGTTATTTAAAAAAGTTCGGTGGGAACATCGTTTTAAATAGCATTAATTTTTTTAAGAATGAGATAAATATTTACAATATGTAGACGTATGGGTTAAAATATTTGAGTACTTGTACAATCTACGCATAAAACTATGCCCAAAATTTTATTTGAATTTCAGTTAAATGTAAAGTTTTATGGCATTTATACCATCTCTACCACTGGCCTGATATATTTCATTTTTTGCACCTAAATCCCGTTGACCTTGAACTTATATGCTTTAATACTAAAAGTAATTCTTTATTGTATTTAAAGTT
Source organism: Ophonus ardosiacus (assembly GCA_943142095.1). Classification (NCBI taxonomy): domain Eukaryota; kingdom Metazoa; phylum Arthropoda; class Insecta; order Coleoptera; family Carabidae; genus Ophonus; species Ophonus ardosiacus. The sequence continues at coordinate 39,659,637 of OW964833.1, read as the reverse complement.
ATACTGAACTTATTACTTAATATCTCATTTTCTTTATTTACCTTTTATTGATGGAGATGAGATGATAAACACACACACACACACACACACACACACACACACACACACACAAACAGCTATACCTTACCCGGGATTCGAACCCGGTACCCTTGGGTCGTGAGTCAGCTACGTTGCCGACTACACCACCGGGGTCGGTAAATGCTTTAATTCTTTGTTAAATATTTATTGTATGAAAATGGAAAGAGAATAAAGCTAAGAATCAATCCATGCTTCCTAATATCAAATATCATCCTCGTATTGGAATGTCATGTCACTTGATATTGCATCTGACATCTGATATCGCGTGACTTGCGTGGGTACTCGCCGTGTCTTACAATTACATAGCAAAATGTAACTAAGTTCCTTCTACTACAGGAAAGATTCATCATACACTAAACGAAAAATTCGCTACTCTAATTTACTCTTAACTCGTCAACGAGAGCCGACGATTTTCAGGAAAATTAACTTACACTTGTTTTGGTTTTCACACATTCAACAAGTAAGCACTTGTTTGTGTTACATTGTCACCTTATTTGTAATTACGTTATTTGCAAAAACATATTTAGTTTTTGAAATGAATGAGAGTCACGTTAGAATTAGGGATGCACTCGATTTCGAGCTTTGGCCCGGCCCGGCCCGAAGCCCGCTTCGATTTCGAGTCGATCATCGAGCCTTGGCGAAGATATTTTTTATCGGGCCGAACCGGGCTAATCATTTTCAAAAATCGAGGCGAGTCGAACTTTTGATTTTGGCCCGGCCCGAAAATTCGAGCTTTTCGGGCCGGCCCGAAAAATCTTATAGTTCAATCAAATGCACAGTTTCCTTTATATTTTAATGAAAATGGATGAAGTTAAAAAGGATCAAAATAATAATAACATACTTCACATCTTAATATATAAAAATGTATTATTTTACTTCACGAATTCAAGGTTATTCATTAAAGCATAATTATATTGTGATGTTGCTATTATTATTGTTATTACTCGTACACTTAAATAAAATGATTTTTGTTCCTACCATAATGATTTCTTGTCCTATTTTTGAGCAGAAACAAAGTTAGATAAAAAATCCTTATGTAAATTATATTTTTTTATATAAGATTTGTGAAAAAGTTGTTTAAATTTTCGAACGACTTTGGTAAACAAAGTGTTAAATACACGTAGGTCTGTAATTTTTATAACAAACTTACACTAGAAGTGTCTCTTTTTTAACTACTTATGTTAACTAATATTGAAAGTTATAAGAACGTAGAGGTTTTTTATAAGTTTGACACGAAAAAAGTTAAACATTTCGCCTTAACATAAAAATCAGCATTAGGAATGCCGGATGCACCCAATTTCGAGCTTTGGCCCGACCCGGCCCGAAACGCGGCCCGATTTCGAGTCAATTTTCGAGCCGGGCCAGCTAATTTTTTTGTCGAGTCAATCTCCGAGTCGGGCCGGTAATTTTTATTTTCGGGTCGAGTCGATTCAAACCTCGAAGCCCGGCCTGGCTCGGCCCGAATGCATCTCTAGTTAGAATTAACGAGAATATGACATATAGTTCTTTTAGAATTTTATTTTAATCTGTAACTGGTGACGTGGTAAAATTTTAACACAACTGGTTACACTGGCTTGCAAAAAAATTGTTTACACCTTAAAGTTTTTACATTTTTTCAGCTATGTAAATACCACTTTTTTAAAATTGGTTATGCCTCAACTGATAATTGTCACTCTTGTCACTATCACTGTTCTTTCTATTGAGGAGCAAGTTCTTCTTTGCATTTAATTTACTGATAAATTACAAATATATTTCTGAAAAATTAACCACCCCTCTTCTAACTTAGAAAGTATTAAAACATTCGCGATTTTTTAAAATTTTTACATCTTAATTGTCACTAATGACATTGACAATCAAGACCGACTCAATTCAGCAAAAAATAGGTGTACACGGGGTCTCTCAGGACCCCGTTGATTTAAAAAAGTTTTAATTTTGTTGAGTGAAAATGTAAAATTTAACTTTGGTAAACAGTTTTTCCTTACGTACAAGTGGCCTTTTAATTTTAGACATCAATGCGTCAAATAAATGTTGTAGAAAATTAAATTATGTATCTTCATAATTCACTTATTACAATTGCAAATTACAAATAAATAACTATTTAGAATGATAGTTCAAATTTTGTTGTCGCACGACCTATCTGATTGTCCTCAATAATTTTAGCGTGACCCTCCTATAAATGAAAAAATCTTAGTAATAGAGACTCGAAGTGACTATTTCAACCTCTTCATTGTAAAACTTGCTTTACTGCTGTCAACTTTTACGTTGAACAGTAAATTTAGTTAAACGAAGCTTAGTTTTAGCAAAAGCACATGTTAACCTTCATAAAATGTTAAAATTGCATTTTAAAGTTCAGAATTAGATTATAAATGCATTGGAAAACCTAAAATGGACACGTAATGTTAAGGTAAACAATAATAATGATGGTAATAAAAATATTCGCAGTACGAAACTTTAAAGTAATGTTGACTGATCAGATTCCCAAAACGCATCTTAAGTATTTCATTCGGATGCTTTGAAGTTTGCTTTTCAAAGACTTTCACATTCAAAATGGGAACGACTACTACTTTGTATACACTCATTTTTGCTTTCATAGAATTTTCTTTTTCCATATAAAACATTTTTATAGCCTCAGCCACTCTCTATTCTAAATCTCTTTAAATTGATAATATTTTTTAATAATGCCTTTAAAGTGAAAAGAAATTATTCTGTCTTCTAATTTAAATATATTTGCTTCACAAACTTGTATCCTACTTAAAATGCGTAGTTAAAATACATACTGTTATTTTACTTGTAATGTAAGTAAATTTTCTTTATTTGAAATAATATTTATGTATAATTAGAAAGTAGGTGGAAATATAGCTTTATTACTTGTGTAAATCCAGCTTTAGTTGAATAATTTTTATACACTATAGCCCTAGGAATTATATAGCAATGATTTTGTTTGTTAATACTTGTTACTAGCTTGTTAGTCGACTGCTTGCATGTTCTGTTTTTTACTAGACAAATATGATTTTTTTGTGTCAGTGTAATGTATTTAATGATATGTTTTATCAACTTTAAAATAGATTGTACAAACAACAATAAAATAAAGAATGTTATTTGTTTATTAGAAATATCATAAACATATACAGAGAATTTATTTTAAAATGCAACATTATGGTTCATCACTTCCATGGTTACTCACTATTGTCAAAAAATGACAGCAATGTAATATTTGTCCATTTTAAAATGCAACATTATGAATAGTATTGCAGTACAGGAGATACCTCCAGAACACATCACAAATGGTGTCAATTCTTATCACGACCGACTAGAATATTGCCAGACTGTGAATGGTGATATTTTTTAACATTTATTACATGAAAGTTATGAATTTTTGTAAGCTGAAGTTAGTGTAACATTCATGTTTTGATTTTTTGTTAATCGTATGTCGGCTAATTTATTGGAAATTAGTTTTGATAATACAAAACTACAAATTTTGTATGTTGCGTTTTAAAATGGACAAATATTACATTGCTGTCATTTTTTGACAAAAGTGAGTAACCATGGAAGTGATTGACCATATGTTGCATGTTAAAATAAATTCCCTGTAAGTGCATCAACAAAAACTTGGACCGCCATTAATATTATATACTTGTATAGCTATTTATTTGTACAAATATTTGGGTATAACTGCTTCGCTAAATGTATATTTACTTATTATTTATTTTTACCTAATATGATTTTTTCATATTTTATACATGAATATAAAACATTAATTTATATGTTTGAATTAAAAAAATATGTATACTGCAGAATCGAATGGCAAAGTTGCCATCTTGACATTTTTGGGGAACAGGTTTGAACCCAAATGTCTCAGGAGCTGAAAGAGATAAATTTGCGGTTTGAAAATTTCAAATCAGCGAGTTATTTTAAAAATATAAAAAGTACATTTTTGAAACTTTTACCTAAAAGTCAGTGTATATGAGATTTGGGAGCCATAATTATTAGCAATAACTCAAAAATAGGTAGAGATACAGAGTTGTCGGTATCAGCAATTTATTTTATGAAAGGGGAGCCTCAACTTTTTTACCGCCTTAGGGCTTCAGCTAATGTAAATTTGACTCTGGCAAACAAGAAAAAAAATTGAAATCCATTGGCGCATTGATTATATACTAACGTATGCGCATGAAAAGGTAACAATTAACATCCAAATTAACATTTAGGTATACAGGTCATTCTCAACTTCAGTACATAACAAAATGGCATATAAATAGTTCTCTGTTCTACGTACTGAATACGAAATAAAAAGAATATTTTCTATACGTAAATTTAATTTGAGATTTTTAAATCAAAAAAATTTGTGTCTTCGGTTGAGTAGGTGATTTTTGAATTTCATATTTTTAATTCTGTAAGTAATTAAGGGCTAAAGTCTAGAATATCCACTCCTCAAGAATTTTATTTTGATGGTTATGCATAGTGGCAAAACCATTAAAAACAATAAATTCCTCAAAAATTAGGACGCGGAAAACAATATTTATAGTGATTCTGGCATTTTTCTGAAAAAATGAATTTTACCATTCCCGTTTCGTCAAATTGAGTTCTGTGCGTTAGGTTAGCGTTACATTAAAGTATTTCTTGAAAATTTGCAAGCGAAAATGTCACATTTTTCACAATAGGGACCTCCACCGTAGTAACAAATTAGAACAAAGGTCAGTTATATTAAAACTAGACTTTAAAATTGAATATTAAGGACTATCAAAGTTTAAAAATAGTTATTAGTTTCTCAAATAATCGTGTTTTTATTACCATTTCCTCATCTCTATATTTACGTCACACATTTATTCTATTCCAAATTCTTACTACTTTCAAACCTTCTGCTATCGCCTTTTTGAAACACGGAATCCATTTGCAAGTATATAAATGCAGAAAATAACAACAATAAAACAACAGAAATAAACCAAATAATACTAGTTTAAATTTATGATGCCATGACATATTACAAGCGTTGGTATGAAAGTAAAAGATATGTTGAATGACATAGGCTACCAGTGGCAATCAAATCTTGGACTATAATACATACGTATTTTTATTAATTATGACATTAAATTACTTATTATCCACCCATATTTCCAATTATTGACCACAGGGGTTATTGTAACATATTTATACATTTTATAAGTGCTGAAAAAAACAAATTTATGTGACTTCAATTATTAGCCCCTGTTTGAAAACAAAATCATCTCTATATCTATTCACAGAATATTAAAAAAATTATTACGGCCTGACGAATAACAATAAAGACTTTCTAAAATTACATATTACATTCAGTTTAGATGAAGTTTTATAAAAAAATATAAAAAAAATATAGTGGTGGACCCTATTACGGCTTAAAAAACTAACAATTTTTTTGTCGCAAAATGTCCGAACGGAGATAATATATCTATTTACATTACATTATATGCCCGAAATTCGTTAAATTGAGTTCTTTGCGTTAGGTTACAGTTATATTACAGTATTTATTTTAAATTTGCAAGCGAAGAAGTCATAATTTTCACAAATACCGCCTTTTGAATAGGTAAAATCTGAATTTATTTTTGCAAAAAACATATAAATACTTGCTTCCGCGCTCTTATTTTTTATTTCTTTGTTATATTTTAGATAAAAGAATCCAGCCTAATTATTGTTGGATAATACCTTAATTTAATTTAATTTCATGCAACCAGTTACGTTTCTTTCTCAATTTTCTTTCTGAACAGTGCTAGTGAGACATTTACCAATATTTGGAGATATTTTGAATTTTTTTGTAAAAATAAGTAATTTAAAATAATAATTTTTAATATTGCATATTCATACAGCTCAAATAATAATATTGGTTTTACAGAAATTACATTTCGTAATCCCATAATTATTTTTTATATTATAAAGTAGTATGCCAAAAACAGTACATAATTAAGAAGTTGAAAATTAAATATTGGTCAAGGTCGCCGCAACATTTTACTTAGTACAATTATTTCATTTTCTTTTAGAAAACAAAAGTACACCTAAGATGACCTCTCAAAGGCAAACAAAAGTTTCATTTAATCAAAGTCGTAACTCTTATAGTGTTCGAGATAGCTGAGATAAATTCATTTTTAACTGCCTTATATCTCGGAAACTATTGAAGATCGGACCCATGTTGATTAAGTTTTTTTTTTACTCATTTTAGTCAGCATTGTATGCCCTTAAAGTTTTTACCCGAAGTTGAAAAATATTCTGTATATATATATATACAGGGTGTCCCATTTAAGGTACGAATGCATTGGTATCTCGAGAACCGTAAGAGCTACGAGGTTGGTTAAATTAGACAAAAGTTGCCCCATTAGGAGGCTATTTTAATGGTGTTTTGTTATTTGCGAAAAAATGCATAGGTCACTAGATGCAGGTGAAAATGTAAATTTCGCGATTTTCTTTTTTTGCTTATAACTTTGTTATATGAAATAATACGAGATTCTGGTTTGCACTTTCTTAAGGCACTTTTATATGGTGAATTTGCAGAAGTACTCAAATTTTTTTTATATCTGACCATTTACGAGTTACTGATAGCAACTTTTATTTTTCATATGGAGGTCATATTAAGCTATGGCATTTTTAAATAGAGATTTTTTTTTAGCTTTACAATGATATAAAACAATAATAATTTATTTTTATAATTAACAAAAAAATTAACAAAAATTGTTATTTATACTAAAATTAAATTGAAAAAAGTAAATCGAAAGTTGCTATGGAAACAACGAACAACAAAAAAGTGCAACAATTGAATTTCTGAATTTTACTTAACAATAGTAGATTATTACGAGTAATAAAAATGAATTTTTCTCGTTGGGAAAAATATGATATGTTGAGTTGTCAAAGTTCGTTTATTACTCGTAATAATCTACTATTGTCAAGTAAAATTCAGATATTCAATTGTTGCACTTTTTCATTGTTCGTTGTTTCCATAGCAGCTTTCGATTTACTTTTTTCAATTTAATTTTAGTATAAATAACAATTTTTGTTAATTTTTCTGTTAATTATAAAAATAAATTATTATTGTTTTATATCATTGTAAAGCTAAAAAAAATCTCTATTTAAAAATGCCATAGCTTAATATGACCTCCATATGAAAAATAAAAGTTGCCATCAGTAACTCGTAAATGGTTAGATATAAAAAATATTTGAGAACTTCTGCAAATTCACCATACGAAAGTGCCTTAAGAAAGTGCAAACCAGAATCTCGTATTATTTCATATAACAAAGTTATAAGCAAAAAAAGAAAATCGCGAAATTTACATTTTCACCTGTATCTAGTGACCTATGCATTTTTTCGCAAATAACAAAACACCATTAAAATAGCCCCCTAATGGGGCTATGGGGCAACTATTGTCTAATTTAATCAACCTCGTAGCTTTTACGGTTCTCGAGATACCAATGCATTCGTACCTTAAATGGGACACCCTGTATATAGTTAAGAATCACCCTGTAACACACTAATTTTCGAAACCAAAATGTGTAAATATTTAAGCCAATTATAATACAATAATTATTGAAAAAATAATATTATATTCAATAAAATTGAAAAACTCAAAGTTATTTTAAGAAACCCCTGGGTTTCCTGTACTTTAGAATGTATGTGTATGCCATTGAAAAATAAATTCAAATTTAAAATAAAAAATTTATATTTATAAATAAATCATCAAACATCTAATGCAATATTAATAATAAATGAGTATATCATTTAGCTAATGCAAGTATATATTGGTCTTGCTGCTTCTAAATTATTATTTATCTAGAATATCTAAAGAGGAAATCTTGTTTTGCAGCAGAAGTAGCTCTAAATCAATCGCTCAACATCAAAATATGAAGCAGATTTATCGTACAATTTATCATTTTCTCTTTGACGTTTGATTTTAATATATGAGTACAGATGAACATATAAGGAAGGTAGGCATCCACTGCATATACTTACAGCCGACCTTCAGCTAGATGGAACACATTCTTGATCGTAGATCTTATAGCCTTACGGAAATGGATGTAAGAAGTTGTCAACCCCATTAGGATCGAGAGAGACAGATAGATATAAATATTCTGCTGGCACTAGCTGAAATATTTTGCCTACTAAGATAAAGGTTAATTTTTCACTTAAAAAATAAGTAATATTGGTAAAAATGTAAAAAAAAAATATTTACATTACATACAGGGTGTTAAAAAATAAGCGTCCCAAATTATGAGGGCATATAGTACTGACCAAAATGAGTAAAAAAAGTTTAATCACTACAAAATTTGTTAAAACTATCATCAGTCACTTGTACGTCACAAACCACTTTATACCTTTTTAGCGCCAAAATAAATTACAAGAAAACTCACGCTAGAAAAAGTAAATTTTGTTTAGTTTACATATTCAGTTGTTTTAACATTTTTAATCTTAAATTTTAGATTAGTGTACCTAGAGATGCATTCGGACCGGGCCGGGCCTGGGTTTGAGGTTTGGATCGACTCGGCCCGAAAATAAAAATTGCCGGCCCGACTCGAAGATCGACTCGACAAAAAAATTAACTAGCCCGAAAATTGACTCGAAATCGGGCCGGGCTTCGGGCCGGGCCGGGCCAAAGCTCGAAATTGGGTGCATCCGGCATTCCTAATGTTGATTTTTATGTTAAGGCGAAATATTTAACTTTTTTCGTGTCAAACTTATAAAAAAACCTCTACCTTCTTATAACTTTCAACATTAGTTAACATAAGTAGTTAAAAAAGAGACCCTTCTAGTGTAAGTTTGTTATAAAAATTACAGACCTACGAGTATTTAACACTTTGTTTACCAAAGACGTTCGAAAATTTAAACAACTTTTTCACAAATCTTATATAAAAATATAATTTACATAAAGATTTTTTATCTAACTTCGTTTCTGCTCAAAAATAGGATAAGAAATCATTATGGTAGGAACAAAAATCACTTTTATTTAAATGTACGAGTAATAGCAATAATAATAGCAACATCACAATATAATTATTATGCTTTAATGAATAACCTTGAATTCTTGAAGTAAAATAATACATTTTTATTTATTAATATGTGAAGTATGTTGTTATTAAATCATTTTGATCCTTTTTAACTTCATCCATTTTCATTAAAATATTAAGGAAACTGTGCATTTGATTGAACTATAAGATTTTTCGGGCCGGGCCAAAATCAAAAGTCCGACTCGCCTCGATTTTTGAAAATGATTAGCCTGATTCGGCCCGAAGCCCGCCTCGATTTCGAGTCGATCATCGAGCCGGGCCGGGCCAAAGCTCGAAATCGAGTGCATCTCTAAGTGTACCCCATTGTTCAATGAAAATATAGCATACATCTAAACTAAAAGATATAATGAAATTCAGGGTTATGGATAAAAATAACTGAGAGTAAATATTTAAATAGTACTACGTCCATACACTAGTCATTATATCTGCATAATTATTGAGTAGAAAATAATTACTACTCGTACAACGTACATTAGCAACCTTTGTATAGAGTAATGTCTGAATTACTTCTCCATCAGGCTAAAGGTTAATACTTATTTGCCGACTCTTATCACTTGTATTTTATTATTTTCATATGCGATTTTATAGCCTAATTTAACATGATGCAATTTATTGGATAAAAAATACCGCAAAAGACATTTATTTTTTTTATATCCAGCTATATAAACAAGTATAAACAAGAACAATAATTACGAAAATATTATTCGCATTTTTTTTTATCAGTTCGACAGCTGATGCAAAAGTTATTAGCAATGTCAGAATTTAAAATTTTTGTAAACTTCAAAAATTTGTAACAGAAACAAAACAGAGTTAGAAATTTAATAATTTGCTCTAATTTTTCGAGCAGTTATGTGTTTTTGGTTTAAATTTAGTGTAAAATTCATACCTTATTAATGTTATTTTAAATTCTTATTCTAATGATTCTTTGAATTTTTTATTCTAGGTTCTAGATTAATAGAAATCTAGTATGTGCTCTTGATTTTTACTCTAGTGTTTACTGTGGTATATGCTCTAAATTTATGCTAAAGAATTTAACCTAAATTCTTCACTGTAAATTAGATTGTATATCAGGGCACTAAATCAAGAATCACAGCGCATTCTAAAGTTCCAAATTTAATTCCAAACATTTACAAGTTGGTTCACCAGTTTTACAAACCAGAACAGCTAAATAGGTACTGAATAATTTAGTTTACATACCCGCATTAATCAACATTTAACATAGACCTCCTGGAGTTCCGAATAGGACTGATAGAAGTCTCTCTGGATGCTGGCCAGGATGGGGATTGGTTAAATTAAACAAAAGTTGCGCCATTAAGAATCATTGCGTAGGTCACTAGATGAAGGGTAAAAGCAAATTTTGCAGTTTGTTATTACTTCCTTGTACGAAGTAAAGGAAGTATTGTAATCGCGAAAAAATTCGGTTTCCAGATTTCAACGGAAATATACATTTTGACCATCCCTGAATCCATTTTGACTAATTTCGTCGTGACGTCTGTACGTACGTAAGTTAAAAAAGTTAAAATTTTGTATTTATGACTGTTATAACATCTAGTTGTGCACCTCCCTTTTTGGTCATTACCTAACTTTTGGAAGTGGTACTTTACTTGAAGCCTATAGTAGATTTTAATGCAGAACTATATTAAAATATAATCCAAAACTTTTCAAATTTGGTATATAAGACTTTTATATCAATGGGAATAACATAATAGATTTTAGTTAAAATGGTTTACCCGGAAGTGGTGCTTTACTTGAAGCCTATAATAGATTTTAATGAAAAACTATATTAAAATATAATCCAAAAATTTTCAAATTTGGTATATAATACTTTTATATCAATGGGAATAACATAATAGATTTTGGTTAAAATAGACCTACCGAAAGTGATACTTTACTTGAAGCTGTTATCAGTTTTTCTTGAAAAAAATAGTGTTATTTTGATTTTAATAATAAATGCTTCAAATAAAAGTTTTAGAGAATTGAATTCTGCGTCGAAATCATCAAGTATGATTAAATTAGCTATTTGTATAAGCGAGATATGTAAATTTAAAAATGATGTACTTTTTGGTTTCTGTAATTAAGTTTGCTATGAATTAGGACAAAAAATACGTGCAATTTTATGATTGGGTCTGTTATAATACATATTTTAATTATTAACAAAATATGTATAGTGTAACAGGCGTACAAGGAAGTCATGTGGTGTCCACATCAGATATTTTTTGCTATTATCTTCCAAGTGTGAAATAAGACTTGATTTTGGTTTGCTCATCTTAAATAAAAGCAATAGAATATTCACCGTACTACCTAATTTGGCAATGTGTAATAGTGCAATTCATGATTATTTTGATTAGTTAGGAATTTTTAAGAAGTGGAGGTAAAAAATGATGATTGTACCTATTATTGTTGAAGGTAACTACTTTGAACATATTTTAAATAAAATTGAAAAAAGTATGGACCATGTGCCTTATTCTCAATGATTCTAGCGTGACCCTCATATTACAAACTTTAATATGTTAGGACGGAGTCAACCAATCAAAAACAAAATATTTGAATTTGGATTTCTATTGTTTTCAAGAAGTTATGATATTTCTTTTTGATGTTTTTTGATGGAATCGAACCTCGATAATACATAGATACATTTTTGTAAGAATTAAAGCCATTTTTTAACCGTATCCAAGGTACAAAGCATTAATAAATGCAAAAAAATATTTTACTCGTAGAAGATACTTTATTTATGTTATCATTAATATATTAAAAAATGTTCCTACCTATCCAAAACCAAGTAATAAATTAGCGTATGTTACATACATAGTACTGTTAGATATTGATACAAAATATCTTTCATTTTAAATGGTATGATGTTTGTGAATATCACATTTTACAATATGTCATTTGCTTAAATATTTTAACAATATTACATCACTAAATTTGTTCATCTCTATACTCTTTATGTTGCACGAAGAAAATATTAATTTAAAATATTTTTAATAGTAGTTAACGATTAATATTCCCAACGTCTCCGTTATTTTCATTGCCATTGTCATTATTATTATTGTTATTTCCTGTGGTCGATTCTTCATTGTCTTGGCCGTCTGCATTTAAAATCATGCTTCTGGTTACCTGGAAAAATTACAATTATCATTATTGTAACAAAAATGAAATCTATAAAGAAAATTATGTTTGTCATAAATTTTAAATAATGAAGTTTCGTTTTAAAATACTAAATTGACAAATAATTATTTCTTCGTTTACTACTCGGTAGCCATTTAGTGGTATTACTAGTCAGAAAAATTAACTCTGTCGGGTCCAGCAATAAAACTATAAATATCGTAATTATGACAAAGCGGCATATTGTTTACTGTTTGCTTTATAATATTGGATAAAACAGGCCATTATTTGCGCCGCTCTATTGGAATGAAGACAAATAATCTTACTATTCCTTTAACATAAATGTTATTTTAGTTTGACATAATTTTTGGAACTACAGTTTTCATTCTCATAAGAAATTATTTCATACAAAAATAGCATTTATGTTAAAGGAACAGTATGATTATTTTACTGTATTTTACTATACAGAGCATGTCTTCATTTCAACAGAGCGGCGCAAATAATAGCCCGTTGATACCCATGGTTACATTGCAAGCAGTGAGTGATATACTGCTTTGTCATAATTATGATATTTATAGTTTTAATTTTTAATGCTGGACCGACAGTGTCAATTTTTCTGATTATAGTACTTTGCCTACGTTATTATGACGCACTAGTTCATCGGCTATTAAAAAATAAAAAATGGGTCATTGTATGAACAAACAAACAAATACGTGTTATTTTTTTACAAAGAATAACTGAAGATTTTTAATACAAAGGGATTTAAGTGCCATTTTTAATTTTCAAGTGTATTCAACAAAATATGTTTCTCAGGAAAGAATAACTATAGCTGCACCGTCTTCTTTTATTAATATTCTTATCTACACTTCTCAAAACGAAAACAATTAAAGGGTAAATTTTTTGCCGATAACTTTTTCCTAAATACAGGATTCATATGAAATTTAATTTACAGATACTTTAAACCTTTATTTTGATAATATGATTAAATTCATATTGCTAACAATACATATACCAATGAATTGGAATACCCAGATCATGCGAACTACCAAAAATGAAATGAAATATGGCACATTACTTTATTTTTGTTACTTTTATCTCTTTTATGTCCGTATTCATAAATACTCGTAAAATTTTAAACGGTTCGTTATAATTTTTATCCAATAAAAACAGTCTGTTCTTCTGTTTTAAAAAATATTAGACTCTGTTCATAGAACGTTTTCATGTAAAAGTGTTACTCCTATGTAATATTTTGTTGGCATTTAGATATCTTTAATTAAATATAAAACTTTTAAATTTAGAATAATTATTATAACTTAAAGTCCAGAATACTTTTATATTACTATACAGGGTGTTAAAAAATAAGTGTCTCATATTATAAGGGCATATAGTACTGACCAAAATGAGTAAAAAAAGTTTAAACATGGGTCCGATCTTCAATAGTTCCCGAGATAAAAGGCAATGAAAAATGAGTTTTTTCGGTGTTTACCTCTGTTATCTCGAAAACTGTAAGAGTTACGACTTTGATTAAATGAGACATTTTGTTTACCTTTCAGAGGTCATCTTAGATGTGTTTTTGTTTTTCACAAAAAATCGAATAATTGTACTAAGACAAATGTGGCGCCCTTGGCCAATATTTCGTTTTCAAATAACTTCGTAACTATTAGAAAGTGAATAAAATGTTTCATATAATATGTTATTGTTTTTTTATGGTCTATTTGCTGGCATAGACAATATTTTGTTCGACCACTATCTTAGTCTGTTTTTCTTCGATTCTAATACAAAATGGCCTCTTTCTCGAAAACAGTTGAAGATCGGACCCATTGTGATTAAACTTTTTTTTAATCATTTTGGTCAGTACTATATGCCCTCATAATTTGAGACACTTATTTTTTAACACTCTGTATAGTGTTGTCCGAAAGTACTAGTCAGCCTTTGAATAAACATAGTTATTTCTAAATACAGAAAAAGATTTGGTCAAATGTAGTATGATCTGATGAATCTAACTTTGATGTGTGGAATATTTCTCTTATCTTTCAGTCATTAGAAAGATATAAATCTAAATCAAATTCGAATGCAATTAAATAGAGATTGAGTAAGGATATAGTTTTATCGTAGAAAATTTAGAAATATTTTATAAAGGTTTGAAGTTAAATTTCCTAGAAAGCTTTAAAATCTATATCCATGCCGCTAACGGGAAAATGATAATGAATGATCAACTGGATTTAATGGAAAGTTCCATTTTCAAAACTACTTTCAAATGCCTTTCATCATTTATAACGGGTGACAAAACAAAATTAAACCATATATTGGGGGAGTCATTTAGCATACGAAATAGAACAAAATAAGAAAAAACTAATGAAAATTTGTTTATAATTATTATTTACTCTCTTTCCAATATTGGTTTATTTAATTAATTAGTTTATTATTTTTTTGATACTTAAAAAACTACTGTGTCGATTATCAAGTTTTAGCAAGAGTACATTTATTGTTTATTTCTGTATTATATATGTAATATTTTATTAACAAAAATTGTAAAATATTAGGTAAAAAAATTAGGATAAATCATTCATGACTTCCCCATATGAGACTCCTCTGAGTTCGAAACCGTTTTCAAAACGCTTCAAAGCTTCAAAAGTTCTTAAAATGTCATGCGTACAGTGTCAAAACGGTTTTAAGATATCTCAAACCAGAACTAAAATTCATGAATTTGACTTGAAAACTAGTTTCAAAACTAGTCATGTAAATATTTAAAACTCAGCTTCGATATTGCGCATGAGTACTTAACACAACGTTTCTACCGCTCTGTGTTACTATACTCTGTTTTTAAACTATAGACAGTTACTAGAAATTCTAGTGAGAAAATCAAAGCCCGTGATTGGCTGCTGCGCTATTTCGTGAAGCCGCATTTAACCAGACGAAATTTTAAGTTAACCTTCAAACGTAATTGAAACGTCAAACTCTCAGTAGTTGTCAAATCACTTGTTGAATTTGCACGTGTTTTTTGTTTCATTTCTCTTTTTGTGATATTTCACGAATAAAAACAGTTATAACATATAAATTTTTCATCAAGGAATTACAAAAAAATAATGCAGTTGATTAATTTATAATTAAAAGTTATGTATTTATGATTTTATATGAATAAATTAAGTAGATTATCTATAATAGTTCGGGTTAATGAAAATATAACCTGGAAAGTATAAATGCTGACGTGACCTTCATTTTAACATTTGAATTCTCCCGCCAAATAAATCTAGTGACTTTTTTTGGTAGCTTCTAGCGGTGTAAATGTGACTTCGTCTAGTGCTGTCTATAGTTTAAAAACACGGTATAATAACCTACAAATAAACTGACATTGTAATTTTAGTACGTAGTGGTACGAAGTAAAAAAAATGGAATAATGGCAAAACGATGTATTTGAATTGAAGAGGATCTGAGCCAAATGCACATGCGCCGAAACTGTTTTCAAATCAATTTGTAGACTTGTTTTGAAAAATCACGTATTATTGACTGAAAACTGAAAACATTTTCAAATCTACATGTACACGTAGTAATGGTTTAATTTTGTTTTACCCGTTAAGAATTTTTTAAAATGAGTTGTAGGGACACTCGATCTTAGCTAAATGGGTATATTTGCAATATTTTAAGCTGAATAATCCGTGATGTTATATTTCATATTAATGAAATGCAATTATTTTAAAATTTTTGATTGTTGCATTAATAAAGGATGTCTGATACTTTTCGCCATTTATTAATTAATGTTCCCTCACCTCAAGGTCATCACCAATCCCTTCCATACTTCTTACACTTCTTTCGCTCCTGGTATCCCATTCTCCTGACAACGCTCGGCTTCGTCGTCTTCTTCGACGTCTGTCTGACCTAGGTGTCCTTGCGCGTCTGGGTCTTCCAGAAGATGCCTTGTCATTTCGGTCACGTGATTCATCGACGTCAAGATCTTTGGATCGGGAACCCCCCGTTTTACTGGCTGCGATATCAGATGGACCTGGTGTTGTTGGAGATCCAGGGATGCTTGCCAAGGACGGACGACTCGCTAAGACGAAAATTTATTAAAAATACTTATTACTATTAATCTAATTTATTTATAGATTTTGCTATACATATCAAAGTAAATTGATTTAAAATCAACAAGAAACTTTTAGTTTTAGTAACATCGGAACTACAATTCTGTGAAACTTGATAGTCTGCACTATTATTAATGTTACTATTTATGTGATTTAAACTGTCTCTACAACTAAAACACTTCAATATTTTACTAATATGCTGGCCCGATGAGAGGGTGGGGGGCAAAATCACGGAACTAGGCTTATTTTATTCAAATGGCCAAATATTATTATATTTTAATTTTTATTCTTTAAAACATTTATGCCACTTTGTATTATATCATATGACGGAATTACATGAGTCTATTGTTGCAACTTAAAACGAATTTTCTTAAACTATCTTCTAGTAAAAATATTAAACATTGTACCTTCGAGCTGCAGTGAGTAAAGATAAATGTTAAATTTAATTTTTGTTTTATAATATGTAATATTTGAATGAACATTTAAATATATTTAATCCTATAAATATTCATTTTTTCTTCACATCTACATATGAATAAATAGAAGGGGCCCCATAAAATTTATGCCCCGGGCCCCGGTCTACCTCTCGGCGCCCCTGCTAATATGGCTACACTGGTTATTATTAATGATGCTATTTATAAAAATTTAATTTCTTTTTCATAAAATACATCCAAAATTATCAAAGCACAAATTGATATTTTTCAAATTTTATGGTTTTATATTGTCCAAGTGCATCACATAAGAGTGCGTATACTTTTATGCAGTATGTTCCAGTCCTTCTTTTGACTATTTTGTCGTCTTCTGTTACTTTTTATTTCATACCTGATAAGCTGTGCATAGAACCATCAAGCCTGGGCATGCGAATGGCTTCATGGTATGAAGGAGGTCTCTGCAGTTCTCTGGGATCTGGTGCATTTTGTTGAGCTTCTATATGTCTTTGGGATTCTCTTCGTAGTCGATCTATTCTGTCTTGTGCTTCCATTCTTTGGCGAAGTCGTTCCGCTTCTTCTCTCATTAATTTTACCTAGAAAGTTTAAATAACAAAATTAGTAACATTTGTAATTATATTAACACGTTCATTGCGTTTAGGTGTAAGTCTGCCCCTTTTTATACGTTTCCATTTACAATTTTGCGGAAACTGTAATTGCAATAATTTCTATAAGAATAATAAAAGGTAGCATTTTGGAGCTTATGAAACTGATAATACGTTTTTAAAGTCCAGTTTGTTTGAAGCGTTTAGTCCCTCAATGCATACTATGAAAAATATAAATCATATACGAGGTGTATCAATCAATAACAAGATTGATCTTAGAACATTGACTATTCATAAAATTACACAAAACAAATATTGTCATCCTCATGCACTTGCACTCTCCTCCCCGAACCTTACACCACCCCATACGAATATTCCATTGCATTTTTGTTAGGTTGTTCATAAGCTGGTTTCTCGGACTCGAATTTGTTTCCTTTTAACTCAGATTTAGATTATGGGAATAAAAGAAAGTCACAAGACATGGCACTAGGTCAAGTGAGTACGCTTTATGTACCAACAGCGTGATTTTGTGTTTCGTCAAAAATGTTTTGACAGACAGGGCGTCGTGTTCCGGCGTGTTGTCTTCATAAAGAATCCATGAGTCGTTTTTCCACATTTCAACTCTTTTTCTTATCGCCCATGCATGAAGGGTTATCAAAACCTCTTTGTAGTATACCTCGTTAACGAACTGCCTTCCAGGCATCCAATCCACTTGAACAATCCCACGGATTTCGAAAGAAACTATGGCCGCGCACCACCCAGGCTCGTCTCCGATCTCTTCTTTTCCTTTTTAAAATCTTCCAAACTGCATGAAAACTTGAGTACAAGATAGATACTTATCACCATAAACTTTTTCCAACAAATTGTACGTTTCTGTAGCGGATTTCTCAAGTTTCACACAGAAATTCATGTTGACGCTAACATGATTCCGGCATGCAGTGCACAAGAAAGCGGTCCACTTCATTCAAGAGCTACTGACGAATGGTTTGCCTACTTATCTTGAAATATTGACCATTGATGAAGGGAAAATTAAAAATTAATATGTTACATCCTGCAACGTTGCCAAATTTACGTGGAAGCCGAAAATAAAAATAAATCCCTATATTTTATTGAAGTGATATACGAGGTGTTCGTATATCACATATTAGTCCTTCCTATACAAGTCGTAATTTATGTACTTATCATCACTAATCTTGGTTTTTCATATATATTTTGTTGTCAATTCAAATCGGCCTTTTTGTACGAAATAAATAAATGTAAGAAAATATTTTGGTTTTAGTAGAATTACAAAATATGTAGTTATTTGCGTATAGAGGACCGAAAGAAAAAGTTTACGCCTGTGGACGAAGTATATTCGTACATGGGCGTAATTTTCTTTCGGCCTGAGGTACGTACAATATTTTACGCGCAAATGAGGTAAAATAAATTAACAGAATTCACGAAATTATTGTTTTTTGAATACGATCAGAAAACTCGCCAGGTACTTGGTATAGAAATCTAGCATGGCATACGTCACCATCTATAGTCGATATTACATTAGTCAACTTTGGTTGAAGGCAACCAACAACTTTGGTTGTGTCAACTAAAGTTGACTAATGTAATAGTTGCCACTTGATAGGAAACCGACAACCGTATCAATCAAAGTTAAACAACAGTCAACTTTAGTTGCAAGTTACCCTCGACTTAGGGCTGCAGAGGCATAGTTGAGGAATGTAATATAGAAAATTCCCGCTTTTTGCAACCATTCATCATATTTCAAGTGCACTATGTAGTCCGTGTTTTTAAATAGTTATTCACTTCATTAGAAGGTTTAACTTCTAAAATTAAAAATGGTAAAAGTGAAACGTGGACGATATAAAAAAATGAAAAAAAGAAAAATATGATATTCTATATTCTGTGAATTAAACTACACATAGACCAATCTGAAGATTTTTTTACTTATTTCGGACATTACAATTAAATAAATATATCGTTCTTGGGCAAATACCTGAACTAATCTGGTTGTACATATATGTAAGTAGACAAGTGTAATTAATTATTCCAATTTTGGTTGAAGAAACCTAAGTTGTTTCAACTACGGTTACCAGTTTTCATCAACCAAGTTTGACTAATGTAATTTCGGGTTATGTTAGTTATGACAGTATTGCGTACATATTAACCTTATTTAAAAAATAAAATAAATATATCATCACGACATATTACCCATTTCTGGGTGTGCCAGTATCTACAACACATGTAGACATCGGTAATGACGATATATTTTACCGTATGGGCGCTTACCAGGCGTCACCTCACGGGCACTCAAAACTGGTGTGGAGAGTGCACCACAGGGGTCTCTTTTGTGCCATTTAAAATTGGAAATATTTAGCGTCTGTCGGCTAGACACTCAGGCACGCGGCCACGGGACCCCATTAACCTTATTTTGTCGTTATTTTATAAATAATTACATAAGTACTTTTAAAAGTAGTATCCCGGGCGTTTTGGTGTTTTTACAGCAGTAAAACTGACAAAAAAGCCCAGCGGGCATAATATTCCACTTTGCGCTATGGTAAGATGTAAGCAAACAATATTTATACAGTTGTGCGTAAATTACAAGGTATTATGTTATTATGTAAGTAACGTGTCATACGTTACCACTTAATAAAGAAGGTTGGATTGTATTGTAATCGGCAATTATTTCTTTTCTAATGTGCTTGTTGCAATTATTGTAAAAGCACTTCAAGATGGACCAATAACAATTATTTATTTGAATAAAGAATTATTTAAAAATCACAGTAATTTGAAAACAACAACACTTGTCAATTTTGAAGGTTTGAAGTCAAAGGCGGAACATGGATAAGACACTTTTTATTAATGGTAACTATTTTGGCGCACTTCTCCGTAAACCAAACGTATGTCGGTGTACTACGCCATTTATGACAAACAACAAATATTTTTTTGGTACAACTTGATTTTTAGATTTTAATTTATAAAGAAGCTGGTCAACTTTACAATCCCACAACTTTTACATCTTGATATATTGTGCAGAATATATTTCAATGTATAACTTTTTTTCAGTTCTTTTTATCATACCATGAACTATGGCACATTACTTACATAACACTGTATATTAAAACATTATATTTCTTAATGTATACGGCAAGGGATCTAAAGTCTTTCGGCGCCGCTAAAGTAAAAAATCTGAACGTTAACCTTCAAACCATTCCTCCAGTCAATATGCATACCGGTTGATGGAAATATTTAAGATAAAAATAAGTTTCACAGATAGGTACTCGGTATTATTAACACTGAAAATTTCTTGTTGATTTTAAATCACTCATTCCCAAATTACGAAATGTTAACATTGATTGTTCTTGCATCAAGCCATAAATTTATTTTCATACTTACATGGTGCATTCTTCTGATACACATGGTGGCACAAAATATAACAGACATGGCCAAAACCATGGAAATTATATACATCCACATTTTTCCATGTTGAAGCATATGGTTCTGCATGCTGTCCCAAACTGGTCCACACGCTTCATCCCAAGTTAAGCCAGAAACATTTTCTGGGTCATGGCAAATTAGACTTTTCTTCGCAGTTAGATCGTAGGGGTACATGAGATAGTTGTATTGATCGATAAAATCTTTAGAATAACATTCACACCTCCAAAGGTTTTTATCGAGTTTTATTTGGTGAATGGAAATAGGAAAATAATCTCGTTTGAACGACGTTAGTTTGTTGTTTGAAAGATCCAAAATTCTTAAATTTTGTAGATTAGAAAAAGTTGATTCTCGCAGACCAGATATTTGGCATGTACTTAAATTAAAAAATTGTAATGAATTACTGACAATTTGGTTTGGTAAACTTGAAATAAGGTTGCGACATAAATTTAAATATTTTAAACTGGGCATATTTTTTAAACTTTCATTGTTGAACTGCTGAATTTCATTTATGCTAAAATCAAGAGTTTCTAAAGAAGAACTGTTGAATGGTACTAATTTTTTTAGGTAGGTATGCGAAATTACTAATCCTTTTAAGTTTAAATTGTTTATAAACATGTTTGAATCTAAATCAACAAATACATTCATAGATAGATCTAAATATTGTAATTCTGGCAAATTTTGAAAAGAATTATTTCGTATGAATTTAATACCATTATCTGATAAATCTAAATTCTTTAAATTTTTATTATTAAAGTGTTCTGCCCTTATATAATTTATTCGACTACCTCTCAAAACAGATTTTTTCAAATTTGGAAAATTAGACAAATTTACTAATTCCACTCCTGTATTTCTAGCTTCTAAATATTCTAAACTAGTAGCATTTACTAAATCTATTTCTTTTAGTCTAAAATTTTCTGAAACAATAAATTGTTTCAAATTATTCAAACCCGATAAAAATAATTTTGGAAGTGGCTCTCTTATACATCGTTTCATAATCAACGATTCCAGTGATTTACTTTGCACATATTGTTTCGCTGTGCTAATATGTTCGAATCTATTGTATGATAAATCTAGCTTTTTTATTTTCGTGGTGTGATTGAATGAATCTACGTGAACTTGAGACCATTGTGTGAAATTATTATAAGATAAATCCAAAACTGTAAGAGAGCTAATATTTAAGTGTGTTTTGTTGATTCTTTTAACAAGGTTGTGGGATAATATCAATTCTTCTAAACTAGTGATTTTTGATAGTTTTGTTGGAATGTCGAGTAATCTGTTGTAGCTTAAGTTCAGGATTCGAATCTGAAAGAATAAAATCACAATTAATATTTTCACCATATAGATAGGATAGTCAGCTGTAGTTTTTGATTTTTTGATATGTTGATAAAAATATAAAATTTAAATTTTCCATGTTTAAGTTCGAATTTTTGATGAATCTCGTACATAATACAAAATGTCTTGCTCACTATTGCTGTTTTTCAAGAAATAATTTATACAGACTTTTCTTCAACTTTGGACAAAAACTTTAAAGGCATAGTACTGACCAAAATGAATACAAAAAGTTAAATCAGCACCGGTCCGATTTTTAATATTTTCCGAGATATAAGGCAGTGAAAAATGAGTTTTTATAGGGTTTACCTCTACTATCTCGAAAACTATAAAAATTACGACTTCGATTAAG
The DNA here is from genome assembly GCA_943142095.1 of Ophonus ardosiacus. NCBI lineage: Eukaryota > Metazoa > Arthropoda > Insecta > Coleoptera > Carabidae > Ophonus > Ophonus ardosiacus. The sequence goes on along the minus strand of OW964833.1, from coordinate 39,637,214 downwards.
TAAGAATTTTTGTTTACCTTCGAGAGGTCATCTTCGATGTGCTTTTGTTTTTCAAAAAAAGTCAAATACATAATTGTACTAAGTTAACGACCTTGACCAATATTTAATTCTCAAATAACTTTAGAAAAAAATATTTCATACAAAATTTTACTGTGTTTTTATAGTCTTTTTACTGACATAGGCAAAATTTTGTTCGATTGCTATCTTTGTCAGTATTTCTTCGATTCTAATACAAAATGGCCTCGTTCTCGGAAATATGCAATAAAAGATTCTCTGCCATTTTTAGATTTTCTCATTTGTTTTATGTCCACCAATTTGGAGAACTGTTGAAATAACTAATTTTTTCGTCGTTATTGGTTACGTTGGTAAGTGCTGTAGTTCAAATTGTTTAGTAGGCACACATTTCAGTAGTTCTCAAAATTTGGAATGTGTAAAATATGTTTAAAAAAAAAGCTGTTGACCGGAGGTAAAAATGACTCAGGGCTTTTTAACTACATTTTTCATTATAAAGGTGTCACACCATGTAAGTATTGAAATTCAATTATGGGCACATACTTCATTGTTAGACACTCCTGCATTTAATTCTTAAACCCAACATTTTCTTTGTACGCATATGATAAAAATATATGTATTTTTTTTAACTTTGCGTACGTATTTCATTATAATATACCTAATACAGGGTTGTTTAGTATCAAAATAAATGATATAAAATTTTACATCAAAAATATGTATTTACTACAATTACTATAAATATAAAATGCATTCCTGCATTTTTATTTTTAAAATCTGTTTTTAAAAAAATTAAATGAAATACTAATTAAGCATTAAGTATATCTATCCTTTTCTATCTCATTGCCAGTATAGTTTTTCTGCTCTTTTGTTTCACTAGTTTTTTTGGCGTCAGTTGGTGCAACATGTGTGAAAAGTGGTGAATGCATTAAAAGATACGTTTATGATCATATTTAATCATGTTTTTTTGAAGAAACTGTTAACCGGAAAGAAAAGTGGCTCAGGAGTTTTTAACTGCATTTTTATTATTGTAAAGCTGTACTTAAATTTTGGCGAGAGCATTCCCTAACATTTTGTATATTATAATAGTAAGCAATAGTAAGAAAGATATTACAGACAGGACAATTGGCTCTCTATTTAGAAGGTACATAAAAAATTAAATTATATTTATTTACGGTTTACCTAACTGAAAATGATTAACTGTTTAATTTGAATTTTACATGAAATGTGAAATTCATTCATGATTATGTCTAATATGAGGATGTTCATTATGGATTGTAAAAAAAATTGTAAGTAAATTAGATTACATATATTATTATTACTCTTCTAATTTTACGATTTTTAGTCACCTGTAAAATAAAAATTTATCGAGTTATATTTTATACTTTGAGAGTAAGTACCCGTCCTAAGTATTTCTGTGACTATTTTTTTTAACCAGAATAATATTAAAAAGTCGCCTATTTGTTAATGCTTTCTTTAATTACTATGTATGTATACTGGGTGTTACATTTAAAATAAAAAAAGTTAATGTTACTTCCCTTTAAACTGGAAATATCTACTGTAATTTTATCTCTTATGTGGTTCAATGTGCTTTTTTATATAGTTTCTAAATATCGATGGATAAAGTGCAAAACTGTGTTAGTCGATTTTGTCCATTTACTGGAAAACACCAAATTATGAGCGCACTTTTATAATAAAAGCGCCTTTATGGAGAACACTCCTACACAGAAAAAAAAACCTTCTAAATTTTAGTTGAATTAACTAAACAAATCTTTGATTTTCAGCGTACTAATATGTTTTCATTAAATTGTCTAAGTTGATTCAGTTAAATTTTCTAAATTGTAGTAACAAATTATAATAAAGTTAAATACAAAATTAGATTAAATGACTACATTTAGTATTGACCTAAACATAAATAAAGAAATTAACTAAATGTATATTTAAATTAATAAAAGGACAAAAATAATGAAGCCAAAATATAGTAAAATTAAATAAAATAAGTAATTAAAATAACTATTTGCATATTTAAATTAACGATTTTTTACAAAATATTTATTTTATCTATTTCGTATTAGTTAAAGTGTTAAATTAAGATTTGTAAATTATACTAAATTTTTAGACATATTGCCTAATAAAATAATATCTAATTATAATTACAAAAAATTTCAATTCTTTTTTTTCTGAATATTCTGAACATTGTTTATTTCCTGACATATTTCATCGTAATATGGCAAGATTTAAACGTCTTTTAAAATTATGCCTTCAATGATGATAAATATTTTTTCTGATTTACTATACATTATTCACTATTGTAAATATCTTCATTACACATGCTTCAAAAATGCTGTCACTTATATCATACTACAAATAATATTAGTGCTATTATTTACAAATAAAAATCACAAATTATGTTGAAGGACGCTTGACAAAAGCGCTTTTATTATAAAAGTACGCTTATAATACGTATCATATTCTTTTAAATGGTAATAGGTCTAAATTTAAACTTAATAGAACATGGAATTTTTCAAGATTTGATGCAGTTACTGCCATATGGACATTTATAAAATTGTAATTGTTACATTTTTTTCACACAAGAATACTAATGAAAGGATCCGAATAAAATGCAAGATATTTTATTGAATTTTACATGACAAATAATCAAAAATGCTCACCAAGAAAATGTACACGCAAAATTGAAATGTTCTATATATTTAAGTAACGCACGATAAAAATAATAATTGCTCGGTATTTTAAGATATTACTCACTGTAAAAAATATTAAATACCTAGTAAAAATATAAAACATGACCTAACCTAACCTTTTTATCAAGCATTTATTATATTTACTCTGTGTTTACAAATTTTACCGAACATTTATTTTTTGGGTCGGACATTTTATATTGTACCATGCAAAATTTTAACAGCAAGCACAGTGAATTTTGTATCCAGAAAATAATATCGTCCACCATGAATTATTTTTACGAGCGTTTAACGTGTTCCCGTTTTGAAATACCAAACATGATTGTAACAGAATTATAATATACATAGATGAACTCGTTTATTATAAACACAGTTAAAATGAGTTAACAGGTGTAAAAAAAAAAATAATAATATTGATATTATTTGTGTATATATATTTTTCCAAATATTAGAAGGCCTAGTATTGACAGTTATCATTTCTTAGAAAATTATTTTATGGTATTGTACGATTCATGTATTTGGTTTCTATGCATTATTTCTGGTATTTCCTAGTTCGGTAAAAATATAAAGTTTATATACATTATTCTGAGAGAGAGTATTAGTTTGGTAAATAAAATATACTTTCATTCTTTGGGTTGGGATGTACATTATTTTTGATACAATAGATACATGAATAGAAATGGAAACCAAATTAGTACTTATAACTAAAAAAAAGTCCCGTTACGAAGGGCGGAAGGCCAAGCTAGAATTATTGAGAATAAGACCCATAATTCATAATATTTAGAATATTATTTTAAACATATTCAAAGTAATAAAATTATTTTCTCCTTTCACTTCTTAAAAGCTCTCAACCAATGTTCTTTTGGAATGCTTTTAAAATAAATATGAATTCACCACGTAAATTTTTTTTAAATCCAAAAAATATCCGAAAGTCTTACATTGCCAAATCAGGTGAGTGTGACTAGTATTCTATTTTAAATTTTTTCACCAAAAACTGAATTTTGAAAAAACTTAACTAAGTTCTAACTGGGGTATTCCACCATAACAAAAAAATAATAAAAATTTCAATTTAACTTAAAGTATGGCTCAATAAATAATAGTTAAAACAATAAAAACATTTTTTAAATAATTACTTTACGAGATATTTCACATTTGCTTAAAGGGAAATTTGTCATACAATTGTTATCTTTCTCTCGTAGCGTACTCAGAGCAGTGTGTGTGAGAAAGACAAGTATAGGGGAAATGTGACGTTGCACTGATTTCTCGAAAATAAAATACTGTTAAACTAGGAACAATTAAGATTTTTTAATACTATGAATTGCTTCAAAACTGAATGAAGTTTTATTTAAAATAATAAAACAAATTCAGTGGAATACCCCATTTCAAATGACAGATAAATAACTGTTCAAAATGAAAGTGCAAATTTTTTTTCCACGGCCTACCTGATTTTCTTATTCTCAATAATTCTAGCTTATATTCTTAATGCTCGATATAAAAGTGTTCGACTATATGATGGTCGAAAATTTGACAGTTTTTTACATTTGGGTTAAAACCGGAAAAATTTATTTGCTTTATTTATCTCAGACAATATCTATGTTAAACAATGAAAATATTTAATGAAATAATAGATAGCGTAAAATGCATGAAATACAAGTTGAAACTGCTGGTACATATACTACCAGTAACACATATGTGCAGTACTTTTAAACTGTGCTGTACATTATTGAAAATTTTGAGTTAAAATTATGAATAAACAAATTATTTATAATATTATACTCTTTTGCATATAAACGAATATATATAAATGTATTATATTGTACCTAAATTATGTGATATTTGTAATAACTAACCTTAGGGCTAAGGTGATCAGGAAATACAGTCAGATTCTTCTTTTGACAACTGATTTCATCCACAAAACATTCACAATCCTTTGGACAAATTATTCTAGCACCCAATATTTCACCATATAACAAAATGAATACTAGCACTTTATACATTTCCATGGCATACTTTTGTACCCGACTGTACCGTATCAAACTTTGCACCTGCGATTAGAATAGAATAAATATCAAAAAATTTCGAAATCTTGTCGCACTTACGAATATTCCGTTCACCAATAAGTGTTCAATGAAACTAAATCAATTGTAACTAGAGTAAAATTGTTTTCTATGACTAATAGAGTGTTTCTTCCACAAATGACTATGCTAGTAGTAGATAACATTAAAAAAACATACACTATCATATTTATTTATATCTGATAACATATGATAATAGGTATCACGTTTAGTACGCTTAGGAGATACTGCTTGTAATTGTAGGTTAAATTATTTGTGTGTATTAAAGTGAAAATGTTTTGATGTATTTAAATGCAATTTGTAGTAGTGTTATTATTGATATTAATAGTACTACATTATTTGTTCTCAAACTATTTTTCTGTATAATATTTGGGTAAATAATATAATTACTAACCACTGATGAATTCAGTGTTATGTAATAATAGTTGTGTCATAAGTATAATATGTTATTATAAAATTTGCATCACGATCCGCAGGACAGTATAGTTATTCCTCCAAATGAATAATAGCCATTAACTGCCTGTGGAATACTATATTTAGTCTAGGGTAGTTCACCAGGAAATTACGATTTTCAATTTTGATAGATATGATAATTTATAAATAACGTGACATAATTCCGTGACTTAATGCAAGATCAACCAAAGTCAAAATTTCATACTTTTAAAATTTACTGCTACAGTTGGACTTTGTTCTTCTTTACCCGGCTTCGAACTCGAACAACGTCAAACTTGAATTTTCCAGTAACTCAAAAGTGACTCCTGTGATGCTCTCTCACCGACACCATTGAAAATCTAACAGGCAATTCAGTTAACTTTTCCGCCATTTTTAGCTTTTAGCATGACGTCACAAAGGATTTGTCTACAAGTTTTAATTCCTTGTGATTTGTGTAACTCTTGCTGCTATAATATACGTATACCGGGTGTCTAATTTTTTTATGGATCATAAGAAGTACAATGGTAAAATTTTCATATAGCTATAAGTTCTTCCCTATTAATTTTAGAACAAAAATGTAAATACATACATAAAATTTGCAGAATTAAAAATTACATCAAATTATCAAATGAGCTTAAATTTATTTATATAATAGTTTCTTGTCATGAGAGAAACGTAAAATAAAATATTCGCCAGACAAAATTTACATTGGGGTCCTCCACTCTTATTTTTTTATTGTTATTGTTTTTGTTCGTTTAATTATGAAGCTATTCGTAATATTAAATAATCTTAATCCTTTTAAGTGTAACTGAATTTGATTTTTAATAATTAATATGATGTCACGGCGACATCTATTGAACAAAAAAACGTATGTCTTAAATTTAATTAAATGTCAATTTGACACAAGATGTGCATGACATATTGTCAAATATGTTATCCAAATAAATTAAAGCTTTTTTGCAACATCTTCTTTAACTAAAATATCTGTTTCCTTCTTTATTATCTTTTCTTCTTAAAATTACATTGGCAATTTTGACAACTTGACTTTTGAATTGAATAACGATCAGGCATACGTTTCTCTGTTCATAGCCTACTCCGAATGGGGTATGTGACCATAATCGAATTTCAATATATAAGTCATAATATATAAAAACAAACCTCTATAGCTTCTCATTATAATAATAAAACTAAACATTAGTTTGTAATAATATTGTTATTAGCAATTTAATGTTTTGGAGAAGGGATCTGTGACGTCAGTAGGGTAGAATGGTAGAAGAAGACAGTTAGACTGAGATAGATATGTTGTGATAGGTTATGGAATGACAGCTGCTGTCACTTTCGCCTACTCCAATATATATATCTATCTCAGTCTAACTGTCTTCTTCTATCATTCTACCCTACTGACGTCACAGATCCCTTCTCCAAAGGTGTAATAATTATTTTCTTGTAAACTACGAATAATTAATCAATTTAAAAAAATACGGGTATTTTATTTTTTGGTCTAGTATCATATATGTAAAAATCAAAATTTAGTCACATACCCCATTGGGTTTTTTTAACACGCTGCATACTACGCTGCGAGAGAAAGATAGCTATAGTGTGACGTCACAGTGTCACTGTCAACAAATTTAAAATATCTCATAAAGCAATTATTGAAAAAATAATTTTTTATCTCAATCTTTATTTATTGATTTTTAGTATAAAGTGTACATTTTACTATTTTTTGTTATGCCGGAGGATCCAATTCAAATAGTCGTACTGTTTGATTTTGACAGATAAAAGTTTATTAATTGGTATTTAATTAACAATATGTATATTTTGCGAACGAAACGCATGTACAGTCGGTGACATGAAAGAAAACTAGTCTGAGGAATGTTACATGCTAGCAGGATTTTTGTAAAACGGCACTACGATTAGAAGTATTTTACTATGACTTGTTATTCGGGATACATGAGCGAGCCTAGTTCAGCACTTTTCAAACCGATAGAAATCGGTTGAAAAAGGTAAACACAAAAATACAAAACGCTGAATAACAACAGTGACAATGACAAAACTGTCATCTATTAGACGGCCGTATAAAGGGTGATTGCGGAAGAATAAAATAAACGTGAATAATTGATTTCTAGTTCTGTGATTGGCTGAGAAGAGTGAATTATGATATTGTTTTTAATGGTTTACATACAATTAATAGAAAAAATTAAAATAATGGGAATATATTTTCACAGGAATAGAAAAAATATATAATATGTGTTGATTTAAATTTAATTTTAGCCGGACATAAAAGTATGTAAATTCTACGAACACTCAAGAATTTAATTGCATAATCAAACAAAAGAAGGATTAGTAATCAATACTAATTAATAAAAGTATAAATATTTTGTTAACTTCTTGAAATATCGACTGAAACTTTGCCCTTGTGACGTCACTAAATTAGTGTAATATTTCGCCACCAGTTAGAGTCTGCTCGATTTAAATCGCCTGCCTAGGGTGTCGTCTGATCATTACCGAAATTAAAAATTTCCAAGTGGTTTGAGGTCAAGTATTCTTGCACAGAAAAAAATATTTGAAATTTTGTCTAATTATAATTAGATATTATTTTATTAGGCAATATGTCTAATAAATTAGTATAATTTACAAATCTCAATTTAGCATTTTAACTAATTCGAAATAGATAATAAATATTTTGTAAAAAATCGTTAATTTAAATATGCAAATAGGTATTTTAATTACTTATTTTATTTTTTTAACTTTATTTTTGCTTCATAATTTTTGTCCTAAAATTTTCGGTGATTTATCTAATAAATTAGGTAAGTAAATAGAAAATTTAAATATATATTTAGTTAATTTCTTTATTTATGTTTAGTTCAATACTAAATGTAGTCATTTAATCTAATTTTGTATTCAATTTTACTATAATTTGTTACTACAAATTTAGAAAATTTAACTAAATCAACTTAGATAATTTAATGAAAACGTATTAATAGGCTGAAAATTACAGATTTGTTTAGTTAATTTAACTACAATTTAGATGTTTTTTTTTTCTGTGTGGCCCAAGCTCGATATGGAAAAAAGGAACTTGCATTGTTTCTCAACAAGATTTATTCGTTATCTGCTTGAGTGATTATCTCCGCAATTCGTTATATTCGGTTTTATCATCTGTGACCTGTGAGAGACTTTGCAATATAGGATTCCGTGAATCTGAATTCGCATTTGAATTCTGCTGATGCCAAGCTATGCTGCATAGCTGGACTGGTCATTCGATGTCTTATAAGCTCAATATATTGACATATCATATGTTTGGGAATCAGCAAGGCTTTTTCTGACTAGCTATCCGTATTTTGCGGAAAACCAATTTTAACTGGACACTTATCCGCAAAACCGTTTTACATTTCCACGACACGTGTTTTTAAATTTAAATTACTGACCTATAGTTGAATTCAATAACAAGATTCTACTTTGATGGCGTCGGTGTCATCATCATATTGATAATAAAATTAAAAATTACCCCTAATCTTAAAATGAAGTAAAAATAAAAACTGTATACATACGTATTTCGAGAACTATATAGTAAATTTTATGCGAAATTGTATTAAGGGGGTAAAGGGAAATTAAGATTACTTAACAATTCTTTTCTCCGAGTGCTCAACCGAGAAAAATAGTTTTATTTTCACTTAATTTTAAAGTTAGGGATAGTTTCTAATTTTATACATATACATACAGTATTGGCCATAAAGATAGCAACTTAAAAAAAATTCAATTGCTCTAATGTAAAAACTGGGATTTCAGAAATAAATTACTGCAGTATTAGTGTCTTGAACCAAGTTTAATTTACATTAAAATAATTTGCATTATATTAACAAAAATTGATTCACTTGATAACAATTGGAGATTTTATCAATCGAAACTTTGTGTAACTCAAAAAAAATAAAGATAATGAAAATTCGAAATACTTCTTTTATTCTTAAAAATTGATTTATGTGCAAAAAATATTTTTTATTTGGACATAAAAATAAAAATAGCAACTTTTATAAAATTAATATAAAAACTAAATTTTCTAATATTTAGTATAATAACTGGAACCACGAGAATTTATTACTTCTTCTCGTTTCATCATGAATTCAAGTAATTGTGTTATTACATTTCTATTAATTAATCTTAGTTCATCACTAAATAATACTCTTTTCCACATGTCAGTTGTCCAGTTTACATGATTTTCTGCAAAAAAATAATCGGGCCTTCACGTTCTTCTTCGAAAGAAGTGGTTTCTTTGCAGGCCGACGACTATAAAGTTCTCCGGCAACTAATATTCTTCTTCCCTGTCTTGAAGATATTTTATCTTTAACATTACTTAGTAGAAAGCCTAAAATTTTCTTTGATGATAACAACGGATTTTTAACGATATGTGTTTTATCATTCTGTCGTTTCGGTTTGATGTTTTTTTTTTGTCTACTAGAAATTGTAGAAGGCTCAATATTACCCTTCCTTCGAAAATGGATTATTATTCGTGCTATTGTAGATTTATGCAAATTAAAGTTCTTCTTTCATTTTATTCCGCGAAGCACCATTTTCATATGATTTAATTATTAAATTGCGAAATTCTTTAGTCAAAGTCTTATTACGACTTATTTTGAAGTACTAATTTATATTTTTTTAAACAATTATACGATATAAACGTTGAACTTGAGAAAATAAAGACATTCATTATGTAGTTGCTATTTTTATGTCCAGACAAAAGTAAGAATTATGCAAATTAAATAAATTCTATAAATTTAATATAAATTATTTTAAGAGGTTATTCTTTATGTAATTTATTTTCAATATTCTTATGTTCACTTCGGAGAAATAGAATTTTTTTAAAAGTTGCTATCTTTATGGCCAATACTGTATATATATATATATAGACCCAATAATATTCTGTAGACACTTATAGAATTGACGACACATGCAAGAATGAGATAGATCATGTTCCAAACAAACTTCCCCTCGTTGTCTTACGTCCCGCTCCCTGATTCTATCTGTCATTATGTTTGCATCTGTCATTCATTGTTAAACTAATTTTTTATTGTGATTTGTTCTTTGGGTTTAATAAAAATCACTTTAAAACCAAAAGATGTGCCTCGGGCAACTTTTTTGTTTGATGATATTGAAGATCATTCGATTATTAAACTAAAACGATGGCTGGAGTATAGAGGTCTACGGAAAACTGACACTGATGACAGGTCTTTGTTTGGAAGTGGTAACCATAGCAACCTTTAGTTTTATGTTTTGTTTGCTAAATGCGCTCGTGCAAATTGCAATTGTGTGTCTATTGTCACCATCATATCTTGTTATTACCCATTTCGTCTAATGGGCATTTAAATCTGTCTTGGAGAGTGCACCATCACGATTACTTTTGTGGTATTTGAAAATTAGAAGTAATTTTCATGTTTGACGTCGATTGTTTTTGCACCAATCCACAGAAATGTTTTGTAATTTTTATTTATGATGCTTCATGTGAATTGAATGTCCTGCTCTGTAGTTCTAGAAAGTTTTAATGGAGTGAACCACCATAACAATAAAAAATAAAATAAATAACGATTAAAATAAAAAAAACTTTTTTTAATAATTACTTTGAGAAATATTTGAAATTTATTGTCAGTGTCACTGTGATGTCACACTATTGTTATCTTTTTCTATTGAGTCTGGTGCGAGAGGCAGATGGTAATAGGTGTAGCCGTTATTCGGTCATTTATCAGAAACTGGCTCACTCAACCAGAACCACAGACGTGTTTCGCTCTTATTGGAGCTCTTCAGTGTGGTGCTCTAATAAGAGTGAAACGCTTTTATGGTTCTGGTTGAGTAGGCCAGTCTCTGAAAAATTACCGAGAGGTTCATTCAGAGACTGAAATCTTGTGAAACATGTCAAGTGTTATTTTTTAAGAAAACAATAATTTTTCTTGAGCGCAAAATTTGTAAACAATTCTTTTTCCTATGGTTATCGCTCAAATGCAGCTGTAGACACGTGTTTCGCTCTTATTAGAGCTCATCAGTACAGCATAGCTAGTTAACAGGTGGACATTAACTAGAGGTAGTAATAAAAAAAAAAAACTGACACAGTGTAACAGAACTAGTAAGCAGCCAAATACACCCATGTTGTCTCGGTTAGCATTTCCACACACATTGTGGATATATACAACGTCACAGCGGCGGTGATTTATAACCACCCACCAGACCCGTTACTTGGACGCTTGGACCCCCAAACGTAAATACCGGGAGTTTATTTTATCAGTAAACATAGGGTATATCATTGCCATAGTTACCACATGAATGTTTGACAGCAATGTATTGAAGCGTTTATTTTATGAGTAAACATAGGCGTTTAACATGGGAAGTTGTATTTTGTAAATACAAAGTGTCCGCCTAATAATCAAACCATGTTATTGAACATGATAATAGTACATTACATTTTGTACATTATTTAATATGAACTGCTTTAATAATATTACAGTAAAGTACAGAAATTGTCAAATAAATAATTGTTTCACTTTTTTACTATGTAATATGAAAAGCTCTACAAATGTCTGCGGTGGCGCAGTGGTTATAACAGTGGCGTCTGAAGTTTTTGGTTGGGGTTCGATTCCCCGTTGGGCTAATTATTTTAATTTTTTTTTTTACATAAAAATTGTTGAACTTTTAAAAATCAATTTCCATATTACAATCATTTAAAAATAATAATTACATTGTAATAAATAAAGAGAAAATAATTGAGAATAATTGATTACAATAATCAAAATATTGATACAATAACAATGCATTGTATTTTCTTTTGATATTAATAAAAATAACTGAAATATAATAAATTTGAGTACTTATTATGATTTTACTGTATTTATCAAAAGAAAATACAATGCATTGTTATTGTATCAATATTTTGATTATTGTAATCAATTATTGTCAACTATTTTCTCTTTATTTATTAAAATGTTATTATTATTTTTAAATGATTGTAATATGAAAATATGAACTGATTTTTAAAAGTTCAACAATTTTTATGTAAAAAAAAAAAAAATAATTATCCCAACGGGGAATCGAACCCCAACCAAAAATTCTAGACGCCAATGTTATAACCACTGCGCCACCGGAGACATTTGTAAATTTTTTCATATTACATAATAAAAATTGAAACAATTATTTATTTGACAGTTCTGTAATTTATTGTAATTTTTGCAATATTATTAAAGTAATTAATATTAAATAATGTACAAGATGTAATGTACTATTATCATGTTCAATAGCATAGCTTGATTTATTGCCAGACCTTTGTATTTATCAAAAACTGGTTCCCATGTTATACGCCTATGTTTACTCATAAAATAAACGCTTCAATACATTGCTGTCAAACATTCATACCGTAACTATGGCAATGATATAACCCTATGTTTACTGATAAAATAAACTCCCGGTATACGAAAACAATAATTTTTCTTGAGCGCAAAATTTGTAAAAAAAAAATAAAAAAGAATTGTTTGCAAATTTTGCGCTCAAGAAAAATTATTGTTTTCGTATATTTACGTTTGGGGGTCCAAGTAACGGGTCTGGTGTGTGGTTATAAATCACCGCCGCTGTGACGTTGTATTTATCCACAATGTGTGTGGAAATGCTGACCGAGACAACATGGGTGTATTTGGCTGCTTACTAGTTCTGTTACACTGTGTCAGTTTTTTTTATTACTACTCCTAGTTAATGTCCACCTATTAACTAGCTATGTTGTACTGATGAGCTCTAATAAGAGCGAAACACGTGTCTACAGCTGCATTTGAGCGATAACCCTAGGAAAAAAGAATTGTTTGTTATTTTTTAAATATCATATTAATTTACATTTTTAAGTTTTTCTATACTCATGTCAAATATACCAAGTGTTCAAAAACAGATTCATCCATTAGAAAATATTTTAGAAACTGTCACATTTGTAACGAATCTATTTATTTCCAGATGTCAGTAATGTGATCTATCCATTTTAAATCTTCTGTCGAGTATCGGTGACTTATTCCGCGATGTCTTTGCCTTTCAACATCTTGGAGGCCAGCAACAGCAACCAGCAAGTCTCTGGAGACAGGAGTGATCCAACGATCCACGGTAGAAGATAATACCCAGTAAGAGCGAGCAAAGTAATCCGCAGTGTTTTCCAAGTTTGTCAACCATACGTCCAGAAAATGCTGGTAAGTTCACAGATATAAAGAAATTAATTTTACACAAATATTATATGCTGCTACAACACTTCGTCAGCTGAGTATTGTTTTGTACTATGTTTATTACTTTTTCATCATTCCTTATAAACTTACAGGAATATAGAAAAATAATGACATGAGAAATTTCGAACTCATTTTCTCGAATATAATATTTTAGGACTTCGAACAAATTAGTACTTAGTTGACGGTCTGGTTATAAATTTGAAGAAAAGTTGAAAATTTCTTATTTATGCATGACTGGTTTTGTACATTTCAATGTTCAATCAAAAATTATACTTTGAAATATGGGCTTAATTATTATTTGAGTATTTTAAAAAATGTTATAGTTTGATTTTTGTTATGAAGGTCACGCTAGAATGATTGAAAATAAGACACATGATTCATATTTTTTAGAATTTTATTTGAAATATGTTGAAATTAGTTCCATTTACTGACCGAAGTGGATTGGTGGTAGCGTTCTAGCTTCACGTGTCAGCGGTTCTGGGTTCGAATCCCGGGTAAGGTATGGATGTTTGTAAGTGCGCCTTTCATCTTCTCATCCCCATCTCTGCGATATGTACAATAAAAAGGATATAAAATATACTGCAAGAATGACACTCCCACAAGTGTAACATTTTGAATATAATAAATAATTATTATTATATTATAAAGTAGTTCCATTTAAAAATAATACACTTCACCATTCTTTCTTTTCCAAAATAAATTTTTGGGAGATTTAAAAACTACCAAAGTTGTCAAACTAATTACAGGTGGGCATAAAGACCGGCATATTAATTTCAGACTAACTTAAAAACAACCAGAGCTGTGAAATTATCAATCATGATTCGGAAATGCTTTCTGATTAAGTTTTTATTTTCACTCATAACGATACTTTAAAAAAATTGATTAACCAAGTTCTAACTAACTTAACTTTTGCAACTTATTTTAAATCAATTATGTTTTCCACGGTATACTTAATTTTCTTGTTTTCAATTACTCTAGCGTGACCCTTTTAATACAATTACATATTGTATTTTGAAATATTCTCTTTTTTGAAAGAATGTGCCTAATATGAGTATTTTTCGCCAAGAGTATAATTATGTATTTTTCGTTAAATTTAATTGAAGCTATTTATATTTATTCGTTATTTTATATGTCATAACGAGCTATCTTTTATTCTCGATACTTTTCATCCAGTGTAGGATTTGGTATCGTCGATGTTTCGTCGATATTTTATAAGAGATACTCCGTAATCTCTCGATTTAAGAAAGCTGCTATTGTTTGAAAAGACAAAGTTACTCTCTCAAAGTTAATTATGTATTAGCCTTAGATGGCTTACCTTATAAAAAGCCCCTATAAAAGAATATAATACTGGGGTCAAAAATATAACCACTAACAAAGTACATATACAGATTCCCTTTCATAGTAAATGCAGCACAGAAAAGAGATTATATCTATTTTAGTGACAATGGTGTAAAGTAAAATTAAATTAAAATCAACATTTTGATATGTATAAATATATTTTGTCTTGATTTTAATTTAATTTTTGTTTAATTCTCAATTAAAATATTGGTGCAACCGGCCATTAAATAAGAAAATATACATAAATTAATGAGTACTAGTTAATATACGTATATATAATATATCTTTCCTTGTCTATAGCAACGGCGTGTGCGAGTAATTTAAACATGACAGATCATCTATTTAAAGTTTGGAGGTTAATATTTTAATTTGTCTGTTTGGTACCGATATTTTTAATTACTAGTGACTATTAATCAAATTCTTAATAAAAGTAAGAGAAACCACACAATTTGCAAATAATAAACAAGAGAGACACATCGCACGCCATCTACAGGTTAAATTTTTAAATATGCTTTCCTTTCTCCACTTCAAAATAATGTCACAGAAAATGTTCTTGCTTAATTTACTAAAAAACACTTTTTTTGAAACAAAATTTATATTTTCACATACATTATCAACATAACATTAGGTATACCGGGTGGTGCCGGTTAGGGGTGAATATAGGGATTTAACATGGGATTTGCGATTTATGCAATTTACTAGTCTCTTATTCATTTTACGGCAAAAAAAATTAAAATTTCTGTTAATTTGTAGCAATAGCCATGCCATAATATTTGTTTTCTTTTTCTGGTTTTCAGAAATCCGTACTAATATCCATACTATTATAATAAATGCGAAAGTAACTCTGTCTGTCTGTCTTTCTGTCTGTCTGTCTGTTACGTTTTCACGCCTAAATCACTGAACGGCGGTAGGCGGAGCCTGTTACATGTACGATGCGGGGTAGGTTGCCGGCTCCCTACGCAGCGCATGTCTCCGAAGTAAATGTGAAAAATTACTGGTACCCGTGTAGCTAATCGTTATTCTAGCTTTACCCGTGCGAAGCCGGGGCGGGTTAACCAGTTACTTATAAACGTCAAAAGTCAATTTTACTTATCGAAAATAAATCCCGTATTCTACGATAATAGTTCCTACCTCAATAATTCTTTTATAATAACGTCATACTTTAGTCATTTCATTTACTTCTTACAAAAATATTTTTGCAGAATATGAATAAAATAATATTTTTTTCTACGATGTCCTAAGTCATGGCTAATTGCTACTAATTAACGGTACTTTTTCTTTTTAAAGTAGTGTAGAAACTAAAACCATAATAAATATTTTAAGAACAGTTTGGTATACAACTTTTAATTTTGTACAATTTTGCACTATAGAGTTTTACCGTAAACAGGTCATCGAATCTGTTCAGAAGGCAACGTATATCGTAACTTTGTTCAGGAAATAATTTGGAACTGTCAACATAATCGGTATATATTGGCGTGTATTTTGCTATTTTTACGTCTCGTGTTGATTTACGTGATTTATCAATGTCAAAAAAAAAAAAAATTGAGAATGGCTAGAACACCATGTTCTTGATGCAGAAAAATATAGTTTCCTAGTTCGCGTCAGCACAGATTATAGAGCGTATTCTACCTGTAAACGGAATATTATTGCGAAATTCTTATGTGAAGAATATGTACTAGACGTTCCGGTTTGGTCGGGATAGTCCCGGATTTTATGCGTTGTCCCGGTGTTCCGTCCAGTTTATTATTAATCCCGGATTTTTATTATTTTTTGTATTTTTTTTATATCATTATAAAATTTTAAAAATTAAACATTTTATGCCTGGTTTTTAAAAGATGGATAAGTAGGTAAATTACTAGCAAAGTAAAATTTGCTATTAAAGTATACCTGAAATTTTCTTTTTATAAAGCAAGAATAAAAATACCCGGCCAGTTAATTTTATTGTGTATAATAATTTAACAGCTTATCAACAATTAATAACAATAGTAACTTTAAACAATATTTCACCTACTTAAATAGTTGTTTAGGTTGATAATGTGTTTCTTCTTATTAAAATCATGCGATAAAATATTGCCTAAGGTGAAACTTTGAGTACAATTTTATAAATTATTTTTATCTATGCGTTGGATTATAGTTATTTGTCCAACACATGATAATAACGCTATTACTGTGGTGATTTTAAATAAATAATTTTGCTTGTAACTCATTTTGTAGTTACAAATAAGTCACTCTGCTATTTAACAACGTTAGATAAACCTCTATAATATATTAACTTCATAGTAACTGTGTGATCATCTATTTCTGCACTATTTTCTATCAAACGTCCTTTTGAAATATAAGATTAAAGAAAATTTCAAATACATTTGAAACCATTTAAAAACTTGGATAAAATATCGCATGGTACACGTGTATTCATTATATAAAACGCATGATGAAAGCGTTACTTTTCTCAAGTGTCTCGTGTAATTAATACACATTTGCCATACGAAATTTAATCGAACAGTTTTTTAAATGGGTTAAATATTACCACAAACTAATAAATATTATTTAATAGGGGGACCTTTGATTGACCTGATGCATCAAGAAACTTGGAGAATTTGGATGCAGCTTTCGAGCTTTGGATTTCAACACTGGATCTTCTAAAACAGCCTTGGGATCTTCGAAGGATAGCTGAGCACCACACAAATCTTTTACCTATTACCTAAACAATATGACTATATAGCTACTTATTATATTTAAATTATTAAATTTAGATTCTAAACATTATCTTGTTCTCAAATTCGATTTTCAGTACTACATTGAAAGAAATATAACTTTCGTGAATGTCCGTATAATATTCAAACAATTTAAAATGGCAATATAGTCTATTTATCAATAAAATCAATATATGGGAACATATGTTTAGTATATATCTTTCAGGAATTGAACATCAAGAAGACTAGAATAGTAGTAGCTTTATAAGTTATAATATTATTCACGTAAGAATGGCATTGAGCAATAAAAAGTGTATGATAGTTAAAGACACCTAATTGAAGTAGATTCTTTAGCCATACAGGTTATAGAATCTGTTCATAAGTTGACGTATGTCGTAACTCTAGAAATAATTTGGAATTGTCAACATAGTTCGTATACATTGACGTGTATTTTAACATTTTTGCCTCGTTGATCTACGTAATTTATTAATAATACCATAAAAAAACTATCGAAAATCGCTGGAATAATGGTCTTATTTGCGTGTGCGTTTCTTGATGCAGATAAAGATAGTTTCCTAGTAGTTTTCAGCACATATTATAAAGCAAATTGTAGTACCTATAAATGAAATATTATTACGCAACGTCATTCTTATGTGAAGAATACTATAGTTTTAAGTTCTTTGAAATGTATTTTCAGGTCTTAATTAATTAAACTTTGGCTCATCGCACCGACTAAACTAAACTAAGTAACTTTGAATGTTTCTAGGGACAGTTTATTTTTTTTTTTTGTTCCGGTGCTGACTGTCGATTGTACCGGTTGCCGCTTTGGATTGGTCGCGTTCATTCACTGGACTCGTATGAGAAATGAATAAACGAACCTGAATCCTAACACATGAAGTTTTCTTATGGCGTTTATGTGCTTTCTTCATTCGGAGGCAACGTACAGTCATCATTTAATGTTAATGGCAACGAATAATTAGACAAGGCAAAGTTTTTGTTTGATTTAACTTTGATTGAGCATATGCGTTAACCGCGTTAGGGGCAGGTATCGCGTTGAGGCCGGCCATTGTCTCCGGAAAAAGCTCGATAGGTTGCAGCCTAACCGAGGAGTTTACGTATGTCTGATGTCCCTGGTCCCTATTTTGTTCGCGTTGTAGGCCGTACATGCAAAGCACCTTTAACAATAGGAACAACGAAACTTATAGGAAGGAATATTATTGTACAATATATAAGTATTGTAAAAGGAACGCTATATGCTATATTATTTTCCCCTAAAAATATACAATATAAATATAAATAATATAAATATAGAGTTTCGTATCAATTATAAAATTAAAATATTTGTTACCAAATAAAATTATGGTTATAATATTTGTTTTTAATTATATTGCATTTTTATTCGGTTACAGAATGAAGATGCAATTTAATAACAATTGTGAACAGAATTATAACACTAAAAAATTATGAACAAAATTTATAAGAACAAATATCTTTTACGTTTCTTTTATGTTATAATTCTGTTCACAATTGTTACTAAATTTATCAACAAATTTAATAACAATTTGTAATGATGTCAAACAGTCTTTTGTAATACCAATAATCTTTAATTTTTATAAGAAAAGTCTTGTAATTTGATATAATACAAATATATTTTTATATTCAAAAGTGTTAAGTTCCCTAAGGATGTTAGCTTTGGGTGATGAACGAAAGCAACCAAAAACGTTGGTATGGAAAAGGAAAGTACTACGGAAAATATACGGTGGAAAAAAAGTGATTTTATAGTTCGCAGAACGAACGCTGAGCTCATGAAACTGTACGGTGAACCAAATATTGTAGGAATTGAGGAAAATGGAGTGAAGCTGTGCTAAAAGACTTGGAACTCTTAAATATTAGTGACTGAGAAAGAAAAAAGGGCGAAGGACCGCAATGAATGGAGAAGGATAGTTCAACCAGCCATGTTCAACAAGCCAGGGTTACTTAAAGTAAATTTAATCTAATCTAGGTTTCAAAAAACTGTCAAACTTATAATTTGACAGGTAAAGCTGTCAAAAGTATATTTTGACACGAGAAATTAGATAAAAAATTACATGAAAAATTTGACGGGAAATTTAATGAAAAATTTTTATTTATGAACATATGATGAACCCATTTAAAGAATATCAAATTCCCAATAGATATATGTCTCAAATTTAACGTGTTAAATTCTTATTAGGTATAAGTCTTCTTTTCAAAGATAAAATGATGTATGTACGAGTACGTATGTATGTTCAAAGAAGTAGTAAACATCCCTATTTCTAATTTTTATTTTATAAAATACAAAGAACAAGAATAAAAATAAATTCAATTTAAGCTATGAACATAATAAAGACTACAATGTATTACAATAAAATAACAATAAAAATTGGAATTTACAAAATTTTGAAGATATTTGGGAAAATGAATGTATTAATCACTGATTCACAAAAGTGTGAAATGTTATCATACTTTGTTCTTGCATTGGAACTCATATTTGTTTACATAGATTAATTCCAACATTTTATAAAAAAAATTAAGTATTTAAAATATTATATAATAAACGAAAACGTTCTATGATCCATGCCTAAAGACGCGTACAGACTAAAATCAACTATTCGCGAGCAGTTCGAGAACTATAAACGAACAGTTCGCGAGCAAATCGAGAACTATACACGAACAGTTAGCGAGCTCAACGACAGCACCAGATATTTGAATTGCCAATAATGTCAATGTCAACGAGTGAGGAAGGTGATTTTATAAGTGCCTGCTCGAGCTTCATAATTAAAAACGATCGAGAAAAAGAAAAGACAAAATAAAAGTAGAAGATGGTGGAGGATTGGATGATAAGTTTATTTAATCCTTTTTCAAATAGAGTTTTTTTATAATTACGTTCTTTTGTGTTTCTTAAATTTCGATGTAAACGATACTACTCTATTAAATTTATCATATTATTTTCGCTTCTCTCCATTGCGCTAACTGAACTGAACACAAAACTAAACTTCAACGTCCACTCTGCTTGCGAACAGTTTCTTTGATCTTACCGCTCGAGTTGTTCGCGAGTTCTAGTACACACCGGGCTCGTTACTCGTTCGCTAACAGTTCGCAAACAGCTCGCGAACTTGCTGTGTGTACGCGGCTTAATTTGTTTATTAATACTTGTAGATGTTTTTTTTTGTCTTATTTTATTTGTATAAAAAATATTTAATAAAATTAAATATCATAAAAATTTTGGATTTAGGCTTTTCAGCGCGCGTTAACATTGAGGTGTAGCGGAATCGTACAAACAAAAGTTCTGTTTTTAGATCGTTGCTCGTTGTTTGAAATCGAAGAAAATTTGTTTTATTTCGTCTGTGAAATATTTTTAAATAATTATTAACAAGGGAACGAGACTTAGCGGGAATTTCAAACAATTTCTGAATATAAAATAAATATAATATGAAAATATTAGTTCAGACATATATATTTTTATATTACAGGGGTATATTTAAAATTAACTTTACAGTAGGGCAAATACCTACTTATATTTTCATTTAAAAATAACCTAGTTATTAATTTTTGAAAATTATGATATTTGTATGTATTATTAGTATGCCATGACATTAGCGATATTGTGCCTTCTTTGTTTGAGGATATATTTTGACATTTACCTGATGTATTATTTGTTATGATTATTCCGAACAATTTGAATTGTCTAAAATATAGAAAAGAGTAAAATTAGAGTAAATTTAAATACAAGTAGTATATTAAAGAACTAAGTTTGTGACATGTGTTTTCGCACGCCCCAAAACTTAATCTTAATCTATATGACAAGTGCGAAAAAAAGTCTTATAAATTGAGCCCTTTATACCATTTCTTATATTTTGCGTCTTTTATGGGGTTCCGTGGCCGAGTGCCTGAGCGTCTGGTCTCGAATTTGGGGAACCGGGTTTGATCTCGACCGACGCCAAATATTTCGAATTTTAAATGGTATAAAAATGACCCCTGTATACTCAGAAATGGGTAATATGCCGTGATGATATATTTATTTTATTTATTTATATATTAAAATATTTAAAAAAACTCCTATATTAAACCGAGTAGAAAATTTGTATTTGTAATGTTGTAGTTGGTAACCTTGGGTTGACATTTGAAAGTCCATGTCAATTTTGATTTATGACTTTTGAAAATTTAAGTAAATGTTATCTAGTACCAACCTCCTAAAACAAAAAATTGCGTATCGAAATGAAGGCTCTTTCGACACGCAAATGGGTTTCATAATGACTTTATTATGAACGAAAAACTTAAAATAATATTTTTTATTTCGTTGACAGTTCAAAATTATCAAATACATGTAATACATCAGGCAAACGTCAAAATATACAGGGTGTTAAAAAATAAGTGTCACAAATTATGAGGGTATATAGCCCTGACCAAAATAAGTAAAAAAGCTTAATCAACATGGGTCCTATCTTCAATAGTTTCCGAGATATAAGGCAGTGAAAAATGAGTTTTCTCGGGGTTTTCCTCTGCTATCTCAAAAACTATAAGAGTTACGACGTTGATTAAAGAAGTTTTTTTGTTTACCTTTCAGAGGTTATCTTAGATGTGTTTTTGATTTTCAAAAACAATCATATAATTGTACTAAGATAAATGTTGTGGCGACCTTGGTCAATATTAGTTTTCAAATAACTTCGTAACAATTAGAAAGTGAAAAATGTGTCATATATAATGTTATTGTTTTTTTATAGTCTATTTACTGGCATAGACAAAATTTTGTTCGACCACTATCTTTGTCAGTTTTTCTTCGATTCTAATACAAAATAGCCTGTTTCTCAAAAACAGTTGAAGATCGGACCTATGTTGATTAAACTTTTTTACTCATTTTGGTCAGTACTGTATGCCCTCATAATTTGTGACACTTATTTTATAACACCCAGTATCTTCAAACAATTAAGGCACAAATGTCATGGCACGGTGATACACCCAATACATCATAATTTTTTTTAAAATAATTACCTGTTAATGTTTTTGGTATCACTGTAAAGCTAAAAAATCAACGATGATTTCGCATCCGGAGAAACGCTAAACCGGATGTAGAATTTTCGCTCCAGTTAATAATAAAGAAAATTGCGAAGTGTTCCTATGTTTTCAATCACTATGTATGCAAATGGCGTCATCTGACTCTGTGTCTTTATCGTTGAAGTTTGGCGTTTGGCGATAAGTTGTAGGGGCATTATGAATAAGTGAATGCGTATACTGGTATAAAAGACGTTTAGTAGGTATTTAATTGGCTAGTGAAACATATTTGATCCCTCTTGGTCAATAGCATAAGACGTCATTAATACCTGTGCATGAATTGATCTTTAAGGTGGTTCACTTACCTTACACTTACAGTTGGTACAAAGTGGAGGGCTTTCAACTAATTATAACCTCTTAAACCGACCAGTGGCTACTTACGGCGAAGTTAGTTGCTATCTCATGTGTACACAACTCGCCGGGGGTATAAAACAACCTTTAATGGCCAATTATACCCCATTCAGTATCAGTTGAGGTATTTCAGATCAGATTGTGTATCGCTCTCCAGCCACATACGAGTACCAACATGCACGCTGCCATTGCCATTGCACTCAATACTACTACTTACGTAAAGCCCCACAAACGAAAATGCACTCCATACACAGACCAACACCAGAAAAGGAAAAAATAAAACATTAAATAAATACTAATATTTCTATAATTCAAAGATGTCCAACAAATCAATCCCCGTAAGTTTTTAATTTTTTACCTTCCGTCACGTTTAGGTAAGGAAGGTATTGTCTTTGGTCAAAAAATTCGGTGTTGAGTTTTTAATGAATAAGCACGTTTTAGGGTCCCTACAATAAGAATATACCATTTTTAAGATGATGTCTGTATGTATGTATGTATGTATGTATGTATGTATGTATGTATGTATGTATGTATGTATGTATGTATGTATGTATGTATGTATGTAGGTATGTATATGTGTGTGTGTGTGTGTGTCCGTGTGTGTGTGTGTGTGTCCGTGTGTGTGTGTGTCTGTATGTGTGTCCGTGTGTGACAAATTTTTCTCCGACGATATCTCCAATACTACAATTCTAAAAATTATAATTCTTTCGTATTCCTCTTCTGTACAACCATATGAAGAGTTGATTAGATTTTGGTTATAATAGCTCCACCGGAAGTACCCTTATTTGAAGTTTTTAACAGTTTTTCTTAAAACAACGCAGTTAAATATTATTTTTGACTTTTTGTTATTATACATATTAAAGAAAATACTCCTCTCTATACGGTTTGATTATACATTTTCCTTCATATTCAATAGATGTAGATTTAAAGCGTTATAAATAAATTAATTTTCAAAAATGAAAAAGAAAGGACTGTGTGAAGAAGATGTGTTGGACAGGAATGAGTGGAAGAGAAGAGGAAACAGCGACCCCTAATAAAATAGGGGAAAGCTGAAGAAGAAATGAAGGAAGTGTCAAGTGCATTTTACTTAGTGTGTGTTTATGTTATAATTTTATTGGATTTGTAGAACCTTTTCAGATGAACTTTTGGTATGGAATTTGTAAAAAATAGTATGTGTTCGTTTTCGATTTTACATGATATTATATAGAATCTGTTCCAAGGGCCTTTTGGTATGGTATTTGTACAAAATACATCGAATTGACGGAAGATCTTGTGCTGGCCACAACAGATTTTTTTAATTAGTTGTTCTAAACGTGAAGTATAAAAATATCTTTTACTGAATTAGGTTTAAGCGTCGCAACAAAATAATATACAGGGTGTTATTTACGTAAGCGTACAACTAATCCGTTAGATAGTAAATCTGGCAATTTTTGTTTTACATGCATTCTACCGGGTGTCTACTTGGAATCCATTATACCGTGAATATTTTTTAACGTGAAACATTGGGTTTGTTATATCCATGGTTACGACTTGATATTTGATTGACAGCAATGTATTTGCCCGTTCCATTTAAAATGAAACATAGGGAACGAATCTGACAAAAATATTATATTTAAATATTGAAAAAAATTTAACTGAGTCAGAAAACCACTCGAGAGCACTAAACATATTTCGGGCACAAGGCGCATACAGTATTTTTTCTACATCTAAATTTAATTTTTAGAAAACAGGATTAATTATTTAAACAAAATTAACCTCTAATGACATCTTGTCAATATGACAGATAACCGTTGAATTTTCCTATAAGTTATGATTTGAAATTTGAGGAATGTATTTGTCTGTCTCATTTAAAATGACACATGGGAAATGAATTTAACAGAAGTATTATATTTAAATAATGTAAGAAATTTAGCCGAGTCAGAAAACCACTCGGGCACACGGTGCACACTATACTTTTTCTACAACTAATTTTAATTTAGAATGCAGATATAATTATTTAAACAAAATTAACCTCTATTGACGTCTTATCAAATGTCAAATTCGTTCCCTATGTTTCATTTTAAATGGAACGGGCGAATACATTGCTGTCAATCAAATGTCAAGTCGTAACCATGGATATGACAAACCCAATGTTTCACGTTAAAAAATACTCACGGTATAGGGAATACAATGTTATTTTTGTCAATTTGTTGTTGTTACTGACCTATTAATTTTAGAGAAAAGTTGTAAATAAAAAGTTGTTCAAAATTAAAAACTACACACATGAGACTAAAAACGCAAATTAAAATTCGCAATTTACAGCATATTTCAGAGTACCATTGAATTACTGATGTTTTATTTGTTTTTATTTGACATCTCATAATTTTACTCTTGTCAGAAAATAATTTTACATAATTATTAAATGTGCAATGAAACACAAAAAAGAAAGTATAAAATGATTCAAGAATGGTATATTATTATAACATTCAAAATAATAATAATAATAATAATAATAATAATAATAATAATGTGTCAAAAGTTTAATGTCAAATAAAAACAAATAAAACATCAGTAATTCCATGGCACTCTGAAATATGCTGTAAAATGCGAATTTTAATTTGCGGTTTTTTTTCTCACGAAAGCATGAACGCTTAATAATAATATTCATAGACACATATATTGTAATTTTACTTATAATATGTACGTGGAGGATATGCCTAATCTTGTCAATACCGTGAGTATTTTTTAACATGAAATATTGGGTTTGTCATATCCATGGTTACGACTCGACATTTGATTGACAGCAATGTATTTGCCTGTTTCATTTAAAATGGAACATAGGGAACGAATTTGAAAGAAGTATTACATTTAAATATTATAAGAAATTTGCCGAGACAGAAAACCACTTGAGAGCACTAAACATATTTCGGGTATAAGGTGCACACAATATTTTTTCTATAACTAAATTTAATTTTTAGAAAACAGGTATAATTATTTAAACAAAATTAACATCTTGTCAATATGGCAGATAAAGTCAGGACTTGACATTTGACTGACAGCAATGTATTTGCCTGTCTTATTTAAAATGGAATATAGGGAATGAAATTGACAGAAGTATTATATTTAAATATTGTAAGAAATTTAGCTGAGTCAGAAAATCACTCGGGCACGAGGTACACACAATACTTTTTCTAAAACTAAATTTAATTTAGAAACTAGGTGTAATTATTTAAACAAAATTAACCTCTATTGACGTCTTGTCAAATGTCAAATTTGTTCCTTACATTTAATTTTATATGGGACATATTGCTGTCAATCAAATATCAAGTCGTAACAAATCCAATGTTTCACGTTATAAAATACTCACGGTATATTGGGAAAAAGTGATTCTGAAACTCCGTGCAAATTTCAAAACTATTTAAAAAGATCTTCATTTTTTTTATTTGTTGTAAATCACTGTTGGATATAAAATGTACTATCGTATAAAGTACTCAGTCGTATAAGCGGTTGGCGTATAAGTTTCCATCTTACACATGTTGGCGTACAAAAATCAGAACACGCAAAATGTCAACGAATTTTGTTAGCTATAAGTCTACCGTGAGTATTTTTTAACGTGTAACATTTGTCATGTCCATGGTTACGATTTGACATTTGATTGACAGCAATGTATTTGCGTGTCCCATTTAAAATGAAACATAGGGAACGAATTTGACAGATGTATTATATTATGTAAGAAATTTAGCTAAGTCAGAAAACCACTCCAGAGCACTAAACATATATCGGGCACACAATATTTTTTTTGCAACTAAATTTAATTTTTAGAAAACAGGTATAATTATTTAAACAAAATTAACCTCTAATGACGTCTTGTCAATATGACAGATAACCGCTGAATTTTCCTATAAGTTACGATACGACTTGACATTTGATTGACAGTAATATATTTGCCTGTCTCATTGAAAACATAGGGAATGAATTTGACAGAGTATTATATTTAAATATTGTAAGAAATTTGGCCAAGTTAGAAAATCACTCGAGGTACACTAAATTTAATTTAGAAAGCAGGTATAATTATTTAAACAAAATTAACCTCTACTAACGTCTTATCAATTGTCAAATTCGTTCCCTATGTTTCATTTTAAATGGGACACGCAAATACATTGCTGTCAATCAAATGTCGATTCGTAACCATGGATATGACAAACCCAATGTTTCACGTTAAAAAATACTCATGGTATACGACCTCCTCTATTTAATATTTTATCATCTGGGCTATACCGCTTTAATTTTTCTTCTTAATATTTAAAATATATAAACCGTCAGCAATGAAGTCTCCACGAAATAAAATAAATCTGATCTCACAAATTGCTTGGCAGTGAAACATTTATCTCATTCTCGAGTTGATTAAACCTTAATTCAGTGTATGAAAGACATCCCTCGCGCGCTGAAAAATCAGGGGGAAAAAGTGGAAGATATCCACCGCCTCATCTCCAGTCTTGCTCAGCACGTACTCTAGTTCACGGCTCACTTCTGCTGCGGTTTAAAGAAATTAAGTGAATCAGGTCTTAATGTGATGACGCCAAGAAGAAGACAGGGGTTGGTTACTTCTCAAATCTGCCCCTTACAATTCAAACACGGAGAATTGAAAAATGTTTCGGTATCTACTTGCAAAAGTCATCCGTCAGAATGAGGTATTCCATTCCATTTTTTCTTTCTGAAAGTACCGCTGTTTGAAGACCATATGAGAAATTTTAAGGTGTTTTTCATTTCATTTGAGCGAGATTTTTTGGAATTTATTAAAATATTGGTATTACTCGAATGACGTGGATTTTGCTGGTGACAGATCATAGTGATGACAGCGCTGCCTACTGCCTAAATGTAGAAACATCATCGCTTTTGACTCATACCCAGGGATGTGCATTTATGCGTAAAAAAATATTTTTTACGTTTACGTGTAAAAAAATGGTTAAAAAATATTAAATTAGTAAAAAAACGTAGATAATGTATAATTTTAGTTCTTCATAACGACACTAGATGACTTGTTGTTTACAAATGTCATATTACAGTAACTTTTTTTAATCCTATCATCAACGAGCTATAAGTAAATATAGAGTGGCGCATCGCATGCTGAACGCGTATTTTACCCGTACACAGTTGAATGCTTAGGTCGGCGGCCATTACTGTAACTCAGCGCTCAGCTCAGACGCTATACGTTGTTTTTCTCAGCGCTTATTGCACTATTTATTAAAAATGCCCGCAAAGTGTGTTGTTCCTCAGTGTGGAAACAGACAAATTACAAATAGTTGCAAGTCGTTTCATAGGTAAATTTTATATTCAAAAATTTTAACTCAAAGTTTTAATTAGCGACGGATTTACGATTTTACCGCCTGTAGTCTGATAATACAAATATAATCAATTTATTTTTATGTAATTACTGATATTTATTATTACAATCAAATTTTCTTTATTGAAACAAAAATTTCTGTTGTAATTAAAACAAATACAAGAACAATTATTATAGGTAATCAATTTTTTGTGTAAATTGTAGGACTGTTTCTACTGATATTCAAGGAACTAACATTCGACAATTTTTGACCAAAACAATCATATTTAAAGGTCAATAAAAACATTATTTTCTATTTCATATATGTAGTGATTATTTTCACAATTTTGTTTATTTTATTTAAAGAATATGTTTTTGTTATTGTATTTTATATGTTATATTTTTTATATACGTTATTATTGTCATAATAAAATATATAATTTAATTTTCACTATTTTCGTTTTTATGTATCTACCTACCTTGCTACTTTTTCAATATATTGTATTAATGCAGTTACATTTTTCATATTAATTGTTATTTATTATCGTAAAATATTATAACAAAATAAGGATTCACAGTAAAAATTCTTAAATTATATTAATTTATCAATAGTTTCACATCATCCATATTATATATCTGTGAAACTAAATATGTATTAATTTATTTATTTATTTCGAAATATGATATATGTCAGAATAAAACTTTTTGCCACAAATTGCATTATTCATGTTTATAATTCTAACATAAAAGGTAAATTATTTCGTTAAAAATAATTCAAAAATATTACTGGTAGGCTGCAACCTGCCTGGCAGGTTATAGTAGACATGGCGTCCAAGTGTGTGTCAGCAGCGCTCATCCGCCACTCTATATTTACTTATAGCTCGTTGCCTATCATAAATATATTTTAAAAGACAGAAACTATGATAAGTTTATAAGAAAGAGACTAAAATTATTGTAAAATATTAAAAAAAAAAACATTCTGAAACTATAGATAAAATAACATAAAATGTTTAAAATTTGTATAAAATTCATTTTCAATAAGTTTGGAGCTATTGATTTAAATCTATTTCAAATTATTTGAAACTATATGTTATTAATATTTTTAAATTTAAATTTTATATCTTTACACAACTGCCTAAAATTAATATAAATTATATAAAACATTTTAAAAATATAATATAATATGCTTCAAATTTACATATTTAGTTTAATTTTGACATAAAATGTGTTTAAAGTTTGACGTTTGAGGTTATGTCTCAGGAATATATTTCCCTACTAATCTGATTGTTGATAGTTTCAAGGTACCTAATTGTTTGTCTGAATCAAAGAAACATGTTGATGTCACGTGGACTGCTTGTTCTGAAATATTCATTACCGTTTAGGTAAAAGAAAATATCTTTATAAAAAAAAAAATATATTCAAGGTAATAATATTTTACATTATCTACTTGAAAAATTCTCAAATATTGTCAATGAAAAAACATTTTTTTTACGCGTAAAAAATAACGTATAATACTTGACGTATTTTACGTGCCCATCCCTGCTCATATCTTATTTATTTTATTGATCAGTGATGTTCATATAAGTTATCTTAATTGCTTATATATTCATTTTCACGTGTGTATAAAGTGCAATATTACAAGCAAAATGACACACAACAATCAGCTGATTAGTTCATCAATGGCGTTCATGCAAGTTCCGGTTTACAGTATAGTAGTGTTAATAAGCTTTGAGAGCTGTCATCAGGAATATCTACGTCATACGCTTTACATGATAAACTACATTTTTAGTGTATTCCGAAATTAAACCACGGTAACCACTGAAAATGGTTACGGTTTAACCGCGGTTACAATGTTACCGACACCTCACTGGAAAAACGGACCAGCTAACAGCTAACCTCAGGTTGACAAATTTAAAATAATTGTTGAAACTACTACTACTCATCTGTCCTACGCCAAAATGTAACAACACCATAATCGCCGATTTAGCGCGGTTAGCGTGATTACGGAAAAGTTACCAACTTTCAGTAACTGCGTTCCGAAAATATAACCAGTTACTGAAAAAGTAACCGCGGTTAGCGTGGTTCAATTTCGGAATACACTATTTATTAGCTACATCTCTTTTTTTGTCATCTATTATATTAAAATAGTTTTAGTTGTAAAATTTACGACCTTGAAAATTTTATATCGAAGAAAGATTTTTTGTGAGAAATTCGCCATGAATATTTCTTTTTTTACAGTCACTATAGAAAGTAGCCATTTGCGCTCTCTTTTGTCAACGCAAAATGTCACTTTGCCGCTCATGCGCGACAAAGTAGAAAAAACGCTCGCTGTCCAAATTTCTTAGTATACAATGTTGAAAAATGTCACTTGTCTACATTCTTAATGAAAATGTTTAGTTAGGAACTAATGGCACTGTAATTACACATTTATCACGTTCACAAGTCAATTTGACATATGTTCTGTCGGTATTTAACATAACCTAACAAAATGCCACTCTGCTGTGAAAATGAAATAGGGCATTCATTTATAAAAACGAAAGTATAAAATGCTTAGATTAGATTGAATAAAAACTCAAGAAGAATGGAAAATAACAATAAAATAAAATTAAATATAAAATAAATTGTGTGAACAGTTATGTTTAGTAATAGGAATGATTGTACACAGATGGCGGTAGGATAGTTGCGAGTCGTACTGACATCTGATCTCTAGTTAACTATTTATTTTGATTACAATAAAGTTATTAGTTATTTCGTTACTTAAATAATTGCGAGAAGTCAGTCAATGCACATACATGTCTATATAATCACAAGTTCCTTGAAATATTTGTTAATTTTTTCAGTGTGACAGGCGTGACAACTAACCACACATTTTGCTACAAAACCTCATCAAATCATCACAAATCCTTGCTTCCACGCTCTAATTTTGGTTTTTTTATGGAATAGATGGCTAATGTAACGATATAATAATTTAAAAGCCTTTTTAAAGTTTAAACCGTATCTTTTGTATTAGCCAATCGTTATTTATTGAGCAGTAATGTAAGTATAAAGTGTACATTTTATTATTTTTTTGTTATGGTGGAGGACCCCATTGTGGCGACTGTAGAAAAAATCTTGTGTGTGTTTCGAGCGCAAATGGACATTGTCGATTTCGAGAGAATGCCGCGCCTCTTCGTCGCGTGGCAACAACCTCTCAATCGACAATGTCGCATTTTGCGCTCTTAATACACAAATAGCTATTTCAGTCGCTATGACTGAAAAAGGATATTGTCCTAAATGGTTGATTTTATTTATAGGTACCTAATATGAATTCTGAAAGATATTGTCTTGTCCAAACATTGATATCACCCTACGAATTATCATTCTCTATGTTACAGTGTTCCATTGTATCATTGCTAAAATTACCAAAACTTGTCTCGTTATAAAATTGAAATTTTAAGAAGCATTGCTAGAAGTTCTGATGATATTTTTATTTATGAATTATAGGATATTACAAAATAAGATGGACATTGTGCGTTTGGGAAGTGTGGAAATGTGTGTTGTGGGAGGGTTAAGTAAAGTTAAAGATTGCTCGGCCTGGCAGCAAATCCTCACAGCATCTCTTGATCACGTTCTTAAAGGCTGGCTGCTGCCTGCTGATCCGATTAGTGCGAGCCGTCACAAGCCCAATCTCCGTAATCATAAAAATACCAATCTAAATTCCACCAGCTCTCAGACCAACTTTGTCAGAGTCAGATTCAAAATGCTAACTTCTTTACCGCTTCTATGTATTTTGGAAAAAATGTAAATACCTTCTGACTTTACTGTTTATCATGTGCTGTTTTCTTTTATTTCTATCTCACAGATAACAAATAATTACGACATACACGGTTTTGTTATATTTACGCAAACTATAATACGTAGGTCACGCTAGAATTACGAAGAATAAAACAGATTATTATTTTTTTAAAATTTTATTAAAATGTAGCCGGCAGTACGGCAGTGTGGTTAGAGCGTCAGCATTGTGATTGGCAAGTCCGAGCAGGCTATACAGCAGCGATATGTTGGATGGGTGAACGCTCAGCAACAAAAATTTATCACACTGCGGCTCGGTGCGCCCGGCACCCTTACACCGAAAGGTACAACAAGGGTTACAGATTATATATATATTAAAATGTTCAAAGTAGTTTCCTTCAACAATACACTTTACCATTCCTTCCTTTCAGTTCTACCAGTCTTCTTTTGAAATGTTTTCAAAATAATCATAAATACAGCATCAATCTCTTCTTTATATAGTATGTCCCATTTAGAAGTGCCACCATTGGGATCTCGAGAACTATAAGAGATACGATGTCGGTTAAATGGAACTTTTCGTACGCTTTTAGAGGGCCATCTCAGATGTGCTTTTGTTTTTCCAAAAATTTTCATAGAGCATTAGATAATGACAAAAAACTGATTATTGTTGATTTTTTCTTTTTTAAATAACTTCTAAACTATTAGTAACTGAAAAAAACGTTTCAAACATAAAAGATAAATATTTTTATTAACTAACCAGTGACGTACTAAATAAATTTTTATATCCGTAAATTTTCGAGATATAACACAAACTTTCTTTAAATGGAACCCATATCTGATTTTAGTCTCAAAAAAATAACTATTTTCTCTTTTCAATGTTGTAAGGGTTATTATGTTTTATATTTGTTTTGCCTTCAAAATTATTATTTTTTCCTTATTTTGTATTAAATTTACAATTATTTTGAAAATATTGGTAGATTTCTATTTAGAAATACTCCTTGTATTTAAATAATTTATTTCGTTAGAAAAATTTGCTGAAAACTCGTATCAAATTAATTTTTATAATATTTTGTATCAGGTCGCCCTTGGCACATTATAGTGTAATTTGTAATTATGGGTCTAGAATAAAAATATTAAGTAATAAAGTCATAAAATAAATTGTATCGATCAAATACAATATAATTAATAAAAATAATATTTTTTTTGAGAAATAATAAGAAAATTCACAAAAATAAAGAAGAAAATTAAATTTTAGGAGCAAAACAAATATAAAACATAATAACCCTTACATGACTGAAAAGAGAAAAAATTTTTTTGGGACTAAACTAAGATATGGGTTTCATTTAAAAAAATATAAGTTTGTGTTATATCTCGAAAATTTACAGATATAAAAATTTATTTCGTACGTCTCTGGTTAGTTAATAAAAATATCTAGCTTTTATATTTGAAACGTTTTTCTCAATTACTAATAGTTTAGAAATTATTTGAAAAAGAAAAAATCAACAATATTCAGTTATCTAGTGCCCTATGAGAATTTTTGAAAAAACAAAAGCACATCTGAGATAACCTTCCAAAGGCGCACAAAAAGTTCCATTTAACCAACATCGTATCTCTTATAGTTCTCGAGATCCCAATGGTGGCACTTCTAAATGGGACACACTGTATATTGATGCGTAAGGACATCGAGAAAAGAAATACGTTTCGTCACCACCATAATTTTTGAAAATAATTGGTATCCCCCACTAATTAATAGTGGTAATGTTTCTTGACAAATCTTACCTATTATTAAAAATCATAAAGCTGATATGGTACACAACGACTTCTTTTAATGTTCTTTTCAGTAACAGTTGTAGAAACACATCATACTCCTTTTTGGTGCTGAACATTTTTAAACAGACCAATTATACTATTTTGTATCAACAAATTTGTATGTATTTTTACTTTCACGCAATGTGTCATTTGCCGTCAGGTCTGCTAACGCTCAATAGATGGTGCGGTTTTAGTGTCATCTGTCATTTGCTCAGAGTTCAAAATTCAGTTCTGCAGACGGTAGACGTGATTAAAATCGACTCGCCCTGTAGTCGTCTACAATATATTGAAATTATTTGTATATGTAAGTAAAACAGAATATTGTAAACTACTTCTATGTTGAGAGGAAAAACAAAAAACTATAAACTCGATCCGGCGTATTACGTCATAGTCATAGCCCTGCCTGCAATCGGAGCGTTATGAACGCAATGTAATGTTTTAACGCATTAAAAAAAAAAAAAATGGAAAAATATTTAACCAATTAATTAGTGTTTTTTTTTTCTATTTCGGTGTTCTTATAAGCCTGTAAAAGGCTGTTACCACGTCGTTAAGAAGATCTATAAGTACTGTGTTTGATACAATGTATTAACGTATACAATCAGACATAATTCACAACATACAATGCACAAACTGTCAAAATATGAAATACCAATTGTTAGCGGGAAGCGCTACCAACATAACTGACCAAAAAACACCAAATCATATTTTTGATAAGTCGCATTTCTTAAAAATCTCATTGTAAAATTATCTCAGTATAAAAAGTATGTTTCATAAAGTCTGTTAACGCACTCGTCCTTTTTAAAACTCGGTTCGTGAGTAGTTTTCCAAACTTGGACTCGTACGTTAACAAATTGTCTTACGATAATTACTTTTTAATATACTATTATGAATGTTTTATAATATATTTTAGTGTAACAGTGTTATTTTTAATTATTCTGATTATAGTGGAAATCCCCCTTGACTGATCTGGATCTGCAATTAATTATTCTTCGTTCCCAAATAGCATTATCATAGGACGATTTTTTTACGGAAAAAGTGTCGAAAAGCACGTATCGAATGAAGAATTTTCCCGGTGGTTCCCTTGTCGGTTGGATAAGCCTTCACGCACATAAAATTAGCCACGATAATCGATTATTGAAACAATCCCTGCATTTGAATTGGTAATTTTTATCTATTTGCCGGGGAAGCTGAAGCTAAAGCCTTGGAGCTAAGAAGCGAGGCAGGATTTACACTTACACCACGCCTTGATCTTTTTATTCGCGGCCTGAGTGAAAACTTCGGTTTCCCAACAATCCACTTTTGCTCATCTCCGGCACCAGACGGGGTTAAATATCACACATCGGATCGGATGCAGATCTTACATGAGATTTACCTATTTCTTCTTATTCGTGACAGATACATTAGGCTTGGTATATAAATTGGTGGATATTATTATTAGTCATGAAACATTATGAAGGTAACACATGTTTAACTTTTTCAGTTTTAAAAATAGCAATTCAAAGTAAATTATTAAACTCATATACAGTGGTGGACAAAAGTATGGAAACTTTTAAATATTTAATTTTTTTAAAATACGTTTATAGTTGTCGCAAATTTGAATCATATTTTCTAAAGTCAATATATCGAAGAATATATTCAGAAGAAATCTTTTGATATTAACTGTACGATTTAAGTGAAATAACATATACTCGTTTTTTCGGTGGACAAAAGTATGGAAACATATTGAATATATGATTTTAATTGTCTTATTTTCAGTTGTATTTTGTCATTTATTTATGAAGTTGATGTTAAGATGGGTAAAAATAAATATTTTTCCGACGACTTACGAAAAAGGGTAGTACAGCTTCATAAAGATGGTGTGAAACAGCGCAATATTTAATTTTTTTAAAATTCAGTAAAAGTAGCCTATCAAAGATTTTGAAAAAAAAATCGCAGTATAGAAGTGTTAAAATTAATATAAAGTCGGTGGTCCAAGAAAACTAGTGCTAGAATTGACAAAAACCATTCAGCGTCTATCCGTAAGTGATCCTACTTTATCATCAAGTGAACGTTCTGTAAAAATTCGGGGACAATTTCATGTAGATTTAAGTGATCGCTCTGTGATACGATGGCTATGTGATGTAGGATTACTAGGAAAAATAGCCGTTTAGAAACCTGTACTATCAAAGAAAAACAGGAGGGCCAAAATTGCATTTGCTGAGGAACACTCATCGTGGACGAGTGAAAAATGGCATACTGTCCTTTGGAGCGATGAAAGCAAGTTATATATATATATATATACATATATATTATTTATTAACACTAAATGAAATTATAATTAAATAGAACAAGTGACCATAATCGAATTTCATTCTACCGAGTGTCTACTTTTTTATGGATCGTAGGTAATACAATGGTAAAATTTTCATATGGCTGTAATTTCAGCCCTATTAATAATGCAAAAGTATAAAGACATAAAATGTTCAGATTTAAAAACTACATCAAATGAGCCTATATTTATTGATATAGTGGGTTTTTATTATTATTATTATTATTATTATTAATTATTATTATTATTATTAAAATACTCCATACAACAGGCATAGCCAAATTACAGTACACAGGAAAACTAGGGTGAGAAACAAAAGTAAATATTTAAAATTCGAAATATTTTTGGCGTCGGACGGAATCAAACCCGATTCCCCAGACTCGCGACCACGAACAGACATTCATTTTCATTCTCACGTTATCCTCGGAAAAAAATTTTGTAAATCAGACAACAGGAAGTAGTACTTTCCTTGAATAAAGGTGTAGAAATGCGTTTACAGTAAACGTTTATAAATTTTGTAATTGGGTACCGGTTTCGGAAAATAAGTCCGTCTTCAGCCCTTGTCATGTTATAAAAGACAGAAAGACATACGTCTAATTGAAAAAGTAAATGAATACATCATTACTTAAATAAGAGTTAATATAAAATTTGAATTGTAAAAGCGAAATTAAAATAAGTTGAAGAATTTTATTTCGCTTTTACAATTCAAAATTTATATTAACTCTTATTTAAGTAATGATGTATTCATTTACTTTTTCAATTAGACGTATGTCTTTCTACCTTTTATAATTTGGCGAGGGCTGAGGACGGACTTATTTCCGAAACCGGTACCCAATTACAAAATTAGTAAACGTTTACTGTAAACGCATTTCTACATCTTTATTCCAATCCTACAGTAACATGATCGGTTTAATCAATTTATACTTTCCTTGAAGCTTGAAATAGTTTTTAAATGCTATTTTCGCGATTAATCAGTATAAAAATTAAAGATTACTAAATTTTCTTCAGGTATGTACTGGTACTTTTTCTAAATATTTTATACATAAATTTGTAAAATAATTTATTTTATTAAATTCCGCAGCCCATATGATTTGAAAATAAAATAACTCCTTAAGGCCAGTTTTACAATCTCCGGTTAGAATATTAACTATAAGTCAAATAAACAATATTGAATCGAATTATTGACAGCGATGATCAATTTGTTATCTGACAGTTCATTTTGTTTCAATTTTGTTTATTTAACTGACAATCAAAACTTTAACAAGAGATTGTAAAACTGGCCCTTAGTCACACTGTTCAGATATTCAAATGTATGTAATTGACAGATAAATGTTACTGACAATAAGAAACGAATCGTTTTAAATTGATAATGGTAGATTTTAAGAAGAAAATATTAAAATATTATTTTATAAAATACATAAAAAACTATTTTTCGTACGACCACTGTTGAAAGTAGTCTTTTTAACGGTTGCTTAGCGAGTTAAAAATAACAGTTTATAACACAGTGAACACTTTTAAATCGTTGTTATTGACAACGGATTAAAAGTAAAAAAACAAATTTACTTTTAACACTAGTGTTAAAAAAGAACTAAATCTAGTTATATTTAGTGTTAAAAATATAACTAAATCTAGTTACATTTAGTGTTCATAAGTAAATGTAGTTTCATTTTATATTTATTTTTGTATTGAAATTATTTGTATAGGTATTTTTTTTATTTAAAATCTATCCTACAGAACTATAAAGTTCGATTATAAAAGAATATACAAAAAAATTATTAGAAGTACACATTATTTTGAAACGTTTATTGTTATAGTACAATTATTACAATTGTTTAGAGTAATTCCTTGCAAGGTGCTTGAAGAATTAGAATTTAAAACAGTATTGTTGGAAGTAGAGGTTAGAATAAACAATTTTCAGTTGTTCATAGCAAATACATCATGACCTGTCATAAATGTCATTCTATAATTTTTAGTTTTTACTAATCCATAGTGTATGATA
The DNA here is from genome assembly GCA_943142095.1 of Ophonus ardosiacus. Lineage (NCBI taxonomy): Eukaryota > Metazoa > Arthropoda > Insecta > Coleoptera > Carabidae > Ophonus > Ophonus ardosiacus. Next base: position 39,599,127 of record OW964833.1, on the reverse strand, counting down.
TTCGTGTTAAAAGTGATTTTATTTCGTTCGTGGGGTTTGTTTTACTCGGCTTCGCCTCGTTTCACAAATTTCCCCACTCACTCATAAAATATCACTTTTAACACTTATATCATAAATAACTATTTCATATATTTGTAATTGATAAGTAATAAACGTCGCTACCACAAATAAAAATTTGAATTAAATAACGGCAGGATTTTGCAAAAAAAATTAATACATTTATCAGGATTGCTAAACATGTAAGTATTTATTAAAATGAATAAAAATCCTTTTGAGGGGTTGTGACAATAAAATAAAGTTTTCTGCCAGAAAAGTTTTTATCACCTACTGAGATCTTTCTGATAACGCATCCACCAAAAAATCCGTTGTTTTAGAAGAGCGATGGTATATTAGAAAAGGATAGGTGCCTTCCTATCAGTTCCTTAACAGGATTAATTTACAGTGATATTAACACGAGTGCAGGATAATTCATTTGTCGGTTCCCACACCTTAAAGGATGAATTGAATTCTGCGGGCGCAGTCAAGTTGAAACAGTGTATTTTTGTATGACGGGATTAATTTGCACCTCGTAGATGTCGCATATAGACTCAAAGTAGAGACGCCAGACACAGACGTAGGTTATGTTATGTTTATGCAGATTTGCGCACGGAGAATAGCCAGGGTTGCATTGTATCAAGTACTTCGCGATGTGTAATGCACTCACAGTGCCAATGCACATAACAGCGCATCTCAACATTTAACCTATACACCCACAACCACTAATAAATTTATAATTCTTCAAGAAAATAAAACTTGATGTTCAAATTATTATTTCATATATGAGATTTCATTGAAATAGATAATGTGCCCGTATCACACTAGCGGGTTTTGAATAGTGATGTCGCGAGATCTCGCTTTTTCGAGATCTTGTTCTCGAATTTTTCGAGACGAGATTAACTTTATTCTCGTCTTGATATTTCGAGACGAGACGAGAGTAATGCCCTCGAGATTTGCTCGAGACGAGAGTAGAAATTCGAGATCTCGATTGTATTATTTTTTTTATATTACGTAAATATTTCTAATTAAAATACACAAAACAACACAATATTTGTCGGTGTAAATAAATATTTTAATTGCTTCTTCATTTACATTCATATTTATTTATTAATTTTAGATTTATTGTGTTTTAGTAAAATGAAAATGCACAAAAGTGACATCTATGGAGGTATAGTCTTCACGCTAGCCTGAAGTGCCCGTACTATACGAATATATAATCATAATTACCAATATTAGCGTACAACGCAGATTGCTACACCCAACACCGGGTAATAAAGTCATGATATTATAGAGAGTATAGAGTGTTTTACCTTACACCAGACTTAGTAGAATAATGTTTTAATGTTTATTTATTATTTCTAATTATAAATTCGAGACTCTCGAGTCGAGATCGAGAGAAAGTAAGAAAAAATATGACGAGACGAGAGGCAGAGAAATCTCGTCTCGAAAATTCGAGACGAGACGAGAGTGTATTGTTTCTCGCCCTATCTCGTCTCGCGGCATCACTAGTTTTGAAGCGGTTGTCGGGCGCGAATGCGGGTGCGGGTGACTCCTCGACCAATAGGAGCACGGCGGCTAGCGGCTGCGGTTGCGGGTGAGGAAAAGCTGACAGGCCATTTTTTTCACAGCCGCACCTGCAGCCAATCACAGAACAGTGGCGGTGTGGTGGAGCGGGAGCGTTAGCCGCGCCGCACAGTATGATTACAAGAACCGCCACCCGCACCCGTACCTGCACCCGCCAACCGCTTCGAAACCCGCTAGTGTGATACGGGCACTACGCACTAATAGCAAAAAAAATGCATCTGAATCTAAGTGTCGTCGGTCCCTTGTAGGCTGTGGATTGACCACTCACACCATAAAATGCAAGTAAAACTCGGTCAAAAACCACTGAAATTCCGGCTACATATGCTTTAAATTGAATTAAACCCGTAAGAGTCTGGGAATAGAGATGTATTTCCTATTCTATTATCCGACCAAAATCAACTTATTTATTTTCAATTTTAAAATTGTACAAAGTGATTCCTATGGTGGTCTTTCACCGACAAATTTGAGAGTCTGTGAGTTGATGCTTAGAAAAGGCCCTGCAACGTTACAGTTACATCGTCACAACTGAAATATGCTACAAGGTGCGGTAAAATACCTTCCGTAGTTTTGAAGTTAATTATAAAAATACCTGACATACAATAAAATTAGTTTCATATCCTAAACTTACAACATGGGAAGTTTTATCTCATATGGTTTTGAAAATAATATCGGCCAAATGGTGTCCGTCATTGTCCAAAAACTGTTCCAAACGACTTAAAGTTTCGCATAACTCCTTTGAGTATTTCTTGGAGTATAAGTCGAATTTCTGTGCAGATTGCTTCCTTTAGGATTGGCAGGTTTCTTGGACAATGTTTATAAACCTCAGTTTTGAGATAACCCTACAGAACACAGTCGCACGGGGTCAAATTCGGCGAACGCGCGGGCCACGTTATCGCCTTTCATGGGAGGAAGAATAACAGAACTCGGAAATAAAAGTGGAAAAAACCGCAAAAAAGAAAAAGATGGAAAAAGGAAGAAGTGGAAGGAATGGATTAAAAAATAATCTTGAGAAAAGAAAATCCTACACCTGACTAAGGCATCAAGATGGGGGAGAAAAAGAACTTTAAAACATAAAATAACCTTATTAATAATTGAGAAAGAATTTGTAGTCGGTACTTGGTGCAACATTTCTAATAAGTTATAATAATAATAATAATAATAATAATAAATAAATTACGTACCCAATATTTCTGATAAAATAGGAAAAAAGAAACTTGAATGTAATATTATGTCAGTCAACAAAACTAATTTAGCTAAAAAAAGACGAACTAACAGGTATTTACGAAATTCAATGCAATCAGTGTGACGCAATATATATTGGGCAAAGCGGCAGATCTTTCAAGATTCGGATAAAAGAACATTTAAATGCCATCAATAAACTTACTTCAAATACGGATTTTGCCGACCATTGCATTACTTCAGGTCATAAATTTAATGGGGAATACAAAATCCTTCACACAGGCCAAAAAGGATTAAGGCTGAATTACTTGGAAAATTTTGAAATTAGAAAAACCATCAATACAAAACATTACCAACGGCAACGAATAACTAAATGTAACTGTTGCACCCTTGTTAGACTTATAAATAAATACAATGTTGTCTGAACATGTCCGAAAGGACGAAACGATCGTCACAGAATATTTAATAAAGTGGATAAATCAAGAGTACATTTGTTTTTTGTTTTTTATTATAACCTAAAAATAACCCTTTGATATTTTTTTAAATTATGACAAACATTAAAGTGTACATCATAAATATCCTTACAAATATTGGATTGTATTCTAATCCTAGAGCAGGAGTTTTCAAACAGCGAGTTCTGACCCTTTAGTAGGTCGTAAGATAAACAAAATAGGTCGCGAAAGAAACATAGTTAACAAAGTTTGTGTCTTCGATTTGTCACACATATATAGGTGTACTAGATCGCAATGGTAAATGCGGTTCTCGAATTGGGTTGGAGTAAAAAGAGTTAAAATAATTTGTTAAAAGAGTTTAAGTTAAAGAAAACATATTTATTTTTGACGTAAACAGATAGGGACGTCACAAGTTTTACTGGGTAAATTATGTATATTAGAAAAAATAACATGTTAACATAATTTTGGATATTTTTACATTATTCTGTTACTTTTTGATGTAATCTACAATATTAATTAGATCTTTGTCTTGAATGTCATTATAGTAGAATACCCCATTGTTAACGTATTAGTTGCATTGATAACAAACGATCATTCTCTAGGTAAACTATAGTTAGCTCTACTAGGGCTGTAGTGTCACTGATAATGAATAATCTTAGTTTAAAACTTACATTGCCATTCTTTTGACACCTTATATGTAAGGAAGATAAGAAAAGTACGAGTATCTTATAGGAAATGAACTTTTTTATTTATGTTTCTATTATTGGTAACCTCAGTGTGATATATGCATAAATAGATGACAATAATACATCTAAATTCAATCTTTATCCCTATCCTTACAAAGAAATAATAAGCTGATCTATTCAAAGCAAGCTCCCCTTACTTAAAATTACCCACTTCTGTAAGGGTGATAGAATATATAGGGGCAAGGGTGTTCACATAGGGATGTATGCATGTACAAACCATAAAAATATCCCTATACATTCAATTCTACAATCATGCGTGTATTGTAACATTGTTATACAAAAAGATGTTCCACAATAAGGACTTTTTGTATACAAACATTTAAATTATAATGTTTTATAAATTTTGAAATCTGAATTGAATTATTTTAAGTTAATATTTATTTATTATTAATAAATTATAATAATATGTAACTTCTTTATACCGTGCGGGCGCTTACCAGGCGTCACCTCACGGGCACTCATTGCTGGCGTGGAGAGTGTACAACAGGGGCCACTTTTGTGCCATTTAAAATTCGAAATATTTGACGCCGGTCGGGATCGAACCCGGTTCTCCAGATTCGCGACCAGACACTCATGCACGCGGCCATGGGACACAGTATCATAGAGAAATGTACCTTCCGTACAAAAAAATAAAAATAAATTAACAGGTAAATCGTGACACATATAACCTATTAATTTACCGTTTTGTAATAATTCTGCATGGCACTAGCAATATAAAATTGTAATTTTGTAAAATTTCGTATTTCATTTCTGAGCTTACAAAATACAGGTGTTATGTAAGTAAGCGTATAACGCTTAATCGATGGTAGAACTAATCCTATAGATAATAAACTAGTAACAATTTTTGTTTTCATGCTTTCTGTAAGAACCAAAGCCCATTAAAATTGACCAATTACATCCTAGTTCAAAATTTTCTAAAAAAGTAAAAATCAACTGTTCTCTGGAAAAAAATGTTGATTGTCAAAACTGACGTGAAACGCTTTTTGCATTGACGTAAAATTCAGTACACTGCGAGAGAAAGATAGCAATAGTGTGACGTCACAGTGACACTAACAACAAATTTCAAATATCTCGTAAAGCAATTATTAAAAAAAATGTTTTTTTAATCTTAATCATTATTTATTGAGTAATATTTCAAGTACGAAATGTATATTTTATTATATTTTGTTATGGTGGAGAACCCCATTCTATAATTTTTATGGAAGAATGGAAAAGAGATGAAAATAAAAACAGATGAGCAAATTGTGGAAAACAAGAAAAAAATATTACGAGTGAAACTGTTTTTCAACAGCGGAAATAAAAAGTAAGGTTCGAAATGAAGAAAATAAGATACAATGAACGGAAAAATTTTGTAACACTTATGTTAATTGCCGATTAATAATATCATGCGTTAAAACGTCTCGATTATTAGTCACCCTTATTAACACTCTTGATAGTTAAATAACTATTATTGTTATATATGTGAGAATAAAAATGTCATGTGTATGTATGCATAATATAAATATAGAAAATGATAAGATTATAAAAGTGTAAAATATAAATAATAGGAAGTGTATGGAAGAGGGTGTTATTATCTTTAAAAGAAGAGGGCTGTGTTGGTGTTTTTCCTCCCCACTGCACGCTTATGAGTCTCTGTTGTTGCGATCGACGATGATCATCAGCGCGAAGTACACATATTAAAGCGAAATAAGAAGAATTCAGTTATCAACGTTGGTTTGTCTCGCTTCTGTCAGCTTTCATTTTTCAGAATTAATTTCCTGTTGGCATTCTTTAAAACGGGTCCCCTCAAGACCAGACCGTAACCGCAGATTCTCCGATTCTGATTCGACGAGCTAATATACAAACAAAATTTAAATATCTCGCTGAATTATCTCGCAACTCGAAATTTAATTAAAATTCAATCAAAAACAAGATTCGCAAGTTTTGTATTGGAGTTTTATCTCTCGCCAGCGAATAATAAAACATTTTAAAATAGTAAATTGTCAGCATCGGTGGTGCCGATAAAATAATGTAAGGCCGAGATAGCGTTGCTTCTGCTTCTGCTTCTGCGGCTTCTGTTCGGTTTCCTCAGGAAGACTTCCAGTTGCCTTGTCAGGCACTCGAGTATTTTTCTACCTTAATTTCCTCTGTCCGAGATAAGTTGAGCGTCGCGAGCTAAACACTCTCTTGTCCACGACGCCCGACGCCACATCGAACGTTAAATACGACACCTAATGAAACGCTTATCATCAACTTATTGTTGCCCTTGCCGATGCCGATGCCGTTGCTTAAACACCGCATTTTAAATCGTAAAAGAATAAAACGTTTCCACAAAAACATTACCCACACTACATTGCATTCAATCTCAACAATTTTAAACAATATATAGAGGTTATGGTACTCGTCACTGGTCCAAATAGTTAAGGAAAAAAACTTTTCGTGGGTGTGCAGTGTTTTTATTGGGCTAAATAATTTTAGTTGATTCTTTTTAAATCAGCCAAGCTTTCGCCTAATGATTTAAGGCTTCATCAGGACTGTTTTAGTTGAAGTTACGATAAAAGATGTACTCATATACAAAAACATGACAATATTAACCAATTGTTATTTGTAGTTTACAGGTTTAAATAATGTTAATAATTTTAAAAGTTACTTTATAAAAATTGTCACATGTTACAAACACGTTGTCGTTGACAAGTTAAAATAGTTTTACTCTATTGCTTGGCTGATTTAAAACGAATCAACTAAAATTATTTAGCCCAAAAAAAACACTGCACGCCCACGAAAAGTTTTTTTCCTTATATATATATATATATATATATATATATATATATATATATATATATATATTGGGGCTTAATGCAAAAACACCCTATGTCAATATTTCTTTATTTATATATCTATTTATTTTTTTATTTATTTATATTAGTAGGGAGTTAAAAGAATTACTCAATAATAGGCTTCCACATTATGAGCGTGAAAATTTTGCAATAATATACAGGGTGTTAAAAAATAAGTGTCTCAAATAATGAAGGCATATAGTACTGACCGAAATGAGTAAAAAAAAGCTTAATATACGTGCCCGGAGTATGACGCTCCTTCTCCGGTGTGACATATATTTTACTATAAAAATCTTGGTACTTTTAATATATAGGGTGTTCAGCAACTCGACCGACAAACTTATACCACATATTTCGAGGGTCATTACGATCAAAAAATGTTATATGACCTATAGATGAATTCCTCTTTATTTCGGACATATCGAAGGAATTAAAAAAAAAAAAATGATAAAAGAAAATTGATTCATCAATGGATAGCTAATTAGCACAAAATTACAGCAACTGTTCAAAATAAGAACCGCCATTTCCTAAACACACAGCTTGCATCCTTCGAGTTATAGAATGTTGCCAGTTAATGACTCGTACTGCCAATTCATTCTTTAGAGAATTAGTAGCTTCAACTATACGGTCCGTCAACTCTTCGCGTGTATCTGGTTTACGGTTACTATACACACGAGATTTGAGGCAACCCCACAGAAAAAATCCAAAGGCGACAAGTCAGGTGACCGAGCTGGCAATGTACAGGACCACCTCGTCCTATCCACTTATCCGAAAAATTTTCATTAAGAAACACCGGCACTTGTCTCCCAAAATGTGGTGGTGTCCCATCTTGCTGGAACTACATGCCACAACGAGCTTCCTGCGGAATATCTTCCATGTAATTCGGCAATTCTTCTTCCAAAAAGTGAAGGTAAGTTTCATAATGGCTTAAATTAATAAGACAGCACAAAAATTATTCATATGTCAAACATACGTTAATTCGTCATGGCTAACTAAGTAGGGACATTGTGAATTTACTATTGTTAGAATTAATTAATAACAGCAGGAGCTAAGGTTAAATTATAACTTAAACTAATAAAATTACCCTTTAAACTTAAAAATCCGGCCAGTGCAGACTTTTAATCGTACAAAAGTGATCCCTGTGGTGCAAGCTCCACACCAGTTATGAGTGCCCGTGAGGTGACGCCTGATAAGCGCCCACACGGTAAAAATATATCGTCATCATTACCGATATCTACATGTGTTGTAGATACTGGCACACCCAGTAATGGGTAATATGCCGTGATGATATATTTGTTTAGTTAAACTTAAAATTAATTTTTAATAAAAGTAAATACGTATTTCGAGAACTAAGTTCTCATCATCAGTAGCACGAAATTAGGAAAAGTTAAAATATAGTAGCCAAGATTACTCAACATGTGAACCATTCCAGAGGTCCTAACAACTCTCAATTTACTTATTTAGTTTTACCATAAATTAATTTTAAGGTTAAGGGGTAATTTTATTAGTTTAGTTACTGTTAGTACCCATTAGTTGAAAAATTTAAAATCGCATTTGAAATATAAGATGCAAACATTTTTAAATTGAAAAGTGTAAAGAAAAAGTAGATGTAAATATTTTAATTAATTTGTGGTTGTGATTTTTGTAAATATACAATGTATGTAATAGGTGAATAGATCATTTTAAATTGGAAGGGTAAGATGAAGACTTGCGACTTGGGTGTTGGTTAAACGTTTATCATTTCCTAACACCTTCCGAATTACGTATTACGTGGGGCGCGAAGATACAGCTCGTGGCGTTCCCGGGTTAAAATCTCACCCTCGCTGCCTCGCTCTACGCTTCCGAGGACATAAATTCACCTGTGGCTCACGATGGCTCACCCTCATTTTAAACCTAAATATCACAACACACCCGCCAGATATACATAAATATATAAGTATGTCATAGTCGGACATTATATCTATAATATAGTTTAGATATAACAGCTGTCTTCATTGACAGATCATATATGGTAATTACATTACAAAATTTGTATATACAACTTTGGTCAAAACCAGTGATGGAACTTTACGCGTCATCTATTATACATTATATTACGCGTCATCTATTATAAATTATATTACGCGTCAACAACATGTAGACTATGTAGATAATACGTAGATAACAGTAGTCATTTTTTTGAGTTTATATACGTCAGGTTTCTAATAAAAACAAATATGTTATTTTTTCAACAAACGATAGGAAAAATCATTATCCTAAGGAAAAACATTATATTTCACGTATTCTGAACGAGCTGTTGCCTCAGCTTGTCACGCCCATGTATTTTAGGGTTATGGCTAATTCAAGCAAACGAAACACGTCTTCTCACTTTTGACATTATGTAGTTTTGTGAACTGTTTGTGAATTTTAGAAGTGGTGTTAGTTTCTAATGAAATGGATACAATGAAGAAAGAAGAATCGGGAGGACTTGTTTGTTCATATAAAGACTGTATAAATAGATTTAAAAAATGGAGAAAGGGAAATGTAAGTTTTTTTCGTTTCCGAAAGATCCAGAAATGTAAGTTATGTAAAACGACTACCATATCATGTAAAATGTATATTTATTTAATAAATATAGGTGTAAAATGTGGCTCAATGACTGTGGAAGAGAAGATTTGATGGAGAGGGATATATGGGACATATTCATCGAGTCTGACGTTTGTTTCCCACATCCAAGATATAGAAAATTCTGCATTGTAATAAATTTGTAAAATTCATGTATTTGTTTAATAAAAATATAATTATGTGATTATTTTATCTGATTTCTTTTTAATTCGTTAATAAAATTAAATTTTAGTACTTTTATGTTCTAATTTTTCTTTTACCATTTAAAACAATTTAAATTTCGCGCGTAAATTTGCCAACAAATTTAAAGTTCAAGGTCATAAACGTAAAATCGTAACAACAATGGTGCCGACAAGGAGTGTCGCTTCTGTATAAATGTATTCTGTGACTATAGTACAACCTCGTAGATCCATTTATTGGGAAGTTGAATTCAATATACAACAGGAATCGCATTCTTGGGACTGAAAAGTTATGTTTACTTTCATTTTAATTAGGTAATAAAGAATTAAAACAATAAGGATATGTTGATCCGCGAAATTCATTGTGCTGTAAGCCGCGTGCGTCTTGCCAGAGGCTATATTTGCGTACAAATGGGGCTAAAACGCTGTGTACCCCTTCAAGGATTACGGGCAATTCTCGTTATCTTAGTCTGGCAGCAAACAATAACGACAAGATATAATTGCGTGTTACACAACTTTATTATCACTTACCTGCTCTGCTCCGAGTTCCTGTTCCTGCAACCGGGAAAAAAGCAAAAACAACAGCTGCTGAACAATGGCCGAGATAACATTAAGCTCAATCGGATAACAGACTCTCGCCTTTTCCTGCCTATTGTCTCAATCGCGCTAAATTACAACAAGCCAAATTAATGTACTTACAAAAACGGGAAAAACCACAATGAATTACACCCTCCTTTCTTTATTACCAACTATTGTTTTTTGCTTGTCAAAAATACCAGAAGCTTTATGCCCGCATTATATGCTTATTTGTCTATTTCTAGAAATATTTATTGCTTAACATGTTCACTGCGATTAGAGGTCATTTTATCCTTTTTAATTTAATGTTTGTTTATTATTTTGCGGAAATTCTGATTTCGGTAATTTCTATCAGAACTAATACTAAAATGTAACATTTTGAAGCTTAGTAAGGGAGCATATATTTTTAATGTTTGGTTGATGTATATAATCCTTCAATGTATATTGAGATTAGAGAAGAGAGAGTCAGAAGGAAATTGTCAAACTTTCAGAATATACAATACATATGACTAAAAAAACCAAAAGTTGTAGCCCGATTTTTATTTGTTTTTAAAATATAGTGTCTTAAATGTTTAAGTTCAATGAAGTAAGTTAGCCGTGCTACCATATTTTAATGGTCAAACCTGTCATTTATAACTGATTGTTTAAAAATGATAAAAAATACCAAATATTAATTCATTCTATTAGACCTTTATAGGCCTGGCACTAAACAGAAGTAAGCAATCGAGATGCACAATTTCAATGTATTGTTAAACATTGCGGCTCGGATAAACGTATATATCAATACGAACTCACTGGTAAATGAATCGGAAAATTATGGATACAACTTTGAAATTTTATTGATTAAACATTGAAGACACTTCACTTCGAGAACGAATAAAAATGGAATTACAACTTTCGGATATTTTATTCATATACCTACGTACTTTGACGTTTATAGCTAAGTTGGCATTAGTGTATTTTTGATGGAAAATAATATCGGAGCTAGTGTAAAAAGTCGAAAAAAAAAATTCACGTAAAATACAGTCACTATAGAAAGTAGCCATTTGCGCTCTCTTTTGTCAACGCAAAATGTCACTTTGCCGCTCATGCGCGACAAAGTAGAAAAAACGTTCGTTGTCCAAATTTCTAAGTATACAATGTTGAGAAATGTCACTTGTCTACATTCTTAATAAAAATGTTTAGTTAGGAACTAATGGCACTGTAATTACACATCTATCACGTTCACAAGCCAATTTGACATATGTTCTGTCGGTATTTAACATAACCTAACAAAATGCCACACTGCTGTGAAAATAAAATAGGGCATTCATTTACAAAAACGAAAGTATAAAATGCTTAGATTAGATTGAATAAAAACTCAAGAAGAATGGAAAATAAAGATAAAATAAAATTAAATATAAAATAAATTGTGTGAACAGTTATGTTTAGTAATAGGAATGATTGTACACAGATGGCGGTAGGATAGTTGCGAGTCGTATTGACATCTGATCTCTAGTTAACTATTTATTTTGATTACAATGAAGTTATTAGTTATTTCGTTACTTAAATAATTGCGAGAAGTCAGTCAATGCACATACATGTCTATATAATCACAAATTCCTTGAAATATTTGTTAATTTTTTCAGTGTGACAGGCGTGACAACTAACCACACATTTTGCTACAAAAACTCATCAAATCATCACAAATCCTTGCTTCCACGCTCTAATTTTTTTTTTTTTTATGGAATAGATGGCTAATGTAACGATATAATCATTTAAAAGCCTTTTTAAGTTTAAACCGTATCTTTTGTATTAGCCAATCGTTATTTATTGAGCAGTACTGTAAGTATAAAGTGTACATTTTATTATTTTTTGTTATGATGGAGTACCAAATTGTGGCGACTGTAGAAAAAATCTTGTGTGTGTTTCGAGCGCAAATGGACATTGTCGATTTCGAGAGAATGCCAACAACCTCTCAATCGACAATGTCGCATTTTGCGCTCTTAATACACAAATAGCTATTTTAGAAAAGTAAAAAGAATATTACCGTATAAAAACGCAAAAATACATGTTTTTAACATGAGTGAGTATAAGTTGGGGGATTTCGAAATATTGTATAGTTCGGCCGTTTCTGAACGTAACCTTACCTTCGACCTTATATCGGCCAAAGCATTTTCCAGTTCCTCTCGTAAAAATTCAGAATACTTCCGTTTGCCTTGTTCTCTTTTGTATTTATTAGACATATTTCGAGTCACCCAAACACTGAAACAAAAAAATAAAAAAACGCCAGAAAAAATTTTGAGATGTACTGGCATTATTTTATGTTATGTACATTTGAGAAATGTGTCCAAGTTACTTATAAAAAAATATATCACCTACATTACAATGACACTTTTCTCTGTACAACAAGAAGAAAATATGAGTACAAAAAGCTGTAATAATCTTACTTTTTTTCTGGAATTTTTCTTTCTTTGCACATGACCCGTTTAGATTGTTTAAACCTAAAGTAATAATCTGTAATATCTTTTAGAACATATTTAATTTTTCATTTGCTTCTACTACACTCCACTAGAGTGCTGTACTTATTTGTTTACAACGCGCTCTCTTTTCATTTCACCCGTCGATTTCAAGTAACCCAATTCCACGGTACTATAAATAAAACTAGGTAGTTGAAAAAAAGTTCTGTAATTTTCAAATAATAATATGTATATTGCATGAATTAAATTTAAAACCTACTTTTATTACTTTATGTGCACATTTTATGTAAAAATAGGCTTAAATATCTCCATCTTAACATTTTTGAAGTCTTATTTCGTTTTATTTGTGGAGATTTGTGTTTTTGCCGTCCATCATCCTAATTCGGGTAATTTAAAAACCTCTATCCTGAAGTACCTGTAGGTTTGTGTCGTATTTCACTCAGTATCTGGTATAATCTGGGTGGAAACGTCATAGAATCGGCAATAACCATTAAACACCGTGTGAGATAGGCTAAGTCTATCCCTTGTGAACAGCGCACAGCACAGTGCATATATCACCTCCCAGTCCGGTGGAGAAAGACAAACATATTTCATTTTCTATCTGTACTTTATGCAAGCCTAAGAACCACAAGTCTTATCACAACTGTGCTTTAAGGGTCGAAACGGCTCCAACAATGCTACTTTTAAAAGAGGCCAAGTTTATCCTCGAAATACATAAAAGATAAATAATATTACATCATATCTTCTGTTTATAATTTGCCGACAATATTTAGGTATTAGGTTAGTTTCAATTTAAACAATTTTTTAAGTCGCTGATTGCGAGTTGATTCGAATTCGATTGAAGTGAAACTAGAAAATTATTTCCATTTTCATGCAGTCTAAAGTAGGGATGCACTCGATGTCGAGCTTTGGCCCGGCCGGAAGCCCGTCTCGATTTCGAGTCGATCATCGAACTGGGTCGAAGATTTTTTTTATCGGGTCGAATCGGGCTAATCATTTGCAAAAGTTGAGGCGAGTCGGACTTTTGAGCTTTTCGGGCCGGCCCGAAAAATATTACAGTTCAATCAAATGCACAGTTTCCTTAATATTTTAATGAAAATGGATAGAGTTAAAAAGGATCAAAATGATTTAATGGCAACATACTTTACATCTTAATAAACAAAAATGTTATTACTTCGAGAATTCAAGGTTATTCATTAAAGCATAATAATGCTATTGTGATATTATTATTGTTACTACTCGTATACTTAAATAAAAGTGAATTTTGTTCCTTCCATAATAATTTCTTGTCTTAATTTTGAGCAGAAACAAAATGGTTATGTAAATGATATTTTTTTGTATAAGATTTGTGAAAAAGTTGTTTAAATTCTCGAACGCTTTTGGTAAACAAAGTGTTAAATATTCGTAGGTCTGTAATTTTTATAACAAACACACTAGAAGTGTATCTTTTTTTAACAACTTATGTTGAACGTTATAAGGATGTAGAGTTTTATTTTTAAGTTTGACACGGAAAAAGTTAAACATTTCACCTCACATAAAAATCAAAATGAGGATTGCCGGATGCACTCAATTTCGGGCCGAAGCCCGGTTCGATTTCGAGTCAGTTTTCGAGCCGGGTCAACTAATTTTTTGTCGAGTCGCTTTCCGAGTTGGGCCGGCAATTTTTATTTTCGGGCCGAGTCGATCCAAACCTCAAAGCCCTGTTCGGCCCGGCCCGAATGCATCCCTAGTTTAAAGCGTGGTCTAAAGCAATTCTCTCGACGACATCTTTAAGAGTCCGTGTGGCGACGTCTTGTAAGCGTCCTGGGTTCAAATCCCGATGAAATCTATGAATTTTTCTGTAAAATCTTCTTTGGTAAACTATGAATTCTTTCAAGCAATGCAGATTTTGTCTTTAGAAAATTGAGGTTGATTTGTATGGTTAGGAAGAATGTTGTTAAGAGTGGGAGTGAGTCAGTTGAGATGGTTTGGTCATGTGAAGAGAATGGCGAGGGAATGAGTTGTAAAACGTATACAGCTTGTTAATTAAAAAGCGGGTAATAGGCGTTAAACATAGGAAATCAGTTTTTCTCTGCGCAAAACTTCCCATATAATTTTTCAAATAAACGTTGTAAAGAATTAAATTCTACAGCTAAATTGCTAATCAGCTTTTATTGTACACGTTTGATAAACCATGGGGTCCCTTGGCAGCGTGCCTGAGTGTCTGGTGGCGAATCTGGTGAACCGGGTTCGATCCCGACCGACGCCAAATATTTTTAATTTTAAATGGCACAAAAGTGAGTAATGGGGGATTACACCATTTTTTTTATAGTTTCATCTGAAAATATTAGGAAAACTAAGACTATTGATGAAAATCCGGTGAAAAAATCCTATTAATAAGCGAGTTATGGTCTCCCGAATTTTGAAAAGATTGATGTGACGTCACATTTATGTGTTTTTATATCAAACTGTTTTCATCATGGACCTAAATGTTCTTGAAATATATGCTATTTTAAGTTATATTTACATAAAAATAAATGAATATTATAACACTGTATAAGTCTACATACTTTATAATTGCAGGTGTATTTAAATTATTAAGTTTAATGCAAGAAATTTATGTTAAAATAAAAACTGTTTGGAAACTGCAGTACAGGAATGTTAGCCCCTCCTTTCGAATTTGAATTTCTTAACTCCCATTGGTAGTAATCCTCACCTCCTAACACGCTATTTGTAATGCATGTATAGGCGGTTTCTCGGTCGCCAATCAAAATATTAGTGTCGAAGCGCTATAACAAAAAACCCTTTATTTCCGAAATATCTCAATTATACCATTTTATTTTATTTTTTTATTAATATTCGTTATTCAGCATATACATTCGTATTTTTTTACTATTTTCCTTTAATTCGATTGAGCCGTAATCCCCCATTATTAATTCCCTCCAAAATTACTTTTATGCACAAATTCTAAATATGTAAATTTGTAAATTGAGTTGGCTATTTCTTGTCACACCAGTATAAAAATAATTTAAAAGGGAACAAATTACATGTTAATATAATTAAAATAAATTGTAGTAATCATTATACTGATAATGTATAGTAGGAGGATTATAAGGAAAAGTCGTTTGGAGTATGTGTTCTATTTCTCATTTTGCTTTGGTTATAAGAAGCTTGGAGGGAGTATATAGCGATTTCGTCTAGATATATCATAATAATTCCTAGCTAACTGCAGCACGTTAACGTAGCGGGTGCGGCGTGGCGCTGTAACGTAACGTAACGCAACGCTCTGCTGTGCTGTGCAAGCCAACAATATAATTCCAAGGATGCCGTAAATCTTAACTTTTAGGAGCGCGCTGGTAAAGAGAGGACTGAGAAAGGGGATTAAAGATCAGTAATCTTATAGGATAGATGAATTATGACGGTATTTCCTGGCACGGTGCGAAGATGCCAGCAAAGATGCGAAAGATCCGCCAACGGCCCTGGCACTGCAGTGCAAACACTCGCATTCTACCTAATAATTATATTCTACATTCAAATTTTTATGCCAGGACTAACTTTTTTCATTATAATTAAATATACATAACGATGGATACAGAAAAGAAGGGTTATGTTCATTTTTACATCCATTTTCGTATTTCTTGTGCAAATAATAATAATAATAATAATAATAATAATAATAATAATAATAATAATAAATAAATAAATTTATTTGCCCAACAGAAAGCCAATTACAGGACAAATGTATAAGCAAACAATATTACAAATACACATATCTGTTTAAATGAATATATCATTATAGTAATTAAGGTACCAAGGGTTGTTATAAGGACAATAATGTCAACAGTGTACTGTCGAGGGCCTCTGGCCCGAGGCGAGTACGTTGACCGAAGGCATTATTGTCGTTTAACACCCGTGGTACATTCAACGTTTTATGTCTTACCAGAAATTCTTAATAAACATTTTATCTGACTAGAATTTATCAAACAAAAATAATAAATCACAAAATTTTAATACAACTTACAAAGTAGCCTGTGAATGCGGTATCTAGGTAATATTTTGTTTCTGTAAACAAAGCATTTTTTCAAACAAAAAATATATTTCTTGTGGTATTTTTCTGTCAATATGGACGAGCAATGTTATTGCTAAGAATAAGAAGTATGCTGGTTTCTATTTGTGATGAAACAAATATGATTATAAACGACTACAATTCATAATGCTTCTTAACCTTAGCTGCACTTTATGTTAGTATCAGTATTATTAACCTCAGTTTGTTGTCAACATTACCATAGCAACTTAATACGCCCTAGGGCATTATTTACTCAATAACAGACCTAATGTTGAGGTTGTTATAAAGCAATAACATACTAGTAAGACATAAATTAAATTATCAGTTGCTTTGCAAGAAATGTTTTTTTCATTATAATTAAATATACATACGATGGATACAGAAAAAAGGGTTATGTTCACTCTTACATCCATTTTCGTATTTCTTGTGCAAATAATAATAATAATAATAATAATAATAATAATAAATAAATTTTCCCAACAGAAAGCCAATTACAGTACAAATGTATAAGTAAACAAAATTACAAATACACATGTCTTTTTAAATGAAAATATCATTAATTAAAATATCAGCTGCTTTGCAATAAATGTAGATTGGTGAGCGTTTCATGATGTCAGTTCGCACTGTTGATAGCTGAAAAGTATTTTTTTAAATGTGAGGGTCACGCTAGAGTTATTGAGGATAATACTAGGAATGACGAATTCCGATAATTTTGGTACCCGAGTACCCGAAACATCTACCCGGATAGTACTCTTTACCCGTTAATTACCCGATATCCTTCAATTATCCGTTATCCTTTAAGTACATATACATAATTCTTTAATTTATTAATTACCAGTTACCCTCATATTAGCAGTTTACTTTTTAATGAAATTCATTATTATTGTTTATCTACATATATTTATTAAATAAAAAGTAATACAAATAAATAATATACCTACTGTATCTCTATAAAAAAAACTTAATTATATTAATTATGGTATGGTAATAAAACTCATCTTTTAGATACAATTTTTCCGGCAGCTGAAAACTGTTCGGGTAATTAAAGGTTACGGGTAATTAACGGGCAGCGGGTATATTATGGATAATCGGGTAAGAAATTTTATACCTGGTACATTATTATATATCGTCATCATTACTGATGTCTACATATGTTGTAGTACTGGCACACCCAGAAATGGGTAATATGCCGTGATGATATATTTATTTTATATTTTATATTATTATCGGGTAGGTTCCGAGTACCCATCGTTATTCTTAGATAATACATATGGTTTACATATTTTTAGAATTTTATTTTAAATGTGTATAAAGGTGTTCCTTTAACAATAAGATACTTCACAATTCTTTCCTTTCACTTCTTAAAAGCATCCAATTAATCTTATTTTGGAACGATTTCAGAATAATTATGAATTGCACTACTTCAGGATCAATCTCTTCGTCAGGCACAAACCTTTTACCTTGTAAATTTTAAATAAGTCCAAAAAAGGAATAACGCTAACAAAACGTTACGTTATTTCATAACGTTATAAAAAAATAATTCGTTACATAAGATTGTAAATAACTTAAGAAAAAACAAAATAACGTTATTTAACCTTATTTTAGTGTTACAGTATAGTATATTACATTACAAGAGTTGTAAGAAGCATATTACGTGCAAATGGAAGTTACTCACGAGACGTTAGGCGAGTGTGCAATCCATTCCCACGTAATTGCTTTACAATTCGAGCAATGTACTATACTTTTTCTTTGACCATAATTTTACTGAAATTTATGAATTAGAATTTGATTTTATTTTTGCAGAAAGAGGTTATGTCACCGTTACAACGTCACAATTAATTGAAGGTTAATTGTCTATGAACCGTCAAATTAATTGTTTTGTAGGTAATGTAGCCAACATAATTCTAAGGATAAACGAAAATTCCCCTATAACTGGTAAGTAATATATATTACATAACACTAGTTACTTTCTCTGCGTAATAATGCATTTACTTGTTTGACAAATAGTGTGTTAACGGTAATTTACTGATATAAATAAATAAATATATCATCACGACATATTACCCATTTCTAGGTGTGCCAATCTGTTTTGTCACAGACGTCACCTCACGGGCACTCATTGCTGGCGTGGAGAGTACACGGGGAGTAAAGAAACTGTATTTTTCTTAAATTTATGGGAAAAAGCAATATACATATGAAGAATACAGGGGAAAAGATGGTTTGTCAGAAATTATAGTGTTTATTCCCAAAAGTTCCGCGTAAAAGATTCGGTCTTTGGCTACAAAATGAAATGAAAATCATAATTTCAAATTTTTAGTGACAAACCGCCTTCTTCCTCTGTACCATTCATATATTAAACAAAATTCATACCTATTGATTTTATTTTAGAAATAAAATGAAGTGGCATATAGTACTGACCAAAATGAGTAAAAAAAGCTTACTCAACATAGGTTTGATTTTCAACTGTTTCCGAGAAAGATGCCATTTTGCATTAGAATCGAAGAAAAACTGATACCAATAGTAACAGAACAAAAGGTTGTCTATGTCATAGACATAGACTATATAAAAAAAAAAACAGTAAAATTTTATATTTACATTTTTCTCAATTTGTAACTTGATATTATTTGAAATTAAAATGTATTGGCCAAGGTAACCACAACTTTTTCGAAATAATTTGGCGTCGGTCGGGATCGAACACAGGTCCCCAGATTTGTGAAAAAACACTTAGGCTCACGGCCACGAGACCCGACATAATTAAATAATGAAAATAATATTTGTACTCACCAATGTAACAACGGCTAATGAAAATGGACAGGACTGGTTTCGAACTTGAGTTGTCTGGATCCGAAATTATAGATGATCAGTTGGTCCATTTTAGTGAAATTTAAGAAAAAAAAATCATGTGTAAACAGGCTTTAGTCAATTAACAAATTTATATTTCAATATTTACAGCAACAAAACGTAAAATTCGTACAATAACATACACAGTTATATTAATTTAAAAAATAATGAAGTAAAACCTTGTGTATGGTCTTTGTTATTTATTAGCGAAATGCGCCCGGTATTGTTGCGATGCTATCCTGGCAAATTTGTAATTAATATGGGCGCGGTAATAGCATAAGATTTGTTTCTTTGGGTTTGAGACTGAGACGCAAAGCCTGGCCATAAATTCTCTATCGGTATTAAGATATTCTAGATAGAATTAGCTCTACTCTAATTAACTTTGCTGCGTTGTTATTTATTAACAAGCTATCATACCTTAAGCCGTGACATCCTTACAAAAATATACAACGCCAAACTTCTATAAACTTTTACAATAAATACTTATAACAAACTTTAACCTTTTAATATAGCAATTAAAAATTAAATAAAATGTGTGCGCTATATACCAGAAATGTACAATTAATAATAAGAATAGTTTGATTTTTTTTTAACCCTTAGTTCCCATTTTTTTGCCAGATCACCACTGAAATTAGGGCTTACCAGTATTTATAGTAGTAGAGCCCCCTTTCCAAAAAAACTGCTGATAGCCACAAGTCTGTATATTGACCTATTTTTGAGTGAACAACCCCCTCCCCCTATGTACACCCACATTTGGGTATTTTTTTTTTAATAAACATCTACACTCATCCCTGTTTTTTTACGGGACATTCGTCCCCGAAGAATCCGTGGAAAAAATCATATATATATATATATATATATAGTCATGAGATACTATTTTTTTAAAATTATTTTATACATTGAAGATATAGTACAAATTTGGCGATTTTAAACCATGTTATTTATTATTATTATTATTATTATTATTATTTATTATTATTATTATTTATTATTATTTCCAAATTAAGTAAAAATAATCCGCGCAAAAAATGGTTTAAGTGTATTTTTATATTTTTTGACACATTTCAATGCGCTGATTATAATATTTTATACCGCAAATTAATATTTTTTAGTTCCTGTGATAGTTGCGTTCAAACGTAGACCCCAAATATTCAATTTTTAGGTTTATTACATAAAAATGGGTAGACATACATGCCTGGAGAATCTGCCATTCGATTCTACGGTTAAAATGACCAAATATCGCAAAAATTTAAGGTGTACCCAGTTCGATTTTGACTTTTTTCAGGGATTTCAAATTTTTAACTAATGGGACAAATGTTTGTAAACTTATGCATTTTTTATCCGCAGAATCGAATGGCGAAGTTGCCATGCTTTTATCTATACCCATATTTAGGTCATACCCAGAAATAAATAAATAAATAAATCATTACGGCATATTACCCATTTCTGGGTGTGCCAGTATATACAACACATGTAGACATCGGTAATGTTGACGATATATTTTACCGTGTGGGCGCTTACCAGGCGTCACCTCACGGGCACGCATAGCTGGTGTGGAGAGTGCACCACAGGGGTCACTTTTGTGCCATTTAAAATTGCAAATATTTGGCGTCTGAAATGGGTAAAGTTTTAAAAATAAATATCTTGTGAACAAAAAAGATATCGATTTGCGGTTTGTATATATATAACATGCTAAATTTAGATGTATATGTTACAGTAAAAGTGCATAGTGGGATAATATGCGCACTGTCCGGCAAATGTATAGATTTGCTTAAAGCTGAACTATAAATAGAATGTAAATAATGAAAAAATATAAACTGTAGCTATATTATCTGGAAAATGTATACCGTAACTTCCCTGTTTTAGATAACGTGAAAATAATGAGGGAAAAATGAATAAGTACAACAACAATAACCTCACCTAATGCACAAAACTCGTCCCGAATTTTCCAAGAATAATTTTTTGCGTTAGATGAAGTTATTGTTGTTATATTTAGAGAAATTGCAAGCGAAAATAATAACCATAACAACAATAACCTCATTTAACGCAAAAAATCTCTCTTGGAAAATTCGGAGCAAGTTTTGTGCGTTAGGTGAAGTTATTGTTATTACGGCTATTATTTTCGCATGCAATAAATCGAACGCGCGAATATTTATGAAGGTGGTTATGAATGAAAAGTATAATATTTTAAATATTTCGGCCAGTCTCTCCCGGAAAAATGTGTAATGTAGTTAATGCTTTCTATAAATTACGTCATAATTTAAGTTCAATCTTTAATCTGGAATTTTTATTCTTGAGGTAATTCGTGCGATAATTCTTAGTGTAACCGTAACGTCTTGGGCATGTATAACATCCCTTCTTCGTCCCTGTGGGCTCTGGAAATGAGTCGTGATTAGGGAGAGAAATTAATTAAGATTCAATGGGCCATGCATCTTGCGAATCGGTCGTAGGTCGCACTCAGCCCAAGACGCTACGCTACCGCTGCGATCAGGTGCTTGAGTTTCCTTTACTTTCCTTACCTATCTGTCGAATTTGTTTTTACCAGAGGCGGAGAGGAAATTTTTATACTTCTTCAAGATATTTGATTCATTTCTGCCGTTTGTAAATGCATTTTCTGTGTTTGCATGTAGGGATGCACTCGATTTCGAGCTTTGGCTTCTTGATTTTGAATCGATCATCGAGCCGGGCCCAAGATATTTCTTATCGGGCCAATCATTTGCAAATGTTATGCGAGTTGGATTTTCGATTTTGGCCCTGCCCGGAATATCGAGCTTGTCGGCCCGACCCATGCACATTTTCCTTAATATTTCAATGAAAATGGGTGGATTTAAAAAGGATCAAAATGATTTAATAACAATATCCTTCACATCTTAATTAAAGAGCACAATTTTAAGTTATTTTACTTCAATAATTCATTGAAGCATACTGATGCTCTTGTGATATTATTATTATTTACTCGTATACTTAAATAAAAGTAATTTTTCCTACATAATGATTTCTTGGCTTATTTTTGAGTAGAAGCATTAAGTAAGATAAAATAAACCCTTACGTCAATGATCTTTCAAGATTTGTTAAAAAAAGTTATGCAAAATTTCCAACGCCTTTGGTAAACAAAGAATTAAATACTCGTATGTCTGTAATTTTTATAACAAGCTTACACTAAAGGTGTCTCATTTTTAACAACTTATGTTAACCAATGTTGAACGATCTGAGGAAGTAGAGATTTTTTTAAGTTTGACACGAAAAAAGTTAAGCATTTCGCCTTATATCAAAATCAAAGTTAGGAATACCAGATGAACTCATAATTTCGAGGTTTGGCCCGGCCCGGCTCGATTTCGAGTCAACTTTCGAGACGGGTCGGTTAATTTTAATTAAATTATAAAGAAATGAATATCATTTGAAATATCAGAAAAGAGATTTTCAAATTACAGAAAATTATATTCTACACCTCACTAAACAAATTTTGTTTTTATATTCTACACCTACTAAACGCATTTTATTTTTATTTTGTCACCGGGAAAATCGATATTCTGACTGTTCAATTGATGTGTATTCATGGTAATTTTGTTTAAATTCCATGGCTATCAATTTCAAATTCGATTTTGGAAGTTACAAACAGTGTAAAATAAAATCTAATGAGTGATTTAGGTGTAGAATTTGATTATCTACACTGAAACTTTTTTGTCCAAAATTAAATTTTAATTAACGCCCAGAGTTGTACAAATGCTATTAAATTAATTTTTTTAGTGGTTCCCATTTTTTAAAATTAAATATGTAAATAAATAAATTTTTATCACAACATTACCCATTGCTGCGTGTCAGTTTGCATCGTACATGAAAACATATTCGTACCATGTAGGCGTTTACCAGGCTTCACCTCAAGGACACTCATTGTTAGAGTGGAGAATGTCACTTTAGTGCATTTAAATACGAAATAATTTTAGCGTATCAAACTCTGAATAAAATGCGAATAGGTACACCCATATAAGACGTGATGATATATTTACTTAAATATATTTGTATCATCACCCGATCTTACCTATTGCTAAGTGAGCCAATCTGCTATGTACACAGATCTCAGTCATGATGATGACATATTTATACCGTGCTGACGTTTATCAGGCGTCATTTCACAGGCACTCAATGCTGACGTGGAGAGTGTATCACATGGGTCACTTTTGGTCGGCATCGAACTAGAGTCCTCAGATTCGCGATCAGACACTCAGGCAATTTAAATTTATAAATCCAACATAGTTTTCTTAAAATCAGAGTTTTGTTTAATAGTTGGTTGGAGTAAATGTGATTACCTATATATGATAGTTAGGGCTGTCCATGTCCACGTGTTGGGCTAAGTTATATTTGTGGCCTATCTTGCCTCATGCTTCATTCTGTTTTCCTTATAGGACTTACCGTTCCAAGTTACACCAACTTGCGTGATATATGGCGGTGTAGCTATAAGGATTATACACCTACTCCTTTCTTCATAACTTTATATAGTAGCGGCCTGAAAGCTATCTCTCTCCTCACTGCAAACACCGCAAATACTTCCGTCTCTTTCTATTCGTTTGCCGTTGCAGACTACGGATATCTTAATAAGATTCATGAAAGGACGCCATATTTTATATCCTCAAGGCAGGGATGCCAACCGCTTGGCGTAAAACCCGAACGCTACAACGCGAGATGAACAGCCCAGAGATTATTTGTTTATTATCGTTTACCAACACCCGTACTACTTTTCATTTACTTACGTTTATATATTACAAACTTATAAGTATTTATGCTTGTCATCAATAAAGATACATAAGTGCATAGTTAACATTTACAAAGTGTCCCGCAGGGTCTTCTGATTTCAATATAAATGAATATTTTTTCGTTATTTTCAAGCGAAAGTTAAGAGAACATAATATTACTTATAATAGCACAATACCTCCAGTCAATTCTGCATATGTACAGCTGTCTCATTTTCGATGATTTTTTAGATTTCAGTAAAAAAAAGTAAAATTAATGTGTCTTGGAAAATATTAATGATAGAGCAAAATCGTTTGCAAATATAATGAGAAAAGTTTAATAGTCACCACAGAAATTTTCGATCTTCTTTTGTTTTTGAACTACAGGCAAAAACTTGTTTTTCGCTCATTTCGAAAAATAATAATAATATTTATTTAGACTGCACAATTACAGATTAATAACTTCAAATAAAGGTACTTCCGGTTGTTTAATTATAACCAAAATCTAATCTGCTCTTCATATGGAATATGGATGTAAAAAAGAAAAATATAAAAGAATTAGTGTTGGAGTTATCGTTGGAGAAATTTTTGTCACACACACATATATACACACACACACATACAGACACACACACATACAAACATACATACAAACATCATCGTAAAATTAGTAAAATCGTATTCTAGGGACACTAAAACGTGCTTATTGATTAAAAATCACATCCTCTGCTAACAGAATGCTTGGATTTGTTATTCGCAATACGAGTACGTTTCTTAATATTCAGGCAATTTTCTCACTTTATTTCTCTCTAGTAAGGTCCAAACTTGAGTACTGCTCACTAATTTGGGATCCCCATTATGAAATTCACGGCAAACTAATTGAGTGCGTACAAAAAAAGTTTTTGAGATACATTTATTTTAAGATAATGAGGTCATATCCCGATAATCAACTTACTTATGAAGTTTTACTTAATATTTTTAATTTTAAATCATTATTCTTCAGGAAACGTTTTAATACTATATATGTCTTTAAGTTAGTTCATAATATCGTTGATGACCCTATTTGCCTAAATTTCTTGAATTTCTTTGCTCCAGTGACTAATACCCGATCGTCCTATACATTCTATACTCCTGCTGCTAGAACTAATGTTCGTATGTTTTCACCGATAACTCGTATGTGTAAACTTAGCAATCTTTACTCGGATGAAGTTGATATATTCTTTTCTGTGTTTAGTGAATTTTGTTATAAACTTCATAACTGCAATTTAACTCTTTAACTGTTCGATTAATTAATTATATTGTTTATTCCTTCAATTGTTGTATATTTCTATATATTTTTTTCCTACCCTCTTATTAGGCTACGCCTGTTGGGTAGTGTACTTAAATAAATAAATAAAAACTCACCACCAAATTATTTGACCCAAGACAATACTTTCCTTACCTAAAGATGACGGAAGGTAAGGACATAGCATTCCATTTAAATTAAGAAAGTTAGGGACTACTTCCGATTAAAGCGGAAGTGTTACAGCTTTGAAAATATTTTAGTTGAAACGGGCATGTCAGAAAGCCCCTAGATATAAAATTTTGTAAAATAATATTGAATAGTATTTAAAATAAAATAGCGTAAGAACTGCGTAATCATTAGCGAAATTTGCGAATAAAAACAGATTAGAATTGCCAGAATTACATAATAAGCCGTTTTTAAATTATTTTCAAAGTTTTTAATTTTCCTCTAAAAAAATTGTATTATTTAAGGGTGCCTAATGTTGGTCACCACAATATCAGAATATTAATATTCAATACTTTATTGATAAAATGTACCAAATAATGAAATTTTCTTACCAACTGAATTGTTATTAAAATATAAAAAATATTAATTTTTAAATTAGAATTCTGAGTTTTGTTTTATGATCAATGGCATTTCAGTAATAAATATTTCCTTGTGAGGTTATACTGGTAGCAGGTATTATTACAACGAGTATGATTTGTATTTTGTGGAGTAATTCCTCTATAATAAATTAAGAAAATGATCGTGGAATTCTAGGTCTAATTCCTACGTTTAATTATACTATCATATTTATTGTCGATTTACTTACTTCCTAAATCGTTCTATACGATTTATTGGTTTTCCTATTATGGCTATAGCGTTTTACATGTAATTAATGTACACGTATATCATATACACAACACACGTATAAAACATTATTCTTATTCTTCGAGTATATCTTCTTCTATACATGTTTATATATATAAAATACATAATAAATTAATCATCCCAATGGTGAGTACATTTAATTTAAAGACTTCTTAAAAATAGATCTAGTATGTCATCAATTCAAAAAATGAATGTCGAGTTAACAAAGTTACAAAGTACCAAGCTATATAAAACTTTACAAACCATATACAGTTAATCCAACGATCTTCTATTGAAATGATTACAAATTAAACATATTTTTTTTTTTATTTAGTTTACTCGGATACCAAAGGCGTATTCAAAAAGTTTGATAGCAAAACTGCAAAAAAGGAACAATTTTATTAATTCAAGCGTTGTTTGGATACGCTATCATTCAAATATGAGGGTTACGCTAGTATTATTGAGAATAAGACATTTGGTTCATATTTTTCAGAATTTTATTTCAAAATAGTTACATTTAACAATAATACACTACATCATTCTTTCCATCCATTTTTTAAAACTCCCAACCAATTTTCTTTTGGAATATTACTGACCGGAAAACATAAAAATTGTCAAATTAAAATAATGTGTCAAAAATGCTCCCTTGGTTAATTGTTTATTTTCACTCATAAACAATGAATTAACTAATTTCTACATTTAACCATTCTATCCTTCAATTTCTTAAAAGCTCCTAACCAATCTTCTTTTGGGGAATGCTGTCAAAATAATATCTGGGACACTTTTTTTCTTCCTTCCTGGCCTTCGGTACGGTGCCGATTTGCCAATGACAATTTTATTTGAGTGTTTATAATTTAAGACATACACAAACATCCAAGCCCCTGGTGGGAATCGAACCCACGACTCCGTAGCCGAGCGGTGAAGATCGCTTGAGCGCTGCCTTTACCCACTCGACAACCGAGGCGGCTATCTGGGAGACTTAAAAATTGTCAAATGAGTCAAATTATAAATCATGTTTCGAAAATTCTCTTTGATTAATTCTATACTTTCACTCACAACGGTACTTTAAAAAGTAAATTAACTAAGCTTTAACTAATTTAAATTTCGTAACTAATGTTGGATTTATGCAGCATCTAAATCATAAAATTCAATTAACCTACTAAATTAAGTAAAGTTGTTTCTGCATTAAATTAAATTAATATTATTTATATAGGACAAAAAGATATAGATACACAAATAATATTATTACTTTAGACTGTTAGTGAATGTATTTTCTTGTACGTATTTTGACAATTTATTCCGAGTACTTAACTTTGAAATTAAAACGTACCTAAACACAACAAAATAATACCAAAAGTGACGCGTGCAACTCCTTACCATTTCGCTAGATAATTTAGCGAAATATTTCTCGCTAGCTATTTCTTCCAGCGCTAGAACAGCGCTAGATTCTAGAAATTCATTCAAATAGATTGCTAGTCTAGCGCTGACTAGCGCTAACCCGGCTGAACGCGAGCATTGGTAACAATGGTTTCTTCTTGTTTAGTTTAGTTTTACAATTTAATTTTTTAATTTAATTGTCTGCATAAACCTAGCATTAATTTCAAACGATAGATACATATCTGTTTAACT
Organism: Ophonus ardosiacus; assembly: GCA_943142095.1. NCBI lineage: Eukaryota > Metazoa > Arthropoda > Insecta > Coleoptera > Carabidae > Ophonus > Ophonus ardosiacus. Next base: position 39,571,120 of record OW964833.1, on the reverse strand, counting down.
CTTCGGAGATGGCGCCCAGTCTGACAGACCCGACCGAATTTATTTGTTCGTTTATATTTTAAGAGTTATATTCTTAATTGCTTTATTTTTTATGTAAAATATTTTCATAGAAAAAAGGTTCAATCCATCAACTCGTACCATTATTTTGTAAATACCCCGGTAGTATTTTTTACATGTATCTTTCCGGGTCTTTCAGACTCGGCGCTACCTTCCGCGCCACTACCGAAGGGTTTAAATGATAGTGCAAATTTTGTTTACCACGGCCTACCTGATTTTCTTTTATAGAATATTTCTATCGTAACCCCCGTATTAAAAAAAAAAAACAAATTTAAAAAAGTTCTATAGAAAAATTGTAAATTTTTCATATTAAATTCATATGTTTATGTTTTTATTTAACATAATTGAAATTTTGAGACTAGTTTTGACCTCAGGTGTCCTATTCACAGTCTTCTCACTTATCTATCCCATTTTGACTATTTCTATTTGTAGAGACAAAAATCGTTGTTGTATTCTGTGGCTGTAGTCGTCGATGATGAATAAGTGTAGTTCATAATCGATCCTTAATTAGGAGCTTCTTGTTGGGAGTCCAAGACATCCATAAATCTGGAGTAAGACACGCGGTGGTAGTGGAAGGCTTTGGCAATAACGAAGTCACCTTACCGTTACCGCCTTACCGATAATCTGACCATCACATAAATATTATCAAGTGTAGGTACAAGCTATAAGCGGTAAGCCAGGCTTACAGTTTGCGGCAGTGCTTGTCGGTTACCGGTTACCGGCTACCGCACAAGAGACGTCACAGCGTCTTCCAAGACGCTAACTTAAAACTTCATATTGATTCTATTGGCGCGGCTCTTCTCGAGAATCACCGACGGGGTTACATATACATATTCATTTACACATATGAATATGCTAATTGCATTTTTATCATATGAGATGGAGTTTATGGCCGATTGTGTTCCTGACAATCACGAGTTCGAATCCGAGTGAGGTAAACTAATTTGTTGTAATAAAGTGACATCTACGATACAATTTTTACAATAATTTGATAAACGCCTACTAAAAAAATATATCGCGATTCTAATATAGCGTTTACCATTTATACAGGTTGTACCACAAATTATGCACCAAACTTTAAGAGCATATATTACTGACTAAAATGAATAAAAAAAGGTTTATTCAACATAGGTCTGATCTTCAACAAATTCCGAGAGAGACCATTTTGTATTAGAATCAAAGAAAACTGTCAAAGATAGTGATCGAACAAAATTTTGTCTATGTCAATAGATAGACTGACTGTAGAAAAACAATAGAATTTTATATGATACATTTTTCAAACTTCTAACAGTTAGGAAGTTATATGAAAATTAAATATTGTCTAAGATCACAACATTTAACTTAATATAATAATTTTATTTTTATGAAAAACAAAAGCACATCTAAGATGACCTCTGAAAGGTAAACAAAAAGTCTCATTTAATCGATGTAGTAACTCCTATACTTTTCGAAATAGCTAAGGTAAACTCCGTAATAACTCATTTTTCACTGCCTTATATCTATATATATATATATATATATATATATATAACTATTGAAGATGGGACCCATGTTGATTATGTTTTTTTTACTCATTTTGGTCAGTCCTTAAAGTTTGGTGCAACAATTGTGATACATTCTGTATATTTAGTGCGAACTTTTTAGCACTGATTGCACAACTCGTTTTCCATTTATATAATCAGTGTGCATTAGATGAGTTTTACTTGTTTCAATTATACTTTTGGAGGGAACTGAACTTTACAAAGTGCGCACTTTCTTGCCCTTACTACGATCGTCAGTTTTTGCCAATGTCTATCAAATTCATATATTTTGACTTGTAAAAATTATCTGTGTAAGTACAATATAAAAAATATTAAATCTTTGCAGTTCGACTCTTGTCTAGTGATATGCATATGTTTCGCTACGTAACCTCTCTATTTGACAGCGGAAGCTAACAAACTTATACACTGGACTTTCGGAACATGTTTTATTTAAAATACACTATGCATGTTATGTAACAACAACTTGTAGCACACAGAAAAAAATAGAGTTGAAATTTTGAATAATTATAAGTAGATATTAATTTTTAGGCAATATGTCCAATATTTTAGTATAATTTACGATATCAAATCTAGCATTTTGTCTAATCTGAAATAGATAATAATTAATAAATATTTTATAAAAAAAAGTGTTAATTTATATAATTAATTTCATGATTTATGTTAGTTCAATACTTATTACGATATAAATGTAGTCATTTCATCTAATTTTGTAATTCATTTTATTATATTTTGTTACTACAAATTTAGAGAAATTAAATAAATCAAATCATCTTAGTTCGTTCAATGAATCATATTAGTAGACTCAAAAATAAGGAATTTGTTTAGTTAATTTTACTACAATTTAGTTAGTATAATTAATTTATTTTTCTGTGAGGCCATGACGTCATTAGCTTATTACTTATGGCAGCTATGTAAAAATTGCAGTTTCATTGGTAGAACTACGAGTCATCCGCAAAAAGCACGTACTCCTTCCTTGTTAAAAATAGTTGATCATTTTTATATCAGTCGTATTTTTTCATTTAAATAATTGAAATAAATCTAAATTCTCTAAAGTTGATTTCGTTTCGGCTAATGTTCAATGTGAAATAAACTTAACTTTCTTTGATTCCATTGCAACAAAAATAACGTTATTTACACAATTAGTAATCACAAAAATGATTATAAATATACTTTATTCTAAGAATATGATGTTTAAATTATTTAAATCAGTGAAATTTATTGAAATTTCAATAAAATACCCTATTCAAAAGGTATAAATAACGCCTGCATATATGTTACCACATCCAATTAAACACATTCATGTAACTCTGGTCATTTTCTAAATAATATTTCATTTCGTGTTTAGGTATTCGCTTAATGTTAAATACTAATCACATTTTAGTAAATGGATTAAGGAATTTTAGACGTGTTTCTTCGGACTGTGATTCGTGATAAAATTGAACAAAGTGATCATGATCAAAAAGAAAATTGTTTCTTCGGTCATTATTCGTTATCCCCACTCTTTCTTTTTTGATCACACGTCATTCCTCTTTCCCTTCTGAATCAGTCTTTTCGCATGATCACTGTGATTGAAATAACAAGATTTGAAAATGGCGGAAAAAGCAAGAAATGAAATATTGGAATGTGCAAATTTATGTCTACTTCAGAATCATCCGAACTACTAGAACTTGAGTCAGTAGATTCAATATTCATTATTGGTTTCAATTTTTCTAATATTAGATCCTGCAGGTACATAAAAAAGTTAAAGAAACTTGTATTTATATTTTATTTCACATTCCATATCAAAAATATTATTTCTGCTTCAGCACAATCCATCTTTAAATTATTTTCGATTTGGTTATTACTTCAATCAAAACAGCTGATTTATCATTTGTCGTTTGCCGCTAGTTCGTTCAACGTTGTGTAGGTTTCGCGTCGATCGAGTTATTTTGTTGTTTCTTTGGAATTAAACTTAATCATGATTTGAAGGAATCATTATTGAACAAATCATTATTTAGAAAATCATAATCACAGTCCGAAGAAACACGTCTATAACTGCACCAACACAACGATCATGAATCATGACACATATTCTTATGACACTAATATTGAATACTGGTTTGTACAATTCACATTTTTTTTGTGTGCCAGTGTATTTTTATTGCGAGTAAACATAATGTTATCCCTGTGTTACAAATTCGTGGTGGAGCTTGAGTGGTGTACATGTTTATCAGAGTTGAGCAGGAGATATTAAGAATAGTAGAGTGCGGTGTAATGCTGGCTGGCTGCTGGGAAGCGATCGCAGTTAGAACGACAAAGTCTGAAATACTGCAACTATATTCCCCTAAATCTCCCACCGTCTCTGTATCTATACACCAGATCAACACGGAGAAATATACACCCGCAGTAAACTACTTAATACAGATTACACTAAGAAATATACCCCTGCCTATATACCAATAGAAAAATTATAACCAGAATTGTCGTTCAGAAAAATAAGGTAGGTCACACAGGGATAAAATATATTTTCCAAATTAAATGGTCACATTGCCATTAAACGATTTAGCAAGTCACCAATAGGGTAGTTGCGAAAAAATAAATGTTATTTTTTTCCTATTAGTTATAAAATATAAACTAATTCTAAACATATTAATGTAAAAATTATTAGAAAATATAAAACTTTTCATTCATAATTTCCATAAATAAACCCGGTATATACGCACATTTATTTTCTGTGATCATAAATATGCAATATTTTGTATTTCTGTTTAATAAAATTAATAAAAAAAATTCAGAAGTTATTTTAATAGTTCTTATTTTGTCGAACAACTATAATGTTCATCTCAGAAATTTATATACCGGATTACTTTATTTCTCCATTTTGTACAAAATCACACCTCCAACAAAGTCTTACTGACTCCGTCACTGCATAGTAGTTAATACCATATATATATATATAACGAAATTTGAAAAAATGTGTCCTTAGTATGTTAAAAATATGAATGAAAAAAAAGTAAATTTAAAATTAAACGAAAGATAATTCTTGAGTGATGAATTCATTTGTTTCGTTGTTAAAACCAATGTTTTGGCTTATAATTTAAAAATGGTTGCATTTTTGCTGTTTGAAACAAATGAACATAGCCAAATTATACATCGTTGGAAAGCAAATAAATTCTGTATTAAATGGTGTAACTTTCCAATATGGCGTCCATATAAAAATTAAAACTTGGACATCATAATTCGAAATCCAAGAGTGATGAAAAAATTGAGCATAAAAAAGTGCTCTAAAAATGTGCAAACTAAAATCCAGCATTACTTCACACTTAGAAGATATTCACAAAAATAAATAAATATTCTTCCACTGTATTCTGTCCTATGTTTTTTCTTTCCAGTTTTTTATCCCTAACACTTGTAAATCTTTTTTCACTGATATGTAATATATGTATCTATAACTTTAAATATTTAATTAATAATAAAATAAGAAATATTAAATGTGTTTCATAGAAAAAGCCTGCAGTAATGTATTTGGGTTTTTGACACTGACATTTTCTGTCAATTACAAACATTTTAATTTTTCAGCTGGTTTCCATGGAGTTGTTTGGGCTGAGAAATTCATTACAAGGGATTATTTTAAATATTTACAATTCTCTATTTGTAAATCTATAAAAGATATAATGAAAATGTTCAATGTATCGGATAGGGAATGTTATATTTTTAAATATTTGTAATGACATAAATTTCTAAAAAATAATATTAAGGAGATTTTTTTAAGACACTGCTACTTCCGGTTGTCCATTTGTTACCAAAACCTTTTCAGCTCTTTCCATTAATGTTAGATTAAAGAATACGTAGTTAAATTGGTCTTTGGTGTTATAGAATTTGAGAAACCGTCCTTCCAACATCCACACACACACACATACATACATACATACATACACACATCCACACACAGACACACACACACACACACACACACACACACACACAGAGAGAGAGAGAGAGAAAGAGAGAGGGAGAGAGACATCATTGTAAAAATGTTAAAATCGGATTCTAGAGACCTTAAATCAGGCTTGTCCACTAAAATCTTGATATGCGATTAGCATGAATCCAATACCTCTCTTAGCGAGAGGTAAAAACAGCAAAATATACATTTTTGCTTATATCTAGACTTAGAGACCTATATGCATTTTTTCTCGAATAACAAAGAACCAATTAAATGGTCTTCTAATGGAATAACTTTTGTTTATTTTAATCGACTTCAAAACCCTTATGGTTCTCAAGATCCCATGTGAGACAAGTTATCTAATGAAAGTTTTTTTTTGTTGTTAACCTAATTTCAATATTGGTATCCACTAGATTTACGTAGTAATGTGTGTAATGTAAAAGAACTTTTAGTTCTGCACCGAATTACGGTAAATAAATATAGTGCCGTGGCTTCTGTTCCGTAATTAGCTGATCTTAACGCTCGACGCTTCGGTTTCAGCTGCCTTCAGCGCTTCAATGCTTCAGCGCCGACCGAATTACGCCATTACAGAGCCCTAGTGTCAATGTGTGGCAAATTACCCGCACACTAAATCTCACTTATCACACTGTCATCACATCACATACAACTACTTCACTATAAAACTCTAATGCTCCAATTAGTTAAAAATAAGATAGTTTCGATTGCAACGAAATAAAGGGAAAATAGGCATTTGTTTCTTTTTAATATAACATTTATCAACTGTGGATATATGTATATTTTTGTCATTTCAAATCAAAATTTTTATTATCTAACGATTCTAATAGCAAGGCATACGTCAAACATGATGCATAATTCAAATCGTTCAATTATATAATAATCAATAAGAGAATTTTAAACGGACTTTAAGGGGCATGATTTTAAAGTGCTCCCAAATATAGTGCGGGACACGAAAGATATTTATTGAAAATATGTTAGCACAAATCACCGTTTAAATTCACACGAAATATAAATGATTTTCTTCGCGCATATCTAATATAATATATAAGAATTGCCCAAATAAGTTTTAAAGCTACGCAGCCTTTCTTATATTGGCAGTTGATCTGTGCAATTGTTGTTCGTTTCAGTTTCTGTCTTGTTTACACTAGGATCCATTAGGATCATAAGCGTGTACGAATGAGTTAGAAGCACAAAGTTACTGTAATAATTATTATTTGACGGCGTTTTCATCTTCTGTTGCACTGGCCCTATTTACTCGCGGGTGAGGGCCTATCAACGACATACGTTATTTCTGCTTAGACCTAGCACTTTAATTTCTAATAATTACCTTACTTAACCTTTCCTAGGGATTTTAAATTGTTGCAATAAATTGTTAAATAAACAAACTATATAATTCTTAATAAGAGGTGCTTAATTTCTTTTACAATTTTTTTTTTTGTCTGTAAAAACAAATTTCCATATGAAACCTGTACGAACTACGGAATTCAAATTATGAACATGCGCCAAAGGCAAGTTCTTACCATCTACTCTAACTTTTCTGGTCTTCAGCGTCCATCGAAAACTACTTTATTAGAAAAAAAAAATCTAAGTAGCTGACATCTGGTAAGAGATTTGCAGTGGCGTAACTAGAATTCATGAGCCCCGGGGCATAAAAATATTTGGGGCCCCCTAGGTAATACTAATATAAGAATATGTATGTTCGAAAATGAAAATTTATTGATTTTTTAAAGTACAGAAAATATAATTAAACATTACATAAATTAATACAAAACAAAAAGACGACAGATGTGGCCTATAGCCCATTTATAATAAAACAAAATTGACACTTTTACTACACTATCTACTACTAAAAGTAGCTTAAAAATATAATGAATATTGTAGTTGTTGCTTATTAAAACTCTCTTTTTTTTCGTGCTTTGGAAATAGCAAAGTTTTCTATAATTTCTCTTAAATTCATTTTCGAAGCATTATTCGCTTCAATAGATAGTACAGCCAATTGGCTTAATCTTTCTTGACCCATGCAGATCTTAAATGCATCAAATAAAAAATAACCGTCATTATTAAAATTTTGATTTGTGTATTATTTTTGCGAAATTGAAAATTGATTATTTTTAATATATCGTTTATTAAATTTAATCGGGGCCCCTAAAACTTGGGAGCCTCAGGCATTTGCCCGAATTGCCCTGTGATAGCTACGCTACTGGAGATTTGTGAATGTAGTAAATGGGGAAAACATTACTTTTTTATCATTTGTTGACGTAGTGAAATAAATCTTTATTTTGAATATAAATGATATTTTGCATTAAATCGTTTCAATGTTTACACTTTGAAGTAAAAATAACAAATGATACAATACACTGTTTTATTAGTAAGGACGACAACAAAATGGTGCCCAAATGGGGGCATCTGACGGCTTCGACCTGCCATCTACATTTCATTTTTTCTTCTATATTTGTCGTTAAAGCAGACACAACCAAATTCTTACAGAAAGATAACTGCAACGTTTTAGTTATATTTTATTTTACGCAACTGTATGTAAGGTTACTAGACCATTTTCCATTTTAACTGTTGTAGTAACAATTTTTTAAAGCATGGTTGAAATCTTTTTCATATACATTTGCTAACTCAACAATCAAAATAATACTTTCTAATTCGCCTTTCATTTTCCTTGTTTGACAAATAAAATAATATGTACTGTATATGAAAACATATTTTGATGTAGAGAATAACGTTCCCGTTATTTGGAATTTTAACGTACATTTATTTTCACGTTATGCGAAAAACTTTGTTATATCTACCTACTAATTATTTCTCTAAAATTTGTCTCCTCTTTTGACATTCAATAATCTAAAACACCCTCCTCGTCTGCGATTTCAGTTTTCGTGGTATATTTTCTTTCCCTCGTAAGTTATCTTTTAGCAGTGGGTGAGTAATGGTGAGCCGTGAAGCAAAGAGCGTCGTTTTAAATTTGGATGAGCCGCGCAACAGGTTAGAGATGAGCCGCAGAGCTGTAGGGCCGAGTGGGCGACGCTTCACGACGCTCGTAACGTGTCTAACACGCCGTTATGCCCTCACGCCCTAGCCCAGCCCTAGGTCAAGGATCAGAAAGATTTGTATAGCGACTAAAAGAGTAGGCGTTGCCAGTGTTTGTTGAAACATTTTGTCAAATACAGTATGTCCCATATTAAACTGCCACAATTGGGATACTGAAAACTATATGAGCTACGAGTTGAATTTTTGTATATTTTTGGAGGTCATATCAGATGTTCTTGGTTTTTCCATAAATTCCCATAGGCTACCAGATAATGACCAAAAACGGATTTTGGTCGATATTTTGAAGTGAAAACTTCTTGCACACTTTTTTCTGGGCAGTGAACAAAGCGTCATAGTATTCGGGTGAACTCGGGAAGAGCCGAACATCACGCATCACGGTATTAGGGCCGTAGCCTACGTTGCGTTATTAAATCAAGACCGAGAAACATCACAATATCTGTCAAGAAGAAATTCTAGTTCCAAACTCGCCGGCTTTTGTTTTCTGCATAAAGTTTCAGAACCATGTCGTGTTTATTATCAAATGAGAGGTATCGTCAAGGGCTGCCATACAGAAATGTCAAAAATTCAACAGTTCGTTCGGCTTTTGTTTTCTGCATAAAATTGTCAGAACTATGTCGTATTTGGTATCAAATGAGACGTTTCTTCAAGGGCTGCTATACAAAAATGACAAAAATTTGGCTTTTGTTTTCTGCAGAAAGTTGTCAGAACCATGTCGTGTTTAGTATCAAATGAGAGGTATCGTCAAGGGCTGCCATGCAGAAATAGCAAAACTTTGACAGCTCGATCGGCTTTTGTTTTCTGCATAAAGTTGTCAGAACCATGTCGTGTTTGGTATCAAATGAAACGTTTTCTGACGTGCAATCATGCAGAAATGTCAAAAATGTGACAGCCCGATCGTAATTAAAATATCAAGTACACATTAAACATAAGATTGTTGTTTTGATGTTTATGAGCTGCCATTAATTGTATGAACTATTACAATAAAATAAAAGTTTTCACTTCGGACGTGCGGTCTTAAGCACACACATTTTTTTTTTCTAATAACTTGCAAACTATCAGTAATCTATAAAAATATTTTCCAGGTCAAATAAAAAGATTTACATCCATTTGAAATAACAAGCATTCTAAACACTTTGGTTTGCACAAGTCTGCTAGGCCCTAATGTTAGCGCGCACTAAAAAGCAAAATTGGGCGATTTTACTAAAACATACTTTTATTGAAATTTATTTATAAATATATAAAATAAGACTGTGTGCTGCCATCCGGTGACAAAAAAATACATTTTCAATAAACGTAAATATGTATATACAGAATGTTCCTATACTTATAGGAGTTATGGATCAAACTTTAAGGGCGCAGAACTGACCAAAATAAGTAAAAAAAGAAAAAACATAATCAACAACAAGTATGATCCATAAGTATAGAAACACCCAGTATACTAGGCTCATAGAATGTTTAGTTTAATTTTTCTGAAATGTCGATTATTAGATCAAATAAATCTCTGCTTTAATGCAAGCACAACCAATGTTAACATTTCGTAATTTTGGGAATGAATGATTTAAAATGAACAACAACTTTTCAATATTAATACCGAAAAATCTATTACCCTATTAAAAATTTTGTCGAAAAAATAAATTCTTCGACATTTTGCTAGTGTCTCACTTTCACACACGTTTTTCAACAAAATAAAAATAATTTCAATAACACAAGAAAATGCATAGACCATTATGTTTTCTAAAAAAAACACTTTTTCTAAATAATTTAATATCTATGACTTAATGCAAGAAAAGCAAACGTCAGTTTTAGATTGAAACATTTAATTACAAATAACTTCGCAAATAATTATACTATTACGCAACAATGTACAATTTTTCTTATTATAATGAGAAACTACAAGCTATACTAATTAATTCTTATATTTTATGAGCCATTGTTAAAATTCCATTATGGTCACATACCCCATTGTTATAAATAATTATTTAATAGTAATTTTTCCCTCTATAAGCTAAATTTTCTCTGCAATTTGCTTTTAGCATCCCCTCATCTTTTTAAATCCTCGTTTAGCGTCCCCTTAGCAACTGTCCCTCATATTCTTATCCTGCTTTTCGCTGGGAATTGAATGAGACGAGCTAGACTCAGTCACGTGACTAGCAGGATCGCAGGATTTTATCTGTAATTTACCGACCTGCTGATAAAGAAACACTTACGTCTGCAAGCTTAACATCACAAGATTTGCTTAATTTTTTTAAGGAAATTAGTTTTAGATTTCATAAATTATAAAGCATAGTAAATGATTAATCATATACCTACATCTTTCTTCTTTAACATTAATAAAATAAATAAATACAGGGTGTTTCAACATAGTTTAAAAAAAGCTTAATCAACATGGGTCCGAACTTCAATAGTTTCCGAGATATGAGGCAGTGAAAAATAAGTTTTTACCTATGGGGTTTACCTCTGCTATCTTGAAAACTATAAGAGTTATGACTTTAATTAAATAAATATCCAAATAATTGTACTAATGTTGTGACGACCTTGGCCAATATTTAATTTTCATATAACTTCGTAACTATTAGAAATTGAAAAAATGTTTCATATAAAATGTTATTGTGTTTTTAAAGTCTATTTACTGACATAGACAAAATTTTGTTCGATCACTATCATTGTCAATTTTTCTTCGATTTATTATTTATCTCGGAAACAGTTGAAGATAAGACATATTGATTAAGCTTTTTTTTACTCATTTATGCCAGTAGAATATGCCCTTAAATTTTTTTACACTTTTTTTGAAACATCCTGTATATATCATCATGGCTTATTAACCATTCCTTGATGTGCTAGTCTGCTTTTATTCAAAGATTTTACCGGGCGGCGGGCGTCACTTTACGGCCTCTAAAAACAGTCGTGAAGGGAGCACCACAAGTGCCAGTTTTGTGCTATCTGAAAATTGGAAACAAGTTGCCAGAAGTACGACAATAATATTCCAATTATTATAAAGTATTATAAATACGTATACATTAGGGTGCTCGTTAAAAAAAATTGTCAATCCACTTAAAAAGCCAATAAAACCCAGGCGATTTATGTGTTTAGTTTCAAAACGATGATGTTTTCCGCAGTAAATTTGAAAATGACTTGAGCGAAAAACGCGAACAAAGAATCACATAATAGGTTTTTTTAAATTCAGTTAAAATTCAACAAGTAAGTAATGAATTATCATAAATTAGAGTCGCTTTTTGCATTAGTGCGAAAAAGTGACAGATAAACGCACTAATGCGAAAAAGAATGTCATTTTGAATGTCATATTTAATTTCTAATTTATAATCATTACAAAAACTATAATAACATTAAGGCCCAAGATATCCAGCTCGTAGTAACTTTATTTGGCGAATAATTTCTGTGGTAATACTTGTTGATACAATTGTATCCATAGTTATTATTCGCCAAATAAAGTTATTAGGATGTGGATATTTCGTCCCTTAGTTTATAATATCTAATAAAGCTCAAAAAAAACCCAAAAAACCCCTGGGTTTTTGCCCTGGTTAGCACTAAAATCGATCTGCCAAATCAGCTGTTACGGACCAAATATAACTGCACTCTTGACGGTATAAAGCTATAAAGTATATAAGATGTGAGTACTTTATTAATTAACTACAGACTGATCAGAAATAACTGTTTCACTTGTCAAGAAAAAATTACTTGAAATGAGTAATACTGATGCATAAATTTCTTGTTAACAGTGATATTTGGAAAATTAAATTTGAATACATTTACATTTTTTTTTTATTAAAATGACCTTTACATTGAAACATGCCACTTTTATTAATATCCTTTTATTTTTCATTATCCACAAAGCAATAAGCTAAGTATTTTTGTCACTCAAAATCCTATTAGTTGTTAGGTCCCTGACATAACCTATTTGCATTTATTGCAAAAATGATGTCAAATAGCATTTCCGCCTTTACCTGTCGTTGTCAAACTGTGAAATAAAAAGATCCGCAGATTATATTGCCAACTGAAACAGTTACTTCTAATCACTCTGTATTAATTAACTGTTTATGAGCGTGGTTTAAGACAGTAAATGATGAGATTCAAAAGCATGGAAGCCAATTTGGCAATTGATCCATGAGAAGCTAGAATTATCATATAATAAGCGTAGCAGCTCAAAGCTAAGCCCCAAACAAACGGCTAAGCATAAGCACCACGCACTTCACTCTATATTTCTATCTGTGTACTGAAAGGTTATGTTTACCTAACGAAGTTTTTCCGGGTGTATTCTTTCCGTTTCTATGGCGACTTAATAAGAATCAGAGCTTACAAAGAGATGCAAGAAGCCAGCGACGCACAAAGACGCCGACGGAGATGGAGATGTACATGTTCAGCTTAAGTAAATCGCAGACATAGACATCAATGTTTCCTACCCTTTACCATATGACAGCAGGATATAAAGCTTGGTGCAGACAACGAGAGATGTTTCCCATTAGATATCCGGTATGTGTTATCCGAAACGAGATATGCAGCTTTCAGGATACACACACAATATGGTTTGTGGTTTACTACAGCCTGAACAACAATATATTTTCTTCATATAGATTCATACAATATCATTAAGCTTAAAATACATTATACTATTTTCGTTTAAATTCATATACAGTATTGGCCATAAAGATAGCAACTTTTAAAAAATTTCTATTTCTCTGAAGTGAACATAAGAATATTGAAAATAAATTACATAAAGAATAACCTCTTAAAATAAAATTATTTTATGTTAAAATAATTTATATTAAATTTATAGAATTTATTTAATTTGCATAATTCTTACTTTTGTCTGGACATAAAAATAGCAACTACATGATGAATGTTTTTATTTTCTCAATTTCAACGTTTATATCGTATAATTGTTTAAAAAATATAAATTAGTACTTCAAAATTATGGGTCGTAATAAGACTTTGACTAAAGAATTTGGTAATTTAATAATTAAATCATATGAAAATGGTGCTTCGCGGAATAAAATGTCGAAGAACTTTAATTTGCATAAATCTACAATAGCACGAATAATAATCCATGTAAACTGGACAACTGACATGATGAAACGAGAAGAAGTAATAAATTCTCGTGTTTCCGGTTATTACACTAAATATTAGAAAATTTAGTTTTTATATTAATTTTATAAAAAATTGCTATTTTTATTTTTATGTCCAAATAAAAAATATTTTTTTGCACATAAATCAATTTTTAAGAATAAAAGAAGTATTTCAAACTTTCATTGTCTTTATTTTTTTTGAGTTACACAAAGTTTCGATTGATAAAATCTCCAATTGTTATCAAGTGAATCAATTTTTGTTAATATAATGCAAATTATTTTAATGTAAATTAAACTTGGTTCAAGACACTAATACTGCAGTAATTTATTTCTGAAATCCCAGTTTTTACATTAGAGCAATTGAATTTTTTTTAAGTTGCTATCTTTATGGCCAATACTGTTGCTGCTACATTTTCTATCAATATTTTTTTTTACAAAAAATCATTCAATTTCATTTATTGAAGTTTCCGGTTTATGGCACCATATTTTTCACATTAGGCATTTACGAAAATTCTACCGGTGAACTGTTACCGGTATACATCGGTAAACAGCTGTTCATCAGGTTACCGCTACCGGGATAGATATTTTAAGAACGCAATTGCTAAACAGGGAAGATTTATAACCTTTGAAAATCAGTTGAAAGACGAAACAGATTTTCATAATTACTTCCGATTCCAACTTCGCTTGGCATCTCTACCTTTTTTTGAGGTTATATTCTTCATTTACCGCATTTACCGGCTGAATTACTCGATCCACAAATCATGGATCCGGTAGATGGATCTGGTAGATATGGTACAATTTTCGAACACGGTAACTATTAACCATTTGTGTTTTCGAACGCAATCGGTAGGTGCGGTATCTACCGACAGAATTTTCGTAAGTGCCTATTGTGAGCAACAAGTTTTTGTCAAGGACGTGGCAAGAGTCCCGAACGCTGGACCGTGTTAAAAAAAATTAAAGTCCCGAAGAGGCGTGGCGAACCAGTTAAATCACGATGAGGCGTGGTTTAGTACGTTCGGGACATGTGCAAAAAAATTAAAAACCCAAACGCGTGCAACTTTTATAAAAATAATGAAACGTACAGTGTGTTGACGGTCAGGTGCAAAAATAAGGATTTAACATGGGATTTTAGTTTTATTAGATTTCCTGCTTTTCTATTCATTTTATGACAAAAAATAATAGTACCTACATAATTAAAAGTTGCATATACAGCTTCTTTTACATTTTTACCTCTCGCTAAGAGAGGTATTGGATTCATGCTAAAATTCGCATATCCAGATTTTATTGAATAAGCACGATTTAAGGTTCCTAGAATACGATTATAACATTTTTAAAATGATGTCTGTGTGTGTGTGTGTGGATGTGTGTATATGTGTGTGTGTGTGTGTGTGTGTGTGTGTGTGTATGTATGGATGTTGGAGGGACGATTCCTCAAAAACTATAAGACTTAAAATATATTTAACTGAAGTTTATTCAATCTGACATTCCTGGGAAGAGCTGAAAAGGTTTTGGTAACAAATGAACAACCGAAAGTAGTAGTTTCTTAAAAAAAATCTTCTAAATATAATTTTTTGGGAGTTTTTTTTTTATTAAATATTAAAGAACATAAAATTCTCCATCTAATACATTTAAAAATTTTATTATATCTTGTATAGATTTAGAGATAAAGACACTATAATTTATAAAGTAAACTAATCGCAGAGGCCAAGGCACTAAGGAAACCAGTTAACAAATTCCAATGTTTATAACATGACAAATGTCATAGTCAAATATCAACAGTTTTAGTGACATTCTGATAGCTTTTTCTGGGAAGTATATTTAACTTTTCTTATTGTTTTATTAATTAAATATTTTAAATTATAGGTAAAATTGTGGTAAAAGCATATATCCTTCAGAAATACCGCCAATCTGGTTAATGAATTGGAAGAATCTCTGACATTTAGAAACTTCCTCATACAATGAAAAATAGATATAATTAGAATTATATGTGTGCAGAATACATGTTAAATACAATAAAAAACAATATTTGAGTAAAGTTCTGTAATTTTTTGTTATAAAACGACGGTTCGAAAGCGAAGTGCAATACAATACTTATATATCCTAATATGGAAATGGCGAGAGGTCTTGTGCTGGCCTCCACAGATTTTTTCATGTGTTTTTGGTTTCTTCGCAATTTGAAAAAGAAATTTCAAAATTTCGGTTTTTTAGCAGAAATAACCATGGTACTTGTTTTCTTTTTTCTAGTTTTTATAAATTATTTATAAACGTCAAACGTCAATTTGACTTATGGAAAATAAATTTCTTATTTTTTGTAACTATTTCCATTATAATATTCCTTAATAATTTTATGACATAATGTTCCCCATTCGAATAAACATTCAATATTTCAGGTTGACGTTTATAAATAATTTATGAAAACCAGCAAAAAGAAAACAAGTACCATGGCTATTGCTACGAATAAACTGAAATTTGTCGGGCAATGTGCACATAATCCTACTATGCACTTTTACTGTAACGTGTACAATGGACCCATAAACCAATTTTTTTAAATATTTTTAAATGATTAAGTTCGTTTAATTTTGAAGCAATTCGTAGTATCAAAAAGTCATAATTGTTTTTTGTATAACTGCATTTGATTTTTAAAGAAACCTATAGCTATCTTTCTCACACTAGTAGGCTGCGCGAGAAAGATATCAATAGTGTGACGTCATCTGTATCCCTGGAAATAAATTCAAATATCTCGGAAAGTAATTATTAAAAAAATGTTTTTTTTTTTATCTTATCGTTATTTATTGAGTAGTACTTTAATGATAAAGTGTACATTTTATTATTTTTTGTTATGGTTTATGGGTTTATTTTACAGTCACTAGTTTCAATCTAACACTCGACCTGACATTATTTATAAGACTATACTTGCCGTCAAATAAGTATGGATTGGATATTTCTACACTGTTGCCAATTTAGAGGCAATGTTGAAAATGCCAAGCTATGAGGAAGCGGCAACACCGCATAGCAAGGGACAGGGTGCGGAGAAGGGAAAAGTTGAACATCAGTCCATACTCATTTGACGGTGAGTATAAAAATTTAATATCAAAAAGAATTATTCTGTAATGTTTGAATAATGAATAAACATTTAATTATTTACAGTAAAAATGAACGTTATATGAAAAGTACTAATTGAAATAGTGGCACTAAATTGTATACTTCAGGAAAAGTGCAATTAATTTTTAAGAAATTCTTTTTAATTAATGATCACTGTATCATTTAGTATATACTATTTTTTTCTTGAAATATTGAAACACTGTGTATGTACAAAGAAAAACTGACAGTCATACAATGAAAGGTTTTGATTTGAAGTGATATTTTTTTTTGTTTCCTAAAAATTTGTATTTTTGGAACCGTCTATCTTTTTACCTTCCGTCACCTTTAGGTAAGAAAGGTATTGTCTTTAGTCAAAAAAATCGGTGGTGAGTTTTTAATGAATAAGCACGTTATAGGGTCCCTAGAATACGATTTTACTAGTTTTGTGATGATCTCTCTCTCTTTCTCTGTATGTGTGCGTGTGTGTGTATGACAAAAATTTCTCTGACGATAACTCTAGTAGGTACTACAATTCTATAAACTATACCTAATTCTTTCGTATTCCTCTTCTTTACATCCATATGAAAAGCTGATCATATTTTGGTTATAACTGGTCAAACGGAAGTGCTCTTACGTGAAGTTCTTAACAGTTTTTCTTGAAAAACACAGATAAACATCATTTTTCGACATTTTATGTGATTATCATTTGGTTATATAGTTTCCTTCATATTCAATATGTATAGAGGTAAAGAATTATAAAAAAATTAACTTTCATAAATCAGCCAGCTTTGCTATAATCATGGAAACAGCTGATATATTCAAATAATTCTAATTGACACAGATGTCAGTGTCAAGTGCAATTTACCGACGCCAAATATTTCGAATTTTAAATGACACAAAAGTGACCCCTGTGGTACACTCTCCACGTCAGCAATGAGTGCCCGTGAGGTGACGTCTGGTAAGCGCCCGCACGGTACAAATATGTCATCATCGTTACCGATATCTGCGATAAAGCAGATTGTGGCACACTCAGAAATGGGTAATATGCCGTGATGAAATATTTATTTATAATTTTATTGTATTTATAGAATCTTTTCCAAGGAACTTTCGGTATGGAATTTGTAGAAAATAATATATGTTCATGTTACAATTTTACTGGATATATAGAATCTTTTCCAAGGAACTTATGGTATGGGATTTATACAAAATACATAGAATTGGCGGAACGTAATGTGCTGGCCACATCGGATTTAAAAAAAATTAATTAGAAAAACATTAAACTTAATTTATATGTTTGTTCAAATAAATAATGAAAAAGAGGTTCCGAAACGCCTTCCAACTTTCACAAAAAGTTGTGGAATTGCGTTATTCTTTTATTTTATTGAATGCACTTTATATTTTTCCCTAAATGACCTTATTTCATTTACATTCAAAGCATTATTTATGTAATAAGTTCAGACTTGGGTATATACCTGCAATGAATAAGAAAATGTAATGCTCGCCCCATGTTCAGCAAAGAAGAAAAAGATCTATTTATATCTAATAAGAACATTAAGTTAATACCTTTTACTAGACCCATTTTTCTTTATTCTGTTTGCTATGTTGTGATAAATAACTCGTGTAACGCAAGGTTTGCAATTTAATGTCGTAGTCTAGTGTAGTGCAGGTAAGATACTACACTGCTACTCTTATAATAACTTGGCTGCTGTAAGTTTGGAGTATTTTTTAATTGGCTAAATCGGATTGGCTTCATTATCCTGATGCCTGATTCCACATAGCATCAAAGAATAAGACAATCTACCGTCTTGGGAAATATCAGATGAATGCACTTTAAGAAAAGGTAAGACAATATGGATTCTACCATTCTTCCGTTCATTGCACTCTGTAGACAAAGATTTAGATATCTAGAGAAACCAACTCTTATAAGCAAATTTCGGGACATTGATTTAAAAAATCTGATGTAGCCAGTACATTATTCCTTACCAACAGAATATATCATTGATTTCAGTTTTTTCTGTTTGTTTTTCTTAAAATTTTAGTTTGTTCTTACAAGGATCACGCTTGTTTAATCGAGGATAAAAAAATCAGGTAGACCGTGGGAAACAAAACATTTTACACAGAATTTTAACTTTCATTCGAAATTAATTTTTTAAAGTATCGTTGTAGAAGTGAAAATTAGTGATTCTGTCGAGACGAGATATTTCTCGATTCTCGTCTCGTCTCGTCCTCGAGATTTCTCGTCTCGGCGAGACGAGACAGAAATGTAAAAAGTATTTTACGAGACGAGATCTATTTGCCGAGATCTCGATTCTCGAAAATTTCTCGGTTGTTATTTTTCCCATGAGTTATATTTACAAACTTGTGAAATTTAACATATTTTTAGTGATATCTGTCTCTATTTAGCTATGGCATTTTTGATCAAAAAGATAATAAAGTATTTGATATTTTATCTGTCAGAATTTGTTAAGCGTGCATTACACGATGAGGTTTTTCTTTTCAAGTGACTTGAAAAGTTTTCTCTCTCGCACAATGCCATGAGTGCAATAGAGACAAAAGAATAGACTTTCAACGAAAAACTTTTAAAGAAAAACTGGAACATACGCTATGCGCTACTTTTTCTTAAAAGTCTCAACAAATTTTAACTATCAAGTACCTGTCAAATGTCGTTTGTGTTTATATTTTTGATGTATACAAGTAGTGTTATAAGCAATCGATATTAAACTAGTAAAATGGGATAGAGAAGTAATTGATATCTTAATGTAAGTATAACTTAAATTTTGACACTCGGATATTTAATTCACGCAAAACTTGATCGTGTAAATATACTTGTAAGGTCACTTATAAATACACTTTTCAAGTCACTTGACAATAAAAACTTCATCGCGTAATCCAGGCTTTAACTAAGATTTTTAGCGTTATTTTCTCTTTAATGATAGATAAGTAAATATTAAATTAATAAAATTATAACATAATAAAATTTACACAAGTTTTAGGTTATATCAAATTTTGACAGACAAAACGACAAATATTTATCTTTTTGTTCAAATTACTATTAATACAAAATTGTATAAATTTAATAATTAGTTTATGGGACCAAAATATACATATTAAATTTCCGTCGAGAAATCTCGGCGAGAATCTCGGCCGAGACGAGAAAAATTTCGAGACGAGACATAATTTTATGAATTTGAAACGAGACGAGACGAGACGAGACAATGAATTTCTCGTCTCGTCTCGACCGAATCACTAGTGAAAATATGGAATTAACCAGGGAATATTTTTTCAGTTTTTGGCAAAAAAAAAGTTACAGCATATTCGGAAGAGCGCCACGCCACTTTTGTGCTATTTAAAAAGTGGACATAATTTAACCGGTAGGAATCGAATCCCAGCCGTCCGAACTACCACCGGTTACCTAACGCACACAGCTACGTGAAATCAATATAAATATCATTGAATTTTGTAAATGTTTTCATAAATTTCATAAAGTTCTAAATATTCTATTACTTAATATTTCAAATTGTTCTTTCCTTATTTAAATGAAAAATGTAATTTTTCTTTTGTGTAGAATGAAGGTAAGATTGTGCAGAATTTTAAGTGGATTAGTGCGTATTTAATTATCCCAAGTCAATTAGGATAACATTCATTATTATTTCTTTCCGCTGACTTAATTTAATCTTCGAGTAAGTAAAAGATAATTTAGGTCCTTGCAATTTAAATTTACGGATTTAGCCGAACTTCTTAAATGGGTTTAGGCTAAGTATAATTTAGTATTCATAAATTATAATCGTATTTCTTCCTTTCATCTATAAAAACAATCATTTTTTTAATGAAATTCTGCAAATTTTACAAAGCGAAAAATAACAAATATTTATGAAACAGACTGGAAATTAAACATTTTTACAAATTTTACAAAATTAGGGTAAAATACTTTATAAAATAATATAAGGTATTGTGCTTGGCCACACAAATTATATATTATATTATATATGGGGTCCCGTGGCCGCGTGCCTGAGTGTCTGGTCGCGAACCCAGGGGAACCGGGTTTGATCCCGACAGGCGCCAAATATTTCCAATTTTAAATGGCACAAAAATGACCCCTGTGGTGCACTCTCCACACCAGCTATGAGTGCCCGTGAGGTGACGCCTGGTAAGCGCCCACACGGTAAAATATATCATTATCATTACCGATGTCTACATGTGTTGTAGATACTGGCACACCCAGAAATGGGTAATATGCCGTGATGATATATTTATTTATAAAATAATATTCATACATTTTTGATATTTTCAATTTCCAATTGTATTTTTGCATGTCTACATATCAACAATAATTTCATTCTAATAATAATAACAATCATAATAATAATAACAATAATAATAATAGTAATAATAATAATAATAAAAATAAAATAATAATAATATACCATTACTTATATTTAAATTATTTATTTACTAACATTGTTCATTATGTATATAGTGAAAACTAAAATTAATCATTCAAATTTCCAATTTTTATTTATTTTAAAAATGTTTTGTGATAATTATAAATAAGTCCATTTTTCCTTTGAAGAATGGCTTTATTCATTCGTTTTAAATATACTTACATTCGTATCACCAATTCAAATGACAAATTTTAAAAATGAACTCATATTCAAATTCACGATTAATTGAATGCGAATTACGAATTGTAAAAGTTTTCTCCCAAATTACGAGATAGTATTTTGGTTAAAGATAAGAGCAATTGTTCGCCATATATCCGGTTGGAAAGTTAACAACATCGTGTATAAAAGGGGGGAGTTTATAAAACAAAATTATTTCAGTAAATGTATGATTTACATTAGAAGACGTTGCCAAACTTTTACATATGTTTTACGGAGGCAGATTTATATTTATAGTCCGGTTTTAAATTAAAAGGAATAAAAAATCTCCCTTAGCCTATTTTTACAAACATCATATTCCAACATGATAGTTGAGTTTATTTTAGTTTTTTTGTTCTTAAATTGTAAATGCATTGTTTATTTAATAATATATTCGGGATTGAATGAAACACACGAAAACTTTTACATAGCCTTCTTAAAATCACGATTTATGTATTTCTCGACTTCGCAAATCTAGCCCATGAAGTTGGCGAGTACCGAAATGCTCAAATCTCGGCGTATGCACTGTTCGACAAGATGGCTGACTAGTACACTGTGGAGTACAAAATTAGGATTAGGTTACTTTATTGGTAGTATTTTTTTTTTAAATTGTACTCTGAACTTCTCAGCCATCTTGTCTAACGGTGCACAAGGCAAGATTTGAGCATTTACATACGCGCCAACTTCATGTGCTAGATTTGCTGAGTCGGGAAATGCATATGTCGTGATTTGAAGAAGACTATGTTAAAGTTTTCGTGTGTTGAAACCCTAGCCATACATTCAATAGAATTTAATCACTGGATATATGTAATACAAAGTTAAAGAAAAAACATAATTATTGTTACGGATATACCGAGAGTTTTTTTTATCAGTGAACATGGGCGTATGTCATTACCATAGTTACATTTAAAATGATTGACAGCAATGCATTTTCGCGTTTTTTTTAAACTGGACATAGGACGTGACATTTAGTATATCTGTCAATGTCATCAAATTGTCATACTTCAAAATGTATACAGTTAAAGAAAAGTTCAAATTGTAAATTGGAGTAATTATAACGAGTCTACAACAAGTTTCTGACTTATGTGCATTAACTTTTAATAAGCGACCCAGTCCAACAACTATAAGTTTTAAATATCAAAATCACCAAGAGTTATTACACAACGATATAGAACGAAGAAATATCTTTTGCGAAGATATGATGAACAAAATTAATAGTGGGGAAATATTACTGGATCGAATTTTATTTACGGATGAAGCGACATTTTATATTAATCGGGAAGTAAATTTACAAAATTGCAGGTATTGAAGTCGTCAAAATTTTCACTTATATCTGCACCAGGTATTCCCCCAACGCTGGATAGGACGTGGTGGAGAAGTGGAGTGGCCTGCAATGCCACCAGATCTTGCACCAAACGATTTTTTTTTCTTTGGGACCATTTAAAAAATTGTATTTACAATGGTGACAAAATAAATATTAATCAATTAAAAATAGGGATAAAATATAATTTATATTAATTATTTCTTGCCTTAGGCTTATGTCAGAGTATAGAATTATACCATACAATTTGAACTTTTTCTTCAACTGTATACATTTTGAAATATGACAATTTGATGACATTGACAGATATACTAAATGTCACATCCTATGTGCAGTTTTTAAAAAAAACGCGATAATACATTGCTGTCAATCATTTTAAATGTAACTATGGTAATGACATACGCCCATGTTCACTGATAATAAAAACTCTCGGTATGTGATTCCGCCATAGAATTTAGCTAGAATAATATACTCAGGAAGTAAGCAAATCGAAGCGGAACGGAAATTGTCGAACAAGTACAGTAAAAATGATCGAGATATTAAAGAGATCTGCCGGTTAATTTTATTAACTGAGAAGCAAATATAACAGTACAGTCTTAAGTTATTAAATATTAAATTCGTGTAACAAACAATAATATTTACAGGTTGCCTAATACTTTTAATATTTCCCAAAAATGAATATTCTCTATTTTATTTATACATACAAATTAAATAATTTCGTTTGAATTATTTTAAAAAAATTAATTTTATTATCAACGAGGTTACATGTGTCGAGATATGAGAATACAGAAAGAATGAACAACTTATCTTAGTTACAGGGGTTTTTATTACAATGCATGGTATAATGGAAAAGTACTGCAAGAAGTGCTGACATAGTAATAATTATTGTAGAATAGAAAAACAACAATACATAATTCCTCCCTTCTGAGATTTTACAATAATTATTATGCAATGGAACTTAATTCTACAAATGGTTCTTTTGGATTGGATTTTTTATTTCTTTTACAGAGTGTTAAAAGCTTAATTCTAAACTTATATAATAAGACAATACAAATTATTAAAAATAACACAGTATAAATAATGAGGAAATGATGATTGTTATAATTTTGCAAATTTAACTCTTTTATTTGTGGTAACTCTTTAATTGTAATGTTTACTTTATTTATTTTATCTAAATTTATCGAATTTAATTGTTGAAACGTGTTATTAAAATTTAGGCTTTCAAATATTATTTCTTTATAGGTTTCTTGAATTATGTCGAACTTGAAATTATTTACTACACATTTATTAATGAGTTTTAATTTAAATATACCTTTGATTTTTTTGTTGAGTGTATTACTTTCGCAATTAATTTGAATTTGTTGTTCCTTGGGGCTTATTATGATTAATTCATTTGTATTTTGAATTTTCTCCCAAGTATTTTCTAATTCCAGGGTATGATATTTACAATCATCATTCGTTTGGGCCTTTATAATATTAATAATACATTTATTTAAAACAATATACTCAGTTTTACAGTAATATATCTTATTAACTAAGATGCAATTATTTATCTTATAGTTATTGTTATCATTTATAAAATACATGGTTTGTTTTTCATTTAGTTGTAAAATTGTGTTGTGTTTAATAAAAGGTATGGGTGTAAATTGGTATAAATCGTAAGTTTGGGAAGAAAAGACTGGGATATTAATAAGGAAGTGTATCTGTTCGTTATCGTGTTGACAGTATGTTTCTATAATTTCGTTTAGTTGCCAAATGTCTTTGTTTTGTGTGATTTTTCTAATGTTTTTAGGATCGATAATACTTGTGTGTAATTTCCTCAGATTACAAAAAGTTAAACTGATTTCAATTTGCTTTGTGAGATCATTTAAATTTTGAATTATAAATATTAGTTTTTGAAATTTATTTTCAACGTCGACTTTTCCCTGCCAATTGAAGTTTTTCTTTAAAATTTCTTGGATTTCTTCTATTTGCGTTTTCAACTTATTTTCATTACTTCTAATATTTTCGATTTGATGATTAAATTTATCAATCATTTCTTTACTAATTTTTAAATTTTGATTAGTTTGATCCTGTAATAATTTTTCATTATTTTTTATTTCTTCAAGAATTTTGTCATAACGTTCTCCGTCGGAGGCATCTAAATTCCCTGAAATTGATTTGATGATACTTCCTACACCGTTAATTATACCGCGTTTTGAAATTCTGTGAAATATTTTATTAATTTGATTTTCTAAGTCATTAAAATTATATATCAAAATATTAATATAGTCCTGAAATACTTCCTTTGTATCTTTAATTTGAAGGAGGAGGATTTCTTTCATTGTTTTTATTTTAGTAAATTCATCGTATATCGGGGTAATATTATAATTAAAATATATTATTTGTTCTGAAGTTTTGATCTGTGTTTTCCCTAATTTAGCTAAATGAAATCCATTGTCATTTGAGATGTCCGTCAGTTGAGCCGTACATCTGAAACAACAATTTATTGTTTAATTCTGTTTATCCTGACATGTTTTTCGGCCATTTGGTCTCTGATTTTTACTTTCCCGAGTATGGGATTATAGTGTTGAACTCTATATTTTCTAAATAAGGGTTTTTTGAATTTTTTTATTAGTCTTGGATTTTCTTTTACGTAAATAGTATCTTTTATTTGTAAGGGATTATCATTTTCTTTATAGCGTTTTTGCTTCTCAGTTTTTAATTTGTCATTTATAATTTTAAATAATTCTTCTTGTTCTGTTTGATATTTTTGTATTACTTCTTCATTAATAAGCGGGGTTGTTTTTAATGGGATTTGATTATTTTTGCCAAATAGTATTTCATTTGGAGTTAATTTTGTTACGGTGTGTTTAGTATTGTTGTAAGCTAAGATTGCTAAATCAAGTTTTTCTAGAAATGTTTTGTTTTTGAAGTGATTATTATTTTCAAGGAGTCTAAGATGTTCTATAAGTGTAGAATGAAATCTTTCAACTGCATTGCTTTTAGGATTGTTTACGCAGATTATGTGACTCTCTATATTCCTGAGTTTGAATAAATCTTGTAAAACGCTACTTTTGAATTCAGGTCCTGCGTCCATAACTATTTTATTTGGTATAGTATAAATTTGGAAATATTGAATTAATTTATGTAATATATTATTTGAAGTTTTATTTTCTAGCGGACAAACTTGACCATGTTTAGAGAATTGATCGAAAATTGTTAAAAAATTATTTTTATTTAGACAAAGTACGTCGATATTTATTATGTCGAATGGTTTTAGAGGGGTTGGTGTTAGGTTATCTATTGCCGGAATTGGTTTTCTATTGTATTTGTTTAATTTACAAAGTTCACATCTATTTATATATTCAGTAATATTACTAATCATTTTGGGCCAAAAATATTTTTCTTTTAATGCATTGAGGGTTGCAATTATCCCTCTATGGTTTGTAAGGCCTATATGGAAGTCACGAATTATTTCTATTTGTTCCTCTTCATTTTCTATGTCTTCAACTATTTTATTACAAGCAATTATGTTAATGGTATTAAATTCAAAGTTTTCTTTTATTATTTTTGAAAATTTTAGGTCTAGGTCTTTTTCGTTAAAAATGGCTAGATATTTTATTTTCGGGATTATATATTCTTTGAGAAAGTTTAATATTTCGTCTTCAAGATTTTGGTTATTAAATTTACAATGAATTCGCTGTTTTTTGTTCCCAAATAATTTTGTTATTTCTATTTCAGTTTCAAAGTTATGACTTTCGAATATTAGTTGATTATCAGCTATGTTTATTCTATCTTCTATGTATTTAATTCCGTTTACTAAGTTTTCTGGATCGGAATGAATTGTATTTTGATTTGTGGAAGTTGATTCATTATCGTTATCATGTAAATTTATTGTAGGTAAGGAATAAACGTAGATTTGTATATTTGTGTCTTCAAATATTTTTAATATTTTTGCCGACACTTGATTCCATTCTAATTTATCTAAACCACATCCTAATAAGGGTATATTTATTTCAAAAATTTCATTAAGTATGAGATAATCTCGGAGTTCTTTTAATGGTTTATCTAGGTTTTTAATTGATGGTTTCTCATTAAATCTTCTCTTTGTAATCAAATGGATAATTGTTTGATTATTAGAATTTTGAATAATGATGTGTTTATTTATTACGTTCGAATTTTTACAAAAATTTTTACTATCAAATTTTCTATTAACTTGGTCCGCTAAGCCTTGACTCATTTCGAAATCTTCCGAAATGCAATGAGCGAATATTTTTGTTTCTGTTACATCACCGATTTTATTGTGAATTTGTGTTTTATCACGTTGGCGAGAAAGATTATCTGCTATTACATTCATTTTGCCTTGTAAATATTCTATATCAAAGTTGTACTCGTTTAGTTCTATTTTCCATCGCATGAGTTTCTGGTTAGGATTTTTCATATTGAATAGCCAACATAAAGGTCTATGATCTGTTTTTATAAGGAATTTTCTACCATATAGGTAGTGTCTGAAATTTTTTACGGATTCTATTATTGCTAGAAGTTCCTTTTCAACAGTGCTATAATTTTGTTGAGCGTTGCCTAATGTTTTTGAAAAATAAGCTATTGGCATTTCTTTACCGTGTTCGTCTTTTTGTAGTAGAACTGATCCTATCGCAAAATCAGAGGCGTCCGTAGTTAGTATAAAATCTTTATGAAAATTTGGAAATTGTAATATGGGAGATGAAGTAAGAATTTCTTTGCATTCGTTAAAGCATTTTCTATAAGATTCATTATAAATGTCTATATTTCGGCCATTTTTTAAGCATAAGGTAAGGGGTTTAGTGAGTTTAGCGAAATTTGGAATAAATTTGCGGTACCATCCTATTGTACCGAGAAATTGCTTAATTTCCTTTTTTGTTTTAGGGATGTTGAGATTTCTAATTTTTTCTGTTTTGGAAGGGTCTGTTTTAATTCCGTCTTGAGTAATAATATATCCTAAATAATTTGTTTGTGGTTGCAAAAATTCTGATTTATCAATTTGGATTTTCAAGTTTGCTTTTCTTAATTTTTCGAAAACTAATTTGATATTGTTTAGATGTTCTTCAAGAGTTTTTCCAAAAATAATTACGTCGTCTAAGTAGACTAGACAAATTTTGTTTACCAATTCTCCTAGTGCGATGTTCATCATTCTTTGGAATGTGGCGGGGGCATTTTTTAAACCGAAGGGCATGCGCAAAAATTCATAGTGACCGGATGGAGTAGAGAATGCGGTCTTTTCGATATCATTTTTGTCCATGGGAATTTGATGGAAACCGGAATGTAAGTCTAGGGTCGTGAAATATTTTGAATGGCCAATATGATCAAGTAAGGTGTCAATATTAGGGATTGGGAATTTGTCGTCTTTTGTTTGAGAATTTACTTTCCTAAAATCGATTACTAATCTCGTTTTCCGTTTGCCGGAAGCGTCTAACTTTTTTGGAACTATCCAAATGGGAGAATTCCATGGAGAATGAGAAGGCTGTATAACTTTTTCTCTTAACATTTTTTCGATGTGTTCTTCAATGTCGTTTTCATATACTTGTGGAAGCTTGTAATTTTTAGTGTAAATGGGGGTTTCGTTATTAAGAGTTATTTTATGTTCGCATAAATTTGTACAAGACAATGGTTCGTTTGGTTTTGGAAAAAGATCTTCAAAATTATTTATGAGTGTTTTTAATTTTGATTTTTCAATTTGGTTCAAATGTTCTGAACGAATTTGAATATTGTTATTTTCCTTGCCAGTTTTGAAGTCGTTTTGTAATTTCTTTTCTTTTCCTTGTATATTAACAGAATTTTTTATAAAGTCAATTTGGATATTTAATTTTTTAAATGCTTCAATACCTAATAATAAATTATATTCTTTATGGAATTTGTAAACGTAACATTTTAATGGAATTTTATTAATTTTCAGTATTACAAATTGTGAAATAGTGGATTTTCCATTTACGGTTGTAAACGTACATTTTTCTTCATAAGTTTTAATTTTTTTGAATTTGACTAAATCTGGATGTATTAAATTAATACTTGAACCCGTGTCTAATAAAATGATGTAGTCCTGGATATGTAGCGAGGGTAAATTGTATGTTAGGCTGGACATTACTTGATTTGTTCGTCTACTTCTGTCTCTAATTCTAAAAAATGATCGTGTTCAGTGTCATTGTTTTGTTCTATATATTCGTATTCGTAATCGTCAGCAGTTTGTTCAACTTGTTCATCTGAGCTTTCGTTGAGATTGTAATTTTGCTTAATTGTTTGAGTAGACATAGGCGTAGTGAGTCTTGTTTGCTGTGTCATAGGTTTGGGTTGGAATGTTCGTTTTGTTTCATAAAAATTTTTTAGATTCTGACGAGGGGCAAAAGGTTTTGGTTGTGTTTGATTGTTGGTAAACTGAATTGGTTTGGATGGGAATTGTTGAGCCGGGAATTTTTTGGGTGGTATATTAAAACTAAAATTTTGTTTATCTCTTAACATTGGTGATTGGTGTGGGTTTTGATGTGAATAATTAAATTCATTTCTCAATAAACATTCACACTCTTCTAATGTACTGGGTTGTTTAACAATGAATGATCCTCTCACTGATAAAGGCAGGAGAGTTATAAAGTGAGAAACTACTAATTTTTGATTTTCTTTTATTATTGCGTTCTTTTGTAATTGATTATATTCTTTTAATAAGATTTTTGATTTGTACTGTGAAAATTTTTGAGAAATGACTTCTAGAGTTTTGTCTGTACTGGTTTTATTTTTCATTTGTAAAATTTCCAACAAAATTGTTTCAGCTGTGCTTTTATCACAGAAATTTGTTGTAAGGTAAAGTTTTAAATCTTTCCAGTCTTCGAATTTATTCTCGGATAATAATTCGGCAGCTCTATGTGTAAGTTTAGTTTTTATTAGTCCAAAAAGATATGTTTTCTGAACAGTACTAAGTACAACAGTTTTTAGTGTATTATCTACGTCGTCGACGGCACTGATAAAATTGTTTAGTAATTTAATATCTCCATTATATGAAGGAATAATTTCAGAAAGGTTTTTCAATTCTGAAAGTGTGGTTGTAGCCATGATTGAACTATTTGAAACGTTTAATCTACTTGGCTTTAAAATTATACTTTTAACAGTATTGTTTAAAGGAATAGGGTTTTTTACTTCAGTATCAGAATTTTCAGAGTCTGTACTATCGGACATAAGTTTATTGTGTGTGTTTGGGACTGTGCCGGTCCCTCGATACCTTTATTACTAGTCGTTTGCTAGAGGTATCCCTTTGTGTAACACAGAAATAATTATAAATAATTATAAATATAACTTACAAAGTTATTGTTAATAATACGAGGATTGGTTGATGCTTTACGGACATCACCGGGTCGCTGATTCTTCCTGGGTTTGAAGACGTGATCGAAGGGTTGTCGAACAGCAAGGCTTCTTCCTCTCTCGATTCCTCTGTTGTTGGGTTGCCAAGGAAGTTGATTTCTCCGTGGGATCTGCGTTTCGTGTTGTTTCCGCAGGTCGTTGTAGACGGTTTTGTTGAAATATAATTTTTCTTGGCTTACGATTGATAGATTGGTTTATCAGAGTAAAGAATAGAAATTCACCACACAATTACTTTTTGTGTTTCTCTGATCCTACCGTGACTGCGCCAATTAAATAATTTCGTTTGAATTATTTTAAAAAAATTAATTTTATTATCAACGAGGTTACATGTGTCGAGATATGAGAATACAGAAAGAATGAACAACTTATCTTAGTTACAGGGGTTTTTATTACAATGCATGGTATATTGGAAAAGTACTGCAAGAAGTGCTGACATAGTAATAATTATTGTAGAATAGAAAAACAACAATACATAATTTACATACATACATACATAAAATCACGCGTTTCCCACTTAGTGGGTTAGCAAAAACCCGAAAATAATAAGAAAAGGGATGAAAGCAAGAGCTCCACAGAATCACTTAACTCTTTAAAAACATTCTTCTTCCGCCTTGCCCAAAATCATCATAACATTCATTCAAGAACATATTATTGTGACCGATTTTCGGTAGCGAATAACCGCATCCGGACCATAATAATAGTTACGCAACAATTATCTTTCGCTACACATTCCTATCCATGCATACTTCTTTCACCACAGCCACATTCATAAACGTATTCATACATAATAACATATTAAAGTGACCGATTTTCGGTAGCGAATAACCGCATCCGGACCACAATAATAGTTACACAAAATCATCTTTCACTACACACTCCTGTTCAAACATACTTCATTCTTCTCGTCCACATAAAAGTTCAGCTGACTCTCCATTCTCACAAAACATTCTTACTAACCATTTATCTTTACACCACAATAATACGAAACAATCATCCTTCGCTACACATTCCTATCCATGCATACTTCTTTCACCACAGCCACATTCATAAACGTATTCATACATAATAACATATTAAAGTGACCGATTTTCGGTAGCGAATAACCGCATCCGGACCACAATAATAGTTACACAAAAATCATCTTTCGCTACACACTCCTGTATTTTATTTATACGAATACATATTTATTATTACATCCAAGTGTTTGTACTTTTCATTTAAATGTAAAATAGGTACTCCCACACTCCGTAACATTTTGAGTAGTGCTGTCCTATTGTGAAAGAGACAATCACAATCACACGATTTACTCCTGTAGCTTACCTACCTTTCCGTGTGTTGACAACCGGCGCGATAACGCTGGCCTAGCAGCAAGTTTCAAGGAAATCATCCGGTACACCAACAGACACTTGCATTAGAAAACACAAGCAAACATTGATGACAACTGATAATTGATATACATAGGTACCAACTGTCTTACAACTTCTGCATAGATAGGTACAATATGTATCGCGTAAATATCATTTAGTTTGATTATTTGGTTTATTTAAAGAAAATATTTTTGCATTTAGTAATTAATAACATTGTCACGGTATATTAAACTTTGTTAGGCGGGTCAATCTACATTTATTCTCAGATTTCGTGTTATTTTAAAATTTTCTAATGTATTAAATTGATTTAAGTTGACTCGAATCTGGGCTATCAGAACCACAATCGATCACTTCACACACATACTTAGTCAGATTTAATAAGGCTATGTTACATAATGTTCTCATATTCCGAAAAATTCTCATATGCTACTAAGGAGGTTACTAGATTATAACGAAATTTTTTTACACTATCAAAGAAAATTATATGGTCTGTATTTTATAAGCACACATATAAGACTCTCGAAATTATGTAACATATTTTCATTGAAATTTATATATTTACAATAAGTGATTTAAAAAAGGGTTTGTGCAACTCCAATTCTGTAAATTAAAAAAGCTGGTATGACAAGAAAAGTTTAATAATCTGTTAATAAAAATGTGTGTTATAATAATTATTTTTTATTGGATTTATCATTTATTACACTTTTTACACTAATACATCTTTTAAATAAATTGACATTTCATACTCTTAAACAATAAGAAAAAAAATCTTTAATTTTTTGGTACCTATATTTTCAAAAAATCTCATTGCTAAGGTTTAAATAATTTTTTTTTGTATCATTTTCTACAAATTCCGTACCGAAAGCTCCTTGGAAAAGATTCTATAAATCAAATCTAAGAAAATTATAGCATGAACATATACTGTGTAAATTGCACTTGACACCAACATCTGTCAATTAGAATTATTTGAATATATCAGCTGTTTCCATGATTATAGTAAAACTGGCTGATTTATGAAAGGTAATCTCTTTGTAATACTTTAACTCTATACCTATTGAATATGAACGAACATGTATAATCAAACTGTATAGAGACTAAGATATTCTTTCATAACTGCGTTTTTTCAAGAAATACTGTTAAAAACTTCAAATAAGGGAACTTCCGGTTGACCAATTATCCAAAATCTAATCAGTTCTTCAAATGGATGTAAAGAAGAAGTACATGAAAGAATTATAATTTTTAGAATTGTAGTGTTGGAGTTATCGTCGGAGAAATTTCTGTCACACACACACACCCACACTCTCTCTCTCTCTCTCTCTCTCTCTCTCTCTCACACACACACACACACACACACACATCGTAAAACTAGTAAAATCGTATTCTAGGGATCAACGTGTTTATTCATTAAAAACTCACCACCGAATTTTTTGACCAAAGACAATCAATACCTTCCTTACCTAGGTGACGGAAGGTAAAAATAAAAATTACATACTTCCAAAATCTAAATCAATAGGCACCGGTTCCCTTAAAATTACGGAGTCGAAGTTGCACAGATCCTTTTTGTAACCACGTACTACCGTTTTACGGAGCGGCAACATTTTTTTTCATAATGACCACCCTGATACATATACGTATTTCGCTTAACATGTTTATACATTTTCAAATTATTATATGAATGTCTAAGGTAAGATTCAAAGTAAGAATCTAATGAAACTTAATTCAAAATAAATTTCATGTATCTATATTTACAAAAAAAGACATATTTATCTATATTGATTTTCCTATAAAGAAATACTCAAAAATAAAATAGTCTAATATACGAATTCCACTTTCTACTAAAACTATTTATGTATGCTTATCAACGTATTGCAACAGGTTATGAACTACATAAGTGCAGAAAACAATAACAAAACATTAAATAATATTTTACCACATATATCCTATATTTTATATTAATTTCTGATACATCACTATTGTTTAAATATCAAATTATAATTATTTTAAATTTGAACACACTATTTGTTAATCAAATGTTATTAGTAAATATATAAGCTGATGTCCACAAATAGTATTTATAATGATTAATATAATTGCACAAACAAATTCAACAATATATTTAAACTATTTTGCAACTTTTTATTATAAACAAATCCATATTTAATGTTAAAATCAATCATATTTACGTATTTTTATTGCAAAACTGCATCACATGCCATTATTGTTTACGAACTGGCGAGTGTTTGCGTTTGCGCAATACACTTTTGATCGATAGGTGGGGAATAAAATTATTTTACACATTTTAATTTAAACATTATTTCTTAGTATTCGTAGACTTTTATCATTTCTTATAAAAAAAGTTTGGATTTGTTTATCAGAATTGGTCTGATTGAAATTATATTTAAAATCAAGTATTTTTTTAAATCAATAATTTAAATTAAATTTTCCGAAAGATAAATATATTTTTTTGGAAATAAAATTCACCCGACTGCGCCATTTGATTCTATAGACAAAATTGTATAAGATTCACAATTTTCACTAAATATGTCCCATTAATTAAGTTTGTACAACCAAAACACTGATATCCCTAAAAATGGTCAAAATCGCGAAGGGTACACGATCGATTTTTGGCTATTTTTAGTTATTTTGCTCCATAAATTTTAATAATTGTTGAAAAATTTTGAAAATGTGTATATTTATTTTGGCCATAGAATCGAATAACGAAGTCGCCAGGCATGTATTTCTACCCAAGTTTGAACGCAAATATATTTGAAATTAACAAATATTAATTTGAGTTTTAAAAATTTAGAACCAGAGCTTTGAAATTTATCTAAAAGTATAAAACATAACTCAAAAATAGGTTGATATACAGACTTTCCCAAAAATTCTTAATTATTTAAATAATCAAATATTTTTGTCAACCTTGTATATGACTGATTGAATGATAAAAACATAGCAATTAATATGAAATATATGAACAAAAATATTGATGCACTTACCGTAGACGGATGAATCTTTAACATTTTCTCCTGAAATAAAAGGAAAATAAAATTTAAAAAAATAATAAATTTAGAGTAAAAGGAAAGGAACGATTGAAAATCGTTTCTAGTCTGTATATTTTTTCCATTTTTTATTTACATAGATATTATAAATGTACTTTCAACAAATATGACAAAACGTCACTGTTTAAAACAATACACTAAAAAAGAACAAAAACTAAAAACGAAGTCAAGAATGTAATAAATAAGTCTAAAATCACTAGTACACCTCGGGTACATAAAATGGCACGTATATAACAACTATAGGAAAAAAGCCCCAATAAAAATATCAGTTCGGCTTATTTACAGTACGACATAGCAAGGGTTCTACTTCAGTTTTTACTGGAGAATATATAAATAGGTATTAGTAATTAAAAAGATTCGTAGACAGTAAGATACATAGATTGAATATATCCCTTCAACACAAGCAATGTCCTTAGTCCTTTTAATACTGAATAGCACATCACGATTATCTTTGGCATCGCTCTAACATCAACACTGGTTCAGTTCTTGCATCAGATGCATCTTAAGACTAAGTATATAACAAGCGTTTGCACATAAATCTTTGAATTTTTCTTTGGTCTTCATTATGTACACAAAACGGGCTATAACTAAAGAAAATTACGAACGAAATAGTTTCCATAGCGTTATTCCCTATCTTGGTGATATCCCCCTTGAGGAGTTTGGCTGTCAAACAACGACATCTTCAAACGTTTACATTTAGCTCTTCTGTTCTTAAACCAAAACTGAACATTTTTCGGTTCCAACCTAGGAAATTTCTGCCTATAAGTCATACAGTTCAACTCCTCAGTATATTTTAGAATCAAACTATGAGACGGGTGCGTATTTAAAGAAAACCATTGTTCTAATCTCGGTACTTCTGTTACAGGATCAATAAAAGTACGGTTCCTCTTCCTTCTTTCGTCAGCCGCTGAAGCCGCTAGAGACGACATAGTCAACCCGCTTGAACTCGGAGGCGGAGTATTGGCCATATTTCCATGCCCATGAGTCAATCCAGGGATATAATGACTCATATACATAATACTGTGCGAGAACATGGAGTTTGGGACTATTGGGAACCCTGCTAATCGGTCCAAGTTGTCATGGGGCGGCCCCCTTGGGATGAGGGAGTTCTCCTGGTCCGAAGTAGGAGTCAAACGATGGGTTCGATCGTGCGAAGGTTCCTCGTGCTTGTTGGATTCTTGGTCCTTGTCAGGGATGTCTTCTTCTTCGTCTGATATGTGGGGTTTCATTTTGTTGTTGTTGGATAAGTCGCTGGGGGAATGGAGGTTCACTGGTTCGTCGGAGGGTTCCATTTTGGGTTCCAGGAGAGTCTATGGACAGAGACACTAATAAGAAACAACAGGTTAATTTTAATTCTTTTGAATCAATTGGAGAAAACAATCAAAGTAGCTGACATCTGGTGAGAGATTGGTGAAAGTAGCAATATCATTTGTTGGTGTAGTGAAATATATATTAATTTTGAGTATAAATGATATTTTGCACTAAATCGTTTTGACGTTTACGCTTTGAAGTAGAAACAACAAATGTTACCACTATTTTATTAGTAAGGACGACGATAAAATGGCGGCCAAATAGGGACATTTATCGTCATCCGACCTGCCATCTACCTTTCATTTTTTCTCCCATATAATATAAAAATTAGAAAAAAAATAATGAGTTTTTTTACATTAGTTTAGAGATGCACTCGATCTCGAGCTTTGGCCCGGCCCGGCCCGAAAAATCTTATAGTTCAATCAAATGCACAGTTTCCTTAATATTTTACTAAAATGGTTGAAGTTGAAAAGGGTCAAAATGATTTAATAACAACATACTTCACATCTTAATAATAAAAATGTTATTTTTCTTCAAAAATTCAAGGTTATTCATTCAAGCATAATAATGCTATTGTCATGTTGTTATTATTACTATTGTTACTATTCGTATACTTAAATAAAAGTGATTTTTATTTCTACTATAATGATTTCTTGTCTTATTTTTGAGTAGAAATAAAGTTAGATAAAAAATCCTTATGTAAATCTTTTCTTTTTGTATAAGATTTGTGAAACAGTTTAAATTTTCAAGTGCCTTAGCAAAACAAAGTGTTAAATACTCGTAAGTCTGTAATTTTTATAACAAATTTACACTAGAAGTGTTTCTTTTTTTAACAACTTATGTTAACTAATGTCGAAAGTTATAAGGATATAGATGTTTTTTTATAAATTTGGCACGAAAAAAAGTTAAACATTTCGCCTCACATAAAAATCAAAATTAGGAATGTCGGATGCACCCAATTTCGAGCTTTGGCCCGGCCCGACTCGAAGCCCGGCCCGATTTCGAGTCAATTTTCGAGCCAGGCCAGCTAATTTTTTGTCGGGTCGATCTTCGAATCGGGCCGGCAATTTTTATTTTCGGTCCGAGTCGATCCAAACCTCAAAGCCCGGTCCGGCCCGGCCCGAATGCATCTCTACATTAGTTTTTCAACAAATGTTTTGAAATTAATGTAATTCAATTTTGACACAATATACAAATGTAACAGAAATAACTACATTATATATATCTCTGTTTCATACATAAAATTCTGAAAACTGGTACTCCTCACTATCTATCTGATAAATTTAAACAGAAGCAGTATAATTATAAGTTCAGGATTAAAGATTTATATATAGTACCAGCTTACAGAAAATCAAAAATGAAAGGAATCTTTTTCTTATTTGGCACTGTCATTGTACAACAGCATACCTTGAAATTTAAAAAACTTATCCCCGAGCATGTTTAAAATTCGCATCAAAAATATGTTTGCGTAGGTAATCTCCGTGTATCATATAAATTATTATTTGATTATTTGATTAATTGGCATATTGTTTTGCATATTTTGCATATTTGTGGTTCATTTATTACATGATTTAATATATTTTTATTACTTTTTATTTTGTAAATTAATAATTGGCATTATTATGTAACAATTTATATGGTTAGGTGGTAGACCAGCCTATGGCTGAACATCGCCATAGATGCCTCATCAATAAAGATTATTATTATACAGAGTGATCGAAAATTACTGAAGGTCACGTGACCACTTTTGTTCCAAAATAATGTCAAAATTTAATATTTCAATTTTTCTAAATTCATCAAAACTATATTCCACACATGATAAATGATTACTTATGCATGGCATTTGATTAGTATCATTGCCGTATGTTGATTCATTAGATATTTATTTCGCAATAACCTTTGTCATAAAATTTTAATTTCATTTCATTATGGCTTTTAATGAAGAGCGCGACAAATTTCTTCTTCAAGCATAATTTCGTTCGGGCGAACGTAAAGAAAACGATTCTTGGGATTATGCTCACGACACCTAGCAAAATACGCCTTTGGAAATAGTAATGCTGCCATACTAAGTAAGCGGCAATTGTCAAATGGCGCGACACGCTTCAGCCACTTTGGAACATTCTGTATAAAGCAATACGTTACTTCGCATCTACTACAAAGTAAGTCGAAATTTCAGACAGAAATAATAAATTATTTTTATAATTTTCAATTAAAACATGCACAAAGAACAATGATTAGAATTGTGGCAAATAAAAAAAAATAAAGTGCACCGATAATTCAGAATTAAAAAAAAAATCCAGTGATTTTATATTACACAATAGAATCTATTTTGTAATAATATTTCCATGCTGTATTTGAATCGAAACTTCTACTTCTACTTCTACTTCTCATATTTTTGATTGTTAAATGCTTACATAGAAATTACAATCTGAACAAATTTGTTCCCATTGTCCTTTAAATAGAACATGCGTATGTATAATCGCGTATTGACGTCAGTAAAATTCGTTTTCAAATAAGTTAAAAGTAATTAAACGATTTATTGTGGTTTCATAAATATGTTAACGAATAATTTTACAAAAGAAAAAAACATCAACAAGCTAAACTTGCTTACAAAAAAAAGAACTAACCTGTTGTTCGGCAGGAGAAGTCACAGAAGGCGTACAACCATTCACCTCCTCTCTTCTGTTCGTCGTTAACGACAACGGCGCATTGGGACTCCCTGGTTGATCTTCTTCATTTCTGTGTTGATTCTCATGTTCATCATCTTCTAGATCCGAGTCAGCCATGGACATATCTTCTGACATCATATGGGAAGACCTATCATAACCTGTTGGACTTTTCATCTGACCATACCGATCACTTCCCAACAGTAAACTTGAACCATTTGGTGGGGAATGACTACTGGAATTGTAGCCGTTTACGGATAGATGGCAGGGTATACCAGGGCTCATATTGCGTACTTCCGCGCGTTTTTGAGCAGCCCTTGCGTTTTTAAACCAATATACGACGTTGTTAACATCCAAAGGTTTTCTACCCCTTCGGGACTCTAAACTATTCAATTCTTTAACATACTGTTGGATCTGCTGTCTGCTAGGATGCTGATTATCGTTGAACCAGCCTTGTAAACGAGGTAGTTCTAATTCTGGGTCGAAACTCGTACGCATTCTGGTTTTTTGGGTGGGGTATTGGCTATGTACAGTCTGCATTGCAGGATGGACGTCTAAAGATGGCGGCCGGTCCAATTTCATTTGATGGGCTTGGGCTTGAGCCTGGGCTTGTGCTTGGGCCATGCTGTACAAAGCACTATGGACATGTTGAGTGTTTAACTGAGCTGTCCACCAAGCGTCAAACTTGCGTCGGTTTTCTTCGGAGAGTTCTAAAGAGTGATGGGAGTCGCCGCGACATATTTGGGACATTGTCATCTGAAAGAAAAGAAAACGAAATTGTTGTAAACTGTAATAAACATATTGAGTGGAATTCTGTGTGATGAGTTAGCATGTTTAAGCCCCAATAATCACATTTCAAATATATATGGGATACGGTAAGAATACATGAATTTTGGAAATTGTATCATAAAAATGTATAAAGACCAACAAATGAAATAGGTGAAGTGAAAATAAAATTGAAATACTTATGTTACGTTGTTAAGACCCATGGTATGGTTTACATGTTGTGTAATTTTAATTGTTCTCGACATACGTGTTTAGTTTTTATTTTCAGTTAATTTTACGGTAAGTGATACATTTAAATTTTATTATCAATTAATTACCAAAAATTCAAAAACGTACATAACAACATCCAAAACATTACCATAATATTTTCTCCCGGCCGACTATTGTTAAATAATTTTTTCTCCCAGCTGACTATCGCCGTTACATTAGGTTGGGTTATATTAGGTTAGTGTATATAAGGTTGGGTTATATTACGTTTAAACTCCGTATTATTAAATTTGTAAGTAAAATAAAAAATAAATAAATACATATATCATCACGGCATATAACAATAACTGGATGTTTAAAACCAACCAACATCGCTATGTTATATATGCTAGCTGGGATTGCTCCTCCATATATAAGGCGTGAAACTTTATCTAGGGCTGAACGTACCAGACAGTCACTTGATGCTAGACACCCATTATATGGACATGAACCTCCTATTGCAAGACTTAAGTCAAGGAAAAGTTTTTTAAAATCAACGATTCCGTTAACCGCCACCAAAATTTTGACTAAAAAAATATTGTGGGAAAAGGATTTAAATGAAAAAAATATTCCAAAATGGAACTCAATAGAAAAACTTCCGGCTGGATCAGAGTTAGATTGGGGAACTTGGAAAACGCTTAATCGTCTTCGTTGTTTTATGGGAAGATGTAAATTTAATCTTCATAAATGGGGTTATATAGATGATAACGCCTGCACATGTGGTGTTCTTCAAACAATGGAGCACCTCCTGATTTGTCCACATTTACCAACTACCTGCACAGTCCAAGACTTATGGATGGGTACCGAAAACGCGGTATTATGTGCCAGATATTGGAAAGATATTTAAAATATATTTCTTTGTAACCAGATACGATTAAATAAATATATCACGGCATATTACTCATTACTGGGTGTGCCAGTATTTACCACACATGTAGACATCGGTAATGATGACGATATATTTTGCCGTGTGGGCGCTTACCAGGCGTCACCTTACGGGCACTCATAGCTGGTGTGGAGAGTGCACCAGAGGGATTACTTTTGTACGGTTAAAAGTTTGCACTGACCGGGATCAAACTCAGGTCACTAGATTGGCAACCAGACACTATACGCACACGACCACGCGACCCCAATTTTATAAGTAAAATAAAACAAAATACTTTTTATAGAAGAAATGAAAACAAATAAAGTAGGTTTTCAAGGTAACGCTTTTTTAAAAAATGTGTATTGCATTGCATATCAATTTTAACCGTAAATATATATGTTGTAATGAAATTAAGTTAATGTTTAAATATAAAACATTTTATTTAAAAGTGAAAATAAAAATGATTTAATAATGTTGTGACGCTAGGGCCCTAATTCTGCTAACTTCATATTCTTGACTTTTGCGGAAGCTCCGTTGTTGTGCTTAATTGTTTAACTTTAGGCGCAGTGCCGTAACAAGAAGCGAATAGGTCCTTATGAAAACCAAAACAGAAAAAGTCACTGAGTGAGTTGAGTAGACCATAAATATTTACGTTCCTACATCTATAATGCTTGCATCCCATGGCCCCCTCGGCTTGTAGGACCGTGTTCACAGTACAACCGATTGCTACGCCACTGTTTAGGCCTTTAGGCGCTTCTACCGTGAGTATTTTTTAACGTGAAACATTGGATTTGTCATCCATGGTAACGACTTGACATTTGATTGACAGCAATGTATTTGCCCGTCCCATTTAAAATGAAACATAGGGAACGAATTTGACATTTGACAAGACGTCAGTGGACGTTTTGTTTAAATAATTCTACCTGTTTTCTAAATTAAATTTAGTTGTAGAAAAATATTGTGTGCACCTTGTTCCCGAGTGATTTTCTGACAATACTTAAATACAATACTTCTGTCAAATTCACTCCCTATGTTATAAATGAGACAGGTAAATACATAGCTGTCAATCAAATGTCAAGACGTAACTTATAGCGGTTATCTGTCATATTGACATAATGTCATTAGAGGTTAATTTTGTTTAAATAATTATACCTGTTTTCTAAAAATTAAATTTAGTTGTAGAAAAAATATTGTGTGCACCTTGTGCCCGAAATATGTTTTGTGCTCTTGAGTGGTTTTCTGACTTGGGTAAATTTCTTACAATATTTAACTTATAATACATCTGTCAAATTCGTTCCCTATGTTTCATATTAAGTGGGACACGCAAATATATTGCTGTCAATCAAAAGTCGAATCGTAACTATGGATATGACAAACCCAATGTTTCACGTTAAAATATACTCACGGTATTTGACGATGTATTCACTCTACTCTCTTTGTCATTCTACTTTTGTCTCACAATGGACAAGTACATAGTATCTCTCTCATTTGAGGCCGTCATGTCACAAGCATTTTTCATCAACTTCTTTTTTTTGAGTAGGTATTAATAATTTGTTGCAAAAATAAAAAAGGATCTAATTTTTTTGGTTAATGATGATATATTTGTACCGTACAGTGTAGAGGACGGTTATTTCACGGGATCTCATTGCAGTTATAGAGAGAACACCACTGGTGTTCGGAGTCACTTTTGAGTTCATTGAAAACTGAATTAATATTCAAGTTAACTCCGGTTGGATTTGAATCTGGGATGTCAGAAGCACAATCACTCATTCAAAGTACTCAGTTAATATTAGATATTTTACTTTTATTCGTAAAGCCAATCGTCTTTTTCTAAAAAGTTAGTCTATGAATTCTGGTTTCTAGCCATAGACTTCTATTATGGTCTATGTCTATGATAAAGACCAGGCTAAAATGCATGGTAATGTAAAAAGTACGGCAATATTTCCTTGCGATATTGCAAGTCTTGTAAGAAATTTGAATGAGGATTAGGAGTTTATTTCATATTTCATGATCTGTCAGCTTTATATTTTAATCAAGTGGAATGCCCCAACTGCATATCGAGACTCCCCTAGAACGGATAAGCCGCTAGATTTATAATTGCATTTTACTTCCCCTTCTCAACTATTCCTTCGGTATTATCTTCTTACCAAGTCCAAGATATTTATCAACTATCTTCAGCTTCCAGATATTTTTAATATCATTTTTACCAGAACTTCTTATCCGACTTAACTAACGAATGATAAATAATTGTTCT
Source organism: Ophonus ardosiacus (assembly GCA_943142095.1). Classification (NCBI taxonomy): domain Eukaryota; kingdom Metazoa; phylum Arthropoda; class Insecta; order Coleoptera; family Carabidae; genus Ophonus; species Ophonus ardosiacus. The sequence continues at coordinate 39,528,489 of OW964833.1, read as the reverse complement.
TCATTTACATGTAGAATTCAGTAATTAACAATTATGTAAAGTAACAAACTATGTTTAAATTCTATATTAATCGCACACAAGTTATCACTATGATGCCGTTTGGTAAGCACCCTCTATTCTAGAAAATCCAAGTGTCATTTTTGTGTATTAAAAAAATAATTCTGCGAGATGATGGATTTCGATTCTAGCAACTGACAAAGGGGAGTGTGACCTTGACCAATTTTTATGATATAAATTAATTGCGATCCTACCTACAAGTTTAACATATAGAAATGGCCTCAGGGAGAAATATAATACACGAAGAAAGAATTTTGAAAAATACGTTGACCTCGCAGGGATTTGAAGATATGAGAAGGTCCAGGGTTCAAATCCCTGCAAGGTCAATGTATTTTTCAAAATTCTTTCTTCATGTATAATATTCTCCCTGATCCATTATGACCATTTCTATATGTTAAACTTGATCAAATTTACAGAAATAATATATTATGATAGAGATAGAGTTAACAATAACATACCTGTATTTTCTAAAATTGGTTAAATATTAATAGAATTTGAGAAAAGCGGCATTAAAACTTCGCAACGGTGACGTCACAGAAGTTTTAATGTCATTTATTGACCAAAGTACGGTAACGCTAAAATTATAGTGATCTATAAGGTATTTATAAAAGTGAATAATATAGGAAGGATAACCACTACGTACGAGTATATATAGAATGGATGAACGCTGTATAGAATAGACATACGGTTTTTTTTTTATAAGTGAACAAAGGTAGTCGTCAAAGTCATCAACGTGTCATCTTTGAAAATGATGTATAAACTAATTGAAGAAAAAGTATAAATCATAAATAAGTTCAATATAAGAAAGACAAGTTTCCGATTTATTTGCTACTACTTTTAATAAGCGACCCAGTCCAGCAACTATTAGAAAAATCCATAATAATTATAGAACTACAGGATGTGTTAATAGAAAGCATTAAATAAATTAAACCAAGTAAGGTAATTTATAGTAAGAAACATTAAATTATACATTATACAATTAATGAAAATGACAAAACCCTTTCCATAAAATTTTTTTCTGAAAATGACAGATATTAGTTTGATAACCGCATCCGGACCACAATAATAGTGACATAACAATCATCCTTCGCCACACATTCCTATCCATTCACACTTCTTTCACCTCAGCCACATTCACAAACGTATTCATACATAAGAGCAGAGGAACATATTAAAGTGACCGATTTTCGAAAATCGGCCACTTTAATATGTTCTTATGTAGGAATGCTACGATGATTGTGGATAAGGCAAAAGAAGAATGTTGTTTAAGAGTGAAGTGAGTCAGCTGAGCTCTTACTCTGAACCCTTTTCCTATTGTTAATATTGTTTTCGGGTTTTTGCTAACCCACCAAGTGGGATACGCGTGATTTTATGTATATATGTATGTATGTATGTATTAGTTTGATGACTTTGACAACTCCCTATGTCCAGTTTTTACCTCTCGCTAAGAAAGGTATTGGATTCATACTAAAAATCGCATATCCAGATTTTAGTGAATAAGCACGTTTTAAGGTCACTAGAATCCGATTTTTCACATTTTTACCATGTCTCTCTCTCTCTGTGTATGTGTGTGTGTGTGCGTGCGTGTGTTGCGCGCGAGTATGTGCGTGTGTGTGCGTGCGTGTGTATGTGTATGTTATGTGCGTGCGTGTGTATGTGGATGTTATGTGCGTGTGTGTGCGTGCGTGTGTATGTGGATGTTATGTGCGTGTGTGTGTGTCTGTGTGTGTGTCTGTGTGTGTGTGGATGTGTGTGTGTGTATGTGTGTGTCTGGATGTTGGAGGGACAGTATCTCTAATTCCATAAGACTAAAGACTAATTTAACTACGTATTCCTTAATATGACATTAATGAGAAGAGCTGAAAAGGTTTTGGTAACAGTTTGACAACCGAAAGTAGTAGTTTCTTAAAAAAATCTTCTAAAAATGGAAATTTATGTTATTACAAATATTAAAGAATATATAATTCTCTATCCGATACATTGAACATTTTTATTACCTATATCTTATATAGATTTAGAGATAGATTAAATATTTCCATCTAATTTTTAACAATCCTTGAGAATGTCCAGTACAGATGCCTTCTTTAAGGGGCACGATTTTGATGTGCTTCTTAATGCTCATATAATGACAATAATTTGTTACCGACGCGCATGGATCTATACAAATCGAAAAATTAATAAAAACGATCATGCGCTGTATTCAATACTTGTATTTATTTTTTCAAGCAAGAGGTAATTTGAGTTTTAATTTTCTTATATCGAGTGTGCACCGAAAACCGGAAAATAGGAGTTTAACATGGGATTTTAAATAACTTCTAGAGTAAAACTACAAAAATAAGAAATTGTTTAGATTTAATATAAAATGTTACAATTTCGTCAAGAATCAGACGGCCTGAAAATTAATTTCTTATACACCCGGTCTACTTGAAATTCGTTATATACGGAATACAATGTTATTTTTTTTTTATTTTACTGTATTTAGTTATCTATTAATTTTAGACAAAAATGTTTCAAATAAAGGTTGCAGATAATAAAATTCTACATCTAAGTTACCAATCAGATTTTATTTTGTACGTGTTGCCAGCTGTAAAATCGAATTTAAATTTTTATGAATCTTGCACACGGAATTGACACAAAATTACAAATAAATGCATAATGTTTGAACTGTCAGATTAATGCCAGTGAATTATTTGCAGCTTTTATTCTTGATAAAAACGTTCTATTTATAAACCAAAACCCAATAGTAACGATGATCGACTGGAGATTGATGTGTGGAGAAGAAAATAAAGTAATCGGAAACTGCAGTCAGTACGCTTTTATTTGATTTGAACCTACGTTTCGACCATTACAATGGTCTTCCTCATGGTTAAATTATGCTTTTATTTGTAATTTTGTGTCAATTCCACGGGCAACACTGAGCAAAATTTATAAAATTTCAAATTTGATTTTACAACTTACAAAACGTGTAGTAGTTTAGAGAAACAATTTTATTATCTACAACCTTTATTTTAAACATTTTTGTATAAAATTAATAGGTAACTACAGTAAAATAAAAAAAATCATTATATTCCCCCATTACGGACTTCCAAGTAGATACTCGTTACAGCATTTTATTCGCATTTTTTATTTTAATCTATTATTTATAGATACGCTGAGAATTACAATTGTTCGATAATGTTTATAAATCCTTATAAATAGAAAATAAATTATACGCTGAATAAGATTATAGAAAGGCTTACAGATCTTATAGAAATGCCTAATATCCTAATAAGATTTAAGTGTATTTTCTATTTAGTCTGTTTTTAGGTTAAGATGATAAGAAGAATTTTTTGTTTGTCGCAGATGATGAAGTTGTGGGTGTGGGTAGATTTAGCGTTTAGCGTTAGGGGAACGTAAGACAAGCAACTCGTGGATCGTGGATGTAGAGGCTGTAGTGTAGTCTTGTAGAATGTAGAAGGCTTTTGATCTCATTAATACCATGAAATAATGCTTCATAATCTTATTAAAAGCGAGGTTACTGCTGTATTCTGCAACCCTTAATGTATTCATTCCTTTATTTCTTAACGCGTGCGTTCGCTCACCAGATATCCCAAACAGGGACGGAATCGCCCAACAACACAATTTAACAAATATTAAAGATAATAAATAAATATTAAGTTACTTTATCAATTCAGCGTATTACCTACTGCAGTTTGAGTCAATTTGATTTTCGGGTATGATTTATTATATTGTCACTTCACAGGCACTCAAAGTTTTTGAAGAAAGTGCATCAAAGTGGTCACTGTTATGTAATTTAAAAATTGGAAATATTCCAAGTTTAACGTTCAACACATTTAAACAAAAGGCCCAGTTTTATAAATAATTATTTCAACAAAAAATTGAAGAAAATAATATGTAATTAAATAAATGTATAATATTTTGTTATTCTTTATAAAAAAAATTAATACGATTTTTTTTGTTTATACCTACTTAAATGATGGCCTATGTTACTGAATTATAATTTGTTTAAATAATGACCCATGATCTAGCGCGTCAAATTACCTACGTAGGTAGTACCAGTAGGTAGTAACCGAATAATAAATGAAGAAATACTTTTGCTTGCCAATTTGATATTTCTAAATATTTCTATCTTTTTGTGTTTGGGGAGGTTATACCATAAATCAATTTTTTAAAATGAAAATTCGTTTAATTTTGAAGCAATTCGTGGTATCAAAAAGTCGTAAATGGTTTTTGTATAGCTGCATTTGATTTTTAAAGAAACGTATAGCTATCTTTCTCACACCAGTTTCTGTAGTAGGCTGAGAAAAATACCAATAGTGTGACATCATCTGTATCCCTGGAAATAAATTCAAATATCTCGCAAAGTAATTATTAAAAAAAGGTTTTTTTTATCTTAATCGTTATTTATTGAGTAGTACTTTAAGGATAAAGTGTACATTTTATTATTTTTTGTTATGGTTTACAGGCCTATTGTAAACTTTTAAAATGAGTAGGTACTATTCGTAAAAAAATATTCGGGTTCATGTTCATGTACTACTGCTTCGTCATCTACCGTCGTTTTATTATAGTAATGTCAACCGCTGACGTCATTCTGCGGCGCCAATACACAGCCAATTTCAAAACGATACAAACTTTAATTGTAATTTAAATGAAACATAATTTTTATTACAGAATAAAGATTTTTGTTACTAAGTAGAGCATTTAAGTTTCAATTAATATTACCACAATTTTGAGATTTGTTTTATGTAAAATACTTCAGTCAACTAAGAAGTTTCCATTATGGTGGCACCACTAACATTTAAAAATGCAAAATATTTCGGTATTATTGCATATATAAATCCAATATAATTATAACACGAAGATACACTACGTAAATTGTACTTGACACTCACATCTGTCATTTAGAATTATTTAAATATATCAGCTGTTTACATGATTATAGCAAAGCTGACTGATTTATGAAAGTTAATCTCTGATGTAATTATTAATTCTTATAGAGTCACGTGGCTGCGTGCGTTAGGTGATAGGTTATAATTTAAATAGCACATAAGCACATTTTAATAGCACTCTCCACACCAGCTATGAGTGCCTGTGAGGTGACGCCTGGTAAGCGCCCACACGGTAAAATATATCGTCATCATTACCGAAGTCTACATGTGTTGTAGATAATGGCACACCCAGTAATGGGTAAAATGCCGTGATGATATATTTTTTACCTCTCGCTACGAGAGGTATTGGATTTATGCTAAAATTCGCATATCCAGATTTTATTGAATAAGCACGATTTAAGGTCCCTAGAATCCGATTATAACATTTTTAAAATTATGTCTATGTGTGTGTGTGTGTGTGTGTGTGTGTATGTGTGTATGTGTGTATGTGTGTGTGTATGTATGTCTGGATGTTGTAGTCACGATTCCTCAAAAACTATAAGACTTAAAAAATATTTAACTGCAGTTTCCTCAATCTGACATTCTTGGGAAGAGCTGAAAAGGTTTTGGTAACAATTGAACAACCGGAAGTAGTAGTTTCTTAGAAAAATTCTTCTAAATATAATTTTTTGGGAGGTTTTTTATTTAATATTGAAGAACATAAAATTCTCCATCTAATACATTTAAAAATTTTATTATATCTTGTATAGATTTAGAGATAAAGACACTATAATTTATAGGGTGAACTAATAGCAGAGGCTACGGCACTAAGGAAACCAGTTGACAAATTCCAATATTTATAACATAATTTGTAAATGACACATGTCAGTGTCAAAAATCAACAGTTTTAGTGACATTCTGATAGCTTTTACTGGGAAGTATATTTAATTTTTCTTATTGTTTTATTAATTAAATATTTGAAATTATAGGTAAAATTTTGGTAAAATGCATATATCCATCAGAAATACCGCCAATCTGGTTAATGAATTGGAACAATCTCTGATATTTAGAAACTTCCTCATACAATGAAAAATAGATATAATTAGAATTATATGTGTGCAGAAGACATGTTAAATATAATAAAAAACAATATTTGGGTAATGTTCTATAATATTTTGTTATAAAACGACGATTCGAAAGCGAAGTGCAATACAATACTTATATAGCCTAATATGGAAATGGCGAGAGGTCTCGTGCTGGCCACAACAGATTTTTTTTATATACATAAGTGACTCCTGCGGTGCTCTCTCCATAACAGTTTCGAGAGCCCTCAATAGCATAGATATATAGTTATTATCGAAATCTAGGAATAGAAGCAGAAGCAGATTGGCACACCCAGAAATAGGAATAAACAAGAAGTATATTTATATTATGTATTTCCTCTTGGAAATGTTGTGGGCCCGGTATAAAATGTAAATCCGGTACTGATCGCGTAACTAAGCCGCGACGTTCTAAGAGCTGAAATTATTATTCGGATTGGGTAAACTTGCACAAGGATCTGCAAAAAGTCGATGAAAAACTCCCTACTAAAACTCATGCAAAAAATAATCCCTTGTTAAAACACCAACTTCTTAGATGTACAAAATGCCAGAATCACTCATCCTCTCATTTTTACAAGAAAGTGAACAGACTAAAAAACCGCTCTCTCTAATAGACCCTTTGTTCCGTCAATTATTTTTATAAACATGTTAAAGCTAAAAATATGAATAAACACATCATGACTTTTAGCATAATTATCTATACATAATAACAGATACAAGATAATTAATTGTTTTACCATATAAATTTAATTATTGCTGATTTTTTTGTATGAAACAAATTAATTTATAAATTACACATCCTTGGAAAGCAAAATACGTGCGGAAATTGGTTTAGAGTAAAATTACAAGAATAAAAAAGTTGTTTAAAATTAAATTTAACATTAAAAAAGTTTAAATTCGATAAAACAGTACAGCTGCAGCATAAGATATATCAAAAACAATTTCATCTAGAATCAGACGGCCATGGCAATTAAACATCATATCAAAGTGACAGTTTATCAGTGCTTATAATTGTTGCAGTCATTCTTTTCATTATAGTTCATAAACTAAAAGAAGAAATAATTATGTGTGTAAAATTATATCATAGTGAAAATAGTTAACATTTGAAACAATTGCATTGTATAACAGAATCCAATATAATCGAGTTGCTATATTTATCTCCTTATCATACTAAATTCAGTTTGTGAAAAATTTAAGTAAAATATTCGTTTTCTGCGTTATTCTATTCTGAGTTTGTTGGCATTTAATACAGCCATTTATATCCATATAAAGAAGGGCCATAGTTATTCATTTTTACAGCGGAGTTCAGATTTAGCGCGCGGTTAGGTTACCTTATATCATAATTACTGTAAAACCAACCACGAACAGAAAATAGATCGCGGCGCGCATTTATAACAAGGGGTATATCTTCTCTTTTCTTATAGCAAGAGCAACGCCAACGTGCGAGTATAACCTATAACGTCAAAATTACTTCACAGCTCAAGATAAAATAATGGATTTAACCCTAGATAGCAATAGATACAGGGAGGTCTATATCTTACATTTTCCAAATGTTATTAAAGATTGTAAAATATTCTTATTGCTTTTCAAAAGATAAACTTCTAAAATACATTGCTTTGCAGTGATTTAATTAATGAAAACAGTTTAAAAAATCTGTTGTGGCCAGCACAAAACCTCTCGCCATTTCAATTTTATGTTATATAAGTAATGTATTGCACTTCACTATCGAACCGTCATTTTGTAACAAAAAAAAATTACATAACTCTACCCAAATATTGTATTTGATTGTATTTAACATGTCTTCTGCACACATACAATTCTAATTATATCTATTTTTCATTGTATGAGGAAGTTCCTATGTCAGATATTCTTCCAATTCATTAACAAGATTGGCGGTATTTCTAATGGATATATGCAGGTTACCTATAATTTTAAATATTTAATTAATAAAACCATAAGGAAGATTAAATGTACTTCCTAGAAAAAGCTTTCAGAATGTAACTAAAACTTTTGATTTTTGACACTGATATATATCATTTACAAATTATGTTATAAACATTTGAATTTGTCAACTGGTTTCCTTAGTGTAGTTTCGCCTACTCGACTTATTATATCCCGATATTCTACATATTATAGCGTCTTTATCTCTAAATTTATATAAGATATAATAAAAAATTTAAATGTATCAGATGTAGAATTTTGATCTTCAAAATGCGTAATATCAAAAATTTTCAAAAAATAATATTTAGAAGATTTTTTAAAAAAACTACTACTTCCGGTTATTCAATTGTTACCAAAACCTTTTCAGCTCTTCCCAGGAATATCAGATTGAGGAATTCATAGTTAAACATGTCTTATGTCTTATAGTTTTTGAGTAATCGTCCCTCCAACATCCACACATACACACATACATACACACATCCACACACACACACACACACACACACACACACATACACACACACACACAGATATCATAGTAAAAATGTTAAAATCGGTTTATATGGACCTTAAACATAAAATCAAGCACATACTTATAAGTGTATACCGAATACCGAAACGTTGATTTTAAATGAATAATGCTGTCGGACGGAAACTTCGAATATTTGTTAACGCATTTTAATGAAGTTCTAACATACAGGTAATTAAAAAAACTGATTCTGGCCGGATTCAGTATCAAAACCGGACCTTCGTTCTATCACTGCTTATTAGTATGTATTCTGTCGCAGAAATCACGGAAATGCATTATTATTTTCGATATCAATAACACTGTAAAGGGCTTCGAATTCTTATTGTTTTTTGATTCTTTTTCTCTAAAAGTAGTACGATAGTATTTTAATAAAAGAAAATACCTAATATTTCCGAAACGGTTTTGTTTTTAAAATTTAAAATATGTGTATATGTTACACAACGAAATGACATTAATTTTGTATTGTTATTTTGAAAAAGAGGTCCACCTGTCCATTACGTTTTATTATCATTTTTAAAAACGCAGTTAACTGATCTTTTGGGGGTGAATTGAAAGGACAGTCTATTAAATGGATTACTCCTCTCTGTGGAAGTTTGTCTCATTTTGCGTGAAACGGGAGGGTATCGCACAAAAGGTTTGAATTAACCTGCAAAGAATCGCACTTAAAATATGATCTGCCAGTTATCCCAGTTGACATCGCGACAACTCAACTTTGCTTTATTTTACATCAATCTTTCGGCTTAAATTGCTCTTAATTTTTCCGCTCATTAACTACATCATTTATTATGAATGTATTAGCGATGAATGGAGATATTCACAAAGATTTCAAATCGTTTCCAACAATATGACAATAGCGCACACAACGGTAGAGTTTTATTTAATCTAACGGATAGTAATGCTACGAGACAACAATAGTTTCCTCTTTCTCTTCTCGTTTAGATTTTGTATCAAATATATCGAAAGAACAATTTTTTTGAACTTTTCTATTGTCGTCATTGTTGGGAGGTTGTGTGGCTGATGTGTGCGTTAAGTGACTGCTTTTTGTTTAGACGATCCGGGTTTGATTCCGGTTAACTTGAAAATTATTTACAATTTTCAAATAGCATGTGGCGCTCTCTTCAGGACAGTGAGGAGACGCCTTCAGTAATACAGATTTATCGCCATTACCGAAACTTGCGAACAGAACCAGATTGGCACATCCAGAAATGAGTATGCTGATATATATGGATGATGATAAATTTATTTATTTATTGTTATAGTGGGCATTGATATAAGTAATTCAGAAATGGTAGGTAGGTATTTGATAGTAGGTATATTATGTAACAAATTTTGTAAACGTCGCTTTAGCCACGAATCTTTTTGGCATGTCATATACTATACTTTTTTACGACAGCACATTAAGACAGCAGGAATACGTAAAACACTTATTATTTTACTTATTAGAGAGTTATTGCAGCTTCAACGCAAAAATAACGTGCACTTTAAAGTCACCTGACAGCTCGAGTGCGCATGCGTACTAATAAGGTTCACGTTAAGTTAATAAAGAGATACGTTATGTGTAATGGAATAGCGAGCGTTTAACGTCACACGTTCTGCATCTTTTGAGGTTATGTTTCGGTGAAAAATGTGGATGTAACCTCGTTTGTGTTTCTTTTAGCGTTAACGTTAGCGTGAATACACTAATTAAATGCGGTAAACATTGAAATTGAAAGTCCTTTATTTCTAAAATGAAGTGTTTTCATCATAAGGTTAACGTTTACGTTCTTTCATCTTAGAAGTTGCAATAACTCCCTATTTTTACAGAATGACAGCTGTCAGCTACATCAGCTACCTTCATCCCGTGTTTAATGAATCAACAGTTTGTAGTTGCTAGCTTCACGTCGTGTCCTATACGAAAGAAGCTTCAATGGGGGATTCCACGATTTTTTGATTTTTTTATATGTTATAGTATTTTTAAATTCAGAAATTCCCTAATTTTGCCTTATGACGTAAGCGAACCCAGTGATGGAGAGCAATGGCATAATATCGTGCTTTCTCTCTCAGCAGTTGCTGTCTTGGCTGTTCTTATCAGAGGTTCTAAACCATTTGTCAATGTTGTGTGGCTGTTAAATTTAAAAATTTCATTTTGTTCTTATTTTCTTTTCTTTTACTTATCTTAAATTTAGTATATTGAAGTTATAGTTTATTAGTATTTAAGTATTTGTAAAAATAATAGTGTGCAGCCGCATAAACCCATAACCAAATACTTCAGTGGAACAGTCTGGCAGTCACTGGTTTGATGTTGGGAACGCCTACTTACAGTGTCGGCCAATAAAATAGAGCCGGGTTCGGTTGAGTCATCAAGCCCGAAAAAACCCGCGCGTTTTGAAAGTGTGTAATATATTTTAGCATTTATAAAAAAATGATTAAACATATTGAAAAGAAATTTACGTCAATAACACAGTTACATGGGAAGAAATAATTATGTATATAATTTATATAAAAATTCGATATGAGTGGAAACCCCTATTTGTCAAGTTGTGATTAAGATGTTGTTTAGAGTTATGGAAACTAGTACGTTAAATCACATTTTAACAATGGAATGGAGTTAACAAAAGGTATTTCAAAAAGGTTGTAGAGATAAAGAATGAATAAAAAATAACAATAAAATTTGCAGAATTTACATTTTCGCTTATATCTATACTCTGTTTTTAAACTATAGACAGTAACTAGAAATTCTAGTGAGAAAATCAAAGCCTGTGATTGGCTGCGGCGGTATTTCGTGAAGCCGCATTTAACCAGACGAAATTTCAAGTTAACCTTCAAACGTAATTGAAACGTCAAACTCTCAGTAGTTGTCAAATCACTTGTTGAATTTGCACGTGTTTTTTGTTTCATTTCTCTTTTTGTGATAATTCACGAATAAACACAGTTATAATATATAAATCTTTCATCAAGGAATTACAAAAAAATAATGCAATTAATTAATTTATAATTAAAAGTTTTATATGAATAAATTAAGTAGATTATTTATAACAGTTTTGGTTAATGAAAATATAACCTGGAAAGTATAAATGCTGACGTGACCTTCATTTTAACATTTCAATCCAAATAAATCTAGTGACTTTTTTTGATAACTTCTAGCGGTGTAAATGTGACTTCGTCTAGTGCTGTCTATAGTTTAAAAACACGGTATAGTGACCCATGCACTTTTTCAGAAAAAAATCCATTAAAATGACCTTGTAATAGGATAGACGTATTTCTTACAACTTCTGAGATTCTAATGTATATGAAACATGCTGTACCTCATCAAAATTATTATCTTACCTCGTCTAAAGGACACCCAGTGGACATCAACCTGCCTTGACTTTGTACCAAGAGCAGTTTGAGTAGTTTGTCTTTGATGTCGAGCATGGCACTAGGTCGGGCGCGATACATCTGGATCTTTAGCGTCGCGACGGTGGTCAACTCCCCCAGGATATCGCCCACGGTGATGTGGGGATCTTCTGTTATCTGTTCGAAGGAGAGGGGTTTCCAGTTCTTCATCACCAGAGAACCTGAAAGAGAAATATAAAAAAGAAAATAATAAAGAAGGGCAAATTCAATTTTTCTTAAATTGTATATTTGTGTGATTGTATTTAATGTTTATATTTCAATATGGCAAAAAAATACTAGATTACACATTAAACTTTAAAATATGATATTCAGTATAGTTCTTATGGGGTCCTGTGGCCGCGTGCCTGAATGTCTGGTCGCGAATCTGGAGAACCGGGTTCGATCCCGACCGACGCCAAATATTTCACACAAGTGACCCCTGTGATGCACTCTCCACACAAGCAATGAGTGCCCGTGAGGTGACGCCTGGTAAACGCCCACACGATACAAATATATCATCATCATTACCGAAATCCATATACAATGTAGATTGGCACACTCAGAAATGGGTAATATGCCGTGATGATATTATATTTATTTATTTATTCAGTATTCGCGAGTGAAGAAGAGGAGGAGCTTAGCGCGTGACGTAACAGTATGGCCAGTTTAAGGTAGATGCTTCGTTTCTCGCAGCCGTATTCATATACACTGTGGCGTTTGAACTAAAAAGTAATATTAATATTACAGTTAATATTAAATAAAAATAATGTTTCTAGTATGAATAACATTTAGAATTTTGCGAACTAGTCCGTTTCATATAAAAATTATGTTCAGCATTCTCTCGAATTTTGAATTTACATGATTCGAGTCTTTGTTTTCTTGAATCTACATAGTACTGCATTATTACAGTCTTTGGTAGATTAATGGAGAGATAAGTATTATTATTTTATTGTCATCTTTGTGCAGGCAGGTCTACAAGTTTAGATTTCATTACGAAGTATTTTAATAAAGACACTAAGTAATTATTATCTTGTAGTTATACCCGGCAAAATATAATCTTGCTTTACAAAATACAAGGAGCACGCATATTTTTACTCGGTTCCTTTCCCATTTTTAAAAGATGAATGCATAACTTTCGTCTGCCAACTATTTCAAATTGGCAAATTTCTCTAATAAATTTTTCTATAGAATTTAATTCCTTGTTTTCGGGAAATTATGGAAATTAATTATTTCTGGATTTCTGCGTGCTAAGGACGTACATAGGTTAAACGCAACTAAAACGTGTTGAAGTTTTAGATTTTGTTATTATACTTTATTTCACGTAAGAATAGCGTTGGTTCAGTTAGGGATATATAAATTCTACCCTTTGATTGGTCAGAATATAAACCTATTTCACAGAAACGAAACAAATATCGCCTGTCACTTGTCAAATAAAATCTACAGAATTAAGTGATGTTTAACCATATTTTGTTGCAATTTTAGATTTTGACATTTTTACAGATAAATATATTTATTAATGACAAAGCTTGGTTTCACAAATTTAAATTATTTATTCAATGCATGTAAAAACGGTCGGCTCTTAAGAGTAATCTACTATTTTCTTACGTAAAATGAAGTATAGCCTACAAATTTCACTCCACTCGTGATTTATTTGTTAAATAAGTGAAAGAAATGATGCGTTCGCCGCTACCTCGGCTAGGACTTACTACCACGCACTAGTTCATATTTTCGCCGCTAGACGTCATATTGCTCTATTTCACTAGCGAATAGTTCTTGTCATCAAAAATCAAGGGGCAGTCGAAAACAGGTTAACCGCCGCTGTACTATAAAACTAGAATGGAATAGTTTACACTGCACACTTTTGTGTGCAAAACAGTGACAGTATTCAGTCTTAATATTTATGATGGGCAGAAATTTCAGCTTTCTTTGTGAACTTATGTGATGGGCGGTTAAACTGTTTATGACCGCCCCCCGATTTTTGATGAGAATTATACGCATTTCCCCGTATCTACTTCTAAAACCCAATGATTATTCAAAAATTACTACAAATAGAAAGTATTTCAGAAACCCCCAGATAGGTACCAGATATTTTATACTCTCTGTTAGAGAAGAGACATTCTTGAGGAATGTATTGACAGTACCCAATAAATAAGATGGCGTGTGCAAGTAGACAGGCAGCATAGAAAAGAAGAATAGAAAATGATACATAAAGAATTTTTGGGCTACATTACTTTTTCCAAAAATTCTATAAATGTTAAAACCGTTGTTGAAATTTATGTTTTAAAGTAAAACCATTGTTTCTTACGAAACAATCACGATCTTCTTTTATTAACATTACCTACTATACTCGAACATAATACGCCGACATATGAGTAAAAATTTATAGTATTTGTACTCCTTAGGACCATTAAAGCGGGTATCACATGTACGCAGGTACCTGCAACTGATTTGACGCAACTTTTCAAAATACACAACTCTTGATATCACACGTGCGCAAATTTACATATATTTTAGGACATTTACATATTTAAGGTTGGTAACGTATTTCTACAGGTTTTATATCCCATAACTCGGAAACAACTCCAATTAAATTATTCATTGTTTCCAAGTATGTATCCAAATTGTCTGAACACATTTTAAAATTTTACATCAATAACATCAATACGAAACAAAATATCAACCCTTCTATTTAGGGACTTTTAAGTTCAACCGCGCATGCGTACTTCGTTTGTACGCACGTATCTGCAACTTGTCTACGAAGTTTTCAAACATGTTCGTAAACTAGTTGCATGAAATCAGTCTCTTATCATACACTAAAAGTTGCATGAAATAGACAAAGTTGCAGAAAATCTATGACAAGTTGCGTGTATGTGCTTACGTGTGATACCCCCTTAAATCACCCAATATAACGACGGTAAGTTTTAAAATTTAAAGTAACAGAAAATAACTCTTCCTGCACTAGTGACTGTATTTCTTTTTTCTCACCTCTGGCAGCAGCAGCGCTTTCAGAAGGATATCCCAAACGATGCAACGCCGCGTGCACCAATTCCTGAAACGGGGTGTTGATGGGAATGATGACGAAACTGTCAGTTTCCACCACTGGTCGTCTACGCCACTGGTTCGGCTGTTTGGTTTCGTCCAATGTGGAGATGGCTTCCACTATGCAGTGCACTGGAAGAGATTTACCTGCAACAATAAGCAGGAACAAAGAATAAGAAAAAATAATAATAAATACAAAGAATATGGTGAAACCAAGTTATTAATCAAAGTATAAATTCTTTCAAGATTTATAATAAATTTTTACATTTCAACTTATAATTCTCTGAAAATGCAAGATATTTAAGAAGAAATAAAGAATATTTCTTTTAAATAAACACTGGGATCTGTGACGTATTTTGGCTAATACAGGTGTGACAGGAATAAATACATTAAAGTTAACCAGTGATAGAACTCGGCAAAAGCAACAATATTTCTTTGTAACTTTTTTCGAAATCGCAATTTTTTGTTCCAAAAAATATTTCCAATTTTGAGACATATACTGGTGAAACAGGAAAAAGTAAGTGACATTGACAGAACTCGTCGAGAGCAGCAATATTTTCGGCTTCAGCAAAAAAGATAGCATACTTTTTGCGTTATTATACTGCCATTTTTGATTACAGGGTCATTAAGAATAAGTAAATCAACTAGGTCGTCGAAAAAGTTGCACCATCATTTTAAACAGTTATTTTTTATCTTTTATTTGAAATTAAGTTGCAAAAGTTTAGTTAATCAATTTTTTAAAATATCGTTATTGTGAGAGAAAATATGACATTAATCAGAGAACTGTTTCTTTAGATTTTGATGAGAGCCGAGATTGACGATATGGAGTCCCGTAGCCGCCGACAGACGCCAAATATTTCCAATTTTAAATGGCACAAAAGTGGCCCCTGTGGTGCACTCTCCACACCAGCTATGAGTGCCCGTGAGGTGACGCCTGGTAAGCGCCCACACGGTAAAATATATCGTCATCATTACCGATGTCTGCATGTGTTGTAGATACTGGCACACCCAGAAATGGGTAATATGCCGTGATGATTATTTATTTATTTTATATATATATATATATATATATATATATATATATATATATATATATATATATATATATATTTAGTGCGAACTTTTTTGCACCAAATGCATAACTCGTTTTCCATTTAGATGTATAATTAGTGCGCACTAGCTGAGTTTTTCATGTCTCATTTATACTATTCGAGTGAACTGAACTTTATTGAGTGCGCACTTTCTTGCACTTACTACGATAGTCAGTTCTTGCCAGTGCAGTCTGTCAACAACGAATGTAAAAAAATTAAGTCTTCACAGCCCGAATCTTGTGAAGTGATGTCCATTTCTATACGTAACCTCTCTATTTTGATCAGAATCTCACGTTTCGAGAACACTTATCAAAAAAAATAATTTCTGCTAAACTAAAGCTCAAAATATTATACCAATACCGTAATTTACTTTCATCTGAGATAAAACTTCGTCTTGTTAACTCGTTGATATTTCCTGTATTAGAATATTGTGCTTGTGTTTATATACCTAACTTGAGTCAAATTGATAAGCGCAAAATAAACCTTTTTCAAAATAGCTGTTTAAGATATGTATTCGGCGTTCGGAAATTTGAGTATATCTCTCAGTACCGTGTTGCAGCTAATTTAAATGTAATTGAAGATCGCTTAAAAATTCTTTTTCTCTGTCTAATACATAAAATAAAAACTACGGGATGCCCAAAATATTTGTGTGACAAGCTCGTATCAAAAGAAAATAATTACAACTTACGTGGCAATGATTTGTATTCAATACCATTATTTAATAAAACGAAATTTAAAAGTTCATTTTCTTATTTAGCTCCTACATTGTATAACAGTATTTCTAGTAATTTAAAATCTCTAAATTATAGTGCTTTCAAAAAACATATACAATTTTATTACAAACCTTAGTTATGAAAATATTTGGTTATAAAATGAATGTTCTCCTATTGTAATTTCAATTATTATAAATCAAAACTATTTCTACATTTTTCTGTTTTCTTTTCTTTTCTCCGTTTTTCGGAGTGATTTTTGTATTACTATGATAAGTTCATTTTTACATATGTAATTGTCATTATATTATATTGTAATCTGGTTAGGTGGAAGATCAGCCTTGGCTGAACCTCGCCATTGGGTTTATTTCTCAATAAAGTATATATTATTATTATTATTATTATTTGACAGTTACAGCATAGCTAAGAAAATTGCACTGGCCTTTTGTGACACATTTCATTTAAAATGCACTACGCATGTGTTGTAACAACAACTAGTGTCAGGTATGACGTCATTAGCTGCAAAATTAAATATATAAATTGTCAATCATTTTAACGTGACCCTTGTTTTTTACTATTTAGCCATTTTAAGATTCATATTAAATCGTTTATTTTATAAATTAATTTAAGGCGCATTTGTTAAAAAGCAGTAAAAACGTCATCATATTTAAATATTCTTATTTGAATTTAAATAAAACCCGTGTCTTTTCGTTGCATATTCTAAGAAAGATCATGTTGGAATCAACATATCCACATTGACATGACATGACCATCAAGAGGTAATAACAAAATAGTTTTATTATTAAGTAATGGAAAAAGATATGACAGTTAGGTAATGATTTTATGTAGTGGGAGTGGAGTATCTTGTAATGAAAAGTATTGCAGTTGCGGTGTAAGTAGAAATGCGAATGATCCAATAGCATGAGTTTTGAAGTTGAAAAGGAAATGAAGAAATGTTTGTGCGATGGCATTAAACGTCTGAATTTCATCGCTGTGTGCTATCAATTGATCTGTCTGGAAAGTCGAGACTCTTATCTAGGAAACATACTTTTCCGTTTTATATGTTTCCATTAAAGTCGCAATGGCGGAAAGATTTTGGGGAAGTGACGGGGCATCAGGATGTATTTCCGTTCGCTGAAGACACCTCGCGCCCAACAACGACATAAGCTTTATTTTCTGTTTCTTTACTTAAACCATTATAACACAACGCTGATGACACAGATAATGTTTCAATACGTTTCACAGTTCACACCACAAAAAACAATAAATAAACGAACCAACATAGACAATTCAACAAAATATTATTTTCTCAATTTCTTTGTTAATAAATAACCAAACTATTCATTTCAACAACTAAAGTTGTGTAGACTTTATATAATAATATGTATTTATTATAACATTATTTGAGAGTAACTAGAGACCCGAAGCCCGCCTCGATTTCGAGTCGATCATCGAGCCGGGCCGAAGATATTTTTTATCGGGCCGAATCGGGTTAATCATTTTCAAAAATCGAGGCGAGTTGGACTTTTGATTTTGGCCCGGCCCGAAAAATCTTATAGTTCAATCAAATGCACAGTTTCCTTAATATTTTAATGAAAATGGATGAATTTAAAAAGGATCAAAATGATTTAATAACAACATACTTCACATATTAATAACTAAAAATGTATTATTTTACTTCAAGAATTCAAGGTTATTCATTAAAGCATAATAATTATATTGTGATGTTGCTATTATTATTTTTGTTATTACTCGTATACTTAAATAAAAGTGATTTTTGTTCCTACCATAATGATTTCTTGTCCTATTTTTGAGCAGAAACAAAGTTAGATGAAAAATCTTTATGTATTTTTATATAAGATTTGTGAAAAAGTTGTTTAAATTTTCGAACGGCTTTGGTAAACAAAGTGTTAAATACTCGTAGGTCTGTAATTTTTATAACAAACTTACATTAGAAGAGTCTCTTTTTTAACTACTTATGTTAACTAATGTTGAAAGTTATAAGAATGTAGAGGTTTTTTATAAGTTTGACACGAAAAAAGTTAAACATTTCGTCTTAACATAAAAATCAACATTAGGAATGCCGGATGCACCCAATTTCGAGCTTTGGCCCGGACCGAATCCGAGTCAATTTTCGTGCCGGGCCAGCTAATTTTTTTGTCGAGTCGATCTTCGATTCGGGCCGGTAATTTTTATATTCGGGCCGAGTCGATTCAATCCTCAAAGCCCGGCCCGGCCCGGCCCGAATGCATCTCTAAGAGTAACTTTAAAGGGTGAGTATGACCAGCACAATATTGTTACATTTATCTTATACTCTTCATTTTTATCAGCTGATGATGGACGGATTTTGCCCGAAACGTCCTATATAATACATAATATGTTGTACAACAATAAACCTATAGAACTTCAAGGCCTAAAGTTATTAAAATCCAAAACTACGTTACTTCATTTTCAATTAGAAAAAAATTTCCAGGAACAATAATAATTAAGAAGAGAATAAACATATTTACAACAAGTATACAGGGTAGTTTAGTTTCCAATGTCTAGACGATATTTCGTAAACTAATAACACGAATTCAAATAAATGTTAGTTATTATTATGTTTTTCGCAACTAGGTGTGCCGAGTCACGAAAATTATTGACCGAATGTCATAAAGCTTGACACTTGAGTTGCATATAAGATTTTTTTATACCGTCTTAAATAACATTGCTGAAACAAATTAGAAATTTGACAGGCACGCAGACGAAAATTTGTAATTTAAATAGACAGTACCTACAAAACTGATATTAAATGAAATTTGAAAGGAAACTGACCTTTATGTATTTCGTTAGAGAAAACTAGAATTGTACTTAATACCATTGGAATACTAGAATGCATTTAAAATGATCTTATCAGCAAGATTCAGAGATGTATTTATAAATTTAGTACCGCGAATTATGATTCGTTCGTCCCAGGTGCAAGCAATCCTCGAGTCGGAACCACTGTTAGATGAAATTAAAAATAATCCTATTTCACGTAAAATTGTTAAACCAAATAATATAAAAGGCAAAATATTTTGTTGTAATTAAAATAAACGAAAAATGTTAAAAATATTTTTTCTACTCCTGTACTTGTTAAGTATGTGTCATCTCTATTTGAATGACACTCATTATAATTCAGATTTTCATTATGATGCAGATTATCAACAAGATTAAGATTTTTTTCTCATTATGATACATATTATCATTATGTTACAGATTTTCTTTTCATTATGTCACAAATAATCATTATGATACAGATGTCCCGTGGCCGCGTGCCAGAGTGTCTGGTCGCGAACCTGGGGAACCGGGTTCGATCCCGACCGATGTCACATATTTTCGAATTTTAAATGGCACAAAAGTGACCCTTGTGGTGCACTCTCCACGCCAGCAATGAGTGCCCGTGAAGTGACGCCTGGTAAACGCCCACACGGTACAAATATGTTATCATCATAATAATAATAAGTCTCGTTTATTTAGCTTTGAGCTATATACATACAATATAAAATGAAAAAAATATCACAAAAAATAATATGATAATTTGATAATGAATATTAGGAATAATAATAATATAACATATAATAACTCTCAAGAAAAAAGGAATAATAATAATTAAACAATCAGGTAACTTGTAATAATACTGAAAAAACACACTTTACAGAGAAAGTAGATAAAATACGTTACCATTTAAAATGTAAAAGAAAAAATGTACTATATTTCTACAGATTTCAAGAATATTTTTAATCTTTTCTTAAATGTTTTTAAGCTTGCTAAATTTTTTAAATCTTCTGGTAACTTATTGTATTCAGCTATACCCCTATGAAACAAGGATTTTTGTATTGAAGCCTTTTGTACTCGTGACAACATGAAAATTTTATTAAACCTGATATCTGTGGCAGATTGGCACACTCAGAAATGGGTAATATGCCGTGATGATATATTTATTCATTTTATTATGATACAGATTAATTTTATAACCAATTTATTGGTTTATAGTTTTTTTTTATTATTATTATGAATAGTCGTAGAAAAATAGTGTATGCAACTCATGTATAATGACTATTAATACACTCGTTACAAAATATACTATTAATTGCACCCTTATGCAGGTACTGTGGTCATCCATTCATTTTCAGCAAGACATAGTAATGTATTTCTGGGATTTCCTAGTTCAGTCGTTGATTGAGGAGTACAAGTAATTTTCAATCAACGGTTCAGTATTTAAATGGGTACTTCAATATATTTCGGTTGACCAGTTTTTAAAACCAATTTAAAAAACTAATTTCCTATTCTGATTTAAACTGATAATTATTACAATATTACATTTTTTATTTACGAAAAAAAATAATTTTTTTTTTCATTTTTATAAAAAATAATGATTTGCCAATCTACATTTTTTTAAAATGAGAATTACAAAGACAGCAATGGCGATTAAAATTCGAAAAACCGTTTATGAAACCATGATTTAGGTCCTTTTTATATTTTGTTTGCTATCCCTGTTCGACAGCTCATGAGTGTAGTCTGTGTAGCACAGGTATTAGTCTGCTTACTGGCCGTGCTTGCTTGTCTATGCTAATCCTGTTAGGTTAAGAAGGTTTCTGCATATTACAGAGCTTTAACTAGAACAACTAGACCCACCTTCCTCGTCTTACGGATTAGTTGCTTGACTTGAGCTTACGCGTGGGCTTGTGTGCAGTAAGAATCCCAACAGAAGAATATACGCAACGCTACCTAACGTAACGGATACCTCCTCTACGAGTATTATAAGACGTCTTAAACAATATATCACATTTATCTAATTATCATTATCTACACTTCCACAGCTATAACTTGTTTCGGTCTGGTTTTACAAATCCTTTTCAAAACTTATTTCGTGTGGTGTAGGCAACGTAAGAAACTATATTTTGTATCGTCATATTTGTATTTAACAAATATAAGAAACGGTATATAAATAGTTTTAGGGATAAATAATAGATAAAAATGACATTAAAAGTAAAGAAACATTGGGTTTCTTCAATTATTGGATGTTAATAAAATTAAAAATGACCCCAAATATTAAAGTGAAAATAAAAATTATGCAGGGTATTCTTTTAAGTGGAACACTATTGCTATTTCGAGAACTACAAGAGATACAGTGTTGATTAATAAGCAAACAAATTCTATTTCAAAATACTATTTCAATGAACATTTTTTTTTTAAATATAGGACCTATTTTTAAAATTTTATATAGAAACAAACCGATTTTTTAAAAAGAAACAAAAACATTAAATATGACTATAATGATTGTGTAAGCTCCAATAAGAGCGAAACGCATCTGTGGTTCTGGCTGAGTGAGCCAGTCTCTGATAAATGACCGAGAGGTTGATTCAGAGACTGAATCTTGTGAAACATGTAAAGTGTTATTTTTTAAATATTTTATTCTAACCATTCTAACAAAATTATTAAGAATTTCAATTTTCTTGGGAGAATGCTAGGAAACAACTCAAATTTTATTTTAAAATCTGGCCAAAAATGCCAGTTTTAAAACCGGTGATGAGAGTGCGATTTATTCTCATTGTTATTTAAGTGCCATTTTTAGACTTTCAAAAAATCAATTTAGAAGTTATAACCACGTTGTAACGCTGTTAATATAGTTTTTCAAAATTTAAACAAATAAAATCTACAACAAATACAAATATAAGTAATATTTTATTTACTTATATACATATATATATATATATATATATATATATATATATATATATATATATATATAGTTATATATATAGGGTGTATCAAGATAATGGAACAGTGCCTTTTATTCGAGTATGTGAAAAGATACCGAAAAAAGTGATTAGGATATATTGTAAGGGATAGAAGGGGACATATTTTAGCATAAATTTTATTATCTTAAATCCAGTAGTACTGAAACTACAGGACAATATAATATTTTTTAAATGGCATTATATATATTGCGAAAAAATTTATAAAAACTAATTCAAAATTAGTTTATCATTTCTACTGTATCTAAGTAATCTGAGCAAACATTGAATCAATAAAACAAAAAATTTATTTAAAAAGTTGAATTTATTGCCAAAATCGTAGCTTACTTGAATGTAATAAAACTAAAATGAATTTTATTTTGTTTTATTGATTGAATGTTTGCTCAGATTACTTAGATAAAGTAAAAATAAAATATTAACTTTGAATTATTTTTTTTCAAATTTTTCGCAATATAAGGGTATGATATTATTGTATCGTTGAATTCAGAAAAAAATTCTCTACTT
Source organism: Ophonus ardosiacus (assembly GCA_943142095.1). NCBI lineage: Eukaryota > Metazoa > Arthropoda > Insecta > Coleoptera > Carabidae > Ophonus > Ophonus ardosiacus. The sequence continues at coordinate 39,505,516 of OW964833.1, read as the reverse complement.
AATGAGTTAATAATAATATATATATATATATATATATATATATATATATATATATATATATATATATATATATATATATATTACCATTTAAAACAAATATAATATTGCCCTGTAGTTTGAGTACCACTGAATTTAAGATAATAAAGTTTATGCTAAAATGTGTCCCTCTCTATGCCTTACAAAATTTCTTAATCACTTTTTTCTGTATCTTTTCACATACACAAATAAAAGCACTGTTCCATTATCTTGATACACCCTGTATATAACTATATATATCACGGCATATTACCCATTGCTGGGTTTGTCAATCTGTTTTGTACACAGATATCGGCAATGAGAGTAGTGATAGCAGGAATAAGTCATGACAAAACGGTGAGTTTGGAACTAGTTTCTTTTTGACATATATTGTGATGCTGACGTGACGTCACGCTCGGCTCTGCCCAAGCTTATCCGAATAGCGTGACGCGTGACGGGGCTGCTTTGTTCACTGCCCAGGAAAAAGTGTGCAAGGTGCGCCTATAGAAGTTTTCACTTCAAGAATCTGTTCTTTACATTTTTGTTATATAAAATAGAAATTGTTTGTTTTAACCTTTGCAACTCTATAATTCTCGAAATAGCAATGGTATCCAATTTAAAATGAACACTTTGTATAGAGAGTCAAACTGTTGGTACACTCAATATAATTTTTCCCAAAATTCATATTTAGTTACTCAGGCCATTATAATAAAATACCTGTTAGTGTTTATAATTATGTCATTTGCCAAGGCCGGTTATAAGAAGTAGCACGATGTTGTGTGATTCGATGATGTAGATGGGGATGTGAATAAAAATAAAGTGCGGTAGATAACCGTAACCAGAGCCATTAGCTGGCGCGCGGAGGCGTTAGGTGTTCCGACAATCAGCACAGCGTGCGAGAACTGCCAAATCGCCCCGTCTCATCCCCATCACCAGAGTACATCTGTCAAACCTTATCTTATTCTTAAACTTCTCTTCTAGCACAAGCCCCCACACTCTTCTTTGTTGCAGAGTTAAAGATACGTTATACGTTACGAATATTTGTACGATTGTAAAGATGAAGGTGAAACATGCAAAGGTCACAGTGCAAGATTTTAAATACGATTTTCAGTTGACCGTGTATTACGAATCTATCTATCTTATCAAAAGATGTCGCAAAATCTATAGACAACAAACACCAACTTGATGTAGTTTATACAGATTTAAGTAAAGCTTTCGATAAAGTTAATCATGAAATATTAATCGAAAAACTTAAAGTATATAACGTAGACAATAACTTTTTAATATTTGTAGAATCTTATTTATCTGACCGTAAACTATCTGTTTCATACAACAATTCTGTATCTAAAGAGTTTACCCCATCATCAGGTGTTCCTCAAGGATCTCTATTAGGGCCTCTATTATTTACTCTCTTTATTAATGATTTACCCTTAATTATTAAAAACTCAAAATGCCTATTATACGCAGACGATGTAAAAATTTATAAAGAGATACAATCAATTAACGATTATCACAGCCTGCAAGTAGATGTTAACAATCTGTCAGTATGGTGTCAAAATAATATGTTATCCTTGAATATATCGAAATGTAAAACAATCACTTTTACCAGAAGAAAAACATTTCTTATTAATGATTATTGCATAGATAACCAAACACTAGAGAGAGTAACTGAAATAAAAGATTTAGGTATACTATTTCAAACAACATTTAAAATAGAAAATTAAAATACATTATTTAAAATGGAAAGGGAAAATGCAAAATAATTTTAAAAAATAATAACTAAATTATATACTTTAATTTAGTATTTTTTACATACAGACGTAATTTTCCATTACGTAATAGATATTTATGTAATAAGTTGCGAAATGATAGTGTTTTAGGCACGCGATGTGAAATTTGTACGCACGAGGGTAAGCGAGTAATACAATACGTCAAGTGCCTAAAACACTCATTTCACAAAGTATTACATACAAGATTTTTATAATAGCGGTTTAGAAACAAATTATTTATTTTCAAATATCACCATTTTGAATTTGTCAAAATTAAAAAGTAGGCAGACGTCTGGATCATCTATTCGTTGCTAAAAGTAACATTTTACTAAACTCTCACTTTTACGCATTAAACTATTATTTTTAAGCACTAGTGCTTAAAGGTGTTATTTTAATTTTAATAATAAATGCTTCAAATAAAAGTTTTAGCGAATTGAATTCTGCGTCTAAAACATCAAGTATGATTAAATTAGCTCTTTGTATAAACGAGATATGTACTTTTTGGTTTCTGTAGTGTAACAGGTGTACAAGGAAGTCATGTGGTGTCCACATCAGATATTTTTCTATACTTAAAGCAATTTGTAGTAAGGGTGTTAAGAGATTTCTTTGTAGTTTCATAGCCCAGGGGCGTTTAATCGTTTTATGTACACCTTTCAAGTTTTAAAAAATAACTATACATAATATTCTTTTAAAAAATAACTATACATAATACGCTGAATTATCTGTCTTTACGTCTCTGATTTGTATAATTCTACATTTTAGCAATATCTAATTTAAATTTTCTATATAGACTAAATTCTTAAATGATTTGCAGAATAAGCAAGTATTACGTAGGTTGAGATAAAGACAGATCTAATATATGTATTTATGAGCTCGAGAAGCAATATGCAGGAAAATAATTTTACGTAATATATTCATTTAATCTTCTTTAGAGTAAAAACAGGTGAAATTATAACGCTCTGCTGGTTTAGTGCTAAGCCGCTCCTCTACCAGACGTCTATCTATCGTTTGTTGCTCAACCCACATTGACGTAGAATAAAACTTTATCTCTGGGGCTGGGGCTAGAAACTTATAAAGACCAAACTTAAAAACAAGAAACTTTCATATATTCAAACAAGTGGTAAATATAAGCACATTATCAACGCTTAATTCCATTTTTATGATACAGTTGAATTCGTTTAAGAAGAATTTATTTATTCTATTAATATGAACTAAATAGTCCCTCTTTACGCGCGTAAGTGGATGGTATACATGATGAAAACGAGAATCCGTGATATTAGCGATTAACATGGAAAAATAGTTTTACTCAAATATTTGTCTGTCCCTTAAAAAGTTATGCGGTGCTCTATACAGGGTGTTATGTAAGTAACGTGCCATACGTTAGCATTTAATAAAGAAGGTGTTAATGTAACGTATTCTGCAGAATGTTCCTTTCTAATGTGCTTTTGAAATTGTAAAAGCACTTCAAGTTGGCCCAATAACAATTATATATTTGACTAAAGAATTATTTAAATATCACAGTAAACAATAACACTTGTCAGTTTTGAAGGTTTGAAGTAGAGATGCATTCGGGCCGGGCCGGGCCGGGTTTTGAGGTTTGGATCGACTTTTTTCGTGTCAAACTTATAAAAAACCTCTACATTCTGATAACTTTCAACATTAGTTAACATATGTAACAAGGTGAGAATAGTGAAATAACAAGTAATAACTTTAATATAAACTCTTCTAAATTATAGTTTCAATATCAACATTTTAATTCTGTTATCTTTGTAAGTCAAAATTCTGTTTAGAAATAGTAATCATATTCTCTCATATCTCTGTTTAGTCTAGATGTCAACCGCGTAGACATTTATTGTTTTGACAATTAACTATATAAGTTATTGGCTAGACTACGTGAAATCTTCTTATTTTGCTATGGATGCTACACCCTCGCACCCTTTGTTTTAAGGCAGTCGAGATTAAGGACTCAGAGAGTTGAGACATGTAGTTCGTGTTTAGTTTTTGGGCGTTTTCCGCCAGTACTATTACAATGTAACTGTAAGACTGTAAGAGTATAGTTTTGTATTAGTAGTTTAGTGTAATTAATAATAATGATTTAGTATTAATGTAAAATTATGTAAATAAAAGTATTAGTTAAAGTTTAGTAGCTTCAAATATTGTGTGTGTGCCATCCATTAAAATGTGTTCATCATCTATCATCAAGTGTTTAGTGAGTGTAAGGGTGTTCCTCCTCAGTAAAGCGGTGGACGAACCAGCAAGCGTCCACCAGTGAGATAAAGTAAGAGACAGTGTCATCGTTGGGTAAGAGAACAAAGAGAAAACAAAATCATCTAATCCCCCCCCCCTGTTACACATAAGTAATTAAAAAAGTGACCCTTCTACTTCTAGTGTAAGTTTGTTATAAAAATTACAGACCTACGTGTATTTAACACTTTGTTTACCGAAGCCGTTCGAAAATTTAAACAACTTTTTCACAAATCTTATATAAAAAATATAATTTACATTAGGATTTTTTATCTAACTTTGTTTCTGCTCAAAAATAGGACAAGAAATCATTATGGTAGGAACAAAAATCACTTTTATTTAAGTATACGAGTAAAAACAATAATAATAGCAACATCACAATAGAATTATTATGCTTTAATGAATAACCTTGAATTCTTGAAGTAAAATAATACATTTTTATTTATTAATATGTGAAGTTTGTTGTTATTAAATCATTTTGTTCCTTTTTAACTTCATCCATTTTCATTAAAATATTAAGGAAACTGTGCATTCGGCCCGAAAAGCTAGAATTTTCGGGCCGGGCCAAAATCAAAAGTCCGACTCGCCTCGATTTTTGAAAATGATTAGTCCGATTCGGCCCGATAAAAAATATCTTCGGCCCGGCTCGATGATCGACTCGAAATCGAGTCGGGCTTCGGGCCGGGCCGGGCCAAAGCTCGAAATCGAGTGCATCTCTAGTTTGAAGTCAGAGGGGGAACACGGATAAGACACTTTTTTTGCAGGGCGACTGTTTTGGCGCACTTTTCGTGAACCAAATGCATGTCGGTGAATTCTAGTAAAAATAACAAGTATTTCTAAATATCTTAGTACTACGCCACTTATTTCAAATTCAATGTCATTTATGAAAACCAACAAATATTGTTTTTTTTTCTGAAGAACTTGGTTTTTAGATTTTAATTTATTAATAAGCTGGTTCGTAATTCGTCAAATTTACAGTCCCACATCTTTCACAATTTAATAGATTGTGCTGAATATATCAGATTATAACTTCTTTCAGATCTCTTTATCATACCATGTACTACGGCACATTGATTACATAACACCTGTACATAGAGACTTGAAGAATATCCGACTTTTTAGTCGACAAACTTCATCAAAATCCATACTAAAAACAGATTTAGTATCCGAATATTCAAAAAATGAATGTTGAGTACTTTCAAAAAATATGTACTTAATAGTTAATTGAAATAACGCATACTACCTCTGTTTTTATTACGTCTTTAAGTTAAGTTTACTAGGTTGATAGATCCGTAATTTCAAAAATTGCAACACTAAAAATACTGTATTTTATTCTCTAAAACTATATGTACAAATCACTTTATAAAGTTTTGCAGAACAGGTAGTATTTGAAAGAAACTGTTTCCCCAAATTAAACACCTATTTTCCCAATTTTCGTGCTTAACCTGTATTCACATGCGAATAAGTGGCCGCCTGATTGTGTGCGGTAATTGACCAATATAAATTCAATCGGCTCAGGTTTGACTTCGACGTATGTCAAACTTCAAATTTGAAAATTATTGAAATGAAAACTGAACGTTACGCGACGTTAATCCGGGTCATAGCCTACGTTGCGTTATTAATACAAGGCCGGAAAACATCACAATATCTGTCAAAAGGAAACTTTAGTTCCAAACTCGCCGTTTTGGCGTGTCTTATTCCTGCTGTCATTACCGATATCTGTATACAAAGCTGATTGGCACACTCAGCAATGGGTAATATTTTATTTGAAAAATCAATATTCGACTGTGTTAGGATGGAGGAAGATACAGGAAAGTAAGAATTCTTCGGACTTGCAGTCAATTAATAAAATTTATTCACGCCGACGTTTCGACTATACAATAGTCTTCTTCAGGGCTAGAATGGTCTAGTCGAAAAAAGAAACCACATGTGGATAATGGAACATACAGCACGGGCAAATAAAAAAATAAATAAATAAATAAATATGAATAAATAAATAAATAGTTATAAACAACATATCACAGAGAGAAAATAGTCAAAAAATTTAAAAAAATGTCTTGGATGAATACAATACATATGGAAATACAAATAACTATAGTAACGTATAAAAATTTATGAAAAATCAAAGTTGAGGACTCTACCTTCAATATTTTATTTGTTTATAATTTTGAAAAACCGTATTGACAGCGTTACAGTGGAAATAAATCGCGCACTCTTCATCGATTTTAAAACTATTTTTGGGGTGTTTGGCGAGATTTTAAAATAAAATTTGAGTTATTTCTCAGCCTTCTCCCAAGAAAATTAAAATTCTTATCTGAAAATTTTGTTAGAAGGCTAACAGGATTTTGACATTTTATAAAAAAAAAAGAATATGAATGTAAGTCCAGAACACTTAAACTTTTAAGTTTATAAAGCTCCCGGAAGCAGTCAACACTGTCAACACATGACATTTCTGTACGATTCAAATGTAAACCATTAAAGTTTTCACTTCAGACGTGCGGCCTTAAGTACACACAATTTTTTTTTTTTTCAATATTCAAATAGCATATATGTAAGTGATTCCTGTAGTGCTTTCTCCACAATAGCTTTAAGAGACCGTGAAGTGACGCCTGATAAACGACCACATAATAGTATTTCACAAAAAATCAATTTTTACAATAATGTTTAATATTGTAGAATGATAATAATAAAAACAAGAGCTCAACTGACTCACTCCGCTCTCATTAACGTGGTCCAGATGCGGTATTTCGGTACTTTAACATGTAAGTAGTGATGCCGCGAGACGAAATATGGCGAGAAACAATCTACTCTCGTCTCGTCTCGAATTTTCGAGACGAGATTTCTCTGTATCTCGTCTCGTTATATTTTTTCTTACTTCCTCTCGATCTCGACTCGAGAGTCTCGAATTTCTCGAATTTATAATTAGAAATAGTAAATAAATTAAAATTACAAGCAACATGAATTTAATAAACGGGTACCACTGATTAAAAAATTATTTTACTAAAGTCTGGTGTTAGAATGGCAGGTAAAAATGGGTACTCTATATTACCAGTTATTGGGTATAGCAATTGTTTTGGTAATTATGATTTTATATTCGTATAGTGGCGGCACTTGAGGCTAGCGTGAAGGTATACCATAGATGTCACTTTTGAGCATTTTCTTTTTACTAAAACGCAATAAATCTAAAATTAATAAATAAATATGAATGTAAATGAAGAGGCAATTAAAATATTTATTTATACCGACAAATATTTTGCTATTTTGTATATTTAATTAGAAATAATTACGTAATATAAAAAAATAGTACAATCGAGATCTCGAATTTCTACTCTCGTCTCGAAAATTCGAAAAATTCGGACGAGATCTCGAAAATTCGAGAAATTCGAGACGAGATCTCGAAAATGCGAGATCTCGCGGCATCACTGTGAGGAATTAGAAATATTTGTTTTATGGTTAGCAAGATTATTATGTACTATACATTATGTATTTTTAATAATATATGTATAAAAGAAAGCATATGATTTGGACAAAAAAAAAAAAAAAAAATGTACAGTGATCAATAATATTCCAAGTTCACTGGTAATCTGATTGTAAGTGTACTTCAATATTAACAGAAATATAGAACATAAATAAATTAGTAGTGTATTTCAATATTAATAAAAATGTATAATATCAAACATAAGTAATATTTAAGCTACACGATATTTCTTAAAACTAAATACCGAGAACATCTCTATAATTTTTACCTTTTATCATCAAAACTTAATCATCTTAAATGGAAAAATAATTTAATATTTAAAGTAGGTATATTGAAATATCTGCGTAAATGTAAACACTACAAAGGATAAATTGAAAATTCTTCTCTTTGCAGAGAAATAGTTATTATGATTTATCCTCTCATTTCATTAAGTACCTTTTAATTTGGTTTTCTGATTCTGATTCGGGCTTAATTCCTGACTCTGAATAAAAAAAAGTATGATTGTTTTGTCTTGTACATACAATTATATTGTTGGATTTGATCGTTTCAGATCTTTCGTTATCTGATTATAAATTTAATCCTTTGAAATTCTAAAGCGACTCGTTTGTTAGAAGGATATTCAATGAACATATGTGCATATGCATATAAAACGAACAGTTTATTCTACCTTTTACCTTAACGTTCTTGGAAAAATCCAGAAAAGCTCATTAAAAAGAGCAGTCCATTTAAAAAATGTAGTTATATAAATAAAACCATTAACGGATTATATAAATTAAAGTAGGTACATAATGCAAACGAGGAGTAACTCATGACGGGAATACAGAGTAAACAAAAAGGTATATAAATTATAATCGAGAAAAATTTGCACACCCAGTAATGGGTAATAATCCATGATAGTTAATTTGAAAACGTATACGTAAGTACAATTTGTATCTTTTAAAATTATTTTATTTACTGTGAGAAATGTTAACAATATCTGCATTTCCTTTTTTAATGTTATCAATTTTGTTTTAAAATAAGTTTGTACATTATTAGCCTTCCAAAAGAATTACAATTCAAGCGACATTTAATATATCATTTGAAGAAAAAGGTCAACCACAACATTCGAACGACACAAAAAGATTTCGTAAAACTTTTTTTAAAAAACCAATGAGTTTAAAGACTACATTGGTTTAAAAAAAAAAAAAATTACAAAATCGTTTATAATTAAAATGTAATATTTTCAGATATTTTAATATTTTATTTATTGCTTGAAAATGGTTCTAAACAGAACCGAAACGTCGCAGTTGTGAAATTTGTAAATTATTGACTATGTTGAAATAAATGAAGCATTTATCCAAAAACCTCTTCGTATAGAATTTTTTTTTAATTGCTTCCAAAAACTGAATCATATTTATTAAGTAGTATTATTTTGATGCAAACTATATTTTATAATTTCTGACAGGTAAAATGTCAGAACATTCGTTGAGATTTTAATTCAGTATATTGCCTATATTTAGAAGTAACTGTTATAAAATTTTAAATACAATTTTGTCTCCTACGAAAGAAAATGTAATTATTGATTTGGATGCAGCGTATAATTCTCTACAACATTTATATGAAGCATTATTGTCTAAAATTAATAGGCCACTTTTGCGCAAGGAAATACTGATTTCCCATGGTAAACGCCTATGACCAGTTTTTTAATTAACACCCTGAATATCGCTTCCGTTGAAAACGGAAGTAGAATTTAGAATCTTTTTGCAGTAAAAAGTGACATTTGAGTTCGGCCCCAGCTTTATAATTTAAACAAAAGGACTAAAATTAATAGTAAAGAAAAGAAAAAATTACCGCGTTCAGTCATATGTGCAATATTTTTTGCCATTTACCTTTCTTACTTTGAAAATTCAATTATTTTATTTTGTCGTATTTTAATTTCATGTAAATCCTGTTTTATAGAATTTCATTTTCAATACAAAGTTTATAATGGCATTCCACTGCTTCTTACATTGTATAATAAGCAGGGCAAATAATTTGTAGTTATTTTTGCGTATGAATTTATGTTTGTTATAAGATGCGGAACCGCTTCCACAGGCGCTAGGTAGGGTTATGTTTTGTGTATGCTCGGAGTTTGTGTATTAATCAGAGCTTGAGTCCGTTGGGTGTGTCTGGCCGAGTCCCTAGCAGACTTAAGTTAAGACGTCGGTCAGTCTCGGTCTGGATTACTGCTAGTGGGATTAGCAGTAGTGGACTATGCACAGCATGGTAAGCCGATGGGATTAGGTGGTATCCTGCAGCTGGCTTACGGCTCCGTCGCTAGACAGTCCGCTGAGATTTACCAAGGATCCAGATCGACTACGACTACAGGAAACCCCACCATCGCAAGCAAGCATACAACTATTTATTATTTAAATTTACTAACATTTACAAAAACTTATAACTTGCTACACATCTTAAACAAATATAAATATAAACGAAATAAAATAATGTTAAAAAACTTTAAAGTAATTACGAAAAATAATTGCATAAAGCTGCACTTCCACTGAAAATAAAATACGATGAAATATTTGAAGTGAAACAAAGAATCAAAGTGTCATTATAGAATATATTTACGAATATATGATTTCTACCGTCATACAAAAGTCTATGTACAAGCTGTAATAGCGAAACCGACCACAAAATTTATTTTCTTTACTATTATAGTTACAAAAAAATACTGCAGAGTAAAGATGTAGGAGACTAAGGAGAACATTTATTTATAGAAGAGTTTTTTTTTTTAAATAAGTGGTTCTAGAAGTTATATTATCTCAAATTCGCGAGTGAAGAAGAGGAGGAGCTTAGCGCGTGACGTAACAATATGGCCGGTTTAAGGTAGATACTTCGTTTCCCACAACTGTCTATTCTTATACACTGCGGCGTTTGAAATACAAAGTAATATTAATATTATAGATAATATTAAATACAAATAATGTTTCTAGTATGAATAACATTTTGAATTTTGCGAACTAGTCCGTTTCATCTAAAAATTATGTACAGCATTCTCTTGAATTTTGAATTTACATGATTCGAGTCTTAGTTTTCTTGAATCTACATAGTACTGCATTATTAGTCTTTGGTAGATTAATGGAGAGATAAGTATTATTATTTTATTGTTATCTTTGTGCAGGCAGGTCTACAAGTTTAAATTTCATTACGAAGTATTTTAATAAAGACACTAAGTAATTATTATCTTGTAGTTATACCCGGCAAAATATAATCTTGCTTCACAAAATTCAAGGAGCATGCATATTTTTACTCGGTTCCTTTCCCATTTTTAAAAGATGAATGCATAACTTTCGTCTACCAACTATTTCAAATTGCCAAATTTATCTAATAAATTTTGCCATAGAATTTAGGTTCTTGTTTTCGGGAAATTATGGAAATTAATTATTTCTGGATTTTTGCGTGCTAATGACGTAAAACGCAACAAAAACGTGTTGAAGTTTTAGATTTTGTTATTATACTTTATTTCACGTAAGAATAGCGTTGGTTTAGTTAGGGATATATAAATTCTACCCTTTGATTGGTCAGAATATAAACCTATTTCACAGAAACGAAACAAATATCACCTGTCAGTTGTCAAATAAAATATACAGAATTACGTGATGTTTAACCATATTTTGTTGCAATTTTTGATTTTGACATTTTTACAGATAAATATATTTATTATTGACAAAGCTTGGTCTCACAAATTTAAATTATTTATTCAATGCATGTAAAAACGGTCGGCTCTTAAGAGCAATCTACTATTTTCTTACGTAAAATGAAGTATAGCCTACAAATTTCACTCCACTCGTGATTTATTTGTTAAATAAGTGACAGAAACGATGCGTTCGCCGCTATCTCGGCTAGGACTTACTACCATGTACTAGTTCATATTTTCGCCGCTAGACGTCATTTTGCTCTATTTCACTAACGAATAGGATTATTCACATTTTTTATACCTATTCGATAGCGTTTTTTTTTTTGAGTTCAACCATCTGTTAGTTTGATATCGTTACATAACAAAAATATTGAGAAAAATTCAAATAAATTTTATTTTCATAGTTATTTTTATTTATATAGTTATTAACAAATATTTATTTAGTTTTAATTTGAGATCAATTGTTTTTCATACATAGGTTACTGAATAACAATTTTTAAGATCTACATTAAAAAGGATGTTTAACTTCATAAATTATAATTAATTATAGTACTTACGATTTAAATTAAAGTGACATTAACTCTGTAATTATTAATGTACCAATCTGCATATTTTTCAAAATATGGATTTTACGTAAAATATAAAATGGAGTCCTCCACTATTACCATTACCAAAAAAAGAAAAATTATGAGGCTTCACTTAAAATGAAAGCGACCTGTAGTTCCAAATGTTAAGGAGGTGAAAGGGATTAAAATTAAATTTTTTAAAACCTCCGTATCATATCAGTTTTAGGATCTAGTTTTAATGGAGTCTCGTCGTCGTGTGCCGCAATGGCTGGTCTGGAATCTGGGAACCCAGGTGCGATCCCGGCCGACACCAAAATTATTTCGAATTTTAAATGGCATAAAAGTGCCCCTGTGGTGTACTCTCCACGCAAGCAATGAGTTCCCGTCATCATCATTACCGATATCTGCGTATAAAGCAAATTGGCACACCCAGCAATGGGTACTCATAGGGATGCACTCGATTTCGAGTTTTGGCCCGGCCCGGCCCGAAGCCCGCCTCGATTTCGAGTCGATCATCGAGCCGGGCCGAAGATATTTTTTATCGGGCTAAGCCGGGCTAATCATTTTCAAATATCGAGGCGAGTCGAACTTTTGATTTTGGCCCGGCCCGAAAATTCGAGCTTTTCGGGCCGGCCCGAAAAATCTTATAGTTCAATAAAATGCACAGTTTCCTTAATATTTTAATGAAAATGGATGAAGTTAAGGATCAAAATAATAATAACAACATACTTCACATCTTAATAAATAAAAATGTATTATTTTACTTCAAGACTTCAAGGTTATTCATTAAAGCATAATAATTATATTGTGATGTTGCTATTATTATTGTTATTACTCGTACACTTAAATAAAAGTGATTTTTGTTCCTACCATAATGATTTCTTGTCCTATTTTTGAGCAGAAACAAAGTTAGATAAAAAATCCTTATGTAAATTATATTTCTTTTGTATAAGATTTGTGAAAAAGTTGTTTAAATTTTCGAACGCCTTTGGTAAACAAAGTGTTAAATACTCGTAGGTCTGTATTTTTTATAACAAACTTACACTAGAAGTATCTCTTTTTTAACTATTTATGTTAACTAATGTTGAAAGTTATAAGAACGTAGAGGTTTCTTATAAGTTTGACACGAAAAAAGTTAAACATTTCGCCTTAACATAAAAATCAACATTAGGAATGCCGGATGCACCCAATTTCGAGCTTTGGCCCGACCCGGCCCGATTTCGAGCCGGGCCAGCTAATTTTTTTGTCGAGTCGATCTTCGAGTCGGGCCGGTAATTTTTATTTTCGGGCCGAGTCGATCCAAACCTCGAAGTCCGGCCCAGCCCAACCCGAATGTATACTCATATATGCCGTGATGATATATTTATTTTATTTAAGTTCTAATTTCTTAATTGTGGAGTACCCCATTCAAATATTTACAATAGTTGGTTTTTAATTTTTTCTATTATTTTATATATTGTTTTAGAGGTAACTTTAATAATTGTAAAAAACACTAATTTATTTAAATTTTTAAATTCTAATATCAATGGTCGAATTTTTAACAGGATATTTTGCATAGAAATGTAGCAAATATTATGTAAAACTTTATTGTTCTTAAAATTATATAAGTATCAAAATGTCGAACTATAAAGCTAAAAATGGAACTAGTTTAATATAAGAGTATAGTAGGTAAAAATAACGAAATATTTTAATTCCTATACATCAAAGTATCGTGAATGTAGGTATAACAGAGAATATTATACTCAACAGAAGTTCTTTTTTTTTAAATAATATTAAAATACTGAAATGGCTTCCAAATATTTTTAACCTTCTACTGGTGACGTGGTGCCATTATGACCCCAGCTATTTTTAAATTTAACGCCAATTGAATAGTTTTAAAGCTAATATACAGTGGCTCCATGTACCCTTAAGTTAGATGTAGTTTATTCATTTCACATGTTTGTAACTTCATCAGTTAATTTTTTCAAGAGTTATTGTAATTCAAAATTTGATTGGAGTCATATTGGCACCACGTCACCGTTTACGTTACTAATTTAATAATGGCAAATACTTCCAAAAGTGTGCTTTTTGGTGATAATGAAATGTTTTGAAGAAGTAGAAAGTGAGATAGAGGATCATATGAATAGAAGATTAATAAATCAAAAACTTGCACGAGAATTACGTGACACTATAGGAAGAATTTTGAAAAAACCTGTTACGGACGAAGCCGTTCAGCTAGATTCGGGTAATAAAAGAAGATGTGGATTTTGCCCACGTAAAAATGACAAGAAGACAAAAAATACATAGAACCTATGTAAAATACCTATGTGTCACGATTGCAGAGCAATTATTTGCAAAAATTGTATAGAATATTTTTTTATTTTTGCATTATGTTTAGTGCTTGCAGTTTTTTATTTCAAGTTGTTTAATTAAACTTTTCTATTTTTTTTTGTAAACAAGCCATGTATAATCTTCAAAAAATATGTATTCAACATTAACATATACCTACAAAAAAGATATTATTTTAACATTTGTAATCCTCTACATTTTACAAAACATTTTCGTTCGCCTTTCCTTTAATCGTAAATATATTTTTTTCCAAATAACATATCAATTATTTAATTGTGTTACCTTACTTAAATACATTGTTTAAAAGCATATTTAAAGTAAACAATAACAATTAGTTACTAGTTGCTTTGCAATAATTAGTTAAACTGTTGGGGTCAAGACGGCACCACGTCACCAGTTACGTTACAAAATTTTCACGTCACCAATAGAAGGTTAAATTTAAATACTACAGTAAAGCACGATTACCAGTTATCACCTCACGGTCTCTCAAAGCTGTTGTATAGAGAGCACCATACCGGAATTATTTTTTGCATTTTAAAAACTAGAAATACCTAAATTCCAAATTGACTTCGCTTAGTATCGTATACGTACTTACCCCACTAGTCAGAACCCGCAAATTTAGATACTTTAGTTTATCTTCCCCAAATGGAGTTATATATGTATGTATGTCTCGCCAAATATAAAATATCAAGTTTAATCTCCTTATAAAAATGATCGCTCCGTTGCTACGTAACTTCTAATCCTTCTGTCTGATCAGAAAATAATTACGCAACAACGCAGGACGCAGTGTGGCCGGGCGCGTCTGAAACAAAGGCGCTCTCGTGAGTGTGCGTCCGCGTCCCGATGGATGAACTGGGGAAGAAAGGATTAAAGAAATACTGGCAAAAAAGGAACGGAGCGGAGAGCCGGAGTTGGCCGATCGCAGATCTTCCCCCTTTGTGCCGGCATTATCGGAA
The DNA here is from genome assembly GCA_943142095.1 of Ophonus ardosiacus. Taxonomy (NCBI): domain Eukaryota; kingdom Metazoa; phylum Arthropoda; class Insecta; order Coleoptera; family Carabidae; genus Ophonus; species Ophonus ardosiacus. Next base: position 39,490,499 of record OW964833.1, on the reverse strand, counting down.
AAGATTTTTAATAATCCGTAATGAGTGGTAGCTTAAATCCTTGTATGCCTGGGCTTCTGGGCTCTGGACTGAGAGCCGCGTTGCCAGATAGATGTTTTACTCTTTTATTAGCAACAATGCAGATGAGGATGGTTTTATCTTTCACAGATTCAGATTATAACTATGTACGTACTTATAAAAATGGAAATTACAGTGTAACATCAGTTACATACATGAAAACTCAAAGTTTTATTGCCAAACTGGAAAAAAAAAAACAGTCTTACAGTGGGATTCTACATATACAGGGTGTTTCAAAGAAAGTGTTAAATATTTTAAGGGCATATAGTACTGACCAAATTGTTTAATCAACATGGGTCCGATCGTCAATAGTTTCCGAGATATGAGGCAGTGGAAAATGAGTTTTTACGGGGTCCTTTGCTATCTTGAAAACTATAACAGCTACAACTTTAATTAAATAAGAATTTTTGTTTACTTTGTTTGTTTTTTTTTTTAAATCAAATAATTGTACTAAGTTAAATGCTGTGGCGATCTTGGCCAAAATTTAATTTTCATATAACATCCTATCTTAGAAATTGAGAAAAATATTTCACATAAAATTTTTCTGTTTTTTTTTTTATAACCTATTTACTGACAGACAAAATTTTGTTCGATCACTAGCGTTGTCAGTTTATATTCGATTTTTCATTTATCTAGGAAGCAGTTGAAGATTAGACCTATGTTGATAACCTTTAACCGACTAAGTGGGGTAACTTAGTGACCTCAGGTATACATTTTACTTGATATTTCTTTGAATTTTTTTTCTTCTTATGTTGAAGTTTCATGTAATCCTCCCTTCTGTCACCTACTTTCTGGTAACTTACCCACGAACTGTTAAAAAAATGGTACAGAGTAAAATAAAAATAAATAGAGCAATTCCACCACCCGCACCTCTAGCCGCCAATAGAAAGAATGGTAGGTGCTTTCTCTGCACACAACAGGATGACTAAAAACTACGCTCAGATGCTCAAAGTGTCAAAAAACACAGACAAATTAAAAAAATAAATACTAGTTCTGAAAACTGCGCCAATGTAGATTAATGTTTGCAGAGTTTCTCTTTTTCTTTTCGAGTTTATATTTTTGCATACTACACAATAAATATGTATTAGTTTATGAATGAAGCTTTAATAAACTTATTAATCATATATTTTAGGTTCATACTTGTATTAGGTAATTATAACATAAGGGGTCACTGAGTTACCCCACTTAGCAGTTTACGTCGAGTAGAAACACTCAGTTGGTTAAGGGTTAAGCTTTTTTACCCATTTTTGACAGTACTATTATATGCCCTTAATTTTTTTTACACTTTCTTTGAAACAGCCTGTATACTCTTATAAAATTTTATAAACATAAAGATATGTAGCTCATTCAAAACCTATAAATATATGGGTACACCATCTGATTTGTGTGATGTTGAGAGAAGAGCAATAACATGCTAAGAAATACACGAACTTTCCTAAATTTATCAGCAATTACGAACTTACACTTTTCTTTCGTCCGCTCTAAGCTGGAGTACTGTCACATCATTTGGAACCCTATTTACGAAGTTCATCAAGATCTGATTGAATCTGTTCAAAAAAAAATTCTCAAATACCTTTATTACAAGGCACATAATAACTACCCTGATTATTCTGTAAATTATAAACAGTTGTTACATATGTTTAATTTCAAGAATCTCTTTGAACGCCGTGAAAATGCCCTAATAATACATCTATTTAAAGTTGTAAACAGCTGCGTTGACGATCCTTGTACTCTTTCCTCTCTCCAATTTCATATTCCCTCTTTTCGTACCAGAAGTAGCTTTACTTGTTATTTACCGGGTGCTAGAACTAATTATTTATTGCTGTCGCCTATATATCGTATGTGCAATCTTTATAATTGTAAATTTTCGAGGATTGATATATTTCATTTGGAATTTAAAAATTTCATTAATATGTTATGTAATATGTCATAAGCATTTTGTTTATTTTTATGTATTGTTGAGTGTATAATGTATTTTTTTACAACCCTATATCTGGGCTAAGCCTGTTGGGTTGATCATTAAATAAATAAATAATAACCTCGCTAATAACTTTATTATAAAATCTTCTAAATTATGGTTTCAATGAGACAATATTTCAACTCTGTTATCTTTGTAACTCAAAATTCTGTTTAGAAATTATTATCCGTTTTCTAATAACTGTCTGTTTAGTTAGATGTCAGAAGTCTGGACATTTATAGTGTAGACAAATATAAGTCTAGAAATTATTTTAAGTTTGCGTGTACAGGGTTAATTGTTGGCTATAGATGCCATATGATACCTCTCGCCCTGCACGCTGCATCCCCAAGACACCTTTTCATGAAGATGATAACCTTTTTGTTTTTAGTTAGTCTGTATTTGAGACTCATGTCAGAAGAACAGGTAGAATGGATTCTAGGTGCTAGTACGCGGAGTTACAATGTTTAGCATTGTTTATTATAGTCAATAGTAATGAGTGTAAGTGTAAACAATATTTGTAAATAGTAAAAATAGCAAATTATGTCCGTGTCCATATAGGTGATTAAGTGTGAAAGTGTATGTGTTTACCCTCAATGAAGTGTAAAGTCAAATCATCAAGCTTCCCCCACCAGTTAGATAAGGTGTCATCATTCGGTAAAGAAAGTAAGTCCACAAACATCGTTGAGTAAAACCAGCAACCCCATCATTGATTATAAGGTGATATTCTTATGCAACCAGTACTACAAACACTTAAAGATGGTATCAAAGTTCGACTGTATTGTGAAAGAAATTTCCGCAATATGCAACCTCTTTTATAACGTGTAAGCAAAGTTGCATTAAATACAGTCAATTTCGAATTATATTGAATAAGCTTTTTTTTTGTTTCTGCGGAGTTTTGTGTGTGCGGCTATCCTCATCTTCAGATTTAGTTAATTGTTTATTGAAACATTCAGGTGACCCAAATAACGTGTCATCTAAGGAGATCTAGGAAAACTAAAATTTGATGAACTTAGACAAAAATTTATCCATTAAGAGACCATTTTAGTGATGTACTGTTTATTCGAAAAAAAAAAAAAAAAAATGCATACTTACTTAGGGAACAGGCGAAAATGTTAATTCTGGGATTTTTGTATTTGAAAATAACTTTCGATTACGTTATTTGGGACACTTTGTATATAAAAATTAATATTTCTTTGGCTTAACGCAAGTACAATCAATGTCGATTTTTTTAAGTAAAAGGAGATTGACGGCTAAAACAAGTTATATTTTTATATACAAAAATAACCAAAGTCTAAGTGTAACATATACTTTAAAGTAGTGTTTTCCGAACTGTAGCAGAAAACCCCCAGGAAAAGTGCCACATAACCTATTACAAATATCTTAAACTACTGGTCGCGAACCTGGGGTACCGGGTTCGATCCCGACCGACGCCAAATATTTCGAATTTTAAATGGCACAAAAGTGACCCCTGTGGTGCACTCTCCACGCCAGCAATGGGTGCCCGTGAGGTGACGCCTGGTAAGCGCCCGCACGGTACAAATATGTCATCAGCATTACCGATATCTGCGATAAAGCAGTTTGTGGTACACTCAGAAATGGGTAATATGCCGTAATGATATATTTATTTATAACAATAATAATAGAATTAGGTTTTTTAAAATTACATTACTTTTTGCTATGGGTGTAATTTAAATTTAAATTCGACAGTCACGATAGTTTCTCTGTATACGCTTTTGTACAAATCCAAGTCAAAAAGGGGTCCGCTGTCAAATATGATTGAAAAAGGGGTCTGCGGATGAAAAAAGTTTGGGAAACATTGCTTTAAAGGCACTTAAAGGAATGGCATCTATTGAACCAATGTCATGTCATAAAACAAGAAATACTTATTGTAATAATAACCAATGTAGACAAATCATAGAATTAGTGATATTTGTAATTAACATTAATTAATACGTACTACTGGCAAATTTCACAGAAAGATATTCTTGGTATTATAATACTGAAAATTTTTTGGTTAAAAAAATATCCAATTGAATCCCTTTATTTCTGATCACGTGTGCGAAAGTAGCCAATCAAAACAAACTTACACTGAAAATTTTTTGGTTAAAGTATTATCCAATTGAATCCTTTTATTGCTGACCACGTGTGCGAAAGTAACCAATCAGAACAAACTTACATTGATAATTATCCTAAGACAATTATCACTTATGTCACTGTTGCTAAGTAACAAACAGTAGTTGACATATAATTAAAGATTAATTGTTTTAATTTAAAAATGTATTTTTCACGCTGTCAATGAAAATGATAATTTATTCAACAAAATTATAGAAGAAAACACACCAAAAAATACTGTATTAAATAAAAAACCAAATGTGGAGAATATTTATGGATTTTTGTATGTCTTATCTTCTTCTCTTTAGTCTCACTCAAAGAGGTCTCATTCTCATTGCACACTTCACACTGAACATATTCATAGCCACATTCACGTTCATAGCTACTAGTGCCATCTACTGGGCTATGCTAGACACAAAAATTCTGTCAAATACAAATTTTAAAACTGCACCGAATACCCCTCGATCATTGATTAATACTTATAATTTTATCACACTTCCTCAAGCACGTTGCTTTTAGGTAACACCACCTCCGCCTTCGGCGTCGGGCTGTTACCAAGCAACGCGCTTTCAGTAACTGTCATAAAATTATTTCGTAATTATCAATGTCCTCGGGATATTACAGCTGAAAATTTCTTGCATAAAACAATATATTTTATAAGATCTTATTAGAATAGGCAGGGTATGAACGCTTTAACCGTTCGGAGGTGGCGCCCAATTTGACAGACCCGACCGATTTTATAGCACACTGTACACTTTTTGGTTGGTTTATATTTTGAGTCGTAAATTTTTGTTTTATTTCTTATGTAAAATGTTTGTTTTCATAGAAAAAAGGTTCAATTCATCAACTCATATCATTATTTTGTAACAAAAATACCTCGGTAGTAATTTTTTGATATGGGTCTCTCAGACCCGGCACCAACTCTTGTGTCAAAGAAAAGGGCGCCACTTCCGAAGTGTTAATTACATAACTTTAAAAAATAAAAATCAGCCTTAAGATTCATTTGACCATGAGTATTGTATTTCAATTGCCTACCGACCCCGGTAGTGCAGTGGCCAACGTAGCCAACTCACGGCCCAAGGGCGAGCTTGAATCCCGGGTTCGAATCCCGGGTGAGGTATGGATGTTTGTATGTGTCCGTTTCATCATCTCATCTCCATCAAAGCAACAAATGAAATTACAAAGTAACAAAACTTGTAAAGAAATATTGGCTCACCCCCAAATAATCATCATTTGTAATAAGTACAAAAATCGAATAAAATAAATAAATAAATATATCATCACGGCATATTACCCATTTCTGAGTGTGCCACAATCTGCTTTATCGCAGATATCGGTAATGATGATGACATATTTGTACCGTGCGGGCGCTTACCAGGCGTCATCTCACGGGCACTCATTGCCGGCGTGGAAAGTGCTCCACAGGGGTCATTTTTGTGCCATTAAAATAAAAATAAAGAATTATTATTATTTCAATTACCTGGCACAGATAGTTTTTGACGATATTGAATGGATATGAATTTGAATGTCTTGTAGGTTTGTTTATATATAGGAAAGTTCGAGATATTATTGATTATTGGTGGAGATCAATATATAAGTTGCGTTAAGAAGCTTGCAGGTAAATTTGAATTTCTTGTCATAACCTCTGGGTCTAGGTGTCTGGCGACTCGACTCGGTGCATGGAGCGCTCGTATTCAGGCTCGTCGTTACACCAGCTCCGAAAGCATCTTACACAACAGCTTAATTCTTGTTAGTCTAAAGTTTTAATTCGCACTACTTACAGAGTAGAGTTTGGCCGTGATAATGAAGTTCTGGTTCGATCGAGATTCAAGATTCAAGATGTGGATGTAGAGGAGTGAAAAGCGAAAAGCGACAGTCCTGCAGCTGAAAAGTTCGGTGATGAGGTCCCTTGAACCCGCAATACTGTTTACAATAAGTCCCCGTGCTCTGCTCAGCGCGCGGCATAATACGATTTCATGGTGGATTAGCGATAAGGATTTAAACGAGCTACTTCAATGCCGGCGCTTCTTACTTCCACTAAGATTCCTACAGGGGCGGATTTCACGTCAAATGCGAAATGCGAACGCTAAGAAGGCCCACGCACCAATCAAACTTCACAAGTCAACATTTTTTAAACAGGATTTCATTACAAAATTCTGACGCAATTACTCTTCTTTAGTTACAATTCAATAACGATACATCATTATCCTTTGCGATGGAATATGTAATGATACATAAATTTTAAGAAAAAGCATTGAATAAACTTTTTAAATGAATGGATTATTTTCATTTTCAAAACCATAATTGGAGACTTCAAGTAAATAATGGTATGCCATATTTCCAATTTTTTTTTTTTTTATAGAATTTATAATTAAGTACCTACATATCGTACCTCCGAAAGAACAATGACACAAGTGCATTTTTACAATTTGTAATATAATTCATCAAAAGTGTCAAAAATGCGTATACTTTCTAAAAGAACAAAGACTTAATTCGGACGAAGATATGTTGTTGTTCCATTTGTCATTGTTGTTAACTTTTTTATAGCAAAACTAGAACGTAACTATCAGGTGTGATTTGAACCCCACGTTTGAAGCAGCCCTTTCGTTACTGCAATGACGCCATTACTAATTCTTTTCTGTTCCAAAAATTTGATCAGTATCAGATAACAAAAAATTAAAAAAAATAATTTGGTGATTCTGATGCGTTGATATTTTTACTCTTGAGTTATTGTTCTTCCGAACGTGCGATCTAATAATTTAAGCCTGCCATCTATGAACATCTAATACAACGATAAAGAAACTAGTCTGGGCTTCGATCCTTATTTATAGGATAAGAACTTAAATTTAAAAAAAATCACAGATATGGTACATCATTATTTATTTCAAGTCTTCAATTTTGGTTCAAAATTAATACTATAGTACTATTCCACGGTTCGCAAATGTTTTACTTGCAAAAGAAAAAGTTTTTATTTTTAGATATCTTAGGCCGTGCTTGTTATTTTTAGCATAATCCCCAATCCAACCCAAATAAATCCATGTCTTTTAGAAAACGGAAGATTATTAAAAGCAATAATAAAAATCGAGAGAATATTTGGTTTTAAATATATTTTTGATTCATTTTTTTTTTTATTATTATTATTTCATATAATAATATAATAGGCATAACTAAGTATGTATGTAACGTTTTTTTTTTATTACCGGGAATAGGTAAAAATCGATATATCAGATATCAAAATCATGCTAGAAGTAAAACATTTTGTCTCTAAGGAAAAATATGTCAAAAATAAACTAGAGTTAATATTATTTTGACAGTTCAGTTGTCTAATATAGGTTATAGACTGCATCGTACAACATTATTTTTCAGAAGATACATTAATTTTTTTTTACAAAATTTTGAACTATTACGTAATTGGTTAGTTTTAAGGGATTCCAGTTTTTGTAAAAAGCACGTAAAACAAAAATTATTGCCAGATTTATTATCCTTTGCTTTAATTCTACCATCTGGTACTTAAATAACATCCTGTACATATAGACCTCCAAGGAGAATGCTAATTTTTTTTTCGGTTAAAAAATATGCATTTCTGTGCCTTGATATATAAAGTTCAAGTCAAAAAAAAATATTTTATTTTGTAAAAGCAATGCGTGGTATCAAAAAGTCATAATTGTTTTTTGTATAACTGCATTTGATTTTTAAAGAAACCTATAACTATCTTTCTCACACCAGTTTCTGAAGTAGGCTGCGCAAGAAAGATAGCAATAGTGTGACGTCATCTGTGGCCCTGGAAATAAATTTAAATATCTCGCAAAATAATTATTAAAAAAAATGTTTTTTATCTTAATCGTTATTTATTGAGTAGTACTTTAAGAATAAAGCGTACATTTTATTATTTTTTGTTATGGTTTATGGGCCCATTTTAAAAAACTTGAGAATTCAAGCACAAGCCAAATCAAGTTTGAAATTTTAAACAGCTTAAATTTTCATCTATAACTTATTGACACTGTAGAGTACAAATATTAACCCTTTTGTTAGGTAACGTCCAATGAACGTTCAAATTGCAAAAGATAGATTTATGAAATACCACAAAACCACAAAAGTTTTAATTTTTTGATAATTTTTTAGATTTTTTTTTTTGAATTTTAAATGTATGTACGTCAGATAAGGTCTAATGTATATCAAAAACTAGAGATACAATGAATAAAATACGTAGTGATAGGTATATTTACTTAATTAGATGTATTTCGGTTGGTTAGAAAATGTGTTAGTGCTGCTCTGTGTATGTCGTACTCAACGTTCAAGCTTCAGGCTGAACGCTCAATGCTAATACGGATGTAAGATGTAATTTGCACTTCACCCCGTGCTCGCAAAAACAATGTTCCATTGATCTCGACACAGATCAGATTTGGAAGTATAATGCCGGTACTTAGCGATACACACGTGACGACTTAACCATACTACATGTATTTCAATCTCCTGACTCCATAAAACATTGCAAAGCGGGTTAATCGTACACCGAATACGTCACACAAAAATTAAATATTCAACGAGAGAAAGACAGACGTTCGTAAACAATAAACATTCATAAATGCGTTCAACCATAATTTAGTGAACACATTTTGAATAATATTTTATTAGTTATTTCTGATACCACCACGTTATTTGAAATTTTTATTCTTCGTTCTGTCAAAAGCTGTACCAAAAATTTGCACGTATGACTTTTGTGCTTTAGGTTAGATTATGTTCATGTATGTTGGCAAGCCAATAATGTCCACATATTGTGAAAAACAATTAATGAAATCTAACAGTATTACGCATTCACTCTTACTATTATTATATCATATTAAAAGTACCCGATTAACCGGTTGTCCTATTAACTGGTTAATCGGTTACTGCATTTTGCAACAAATATAAAATCGACTGGACGCTTAATCAGTTATTTTGAATAATTGGTTACCGGTTACTACAAACAACCGGATAGTTGTATTTGACTAAATGGTTTTTGCAATAATAAACTTTTTTTTCTATTTTGGTTGTTTAATACATACTTTATGAAATTCATTTGGACGTCATAAAGTACTTCTTCTAAAGTAGTCGAACCTAATTTCCGTTAGGTTGGCAACTACATTTCTATACAAGTGTCATTTTAAAGTAAATAATATATCTAAGAGACCTACAATTGAAATGAAGTAATAATATAAGTAAATGTCAAACATTGGTACTAACAATCAAATAAAATATTAAATTGTATTCCCAATCTTCTTCTTCACAGATCCTTTATACCCTTTATAGGGTTTCGTATATGGTTTGCTGCTACTCGTTCTTGAACCATTGTTTCCATGCTGTCCGGTGCTTTTGCTAGTTTTTTCATTTCCTTCATATTTTTTCCTCTTTTTCTGCCTATCTCTTCTATTCGTGCCTCCCATGTTTTTCTTGGTCTTCTTCTTCTTTTTTAACTAGATTATCTTGCTCCATTCTTCTGATATGTCCAAACCATTCCTAATCAATGTTCATATATTAGAAAATAGAATACCGGATATTTAAAATATTTTTTGAGAAAAGAAGCAAATAAGAAAAAATAGTATAAAATACACGTTTCATAAGACATTTTGTGCACTTGTCAGTCAGAAAACTCGTGCGCTAAAATCATGTCTTATAAAAATTGTATTTTAATGAATTATTAACGAATTTGTCGAAGATATTAATTTGTTAGATCAAGTTTATTGAGTTTTGTTTTAATAAAGTATATTTACTTTTAGCCGGGTAATCTATTAACCGGTTTCTTCTAGTTATAACCGCAGCCGATTTTTCGCGGTTAACTGGTTGGCCCGATTACACAGAAAAAAAGATTTGAAATTTTGTCTAATTATAAATATATATTATTTTATTAGGCAATATGTCTAATAATTTAGTATAATTTACAAATCTTAATTTAGCATTTTAACTAACCCGAAATAGATAATAAATATTTTGTAAAAAATCGTTAATTTAAATATGTAAATAGTTATTTTAATTATTTATTTTATTTAATTTTACTACTGGCTTCATAATTTTTGTCCTTCAATTATCGGTGATTTATCTAATAATTAGGTAAGTAAATAGAAAATTTAAATATCTATTTAGTTAATTTCTTTATTTATTTTTAGTTCAATACTAAATGTACTCATTTAATCTAATTTTGTATTTAATTTTACTATAATTTGTTATTACAAATTTAGAAAATTTAACTAAATCAACTTAGATAATTTAATGAAAACATATTAGAAGGCTGAAAATCACAGATTTATTTAGTTAATTTAACTACAATTTAGAAGGTTTTTTTTTCTGTGTAGTCAGTATTCGCGGTTGAACCGGTTAACCATAACACGGTTAGTAATTATATGAACTAGCGAGACTCATGGTTGGGTGCCTGAGAGTCTGATCGCAAATCGGAGAACCCGGGTTCGACACCAAATGATTTCGAATTTTAAGTAGCTCCGCGCCGGCTACGAGTGTCCGTGTGGTGACGCCTGGTAAACGCCCATACAGTGTGAATATGTCATCATCATTATCAATATTTGCGTAAGTCAGACTGGGTAAAATAGCGAATTATTTGCGACATTTGTGCATCATTCATAAAATAGCATAATAACGACCTATTTTAATGCAAATTTTAAAAAACCCCGCTAGATTTTTTGCGAGTGATTAACCTATAATCCCTTTCTGCTTGAAAAAATCGTCGAAACAATGAATATAGATCTCCTTGTAGACAAAAGCACATAAGTTGGCATAGGCTACAAAGATGCGATCAGACGTGAAATCCTCTATCCTGTGTCCTCTATCCTCCTATCCTCGTCTGAATCCTGCTTCTGCTCTTGCTCCTGCTCCTGGTTTGCATTGCAAGCAGGAAGGGCAAAGGGCTAAAAACGCTCTCGGCTCAGCTCCACTGCTAATACGGCAAGCAGAGGGTAAAACAGGGGTTAAACGCGAAAATTTAAGGGAGCTTTACTTTTTAATCTTTTCATGTAAGTTATTAAAGCGGAATTGTTTAGAATATCAACTGAATTTTTACTCAATTTAACTGCTACTCCAACTGAATTTTAAATAATACTTTTAAACTGACGAGGATACTTTTGTACCTACTGAATGAAATCAAAACATTGCAACGTATTCTCATATTTTATTTTTATTTTTGTGGAATTTGTTGCTCAAAGAAACGTAGTTTAATGAATGTGTATAGTAATTATTTTTCAAGAAAGTAAATTCATCTCTAATATTGTCTTCCTTTCTCAAAATGCTTTACCATTTGCCAACCATTACTAAAAATATATGATAATGAAGCCAGAGTTACAGTACAAAAATTATCCAACCGACAATAATCAAGGTTAAAAACACCAAGGATATTCTGTTTTTGGGCTAGAAAAAAAATTGACCAGTCCTAACGATAAGCTAAAAGTCCGAAAGAATTTATAACGGTAAGTCGTACAATCGATGGCACGAAAGAAAACCGATTTGGTAAGGGAGCGTATTCCATGTAATCGTGATTATCTAATAAACCATGGACGTTGCTTCGGCGCAATCTACTACTTTTGGTTGAAGCGGTTCACGTACCTATTACGTATAACAAGTAAAAGTAAAATATTTCTGATCATAGTGCCGTTTTACAGAAATCCTGCTAATTCTTAACACCTTCGCTGCCAAGCGGTCATTTCAAAATTGTCCCTGAAGACCAGAACTGGTACCTTGTAACAGGGTTAATTCTATGTAGTTTGGTAGCAGTATTATTACATACTGGCTATTAGATCTCAAAGCGCCATAGCGGACACATTTTTTCTTTTTTCCTGCGCCACAGCAGACACATTTAGCGGACACAATGGAATCGGCGGACATGAATAAACTTGTATGGACAATATGCGCAATAATGTTGAATTGTTGTATTCTATAAGTTTCTTTTCATCAGAGTAGTATAATCTTAAGGGTTATATCTAAATCATGGCAGAACGTGCGAAAAAAAATTGTAAATTTGGCTATGGAGATGCCTACTCTCTGCTTTTTATAATACTGATTTACTCACATATGCATACCTGATTTTTTTTACCGTGTCCGCTTGGCCTCTTAAAATAAAAATATTAATTTATCTTCCGTACGCCAGAGCGTACACAAATAGCGGACACATCTCTAAAACTGTTACTATGTATAAGACATATCGAAAAACCATGTTAGTCAAAGTATGCTAGGACGCCACAGCAGACACATATTCAATGCTTCTTCCAAAACATTTTGTCTGCTTCGCATAAAGCAAAAAAAAGCTGGCGGACACCGGTGTCCGCCTTGGCGCACAACGAAATATCACGATGTCCGCCATGGCAGCGAAGGTGTTAACATTCGTCAGACCGGTTTCCTTCCATGTCATCGACTGTAGCTCTTATAATTTTCGAGTTCCAAATGGTGGCTATTGAAAATATATAATATAAAATATATATCATCACGGCATATTATCAATTGTTGGGTGTGCCAATATGTTATGTACATAGATATCAGTAATGATGATGTTATACCGTGAGTATTTTTTAACATGAAACATTGGATTTGTTATATCCATGGTTACGACTAGACATTTGATTGACAGCAATGTATTTGCCTGTCCCTTTTAAAATGAAACATAGGGAACGAATATGACATTTGACAAGACGTCAATAGAGGTTAACTTTGTTTAAATAATTATACCTGCTTTCAAAATTAAATTTAGGTGTAGAAAAAATATTGTGTGTACCTTGTGCCCGAGTGATTTTCTGACTTGGCTAAATTTCTTACAATATTTAAATATAATAGTTCTGTCAAATTCATTCCCTATGCTTCACTTTAAATGAGACAGACAAATACATTGCTCGTAGGTTGGAACTTTTTCGGGTTTTTGGGCCATGGTCTTTTAGGTATAACACCTAACGTTTCGCCCAACATTGTGTTAGGCATCATCAGAGGTTTTCTGAGTCTTTACATATAAAAATAATCTTTTTCTTGAAAATGACAGATATTAATGTCAATATTTGATATATTTTTGACAAATTGATCATAGATTGTTTTGGCTGGAAATTTTAATGATCGATATTTTTATTTTTCAATAGTCTTGGATTCTTCAGCTGTTGTTTTCTTTAAAGCAGGAATCCAAGCCCTGTTCATTCTTATACCTTCTTCCTTCCGATTAAAATTATAGAAGCTATAGAAATTTATAAACACCCAAATAATTTTAATCGGAAGGAAGAAGGTATAAGAATTAACAGGGCTTGGATTCCTGCTTAAAAGAAAACAACAGCTAAAGAATCCAAGACTATTGAAAAATAAAAATATCGATCATTAAAATTTTCAGCCAAAACAATCTATGATCAATTTGTCAAAAATATATCAAATATTGACATTAATATCTGTCATTTTCAAGAAAAAGATTATTTTTATACGTAAAGACTCAGAAAACCTCTGATGATGCCTAACACATTGTTGGGCGAAACGTTAGGTGTTATACCTAAAAGACCATGGCCCAGAAACCCGAAAAAGTTCCAACCTATGATAAATGCCGGCCATGAAAGCCTTAGTAATTATTTAAATACATTGCAGTCAATCAAATGTCAAGTCGTAACTTATAGGGATAATCAACGGTTATCTGTCATATTGACAATATGCCATTAGAGGTTAATTTTGTTTAAATAATTATACCTGTTTTCTAAAAATTAAAATTAGTTGCAGAAAAAATATTGTGTGCACCTTGTGCCCGAAATATGTTTAGTGCTCTGGTATGGTTTTCTGACTTGACTAAATTTCTTACAATATTTAAATATTTCTTCTGTCAAATTCGTTTCCTATGTTTATTTTAAATGGGACAGGGAAATACATTGCTGTCAATCATATGTCGAGTCGTAACCATGGATATGATAAACCCAATGTTTCACTTTAAAAAATACTCACGGTATTCGTACCATGGGAGCATCTTCCAGGCGCTACCTCACGGGCACTCATTGCTGGTTTGGAGAGTGCATCACTTCTGCGTCGGTTTAGAGAGTGTATCACTTTTGTGTTATGTCAAATACATATATGTATACATAATAGGAAAACAGGATACACTACATAAAATTCTACAGTAAAAATTGTATACTAATACTACCTCTATAAAAGTGAAAATTTACGTAATGAAGTAGCCTTTATAGTATTCTGATTGAGAATATCTAATTGTGATTGCAATTGTTGTATGATAATCTTGAGTTTGATCGGGGAACAATACACGTATTTAATTAGCGCAGAATGAGAGTCATGCAGCATTTAGAGATTTGGCCGGCTCGTTTATTCGAATCCGAGTGGATTTGGAGGGAAATCGGCGCGAAGATTGTAATAACCGTTTGCGGTGGACAGTGGACACTGGCCTAGCGTGCAGCCTAAAGCTGCGGTATTAAAACACTAATCCTAGTCCGATATTAAACCTAAGGTGTTAACACTGCGTCGCCCTTTTGTATTGCTTATATCCTATATCACCACATCGACAACACAAAATTCTCTACCCAAAAGTCAACACTATCTCATATATAACTTTTAACTAATTGAAACAAAAACTTGGACTATTTTCTGCTTTAAAGTTATGCTTGTGTGTGTAAACAGTGAAATATACAGGTTCTCTCTAAAATAGGTGAATATGTCTTAACCACAGATTCCTGGCTTAAAATTTAACTACACTTACCTATATTCAAAAGTGCATCGTTTAGCCAGTATTCTACTTCAAAGTTCTTCTAAATAAAACTAATTTTGCTTATGATAACGGAGGGTTTTGTCCGAATTGAATGAAATTTGGTATGACAATCGACATGAATATAGTTCATGTTTTAAGATGGTATTTGTTATTGTTAGTGAACTGTTAGTATATGAAACTTGGTTGTCATGATCATAATTAGATTATAACTTTTTAATGGCAACGTCAATAAGGCAAAATTAAAAATCATTTCATTTTTCAGAAAGATACATTCAATTCAACTTTCCTGTCAGTAACAGACTGCGCTGTGTAATTTTATAATAAATTTTATCTAGTAGTCTCTCTAAATGTCAGACAAGTAATTTTTAATGATAGTAACAATTGTTTATGAGGTGTCTATCTTCTCAAGTTGTTTATGAGTATATTATTAATAGTCTTATTATAATAATAGCAGTAAAATACTATTAGCCCGAATAAACGGATATGTTACTACTAGTAGTTTTACAATATTGCGAAGGAAATTTTTGACAAGCTATAAACAAATGTTACTGCCATTAAAAATTATGGCATTGGGATAGACTGCTAGATTAAGTTTATTTTAAAAATTACACGGTGCAGTCACATTTTATTTATTTATTTATTTATTTATTTTTTTGTCTAAATCGGTAAAGATATCACAACTTACCCAGAGACAGAAAAGTTTACTACTGAATATATCTTTCTGAAACAATACCTTATTGACATTGTTAAAATGTTAAAATCTAATCATGGTCATATACTAGTAGTTCACTGTAAAAAATTTCTCCGTAAAATTACTATAATTGTTATTGGCGTGCAAATTGTCTAAGTGAATTATAGTAAATTTACAGTTAAATATAATTTTGTCTACCATTTTTAAAATTCCATAAAAATTTTGATACATACTTTAAGTAAATTTACATATTAATAATATACATAATTTAAATTTAAATAATTTAAATTTACTATAATAAATTTAGAATTTGTCCATAACTCCTGTAAAAATAGAAACTAAAATAAAAAGAATTGAGTTTTTACATAGTTCTTATAAAATTTGACAAAATTGATATAGAAATATTAACATATCACTGTAAAATTTTATATATTTATTGTAATATGAATATTACATAGTAGTTCTAGTAATTTTTTTATATTTGTAAGGGTAAATTAGCAAATTTATAGAATTAGTTGCTATGTCTACAAGTTTTCGACAAAATCGCCATTATTTTTTATAGTGTTCACTAACAATAACAAAAAGGAGAGTTTTCCTCAGAAGATGCATGTTCGCCGTTCAAGTTATTGCCGGGCATGCATATATTGTCTAGTAAATTGTTTACGTAAGAAAGGTAACATTTACGTACTTTTCAGTTACCTTGGTTACTTGTTGTTTTTTGCTTTTTTCACATTTTTATGTCAATTTCCCCTGAAGAAGGCACCAGTTTATGGTGCCGAAACGTTGGCTTTTAATAAAAAATACAGAACATAAACTAAAAAAGGTAATATTATTCAAAAAAATACCATCTTAAAAAATGAACTATATCATCATACAGGCAAGTTTAGTTAAATCGTCTTATTTTGGGCCCAGGAATATGTAGTTAAACCATGTCCATCTATTTCAGAGACACCTATACATAGAATTTATTACTATTTGTCACAGGAGTTTGAGAAAAGATTTTAATTTAAAAAAACATTAAATGTATTTTAGTAAATTTGCTACTCCGTTTTAGTTGACATCAACACATTACCTATGTAATTGTACATGGAATGTACAGAGTTGCAATCAGATATGTAACTTGAAAAAAAGTGTTTTTATATGTCCTTTTAAGTTGTACCTGCCTAAAGAATATATATAAATAAGACACTTCATGGACATATGCTGTTCATGACGTCCCTTTTTAAGAGTACATATAATTTGGAGCAACTTTTCACCAGTATTAATGCAAACAAACAGCATAATTGGAACAAAAATTTTAAACAAGCCTAATGAAAATACTTTTCGCATTGCTACTACGAGGAGAGTTTTTTTTATGTTATCTACCTAGCTATGAAAACAACGAGTTAGAGAAAAAATAAAATTTTATTTTTCTACGTAAGAACCGTTAACACTAATACACTTACTCCAACGTTTTTCTAATAAAGCTTCGCCTGAAAAAAAATCTTTTGGTAATTCTGCAAAATACGATTCCACTGCGTTTTCCAAGTCATCATTCGATAAAAAGCGACTCTCTTTCAAATGTGTTTTGAGTTTTGGACAGAAATAATAGTTGAACGTGGTCAGGACTGTAAGGTGGATGTTGTAATTCGTCAAAGCCGCATTCATTGACTACTGCTTGAACAATTCATACTTTATGCACCCTGCAGTTGTTGTGTAGAAGCAGCATTTTCTGAGCGTAATTGTGGGATCTTTTTTCGCGTATAGCCGCTTTCAAGTACATAATTGTATCTTTGTAGACATGAAAATGTCACAGCAACTTGACATAAGAAAATTGTCGTGATAGCATATTGTTTTATAAAATAACTCCCCTCGTACCTTATCGAACTAGATATAGAAGCACAGATTGGTATCGAAAAACATTAAAAATGGCACGTCTGTATTTTTTTTAGTTTAAAAACTAAACGTTAATGTATTATACTCATTGATAATATGGATTATATTGTAGTAATAATGTTCTCATGAATCTAATAATTTAAGTAGTATTTTTGGCAGAAATGGATAATAAGCCATGATATAATTATTTATAATAAATGCTATTTTTGTACTATCTCAAAATGTCAGTTTATACAGAGTCCGGCAGGAAGGTATGGTATTTTTGAAAAGACTATCACCGCTGGGTAGACCGAATGCTGTCGGAATAGGTGATATCTACTCGTTAACAGATACCATTTCGTTGGGTCCCTCCGAGGTGCTCACACAGCGACGGTTTCAAAACCATTTCAATGTTGGTCGTCATGGTCGCGTTTCAAAACAGGATACCATTATGAAGTGGGCGAAATCATAACGCGAGAAATTCAAAAGGTTCCGCGTGTAGCATGCTTGAAAGGAGTATGGTCAATTTCACCAGCCATATACAAGATTGCCTCGACAAAAATGGACTACCCCCAACTGATGTGATTTTTTGCAGCTGATTATTTTTTCTTTTGTTTCCTTGAGAATTCTCAAATGGCAATGTACTAATAATACATGAAAATAATAAATTTTGAAATTCGTTCGAAAATAAGTGTGTGACGGTCTTTTCAAAAACACCATACCTCCCTGCCGGACCCTGTATAACACGTCTCTTATCACAAAATTCACAAAAACAGCTTCTCTTCTTTAATTATTAGTCTAAATTATCGTTTATTATTTAACGATTGATACAATTTGTCTTTTTATTGGACAATTTCAGTGTTGAATAGGGCGAATAGATGCTGGAAAGGAAAGAAATTCCAAATGAACGATTTGAAGGATTAAAGTGGCAGCGTAAATCCACGCTGCCACCTGTTGGAGTTAGCTTTGTCCTGGCAGGATCGGCAATCCGGAATCCGGGAATCCGCGAACGCGTTCACAGAACCCACAACTAACTGCCTCTTGTCGGGAAGATTTATTGAACTCTGATGCGGTAGAAACGATTCACTAACAACTAAAATTTATTTGTTGATTCGACTCTATATACCCTACATTTCTACAGTCTATAGATAAATAATTTAAAATGGAAACTTTCTAGGAGGGGGTAAGATTAATATTTTAAAAATGGTATAAATGTCATACAATTTCAGATGTGGTTGAAATATAAAGTGAAAGATGGAATTAATTTTGCATATAAGAGGTTGTTTAGGTAAAAATATCAAATATTTTGTTATATTAGTTATCTTATAATGAATGTTAGTAGGTATTTAACTCATTAAAGGACTTATAAATTCTTTGAAAACCAGTTCATCCATTTGCATTTGATAGAATAGGACGATCCTTTTTTAATGGTTTAAGATAAAAAACCAAACTACTTTTTTTAATAATGTAAGTTTCTTTCTCTGAATTAGTGCTGTGAGGATCCGGCAAAACTTGGATCCGAGTACCCGGATCTCAAAATATCCGGTTCCTCGTATATCCGATGTTCGGATATTGAAGCGGATATCCGTAAATTTAATTCGGATTTGGATCCGGATCCAGATTTGAGTCCGGACCCCTTTTGGATTCGGATCTGGATCCGGATTCGATGTTTTGTTTACGGATCCGGATCCGAATTTTAATTCTGGATCCAATTCTATTAACTATATCAAACAAAAAATTATTGTGGATTACCTATTTCGTAATCAGATTTATTTGATTTTGAAACTCCATGGTAATACTTATACATTCAAATATTATCATCGGGTTCAATACTGAGAATATTCGAATCCGAAATCCGATACTCAGATCCGGATAGTTCAACAATCAATTATCCAGATATCCGGATAATTTTGGATCCAAAACAGAAACTATCCGGATCCGGATCTTAACACTACTCTGAATGATATGTTTACATTTTTACCTCTCGCTAAGAGAGGTATTGGTTTCATGTTAAAAATCGTATGTCCAGATTTTAGTGAATAAGCTCAATTTAAAGTCCCTACAATCCGATTTTAACATTTTTACGATGATGTGTGTGTGTGTGTGGATGGGTGTATGTATGTGTGGATGTTGGAGGGACGATTATTCAAAAACTGTAAAACTGAAGACCAGTTTAACTATGAATTCATCAATCTAAAATTCATGGGAAGAGCTGAAAAGGTTTTGGTAACAATTGGACAACCGGAAGTAGTAGTTTCTTAGAAAAAAATATTCTAAATATTATTTTTTGGAAATTTTTGTTATTACAAATATTGAAGAACATAAAATTCTCTATCCAATACATTGAACATTTTTATTATATGTTCTATAGATTTAGAGATAAAGACACTATAATATCTGGAATAATCGGAAGTAATAAATCGCGGACGCTAAACTCCACTAGGGAAACCAATTCAAATGTTTATAACATAGTAATGTCTATAACATAGTTTGTAAATGACATGTCAGTGTCAAAAGTCAACAGTTTTAGTGACATTTCAATATTTTCATACATAATTTCTGCCGTTACAAAGCATGCAATAGTATATTGTATAACTAGTGCTGAAAATTGGATATTTCACACGAACGTGTTTGAGCCACGAGCCGAAGGCGAGTGGTTTAATCACGTGAGTGTGAAATACCCTTTCAGCACGTGTTATACACGATATTTTTCCGACGACCACAAAAAATAAAACAATATAAAATTTTCATAAAAATAGTAAAACAGATTATGTTTTTGCTATCAGAATTCACCAAAAATTATTTTATAATCTGATAAATCAGGGTCCAGCCTTCTTAATCCGTGTAAATTTAGCATATTATTTGCAACTGTCAAATTTTTAAATACAAATTTTTAGGTTAGTTCGCTTAGTTATCGCAGAGTGTGATAAAATCATATCACACAGTTGCGGACACATCTGATTGGCTAACGAGCTTTCATTTCACACAGCTTTGGTAGTGATGTACAATGACCAACTTTCAGTAATAGTTTAGCGTATGAATTTATGAACTTTTCGTAGTGGTCGTCGGAAAAATGATATTTACTTTTATTGATAGTAATGCATAATTTTATTCACTACCACTTTCATTTGTAGCTTTTTTACTTAAAATAATTATGGAAGCAGGAAATTACGAAAGAATGATTTTACCTGTTAACGTCCTATATTCTGTTTTCAAAAAGTCACCGGGTATGTTTACAATTATTCCTATCCTAATTAAAATTAGAAAAGATTTTTCCGCCTCATAATTTGTCACGTCGTAAGGTTGTGTTTTGTGTTTCTGTTTTCCTTAAATATTAATGAATAAAAATGTCTGAATACGAAAATCCTTCTTTAAAAGCATTTCTAAAATCTTAATTAAAGTAAGAAATAATTAACAAAGATTTGCCACAATTTTTATCTTCCCGAAACTTGACAAAAGATCAAAAGCTCCAGTTGGCTTCTTGGCAGGTCAAAACGTGCGCGTTTTCAATTGTTTTATTTACCGCTAATGAATCCTGTGCTTAGTCACTCAATATAAAAATGAAAGGAAGACGAGAAGAAGAAGAGAATACCGTAAGAAGCCTTTGGCAGCGATAAGCACAGGCATAGAGATACTTTTAATTTGTCTAAGACCTGCAACCCTATTTATGAATGCTAATTAAAGGAAATCTAAAGGATACGGCTTTTATATTTGATGAGAGATTTGATTGCATAGAAATGCTATGCTCTCAGATGCTTCCGGGAAAATCTGATATTTAATAACTTGTATTCAATAGACTAAGTTTCTTTTATTACGAGCTTATTTAAATGGCATTAGTTCGATTTTAGACTCAAATACTGCGACTACGAGTATTATGCTCCAGATTACAGGAAGTACTTTTCGTAAGTACCTACTTCTTTTACATCTTGTACAGGATTTATTTATCTACTGTTTATAATAGTTATATTTAAAAAATATTCATTATTCCAATTTAAATAAGTTAAAACGTAATAATTATTCTGACAGTCAAGCATTTATAATTAAAAATATCCAAGTATATTTACATACCAAAAAATATCTCGAGTGTTAGTGGTTAGGAGTAAACATAAAGATTTAACATGTGACATTAGTTTTTTGCAATTTACTGCTCTTCTGTTCAATTTGCGCCGAAAACTTAACAGTTGCATAAAAAACTATTTTTAATTTTTGTAATGTTTTTGGTTTCTTCACAATTTTTAAAAGAAATTTCATAATTTCTGTAAATAAATAATTAGTCACGACTTAAGTATTGACAACTGTAGAGAATCGATATGACATCTGGTGACTAAATTTTAAACTAGTGCATAACGGTAGGTGCGAGCAAATACAACATATGTTAGCATACATTTTTAAAAAAAAGCATTATTATGTGTTGCGCATATGGGTGTCATTCGCTTATGAGTAGGGAAACTCATTTAAGTTTCCACATTTTTCCAAAAATAGGTAAAAATAAAGTGACTATAACTACAAATGCAGGCATTCAACAAACATTGGATAAATTTCAAGCTTGGAAGTATGTTTTACGTTCTGGAAAACAAATTTCCAAGTATATAAGAGTATGTTCGAAACATTTTAAAGACAGTGGCTGGTAGCACAAGATTTGTTTTAACTAAAACACTGTTTTAAAAATGACAAATTCAAATTTCAATATTTAATTTCACCCTTATGCGTATAGAATGATTTTTTTTTAAATATTTGTTTGAATATAAACTATGTTCTGCTTTAAAATTATATTTTGATAAATTTGATATTATTTATTTTTATTATTAAATAATGAAATTTGACATTTCTGAAAACAGCGTTTTAGTTAAAACAGGGCTTGTGCTACCAGCCAATGACTTTATTTTTCCAGGATTATTATTAATAATTATATTTGAAACATATTTATGATTATTTAAATTTTTAGAAATTCCTTCTCAACGGAGAAATTAAAAAAAAATGCTGTACCATATTTGTAACGACAGAGCACTTGCTTGAAGACAGAGTGATATTACATTTATAATTTCTCGATAACTATCGGTAATTCCACATAATATAATGTGATTCGCATTCAGAACTTCTTCGCCTGTTTACAAGATTAATATTTTAAATAAAGTAGTGAATGAACATTATATACAATCATACCTTCAACAATATTCCTAGAATGATCAGTAGCCTTTAGAAAGTCAAATATCTGAACAATACTTAGCTTCATTTTCAAGAAACACAAGCAAAATTGTATCATATGACACTGACAGATTGTACACCTACCGTCATGCATCCGCCATATTAAAAATGCTTTCAGCGCCTCTATCGGTTATTTCAGTTGAGAATAGCATTGTAAAAATCAACATTATTTTATTCATATTCTGTGAATTTTCTTCTTTGTTAACAGTAAAAGTATATTAAATAATTCATGTTTATTCGAATGAAGAACATTTTCTTCATTATAAAGAATTATTATAGTGAAAATAGAAAACAGTACTCTGGCTATTGCTAGTAATGAGCCGAAATTTTTAAATTTATTTTTAAAATTGTGGAGAAACTAAAAATATAATAAAAAATATAAAAACCAATTTGTATGCAAATGTTAATTCTAAACAACTTTGCACTCTACATTTTTTGCCGTAAAATGAACAACAAAGCAGGGAATTGTATAAAACTTATCACATTTTCAATGCTATTTGTAATTAGTTTCAATCGTAATTTCGTAAATTTTCATATCTAATATCAGCGATTATAAAATGTAGACAATAAGTATTATTTATTGATTAACATGCAGAATTTTATGCTGTGCAACTTTTATTTGGTGCATAATTTGGCAAATAATTTGGGAAGTATTGTTTTCCCATGTTAAATGTCTATGTACATGGTTTAACAAATTCGAGTTCCTTATCTGAAAAACTTTCTTATTCAGCACACTACAGAAAATTGACCTAGGTATTTATGGAAAAACTTTTAGAGGTAACTTAGGCTCCACAGGAATTTCGATCGTTTTTTGTTTTTGAGCTACAGGCTAAAACTTGATTTTCGCTTATTTTGAAAATAATTCGCTTATTAGAAAAGATGAAAAAAAAAATGTTTAAATAATTTTTATACAGTTTTTTTGCGTAGAATAACGTGGTGTAATTAGATTTTTTCAAAATTCAATATAATATTTTTTAAATGGGAACATATATTGAAAATAGTCTCATCTTCTTCCTTATTTTATAAGCTTTTTAATGATGTATAACAAGTCAACATTCATTTGTTTTGAACATGAATCAGACAAGAATTATTAATTTTTTGCGGTGAAAAAAAAAAATGAAATTTATTAAGAAACAAATGAAAAAATCATCTACAGATTAGCATTTGTTTATTTTTAATTTGACTTTATTTTTACTACTTTTTCTAATTTATATAATTCAGAAAGAACATTAGACCACACTTTTCGAATTGTTTCACAGACAACTACAATGCCGATAAAAAAACAATTAATCCGAAAATAATTGTCAAATTAAAAAAAAAAAATCTGTTGTGGCCAGCACAAGACCTCTCGCCATTTCCATATTACAGAACTTTACTCATATATTGTTTTTTATTGTATTTAACATGTCTTTTGCACACATATAATTCTAAATATATCTATTTTTCATTGTATGAGGAAGTTTCTAAATGTCAGACATTCTTCCAGTTCATTAACCAGATTGGCGGTATTTCTAATGGATATATGCATTTTACCACAATTTTACCTATAATTTCAAATATTTAATTAATAAAACAATAAGAAAAGTTAAATATACTTCTCAAAAAAAGCTATCAGAATGTCACTAAAACTGTTGATATTTGACAATGACATGTGTCATGTTATAAACATTGGAATTTGTCAACTGGTTTCCTTAGTGCCTTGGCCTCTGCGATTAGTTTACTCTATAAATTATAGTGTCTTTATCTCTAAATCTATACAAGATATAATAAAATTTTTAAATGTATTAGATGGAGAATTTTATGTTCTTCAATATTTAATAAAAAAACTCCAAAAAAATTATATTTAGAAGAATTTTTCTAAGAAACTACTACTTCCGGTTGTTCAATTGTTACCAAAACCTTTTCAGCTCTTTCCAGGAATGTCAGATTGAGGAAACTGCAGTTAAATATTTTTTAAGTCTTATAGTTTTTGAGGAATCGTGTCTACAACATCCAGACATACACACATACACACACACACACACACACACACACACAAACACACACATATACATACACACACACACACACACACACACACACACACACACACACACACACACACACACACACACACACACACACACACACACACACACACACACACACAGAGACATCATTTTAAAAATGTTATAATCGGATTCTAGGCAGAGCATCGAACCCGCCAAAAACTGGGTTCGGTTTAGGTTCAGGTTAATTTGTTTTTTGAAAGATGGGTTTTGTTCGCGGTTCAGGTTCGAAATAATGTAAAATGAAGAGCCGGAATTTACGCAAAACGCAACAAGAAACGAACAGAATTTTCACGAAAAGTCAGCCCAGACTGCAACGCAGACGCCTAAGACGTCGATTATCGGCTGTATTTACTTTTCGAACTAAAAATTAACCTGAACCGGAGTTGAACCCCGAACCTGAATTTTAATACTCGGTTCGGTTTTGACTCAGGTTCAATTAAAAATATATCTGAGGTTCGGTTCTCGGTTTGGTTTCCCTAAAATGTATCTGGATATGCGAATTTTAGCATGAATTCAATACCTCTCTTAGCGAGAGGTAAAAACAATATTTTATATATTGTTAGATAAATTATTGGTTATCTTTAACTCTAACCCTATTTTGCTCTT
The DNA here is from genome assembly GCA_943142095.1 of Ophonus ardosiacus. Taxonomy (NCBI): domain Eukaryota; kingdom Metazoa; phylum Arthropoda; class Insecta; order Coleoptera; family Carabidae; genus Ophonus; species Ophonus ardosiacus. The sequence continues at coordinate 39,465,258 of OW964833.1, read as the reverse complement.
TTTGTGTTTGATATCCTTTGTCTAATAGATAGTGTCTCCTTCACCTTCCCCCTCCGGATCTGGATGATCAGCGGAACCGAGATACCGTCCCGTGTTCCCGTGATCCGAGTCCCACGTCCCTGCGGCGGGCTGCAGTTGCAGAGAGGGGACACGTGGGATCGGGATCCGTCTCGGTCACAACGGACGTGGCCGCGACGCGATCATTGTTGGGAACCGCTGTCGCTGCCACTGCCGACCCAGAGTAATTAACTGTGAAACGCGTGGCATGGATCACCAAATCACTAAATGCAGGACATAGGCAAGCGGAGAGGATAACTCCAATTCGAATCGCGATCAAGTAAGTCATGGAAAGGACAAATGGACCGTTTATGATATTATGACCAAACAGATCTAAATGCCACAAGTATTCCATATACATACAGCACAAGAGCTTGCGGCAGAAACAACATGAATCGCCTAGCTTCAAAACTTGATAAATCCACTTAGGTCAAAATTTGGAAAATCGCTAAAAACTGTTTGATATATTGATATGTTCCGTGGCCGCGTGCTAGAGTGTCTGGTCACGAACCTAGGGAACCGGGTTCGATCCCGACCGACGCCAAATATTTCGAATTTTAAATGGCACAAAAGTGACACACTCAGAAATGGGTAATATGCCGTGATGATATATTTATTTATTTATATAATTATATAAAAACATCAGTACACAGATAATGTTGATGATAAAAAACCAAAAACTACTTTGTTTAATAAGAAGAAGTAATTAATAATGTCAGAATTTAAATTTTACAAATGGATTTGTCGAGTTTTGATTTTGAACTTTGGATTACAATGGAGCATTTGCACTGATATTGTGTTCATGATTAGAGTGGGAGGTTCGATCTGCCCTGTAAAATTATTTACGTTGATGATATGCGGGCCTATTCTCTACATAGAAAAAAAAAGAATTGAAATATCGTCTAATTATAATTAGATATTATTTTATTAGGCAATATATCTAATAATTTAGTATAATTTACAAATCTTAATTTAGAATTTTAACTAACCCGAAATAGATAATAAATATTTTGTAAAAAATCGTTAATTTAAATATGCAAATAGTTATTTTTATTACTTATTTAATTTAATTTTACTATATTTTGACTTCATTATTTTTGTCCTACAATTTTCGGTGATTTATCTAATGAATTAGGCAAGTAAATAGAAAATTTAAATATATGTTTTTAGTTAATTTCTTTATGTTTAGTTCAATACTAAATGTAGTCATTTAATCAAATTTTGTATTTAATTTTACTATAATTTGTTATTACAAATTTAGAAAATTTAACTAAATCAACTTAGATAATTTAATGAAAACATATTAGTAGGCAGAGAATTACAGATTTGTTTAGTTAATTTAACTACAATTTAGATGTTTTTTTTTCTGTGTAACTCCGTGATTAATTTTTAACAACTGGTTAAATTTTTTAACCAATCAAGTATGTTGATATATAACAAAAAATGGATTTTTAGTTGTCGAATCTGTCTTCTCTTATTGCTAAATAATAAGTGTTTTTATGCTTACTAAAATCATGGTTGGAATACATTTTGTATCCTGGGGTGCAAAATCAAATCAAATGAAAACAAAAATGTGTCTTGACAGGTTGCTGGTAACAGCTGTCACTGTTGATAGTTCAGTAGAGGATGCTTTGTAGAGAATACAATTTGAAGTTTCAAAAATTTGCAATAGATGTCTCATTCTCAATGCAAATGGTCCATTATTAATTATTACAAATTATTGAAATTATTTGAAATTTAGAAATTGTTAATAAAACTCAATGCGCACTATGTCCTTATTAAATTATTGTAAATAAACAATTGATATTATTAAACAAAACGTATACCTACTCAATACGACCACGTGACTTCCAAACCGCTGCTCTGATTGGCTAATTTGGATTTACTGGTATTAGATCTCAATCGGTTGTAGATTTGTAGAGTTTTGAAAATAACATGATATTTTAAACGTGACTATTATAGGGATTTGCTGAGTTTTGATACTTAAATATCACATTAAATTACAGAGAATGAGAAGATGAATCCGGTGCAGTATCAAACTCAATTCAAATATAGTAGATATGAGTTACATACAGATACACTGACATCTACTTCTAAGGATGTCAAACAGTATGGCAAAACTGTTTCTCGCAAAAGTATCTTCGACACAAGTTATTAAATATTAAAGTTTGAGCGTTTTTGCAAAATGTCCAATAAAAATTACTAATTAATATGTAATTATTGCTCATCAGTGTTTATTTTTCTAATACTTAAGCTTTCAGGACACGAATTTAATTTTCATACAGAAATGTACGCACCGCTCTGAAGGACCATTCGGCACAATCAAAACGAGATATATGGCCTTATCGACGAAATAAAACCCAGTAATTGTTAAAGGAAATAAACTGTACATTATGTTTTAGTTTTTATAAATTATTATTCCTTTCCTTTTAATTCACACTTGCACCTACTTGTAATTACAGAAATAATAGAAATTTTAACTACCGTTGGTCCCTGCCCTGAGACCGTGTGCGCGTGCTGAAGGATTTACATCCTGTAAATATTTTTTAAATATTGGAACAAGATTCTAAGAGATATTAAGTTACAGAAATCTTTAACAATACGGAAGCAAGAATTTGTTTTATTATATCAAATAAAAAAATGAACTAAGGTTGTTTTTGTCAAAAGCTCCTCGACTGTTTGATTGCGGAATGCAATTATTTTCAATGTAAGCAAAGGAACAAATATTTTCATATACTTTGTGTGTATTATGTGTCCAATTTCAAATGAATCCTGTAATTAAACTTATAATTTCATAAGGATCCCACCGCCATTTCTTTGTTGTAAAATATTTTTTCTTCAAACGTCATAAAAATGGCATCTTTTGTGACTTGATTCACAAGGTAGAAATGAAATAAATAAATATCCATAGCAACTATATAAAATGAGCGAATAAGAAGGAACTTGTAAAATAGAAACCTGTCGTATCGCCCCAAGTTGCACTAACACTAGATAACTTAAAAATAAAGTTACTAAAAACATCCAATAGCTGTCAAATTTAAATTGATAACCTACAAATTGAAATATAAACAATGTATATTTAAAGAAATAACATATTATAAAATAGCAGACTTACATATGTATTGGTAATGACGGTAAGAGTAATTAGAATTAAAGTGATAAGAAAAGTTCATATTGTTTTTCAGCGATTCCTCGACATATCACATCCTTGAGCAATATTGTTGAACTTCCATTCAAATGAACAACTTCAAGGGCCGCGCATGGCAATACTTCAAATTCTGATATAATTGCACTTAAGGAGAATATAAAACTGCATAGTTTTTATTTAAATATGTCAAGATATGAAAATTTTCACTTGAATGTTTGTAACAAAAAGTGAACAAATACGAAAGTATCTATAGCAACAGAGCAATTGAAATCAGCAAACGTCCTTCACGTAAAATATTTATAATTATTGTAACGTCAAGTTGTAATTATTTTATTTAAAAAAGTATGTTTGAAGAAAAAATATAATGTGTCATTCGGAGTAAAAGTGTCATTGTGTGCCTCGCATGTAATTGTCCGACTCGCGTACCCCTCGTCGTGCAAACTTACATGCTCGCCACACAAAGAATCACTTTTACCCCTAATAACACAATATACTATTGTATAAAATAATAACGACAGGTGTAACTTATATTAATGCTAAAAAAAATTGACAATTTGGTGTATTTTTCAGGACTGTCACTTCCATTACCAACTCCACTGGAAATCTTTTTATAGTTTCTAACGTGCTAAATTGTTAGTAATTTTCTATTTGTGCACTGACCTCAACCTTTGCTAGGTACAATTTAATGTGCTGGTCGAAGATTTGAACGAATCCTACAGTAATCTTGACGATTTATTTAGAGAGGTTAATAGGTTAAATTCTGTAGACATGGTGACAAGAATATTAATGTGTATGTGTATGTTGCGTTTAAATTTCTAAGAATTTCCACAGGTTCCATGTGAAATGGTATACTAAATATATACACAAATGTTTATAAGGTTGCTGATCTACAGGGTGTAACACGTACACTGACCACTGCCATTATTACCTTTATTATTATAGTTACAAAAAAATACTATAGAACAAAGTTGTAGGGGACCAAGGGGGACATTCTTTCAGAGAAGAAAATATTTTTTTAAACCAGTGGTTCTCAAGTTACAACACAAAGTTATATTTTTTCAAATGGGATTCTACATATTTTTTATGCCTATTCGATAGCATATTTTTTTCTGAATTCAACCATATATTAGTTTTATATCCTAACATAATAAAAATATTGAAAAAAATGCGATTGAAATTTTAATAAATTTTTATTTTTAATATTATTGTACAATAGGCTCACTAATTTTTATCACAGATGAAAAAAAGATTCAAATTTTAATAAAAATGAATTTATTTACTACAAAAGTATAAATAACAACAAAAATATGGACTGTATTCGAATTCTAACAGATTACATGTTTTGACCTATTTTATTTAGGTATGCATTGTTTAAAAAGACGCGCGCGCGTGAGTACGTTATTATACTAAATTTGTGCAAAAATTCAAATGCATCTTTTGGGGTTTATTACAGATTTCGTTTTCGTTTACGAAATAAAATATTAATATTACTTTTAAAGCAATTAAAAAAGTACAAAACACCACTAGATCTTTAAAAATAAAAAAATAATAAAATAATCATGATTTATTTGATTTTTTAAAAAATCAATATTTTTGATTTTTTTAAATAAATCATGATTTTTTCCAACCCTGCATACGTACATACATACCTCGATACATACATACATACATACATACATACATACATACATACATACATACATACATACATACATACATACATACATACATACATACATACATACATACATACATACATACATACATACATACATACATACATACATACATACATACATACATACATACATACATACATACATACATACATACATACATACATACATACATACATACATACATACATACATACATACATACATACATACATACATACATACATACATACATACATACATACATACATACATACATACATACATACATACATACATACATACATACATACATACATACATACATACATACATACATACATACATACATACATACATACATACATACATACATACATACATACATACATACATACATACATACATACATACATACATACATACATACATACATACATACATACATACATACATACATACATACATACATACATACATACATACATACATACATACATACATACATACATACATACATACATACATACATACATACATACATACATACATACATACATACATACATACATACATACATACATACATACATACATACATACATACATACATACATACATACATACATACATACATACATACATACATACATACATACATACATACATACATACATACATACATACATACATACATACATACATACATACATACATACATACATACATACATACATACATACATACATACATACATACATACATACATACATACATACATACATACATACATACATACATACATACATACATACATACATACATACATACATACATACATACATACATACATACATACATACATACATACATACATACATACATACATACATACATACATACATACATACATACATACATACATACATACATACATACATACATACATACATACATACATACATACATACATACATACATACATACATACATACATACATACATACATACATACATACATACATACATACATACATACATACATACATACATACATACATACATACATACATACATACATACATACATACATACATACATACATACATACATACATACATACATACATACATACATACATACATACATACATACATACATACATACATACATACATACATACATACATACATACATACATACATACATACATACATACATACATACATACATACATACATACATACATACATACATACATACATACATACATACATACATACATACATACATACATACATACATACATACATACATACATACATACATACATACATACATACATACATACATACATACATACATACATACATACATACATACATACATACATACATACATACATACATACATACATACATACATACATACATACATACATACATACATACATACATACATACATACATACATACATACATACATACATACATACATATATACAGACATAATCGTAAAACTAGTAAAATCGTGTTCTAGGGACCCTAAAACTCACCACCGAATTTTTTGACCAAAAACAATACCTTCCTTGGTTGAAACTTGAAAATAGTCCTAATAATTCAAAGTGTAGCAACATTTTTTTTTATTTACCAGCAAGGTCCATTTAAATAGAAACATTAATATTAATTGAATTAAAAATGGAGTCGCGTGGATGAGTGCTTTACGTAACCGGATGTGATCTGGACGACCTCGGTTTAGTTCTGATCAACATTAAAATTTAAATTTTTTTCCATGTCTAATATCACAAAAATAATACTTGTGGTGTTCTTTTCACGACAGTTTTGATACCAATTGAGGTGACGTCTGATAAACGCTTTCTACGGTATAAATATAAATATGTATAAAATCTGCGAGTAAAATCAGATTATTACATCCAAAAATGGGTATACAGCTGTGATGATATACATACTCATATATTTAATTTAAATAACTACGAGTATAATGTGTAAATTCCTTTCTTTCTTCATCTAGATAAATTGAATTCTAGGGTATGAAAAACCATTTCCACTAGGTACAAATACAAATGCAGATAACACAACAATGTTAGAATTCTAGTATCTACCCTTAAGTAAGTAGAACAAGTGAATAACGGTGTGAATGTGTATTTAGACATCTGACAATCTCCTTCACAAAAGCTAACCACGTCCCTAAAGCTTCATTCACACGGATAACAATGAGCATAGTTTACAATTGCCAGTGCCACACACACCAAGAAAAATCTAAAGAGAACCGACTTCTCTAATGAAATTATCTGCGGACCTATCTCCCCTAAATTAAATTAGGTTACTTGTCTTAAAATATAGATAGTGAATAATAAATACTATTTGGAAAATATTCTTTTAATCAAATATGACGTTTAAACACATATTGCTTTATTTTTGAAATAGGTGACATACTTTTTTATTTTCTTCATCCAAATACAAATTAATTTTCTATTTTGACAAACTATTTTAACAAATTATTCATGTACATACCGAGTGTAACCCGGGCCATAGGCGTTCAATATGGGAAACAGTTTTTCCTTGCCCAAAAGTGGCCTATAAATTTTAGACAAAAATGCTTTAAAAAATGTTGTGAAGAATTAAATTCTGCATCTACCAACAGTCATATTTTCTTTTGGATGTGTGGTAACCGAGAAAATTGAATTTAAAATTTTATAAAACTTACTTTTTATATAACCGCATGGTATTAAAATAAAATTTCAAACACATTTGACATTTTATATGTAAGAAATTATAAAATATAGTTTTCATCAAAATAATACTCTACTAGCTTCTCTTCCTGTGAATAATTGTCCATTTCAGTAATAATTTAAAATAAACCTTTTTAAAAATTTCTTAAATGTGTTATTAACCATAAAAATGCTTTAAATACTTCTATAAATGTTTCATTCATATTGTTATGTATTATTATTATGTTCCCAATATTAAAGTATAAAAACTTATCCTGATTCAACTACACAATTACAAAATAATTTTTTCTAAAAATTTAATCTGAAGTTTGTTCTAATATTTTGGATTCACAAATCTGACAGTAAATAACGGTATACTCTTTAGTGTACATATATTTAGAATATTGTTTGCACGCATTCTTGTTCTACGACTTATTTTCTTTAAATATATTTAATGCACTCCATGCCTTCGTTACAATCATCTTGCAAGGAATAATCGTTATTAAAAAATATAACTTAAATCTTTATTGACATGACACATTATTTTTCACGAAATAATACATTTTATTTATTAAACAACTGAATTATTTTATATTTTAAACAAATAGAATCGAGTCAATCATTGTAACGCCAACACTGCATTTAATTTCAAAGAAAATGCAATTAAATTGTAAAATTTAAAATATTATATCGTATTTACCGTGCAAGTAGCAACGTGATGTAAAATATGTAATGAGAAATGGTAACGGTAGCAAGACGGTCCCTTTGACCAATATGACAAATCTAATACCTCTAGCACAATACTACTCAAAGACTAGCACAAAATGAACTAGTATTCATTATGGTTACATAGGTTTTGCCACATAACTGGATCAGTGAAGTTTTGGCATTCGTATTTACAATGCGTAAGAAATATTTGTCGGTCTTTTAGACCAATCAGCGACCGATCCCGGGTTAAATATATTCAAAAATAATACACTTTTATCATTCTTTTCAACAACTTCTTACAAGCTCCCAACCAACCTTGTTTTAAAGGCTTTCAAACTGACTTCTACAAATTCAAAAAACTGCCAAAACTCTCGAATTAATTTCTGGTAACTTAAAAACTGTCAAAGCAGTCAAACTAAATAAATATCAGGCTAACTTAAAAATTGTCGAAGCTATCAACTTACAAATCTGGATTTGAAAATGCTCGTTGGTTAATTCCACATTTTCACTCACAACAATACTTTGAAAAAATGATTAACTATATTGCAAACTAACTTAACTAAAAAATTATTTAACTTCATTTCAAGTGAAAGACAAATAACTGTTTAAAATTTATAGGGCCTATCTGATTTTCTTAGTCTCAATAATTCTAGCGTAACCTTCGTATTTAGAGATGCACTCGATTTCGAGCTTTGGCCCGGCCCGGCCCGAAGCCCGCCTCGACTTCGAGTCGATCATCGAGCCGGGCCGAAGATATTTTTTATCGGGCCGAATCGGGCTAATCATTTTCAAAAATCGAGGCGAGTCGGACTTTTGATTTTGGCCTGGCCCGAAAATTCGAGCTTTTCGGGCCGGCCCGAAAAATCTTATAGTTCAATCAAATGCACAGTTTCCTTAATATTTTAAGGAAAATGGATGAAGTTAAAAAGGATCAAAATGATTTAATAACAACAAACTTCACATATTAACAAATAAAAATGTATTATTTTACTTCAAGAATTCAAGGTTATTCATTAAAGCATAATAATTATATTGTGATGTTGCTGTTATTATTGTTATTACTCGTATACTTAAATAAAAGTGATTTTTATTCCTACCATAATTATTTCTTGTCCTATTTTTGAGCAGAAACAAAGTTAGATAAAAAATCCTTACATAAATTATATTTTTTTATATAAGATTTGTGAAAAAGTTGTTTAAATTTTCGAACGGCTTTGGTAAACAAAGTGTTAAATACACGTAGGTCTGTAATTTTTATAACAAACTTATGCCCGTATTCATAAACACTCGTAAAAATTTTAAACGGTTCGTTATAATATTTATCCAATAAAAACAGTCGACATTGAAAGAAAAATCAAAATTTTATTTGTCAAGTTTGATTCTATTTGTCAAAAATTATAACGAGCCGTTTTGAAACTTTACGAGTGTTTATGAATATGGGCATCACACTAGAAGTGTCTCTTTTTTAACTACTTATGTTATCTAATGTTGAAAGTTATAAGAATGTAGAGGTTTTTTATAAGTTTGACACGAAAAAAGTTAAACATTTTGCTTTAACATAAAAATCAACATTAAGAATGCCGGATGCACCCAATTTCGAGCTTTGGCCCGAAGCCCGGCTCGATTTCGAGTCAATTTTCGAGCCAGGCTAGCTAATTTTTTTGTCGAGTCGATCTTCGAGTCGGGCCGGTAATTTTTATTTTCGGGCCGAGTCGATCCAAACCTCAAAGCCCGCCAGGCCCGGCCCGAATGCATCTCTATTCGTATTTTCTAAATAAATAACCTTTTAGGTATCGCTTTAACCATTTACATAATTATTCTGAAAAAAAAAAATTAATTTGATTATTATTATAATAGCCAAAAATAATTTAAATATGTATGTGGATATTAAGAATAACGAATACTTAATTTAATGAATATTTGATCTTTTTGGATAAGAATATCCGAATGGCATATTAAAAAAAAATTATAACTTAAATCATGAATACAAGCATGATGGTTTATTTATTTGGCATATTAAAAAATTACTTTTTTATAACTCCAATGATAAAATATGTCCAGTAGTGTTATATTTCAGCGGATAACAAAATGGTAAATCATGTACACATGTGAATGTGTGTGGGTAATATAGAAATTTATATTAGTAATCTGTACGTAAAGTATACGTGGAGCAGATTATATGACCTTCAACAGTGATTATCAGTTTTTAAAACTGACGCGAGCATTTTTACGGCTGTACAGTAGGCTCAGATTTAAGTTTTGTGCTTAGCGAGTACACGCGGTTACAAAAGTTTTAACAGTTATAAGTTTTAACAAGAATCGTGGGTTGAAGGAATAAAACAACTTTTATGATTTAAAAATGTGGACGAGGCGAAAATAGTATGTTTGGAGAAGAATTGTGTGGCGAAGGATAATTGATGAATGAAAACATAATTTCGCAATTGTACAATCCAAATTATAGAACTTGCAATTAATTATATACTAACCGAGCCCACTTTTTTCAACATTTATTTATGAAATGTAAACAATGTACCATTTTGAAATTTACAGTTTCGACACTTTTTCCAAGTGGCCAGACAAGAAATGGCGAGAAATAATTCATTCTCGTCTCGTCTCGAATTCTGCACCTGTCTCGTCAAATGGCGAGAAATAATTCATTCTCGTCTCGTCTCGAATTCTGCACCTGTCTCGTCATATTTTTCTTTGCCTCCGTTCTCGAATCGAGAGTCTCGAATATCTCGAATTTATAATTAAAAATAGTAACATTACAAGCAACATGGATAAAACAAACGAGTACCACCGATTAAAACATCATTTTACTCAGTTTGCTGTTTAGTAGTAGTTAAAATATAGGTATTCTGTAATATCGTGGATTTATTACCCGTTTCTGGGTGTACCTATCTGCTTTACACGTTAATAATGCTAATTTGGATTATATATTCGTATAGTGGCAGCACTTGAAGGTGCCGTAAAAAGCATACCATACGAGTCACTTTCATGCATTTAATTTTTACTAAAACCTAATAAATCTAAAATGAATAAATCAATAAATATGAACGTAAATGAATAAGCAATTAAAATATTTATTTACACCGACAAATATTTTGTTATTTTGTATATTTTAATTAGAAATATTTCGATAAGATAAAAATTCGTACAATCGAGATCTCGAATTTCCGTTCTCGCCTTGAGAAAATCTCGAGAGCCTTAATCTCGTCTCGAAAATTCGAGATGAGATCTCGAAAATGCTAGATCTCGCAGCATCGTTACTTATCTGTCCCGTAAAAAATTATGTGGTGCTTTTTACATAAAGATTTAGAGAATAAAATTTTTGGATATCAAAATTTATAATTTACTGTTTTGATCCCAAAGTAAACTTAATTTGAAGACGTACTAAAATAGATTTATTATGCGATTATTTTAACGAATATCAAACCAAATAATATATGAAAAATAGAAAATTCGTACCTATATGACAGTTAGTTTACGCTCATTTTTTGAAATAATACATACTAAAGTTGTTTTTTCGCGACCCATTGGTTACAAGCTAGTTCATAATGGTTTGAAACATTACATTTTCTCGGTTGAATACGGTACAAATAATGACGTTACTCACGAACCGTATTCAAAACTGTTTTGAACCTGTCACTGTAGTTGGTTGAAAACGAAATTTAAAGAAAGAGTAGAGAGGGAGGGAGGGCTGTCATACCGTAAATCAGTTTTTTATAATCTTTTGGTAAATGTGTAAACATTTATTTTAAGTAATAACAAATTAAATGTGCACAGTGTTGCGAAATAGATTTATAAAAAATCATATTTCATTCATTTACCACCAATCTATTTAAAAAACAAAAACTAATTTTTGTTGGTTTGTCATTTTCATATCTGTCAAATTTCTGGTTTAAAACAGTGCATTTTTGCGACCTACATATTAATGACGTCATGACTGATTGCGGTTTGAAAACATACATGAATACGGTTCATCGCCAAAAAAAAACATCAATTAATTATACTCAGTCAGTAAAGCCGAAATTTTAAAAATTTTGACACTAAAAATTTCAAAATTTTATTCTCTAAAATTATGTATAAATCACTTCATATAGTTTTTAATCATCACTAAGTTGATCTCTTTTTACAAATGTGGGTATTATTTAAACAGTTTTTTGTTGAACAAATTATATAAAACTAATAAAAATACCAAATTATGTGTAAACGGGGCACGCCCCCGGCTTGCGCGTTCGAAGTGTCATTAGCCAATAGCATTTGCCAGTGTTTTTTTTTTTAACCATAGATTTGGATACTCATAATTTTACTAATCATATTTCAACTTCTGATTTTACAATATATCAAAATTTGCATATAAAAAAACAAAATCTGTTTTTTTATAAGCCGACAAAATTTTAATTTGATTTGCTGCAATATTTGAAAAAGTGACATACATACATGTTTTTCCATGTAACCACACATATGTAACTTTGATCTTTTTGAATGCAATAATAATAATAATAATAATAATAATAATAATTAATAATAATAATAATAATAATAATAATAATAATAATACAATTTGTGCTTATAATTAAAAATTTAGCCGCTTACCTTTTATGGAAAACTACATTATAATTTAATTTCGCTGTGGAAGTTAATGCAATGAAATGCCGAAGATTAAGTATTTTTCTAGTTAAGATGAAATTTATTTAGCCACTTGACATGTCACAGAATATCTTAATATATTCAGGTCAATAAATGGAGCACATATTGACCTTTCATTAGTCGGAGAAAAAAGTGTTTGAATTGATCATTGAACAGATATGCGTTCCATTGTGACACAAAGAATAAAACGTAGAAGATGTAAGTATACATTTATGTTACCAATAAAGAACACACTTAATAAATAAACAAATATAGTGGAGCGAAATATTCCGTTTACTGTTCATTTTTATATTTTTAAACCAGGAGAAGTAAACACAAATAAACTTTCCATTTTGTTGGTTAGTCAATTTTGATATAAATTTTTCTTATCATATTTTTGAAATAATTACTGGCATAGAGTCTTTCCACATTTAAAAAAAAAAAAATTTCTGAAAATGTAAGCAAAATTATTAATGTAGGTTCATATTATTTTACCTTCCAGTAGAACATGATATTTAAACTACGAATTTTTGAAATTTTTAATAATATTTAAATAACGCGTGACGTTACTTAGCAATGAAGCAGCACTACCCTCCAGTGGCCAAATCTGAAACTACTATTCAATATGTCACAATCATTTTTGCCCATATGTCTCTTAAAACATATTTAATTATTTAAACACACCATTATAATAAATTTATAAGTTTAACTGTTAACAATGATCAAACACTGAAATAACCAAGGAAGAACTTGACTTGACAACATGTTTGGTTACATATGACATATATATGACCTCCATTTGACATTACACGAACCTCTGTATAGAGCGACAAAGTAAAAAAAAGAAAGCATAATGAATACGATATTATTTAAAAACAGTACCGCCCGCACGGTAAAATAAATCGTCATCATTACCGATTCTACATGTGTTGTAGATACTGGCACACCCAGTAATGGGTAATATGCCGTGATGATATATTTATTTATATTTATTTATTAACAACAATGGAAACGAAAAGTAAATGATATATCAGCTATAAGATCTAACTTGATTGAACTATAGGATTCAACGCTCGATGACGTCACATTTTGCGAAACTATATTAATAAAAGTATGTATGAAAAATTTAATATTTTTGAGAAATATTGTATGATATATGATTATTACATTATGAACAAAAATGTTGAACTTAATTTTTTTTTGAAAGACCCCATTTATAACATATTATTAAAGCATAAAATAAAAATTTTGAACTACAGTGAAGCTCCGCTAATCCAAATCTCCACTAATCCGGATATCCTTGTAATGCGTCAAAATAAAAAATGTAGATTTTATATTATATACCTTGTAATCTGGTCCGACTACGGATACCCTAATCCGGATCGCATGACCTGTGTTGTATGGCGCCTCCTATACTCGCAATTAATTGTACAATGGGGTATTCCACCATAACAAAAAAATAAGAAAAATTTCAATTTAACTTAAAGTATGGCTCAATAAATAATAGTTAAAACAATGAAAACATTTTTTAAATAATTACTTTAGGAGATATTTCACATTTGCTAAAAGGGAAAATTGACGTCATACAATTGTTATCTTTCTCTCGTAGCGTACTCGGAGCAGTGTGTGTGAGAAAGACAAGTATAGGGGAAATGTGACGTTACACTGATTTCTCGAAAATAAAATACTGTTAAACTATGAACAATTAATATTTTTTAATACTATGAATTGCTTCAAAACTGAATGAAGTTTTATTTAAAATAATAAAAAAAAATTGAGTGGAATACCCCATTCCATCCAACCATATTTAGCATCGCAGTACAAATCCAACTTTTGGTTTTTGCCGAACAAAATATCCACCTGCTTCACAATAGAATAATGTATAAATAAATATATCACGGCATATTACCCATTTCTGGGTGTGCCAGTATCTACAACACATGTAGACATCGCTAATGATGACGATATATTTTACCGTGTGGGCGCTTACCAGGCGTCACCTTACGGGCACTCATAGCTGGTGTGGAGAGTGCACCACAGGTGTCACTTTTGTGCCATCTAAAATTGGAAATATTTGAATGATGTATCAATATTTAATTATGACATTCTTTTAACTACTTGATATTGTGGATCTGATGATGGCCTTCCAAAAGCCGAAATCGATTATCACAAATATTTATAAATTAATTTTATTCAAACACAGTGCGCTTTAATTAATATCCTTTTAAATTTAATTCAAAATATGTCATTTCACGGTCACTCATAACTGTTGTGGAGAGTGCACCACATGGACTATCAATTCTGTCTCCAATTATCAGAACCATAATCGCTTTTTTGCTTGCTGTGCGTTTCATTTGCATTATTATATGCACTAGTTTTCTTCTTTTTTGTTTTTGTTTTATTCATGTGTTTGTTTTAGTATAGCACAGTAGCTTATTTAGTAAGATAACACTAATATCATAAGAAAAACATTGAAAACACACAATCTATTATCATGAAAAAGTAAAGAATAAGAGAAATGTGTAAAGAGTGTAAACATTGAGACAGATTCGCAATTAATCAAGTTCAGTAAGAACAAACAGTCGATTACGCAATGAAGACGAATGTTATTCTGTTTAAATTCAGGTGTATGAACTGAGAAGTAAACTTCACGATGAATAAAACGCAGATTTACGCTGATTTCGTGAATCACTTTGCATAACACTTCTTTCACTCCATTTTTATTTTTGTTTCAAGTCTAAGAAATTATATAGGTAATATTTAATGCCTTACTTATACAGGGTAAACACGAGATTCCGTGACATAGCCGTTTAACATGAGAAAATTTAGTTTTTTTTTTTCAAATATTATCAGGCCCGAGTAAACTTAATTTAAATTTAAAAACATGGTAAAAATGGATTTAAAGGAAATTATTTTAAAAAATGATTGTCTACTAAACTGTCAAACTAAATCACATGTCAAAAGTACGCATTTGACAGTTAATTACCGTTCATTTCTTGATGTAATTCAAATAGTAAATTTGTTTTCACCACATCTTTAAATTTAATTTACTCAAGCACCAAAACTCACCACCGAATTTTTTTGACCAAAGACAATATCTTCCTTACCTAAAAATGACGGAAGGTAAAAACTGTTTTTTCTACTCCCATGCGTGAAGTGAGTATTTCACGTATCAATTTTCATTACTTTAAATATTACTAGTGATTCTGCCGAGACGAGATATTTCTCGATTCTCGTCTCGTCTCGTACTCGAGATTTCTCGTCTCAACGAGACGAGACAGAAATGTAAAAAATATTTTACGAGACGAGATATATTTGCCGAGATCTCGATTCTCGAAAACTATTTCGAGTTTCTCGGTTGTTATTTTTCTCATGAGTTATATTTGCAAAACGTGTGAAATTTAACATATTTTTAGTGATATCTGTCTCTATTCAGCTATGGCATTTTTGAACAAAAAGATAATAAAGTATTTGACATTTTATCTGTCAGAATTTGTTAACCGTGCATTTCACGATGAAGTTTTTCTTTTCAAGTGCCTTGAAAAGTTTTCTCTCTCGCTCAATGACTTGAGTGCAAGAGAGAAAAATGAATAGACTTTTAACGAAAAACTTTTAAAGAAAAACTGACACGTGCGATACTTTTTTTTAAAAGTCCCTGCAAATTTTAACTGTCAAGTAACTGTCAAATGTCGTTTGTGTTTATATTTTTTATGTATGTATACAAGTAGTGTTATAAATGATCGATATTAAACTGAATAATGGCAAAATGGGATAAAGAAGTAATTGAAATCTTTATGTAAGTAGGTACATACAAATTTTGATACCTGGATATTTTAATTCACGCAAAACGTGAATCACTTGAAAATAAAAACTGGGACCAAAATATACATATTAAATTTCCATCGAGAAATCTCGGCGAGAATCTCGGCCGAGATGAGACTCTATTAAACGAGACGAGAAAAATGTCGAGACGAGATATAATTTTATGAATTTGAAACGAAGCGAGACGAGACAATGAATTTCTCGTCTCGTCTCGTCTCGTCTCGTCTCGACCGAATCACTAAATATTACAAACTGAATTGTATTTTAATAAAACAACGCTGATAGACACCCGTAACGTTGGTAACCATGGTTACACAAGTCGATAATACAGAGGCTTTAAGTTAACAGAATGACAATGTGAAGAAAAAATATATTTTATTGCAAGGTCGTACAAAAAGTATAGTATACAACACGCGTGTGAAGCCTATTTTACATTCGGGTGGTTTGCAACACTCGCCTTCGGCTCGTGTCGCAATCTCCACCCTCATGTAAAAATTTCAGCTTCACACACTTGCCACATAATATATTATTCCCACATTAAGTCACGAATTCTTGTGTTCACCTGTATAAGCAACAGGTTCATTCCTATACGTTGTGGCCAAAAGTGGTATCCCTAAATAAAGAAGTTTTTTTTTTCAAAATATACGGTTTTTTATATAAGAGCACAATTTTGTTTTGTCGCCATTTTTCTGTATATCGTTTACTGTCAGTTTTGATCTGAATTGGATAAACTAGCATGCCTTTTAATCATTTTTTTTTACTACTAAAGCATAATGCTACAATGGGGTCATTTCACACTTTCTAATTTATTTTTTTCTTGAAAAAATAGGTCAAATTAAACATGTATGTGTATGTTTTACATCTTACAAGTCTTTAGAATCAGAGATATGATTTTTTAAAAGTTGCGTTTAATTTCAAATATTTCAGCGGCTGACGACACATATTCACGGATACGACAGTCGAGCTCTACCGGTTTAATTTAGAACTATGATTATTTGGTTTGGTATTTATTTAAATAAATGGTTTATTTACATACCTTATACTGCATTAGTACTTTTAAAGCAATAGAAAGTAAAAATAATCTTCTCCCTTGTATATTTTCTGTCAGCTGTCACACTTTTAGGTTAGGTTACTGTTTCATGTTGTGAAGCGTGTGTGTGTGAGAGAGAATTGCCTTTGTGTGAGTATGAATATATGTCGTCACAAATTTAGTCCGTGTTTAAAAGCGCGAAAGTTTATTAGCAAATTTATAAATGAAAAGTCGCATATTTCAAATTATTTTCTATTACTATATTTATTAAATGAGATGGATTTCATGATTATATAAAAAAATCGACAATTATTTTTTTTGAAATGACCCCATTTAGCAAAAAAGAGGTAAATCAGGCTTAATATTTTTAGCTACGGCAGTATAGAAGCTTTTGGAGTAAGATGAAAACTTTCTATCTTTCGAAACTAAACTCAGTGTCTGTACCGCTCCTCAAATATCACCCTCTGTTCCTCCATAATTCCCTCCCCTAGGCTAACACTCTCGTCCACCCTTAATCCGTAGCGCGGCTTATCTCATATCCGGTTGCGCGTATCCGCTATCCAGCTATCCGCAACGTAACGCGCGTAATTCAAATCATTTATCTGCTGTTTCCTGCACACACATACCGCACCTAACCTCACTATTAGAACATGGGATAGTGGTTAGTATAGTGTTAATGTAGGAGAGGGATTGATATAATCACTGCAAAGAGAATGGTTTATACGATATATTTTAGCATTAATTATTTGCAACATGATTCCTTTTCTTCATTTGCGGAACATTAGACAAAATCATTTTCAGTATAATTCCCATCTTTTTTAGAAGAATCACACTAAAAGTGTAAATACGTAATATACACCTTTGGCAAAATATATTAGGAATACTATATTCCTATTATTTATATTAAGCAATTATTATTTATGCGGTCCCGTGGCCGCGTGCCAAAGTGTCTGGTCGCGAACCTGGAGAACCGGGTTCGATCCCGACCGACGACAAATATTTCGAATTTTAAATGGTACAAAAGTGACCCCCGTGGTTCACTCTCCACGCCAGCAATGAGTGCCCGTGAGGTGACGCCTGATAAGCGCCCGCACGGCACAAATATGTCATTATCATTACCGGTATCTGTGGTAAAGCAAATTGTGGCACACTCAGAAATGGGTAATATGCCGTGATGATATATTTATTTATTTATTTATTTTAGCAATTATAAAGTTTCCATTAACTCAACGTATAAAACTTATATTGAACACTATGGATGAAGTATTCTTCAAAACTTTTCTACCTACGAGTATATACTCGTAGGTATTACATTCTTCTGTTAGTTTGAGAAAAATTTTACAATAATAATATTGAATACATTCGAATTTATTTTTAATGTGTAGATCCATTAAATAAATGTATTCTTATAT
The DNA here is from genome assembly GCA_943142095.1 of Ophonus ardosiacus. Taxonomy (NCBI): domain Eukaryota; kingdom Metazoa; phylum Arthropoda; class Insecta; order Coleoptera; family Carabidae; genus Ophonus; species Ophonus ardosiacus. The sequence continues at coordinate 39,446,064 of OW964833.1, read as the reverse complement.
CAAGATTTTAACTGGCAAATGGTCCTAAATCTGTTGTAAATTTAGTATTTCGTCAGATGCATCTGATTTACAAATAAAATAGTCAAAGTGAAGCACGAGACAGAGTAAAATACACGTTTCTTCAGTTCATGGATGTATGGTAATCGTTTATTTCAATATTAAAATCAACTGCTGACAATGACCTAATGACATTGATCAACACTTGCGACTTCAATTCAAAAATTTCGTTTCTTTTAAAAAGGAGAGGAGACTTTTATGAGTAATGTACTTCGTCATAAAGAACAACAATCGAACGTAAAGAACAAATTATTTAGATGCTTCTTTTGCAATTATAACAATTTTCATTCCTCGTTCTGTCAACACTAAATCTTCACCCTAGGATGTTTTTTTTTTTTTTTTTTCGTTTTTGCAAGGGCTTTACAAGTATAAATCTTGTTATTCATTATTCATTTTCTGGAAAAAAAACTACTTACTAAATTAAAACTAGATTGTAGTAAATTAGGGTAAATACGAGGAATTCTGCAAGACCAATTTTCATTGGGTGCCACACTACTTGAATAAGTAAGTATTGGGTTGCAACAAATAACATTCCGATATTGGATTGATTCTGAACATTTCTTGTATTTACATTTTCGTTCTAAAATGAATAGGACCGATTTTACGGCCATATGGAAATTTTCTCATTGTATTCCCTATGATACCACAAACCCATATACCTCCACCCGGTATAAATGGAAAACGAATTATGCACTCTGTGCAAAAAAAGTTCGCACTAAATATATAAATGCAAAACGCTATTAGACTTAATTTATGCGTATTTTCACTCTTATCTAAGATAGTTAAATTTGACTATGGTATAATACTCCATTGCGAAAGAGTTCCGCAACCCCGAAATTAGATTTGAAAAACAAGCTCAGTGCTATCTGAAATAGTTTTAAAAGAAGGAAAAAAAATATTGGTCTAAATATTATTAATTTAGGCACGTAGTTCGGTTAAAAATGAAAACATACGAAAAACAACGACATATCAAGAATTGAGTACGAAAATTAAAAAAAAACTGAATTAACGATATACAGGTTGTTATATAAGTAAGCGTACAACCGATGATATAACTAACCCCATAGATAGTAAAATTTGGCAATAATTTTTGTTTTACAGGCTTTCTATAAGTACCTACTTGGCCCATTAAAACTGACCAATCACGTCACGGCTCAAGATTTTGTAAAAAAAAACGTAAATAAAAATCAATAAGTTCTCTGAAAAAAAATATTGATTTTCAAAACTGACGTGAAACGCTTTTCCCAGTGTTTATATTTGGTTTATTGAATATCAAAATTCCACTTACCTTAATGATAAATATGTAGTTTTTTTTTTGTAAAAGTCTCAAATACCTATTATCTGCCGCGACGGCAATGATCTCATATGTCAGTTTTGACATTAAACATATTTTCCACAGAACAAAATTTTGAACTAATTCGTTAGTCAGTTTTAAGAGGCTCCAGTTCTTATAGAAATCATGTAAAACAAAATTATTGCCAGATTTACTATGTATGGGGTCAGTTCTACCATCGGTTAAGCGTTGTACGCTTAGTTAAATAACAACATGTAGTATGAATCTAAGCGAAAACACGGCAATGTAATTCAAACTTTACATATTTCTAAGGATTGTATGTATATAATAATAGTATACCACTTGTTCAATTAATATAATTGAATCATATATTCCCTCCACGTGTGCGATATAATTCCTTTGATCTTCTTTTATCAAACAGCAACTTTATCAATAATCAGGTGCGGTTTTTGTATGAGTATATGAGATTATATTTGCGGTGGCAATATAGGTAGAACTTGACTGCGGTTGTCCCAAGGAGATAAAAATGCTGTTTACTTATTTATTTTAATCCTATCGAACAACGAAATCAACGTGAAGCACAAATTTTCCTTATTTTCATACATTGGTCCACGATAGATATTTACATCTTATCTTTTAAGACCTTTTGAAAAGGACACAAATACAATAACAATAATACCATTATTACAAAACAGTCAATAACTTTATCAGAGGGACGGAGTTTTTACAAGATCGATAAATGAAGCAGAGGAGAGTACAGTTAATAATGGGATAGGTGACACAATGTTCGTCTTTAGTTTTCTGTAAACTTTTTCTTCACAGGTCAATATTCAATGGCATACCGTGAGTATTTTTTAACGTGAAACATTGGGTTTGTTATATCCATGGTTACGACTTTGACAGCAATGTATTTACCAGTTCCATTTAAAATGAAACATAGGGAACGAATATGACAGAAGTATTCTATTTAAATATTGTAAGAACTTTAGCGAGAGCACTAAACATATTTCGGGCACAAGGTGCACACAGTATTTTTTCTACATCTAAATTTAATTTTTAGAAAACATTTGATTGACAGCAATGTATTTGTCTATCTCGTTTAAAATGACACATGGGGAATGAATTTGACAGAAGTATTATATTTAAATATTGTAAGAAATTTAGCCGTCAGAAAACCACTCGGGCACAAGGTGCACACTATATTTTTTCAACAACTAATTTTAATTTAGCATGCAGATACCTATAATTATTTAAACAAAATTAACCTCTATTGACGTCTTATTAAATGTCAAATTCGTTCCTTATGTTTCATTTTAAATGGAACGGGCAACTACATTGCTGCCAATCAAATGTCAAGTCGTAACCATGGATATGACAAACCCAATGTTTCACGTTAAAAAATACTCACGGTATAGAATTCGAATGGATAGATTGACATTATATTGATAAGGAGTTGATATTTCCTTCGCAGTGTCCGGCGTTGTAAAGATATTCTAATCAACGAGAAAAGTAGTGTAACACTGATATTCGCTTTTCTTCTTCTTAATATAGCCTCTTTTGAAATTTCAACGCTTTAAAAATTTAGTTACCATTGGTTTTGAATGGGCTACTTGCGGAGTACTGAAAATCCGATTTCTATTACCATATTTATTTATTTATTTATTGAAACTAAACAGACACAAGGGTCTAATTACATAGTTTCATTATAAACTAACTTATACACTAAATTAACTTACTCTGAAAAATACTTTCAAATACTTAACTAATGTAACTATATTATCTGTATATATATATATATATATATATATATATATATATATATATATATATATATATATATATATATATATTATTGTTATTAATATTATTACAAATTAGGCAACATCTTATTAAAAGGGAATTTTTCCTAATTTCTAAGTTATATCTTTTAATATAAAGTATATCTTTTGGTTTCGAAAAAATATACACTGGAACATAAAAAGGTAATTTTGATAGTAAGTTAGGACACTGAATAATATTCTGAACTATTTTACAAATAAAAATAATATCTGAAATGTTTCGTCTGGTTTCTAATTTCAAGAAGTTAAAAATGCTTAGTAGTGTGGTACTCGTATATGGCATGAAAGTTGGATAAGTTCTAAATTTCTTAAAGTACAGATATCTTAAAAATTTCTTTTGAACTTTTTCAACTATTTCCTTGAGATATAGCTCAGATGGATTCCAAATTACACTAGCATATTCTAGTTTAGATCTTACTAATGCATTAAAAAGAAGAACAAGTGGTTGAGTTGATCTGAAAAGATACGAGTTTCTTATTATATAACCTAATGATTTTACTGCACTGTTTACTATTATATCTATGTGATTATTAAATTTCAAATTTTCTTGGAAGTTTATTCCTAAATCTTTAATACCTGTTTTGTTGAAAGGCATGTAAAAATAAATTTTATTTAAAAAAAAAATTTGTTTCTTAATAAATTAAGACAGAATATTTTCTGTGGCGTCATTATTTTGAATTGGAGAAAGGGAATCGTATTTAAGAATGTAACCTGTAGATGGCGTGCAATCTGTTTTTCTTGTTTATTATTTGCAATTTCCGTGATTTCTGTTACTTTTATTACGTATTTCGCTTTGTTAAGCAAGATTTTGAAGGATTTTATCTTAACTTATACTCGTACAAGACTCGGCTCCTATGGCACAATGGTTAGAGCAACGCTTCTTAGTCATGAGTGCAATCGGAGTTCTGGGTTCGAATGCCACTAAGGCATGGATGTCAAAAAAGATAAACTAAAATATTAACCTCCAAACTATTTAAACCTCAAACAAGTGATCTGTCATGTTTAAATTACCTGTACATTCCGTTACAATGAGGCGTACCGATGCTATGGCGTTAGAGCCATTCTTTGATGCGGCGTAATTCTACGTCATACATGGCGGTAATTTAAATATTCAAATTTTATTATTTTATTCTGCCAATAATAAAAATGTCGTCGAAGAAAAATATGGGTAGCAAGTTTTTATCTTCTCTTCAAAAATATTAAATAAAAAAAATGCACGTAAGTAGCATATTGGCACGAATATTTCAATAAATAAGAAAATTGGTCTACAGCCATAAACTGTATAACAAAGCATATGAGAGTTTAAAAAAGGTAATAGTTAAATAAATAAATAAATAAATAAATATATCATCACGGCATATTACCCATTTCTGGGTGTGCCAATCTGCTTTATCGCGGATATCGGTAATGATGATGACATATTTGTACCGTGCGGGCGCTTACCAGGCGACACCTCACGGGCACTCATTGCTGGCGTGGAGAGTGCGCCACAGGGGACACTTTTGTGCCATTTAAAATTCGAAATATTTGGCGTCGGTCGGGATCGAACCCAGTACCCCCAGGTTCGCGACCAGACACTCAGGCACGAGGCCACGGGACCCCATAGGTAATAGTTAGTTTTTAAATATTTTAAATTTTAATGCCCTTAACATCTACGTCAAAAGTCTACTATATTCCAAATTCTTACTACTTACAAGTCTTCTGCTATCATCTTATATCAATATATTTTTATGTAAGTGAATGCAGAAAATAACAAAACGAAATTAAAACAAATAACATTTCTTTGAATTCATGATGCCATGATAGACAGGACACTTGCTTTTCATGAAAGTTAAAAAAATTTGAACGTCATTAGCTACCAGTGGCAATCAAAAGTTGGACTATAATATATGTAGTATTTATTATTATTATTAATTATTTATAAATAAATATATCATCACGGCATATTACCCATTACTGAGTGTGCCAGTATCTACAACACATGTATACATCGGTAATGATGACGATATATTTTACCATGTGGACGCTTACCAGGCGTCACCTCACGGGCACTCATACCTGGTGTGGAGAATGCACCACAGGGATCACTTTTTGTGCGATTAAAAGTCTGCACTTGCCGGGATCGAACCCGGGTCACCAGATTGGCAACCAGACACTATACGCAAACGGCCACGCGACCCCATTAATTATTTTGTTACGTAAATTCCTATTAATTTATTATCTACACACATTTCCAATTATGACAACAGAAGTTATTTTAAACATATTTATATATTCTTAAAAGTGTTGAAAAAGATCAACTTATGAAACTGTAATTCCACTCCACTTTCTAAGAACAAAATAAGTGTAAGATCTAAACATCTGCAAATAAAAACATTAATACGGGTTAACGAATAACAATGAAAACTCTCTAGAACTACACATTGCTTTCAATTTAAATAAAGTTTCTTAAAATGAATTAAAAAAAAAAAAATAGTGGAGATCCCCATTAAGCAATTTGGCTCGTCCGTTGTAGCAAAGTAAACATTTATTTTGAATCGAAATTGTCAAATAAGTACTGTCGGGATAAGTCAATGGAATACAAACAAAAAATCAAAATTAAAAATTATCTAACCATTTGTAAAGCATAAGATCATACAACAACTGCTTAGCAGGACCTGCGTAAATATTTTCATTTACATTATTGGTCGTAGAAAAAAATAATGAAGTTCGCCGTTCGATAAAACAAAGAAAAGAAGAATTCCGATTCCGCTGATACATTCATAAAAATCCTCCCCATGCCCATGCATTAGGACTTAACCTGCTAATGACTTAAAAAATCACGCCTTGTTGAAGTGAGAGCTACTGAATAAACAGAGTTCTGAGCAGGACAGAAGGATGTAGACAGTAAGCGCAAAAAGCAATTCGCGTCCAACAAATCCCAATTCCGAATCCCGATTCTCCAATCCGACCAATAGTATCGATAATCTGTCGTGATTACAGCTCAGATGACGCTGTCGATAGTCAGATGTCGCGCAATGCAACCACTCCCAATTTGACAAGGGAGATATAAAATTTAATTCTATAAATCTTCATGTATCATTTCATAATATTTTACGGCACATTTTTGGGAAAACTGTTTTCCCGTGTTAAACGCCTATGTTACAGTTTGTCGTGTTCACCCTGTAAAACGTAATCAATTTGACCCATTACGTCTATCTTCTGCATTTTATCTTTCAAAAATTACAAAAAAAATATGTCGGAGCGGCACCCTTCATTGAAATCTTCAGGTAAAGCGTAACTTTTAAATTAGGTTAACACTAGAATTTTTTTAAACAATCACTGTTCAGGGGATTTTTTTAATACAAAAAAATAACAATAAAAAAATATAAAATATGTATCTGTGCTTCTATGAGATAGTTTGCCACTTTCGACAAACATAATAACAAAACTTTGAGAAAAAGAACATCTCTGTCGAACAATATAATACAAACTTTTATGAAATTATTAATTACTGTTTTCCTGATCTCAAAATTTGCTGAAAGAAATTTGTAAATCTGATTTTCTTCACACAGACAAACGTTTAAATAAAGACATTAATGATTAAAATACCGGGTGTATACTTGAAATCTGTTATATAGGGACTACAATGTAATTTTTTTATTTATTTTACAGTAGTTAGTTATCTATTAATTTTAGACAAAAAGGTTTCAAATATATAATAAAATTCAACACCAAAATCACGCCAGATTTTAATTTTCATATTTTGAAAGTTGTAAAACAGAATTTGAAATTTAAGAATATAGCTCATTTGTAGTGATACCCATGGAATTGACAAAAATTTACAAATAGCATTTATTATATTATATTATTTGAACTGTGAGAATAATGCCATTATTATTTGCAGGTTTTATTCTTAATAAAAACGGTCTATTTATAAAGCAAAACACAGGAAATAGTGATAATTATTAAGAAAATTAAAAAATTATAACAATGAAAATAAATTAATATCTAATCTAATGAACACATTTTTCTGACAGTTCAAACATTACACATTTATTTGATTATTTGTAATTTTGTGTCAATTCTATGGGTATTAACTACAAATGAGCAAGATATATAAAATTTCATATCCGATTTTACCCCTTACAAATTAAATTATTATTTTATTATTTGAAACATTATTGTCTAAAATTAATAGGTAACTTACCACAGCAAAATAAAAAATTAACATTAATAATAATAATATATCATCACGGCATATTACCCATTACTGTGTGTGCCAGTATCTACAACACATGTAGACATCGGTAATGATGACGATATATTTTTACAGTGTGGGTGCTTACCAGGCGTCACCTCACGGGCACTCAGTTGGTGTGAAGAGTGCACCACAGGGACCACTTTTGTGCGATTAAAAGTTTGCACTGGGCGGGATCGAACCCGGGTCACCAGATTGGCAACCAGGCACTAAACGCACACGGCCACGCGACTCCATAAAAAAATTAACATTGTATTCTCTATATAACGGATTTCAAGTGATCGCCCGGTATGTTGAATAGAAGACCAGAAATATTTTTTCTTTAAAAAAAGGAATTTTATGTTCGTGGCCGTAGCCGAATTGAACTCGGTCGAAGTGATGATGTTTGAGTCGTGGAGTGCATCTTCCATTTTCACAGGCGGAAATGTGTTGTTTATTTTTTAGAAACTGAAATCGTGAAATCCCTTTTAAAAACGAAACAGGCTAAAGTAACGACTTTTGTTCAGTGTAGATCGGATTTGTAGCTGTATAGGAATAGTAACTCAACTCGTACGTTAACGTTACGTTACGCTGCGTTATATTCGTATTCGTACTATACTATTGCTTAACAACACCTTTTGTTAGGCACATATGAAAATAGCATGCCCCGCTAAGCTGCAGGCAGATTAGTCTCTGTGATCACTTAATCCGTAGGTGTGTTGAGGCTGCACGGCAATGCTCCCATGCTCGATCCCGAAAGGAACCAACTCTAGTGCAGTGCCGTCCATACACATTTTTCCCAAACAGATATTCACTCGAGATGTTTCAATTTGTTGTTGTTGGACAATAATTTTAAGAAACTAGCATATATATATAAAGAATTTTCAGGATATTCGTTAGTCAGAGGCAATATGATGTTCACGTCATTATAAAAATCATACTATGATAAGCATAAAAAATGTATTAAAATTAATTAAAATACAAAACACAAAAATAATTGAGAACTAAATTAGAAAATGGGGTATTCCACCATAACAAAAAAATAACAAAAAGTTCAATTTAACTTATAGTATGGCTCAATAAATAATAGTTAAAACAATGAAAACATTTTTTAAATAATTACGAGATATTTCACATTTGCTAAAAGGGCAAAAATTGACGTCATACAATTGTTGTCTTTCTCTCGTAGCGTACTCAGAGCAGTGTGTGTGAGAAAGACAAGTATAGGGGGAATGTGACGTTACACTGATTTCTCGAAAATAAAACACTGATAACTTAGGAACAATTAAGATTTTTTAATACTATGAATTGCTTCAAAACTGAATGAAGTTTTATTTATAAATATATATATATATATATATATATATATATATATATCATCACGGCATATTACCCATTTCTGGGTGTGCCAGTATCTACAACACATGTAGACATCGGTAATGATGACGATAAATTTTACCGTGTGGGCGCTTACCAGGCGTCACCTCACGGGCACTCATAGCTGATGTGGAGAGTGCACCACAGGGGTTACTTTTGTGCTATTTAAAATTGGAAATATTTGGCGTCTGTCGGGATCGAACCCGGTTTGGCACACACAAAAAAAAAAGAATTGAAATTTTATCTAATTATAATTAGATATTATTTTATTAGGCAATATGTCTAATAATTTAGTATAATTTACAAATCTTAATTTAGCATTTTAACTAATCCGAAATAGATACTAAATATTTTGTAAAAAAAATATGCAAATAGTTATTTTAATTACTTATTTTATTTAATTTTACTATATTTTGGTTTTGTTATTTTTGTCCTACAATTTTCGGTCATTTATCTAATGAATTAGGTAAGTAAATAGAAAATTTAAATATATATTTAGTTAATTTATTTATGTTTAGTTTAATACTAAATGTAGTAATTTCATCTAATTTCGTATTTAATTTTACTACACTTTGTTATTACAAATTTAGAAAATTTAATTAAATCAACTTAGATCATTTAATGAAAACATATTAGGAGGCTGAAAATTAAACATTTGTCTAGTTAATTTAACTACAATTTAGATGGTTATTTTTTTCTGTGTACTTGAGCATGTCTTTTTCTCACCTGTACAGTTGGCGCACCAATTTCCGGACGCGTGAGAAAAAGACATACTTTGCTCACTTGAACTAAAAATAGCTATTATGACACATGTTGAAAATTGAATATAGTCACATACCCCATTGTTATTATTTGGAACATTATACCTATATAAACATAAATAAGTTACTCACAGTTGGAGAAAAAAATATTTTTTCAATGATTTATTTTACCTTATAGTTTAGATTGCATTATTGTTTAAATGATCAAATGAATTATTTGTTATTTCTTTTTTCGAGGACCTATTTGTCGTATATGTTTATCATCATCATTTATATCTCATGGCTGCGGAAATATAGGTTAGGGACCGTCTGTAGGTTAGGGACCGTCTGCTTCTGTCCCTGTCCCAGTCCCCTAGTGTTGTCAGAATGCCAGTTTGGTGGATCCAGACAGCTATGGGCTATGGCAGGGATGGTATATGTCGGATGTCGGGATATGCGACTGCCTGGTAACACTAACACGGCTACAGAGCTACATCAGTTCAGCCGATCATCGGTCATCGCGCATCAGCTAAACGCGTTACGCTTACGGGGACCACTTACAGTACGAACCACCAGAAGCGAATATAATTGTCAAAATAGAATTATCACACATTCTACTTGTTACAAATTTGAATTGTTCCAGTCCAAGAAAATTTGAAGACAAATTTCAGGCCGGGTTAACGAAGGACTATTAAAGTAAAAAATCACTTCTTTGGGAATAAGATATTTAATAAACAAAAAAAAAAAAAAATACAAAAAATAAAAAAATACATAATCAGGTTTAGTTTATAAAAAAGCTGTTAATTTTTAGTAGAGATGCACTCGATTTCGAGCTTTGGCCCGGCCCGGCCCGAAGCCCGCCTCGATTTCGAGTCGATCATCGAGCCGGGCCTAAGATATTTTTTATCGGGCCGAATCGGGCTAATCATTTTCAAAAATCGAGGCGAGTCGGACTTTTGATTTTGGCCCGGCCCGAAAATTCGAGCATTTCAGGCCGGCCCGAAAAAACTTATAGTTCAATCAAATGCACAGTTTCCTTAATATTTTAATGAAAATGGATGAAGTTAAAAAGGATCAAAATGATTTAATAACAACAAACTTCACATATTAATAAATAAAAAAGTATTATTTTACTTCAAGAATTCAAGGTTATTCATTAAAGTATAATAATGAAGTTGCTATTATTATTGTTATTACTCGTATACTTAAATAAAAGTGATTTTTGTTTCTACCATAATGATTTCTTGTCCTATTTTTGAGCAGAAACAAAGTTAGATAAAAAATCCTTAGGTAAATTATATTTTTTTTATATAAGATTTGTGAAAAAGTTGTTTAAATTTTCGAACGGCTTTGGTAAACAAAGTGTTAAATACACGTAGGTCTGTAATTTTTATAACAAACTTACACTAGAAGGGTCTCTTTTTTAACTACTTATGTTAGCTAATGTTGAAAGTTATAAGAATGTAGAGGTTTTTTATAAGTTTGACACGAAAAAAGTTAAACATTTCGCTTTAACATAAAAATCAACATTAGGAATGCCGGATGCACCCAATTTCGAGCTTTGGCCCGGCCCGGCCCGAAGCCCGGCCCGATTTCGAATCAATTTTCGAGCCGGGCTAGCTAATTTTTTTGTCGAGTCGATCTTCGAATCGGGTCGGTAATTTTTATTTTCGGGCCGAGTCGATCCAAACCTCAAAGCCCGGCCTGGCCCGGCCCGAATGCATCTCTAATTTTTAGCAACTGGTTAAAATTGTTATCCAAAAGATATTGATTTGACAACTAAAAATCCAAGTTTTTATTATTATCAACGTAATGATTAGTAAAAATAAATAAAAGGGAAAACATGTTTTCTAAACTGTGCCACAAAACATTATGTAATGCGTTATTCATAAATAAATAAATAAATAAAATTCTGAATTTTTAGATGTCCAACTTTTTAAATTCATGCTTTTGATGCACGAGTAATCTTAATTTAAGAGTATGACAAAATTAGATCATCTTTCAAATATCTAGTTTTGACATGTTATTTGATTTGACAGTTTACATGACGTTCATTTCTTGAAACAATCTATATACTAAAAAGGTTCATTTGACAGCTCGGCCGGCTTTTGTTTTTTGCATAAAGTTGTCAGAACCATTTCGAGTTTGGTATCTAATGGGAGGTATCGTTAAGGGCTGCCATGCAGAAGTGTCAAAAATTTGACAGGTCGATCGGCTTTTGGTTTTTGCATAAAGTTGTCAGAACCATGTCGAGTTTGGTATGAAATGAGAGGGATCATCAAGGACTGCCATGCACAATTGTCAAAAATTTGACAGCTCGATCGGTTTTTGTTTTATGCATAAATTTGTCAGAACCATGTCGAGTTTGGTATCAAATGAGAGGGATCGTCAAGGGCTACCATGCAGAAATGTCAATATTTTGACAGCTCGGTCGGCTTTTATTTTTTGCATAAAGTTGTCAGAACCATGTCGAGTTTGGTATCAAATGAGAGGTATCGTTAAGGGCTGCTATGCAGAAGTTTCAAAAATTTGACAGGTCGATCGGCTTTTGTTTTTTGCATAAAGTTGTCAGAACCATGTCGAGTTTGGTATCATATGAGAGGGATCGTCAAGGGCTACCATGCAGAAATGTCAAAATTTTGACAGCTCGGTCGGCTTTTGTTTTTTGCATAAAGTTGTCAGAACCATGTCGAGTTTGGTATCAAATGAGAGGTATCGTTAAGGGCTGCTATGCAGAATTGTTAAAAATTTGACTGCTCGATCGGTTTTTGTTTTATGCATAAAGATAAGTCGTTTGTGTATCCGAAAAGACAATTAGCGTTAGCACTTTGAGTTTCAAGTGTGCCTAGACGGATTGGAAAGACGTATAGACTATCATAAAATACTATCCCCCTAGGGAGAGCTCGGCGTAGCCGAGATTTCGCTAGTATTTCATACTAAATCCATTATTTTCACATCTTTAAATTAAATTTACTCGCACACTAAAAATGCAAATTTAAGAATTTTGGCACCTAAAAATTTAGAATTTTATTCTCTAAATCTTTATGTATTATACACATCTGCGTACAAATCAGATTGTCACACCCAGAAATGGGTAGTATGCCGTGATGATATACTTATTTTTATTTATTTATAATTTCATTCGTTTCTTTACACATTCAAAGAAGCTTTGTTTACATGTAAATACCCATTAATGATATGCACTGATCTCTCTGGGCGGGAAATAGTCGTTAAGTAGGGATTGTGGCATCTTCCCGCCCTGAGGTTGGAAAGTAGCAACTTTCCAACCTCTGCACAACTTTCCAACCTCTTGGAAAATGAAGTTAACAATAGCTGATTTCCCAACTTTTTAAAAGTCAAAAATCGCCATATTACAAACCGATTGTGAATAAAATATTTAATTTAATAAAAACTGTGTTCTCATGGTAAACATATATGTCACGGTTTCTCGTGTTCATCCTGTATAAATAAAACTGAGATGAAGATTATTATTTTATTTACAAAAAAGTTATTAACCTGGCAAAATAAAAAATTGCATTCTTCTATCCAAATATATTTAGAGAAAAACTAAGGTAAAATCCACAATGATTTATAAATGTTTTATAAAAAAAATATTATAAAATAACTTTTAAAATTCATTGTTCGCCCAACGCTCAACGCCGCTTGGTCGAAGTATAGGCAGAAAGCAAGTGATTGTTAGTGTGTGTGTGTGAGTGTGTGTGTCCGTGCGCGAATTCTGTACCGCTTGCTCGCAACTAATCCCAGTAATATAAGGATTAAATCGAGCAAGGATTAAGTTTAGCCATTGATGCGTGTTATCATTGTTCTCCAGTACTTTGCCATTTTTTACCGATCGATATTAGTTCAATCAGTTTATTATTTGTTCATTCATGTAACCATTACTTCAGTATCATTACGGGAACAACAAACTTACATCCACACTAACATAGAACGGATAATATAATAATAACAATTATAATATATATCATCACGACTTATTATCCATTTCTGGGTGTGCCAGTCTGCTTCTATTTGCAGATTTCGGTCATGAGTTATGACAATACGAGCTAGTCGCATATGAAATATACTGTAGTTAAAATAAACAACAAAATAAAGATATGGCCCGAATTTAGCATTCTCCACTAGTGTAGTGATCTAGTAATTATGGAAACAGCTTGCATCTTTCTCGTATTAATGTATCACTGCATATGTCTCTCTTTATTTTGTTATTTTTAGAGAAGCTTCTTTAGTTAAAGAAGAGTGCAGAATTCGATCCATTGGATTACGGTTTTAACTAAAACACTATTTTAAAAAAAGTAAAATTTTATTATTTAATGATAATAATAAATACTATCAAATTTATCTAAATATGATTTTAAAGCACAACATAGTTTGTATTCAAACAAATATTTTTAAATAAATTGATCTTCTAACGTAAGGGTGAAATTACATTTTGTAATTTGAATTTGACATTTCTTAAAACAGCGTTTTAGTTAAAACCGTGATCGTGGTTCGAGCCACTGTATCTGACGCATATCATAACCATTAACTGGAACGCAGAATAAAATGTTTGTATCTTGATCAAAACAGAGTCTTTTTTTGTTCAAATATATTAAGTTTACATTAAGAAACCAATTGAAACTTATTTTTCATCAATGTAAAACGATTGTTAAAAAGCACGCAGAAAGTATGTATCGTCTAATAATATGCGAAATTCTATTATTGCTGTGCATAAAACTGGGATTTCTGACCAAAATTTGCAAAAACGTGAGTATTCTAAGGAAAGACGAGAAACATAGGTAATTTTGCAGTTTAAAAATACTGGAAATGAAAAGAGCACCACAGAATAAAAAATAAAAAACTGTCAAATTTTTACATACAAATTTTTAGGTTAGTTCGCTCAGTTATCGCATTGTGTGATAAAATCATATCACACAGTTGCGGACGCATCTGATTGGCTAACGAGCTTTCATTCTACACAGCTTTGGTAGTGATGTGCAATGACCAACTTTCAGTAATAGTTTAGCGTGTAAATTTATGTACTTTTCGTACTGGTCGTATTTATTCTACTATTCTGGAAAAAAAAGTCAATAAATAAAAGTATAATATTAAAATATAGTTCTCTAGATTCACAAAATTTCAATCTCGGAATTAACCTCACGGTCATTTGTCATAGACTGGCCCACTCAACCAGAATCACAGACACATTTGGTTGAGTGGACCAGTCACTGATAAATGACCGAGAGATAGATCCAGAGACTGAAATTTTATAAAATTTGTCACGGATGATTTTTCGGTATAATATTAGAACATTTTCACCAAGTTTCGTAATAATGTACTTTATTGTACATTTATTTTTTAACACCCTGTATATCCATACATATGTTATACTCGTATAATAGACAGAAAAATTTATATACAAAATGAGTAAATTTTAAATATGCTTCTTTCATTCATTCATTCATTCATTACACTTTTATGTATAGTACTTTTAAAATGGCACACTACTAAAAAATTTAGTTTTATATAAAGCAGAATATTTACCAATCTTTTTTTTTGTGAACATCGTTTTGCATGATGTTTAGTATATGTAAAATATATCTTGTTAAATGTATTATTTTTAAGCGAAAGGGAATTTAACATATTTTGAGGTCCGTTAATGCATAGTACTAGTTGCCACTGAACGTATTAAAATTTGATGTTAGTGAAATACGAATTCATTGAAATTATAGAGAAATAATAATAGCAAAGCATTCATTCGATAGCAATAGCAATAGCTAATGCACTAATAGTGCTGATAATGCGTTGTTACATGAGCTATTTCTTCTTTAAATTTATTATAACCTAAAGCTCTGCTTTTGATCCGTGCTTAAATATTAATATTTAACGCGTTGTGTAAAAGCGCTAGTTTACAACATTCGCTTATATAAAATCATTGCATTGAAAACATCCATGTATTATGTATTATTACTATTACTGACGGGGTTTTTGTTATTCTATTCTAATGCAATCTCTATAAATTATAATCGCAATACACATTTTTCAACATTCATTTTCATTTCATTTTGAGATACTTAATAAATTACATGTAGGAATAATGTGGAAACTAGATATATCTTAGTGTAATCTATTTATTGGGCTTTTAAGTTCCTTGATGGCGGTATATATACAGGGTGTTATGTAAGTAAGTGATCAACGCTTAACCAATGGTACAATTGACCACAAAGATAGTAAATCTGGCAATAATTTTTGTTTAACATACTTTCTACAAGAACTAGAGGCCTTTAAAACTGACCAATCACGTCATAGTTCAAAACTTTATAAAAAAGTAAAAATCAATGTGTTCTCTGGAAAAAATGTGATACCTGTCACAAATGACATAAAATCATTGACGTCTATTTGGAAATAACTCTCTGTACCGTCTTACAACAGCACGACTATTTTGTAATGTCTCGCTATAAACCATATGCATGTCTGCATACTCTTGGTTGGTGAAGGTAAATGGTATTTTGAGAATATCAAAAAAATAGAATATAAATTGTACGTCTATGCAAAAAAACATTTAACGTCAGATTGACAATCAATATTTTTTCCAGAGAACACATTGATTTTTACGTTTCTACAAAGTTTTGAACTATGACGTGATTGGTCAGTTTTAAAGGATTCTAGTTCTTGTAGAAAGTATGTTAAATAAAAATTATTGCCAGATTTACTATCTTTGGGGTCAGTTCTACCATGGGTTAAGCGTTGATCACTTACTTACATAACACCCTGTATATATATATTCTGATATACAATCATGATATGGACGTTTCGGCCAGAATGTGTGGCAATTCTCAGCATAAGAAATGTTATACTCGCCGTCAAATGATTATGGACTAATGTTCAACTCTTTCCCTTCTCCGCACCCTGTCCCTTGCCCAGCGGTGTTGCCGCTTCTTCATAGCTTAGCATTTTCAACATTGCCCCTGAATTGGCAACAGTGTAAAAATCTGCAGTCCATAATTATTTGACGACAAGTATAGTATGTTACATGTTTAAAATTCATATTAAAATTTTAAACGTGTAACATACTAATATTTCTTATGCTACGGATGGCCACATGTTCTGGCCGAAATGTCCATATTACTTTTTATCAGATTGCGAATATAATCACGGAACTTAAAAGCCCAATAAATACATTAATAAATTATAATTATAATTGGTCGTCTTAAAACTTTTATCAAGTAGTACTTTTACCACGACTAATACTTTTCTGCTTACCAAGGTCAACAAAGTCACGTGACTGCTTGTGCTTTATTCTGATTGGTACAAATTATAAATGGAATAGACAAAATTGAGTACTAATTAATTATAATATATACCGGGTGTCTATTTGAAATCCGTCATATAGGGAATACAGTGTTATTTTTTTTTATTTTGCTGTAGTTACCCATTAATTTTGGAGAAAAATGTTCCAAATAAGGGTTGTAGATAATACAGCTCTACACTTAAATCACTAATCAGATTTTATTTACACGTTTTGTAAGTTGTACAATAGAATTTTAAATTGCATAAATCTTACTCATTTGTACTGATACCTATGGAATTGACACAAATTTAGAGCGTAATGCCATAGTACCATTTGCAGTTTTACCCGTTGTATAGGAAATACAATATTATTTTTTTTTATTTTGCTATAATTAATTAACTATTAATTTTAGACAAAAATGTTTCAAATAAAGGTTATAGATAATAAAATTCTACTCCTAAATCACTTATCATATTTTATTTTGCACGTTTTGTGAACTGTAAAATCGAATTTCAAATTTAATGAATCTTGCTCATTTGTAGTGATAGCCATGGAATTGACACAAAATTACAAATAAATGTATAATGTGTGAACTGTAGAATTTTATTATCTACAACCTCTATTTAAAATATTTTTGTCTACAATTAATAGGTAACTACAAAATAAGCCGGTGTAGTGGCCGTGCGCATTACAGCGCTATGTCTCTACATGTTCAGATCGAATCTGAGGTTCCTCGGTTTGAATCTACCGGCTGGCTAAGTGCGTTGTCGTTAAAATGCCACAATATTCAGGCATTAATCTCCCTCGCATGCGATGACCCGACCAGTTGTCCAAGTTAAAACATAGGTGGTGCTAGCTGTAGAAGGAGTATTTCCGCTGCCGCACTGGTTGCATAGCAATCAGTGGTCGTCGCACGGATTAAGTACACCGATTGCTCTAGTACTACGGTCACGAAACGAGTACCTACGGTACTTGAGCCCTTGGCCCTACAAAGGCTGTTGTGCCATAGATGATGAACTACAAAATAAAGAAAAATGTATTCTCTATATATCGTTTTTTAAGTAGACATCCAGTATATGCACTTATAAATATGAGTGTTAAGTATAATTTTAGTAGAGGAATGAGCCTTAACATGTTCAAAGTAACTAATTTTGTTTACTGCCTAAAAGACTTAAAAATACCTGTAGAGCTCATCAAATTAAAAATTAATTTAGTTTTAAGTTCTTTTTATGTATTAAAATAAAAATTTTATTACTTTTTAATTTATTTATTCACTACTTTAAAACATGATATACAGGTTGTCCAGAATAATGTGTCCAACATGGTGTAGGAGATGCAAAGTCGGTTACATTAAAGTAGACAAAAGTTTTCCTATTTGGAGCGTATTAAAAAAAAAATCGAGGAAAAAATGTAAATGACACAAGTTAAAAATATGAATTTTGCATTTTTTTTATTTTCGCAAACTATATATGTAGGTACTTCCAAGTACAAAATAATACTAGATTCTGGTTTGCACTTCTTAGGGCACTTTTCTTTTTTCTATGCTCTCTAGAATGGGGATTGCTTTTACCTTGGCTTTTAACCCATAAATAAATTAATTAATTAATTAATTAATTAATTAATTTAATAATTATTGCTTTTATTGTTGTTTGAAAAAAAACTAAAATTTCTCATATCTCAAAAACAAAATATATATTTTTCAATATAAATATTGTAATTTGGCATCATTATTTGAAATCTAACAATGATAAAAAAATTAAGCGTCGATATTTTAAACATCATAAAAAAGTGCCCAAAAGAAATGTAAACCAAATCCAGTATTATTTCATGTTTTGAAGTTATTTGCTTAAAATAACAAATAAAATATATTTTAATACAAGAATCTCGACAAAAATTTATTGCAAAAGTTGTTTGAAAAATGAGAAAAATAAAAATAAACTAAATCTGATTATCAGTTCTGTGAAAAAGTAACTTTTAAAGTTTTAAATTACAAATAAATTAGTAATAGTTAATATTTTTTTAAATCCAGATTAAAGTATTTTTATTATTTTTGTTAATGTTACAAATAACTTTAAAAAAATAACAATGTCTGATAGGTGAAAAGTATTGAAAAAAATGTATTATTTATACCAGACTTTATAAATCTTAAGAATATAAATCCAAATAAAAAAATTGTAACTTTAAAACTTTTAAATTCACGAACTGAATTTTTTCATAAAAATACAATAGGTATAAGTCCTTTTTTAAAATAAGAATTCGGATGATTGATTTTTTATAGTTTTTCAATTTTATTGAATTTAATATTACTACTTCTTTTAGTAATTATAAATAAATGTTACAATAAACATTATAAATTAACTAAGTTTTTCATAATAAACATTTCATGTAGGTTTTTCCCATGTTTAGTTCAATTACAAGTCATTATTAATTTAAAAATTAACTGTTATTTATAAAATTTTAACTTAAGTATTGTATTTTGGTATACATAAAAATGTTTTTAAATTGTGTAAATTTATATAGGTATTACATAATAAACTTGCATAGAAATTTTCATTATACGTATACGAATGTTTAACCTGTGGTACTTTCTCCATAACAGCTATAAATATCCTTGATAATATCATTGTCATTCGCAAATGGAAATTTGATTTATATTTTAGTAGTGTTAATATTATTCCACATAAATATGTTGAATATTTAAATAAAAAATTCTTTGCAAAATTGACACAAAATTACAAATAAATGCATAATGTGTGAACTGTAGAATTTTATTATATACATCCTTTATTTGAAACATTTTTGTCTAAAATTAATAGCTACCTACAGCATATTCCATATAAACATATGTTGAATATTTATATAAAAAATTCTTTGCAAAACAACATTCTATATTTTATTTTATAATTCAAATGTAAAATTTTTTATGATCTTATGCGGATTATCTTATTAGCCTCGAAATAAAAAATAAAATTCGTATCTAATTCATGATAGTATTAGTAATTTTAATCTAGATTAACGGTATAAAAATAATCTTCTAACAAAATATTTAAATTGATATACATATTCAAATTAGGAACAAATTATTCAACATTTGATAGTAATCTAAATAAATTGGTCGATTATATTTTTTGAATATTTACAGTTTTGAAAAGCCAATACAATGAATACATTTTTTTCGGATAAACGTCACTCAACCCATATTAAATCTAGATCTATAGACCTAGGTCACACCAATATGGCATAAATATATAAATAATGTTAATATCATAACAGGACCAATCAAAATAAAATTGTGCCAGCATTAAAAAAAAAATGTGTCCCATCAAAACAACGAATAAAAATGTTTATTTTATTCATTAATTTCCATAAAGATAAAAGTTGTTCACTATACAGGGTGGATACGAAAGTCCGAAACATAGGCGTTCACAACGGAAAAATAGTTTACTTTTTTAAATTTTCTATTCCGTAAAATTTCATGACGTGTTTTAAATACATAGACAAACTTTTAAAGAATAAAATATTGAAAATGAAATATTGGCCAAGGTCATCACAATATTTAACTTACTGGTATAATGGGGTCATGCCAAAAAAAAAATGTTGTTAATATTTTTATAAAAAAGAATCT
Organism: Ophonus ardosiacus; assembly: GCA_943142095.1. Taxonomy (NCBI): domain Eukaryota; kingdom Metazoa; phylum Arthropoda; class Insecta; order Coleoptera; family Carabidae; genus Ophonus; species Ophonus ardosiacus. Next base: position 39,425,623 of record OW964833.1, on the reverse strand, counting down.
ATGACACTTATTATCCATATTGCAACATAAAACATCCCAAAATATAATACTTTTCATTCATAATTTACTTAAAAGATATTCGCGCTACGATTTTCTGTGACGTCATATATCGGCTACTCACACAACGATACTAGTCACACGTACATGTAGGTCACAATATCACAAACTTCAAACGCGAAGTTAAACGTAAGATCAGAGTAAACTAACCAAATATTTATAAAGCTGTCAGAGGTAAAGTGCGCTCTATTCAATCTTTTTTGTTTCATAAAGATTTAATTATTTCATTAGAGAAATATTATTTTTAATTGCAGGTTTGTGTGCTTAATATATAATTTAATACATAAAAGTGCAAAAATTGTATATTTATAATGATAATAATGATAAAACATGGTGAAGAAGAACTGTGCAGTTCCAACTTGTGGAAACAATTTATTAAAAAACCCAAAAAAAACCATTTATAAGCAATCTTAATTTACATTTTGTCCGCCAGGGTGAACTGGAATCGTTCAGATACATGACATAGGCGCTCACGTGACCTCATTGAGATTTGAAATTGACCCCTATTTTTAAAAAATTATATCTACAAAACAATGTACACAAATGGCGTGAAAATATTATTTACATATACTGTGACCGGTAGACTTCCACGAAAAAAATAAAACAAATGTGGCATGACCCCATTAGATTTTTTTTTTGAAAAACAAAACCACATCTAAGATGACCTTTCAAAAACAAACAAAATGTCTCGTAATTCTTATAGTTTTCAAGATAGCAGAGTAAACCCCGTAAAAACTCATTTTTCTACAATCGTTAGCAAAATTCATTATTATTCAACTTAAGATAGAGAGCAAAGTAGCATAATGAATCACAAGTGAGCAAAGCAAATAACTTTCTTCACAAGTGCGCAAAATACACAAGCATATAATAATTTACGTCAGAAGTCATAAATTTTGATGGAGTTAGAAATTGTGCAATAAATTTCTACCATTCTGCATGAAGGAACAATAATTTTTTGTAGTTAACTTTACATTAAATTCAGTTATAAACATAAATACTGCTGAGTTTTTCATTAATAAAAAAAGTACGTTTCGTTTTTTAGAAAAATTATATTTGAAGATAGTGGAAAAAATCATGTTTAGCACAAGTTAGTAAAGAACACAGAAAAAAAAAAGAATAGGGGATTACACCATTTTTTTTATAATTTCATCTGAAAATATTAGGAAAACTAAGACTATTGATGAAAATCCGGTGAAAAAATTCCTATTAATAAGCGAGTTATGGTCTCCCGAATTTTGAAAAGATTGACGTGACGTCACATTTATGTGTTTTTATATCAAACTGTTTTCATCATGGACCTAAATGTTCTTGAAATATATGCTATTTTAAGTTATATTTACATAAAAATAAATGAATATTATAACACTGTATAAGTATACATACTTTATAATTACAGCTGTATTTAAATTATTAAGTTTAATGCAAGAAATTTATGTTAAAATAAAAACTGTTTGGAAACTGTAGTACAGGAGTGTTAGCCCCTCCTTTCGAATTTGAATTTCTTAACTTCCATTGGTAGTAATCCCACCTTCTAACACGCTATTTGTAATGCATGTATAGGTGGTTTCTCGGTCGCCAATCAAAATATTTTCATATTAGTGTCGAAGCGTTATAACAAAAAACCCTTTATTTGCGAAATATCTCAATTATACCATTTCATTTTTTTATTAATATTCGTTACTCAGCATATACATTCGTATTTTTTTACTATTTCCCTTTAATTCGATTGAGCCGTAATCCCCCATTGAAATTTTGTCTAATTATTATAATTAGATATTATTTTATTAGGCAATATGTCTAACAATTTAGTATAATTTACAAATCTTAAATCAGCATTTTAATTAACCCGAAATAGATAATAAATATTTTGTAAAAAATCGTTAATTTAAATATGTAAATAGTTATTTTAATTACTTATTTTATTTAATTTTACTATATTTTGGCTTCATTATTTTTGTCCTACAATTTTCGGTGATTTATCTAATGAATTAGGTAAGTAAATAGAAAATTTAAATATACATTTAGTTAATTTCTTTATTTATGTTTAGTTCAATACTAAATGTAGTCATTTAATCTAATTTTGTATTTAATTTTACTATAATTTGTTATTACAGATTTAGAAAATTTAACTAAATCAACTTAGATAATTTAATGAAAACATATTAGTAGGCTGCAAATTACAGATTTGTTTAGTTAATTTAACTACAATTTAGATGTCTTTTTCTCAGTTGTCCAGTTGGCGCCCGCTCCCGTTCGTGCGGCCAATTTCTGGACGCATGAGAAAAAGACATTCTTTGCTCACTTGTACTAAAAATAGCTATTTTCACTACTTTATATTTCGGAAAATATTGAATATCGGACCCATGTTGATTAAACTTTATTTAATCATTTTGGTCAGTACTGTATGCTCTTAAAGTTTTCACCCGAAGTTAGATAATACCCTGCATAAAATTAACAATAATATTTAAATATGAAAACAATACAATTCATAACAAAAATAAAAGTCAATTTTATACTTTACACTGAATCCATTTTCATTCTAATCAGGATTTTTTTAACTTAAATTGTGATTTTATATTGAAAATGTCATATATTATTAACAAAGAAAAACATGCGTTTCGTAATTTCGTTTCTATGACAGCAAAAATTAAATGTAAAAAAGATTTAACTGCAATGGAATCAATTTTTCAAATATATTTCCGAGGTTAACAAAGACTTTAATTAAATTTATTGGGACTAATTTAAAACATAAAATTAATACAAAAAAGTTATTATACATCCATACAACTACTTGAATTAATAATAATACAATAAAAAAAGTTAATAAACGACTATAAAATATGAAATACAAATAAAATTATATGCAAATAATACTTTTAATAATAAAATAAATAAATATATCATCACGGCATATTACCTATTTCTAGGTGTGTCAATCTGCTTTGTCGCAGATATCGGTAATGATGATGACATATTTGTACCGTGCGGGCGTTTACCAGGCGTCACCTCACAGGCACTCACTGCTGGCGTGGAGAGTGCTCCACGGGAGTCACTTTTGTGCCATATAAAATTCGAAATATAATAATACTTTTCAGATGACATATACATATGTACGTTATATCAGACGATAGAAGTATTTCATTTAAAAAAAGTGGAATAGCGTTTCATTTTATCACATATCGCCTTTATTAGTAACCACAGCTTTAATTCAATTATGTAGGTACTGTATCCACAATTCTTGTACATTCTTCTGTTAGAGTTTAGAGTGAGAGTATTATCCCATATGTCATTCAAGGTAAGTATTTGAAATTTACGAAGTTGTTTTTCATATTTTGTCAAAAGTAAGCCTTGGTTTATGATAAACTTAATTTACGTATTTACAATTTATAATTCAGATTTTAAAATATAAACATACTTAAAACGGATACGATAGTTTATAATCGATTTACAAATTTAGATTTGAAATTTAATTATATTTTATATTTCCAAATGTAAACTACAAATTTGACCAATCACAAGAGACAACTATTAAACATGGCGGTAAGGTCTTTACTTCATCTCTTAGCTATCTTTTCTGTTTGTGGTATGAGGTCTGTGAGCGTGAGTTTTGAAGATGGATTGACAATACGAACAAATTAATATTTTGTTAATAAGCAGTATTCGCAATTTGTACGACAATGCAAATGAATTGTACAAATAAAAAACGTTTGCGTAATTCCAATGCAACGACGGATAGCAAGGAATTAAATACAAGCACTCATACGAGTATAACGTATGTCTCATAAGTTTTGGCACAAATTTCAACAATTTTTTTTTTGCAAAAAGGAATGCTTTTACTTGAAGTGTTATACTACATAATAATTAAAAGTTTCATTAGCAGCTAATTATAAATTTAAATTAAATAAAGAGATCCGTGTTCTTCTACAAGGCGCAACTTTCTGCAGATTCCTATCTTTAGGTTTTGGACGGCATTTAAATCGATTTCTCGGACTTTTCTATATACTCTGCGTCGAAGTTCCTCCTCATTTTGGGCTTCCCATCCTCTATCGTAAACTTTACGAGATAAAACAGCCCAAAAATCTTCTATGGGACGAGCCTGGGGAAGATTAGGGAGATTGTCATTCCGCGGAACAAATGGTATGTTTCGGTCTGCTAGCCAAGTTTGAGTCTGTCTTGCATAGTGACAAGATGCGAGGTCTGTCCAGAACATAATATCGTCCCCAGCATGTTCTTCTTCAATAAAATTAACCAATTTCGTTAGGCAATTATGGATGTACATTTGACTGGCCCAGTGCTTCAACTCTTACTCGGCCCACATAAAGCTTGGGTACACCCCCTATGGAAATGGCGCACCAAACCAACACATCTGCGAATTTGGCTTTTTGTTTATATCTGACATTATTAGGGACTTCTTCAACATTATCAGTATAAAAAGCATCATTTCCTTTCATTTCGGAGTTACTCAGCGTGAAATACTTTTCATCATCCATAATTATCACGCGGTTATTCGCAAAATGTACCCTTATTAGATAACGGGAGTATATCGGGATTCTGGCTAGTTGGTTGGCGGTATATCTTGGGGCTTTCCTTCGTTTTCTGAATATCTGACCATTCCGTGACAGTTCCCGCGTTATGGTGCCTTTGGATGTTCGATACTGACGTGCCAGTTTTCTTAATGAAGTACTAAGTCTGTTTTTCGCTCTTCTCACTGGTGCTCCGGCTCTTACTCTGGTAAAAATTCTAGGTGTTCCACTTTTTGGCAGGTTTAAACAAGGAATACCTTGCTCGCATTCAGCAATTGTCCGATATATGGTTCTTCGGGATATATGTTGATTTTCAAAAATTCGTAATATTTCGGCTTTAGGAACTAGCCCAATTAAATTATATATACTCTTTCGGGTTTCTAATTTGTAAGCCATATCTACATAAATGACTGACAATATTGAGCTGTCAAAGTTAAGATAAAATGTTAAACAAAATTTATGTTTCCATAGCAACTTGTGATTCTCTTGTTATTACTGATTTTATAGCATCTGAAATTTGTGCCAAAACTTATGAGACATACGTTATTTGAAGAATTGTTCATGATCTTGTACTTTCATTATCAGAAACAAACTTTTTATATATTTATGATAAACTGCAAGTTGACAAATCTTAATGTGTTTATAGGCCACAACCTAACAGACGTTTGTGTTTCTTTTGTTTTATTTTACTATACAAATCAACAATAGTAAAAAAATTCCCGATATTATTATAAAAATCATCTTGTTCATTAGCGTCTAACAAATTCATGGCTAAGAAAATAAAATAAAACCTAACCTAACATCTGAATTGGTAACTGGTGAAAGGTCAAAATGACAAACAGTGACAAGTCACCCGATAGATACTGATTGGTCAGATCCAGAATTTCACAATCGAACATAAACCAGAGAGAAAAAAAAATAAAAAATTCTTTACACAAAAAAGAAAATCTAATATTTTTTCAAAATTTTTGTAATATTATATTATTAATTTTATATTAATAAATTTTCAATTTTGTTATCTTTATTAATTTGTAATTTGTTTCACTATTTTGTTATTTGTTTATATTTATATCATTTATTTTTCTACCTGATGATGAGGTAATACCTCGAAATGTACATTGTACAATATTTTTAAATAAATAAATATAAATAAATATATCATCACGGCATATTACCTATTTCTGGGTGTGCCAGTATCTGCAACACATGTAGACATCGGTAATGATGACGATATATTTTACCGTGTGGGCGCTTACCAGGCGTCACCTCACGGGCACTCATAGCTGGTGTGGAGAGTGCACCACGGGATTGAACCCGGTTCCCCCAGGTTCGCGACCAGACACTCAGGCACGCGGCCACGGGACCCCATAAAAAAAAATATATATTATTTTTGAAACTAAGTTTATATATTTAAAAAAAAATAACAAAATGTTTCAAATGTATCCTACAAATTAAACCAGAGAGAAAATTGCAAATTTTAAATCAAAATTTCAAAATGCAAATTTATAAATTAAATTCATCATAAACCCGTTCTAACGGGTCTCGGTAGAAAATAAATCTGCACTAGATGATCCTGTAAATACCGGTCGACCTATTATAACTATACTCTGTTTTTTAACCAGGAGGAGTAAATGTCCAGTATTTTAACAGCATAAAGGTGGGTTTATGCTGAAAAATTTAAGAATAGGAATAAAAATAAGAATAGTGTTAAGAATAATTTTAAACATAACGATAAGTGGTGTTTATGCTGCCAGTTATAAGAATAAGCGTAAGAATAAGAGTAGTGATATTAAAGTTATTAGGTTAGTGAAAAGTAGTTACATTTATTGTTCTCATAGTGGTAGCAGCGTTGATTTGACATTTATAAGATTTATAATTTTATTATTATTATTTTTTAATTTGTTAAAATGTACAATCAAAATATTATTTTGTCTGCACTAATTCAATTAATTGGGAAAGAAGAGAATCCATCACTAAATTTGACATAATTATGTTTCGCCAACACCGATTATTATGAATGAATAATGAATGACCATTGACGTATTATAACTAACGTTAGTTATAATACGTCAATGTGAATGACCAATTTTTTTGTTTGAAGTATTTGACAGTTGACACGCATGCGCTCTTCGCTTACAGGAATAAGAATAAGGCGTAAAGTTAAAAGTAAACGAACTTTGGCTTATTCCTTATTCTTATTTCTTATTCCTTATTCTTATTTCTGCAGCATAAACCGAGTCGTATGTTATAACTGTTTTAACTTTATCACTATTCTTATTCTTATTTTTAGTCTTAAATTTTGCGAGCATAAACCCACCATAATTCGTTTATGGATTACTTTAGAGAAAAATACTTCAAATAAAAGTTGCGTACAATTAATTTTTCTATAACTGTTATTTGAAGTTTTTTTCTCTGAAATAATCCATAAACGAATTATGCTGTTAAAATACTGCACATTTACACCTCCTGGTTAAAAAAAATATACTATATATAGTTATTTGACCCACAGTTTTTGCTAGTTTTAAATCTATATTTAAAGTAGTCGAAAGAATTTTGTAGAAATATACCATTTGTGTAAGTTGTATCATTTGTTTAACATGTAAGCCAGCCGCATAGAAAAAATTAATTAGATAGGTATATGTAGTTACTATACCGTGTTTTTGAACTATAGACAGCACTAGACGAAGTCACATTTACACCGCTAGAAGTTACCAAAAAAAGTCACTAGATTTATTTGGCGGGGGAATTGAAATGTTAAAATGAAGGTCACGTCAGCATTTATACTTTCCAGGTTATATTTTCATTAACCAAAACTATTATAGACTTATAACTCAATTTATTCATATAAAATCATAAATACATAACTTATAATTATAAATTAATTAATCGCATTATTTTTTTGTAATTCCTTGACGAAAAATTTATATATTTTTAAAAATACTATTAACTGTTGGTTTTATGCATGCTGTTTTTATTCGTGATATATCACGAAAAGAGAAATGAAAAAAAAAACACGTGCAAATTCAGCAAGTGATTTGACAACTACTAAGAGTTTGACGTTTCAATTACGTTTGAAGGTTAACTTGAAATTTCGTCTGGTTAAATGCGGCTTCATGAAATTGCTCAGCAGCCAATCACAGGCTTTGATTTTCTCACTAGAATTTCTAGTTACTGTCTATAGTTTAAAAACAGAGTATAACTAAATTGAAGTAATCTTAACTAAATAAATTCCTTATTTTTTAGTCTAATATGATTCATTTACTTTTATGATTTAAGTAGATTTCATTAAATTTTCTAAATTTGTAATAACAAAATAAAATAAAATTAAATAGAAAATTAAATGAAACGACTACATTTATATCGTAATAAGTATTAAACTAAATATAAAGTATCAAATTAACTAAAAAAAATACTTAATGTTCTATTTAATTTAAATAATTCATTAGAATAGATTAACAAAATTTGTAGAAAAAAAAGTGAAGCCAAAATATAGTAAAATTATATAAAATAAGTATTTAAAGTAACGTTAATAAGAATTATTTGTGATTCAATCCAATGGCAACGAATCTTATGGCTCAGTTGGATAGATTGTCTCACTAGAGATGAGAAGGTCCAGGGTTCAAATCCCTGCGGGGTCATGAATTTTTCACAAAATCTTTCTTCGTTAATTAAAATATCCTTGATCTTCAAGGCCCATTTCTATGATTAAAATATTTAAAGTAACCATTTGCATATTTAAATTGATAACTTTTTACAAAATATTTATTATCTATTTTGGATTATTTAAAATGCTAAAGTAAGATTAGTAAATTATAATTAGACAAAATTTCAACTCTTTTTTCTGTGCGAATTATTATGAGCCCGGGCTCGTGTAGCATTTGTATTTTTAAAGGGAACATTATTTTCTGTCGTCAAAGTATATATTTGCCATCAAATCGTATGCTTCTATCCTTATGAAATATTTATGCTTATATCTATTTCCGGGTGACATACATATTTACCAAATAATTTGGTCATACAGTTTTGAAGGCGAACATATTATTTTAAATACTAACTTCATTATTTGATAATTGACAATATATCCTGATAATTTTACATTAATTTTTAAAGAATCGTTTTGATATTGTTTGGTGGCTTCATTTTGGTACAAATCCATTATTTTGAGTACAAACCATATTAATTATGAAATTCAGCACCGATTTAAATCATGATAGCTAAAATCATACCCTTTTTAAAGCATTTAATTTATTCTCTTTAATTAAACCTAAAAAATAATCGATAGATATGTAAAATGTATAGAAATTTTAGTTTTGTTCTGACGAACCCTATTAACGCATTGGGAGGATTTATCGGATTTATGAATTAGTTGGTTGGAATGTTTGATTTGATAGATTATTGATAGTGTGTGTTGATTTCTTACATAGTGTCGGGGGAGTTTGAGCTGAGGGGCCGAGCGGGGTACGGCTACTCGCCACGGCCTAATCCCAGCTTCCCCTAATTCCCTACCTTCGGCTTAATCCAGCTTTACCCGTGCCGCTCTCCATTGCGTTGCACCCTGCAGCCCACCGCACCAGCTACTATTCACATCAAGAACCTTCGACCACGACAAGCCATCTACACATATATCATACATCATACACGACGATACAGTCATACGAGGGTTGCACACTATTTATGTCCCTAATATATAAAACAAATTTATTTTTCAACGTAATCACCGTGTACTTGAAGACACTTCGCATATTATTTTCTAATATAAGGCATTTAGGAAAATTCTACCGGTAGATACCGCACCTACCGACTGCGTTCGAAAATATCTACCAGATCCATCTACCGGATCCATGATTTGTGGATCGAGTAATGCAGCCGGTAAATGCGGTAAATAAAGAATCTAACCTCAAAAAAAGGTAGAGATGTCAAACGAAGTTGAAATCAGAAGTAGATTTCAGAAGGTAATTATGTTAATACAGAAGACGAGACGAGATAATGTTTAACTACGTCAAATTTCAAATCTGTTTTGTCTTTCAACTGCTTTTCATAGGTTATAAATCTACCCTGTTTACCACTTGCATTCTTAAAGTATCTATCCCGGTAGCTGTAACCTGATGAACAGCTGTTTACCGGTATATACCGGTAACAATTCACCGGTAGAATTTTCTTAAAGCCTATAGTAACACATTTAAAAAAAAAACTCGCAGTTTTTTTTGCAAATCCTGAACTGCTGGCATAACAGTTTCACTGGTTTTCAAACTTTTTTCTCCTACACTTTCCTTTAGCTTGGGAAATAAATACTAATCACTAGGCGCTAGGTCAGATGCATACGCTGGATGTAATCAATTTGAAACCGACATCGTGATTTCGTTCATGAAAACAAAGCTTTTATGAAATGGAGCGTTGTCTTGATGAAACAGAATTCCAAGCGAAAGTTTTCCTTTTCTCTTTTCTGTAATGCATTCATTTCAGCAATTAATATTGTCTAATACTGATCAGTGATTGTGTGACAACGTTCCAGATAATCAAATACAAAAATTACCTCAGCATCCCAAAATATAGTAGCCATAATATAACTGGACCCTAAATTTGCGAGATGGAAAGGATCCTCGATGTCGCCGTTTCATACATGTCGACTCGTTGCCACGTTTCATCAACTGTAACAGTGCGAGCCAAAAACTGTTTGAAATTTAATGAAACAACGCCATATTGGCTCTCTCTCGCTTTTGTTCGGACTTCAACATTCGTGGTACTCATCTTGCCGACACCTTACGAAATATTGTAAATTATTAACACCACAATAATCAAACTTGATATTTCGATTGAAAGATAAACAAAAAACATTCGCTGTTGTTATGAAAACAATATTTCAAAGACTACTATGATAAGGACCATACATACTGTACAACTCTCATACTACGAATTAAAATACTCAATTTGTATTGGGTTATACCATAGTCAAAATTAAACTCAGACAAAACAGTGTTAGAAAAAAAAAAATGTATAAATATTAATTTATTCGCATAACTACAAGCGATTGAAAGTTTGTGTGACGTTTCGATCGTAAGCAATTTGATTGGTTGTCTGATTTTAAAAAGGAAATGCGCGCTCAATCACTGGGCAGGATATCATACGTCACACACCAAATTCTGAACTTAGATTTTCACTGCGGATGTACAATTTTGTACATTAAGTATGAATATGTATTACAGGTGCCAAGTTAACGCAGGCGCAAAACTAAGGAATTACAAAATTAAACTAGAAAGTTGTAAATAGCCAGTTTAATTCTTAAGTTTAGCTGCATAATTGTAGTAATTGATAACAATTGTTCCTATTTGTTTATATAGTTTAGTTTTACAATTTAATTTTTTGATTTAATTGTCTGCATAAACTCAGCATAAACTAGTGTAAATAATACTTTCACACCATTTATGTGCTTACATTGTTTTGTAAATATGATTTTTTTTTAAAAAAAAGCTTTATTTTCAAATCTCAATAAACTGCGAAGTCGCTCATCTGATCGATTCAACTCATCCTAGAGGACAAAATGTAAATTGCGTTTGTTTATGTTTTCACATTTACATGAGTTTAAAATTAACCAGAGAACTTGGTTTCTAAAAGACAAATTCTAATAATTTGCCAAATGCCGATTATTCTACAGCTAATGAACTATTAGGTACAATGAGTGACGCCACAAAAAAAAATCCGTATCAGGAAAGTAGAATAAAATGTATTATATTTTTGGATGTTTTATATTACAATATTCAGCATCAAATTCACATATTCCATTTCGACAAAAAAATTAATAACATATTTTTTATTTGATAACCCTCATTGTATCCAAATATGGATAAAGAATTCGCTAATTAAATGATCTGATGAATCAATGTAATAGTTAGCCTTGTAATACTGTCTAATCAGAATCACATTACACAAATATATATATCAGGATTTTTTAAAGTTAAGACAAAAATGTATCATTTGAAGACAATTTTTTAAAAAGATTGGTGGATACTGAAAATTATTTTTGCAGACCAACTAGAAGTTCACAAAAAAATATCTTTTTATATGCCTATATTATTACATACCGCAAATATGTTTGTAAAAAATTAACGTATGTTATTTTTTCTTATTGAAGGGTAAATGAATTGACGCAGAAACTGATAAGAACACAATTGGTAATATTGGTAGCCAAAACATTAAATGCTAAACATCAATATTTTTGTCTGTGTAATAAAAATAATATTATGTGAATATAATTTTTAATGCAATTTTATTTCTTTACCTTGGACTTATTTTAAAGTACAAATATTGTTTTGTAATATAAATATTATATTGTGTTTTAGTTTTATTAGATGAGGGGAGAGTAAATCGATTTTTCGTGGAGTGGAGAGAAAACATAGAAGCAGTAAAAGAGATCTGACGTAGGTCAAGTTCGGCCTTATACGATCAACAAATTACTATTATTAATTTAATTAATTTTATTAATAGTATAGATATCAACAGATAAAAATACATCAAATTTTTTATTTCTATAATTACCTGTTTTTGAATAGATTAAATAAATTTATGTTTTAAATCCGAAATACGTAATAATCGATATATGAAGTACACATTTTACGCACCTATGGAAAGTGAATAGTAGATTTTGGAGAGCAATTAATAGAAAGTGACAGCTGGACTTAAAGCAGGGTTGTCCAATCCGTAATCTGTCATCCTGTCTACTCGACCATACTATATCTAGGAATGTATGTATTATCGCAAATATGTATATACTATACACGTATTCCTGGCCATTCTGCAAACTAATAAATAGTCTCTATTTTTTAATCATCATTTTAATCTCAACAAATAATAAAAAACAACAAGAAGAAATGAATTGCAATACCATACGAATACCTGCCTATATTTAAAAGACCAATTTACTTAAAAATATTAGGATATGTAACGATTTTTTTAAATTAATGCAACAATAAAATAGCTATATGTTTTTTAAATTTTGTAAATATTCATAATTTTCCTAGGAAATAATTTTAAAAATTACATGACGCCTTTACAACCTATTCAGATAGAGACAGTTAACTACAAAAATAGTTATTAGGGTGGTAGTTAAAAAAATTGCTGCCGCTCCCAAAACGGTAGCAACTGATTTAAAAAAGGATCTGTGCAACTCTGACTCTAAATTAAGAGGAATAGGTGCCTATTGAAAACAGAATTTTAATCATCTGTTATTTTTATATTTATTTTCTTTTAAAATAGTATTTTACATTACAAAGTCAGATAAAAGGTAAAAGGTTTTTACTGCTAAAAAGGGAAATGACTGGCGAACTGAATACGCGAGCCTGTCACCTCCTTGAGGCAGTAAAACAGATACGTGGCGTGAGTTGTGCAATACTTTATTTGTTACTCTACTTGTAAATCAAATTTATTATTATAACAAAAAAAAGTTAGCTGTCAATTTTACAAGATAGTAACTAGTAAAGACTAATTTTCAAAAGTAGTAGGCGATATCAAGTTTATAAGTAACAAATAAAAGTTTTTTTTTTTTTCTTGAGGCTTTCAATTTCATAATCTTAAACAATTTGACAAAATCTGATGTGGTCAGCACATTACTTTCAATCAATTCTATGTATTTTGTACAAATCCCATACCAAAAGTTCCTCGGGAAAGATTCTATCTGAAATTCTACCAGTAAAATTGTAACACGAACATACTACAAATTCCTTACCGAAAGTTCATTGGAAAAGATTATATAAATACAATAAAATTAGAACACGAACTATGTAAATTGCCAATGACATCTATGAATTAGAATTATTTGTATATATCAGCTGTTTCCATGATTATAGCAAAGCTGGCTGATTTATGAAAGTTAATCTCTTTATAATTCCTTAACTCTATATCTATTGAATATGAAGGAAAATGTATAATTAAACCGAATACATAATAAGATATTCTTTCATAATGATAATCACATACAATGTCGTAAAAGATATTTAAATGCGCTCTTTCAAGAAAAACTGTTAAGGACTTCAAATAAGGGAACTTCCGGTTGACCAATTATAACCAAAATCTAATCAGCTCTTCATGTGGATGTAAAGAAGAGGAATACGAAAGGACTATAATTTTTAGAATTGTAGTATTAGAGTTATCGCCGGAGAAATTTTTATCTCACACGTGCTTATTCATTAAAAACTTGCCACCGATTTTTTTAACCAAAGACAATACCTTCTTTACCTAAAGATGACGGAAGTTAAAAATGGAAATATTTGCATTGAAGCAAATCTTTGATTTTTATATCTATTTTTTCGAAAAGTTACCTCTATACTTTTTCTAAAACAACTAACTGCTTACGGCCACATTATACAATGAATATTTGGACATTTTCGCTTGTAATTTCTCTGTATACACCTCAACATAACCTAACATAACTTCTAAACTCAAGATTGGAAAATTAAGGTACGTTGTTACATTTAGTAAGCTGTTTGTCGTTTTATAAAACAGCTGGATCAAGATTTGATAATGTGGTTGTGTCTAGGCGTTTTCTAAAAAGACAGATTTTGCAAGCTGGCTACAACATTATACAAAGCAATGGATATACATAAAATATGAAAGTATGTCTTCTAGGCATGACTTTTATAAAGCATTTATTTCCAAAAGGTTTTGTGCATTGATCATTGATAGATGCATGATTGGAGACACATTTGGCCGATAACGATAAACAGCATATGAATGTAACATAACAATCTTTTTGAATATATTCTGCGAATGAGTGTATTTATAGTTACAATGTATATGTATATGCCTCCAGCTACATTCGGGGTGGAGTATATGTTTTTGATCCGGCTGGTAGTGTTGTGCGGCCGCGGCACGGCAAGCCGTTTCATCAATCATGAGCAGATAATCTGCTTAACGCCGCACAATCCGCTCCAATCCGGCGAGCGTTGCGCGGCGGCGGCTTAGCGTTAGCAGACCCGGAGTCCAAGCCGGAGTGGAGCAGGAGCACCACCGGATACAGCCGGACATCCAAAACATTCACAACTATCTTACAATAAAATAAAATTCTCCTATCACAACCAGTACATCACTTTTAAATATTGCACGTTGGGTTGTTAGAGGAAAACTTATACCGGATATTCTATTTCTTAGCGGACCAAGTAGCGTACTGTTATCGTTTCACGACTTAAGTCTCCCTGGTTTGAATCCCGATCAAGGCATGGGTATTGTGTGATTATTACATCATTTCACATTCATCAGCGAATAATACAAAGTGTTAAAGTTACGAAGAAATAAGAAAAAATTGTTTCGTCATAATATCACTGCTTATACCGGGTGTATAGACTAGTGTAAAAAGATATTAGCGTATTCCTGAGATTATTTTCAGTAAAAATGTCATATGAACATAGGTGCTATTTCTATTAGTTACGGAATTACAAGAGATCAAAGTTTTACAAATAGCAGCAATTTTTTAAATTTAATCTAAGTACCTATTTTTAAAAGAAAAGAAACAACAACAATGGAACAACAATCAAAATTAAGCAGAAATAAACACTTCATATTTCAATTTTTAAATTTATTGTAATAGGGTAGTTGCGAAAAAAATAAATGTTATTTTTTCCTATTCATTATGAAATATAAACTAATTCTAAACATATTAATGTAAAAATTATTAGAAAATATAAAACTTTTCATTCATAATTTCCATAAATAAAGTACGCGGTGAAATTCTTGTGACGTAGACTTTTAATAATTATATAGTTCGACCAAGTCTGTATGACTCATACAAGCTTGTTAGAATACCACGACAAAGCGAAGATGTTAAATTATATTAATTGTATCATACAAATATTTACAGTATAATTCTAAAAGAAAAATAACAGATACAAAAGTATTATTTAATAGTACGTATATTTTATAATTATTTCTTGAATGTCAGATATTTTCAAGATATTTAATTCTTATATTGACAACTTCATAATTTTGCCACCAGGTGGCTGCACACTCCAGTGAATGTACATGTTATTTTTAGTGACATAACCTATGTTTTACTTGTGAAAATCATATTTTATTTTTCTTTTCTATATCAGCAGATTTAAAACAAGGTAATGAAACTAATAAATTTGTGTGAAAATGAATAATTTCTTTTGAAATAGTGCTTTTCTCAAACATATAAATCGTTTCAAATAAAAATGGTAGTATTGTGTACAGAGCGTGGTACAGAGTGTACAACCGAAAGTCTACCGCTAGGGTAAGAAAGACTGTGATTGGTATTAATAAAAAAACGTCACCACGGGAAAATTTGAAATAAGAATTTTTTTTTAATTATATTTTGAAAAATATACAGTTGTCAGACATAAAATATGTATTAAAAAGAATAACTTGAACAACTCTTTCGGAAAAAAATAAATTGGAAAATGCGCAACTACCCTATTCTCTGGTTTGTCGATATCGGCTTGCATCAAAGCTCAAGCGGCACATTTCAAATAGTTATTATAAGAAATACAATAAATATATTTAATGTTTCCATAGTTTGTTCTTTTGTTTTAGAAGTAGATATCTTGATTATTTTTTTTTTATTACTGCTATTCATGAAACCTTGATTCCTTATAATTTTGTATCCAAAGAGAATAGGACCTATGTTCATATGACACTTTTTACTCAAAATTAATTATTGAGTTCATTTTGAGTAAAAAGTGTCATATGAACATAGGTCCTAGTCGCTTTGGTTACAAAGTTATAAGGAATCAAGATTTTATAAATAGCAGCAATTTAAAAAAAAAATAATAACCATAATCTTTAATTGTTACATTTGTTGCCACACATCAGTTTATGATTCTATATAACTACACCATGATATATAAATTGATTCTACATAGACAAATTTTAAAATTTTCACATTTTTAATCTTATCTGACTATTACTTCTACAAAATAAAATATTATTAATAGAAAAGTTAGAAGAAATAAAATAATTTTAAAATTTCCAACATGTGTGGTGAAAAAATTAATGTTCATACTCAATTCGAAAACAATAGGTGCCGTGCCGTATCTATTTTTATTTAGGTAAATATTTAAAGGCGTCATATAAGACAGATATTTTATATAAGAATAAGTTTAATCCAAGTTAGTCGTAATTTATGAAGATTAGCTGACTGCTGGGATATTTTGTCACATTAAATCCATTGTATATCATCATGTATATCACTATTTATTATTATAAAGCGAGAATTAAACTATGAGGAGTATAAATCGTCTTAAACCTCGCAGAATGATGTAAGATTAAATAAATTTTTATAATAACATAATGTAGTTAGCAACTAAATATTCTAAATAACTTTGCGCAGACATGCTTACGGAATTAATATTTAAATGAAAAACTTTTACGGAGCATATACAAGTAGATAAAAGTTCATTCGTACATACATTGAAGGTGCAGAAATACATAATCTAAATATTAATATATCTACATACTGGTGTCTCAAATTTCGTGCTATGCATGAGAATCTCGACAACAATAAAAGATACGAAACAAAATGTGTTAATTGTGAGGATAACACTTTGTTATTCCATTTCGAAGAAATTTTTATCAGGGTTAGTGTCAGCTGAAATTTTCGGGTGAGTCGTTCAAGGTTAAAAAAATGATTAACGCTAGACTAAAAAGTATGTGCTGACTTTTGATTTGACTCTCCCGATCCAAATTGTAACACTACCCTTTTTGGCCGATTTTTTTTCTAAATTTAAATTTTAAATTTAATCGAAATATTTTTTTATTTACCTGTACTTATTATATATACATTCTTTTCATATCACAATAAACATTATTTTTTTAATCATGCAGTTATAAAAGTAATTTACTACTGTTTACTACTATATTTTTTATGTACATGCCAATACATAAATGTATAATCGTAAATTTTCTAAAGTACGACCTTCTGTTAACAATATATAGTATAAGAGACGATAATAATTTGGTTATTTTCGTTACTAATTTCCAAATTTAGTTCTCATAATTTTATAATATTTTGTGTAATTTTAATATTTTTCTATGGTTGCCAAATTTAAAATGAAAATTGAAAAATGTTTCAATACTATGTTAAAAGTATTACTATATAAAGAAAATAAACAATTAATATTTGGTTCATTGAGTACGTTTATACGCACCGTATGTGCGTACTAAGCATTTAGCATATATATCAAGTGACGTAACAAGGGGATGTACTAGATTTTTCTGCCATCTATGACTACACTTAATTCAATTAAAATTGTTAACATTTAGATAAATTGTGTAACGTACCAAGTATGTACCAAAATATTTAGTATGTTTTTTATATTATTATTATATATTTTTTATAGATAACGGTGTAAACGTACCGTACCAAGATAAATTTTAGTACACACTTGGTCCGCGTACCAGAATAGTACGCACGGAATGAACGCAGTCAATAGCTGCATTCCTTTTACCAATATCTCACTTCATTTGTTCTTAAAATGAGATGAGATAGAAGTGAGGTGAGCTGAGATAGTTGCTTAGCAAATAGAACGCAATTTAGAGAAAGAACGGAATACCTATTATCTTTCTCTGTTCATCATATATTTTATTTTTTATCAGTGAGTTGACATTTTGATTTTGTTTTCGAATTTATTTTAAATAACTGACAGGGAGGACCAGTTAAAAAGATTGAAAATAAAATCCTAAAACAATTTAATTTATATATTAAACTAGCTGACCCGCCTCGGCTTCGCACGGGTAAAGCTAATAACGATTAGCTACACGTGTACCAGTAATTTTTCACATTTACTTCGGAGACTAAAGATACAGAGATAAAAAAAATAATAGAAATCATCCCCTATTGTACCGCCTTTAGGGATGATTTTTCAAAAACGCCAAAACACTCTTTATTTCTTACCAAAAGCATAAATAAGTATTTTTATATCCCTAACTTGAGAAATAATGGGTTCTCCATACAAACTTTCATCCCCTATTTCCCCCATGGAAGTTTTATTTTCACGACAAAAGATAGCCTATGTGCTTCTCCAAAATCCAATCTATCTCTATACCAAAATTCATCAAAATTGGTTCAGCGGAAGAAATGATGGGTTCTCCATACAAACTTTCATTCCCTATTTCACCCCTTTAAAAATAAACGGGAAAACGTAACAGACAGAGTTACTTTCGCATTTATTATATTATTATGGATTAATAAATAAAGAAATACAAATTCACGTATCAATTTTAAATCATCCACATTAACCCTCTGAAATATTCATTTAAAAAAAAATCATATGAGCAAGGGGGGAGGAATCTGCCTCACATCACAGTTGGGACAAATAGAATTGTCAAAATTACTGAGACAGTTGAGGTGAGCTGAGATGAACTGAGATTGTGTGTAAAAAGAATGCAGCTATTGTCGCAGCTATTGTACTTAACCTATAAATTTAATATTTGTTTCATTTTTGCTGTTAGAAATAAATGAACATAGATAAGTTACATATCATTAGAAAATTATATATCTACATTTTCGCCCACATATTTAGTTTAAATAACGATACATCGTTACATTGGTCTCTTAATTTTGTCAAACTTAACCGATTTCGTGTCATCGTGTCAGTTACTGTTCTCGAAATCTCCATGCAGGGCACTTTTTTTTGGGATACTTGTACTATATGCAGTAGTGGCTAACCAGCTCTGGAATAGGTTATTTATAAGTTTTATGACGAATTCAAAACCGCAGAGTAATATGGTCCTTTGAAAGACGATTTGAACAATTACTGTCCGTACGATATAACTTGATGAGCCAGAAGAATGTAATTCAATTCACTATTCGTAAGTTGCGTTTTGTCAAATATTTACTTTTACTTCTATACCACACAGCTTCAGAAGTGAAATAGTGATTTTACAATGTTTTATTGCTTTACACAAAGCAAATTTCACTCTAATCCACTCAAACTCGGGGTGTCACTTACATTTCAATACCAGAAGTTATTTTCATACATAAGTGTAAGTGCATTTTTTTCTAATAGCAATAGAAATTTTATTTTCAATAATATAACATTTATTTTATATAAACATAATTATGTACTACGTATTTCTAAGATGAGAAAACTCGTATTATAATGGAAAATAGAATCTACTTATATATAATTATGAATTTAAGTTTGTGACCAAGAATATTTAGGAACACGTGCAAAATGCTTGGTATTAGAGAATTGTGTAATCCGTTTAATATGTATACTGCAGCCAGCAAAGATTAAAGGATTAAAGAATTTCAAAAATTCCAAATACAATGAGAAATGTACCTGTGTGTAGGTTACTTGTTTTAGTGATATATTTCAACCCCTCCATATTCTACATAATTTTGCTATAAATACCAGCTCGCTATAATCAGTGTTTAGCGTTTAGTCATATTGTGATATTTAAACATACAGAATAACAAAATAGCGAAAAGCTATTATACTAAAAGCGATTGGAAGAATTACAGAAGAGAAATGGAAGAATTTTATAAAACACACTACATCTTTAGAAGAACACTATTAGAAAATAGATGGACAAATACGGTAAGTAATAGATTCCTTTGTAATAAATGTTGGAGAAGATTCTACTACGGAATCAGACTCTGGTAGTGAGAGTGAGAATGATGTAGATGAACTTAATTTAAAAAAATATTTAATTGTAATGTGATTTATACAATGTGTTAATTAAAAATCTGGCCATAGGCGTTTAACATGGGAAAACAGTTTTCTTTGCGAAAAGTCACCAATTAATTTTAGACAAAATGATTCAAATAAAAGTTGTAGTTAATTATATTCTAAGCCTAAATCACTTAACAGAATTTTGCACGTTCGCTAACTTGTAATAGTATATTACATCCGAGGTGAGAGATGTGTCATTACAGCCGAGGGCTTATGTATATTACCGAGAGGCGAAGCCTCGAGGTGAGATAATGCGCGAGGCTGTTATGAAACTCCCACCGAGGTTATGTATACTATTTTATTCACAATCATCCTCATTTTAAATCAATAATTTTCAAAATAAATCAATGAACTATAACCTCTAATTTTATTAATATTTTGACAGCTGTCTTAAAATTTGTTTAGCCTACTTAATTATGGGGATCTACGGCAATGTTGCTAGGCAACCCCTACATAAACATTTCCAACCCAAGAGATGGAAGTGAAATCTGCTATTTCCAACCCAAGAGATTGTTATTAAAGTTAGGAATGACGTATTTTCCAACCTACAAAAGGTTAGGAATATGTATATTGTTATAATGATTGTGAATAAAATCTAATTTGAACTTGTAGAAATATTGCTCATTTGTAGCGATAGCTATGGAATTAAAACAAAATTACAAAGAAATTAATATCGTTTGAACTGTCAGAAACTGTATTTTATAGGTTACAAAATGTGAAATAATAATAATAATAATAATAATAATAATAATAATAATAATAATAATAAAAGTTATTTAAATGTTAGATTTTTAAAATAATACCTGTGTAGTGATTTAGGTGCAGAATTGAATTATCTGCAACTTTTATTTGAAAACCGAAATTTTGACAGTTCAAATGATTTCTTTGCAACTTTGTTTCCATTCCATGGCTATCGTTACGAATGAGCAATATTTATATAATTTCAAATTCGATTTTACAAATTACCAAAGGTGCGAAATTAAAACTGTTTAGTGATTTAGGCACAGATTATAATTATCTACAACATTTATTTGAAACATTTTTGTCTAAAAATTAATTGGGGCTTTTGTGAAAAAAAAAAAACTGTTTTCCCATGTTAAACGCCTATGGCTAGATTTTTAATTAATACACTGTGTATTCAATAATTCATTCCAATATTTTTTTATATAAATATTTTTTGTATTATTCGTAATTTTATTGAACTTCATTTTTCTTTGACACGCCTATGGATTTTATAACTTTCCCATTATCGCAGTGATAATGTGAATTTTCCCCACTCGCCAAGTTACATCGTACGGTCTGTCCTAAATCCTTTATGGAAACGTGGTCATTTGATTTAAATAACAATATAGCTATTTAAAAAAATCATAGGTATATTGTACGTAAATATTACATGAAATATATAAAAAAAATAAACTATATAAAAAGATATCACTATTTCCTAAAATATAAAAACTGTCTTACTCACCGGTTCCCCCCTTCTCGAATCCCTCCTTCGGGCTGCTCGCAATTCCCCCCAGGGGGTCATGTGGCGTATGTGCGGGAGTATGGGGAGTTATAGGTGTGTGCGGTGTGTGAGGGGTAGCTGGAGTTGGAGGAGGTTGGGGGGGCTGATTGGAAATGCTCATAGTGATAGATTCATGGGGAGTACTGGGGATTATGGTTACGTTCACTGCCCTTTCCGGGGAGCTATCTTCCGGGGATTTGCAACGGGTTAAAGCGAGGGCTTCTCTCTGAAACAAAAAAAAAATTATTATTAGGAAACCAGAGTAATTTGTAATAATAATTAAATAAGGTACCCGTAGCTAGCACAACCATTCCAGCATAATCACAAAAAATCAGTCAGGAAATTTAGTACTCATTAATTACTAAATAATTACTCAAAAAAAAAACGCTGTTTATCAATTAGGAATTGTCAGTTAGGAATGGGGTCCTCCACCATAAGAAAAAATAATAAAATGTATATTTTGTACTTAAAGTACTACTCAATAAATAACGATTAAGATAAAGAAAATATTTTTTTAATAATTACTTTACGATATATTTGAAATTTGTTGTCGGTGTCACTATGACGTCAATCTATTGCTACCTTTTTCTCGCAGCCTACTCAGAGCTGTGCATGTAGGTACCTACTTCAGTACATGTACTTTAAACTGTACTTAAATACATTTTTATTGTACTTGTACTTGTATTTAAGTACAATTTTTCAATGTGTAATTGTATTTGTACTTAAGTCCAATATTTCTGGAATTGTACTTGTGTGTTCACAAGTACATGGACAAGTACTTGTGCTTTGCACGTTTCAACATGCAAAATTACGCAGCAGAAAAAATATATATCCAGTTTGTCTCGTATTCTCTAACTAAGCAATACGCTCTATTTTTTAAGACATAAAATCAATTCATTTGCAGTTCAAACTGCGGATGTATTCAATGCTATTAATTGTTGCTCTTAGCCGTTTATTTTCTTCATAAATTAAATAAAGCGTTTTGCTAAATGTGGTGTGTAATGTACTTGTATTATCTATAAGTAAATATCTATAAAAAAAAAAAATTATCAATTTGTTTTTATTGTTAGTTTTACTATTCATTATTTCATTTTACTTAAAAATACTAAAAATTAGAAAACATATTTTGCCATCATTAGAACGACAAAATATCTGTAGTATTAATAAAAATTGGCAATAATTTACGTTAGTTTCAAGATATGCAAGACCAACTGTACAGATCATAGAATGGCATATTGGTGGTGATGCCAGCAAAATTTGTTTTATGTTCTGACTAAATAAAATTAGAGCGGGTGAGTCAACTGATGGTTAACGGGGATAGTAGTAAGAAATTAGACCATGAATCGTTTATATTAAAATTAGACCTTAAAACTGTAAGGACTATCAAAGTTTTAAAATTAGTTGTTAAAATAAGTATTCGCGTTTTTAATACCATTTCCTCACCTCTATATCTACGTCAGACATATACTCTATTCCAAATTCTTACTTCAAGCCATTTGGTATAACCGTTGTGAAATACGGAATCTATTTTAAGTGTATATATGAATGCAGAAAATAAGAAACAACAGAAGTAAACCAAATAATACTTGCTTAAATTTATGATTCCAGGCCAGTTAAATATGCACCATATACGTTTATATGAAAATGAAAAAATGTTGAATGACATAGGCTGCCGGTGGCACTCAAAACTTGTACAGTGCAACCTCTTTACTCCGGACTAATAAAAACACACCCAATCCGGAATAACGAAATATCCGGATTACCGCGATTTTTCTTGTATTGATACAAAATTCAGTTAAGTGAGCAGTTTGTAATGCTTTATTTAAATACATATATAAATCCTGGCCCAGAATCACAGTTGGAAATAAATCTGCATAGATAAAAAGTATATAACCATGTGGCACAATTAGAAAATTATCAATTACTCTTGAATATGTTTTTTTTTGTTTTTTTGTCCGAAATGGTAGAAGTACCCACTCCATATCGTGCCGCTAATTGTTTATTCGACACTCCATTTTTTAATTGTTCAAGAATCTCATTTTTTGTTTGTAAAGACAACGTAATGTGTTTTCGCGGGCCCATAGTGCAATAATCAGGAACACTACGACTACTAATAGTACGTGAATAGGGTGGTCTGCTGCACCAACTGCCTATCAGGTGATGTCTGGTGACGTTTCAAACGAATTTACAACGTAGGTACGCATCCGTATTACCGAAACTGTTCGGAATCCGGACTACAGAGTACATAGTACAAGTAAACAGGACTCCGAACTACCGAAGAATCCGAATTACAAAGATACGGATTATTGAGGCTGTACTATACTACAATATAGTTTTTTCTTGTTTTATTAAATCGCTTATTATTCACGCTTATTTCCAATTATTGGCCACATAATATTTTGATATGTGCTGAAAAAGGTCAATTTATATAACTCCAATTAGCGAACTGTTTGAAAAGAAATTCACTCTATATCTACGTAATAGAATATTAAAAAAATTATAACGGCTTAACGAATTACAATAAAGGCATTCTAAAACTACTGATCGCTTTCTGTTTATATGAAGTTACATAAAAAAAAAAAATACAAATAGTGGAGATCCCAATGAGCTATTGGTACTAGGTACTTCAGAAAAAAATAATAATGAAAGATAACAGAAGAAATTGATAAATACGCTGTACATAATGATATGGCTGATAATGAATTCAGATCATTTATTCAAGTAATACATTTTGAATATTAAAAATTAATTAGATAAGATATAATTACTACACTGTCTTTCTAGATAAGATTTTTAACATCTGGAATTTTACTAGTGAAGCTTCGTACAGCTTTTACTGAATTGTTACCTAAAAATTAATGTTTTGGCAATTTTAATATTATTTATAGATTCTTGTACACGTTTCCATAGATTTTCAATGGTTTGAATACCAAAAAACTGTAATTTTATTTCTTTTATACTTAGACGATGAGGTTTGGGTCATTTTCTTGGTGAAAGATCCAAGCAAGTGGCATATTTTTCTTCTACACGAGGAGTAATAATTACTGCAATGGGGACATTTACCATAAATGAATTTAGTGTTTATATTAATAAAATTCATTAGCTCACATTTAAAAAATGATAGAAAATACTAGAAATCCATTCAAATAAATTTCTTAACATATTTAATTATTTTCTGAAAACTGTTATTTTTGCCCTCTATACAATGTCCTTGAAAGCTGTGACGTCCCAATCACAGACATTAGAAAGAGACGGAAGAGAGAGATAGCATGATTAGTTTTGACGTTTGGGAAACAGGTGTTCCGTAACTCCGCTGTAAAAGACATGTTAGTTTATTTATTTTGAAGAAATAGAACTGTGCTCTTCTCGCCAGTGTTTTATAAGGTCTGCAATATGTAATTGTTTTGTACCTGGTTGTTTTAGTAAGTCAAAGGATCCATTTCGACACGATTTCAAGCAAACATGTTAAGATGTGGTTAATTAATGTCATTCCATGAATTCTACGTCATCAGAAAGGAATTCAAGTAAAAGATACAACTTTAAAAAATTAATTTCTTTGTTATTACAAATAATTTATAAATCGGAAAAAGACCAAATACTATACAGGGTGTCTCACAACTCGCGCCCCAGACCGAATGAGGAAACACGAGACTGCACTCGGATGTGTAATTTCGAAGAAAAAAAATCCAGCTTAAAAGATATTAGAGAAAAGACATCTTAAAATTGACCAATCAGAGACCTACACCTTTAACGTGTGTTTGCCGTAATTTTACTTTACTAGGGTTTTATACAAATCAAATCTTCTTTAAAATTTGTGGGCGAAATGATTATAATTTTCGGAGAATGTGGACAATATTTTCGTTTAACACATTTTACACAGCTGCTACAACACGTTGCACTGTACGATATAAATGATGATCTCGGATGACACCTTCGCTAACCTAAATTTGTTTACAGTGAAAAGTCAACTCTAAATTGTCAAAATTACAGTAAGTCAAACAAATTTTGTAACTCACTAGTAGTATTTTTAAAACCTAGCAACCAGTTTTATTTTGTAATAATATCATCACACCTCAAGATATCCTTCCGGGATTGGTGGATTAAAAAGTCTTGTAACTCCGTTATGCAAGCAGCCGCAAATTATTTTCTTCTATTTGTTGGCAACCTATTGTCGTCGGCAAATGTCAGTTTCGTCTGGGGCGCGAGTTGTGAGACACCTGTATATGAAGTTGAACTTTCAGAAGAAAAAATAAAAAAAAATATAGTAAATGACCCCATTATTGAACATGAATGGAAATGGAAATGTGGTAAAAGTTGCTAACCACTGGTCTAAATGATCCGTTTGTATGTATTATAAAAGTTGTGGTGTATCACGCATTTATTGTATAATTTATGGCTAATCAGTCCATGCATATAATCATATGAGCTAGTATCAGAAAATCCAATGACGAATAGATTAACAGATTAGCGTCTAATCTAGTTAAGCCAAATATCGTGATTTCTAATTGAAATTTTAATTCGCACTGGATGCATATGGTGTATACGCATACACCGTATAATACGTTGACAGCGGATAACGAAATTACTTAACAGAAGCTGTTTAAAAATTAATCAATATTTCATATTTAGTTCGCGCGAGTTAAGCGAAAAAGAAAGCAAACAATTTTCGGTAATATGCAGGTGTTAAATTATTTAGAAAATGTATCCACCATTATCAATTAATTTTAAAATTAAAAAAAATAATTTATTTATACAGAGCGAACATGAAAATCCGTGACATAGGCGTTTAACAAATACTGTATCGCGTAGAAATTTGTGGGGTGATTTATGCTTGGTTTATGCAGCATATAAGTCACTAACTTAAGAAACTAAATTAAAATAATATCGTCCATGCAGGAATTTAAAATTAAAGATTTTATGTTTAACATTTACTATAAACTAACTTTTATACATGAAACTGTACGTTATATTTATATAGGATAAAAAACATAGATATACAGATTGTTGAATAAGTCCAATTAGTATTTCGTCATTCTTCTCTAAAGTAACTTTGGTGTCGGTTTACATTTTCTTAGCTTAAATTTTAACATCTGTTATAGTGATTCGGTCGAGACGAGACGAGACGAGAAATTCATTGCCTCGTCTCGTCTCGTTTCAAATTTATAAAATTATGTCTCGTCTCGAAATTTTTCTCGTCTCGTTTTACAGAGTCTTGTCTCGGCCGGGATTTAATATTTATATTTTGGTCCCATAAACTAATTATTAAATTTATATAATTTTGTATTAATAGTAATTTGAACAAAAAGATAAATATTTGTCGTTTTATATGTCAAAATTTGTTATAACCCAAAACTTGTGCAAATTTTATATTATAATTTTATTAATTTAACATTTATATCATTTTATAATATCAATCACTTATAACACTTGTATACATCAAAAATAGAAACACAAATGACATTTGACAGTTACTTGACAGTCAAAATTTGTAGGGTCTTTTAAGAAAAAGTAGCACATGTTCCAGTTTTTCTTTAAAAGTTTTTCGTTAAAAATCTATTCATTTGTCTCTCTTGTACTCATGTCATTGTACGAGAGAGAAAAGTTTTCAAGTCCCTTGAAAAGAAAAACTTCATCGTGCAATGCAAGCTTTAAAAATGTTAAATACTTTATTATTTTTTTTTGTTAAAAATACCATACATCACTAAAAATATATTAAATTTCACACGTTTGCAAATATATCTCATGAGAAAAATAACAACCGAGAAATTTCGAAACAGTTTTCGAGAATCGAGATCTCGGCAAATATATCTCGTCTCGTAAAATATTTTTTACATTTCTGTCTCGTCTCGTCGAGACGAGAAATCTCGAGTACGGGACGAGACGAAAATCGAGAAATATCTCGTATCGACAGAATCACTAATCTGTTATAGTGCGCGATTGGCTCAGGCGCACAACTAATAGATTACAATATTAAACTAGATGTTGAAAATAGCGAACTTCTTAATTTAGTTTCATTAGTTTAGCTCTTCAATTTAGTTTCATAAAAGTTATCATTGATAACAACTGTTTCTACATGTTAAGTTTAGTTTTACAACTTATTTTTTAAATTTAATTGTCTGCATAAATCAAGCATAACACACGCAGTTTTCGCGAATAATTCTGAATTTGTTTGTTATACTCTTTAAATTTACTTAATGTCTTTGTACCTGAGTAAACTTAATTTAAAGATGTGGTAAAAACAGATTTAGAATGCGTAACTTCAAGTAGTTCTTATTTGCTTTAACATTTTACTCGACGTTCATTTTGGCACCGAAAAATTCAAAATCTTACATGGCAATCGAATAGTAAACGAAGAACACTAACGTTTGTCAAGCATTTTTAGCTTATTGTGTTTGCTGGTATGTATTAGAAAATGCAATATCATTGTAATTTTTAAAGTATTAACCGTGGTTTTATCAATTTCTTGCTGTTTTAGAAAACAAAATAAAAATATAAAGTGGAAATTCCTATTATAAGTAGTATAATTATTTTCGTAACAAGTTATGAAAAATACCAAATATCATGAGAGTGTAAATTGACGCACGACGCGTAGCGGAGTGCAAGTCAATACACACGAGATAAGATATTTGTATTTCATATAAGTTATGAACATTATTTTTTAGACGAGCTTAAATAAATTTTACTTTTTTTACAAAACTGAAATTTAGGTTCAAACGTAAGGACAGCTGACAAATGAATAATGTATACATATAGCCAGAAAATAATGACATAGTAACCTAGCAACCGTGTCAACTATTACGATACGAAATATATCGTAACACTAATGTCATAAGTTCAACTTTCAGTGTTAGGATACTACGTTGATATGTCATACTTATCACAATGGTCGTCTAAAAAATATTTATTTGCACAGAGATGTTAGGTTAATTTAGATTAGTAAATATTATTTGGTAAAAATACTGCAAATTTCAAATAATAATAATTTTTTTAATGTAAGGCAATTTAGATTAGGTATTGTAAGCAAATTATTCGCATGTCCATAGTCCCAGAATTTTTACAAATAAGTTACCACAAAAAATAAATAAAATATGAACATACACGTATTAGAATGCTTTTGTCTAACCAGTGTAACATTAACATTAATAAGAATAAAACTGCAAAAATATTTTCATTTTTCAGAACTCATAAATAATGTTTTGCGTAAGGTAAGGATTTATGATTTTAATGTGTTGCGTAAGGTAAGGATTTATTATTTTAGTGAGCTGGTATTATACAATTTAAATCCAAAATAAATAAAATAAATATATCATCACGGCTTATTATCCATTGCTGGGTGCTATCTACATTTCTTCCCTTATTCGCAGATTTCGATGTCGATATATTGTACCCTTGATTGCACCGTGGGTATAGAGAGCTTACCATGCGTCATCTAACAGACACTTGACCGGATTCGAACCCAAGCTGTCAGATAAAAATATTTAAAATAACAATAATTTTATACAGGATGAGTCTGGGAAGATGCCCCCCCCCCCCTATTTTTTTTATTATAAGTGATAGAAAAAAATCTGATGTGGCCAGTAAAATTGTAACACGAACATATACTACTTTCTACAAATTTCATACCGAAAGTTCCTTGGAAAAGATTCTATAATTCCAATAAAATTATAACAAGTAAAAACACTATGTAAATTGCACTTGTCACCGACAACTGTCAATTAGAATTATTTGAATATATTAGTAGTTTCCATGATTATAGCAAAGCTGGTTGATTTATGAAAGTTAATCAACCTCTTTATAATTCTCGAACTCTATTTCTATTGAATATAAAGGAAAATGTATAATCAAACCGTATAGACAATAAGATATTTCTTTCATATTGATAATCACATAAAATCTCAAAAAATGATATGTAACTTCGTTTTTTCAAGAAAAACTGTTAAGAACTTCAAATAAGCGATCTTCCGGTTGACTACTTATAACCAAAATCAAATCAGTCCTTCATATGGATGTAAAAAGGAGGAATACGAAAGAATTATAATTTTTAGAATTGTAGTATTGCAGTTATCGTCGGAGAAATTTTTGTCACACACACACACACACACACACACACACACACACACACATATATATTTAAACACGTACACATATAGACATCATCGTAAAACTAGTAAAATCGTATTCTAGGGACCCAGAAACGTGCTTTTCCATTAAAAACTCATCATCGAATTTTTTGACCAAATATAATACTTTCTTTACGTAAAGGTGATGGAAGCTAAAAATGGCTCATATAAAAGTTTTACTATTTTAAATATACTATTTCATAGCAGATGTAGATATTCCTTCATAAAGTCGGTTTTACAAGATACGACTATTAACTTTAATTTTTTAAATAACTCCCTATAATTATTTTATCGAAATATAAACCGCCATTTTTTCTTTTTTCATCAATATAAAAGTTGTCAAAAAAATGAAAAATTCGAGAAAAAATAAAATAATTGAGAAACATCAGAAAATATTTTTATTTAAAAATTCTATGTGGCTATGTAAAAATTAACAAAATACAAACAATAGTTAATTGTTTAACTTTTTTTAAAATTAATAAATCACCTTTTATATTCCACATAGTGACCTAGAATATTTGAATAAAAATAATTTCTGAGATTTTTCAATTATCTTATTTTTCTACTTCGTTTCCATATTTTTGATATACAAACTTTTACATGGTTGAAAAGAGAAAAAATGGCCGGTTATATTATAGTAAAATAATTACAGGTTGCTGTTTAAAAAATAAATGGGGTCCCGTGGCCGCGTGCCTAAGTGTCTGGTCGCGAACCTGGGGGAACCAGGTTCGATCCCGACAGACACCAAATATTTCCAATTTTAAATGGCACAAAAGTGACCCCTATGGTGCACTCTCCACACCAGCTATGAGTGCCCGTGAGGTGACGCGGTAAAATATATCGTCATCATTACCGATGTCTACATGTGTTGTAGATACTGGCACACCCAGAAATGGGTAACATGCCGTGATGATATATTTATTTATATTTTATTTGTTTAAAAAATAAAAGTTGACAGTCGTATATTTCGTAAACCCGATTTTATAAAAAATATCTACATCTGCCATAAAACAGTATATTTAAAATAACAAAACTTTTATATGAGCCATTTTTTTCTGTTACTTATAATAAAAAAGTTAAACGGAGCGGAATTATCCTGTATATGAAAATCACAATAAAAATTGATAATCTAGTAGGATGCTCAGTTGGTTAGAGCTCCCACTAGATATGGGAAAATCTTGGGTTCAAATCCCAGCGGGGTCCATGAATTTTTCACAAATCCTTCTTCGTATACATAATCGATATTGTTTCATGCAGAACACATTTATTAGGCATTTCTACTTATTTCGCCAGTATTATTTTACATTAATGGTAAGTATTTTGCAACATAAATGGTCAGTGAATATGAATATTTTGTTCAGGTTAGATTAAAGTCAAGTTATTGTAAGGTTAGTATATATATATATATATATATATATATATATATATATATATATATATATATATATATATATATATATATAGGTTACGTATAATAATTAGATTAAATTAAGTTTTTATTAAAAGTTACCATTTAATACTGACCCAATAAATAGCAACAATTATTTATTAAATTTAAAACAATAAAAGGCATTTATATTCCTGTAAACTAAAATGCTTTCAATAGGAGTAGTACATTTATAAAATAAGTTGTAGATCATTATTAGGTGCATGAAACACATATTTTAAAAAATAATAATAAGAATATTAATAACAAAAGTAGTTTCAAATATGGTTTTTGCTTCTTGAAGAACTGATTTATAATTCAAAAAACGTTAAAACATAAAAGAGAGATATCGCACCCCGGCAAGAATAGTGACACAAGTCAAAATTTAGAAATTCTAAGTTCATCAGATAAAATTGGTCAAAAATATGCTTCTAATAATCAGGAATAGTGACATAAATCAAGATTATATTTTTCGAGAGATGGAGCTAATGTCGTTTCGTTTCGAGCTAATGTAAGTAACTTTACATTCGAGAACTGTCTTCTTTAATTTAAGTTTTACGCAAAACTATTTTTTGGACTTGTGTCACTTTTCTCGCCGGAGTGCGATATGTTTCGCGTAATGAAAACAAAATGGCAAAGAATATTATAACAGGAAAAACAGATTATCCTTACTGTCTCGTGCAGAATTTTGAAACATTTAAATGGCACTTAGATCCCACTGAATTTAAAGATTGAAATATTGAAAACGCGTGTACCCAACAAATCTGAGCTTTGGTACGCAATACGCATGCGTGTGATTCAAACAGTGATTCTTAATTCCCTCTCTCTCAGAACATAATCTGGGTTAAGTGAGGTCAAAAAGCGACAGAATTCCTGAGCATAATTGTTATCAGACACCAACGGTGCCAATACTAATAATAATAACAGTCTGCTCAATTGATTAACTACTACTGATTTACCTATCTGCGTGTGTGATTACGCCAGCAGCGACGCGTT
This sequence comes from Ophonus ardosiacus, assembly GCA_943142095.1. Lineage (NCBI taxonomy): Eukaryota > Metazoa > Arthropoda > Insecta > Coleoptera > Carabidae > Ophonus > Ophonus ardosiacus. The sequence continues at coordinate 39,393,314 of OW964833.1, read as the reverse complement.
GCGACCGACGGTCGAACCACGACTAAACGCAAGCGGCAAGCGAAGAGCGAATCAGCAGGAATGGACAAACCAACGGCGCAAACATAAAACATAGGTTATGCGCAAGCACAAACCAAAATACGGGAAAGTTACCAACAGAGCTGGGCAAGTTACTTTTAAAATGTAACTAGTTACAGTTACAGTTACCTCCAAAAAAAAGTAACTAAGTTACTTAAGTTCCAGTTACTTTGGTGAAAGAACTAAGTTATTTACTAGTTACTCATTAAAAGTAACTTAGTTACCTTGAGTTACTTTCTAACTACTTTTAATGGCGTGAAGTGTAGAATTAGACTGTTGACTTAGTTATTGTGTAGTATACATATCACGGAGTTTTTGCACTAACTACGTTAACCTAAATTTTAACGTTATTGCTTGGCAACACCCAATCGGATTATTATTGTTAATGTTAACGGACCTACAGGGCCTCATTACCGCCTAGGCCCACGAGGCCACGGCCTAAAGCCCGCTTTGACAAGGGGCCATCAGGGCCCGGTTGCTGTGATAAAAAATCTGATAAAAAGGGCCTGCGGGCCTACATTATAATATAACATAAAAATTAAAAGTATCATTTTATCTTGTGAGAAGGGAATTTGCAAAAATGAGACGAATTCAAGTCTTACAACCCTTAGAACAACGAACAAAATACACTATTTTTTGTATAACCTGAAAATTATAATAATTTTGATGATTTAGTGGCAGTTTAATTATAATTTATTAAAACGTATCATTTGTAAGCGAGGAAAACATTTGAAAATAATATATTTTATAAGTCAAATTTAACATTTAGTGACTTTTTAATTCTAGAATTAAAAGTTAAAATAATGTGTTATTTTTAGTTTTTCTGTTTACCGTACAAAAACCCTATTATTAATGAATATAATTACTTATTTTATTATCTATTATGGCTTGAAATCAATCAACAATAATATTGAATTTAATTATGTATTAAAATAAAAGTTGCACATTACAGAGGGTATGCGCGATGTTGCGCTCAATACTCCCACTTTGGACATACAGTTATTTAAAGCAAAACAGTTTTAGTTAGTGTTTCTAAAAAAGGCATCAGCCTCAACAAAATATTTCTTAGAAATTTTAATCCCCCCCGTTACTTGTTATGACTAAGTTACATTCCACTTTTTAACTTTTTTTGACTAACTTAAGTTACATTCTAATTTCTGAGTTACTTTAAGTAACATAAGTTACTCAAGTAACAAGTAACTAAAAACCGTTACCAACTACTTTTCCGCAGCAAGTTAAGTTACAGTTACAGTTACCATATTTTAAAAAGTAACTAAGTTACGTTACAAGTTACGTAAAAGTAACTAGTTAGTAACTAAGTTCCTAAAGTAACTAGTTACTGCCCAGCTCTGGTTACCAATACACGTTTTTAATATTATTTTCGCTTTTTTTTTTTTTTCGTATACATAAGGTTTGTTTGCGCAGCAGTCAGACACTAATCTACGATTAAAAATCATTTGTCCGTTCAGCAAAATATTTCGATCCCTGATCAGTCTCCAACCGTCAGAATAGTCAGCGGATTCTAAAGAAATTTTTAGTTTGTAGCATGCGCACTGGAACTTCTGGCTATTAGCGAGCATTGTTGTTCCTACAAGCACTTGTAGTAGCCAAAGCGAAAGAAAATGTACATTAACATTTATTTTAAATTCTCCCAAACCACTAAATATTTGCTATAGTGTCATGCAGGCCCGGACTGGCCATAGGGAGCTTCGGGACATTTCCCGAAGGGCCGGTCCGGGTATGGGCCGGTGGATGATACTTATTTAAAGTTTTAATTATCACAATGTAATTTATGACATGGTTACTGAAAGCATGAATCGTCGCTTTCTTTCTAGTAAAGCATTATGCTGAATTAGCTTTTTTGGGGGCCGATCAGAATAAAACTCTCGAACCGAAAATTAGTCCCAGTGCCTGGTATCATGTAGCTTCTAGAGAGTAAATTTAAGAAAACCAGAAATGAACGCAGGAAGTAAATTTTAAACAATAAAGTAAGATTATAATTTCATTATGTAACAATGAAAAATGCCAACAACAACAATAATCAACATAAGATAAAAAACTTTCTGTTCACTCTAAATGGTAGTAATAACAGTAACCTTTGATTGTGTTCGCAGAACCTAAAAATTTCCAATCAGTTTGAATTTGAAACCAGTTTCAAATTACGCACGCGTACTGAAAAATTGGCAATTAGTTGCATATTCTGTTGTGTGAACAAACCTATTATTATATTCGAACGTTTTTCTGGGTTATCATGCAAAAAATTGTAACCTATTTTACTTCTAGCTAGTTATGAATCATGACGGAAAAGGCAAGCGAAAGAATCTTTCACTCTATATACATATATATATATATATATATATATATATATATATATATATATATATATATATATATATATATATATATATATATAGGGTGTCTCTTAAATAGGGGGACATGGCTTAACCACAGATTCCTGAGGCTGAAATAAGACGATTTAACCAAACTTGCTTCTACCGGAAAGTGTACCATTTAGCCAGAATTCTGCTTCAAAGTTCTTCGAAAAAAAAATTAATTTTGCTTATAATAACCGGGCGCTTTATTTGATTTGGATGAAATTAGGTACGACAGTTTACATGGTTATAAGTCATCTTTTAAGATGATACTTGTTATTATTAGTGAACCACTAGTGTATAAAACGTAGGTGTCCCAACATTGATTAGACCATAACTTTTTAATGGCCACGCCAATAACGTGAAATTATTTTTTTCAGAAAGATACATTCAATAGTAAACTTTTCTCTCTCTGTGTAATTTGTGATATCTGTTACGGTTCAGACAGAAAAAAATAAAACCTGAGTGACTGCATCGTGAATTTTTTAAAAATAAATTTAATCTAGCAGTCTATCCAAATGTCAAACAATTAATTCTTAATGACAGTATCGAGTTGTCAATATTCTCAACTTGTTTAAGAGTAAGCTAACATATTTATTCGTGTTATTTATAATAATTGTAGTAAAATACTATTAGGCCGAACAAACAGATGTTACTAGTTTCTGAATATTGCGAAGGAATTTTTTGACAACCCATAAACAATTGTTACTGTCATTAAAAATTCGTTGTTTGACATTTTGATAGATTGCTAGATTAAATTTATTTTAAAAAAATTCACGTTGCAGTCACTCAGGTTTTATTTTTTTCTGTCTGAACCGTAACAGATATCACAAAATAAACAAAGAGAAGAAAGTTTACTATTGAATGTATCTTTCCGAAAAAAAAATAATTTCACGTTATCGGCGTGGCCATTAAAAAGTTAAGGTCTAATCAATGTTGGGACACCTAAGTTTCATACACTAGTGGTTCACTAATAATAACAAATATCAAATTTTTACACAGGGTATATATATTTGTATGAAATAATACAGTACAATACAGAATTCAAAAATTACAAAAATAAACACGTAAATAAATACAAAAATAAGTATAAGTATGACAGTTATAAAATTCTCATTTCCTGTAACCAATTCAAAGCAGCTGGAGTAATATTATGTAAATCAACAAAACCCTGTTCAAATTTACTAATTGGGCAATCTTCCACAATGTGTGAAATTGTTTCTTTTCCGGCACCGCAATCATAGGCCGGATTGTCACGTAAGTTCCAAAGATGAAGCCTGCCATTACTTCTACCATGACCCGTTCGGATACGATTCAGTTTACACCAAATTTTCCTTGGTAGATCAAACTCTGGGACTTCTTTTGTCGGATCTTCCACTAAGTTTTTATTAAAAAGCTGAACTTTCCTGCCAGGTTTCTTTCCAGCAATCATTGACCGAGAAAGGTTGGTAAATAAAATCTTGTTTCTATATAGGTTTACGAGATTTTAATCTATCAGGTGGTAAATTTTCTAGTTCACTAGTTATCGAAAACATATCAGGCAAGAACTTATATTTATCCATTATAACTTATTTATATATATATATATATATATATATATATATATATATATATATATATATATATATATATATAATGGTATCAATACTAATAATAATAACAGTCTGCCCAATTAAGTAATTACTACAGATTTACCTATTTTAAGACTGAATTATAATATAATTGTCACATCTTTTTTGCTATATTTTCATTTAAGTGAGAGAGTCTTCCACTATTTATAAAAAAAATACATATATGAAATTTCGTCTAAATTGAAAGCGATCTCTGGTTCTAGAAAGTCTTAATTGTTACTCGTAAATTGTAATATTTTTTAAATATTCTGTGACATAGATGTTGTTCTCAAACAGTGGATCTCGCTAACAAGGTGTTTCATACAACCTCTCTCAGGCTTTTATTTAAGAATTACGTCCTAGAGGTCCAGGGAAAAAAAACTAGCAATACATAGTCCTATCTGAAGAATTTAATGGTAGTAGTCTCGATTTCCGGAAATTACGTGTTATTCCTCATGATTGGAACTACCCTAACACTATCGGCATGAATTCTTCGCGGTTTAAAAACACCATTCAGAAACTACATGCGAGTGTGAAACAGTGATTAAAAGTAGCAAATGACAAATTAAAGGAGTGGAAAACCGGAACAAGCTGGCTATGCAGATGCACCAATCAAGGTGGAAGAAACTTCGAATATTTAAACAATTTTTACTATTTATTTTGTAAATAATACCTAATATAAATAATTGTTTCCAACAAAAGTTATTTTTTTTTAGAATACACATCCAACGATGCCACACATGATCTAGGTTTCCATTTGAAATTCTGAACCTGCGTGTAGTTACGCCTACTTCCGGCAAAATCCGGAAATCCAGACTACTATCATTAGATTCTTCAGAAAGGATTAGGTTATGGTTATGTTAGCTTTTTTCCTGAACCTCTAAGCTAGGGCATCGTAGTTCTGAAAAAAGCCTGGGACGGGTACATTATGTAACAAGTGTTATAAACGACGCTTTAGTGCGTTTAGTGTCTGGTTGCCAATCTGGTGACCCGGGTTCGATCCCGGCCAGTACAGACTTTTAATCGCACAAAAGTGATCCCTGTGGTGCACTCTCTACACCAGCTATGAGTGCCCGTGAGGTGACGCCTGGTAAGCGCCCACACGGTAAAATACCGTGAGTATTTTTTAACGTGAAACATTGGGTTTGTCATATCCATGGTTACGACTTGATATTTGATTGACAGCAATGTATTTGCCCATTTCATTTAAAATGAAACATAGGGAACGAATCTGACAGAAGTATTATATTTACATATTGTAAGAAATTTAGCGGAGTCAGAAAACCACTCGAGAGCACTAAACATATTTCGGGCACAAGGTGCACACAGTATTCTACATCTAAATTTAATTTTTAGATAACAGGTATAATTATTTAAACAAAATTAACCTCTAATGACATCTTGTCAATATGGCAGATAACCGTTGAATTTTCCTATAAGTTATGATTTGACATTTGATTGACAGCAATGTATTTGTCGGTCTCATGTAAAATGACACATGAGGAATGCATTTGACAGAAGTATTATATTTAAATATTGTAAGAAATTTAGCCGAGTCAGAGAACCTCTCGGGCACAAGGTGCACACTATATTATTTCCACAATTAATTTTAATTTAGAATGCAGGTGTAATTATTTTAACAAAATTAACCTCTATTGACGACTTATCAAATGTCAAATTCGTTCCCTATGTTTCATTTTAAATGGAACGGGCAAATACATTGTTGTCAATCAAATGTCAAGTCGTAACCAAGGATATGACAAACCCAATGTTTCACGTTAAAAAATACTCACGGTATATCGTCATCATTACCGATGTTTACATGTGTTGTAGATACTGGCACACCCAGTAATGGGTAATATGCCGTGATGATATATTTATATTTTATTTATTTAGTCAAGTGTTTTCTTGACAGCGGAGCAAGTGTATAAAAAACGAGTCACATACTTACCTATACTTTTTGTACGACTGCTAATTAAGATAACAGAAATACAGAAATACACTTTTTAGGTTACTTATTTGTACAGAATGATAACTGTCAACTTCAACTACAGCAGCTAATTTCACTACGTGCTTAATGAATCAACTGTTATGGTTGCTAGCTTCACTTCGTGTCCAATACGATCGAATCCACACACGGAAAAAATTCTTATATATAATTAACAATAAATTTGTTGTAAATTTATTATAATATTTTTAATGACAATTACTCTCATAAAATATCACAATAGCTGATAAACTTTCCTTGTCGGATTGCATTTATTACTAAAATTTTGTAGTTCACTCATAATAGCAAAAAATACAATATATTATTACAATTTACATGCTGCAGCTTGTCAAGTTGTGAATAAGACATTAAAGATTCAACATATGTCATCCTCATACAAACGCCCGTGATTTCAATCTGATGTGAAATCGTAAACTCAAACAATTATTATTTGATTTATTTCCGGTGTATCGTTACTTTCTACATTCATTTACTTGAAAATGGATTCCGAATTTCAAAAAATCGATAGCGAATGCTTGACAGTAATGTGAATTTGAAATAGAGCGTAGTTTTAATATAAATTTCCCATTTTCTAATTTGTTACCACTATGGTGGAGGAATTATGGTAACATTTGCCTACTTAATAACAACGAAAATAAGTGAAGTTTTTCAAGACAATAGTACGCATAAACATGCATTTTGAAAAATTCTCACGCTCAGAAATATAAATAAAAGGTAATAAATATGCACATTTTTGAGCGATGAAATAACATTAATTACAATTACAGTTAGATTTTTGCAGAAAACAATAACAATATTACTTAAGTATTTTAGCAAGAAACAATAAAATCTGAATTATTTCCGATAAGCGTGGAATATAAACACTAACTTTACAATTGATTTGTAATGCTATAATTAGCTACGAACAATATAATTCGAAGTTTATTAGTAAATCCCTATTGTATTAATTTAATTTTAAAAATGTTTTATTTTGCCTACATAACAAATGAATATAGCTTAAACAATGAAACTTATAGGACTACAATTATTATGTAATTTTATTATTGCAAGGTAATATATTATTGTTTATTCCACATAATTATCTAAAATTATGTTATTCCTTTCATAAACGTATTAAAATATAATATGGTGTTTAATAAATATATTAATATAAGTTTTATTAGGCGGATAGATTTTGGTAATTAATTTAATTGAATGTTAATTCTCATTATCAAAATATTTAGAGCATTGTTATTATTACTATTACAGTCATACCCCGCTTAACGCGGGTAATGAATGCAATGCTGAACGCTAAGCGAATCATCGCTAAGCGAGATTTGATTTTTTATTTTTATAAACATAGTATAACCGTTCATACAATATAATATACTGTTCAATCAATAATATAACGACTATGTCAGAGAAGCAATTATACAGGGTGCCCCAGATTTAAACGGCATAACTTGAACCATGGATTAAACACGTAAAAATAAGGTGACAAGTTCATTTGAGCAAATGTCCGTAAATGTTTTGTTTCAGAGATATTCATGTTTTTCTTATTGGAGCAGCGCTACCTTAAAAATCGACTTTATAACAAGATATCAAATATCTTATTAAATTATGACAACAATTAAATTAATTATAAGTAAATGATTTGGCTATTAGCTAATTTCGATACAAAATTTAGTTTGCTTGCCTAAGGTCAGGGCAAAAATGAAAATTATCGATGAATTCAAACAAATTTATTATTTATGTACAATAAAATAATAACGATTTTTTATAACATTTGTTCAAAATGTTCACCTGTAGCAAGCAAACAGACACGACAACGATCTGCCACTGCATTGGTCTCTGCGTAACAGCGTGACATTGCTCGGGAGATATGGTTTCGCAAACTTGAATAATTTTTCTGCGTAGTGTCCAAATTATCTATCGGTTCGTCATAAACTCTTTCTTTTATGGCACCCCAAGCAAAGAAATCTAAATCGGACGAACGGGCTGGCCATGGTATGCCCTCTGCGACCAATCCACCGTTGTGGATAGTGTAAATTTAACCACTCTCTTGGTTGTCTCCCATAATGTGCAGGGCAGCCATCTAACTGTTGCCAAGATTTTCTTCTTAATGCTAATGTAACTTCTTCCATTAAATCATTCAAATCATTATTTAGAAAATTGTAGAATCTCTCTGAATTTAAACGATGTGGCAAAAAGAAAGGGCCTAATAAAGTATTTTCAATAATACATAGCCAAACATTACATTGAAATTCATAGTGGAAATTTTTCTCTTTAATTGCATGAGGATTTTCATGTAACCAAAGGTGAGAATTTCTTTGATTCAAAACCATATCTCCCGAGCAATGTCACGCAGAGACCAATGCAGTGGCAGATCGTTGTCGTGCCTGTTTGCTTGCTACAGGTGAACATTATGAACAAATTTTATAAAAAATAGTTATTATTTTATTGTACATAAATAATAAATTTTTTTGAATTCATAGATAATTTTCTTTTTTTTCCTGATCTCGGTGCAAGCAAACTAAATTTTGTATTGAAATTAGACAATAGCCAAATCATTTACCTGTAATTAATTTAATTGTTATGTCATAACTTAATAAGATAATATTTTATATCTCGTTATAAAGATGATTTTTAAGGTAGCGCTGCTCCAATAAGAAAAACATAAATATCTCTGAAACAAAGCATTTTCGGACATTTGCTCAAATGAACTTGTCACCTTATTTTTACGTGTTTAATCCATGGTTCAAGTTATGCCGTTTAAATCTGGGACAGCCTGTATATCCATTACTTTTAACTAAACACTGAAGCATTAAACAATAACTTTTTACAACAATCAGTAATTAGTTATGTATCTGGAATTATGAGAATAAATATTATGAATATAATAGCTTCATACTTAGAAATAAAACATTTTTTTTTCTAATCAAAACAAATCGGCGATAGAATGAAACAGCGTATACCTACATGACAAAAATGTTAACCCCTTGGTGTAATTACAAATTAATAATATAAAAAATCCGTTGTGGCCAGCACAAGACCTCTCGCCATTTCCATATTAGGCTATATAAGTACATATTGTATTTAACATTTCTGGTACTTACGCAAAAATTCTAATTACTTACATCTATTATTAATAGGTATATTTTTTACTTCATTCTAAAAATGAGTTTTTACGGGGTTTACCTCAGCTATCTCGGAAACTATAAAAGTTACGATTTCGATTAAATTTTTGTTTACCTTTGAGAAATCATCATAAATACTATTAGTAATTGAGAAAAATGTTTCATATAAAATTTTATTGTTTTTTCTTTTTATTTATTGTTTCTTTTATAGTCTATCTACTGACAGACAAAATTTTGTTCGATCATTATTTTTGTCAGTTTTGTTTTTCGATTCTAATAAAAAATGGCCTCTTTTTCGGAAAAAGTTGAATATCAAACCTATGTTCGTTAAGCTTTCACAGTTAGACTTTGGTTATTCTTGTACATAAAAATATAATGTATTTAGCCAATTATACAAACCCATTTTTATCAAAAATTGTCATTCGTTACACACATAATCACTATACGAGCCTCTGACCCCTTTACTTGCTCCAATTTTTAAATATTCATTTATCATGAATTAACTAATAGAATTTGTAATAATAAATAAATGAATATTTACTTATTACTTGAAATGAATATTTTCAACATTATAACGTAATTTTTAATTAAACTTTTAGCTAAAAATTAAAAATTCAACGGTTTAAATGTAGCACAAATCGATATATTAATTTCATATTATTTAACAATGGGTAACATTGCTTTTTATTGTAAATTACTACTATTACTATTATTACTATTTAATAAAATCTACACAGAAAAATAAATAAAATAGATAAATATATCATCACGGCATATTACCCATTTCTGGGTGTGCGCCATTATCTACACATATGTAGACATCGGTAATAATGACGATATATTTTACCGTGTGGGCGCTTACCAGGAGTCACCTCACGGGCACTCATAGCTGATGTGGAGAGTGCAACACAGGGGTTACTTTTGTGCCATTTAAAATTGAAAATATTTGGCGCCGGTCGGGATCGAACCCGGTTCCCCCTGGTTCGCTACCAGACACTCAGGTACGCGGCCACGGCCACGGGACCCATTCAGACAAAAAAAGAAAAAAAAATTGAAATTTTGTCTAATTATAATTAGATATTATTTTATTAAGCAATATGTCTAATAATTTAGTATAATTTACAAATTTTAATTTAGCATTTTAACTAACCCGAAATAGATAATAAATATTTTGTAAAAAATCGTTAATTTAAATATGTATGTAAATAGTTATTTTATTTAATTTTACTATATTTTGGCTTCATTATTTTTGTCCTACAATTTTCGGTGATTTATCGAATGAATTAGGTAAGTAAATAGAAAATTTAAATATATATTTAGTTAATTTCTTTATTTATGTTTAGTTCAATACTAAATGTAGTCATTTAATCTAATTTTGTATTTAATTTTATTATAATTTGTTACTACAATTTAACTAAATCAACTTAGATAATTTAATGAAAACATATTAGTAGGCTGAAAATTACAGATTTGTTTAGTTAATTTAACTACAATTTACATGTTTTTTTTTTTTCTGTGTAACAGCCTTTCGACTTTACTGCGTTTAATTTTTGTGTTTTGCTTCAATTGTTAATAAAATTAAATATTATTTTATTTTACATTAAAACAATAAAATATTTTAGAAAATTTGCTCTTTGTCATTAGAACGACAAAATGTCTGTAATATTAATACAAACTGACGATAATTTAGTTAGTTATTATTTGTACTAAATAAAATGAAATTAAAGCGAGTGGGCCAACCGATGTGGGAAGGGGCTCGCAATATTTCTCTATCCAAGCTTAAATATGAAAAACCATAAAAGTCCCTAATTTCTTGATATCATCCACAGTGGTCGTGTCTGGATTCCGCGAACTGGTACATGTTGCAAAAACCGCCGAATAGCGAGTGCCTTCGCTGATGTCTGGGTCTGGATCGCCTGGGTCCGTGCAAAGTGCAATTCCGCGCTGGGCAACGACCTGTACGCTGGTCCGCGGTCCGAATCCTCGCACATCACAACCAACAACTCACAGGGTGACAACGACTTACAAAATTTTGGATGTCACATTGGAAGGTCACAAGATTAAAAAGTAAAATTGTTCCAGGGACCTTAAAAAGTATTCATTAAAAACTCACTATCGAATATTTTGACCAAAGACAATTACCTATATAGATGGAGGTACAAATGAGATTTATTTGCAGGATGCAGGATGATGGGTACCATAGAAACGCTACGTTACCAATCGCGTTTTACGAGACTCATTCTACAAAAGTAAGGTTAGGTTATAGGTTCCGAATCAGCTTTTTTTAAAAATTACAACATATCCATTAAAAAATATTCATACACAGAAAAAAAATTGAAATTTTGTCTAATTATAATTAGATATTATTTTATTAGACAATGTGTCTAATAATTTAGTATAATTTACAAATCTTAATTTAGCATTTTAACTAATCCGAAATAGATAATAAAAATTTTGTAAAAAATCGTTAATTTCAATATGCAAATGGTTATTTTAATTAGTTATTATTTTTGTCCTACAATTTTCGGTAATTTATCTAATGAATTAGTTAAATTAAATAGAAAATTTAAATATATATATATAGTTAATATCTTTATTTATATTTAGTTCAATACTAAATGTAGTCATTTAATCTAATTTTGTATTTAATTTCACTATAATTTGTTATTACAAATTTAGTTTTTATATTTTTAAATACTCTTCAACAAGCTGATCCAAATTTTAAAACCGAATATTTGGACATTATTGCTTGTAATTTTTCCCGACATGTTATTCATTTTACAATTTGCCTAGTCATTTTGAAAATGACTTGGCGTTTTATAAAAAGACAAATGTTAAAATGTACCCACGACATATATACAGAATAGCCACAGGTATGGCCTAATTCCTCCAAGCCAATAAAAACGCGTGTTCCATGAGGTATGAAATTTGACAAAACAGGCGTGCCATTTTCAAAAACAACTCCACTAAAAAATACAAAAATATTATAGGTATGGAAGGATGTTTTAGTTATTTTATGTTTTGTAATACAAAAAAGCTATATATTTTGTTATTAGCTAAATTTACTTTTCGATATTTTTAATATACTTTTCATTTGTTATTTAGTCGGTTTATTTCCAATTACAACTCTTAGTAGACCCAGTGTTCCATTTTTGGTACATCAAAAAAAGCATTTTTAGACGACCATTGTGATAAGTATAACATATCAACGTAGTATCCTAACACTGAAAGTTGAACTTATGACATTAGTGTTACGATATATTTCATATCGTAATAGTTGACACGGTTGCTAGGTTACTATGTCATTATTTTCTGGCTATATGTATACATTATTCATTTTTCAACTGTCCGTACGTTTGAACCTAAATTTCAGTTTTGAAAAAATAGTAAAATTTATTTATGCTCGTCTAAAAAATAATGTTCATAACTTGTATGAAATTCAAATATCTTAGCTCGTGTGTACTGACTTGCACTCCGCTACGCGTCGTGCGTCAATTTACACTCGCATGATATTTGGTATATTTCATAACTTGTTACGAAAATAACTATATATAAACAAAATAACTAAAATGTTTTGTTATGTTATATTTTTGATACTTATTCTTGACATATATTAGCATAGTATTATCAAAATTTCAAAAAAATAATAATTCGGGCATTAATGGGATAAACCTCGTTCTTCATAAACTATTTTATAAATAAATTGTAAATATATGTTAATTTTAGTTGACATGAATATATTAGTAACAATATTTAGATGAATTCGAGATAATAATTAAGTGCTTGGTAAGATTCCATCTGGCATGGTTCTCGCTAAGTCTGTAAGACAAAAGCACATCACAAGAAAGGGTATTAAGGGATAAGTGACCTTCACTTTATCCCTAATTCAAGGGGTGAATAGCAAGGGTTGCGCGCAAAGCAAAGCAAAGCTCATGTCATTATAAAAATAGTGAATTTTCAATGTAATCCATTATCATGATACCAGAGCCATACCCTTCAGCTGAAGCCCCATGTCAATATTTATTTCCGGATTTCGCTTTTTATTGGATTTTCAAATTTTTACTTTGGTTTTAATTACAGGGGATAATTGAATATGCTTTGTCTTTCGCTTTCAATTAATAACATTACTTAAAATAATTATTATACATAACACACATTAACCTATAAAATTTCCCATATAACGTGTGCATACATTTCAGATCTCGCAAACGATAAGAAATACGAAGTTGATTAAATTAGATAAATATTATTATCCCATTAGGATATTATTTTAGTTGCGTATTTATTTTTCTGAATGGGATAAATCATTTGAGACTCAAAGTTATTTTCTTCAATTTATACATTTTCTTTTGTTTTACAAGGTTTTATGTAACTTCACTTGTATGTTAGTTAGTTTCAGTTAGCCTGTTAGTTAGTTAAGGTCAAATCTTGTAATCCAATTTTGAACTACTTGTACATATCCGATCGACTTGAAACTTTTAGCACACATAAGTAGTTCCGATGACAATACAATATTTTCATGAAAAGATAAAAATACAGGTGTTTCCTTTAAAACAATTAGTGCATTTTTGGATGAACTGATGACTTTAGGAAAATTTATCAGTAATAACAATCCAAAAATTCAACCAGTGGTTCTTAAACGGTATTACAAACTTATATTTTTTTAAATAAAATTAAACGAACTTTTATCTAAAATAATAAAAAAAATAGAGTGGAGGACCCCATTGACATTACTATAATATATATATATATATATACAGGGTGTTCAATTTTAACTGGTACACTATTACTATCTCGAGAACTATACGAGCTACGAGGTTGGCTAAATTAGCAAACAATTTCTATTTTATAAGACTACTTTAATGAGCGAAACAAGATTTTTTTAGACCAGTGGTTCTCAAAATACGGGGTGCAACTTTCTTATTTTAAATGGCAACCTATTTTTTTTATTTGCTTATTCGATTCAGTATTTTTTTCTGAATTCAACGATATTTCAGTTTCATACCCTTGCATAACAAAAAAATCAAGAAAAATGCAAAATTAAATATGCGTAATTTTTATTTAAGTATGGCTATACAAATAAATCAGATGTAGAAATAATTGCAAAAACTTTAATAACTTAAAGCTCATTAAAGTAGTCTTATAAAATAAAAATTGTTTGCTAATTTAACCGACCTCGTAGCTCTTATAGTTCTCGAGATAGGAATAGTGTACCAGTTGAAATGAACACCCCTGTATATATATATATATATATATATATATATATATATATATATATATATATATATATATATATAAAGAGTATAATGATGGGCCTAAGTTTTATGCGTTAGGTTAGAATAAGTTATGTTTATACATAAAAGATGCATGTGGAAAATGTTTATATATGATTGTGTTATAATTGTTTCAATGAAAAAAAAAATGTACCTACTAACTTAAATTTATTACAGCTATGCTCATAAAAATATGTATATATATATATATATATATATATATATATATATATATATATATATATATATATATATAAACTGTTTATTTCTAACAAAATAATTTATTAGGATATGTAATTAATTATGGTTTTGTATGATAACATTTGAATAAAACATACTACTTAATAACAAATTTCTAATTAATACGTATTATTCGAATTTAACAGATACGTGTTATTATCTGTACGTTTTACAAGTTGTCAGATACCTACGTGTTTTGTAATTTTCCTACATACAATTTTTTCAGATGGCATTAAAACATAACGGATGACATGCGCAGAACTGCACCCAAAATCATAAAAATCTCATTTTCCCTAAAAATTGAGATACGCGGTTTTAGAATGATGGTAGCGATATTATATCTTTGTGTCCTAAAAAATAAATTTAAGAAAAACAATATACTTCTTCCCCTATAACTAAAGTATAGCTACTTCGTAGAAACCCAAGGAATCAAATAGAGGCGGATAAGATAGCATTAGTCTGCGGATTAGTTGCCACGCATCAAATAAAAACATTGGGTATTCAATCTAAGATATCCAGTCCATAATTATCCGGTGCCCGATTGGAAAAATTTACCGGATAATTTTAAAAAACTAGATCCGGTGAGATATTAATGTAAATTAAATAAATTATATTAGTACATTAAATCGGTTTCGTAGAAGAGATTATATAATGTGCATATACAAAGTGAATTTGATGATTACAATAGAGCGATAACAGAATCATCATAATCACTACTATTTATGAACAAAGTACTGTCATTAATAACAAATATTGCCACAACAGATTACGAACTAATGTATCTCCGAAATACAATAATTTATAACAATTCCTAGAATTATTTAATCCTAATATCAACAATACATGGCATTATGTAGATTTACACACACCTTTCCAGATTTTCAGCTAATTATTCTGCGCAAATGACAGAGTTCAGAGCAATAATAATACACGATGGAAACAATTACTCTATATGAGAGTAGGATTCACATTTTCAGTCATACATAAACCACCTAGAAACGTCATTTCTCAAATTTATCAACATAAAGGAGAATAGCAGTTTGTACGACAAGAGTGGATATGATATCCATATCGCATCCACTCGAATGGTATAACATACTTTTTCAACTACTAACGAAAAGAAGGAAAATACGAACTGTAGAAATTTGAAATTTATTTTAATGTTATTTTATGTAGTTGTTTTCTTAGGCTTTCTTAATGGCATTTGTTATCATAATTATATTTTATATACAATGTTTATAAATACTACTTACAATTTTTCTAATTTATTTAGCTAGTGTTTCACAATACAATATTTCTTGTCTTGCTAGGCTATTTCTTGTCTTGTCTTGCAAAACAAGACAAGAAATTTAAATAACTCTTGTCTTGTGTTACTCTTGCAAGCAAAAATTTTGTCTTGCTTGCAAGACTTGCATATTTCTTGTATTGCACATTTGCGCGTGCGCGTTATGTTACATTATTTAGACTTGTTTGGGGTTCCCCTATTAGCTGCCAAACCGTTGGTTATATTATGATAACTCTTGTAACGAACTTCCCAAAATTTCTATTTTGCGTATTTTAGCTTTCTGCATTAATATAAATAGTTGATTAGATTTTGAGTAAAATTGGATAACTGGAAGTGTTAGATACTTTATTTCAAGCCCACAACAGTTTTTAATGAAAAGCACTTTTCAATTTTAGTACTTAAGACTTCTGTCAGTGGGAACAACATATTAGATTTTGGATAAAATTGACTTAAAGCTCATTACTATTTTAAACATGGAATTGACGGGAGGTCATGTGTCGGCCACATCAGATTTTTTTTTATAATGATGTGTGTGTGACGATTTTTTTCTTTCGCGATAACTGTTATATCAAACTTCCAAAAATAAAATTCCGTATTTAAGCTTTCTGCATCAATATAAAGACCGAGATAAAGAGTTTATTAGATTTTGGGTAAAATTGGACAATAAGAAGTGGTACTGTACTTGAAACCCATAACAGTGTTTAATGAAAAACTATATTAACATATAACCCAAAACTTTTCAGATTTAGTATTTAAGAATTTCATATTAATTGGAACAACATATTTAAATCGAAGGTGATATTTTACTTGAAGCTGTGAAGAGATTTTCGTGAAAAAATGTATTATGCTATAATTAAAAACTTTTCAAATCTTGTATTTAACACTTTTATATTAATGAGACCGGCATATTAGATTCTTGTTAATATTAGTAAACTGTAGTGGTACTTTACTTGAAGCTCTGAACTGATTTCCTTAAAAATATATTAAAATATATAAAACTTCTCAAATTTGGTTTTAAAACTCGTATATGATTGAAAACAACAGATTTTCAAAAAAACAAACTTGATAAAATATAATACAAAATTTCTTACTAAAGACTTTTCTATTTATTGGAACAACAAATTAGATTTTGTTTACAAACGATAAAGTGATATTTTACTCAAAGCTCATTGCAATTTTAAACATCGAATTAGCGGGAGATCATGTGCTGGCCATATCAGATTTTTTTATCTCTAAATCTATAGAAGATATAATAAGAAAATTTAAATCAGATTGAGTACTTAATGCTCTTTATTATTTTTTGTACTATAAATTTTCAAAATATAATATTTAGAAGATTTTTTAAGAAACTACTACTACTTCCGGTTGTCAATTGTTACTAAAACCTTTTTAGCTTTTCCGATTAATGTCAGCTTAGCTAGAGGTACAACCTATAATAAAATGTAGATATATTGAATTATAATATAATATTGAAAGAGTGCAAGAATGCAAGAAAATACTAAAAAATCTTGCTATTCTTGCACTTTTCTTGCAGGGCAGATTCTTGTCTTGTCTTGCAACAAACTATATAACTCTTGTCTTGTTCTTGTCTTGCATTTTATGCAAGAACAAGACAAGAACAAGAAAAATGCAAGACTCTTGTGAAACACTATATTTAGCTATGATAAAACTTCATTTAAATATTATTAAATTATATATTCTGATATATCCAAATCTAAATGACAACATTGGAATGTCAAATGTGACATTTTGTACCATTCTTCTTCTTTCTTGTAATAAATGAAAACAGTTTCTTGGGTTACACGACTGATTTGTGATTCGTGGATTTCAAATCCATACTAGAATGGATACGAAATTATATCCGTTTAGTGAATTATCTTTGTCTATGCCTACATAGGTATCCATTCTGCAGATTGTATGGAAGAGATAAATTTTTCAAGTTGGAGTAGACAAATAATATAGTTCAATTCACTGAGGGAGATTCAAGTTTTTTTTTTTTTGTTTTACAGGATGGAACAAATTCGAGTTCCTTATATCAAAAACTTTATTACTGTTATTATATGCACGCTAGCGAAAATTGATGTAGGTATTTATGGGTCTACTTTTTGAGACAACTCTAATAGTCATCACAAAAATTTTCCATAGTCTTTCATTTTTGAGCTACAGGCCAAAACTTGTTTTTTGCTTATTTTGAAAAATATCTTATATCTCGCTTATTATGAGAGATAAAGAAAAATGTATTTGTTGATACCCCCTCCCCCCTTGTAACGCACACATGAACCCCCCCCCCCCCACCTAAATATTACGTAACGCAGTCCTTGACCCCCCCCTCCATTTTTGATTATAATTTTGATTGAGGTGTTTTCAATCAATAAATACACAAATATAATTGTTTTCTATGAAGTTTTACTCTTATAAACTATATAAGTTTCTGTAAATCATCTTTATTCTTCTTTATGTCGTTCCAGACCACTGGTACGACCTTGAACTGTACCCGACATGTAATGACTATTATTGAAAACAAACTACTGCCTGCACACACGAATTAGCAGCTCGAAATTTGAAGTTTAACAATATTTTTCTAATTATATTTTATCGTTACGTAACGCACACATTAACCCATCCCCCCCTCGTAACGCTGCCCCCCGCCCCCCTTGAAGCGTTACGTAATTTAAGGACAGCCCCATAACCCCAAAAAATTAATAAATCAAGTTTTATCCATGTTTAAAACAAAAGAATGTAGACATCATTGAAAGCAGGGCATCGAACCCGCCAAAAACTGGGTACGTTTTAGGTTCAGGTTAACATGTTTTTTGAGATATGGGTTCGGGTGAAATTCTAGTTCATCCAGTAATAAAATTACGGTTTTGTGCCGGGCTCAAGTTCGTTTCGACCTAATGAAAATTTAGTTAATGTTTTTTGAATAACGATCTTCATATAGAAAAAAATTACAATGCGAGCCGGAATTTACAATGCAACGCAAGTCAAAAACACAATTTTCACGAAAAGTTAGCATCGTAAACGCGTCGAGGATCGCCTGTAAATATTACGATTACGTTTCGAACTGAAAATGAACCTGAACCGGAGCTGAACCCTGAACCCGAATTTTAATACCCGACTCGGGTACATTTGAAAATTATATCTGAGGTTCGGTTCTGAGCAGGGCATCGAACCCGCCAAAAACTGAGTTCGATTTAGGTTCAGGTTAATTCGTTTTTTGAAAGATTGGTTCGGGTGCGGTTTTGGTTTAAGCATTAATAAAATTTGCGGTTTTGTTCGCGGTTCAGGTTCGAAATAATGTAAAATTAGAGCCAGAATTTACGCAAAACGCAACAAGAAACGAACACAATTTTCACGAAAAGTCAGCCCAGACAGCAACGCAGACGCCTAAGACGTCGATTATCGGCTGTATTTACTTTTCAAACTAAGAATTAACCTGAACCGGAGTTGAACCCCGAACCTGAATTTTAATACTCGGTTCGGTTTCGACTCAGGTTCAATTAAAAATATATCTGAGGTTCAGTTCTCGGTTTGGGTTCCCTAAAATGTTACGGTTTGGTTCCGGTTTTGGTTCGGTTCAGGTTCGGGTTCGATGCCCTGATTGAAAGGCTTATAAAATAAGGAAATAGATGCGACTATTTTCAAAATACGTCCTATTTAAAAAAAAATATTATGTTTAAATTATATCTCGATTTATTAGGTTTTAAAAAATCAAATTACACCATGTAATTCTACTTAACAAACAGTATAAAAAGTTCTAAACAATTTTCCTTTATCTCTCATAATAAGCAAGATATGAGGTACCTATTTTCAAAATAAGCGAAAAACAAGTTTTGGCCTGTAGCTCAAAAACAAAAGACGATAAAAAATTCCCGTGGTGCCAATTAAAGTTGTCTCAAAAAGTTGGCGCATAAAGACCTACATCAATTTCCTGTAGCGTGCATAATAAGAAAGTTTTTTATATGAGGAACTCGAATTTGTTTCACCTGTACATATACTTATTCTATTTATTTAGTAGGTAAGTAAAGTGTATATAATTGGTACTTATCGTTAACTTAAAAAACTTGAAAAAGCAAGCCTAGTCTGAATATCAGAAAGCTTGATATTAAGTTAAGCATATTAAATAGATTTTTTTAAAAATCAAGATTGAGACGTGATCAATTGTGATTCGGACGGTCCCGGTTCGATTCCTATCCCGAACGCGGGATCGTGTTCCAAAAATTAAAATCCCGAAGGGGCGTGGCGGACCATTTAAATCACGATGAGGCGTGGTTTAGTACTAGAAACGTTCGGGACTTGTGCAAAAAAATTGAAAACCCGAACGCGCGACCGTTGTTGAACACCTTACTCTGGGCGTGCAACTTTTATAAAAATAACTTTAAACAAACGATACCTAAAGGCACACTCGAATTCAGGTAAACAGTGCCCACGTAAAAAGTAGTCACTAATATCCATTATTAACTAAATTACTTCACAGGTCACATCGCGTAAGTAATCTCTAACGAGCGCGTAAACCACGCCTATTCGGGATTTTCATTTTTTCTAAACGATCTCGCGTTCGGAACTGTAGACACTTTATTAACTCTTTTTCATATATTTTGTTATTTATTACCCAAATTATATTATGAAAAATGAAAAACTCATAAAAGCTAAGCCCCCATTGATGTGGCTTATCAGGCACTTATATTCAATAATCTAGTGTGCTTTGATAAAGTAAACAAATCAAATCCGATAGTAACTTATCCATTTATTAGTCGGTTCAAGTTTTCCAGATTACTCATAATTACTTATTCTCTATATGAGCCCGTGATTTTAATTATTCAAATAAATATGTACTGATAATCTATTCATTTGGTTTATAGATTAATTACGTATATTTTATTAAATGTCACTAGAAATATTACAAAAATAAAAATATAAAACTTTGACAACTCGCGTGTCTAGAATAACAATAAGGTTGCAACTGCAAATTTTTGGTAAAATGAGATTTTTATATGGCTGGGTTCTATCAGCCATATTCTATTTCTTTCTAATATTAGTTTTTAGATATTGTTGTCCATTTTCGAGGTAGAAACAAAGTTCTATCTGCCAAAAATTTAATCAAACCTGTAGGCACGAAGTTCTATCTGCTAAAAAAAAAATACTTTAAAATAAGTATTTCTTGAGTCAATCAAGCTAAAAAAAAGGTTCAGAAATTAATGTCGAGAAGCATTCCGCTTTGAAAACAATAATAGTAATAGAAGTAATTACTGAACAAGAGCAAACAATATTAAAATTAATTACAATTTTTAGAAATCGTGAAATTTATTATTTTTTAAGTTGTTTTATTATTTTTATTTATTTCAATGAATTTAAATACATAAAATCAATAAATGTTCGTTCAATAACAATAATAGGCGTGTTTCTACGAACTGTGATTATTATTTTCTAAATAATGATTTTTTCAATAATGATTTCTTCGAATCATGATTAAATTTAATTCCAAAGAAACAACAAAATTAACTCTGTCGACGCGAAACCTATACAACGTCGAACGAACTAGCGGCAAACGTGAAATGATAAATCAGCAGTTTTGATTGAAGTAATCCGCAAAATCGAAAATAGTTTAAAGATGGATTGTGCTGAAACAGAAATAATATTTTTGGTATGGAATGTGAAGTAAAATATGAAAACAAGTTTGTTTAACTTTTTTTTTGTACCTGCAGGATCTAATATTAGAAAAATCGAAACCAGTAATGAATATTGAATCTACTGACTCAAGTTCTAGTAGTTCGGATGATTCTGATGTAGACATAAATTTATACTTTCCTATATTTCATTGCTTGCTTTTTCCACCATTTTCAAATCTTTTGTTATTTCAATCACAGTGATCATGCGAAAAGACTGATTCAGAAGGGAAAGGGGAATGGCGTGTTGTGATCACAAGAAACACGCCTAATGTGTTCAAATCAGGGCATCGAACCCGCCAAAAACTGGGTTCGGTTTAGGTTCAGGTTAATTTGTTTTTTGAAAGATGGGTTCGGGTGCGGTTCTGGTTCAAGCATTAATGAAATTTGCGGTTTTGTTCGCGCTTCACGTTCGAAATAATGTAAAATGAGAGCCGGAATTTACGCAAAACGCAACAAGAAAGGAACACAATTTTCACGAAAAGTCAGCCCAGACAGCAACGCAGACGCCTAAGACGTCGATTATCGGCTGTATTTACTTTTCGAACTAAAAATTAACCTGAACCGGAGTTGAACCCCGGACCTGAATTTTAATACTCGGTTCGGTTTCGACTCAAGTTCAATTAAAAATATATCTGAGGTTCGGTTCTCGGTTTGGGTTCCCTAAAATGTTACGGTTTGGTTCCGGTTTTGGTTCGGTTCAGGTTCGGGTTCGATGCCCTGGTTCAAATAATAGCGAGTTAAAATTTCAAATCAGTTTCCTCGCCATATTACTTTCTTACAGTTACAACTTTGTTATTCTAGACCCATGAACTGTATAAAAATGTATTTTTTTTTTTTTTCGAATACATAGAAATAAAAAAGTTTCTTGGAACAGAAAAATGAACAGAACTAGCAAAATTTTTGCTTATTAATTAGGTTTTACAGCTAGAGTATGATTCAGTTTGGGTGTGTGTTACCTCCTCGAGATGTAATGGAGTCTACCATATGGTTTAGCAAACTTTCAATCCAGTTGGTATCTCTTCATGGTAATTTCTTTTCTATTCCTCACCAAGAACTAATGTCAGATATAGAATGGTCTGTAGTACGGACTATCGATTCCGAACACTTTACCTTAAGATATCACAATTTTTCTTTATTGTTTTACAGTCAGAGCTACAATATAACTATTGTAACCACCGAATATTGAATTATTCTAAATCCTGCGTTGTTACATGTGCAAAGTTTGTTAGCACGTTGTCAGTTTTTTAAAGGAGGTACTCGGGAAAAAATGGAGCCAAAAGGCACTATTGGCAAAGCATTTCAAAGTACCGAACTATCTTTAAAGTACTATTTTTTTTTTATCAAAACAAACACAATACATTCAATTAAACTTCAGTTCATACCATTCTACTACCACCACCAAATGGTATTTTTGAATGAATGCAATATCCTGTAAATGGTTTTCCCAGTGTTCTCCATGCATGTTCTTGTCCATTTAATAAACGCAGATAGAAATCGTACTCATCTGTTAAAAATACGGACCTCATTGCTCTATTACCCAGTCTCTATGTTCTCGCGCAAAACTAGACGCTTACACGACGTGCTACTAGCAAAGCTAGGCAAACAGACTGGGTCTTGAATCATATTTGCACAATCTTCGACGAACGGCATGTAAAAATTGACATCTTACTGTACAACATTTTTATACTCTCGTTCTTAAAATTAAGAATGACGATGGGTACCCGGGTACTTGGAACCTACCCGATAATAATGTACTCAGGTATAAAATTTCTTACCCGATTACCAGAAATATACCCGTTGCCCGTTAATTACCCGATACCTTTTAATTACCCGACCAGTTTTCAGCTGCCGGAAAGATTGTATCTAAAAGAAGAGTTTTTTATTACCATACCATAGGTAATTAATATAATTTATGTTAAGTTTTTTTATAGAGATACAGTATATTATTTATTTGTATTATATATGTAAACAATAATTATGAATTTTATTCAAAAGTAAACTGCTAATATAAGGGTAACTTGCAATTAACAAATTAACGAATTAATGGGTAATTAACGGGTAGTTGTTTCGGGTACTCGGGTACCAAAATTATCGGAATTCGTCATTTCTAGTTAAAATATAACAACGAACAAGTTTCCATGTAGGGTTGAAAAAACTCGGGTTTATTTTATAAAAAAAGAACATCCCGCCTTAACTTTTTATTTAAAAAAAAACTGGTTTTATTGTTTTTTATTAAGAAACATCGGATTATAGTATGTACATATTAATTTTAATTTCAGTTTTATTTAAGATACCTTTTAAAAATATCTCTGCTACTAAATGGTGTCAAATTGTGTTAAAAAAATGAGTCGAAAAAGAAGTATCTCTCAGAAGAATTTTGGGGTCCCGTGGCTGCGTGCCTGAGTGTATAGTCGCGAACCTGGGGAACCGGGTTCGATCCCGACCGACGCCAAATATTTCTAATTTTAAATGGCACGCCTGATAAATGTTCGCACGGTAGAAATATGTCATCATCATTACCGGAATCTGTATACAACGCAAAATGGCACACTTAGATATGGGTAATATGCCGTAATGATAGATTTATATTTATTTAAGAATTTTGTAGATGTTTAAATAATATTCTTGCCCTGCAAGCTCTACATCGATTGCGAGACTTCTTTCTATATTTGGCTTTTGATCAAAGTCACGGAACAGATTGCTCAAAAATTTGTTATCTGCTTCCCAATTTTGCAGCCGTAGAAAAATTATAGTATCTGACAGTGTCACAGTATCGAAATAGTTATTTACATACCAAATGCGGGAACCAGGTTCACACAAGAGATTTGTAAACTATTTTTCGTACGAATTTATAAAACTAATAATTAGTTATTTTTGTACAATAATATCATTTATTAAAACAAATTATACACATACACTGATTTGAAGCCAACTTCAGAGTGATATGTCAAATTTAAATTTCAATTGTTTTAATTACATTGACATTGCACAGCTGATGGCTGGGACCTTATACTAAAGTTTACCCCAATTTGAATTGTAGTATTATAACAAATTAAAATTTAATAAACTTGTTTAATTTCATAAATACTTATGTTACAATTTATGTTACGATTGTTGGTTATATTTTCCACTGCTGTACCGCTGCCCGAAGTCGATTGCTGTCATCACAGGTACAAGTTGTGACCAACATTGTGAATCAAATGCACTAAATTTATTATATTAAAATTAAATTTCATTTAATATTCCACCAATATCTCTTATTTTTATTAAGCTGAAGAGTATTTGAGACACTATACTTTTTTATTTTAAATATAGTTTTTTATGGGGTCCCGTGGCCGCGTGCCTAAGTGTCTGGTCGTGAACCTGGGGAAACCGGGTTCGATCCCGCCAGACGCCAAATATTTCCAATTTTAAATGGCACAAAAGTGACCCCTGTGGTGCACTCTCCACACCAGCTATGAATGCCCGTGAGGTGACGCCTGGAAAGCGCCCACACGGTAAAATATATCGTGATCATTACCGATGTCTACATGTGTTGTAGATAATGGCACACCCAGAAATGGGTAATGTGCCGTGATGATATATTTATTTATTTATTTATTTATTTATTTTTATGTACTTTTTGGTTTCTGTAATTAAGTTTGCTATGAATTAGGACAAAAAATAACAAAAAAATAAAGAATTTAATGTCAATGTCAAATTATGTCCAATACGTGCAATTTAATGATTAGGTCTGTAGTAATACATATTTTAATTATTAACAAAATATGTATAGGTAACGCCAGGCGTACAAGGAAGTCATGTGTTGTCCACATCAGATATTTTATTATAAATATAGTTTTTTAAGAAATGCTTTAGAGTGTTTATTTCCAAAATTTCCCGATCGCTTATCTAGTGGAGACCCGGGAAATTGACGTTTCGGACGTTGCTTAGGCGACGCGAAACAGCACATTTCAATGCATGAGTACGAAAAGTATGTTTCCATATTGTTACTTGAAAGATATATCCGACTACTTAATACTAGAGTTTTGTATGCACAGCTGCCTAAAAATATAATAAGTATATTATGTAACTCTCAAGTAACGATGGGCTATAAAGGGTTTTAAAATTTGCCGTTAATCCTTCTCTTATTTTAACCCTTAACATGTGGCCTTACAATCCATGCGTTCAATAGTCGCATATGTACGCATATTGGATTGTAACTGGGCCTTGCTATTTTTAAACACAAATAAAGTGACCGGTTGTGCTTCTAATAATCCGAATTCGAATCAGATTGAGGACATTTATTCCACCATTTTGTGGTGCATTTTCCACACCAGCTATAAATGTCCGTGCAATAATTCCTGGTAAACGTTTTGCATCTTAATTTAACGAAGTATTTATTTATTACCGCAGCCACTTTAAATATAATATAAATTATAATTATACATTTGAATTAAATTCGTAGGTGAATCTGTGAAAGTGGTGCGTGACAGATTTACACATTATTTCTCGCACTCTGTGGTGCACTTTCTATACCAGCAATGACTAGAGTGAGCGAGTCTAAGCAACGCTATCTACGATAAAAATAATTTACTATTATTATTTTATATAGTTGTCGTTCTGATGGCCTGTGTTCGAATCAGACCAACGTCAAACTTGAAAATTAATTTCAGCAATTAAATAGCACAAAAATGGCTCCTATGGTGTTCTCTCCACGACAGCTTTAGTTTTGATGAGATGATGCCTGGAAAGAGACTTCTTCAGTACAGATAAGTCGTCATTATAGAAATCTGCGAATAAATACAGATTAACACATCCAGAAATGGATAATTAGCCGTGATGATATATTTTGTTTTACAAGTACCAACTAACCTCGCACTAAAAGTTCAAAATATAAAACCAAAGAAAACATCTAATATTCAAACATAAAAAACGCCAATATGACATATAATAAAAATATATGCATTATGAAACTTTGATTTGACAGATTAATAAACAACAATAATAATAATAAGCCTTTTTAAATGCAATCAACAATAATCGGGTTCGCATGTTTTCGGAAATCTTCGTGCCAGGCACTCTAATTTTATTTATACATTATATAAAAAATAAACTGTAACATCCATAATATATATAACCAACGAGAAACTGTAACAAATTTGCTTAAATATAAATAAACCGATTATTATTATGAGCAGTTAAACATAAAAACATACATATACGAGTGCATATAGTGAAGCCGATATATTAGCAATACACGTCATTAGAGATGCATTCGGGCCGGGCCGGGCCGGGCTTTGAGGTTTGGATCGACTCGGCCCGAAAAAAAAATTACCGGCCCGATTCGAAGATCGACTCGACAA
This sequence comes from Ophonus ardosiacus, assembly GCA_943142095.1. Taxonomy (NCBI): domain Eukaryota; kingdom Metazoa; phylum Arthropoda; class Insecta; order Coleoptera; family Carabidae; genus Ophonus; species Ophonus ardosiacus. Next base: position 39,366,339 of record OW964833.1, on the reverse strand, counting down.
AAAAATTAGCTAGCCCGGCTCGAAAATTGACTCGAAATCGGGCCGGGCCAAAGCTCGAAATTGGGTGCATCCGTCATTCCTAATGTTGATTTTTATGTTAAGGCGAAATGTTTAACTTTTTCCGTGTCAAACTTATAAAAAACCTCTACATTCTTATAACTTTCAGCATTAGTTAACATAAGTAGTTAAAAAAGAGACCCTTCTAGTGTGTGTTTGTTATAAAAATTACAGACGTACGAGTATTTAACACTTTGTTTACCAAAGAATTTAAACAACTTTTTCACAAATCTTCTGCTGAAAAATAGGACAAGAAATCATTATGGTAGGAACAAAAATCACTTTACGTTTTAATGAATAACCTTGAATTCTTGAAGTAAAATAATACATTTTTATTTATTAATATGTGAAATGTGTTGTTATTAAAACATTTTGATCCTTTTTAACTTCATCCATTTTCATTAAAATATTAAGGAAACTGTGCATTTGATTGAACTATAAGATTTTTCGGGCCGGCCCGAAAAGCTCGAATTTTCGGGCCGGGCCAAAATCAAAAGTCCGACTCGCCTCGATTTTTGAAAATGATTAGCCCGATTCGGCCCGATAAAAAATATCTTCGGCCCGGCTCGATGGTCGACTCGAAATCGAGGCGGGATTCGGGCCCGGGCCGGGCCAAAGCTCGAAATCGAGTGCATCTCTACACGTCATAGATGTCAAATAAAATTTAAAAAGAAAATAAATAAAAAAATATTTATATTTTTTCTCTAAAAAAAAAATGACTTGCATATTCCATTAAGATGCTATTTAACAATTTAAAATAAACTTTACGTTTATTATTCATAAATAAACTTTACGTTTATTATTCATGCTCAACAAGATTTATTGATGACGTGTATCGGCTGATATCTACTCTTCATTATACCCGGTTAATAATCGCTACCTCACATAACCTGCCGATTATTGTATCTCCTTTGGCTAGATAAGTTTTCAATTTGAAATTCGTTATTAGCAATAGCAACAGTGAGAAATAAAAAACTGTATCTTATAGGTATGTAAGACAAACAAAATACATAATAAAAATAAAATATTTTTTAATTAAGTTTTACGTTTAGGTCATATGTAGCCGATGGATTTTGACAATAAAGACGAGAGGGATTCGAACCTGAGACCATGGAATTACGAAGTAACATCGTTGTCATTATGTTTTTTTGGTCAACAATATCAAATATTATGGATATTATTAATGTCCACAATTATTGTGATTGTGACAGTTACTGCATTTTTCGACTAGGTTCGGTTGTTATTCTTTCATCTTTCCATTGATATTTATAAAATTCCGGATACCCGGAACTCTGATAAGTATATAAATTTATATTTATAATCAAATTTCAATGTAGAGTGCTGTAGTCCTCAAGCAAATGCTTATTTCTGTCAAATCTTTTGGTACTGACAAGTTTCATTTAGTCAAATAAATAAAACCACTATTCATTTCTTGCTTAGGAATTACAATTTTCACAATAATACATTTAGTAAATCCATATTATAGAGAAAAAAAAGTGGGACGTGGAAAACATAGCACATCCAAAGAAAGAGCGGCGATATTAATATTAAGAAAGCAAGGAAAGTCTCAATGTGAAACTGCAAAACTTGTAGGATATTAAAGAAACATATTTCAGAATGCCTTCAAATTCAAATATGAACAAGAAAATCTTGGTACAAAACATAAAACATTGGTCAAAATTGATGACGAATTATTCGCACTTCGAAAATGGAATCTTTCAAATCTTCTAAAGAAGGTTACAAGAAAATAATTTACATGGTTGTGGTTGATCGCTTAGAAAAGTTACCCTTTTATTTTTAAAGAAATATAAAAAATAGACTAATATTTGCTAATAATCTTATTAATTGGGATAGTAACAACCGAGAAATATTTTATTGACAAAAGAAAGAAAGATAAATTTGATAAGTTTTGATAGTAGAAATCTGTACTGTTGTAATATGTTTTTATATATCAACCTTCATATTTCGTTTTAATAACATAAAACTTATTTAAAAATATTTTTCACTAATTCGTTATATGGCTCTATTTGAATGACCAACACAAGGAAAGGCAGACACCTACTGTACTTCATTTATATAGATTACAAATTTGTAACACAACATCCCAGTAGGAGATAATAATGTTTTAGATATTGTTATATTTTGTTATAAAATAGAGTGAATATACTTTTGTCATATAATAAAATATTAATAAACATTTAAAATTATCATACATCGTTAAATGTTTATTAATATTTTATTATATGACAAAAGTATATTCACTCTATTTTATAACAAAATATAACAATATCTAAAACATTATCATCTCCTACTGGGATGTCGTGTTACAAATTAAATATATTATCTATAACAAACCGCCTAAGAGATATAAAAATGGTCAAAAGATGTTATGACATAATTATATATTTTTTACTTTATTTGTAATACCTTTGCGAAATACTAATACATATCGCTTAACTTTTAATTAGTTTAAACAATACATTATTATTATTACTATTATCAATATCGGTTGTAATGGTATTAACACACGATTAGAAAACATGAAAACTGAAACAATATATCTTCTTACGTAAATGGAATTGTACTACGTGAAAGTTTCTTAATGTATTTTCATATTAATCTGCAAATTTTCCACCAAACACCACAAAAAATTCCAAATGGACTCTGACTAAACATCAAAATCAATTTAAAATCTCAATCGCTTAAGTAGTGTTCTAATTGTTACAACAATTACGACTAGCAGCTAAAAATAACATGAAAATATTTGATTTGAGTTGATTAAATGATTAGAGCTTGATTAGCACAGTTACACATGTGTTAAAATCTTGTAGCGATATAAGTATTCATTAAAATATACAATACAATATTTATATTAAAATGTTCTATATAATATGTACACCATATACGTACAAAAGAAGTCATTGATGATGTAAATATATATTGTGATAAAATATTCATTTATATTTGTATTAAAATTAGAAAAAAACTTACATGTATGTACAGCAATAAACAATATTAATAGGTATAAACAAAACAGTTTTGTAATAACATATACATTTTATATAAATATCTAAAGTATTTTATTTATTTGTTTATTTCATTAAAATAAAATTACCAAACCCAAAAATTTAAATTATCATTTTTTCGTGTCATACTATAAATGAATTTAAATGTATCATAAGATATATTACAATTATATTAATAACGTATTTTTTTATCTTATTTATATATCTACGCAAATATATGTATTATTTTTAACTATTATAATACATATTTTTAAAATATTATATTACTATATTATTATATTTAATATTCATTAAACAGTAGCATTACTAGTAATAAGTACTGGAAAAACGATTATAAATAAATAATCATCTCAGAACTAGACGATTGTAAATAAAATTATAAATATTTTAATTATAAATAACACGAAAAAAATATCGCCACGAGTAAATTGATAGAAGGAAAATATCTTGTTTTGCGTAAAATTGGAAATTTTAAAAAAATAATAAAATTCTTTATTTCAATAACCTGGGAATATGATTTCAAATTTTATTTCGGCTCAGCCAAATATTATACTTTCAATTTTTTGTGTATAAGTGAATATTTGAACAACTAATCTGTTCATTTTCAATGTTATCAAAGTGAGAGTTCGGTATTTTAAGATATTTAAAATGCGTGAAAAATGTATGAGATTATTTTAATCTATAAACAAAAATTAAATATACCAAAAATTATATAAAAATATTTCAGTACAAGAAAAATATAAACGTATATTTTTTGAAATATTGAAGTCTCAATAAAAACAAATGAATATAAAATCAAATTTTACAATTATAACTTCTGTGTTTGTACAGTACAATATATATATTTCAATTGACATTAAGTATGTGTTATTATAATTGTTAGAAATATTTATATAAACATTTTCAATATTATTACCGTCAATAACATTGAATTAAAACATAGTTATATTTGTAATTGCTCATAAACACACATATTTAATTGTCGCTACATATAAAAACATTTTTATATGCATTACAAAATAATTATTATAAATAAACTGTCAAGTGATTATTAACCTAAATTATTATTTGTTCATAAAATAATATTTTTTTTATGTTCTATACTGAAAATTTTATAATTTAAATTCATGTCCTTATCAAATACAAATATTAAGTTTTTTTAAACTGCAAAACAACCCTTAGCTCAATTTTATTTTCACATTCACAAAAAAATGATTTTTCGTACCTGCACTGACAGATCCCCAAGCGGGCACGACTTGGAGTTGGCTGCAACCCAGGCTTCGGCAAACGTCTCCATGGCGCTCTGGAAGTCCATGTTGCACGTCACGTCACGTCAGATCACTAGGCTACGAACGTAGTTACGCTCTCATGTTCGCGCGCGCACTGACTACACATCTGCCGCGCGAGTCCGCGATACGTCATCCCCACCACAGCTCACATACCATTGGAGGCCGCGAAACAAGTGAACATCTCACCCCCAATACGCACAACCGAGAAGATATAAGTTAATACTCGATTAGGGTGGTAATCAGTAATCATACACATGCCAGAGGGAAAGTGTCGTTAGTTTTTTAATTGTTTCGAAGAATTTTTGAAGGATGTGGTTCTTGCGGCTGCGCAAGGATGTCAAGTAAAGGCAAATGAAATAAAGGGGGCGGGCTGAAAGTAGTAGGCGTGACCGTTCTTGGCTAAGGGATGTCCGGTTCTGAAGCTGAAGCCTGAAACGCTGAAACGATGAAACCTACCCCCCATACTACTGCTCGGTGTATAGGAATCAAGACGCTCTATCTGTTTCTCTTTCTCCAGATCTTGTTTTGATTTGTAAGACGCGGAATTGGACATTAATGCTGAAGTATATATTTTTTCAGAAAAAAATTATCCAGAAAGAAAAATTAATCACGTAGATACCCATTCGCGATCAAAGAAAGTGCCCTATATAAAAGTTCCAAATTTCTAACAAAAAACAATAATAAAAGATATATTTGAACGAAAAAGGAGAGTACGTTAATTCTTTTGAACGATAAAATATAAACATACGTAAAGATTAAAGAAATCGTAATTCTGTACTTCTTGTATATTTTTACAAATATTTAAAAAATAACAGTAATTCATTATTTACTCATAATCTTCTCCTTAATATCATTTTGTTTAACAAACAATAACACAAAGATAGACATATATTAATATAAATATTAAATATATATCTTCACGGCATATTACCCATTGCTGGATGCTGGATGTGCTTTGTACACAGATATCGGCAATGATGAAATGTATGTACCGTGCGGGCACTTAACAGGCGTGACTTCACAGGCACTCATTGCTGGCGTGCAGAGTGCATCACAGGGATTAATTTTGTGCCGTTAAAATTCTATGTAATTTTTGGCGTCGGTCGGAATCGAACCCGGATCACTAGATTCGCGACCAGACACTCAGGCACACGGCCACGATACCCCGTATGGAGATACTATTGATTATTATTATTATTCCAATTTAGATGAAGATCTAATGAGCTTATTTCACATTTTTTAAAAAGTATTTCAAATGAAAATTTATGCAATATTTTTCATATAGTAATAAAAAAAATCTGTTGTGGCCAGCACAAAACCTTCCGTCAATTCGATGTATTTTGTAAATATCCCATACCAAAAGTTCCTTGAAAAAGATTCTATATATCCTGCAAAATTAGAAGTCGCTGTTTCTTACTCTTCTCTTCTACTCATTCCTGTTCAACGCATCTTCATGACACAGTTCTTCCTCCCTCAAATCTTCTGTTATTACAGTCCTTCCATCTTCTCTTTTGCCTTTCTCGTACTCCTGGCATTATAAGTTCCTATCTTGAGGCGAGGCCGCAAATGCAAGTCACTGGCGAGGGACACTGTCCCTTATATCACTTTCAGATCATATACTTTCCACTTTGGTTTTGCACTTGACACTGACATCTGTCAATTAGAATTTTTTTAATATATATGATGTTTTCATAATTTTTGCAAAGCTGACTGATTTTTGAAAGTTAGTCTCTCTTAATCTCTCTATAACTCTATATCTATTGAATATGAAGGAAAATGTATAATCGACCCATATAGAGAATAAGATAATCTTTCTATTGATAATCACATAAAATATCGAAAATGATATTTAACTGCGTTTTTTCAAGAAAAACTGTTAAGAACTTCAAAGGGTTGTAAGGAAGAATAATACGAAAGAATCATAATTTTTAGAATTGTAGTTTTGGAGTTATCGTCGGAGAAAAATTTGTCACATACACACGGACACACACACGGACACACACACACATACACCCATACAGACATCATCGTAAAACCAGTAAAATCGTATTGTAGGGACATTAAAACGTGCTTATTCATTTAAAACTCCCCATCGAATTTTTTGACCAAAGACAATACCTTCCTTACCTAAAGGTGACGGAAGGTAAAAATAATAATCTATTTTTATTTTCGTGAATAATACAATAAAAAGAATGGCACCAGAACTAGTCCTAAAAAAAAACCTCCAACTCCTGTAGCGTCGGAGTATATACATCACGTCATTCATAGCCAATAAGAAGACAGTTTACGTTATTCATATAAATAAAAGTAGGCCACAGCTTGTCATATGTTAAATTATATGAACTTTGACGTCACATACTGTTTCAGATCACGTGACTTTTTCAAAATATTACACAATACAATTTTCAATATTTAATTGTAAAATATCCAATGGATATTTCGTGATATTTACAATTTTGATGCTTTTTAAAGACCAATATCTTTTAAAATTTAGTACTTAGAAGTCATATAAAAATTCTTGCGACAGCCCTATTGTGCAAAATCTTTCTTTGAAAAAATGAATTTTTACATCAATTAAAGTTTTCAATACAAGTTTTCAACATTTATCTTAGATAGCTACTAGTAACACTGGGCATGTGATCCTTTAACATCATATATGGTTAAAGTTCCTGGTACCGTAAAATGGATTATAATTGACGTTCGGGGACGACTTTGACAACCATATCCAATTTTGACACTTTCAAAATTAGCACAAATACTTGTTATCAAAACAATATGCGCGCAGCCACTTGTTAAATGGTAGTCCAAGTCTCATTGAAGCTGCTTTGAAAAAAGTTACAGTGGATGGTTGGATATTGCGAAGAGCTAGTGGGGAATATAAAATACCATACGGCACTCTGAATAATAAATTTCACGGTTGTCATATTCATAATCATGGGGGGCAATCAATGTTAACTTTTAATGAAGACGGCTATTGTTTGAGACGCATTTCCTTACTGATGACGGAGTATTTTCTCTAAATTGTTTAGATATTCGGCATGTAACTAAAAATTATTTAGATGGACAATGTCCTAATGTACATAAAGTTTCAAAATAGTTTACCTGGCAAGGATTGGATTAACTCTAGACACATAAGGGCAACATCGCTCAAAAGTAGAGATGCACTCGATTTCGAGCTTTGGCCCGGCCCGACCCGAAGCCCACCTCGATTTCGAGTCGATCATCGAGCCGGGCCGAAGATATTTTTTATCGGGCCGAATCGGGCTAATCATTTTCAAAAATCGAGGCGAGTCGGACTTTTGATTTTGGCCCGGCCCGAAAATTCAAGCTTTTCGGGCCGGCCCGAAAAATCTTATAGTTCAATCAAATACACTAATACACAGTTTCCTTAATATTTTAATGAAAATGGATGAAGTTAAAAAGGATCAAAATGATTTAATAACAACACACTTTACATATTAATAAATAAAAATGTATTATTTTACTTCAAGAATTCAAGGTTATTTATTAAAGCATAATAATTATATTGTGATGTTGCTATTATTATTGTTATTACTCGTATACTTAAATAAAAGTGATTTTTGTTCCTATCATAATGATTTCTTGTCCTATTTTTGAGCAGAAACAAAGTTAGATAAAAAATCCTTAAGTAAATTAAAATTATATTTTTTTATATAAGATCTGTGAAAAAGTTGTTTAAATTCTTTGGTAAACAAAGTGATAAATACTCGTAGGTCTGTAATTTTTATAGCAAACTTACACTAGAAGGGTCTCTTTTTTAACTACTTATGTTAACTAATGTTGAAAGTTATAAGAATGTAGAGGTTTTTTATAAGTTTGGCACGAAAAAAGTTAAACATTTCGCCTTAACATAAAAATAAACGTTAGGAATGCCGGATGCACCCAATTTCGAGCTTTGACCCGGCCCGGCCTAAAGCCCGGCCCGATTTCGAGTCAATTTTCGAGCCGGGCTAGCTAATTTTTTTGTCGAGTCGATCTTCGAGTCAGATCTGTAATTTTTATTTTCGGGCCGAGTCGATCCAAACCTCAAAGCCCGGCCCGGCCCGGCCCGAGTGCATCTCTACTCAAAAGATAGACGCATGCAAGTATAAAAAGAGCAGGGGCAAATTTTTAGATTTTAGTTTTTTTTTTGTCATTATGTAATTTTGTTTCTAAGCCACCAGCGTGTTGAGGCAGTGTGACTCGAAGCGACTTTCACCGCTCGGACCCTGAGGTCGTGGGTTCGATTCCCACCAGAGGGGCTTATATGTTTGTATGTGTTTTTAATACTTTATACGATATGTATGAAATGTAACATTAAAAAATGTAAAAGATAATAAATTAAGTTATAATAAAAAAACAAATATACTCTTGATTTATCCACTTTATTAAAAATTCTGTGACGATCGTTTCGTCCTTTCGGAGATTTTCAGTTGTCTGAAGATGTCCGAAAGGACGAAACGATAGTCGCAGAATTTTTAATAAAGTGGATAAATCAAGAGTATATTTGTTTTTTTATTATAACTTATTAGAAATGTTCCACCAAGTACCGACTACAAATTCTCTCTCAACTGATAATAAAGTATTTAGCGCTATAACTAAAAATAGTTCAAAAGCCGACAAAATATTATTATTATTATTATAATTTTGTTTTTAATTAAAACTATATTTCTATGACAATTTCATTCTTAAATATATAATAGCAGTGATCTAATTCACATCTTTATCATACCTTTCCTATTTAAATTTCATGAATTTACCCGGTTGTGATCAAACTCACCTCTCTTTCAGTTTGAGATTAATCAGCACTTTTTTATAAATTTTGAAAGTAGTAAGTTAAGATATTTATCATTTTCAAGTGGGATTGGTAATAGTACCTACATATATACTTACACGGCAATGTTTTTAAAAACTTTATTTTATAATTGCAAAAAAAGTTGAACAAAACAATTTTTTATCAATTCCACCTCATTTTACGGTACATGTAGTGATGCCGCGAGACGAGAAACAGCGAGAAGCAATCCACTCTCGTCGAAAATTCGAGACGAAATTTCTCTGCATCTCGTCTCGTCATACTTTTTCTTGCATTCTCTCGATCTTGACTCGTGAGTCTCGAATTTATAATTAGTAATGGTAAATAAATTAACATTAGAAGCAATATGGATACAATAAGCAACTACCGCTGATTAAAACATTTTTATATCAACTCTGGTATTTAAATGGTCGGTAAAAAAATTCAATAATACCAAGGCCCGTTGCTGGGTGTGTCAATTTACTTTGTACATAAATACTGGTAATGATGAGTATGATTATTTTAATTGGGTAGGTATATAATATAAAAAATTGTACAATCGAGATCTCGAATTTCTATTCTCGTCTTGAGAAAATCTCGAAGGCATTACTCTCGTATCAATTTCAAGACGAGAATAAAGTTAATCTCGTCTCGAAAATTCGAGATATTAGAGACGAGATCTGAAAAAGGTAAGATCTCGCGGCATCACTAGGTACATGATACGAAGCATTATCTCAATTTTGACAAAAATGTGTGATACGATTCTTTACCTCTAAGGTACAGAATTATATACTAATGGAATGGGTATATTTTAACAAGCAGCAAAAATCATATTGATTTGATCTTCAAATATTTGTTATTCGCTACACCCAAAATAATACTCGACCACCAAAATTTCACCCCTAAATTATTTATAATCGCTGCCCAAAAATAACTAGTCTAGTAGCTTGATTATCAACAGGGTTCAGTAAGTATTTAAAAAAATGAATATTCTTTGCCACATAATGAAAAGTTTAAATGTTTTACTAAAATATAAAACTTTTTATTCATAATTCATTGTAACATAAACTTCGATCCCGAAAATTTGGACATCATATAATTTTTTTCTAAATGTTCTTTAACATAACCTAACGCACAAAATCACGCTCGCAAAAAAAACTTACTTTTTTTACCTATTGGCTTGTTATCAATACGTAATTTACTAGGGTAAAAAACCTTTTTTGGTATCAGCAATATAGTGCTTATTACTTATTCTTAGTGTTCTAGTAATTTACGTAACAAGACCTGAAAGTGATACTTTACTGGGTGAGCAAGCATATTCCAGAGAGAGCAGCAGGCGAGCTTTGGAAGCTTGTGAGCCCAGTATAGACACTTTCAGGTCATGTTGGGTACAATATTTTTTTTTGCGATCCTGAAAAAAGAATAAAAAAGTATTATTTTATTATTTACTGCGAGCAAATAAGAAATAAATAAACAACTGATCTCCATGGAAACATTTAGCTTTACCGGTCCTGGGATCGGTAAAGTACTTTCCGATCCCTTATAAACAACTTTCCGAGCTAGCTCAGCAAAGAAGGACTTTCCGGTCTAAATAGTGATCAGAAAGAGCTCATTTTCTGGGCGATCGCGAAAAAAAGTATTTTTTGATAACTAATATTTAAAACCATCCGAAAAAGTTAATACCTAAACCTAAAAGTTATTTCGGTTATTATTCCCTTTATATTTCCTACTATACATAACATAAATATGTACTATTCCGTGTTCCATACAACAATAATTTCTTTAGTGAAGTCGATATATCAGCCAACGTACTACCTACGTCATCAACAATGCTTTCCTTTTTTGTTTATTATGTACCAGAAATATAAAATTCTAATTGAATTGTTAAATTTCGGCTTATAATACTGTAAAATAAAGTCGACAGAAAGGTTCCTTGAAAAGAATAAATATTATTTTCCTTTATATAATGGTATTTATGACGTGCATTGGTTCAAACTCAGTTTGTCTAAGTATAGTTTTCTTCACATTTAAAAGCGTACATTTTGTATTGCTTATAGTATTCTATTATTTCATCACATATTTTACCTACAACAGTGCGTAAATTACATACTTTTAGGGATGCGCCTGTAATCTATGCCACGTAAATTACATCACTGTCTACGCGTAAACAATGACAGCGAGACTATTTAACGCAATAAAAAACAAATTCCTCAATAACAGAGAAATACCTAAAGAAAAAAAATCCAAGTATTCAAAGAAGTAGCCACCCTAATTCTCACTTTCAGCAGTGAATTCTGAAAGTAACAAATTTTGTTAATAAATATTACTGCACACTATAAATGAAACAAATGATTCTTTTGAATGTTTCAGTTACATTTTGTAAAGTACTAGAAGAAACTGCACTAACAGTATTGAAAAATGTTGTATGCAACACGTATGTAAAGTAGCGTTTTTTTTTTTATCTCGGGCTATAATTTCCGCAAAACATCGCAATCGACTAAAAAAACTAACTTTACACACTTGTTACATAAATAACTATTTTGTGACTATTTCTTTTACTTTCAAATATCACTGCTTGTCAATAATGTTACTGTCATCATCGTATTAGATCTTTTTCGTAGTTACACCATATTTAAAGTTAAAGGGATGATGTGTTACGTAACATTAAATTTTTCTATATGTTTTGTAAAAATAAAAATCATCAATTGCATTATACAAAGGATGCCTGATATACCTGGTCAGGGTTGTATATATTCTTTATATGATGTTGATCATTAATGTAACATAAGTCGCGAAAATACTTAGAAATGTGAAATTTCGAAGTAATGCAATTTCTTTGAAGTCCAGTTTATAAAGCAAATCAAAATAAAGAATATCTCAATCTTGTTTCTATACGAGTATGTCAATAAGAATGTTTTGTGTCTATTTTTATTTTTAAATATAACAGTTCTTTTCAAAATAACATGATATAAGGAATATAGTACTTCCAATATAAACTAATAGTGATATCTTATTTATTTCATTTTCATTTGTTACCTTAGTTCTTTAGTAGCTTACATATATATTTTGATATTTATATTATTAAAATAAAGCAAATATGACCGCAAATAAAAATTAAACGGGCGGTAGGGATGATAAACTAATGCCCCGTTGCAGGTACGTTCATCAATTCCTTGATCAATCAGTGGTTCATTAAAACGAACAAATGCAACGCGATTTTTTGACAGCAATGATTTAAGCAAATGTCATAGGAACAAGGAAACTGTTGAACGTTTCTGCAACGAGGCATAAAAGTATGTATTTATATGAGGGGGTATATACACTTCACCATTCTTCACTCAACTTCTTAAAAGCTCCCAAGCAATCGTCTTTTGAATGCTTTCAAAATAATCACAAATTGCAGCATCAATACTCGACTAAGAACCTTTTCCTTGGTGTACAAGGATCACGCTAGAATTCTTGAGAATAAGACATATAGCTCATATTTTTTAGAATTTTATTTTAAATATGTTGATAGTAGTTTCATTAAAAGCTCCCAACTATTTAACAGGTACAGTGTAGCTTAGGGATGCACTCGATCTCAAGCTTTGGCTCGACCCGGCCCGAAGCCCACCTCAATTTCGAATCGAACATCGAGCCGGGTCGAAGATATTTTTTATCGGGCCGAATCGGGCTAATCATTTGCAAAAGTTGAGGCGAGTCGGACTTTTCATTTTGGACAAGCTCGAAAATTCGAGCTTTTCGGACCGACTCGAAAAAACCTTATAGTTCAGTCAAATGCGCAGTTTTCTTAATATTTTAATGAAAATGGATGGAGTTAAAAAGGATCAAAGTAATTTAATAACAACATACTGTACATCTTAATAAATAAAAATATGTTATTTTACTTAAAGAATTCAAGGTTATTCATTAACGCATAATAATGCTATTGTGATATTATTACTATTATTACTACTCGTCTGGTCGCGAACCTGGGGGAACCGGGTTCGATCCCGACCGACGCCAAATATTTCGAATTTTAAATGGCACAAAAGTGACCCTGTGGTGCACTCTCCACGCCAGCGTTGAGTGCCCGTGAGGTGACACCTGGTAAGCGCCCGCGCTGTACAAATATGTCATCATGATTACCGATATCTGCGATAAAGCAGATTGTGGCACACTCAGAAATGGGTAATATGCCGTGATGACATTTATTTATTTTATTATTTATTACTACTCGTGATTTGATAAAAGTGATTTTTGTTCCTACCATAATAATTTCTTGTCTTATTTTTGAGCAGAAACAAAGTTAGATAAAAAATACGTATGCATCTCTAGTAGTACTAAGCGAAAAGAAAATAATTTTTTATTATTTAAAATATCATACTGCTAACACATGATTACATGACAGTTTTAACATGTAACTAAAAAGTAGTACCAATAATACTGATAATGTATAAAGATCTACATTTATATTTTAAAGATTACCTAGGTACTCTGTATTATTATTTTATATTAAATTGTGATTAAAAAAATTCTAACACATATGGGTATATCATATATACGATTTGATTTAGACCATCTTGATATAATCTAACGCGACAAAAATAGCCAGATTAGAGTTAATAGAATAATCACTCGAACTTATCTAACAATCAAAAAATCACGGCAAATTTCTATATAATTGATATTTTATCAAACCAATTGACACTCTGATACTGAGTTAAATTTCATTATTTTTTTGTATTAACTCCGATTTTAAGCTCAATAGTCAACAGATAATAATTGAAGAACGTTGTTTTCGTCAATGTCGTAAACAGAATGATTGTAACTCAAACTTACCAAATACAGCCGTCATCTTGCCATGGATGTAAGATGATGGCTTCACATCTAAAATGAGAATGAATAATTGCATTAGAAATATAAACTACTTAATAAACATTATTATATATTTTTAAATTCTGAATAAATAAATAAATAAATAAAATAAATATATCATCACAGCATATTACCCATTACTGGGTGTGCCAGTATCTACAACACATGTAGGCATCGGTAATGATGACGATATATTTTACCGTGTGGGCGCTTACCAGGCGTCACCTCACGGGCACTCATTGCTGGTGTGTAGAGTGCACCACAGGGGTCACTTTTGTGCCATTTAAAATTGGAAATAATTGGCGTCTGTCGGGATCGAACCCGCTTCCCCAGGTTCGCGATCAGACACTCAGGCACGCGGCCACGAGTTCCAGGACGGCTTCCAAAAGTGGAAAGGCCGTTGGAAGCGTAATCTTCAATCAATTGGGGACTACTTCGAAGGATGCCACCAGCCCGATGACGCAGAATAATAACAGTGGGGAAATATGAAGGAAGGTCGGATACTTTTGGGACAAACCTCGTAATGAGCATAACATGAAAATAAAGCGATCAGCTATGATACGAATTATTCGGCTAGGTTCGGTTCGACACGAACGTGCGCGAACAGGACCAGCCATTATTGTTCAATGGGGCGTACGCTGATAGGTAGAGTGAGGTCCAGTTAGTATATATTTCAGTGCATAGAATCGGCATAAAAGTCCTTTGTTTTCCATGAAATTACAAAGACATGTCTTGGCACTTTTACCATAACTGTAATACTTCTGTGCATACATGTAAAATCTGACATTTCACCTTTCGACAATATTCTGTTTTACGTGATATACTCGTATGTCAAAAAATTAAATATTTATGTAATCTACAACGTATAGTATGGTCACAATATATTTATTGAGAAAAAGACACATACTTCATATTTTTTAGAATTTTATTTTACGTGTTGAAAGTAATTTCGTTCAACAATAATACACTTCACCATTCTTTCCTTCCACTTCTTAAAGTTCCCAACTTATATTTTTATGGAATGTTTTTAAACTAATTACTAAGAGAATTAAATATTGCGCCATAGCTGTCAAATTAATTTCTGGTGACCCTCCCTCCTGATTTATCAACGTCACACTTTGGATTTCCTTTCATCATTAATAAAAATTATTTATTTACTATGATTTTGGTGTTTGATTTCTTTTTTACAAATAAAGATTAAATAATTTAAATCCAAAGGGACCTACGAGTAAGTGCCAATTAAATATAAAAAATGTTTACATGGAAATGTTTCATAAACCAAGCCCAATGATTTAGAAATGATACGTTGGCCGGAAAAGTCCAGACTTGCTTGAAATGTAAAACCATATATGGAACTAATTTTATGAACAAAATTTTATGTAGGTAAACAAGTAGGTATAATTGCTAAAATATTTTGACTTATAGGTTGAAAAATCGTTAGTGTTTATCAACAAAATAGATAAGGATATTAATAAGAGTAGTTGCAGCTATCGTTATTATTTTGGGAAAAACAAATTTTGTTGAAGTTAAACATTAAAATACGTTTTATTTTGAAAAAGTTGTATGACTGCTGAATTTGTCATATATCAATAGTGTTTATAATAGCGCTATTCTATAAAGGCAAGTGTTGAAGAACAAATTATTTCTAATAGCTGCATATAATTGAAATATATTCTCAGAATGACACAGTGTAATAATTTATAGATTAAGGTAAAGAAAAAAAGTGTAGTAATTTATCTATGTCAGAGGAAGGTAAGATTTGATGTTTATTGCTTTTCTTTTGGGATCGACTTGAGTCGAGAGCTGAGAGCTCGGCTAAGCTGAGATTTATACGTGGACGAATCTGGAGCCGAATACCGGATACGGATTAGGAGATTATCTCCAAACAAGTTAACCTGCCCGCCAACAATAAAACTATACACTACCTGGGATACTTTCACCATATAGGATACTAATATCGGTGCGAACACACAAAAATAATAACACCTAAAGAGATTCTACAGCGACTTTTATATCTTTTTGAAAATATGCAACTTTGAGCACGTCTGTTAGTTACAGAATTCTACCGTGAGTATTTTTTAAAGTGAAGCATTGGGTTTGTCATATCCATAGTTACAATTCGACATTTGATTGACAGCAATGTATTTGCGTGTCCCATTTAAAATGAAACATAGGGAACGAATTTGACAGATATAATATATTTAAATATTGTAAGAAATTTAGCCAAGTCAGAAAACCACTCGAGAGCACTAAACATATTTCGGACACAAGGTTTTCTACAACTAAATTTAATTTTTAGATAACAGGTAAAATTATTTAACCTCTAATGACATCTTGTCAATATGACATAAAACCGCTGAATTTTCCTTTAAGTTACGACTTGACATTTGATTGACAGCAATCTATTTGCCTGTCAAATTTAAATCATATGAATTTGACAGAAGTATTATTTTTAAATATTGTAAGATATTTAGCCAAGTCAGAAAATCACACAGGCACATTGTGCACACAATATTTTTTGTACAACTAAATTTAATTTAGAAAATAGGTATAATTATTTAAACAAAATTAACCTCTACTGACGTCTAGTCACATGTCAAATTCGTTCCCTATGTTTCATTTTAAATGAGACAGGCAAATACATTGTTGTCAATCAAGTGTCAAATCGTAACCATGGAAATGACAAATCCAATGTTTCACGTTAAAAAGTACTCACGGTATATATGAGTATTTCTATAACTTTAGAGATTGGGATATTTCACTACGTACTACTACGTAGAGATGGCGCTGTGCACCAACGTCAATCCTTCCCTTAGACAAGGGACACTATTGTTTAACTTCCATAAGCGTATCATTGCTGTCAATAGTTTTTCTTTGATTCGTCTTGTATTTTGACTTTTCTTTTAGTAATTGGAATAATACTACCTTTTTAGTTTAAGTTCTGTATTTTTTATTATTAAAACTCAATATTTCGGCACCATAAACTGGTGCCTTCCTCAGGGCAAATTGACATAAGGATGTGGAAAAACAAAAACAACAAGTAACCAAGGTAACATGAAAAGTACGTAAATGTTACCTTTTTATGTATACAATTTTCTAGACAATATATGCATGCCCGGCAATAACTTGGACGGCGAACATGCATCTTCTCAGGAAAACTCTAACTACAAACAGTACTTTGTTGGAAAGAGGAAAAAATGTCTTTCCTATATAATAATCGAAAAGATATTGTCCTATTTAAAAAATATACATATTTCGAGAATGGCTGCTATAATGGGGTCTTGAATCATGAAATCCATCTCATTTAATAAATAGTAATAGAAAATAATTTGAAATATGCGGCTTTTCATTCACAAATTTGCTAATAAACTTTCGCGCTTTTTAAACACGGACTAAATTTGTGATGAGGACGACACAAATTCATACTCACATAAAGACAATTCTCTCTCACACACACGCGCTTCACAACATGAAACAGTAATCTAACCTAAAAGTGTGCCAGCTGACAGCAAAATATACAAGAGAGAAAATTATTATTACTTTCTATTTCCTTAAAAGTACTAGTGCAGTATAAGGTATGTATAAATAAACTATTTACTTAAATAAATACCAAACCAAATAAGCATATTTCTAAATTAAACCGGTATAGCTCGACTATCGTATCCGTGAAACTGTGTAGTCAGACGTTGAAATATTTGAAATTAAACGCAACTTTTAAAAAATCAAATCTCTGATTCTAAAGACTTGTAAGAAGTAAAATATTCCCGTACATGTTTAATTTGACCTATTTTTTCAAGAAAAAAATAAATCAGAAAATGTGAAATGACCCCATTTTATCTATTTTAACTACATACATTATAAAAGATCGAGCATAATATGACATACTTTGTCTCATTTATTCATACACGTTTCTATTCAAATAAAAAAATGAATAATAATGAGCAAGAAGGTTAAGAAGTTAAAACGCCCTGTATTCAAAAGGCTCTTAACCAAATTACCGGATGACAAAGACAATATTAACAGGAACTAATATCAACTTAATAAAAGATTGTATTATATGTAGGTACAGCACACAGATAATATTTGAAAATTGAAAATAATTGATCGAATTATCGTTTTCATCCTGGGATTTTTTTAGAGTAAAAATGTAATATATTAGTAATAAGAATATCAGTCTCTGTCATGACGGTATATGCTTGAGAGTAGTGTAGCCTACCTGTTGGCTATTAAGGCCCGTGCTCCGTGCAGGTAGTTGAGTGTGATTTAGAATTCGTTGTTTGATATTTTATTGCAGACACCAGGGGGCACTGAGGACAGACCCAACAACACGCCGAAGATTGTAGCGATTTGCCCACAGAAAAAACTCAAATGATTACGCCTTTTGAAAATCTATTTACCGAATTAATTATCAAACATTCGACATATCGAAAAAGCTTTCAGAAATTAACTAATAATGTCATTTTGGTTAAAATAACGAATAAATTTCATACTTTATTAAGTAAATATTGTTGATTTATTACAATATTAAGTATATAAAAAAAGATAATAAAATAAAAATTAACTTTAATTTGATTAATTAAAATTAGGATTATTTGAAGTCAGAACTGTCGATTTCAAATAGTAAAGAGTTAAATGCTTTCCTAATTTTCTTTTTAGAAATGTTGAAAGTATAGATTTTTAACTAATTTACTTGTTTGGTTCAACTCAGGACAAGATTCAGAAAAAAAGTAACAAACTGTTATTGGATCATCGAAATCGAGAAATCATTCGTGATATAAAATAGTTATTTATGTAATAAGTAATTAAAATATAACTTCGTTTGAGAGAAGAAAATCCCTTACTTGAATAATTTTTTTTTTGTCCGTTAAAATTAGTGTTATTTATTAAAATAGGATCATGAAGTATGTATTTTTTTTGACACAATAAATGCTCGAAAAAAGTGCAGTTTTTTTTAGTGCAATCGAGTGATAAAATGAAACGCTGTCGCATTTTTTACCTTCCGCTACCCTAGGTAAGGGAGGTATACGATTACTCAAATACTATCAATCAGAAAATTTTGAAATTTTGTATACTTATTCTATACTAATGTGGGAAGAGCTCATTAGTTTTTAATGTGTATCGGATAACCGGAAGTATCATTTATACAATCTTTTAACAGTTTTTCTTGTAAAAAAATGATTGAATATAATTTTTTAGCAACTTTTACCAATACAAATTAAATATAATGGCACAATCTTCTACGATAAGCATTTAGTAAATAACTTGAAATAACTTTAAATATTGAATTATAAAATAATTTATTTTTGTACATCACTTTGCCTCTGCGTCAAACAAAAACAATACATTAATAACAAATTTAACATATTTAAATAAATGTCACTGTCACGAAGCGATTACATTAAAATTAATAATGAAACCGTGTTAAGAAGAATTGTAATGTAATTAAGGTTTGTAAAAATAATATATTTTCCATCATACATAAATATTAGATATACAGGATAATTCGATTTAAGTTTGATGTTTGCAGCATTATATATCAAATAGCTCTCAATAAAAAGGTGATTTCAAAGTGTCAAATAATAGTTTTCAACTACACATTTACGAAATGGATCATGTACGCCGAAGAATTTACACAGATTGCGTTTTAGAGCATAAGGAAGTTGGTGCTGATTTTGACAATAATGTGTGTGTGACGATTTTTCTTTAAAATATATTAATGATCCAAAACTTCGCAAAGTTGGTATTTGCTCACAGATTTTTCAGAAAAAAACATAATAAAATATAATCCAAAATTTCGTATTACAAACTTTTCTATTTATTGGAATAAAGTAGATTTTGTTTACAAACAATCAATCGGAAGTGAAACTTTACTTAAAGCTCATTGCTATTTTAAACATGGAATTGGCGGGAGGTCATGGGCTGGCCACATCAGATTTTTTACGAATGTATTGCAGAAGTAAAAAAAATGTATGCAAGTAGAGTAAAAAGTGTTTTTATTCGTGAAATAAGACTATATTCATGTTGCATAAATAACTATTGTCTAAATTTTTAATGGACGTAGAAAAAATCAATTCAGTAAAGAAATACTTGAATTAAATTTTTAAATCCACATGTTAAATTAAATCAATAAAAACGTTACAATAATAATAGCGCTTTCCATTTATATATTTAGTGCGAACTTTTTACACTGAGTGCATAACTCTTTCCATTTATATGATCAGTGCGCAGCGCACTAGCTGAATTTTACATGTTTCATTTATACCTATCGAGTGAACTGAACCTGACTGATTCGTCAGTTTTTGCCAGTGCAATCTGTCAAATTCATATATTTTCAGTTTGAGTTGTAAAAATTATGTGTGTAAGTAGAATGCAAAAAATAAAGTCTTCGCAGCCCTAATCTTGTGCAATTATATCCATTGCTGTGCAAGCTCTCTATTTGACAGTGGCAGCGAACAAAATTGCTTTGGATTTCAGCAACATATAAAAGGCACTACGCATGTGTTGTAACAACTAGTGCCGGGCATGACGTCATTAGCTGTACTAAGTGCTAAAATGAATATATAAAAGGAAAACGGTATGAGATATTGCGAAAATTTTCAAATTTTTCATAGAATATTATTACAACAAAACTACTTATTATTTATACTTATTACTTTAATCAATAATTTCAGTCAATAAAGTAAAAATGAAACAAAGTTTATAAAAATTATCTTTGTTTTGGATTGAATGAAAACTATTACCTCTATTTTAATTAAAACTAAAGCAAACTGCTTTCAATAAAACAATTAAATAAATAACTTTCCAATCAACCCGATTGGATAAAGTAATACCTTTAATTAAAAGTAAATACGAACAAAAAATCCAAAATGATTTAAATTGATAATCAGTACAGCACTAGAATTAACGCTTTGTGAAAACACCGCTCAGTATGATACAGCGCTAATCAGTCGCTATCTTACTCGCCTTATCAAAATCGACGAATTTTTCTAGATTAAGTGGTCAGATATAAAAAATCCCTGACCAAAGAAATGTTTATTATTGTAGATATTAGCATACAAGTAGCAACTACATGTTTAAACTTGTTCCCCTAGTAATCCTTTTCTAAGATAGAAAAGGGAGTTTTTTTCTATTTGAAACTTAGTTGAATTTAAATTGTTATGATCAAATAGTTTACATTCGCAAAGCAGATTAACGTGTAATGTATTCATTGATCATTGTATGTCGTGTTGACAATTAGGGTTGCAATATTTTTACCACACGACCCTAATTTTAGAGGGGTGCTGGTCAAGCAGCAAAATAACTGCTTTAATTTGAAAGCAGGGTTGCATGCTTAATAGATATATCTTCAAGGTTTCATTTTAATTGAAGCATTTAATTTCAGCTGTCATTTTATCTCCCAGTAAGCTAGATAAAGGAAATATTGGAACTAATTAATTAAACAAAATTAAAAAAAAATAAAATTGAAACCTTTTTCAGGATGTTCTATGAAATTATCTTAATACTTAAAACATATTCTTTGAATATTTTTAAGACAAAAATTTAAATAAGCCTAAGTATCAACCTCTTGACGGTAACACAAAAGGTGTATATTTTGGTCTTTAAATTGGAGACTGTTATAAATAGAATTATAAACCTTGCTATTTGCTACATCATATATGAATATTATTAACAAATTTCATTTGTAAAGTTCGTTACATTATCTATGTTTACTTTAGTCTATTCGGTATTTGGTATATTCGGCAACATTTTTATTATTCGGCCGAAAGTTGTACTTTGGTGTATACGATACATAATCTTGTAATTTTTGATTAAAATAAAATATACACATACTGGGTGAATACTTAAAACCCTCGGTAAAACCCAAATATATCCCGTTAACACGGGAAAATCGTTTTTCGCAGACTGTAGCTGCCCGTTTCAACTGAAAACAATAGTTGTGGTATCAATAGAAAACCAACAAAATTCTGTATCAAAATACTTCAAATACATGTAAATTACGAAAAGTTTTACTCCCATAAATTTACACAAAACGACATGTTTGACATTTTATCTGTCAGAATTCGTTATAACCTATAATATGCGAAATTTTTGTTTTTTATTATTTTATTAATTTAATTTTTTTCAAGCAATCTATTACAAAATATTAAAAAGAAATTAGAACAAAGACATCATACCTAATTAATTCTGACATAAAATGTCAAACTTTTGTCTACTACATAATTTACATGTATTTGGTGTCACTTGCACTTGATGCAGAATTTTTTTTTTCTTTCTATTTTCGATTTCGATTTTCCCGTGTTAACGGGCTATGTTCGGATTTAAAGTATTCATCCTATATATGGACATATTACATAAAGTGGATATATTTTGATAATAATCATAAATTTTATATTGTTACATAGTCTAAACAGAAAAAAAACCTTCTAAATTGTAGTTAAATTAACTAAACAAATTCTTTAATTTTCAGCCTACTAATATGTTGCATTAAATTATCTAAGTTGATTTAGTTAAATTTTCTAAATTTGTAATAACAAATTATAGTAAAATTAAATACAAAATCATAAATAAATACAGAACTTAAACTAAAAATGTCAGATGTGGACACCACATGACTTCCTTGTACGCCTGTTACACTATACATATTTTGTTAATAATTAAAATATGTATTATAACAGACCCAATCATAAAATTGCACGTATTTTTTGTCCTAATTCATAGCAAACCTAATTACAGAAACCAAAAAGTACTTCATTTTTAAATTTACATATCTCGCTTATACAAAGAGCTAATTTAATCATGATGTTTTCGACGCAGAATTCAATTCTCTAAAACTTTTATTTGAAGCATTTATTATTAAAATGAAAATAACACTATTTTTTTCAAGAAAAACTGATAACAGCTTCAAGTAAAGTATCACTTCCGGTTAGACTATTTTAACCAAAATCTATGATGTTATTCCCATTGATATAAAAGTATTATATACCAAATTTGAAAAGTTTTGGATTATATTTTAATATAGTTTTTTATTAAAATCTATTATATGCTTCAAGTAAAGTACCACTTCCGGGCAGACCATTTTAACTAAAATCTATTATGTTATTTCCATTGACATAAGAGTATTATATACCAAATTTGAAAAGTTTTGGATTATATTTTAATATAGTTTTTCAATAGAATCTATTATAGGCTTCAAGTAAAGCACCACTTCCGGGTAGACTATTTTAACTAAAATCTATTATGTTATTTCCATTGATATAAAAGTCTTACATACCAAATTTGAAAAGTTTTAGATTATATTTTAATATAGTTTTGCATTAAAATCTACTATAGGCTTCAAGTAAAGTACCACTTCCAAAAGTTAGGTAATGACCAAAAAGGGAGGTGCACAACTAGATGTTATAACAGTCATAAATACAAAATTTTAACTTTCTACGGCTTCCCGTTTTTCAGTTATGCGAGATACGTACGTACAGACGTCACGACGAAATTAGTCAAAATTGATTCAGGGATGGTCAAAATGTATATTTCCGTTGAAATCTGGAAACAGAAATTTTTCGCGATTACAATACTTCCTTTACTTCGTACAAGGAAGTAAAAAGGTAGTATTATTCCAATTAATAAGTTAGGTTATTATTTGATTATTTAACCAGTGATAAAAATGCACCCGATAATATAATGTGAAAAAATTTCTTCTGACATACTGGACATAATAAAATATAGTGTACCCCTTTATAAAATGTTAAAATATAATAAAATATTGGTATTAATGATTTACAAATCTCAATATTTTTAACACACAAATTATTAATTTAAAAAAATGTAATGCCGTACCGTAAAATCTTTTTTTATACCATTTTTGTGTACATAATTGCTTATTTCAGGTGTCTGTGGACGTAGCTAAATGTCATATCTAAAATATATTTATTTATAATACAATGAAATTACAAATCCGGCAGTGTACTTTGATGTTCACAATACATTTATCAGATAAAAAATCTTAACCAATTTCGAGTCGATTATCTATCTTTAAAAATTGGAATCCGTAATCACTGTTAATCGGCACTCGAGAAAACACTTCAAACTCAGACGAAAATTCGCTCCCAACAGATATATCTAATCGCTTTCATAAACCTCGATTAGCTTGCTCTCCACAGTGGCGTACGTAAGATAATTTTTCTAAAGAGGCAATAGAAGTTTAATTTTCCTGTAAATATTTTTTCTATTCCCGTTATTAAAATTAAGTTTCCATAGCCCTAAACAAAGTATTAATCACAACTTAACAAGCAGTGGATTTCATCGTATTGGGCCTGGCGTGAAATTAGCAATCACTAACAGTTCATTCATTAAGCACAGGCTGAAATTAGCTACTGCATTTCACAGTTGCCGTTCTGTAAAAATAAGTACATAACGCAAAAAGTGCATTTCTTTATTTTCGCTGTCTCAATTTGAAAAAGTATGGTATGTGACTCGTTTCAAAAACTCATTAGATATTTTTTTATACATTCGCCTTGCTCATGTCTAAAGAATTCATGACTATAGTACTTAATATAATAAATCGGATTTAAGTCTCATATTCTATAACTATTATATAAAAAAACACTGTGTCTGAGTAGTTTCAAACTCACTATAAATTATACATTTTTTGCAGAATCTGAGAGCAGTAAAAAAAAAATTAGTGAACTGTCGCACATACGCAGAGCGGTCACTTCTCGAACAGAACCTAAAAATCCTTATCTACCAATTATGAATGGGGTCCTATACCATTTTTCTTTTATTATTTTTTTCTGTAAGAACAGGATAAAATAAGAAATTTAGTGCAAACGCGACTTAAAAATTTTACGTAATAAGCGAGATATGAATTTTTAAAGTTTAAGAATTTGTGCGTGACGTAGCAGGTACTAACAAGTGATCGACAAACAATGGGACAAACTGTTAGTTATAGAGGGAACAATTTTTTTCATGTTTGCATAGCTGAAATGTTTGTAAATAAAAACTTATACGTTATATTCATGAATAAATTATTATTAACTATAAATAACGTAAATAATAACCTTTTTTTCCTAATAAATTATAGAACATTGAAACAGTTTGACAATATTATTACACAAAGCATGACGACGTATGGCGCCAGTGTTGGCCTGTTTTGAAGTTTCTTTATTAATTTAACTAATATTATTATTAATTTAATTAATATTACAAATTGATTTAATTATAAATATATTATTATTGTTAATATTACTAGATGTTATAATTAAACAAATTCATCAAACACAAACTTGTTAAATGTTTTGTTAGGTTGTGGAACAACATGACATTTCATATTCTTTTAAAGATGACCGCCACAGACGCGCGAATCTCCTTTTTAAAATCAGGCGACCAATCAAATTCTTAGTACCTAACGCGTCATACCCAATTAGTAATCATCTTCAATCGCTTATAGTTTGTGACCTAGTCAATATTTAAAGAAAATTTTTTCACTAATACTCATTAATTTATGTATATTTTCGTCTTCTCATTTAAGATAGTTAAAATATGACTATGGTATAGGACCCCATTGTTAGTTAGGTTGTTATAGTTTGTCTTTTTTGAAAAAAAACAACCACAGCAATACCTAACTGACAATTTCTAATTGGTAGACACTTAGACAGTGTTTTTTAGGTAGATTCGAGAAGTGGTTGCTAGATTCCATCTGGTCCAGATGCGACACTTCACTAATTTATTTTGCGGCTGTCTGGACGCAGTAGACACTTCCTTCTTAAAATGAATTTTAAATTCCTGCCGTGATATTATTCTGTGAGACAATAGATATACGAGATTATTAATTTAAAAGTGCAAATTCTAACATTGTTCCAGAAAACACATTGCTGATAAAATTTTCTAGGTTAGAGACAAGAGACCAAGTAAATGACAAGCCTGCATTTCCAGATCATAGCCTCTCGACCTCGACCATTCTGTATTAATAAAAAGTTTCGCACTTTCTTAAGCTATATCTCTTAAACAAAATGGTAAAAAAAAAAAATTTATTTTAATATTTGCTATTTATGTATTTACATATTTATAGTTTTCATAAAATGGGACGCACTGTTTTGAAGCTACAGTGAAAAATATGGGATTTACTATTGCTTAATATAAGAAACATTTACAAAAAATGCTATCTTTAATAGGGTCCTATACCATAATCATATTTTAACTATCTTAAATAAGAAGACGAAAATATACATATATTGACTAGGTCACAAACTATAAGCGATTGAAGCTGATTACTAATTGGGTATGACGCGGTAGGTACTAAGAATTTGATTGGTCGCCTGATTTTAAAAAGGAGATTCGCGCGTCTGCAGCGTTCACCTTCAAAGGTTTATGAAATGTCATGTTGTTCTATAACCTAACAAAACATTTAACAATTTTGTGTTTGATGAATTTGTTTAATTATAACATCTAGTAATATTAACAATAGCCGCCTCGGTGGTCGTGCGGTTAGAGGCAAGCGCTCAAGCGAACTTCACCGCTCGGCTCCGTGGTCGTGGGTTCGATTCCCACCAAGGGCTTGGATGTTTGAGTATGTCCTAAAATTAATACTCCAAAACTACATTGTATCTGGCCAATCGGCACCGCACCGAAGGCCATAAATAAATAAATAAAAAAAAATATTAACAATAATAATATATTTATAATTAAATCAATTTGCAATATTAATTAAATTAATAATAATATTAATTAAATTAATATTGAAACTTCAAAACAGCAAACACTAGCGCCATCCATCGTCATACTTTGTGTAATAATATTGTCAAACTGTTTCAATGTTCTATAAT
Organism: Ophonus ardosiacus; assembly: GCA_943142095.1. Classification (NCBI taxonomy): domain Eukaryota; kingdom Metazoa; phylum Arthropoda; class Insecta; order Coleoptera; family Carabidae; genus Ophonus; species Ophonus ardosiacus. The sequence goes on along the minus strand of OW964833.1, from coordinate 39,339,503 downwards.
TTATTAGAAAAAAATGCTTATTATTTACGTTATTTATACTTAATACTAATTTCTTCATGAATATAACGTATAAGTTTTTATATACAAACATTTCAGCTATGCAAACATGAAAAAAATTGTTCCCTCTATAACTAACAGTTTGTCCCATTGTTTGTCGATCACTTGTTAGTACCTGCTACGTCACGCACAAATTCTTAAACTTTAAAAATTCATATCTCGCTTATTACGTAAAATTTTTAAGTCGCGTTTGCACTAAAATTCTTATTTTATCCTGTTCTTACAGAAAAAAAAAAAAATAAAAGAAAAATGGCATACGACCCCATTGCGTTTATCTCATGTATGAGATGGTGAGATTTTTACCAATAAGAAAATATGTAGATATTATTGTTCTGAACATACGGTTAAAATTTCATAAGATTCCCATAAAACGTAATTCGCATGAATACTACTTTTAAGTAAAAAAAAAAAAATGATCGTAACAAACATCTTTTTGTTCTCCCCAAAAATTTGTATCAGTACCTACGCCAGTGGTTGCGGCGACAAGCCGTGACACAACAAGGGGAATGTTAAATTGGGCCTGACAGCAGGCAGCACGCATCGTACGTCTGGTTTGCGGGTCACGAGGGGAGCACAGAGCACAGCTGATAAATGTGAGCCCAAATCCAGTTAAAAGAAGCAAACTCAAACAGCCTATTGTTTCATCTCTGTTGACTAAGTATCAACGCACTCTTACAGACAACGAGTTGTCAAATAGGTATATAATATAAAAAATATTTTTTATTTAAAATGCGAATTGCTCCACGCATTAGAGGGCGTTTAATTATCGAATATAGAGATGCATTCGGGCCGGCCGGGCGGGCTTTGAGGTTTGGATCAACTCGGCCCGAAAATAAAAATTACCGGCCCGACTCGAAGATCGACTCGACAAAAAATTTAGCTAGCCCGGCTCGAAAATTGACTCGAAATCGAGCCGGGCTTCGGGCCGGGCCGGGCCAAAGCTCGAAATTGGGTGCATCCGGCATTCCTAATGTTGATTTTTATGTTAAAGCAAAATGTTTAACTTTTTTCGTGTCAAACTTATAAAAAACATCTACATTCTTATAACTTTCAACATTAGTTAACATAAGTAGTTAAAAAAGAGACACTTCTAGTGTAAGTTTGTAATAAAAATTACAGACCCACGTGTATTTAACACTTTGTTTACCAAAGCCGTTCGAAAATTTAAACAACTTTTTCACAAATCTTATATAAAAAAATATAATTTATATAAGGATTTTTTATCTAACTTTGTTTCTGCTCAAAAATAGGACAAGAAATAATTATGGTAGGAATAAAAAACACTTTTATTTAAGTATACGAATAATAACAATAATAACAGCAACATCACAATATAATTATTATGCTTTAATCAATAACCTTGAATTCTTGAAGTAAAATAATACATTTTTATTTATTAATATGTGAAGTTTGTTGTTATTAAATCATTTTGATCCTTTTTAACTTCATCCATTTTCATTAAAATATTAAGGAAACTGTGCATTTGACTAAACTATAAGATTTTTCGGGCCGGCCCGAAAAGCTCGAATTTTCGGGCCGGGCCAAAATCAAAAGTCCGACTCGCCTCGATTTTTGAAAATGATTAGCCCGATTCGGCCCGATAAAAAATATCTTCGGCCCGGCTCGATGATCGACTCGAAATCGAGGCGGGCTTCGGGCCGGGCCGGGCCAAAGCTCAAAATCGAGTGTATCTCTAATCGAATAGGTATAGGAGAAGTATACAGGGTGTCTACTTGAAATCCGTAATATAAAGAATACAATGTTATTTTTTTTTTCATTTTGCTATAATTACTTACCTATTAAATTTAAAGAAAAGTTGTACATGAAAAAGTTGTTCAGACTTAGAAACTACACAATACGAGAATAAAATTAATCACACCAAGTGCCGACAACGTCCTCAATTAATACAATCACAATTTAATTTTATTTTACAAAAAAACAAAACGCAAATTAAAATTCGCAATTTATAGCAAATTTCAGAGTGCCAATGAATTACTGATGTTTAATTTTTTTATTTGACAGCTCTCATAATTCAATTCTTGTCAATAAATAATTTTATATAAAATAAATAAATTTATCATCACGGCATATTACCCATTTCTGAGTGTGCCACAATCTGCTTTATCGCAGATATCGGTAATGATGATGACATATTTGTACCGTGCGGGCGCTTACCAGGCCTCACCTCACGGGCACTCATTGCTGGCGTGGAGAGTGCACCACAGGGGTCACTTTTGTGTCTGATCTTCCTGGGAACCGGGTTCGATCCCGACCGACGCCAAATATTTCGAATAATTTTATATAATTAGAAGAAAGTATAAAACACCCGGTATAATAATTACTTGTGGTTGAATACTATAGTGTAAATCGTAGAAATAGGCTTTACGGATCATAGAGAATTTTAATTAACGAAGAAAGAATTTGTGAAAAATTCATGAGCCTCATTGGGATTTAAACCCAGGATCCCCTATATCTAGTAGGGTGCTCTAACCAACTGAGATATAAAATCCTACTGAATTCAGTGAATCTTTCACAAATGTTTTACACTCCGTAGGCTAGTATACTCTCCAAACGGAGTAAATGAATACTCAGCTACTTATTATTTATTAAAGTGAATTTCAGCCTCACTAAAACGACAGTAATTATTTCTGGTCGAATATTATAGTTTAATAAATAGTAGAAATAGGTTTTACGGACTATAGAAAATTTTAATTAACTCAGCTCAGTTAGTTAGAGCCGTCTACTAAATATGGGGGGTCGTGGGATCAAATTCCAGTGAGGTCCATATATTTTTCACAAATTCTCTATGGTCTAAAAGTTGTATCGGTCGGAATTCAGCCAGGCTACGTACAAGGACGCTCGACTCGCCTTACCCTACACATGTCTCCAACTGTCCAATGGTCCGCGCATCAACATCTCAGTATACGGTCCCGGGTTCGAGTCCCGGCCACCGCAAATACCAGCGTCTAAGGGCTGGTTTATGATGAATTTAAATTTATAAATTTACATTTAGAAATTTTGATTTAAAATTTACAATTTTCTCTCTGGTTTATGTTCGATTTTGAAATTCTGGATCTGACCAATCAGTATCTACCACATGACTTGTCACTGCTTGTAATTTGACGTTTCATCAGTTAGTTCAGATTTTAGGTTAGAAAAATGTTTTCTTAGCCATGAATATGTTAGACGCTAATGAACAAGATGACTTTTACATAATATCGGGAATGTTTTTTTACTATTGTTCATTTGTATAATAAAGAAATAAAACAAAGACAAACTTAAAAAAAAAACATAGGTGGTCTGTCTGTTAGGCCGTGGATAGGCCTATGAACACATTGATTTGTCAACGGGCAGTATCATAGTTTCTGAAAGGTAAATAACAAGATCATGAACAGTTCTTCAAATATACTCGTATGAGTGTGCATGTATTTAATTCCTTGCTATTTTGCTATCTCCCGTTTTATTGAAACTACGCAAACGTTTTTATTTTTGGACAAATCACTTACTTCGTGATAAAACCATACAGCCATGTTTAATAGTTCTCTCTTGTGATTGGTCGAATTTGAAATTTACATTTGGAAATATAAAATATAGTTATATTCCAAATTTAAATATCAAATTTCTAAATTTGTAAATCGTTCATAAACCATCGCATGCGTTTTAAGAGAGTTTATTTTAAAATCTAAATTATAAATTGTAAATTCGTAAATTAAATTCATCATAAACCATGCCTTTTATTTGCTCTACGTGTATTATTATTATTATTATTATTATTATTATTATTATTATTATTATTATTATTATTATTATTATTATTATTATTATTATTATTATTATTATTATTATTATTATTATTAGTATTATTATTAATATTATTATTACTAACACACCACTGCATATAATACAGAAATTGCAATATGTAGAGTTTAGTAGTTCGTAATATCTCAACATTATATGCACTTACGTAATACGGGTTGCCCACAAAAGATAATACTTTTCAACTTGATGGTACACTAACCTAAATTTTCTGGGATCCTTTAATTAGGTAACTATAAAGGATATTTACTTATAAGCCATTATCCCTTTGTGAATGTATAAGTTTCATTTGGTTAAATTAAAAGTCCATTCCATTTTATATCATCTGTTACACTCTACGTTGATTTTCAAAAGCAGCTATTATAATAATCTCATATAATGTTGTAATAGTAGTTTATTTTTAAACTACAGACAGTGAATGGTAAAGTTACATTCATACCGTAGAAAAACACCAAAAAAGTCACTAGATTTATTCGGTGGCTGGTTTGAAATATTAGCATCCTGTCACGTCTACATTTGTAATTTACAGGTTATTTTATTATAGATAACCAATAATATTTCTAAAATTCAACTAATTTATTCACATAAAACCTAAAATAAAAAATTTATAAAAATTATTATTATTATTATTATTATTATTAATACTATTGTTACAACTACGTCAAAGTAGATAATATTACAGAGGCCTTATGAAACATGTTTTTTACGCTATTTTTCTATTGAGGTAATTTTACGAGATATTTAGAAAATCCGACTGTGTATTTTTTTTGTCAGATACGTTGATAGCGCTTCCTGATAACAGTTGAAATTTCATATATTGACAGTTTGTATATTGTATGTTGTGAATTTTGTCTGATTGTATACGAACGTTAATACATACATTGTATCGAAAAGTGCGCTTATAGATATTCTCAACGACGTGTTGACAGTGCTTTCATAAGCTTTGTTCGATGGCATGTACTAGGCCGCCCTAGTGTTAACTTTCTTACACTAACATGTTTTATGAGAAACGGGCAGCTTCTGTCAGGCTGTTCGATGACAAAAATTTTAAGAACTAGTGCTCACGTTTCTGACCTGACTCGCGAGGTGGTGTAGAAAGTGCAGACTAGGAGTGGGGGTAGCAAAATGTTGTTCGGTAGACATTTTAATTCTATCCTATCTACATATCTGTTTATTAACTTAAAATTTTACACATTGAGAAATTAAAATAATGGATTCAGATATAGTATATTCTCTTTGTTTTGTTATATAAAGAATTAATTAATATATCTGTGTGTGTTTTATGAAACCACAAGGATTAGACTGTACTAGTGTACACTACACTGCACTGCACTATTCTGCTCTGCACTTCAAGCACTTCTCATCGAACAGAGCTATAGTCTCATAAGAATACCGAAAAAGAAAAACAATACAGTGAATTTCAAATAATTGCCTTCTTCACGCATAATAGCAAACAAAGCGTACTAATATGAAAGTTAAACTGGAATGAAATCCACTGGAGTAATGGAATAGTTCTCAAAACAACTGTTTTTATTTGTGAAATATCACAAAATGATATTAAAACACAACAATATACCAAACACGTGTAAATACGATATTTGACAACTGACTGACAGCTGATGGTTGAACGAAGGTTGAAATTGAAATTTCGTTGGGTGTAAAACCGTTTGCGGAACAGTCACTCATAAGTGCCGATTTCAGCGCCAACATTTTAAAACACTGTCTGAAGTTTAAAAACAGACTATAGTGTTAAGTATTTTAGTTTTAATTCAAAATAATTCAATATTGAATACAGTCTATATCTGTAATGGAGTATCCAATAATTAGATATTAATAACATCTCGATATAACAATGACCCCCGAATATTCAATTTACAAGTTACATTAGGCGTCCATCACTTCATCCAGTGAATTCCAAACTATGAGGGATATGTTTCAAAACTTTTGGAATTTCAGTTGTGACTACACAGTGGTATAAAAACGTATGGATATTTAAAGATATGTACATATGTATGTTATCTTTTCTACTTTTTTCTTTGGCTTATAGTTTTTTAAAATGAAACGTTTTATATTTGCTCGATAATCGGTTTTTTCGCTAATTCAATAAATCTAAAAGTATGTTACTTTGAGTAACTCCATTAACTATAATGACGATTTTAAAATATTTTCTCTATTTTGGTGTCTATGAGTCTATAAACGCACTGAAAACACGTCCTTAAGAAGATCTATAAACACACTGTTTTTGGCGCTTTTCGTTTTGTGTATGGTATGAATTATAGTGACTGTATATACACAGTGTGGCCAATAGGGGGATCGATTTTGATTGGTCGGCGCGAATTTACCTAAATATGGCGGATATTATGCTAAGCTCAAATGTTGTTTACATGCATTAAGTTCAGAAAAGTGAAATTTAAGATATTGTTTGTGAATTATATCTAAATTTAAAGTAATTATACTATATTTATAATTCCAATAGTGTAAATAATTAAATTATATGCGTATTTGTAACTCAAAAGTGTTTGGTTAGGTTAAGTGTGTCAATACAAAGTTGTTATTAACACGATATGTATTAATATGTTTCTCTATACTAAACAACACAACACAGTTAATATATAGTAGAGATAAGTAAAAACGGATATTTTTTTATTCTCGTTATATTGAAATAATAATTGTGAATGTAAGATCTTTTTATTTTTCTGTTTTAAAGCGTGTGTTAATTTTCAAATGGGGGCGTATGTACATATTTATTATTTGTATGTAAATATTTGTATAATTAGAGATGAATTATACAAAAATATCATATAATACCTCTATTTGTAATTCAGTGCTGTATTTTTGTAAAAATAAATATTTTGTTTCCATTTAATATGCTCTTTCATTAATTGTTTATCGAATTTTGTTTAGTTATCACATCATATGAATTCAAATTTCCCGCGCATTTTGCCTAAATATGGTGGCGATTGGCCACACTATGTATATACAGTCACTATAGTATGAATGTTTTCAAAACTGACATTTAACCCCAAATTGCTGTAAGACAACAATGAATTTTCATCTATGAAGTTAATTTGTTTGGCGGAATGCACTACGAACATAACTTAAAAAAACCAGTAATATTTTTGACAAGTCGAATTTTGTAATAAAAATTAATAGAATTATAATGTTACCTCAATATAAAATATAAAAAGAACATGTTTCATAAGGTAATATGCTAACGTAGGAGTCTAACAAGCATTTTCAGTACGTACATCTTTTATCCAGATGAAATGTATTTTTTTTACATGTAGGTACAAGAATCTCGCTACAATTATAAAAAATAAGATATGATTCATATTTTATTTTTATTTCACTTTTCTTTTCTTATACTCCCTAAAAGCTCCCAACCAATCTTCTTTTGGAATGTTTTCAAAATAATCATGAATTGTAGCAGAAAACCTTCTATCTCCTAATTTTTAAAGTTAAAAGAATTAGCCATAAGCAGTGAGTATAAAGTATACTTAAAGTACTTTATGCTCACTGCCATAAGTCGCACATTGTCAATTTGGAGTACGGACTACTTGTATTATTTTTTCTTCGCCAAAAACTGAAAAAAACTGTATGCTTAGAAAAAGCTATTAGTTTTTAATACCCTTAACATCTACGTCACACATCTGCTCTGTTTAAAATTGTTACTACTTTCAAATCTTCTGCTACCGCCTGCTTTAAATCTGGAATCCATTTTCAAGTAATGAAGTTTCTAATACGCCAGAAAAAAATTATTAAAGTTTCAATAAATGAAGCCCGAGAAAATCGACGGCGCGTGTGACGTCATCCACACCAAGAACATATATTTCTAGAGCTGAGTGAGACGGACATATGACAAACGCGCTGGGTACGTCGTTTCGTGACACGTCAACCAGCGCGAATATAGCGAAAGCGAGACGCGGCTCCGGCTTGCGCGTTCGAACAGCCAATAGCAGTTTCCAGTGTCTAAAAAGTCACAAACACGGCTGATACTGAATTTTAAGCACTCGATTAAGTACAGCAAAATTTCATTTTTATATTACGATAATAATAATAATAATAATAATAATAATAATAATAATTGTTTAATGTACATAAGTTCTTTCAACTTGTTACAGTTTATGATTTATGGGGCTGAGTTAATTTTCCCTTATAATTTTGTAAACCTGTGTATTTATACACTGCGTTGAAGGAGATGAGATGATAAAGACACACGCAAACAACCATAACGTACCCGGGATTCGAACCCGGAACCCTTGGGTCGTGAGTCGACTATGCTAAATTGAAATACTACAACTTTTCAGCTGACGCATTAAGGTGGTGTGAAGATTATTTTAACAATCGGGAATTTCGAGTATCCATGACATACAAATGTACAGAATTAAATTCACCTTCGTTTCCTTTAGCACGGGGTGTACCTCAAGGATCAGTTCTGGGACCATTATTTTTTTTACTCTATACTGCGGATTTACCTTCTGAATTAAAACACTGTGATGTTCATTCATACGCCGACGACACGCAAATATTAGCCTCAGGGCATCCCTCAGAGATGTCGCAACTGACAAACATTATTAACTCGGATTTGAATAATCTTACTCAATGGGTGGAGGATAATGGTCTCAAAATTAATCCAGATAAATCAACAATGTTAATGATTGGAAATTGTGACGCTCCTGACATATTGCTGGATGGAATAAAATTGCATCCTGAGAAAGTTTGCAAAAGTTTAGGGATGTTATTGGATAAGGAACTAAATTTTCATTTCCATCTTCAGTCTAAATTGAGGGCAGCAATAATTAAATTAAAACATTTATATCAATTCCGTAATATTTTATCTTCTGACGTAAAGCTACGTTTAATTAATTCTCTAATCCTACCATTGTTTGACTATTGCGCATGTGTGTATGTACCAAATTTGTCTCAAGCCGATAAACATAGAATAAAAATGATTCAGAATTCTTGCTTACGCTATGTATATAATTTGCGTAAATATGATCATATTTCAAGTTACAGAGAAATAGCGAAATTTGAAGATATAGAATCTCGTACCAAAAAATTATACCTGTCTTTGGTACATAAAACCTTAGTAACTCGTACACCTTCATATTTAGTTGAGAAACTTATTCCCAAACAATATAACTATAGTTTACGTATCAAGGATTTATATATTGTGCCTTCTTTCAAAAGATCTAAGTTTAAGTGTTCATTTTCATACTTAGTACCTACTCTTTACAACACTATACAATCCGACATGAAATCTCTGTCCGTCAATTCTTTTAAGCATCATTTAAAAAATATTTAATTATTAACTAGACATATACTTGTACGATATGCTGAAAACTTGTTCTTTGCTGACTTCAAATTTTGTATTTAATAATTTATATTTTGTTTTTCAATGTTCTCTTTGTTTTTAACATATACACACGTACTATTTTTCAAGAGTAACGCAATGTAATTTCGTGTTTATGTATGTATGTATGTATGTATGTATTAGGTTGGGTTGAAAAGCAGCCTCTGGCTGAATAAAGTTTATTATTATTATTATTATTATTATTATTATTATTATTATTATTATTATTATGCTGCCCAGTTCACCACCGGGATCGGTATTGATATCCAATAAGTATTTTTTTTAAAGCCTTATTACGATTAAGAGTAGAACTACAGGTCTTTGTCAATTTAGATAAAAATTCATTGTTTTCCATAGCCTCCTTAAATTAAACACGAAACATTATAAAATTTTATAATATTTATCGTGCATATTTTTCAGAGTGTATTTCGCAAACATTTTGGTGTTCGCTGCTGATGTCCGTCTCGAAGACATCTCTCCAAGAACGCACTGCAACCCTTCTTAAAATCCATTAGCTTTCAATGATAATGTCCGAAGTCTCAAAGACCGATATCGCCCGGCTTGTTGCGTGCGACCTACAGGAGTAGGCAGGAGCAGGAGCACAAGCAGGCTACGGCTACACTACGCTTCAACGCTTCTGCTTACCCCTTCCACTTCCACTTCCCCCTCCACGTCGCTGAGTAACAATTAGCCGAGGGTATTCTCTAAGTATATTACTTGGTACTTAGAAGCGTACCTTCACAGCGCTAGATCTAGACATTAGACACTGGAACTCAATTACTCATTTCCTCTTGTACGACTCAACGAGACGAACGATACGATGAGAGCTACAGGCTATTCTAACCCTTTAACCCACAAAGATAAGCTATTTTTTAACAATTAAAACCAATTCATAAATTTCAAAATAATTTAAATATTTAGACTACATCAGCGTTATGAATTATAGGATGTCGACAATTTTACTTTTTACTTCAATTTCATTGAAATAATAAAAAAAAAAATTGTAAATTTTATACGGATGGCAATACTTCGACTACGTTGTTTCGACTTCTGACTTTTTAGACTGTCGGTTTTTACTAGGACCTAAAATGGAAAATAAAAATTGGAAAAATATAAATTAAACCAATAAAAATGTACAATATCAAAATGTTAAATAAAATAATTTAAAAATTTATTAACAACCTTTAAAATGTAATTACATACATAAATATACCGAAAGCTCTTGAATACGAATACCTATTATTGTATTAGGGTTGCAACGGATATACGGTAAACGGTAACTATTCGGTAATTGGCCAATTTATAGTTATTAGGCCGTACACTGAATAGCGACTACATATCGTTAGTTATAAAACTGAAGAAGAAATTTTGGCCTTGGGAATCCATTTAAATTTTTTTATTTTTACAAAAAAATTTCATTTATTATAGCACGTTTCGGAGCTAACAATTTATATATATATTTATTAAATAATAATATTATTATTATTATTATTTATTTATTGGGCTTCAACTACAACGGTTATTACCCTATAACAAATTAACAATAACACTATACAAATAACAATACAAAAATATAAAACTATAACTTATAACAATAAATAACACAACAATATAAATAAAGGTTTGACAATACACAATATAATGTTACAAAAATTTGAAATTAGCAATATAAATGTAATTAATTTACCCTTTTGAAGAAAAACTTGGAATTTTAAATATCGTCATATAAATTCACTGCTTTTAAAAATTTCAAAATATTCCTTAACTTGTTATGATCTGTCAAAATAAGAGAAAGGTTCTGGTCAATTTTATAAAGTTGCCTGATTTGGTCATACTCTGGACATGCAACAAGGATGTGATGTATAGTAATTATAACATCACATCTGTTGCACATAGGAGCGTTATCCCTACTTAGACGATAACCATGCGTCAACCTTGTATGACCCAATCTTAGACGATGAATTTTGACCAGTTCCCTTCTCTTAAGATCACTGGGAAGTAGCACTGGTGCAACAGACGGCTTGATAGATCGTAGATGGTTCTGTACCTCATTCCATGTTATTTGCCAAATGGACAATACCTCTTTCTTAAGGTGGAGACATGTGTCTGAATGTTTTATCAGTGATACATCAACAGAGTCATTTTCTGCCGCAATACGTGCTGCTTCATCAGCCATCTCATTTCCTTTAATCCCAATATGACTGGGCACCCAAAGAAATGAAATATCTTTTCCTATATCTTGATAATACTTAATCAGGCATAAGATATATTGTATTATCGGGTCAATTGTAAAAGGATTTGAGATAGCTTGAAGAACGCTTAAAGAGTCGCTTATTATTATGAACTTGTTACAGGTTCCAACAAACTCACAAAAACGTAGTGCTTGCCAAATAGCATATGACTCTGCTGTGTATATGCTCGTAATAAGAGGCATTGTCCATGCATAACTTGCATTGCTTACAACAAAAGTGCAACCAGTTCCATGTTGAGTTTTTGAACCATCTGTATATATAACCAATCTATCCCTGTATTTGTGCAAAATTTCTTGAAATTTCGATCTAATCATTACCGGTGAACTATTTGACTTGTCAAAACTGGTTAGGTCGATATTTATTTCCAGTTGTGGTATTTGCCACGGAGGAACTTCAGTTTCGCCTAGGGGAATTGGTAATGGTAAATTAAAACTAATTTCTTCTAAAAATTTTTTTGCACGGGTACCTACAGGTTTGGTTAATATCTGTCGTCGATTGCACCAATTTCTGTTGTTAAAAAGTATTTTGAAATTCTTATGATTTGGCAGTGCTTTAATTTTATTTACATATATGATCAGGATTTTCTTCCTTCTAATATCTAGTAGTGTCAGCCCTGGCTCAAAGTACAGATTAATTATGGGAGTAGTTGGGAATGTTTAAAATAATATTGATAAATTCTAAATATTCACTCACCAAATAGTACACATGTGAATTTACATTAGTTAATACAATAAAATGTTTTTACATAGCAAAAATTGTGTTTGACGCAAGTCAGGTCACACCCATATTTCATCAGAACCTCATGCTCCAGAGACAGAAAGGGAAATGAATAAATAAATTTCGAATAAGAATGATGCAAAAAGAACCAGGGTACCACCATTTTTATAGGGAAAATTAGTTTTTTTTAAATTTATACTAAGAATAATTTTTTTATTTTTTAATATAAATTTCTTGAAAACCTTTTTTAAAAATTATTGGTAATGATGAATAAATTGATTTAGGTATGTATTTTAAGTTATTTTTAAAATCAGTTTGAAAGTTTAAATTTGATTGTGTTAGTTAGTTATAATACTTGAAAACTTTTTTTGTTGAATATCCAGGTGCCTAATATCAACTCGGAAATAAAATAGACAACGGGTATTCGGTATCCGGCCAATGCATTACGCATTTGCTTTACAGGATATCCAGGATAACGTGACCATTAACAACAACGGTTAACAACAAAAGTTACCTCAGTAAAAAGTCATTTTTTTCCGAAAAATAATCATAGGTCTATATGTAATGTAGGTAAAATATAAATTTTTCGGTTTTTAATTTCTACAAATAACTTTCAAGTACCTTTGAAATATCACTAGATTTTAATTTTTACTTCTTTTTTATGTTCTTTCGTATGGCAATTCTCTATTTTTTTCACGGGCTCTTAAATATATCGCAGAGAAAGAACAACAGGAGTCAATGCAGTGCTATTTGAAAACTGGAAATAATTGTCAAGTTTGACTTTCACAGGAATCGAAACCGGGCCATCCGAACCAGAATCGGTTATCTAATGAAGTAAAATAAGTAAATACATACTTTTCATTAATTATATGCTACTCCGAACATAGTAGTTTCCACTTGCTATTTACTCCATGATATATAAATAAAATAAATATATCATCACGGCATATTACCCATTTCTGGGTGTGCCAGTATCTACAACACATGTAGACATCGGTAATGATGACGATATATTTTACCGTGTGGGCGCTTACCAGGCGTCACCTCACGGGCACTCATAGCTGGTATGGAGAGTGCACCACAGGGGTCACTTTTGTGTCATATAAAATTGGAAATATTTGGCGTCAGTCGGGATCGAACCCGGTTCTTCAAGGTTCACGACCAGACACTCAGCCACGCGGCCACGGGACCCCATGATATATGAGTAAGAATTACTCTTTCCTCTTTCTAAGAGTCCAAACCCATAATAATTCGTCCGGTTTACATTTTCAACCAGTTATAAAATCTACGCAAATTTCTACAAAATTCTTTCTGCTACTTTAAATATAGACTTAATACTTTAAAAAACTGTGGGTCAAATGATTGGTGATAATAATTAAACCAGCATTTTAAGGGTAATCTTCTAGTTCCACTAAGACCCTTTACTTTTGGTATAACGAAAAACAACTTTAGGATACAATGCCTAACAGAATTGAAGCTGGTACTACTAATAAAAGCGATGAAATCCAATATTAAATGGCGGAATACATATTGAGTTTTTCAAGTTTAAAGTCTATATTTTAGATTTTATAATTGTTGGTTGAAAATGTAAACTGACCGAACTATTGTGAGTTTGGGTTAGTATATGTGAAATATTGTTCTTTTCAAATACATCTGAGTTAACTCATTTATTAACTGAGCTGAGCAATACTATTTCAAAAGCTTATACAACAAAAGCAGCATCAGAAATACTCTTAAGCAACTACAAGTATTTACGTGATTATGCTTGGTGTATTAATAATTTAACGACTAACACAGTAGGCATTTACGAAAATTCTACCGGCAGATACCGCATCCACCGACTGCGTTCGAAAACAAAAGTGGTTAATAGTTGCCCAAGGAACACAGAGTTTTTATTAAGATATTATACCTAGTAATGTTGTTACTGCAACTTACATTTAACGGAATTATAATACTTTTAAGTTATTTTGCCTTGTATAACTTTTTTCTAGTCTGCTAAACTACAATACAAAGTTATGATGTGTGGTACTTATTATTTGGTCACATAATAGTTATTAAAACGTTTTATATTTAAGTTTCATTGGCGTCGATTGTTTTAGTTTTATTAACGTCTTTCGCACTAAATTAAAGGAAGTGTTAGAAACGTAATTGACAGTTATTTATAAATAGATTTTTCAAAGTTTTATAATACAGTTTAAAAATAATTGTTTAGTATAGATTCATTAAAATTTACATATATTACATATATTAGTTAGTTTACCGTTTTATAAAAGTTTTATAAATTTATTTAAAACTTTAAAATAACTGCAAAAATAACAGTTTTATTTTAAACAGAAGAAAGTGGGAGTATGGTTTCTAAGTAACTTATTGCATCAACTAAAAAACTTATGTAAAGTAGTTCTTAGGAAGTTATTAAAACTGAAATATCGAATTATAATATGTACGGCCATATTTATGCATTTAAACAGAAACTGGTTTAAAAGCCACTTTGTAAAATTTAGTATAAATTAATTTTATTGTGTTTTTAATTTAATATTCTGCAAGTAATTAGTAATTATTCTCCTATATGGTTTATTATAATATACTTTATTCATTATAATATCGAATGATTTAAAAAAATACAAAAATCAATTTTTCATAAAAATTTAATAAATGTTCTTTTATTTATTTTAGGGTATTATAATGTCCCTTGATTTTATTCCAAATATAATATAATATTTCACAGTAAAAATAAATTTGCTTATTAAATGAGTTCAACAGATATGTAAAAAATATGATCTTTATAAAGATGATCTTAGATTTTAAAAGTAGCAGAAGACATTACAAGTGTTGGTACATATAATTACACAACATAGTCATGCTTAGACTACTTATACGACTCATGATATGATAAAATATGAATTTACGGTAGAAAATAATTTGCTGAGAAATCTGTATTGTAGTTTGAATAGTAACCCATATTATAGTTTTATTAGTGAATATATCTCTTATCAATTAGCTTTAATAAAACCAACATATTATAGTCCATGCAAAATACATATGCAATTATTGCATGTAAGTGTTACTTAAGTGATAACAGAAAGTCATATAGCAGTTAAAAAAAACGTTGTATATTAGTTGAATAGATTACCCACCCGCCTGACATTAACGTCGTATAAACGTTAGAATCAGTAAATTATCGTTGCATAAAAGGTATAATACAAGTTAAAAAGTTTTAAGAAAAGTTTTTTTAAAGTTAATAGAACTAAGAACAAACTAATTTGTGCTCCTTGGGTGCCGTGTTCGAAAATTGTACCATATCTACCAGATCCATCTACCGGATCCATGATTTGTGGATAGAGTAATTCAGTCGGTAAATGCGGTAAATGAAGAATCTAACCTCAAAAAAAGGTTGAGATGTCAAGCGAAATTGGAATCAGAAGTAGATTTCAGAAGTTAATTATGTTAATACAGAAGACGAGACGAGATAACGTTTAACTACGTCATACTTCAAATCTGTTTCAACTTTTAACTGCTTTTCGTAGGTTATAAATATACCCTGTTTATCACTTGCGTTCTTAAAGTATCTATCCCGGTAGCTGTAACCAGATGAACAGCTGTTTACCGGTATATACCGGTAACAGTTCACCGGTAGAATTTTTGTAAATGCTTAGTATAAATCTGGAAAATTCGTACCTTGATAGCTCAGATACTATAATATCATAATAGTAACAAAGCTAATTATAATGCAATGTTGTTGGGTTCATTGCACATCTTCTTAGTCGTGTGAAAGAAGCGATTGATTAGGGAGGAAAGGATTTTAATTGAATTCCGAGTTTGAAGTAAATGTATTCCATAATTGAATCTGAACGGTGTTCCATCCATAACGATATTTTATACGAGCTCCAGAGTCGAGACTGCAAGCAGAGGCACTAGGACGCGAACGTGAATGCCTGAACGCCCGAAGAACGAAATACACACTACAACTTTTTTGGCTATACACCACACATCCTGTAACCAGGACCTCAATAAGGAATATTCACAGGAAAATGAAAATTATTTGTTGGAGATTAACTAATTTAGTTTCCAAAAACTATTATTCGCCAAAAAATATCGTGGACATAGCCAATACTGATGATAGAAAGAGATAGAATGTGTTTTGAGTCATACACGGTAAAAAATTACATTGATATTCCGGACAAAATTTAGTTAGCTGTATTTTTTTTTGTTATTTCAACAATATGTTTTTGCCGTGTATATCGAAAACTTTGTATTTTAAGTTTCCAAAACAAAACCATTTTTGTTGTGTATAAAAAGTATTAAAATATTAGTCATGGTAGCAATTAATATTAGTAGTATTAAGCAGTCATTTTGTTACTTTGTTCAGATTTCAAAATCATTTTGCAACAATTAAAAATATTTAATCTGTTACTGGGACAAATTCTATTATTTTTTTTCCTGTGACATTATATTTTGTAAAGATTACAAATTCTTTTTCCCGCCATATACTTTGTACAGGTAACTAATTCTTTTGTGTAGACAGGGTATTCCCTGTTATACAACATAATTCACTGTTCGTGTTATACTATTGTACGTCGTGTCGCAATTGCTTGCGCTGTTAAGTTTTGCCTGTCGGAAATTGTGTTTTAAAAGTGCTTGTTTCTTCTGCCCGTCAATATAAATGGATGATTTTGTAAAATATATTTTAAAACAATGGCAATTAGAGTGTCTTATTGAGAAATTTGAAGGTATGTATCGATTACTGATAAATCTATATAATTTAAGTGAATATTGTTTCATAAGTTATTGTTTTATATAATATTTGTTACATGTATATAGATTATAATTATAAATAAATAAAATTATTATAATACGCATGTATTTAATTTTTACCTTACTACCTCATTAATGCATTTGTATATCTATCAAAATTAATTAGTTTCCAAAACAAATCCATAGTTATTAATGGTAACTTATTTTATTTGTCCGCATAACAAATTTATATTTCTTAATAGTAACTTAATTTATTTGTTCGTATAACAAATTTATACTTCTTAATGGTAACTTATTTTATTTGTTCGCATAACAAGTATCTTTTGTTATATATAACAAAACTGTATTTGTTGCCACAACTTTTTTTTACCAGCAAATTTACCTAGGTGACTGTAACAAATATATTTGCTGGTCCTATATTGACAAAAAAAAATTGCTGCTGGAACTCATTTTTGGTAATCACAACAAAGTTTTTATTTACCGTGTATAATCAGCAGCTCAGCTGTTACAGATTGAGGTTAGATTTGTTCAATTCAGTACTAGTAGTTTATTACGTTTGTAATATATTGTAATACACACAATTTCAAGCAATATGTCACCAATAAGTGACCAAATAAAATTAAATGCTAGTAGGGTGACGCCTTGCAGGCGTCCTGAACGGTACAAGTATATCGTCATTACCGAAATTATTGGTACTAAAACTTTGAAAATTTCTGGGTAAAATGAAAATGAACAATGTGAAAAACTTCTATTACAGATAGTTCTTTAGTAATAATCACATCTTTATTTGAAACTCAATATTGGTACCACAGATTATCTATACTACCGTATACAGATGCGACACTCGCCGATTTCGTTGGGGCAAATTTTGAACTGCGCAGGTTGTTTGCGCATGATATATTTCGTTAAGAAAATGGCGTGTTCTTAGTTTGCCATTATCGTTTGCAAAATAAATATGGAATATAAAAGTTATTGTGCCGTGAAAATAAAATGGAACAATCTTTTTTTTTCAAAATTTTGAAATTGTGGCCATACAATTTAATATCATTAAAAATATTGTAAAGTAAATTAAAAAAATTGAATTTACCCATCCTTGTCAGCAAAGTTTATAAACAGGAACTTTAATACAATACAAGGAAAAAATCTATTATTATTATTATTATTATTATTATTATTATAAATAATAAGTAATGGCTTTATTGAGTCCTAGCTTTTTATGTTATATTGTTATTTATAATGCATAGTGTAGCAGTTGATTTTTATATATTATTATAAATAATAGGTATTGTATTATTTAATTCTTTGTTTTTATATTAGTAATATTTTTAAATAAAATGATATCTAATAATTATTTAATAAAAAAATCTGTTGTGGCCAGCACAAGACCTTCCGTCAATTCGATGTATTTTGTACAAATCCCAAACCAAAAGATCCTTGGAACAGATTCTATATAATATCATGTAACATCGAACACGAACACATACCATTTTTTACAAATTCTATACCAAAAGTTGATTCGAAAAGGTTCTATAAATCCAATAAAATTATAACATAAATATACACTAAGTAAAATGTACTAGACACTTCCTTCATTTCTTCTTCAGCTATCCCCTATTTTATTAGAGTTCGCTGTTTCCTCTTCTCTTCCACTCATTCCTGTCTAACGCATCACACAGTCCTTCATTTCTCAAGTCTTTTGCGATACAGTCCTTCCATCTTCTCTTTGGCCTTTCCCTGCGTGTCACTTGCGAGGAACACTATGACATCAATTTTAGATCCTATACGTTCCATATTTGGTTTTGCACTTCCAACTGACATCTGTCAATTAGAATTTTTTGAATATATCATCTGTTTCCATGACAAATAGCAAAGCTGACTAATTTTTCAAAATTAATTTCTTTATAAAGCTTTAAATCTACATCTATTGATTATGAAGGAAAATGTATAATAAAACCATATAGAGAAGAGTATTTTCTTTAATATGTATAATAACAAAATGTCAAAAAATAATATTTAACTGCGTTTTTTTTAGGAAAAACTGTTAAAAACTTCAAATAAGAGTACTTCCGGTGGAGTAATTATAACCAAAATCTAATCAACTCTTCATATGATTGTACAGAATAGGAATACGAAAGAATTATAATTTTTAGAATTGTATTGTTATCGTCGTAGAAAAATTTGTCACACACGGTCATACACACACACACACACACACACACACACACACACACACACACACACACACACACACAAATACAGACATCATCTTAAAAATGGTATATTCGTATTGTAGGGACCCTAAAACGTGCTTATTCATTAAAAACTCACCACCGAATTTTTTAACCAAAGACAATACCTTCCTTACCTAAAGGTGACGGAAGGTAAAAAACATTGAAAAATAAATTTTTCCTTTATACGGATTTGAACTCGCGACCTTACACATAGATTCGGTGTTTGCTCTAACCCTCGCTCTAACCAACTCGACTACAAGCCAAACTGTATTGCCCTTATATTCGTAGGATTGTGGTGTAGTAAATTATTTCATTAAAAACATGGTCGCCGATAAAATATATCCCCTCTTGTCTCTCCGTATGGGCGGCTATGTATGTATTTCAGACTTATAGTATAGTAAAAATTTTTAGGCAGAGTAGTCACGTCATCATTTCATTACAAAATGAAAAAACACTGTAGTATTGTATATGTTTAGGAAAACGAAGAAAATAAATACTATTTTTTGCATACTATATGTAAAGTACATTCTAATTCAATTTACAATTATTTTAAAGTCGAACATAATGTTTTCAATGAATTTTAATTTATTTAAAATAATTGTAGTTCATTTTTTCACCACATGTTGGTACTATTGGATTTCAATATTTAAACGTTTACATGGCATGTTTCTCCCGGAATTGTCAAGCGTCTGCTGTCATTAGTTCGTTACTTTTCTGTTTTTAGTTTGTGTTAATTTCAATAATTGTAAATTGTATTATTGGAGTATTTTCAATCAAATATAATATATTTTTTAAATGTTATTTTAATTATATTTTCAATAAATCGAATTTATAGTGCTACTCTTTACTTTTCTATAACAGTACAGAATTGTAAATCTAAATAAAATCAAATCAATTGTTTTAAAAATATATTCAATGTCATTTAACATTAATTTTCTTATTTTTCATCAAGTGCTTCATTCACTCCCCGTATTCCTTCTGAAACCCGACTCGGTGTGCCCTACGTCGAATTTTCAATACTATAAATTAGAAATATATTACATTTTACAATAATATTCAATTATTATTCGACTATTTAATAAATTAACTTGATCACATAAATTAGCATCGCAGGTAAATACAATTATTTTCTAAAATTGAATTAGTGTACCATGTAAACCTACTAATTTCCTGACGTCATTATCTAGTTACAAACTTTGATGACGTGACTACTCTGCCTAAAAATTTTTACTATAGTTCTCATTTCGCAATGCAAAATTGTGTGAACCCCCTCTGTACATATGAGCCGCACAATATTATACATATATAATTCGTAATTGAGTGTACGTATAGATTTGAGGTTGTATCCTGGATGATTTGTTGTTTTGGAATGTGATTGCTTCTGTGTTGGATCGGAGCGTTCCGGCGTCGCGGCGTCTTGGAACAATTCACCCCCAGAGAGCCGTTACAGCGCCGTGGCGCGAAGCGTCCGCACTGCCACGAAAAATACCCACTCTGGCCAAATTTACTACCACACATCCTCGTAATACCGCTCCGTCGTAAATATACACACAAGACAAGACCGGCAGAATCGTCACCTGATCACTTCGCCAAAACCAACTGCTCAATTTATACAAAATTTCATCATATGCGGCACGACAATACGACCAAAGCCGTAAGTGCTGTACCCAATCGTTCCATGACATATTGCTGTTAATGTAGTTAGAATCTTTAATTCGTGCGACAACCACTGATTACTATGCTCCCTAAAAAAATACCGCTCATTGGGACACATAGCTATTTTCATTATTATTAATTTTAGACATATAGCATTGTATATATCCCCGGATAGACCTAACTATACTTGTAAACTTCCTTATTCTAGTTATTAAAATATCTTTCAGAACTCATATTAATAATTGGAATAATACTGCAATGCAAAATGATCTTAACATATTCGTGGAATATTGTAAAGATCACAAATTAAGACTCAATATAGCCAAATGTAGTTATAATAATAATAATAATAATAATAATAATAATACGCTTTATTTACCCAACAGCAAGCCAATTACAGGGTAAAATTAATATAAACAATGAAAAAATAATTAAATGTTACAATTTAACAAAATAAAATATATATACATAGTTAGATGAATATATCTTATCTTATCTTATGTAAAATTCACAAGGAATAAAACCAATTTCAGTTATAATTACCACCTTGATGGAAATATAGTAAACAAAGTTTACAGCATTAAAGATTTAGGTGTAGTTTTTGACAGTAAATTCATGTTCGACCAACATACAGATAATATAGTTAAAAAAGCTTTCAAGATGCTTGGGTTTCTAATAAGAGCAAGTTCAAATTTCAGGCATCCATCCACACTGTTACACTTATACTATAGTTTAGTTAGATGTCATTCAGAATTTGCTTCTATATGTTGGAGTCCATGGTATTCAACTTACATTAATAGAATAGAAAAGATTCAAAATAAATTTCTAAGATATTTAAGATAAAGGTTTCCAGCATATCGAGTAAATCTTCTTAATTTAGAAAGTAGAAGAAAACTTAAAGACCTCACTTTCCTATATAAGCTTTTTCACAATTCAATAGATTCACCATACCTTTTATCTAAATTTAATTTCAAGGTTCGTAGCTATCATTGAAGGTATCATAATCTGTTTTCCATTAATCGCTACAAAACAAATTCATTTTTAAACTCTGGTGTTGTTAGAATAAGTAATACATTTAATGAATTAAATACTAAGTTTAATTTGCCAGATATGTTTTCAACATCATTGCCCATTTTCAAACGCTCATTAATCAGGTATCTCCAATAATATTTGTTAATATATGTAATTGTTTATTATATATATATATATATATATATATATATATATATATATATATTATGTTTTATAATGTAATTTACAGTTTTGTACTCATTCTGTAACTAGAGATTATCTTTAATTGGGACCTTTGTCCTGTTGAGAGTCCTAATTCCAATAAATAAATAAATACTACCGTTTTAGTTTAAGTTCTCTATTTTTTTATTAATAATACCCAACGTTTCGGCACCATAAACTGGTACCTTCTTCAGGGGAAATTGACATAAAAATGTGAAGAAACAAAAACAACAAGTAACCAAGGTAACATGAAAAGTACGTCAATGTTACCTTTTTTAAGTATACAATTTCTAGACAATATATGCATGTCCGGCAATAATTTGGACGGCGAACATGCATCTTCTCAGAAAAACTCTCCTTTTGCCAGAGAAAAAACCGTCCCAAAAACTGGTAGAGAAGTGATCTGTATAACTCAGAGACGCTTTATTGGTAGCGAAATCTAATGCTGACATGATTTTTTTATATAAAATTTTAAATAATCATGTTAATTGTCCTGACATTCTTGTTAACTTTAATTTTCATATACCAAATGTAGTAGTGCGCAACAAGCATTTATTCTATACAAAAAATTACAATTCTAATAATTATAAGAACTCTCCTGTGCAAAGATTTATGCAATGCTATAACGAAAATTTTCAGCACTTAGATCCTTTTTGCTCATCTTTATTTCAATTTAAACGAGACTATAAATGATGTATAATTACGTTCAATGTTTATTGTTTGTATTGTATTTGTAAAATTTCAAGCAATATTTTTCTTTTGTTTTACTTTTGTGCTAAATTTATGTGTTTGTAATTTTTCAAATTGTAATAGTATATGTATACCGAGGAAACCTGTAAATGGATTTATCTGTTGGTTTCCCAAATAACAAAAATAAATAAATAAAAAAAAAATCTGCAACCGTACTCTTTATTAACAGATGATACAAAAAGTCTAGAAAAAAATGTATACACAGTACAAATTACAACATATTTAATATTGGAATCCAAGCGCGACTAAGTTTTAATCCGTCACAATGATGGAGATTGATATTTCTGGTTTTATAAATCTGAATGGCTTCTCTAATTAATCTGTTGTTAAGTCGAGTAAGTCTAGCAATAATTTTTGTGTCTTCAAATATTTGTATCATCTGTTAATAAAGAGTACGGCTGCGGTATTTCGCTACCGATAAAGCGTCTCTGAGTTATACAGATCACTTCTCTGACAGTTTTTGGGACGGTTTTTCCTCTGGCAAAAGGAGAATTTTCCTGAGAAGATGCATGTTCGCCGTCCAAAATATTGCCGGGCATGCATATATTGTCTAGAAATTGTATACATAAAAAAGGTAACATTGACGTACTTTTCATGTTACCTTGGTTACTTGTTGTTTTTGTTTTTTTTTTTACATTTTTATGTCAATTTCCCCTGAAGAAGGCACCAGTTTATGATGCCGAAACGTTGGGTTTACAGAACTTAAACTAAAAAGGTAGTATTATTCCTTATTCTAATTCTTGCCCGAAACGTTCAACCTTTGTACATTATTGTCATTCGACATCGAATCCTATGAAGGATATGCCAATTAAAATTTAAATTATAAACTAAAATAGTACGGTATATTTTGGTTTTACTTTATAAAAAGTTAACTTCATCCAGATTCTATTAAGTAACTCAGTAACAAACCATTTTAGGGCATATGTCCATGTAAACTTTTTTCCTTATTTTTAGTCGTAGAAGCCGTCTGTGGTCTGTGTTTAGTCAGCCCACCATTTTTGTTATACCCTGCATACAATAATCACTTATTATTTTTGGAATTCATTAAGAGACACACGAATGTTTCATGAAAGTTTTGTTAACTAAAAAGTTTCACATATATTTTTAAATCTTGAACCACTTAGTACGTGTTTACCTCATGTTCCAATTCAATTAGTGCGTAAATGAATATTGACCAAATCTAAAGGCTGATGTAAACACAGTAGATCGGCTGAGTCCTTTAGTCCTCCTTCCTCCTTTCCTTGAGTGACTAGACCTTCCTGACTGAAAGGTGACGTCCTGATGTTTGAGGTTTTACGCAAATAATTACTGACTAATTGGAATAAAGACTATTTCCTGCGCATATGTATACAGATCCCTGGTCAATTAAGTTCGAACCGTCATAGAGAGCTGAACTAAGAGCTAATAAAGGCGCATCAGTCAGAAAAATTAATACTTTTTAGTTTCAGTCACATTGCTATCTACAAAATTTTTATTAAACTAAATAAACACACAACATACTTTTTTTCTTAAATTGAAATAATTAATTTTAAAAAGATCTAATTTTCTCTTTTATGTTCGAAAGTTATTTCAAAATGCGTTCTTCGAGAAATATAAGCGACATCTGCATCAAATTCTTTTGTTGATAATTTTATCCATTTTGTTTAAATCGAAGGTCACGCTAGAATTATTGAGAATAAGACACATGGTTATATTTTAGCATTTTATTTTAAATACGTTTAAAGTAGTTTCTTTCAACATAGGTAATATACTTCATCATTTTTACCTTCCACTTCTTAAAAGTTCCCAACAATTTTTCTTTTAAAATGCTTTCAAATTAAATTTTGGGAGACTTAAAACCTGTCAAAGCTATGAAATTAATTTTTAGTGACTTAAAATCTACTAAAGCTATTCAACTAATCAAGGGGAGAGTTAAAAACTGCCAAATTAATTTCAGGCTAACTTACAGACTATCAAATTATAAATCATGATTCAAAAGTGCTCTCTGATTAATTCCACATTCTCACTCACAACAATATTTTTAAAAAATTGATTAATTAAGTTCTAATTAACTTAACTTTCGCCTTTTAATTTCAAATGACAGATAAATAACTGTTTAAAATGACAGTGTAAATTTTGTTTTTCAATGCCTACCTGATGTTCTTATTTCAATAATTCTAGCGTAACCCTTGTACGTACTAAGAAATAACAATTATGGTGTGATAAAACAGATTAGATTGGAATATTGATAAGTGTAAAATTGTCACTTACTCCCGTAAGAATAACTTGTACATAGCTATACTATAAATTCATTACCATTACGCAGGGATTATCTAACAAAAGATTTGGGAATAATTTTTTACCCTAAATTCACATTCGATCTACAAATTCATAATGTCATACAATCAGCTAATAAAGTACTCGGCTTCATTATACGCAATTGTAAATCTTTTACAAATGTCAATGCATTAAAATCACTTTTTTATTCACTTGTGCAATCCACTTTAGAATATTGCATTATTGTCTGGTACCCGTTATACAATAACCAAAAACAACTACTTGAAAATGTGCAAAGAAAATTTTACAAATTTCTGTGGTTTAAAGTACATAATGTGTATCCAGAAAGAGGCTTTAGTCATAATTTGCTATTATCATCATTTGGTGGTATAACTTTACATACGCGTTTTATATTACACACAGTTTCATTTTTACACAAATTATTACACGGTGACATTGATTGCAGTGCGCTATTATCTGAAATTAATTTCTCAGTTCCAACATATGCTTCCCGTAAAGTAAGCACTTTTTATAATAATATTGCCAATACGAATTTATTGCTCAGGTCGCCCATTTTCACTTGCTGTGATAATTACAACCAAATATGTACCTCATGTGATATATTTTGTTGTACACTGTATACATTACGTTCCACTGGAATTTCTTATTTTGAAACTGTTAACTGAATATGATTTATTACTGTTGTGTATTTATTATTTTTATTTACATTATTTATATTTACCTTGTAAATGGATTTTTTCTGTTGGGTAATAAATTATTATTATTATTATTATTATTATTATTATTATTATTATTATTATTATAATATGTGGACGTATGAATCAGAATATATTATTTTTATAATATTTGTACATAAGAACGCAAGAGCAGCCAATGTCAATTTTTGACCAGGATGAGTATGTAAACACTGTAATCGACTAAAAAAAACCTTATATTTTTATATATCTACAAGAAAACAAAAATCGAACTGCAAAAGAATCTATAGTATTATACAAAAAATGTAAATTTTGCAGTTTTTTATTTTTGCGAATATCTTCCAAATGTAAAATAATTTTTTTATGTTATTTCGAATGGCGATGCTCAATTTTATTTATCACTATTGGATTTCGAGTTATGATGTGCATAAATTGACGCCATATTGGAAGCTACAGCAATGAAAAGAGAACTTTTAAGTTTTCCAACGATGCATAATTTGTTTATATTCATTTGTTTCAAACAACAAAAATAAAACAATTACTAAATTTATAGGTTAAAAACATTGCTTGTTGCAATGAAACATTTCAAAACACAGTTAGAAATAATAATTTCGTTATCGTCAGTAATAATTTCCTTATTTAATATACAAAATTTTATGAGGTCATGTGATAATTTTAATATTAATAATAATATTAATTAATAATAAATATTTAATTGCTATGTATGTTCAAATATTAATGAAAATGCAAAAATAAACTTAAAATTAAACAATAGATAATTCTTGAGTCATGAATTCATTCTTTTCGTTGTTAACACCATTGTTTTTAATCTATAAATTTAAAATTGTTGCATTTTTGATGTTTGAAACAAATGAACATAGACAAATTATACATTGGAAAGTTAAAAAAATATTCTCTTTTGAATGGTGTAACTATTTAATATGGCCTCCATATACAAATTGAAATCCAACAGCGATAAAAAAATTAATCATCGCCATTCGAAAGAACATATAAAAAAGTGCCCTAAAGATGTGGAAAGTTAAAAAATATTCTCTTTTCAATCGTGTAACTATCTAATATGGCTTCCGTATAAAAAGAAGTGAACATCGTAACTGGAAATCCAACAGCGATAAAAAAATTTGAGCATCGCAAGAACATATAAAAAGTGCCCTAAAGATCTGGAAGATATTCGCAAAAATAAAAATTGGAACATTTACATTTTCTCCTATATCTAGTGACCTATGCATTTTCTCGTAATTAACAAAATACCAATAAAATGGTCTCTAATGTGGCAACTTTTTTCTAATTTAATCGACTTCGTATCTCTTATAGTTCTCAAGATACCCATGTTGGTCAAGAGAGCCTGGATGTCCTGTGTTATACTGGTAAAATAAAAACATAAAATATTTTGATTGACATGTTTGTACATGATGCTTTGACATGGAAAATAGATAATACTGTTGACTTTTAACCATGTAGTTCTTTAAACTCATTGGTTTTTACAAAATCTTTTATATTTGAAATGTATTATTTTCATATGTTGTAATAATTTATTTTTTATACGACCATTGTGATAAGTATGACATATCAACGTAGTGTCCTAACACTGAAAGTTGAACTTATCACATTAGTGTTACGATATATTTCATATCGTAATAGTTGACACGGTTGCTAGGTTACTATGTCATTATTTTCTAGCTATATGTATACATTATTCATTTGTCAGCAGTCCTTACGTTTGAACTTAAATTTCAGTTTTGTAGAAAGTAAAATTTATTTATGTTCGTCTAAAAAATAATGTTCTTAACTTGTATGAAATTCAAATATCTTAGCTCGTGTGTATTGACTCGTATTTACACTCGCATGATATTTGGTATTTTTCATAACTTATTACGAAAATAACTATATTGCTTGAAAATGGTTATAACCATAACCGAAACGTCGCATTTGTAAATTTTGACTATGTTGAAATAAATGAAGCATTTATCCAAAAACCTCTTCGTATAGAAATTTTTTTTAATTGCTTCCAAAAACTGAATCATGAAAATAGATAATATTAACAATAAAATCTGATTTATATATTGGTATTAGGTATTTTACTTTCTTAAATAACCTAAAAATGTTACTAATAGCCTCTCTAATTTAAATGGTTAAATTCCCGTCCTTCATTCCTCATATATGTAGATATTCTAAAGCACCAAATAAAAATATCTTCTAAAAGAAAATAAAATACGAGCTAATACCGTTTCTCATGGCTAAATGAACTTAAAAATTATAAAAAAAGGATTTGTCTCTTTGAAGCCGCGATATTTGCATTATTATTAAACTGCTGGGAACGCAAAGTAATTAGCACGCCTATCTCAAAGAAGAAATTCATTTCTGATTGGCGATGTCTTGTAAAGTTTTTTCAACGTGGCGTGGTAACCGTGAGCAAATCATTAGTATGGTTTATTAGTGATTATGTTAGGTTACTTTGATGTTGTATAATTCAACCGAGGACGAGGCAGAGGCACGATCAATCGGGAAGAAAGAAGTGCAGATGCGACAACCGGTAAGAGCTTTTTCTAGCGTTTCAGAAATATTACACAAATAAAGAACGAACCAATGAACAAATGTAAGCGAGTGCGCGCAGGCACAACCAGTGCCGGAGCACAATTTTATTACCCGGGGTGCAAAATAAGAATGCGGTGTGTGGAGCTTAAAGGATGAAATCGTGTACATGTGGTTGGATTCTAAACTTTATGAAGGATATCTATTTAAAGTTGTAGAATAAGAAACTCATATATGGAAATAGGGGATAAAATAAATAGTCTTATTTTGTACCAACTCAATTTGTAGGGAAAGAAAATAATAATAAATGAATATATTAGGGAGTTATTGCAACTTCTAAGATGAAAGACCGTAAACGTTAACCTTAAGTAGAAAACACTTTATTTTAGAAATAGAGGACTTTCAATTTTAATGTTTACCGCATTTAATTAGTGTATTCACGTTAACGTTAACGCTAAAAGCAACACAAACGAGGTTACATCCACACTTTTCACAGAAACATAACACCAAAAGATACAAATCGTGTGACGTTAAATGCTCGCTATTCCATTGCACATAACGTGTCTCCTTATTCATATAACGTGAACCTTATTAGTACGCATGCGCACTCGGGCTGTCACATGACTTTAAAGTGCACGTTGTTTTTGCGTTGAAGCTGCAATAACTCTCTATTGTATGCCAGTGCGTATAGCCTTGCGCATTAAATCTCTGTAACTCTTAACAAATGAGATTTAAAAAAAAAAAAAAATTGTACCTATGCTTAGACCGCGCACAGCTAAAGTAAAACTTTTTTGTGAATAATAACGCGATGTGTTTCAACATCTATAACGCAATTTTTTAGATTACACCCTCTGTAAAGAAGTCTCACTTCAAATCTAGCTCCCCATTTCCGTTTGTCTCAGAGTGTTTCAACTTCCGTAACGTGATGTGATTTAACTTTCCTAACGCGATTTTTTTAGTTTACACCCTCTGTAAAAAAGTTTCACTTCAAAAACAATCAAATTTTCAGGAAACAAAAATTCTTATTCTACGACCGATAAAAAGGTAGACTTTTTGACCATTCACCTTACATTAATAACAAAAATAATAATAATAATAATAATAATAATAATAATAATAATAATAACAAGAAAAGTAATAAAACAAATTTATAATAAAATTGCCGACACTGGTTCCAGATTAGAATAAGGTATGGATGTAGAAAGTGTTTTTAATCATTTCATCGACATCGTTGAATCAGAACAAGGGTGAATCGTATAATGAATTAAACGTATGAGCATATATAGGGGGACATGGCCTAACCACAGATTCCTGAGGCTAAAATAAGACGTTTTAACTGAACTTGCTTCTACCGGAAAGTGTACCATTTAGCCAGTATATTCTGCTTCAAAGTTCTTCGAAAAAAAAATTAATTTTGCTTATAATAACAGAACGCTTTATTCGATTTGGATGAAATTTGGTATGACAGTTCGCAGGGTAATAAGTGATCTTTTAAGATGATACTTGCTATTATTAGTGAACCACTAGTATATAAAACTTAGGTGTCCCAACATTGATTACACTATAACTTTTTAATGGCAGCGCCGATAACGTAATTTTTTTTTTTTTTTCAGAAAGATACATTCAATAGTAAACTTTTCTCTCTTTGTTTAATTTGTGATATCTGTTACGGTTCAGACAGAAAAAATAAAACCTGAGTGACTGCATCGTGATATTTTTAAAATAAATTTAATCTAGCAGTCTGTCCAAATGCCAAACATCAAATTTTTAATGACAGTAACGAGTTGTCAATCTTCTCAACTTGTTTAGGAGTAATCTAACATATTTATTCGTCTTATTTATAATAATGGTAGTAAAATACTATTAGGCCGAACAAACGAGTATGTAAGAAGTTCACTTTGGTGTTGCTTGCTGCACTTTTAAATTACAACTAAAGTAAAAATTTCTAACATAAAAGTAGACGAGTAGAACATATAGGAACGCCGTTGCGAATGTTTATTATCTGCAACCTGTCGTTACACGCAGAAAAATTACGATGTACGTCTCTTGGGTATTCCCTCAGATCTTGGTTCTAAAAATTAATTAGAATTTGAAAAGTCAATTAATTTTTCAATTCTTTTTTCTCTTTTGGGCTTGTATACAGGCTTCCACCCGGACTCACCGAGCCGGAGTGTTTTCCCACTACCGTACTAACAGTTGGATTTCAGCCATTGATACATTTATTTAAGATGTATAAGTGGACAGCTTATAGCATCCGAGTAAAAAATACAAGTAGGTGTATTTATTTTTTACGACAAACATTGTCGGTTGACGGGCATCGAACGCACGAAATATAGTTCGAGTGACATCACCGCGAGCTACGAGATGTGCGCTAACCTACTCGACCACCAAGGTGACCGATTAGTAATTAATTACTGCCCATCTCTGGTTATAGCTAAAATTATTTACACCTCGTGCACCAGTTAAGCTCTTGTTACCTTCACATGCCATGCAAATATGTATTTCTGAAACGAAGCATTTTCGAGATTCTACTTACCTGACCATGTCGACTTATTTTTAGGTCCTTTATTTAAATTTTAAGTTTTGTTGTTTATTCTTGGAACAAGGTGTGTTTCTTTTAACAACAATGTATAAATATATTGCTGGACAAAAAAAAATGGGACACGGTATTTTATTTTTTATTTTTGTTATCTCGAGAACTATAAGAAAGTCGGTTAATTAGACAAAAGTTGTCCTGTATTAGGATGCCATTTTAGCAATGTATTGTTTATTCAGAAGTAATACATAGGTCACTAGATATAGACAAATATGTAAAATTTGTAGTATATTTGTTTTTGAAAAACTTCTAAGAATGAAACGATTCCAGATTTTGATTTGGACACTTTTTTAAGCTCTTTCGTCACTACTGGATTTCCCACTACACTACCAAACACAGCGGCGTGGATGTACTTCAAGGGTTAACGGTATAGGAAAACGGTTAATGGTTAACTGTCAAATGTCAACTATCAACTGCTAACGGTAAACGGTTTTTTCCACGCCACTTTGTTTGCTATAGTAGCGTGAAATCCAGTAGTGACAAATAAATGAGTATTGCCACTCGAAAGAGCTTAAAAAAGTGTCCTAAATGAGTGCAAATCAAAATGTGGAATAATTTTATACTTAAAAATTTTTCAGAAACAAAAAAAAACTGCAAAATTTATATATTTGCCTGTATCTAGACACCTATGCATTTCGTCTGAATAAACAATACATTGCTAAAATGGCATCCTAATAGAAGACAACTTTTGTGTGTTCCATTTTTTTGCCTAGCAGTGTATTTTAAGTTAAATTTATTTTAAAATAAATAATACCTGTAATTGCGCTTTTTATGCACTTATATACAGCACACTTATAGGTTAGGTGACATTAAGATATGTTTAGAAAATTTTCAAGCGAAAATGTTCAAATATTCATGAGAAAATTAGTAGGCGCCCATAAAAAATAATTTTTACAATCTGGCTACGACATAAAACGCAAATAAAAATAATTGTGGTGCGTATAAGAGCATAAAGAGCGCAATTATTGGCAATTTTTTTATTTTAATTTTTAAAGGGGGGGGGAGGTCATGTTTTATGATATTTTTCACTCGAAATGACCTCACCGAACAAACTGTTAAAATTTGTTATATCGTTATAAATGTAAATCAGCGTGTACATCGTCATTACTAAAATCTGCGAATAAAGCAAATTGGCACATCCAGAAATATGACCTAAGACGTAATGATATAAGAGAAAAACTGATTATCCATGTGATGTCCACTACTGAGTGTTTCGCTATAGATGTAACGTAACAACGTTAACATTATCGTGATCGTGTGCATCTGCATAGACGCCACTGAGTGATAATGATTACGATTTTTCTTTTAGTTTTGAATGAGTAGGAAGGTGCAGAATGTGTAATAGAAATATCGATCGTTTAATGCTCTTTATTCCAGCATGCGATGGCGAAATATTAGTATGTTAATGGCTGTAAAATATGTCGGCAAAGGTACCACCAAGAGAGAATGTTCCTTTATACATCATGTCTAACTATCGTATTAAGTAAATTCGCGCTCTGCGAGCAAAATAATCCCCTCAAAGCAGCCAAATGAATGCCTTGGGGATCTCTATAGTCTACAAATAGGAAATATACCATCTCTATATCTACACTCTGCTGGCAACTATACGTTGAGATGCACTACTACGTGATGCCTGATTGCCTGATCTGCTCATGTGCAGCTGGCTGCTGGCTCATGGCTGTTATAGCTCTTTATGTTTCAATCCAATACGTTCACTAATATGGATTACCTTCTACTGGATTATAATGTCATTTATTGTACTAAAGACTTTATGAATACAGAAACAGCTATTTCTCTCAATGAACAGTACGTTGCAATATTAAGCCACAACTACTATCAAGGGGTATTTCAGAATACCAGACCTCAATGTTTTCTGCATTTCTTTTAAAGCTTTCATTTAGATTTTTAGGTTCTAAGTATTTTTTTTGTGTAGAACTAGTCTAGCCTATAATGCCCAACAAAAATTTGCCAAAAGCCGTTTATAGAATTTAATATTATTCATTTATAAGGATAATAAAATAATGTTAAAAAACTTTAAAAAAAACTATAAACATAACATTTTTAATGGGAACATTGACCCTGTTAATAAAACAAAAGTAAAGTATTTATCTACATTAGTTTTGTTACCTCTTTCCATAAAGTTGAAGTGCTCTAACAGTTTTCTTATTTAAAATTTTATTTAAAAAATATTAATTTAAAATTATTTAAAATTTAAATTGGAATAATGAAATCGAGCACAAATGTAAAAAGTTGGCACCTTTATGTTATGCCATTAAAAGACTAGTACAAATAGCTGATCAAAAAACTGCTAAAATATTTTATTTTGTTTCTCTCTATATTAAATTATGGTATTTTATTTTGGGGATATTCATCGGCAGCCGTAAGAGTATTTAAATTACAGAAAACTGCAATAAGAAATATGTTTCATCTTGGTTATAATACTTCCTGTGTAGAGCTACCTTTATACGAGAAAGACTACTTACTTTACCATGTATGTATATATACTCAGTTTTACTGTTCATAAGAAATAATCCACAAAATTTGACATATCATAAAGATTTGCACACTTACAATACAAGAAATAAAAATAAATTAGTTATACCTAAGCATAAATTAACATTATGTCAAAAAAATTCAAAAATAATTGGTGCGAAATTGTATAATAAATTGCCAAGCACTTTTAAAGAAATACAGTCGAATAATATTTTTAAAAATCGGCTAAAACACTTTTTAATAGACAAATGCTACTATAGTGTAACTGAATATATCAATGACAATTTATAACAATGCAAAATTTATATGTATGTATAGTCATATATTTATATTATTTTATGTATATATTCTTTTAAATTATTTCATATTGTATTTCTGACGTGCCAAATATCTTGTAAGATCGACTGGTTAAATAAATATTATTATTATTATTATTATTATTATTATTATTATTATTAATGTGATAGTAACAATCAATTATTTGTTATAATAATTATGTCAAATAAATTCTGTTAAAGTATTAGAGTATTTCAACTTTATGGAAAGAGGTATCATCGCTGTCCTTTTGTTTTAAGCTAATAAAATTGTTTCCATAGCTTGCCGTTTTATTTTGTATGAAATTTTATGAATAGATATTTTGAAAATAATAATAATAATAATAATAACAATAACAATAGTAATAATAATGTTTTGTCGGCTTTTCAACTATATATCAGTTATAGCCCCAAATACTTTATTATTATTATTATTATTATTATTATTATTACAGTTTTTTACATTTCATATATATTTTATACAGGGTGTTAAAAAATAAGTGTCACAAATTATGAGGGCATATAGTACTGACCAAAATGAGTAAAAAAAGTTTAATCAACATGGGTCCGATCTTCTTTCTGAGATATAAGGCAGTGAAAAATGCGTTTTTTCGGGGTTTACCTCTGCTATCTCAAAAACTGTAAAAGTTACGATTTTGATTAAATCTGACTTTTTGTTAACCTTTCAAAGGTCATCTTAGATGTGTATTTGTTTTTCAAAAAAATTAAATAATTATACTAAGACAAATGTTGTGACGATCTTGGCCAATATTTAGTTTTCAAATAACTTCGTAACTATTAGAAAGTCAAAAAAATGTTTCATATACAATTTTATTGTTTTTTATGGTATATTTATTGAAATAGACAAAATTTTGTTCAGTCACTATCTTTGTCTGTTTTTCTTCGATTCTAATACAAAATGGCTTTTTTCTTAAAAAAAGTTGAAGATCGGAGCAACGTTAATTAAGCTTGTTTACTCATTTTGGTCAGTACTATATCCCCTCATAATTTGAGACACTTATTTTTTAACACCCTGTATAAAGTATTAAAGACGCACACAAATATCCAAGCCCCTGGTGGGAATCGAACCCAAGGCCTCAGGGTCGGTGAAGGTCGTTTTGAGCGCTGCCAGCGACACACTGCCTCAACATGCTCGGCCACCGAGGCGGATATATTTTGAAATAAATGGTCACAATTTTGCAATGGTTGAAGTACAACTACGATATTTTGGTATCGTTGTGAAGTTAATTTTATGTAAATTAAAAAAAAAGCTGATTCCCTATACTAAATTTAAAGTTGCACTCATTTCCGCTAAAACCGGAAGTGATACAAAATTCTTACAACGATCAGCTTATGAGTCCCTTTGGTTATTAGCATTTTTTTTGTATCTCTCAAAATACAGTAAACGAACCAATCTGGTGAATACGAACTAAAGTCCCATAAGAAGTATGTAATTTTTTCCCACAAATATGGAACCCGTTTATATAGAACTTTCGGATAAAACGAACCTTATTTAGAAAATAGAACTTGAAAAGTTTTTGGTTACAGCAAACTTATAAATAAAAATCTAAGAGCATCCCTGAATAAGTCATCCCCGATGCAATACTGGATTCGGCCATTCCTATCACTTGATGTTGAACCGCGTAACTACCCGGTACGCTAATTTAAACAAATGTGAATAGCACAATTTCGAAAAAGGAGCGTAGATCTGTTACAATTCAGACTAAATATGATTTAGCAAAATGACTAAAAAGAGGTGCGAAACAAAGTGAAATTTGTACCGAAAATAAAAATGTAAATCAACCGTAAAAATATTGACAATAGTAATAATAATAATGCCTACTACACTAAACCTTTTAACATTTGGTATTTTTTTGTTTTAATTCCATGCCTATCGCTATGTTTGGGATGGTCTTCGACGTAATCATAGGGTAACTCCGGGATAGACGGTGAACAAAATTTTGGAAGGCTATAATTTCTATTTAAATTTTATTTATTAAAAAATAAAAACGCTATTAAGTAGCTATTATATACAACTTTCATACATAAAACATAAATTATATTATTTTAATAAATAAGTACGAAAAAGTAAGTTTGAATTTTTTTATTATAACACCATCTCACCCATATCACTATGGGTGAGTTGGTGAAGCATGATAGTAACGTTTCTATTTATCAAAGTTTAGATGTTTTTGGTTTTTTTGAAAACTTTACACATGAACTGCACATATTTACAAACTGAGTGCAGTCTTCATGCAACTAACGTCTGCAAAGGACACACTGAATCCAATCGACGCTTTTTTTCGTGTCAGTATATTCCTCACCGCAACCTTATTTAAACTATAATTTTCTTCTTGTATTTTTGTAACCTCATTTAAATTTTCTTCTGTCCACTTTGCTCTTTTTGTACCCCCTTTTCTGTTATATGTTGTTGGTGCCATCTATAAGATAAATATATTATTTGGATAAAAAAGTATTCACCAACTGTCCCGTAAAAGTATTCACCATCTATCCCATTTTACATGGGAGAGGTGGTAGGTGGTGAATGCTAACGTTCAAAACAAAACACTCGTGCGAACGTGTTACATACATTAGGCAAGTTATATACTGTTAGTACATATTAAATAATACCATAAATTTTAGCTTTCCTGCTTTCCACACCAAGAAACAAAAAATAGTGATAAAATTTGACGACTATTGATATGAACTTTTTAATTTTATTCCCCTATACACGTATTTAATCACAACCACGTATTATACACATAACTAGCACTTAACTTGGAATACATGTGTATAGCAACCGGAGATATCTAACAGCTAGTAGCGAAATTAAAGGCATTCATCGTCTCACCCACTATCACCAACTCTCCCGGAGTTACCCTATCTAATTTCTGCCGATATAAAGCATTCAAAATAAATTGAGCTTATTAATTTAGATATAAAATTTTAAGCTGTACAACTTTTATTAGAAGCTTTTTTACCTATAACAGTTAGGGAAACAGAAAATAATGAAAACCTGATTTTACATATTAAAGTCCTATGTTCGGGTGTTCGACTCACCACGCTGTATGATTGTTTTAAATAAGATTATTGTCACTACCATGTAATTATGTATCACCTTTCTTATGTAGTACGAACATATGTTTTGTTCAATGAAATAAATACATACAATTATTCAAATACATTTTATAATTCATCACTTATAACGAACTTCGCTCATAACGAACCATTTTTGTCAGTCCCTTGAGGATCGTTATAAGTGAACATTACTGTAAATGAAATATTTTTGGTGCCGGACTTTCGCCAATCACTCTGTAGATTATTATAGGTATTAATAATTACTCGAAATCAGTCATATCACATTTATTATTTCAACCAATCGACGTTTCGGTACACTTGTACCTTCATCTGGGCAAGTAAGATCTTACAGAAATTTAAATACAATCATGTACTCAAAATATATTCGTTTCAGCATTCAGCATTCGTAGTTTTCTTTTATTTTTATTGCTATTTTTGTTCCATTCTTAAACATAAAACTATTATACCAATAATAAATATTTTTATAAAAACACTCTTATAGTTTCCAAGATCATATACACCTGCGCATTTTATCTGGGTCACCCATTTACTCATATTTGGATAATAGTTCAAAATTTTCTAAAATCTAATTATTATATGTTTAGATACTTCTCAAAATGCTGATTACAAATTTTAAAACCGCCCGTCAACGTTTCTACTCGTTCTCGAGATATTTATATTTAAAGTCGTAACCCAAAAACACCCAATTCTGAGTTATTACTCAAAAATGGGTAGAGATACGAACTTGGCAATATCTTCAGTAAATTCTATGGGAAAAATTACATAAATACGCTATTTTTTAGAATTTTTGAGCAACTGGTTGCATTTGTACAAATATAGTTTGAAAATCTCCCAAAATTGAAAAATTTGGGGTACAACTTTGAACGAAAATATCTTGAAAACAAAAAGAGATATCGACATGCGATGTCAATATCTAGAATCAGCACACAAGGAAGTAAATGGAAGTATAAGAATTGGTATTTTGGAATTTTTTACCCAAATAGAAGTATATGGATAACCCCAATAAGAAGTGCATAAATTATAATCTCGGAAACTATAAAACTATTTTTAAAACTAATATTCGCTAAAAGTATTTTAAATAGTTTTAGGTAGTGATGGCCACGAATTCGAGCTTTACTATACTCGACTGGCTTGACTCGATAAGGAGTCAAGTTTCAAATCAAGCTTAACAATTTTATTTCGAGTCGAGTATCGAGTCAAGCAGGGATGTGCATTTACGCGTAAAAAAAATATTTTTTACATTTACGTGTAAAAAATGCGTAAAAAATGTTAAATAAGTAAAAAAAGTAGATAATGTATAATTTTAGATTTGTTGTTTACAAATGTCACATTACAATAACTTTCCTTAATCCTATCATAAATATATTCTAAAACTATTGGAACAATGATAGAGTTTATAAGATAGAGACTGAAATTATTGTAAAATATTAAAAAAAAAAAACTGTTGTGGCCAGCACGAGACCTTTCGTTAATTTGATGTATTTTGTACAAATCCCATACCAAAAGTTCATTGGAAAATATTCTATAAATCCAATAAAATTATCACATGAATATACATTATGTATACTCATATATAAATACTCTAAAAATGCGTACACTTACTTAACATTCTCTTTACAATCAAATAATATTACTACCAAGTTTATATCCCTAGCCATTTTTGAATTATTGCCCCAAAAGTCAAGATTTATACAGATATTTTCTTTTATACTGTAATGAATATTCCAGAACAAGCAGTCCACGTGCCATCAACATGTTATACCCAACATTTAGATCAAAACTTCAAAATTTTCAAAAATCTAATTTTTATGTATCTAGATACTTTTTCCAAATTTTGAAACCGCATATCGATATCTCTTTTCGTTCTCGAGATATTTAGATTCAAAATTTTGCTCAAAACTGCCCAATTTTGGGTAATAACCTAAAAATGGGTCGAGATATGAATTTGGTGACAACACCATTCGATTCTATGGTCAAAATTACATAAGTACACCAATTTTCAGAATTTTTGAACACCGCATACAATCTCTAAAGCAAAATAACTGAAAATGGCAAAAATTCGCAAAAATCTAAGGTGCACCCCTTACAATTTTTTTAAGATTTTGGCCATTTTCAGGGGTTTTCAAGCTTTTATTAATAAAAAATGAACCGGTTGGACAAAAATTATGAAAATTGCTGTACTTATGTAATTTTGTCCGTAGAATCAAATGGTGATGTCGCCAAATTCATATCTCGTCCCATTTTTGGGTTAATACCCAAAAAATGGGCAGTTTTGAGCAAAACTTTAAATCTAAATATCTCGAGAAAGAAACGAGATATCGACCTGTGGTTTCAAATTTGGAATCAGCGCATTAAGAAGTATCTAGATACATAAAAATTAGATTTTTGAAAATTTTGAAGTTTTTATCTAAATGTTGGGTATAACATGTTGATGGCACGTGGACTGCTTGTTCTGGAATATTCATTACAGTATAAAAGAAAATATCTGTATAAATCTTTACTCATAATTTTGTTTGAAGTAACTCCAACCTTGACCCTTATTTTTTTCGAGTCAAGTTTCAAGTCGAGTTATATTTTAAAATATTCGAGTAGTCGATTTTTTTGAAAACTTGACGTGAATATTTTCTAATCCATCCCTAGTCTTAGGGATAAGAATTTAAAATATAATAATAATAAAAATAAAGAAATGATTAGTCTGAACAGTTTTTTGAAAAATTAATGATTGTTTTGGAATTTTTTGATTTTTTTATTCAATATTAGCCAGTAATTCAAGCATATTTCAACAGGAATCTTAAAAAAATATATATTTCCATCAATATTCAATACTTTTAAATAGGTATAATTTCACTAGAATATTAATTAAAAGATATATTGGAAAAAAGATAAATTCGCCTATTGGCGAGAAATAATCAAGTTTTTAAATTTATTAAATTGTCAAAAAGTTTAAATTTTCAAACATATTATAAAGAAACTATAGGTAAGTGTAAACAATCAATAATCATATGCTAATTTCATTTCCTTATATCCTTGAATGTAGTTTTAAAACTGATACATAACCTGCACGTCAAATAGTGCACAAAATAAATTTGTTTTCTATCTAACCATTTATTTTATTATATATATAGTGACTAGTTAGTAAATTATAAACTGCTATCGCGTGTTCACTATTATTTTCCTTCAAAAACGTAAGTTCATCGTTTCTCTGCTCTTGCAAGATTCTACGCTTTCCTTCGTGCACCGTCCTGCATGTATATGCTGCTGCCACCTAGCGACAGAGAAATAAATCACATAATGTAGATAATCCTAACTTGTCGACTTTTCCAAAGAGATAAAAGCGAAGTAAATCAAGAAAGGAACTGTATGCATATTGATATGTTATGTACGGTATATTCTATGTCATATGAGTGATATATTGGAAAATAAAATGCCAGGACTGTATCAAAATGAAATTTTTATAGGGTATGCGGTAGTAACTGCATTATTGCATAGAAAAATGAATTATTTGGTTGCAAAATTTCACAAATAATAATAATGAAAATAATAATAATAATAATAATAATAATAATAATAATAATAATAATAAAGGAGAACAGCTTTTTTCAAATATTATCGGTTGTGTAGAACTTTGTGAAAGTTAAAATTCTAAATTTTTAGTGCCCGAGTAAATTTAATTTAAACACAAGTTAAAAATGGATTTATTATGCAATTATTAAAAAATAAGAACGCCGAAGAAACTACCAGCAACTATCATGTTAAAAAAATAATGTTACAATCAAACAACTATTTTTTAACATGCAGTTAACCGACAATTATTTTGTGAAATAACGCATAGTATGTAAATCTAAACATGTTTTCGCGACGTAAAATTTCCACGATCGAAAATTCGGAATATTACTCATTAAATATTTGTGTATACCACATAAAGTTTATCCGCAA
This sequence comes from Ophonus ardosiacus, assembly GCA_943142095.1. NCBI lineage: Eukaryota > Metazoa > Arthropoda > Insecta > Coleoptera > Carabidae > Ophonus > Ophonus ardosiacus. The sequence continues at coordinate 39,298,726 of OW964833.1, read as the reverse complement.
TTTAACAAAAAAATCGAGTACCGAAAATAATTATGGCATTAAAATTTTAAAATTGCTTCATATTCAACTATTAACTGAAGAAGGAACCAGTTTATGGTGCCGAAACGTTGGGTTTTAATAATAATAAATAATAAAAAATCTGATGTGGCCAACATATGACCTCCCGCCAATTCCATGTTAGAGCTCCAAATTAAGTACTACATCCGATTTATCATATATGGTTAAAATCTAATATGTTTCAAATTATATATGAGTTTTAAATACCAAATTTGAGAAGTTTTGGATCATATTTTAATAGGCTTTAAGGAAAAATCGTCACACACACACGTTCTTATAAAAATCAGCATCATCTTCTAGGTGCTCTAAAAAGCAATCTTTGTCAATTCTTCGCCGTACATTATCCATTTCGTAAATGTGTAGTAAACTAATATTAATTTATAGTGCTCCAAAAATAGCAATTAGCAAATTTAAATCAGATCATCCTGTACATCGAACATTTATGTATGATGGAAAATATATTATTTTTAGAAACCTTAATTAAATATTTTACTATTATATTCTCCTTAACACGGTTTCATTATTAATTTTAATATATAGGTAATTGCTTCCTGTCAATGACATTTGTTTAAATATGTCAAAACTGTCATTAAAATTATATTTTTGTTTGGCGCATAGGCTAGGTGATACATGAAAATAAATTATATTATATATTCATATTTAAAGTTATTTAGAGTTATTTACTATATGTTATTATCGTAGAATTGAAGATTGTACCATTATATTTAATTTTAATTAGTAAAAGTTGCTAAACAATTATATTCAATGAATTTTTTACAAGAAAAACTGTTAAAAGCTTGTATAAATGATACTTCCGGTTATCCGATATACACTAAAAACTGACCACTTCCCATATTAGTATAGAATGGGTATACAAAATTTCAAATTTTTCTGATTGATAGTACCTATTTGAGTAATCGTGCCCACAAGATCCACACTCACAGACACACACACACACACACACATACATACATACATACATACCTACAGACATCATTGTAAAAATGTTAAAATCAGATTCTTGGGACATCAAAACGTGCTTATTCAATAAAATCTCTACATGCGATTTTTAGCACGATCCCTATACCTCCCTTACCCAGGGTAGCGGGAGGTAAAAAGGTAGTATTATTCCAATCCTGTATAATGTTTTTTTTGCTGTATGAGAGTTGGCCTAATTATTAAATATAAATAATTAAAGTTATATAACTAAAATACATTTACAGAGCAATGTTCCTTAAATATACTAGACCAATCTACGAGTAATATGTTCTATTTATTTAATCTTGCAATTAATTTAATTAATTAATAAAAAGCTCATAAGCACATACGGTAGAGATATAGTGAAACATATATCGTATATTTGTGAAGTATATGGCCTTTGGCTAGCTCGTTGCTCATCAATTAAGTAAAAGCTTTGAGGTCGTCCGTATGAGAGCAGTAGCAGTAGCCCTCATGCCCACTGCATTAATTATATCAAAGTAGCTGTTTACTTTCCTATTTCTTTCATTACCTAGCAAGACCCAGTTTCTCTTTATCTAAAGAACTATTTTTATATGGCGAAAATATAAATGAATACATTGATTTTTAATATATTAACCACTGGCTACTCCTTATCTCGTATTTTAGTTGAGTTCGAATCCGGCTGACATCAAACTTGATTTTTTTTCAATTTGAAATTGCATGGAAGTAGTGATGTCGTGAGATCTCGCATTTTCGAGATCTCGTCTGGAATATCTCGAATTTTCGAGTAGTCATTAACTTTATTCGACGACAGTAATGCCCTCGCCTTGGCTACACCTAGCCATTGGGTTTATTTCTCAATAAAGTAAATTATTATTATTATTATTATTATTAATAGCTCTGTTCGATGAGAAGTGCTTGAAGTGCAGAGCATAATAGTGCAGTGCAGTGTAGTGTACACTAGTTCAGTCTAATTCTTGTGGTTTCATAAAACACACTAGTGTATATTTGGGCAAGTTTGCTCAGTTGTGAGTAATCAAGCCAAGCGTAGCCAAAGGTGTAAAAGGTTAGGTTGTTTATAAACACAGTCATATCATAAAGCTGCAAAGAAGTGACTACAGAAATGTCTGTTTTAAAGAGCATAATGTTTGAACTAATAAACGATTCTGACGAAGATCAATCATCACTTAATTCTTCATCAGATTCAGAGACAGATATATTAATTAATTCTTTATATAACAAAACAAAGAGAATATACTATATCTGAATCCATTATTTTATTTTCTCAGTGTGTAAAATTTTAGGTTAATAAACAGATGTGTAGATAGGATAGAATTAAAATTTCTACCGAACAACATTTAGTTACCCCCACTCCTACTCTGCACTTTCTACACCACCTCGCGAGTCAGATCAGAAACGTGAGCACTAGTTTTCAAAATTTTTGTCATCGAACACCCTGCCAGAAGCTGCCCGTTTCTCATAAAACATGTTGGTGTAAGAAAGTTAACACTAGGGCGGCCTAGTACATGTCATCGAACAAAGCTATTATTATTATTATTATTAGCTTGATACGAGAGTAGAAATTCGAAATCTCGATTTTACGATTTTTTTTATAATACGTAAATATTTCTAATTAAAATATAGAAAATAATAAAATATTTGTCGGTATAAGTAAATATTTTAATTACTTCTTTATTTACATTCATATTTATTTATTAATTTTAGATTTATTGGTTTTAGTAAAAATAAATTGCATAAAAATGACATCTACGGTACACTCTTCACGCCAGCTTCAAGTGCTCGCACTATACGAATATATAATCATAATTACCAATATTGGCGTACAAAGCAGATTGCTACACCCAACAACGGGTAATAAAGCCATGATATTATAGAGTACCTATTTCTTACCTATCATTCAAACATCAGAGTAGTAAAATAATGTTTTAATCAGTGGTACTCGTTTAATATATTCATGTTGCTTGTAATGTTTATTTACTATTTCTAATTATAATTCGCGAAATTCGAGACTCTCGAGTCGAGATCGAGAGAAAGTAAGGGAAAATATGACGAGACGAGAGTGGATTGTTTCACGCCATATCTCGTCTCGCGGCATCACTACACAGAAAAAAAAACCATCTAAATTGTAGTTAAGTAAACAAATTTTTAGCCTACTAATACGTTTTCATTAAATTATCGAAGTTAATTTAGTTAAATTTTCTAAATTTGTAATAACAAATTATCGTAAAATTAAATACAAAGTTAGATTAAATGACTACATTGTATTGAACTAAACATAAATAAAGAAATTAACTAAATATATATTTAAATTTTCTATTTACTTACCTAATTCGTTAGATAAATCACCGAAAATTGTAGGACAAAAATAATGAAGCCAAAATATAATAAAATAAAATAAAATAAATATTTAAATTAACGATTTTTTACAAAATATTTATTATCTATTTCGGGTTATTAAAAATGTTAAATTAAAATTTGCAAATTATACTAAATTATTAGACATAAATAAATAAATAAATAAATATAAATATATCATCACGGCATATTACCCATTTCTGGGTGTGCCTAATAAAATAATATCTAATTATAATTAAACTAATTTAATTTTTTTTTTTTTCTGTGTACAAGCAAGTTTTCCCTCTCAATGATATTTGTGATAAGACCCCTTAACAGTACAGATATGTCGTCATTTCACAGACAGGTACTCTCGGTATATTAACTCTGAACGTTTCTTGTCCATTTTAAATAAGTCATTCCCAAAATTACGAAATTGTGACATTGGTTGTTCCTACTTTAAACCACGGATACGGCTTCATTTCTTTATAAATATGAATCTAGGGAACCACTGTATTCCAAAATTATTAATTTTATCTAAAGAAAATAACTAAAGGTAAGATACAGTGCGTCACTTTTTGACGTAATAATTACCGATTGTAAGAGTAATATACCAATATGTCAGACAATTATTTTGTGAAAGAATTCTGAATTTCACTAATTTTGTTGGTGTTGAAGTTTTGCTTTACTTCTTCGCAACTTTTAATACTGCAAAATCCTCATTAAGGCTTACATTTTTAATTTTTCACATGAATATTTGTAACTTTTGTTTAGAATAATTAACGAATACATGCAGCCGTAGTGCAACAGAGTATCATTTTTACTGGAGAAGAGGCATTAGTTTGCGATAAATAGCAAGAAAAATTGGTTTTTTATTGAACGATGTCAGAACAATTTATTATTAGATGGACTCATATTTTTGGATGACAAGAGAATTACATAACATACCTCAAGTAATTTGTTAAAAGAGGTTATCTCAAAATGGCTAAAAGTTGAAATAGGATAGTTTTTTTTTTATTGTAAACAAGGCTGAGCATTAGCCAATCAGAAGCTTAGATTTTGCTAGGCAAATAACAGATTTACTGCTTTTAGTTTAAAAACAGTGTAGTACCAATACCAATTGATCAATGTGAACAGGAATAATTCCCGCCGTATGCTTGATTTGCGTGTTGGGATAGATTTATCCATTATAGGATTAGTGCTGCAAAGAAAATATCTGCGTATAGTGTAAGTATGTCGGTAATTAAGTCTGATGAAGGTTGGAGTTCTGCGAGTCGGTGTCGGTGTCGGTGGTAGAAACGACACTTCCTTCGCCCGTAACGATTTATGATATTTGACTCGGTGATTGCCGTGGTTTTATTCCCTGCGTTCCTTGCTTGCTGCGATCCCGGCTTCATTTTAAGCTGTGCTCCGAAGCTTAAAACTTTCACGTATACGAAAAATAACCCAAAAAACCAACATAGAAAAGAATAAAGGAGAAGATTTTTTAAATTCATTTATTTTGAAGCAAAGGGATTTAAGCTTTGCTCCCGAGAATTGTGTAGATTAAAATGTCGTTTTCTTTTCACAAGCCCAAACCAAATACCTACCCACTTCTCACTAAATAAATGCGACAAAAAATATGATATGCCCGATTTAATTCATGATTGTCATGCAAAATAATTATTCCAGAGGTCGAGGGTGCAAATACAAGCTTTCTGCTTCTGCTTTCTGTTTCTGTTGCTGTTTCTGTTTGTTTCGCCATCGCCACAATCTTTTGTGTATTTTGCTTTATTTTCAAGCAGAGCTGGGAATTACGGACGTCGTCTTCTGGAAAGAATAGCTATCTAAAAGGTTTTAATACCGTATTTAGAATAATTGCTACTATATTTAAGTCCGTGAAATCTCTAAGATACAGAATAAAAGCTGCCATGGAGCATAGACGTACGCTAGGGGTATGGGGCTTTATTCAACTCCATTTCGCTGCACAACTCTTTACCCAACCCAAACAACCAAATCATTATTTTTCCGTACGCTTTCTTAAATCTTACCTACCTTTACAAACAAGTATTTCAATATCCTACCACTATTGTTATACATAAATATAGTTTTGAAACAGGGTCATTTATTTATAGACTACTACCTAACGACAGCAAATTTTCAAAAAAATCGTTTTACCAAGCGAAACGTTCAATAAGTTATAATAAGCAAGTATAAATTTACATTTTATGCTAGATAACATACTTAATAATATAAATAAAGTTGCGAATTTCGTTATAATAGGTATAATAAAATCTGAAGAATTTTATAAAAAAAAACTATAGTCTTAACTTTTGAGTTATAATGCTGCGTTTATGTAGCATATACGTAAATTATAAAATTAAGAAACTAAATTAAAATAACGTCATTTATGCAGTAAATTTAAATTGAGAATTTTATGTTTAACATTTCGTATAATCTAATTTTTATAGGTGAAATTACAGCACATTATATTTATATAGGATAAAAAATATAGATATATGTACAATTCGTTGAATAATTCCAGTTAGTATTTCGTCACTCTTCACTGTAGAAACTTTGTTATCATCGTATATTTTTATAGGTTAGGTGTTAAAATCGGTCATAGGTAAGTGCGCGAATGGAGAAGGCGCAAAACTAAGAAATTATAACATTAAAATAATAGTTGAAAAAAGCGAACTTTTTAATTTAGTTTCATTAGTTTAGTTCTTCAGTTTAGTTACAGAAACATTGTCATTGTTAATAATAGTTTCTACTTGTTTAATTTAGTTTTTAATTTTTTAAGTTAATTGTCTGCATAAACTCAACATAAGAGTACTGACAAAATACACTCATATTCAAACATTTTATTTACTAAAGTAAAAGTTTTTTACAATTTTAAAATGCCTGCAGAATATTTATCATATATATTCTTATTATAAATACTAAATATTACAGAATAACTATTATTATGGTCCGGATGCGGTTATTCGCTACCGAAAATCGGTCACAATAATATGTTCTTGAATGAATGTTATGATGATTTTGGGCAAGGCGGAAGAAGAATGTTTTTAAAGAGTTAAGTGATTCTGTGGAGCTCTTGCTTTCATCCCTTTTCTTATTATTTTCGGGTTTTTGCTAACCCACTAAGTGGGAAACGCGTGATTTTATGTATGTATGTATGTATTTTTAAGATATTTACATTATTTAATACAACAGACGCCAAATATTTCCAATTTTAAATGACCCTGTGGTGCACTCTCCACACCAGCTATGAGTGTCCGTGAGGTGACGCCTGGTAAGCGCCCACACGGTGAAATATATCGTCATCATTACCGCTGTCTACATGTGTTGTAGATACTGGCACACCCAGAAATGGGTAATATGTCGTGATGATATATTTATTTATTTAGTTAACAATAACTTGAAATCTCAGTTAAACAATATTTATTCTCATAAGATCGACGTTTCGGTGCACATTTGCACCTTCTTCTGAGCAGTAAGAAGATCTTACAAAATATTATATAACACGTACACAAAATTCACATCAGAATCATTCTGTTGTCGAGTTTGAGAGCAAATTGAAGTGTATATGCTATTTATGATTTTTTTTTTTTTTGTACGATGTGTAACACTGAGTTAAGAACGAATATATTTTGTGTATATGATATGCAATATTTTGTAAGATCTTACTACCCTGAAGAAAGTACAAGTGTGTACCGAAAAGTCGGTGTTGTAGGAATGAATGCACTTTACCTGTGATTTCGAGTGATTGTTAACACATTAGGCTTTTCAGATTGGCCCGCTGATCACCCAATCTCAATCCAATTCAGTATTTTTTGATTGATTTGAGCTACAATTTACAAGCTTGAAGCTTGAAAGTTTGGCCTAAGACCAAGCTAAATCAGCCAAGTCTGTATTTTTATTTCAAGCCAAGCTAATTGGCTTGCTGTATCACTTATTTGAAGCGAAATTTAGGACAACAAAACATTACTTTAAATAAATATCAAAAACTACGCAACAATGCAATTTCTTGTACGTATTTGCTCATTTGTACAGTTAACATTTTGAAAATGATTCTCTGGCCCAATCGGTTTTATCCGAAATGAGTATTTTTATTTTGTTTTAAAATAAAATTTAAAGTAACAAAATATAACTTCAAAAGAAATTCTAAAAAAAATTTTCAACGACATTGGATACTGATACCTAAGAATTTTTCAACAACATTGACACTGATACCTGCAGAATAGTCGTAAATTAATTGCGAATATGTGAACAATTATTGTTCAAGTTATTCACAAGCACAAAGTGGACATAAGAAGTAATGATGAACATTTCCAAAGTTTTATGATCAATAGATGGCAATGGCATCTGAGTAGTAAACGAAGAAATACTTATGCTTGGCATATTGTCATAAATAATCATTTCTAGCTTCTCCTGTCTGGAAATTATCTAGAATATGAGAACTACTCATACCAAATTGCTTAAATAATTCGAAGAAGAATATCTCATCTAGAAGCGTTTCATCAAAGTAATGTCAAATAAGACGTCATTCTACGACACCAATAAACATACCGTTTCAAAACAATTAATTAAACTAAAATTGTAAAATTTAATTCATGTGAAATATCCAATTATGATTATATATTTGTATAATGAAATGAAAAAATTGTTGCACGCTAATGTGTTTACACGAGAGTAGTTGAGTGGAGTGTTCTGGTTCTGCGAATAAACGAATGAGCGAATGAACGAATGAAAAAGATAATGATAGGGTGAGTGAGAGATGAACGGCGCTGCAGTGCTGGGATTAAATGTAATGAGAAGGAAAATGTTACAGGAAGTAACACAGAAAGAACCGGAACAGAAATAAGAGGATAAGAGGACATGATAAATATTTATTATTTATATAATTGTTGTGTCGTTTTCTTTAACCATCCGACCGTTGCCTTCTTATTCTTATTCTTAGCTTTATACCCCAAATACAACACTCAATTTATTGTCCTCAGATTACATCACTGCTTCTTTTTTATTTAAATGCGCCCAGAGATAAGTCAAATATATGTATACGGGGGTCTAAATCATTTATTATCTACCCAAATCCATATTCTTATATAATTTATTGATTGATCAGAATATGTATACACTTATATCCGACTCAGGTGGAGTAGATGTAGCGCTATCGCTTCACGCTCCAAGGGTTCCGGGTTCAAATCCCGGGTAACGCATGGCTGTTGTATGTATCTTCATCAGCGAACAATATAATATGCAAAAGTTACAAAACAATAAAGAAAAAATTTCATCCTCATACATATCGCCGCTTATATACCATGTACGTATTCAAAGCGTGTAACAATAAATAAAAATAAATATGTATACACTTATATAAATTTTGGGCCGCGTGTCTAAGTAAGTTAGGTAACTGGTTGTGATTCGGGCAGCTCGGGTTCGATTCCAACCAAAGTAACGCTTGAATCTTAAAAATTATTTCAAATTATAAAATAGCTCAAATGTTATTTCCGTGCTGTTTTCAAGACACATTTAAAAGCACGAGAGGTGACGCTTGGACATGCTCAGTAGTACAGATAAAGTGGTCATTTGAACTGAGCGTTAGGTGACTCTACGAACCAGTCTCAATGGACTTACAGTTATATCTAAAAATTAAATAAAGTTGATTGCGAAAATGAATTCTCATAGATCATACTATAATTGATAAATTATTTTTCTGTTGATTAGAATCAACTCGTAAAGAAGAGGCCGTCTAAACCGGGTGAAATACGAAAAGCGGGCCTAATTTTAAACAATAATCCTTCAAGGCTGACAAAAACCCAGGGTTTCTTTAAACTCGACCCAGTGAGTTTTTTTTTTGGTTTAATTGAGCTCTTTGGGTTTTATTGGGCACTTTTGTTTTTTTTTTTGGGTAAAAAACTGTACGTTAACGTCATAATGACATTCTTTTTCGCATTTGTTCTTTTTTTTTTGTCACTCTTTCCGTATTAATGCAAAAAGTGACTAAATCAATTAATCAGCGACAGTCTGTCACTTTATAATAATGCGAAAATATAATAGTTAACCTCTAATATAGTAATTTTTTCCTGTAAATGTTGATTCTAAACGGTATTAGAAAATACATTGTATGTGATTCGTTGAAAAATCGTGCTTTTCGCATATGTCGTTGTAGCCATCTATATAAAATAGATGGCTCTGGGTATTAATGATTTGTATAGATGGCCACGTTATCACCAAGGGGAATTTTATTTATTAATTTGTTATTCAGTTATAAATTATTACAAATTTATGTCAATGTACGTGTTTCCTCTTATTATATATTGTTACTATATTTACTTTGAAGTTTATTTTACTGTGTTTTAACTCACCCTTTCCTAAAACGTGTTGCCAAAATAGTAAGAAAAACACCAATAACTTTATAATTAACACAGAAACAGAACATTTGGGATGTATTGGGCTTTTATGGGGGTTTTCAAGTGAATGTTTTTAAAATACCCGGGTGGATTTTTTTGGTTGGGGAAAATAAGACCTCTTCTGAAATAAATTTTATAAATAATAATCACATTTTAGTTTGCACATTTCATCACCGAATTATTTCAATTTAGAATTTTATAGTATATAAAATCGCAAACAAATGTAATACGTAACAAGTACTTCATAATAATATATGAATTTTCTTAACGTAAATAACATTCATTTTCAGTAATATTAGCTTTGTTCGATGACATGTACTAGGCCGCTCTAGTGTTAACTTTCTTACACTAACATGTTTTATGAGAAACGGACAGCTTCTGGCAGGCTGTTCGATGACAAAAACTAGTGCTCACGTTTCTGACCTGACTCGCGAGGTGGTGTAGAAAGTGCAGAGTAGGAGTGGGGGTAACTAAATGTTGTTCGGTAGACATTTTAATTCTATCCTATCTACACATCTGTTTATTAACCTAATATTTTACACATTGAGAAAATAAAATAATGGATTCAGATATAGTATATTCTCTTTGTTTTGTTATATAAAGAATTAATTAATATATCTGTCGCTGAATCTGATGAAGAATCAAGTGATGATTGATCTTCGTCAGAATCGTTTATTAGCTCTTTAAAACAGACATTTCTGCAGTCACTTCTTTGCAGCTTTATGATATGACTGTGTTTATAAACAACCTAACCTTTTACTCCTTTGGCTACGCTTGGCTTGATTACTCACAGCTGAGCAAACTTGCCCAAATATACACTAGTGTGTTTTATGAAACCACAAGAATTAGACTGTACTAGTGTACACTACACTGCACTGCACTATTCTGCTCTGCACTTCAAGCACTTCTCATCGAACAGAGCTATTAACTCCAACAGTGCGTTTTTAACAGAAAAAAATATGTCACAACGTGACACATACGTTTCTGATAATTAAAATGTCATAACATTTGCATACAATTTTATATCAATACCATGGCTAATATTATAAAAATATCTTTGATAACATCTTAAATTCAATTTGCTCGGTTACGAATCGTGCAAAATAAAATATAATTAGAAGCAGATTATCTGCAATATTTATTTGAAGTATTTGTCCAATAGCCCACTTTTACGCTAGGAAAACCTGTTTAACCGTTTTCAACGCCCATGGCTTGCTTTTCGTGTTACACGCGATATATTGATACTCTCGATAAACAATATAACCAATACAGTGCTTAGAGTTGAGTACATTAGATATTAGTATTGATAGTAGATTTAAAACAATTCCCGTATTCTAATAGGTACCTAGTGTGCGTGGGTGTTACGCCATGCCGCAAGAGGATTATCACAACTGAGACACGTGAGCTGGTCGCTGCAGATCTGCGATCTTGGAACTCAATCAGCACCAAGGTATTAGCCTTCAACGCTAACACACACCCCACTGCCACTATATTTCGCTAAGTGGAGATGTAGGTGTGATAATGGAAAACAAGATAAGACGGAATTGAGGTTACCTGGGTTAACAACAAGGCACACTAACGCTAGCACTAACATCACGGTGTGATGTATGTAGTCATAAGCATATTCCATATTTAAATCATTATATAATAGATGGAGTTCTGAATACGTCAATTCATTAAGATTACAGATTCACGTGCTGGACTTGACTTTAAAAAGCTTGGCGTATTAAACAGCTTGAAATTTTAAGCCAAGCCAAGCTTTATTGTCATCTAGAAACATTAAAAACTTGCAGTTTCACGCTAACAGAAACCTTTGACTATCAAATGTAGCTTGGTCGAAAGAAAGCTGTTTTCAAGGATTTGATAAAAATTGTAAACGATTCCAACAAAACCATAATTTTATGGAGGTAACGTAGTTTGTGAGGACTTCAAAGAAACTGGGGTTCCTGAAATAGCAGACTTCAATCACTTGCTAGTCTAGGCTACAATAATTATGCAAATAAGACAGTGTACAGAAAAAAATCTGTTGTGGCCAGCACAAGACCTTCCGTCAACTCGATGTATTTTGTACAAATCCGATACCAAAAGGTCCTTGGAACAGATTCTATATAATATCATGTAAAATCGAACAAGAACACATACTATTTTTTTACAAATTATATACCAAAAGTTCATTCGAAAACGTTCTATAAATCCAATAAAATTATAACATTATAACACTTAGTAAAATGCACTAGACACTCCCTTCATTTCTCAGACACTTCCTTCATTTCTTCTTCAGCTATCCCCTATTTTATTAGGGGTCGCTGTTTCCTCTTCTCTTCCACTCATTCCTGTCCAACGCATCTTCTTCACATAGTTCTTCCTTTCTCAAGTCTTTTGCGATACAGTCCTTCCATCTTCTTTTTGGCCTTTCTCTGCTTGTCACTTGCGAGGAACACTATGACCTATCAATTTTAGATCCTATACCTTCCATATTTGGTTTTGCACTTCCAACTGACATCTGTCAATTAGAATTTTTTGAATATATCATCTGTTTCCATGATAAATAGCAAAGCTGACTAATTTTTCAAAATTAATTTCTTTATAACGCTTTAAATCTACATCTATTGATTATGAAGGAAAATGTATAATCAAACCATATAGAGAAGAGTATTTTCTTTAATATGTGTAATAATAAAATGTCTAAAAATAATATTTAACTGCGTTTTTTTAGGAAAAACTGTTAAAAACTTCAAATAAGGGTACTTCCGGTGGATTAATTATAACCAAAATCTAATCAACTCTTCATATGGTTGTACAGAAGAGGAATACGAAAGAATTATAATTTTTAGAATTGTAGTATTGGAGTTATCGTCGGAGAAAAATTTGTCACAACACGGACACACACACACACACACACACACACACACACACACACGAACACACACACACGAACACACACACACACACACACGAACACACACACACACACACACACACACACACACACACACACACACACACACACACACACACACACACACACACATACAGAAAAATGGTATATTCGTATTGTAGGGACCCATCTAAATTGTAGTTAAATTAACTAAACAAATGAGTAATTTTCAGCCTGCTAATATATTTCCATTAAATTATCTAAGTTGATATATGTAGTTAAATTTTCTAAATTTGTAATAACAAATTATATTAAAATTAAATATAAAATTAGATTAAATGACTACATTTAGTATTGAACTAAACATAAATAAAGAAATTAACTAAATATATATTTAAATTTTCTATTTACTTGCCTAATTCATTAGATAAATCATTGAAAATTGCAGGACAAAAATAATGAAGCCAAAATATAATAAAATTAAATAAAATAACTATTTACATATTTAAATTAACGATCTTTAACAAAATATTTATTATCTGTTTCGGGTTAGTTGAAATGCTAAATTAAAATTTGTAAATTATATTAAATTATTAGACATATTGCCTAATAATAAAATAATATCTAATTATAATTAGACAAAATTTCAATTCTTTTTTTTCTGTATAGTACCGCCGACTTTATCTGTAGACGGTAATAGAAAACAATAATGAAAATTGTCGAAAAGAGTAAGTATTCTCTTTTAAATATTTCCTTGTCTATTTATATTTTTACTGCTATGATTATTAATATTATTATTATTAATATTATTATTATTAATATTATTATTATTATTAATATTATTATTATTATTAATATTATTATTATTAATAATAATAAAGAAAATAAATTTGAAAAATCAACGGACATCGCCGGCATTCGAACCCGCGACCTCTAACTTTTCGACCGAGAACTCTACCACTCAGCTACAAGTCAGCGTATTCACCCGGAAAATGAGAGGTCCCGGATTCGAGTCCCGACGGTGTCAATTAATTTTTCAAATTTATTTCTAGCAACTTCGGTGACGACAGTCGTATAATCTCTTTCTCAATTTAATTGTTATTATTATTATAATTATTATTAACATAGGTATAAATAATGTAAAACGTTCATATGATTCAAATTAGAAAAAATACATTATTTTGTAAATAAGAAAACATACGTTGCCATTTTAAAATTATTACTTGATTTCTACCGAGAATTATTGTTTTTATTTCAGATTACTGCGAACATTCATGATATTAAATAAAAAACTATTGTTTTCACATAAATGTTCGTGCCCGGACATCTACAAAGCTTGAGAGGCTTGAAAAGCTTGGAAAAACTTGAAAATCAAGTCAAGCCTAAAATACAAAAGCTTGAGATTTCAAGACCAAGCCAAGCTATCCTTTTGTCAAGCATACGCCGAGTTAACTGTCAAATAACAATCATAACATTTGACAGTTAATCCGACGTTTATATTTTTTTTATGTTGTTTTCCAATAGTTTCGTTTAATTAATATTCAGGCAGCAGAGTTTGGTATTATTAGTTTTATTTTTAAGCCTAATAGATATACGTAGCAGGAACAAATACTTACGTGTATTGTTGGTCACAGTTGGAATTGCATGAAATAAGTAAGTAGCGAGTATTTTTATAAAATAAGCACTTTTATAGCTCGCGCCTTTACATTATATTCTTATGAGGAGTGTGGTCCATAAAAAGCGCTTTTATTATAAAAGTGCTCTAGTAATACGCAATGTATTTTCCCATACGGCAACTTCAACATTTAAATTTTTGGTGAATATATATATGTATATATGAGGTATTATCAAAAAATTCGTGCAATTTTTAAAATTATCGCGCTACATTTGTCGGATTGATATTTTTTTTTTTTGTTGACATGTTGGTTAACCTATCTTTGACATTTATCTCAATTTGCAGCCACATTTGATGTGTTGTTTAGATTTAACAGACAATTAAAAGAGTTGCGTTGCTGTATATTTGCGATTTTTTAATTTCCATAATGAGTGATCAAAGAGTATGCATCAAGTTTCGCATGAAAAATGAAATCAAGTGCTGTAAATTAGTAGAAATGTTACAGAAGTTATTTGGTGAACCGAGGAATTAATGAACGAGCGATTTACAAATGGTATAAACGCTTTCAAGATGGTCGTGAATCAGTTAAAGATGACGCTAGAGTTGGGAGCCCCAGTATATCAATCACCGAAAAAAACGTGGAAGAAGTTAAGGAAAAACGTCTTGAAAACCGTCGAATTACAATTACACCCGCCAAGCACATTTGATTTGACAATGTACGACTTTTGACTTTTCGCGAAGCTAGCCAGGCGAACGCTATGTAGCGGTAAAATTTGGAACCACACACGAAGTATTGTTTTCATAGCTTTTAATGAAAAACAGATTTATTTTTAATCAGCAAAAAATGTAATACACACTAATAACAAATATAAATCAAAATCTATATGTAAATAATGTAAATATACATAATACACAGTACAATCAATACCATAGTGTGTACCTAGTTATAATTTGGTCGCTTGTGGCATCGCCAATATTTTGAATTTATTAAATTTTTGGGGTAGAAGGTTTTTGTTTAAAGAAGAGATTGATGATGTAATTATTGATTATTTTGAAAGTTTTCAGCATTCCAAAAGAAGATTGGATGAGAGTTTTTTTAGAAGTGAAGATTGGTGTACTGTATTATTGTTAAAGAGAACTATTTTTTAAAATAAAATTCTAAAACATATGAACCATGTGTCTTGTATTACCATACGATTGTACAGAAATTATTAATCAATTTTTTACTAACAATTAGCAAATAAAGGTAATGAAAAATAATGGCAATGAAATTGTTATCAATATAATTATTCAGTTTCTCTAAATTAATTTAATTTAATTTATTATATATTTGTATATTATTATTATATTATAATGGGGTCATTTCACATTTTCTGATTTATTTTTTTCTTGAAGAAATAGGTCAAATTAAACATATATGTGTATGTTTTACATCTTACAAGTCTTTAGAATCAGAGATATGATTTTTTAAAAGTTGCGTTTAATTTCAAATATTTCAATGGCTGACGTCACATATTCACGGATACGACAGTAGAGCTGTACCGGTTTAATTTAGAACTATGATTATTTGGTTTGGTATTTATTTAAATAAATGGTTTATTTACATACCTTAGACTGCAGTAGTACTTTTAAAGAAATAGAAAGTAATAATAATCTTCTCTCTTGTATATTTTGCTGTTAGCTGTCACACTTTTAGGTTAGGTTACTGTTTCATGTTGTGAAGCGTGTGTGTGTGTGAGAGAGATTTGTCTTTGTGTGAGTATGAATTTGTGTCGTCACAAATTTAATCAGTGTTTAAAAGCGCGAAAGTTTATTAGCAAATTTATGAATGAAAAGTCGCATATTTCAAATTATTTTCTACTACTATATTTATTAAATGAGATGGATTTCATGATTTTATAAAAAAAATCCACAATTATTTTTTTTGAAATGACCACATTAATGGGGTCCCGTGGCCGTGTACCTGAGTGTCTGGTCGCGATCCTAGGGAACCGGGTTCGATCCCGACCGACGCCAAATATTTCGAATTTTAAATGGCACAAAAGTAACCCCTGTGGTGCACTCTCCACGCCAGCAATGAGTGCCCGTGAGGTGACGTCTGGTAAGCTCCCGCTCGGTACAAATATGTCATCATCATTACAGATATCTGTGATAAAGCAGATTGTGGCACACTCAGAAATGGGTAATATGCCGTGATGACATATTTATTTATTTTATTTATTTATAATTAACATCTATCATCCTTTAAAATCTTATTGAATATAATAATTGTCATACCAATTATTATTCAATATACAAAGATTGGTACACCGAAATGTACAAGGGTGTTATCGATTATATGTTATTATAGTTTCTAAGAATTATAAATATACAAAATTTAAAATGTTTTCGAGACCAATGCATTTCTATTTGGTCTAAATTTATCCATAGAAAATATTTAAGGCAATGTGCCAGAACTTAGCTACACGTGAACACTTCTTTGAAAGTTATCGTAAGTAATCTTGTATTTCTTTTGAACTTATTTAATACTTGATCAAATATTTTATAACGTCTACTGTTATTCTTATCATATCACTTGGATGTAGTATAGTTTTTTCAATAAACAATGCAAATGCAAACATCTTTTATCAAAGTACATATTCAAAATCATTGTCTGTGTCGTCTTGGTTTTTATACACGTGTAGGTAAATAGAAAAACATGATTTTGATCAGCGATCCCAAAATAAAAATAAAAAATCTGCCAGCACATTACCTTCCGTCAATTCTATGTATTTACGAAATGTAGATGCACGCTGAATACGGTTCTGATGAGAGAAAAATAAGAAATATTTTGATTCCTCTTGACCAGGCACAGTGCAGTTTGGTTGAAGGTTTAATGTCAACTAACTCCAGCGAAGTAAATATTGGCAGATGCGATATGCACAGCTAACTGCGAATTGCAAACTGGGACTTTATTACTCAAATTAACCTACCCCCTGTCCCTAGTTAACCGTCACATTAGCGCCAACGCGAAAAATTTCCAGGGGTTAGTTATTGATACTTCTTTAAATTAAATTAAGATTTCAATTACAAGAAAAATCAATATTGAAAAAATCTGATGTGGCCAGCACATGACCTCCCGCCAATTCCATGTTTAAAATAGCAATGAGCTTTAAGTAAAGTTTCACTTCCGATTGATCGTTTGTAAACAAAATCTACTTTGTTGTTCCAATAAATAGAAAAGTGTGTAATACGAAATTTTGGATTATATTTTATTAAGTTTTTCCTGAAAAATCTGTTAGAGCTTCAAATTAAGTACTACATCCGGTTTATAATATATAGTCAAAATCTAATATGTCGTTTCAAATTATATAAGAGTATTAAATACCTACCAACTTTGCGAAGTTTTGGATCATTAATCATTAATATATTTTAAGGAAAAATCGTCACACACACATTATTGTTAAAATCATCACCAACTTCCTTATGCTCTAAAACGCAATCTGTGTAAATTCTTCGCGGTACATTATCCATTTCGTAAATGTGTAGTTGCAAACTATTATTTGACACTTTGAAATCACGTTCTTATTGAGAGCTGTTTGATATATAATGCTGCAAACATCAAACTTAAATCGAATTATCCTGTATATCTAATATTTATGTATGATGGAAAATATATTATTTTTACAAACCTTAATTTCATTAGAATCATATTTAAACTACTAAATTCTTCTTAACACGGTTTCATTATTAATTTTAATGAAAATTGCTTCGTGACAGTGACATTTGTTTAAATATGTCAAATTTGTTATTAAAGTATTGTTTTTGTTTGACGCAGAGGCAAAGTGATGTACAAAAATAAATTATTTTATAATATAATATAAAGTTATTTCAAGTTATTTACTAAATGCCATTATCGTAGAATTGAAGATTATGCCATTATATTCAATTTGTATTGGTAAAAGCTGCTAAAAAATTATATTCAATGAATTTTTTACAAGAAAAACAGTTAAAAGCTTGTATAAATGATACTTCCGGTTATCCTATATGCACTAAAACCTAATGAGCTCTTCCCACATTAGTATAGAATGGGCATATAAAATTACAAAATTTTCTGATTGATAGTATTTGAGTAATCGTGTTCACAAGATCCACACTCACACACACACAGACACACACACACAGACACACACATTGACATACACACAGACACACATACATACCTACAGACATCATTGTAAAAATGTTAAAAACGTATTCTGGGGACATCAAAACGTGCTTATTCACTGAAATCTCTATATCCGATTTTTAGCACGATCCCTATACCTCCCTTACCTAGGGTAGCGGGAGGTAAAAATGAAAATTAGATTGTATATTATTATAGCTTCCTTATAATTGGAACAGCAAGAAATTTGATTTTTATTAGAAAAATAAATAAATAGAATATGTAAATTATTCAACAACAGCGATTTCCAAAAATAAGTTTAACAAGCAGATCTCTGAATTATGATTGAAAAAGCATGAGAACTCGTGAAACCCAGAAATTCAGTGGCGTATCCAGGACTCATGTTCAGGGGGAGCTGCCATCTTACCTATTATCTAATAAGGCCACTTCGCCACTTATTTGTAGAATATTAATTTACAAAATAAAACCAAATAAAAGATGACAATTAGTTTATTCTTTAATTCTTTATTCTTTAGTAATAAAAAAAAATCACAGTGAACATAGGAACATACATTTTACGACAATACGTTTCACATAAGAAAATAACAGATGAACTGATAAACCAAATTTCATCCAAATCGAATAAAGCGTTCTGTTATTATAAGCAAAATTATTTTTTTTTCGAAGAACTTTGAAGAAGAATACTGGGTAAATGGTACACTTTCCAGTAGAAGCAAGTTTAGTTAAATCGTCTTATTTTAGCTTCAGGAATCTGTGGTTAAGCCATGTACCCCTATTTTAGAGTCACCTGTATACACATTAAAACATTACCCTTGTGGGTTTACACGTAATGATAATGATATTTTTACTAATTTAACACTGTGGAACACTAAAATAAATTGTAATATTATTTTAACACTAAAAAAAAAAGTGTAGACACTAGCCTGTGTATCATCATGTCCACATCTGTTTGTGCATAGGGATAATAATTTTTTGTGTGTAAATACCCTACATGAATGTTAGTTGATACGCTAATGTGCGAGAAAGCATATATCGCATTAAAATCATGAACGATTCGTCGAGATGCAAGTCCACAAACCCAGTCACGAGTCACGAGAGCCAAGAACACACGGATGCGAATTTACGGAATCACCCTTCATTTGATGGATCATTTCGTTTATTTAGCCACTCGACAAAGTTACGAATACATTAGTCTCATTGCATATACCACAAATTTAATAATCAATACTTTTACTGAATTTGCTGTTTTCATCGAAAAACAAAATCTGAAATAAATATAAATAAGAGGGGGTATTGACAAGTTTCTGACCTATTGCAAAGGAGAATAAATATATGCAAATAATATTATATTATTTCCATTCAAAGCATATAATACAACGTTCATAAAATAACTAAGGTTTTGAACAAAATTAGATTCTTTTGAATTGTACATTTTACAGTACCAATCAATCTGTTACGACTTTTGGAAATATACTAGGAGATATTTTTATGTAGTAATCTACATAGCGATGAAGAAAAACAATTGAATGTAAAGAAATATTTTATTACATGCTTCTTCTAAATATCTAAATCATCGATAATTTTCTTAATTCGATGCCACAAAAAATACAAGCTGATATAAATATAATTATTAAACTACGAGGGTCAAGTCAAAATTATTGAGATACAGAAATATTATTTGAAGGAGAAGCATGTAGTTTTACTGGTGTTCAAAGTAGTCCCCCCCTGCTTCAATACACTTTTGTAATCGAATTTTCCAGAGATGGAAAGCTTTGAGCCATTCATTTTCTGGAATCGTATTAAAATACTCCATTATGGTGTTGTTAATCTCCTCTTCTGACGTAAAATGACGACCACGTAGATGTTTTTTCAAATTAAAAAATTGCCAGAAGTCACACATTGCAAGATCAGGAGAATACGGTGGATGCTCAATGACTTTAATACCATTTTCTTTCAAAAAATTAACAGTTGTCGCAGTGGTATGGGAGGACGCATTATCATGGTGAAGCATTAAACCCTTAATTTTCACACTGCGAAGAACTTCAGGTAGACATTTTTATGTGTACCAATTGACAGTAACAGTCTTCTGTCCCTCTAACCTAATTGCTTTCACAAGACCTGTACTTCTGAAAAATACAGCATACATAACTTTTTTAAGTGCAAGTTGTTTTTCACGGTAACTGGTGTTGGGTCATCTTCAAACACCCATACCCTACTTTCTTGACGCGTTGGAACATCATAAAAGGGTATGTAAGTTTCATCGCCAGTTACAATTTTAGAAAGAATACGATGACCGCCATTATTTAACAATTTTAAAGTGGCGCGACTAATTGTAACACGCTTGGCTTTTTGTTCTTCCGTTAAGTTGTGTGGCACCCACCGAGAAACAATTTTTCTAACACGAAGTTCTTCATGCAAAATTTTTGCTATTGCTGCGGATCCAATGCCAAGGGCATTGATAGGTGACACGATTGTCATCCTTTATCATTTGTCTGATGGCAGCTACATTTTCTGGCACTACCGCTGTACAAGGTCTCCGTGAGTGTTTCTCATCACGCAAGAAATTACGGCCACTTTTGAATTCTGAAAACCAGCGAAATATAGTTGCTCGAGATGGGGCTTCATCTCCAAATGCCAATCGTAGACGTTACTCGCACTGTTCTTCACGTAATCCAATTTCAAAATTTCATGTTGCAGTTTATTTCCATTTCGAATTCCACCACAATAAATTACTTCAACCAGATGTTATTATTGGACAGATATTTTAAATAAATTGTAGTTTGACATTTGTGCACTAAAAAGTTTCCAAAGCCAACTATTTCCCAGCATCTCAATAATTTTGGAGTGACCCTTGTATTAAATATATAACACTGTTTATTTTTTGTATAATTTAAGTTTCTTTCGTAAATTGTTATTCTCGTTAAAAAATTTGAAGTTCCTAAATATACAATTTTTATACATATGGTAGAACTAACCACATAGATAGTAAATCTGTATAGCTTGTTTCAAGATATTTGCAAACGTCCCTGATCGGACTTACGCAGCGGGTGGCTCCTTAAATAGGCTTGAGGGCTAACAGGACAGGGTTGTGACAAAATATTTGAAATCCGGCACACGAAATATTTGTGTGGAATTTAATGTTTCATTTAAATTTTAAAAAATAGAGAACAAAGAATATAAACTAAATGTTATCAACACGGTAAACATGTTGTAAACAGTAATGCCCAGTTGCACCGATACCACTTAAGAATTTAAGTTTAGTTTAGCCTTAAGTTTAGTTTTATTTCGTTGCACCGTGCGATAAACTCTCCATAGACATCTTAAGGCTTCCATAAATTTAAGCCTCCGAAATTGACAGTTTATCTTGCACTTAAGTAAGTAGTGAGGTTATATTGAATGGAAACATTTTAATTTCTATCAGAATCATTGAAGTTATTGATTTTATCGTCGATGATGACGATTTAGATGCATTGGATTTAATTTTATGCGGAATACCAAGGAAAATGTACGACAGATATGATCATTTTCATACTCTTTCTGATCATGCTTTTTTTCAACGGTTTCGATTAACCAAATATAAAGTATTGCAATTACTGATTTTAATAGAATATAATATTGAATTTTATAACAACATGTAAGTACTGCATTCATTTTTTTTTTCAATGTTTTACTTATTAATTTAATTAGTTGTCATTTCGTGTTCGCTCTTTTTTCGTCTGATACCATTTTTGCTAAAAACAAAGAATATATTTAATTACACTTCAATTTTAAAAACTATAATTCTATTTGAATCGAACTTACCAATATAACCTCCAAACTTTAACACAAACAAAATATCTAAATTTTATTTTTCTTGTACTAAAATTACAATTTAAACAGCTTAAAAATATATAAACTCCACTTACTTAAGGCTATTAAGAAAAATATGTGTGCAACAGTAGATAAAAATTAAGTGATAGTTAATGTAAGTTCAGTTTTATTAAGTATAAATTTAAGAAACGTCGGTGCAACCGGGTATAAGTCATGTTATGTTTGTGTTAAACATAAATGTGTATAAAACTGCTTTTTATATAGGTAGAGATTCAAATGATTACACTTTTAATATAATTATCTAAGTAAAGTTTTATTTATAAATTATGTAGAAGAAATAATACAAAAAAAAAACAAATACTTTTTAAATTTTTATTCGGAGCAAGTATCGCTACATTGTTTTGAAAAATTTTGATAATCATCCCCTTAAATATTCTGCTGTTATGCGGTCTACCGCGTCATTACGAAAGCAGGTACATTTGCAAATATCTTGAAATACTCTATAATAATATTGATTTTACATGCTTTTTATAAGAACTGGAACCTCTTGAAAGTGATCAATTACGTCATAATTCATAATTTTTAAAATATAAAAATCAATGAGTTCTCTGGAAAAAAATGTTGACTGTCAAAACTGACGTGAAACGTTTTTTACATTGGCTTATAATATTTATTCCGTTTATTGAATAACAAAATGCCAATTATCTTCACCAATCAAGTGAAGTGTATGCAGTAATGCATTAGGTTCATGGCGAGGTATTACAAAATAGTCAATGATCTTATATGTCCGTGTTTTTTTAGTCAATTTCGATTTTAATTAAAGCGGAATTGTCCCTCATTGGTTCACCTCAAATTTTTTTGCTGCTGTATGAAAAGAGTTAAACATCGAATTACTGCAGATTTGGGTTTGAGACAGTCATTTTAACAATCTAGTACACTACATATGTTTACTTACATAACACCCAGTATAAGAAGTTTGAAAATACAGATTGTAACAGAAATGAGTACATTAAATTTAACCAGTAATAGAACTCAAGGGCAACAATATTCTTTAGTAACTTTTTTTTCGAAATCGCAATTTATTTTTTGAAAAAAAAAATTTCAGTTTCGAGACATACCGTGAGTATTTTTTAACGTGAAACATTGGGTTTGTCATATCCATGGTTACGACTTGACATTTGATTGACAGCAATGTATTTGCCCGTTCCATTTAAAATGAAACATAGGGAACGAATTTGACATTTGATAAGACGTCAATAGAGGTTAATTTTGTTTAAATAACTATACCTGCATTCTAAATTAAAATTAGTTGTAGAAAAAATATAGTGTGCACCTTGTGTCCGAGTGGTTTTCTGACTCGGCTAAATTTCTTACAATATTTAAATATAATACTTCTATCAAATTCAACGGTTATCTGTCATATTGACAAGATGTCATTAGAGGTTAATTTTGTTTAAATAATTATACCTGTTATCTAAAAATTAAATTTAGATGTAGAAAAAATTCTGTGTGCACCATGTTCCCGAAATATGTTTAGTTCTCTCGAGTGGTTTTCTGACTCCGCTAAATTTCTTACAATATTTAAATATAATACTTCTGTCAGATTCGTTCCCTATGTTTCATTTTAAATGGAACGGGCAAATACATTGCTGTCAATCAAATATCAAGTTGTAAGCATGGATATGACAAACCCAATGTTCACGTTAAAAATACTCACGGTATACTAGTGAAACAGAAAAAAGTAAGTGACATTGACAGAACTCGTTGAGAGCAACAGTACGTCGTAGTAACATTCTTTTGAATTCTCATTTTTTAAAAATATTTTTAGGCAAGTAATGCATTATTTATAAATTTTGAAATTTTTACGCAATATCTAGAAGGTTTACAAAAAAAAAAAAAAATACTAAGAAGTATTGTTGCTCTCAACAAATTCTATCACTGGTTAAATTTAATGTACTTATGGGGAAGTATTTTTTATTGATTCCTACAGAGTCGCTTGTCGCTTTCAAGCCTCTTTATTTCTCTCCGATATTGTGTGTACCTATAGCGCTGTTTCACTTCACTAATTTTCTTTTACTGTAGCATTTGCAAAATTCTTTTAATTTTAACCAAATATAAGCAGACGAAATTGTGAAAATTTCGGTGCCAAAACTTTTAATTCAAGCTTTGGTGAGTAAGCTAAATTTAATGTATGATTTTTGAGTTTCGAAAGAATAATTCTAGGAATGTTTTTTTTTTGGAATCGTAATTCGGAATGGATAAATGAAGATCGAAATATTGGGAGACATATTAAAGCACAAAAAATTGGTAGCTTGAACCTGCAAGTAAAATGAATAATGAATGGATACCGCTGAAAAGAAGGTAAATAAATAGGATAAATAGTTACACTTTAAAAGAAGAAGAGGTCATTATACAAAAAAAAAAATCTAAAAAAGATGGAAATCATTAGCTAACTGGAGAAAAAAGCTCCTATGACAAATGATGCGAAGGTAAGTAAAGGAGACCAAAGTCCATCCAGAGGGTTGCAAAGCCAACAAAGAAGAAGCATGTTTTTTGAAACAGTCATATTCTTTTGATTTGGTAGTACAGTACTGCGTAGAAGATTTAATATGATCTAAGAATGAGGACTATAAAAAATATTATGATTAATCTCCCACTAATTAAACGAATTGAGTGGATAAAAAGTGCGATTCTTAAGACGGTTGTTTGTAACCCCAGTCGGAGTTGGAGTATTTTTGTGCTCAGTGGAGCGTATGTAACAATAATCTGGGGTCGTCCCTCTTATTTCGGTAATTGGTCGTATCCTTTTAGCTCGGAGATGTAAAAATACTGGGGCTCGAGGGGTGACACATTAATCTGTGCAGTTGCCGTGGTTAAACAACTCACCCTCGAGTACGAGTACACCCCTTTCATACACAACCGATCTTTTTTATTCTCCAATTATTGACTCGCCAAAGAAGATTTATTTAAATGTCTACTTCATCAATAAAAATATAAATGTTTTTATATATGAATTTATACGTTATATTCATAAATAAAATGTATTTTTCCCAGGGCATCGAACCCGAACCTGAACCGAACCGAAACCGGAACCAAACCGTAACATTTTAGGGAACCCAAACCAAGAACCGAACCTCAGATATATTTTTAATCAAACCTGAGTCGAAACCGAACCGAGTATTAAAATTCAGGTTCGGGGTTCAACTGCGGTTCAGGTTAATTTTTAGTTCGAAAAGTAAATACAGCCGATAATCGACGTCTTAGGCGTCTGCGTTGCTGTCTGGGCTGACTTTTCGTGAAAATTGTGTTTGTTTCTTGTTGCGTTTTGCACAAATTCCGGCTCTCATTTTACATTATTTCTAACCTGAACCGCGAACAAAACCGCAAATTTTATGCTTGAACCAGAACCGCACCCGAACCCATCTTTCAAAAAACAAATTAACCTGAACCTAAACCGTACCCAGTTTTTGGCGGGTTCGATGGCCTGATTTTTCCTAATAAATTATAAAACATTGAAACAGTTTGACCATTGTTTGAAAATATTGTGACTGTAAACTATGGCGGCGGATGGCGCGAGTGTTTCTCCATTGATAATTTCTCGGTGAGCGGGCGCATAAGAAGCGCGAGTTTCACTTTTAAAATCAGGCAACCAATCAAACTGCTTAAGTATCAGACCATTTACTAATCGACTTCAATCGCTTGTAGTTTGAGAACTAATTAATATTTAAACTCATTAAATTGGGTATATTTTTACTTTCTTATTTAAGATAGTTAAAATTTGACTATGGTATAGTACCCAATTATTTTGTACGGGGTGTAAATCGAGAAGTGAGACATAATCATTTAACATGGGAATTCAGTTTTTCTATGCGCAAACGTTACCTAATTATTTTATGCAAAAGTACTTCAAATAAAAGTTATAGACATTTACATTTTGCATCTAAATCAACTAGAACAATTATTCTAGCCTCTCATATAAACGTAAAAATTAATTATAAATTTCAGATTTTAGTCTAGGCAGCCATGGATTTATGACAAAAATTAAATAAATGCATTGTTTTTAACTAATAATAATGCATTTGTTTATTTTTTCTTCTTCTTCTTCTTATTCTTCTTGTCCTCCTCGTCCTTCTTCTTCTTCTTCTTCATCATCTTCTTCTTCTTCTTCTTCTTTATTGATAGACTTGTCGCCTGTTTTTCTTCACAGTTTTGTGGTATGTCCTCGCATGTAGTTATCCAGCTTTCCTTCCACCTGTCTTGCTCTGTTTACATGCTCATTCCATGCTTTTCTTCTTTGCTTTGTAAATTTTATGATGTCGATGATTCCGAATTGTTCTCTAACTTGCTGATTTCTCACTCTGTCTATTCTTGTTTTTCCCACTATGGTTCTTAAGGCGGATTTATGCAGCCATTTTCATTTACATTTAATTTAATTTAATTTTCATTTAAAAGATAAATGTATGTAATCCAATGTAGCCATGCATACACCATTTACATTTACGTTTTCATTTATCTCTCATTCTCATTTATTTTTAAAGATAGCCAACTTTTATCTAATAAATGAAAATTATAAATGGCGCATGCGTGTACGACATGACAGGGACGAGAATTTGAGTTGATCAGCTGATTGTCATTATGTATTTCCGATATCGTTTCTTTTTACGGTTTTTTATTGCAATAACACGTTTAAAACTAAACTCATAACTTCTTCGCTGTCACCATTGTTGAATATTTTTATTAATAAATTTTATTCCAATGAAAGTCGGGTTATAACGTTAATCATCTGTCAGCGTATTTTTATATGTGCGCATGCGTTCATTTTCATTTATTTTTGTTATATATTTTTGTATGAATAGGTACATTTAAAAATTATAAATGAGAATTAAATTAAAATGTAAATGAAAATGGCTGCATAAATCCGCCTTTAAAGTGCTCTGCTGCCCTCATAAGTTGTTTAGTTTTGGTAGTATCAGCGCGGGACTCTACTCCATAGGTCATAACTGGTCTTATTTCTGTCTTATATATTTTTATTTTACTATCAGTTGTCATGTATTTGTTCTTCCAAACAATGTCTTTTAAATGTCCTGATATTCTTCCCTCTTCTTTATCTGTTCCCTAACTTCTGCATTTAGGTTTTGGTTGCTTGTTATGTTGACACCTAGGTATTGAAATAGCATTACTTGTTCTATCATAAAACCTTCAAATAGACACTTACAAAATTGCAATTTGCACGAACGCCTGTAACGGCGAAGCATAGAAATCAAGGTTGCTATGGTTACCCCGTACAAACAAAAACCTGTCATCAGCCGTAGACTTTACACTCTAGCCATCGTTTTAGTTGAATAATCGAATGATCTTCCATATTATCAAACAAAAAAGTTGCCCCAGACACATCTTCTGGTTTTAAGCTCATTTTTATTAAACACAACGTACACATCACAATAAAGAATTAGGTTTGACACTGAATAACAGATGCGAATACAATGACAGATAGGAACAGGGAACGGGACGCAAGACAACGAGAGGAGGTTTGTTTGTATGCATGACCTTCTATATCTCTCTTGCAGTGACGTCAATTTTGTAAGTGTCTATACTAACTTGCATCGTATGGCTATGGTTAATGATTTAGTAGTATATAGTGTATATCGTCACAGGCAAATTACCCATTGCTGGGTGTGTCACTCTGCTTTGTATACAGATATCGGTCTTGATATTGTAGTGACATATTTATATCGTGCGGGCATTTACCAGGCGTCACCAGTCGATCAGGATCGAACCCGGGTCACCAGATTCACAACCAGATACTCAGGCACTCGGTTACGAGACTTAAAAATGAATATATAATTTTCTGTGTGAAATAATTTATAAATAATTTACTGAATCTGATTCTCTTAATTATTAGCGCAGGGATGTTTTAAAATGAGCAGCTAATGCTACATTAGACATATTATTTTGGTTGCTAATTGTCCTACTTTTAGTAGAACAGTCCTACAATTGCTACTCTTATGCCCTACATTCATTGTCAACATTCCTACGACGCTAAATTATAATACATATATGTAAATAATAAATATGTAAATCACTAGTTTGACTAGAAGAAGAGGCGAACCCATCTTCGCATATAGGTACTGCCTTTATTATCAGATAGATATACTAGCCACTTGACCTCAGATGATTGTTCAATATTTCATTGTTTTTCGTTTTAAATGTCCATTAGAATCTTGCATTTTGTGTCTACATAGATCACCCTATCATCTTCATATCTTTGCCAGGGTATGCGGAGCGCGGTGCATGCAGAATAAATCCTCATCCCCTAATTTCTCCTTCTCCTTCCAAGGCGCACTTCATTTACTTTTTATAATACTTGATTTTATTTTTAAGTGGTAGGAAAAGGTGTTTCCTTAACGAACATGTAATTTTTCATTACGTGGTAAGATCAAGTTTGAGAACGTGATCAGATTTTATCCTTCGCTTCGAGAAGGGTCCGATGGTTACACACTGGATAGGGTGAACGAATTTCACCCTCTCTCAGTTATACCACCAAAAATACTTCAAGAAATAACAAACAATATTTTTTATTTTTTCACATAAAGATATATCTTGTCTTTGAAGAGATAATTTAAAAATATGATTTAACCCCTTAGATTCCATTTTTCTCACTTTCAGATAAAATTTTCAAAAATCTGCTTTTAATGCTTTTAGATACAATTTTCAAACCGCAAATTAATAACTCTTTAAGTTTTTGAAATATTTACGTTGAAACATAGACCATAAAAATTTCACTTTTGAGCAATAACCGAAAAATGGGTGGAGGTATGAGCCTGGCGACTTTTTCTTTCAATTCTGCAGGCAAAATTACATAAACATACAAATTTTAATTTTTTTTTTGAACAATGAGTACAATTTCTAAAGCAAAATAATTCTAAAATTCTTATAACATTTTGCGCTTTTCATGAATATCATATTTTTGTCTATACAAACTGAACTAATGGAACAAATTATATGAAAATAGATACTCTTATTTTGTCCGTAAAATCGATTGGCGATGTCGCTGGTATCTCCACCTGTTTTTCCATAATACAGAAATTTTGAAGATTTTGAAGAAAATGGATGTTTTCGGGTTTAATTTTGGCTATAACATGACTGGGACAAATGCTAAACTTATTTATAATACATTTTCCACTGCCTGTTGATCCACGAAAATAATAATTTAAATGTTCTTTCAAACCAATAATTATTTTGTTATATTTTCTCCTTGGGTCCCGTGGCCGCGTGCCTGAGTGTCTGGTCGCGAACCTGGGTGAACCGGGTTCGATCCCGACAGACACCAAATATTTCCAATTTTAAATGGCACAAAAGTGACCCCTGTGGTGCACTCTCTCTGCACACGGTAAAATATATCGTCATCATTACCGATGTCTACATGTGTTGTAGATACTGGCACACCCAGAAATGGGTAATATGCCGTGATGATATAGTTATTTATTTTTATTTTCTCCTGTAAAAAAATAAAATTTATTTAAATGAATAAAATATATTGAGAACACATTTAAAAACGTATATGTACTAAATTATTTCTATAACATGGCTCAGTTGCATAATAGTTATTTACAACACAAGTACGTAAAGCTAGTTTTTAGTCACGAATGGGTCAATTAAAACACGAGAACAGCGAGGGATTTAAGCTCCGTGAGTAACTAAAGATGCTTTACGTATGTGTATGGTATAATATTTCATTTACGGTAGAATCAAAAACCCAATAAAAATAAAAAAAAATACTTTATTTATTTATGAATAAGGAATATTAAATGAGAAGTTTGCCATGATAAAATATTTACCCTGGTTTTGTAAATTTAGCTCGGCAACCCGTGACTAATGAAATCTGGATAGTAAACAATCGTTTTACAAACTCAAAGCTAACAACTAAACGTAAATTTTACGCACTGTCGTAGATAAATCATTGATAACCTTTCCAATGTATTTTTGATACGTATCTATGGTTACAATGAGCAGGTAAACAGATGATCAGCTATTAACGTTTTATGCATCTGGCCCATCGAGTTGTAGATTATAAAAATCGAAGACCAATTCATTTATTAGTTTTTTGCGTTTTAAGTGGTTGAAGCAAAGTGGCAAATTCTTGGGGGTTGATTAGGAGTCGAGTGAATTGGGAAGCGTGTAATTTAGTGAGTCCTAGTAAGCTAGGGGTGGGGGGAGTATGATTCGTGGAGGGCGGTTCAGAGCTCGGGCACGCCATTATTTTTAACCCTCTTCGTTCTTTCAACCCATTATACTTTTTAAGCCCCAATCTTCACCATTTATACACTTGGCTTTAGTTCAAAATCACAATTTTTACCACGATGGCACGTCTTAGAGAGGCCGGTCCTCGGTAAATGCTTAAATCAACACGAGAAATAAGTTATTCAAATGAAAAATGCTATTTCAACATGCGCACAAGTTATTACATTTTAATCCTCAACTCGCTGTTAATGTCGTCGAGACGCCTGTTACCGCCGTCGTTAAAAATGTTAAGCGCCGCCGAACACTTAATGCTTATGAATATGTTAAGATGGACGCCATGCGATATCGGCAACGGCTCAATCTCAGACCTAACACGTAAGACGTAGATTACTAAATTCCAGCTTACATATTTATTACTTTATTATAAAGTATCATTATATTTATATTCATCAACACGCCTAGTAGCTAATCTTATTTTCGTTATGCATAAGCTCAATGGGCTACTTGCGAGGTACTGAAAATCCGATTTCTCTCACTATATGTCTAATGTTACGTTGAAAACTTATGTAAATATATATATATATATATATACCGTGAGTATTTTTTAACGTGAAACATTGAGTTTGTCATATCCATAGTTACGACTTCATATTTGATTGACAGCAATGTATTTGCCCGTTCCATTTAAAATGAAACATAGGGAACGAATCTGACAGAAGTACTATATTTAAATATTGTAAGAAATCAGAAAACCACTCGAGAGTACTAAACATATTTCGGGCACAAGGTACACACAGTATTTTTTTTACATCTAAATTTAATTTTTAGAAAACAGGTATAACTATTTAAATAATATTAACCTCTAATGACATCTTGTCAATATGACAGATAACCCTTGAATTTCCCTATAAGTTATGATTTGACATTTGATTGACAACAATATATTTGTCTGTCTCATTTAAAATAACACATGGGGAATGAATTTGTCAGAAGTATTATATTTAAATATTGTAAAAAATTTAGCCGAGTCAGAAAACAACTCGGGCACAAGGTCACACTATATTTTTCCTACAACTAATTTTATTTTAGAATGCAGGTATAATTATTTAAACAAAACTAACCTTTATTGACGTCTTATCAAATGTCAAATTCGTTCCCTATGTTTCATTTTAAATGGAACGGACAAATACATTGCTGTCAATCAAATCTCAAGTAACCATGGATATGATAAACCCAATGTTTCACGTTAAAAAATACTCACGGTATATATATATATATATATATATATATATATATATATATATATATATATATACGTTTTTTAGTAAATTAAGAAAAACATTTTCTCAGGCTTTATTATTTTGAACTATAGAAAGGGAAGCATATTTAAAAATGTAACCTAATATATGAATGCTTTATACAGGTGTCTCAGGACGAAATTACGCTATCTATATTTTAAATACTATTTAATATAATTGATAGGTAGCCTCCTCGTTCACCCGATTTAACTCCACTTGATTTTTTTGTTTGGGGTTACATTAAAAACGTCGTCTATTAAAAACCTTTAACTACTAAAGAAGATTGCCAACATAGGGTACGAACAGCATTTAACAACATATCTCCTCGGATGATAAAAAATGCTACACAAGAAGAAGTATTGAAAAGAGTAACGATGTGCTTACATATGAATGGAGGACAGTTTGAATATGTATTAAATTAATCATAGTTTTGTATTTAGAATTTATTTGTTTTTTCCATGGCTTACTTATCCGTATTTATAAAATAAATATACCCGGATTACATGTTTTTCTAATTTACTGAAATTCTATCAACTTTCAACATAGGACATGTTACATAAAGCACCCTTATTTTATGTCGTAGAACACATTTATGTAATAAAAAAGGGGGGGTTCCATTTAAAAAAAAATGTTTTTTTTGAAGTTTGTCAACTGAAATTTTAGTGTAACGTACCCGTCACATTTTTATAAATAATCGAGGATTCATCTATGATAATGTAGCTTAAAGTCTCCTTTATAAAAGACTTTTTTCAGATTATAACAATTCGATCTCGTTCCTGATATACAGAGTTTTGTAAATGTGCCGGATTTCAGGCAAAACATCAAAAAAAGTTGAATAACGCCGGAAGTAGTTGATCATGAGTAAAATGTTTTTTTGCTTCATATGTAAAATTTTCCGCTGCATTCAATGGTAAAATAAAATATAGCGTATTCCATTTAAAATAAGAAAGTTGAGGTCAATTTCCGGTCAAACCGGAAGTGCTACTGCTTTGAAAATATTTTAATTGAAGCGGGCATGTAGGATAACCCCTAGATACCAAATTTTGTTAAATTATATTAAATAGTATTTAAAATATAGATACCGTAAGCTCGTCCTGAGACACCCAATGTGGTAGAAATTTTAAAACTAGAATAGACGAATATAAAAAATCTATACAAAAACAATTACACTCCACCGGCTTTTCCACTCATTGCATAGAACAAAACCATAATTTTGACGGTGACTTCAAAGTACTCCATTCTACCGACATGGGACTAAGAACGAATTTATTAGAAAACTTAGAAATAAGGAAAGCCATCAATTCTAAGAAATTTATTGTCAATGAACAAACAGATGTTACAGATTCCCCATTGCTAAACCTTATGTAATTTCCTAAATGTACTCAGTCTGACGATGTCCGTGAGGACGAGACGGCCGTAACTTAATAAAAAATTTGTGAAACAATTCAAGAATATTCTTTTTTATTTACTTATTGTAACCTGTAGATGGCATTCGAGAAAGTTTTAATTTGAATTTGGCATTAGTTCATTTTTCTCTTTTTTGTTTCTTATTTGCAATTTGAGTTGTTTCTGTTACTTTTTACTTTGTATTTCCATTAGTAGTTACTTGTAATTTAAAATATCGGTACCCAAAAGACAAACTAAAATATTAACTTCCAAACGATTGACTGTTGTTCAAACATCAAAATAAGTGACGTGTCATGTTTATATTACACGCACATCCGTTGCTGTGGGGCGTACCGATGCTATGGCTTTACGGCCATTCATTGGTGCGGCGTAATTCTACGTCATACATGGCGGTAATTTAAATATTCAAATTTCATTTTTTTTTTAGCGAATTAATAAAGAAATATTCTAGTCTATATACAAACTAGGCCCTTGCGCTAGCTTTTGTCAATACAAAATGTCACTTTGCCGCTCATGTGCGACAAAGTAGAAAAAACTCTCGCTGTCCGAATCTCTACCTAAAATGGTGAAAAATGTCACTTGTCTACATTCCTAAGGGGAATGTTTAGTCAGGAACTAATGACTGTAGTTATTTATACATTTACCACCTTTTCAAGTCAATCTGACAAAGGAATACAGAAATGAAATTCATTTACAAAAACGAAAGTAAAAATGCTTTCATTAGATTGAAGCAATAGATCAAGAAAAATGGAAAATAACAATAAATTAAAATTAAAAAATATAATCGTTATTTATTGAGTAGTACTGTAAGTACAAATTGTAAATTTTATTATCTATTGTTATGGTGGAGAACCCCATTGTGGCAACTGTAGAAAAAATCTTGTGTGTGCTTCGAGCGCAAATGGACATTGTCGATTTCGAGAGAATGCTGCGCGACATTTGAAACCTCTCAATCGACAATATCCCATTTTGCGCTCTTAATACACAAATAGCTATTTTCTTGAAACGTCATAAAAATGGCATCTTTTGTGACTTGATTCACAAGGTTGAAGTTTCATTTCTACGCCGCCGGAGTAGAAATAGTTAATTTCTACGCCGCCAGAGTAGAAATGAAATAAATAAATATCCATAGCAACTAAATAAAATGAGCGAATAAGAAGTGACTAATAAAATAGATACCTACAATATCGCCCCAAGTTTCACTATAAATACTCTAGATAACCTAAGAATAAAGCTGTCAAATTTGAATTGATAATCTACAAATTGAAATATAAACAGTTTATATTTAACGAAATAACATATTATAAAATAGCAGACTTACATATTGGTAACGACGATAAGAATACTTAGAATTAAGTGATAAAAAAGTTCATTTTGTTTCGCAGCGATTCCTCGACATATCATATTCTTCAGCCATATTGTTGAATTTCCATCCAACGGCCGTACATGGCAAAACGTCAAATTTTGATACAGTTGCATATAAGGAGAATATAAAATTCCATAGTTTTTATTTAAACGTCAAAACGTAAAAATTTTCACTTGAATGTTTATAACAAAAAGTGAACAAACACGAATGTATCCATAGCAACAGAGCAATTGAAATCAGCAAACGTCCTTCACGTAAAATATTTATAATTATTGTAACGTCAAGTTGTAATTATTTTATTTAAATATGTACGTTTGAAGAAAAAATATAATGTGTCATTCGGAGTAAAAGTGTCATTGTGTGCCTCGCATGTAATTGTCCGACTCGCTAAAGCTCGTCGGTCAAACTTACATGCTCGCCACACAAAGTTTCACTTTTACTCCTAATAACACAATATACTATTATCAAAAGAAAATATATGGGTGAAATGTTTTTATCTTTTCTTAAAAAAATTTAAATAAAAAAGGCGCGCAAGTAGCCTATTGTTATGTTATTAATATTCTTAAACAGGGTTAGTTAAAAGTATGGAGACGGCGATTTATAGTCGTTAATATTCATTTTAGGAAATTATGTTCAATACAAAAGTTTTTTAAGAAATTTTGATTTACATTTGAGAATACTTGAATTTATTTTTCTTCAATTGTTTTTGAGTTACGCTTGTCCGTGTAATTTTTTTAAATGGCAACCTATTAATTTTACTCTACCATTCGATAGAGTGTTTTTTTCTCTTTACAACAGTATGTTTGTTTTTTGTTTTTCAATTTATTTTAATAACATTTTTACAAGGAAAAACACCGGTTTAAGTATTTACGAATAGTAGGTTCATCTAAGATAGACAAAATTATTTCCAATAAAGTTGTCGGTCACAATTTTATCATTAAAAACAAATTAATAATTAAGTAAATTACATCGTTCGAGTTTGTTTATCGCTTCGCTTTTGTCTATCTGAGAGGTACGCGACAAGCGTAACTCAAAAAAAATTCAAGAAAAAAAAAAATTCAAGTATTCTCAAATGTAGATCAAAATTTCTTAAAAAACTTTTGTATTAAACATAATTTCCTAAAATGAATATTAACGACAATAAATCGCCGTCTCCATACTTTTAACTAATCCTGTATATTTCGTTGATTGAAACATTCTTCAATGTTACATTCTTTCTATTTATTTAAGTTTACTTATCTTTTAAGATAAACGAGATCCAAATGGCGAGACTCGATAAAGGGCTCCGTATATATTTGCATTACAATTGTTATGGTAAAGTAACCATAATTTATTTTAAATTTCCGTATAGATAATTATTTTTACTCTTTTTTGGTTATTCCAGATATTTTCGCTGATATCAGATTATACATACACACATGCATATTTACTCGTACCAATTAAATAGGAGGCTAAAAATATATTTTAGAGAATTTTGCAGTGGCCTACATAGATTATAAGTTGACAAGTATTTTGAAAAACAATAATTATTATATGGAATCTCATATATTATCGTGGTATTTATTGATGATTATTAAAAAGTCAAATATTTCATAGATTATCATATTGATAAGTAATTATTTCAATAACAAAATATATTATCTTTCAATTTTTTTTTTTTTTATACGGCAACAACTAAAACATTTAAATTATATGATATGCTTAATTTTTACTGCATTGAGTAAAATTAGTGATGAAATACAATTTCAATAAAAAGGTTACGACTATATAATTAGAGTCGGCTCGTGATATACAGGCTGTATCAAGATAATGGAACAGTGCCGTTTATTCGTGTATGTAAAAAGATACAGAAAAAAGTGATTAAGATATTTTGTAAGGGATAGAGGGGAACACATTTTAGCATAAACTTTATTATCATAAATCCAGTGGTACTCAAACTATAGGGCAATATTATATTTTTTTAAATGGCATTATATATATTTTATTAACTCATTAAATAGAGAATTTTGTTCTGAATTCAACGATATAATAATATCATTATCTTACATTGCGAAAAAATTTATAAAAATTAATTCAAAGTTAGTATTTCATTTCTACTGTATCTGAGTAATCTGAGCAAACATTCAATCAATAAAACAAAAAATGTATTTTAAAAGTTGAATTTATTGCCAAAATCGTAGCTTACTTGAATGTAATAAAACTAAAATAAATTTTATTTCGTTTTATTGATTGAATGTTTGCTCAGATTACTTAGATAAAGTAGAAATGAAATATTAACTTTGAATTAATTTTTATCAAATTTTTCGCAATGTTAATGAGTTAATAAAATATATATAATGCCATTTAAAAAAATTTAAATCTTTTCACATACAAGAATAAAATGCACTGTTCCATTATCTTGATACACCTGATGATGTGACGGTGACTAATTATCTTTTAAGACATATGCTGAAGTTCAGAAACGATAATTATTTTTGCCAAAGGCTGCCATTACACAAGCCACCAGCATGGCAAAAGTGTAGTGTATAGTGTATGAACTCTACATTTTATTATATTTTTTTATTAGCAGTTTTCTTGAAATTTTTGTTATTTTAGCCGTATAAAAATAAATCAATAAAAACTGTAAAATGAAATTTACTTGCTGTTTAACTAAATCTGTTGTGTAATGCAAGAAAATACTGTAATAATAACCAATGTTAGTACAAATCCTAAAGGGCTATAGTGCTATCGACAATTTAAATTTAAATCAAAGAAAGGTTAACATTGGTTGAATACAAGAACAACCAATGTCTTACTACAAAGGACCCTATAGCAATCTGCATCCATTGAACCAGTATAATGCAAAAAACAAAATGTTATTGCAATACAACCT
Organism: Ophonus ardosiacus; assembly: GCA_943142095.1. Classification (NCBI taxonomy): domain Eukaryota; kingdom Metazoa; phylum Arthropoda; class Insecta; order Coleoptera; family Carabidae; genus Ophonus; species Ophonus ardosiacus. The sequence goes on along the minus strand of OW964833.1, from coordinate 39,261,307 downwards.
CGAATATAACAATGGGGTATTCCGACATTTTTTAAAAATATTTTTTTACATTCGTACAGACCAGTAGGACTCTGAATATCTAATTTTGAGTAAGAAAATGTATGCATCACATGAGATATGAATTTTAAATTTTTTTAGTGCAATTCAAATGTTCTTATCATGGCGCGCTTATGACGTCAACTCGATGGTGACATCTGCAACGAACTTCAGCGCCTAAATCCACATGTTCATGACAGCCATTTGCTTGTATTTCGGTATTTGTCCTGTGTTTGTTTATGGTAAAAATAGCAATATTTCATAATTATGGGACCTGATTATAAAAAGGCTGATTCTGGTAATTTACCTGTTGTGGATTCTGGTATGGTAAATGATTATTTTCTACATAACTCACAATACGTGAGTGCAGAAATACGTAATGTTAAAAGCCAAAGGCATGTTTTTAAATATAGAGGCTACGGCCAAATAAACATTATTATTGTTGCAAATAAAGTGGACGAAATGTCAAACAAGAAATATACCCGCGCGTGTTAGCTCTATCTGTGTTTCTAAACGAAAATATTTTCTTTGAAATGAGCAACAGATTATCAACTTGACGTCACAAATTTCAAGGACGTTTCTAGAGCTGTAAAATTCCAATTTTGTAACATTAAATTATGAATTAAAACTTTTTATTCAACATGTTTTATTATATTTTTCTACTATATGAAGATGGAAACTATAGAAAAAAGTTATTATTTTGCATTAATTCCATATCACCGGAATACCCAACGAGCTATAAGTAAATATAGAGTGGCGGATGAGCGCTGCTGGCCGTACACACTTGGACGCCATGTCTACTATATCCTGCCAGGCAGGTTGTAGCCTACCAGTAATATTTCTGAATTATTTTTAACGAAATAATATACCTTTTATGTTAGAATTATAAATATAAATAATGCAATTTGTGGCGAAAAGTTTTATTCTGACATATATCATATTTCGAAATAAATAAATAAATTAATACATATTTAGTTTCACAGATATATAATATGGATGATGTGAAACTATTGATAAATTAATATAATTTAAGAATTTTTGCTGCGAATCCTTATTTTGTTATAATATTTTACGATAATAAATAACAATTAATATGAAAAATGTAACTGCATTTATACAATATATTGAAAAAGTAGCAAGATAAGTAGGTAGATACATAAAAACGAAAATAGTGAAAATTAAATTATATATTTTATTATGACAATAATAACGTATATAAAAAATATAACATATAAAATACAATAACAAAAACATATTCTTTAAATAAAATAAACAAAGTGGTGAAAATAATCACTACATATATGAAATAGAAAATAATGGTTTTATTGACCTTTAAATATGATTGTTTTGGTCAAAAATTGTCGAATGTTAGTTCCTTGAATATCTGTAGAAACAGTCCTACTATTTACACAAAAAATTGATTACCTATAATAATTGTTCTTGTATTTATTTTAATTACAACAGAAATGTTTGTTTCAAAAAATAAAATTTGATTGTAATAATAAATATCAGTAATTACATAAAAATAACTTGATTATATTCGTTGTTGGATTTAGGCGAGAAACTATTATCAGACTATAGGCAGTAAAATCGTAAATCCGTCGCTAATGAAAACTTTGAGTTAAAATTTTTGAATATAAAATTTACCTGTGAAACGACTTGCAACTATTTCTAATTTGTCTGTTTCCACACTGAGGAATAACACACTTTGCGGGCATTTTTAATAAATAGTGCAATAAGCGTTGAGAAAAACAACGTATAGCGTCTGAGCTGAGCGCTCAGTTATAGTAATGGCCGCCGACCTAAGCATTCAACTGTGTACGGGTAAAGTACGCGTTCAGCATGCGATGCGGCACTCTATATTTACTTATAGCTCGTTGGGAATACCCCATTATACCGGGTGTAACATGAAAAGCGGGCCATGGGCTTCTAACATGGGAAACAGGTTTTCTTGTACAAAAGTGACCTATTAATTTTTGCCAATAAGGCTGCATTCACAATAAAAAATTAACAAACTTCATTATATTGAAAACAGTACCAAATTACGTGAAATTAGTAAACCGTTCAGAATGAAAAATTATTGCATTTAATTAGCCACTACTTAGTGACATATTTTTTGACCAAAGACAATACTTTCCTCGCCTAATGAATGATGAAGGTAAAAAAATAAGCATATGAAACATAACTATGCGGTAATTGTAATCGTTATTTTTAATTACAATACCGACTAATGAAATTTTTAAATGTAACGGTAATGAAACTATAAGTCATTATTACCAATGTAAGTAATTAATTATTTCACCGCTTGGGTTTGAAGGCATTAATATACAAAACGGAATGGTTTAAATCGAGATGATACATTTATTGATATTTCGGTTGTTGGAATTTTTATGAATATTGTAATTTAAATTGTATTGGCATTGCGAATGGTGAATAATAAAAACGGGTTGTGTTGTGTGTGTCCGCGTCCGTACTCCGGCATAATCTCCCGTTCTCGGGGCACTCTGAAGAATTACACAACCATTATACGGGGATTAGAGCGAATCACGGCACGAGTTCGTCTTTAGTGCGTCTTCGCTTCGTCTTCGTCTTCGTCTTCGTGTTCGCTCTGCTCTGCACTGCTCTTCAAGACATTGTTTTCACCAACACCGCCCAACCAGACGACTCGTTTGGAAAAACGAATAAATATTTCTAACGAAATAATGCTATACTTTACTAATTCCATACTCAGGCACGTAACGAAAGTTTTTTCACAAAAGAATTTCACAATTTCCTGTGGCTGAATGTGTTATGTAATTAATTATAGTCTTGACAACTCCGGTAACCGGAGTCTGGTTCGTATGTAAACGACGATATCATATAAATATAAATGACCAAACATCAAAATGGATTTTTTTAATAACCATTCAGAAGATCATGCCAGAGAAATTTGGAATTTACTCCTCACAGTTTAAAAACTAATTGAAATGAGAACTTACAGTACCCAGCTAACAATTTAGAGCTGGTTTATGATGAACTTAATTTACGAATTTACAATTTATAAATTAGGTTTTAAAATATAAACTCACTTAAAACGCATATGATAGTTTATGAACGATTTACAAATTTAGAAATTTGAAATTTAGATTTGGAATATAACTATATTTCATATTTCTTCCAAATGTAAATTTCAAATTCGACCAATCACAAGAACTATTAAACATGTCGGTAAGGTAAAACTTTGCTTCATCTGTCAGCTGTCTTTTCTGTTTGTGAGTTGTTGACATTTTGAAGATGAATTCATAGGAACAAATTGATTTGTTTTTTTTTTTAAATAAGCAATATTTGCGAACATTGTAATTTGTACGACAAAGCAAATGAATTGTATAAAAATAAAAACTTTTGCGTAATTTCAATGCAACGAGGGATAGCAAAGAATTAAATACATACGCACTCATACGAGTATATTTGAAGAAGTGTTCATGATCTTGTTAGTGCAGAAACAAACTATGATACTGCCCGTTTACAAATCAATGTGTTCATAGGCCTAACCACGGCTATCTACGTTTTTTAAGTTTGTGTTTATTCTTTATTATAAAAATCAACAATAGGAAAAAAGCATTCCCGACATTTATTAAAAAATCATCTTGTTCATTAGCGTCTAAGAAATTCATGGCTAAGAAAATAAAATTGTAATCTAAACTCTGAACTGATAACTGGTGAAACGTCAAATGACAAGCAGTGATAAATCACGTGATAGATACTGAATGGTCAGATCCAGAAATTCAAAATCGAACATGAACCAGAAAGAAAATTTTAAATTTTAAATCAAAATTTCTAAATTAAATTCATCATAAACTAGCTCTTTAGCCAATGGTTATCATGGCACGAATGATGATGACTTAAAAGTGGTTATAACTCATGTAGAAAAATTTCACTAAATAATGCCTCAGGCACACGGGGAAACTTTTCGCCAAGTTTCTTAAAGTTTGTTTTTTCTGAAGTTAGAAGCAAGCTTAAGTTTTCCAATGCAGTTATTCACACGAGGAAACTAAAAGTTTCTCCAAATCTAAAAATATTTTTCTAAAATCCTCTATCAAGGAACTATTTTTCAAAAGTTTTACCGATTTCATTGTGAAAGAATAATTCTAAACTTACAGTATTTGACACGAAATATCACAATTTGACAAATGGCATTTGCCGTTGAGTCTCATTTCATCCCTAAATATGTATTTTAATGCCTACACCCTGTCGGCATTAAAATAATTGGGAACTTCAGTGCACATGGAAAATATGTTTTTCCTTGAGCAAAAGTTCCCAATTCAATTTTGACAAAAATGTTTCAAATAAAAGTTGTAGATAATTAAATTCTTCTCCTAAATCACTAAACAGATTGCACGTTATTGAATTTTAAATTATACAAATATTGATCATTTGTAGCGATATCAATGGAATTTAAACAAAATTTCAAAGAAATGCATATCGTTTCAACTGTTTTAATTTAATTTTATAGGCTACAAAATGCGAATAATAATAATAATAATAATAATAATAATAACAATAATAATAACAACAATAACAATAATAACAACAATAATAATCACAATAATAATAATATAATAATAATAATAATAGTTATGTAACTGTATAATTTTAAAAATATTATTTATAGGCATTTAGGTACAGAACTGAATTATTTGAAACTTTGATTTGAAAACCAAATATTTGACATTTCATACGATACGCATTTATTTGTACATACATACAGACAAACATGAAATGTGTCCCACTTAGTGGATTAGCAAAAACCCGAAAACTAGTAACAATAAGAAAAGGGATAAGAGTAAGAGCTCAGCTCTTTCACTTCACTGTTTAACAACATTCTTCTTTCGCCTTGTCCACAATAATCATAGCATTCATACACAAGAACATATTAAAGTGACCGATTTTTGGTAGCGAATAACCGCATCCGGACCACAATAATAATTACGCAACAATCATCCTTCGCCATACATGCACACTTCTTTCACCTCAGCCACATTCATAAACGTATTCATACATAAGAGCATAAGAACATATTAAAGCAAAATTTGTACAATTTCAAATTCGCTATAGCAGGTTTCCAAACGTGCAAAATTAAATCTGTTTAGTGATTTAGGCGTAGAATTTAATTATCTACTACTTTTATTTGAAACATTTTTGTCTAAACTTAATTGAGAACTTTTGAGCTAGGAAAAAACTGATTTTCCATGTTAAACTCCTACGGCCTGCTTTTTAATTTGCATGTTAACTATAGGAATTATTTGAAATTTGGAAACTATGTATTATACACAAGATCAGGTCTTACTTATTTTATCTACGACTTGTACATTAAGGTCTTAATCGTATAATCGCAATACAGTTGCTTTAATCATACACTAGGAACTTAAATTATACACTGCTCAACATTTAAACTGGTACACTTACAAGAACATATATGAATAACAATTTACTACTTTTTGAGCAGCATCTTCTTGCTTAATTAATAGTATATTGTTCTGGAAACACTTTTAGGACGAAGAATTAAAAGAATAAAACTTAAATAACGAATTTCAAATGTTTTAATAGAAAAATAACAAAATCTTCATTTTAGCTTGGCTCATCTCTTCAATACTTAAACGCCTTAATGTCATCTTTAAAATGCAGTCAACCACTCTGAATTAAAACTTACTCGAGAAATCCGCAAAAATTCTCTTAAAACTTGATTGCACTTATGAAAGATAAACAACAATTGAATCGCAAATGTTATTGGATAGACATTTGTTTGCATTCCGAAACACAGCTGATCATGTAGGAAGTCATGCCAAACGCCTAAGAAGGGTTGTTTACTTTTATTGCATGTTATATAAGTGTACCAATTCAAATGTTGAGCAGTGTATAATGTTAAAGGATCGTATGTCCATTATTACTAGTTCCTATAAGATATAATGTCGAGCATTAGTCATATTGGAAACTTTCAGGTTAAAAACTGTTACTCCGAAGAACGATTCTACAAAAACCATTTCCAATTGATTATCGCCTATTTGATTATCGCTCAATGTGAATCGCCCAATTGATCGTGGCCCAACTTTCGCGTATTGAAGTTAAGACGATATGTGTAAGAAATTTTTATTTGTCCTCCTGGGTCCGTCTCTGCTGACGTCTTTCTCTCGTCGCGATATGAAAACGCGCCGTAAGACTATTAAAACTCTAAACGCAATGCGAACCGTGGTTTCATTATTTGTAATCTGATGGGACTTACGTAAAAAGTTTCCATTTATTTTTAATTCCTTATTCTGTACCCTTTTTATTGAAATTTCCTTTGTCTGTGTTCAACGCGAGAGCTCTGGAATTGTTTCTGGGATCCGAGCTCGCGGATCACAGCGTTCTGGGTCAATACCGAGTAGATACAGAGACAGACTTAAGACTTACCCACGTGAACGTGAACGCGAACGGCGACATCCAACGTTTCCTTTGTTTCTCAAACAAATAAGGATTTTATTATTTATTTTGTATACAATAATATACACTTCAAATTGAAATGCTGTGATATATAAAGCAAAATGTACCTATAGGAATGAATAATGATTTCCACACAAACTGCTAAAAGAAAAATAGTATATTGAAGAATGAGTTTTATAAAACATGTTTTTGTCAAGTGCGAAAAAAGGTCTTATAAAATGAGTCCTTTATATTATTTCTTATATTTTGCGTCTTTTATATACTAAAATACTTAAAAAAAAACTTCGAGTTGATTTAGATTTGTATATGTAAAGTTGTAGTTGGTAATATTACACATAGATTGACATATATTCAATTATTTGAAATTTCATGTTACTTCTGATTTATAAAGTTAGAAAATTTAAGTAAATGTCATCTAATTAGTACAAACCAGGGCATCGAACCCGCCAAAAACTGGGTACGTTTTAGGTTCAGGTTAACATGTTTTTTGAGATATGGGTTCGGGTGAAATTCTGGTTCACCCAGTAATAAAATTACGGTTTTGTTCCGGGCTCAAGTTCGTTTCGACCTAATGAAAAATAACTTAATGTTTTTTGAATAACGATCTTCATATAGAAAAAAATTACAATGCGAGCCGGAATTTATAATGCAACGCAAGACAAAAACACAATTTTCACGAAAAGTTAACACAGGCAGCATCGTAGACGCGTCGAGGATCGCCTGTAAATATTACGATTACGATTCGAACTGAAAATGAACCTGAACCGGAGCTGAACCCTGAACTCGAATTTTAATACCCGATTCGGTCCCGACTCGGGTACATTTGAAAAATATATCTGAGGTTCGGTTCTGAGTTTGGATTCGCTAAAATTTTACGGTTTGGTTCCGGTTTTGATTCGGTTCAGGTTCGGGTTCGATGCCCTGGTACAAACCTTCAAAAACAAAAAAATGCATATCGAAATGAAGGGTCTTTTAATATGCAATTGGGTTTCGCAATGACTTCATTATGAACAAGAATATAAATAATATATTATGTTTCAAGTGTATAAGCTACCCTTTAAAGCACGCACGATTAGTTTAATACCACGACGCGTAGCGGAGTGACTTTAATGTCCTAGTGCTTTAAAGGCTAGCTTATACATGTGTATCATACGCTATTTTTTAAATTTTAAATGCATCATAACCATTTAAAACTGAAAATTATTGCTAATCATACGGTTTTGATTTTTGATCTAGTGAGTATTTGAGCGTTTCCAAGGAGACAGTTGGCAATTATTGGTATTGTTTACGTTAAGTCAACAAGTCAATATTTTTTTCTTTCATTGTTTTAGTTGCTATTCATATTTATTGTCATTTTTCGTTACCTAGGTAACTCAAAAATTTAGCTTGTTTTAATGGTCGAATTACGCACGCTTTTGCGTGTTTTAAAGAGCGATTATGATGCATGTATAATAAAAAAGTATTGTATCTATTTTTTTAATAATATAAAAGTAGCGTAGATCGGAGTCGACGTGAAACTTTACTTTACTTTGGAAATTATTTCTAATTCCTAATAGCAAAAACGAGAACCCTTTGTTCTCTCTCTACAACAATTTTGAGAGCCCATGAGATGACGCTTGATTAACGCCCCTAACAGTACAGATATACCGTCATTACCAAATCTATCTTTTGTCCAAGTTAACCGACTTCGTGTCTTTTATAATTTAAGATACCACATATTTCGAATTGTGTCAAAGCCGACTACAACGCCGATAAAAAATTAACTAATCCGAAAATAATTGATTGGAAAGAAATTTGAGAATTCTATTAATAGATATAGACTCAAACTAAACAAATGATGATCTATAATTGATTTCTTCAATTGTTTCTTAATAAATTTCATTTTTTCAACCCAAAAAATTAATAATTCATGTTTTGCTCATGATTAAAACAAAAGACTTCTTACATATCGTTGAAAAGAATATAAAATAGGGAAACAGATGAGACTATTTTCAACATATGTTCCATTAAATAAATATTATGGGTATGTTATATCTCGATAAGTATTAAGGTTTAAAAAAATTTAATTACATCACGTTATTCTACGTAGAAAACAGTATAAAAATTATTTAAACATTTTTTTCTTAATTTTTTTATATTAAGCGAGATATGAAATATTTTCAAAATAAGCGAAAATCAAGTTTTAGCCTGCAGCTCAAAAACAAAAGACGATCAAATATTCCTGGGGTGCCTATTAAAAGTGTCTCAAAAATTTGGCCCATAAAGACCTACATCAATTTTCTGTAGCGTGGTTAATAAGAAAGTTTTTCATACATGCAACTCCAATTTGTTCCATCCTGTACAATGAAGAGAAAAACAATGCTACACAGAAAAAAAAGAATTGAAATTTTGTCTAATTATAATTAGATATTATTTTATTAGGCAATATGTCTAATAATTTAGTATAATTTACAAATCTTAATTTAGCATTTTAACTAATTCGATACAGATATTAAATATTTTGTAAAAAATCGTTAATTTAAATATGCAAATAGTTATTTTAATTACTTATTTTATTTAATTTTACTATATTTTGGCTTCATTATTTTTGTCCTACAATTTTCGGTAATTTAATGAATTAGCTAAGTAAATAGAAAATTTAAATATATATTTAGTTAATTTCTTTATTTATGTTTAGTTCAATACTAAATGTAGTCATTTAATCTAATTTTGTATTTAATTTTACTACAATTTGTTACTACAAATTTAGAAAATTTAACTAAATCAACTTAGGGCCGGTCTTATAAACAATAAATTAATCCTTAGTTAGTTACTGCACAAGTAAATTAAATGGACCATTAAAAAATAAATGGATATTATAAAACTAATCTCACTATCAAATAACTAACGGGGGATTTAATTAAATTTTAGTAGTGTGTTTGTGGTTTTGTGAAAAGTTTCTATATTCACATTCGTTATAAACGTAAATCAGTTGATTTGACAGTTGGAAAAGAAACGTGATCGTGGGAAAAATCATATTGATATTGAAAAATATAACCTATTAGATATTGTTGAAGATTATTTTCATATAATTTGGAACGACCCGGTTGCGTAAAATCGTAAGATTATTACTAGCTGATTCATTGCGGAAATTGACATATTTCTTAATGTTAGTGGTCTTAGATTTCCTTTAATCTGTCCCAATATGTGTAACACACATTGTTTTGACAATCGAAATCTCTTTTTAAAAAAACGCTGTTTTAAGAAATGTCAAATTCAAATTTCAAAATGTAATTTCACCCTTATGTTAGAAGAACAATTTATTTAAAAATATTTGTTTGAATACAAACTATGTTCTGCTTTAAAATCATATTTTGATAAATTTCATAGTATTTATTATCATCATTAAATAATGAAATTTGACATTTCTTAAACAGTGTTTTAGTTAAAACCGTGATCGTGGTACGAGCCATTGTCATCATATATTTCATATGGATTTGTCCTGTTTCGGAACAATTTTGGTAGCCTACCTCGTGCAAATATAAATGCATCATCATTATCTGTTTATGAATCCGAGGACACTGATGATACAGACTTTAAAGATGACATACTCGACACATACATTTCTTAAAAAAATATTTAAAAAGTAAATAGTTCCCTATTTCAATTGTTTTAAAATCAACATAACAAAAAAAAATACAGTTTGACGTTTCTTTAACAACTGATTTAAATCTAATAGCATGAAATTCCGCAGTTACTTTAATAGGTCGATTTACTTGTCATTAAACTTTTATAATACCCAAATCTTCAGTTAAATTAGTTTAGTAGCTAACTAAATTTTAACTGTTGATTAAATAGTTTTATAAGACCGGCCCTTAGACAATTTAATGAAAACATATTAGTAGGCTGAAAATTAAACATTTGTTTAGTTAATTTAACTACAATTTAAATGTTTTTTTCTGTGTAGTCACAATAATCACCATTAATAAGTTGTTCATACTACCAGCCTATGTTTTGAAGCGTTGCGCTAGGAAGAATAACAGAATGTAAGTTGTCTGATTGAGTTACATAATGTGGTGCGTATGAGTGCGTCTAAAGATAAAGAGACCGCTACCGCTACCGCTTGGTTGGTACTAGAGTATAGCTGCCAGGAAGCACAAGCGGCCTTGACCCGTGCCGTCATTATTACATTAGCGAGTAATGTGATAATAACACTGCACACCACCGGCCAACATACACCAGGACGTGGACGTGCCTATACATCAAACAATCACTACAAAGCCGGGGATACACTCCCTATAAACTTCACTTTCTACGATGAAACATGTCCTCTTCCAAGAAGGACAGTATTTCTATTTAGATTTAGATGCTGGTTATCATTAGATATCCGTCATGTACTGGTTTAAAAATTAAAAAAATTATATTTTATTCAACATATAAACAGGGTGTCTGTACATAAATTATCCAGCAATTATCTCGCTTATTATTACATTTAGCTGTTTTAACTATATAACATGAATTACAGTATTTAAACTCCTCTATATAATAGAGGAAGTATATCAACAATGTTACTTCTGGTTTTTGAGTAATTGATAGCAACTTTTAATTTTCAAATGGAACACCTATATATTTTTTCAAATTTAAAAAGTACATGAAATTTGCTATCTAACAGTATAAAAACAATTACAGTGAAAGTTCCCTTTGCGGACAGCTCCCACAAGCGGACATCTCTCATAACAGGACAGTTTTTCTGGAACCATATTTTTGGGTATCACTTCCTATATAAAACACGCTCTCATAAGCGTACTCTCTATCGGACGGACACGGACAACACAGTTTCTCCCGACAGGCCCGAAACGCTCTCATGAGCGGACGGGAAACTCCGAAACCGAACTTAAACAGCCTCCTCAGTATTTCAAGGAAACATTAACCCTATTTTACAGAAATGCAGTGTTTTACGTGTCTCCGAGATTCATACGAGTAGTTTGAAACTTGTGTGACAATGGCATCCAGGAAAACGTTTTTTTACATTAAGGCAGAAAATGAAGGTGAAAGATGTATCTATTATAGCATTTTTATTGACCTTGAAGGTCGTTGCAAATCTAAAAAAGTTTGCAAAAGAAGATTTTATTGCGTTTGAATGTCTAAAAAATATTGAGTCGCATTATCAACATTATTTTTTACAAGAAAAATATAGAAAGTTGAAGCAGATTTTTTAAAAAAATAATCTTTTTTCGATATGTTCAAATATCTTGTTTTGTTTTGTGTTCAATCATAAGTTTTATGTACGTACATATTATTATTATTATTATTATTATTATTATTATTATTATTATTATTATTATTATTATTCTTATTATTATTATTATTTTTAGATATATTTTAACTATTTTGAAGTATGTACATATTCTACAAGTGCATATTTTCAAATAAAAAATTCCTTGTAAATTTGTACTTTATATTTATTAATTTTTTCATATCTTTAAATAGAGCTTTCCTGTAAGCGGACACCTCCCATAAGGGGACAAAAAAGTTGGAACCATCGGTGTCCGCTTATGAGAGCTTTCACTGTATATGTCATATAAAAAATACAATGGCGAATGATTAAAGTATTACATTTTTATAAATGTGGTAGGTACTTTCTGTTTAAAAAAAGTTAATTTTAATGCTTACCTATCTAATATTTAATAAAAATGTAATATAAAGTAGATCCCCCTGACGTCATTCAAAAATATTAACAACGATATCTATGAGTTAAATAATAAGAAGACAATCTTGCATTTGATAGTTATGCGGTAATCTAGGATTGGCAAAATTTATTGAAATATGATAATAGATATATATATCATCACGGCATATTATCTATCCATTGCAAATTTCGGTAATGATGATGATGGCATATTTGTACTTTGCGGGTGTTTACCAGGCGTCACCTCACGGACTCGAAATATGTTTTGGCGTTGGTCAGGATCGAATCCGGTTCCCTATATTAGCGACCAGACAATCAGGCACGCGGTCACGCGACCTCTTACAATAATATACCTGTAAAGATGAAACTACTGGATTGCAATCAACAATATTCTATTTTCTGCCTCTAGTTTCTACTCCATCCTTGAAAGAATACGGGTTACAGTATCTGTAAATAGATAATATTTTCACACCATTCAGGGTGAATTCCATAAAACTAAGTTAACCCAAAGGTTAGTTAACCTAGTGCTTTTTACTCCGTGGTTACTAAAATTTCGATTGCATAATATAACCTCAGGTTAACTATCAAATGCAGTACAGCTTTGCAACAAGTAATGGTGAAATTTATACTTAATTTCAAAACAAAAGATTGTTATTTACGTTTAGTAATTTATATATTTGAAGTTAGTGGTTTATCTATATAAAGTTAAGGAATTCATCATCAGAACTTGAAGATTAAAGATTATAAATATTATTCATTCTGTTATTAATAATTTTATTATTATATTTATTACAGAGAAAGTGCGTTCATCCACTTGAAATAGATGCAGAATATAAACTTATTTTTAAAATATGACAACAAATACGGCAAATGCAAATACTCCAAGGGATTAGGGGTAAACCGTGGAAATTGACGGGTCAAGTTTTAATCTCGAGGTTAAAATTTTAATATCGATGCAATAACTTAGCCCTGAAGTTAATATACTTACCCCTGGGTTCGTATTAACCTAGAGGTAACCTGGCTTTATGTATTCATTTTTGTTTACGTCTTCAAAATTTACATGATGTTTGAAGTACAAAAAATGAGGTTAGATCTTTAATGGGCCCATAAACCAAATTTTTAAAATATTTTTAAATTAAAGTTCGTTTAATTTTGAAGCAATTCGTGGTATCCAAAAGTCATAATTGTTTTTTGTACAACGCTTTTGATTTTTAAAGAAACCTATAGCTATCTTTCTCACACCAGTTTCTGTAGTAGGCTGTGCGAGAAAGATACCAATAGTATGACGTCGTTTGTGGCCCTGGAAATAAATTCAAATATCTCGCAAAGTAATGATTAAAAAAATGTTTTTTTTTTATCTTAATCGTTATTTATTGAGTAGTACTTTAAGGATAAAGTGTACTTTTATTATTTATTGTTATGGTTTATGGGCCTATTGTAGTGCAATATTTATAATTAACTATGAAATAGTTTTCAATGGCAAATTCTAATAATCTGCCAAAAACCAATGTTGCTATAGTTAATGGCATAGCAAAGAGAATATATAATTATTTTAAAAATATGTACGCCAAAAATCGGTTTCGACTTAATAAGCTTTAAACGTTTTAAAACAACCTTTAATCATTTTGGAATTCTTTTAATAATTAAACTGGATACCTATATGAGTAAGAGACTAGCGAGTAACCTGACTATCGTAATGTAATACTATATATATTTTTAGTCGGATAACGAGATAAACGTATGTTTGAAGAATTTAGAATACAAAACTTTCTAATTAAGAGATGATTTCGCTAAAGCCATGCTCATTACAGCGCAGACTGGAGACTAGGGCTGCGAAAAAGATCGATTGATCGATCTTTTTTTAAAAAAATCGGATTGATCTTCTTTTTTGAAAAGATCGATCAATCGAAAAAATCGATCAATTGAAAAATCGATTTTTTTAAAAAATCGATATGTTGACCTTCTAGGTTCTGAAAGATTGGTTTTTCTAAAAAAAAAGCCGATGAAAAAAATCTCGATTTGAGCAGTGGTGAGCTTTTGACGCGTGTTATATCTTAATTCGTTAGTTGTGTTTCGTGATTTGATGTGCTTATGCATAATAGAAACTTCTTATCAACAAAGATCAATCTTTTAATTCCTTATTAAAATCGATTTTTTAATATATTTCGATTTCTATTAGAAAAAGTCGAAAATCAATTTCATATTTCTAAGATAGCACAGCCCTACAGAACAGAATCTCCATTAAATTTTATATTAAAGTGCATCACTAGTACAATCCTGCAAATGTTGGCGAGGAAGCTTGTTGAAATTTGGTTAAAACCTAGGGTTTATAGTTACTTTTAAGAGGGCTGGGAACACGTAGAAGATGAAGATGACAAGATCAAGCACCAACGAAAATATGGCAAAAGATATTGGGCCGTATTACGAATCACTTTAACAACGCACCGGCTTACAATTCAATTTTCACTTGTGATTTTTTTTTGCAAACAAAATCTGATGTGGCCAGCACATTATCTTCAGCCAATTCTATGTATTTTGTACAAATCCCATATCAGAATTACCTTGGAAAAGTTTCTATATATCCAGTAAAGCTGTAACACGAACATATACTATTTTCTACAAATTACATACCGAAAAGTTCCTTGGAAAAGTTTCTATAAATCCAAAAAAATAATAACACGATGGAGACTGCATATTCTAACACGATAAAAGGTACTTCGGTTTCATCTTCCCTTCTTCCGATTGGCTAAATATGTAGTTGTAGTCGAAAAAAGCGAATATGCCAGATATTAATCACACTCGGACAATACAATAAATAATGAATTTATCTTATAAATTGAAACAGTAGTGCGAATTAGTCACAAAATGAATACTACTATACTGGATACAAAGTAAAAAATTGCGTTGTGTTAAATTTTTAGTGTACCTATAATTGTCACACGTAGTACAAATTCAATTTTCACTAATTTAACACTGGAGGAGTTTTATTTACAATAAAAAAATTCTAGTCATATTTTTAACACTGAAAATAATGTAAATCTAATGGTACACTCGCTTGCAAACAATCGCGTACACCTATTTTTTGCTGTATTGAGTCTGTCCTGAATTTTAACTTGTCAATATCACTAGTTTCAATTAAGATGTCAAAAGAGAATACAACTTGGTTTTCTTTCATCTTTCTGGAATATTTATTAAATTAGACACACTGAAGAACTTGTTCCACAATAGATAAAGCAATGACATGATAGTGACAAAATCGACAACACCATTGTCAGTTGTTACATAGCTAAAAACAAATATAAAAACTCTGTTCCTTGATTTTTAAGACGTAAGCGATTTTTTTGCGTTGGTGTAGTGTGTCTGCTGTAAGCGGGCCACTATTGCTAACTTTCTTATTTGAAGAGATAGAAAGACGATTAAATGGACAAAGTTGGGCGATATTATACGACAAATTTAACGGTGGAAAATACAAAACAATTGAACACCAAATACGCGACTTATTCAACAAAATAACATTTTTTTAAATGGAATGCCATATTGAAAATGGTACCATTTAAAAGTTTTTTATTATCTGAATATAAAAGTTCATTATCACTATGCCTCTAAAATTAAAAACAAACTAATTATTTCAAGTTGAAATTTAAATATTTTATTTCATATTTTGATACAAATACAATATTGTTGCTATGGAACAAATAACGAAATTAATTATTAACTAGTAAACTTAAAAAAAATGTTCAAAATATTGACCATTTCTTTCACGACAAATGTGTGCTCTTTTTATCACAGACTTCATTGTTTTAGTCAATACCCCTTTTGGTATTAGAGCACAGGCAGCAGTAATTCTGTTTTTTAATTCATCAACCGTATTCACTGGTCTATGATATACTTTATCTTTAATAAAACCCCAGACAAAAAAATCTAGGGGCGTAAGGTCAGGTGACCGTGCTGGCCACGGAACAGGGCCAACTTTCAAAATCACGATCTTGTAAATGATGAATTTTACGACATTTATATGGCTTGAATTTATTTTTGTTCAAAATTTTTCTTACCGAATCTTTATTAACGTTAGTATTAGTTTCAATTTCTCGTAATGATATTTCTTCAATATTTTCTATTTTGTGGTAAGTATACGCCAAAACATTTTCTACGTTTTCTTCGTTTTGTGTCACTTGATCACGTTTTCTTTTTTCTTCACGTAATTTACCGGTTTCTCTTAAACGGATTTCAATTTTCCTAAAATATGTTCTATTGGGTTGAGGTCTATTAGGATATAACTTTTGCGCACTGGCTACAGAATTTTTATTGCACTTTGCATAAACAAAAAGCATATCAACTAATTCATCATTAGTATATTTTTCCATTTTGTTGACAGCATCTATCAAAAAATGTCAATTGTTCTTTGTTTAATGTTAGTTTCTGTTGTTTCCATAGCAACAATGATATATGTGTATTAAAATATGAAATAAAATATTTGAATTTCAACTTGAAATAATTCTTTTGTTTTTAATTTTAGAGGCATAGTGATAATGAACTTTTATATTCAGATAATAAAAATGTTCAATTGTTTTGTATTTTCCACCGTTAAATTTGTCGTATAATATCGCCCAATTTTGTCTATTTAATCGTCTTTCTATCTCTTCAAATAAGAAAGTTAGCAATGGTGGCCCGCTTACAGCAGACACACTGTACACTAACTTTTATAAAATCAAGTCTGCACTAGAATTGATTTTTTTTTACATATTTTTCCTTCAGCACCCCTTCTTAATGTCGAGTAATCTTAATCATTCCTTAAGAAAAGGGCTGTTGGGACCTTTCGCATGATTGGCATGTTGAGAAATTCTATTTTCTCTTTGCCCCCTAATACAATTTTGTGTAAATTTATTCTAATGAATATGTGAACATTTTTCTCGAAATACATAGATACATGTACATATAGTTTTTATTTTCACTTATTTTAAAGTTAGGGATAATTTTTAATAAATATATTATCAATTATATTAGGCTTAAAGTACATAATATATTATCAAGACTCTGCTGCAGTATCTGAATTTTTGCTACAATTTTGATGATAAATACGTTTCAAGATTTATAACACAATTGTGTTCATTAATCATTACTAACTAGTATTTTATATAAATGAATTAAAATATCGCAGAGGTGGTAATAAAAATTATTTATATAGTAATATTTTTTGTCTTTAGTCTAAAACATGTGTTACATTTTTATTCGTGGATCATACGAACCATGTGCAAATAATACAAAAAAAAAAAAAATATCCATTCAAGGATAAAAGTCAACAACCTTAGATATACTAATATGCCTAATGTATATTATCTATTTGTAAATATATGTTATTCAGCCAAAAAAGTTGAGTAGCACACAGCCTTTAGCCTATACCTCAATGTAGTAATTCGCTAGTATAACTACAGGTCCATAGAGTTATTTCTTTGACATAGATTAAATATATTAATAACAAACAGTCACTTCTTCAAACTGGTACATATTATTTCTATAAATAGATATAAAACAATTAAGAGTTCAAGAAATGTCATTAACGAGATGTTTTCCAAGAATTGTAAAAATTCACTTAATTTCCAAAGTAATATGTTTGTCATAGGATAAAGGTAAAACACATCAATAAACAATATCCATTAATAAAAATATGAAGCAAATTAAAAAAAAATAAAACTGTTATTAAGACCTTTGTAAAATTATGGAGTAAAATCTTAGCACGGTTATGAATTACCTATTACAAATTCCTTTATGCCTGTCAGATTTATAAAACAGTCCCAAGATTGGATTCTATGAAAATTTACAAATATTATTTTAAAGTCTTTAAATTTGTCGTATATTTAGAATTTATTCCTTTTTACCTCTCGCTAAGAGAGGTATTGGATTCATGCTAAAATTCGCATATCCAGATTTTATTAAATAAGCACAATTTAAGGTCCCTAGAATCCGATTATAATATTTTTAAAATGATGTCTCTGTGTGTGTGTGTGGATGTGTGTTGTGTGTGTGTGTGTGTGTGTGTGTGTGTGTATGTATGGATGGATGTTGGTGGGACGATTCCTCAAAAACTATAAGACTTAAAAAATATTTAACTGCAGTTTCCTCAATCTGACATTCCTGGGAAGAGCTGAAAAGGTTTTGGTAACAATTTAACAACCGGAAGTAGTAGTTTCTTAGAAAAATTCTTCTAAATATAATTTTTGGGAGTTTTTTTTTATTAAATATTGAAGAACATAAAATTCTCCATCTAATACACTTAAAATTTTTATTATATCTTGTAGACATTATAATTTATAGAGTAAACTAATCGCAGAGGCTAAGGCACTAAGGAAACCAGTTGACAAATTCCAATGTTTATAACATAGTTTGTAAATGACACATGTCAGTGTCAAAAATCAACAGTTTTAGTGACATTCTGATAGCTTTTTCTGGGAAGTATATTTAATATTTCTTATTGTTTTATTAATTAAATATTTGAAATTATAGGTAAAATTGTGGTAAAATGCATATATCCATCAGAAATACCGCCAATCTGGTTAATGAATTGGAAGAAACTCTGACATTTAAAAACTTCCTCATACAATGAAAAATAGATATAATTAGAATTATATGTGTGCAGAAGGCATGTTAAATACAATAAAAAACAATATTTGTGTAAAGTTCTGTAATATTTTTTTATAAAACGACGGTTCGAAATCGAAGTGCAATACAATACTTATATAGCCTAATATGGAAATGGCGAGAGGTCTTGTGCTGGCCACAACAAATTTTTTAAAAAAAATTGTGTTATACCTTGAAAATTTACCAATAGAGAAATTATTTTTGTACGTTACTGGATAGACAATATAAAACTGTAATAGTATTTGAAACATTTTTCTCGATAACTGATAGTTTAGAAGTTGAAAAAGAAAAAAAAACGAAATCATTTTTTCTCCATTATCTAGTGACCTATGCATGTTTCTGGAAAAACAAAAGCATCACTAAAATGGCCCTTTATTACGTCCCATTACATCAAAGTCGTAGTTCTTACAATTTCCGAGATACCAATGGTGGCCCGGAAATAAGAAACATCGTATTTGTTTGGTAAACACGTTTGAATTAAATTAAAAGAATTTTGCAGTTTTAAGTGGAAGAACATGAGTGAAGTGATGCAGCATTATACTTGTAAAATTCTTGACAAAAAATTGTTGATAATGAAGAAGTCATATGTAAACAATTTTGATAGGTTGACCGGTTAAGATCCGGATGCGTTCGATTCCAAACCTTGAAAATTATAATTTTCACGTAGCATAAAACTGAAGCTCTTTCTACGATATCTTTAAGAGCCCGTGAAGCAGAGCTGCCAAAACACTGGGTCGGTGTTTTTTTAGACTAATGCGAAAAAATGAAAATCATCCAATCAGCGATAGCCTGTCACTTTTTAGCACTAACTAATGAAAGAAGTGACAGTTCCAATTTATGATAATTCGTTATTTGCTTCTTGTTAAACTTAAACGGAATTAGTCACTAGTATGTGATTCGTTGCAAAATCGTGTTTTCTTCATATAGTATCTTTGTGTCTAGTGCGAAAAACACCATCATTTTGCAACTAAACATATAAATAGATAATCTGGGTTTTATTGGGTGTTTTAATTGCGTTAAAAAAATCCGGGCGGGATTTTTGGGTCGGGGAAAATAAGACCAGCCCTGCCGTGAAGTGACGCCTTGTATAGTTCTCGTCACCAAAAATCGAGGGACCTAAAACTTTTGCCCATCATAAATGATAAGACTGTTTTGTAGAGATGCATTCGAGGTTTGGATCGACTCGGCCCGAAAATAAAAATTACCGGCCCGACTCGAAGATCGACTCGACAAAAAAATTAGCTAGCCCGGCTCGAAAATTGACTCGAAATCGGGTCGGGCTTCGGGCCGGGCCGGGCCAATTCCTAATGTTGATTTTTATGTTAAGGCGAAATTTTTAACTTTTTCCGTGTCAAACTTATAAAAAAACCTCTACATTCTTATAACTTTCAACATTAGTTAACATAAGTAGTTGAAAAAGAGACCCTTATAATAATATACATAAGGATTTTTTATCTAACTTTGTTTCCGCTCAAAAATAGGACAAGAAATCATTATGATAGGACCAAAAATCACTTTTATTTAAGTATACGAGTAATAACAATAATAATAGCAACATCAGAATATAATTATTATGCTTTAATGAATAATCTTGAATTCTTGAAGTAAAATAATACATTTTTATTTATTAATATGTGAAGTGTGTTGTTATTAAATCATTTTGATCCTTTTTAACTTCATCCATTTTCATTAAAATATTAAGGAAACTGTGCATTTGATTGAACTATAAGATTTTTCGGGCCGGCCCGAAAAGCTCGAATTTTCGGGCCGGGCCAAAAACGAAAGTCCGACTCGCCTCGATTTTTGAAAATTATTAGCCCGATTCGACCCGATAAAAAATATCTTCGGCCCGGCTCGATGATCTACTCGAAATTGAGGCGGGCTTCGGGCCGGGCCGGGCCAAAGCTCAAAATCGAGTGCATCTCTCTAGTTTTGCACACAAAGCTAAATCAATTTGCGATGTACCGTGCTAAATTATTCTATTCTAGTTTTATAGTATAGGATCGGTAAAACTGTTTATGATGACGAGAACTATAAATGAATAAGACTCTGTATAGTCGTAGATGCTACTTTTTGGTTAATAGTCCCCTTATGTGTATGTAAGAGTGCGTATTCGTCTATGGGCCTATCTCCTCAATTCCTGCTAACAATTCTAACTAGTTGATTGGCTCAAGTAGCTAAGAACCTCTCGCTAGCAATAGCCATCCTATTCCTAACTGCTCAGTGGTAATGTAGCAGGCCTCAACTTAACATCTTCACGTGTCTCAGCCATGAAGTGTCAGCGTCTTAGTCGCAGAGAACGAAAAAGTGACAGTGCAGTTTTCGTTAGGTGATAACAGTGCTCTAGATACACAGCAAAAATACAGGTAACGTGCACAAGATATATGGTTAGCAAATACAGACGCAAATATTTCACAATGAGTATTTGGATAGAGATTGTACTCTAACTCTAAATGTGATTGATCTATAAAAACTCATCAAAACTTTGACAAATTTATGTACAGGGTGTATTACCAAAGACTTGAAGTAGGTAGGGATTAATGCCAAAAAATTCAAATTTACGGCCAACAAAAAATCTCTCATTGCATGATTGTGCTAATTTTTCTCTGTGCATATAATAAGCATAAGGTGCACATAGGAGATGAACATGGGAAATCAGTTTTTTGCAGAATGTTGCCCCCCGTTTTGACTGAAAACGATAGGTGTAGTATCAACAGAAAGATAAAAAAAATCTACATCAAATGACATCAAATACATGTATAAATTATGAAATATCTTGATGCCATAAACTAATTATTGAATTTATTCAATTTTTTATTAACCACAATAGCCATGGCATTTTTGAAAAAAAAGATAAACAAATATTTGACATTTTATCTGACATAATTTGTTAGCTATGACACTGAATACGTAATATATATGTATAATATATAATTGACGTATAGTCGAAGCCTCTTCTTTAAATAAATAAAAAAAATATATGTATAATGTATTTAGTATTCAGTGGCTATGATTTGGTGTTATTTTCATTTTAATGTTTTTAACAGATTAAAAATGATTGACAAAAATTAAATTAATAAAATTATAACAATAAAATTTGCACTAGTTATAGGATACAACGAATTTTGACACAAAATGTTAAACATTTGTATATCTTTTTGTTCAAATGTCGTGGTTATTGTTATTAATACGAAATTCAATAAATTTTATAATTTATTTTTGGGACTTAAAATATTACATAATTTGCATGTATTTGGTGTCATATAATGCAGAAATTTTTTATCTTTCTATTGGTACCACAACCATCGTTGGCAGTCAAAACTAAAACTAATTCTTCCGTATCTTAAAAAAAAAAAACACCGGGTATATAAAAAGTATATTAATTATAATTCACCATTTTATTATTTTATTTTTTTTTTTTTGAATATCTCAAACTACTTAAAAATCTTCTAATATATAGGGAAACTAAAAATTGAATTAAAATTTTTAAGTAAATATATAGATTACATTTCTAAATTTTAAATTTATATACAGGATCCACCCTGGTAGAAATAAGGACTAACATAGATAATTATTTGTAAATAACGCATCTCGTAAAAGAAAATATAAAGTATGCATTATAGTGAATTAAAGTTTTTATCTAAATTATAAAATTTATGTAAATTGAAGCATTTAAATTCAAATTGCCTTAAGTGCCATTTTCATGTTTTGAGATTTTTTAAAAAAGTGTTTTGCTGGAAACACTAACGATATCTGCAACTTAAGCCTCATTTCCACCGATTGCCCTAATGTGTAAGAGCTATAATTAATAACTAAGTGCAATGCGTAAAAATGTTTATATGGCAACGTTTACTACCATTTTTAGCTTTGCATAAAGCTTAATGCTTAAGAACTAAGAGCAATGCGTAAGAACAAAAGACAGCTAACTTCTAACCTGAACTGTCAACTGTTAGTCTATTTTATAATTATTAATTTTTTTTATTTTTCGGTATGGATATAGAGACAGAAATTATGTCTGTAACACATTAAAAAAAAAAAAGAAGAATTGCTGCTGCAATGGTAGTTTACTAGACAACAAGTAATAAGGGAACAAATTGTGACATTTCTGTTGAATTAGTCACTAAACAAAGTAGCTGGAAATGGTACCCCAGTAAATTGTCATAATGCATTAAGACTTATGCACTAATCATTATGCATTAAGCATTAAAATATTCAATGGAAATGAGGCTCTATCCATGTTGTTTAAATTTGCGCTAAACACTCATGATACGCCAACGAGTCAAAATATTTTAGTAATGAAGTTCCGGTTTACGGCATCATATCGTTCGATTCCGGTTGTCTCACATTATGTATTTCAAAATATTTTTGTAAGGGTTTTAAGATTTTTTTAACTAGATAAAGAAAGTTGAAAACTATATAGTTCTCGTCACCAAAAATCGAGGGACAGTCATAAACAGCTTAACCGCCCCTATACTATTAAACTAAAATGGAATAGTTTGGTGCGGAACACCTCAAACTGATTTAGTTGTGTATGCAAAACCGTGACAATATTCAGTCTTATTATTTATGATGAGCAGAAGTTTTAGGTTTCTTTGTGAACTTAAGTGATGGGCTGTTATGCTGTTTATGACCGTCCCTCGATTTTTGGTGAACTGTATCTAACTTAACATAAGTCCTTATGTTTTTATTAGTGTTTCACAAGACAAGATTTCTTATCTTGCTAGGCTATTTCTTGTCTTGTCTTGCAAAACTAGACAAGAAATTTAAATAACTCTTGTCTTGTGTTACTCTTGCAAGCAAAAATCTTGTCTTGCTTGCAAGACTCTTGCATATTTCTTGTCTTGCAATTTCATATCAATAGGAACAACATATTTAAATCGGAAGTGATATTTTACTTGAAGCTGTGAAGAGATTTTCGTAAAAAAATGTATTATTCTATAATTGAAAACTTTTCAAATCTTGTATTTAACACTTTTATATTAATGAGACCGACATATTAGATTCTTGTTAATATTAGTAAACCTAAAGTGGTACTTTACTTGAAGCTCTGAACTGATTTCCTTGAAAAAATATATGAAAATATGATAAAAAAAAACTTCTCAAATTTGGTTTTAAAACTCGTATATGATTGAAAACAACATTAGATTTTGAGTATATATGATAAGTCGGATGTGGTTCTTAACTAAGAGCTCTTAGCAGATTTTCAAAAAAAAAAACTTGATAAAATATAATACAAAATTTCTTATTAAAGACTTTTCTATTTATTGAAACAACAAATTAGATTTTGTTTACAAACGATAAAGTGATATTTAATTCCAAGCTCATTGCAATTTTAAACATCGAATTAACGGGAGGTCATGTGCTGGCCATATCAGATTTTTTATCTCTAAATCTATAGAAGATATAATAAGAAAATTTAAATCAGATTGAGTACTTAATGCTCTTTATTATTTTTTGTACTATAAATTTTCAAAATATAATATTTAGAAGATTTTTTAAGAATCTACTACTTCCGGTTGTCAATTGTTACCAAAACCTTTTTAGCTTTTCTGATTAATGTCAGCTTAGCTAGAGGTAAAACCTATAATAAAATGTTGATACATTGAATTATAATACAATATTGCAAGAGTGCAAGAATGGAAGAAAATACTAAAAAATCTTGCTATTCTTGCACTTTTCTTGCAGGGCAGATTCTTGTCTTGTCTTGCAACGCACTATATAACTCTTGACTTGTTCTTGTCTTGCATTTTATGCAAGAACAAGACAAGAACAAGAAAAATGCAAGACTCTTGTGAAACACTAGTTTTTATGTATGTTTTTTACATGTGTGCGAGAAAAATTGCTGCAGTCACACAATACATATAAATTTAAAATATGTCGTTAAATATTATTTGTTTAATTTTATAACTTCTGGTAATTTAACTTTAAAAACTGAAAATATTTTCATAAAACAAATTCAGGATGTTATGTTATATGATACATTAATTTATTTATTTTACAATAAAATAACATTGTGCAATAATTTCATGTTTTGTTTTTCATTCTTAATTATATCGTGGTGATTTACGAGTATAACAAACTAAGGCAGCTTATTTGAGTTAAAAAATGTCTTATGAACATAGGTCCTATTCCTAGTTATCCGGATTGCAGTGCTTAGTCTCGAATTACCATTACAAAAATCATAATAGGATCTGCATAATTCGGTAGCACTAAAAGCCTACATGTTAAATAAGAATATAACGAGAAATGTAATTATGGTGCAACAATGCTAACTTAAGAAACATAAGGTATAAACGTTTTGCTTTTCAAAAGTATATTGATAAACAAAATTTCAAAATTAACTGTTGTTTATAAAACTGTGACTAGACGAATACTAGAAATGACCTCCCCAACAAACTGTTAAGTTTGTTATAAATCGCCCTGTTTTATAAAAGATTATATATCGTGTCGCCTATACAGAGTGTCCAGGATAATTTGTCCAACATGGGGATCCCGAGCACTAGAAGAGATAAGAAGTTAAATTAGATAAAAGTTACTCCATTAAGAGACCATTTTAATGGTATTTGTTATTTGAGAAAAAATGCATAGGTCACTAGATGTAAATTTTACAGTATTTTATTTTTTCGAATATCTTCCAAATATAAAATAATACTGGATTTTGATTTGCACATCTTTAGGGTACTTTTTTATGTTCTTTCGAATAGCAAGTTAAAATTTTTTATCACTGTTGGATTTCAAGTTACGATATCCAAGTTTTAATTTTTATAGGGACGCCATACTGGAAAGTTACAGTATTAAAAAGAGAATTTTTTAGCATGCTGATGTATAATTTGTCTATATTCATTTGTTTTAAACAGCAAAAATGCAGCAATTATTAAATTTTTAGGTGAAGAATTATGCTTATTGTAATAAACAATTGAAAAACACAATTAAAAATAATAAATTGGTTATTTTCATCAATAATTTCCTTGTTTAGTAATCATAATTTTATAGTCATGTGTATTTCAAATAATTTTAATATTTTTATATGGGCGTCATAAAAGACAATGACATATTATAACGAAATGTTTCAATGCAATGTATCTTAAAAATATTAATGAAAATAAACTTGAAAATGAACAGAAGATAAAAACTAAGTGATGAATTCGTTTGTTTCGTTGTTAAAATTATATTTTTTTAACATATAAATTTAATAATTGTTGCATGTTTACAAATGAACATAGACAAAATTGTACATCGTTGTTCGTTGAGATACTAAACATTTCTGTTTTCAGTGATGTAAATGTCCAATATGGCGTCTACATAAAAATTAGAACTTGGTCCGAGCTACGATATCCATGTTACTTGGATATCGTAGCTCGAAATCCGAAAGTGATAAAAAAATTGAGCATCGCCATTCGAAAAAACATAAAAATGTGCAGAGCAAAATCCAGTATTATTTCATACTTGGAAGATAATGGCAAAAAAACTGCACAATTTACTTTTTATCTTATATCTAGTGACCTATGCATTTTTATTTTAAATAACAAAACACTGGCAAAATGATCTCCAAAAGGGGCAACTTTTATTTAATTTAACCAACTTCTTTACTCTTATAAACAGACATTAGTAAATGGAGCATTTATTAAATGCATTAAATCACTAATAGGTAATTATTTCTTTTATATGTGTGAAATAGAATATAATATAATAATTACAATAATGTATCTAATTATTGTTCATTTATTTATTTGTTTATTTAAGTACATTTAGCTTCTCAAAGGAATACTCCGAATAACAGATAAACTCTTTAATTAAATAAACAAATAATTAGAACATAATGAAAATGTGTATTGTAATTAACGAAAAAAGAAAAATCTCAGAAAATTTATGATAATATAATTAATAAAATGTTACTCTGTATAACTTTTAAGTAGAAATTCAAAAGAACTTTTGACGTGCTGAAGGTGATAACATTCTGAAGCGTGAAATAAAAGTTAAAATCCGTATAAAAGAAAATGTATAAATAGTGAGTAATCCTAATATGTCAGTAGTTGAGAAGGTGTTTGAAGTTCCGCACAGTGTTCGTAGTTAACAAGTTTGCTTACTTCAATAACTACTTAACACAGCTTACTAACTTCACCTAGTGACAAAAATGTCTCGACATTTTTACCCTAAACTAATACCACAAGATTTGACAGCTAAGAAGAATCATATTTTCTTTTTATTTTAAGGGTGAATAACCTGTTCAATAACGAACGAGAACTGTATTTTTCAGTATAGTTCCACTGCATTTAGAAATGCATGGTACTGATGTTTTGGATCCCCAATGATAGATTTCAAGTTATGACAAGTTAATTGTTATATGGACGCTTTACTATAAAGATACAACATTGAAAACAGAATTAGTTTAGCTTTCCAACGATATTCATAATTTATCAATGTTCATTTCTTTCAAACAGCAAATTAATTTTATAAAAGTGCAAAATATGCTGTTGTCTTTAAATTGATAATTCTATGATAACAACATTTATGTTGTTCTCAATTTCACACATGTAGTAATAATAATAGTAAGCATATCCTTCTATTTTTTGTTTTAATTAATTATATCGAAATAGGGGATTCCAGCTCAATCGAATTAAAGGAAAATAGTAAAAAAATACGAATGTATATGCTGAATAACGAATATTAATAAAAAAAATGAAATGATGTAATTAAGATATTTCGGAAATAAGGGGTTTTTATATAATATTTTGATTGGCGACCGAAAGACCGCCTATATATGCATAACAAATAGCGTGTTAGGAGGTGGGGGTTACTACCAATGAAAGTTAAGAAATTCAAATTCGAAAGGAGGGGCTAACATTCCTGTACTGCAGTTTTCAAACAGTTTTTATTTTAACATAAATTTCTTGCATTAAACTTAATCATTTAAATACACTTGTAATTATAAAGTTTGTAGACTTATACAGTGTTATAATATTCATTTATTTTATGTAAATATAACTTAAAATAGCAAATATTTCAAGAACATTTAGGTCCATGATGAAAACAGTTTGATACAAAGACACGTATGCGTGACGTCACGTCAATCTTTTCAAAATTGGAATGGAAATTGAAATGGTATAATTGAAAGGGGTTTTTTGTTATAGCGCTTCGATACCAATATGAAATCTATATATAATATTTTGATTGGCGACCGAAAGACCGTCTATACATGCATAACAAATAGCGTGTTAGGAGGTGGGGATTACTACCAATGAAAGTTAAGAAATTCAAATTCGAAAGGAGGGGCTAACATTTCTATACAACAGTTTTAAAACAGGTTTTATTTTAACATAAATTTCTTGCATTGAACTTAATAATTTAAATACACGTGTAATTATAAAGTATGTAGACTTATACAGTGTTATAATATTCATTTATTTTATGTAAATATAACTTAAAATAGCATATTTTTCAAGAACATTTAGGTCCATGATGAAAACAGTTTGATAAAAAAACACATAAGCGTGACGTCACGTCAATCTTTTCAAAATTCGGGAAACCATAACTCGCTTATTAATAGGAAATTTTTCGCCGGATTTTCATCAAAAGTCTTAGTTTTCCTAATATTTTCAGATAAAATTATAAAAAAAAATTGGTGGAAAATTGTACTACTTGTGTTTCTAAATTATGAATATTCAATCAATTGAAAAAGTTTTTCTCCTAATTTTCCAATTCAATTTTATGACTAGACACGGTAATTTGTAAATTGGATTCGAATAGTACAAATTGATTGTATCTATCCGAAAAAGATTCTATTATTGACGAATAGTTATTCATTGCATCCTCATTAATATCAATACTATTCTCAAAATTTAGTTAGACTTTCTGAACATCCAAGCTTCCAAATTGAACTGAAATAGAACATTATTTACTTTCACATTAATTTTCAAATTTGTATAATTTAAAATTTTTAAAGAAATTCTATACACAAAGTTTTCTACTGATAAAATAAGTAAATAATGATAGCCTTGAAATTTTTATTAAACTTCAGTTATGTTCAGAATTAAAATTCATGTTTCCTGGTATTAGTCGTACCTACTATATATAAATAAATTATATAATTACAATTTAAAATCTGTATCGCATCTGTAATATTATAATTATTAATAGAATGCAAATATCTTCCAAATAATCAGTAAATATTTAAATGAAAACTGAAACAACCTAATATAATTCTGATTTAATTTTCAATTTTTTAATTATTTTGAAAATATTTTAATTTGACATTATACTAACTTTTCGTCTACTGCTTCACAAATATTTAAATGAAAAACGTGATAATATTAAATGACGTAAATTAAAATTTATATTTAAGCAAATATATAATACTAGCTGACCCGCCCCGGCTTCGCACGGGTAAAGCTAGAATAACGATTGCTACACGTGTACCAGTAATTTTTCACATTTACTTCGGAGACATACGCTGCATAGGGAGCCGGCAAACTCCCTCGCATTGTACAGGTAACAGGCTCCGCTCACTGCGCACCCAACTCCCGCACCGCACCTAACAGCGCCCGTTTCTAAACATGTCTCGTGTACTTTTACTTATGTAGGTACATATGATGTAAACTATCTCTCCGACAAATATCGAAAATCTACTAACGTTAAAACTTAACTATAGATACAAAGATAAAAAAAATAATTGAAATCACCCCCTATTGTACCGCCTTGAGGGATGGTGTTTGAAAAACGCTAAAACACTCTTTATTTCTTACCAAAAGCATAAAAAAGAATTTTTATATCCCTAACTTGAGAAATGACGGATTCTCCATACAAACTTTCATCCCCTATTTCATCCCTTTCAAGTTTTATTTTCGTGACAAAAGGTAGCCTATGTCCTTCTCCAAGTCCAATCTATCTCTATACCAAATTTCATCAAAATTGGTTCAGCGGAAGATATGATGGGTTCTCCATACAAACTTTCATCCCCTATTTCACTCCTTCAAGTTTTATTTTCGCGACAAAAGGTAGCCTATGTCCTTCTTCAAGATCCAATCTATCTCTATACCAAAATTCATCAAAATTGGTTCAGCGGAAGATATGATGGGTTCTCCATACAAACTTTCATCCCATATTTCACTCCTTCAAGTTTTACTTTCGCGACAAAAGGTAGCCTATGTCCTTCTCCAAAATCCAATCTATCTCTATACCAAAATTCATCCAAATTAATTCAGCCGTTTAGTCGTGAAAACGTAACAGACACACAGACAGAGTTACTTTCGCATTTATTATATTACCTAGTATGGATTAATAACACTCGTACAAAACTAACAAATCGACATGTAACCTTTATTGGTTATATACTGACAGACAGCGGCAGGGGTGAGAACACGTTGTACTTTTACTTTTCCACTATGTGGATAGATGTCGCTAAATTGGCTGCGTTCCATTATAATTAGAAAGAGCATAAAATCCTTAAAAGTAGTGTACTAATTTTTTTTTTACGTAAATCGATATTTTAATAGTCATTCTGTTATTCGGGGCGGAGACGAATCCAACAAATCAGAGATCATCAAAATCGGTCCAGCCGTTCTTGAGTTATAAATGGTGTAACTAACCCGACTTTGTTTTATATATATAGATATTGTTTACTATATTTTAAGATGAAGATAAGAGGTAATGATTGTAAAATAATACTGCCAATATACCTATATTTTACTGTCAATTAAATTTGATGAAAATATTTACGTTCTATTTAAATATTAAACAAGTTTTAATAAATTTTAAAAACGCCGGTTGATTTTGAATTTTGCCCCAAAAATAATCATTTTTATTACGAGGATAAAATTCCTGTAAACCACAAGTTGAATAGCTTTTTTTTAAAAGATTAAACGTTCAGTACTATAGTCAGAAAAATTGACTGTGTCGGGTCAAGCAATAAAACAATAAATACCGTAATTATGACAAAGCGGCATATCGCTCACTGCTTGGATTGTAATATTGGGAGTGCCCGTTGGGGGTATTATTTGCGCCGCTCTGTTAAAATGAAGACATGATAGTAAAATAAAGTAAAATAATCTTACTATTCCTTTAACATAAATGTTATTTTTGTGTGAAATAATTTCTTATGAGAATGAAAACTGTAGTTCAAAAAATTATTTCATATAAAAATAACATTCATGTTAAAGGAATAGTAAGATTATTTTACTATAAATAGCACCAGGCGATGCATATCTTCATTCCAAAAGAGCCCGGCAAATAATGGCCTGTTTTACCCAATATTATAAAGCAAAAAGTAAATGATATGTCGCATAATTACGATATTTATAGTTTTATTGTTGGACCCGACAGAGTCAATTTTTCTGACTGTAGTACTACTCTCGGAAAAGTTTAGATTACACTAAGAAATACACGTTATCATTATAATTCCCTGTCCGAGTTTTATGACGGAGTTTTGTGCCATGCGTATATTTAATTTTCATATAACTTCGTAACTATTAGAAATTTAGAAAAATGTTTCATATAAAATTTTATTGTTTTTTATAGTCTAGTAACATATACAAAATTTTGTCCGATCACTATCATTGTGAATTTTTCTTCGATTTTTAATTTTTCTCGGAAACAGTTGAAGATCAGACCTATGTTGATTAAACTTTTTTTACTCATTTATGTCAGTACCATATGCCCTTAATTTTTTTTACACTTTTTTTCTGAAACAGCCTATATATATATATATGTGTGTGTGGATTGTAATCGACACTGTGTTCCGATTAGTCAAGGAGGAAAATTTTGTGGGTGTGTCAGTGGATTTTGGTCTTTAATTAAAGTTGATTCTTTTAAAATCTGTCAAGCTTACACATCAGCAGGACAGTTTTGGTGAAGATGTTTGTAAGTCATTGATTTTATAAAAAACAGAAGAATTTTGACATAATTTTGGTTAAAATTTACAAGAATAAAAAGTTATAGTAATTTTGACCAAATCACATGTTTGTGTACGTTGTAATTGCGTAACAAGTTATAATTTGTTTTTCACATACAATTGTTAAAATATGTTGATAATAATAGATTATTTAGATGCACACGAGAGTTTGATAATAAATAAATTGATGAACGCGGACCTAGGTCCCAAATTCTAAATTATATCCCAATTAGATATTCAGTCTCCTATGACTCGTCTCCCTATATAATTCGAATTCTCTCCCTTACTCCTCAGAACTGTTTTGACCTCTGGCATGGTTTACATGCTGAGTAATCTTAATTTCTCTGTCTTAATATTTTGTAATTTCTACTTATGATGAGAACGTAGTTCACGAAATACGTATACAGTTTTTTTAAAAATTATTGTTAAGGTTAAAATATTTTTCTTTTCTTACTTTTTGACGATTTTAGAGAAAATGGATGTATTTGAATTTTGAGCGCTATAACCTGTCTAGGACAAATGCTGAATATATTTATCATACATTTATTTTTTATTGGACATCAACACTTTCTTTTCCGGGGCATATATAACCATTTGAGTCCTAGTGGGTTACAACGACCTATTGATATTTTATTTTATTTCCATGGCCATCTGATTTGTGACGAAATTGTAATATTTTATTTCTAAAATATATGTGCTGTTACATCGTATTTAGAAATTTTCATGTAAAATTTTATTTTAAATAACTTTTTATTCTTGTAGTTTTCTCCAAAAGTTCTATATTCGGGTTTTCAGTGCACAACCTGTATAACAGATTTCAAGTATACACCCGGTATATTTCTGAAAACCGTTGATATTTTAATTATATATACAAAACATTAAAACCTCCATCCAGCAATCATTGTTTACTTTAAAAAATTCCTACTGTACGTTATCTGTAATTCATCCTTTTGTTGACAGATGGCAGCAGTACATTATCTCAAGGGTTGCGGAGATAAGCTAGACATTTAAGCTTGACTGCTCGTCTCCGCGTCACTTTAGCATGTGCTAGGTCGCTATGGAGAACCACGACGTCAAGCAGGACGTGAAGCTGGAGGAAGCCATGGAGAAGGTGGCCACCGAGAAGGATGTGATGCTGGAGAAGGAGAAGGGAAAGGAGAAGCAGAAGGAGTTCGAGGACCTGGAGATCTGCATAACGGAAGAGACTAGTTGTGGAGTGTGGTGCATCAGAGGAAGTTTCCTGCAGAGGTTTGCCAATAAAAAGGCCTATGTTTTTCTGTACGGTGTGCTGGGGTGTGTGTTTTCGGCGTCGTATGCGTATTCCACGGCGACTATTACCACTATTGAGAAGAGGTTTAAGATACCCAGCAGAAACTCAGGTAAGAATCTTATTTTCTTTTACATTTTAGCTTATTATACTTATATTTATTATTCTCAATAATATTTGTCTGTATTTCTCTTTATCGTCATTTTTTCACATATTTTTAGTTGTTAAAATTTGTTCTAATATTGTTAATGTTATTTGACATATAGGATACTTCTGCAATTTGTAACAAAATTAAAGTCAACTTTTTAAAATTATAAATAGTACTGCCTATTGTTGATAGTGCGATCATCTACTAAGTGAAAGATCTGGGTTCGATTCCCGCAATGAACATTTAAGGGGGTAGACTAGATAAAACAGAAAATTACGATATTTAAATTGGTACAACGTTGGTCTTACGAGTTAAAGTTTTTATTGTGTATTCAAAATTACAACTATATTAATAATTATAAACAAAAAAAAAGTTTTATTGTTAATGCATTTCAGCAAATAATCTCCTGACACATATATAATATTTTTTTTAATGACTAGGGTTTAAACGAAACAAAAAGTTAATATCTCTGAGGAGCCTGTGGCTTCACAAATGCAAGTAAAAGTTGTCCATGATCCAGGTGTAATTACTACCAAAATACCGTGCCTGAGTGTCTGGTCGCAAACCTGGGAAACCGGGTTCGATCCCAACCGACTCCGAATATTTCGAATTTTAAATGGCACAAAAGTGACCCCTGTGGTGCACTCTCCACGCCAGCAATGAGTGCCCGTGAGGTGACGCCTGGTAAGCGCCCGCACGGTATAAACATGTCATCATTACCGATATCTGTGAAAACAGACTGGCACACCCAGAAATGGGTAATATGCCGTGATGGTATATTTATTTATTTATTTCTTTTTATTTGCAGAGTTTTGCGTTTTTTGGTGATATAAATTATTTCACTTTTGCAATTTACAAAACAATTCAAGTCTAATAAATCATGCACTCTCTACGCCAGCTATGAGTGTCCGTGAGGTGACGCCTGGTAAGCGCCCACACGGTAAAATATATCGTCACCATTACCGATGGCTACATGTATTGTAGATACTGGCTCACTCAGAAATGGGTAATATGCCGTGATGATATATTTATATTTATTTATAAATCATGAAATATTAATTTTAAAAAATGAGTTAAACGAATTATTTTCATTACCTAATACATATTTTTTCAAATACCATATAATACCTATCATTTTTTTTTAATGATACCCTATTCTCTTAATATTAGCTGGTAATACCTGAATTTCTCCACAAATACTTGTAATTCCAAATAATATTTAGTAGTAATACCAATTTGTTTTTCAAAATGATTCTCGTTTTTCGTAATATTCCCTGGTGATACCTTAAGAATTCTCGTTCTTCGTAAATAATATCTGAATTTCTCAATTAATACCTGGAATTCCTGCACTAGAGTCTTTTGAGAACACCATATTTTCTTCAAGAGCTACCCTTTGACATAATATATTTAACAAGTTATAGTACTATTTACGGAATTATACCAATAAAAGAATAATTATAAATAAGTATGATAATCTGCATTATACACGGGGATCACTTAAAAAAATAATAATAATAATAATAATAAAACACTTCTTTGCATGAACCACAAGAAATCACATAATTTAAACAAATAAAAAATATCATTATAATTAAAAAATATAAAATATGTCATCACGGTATATTACCCATTGATGGGTGTATCAATCTGCTTTGCACACAGATTTCGGTGATGATGACATATTTATACCGTGCGGGCACTCATTGCGTTACTAGTAAATTGACAGATCCCCGTACAAATTTAAATAACAGTGACTGCAAATATGGATAAACATTTTAAAAATATACTTGATATCGATATCGTAAAAATAAATTATGTATTATATATCGTTTTAGATAGTGGCTATTTTCATCGAAGTTTGCCAATGGAGTATTTATGTTTAATACGAACATGCGTGGCTGATAGCAAAAAAAGAAAATAAATATATATATATATGAAAGAAATGTGGTATCTAACTTTCTTCATACCGGTTTATATAGCTGCACACACTAAATCGCTATAACTTTACATATTCTGCTTGGTACTAAGATTCCTGGGTTCGAATCGAATCGGTTAACTAAGTGTGGAATCATAAAAAAATATCAAAAGTGTGTGTGTGTCGTAGACACAATCTTTATCAGTGATTTTTGAACGGATTAAGATGAACTACAACTTTAATTTCTGCCTGAGGTTCCACATTAAAGTTATGGGAACTAGTAGTTTTTATTCGTTGCTTGTTTTCTCTGATTACAGTCCTGAGTTCGAACCCCGGCAAGTCACAACTTTTTTACAATTTAATTTACATAAAATTTTAAAGCATAAAATAGTAAATATTTTGGAATCAAAATTTGCACTTTTGGTAACCGAGTAAACTAAAGGTAAAACATCGTAAAATAGATCTAGTATGCAATTACTTAAAAAAATAAACATCAGATAAACTATGAAACCAAGTAACAAAACAAAAAATAGTTCATGTATAGCATTTGTCAGTTCGCTCAATGGTCATTTTGTGAAATAAAACATACTAGATTTACTTTTAACTTTTAACAAGTATTTAAATTAACGTTACACGGTTATCAAAAAAATATTGCACTATAATCATCTAAATGATATATTTTTTTAAATGTTAAAGAAGCCTATCTCACATTTACTCTCAAGGGCACTTACAACTGGCGAAAAGAGCACACCACAAGGGTAACATCTGCGCAAAAATTATCTGATATGCAATATAACTACAGTACTAATTAGTTAATTACAGTTCAATGAATTTACAATTACATTGTCAACAACAGAAACAAACTAAATATTACGTATTATTTACTTTTTTCTTAAGTGTAGATAATGACGATTTATAATAAACATTTCTCCGAAATAAATTTACACATGATAACTACACAAACTTTCACATTTAACCGGCTTTGTGGTTAATTTTTAAACACTGGTTAAAAATTTTAACCAGTCAAGTATGTTGATATATAATAAAAAAAAATGGATTTTTAGTTGTCAAATCAATATACATTGGATTTTTTAACAAGTTGTTCAAAATTAACCACTAAGTTAGACCCGAATTTCGGATATTTTTTGATAGATATCTAAACGGAATACACACATATATAATGAATGAAAAATAGTTGTATACATTACCATTCATTCATAATATTTATAGAAATAATCTATAAAAAATAATCATTATTTATATAGTTGGAATAAGTATATTGATTTTTGGTACTAGTTCCAATATTATCTTTTCAAAATAAATAAATCATCATTCATGTCTTACATAGTGTTAAATATATAGGCAGCTAATTTAAGATTCGATTTTAATCATCAAAAAGATAAAAAAAAATTGTTGAAATAAGCATAATATCTTCTGCTGGAGCACTGTTTAACTGTTTAGATATATTGGTCATAATGTAAGTACTTGTGAATTTTAGTATGATACTTTTGAATTACTCAATCAACATCCATAAGGTTTTATGAATATGTCACCTTTACATTTTATAAAAAGTTTGAAAATATATTCAGTATTTAAAATATGGAGGCAAGTGCAATTAAAGTGTTCAATTGAACCTACATTCAACAAATTTTGGTCTGTGAAGCTTTCTTTCTTGAATCATTTTAGAAATGGAAATAAATCAGAAAACGGCGAATGGTAATATGTTTTCCATCTTTATTGTCTTTTCTCCTTAAAATTATATTTCAAGATCAATTTTGACTACTTACTTGACTTTTGAATTGAATAATGATCAGACATACGTTCCCCTGTTCATAGCCTACTACGAGTTAGGTTTTTTTTTGACACAATGTACTTTGAACATAAAATAAAATTATAAAAAAATTTATTCTCAACAATTCTAGAGTGACCCTCATACTATTTCTAAAACATTGGGGATGGTTTGTAGACGTTTTCATGCAAAAATATTATAGAAAATTAATAACACATATTAATTTTGCAATTAATAATTGCCTCGATAATTTACTTCAATTAGTCACTTTATAATTATAATAATATAATTTTTAGATGTTGTGCTTTTAATTTTAAAATAAAATATTGTTATCGTCTCATATACTATTAATATTATTATATTATATAATATAGACAATATCGATATAATATTATTTATTGGAATAATATTCATATTATTTCAAATATATTAAAAAGTAATTTTATGTGATTTTAATATGGTCTGGATGCCGCCATTTAATTACTTTTTGAAGAATTTTAAATATACATAATATGAGTAATATTGAACTGCATAACGCATATGGCAACCACAATAATGTTATCGTTAATAAATTAATTAACACAGATACTTTAATAAAGTTCATTGTTAATGCAAAGGTCAGGTTTAAGATTGAAAATATGTTATTGACCTATTATAATGATAAAGCATATTTATTTATTATTTGTGTTTTCCTTG
The DNA here is from genome assembly GCA_943142095.1 of Ophonus ardosiacus. Lineage (NCBI taxonomy): Eukaryota > Metazoa > Arthropoda > Insecta > Coleoptera > Carabidae > Ophonus > Ophonus ardosiacus. The sequence goes on along the minus strand of OW964833.1, from coordinate 39,223,807 downwards.
AGAAATTTAAAATAAATGAAAATACATATTGCAATATAAACTAAAAAAAAAAAAAATACGTTTTTTCATTCAATGGGTTGGTGCACCAATTTTGAAGATGTAGGAATAAATCAACAGTTAATGAAGAAGAAGATCTTGTCTTCCATTTTAGTTCTCCTCTTTTGACTTCTTCGGCCCTTTCTCATTGTGCCCTGTCTAAACAATGAGCATAAAAAAGTATCCAGAACAAGTATAAACCAAAATTCTATATTATTTCAAACTTGTTACAAGTATGGGGTCCCGTGGCCGCGTGCCTGAGTGTCTGGTCGTGAACCTGGGGAACCGGGTTCGATCCCGACCGACGCCAAATATTTCAAATTTTAAATGGCACAAAAGTGACCCCTATGGTGCACTCTTCACGCCAGCAATGAGTGCCCGTGAGGTGACGCCTGGTAAACGCCCGCACGGTAAAATATATCGTCATCATTACCGATGTCTACATGTTGTAAATTCTGGCACACCCAGTAATGGGTAATATGTCGTGATGATATATTTATTTATTAATTTATATTTACTTGTAACAAGTTATCTGTAAAAATAAATCGGCAAAATTTTTGTACTTGTCTAGTGCCCTACGGGCTGATCTTATTTTCCCAAACTCAAAAGAAACCCACTTAAAAAACCATTAAAAACCCAATAAAACCTATATTACCTATTTACGTGTTCAGTTACAAAATGATAGTGTTTTTCGCACTTTCTTGTTGGGCAACGCGACATTTGCGAGAAAAACACGATTTCGCAACGAATCACATACAGGGTTTTTTTCTAGAGTGTGTTAAAGAAACCTAACTCGGAGTAGACTATGAAGAAAGAAACACATGTCTTAATTTAAAAGTATTTAATTAAATGTCAATTTGACACGAGATATTGTCAAAAATTTAATCTAAGAAATCAAAGCTTTTCTTCTTGAATCTTATTTTAAAAATGGAAATAAATTAGAAAACGGCGAATGGTAATATACTGTATTCTTCTTTATTATCTTTTGTCCTTAAAATTATATTTCAAGAACAATTTGATTTGGTCATTTTTCGCATTAAACGCAGATAAACGCACTAATGCAATAAATTTAACAGATAAAAGCACTAATACAAAAAAGAATGTCACTATGACATTCGACATGATGCGGAATGGGAATATTATTCAAAACTCAAATTAATTCTAACGTATAGTTTTTGTTTCTAATTGTAAGAAATTAAATTAATTTTACGAGTAATAAATAAAAAAAAAATTATAATAAAATATAGATAGTTGAAGGGTACAAGGAAAAATTTGTATAAAAAAAGCCCAATAAAACCCAGAAAAGTCAAATTAAACCCAAAAACCCACTGAGCCGGTTTTTTTTAAACCCTTGATATTTCCCAGCCCTACCCTATTTTAACCGACTTTGTAACTTTTAATATAGACGATATCCTAATTACATAGGTTGAAAAACAGATATTTTGTACGAGGGTCAAGCTAGAATTATTGAGAATAAGAAAATCATGTAAGTCGTGGAAAACAAAATTTAAACAGTTATTTATCTCACTTGAAATTAACCTATGTGTTAAAGTTACGTTAATTAGTAGTTAATTAAATACTTATTTAAAATCTCGTTGTGAGTGGATGTATGAAATTAAGCAGAGAGCCTTTTCCAATCATAATGTATAATTAGATAGCTTTGACAGTTTCTAAGTACGCTGGAAATTAATTTGACAGTTTTTAATCCCCAGGTAATTAAGTTGACATCTTTGACAGTTTTAAATCAGCAGACATAAATTTGGCAGCTGCGACAGTTCTTAAATCTTCCAGAAATTAGTGTTAAAGCAATCCAAAAGAATATTGGTTGAAAGCTTTTAAGAAGTTATAGGAAATATTTATTGTATTATATAAATTTATTTCTTGTCTTTGACAACGTTGACAGCGACATTTAAAAATTTAAATTTCGGTACATTTACAATTTCTTAAAATGGTTGTTGTTCCCCGTACCCACGAACTTTTAATTTTTACATTATCAATAGAACAATAGTCTAAAGCATTCCAATCACTCAAAATTGTAATAGCTGTCAGGCCCCTGCTCTGACATAACCTATTTGTATTTCATTGTCAAAATGACATGTCAAATCTCCGCCTTCACCTGGTGTTGTGTAAACTGTGGAATAAAAAGATCCCCAGAAATGTATTGCTACCTGAATCAGTTATTTTTGATCACTTTGTACTATGGACATATTAAAAAAAAAAACCTAAAAAATATGAACCATGTGTCTTATTCTCAAATATTCTAGCGTGACCCTCGTATAAATTTCTGGTAATACTAACAAAATTCGGGTGTTATGCGCTTATGACTGTGGTGTCAAATTATTTTGTTCGTGAAATAAGACCAATATTTATAGTTTTTTGGGCATAAATAAATTTTAGTTGTTTACAAAAACTAGTTTTTGTCATTTATATTAAAACGTTTTTACAATTAAATATTTGATTTCTAATTCGCAATCTCTATGAAAATTGCGTATTTATTTGCTATACTAATCCCAAAACAATGAGACTAAAAAGACTTTTATTAACTCTACGTTAGTAGGACTGTTAAAATGACTGATAACATTACTCGACAATATTATTTTGATAAATTTATGTTTATTAAAGCTCCTGTGAAGGAACCTGAAAATAAATACTATTTAAATTAGATAAGAGATTCTACGGTAAACAGAGTGATACATATTATATCAATCTCATATCATAGGTATTACCACAGTAAATATTTACTTTCAAATATAAACACAAATTAAATAATTGTTAAACATCATATTTCATCAGATAAGATTTTTTTTAAAATATGTAATGGAAAAATATTGTCTATAGGTATTAATATAATGGTGGTGCTCGAAATCCATTACAGAGGCATTTAAATAGACACACAATTGCAATTTGCAAGAGCGCATCTTGCGGCAAAGCATAGAACTAAAGGTTGCTATGGTTACCACTACCAAACAAAGACCTGTCATGAATCATAGACTTCTGTACTCCAGCCATCGTTTTAGTTGAATAATCGAATGATCTTCAATATTATCAAACAAAAAAGATACTCCACGCACATCTTGTGGTTTTAAACTCATTTTTATTGAACACAACGAACAAATCACAAAGAATTAGGTTAACTCTGAATGACGGATGCATACATAATGACAGATAGAATAGAGCGGGACGTAAGACAACGAGGGGAGGTTTGCTTGGAAGCATGATCTTCTATCTCTTTCTTGCATGTGATGTCAATTCTGTAAGTGTCTATTGGGAAAACCGTTTTTTCTTGCGCGTTGCTTCCCAGATTATTTTAGAAATATTTGGCGAACGATTTGTGCAGACTTTAGTTGTTGGTACGTTCCGATCACGAAGTGCAAATAATAGGGTATTTACCATAGATCAAATTCTACAATTTTGGTTATATTATAGCGTTTTCCATTTATATATTTAGTGCGAACTTTTTTGCACTGAGTGAGTATAACTCGTCTTCAATTTAAATAATATAGTGTCTTTCAATAGGGGTGACAGATTTTTCAGTAGAGATTTCTCAGGTCCTGATATTATTTTTTTTTACTGTCAGGTGTCAATATATTCACTATAGTTTGTAGTTTCATCATGCAGGGTTTGACACTTCCCGAATGTTTAGAAATTATTAAAAAAATATTACCAAAGTTTGAGCTCAGCTGTGGGTGCTCAACTTTTGTTCACCAGATAATTGGGTCGCCGTCACCTTTACTATGAGCAGGCTATACGCCGCACTGTGGGAAAGTTTTTTTTTTTTTTTGTAAGTTCACTTTACAAGACAATAAGCCACCAACGAAATGTGCGAAATGAGGAGAACATCGCAGCTTCAACGGCTAGTGTTGCCGATGAGCCAAATTTGACGATTTCAAGACGATCTCAACATTTAGGGCTTTCTCAGACGTCAATTTGGAGAATTTTGCGTAAGGATTTGAGCCTACTTCCTTACAAAGTCGTATTGACTCAAGAACTGAAGCCAAACCAAGATAATCATGATTTTGGCCAAAAAATCATCTTCTCAGACGAAGAGCATTTTTGGATGAATAGCTTTGTAATTTTACAATTAAAATGACAATCTCATATAACCTTCAAACATAAGAAACTATAATTATAAACTATACCGTGTTTTTAACAGTGACCTCTATATACAAATATATAGAGGTCACTGGTTTTTAAACTATAGACAGCACTAGACGAAGTCACATTTACACCGCTAGAAGTTACTAAAAAAAAGTCACTAGATTTATTTGGCGGGAGAATTGAAATGTTAAAATGAAGGTCACGTCAGCATTTATATTTTCCAGGTTATATGTTCATTAACCAAAACTATTATAGATAATCTACTTAATTTATTCATATAAAATCATAAATACATAACTTTTAATTATAAATTAATTAATTGCATTATTTTTTTGTAATTCCTTGATGAAAAATTTATATATTATAACTGTTTTTATTCGTGAAATATCACAAAAAGAGAAATGAAACAAAAAAACACGTGCAAATTCAACAAGTGATTTGACAACTACTGAGAGTTTGACGTTTCAATTACGTTTGAAGGTTAACTTGAAATTTCGTCTGGTTAAATGCGGCTTCACGAAATGGCGCAGCAACCAACCACAGGCTTTGATTTTCTCACTAGAATTTCTAGTTACTGTCTATAGTTTAAAAACAGAGTATAGACAACTAGACATTACGTTTCTTCATTTACTACTCGGTTGCCCTCTATTGGTGTTACCAGTAATAATATGCCCGGATACGTCATTATAACGTAGACATTCAATGGCCACTAATTTCAAAAAAGAATTTCAATGAAATGGGTATGAACAAACAATAAAATATGTGTTTATTACTTTTTATAAATAATAAAAATATAAATATATCGGTAATGACGATGATATATTCATAGCATGCGGATGTGTACCAGGCTTCACCACACGGGCACTCATTGTTGGTGTGGAGAGTAAGAACAACGTATTAAAAAAGAGTAATAAATGAATAAATGAGTGTAGTACCTTATTATCGCTCCAATGCACGTAACTGGTAAGATTGGGGGGGCAGTCTCAGTCAGACACTAATACTATTGCGAATTGGACGATACTATGATACAAATAATTGTTTTTTATTACACAGAACTTCTGCGTATTTTGATTAAAATGAAATAATTGTTTTGTTATTATTTTAGTCATGAAGTGTCCAAAAATATTTTAATTATACACAGTATTTGTTATTGAAAAATTAAACTAAATTTGAGAAATAATACTCATAAAACTTATCTGCATTTTTTAACTTTTCTGCTATTAATGTATGTTGACAATTTAGCGCATTGATAATGCATTAAATACTTCAGTTATGTATCATAAAAGTGTAAAAACAATATGGATAACGCAATGTACACAATGTAGTTACTAGTGTATGTACATACGTATTTCCTATGTCAAATTTAAAATTATTTGGAGCAGTTTTAAATTAACGGACAATGTACCTAGTCGGAATTAAATAATAACATAATTATTTGGACAAGGACATTATTTTACTGAAGGTTGCGCAGAAATTTGTCTCCAAAATAAAAGATGACAGTGTAGTTTCCCCTTATCTAATTTACTCATATGTTTTTCAAATAATTACATTATATTGCCTTGGCAAGAAGCCAGAAGTATTAGGCATCTTTTGAAAAGTGTAACTGTATTTCAAAATACGGTCAAAAATAATATGATCTAATAAATATAACAGCTAACGTTACATTCGATTTTTCATGTCATTGTAAAAGTATAAGTATATAAAAATAAATAAATAAATATAAATATATCATCACGGCATATTACCCATTTCTGGGTATAAGTATATAAGTTAGCTTTTTGAGACTGGCCCGCGTTGTTATAAGATCTCAGTCCAAATGAGCATTTTAGGACAAAGACTAAAAACGAATATTATTTGGTTATTTTCGAGTCGGAACAAAAACATATTCCGTTTTCACTCGTTTCGTTTTTTATTGAAATATTTCGTTTTCGTGAATCGAAATGCAAAAGCGGTGTTAAAACAAATTTATCTTATTTCTTTTTAATTTATAAAAAATATAAGTTATTAATATATATTTCAAATCATTTGTTGATTATTAAAACAATTGCACACATATTTACAATTTATATTTTAGTAGAAAATTAAACAAAATAAAAATTGTATCGTAAGTACATAACTAATAAGGAAAATACCATCAGTGTCTGCAAATGAAAATAAACGCAGACAGTGTCCAATAGATGAAACTACTAGTCGATCTACCTACGAGTATACCATTTAGCAATATTGGTATAGCAAATAACCAATAATAATTGCGAACATAGAACAAAACATGAAAATGATAGGCTTTACATTTTGTTTCTATTGGTTATCATTTTTAGCCATGTTACAAAGACTTAACAACTCATACAGAATTGGGGTGATTATGATAGATTTCTGGAAATTCATTAATATTTAAATAAAATAAATAAATATATCATCACGGCATATTACCCATATCTGGGTGTGCCAGTATCTACAACACATGTAGACATCGGTAATGATGATATATTTTACCGTGTGGGCGCATACCAGGCGTCACCTCACGGGCACTCATAGCTGGTGTAGAGAGTGCACCACAGGGATCATTTAAAATAGGAAATATTTGGCGTCTGTCGCGATCGAACCCGGTTCCCCCAGGTTCGCGACCAGACACTCAGGCACGCGGCCATGGGACCCCATAATATTTATATTAATATTTGCGTGTAGATTATTTGCTAAAAATAAAATTAAACATTAATTCTGGATTTATGCAGACAATAAAATTAAAAAAACTAAATTGTAAAGCTATGCTAAACAAGTAGAAACCATTGTTATAAATGACAACGTTTATGCAACTAAACTGAAGAACTAATGAAACTAAGTAAACAAGTTGGCTATTTTCAACTTTTAGTTTAATTTTATAATTCCCTAGTTTTGCACCTGCGCCATTCGCGCTCTTATGACGACCTATAAAAACACTTAACCTATAAAAATGTACGATAATAACAAAGTTCCTGCAGAGAAAAGTGACAAAAAACTCATTGGACTTATTCAATAAATTGTATATCTACATTCTTATTCTAATGTGCCGAAATTTCATCTATGAAAGATAGATTATTCTAAATGTCAAATACAAAATTTTCAATTTTAATTTACTGCAATAAACGACGTCATTTTAATTTAGTAACTTAATTTAATTTTATAATTTACCTGCTGCATAAACCAAGCATTAATTAAATAACGGTTCAAAAACCCGGTAACCAATATTAATTATTTTATTTTTAATCATGAACGAAAACAATAGTATATTGTGCAACTAGGAACGAAAGAGGCATTTTGCGATGAGTGTGGGTTAGCAGCCCGAGTGGAGCGGGGGTTGCCACCACACGAGCCGCGAAATGCTTTCGTCCCGTAGCGCACACGATATTTTTTTCAATACCTGCGCCGAAAATGTCACCTTGAGTGTCATACATCCTATTGCATCCCGCTACGTCATTACTTTGAGTCACTAGGGAAACAAAGACTCGTTCAGCTGAAAATAGCTACTTTCATCCCTCAAAACAGGCACGAAAGGTGGCACTTTCGGCGCAGGTATTGAAAAAAATTATTGTATTTTCGTTTCACTTTTCGTGTTTATAAAAATTTTGAATTATTTCGTTTTCGTTTTCGTTTTCATTTTGGTTTTTAGAACCTGTTTTAGGGCAATGAAGTGAAAGTAAAATCAAAATATTTCTTCAAAAGAAACTCAGAGATACCAAATGAAGTTTATTTATGTAGATAATTAACTTTATGTGAATGTAGTATATTAAGTATGTACCAACCAACTAACCTAGCTATGTCTCCTATCTGACATTAGATTAAAATAGATTTTTATTTAAATAACACCAAAACATAGAAATAACACATAGATCCAATCTAAATAACACCAAAACATAGAAATGACACATAGATCCCTTTTCTTCAATTCTTTCTAGGCATTATCACTGTGGGAAACGACATCAGTCAACTCTTCACTTCATTATTCCTAAGCTACTATGCCGGTAGAGGTCACAGACCACGATGGATGGCCTTTGGCATGTACACAGTGGTCTTGTACTGCTTTCTTACAGCTTTACCACACTTTTTGTATGGGTCAGGAGAAGATGCCCTCATGCTTACAGAAGAATATGGAGGCAGGGGCAGGAGTAATACTTCAACGCCAAACATGGTGGTAAGTGGAACTAATTGTCAAAGTTCAAAACAGACGATGCAAGTTTTAGACACCTTTTGAATAATGTGTCTACTTCAAATACAGACAGAATTAATCAAATATAATATTTTCTGATAAATCTAATTTTGATATATCTTATTAATAAAGATGATACATGGTATTAACTAAAAAGCGAGTCATAAACGCTTAACATGGGAAATCAGTTTTCCCTTGCGCAAAACTTCCCAATTAATTTTAGACAAAAAAGTTTCAAATAAAAGTTACAAATATTTAAATCCTACACCTAAATCACTAAGCAGATTTTATTTTACCCCATCAGTAAATTCTAAAATCAAATTTGGTATTTTATAATTATTGCTCATTTGTTGTGATATCCATGGAATTTCAACAAAATTACAAAGATATGCGTATCAATTTTTTATTTCACGTTGCAAAATAAAAATAAATAAAATCTGTTCAGTGATTTAGGTATAAAAACAAAATATGTTTAAGGACTTAGGTGTAGAATATAATTATCTGCAATTTTTATTTGAAAATAGAAATTCTGACAGTTCAAACGATATGCCTTTCTTCATAATTTTATTTCAATATCATGACTATCACTACCAATGAGCAATATTTATAAAATTTCATATTCGATTTTATAGGTTACTAAATATACAAAATAAAATATGTTTCGTGATTCAGATGTAGAATTTAATTACCAACAACTTTTATTTAACATATTTTTGTCTAAAATTAATAAATTTTGGGCAAGATAAACTGAATTGTTGATACCCATTGCTCGCGTTTTAATTAACACTCTGTATATATAGACACCCTTTAAAACTGATAGGCAATCACCCAATAAATCCAAACGAAATGGACAGTTTGGTTATTTAGATCTGAACGTTAAGGCAACAAAATATCAACTAAAAAGAAATTCTAAAAAGCTCTAAAACTATGAAACATGGCAACAGAAGAAGATTTGCTGCAATTGTTAAAAGGCAAAAGATGAATTCACAAAATATATATCTCTCAAAATATAATCCGACAAAAAAATTCACAGTATGTTATAACATCGGTCGGGTCTGTCAGACTGGGTGCCACCTCCGAAGGGTTAAAATAATTCATTGTTTTCTTTTTAATAGACAAGTATAATTATTTCTAAATATTTACATTTTTGGTCAAGGTTTTATGTTTACAACAGACCAGAACAGGATGTGAGACAATTTTTTTAAAAAATAATTTATAAGATTTACATCGTAATTTGTTAAAAGTTTATAGACTTTTTTCTTCCACTTTAGTATACAACCAAAAAGCAAACTTTATGTCAGTCAAGAAATTCAACAGGGTGTGAATTAGAAGATGGAAATATGGCTCCTCAACTTATTCTTTTCGTCGCTCAGTTTATTTCTGGTGTAGGAGGATCCTTATATTATACGTTAGGGGTGTCCTACATGGATGACAACATTAAAAGGTCCAAAACTCCTGCGCTAATTAGTAAGTACAGTCTGTAATTTTCGTTATTTAAGCACATATTTGCGCTCAAAAAATTTGAACACCATTTTCCATCCCTATGTCATGGAACATTTTACACAGGGTGTTTGAAGAAGCTTACTCACTACTGGTAACTTTCTATTTGAAGAGATACGAGTTTGATTGAGAAAAATTGCGCCATTTTAAATTACAAAATTGATGATGCAAAGAGTGATCAAAAATGGTTGAAACGTGCCGGTCTATACGATTTTGATATTTGCCGCTTACTTAATAAGACAGAATTACTATTTCCATGGTCTAACCTTTCGAATTTTGCTAGCTGTCATAAAAATAATCCTAAGCACCGTGTTCTTTACGTTCACCCGAACGAAAATATGCTTCAAGCTTCAAGAAGAAATTTGTCATTGTCATTAAAAATAATAATGAAAAGAAGTTACTTAAATGTACGGCAATGATATTATATAGTTTTGATGAATTATGAGGAATTGTAATATAATTTTGACATTATTCGAGAACAAAAGTTGTCACGTGACCCGTCACATATTTTTAGGTTATTTTATACAGGGTGTTAAAAATAAGTGTCACAAATTATGAGGGCATATAGTACTGACCAAAATGAGTAAAAAAAGTTTAATCAACATGGGTCCGATCTTCAACTGTTTTTGAGAAAGAGGCCATTTTGTATTAGAATAGAAGAAAAACTGACTATGATAGTGGTCGAACAAAATTTTGTCTATACCAGTAAATAGACTATAAAAAAACATTAAGATTTTATATGAAACATTTTTTTCACTTTCTATTAGTTATAAAGATATTTGAAGACTAAATATTGGTCAAGGTCACCACAACTTTTGTCTTAGTACAATTATTCGATTTTTTTTGAAAATCAAAAACATGTACAATGACCTGTGAAAGGTAAACAAAACATCTCATTTAATCAAAGTCGTAACTCTTACAGTTTTCGAGATAGCAGAGGAAAAAATCTGTTGTGGCCAGCACAAGACCTCTCGCCATTTCCATATTAGGCTATATAAGTATTGTATTGCACTTCGCTATCGAACCGTCGTTTTATAACAAAATATTACAGAACTTTACCCAAATATTGTTTTTTATTGTATTTAACATGTCTTCTGCACACATATCAATCTAATTATATCTATTTTTCATTGTATGAGGAAGTTTCTAAATGTCACAGATTCTTCCAATTCATTAACCAGATTGGCGGTATTTCTGATTGATATATGCATATTACTTATAATTTCAAATATTTAATTAATAAAACAATAAGAAAGATTAATGTACTTCCCAGAAAAAGCTATCAAAATGTCACTAAAACTGTTGATTTTTGACATTGAAATCGTCATTTACAAATTATGTTATAAACATTTGAATTTGTCAACTGGTTTCCTTAGTGTAGTTTCGCCTACTCGACTTGTTATATCTCGATATTCTATATATTATACCGTCTTTATCTCTAAATTTATAGAAGATATAATAAAAAAATTAAATGTATGAGGTGTAGAATTTTGTTTTTCAACATCAGTAATATCAAAAAATTTCAAAAATTAATATTTGGAAGAATTTCTTTTAAAAACTACTACTTCCGGCTGTTCAATTGTTACCAAAACCTTTTCAGCTCTTCCCAGGAGTGTCAGATTGAGGAATTCATAGTTAAACAGGTCTTATGTCTTATAAATTTTGAGGAATCGTCCGTCCAACATCCAGCCATACACACACACATACACACACACACACACACACACACACACACACACACAGACATCATTTTAAAAATGTTATAATCGGATTCTAGGGACCTTGAATCGTGCTTATTCAATAAAATCTGGATATGCGAATTTCAGCATGAATACAATACCTCACCTTTTTTTATTCATTTTGGTCAGTACTATATGCCCTCATAATTTGTTACACTTAATTTTTAACAACCTGTATTCTAATTTAAAATTAATTATAAATTTTAAGAGAAATTGCTTAAATAAATTTATTATCAATCTATATGGTTGTCACTTCACGACAGCATTGAGATCCCGTGAGATGACTCTTGGTAAGAGCACTCAACTATACAGACATACGTCATTACCGAAATCTGCGAATACAAGCATACTGGCACTCGCAACAACGGGTAATAATTATTTATTATCACACAGATTTTCCTTCTTTCCCCAGGCTTCTCCTACTTTCTCCGTATGTTGGGCCCCGCGTTAGGTTACGCCTTGGCGTCATTCTGCCTGAAGATCTACATCTCTCCTACGTTGACTCCTACGATTACGACGTCCGATCCGAGGTGGTTAGGGGCTTGGTGGATAGGCTGGGGCTTACTGGGCGTCATCCTCAGCGTATTCGCCACACTATTAGGGCTTTTTCCCAAGACGCTACCCAGAGCTGCAGCCCGCAAAGCCAAAATCATGAGAGAAGTTTCGGAGGATGCCGCTCCAGAGATGCCCGCGTCATTTAAAGGTAAGATGGTTTCAGTTGTTTTAACAGTAACAAATGAAGATAAGTTACACACATCCTTTGAAAGTTGCTATCGATAAAAAGTAGATTTTTGGAGCGCCATTTAGATGCAGAAAGTGAATAATTGAAGATCAAAAGTAGAGATGCACTCGATCTCGAGCTATGACCCGGCCCGGCCCGAAGCCCGCCTCGATTTCGAGTCGATCATCGACCCGGGCCGAAGATATTTTTTATCGGGCCGAATCGGGCTAATCATTTGCAAAAGTTGAGGCGAGTCGGACTTTTGATTTTGGCCCGACCCGAAAATTCGAGCTGCTTTTCGGGCCGGCCCGAAAAATCTTATAGTTCAATCAAATGCACAGTTTCTTTAATATTTTAATGAAAATGGATGAAGTTGAAAAGGGTCAAAATGATTTAATAACAACATACTTCACATCTTAATAATAAAAATGTTATTTTACTTCAAAAATTCAAGGTTATTCATTAAAGCGTAATAATGCTATTGTCATGTTGTTATTATTACTATTGTTACTATTCGTATACTTAAATATAAGTGATTTTTATTTCTACTATAATGATTTCTTGTCTTATTTTTGAGTAGAAATAAAGTTAGATAAAAAAATCCTTATGTAAATGATATTTTTTTGTATAAGATTTGTGAAACAGTTTAAATTTTCGAGCGCCTTTGGGAAGCAAATTGTTAAATACTCGTAAGTCTGTAATTTTTATAACAAACACACTAGAAGTGTCTCTTTTTTTAACAACTTATGTTAACTAATGTCGAAAGTTATAAGGATGTAGAGGTTTTTCATAAATTTGGCACGAAAAAAATTAAACATTTCGCCTCACATAAAAATCAAAATTAGGAATGTCGGATGCACCCAATTTCGAGCTTTGGCCCGGCCCGGCCCGAAGCCCGGCCCGATTTCGAGTCAATTTTCGAGCCGGGCCAGCTAATTGCGTTGATAATAATAATAATAATAATAATAAATAATAATAATAATGAACCAACCCACAACGCAACCATAGTCTCATCTTTTTCCTTATTTTATAAGCTTTCAACGATGTGTAACAAGTCTACATTCTTTTGTTTCAAACATGACTAAAACATGAAATATTAATTTTTTGACGTGAAGAAAATTAAATTTATTAAGAAACAATGGCAAAAATCAATTACATGTCATTATTTGTCTTTATCAATTTTAACACGTTAACGACCATGTGCACCTTAGTGGTGCATACCATGTTTTTTGCACAGACCGCATGCCCCTATTTGGGCACTGAACGGTAATGTTTCAAGTCATGTGGATCTGACAGGAACGCAGCTACAATGTATTTAAATACGGCGTTTAGTTGGGAAATAAAAAATATCCTTGGGTTGGGAAAATTAATTGTATTTTATTTTATATTACAGTATTTATGAAAAAAAAAGCCATGACTGCTAATTTTATCAATATATGGTATATTATTTAGTTTGATATTGAATTTTTAACTGTAAATTTCCAAATAGACATCAAAATAACTTCCCAATAAACTGTGGACGAGTCACAACAGTTAAATTTTTGTTTGAGGTTAGAATTTACTTAGTTATTTACCGTAGTGTTTTCTCTCCTACAGTGTGCTTCTGTGTGATTTAGTTTTAGTTTTGTAGTGTAAATATGTAGCGTAAAGGATTGTCTGATGAAGAACTTCGACGAATTTTGGAAGAAAGTGTTAAACAAACGTTTTTGTCTGTGACAGTATGGTACACATGGTCTGATGTAAATGTATCTTATATTTTTTTTAAATCAGACCGCGTGTACCTATTTGGTGCACAGGTTTTTTTTTTGTAAAATACTCCCTCACATCAACTTTTCCAAAAAAAAAAAAAAAAAAAACATTTATTGAACCCCCTACTACCAAAATTTAACAAAAACTTATTTTGGTCCAGGGGTAAAGTTACAAAATTTAGGGCTGGTCGTTAACGTATTAAAAGAAAATTTGCAATCTTCTGCATATAAACTTGGGCTGGGAGGGGATAATGTATTCCAGCAAGATAATGATCCCAAACATACAGCACTTATTATTAAGGAATGGCTGTTCAACATCATACCGACGTAACTTAAAACATCTCTCCACTCTATTGAGAATGTATGGCCGGCATTAGATAGACGACCCCGCAAATAAAAAAAAATAGCTGTAATTAAAACCAATGAGTACCCCACTAAATATTAAAATGCAGTATTATTTTGTTAAATAATTTTATAACTATAGGTGTACGAATAAATTTTGTATATAATTTGTTTTCTGGGCAATGGGGTATTCCACCATAACAAAAAAATAAGAAAAAATTCAATTTAACTTAAAGTATGGGTCAATAAATAATAGTTAAAACAATGAAAACATTTTTTAAATAATTACTTTACGAGATATTTCACATTTGCTAAAAGGGAAAATTGACGTGATACAATTGTTATCTTTCTCTCGTAGAGTACTCAGAGCAGTGTGTGTGAGAAAGACAAGTATAGAGGAAATGTGACGTTACACTGATTTCTCGAAAATAAAATACTGCTAAACTAGGAACAATTAAGATTTTTTAATACTATGAATTGCTTCAAAACTGAATGAAGTTTTATTTAAAATAATAAAAAAAATTGAGTGGAATACCCCATTACACAAAGCAAACTAAACATTTTTTAAATTTGATTCTGAATTATCAAAAGAAGACTATGATTATTTTTTTTAATTAATTTCTTTTTTGGAAACTGTTTTATTTTACATTTTACTGATAAAAGTAAAGTGTACGAATAATTTTGTGAGCTAATGTATGTATAATTAACCGATTTGTATTTTGTATTTATTATAGTTAGATCCCCGTGCAGGGCGCGTTATTTGGGACACTGTATCATGATTACCAAATATGTAAATCTACAATGTTAGTAATTTTTAGCAAGCAGTGTAAACGACAATTTCATTTTCTTAGGTGAATCCTACTATACATAAGTACCTCCTTTTTGGATAAATATAATATATTGCGCCATATAAGTTAGTTATTATCGTGTTTTGTTACAAACATTAATAAATATGATTATATTAAAATGAAATTATAACGAAAACTTTACCCGGATTTAAAAGATCTTTACCACAAACAAATAAACAAACAATATGATCTATTTAAAATACTTTATTAATTTAATTGTTTTTTTCGTGGTTTAGGTGGGCTAGGTATGCAAAATCCCAATGTTCATTCATCAACATGGTCAATTCTCACTTCCTTCAGTTTCATAACATTCAAATCTACAAAACGTTCATCCATGAAGTTGGCGCGTATCAAAACGTTTATTTCTCGCGCGCTTCCAAATTTAAACAGTACATTCTAAAGAACAAATTGCAAAGAATGTTTTACTCAGTACAAATGGATAGGTGTAAAGTCTGTTCGCTCCTAGCTGAAACAAGCCGATAATTTATTACCCCAATAGTTATTACCACAAACCATAAACCACTTTCTTGAGCCTTTGTTCATCAAACGGCGGTCAGTTGTAAATGGAGTGTTGAACAAGGATTGTATTCAGTTCGTTTTGATATATGCGTTTGTAAATTTTTAAGAGAATTTTTTGAAATTATTTTGAAATGTATTTACAGCTAGGTATTATCATTGAATAGGTAATAATTAAGAATTACCTGGAAAGACGTTTTCGGCTAATGACATTATTTTATGATGAGTATAACTGTATACTTGTAATAATGACATTTTCCCTTACTTATGCAGATTTCGAATACGTCCCTGTTCCACACTACCTGTGGATTTTCTATTTGTTTGTGGTAATATCTATTGGGGTAATAAAATATCGGCTTGTTTCAGCTAGGAGCGAACAGACTTTACAAATTCATAATGTACATAGATCGCCCTGTACATACCTTGCCTTGTACATTTTCATAACGTACAAATATTGTCTTGTACATTTATTGTCTTATACAAATTCCTAATGGACATAGATCGCCCTGCACATATCTGGGCGAGTAACTTATATAAAAATAATCTTAAACAAACATAACCTAAACGCACACCCGAATTTAGGTAGACAGTGATGTACTGTTTAATTTTGGAAGCGCGCGAGAAATAAACGTTTTGATACGCGCCAACTTCATGGATGAACATTTTGTAGATTTGAACGTTATGAAACTGAACGAAGTGAGAATTGAACATGTTGATGGATGAACATTAGGACGATGCGTGTGTTCCCGTTTAGATGAACTAACGTCATATACCTATTAACTAATATATTGTTAATGTTCGTATCTTTCCCATAAGAGTAGGTGAAGGAAACACTGTGAAATGGAAATATCATTTCTGCATAAGTCTATCTCACACAAACACCCAACCGCGAATTATGCGCATGCTCGGAAATCTTGACTACTATTGGCTAACGATGACAGCGTCGCTGGCTGGGCTGCGTTCCAAAATCTTACTCTTAGAGTACGAAATTATTCAAAGTCGTTTCAAAACTAATAACCTTACTCTCAGAGTTTACTCAACCTGTTCCAAAACAGCCAGAGTTTACTCCAAAGTGATGTTCTACTTACTCTACTAACGAAGAGGGTATAGAAATTACTCCACAATATTTTCAAACGTAGATGCTCACGATTCTCAACATATGAAAGTAATTTGCCTTCTTGAGGAAGACAACATGCTTTTGGTTGAATAAACATAAGCAAATACGTTGGCGTGTATTACGAACATACTTTTACAATAAAAGCGCTTTTATTACGGGCTTGACATTAATGTTGTAATTATAAGTAGTTTTGTTAGTTTTATAAAATTATTTTTAATTTAGTTTCAATTTTTTTACTTCAACAAAACTCTCATTCGTTCCAAAGCACAACACATCATACTCTACGCCAAAACTCGGTATTCTTGGTTTTGGAACGCTGCCCTGGTAATGCAGCGAGCACGTGGTTTGACTTTGACGTTTGATTTCATTTCTGTTTGTAGTTGCACTTCGAAAGCATTTGCTTTGTGTTTCATACAGTAATTTATTGTCACCTAAATAAATTAATCCTGACCAAATTGTTTTCCTATTATTTTTACAGTACAACAAAGTAAATTATTTAATTCAAATTTAGCACTAGAATATGTCAATGTTTTTTATTATTACTAATATTTATATTCAAGAATTTACATACAAAATAAATAGTAGGTACATTGTTTAATTTCTCAAATTCAAAATTTAAAATTTCTCGCGCTAGTCGTTAATAAACAGAACTCTGTGATTCGCAAAAAGTGATCATGATTTCCTCGTTAGCCAATAGTAATAGTAGTCAAGGTTTCCAAGCATGCGCATAATTCGCGGTTGGGTGTTAGATAGACTTATGCAGAAATGATATTTCCATTTCACAGTGTTTCCTTCAAGAAAAGCAAAGGATCCGCAATATATTAGTTAATAGGTATATGACTAACGTAGGTAACATAAACAATTAAATGATATCATTATTTCTATTAATTTATGAATAAAGTAACTTTGTTTAAAGAAAAATATTAGATAATAATATAAAATGAATGATACGTCGATTTTTGACACTGAAAACAAATGGAAAAATAAATATGGAAAATAACAACCGGTTACTGAAATTCACTTGTTTCTTTCAGATATGATGAAAACATTCAAACGCTTGTTGTGCAACGTCATTCTCATGCTGAACAACCTTTCCACTGTATTCTACTTTTTGGGATACATGCCATATTGGATATTCATGCCTAAATACATCGAAACACAATATCGACAATCGGCCAGTTTCTCTAGTCTTATAACTGGTACCGTAGGTCTAGTGTTTTCAGCTATTGGTATCCTCCTTAGTGGATTACTCATCACCAAATTCAAACCAAGGGCGAGGTACCTTGCTGCGTGGAACGTAATCATTGGGTTGGTGTCAGTTTTGGGCATTATGAGTTATGCTTATTTAGGGTGTGCGGAGAATAATACCAGAGGAGACATATTAGAAAGTGGAGAGTAAGTATAATTTATTAACTAAGACGTAATTATTTTGTTGCTAACAATCATTTGACGCAATGGGGTGTTCTACTGTAGTAAAATTTACTATAGGCCCATAAACCATAACAAAAAATAATAAAATGTACACTTTATCCTTAAAGTACTACTCAATAAATAACGATTAGGGTAAAAAAAACATTTTTTTAATAATTACTTTGCGAGATATTTGAATTTATTTCCAGGCCACAGATGACGTCACACAATTGATATCTTTCTCGCGCAGCCTACTATAGAAACTAGTGTGAGAAAGATAGCTATAGGTTCCTTTAAAAATCAAATGTAGCTATACAAAAAACAATTATGACTTTTTGATACCACGAATGGGGTCCTATACCATAGTCATATTTAAACTATCTTAAATAAGAAGACGAAAATATACATAAATTAATGAGTATTAGTGAAAAAATTTTCTTTAAATACTGACTAGGTCACAAACTACAAGCGATTGAAACTGATTACTAATTGGGTATGACGCGTTAGGTACTAAGAATATGATTGGTCGCGTGATTTTAAAAAGGAGATTCGCGCGTCTTCAGCGGTCACCTTAAAAATAATATGAAATGTCATATTGTTCTATAACCTAACAAAACATTTAACAATTTTGTGTTTGATAAATTTGTTTAATTATAACATCTGGTAATATTAACAATAATATATTTATAATTAAATTAATTTCTAATATTAATTAAATTAATAATAATATTAATTAAATTAATATTGAAACTTCAAATCAGGCAAACACTAGCGCCATCCGTCGTCATACTTTGTGTAATAAAATTGTCAAACTGTTTCAATGTTCTATAATTTATTAGGAAAAAAATGCTTATTATTTATGCTATTTATACTTAATAATAATTTCTTCATTAGTATAACGTATAAGTTTTTATATAAAAACATTTCAGCTATGCAAACATGAAAAAAATTGTTCCCTTTATAACTAACAGTTTGTCACATTGTTTGTCGATCACTTGTTAGTACCTGCTACGTCACGCACCAAATTCTTAAACTTTAAAAATTCATATCTCGCTTATTACGTAAAATTTTTAAGTCGTGTTTGCACTAAAATTCTTATTTTATCCTGTTTTTACAGAAAAAAAAAAAGAAAAATGGTATAGGACCCATTGCTTCAAAATTAAAGAACTTTCATTTAAAAATATTTAAAAAACATTGGTTTATGGGCTTATTAAAACTATTTTAATACTGTAGGTTACTGTACAAAAAAAAAGAAAAAAAATATTCATAATTATTTTTTGTTAAATGTAGTAAATTTAATTTTTATTAATTTAAATACATATTTACACATTTACTAATGTTGGCAACTGTATTTAAGTTCCTTTGCATATAACTATTAATCTAATTTATAAATTATAAAGTTATCAATATTTTCGTCTCCAGAATCGTACCTTTTTATTTCGTATTTATTTTATGATAATTAAATTTTTTTTCAATTACAAATATATGAAAATTGTTTTAGCTTTAAGTATTATTCATATTTGAATATTTTTTATTTAAAACAATAGGTACCATCATTAATAGGTATATGACCATACTTAATCGAATTTCAACATAGGTCATAAAATATAAAAACTAACCACTATAACTTATCATTGAAATAATAAAAACTAAATATTAGTTTGTAATAATATTGTTATTAGCAATTAACAGACCGATTCATAAAAAGGTTTAAGCTAATCCTCATTTTTTGATTAGCGAATTCTAGTCTAATTTAGACAGTTTATAAATTAAAATATAGTATAATCTATTCCTAGTATCTACCTTTATTGATAATATCATGAAAATTAAATTTTAAATACCGGAATAGAATAAAATTCACTAATCCAAAAATGATGATTAGCTTAACCTTTTTTGTGAATCGGGCTGTTAATGTTTTGGAGAAGGGATATGTGACGTCATCATGATAGGATCGTGGAAGAAGACGGATAGACTGGAAAGGAAAGTGATAGTTATAAAACAGCGTCGCGATTATATTGAGTAGGTTATGGCATGGCGACAACTAGCTATAACTATCTCTTTCTCCCCCAGTCTATCTGTCATCTTCCACGATCCTATTTTGGTGACGTCACATATCCCTTCCCCAAATTTTTAATAATTATTTTCACATAAACTAAGAATAATTAATCGATTTAAAAAATACGAGTATTTTTTGTTTGTTCTTACAGTGACATTTATCTGTCAGTTACATACATCTGAGATCTGAACTGTGTAATCAAGAAGTTGTGCTTATCTTTAAAATAATGGTTTTGGAATTTATAAAGTAGATTATTTAATAAATTTATCCATAAAATATACCTACAGAAAAAGTATTAATGCATACATGTAGAAATTTTAATAATCTTTAATTTTTACAATACCATAAATGGCGAAAAAATTATGTTTAAAAGTACTTTTTACCGTTCAGAACCTCAAGTAAAGTGACTTCCGATTATCTGATTGACATTAAAACCTAATGGGATTTTTCCATATTAAAATCTCTTTTAGCACGATCACTATTCCTCTGTTATCTTTGATGGCAAAAGTAAAAAGGAGTACTCTTACAAAAAAATAATGTATTAGAAAACCCCAATAATGGGGGCCCCAAACCGAAGAGCGTTTCGGGTCCTCAACTTTATAACGCCGATAATGTCTAACACAAATATATTTATTGAAATAATTGCATATTTAAGGGTGCTGTACTTATTTCTTTTAGATTAGCTACTCGTTTTCAATGCAACTCAAATTGTTCCTGTGATTATGTCAAATACTCACCGGTGTGTTCGCAAGACGGCCGCACAACTTTCGTTTCTGCTTGCCACGCCGGCTGCAAAAAAGAAAAAATGATCAACGGAACAAAAGTAAGTCTTGCAGTCCCGCTCAAAACATTTGCGAAACTAAAACTCACTAAACTTTATTCCCAGCTTTATTCCAAACATATTATTTTCACATTTGATATAGCAATATTTACTCTCTGCTATGTAGGCACTGCAAAAATCAAATGCAGCTATACAAAATATTACAAAATTAAACGAACTTTCATTTAAAAATATTTTAAAAAATTGGTTTGTGGGCCCATTAGAACTTAATCAATTTTTTTATAGTATCGTTGGGAGCGAAAATATCAAATTAACCAGAGAGCATTTTTGAATAATGATTTATTAATGTGTCAAGTCAAACTGAAATTAATTTGACAATTTTTAAGTTTCTCTGTAATTGGCAGTTTTTAAGTAAATTGGGTGGAAGCTTTTAAGAAATGAAGGAAAGAATACTGATATGTATTAATGTTGAAGGAAAGCAGTAAATAAGTAAATAAAAAAGTAAAACATATAACAAAATTTCTGTTTTACCGCCATTATTTATTATCTTTGACTATGTCTTCCCTAGATTTACACAGAATGTTCCTGCATCAATTCCCCTGCGATAATGGAGCGTTTAGTGAGCGCAAATTCTACAAATACACCAACAAGCGATCAGTCGTCCTTCACAGAAGAAGGATTTGCGGTACCAGGAAACTGTCCTGTGGACTGCACCCGGAAGTTCTACATTTTCCTTGCAGTCGTCTGTCTACTCAAGTTTAGCGGAGCTACGGGAAGATTATCCAATTTCCTAGTCTCAGTTAGGTAAGAAAAGGAATTTAAAAAATTACAATCATATTTTATCAAAAAATGACTATATGTAACATGTAACTATGCGATTCAATAATTATACAGGGTGTTTCACAACTTCTGGATAAAAATAAAATGACAGATACTACACGATGTACTGATCACGAATCAAAAAGAATTTTTTGAAAATTCGAAAAATAAGTTGCACTTATAATGGAGGGTACATTTTTAGTGCCACTGGTATCAAATAAAAATAATTTATATTAAATTAACAACTTTAAGGGCCGGTCTTATAAAACTATTTAATCAACAGTTAAAATTTAGTTAGCTACTAAACTAATTTGTCTGAAGATTTGGGTATTATAAAAGTTTAATGACAAGTAAATCGACCTATTAAAGTAACTGCGGAATTTCATGCTATTACATTTAAATCAGTTGTTAAAGAAACGTCGAACTGTATTTTTTTTTTTTTTGGTTATGTTTATTTTAAAACAATTGAAATAGGGAACTATTTACTTTTTAAATATTTTTTTAAGAAATGTCTGTGTCAAGTATGTCATCTTTAGAGTCTGTATCATCAGTGTCCTCGGATTCATAAACAGATAATGATGATGCATTTATATTTGCACGAGGTAGGCTACCAAAATTGTTCCGAAACAGGACAAATCCATATGACATATATGATGACAATGGCTTGTACCACGATCACGGTTTTAACTAAAACACTGTTTTAAGAAATGTCAAATTTCATTATTAATAATGATAATAATAAATACTATGAAATTTATCAAAATATAATTTTAAAGCAGAACATAGTTTGTATTCAAACAAATATTTTTAAATAAATTGTTCCTCTAACATAAGGGTGAAATTACATTTTGAAATTTGAATTTGACATTTCTTAAAACAGCGTTTTTGTTAAAACCATGATCGTGGTACGAGCCATGAGTTTAAAAAGAGATTTCGATTGTCAAAACAATGTGTGTTACACATATTGGGACAGATTGAAAGAAATATAAGACCACTAACATTAAGAAATATGTCAATTTCCGCAATGAATCAGCTAGTAATAACCTTACGATTTTACGCAACCGGGTCGTTCCAAATTATATGAAAATAATCTTCAACAATATCTAATAGGTTATATTTTTCAATATCAATATGATTTTTCCCACGATCACGTTTCTTTTCCAACTGTCAAATCAACTGATTTACGTTTATAAGGAATGTGAATATAGAAACTTTTCACAAAACCACAAACACACTACTAAAATTTAATTAAATCCCCCGTTAGTTATTTGATAGTGAGATTAGTTTTATAATATCCATTTCTTTTTTAATGGTCCATTTAATTTACGTGTGCAGTAACTAACTAAGGATTAATTTATTGTTTATAAGACCAGCCCTTATATGTCCAGTTATATTGCGTAATGTTTAACAGAGGCACCGACTCTAATGAAACAAATTGATTAAAAGGAAGGAATTATTTAAAGCAAAAGTGAAACTTAATATTAGTAAGAAACAAGACTTTATTTTCAAAAATTGTACCTATAGCTACCCGTAACTAATGCGTTCAAAAAAATCACAAATATTGTTCGAAATTATTACCTCCCACAGCTACACATATCTCTGAGGAAACCGCTCAGCATAAAGACGCGCGGCTAAAAGCGCATTTTGCTTTGCATCCCCGTAAATTAACACTATGTCCACCAACTCACTATCACTGTACTCGTAGAGCATTTTTTATTAATCTCACGATTATCATCAAACGAAAGAAACAATCAAACTGCGGCAATGGACATCACAGACATTGAATTAATTTGATTAAATACAATATTAGGTAAGTTCTTGCTTGTATTATTTTTAAATTTATTTCATTACTGTCATATTACAAAATAGTAAATAAACCAGTGGCACTAAAAATGCACCCTCCATTATTAGTGCAATTAATTTTTTGAATTTCCAAAAAAATACTTTTGATTCGTGATCAGCACATCGTGTAGTATCTTCCATTTTATTTTTATCTAGAAGTTGTGAAACACCTGTATATTCATTTATTTCATTCATACTCATATTTAAACAAATTTAATATAAAACTATACCTAAATGGATTTTTCTCAAAAAAATCTTTATGTGTAGGAGTATAAAATATATCATTTTCAGAAAAAAATCTCTATCGAATAAGTTAAATTGATTTATAGATTGTTATTTAAAAACATATAACTTTGTGTTATAATTTGGGAACCACTATATTGCACATATTTTTTCTTCAATAAGTAAATGTCCCCCTGAACAGAACCAATTCACTAGCTTCTAGCCGATGTAATAACTTGTCTCACCAAATCTGTACGATTGTACAACATTTATTTTAATTATAATTGTAAACTAACCGTGAATATACAATAATACTGGTGAATTTTATTACAAATTCTTAAAATTGTATTAGACACAATGATCTATAAAAGCTACGTTAATAAAATTTTAAGATACAGTACAGTATTTCAACAAACTTCCGAATCAGTTCGGAGTTGGTGAAATACTGATTCTTTAATTACGGACGTTTCGAGCTCTCCAGCTAACCGTGAATATATAATAATACTTATGAATTTTATTACCAAATACTATTCACCAACTCCGAACTAATTTGGAAGTTTGTTGAAATGCTTTATCTTAAAATTTTATCAACGTAGCTTTTATAGATCATTGTGTCTAATACAATTTTAAGATAATAAAATTCATCAGTATTATTGTATGTTCACCGTTAGCTGAAGATGGGCTAGCCTTAAGCCCGAAACGTCAGACGTCAGTAATTAAAAAAAATTGCAACATACATGGACCATTTAAGCCTTTTCATTTTACCTTTATAATGTTTATACTCAATTGATATGCAATTTAAAATTCATTTATTTAAAAATTATTTTCAATTTTCATTTTTTAGTCAAAGTAATAAGCCTTAGGAACAATTTCTTTACAAAATAACGGTTCATAATAATTTGAATATTTACTTTAAATTTTTTGTTTATAGTTATTTTCGTAACAAGTTATGAAAAATACCAAATATCATGCCAGTGTAAATTGACGCACGACGCGTAGCGGAATGCAAGTCAATACACACGAGCTAAGATATTTGTATTTCATACAAGTTTTGAACATTATTTTTTAGCCGAGCTTAAATAAATTTTACTTTTTTTACAAAACTGAAATTTAGGTTCAAACGTACGGACAGCTGACAAATGAATAATGTACTATTGTACTATTACGATATGAAATATATCGTAACACTAATGTCATAAGTTCAACTTTCAGTGTTAGGATACTACGTTGATATGTCATACTTATCACAATAGTCGTCTAAAAAATAGAAATCATAATAATAATTTGTTCTTATGGTATAATAAATAATTTATTGAAAAAGTAGCAATTATATCCATAGCTTAGTAAGAGAGCTTCGGAACAACTGTAGTTGTGTATTGGGTGATTGAGGAATTAAAGACGTTATAATTTTTAGATGCGTCGAGGAGAAAGATAAGACCGTTGCCATGGGCTTCGGATTGATGATAATGAGCCTGTGCGCCTTTATTCCGTCGCCGATCCTCTTCGGCGTCATTCTGGGTAAGTCGTAAGTCACAAAGTCCCGGATTATACAGAGAATACGCCTCTCAGATTATTTATTATTAGCGGAAACGAAAAGGAATGTAGAAATTTATTTTAGAAGTAGGAGGATTATATCTTAAACATCATTTACCGACTTTCTTAAAAATTAATGAAAGATTTTACTTACACGAAGCCTATCCCGATATCTTATACGCCAAGCTCCAAAAGGAATAAATTATAATCTGCATTTGAAATCCTACACTCAATAAATTCTACTTTTAAGCTAAGGGTAATCATTTCAAGTATCGTTTTCTATATTTTTCTGAATAACAATAAAATAACAATTCTTTTTTTCATAAAATGTATTGCAGTTATATATTACGATATTTCTTTAATTATTTTTAAATTAATAAATAAATAAAAATATATCATCACGGCTTATTACCCGTTTCTGGGTGTGCTAATCAGAGATGCATTCGGACCGGGCCGGGCTTTGAGGTTTGGATCGACTCGGCCCGAAAATAAAAATTGCCGGCCCTCGACGATCGTCTCGACAAAAAAATTAACTAGCCCGGCTCGAAAATTGACTCGAAATCGGGCTGGGCTTCGGGCCGGGCCGGGCCAAAGCTCGAAATTGGGTGCATCCGGCATTCCTAATGTTGATTTTTATGTTAAGGCGAAATATTTAACTTTTTTCGTGTCAAACTTATAAAAAAAATCTCTACATTCTTATAACTTTCAACATTAGTTAACATAAGTAGTTAAAAAAGAGACCCTTCTAGTGTAAGTTTGCTATAAAAATTACAGACCTACGAGTATTTAACACTTTGTTTACCAAAGACGTTCGAAAATTTAAACAACTTTTTCACAAATCTTATATAAAAAATATAATTTACATAAAGATTTTTTATCTAACTTCGTTTCTGCTCAAAAATAGGTCAAGAAATCATTATGGTAGGAACAAAAATCACTTTTATTTATGTATTCGAGTAATAACAATAATAATAGCAACATCACAATATAATTATTATGCTTTAATGAATAACCTTGAATTCTTGAAGTAAAATAATGCATTTTTATTTATTAATAAGTGAAGTATGTTGTTATTAAATCATTTTGATCCTTTTTAACTTCATCCATTTTCATTAAAATATTAAGGAAACTGTGCATTTGATTGAACTATAAGATTTTTCGGGCCGGCCCGAAAAGCTCGAATTTTCGGGCCGAGCCAAAATCAAAAGTCCGACTCGCCTCGATTTTTGAAAATGATTAGCTCGATTCGGCCCGATAAAAAATATCTTCGGCCCGGCTCGATGATCGACTCGAAATCGAGGCGGGCTTCGGGCCGGGCCGAGCCAAAGCTCGAAATCGAGTGCATCTCTATGCTAATCTGCTTTCGCAGATTTCAGTAATGACGCCGTCATGCAGAAAGTACCACAAGGCTCAATTTTGTGCTATTTGTTGTTTTTTTCAATTCGGCTACCATTATTAAATTGTAATTTTAATATCTAAATTTTTGAAGTTATTAAACATACGAAATGAATTTTGTTTATTGATTTATATGTAGAATTTAATTTATACTCTGCAACTATTTTGGTCGAGTGTGACATTAGCATGAAATAAAAAATACTATTTACACACGAGTTGCATAAATATTTTTCTTACAACCGAAATGTTAATGCTATTTCTCAAAATACTGAGTGTGGGTGTATAGGGATCTTCAAATATTGTTAGTATTAGTGATAAAGTAAATTAAACGAATGTGCATGTTGCCTAGCAACGTATTTACTTTTCACGCACTAGTGCTTGAAAAGTACTTTTCACACACTAGTGTTTGAAAAGTGACACTTTGCACATTGTAATGTATGAGTAAAGTATGTACTTTACGCACGGTTGTAGGAAATAGTATTTTTTATCTCGTGCTAATTTCCACGTGAGGCGCAAAGTACTACTTTGCACACTTGTTGCATAATAACTATTTTATATAATTTAATACCAAACCATTCAAAATAGAAAACATGCATTTTACTAGTTTATTTAAAATGTTAAATACATGCATAAATACATTAAATACAATACAAATAGTTGAGTAAATATAATATATTAATACTGGGAATACATGCAGAGATCAAAAATCTAATAAAACAACTAAAAGGGTCCTCCACTCTAATTTTTTTATTATTTGAAATGAAAGTTTGTTTAATTTTGAAGCAATTTGTAGTATTAAAAAGTCATAATTGTTTTTAGTTCAACTGCATTTGATTTTTAAAGAAACCTATAGTTATCTTTCTCGCACTAGTTTCTGTAGTAGACTGCGCGAGAAAGATAGCAATCGTTGTGACGTAGATGTATAGATGCTTAAAATCACTAATATTTCAAAAACTAACAATTTTTAAAAAACTTTTATCGTCTCAATCATGATTTTATCTTATCTACTTTCAATATAACTAACTTTTTACTCAATTATCTGTTATGGTGGAGGACCCTATCGAATATTGTACTTAAATCTTATATTTGTTAAATATTCTTAAAGCAAAATATTATTAGTAGTAACTATTTAAAACATTACTAACTTAATTTGATTAATTAAATATATAAATGAATGAACTATAATATTAAGTATTTTGATTAATTAAATTTTGAGCATTTATTTATAGAACAAATTTAGAGAAAAAAAATATTTTAATTATATTATAAATTGTTCATGCTCATGCTAAAAATTCTAAATCCTCTTACAGACAAAGCTTGTATGGTGTGGGGTAAGACGTGCTCTGGAACCGGAAACTGCTGGCTTTACAATGGAGAAACGTTGCGGTATACCATGAACTTCACAGCGGCAACTTTTGTCTTCATTGGAACCGTGTTCGATGCCGGTGTGTGGTACTACGTCAAAGGCATAAAGATCTTCGATGAAGATATTGAACTCAAGAAAGTAGATGAAACAAAGTGAACGTACTAGAAGATATGGACTAAGTACTTAGGGCGGAATTGGAGGATGAATTTTTGTAGGACAAATAAAAAAAATATGAAATTGGTATCAATGATATTTGTAAACTAATAAATCAACACGCCATGAAATAAATGTTTTGTAATAGTATCTATTCATTTTCGATAAACATGGTAAAAAGTTTGAGATGCACACGGACATGGTCAACGATTGGCCCAAAAAATCTTTGTCATAATTTGTCAGTTCCCGTGATGTGGTATCTACTGACTACTATTACATTTTCCCAGTTTCAAAAAAAAAAACAGCAATTTAATTTTTGTTTTTAAAACTTAAATGATACCAACGAACATTCCAAAACTTTCATGAAGAATTATGTGAAGTTTTTTTTATATATTGGGACGCTTAAAATTAAGATAGAAAAATGAATAAAAAATTAATAAGCCCTATTTTGGACTCCGAATGAAAACAGAAAGTTAATATGAATGAAAAAAGAAAAATTAAAATAAAAAAATTGATAAACATAAAACAAAAATGGGAAATATTTACATTTTTAAATAATCTTTTCTATATTAATAAATAAATAAAAATATATCATCACGGCTTATTACCCATTTTTGGGTGTGCCAATCTGCTTACTTGTTTTATATTGGGACGCTTAAAAAAAATTAATAAACCCTACTTTGGACTCCGTATGAAAACAGAAAGGTAATATGAATGAAAAAAAAGAAATATGAAAATAAAAAAGTTTACATTTTCGCCTATATCTAGTGGCATATGCATGATTTTTTCGGATAAACATATGTGCCACTAAAATGACCTAATTAAGCAACTTTTGTCTATGTTAACCAACTTTGTATCTCTTTTACAGTTTGCGAGATCTCAATATATGTACATATTATCTGTGCAAATGTGTATTGTTTCTAGTTTATGACTCCATATCATTCGATTCCGGTCTCGCCACATTGTGAGCATCAAGGTTTTCTCAAAGACCAAGCAAAGCACGAAAAAAAATTAAATTGTACACTAACAAAATTAGTACCCCTCTGTATTCGAAAATAAATTATTTATTTTCAAAATATTTTTTTCTTCATTCGTATAATTTGCACCGGGTAAATGCAAAATTCCTATAAAAAATAAACAAGTCCAGATGGTTTTTATTTTTTAATATATGATGGATCCATAAAATAAAATTTCTAACTGAATACTGTTTTTATATGTTTATTATGCAGGTGATTCACAACTTCGTGCACTAAATTTAAGGGCACATAGAACTGACTCAAATGAGTAAATAAAGCTTAATCAGCATGCATCCTTTCTCCCACTGTTTCCGAGAAAGGTCATTTTGTATTAGAAGCGAAGAAAAACTGACAAAGATAGTGATCAAACACAATTTTGTCTATGCCAGTAAATAGACTGTAACAATACAATAAAATTTAATATGAAACATTTTTCTCAATTTCTAATAGTTGAAAATTAAATATTGGTCAAAGTCGCCACATTTTACTTGGTACAATTATTTGATTTTTTTAAGCACTTTTAGGATGACCTCTTAAAAGTAAACAAAACGTCTCATTTAATCGAGGTCGTAATTCTTATAGTTTTCGAGATAGCAAAGGTAAACTTATTTTTTACTGCCTTCTATCTCGGAAACTATTAAAGATCGGCCCCACGTTGATTAAGCATTTTTTTACTCATTTTAATCAGTACTACATGCCCCTAATACACAAAAATGTGAAAAAATATGTTAAAAACGAAACCCGCGCTCAGCAATTGGTCATTATGAAACACTACAGGCCAAATTCTGAACTTTAAAAGTTATATTTCGCACATTATACGCATAATTTTTAAGTCTCGTTTGCATTAAAATTCTTAGTTCAATCTGTTGTTGCAGCTTATATCTTCTGAAATATTAAAGATATAAAAAAAAGTTATGTACAAAAGTTGTTTAATACAATACTATAATTTAGCGTAAACAATTTTTTTCCAAGGCCTACCAATTTTTTGGAAAAATGTTTAACTTTAATTTTTTAAATGGAACAGCCTGTATATTTTGACAGAATAAGATTCTTAATAAATTTCTCTTTACAATGATGTGTAACAAGTAAGGATTTACCTTTGAATTATTTCCTATAAAACAAATAGAAATATGATAAAAGTAGGCTATGATATTCTATTGTTTGTACCTTTAACTTCTGTCACACATGAACATTGGCTACGTAGGGGTTTTCCTTTGAATAAAATTATGTCTAATAAAGCAAGTAATAAAATTACTAGCATTGATGATTTACAAAATTATTAATACTTTTATTTAAATATCAAGTAGCAATCTGTGACATATGTTACTGGTATAAACAATAGAATATCACAGCCTACTTTTGTCGTATTTCTATTTGCTTTATTAGACATAATTTAAAGGTAAACCCTTACTTGTTACACATCATTGTAAAGAGAAATTTATTTACAATTTTATTCCGTAAAAATATATAGGGTGTTCCATTTAAAAAATCAAAATTAAATATTTTTCTGGAAAATTGGTAGGCCTTGGAAAAAAATTGTTTATGCTAAATTATAGACCAGGTTGTATCAAATAACTTTTCTATATAAATTTTTTTGTATCTTTAATATTTCAGAAGATATAAGCTGGACAATGAAAAATCAACCATCCTGTATATAACCCTATTAACAATTTTTTGAAATAAAAATTTTGTTGTTTCGATTATTGTAAAAAAAGTTGAATATGTGTTAAATAAACAACATTCATAGAACGAATTATTGACATAATATTTGAATTATAAATTATAACAACTATAAATTATGAAAAAAGAGCATTGTTTAAATGCGCTTGATGTATTAGCTTGCAAGACTTGTTGATGATACCCCGTATATCATCAGCATAGGAAAACATTTTTTTATGTTTTATGCTTTATTAAATTTTATTTGAAGTATTTTTTGATGAAATTAATATGTTAAACATTAAATCCTTTTCCATATATAATGTGACAGATCTGTATATAATTAGATAAAATGTATTATGTAGGTGCCAAATTTTATATGAACAAAAATATTGATTTTACAATAAAAAATATGTGCCAAACTTTGTAATTATTTTTAATGATATAAGGGAATGACCCTTGTCCTACGAAAATTCAATCTCTCAGAGAATGTGTTCGACTCGAATATGCAACGTATTTTGTAAAATAATATAATTTAGATTAAGATTAGTTAGAAATATTTGTATGTACGCCAAAAATTCCCATCAAATATTCTCATTGCTGTATATATTATTGATTAATAAATTGTATATACCTTTAGAAAGATGTCTCCTGAAGTGTTAAAAATGGAGTCCTCTCGTCATAGTATTCACCTTCCGAACAATCTATATCTGGGTGATCTTCTATGATTCTTTCCTCATCTTCCAATTCGTCATTATCTTGGACATTCTCCACTGGCGTGTTACATCTTGTATTGGGCTAAAAAGCATTTAAATAAACATAGTTAAAATAAATTGTCATAATCGTAAAGATTCTTGTCCCTCTATACAGGTGTCCCATTTTACATTACGTCCTTGATTATCTAATAAATAATTACGTTTATTGTTTTAATAAATACTCAACATAACAGGCGTGTTTCTTCGGACTGTGATTTGTGATAAAATTGAACAAAGTGAACATGATCAAAAAGAAAATTGTTTCTTCGTTCGTTATTCGTTATCCCCACTCTTTCATTTTGTGATCACAACACGCCATTCCCCTTTCCCTTCTGAATCCGTCTTTTCGCATGATCACTGTGATTGAAATAACAGAAGATTTGAAAATGGCGGAAAAAGCAAGCAATGAAATATTGGAAAGTGCAAATTTATGTCTACTTCCGAATCATCAAAACTACTAGAACTTGAGTCAGTAGATTCAACATTCATTATTGGTTTCGATTTTTCTATTAGATCCTGCAGGTACCAAAAAAGTTAAAAAAAAAACTTGTTTTCATGTTTTACTTCACATTCCATTCCAAAAATATTATTTCTGCTTCAGCACAATCCATCTTAACACTATTTTCGATTTGGGTATTATTACTTCAATCAAAACAGCTGATTTATCATTTGACGTTTGCCGCTGTTCGACGTTGTGTAGGTTTCGCGTAGAGCGAGTTAATTTTGTTGTTTCTTTGGAATTAAATTTAATCATGATTCGAAGGAATCATTATTGAACAAATCATTATTTAGAAAATCATAATCACAGTCCGAAGAAACACGCCTAACATGGTAGAAATATCACTCCTCAACACGCAGGGGGACTAAGAATATTAAGTTGGTAAAACTTTTGATTAAATTCTCGGAATTTGTCAACGAAACATGTACTTCAAAATGATTTTGAGAATTATCGTATGATGTTTACAGTTTTATTTTATTTTAAATTAATAATATTTCTACAATGTTAGGTATTTATTGAAACAACAAACGTCATTATTTATTCAGTTATTGACACAATATTAATTGGGTAATTTTTTTTGTAGCAAAATCATATTTTTACGATACAGCGCCACCTGTTGGGAGTACAAGAAAAATATCCGAATAAACCCAACATGTTTTTTAAGCTCTTTCCGAATCTACAATAAAAAATAAGGGTTCCCATTTAAGATTTTTAAGGTAACCCCTTTTCCCGCCTCCCTGAGGGTCTGGGGGGCATTTTGTCAGAATCCGATGTCCCCATCAAAACAATGAAGGTTTTGATTCGGCACACTTTTTGTTACGATATTATAATTATTTGATATTATAAGCTATATTTTTATACAGAGTGATCCAAAATGCCTGAAGCGTGCCGCTCCTTACGATTTTGACATTACCTGCTTACTTAGTATGACAGTATTACTATTTCCATGGGCGTACCTTTCGAATTTTGCTAGCCGCTATAAGAATAATCACAAGAACCGTCTTCTTTACGTTCACCCAAACGAAAATACCTATACGTTCTTCATTAAAAGCCATAATGAAATGAATGATTTTTCAAGAAGTTATGCGAAACAAATATCAAATGAATCAAAGTACGGCAATGATATTAATAAAATGTCATGTATCTGTCATACGTGGAATATAGTTTTGATGAATTATGGAAAATTGGAATATAATTTTGATATTATTTTGGAATATAGTTTGGCACGTGACCTTAAGCCATTTTTGATCACTCTGTATTTCTAATTTTCAAGTAAGAATATGAAAATTTATTTATTAAAAATGAAATTGTCAATGATTATAGTGCTTTATGTCTTTCTGATGTGTTAGGGTGCCAATGTTTTATAATCAAATAAATAAAATAAATAAATCATCACGGCATATTACCCATTACTGGGTATGCCAGTATCTACAACATATGTAGACATCGGTAATGATGTTTACCGTGTGGGCGCTTACCAGGCGTCACCTCACGGGCACTCATGGCTAGTGTGGAGAGTGCACCACAGGGATCACTTTTGTGCGACTAAAAGTCTGCACTGGCCGGAGTGAACCCGGGTCACCAGATTGGCAACCAGACACTATACGCACACGGCCACGCGACCCCATAAACAAAAAAACAAATTTATTTATGTTCTTACAATTTTTTTGTTGGATTTTCATGCAAAATCAGAAGATACGAGAATAATACTAGAATTTTTGAGAGAAAGAATATCAAGCAAGCCGTTGTAAAAAATTGAACTATCGTTTTAAACAGTTATTTATCTACGTCATTTGGAATTAAGTTGCGAAAGTTAGTTACAACTTATTAATCAATTATCGCTGCTAGTGAAAATGTGGAATTAATCAGAGAGCATTTTTGAAGCATAATTTATAGTTTAACATCTTTGACAGATTTTAAGTCAGCCTGAAATTAATTTGACAGTTTTTAAGTACCTCTGATTTCTATTCGACAACTTCGGCAGTTCTTTAAGTCACCAGAAATTTCTATGTCTCAAAAATTATTTTGAAAACATTGCAAAAATAAATTAATGGAGTATGTGACTAAATTTTGATTTTTACATATATGATACTGGACCAAAAAATAAAATACCCGTATTTTTTTAAATTGATTAATTATTCGCAGTTTACGAGAAAATAATTATTAAAACTTTGGAGAAGGGATCTGTGACGTCAGATAGATATAGAGTGGTAAGCGAAAGTGACAGCAGCTGTCACGTTCGCCATTCCATAACCTATCACAACATATCTCAGTCTAACTGTCTTCTTCTACCATTCTACCCTACTGACGTCACAGATCCCTTCTCCAAAACATTAAATTGCTAATAACAATATTATTACAAACTAATGTTTAGTTTTTATTATTGAAATTCAATTATGGTCACATACCCCATTGGGAAATTTTAAGAAATAAAAGGAAATAATGGTGAAGTATATTATTATTTAAGGGAAATATTTTGAACATGTTTAAAATAAATTTTAAAAAAATATGAACCATGTAGGTATCTTATTCTTATAACTTCTAATTTTTATGATATTTGTGATGTAAATTGCAAATATAAGTTAATATATTGTGTCACCAATTTGACAGATAGACAGAAAGCCGTGATTGGCTACAACAAAAAGTTACGTGTTCCCACTTAC
Source organism: Ophonus ardosiacus (assembly GCA_943142095.1). NCBI lineage: Eukaryota > Metazoa > Arthropoda > Insecta > Coleoptera > Carabidae > Ophonus > Ophonus ardosiacus. The sequence goes on along the minus strand of OW964833.1, from coordinate 39,188,793 downwards.
TACAAAAGTTTATCTTATCTTACCCCAATGACAATCATCTCTATGCTGTTGCTGTTTAATTCGTTAGTTGTGCTCTGTTCTCGAAGTCCCTTGCATAGAACCCAACAATCGGGACAAACAGATGATTGGCGTCGTATAAGGATCATCATAATAATTCCACAAAACGACGATAAAAGTAGGAGAGCTATTGTGAACGTAAGGGAATAACGACCAAATGAAATAGGCTGGTGAAGTAAGCAAGTATGTTGTGACGAAGTGTAGTGACATGCCAGTGCTATAAATAAAAAAGAAAACAAGATAAAGTAAAAGAATGTAAATATAAATAAATATGATTTTCAATAAAATGTTTTAATATATGAGGTGATTTACAATGTTATCTACCTAGCCATTAAATGAAAGATAAATATTTATGAAGGAAAGAAAATTACTGGATTTCAGTCAAATATTAAATTCCGCCTCTACCGGTTTCAACACCTCATATGTCTTCTTCAGGAGGTGAAAATTTTTAGATTTCATCTCCTGAAGAAGACACATGAGGTGTCGAAACCGGTAGAGGCGGAAAATATATTAATGAATATTTGACTGAAATCCAGTAATTTTCTTTCCTTCATCACCTTTCCAGTCAAGAAGTTCTTGCAGCCATAAATATTTATTTTATTTTTTTGTTGCCAATTTAGTCAATTTACTGAACATTTGTTTTCTTACTTTCTACGTTGAGCCAGACTCTAATGCCCGTATTCATGGTCGATGCTCAATCTCATACTTGAGTATTTCTTCGCCAAGCTTTACTCCGGTCGTTCTCGACCTCAAGCACATCTATGTTTCATAGTCGAAATTTCGTGAATTCTCGGTTTTCTAGGGAGGATTTTAGAGAATTTATAATAACTATGTTGGTATATTTGTAAATTTTAATATTTTTCTCTCAAATCGTATATTTGACATTTATATGTCACAGGTTACAGATAACTGAGTCATATCACGGATATATCTTCTTGAAGCAACCCTTTTTCATTGTTATTATTAAAGCTTTTTCTACTGTCTACAAATTCTAAAAATTGTTGATTATCTTCATGATTCATTATTTAACTTAGATGTCATATGTGATGGAAATGCCAGTTTGACAGTTTTTTTTTTATATATTGATCAAGTCTACCTATTTTTTTTTTTTTTTAAGCATAGTCAGTACTTCGCTTCGGCTCATACTTATGTATGCCTTGAGTACCAGATTTCGTTCCATAGTCGGTACTTGTTTCTTCACTCGTGCTTCGATCGAAGGTTTACTTGAGGCGAGTTCCAAGCAACCTTGAGTAATGCTCAAGTAATGATTGATGCTTTTTTTAAAAAAATAGGTAGACTTGATCAACATATAAAAAAACTGTCAAACTGTCATTTCCATCACATATGACATCTAAGTTAAATAATGAATCATGAAGATAATCAACAATTTTTTAGAATTTATAGACAGAGTAGAAGAAGCCTTAATAATAACAATGAAAAATGGTTGCTTCAAGAAGATATATCCGTGATATGACTCATGTCGTCGGATTTCTGGTAAAAAGACTTAACCGCCAAAAAATGATAAAATGAGTTATGCACATAAACGGATACGTCTCTTCACGACGCATGCTCTAAACACAATATCTGAGCGCCAAAAAATTTATGTTAGAAGGTAATTCATTCTAAAGTTTCGTAAACGCCATCTGACACTATTTGATGCGCACAGAAATTTTATACGAATGTCTTAAACGCCATTCTGTGTTAATGTAATGGGAGATGTTAACGAGTTGTGTTCCACAAAAGTTAATTTATTTTGATATTATTTATTAATCTGGTGTTAACAACTATATAAATATTAAAAATTTAGGTATTAAGCTATATTGAACAAAAAAAAAAACATTTTTATTAAATATTTCATGATATATGCTTCAAAATGTTGCGAAAGTATGTTGAAAAATGTATAAAATATTAATCTCATCGATATAACACAATATCTTGTTAAATAAATCAATATTGTAAATAAAAACAAGTTTTTCCTGTTTATCTCAAAACTAGTCAAATGGCGGTTAAGTCTTTTTACCAGAAATCCGACGATGTATCTGTAACCTGTGACATACATATATGTAGATGTCAAATATACGATATGAGAGAAAAATATTAAAATTTACAAATATACCAACATAGTTGTTACAAATTCTCTAAAATACTCCCTAGAAAACCGAGAATTCACGAAGTTTCCACTAAGAAACATATGATGTGCTTCAGGTTGAGAACGACCGGAGTAATGCTTGGCCAAGTAATACTCAAGTACGAGAGTGAGCATCGACTATGAATACGGGCATTAGTCAGTTGAAATTTATTTCACCTTCTTCGACAAATGCCAAAGAGCTATTAGCTCTCAGGACCTTAGAATTATGACAGGTATCTTTACTGGTCATTGACCTCTGAAATACCATCTATGTAAGATGGTACAGCTGGAAACAGTGTCTGTCGACTCTGCAAAGAAGACGAAGAAATTTCGCAACACGTTGTATGTGAATGTTTAGCTGTGGTCGTAAGTAGACTTAGCCATTTAGGTAAAAGGTACCTCACGGCAAATGAGATAGGAAAACTGACAACTGGAGTAATAACTGGTTTCATGAAAACACTGGAACTGCTTTCAGAAAACTAAGATAGGCCTATGTTACAATAGATCTTAAAGCCTCAACTTAAATAATAATAATAACTGATTCAAATAGAAAGAGTTTTTCAACTAAGTAAAATACAACCTTTTTAGTTTTCATTCTGTAATATTTTATTAGTTTCAACGTTTCGGCACCATTAACTGATGCCTTCTTCAGGGAAAATGACAAATAAATTACAACGAAAAGGCGGCTCTGAAAATGCATAATATGCATGCTCAGTATTAACTAGGACGGCGAATATGCCTCTCGTCAAGAAAACTCTCCTTTTGTCAGAGGAAAAACCGTCCGCAAAAACTGGCAGAGAAGTGATCTATATGACTCAGAGCTGCCTTTTCGTTGTAATTTATTTGCCATTTTCCCTGAAGAAGGCATCAATTAATGGTGTCGAAACGTTGGAACTAATAAAATATTACAGAACGAAAACTAAAAAGGTTGTATTATTCATAGTTTATTATGTGTTCCGAAAGATTTTTTAAGAGTTTTTCAGTTTCTGCAAACGTATGAGTATCAAAAAATGAGTGAAGTGACACAGCATTAATAAATCGTGCGAATGTTTGCCTTCAAGTAGGAGGTCTTATTTCAATACATTTTGTGACAACATTTATATATATATATATATATATATATATATATATATATATATATATATATATATGGGGTCCCGTGGCCTCGCCTGAGTGTTTGGTCGCGAACCTGGGGGTACCGGGTTCGATCCCGACCGACGCCAAATATTTCCAATTTTAAATGACACAAAAGTGACCCCTTTGGTGCACTCACCACGACAGCAATGAGTGCCCGTGAGGTGACGCCTGGTAAGCGCCCGCACGGTACAAATATATCATCATCATTACCGTTATCTGCGATAAAGCATATTACCCATTACTGGGTGTGCCAGTATCTACAACACATGTAGACATCGGTATATTTTACCGTGTGGGCTCTTACCAGGCGTCACCGCACGGGCACTCATAGCTGGTGTGGAGAGTGCACCACAGGGATCACTTTTGTGCGATTAAAAGTCTGCACTGGCTGGGATCGAACCCGGGTCACCAAATTTGCAACCAGACACTAAATGCACACGACCACGCGATCCTATTATTGAAAATATGTTGTTTTCTAACATTATTTGTTTTTATCAAATTTATTTGTTTTTTATCAATAACTTGATAGCAAAGGATAATCAGAAAATTAGTCACTCTTAATTTTTGATTTGTTTTAACCTTCTGAATCAAAATCCAAAAGCACGGGCGTCATCTTTACAATACCTATATACCATAACTTAAGAAATATCCTTCATATGGTTTAGAAAACAAAAATTTGTTTTACCTGCCAGAATTCTATATATGCTTCTCACAGGTCCACTCCCTATTAATCCTATTCCAGCAATATGGAGTCCTAGTGCATAAGGCCTTTCGGAAAAGTGTACCAGATACAAAGTCGTGATGATATGAGTGAGCCATGCACCACCTGCCAAAGCTCTGACTGTCAGTTGCACGGCTTCCTTGGAAAGCCAAGCTGGGTAGCACGAATAAATGGAGCAGGCACCAGGATGAGCCGAATATGGAGCGGTGCAGCTGCAATTGGTGTAGACCTAAAAGCGAAAACATTTATTCAATTTCGTTACTGATAACACTTCGTTATAGTGAATGCATAGATATTGGGTCGAATTCAGCACTCTCCTTTAACTAAAGAAGCTTAACTAAAAATAACAAAATAAAGAGACACATATACAATGATGCATTAACAAGAAAAAGATACAAGTTGTTTGTATTAATTTTAGAACAAACGTGTAATGAAGAAAAATGTTCAAAATGAAAAACTGGATCGATTGAGTATAAAGTTTTTTGTTTCAATTGTTTCTTATGGGCAAGTTAGAAAAGAAAATACAGAAATGGATGATTCGGGAACGTTGTAAAAGTTTCAATAAAGAAAAAAACAGGCCGTAGGTTCCAATAATTATGACTAGCAGTCCTAGTTTTTTAAATAAAGACAATTATGACTGCTAGTCATAATTATTAGAACTTACGGCCTGTTTTGTTCCTTTATTGAAAAAGAAAATACACGATTTATCAGAGTGTCATGAAAAAAAAAAACAATAATTTAAATTTGTTGTTTCTGACATATCTCACAAATTTGACATTTCTTTTGATTTTATTATTATCATAACATGGTATAAATCTAAAAAAAAAAATCCGATTTATTTGTTGCTACATTTAATAAGCAATCCAGTCCAGCAACTTTTAGAAAAATCTATAATAATTATAGAACTACAGGATGAATCAGAATAAATAAAGTAATTAATAATAAGAAACATTAAATCATGCAGATAAATGAAAATGACAATACTCTGTCGACAAAATGAATTTCTGAAACTGACAGATGATATTTTGATGACTTTGACAACTCTCTACGTTCACTTATAAAAAAATAGATTGCTAAGACAATGATTTTAAATATAACATAACGTCCATGTTTACCAGCAAAAAAAAAAAAAGCCCTATATACTGTAATTATTTTTTTCTAGTCACGCGCGTGAAGTGAGTACTTTACGTATCAATTTTTATGTGTGAAGTTGAAGTTTGATTTTTTGCACACAGTGCGTGAAGTAACATTTCACGCACCGTTCATTATTTTAAATATTACAAACTGAATTATATTTTAATAAAACAAAGCTGTTAAACACCCGTAACGTTGGTAACCATGGTTACACAAGTCGATAATACAGAGGCTTTACGTTAAAAGAATGACACTGTGAAGAAAAAATATATTTTATTGCAAGGTCGTAGAAAAAGTATAGTATGTAACACGTGTGTGAAGCCTATTTTATATTCGGGTGGTTTGGCAACACTCGCATTTGGCTCGTGTCGCAATCTCCACCCTCATGTAAAAATTTCAGCTTCACACACTTGCCACATAATATACTATTTTGGCGTAGTTTCAAAATTTGTAATAAAAATGATACTGGTTTAAAAATATTTTTAGAGGATAAATCTGTTTTTTGAAACATCCATTATTCTATAAATCTACATAAAAAAACAAGTAAAAAAATATACGTTTCACTAACCATGTATCCATTGTCGTAGCTAATAGAAGCACACCCAGCATAACAGGGCGAAAAGTAACTTTTTTCTAACTCCGGAACACAGACTGGTTCATACAACGACTTGTCACATCCGCAGTTTTTACATTGTTCCATCACATCTTGGAAGTCACTTTTAGTACACCTTATGAACACTAATACTAAAAACAGCACTGTTAGCACCGCTGGTACCACAGTGTTCCAGAGTGCCAAACTAAAAGCACGTAGGTTGTACCGTGTTATTACAGAAGCTGTGAAAATAATCGCCACTATTATGGTTATAGGAGTTAGAATATACATTATGTTTTGCATAGAAATTGGATTTGTAAATAACATATCGTCAGGGAAAGAAAATTTAGCCATGTCAAAGTTGTTTTCCTGGAGCGAAAAATTCATAAGCGCAGACCAGAAGAAAATGGATATAAAGTAGTTGAACACCACTATCTTGTTGGAAAGAATTCGCTTCAAAATGGAGAATAAATCTGGAAAGAAAAGAAATATTAAAATTTTATATGAAATTTGTATGTAGATAACACAGAAAAAAAATAATTAGATATACTAACTAAATTGTAGTAAAATGAAATAAACAAACTCCTTATCTTTCAGTCTACTACTAAATCTCATTCATTAAATCTAAGTTGATTTAATTAAATTTTCTAAAATAAAATTAAGTACACAATTAGATGAAATGGTTACATTCATATCGTAATAAGTATTAAATTGAATATAAATCATGAAATTAACAAAAGAAATATTCAATTTTTCTATTTAATTTATCTAATTCTTTAGATAAATTAACAAAAATTGTAGAAAAAAATAATGGAGGAAATATATAGTAACATTAAATAAGGAATTTAATTAAAGTATCCATTTACATATTTAAATTGACGATTTTTTTTACAAAATATTTATTTCTATTTCGGATTAGATAAATTCTAAAGGAAGATTGGTAAATTATGCTAAATTATTGGCTATATTGCCTAATAAAATAATATCTAATTATAATTAGACAAAATTTCAACTCTTTTTTCTATGAAGAAGGAATTTCCGTCCTAATTCCTGTAAAAATAATACATTTTTTGTGAAAAAAAAACATCTCACGCGACATGTATAGGGGAGTCGGTGCATCATACAATGTTTTTTATGTTTTACTAATTTTAATTCATTTTGCTTTCCAAACAAGGACATTGGGCCCAGAATTATATATATAATTATATTTTATTTTATTTGTTTTTATTTCCATGGTTATCTGATTTTTGACGAAAATGTCTTACTTTATTTTCTAAATATGAAAAAATTTATTTTAAACTTTTTATTCTTGTACTTTTACTCTAAAATGTACAGGAGAACCAATTTTTACATTTTATTAAAATCCCATGTTAAACTCCTATTTTCCGCGTTTCGTTACACACCCTGTATATATATATGGTTTGAATACGAGAAATAAAAAAATATGGTGAAAATAGTTTTAAAAATGGGATTTATTTTCCATAAAGCATGATTAACGTTTATTAGTAATTTATGAACCAGAAAAATAATAATAATATTTTGTCGGTTTTTCAGTTCTTGGAGTTATAGCCCCAAATACTTTATTTCCTTTTAAATAAATAAATAAATATATCATCACGGCATATTACCCATTTCTGGGTGTGCCAGTATCTACAACATATGTAGACATCGGTAATGATGACGATATATTTTACCGTGTGGGAGCTTACCAGGCGTCACCTCACGGGCACTCACAGCTGGTGTGGAGCGTGCACCACAGGGGTCACTTTTGTGCCATTTAAAATTGGAAATATTTGGCGTCTGTCGGGATCGAACCCGGTTCCCCCAGGTTCACGACCAGGCACTCAGGCACGCGGCTACAGGACCTTATTTCCTTTTACATTTTTACAATTACATTTCTTATTATATTATAAAGTATTTAAGACGCACACAAACATCCAAGCCCCTGGTGGGAATCGAACCCACGACCTCAGGGTCCAAGCGGTGAAGGTCGCTTCGAGCACTGCCGAAGATACACTGCTTCAACACGCTCGGTCACCGAGGCAGCGAAAACCAGAAAAAAGTAAACAAATATCATAGCTATTGCTACTAATTAACAGATGTTTCGAATTCTCTTTTTTAATATTGTAAAGGAACCAAAAATAATAAAAAATGTAAAAAGAATTTTGTATGCACCTTTAAATTAGGAACAACTTTGCACTCTATAGTTTTTGTCATAAAATGAACAAGATAGTAGGAAATTGCATCATTATAATATTATAAGTTAAATCCTTACGATCACCCCCTAACTGTCAGTTATTTGGGCTCATTAAAAAATAAATTCTTCTTACCTTTTTTGTTGCTTGTAGCATCAACGTTACACGTAATACAATTAGTCTTCGTGTTATTATCCAAATACTTGGGAAACATCCCGAGAAGTAAAGAGAAAATAAAGAGAACCACCACCAATCCAATCCAGTGAAGAGATCCGAACAGGTTTGTTCGTGAAGAAACCATCTTCATAGCAAGGTAGTTTCCTAGGTACGGTCCAACTTGTTGCAAAGCGAGGAATATTGCTGTACCAAAGTACCATCACCAAATGTTATGTTAAATAAGTGTTTACCAAATACTCAGGTAAAGAAATAATAGGAAATCAGTTTTACTTTAGTTATGGCATCTGATCCGCAGGCCAATTTTAGTGGTATCTGATTCTTCTGTATCTACTACTTTAGTTTCCAAGAAAAAGTGGACGGGAGTAATTTTTTTTAAAATGTATGTTTTCCTCGACCAAAACTGAAAATCGGTTTCTATAACTAAAATTATGACTGAAATAACACATTTTTTTCTTCAGGGGCAAAAGAAAGAACTTTTGTCCCAAGGCAAATAATCTAATAAAGTATTAGAAAACACTCGCCATGTTTCACAAGTTTTCAACGTCTGAATTAATCTTTCGGCCATCATCAGACGCCGGCCTTGCTCAGCTAGTAATCATAGACGTGTCTGGTCTTGTTGCAGCTCATCAGCATGCAGAAATAATTCCCCAACTGAGCACGGCGAGAGATAAACAATTCATATAAGCAGGGCATCGAACTCGCCAATAACTGGGTTCGGTTTAGGTTCAGGTTAATTTGTTTTTTGAAAGATGGGTTCGGGTGCGGTTCGGGTTCAAGCATTAATAAAATTTGCGGTTTTGTTCGCGGTTCAGGTTCGAAATAATGTAAAATGAGAGCCGGAATTTATGCAAAACGCAACAAGAAACGAACACAATTTTCACGAAAAGTCAGCCCAGATAGCAACGCAGACGCCTAAGACGTCGATTATCAGCTGTATTTACTTTTCGAACTAAAAATTAACCTGAACCGGAGTTGAACCCCTAACCTGAATTTTAATACACGGTTCGGTTTCGACTCAGGTTCAATTAAAAATATATCTAAGGTTCGGTTCTCGGTTTGGGTTCCCTAAAATGTTACGGTTTGGTTCCCGTTTTGGTTGGGTTCAGGTTCGGGTTCGAAGCCCTGCATATAAGATAGTTGGCTGAAAATGTAACTGTTACCACATGTAGAGCCATCTATTGAAGAATCGCCAAAAAACATTGGAAGTTATTGAAATAATAATAGTACAATAGCGATCTATCAATAGATGGGCTCTATATGTGGTAACAGTTACCTCTTCAGCCAACTATCTCATATGAGATTTTTATCTCTCGCTGTGCTCAGTTGGAAAATTGTCTTTGCAAAGAGACGGCAGTTACACCATACTGATGAGCTCCAACAAGAGCGAAACGCGTCTATGGCTACTATCTGAGCACAGCCGGAGTCTGATGATGGCCCAAAGGTTGATTCAGACACTCAAATCTTGTGAAACAAGGCGACTATTTCCTAATACTTTATTAAACATTGTTTCAACTAGAGTTTGCTATTGTACTATTATTATGCAAATAATATAAACAATTACCCGTGCTTGCGAAATGTAATTTCTAATTACTTCCACATTTATGAAAAATTTAGTATAAAACTACTAAATTTTATATTTAGTTCTAAAATCAAATTAATATTGCGTATTATTTATTATGTTGACGTTTGCCACAAGTTTACTCTTCAGGAAAAAAAATACACTTCTCTCCCATTAGTGTCTAATGTACTATATAGGGGGCAACATAAATGAGACAAATATGAATATGAGCTTTAAGAAATTTATATTATTTAATGTAAACATAACTAAACTTGAAAACCAAAGGGCAAAGGCGAATCAGATGCCACTAACACTAAAATCAATCTGTGGATCAGATGTCATAGGCGACAATATTTTATTTTTAATATCAAATATCAAAGGAATTTCCGAATATCCCTGTTATGGTACTATAGCCGACAAAATAAAAAAATGATCGGTCTAGAGTCTAAATTCTAGAACAAAAACAGATCATTTCTTATTTCCTGGGCTACACCTTCGGAATTCTTGTATTTCTCTAAAGTATACCTAAAATTTATAAGGTAATATAACAAAGAGAAAATTCAATTTGCCATGATAAATCCCTATGCTCGGAATTTTGTTGTTGAATTCAATAAAACAGAAGATTTTAAATGATGTGACAGTGACAATCAATTACTTGTTATGATAATTATGGCTCAAGTGCGTTACACAAATGAAGAAATGGTTGATTTTTTTTACTATTTAGAGAATGTCATTAATAAGAAAACCAAAGTAAGTAAATACTTTTCTTTTGTTTTAAGGTAATAAAATTGTTTCCATAGCTTACTATATTATATTTGTATGGAGTATTATTACGTATTTTAAAAATAAATGATCGCCATTTTAAAATGGTTATGTTGTGAAGCTAATTTTATATGCATTCTGAAAAAGTTTTATCCATTTCCGCTAAAACCGGAAGAGAAACAAAATTTTTAGTTCGGTATCTTATGAGCCTTTTTTTTAATTTAACTTTTCTTGTTAATAATTAACATTTTGTATCACTCAAAACCAGCGAAATATTATCGGTATATTATAGGTAGAAGAGTGATCTGTATTAGTGATAAAAAATAAAAGTAAAATATGATTTAATTTAACCAAACTGCCTATTGTTTCCATGCAAGAGTGTCCAACACGCTACCTGATCCTTTTTTCATAAAAGATTTCAGTTTTTCGTACTTACAAGTGAGTAATATGGAGTCATTCATAACTTGATGGTCGTCTATATAGACTACAGCATGAACAAGTAGAATTACTGCTGAAGATCCCAAAGCAACTTGGAAAATTAAAAGAATCATCAAAGCTCTCCAGGAAGTGTAGTCAGGATCTATAAAATTTGTATAGGTACCATTGGTAGCCAAAGAGCAAAGCTGATTCTTTTGCAATGATTCTGTAACCAAATTTCACAATAATAAGGATATCGTTTATTAAGTTGTAACAATGCCAATTTGAGAAACATATGGTATCTATACAGTGGCGGATTTCCTATTAGGCTAAGTAGGCTGAAGTCTACGGCGGCAAATTTTCGACGGATATCTAATTTCGACTTTGAGGCTTTTATTAAATTTCATTGATATACTCTGATACATATAAATCCTATTTATGTTTCATATGTTATTGTCTTTTATAATTTTAATAAAGTTTAATTTTTTTACTTTCTATTTGCTGTTTTGTAGCCACTTTTAGATTTATTTCAGATGCTTTACCTTAGTAAATTTTCGTAGGTAACAGGAGAATTACAAAGTACACGGTTTCTAGAGAGGCTCAAAAATGTGCCAAAATCTTGCCCTTCTGACAAGAATAGGCAGGGGCGGACTTTGGCCTAGGTTAAAGAGGCAATTGATTCGAACTATTTGTATACATGTATTAAATATATTTTATATACAACCGGTAAATAATGTTAACTTTATTCTTATCAAAATCATAACTTAATGTGCTTCATTTTTTACCGAGGGAAATAAAGTACTCCCTAGGGAAATAAAGTGATTCAAGTCCTTTGTTAATTGATATTGATTAACAAATAAGGTACATTATCAATTATATTTATTTTGGAAAATGAATCTAATAAATAAATAAATAAAATATATCATCACGGCATATTACCCATTTCTGGGTGTGCCAGTATCTACAACACATGTAGACATCGGTAATGATGACGATATATTTTACCGTGTGGGCGCTTACCAGGCGTCACCTCACGGGCACTCATGGCTAGTGTGAAGAGTGCACCACAGGGGTCACTTTTGTGCTATTTAAAATTGGAAATATTTGGCGTCTGTCGGGATCGAACCCGGTTCCCCCAGGTTCGCGACCAGACACTCAGGCACGCGGCCACGGGACCCCATATGAATCTAATGATTTTTGTAAAAATAAATAGTTTTTCTTCGTTTATAGAAATGTGCTTTATTTAGTGGCGTAGCGTAGGGTTTTGCCGCCCGGGGCAGGTATCAAAATTGCTTCATTCAAGGTCAAATGCCTTATAATTTAAAGTTACATTTTATAAGGGATGTAAAGGTGTATGAAAAATGACCCCCATATTTAGCGCGTTTGAAGAAATGCTCAACTTCATTAATGTCTAATACCAATATGAATAGAAAAAATTAAATTTTAATATTTTATAACCATGAGCTTTGTGAATAATTTAAACGTTATTTCTTTCGATTTGTTTACATTTTGTTTATAATTAAAAAAGAAAAAGTGTTAGATCTCAGCCTCTATTAGTAACTTACATTTGAAATTTGGTATGTTGACTCAAAACTTATTTTATTGATTAGTTTAATTTTAATAATTTTTATTGTTAAAGGACACCATGCGTTCATGCGCATAAACATTAAAAAAGTAATAAAATTAAACTAATTATTTTTAAATAAAAATTTATAAATATTTTATATAAAAACTGCATATAGTCTATAAATGAAAGTGCGTTTCACATTTTTTTTTAAGTTACTGAGTTTCAAACTCAACTGACTATAATTATTGCCTCGATAGTAAACTTTTAAATATTTAGTCAACGACAGGGAATTTGCCGCCCCTAACAAAGTGCCGACCGGGGCGGGTGCCCCCTTGCCCCCCCTACGCAACGCTACTGGCTTTATTCTTTTTCTTTTCCGTTTGTACATAAAATATTGTATATAACACGGAAGTAAAGTGTCATTAGTTGCCTCAAGCGATTGCATCCCTCGGGCTACGCCCTCAGGATATAATCTTCGCTCTCAACAAATAATGACGAACTTTACTCCCTTGATATATAAACTACTATTATGTTTTTACGTAGGGGCCCGAAATAAAGATTTTGCTTAGGGCCCAAAAAAGTTTAAATTCGCCCCTGAGAATAGGCGGCAAAATATTTCAGCCTACCGGCGGCAAAATATTTCAGCCTACCGGCGGCAAAATCATAAATCCGCCACTGTATCTATAACCGTCTTGTTTTTCAAATGGATCATATGTAACCATAAGTAAAAAACTTACGTTGTATAATTTGGTTGTTCCACTCAGAACGGTGTAACATTTCTGGTATGTACAGTGTTAGACAACTAATAGAAAATATAATCAGGAAACTAGAAGTCCATACTATTCGGTGATAAATCTTTCCACCATGAATCAAGAAAATTGTTACAATTCCTTGAACTATATTGTTTCCGACAATCACCCAGTCTATAAATATAAATAAATTAAAATCTACATACTTTTAAATGTAAATGTAATTAAATTAATAACATTGTTTGTATTTAGTCTAGTGTTTGCACTATTAAATTACTTTTCGGTGTATTTTACTATGAAGCAAAACATATACAGGATTTGTTGTCAGTGTTTATTGAATCAAATTACCTGTTTTATTTTTATGTTGATAATAAGAACGGAAATTTTTTAGACAAGAAAGAAATCATGTGATGAATTCAACCAGGATTATAAACACAAAATAAAGATTTGTTTTTTAATTGACGTCATCACCGATGCTTGCATTACTGAGCGAAGATTTTAGGCTGATTTTCTCGTATTTTAATCAAGGACATATACCCCATTCTACGCTGCAGATAATAGTTATTTGGTATTTGAGATTTTTACAATGACAAAGTACATGTTTAATCATTAAGGTAACTGGCATTTTGATATTCTACAAACCGAATATAAACTTTACTTGCGGGAACCCTGTCTCAGATGAAGATTTTCTTACGGACAAGTCAGAGTTACTCTTATATGGAAAAAAAAAATACATATGACAAATTCTGGCAAAACTTTGCTTAAAAAAATGTCTACTGTGCCAATCAACAAAAGCCAGTTAACTATGATATGAACCAGACATATCACACTTCAAATGTAAAAATACAAAATTTGTTATAATTTTAATTTTCTCCTACCAGCAGTTCGTTGTTCAACGCCAAATTCTTCAGCCCAAATTTGAATGGTTCTATTAAAACTTCCTTGCAAGATTCCTTGTAAAACAACGCAAGCGCAGACAATGAAGATAAAAAAATTCAGCGACGCCAGGGGTCGAAAAGCCCTGGTCCAAGCACACCAACGCCACCCAAAACGTAGATCTGGGTCCTGATTGCCATCCTGGGGCTCTACAGTCGAAGGGGGAATGATATTAGTAGAGACAGGCACGGAGAGAGGAGTTGCAAAAGTATAAGGCAGGGTCTGAAAAAAAAAGAATATACATTTTTGATAAAAGCAATCTACTAGATGGTAGCGGTTAAGGGTGAACATAAGAATTTAACATGTGACATTAGTTTTATGCAACTTACTGTTTCCTTGTTCATTTTAAGGCCGGCCCAACCGTTTATGAATATTCACGATCACACGAGCGTTACGACGTACGTTTAAACAGGATTACACTTTAAAAACTACTGATCACACATCAACGTATGTTACAACGTGAGTACCACGTACTATTGCCTGACGGCCGTAGCGAGCTAGGCGAAAGTTGAAATTAGTCTACGTGCAATATAACTCTAGCGCACTATTTGTAACAATACATGGTGTCACACGGCACACAAGTGTATTTTTTGCGCTCGTTTGTTTTTTAATTACATATTTTGGTTTTGGTGTTCCTGTAATTAAAATAAAGACAGCATTTCTTCTACAACAATTGCGCTTTTCATATAGATATTTTGCCTCGTTATGTGACCTTTTATGAAATTTAACAGTTCATTATAGGAACTTGTAGACATCTGAAAATAGTCAAAAAAATTGTCTTTTTTTCTATAGCAGATTTTAATGTGTGCTTTCGTTTAGGAATGACGATGGGTACCCGGGTACTCGGAACCTACCCGATAATAATGGACCCGGGTACAAAATTTCTTACCCGATTACCCGAAATATACCAGCTGCTCGTTAATTACCCAATACTTTTTAATTACCCGAACAGTTTTCAGCTGCCGGAAAGATTGTATCTAAAAGAAGAGTTTTTTATTATCATATCATAGATAATTAATATAATTTATGTTAAGTTTTTTATAGTTAAACAGTATATTACTTATTTACATTACTTTTTATTTAATAAATATATGTAAACAATAATTATGAATTTTATTAAAATGTAAACTGTAAAAAATATAAGGGTAACTGGTAATTAACAAATTAACGAATTGTGTATATATACTTAAAGGATAACGGGTAATTAAAGGGTATCGGGTAATTAACGGGTAAAGGGTATTATCCGGGTAGTTGTTTCGGGTACTCGGGTACCAAAATTATCGGAATTCGTCATTTCTACTTTGGTTAACTCAAAATAGTGGATCAAGTATCACTTTAATCGCAAGAGAGTATAAGTTAAAATACGAGTTTTATGAGACATGTTTTTTCGCACGTGTCATAATTTAGAAAACGAGTCCTGGCGAGTCTTCAAAATGACAAGTACAAAAAAAAGTCATAAAATGAGTCTTTATACTATTTTTTATATACTGATATATTTTTTAAAAAAATGCTGTATTACACCGACATTTATTCAATTATTTGAAAGATCATGCTAATTCTGATTCATGAAGTTTGAAAAATAAGTAAATGTACCTAATCTAGAGCCCACCAACTTTCTAAAAAAAATTGCGTATCGAAATGAAGGCTACATTATGAACGCAAAATATAAAAGGTATAGTCCAGGAAATTTACCTCAAAAAAAAGCTTTTTAAACAGAATCCTGTCCAGAATAATGCGCTAAACAACATATTAAAAGTTTCCGGAAATCTGACCACGGAACCTCCCGCCACTTGCGAAAAATGATGGCATATTTATGTTTTTCGCCATTTTCTCGAAAACAATTGCCCTTATCAAATTTTACAAGCCTACAAAATTGAAGCTCAACACTTTTTTTACAAAAAAAAAGATTCTTACATTTTTTACCTACGAAGAACTCTCAAAGAGTTACGTTAAAAAAAAATTAAACTAAATAACAATTTATGAAAGAAATTTAAATTATACAAAAAATAAACAATATTACATATTTAGTACTTAGTCTAGGTTTTACTATTTATGACAGTTTACATTCGTCATGGCATAGAAAGAAGTAGGGATGCACTCGATCTCGAGCTTTGGTCCGGCCCGGCCCAAAGCCCCCCCTCGATATCGAGTCGATCATTGAACCGGGCCGAAGATATTTTTTTGTAGGGCTGAATCGGGCTAATCATTTGGAAAAGTTGAGGCGAGTCGGACTTTTGATTTTGGCCCGACCCGAAAATTTGGAGCTTTTCTGGCCGGCCCGAAAAATCTTATAGATCAGTCAAATACACAGTTTCCTTAATATTTTAATGAAAATGGATGGACTTAAAAAGAATCAAAATGATTTAATAACAACATACCTACTTCACATCTTAATAAATAAAAATATGTTATTTTACTTCAAGAATTCAAGGTTATTCATAAAGCATAATAATGCTATTGTGATGTTATTATTATTGTTACTACTCGTATCTTTAAATAAAAGTTGTTTTTTTCCCACCATAATGATTTCTTCTCTTATTTTTGAGCAGAAACAAAGTTAGATAAAAAGTGCTTATGTAAATGATATTTTTTTGTATAAGATTTGTGGAAAACTTGTACAAATTTTCGAACGCCTTTGGTAAACAAAGTGTTAAATATTCGTAGGTCTGTAAATAAAACTTGAAGTGTCTCTTTTTTAACAAATGTTGAATGTTATAAGGATGTAGATGTTTGGCACGAAAAAAGTTAAACATTTCGCAAATCAAAATTAGGAATGCCGAATGCACTCAATTTCGAGCTTTGCCCGGCCCGGCCCGAAGCCCTGCCCCATTTCGAGTCAATTTTCGAGCCGGGCCAGTTAATTTTTTGTCGAGTCGATTTTCAAGTCGGCCGGCAATTTTTATTTTCACCTCCGGCCCGGCCCGAATGCATCCCTAGAAAGAAGTAAATTATCGATGTTTTAAATAATTTTTGCCAAAGTTTTCCTACAAATTTTCATTTTTTCATCCACCACTCTGATACTGTTAAATATAGGATAACGATTTCTCTTGATGAGCGATTGTCACATGTTATATTCCTTTGTTCACACCTAATTGTAGAAATAACATAAAAAAATCCACTTATCTCACAGAATATATTAAGTACACAAATACAAGAATAAATAAATAAATAAATTAATAAATAAATAAATATACAAATGCTGAGTGTGCCAATCTGCTTTATACACAGATATTGGTAATGATGAAATATTTACACCTCGCGGGCACTCATTACTGGCGTGGAGAATGCACCACAGGGATCAATTATTTGCCATTTAAAATTAGAAATAATTTTTGGCAACTGTCGGGATCGAACCCGGGTCCCCATATTCGCGCGACCAGACACTCAAGCACACGGCCCCGAGACCCCATAGTTATATTTAAACCTTATAATGTAAAATAATGTACGTGCCATTTTAAAATTCTTATAAAATTTTGTTAGTAAACATTTTTTCAAATAATCAAAATCATCTGTAATGAATGAGAGTGCTAATCGTCTAAAAATACTATATTTTTCTATACCAGAACAACTAAAGTCTGATTGTAAAGGAACCTTTAAAAATATGAAACCATTGAAGAAAAGTCATATTATTCCTTAAAATTCCAACTTTCCACTATGACCCGCAAAAATATTTTGGTCTTGTAAACTATTTAAATAAATTATTAAGTGTGAGTGGGTACTCAAACTCATACAAGTGACGGGTTCACTTGTGTGCAATGGAATTCATAAAATAAGTGAACACTTCACTTGTATGAGTGGAATGTGCCCTCAACTCATAGAAGTAACATGTTCACCTGTCAAATAAAAGATATAAGTGAATG
The DNA here is from genome assembly GCA_943142095.1 of Ophonus ardosiacus. Classification (NCBI taxonomy): domain Eukaryota; kingdom Metazoa; phylum Arthropoda; class Insecta; order Coleoptera; family Carabidae; genus Ophonus; species Ophonus ardosiacus. Next base: position 39,170,803 of record OW964833.1, on the reverse strand, counting down.
ACCATTTTTGGTGCCGTCTTTGGTGTCTTTTCGAATTTTGATATAGCAATCATGAAAGCAACTAAATTATTTTTGACATTTTGTGCCAATCTTGATGAGAAGAATTTTTGAAAATAAACGTCATTGTGTCATTGCAAGAATCAAACAAACATTTAAATCAAGAATAAGGAAGAAATATGATAGATGTAAAGAAAAATAATCAAACACATATTATTTTGAAGCACATATACAGTATTTGTGGTCATTAATATATATAGATCCTACAAAATTTAGTATGGGAAGTGTTTATCTTTGTATATATTGAAAAATATTCGATCAATAAATTAATTTCTACATTGTAAAATATTGTCTTCGTACTTACAAATTTTATTTCATGTTACTGTTCATAATACAGGTATGAAGCTGGCAGCCCACTTAAAGCACAAACGAAAAATATGTGCAATCGTTTGTGCTTGTTTATTTATTTTTATTTATTTATTTATTTATTTATTTATTTATTTATTTATTTATTTATTTATTTATTTATTTATTTATTTATTTATTTATTTATTTATTTATTTATTTATTTATTTATTTATTTATTTATTTATTTATTTATTTATTTATTTATTTATTTATTTATTTATTTATTTATTTATTTATTTATTTATTTATTTATTTATTTATTTATTTATTTATTTATTTATTTATTTATTTATTTATTTATTTATTTATTTATTTATTTATTTATTTATTTATTTATTTATTTATTTATTTATTTATTTATTTATTTATTTATTTATTTATTTATTTATTTATTTATTTATTTATTTATTTATTTATTTATTTATTTATTTATTTATTTATTTATTTATTTATTTATTTATTTATTTATTTATTTATTTATTTATTTATTTATTTATTTATTTATTTATTTATTTATTTATTTATTTATTTATTTATTTATTTATTTATTTATTTATTTATTTATTTATTTATTTATTTATTTATTTATTTATTTATTTATTTATTTATTTATTTATTTATTTATTTATTTATTTATTTATTTATTTATTTATTTATTTATTTATTTATTTATTTATTTATTTATTTATTTATTTATTTATTTATTTATTTATTTATTTATTTATTTATTTATTTATTTATTTATTTATTTATTTATTTATTTATTTATTTATTTATTTATTTATTTATTTATTTATTTATTTATTTATTTATTTATTTATTTATTTATTTATTTATTTATTTATTTATTTATTTATTTATTTATTTATTTATTTATTTATTTATTTATTTATTTATTTATTTATTTATTTATTTATTTATTTATTTATTTATTTATTTATTTATTTATTTATTTATTTATTTATTTATTTATTTATTTATTTATTTATTTATTTATTTATTTATTTATTTATTTATTTATTTATTTATTTATTTATTTATTTATTTATTTATTTATTTATTTATTTATTTATTTATTTATTTATTTATTTATTTATTTATTTATTTATTTATTTATTTATTTATTTATTTATTTATTTATTTATTTATTTATTTATTTATTTATTTATAATTCGGCTTCTCAAGAGGTATATACCCAATAAATAATAAATAACCATTCTGACAGTTATGAAAAACGCCGAGTTTTTATAATACGTCCAGTCGTTTTCAATACCGGGCGAATATAACAAATAAGTATGCAGAAATCAAATAAAAAATTTTGAGAGATTTCCATTACAATTAGAATTAAGGTATATTTAGAAAAATAACGCACGAAAAACGACATTAAATAATAAAAAATAATAACTAAAGGGTTAAGTACTAATAATTAACAACATTAAGGAATATGTAAATATTATCGAGAATATCAATAATTTAGTAATTTTATTGCAGGTTTATAAAAAAATACTTTCTTTGCTTACTCAATTATAATAAAAAAATATATATAAATTGCAATATTTAAAACATATTTACAAACAAGGTGTTAAAAAACAAGTGTAACAAATTTTGACTGACCAAAAAGAGTAAAAAGGTTTAATCAACATAGGTCTGATATTCAACTGTTTCCGAGAAAGAGGCCATTTTGTATAAGAATCAAAGAAAAACTGTCAAAGATAGTGATCGAAAAAAAATTGTTTATGTCAGTAGATAGATTGTCAAAAACAACAAAATTTCATATGAAACATTTTTCTCAACTTCTAATAGATAGGAAATTAACAATTATGTAAACCTCGTAAAAACTCATTTTTCACTGCCTTATATCTCGGAAACTATTGAAGATCGGACCCATGTTGATTAAGCTTTTTTACTTATTTTGGTCAGTACTATACGTTCTCAAAATTTGTTACACTTGTTTTTTTTTAACAACATGTATAGACGGCTGTGATGAAACATACTTAGAAATTAAAATTTAAAAAAATCATTCGGTAAATAGAACTATAAATATTAAAAAATAATAAAAATAATTTATGACTTACTTGAGACACTATTGCCGGTTCCGGCGACCGGCAATTTATAAAGAAAGGCATATTACAAACCACTAGTTCTCGCGTTAGCGAAAACTAAAATAATATCAGTGGTGTGATTTGCATTATATACCAGAGAGATGACTCAAATGGTAATAGTACCCGCAAACAAATCATAACATTCGAAAAGTATTTTACAAAGACTATATATCAATAACTAATACATTTATATACACTTTTTTACCAGGAACTGTATACAAGGTGGTGACTGGAACTCCCAAACGTAGGACTTTAACATGTGAAATCATACTTCTGTAATTTCCTGCTTCCCTAATTAAATATTTTAGGTAGAAAAGCTTCAAATAAAAATTGTAAAAAGTTTCGCATCTGAATCAATACGCAAAATTTATTTTGCATGTTTTGTAACGACAGAAATTAGGTATGAAAAAGTTCAAAATCTCCCCAAAAATATAGATAGCTATGGAATTGAAAAAAATAAATGAACAAATGTTGAACGGTTTATGTGAAGTTAGGTTCTTTTTATTTGTGTTCGGTGGTCGTACGGTTAGAGGCAGCGCTCAAGCGACCTTCACCGCTCGGCTCCGGGGTCGTGCGTTCGATTCCCACCAGGGGCTTGGATATTTGTGTATGTCCAAAATTAAAACACTCAAAACTACATTGTCTCTGGCTAATCGGCACCGCACGGAAAGCAATAATTAAATAATAAAAAAAAATACAACTTATATTAAAAATAAACTAAACAAGCTTGACAGATAAATAATTAAAAATTGATAATTTTTTGTATTAATTCCATGGATATCGCTATTTTTGGGGAGATTTTTGACATTTTTATACCTAATTTCTGCCGTTACAAAATATTATAAAATTAATTTTGCTTATTGATTCAAATGCATAATTTTACGCTCTAAAACTTTTATTTTTGGCTTTTTTACCTAGAATAATTAGGGAAGCAGGAAATTACAAAAGTATAATTTTACATGTTAAATTCCTATGTTCTAGAGAACATAGGTCATTTATATTTATAGAGAACTTAAAACTGTAGGACAAGGACTATCAAAGTTTTAAAAAAAGTTATAAGGTTTTAAAATATTCTAGTTTTTAATGCTCTTAACACCTACATCTATTCAAAATTTTTACTATTTTCATGATTTTGGCTACTGTTATTGGTTTTTTGATAACAAATAGTTCCACTTTTTATCACGAATACGTAATTTAGTTACCGAGGCCGTAAGGCCGAGGAAAATAAACCATATGAGTGACAAAATGGAACTTCAGTGCCGAGTTGCATATTCAATTTTATTTGAAATAAAAAATTTGTGAAAATGAAAGGAATATTTTATTTTTATAGGTTATGTTTATGTAAGTGTCAGTCTGACACTCAATGTTTCTAACCTCCAAATATTGAAGTTATCGCAAAGAACACTCAAAATTATATTTATTTCAGTAGTATTCTTCATCGGAATTATTTAGATCGTTCTACTTGCACATATTTTTTATCATTTTACGTACAAATTTATTATACTGGGTGTCTCCGAAACATGGCTTAACCACAGATTCCGAGGCCTAAAATAAGGCTATTAAACTTACCCTTATCCGGAAGTGCACCTGTTAGCCAGTATTGTGCTTCAAAGGTCTTCTAAAAAATATTAATTTTGCTTGTAATAACAAAACGCTTTGTTTAACTTGAATGAAATTTGGTATGACAATCCTTATGGATATAGTTCATCTTTGAAGATGATAATTGTCATTATTAGTGAATAGGGGTGCACTCACTTTCGAGCTTTGGCCCGGCCCGGCCTGAACCCCGCCTCGATTTCGAGTCGATCATCGAGCCGGGACGAAGATTTTTTTATCGGACCGAGCCAGGCCAATCATTTGCAAAAGTTGAAGCGAGTCGGACTTTTGATTATGGCCCGGCCCGAAAAATCGAGCTTTTTGGGCCGGCCCGAAAACTCTTATAGTTCAGTCAAATGCACAGTTTCCTTAATATTTTAATGAAAACGGATGGAGTTAAAAAGGATCAAAATGATTTAATAACAACATACTTCACATCTTAATAAATAAAAATGTTATTTTACTTCAATAATTCAAGATTATTCATTAAAGCAATAATGCTATTGTGATGTTGTTATTATTATTATTGTTATTATTAAATAAAAGTGATTTTTGTTCCTACCATAACGATTTCTTCTCTTATTTTTGAGCAGAAATATTAAGATAAAAAGAACCCTTATGTAAATGATCGTATATTTGTTGTATAAGATTTGTAAAAAGTTGTTTAAATTCTCGAACGCCTTCAGTAAACAAAATGTTAAATACTCGTAGTCGTAGGTCTGTAATTTTTCTAACAAACTTACGATAGAAGCGTCTCTTTTTTAACATCTTATGTTAACCAATGTTGAACGTTATAGAGTTTTTTTTTTTTTTTAGTTTGACACGAAAAAACTTAAACATTTCTACTCATATAAAATCAAAATTAAGAATGCCGGATGCACTCAATTTCGTGCTTTAGCCCGGCCCTGTCCGATTTCGAGTCAATTTTGGAGCCGGGCTGATTAATTTTTTGTCGAGTCAATCTTCGAGTCGGGCCGGCAATTTTTATTTTCGGGCCGAGTCGATCCAAACCTCAAATTCCGGTCCGACTCGGCCCGAATGCATCCCTATAGTGAACCACTAATGTATGAAATTTATTGGGTGTCACGGCCGTGATTAGTCCATAACTTTATAATGGCAAAGGCAAAGTAAAATTGTTGTTTTTCAGAAGGATACATTCGATAAAAAACTTTTCTGTTTCCGCGTAAATTATGATATCTGTAACGATTTGGTCAAAAATAAACAAAATCTAGTAGTAATTCTAATCTAAATGTCAAACATCTAATTTTTAATGACAAAAGTGAAACAAATAATCCTACTGATAATTGCAGTTTTTTCAAAAATATGTAGATAAGATAACATATTTTAATTGAAACTTGAAAATGATTCAAGCTTCGGCTTTCTATGTATTACGCTCCAAAGTTCAACTTACCTACAAAATAACTAAACTTTATATTTACATTCCTGCTCTCCTGTTCATTTTGCTGTGGAGTGCAAAGTTTTTCAGAATTAAAAGTTGCATATAACTATGTTTAAATTTTTTTATTATGTTTTTCGTTTGTTCGCAATTTGAAAAAAAAATTCAATATTTCGGTTTATTATTAGCAATAACCATGGAATTTATTTATTATTAAAACAAAAGAGTATTAACTGTCACCCATTATTAAATTAAGGTAATTTTTATTACCTTTTTTGGTCTCTTATAGTCTAAGAGGCTTTGCTCTAACCATTGAGCCATCGGTGCAGACAAATAATTAATTTAATTATGGCAGCAGATTTAACAAATACTTAGATTATTTTATTTATTGATATGAGACCTATCAAAATGTATTTCAAGCATGCAATTTATTTGCAAAAAGTTATCCTAATTAAAGAAAACCAAATAATAATCACTCGAAATAAAAAAATAACGAATTTTGGAACATTTCGAATAACTAATTTAATAATTTGTAACTATGATATAGGAAAATTACAGATAATTTTCTTTTCTTTTAATATTTGAATGTGCTTAGCGTACTCAAAATTTTTGAAATAGAAATGAAATACTAACTTTGAATTGATTTTTATCAAAATTTTCGCAATGTAAAGGTATGATATTATTTAATTGTTGAATTCTGAAGAAAATTCCCTATTTAATGAGTTAATAATAGTTATGTATGTATTAAGAGCGTAAGGAGGCTTTTATGGCCTGCGGCGGGATTTTGAGCCCGAGGCGCAAGCCGAGAGATAAAAACACGTCAAAGGCCATAAAAGCAAGTTACGCTCGTGGTACATACAAAACTTTATGCACGGGCGAAAATTTTCAAATTATGAGCGTTAGAAAAATTGTATCGAAAAGAATTTGTTCTCGTACATCCAGTATCTAGTGTTGCTATGAAATCGGAGAACAACAGTTTATTGTTTGTTTATTAGTTATGTCATTTGAGTTTTATTTTGTGTATCTCCGTGCTTTTCATATAAATATCACAAAATTAATTCTCAATTTTCATTAAAGAATATAAAAAAAATCGATTTGTAATAAAAACTTTTCATGTTGCCTGTTTAAATTGTTTGTATTGTAGGTTATAATTTGGTGTGACGTTTCATTATAGCCCGGCGGGCTATAATGAGGCCCGCGGGCTATAAAATGATGTTTATGTCAAAGAAATACGTGTATAATTGTCAAATTATGATACGTCCGTGCATAAAAATATATTATATAATGCCAATTAAAAAAATATAACATTGATCCATAAGTTGAATACCACTAGTTTAATCACATTTTTGTGTAACTATGCACATACATGAATAAAATGCACTGTTCCATTAACTTGATACACCCTGTATAGTTTGTTAAGATTAAGTTAGAGAAAAAATGTATGTATTGCATAAGTAATAAAACAAATTAAAATTTTGCTTTTGATAATAATAATATATCTGTACCACTGAAGGCGCTTACTTCTGTGCTATTTGAAAATTGGAAATAATAATAAAAATGACACTTAAATCTATTTGAACTATTTATGCTGTGCACTGAAACCCGAAATATAGGAGTATGGGAATTTTAAACAAGTGCGGATTTTGGCCCTCCTGTAACTTTTAGAGCTAAACTGTGAGAATAAAAAGTTCTTTGGAATTAAATTTTACATTAAACAAGTTTAATGCAGCACGATATATTTAAGAAATAAAATGTCACAATTTCGTCAAGAATTCGATGGCCAATGCATACTGAAGCTATATACAGGTGTATTACAATTTATGCAACAAACTTTAAGAGCATATAGTAGTGACCAAAATGAGTAAAAAAAGGTTTAATCATCATAGGTATGATCTTCAACTGTTTCCGGGAGAGGCTATTTTGTATTAGAATCGAAGAAAAACTGTCAAAGATAGTGATCGAACAAAATTTTGTCTGTTATTTCTAGTTAGGAAGTTAAAATGAAATATTAAAAGATCATCGCAACATTTAACTTAGTACAATTATTTGAATTTTATGAAAAACAAAAGCACATCTAAGATGACTTTTCAAAGGTAAACAATAAGTCTCATTTAGTGATTCTGTCGAGACGAGATATTTCTCGATTCTCGTCTCGTCTCGTACTCGAGATTTCTCGTCTCGTCTCGTACTCGAGATTTCTCGTCTCAACGAGACGAGACAGAAATGTAAAAAATATTTTACGAAACGAGATATGTTTGCCGAGATCTAGATTCTCGAAAGCTGTTTCGAGATTTCTCCGTTGTTATTTTTCTCCTAAGTTATATTTGCAAACATGTGAAATTTAACTTAATTTTAGTGTTATCTGTCTCTATTTAGCTATGGCATTTTTGAACAAAAAGATAATAAAGTATTTGACATTTTATCTATCAGAATTTGTTAAGCGTGCATTACACGATGAAGTTTTTCTTATCAAGTGACTTGAAAAGTTTTCTCTCTCGCACAATGACATGAGCGCAAGAGAGACAAATGAATATACTTTTAACGAAAAACTTTTAAAGAAAAACTGGAACATGCGCTATGCTCTACTTTTTCTTACAAGTCCTAACAAATTTTAACTATCAAGTAACTGTCAAATGTCATTTGTGTTTATATTTTTGATGTATACAAGTAGTGTTATAAGCGATCGATATTAAACTGGCCAAATGGGATAGAGAAGTAATTGAAATCTTAATGTAAGTATATCTTAAATTTTCACACTTGGATATTTTAAATCACGCAAAAATTAATCGTGTAAGGCCACTTATAGACATTTTTCAAGTCACTTGAAAATAAAAACTTCATCGTGTAATCCAGGCTTTAGCTAAGATTTTTGCCTTATTTTCTTTTTAATGTTTTATTAACAGATTAGAAAATGCTAGATAAATATTAAATTAATAAAATTATAACATAATAAAATTTGCACAAATTTTATATTATGTCAAATTTTGACAGATAAAACGACAAATATTTATCTTTTTGTTAAAATTACTATTAATACAAAATTAATAATTAGTTTATGGGACCAAAATAATTATACATATTAAATTTCCGTCGAGAAATCTCGGCGAGAATCTCGGCCGAGACGAGACTCTATTAAACGAGACGAGAAAAATTTCGAGACGAGACATAATTTTATGAATTTGAAATGAGACGAGACGAGACAATGAATTTCTCGTCTCGTCTCGTCTGGACCGAATCACTACTCTCATTTAATCGAAATAGTAACTCTTATAGTTTTCGAGATTGCAGAGGTAAACCCCATAAAAATCATTCACTGCCTTATATATCGGAAAATATTGAAGATCGGACCCATGTTGATTATGCTTTTTTACTTATTTTGGTGCACAAGTTGTGCGAACAACTCTATTTCCTAGTGTACGGATTATGAAAGCTTTACTGTATTGAAAAAACTTTAGAAAGAATTGGAAAATCTTTTGAAAGTCGAAAAGCATTCTTGAAAGCTCCGCTCTATAACAAAGCTTAACAACAACTGGTCTATTTATAGAGCATCATTTCATCTATCTATTACGATTGTTCCTCAGTCAGACTGTTATCTCGTAAGATACGTCACCTAACCTAAGTGTGTGGATCTTTAGTGGATTGTAACGAAATGTCGATAAATCTAATCAGTCGAGTAGGTTTGGTAATGGAGGACACTGCGTGCGGTTTGGGTTCGTGCCAACCACGATGGTTGAAAAAATTCGCAACCGCCAGGAGTTTCATGGCGGTCTATGGTTTGCTAGGAACCATACAAGCTATGGCATATGTATACCTGGTGGTTACCTTGACAACTATGGAGAAGAGATATAAAATACCTAGCAAAACTACGGGTGAGGATTATATTTTACCATTATATTGACAAAATTTTAAAATATACATAAAAAATATAAAAGGGTATAAAACTTAATTTTCGCCCACATCTACTATAAATGATGGAGCAACAAAAACAAAAAATGAAAATATATAATATGAACAAATTTGCAAATTTATATTTACTATATAACTTGAACCTAATTTATACCTGGCTTGAAAAACTATCAAGTTATATAAAACGAGGAACATAGAAGTTTAACACAGGATTTTAAAAATGTGCAAAAATTGGCTTTACGTTTTAGCATTTTAACTAATCCGAAATAGATAATAAATATTTTGTAAAATATCGTTAATTTAAATATGCAAATGCTTACTTTAATTACATATTTTATTTTATTTTACTATATTTTGGCTTCATTATTTTTGCCCTACAATTATCGGTAATTTATCTAATGAATTAGATGAATTAAATAGAAAATTTAAATACATATTTAGTTAATTTCTTTATTTATATTTAGTTCAGTACTTATTACAATATAAATGTAGTTATTTCATCTAAGTTTGTATTTAATTTTACTGTAATTTGTTATTACAAATTTAGAAAAAATAACTAAATCAACTTATATATTTTAATGAAACATATTAGTAGGCTGAAAAATAAGGAATTTATTTAGTTAATTTAACTACAATTTCGATGGGTTTTTTCTGTGTAGAATGAAAAGTTGTTTAAAATTAATTTTTACTTTTAAAATGTCTTCATTTAATACAATAGAATATTTGAAGAACTAGATACTTAAATAATAAAATGTAACATTTTCGTCAAAAATCAAAAATAGAAATATATAACAAGTAAAACAAAATCTCATTCTAACAGTTCAGTGTTATTGATGTTAATTGTTTTAACCATTGTGTCTACATTGTTACAATTCAGAATTAAATATTGAAATACCTATTAAATGACTACATAAAATACAATTATTGGTTTTTCCACTTTATTTCAAAACTCGTGACGGCCGTTTCGTCCTCTCGGAAGTCATCACTCGTTTAAATTTCTAATATGTTCCACCAAGTACCGACTACCAACACACTGAAAGGTATGAAGTACCTACTATGATTTTATTTGATATATTGTTTTATTTATTTTTTATTTCCATGCCTATCTGATTTTTGACAAAAATGTCATATTTTATTTTCTAAATATACAGTGCTACTTGCTACAGAGATTCTATTGGATTGACTTTTTAAAAGTAAAAAATAATTTTGTACTTTTGCTCAAAGATGTACAGGAGAGCCAATTTTCGCACATTATTAAAATCCTATGTTCCTCATTTCTTTGCACAGCCTGTATAATTAAACACTAAAAAAAATCATTTTAAAACATAAAAATGGGTGAAAAACTTATTTTTTCAAATATAAAAAATAAACTATTTATTAAAATGTACAAAATTCATCGTAAAACTTGTATCTATTTTTATGGACGTACAGGGTATAAATCGAAAATTGGGCTATAGGGGTTTAAGATGTGAGGCGATATTTCATTTCACAAAATAAAAAAGGGTTTAAAATTAAATTTTCTTAAAAAAAAAACTGGATATTGTACTATTAATAAGTGTGCAAAATTGATTTTAATATAAAACTTGTACCTGATATACAAAATTAACACATTTATATAATTTTTTATATTTGTACAACATAGCTTTTCCAATCAATTTTTTGTGGCTGAAAAGATAATCATACCGCACAAATGTAATAACTACTTATTTTTTTAACTGTCTTTAAAAAGAAAATTGAATATTTTGTTTTAATCAATTGATTATTTAAAATTATGTTAATATTACAACATTACTCAAATATACTGTGTTCATCTTTTTACTTATTTTATAAGCTTTTCAACGGTGCATAACAAGTATACATTCTTTTGTTTTAAACATAAATAAAACTTGAATTATTAATTTTTTGGGATGAAAAAATGAAATTTGTTAAAAAACAAATGAAAATAATCAATTACAGATCATCACTTGTTTATTTTTATATTTTATAAATTATTTTTAGTCAATTATTTTCGGTTTAGTTAATTTATTTTTATTGACACAATTCGAAAAATGTGGGAAATATGCTCTCTAAAGTATATAAATTAGGAAAATGAGTAAAAATAATGAAAATAACATTAAAAATAAACAAATCATGATCTGTAATTGATTTTATCATTTGTTTCTTAATAAATTTCATTAAAAAATATTTTTTCTCGTTTTATTCATGTTCAAAACAAAAAAAATGTAGACTTATAGATCGTTGAAAAGCTTATAAAATAAGCAAAAATTGAGTATTTTGTTTTAATAAATTGATTATTTAAAATTATGTTAATATTACAACATTACTCAAATATACTGTGTTCAAAACAAAACCTAACTCCGAGTAGGCTATGAAGAAAAAAAGTATTACAGTTTGAAAGTATTTAATTAAATGTCAAATTGACACAAGATGTCAAAAATGTTATCTAAAGAAATCAAAGCTTTTCTTCTTGAATCCTTATTTTAGAAATATAAATAAATCAGAAAACGATGTATGGCAGTATTCTGTATCCTTCTCTAATATCTTTTCTCTTTAAAATTACATTTCACGATCAATTTTGACAACTCGACTTTTGAAATGTATAATGATCAGACATATGTTTCTATGTTCATAGCCTACCCCGTGTTTTTTAACACACTCACACTGTACAAGGTGAACACGACAATAAATTTAAATTTAAAAAAAGTCCATTAACTGTCAAATACTCGACGTTCATTTTTAGAAATATTCGCATACTAGATCCATTTTTATCAAGACTTCAGATTAAGTTTTCTCATGCACCAAATACCAAAAGGATAAATTTATGAATTTTGGCACCCAAAAATGCAGAATTTTATCTTTATCTCTATGTATATAACACCGCATAAATTCCTATTCCCATGTTAAATACCTATATCACAGATTCTCGTATTCACCCTGCATATTTACAAAATATAAACATAAACAAAACTATATATATGGCATTGTATTAAAGTATAGAGTTACGACGAAAATAGCTATGGTTTCTTATTTATACTTTTATGACGTCATTCTCATTATATTTTATTTTCAATGCATTAATGTTCCGTTTTGGCATAAAATTATTTACATCTAAGTTAATACTAAATATGTATTTTTATGTAAAATATAGTATGAAAGGTAAATAAATTCTGTAAATACACGTATTGATAATATTATCACATCAAATATAGTTTTTGCTATCTTAATAAATGTCAGACATAGATTATTATCTATTGCCTATCTTAATAAAGAATTACAGAAAGTAGGTTACATGATAAATGAAAATAATTTGGTATATTCATACCTTTCATATAACCTCTGAAAAACATTTTGAACATACTCATAAATGTTTACTGAAACATTCTTTCTTGTACTGAAAATAAAATGTTATTTACAAGTAAACAATATGAGAAAAATGAACTTTATCAGGAAAATCAAACGATAAATACACCTGGCCATTATCTGTCTATATTTAGATAAATAAATCCACAGACATTTATCTATTCTTAGAAAGATGCATGTTTTTATTATGATATTTACTTAGATTTAAGACTTCGTTAAATAAATTAACTACTGTAATTAATAATTTGCTTTTATTAAAAACAGTTTTTTGTTATATAATCCCGAACAACGCCAAATATTTCGAATTTTAAATGGCATAAAAATGACCCCTGTGGTGCACTCTCCACGCCAGCAATGAGTGCCCGCGAGGTGACGCCTGGTAAGCGCCCGCACGGTAGAAATATGTCATCATCATTACCGATATCTGCAATAAAGCAGATTGTGGGATTGTGGCACACTCAGAAATGGGTAATATGCCGTGATGATATATTTATTTATTTTAAATATTTGAAAAGATAGAATATGGTGCAATTAAATTAAGAAATAGAGCCTGAGTTAAAAATATAATATACATAAAGAATAGTTCTGTGGCAGTGCAAGAGCAACCAATGTCGATATTTTATAATTTTGGGAATGAATGATTTTTAGATAAAAGAACACTTTCTATGTTAAAAATATCGAGAGTACCGCCGCATCTCCGCCCGACATAGAAAATTTGACTTATTCTTCTTCCATAAATGACAAATAATAATGCGTTCATAACCATCAATATCAATTACTATTATACATTCTTTATTTGTAATTTTAATATTATAAATTTATCCCAGATATCATGTACAGGGTGGAACAAATTCAAATTCCTTACCTATAAGAAAAATTTTCTTATTCACGCTATAGAAAATTGATGTGTTTATGGGCCAGCTTTTCGAGACAACTTTATTTTGAAAATACCTTATATCTCACTTATTATGAGAAATGAAGAAAAAATGCTTAAATAATTTTATACTGTTTTTTACGTAGAATAATATGGTGTAATTAGATTTTTTCAAAACTTGATAATTCTCGAGATATAACACAAACATAATATTTTTTAAATGAGAACATATGTTGAAATGTTGAAAATAGTCTCATCTTTTTACTTATTTTATAAGCTTTTCAACGATACATAACAAGTCTACATTCTTTTGTTTTAAACATAAATAAAACTTGAATTATTAATTTTTTGGGATGAAAAAATGAAATTTATTAAAAAACAAATGAAAATAATCAATTACAGATCATCACTTGTTCATTTTCATTATACAGGGTGTCTCTTAAACTGTCATTAAAAATTAGGTGTTTGACATTTGGATAGACTAATAGATTAAATTTATTTTAAAAAAATTCACGATGCAGTCACTCAGATTTTATTTTTTTCTGTCTGAACCATAACAAATATCACAAATTAAACAGAGAAAGAAAAGTTTACTATTGAATGTATCTTTCTGAAAAAAAATAATAATTTCACGTTATCGGCATGGCCATTAAAAAGTTACGGTCTAATCAATGTTGGAACATCTAAGTTTCATACACTAGTGGTTCACTAATAATAACAAATATCACCTTAAAATATGACTTATAACCATATGAACTGTCATACCAAATTTCATCCAAATCGTATAAAGCGTTGTGTTATTATAAGCAAAATTAATTTTTTTTCGAAGAACTTTGAAGCAGATTTCTGGCTAAATGGTACACTTTCCGGTAGAAGCAAGTTTAGTTAAATCGTCTTATTTTAGCCTCAGGAATCTGTGGTTAAGCCATGTCCCCCTATTTAAGAGACATCCTGTATATCTATTAATTGTATTCTAAAAATTCTTTTTAGTCAATTATTTTCGGTTTAGTTAATTTATTTTTATTGACACAATTCCAAAAATGTGGAAAATATGCTCTCTAAAATATATAAATTAGGAAAATGAGTAAAAATAATGAAAATAACATTAAAAATAAACAAATCATGATCTGTAATTGAATTTATCATTTGTTTCTTAATTTCATTAAAAAATATTTCTTCTCGTTTTATTCATGTTCAAAACAAAAGAATGTAGACTTATATATCGTTGAAAAGCTTATAAAATAAGCAATAATATGAGACTATTTTCAACATGTTCCCATTTAAAAAATATGTTTGCATTATATCTCGATAACTATTAAGTTTTGATAAAATCTAATTCTACCACGTTATTCTACGTAAAAGACAGTACAATAAACATTTTTTCCACAATCGTTAGCAAAATTCATTATTATTCAAATGAGCAAAATGCCTATAATAATCTACGTCATCAGTCATAAATTTTGGTGGTGATACAAATTGTACAATATATATGTATAAACGAAAATTACATATATTGCGAGCGTAAAGTTATAAAAACTAGTAAAATGTTGTTCGTAGAGTAATCGCTCAATAGCAGCTGTAGACACGTGTTTCGCTCTTATTAGAGCTCATCAATACAGCATAGCTAGTTAATAGATGGACATTAACTAGACGTAATAAAAATCGACAAATTGTAACAGCACCAGTAAGCAGCCAAACTGTAGCTGACCGAAGCAACAAATGTGTGTTTGGCTGCTTACTGGTGCTGTTACAATTTGTCGATTTTTATTACCTCTAGTTAATGTCCATATATATATATATATATACCATTTTACACGAAGGAAAAATATTTTTTGTAGTTAATTTTTCATTAAATTCAGTTATAAACATATGTACTGTTGAATTTTTCATTAATAAAAAAGTACGTTTCAATTTTTAGAAAAATTATATTTCAAGATTGTGGAAAAAAACATGTTTTGCACACGTGAGCATATCTTTTTCCCACTTGTCCAGTTGTCGCACCCGCTCCCGCTCGTGCAGCCAATTTCCGGACGCGTGAAAAAAAGACATACTTTGCTCATTTGTACTAAAAATAGCTATTTTTTGTATATCTCATAATAAGCGAGATATGAGGTATTTTCAAAATAAGCGAAAGACAGATTTCAGTCTGTAACTCAAAAACAAAAGACGATATAAAATTCATCTAAAAGTTAGCCCATAAACACCTACATCAATTTTCTGTATCGTGCATAATAGAAAGTTTTTCATATAAGGAACTCTAATTTGTTCCATCCTTTACTTGTACAGGGTGTTAAAAAATAAGTGTCCCAAATTATGTGGGCATATAGCACTGACCAAAATGAGTAAAAAAAGTTTAATCAACATGAGTCCGATCTTCAATAGTCCCCGGAATAAAAGGCAATGAAAAATGAGTTTTCTCGGTGTTTACCTCTGCTATCTCGAAAACTGTAAGAGTTACGACTTTGATTAAATGAGACATTTTGTTTACGTTTCAGAGGTTATTTTAGATGTGTTTTTGTTTTTCACAAAAAATCGAATAATTGTACTAAGACAAAAGTGGCGGCGCCCTTGGCTAATATTTAGTTTTCAAATAACTTCGTAACTATTAGAAAGTGAAAAAAATGTTTTATATAATATGTTATTGTTTTTTTATAGTCTATTTACTGGCATAGACAAAATTTTGTTTGACCACTATCTTAGTCTGTTTTTCTTCGATTCTAATACAAAATGGCCTCTTTCTCGAAAACAGTTGAAGATCGGACCCATGTTGATTAAACTATTTTTACTCATTTTGGTCAGTACTATATGCAGTGGCGGTTTTACATAATAGGCTAACTAGGCTATAGCCTAGGGGCGCCAGCCGTTGGGGGGCGCCGAGAAAAATAATGAGATGTCAAGCAAAAAAAAAAAATTAAAACTAGGAAAAAACGTTTTTTGCCTTTATGGCTGGCATTCGTATAGAAAATGCATTCTGAAGCAATTTGGAGACACTTTATGAATAACAGTTTTTTCATCAGATTTCATCGAATTGCGGTGTAAAACACAGTAACCAATTTTCTTATTGTTCTATGAGTGTATAGTATAATAATATTTGTTTTTGTTATGTAAATATTTATTTAGGAAGAATATAATTTATATTTTCGGTGGTCGAAAATATGTTTTTAAAAACTTTATTTAATTACACAAAGTTATACAATACTACTTGTACTTAGCTTAGTCGCAACAGGAATAGCTTATTTCTAACATTACCTCTATTTATAACAAAGATTATCAGTTTATACGTGCCTTTTGGTGAGAAACATGTTTTCACCCAAAGTTGTTAAGTCTGTTAAAATAAGATGATGAAATAATTTATATTGTTGTGAAATAAGGGCAAGGCCACTACATAATTTATATTATTTTATGTTGTACATTTTATTTACTTTAAGGTTGTTATTCTTTTCTTAAAGTATACATGTACAGAAAATAAATAAAGTACTATAAAAAGTATAATTTTCGTTTTCCACTCATATACATACCCTTACTATTTATTAAAAATTATAAGGGGCGCTATTAATGTTTTAGCCTAGGGGTAAAATTTATGTAAAACCGGCACTGACTATATGCTCTCATAATTTGAGACACTTATTTTTTAACACTTTGTATATTGATAATTACCATACCCAACTAGAAATTAATAATTTAAATGTCGTCTTTCTTCGTAATCATTTACTTTTTTTTAGGTATAATCCTAACAGGCAACGAGATCAGCCAAATCCTTCTTTCTCTCGTTTTGTCCTACCACGGAGCCCATCGAAACCGCCCGCAGTGGATCGCCTGGGGTGTCGCGTTTTCAGCTCTATCTTGCTTCATCGTCGCTCTTCCACATTTTCTTTATGGTCCAGGCGTAGATGCTCTGCAACTGACTCAGCAGCACCTAAACGCGACGGCCGGGAACATTTCCACCCAAGCCCTGAACGATGCCCTGTTGCTCTGCTTGCCCAACAAGGAAGAAATGGTGTGTGAAAGTGAAGAAGTGGGGAATTTGTTGGTGGTATCGTTGGTGTTTCTATCGCAATTTGTGTTGGGGATAGGGAACACGCTGTATTTTAGTTTGGGGCAGACGTATTTGGATGACAACACGCAGAAGACACAGACGCCTATCTTATTGGGTGAGTGTAATTTCTTTTTTTTACGCACATGTAAGAATAGTGAACAGGTGTTCGAAATATTGGGAACAATATTTGGGGAATGCATCAGTCACGCCCATAGCATACAGGGAATTTATTTTAACATGCAACTAGAGATGCACTCGATTTCGAGCTTTGGCCCGGCCCGGCCCGGCCCGAAGCCCGCCTCGATTTCGAGTCGATCATCGAACCGGGCCGAAGATATTTTTTATCGGGCCGAATCGGGCTAATCATTTTCAAATGGTTACTCACTATTGTCAAAAAATAACAGCAATGTAATATTTGTCCATTTTAAAATGCAACATACAAAATTTGTAGTTTTGTATTATCAAAACGAATTTTCTATAAATTAGCCTACATACGATTAACAAATAATCAAAACATGAATGTTGTACATCTTAAAAAAACTTTAACTTACAAAAATTCATAACTTTCATGTAATAAATGTTAAAAAATACCCTCAATCTCTCTGAGGCAATATTCTAGTCGGTCGTAATAAGAATTGACACCATTTGTGATGTGTTTTGGAGGTACCTCCTGTACTGCGATACTATTTATAATGTTGCATTTTAAAATGGACAAATATTACATTGCTGTCATTTTTTGACAATAGTGAGTAACCATGGAAGTGATGAACTATAATGTTGCATTTTAAAATAAATTCTCTGTATGCTCATGGTGTGGTTATTATAACAAAAAGAAGATAATGAAAAGAATGCTAGAAGAAAAAAAATCTGTTGAGGCCAGCACAATACCTCTCGCCATTTCCATTTTATGTTATATAAGTATTGTATTGCACTTCGCTATCAAACCGTCGTTTTATAACAAAAAAAAATATACAATTCTAATAATTATATCTATTTTTCATTGTATGAGGAAGTTCATAAATGTCAGAAGTTATAGATTCATTCAATTCATTAACAAGATTGGCGGTATTTCTGACGGATATATGCATTTTACCTATAATTTTAAATATTTAATTAATAAAACAAAAATAAATATTAAATGTACTTCCCAGAAAAAGCTTTTAGAATTTCACTAAAACTATTGATTTTTGACACTGACGCCTGTCATTTACAAACTATGTTTTAACATGACTATGTTATAAACATTTGAATTTGTCAACTGGTTTCCTTAGTGTAGTTTAGCCTCTGCGATGTATTACATCCGGTTATTCCATACATTATAGTGGCTTTATCTACAAATCTATACAAGATATAATAAAAATTTGTAGTGTATTAGGTGGAAAATTTTATGTTCTTCAATATTTGTAATAACAAAAATTTCCAAAAAATAATATTTAGAAGAATTTTTCTAAGAAACTACTATTTCCGGTTGTCCAATTGTTATCAAAACCTTTTCAGCTCTTCCCAGGAATGTCAGATTGAGGAATTCATAGTTAAACAGGTCTTACGTCTTATGGTTTTTGAGGAATCGTCCTTCCAACATTCACACGTAGACACACACACACACACACATACATCGTAAAATGTTGTAATCGGATTCTAGGGACCTTAAATCGTGCTTATTCACTAAAATTTGGATATGCCATTTTTAGCATGGATCCAATACCTTTCTTAACGAGAAGTAAAAATCAATGAAGAAAGAAAAATAGGATTGACACTAAATGAAAATAAAACAAAAATAATGAGACAAGGATAAAAGAACGGAAAAATAAAAATAAAGGATCATGAAGTTGAAGAAGTAGGTACATACAGAGAAACAAAAATAAAAGAAAAAAATTGCAGCAAATAAAATATTTAATATGAACAAAAAATTATTAAAAAGCAAAATACTAACAAAAACAACAAAGATAAAAATATATAAAACAATCATAAGACCAATATTAATATATGATGCAGAAACACTAACAATGACTAAAAAAGGAACAACTGAGGACAGTAGAAAGGAAAGTATTACGAGCAATATTAGAAACTATCAGAATTAATGAAAATGAATATAGGACACGAATGAACAAGGAAATATTACAAGAAATTGAAGGAAAAACTGTAGTACGAAAAATAAAACAACAGAGAATGTAATGGTTGGGACCTATACGAAGAGCAGGAAAGAAGAAATGATAGAAAGGGAACCAGGGAAAAAAGAAGAGATAGACCTAGATCATCGTGGATAAAAGAAATAAGACTATATGGAGAAATATAGTCAAGAAAATATAAAAAGAAAAAAATAAGGAGTGATCCCTCCTACTCAGAAAAGGATCTAGACAGCTTCGTAAAATCAGTGCAACCTGACAATGGGGTGTTTAGCCACTAAATAAATATATCAGTTATACCAAAACATGAAAAAAATCCGAATATATTCATACCCAGAAACAAACCATTTCGGATTTTAACACTTTTTTTTGTACAGAGTACACGTATCCTAAGTGTCATAATTTATTGTGACCGTAATAACTTTATGTAATAGTTCTTGTTTTAATAATGAACAGTTATACATACTCAAAATTAGCCGATATACATTTAATGAACGAACGTGTGTTCTTCACGTAAGAATGGCATTGCGAAATAAAATGGGTATGGATTTTGACGACATACGTAATTGAAGTAATTTCTTTTTGTCACACGTCATAGAATCTGTTTATAAGGCGACGTATGTTGTAACTCTGTTCAGGAATTAATTTAGAATTGTAAACATAGTTCGTATACATTGGCGTGTATTTTAGAATTTTTGTTTCTTCTGTTGATTTACGTGATTTATCAATAATGCAAATAAGAAATATCAAAAAGGGGCTAGAATAATGGTCTTGTCTGCATGTGCATTTCTTGATTCAGAAAAATATAGTTTCCTAGAGCGAATTGAACTACCTATAAACGTATTACTATTGCACGTTGCCCAACTAAACGTCTCTATGGACTGTTATTTCGAAATGAAAGGCAACCAAACAGAAAAATGTTCGTGTCGTCTTCGAGAGATATTTTTGTTGGAGACTGCAGATAGAGGTAGGCCTAGAACTACCTAATCACCTGACCAGATACTGAGGAAGAAATTCAAACAAACGAATGTTTAAAACTGAAACTGTTTGTTTCCGGACATGTGTATATTAATTAGAATTTATTTTTTCTTAATATGACTGATACATTTTCCAAATATTGCCTCCTATTTTTTGAACATCTGTATAGTGTCCAAATTTCAGATCTCGAAACCTATAAGAGTTATAAACTCAGTTAATTAGCTAAAAGTTGCTCCGTGAAATGCTTATGCTTAAGTCATGGATCACTAGATTTGCTTACTTATAATTCACTCTTCTTTTTCTAGCTCTAACCATTTTTGAGAAAATCATATTAATTTTAAATGTTTAGGTGTAGCCTAAATTAGGATATGTAATCATGATTTTTTTTCTCTTATTATAAAATTTAAATTATACACCCTGCATGTTTCAAGGCTTCGGAGTATGTATTCTAGATAGCAACACGAGAAAAAAATCACAATAAACATTAGTGATATAATGCTTCCTAACAGAGATACCGAGAATTTATCATAAGTGAAGCGTAATATTGAAAAAGCAGAAAATAGTTGGGGGCACTTGAAGAGTGAGGTACACCAGCAAAGAAATTTTAATACCAGAGAATGCGATGGCTTTCATTTTGAACATTTTCTCTAAGATCCTTTTTACCTCTCGCTAAGAAAGGTACTGGATTCATGCTAAAAATCGCATATCTCGAACATTTACAAGAGTAGGAGAACATGTCATAGAATCAATTGAAAAATAAAGAATAGATGTAATTAGAATTTTTTGTGTGTACCAGAAATGTTAAACGCAATACTTATATAACCTAATATGAAAATGGCGGCTGGCCACAACAGATTTTTAAGTTAGTATTTATGATCCAATCAATTTTTTCGTCTACGAGAACTCACATTAAACTTCCACTAATTTCTATTTTCTATTTTGGGTAAAATTGGATGACCGGAAGTGATACTTTATTTGAAGCTCATAACAGTTTTTAATGAAAAACTGTATTAAAATATAACCCAAAACTTTTCAATTTTGGTATTTAAGACATATATCAAGATGAGCAACATATTAAATTTTGGTTAAAATAGATAAAAGGAAGTGATACTTTACTTGAAGCTCTGAACAGATGTTCGTGAAAAATATGATATAATCTGAAACTTTTCAAATTTAGTATTTAAGACTTCTGTATTAATGAGAACGATATATTAGATTTTTTCATTGAAAACTTATCTCATACCTATTTTAGGTATGAAAGGTGGTAGGAATTAGGGATTTTTTAAAAAATAATATATGGAATAAGTAAATTTTCAACCGCAGGTCGATATCATTTTTTGTTTTCAAGATATTAAATTTAGTTTAATTTGGGATTTACTTAAACTTATTTTTTTCTTGGGATATCAATAGTTCACAACAATGTACAATTGTAATTTGAATTAGTTAAGTACTCCACAATAAACCGTTTTAAATGTATCACAAACCATGAAGAACTTAAAATAACTTTCGGAGAAAGAAACTTGCATCATTAAAAAAAATAGTTTCATTTTTTTCTTTAAAATGAAGAAGAAAAAGAAAATATTTAACAAGACATACAATTTCTTTCAAAATCAAAGCAAAACTAGTTCTTGAATACCAAAGGGTTAGGTAAACTCGGGTCAGAGATCAGCCAGAACTATATTCGGCATACGGATCAGTAGCAACAGATTATATCGAGTGTTTTTTCCAAGGCCAGTGTTTTTCAGAATGTTGGCTCCCGTTTTAACTGACAACGATGATTGTGATATCATTAGAGATCATCATTGCTTTGATGTATGGAAATGAATGTTGGGCATGGACGAGAAAGCATAAAAGGAAAGTGACTGCTGTGGAAATGAGGTATTTACGTGGTGTTTGTGGGTATACAAGACGAGATCGCGTGAGGAATAATTTGGTGTATGAAGAATGTATGGTTAGGAAGAATGTAGTTAAGAGAGTTGGAGTGAATCAGTTGAGATGTTTTGGTAATGTGGAGAGAATGATGAGTGAACGACTTGTAAAACGCATATATGTTGGTAAAGTTAAGGGTGTTCGATTGCGTGGCCGTCCAGTGTGTAAGTGGATGGATGTGATTGGTAGTGTTTTGAAGGAGCGTAAGTTTCCGAGTGGAAAGAGAAGAAGAGCATGTATGAATACGATTATGAATGTGGCTGAGGCGAAAGAAGTTTGCCTGGATAGGAATGTGTGGCGAAGGATGATTGTTTCGTAATTATTGTGGTGTGAAGATGTATGGTTAGTAAGAATGTTTTATGAGAATGGAGAGACAGCTGAACTTTTATGTGGACGAGAAGAACGAAGTATGTTTGTACAGGAATGTGTAGCGAAAGATGATTTTTGTGTAACTATTATTGTGGTCCGGATGCGGTTATTCGCTACCGAAAATCGGTCACTTTAATATGTTATTATGTATGAATACGTTTATGAATGTGGCTGAGGTGAAAGAAGTGTGCATGGATAGGAATGTGTGGCGAAGGATGATTGTTGCGTAACTATTATTGTGGTCCGGATGCGGTTATTCGCTACCGAAAATCGGTCACATTAATATGTTCTTTGTATGAATGTTATGATGATTTTGGACAAGGCGAAAGAAGAATGTTTTTAAAGAGTTAAGTGATTCAGTGGAGCTCTTACTTTCATCGCTTTTCTTATTGTTTTCGGGTTTTTGCTAACCCACTAAGTGGGAAACGCGTGATTTTATGTATGTATGTATGTATGTATGTAAAAATTTCTGTATCAAATTACACCAAATACATGAAAATTTTATTGTAAATTTTAGGCCCATAAATTAACTATTAAATTTATTCAGTTTTGTATTAATCACAATAGCCATGGCAATTTTGATCAAAAAGTTAAACAAATGTTTGACATTTTATTTATCAAACCTATAACTTGTCTAAATTTTATTAATTTAATTTTTGTCAAGCATTTTCTAATCTATTACAAAACGTTAAAAAGACATTAACACAAAAATCATAGCTAACAAATTTTTACAGATAAAATGTCAAACATTTGTTTATCTTTGATCAAAAATGCCCATGGCTATTGTGATTAATACAAAATTGAATAAATTCAATAATTATTTTATGGGATCAAAATATTACCTAATTTACATGTATATATTTGGTATGATTTGACGAAGAAAATATTTATCTTTCTATGGATACCCCACTTATTCAAACGGGGGACAGTCTGCAAGAAACTGATTTCCCATGTTAATCTTCTATGTTTTCATTATTTATAAAATCTAATTACACCACGTTATTCTACATAAAAAAAAAAACGATTAAAAATGATCTAAACATTTTTTCCTTATTTATAACAAGCGAGATATGAGGTATTTTCAAAATAAGCGTAACCCAAGTTTTAGCCTCTAGCTCAAAAGCAAGAGAAGATCGAAAATTCCTGTGGCGTCTGTTAAAATTGTCTCAAAATATTGGCCCATAAAGACCTACATTAATCACTCGGTATAAAACGACATCTCAAAGAATTCTAAAGGTCGGACCTTAATTTCTAACCTATTTCAGTGGCTGCATCAGAAAGAACTTTGTTCAAAATTAATTCTGTTGGAATATTGATCATTTTAAATGTAGAAGTCAATCTTTTACCTATCGTCTTACCATTATAATTTTTCATTTCAATTTTATTAATTGTACTGCGGATTACGGGATAAATTTTTAGATTAGTATTTTAATGCATATTCTATCACTGCAAATTAAATTTTAGGTTGGACAATGGCCCTAAGAACGATGGGTCCTGTAATAGGCTATGTACTAGGATTCATATGCCTAAATCTGTATATAGATCCGTCCTTGGATCCTGTGATAGAGATGAAAGATCCTAGATGGCTTGGAGCATGGTGGTTGGGCTGGATTTTTCTGGGGACGATTATGTTTATATTTGTCATACCAGTCGCCATGTTTCCACAGGTAAGCAATAAATAAATAGTATTTAGTTATATAGTTATCAAATAGATATATATATATATATATACAGGGTGTCTCAGGACGAGCTTACGCTATCTATATTTTAAATACTATTTAATATAATTTAACGAAATTTGGTATCTAGGGGTTATTCAACATGCCCGTTTTAACTAAAATATTTTCAAAGCAGTAGCACTTCCGGTTTGACCGGAAATTTACCTCAACTTTCTTATTTTAAATGGAATACGCTATATTTTATTTTACCATTGAATGCAGCGGAAAATTTTACATATGAAGCAATAAAAACATTTTACTCATGGTCAACTACTTCCGGCGTTATTCGACTTTTTTTGATTTTTTGTCTGAAATCCGGCACATTTTCAAAACTCTGTATATCGGGAACGAGATCGAATTTTTATAATCTGAAAAAAGCCTTTTATAAAGGAGACTTTAAGCTACATTATCCATAGAAGAATCCTTGATTATTTATAAAAATGTGACGGGTACGTTACACCAAAATTACAGTTGACAAACTTCAAAAAAGACAATTTTTTTAAATGGAACCCCCCCTTTTTTATTACATAAATGTGTACTACGACAAAAAATAAGGGTACTTTATGTAACATGTCCTATGTTGAAAGTTAATAGAATTTCAGTAAATTAGAAAAACATGTAATCTGGGTATAATTATTTTATTAATACGGATAAGTAAGCCATGGAAAAAACAAATAAATTCTAAATACAAAACTATGATTTATTTAATACATATTCAAACTGTCCTCCATTCATATGTAAGCACATTGTTACTCTATTCAATACTTCTTCTTGTGTAGCATTTTTTATCATCAAATGTTGTTCGTACCCTATGTTGGCAATCTTCTCTAGTAGTTAAAGGTTTTTGATAGACAACGTTTTTAATGTAACCCCAAACAAAAAAATCAATTGGAGTTAAATCGGGTGAACGAGGAGGATTGTTTCCAAAAAAGTATTTATTCTATGGCTATTGTGGGGTGGAGCGCCATCATGCTGGTACCATATTAAATTCCTTTGATCCAACGGTAAATTATCTAAGAAATCAAGTAGATGAGTTTGTAAAAACAAACATTGTTTTTCCATGGCTTACTTATCCGTATTAATAAAATAATTATACCCAGATTACATGTTTTTCTAATTTACTGAAATTCTATCAACTTTTAACATAGGACATGTTACATAAAGTACCCTTATTTTTTGTCGTAGTACACATTTATGTAATAAAAAAGGGGGGGTTCCATTTAAAAAAATTGTCTTTTTTGAAGTTTGTCAACTGTAATTTTGGTGTAACGTACCCGTCACATTTTTATAAATAATCAAGGATTCTTCTATGGATAATGTAGCTTAAAGTCTCCTTTATAAAAGGCTTTTTTCAGATTATAAAAATTCGATCTCGTTCCCGATATACAGAGTTTTGAAAATGTGCCGGATTTCAGACAAAAAATCAAAAAAAGTCGAATAACGCCGGAAGTAGTTGACCATGAGTAAAATGTTTTTATTGCTTCATATGTAAAATTTTCCGCTGCATTCAATGGTAAAATAAAATATAGCGTATTCCATTTAAAATAAGAAAGTTGAGGTCAATTTCCGGTCAAACCGGAAGTGCTACTGCTTTGAAAATATTTTAGTTAAAACGGGCATGTTGAATAACCCCTAGATACCAAATTTCGTTAAATTATATTAAATAGTATTTAAAATATAGATAGCGTAAGCTCGTCCTGAGACACCCTGTATATATATATATATATATATATATATACAGGGTGTTAATACTAAGTCGTTACACCCGAAAATGGTAGTTAGAACTCATTAAAATAAACAACTTTTCTTAGCTCCAATTTTTGATTTGGTGCCCCGGTTTGTAGTTATTCGAGTTCTTTTGTTTTTCGAAAAATCGTCATAACTCTCTTATTTTAAAGACTATTGAATTTTTTTTTCTTTCAAACTTACCTTTAGGCTCTCTAAAACATTTGGCATTTACAATTATTTTTTATTTTTTCAAATGACTAAATGGCGATTGATCCAAAATTTCAATAGGTACATGATTTTTTGATAACCACTGCATCGATTTTCGAAAGTAAAAGATTTATAAAATCCTTAAACTATCTACTACAATATTTGTCCTAAATATTTTTTTCAATCTATCCCAAAAAAGTTTTTATTCATTTAATTGACTTATAAGTTCAGTGTTTACAAAAATAAACCTAACTCAGAGTAGGCTATAAACAAAAAAACGTATATCAATTTGAAAGTATTTAAATAAATGTCATTTTGACACGAGAGATTGTCAAAAATGTTATCTAAAAAATATTCTCGTATCCTTACTTTAGAAATAGAAATAAATTAGAAAACGGTGAATGGCAATAATCTGTATCCTCCTTTATTATCTTATAATACATTTCACGATTAATTGTGACAACTTGATTTTTGAATTGAATAATGATCAGACATACGTTTCTGTGTTCATAGCCTACTTCGAATTAGGTTTTTTCCTGAACATACTGCACTTATGTAAGACAAGTAAATGAATAAATACTTTTCTTGGATAGATTGAAAAAAATGTTTAGCACAAATATTGTAGTAGATAGTTTAAGAATTTTATAAATGTTTTACTTTCGAAAATCGATGGAGTGGTTATCAAAAAATCATGTATTGAAATTTTTGATCAATCGCCATTTTGTTATTTTAAAAAATAAAAAATAATTGTAAATGCCAAATAAAGGTAAATCCTAAAAGGTAAATTTGAAAGAAAGAATTTTTTCAATAGTCTTTAAAATAATGGAGTTATGACGATTTTTCGAAATACAAAAGAACTCCAATGACTACGAAACGGGGAACCAAATCAAAAATTGGAACTAAGAAAAGTTGTTTGTTTTAATGAGTTCTAACTACCATTTTCGGGTGTAATGACTTAGTATTAACACCCTGTATATATATGCTATATTTTTTTATTTTTATACGCATAGTATTACAAGCAAAAATGTATGACGTCACTACAATTCGAATAAACACAGGACTACGTAACAAGTGAAATCTACTCTAAAGCTCGTGTCATTATTGAACTGTAACGTATTTTAATTGACCCTAATGTAATAACATTTATGCTAATATTTTATAATTATTTCCTTTATTGTCCTTAAACATTATTCAAAAACTAGGGCATTATTATTTTTAAATTTTCAGTAATATATATATATAAAAAAAAAACTTGGACGGGTCTATTCCCGCAGGTCCATTTTAGTGTTATCTGATCCGCTTGAGTGATAGTCTGCATACTAAGTGACGTAACAAGATGGTGACGAATGGTGTAAACACTCTGTACCAAACCTTTGGTATATTATAAGCAATTTTGATACGTTCAAAGGAGGATGTACCAAACCTTACTCATGCACGTAAACAGCAAACATACCAAAGTGATTTTAATTCAATTAAAATTGTGTACTAACAGTTAGGGAAATTGTCTAAGTTTAGCGATATTTACAATTTTAATAGTGTGGCAATGTAAATTACTTAGATTTAAAACTATTTTTCCTTATTAAGTAATTTTAGCTTAGGGGACTGTGACAGTTGAATTTCCGCTAACGCGTGTAATGTACCGGAATATTTAGTATGTTTATTTAGAAACCGGTGTAAACATACAGTACTAAGATAAATTTTAGTATGCATTTAGTCCGCGTACCAGAATAGTACACACGGTGTAAACGTAGACTATATCATACCATGAACTATAGCACATTACTTACATAACATTAAAACAGATATTCAACTACATATGTTATATTTTATTTATGTTTTAAATAGGGCCGGTCTTATAAAACTATTTAATCAACAGTTAAACTTTAGTTAGCTACTAAACTAATTTAACTGAAGATTTGGGTATTATAAAAGTTTAATGACAAGTAAATCGACCTATTAAAGTAACTGCGGAATTTCATGCTATTAGATTTAAATCAGTTGTTAAAGGAACTTCAAACTGTGTTTTTTTTTTTTTTTTTTTTGGTTATGTTTATTTTAAAACAATTGAAATAGGGAACTTACTTTTAAAATATTTTTTTAAGAAATGTCTGTGTCGAGTGTGTCAACTTTAAAGTCTGTATCATCAGTCTCGGATTCATAAACATATAATGATGATGCATTTATATTTGCACGAGGTAGGCTACCAAAATTGTTCCGAAACAGGACAAATCCATATGAAATATATGATGACAATGGCTCGTACCACGATCACGGTTTTAACTAAAACACTGTTTTAAGAAATGTCAAATTTCATTATTTAATGATAATAATAAATACTATGAAATTTATCAAAATATGATTTTAAAGCAGAACATAGTTTGTATTCAAACAAATATTTTTAAATAAATTGTTCTTCTAACATAAGGGTGAAATTACATTTTGAAATTTGAATTTGACATTTCTTAAAACAGCGTTTTTGTTAAAACCATGATCGTGGTACGAGCCATGAGTTTAAAAAGAGATTTCGATTGTCATAACAATGTGTGTTACACATATTGGGACAGATTGAAAGAAATATAAGACCACTAACATGAAGAAATATGTCAATTTCCGCAATGAATCAGCTAGTAATAACCTTACGATTTTACGCAACCGGGTTGTTCCAAATTATATGAAAATAATCTTCAACAATATCTAATAGGTTATATTTTTCAATATCAATATGATTTTTCCCACGATCACGTTTCTTTTCCAACTGTCAAATTAACTGATTTACATTTATAACGAATGTGAATATAGAAACTTTACACAAAACCACAACCACACTACTAAAATTTAAATAAATCCCCCGTTAGTTATTTGATAGTGAGATTAGTTTTATAATATCCATTTCTTTTTTAATGGTCCATTTAATTTACTTGTGCAGTAACTAACTAAGAATTAATTTATTGTTTATAAGACCGGCCCTTAGAATAATATTTTAAAAGTTTTATTTGATTTGTAAAGATTGTTGGTTCTGGAATAATTTCATGTGAATTGATATATACAGAGTATTGATTGAAAATTTCTCGTTTCCGAAGTATTTACCGTCCGCCGAGGAATCAAAGAAGAGATCATCGAAATTCGCGCAAGACGAACAATCAGCCGACGAAACAGCATTTATAAACAATAAAGAAGAGAAAGTAAATTACGCGAAAACACCACGAATGGAAATACCACTTTTAAAAGGTCTGCGCTGCTCTGCTTCAATGCTTTTCATTCCAATTCAATGAGAAATATTCCTTTTCTTTCAGATTTCCCAGCCGCCTTGAAAAGACTATTGAAAAACAAGTTATTGATGTATAATAATTTATCTGCCATATTTTATATATTAGGGGCTTCAGGATATATTACTTATATAAGTAAATACTTAGAAGTTCAGTTTCAAGAATCTGCTACCTATACCGTTATTACAGGTAACTCCATTCATTCAAGACAAACTTTTATAAAATTTATTACATTCACGTGGAAGGTTTTACCATTTACAAAGCTTCACGAATGGGACAAGAAATAAGTGAATAAATATAACACCATTTTTGTATCCATATGTCTTATATTAAAATAACATCTAACAAGATTCATTTATTAATATAATCTATAAATAAAAATTGCAGAGAGGCACACCCAGAAACAGTGACGTCACTATAGTACAGTACTTTTTACCAGGGATGGTAATTGAAACCGGAACCGAAACCATTAACCGAAAAATACCGAAATAAAATGAGAACCGAAATTCGAAATAGATACAAAACCGGAACCGAAAATAAAACCCTTTTTCATTTATCGGTTAACCGCATTATATACAGCTCTCTTGTTTGTTGTTAAATATTGTGAATTTTTATTATTAAAATACTTATGTATAAAAAAGTATAAACATAAATTTATTTTCTATTTTTTATTTATTTTTTTTGTCGAAAAGTATTTCAATTTTCAAAGTAGTACCTTAGTCGGGTGGCGCTCGAAATCCATTACATGTTACATTTGCATAGGCATTTAACATTAGAATATTTTTAATATTTGCTTCCCATTAAAACTAATTGTTGTAAAACTTTGTACACGTGTTTGTGGACACTTTTTGCATCATTATAATAATTATTTGTTCAATCAAAATTAATAATATTAATCTCGTAAATTACTTTTGCAGAACCGAAACCCTTTTAGTAAAACCGGTATACCAAAACAGATTGCTGTATAAAAACCGAAACCTAAATCAAAACCGAATTTTTATTTTCACGGTGACCGAAACCGTAACCCAAACCGATATTTTTTATGATTACCATCCCTGCTTTACCCTTATAGGTCTATTGCAACATGTACTTATGAAAAATATTTCTTAATATATCTTACAGATAAACCGGGTGGTGGCGATTAGGGGTGAATGTATGGATTTAACATGAACATGGAATCTTAGTTTTATCCAAATTCCTGCACTCCTGTTCATTTTACGACAAAAACAGTTTTATGTGCAATTTTTAATTCTGAACAACTTCACAAATAAAAATATAAATAAATATATCCACGGCATATTACCCATTACTGGGTGTGCCAGTATCTACAACACATGTAGACATCGGTAATGATGACGATATATTTTTACCGTGTGAACGCTTACCAGGTATCATCTCACGGGCACTCATAGCTAGTGTGGAGAGTGCACCACAGGGATCACTTTTGTGCGATTAAAAGTCTGCACTGGCCGGGATCAAACCCGATTGGCAACCAGACACTATACACTCACGGCCACGCGACCCCCTAACAACTTTACACTCAACAGTTTTTGTCGCGGTATGTACAGAAGAGCAGGAAATTGCATAAAACTAGAAATCCCCATGTTAAATCCCTATGTCCACCTCGAATTGCGACCACCCTGTATTTTTATAAAAAATAAAAATTTCGCTGAAATAATAGATGATAATTTTACAACCAGGCACTTTGGTGTCACCTCTGAAATGAGTGTCACCCTGTGTGTACCGCATCCCGCTAGTGACGTCACTGCACAGAAATAACCCGTATAGATTAGGAATAACGATGGGTACCCGGGTACTCGGAACCTACCCGATAATAATGTACCCAGATATAAAATTTCTTACCCGTTTACCCGAAATATACCCGCTGCCTGGTAATTACCCGATACCCTTTAATTACCCGGACAGTTTTCAGCTGCCGGAAAGATTGTATCTAAAATAAGAGCTTTTTATTACCATACCATAGGTAATTAATATAATTTATGTTAATTTTTGTATAGAGATACAGTATATTATTTATTTGTATTACTTTTTATTTAATAAATATATGTAAACAATAATTATAAATTTTATTAAAAAGTAAACTGCTAATACAAGGGTAAAGGGTACTATCCCATTAGTTGTTTCGGGTACTCGGGTACCAAAATTATCGGAATTCGTCATTCGTAGTATAGATAGATATACCGGCTATCTGTCTACTTGAAATCTGTTATATGAAAAATACATTGTTAATTTTTTATTTTGCTATACTGTTACTTGTAATACAATTTTTTTTTTAAATAAAATTCACATAATATAATTTTCTTTTTTGTACGAAAAAAAAACGCTAAATAAAATATGCCATTTACAGCATAGTTCAGAGTTCACGGAACAAATAATTATAATTGAAGAGATTTTAAAAAATTGTTTTTTTTTTAAATTTGTCAAAAGTTGGAAATAATGAACTGATATTTTCCAGTTATGATCATAAAATTTTGTTTGTTTTTAAATTTTGTTTATTCATTTTATGAGTGCTAATAATAAACAATATTTCATTGTTAAAATATGAGCAATGTTATTTTATTATTATTATTATTATTATTATTATTTTTATTTTAACAAATTTTGATGATCAGTAAAATAATAAGTGCAACTAAAAATTGTGCTTTGTAATTATTAATTTAAATGAACGAATTTTGTTATTATTATTATTTTCATTATAATATTGTAAAACTATTAATTGTAAAATAACAAATATTAACGTTAAGCTATTATTGAGCTTGAAGGCTGCTAATATTATTCGCCAACGGCCTCGGTAGCGCAGTAGGCAGCGCGTAAGTCTCATAATCTTAAGGTCGTGAGTTCGATCCTCACCCGGGGCATATTTTTCAAAATTTAAAAAATATTGTTATTTACTATTAATGTAACAAGAGTTTCGACAAAGTAATGTCACACATTATTTTGCATTAAATATTAATCAGATTTGAAAATATAATAAAAACTAATAAAGGCTCTCACATACTGTACCTAACAAAATAAAAATGAAATGCTACATTTTATTATATGAAAAAAAAAAAAAAATTGGAATGCTCAAACCTTCAAATAACTATTAATAAAGCATTATTTATTAAATTTCATGTTATTATATAATAATAAAAAAGTTTAACAGTTCTCGGTGAGAATTTTGAAAAAAACTACAATTTTTTTTTTAAAGCTGTTGAATAGCGATGTATTAAGTCGTAGAAAGTGGCATAGAATAAATGAAAATGGCCTATGCGAACTAATGGTTGAGAAACACTGGTTTAGAGTATACTACTAGATATAGGAAAGTCTTGGTTTCAAATCCCGATAGATCCATGAATTTTTCACAATTTCTTTTTTCATTGATCTTATGCCAGTTTCTTCTACTTAATTATCTTTTTAAATTTAATTCATTGTAACACTGAATTAATTATTTGAGTTTTTGATTTAATTCATTGTCATTAAAATCTGAGTTTATATTTTTATTCAAATTAGCCATTAGCACATATGTAGGTACTATATACAAGTGAACTCGAGAAACCGTGTCACAGGCATTTAACATGGGACAACAGTTTTTCTCAAGTATTGCCCACAAAACAATATGTAGTGCTTTATACATAAAAATTTAAACAATAAGATTCTGAATATTTAGTTGCTAAAATTCTTAAATATGCGCTTTTAGTGTACCAGTAAACGTAATTTTTTGAATTAATACATAAATCTGTTTTTACCACATTTTTGAATTAAATTTACACGAACATCAATAGCGTAAATTTAAAAAGTTTGACATCGCAAAATACCGATTTTTATTTTTAATCTTTATGTATACAGTATTACGTAACGATTTACGGGGCGGATAATATTTGAAATAAATTTTTTTCCCATATTAAACGCCTATATGTCACAATTTCTCATGTTCGCCTTATATGTTTAATGTCATCTTTCTTGAATTATTTAAAATAGTACTCCACTGATTTTTGTAGACATGCCTATGATTGCACATAGTTTAGATAAAAAATATTTGTTACTATATTATTACTATATTATATTTCAGGACCATTAACGTTGGTAGGAATGGTAGCAGGTTTTTTAGTGTCTGGCTATGTAATTTCCAAATATAAACCTGGACCATCATGGCTTCTAGGTTGGAATGTAATCGTAGGAGTTGTCTACGTTCTAGGAGAAGCTGGTTACATGGTCTTAGATTGTCCTATTACGGATCTATATTCGTATGCACACGAGAACAATGGGTAAGTAAACAGTGGCGTATTTAAAGGAGAGGTAAAAGGGGTAATTAAGATTTATTTTATAAATCCATCAATTAATAAAAAAAAACTTATTTGGTTTTTGGAGAAACTTTGCATTTACTTAATGAAATAAAATTATACAAATTAAGAAAGAAATGATGATTGAAAAATGAAGTTAGGTAAAGTTAGAACTTCACCATAGGGTGCCTTTTTCTGGCAGGAATCAAAATAGTCCGTTGCAGAGTAATTACGAACGTTATACATCTATTCATATTGAGTTTTTTCGGTGTTACCTCTGCTATCTCGAAAACTGTAAGAGTTACGACTAGAGATGTATTCGGGCGGGCCGGGCCGGGCTTTGAGGTTTGGATCGACTCGGCCCGAAAATAAAAATTACCGGCCCGACTCGAAGATCGACTCGACAAAAAAATTAGCTAGCCCCGCTCGAAAATTGACTCGAAATCGGGCCGGGCCAAAGCTCGAAATTGGGTGCATCCGGCATTCCTAATGTTGATTTTTATGTTAAAGCAAAATGTTTAAATTTTTTCGTGTCAAACTTATAAAAAACCTCTACATTCTTATAACTTTCAACATTAGTTAAAGCAAAATGTTTAAATTTTTTCCTGTCAAACTTATAAAGAACTCTACATTCTTATAACTTTCAACATAAGTTAACATAAGCAGTTAAAAAAGAGACCCTTCTAATGTAAGTTTGTTATAAAAATTACTGACCTACGAGTATTTAACACTTTGTTTACCAAAGAATTTAAACAACTTTTTCACAAATTTTATATAAAAAAATAGAATTTTAATTTACATAAGGATTTTTTTTCTAACTTTGTTTCTGCTCAAAAATAAGACAAGAAACCATTATGGTAGGAACAAAAATCACTTTTATTTAAGTATACGAGTAATAACAATAATAGCATCATCACAATATAATTATTATGCTTTAATGAATAACCTTGAATTCTTGAATTAAAATAATACATTTTTATTTATAAATATGTGAACTGTGTTGTTGTTAAATCATTTTGATCCTTTTTAACTTCATCCATTTTCATTAAAATATTAAGGAAACTGTGCATTTGAATGAACTATAAGATTTTTCGAGCTGGCCCGAAAAGCTCGAATTTTCGGGCCGGGCCAAAATCAAAAGTCCGACTCGCCTCGATTTTTGAAAGTGATTAGCCCGATTCGGCCCTATAAAAAATATCTTTGGCCCGGCTCGATGATCGACTCGAAATCGAGGCGGGCTTCGGGCCGGGCCGGGCCAAAGCTCGAAATCGAGTGCATCTCTAGTTACGACTCTGATTAAATGAGACATTTTGTTTACCTTTGAGAGATCATCTTAGATGTGTTTCTGTTTTTCACAAAAAAATCTAATAATTGTTAAGACAAAAGTTGTGGCGCCCTTGGCCAATATTTAGTTTTCAAATAACTTCGTAATTATTAGAAAGTGAAAAGAATGTTTCATATAACATGTTTATGTTTTTTTATAGTCTATTTACTGGCATAGACAAAATTTTGTTCGATCACTATCTTAGTCTGTTTTTCTTCAATTCTAATACAAAATGGCCTCTTTCTCGAAAACAGTTGAAGATCGGACCCATGTTGATTAAACTTTCTTTACTCATTTTGGTCAGTACTATATGCCCTCATAATTTGAGACACTTATTTTTTAACACCCTGTGTATCTTGTGAAGTTCTGCAGTCACTCATACGTTAGTAATAATGATTTGTGATCAATCCTAAATGTTTAATTTCTACGAATTAAGTACATCATTATTTGTTGTCCATATGGTAATATTAATTGAAAAATACTCTAATAATTAATGTTTTTGTTAGTTTGCAGTTGATAGCCCAGTGCAACTCAAACTGCACTTGCGGCAATGTGAAGTACTCCCCCGTATGTTCATTGGAGACACACACTACATATTATTCACCGTGTCATGCCGGCTGTACAACTAGGACAAGCGACAAGGTACACATCAAGCTCTAACGACTCTAATGTCACACTTATGTGATACGTACATCATTATGTAATTGCAGTGCAGTGCAATGCCTTATCTAGATGCAACAATGAATAATGTCATTTAAACTACTTTGTGCATTCAAAGAAAAGTCACACTTTCAGATCTCATCTTCAAGATTTTGGTGGTACACACCTACAGTCGTACAAAAAAGTCTCCGTACGAGAGTAGTTTTAATGTATTTTAGGAAAAATAGCAGTCTAAAACCCAATATATTTAATTTCCTTTTAATCCAAAATAAAACGCAGTATATTACGTTATTATTAATATAAAATAAACAAATAATTTAATTAAATTATTTATATTATGGGGTAAACATTGAAAGTATTCATTATTTCATGACAAAAAAGTCTCCGTACGATAACCAAAACATTTAAATAATAAACCATTTATTTATGTTCCATAAAGAAATATAATATTTCGAGGGTTTTCCTTTGGTGGTGACAGCATTCTGTATAGGGGCTATAGCTCCTCAGCGGGAGTATGAAAATTAGTAATTATTGCAACAATGGATAGCAAAGGTTCCCTCCGACATTTTGAAAGCAAATTTTAAACAATGTGCCGAAAAATAGGGCCTTAACAGACAATTTTAATTTCGTGCATCAGAAAAATTCGACAAATAATTCGCTCTATAAGAGAATGCGTACTGTATAATATTAAAAATATGCTTAATCATCCCTCACAGTCTCCGCACTTTAATCAGATTGAGAAAGTGCGGAAAATTCTTAAAATAAATAAGAATGTAAAGCAAAAAAGAATTTAAAACTAATTACAAGTAAAATGGCAGAATATAATACCATCGGTGACCAAAAATTTGGTGGATTCAATGATTCATCGCTTAGTTACTGGTGGAAAAACAAAGGAAAACCCTCGAAATATTATATTTCTTTATGAAACATAAATAAATGGTTTATTATTTAAATGTTTTGGTTATTGTGCGGAGACTTTTTTGTCATGAAATAATGAATACTTTCAATGTTTACCCCATAATATAAATAAATTAATTAAATTATTTGTTTATTTTATATTAATAATAACGTAATATACTGCGTTTTATTTTGGATTAAAAGGAAATTAAATATATTGGGTTTTAGACTGCTATTTTTCCTAAAATACATTAAAGGTAGATTCACATTATACGTTCCGTTGCCGTTCCATACCTGTTCCGTTCCGTTTACATAAAATATTATTAGATTTAAATCAATGAATGTATACACATCTTCCGTTTCGTTTACATACCATTTCCATACAGTTCCGTTCAATATTGTTGCAAACGTATTTTTGACGGACAGGCTGAGACGTGTTGGAAACTGTAGGGATAGTGAGAACATACATACGTTTCAGTTCCGTACTTTATTAGGTGCAGAGAGTAGACAGTGTTTTACAAAATTCTAAATGTGAATGACGAGAAATTGATAGAGCTGGTGAGACAAAATGCGATCCTGTGTGATTAAGAAAATTCAAAATATAGTGATAACAACTATAAGTACAAAATCTGGACGGCAATTGCCAAGGAACGTAGCACAGGATAAGTAAAAAATATGTACATAACTTTAACTATTTATTACAAGAATTTAGCCAATAGCCATGGTTACTCCGTGGCCATAAAATATTAAATAAATAATTAACTAGGATAAGATTTTCCTCAGACCACATTTTACTATTACTATTATCTAAATGAAACTGAACACTAATGGAAGATGTGAACAGACAAGAATTTTATTGTACGTATGTACAATAGTTATGGACCGGCAACGGAACGTATAATGTGAATCGACCTTAAAACTGCTGTCGTACGGAGACTTTTTTGTATGACTGTATTTAAATATAAAATGTTACGAGAGTTACGCTAGAAAACAAAATTTAAACATTTATTTATCTGTTATTTAGGATTAATTTGCGAAAGTAAAGCTTGTTAAAAATTAATTAAGTAATTCTTTTAAAGCAGGGTTGACGAAAATCATGATTTATTTAAAAAAAAATCAGAAATCATTGATTTTTTTATCAAATAAATCATGATTTTTTTATTTTTAATGATTTGTTGGTGTTATTGCACTTTTTTAATTGTTTTAAAAACCATGTAAATATTTCCTTTCATAAAGGAGAACAATATCTGTAATAATCCTCAAAGGCTGCATTTGAATTTTTGTTTAGGATATAACGTGTCCAAGCGCGCGCGTCTTTTTGAACCATGTCTAACTAAATAAAACAGGTTAAAACATAACCGTGTTTCTTCGGACTGTGATTCGTGATAAAATTGAACAAAGTGAACATGATCAAAAAGAAAATTGTTTCTTCGTTCATTATTCGTTATCCTCACTCTTTCATTTTGTGATCACAACACGTCATTCCCCTTTCCCTTCTGAATTAGTCTTTTCACATGATCACTGTAATTGAAATAACAAAGGATTTGAAAATGGCGGAAAAAGCAAGCAATGAAATATTGGAATATGCAAATTTATGTCTACATCAGAATCATCCGAACTACTAGAACTTGAGTCAGTAGATTCAACATTCATTATTGGTTTCGATTTTACTAATATTAGATCCGGCAGGTACGAAAGAAAAGTTAAAGAAACTTGTTTTCATGTTTTACTTCACATTCTGCACCAAAAATATTATTTCCGCTTCAGCACAATACAGATTTAAACTATTTTCGATTTGGGTATTACTCAAAACAGCTGATTTATCATTTGACGTTTGCCGCTAGTTCGTTCGACGTTGTGTAGGTTTCGCGTAGATCAAGTTAATTTTGTCGTTTCTTTGGAATTAAATTTAATCATGATCCGAAGTAATCATTATTGAACAAATCATTATTTAGAAAATCATAATAACAGTCCGAAGAAACACTCCTCATGTAATCAGTAATCCGCTAGAATTCGAATATAACCCATATTATTGTTGTTATTTATACTTTTTTTGGCAAATAAATACATTTTTATTAAAATTTGAATCTGTTTTTCATCTTTGATAAAAATCAACGATTTTTATTTAAAAAATCAGTTGATTTAAATCATGATTTAAATCATACCAACCCTGTTTTGAAGTATCGTTGTGAGTGAAAATATAGAACCAGAGAGAATTTTCGAATCATGATTTATAATTTAATAGGCAGGTTTGGCATTATAAATATTTTGTTATTTTGTATATTTTGATTAGAAATATTTACGTAATATAAAAAATCGTACAATCGAAATCTCGAATTTCTACTCTCGTCGCGAGCAAATCTCGAAGGCATTCCTCTCGTCTTGTTTCAAAATATCGAGATGAGAATAAGGTTAATCTCATCTCAAAAATTCGAAGCGAGATCTCGAAAATGCGAGAAAAACACATTTTTTTTTTCACTACTAGCCTAGGAAATCCACTATTATTTACCTTTATTTGACATGAGAAATTATTTTTCACTACCGCTTGCTTGTAACCATGGTAACCTAGGTTAAAAATAATTTATTATTAACCTAGGTCTATAATGCAAACTATCACTTTTCAATCAAACTCAAGCCTCCAAATCCAAATATTTAACTCATTAAACTCAAGAAAGGTGTTAAGTATATAATTTAAATTTTTCGTTTAATTTTAAATTAACCTACGCTGCCGCCTCGCCTGGCCACTGTGCTGTTTTGGTGAAAATGTGAAACATGTGTAGATGTAGGAATGAATAAATCACTAATTTTTGTATTTGTAAGTAAATAAACTAATAAGGCTGCTGACTGTAACAGCACAAAGTGTTTTTATTAAGCAATTAAATCAAATACAAATCAAGGCCCATAAGTGAGGTTACCAAACCAGCGAAATGAGCGAAACGTCAGATAAAAACAAATGCAGCCTACTTTGTTTTCGTGAATATTAACAAATAAGTAACGTAATTATTCATGTCAAAATGATTGTTATTATCAATAAAAAAATAGGTTTTATGTGCTAGTCGTGAAAAAATAAAATAGTATATAAACCACGGTTGAGAAGATCATTATTGACCAGGCGCCTTGTATCCCTCGGTCTTCGCCCTTGGGTTATACTATTGGCGCTGGGTTAATAATGATTATCTTCTCAACCTTTGCGTAAATATACTATATTCACTTGCTTTTTCAAATAAATTCAGGTATTAGTCTAATTTCTATTTTGTTTATTTGTTGCAGATGTTTGGCAACTGTATGTGTGCCTTTCAACCAAATGTAACAATGGATACAACTATAGGAGCCACTTTAAAAAATGGCCCATGCATTACTGATTGCTCAGCAAGTTTCTTCGCTTTTGTATTTATTTCTTCAATTATAAACTTTTTAGGTAGCTCGGGAAAAATAGGAAATCTCTTAGTAAATTACAGGTAATCTTTATTGGCCCGTAGTATGATCACGGTTTTAACTAAAACGCTGTTTTAAGAAATGTCAAATTCAAATTTCAACATGTAATTTCATCCTTATGTTAGAAGATCGATTTATTTAAAAATATTTGTTTGAATACAAACTATATTCTGCCTTAAAATCACATTTTGATAAATTTGATAGTACAGGGTGGGGCAGAATGACCTCCCTGATTTAAAGGGTTAATTGTAAGAAAACGGTTCAAGATACATAAAAAAAGGTTTTTATTACTCAAAGTACATATAATGCCGTTTTGTTTTCACGATGTTTGGAAAATGATATCGTCCAAGTGGCGGCCTTTGCAAGCAATGCACATATTGAGCCTTTCAAAGAAGTTTTCGGCCACTCTTCCCAGTATATCTTGCGAAATTCCAGCGATAACGTCCTCAAATCGCCTCGTTCAGAGCTTCAAGCTACAGCTTTGACATATCCCCACAGAAAAAAGTCACACGGGCTCAAATCGGAGGAGCGAGGGGGCCATGGAACATCCTCCCGGTGAGAGATCAGGCGACAGGGAAAGAGCTCTTGCAGAATTTCGCGTGAACGACGGGCAGTATGGGCCGTGGCTGAAACCAGAAGGCTTCTGTGTCGTGTTCCTCGCCATACTCTTCCATTTTTGGGCTCAAAAAGTTCTCCAACATACAATAGCGAGCCGAATTCACGGTAACAGAACAGTTAATCATTTGGATTCAAAAAATAAGGCCCAATAATGCGTATAGAGGACACAGCGTACCAAACTGTTACTTTGGTGCTGTGAAGAGGTCTTTAATGCAGTACACGAGGGTTCTCAGATGCCCAGTAACGAAAATTTTGTTTATTTACTGTGCCACAAAGATGAAAATGCGCTTCGTCGAAAGGCTCAGTATGTGCATTGCTCGCCAAGGCCGCCACTTGGACGATATCATTTTTCAAACATCGTGAAAATAAAGCGGCATTATATGTACTTTTGAGCAATAAAAACTTTTTTATGTATCTTGAACCGTTTTCTTACAATTAACCGTTCAAATCAGGGAGGTCATTCTGCCCCACCCTGTATTTATTATTATCATTAAATAATGAAATTTGACATTTCTTAAAACAGTGTTTTAGTTAAAACAGTGATCATACTACAAGCCATTATTTTTAAATAATTGCGTTATTATGTTGACCAATAGTTTGGTAGTAGAAGCATTATCTATCATTTGTTCCGTTCCTGGAAATAAACTACCTTTATTGGTTTAGCATAGTATCCTCTGCTTCTGCCTCTGTATAGTGCAATATAGTGGTGAGTGTATGTGATTATTACAGAAGCGTCGATATCAAAGACAAGTCGTTTGCGCAAGGGTTAGCGCTGTGGATGATTAGCCTAATGGCTCTGATACCCGGGCCCATTCTCTATGGCTACATCATCGACTCGACCTGCCTGGTGTGGGACGAGTCGTGCGGCCGCAAAGGCAACTGCTGGACTTACGATCGCACCAAGATGAGATATTATCTCAATGGTACTGCCGCTGGTAAGACAACACAACCTTTATATCTCTATTATAATTCAAAGGGAGCCAACTACAAAAAAATAATATATGAAGTTTTTGATGATGAAGAACAAATAATTTAAAATGCAAACAAATATGTAATTAGACATCAGAATCAGAAGAATCAGTACTGTGCGTATAGGTATAGGCCATTTCAGAATGAGATAGGCCTTCGCCTATTTTTTCTCAAAAAAATCCGGGAAAATACGTAACAAAATTTCTTCCCACAAATCGTTACTGAAAAAAACGAATTCCCGACGGGAATTTTTTGGCGGCACATCACTACTCATGAGTACTCATTGTTGGCGTGGAGAGTGCACCACAGGGGTCACTTTTGTGTCATTTAAAATTCGAAATATTTGGCG
This sequence comes from Ophonus ardosiacus, assembly GCA_943142095.1. Classification (NCBI taxonomy): domain Eukaryota; kingdom Metazoa; phylum Arthropoda; class Insecta; order Coleoptera; family Carabidae; genus Ophonus; species Ophonus ardosiacus. The sequence goes on along the minus strand of OW964833.1, from coordinate 39,128,272 downwards.
GCGGTCGGAACCGAAAAAAATAGGGCCTTTAAATTTTTTTGACCCCCGCACTTGTTTAGTTTGTCTTATTATAAATGCAGCCCTGCCCCGACAAACAGTTAAAGTATGTTACACTAAATGTCGTCCCATAAATGTAGAAAAAATAAATAAATAAATAAATAAATAAATCACCGCTTATTTGCCGGAATATAAATTGTAGTAGTAGTAGAGATTAGATTTAATATAAAGAACAAATTCGAATCAATTTCCATGTTCTTATGACATTTAAATCATAAATAAATAAATAAATAAATCATCACGGCATATTACCCATTGATGGGTGTGCCAATCTGCTCTGTACACATATCAGTAATAATGAAATATTTGTACCATGACCATGCGGGCGCTTACCAGGCGACACCTCACGAGCACTCATTGTTGACGTGGTGAGTACACCACAGGAGTCAATTTTGTGTCATTTAAAATTCGAAATAATTTTTAGCGTCGGTCGGAGTCGAACCCGAGTCCCCCGATTCGCCACAAGACAAGCAGGCACACGGCTGCCTTGCATTTGTTCATTTAATTAAAATTACTATCAAACAAAATTGTACTGGATGTTTATAATACCGGCTCTTGTACATAATGGCCCGTATTACAAGCGCACTTTTATAATAAATGCGCTTTTATGGAGCACACTCCTCATAAGAATATAATGTAAAGCGCGCTTCATAAAAGCGCTTTTATTATAAAAGTGCGCTCGTAATACGAGCCATTATAATTATTATACGTTAAATACGTAAAATGATCCATTTAATTTATTAATACTTATTACTTAATGCTTATTACTAATTTCATACAATAAAACTGAAATCATTTTCTTTTAACAGTTACAAAAATGTAGACTCATTCTCGCAACTTTATTAAAATATTATACAACTTCTTAAATTTTATGTACGAAACAGAAAATATAATATTTGTCTATATAATTCATATTTTCATGACTCGACTTCGAATCTGTTTTAAAGCAATATTTCTTTTTTACTTCCTTGTACGAAGTAAAGGAAGTATTGTAATCGCGAAAAATTTCGGTTTCCAGATTTCAACGGAAATATCCATTTTGAGCATCCCTGAATCCATTTTGACTAATTTCGTCGTGACGTCTGTACGAACGTACGTACGTACGTATGTACGTATCTCGCATAACTGAAAAACGGGAAGCCGTAGAAAGTTAAAATTTTGTATTTAGGACTATTATAACATCTAGTTGTGCACCTCCCTTTTTGGCCATTACATAACTTTCGGAAGTGGTACTTTACTTGAAGCCTATAATAGATATTAATGAAAAATTATATTAAAATATAACCCAAAACTTTTCAAATTTGGTATATAAGACTCTTATATCAATGGGAATAATATATTAGATTTTAGTTAAAATGGTCTAACCGGAAGTGGTACTTTACTTGAAGCCTATAATAGATTTTAATGAAAAACTATTTTAAAATATAAACCAAAACTTCTCAAATTTGGTATTTTATACTTCTATATTAATAGAAATAACATAATAGACTTTGGTTAAAATAGTCTAACCGGAAGTGATACTTTACTTGAAGCTGTTATCAGTTTTTCTTTTAAAAAAATGGTGTTATTTTGAATTTAACAATAAATGCTTTTAGAAAATTGAATTTTCCGTCGAAAATATCAAGTATGATTAAATTGGCTCTTTGCATAAGCGAGATATGTAAATTTAAAAATATGTACTTTTTGGTTTCTGTAATTAAGTTTGCTATGAATTAAGACAAAAAATAACAAAAAAAATAAAGAATTTAATGTCAATGTCAAATTATGTCCAATACGTGCAATTTAATGATTGGGTCTGTAATAATACATATTTTAATTATTAATAAAATATGTATAGTGTAACGCTAGGCGTACAAGGAAGTCATGTGTTGTCCACATCAGATATTTTTTTTGTAAAAATATGTCTTTGTTGCCAGAAATTTATGAAAAGCAGATAGGTACACCCAACAATAAATAAACTAATTTTGATAGTAGTGTTAAAAACTATTTGCCGTATTAGTTTTGTAAAATTTCTCAAAACATGTTTCCACATTAATAAAATGCATATATTTTTATCATTTTTTGCTTTAAATTGTATTTTACACGCTCCCTTTCAGATGTAATGTTATTTATTTCTTGTTCTCTGTTTCAGCTTTAACATCTCTGGGTATGGCATTCGACATCGTAGTGTGGTATTTAGGAAGAACATTAAATTTATATGATTTACCAAATGAAGTTGGAGAACGAAGAAACAAGAGTGCTAGTTTAGAAAACATTGTAGAAACAAATTTTCTGTTAGATAAACCAAATATAGCCACTAGTTAACAATAATCGTATTTCTAATTGGAATAATTTAAATATTACAAACATCCTTTTCTTATTGAATTAAATTTCAATATTTAATTTATATGTAATAGTTATTTTGCTAAATAAATGTTTTTAAGGAAACTTATAATTACTAATCTATCAACAAGAAGATAAAATTATCACAATATCAAATTTCGTTTCGAAAATAAACTATACACATGCGTAACACCTGAACAAACACTGAAAATAGTTCAGATTTCCACCGCTTCGGCGCTACAAGCCACGAAGTTCAATCAAGTGCAGTTCCCGCTGTGATCCTAGATGGCTCTAGAATATTGACTTTCGATTCACTATCAAATACATATTTTATGGCAACATATATGGGCGCTATGAACAAAATTCGCAATGTACCCGCATATGACATATATGACACTTTCTCTAAGATAATTGACGGTAACTAGAACATGTAATTCAGTATTTACTTGCATTTCGTTGCAGTACGATGTTCATTGTTAGATTCTGCACTATACATCTAGTTGTGTTCAGTGGCTTTTTAACATATACTTGTAAGTTGAATTGTTGATTCTATACATATACTAAATTTATTTTTTTGTACAGTTTTAAATTAAATAAAAATAAAATACCAGCAATTAGAATTTTGTCAATATTTATATAAAATTTTTCTTGGTATAAATATTGACAAAAATAGGAATTTCAAATAATTCGTACAAACTACCTATTTCTGAATACGTTTTGAATAAAAAATCAATAATTTTACGGCCCGATTCTCAGAGAAGTTTAAGCTAATCCTCATTTTTTGATTAGTGAATTCTATTCTATTTGGGTATTTAAAATTGAATCTTCATTATATTGTCAAAAAAAGGTAGATACTAGGAATAGACTATATTTTAAGAAATAAACTGTCAAAATTAGAGTAGAATTCGCTAATCCAAAAATGAGGGTTAGCTTAAACTTTTCTAAAATCGAGCTGTATATGCTGAACATAATTAATTCACTTTTACTAATTACTTTTTTATAAAAGTGGCATTTTTTATAGTAATTATATAATGTGAAAAAGTGCTTTTTTATTAGTTTTAGCATAAATAAATCAAAATCAATGAAAATTTATTTATACACAGAATGGTGTATTATAAAATGAAAAACGAACCCCAGCGATTTCTGTGTTTATTTTTAAATAATCAAATATTGTGTCCCCTAATCATTATTTTATAACATTTTACGTGTGTTGACACTTAATAACAAATATAATCAATTAATGAAACAAAATCTTCACTTAGGTTATTTCATTATTGGCAAAAAGTAACATGTATTTCATTTTTATTTAAATAAAAATAAATATAAAACTTTATGTGCATTTTTCTCGGGAAACAAATCGTTATATTATATTGAGGGTATGGAAATTATATAATTGAACTAATAGTTAATTTCTCTAGCGAATAATCAAATAAAAAATATGTGTTCCTTACCAACATTACATTAATGTTGTAAAATTGAAATTATTTACCAATTTAACATTCTTTGTACTCCTTTGTTCTCGAGATAGCAATGGTGACCCATTTAAAATGAACACCTGTATATAAAAATGTTAATTTGTATGTTAATATTAATTTCATTCAGTCATTGGAGCATAAATAATAAATTGTGATTACTTTTCATTTATTGTTTCTTTTACAGGTTTTTTAAAAAACACGAGTGGGTTTATTATGCACAGGCTTGCCCGGTTTTGGGAAAACCAGACTGGGCGTTTTTTTGCGCTGGCCAAAAACTGAAATTTATATAAATTTATGATAACCGGGACAAAATGACAAACCAGCCAGCGGCCAGGTTATTTGCATATATTAATTATGCATAGTAAAAAGTTACTCTTGTGTTAAATTTTTGGAGTATGACTTCTATACGTACTGTAAATTATATTTTCACTAAACAATGAAGAAATCTAAACTAGAGTAAAATAAATTGTAGTACTATTAATGAACTAAGAATGAAATATGAGGTCCCGTGGCCGCGTGCCTGAGTGTCTGGTCGCGAACCTGGGGGAACCGGGTTCGATCCCGACAGGCGCCAAATATTTCCAATTTTAAATGGCACAAAAGTGACCCCTGTGGTGCACTCTCCACACCAGCTATGAGTGCCCGTGAGGTGACGCCTGGAAAGCGCCCACACGGTAAAATATATCGTCATCATTACCGATGTCTACATGTGTTGTAGATACTGGCACACCCAGAAATGGGTAATATGCAGTAATGATATATTTATTTATTTAGAATAGAATATCAGGTCCACACTAATTTTGATTTTTTGTGTGTTTTTTATGTGTTGGAAAAATTTAACTAGCACTATTGGGATATTTCACTACGTAGAGATGGCGTTGTGCGCCAACGGAAAACCTTCAACAAGGGAGCACTTTTGGTTAACTTCCACAAGCGTATCATTACTGTTAGTAGTTTTTCTTTAATTTTTCTTGTATTTTGACTTTCAGTGTTTATCATTATTTTAGATAGAGCATATATCTTACTGTTTTATTAGTTGTAGCAATAGATTAATTATTATTTTTCATTTTAAATACTTTACTTAGTACTTGTTAGGTTATGTTCACAGTTTAGTTTTTTCTTAGGTCCAGTTTTACAATAAATATTAGATTATAGTAGATTAATTAATTGTAAATATTAGTTCTATTATTTGTTTTCCACTATATATAAACTCTACACGACTATTTAAAACATACGAATTAGGAATGACGAATTCCGATAATTTTGGTACCCGAGTACCCGAAACAACTACCCGGATAGTACCCTTTACCCGTTAATTACCCGATACCCTTTAATTACTCGTTATCCTTTAAGTCCATATACATAATTCTTTAATTTGTTAGTTACCAGTTACCCTTATATTAGCAGTTTACTTTCTAATAAAATTCATTATTATTGTTTACATATATTTATTAAATAAAAAGTAATACAAATAAACAATATACCTACTGTATCTCTATAAAAAACTTAATATAAGTTATATTAATTATGGTATGGTAATAAAAAACTTTTAGATAAATTTTTCCGGCAGGTGAAAACTGTTCGGATAATTAAAGGGTAACGGGTAATTAACGGGCAGCGGGTATATTTCGGGTAAGAAATTTTATACCCGGGTACATTATTATCGGGTAGGTTCCGAGTACCCGGGTACCCATCGTCATTCCTAATACGAATAAAATAAAATTGCTTTCTTCTTAAAGTTACAAATTTTGCCACCAGGTTCGCATTCTTATTTACATATCCTAATCCAAAGTGAATTTTCATCTACGATGTACGTAATGTCCAGAATATGGGTACCTACCATAAACCATGTGTCCCAAATCATCTTTGGCAACCATGTCTGGAATTTTATGGCACAATATTCCATTTGAGCGACACTAGGCTTGAGGCATAACATTTTTTTCTAATAAATATAACATATTTTTGGCACTTGTATAAGTTTAGATTTAAATGCATAACATGTTTTTAAACATATAATTTTCCTTTAAATAAAATAAATAAATATAAATATGAGTATCATCGTGTCTCATGGCATATTACATTACCTATTGCTGGGTGTGCCAATCTGCTTTGTACACAGATATCGTTAATGATGACATATTCGTACCGAGTGGGAATTTACCTTCCAGGTAACTTACGGGCACTTATTGCTGGCGTGCAGAATGCATAACAAGGGTAACTTTTATGCCATTTAAAATTCAAAACAATGGGTTCCTCCACTCTAATTTTTTTATTATCTGTATAGTAGACTGCTAGAGAAAGGAAGCAATAATGTGACGTCACAGTGACACTGACAACAATTTTCAAATATCTCATAAAGTAATTGTTAAAAAAATGTTTTTTTCACTCAAGCACATGGCTTGATTATAAAATATTATACATGATTGGGCAGAAAGGACGGACGTTTTTTAAAATGTCACAAAATTGATACTGTCCCTTCTTTAGAGATGCACTCGATTTCGAGCTTTGGCCCGGCCCGGCCCGAAGCCCGCCTCGATTTCGAGTCGATCATCGAGCCGGGCCGAAGATATTTTTTTATCGGGCCGAATCGGGCTAATCATTTGTAAAAGTTGAGGCGAGTCGGACTTCTCATTTTGGCCCGGCCCGAAAATTCGAGCTTTTCGGGCCGGCCCAAAAAATCCCATTCTTCAATCAAATGCACAGTTTCCTTAATATGTTAATGAAAATGGATATAGAGTTAAAATGATTTAATAACTTCATACTTCATATCTTAACAAATAAAAATGTTATTTTACTTCAAGAATTCAAACTTATTCACTAAAGCATAATAATGCTATTGTGATATTACGACTGTTACTACTCGCATACTTAAATAAAAGTGATTTTTGTTCCTATCATAATTATTTCTTGTCTTATTTTTGAACAGAAACAAAGTTAGATAAAAATCATTATGTAAATGATATTTTTTTTGTATAAGATTTGTGCAAAAGTTATTTCAATTTTCGAACGCCTTTGGTAAACAAAGTGTCAAATACTCGTAGATCTGTAATTTTTGTAACAAACACTAGTAGTAGAGATGCATTCGGGCCGGGCTTTGAGGTTTGGATCGACTCGGCCCGAAAATAAAAATTACCGGCCCGACTCGAAGATCGACTCGACAAAAAAATTAGCTAGCCCGGCTCGAAAATTGACTCGAAATCGGGCCCGGCCGGGCCAAAGCTCGAAATTGGGTGCATCCGGCATTCCTAATGTTGATTTTTATGTTAAGGCGAAATGTTTAACTTTTTTCGTGTCAAACTTATAAAAAAACCTCTACATTCTTATAACTTTCAACATTAGTTAACATAAGTAGTTAAAAAAGAGACCCTTCTAGTGTAAGTTTGTTATAAAAATTACAGACCTACGAGTACTTAACACTTTGTTTACCAAAGCCGTTCGAAAATTTAAACAACTTTTTCACAAATCTTGTATAAAAAATGTAATTTACATAAGGATTTTTTATCTAACTTTGTTTCTGCTCAAAAATAGAACAAGAAATCATTATGGTAGGAACAAAAATCACTTTTATTTAAGTATAGGAGTAATAAAAATAATAATAGCAACATCACAATATAATTATTATGCTTTAATTAATAACCTTGAATTTTTGAAGTAAAATAATACATTTTTATTTATTAATATGTGAAGTATGTTGTTATTAAATCATTTTGATCCTTTTTAACTTCATCCATTTTCATTAAAATATTAAGGAAACTGTGCATTTGACTGAACTATAAGATTTTTCGGGCCGGCCCGAAAAGCTCGAATTTTCGGGCCGGGCCAAAATCAAAAGTCCGACTCGCCTCGATTTTTGAAAATGATTAGCTCGATTCGGCCCGATAAAAAGTATCTTCGGCCCGGCTCGATGATCGACTCGTAATCGAGGCGGGCTTCGGGCCGGGCCGGGCTAAAGCTCGAAATCGAGTGCATCTCTAACTAGTAGTGTCTCTGTTTTTAACATCTTATGTTAACTAATATTGAACGTTATAAGGATGTAGAGGTTTTTTTTTTTGTGTGACACGAAAGAAGTTAAACATTTCGCCTCACATAAAAATTAAAATTAGGAATGCCGGATGCACTCAATTTCGAGTTTAGGCCCGGCCCGGCCCGAAGCCCGGTCCGATTTCGGGTCAATTTTCGAGCCGGGCCAGCTAATTTTTTGTCGCGCCGATCTTCGAATCGGGCAGGCAATTTTTATTTTCGGACCGAGTCGATCCAAACTTCAAGGCCCGGTTCGGCCCGGCCCGAATGCATCTCTATACTTCTTAAAAAATAGTTTCTCAATAAAATTTATATTAGATAAATTAAAAGAAAATAGCCAGGTTCAGATGTGGTAATGAAGAGAGAAACAATAAATACTGGCTATCAAGTGATGAGAGAAGTTGCAGGCTATGCGGAAGAGAAGAGGAAACTATCAGGCATTTAAGGATGTCGTGCAGGGAAGTTACGAAAGAAGAAAGAAAAGAATCGGTTCTGTTAGACGCTTCTCGGTCTATGGCTAAGATCAAAGTGTAGGTTCTGTTGGACGATATAGGGTCGGGACAAGATTGGATGAAGTCATCGAGAAACGGCGGGTTAATTTATGATGTAGAACCATAATTTATTGTAAATATATATACTATGTAGATTCTAAGCCGGTTAGGCAAGAATAAATATAATAATAATAATAATAATAATTAAAAGAAAATATTTAGTAATTTAATACTGTTCAATTTATATAAATAGAAATTTAGATATTAAAAACATAAAACAAAATATAAACGTAACATATAGGAAAATATAGTACCTAAGTAATAAATATAAACAAAGCGACATTAAAATATTTGAGATAGTATCTGCCGGAATATACGGGTATTTCAATGTTTCCTAAAATTTGTGAAATCTATTTTGTCATAATATGATTTCTCTTCCCATAAATACATATTTATAGTTATTTATTTAACGAGGTAAAAAATGTTTTTTTTTTATTTATTTATGGCCTTCGGTGCGGTGCCGATTGGCCAGAGACAATGTAGTTTTGAATATTTAATTTAGGACATACACAAACATCCAAGCCCTTGGTGGGAATCGAACCCACGACCACGGAGCCGAGCGGTGAAGGTCGCTTGAGCGCTTGCCTCTAACCGCACGACCACCGAGGCGGCTAAAAAAAAAAATGTATTTATTTACTACAATTTTCTTTTTAGATGCCATGGTTGACCGTTCCGACAAACATCCCCAAGCATCTTCTCGCCAAGACCGCCAACTTGGCCCAGTGCTCAACTCTATAGTTTTTCTCATCGCTGCCAACCTAGTGGCCAAAGGGGCGTTAGGTTTGGGTGCCTATCAGGCCCCGCCCCTACCTGGCAACATTCAAGGGTCTCTGTTCTTGAGCCTAAATGCCCCTCAAGGTATTCAACAAGCACAGGCTCAGCAGTACCAACAATTTCCGCAGTTTCCTTTGGTTCAACCACCTTTGGTTCAACCACCGAAACCAGTTAGTCAGACACAAGTTATCAATATAGGAGAGCCGTTGTATGAAGAAGTGGAGGAGTATAAAGATAAGGGATTCGAAAGGGCTTTTGGAAATGGGTATGGAAAAGAAGAAATAAAAATGGCTAAATAGTATTTGGTACCTTTTTAATAATAGAATGGGGTCCTCCATAATTAAGACATGGGTCATCTTCTTCTTCTATTCTTCTCATATACAAAAGTGAAAGTTCGATGTCTATACAAATCTACACAGTTTTACATATCGACGCCAAATTTTGTAGAGATTCTTTCAGTTTTCGGACGTGCCATGGAAGTAGTTAAAGTTCAAAATTTGATATAGTTTTTTTTATTATTAAATTTCAAAGTTTACATAAGAAAAGCATTGACATTGGGCACGAGGGCGACCAAGAGCGGCGCTAGCGTTGCTAATGACTGCGCCCATAAAATAAAAACGCAATTATGATTCGTCACCAAATTTAGCAATTTATTGATCATATCTTTCGCAATATTTGTTGATTGATGGTTGTTGATAAATAAATAAATAAATATATCATCACGGCATATTACCCATTTCTGGGTGTGCCAGTATCTACAACACATGTAGACATCGGTAATGATGACGATATATTTTACCGTGTGGGCGCTTACCAGGCGTCACCTCACGGGCACTCATAGCTGGTGTGGAGAGTGCACCACAGGGGTCACTTTTGTGCCATTTAAAATTGGAAATATTTAGCGTCTGTCGGGATCAAACCCGGTTCCCCCGGGTTGATTGCTGTGTTATTTAGTGTTCGTCAACCGTGCAGTTATTTATCGTTTCTGAAGTTTAATGATTATTGAGTGCGTCGATCACCATAACCTCTTTCGCTTTGTTTTATTGTTTGGCGGCTACTCATTGCTGTCTTATTTAGTGTTCGTCAACTGTAAATAGAATTTTTTTATATTTATTGCAGCTGATTGCTATAAAATCTGAGCACTACACAAAAATCTAAAGTTCCTCATCAAATAATTAACAATAAATTTATTAACAAACCGGCCTTAAATTATATATTTGTTATTAACAGTGTTGTGTCAAATAATCAACCAGAGTTTTCCCTGTGTGTCCAAAAATTGAATATACAAAATTTATAATTTAATAACATTATCCTATTATAGTTTGTTGCAAATATTTTTAACGAGTACGGCTGGTTTATATTAAAACTAGATCTTAAAACTATATGGCAACGACTATCGAAGTTTACAAAATGTTATTCGTTTTTAAAATATTCGGTTTTTTAATGCCCTTAACCTTTATATCACACATCTATTATATTCCAAATTCTTCACTACTTAAGCCTTCTGCTATCACCTTTTTCAAATCCGGGACAACGAAAGCAAACCAAATAACCAAATAGTTACATATTGTGAAGTCTACGGCGAATATAATTAATAATAAAATTAACCCTTAACCTAAAAATTAACTGGAAACATAACCTAAATACGTATATCGAGAACAATGTTCTGAAATACAATAGTAAATTTACGTGAATCCTTATTAAGAAGGTAAAGAGAAATTGGGATTATTCAACATGCCAACCATGCCAGAGGCCCTAACATCCCTTTTCTTAAAGTGATGAGTAATCGTAAACACTCTCTCAGAAAAGGTCTTTTAAGACTTTTGGCATGGTTGACATGTTGAGTATCCTAATTTCTTTTTACCCCCTTTAATACAGTTTTGCGTAAAATTTACTACTGAAAATGAGAAAAATGTTTTCGAAATACGTATTTAGTTATAATTTTCACTTAATTTTAATTTAGGGATAATTTTTAATTTTATTAACAAATAAAACTTGTTTGAATTTATAACACCACGTCAGATAGAAACCACTTGAGTTTCTATATAACAAGTAAAAGAACTGTTGAAAGACATAGGCTGCCATATACATAGTTTTTTACTAAATATTTTATTAAATTGATTATTATCCACGCAAATTACACATATTAACCAAACAAAAGTTATTTTGAACATATTATATATTAAAAAAGTTCAATTTATGTGGCTCCAATTATTAGCGACCTCCTGTTTCAGAATAAAAAAGCATAACATCTAAGTGTGTCATAGAATATTTAAAAAATGTATTATGGCTTAACGAATAACTACAAAGACTTACTAGAACTATAGATCGCTTACAATTTAAATATAATTTCTTGAAAACAAATTTTAAAAAAAAGTTGTGGAGGACCCTATTATTTCAAAATATGGAGATGTTGATCAAATATAATGAAATACGGCTTATTTTTTCTCATTAAAAATTATATAAGTTATAGGTACAACACCTTAGAAGATCCTTTAGAAGTAGCAGCGTCTAACGAAATCGAATTAACAACCCCCACCACTGAAATCCCTTCTACTACTACTACTACATTATCCCCTACTACGACGGAAATCTCCACCACTCCAGAAGACGTAGAGATCTTATCAGAAAGCATACCTAATCAAGAAGAAGAACCGATGGAGATAGGAAGACAAAATCAAAATAACATGACTATGACAACGATGAGACCTGCACCAGCACCAACGACAACGGAAGGAGCTCCGGCAAATACGACCACGGCTACAATGCCAATGACAATGACTTCGACACAAGCAACGAATGTTCCTTCACAGGCTTATGGGCCGCCTATTGGATACCCACAGGTTAGTAAAATTAGATAACTTGTAAAGCAAATATGGTAAATGCAAGACTGTCTTACGAGGTCGGTTCTGAAAATTTTTAATAAAAAGAAACTATAAAACTTTTTGAAGAAAACACTTTATGGTTTTTCAAAGTATTCATCCCTAGCCAAACTACACTTTTCAAAACAAAAAAAAATCCGTTTTTGGAATCTCCTCCATTATCCTTGTAAAATTCAGCAACTTTTCATTCTCAAAGATCCAAACACTTGATTGTTGTTTAGTTTCGAGGTCATAGATGTACGCCCAAGATTCGGCACCTGTTGGAAGCTCCCTTATCAAACGTCTCTATTATAATTGGAATAATACTACCTTTTTTGGTTTAAGTTCTATATTTATTTATTCATTATTAAAACCTAACGTTTCGGCACCATAAACTGGTACCTTCTTCAGGGGAAATTGGCAAAAATGTGAAAAAACAAAAACAACAAGTAACCAAGGTGGTAACAAGAAAAGTACGTAAATGTTACCTTTTTTATGTATACAATTTTCTAGACAATATATGCATGCCCGGCAATAACTTGGACGGCGAACCTGCATCTTCTCAGGAAAGCTCTCCTTTTGCCAGAGGAAAAACCGTCCCAAAAACTGACAGAGAAGTGATCTGTATAAGTCAGAGACCCTTTATCTTTATTAACAGATGTAAAGAGTACGGCTGCGATATTTCGTTACCGATAAAGCGTCTCTGAGTTATACAGATCACTTCTCTGCCAGTTTTTGGGACGGTTTTTCCTCTGGCAAAAGGAGAGCTTTCCTGAGAAGATGCATGTTCGCCGTCCAAGCTATTGCCGGGCATGCATACATTATCTAGAAAATTGTATACATAAAGAAGGTAACATTTACGTACTTTTCTTGTTACCTTGGTTACTTGTTGTTTTTGTTCTTTCACATTTTTATGTCAATTTCCCCTGAAGAAGGCACCGGTTTATGGTGCCGAAACGTTGGGTTTTAATAATAAATAAATAAATGAATAAATAAATATCGAACTTAAACCAAAAAAGGTAGTATTATTCCAATTATTAATATGAGTTCTGAAAGATATTTTAATAGTCTCTATTATAAATCTGCACCTGTGCCTGTTTTTGTTCTGGAGTCAATAGATATGCTATCCAGCGGCTTGTCAGCATTTAACACCAAAGTCGCTTTCCATTTATATTAAGGAGTAGCACCGAGTAGCACTTTACTACCCCTATGACTGTTTTTGCGCGTTCCATTTAGCGAGAGTTAAATGATCCGGAGCTACTTGAGTTCTTCGTCCCTTCCCCCTTCAAACACCATGAATTTTTTGGAGTAGACTACTCCGTTTGGTGACGCATGCGCTATTGGATATTGTTTTGTTTTGGCGCATTTCGTTTGAGGTTATTAACGTTAAACATGTATTTGTCTGAAATCTGAAATACATTTATTTGACGCAGCATCTAACACAAATTACTTGGAGCGTAGCGCACAGATGTTAAAATACTGTTCCTTTTAGAGTAGTTGCGGAGCAGTTCAGTTTAGGGTCAGTACGGTGCTATTTACTCCAAGAGCTCTGCTAAATGGAAAGCTACTCAAGTTGTCGATGCAAAATATTATCTACCGCAGAGGATCCAATGTACAATTACTCTTGAATCTCCCGATGTGTAATATTTCTGTTTCCCTTTATTAACTTTTAATCAGACTTCACGTTATTTAAGAAAACAGTTTCTGCAAGTCGCTCTGTTCTGGAATCATCTAACAAGCATCTTTCACTTTTAAAGTCACGATACCAATAACTAACGATTGATAATGACGAGGCATTATCACTAAAAGCCGATAACAAATTTTGATGATTTTTCTCAAACGTTAAGTTACTTCTGATGTCATACAAAATCATGGCACTAAATGCTATCCGGTGCACTATCATTCTGATTCTCGTTTACTCTTGTTCTAATAAGAATAAATAATTGCTATTTTTGCGTGTTAATTAGATCTCAACAAAAATATTATTAATTAATAAATAAATCTTAAAAGAAAAACATTTGAAAAATAACATTTTTTCGACTATAACTGCTACCCAAAGCCTACTGCTAAAAACTTTTAGAACAACACTCATACATTATTCAAGGGGTACAGATCTTTGATCAAATTTAGAAAAAACTTTTATAGGTAATTCTTAAAATGTAAAATAATAGTTACCCCTACCCAATCCTAGACAACCATCCCCCTACTAGGGGAAGATGTCAAAATATCTTGAAGACATTGGCAGAATCTTTAAGACGCGGGAGATCACTGCAAAACACTTCCTAAATGATGCATTTCGCCTACCCTGTTTTAACAAGCAATATCTCGAAAACTGAACTGAAAAGAGTAACTTTCTTATTATGGTTTTCTTGTTTTAGCTTAGTTTGACTTACGGACCTCCAGGCGGTAATATAACCAATGCTACCAATGCCAACCATACCATTACCAATGCTACCCATCCTGGTCCTGGTTATAACTATCTTCCTGCTGGAGATTACGGTCCATACACTGGAAACGAAAAAATCAGTATCACTTATGGCCCGCCTATAGAAGGACCAAACTACCAACCGGTATATCAGAGACCTGAGTTTCCAAGACCTGAATACCAAAGACCGAATTTGAGGCCAATATACCAAAGACCAGTATATCAGAAGCCTTTTTTGTCGTCGCCAGAAGATCCCTTTTTGAACAGATACAATGAGTTTCAAAATAATTATGACGGATTTTATAATAGTCCCTCATATATGAATACGTTTAAATACAGCGATTTTTATAAAAGTTTTTATAATAAGTTTGATTATAATTATCCAACTCTTTACAACAATAATTACTTAGGAAAGAAGTAGATTCCAATATGTTAAATGTTATTTCAAGCAATTTATTAAATATTATATTGAAATTATTAAATAACTATTTTTAATATCAACTTTACTGTTCTTTATACTAATATCAATTTATTATTTTTTGTATATTTATCACTATTACAATAAATAAATAAACATGACTTTTTTCCTTCGTTGTCTGTGATTTTGTATGTGCACCGAAAACCGGAACATACATGTGATTTTAAATAAGTGCGGAAATTGGTTCTCCTGCAACTTTTAACGCGAAACTATCAACTCGACGCTCGAAAAAGTTTAAGCTAATCCTCATTTTTGGATTAGCGAATTCTACCCTAATTTTCACAGTTTATATCTTAAAATGTGGTCTAATCTATTCCTAGTATCTACCTTTTTTGATAATATTATGAAGATTAAATTTTAAATACCGGAATAGAATAGAATTTACTAAAATAAAAATAAGGATTAGCTTAAACTTTTTTGAGAATCGGGCTATATAAGAATAAAAAGTTGTTTAGAATTAAATCTTAAATTAAATTCAACGTAACAGTATATCTGCAGCTCGAGATATTTCAGATATAAAATATATTTAATAAACTCAGAATTTGGACATGATAATACATATACAGGATTGTTCAAAAAGATGTTACCACTTATGTGGTACTACATAATTTTAAATTTTCTTTTTTGCAGACAAGATATGGCCACCCGACTTAATTTGGAAGACAGAAGGAAAGTAGCAGCTTGGATGGAAGTATTTGGGTCACCCTCAATAGTAAGAAAAAAATTCAGCAATGGTTTCGAAAGGCTCCTCCAAGCCGTTTAATTATCCGTCGACTGCATGAAAATTTTGTGCGCAGTTTTTTCTTACTATTGAGGGTGATCATCCAAGCTGCTACCTTCCTTCTCTTCTTCAAATTAAGTCGGGTGGCCATATCTAGTCTGCAGCAAAAGAAAATTTAAAATTATGTAGTACCATATAAGTGGTAATATCTTTTTGGATAACCTGTATTGTATTCTTACTGTACTGTGAAAGCGTTTACCAATCGTGACCTCACGAGTATTCTTAGCTATTGTGGAGAAAGCTAGTTATGAAGTAGAACTTTCGTGCCACTGATGATAATAAATAATTGCATGAAACAAATGTAATAAATGGCGTGATCTTGTGTACGTGTTTACACTACAGTTTTAATAATATATTTTCTTTGTTAATTGTCCTATAAGAGATGAAAGAAATTTATTCTAAACATCGTTGTCTTTACGGTAAATTAACATTTAGTATGATCCATTTTATAGTTATAGTATATAATAATAAAAGTACAATTAATATTAAGACACCAAGAATTTTGGCAACATAGGTTTTGTTATTCGTATATCAATTTTGTTCCTATATTGCCAAATTCTAGATATTTTTAGACACCAGACTTAAAAATAGAACGAGAAACATAAAGAATAACATGTATTCAAAATTTTTGCTTCCACTGTAAAGTTATATCTAAAATATATCATCATTTTTATATTATTAACAATATTTTTAATTGTGTGTTAATAATTGTTTGAGTTTTGGTTATGTTTGCGAATTTAAATCACAATTAAAGTTTGCATCGTTTTGAAACGGCCTGTATAATGGCGCTGCAAAATGACGTCACATTTGACATCAGTATGATGAAAAGCAGCTAGATGGCGAAATAGTAGCGTGGAGAGTGCAGCATAAGGACTATTTTTATGGGATATACGGACATCAAGTTATGAACAGTTTACTATCGATCTTTATATATATATAAAATATTATGTAATATATGATATATAAAACATAATCATTATCTTTATACTTAACTACTTTGACCTATAATATAATGTATTGTCTTACGTACATAACTTCGTCATTACTTTAATTCTACTTTTTTTATTTGTATGTAGGAACATAAATGATAAATGCGTAGGATGTACATCATATATTTTACTTTATATCGAGTTTAAAACTTTTATAGAGTAAATCAAAAGTATATGAATTAGTTGATGATAAAATCCAGTAATGGATTAAACAAAAATAGTTATATATGCAACAAGAGTTAAAATCATAGTCTTATTTCACGAATAGGAAAGTTTGATCGAACGAGCAGTCGAGTACGTCAAATTCTATGAGTGAAATAAAACACTTTTTACTCGAGTTGCATACAATTTTTCGACGTCTTTGTGTTTTTCTACTCCCATACGTGAAGTGAGTACTTCACGTACCAATTTTTATGTGTGAAGTTTGATTTTTTGTACACTGTGTGTGAAGTGTTATTTTAATAAAACAAAGCTGTTAAACTTACGTTAAAATAATGACAATGTGAAGAAAAAATTACATTTTATTGCAAGTTCGTAGAAAAAGTATAGTATGTAACAGGTGTGTGAAGCTTATTTTACATTCGGGTGGTCTGTAACTCCACCCTCATGTAAAAATTTCAGCTTCACACACTTGCCACATAATATACTATTTTCTACTCCCATGCGTGAAGTGAGTACTTCACGTATCAATTTTTATGTGTGCGTGAAGTAACATTTCACGCACCGGTCATTATTTTAAATATTACAAACTGAATTGTATTTTAATAAAACAAAGCTGTTAAACACCCGTAACGTTGGTAACCATGGTTACACAAGTCTATAATACGTTAAAAGAATGACAATGTGAAGAAAAAATATATTTTTTAGATTTTGCGTTCATAATGAAGTCATTACGATACGCAATTGCGTATCGTAATGGCCTTCATTTCGATACGCATTTTTTTGTTTTAGAAGGTTGGTACTAGATGGCATTTATACTACAAATACTTAAATTTAACCTTCAAATGTTCAAATAAATAATAATTGAATGTGGTCAGTTCAGTGATACCAACTACAACATTTCACTTGCAAATTTCCTTAAATTGACTCGGTTTAATATTAGCAGTTTTTTACAATATTTTAGTATGTAGAAGGCGCAAAATCTAAAAAATAGTATAAAGAACTCATTTTATAAGACTTTTTTTCGCACTTGTCAATTAGAAAACTCGCCAAGGCTCGTTTTCTAAACTTTGACGCGTGCGAAAAAAACATGTCTTATAAAACTTGTTCTTTAATATACTATTATTGCAAGGTCGTAGAAAAAGTATAGTATGTAACACGTGTGTGAAGCCTATTTTACATTCGGGTGTTTGCAATACTCGCCTTCGGCTTGTGTCGCAATCTCCACCCTCATGTAAAAATTTCAGCTTCACACACTTGCCACATAATATACTATTTTATTGTGTTAAAAAAGACATACTTTAATTAAAAAGTTAATTTTTTAACAGACGTAAAAAAAGTATATTTTTGATGTAAACGTTCTTCTTCCTTGCTATTAGTTTTGTAGGTATCCCAAGCAGGATCGGCACTGTTTCATACAAAACTCAAACAAGAATTATTGAGAATAAAAAATCAGATAGGCCGTGAAAAACAAAATTTGCACCATTATTTTAAACAATTATTTATCTGTTATTTGAAAGATGTGAAAGTTAAGTTACTTAGAATTTATTTTACCAGAGAGTGTGCATAGAAGTTTAAGATAGGATTTTAAAAATTAGTTCACCTGCAGATTTTAGAGCAAAAGTACAAAAATGCAAAGTTGTTTAAAATTAATTTTTACTTTTAAAACATCTTCATTTAATAGAATAGAATATTTAGAAAATAAAATATGACATTCAGAGAGCCATAGGAATAAAAATAAATAAAACAAAATATCAATTAATATCATAATGAGCTCCCGTGGCCGCGTGCGTGAGTGTCTGGTCGCGAATTTGGGGGTTCGATCCCAACCAACGCCAAAGAGAAATACTTCAAATTTTAAATGACACAAAATTGACCCCTGTGGTGCACTCTCCACGCCAGCAATGAATGCCCGTGAGGTGACGTATGCATCCGCACGGTACGAATATGTCATCATCGTTACCGATATCTGTACAAAGCAGATTGGTACACCCAGCAATGGGTAATATGCCGTGATGATATATTTATTTATCATAATACTTGAACATTTAATAATGAATTATAATAATGTAGACATAATAATTATAGAAATTAAGATTATTGAAGGGATTGAAGGACCAACCCTTGAGTAGTTTAAAGGCGAATGAAAAGGCTTAAATACAATAATAGTAATAATACTCATGAATTTTATTACAAAATCTTAAATTTGTATTAGACACAATGATCTTACGTTCATAAAATTTTAAGATACAGTATTACGGAATTTCGGAGTTTTGTTGAAATGCTGCATCTTGAAATTTTATCAACATAGCTTATAAAGATCATTGTGTCTAATACAATTCTAAGATTTTGTAATAAAATTTATCATTATTATTGTATATTCACCGTTAGCCAGGTATGGGCACGTAAAATACGTCACGTATTTTACGTTATTTTTTACGCGTATAAAATTATTTTTTACATTCACAATATTTGAGAATTTTTTACGCAGATAATGTAAAATATTATTACCATGACCATATTTTTTTATAAAGATATTTTCTTTTACACTGTGATGAATATTCTAGAACAAGCAGTCCACATGACATCGACATGTTTTTTTTTTATTCAGACAAACAATTAGGTACCTTCAAACTATCAACAATCAGATTAGTAGGGAAATATATTCCTGAGACATAACCTCAAACTTTAAACACATTTTACGTCAAAATTATACTAAATACTTAAATTTGAAGCATATTATATTATATTATTAAAATGTTTTATATGTTTTATGTAAATTTTAGGCATTTTTGTAAAGAAATAAAATTTGAAGACATTTAAAAATAGACGGCAAATAAAAGAAATTGCAAAACTAAAATTTCATTTTCTATTTATTAATTATTAATAACATATAGTTTCAATTAATTTGAAATAGATTTAAATCATTAGCTCCAAACTTATTAAAAATGAATTTTAAGCATTTTATGTTAATTTATCTATAGTTTCAGAATGTTTTTCTTTTTAATATTTTACAATAATTTCAGTCTCTCTCTTATAAACTTATCATAGTTTCAGTCGTTTTGGAATATATTTATGATAGGATTAAGGAAAATTACTGTAATGTGACATTTGTAAACAGCAAGTCATCTAGTGTCGTTATGAAGAACTAAATTTATACATTATCTACGTTTTCTACTTATTTAACATTTTTTACGCATTTTTTACAAGTAAACGTAAAAAATACTTTTTTACGCGTAAATGCACATCCCTGCCGTTAGCTGAAAATGGGCTTTCCTTAAACCCGAAACGTCGGTAGTAAAGAATTTTGCAACATAAGTGGACCATTCTTTCGTCTTTAGAAATTAAGATTAATATACTGATCTGAACATTTCGGTTTATATTAAAATTGATAAATTATTCTCAAATTTATGTCAAATACTTAATAATAAAAGAAATCACACAAATTCTTCGGTAGGTACTGAACACAATGAACACATTCATTTTATAATGCACAGTATAGCAATTTATGAACTATAACAATATAGATTCAATGATTACAAGAATTAACTAATAACACTTAACTGAACTGTCAGAATAAGATTTTGTTTTATTTGTTTTACTTCCATGGCCATCTGATTTTTGACGAAAATGTATTATTTTATTTTCTAAATATCTAGTGCTACATGTATTCTATTGCATTAAATGAAGACTTTTTAAAAGTAATAATTAATTTTAAACAACTTTTCATTCTTATACTTTTGCTATAAAATGTACAGGAAAATCAGTTTCCGCACATTTCTAAAATCCTATGTTCCGCATTTCCTTACACACCGTATAATTGAGAACAATAAATAAAAACAGGTTATTCGAAATCAATAATATTAAAAGTGAATTTCCAAATCTATGCATTAAAGTACATTATTTTAACATGTGTAATTAGGAAAAAAATAGCCAAAGTTTTGGACATATTGCTATTTGCAAGGAATTCCAGAAAAAACTGGGCAATGCTCGTCGTAGTGACCATTGTAAATTGATAATTATTATTATTAATAAATAAATAGTAATAGATCGACTACTTATCTTTTTGATTTTCTATTTAAAAATATGTTGAATACCCCTCTGCATATAATAACGCATAGTCATAATGATAATAAACTTTACCAAGGCCACTTTGATAAATGAAATATGTAGTTGTGCAATAATAATTTTTATGTATGTAACATTTTGTGGAAAGTGGCATTAGAATTTTCAATTGAAAGTTTCCAATCAAATAATTTAACGAACATTTAATTGCATTGCGTGAGTTACAGGTATCAGATTGAATGAATATTTAAGTATATTAATTAGAGCAGTATATTTTGAATGCATTAGGAGTAGCGAGAAGGGTGATTATATGAATATGAGTAATTATAAAAAGGTACAACAATTATTACAATTTATACGCAGGACTAAGTGGAAAGTTAAAATGTAAATTTTATAAAGTAGTTTTAAATTCTAACATAATTCACCTAAAAAGAAAATTTCATTCACTCTGTTGTACACAGAAAAAAATAACCATCTAAATTGTAGTTACATTAACTAAACAAATGTTTAATTTTCAGCCTACTAACATGTTTTCATTAAATTATCTAAGTTGATCTAGTTAAATTTTCAAATTTTTAATAACAAATTGTAGTAAAATTAAATACAAAATTAGATTAAATGACTACATTTAGTATTGAACTAAACATAAATAAAGAAATTTACTAAATATATATTTAAATTTTTTATTTATTTACCTAATTCATTAAATAAATTACCGAAAATTGTAGGACAAAAATAATGAACCCAAAATATAGTAAAATTAAATAAAATAAGTAATTAAAATCAGGGATGGTAACCGAAACCGGAACCGAAACCATTAACCGAAAAATACCGAAAAACAATGAGAACTGAAACCGAAACCTGTACCGAAATTCGAAACAGATACAAAACAGGTACCGAAAGCAAAACCTTTTTTTTATTTACCGGTTAACCGCATTATATACAGGTCTCTTGTTAGTTGTTAAATATTGAAAAAATTTTTATTATTAAAATACTTATGTATAAAAAAGTATAACTAAACATAAATTTATTTTCAATTTTTTTTTTTTTTTGTCGAAAAGTATTTCAATTTTCAACATAGTACCTCAATCGGGTGGCGCTCGAAATCCGTTACATGTTGCATTTAAGATGGGAAATTAGAAAATTTTGAATATTTGCTTCCATTAAAACTGATTGTTATAAAACTTTGTACACGTGTTTGAGGACACTTTTTGCATCATTATAATAATTAATTGTTCAAAATTAATATTATTATTCTCGTTCGTAAATTACTTTTGCAAAACCGAAAACTTTTTTGTAAAACCGGTATACCAAAACCGATTGCAGTATAAAAACCGAAACCCAAATCAAAACCGAATTTTAATTTTCACAATGACCGAAACCGTGACCCAAACCGATATTTTTTATGGTTACCATCCCTGATTAAAATAACTATTTGCATATTTAAAATAACGATTTTTTTTACAAAATATTTAGTATCTATTTCGAATTAGTTAAAATGCTAAATTAAGATTTGTAAATTATACTAAATTATTAGACATATTGCCTAATAAAATAATATCTAATTATAATTAGATAAAATTTCAATTATTTTTTTTTCTGTGTATGAATAAAGTACAGAGAACCTAATAATTTTTTTAAGTAGACGTAAATTATGAGAAATTAAGTACACATTTGATTAAAATTAAAACATTTATAAACAGAAAACGTAAATACGAGGGTCATGCTAGAATTAATAATAATAAATAAATATAAATATATCATCAGGGCATATTACCCATTTCTGGGTGCGCCAGTATCTACAACACATGTAGACATCGGTAATGATGATATATTTTACCGTGTGGGCGCTTACTAGGCGTCACCTCACGAGCACTAACAGCTGGTGTGGAGAGTGCACCACAGGGGTCACACTTTTGTGCCATTTAAAATTGGAAATATTTAGCGTCTGTCGGGATCGAACCCGGTTCCCCCGGGTTCGCGACCAGACACTAGGCACACGGCCCATTAATAATAATAATAATAATAATAATAAGTAATATACTCCACCATTCTTTCCTTCCACTTCATAAAAGTTCAAATCAATCTCCTTTTGAAATAAGAAATAAGTACTTTCAGTCAAAATTTCTGGGAGACTTTAAAACTGTCAGGCTGTCAAATTAATTACTGTGGGACTTAAATACTGTCAAACTAATTTGTCTAAATCAACCATTTTCGTATTTTTTATACTTCTCGACATCCCATTTTGTACAAAAAAGCAGAACGACAACGTCCATCTAATTTAGAACAACGAACGTCGATTCCACAGTAATTACTACATAATTTAAAGCCATCGGTTAGAAAAAACAAAATCAAACGATAGGGAGGTCTGTCTATGGACTGAGGGAAAACAATGGACTGCGCTCTAGTTCGTGATTATCCTGGACTTCGCACTTACGGTAGCGTGCATATATCACCTTAGTACACAGGACAGGTATCAGGAGGATTTTCCATTTTTTGACATTAAAAGAGAGATAGTTTCTATGAGGAACGTACCTACGATAAGGAATATTTGTTGTATAAATTAATTATCGGTTTGAAATAGACCATATTTTAGAAATTGACGTATTATTTTGAAATGTATATTAAATATAAATAACAATGTCAAGCATCATATAAAAAAGATATTTTTATTTTGATTCTAAATATTGTTTGGAATTTAATAATAAGAAATTGTTTAATAACTTACCAATATTTAAAGAACATTTGGAACGGCTGTTCCCTAGAAACAAAAAAATATTGGCGATTAAACATCCATATTAATTGAATTTAATAAGGGGCGGGAGATCGGTGTTTAAACCGGTTTTAAAAATCGGCGGGAGATCGGTGTTTAAAACCGGTTTTAAAAATCGGCGGGAGATCTGTGTTTAAAACCGGTTTTAAAAAATCGGTTAACATGTAAGTTCGAAAACGTGATTTTGAACCAAAACCGGATCCGATATTTTTGTCTACTGAAAACAGGTAATTCCTGAAACTGAACCGGGAATAAAAATTTGTTCAATTTTACTGCGGTTACATTAAAATCGTTTTTTTAAACCTGTTCCTGATAAAATTACATTGTTTTAGCTTTTTCTAAAATGCAATAAAAGTAAAACTACTTTTTACACTAAAATGAAAGAAAAACTTATTTTTCTAACGGACATAAAAAATAATTTATGTAAATAAGATATTTTAACTGAATGATTTTATTAACATGTTTATTTAATCGCTTAATCTAACTGGTTTATAGACAGCCAGAAACAATAACGATATCTATGTATTTCTTTTATAAATATTTTTATCTATTTTACTTAAATACGTTGCTAAATAATCACGATACGCCAACGTACATATATGATAGAAACCATAAATGAAACTAAATATTTCTAGAATTATCAGAATATTTTAACTCATACGTCAACATAATAAAAAAATAAGATGTTTTTCTTGTATTTTTTTTTAAATAAATAAGTTTAAAATATAAAAATAGCTGTTAAGTTTTTTTTTCACTGCTTTATAATTTTAGACGATGTGGGATGTGGGTTTACGAGTACGGTTCTTAAACTCTGGGCTGCGAGTGGGTTTTATTTTGAATCGCGACAAACGCTGAATTGTTTGTAAATTATTGAAGTGAAAACTTCTTTAGGCGCACCTTGCATACTTTTTCCTGGGCAGGGAACAAAGCTGATCCATCACGTGTGACGCATCACGGTTATTCGGGTAAACTCGGGGAGTGTCGAACATAACGTCATAGCCTACGTTACGTTATTAACACAGGTCGGTAAACATCACAAAAAGAAACTCTAGTTCCAAACTCGCAGTTTTGGTGTTACTTATTCCAGCTGTCATTATCGATATCTGTATCTGTGTACAAAACAGATTGGCACACCCAGCAGTGGGTAATATGCCGTGATATATTTATTTAGTTATTTATATATAAGTAAATAAAATATTACTTACATTTGTATTTGTTGTAGATTGTATTTGTCCATAATTTGAAAAACCATATTAACAGCGTTACGTGGGTCGAACCGCTAAATTGATTTATTGAAAATCTAAAAATGACATTTAAATGACAACGGAAATAAATCGCGCCCTCATCACCGGTTTTAAAACTAGAGTTTTTTTGGGATTTTTGGTCAGATTTTAAAATAAAATGTACAAGAAAGACAAATGAATAGACTTTTAACGAAAAACTTTTAAAGAAAAACTGGAATATGCGCTACTCTTTCTTAAAAGTCCCTACAAATTTTAACTGTCAAGTAACTGTCAAATGTGATTTGTGTTTATATTTTTGATGTGTACAAGTAGTGTTATAAGTGATCGATATTAAACTGAAAAATGGGATAGAGAAGTAATTAAAATCTTATTGTAAGTATAACTTAAATTTTGACACGGATATTTTAATTCACGCAAAACTTGATCGTGTAAATATACTTGTAAAGTCACTTATAAAGACACTTTCCAAGTCACTTGAAAATAAAAACTTCATCGTGTAATCCAGGCTTTAGCTAAGATTTTTGGAGTTATTTTCTTTTTAATGTTTTATAACATATTAGAAAATGCTAGGTAAATACTAAATTAATAAAATTATAACAAAATAAAATTTACACAAGTTTTAGGTTATATCAAATTTTGACAGATAAAACGACAAATTTTAATCTTTTTCTTCAAATTACTATTAATACAAAATTGTATAAATTTAATAATTAGTTTATGGGACCAAAATATGCATATTAAATTTTTGTCGAGAAATCTCGGCGAGAATCTCGGCCGAGACGAGACTCTATTAAACGAGACGAGAAAAATTTCGATACGAGACATAATTTTATGAATTTGAAACGAGACGACACAAGACAATGAATTTTTCGTCTCGTCTCGTCTCGTCTCGACCGAATCACTAATTAGGTGATTTTAAACAGTGGAACACGTATTCTATA
Organism: Ophonus ardosiacus; assembly: GCA_943142095.1. Taxonomy (NCBI): domain Eukaryota; kingdom Metazoa; phylum Arthropoda; class Insecta; order Coleoptera; family Carabidae; genus Ophonus; species Ophonus ardosiacus. The sequence goes on along the minus strand of OW964833.1, from coordinate 39,102,357 downwards.
TTGTACGTAAAAAGACATTTGTAAGGGAGGTATAGGGATCGTGCTAAAAATCACATATCGAGATTTTAGTAAATGACCACGTTTTAAATAAAATAAATAAATAAATATATCATCATGGCATATTACCCATTTCTGAGTGTGCCACAATCTGCTTTATCGCAGATATCGGTAATGATGATGACATATTTGTACCATGCGGGCGCTTACCAGGCGTCACCTCACGGGCACTCATTGCTGGCGTGGAGAGTGCACCACAGGGGTCACTTTTGTGCCATTGAAAATTCGAAATATTTGGCGTCGGTCCACGTTTTAAGGTCCCTAGAATCCAATTTTCACATTTTCACGATGATGTCTGTATGTGTGTATGTATCTGTGTGTGTGTGTATGTGTGTGTGTGTGTGTGTGTGTATGTGTATGGATTTTGTCTTCGCTCTAACTCAAATACTATCATTCAGAAAATTCTGAAACCTTGTATTTATACCCTATTCTAATATGAAAAGAAGCCATTAGATTTTGGTGTAAATCGGATAACCGGAAATGGCACTTTACCTGAAGCTCATAATGGTTTTTCTTCAAAAAATACCATTAAATGCCATTTTTTCGCATTTTATGAAAATATGAAAATTAAAGATTGTTGAATTTTCTACAGGAATACATTAATGCTTTTTCTATATATTTTACAGATAAATTTAAAAATAATTTTTTTTATTAGTCGCGAAGCCTAAGATAAACACAATTCCTTTGTTACACAGTTCATATTTCAAATGAATGTAACTGACAGTTTTAAAAAGAATATAGAAAATAAAGCAATAGTTTTCTGCAATGGAACAGTCTACAGCGTTAGTAAATACGTATGTATTTAAATTAATAAAAATTAAATAGCGGGAGGTTTTGTGTTGGCCACATCAGATTTTTTTTTACAAGTCCCGAAGCCTAAGAAAAACACAATTCCTTTGTTATACACATATTCACACACATATTTCAAATTAATGTAACTGACAGTAAATGTCACTGTCAAAAAACTAATCACTTCAAATTAATAATAGTGACATTTTAAAAAAAAAATAGTAAATAAAGCAATAGTTTTATGCAATGGAACAGTTTGCAGCGTTAGTAAATCCGTAAGTATGTATTTAAATTAATAAAAATTAAATAGCGGGAGGTTTTATGTTGGCCACATCAGATTTTTAAGAATATATTTGTGTACATGTAACTATAGAAAATGAATCGCATTATAATATGAATGCTAATTTTTAAGAATAAATTTCCCTGAATAGTGGTCTGTCTTCATGCGCAACGGGTTTACCGCTATGGCGGTGCGACCCTCACTAATCAATATATTTACTATAAATGTGTCTTGCGTGTTATTATTTTATTGAATGTCAATTGGCCTGAGACTGAGCGAACCTTATTCCTACCTGTCATATTAGGATAATTTGTCTTTTTGATTTGCCTGCTCTAATTCCATAGCTTTTCTTTTATTGAAATATAAAACATTCAAGCACAGAATACTTTTAAACATAATGGAAATCGAAAATCATTTATTTGCTAACTCATTTGTTTATTGATATGCAGTAATAGAGATACATTAAAACATATTTTCCAATTTGAATAATTGAGAATAAGAAAATCAGGTAGACCGTGGAAAACAAAATATGCCTATACATTTTTAATATATATACTTAGTTTCAAAAATAATATTTTATTTAAAAATATAGTACAATGTACATTTCGAGGTTTAACCTCATCATCAGGTAGAAAAATAAATGATAAGTATAAATATAAACATATAACAAAAGAGTGAAACAAATAACAAATTAATAAAGATAACAAAATTGAAAATTTATTAATATAAAATTATTAATATAAAATTACTAAAATTTTGAAAAAATTTTAGGATCTAATAGGGGTGAATTGTTTAAATCCAAAATTTCATTCATTAGATTTTCTTTTTTGTGTAAAGAATTTTTTATCTCGAATGCTTCTAAACAATTTAGTTTTTTACTTTTGTTTTCAATATGGAGTATTTTTAAATTTTGAATTGTACAAAAATGTTCATTGTTAAATAAATGTTTTACCAAATTTGAATTTTCTATTTTATCGTATTTAAATTGTCTTAAATGTTCTTTAAATCTTAACTTGAAATTTCGCCCTGTTTGACCAATATATTTATAATTACAATTGTTACAAGAAATTTCGTAAACCCCAGATTTATCTAATTTGTCAAAATTTTCAATTTTATTATTTACAAAAATAGATTTTAAATTATTTTTTACATAATATGCAGGATAAATATTATTTAATTTTAATATTTTTCCAATTTTTAAACTCAAATTACCAACAAATGATATTTTTCTGTAGTTTTTATTTATTTTATTTTGATAGCAATATAATTGTTTTGATATTAATTTTTTTTTTGTTTTTTAAAAATATTATCAATTATTATTTTATCAAAACCATTTTTATAAGCCAAATAGTAAATTGTTTTTAATTCTTTTTTATAATTTTTGTTAGATAAAGGAATATTCAATAACCTTGTAATATAACAATAGAAAGAAGCCAACTTATAATTTAGAGGATGTTTTGATTTATAATGAATAGTGTTATCAGTGCAAGTTAATTTTCTGTATATGTCGAAACTAAATTTACAATTAAATTTTGTTATTTTTAAATCTAAAAAATTTAAGCTGTTATTTAATTCTTTTTCTATTGTAAACTTTATTGAATTATCAATAGAGTTTATTAATTTTAAAAAATCATCTAATTCATCCGTATTACCCAACCAAAAAAAAAAAACATTATCATTTTAAACAGTTATTTATGTCATTTGAAATTAACTTGTGAAAGTTAAATTAATTAGAACTTATGAGTGAAAACATGGAGTTAACCCCAAAGTATTTTCTTTAGTTTTTGGCCAATAAAATAAGCAAAAGAAAAAAAAAAACGCCCTCCATACTTACCGGATTTGGTAATGCTGCAATTCATTATTATTTTGAAAAAATTCAGCATTCCAAAATAAGAGTGGTTAACACTTTTTAAGTAGTGGAAGGAAAGAATGGTGAAGTGTGTGGAACTTATTTGAACATAAAATAAAATTCTAAAAAATATGAACTATATGTCTTATTGCCAATAATTCTAGCGTGACCCTCGTATTATTGTTATCATTATTATAATTATTATCAAAAAGGACAATTCTCATCAATAAATGTTTGTGTTTCTCATGATTTTGTAAATAACTATTTATTATTTATGCATACATTTACAGTGTGTAACAGAAATGAGTACATTAAATGTAACCAGTGATAGAACTCGGCAAGAGCAATAATATTTCTTAGAACTTTTTCCGAAATCTCAATTTATTTTTTGGAAAAATATAGGTATTTCCAATTTCGAGACATATACTGGTGAAACAAAAGAAGGTAAGTGACATTGACAGAAATCGTCGAGACTAACAGTATTTCTTAGTAACATTATTTTGAATTCTCATTTTTTTTTAGTATTTTTAGGCAAGTAATGAATTATTTTACAAAACATTGAAGATTTTTAACAACGGAATATCTAGAAGGTTTACAGAAATAGTAACTAAGAAATATTGTTGTTCTCGACGAGTTCTATTACGAGTTAAATTAAATGTACTTATTTCTGTTACACCTGTATAATAATATTAAATTTATTTATTCTTGTTAATATTTTGACCTTAAATTCGCATTATAATATTAATATGAAAATATAGATGAAATCTATTTAAATCTAATTAATTACATATAAGTGTTAAATTAATTGAAATTAATTAATTCAATTTAATGTTTTGATGCATGAAAATTGGAAACCATAGAAGTGTGCTTCAACAAATAATATATAATTACCTTTTGTATTACATTCCATGCATATAAATGGATACCTATAATAAAATACTAGGCCATCTATGATCTATGCGACATTCAGGAAAATTAGTTCAATGTTATAATATAGATAAAATCACAGGAAATATTATACTATTTGTTACTGGTTACAGTGAGCATCAAAAAAGAAAAACAATAGAAAGCAAATATTTACAAAAGCATCCCAAAATTAATAAAAATTTGGTTCATATAAATTAAAAATAAAATTGTATCTATTTTAAAAATACAAGATCGAAGTTCAATTATTTTGATGCGACTTTGGGAGACCATCTTAGATGTGCTTTTGTTTTGCCAAAATTAAATAATGCATTTTGAGGAAAATGTATCAAAGAAAATGTTTAATTGAATAACACGACTTGACAACGTAAATCTCGTTAGTTAATAAAAATTTTATTTAACGTTTCGGTGGTACAACGCCACCATCATTAGCATCAATTATTTTGTAAACACCAGCTATGAGTGCCTGTGAGGTGACGCCTGGTAAGCTCCCACACGGTAAAATATATCGTCATCATTACGAATGTCTACATGTGTTGTAAATACTGGCACACCCAGTAATGGGTAATATGCCGTGATGATATATTTATTTATTTATATTTCTGTTAAAACTATTTGATGCTGATGATGGTGGCATTGTATCATCAAACTTCCAATAAAAAAATTATTAATTAACTAGATCTACATTGACAAGTAGTATTATCTATATAAATAAATAATGAACAACTGATTATAATCGAAAATTTTATGTTCAACTCTCGAGAAAAATGTTTCAAATCAAAAAGTCAGATTTTTTTCATTGGTAAATTTGAGCTATGTACGTATAACAGAAAATTATATTATTATTTATTTTTTCTACTCTTGTTAAAGTAACGTACTGTTTTCTAAGGCGTTAAACTAAGTTTTAATCACAGTTTGAAAAACTTTATACTATTGGACAAGGCGTGAAACTAGGTTCCACTAACAAATGATTCAGTAAGAACGGACCGAAGATAGCTGCTGGAACTGACAGTTATTATTCAGTAAAAATAACTAGCCAAAAAAGTGCATTTCTTTATTTCTGCTGTCTTAATTTGCAGTCGTAGAAAAAGTATAGCATATGACTCGTTTTATAAAGTCATTAGACACTTATTTTTTATACAGTCGTGACTAAAGCAACGTACATATAACTTGTTGCACATAATATACTATCCAATCTACATTTCGTAAAATAAATCAAAAGATTAATAATGATATTGCTGTCATTATCTGCATCATCATCATCATCATCAACATCAGTATTAATATTAATATTACTATTATCATTATCATTATCATTATCATTGTTATTATTATTATTATTATCATTATTAGTATTATTATTATTATTATCGTTATTATTAATACTAATATTATTATTAATTTTATTATTATTAATAATAATAATAATCAGTGACATAAAAAAACTGTAGTTCAATTTTTAACATACTGGTCATACTGATCGTAGAATGTGATGTACATACTCCTTTTTTGTCTAATTTGTTCTAATGCAGTTAAGACAACAACGAGAATATTATTGTGCAACCAGTACCTACATTCCTGCATGTACTCATATTTAAAGCAGACAAATGGTTAGATCGTAATATCAACTTCCATTTGTGATTAATGTATGGTATATTATTGGAATTTTACGACAAAACACTTAGTAGGTCGGTAAATTCGTACCTACTGAAGTACCACGGATTCGTTCAGCGAATATGCAGTCCCAAGTTCCAACGCAGTATTGCGTGCCGGCATAATTATGATATAAAATACAGAATATAGACAAAATAATTTGTCGGCTGCGAAATTATAGATTTGCACCCGACAAAAATTTTATCCATTAAAGCATTTTATATCATATTTATATTATTGTTATGCATCTCAATTTTCATTCGTTACTAATTATTGATTAATAAAATTACTTGTTATACATTATTCAAATTATTTTTATTTTCGCGCACAAGTAACGCCATTTTGCACAGCACAGCCGAATATAGGATCTTAACATGTAAAATCAGATTTTCGTAATTTCCTGCTTCCCTATTTTAGTTAAAAGTGCTTCAACGAAAAGTTGTAAAGCATAAAATTCCACATTTGAAGCAATAGTAATGGAATTGAAACTAAAATTAGACATTTGTTAATTATTTTGTCCAAATTTTCGAAATTTTCATACCTAATTTCTGCCATTATAAAGCATGCAATTAATTATGCTTATTGATTAAGTTGATTATTTGAAGATTTTTTTTTAAATTATTAGGGAAGCAGGGTGTGCCCGGTCACCATCCTATATATATATATATATATACAGTATGTCCACGGATCGAGTTCCAAAGAGGAAAAACTTTTTTATTTTTGATTTTACAAAAAAAAGTATTCTTGATAAAAGTTTTTGCATGTCCCGAAACGGCCATTTCAGTTTTAATTTTCAAATTTTCTTATAGTTTCAGATAAAAATCGAAAATTGGTCCCAAAGTCCCAAAAAATAAATTTGCGTTGTCATGGTACTATCTTGGTTTTTTTACATCCAGTATGGAACTAGTTGATAGGATTTTTTGACCAATTTTCGTGCACCTCTATTTGAGATGTAAATATGCAGAAACTTTTGATTAAATTCTTCGGCAATTCGACGGATCGCTTTATTACCTTTGCCAAAACATTGAATTAGGTAAACTCGTTCGTCAACGATTATGGTTGACAGTTAATAAAAATAAATAAATAACGGCAATTACCATGACAACGCAAACTTATTTTTTGGGACTTAGAATAATTTTCAACTAAAACGACCAATTTTCGATTTTTATCTGAAAGTAAAAGAAAATTAGAAAATGTTAAAACTGAATTGGCCGTTTCAGGACATGCAAAAACTTTTATCAAGAATACATTTTTTTGTAAAATGAAAAATAAAAAGTTTTTCCACTTTGGAACTCGATCCGTGGACATACTGTGTATATATATATATATATATATATATATATATATATATATATATATATATATATATATATAATTTTTCTTACTCCCTACTGTATATGATGCTATATTCGCACGCTTAATAGTGTGAATAGTGAATAGTCATATCCACTCTAGGATGGATATGAAAAATTCGCAAGTTGAATAGTGTGGATATGATAGTCATATCCACTCAAGGGTGGATATGAAAAACAAGTGAATTAATTTGAATGCTACTGAATCAGTAAATTGTATACTGCACTGAATTTTAAATAAAAAAATAAATTAATTAAACCTATTCGCTGGTACATACAATTTTGTTTTGGTTTTTTCATTTATATATTTTAAATATCTTGGTCGTAGAAAAAGTATACTGTACAACTCGAGTGGAATGCCCATATCCCATTCGGATTCTTCATCCTCATGGGATATGAGCATCATATCCACTCTTGTTGTACAATATACTATTTTCAAAGTCGGAGCCTATGATAACGAGTGTAACAAACTTTAATAGTTTGTTGGAGAGATCATTTCAGGTGAAAAATAGATCCTATTCCTTTTAGTTACCAAAATACAATTACACAAAGTTTTATAAAAAACAGTTAATACAAATTTAAATTTTAGTGATTAAGATGCTTTTGTAAAACAAAACGATTATACCTCATATTTATTAATTGGAGAATTCCACTTTTTTATTGATTTTTTTTTGTGTTAATCTTGATAAAAAAATATTTTATTCTTCTAACAAATTAGTAATACTATGTATTTTGTTGCCCATATCGTGTTTTATTTTCCCATGTTTTCATTTTAATTTGAAAATTAATTATTATTAAGAAAAAATTGTTCGTAGGAATCGCTCAAAACAGCTGTAGACACGTGTTTCGCTCTTATTAGAGCTCATCAGTACAGCATAGTTAGTTAATAGGTAGACATTACTAGAAGTAATAAAAAACGGACAACTTGTAACAGCACTAGTAAGTAGCCAAATACACATTTGTTGCTTCGGTCAGCATTTCCACGAATTTGTGGATAAATACGACGTCGCAGCGGCGGTAATTTATAACCACCCACCAGACCCGTTACTTGAACCCGAAGGTAAATATCTCATCTCAGCGAGACGAGACAGAAATGTAAAAAATATTTTACGAGACGAGTTTCTCGAAAACTGTTTCGAGATTTCTCGGTTGTTAATTTTTTCGTGAGTTATATTTGCAAACGTGTGAAATTTAACATATTTTTGGTGATATCTGTCTCTATTTAGCTAAGGCATTTTTGAACAAAAAGATAATAAAGTTTTTGACATTTTTTCTGTCAGAAATTGTTAAGCGTGCATTACACGATGAAGTTTTTCTTTTCAAGTTACTTGAAAAGTTTTCTTTCTCTCACAATGACATGAGTGCAAGAGAGACAAATGAATAGACTTTTAACGAAAAACTTTTAAAGAAAAACTGGAACATGCGCTACTTTTCCTTAAAAGTCTCTACAAATTTTAACTGTCAAATGTCATTTGGGTTTATATTTTTGATGTAGGTATACATATAGTGTTATAAGTGATCGATATTAAACTGAAAAATGGCAAAATGGGATAGAGAAGTAATTGAAATCAATGTAAGTATAACTTAAATTTTGACACTTGGATCGTGTAAATATACTTGTAAGGTCACTTATAAAGACACTTTCAAGTCACTTGAAAATAAATACTTCATCGTGTAATCCAGCTTACCTAAGTTTTTTAGCGTTATTTTCTTTTTAATGTTTTATAACAGATTAGAAAATGCTAGATAAATATTAAATTAATAAAATTATAACATACTAAAATTTGCACAAGTTTTAGGTTATATCAAATTTTGACAGATAAAACGACAAATATTTGTCTTTTTCTTCATATTACTATTAATACAAAATTGTAGAAATTTAATAATTAGTTTATGGGGCCAAAATATACATATTAAATTTCCGTCGAGAAATGTCGGCGAGAATCTCGGCCGAGACGAGAGTCTCTTAAACAAGACGAGAAAATTTTCGAGACGAGACATAATTTTATGAATTTGAAACGAGACGAGACAATGAATTTCTCGTCTCGTCTCGTCTCGACCGAATCACTACTCACGATATAATATTTTCGTTATTAATAAGGTTTTAACTTTTTGTATTTTGTTAATTAGAAGGAATAGTACATTTGTTGTACAATATAACCTGAGAAATAAGCTGTTAAAGTCTGTTACACATGTTATAAATATAAATCACCCTGTATATTAATTAAAAATAAGTTATTTATTGTTGAATAATATTGCTTTATTTAATATGTAGAACATTAGGCAAGTGAATGTTAATATGTATTTATTTATTTATCTTATGCCTTTTTGAAACAAATATTTGTGTTAATCAGAAAGTGGTATAAATTATAAATATGATGAATTAATGAAATAGCAATGAAAAAGTAATTGGATAAATATTAGCTGATGGGAAAATGCGCATAATATAAAGGAACAGACTAATAGATTAAATGTACCATAATTTATTACTAAATTAATCTAAATGAATAACTCTTGAATTACAGTTTGCATTAAAGGAATTAAAACTTGTTCTATTTTTGTTATAAAATACATCAAAGATTACTATCAACAATATATAATAATAATTACTGACAACTAAAATTCAACACTAAAATAAAAAATGGAAAATCCAAAATTTTGATAATTTCTTTTCTCTATCCTTCATTTTTAGCAGTGGGTCCGCAATTCGCTACTAGCTTTTTATTGATTATATTATCGTCGGTGCATAATAAATAAGTAGTGACACTATGGTTTACTACTCGTTACACGAACACCCTTACATAGGGGTGAACGTGTCAACATACGTATGAAAACTACCACCTTAATGGCCATTTCCTTTACCACTTAAGCAGATTTATTTATGAGCTTTGGTCGAGGAAAATTGTAGAAAAAGCCACTTTGCATACTATGATCTATTCAGAGTATCTATGTTTCTTTTTCAAAAAATATCATTAATGTCATTTTTTCGCATTTTATGTCATTATAAAATTAAAGATTATTGAATTTTCTACAGGTACAAAATAATATTTTTTTTCTATATATTTTACAGATAAATTTACAAAATAATATTTTTTATAAATCTCAGAGCTTATGATTTAAAGATTACTTATGTAACTGATAGGTAAATGTCACTGTCAAAAAACTAATCATTTCAAATTAATAATTGTGCCATTTCAAAAAGAAAATAGTAAATAAAGCAATAGTTATATGCAAAGGAACTTAATATAGTTTGCGGTATGAGTAAATATGTAGATATGTATTTAAATGAATAAAAAATAAATAGCGGGAGGTATTGTGTTGGCAACATCGGATTTTTTATGATTGGACTTGAAGAAAATTATCTACACAAAAATGGTAGGAGATCGAATATTCCCAATAATATTACAGACAGTTTAAGTCACAGAATTAGCGACATTTGTAATTAACATTGATAGCAGTTTATTTTTCATTTTAAATTATACATTCCCAAAATTTCGAAATGTTGTACTTGGTTGTTCTTACGATAAACGACAAAAATATATTTTAAACTAAGAAAACAAATGAATTTAAATCAATAATATCTCAATATACTCAAATCTTTGTATGCGTTTCATACAACGACTTTTTTCAATAATTTACTCTTATATACCTTGATTCATACTCGACATCAACATATCAACGCTTTGTATATTTTTCTTTCGAAAAAGTTTTAAATTTAGACATAAGGAAGTAGTTGCTTTCTGTTTTGATCGATAAAAATATTAGTATTGTACCTTTAGATTTACCTTTCTTCAAGACAGGGCTGGCAAAAACAAGGATTTCAAAAAAAGCGACCTAGTGGTTTTTGAGTTTATTGGGCTTTTTGGGTTTTATTGTTTTTTTTGTGGCTTTTTCCTTTTACTCTTCAATTATCTTTATTTTATTATAGTTTTTCATTTATTAGCAGCAAAATTTAATTTCTTATAATTAAAAACAAAAATTGAACATATTACTGTTCCATTTTATGTTTAATGTCATAATGATTGATATTCTTTTGCCAAACCAGTGCGAAGAACTATCATTTTGCAACTTAACACCTATATATCTAGTCTGGGTTTTATTGGGGTTTTTAAGTTTTTTTCTTTTTGTTAAATAAACCCGGTGGGGCGGTGGGTTTTTTGGGTTGGGGAAAATAAGGCCAGCCCTGATTCAAAGTTCTAAGCATTTAGCCACAGATTTCTTTAAGTAATAATAATAATAAAATATGAAAACATAGAAAAACAAAAGGTTTGTTCGCGGTAGCGATCCCGGACTAGTTTGAGCATCACACGCATGCGCAGTTTCGTTTTAATCGTTCGCGGTACGATTCTGACTGATAACTCCGTGTTCGCGGAACACTGTGGACTGGTACATGATTTGTTACGTACTAATCAGACCAGTCCGAAAATTGAAGCAAGTACTATAAATCACGGACTAATTGCGAGTATTCAGAGCGTACTTTTCTGTGTTTAATTACGTTTATTTTAACAATTTCACAAACTTTAAAAATAAATATTTGAAGGTAAGTTTATAATATTGCCTCCATTTCAGTTCAAAACTATATAGTATTTTCATTCAGGTACATAACATACATAACCTCAAACGTCAAAACGAGTGTTCGCGGTAGAAAAAACCCCAAATCAATCTCGGATCACGCATGTGTATTTCACGATTTATGAATTAGTACGGAACAAGTACGAAATAAGTTTGGGATCCGTCAGGGATTGTTACCGCGAACAAACCTAATTGACTAATTTTACTTATCTAGTAATACATAAATTTAAATTTAAATAAAGCTTCGTTATGTTATATACTAGAAAATCCACTCCCCTAATATGTAATTATAGTATCAACAACTTTCCATTATACGTTGCTCCACCATTGACGATCTAGGTGTTACTTTCGACTCCAAACTTACTTTTGTAAATCACCTATGTTGGCAATACTGTACTGTGCTCACGCGCGCAGGTCTAGTGTAAAACTTGGATAAAATTTAGTGTCGGATGTAGTTGGTAAAAAAATCAATTTACGAACAAGATTTTAAGCAGAAAAAATATTACGTAAAACAAAATTTACTTTGGCACCTAAGGCATAAATTAAAAAAATATGAAATAATGCAGAATTTCATGTTTTTCAAAATTCTATGTGCAAAATTTAATTGGGATGTTTCCCAATGTTTGGATTTTGATGAGCATTTTGTATATATTTAAAAGCGACAGCTGGTCAAATCATAGCGTCCAAAACTATTTCACTTATCTTTTATATCTATAATATAACCAGATGAAATTATTAAAATGTGTGGAGTTATTGAAATGTTAATGCATCGTTAAAATACTATCATCTTCCAAATGACATGATTTATACTACAACAAACAAATTACGTAAAAGTGTAAAAATATGCCCGGAAATATTGGCGTCCATATTTCTACGTCGGGTAGGGCTCTGAAAATAACTGCTCACCTAGAATTGACAAGATGTCTGCAATGAATATATGTCAGCTGAATGGTTTGGTTCGGTTCGGTAGTGTTAGTGTCGCACTCGCACGCCTTGTATTTGGTGTTGGCTGCGATTCAACACTCTGAGCGAACAATGACGCTGCTGGATTTATTTCTATTTTCAGAAGGCCACTAACGCCACTACTAAGCTAATATGGCAGCCACCATGATATTTTAGACCCGCAAACGTAAATAACTATCTCAACAGATTATCATTAAATTATTACTCAAACGGACAAAGATTTCGCAAACTAATTTCGAATCCAAGTTTTAGTAGCTCTCACAGAAATATGCAGAACTTTGGCCACCCTTTGCATAATACAGTTATTTCAAAATACGAATGTAATATACATTATATGTAATATCAACACAACTTTTTATCCATTTTTGGGTGAGCCAATCTAGTTTGATTCACATATTTCGATAATAGATATATCTATAAAATTGAAGGCGTTTACTAGGCGTCACCTCACGGGCACTCAAAGCTACCGTGGGGAGAGTACAACAGGAGCCACTTTTGTGCTATTTAAAAAGACTATTCCTGGAGACGCATTAATGTTACCTAATATGAAATGTGGGTACTCGCTAAAACCTCATCACCGCTTATGACGTAGCCATTTAACATGTATAGTGCGCGACACGGAATTTGAAAATATGTTAGCACAAATCACTGTCTAATATATGCGCTCAGTTTAAATCCACAGGAAATACAATTAATTTACTTCGCGCATACCTAATATAACATACAACAGTTGCCCAAATAAGTTTTAAAGCTACGCAGCCTTTCTTATATTGGCAGTTAATCTGTGCAATGGTGTGTTCCAATCAATTTTTTTTTATTATTATTTTAAATAAAACTTCATTCAGTTTTGAAGCAATTCATAGTATTAAATAATCTTAATTGTTCTTAGTTTAACAGTATTTTATTTTCGAGAATTCAGTGTAACGTCACATTCCCCCTATACTTGTCTTTCTCACACACACTGCACTGAGTACGCTACGAGAGAAAGATAACAATTGTATGACGTCAATTTTCTCTTTTAGAAAATGTAAAATATCTCTTAAAGTAATTATTTAAAAAACATTTTCATTGTTTTAACCATTATTTATTGAGTCGTACTTTAAGTTAAATTGAATATTTTTAAATTTTTTTGTTATGGTGGAATACCCCATTGGTACACAATTGGTGTTCGTATCAGTTCCTGTCTTGTTTACACTCGGATCATAACCGTACACAAAGAGTTAGAAGCACAAAGTTCTTGTAATAATTGTTATTTGACGCCGTTTATGGAATATTACGATATGAGCATTTCTTTCCTGTTCCTGTTCCTCCATGTTCCTCGTCTGGAGTCCCGATACAGAAAGTCATTCCAGATGTCAAATTTTCATACCGATACATTGAAAAATTCACCAGTTTTCGTAGTCTGTAATGCAGCAAATAATATCTTTAATGATATTTTCATTTAATATATGTTAATAGTTTTTAATTTATTTATCTTATTGTAAATCTGTCCTGTAATTGGCATTCTTTTGGGCAATAAATGTTATTATTATTATTATTATTATTATTATTATTATTATTATTATTATTTCCCTTACCCCTCAGGTCAAGATTCGTGTCCCGCACTATATGTACCTTTATAAGTGGGTACAAAATTTACACCATGCACGTTAATTTATAGGCTGAAAAAGTATAATTCTCTAGATTCTCATTTATTTAATACATTCTTCTGGATATTATTGGGCCCAATAAATCGGTGCACGTTAAATGCCAAAATCATAAGCGGTAATGAGGTATTAGCATGTTCCTATATATCATATAAGGTACTTCTTAACGTGTCACTAGACACTTCCATTTCAAAATTGGAAATCATTTTGAAGTTTCAAGTCAGTCGTAAAAGCCCCATGAATTTTCTATTCTCTCGCTATCTAGGCCTTATACGAGGACTGCTGGAAAAGTTTCTACAAACTATGTAAAAGAAGATATAAATAATTTTATAAATGGCTTTATTGTTTTTCAAAATATTATCCTTTAAAATTTACGCACTTTTACATACGATCGTAGCCCGACAGTCGCCAAATATTTCCAATTTTAAATGGCACAAAAGTGACCCCTGTGGTGCACTCTCCACACCAGCTTGGAGTGCCTGTGAGGTGACGCCTGGTAAGCGCCCACACGGTAAAATATATCGCCATCATTACCGATGTCTACATGTGTAGATACAGGCACACCCAGAAATGGGTAATATGCCGTGGTGATATATTATTATATTATATTATTATCGAATCAATTTTGGAAGCAGTTTTTCCATTCTATATCTGATACTTTGTACCTGAGTTTCAGTCAAATTGTGTGGTATCCAACGACTGGAAAGCTTCCGTATGTTCAGATTTCAGATGATCGTGTGTAGCCTTCGTGTCAATACCCAAGGATGTCTGAATTTCACGGTACGTTACATGCTGATCTCGCTCAACCATTTCACGAACATCAACTTTAGTGCCAACTACAAAAGTGGATGGACGACTTTGACGAAATTTGTCACAGGAATGGTGCGTTCACTCTGAAATTCGGCATACCCATTATAAACTGCTCTATTGGATGGTGCTTCATCCTCAAAAGCCAAATGAAGTCGATTGATTCAGCGTTTCAGCGTCAGATTACATTTGAAATCATAAACATCATGGCACAAAAATTTTCACGTGAAATTTCCATATTTTCGGAGAATTACTTTTTTAAAATGCCGTCTAAACAAAACGAATTAATAACTGAATCATAAGTAAAAAATGTCATATCTCATGAATATGACAGTAGAAAATCGGTCACTACTAGTACTACCATATTGCAGAAACTTTTCAGCATCCCTCGTATAAGCTGTTGCCACTTACCCATCCTAACCGGATTCACAGAGTCCCAGTTTTTACCAGTGTAGTACTACCGATTAGATTTCAGCCTCTGCTACATTTTATTTAAGATATACCGAGGTGGCTGTGTTTTCAATTTTTTAACGTAAATTAAATTTATCAATTTCATATGAATTTTTTTCTCATTCATAATTGTGGTCCGGATGCGGTTATTCGTTACCAAAAATCGGTCACTTTAATATGTTCTTATGTATAAATGTGATGATGTGGGCGAGGCGAAAGAAGAATGTTGTTAAAGAGTGAAGTGAGTCAGCTGAGCTCTTACTCTTATCCATTGTCTTATTGTTGTTACTATTGTTTTCGGGTTTTTGCTAACCCACAGAGTGGGACACTTGTGATTTTATGTATGTATGTACGTAATAAATGAAACAAGAAAAGAATTGATGACGTGCATAGGTTAAAATCTCGGCGTCACTACATTTAAAAATATGTGTACGTATTTTGAACAAAATTAGCTAATTTTTGTCAGGTCATTTACATTAGTTTTTAAAAATAGTTGTTTAATTTCGTGTGCTTTCTAATTTTGTTTTGACTATTAGATTCTAGGAATTTGTAAGCACGGGATAATTTAATATGGCAGGTGATATTTTTTTTATAAATAATCCAGAGCTTTTACGTTCCTAGTAAACAATTTAAAAATAATACCATCATCATAATCAATAATCATTTAAGTCAGAAATTCTTCTCAAACTTCTATCTAAATAAATAAGATACATAAATAAATACATAAATTAATAAATAAATAAATGAATGAATAAATAAATAAATACATCATCACGGCATTACTCATTGCTGGGTGTGCCAATCTGTTTTGTATACACAGATTTCGGTAATGATGATGATATATTTGTACCGCGCGGGCGTTTACCAGGCGTCACCTCACAGGCACTCATTGCTGGCGTGGAGAGTGCACCACATTTAAAATTTAAAATATTTGGCGTCAGTCGGCCACGAGGTCCTATAGAATGCAAATCATATTGAAAGAGATGTGCTAAATATTTCTACTTCTAATGACACCTAACACAAATGTCAACGGAGTATTCAAAATAATAAATGAGAAAAATAAATTTGGGTCTTAACCTCAATCTAAATTTTTATAAAACGCTTTAGATTTATATATAAACTTCAAACAAAATACAAAATAAAAACAGGTCGTTATGAATTAAAACAAAAATATTTTAGTCATTCTTACATCTAAAATTTGTAATTGATCATTTTTAGTTTTTTTTTTTTTTTTTAATGGGGAGGAAAATTAGAATAAAATCTATTTTTTGTGCGAATAACAACGCATATTATTTCTCTGAAACTCTACATGTTCTGATCAGATAATCAATCTCGGACGCGGCGATCTTTCAATTTGACCATCTTACAAGGGTCATGAGAATTATTGAGAATAATAAAATTCGGTAGACTGTGGAAAATAAAATTTGCACATTTTAAACAATTAATTAGTTATCTGTCTTTTTAAGTTGAAATTGAAAATATGGAATTAGCCAGTAAACATTTTCGAATCATGATTTATAATTTGACAACTTTGAAATTTTTAAGCTAGCCTGACCAATAAAAATTCTCCCCCATATATTAAGTGTTGAATAGATTTATTTAATTCATCTATTAATAGTTTCTAGAAACGAGTTAAAAATTCTTTAAGATAAGTTCTGTTTGCAATATTATTTGTAAGTTTTATTACTTAATAAGTGTTAACCTTTATTCGGTCTCTTTTGAGCTGTTGGTTCTCTCATTTGTATTATATTATATTAAATTAAAATTTCAAACTTTTTATACAGGTGTCTCTCAAATAGGGGGACATGGCGTATACACAGATTCCTGAAACTAAAATAAGACGATTTAACTAAACTTGCTTCTACCGGAAAGTTTACCATTTAGTCAGTATTCTGCTTCATAGTTCTTCGAAAAAAAATTAATTTAGCTTATATTATTATTATTATACCCGCACTAGCGAAACGAAAAAAAAAAACATCAAAAAGTTTGAAAGTTTGATTTTGACAGAAATAAGGACGAAAATCTTAGTGATTGTAAATGAAAAAGGGATAAATAAATGAAAACGCTTCACTTAATCATTGGTTAACGCACATATTAAAGTCACTAACTGTATTAGCACGAATATATCAGTGAAAAATAATCTACGGTTCACACAGGAGTTACGGGATCAAATATATGAGAAAATAAAATTAGAAGGAGAGAACGTTAAATATATTTGACGGTGTAAAGAACAAATTATCTACTCGTAGGCGTAATTTCTTCATTTTTGACATGTTTATTTTCTCTAACAAAAACAAGAGTGCACGGAAATGCCACGATATTTTTAAGTACTTGTATAGTCGTTCATAGTGTGTAAATCAAAATTTATATTTGTTTTAACAATATTCCCACAATATTGCCTTACGATAAATTTCTTTTACTACTCATTCGCGCACATAAAATATATCATTGTCTTTTATTTCATCATATTTTATGTAGAGCACAACAGGCTATCAAAATCAATAAATGTTTATAAACGTTGCACTAACCTTTAGAAAGCACAGCTAAATATCTGTTAGTGCAAAATATACAGGGTGTAACAAAAATGATGTGCTGACTATATACCGGCAGCTTCTATGACTAAAAGTAAAATGGTTATTGAGTTACAGCTACTTGAGGTTTTTCAGTTTTTTATTCAAAAAGATAACAGAAAACAGAATTGTTTAAATTGAAATCATAATAAATGTTCAAAATAACCAAAATATTCAAATGAAAATGTTTTCTGTTATCTTTTTGAATAAAACACTGAAAAACCTCAACTAGCTGTAAATTCAGTGACGAACCATTTTAGGTCATGTTTATATAAACTTTTTTCATTGGAGTATCCTTTGGGAACCTTCATGGAATTCGAAGTCGAGTAAATTTGGTCTTAATGTTCCATATATTTATTTCAACATTTTTTACATAGTATTAATTGTACGTTTCGAGCAAAAATTAGTCCATCTTCAGCAATGGGTAAAAGTAAAATTACATTTAAATCCAATTATCAATACATTTTTACAATTTGTACGAAAAAATCAACTCCAGGATTTATTGGTAATCATATCAGGAACGATGAAGAATAAAACTGTAACAAGCTATCACCATGGCGACAGGTGAAGCTCTGAGCTTCACCTGTTCCTGATATGATTACCAATAAATTCTGGAGTTGATTTTTTCGTACAAATTGTAAAAATGTATTAATAATTGGATTTCAAAAAAAAAAAATATGAAATTTTATTTTTACCTATTGCTGAAGATGGGCTAATTTTTGCCCGAAACGTACAATTAATACTATGTAAAAAATGTTGAAATAAATATATGGAACATTAAGACCAAATTTACTCGACTTCATAAACTTTTTTCCTTATTTTTAGTCGTAAAAGCCGCCTGTGTATATGCAGTGAATTTTTGTTACACCCTGTATTATTCTAACAATGCGCAATAATTAAAAAATAGCAGTTAATATTTTTATCTTAATAAGGTGTGATTACCCAGTTATTTAGTAATTTCGACGAAGACTAAGTTATGATTTAAAATCGATATTATATGTTTTCTTTTTTTTCATCTTCAAAAATTAGAAGTAATAAATTATCAATAGTAACCATCGATGTATCGACGATGTAGGAGCTATCAGACACTATCGAATAATTAAATTTCCAAATTTGCTTATTTTTTAAATAGATATTTTCCTTGCCATCGGATTTCTTCTTATTAATATCGATAGTTTACAATAGTTTTTATAAATTCATTAGCAGCCAGTACCGATAGTTTGTCACCTCTAATTAAAATTTAGAAAACTATTAGAGACTAGACTAGAGAAAAGTTGCTCCATTAAGAAACCAATTTAATGGGGAAGTTTAGCATGGTAAAAATTCTACATAACATTCTATTTTCTCACAAATATAACACAAATGACTGCTGAAATTGAAATTAAAAATTAAAATTATTGCTTCATTTATTTATAATTAATATTTTTTGGGTAAACTCTAAGTACGTCACAAGTCAGTTATGCGCAAACTCAGACAGAACGGTGAAAGCGAACCACTTGAACGTAGGTTGAACAACACCTCAGTCTCAAGGTCACAAGTGACTGGTAATCGCAACCCCGTGCGTCAGTGTATAAGCGACATACGTTGTGCCAAGCCTTTACCGACGTCATCACAGCTTAAAATCGGCTTTTCCGGAAAATCTGGGCATTTTTGAAAAAAATAAAACATGTTACATCATTTTGCAAGTCATTTCCCGTGGAATAAAAGAATAAAAAAAAATCGCTAAACTTCCCCATTATGTATGCTTTTCCGAAAAAATGCGTAGATCGCTACATACAAAAATGTTATTTTTCTTATTTTGGTTTTTTAATAATTTATTTGTTTATTTACTTAGTATAGGTAATTCTGTCATTTACCATTTTTGAAAAGTTCATACTAACTTTCAATTTTCATACTAAGCCCACCCAAAGTAGGCTATGCTAATATTATATAGATTTTTTAAACAAAATTTTTAGTTTTTTTTTTTTTTATATGGCTAACATACGAAACAAGGCTGCACTGGGAAAATGTATTCAGTATTCAGGAACTAAAAACATCAATGCGTTAAATTAACTACATCTATAAAGAAAACTAAATTTTGGCAAGTAAAAGAGTCGAGACAATAATATTCTAGTAAAGCGATAAATTTTCGTTGTTATGTTCTGTCTTTTTCCGTGTTATTCTGATATTTCCTTCAAATTATAGTTTAACGTTAACAGAGTCTCTAAGTTATCTAAATATAAACGCACTTCAAAATGACAACTAGTGTCGCTAAATATAGCAATACACCCTTCTAGCTTAGCTAAATACTACCTAACTAACCAAATAGAAAAACTAAATCACTTTAAATATATACCGCACACTAATTCTTCTACCTTGTGCATCAAGATAAGAAATATATAACCTGAGCCCTGCTTAGAATAAAAGAAAGCTATACCTCATTTTTTTAAAGAATTTTGTGATCTTTATAATTATATACATACTCTATATCTCATATATTATACAGTAGGTAGGTCCCAGATAATGTATGCATACATTGGAAACTCGGAAACTATAAAAGATGTAAAGACGATTAACTTGGGCAAATTTGTCCAAATGGAATAAAACAGGTTTGTTCACACAACAGTCAGAAACCGTCACAAATCATTCTGTGCATGCGTATATATTTAAAATGTTCGCACAACGAAAATTTAAATCAACATTAAAAATCATTTGTTCGTTCAACAAAATATTTCAATTCCTGATCAGTTTCCATAGGCGTAATTCGGGGGTGACAGAGGGTGGTAGTTGCCACCCCCAAAATTGTCGATCCCAGTATTTTGCCACCTCAGAATTTTTTATTAAAAGTCCTAATTGAAAAATATAAATCTACAACAGAGATTTTTTAACTTTATCGATTCTCCATTAATCACTTTTAGGTTAACTCAGAAAGATAGCGTATGTTTTGAGAACTTGTAAATTATAAACTTAGATAGAAATAGTCTGAAAATGCTTCAGAAACTAACAAATTTAAAGCCAGTTTTTAAAAAAAATCCGGACATTCCTTTCACCTGGGGCCTGGGGGTATTCCATATCTCCCAGATCCCCCGGTAGGTCTTGCCACCCCAGTTAGAAAGCTGAAATGACGGCCATGTCAGTTTCCAACCGTCAGAGTAGTCCGGGGATTCTAAAGAAATTTTTAGTTTGTGGCATGCGCACTGGAACTTCTGGCTATTAGAGAGCATTGTTGTTCCTATATGCACTTACTAACCAAAGCGAGAGAAAAGGAATATTAATATTTATTATAAATTTTTCCAAATCATTAAATATTTGCTATATTGTCATATAGATTCTCGAGTGTAAATTTAAGAGAACCAGAAATAAACGCAGGAAGTATATTTTAAACAATAAAGTAAGATTATAATATCATTATGTGAATCAGTTTGAAACCAGTTTCAAACTACGCACTCGTACTGAAAAATTAGCAATATATTTTGTTGTTCGAACAAACCTAATATTAGTAGAAATATTTGTTCTGTAAATTTGAACAATACAATAGCACCTCCGTTATCCTAAATACTTTTAACCGAAATACCGTTTAACCGAAATGACCAAAAAATAATTCTATTAAACTACGAATGCTAATGAAATGGTAGTGTGACAGCAGCTATAAAACGCTGTTAAAAGAAAAAACAAAAGATAATAGAAGACTTTTCAAAAATAAATAAATAATAGGCCCACTCACTGAAATATATACTAACTGGAATGCGCGTACGAACCGTGACTGTGAAGCATATTGAAAGCCTGCTGCTGGAGTAGTCGGCAAACATCGAGACAGTTCGTGAGTAGACGGAAGCCTGCTGCTGGAGTAGTTGGCAAACATCGAGACAGTTCGTGAGTAGACGGAAATTATTTCGTGTGGCGCATGTTTAAATAAATGAAGCATAATATGAAAACAAAGCGATCAGCTATGATACGAGTTATTCGGCTAGGTTCGGTTCGGCACGAACGTACGCGAACAGGACCAGCCATTATTGTTCAATGAGCTTCAGTGCAGCGTACGCTGATAGGTAGAGTAAGCGAGTTCCAGTTAGTATATATTTCAGTGGGCCCACTGAATAGTTAAAGTACTGTATATACACTATGGAGCATCTTTTTTTTTGTAAATACTGTAAAGTACACAAAATTAAAATACTTTAACATTATACAGTATTGCTTTCATTTACTTTGTCCCAAACCTTCAAAAAACTATTCCTAATCTCTAAAAATGGCATTATTATCCGAAACCTTCTTAACCCCCCCCCCCCCCCCCTCCCTTTATTTCGGTTAACAGAGGTTCTACTGTACATACCTAACTTAATAAATATGGTCATTCTCCTCTGAAATACCATCTATCTAAGATTGGTATAACGAAAAAGGGGAAAGAGTATCTTTCACCTCTGCGAAAAGGATGAAGAAACTTCGGAGCATATTATATGTGAATGTCCAGCTATGGCCGTAAGAAAACTTAACCATTTAGGTAAAAGGTGTCTCACGGCAAATAAGATCGGGTAACTGACTCCGGACTTCTTGAGAACTCTGGGACTACTTCCAGAAAACTAAGATAGGGACATGTTACCAATAGGTCTTTCAGGTTGCAGTGACAAAAGTGACTAGCGCTTAAAGTTCTCAACTAATTAATTGATTATTTAATAAATATTAATATTGATTGGTCAAAGTTTGAATTTTTTTATTTACTAATAGTTAAACTTGTCAACATACTTTTCATTATTTGTTTGTAATACCAGTAGCTATATTTATTAATATACTCGTACAAAAGAAATAATAGTTATTAATAATACAAAATAAATGATCAAGACGTCTTGAAACATATATGTATATTTTAAAAACAATCGTGCAGTTTGATCCGTAAATCTCCCATAACAATAACGTCGCATTATCGTATATTTTGGATTGAATTTAAATAGTAAACAAACGTGTTTATGTAGAAATTTCAAATAGAATTTAAATAGAATGCAAAATATATTTATATTTCATTGTATACGTTTAGTGAATCATATGTTTTAACTAAATTTAAGCCAACTCATTGTCTGTCTACCGATTTCGCCAACGATTTTTCAAATTTATTAGGCACTTATATTGTTCAAAAGTATAGGTATACCTTACCTGATAATTTTTCTGACACCGTTCAATGATTGCCTTCTTCTCTGAAAACATTAATATGGAATTGCTACTTCCATTTTTGTTATTTTTAATTATTTTTTGTAATTTTGAATGGATTCACTACATTCAATAATTAAATAATTGTACCTTATACCGGTTGTCCAACCTATTAACTTTTTTATTTATAAAGATATCTAAATGAAAATTTAAATGCGTAAACTTAACATACGTGTCATTATTTTTGTGTATAAATGATAAACATATCACTTCCTGTTTAACCGGAAGTAGCACAAACTTTCTTAATTTAAATGAACATCCTGTATATTTTTATATTTTTGAATTTTACGTTAAATTCTGTATATAATGATGTCACAATTCAAATTTTTGAACATTTTTTTTATATTTTTGTGCAAAGTAACATATGAAAACACCTAATTAAAAAATGGGGTCTCGTGGCCGCGTGATTGAGTGTTTGGTCGCGAACCTGGGGAACCGGGTTCGATCCCGACTGACGCCAAATATTTCGAATTTTAAATGGCACAAAAGTGACCTCTGTGGTGCACTCTCCACGCCAACAATGAGTGCCCGTGAGGTGCCGCCTGGTAAACGCCCGCACGGTACAAATATGTCATCATTACCGATATCTGCGATAAAGCAGATTGTGGCACACTCAGAAATGGGTAATATGCCGTGATGATATATTTATTTATTTATAATTAAAAAATGTTGAATTGCATCAAACAATTATCCTCAAGAAATAATGAATAATTGAAACATAATAATTAGAAATTTTGCAATTTTATATATATATCTCGAAAAATATGAAATCAAACAAGATGTTCAAAAGTTCAAAATATGGCTACAGTCAACTTTTTTTGTTTTAATTTGGTTTTTTAGTATTATTTTTTGCTGCAAAATTCAACTTGTGGCACATCATTGTATTCAGAATTTAACGTAGAAGTAAAAAAATGTATAATATACAGGCTGTTCCATTTAAAATAAGAAAGTTTATTCCTTTTCCGGTAATTAGATATCTTTATAAATAAAGAAATTAATAAAGATGGCGCTTTCTGTGCACACCCGGTATATTTTTAAATTAAATATTAATATTGGAATACATTCAAGTTAACATTAATAACAATGATAGAAAATGTTCCTTAAAAATAAATTTTTTTTCATTAAAAAACAAATTGCACTAAAATAAATTTAAAATATTTTACTTAATTAAACAATAAAAAACCTTGACTTTAGTAAGTGTCTTAACTTGCTAATACTTTACTTAAGTAGTTCCATGGGTGTGGTTCACGTAGAACATTTGTTCTTAGTTTTTTATAAAAGTTTTATATAATTTATTTTATTTATTTTTTATCTTTTGACGAAATCCATGTGCTTTATGTTGCACTTACGTTTACATTTTTTGCCATGTATCTAAAATTTTCTAAATTCTCATCTAAGTAATTTATAATTTTTGTTATTTCTGATTATTAAATTGTAATGTTTTGTAAATACTGTTCAGCTCCTGAGGAAGGCTCATGTGGAGCTCGAAACCGGTCGACCCGAGAATTTAAAATAAAATTTTGTGACTGCAATCCAGAAATTTTTATTACCTCATTAATAACAATACCTAACCATGTGATATGTACATATAGAAAGCTCGGATACTATACCGACTATAAATGTGAAATCTAATGTTATTATTTGATATTTCAATGGTAGCAAATGTAAACAATGGCAAAAATTAGATCGAAAGATAAGTTTTATTGTATTTTGTAACTTTCATTATGAATTAGGTATATGAGGAAAACAGTTTGTATACATTAATTTTTATAAATCAGCAAGTGTACCCATATATTTGGGCCGTACTATAAGTCAACAATATTTCATCGAAATAAAATGTCAAATAAGTTTGTGAGTGTTCCTGTCGAATTTATGAACAACATTTTTTTAGTTGAAGGAAAATTTAATAAAATCGGTGATTATGTTTCAGAAAATATAGACTGTTTTTATTTGGAAATCAACGTATTTTTATATTGTAATTGAGAAACGCATGTTTAGGGAATATTCTGAATCTAATCTTTATAATGATGCAGTTTCTGATGAACTACTAACAGCTGTTTCTATTAATGAAAAATCTACCAGGGAGGTACCAAAAATAGACTTGATTCATGTTCGTTATTCCGTATGACATCGACGATGCCACAGCACGTATACAGGGTGCTACAAACATATAAAATCTCTTTTCAACAATAAATAAATATATCATTACGGAATATTACCCATTGCTGGGTGTGCTAATCTGCTTTGTACATAGATCTTGGTAATGATTCGTTCCTTAAAGTTAAATACGGCGGTGATAGCATTATGTCTAGGGCCTATATTTTCTCAGCGGGTGTACGAAAATTAGTAATTATTGCAACAATGGATAGCAAACGTTACCGCGATATTTTAAAAGCAAATTTAAAACAAAGTGCCGAAAGATAGGGCCTTAACAAACAAATTTAATTTCATGCATCAGAAAAATTCAACAAATAATTCGCGTCTATAAGAGAATGCGTACTGTATAATATTAAAAATATGCTTAATCATCACTCACAGTCTCCAGACTTTAACCAGATTAAGAAAGTGCGGAAAATTCTTAAAATAAATAGGAATATGAAGCAAAAAAGAATTTCAAATTAATTACAAGTAAAATGGCAGAATATAATGCCATCGGTGACCAAAAATTTGGTAGATTCAATGACTCATCGCTTAGTTACTGGTGGAAGAACCAAAGGAAAACCCTCCAAATATTATATTTCTTTATGAAACATAAATAAATGGTTTATTATTTAAATGTTTTGGTTATCGTACGGAGACTTTTTGTCATGAAATTATGAATACTTTCAATGTTTACCCCATAATATAAATAAATTAAGTATATTATTTGTTTATTTTATATTTATAATAAGGTAATATACTGTTTTTCATTTTGGATTAAAAGGAAATTAAATATATTGGGTTTTAGACTGCTATTTTTCCTAAAATACATTAAAACTACTGTCGTACGGAGACTTTTTTGAATGACTGTATGTATATTATTTTGAACTTTATAATTAAATGAATTTAAAAAATATTATGGGGTCGCGTGGCCGTGTGCATATAGGGTCTGGTTCCCAATATGGTGACCCGGGTTCGATCCCAGCCAATGCAGACTTTTAATCGCATAAAAGTGATCCCTGTAGTGCACTCTCCACACTAGCTATGAGTGCCCGTGAGGTGACGCCTGGTGAGCGCCCACACGATAAAAATATATCATCATCATTACCGACGTCTACATGTATTGTAGATACTGGCACACTCAGTATGGATTATATGCCGTGATGATATATTTTATATTTTTTATAAAAAATACCCTATTGTATTGAGGTTATAAAAAAAATAATATAATTACAATGATTATGGCCCGTATTCACAGATTAGCATTTGTTGAGTGTAGGTTTAATTGAAGAAGTTAATTGCTTTTGCACATATGCGCAATGGTGGTTTTTTATGATGTACCTACACATAAAGTAGGTACATCTTCATTAAGTGAACCAATATTCAACAAATAAAAGTATAAATATATGTCTATATATTTGATTTCTAGAGGACAAGTAAGTTTTCGGATGCAAGGAATTTGGATATTGTAAATAATTTTCAAGTTTGATACCAGTGGCATATCTAGAGGGATGGGGGGGGGGGAGCATAGGGCAATGGGGGATTCCACCATTTTTTTTTTATAATTCCATCTGAAAATATTAGGAAAACTAAGACTATTGATGAAAATCCGGCGAAAAAATTCCTATTAATAAGCGAGTTATGGTCTCCCGGATTTCGAAAAGATTGACTTGACGTCACGCTTATGTGTTTTTATATCAAACTGTTTTCATCATGGACCTAAATGTTCTTGAAATATATGCTATTTTAAGATATATTTACATAAAATAAATGAATATTATAACACTGTATAAGTCTACATACTTTATAATTAGAAGTGTATTTAAATTATGTTTAATGCAAGAAATTTATGTTAAAATAAAAACTGTTTCAAAACTGCAGTGCAGGAATGTTAGCCCCTGCTTTCGAATTTGAATTTCTTAACTTCCATTGGTAGTAACCCCCACCTCCTAACACGCTATTTGTTATGCATATATAGGCGGTCTTTCGGTCGCCAATCAAAATATTATATAAAAACACCTTATTTCCGAAATATCTTAATTATATCATTTCATTTTTTTTATTAATATTCGTTATTCAGCATATACATTCGTATTTTTTTACTATTTTCCTTTAATTCGATTGAGCTGGAATCCCCTATTGCCCCCTCCAAGATTTAAACAAGCATTGGCGCGTCTACAAGACACCTGAAGAATATTAGTTATTTGAATTAAAACATTTTTTTTTTTTACTTTTAAATTTAATATATTATCAGTTTACAATTTTAAACAATCTGCATCTATTACTTAATAAACCTATTTCTAGGAAAGTGTATATTTGATTTTGTCTGATTCAAAGATAATGTCCCCTCCAAATAGAATTTCTAGATACGCCACTGTTTGACGCCGGTCTGATTTGAACCTGGGCCGTCATTTTAACAGCTACTCGAGTCTATTACTGAAAAATGTCGAGAATATAAGCATCTATTTGTGTGAAAATTTTAAAACTATAATACAAAATGTGTTTAGTATTATTTGAATTTAAAATATTCATATTCTAATTTTCTGTGAGTAGAGCTACACTGTATTTACGGTCTTGTTCATTAATGAATATTTCACAAAGTTTAATATTTTTATTAAGAAAGTACCTCAATATAATATGTAATTATTTATACTTCCGATCAATAAATAACTCATTAATGAACTTTCCACTTTTCCGGCATTGAATGTAATGACGACTTGATGTTCTGAATAAAATAATAATTGATGACATTTTGTAAAAATATTCATTCATTACTATTTTATTCTTGGGTGTAACAAAAAAAATATATAGGTTACCAAGAATACAATACATATGAAACTATTTTCACGTCTAGTATAATACGAATATGATTATTTTTATTTGTATCCGTTAATATTTAATTTTGTCAACTGTTGAAATGCTAAACGTAATTACATGTTTCGAAATAATGAAACGATATATGTATATGGATAATAAAACGAGTATTATTATTACTAAATATTAAATAAAGTATACTAAATTTCCGAGAGCGTAAAAAAATAATGGTTATATAGAAAAGAAAAATATTGATTAATATAATATATTGTATATGCATATACAATACAGTTTTTTTTTCAAATATTGTCTATGCCGTAAAAGTTTGAGGCGTTTTACATATATATTATTATTATTATTATTATTATTATTATTATTATTATTATTATTATTATATATATATATATATATATATATATATATATATATATATATATCAGGTGTATACTTGGAATCCGTTATATAGGGAATACAGTGTTATTTTTTCATTTTGCTTTTACGAAAAAACGCAAATTTAAATTCGCAATTTGCAGCATACGAGTATTTCAAAGAATTACTGATGTTTTATTTGTTTTTATTTGATATTAAACTTCTGACACATTATTATAATTAATTTTGAATGTTATAATAATACTCCATTCTTGAATAATTTTATACTTTCTTTTTGTGTTTAATTACACTTTTAATAATTATATAAAACTAGCTGACCCGCCCCGGCATCGCACGGGTAAAGCTAGAATAACGATTAGCTACACGTGTACCAGTATTTTTTCACATTTACTTCGGAGACATGCGCTACGTAGGGAGCAGGCAACCTGCCTCGCATCGTACATGTAACCTGCTCCGTCCACTGCCCACCCGATCCCCGCACCGCACCTAACAGCGCCTTTTTCTAAACATGTTTCGGGTACTTTTACTTATGTACATATGATGCAAGCAAATATCGAAAATCTGCTAACGGTTAAAACTTAACTATAGATACAAAAATAAAAAAATAATTGAAATCATCCCCTATTGTACCGCCTTGAGGGATGATTTTTCAAAAACGCTAAAACACTATTTCTTACCAAAAGCATAAAAAGAATTTTTATATCCCTAACTTGAGAAATGATGTGTTCTCCATACAAACTTTATATTCTATTTCATCCCCTTCAAGTTTTATTTTTGCTACAAAAGGTAGCCTATGTCCTTCTCCAAGGTCCAATATATCTCTATATCAAAATTCATCAAAATTGGTTCAGCGGAAGAAATGTTGGGTTCTCCATACAAACTTTCATTCCCTATTTCACCCCTTCAAGTTTTACTTTCGCGATAAAAGATAGCCTATGTCCTTTTCCAAGGTTCAGTTTACCTCTATACCGAAACTCATCAAAATTAGTTCAGCGGTTTAGGCGTGAAAACGTAACAGACAGACAGACAGAGTTACTTTCGCATTTATTATATTAGTATGGATGGATTATTTATTGGCAAGAGTAGACTTATGAGATCTTTCAAATAAAAAAATTAAACATCAGTAATTAAATGGTACTGATATTTTCTGTAAAGTGCGATTTTTAATTTGTGTTTTTTTTTTTTTTTCTTAAAATAAAAAGAAATTGTGATTAATTTTACTTTTACATTGCGTAGTGTTCAATTCCAAATAACTTTTTTATTTACAACTTTTCTCTAAATTTAATAGGTCAGTAACTATAGCAAAATTAAGATAATAACATTGTATTCCCTATAACGGATTCCGAGTAGACACCCTATATATATATAAAGTTTTTGAGCATAAAATTTTAATTTATCTAAATAATTATTGATCATTTTGTAATCTGATTTTTACTAATAGAAATGAATTTTAAAATAATTGCATATTTAAGGGAACCTAATAATTTTGGCCGAGGAATTCAAGTCTTGAAAAAATAATTAACAGATAATACTTTTAATAAATTTTTGTTATTTGCTTCAAAGGTTACAATAAAATATTATTTTTCCTTGAATATACGTTGACTTTAATATACTTTTACAAATACTTAAAATAAAAATAGTACCTACTAAATAATATTAATGAATCCGAAATGGCAGTTTGAAAATCTAGCTTAGCGCTTAGCCTCAAAACAAAAATATACATCCGCAATTTAGTTCATAAATTAGAAACAAAAAAATGTCTCAGGTCATAAAACCTAACTCTTCGTGAAAATAAAACAAACAAAAACATTTGTCTTCTACCCGAGATGTAGTTGGCCAAAAAAATAACAAACACTATGACAAGAATACGAATCTGGCCTTAATCATGCTCAGTGCTCAGAGAGATTTACCCTAGGGGTAGCAAAAATGAGAAGAGAATTTTTCACCCTCAATATATAGTACTAGAAATACAGTCTATTCAAAGAAATCCTAACTCGGAGTAAGTTATGAACATAAAAATGTACCTATGTCATTTTTAAAGTATTTAATTAAATGTCAATTTGATACGAGATATTTTCAAAAATGTTATCTAAAAAAAAAACAAAGCTTTTCTTCTTGAATCCTTATTTTAGAAATAAATTAGAAAACAGTGAATGGCAATATTTTGTATCCTTCTTTATTATCTTTTTTCCTTAAAATTACATTTCACTTGACTTTTGAATTGAATAATGATTAGACATACGTTTATTTTTATCCAAATAAGACAATTGAATCATTTAAATTTAACATCTAAGTGGCTTTTTTGTTTTAAAGCCTTTTTTAAAAAGTGCTTAATATATTTCTCCCGTAAAGTTCTCTGTGTTCAATAATAAAATTATTAAACGTCAAACAAACAAAGAATCAATTGTTTCCGTGGCTTACTTGGCTAAATAAACTAATAAAACAGTTTACAAAATTTTTATTTTTAACCGCAAATAACTCGTTTATTTGAAAAAATTGTACATAAACAACATTACCTTATTGGAAAGAGAAAAAAATACTCTTTCCAATAAGATAATAAAAAATATATGATTCCATTTAAAATATATATATTTTGTCACAAAATTTGAGAACCGCTGATACAATTTTTATTTTGTCTACATGACCAATTTTTTAATATAAAATGGCACAATTTTGCTCATTTAACCAACCTCGTATCTCTTCAAATAAAAAAGTTACCAAGCAAGCTTATTGAGACACCCTGTATACAATACACTGACGTATTATGAGCTAAAATATTTAGGTATTTGCATCCTTATAACCTGCACTACTCTATGTTCATAAAATTAGGTACCTGCTTGTATTTTTGGGTTTGCATTTCAACTATAAATAATAAATTAATAAATATATCATCACGATTTATTAACCATTTTTGGGTGTTTCAATGTGCTCTTTTCACAGATTTCGGTATTCTAATTTCGGTAGGCTGATTCTTCATTGGTCGCTCAATTATTTCAAATATTACGGAAAGTAAATAAATAAATATATCATTACGGCATATTACCCATTTCTGGGTGTGCCAGTATCTACAACACATGTAGACATCGGTAATGATGACGATATATTTTACCGTGTGGGCGCTTGCCAGGCGTCACCTCACGGGCACTCATTGCTGGCGTGGAGAGTGCACCACAGGGGTCACTTTTGTGCCATTTTTAAAATTGGCGCCTGTCGGGATCGAACCCGGTTCCCCCGGGTTCGCGACCAGACACTCAGGCACGCGGCCACGGGACCCCATACGGAAAGTAAGGTTTATTTTATATTAAAATGTCTCTAAATCTGCAGTATAGTTTTTTCTACAGGTTGTTCCACTTTTAGGCAATGATATCTAACTTTATATTCTGAAATGCAACATCCTATATATTTTTTCAAATATGCTCTCCATGAGTATAAAAAGAATCAAATATTATATTATTAAAGAATGCAATGGCGAATGATTAATATAGATTTTTATTAAATACAATAAGGCTTTACATTAAATTATTATAACATTACACCTTTAAAATTTAAGGAAAATTAATTAATTAAATATTTTTATACACCACGAGGTAGAGCTAATACATTCCAAGTCAAATAATTCGGTAATCAAATATATGGGGAGTGCAAATACTGTTTATATTTAAACTGTGCTATTAGATAGCAAATTTCATGTATTTTTCAAATTTGCATAAATATATAGGATGTTTCATTTGAAAATATAAAGTTACATACCATTTTAATATAAAAAAAAAACTTCGTAGAAAAATTCAGAGTTGCCATGAAGAGTGCACTAAAACTATGTCTAGAATTTTAAAGCTCGTATGCCATTTGGTGAATGCAAAACATGAATTTTGAGGATAAATGATAAAAGGTATTTGGAAAGATCTGAGATGATTGTGGAAACGGCTGGAAAAAATATGGTGGATAGAGAGTCAGGAATGAAAAGAGAAAGATTAGAGAAAAAAGAAATTTATTGACAGAAATAATAATTGGGTTTGATTTACTTTTATGAAAGATTGGGTACATTCAACGAAAACTAGCGTTAGGAAATACTATCGGTAGAAGCCCAAACAAAAAGATTTACTCGTTGAACGCTTCAGTTTGTGATATCTGTTTTGACAGTAAAATGTTTTCATTTCTTACATAATTGCCATCAGAACTTTTAACATAGGTATATGATCTTCTGACAGTTGTCCATTTTTGTAGCCATTTTAGTTCAACATTCAACATTGACTTTAGAAAATTATTAATCCACGAAACTCATAGCTAAAGTAGAGAATATACCTACTACTACAAAATCATTTTTTTGTGAAAAATATATATTTAAATAATTCACTTCGAACCTCAACATTAACGAATACTAATTTCGTTAGAAATAAAATTTGAAAGCAATAGTTTTGTGTCCAGGTTGATAATTGTTAGAATAAATGTTTGTTATACACCCCTGTGTTAACTAGGCGCTCCAAATACTCAACGACCTAAAAGACGGAAGCTAGAAACACCGATTACCGAACTCTTGTGTTAGTTACAAACTCACAGACTTCAGAGATTCTCAAACTACTGCAAACAATTTATACACCAATAATATAATTCTCCAAGTTCTCTTGATTTTGGAAACCTTCGCTTGGTTCAATTTAAGAGTTTTTGCAGACGTTTCAGTACAATAAAATAATTGTAAAATTCTTGACAATAATTGGTCTTTTTAAATTATATTGGTAATCTGTTCTTTAAACTATTATAATACAAGTTTAGGAAAAGTAATTGTTTCCGATCAAATATCCTGCAGCAATGAAGTGACAAACGCAAAGTGGAAAAAGAAGGAACCAATTAAAAAAAATGTTGCTAAATTAATTTTTAGAAACACTTCACTATAATAAGCATGGCTAATTTTAAAAATTTGCTAGTTTTGTTAATGCACTATGTTTACATGTTCATATTTTTATTTTGTTATTTTTTTATAAAGAAAGTAAATAAATATATCATCACGGCATATTATCCATTTCTGATGACCGAATGCAGCATTCCTTAACCGATTGCCGGTGCTACGCTAAACAGCACTTTAGTAGAAATCAAACTACACTCGTAAATATTAAGTTATAACTTCAAACTTGATACCATTGTATAGTAAATAGATCAATGCATGGGGCATTTTGCATAATTATTAATTTCTATTGCATTTAAATTTAGTTCGAAAAACATCATAAAAATGGCTATTTTAAAATTTATTTTTAACACGATAACTGTATTTTATACAAAAAATGTTTGGGTCACGCCCACCTTTAGTAGTAAGTCTGTGAAAAAAATCTAAATTATCTCTTTTAGTTTAGCTGTGATTTGATTTCTACTAAACCCCTTTTTGCCGCTTATTTCAGAAATCGGAACGATAGACTATGGAGGAGAAAGTGTTAGGAGAATATGTTCCCCCTCTACTACACACATCTCCTCTCTCACTCCAACAATTTGCTTCACAACACGGGCTGAGTTGTCCCCTTATGCTTTAAACAAGGACAAACACATATAAAAGCAGATAGAGAGAAATAAATTTAGCAATCTTAAAAGTAGTGGGGGAACGCAAGAAGTTTGTCTGCACTAGTGTCATACTAGCTACAAAACTGATTTCGCTGAGCGACCGGCAATGCTCTTAATTATTAGTTGATCCACAGATCAACACTGATTCTGAATCAATCCAATTCACCATTAATAATCAAGCTAATCTAGTAATCAAAATCAATGATCAACTGATTCGTCATATTCTATAAGTCAAGCACTGATTTTGACATTTATAGCTATGTCGGGATTCTGGCTGTAGTACTCATTTGTAACTTTGCTTCATGCTTCTGTTTTATCTTAATTTAAAACCACATTAGTTTTATTATTTTTAAATATACTTTTATATCTTTCATTTTCACTATATTTATAAACATCCCTTTATTGGAATCAGCATAATTTCTATATCAAAATATAAATATATTATTACAGAAAATTATAAAATATATTTTATAAATAAATTAAAAACTTACATATTAATAATGAACGATTTAGCGATGTTTCAGATCATGAAATAAATAAAAAATTATAGAAACCACTTCTGGAAACACCGTAATTAATAATCACTTGGTATGACGGCGATTCTTTATATTTATTTTGCCCTGTCAAAGTTATGTTCTAGTTGTCAAAACAGACTTGCCAACTGCAATATAAAAATAAATGAAGCTAATTAATTACGACAGTCGATGGCGATACAATAGCAAGACAGTGGCTTTCCGTTGTTTGAAACAAATTTGTAGCTCAAAAAATAATCTAATTAAATATAATTCGAGAGTTCAATAAATTAGAAAATAATTCTCCAATTTCTTTCTCAAACTTGTTGTCAAGCAATAGTCACAAAAGCCCGTAGGGCTTGAGCGGCTATTGCCAATTCGAAAAATCTGTCAAATTATTTTCAATTTATTCTCACTCTCTTGTTATATTACTACTGATAATAAAGATTATTACCATTATTATAATTATTATTATTTAAACATGAACAAACTGCATATTAATATATTAATCTAATGCTTCTAAAAGTTTATAAATCGACTAATTCATTGTTGTTTATAAATAAAAAGATATATACGTTTCAAAATTCTTTCTCCGTAATTAGTTTTTTATGTTTATCATTTTTACAATTTTAAAGTTTAGTTTTTTACACGGCGTGATTTCTGTTAGCATTTTGTATTAAAATCAGCAGCAATCACACAAGTACTTTACTAAAATTACATTGTACTTACATTAACTGTCAAAAACCAAAATAAAACTGTGAATCTGGTGATCATGATTCCTTGATTCAGAAATCAAGTTGGTGAATTAGAAAAAACGTCGATCTACGGATCTGCTTGATTCCTGAATCAGCTGATTATGAATCAACGGCTTAATAGTGATTATGAATCTGCCTATTTATTAGCAATTTTAAAATAATAATTCTTTATTGGATTTCAAATTTTACATACCTATTACAATTGATAGATGGGGATGAGCATATATTTTTGCTTTATCGTTATCATTACCGATGTCTACATGTGTTGTAGATACTGGCACACCCAGAAATGGGTAATATGCCGTGATGATATTTGATATGATATTGCTTTGTAATCACTGGGTTGATGTAAGGTGAAGTGGGGTAAGTGCAGACTGGTTTTTGTAAAGTTGGGATTTAAACCTGTGTATTTTTAGTCTGGTATGTAAATACTCAACGCTGTCGGTATCAAACACTTTGCACAGTTATTACTTAATAATTAGTAATAACAAGGATTCTAATTTTCCTTGTAAATTTTCATTTTGAAAGGATATTGTACAAAATGTCGACTACTCTGCACTTTCCCCGAATATGGGGCAAGAGCGTAACTTTGAGTTAAAAATACTTATTTCATGTGCACCAGAGCAAGAGCAGAATTATTGACAAGTGCACCTCTCACGTGATTGTTTATCATTAGTTGATTTAAGCGAGGACAACAAGATCAGTCTTGCGCGACATCTATGTCGAATAACTCATATTAACTTATAGTACATTACTACATACTATCTAGAGAAATTTCGCTCATATTATAATAAAAATAATCGGTATATGCACTTGCCCCGTGTACGAACATACCCCAGTCCACCTTATATGAGACGATTAAAGGATACATAAACAACCACACCTTACCCGGAATTCGAACCCAGAACCGTTGGCACTTTATTAGCAAGTTTCGGTAATGACAATATATCTGTATCGTTGCAAACTATCGTGGAGAGAGCTTCACTAGGGTCATTTTTGTGCTAATTGAAAACTGGAAATAGTTTTCAAATTTGGCTTAGATCGGATTCGAATCAGGGCCATTAATACTACATCCGATCACATAACCAACATATTTATGATGTGAATTCTGAAACAATTTTGATCCAACTTTTTAAGTATAAATTCCTATTGGATAGTAATTAGTCAATGTGCTTCTTTGTGTCCTTTGTTTGAGAATTTCTGTTCGTGGTGGAGGGTATTGCACCAGAGCTGGGAATAGAACGACTCCTAGCTCGTGCTGGTGTAACATGTAGCTCCTGTAGACTACACTCTGACTATGTTAGATCTTGGAATGCCACAGAATTCTTCTTCTTGCTTTATTTTACACAGATAACAAGGAATTCACACCAGAGAAGATACAAGGAAACATCTTCATATTCAGATACCAAAAACAACAATTTTAATATAACGAAGCAAAATTACAAAGACGTGGCTATTTGCAAATATAGTGAGAACGAATAATGGCCGTTTGCACCTCCGCAATTTAACTCTTAGGCTTAACTAAGCTTTGTTTAAGCTAAACCAAGGTTTAAATGTTTAATGGTTTACACGTGTAACATCCAAGTACTGCTTACCTAAACCTACATTTTATGAGAAATTATTTTCTGCTCTTCAAACATATATATATATATATATATATATATATATATATATATATATATATATATATATATATATATATATATATATATATATAGATGTCTCACAACTCGCGCCCCAGATGAATCTGACACTTGCCGACAACAATAGGTTGCCAACAAATAGAAGAAAATAATTTGCGGCTGCTTGCATAACGGAGTTACAAGACTTTTGAATCCACCAATCCCTGAAGGATATCTTGAGGTGTGATGATATTATTACAAAATAAAACTGGTTGCTAGGTTTTAAAAATACTGCTATTGAGTTACAAAATTTGTTTGACTTACTGTAATTTTGACGCTTTAGAGTTGACTATCACTGTCAACAAATTTAAGTTAGCGAAGATGTCATCCGAGATCATCATTTATATCGTACAGTGCAACGTGTTGTAGCAGCTGCATAAAATGTGTTAAACGAAAATATTATTGTCCACATTCTCCGAAAATTATAATCATTTCTAAGTAATCAGCGGCTGAATACATGGTAAAAATTTGCCTTTGTCACCTTGTCAAATTTAATTTGACACTGACATTTTTCGAAAACTACAGTCGCCCACACATTTTAAAGAAGATTTGATTTGTATAAAACCATAGTAACGTAAACTTACGGCAAACCACGTTAAAGGTGTAGGTCTCTGATTGGTCAATTTTAAGACGTCTTTTCTCGAATATCTTTTAAGCTAGATATTTTTTTCTTTGAAATTACACATCCGAGTGCAGTCTCGTGTTTCCTCATTCGCTCTGGGGCGCGAATTGTGAGACACCCTGTATATATATATCATCACGGCATATTACCCATTTCTGAGTGTGCCACAATCTGCTGTATCACAGAAGTCGGTAATGATGATGACATATATTTGTACCGTGCATAATTATAGTAACTTTTCATTTTCCCCTAAAGTTCTAGAAACTTTTTGTATTTGAATATTACACATTTTTGTTTACTATTTGTTGTTTTCACGTTACAAAGTGAATAACTACATTTTATGTGAATTATTTTTGTATAATGCATATTACCATATTTACATTATAGGTGGCTAAAAAAGAGGTCGTAATCCAAACATTAGTATAGATAATAGGAAAACAATTTTAAGAATAGTAACCATTAACGAAATATAAAAACATTGTAAAGAAATAAAATTAATCACATAAAGTGCAGTTTGTTTGGGTGAAACACTATTAATGCTAAAAAATAAATAAATCTGAGTATAGTATTGGTTATGTCATTTGTAATAAAATTGTTATTTACAAATTACAAGGAAATGCTAGACGATTTTCTACTAAAGTTAATTTTGTTCTTGTTTTTGGAGAAAGAATTTTTAAAAAGAAAACTTACAAGGTTTGGACATTTATTATACAACGTTAAGCTTCATTCAGAGCTACTGTTTTAATGCGTAACACTAATACATAACGCTAACGCATAACGCAGAAAAAGTTTGATGATGGAAATGCATAAGACCATTAACAGCTACAAATTAGTGCTAACGCATAAGCATAAGCGTAATGTATAAACACAAAAGTTTGCAAACCCCAAACTTTTAACGCTATGCTTATGCATTAGCTTTGTGTGCGCATGCGTAGAAGGTTATTATTTTTATATTTGACTTTGACGAGAACTGTTAACATAAATGCTGAACAATTTTTATTTATTCAACGCCAGAAAAAAATTATAGCTGCCGCAAGTGCTATGTTTATAATTAATTGTGTAAAAAGTAAAATAGCACAAGAGAAGAAAAAATCAAAACGCCGATGGAGAACTCATCCAGTATATCAGCTGCGGTCTCAACAAAGAGATTGGGAAAACTTAATACATGAAATGAGATTATGGGACGAAAGCATGTTTTTCAACTACACACGTTTATCCATAAATCAATTTAATATGCTACATTCGTTGATAGGACCAAAAATTTAAAAAAATGAGACAGTCCGATTAACTACTTCACCTGGGGGAAGATTGGTATTAACTTTACGCACCGCATGAATTAAATTTTTATATATGTATATATTTAATAATAAATAAATGTTGCTAATAATTATTATTAGTATTATTTTTGTAAGGTTCTAATATTTGCGAAAAGATGTCCGAACCATCGTCAGCGTTACGCTTACCCATTAAATTCGTCGCAGCGAATGGATATTTGACTATTATATTAATTAATAGCATTGTGCATTATAGTTATAATTTTCGCATTATCACAATAAATTAAATCAGTAGCTGTGAATGAACCTTTAGGCACAATAAAAAAAATAAAAACTATTACAATCTCTTATATACTATACATGTGCTGATATAGCACTGTCGTCTTTTACCATAGACATAGGCATTTTATTTTCCATAACTAGTTAATAAATTTTGCATATTTTCTTTATGCAATCTTCTATCATATATTTTTCTAATATGGATATTTTCTATAATTTCAATAGCTCGTAACTCATTTACATCATTATCCATATCATTATTAATAAAAAGTTTATTTTCTTTTAATATATTAGAAGAAAACGATTTTTTTTTTTCAATGTAACACTACAAATAATGTCAAACGTCAAGCCGAAGACGTAGTAGGGTTTAAGTTAAACTGTAGGCTTCCCGTTTAACTCTTAAACTAGAGTGCTGCAAATGGCCATAACTCATATAAAGTAATCGAAAAAAGAAATTTAAAAATTTTAAACGTTTTATTATGTGATACCCTGCATTCGATTTTGGCCCTTGTCAAACTTGAAAATTACTTCCATTTTTCAAAAAGCATAAAAACGACTTATGTTTTTTTGTCCATTAAAACCAAAAGTACAAAAATGTCCAATAACACACTCTTAGCTTTTTTTTTTAAAAAAAAAAAAAACGAGTTTATTGTCCATTATGATGCATTTATATATTTATATTTATGTATTAAATCAGCATTTATATTAAATTATTTGCAACAATATTTATTGTTAAAGATAGATAAAGTGTGTTTATATTATTATCTAATTAGGTACTAGAAAAGTTCTCCTTCCTTAATGCGTATTTGAAAGGTGTACGAAACACTCGTAAAAAGATAAAAGTCATTACGATGTTGGCCTGTTGACGAATATATGAGTACTTTGAGAGCAGTAATGTAAAGTGACAGTAATAGCAAAGTTAAAACGTAGGTAGCTTCTTATATTTTCTTTCTTCTCTTTGTCGGGGAATTTTTCTATTTCTATTTATGTCTCTTCATTGGCGTCGAGCACAAGAAAGACTTAAAAAGACAATTTTACAAACGCAAGATGCAACTGATTTAATAACTCTTTTTTTATTATAAATTTTGTTGTCATATTTGTTCATAACGAGTATGTTATATTTCGTCACAAATAAATAAATAGTAATAAAGGATGAACATAAGAATCTTTGACATAGGCGTTTCACATAAGAACTTATTTCAAATATTACTTATCTCGTCTCTACTACAACTTCATGAGGTGCTTTATAAATAAAATTTTAGAAAAAATAATTCTAAATTTTTGGTTTTAATTTTTCCTAATTTACGCCTTTAGTGATTAAGCGAATTTAATTTAAAAATGAACGTCAATTAAGATGTCAAACCAAATAACATCCCAAATGTAGGTACTTAGTCATATTTAAAATATGTCATCGTTATCATATTTGTATTGTCAGAGATATTTTCTATTCATGTTACTAAACTGATGATTTCATTTGTTTCATTGCCCCAACCATTGTTTTTATTCTATAAGTATAATAATTATTGCAGTATTGGTAACAAATGAACATGGATAAGTTATACATTGTTGGAAACTAAAGAAAAAAATCAAATGTTGCAATTTTGGTTAGGTATTAATTGAAACAAATGAATATACACAAAAAAGTTAATTCTGTAATGAAAATTATGTGTATGATAAATTGTCTTGAAACTGTCTGTATTATGGCTCTGCAGAATGACGTCACCATTTGACATTACTATGATGAACCTATATGGGTACAAAAAAATATTTTGTAAGAGTAGTATTCATTTTTAAACTACAATTACAATATGGGGTTTAATGACCTTGAGCCTGAGTGTCTGGTCGCGAAACTGGGGACTCGGGTTCGATCCCGATCGACGTCAATTTTTTGTCGAAATTTAAATATTACAAAAGTGATCCCTGTTATACCCATGGGTAAAACCCAGAAAAAACCCATTTCCAAAAATTTACAAAAAAAAAACAGAAAAAACCCAGCCTAATATATCCCATATAGATACCAAACCTAGAAATTTGAGAATATAAAAAATTAAATGAAATCAATATAAATTTTATAAGTATACAATACCGAGGTATCAGGAAAATTAGATTCTTCTGTATCTGTGTCAATATCGGCATTGGCATTTTAACCTGGTTTTTGTTATATTTTTTATATAATAAACAGTTGCTTAAATGATTTCGAATTCTTTCAATTTTAGAACTAATTATTAAAATATCTTTCAGAACTCATATTATTAATTGGAATAATACTACCTTTTTTTTAGTTTAAGTTTTGTATTTATTATTTAAACCCAACGTTTTGGCACCATAAACTGGTGCTTTCTTCAGGGGAAACATTGACATAAATATGTGAAATAACAAAAACAACAAGTAACCAAGGTAACAAGAAATGTTCATAAATGTTACCTTTTTTATGTATACAATTTTCTAGACAATATATGCATGCCCGGCAATAACATGGACGGCGAACATGCTTCTTCTCAGGAAAAAAAAGTCTCCTTTTGCCAGAGGAAAAACCGTCCCAAAAACTGGCAGAGAAGTGATCTGTATAACTCAGACACGCTTTATCGGTAGCGAAATACCGCAGCCGTACTCTTTATTAACAGATGTTAGAAAAAGTTTAGAAAAAATTGTATACATATTACAAATTACAACATATTTAATATTGGAAGCCATGCGCGACTAAGTTGTAATCCGTCACAATGATTGAGATTGATATTTCTTGTTTTATAAATATCAATGGCTTCTCTAATTAATCTGTTGTTAAGTCGAGTAGGTCTTGCAATTATTTTCGTATCTTCAAATTTAATTTGGTGGAATTCTTCCAAGGCATGTTCTGCAACGGACGATTTCTCAGGCTGGTTCAATCTGATCGATCGATGATGTTCGCTCAATCTTGTAGAGACAGTTCTACCAGTCTGGCCGATGTAAACTCTCCCGCAGACACATGGAATTCTGTAAATCCTTGATGATTGA
Source organism: Ophonus ardosiacus (assembly GCA_943142095.1). Taxonomy (NCBI): domain Eukaryota; kingdom Metazoa; phylum Arthropoda; class Insecta; order Coleoptera; family Carabidae; genus Ophonus; species Ophonus ardosiacus. Next base: position 39,060,259 of record OW964833.1, on the reverse strand, counting down.
AGAGGGATAACGTCTTTCACTTGTTTCAACATATGACGAAGTTTAACATGTGGTGAAAACGAATTTTTAATTTGCAATGTTTACAATGAGTGACCCTTCCTTCAACATAATAAACATCATTCCATTCAGCTTCTTGCTTTCTGACACCTCCTGTTTTCTCCTGCGGAGCATCCACAACTGTCCTTGCATTTGGGAGGTCATTTAACGCGTACTCTACTATTAAGTCGAAATTTCACTCAGTATGCGTAAAAACTTTGTTCGGTTTCATTCGTTCCTGTTCGTATAACATCGTTTTAATTTTTATAAAACTCACTGATCCGCCCAAAACCCATCAAAAACCCAGTGCGTCGGGTTTTTCTAAACATCGTTGAGTTTTTGCTAACCCTGAATTACAATGATATTCTAGTAAGTATAATAACAAAAAGCTAAAAATGCATAGAAATGTCAAATTGACACAAGTGTTTTTTCGTTTACTTCTCGGTTACCATATCTACTGATATTGCTAGTATTATTGCATATACTTACGTCATTATAAAGCGCTAGTTCATGGATCATTATTTAAATTTAAAAAATCAGAGAAATAAGCCATTATATGAACAAAATAAATACGTGTTTATAATTTTTTTTATACAGGCTGTTTCAAAGAAAGTGTAAAAAAATTTAAGGGCATATAGCACTGACAAAAATGAGTAAAAAAAGTTAATCAACATAGGTCTGATCTTCATCTCTTTTCGAGATAAATGAAAAATCGAAGGAAAACTGATAATGATAACAAAATTTTGTCTGTCAGTAAATACTATAGAAAAAACAATAAAATTATATATGAAACATTTTTCTCAATTTCTAATAGTTACGAAGTTATATGAAAATTAAATATTGTCCAAGGTCGCCACAACATTTAACTTAAAACAGTTATTTGATTTTTTAAAAAAACAAAAGCACATCTAAGATGACCTCTGAAAGGTAAACAAAAAGTCTTATTTAATTAAAATCGTAACTCTTACAGTTTTCAAGATAGCAGAGGTAAACCCCGTAAAAACTCATTTTTCACTGCTTCATAACTCGGCAAATATTAAAGATCGGACCCATATTGATTAAGCTTTTTTTACTCAATGGGGGATTACACCATTTTTTTTTTATAATTTCATCTGAAAATATTAGGAAAACTAAGACTATTGATGAAAATCCGGTGAAAAAAATCCTATTAATAAGCGAGTTATGGTCTGCCGAATTTTGAAAAGATTGACGTGACGTCACATTTATGTGTTTTTATATCAAACTGTTTTCATCATGGACCTAAATGTTTTTGAAATATATGCTATTTTAAGTTATATTTACATAAAAATAAATGAATATTATAACACTGTATAAGTATGCATACTTTATAATTACAGGTGTATTTAAATTATTAAGTTTAATGCAAGAAATTTATGTTAAAATAAAAACTGTTTGGAAACTGTAGTACAGGAATGTTAGCCCCTCCTTTCGAATTTGAATTCCATTGGTAGTAATCCCACCTCCTAACACGCTATTTGTAATGCATGTATAGGCGGTTTCTCGGTCGCCAATCAAAATATTTTCATATTAGTGTCGAAGCGTTATAACAAAAAACCATTTATTTCCGAAATATCTCAATTATACAATTTCATTTATTTATTAATATTCGTTACTCAGCATATACATTTGTATTTTTTTACTATTTTCCTTTAATTCGATTGAACCGTAATCCCCCATTTGGTCAGTTCTATGTGCCCTTAAAATTTTATACACTTTCCCTGAAACACCCTGTATAAAGAAAAACATAAAATAATAAAAAATTAGTGAACTATCTTATTTCGAAAAATGTTTAGAGATAAAATACGTTAACGAAATGTGACAGATTATTATCATAACTTTTCTTCCCTAATTATAAAGGGTGCTAAAAAAAACGGTAAAATATTTTAAGGGTATATAGTATTGACCAAAATGAGTAAAAAAAGCTTAATCAATATAGATCTAATCTTCAACTGTTTCCGAGAATGATGTCATTTTGTATAGAATCGAAGAAAAACTGACAAAGATAGTGATCGAACAAAATTTTGTCTGTCAGTATAGACTATAAAATTTTACATGAAACATTTTTATCAATTTCGGCCGAAAATTGCTAGTAAAAGTGCCGCGACTGAACGACGCTTTTGATAATAAATCTGAACAATCTGCAATCGTGGAAGCGTGCACTGCTCCATCATTAAATGGTAGACTTTGACAAACACAAATGTCAGTGGAATCAAAACAAAACACTGCACACATATCAACAACCTCGATTTCAAAATGCGTCGCTCTTAATGAAAAACCCTATATATTGCGAAGTGTTTGCGTGTTATGTTTTTCTGTAGGGAATATGAATGTGTGCCAACAATGGTGACACAAATGATTCGATGTTGCCAAATACCCTCGTGACGACGGACGGCGTCTTCTGCTAATTTGTTTCGAGATGAGATAATGACGACGGTCATTTTGCGATCAAATACGTTCATTTCGAAAGCAAATGTTTTTGAATTTACGAAATGTTTTAATGTATATTGCGAATGTTTCCTATTTTCTAAACGAAATGATAGATACATAAATATCGTGTAAATATAAAATCCTCGATAAAATCTTAGCCAAAGTATTAAACATTCTGTAAATGACACATTTATTTCGAAATAGGATGAAAGGTTGGTCAAATAATAATAATAATAATAATAATAATAAATTACAATTTTATTTATCAAAATTTGGCCAAAATTGTTTTTACATTTGAGGAGCCCCTGGCAAAACAACCATAGTCCTACTGTAAATTTGAGCTTTATACAGCAATATCTTCTTTTAAAGATACCTACTAAGAGCTTGGTAAAACTTTTTCTCGCAAAAAGTATCTTAGTCACAAGTTATTACATTGTAAAGTTTCAGTGTTTCTACAAAAACAGTCATAGTCATAGCAGTAGAAAGAAGTCGCAGACAAATAAAAGAAGGAAGTGCTGTTTGTTTAAAAAAAAAATCTAATAGTCCCATGAGACTCATTGACGTTTTCCAACACATAATTACGTTCATTTTGCATCTAAACAAATTATTTTGTTTGAATAATACTTTTATAATTAGAAATAATAAACCAAAAAGTGTTGCTGCACTAAACTAGAAAAAAATATTTTTATCGTTTTTTGTAAATTGACCCCCACTCCGTTGCATTCATCGTAAAAAAATAAATGGATTATGTAGGTAATTAAATTCTCTACAAGATTGACTATGAGAACTTTTACGCTAAAATGATGTGTTACGGAGCTATTGCGATATAAAGTGAAAAGAAACTCAAATTTTGCTAAGTACGCAATTTTAACCTTTTTTGTCAGCATCATAACTCCGTTGCTATTAATCGTACAAAATAACTTCAAATAACTAATTTGCACAAAATTTTATCCTCTATAAATCAGAATTTTTTTTTTTTTTTGTGCTGAAATGTACCAGAAAGAAGTTATAGGCAATAAACTGAAAAAAGTGCCGATTTTCGGTGGTTTTTACAAGATGGCGGAGGAAGCAATGGAGAGGGGATTGTGGAAATTTGGATTTTTCACTAACCAATCATCCTATACAACATATCAAAATTTCAGAACTACCCGACCTTTTGTAGGATACTCCCTCTTTTCAGTCTCCGTTCACAGGACTATATAGAGATTCAGCAAAAACAACCTTCGTCCCATTGCATTGGTTGTTTTTGAAGGCAACTTGTAGGCTAATTTCGTATAATATACGTATTTTACTTTCAGTAAAAGAACATGTTCATTGATTTTCCTGTTTGCAAAGTGATCAGTGTCTTACAAAAACTATGGTCCTACAAAAATCACTAAAAATAAAAAAATAATTGCTCATCATTGTTTAATTTCTATTACTGAACATCCATTTTCTAATTTTTAATCATGGATTTGAGTTAAATTGAATTACAAAAAGAAAGTTTTTTTTTTATTTTCTCAGATTCAAAATAATGGACTTAGGTTATTTTTGTTAGAAGCTCTTCATTTCAACTTTTCTCGTATGAACAAAAAAAAGCAAGAAAATGGTACGATAAAATGAAATTATGCCTTACATGTATGTACATTAAGGTAGCCGTCATAAAAAATTTCATTCGGATGAAATGTTGATAAGCAATATCTTTTTCAATGTGTAAGAAAATTGTTTAGCCTTCAGGTTCGAAAGGTTTACGAAAAATTCATCGCAGAAAATTAATCACAAAAATTTATTTAACCTAACGTAACCTACCCTAAATGAACCAAACCTAAACTCGAAATGGAATAGAAGAATCTGGATAAACTTAAGAAATATTTTAAATAAAAAAGAATAAAACTCCTAATTCCACATCGAATTTTTTTTTTCAAAGGAATATTAATTGCACGATTGCATTGTGCAAAGAAAGAAAATGAAATTAAGGTACGAGAAGCCTATAAAATAACAAAAGAATATAATGTTGAAAATTTTTTGATGACCACTTATGCTGTTATTGTTATTGTTACAGATAATTCCCAATAAGGGTATCACTTGTTGACAATAACGGAAATAGAAATTTCCCATTATGTACTTAAAATAAATATTTCTTTGTATAGAATATATATAAGTATATAAGTATTTGCATTTACGAGCCCCCTGTCTAAAAGTTCGTCCTAACTACATTTTAACGTCGAAGTTTGAAATTAACGTTTAAAATACTACAAAATTTATAAAGAATGTAGTAAATTATTATTTCTTATTATACATTTATTAATATTGAACCAAACTTAATTTTTAACTATCAATAAATTAATTTAATATGAAAATTTATTTTTGTTTTCAGGACGAACTATTATAAAGAGGGGCTAGTAATTTCTATCTATTTTTGAGTGATGCTCCCTCAAAACACATAGGTATATCCATCTTTGAGTAAAATTATCAATACATATTTCAAAATTCTACTTTTTATACTTTTAGACATATATCAATGCGCGAAATATTTCATTTTTGGTCAATAGCCAAAAAATGGGTAGAGATACATACCTAACGACTTCACCATTCCATTCTGTGGACAAAATTGCATAAATGGACAAAAGATAATATTTCTAAAACAAAATAACTGCCTAACATTTGAGATTTTTTCAGATTTGAGCCATTTTCAGAGATTTCAGTTTTTTGGCTGTACAAGCTGAACTAATAGGACAAATTTTGTGAACTGTAACTGTGTCCACAGAATCGAATGGCGAAGTTGCCAGGCTCTCAGCTACTTTTGAGTCACAATCCAGAAATGGGTAAAGTTTTAAATACAAATATCTCGAGAATGAAAAGAGATATCGACCTGCGGTTTGAAAATTTGGATCCAGTGATATTTACCTACGTATATAAAAAATGAAATTTCGAAGATTTTTAAGATTTTGGAGAGAATGGGTGTATTTGGGTTTTGAGGGCTGTAACTTGACTGGTACAAAGGCTGAACGTATTTATAATACATTTGTTTTCCATGTTCAACACTTGTCCGGGACATATAATTTAATTTTGAGCCCCGTGGGTTATACTAAATCACCCAAACATAGGATTTTGACATGTAAAATTATATTTTCATAATTTCCTGCTTCCATATTTTTATTTTAGGTTTCAAATAAATGTTATAGAGCATTACATTCTGCATTTAAACCAATAAGCAAAATTGATTTTGCATGCTTTGTAACGGCAGAAATTAGGTATGAAAATGTAGAAAATTACCTCAAAAACAGCGGTAGCCATGGATTTGAAACAATTAAAAAAACAACAAACGTATGTTTAGTAGCTATTTGTGTATTAAGAGCGCAAAATGCGACATTGTCTCTCGAAATCGACAATGTCCATTTGCGCTCGAAACACACACAAGATTTTTTCTACAGTCGCCACAATGGGGTCCTCCACCATAACACAAAATAATAAAATGTACACTTTATACTTACAGTACTGATCAATAAATAACGATTGGCTAATACAAAAGATACAGTTTAAACTTAAAAAGGCTTTTAAATGATTATATCGTTACATTAGCCATCTATTCCATAAAAAAAAACCAAAATTAGAGCGTGGAAGCAAGGATTTGTGATGATTTGATGAGTTTTTGTAGCAAAATGTGTAGTTAGTTGTCACGCCTGTCACACTGAAAAAATTAACAAATATTTCAAGGAATTTGTGATTATATAGACATGTATGTGCATTGACTGACTTCTCGCAATTATTTAAGTAACGAAATAACTAATAACGTAATCAAAATAAATAGTTAACTAGAGATCAGATGTCAGTACGACTCGCAACTATCCTACCGCCATCTGTGTACAATCATTCCTATTACTAAACATAACTGTTCACGCAATTTATTTTATATTTAATTTTATTTTATCGTTATTTTCCATTCGTCTTGAGTTTTTATTCAATCTAATCTAAGCATTTTATACTTTCGTTTTTGTAAATGAATGCCCTATTTCATTTTCACAGCAGTGTGGCATTTTGTTAGGTTATGTTAAATACCGACAGAACATATGTCAAATTGACTTGTGAACGTGATAAATGTGTAATTACAGTGCCATTAGTTCCAAACTAAACATTTTCATTAAGAATGTAGACAAGTGACATTTCTCAACATTGTATACTTAGAAATTTGGACAGCGAGCGTTTTTTCTACTTTGTCGCGCATGAGCGGCAAAGTGACATTTTGCGTTGACAAAAGAGAGCGCAAATGGCTACTAGTGACTGTAGAAAAACATTTATGTGTCAGTTTAGGTTAACATATTTTTATTAGGTATACTTATAATTTCTGCTCAAGTAAACAATTATCTATTAATAATTTAAATACATAATTATGCACTTGAGCATAAATCACAAATAAAAAAAAAACTAACCTAACTTGACAGATAAACCGTTAGATATTTGTTAATTATTTCGACTCAGTTCCATGGCTATCGCTATTTTTGGGCTAATTTTCGACATTTTCATACCTAATTTTTGCCGTTACAAAACAGTCAAAATAAATTGTGCTTATTGATTCAGATGTAGAATTTAAGCTCTATTTGAATCAGTTTTATTTAAAACAATTAAGGAAGCAGGAAATTATAAAAATTTGATTTTACATGTTCTATGTTCGGGTGTTCGAATCACCACCCTGTATAACACATTAGGACTCAAAATTAAATTATCTTGTTAAAAATAAATTATATCGCTCATATACTTAATGTAGATTTAACATTGGAACTGTATACTGCAATTTAAATAATTCATTCTTAATTACCAAAATGGACAAAAAAATGTATAGATCTTAGCCGTAAATCTATAAAAATAATAGAACAGCTCTGCAAGCCTTATAGGCCCATGGCTTTTTATGCCGTCAATCTATATGAATTAGTAATTAATGAACTTTCTAAAATTAAAAAATAGAAAACGTGAAATTGATTTCCTATATTAAATCAATATGTCCAAGTTTGTCGGTATATTTTCAAAAATTCTTATTTTAAAAGGTTATATTGTAAATCATAACTGTAATTCTTTTAGTGAATCAGCACATTTAAATAGTGGTTGGAAATTTGGATAAATTATAAATAAAATAATTTGTGTATTCCGTTTCCTGCAGTGCAATATGTTTGTGCACTGGACCAGTAAATGACAACGGATATTTTAGATAAAACATCATATATGAAGCTCATATCGAAGGTGAAACTTAAATTTTATTACGGAGACTACACATACACAAGGGCGTGCAGGAGAAATTTCCAATTGGGGGCAAGAATGAAAAGAAATTAGTTTGTTTTATTTTTCATTTATATAATAATGTTAATAATATAATGCTAACAATTCACTGCTAATATTCATGTTTCTTATGATTTTCTTTATTAAGTATTGGTAATAATTACTACAAAAGTAAAATGATCATAGTATGTATTTTAACTTAAAGAATAAAATAAATAAAAAAAGTTAGAAGACGTCGCATTATTGAGAAATTATTATTATTGCAGACAGAAAATTGGGTCTTCATTTTTTAATTTTATAAAAATATATAAAATAATTTTGTAGCTCTTTGATAAAAGCAGATGTCACTTTTCACGAATTACAAACCTTTGGGATATAGAATATCATCGTTAAACAATAGATTTAGCAATTTTAAATATTATCATTTCTCAAAATTTGCTGAAAGAAATTACAAAACCGAATATTTATATGTTAACTCATTATATCTGAAAATGTGTCAAACGAACTAAAAATTAACATACATACTTAAACAAGGCTATTTATACAAAAAGTATTAATTTGTAGGTACATTAAAGTTGGAAAGTACAAAATAACGATCATAAATACAAAAAAAAGTATCCATGCAAAAAAATTAGTTATGCAATACAGCTAAAACGTAAAAATAGTAAAGTTCTATACAAAAATTATTAAAAAACCTAACCTTCCATAATCTAACCTTTTTTGATGTATGTATGTGTATGTATTTTTATTATTTTTGCAACGATATTTTTTTATTAAAAAATAGCTATTTTGTACGTTTTGACTTTAACTTACTAAATAAGGTAACTTTTATTGTACTAATTATTTGTTTTTGTACAAATCCATATTTTTATATACAGGCTGTTTTAAAGAAAGTGTAAAAAAATTAAAGGCATATAGTACTGACAAAAATGAGTCTTATCTTCAACTGTTTCCCAGATAAATGAAAAATCGAAGAAAAACTGATAATGATTTTGATCGAACAAAATTTTATCTATGTCAGTAAATAGACTATGAAAAAAAAAAAACAATAAAATTTTATATGAAACATTTTTCTCAATTTCTAATACCTAGTTACGAAGTTATATGAAAATTAAATATTAGCCAAGGTCACCACAATATATAACTTAGGACAATGAGGTCATGCACGACTTTTTTATAATTTTAATCGATAGAGTAGTGAAAAATAATAGACCCGTATTTTTTATTTTTCCTCAAATCTATCTTTAATCATGAAAAAATTGTAATTGAAAATGACATTAAAATGAGGCTGCTAGACCCCCGCTTCGTCCCTTGTCCAATGACGTCACAGAGTGAAAGGCACGACCATTTTGATTTTCACATTGTTTTAAACGTCAAAGTGACATTTGAAGATAACCTAAAATTTATGAATGTAAACATGTCGATGGAACGGGGTTTCATGCCAAAATAGAGAATAAAATAATATTCTGCAATATATTCAATATCTCACATGCGTTTATAACCTTTTACCGTCTAATTCAAAGATTCAAAAGTAAAAGAAACATCTGACCTAAAGTAGATAATTTCACACCAAATGAAAATTATATTTATAAAAATAAATAGAACGATATTATATTAATATATATATAGCATATTCAGATATGTAATCCTCAATTTATAGTTTATATATATTTTTCTTTTAGAAATTGTGTATCCATATAAAATGTCTGTTTGAAATTAGTCTGAACTTGGTTCGTAACGTTGTGACGACAAAACATGGCTGGTTTTTGCAACTTTTTAAAAATATCATAATTTAAAACGATTTTATACAACAAAAAATATAAATAAAAAATAATTTAATCATACTGATCGATGAATTAGACTATCCTTTTTCGATTTAAACAGAAAAAAGGTACAATTATTTTTTTTGCATGACCTCATTATTTGATTTTTTTAAAAAATCAAAAGCACATCTAAGATGTCCTCTGATAGGTAAACAAAAAGTCTTATCTAGTTAAAGTCGTAACTCATAGTTTTCAAGATAGCAGAGGTAAACCCCGTAAAAACTTATTTGTCACTGCCTCATATCTCCGAAATTATTGAAGATCGGACACATGTTAATAAGCTTTTTTACTCAATTTGGTCAGTACTATATGTCCTTAAAAAAATACATTTTCTTTGAAACACCCTGTATAAATAAAATAAAATATCGTAATACAATAGCTACGCAATATACCTATTTTAATCTTTAAATACTAATTATTAAATAATATATCATTCAAAATGATATTAAAATATTAATATTTAATACTTCATGTGAATCAAATAAAAATAATAGCTCTGTTCGATGAGAAGTGCTTGAAGTGCAGAGCAGAATAGTGCAGTGCAGTGTAATGTACACTAGTTCAGTCTAATTCTTGTGGTTTCATAAAACACACTAGTGTATATTTGGGCAAGTTTGCTCAGCTGTGAGTAATCAAGCCAATCGTAGACAAAGGTGTAAAAGGTTAGGTTGTTTATAAACACAGTCATATAATAAAGCTGCAAAGAAGTGACTGCAGAAATGCCTGTTTTAAAGAGCATAGTGTTTGAACTAACAAACGATTCTGACGAAGATCAATCATCACTTGATTCTTCATCAGATTCAGAGACAGATATATTAATTAATTATTTATATAACAAAACAAAGAGACCGTGCATTAAAAATTATTTAGTATAGAATTAAAATGTCTACCGAACAACATTTAGTTACCCCCACTCCTAGTCTGTACTTTCTACACCACCTCGCAAGTCAGGTCAGAAACGTGAGCACTAGTTCTTAAAATTTTTGTCATCGAACAGCCTGCCAGAAGCTGCCCGTTTCTTATAAAACACGTTAGTGTAAGAAAGTTAACACTAGGGCGGCCTAGTACATGTCATCGAACAAAGCTAATATGATTAGGAAAGGCACAGATACACTATTCAAATCTAATATACAAATAGAAATAATATAATTAAATTTTACACTTTATTTCACAAAAATTGTGAATTAGGTATTTCCAATTTTCACATAGCACTAGACTGGTCCTTGTGGTATACCCAGAGTCGGCCCAAGATAAAGGCGTGCCAAGCGACCACCTGGGACGAATTTGATTTTATGGCGACTATTTTTGAGAATACTTTTTTGCAAAATATATTAAAAATGAATTGATAAGTTTATTGATTCGTCGAGTGTGTAGTTTTATGTAAAGATTCCGAGGCCATAGGGCGAATTTTATGGGTAGCTTTAATCATAATGTTTACAATAATTCGAGTAACAGTTGTTACTTATGAAACAAGTTATAGCAAACTTATATTAATTAAATTCTATTTATATTCTATGAAAGAAGAAAGTTTATATTTGTTGGCGATTATATAAATTGAAATTGGAATCATTGTAGCATCAAAACTAAATACTGAAAAAGTAATTGTTGTTCAGGGAATCTAGTGAAAATATACCCTCAAGATCAAGAACTGCAACAAAAGCTTTTTTTTAAAGAATCCTGTACAGAAAATGGGCTAATCAACAGCCCCTTGGTAATTTGGGAATAGAAGACGTATTTTGGTTTTTAGCCTTTTTCTTGAAAATAGTGAGCCGTATCGTAATTTTACAGGAGTGCAAAATTTTATACAAGACAATATTCTTATCATTTTTATCTAAAAATGAACTTTTAAAGAACTACATTAGATTTTCCGAATTGCAAAATAAGGAAACGTGATATACTCATGCCTACAGTGAAAAATATTTTTTCTTTCCCTATATACTGTGAACAAAAGTAAAGCGACTCTGTAGAATCCAAAAAAATATAAATAAATATATCATCACGGCATATTACCCATTTCTGGGTTTGCCAATCTGCTTTATCACAGATATCGGTAATGATGATGACATATTTTTACCCTGCGGGCGTTTACCAGGCAATGGGCAAACATTGCTGGCATGGAGAGTGCACCACAGGGGTCACTTTTGTGCCATTTAAAATTCGAAATATTTGGCATTGGTCGGGATCGAGCCCGGTTCCCCAGGTTCGCTACCAAACACTAAGGCACGCGGTTACGGGACCCCATACAAAAGAAATGATCCCAGTATTTTAAGATATCCAATTTTTTTTTTCCAAAAAATTTCATTTAGATAAACATTCTGTTTGCAAGTTATTCTGTTTCATATTAAGTTTTACACGATTTTTGCGACTAGCGATTGACGAGTTACTAACAATTAAATTAAAATATTTTGCACAACTATAAATTGGCTAATTTCTCATTTTTTAATCAACCTCTCTACCACGGTCAAAAATACAATAACGTCGTTTGAATTCTACATGAAATTCTCCTCCAAATCATATATCGCACGATAGTTTTCAATGAACTGTTGGCGAATTATAATGGACTATTCGAAAATTTGCTGACATGAAAGAGCCAAAATAATTTAAGGATAAATTTATGGTCATTAAACTTTCCTATTTATAAATGTTTTATATATTATATGTACATCATTTTATTATTTCATCTTTCGTATACCTTTATTTTCGCCATTTTGCTTTTAATCTGTATATTACTTCCTTGTACGAAGTAAAGGAAGTATTGTAATGGCGAAAAATTTCGGTTTACAGATTTCAATGGAAATATCCATTTTGACCATCCCTGAATCCATTTTGACTAATTTCGTCGTGACGTCTGTACGTACATACGTATCTCGCATAACTGAAAAACGGGAAGCTGTAGAAAATTAAAATTTTGTATTTAGGACTGTTATAACATCTAGTTGTGCACCTCCCTTTTTGGTCATTTCATAACTTTCGGAAGTGGTACTTTACTTGAAGCATATAATAGATTTTAATGAAAAACTATATTAAAATATAATGCATAATGCAAATTTTTCAAATTTAGTATATAATACTTCTATATCAATGGGAATAACATAATAGATTTTGGTTAAAATAGTCTAACCGGCAGTGATACTTTACTTAAAGCTGTTATCAGTTTTTCTTGAAAAAAATTGTGTTATTTTGATTTTAGAAGTAAATGCTTCAAATAAAAGTTTTAGAGAATTGAATTCTGCGTCTAAAAATAAGCTCTTCGTAAAAGCGATTTAAGTAAATTTAAAAATTATGTACTTTTTGGTTTTTGTAATTAAGTTTGCTACGGATTAGGACAAAAAATAACAAAAAAAATAAAGAATTTAATGTCAATGTCAAATAATGTTAAATACGTGCAATTTTATAATTGGGTCTGTTGTAATACATATTTTAATTATTAAAAAAATATGTATAGTAACAGGCGTACAAGGAAGTCATGTGGTGCCCACATCAGATAATTTTTACATTATTATTAAATCTTTGTTATTCATAATAATAGTCAGTGTCAGCTTGTAATTTAAAAGTATCGTATTTGTTTGTATTATTATTTTGTGTTACCTTAATAAAATATATCTTAAATAAATTTCATCACTATGATATGGACACCAATCTAAATTTTAACAAATGAGAGGCGCAATTTATAATTTTTGCCTGGGGCGCTCAAAAATCTCGGGCCGGCCCTGGGTACACCACAACAACTTCAGGGCCCACGGTTTAGAAATATTATAATCACACTTACGAATAAAAACATATTAGTACACACAGAAATGGATAATAAGCATTTTGTCTTTACAATTCCAAAAAGTTGAAAGTTATTGGTTATTGATGACCGGTAAACATATTAACATATTTACACCAATTACTTTAAACAATAAGATGTATGAAATAAAAGATATATTTTATCACAGATATAAAAAATATTTATACATACTTGAAATTTCTGTATAGAATCAGAATCTACTGCGATATGCTAGTCCTGTTCTCTGAAAATTCGACTAATACTAGTTTACCGGTATTGGAATTATAGATATTAAATTATTTCATTACCAGATACGTATGGATCAGGCTTTGTACAAAATTAATACTGTATTATAACAGTTAAATTTCTACATGTATTTTGAAAAGTAATACTAGGAATTCAATTGATTAACATACATTTAAACTATACCACTAACTAATATTGACTGTTCGCACGTAAACGAAACTAAATTATACATATACACACAATATATAATAACAATACAATAAACATTACTCTAAGTTCTGTAAAAATATTTAAAAATTACGTGTTTTCACACATAATACGTGCTTTTGCTTCAAAAAGCAATAACAAAATATAGTAACAAAGCATAAAACGTATAAACATGGAAACTTTAACAAAACTACAAGTTATTTACAAACTATGCTATACTGATAGGTAAAAGAGGTATTGTTGATGAGTTATTAGTAAATAAAAAATAGCAAATATTAGAATTTTTTTTAACTATATTTACGATGATGTTCCACTATAAATAAACCAGCAAATATCTCACTTTTAGCAACTATATAACATAAATTATTATATGTTGCCTTCTCTACAAAATTTCAGAAGTAATTCAATATTATTACTTCCGGTTTTCGAGTAAATGATAGCAAATTTTTATTTTCAAATGGGACACTATTTTGCAAATTTGAAAGGTACCTACATGATATTTACTATAAAGCAGAGCTGGGAAAGATACAAGATAAAAGATACTGAAAGTATCTTAGTTACAAAAAAGTAACTTAGATACAAATAACTTAGATACTTTTATGCAGAAGTATCTTTTTATCAATAGTTGCTTTTAAATAAAAAGTATCAAAGTTACTTTGTAAAGATAAAAGTTACTTTTTGCATACGCGTTGGTGGTGCTGCGTGCCGCGTGCGCATGTTAACACTGACCGCGCCGAGTACCGACGCATTTCTTCGTTAGTTTTGTTTTATTTAGGAAATAACACAGCGGCCTCTGTGTAAAAAAAGAATCATTAAATATAATACGTGACTCCCATCTTCAGCTCCGATAGAGACCACTGTTAAGTGTTTATTAACATTATACTACGTAGTACCTAGTACGAACGTATAAGGTGTATAAGGTTAAAAAATAAATACTTATTCACTTTTAAGAGTATTATTTCTTATTTTAGAATATATGTGTATTTTGTTATTAAAAATTAGCCATTTCTATTTTTATAAATATATTACATAATTTTTCTTCATTATTTGTTTTCATTACTTTAAAAGCCATACTTTTAGTTAACATAATAAAAGTATCCTAAGTAAAGTAACTATATAAGTAACTTATACTTACAAAGTATCTTGTACCTTTTACTTTATAAAAAAATATCTTTTATCTTGTAACTTCGTAACAATATTTAAAAGTATCTTTAATCTTTTAACTTTAGTTACTTTTATAAAGTATCTTTCCCAGCTCTGCTATAAAGTAGTATAAAAACAATCACATGTTATATTTTTAAAAATTAAAAAATACAAGGGCGAATGATTAAAATATTACATTTTTTTAAATGAATGAGGCTTTGTAATATAATTTTTAGAATAAAACCTATTCCAGTAATATTATAAGACATTAAATAAGAAAGTATAATAATTAAATATCGTATTGAAGTGGATGTACTTCAATTCGAATATTTAATTAAGTATTTTTTCCTTTATATTTGAAAGGTGTATGTAAAATAAATGAAATGCAATACCTTCTGCATTTAATAAAAATATAATCATTTGCCATTGCAATTTTTAATAATATAATATATTCAAATTTTATATGGCACAAAAGTGATCCCTGTGGTGCACTCTCCACGCCAGCCATGAGTGCCCGTAAGGTAAACGCCCGCACGGTACAAATATGTCATCATCATTACCGATATCTGCGACAAAGCAGATTGGCACACTTAGAAATAGGTAATATGCCGTGATGATATATTTATTTATATATTATTGTTTTTATACTATGGGATAAAAATTTCATGTACTTGAATTTGAAAATATACAGGGTGATCACACGAGAATGAACCAGCAATTATCTCCAGTATTAAGGGAGATAGAGATTATTTTCAAATAAACATATTTACCATACGCAATATGGACAATAACATGTTGTATCAATAAGCGTTCTGTTACTTCCGGTTCCGGAGTATTTGATACCAACTTTGAATTTTTTGAAAAGTGTGCAAAATTTTCATTACAATTGTAATAAATAAGTAGTATGTTGTATTATTAAAAAATAAAATGGCGGGCGTTTGAAATATCTTATAAAATAATTGCATACATCAATATGTAAAAAACCATGATAGTACATATATTTGTTACTTTAATCCGTATTTCGTTAAAATCGGTATACTTTACGCTATTCATATCATAATAGTGCCTTTCATCTACTGGATATAACTGATAACTAATTGTAACTGCATCTGCTGTGCGTTTGTGGCAGATTTAGTAGAGATATTGTGAACAAATTGCTTGAAATTGTTTTATTGTTAGAGTGATTAATTTGTAACATTGTGTGTTAGTGCGGAGTAAACCCAGAACTAGGATGGAAAAGCATAACGAATTAGGGGAAATATATTCAGAGAGTAGGGGACGCTAATATGCAGTGGTCACTAGATCAGTAGATTAAATTTTGTGAATATACAGCGTCCAATAAAAATATACTTTAACTTTGATTCCTATCTTATGCAGATGAAGAATAACAAATTCTGAACATTTATGTACCTACACTTTTGTTCTAAAATAAATAGAGCATAAATTACGATATGAAAATTGTTCCATTATATATGTTTATTTCCTATGGTTCATAAAAAAGTAGACACCCGGTATGTATTTAATAATAATAATAATAATAATAATAATAATAATAATAATAATAATAATAATAATAATAATAATAATAATAATAATAATAATAATAATAATAATAATAATAATAATAATAATAATTAATAATAATAATAATAATATACAGGATGTATCAAGATAATGGAACAGTGCATTTTATTCGTGTATGTGAAAAGATACAGAAAAAAGTGATTAAGATATTTTGTAAGGCATAGAGGGGGACACATTTTAGCATAAACTTTATTATCTTAAATCCAGTGGTACTTAAACTATAGGGCAATATTATATTTTTTTAAATGGCATTATATATATTTTATTAACTCATTAAATAGAGAATTTTGTTCTGAATTCAACGATATAATAATATCATACCCTTACATTGCGAAAAATTTGATAAAAATTAATTCAAAGTTAATATTTCATTTCTACTTTATCTAAGTAATCTGAGCAAACATTCAATCAATAAAACAAAATAAAATTTATTTTAGTTTTATTACGTTCAAGTAAGCTACGATTTTGGCAATAAATTCAACTTTTAAAATAATTTTTTTGTTTTATTGATTGAATGTTTGAATTAATTTTTATAAATTTTTTCGCAATGTAAGGGTATGATATTATTTTATTGTTGGATTCAGAACAAAATTCTCTATTTAATGAGTTAATAAAATATATATAATGCCATTTAAAAAAATATAATATTGCCATATAGTTTGAGTACCACTGGATTTATGATAATAAAGTTTATGCTAAAATGTGTCGCCCTCTATCCCTTACAAAATATCCTAATCACTTTTTTCTGCATCTTTTCACATACACGAATAAACGGCACTGTTCCATTATCTTGATACACCCTGTATATATATATATATATATATATATATATATATATATATATATATATATATATATATATATATATATATGTAAACTGTGGAGGTAACAAACTGAAATAGAACACTGTTAACTGTAAAGAAAAGGTAAAATAATGCACTAGATATTGTTTCACCAACACTGATTTATTTGAAACACTCAGAACGACAACTCAAAACATACTGGTTTTAGAATTCATTCCCGTATTAAATATTACTCACTAATTACACAATCAATTACATTTACTAATAATAATAATAATAATATAATTAAATATTCTAGTAGCTAATTGCAGTCTGAGGTTAAATAATCCATCAGAGGTTCGACTCTTCCGGGCTCTTAACATCCGAGATGCTAACATATATTATACTTATACTTAATAATATTCTTAATATATACATATATTCTTCTTCTAAACAATGAACTTTTGCAAAAACCTAATCTTAATGAGCGTTTACAAGTGATAAAACAAAGCATAAAGAAGATAACACATACATAAACACATACAGATACATGTCATTCACTTATACACTCATACACTCCATCATAGTAACGCTACAGCGTGTGCGTAGTATATTTGTGTGTGTGTGTGTGTAAGCTGTAGGGGAATATGCGTATAGGACCGGCAGCATAAGGCACAAGCCAAAGGACAATAAGAGGAGTTTATCATGCACAAAGAGATTGATCAGTGCCGTACGAAAAAATTTCACAAAAAAAATATTACACTGGCAGATTTTCGTTTAAAAATATATAAATAAAATATATAACAATACGTATAAGATAATGACCATATCACCGTAGATTAGTAGCCTTATAGCGTGAGTATTTTTTAACGTGAAACATTGAGTTTGCCATATCCATGGTTACGACTTGATATTTGATTGACAGCAATGTATTTGCCCGTTCCATTTAAAATGAAATATAGGGAATGAATGTGACAGAAGTATTATATTTAAATATTTTTAACCTCTAATGACATCTTGTCAATATGACAGATAACCGTTGAATTTCCCTATAAGTTATGTTTTGACATTTGATTGACAGCAATGTATTTGTCTGTCTCATTTAAAATGACACATGGGGAATGAATTTGACAGAAGTATTATATTTAAATGTTGTAAGAAATTTAGCCGAGTCAGAAAACCACTCGGGCACAAGGTGCACACTATATTTTTTCTACAACTAATTTTAATTTAGAGTGCAGGTATAATTATTTAAACAAAATTAACCTCTATTGACGTCTTATCAAATGTCAAATTCGTTCCCTATGTTTCATTTTAAATGGAACGGGCAAATACATTGCTGTCAATCAAATGGCAAGTCGTAACCATGGATATGACAAACCCAATGTTTTACGTTAAAAAATACTCACTGTATGAGTGTTTCACAACTTTGAGTTCAACTTTAAGGGTATATAGTATTGACCAAAATTTTAAAGGCAGTGACAAATGTGTTTTTACTGGATTTACCTCAGCTATCTCGGAAACTATAACAGCTGGATTCTTGAAAATTTTAAGATAATCTTCATTTTTGGTTTAGCGAATTCCTCTCTAATTTTGACAGTTTATATTTTAAAATATAGTCTAATATATTCCAAGTATCTACCTTTTTTGATAATATTATGAAAATTAAATTATAAATACCGGAATAGAACAGAATTTACTAAAAATGAGGGTTAACTTTTTTGTTTTTCAAAAAAAAAACAACAAAAAATGGGCTCTTTCTCGGAAACAATTATTGAAGATCACACCTATGTTGATTAAGCTTTTTTTACTCATTTTGATCATTTAGATAGTGACATTTTATCACCTGTATTTTTATCGCTACTAAAAATGGTACAAGTGCAGAAATAGTGAAACGTGTACCGTGTATCTTACTATTTAGAACTATTAACTATTCAAATTTATATTTTAACTTATAATTATTTGAGTATACGTGAAGAAAGGAATATTATTATATTTAATTTATATTTTAAATTTAGTTTTCTTGTATTCTAGACTGAATCACATATTTTTGCGCTAAGAGCTAAGACTTTATAATAATAACTTAACATAAATTAACTTGAACCTAATCTGACTTAACAAAACCTAAAATAACATAAGGGATAAAATTTGCTTGTGATAAAATGTCGTACGAATAATTGTACATGATAAAAGATCATGCTATTATATTTCGCTTGAATAAACGTTTCGACATAAGTATATATACCTAACTAATGTGTGATCTATTGGCAACGAAAATGACTAACAAAGGCAGGATCATATTTACAATATGGCCGGCGTAGTAGGTAAATGACAGAACTTATACAGTGTGAGCCATATCAAAATAAACCTATGTAGTTCATAAATTTTTATATGTAAACTAATTTGAATTGTTTAAAGGGAAGTATTTGTTCTTTATGTATAGTGAAATATTTAGTTATATCGGCCTTTTAATATATAACTTCTTGGCGCCAATAAGTGTGAGGTAAAGGGAAGTAAATCACTAAAGATTATAAATTATTAAATGTAAACTGATTTGAGTGCTAAATTATTTAAAGGGATGTATTTGTTCTTTGTTTATACCGGGTTCGATCCCGACTGACGCCAAATATTTCCAATTTTAAATGGCACAAAAGTGACCCCTGTGGTGCAATCTCCACACCAGCTATGAGTGCCCGTGAGGTGACGCCTGGTAAGCGCCCACACGGTAAAATATATCGTCATCATTACCGATGTCTACATGTGTTGTAGATACTGGCATACCCAGAAATGGATAATATGCCGTGATGATATATTTATTTTATTTATTTGTTTATAGTAAAATATACAGTTATACCAGCTTTTTAATATATTTTAGGTATGGATAACTTTGTTGATGCCGAAAAGCAAGTTGGTTTTCAAGAATTATTTACATATCTGGAGGCAATGAATTCTTCAATAAATTTTATCGACGGGGAAGAAGTAGTTAATAGTGTCTTGCTATTTTTATATGGAGTTGTAGAAGTAAATTTAAATAACTGTAAGCTAATTGGGTTATTTTTGCAGAGCAGTGCTCTTCTGCTCCCATAAAATAAATGAAAGCATTTATTTGTATTTTATATTTATTTTTTATATTTTAACCTTCTTTTCACCTTTTTTTTGGGAAAACATTGAAAACTAATTCCCATTTTCTTTCCGGCGCGGGAATGACACACAACAGTTTGTATGGTTCATTTTTCGTTTGGATTTAAAATCCATACTCAGCTTCTTCAAATAAAAAATATTTAAGAATAGGTAAAAAATAAGGATAAAGTATAACCCACAAGATGCAGGAAAATAGCAAAAAAAACCACTCAACGACAACACTGACGTTATGAACGATAACTTGCCACATGTTCCTTTACCCACTAGACAACTTCAAAATTTTGCCACCAGGTGGCTACGAGTTCATTTTCTTCGCCAATAAGGTTAGGTGTTGCAAGGGTGGTCACGGTTAGAATTTGGATGGGGAAACCGCCTGTAAAAATCGTGTGCAATTGTTAAGCTATATATTCAATTCCTTTTCTAATCATAACTGTTAAAAAAACTTTTAGAAAATTGAAACTATTTTGAAAAAGGCCTCCAAATTTAATTTTGTCTAAAATTCATCCAGAGATTTTCTGAGAACCTGAGTTTTTGAGTGGAACTGCACAGGTGCTGAGTTGCAAAGTTGTTAAACTCAGCATCTGCAATAATATAAATTACAATATGTACCCCTTCTCTCTATCCCTTATTTGTGATATACCCCTACAGAAAAATGTTTGTGCACGCCATTGAATGTCCCAGCAAACGCACCTGGTCTACGCACTACCCCATTTCTTGTGTGCAGTTAGGGTGTAGCTAGGGTACTTTAGAAAAATTTTACATAGGAAACAATATACGAATTTTATACAAAATTTGCAAAAGAATAATTATTATATTTGATAAAATATCATACATAATGTGTTCTATATTTATTAGGAAAAACATTAGGTAGGTATGATTTAAGGCAATTATCAGAGTGCCATGAAAAAAATTAATTTGTGTTTGTTGTTTCTGGCATATCTGACATTTGATATTTCTTTTAATTTTATTATTAGAATTTATGATTATTTTCCTTTTCTTCTAAAATTCTAACAATAATAAAATAAAAAGACATGTCAAATCTATCAGATATGTCAGAAACAACAAGCATAAATACACTCAGGTACAAAAAACAACGAGCCACTTTTTGTTTTCATTTTTGTTAACAACAATGTATTTGAAACATTTTAAATATAACTTTCAACTTTATCCAATGAAAGACAGACTATTACAGTGTACAAGAAGGTAACAGATGGTACTTATCGGTTAATTTATTGTATAATAATAATTATCAAAGGAAAGGTAACTTTGGTATTGTAACTTGAAATCCAATACTGACAAAAAATGAGTATCGCCATTCGAAAGAGCTTAAAAACTATCCTAAAGAACTAATCAAAATCTAGAGTTATTTCATATTTTTTTCCGAAAACAAAAGAACTGCAAAATTTACATATTTGTCTGTATCTAGTGCCCTGAGCATTTCTTCTGAATAAACAACATATTGCTAAAATGGCATAGGTCAACTTTAGTCTAAATAACCGTCTTCGTAGCTTTTATAGTTGTTGAGATAATTAACAAAAATAAAATTAAAAAATAATGGTCCGGTTTTTTGTGCACCTGAGCGTAGATATTATTGTTTTTTTTTTCATGGCATTGATAATTACCTTAAACCGTGTATATTCTTTTGCTTTTAACTCGTACACAAAAAAAAATAATTGAACAACAAACTTGGTACTGAATCGATGCATTTTTTTCATTCTGAACATATTTCTAAATTACAATTTTGCTGCAAAATTAGTAGGTAAAGAGATATCGCTAAATCAAAATTTTAACATTGTATTTTCTGTTCGGAAAAAATGTAGGCACCAGGTATATCATAACCTTTAAAATTATAATGAAAAACGTTTCAAGAGACAATTTTTTTAATGATTAAATGCAATATTAAACAATTATGTAGGTACTTGAATAGGTACAAGTACTCAATTTTGAGTAAAAATTTTAAAAATTATAAAAATTCCAATTTAATTTTTTTAGATAGTCCTCAACAAGCTGATTACAAACATATTATATATATATATATATATATATATATATATATATATATATATACAGTGTGTTAATTAAAAAACTGGCCATAGGCGTTTAACATGGGAAAACAGTTTTTCTTTGCGCAAAAGTCCCCAATTAATTTTAGACAAAATGTTTCAAATCAGTGTTACAGATAATTATATTCTACGCCTAAATCTGTAAACAGTTTTAATTTTTCACGTTTGGTAACTTGTAATATCTAATTTGAAATTGTATAAAAATATTGCTCATTTCTAGCGATACCCACGGAATTGAAACAAAATTAGAAAGAAATTCATTTCGTTTGAACTGTCAGAAATATAATTTTATAGATAGAATGTGAAAAAATAATAATAATAAAAGTTATTTAAGTGTTAGATTTTAAAATTAATACCTGTGTAGTGATTTAGGTGCAGAATTGAATTATCAGCAACTTTTAATAGAAAACTGAATTTCTGACAGTTCAAACGATACGCATTTCTCTGTAATTTTGTTTCAATTCCATGGGTATCGCTAGAAATGAGCAATATTTTTATACAATTTCAAATTAGATATTACAAGTTACCAAACATGAAAAATTAAAACTGTTTACTGATTTAGGCGTAGAATATAATTATCTGTAACACTTATTTGAAACATTTTGTCTAAAATTAATTGGGGACTTTTGCGCAAAAAAAACTGTTTTCCCATGTTAAACGCCTATGGCCAGTTTTTTAATTAACACACTGTATATACAGATGTGGAAAGTACTCGCGACTGTAATTTGTGGTACTACATCATAAATTAACCCCCCGTTTCTTGATGACTTCCTTCATCCAATCTTGTCCCGACCCTATATCGTCTAACAGACCCATTTCTTTTCTTCCTTCTCTCGTAACTTCCCTGCACGAAATCCTTAAATGCCTGATAGTTTCCTCTTCTCTCCCACATAGCCTGAAACTCCTCTCATCACTTGATAGCCAGTATTTATTGTTCCTCTCTTCATTACCACATCTGAACCTGGGAATCATCTTGATGTTTTTCTTTTCATCCAATAATGCAAATATGTTGAATATAGATACTAGTTACAAGGTATTAGCCTACCTAACAGCTCTGTACTATATAAATGTAGGTATTACAAAAATAAATATTCTTTTAAAAAAAATATAATATATGTGGCTCAAAAGTTTTGCACGGAACTGTAAATATACAAATATACGATTTTTGGATGGAACAACTTAAAAGTAGGTAAATATATGAACGACACAGTAATATACTCAATTTCAAATTGAATATATGTAAATACAAAATAATGGATATATTGAACAAGAACATTGTTTGATATAAAAATAATTCTGTTTAAAAAATCCTTTAATGAATCAGATTAGAAATATTTGTGTTTCTATTGGCTGTTGTGTCAATGTCGTATTTTCTGGTCAAATAATAATAAAAAGTAGGTAAGCATTACCATTATCAAATCGATAACATATTGATTTGATTGGTGGAATGTTGTGTGGTGTGAGCTAGCCAATAAGCTACTCTAATTGCCCTAACACATAAATTAGTTTCCAATGTTGGCTGGAAAAGGAAATAATTATCATATAATGCAAGAAATCTCCACTATGTTTTTTTTTTTGTATAAAAGACAATGAAATAAATAAACATAATAATAATAATAATAATAATAATAATAATAATAATAATAATAATAATAATAATGATAGAAAAAGTTCCTTGATTGGCATGAAACAAAAATACTTGACAGGGAAAAAAATCTTAATAAACGGTTGACACTAGAAATGCTACACGTACAGCAGGATAAAAATAATGTTAATTTCTGGCTGATGCCATGTACATTAGTAAAATATACACCAACGTCTTAAAACATAGCTTAAAAAATAAGGATAAAACTTAATCATAAAATACATTTTTCTAATCCTTAAAAATTATTATTTAAAAAAAAAAACAAATTGCACTAAAATAAATTTAAAATATTTTACTTAATTAAACAATAAAAAAAACCTTTACTTTAGTAAGTGTCTTAACATGCTAATACTTTACTTAAGTAGTTCCATGGGTGTGGTTCACGTAGAACATTTGTTCTTAGTTTTTTATAAAAGTTTTATGTAATTTATTTTATTTTTTTTTATCTTCTGACGAAATCCATGTGCTTTAAGTTGCACTTACGTTTTCATTTTTTTGCCATGTATCTAAAATTTTCTTAATTCTCATGTAAGTAATTTATAATTTTTGTTATTTCTGATTATTAAATTGTAATGTTTTGTAAATACTGTTCAGCTCCTGAGGAAGGCTCATGTGGAGCTCGAAACCGGTCGACCCGAGAATTTAAATAAAATTTTGTGACTGCAATCCAGAAATTTTTATTACCTCAATAATAATAATAATAATAATAATAATAATAATAATAATATCATTAAAAACATTAATGGCATGTCAATACTTACAAATCCAATAGGGTAAATCTGTGGAGATGGATTTCTTAGTTCCAATTTTTGATTTGGTGCCCCGCTTCGTATATTGGAGTTCTTTTGTTTTTCGAAAAATGGCAAGAAGCTATTTCGTTTTAAATGTTTTTTTTTTGTTAATACTTCTCTGTAAGTCAAAGTAAATGAATAAACACTTTTTTTGATATTATATTTCCTAATTATTAACCAAAAACTACATAAATAAACTTATACGGTAGCAAAATAATTTATGATGTTCAAAAGTATTGCACCGGAAATATGCATACTTTAAAAGTAAAAAAAAATGGTACAATATTTTTGGACTTGCGATTTTGTATTCTATATTTAATACTTCGTCAACCTTCCTCCTGAAGCAATCCATGCAGCATACCGTCGAAACATATTGATTTGATTAAATTTGTAATAGAGTCTTGTGGTAAATTTTGTTATTCATTTTCCAAATAATTCCATAATTCAACCTCGTTGGAGTGTTTTTCTCTACCCACGCGTATTTTTAAGTCTTGTCATAAATTCTCTATTAGATTTAAATCCGGAGATTGGCATGGCCAGTCAAGAATTCGGATTTGGTCAACTTTAGTTCTTAACGTAAAATTTAAAGTGTGCACATAAAGTAGTACATTTATTAACACATCTTTAACTTTTAAAAAGTAAAAGAAAAAGAAAATGTAAAATAAAAAGTAGGCTGCATAAATCCACCTTAAGAATAACAATTCTATTTATTTAATCAGTACTTATTTTTACATTGATATATATTTTGTTCAGAGTAGGTTAGGTTGTTACGAAATTATTGAAATCTTCATAAAACAAATTTGCGCAAACAATAATGTATAAAAAGCCGTGATAATGTATTTATTTATATAACAATTAATTCATTTAATAACACAATATTCTGTTTTCTAATATAGTAATCCTTTCTACAATTATCTCAAGAGTTCATAAACACACTCGAGAATTATGAAAATAGATACCACTTGAACATTTCAACGGTATAGTTATATCAGTATAGCAAGTAATAATAATGATTCACAAACTAATCTTTAGAAGTGGAAGGGTAAATAAATGACTTCGAGAGATTAAATGAAAGGAAAGAAAGTAGAGAAAATTATCTGAAGGTCAAATTATAATAATAATATAAAACTGAGCTTTAACCCTTAGATAGTTAAATTCTATGAAAAACATTTGTTTTTAAAAAAAAAAAAAATTGCTTATAATAACAAAACGCTTTGGTCGATTTGAATGAAATTTGGTACGATAATCCATATGGATTTAGTTCATCATTTAAAACTACAGAAAAACCCCTTAACCTTAAAATAATTTTAAAAACTATATACGTATTTCGAGAACTATGTTCTCATCATCAGTAGAAACTACAAAGTAAAAACAGAGAAGTAAAGATTACTCAGCATGTAAACCATGCCAGAGGTCAAAACAGCTCTGGTATATATATATATATATATATATATATATATATATATATATATATATATATATCAAGTGCTGGTTTTACATAGGCTATTGCCTAGGAGAATGCATACAATTTAAAGAGTTTATGGCAATTTGAACGTTGAATGTATTTCTCTAAGTGAGATATTAATTTTTATAAGAGAAAAAGAAAGAACGTCAGCCTTCCCAAATATAGACATTTCACCTCAAATAGACAACAACCTAGCGCTGAAAAAATATTAAAACGTGTTAAAAACAGGGCATCGAACCCGCCAAAAACTGGGTTCGGTTTAGGTTAATTTGTTTTATGAAAGATGGGTTCGGGTGCGGTTCTGGTTCAAGCATTAATAAAATTTGCGGTTTTGTTCGCGGTTCAGGTTCGAAATAATGTAAAATGAGAGCCGGAATTTATGCAAAACGCAACAAGAAACGAACACAATTTTCACGAAAAGTCAGCCCAGACAGCAACGCAGACGGCTGTATTTACTTTTCAAACTAAAAATTAACCTGAACCGGAGTTGAACCCCTGAATTTTAATACTCGGTTCGGTTTCGATTCAGGTTCAATTAAAAATATATCTGAGGTTCGGTTCTCGGTTTGGGTTCTCTAAAATGTTACAGTTTGGTTCCGGTTTTGGTTCGGTTCAGGTTCGATGCCCTGGTTAAAAATTATTAGGAATGGGGTATTCTGATGTAGAAAAATGTACGGTGAATAATGTTATAACGGTGGATTGTGCTGAAAATAACGGAATAATGTAAAAAGATCTAACTTATTTTTTTTAAATGAGTTTTTAATTTATTTTGGCGCTAAAAAGATATCACGTGCTCTGTGACTGTGACATACGAGTGATTGATAACATTTCTAACAAATTTTATGCATAAAACTACAGCATTAACAAGAAACATTTTTTCTGCCATTGTCGCGTTGTTAAATGTCTTATTTGTATTAGTTTTAATACGGCTTATGTAGTTACAAATTTTCTATTTCTATAGTATTTCTAAATGGCATCAGCTCCTTCTACGTCACATCAATAAAAATGAACTCAAAGTTTTAGATTTGTAACACAAATATCTGCAAGTTACAGAAAATAAAATGAAATAAATTATTAGGATACCCCATTCTTTAAGTTAAGATTTATTTTGTGATTTAGTAGTTTCAAATATAAATAGTGATTTATTAAACAAGATGTCATTTGATATAAACGGATATTTTGCAAAAAAAAAATCAAGAAAGGAGTATTTTTAATTAGAGTAGGTATCTAATATGTTCCTTATTATTATGCTATAACTATATTATAATTATTTATGTTTTTGTTTATTCTATATTGCTTGTTGATTTTTTTTTAAATTATGCATATACTAAAAATATATAAAGTTGTCTATTAATGATTTTGAATGTAATTCAAAGGTTATAAATACGGGTAGTAATAGTTATTTATGAATCAAGGTAGTAAAGTTCTACTTTTTATCACGAATATGGAATTTAGTTGCCGAGGCCGTAAGGCCGAGGAAAGTAAACCATATGAGAGTGATAAAACGGAACTTCAGTGCCGAAATTTTATTTGAAATCAAAAATTTGTGAAAATGAAAGGAATATTTTATTTTTATAGGTTATGTTTTTGTAACTGTCAGTCTGACACTCAATGTTACTAACCTCCGAACATTGACGTTATCATAAAGAGCACTCAAACACATGCTTTATTTCAATTTTCTTCATCGATATTGTTTAGTTCGTTCTTCTTGTACATTTTTTTTTGTCATTTTACATATAAATTTATTATTATAAACCGTACACCTACCCAAATTATCTTATATGTACAATAATTATTATAAAGTTGGCAACACTGTATTGCCTGAAATCGTCGTATAATGGATTACTTTAGTTACGACTTATGAACATTTAATGACGATTTTTTTGCACTTTACTGACGATTTCAAATAAAAGTACTTTTTTCAAGTAGCACACTAATTGTGTATTAAAACTGATAAGGAGCTGAGGCGCCATAATATTTAAGCCTAGCAGCAAAATTTATATAAAACCGGCACTGAATATATCGTTATTACTGAAATCTGTAATTAGCAGTAGACTAGCACACTTAGAAATGGGTAACAAGCGGTAATACTATATTTACTTATTTTTTCAAAATATAAAAATTAAATGGTGAATGAATATACAGGGTGTCTCTTAAATAGGGGGATATGGCTTAACCACAGATTCCTGAGGCTAAAATAAGACGATTTAACCAAACTTGCTTCTACCGGAAAGTGTACCATTTAGCCAGAATTCTGCTTCAAAGTTCTTCGAAAAAAAAATTAATTTTGCTTATAATAACCGGACGCTTTATTCGATTTAGATGAAATTTGGTATGACAGTTTATATGGATATAAGTCATCTTTTAAGATAATACTTGTTATTATTAGTGAACCACTAGTGTATGAAACGTAGGTGTCCCAACATTGATTAGACCATAACATTTTAATGGCCACGCCGATAACGTGAAATTATTTTTTTCAGAAAGATACATTCAATAGTAAATTTTTCTTTTTCTGTTTATTTTGTGATATCTGTTACGATTCAGACAGAAAAAAATAAAACCTGAGTGACTGCATCGTGAATTTTTTTAAAATAAATTTAATCTAGCAGTCTATCCAAATGCCAAACAATTAATTTCTTAAGACAGTAACAATTGTTTATGGGTTGTCAAAAAATTCCTTCTCAATATTCAGAAACTAGTAACATCTGTTTGTTCGGCCTAATAGTATTTTACTACCATTATTATAAATAACACGAATAAATATGTTAGCTTACTCCTAAACAAGTTGAGAATATTGACAACTCGTTACTGTCATTAAAAATTAATTTTTTGTCGTTTGGATAGACTGCTAGATTAAATTTATTTTAAAAAATTCACAATGTAGTCACTCAGGTTTTATTTTTTTCTGTCTGAACCGTAACAGATATCACAAATTACACAGAGAGAGAAAAGTTTACTATTGAATGCATCTTTCTGAAAAAAAAATAATTTCATGTTATCGGCGTGGCCACTAAAAAGTTATGGTCTGATCAATGTAGGGACATCTACATTTCATACACTAGTGGTTCACTAATAATAACAAGTATCATCTAAAAAGATGAATTATACTCATATAAACTGTCATACCAAATTTCATCCAAATCGAATGAAGCGTCCGGTTATTATAAGCAAACTCAATTTTTTTTTCGAAGAACTTGGAAGCAGAATTCTGGCTAAATGGTACACTTTCCGGTAGAAGCAAGTTTGGTTAAATCGTCTTATTTTAGACTCAGGAATCTGAGGTTAAGCCATGTCCCCTATTTAAGAGATACCCTGTATATGATACATTTTAATTTCAAACTTTTAATTAAAGTATTGCCACTAACAAAAAAAATGGTTAGTTATAATTTCCATAAATTCAATTCAATTTCAATAAATATTTTTCTCTTTTATCAAAATCATAAAATTCTTAGCGATTCATTTCAAAATTTACAATTGTTGTTATTAGTAATACTGATTTTATTCTGTTTATTGAATTATTGAAAATATAGGAGAATTTACCTTGTTTATAGGATATAGGAGATTTGAACAAAATATAGGAGATTCCTATTAAATGTAAGAGGTCTACATCAAATTTTTAAAATCCGTTTATTTGGTATAAATTTGCGCATTTGCCATTGCCATGGCATGGGATGATATAGTATAAGCAGTAGCCGAGAGCTTAGCTTAGGTAAAAAACACATGGTGACATATGGCTTTTGATTGTTATGATTCCCCCTCCATGTCGTTTACTCGCAGCTGCTTACCCCACACGGCTGGCCAGCTCAGTCTGTTGCTGACAGTGATAGTGATGTCACCTTGTTAGTGCTGGCGTGTGTTGCGGACTGTTGTATTTTCAAGCTGGAGGAACCTATGATGCTTATGCCCACGGCTGCGGACGCCGAGCTGGCGGGTTTGGGAGGCGTCGGCAGTGTCGGGACGCTGCTGGGTGCTGGTTCCGTCCAGCAAAAGGACACCACGTGGACGAAGCTGTTCGTAGGGGGTCTACCGTACCACACGACGGACAAGAGCTTGAGGGAGCACTTTGCGGTCTATGGAGCCATCGAGGAAGCCGTCGTCATTACAGACAGGCAGACTGGCAAAAGTCGGGGATATGGATTCGTGAGTAAAATTATTATTTCGAGCTGGAACTGGGATTTGAATGGTGCGCGCTTCAACATTTTGGTACAACATACTGCCTTATATAATGCAATTGTTCCAAAATACATTTCATTGGCAAAAACTGTCAAAACAATCAATTTTTGTTATAGTGAAATTACAATTTGGACTCTTAAGGTTGATTTCGAGAGCGCGAAAATGCTTCATCATTTTGTGTAACATACATACTGTTTTGAATAAAGCATACCCAACCTTAAAAACTACGAAAATAATGAACTTTTATCAAAATTATCATTATTTTGACTACAGCAATTCATTTTTGTATATTATTCGTAACTGACTTGCTATATCCAAATTTTATTGTAAAATTAAAAACAAATATATCGTCATTAATATAATCTGCTAGTAAATAGCTAATTGGTACACCAAGAAATGGGTAATAAGTCAATAACCTAATAACAATTAAGTAAAAGCTTTGAAAATGATCAAATTTTAGTATATATAGTAGTAATTATCAATATTTGAACTGTAATATTTCATTTTGTTCTACTTGTCTAAATACGTTAGTGACGATTTTCAATTTTTTTCACAGAGCTTTTAAAGTTTCCTCCTAAGCAATACTTTGCAAAAATACGCGGCTTAGCGCATTATGTGACCGGTTGTGTTTCTAATGGCTCGAATTTGAATCCAACTGCCGTCAAACTTGAAAACCAAAAGTGACTACGAATAAAAAAAACAGTGACGCACCAAAAAATGGGTAATAATTACGAAATGAAGTGTGCCTTGATTCTAGAATACCCACCTCCCTTGAAATTCCTATTTTTTTGTTGCAATGTCTTCTTTTAGTTAAAATAAAACAAAAAAAAAAAAAAAAAAAAACACAAAATTAGGGGCGGAAGCATGTATTTATATGATATTTGCAATAATAAAATCAGATTTTACCTATTCTAAAGGCTGTACTTATGAAAATTATGACTTTTTCGCTTGCAAATATTCAAAAAATACTTTAATGTAACGCACAGAACTCAATTTGACGAAACTGGGAAGGTTGCATTCATTTTAAACGAATTTAACCCTACTTTTTTTCGGAAAAAAATACCAAAATCACTATAAATATTGCTTTCCGCGGCTTAATTTTTGTGATATTTAGTATTTTAATGGTTTTGTAACTATATATAACCATCAAAATAAAATTCTTGACCGGTGGGTATTCTAGACTTTATCCAGAAATGTCAAAAGTTCATACTTATATTTTTTCAATCCCCCATACATATTTTGAAATAATTGCATTATTCAAAGAGTACCTAATGCTTGTGGTGAAGGTTTTAATTCATGTACCTAATACCTAATGGAATACCTTATATTTTCCAATAATAAATTTCGTATCTAATACGTGAATTTCTCTAGTAAATACATACCAGGAATTTCTACGGTAATATAATACTTCCTTGTACAGTATGTTTTCTTCTTGAGTTACCCCTTTGATATTATTGTTATAATGTTGTAAATTATAAAACCTTAACAATCGTGCGGATTTCTGTCATACAATCTACTTTGTTACTCTATTGATGGTACGAACTTTGTTTCCTCAAATGTGTTTTATTTTTATTAAACTAAAACTAACTTTTCATTTACATTGTATCATCTACCAACGCATTTTTATTAGTTTTGCTTCTAATGTTGACGCCAAAATCCTGTCAAATCCATCCTGAATTATATGTACCTGTCAAAATAATTCGTGAGTGTTATATTTTTCAAATATGAAGCAAATGATTTTAAAAACAAATTTTGATGTCACCGGGAATCGATTGAAGATATCGAAAGTGCGGAAGGCATGGTGGAAATCTGGAAACATCAAAAAGGTTGATTATTTATTTTAACAGAACGAAAGATGAAAATTTTAGTGATTGCAAATAATGTGGGGATGTCAAGAGCAACTAAATAAAATATTTTACATTCAATTTCTTTTCTTCATGGCTACGTTCCACAGGCAGATTGGTATTTCAAAACGGCCCGGGATATTGTAGGTTGGACCAAGCAAAAGCTAATAGCAGATTGTTGGCCATTTTTATAACATTCCATAAGAAAAATCTCAAAGTCTAGATTACCCAATCTACCCCGCAAAGAGGATTATTGTTTTTAAAAAAATTATTATATATAATAAGTTATTATTTTATCCATTTTTGTTTCTATTTCTATTAAAATTTTCATCTAATTTTCTATCCTAATAAACTATCTGCTTATCGTTTATTAAATCTATGTGAATCCCATTTCAAAAGAATTTTTAAACTTTCTTGATCACTCCATAATTAATCATTATGGTGGTCAGACGTGCTCTTTAAAGGAAAACTTCTCCTTCAGGAATATTCTTAGAATTTATATTCCTTGAAGCAAAACTACTGCTACGTTTAAACTTACTCGTATATCTAATATTTATCCATTTATTTTATATATTAAATAAAATAATATTTATTTGTTCATTGAATTTTTAAACCCTGCAATACTATACCGCGCAATGGGGTATTCCACCATAACAAATTTTTTTTAAAAAAATCAATTTAACATAAAATATGGCTCAATAAATAATAGTTAAAACAATGAAAACATTTTTTAAATAATTACTTTACGAGATATTTCACATTTGCTAAAAGGGAAAATTGACGTCATACAATTGTTATCTTTCTCTCGCAGCGTACTCAGAGCAGTGTGTGTGAGAAAGACAAGTATAGGGGAAATGTGACGTTACACTGATTTCTTGAAAATAAAATACTGTTAAACTAGGAACAATTAAGATTTTTTAATACTATGAATTGCTTCAAAACTGAATGAAGTTTTATTTAAAATAATAAAAAAAATTGAGTGGAATACCCCATTAGTTTTTGCCAGACATGTTTATTTTTATTTTGGATATATCATAGAAAGAAAATTACATGCAGTTAATTTCTTAAATGACGTTATGTCAAATATATACGAATGTATGAATCTGTAATTTAGAATTACATTTATATTTTAAATTGAAATCATTTGCTTCAAAAAAAAGCTATCGTAAAAACTTGTATTGTGTACGCTTGACGTGTATTAGTCAGAAATAAGTTGGTTTGTCTTATTTTCGGTAATACATATATCTGTAAATAAATAAATTGTGTATTCATAATAATAAATAAATATAAATATATCATCACGGCTTATTTGCCATTTCTGCTTGTATTCGCAACATTCGGTGGGTGAAGGCCATGGTAAAGATGTTGGGCCAGTTGCATAAAAATTTGTTAACTTTAAACATGTTGTTAGCTTTGACAAGGCTTTTTTTCAATGTATTTTTGATACGTATCAAGTTACAATGTGCAGTTAAACACTGTCAGCTAATATCGTTTTATGCAACTGGCCCGTTATCTCACAGGATTGTAAAGCTATTTGAAAAATAGAAATTGAAACCTAAGGGAATAAATAAATAAATAAATCATCACGGCATATTACCCATTACTGGGTGTGCCAGTATTTACAACACATGTAGACATCGGTGATGATGACGATATATTTTACCGTGTGGGCGCTTACCAAGCGTCACGCATTCATAGCTGATGTGGAGAGTGCACCACAGGGATCACTTTTGTGCCATTCAAAATTGGAAATATTTGGCGTCTATCGGGATCGAACCCGGTTCCCCAGGTTCGCGACCAGACACTCAGGCACGCGGCCACAGGACCCCATAAAAAGGAAATTCACTATTACTTAATATGTCAACTACACCAGAGGTTCTGACAGCTATTTTATCTTAGAAAGTAGTTCACGTTGAATAATTTTAAACACTCTCTGGACTTGTTGCTAAGACCTCTGGCATGGATGACAGTGTTGGATTATCTTTACTTTTTTTACCCTCTTAGGGCAGGTCATATCTCATGTTTAACTGTCATT
This sequence comes from Ophonus ardosiacus, assembly GCA_943142095.1. Classification (NCBI taxonomy): domain Eukaryota; kingdom Metazoa; phylum Arthropoda; class Insecta; order Coleoptera; family Carabidae; genus Ophonus; species Ophonus ardosiacus. Next base: position 39,025,811 of record OW964833.1, on the reverse strand, counting down.
GAAGTAGAAATTAACATTTGAAATATTTTGTGGGAATACCAAAATTATGAATATAATAGGTACTTAAAAAATAACATCGGTATTGATCATAACATATTTTAGTTACTGTAATTCTTATACGTATATGGATCTTATCAAAATTCATGGATGTCAAAAGTCAAATTTGGCAGAAGGTAACGCCAACTAAAATATTAGGCGTTTTTTATTCAGGTAACCGGGGTACATGTGGTTAACCGCGCAGTAAGCTCGGTAACCTGGTGTAAATAAAATATGCCCGGTTACTACACACATTTCTATCAAAATAATTATTTGACACTTGTCAAATATTTATCTTGTTCGTAGTATGATATATTTGATTTAAAGCGTATTGTAGTAATACAGAATACGTTGACAAAAAATGTAAAGATTCCATGTTTACTTTTACTAAAATGGCTGACTGCTAAAATGTCAGCGTTTTGACAGATGGAAAAGAATAGCTATAGTAACCTGGCATGTATTCGTCTTTCATACCGCGGTTACATGTTTGACGTAACGGTAAGTAACCGAAATGCGGTTACCATGTAACCGGGGGTAACCGCTCTGAATAAAAAACGCCTATAGTGTCATGTTGTAATTACTACACTATTGCCCGGTTGCAGAAACGTTCATCAATTCTTTGATTAATTAACGGTTCATCAAAACGAACAAATGCAACGCGATTTTTTGACAGCAATGATTTAAATGTCATAAGGCCAAGAAAACTGATTCGAATTTGTTCATTTTGATGGTCCGTTAACTGAACAAGGAAATGATGAACGTTTCTGCAACCGGGCATCAATTTTACAGATTTTAAATGTCATGCGGAGTATTTATTCAAACATCATAAATTTTTTCACAAAAATCTTCTTTCATTTACCTAGAATAATATTTTCTTGGAATTTATATGATACTGATTTATATATTTTCCATAAGCTAAAGATCAATATCTTAATAGAAATTTAAGAGATTGCGTAGAGTCTCACTCAATACAAAATCCAGTATTATTTTAATTCTCTATGATTAGAAAACTAACACTAGACTATTACATTTTCTGATAGTTAAAAGATAACTCCTAGTTAACTTGTGTTGAAGAGTTCACTATTTGAAAAATGAAAAACGTATTTCCAATTTCGTTAACTACCGACTGAAAAACCAAGCTTTAATAGGGTTTTACTTAAAATTTTACTATTAAAGATGAAAACATTGTATATAAGTATTTTTAATTTACACTTTATTTTAAGGTTAGGGGTAATTTTAACCGGCCACCTTACATACTCAGCCACGCGACTTCATAATAATAAACTGTGTTAATAAGTAACTTAACTAAAAAAATATATTTTTATACAAAAATTTGTGTGATGAAATTTTATTTAAATCAATTGGTTTATAAATCATTAAGTAATATATTGAAGTAATAAAGTGTAAATTTAAATTAAAGTATAAATATCATCCGCTTTTAAAATATATCAACTTTAATGCATTGTTTTTTATGTGTAAATTTGCATAAATTTAATACAACAGAGAGTATCAACTAAAAATATTATGATACTAAAAGTTAATATTATACTAATAAAATGTTAAATTATACAACAATAGTTATTACATTTGAAGTGAACTACAATGTTCTAATTTTTGAAATCACAAAGGAAGTAACATACGCTACGGCTACACAAACTGAAAATATTTATTCTCCGTTTCTTGGAATTCGCAAGTTCATGTGACTTAACCTCAAACTGAACTGTTACTGAATTAAACATCGCTCGCTGTGCTTATGTTATTGAGACTTCAAACAATTGCCCAACCATCGAATATTTATTATACCTCAATCATTTATGAGCTCTTTTTCATGATCGAAATCTATAAATAGAAGCACCGACCAATTGGATTTACAAAAAGCTGGAGTGGGAACAATAAAGTCATTCTGAATCACATGCAAAAATAATATACAAACATATCTTATGACACTCGTGCAAAAGGCAGAAGATAGTAGTTTTCCTTTTCGCCAAAAGTATTAGGCATGCTTTAAATCGAGCTTTAAATAAAACAAAAATCTTCTCATTTCAAAACCGTTCATTGTATAATTATGGTTATTTTTCTCCGTTCATAATAAGCACAAAAAAAGGAATTCAGTTGAAATTGTATTGTTGTCTCATCACGTCAGGGTTCGAAAATATCATGATATTTATATAAATATCATATCAAGCGATATATATCGGATATATATATATATATATATATATATATATATATATATATATATATCCGATATATATCATTCTGTGAAATATTTTATTATTAAATAAAAATTCACACATTTCAGACGTAAACTTGTATTTAAAAACTAAATATGTACATAAACTTAATATATGATCTTGGATAATAATAGTACAAAAGAATAAACAAAATTGAAAGAGGCATTTCTTCATCTGAAGAATCATTTATGAGATCACTGTGACATTCAGTTGAATCTGATGATTCCCATGCCCATCCGAGTTTGGTCTTCTTCTCGTTAGTCTTAGGGAGGTATTAAGCGATCTGCTTATGTGTGATATTTTCGGAAGAATCCAGATTTATTCAGAATAAAATAAATGAATATATCGTGATATATATCAAGCTATAAATATCATGATACGTATCATGATATATATCGTATGATACGAGTATATATCCTCCGAATCCTGCATCATGTATTAAAAATATCATTGGTAATGGTACAATGGTATGTCATGATGATATTATTTTTATTTTTACAAACCATACAATATGTAATTTGTTTTTTATTATTTCATATGTGTGAAAAATTTAATATCATAATAAAGTGGTTTATAATATAATACAAATCACAATACAACAGCATCAATTTAAATAAAACATTATTTTCATTTTCAAATATTTTATTATAAACAAATTTTCATAAAAAATAATGTCAAAGATTTTTAGCCTATACTTTATTATTAGTTATATAAATTTGTTTCAGTAAAAGTGCCTGTGCGTAAAATTAACATTTTGTTATATTATTTTTGTATTATGAAAATTCATATCGAATATAAACTCTAGAAACTTTTTAATTAGTTACAGACCCTAATTGATTCATATATCTGTATTTGAAATATGGTAATATAATATTTACCGATATTTGCAATATGGAATATGCAGTTTAGTTCTAATAGGTATATATTTTGCCAATGTATTAAGTAAGGAACACATTATAATTTTATAAACAAATATGTAATTGATTTTAATTGCTTCATGTCGATATTGTCTAGTTTATAAACTATTAATTACTGCCTTGTTTTCCAAATTGGTGTAAAGTATTTAGGTATTAAGCTGGAGCTTACATTGCATATTTGTTCAAATAAATATATTATCACAGATTGTCATCCATTACTGGAAATGCCAATCGGCTTTACGTATATATTCCTAATTTTATAATACATTTTATATTAGAAGATTAGAAAGGTATATGAAAAATGGACTAAATCATAATTTAATAGTTTTGTACAAAATATTATAATATATGTGCGCTCTCCACACCAGCTATGAGTGCCCTTGAGGTGACGCCTGGTAAGCGCCCACACGGTAAAATATATCGTCATCATTACCGACGTCTACATGTGTTGTAGATACTGGCACACCCAGAAATGGGTAATATGTCGTGATGATATATTTATATTTATTTATTTATTTATTTATTTATTTATTTATTTATATGTACTAGCAAAATAGGACAATTATTTTCTTTTTGACTAAAATGGATTTACAATTATTAACTCTTTCTTTTCCTGTATCTTTTATTTATTCGTTTTACGGGTAGGTACACAAATTTAAGCAATACTGCAATATATTTTTATAATACCAATGGAATACTTAATTTTTTCATGAATAAGTCGAATTTTCGGGGAATTCTCTGCAATGAGGCTACGCATGTCTTGATTCAGCTACATTTTGTTTTCTGTGGTTATTTAACCTTTGCTCATAGAACGGTTTGCAAACGGTTAGAATTTGGGATCGAATGGGTATGCCCGGTTCCAAACTAGTTACAAATCAAACGGTTTCAATTCTTTTGTGAACACAATGAAAACTAGTGTGCATTTTTAAGCATCTAGTATGCCGTTTTTTCAGCTTGATCTTGATATTGGAAATACTGTGAAACTGTACATCTTACTGCAATAACATTTGCAATTTGTTTGAAAGTGTTCAATAAAATATTCAGTATACTGGAGTCTCATTTTAACATAATTCTCATTTTTTTTTTTTTTTTTCTAATAGCCATTATTTCAGAAGCGTATATCTTCACTTGAAGAATCATTTAAAAAGTCAAGTTTTCCTTTGGACATGCTACTATCCGAATCCGTCATCTATTATTAAGTGACTTTTAATAAGTATCTTATTAGTTTGCAGTACTCAGGGGTTAATTCCTAAAAATTCATAAATTCACTCAAAAATCCTAAAATTGTCATAAATTAAAAAGTATGTCATAAAAAATCATAAATTCTACTAACAAATTCGAATAACTAATGCAAATCGACATCTTATATGTAGCAATAATTTTATATTTTATTCAATTTTGAAGTTTTAAACTGTCATTATTAACTCCATAGCAACAACTATAAGTAACACTTTTTTCACAAGTGAATTAAATGTTTTTAAATCACTCTCGCATTTTTTTTAATTCACTCTGCAACAAATAATGGATTTAAAATAACATCAGGCACGAAATTAACACTTACCATAGTATTTATTAGATATTATCAGCCATTTTCATTATTTTTCACAGCATATATGACAGACAAAGTTTTTTAAATAGACGACTTGACATCTATCATCAACGATTGTCATGCACAGACTACTAACTGATTAGTTTTTTGTTTTGTCAAAATTAAATATTATAATGGTTTTTATTACTATTTCGTCAAAATTGAATAAAATATTGTACAAACGCCGTGAGCTAAGAATGTTTTTTCACTCGAAGAAATTAACTCACTCGCCCTTACGGGCTTGTGAGCTAAACTTTCTTCTCATGAATAAACATTACCTTAGCTCACTTGCTGTGTAAATATCTATTATGTAAGGGTATTTTTTATTTTGTTTAATAAACATAAAAGTCCTAAATTTGTCATAATTTTTGTTGATAAAATGTCCTAAATTCCTAAATAAATTATTAAATTTGTTGCTAAGACCCCTGAGTAATATACTCACTTTAAAATATTTATTAAAATAATAAATATAAATTTGTTTCTAATGTATCAAACAGATAATCTAATTTTCTACAAACGAAAACGAACTTGAACATGCGGAAATGTCAAAACTTCTGAAAAATTTAAATGCGCATGTCTCAAACTAAAAAAATACTAGCCGAGTTGGAAATTATTCTGACCATTGCCAACCAGTCCTCAACTAGTCAGAAAACTTCTGTAAACAGCCAACTAGTAGTCAGAGTTTGAAATTTTTGACTCTGTGAATCCTTTTGTGTAACTGCGCATGCCTCATACAGTTGCTGTCGGTTCCAAACCGTTCTGTGCACAAAGCTTTAGTGTTTCATGGTTGAAAACTTTTCATAATCATACCTTCAAAACGTATTTTAAAAACTGTTGAAGATAAGATAAATTAATAAATGAGGTAAAAAGTGGTACAAAGGAAAAGGATGTGGCTAGAAAATATGTATCTGCAGACAGTGTTTACGATTTAAAAAAAAAATAAGCAATCGATTATCATTGCAGTGGAAGGTGGTACTATCTAGAAGTAGCAAAGTGGCTGAAAAAAAAAACAATGCATGAAAATGTAGATAAAGCCGTTTTAAATTGGTTTCCAGCAGTCAGGAGTAAAAACATGCCTATATTCAGCGGGGTAATTTAGAGTTTGCTAAGCGACTGGGACAAACATATTTTTACACAAGCACTAGTTGGTTACCTAAATAAATACATAACATACATTATATTTTGAGTAATTTGATTAGTCCAAGTCTTGATAACTCGAACTTTTTTGTCGCAAGTCATACTTCGAGGTATCGAGGTTCGACTGTATGAAAGTCAATATTTTAATAATACATTTAAAATTAATACAATTCAATAAATTAAAACAATTGTTTATTATGAAACATTTGGATCCCGTGGCCGTGTGCCTGAGTGTCTGGTCGCGAACCTGGGGGAACCGGGTTCGATCCCAACAGACGCCAATATTTTCCACAAAAGTGACCCCGGTGGTGCACTCTCCACGCCAGCTATGAGTGCCCGTGAGGAGACGCCTGGTAAGCGCCCACACGGTAAAATATATCGTCATCATTACCGATGTCTACATGTGTTGTAGATACTGGCACACCCAGAAATGGGTAATATGCCGTGATGATATATTTATTTTTATTTATTTTATTTTGGTTAATTTATAATGTTTACATTAACATTAAGATATAATTGTTTAAAACGCAGTGGAAAAACAATATTTGCCGATAAAACAAAAAAAAAAAACAATAAAAGTCAATAAAGCCCAGTTTTCTGGGTTTTTTCCAACTGAATTTAAGATTGGGATTTTGGGATAAGATAAGAGATACTAGTTGGTTAACTAAAGTTGTCCTTATTAAGTGGCCATTTTAGTAATGTATTTGTTTTCCCAAAAACAATGAGCAGATCACTAGATATACAGCCAAAAATAATTTTCTTTCTTTTAATTTTTTCGTAATACCTTAATTTCATACCGTAATTTAATACCTCCTTTTATCACGAATTATCTACCCTTTGCAATCTATTAAGATTTGATGAACATGTTCTATATTCTCATTCGTAAGTGTATAGAGACGTAATAAAAAGTGAAGTGCATGTAATTGATAATAATTTGAGATTTTTGGATAAAATAAGAGATATTAGTTGGTTAACTAAAGTTGTCCTTATTAAGTGGCCATTTTAGTAATGTATTTGTTTTCCCAAAAACAATGAGCAGATCACTTGATATACAGCCAAAAATAATTTGTTTCTTTTAATTTTTTCGTAATACCTTCATTTCATACCGTAATTTAATACCTCCTTTTATCACGAATCATCTATCCTTTGCACTCTATTAAGATTTGATAAACATGTTCTATATTCTCATTCGTAAGTGTATAGAGACGTAATAAAACGTGAAGTGCATGTAATTGATAATAATTTGGGATTTTTGGATAAGATAAGAGATATTAGTTGGTTAACTAAAGTTGTACTTATTAAGTGGCCATTTTAGTAATGTATTTGTTTTCCCAAAAACAATGAGCAGATCACTAGATATACAGCCAAAAATAAGTTCTTTCTTTTAATTTTTTCGTAATACCTTAATTTCATACCGTAATTTAATACCTCCTTTTATCACGAATTATCTACCCTTTGCAATCTATTAAGATTTGATAAACATGTTCTATATTCTCATTCGTAAGTGTATAGAGACTTAATAAAAGGTGAAGTGCATGTAATTGATAATAATTTGGGATTTTTGAATAAGATAAGAGATATTAGTTGCTTAACTAAAGTTGTCCTTATTAAGTGGCCATTTTAGTAATGTATTTGTTTTCCCAAAAACAATGAGCAGATCACTTGATATACAGCCAAAAATAATTTGTTTCTTTTAATTTTTTCGTAATACCTTCATTTCATACCGTAATTTAATACCTCCTTTTATCACGAATCATCTACCCTTTGCACTCTATTAAGATTTGATAAACATGTTCTATATTCTCATTCGTAAGTGTATAGAGACGTAATAAAACGTGAAGTGCATGTAATTGATAATAATTTGGGATTTTTGGATAAGATAAGAGATATTAGTTGGTTAACTAAAGTTGTACTTATTAAGTGGCCGTTTTAATAATGTATTTGTTTTCCCAAAAACAATGAGCAGATCACTTGATATACAGCCAAAAATAATTTGTTTCTTTTAATTTTTTCGTAATACCTTCATTTCATACCGTAATTTAATACCTCCTTTTATCACGAATCATCTACCCTTTGCACTCTATTAAGATTTGATAAACATGTTCTATATTCTCATTCGTAAGTGTATAGAGACGTAATAAAACGTGAAGTGCATGTAATTGATAATAATTTGGGATTTTTGGATAAGATAAGAGATATTAGTTGGTTAACTAAAGTTGTACTTATTAAGTGGCCGTTTTAATAATGTATTTGTTTTCCCAAAAACAATGAGCAGATCACTTGATATACAGCCAAAAATAATTTCTTTCTTTTAATTTTTTCGTAATACCTTAATTTCACACCGTAATTTAATACCTCCTTTTATCACGAATTATCTACACTTTGCAATCTATTAAGATTTGATAAACATGTTCTATATTCCTATTCGTAAGTGAATAGAGACGTAATAAAAGGTGAAGTGCATGTAATTGATAATAATTTGTTTGGTTCCCAGGTGATTATGGGGGATCGGCCGTCAGCTGAACGAGCATGCAAGGACCCTAACCCCATCATTGACGGCAGGAAAGCCAACGTGAACCTAGCCATTCTGGGGGCTAAACCTCGCGGTAACGTGCAAGCCAGTAAGTTACTAATTGCTTCTGTGGTTTAAGAACAACCAATGCCGAACTTTTGTCCAAAATGAAATTAATTGTGCGATCGACCACCAAAAAGATATATACGAGAACAACCAAAGTCTCATTGTAAATAAATCCATAGGAATCGGGATCCATTGAATCAATATCATATTATAAAAAAGCAAGAATAACCATTGTAGAAATGCTAGTACCTAAAATCTTGAAGGATTTTATTGCAGAATTAATGACATTTCTAATCTACATTAATATTACATAATGTCAAGTTTCACAGAAACATAATCTCGGTATCGCTGAAAGTTTTTTGCTGATTTTAAATAACTCATTCCAAAGTTGTTGACATTGGTTGTACTTGCAATAAGCTGCAAACTTTACACTATACTTTATATTTGTTATATTTATCTCTGCTAAAAAAATGATTGACCGTTTGATGTAATAATCATTATTGTTATCATCAGTGAATCCACATCCCTTGCAGGACCAAAGCAATTACGCATCCTCAATCCGTACAACAATTTGTTACTAAAAAGAACAATAGAGATACTCTAATACTAATACGACTATTATTATTTCAATTTAAGGGAGACTACTTGTCAAATTTCTCCGTGTGCAATGAATGTCTGGTGTTTTGACATTTTTATGACTATAAAAAATATATAGAAAACCATCGATTTTATATAAATTAATTTTTGAGTTATTGAAGATAATATGAATCAACTTTTAGACTTCGATAACTCGAAATTTTTCAAATGTATAAAAAATTATAATTTAATTTAATTCTTAATTTTTAAATTAATAGTTCAGTAATCGAAATGATTAGAGCTATGATATACTTGTATCAGAGTGATTTAGTAAGGTATCACTTAGGAATGAAAAATGAGATACAGAGCTTGCATCGTATGTTATTTATTAATATAATATAACTTCCTTCGACACTAATAAACTTTTCGTAACATGTCTTCCATAAATGAATTGAATTGTTCCAATCATTCAAAGAAATCACTTAGAAAGGCCTCCATAATATTTGTCAACAGCATACATCAACTCCTCATCTGAAGCAAATCTACTTCCTCAATGCTATTTGTCATATTTTTGAAAAAAAAAATGAATATTAATAATATTTTATTTGAAGTGGCTTTGTCACCACACCACGGATATCATAGAACTGGTCAAGCAATGATGAACATAGTACTTGGATGGGTAACCGCTATATGCTATAATACCATTTATTATTATTTATTATTAACAAAATTGTATGGAAAATAATTGAAAAATCTAAATCGAAATGGAAGAAAATATTTAGTGAGCAAGCAATATATTTTTTGAAAAATTTACAAATTCACATAAATACACTCCTGGACAAAATTAACGCATCACTTTTAATATTTCGTTTATTTCACAAAGTTAGCTTATTTTTGGCATATTTTATGGTTTTTTAAATTAGTCCTTTACAGGTAATTAAAAATTTGTAGAAAATAACGCAACATAATATACCTTTAAATTAAAATCTACAATATTATTCAAAATGAAGACATTGTGATTTTTTTAAATAAATTAAAATTTAAAATTTTATGGGAAAAAATTATATAATACTTGGTATTACCACTTCTTACATTAATTATGGCCTGCTTTCTTCGTCCCATACTTCGAAATAAATTTCGAATTGCATGGTGAGGTGTGTTTTCCCATTCTTGTAGCCCAGCATTCTCTAGCTCATCTAGAGTGCATGGGACGGGTACAAGACCTCTTTCGCTTGTTTTCAGCATATTCCATACGTGCTCTATTGGATTTAATACTGGACTGCTAGGTGGCAATTCCATATGGTTAATTTCTACCGTATTTCAATATTCATCTACGTCCCGAGTCCGATGCGATCTTACATTATCATGAATAAATATGAAAATACCTCCAATTACCGGCGAAAAAGGAGTGACATGGTCTTATATGACATCCTGCACGTATTTCTGTTCATTCATTGCTCTTCTACGAAGCACCGCCAACTATGTGCGTCCCTTAAAACAATTAGCTCCCCAAAACAGTATTGAATCACAAAAGCAGGGCTCTCGTGGAGCAATTTATCACTGAGTATATCGCTGTCCAGGTCTCCTCCAGGTATGATCTCTTTCACCTGGTAATTTTAAGCTGACTCATGTTTCATCAGAAAACAAAACACGGTTTCAATTCCGGGAATATGTTGTCTTACAAATTGTAAGCGAGTTACTCGATGAGTTCTGGTGAGACACGGTTCTATGTTAGTGCATCTATTGACCAGTCTTGCTTTCTGTAGTGTTCTTCTTACCACACGGGTAGAAGTCTACGCAGCACGGGCTTCAGGAATGTGATTATTTTGCATATTACTTGTAATTTGTCATCTTCTCAGAATTTCTAGAGTTAGAAATCTGTCGTCTCTTTCTGTCGGTGGTTTCGTACGACCTTTCTGTGTCTCCTAAAGTTGAATCTAGTCTTTTTAAACCTCCTTAAAGCTCGTCCTATAGTACTGAGATCAACTACCAAGTTCCATAATCTTATGACGTTGGCCCCATCCAATAGAGCTAACGCCCGAAAAACCTCAAATTCGGACAAATATCAACCTCTATTAATTTTCCCAATTCAATTTAATGTTAATTTCGTAGTAAAACACAAAAACATGAAATCAAATTTAAATTAAACGTAAAAATACTTTTAAACTTTTCCATACTTTTTCCTTGTCAACACAGGAAACAATAAAATACTCATATAAACAAGAATTGATTCTTAATTGTTATTATTTTCATATGTCTAGAGCCCTAAATTTTCAACTGCACCCTAAGAAAAATTCATATATTATTCTGTTTTAAAATAAATCGCGAAAATATAAGTGATGCGTTAATTTTGTCCAGTAGTTTATATCAAACACTATTTTTCGACGTAGTCACCTCCTTACTCAATGCACTTTGTGAGCCGTGAGATGAGCTTTCTTAAACTTCGTCAAAAAAGTTTTACTTTGGCCCATTGTTTGACAGCACTCTGGACCTCATCGTCTGTAGAAAACCTTTTTCTACCCATAAACGACTTCAGAGAGCTGAAAAGATTAACATCTGAATGGGCCAGATGCCAGATGGAGACTGTGAGCAGGGTGGTTGATAATGTCCCAACCGAATGAGTCCAAGAGTTGTTTTGTGGCGCTGGCTGCATGGGGACATACATTCCATGTAACAACCGCACTCTCTTCGTTAGCATTCCTCTTCTTTGATCCATATCACCCTCTGTAGATATTTTGAGGTTTCGCAGTACTGTGCGGCATTAATAGTTTCCTCCTGGGGCAAAAATTCAATGAGGAGAATCTCTTTACGATCCTGAAAGACAGATGCATCATTTTTGGTTCTGCCGGCTTTAAATTCACGGCACCACTTGTACACATTAGTATGGTTCATGATACCATTCCCATAAACAGTTTTTATTTCGTTAAAAATCTGAAACGGCGCGTTTCCCTTCGCGAGAAGGTACCGGATTACGCTCCTCACCTCGCAGCTGGCGGGATTCGGAATTGAGACGCTCATTTCAAAACGGTAACGGTACAACAGTTTTACACCGACTGAGACGAACAATCGGGCATTCTAGTCCAAAGAACTTGCCCTAGGACGGAATACTGCCAACTTTGTTAATAAATACATATTCCCTTTGAGCATCTGAAGCTCTGTACTTTCTCGACGTGTCTCGTAAAAAGTTACAGATAAAAATAAAACTAGTTTATCTACAGAAAGTAGTAATATTTTGACTCATACGTCGAAGAATATTCTGTTTATCGTGTATTTAGACCATTTTGAAAGCAAAAAATGATTTTTTTTTCAATCCAAATGGTATATTTGTGAAAATGATTAGAGGAACCATACCATATAATTATGATCAATAAGTAAATCATTATTTAGTTTATTAATAGCAGTATGTATATTCTACTTACTATTTTATGTAAAATACCTACTGTATAAAACAATTTCGCATTAGTGTTTGAATGTAGGTTATTATTATTATTTCTTAGTCAATAAACAAAATAAAATATAGCTTTTTATTAAATTAGGATAATGTATATCAGTAAGTAAATATCCTATATGTCTAAGTGGCCAAAGAAAACACTAAACGCAAGAAAATGACCCCCATAATGACTATAGTCAATGTCGACCAACACAGCGACTCCGAACCTTTTTATGTGTCATTAGTTCCACTTTTTATTTCACCATTGTCAAATAAAAACATAAATTGGAAGTGGAAATGAGTTTAAAATATTCATGCTTTCATAATGTTTATAGAATTGCTTCCATTTTTATTTGTGTGACAGAGGTAAATAAAATATTTATTTAATGTATATTATAAGTATGCCGCTGATGCATAGTATATTTTTTATTAAACACATATAATATAAATAATATCCTACCTTAGACAGTTGAGGAACACTTCTCACGAACCTGTGATGTTAATAAAGAGGCACCGGAATTAATTAGCTTGTACCCTAGAATAAAAATAAATATTACAAAACAAAAAAAAAATGGAAAGAAGCAGGTATTTTATTGGTATTTCAAGAACATTTATGAAAGTTTCGTCAAATAATTGCTATATTATTAAAAATACAATAAAATACTATAAAACAATCTTATAGAATACCAAGGGGGTTATCCGATTAGAGAAGAAAATATTTTTTTAAACCAGTGTGGTTCTCAAGTTACAACACAAAGTTATATTATTTAAATAGGATGGTACATATTTTTTAGGCCCATTCGATAAGAGTATTTTTTCTGAATTCAACCATGTAATCGTTTTGTATTCTTACTAAACAAAAGTATTGAGAAAAATTCAGTTGAAATGTAAATAAATTTTATTTTTATAGTAATTTTTTAGTGGGCCATATTATGTATGACAAACATTTGAGCTTAAATTAAAACGAAACAAACTATTTGTTAATAACTTTATAAGTGTTCTATGTCAATTATGCACTAAATAATTGATAGATAACTAGCAGTTTTTACATATTTTTCAATATGGCCTACTGCAAAATTATACTATAAAATCAAATTTATTTAAATTTCAATCGATTTTTTTTTTCAATATTATGTAAGGATATAAAATGATAACATAGTTATATTCAGAAAAAAATACCCTATCTCATGGGCCTAATAAATATAACCATTGGCTTAAAAATTTCTTCTCCAATCGGAAGTCCCCCTTGGTCTTCTATAAGATTGTCTCATAGAGTTTTATTGGATCTTTATTAATATATAAATTATTTGAGGTATCTCGTTTAGCTGTTAATTGTTACTCTGTATTTGCATTGCCGTTATTACTGGGGCTTGGTCTAAGGAAAGCAAATCCAAATAAATTAATGTTAATTGAATAATTTTTTAATTATTGTTTAAAATTGAATTGACCAACTGAATAAAACCAATGACTTGAGCGATAATCGGCTGAGGAATGGATGAGGGTTCCCGAAGGAAAAATAATCAGACAAGCAGTTTGTAGTGACATTATTTATTTCAAGCCGACTTTTCGACTAAAACGTCAGTCTTCGTCAGGGCCAGAAATTGTCTAATAACATAAGTTTTTAGTCGCAACCATCCATGGGTATTATTTTAATTGTTCCTTATGGATGGTTGCGACTAAAAACTTATGTTATTAGACAATTTCTTGCCCTGAAAAAGACTAACATTTTAGTCGCAACATCGGCTTGAAATAAATAATTTCACTACAGACTGCTTGTTCGATTATTTTTCCTTCGGGAACTTTCATGAATAAAACCAAGTTTAAAGTTAGTGGTGCAACTGGGCATTAGATTATTTCTCCAACTGTAGGCTTGGCACAAAATAAATTAAATAATAATTTTTTGTCATTTAGTTATCTTTAAAATCCAAAGCTTCGTTATTTATTTAAAAAAAATTCACTGTTGAAATCCATCTGAGTCATATCGTATTTTATTTATTTATTCAAAAATCAATTATTTCTATTGTAATCTTATCATCCAAGGTTGAGAAGCTCTGATAAGAGCTATTACCGCCAGACTTTGAATATAATTGCTTGGTTATGCTAGCCTTCATATTCGTACCTCGTGGTAATATATCAAATAGCTTTTGCTTTATAATAATGCACTGAGCCATTGTCTGTCCAATGGCCGGCGATATCACACCAAACACACGCGAACTGATGATTCAACACTCGGGGCATATCGGGAAGAGTCGGCTACGATCGGAAAACGCGGGGAATATGAAGAGGCAGACAATTTTAGGGTTATTTAGATACTCTTAAATAATGTAATTATTACAAAATAAATTTGTATTATGAAAAAACAAACTGCAAAATCAGTTTTTGTGGTATTTAATTTCGGTGAGATTCGAAGCCGAACCGTCAGAACCACAACTGGTCTCATAACGCACTCAGCCACTTGATTCCATCATCTTTAAAAATAATTAAGTTATTATTATTACGTTATTTATCTTATTTATAACATACCTACATATGTTATAATAAAAACAGTAAAAAACCGTAATGATATATTTATTTATAATATATTGACTCTACCATTTTCGTTATTTTTTGACTGTGATTTACGAACACATTAAAACACTTTCAAGAAATTTATTAGCACTAAATGAATCATTTATACTTAGTCGCATATGTGAGTGCGGTGAACGTCTATTTATATCAGAGGAATTTATTTAAAAAATCATTGTACACATATGCACAACATGTATATCTGTTTTTGATTTCTGGTCTAGACGATATTTCGCTAATTTTAACTTTGGCTGCTAGAATAGTACAAAAAATAATTGTTACTCAAGGTTGGAATATGTGTACAAAACAGTAAAATTCAACATATAATAAAAAGTACCTAACTATGGATAATTTCAGCGTTGGGCAATTTACTGTCCTCGAACATTAAATATTTACATTGTTATATAAATTTTGTGATACATATTATTAAATATTATTTATAAGATTTACACTATAGAGAAATTTTATTATGCTTTTCATGGATTGCGTGCCGTGTCATTGTTTAGTAGGGCTTGTTTGAGTAATGTAGGAATATTTTTTAAAAATACAAAATATTTCAAAAAAAAAGTTAAATGAAATTTATCACAAACTAAAACTAGTTTATAATGTACAGTGTGTCTGCTGTAAGCGGGCCACCATTGCTAACTTTCTTATTTGAAGAGATAGAAAGACGATTAAATGGACAAAGTTGGGCGATATTATACGACAAATTTAACGGTGGAAAATACAAAACAATTGAACATCAAATACGCGACTTATTCAACAAAATAACATTTTTTTTAAATGGAACGCCATATTGAAAATGGTACCATTTAAAAGATTTTTATTATCTGAATATAAAAGTTCATTATCACTATGCTTCTAAAATTAAAAACAAAGAGTTATTTCAAGTTGAAATTTAAATATTTTATTTCATATTTTGATACAAATACAATATTGTTGCCATGGAAAGAACAAAAACAAATAACGAAATTAATTATTAACTAGTAAACTTAAAAAAATTGTTCAAAATGTTGACCATTTTGGTCTATTAGGATATAGTTCTAAATACTTTTGCGCACTGGCTACAGAATTTTTATTGCACTTTGCATAAACAAAAAGCATATCAACTAATTCATCATTAGTATATTTTTCCATTTTGTTGACAGCATCTATCAATAAAATGTCAATTGTTCTTTGTTTAATGTTAGTTTCTGTTGTTTCCATAGCAACAATGATATGTGTATTAAAATATGAAATAAATTTAAATTTCAACTTGAAATAACTCTTTTGTTTTTAATTTTAGAGGCATAGTGATAATGAACTTTTATATTCAGATAATAATAATCTTTTAAATGGTACCATTTTCAATATGGCATTCCATTTAAAAAAATGTTATTTTGTTGAATAAGTCGCGTATTTGATGTTCAATTGTTTTGTATTTTCCACCGTTAAATTTGTCGTATAATATCGCCCAACTTTGTCCATTTAATCGTCTTTCTATCTCTTCAAATAAGAAAGTTAGCAATGGTTGCCCGCTTACAGCAGACACACTGTACAAAAAAATTATGATAGGTGATAGGTACTTCTAAATAAAGAAAGTCTTTTAATTTCTTGCTATGTAACAATGAATTTGCACGTAATACCGGGTGTAACATGAAAAACGCGCCATAGGCGTTTAACATGGGAATGGGAAAACAGTTTTTTCTTCGCAAAAGTGGCTTGTTAATTTTAGGCAATAATACTTCAAATGAATTGTGTACGGAATTAAATTGTGCATTTTATTCAATCCCGTATTAAATAATCATATTTTATTTTGCACGTTTCGTAACCGAGCAAATTTAATTCAAAATTTTATAATAGATATTTATGTATTAAGAGCGTAAGGAGGCTTTTATGGCCTGCGGCGGGATTTTGAGCCTGAGGCGTAAGCCGAGGGATAAAAACACGTCAAAGGCCATAAAAGCAAGTTACGCTCGTGGTACATACAAAACTTTATGAACGGACGAAAATTTTCAAATTATGAGTGTTGTATCGAAAAGAATTTGTCCTCGTACATCCAGTATCTAGTGTTGCTATGAAAGCGGAGAACAACAGTTTATTGTTTGTTTTTAGTTATGTCATTTGAGTTTTATTTTGTGTATCTCCGTGGTTTCCATATAAATAATACGAAATTAATTTTCATTTTTCATTAAAGAATATAAAAATTTTCGATTTGTAATAAAAACTTTTCATGTTGCCTGTTTAAATTGTATATATTCTAGGTTATAATTTGGTTTGACGTTTCATTATAGCCCGGCGGGCTATAATGAGGCCCGCGGGCTATAAAATGACGTTCATGTCAAAGAAATTCGTGTATAATTGTCAAATTATGATATGTCCGTGCATAAAAGTTATTTTATTATAGTGTTAACTATAGTATTAAAATAAAATCTCAAACAAATGTTACTGTATTTTATCTGTCAGATATTGTAAAACATAGTTTGCATCAAAATAATACTAGGTACTTAATAATTTCTACTGTTTCTTCATATGAATAAATCGTCATTTTCAATAATGATGACTCAAACAGAGTGTTTCTGATAGATAAAATGTCATTACATTTGTTTACGATTTTATTTCAGTACCTACCATGGCTAACACTATAAAGAAGTAACCTTTCTAAAATTTTAAATTCAATATGCTCAATTACGGAAGGTGCAAAAGAAAATATCATAACTAATTTAGATGCAGAATTTAATTCTCCACAACATTTATTTGAAGCATTATAGCCTAAAATTAATAGGCCACTTTTGCGCAAGGAAAAACTGTTTTTCCATGTTAAACGCCTAGCCCAGTTTTCGTGTTACACCCAGTATATTATGTGTGGTTCAAATTTTCTTTAATTTTTCGGAGCAGCTTTCAAGGAAAATCAGCGTCCCTACTGGTTGTTTTCTCTATACTATGCACTGTACTTATGACTTGCTATATATGAGGCAAAATATTTTAATATTTTTACAGCCCAATTCACAAAAAAGTTTAAGCTAATCCTCATTTTTAAATTGGTGAATTCTATTCTACTCCTGTACTTAAAATTTTATTTTCAAAATATTATCAAAAACGTTAGATAATAGGAATAGAGTAGGCTATATTTTAAGAAATAAACTGGCAAAATTAGAGTTGAATTCGCTAATCAGAAATAAGGATTAGCTTAACCTTTTTCGAGAATCGAGCTATTAATGTTTATCTAAATACAGGATGTAGCAGAAATAAGTACTTTAAATTTAACCAGTGTTAATATTCGTCTAGAGCAACAATATTTCTTAGTATTTTTTTTTCGAAATCGCAGTTTGTTTTTTGGAAAAAAATATTTCCAATTTCGAGACGTATACTGGTGAAACAGAAAAAAGTAAATGACATTGCCAGAACTCGTCGAGAGCAACAATATTTCCTAGTAACATTTTTTTGAATTCTCAACTTTTTTTTAGTATTTTTAGCAGAGACACAAAACCCGAACCTGAACCGAAAACCTGAATTAACCCGAATTTTTGATGAAACTGAACCGAACCTTTATTTGTCAAGGTTAATAAACCTGAACCGAATTTAAACCGTTTCAAATTTAGATTCGGTTCATATCTATTAAATATGTAACTAAAAACTGTAAATTCAAATTAAATTATTAAAATGATTTTCATTTACCGTTCTGAATCGAAATTCGAACCCAAAATCTATGAATCATTATAATTTTCATTTTATTGAACCGAAACTGAATCTGAATCGACATATCTTTTCTGTACCTGAACCGAACCTGAACAATAAATACATTTCGGTTCAGATTTTTAGACAGGTAATGAATATTTTTGCAAAACTTTGAAGATTTTTAACACATTATCTAGAAGGTTTACAAAAAAAAAAGTTACTAAGAAATATTGTTACTCTCGACGAGTTCTATCGCTGTTTAAATTTAATGTACTTATTTCTGTTACATTCTGTATATAAACAACTGGTTGCTTTGTTTATAAAGTTAGTTTCCATCTTTGGCTTTACACATTGACCGTCTAGATTTTTATAACACTTGTATGTTGTGCCATTTCTAAAACATTATTGGAGCTTGCTCAAAGAATGTTCGCAAATAAAAATTTATGTATTTTTTAGTACCTACTTAGAATTTATTTAAATCTTTCATTACCTTTCGGGTGTAAACATGAGAATCTTTCCTTTCATTTATTCTATTCTATGTATCATCTCCAGGGACCTGAACCGAAACGTATTTATGGTTCAGGTTCGATTCTTGTTCAAGAAATAAATGCTGGTTCAGGTTCAGTTTCCTTTTAAAGAAAAGAAAATCATAACGGTTCATCGATTTTTTGTTTGGGTTCGAATTTCGGTTCGGAGCCAAGCACAAAAAGATGGTAATATTTATTATTTTTAAAATTTAGTTCAAATTTTCAATTTTTAATTTTATGTTTAGCAGTTCTAAGCCGAATCTGAATTTAAAACGGTTCGAATTCGGTTCAGGTTTATTGAATTTGATAAATAAAGGTTTGGTTCGGGTTCAGGCTCATCAAAAATTCGAGTTTTCGGTTCAGGTTCGGCTTCAGTTTCAGATCCCTGGGCATTTCTTCATATTCCTTTCTTATCTTTACTATTTTTTCTCTGTTTAGTATTTTAGTTCTTCTTTATGGTTTCATTCAACACAATTTTTGTTTGTGTTTCTTCTGTCATTCTCCTTATAGCTGATTGTACCATGCAAGTTTTTTTTTTCTCTTCTATATAGGTTGTGTAGGTTAATTTATCCAACATGGGGATCTCGAGATCTATAAGAGATACGAAGTCGGTTAAATCAGAAAAAAGTTGCCCCTTAAAGGAGTCCATTTTCATGGTATTTTTCTATTTGAGAAAAAACTCATAGGTCACTAGATATAGGGGAAAATATAAATTTTGCAATTTTTAATTTTTGTGAATATCTTCCAAGTGTGAAATAATGCTGGATTTTGTTTGCACATCTTTAGTGTACTTTTTTATGTTCTTTCAGATGGCGATGCTCAATTTTTTTTCATTACTATTGGATATCGAGTTATGATGTCCAAGTTTTAATATTTATATAGACGCCATATTGGAAAGTAATACCATTGAAAGTAGAATTCTTTTACCTTTCCAACGATGTTTAATTTGTCTATGTTCATTTGTTACAAACATCAAAAATGCAACAATTTTTAAATGTGTAGGTTAAAAACGATGGTTATTACAAGGAAACAATTGAAAAACAGTAATTTGTTTATTTTCATTAATAATTTCCTTATTTAGTATTCAAAATTTTATAAAGTCTTGCGAATTTCAAATAATTTTAAAATTTTTAAATGACCGTTATAGTAATGACAAATTTATATTTATTTATAATTTGAAAAAATGTTTCACTGCTATTTATGTTAAAAATATTAATGAAAATGAAGAAAGTAAAGTTAAAATTAAACAAAAGATAATTTCTGAGATTATTTTTTTTTCGTCGTTAAAACTTTTGTTTTAACCTATAAAATTAAAAATTGTTACATATTTGCAGTTTGAAACAAATGAATATAGACAAATTACACATCGTTGGAAAGCTAAAAAAAAAACTTTTCAATGGTTAACTTTCCAATATGGCGTCCATATAAAAATTAAAACTTGGACATCATAACTCGAAATCCAATAGTAATAAAAAAAATTGAGCATCGCCATTTGAAAAAACATAGGTAAGAAAGTTCCCTAAAGATGTGTGATATTTTTCCGTATATCTAGTGACCTATGTAGTCTTTCACAAATAACAAAACACCATTAAAATGGTCTCTTAATGGACTACTTTTTTTCTAATTTAACCAACTTCGTATCTCTTATCGTTCTCGAGATCCCTGTGATGGACATGTTATCCTGGACAGCATGTATACTTCCTATTTTAGTGATGGACCGGATGCCCGGCAAGTACTCGACAAAATACCGAATATTCGGTACTCGGTAACCAGTCCAGTATTGCCCAACATACTTGACTGGAAAATTTTACCGGGTACGCTTCATCCGGTTTTTCAAAAACAGTAAACTGTGTCCATAATCTTGTTATAATTTGTTCATTTCTTATTCGACCAATAAACATCATTTCAAAAATCAAAATGTTGATTTAGGGGACATCCTGATTTAATTAAGTAATGAATTCTTAAGTACCGATTCCTTCGTTCAACAGTTAGGCAATTTACTGTGTTCCTAAGGAATGTTATGTTGTATTCGTGACCGATTCGAACCGGAATCTACACATCCGCAAACCATTACGAAATCAGCTGGTAATATCAGAGCAAGGCAACCCTTACAGACCAGGTGTCACGCAAGGGCCTAAGGGCTGTCCACATATTACATGGGGAAAAAGCATCCCCTTTGCACAAACAAATAGGGGTAGATCAGATCGTCCCTAACCGATCTGAATATGGAGTACAATATAGTGCACACTTTATCATACTCATTATCGTTTTTAATTAAAACTGCCCAATAAAATTTATTTGAATATGTCGTCGAGAATTGAATAATTTACTTTTAGAAGATCTACTTAAGTGTCATTTTTATTTCTAAAATTTATTTACTAAAAAAAGTGATCTACAGTAATCATTACCGAACTACATCTTCTACTTTTGTTAAAACTCATTTCCGTTAAGAATATTGGCCCGTAACGAGCGCACTTTCGTAATAAAAGCGCTTTTATGAAGTGTGCTCATAAAAGCGCGCTCGTAATACGGGCCACTGTTTTTTACTAACGTGTTGAAATTTATCGAATTGTAGTCTATAGTATCACCCATTAAAAATAAAAACGAAAGTCTGTAAACAACCTGTATACAGGGTGTCTCAAATAACAAGTGCATACATTGAAATCTCGAACCGTTTAAGCAGGGATGGTAATCGAAACCGGAACCGAAACCATTAACCGAAAAATACCGAAAAAAAATGAGAACCGAAACCGAAACCTGTACCGAAATTCGAAACAGATACAAAACCGGAACCGAAAATAAAACCATTTTTCGTTTATCGGTTAACCGCATTATATACAGCTCTCTCGTTAGTTGTTAAATATTGTGAATTTTTATTATTAAAATACTTATGTATAAAAAAGTATAAACATAAATTTATTTTCTACTTTTTTTTTGTGTCGAAAAGTATTTCAATTTTCAAAGTAGTACCTTAGTCGGGTGGCGCTCGAAATCCATTACATGTTACATTTACATAGGCATTTAACATTAGAATATTTTTAATATTTCCTTCCCATTAAAACTAATTGTTATAAAACTTTGTACACGTGTTTGTGGACACTTTTTGCATCATTATAATAATTATTTGTTCAATCAAAATTAATAATATTAATCTCGTAAATTACTTTTGCAAAACCGAAACCCTTTTAGTAAAACCGGTATACCAAAACCGATTGCTGTATAAAAACCGAAACCTAAATCAAAACCGAATTTTTATTTTCACGATGACCGAAACCGTAACCCAAACCGATATTTTTTATGGTTACCATCCCTGCGTTTAAGAGATATGAAGTTGTTTAACTTAGACAAAAGAAGCTTCATTATTAGGTCATTATTCTTTTTTTATGAATCTTCATCTAGATTGATAGCGATTTCTATTTAGTTCTAGAAAAAAAAGTGTTATTCGTTAAGATAAATAAAATAATTAATAAAAAATTACGAGGCTATATTATAATCCAAAATTTGATTGCCATTGGCAGTCTATGTCATTCAACATATCTTTCATTTTCTACAAATGCAAGTGGTTTCTATCTGGCGTGGCATCATAAATTCAAACAAATGATATTTCATTTACTTTCGTACATCCGTTGTTTCTGTTCTGTTTTGTTGTTTTCTGCATTTATTTACTTGGAAATGGATACCGGATTTCAAAAATGCGAAAGGCGATATCAGAAGACTTGAAATGAAGAAGATTTTATAAATAGGGTAGATGTGTAACATAGATGTTAAGGCGAGATTAATGGCATTAAAAACTAATAACATTGTAAAAATTTAAGGTTAAATTTAAATCTTAAAGTTTTGGTATACTTTTAATATAAATTACCCATGTTCTAATTTATTACCATGGTGGAGGACCCCATTGCTTTCTCGGCAAAATGCCTGGTCACTAGATATAAAATAAAAAATAAATTTTACAAATTTTTATTTTTTCAAATAACTTCCATTATATGGCCACCTACGAAAATGACGCCACACAACACATCCTCCCCTACATGTCTTTAGAGAAGAAGACAAATAGCTCGAAGAGAGAGTTAGTTGAGTAGTACCATTTCCTCTCTTCTCAACGTTGTCCTAATCCGATTTGACATTTGCTGTTTTATTTGGCCGTGCTGTTTGACGCTTATACAGTGAGTATTTTTTAACGTGAAACATTGGGTTTGTCATATCCATGGTTACGACTTGACATTTGATTAACAGCAATGTATTTGCCCGTTCCATTTAAAATGAAACATAGGGAACGAATTTGACATTTGATAAGACGTCAATAGAGGTTAATTTTGTTTTATATATAATGAGGTCATGCACGACTTTTTTTTTATAATTTTAATCGATAGATTAGTGAAAAATAATAGACCCGTATTTTTTATTTTTCCTCAAATCGATCTTTAATCATGAAAAAATTGTAATTGAAAATGACATTCTTTAAAATGCGGCTGAAGACCCCCGCTTCGTCCCTTGTCCAATGACGTCACAGAGTGAGAAGCACGACCATTTTGATTTTCACATTGTCTTAAACGTCAAAGTGACATTTAAAGATAACCTGAAATTTATGAAAGTAAACATGTCGATGGAACGTTGTTTCGTGCCAAAATAAAGAATAAAATAATATTCTGGAATATATTCAATGTCTCATATGCGTTTATAACCTCCTACTGTCTAATTCAAAGATTCAAAAGTGAAAGAAACATCTGATGTAACGTAGATAATTTCACGCCAAATGAAAATTATATTTATAAAAATAAATAGAACGATATTATATTAATATAATATAGCATATTTAGATATGTAATCATCAATTTATAGTTTATATATATTTTTCTTTTAGAAATTATGTGTCCATATAAAATATCTGTTTGAAATGAGTCTGAACTTCGTTCGTAACGTTGTGACGACAAAACATGGCTGGTTTTTGCAACTTTTTAAAAATACCATACTTTAAAACGATTTTATACAACAAAAAATATAAATAAAAAATAATTTAATCATACTGATCGATGAATTAGACTATCCTTTTTCGATTTAAACAGAAAAAAGGTACAATTATTTTTTTTTGCATGACCTCATTATACCTGTATTCTAAATTAAAATTAGTTGTAGAAAAAATATAGTGTGCACCTTGTGCCCGAGTGGTTTTCTGACTAGGCTAAATTTCTTATAATATTTAAATATAATACTTCTGTCAAATTCATTCCCCATGTGTTATTTTAAATGAGACAGACAAATACATTGCTGTCAATCAAATGTCAAATCATTACTTATGGGAAAATTCAACGCTTATCTGTCATATTGACAAGATGTCATTAGAGGTTAATTTTGTTTAAATAATTATACCTGCTTTCTAAAAATTAAATTTAGATGTAGAAAAATACTGTGTGCACCTTTGTGCCCGAAATATGTTTAGTGTTCTCGAGTGGTTTTCTGACTCCGGTAAATTTCTTACAATATTTAAATGCGAGTATAATACTTCTGTCAGATTCGTTCCTTATGGTTCATTTTAAAGGGAATGGGCAAATACATTGCTGTCAATCAAATATCAAGTCGTAACCATGGATATGACAAACCCAATGTTTCACGTTAAAAAATACTCACGGTATGAGAGATCAGTGATTTGTCACCTCATAATAAATTCTAAAAAAAGAATAACAATACCAAAACAAAAAACACCATTTAAATATTGTTTTAAATTCTGTCTAAGAGGTCATGGAAATATCTATCTCTCGCTTCGAGTATATTATCTTTATCTAAAAAGAGTTTACTTCAGAACTCAGTAGATGGCAACCATAAAATTCTAAAATCAGTTCAAACGCATCATTTCTTTACTTTGAAGTGATTTTCTTCATTGTTACCCATTATTTCTTTATAAAACTATGGATAAAATGAAGAAAATGACATTGTAATTTCCGAGATCCATTGCATATACACACTATCTATTATCTGAGACAACTGTACATTATTACATTTTTAAATTAGTTTCTCAGTGACAGGTAACATCTTGTAGCTGTAAATATTTTGTAATAAAATTGCAGCATTTTGATGTCTGTTTTGTGTGTAAGTACACGTTATGGTGCGTAATCGAATGAGCAGCGTGTATGGTGGTAGTTAGTGGGTACACATGGTGCTTCCTCACACCGGAAACTGCCGATCGCCGGAAGTCCGGTGCCGTACGTTGCCAACTACACGCACGAGCCTCAGGGGTGACAATATATCCACCACCAACACACATGCAATACTATGCGTACACGATTAAAAACAGCGAGTAGTTCACGATTTGTGCCGAACTTTGGAATTTAGACAAAATATAACAAAATAGGTACACAAGAATTAGGTATAATATTTTACAAAATAATATACTTGTGCTATAATGGTAGTATTTAAATTTAAAATGAATTAATTGCCAAAAAACAAAATTGGCCTAATTAGGTACAACAATTTACAAAATAATATACTTGTGCTATAATGGGGAATTACGGCTCAATCGAATTAAAGGAAAATAGTAAAAAATTACGAATGTATATGCTGAGTAACGAATATTAATAAAAAAATGAAATGGTATAATTGAGATATTTCGGAAATAAAGGGTTTTTTGTTATAACGCTTCGACACTAATATGAAAATATTTTGATTGGCGACCGAGAAACCGCCTATACATGTATTACAAATAGCGTGTTAGGAGGTGGGATTACTACCAATGGAAGTTAAGAAATTCAAATTCGAAAGGAGGGGCTAACATTCCTGTACTACAGTTTCCAAACAGTTTTTATTTTAACATAAATTTCTTGCATTAAACTTAATAATTTAAATACACCTGTAATTATAAAGTATGTATACTTATACAGTGTTATAATATTCATTTATTTTTATGTAAATATAACTTAAAATAGCATATATTTCAAGAACATTTAGGTCCATGATGAAAACAGTTTGATATAAAAACACATAAATGTGACGTCACGTCAATCTTTTCAAAATTCGGGAGACCATAACTCGCTTATTAATAGGAATTTTTTCACCGGATTTTTATCAATAGCCTTAGTTTTCCTAATATTTTCAGATGAAATTATATAAAAAAAATGGTGTAATCCCCCATTGTAGCATTTAAATTTAAAATTAATTAATTGCCAAAAAACAAAATTGGCCTCTGTGGTGCACTCTCCACGCTAGCAATGAGTGCCCATGAGGTGACGTATATGTCAATATCATTACCGATATCCGCGTACAAAGCAAACTACCACACCCAGCAATGGATAATATGCCGTGATGATTTATTTTTACCTTCCGTCACCTTTAGGTAAGGACAGTATTGTCTTTGGTCAAAATATTCGGTTGTGAGTTTTTAATGAATAAGCACGTTTTAGGGTCTCTAGAATATGATTTTACTATTTTCACGATGATATCTGTATGTATGTATGTATGTATGTATGTATGTATGTATGTATGTATGTATGTATGTATGTGTATGTGTGTTGTGTGTGTGCGTGTGTATGTGTGACAAAAATTTCTCTGTTGATAAGTCCAATACTACAATTTTAAAAATTATAATTTTTCGTATTCCTCTTCTTTACATCCATATGAAGAGCTGATTAAATTTTGGTTATAATTGGTCAACCGGAAGTTCCCTTATTTGAAGTTCTTAAGAGTTTTTCTTGAAAAAACGTAGTTTAATATCATTTTTTGACATTTTATGTGATTATCAATATGAAAGAATATCTTATAATCTATACGATTTGATTATACATTTTCCTTTACATTCAATAGATATAGAGTTATAAGTAGAGTATAAATTAGCCAGCTTTGCTATAATCATGGAAACAGTTGATATATTCAAATAATTCTAATTGACAGATGTCAATGTCAAGTGCAATTTACATAGTGTATGTTTGTGTTATAATTTTATTGAATTTATAAAATCTTTTCCAAGGAACTTTTGGTATGGAATGAGCTTGTTTCACATTTTTCAAAAACTATTTTAAATGAAAGTTTATGCAATATGTTTCTTAGTAATAATTTTTATTTTAATAATTTGTTGTTATTTATGTAAATAATTAAATAAAAAGATTGGAGTCATGAAAAACTACCCCCCACTCCTGTAACGTAAAAGTACATACATTACGTCATTAATAGCCAATAGGAAAATAGTTTTTCCATCACCTACGTTTATTCATATTATTTATATAAATAAACGTAGGCTATAGTTTGTCACAAGTTATTAAAAATCAGATTTACTATCTATGGGGTCAGTTCTTTAGCTCGTATTTTATTTGGATGAGGACCCTGCTGGTCTTCGGAGTTACTTACTTAGAAGAGAGAAAATCTCGAGGGAAAACTACTAAACTTTATAATAGAAAATTAAAAAAATAAATATATTATTTTATAAACTATGCACAAAACTGCTAAAAAATAAAAATGCGACTTTGATTTTTTTAAATAAAATGTTACACGAGCGTTGGAGGATTAATCGAATCATAAAAATAATTTGACATCATTTTGATTTATTTTATTATCTCTTGAACGAATATGTTGTTCCTACTTAAAGTAAATGGCTGAGTTCTTCTCCCTGACAATTTCTCGCAATGATTTAGTTGTTGGTAAAAATAGCGCTCGCAGCAAACGAAGTAGGCCGTATAGTAGGCAGCCATGAAATGTCGTAGTTTTGGTTCTGTGCCAGAACGGCACTACGTCTCAGCTCCTTGCCGCGCGCGCGACGTTCAGCGTCGACGCCGCGATGCCATCATGCGACAAGCCATATGTCACATGCTAAGAAAAAATTGCGCACAACTGTGCGCAGAAAAACCAAATTTTTCTCGAGTGACCACGTGGAGGATAGAATCTTGTTAATGAAATTAATACAAAAAATGTTATTTTCTTTAAATAAATGCGCGTGCAGCTTTGGTTAAAAGTATTAAGAACTCTCATATAATGTAATGGGGGATTACGGCTCAGTCGAATTAAAGGAAAATAGTAAAAAAATACGAATGTATATGCTGAGTAACGAATATTAATAAAAAAAATGAAATGGTATAATTGAGATATTTCGGAAATAAAGGGTTTTTTGTTATAACGCTTCGACACTAATATGGAAATATTTTGATTGGCGACCGAGAAACCGCCTATACATGCCTTACAAATAGCGTGTTAGGAGGTGGGATTACTACCAATGGAAGTTAAGAAATTCAAATTCGAAAGGAGGGGCTAACATTCCTGTACTACAGTTTCCAAACAGTTTTTATTTTAACATAAATTTCTTGCATTAAACTTAATAATTTAAATACACCTGTAATTATAAAGTATTTATACTTATACAGTGTTATAATATTCATTTATTTTTATGTAAGTATAACTTAAAATAGCATATATTTCAAGAACATTTAGGTCCATGATGAAAACAGTTTGATATAAAAACACATAAATGTGACGTCACGTCAATCTTTTCAAAATTCGGGAGACCATAACTCGCATATTAATAGGAATTTTTTCACCGGATTTTCATCAATAGTCTTAGTTTTCCTAATATTTTCAGATGAAATTATAAAAAAAAAAATGGTGTAATCCCCCATTGAGAAACTTGTAACAAAAACAACTATAGTCCATTTTTTTGAATTTGAGATAATCAAAGAAAAAACTTTCTGGCTTCCTTATTTTTATAGATTTCTGTAACTTAACTCAGAATCATATTAGAAAATTATTTACTGGATGTTAACAAATACACAAATAAACATTGATGAGTAATTACAAAATAATTAGATACGCTCAAACTTTAAAATGTAATAACTTGACTAAGATACTTTTTGCGAGAAACAGTTTTACTAAACTGTTTGGCATAATACAAGTGTATTAGCAATATTAAAATTTAAAATATAAAAATTTTGACGGTCTTTTAATGATTTAGTGACTGCAATATTTTTTGGTGTGCCATTCTACTTTTATTTGCAAATTGCGGTACCTAATGGCAATATATCTGTGTTATTCAGGGCGCTTTCCAGGTGTCAGCTTACAAGCTCTCATAGCTTTCGTGAAGAGAGCACCGAAGGGGTCAGATTTGTTTTTAGTTGAATTCAAACATTCAAACCCCGGGCCGCCCGAATCAAAACTGGTTACTTGGCGCACTTACCTACGCAAATACGTCACTAAAATGATCTCTTAATGGAGCATCTTATATCTGATTAACAAATTTCGTATATTTTACGTTTTTAGGGACTTGAATGTTTAAAAAATCTTTTTTCAGAGTATTCAATACGTGGATCGTTTACGGTTCTGACTGAATATTATAAAAATAACTGTGTAAAAACAGTTTATAATATAGATATATACCAAAATGTGGTTCCTTAAAACCTCGAAGTGTATCGCGTTGTGAGATGAGTATCCAATTCTCTGAAAAGAACAATTTTATAGTAAAATATTTACATCAGACAGTAACGCCCTCTTTTAAAATAAAATTGGAAGTATTCCTTTGTAGGTTCTGAACTAGGGCTGGTTAAAAAATCGATATATCGAATTCTATACGACTTTCAAAAAAAATACGATGTCGATTAGTCATATATAGACTATTTCGACTTCGACTTTTATATTATTTCGACTTTTTAGACTTATTCGTTGTGTGTGTGTTTTATTTTCATATAAATTAGTTTTGGTTCTGAAAGCTTTTTTACAGTAAAGTCTAGATTTTTAATAATTTAAATATTTTTTTTGACGATCTTAGTCTTAGATATACACATACATATTTAGATTTTTAGACCATTATTATTTGTTTATTATGATTATTATTTCTGCTTTCCGAAAATTTCGACTACAATTATTAAGACATCGATTTTTTCCACTCTACGACTTTCGACTATTTCGACTTTATAATTATTTCGCCTTCGATTATTTAAACTTTGAGAATTATTTCGACTTTTCAATTTTTTCGAAGTTTCTATTATTTCGACTTTTCAGTTATTTCGACTTCACTTATTTTGACTTTCGATTATTTCGACTTTATTTGTATATTTGACTAGTCGATAAAAATCGATATTTTGAAATATCGAAAGCCGACTTCCATATCTATTTCAAAATCGACCAGTTCTATTCAGTACGTAATAAATATAAATTTTAACTTTAACCTAACTTCTGAATAACTGTTATCTAAATGTCACATGTGAAAATAAATTAAATTTCAAAAGTTTATTGAAACTGTCAATGTTACCAATCTTGATAATTTAATATTTCTTTCAGTCAATTTTAATTTTGACATAAAGTAAATTAAAGCGAAATAGGAGAAATGGTATAAAAAACACGAATTACAATGTCAAATTGTAATACTTGTCTTTCAATATACTATTGTCAAGCCTTTATCACAGCGAGATGAGGTTTTCTCAAAGAATAGGAAATTTAAATTCGTTAAGATCTATTTTGTTGTAATAAACATATTTACTTGTTTCCTTTGTTTTTATTTTTTTTTTAAATAAAGAAAGGTCTAACAAGGCTTTTTTCCCTACTAGACTACGAGCTACGAGTAATCCTCATTTTTTTCTTATAGGTTTTCCCTTTGCTGGGATTCGAACCGGATACCCCGCACTACTCCCTGGGCAGTATGGGTAAGTACAGCATCAAAAAATACCTTTTTGTAATCCTATTCACGAACATTCTGAATTAGTTATGGGTGCATAGGCGATCCATGTTCATTTATGCTGTTCTCGAACGAATCAGCAGATCTTAAAATGTTAGTCTATTTCGTGGTATGCCTGAGTGAATAAGAGGGCAACACACATAGAAAAGTTTGACAAGAACAGAGAAATTACATATATAATTTTTATACAATTAAAATAAAAATGCTGTTTTCTAAACTTTTAATTCTTACGATTTTAATTTCTTAATCCTGAACTATTTTTTAAATTTATAATTGGAATTCAAAAATTAGGTAATATTTTTAAACTAAGATTCAAATATTTTTTCTTTATGTGTTGAACCACAGTGAGTATGTGTGTGACTAGTTTTCGTTTAATATGTATTTATTGATTGATTATTAGTAGACAATGATGATGTTGCTAATTTTCTACGGATTTGTGATCGTCAAAAAAATTCGATTATTTGAAAAATAAAATAATATCAGCACATGGCAGAGAAACACAATTTCATTAATCAAAATTAGAATTAGTTTTCTACTTTTTGACAAATTATTAATTTTAAGTTGGATATATTCCAAATTTGGTTTCAATTATTGCCCTTTCTAGAAATTAAAAATCTAAATAATTTGTTTTATATGCCTATAACACGCGTTATGGATAATCAGAAAATATTTAAAAATTGTTTGATTTAATTACAGAAAGCATCTAACATTTATAACTTAATGGTTTCAACAATAAAATTAATGATTTTCTTGTTAAAAATAATTTAAATGAGACACATAAAATACGCATAAAGTGAGTTGCTTAAATTTAATTTGAAAATATCGAAAAAAAAATGCATTTTGTAATTTTATAAGAAAATTATTCAATCTTTTTCAATAATCTGCAACAAAGGGAAAGTTATTAGAAATTAATATTTTTTAACGTTTTACAAAATTGGTAAATTAATTATTATATTTTTCTTTTTGAAAAACATGTTCCTGTTCCAGAACAAAGATGGGCGATATGTATTGAACCATTTGAATGTAGCACAATTTTAGACATATTGTACACATTTCTGGGTATTATGCTTTGATTGTTAAGCGAGCATACTTGGAAAATTAATTAAGACGCTTCATATGGTACAAATTATAATTACTTCATCGATGATTGTGACAATAATTTTTATAGTTACCTAGTACTGAGCTGCAATATCAAATACGATAGTACTGTTAACGATGCTTATGATCTCGTATGTGCTAAATTTTACATACCGTGAGTATTTTTTAACGTGAAACATTGGGTTTGTCATATCCATGGTTACGACTTGACATTTGATTGACAGAAATGTATTTGCCCGTTCCATTTAAAATGAAACATAGGGAACGAATTTGACATTTGATAAGACGTCATTAGAGGGTAATTTTGTTTAAATAAATATACATGCATTCTAAATTAAAATTAGTTGTAGAAAAAATATAGTGTGCACCTTGTGCCCGAATGGTTTTCTGACTCGGCTAAATTTCTTACAATATTTAAATATAACACTTCTGTCAAATTAACTCCCCATGTGTCATTTTAAATGAAACAGACAAATACATTACTGTCAATTAAATGTCAAATCATAACTTATAGGAAAATTCAACTGTTATCTGTCATATTGACAAGATGTCATTAGAGGTTATTTTTGTTTAAATAATTATACCTGTTTTCTAAAAATTAAATTTAGATGTAGAAAAAATACTGTGTGCACCTTGTGACCGAAATTTCTTACAATATTTAAATATAATACTTCTGTCAGATTCGTTCCCTATGTTTCATTTTAAATGGAACGAGCAAATACGTTGCTGTCAATCAAATATCAAGTTGTAACCGTGGATATGACAAACCCAATGTTTTACGTTAAAAAATACTCACGGTATAATACGTTTTCAAGCAGTTTTGAAAATGGTTTCAGTTTTCAGTCAAAATTACAGGAAACCGTTTACATGTAATTTTCAAAACAAATCTACGAGTTGATTTGAAAATGGTTTTGGCGCATGCGCAATTGGCTGATGTAAGTGACAGATCCCTTCACTTCAAATACTTCGTTTTGCCGTTATTACAATTTTTTTTTTTGTTTGTACCACTACGCACTAAAACTACAAAACTGTCAGTTCATTTGTAGGTTAAAAACACAAAGCGACAGAAACGTTATGCTATGTACACATGCGCAATATCGAAATTTAATAGGCTATTCCACCGTAACCGAAAAGAGTAAAAGTTTATCAAAAATATGAAAGATAACAGTTAAACGATAAGAAAAATACCAACTATTTTTTTAAAATTATTCCCTCTAAAAATACGGGGTGTTTTACTTTTGATGACGTAAGGCATAACTGTATGGAGCTCCGCTTTCACTTCGCTTCAACTAGAATATAATTATTCGGGTGTGTCGGATATGTTCGGATGCTGTTCGGGTGATTTTCTTGTCTTTGCATGTTTGTTGATCTATCTGCTGCACTCCTTTGAAATTTGTTTGAAATCGTGAGTCACCAACCATGCGCTGTGCGTTACCAACTTCGAGAATGTCAAAATGTTTTTGTAAAATAAGAAAAATATATTTTCTTTCCCTAATAATAAAATATAATATTACAATTCAAATATGCATTATTTTGTAATTTGCTCAACATTTTTTCGTAAGTCTGTGAACCACTTCTGGTATACCCACATTACCTACGTCACAAATGAAACTTGAAATTCATAACTTAATATCTCGCTTATTTGGTGGAATTTTAAACTCGGATTTTCACATATTGTCTTACATACTTATGTAACAAAATAAAAAAAATATCGTGGAATAGCCTATTAAGTGTTTACATGAGTAGTTTTGAAACTAGTTTTCAAGTCAAACCCATGAATTTTAGGTTTGGTTTGAGATAACTCAAAACTGTTTTAGCATTGTATACATGGTGTTTTTAAAACTAACAACGGTTTTAAATATTGCGTGTAAATTTAGTATAGACAAAACTCATTTTTTTCTTCAAAATAGTGCAAACAGATATATAAAATATTTTAATGGTGTGATTATATTTACGTTGATAAACTGAACCATATAAAGCTCTTTAATAATAAATTTGCTAAGTATACTCTCATAAACTGGAAAAGCGCGACGAAAAATATGTCCAAAACAGTGCGTCATTCAACTGATTCATTTTGTGTAGATTGTTTAGGGAATGAAAGTTGTCATTTAAATTAGTTTTTAGTTGTAGTTTTTTTTCTTCAAACCTTTGGAAGTTGGTATAAATTTGAAAGGAATTTATTCATAAGAAACTTTAAGAAGGGATTTCCTCTGTTACACTACTACAAATCCCTCTCTGGTTCCAGTGAAAATCTGGTAAACAAGAAAAAATTGAATCTAAAAGGTTAATGAATCTTGCACAAAAGAGTCAATTTGGATTACTACTATTATACAATCCGACATAATTATATTTGAGGAGCTTTTGGCGAAGACAACCATAGTTCAAATACTGTAAATATGAATTACATTCAACGACATCTACTTTCAAGTATGTCAAGCAGTTTGATAAAAACGCTTCTAGCAAAAAGTAAAATGAATTATTTTGTTGTTTGCATCAGCTGTTGCGCTATATAAATTAAAAATTTAAAAAAGAAGAATAAGTAATTAATTTACCATCATCCATGTTAGTTGATTGAACTTTTGCCTTTTGCGCAAAAATAAAATAAGATCTATAGCTGCCAACTTTACACTGAATAAATCTTCTGGTCATTCATAATGAAATATCCCTAGATTTTTTAATTTCAATAACTTTTCATTATGAACGAAAAAAAAATTTACTATAAATTTCATACTCTACCAATGCCACTAATTCTATCACTGTTTTATTCTGACCGAAGGTTGTTTTTGCCACAAGCTCCTCAATTATATTTTTATATAAAAGTTTCAAAAAATATTTCTTTTAAAATTATTTTGGTTTTGGGGTAAGGGTCGAAAATCACTCTACTACAGGATACTTTTTTAAGCTATTACTGCAAATTCTGAATCGTTTGGTAAGAAAATGAACATTTAATTTGAATACTATGTTTAAGAATTTTTTGCAATTCTATTCTAACTACAACTATAAACTAATGTAAACATTAATTTCATTCTTCAGACAATCTATAGTGAATAGCTCTTTTTGAATAAAGAGCGCCCTATGAACAGGAGCTTTTATGTTTCTCTGTTTGTGTGTTGAGTAGGTGTAGACACGGTATAAAATTTTGATCGTCGGTCCGTTATCGACCACTGGTTGACACAGTTTCAGGTCTTGGTTGCATATGTATTTAGTAACACTCTTGCTACTACACTCATAGGTTAGCCTTCGTGTGTCCGTGGATCAGCTGCCATGCCATAGCCATACCATAGCTACTAGCCACTAGGCCGTCTAGGCCCTAATGGCATGTAAGACCGACAGCCTTAGCCCGGTGCTCCGGTGTCCGGTGATTTCATGTTTGCTGTGGAGTTGAGTTTTCCGTTTTCCGTTGAGTTGAGTTTTCGAGTTGCTGACTTCTTACTTACGGGTATCGGGTGCTCACTACCAAAGACACCACTTATTCGAAATGGACCATACGATAAGAAAATATTGCACACAAAAAGATATTCATTCTACAAAATTCTTATAAATATATATGTTTTCTATGTTCGATTTATGATACAAATTTTGAGTACCTCCGAGATGACAGATGATGTAAACAGTGGTGTATTGGAGCCGGAACACCATTGTGGTACATTTTTACAGAGCAATAACGCGTTCCGGAACTATTTTTCTATTATAATTTTATTTTTAATGCCAATTAATTTGAATTAAAGGGAGCGTATAGGCAAAACTATTGTAAGTGACAACATCCTCGGACTAACCATTTGCTTATGTAAATTTCGCCGATTACAATCATTTTCACGCAACATTGCGGCATTTCAAAAACTTCTGAATACACTTATGAAATATCAAAAGCAAAATCTCAGACTTGATCAAAACAAAATTATCTAATTCTTAACACTTTCGCTGCGTAAAACGCACACGTTGCGTCCCGTATGTTGTCGAACCATTGTGCACGCCGCATCAGGTGCGTCCAGTCCTCTATCTTGTTTCAACCGGCATCGTTTCGTCAGCCTTGTAAAGAGAACACTGCGTTGGCCAGCATTGTCAGACAACTACAGAAAAGTGATTTGTGGGGTTAGTTTACAGTTTGTTTTTTTTTTGCGTCATGGGTGACAACGACCAGGGCTATTTACAACTCAAAAGGGCTAAAAACACAAATATTATAATAATGGCTATTACATAAATAAAAGATAAACATCAAGCAAATAAACATGATTTGTCTGACATGTTGCCGAACAAAAGGTGTCCACAATGCTGCCGACGCACCGTATGCGTTAAAAAAAAAAAATACTGAAAAATAAGAGTAAAGACTTCTACATACACATAATATTAACAAATTGAGAAAAAAAAACTAGAATTACACCAAAATTCATTACCGCGTTACGGGTGCGACGCGTGCATTAATACGCAGCGACAGTGTTAATAGCAGATGGCGTTCATTCCGCGTAAACTTCAAAGAATCTAATTCTAATTTACCTAAATAATCCTAGCTCCAATATTTCATTAAATGCCCGCTATACGCTCCCATTAGAAAACCATATTTTGTTCCTAAATACTTCTAGACAATTGTTGGATATTTTAGGCTATATTGCGAGGGTCACGCTAGAATGATTAAGAATGAGACTCATAATTCATATTTTATTTTAAATATGTTTAAAGTAGTTTCTTTCAACAGTAATACAATTCATTCTTTCTTTTCACTTCTCAAAAACTCCCAACCAATCTTCTTTTGGAATGTTTTCAAAGTCGAGTGAATTTGGTCTTAATGTTCCATATATTTATTTCAACATTTATTACATAGTATTAATTGTACGTTTTTAATTTGATACCTACCGTCCATGACATGAAAGAGGAAAGGTCTAAGGAATGTTAAATGAAGAATTGTAAATTTAAAAAGTTTACAATTCTTCTCTTCCCGGCAGAGCTACACCTGTCCCCATGGTGATAGCTTGTTACAGTTTATACTTTATCGTTCCTGTTATGATTACCAATAAATCCTGGAGTTGATTTTTTCGTACAAATTGTAAAAATGTATTGATAATTGGATTTCAAAAAAATGAAATTTTATTTTTACCTATTGCTGAAGATGGGCTATTTTTTTCCCGAAACGTACAATTAATACTATGTAACAAATGTAATAATAAATAAAATATATGGAACATTAGGACCAAATTCACTCGACTACGAATTCCATGAAGGTTCCCAAAGGATATTCCAATTAGAATGTTTTCAAACTAATTTCTGGGAAAATAAAATACTGTCAAAAGTGTCAAATTTATTTCTGGTAACTTAAAAACTGCCATAGCTGTCAAATAATTACTGGGGGGATTAAAAACTACAGTCCGTGACAGCAAAGAAAGCTGGTTCGCAAGGTAGAGCATTCCACGTGGTCTGTTCCACTAATCACCAACGTTTACAAGAGAAGTGGGGAACAGTCGGCCAAATTTAGTCTCGAAATAACGTTATTGTATACTGCAGTTAATTTTGTTCACCATAGCGGTTCATGTATTGCGTATAGCAAGTCATGGTAAAATATTTCTAATCGTAGTGCTGCTTTACAGAAATTCTGATAGCATTTAACATTCCTCAGACCTTTTTTCTTTCATGTCATGGACAGTAGGTATCAAATTAATTTCACGCTGACTTAAAAACTGTCAAAGCTGTCAGATTACAAATTATGTTTGGAAAATGCTCTCTAGTTAATTCCATAAAAAAATGATGAACTAAATTCTAATTAACTTAAGTTTCACAACTTAATTTCAAATGACATGTAAATAATAGTTTAAGATGATAATATACATTTTCTTTTTCACGGTATACCTGATTTTCTTATTATCAATGATTCTAACGTGACCCTCGTATATTTTTACTGGTAAAGACGTTTAACAGAAGTCATCTTTCCGGTACTGATAACTGGTATAAAAAGTGTAATATATTTGTTTGAAATATTAATTTATAAATATTTGACTTCAGATTCGAACTCGAGTCGTTAAAATCAGAACTACAATTGATCATTAGATGTATTATTATTTCCTTAAGAGATATTTTTGAAAATATTACATCACTTTTAATAATCTATTGGAATATCTTAGAGCCACATTAATAATTACGTTTCA
The DNA here is from genome assembly GCA_943142095.1 of Ophonus ardosiacus. Taxonomy (NCBI): domain Eukaryota; kingdom Metazoa; phylum Arthropoda; class Insecta; order Coleoptera; family Carabidae; genus Ophonus; species Ophonus ardosiacus. Next base: position 38,987,693 of record OW964833.1, on the reverse strand, counting down.
GTATTGAATTGTGATTCTATATAAAACAAGTATAATATAATGTTTTGGTATATTTTTCTACTTCAAATTTTTAATTATATTCTTATGTGTGGTAGTATTTTCTTATATTATGTAACCAGTAAACAATAAAATTCTTTATTTCTTATCGTCTAATGATTCACCGTTCAGAACTTTTTAGTTGTCTTGCACTGATAAACAATTCACAACATACAAAACTACTGATAAGCATTCCGTATATTAGTACTTGACAAAATCATAAAACTATTTTCTTTTTACCGTTACTATTATCAGTGTCCATTGATAGCTAAACTCATTCCGTTAAAATGTAAATTTTTATTTATTTAAAAATTCATGTAGTGAATTCGAATCTCTAAAAAACTGTCACAATATATTTTTTTTTAATACCGTAATGAAAGTGTTGTTTTCAAAAATTTCTACCTACAAGAAACAGTAACGATATCTTTTTTTTATTAATATTATCAATATTAATTTTGTTTAAATAAAATATGTTTGAAACTATCATAATGTGCTGATAATGCATTTGTACACATTTTACGTACTGCTTTTTTCAAATGTTAAACATAATTATAAAAACCAAGTTTTAAGTAGTCACAAAAATAAATAACTTATTAATTAATAATGTAAATATATTTTTAAAATACCTCATTTTCTCCTTTTATATTAATCAATATTCCAACATTTCATATAGAAATACCTATCATTAAATTTATTTGTTCATATTCTCTAATACCGGACAGTTCTTTTTAGAAATAAAGAATTTATTGGAAGTAGTGAGGGTTCTTCGGTCTTGCGGTATCCCGATACTCTGGATGTTGTTATTTTACTACTTAACTCACACGTTCTTTCTGTCATAAGGTGTGGTGTTTTAGTTTTAGAGTGAAGTACTATACAGTAGGTTCTTGGTACTATGGAGTGACACAGGGCACCTCACGTTTTTGTGGCTTGATTTTGCAGTTTACAATGTAGTGAATTAAAGTGGTTGACATTTTCATTAACAGTGTTAATTGGTTGCTGTGGAAAATAGTGGTAGTTTGATACGAAGCATGTCGTGATGTCGATAATTACTCCATCTATAGTTCAATTCCCCTAAGAAGAAAGTTCCATTCTTTGAATTGTGCGAATAAAGAACAAGTGTACGAATGGACAGTTCTCATCCGGACGGTCATCCCAGATAATGTATTCATCCATCAGGATCTGTTGTCCCATTATAGAAATAGAACGCCATTTTAATGTAGTATATTTAACGTTTTTGAGAAAATGTCTAAATCACTAGATATTAGTGCTGTGAGGATCCGGCAAAACTTGGATCCGAATACCCGGATCTCAAAATATCCGGTTCCTCGGATATCCGATGTTCGGATATTGAAGCGGATATCCGTAAATTTAATTCGGATTTGGATCCGGATCCAGATTTGAGTCCGGATCCTTTTTGGATTCGGATCTGGACTTGGATCTGGATCCGGATTCGATGTTTTGTTTACGGATCCGGATCCGAATTTTAATTCTGGATCCAATTCTATTAACTATATCAAACAAAAATTTATTGTGGATTATTTCATAACCAGATTTATTTGGTTTTGAAACTCCATGATAATACTTATACATTCAAATATTATCATCGGGTTCAATACTAAGAATATTCGAATCCGAGAACCGATGTGGATTCTGAAATTCCATATCTAAAATCCGATACTCATACTCATATTCGGAACCGGATCCAAAATCCGATACTCAGATCCGGATCCAAAATGCGATACTCAGATCCGGATATTTCAACAATCAATTATACGGATATCCGGATATTTTTGGATCCGAAACCGAAACTATCCGGATCCGGATCCCACCACTACTAGATATATCTATGTATGTAAAAATATAAATTTATTCATTTTTGTTTTTACATCTTTATTTATACTGGATTTTAAACTTGCGCTTTTTATGAAGAATTCATTAATGTTCTCATTTTTTTTGTCTTGCCATTTTCGAGAAATATATATTAAATTTTAATTTTCACATGGAATCCAAAGTCCAAAGTATTATTATTGATTTTCTATAATATTTTTTATTTGACAACTGAGTTCTTCGTAAAAAAAGAGAGTTTTACATAAAAAAGTATGAATTCAACTAAAAAAGTTATAATCAAAAAACGAAAATGGTAAAATTTACATTTTTGCTTATATTTAGTGACCAATGCATTTTTCGGAGAATTAAATTAAATCATCAAAAATGGCCTACTTAAGTAGCAACTTTTATCCTATTTTACAAATTTCGTATTTTTTATATTTCCCGAAATTCCAATGTTGAACACGTTATCCTGGGCACAAACATAAACAAGCAAGTCAAATATTGTTAGTGAACTTCTTTTTAGGTTAATTAATCTATAACAGACGTAACACCGAAAAATCTTCCCATCGAAAAGCTGTCAGATCGACAAATATCATAGCCATTACATCTTTGCAGCAATACAACTAAGTTTAAGTTTATGTTAAGTTAAATTTTTTTTTTAATTATATCTCATCTAACTATTATATTTCGTATAATATTATTAAATTGCACAAATTTATATGAGCTGTTGTAAGAGATATATTGGTGGGAGAATGTTGTCAATACTGCGATTTTCGATTAAACGGTTTTTCGATGTTACGGATATTTGATGAAGTAAATGTCGACTACACGATACAAACTCGTTTTTTATACTGGGAAAAAATAGAAGAAAATACTTTTTATTAATTCATATTACTTTTGACTTCTGATTTTGTATCTGTTAAAATTTTATAATAGTGATTAAAATATTGAAAACTTATTTTATAATTTTATAAAAATACATTATTATTATTAGTTTCAAATACATAGGTACTAATTCTGTATTTTCCTTATGTTACTTTATAACTGGTATAAAAATACTAATTTTCTTTTTAAACTATAGTCTATTTTTGTTCTATAGGTTAACGTAGTTAAACATAAAGTTTATAATCATCATAAACATTTCATAGCAAATTTTAGAATTATTAACTTCAACAGTAAGACTAAAGTCCACATCTGGTACGGTTTATCAAAAGTGAGTATATAATATAGATTTTAGCATGAATATTTTGTGTCTATACCTTCTAGTTAAAAAATAGACTATAGTGCAAAGTATGGTATAATAGATTCGTATACTTATTCAGTTCTTTGTGTGAGTTTATTTTTAAGTACCTACTTTATACATGCATTTAAATTTATTTGTTTAAGTAATTTAATTAAAACTGAAAGGCAGATATGTGATATGTGAAAGAAAAAAATATATTCAAATATCTCTCCTACTTATAATGGCTTAGAAAAATTTGAGATGTTGTACTTTTTGTATTCTTCGCAAATATTTCTCAATGCACGGAGACTTTATTAATATTTTGAAGGCAGTGGACATAACAACAAAATTATTATAAAAATTTATGACATAATTCCATCGTAGGACATTAACAAGTCAAACTCTAGAGATGTACCTACTACTTTTTGTTAAAATATTGTAAAAGCTGAGCCTTTAATTAATTATTGAAAAAAAAGACGACCTGAAATACAGGCGATTTTTTTTTTCATAAATTTGAGTTACATTTCAGATATTTCTGTCACTGTCGATATATACCGAGTGTCTACTTTTTTATGGACCTTAGGAAATACAATGGTAAAATTTTCATATGGCTGTAAATTCTACCCTATTAATTTTAGAACTGAAATGCAAATACAAAAAATGTTCAGAATTAAAATCTGCATCAAATGAACCTAAATTTATTGATATAATAGGCAAAATAAAAAATCCATCATTATGCTTTTTACAGAGTGCCATACAAGACAAAACATATAATGAGGTCATGAACGACTTTTTTTATAATTTTAATCGATAGCGTAGTGAAAAATAATAGACCCATATTTTTTATTTTTCCTCAAACCGATCTTTAATCATGAAAAAATTGTAATTGAAAATGACATTCTTTAAAATGAGGCTGCTAGACCCCCGCTTCGTCCCTTGTCCCATTACGCCACAGAGTGAAAGGCACTACCATTTTGATTTTCACATTGTCTTAAACGTCAAAGTGACATTTAAAGATAACCTAAAATTTATGAATGTAAGCATGTCGATGGAACGTTATTTCGTGCCAAATAAAGAATAAAATAATGTTCTGCAATATATTCAATGTCTCACATGCATTTATAACCTTCTATCGTCTAATTCAAAGATTCAAAAGTGAAAGAAACATCTGATGTAACGTAGATAATTTCACGCCAAATGAAAATTATATTTATAAAAATAAATAGAACGATATTATATTAATATATTATAGCATATTCAAAAATGTAATCCTCAATTTATAGTTTATATATATTTTTCTTTTATAAATTATGTGTCCATATAAAATGTCTGTTTGAAATGAGTCTGAAGTTGGTTCGTAACGTTGTGACGACAAAACATGGCTGGTTTTTGCAACTTTATAAAAATATCATAATTTAAAACAATTTTATACAACCAAAAATATAAATAAAAAATAATTAAATCATACTAATCGATGAATTAGACTATCCTTTTTCGATTTAAACAGAAAAAAGGTACAATTTTTTTTTTTTGCATGACCTCATTCAAATAGACGTATTATTTGACTTTTACATATAAAAGTTTATTAGCTGATATATAATTGCTAATATTGTTCTATTGAGTTTTTTCTGCAATGGTAAATATATCCATGATTACTGATAAATAAATTAATGAATTCAATAATTATTAAAACTTTATGACAGATGTCATCTGCCAAACTCAAGCAATACAACCGTTTAACATTTTGTGCTATTGCCTATGGTACTTAAATAGCTAAAAATTATTGCTTTTATTTTGCCACTTTTTCGCAAACGAAACGCATATAAACAATAATTTTGGACATATTAGATGTAGTTATTAATTCCGAACATTTTTTGTTTTACATTTTTGTTCTAAAATTAATTGGGCAGAATTTACTGCTGTACGAAAATATTACCTATGGTACACAAAAAAGTAGACACCGGTAGAATTTTACGTGATCTATAGACTACTACAGAGTTACGCAAGTGTACGGTTACCTACTACCTATTGTACAGTAGATAGGTAACCGTCTAAGAATAAAATGCGCCATTGGTCGGCTGCATGTGGTTAACCTTCGGATGACTAAGCTTTTTTTAGTACATGGAAGACTAAGTGGGGTAAAATCTGACCCCATATATTTTAGGTAATAAAAGATCTGTGGATCTTTTTTTTATTATTTATTGTTAAATTAGAACGTAAAATACACTATTCAGATGACAAAAATGAACATTTTATTTAATGGCTGTCAAATATAATATAAATATTAAGAATACAAAATTAAATTATAAATACACATTTTTTCTTCACATAAGCAACAATTAATGCTGCACGTGTTGCATATTATATATTTTTCGATATAAGAATGTTGTTTGCAGACAAAAAACATTTATTGCACTTCGTGAAACATTTTTTGTCTGAAGCACTGGGGCAAATTTTGCAACCTCCGCACGTTTTCGTAGATCTTCTTGAGCCTGTCTCACTGCATTCTTCTTGATTTTCAACTTCAAGTATGGTATCTATAGCTTTTATTCTTGACGCGGCCGAGATTTTATTAGAGGGGTAACAAGTTGAAGTCTTGAACAAAGAGTCTCCTGCGGAAGGACTTTCCTTTATCATAATCATTGTATTTATCTACGTACAAAGTAAACGCGTTTATTGCAGCTACATGAAGCTGCTGTAGGTTAGCATGTCCTAGAATAAGCCTGCGTGCTTCAGCATATAAAAATCGCTATGAAAAGTAAAATTAAGAAATGAAACTTGAATGACCAAAACGAAAAAAAATTTTTTAGTCATTTTTTAAGAGAAAAAAATTAATATAATGAAGTAATATGACAGTATATTTAAAAATATTCAGCTAAAAAAAATCCAGCTAGAAATATATTATATTTCTAGATTTATTAAACAAAAACAAGCTCTGGGGTCAAAATTTACCCCGCTTAGTCATCCGAAGGTTAAAGCAGTTACACTTACACAGGCGTTTTTGTTATTGATGAATTTTCCATAAACCCAAACAATTAACTTTTATACAAATGTGGTCATTTTCACATACAGTATAAACATAATGTAACAATCAAATTTGATTGTTACTATAATTATATTGTTGATTTTTGTAATTCATATTATGTAGTTTCTTCTAAATAGTGAGTAAACTAAGATTAATTTTAACTTTAAATTAACAATAATATATTCTAAATTTATTAAAAATGCCAGACGTTCAAATAACATTGGAGTTGTCTTGCACTCTGGCATGGTCGACACGTTGAGTAATTTACATTTTGTTCAGTAGAAAAGTAGTATAAGTGCAAAATTTAAAAATATAAAATAAAAAATATATATGATCTGAACATTCTGAACATTAGTGCCCTTCTTCACCAACATCAAATAAATCTTCTAATAGCTTATTCATTAATAAGAGAAAAATATCGCATCGATACCATAACACAAATGAAGGTATTTATTCTAGCTGTCATATTTTGATGCGATATTTTTCTCTTATTCAATGAATAAGCTATTCGAAGATTTATTTGATGGTGAATACGGGCATTAATGTTGCTAATATCGGAAATACTTGTACCATTTTTCTCTGCTCTTTTACCACTTTTTCCAATTATTGTATTGATAATCTTAAGAATCCAAATTAAATTATATCTCTTTGTAAATTGCAAAATCTGCGTATTGGTGTTAGCTCCTACTCCTAGGTATCATACGTCACAGGGAGTTGTAGGTACAGTCGGTTTTCAGTGCCTGCTCCGTTGCTGAGTGCGTGTGTCTGTCGTATGCTTGACACGTGTTCTAGGTGCATATGCATACACTGTTGACTGTTGCTTTCCTTTGTCTATATATGTAGGTAGCGCAGACCATGTCATGTACATAACAGACCATACACTTTTACAATCCGGCTTATTCTCTAACTCAGTCGTTAATTTTTAACAGAAAAAAATTTGATTTTTAGTTGTCGCACTGACATCTATTGAATAACAATTTTAACTACTTTGTTTCAGAATAGGCCCGAATGTTTGCTGTTTTCTCTTAATTCACAAATATTTTAAGATGTGTAACTATATACCAATTCTATAAATGTATTTAAATCATATTTAAATGAAGACAATTTAATTTATTTTTTGTCTTATTACAGTACAGAGCTCTCTTAATTAGTATAGTTCACATTATTTATATTACTTTACACCACATCAAAATTTTCTATATTGAGTACCGCATTACTTCAAATTTAAGTCAAATTTCTCAATAATCAGTCAGGGATTACCGTGTAGGTAACACTAGAAATGTTAGTTGAAATAATATGAAGACTAGGGTGATCGTAAAAAAAAATCACTCATCCTCTAAAACCGTAATAATAAGTGATTTAAAAAAGGATCTCTGCATCTGTGAATATACATGGTGTTGCATGTAACAGTACAGGCTGAAACAAATTCGAGTTCCTTATATGAAAAACTTTTTTATTATGCACCCTAAAGAAAATTGATGTAGGTCTCTATGTGCCAAATTTTGAAGACAACAATAGGCATCACAAGAATTTTCGATCGTCTTTTGTTTTTGATCAACAGGGTAAAACTTGATTTTCTCTTATTTTGAAAATACCTCATGTCTCGCTTATTATAAAAAATGTTTAAACTATTTTATACGGTTTTTTACGTAGAATAGCGTGATCAACTTAGATTTTTTTAAAACTTAATCATTATCGAGATATAACACAAACATAATATTTTTTAAATGGGATCATGTGTTGAAAATAGTGTCATCTTTTTCTTATTTTATAAGCTTTTCAATGATGTATAACAACAAGTCTACATTCTTTTGTTTTAAATATGTATAAAACCGGAAGTATTATTTTTTTGGGTGAAAAAATGAAATTTCATATTTTGCACTCCAAAATAAAAAATAATTCATATTTTATTCATGTTTAAAACAAAAGAATGTAGACTTGTTATACATCATTGAAAAGCTTATAAAATAAGGAAAAAGATGAAGAAAGAAACAAGAAAAAATCCCAATAAAGATTGGTGCCATAATGCTTTAGGAATTTATAAAAACCAGAAAATAGTAGGCTAGTTTTTTTTATTGGGTATTTGGTCATAAACATGTAATTATATAAAGAATCTTAGAACGTCTTCAAATGTAAACCTTTGCATTCAATAAATAACTCTATAATATTTAAGAGTACAATGGCGAATGATTAAAATATTACATTTTTATTAAATTCGGAAGACTTTGCAATACTATTTTTTGAATTAGAAATATTCTAATAATATTAATTGACAGGTGTAATAATTAAATATTGGCTTCAAATGGATGGAATATTTAATTAATTAAGTCGCATTTGTGTCCGATGAAATAAACATAAGCGAACTATTTTCTGCTGTTTAAATATTATGCTTCTCTTAAGATAAATCCTCGGTATCTTTTAGAAAGTGTAATAGCACCAATGTTTATTGGAATTTATTTCTCGTGTTGGTATCTACAATTCATACTCCAAAGCCGTGTACTGTTACATGAAACACCCTGTATAAATTAAAAGATAAAGGTGCCTATTAAAAATAGAAGTTTGTTATTTATTTTCTTATTGTCAGTACATAAAAGTATTAGATATAATAATATTTTTTACTTGACTGCTATTTTCTAGACTTTTTACACTAATATCTCTTACCTTTTTAAAGAAATTCTTGTGTTTAATAGTAGGTACCTATCTAGTTATTTTTTCTAAAATTTGATTCCGCCTTAAATTTGAAGTTCTACGATACACAAAAATTAAAATCGAACTTTCAAAAATTTCTGTTGCAATAATTATTAAAATATTATAGTCACATTATGATCAGTTATTTCATCAATTGTTGAAATTAGTTTTCAAAATATCAGTTCCATCAAAAATTACTATAAATTCAATTATCCAATTCTCCAGGTGTAATCTAAATTATCTCGTTCCCCCATGGACTATACTTGTACACCCCTTACGAATATTCTGTACTGTCATTCTTGAACAAGCCGTCAATCAGAATTTGATTATCGAAATACTGAATATTTTACTAGGTTTGGTTGGTTGGTAGACTAATATTTTACTGCAGACTGTTTAGCGCTGGCTGAAAACTGACATATGATGTCCGGTGAATGGAACCTGAGTGTTTGCACTGCACATGGAAGTGACAAAGAAAATCCATATTAGTGGAAAACGAAAGCGGTAGACCGGTCAAGGTGAACCAAAATAAAATAATTGGTTGGGTTGGGGTATTAATATTAATTGCGCAAAGTTCAATTTGAAATATACGATCTCAATTATTAAATAAAGCATGTTTTACATTTTTTTTTTTCGTCAATTTTGAGAACTTGGCCAAGTTCTAGAAATTAAGCGTAAAAAACATTTGCATTACACTTGTCAAGTTTTGCTTTAATATTAAGCCAATTATGCTGGAAATAGAGAATGTTCTATTTAGCTTCAAATTTTTTAATGATTTCTAGTCATTTTAATAACACACTAATATGTAAGTTTAATTATATGACATACATATATCAATGACTTTTGATATTTCAAAATGAAAAAAAGTCAGATTGTATAGAAATTGGTCAATTTTTTGCATAATTAAGTTCAAATTCTAGAAGTTCTTAAATTTGAAGGGGAAATTGACAAATGTAAAATCTCGTGTAAAACAGATATGAGGATAAGATACACGTTGAGTAAAATTTAGAATATAAAATTTTAAATCTGTGAATAAAAGCAGATTGGCACACCAGAAATGGGTAATAAGTCGCGATAATCTACATATTTGAGTGTCTGGTCGCGAACGTGGGTAACCGGGTTCGATCCCGATAAACGCCGAATATTTCCAATTTTAAATGGCACAAAAGTGACCCCTGTGGTGCACTCTCCACACCAGCTATGAGTGTCCGTGAGGTGACGCCCGGTAAGCGCCCGCACGGTAAAATATATCGTCATCATTACCGATGTCTACATGTGTTGTAGATACTGGCACACCCAGTAATGGGTAATATGCCGTGATGATATATTTATTTATTCATATTTTTTTGAATTTTATTTTAAATACATAGTTCTCTTCTTTCCACTTCTTAAAAGCTCCCACTCAATCTTCACATAATGTCTCCGAATTGCTTCAAAATGCGTTTTCTACACGAAAAACGTGTATTTAGAGTGTTTTGCAGTAATTTGTATAAATTCAATACGGTAGTTCCGCTGGATTGGAAAGGGCACCACGGAAGCCCTTCAAAAGCTTGTATACACTAAAATATAGTATAATCTGTCATATTCTGCAATAAGACAGCATTTTCCATGAACACATAAGAAAACACACGTGTCCAAAAGAATTTACTCAAAAATTCATTTTACACCGCAAAACGATGTTTTCTGATAAAAAAGTATTTTTCACATATTGTCTCCGAATAGCTTCAAAATGTGTTTTCTACACGAAAAACGTGTATTTAGAGTGTTTTACAGTAATTTGTATAACTTCAATACGGTAGTTTCGCTGGGTTGGAAAGGGCACCACGGAAGCCCTTCAAAAGCTTGTATACACTAAAATATAGTATAATCTGTCATATTCGCAATATAGAGAAAAATAAATGCTATATAGAACAATAAATACCAGATGTCTAGGATAACTGTCACAGCTGTCAAATTAATTTCTTATTAAAAATTGCCAAAACTGTCAAACTAATTACTGATGGGACTCAAAAAATGTCACATTAATTTCAAGCTGACTAAAGTATTGTCAAAGTTGTCAAATTATAAATCATGATTCTGCTTAATTCCATATGTTCACTCACAACTATACTTTAAAAAATTGATTAAGTTCTAACTTAAATTTCAACTCCTTGTAAAATGATGCAAATTTTGTCTGCCTGATTTTCTTATTATCAATCATAGTAGATTAGCCCTCATATTAGGGGGCCATGGAAGCAATAATGTATTTATTATGATAGTGTACGTTTTATTATGAACTTCTAATCAACCTGTGAATTTTAAATAAAGCCATAAATTCCCCCTGTCCTGTAATATGATGTAGGAGATAAAATTTAGTTCGTTGGCTGACTCCCTGGGTAGACTAAGATAAAAACTACGTCCAGGGGTTAGAGTAGGAGGCTATAATTATCTCGAGACATATGCCGCACTTTTTTCACACTTAAAAAACGACACATTTGTTCCAACGCTCACATACTATATCTCCCGCAAATATACGAGGCTCCCGTTTCACACAAGATAAAGAGCTACATATTAAAAAAAAAATAGGAGAAAATTTAATTTTCTACTTCCAAATGAATATTGTTTTAGAAAAACATCTGTTTGCTAATAACCAATGTGTATTATTTTTGGTTTTTATCCTTTATTGATAATAATAATATTGATAGCAATGAAACTACAGAATCGCAATAACATCATATTCATAACTCAAAATCAATTTTTTTCAGAAAATTAATTTTATAGAAAAAATAAAAAATAACTGAAGACATTTTTCAGTCTATTCCGTTATTATTTTTGTTTTTTTATAAATTAATACTTACAGAAAACACCTTTTCATGCAGGTACGTAGTTAGAAAAGAAATCAGTACTTTCAATACCTTCTTCGCCAAACGCTAAAGCAGGATATCAGCAAGTAAAGAAGCCCAAAAATTTGCAAGCCTTTGTTACTTAAATATTCGTTTTACAAAGACAATTTGTTTTATTGTATTTTGGTTGTGATGACATATTTTTATTTATTAAGTGGTACTCTAGATATACAGGTTAGTAAAAAGTATGGAGACGGTGATTTATTGTCGTTAATATTCATTTTACGAAATTATGTTCAATACAAAAGTTTTTTAAGAAATTTTGATGTACATTTGAGAATACTTGAATTTTTTATCTTCAGTTGTTTTTGAGTTACGCTTGTCCGCGTAATTTTTTTAAATGGGAACTTGTTAATTTTACTCTACCATTCGATAGAGCGTTTTTTTTTCTTTACAACAGTACTTTTGTTTTTTTTTCAATTTATTTTAATAACATTTTTACAAGGAAAAACACCGGTTTAAGTATGTAATAGTAGGTACATCTAAGATAGACAAAATTATTTCCAATAAAGTTGTCGCTCACAATCTTATCATTAAAAACAAATTAATAACTATGTAAAATACATCTCTCGAGTTTGTTTATCGCTTCGCTTTTGTCTATCTTAGATGTACCTACTATTCGTAAATACTTGAACCGGTGTTTTTCCTTGTAAAAATATTATTAAAATAAATTGAAAAAAAAAATACTGTTGTAAAGAGAAAAAAACGCTCTATCGAATGGGAGAGTAAAATTAACAGGTTCCCATTTAAAAAAATTACGCGGATAAGCGTAACTCAAAAACAATTGAAGAAAAAAAATTCAAGTATTCTCAAATGTAGATTAAAATTTCTTAAAAAACTTTTGTATTGAACATAATTTCCTAAAATGAATATTAACGACAATAAATCGCCGTCTCCATACTTTTAACTAACCTTGTATAATTTCTCAGTGCAGTTGCGGACCCCTTAAAAATGTCTCACAGACCCCAGGTTAAGAAACGCTGATTTAGAATATGGATTCTTCATTTTGGTCGATGAAAGTCTATATTATTTTCATTATTTTCACTTGTAAAACTAAAAATTTTAAAATTAGACTTGTCATTTTTTCGCGGGGTTACGAAATGATTTTGATTATATGAAACATGATTTTAAAATTTATGTCTTTATTAAAAGTATCGTTTAAATATGCCTTTCACTGGAATTGTACCAGATTTATATTTTCTACTTGAATACCGAATGAATAAATATTTTTGTGAAAAATTCATGGACTTCCTGGGACTTGGACCCAGGATCTTCGTATTTCTAATCCCTTTCTAAGCATATCCGGAAATGTGTGGCAATATTTCCCATATAGAATTAGACCTAAATTAGAACTTATGAATTATGGAAAAAACCACTATAAACTAATCTAAAAGCCAATTTTGTTTCCTGCTAAACTACACCTAATACAATTTTGTCGTCCTAGCTTTCGTAAGGTAACCTTTTCCACCTTAAGCAAATCCACAATCCCAATCCTTCCAATCCAATCCCGCGTAAGATTTACTCCTCTGTCCCCCACCCGGGGTCGAGTCTGTGGCCACGCCTCCCGTGCCCACATACGCTGCCATTGGATAATCTGTGCGCGCTGGCCGGCTGCCAAGCAAATCCGATCCGATCCCACGCAGTAGCGGCTTATCCCTGCAACGACGTCCGCGTCGCGACGCAGGCACAAAGCCCGGCCCAGCAGGTGACGCGCAGGAGTCAAAGAAATGGATTAGGAGGGGAGGGGGGTGGGCTAAGGATAAGATAGAGAAAAGTGTATCGTGTGTCGTACAAAAATTACATATATTTGTTTCTAAATATATTAGTTCCGGTAACTCCTACAGTATTGTCCAAAAATATGGGTACTCCTACTGATTTGTAATAATCAATGAAATTAATTAAACATCCGTACTTAAACAGAGCCTGATAAAATTTAAAAATTAAGTCAAGCCAATAACGATAAAAGCTTGAAATTTCAAACCAAAGCCATGTTTTGCTTTCATCAAGGCCAAGCCAAACCAAGCTTGAATTTTCAAGCCAATCCAAGCCCCAATCCAAGCTTTTCTGTATTTCAAGTATCCATATTTTTTGACGGAAGCTAAGCGAAAGAATTTATAACAATAGATATTTTAAATTTTTAATTGTTGAGGATTATTACGAGAATTAAATTGTATATATCATATAAAAATAATTGAAAAAGAAAAAAAAAACATTTAGGCCCTGTTTTTCCATCTCTGGATAAAATGTCAGTTAACACGTTCACTGCCTATGACACATACGTTGTGTCATCTGGTATTTTGCGTGCTATGCCGATGACACAACGTCTGTGCCATCATTATATACATTCTTCTATGCTTCAGTTTCTCACAGGCATTAGGAACTTACAATTGCGCTCTTATAGGCACCTCAGGTACACTTTATACAGGTACATAGTTGGTTTTGGGTTTTGGGCACTCTGAGTTCTACAATGGACAATCAATTGCCGGGACCATCGGTGCAAAAGAAAGTACGTTCTTGTCGTGACAAAAAGCTTATATCAGATGCAGAATTACAGAACACAGAATTTGGAGAAGTATTAGAAAACCCAAAGCGATAATATAATATAATCAGTATATGTCGGGAGTAAATTGCCAGGACTAAATGCTGACATGCCAGTGAAAGGTAAACCATGAGCTGGTATAAAAAACTCATAATACATCTCACATCACTAATTTCTAGAGTCCCATTACCAAAAAAGTAATGACACAAGTGTTCTGTCATATGGCATAGTAAAAATAATAGTGATATAGTTAGTTTCCACAACTAAGACCCGGCATAACAGGCAGTAACAGGGCAGATGATCGGCAGTGAACGTGTTAACTGTCAGATATAACGAAAATATCGCATCGATATTAGAGCATAAATTGACAAAGTTATATATGTCATTTAAATTATAGGTACGATATTTTTCTTTTATCTGGCGGATAAGTTGACTGGTACTTTATCTAGAGGTGGAAAAACCGGGTCTAAATATATTTAAGAAAAATATAGAACTGTTTTTATAAATACGAAAATTCCATCGAAAATCACAAATCCAACTTTCGAAGAGAATTACTACAAAAGTTGTTATTTTCTGGTACTTAATTCTTGAAATTTATCGTATGCGCTTTTATACATTTGGCGCATAGGAACTTCCATATGGTATATGGTATTCTTGAATACGAAGAGAGTGAGGAGGTATAAACATAGAATGAGTCGAAAGATATCGCATGTGCTATAATATGAGTTACATTGCTAATATAATTTATTACTATAAAATTTAATTTAGCAACGGTGAGCAAAAAGTATTTTAAATAGTTTTATATCTGGTACTTTAATACATTAATTATTATACGTTATAAGTTATGACTAATTTAGAAGAGTTAAATCAGCTAAACCAACGCCATAAATATATTAGAAGCAGAGAGTTATGTTGCAATGGGGTATGTGACTAAATTTTGATTTTCACATATATGATACTATACCAAAAAATAAAATACCCGTATTTTTTTAAATTGATTCATTATTCGTAGTTTACGAGAAAATAATTATTAAAACTTTGGAGAAGGGATCTGTGACGTCAGTAGAGTAGAATGATAGAAGAAGACAGTTAGACTGAGATAGATATATTTTGGTAGGCGAAAGTGACAGCAGCTGTCACGTTCGCCATTCCATCACAACATATCTATGTCAGTCTAACTGTCTTCTTCTACTATTCTACCCTACTGACGTCACAGATCCCTTCTCCTAAACATTAAATTGCTAATAACAATATTATTACAAACTAATGTTTAGTTTTTATTATTATAATGAGAAGCTATAGAGGTTTGTTTTTATATATTATGACATAAATATTGAAATTCGATTATGGTCACATACCCCATTGCACGTAGAACATCAGTTTAGTTTTCGTTTTTATATCCTGCCAGACCTAAATATAAAAAAAAACTGTATGATTCTAAAATCCAATATTTACGTAAATTAAATAATATGAAACTTACTTTTCACTACTGCTTTCAAATTTTAAACCACCGTATTGGGAATATATTAGTTATTGACTTTATTTATAATAATTAAAATTAACTGAAAAACATTCACAGGGAAATCGCTCAAAAGCAGCTGTAGACACGTGTTTCGCTCTTATTAGAGCTCATCAGTACAGCATAGCATGCTAACAGGTGGACATTAACTGACAGCTTCACGCTCGTTTATAAAAAAAAATTTCATTAAAAAGAATTAAAAATTTTATGAGAAATAGTTTATCACAAGATATGTTAACAGGACTATCTTGTATAGCAATAAATAATGATATAGTAGAAAATTTAAATTTAAATCATTTAGTAGAAGCATTTACAGAAGCTAAGTCACGAAAGAAAAATTTTACATAAAAAAAAAGCAAACTGAAATAATGAATTTACATATGTTATTTTAAATATATTTTGTTCATAGTGTAATTTTTATTTTATTTGTAATAAAACTATTTAAACAATGCCTTTTTAAATCTATTTGAAAATGGGAGCATTACTGCAAATCGCCTAGGGCGCTCTGAATCCTTAAACCGGCCCTGTTTAAGAATGCAAATTCCTACAAACTACAAAATTCTTTTGGGTTATTCAAAATTCTATTCACACCAGAATTCTATAGTAAAAATCTACATCTATTTTTTGGTCCGATTATAGAGATCATAAATTATATGTCCCAATTTTTGTTGCGTTTAATTATCGTACAATAAGCACAAGAAAATTGGCCTCATATTTCATAACAGAGATCTTTTAGTTTATACAGTAAATATGTGAAATAGAAAATAGTGAAAGAGATTAAGCTATTTTTATTTTCTAATATAGTTATATTAAATGCAAATTATATCACATCTGTATAATATTAAATATTTACTTGTATCCTGTTCATAAAGTAAGCATAGCAATGTTATTACTCTACGAACTGCAGTATCTGTATGTTGCAATTCATTTTGTTATAAATAAACTAGAAGACGTTTATGCGTATAATTAGTACGTGCTGTCATTCTTCAAATGTCTGGAAAATGCCACAGTTTATTCTTATCTTTGTTATTAAGATATTACTAAGTAGTCGTTTACATGTAGAATTACTTTTCTTAATTAGCACACTTTAAAAAACACATTTGGAAAATACAATAAACACTTACACGAGTACAATTTGCACATAGCGCATCTAGCGGCACTGCTTAGAAGTAATGGTTGCTACGGTTATGGCAATACAAACAAAGGAATGTCATTCGATAATTATTATGGATAATTATACTAGTTGCTCCAGGCACATCTTCTGGTTTTAGATTCAATTTTAATCATTCGGCAAAGAAAGCTAGGTTATTCGCTAGTGAAATAGGGCAATATGACGTCTAGCGGCGAAAATATGAACTAGTACATGGTAGTAAGTCCTAGCCGAGATAGCAGCGAATGCATCGTTTCTGTCACTTATTTAACAAATAAATCACTAGTGGATTGAAATTTGTAGGCTATACTTCATTTTACGTAAGAAAATAGTAGATTACTCTTAAGAGCCGACCGGTTTTACATGCATTGAATAAATAATTTAAATTTGTGAAAGCAAGCTTTGTCAATAATAAATATATTTATCTGTAAAAATGTCAAAATCTAAAATTGCAACAAAATATGGTTAAACATCACTTAATTCTGTAGATTTTATTTGACAACTGACAGGCGATATTTGTTTCGTTTCTGTGAAATAGGTTTATATTCTGACCAATCAATGGGTAGAATTTATATATCCCTAACTAAACCAACGCTATTCTTACGTGAAGTAAAGTATAATAACAAAATCTAAAACTTCAACACGTTTTAGTTGGGTTTAATTTATGTACGTCATTAGCACGCAGAAATCCAGAAATAATTCATTTCCATAATTTCCCGAAAACAAGAACCTAAATTCTATAGAAAAATTTATTAGAGAAATTTGCCAATTTGAAATAGTTGGTAGACGAAAGTTATGCATTCATCTTTTAAAAATGGGAAAGGAACCGAGTAAAAATAATGCTTGCTCCTTGCATTTTGTAAAGCAAGATTATATTTTGCCGGGTATAACTACAAAATAATAATTACTTAGTGACTTTATTAAAATACTTCGTAATGAAATCTAAACTTGTAGACCTGCCTGCACAAAGATGACAATAAAATAATAATACTTATCTCTCCATTAATCTACCAAAGACTGTGATAATGCAGTACTATGTAGATTCAAGAAAACAAAGACTCGAATCATGTAAATTCAAAATTCGAGAGAATGCTAAACATAATTTTTATATGAAACGGACTAGTTCGCAAAATTCAAAATGTTATTCATACTAGAAACATTATTTTTATTTAATATTAACTATAATATTAATATTACTTTGTATTTCAAACGCCGCAGTGTATAAAAATACAGTTGCGGGAAACGAAGCATCTACCTTAAACCGGCCATATTGTTACGTCACGCGCTAAGCTCCTCCTCTTCTTCACTCGCGAATATCCCTGAATGACAAATGGAAAAACAACGGGAGGGAATTTGATTGTATATTGACATGTTCAAAAATAAATTTCGTTTCTTTCTAGCCATCTATCTATTCTTTACTCTATCTTTGTTATTTTCTCTTCTTGTATCCTATACACTATGAGGGTATTAATTAAAAAGCGGGCCATAGGTGTTTAACATGGGCAATCAGTTTTTCCTTGAAAAAGAAAAATATATTATAAAAGTTGTAGATAATGAAAATAAATCACTAAACAGATTTTATTTTACACGTGTGTTAACCTGTAAAATCGAATTTGAAATTTTATAAATATTACTCATTTGTAGCTATAGCAATGGAATTGAATCAAAATTACAAAGAAGTGCTTATCGTTTACTGCTCGGGCTCAATATTAAAGGTTAAGCAAATTAGCATAACCAGCAATGAATAAGAAGTGTTGAAAATATACTTTTTTTGTTTGTATTTCATGAACCATGTGTGCTACCTAAACCTCTATATGAAACATATAAAGACTCTGGGGCACATGTTTTATTAGGGTTTTTGTGACTGCGTCATGAAGTATCATCAATCATAGCCTATATAGCAAGGTTACTGAATCAACTTCAACTACTATACTATGCTGATGTGTTTATGGAACGAACACACGCTTTCGTGATTTTATGGCCTTTCAATGCATTTTCCGATTCATTATCGCAAATGTCGTTATAGTTGTTAGTTACTATTGGAGGACTGAAAATTATCTACCAACAGTTAGATACTGTTTTATGACTTTGAAAAATAGAATAAATATATTATCTTTTTTGTAGCATTTAACTTAAAAACAAATTAATATTTTAGGTTAGTTAGTATACCAGCAGATAGACCGTTCCAGAATGACGTCACCTGCCCTCCACAGGAGTGATTTTAACCTCACTTTTAAATATTTTTAAAAATTATTTAATTATATATCTTATGATAAATATCGAGAAATTTTGATTTTGATACAATTCATTCATAAAATTAAACCATATATATATATATATATATATATATATATATATATATATATACATATAGGGCGTTATTTAAGTAAGTGTGCAACGCTTAACCTATGGTAGAAATGACCCCATAGATAATAAAACTGGCAATAATTTTTGTTTAACATGCATCCTACAAGAACAGGAAGCCTTTAAAACTGACCAATCACGTAATAGTTCAAAATTTTGTAAAAAAGTAAAGATCAATGTGTTCTCTGGAAAAACTTTATTGTCAAAACTGACGTTAAACGTTTTTTTTTGCATAGACGTACAACTTATATTGTTTTATTTGATATTCTCAAAATTCCATTTACCTTCACCAATCAAGAGTATGCACACATGCATATGGTTTATAGCGAGACATTACAAAATAGTCGTGCTGCTTCAAGACGGTGCAGAGAATTATTTCCTAATAGACGTCAATAATCTTATATATCATTTGTGACAGGTATGATATTTTTTCCCAGAGAACACATTGATTTTTACTTTTTACAAAATTTTTAACTAAGACGTGATATATATATATATATATATATATATATATATATATATATATATATATACAGGGTGTCCCAGAAGTCGACGATCAAACTAAATGGGGTGATAGGGGAGATCATTTCCAATCAAAATAACTATATATATTGTAATGCAATTGTTGATGGTTCAAAAGTTATTGCAACTTTTGTAGTTTCTCCTAAAAACGGCAAGGCGTCCAATAGAATTATTATTATTTTTACTACGAGACGTTTGTTTCTCTTTTTCTTTTTTATTGTATGCACCTGAAGGGTTCTACTTTCTAATAAAATCATTCTCATGAACATGAGTACCTTCTATTAATAATAAAAATATTGTTTTGTGAAAAAAATTTCTACCGAAAAAAAAGCTACTTGATTTTAAAGTGACGCTGACAGAAAAAAATGTACTAAAAAAAAATTGATCAACTATCTGAAGAAGTTGTGTATTTAATGTAGATTTTAACGCGGTATAACACATGGGGATATTCAGAGCAGATTTTCTTAAATAATTTTTTTTCTGCAAGAAAGTCATTTTACTTGAAAAATACATTTGAAAAAAATTCTTGAATCATAGTTGCTGTGTCAGAAATAAAACAAAATAATAGTTGTAATAGTTTTTATACAACATTAAAACAAAATAGGGTTTATGAAGCTTTTCATGATGTTTTCAAATTTTACAAAAAGTGTTCAAAATTTCTACCATGTTTTCTAATGCACATTACGCATCGCCGAATAAAATTTCTTTTTATTGTTCGGAACGCCCGTTGATTATTTTTAATAATGTTGGTAGCCTCTCTTATTTTTCGTCGCAACTCTTGTTCATTCTGACTTTCTGTCATGTAGACTATTTCTTTAAAATAACCCCATAGAAAAAAATCTAAGGGGTTAAGATCAGGTGATCGCGGTGGCCAAGTGATAAACCCTCCTCTACCAATCCACCGATTCCGAAATTCTGTGTCAAGGTATCGTCTCACATCTACAGAATAGTGAGGAGGAGCTCCATCTTGTTGCAGCCACATATCTCGGCGTGTCTCCAATGTCACGTCTTCAAGTAGATAAGGTAACTCATTTTGCAAAAAATGCAGATAATTTTCGCTGTTAAGCCTTCCTGGGAGCTCAAATGGACCAATCAATTTTCCTTCAATTATTCCCGCCCATATGTTGACCCCAAACTTGTGTTGAAAGTTGTCATTTCTAACAACTCTAGGGTTCACATAGTCCCAAAAATGTAAATTGTGAATATTAAATATCCCGGTTCTACAAAAGTTTGATTCGTCGCTCCACAAAATCTTGTTAAAAAATTCGGAGTCTTCTCTATGACGACGCAGCATTTCCCGACAAAATTGCACTCTTTTGTCATAGTCCGCAGGTAAAAGTGCTTGCACGCGCTGCACATGGTATGGATACAACTGGCCCTTTTGCAAAACACGATGAACCGTAGATTTTGGAATTTCCAAATGTCTAGATATACGACGAACACTTGTTGACGGGTTCTCTGTCACCATTTCAATTATATCGTCTTCATTGCACTGAAGCGCATGTCTTCCTTCTCTTCGCGGATTGCCAGGGATTTCGCCTTCTAAGTAAGACCGATGAACATTTTGAAATATCCTATAATCAGGATAGCGTTCTCGATTAGGGTATCGTATCCGATACTCTCTTGCAGCAGCTCGAGCGTTCCCGTCACAAAACCCGTACACGTAATGCATTTCTGCATATTCTCGAGGGGTATAAGACATATTTTTGAGACCAAGAAGAACAAAGTTCAAATTAAAGGAGTATCAAAAACCAAAAAATACGCAAAATCACAAAAATTAAAACAAAGTTTAAGAAACGAAGAACTGATAAATCAAAAACACACAAACAGTTAAGTTATTATCGATATGTCACTTCATATACCTTCTTTTGTTTTATTTCTGACACAGCAACTATGATTCAAGAATTTTTTTCAAATGTATTTTTCAAGTAAAATGACTTTCTTGCAGAAAAAAAATTATTTAAGAAAATCTGCTCTGAATATCCCCATGTGTTATACCGCGTTAAAATCTACATTAAATACACAACTTCTTCAGATAGTTGATCAATTTTTTTTTAGTACATTTTTTTCTGTCAGCGTCACTTTAAAATCAAGTAGCTTTTTTTTCGGTAGAAATTTTTTTCACAAAACAATATTTTTATTATTAATAGAAGGTACTCATGTTCATGAGAATGATTTTATTAGAAAGTAGAACCCTTCAGGTGCATACAATAAAAAAGAAAAAGAGAAACAAACGTCTCGTAGTAAAAATAATAATAATTCTATTGGACGCCTTGCCGTTTTTAGGAGAAACTACAAAAGTTGCAATAACTTTTGAACCATCAACAATTGCATTACAATATATATAGTTATTTTGATTGGAAATGATCTCCCCTATCACCCCATTTAGTTTGATCGTCGACTTCTGGGACCCCCTGTATATATATATATATATATGGGGTCGCGTGGCCGCGTGCGTATAGTGTTTGGTTGCCAATCTGATGACCCGGGTTCGATGCCGGCCAGTGCAGACTTTTAATCGCACAAAAGTGATCCCTGTGGAGCACTCTCCACAACAGCTATGAGTGCCCGTGATGTGACGCCTGGTAAGCGCCCATAAGACAAAAATATATCGTCATCATTACCGATGTCTACATATATTGTAGGTAGTGGCATACCCAGAAATGGGTAATATGACGTGATGATTTATTTATTTATATATACATATATATGTGTGTGTGCGTGTGTGTATGTAATATAATTAATATAGTTAATGGGGTGCTATTTTCAAGTAGCACGAAAGCGACCCATGTGGTGTTCTCTCCATGACAGCTTTGAAAGCACATGAAGTATCTAATTATTATTTGTTTTTTCGTTTTTGTTTATTAATATTTGTTTTCCATGAACATGGATTATATTCTTCTTTGCCCATGTTCATTTAATTCTAATTTATTTATAAATAATTTGTACATGAATGGTAGAGTAACAATTAAGAATGATTTACTGTGAATAGTAAAAAGTCGATTTGTAGTAATCTCTATATCTAGCAAATGCAGATAATGGCATCATCAAATTATACATTTCAGGAAATCATTCATTTTTCGTCCTGCCCCATGTCAAATGTACAAATATTAATAAAGAAATCCTAATAAAAAAATGTCAATGCTTTACGTGCGCCATATATCAGCGGTTCTAAAAATGTACGACAGAACAAAATACTGTCAATGGTATTTAAATATTAATATAATATTTATTGTAATTTGTAGGTGAGGCTATTTATAAGAGTAGTTTCTAATGCTATTCTAATCTAACCTAACTTATTTTAACTAAATAATTGAAGTGACCCGAATTTAATTTATGTAAAAATAGTAAATATAATAAAAAAATTATGTAGAATAGTCACGTCTTTAAAGTTTGTAACTAGATAATGACGTCACTGGGTTACTAGGTTTACAAGGTATACTAATTTAATTTTAATAACAAAGCACAACTGGAAAAACAGTTACTGTTTGTATTGAAAAATACAAATTTGATACGCAACAAGGCAAAGGTGATGAAATCTAAGAAAAAAACAGCGAACCACGTAAACAAAAATGTTATCATACAAAAAGATAAAAACGAATGAAAGAACACCAAATGCCGGTCGACAAGATATATGTCATATAAACGTATAAATATTGAAATCCAATAGTGCCAACATGTCGTCAAAATGAAGTACAATTATTTAAAATAAATTAAAAATGCATTAAAAATATTATGTTCGACTTTCAAATAATTGTAAATTTAATTAAAATGTACTTTTCTTATAGTATGCAAAATATAGTATTTATTTTCTTCGTTTTTCTAAACATAAACATCAATCGATCATTGCTACAGTTTTTTTTTTGTATTGTAATATTTTTATGACGTAACTCCTCTGCATAAAAATTTTTGCTGTAGCTATTATTCCTACTGTTTCTGAAAATAATTACTTTCTGGCTTTTTTATTCTAGAATACCTAAATAGATGCCTAATTTGTTGAAAATCACATTCCAAATATTCCCGTCTTGATGACGTCATTAAAGTTTTTTATTTTTATCTTCATCATATACAGAGAGATCAAAAATAACTGATTCAGTTTGCAAAACAATTCAGGGGATCTTTTTGTTCCACAATTTGCTCTACGTCAGGTAAAGGCGGAAACACTATTGACATGTCATTTTTACAATAAATACAAATAATAATAATAATAATAATAATAATTTTATTCATGTACGGAAGTACATAGGATAAGGTTCACCGAAGCGATTTTCAACCTATCCCAGTATAAAGACAGAAAAAAAAAATTACACAAATTAAATTATTAACATCACCTAAATAGAAATAGAAATTAGTACATACATGATAAAAAATGCAAGTTAATTATACAAATCTTACAGATAAAAAGAGTAATACATATTAAAAAGAAAACGAAATATTCGTTTTTTACACACTTAACATTTAAAAAATAATAATTTCACAACGTATACATAATATTTTTCAGATCAAATAAGCTTTTTTTTAAAAAAAATGCAATATACATATTATACATAAAAAATTAAAACTAACTAAACTAAAATAAAACAATAAATAAATAAATAAATAAAACAGATAAAAGTGAATAAAAGAAACATATCGGTGAATTTACAAAACATTTTAATATAAAAAAAAACGTAGTTTATGTCTGAGGAAATAGGAAATAGGTTATGTCTGAGCAGGGAACTGACAGCTAATAGGATTTCGAATGATTGTAATTTGATTATTGCTCTATGGGTTATGTTTAAGAAATAAAAGGATGTGGGTAATAGAACCAACGACAATTTTAATGAAAATTTGTAAAGGTACTCAAATTTAAATTTTCAAATCAACAGTGTTGACAATAGGAAGTAATTTTTCAGTCTTACCAATTTCAACTATTTTTTATTGCCAACTAAATCAGTTATTTTTTTATCACTCTCTACTAATAACGTTGATATTAGTTATTTGTGATCAAATGTAATTATTTATATCGCAGAAAAAGGCCTTAATGATCAAAGAAATGTAAATTAACAAAGAAAGGTTTTGTGAAAAATTCATGGACCTCACTGGGATTTGACCCAGGACCTTCCTATATCTAGAAGGACGCTCTAACCAACTGAGCCACAAGATCAAGTCAGTGAATCTTTCACAAATAAAGATGGTTAGAGCGTCCTACTATAGATATGTAAAGGTCCTGGGTTCAAATCCCAGTGAGGTAAATTGTAAGGTGCTAATCTTCGGCTATAATGAAATAGGCGATTTCACTAATTATTTATTATTGGCATTATTTTGTGGTATTCTTTATAAAAAAATAAACATACGTATATGTTTGTTCATACAACTAAATGACCCATTCCGCTGATATTTTTTGTTATAAAGTGGCATGAACTTGTTTGTATTCTAACCATTTTTAGCTTTTTGAGTTTCAAGGTTATATTATATCATTGTATTTGTTAAGTTTTAAAATGAGTTCTACTCTTCTACTACTACTCGTCTAAAATATTGTTTTGTGCAAAACTGCTTTAATAATTCGAAAAAAAATATCCATTTACTTCAGTTTCGCGATCTAGCGTCGTTTCATCATAGTAATGTCAACTTGTGACGTCATTCTGCGGCTACAAAAGTAGTGCTCTCTCCACTACAGCTTTGTGAGTCCGTGATAAGCGCCCTTAATTGTATAGATATACCGCCACTACACAGAAAAAATATCTGATGTGGACACCACATGACTTCCTTGTACGCCTGTTAAACTATACATATTTTGTTAATAATTAAAATATGTATTATAGCAGACCCAATCATAAAATTGCACGTATTTGACATAATTTGACATTGTCATTAAATTCTTTATTTTTTGTGTTAATTCATAGCAAACTTAATTACAGAAACCAAAAAGTACATAAATTTTAAATTTACATATCTCGCTTATACAAAGAGCTAATTTAATCAGACTTGATGTTTTCGACGCAGAATTCAATTCTCTAAAACTTTTATTTGACGCATTTATTTCTAAAATCAAAATAACGCCATTTTTTCAAGAAAAACTGATAACAGCTTCAAGTAAAGTATCACTTCCGGTTATACTATTTTAACCAAAATCTATTATGTTGTTCCCATTGATATAAAAGTATTATATACCAAATTTGAAAAGTTTTGGATTATATTTTAATATAGTTTTTCATTAAAATCTATTATAGGCTTCAAGTAAAGTACCACTTCCGAAAGTTATGTAATGACCAAAAAGGGAGGTGCACAACTAGATGTTATAACAGTCCTAAATACAAAATTTTAACTTTCTACGGCTTCCCGTTTTTCAGTTATGCGAGATACGTACGTACAGACGTCACGACGAAATTAATCAGAATGGATTCAGGGATGGTCAAAATGGATATTTCTGTTGAAATCTGGAAACCGAAAGTTTTCGCGATTACAATACTTCCTTTACTTCGTACAAGGAAGTAAAAAACCATCTAAATTGTAGTAAATTAACTAAATAAATTCCTTATTTTTCAGCACTAATATATTTCATTAAAATATGTAAGTTGATTTAGTTAATTTTTTAAAATTTGTAATAACAAATTATAGTAAAATTAAATACAAAATTAGATGAAATGACTACATTTATATCGTAATAAGTATTAAACTAAATATAAATAAAGAAATTAACTAAATAAGTATTTAAATTTTCTATTTAATTACTTAATTCATTAAAAAAATGATCTAAAATTGTTGGACCAAAATAATGAAGCCAAAATATAGTAAAATTAAATAAAATAAGTAATTAAAGTAACCATTTCCATATTTAAATTAACGATTTTTTACAAAATATTTATTATCTATTTCGGATTAGTTAAAATGCTAAAGTAAAATTTGTAAATTATACTAAATTATTAGACATATTGCCTAATAAAATAATATCTAAATGAAATTAGACAAAATTTCAATTCCTTTCTGTGCATCGAAATCTGGGAGTAAAACGTAGACCGGTATACCAAAAAATGAGTAATAATATATTGTAGTAGGATATGGCATAATTTAGTGGCATAAATTTTGACAACTGCTGTTTCGTCCCCACCATGGGCAGGCAAGCAGCATCAATAATGTATGGTAATACGGCTCGTAGAGCGAATGGAGATAACATTCGTAGATTAGCAGCACAGGACTAACGCTGACGCTCAGGCCATGAAGTAGGAAAATAGGACATTATGACGTGCACATAGACATAGACATATAGGTACCGTATGTGTAGTTCACTGTCAGTCTAGATACAGAATAGATAATGAATGCACGACAAAGAAAGAGTGGCATTACCACTCACAAACTTATTTCAGAGGTAATCGAACTGTGAAAAAATTGTTCTTCAAATATACATTAAATAAATTAAACAAATAAATATAAATAATATCGTTACTATTCGCAGATTTCTGTAAAGACTATTACGAGCGTACTTTTATAATAAATGCGCTTGTAAGGAGCACACTCCACGTAAACACGCTCCATGAAAGCGCTTTTATTATAAAAGTGCGCTCGTAATGCGAGCCTGTATATTTGTACGTTAAAAGTACTTACGATCTCTCAAAACTGTTATGGAGAAACCACCATAGGAGGCACTGTTGTGCTATTTGAAAATTGGGAATTTTTGAGGTTGACTGGTCGGATTTTAATCCGGGCCTTCACATAGCACACTTAGCCACGCGACCCCGTAATAAACGAAATCAGTAATTAAACAATGTTTTATGAGTTAAATATTATTGTTCAAACTTCAAAAGAGGGTTTCAATAAAAATTTCTTAGATACGCAAGTATTTAAACTTTAAAACTAACATTTTGTCAAACGAATTTGAATCAGTAAAAGAGCGTTAGGCATTGTGACGTCATACATTGAGAGCAATAAGAAAGCAATCTGATATAAACACTTATAAATAGCAAAAATAAATATAAAATTACATACGAACTCCATTTAAAAATTACGTCGAGCGTAGTAAATAGTTATTTATGTAACAAGTGTGTAAAGTAGTACTTTTCTGGTCGAGTGTGATGTTTTACGAGCACGAGATAAAAAATACTATTTACATACGAATTACATATAAAATTATTTTCGCACATCACTAAATTTTCAGCAAAGATATCTAGTTTTTTTATTTGAAACATTTTTCTCGATTGGGGTCGCATAGCCATGTGCGTATAGTGTCCAGTTGCCAATCTGGTGACCCCAGGGTTGAAAAACCCGGGTTTTTTTGTAAAAAACCCAGCCCACCTCGGTTTTATTAAATAAAAGCGGGTTTTATTGACATACATCGAAATATAGTATGTATTATTTTTAACCTTAGTTTTATAAAGTATCTTAACACACATACACAATTCGGAGTAATAGATAATAGATATTAATATTATTAATATATTTTTTAAGACTGTAATGTAAACAATAAATTAACTAGAGAGTGTATGCGTACAAGGTACGAACTAATATTAATAGTTGCAAGTCTGTGCAATGCAAATGTGTACAAGAGTAAGATCCAAGTGACACAACTAATAGTATGTTTAATACACAACTCAAAAAATATTGAAAATGCTGACACCAGGATTGGAGTTGTTCAAATATAAAAGAAACACTGTGCAAAGTTCGCACAGCAATGAAAAATATATTAAAAATGATCAAACACGAAGTACCTACACAAAATGAAATTGATTGTAAAATGTTGCCGGTGACAAAAATGTGTGTATCATATTTAATTAATAAAATATGATTTCATAAAAGTGGTTTTTTTGGGGTTTTTTTTGGGTTTTTTTAAAAAACCCGGGTGGGTTTTTTTGGGTCGGGCAAAATTACAACAACCCTGGGTGACCCGGGTTCGATCCCGGCCAGGGCAGACATTTAACCGCACAAAAGTGATCCCTGTGGTGCACTCTCCACACCAACTATGAGTGCCCTTGAGGTGACGCCTGGTAAGCGCCCACACGGTAAAATATATCGTCATCATTACCGAAGTCTACATGTGTTGTAGATAATGGCACACCCAGTAAGGGGTAATATGCCGTGATATATTTATTATTTATTTATTTTTCTGGATTGGTGGTTTTTTTATTTAATAAAGAAAATTAATTTTTATTATTATCTTGTAAAACAAATAACAAATGCATATTTGAGCTGGCCTCATAAAAGCGCTCAAAAAGTCCTATTAACCGAAATCAATTTCTTATAGTTTTCATCATCCTAATGGTAAAAATTTAAAATGAGATACACTGTATAAAAAATTGATATTTATTATATTTAGTTCCTAAAGATTCTCGTCCTTTGTCATTAAATATAAATTCCCTGTGGCCTGTGTTGTCTTTCCTTACGTGTTGATTGTTATCTTAAACGAACAATTTGGCGTAGTGGGCAGCACCGGACATATTTACAATTTTTCTTCGTGCTACGGAAATAAATAATTGAAGGGGAAATAGCGAACGACTTTAAGTGTCACGAAACAGATTTAATCGTACTCATTTACGATTTATAAAACGTTTCTCTAGTTAAAACAGGGGAAGGATTATGTTTTACAAAAATGAGGAAGTTTTCAAATACTTTTTAATTATTTGCATGTCAAATTAGGCATTGAAATGAAATATATTTAAAAGTATTGAATTAGTTTTTATGGATTTGCCGATAAAAATATTATTCTTTAGTGCATTAATTACGAAAAAAAGATATATTTTAATTTAATGCTGGTGTAAATTGACCAATTTTCGATTATACAGAATGTCCCAGATAACGGGTGCATATATTTAGGATCTCGGAAACTTATGAAATCAATTATTAGACAAAAGTTAGGTACCCTATCAGCAGGCCAATTTTAGTAATGATTTTCGTATTTTCGGAAAAATGTAGGTCACTACTTATGAATTCAAATTACTAATAATTTTTTGTATCGTTTTCATAGTTGGCTTTGACAAGAATTCAATTCAAGAATGATATTTAAAACAGTTTTAGAGATAAAAAGTAATGGAAAAAATAAAGAAAAGGTAAGTAAAGTTGTACCCTCCATGTTAAATTTATGTAAAAAAAAAATAGTTATGCCAGTGATTGCGCTCTTTACACAGAAAAAAAATTAAATATGCAAATAGTTATTTTAATTACTTATTTTATTTAATTTTACTGTATTTTGGCTTCATTATTTTGTCGGTAATTTATCTAATGAATTAGTAAGTAAATAGAAATTTAAATTTATATTTAGTTAATTTCTTTATTTATGTTTAGTTCAATATTAAATGTAGTCAATTAATCTAATTTTGTATTTATAAAAAAATATATATAAAAAAATATATCATCAGGCATATTACCCATTTTTGAGTGTGCTAATCTGCTTTATCACAGATATCGTTAATGATGACATATTTGTACCTGGCGGGCGCTTACCAGGCGTCACCTCACGGGCACTCATTGCTGGCGTGGAGAGTGCACCACAGGGGTAACTTTTGTGCTATTTAAAATTGGAAATATTTGGCGTCGGTCGGGATCGAATCCGGTTCCCCAGATTCGTGACCAGACACTGAGGCACGCGGCCACGGGACCCCATATTGTATTTAATTTTACTATAATTTGTTATAACAAATTTAGAAATTTTAACTAAATCAACTTAGATAATTTAATGAAAATATATTAGTAGACTGAAAATTAAAGATTTGTTTAGTTAATTTAATTACAATTTAGATGGTTTTTTTTCTGTGTATGCGCTGATATGCGCCACTATAGGGTA
Organism: Ophonus ardosiacus; assembly: GCA_943142095.1. Taxonomy (NCBI): domain Eukaryota; kingdom Metazoa; phylum Arthropoda; class Insecta; order Coleoptera; family Carabidae; genus Ophonus; species Ophonus ardosiacus. Next base: position 38,957,166 of record OW964833.1, on the reverse strand, counting down.
GTTGCGCATGACAATTTATTTTTTTCCTGAAAGAATTGTTCAAGTTATTCACTTTAATACATATTTTATGTCTGAGAACTGTATATTTTTCAAAATATAATTTTTTAAAACAAAATTCTTATTTCAAATTTTCCCGTGGTGACGTGTTTTATTAATACCAATCACAGTCTTTCTTGCCCTAGCGGTACACTCTCGGTTGTACACTCTGTACACAATACTACCATTTTTATTTGAAACGATTTATATGTTTGAGAGAAGCACTATTTCAAAAGAAATTATTCATTTTCACACAAATTCATTAGTTTCATTACCTTGTTTTAAATCTGCTGATATAGAAAAGAAAAATAAAATATGATTTTAACAGTGTTTTAACACGTAAAACATAGGTTATGTCACTAAAAATGACATGTACATTCACTGGAGTGTGCAGCCACCTGGTGGCGAAATTATGAAGTTGTCTATATAAGAATTAAATATCTGGTATTCAAGTAAATAATTATAAAATATACGTACTATTAAATAATACTTTTGTATCTGTTATTTTTCTTTTAGAATTATACTGTAAATATTTGTATGATACAATTAAATATAATTCAACATCTTCGCTTTGTCGTGGTATTTTAATAAGCTTCTATGAGTCATACAGACTTGGTCGAACTATATAATTATTAAAAGTCTACGTCACAAGAATTCCACCGCGAACTTTATTTACGGAAATTATGAATGAAAAGTTTTATATTTTCTAATAATTTTTACATTAATATGTTTAGAATTAGTTTATATTTCATAATTAATAGGAAAAAATAATATTTATTTTTTTCGCAACTACCCTATTATATTTTTGCGCTAAACCATCCCGTAACCTAACCGTACTAAACCTGCGTGCCTGAGTTTTGTTCTTTAAGTTAGGTTACATTAAGATATGTTTAGAAAAACTGCATGCGAAAATGTTCAAATAGTCATTAAAAACTGAGTAGGTAGTACATTATTTAAAATTATATATTTGAAAATAAAATCTGAAAAATTTACATTTTTGCTTATATCTAGTGACCTATGCATTTTCTGGAAAAGTAAATACACCACTATAATGACATCTTAATGGCGCAACTTTTTCTAATTTAATAGACTTCGTAACTCACTTAATTTCCAAGAATCCAAGGTATTTTACCTAAAACATCCTGTGCGTAAGCATAATTGACTAATTGCACAATAATTATATGCTTGTACTGCGAGGCGCGTGCTACAAACGCCACCGCACGGAGTGTACAGAAAGAACTTATACCAGAGTGCATTTTTTGGGCAATTTTTTTAAAAATAATATTTGAGTTACATTAATTGATAATTATTATTATATTCAGTTAAGTTTTTATTTTTATTATTGATTTGTTAATCAGCTAAAAGTTTACTAATGTTTCACAATTGTCCATAATTGAAGAGGAGTCTTGTCAATTATAAAATGAAAATTAATAAAATTATGTTTTTATTATTATTTTTTTGAAAAATAAATTAGTAACAAAAGTATGTTGGTTTATCATAGGCATACGAGTGTTTTTAATCTACCAAAGAATATTTATTTATTAAAATTATTATTCACTTATAAAAATCAATAATGAACCAATTTTTAAATGCAATTTTCTATCTATAATTATCATTCTCTTATCTAAATTCATCTTTAGTAAAATTAACTTCATTGGCAGTAATGTTTATTGAATTTTTATTTACATACATTGAATTATAGAAGGCTTCACCATTACTTTCTAATTACTTAAATTGACAACAAAGTAATTCATTACTCCACACAATAAAACAAATTGTTTCTTTATTTCATTTGATAAAATTGCGGTTAGGGGATTGATCTAGTTTTGATTAAGAGGTAATAAAAGTAGAGGCATTGTGAAAACATTGAAAGAAAAAAACTTTGCTAGAATAAATACTACTTTTGTACCTACTGCTTCATCATCTAGTGGCATTTTAACATTTCATTATTGTAATGTCAAATACTGACGTCAATAAGCAGCGTTTCAAAACTATGCAAACTGTAGTTGCACACTCTAAGCGCGCACACACACGCACACACACACACACAAACTTTGAGATTATTTAATATATATATATATATATATATATATATATATATATATATATATCCCGCGTACCAGAGTGTCTGGTCGTGAACCTGGGGAACCGGGTTCGATCCCGACCGACGCCAAATATTTAGAATTTTAAATGGCACAAAAGTGACCCCTGTGGTGCACTCTCCACACCAGCAATGAGTGCCCAAGAGGTGACGCCAGGTAAGCGCCCGCACTGTACAAATATGTCATCATCATACCAATTTCTGCGATAAAGCAGATTGTGGCACACTCAGAAATGTGATATATAACGTGATGATATATTTATTTATATTTATTATATATATATATATATATATATAGTAAAATGTTGTTCGTATAGGGTATCGCTCAATAACAGCTGTAGACACGTGTTTCGCTCTTATTACAGCTCATCAGTACAGCATAGATAGTTAATAGATGGACATTAACTAGCTATGCTGTACTGATGAGCTCTAATAAGAGCGAAACACGTGTCTACAGCTGCTATTGAGCGATACCCTACGAACAACATTTTACTAGTTTTTATAACTTTACGCTCGCGATATATGTATATATATATATATATATATATCACGGCATATTACCCATTGTGTGCGAATCTGATTTAAACACAGATATCGGTAATTTGTGCACCCACCAGGAGTCATCCCACCGACACTTATTGCTGGCGTGGAGAGTGCACCACAAAGGTTAATTTTGTGCCATTTAAAATTGGAAATAATTTTTGGCGTCAGTTCGGATCGAATCCGGGTCCTCAAATTCGCGACCAGGGACTGTTAAAAATCTCACATCCACTGCTGCCAACCGGTAAAAGAAAAATGTCTCTTTAGTTTTTATCTTAGCGTACAATATCTGAAATTTTATTCAGTGTAGAATAAAAACGATATAAATAATAAAAATGAAATTTCTAGGTATACTTCGGCCATAAAATGTAGGGTTAATAATCATCAAAATTATTATCGTTGTCAAACTTTTTCTATGGGGGTTTATGAGTAAAGCAGGGTTTCCCAATTCTATATTTAGCCTTCTTTGTTTATAGTGAAGGCACATCGTAGAAATGAGGATCTGGAGCAAAATGCCACAGAATAAACATGATTTAATTGCAGCGGGTCTTGGACTTGTTTAGCTTAGCTTCAGCTTCAACTTTCCGTTTGTACAATACGTAATCCGTTACGACGAATAGAATAAACTTTCAGTTCGTGTGTGGTGCAACGAACAACAAAAGAGGAAAAACACATTTTGAAAGAAAATAGTTCATCACTTTATTTTCTTTTTTATTCTAATACAATAGATTTCAAATGATAACAAAGATGTTAATTTACTGTTTTAATACTGGAGAACTAGTTATTTAGTCAATTTTTCAACTCATTCTGTCTTTCAATATTTAAATAAAGTAAATAAGTATATCATCACAGCATATATGGGGTCCCGTGGCCGCGTGCCTGAGTGTCTGGTCGCGAACCTGGGGGAACCGGGTTCGATCCCGACTGACGCCAAATATTTCCAATTTTAAATGGCACAAAAGTGACCCCTGTGGTGCACTCTCCACACCAGCTACGAGTGCCCGTGAGGTGACGCCTGGTAAGCGCCCACACGGTAAAATATATCGTCATCATTACCGATGTCTACATATGTTGTAGATACTGGCACACCCAGAAATGGGTAATATGCCGTGATGATATATTTATTTATTTTATATCACAGCATATTACCCATTTCTGAGTGTACCAATCTGCTTTATCACAGATATCGGTAATGATGATGACACATTTGTACCGTGCGGGCGCTTGCCAGGCGTCAGCTCACGGGCACTCATTGCTGGCGTGTAGAGTGCACCACAGGGGTCACTTTTTCCCATTTAAAATTCTAAATATTTGGCGTCTGTCGGGATCGAACCCGGTTCACCAGATTCGCGACCAGACACTCAGGTACGCGGCCACGGGACACCATAAAATATCTGAATTTTCATATTGATATTATGATTTTTATGTATGTATATACAGGATGAAAACTTAAATTTTGGGAGTAAAACAAATGCGAAACACAATAACTAAGAATAATACAACATTTTTAGTTTTCGTTCTGTAATAATTTATTATTTGCAACGTTTCGGCACCATTAACTGATGCCTTCTTCAGGTAAAATGAGAAATAAATTACAAAAGAAAAACTAAAAAGGTTGAATTATTCCTAGTGTATTATTTGTTCTGACAGATTTTTTTAATAATTTAAACACAATAACATTTATACTATCGAAAAAAGAAAAAACAAATTTGAACTCCACTGGATAGACACTATAATATTGTAACATTTTTATTTGAAACATTTTTTTAGAAAACTGATAGTTTTGTTATTTGAAAAAGAAAAAAAATTAACCAAAATATTTTTTTTCTTTATTATCTACTGACCTATGCATTTTTCGAAAAAAAAAAACAAAAACCACTAAAATGAGCCTCTAATATGACAAATTTTGTCTGATTACGCTGAAATAGTAGCCCTTACAGTATCCGAGATAAAAAGAACACCCTCTATATATATATATATACAGTGTGTTAATGAAGAACCTGGCCATAGGCGTTTAACATGGGAAAACAGTTTTTCTTTGCCCAAAAGTCCCCAATTAATTTTAGACAAAAATGTTTCAAATAAATATTATAGATATAAATATTCTACGGCTAAATCACTAAACAGATTTAATTTTGCCCGTTTAGTAACTTGAAAAATCTAATTTGAAATTGTACAAATATTGCTCATTTGTAGCGATACCCATGAAATTGAAACAAAATTACTAAGAAATTCATATCGTTTGAAATGTCAGAAATTTAATTTTATAGATTACAGAATGTGAAAAAATGAAAATAATAAAAGTTATTTAAGTGTTAGATTTTTAAAATAATATCTGTGTAGTGATTTAGGTGCAGAATTGAATTATCTGCAACTTTTAATTGAAAACTGAATTTCTGACAGTTCAAACGATACGCGTTTCTTTGTAACTTTGTTTTGAATTTCATGGGTGTCGCTAGAAATGAGCAATATTTTTATACAATTTCAAATTGGATTTTACATGTTACCAAACGTGCAAAATGAAAAGTGTTTACTGATTTAGGCGTAGAATATAATTATCTACAACATTTTGTCTAAAATTAATTGGGGACTTTTGCGCAAAGAAAAACTGTTTTCCCATGTTAAACGCCTATGGCCAGATTTTTAATTAACACACTGTATATATATTGCGTCCGCATGGTTTTAATGCAAGGAGTATTTCTTATATGAATGTATTAAACATTACAATTTATTAAAGATTAATTTAAGAAATAAAAAATTAGGGAATTTAAATTTTGAATAACAAAAAAGTCAGAAAAACTAGGACGGAACTATTGTTCAGTATTTATTTACAATTAGAAAAAAAGCATCTTTCACAATAGAAGGAACTCTATTTAAATTTTTTAGCATCCAATTATCACACATCAACTTGTGTTCACCCCTCTAAAATAACAAACCTCCCTTCTGTAAAGCTAAACTATACACAATGTACAGGGTGTCCTAAGATTAAACAACCAAATTTAAAATTTAAAAGATAATATAGAAATATCATATTCTAGTCGACGTATCCACAGTGAGAAGGCCATTGTCATCATTATTATTATTACAATTTTTAACAATATTATTATATGCGGTTATTTTCTGTAATTTCCTGTTTTTATTTTAATTGTGAATAAAAAAATATCTAACAAAGGATATACATATGTATACATGTAGTGTAATTCAGTAGTGTTGCAAATTTGTACACCCCTGTTTCCTATTCGAAGCATAAAAGGTTGTTAGACAACAGCTGTTAGACAGTTGTTATGGTTCATATTCAGTATGTAATGTCGTTATTTTATACGTTAATTCAATGTACACTGTAAAAAATGTAATTAAATATAAATATTTCATTACATTTACATAAACTTGTAATACTTATATTTTTACACAAACGTTGAGCTTTTGTAACTTTTTGGAACTTTTTTCTCAAATATTTTGAATAAAAGTATGTACGAATATTAAGATTTTAATGTCAATTATTTAAATTGCATTGGATACTACACATAATTAACGGAAAATAAAATAATAAGCTTAATTTATTATTAAATATAATATAATGTTGGCATTAGTTGTTCTTACATTAAGCCTAATTTCCAAATAAATTAAATATATATTAATTGAAACCTAAACAAATTCTCTGTACCTAGAGAGACAAAATATAATATTTTTTTTTTATCTGTATGTAATAAAGAAATAGTAGGTATTTCGATAATCAAATATTTAGAGATTGACAGTCATCATAATATTTTCACCGTAAAAATATTCTTTAAAAAATATTTATTAATATAGCTTGCAATATCTATAGTGGTTTATGTGAAAACTAAAATTAACAAAAGCACTTTAACATTCGATGTTGTAATAATATATCTAGCTGAATAAACTAATTATATACTTTGCCCTGTGTTTTCTATAGCTTCTAATTTGGAAGTTATATGAAAATATTAAAAGGGCAATCTAAATAATTATGCGATACGTATCTGGTAAAGTTTCTTTAATTTTGTGAGTAAGAATCGAATGGAGAATAATTTTGAAGATGTTGTCACTTTTATAGCTGCTATTATAAAAGTGAAGTAGGTACGTTTGTTGACGAGTTTTTAATAGTTGTATTTTAATTTAATATGGATTTCGTACTAAAATGATTTTTATGAAGATATGTGGAGTTTTTTTAAGTAAGCGCACACTGAAAATCAAAGCTGTATACAAATAATTGTATGTACCTATCTTTCATTTTAAAATTTGGATGTTTTAATTTTTGTAAATACAAATTTTAGTTCAATATTTTGTACATATATAAATTAATCGTTTTATAAATAAATTAATCCATTACCTAATTCTGCAATATTTTGTAAGGAAAATTATATATATAAATACACCTTTGGTTATTCTAATGTGCAATTATTTTGGTATTTATACACAATATTAGCCCAGAAAACAAGAATCAATTTGAGGATATTCAACTTGAAAAAAAAAACTTCTTGTAAGTTCAATAGGATCTAAGTATCAAAAACATAGGTATTATGCAAAAAATTTACTAGATAGAGTTGTGGAAATGAAATAAGTAGTATACACTAAACACTAGTGCCAAAAATGTTAGATGTGGTTGAAATATTAAATACCTACCAATATATTATGACGTATTTAAACAAAATGGACCTTCTTTTTAATCGCAAAAGAAGATGTAGTTATTGTTATTGTCTTTTACAGGACTTTTTTTAAAATAACATTCAAATAAGAAGGCGACACTTAGATCCCTTTGAACTTAATTACTTGAATTAAAAAATTGAACGATCGATGTCATCAGTGTCCCTAATTGTACAAAGATTGTAATAAACAATCATGTGAAAAAATAAGTAAAACAAAGATTATTCAATAGAGTAACGGGAAGAAAAGGAAAATAGAGTAATTCACTATTTTTTATATTGTATGTGATTTTTTACAAAAAAATATAAAAAAGTTTCATTTAATATGTATAAACAAAATTGTAAGTGAAATATCCTATTCAAATAGATAGCATTAAATATTTATAATTTATAAATACATACTGCCTTTTAAATTACTGCTTTTTAAAAGTATGACGTTACTGAATTTAAAATTTTCTAAAATGGCAGATGGACTATTTTCTCTATTTCCAGTGATACAGTTTATTACTTTCATTAGACATTACAAGATTCTTGTATGTTATTAATATTTATTTTGGTTATAAATATAAATAACGTAGTTTAAGGACAAACTTACTATATCCAATTAAAATTTTAAGTTCAAATAAATAAAGAATATAAAATCGGACAACAATGATAAATTTGTCAATTGACAGTTTATTTCGTTTCAGTTTTGTTTATTTTGGAGTTTTTAAGATTGCCCTTTATAACCTAACAGATTATAACGCTGGAGACATCTGATGACAAATAGTGAGAACAATCCATCTACCTTCTTAAGGGGACAGTGCAGTAAATGAAAAATAAAATTTGTATAAAACATTTTATATAAAAAAAACTATAAATCTTAGAAGTGCAAATCAAATTTTACTTATTTATAATACGACAGGTAATCTATATTTCCCGTGAAAAAAAAAATAGATTTTTATTTTATTATTTTTTATTAATAATAGATTACGTGTCAGTACGACCTGTGTAGTACACACAAGGTGTTAAAAAACAAGGGTAACAAATTTTGAGTACATATAGTACTAATCAAATTGAGTAAAAAAACTTAATCAACATGAGTCTTCAACTGTTTCCGAGAAATATTTTGTATTAGAATCGAAGAAAAACTGATAAAGATAGTGAACGAACAAAATTTTGTCTGTCAGTAAATAGACTATACAAAAAACAATTAAATTTTTTATGAAACATTTTTTTCAATTTTTAATAGTTACGAAATTATTTGAAAATTAAATATTGGCCAAGGTCACAACATTTGTACAATAATTATTTGAAAATTAAATATTAGCCAAGGTCACCACATTTGTACAATTATTTGATTTTTATTTTTTTAAACAAAAGCACACCTAAGATAACCTCTGAAAGGTAAACAAAAACTCCCATTTAGTCGTAACTATTATAGTTTTCGAGATAGCAAACGTAAATCCCGTATAAACTCATATTTCACTGTCTTATATCTCGGAAACTATTGAAGATCTCACCCCCATGTTGATTAAGATTTTTTCTACTCCCATGCGTGAAGTGAGTACTTCACGTATCAATTTTTATGTGTGAAGTTTGATTTTTTGCACACTGTGCGTGAAATGTTACTTCACGCACCGTTCATTATTTTAAATATTACAAACTGAATTGTATTTTAATAAAACAAAGCTGTTAAACACCCGTAACGTTGGTAACCATGGTTACACAAGTCGATAATACAGAGGCTTTACGTTCAAAGAATGACAATGTGAAGAAAAAATATATTTTATTGCAAGGTCGTAGAAAAAGTATAGTATGTAACACGTGTGTGAAGCCTATTTTACATTCAGGTGGTTTGCAAAAGATAAAAATTTCAGCTTCACACACTTGCCACATAATATACTATTTTTACTCATTTTGGTTAGTACTATATGTCGTCAAAATTTGTTATTCTTGTTTTTAATACTGTGTAAAATAAACTGTGATTTGCACTTAGTTTTTTTTTTTTTTTTATAAAATGTTCAATACAAATCTTATTTTTCATCTACTGCATTGTCCCCCTAAGAAATTTTAAATCAAGTAGGTACATTAAAAGTTATACTAAAAAAAAAAACAACTATTTAAAAAAGCAGGACTTATTTCTTGAATTGTACATTAAAATTGATTTTTATTTTACATTTTAAGTCCCCAGAAGTATTTAATGCAAAAATTCATTTTGACACGATCTGTACCAGAATTTACAAAAACTTTGAGTGAAGAGATCAACTTTATTTAAAATTCTTCGCCTATCTATCGATTTGGAAACCAGTAGATATAAACGCATTTTGTATAAACCTTCCTCGAATTGTATCTGATGGGCATTGCGTTCTCCGCTAACTTAGTGTACGTTTGCAGAGTGCCTCCAGGGTACGTGTACCAGTCGCCATACCTAGCGACGACACCGGGTAGCATCGTCCCGCTGCCGGCTACCCAGCTGAGCCACGCAGCAGCAGTAGCGGCTACCACGCAATTCTACGAGTACCAGAATGCTGCTGCGGCTGCAGCTGCAGCTGCTGCCTCCTATCCCAGCCAGTATGCCAACGGGTTTGAGGCCTACCCTTACACCAGTGCTACAGGTATGAGATTATTGTTCTGCTACACATAAAAATTGTATTCTTTCTAGTTCATCGAACTCTTCAGATAAAGATGAAAAGTTTAAAGGTAACACTAAGAAATTTAAAAAAAAAATTACAAAAAAATATCTGATGTGGACACCACATGACTTCCTTGTACGCCTGTTACACTATACATATTTTGTTAATAATTAAAATATGTTTAATAACAGACCCAATCATAAAATTGCACGTATTTGACATTGACATTAAATTCTTTATTTTTTTGTTATTTTTTGTCCTAATTCATAGCAAACTTAATTACAGAAACCAAAAAGTACATAATGTTTAAATTTACATATCTCGCTTATACAAAGAACTAATTTAATCATACTTGACGTTTTCGACGCAAAATTCAATTCTCTAAAACTTTTATTTGAAGCATATATTGTTAAATTCAAAATAACACCAGAAAGTACATAATGTTTAAATTTACATATCTCGCTTATACAAAGAACTAATTTAATCATACTTGACGTTTTCGACGCAAAATTCAATTCTCTAAAACTTTTATTTGAAGCATATATTGTTAAATTCAAAATAACACCATTTTTTTCAAGAAAAACTGATAATAGCTTCAAGTAAAGTATCATTTCCGGTTAGACTATTTTAACCAAAGTCTATTATGATATTTCCATTGATATAAAAGTATTATATACCAAATTTGAAAAGTTTTGGATTATATTTTAATATAGTTTTTCATTAAAATCTACTATAGGCTTCAAGTAAAGTATCACTTCCGGGTAGACCATTTTTACTAAAATCTATTATGTTATTCCCATTGATATAAAAGTCTTATATACCAAATTTGAAAAGTTTTGGATTATATTATAATATAGTTTTCCACTAAAATCTATTATGGGCTTCAAGTAAAGTACCACTTCTGAAAGTTATGCAATGACCAAAAAGGGAGGTGCACAACTAGATGTTATAACAGTCCTAAATACAAAATTTTAACTTTCTACGGCTTCCCGTTTTTCAGTTATGCGAGATACGTACGTACGTACGTACAGACGTCACGACGAAATTAGTCAAAATAGATTCAGGGATGGTCAAAATGGATATTTCCGTTGAAATCTGAAAACCGAATTTTTTCGCGATTACAATACTTCCTTTACTTCGTACAAGGAAGTAAAAAAATATATGAAATAAATACGTGGTGTCCCAAATTAAGTGCCTTGCCATTGGTATCTCGGAAACTATAAGAGCTACGAGGTCGAGTCGGTTAAATGGGTAATGTTGTGCAGATTTGAGTGCCCATTTCGATTCCGTTGAGAAAAATTTAAAATTCTTAACAGTTTGAAAGTTATTTAAAAAATATTGAAAATCGCGATTCTAAAAAAAAAAATAACTCCGTTTTTATAAAAAAATATTTAAAAAATGTTTCATATAAAAATTACATGATTTGATAGGACTAAGTTGAAAGTAATGTCGGAATAAAATTCAAGATGTCTTCTTCCAAGATATTAATAGTTTAAAGGTGAAAACAAAAGGCATAAATGGTCCACGTGTATTTTAAATTCTTTATTGCGGACGTTTCGGATTTAGGGCAAGCCCATCTTCAGCAATCAATTTGGAGTTAGTATTTCACCAACTCCGAATTGATTCAGATGGTTGTTGAAATACTGTATTTAAAATTGTTTTCGACGTTGTTCATACAGATCATCGTGTCTAATACAACTTTCAAAAATTTTGTCATAAATTTTAATTATTACTGTATATTCAACGATTGCTGAAGATGAGCTTGCCCTAGAATTTTACAATACACGTGGACCATTTATGCCTTTTGTTTTCACCTTTAAACCATTCAACGGTTGGTCCTTCCATCCCTTTCTTCAATCCAAGATATTAATAGCAACTTTCTTGTTTTAAATTGAACCCATATTTGATTTTTACTTTAAAAAAAAAATAACTGTTTCTTCTCTCTTTCGATTGGTATAAGGGTTATTGTGTTTTAAATTTGTTTTACTCCTAAAATCTGAGATTATTCGTTATTTTTCATGAAATTTCTTATTTTGAGGCCAAAAATTTAATTTGTTTTTCGAAATAATATTTTATTTTACTTGAGTAACTTATACCATACTTATCCTTCTTCATTATTTAATTTAGATTCCATATTTTTAATTTAACGTGTTTACATTATGTGTATCTCAACCAGGTATAATATGAAAAAATATTGAAACAAATGATTTTCATAACCAAAATAATTTTAGGCCCAATAAAATAATAAATTTAAGTAAAATAAAATGCTATTTCCAAAAACTAATTAAATTTTTGACCTAAAAATAAGAAATTTCATGAAAAATAACGAAAAATCTAAGATATCAGAGGTAAAACAAATTTATAACACAATAACCCTTACATTGGAAAGAGGAAGAAAAAGTTATTAAAAATAACAAAGTTGGTATTTATATATTGGAAACTGTCATCTTGGGTTTTATTGTTACATCACTTTTAAGTTTGTCTCATAAAATCATGCAATTTTTATATGGAACTTTTTTTATATATTTTATAATAATCGAGTTATTTGACATTTTTTTAAATCGCGATTTTAAGTTTTTTTTTCGAAAACTTTCAAACTGTTCGGAATTTTATTTTTTTTTCTCAACGGACTCTGACAGCCTTAGAAATAGAGGGAAACAGGGAATATTCACTCGTATGTTACCAAATCATCTGTGCGATTTGTTGGAAACTTTAAAATAAAATAACTGACTAAGATACGCGAGAATCAATTTTACCAAACTGCTGGTATTCTTGAAAGTACATGTCGCTGATGTACTTAACTCATATTTACAATATTTGAATATGGTTGTTTTTGCAGGAAGTTCCTCAATTGCTTTATGCATGTAAAATTTTTGTTAAGTCTCAAAGTTGAATTCTATGAAAATTGAATCTCTTTGCCAAAAGAATTCAGCCTACGGCCTATATGCCCCAACTCTAGGGAGCCAAGTACTTTAATTTATAGATAGAAGCCCGCCCCCTTCAAATATAAGCTTCAGTTCAGCAAATAGTTCAAATAATTCTGACCAAAGTTTTTTTTTTTTTTTTCTTTAATTCTTATATCTACAACTGATACTTACATTGAAACTGACTTTTTGGGCTGCTCAGTTATTCTTTAAGTTGGGGCCGGGGCCTGCAGTTAGACAGTTAGAACTCTACAAATTTTGAGCTAATATGAAATATCTAAGTTTGAATGAAAATATTATTGGGCGAGTCGAGAAACGAGTTATCAGACTATTCAAAAAACACAGTAAATAAGTTTAAATAAATTGAGGATTTACTTGAAATGTACCCAACATTTTGCACGTCGTGGCCTTCAGACCAACTGTTTCTTTTAAATCTTCTTAGACAGGCACTTAAAGATGCTTGACAAATTCGTCGAAACATTATTAAACAAAGACTATTTTAGTTTGTACACATGAAATTTTATTAAAAGTATGGGGAATGTTTAAATTTAGACTGTGTCCGATGTCGTATTTTGTCACTTAGTATTTAGGATTTAAGTCTTCTTCATATAAATACAACACCGAACCGAATGGCACACTTATGACATCTATTGGTTTATTTGGCAACATTTTAGAACAACAAATATGAATTATATTTATTTTGATGTTTCAGAATAAATGTTAATATTATATTTCAGAAAATAGCAGCTATAAGAAGTTATTTTTTGGTAGTAAATTTGATGTTTTGCACAAATTATAGCATCGGGCATGATTTGTTTAATCTAATTCCTAAAATCCTAAATAATAACGATATTAGGGCATATATATGCATTTAGATGTTAGTGTGATAAAAGTGCAACATCGGACACAGCCTTAGAAAGACACTGAAAGTCTAAAACAAGTAAAAATCTAATTTAGACTTTTGGGTATTTTAATCATATGTAGCGTACATTCCCAAACTTTGGCACTTTCTGACATCCAGTGTGTAATTTCAAGTCTAGTGTTTTTCAAAGGTGCTTAATACTTTTAGCCAAGGTTGTAATATTATAGTAAGCCAATAAATCAAAACTATATTCCAATAGTAACTTAATGACATATTTATGACTCATTGTTGTTCAACTAACATATAAATAACTCATTGAAACGAAACATTTTTCAATATTGTGAAACTCTACTCATAAAAATATATTTATCATTTCTCAGTCTATTATTAACATTGAAAAATAGCCCGTAAATTTATTGTGTTATATTCGAAATATTTTCCCAGACTTTGGCAATGTGTCTTTCAATTTCGAGCTTATTTTTAAATCTAGTAGTAGATGAAATTACTTGAATGAATAATTTCAGCCTTATGGATATTTCCTGACACTTGTAATTTAGAGTTTTATTTTTCACATGTCTGAATATATTATTTATTTTTCTAACCTAGTTTCAGTTTCGATTGCGACAAGGTTAATGATAACAATGATTACTTTAATGACGAAAAAATAATCACTTTTGTTTATTTATAAAACAAGGAAGCAAATGAAAACGGTCAATTTAAACACGATTTATTTACAAAAAAAAATGTAATAATTATAATGACATTGAATTATTTCATTTTATTTCTCATTTATCGATAAATCAATAATAATGGGAGTCGCATAGCTGGTATTTTATATGACCGGTTATACTTCTGATCGACGTCAGTCATGAAAATGTTGTTCTCTTCTTCATGACAGCTTTAAGTTTTATGAGCCCTTGAGTAACGCGTTGTAGACGCTCTCATCAGTACCGAAATTTGCAGTATATACAGATTGGCACACCCACAAAGAGGTAATAATTGATAATAATGATAAATTATTATTTATTTTTATAAATAATTTAATTCATAATTGTCACATTTCGTGAGCACTTAAATCTATTGTGGACAGAGCACCAAAGGTGTTATTTTTATAATATAAGTATTTTTGAACTCGAATTGACAGATCCTCAATACAAGTGGAATATCTAGACATCGTTGAAATATACATAAAGCCAAAGACAGAACTAGTTTTATAAACAAGAAATAGTGTAAGTACAAAGATTACCAAGTACCAAAATATTTTGATTTATATGTTGATGTATCGTAAATGTTTAGCATATATTTAACAATCAAATAGAAATAAATATTAATAATAAAAGGAGATGAAGATATTTATAGTTTATTACACAGTTTTTGAAAAATAATTCTAAAACATAAATATAGCTGTTGAAAAAACAATATTCGACTGTGTTGGGATGGAGGTAGATACGGGAAAGTAAAAATTCTTCGGACTTGCAGTCAATTAATACAATGGGGGATTACACCATTTTTTTTTTATAATTTCATCTGAAAATATTAGGAAAACTAAGACTATTGATGAAAATCCGGTAAAAAAAATTCCTATTAATAAGCGAGTTATAGTCTCGCGAATTTTGAAAAGATTGACGTGACGTCACATTTATGTGTTTTTATATCAAACTGTATTCATCATGGACCTAAATGTTCTTGAAATATACGCTATTTTAAGTTATATTTACATAAAAATAAATGAATATTATAACACTGTATAAGTCTACATACTTTATAATTACAAGTGTATTTAAATTATTAAGTTTAATGCAAGAAATTTATGTTAAAATAAAAACTGTTTGGAAACTGTAGTGCATGAATGTTAGCCCCTCCTTTTGAATTTGAATTTCTTAACTTCCATTGGTAGTAATCCCCACCTCCTAACACGCTATTTGTAATGCATGTATAGGTGGTCTCTCGGTCGCCAATCAAAATATTTTCATATTAGTGTCGAAGCGCTATAACAAAAAACCCTTTATTTCCGAAATATCTCAATTATACCATTTTATTTTTTTATTAATATTCGTTATTCAGCATATACAATCGTATTTTTTTACTATTTTCCTTTAATTCGATTGAGCCGTAATCCCCCATTAATACAATTTATTCAAGCCGACGTTTCGACTATACAATAGTCTTCCTCAGGGCTAAAATGGTCTAGTCGAAAAAAGAAATCACATGTGGATAACGGAACATACAACACGGACATTTAAAAATATAAATAAATAAATATGAATAAATAAATAAATAAATAAATAGTTAAAAAAAGTTGAGGACTAATTTGTCCTCAACTTTAATGTTTTTATAAATGTTTTATACGTTACTATAGTTATTTGTAGTTCCATGTGTATTGTATTCATCCAAGACAAGTTTTTAATTTTTTGACGATTTTCTCTCTGTGATATGTTGTTTTTAACTATTTATTTATTTATTCATATTTATTTATTTATTTATTTTTATTTTTAAATGTCCGTGTTGTATGTTCCGTTATCCATATGCGATTTCTTTTTTCGACTAGACCATTCTAGCCCTGAGGAAGACTATTGTATAGTCGAAACGTCGGCTTGAATAAATTTTATAAATGTAGCACTTAGACCTTTTTAAATTAATATAACTAAGATGGTCAACCATCGGAAATTAGGTAAATTTTCGACGATTTTGTAGTTTATAGTAGGAATGACGAATTCCGATAATTTTGGTACCCGAGTACCCAAAACAACTAGCCGGATAGTACCCTTTACTCGTTAATTATCCGATACCCTTTAATTACCCGTTATCCTTTAAGTACATATACATAATTCTTTAATTTGTTAATTACCAGTAGTCATTATATTAGCAGTTTACTTTTTAATAAAATTCATTATTATTGTTTACATATATTTATTAAATAAAAAGTAATACAAATAAATAATATACCTACTGCATCTTTATAAAAAACTTAACATAAATTATATTAATTACGGCATGATAATAAAAAAACTCATTTTTTAGATACAATTTTTCCGGCAGCTGAAAACTGTTCGGGTAATTAAAGGGTATCGGGTAATTAACAGGCAGCGGGTATATTTCGGGTAATCGGGTAACAAATTTTATACCCGGGTACATTATTATCGGGTAAGTTCCGAGTACCCGGGTACCCATCGTCATTCCTAGTTTATAGACTTGCATGCATCCGTTATAATTTATAATATTAGTTCTTGCAATATTTTTGTTAATGGTTTCAACGTTTCAACCGAATTTCATTTGTATTAAAGATACGGGAACTATGATTTACGAGTTATAAGACACATTTTCAAGTCGGCTCATTACTCTTTTTTCATTCATCACTTTTACACGATTAAAAATAGGATAACGCGGTTTCAAAATATAAATTCGGCATGAAATTCACTTTTATATTATGTATAACACAATTTTAGCCAATGAGTAGTTCATGAATAAACACACTGCAACTCCAATTTAATATTTTTCATATTGATACATTTTTCATCCACTACTTCAACGCCGTTAAAAACAACGCGGTTTAATTTCGACATAAATTTTGCTTTGTTTTCAATACTAAAGCCTGCAAATAGTTAAGCCATTATATTAATAATCCAATACAAAATAATCTTACAATTTAATAAATTTAAACATAAATTGTTTATTATGAAAAATTTGATTCATTTATAACGTTTATATTATAATTAACATATAGTTATTTAAATAATAGTATGTAGGTAATAATAAAATCCACTAGGCCTAGTTTATTTAAAAAACCCTCGGTTTCTCCAACCCTGTGGGGAGAACTGTCCTTTTTGAGGTACTACCTTTTTTTGAAACTGTCCTCTATTTTACGTGCTCCTTGTTTACTAATTAAGTTATGTTTTTGTTTATAGTTGCCACATAAAAATTATAGTTTCATCGGTTTTTTCAATATATTACGGATCCAGTAAAAAGCTAATTTAAAATTTCCTTACCTTCATAAAATTTAAACATTGAACATTACTATAATCACAAAACTTTAAAAAAATAAACATTAACTTATCACATACTGTCAATCATATACGTAGGTATATGCTCTCAACACGCTTTACTTAATAAACAAACAAAAACTTGCAATTAGCTGTGTTACCAACGATGTACAATATAACAGGCGGCAAGTGACCTTCGGTATTCTTTATACTTAAAAAACTTGCATTTAATTTAAATTTAAATGTTTCAGTCACAGTTGCCCGAAATATATCATTTGATTTAAATCAAGATTTAAATTTAAAGTGATAAAAATCAGTAATTTAAATAAAATTTTGTAATATATTAGTTTTTCTCTGAAAGTATTTTTTTAATTTAAATTATTATCAATACAGTTTATTGTAATGTGTATAAACAATTTATTTATTGGCAAATACAGGGTGTAACAGAAATAAGTACATTAAATTTAACCTTCTAGATATTGTGTTAAAAATCTTCAGTTTTGTAAAAATCATTACTTGCCTAAAAATGCTAAAAAATTGAGAAATCAAAAAAATATTACCTACTAAGAAACATTGTTACTGTCGACGGGTTCTGCCATTGTCAATTACTTTTTCTGTTTCACCAGTATGTCTAGAAATTGGAATTTTTTTTTTTTCAAAAAATAAATTGCGATTTCGAAAAAAGTTACTAAGAAATATATTCTTGCCGAGTTCACTGGTTAAATTTAATGTTCTTATTTCTGTTACATTCTGTATGTTAGCGTTAGCAAAATAAGTGTAGTTTATTTTTTAAATCCCGGGATCGGCATAAAGAAATTGCACAATAAACCATTTCTTAACACCCTTACCACAAATTGCTTTAGCTTTAAATATGTAAAATTTAAAATTTGTACTAGGGTTGGATTCCATGATTTTTTTTAAGACATTGTTCGGTATATGTTCTTATTATTTACATAGAAATATTATGTTAACTTACTATGAATGCTTTTTATTTTATATATTATCATTACCAAGTTCTACGACTGAAATCAATTGGTGTAATTTATTTCAGTCATGTGTCATGCATTCCCATTCGTGGTTAGATACTACGAATGGAAATGAACAACCCTATAAGAACTTTATGGAACTAGTGATCGTTTTTATATTTTATTTATTGCGGGCAATATTTTGCGTTTGTTAATAATTGATAGATGTTTAATCGTTTTATAATAATCCGTCGGGTTAAAAAAAATAAACTGTGAATTTATTTCTGGACTCTCACGATATTTTTATTTCATTTGGGTCTTCCACTATTTTTTTTAATTTCCTTTAACTAAATTGACAGCGATCTATAATTCATTTTCACATAAACGCATAAATAAAAAAAATAAATATATCATCACGGCATATTACCCATTTCTGGGTGTGCCAATCTGCTTTATCGCAGATATCGGTAATGATGATGACATATTTGTACCGTGCGGGCGCTAACCAGGCGTCACCTCACGGGCACTCATTGCTGGCGTGGAGAGTGCACCACATGGGTCACTTTTGTGCCATTTAAAATTCGAAATATTTGGCGCCGGTCGGGATCGAACCCGGTTCCCCCAGGTTCGCGACCAGACACTCAAGCACGCGGCCACGGGACCCCCTAGCCTAGCATCATAAATTCAAAGAAGAATTATTTGGTTTACGTTTGTTGTTGTGAAAATGGATTCCAGATTTCAAAAAGGCGATAAGCGGCGTTGAGGGAATTAAAAACTAGAATATTATTTAAAACTAATAACTGACTTATGTTCTTCTTTGTTACTGTGATAGAAGACCCCATTTCTTTAAAACATCCTGTCATTTTAATTAACTAATACGCAGTTAAAAAAATCTGTTGTGGCCAGCACAAAACCTTCCGTCAATTCAATGTATTTTGTACAAATCCGATACCAAAAGTTCCTTGGAAAAGATTCTATATATCCTGTAAAATTGTAACACGAACACACTATTTTTTACAAATTCCATATTGCAAGTTCCTTTGGGAAGATTCTATAAATCCAATATTATTATAACACGAATGTACATTCTGTAAATTGCACTTCACACTTCCTCATTCCTATCCAACGCATCTTCTTCACACAGTTATTCCTCTCACAAATATTCTGCTACACAGTCCTTCCATCTTCTCTTTGGCCTTTCTTGTACTCCCGGCATTGAAACTGCAAGACATTTGCGAGGGACTCTCTGTCACTTAAATTACTTTCGGATCCTATACTTTCCACTTTGATTTTGCACTTGACACTGACATCTGTCAATTAGAATTTTTTGAATATTATCTGCTGTTTTCATAATTTTTGCAAAGCTGACTGGATTTTGAAAGTTAACCTCTCTTAATCTCTCTATAACTCTATATCTATTGAATATGAAGGAAAACGTATAATCAAATCGTATAGAGAATAAGATTTTCTTTCATATTAATGATCATAAAATGTCGAAAAATGATATTTAACTGCGTTTTTTCCAGAAAAACTGTTAAGAACTTCAAATAAGGGTACTTCCGGTTGACCAATTATAACCAAAATCTAATCAGCTCTTCATATGGTTGTAAAGAAAAGGAATACGAAGGAATCATAATTTTTAGAATTGTAGTTTTGAAGTTATCGTCGGAGAAAAATTTGTCACACACGCACACACGGGCACACACACAGACACACACACAGACACACAGACGGACACACACACACACACACATACAGACATCAATGTAAAATTAGTAAAATCGTATTCTAGGGATCTTAAAACGTGCTTATTCGTTAAAAACTCACCATCGATTTTTTTGACCAAAGACAATACCTTCCTTTTGACGGAAGGTAAAAAAACATTGATTTTTTTTTTAATTCATGATTTTTGCCAACCCTGTTTTCAGTTACTTGGAAATATATTTATACATATATTTGTTTTTGTATTGCCGTTTGTGAAATAATTAATTACTGAACGTTGTAGTATTAAAAAACATACGTGTAACGTTTGAAAATATATGAAAAGATAATTAAAGCCAATCTTTGTTTGACGTGTACTGTACGAATACTGCAATCATTATCAGAATAATAATTTATTTACGAGGTTAGCGTTTATTTATTTAGCTTTAACTTTTTAATGCTATACAATAAAAGTTCGGAAGTAGATATGAATACGAATACGACACGTTGGTAAATAAATATATTGGCATTGGCAGAGCCTTCCTGTTGTTTACGAAAAGAATGATGGCGATGGGATTCAGTATGTTGCCAGTTGCCATTTTGTTGGCTGTTGGCTTGTCAATGGATGGACACGGACACTGAATTTCGTACTGAAATAGAGTGTCGTAGACATCGTTTTGGCATAGCAGTCAGGACAAATTATTTTTATCCGAGAAAGAGAAATGCGTATGTGAATAACTGGGATTTCCATATACGACGGTCATGTTCATATTTACTTACACATAAATAGGATGACTTTGTACTTACAGTACATACGAATAATGGCGTATTAAGCTACTTTTTATTTTTTTTTAATTCCTCTTGCTTGAGTCATAAATATTAAAAGGCCTCCATAAATTAGGGGCCTTCACAAATTAGGGACCTCTACAAAATATAGGGGCCTCCAAAAATTAGGGCCCTCCTCAAATCTGGGGCATTAAAGCCTAATAAATATATTTTATACAATTTATTTTATGGAAGGAAGCTTCCCTTATCGTTCTGGGGCCTGTGCCAGTACTGCAGAATAATCAAAAATAACTGATTCAGTTGATAATACAATTCTGGGGTTCTTTTTATTCCACTGTTTCCACAACACCAGGTGAAGGTGGAAATTTTAACAATAAATACAAAAAGGTTATAAAAAATTGAGAATTCGTACATTTACGTAGAATCGAATGGTGTAGTCGACGAGCATGTACCTCTACCCGTTTTAGCGTTATTGCCCAAACACAAATATCTCAAGAACTAAAATGAAAATATATCTAAAAGTATAAAAAGTAAATTTTTGATTTTTTTTTTTCGAATATTTTATCTAAAAATGAGTGTATATGAGTTTTGGGGAGACATAATAGGGATTCCAGCTCAATCGAATTAAAGGAAAATAGTAAAAAAATACGAAGGTATATGCTGAATAACGAATATTAATAATAAAATAAAATGGTATAGTTGAGATATTTCGGAAATAAGAGGTTTTTTGTTATAGGGCCTCGATACGAATATGAAATCTATATATAATATTTTGATTGGCGACCGAAAGACCGCCTATACATACATAACAAATAGCGTGTTAGGAGGTGGGGATTACTACCAATGGAAGATGGAAGTTAAGAAATTCAAATTCGAAAGGAGGGGCTAACATTCCTGCACTGCAGTTTTCAAACAGTTTTTATTTTAACATAAATTTCTTGCATTAAACTTAATAATTTAAATACGCCTGTAATTATAAAGTATGTAGACTTATACAGTGTCATAATATTCATTTATTTTATGTAAATATAACTTAAAATAGCATATATTTCAAGAACATTTAGGTCCATGATGAAAACAGTTTGATAAAAAAACACATAAGCGTGACGTCACGTCAATCTTTTCAAAATTCGGGAGACCATAACTCGCTTATTAATAGGAATTTTTTCGCCGGATTTTCATCAATAGTCTTAGTTTTCCTAATATTTTCAGATGAAATTATAAAAAAAAATGGTGGAATCCCCCATTCAGAAATAGATATAGACTTGTTGATATCAATAATTTATTTTATTTTTATTTTTTCGTGATCGGGTTTTTCTAAATGTTTATCGATAGGGTATCCAAGGTAGTATAAGGTTTATTTTTACCAATAGTCTCGTATTTTCTAAAGTCAATATATCGAAGAATATATTCACAAGAAATCTTTTGATATTGACTGTACGATTTAAGTGAAATAAAATGTACTCGTTTTTTCGGTGGACAAAAGTATGAAAATATGATTTTGTCTTACTTTCAGTTGTATTTTGTCATTTATTTAGTAAGTTGATATTAAGATGGGTGAAAATAAATATTTTTCCGACGACTTAAGAGAAAGGGTAGTACAGCTTCATAAAGATCCTGTGAAACAGCGCAATATTATTTTTTTTTTAAAAATCAGTAAAAGTGGCATATCAAAGATTTTGAAAAAAATTCGCAGTATAGAAGTGTTAAAATTAATATAAAAGTCGGTGGTCCCAGAAAACTAGTGCTAGAATTGACAAAAACCATTCGGCGTCTATCCGTAAGTGAACCTACTTTATCATCAAGTGAACGTTCTGAAAAAATTCGGGAACAATTTCATGTAGATTTGAGTGATCGCACTGTGATACGATGGCTATGTGATATAGGATTACTAGGAAAAATAGCCGTTAAGAAATCTGTACTATCAAAGAAAAACAGGAGGGTCAGAATTGCATTTGCTTAGGAACACTCATCATGGACGAGTGAAAATGGCATACTGTCCTTTGGAGCGATGAAGGCAAGTTCAAGATGTTTAACATGAACCAAATATTTTGAACTTGCTTTCATCGCTTCAAAGGACAGTATGCCGTTTTTCACTCGTTCACGATGAGTGTTCCTATGCAAATGCAGTTCTGGCCCTCCTGTTTTTCTTTGATAGTACAGGTTTCTTAACGGTTATTTTTCCTAGTAATCCTACATCACATAGCCATCGTATCACAGTGCGATCACTCAAATCTTCATGAAATTGTTCCCGAATTTTTGCAGAACGTTCACTTGATGATAAAGTATGATCACTTACGGATAGACGCCGAATGGTTTTTGTCAATTCTAGCACTAGTTTTCTTGGATCACTTGATAAGGCTAACTCTAAATAGATTTTTGGTCATACAAAATACAAGACTTATGGAATAACGAAGGCTGTAAAAGCGTAAATTATCGGGAAATGACTGGGAATTTACCAAAAATTTGAGAAATTACGCGCAGTACTTATCCATAATCAAACACATTATCACTGTCTATTTTGTTGCAGGTGCAGCTAGCTACATGCCGTACACCTACGCGGCTCTGCCCCAAACTCCCAGCTTGCCCACAGCGACGGCTGGGGCATTCCCAGGCCTCTCGTACCAAACGGCCACGGCACAAGCAGCCTCGTTGCAAGAAGCCCGCATGCAGTGACTACAACAAGCCCAGTGGCAGTGGGAAGATTGAGGGAAACAAACAGCCTCCACTTGCTTTCGGGGACACTCTTATAGTTACAGACAAGATTTTCTTTTCTTGACCTGGGGGATATACCAAAGAAAATGATATTTATTTTGGAAAATATTATCTAAGGAGACAGCAAAAATGTATGACATTGTCCTAAAACAATTTGAAAATAGAAGTTTTCTTTAATTATACACAATGCCTTTTAAATAATGCAAGAGAAATTTTTTTAGAAATTTTACTGTCTTAAAATTTTCAAAAATGGTTGATGAACTGTTTTTACTACTCGTAATCAGATGTCTCTAACTTACAGATTGGTTCATTTGTTATTACAAAATACTTTTACATGAAAAGCAATGGTCCGTATTTCGAGCGCACTTTTATGATAAAAGCGGTTTTATGGAGCACACTACTCATATGAATATTATGTAAAAGCGCG
The DNA here is from genome assembly GCA_943142095.1 of Ophonus ardosiacus. Classification (NCBI taxonomy): domain Eukaryota; kingdom Metazoa; phylum Arthropoda; class Insecta; order Coleoptera; family Carabidae; genus Ophonus; species Ophonus ardosiacus. The sequence continues at coordinate 38,932,853 of OW964833.1, read as the reverse complement.
CTCCATAAAATTGCTTTTATTATAATAGTGCGCTCGTAATACGGGCCAATGTTTTTAAAGTTTATTTTGTTAAAATAAGTAATATAACCTAGTTTGACAAACTATAATACTACTGACATGTGGTGGTGAGTAGTGAAAACAGTTTAACCGCCATTTTAAGTCAGTAAAGTCTTACTATTAAAAAACAAGTGATTTAACAGACAATGTTCATAAATTATGGCTATGCAAATAATTGTAGGACCTCATTTCAATTAAAAATTAAGTATACAGCACTTGGTTTCATATTCATAAAAAGATTTTTTTTATATAAAAATGTACAATACCAGAAAATAGTAAATTCTAACCCGATACATTTAATTTTATTTCGTCTGACAATTAAAAATTTATTCCCTATTACGAACTGTATTTGCATTTTAACTTACCCCCGATTTTATAAATTTATTTCCATATTAAATCTATTAAAATTAACAATTTCGAATTATTTTTATTCCTTTTAGAGCATTGTCAAAAAGTCGACTATCATTTGAAGAAATAAATTTTTTACTCTGGAAATAAAATTATTTATCATTTATAAAATAAATTCCGCAACTTAAATGAAATGAAGTATAATATTTCATATGGAATACATATTCTTTATAATATTTTCTTCATAATGCTATATTTTTCACAAATAATATTCAGTTATTCTCAAATCGTTTTACGGCATTGTGAAAAAATACTATACCAAAGATAAAGAAATCTAATGAAATGTATTAAAATTGGAAAGTATGCTTTGTAATTGAAAAAATAGAAATTGTACATTTAAATTAAAATTCAGAAATGTAAAAAATATTAATATTGTAAAAAAATATTTTAGGTAGTTTACGAATAACTTATTTGTTTTCGAAATATAAAAAAAGTTAGTCAAAATAGCTGAAATAAAACAAAACATTATTAAATACATATAATCTAGTTAATGTAGAAAATAGCATTATTATTTATTAGTTATTAATGTACATATTACTTACCTTAGAAATAATATTAGACTCATTTTGTTATTTTCACTTAGAATATTTTAATTATATTATAATAATTCATTATATCAATACAATTTTTATTTACAACCTTTGTTTTTCATTTATCAAACTATAAGTTTTCTTTATATTATATAAAGAATAAACATATGACAGTTTCATCTTTCAAAAAGAGGAAAAATATAAAATAAAAACTGAAAACAAACAAGTAAACTACCATTTTTTTTTTTTACTTTATAAATCCCTATATCAAAAAAGCAAAATAGAGGCAAATTAACATCTGAAACCCTCAATTTGAAAAGATACCTATGCAGGTCAGTCGTATTGCTGTGATTGTATAAGTTAAAACAGCTTGCTTTGTACGAATAGTGATGTTTATATAGTACCTACTGTTTTGTTACTCTGTATGGTTTATTTTATTAAAACTCGAAGGATCGACATAAAATGATAAAATACCCCACAATTACAAACACAAAAAAATTGAATATTGCTCAGGGTTGGATTTCTTGTTATAAATTATATAATGTATTTGATGTTATTCACAGAAAATGATATTGGAAATATATTTTATATAAAAAGAATTCATACGACAAGTACCTACTTCAATAAAATCTTCTACAAATTATAAGAGCAGAGATTTTTTTTATAGGGTGGGGCGATTAATCGTTTCATGCCGATCCTTCAAGTTTTTATGTAATGAACCCTAACTGCGTTCATTTGATTAATGTCAGTCGCTAGCGTACAAAAGTACAATGTTACTAGAATATTTGTTAGTAATTGGTAAATTTTAACTATGTAACATAATGATAAAGTATACTAAACTACCCGCGAAACTACTATCAAGCCACTAAATAGCACTAACGTAAGTTAATGTCATTATATTCATGACTTCACGTACATTAGATATAAATACAATAAAATATATGTGAAATATTTATTGTTAATAGGAATAAAACGGCTAGCGAAAGTTGGAAAACGTAGAAGTGATTTATTTTGCCGTATATATGACGTCACATTTCTTATCAAAATTATCAGGATAATGTTTACGATAGATACAGTCGTGCCATCTTTAGACACATTTTAGAAGCACGTTCTTTTTATCAATTGTCATGTACATTTCTACAGATATTTTATATATTTATGTTGTTCGGTTAACTTTAATCTTACTTATTTTCGAAATTAAACTGTATTTAGATTTATGAAAAAATATAATAATTTCATTTATATACATTATACTGTTATATTATTAATATTGCAGTATTTTCAACTTGTTATTGTATAATTTTCCATTTATAATTAAAAATTAAATCATATTTTATAAATAAAATACATTACAGGAAAATATATACAACTATTTTTAACCATATTTTTGCCTTGTAAACATCACTAAACTAAAATTCACATTTTTAATTATATGTACTTCGTAACCGCGTACCTAAATGTTTACAAAGTAAATATAATTAAAAATGGTGTTATAATTCTGTTCGCAATGTCAAAAATCATCTTTCCGTAAAGACGAACTTCAAATTTGAATCTATTTTTGTGTAAATTCCTGGAGAAATGTGATACCGATGCAATAAGAGGCAAAGTGAAACTATAGAATTTTTGTAACGTCGCTAGTCGTTGCTTTACCATATTAGTTACCTTAGGATAACTGTTTAACAGTAAATGTAATTTAAATTATACTTGCCAGTAGGCAAAGACTGTCGTCAACTTTCTGAATATGCGCACTTCCTTTGTTAATATTACTTTAAACTGTATAAATCTTATGGCTAGTTAATTTAATAATTTTATACGTCAAACTTACGGACGTATTTCATTACACCTAATATTCTCTAAGAATGCAAAATTAATTTTTATTTTATAGAAATTACAAACATATGACTACCTGTATTATTAAATACAATTGTTACTAAAATAAATAGAAAAAATGTTATAGGGTAGTCTAAGATTTATTTAAATTTTATTTTAAATTTTAACAGCAAAGGAAAGAATTTTTTTGTACTTTTTAAATAATTAAAGTAACACCAAAATTATTAGGCAGTCCTAAATAATGTAATTATGAAAACTACAATGAGTATTATAAAACTCTAAAAGCAGTAATTATGTTAGTATTAATATTTTGTCAGTCTGCTTTTGCATTTTAATGCCTTCAAAGATTATTTTTGACATTTTTTGAATATTTTTTGAAGTGATAATTTGTTAAATTTAGCTTCAAAATATGCCTATTTGGATTGGCTATGTATATACAACATATTAGTAGAGAAAATTGATAAAATAATATAAATTATATTTTTAAATTGCTATGAAATTTTGCATTCAAGTAAATATTGTAGAATGTATTACTAGCAGGAGTAGCTTTTATATAACAAAACTTAATTTTTAATAAAAATTTAGAAAGTGCAATTAGTCGCTTTGGTATTATAGAAAGCCAGTAGCTTTTATGTAACGAAAAATTATTTTAAAAATAAAAAGATGAGCATCATTCAAGTGCTTTAGCACTAAAATTTAAAAAATTGACCTGTGAACATACATATTTATTAATTACAAAAAGAAAAATTAAATTCCTCAGACAATGCTGCATTTGTCTGATTCAATTTTAAAATAATTTCATTATTAAAAGTGTGCCTAATATTTTTGGCCAAGCTGTATATTTTTTGTAAATACAAAATTATTAAATATGTTTATTGTTTTTAGCCATTACTGGGTATAATAAATGTGCTTTTCTAAATTATTAAAAAATATGTTTCTGTACAAACTATACTGTTTTATATTTCTTCATTTAGAAATTAATTTTATTTCTCAGGAAATATTAGGTGTACATTTCCTATCTTATCAGCGTGTACATTGTCTGTATACAGTAATACAGTTCTACCTGTCTTGTGTCCAACTAGTGTATGACGTATAGATTGCTCAGTGTATTTCTAGTCATTTAAATTGGCTCAAACGCCTTCCCTAGTCCGTCCAAATGGTTAGTGCCTATGATATCGAATCACAAAAATTGAAAAAAGTAACTAATTCGGAACACTCCATATTCAAACACTGATAGATGAAAATTACTTTTTTACTTTTATATTATCATTATATACTCATAAATTTTATAAAGCACTATTTTAAATTATGATTTTATTTTGTATTAGTGTATGAATATGGATAAATTGGTAAAATATTTTGGAATACTTTTTCGATAACATTTATAAAAATTTATGAAAATGAACTAGTCACAAATAAAAATCCAAAAATTAATAAATTTGAACCTTATATTTTTAAAAAGGGTTCAATAAATGTAATTTTTGATTAATATACTACCAATCAATATATTTTGTACTGTACTATACAACAAATACATAATGGGACACAGTATTTGTATTTGTACGAATTAAGGACAAATACTGGCAAAATAGCTGTCCTAATATTTATTTGTTTTACTGTATTTTGCACTTATTCAATTCGACAATATTAAAACCAGCTGTCTGAAATCACTGACTGGAAAAATTGACTTACGGATACAGGGCTAAATATCTAATCAGTGACTTTCAAATACTATTTACTATCTAAGTGAAAACTGATACATAGAAAGTATATTTAATTTATAGAAATATTTAATATTTATTTTAGGTTTAAATATTTTTATATAGTTAGTTGAAATATATTATTTATATCTAAGTACCTAAATGAATATGATAAAGTAGTTAGGTCCATCATTGTATAGAGATGGTTAAAATAAGTACTTACTAACGGACAATTTAACGCTTGTTTAAAAGACGCAGTTAATTTTCAGTTTTCACATTGATTTGTTAGTCACTGGTCTCTCTTACAATTAGTAAATATATGCGCTATTGTATATCGTTAGTAGTAGGTTATTTATATTATAAGTTATAATAAACATTGTTTAAATACATGTTTTTACTATTTGTTATCGTTTAGCCCTTTTCTCTTACTATAATGTTGGATATATGTTGATGTATATCTATGTGAATGAAAAGGAAGAACTACGTAAGTGTTGTTAAAATAATTTTAAATAAATAAATAAAACAAATTTCTATTTACACTGTTCTTTTATATCACCTCACACCATTTTAAAATATTTACAGGATGAATCTTAAGAAATTAAACAAAATTAAATTACATATTGATGGAGTTATTTTGGGTAAAAAAATATTAGTTGAAGGTATTTCGTTACAGAACGAGCTACTTGCGTGGTGCTGAAAATTCTATTTATATCAATGTATACGTAATATTATGTTGAGAACATATATAAAAATATAAATTTTATTTTAAAAAAATTATTCGCATTTTAGTAAATTAAGAAAGAAAATTTTCTGTGACGTCATTATATTGAACTGGAGAAGGGAACCATGTTTAAGAATGTAACCTCTAGATGGCATTGCGTGCGAGAAAGTTTTAATTTTAATTTGATAGTTCATTTTTCTCTCTCTGTTCTCTCCAATACTTTAATTACTTTACAAATAAACACATAGGTAGTTACATGTAATTTAAAATATCGATACCAAAAAGACACACTAAAATACTAACCTCCAAATTATTGTTGAGACGTCAAACAGGTGATCTACATTACCCGCACAAACTTGCCGTTGCTATGGGGCGGTCCACGCTAGGGTTTTACAGCCATACGTCATACATGGCGGTAATTAAAATAATCAAATTTCTTTATTTTTTTCTGGCTACTTAATAAAAATTTTGTGAAAAGAAAAAAAATGGGTAGCAAGTTTTTACCTTCTCTTCAAAAATATTAAATAAAAAAAGGTACGCAAGTAGCCCATTACAGCTTTTTGAACGTGGACCTCATTAGACACATTTTTTTTTAATAACTGCTACTACAAACTTGCTCTAAACTTAGTAGGAGGATAGTACCTACTCATTTAGATGCATGTTTATACTTATTTTTGTTTGTCTACCTCAACCAGGGGCGTCTCATTTCGGGAAAATTTTTCATTATTTTTTTCATACCGGGTGTCTAAATACAATGATAAAATTTTCATATTGCTGTAAATTTTGCCCTATTAATTTTAAAATAAAGGTGTAAATACAAAAAATGTTCAGAATTAAAAACTGCATCTAAATTAAAATTATTGTTTACGTGCGTTTCGATCGGGGAAAAAGGCAAAATAAATGTAATATGTTATAGCTATTTACAGAGCGCCATGAGCAATAGCACAATATGTTAAACAGTTGTATTGCTTGAGTTCGGCAGATGATATGTCATAAAGTTTTAGTAATTATTGAATTCATTGATTTATTTATCAGTAATCAGGGATACATTTACTATGCAGAAATAACTCAATGGAACAATATTAACAATTAAATATCGATTAACACGTTCACTGCCTGTGACACATGTGTCATCTGGTATTTTGCGTACTATGCCGATGACACAACGTCTGTGCCATCATTATATACATTCTTCTATGATTCAGTATCTCACAGGCATTAGGAACTTACAGTTGCACTCTTATAGGCACCTCAGGTACACTTTATACAGGTACATAGTTGGTTTTGGGTTTTGGGCACTCTGAGTTCTACAATGGACAATCAATTGCCGGGACCATCGGTGCAAAAGAAAGTACGTTCTTGTCGTAACAAAAAGCTTATATCAGATGCAGAATTTGGAGAAGTATTAGAAAACCAAAAGCGATAATATAATATAATCAGTATATGTCGGGAGTAAATTGCCAGGACTAAATGCTGACATGCCAGTGAAAGGTAAACCATGAGCTGGTATAAAAAAAACTCATAATACATCTCACATCACTAATTTCTAGAGTCCCATTACCAAAAATGTAATGACACAAGTGTTCTGTCATATGGTATAGTAAAAATAATAGTGATATAGTTAGTTTCCATAACTAAGACCCGGCATAACAGGCAGTAATAGGGCAGATGATCGGCAGTGAACGTGTTCATATACTTTTAACTGTCAAAGTCAAACAATACAACTATTTGAATTATATGTTTTGTCTTTCATGGCAGTCTGTAAAAAGCTGAAAGACAGATATTTTATTTTACGATTATCCCATGACAAGAACCCGTTACATCAATAAATTTGGGCTTATATGGTGCACTCAAGTGAAATACAAATTTTGAACACTGGGGTTGCGACTCCTACACAGTTCTTATCCAGAGATACGCGCTTTGCTCGGCCTGAGTATGTGACGTCATCCGAGTATTTCCCGTGCTGGACCAAGCCTGTAGTATTGAGTCGGCAGTGGCCCGTACACTAAAAAAATTAAGTTTATAAAGCATCCGGGGCAGTCTAGAGATAGCATTGCTGTACGATCCAAATGTTAACCATTTAAGTTTCTGAACCCTGAAAAACATTCAAAAAGCGGCAGAAACGTATACGAAGTGCTGAATCGTGAAAAAATATTACTGAAGAGTGATTCAGTCATTGTGTTTTGTGTATGTAGGTAATGTTGAATAATTTATATTGTAAAAGAATATAAATCCAAAATCAAAGCTTGCAATTTTTATAGTAACTAAAATATCAAGTATACATGAAACAAGATATAAACTATAGACAGCACTAGACGAAGTCACATTTGCACCGCTAGAAGTTACCAAAAAAGTCACTAGATTTATTTGGCGGGGGAATAGGCTCTTCAACCAATTTTTTTTTAATTTATTTTTCGAAAATAGACTTTAATATATGAATATTTTTCATATTTTCATCTGTATTGTGATATAATTAAGCCTGTAATTAATTGGAATATATTCTATACTGAAACGCGACGGAATATGGAGTGTATGATTATTATTTTTAAATATTTAATATTGTGTTTTCTCACGTATACAAAAACAAAACGCATAGGCAGACCTCCTATGAAGCGATTAGAATAGTGTCGATGATATTTTGCAGGCCTTTTCAAGGGTGTCATAAATTACTACAGGCGTCTCGTGCCAATACAATGTCTGGGACAATCCCAACGTAAGGGTATCGCCAGGGTAGGCATGAGGTTAGCGTGGGAATGTTTGCAGCTCGAATGAATATAAGAATTTACAGTAATGTTTAGCATGTTTGGCAATTAATAAACAACTAACATGACTGACTAACATTAACTAATTTATTTATAATAGTAACAGCACGAAAAATAATGTAAAAGTATATTAGTAACTAAACAGCATAAGTTTTCTTAGAATCCGGCCCTGGCATAGGAAATTGAAATATAAAAGAGTAGGTAAAAATCTCAACGATGAACAAAATAATTAAATAAATGGTTTACAGATTAATTATTGATGTAGTTAAACATTTTGTATTTGTTTAAACATTGTTATATTGTATGAATATCAATAATTTAGGTAAACCGAGAGTTAGATGAATATTAAAAGAGGTGGGAGTTAAAACCAGTGCTACAACAGCCCATCTCTGTCCCACGCATCAGGCCGAGGTTGAAAGTCCTCTTTGTCTGAGTAGGGGTAAAATTCACCACTACCTCGTGGCATCCTTGTCTTTTACTCAGAATACAGATGTTTATGTCTTTGTCTAATATATAGGGCATATGTGACTTTTTGAATGCATCTAATTAGCAAATCAACAGGCGAGAAATCCTTCCACAACCCTGCACCGGAGACCCAAGGTGGCTAGGTGGGATGAGTACGGACGAATTGGGATCAACAATTATAAGCTGTCTCCGTCCAACATATTATTTTCATATGCCGAAACTACCCTACTACGTCAGGACATCAGCAAATGAGATGCGAAGTATTAAGATGATTTCTTAGAAAGTTCTGTCTGTTGCAGTTTCACCTATGGACATCTAATCTTCTATCATTTCCACCACCCATTTCTAGGGGTGGCGCTTGTGTGTTTAAAACTGGGCGCCCAGCGCTCGAAAAGGCATCTTGGTTTCGGCCAGGATCACTCTCTGGTATTAATACTAGTGTATAATATAAATATAGTACCAGAGAGTTGCTCAGCCTCTATGGTCCATATACTGATATTAATAAATACCTGGAGGCTGTGGTATTGGTGTTACACCTATATATTGCTGTCAGTTGTTGGCTAAGCCTTCAGCTGCAGTACTGGGATAATTTTTGAACGCATTACGCGGTCAGTAGGTGAAAGGATAACAGGGAACTGCACGCTCCACTCAGTGGTCCAGTTGCAATTTTCCAACCTCGTTGCTTACTCCCCGCACGGTTGCGTCGTTGATAACAGGGAACTGCACGCTCCTCTTGGTCCAGTTGCAATTTTCCAACAACGGCGTATTCCGTTAAACTATACACATATTTTTTGAACGCATTGCGCGGTCAGTGGGTGAAAGGATAACAGGGAACTGCACGCTCCACCCCGTGGTCCAGTTGCAATTTTCCAACCTCGTTACTTACTCCCCGCACGGTTGCGTCGTTGATAACAGGGAACTGCACGCTCCTCTTGGTCCAGTTGCAATTTTCCAACAACGGCGTATTCCGTCAACTATACACATATATATCTTATATTATCCCAGTTACTAATTATTGTAACACCATGCCATAACTGAGCAAACTTAATAGCAGACAGCCTTTGCGTCTGAGAACTTATATGCACACTGGTCAAACGGCCAATAAAGGGATATATTCGGACATCTTGTATGTCTGCGTTTAGCCATACGTTCGGCCCATCATCCACTTGGGGGATCCGTCCGCAGCCGTAACAACGGCTGACCAAGGTCCACGTCCCGCAAACAGGGCACCGCTCCACCAGTGTCCGGCCGGCCTGCCGCCGTACGCCCGGCGGTTGCGAGACGTTGCCTGCGCTGCGCCCGGTGCCGCTACGCGTTCGAGCCCGCTGCCAGCCACGGCCCTGCTCAGGGCATACTCCCGGCATCCCAGGCCTCAGTAACAAACATTATTCTTGTATATAAACATTTGAGCTTTTCATGTCACTTGATGAATAAACGTTGTTTATTGTTGAATCTGTGTTTTTTGCTTGTATTATTCCTTACACTACCACGACTTCAAATCAAAGAATTCTGGGCACTATTTATTTATTTACATAACACAACGTAGGGTAATTGACGATCACGATCTATAGGTACGAGGGGGTGGTAAAACACTGCCGCGTTACAATACAAAATTGAAATTTACGGTGTGACGTCATACCGCCTGATGACAGAACAACGCCGCCCGTGTAGAATTGCGGAACTATTCAGTCAAACATTTAAACAAATTGACACATGAAAGCTGATGTTACGTTGTGAATTGTTTGATATATGTATTTATGTGTAAAGTTGTATTTAAATATTCTAATATAATATTAAAAAAGTGATGGAGAGTGGTTTTGTAAAGGCAGATTCACGCAATTTACCAGTTGTTGATATAATGATTTAAATTTTTGTTGCTGTTGTTTTCACAACTTGGCACCAAACAATACTTTATAATAACCAAAACTATAAAGATAACTTAATCAGATGAAAACAAAAACACAAATGACAGAACAGATGACCACATGGAAACGCCAAGATTATGCGCGCGCAATCTATGTCACAAGTCGGTATGACGTCACAGTCGAATTGGAGGTAAAAAACTTCTACTTTTAATAATTAATTACAGGCGTAATATATATTTTTTAAATAAAGTGTTATATTTTTTGACATTGTTTTCAAGCGTATTATTGAAAATTGGTACCAAATATACTAAATTTTAATGTAGTTGAAGAGCCTATTAAAATGTTAAAATGAAGTCACGTCAGCATTTATACTTTCCAGGTTATATTTTCATTAACCAAAAGTATTATAGATAATCTACTTAATTTATTCATATAAAATCATAAATACATAACTTTTAATTATAAATTAATTAATTGCATTATTTTTTTGTAATTCCTTGATGAAAAATTTATATAACTGTTTTTATTCGTGAAATATCACAAAAAGAAAAATGAAACAAAAAACACGTGCAAATTCAATAAGTGATTTGACAACTACTGAGAGTTTGACGTTTCAATTACGTTTGAAGGTTAACTTGAAATTTCGTCTGGTTAAATGCGGCTTCACGGAATAGCGCAGCAGCCAATCACAGGCTTTGATTTTTTCACTAGAATTTCTAGTTATTGTCTTTAATTTAAAAACAGAGTATAGTTGTTGTGATGTTTATGAGCTGTCATTAATTGTATGCAATATTACAATAAAATAGAAGTTTTCACTTCGGACGTGCGGTTAGTTTTTTACTAAATAAATTAGTATAAATTAAAATAAAACTTAATTTATATAACAAAATATATATTTAATCATATAAAACATACAATTGACATTAAAATTATAAATTCATATTTGGCCCCGATGCATAACATTCTTTTAAGATCTACGTATAACAAAAAAATTCAACAATTACAAAAATTAATTATAATATTTTTATTAATTTTAGATTTTTTTCCATAATGCTGCATTGACTTTAGACCCCGTAGGCTTGCCAATAAAATCACTGATGTACCTCCCAGCTTCTATTATTTTGTACAAGTCTACGCCTGTTTCCAGTCCCATACCATGAAGCATATAGATTAAATCTTCAGTGGCAACATTTCCAGATGCTCCTCTCGCGTATGGACATCCACCTAGACCTGATGCAGATGAGTCGATTACTCGAACTCCATACTGAAAATAAATAAAGCATAAGATTTTTGAAGTGAAACTTCTTTACGTAGGGTGTAAACTAAAAAATTGCGTTATGGTAGTTGAAACACATCTATTATCACGTAGTAAGATATTCAATTTATTTGACGTATGTAGATAAAATGGAATACTGTAAACTACTCCCATGTTGAGTGTCTTAACTGGTAAAATCTAAACTGTAAAACCGTCCCGGGCCCTTACGTCACAAATTTGGCAGCGTTTCAAACGTAATAAAATGTTTTCATGCATTTTTTAAAAAATTGAAACAAATTTAAACATTTAGTTAGTGTTTTCATGAATGTATTGTAATATATTTTAGTGTACTAGTGATATTTTTCATTATTTTGATTATGGTGGAAACCCCTATTTTCGGCTTATTTACAAAAAAAAAGTTACTAAGAAATATTGTTACTCTCGACGAGTTCTATCACTGGTTAAATTAAATGTACTTAATTCTGTTACATATTTTTTTCAATAAGTGAATACCTCTGTCAATCTACTACAACTTTTATTTGAATGATTTTCTTCTATTTCCAATAATAAAGAAAATAGTCGAAGGGTCCCGTATCCGTGAAACAACCTGTTTAGTGGAAAATAGATAATTAAACTAATATTCACAATTAATTGCATCCAAAATTATATTGGGTTCATATGATTTTCACATCCCATAAAGTAAACATTTACCATAAAATATTTCACAAAGAATAAAATAAAACTAGTTTAACATGTCCACTTACTTTTATAATTTAATTAAATATTTAATAAGTATAATTGCGTTTTATATCCATAATTAATGAAGCGGTTACACTTGTAACAAATTTATGTGCAAATGTAATTCAAATTATAGAATTATTCTCGAAGTCTACTTTTTTTTATGAACCATAGGAAATACGAAGGTAAAATTTTCAGATGGCTGTAATTTGTGCCCTATCACTTTTAAAACAAAAAGTATAAATACAAAAACTGTTAAAATTAAAAACTTCAACAATGAAATAAAATTTAAAATTGTGAAGAAACCAAAAATATAAAAAAAATGTAAAAACAGTTGTGTATGCAACTTTACAGTTTTTGCTGTAAAATAAAAAGGAATGAAAGGATAGCAGGAAATTCCATAAAATTAATATCACATATTTAATCCCTATATTCACCACTAACCGATACCATCCGGTATAATTTTAAATTATCATAACTCGACAAATTAGAAACATTTATACAGAATTGGGTCATTTCACATTTTCTGATTTATTTTTTCCTTGAAAGAATAGGTCAAATTAAATATGTATGTGTACGTTTTACACCTACAAGTTTTTAGAATCAGAGATATGATTTTTTAAAAGTTGCGTTTAATTTCAAATATTTCAACAGCTGACGACAGTTTCACGAATATGACAGTAGAGTTCTACCGGTTTAATTTGGAATTACGATTGTTTGGTTTGGTATTTATTTAAATAAATGTTTTATTTACATACCTTATACCGCACTGGTACTTTTAAAGAAATATAAAGTAATAATAATTCTCTCCTGTATAATTTGTTGTCAGCTGTCACAATTTTAGGTTAGATTACTGTTTCATGTTGTGGAGCGTAAATGTGTATGTACGTGTGGGAGAGAGATGTCTTTGTGTATGAACCGCGCCATCACAAATGGGAGCAGGCGGGCAAAGTTCAACGTAGATGACAGCACCTTAGCTATGAACTGTTGCCGCCGATAATTTCGAATGACTTTTACAGTTTTTATTGTTTCTGACGTTTGTACATTTATAAAGTCAAATCCACATGAAACAATGTTAATTATTATAATTTTTACCAGTTGTACAATCAAAAATTTATTTTTCTCAAAATGATTTGCACAAACAAATACTTGTTTTATATTTGGACTTAAATTTTATTATTCTTTTCTTCTTTCATCCTTTGGTAAACTACTACTAAATAAAAATAATAGGAATACCATCTGGTCAGGATTAATTAATTTAGGTGACAATAAATTACTGTATGAAACACAAAGCAAGTGCTTTCGAAGTGCAACTACAAACAGAAATGAAATCAAACGTCAAAGTCAAGCAATGTGCTCGCTGTATCACGAGAGCAGCGTTCCAAAACCAAGAATACCGAGTTTTGGCGTAGAGTATGATGTGTTGTTTTGGACCGAATGAGAGTTTTGTTGAAGTAATAAATTGAAGCTAAATTAAAAATAATTTTATAAAACTAACAAAACTACTTATAATTACAACATTAATGTCAAGCCCGTAATAAAAGCGCTTTTATGGAGCACTCTCCTCAATATAATGTGAAAGTACGCTCCATAAAATCACTTTTATTATAAAAGTATGCTCGTAATACACGCCAACGTATTTACTTATGTTTATTTTCAACCAAAAGCATGTTTTCTTCCTCAAGAAGGCAAATTACTTTCATATGTAGAGAATCGTGAGCATTTACGTTTGAAAATATTGTGGAGTAATTTCTATACCCTCCTCGTTAGTAGAGTAAGTAGAACATCACTTTGGAGTAAATTCTGGCTATTTTGGAACAGGTTGAGTAAACTCTGAGAGTAAGGTTATTAGTTTTGAAACGACTTTGAATAATTTCGTACTCTAAGAGTAGGATTTTGGAACGCAGCCCAGCCAGCAACGCTGTCAGCGTTAGCCAATAGTAGTCAAGATTTCCGAGCATGCGCATAATTACCTGTTGGGTGTTTGTGAGAGATAGACTTATGCAGAAATGATATTTCCATTTCACAGTGTTTCCTTCACCTACTCTTATGGGAAAGATACGAGCATTAGCAATATACAGGGTGTATCAAGATAATGGAACAGTGCATTTTATTCGTGTATGTGAAAAGATACAGAAAAAAGTGATTAAGATATTTTGTAAGGCATAGAGGGGGACACATTTTAGCATAAACTTTATTATATTAAATCCAGTGGTACTCAAACTACAGGGCAACATTATATTTTTTTAAATGGCATTATATATATATATATATATATATATATATATATATATATATATATATATTATTAACTCATTAAATAGAGAATTTTGTTCTGAATTCAACGATATAATAATATCATACCCTTACATTTCGAAAAATTTGATAAAAATGAATTCAAAGTTAATATTTCATTTCTACTTTATCTAAGTAATCTGAGCAAACATTCAATCAATAAAACAAAATAAAATTTATTTTAGTTTTATTACATTCAACTAACCTACGATTTTGGCAATAAATTCAACTTTTAAAATATTTTTTTTTGTTTTATTGATTGAATGTTTGCTCAGATTACTTAGATACAGTAGAAATGAAATACTAACTTTGAATTAATTTTTATAAATTTTTTCGCAATGTAAGGGTATGATATTATTATATCGTTGAATTCAGAATAAAATTCTCTATTTAATGAGCTAATAAAATATTTATAATGCCATTTAAAAATATATAATATTGCCCTATAATTTCAGTACCACTGGATTTATGATAATAAAATTTATACTAAAATATGTCCCCCTCTATCCCTTATTAAATATCTTAATCACTTTTTTCTGTATCTTTTCGCATACATGAATAAACGGCACTGTTCCATTATCTTGATACACCCTATATTAGTTACTATAGTTACTCTACATCACCACCGCCTGCTCCATGTAGTCGTGTTTACAATCGCGAAAGTTTATTAGCAAATTTATGAGTAAAAACTCGCATCTTTCAAATTATTTTATATTACTATATTCATTAAATAAGATGGATTTCATGGTTTCATAAAAAAAATCGATATTTTTTTTAAATCACCCCATTATAAAAAATATACATAACAATCACTTACATTTAAAGCTGTTTGGATGTTCGGCAAGGCCTGCCCGTAAGTATCATGACAATGTATAGCTAATTTCTCTGCTTTTGTAACACTGAGAACATCTTTCATCATTGCATCCATTGTTTCTTTAGTCCCAACACCAATAGTATCACCTAGGGATATTTCATAACATCCCAGTTGTAACAACCTTTCAACCACTCTAGTCACCATAGAAGGTTTGATCTTTCCTTCATAAGGGCAGCCAACTATACATGATAGATAGCCTCTTATGCGAAGGTTTTTGTCTTTTGCTGAGTCCGTAACAACTTGAATTCTATTCAAAGATTCGTCCACGGAGCAGTTGATGTTTTTCTTGGAAAATCCATCCGAGGCAGCAGCAAAAACAGCGATTTCTTCGACGCCGACAGATAACTAAGAATAAAATATTTGAACATGTTTATATTTCGAAGATCACATTTCTAATTAAATAAAACATTTTGTTAAAGGTCTGTTTCTTTTATTCCATTTAATCCATTATATGAAAACTTTATATGCTTTATTTATATACTGGGTGTCACACGAAAAGTTGGCCATATGCGTTTAACATGAGAAAACTACTTTTCCTTGTGCAAAAATGGCCTTAGACAATAATATTTCAAGGTTTTGTAACCACGCCACAAAAAAATTATGGTAGCTATTTAAGAGTTAACCTAAGGTCCATAAATTAATTTTTTAAATAAAAGTTCTTGACAGTCTGCATATTGTTAGTGACGTCATTATTAAATTAGAATATTTTTCTTATGATAATCCAAATATAAAAGTTTACAGAACTTTAACAAATATGTTTTTATTTATAATTATTACTTTGTTTAATATTTACTTTCATACCGCGGAATTTAAACCTTGTATATTAGGAACTAAGACCGGATAAGAAATTCCTGAACTTTTTTGAATTCCAGAATATACTTTAGAGTTGTCGCCCATTTGAGGAACCCATTTGGGACTAACAAAACTGAAACAAAAATAGCAATAAATTAGATATTGGATCAGCTGAGACCAATTCTTAATATTAAAACTATTATATGTACCTACATACCGGGTGTACAATAGGCTACTTGCGTGCATTTTTTTATTTAATATTTTTGAAAAGAAAATAAAACTTGCTGCCCATATTTTTTCTTTTCACATAATTTTTATTAAGTGACCAGAAAATAATTAATGGAATTTGAATATTTAAATTACCGCCATGTATGACGTAGAATTACGCCGCACCAATGAATGGCTGTAAAGCCATAGTAACGGTACGCTCATAGCAACGGCATGTGCGGGTATAAGTTAAAAATCCTTCAAAATCCTTTTTAACAAATCGAAATGCGTAATAAAAGTAACAAAGCATAAACCACATAAATTGCGAATAATAAACAAAAGAGACAGAAAAAACTTCCTCACACGCCATCTAGGTATAGGTTACATTCTTAAATATTATTTTCTTTCTCGCGTTTCTCCAGTTCAAAATAATGACATAGCAGGAAATGCTCATTCTTAATTTATCAAGAAACATAATTTTTTAAAAAATAAATTTATATTTTTATATTCGTTTTCAACATAACATTAGGTATATACAGCCTGATTCTTAAAAAAGTTTAAGCTATTCCTCATTTTTGGATTAGTGAATTCTATTCTGTTCCGGTATTTAAAATTAAATCTTCAAAATATTATCAAAAAAGGTAGATAGGTACTAGAAATAGATTAGACTATATTCTAAGATATAAACTGTCAAAATTAAAGTAGAATTTGCTAATCTAAAAATGAGGATTAATTTCGAACTGATATTGAATAGTGATAGAAATCGGATTTTCAGTACCCCGCAAGTAGCTGAAATACGTTATACAGGGATGTTAATTAAAACGTTAACATGGGAAATTAGTTTTTCCTTTTGCTAACTTCCTATTTAATTTTAGGTAAAAAAAGTTTCAAATAAAAGTTGTAGATAATTAAATCCTACACCTAAATCACGAACTTATTTTACACCTTTTGTAACTTTTAAAATAGAATTTGAAGTTTTATAAATATTGCTCATTTGTAGTGACAGCCATGGAATTTAAACAAATGCAAATTGTTTGGTTTGAACTATCAGAAATTCGATTTTGCAGCTTACAAAATAAAAATAAATAAAATCTGTTCATTGATTCTGCTGTATAATATACAAGCCAAATATGTTTAGTGTCTTAGGTATAGAATATAATTATCTGTAATTTTTATTTGCTAATCAAATTTCTGACAGTTTAAACGATATGCATTTCTTTATAATTTTGTTTCAATTCCATGGTTATTTACAAATGAACAATATTTATAAAATTTCAAATTGGATTTTACAGGTTACTAAACCTGCAAAATGCATCTGTTTAATGAGTTGGGCGTAGAATTTAATTATGCACAACTTTTATTTGAAACATTTTTGTTTTAAATTAGAAAAATTAATTCGGAAGTTTTGCGCAAAGAAAAACCAATTTCCCATTCCACGCCTACTGGAATACGTCATCAAAAAATAATATAGCCATAAGCGGCCTCAGCACGTACTAAATGCAGGGAATGATACCGATAAAAATATTGGTTAATGGTTAATCAATATTGAGAACTTTATTTTATTACCGGTTTTTGTTTTTTAACCGGTTAATTGGTCGGTTATTTTCAAAAAATATTGCCTCGTGTAAATTTTTATAACCATTTGTCTTGTATATTTAAAAAAAAATATTTTTATAACTAAAACAATACTGACTGATAATTCATAATTGGTAGACAGTGCTGAATTTGTATACTAGTATATTTCTCGCAAAGAAGCGTGACTTTTGTGCGTTAGTTGATGTTATTTGTATTTAGAGAAGTATAACATCAAAAACCTCATCTAACGCACAATAAGGGATTCCAGCTCAATCGAATTAAAGGAAAATAATTAAAAAAATACGAATGTATATGCTGAATAAAGAATATTAATAAAAAAAAAATTAAATGATATAATTGAGTTATTTCGGAAATAATATGAAATCAATATACAATATTTTGATTGGCGACCGAAAGACCGCCTATACATGCATAACAAATAGCGTGTTAGGAGGTGGGGGTTACTACCAATGGAAGTTAAGAAATTCAAATTCGAAAGGAGGGGCTAACATTCCTGTACTGCAGTTTTCAAACAGTTTTTATTTTAACATAAATTTCTTGCGTTAAACTTAATCATTTAAATACACCTGTAATTATAAAGTATGTAGACTTATACAGTGTTATAATATTCATTTATTTTATGTAAATATAACTTAAAATAGCATATATTTCAAGAACATTTAAGTCCATGATGAAAACAGTTTGATACTAAAACATATAAGCGTGACGTCACGTCAATCTTTTCAAAATTCGGGAAACCACAACTCGTTTATTAATAGGAATTTTTTCACCGGATTTTCATCAATAGTCTAAGTTTTCCTAATATTTTCAGATGAAATTATAAAAAAAAATGGTGGAATCCCCCATTGTGTGTGCTGAGACCGCGTATGATTAAATTATTTGTGTAACAGCGCAGTGAATCATAATTTATATTTTCATTAGACGTGTCTTGTGCTGGTTTTAAGTATATTTAGTAAAACTATGGTATATGTTTTGCGGTATAAATGTAAATATCTCACCTTGTTACTTCTATAGTCTGCAAACCCGAATTTGATAACTTGTTTATGAATTCTATTTTGACTTCTGTTGGTACAATAGTAGATTCGTTTTGAAGACCATCTCTTGGTCCTACTTCAACAATTCTTACAGCAGGTTCCTAAAAATGTGGTTATGTTCAAGTTTGCACATTATAATTTCGTATTGATGTTTGAATATAATAACATATATGTTTCAAATATTAACAATACAAGTTTAAAAGTAAAATATCGATTCTAGGGAAATAACAAAAGAAAAATAAACAAGTTATTGATTTCAACTCACTTTAGAACAGTATTGTTTGATTATTGATTTGGCTACTTTCCAATCGCTAGTTCTCCTTAAAAACATTTTTGCAGTCTAAAACTAGATCATTAAAAGTGAAACTTATGAATACTTGTCAAGGTTGAAAAGGTTATATATCTCGCGACATAAACCATTTACTAGTTGATTTGATTCGAGGCGACATTGCCAAATTTACTATCAAGTTGTCTAACTATCTCTCTCTTTTGTGCATTGAGCTGTAGTAATTCCATTTTTTGTATCGAGAGCTCTGACTAACACATGTGGGAATCCACCGTAGGGTGAGTCAAGTCGTTTGAATTCAACTTTCGATTTCTCTGACATTGAAAACGTATTTGGTCAACTTGTCCCCAGCTGCGGTTGAACGACTCTCGACCTTAACAAGTTGGTATATAGGAGAACAATGTTAATGACTTCAATAGACAAAATAAAACAACTGAAAGAATACAAGCACGCCTTTTACCCATTGCTAGGTGCGGCATTCGGTTTCGCAGATTTCAATGACTGAAAACTGTGAAACCGTATAATATACTTACCAAGAGAGCACACTACAAATAAATAAAATTTTGTTAGCTACACATTTTAGACTCGAAAATTTTGTTTTTGACTTAAAACTAAAATTTTGCCTGTATGTAACGGTCCAAAATATTATATCGTTGAATTCAGATTTATATTTTTTTCCACCGAATAAGCAAATAAAAAATGATTCTATTTGAAAAAAATGTATATATATATATATATATTTTTCTTTGTGCACCAAAAAATGTGATAATGAAAAAAAAATTAAGATAATGTAAAATATGTAATGAAATAATTTATACTTGATTTTTTTTCTAAAGTTAGTAATGGACATTGGAAATTAAATCACCCTGTATAGTTAAATTAACAAATAGTTAAAGGGTATTGACAAAGTACGTTAAGTAACACATGAGTACAAATTATATTTTTATTAATCAAAAATGTTAAACAATTTTTTTAAATTATTATTATAACCATTCAAAGAGGCATGTATTTTCAATATTAAAATAAAAAATGTATAACACGAACGACGTTAAATTAGTAACAAGAGAAAGTATTAAAAGATCTGTTAACTAGAAAATTTTCTTGAAGAACATCATCTCTGGAACAATAAAACGACTCTATATTTTTACGGTTTGACTTTTTGACTCATCTGCTCTTCAGTAGTTAATTTAGTTCTATATTCGTTAACTTTGTTCAATGCCGCGCAGAAGACATTCATTCCCTCAGTTAACAAATTTTCCCAATTCTGACAGTAAGCATCTTGATCATATTCCACATTATTAGCTAAGTTATATAGTACGTTTGAGTTTTCTAGCGTGACTTTGAGGAAATCATTTACTGACTTATGATTATCCAGCATTTCTTCTTCACATATTTGAAGTTCAGATATAGCTTGATGGAAATTGAGAAGTTCTTGAGATATATCGTGTTTATTAAGGGATTGTAGTTGTTTTATATCATCGTCAGAGAAATCATCTTCAATCATATCGTCACTAATAGTATGCTGATCTTTCTTCTCTGGATTTTCAACAACTAATTCTTTGACACGATCTGCATAGCGTAAAGTGTTGAGCGTGTGTTCACAAGATGCAATTCCGGGTGAAATCATGGCAATCATACATGTTCTGGAATTTTCTCCAATAAATGAATCACGAAGAACCTGAGTAAGTTTGCTTGCTCTGAATGGAAGATGCCCGCTGCCTTTACGACCCAAAGCTCTAATACACTCTTTTAAAGCCAAAAGCGATTTATTAATTTCTGCTCCTTCCATACGTATTTGTCTGTTCGCTGATGATGTGTCAGCTCCTCTTTCATTACCAGCTAAATCAATCAAGGAAAATTTTCCGTACACTTTTGATATTCCAGGTGTACGAAGACAGATTTGGAAGATTGCGTGTGATCTAGAGGAGTTGGAATTGGCTGAGGTTTGCCCAGAAGTTCTAGCTTGATTACCAAGCTGGATCAATTTCAGTACTTCGTCTCTATTCTGCACGACTTTTTCAGTCAAACCCACTACTTGAACCTGTTGTTTAGCGTCCTCCAAGATCCGTAATTTAGCTTTGTTGGCTAATAAATCGAAGACCTTTCCCGAATATATTTCAAAGAAACTTGCAGATACGACGAAGTTCATGGGTTTATATTTAGGGTGTTTAATGTATTCGAAGACATCTTTCGTGGCCAGCGCGTAGATGCCTTTCTGGCAATTTTGGGTTTTTCCGTTGAAATCACCGCCCATGGTGTGAGTTTTGCCAGAGCCAGTCTGGCCGTAAGCGAAGCAAGTGGCGAAGCCTCCTTCGAACACAGTTTTCACCAAAGGTTGAGCAGTGAACTTGTAGACTAATTCATTGGTACAATCCTCGTTAAATGCGTAATCAAACCGGAAATACTGATTCTCCAAATATTTAGTCAGATCGACTTTGTTTTTCGGCTCGTGAACAATGACTGTATCACGAGTCGGAATAGCGATAACATCGACCTCTTTTTTGGTTGCTTCTCGTTTATTGAGCGGACGTTTTCTTACACAAACAGTTATAAGATGGTCGTCAACAGGATGATCGCTTCCTGTCAGAGGATTAAATGCGAGAGTTCTCTGGAAGTCTTGTACCATATTTAAAAATTCCCAGTAGGGATTTCCAGGGGCCTGTTGTAGAAACGCTTCTTTTTCTGCTTTTTCGGTAGCTTGGCGCAGTCGACGTTCCTCGCGATTTTTCTTCAACTTTTCAACCTCTTTGACAACGTTGCTCTTTCGTGCCGTACCAGCTGGTTTCGTTGCTGGTGGGGGAGGAACCGGAGCAGGTGCGGGAGCAGGCGTTGATGCAGGTGGAGGTACATTTTCACGTCGATCTTGCTCATTAAGGCCATTATTGGCAATGATAGTCAACCTGGATTTTGTCTGGGCTCGGGGGAGATTCTTATTCGTGTTGGATACGGCGATGCTTTGCCGTGTAGCATTTCTGCTTAGGGGGTGGTTGTTTATCTGCTTCGTTAGATCAACGTCGCGGAATTCTGACTTTCGTTGCTGCACGTTGTTGGGTTTGATTACAGGGGGTTGCGGTCGGGGTTCGGGGTTGCGGACGATGTGTGGGTTGAGTTGAATTAAAGCACTTATAGCAACTTCTTTGCCTTTTGTCTCACCATTTTCGTGCCATTCAACTGAGACCGTTTGGGTGTCCCAGTTTACTTGATAAATTAATGCTCCGTGAATTCTTCCATCGCTTCGCTCGATTTTAACGTTTGTGCCCTGTCGTATATTAAATTGTTGTTCCATTTTATCGCTCTGAAAAGAAAACACGTCATAGAGTTTTTTGTTATGATGAAAATTACCGTTAAATTCATATTCAAGTCTGAATAATAAAATCAATAAGTATTGAATACAGGTAGAGCTGTTTGATTTCTGATCGCCAAATTAGTTCGATTTTGAATAACGGCTGCAGCTCATTTTATGACTAAATAAGGTAAATGCCAAAGTTGAAGGCTTTCGAGTAAACTTGAAAATAAATTACTCATGAAATTCATAGAGAGTGCTCGAAATATTTTCTAATTAATCATAATTATTAATTGTAAGAATTAAAATAATTATAAACATTAAAAATAATGTTTATTAAATAAATTTTTAAGGGTTGGCTATAAGAATATTTAAATTGTTATGCTAATACAATTAATAAACAATAATACAATTTACTATTTAAATGAAGTATGATAATTGAAAAATAAAATTTTCATGAAAATCTGTCCATAACAAACGCCTACACATGGTGATACGTTTTACTGTGTATATAAATAAAAGTGACAATTCAATATTTTTTTTACCAATTTCCGTGCAATATAAACATTTATGAGTAAACAGGGATAATATTTATCTCTCATAAAAAACAACAAAAAAAGTTTAGACCGTTAACGTACTTTATTTATCAAACTTCATAGAAATTAAAGAACAGATGTAAACTTGTGTCTTTTGGGAATCTACATGATACTCTGTTTGGAAGAAAGCCTAAAGATCTAATTTACTAATCATTCTTTCTTAATAAAATTACTCTATTTATCACATGAAAGTTTTGAGTAATTAAGTAAATACAGCAAAAAGAAAATTGGATATCTTTGTCCATGCTACCTACGCTAACAGAAACACCTACTTTACACTTTTTAATCTAATTATTGTTTTAAAAGAAATATAACCAATAGCTGAACCTGTCCAATAGCACTTAGTTATCATTTAGTAATATTTAATAACTTATCACAAGTTTTATTCACGAACACCGATTTAAAAGTATAGGTTAGAAAACTCACTTAAGAAAGTACGTTATCATTTTACCGGTAACTTGAAACTGACATTTTAAATATATTTTTTATACATACGTTGCAAAGACGAAAACAGAGCACAATTCACACACATATTATTTATTTAACAATACAATTTCAATTTTTCACATAATTAAAATAACTACATTCTCCAAACGAAACGGTTTCTTTTAGGCTGGGTACTTTTATCATCTTCCCATTCTTTCACTATAACTTTTTGGTTGTTTGCATGAAAATAAATTTTTATTTCCAATTTTCGTTAAAAAGCAATAACGTACCTGCACTATACATCTGTTTGGTTTAAAATACAGTCAGATGTCAGATTTAAAAATTATCTGTACATATGCGCATCTAACGTCAAAACTGTGAACTCCTAGCGGACACAAATATAAACTTCCGAAACTAGTTGTTAATTAGTTTGAATTCAAATTATGTTTAAACTGACACTACTTAACAGGGTGTTAATGTAATGGTTAATAGCTTACATATATTTCTGCACAATACATTTTTTCAAACCGTTTTATATAAAATTATAAATTGACTATGTGTTGCTGTGGCAACGTTGTACAATGTGGTCTCTACCACCGCACCCAAAACTTTTTCAAAAATGTTGCTGTACACATTTTATACTAAAAATTGTATTATACATTAAAATATATGTAGAAATTAGTATGAGATATGTATTGTTGTACATATTAGAATGTAAAATCAATTAAAAATATGATAATAAATGTTTGTATGTAATCTTGTCGTTCGTTATTTGGGGTTCACTGTTCGTCGCTTATCGGTATGTGCGGGAGAACTCCAGTACCTAATTTATTAATGGCGAACAAATGTCAATGCTAGCGGTTTAGTGTAAAATAAAATAAAAGATGCGACTATTCAGCCAACTAAAATAATAATCCCTTTTCCTCAAACTCTGTACTAATCTCATATATTTAAACAGTAAGTTATATGCCAGTTATAAACACGTTATTCTGGTTTGTAACACTGCTCTACATATTATGTACTTGTAGTTTACAACATGAAGATCAATGCCACAAGGATGACAACTCCAATAGAAGAGAAAATAGATGAAAAGCTGAAGGTTCGGATTGGAATGGTGACAGTAAGTGATGGGAAAAGCAGGCCCCAGCCAGTAAGGCTGCACCTTTCTATGGAAGTGCTGCGCCTCCAGAAAGAGGAGCCTGTGCCTGTGGATACGACCCCCAGACCCCTTAACTCCAAGGTAGAGCCTTAGATATTTTTTATTTCGGCTCTGAAGTTTTTAAGTTGCTTGATAGCATGCCCAGAAGATTATAATTTTATATGTGATTATTTTTTATGTGTGATATATTGTAAATAAATAAATTTTGAATGTTTCCAAATTATAATAAATTATTTTTTATGATTTATTGTTTTTTATTTTAATATTTTTTTTTGTTTTTATTTATTCTTGCAATGACTAAGAAAATTTCAATTAATTTAATAATGTTAAATATTTAACTTTTATAAGGTTTAACTCTTCCATATATACATATCTGCACAGCGCATTGCATATTCCCACAAATATGTGCTAGTAAATCGTTTCTCAAAAAATTTTGTTTTGTTTTTTCTGTAATATACGTGTCATGTACAGAATTTTTGTTAGGTAGTTAATTTTTGATCAAAAATTGATGAACCCATGATTTTATTTTCTAAAATTCTATGATAAAGCACCCCATAAAGTTTTATGGCACAGATTATATTTGAAAAAACTATTTAATTATTTTAAATGCCTATATCATAGATTCTCATATTTATCCTGTATAACTGAGACTAAAGACTAAACCCATTAAAAAAAAAAAAACAATAAAACCAAGATTAGCTATTTATGTGTTTAGTTGAAAATTATGGTGTTTTTCACACTACACGTGAAGATGCTATGTGCGAAAAACACGATTTTGCAAGGAATCACGTACGTGGTTTTTACTAATTCAGATTAAATTCAACAAGACGTAAATAATGAAAATAAGTGACAGATAAACGCACTAATGCGAAAAAAATGTCATTTTGAATGCAAATTTAATTTTTAATATGCAGTGTGATTCATCGGTCTTTTCTTTTTTAATAACTCAATTATTTTAAATATGAAAAAAATTCAAACGAAATTTATTTTATATTTAAATATCTACAAATCTACAGTATACGTTTTGCTACAGGCTGTTCTATTTTTACGCAATGGTATGTAAATTTGTATTTGTGAAACACGCTTTATATTTATTCAAATTTGAAAAGTATATGAAATTTGCTATCCAATAGCATAAAAACAATCATATGTTTTATTATTAAAAAATACAATGACGAATGATTAAAATATTGCATTTTTATTTAATACAGAAGGCTTTGCATTTCTTTTAACTTGCAATTTTCAAATTTAAAGAAAATTAATTAATTAATTAATTAATTAATCTATATCAATCCGATATTTCATTATTACAGGTGTTATGCAATATTATCAGACAAGTCTAATTCAAAAAATAGTATTGTAAAGGCTTTTGCATTTAATAAAAATGTAATAGTATCATTCGCCATTTTTAAAAGTATAACATTATTGTTTTTATACTATTGGATAGAAAATTTCTTGTACTTCTCAAATTTGAATATATATATATATATATATATATATATATATATATATATATATATATAAAGTTACATACCAGAGTGTAAAAAAGGAACACTCTGTAGAAAAATCTATACTGCAAAATTTATAGTCATTTGAATATAAAATAATCTTCGTTTGTTTTTTTTTCCATAATATTTAAAATAATCGAGTTATTAAAAAAAACAAAAAATTAATAATTCATATTTTGGTCATGTTTAAAACAAAAGAATGTAGACTTGTTATACATCGTTAAAAAGCACATAAAATAAGGAAAAAGCTGAGACTATTTTCAGCATATGTTACCATTTAAAAAATATTTAGCCTGCAGCTTAAAAACAAAAGTCGATCGAAAATTCCTATGGTGCCTATTAAACTTGTCTCACAAGTTGGCCCATAAAGACCTACATCAATTTTCTTTAGCGTGCTTAATAAGAAAGTTTTTATATAAGGGACTCGAATTTGATGAAAATTATCGTTAAATTTATATTCAAGTCTCAATAATAACATCAATAAGTATGGAATACAGGTAGCGCTGTTTGATTTCCGATCGCCAAATTTGTTCGATTTTGAATAGCGGCTGCAACTCATTTTATGACTAAATAAGGTAAAGATTATAATTTTATTCATTTAAATGTGATTATTTTTTATGTGTGATATATAGTAAATTAATAAATTTTGAATATTCCAAATTATAATAAATTATTTTTTATGATTTGCTGTTTTTATTTTAATATATATATTTTTTTATTCTTGCAATGAGTAAAAAAACTTGTAAGTTTTATAAAGATTATCTCTTCTACATATACACATCTGTAAAGCATGTTGCATGTTCCCACATACATAGAAGTAAAGCACGTTACATACTTTCGATTTGTATAGCTGTAATCCTCAATTAATCAATGTATATATTTATTTATTAATACAGTTATTCCAATATGTATCCATTTCTGGGTGACAATGACATACTTTTCGTTAGTTAGTTTTAAGGTCAAAATTTGAAGAACTCATAACCTTCGACAACCAAAATATGTGATTTCCTAGTTAATCGTTTCTCAAAAAAATTGTATTTATTTTTCTTGTACGTGTCATCTACAGAATAATGATATACTTATTGTTAGGTATTCCATTAATTTACTGTGTACCGCCTTCTCAAGATGGGGAAAAATTTGACAACATAAAGTTTTATAAAATCATTATATTGTTGGGACGTTTCGGAAGCGTTGAAACACTTCCATCATCAACCAAAAGTTTTTTACATTCATAAGATTATCTACAATAGAATTACAGGTTGAAATGACAATCGTTAGACATAAAACAGAATGATGTACTTACCGTTACCAGGACCTTCGAAGACATAAAACAGAATGATGTACTTACCTTTACCAGGACATTCGAAGACATCATGCTGTTTCAGTGGCGTAGCCAAGGGGAGGGTTTTCGGGTTTAAACCCTCCCCATTAATAATATTAATACATATTTTATTTTAATGAATAAGTGATCTATTTTATAAAATGTATAAGTTTGACGCAAAATTGTGACTAACGAAGATAGAGTACAATATGTGTTAGTAGTTATTTTCTTTCTATACAACTTCCCCCTTCCCCCATATATATTCAATATCCCTCCCCATTTGAAAATCTTGGCTACGCCACTGTGCTATTGTATGTCCAATGATTGTCATTTCAACATGTAATTGTATTGTAGATAATCTTATGAATGTAAAAAAATTTTACCTGATGATGGAAGCGTTGCAACGATTCCGAAACGTCCCAACAATATACTTAATGATTTTATAAAACTTTATGTTGTTAAATTTTTCCCCACCTCGAGAAGGCGGTACACAGTAAATTATTGAAATATTGTTACTACGAGGCAAGGCCGTATCAAAGGGGGGGATTTGGGGGTTCAAACCCCCCCCCCTGAAATGAAAATAAAATACAAAAAAATTAAATGAAGTCTAGCCAAGAGGCTAACATAGCCCCGTCCCATACTACGAGTATAACATTCCTTTTTTTTTAATAATTTATATAAAAGTATACGTAAAGGCCAAATTATTGTTTTTATTTTATTATTTCCCTGAAAGTTGTAATACCGGGTATTGTTATTGAGAAGGTTAACATGGAAAATAAGTTTTTTCTATAACTTGTACAACTTTGTTGTTTTAATTTTCTTAATTTAATTTTTGTCAAGCATTTTCTAATCTGTTATAAAACGTTAAAAATAAAATTATACAAAAAATCAGCTAACGAATTCTGAGAGATAAAATTTCAAACATTTGTTTATCTTTTTGTTCAAATGCCATGTATATTATGGCTATCACTATTAATACAAAATTGAATAAATTTAACAATAAATAATGTATTTGGTATCATTTGATGCAGAAAATTTTTATGATTCTACTGATACTACATCGATGGTTAACATACAAAACTGGGAACAACAATCAGCAAAAAAAAACTGATTTCCCATGATAATCTCCTATGTACACTCTGAAAAATAATACCCGGTATATATATACATATAAAAATTCAGAACCCCCTCCGAAATGAAATCCTGGATACGGCCCTGCTACGAGGTACTGAAACTACAAAATTTTTGTTAGGTAGTTAATTTTTGATCAAAAATTGACGAACCCATGCAGAGGTTTTGAACATGATCTCTTGTTACTACAATTTAATTTTACATCCTTGCAAAAAAGACGTTTCATAGCCTCTGTGAAATTTTTATACCATTTAATTCAGAATAACATTGGCTGTCCCTGGCTACTCAATAAAATTAATTTTTATGTACCACACGCTTACATTCCCAAAAAAAAATAATACGTTCTATTGCACAAGACCACGTACTGCTTTGTTAAGAAAATCTCTAATTAATATTATATGCAATAATTACGATGTAATTAGTTCTAAATGTGACATTTTTGAGGATAGCTTATCATTTATTTTAGCCATTATAAATGAAAATATTTAATGAAAACGTTGTATCGCTAAGCTTTTGTTATTTGTATAATGGTAAATGTTTGTTATTTGTAAAATTTCAAACTATTTTTGTACATTTCTATAATCTCTCTTATTTTTCTCTGTATTTTCCTGTAATTGGGTGTTAAACCTGTTTGGAAATAAATGTATTATTATTATTATAACAGTCCTAAATACAAAATTTTAACTTTCTACGGCTTGCCGTTTTTCAGTTATGCGAGATACGTACATACGTACGTACATACAGACGTCACGACGAAATTAGTCAAAATGGATTCACGGATGGTCCACATGGATATTTTCGCGATTACAATACTTCCTTTACTTCGTACAAGGAAGTAAACAGACATACTTTATAAATGAAAAAAGTGTACTTTTTTAACATGTAAAACAATCATTATTTATTACTACTATTATTTAACTAACATTATTCTAACTCGAGTAACTCGGTTCTTTTTAAAGTTTTGTTTACAACAAAGAGATACTTGGTCACAACAATGAAAAAGACTAATTTCATAAAAAAAAAAACATAATAATTATTATTTTGCGATTTTACTATAACTCGGGAATATGTACCATAGTTTTTTTAAAAGGTCTTTGATTGCAACAAAGAAATTATTGCTTACAATAATGAATATGACTAATTTCCCACAAAAATTATTATAATAATTGTTAGTGTATGTTTTCATTCTAACTCGAGCGAGCACATGTACCATGTACTATTCTTTTTTAAAAAAATTCTTGATTTCAGTGTACCACGAATACTAAAGAAGACCCCCCCCCTCCCCCTTGAAAGCGCGAAACCTTGGGCAATGGGGAAGTTAAGCGATTTTTTAAATTTTTTTATTCCATGGGAAATGACTTGAAAAATGATGTGACATGTTTTATTTTTTTCAAAAATGCCCAGATTTTTCGGAAAAACCGATTTTAAGCTGTGATGACGTCGGTAGAGGCTTGGCGCAACGTATGTCGATTTATACACTGACGCACGCGGTTGCGGTTACCAGTCACTTGAGACTGAGGTGAGTGAGATGTTGCTACGACCTACGTTCAAGTGGTTCGATTTCACCGTTCTGTCTGAGTTTGCGCATAAGTGACTTGTGACATACAGTTTACCCAAAAAATATTAATTATAAATAAATGGAGCAATAATTTGAATTTTTAATTTCAATTTCAGCAGTCATTTGTGTTATATTTGCGAGAAAATAGTATGTTATGTAGAATTTTTACTAGGAATGACGAATTCCGATAAATTTGGTACCCGAGTACCCGAAACAACTACCCGGATAGTACCCTTTATCCGTTAATTACCCGATAGCCGTTAATTACTCGTTATCCTTTAAGTACGTACACATTAATTTGTTAATTACCAGTTACCCTTAGGTATATTAACAGTTTACTTTTTAATAAAAATCATCATTATTGTTTACATATATTTATTTAATAAAAAGTAATACAAATAAATAATATACCTACTGAATCTCTATAAAAAACTTTACATAAATTATATTTATTATGACATGGTAATAAAAAACTCATCTTTTAGATACAATTTTTCCAGCAGTTGAAAACTGTTCGGGTAATTAGAGGGTATCGGGTAATTAACGGGCAGCGGGTATATTTCGGGTAAACGGGTAAGAAATTTTATACCCGGGTACATTATTATCGGGTAGGTTCCGAGTACCCGGGTACCCATCATCATTCCTAATTTTTATCATGCTAAACTTCCCCATTGCCCCAGTCGCCCATGCTTTCAAAGTTCCAACCGGCCCTGCGGTTCTAGATACTGGTTTTATATAATTTCTGATTAAATCAATCTAATGAAGATCTGTACCTATATTTTCTTAAATTAAATTTCTGTAAGCCTTTGTAATTGATTTTTCCATTTTCTATATATTTTCATTGGCAAGTGATTTTCTCTTAATTCACGCATTTCACATATTTATTTCTCTATTCACCTATTCTTTATAAAAAAATATTAATCACGACGACAGTTCTGATTGACAAGTAATAGTACCTAAAACTGTCTTTTGCTGCTATTAATTACCACTACTAAATTTGTCTTTTATTAGGTACTAGGGTACTAGTAAGTTATACTTTCACTAATTTCACTTTATGAGCGCAAATAATTTAATAGTGAGTAGTTGCAGTCATTAGTAGTGCTACTAATATTTAGTACAAGGTTATGAGCTTAGCTAGTAGAATTTACCTACGAATTATGCAAAATATCCTAATTTTAAAACAAATTTAGATTAAAATATGAAGTTAATACATTTTTAATACCCTTTTGTGAGTCTTATTTCGGTTTTTGGTCTTACACACAAAATCTACAGTCATACTAACCAGTGATTCGGTCGAGTCGAGACGAGACGAGAAATTCATTGTCTCGTCTCGTCTCCATTCAAATTCATAAAATTATGTCTCGCCTCGAAATTTTTCTCGTCTCGTTTAATAGAGTCTCTTCTCGGCCGAGATTCTCGCCGAGATTTCTCGACGGAAATTAAATATGTATAATTACTACTAATTATTAAATTTATACAATTTTGTATTAATTATAATTTGAACAAAAAGATAAACATTTGTCGTTTTATCTGTCAAAATTTGATAAAACCTAAAACTTTTGCAAATTTTTTATGTTATAATTTTATTAATTTAATATTTATCTAGTATTTTCTAATCTGTTATAAAACATTAAAAAGAAAATAACGCTAAAAATCTTAGCTAAAGCCTGGATTACACGATGAAGTTTTTATTTTCAAATGACTTGAAAAATTTCTTTATAAGTGACCTTACAAGTATATTTACACGATCAAGTTTTGCGTGAATTAAAATATACAAGTGTCAAAATTCAAGTTATACTTACATTAAAATTTCAGTTACTTCTCTATCCCATTTTGCCATTTTTTAGTGTAATATCGATCGCTTATAACACTACTTGCATGCATCAAAAATATAAGCACAAATGACATTTGACAGTTACTTGACAGTTAAAATTTGTAGGGACTTTTAAGCATGTTTCAGTTTTTCTTTAAAAGTTTTTCGTTAAGAGTCTATTCATTTGTCTCTCTTGCACTGATGCCATTGTGCGAGGGAGAAACTTGAAAAGAAAAACTTTATCGTGTAATGCACGCTTAAAAAATCCTGACAGGTAAAATGTCAAATACTTTATTATCTTTTTGTTCAAAAATGCCATAGCTAAATAGAGACAGCTATCACTAAAAATATGTTAAATTTCACTCGTTTGCAAATATAACTCATGAGAAAAATAACAACCGAGAAATCTCGGAATAGTTTTCAAGAATCGAGATCTCGGCAAATATTTCTCGTCACGTAAAATATTTTTTACATTCCTGTCTCGTCTCGTCGAGACGAGAAATCTCTAGTACGAAACGAGACGAGAATCGAGAAATATCTCGTCTCGACAGAATCACTAATACTAACTTTTCGCGACATATTTTAAACAATAACGCAAGAGAACTAATTAATATGTTATAAAATCAGTACTTGAATCATGAAAATAAGTAACTTGTAGTGGGTTTCGAACCACTTGGAGACAACTGTCTTTTTTGGTTAATACAATATCTCGGTTTATTGTAACAATAGAATTTACATTGCACGTTCATATAAATGATAAAACTATTATACCCATAAAAGAGGTATGAGAGATTCATAATATGATAAAAATGTACATTAGTACTGTTTTTTGAAGAAGATTTCTACTTTTCTCAACAAAAATTATTTTTTCAATTCAGTAATGGCACATTACCTTCTTTACACCTTCAGTGATATCTGTATATGTATTCGGTCTATCACTATCTATTATAATATTGATCGCAACACTAATAACCAATATCCAAATTAATAACTTTATAATATTCGAAAAATTCTTGAATTTTTAAAAGTTTACGGTCTCTAGAAATCTATTTTCAACATGATGGAGGATGGAGTTCCAGCACATAATACGAACATAATTAGAAATTATTTAAATAATTTAGTAGGAAATAATTGGTTAGGAACCCATAGATCTACCAATGGCATCTTAAGATCTTTTGGGGACATTTAAAAGGAATGATTTATAAAGAAAATTTTGACAATATTGACGAGCTAAAAAATTTAGTAAGAATAGCTATCCGGGAAATAACGCCATATCAAATAATGAATTCTGTGAGAGCAAAGATGTAGACTAAAAAAAAAAAACTGGGTACAATTTGAGCAATTTCTATAAAAATCACTGGAGATTTTCGTAATACAACAGCTCTTTTCAGAGCTATTAAAATATTTAAAAATAATTTTATTTCTGATATGCTTAAGAAATAAATATAGATATAAATAAATAAATATATCATCACGGCATACTACCCATTTTTGAGTGTGCCACAAGCCACAATCCCCTTTATCGCAGATATTGGTAATGGTAGAGATGCATTCGGGCCGGGCCGGGCCGGGCTTTGAGGTTTGGATCGACTCGGCCCGAAAATAAAAATTAGCGGCCCGACTCGAAGATCGACTCGACAAAAAAATTAGCTAGCCCGGCTCGACAATTGACTCGAAATCGGGCCGGGCCGGGCCAAAGCTCGAAATTGGGTGCATCCGGCATTCCTAATGTTCATTTTTATGTTAAAGCGAAATGTTTAACTTTTTTCGTGTCAAATTTATAAAAAACCTCTACATTCTTATAACTTTTAACATTAGTTAACATACGTAGTTAAAAAAGAGTTTGTTATAAAAATTACAGACCAACGTGTATTTAACACTTTGTTTACCAAAGCCGTTCGAAAATTTAAACAACTTTTTCACAAATCTTATACAAAAAAGTATAATTTAAATAAGGATTTTTTATCTTACTTTGTTTCTGCTCAAAAATAGGACAAGAAATCATTATGGTAGGAACAAAAATCACTTTTATTTAAGTATACGAGTAATAACAATAATAATAGAAACATCACAATATAATTATTATGCTTTAATGAATAACCTTGAATTCTTGAAGTAAAATATTATATTTTTATTTATTAATATGTGAAGTTTGTTGTTATTAAATCATTTTGATCCTTTTTAACTTCATCCATTTTCATTAAAATATTAAGGAAACTGTGCATTTGACCGAACTATAATATTTTTCGGGCCGGCCCGAAAAGCTCGAATTTTCGGGCCTGGCCAAAATCAAAAGTCCGACTCGCCTCGATTTTTAACAATGATTAGCCCGATTCGGCCCGATAAAAAATATCTTCGGCCCGGCTCGATGATCGACTCGAAATCGAGGCGAGCTTCGGGCCGGGCCGGGCCAGAGCTAGAAATCAAGTGCATCTCTAGGTAATGGTAATGATGATGACATATTTGTACCGTGCGGGCGCTTACCAAGCGGCAAATATTTTTTTTGATATTTTTTTAATCATTATTTATTCTTAAATGGGGTAAACAAGACAGTACTACACCACCTCGATCAACTCAGCTGTACATCGGTTACTTTTGTTCTATTAAAAATTGAGAATAATTATTTTCAGCAATATTAGGATTAGGATGCTATCGCTATTATTTTTAAATACATACATATATACATATATATATATATATATATATATATAAACAAAAGTACGGTCTATGAAATCAGCTTAGGTCTCATTTGTTATCAAAGGTAGACCCACGAAATGTTGAAAATATAAAAATTATAACGTATTTTGTGAAAATTATTATTAAGTGTACGCAATAATTTAATTTGACCAATACTGAACTTTTACTGTATTAGTAGTTTATTAGAAAATACATAATTGGCATACATAGCCTTTTTGAAAAGTGCATGCACACAAGGGTAACATAGAAAATAATTCGAAATAATTCACGTCTGTCGGATCATCTACCATAGTTACATTTTACTTGTGTTTGCTTCAGGAAAGAATGGTCCAAGTCCGAAGACAAAAAGTAGGTGGTTTAGGTCTTAGCATAAAAGGAGGTGCCGAACATAAACTACCTATTCTCATCTCTAGAATATACAAGAACCAAGCTGCAGACGCCACAGGCGAACTTTTTGTTGGCGACGCTATTATTAAAGGTAAGATTGTAAAATTACCATACTTCCAACTTTAATTAAAGTCTTTCTTTAATTTATTAATTTAAAAATGCACTGGATACTTAAAAGTATATTAACTTAGACTGGACTTTTACTTCTTTACAAGAAATGAATTTTATGAATTAAAAGTGTATTTACTTTCACATTTAAGCAGTTTTTGAAATGTTTGTTAATTTATATTTCATCTTCAAGTATCGATTAGTAAATAACTTCATTGTTTTGTTGTGTATTTTTATATTTTTAAATATAAAATAAATACAGGGTGTTAGTTAAGTAATCCAACAACGTTTAACCGATACTTTCTATAAGAACTGGGGCCTCTTAAAACTGACCAATTACATCAAAGTTTAAAAATTTTGTAAAAAAAATGAAATCAATGTATTCTCTAGAAAAAAATGTGATTGTCAAAACTCACTTAAAACTTTTTTTTATTGGGTACAATTTAACTTCGGTAAAAAAATCAGTGTTAACCTTCATAAGACCGAGCGGGGTACAGAATTACCCCAGAGTAATGTTTTTTGTTGTAACTCAAAGGAAAAAAAATATCCCTGTTTCCGTTCTTTTATCTTCAAATTATTGTTATAGCTACAATTACAAAAATTGTTTATCTATCGCTCTTCTTTTGTATTTGATTTACGGCATTATTTTTGACATGGGGTTTGTCGGTACCCCTCCTCCTGCGTGTGCAGAAATATTGTTCGCCAAAAGAGACCGGTTGAGGATGCGTGCACCCCAACCTGTTCAACAATCACTTTTGACTTCCCACAAAATCGTCTGACCACGTCTGCGCATTTTCTTATTTCGCATTTTGTG
The DNA here is from genome assembly GCA_943142095.1 of Ophonus ardosiacus. Lineage (NCBI taxonomy): Eukaryota > Metazoa > Arthropoda > Insecta > Coleoptera > Carabidae > Ophonus > Ophonus ardosiacus. The sequence continues at coordinate 38,896,637 of OW964833.1, read as the reverse complement.
GTCGTCACGCAAAATTAGTTGTTTGTTTGCGAGTGTACGGGTTTTATGGGAAACGATATTATTTTACATTATAATAAGACTAAAGGTGCTGTTGACACAAGTGAAGGAATACACGACCCAACGAAAAACAAACCGTTGGCCATTAGCAATGTTTTACTATCTTCTTGATATTGGTAGTATCAACTCTTACAAACACTGGATGACCAAATATCCAGATTGGGAAAAGGGCAAACTCGATAATCGAAGATTGTTTTTATTAGAGCTGGGTTATCTTTACAACAGGAAAAAAGATAAAAAAAAGTCGAAATCAGTGCTCCAAATGCGATAAAAATGTATGTAAAATGCATTCGAAATTTCAGTTTATTTGTAATAATATTTGTAAAATGTAATACATTATTTGTAGAAAAAAAAAAACAATAAAGTACATTAAAACTACAGTTTATCCTTTAATTTACTTTTTAAACTCATTTAGTTGTCAATTTAACAAAATTGAGGGGAAAAAACTTGGGGGCACACTGTACCCCACTTGGTCTTAAACGTAAGTTTTTATGGTCGGTCTTATGAAGGTTAATAAACACGTATAGGTTTTCATTGAGAAAGTCTCAAATATCTATTATCTGCCACGATGATGACGATCTTATGTATCGGTTGTGATATTTTGTTCAGAGAATACATTGTTTTTTTTTTTTACAAAATTTTAAATTTTGACGTAATTGGTCAGTTTTAAGGAACTCCAGATTTACTATCTATGGGGTTAGTTCCACCATCGGTTACGCGTTGTACGCTTACTTACATAACAACATTTATATGCATATTATCACGACTTACTTATTTCTGGGTGCTAGGTGTGCTAGTAACGTACTATTATTATGTTCAATATCATGGCTTAATTTTCTATCGGACACTTTTTATTTACAAAAAATTGTTTTCCCATGTTAAATGCCTATGTCAAGGATTGCTTGGGACACTCGGTATATGTATAACTGGCGCGCGTTATATTGAGACTGACCTTGTAGGCGCAGAACTTAAATTCGCTCTTGCACGGATCGAAGTATTATACACAGAGTGATCAAAAATAACTAATTCGGTTGGCAATACAATTCTGGAGATCTTTTTATTCCACAATTTACACACCAGATAAAAGCGGAAATACTATTTCACATGTCATTTTCAGAATAAACACAAATAGGTTAATAGCAGGGACCTGACAGCTAATAGGATTTCGAATGATTGAAATACTTCTAATTATTGCTCCCTGCCTTATGTAAAAAAATAAAAAGATGCGGGTAAGGAAACAACGACCATTTTAATAAAAAATTGTGAATATAGTCAAATTTAAAATTTCCAAATTTCACTGTCAACAGCGTCAGCGACAGGATATAAATTTATGTATCAATCTTAGTCTATTCGCTCCTAGCTGAAACAGGCCGATAATTTATTACCCCAATAGTTATTACCACAAACCATAAACCACTTTCTTGAGCCTTTGTTCATCAAACGGCGGTCAGTTGGAAATGGAGTGTTGAACAAGGATTGTATTCAGTTCGTTTTGATATATGCGTTTGTAAATTTTTAAGAGAATTTTTTGAAATTATTTTGAAATGTATTTACAGCTAGGTATTATCATTGAATAGGTATAATTAAGAATTACCTGGAAAGGCGTTTTCGGCTAATGACATTGTTTTCGGGTATGGCCATCATCATAATTTCTAGGAATTATTTAATCTACTATTCATTTAAGCCACCCTTGATTGAATTTCGTTCCTTTGTAATCCCGGTTTTCTTTCGTCTTAACTCAGTTTACATGTAACATTAGTTAGCAGCGGTTGTAAGCGAAATTTTAAATATGGAAATATGGAGGACCTGGGATGTCGACAATGCTTCTGCCAGTGTTAGTGACGAAGTCAATACCCGTGACACCGATGCCGACGTTGTGCAAAGTGATGAAGACACAAATTGTTTTAAATATTTCATCAACGAACAAACGCAGCAAGTTATATTAAATGTGTATAATCATTTTGTAGAAGTGGGTGAAACGAATGCTCTGAAAAGAACTTCGATTGCGACAAAAACTGTATACTTGTAATAATGACATTTTCCCTTACTTATGCAGATTTCGAATACGTCCCTGTTCCACACTACCTGAGGATTTTCTATTTGTTTGTGGTAATATCTATTGGGGTAATAAAATATCGGCTTGTTTCAGCTAGGAGCGAACAGACTGTTGCCAACTGAATCAGTTATTTTATTCATTTTAGTATGGGGTTAGCCGAATGTTTACAATAATTGTAACTTATTTATTAAAAATTATTAAATGCTATTAGGAAAACACTCCATCAACATCTAAATTGTTATAAAGGGGAAAGGTATTCATTCACAAGCAAAAGAAATTATAGTCGGCTAGAATGCGTACTATGCGTAGGCCATTTCAACTTATCGCGCGCCAGCTGTACCGTTGAGAGTGCTTTGCTTACCGACCAGGCGTCATCTCATGGCCTTCTAAAATCTGGTGATACTGAAATATTTCACGGGTGAAAGGAGTCATCAAAGGGAAGATTTCAAAAAATATTTTCGTCGGCCAAATAGAAATTATTTATTTAGCGTATGGCAATATATTCATCACATAAATCAGATATAAAAATAAAATAATTTATTGGACGAGGTCGTAGTTAAAGTTCGCGCTTGTTGCGATTGGGTCACCGAGGTGGGTGCTACATTTGAAGAAACTGTGTTGGTTGATATGGTGGACGGTGCCGATGAAGGTGGCGTAGCACTGTCTTGTTTACCCCATCCTAGATTGCCGGACGGTACCTACTATTGAAAATGATTCGTCGCTTCCACTGTGTTGGAGCCATTATGACGACTATAGTGACCAGGAGATCTTCAAGATTGTCTGGTCGCCCACTTGTACTAGTTCATTTAATGTAGAGTTACCCAGGATGCGACACGAGGAGGAGAACTAGCTCTACAGACGAAATTTAATAATTATTTTATTATAGAATAATATTAAATTATTAAAATATCCTTTATATATTTTTTTAATTAGCGTTCGGAAAAAGGGGGGGGGGGTACATTTTATTTATTTATTATGCTGGGTAGAATTAACTGCCAAATTATACCTACTTTCAGAGCCGGCTTGTAGTTCTGCGGGTCCCTGGACAGAAAGCAAAATAAAATATAGAAATTCCAGAGAGCGAAAATTTTAAGCTGTTTATCGAATTCCTACATTTGCTGGGCAATGTGCACATCACCCCACTATCTACATTTACTGTAACATACAGGGTGTTTCAAAGAAAGTGTACAAATATTTAAGGGCATATAGTACTAACCAAATTGAATAAAAAAAAAGCATCATCGACATGGATGCGATATTCAATAGTTTCCGAGATATGAGGCAGTGAAAAATGAGTTTTTACGGGGTTTACCGATGCTATCTTGAAAACTATAAAGAGTTACGACTTTAATTAAATAAGACTTTTTGTTTATCTTTCAGAGGTCATCTTAGATGTGCTTTTGTTTGATTTTTAAAAATCAAATAATTGTACTAAGTTAAATGTTGTGGCGACCTTGACCAACATTTAATTTTCATATAACTTCGAAATATCAGAAATTGAGAAAAATGCTTCATATAAAATTTTATTATTTTTTTATAGTCTATTTACTGATAGAGACAAAATTTTGTTCGATCACTATCATTGTCAGTTTTTCTTTGATTTTTCATTTATCTCGGAAACAGTTGAAGATCAGACCAATGTTGATTTAGCTTTTTTTACTTATTTTTGTCAGTACTATATACCCTTAAATTTTTTTAAACTTTAAAACAGCCTATATATACTAGGTGCGTTCGGTAAATCATACGGAGTTGGAGTATTTACGGAGCGGTGTTGGAGTGGAGTGGGAGTAGAGCTGGAGTTGGAGTAGATCGAGGGAACAAGGTACACTCCTTTAGTTGTGATTAACCGAACGAGTAGAGTTAAAATTTTGGTACACGAATATAATAACCTCCTTTTTTGACAATCTGATATACTGCACTGCTAAAAATAAATAAATAATGAACTATACAGAAGTTATTCAGTTTGGTATTATTCTTTAATGATTCTGAAGAAAGTATATATTAGAAATGGTACAGAATTCTTACCGTTCCGACCTACTGTGCCTTGTTATATTACAAAACAATATTATAAATATAAAATAATTGTGTGTAATAAAATATTTCAACATAAAAATACAAAATGATCTGACAGATGTCAAATAAAACAAAAAAACTCCATGTTTGCTTGCATATCGAGGTTGGACTTATGGAGTTAACACTTTTCACTCCACTTGGACTCCATTCTGCATTTGCCGAACGCTCCATTTTAAGACGCTTCTCACTCCATGTAATTACCGAACTGTGCTAGGAGTGTACAGAGTGAAAAGAGTGAACAGAACTCATTTGCCGAACGCACCTTATATCTATACTGTATATGCACTCCCCGCCCCCTTTCGAACGCTAATAATAAAAAGTGACATGGTTAGGCCGGGTCGAGAAATATTTTGATATAGAATAAAAAATCATTCATTTATTACTATTACTTAGTCAGCATTGTTTTAACTCGGTTCTTTTTAAATAGAGCTTGAGTGCGGGGCCCTCGAAAGCGCGGGGCCCTGAGTAACTGACCCGGTCGTCCATGCTTTCAGCCGGCCCTGATTTTTTTAATTCTGAATCTTTCAAACCAAGCGTCCTTTTACAATTTTAAAATTTGATTATTTTAAAGATTTTTAGTTTGATTCTCTTAGAATGAAATAATTTTGAATTTTGTTGCAGTTAATGGAGAATACATAACCGCTTGCCCGCACGACGATGCTGTAAATATATTAAGAAATGCGGGTGATTTGGTTGTTTTGACTGTTAAACATTATAGAGCTGCTACTCCTTTCCTACAAAAACAAAGTAAGTCAAGAATTTTATTATTTTCATTGTTATAATATTGGTGTCAGTATATAAATGGGGAAGTTTAGCGATTTTTTTTTATTCTTTTATTCCATGAAAAATGATGTAACATGTTTTATTTTTTTCAAAAATGCCCAGATTTTCCGGAAATGCCGATTTTAAGCTGTGATGACGTCGGTAGAGGCTTGGTACAACGTATGTCGCTTGTACACTGACGCACGCGGTTGTGGTTACCAGTCACTTGAGACTGAGGTGTTGTTCGACCTACGTTCAAGTGGTTCGCTTTCACCGTTCTGTCTGAGTTTGCGCATAACTGACTTGTGACGTACTTAAGAGTTTACTCAAAAAATATTAATTATAAATAAATGGAGCAATAATTTTAATTTCAATTTCAGCAGTCATTTGTGTTATATTTGTGAGAAAACAGTATGTTATGTAGAATTTTTACCATGCTAAACTTCCCCATTGAAACTTATAAAGAAATATTTATGAATCAAATACGATAAGTATGTCCATTTATATCCATTTTACATGTAACACAAATAACTTCTTTAGTATATTAATAAATACAATGGAGTATTCTAATGTAGTAAAATTTAAATGAAAAAAACATTAAAATGTTATTAATTATGCTGAAAAGTGACAAAGTGACCGTGTTCTGATAAATGAACTCAAAATTGTTTTATTTAATATGATTTTCCAAGTATGTATTTTATTTTAGCGCGGAAAAGATTACACGTGACGTATGACGTCCATTCGTTGTATGACGTATGTAATGACGCAGTGCGTCCGCCGTTGATGTTTTCTCAGCTGATCTTTGTTTGTGGTTTTTGCTAGTTTTAATATGTTTGTTTGTTGTTTTACAAATATTAAATTAAATTTAAGTTAATTATATAAACAATTTATCATTAATGACGTTCGTACTGAGTGAAATATTTTACGGAACGACTGACAGCTGTCATAGTGTTTTCATACACGACCGCTAGGTACCGTTGATTTCAGTTTTCTACATCATGACGTCGTGAAACGAATTGACGTCATGTCTTATAATTCAAATTGTTAAGCATAATTCAAAAACTCATATCTCGCGTAAATAACACAAAAATATCAAAATTGTATTTTAATTTCAGAAAAAAATAAACAGGTGGTTTTTGATCTTTGAATATACAACATATCTACTAACGTAGATGGAAGTAGCGTACACTATATGTTCCTTAAGACTTTGTTGGCTCAAAGTAGATTGAGAAGGATAGAATTATGTATAAGCGTTAGTTGGACAAAGATCTCCTGCTAATTGATACTGCCGTTTTCAACGAGGCAGAACGGAAAACCACGAGCACCACACGAGCGCGCCTATAAAAGAGTGCGAAGGTTATTTTTCTAAGGGGAAAATGGATTGGTCTCAATTGTATCTCCATCCTTGTCAATCTTCTTTGGTACACGATTTTTGTTGGTAGCTACTTCCAGATGTATATATTCAAAGTTTTTGATATCAATGTTATTATGTAGTGAGTATTTATTTCAAACAATTGATTATGATATGTTACTGTATTTAATCATAATTTATATTTTATTCATGTTACGTGTAAATTTTCTACAATATTGAAATGCTTTATCCTAATATTATTAATAATAAATTATATAAAATCAATTAATTGAGCTTTAGTTATTTATAAGCTTATATTCGTAAACATAAATGTATAATTTAGTTTGTCATTGAAAATTATAACACAATTTAAATTTAGTACTCACAATATATTAAATATATTAAATCCTTTAATGCAGGATAATACTTAAGCTTTTTACCCTAATTTTGCGGACGGAATGTTATAAATAACAAATACTATACGGGTCAATTGTATTGAAACGAAACATGTTATTTAATTGAGAATACATCAGAATATTATATTTCGATATTTTTATTTTTGATACCTAATAGTAAATGAAATTTTATACTGTTCAAAATATCACAAGTCAGGTTAGAGCCTTCAAAAATGAAATTTTCTCCAAAATCTTCAAATTTTTTGAAATTCCAATTTTTACATACGTTTATATTTCAATGCGCTGATTCCGTTCTCGAGATATTTATATTTACAACTATCCATTTCTGGGTTATGACTCAAAAATTACATAAATTTACCAATTTTCACTAAATTTATCCAATTAGTTCATTTTGCACAGCCAAAAAAACTGTATTTAGCCATTTTCAATTATTTTGCTCTAGAAATTGTACCCAATGTTCACTTTTTTAATTTGTATATTTTTGTAATTTTGCCTGTAGAATCGAATGGCTAAATCATCAGGCACGTATTTCTACCCATTTTTGGGTTATCGCCAAAAATGCAATTTTTGAGGTCCAACTTTGATTTCAGGGACTAAAAGATATATTTAACTTGCGGTTTCAAAATTTAGAATCATCTTGTCGAAATGCATCTGAAAGTATAAAAAGTAGACTTTTATCTTTTTACCCAAAAATGGGTGTATATGAGTTTTGATGCACATAACTCAGAAAAAGGTAGAGACAGATTTGTATGATTATTCAGCAATTTATTTTATGCAAGGGGGCTCCAGTATTAGAAATCTGGTAGGTACTGGTTTCAGTGATAACTTGTCAAATAAGAAAACAATTGGCAATTGCAATCCAAAGGATTGAGAGATATTTTTTAAAAATTACGAATAATTAAATTTTGCTGGTAGGTATAACGGAGATTTCTTCGATGACATTTACAAAAGTTTACAGCGCCATATGTGAATTAAACAGGGAATGAAAAGTGACATCTACACTGAAGAAGGAAAGAAAAATTACTGGATTTCAGTCAATTATTAAATATATTTTCCGCCTCTACCGGTTTCGACACCTCATGTGTCTTCTTCAGGAGGTGAAAATTTGTAGATTATAAAACATGGATACATATACAGGGTGTATCAAGATAATGGAACAGTGCCGTTTATTCGTGTATGTGAAAAGATACAGAAAAAAGTGATTAGGATATTTTGTAAGGCATAGAGGGGAACACATTTTAGCATAAACTTTATTATCATAAATCCAGTGGTACTCAAACTATAGGGCAATATTATATTTTTTTAAATGGCATTATATATATATATATATATATATATATATATATATATATATATATTTTATTAACTCATTAAATAGAGAATTTTGTTCTGAATTCAACGATATAATAATATCATACCCTTACATTGCGAAAAATTTGATAAAAATTAATTCAAAGTTAGTATTTCATTTCTACTGTATCTAAGTAATTTGAGCAAACATTCAATCACTAAAACAAAAAATTTATTTTAAAAGTTGAATTTATTGCTAAAATCGTAGCTTACTTGCATGTAATAAAACTAAAATAAATTTTATTTTGTTTTATTGATAGAATGTTTGCTCAGATTACTTAGATAAAGTAGAAATGAAATATTAAATTTGAATTAATTTTTATCAAATTTTTCGCAATGTAAGGGTATGATATTATTATATCGTTGCATTAAGAACAAAATTCTCTATTTAATGAGTTAATAAAATATATACAATACCATTTAAAAAAATATAATATTGCCCTATAGTTTGAGTACCACTGGATTTAAGATAATAAAGTTTATGCTAAAATGTGTCCCCCTCTATGCCTTACAAAATATCTTAATCACTTTTTTCTGTATCTTTTCACATACACGAATAAAAAGCACTGTTCCATTATCTTGATACACGCTGTATAAGACAATAATACATAACATATTTTTTTTTTGTTTTATATGTTATTTATTATTGTCTTATATATGTATCCATGTTTTATAATCTACAAATTTTCACCTCCTGAAGAAGACACATGAGGTGTCGAAACCGGTAGAGGCGGAAAATATATTTAATAATTGACTGAAATCCAGTAATTTTTCTTTCCTTCATCACCTTTCCAGTAAAGAAGTTCTTGCAGCCATCTACACTGAAATTTGTCAAATTTGTGGGGTAACGTATTTCGGTTCCCTTTTCTTACGCCTTGCTATACTTGCGCAAACACTTTAATAATAATTATATTATGCAATATTTATTAAGCAATACGCAAGAAATTTTTTTTAGAGAATTTCAAGTTTTAAATTTTCAATAACATTTAAAATCATTAACTTGGACGGCCCTGTTCTTCTTCAATCACTTCTTATACTAATTTAAAGGAAATATATTTAAACTACTTACTTTAAAATCTTTTCATCTTTTCAGATAACAAAGAAGATTCCACCCTAGATAGCCCATCCAAACCATCAACTCCTGAAGAATCCAAGCCTACTTCAAGTCGTCCCAACTCCCTCGTCTCTGAAGGAGAGCCCTGTGAACAGCCTACTAGATGGGTGGACATCGTTACGTTGCCGCTCATGATGGCCTACGTCACCAGGTACATTTTCGGCACGGACAAACTTCGACCCAATGCTTTTGAAGTCAGAGGTTTGAATGGGGGAAGTACGGGGATCATCCATTGTGACGATTCAGCAATATTGTCACAGTGGTTGAAGTACATCACGGATAATATCATTGGGCTCACACATCTGCAGGTAGGAGAAATATTTTTATGTAAATTTATATTTTGTTGCTAATAATAATAAGCCTGTTTCACATTTTTTAAAAACTATTTTAAATGAAAGTTTATGGAATGATTTTCTTAGTAATAATTTTTATTTTAATAATTTGTTGTTATTTGTGGAAATAATTAAATAAAAAGATTGGCGTCCTGAAAAACTACCCCCCACTCCTGTGACGTAGAAGCACATACATTACATCATTAATAGCCAATAGGAAAATAGTTTTTCCATCACCTACGTTTATTCATATTATTTATATAAATAAACGTAGGCTAAAGTTTGTCACATGTTAATAACAAAATCTTTTAATTTGACATGTGACGCTGACATTGCTCATTGTAAATGAATAATAAAGTAATAATGGCTAATTCAAATTACACTCAAGCTAAATCGGACAATTAACCGAAGATCGATAGCTGGATGGATGATGGCTGAATTTACATCAGAACGATTGTTTTACTGCTACCGAAATAAGAGGTGTTAAAGAGTTGACGTAAAATAAAATATAAAAACTGAATTTATTATATAAATTGATAATATATTTTACTTTAAAGTTCTGGTCGTGATTCTTATTTGACACTTGTTTGATAACTTTGACAATACACTTGACACCTTAGAACCGCTGAAGATGTATGTACTCTGACGTCACATTCTGTTTCAGATCACGTGACTTATTCAAAATTTTATCCAAATTTCAAAAATTAATTGTAAAATAACTAAAGGATATTTAGTAATATTTTCAAATTTGAGGCTCTTTAAAGAACAATATCTTTTCAAGTTTAATACTTATAAGTCATATAAAAAATTTTGCAACAGCCCTATTTACTTACGTGATCCGTATGCCTTTCTTAGTTGTCGAGATTTGTTCCCTCTATTGCTGGAATTGGATTTCTTTTCCAAGTTTCTTTCTAGGCTTTTCTGTCGTCCTCGTCCATTAGGGTTGCGGACGGTAGATGTTGTATTGTCCTCCGGTCCATTGCGGTTCGTACTCTATTGTTCCATGTTTTTATGAGTGTGCCCTTTTTCTTCTTTGTCGGTTTAGCTTCGTAAATGACTTTTGCCGCTCGATCTTCTCCCATTCTTTGAATATGACTTCTCCATCTAAAGTGTCTCTCCTACAGGCTTGGAATGGCCATTGGGAATTTGGGAGATTTCGCAATATGCCGGTTCATTTTAAGACCGATTTTAACCCTTTGGATTCCATTTTTTTTCTTCTTTGCTAGAGCCAGATTTATAGTAATGCAACCCCCCCCCTCCTTCCACAAAATAAATTTTTGATATCCACAAGTCCGTATCTCTACTAATATTTGAATTACGCACCCCAACACTCATATATACACTCACTTTTGGATAAAATCTTCAAAATATTCAAAAATCTACTTTTTATACGTTTAGATATATAACTCGCTGATTCCAAATTTTGAAACCACCATCTCTTTTAGTTCCCGAGATATTTGCGTTCAAACCTGGTCCTCAAAAATTACATTTTTGGGTATTAATCCAAGTACCCATTGCGATTTTTTAGATTTTAGTCATTTTTAGTTATTTTCTCTAGAAATTGTTTCCTTTGTTCCAAAAATTTGAAAGTTGGTGAGCTTATGTAATTTTGCCCTTAGAATCGAATGGCAAAGTCGCCACGTTTACATCTCCACCCATTTTTGAGTCATAACGTTTGCAGTGTAAATAACTCGAGAACGAAAAGAGAAATCGGCCTGCGGTCGCAAAATTTGGAAGCTTTAGGGGAAATTTGGAATATTTTGGTTTGAGGACTATTACGTGATTGGGCTGATCGTATTCCAGTACATTTATTTTTCCCTGGGTGTCTTGAACATTTGTCCGGGACAAATAATAATAGCTTTTTTCTACAATTATTTTTCGAGAAAAGGCCTTTTGAATGAGGAATTTCCCGGTAAAAATTTAGGTCCGGCCGTGTCCTTTTCTGTTTTGTCTCTAACTAGTTTTGTGTTTAAATTTTTCCTGTAGGCTTCTTAGGAATTTCTTAATTTTAATCGGAAACAAAAATTACTCAAAATTAACAGGGCATGGATTCCTGCATTGAAGAAAACTACAGCCAAAGGATCCAGCTTCGGTTATTCAAATATTCACTGTCCCAAGCCCCAACTATCTGCCATTTGGTTTCATTAAATCTTATCAATATTGACATTTTTTACTTTCACCCTGTAAACAAATGAAATATAAAGCTCTGAAGATACCCAACACAATGTTGGGCGGAACATTAGATACTAAATCACCTAATAGACCATGCCCCAGCAATCCGGAAAAGAACCAGCCTCTAGAAAAATTATTATTTTAAAAGTTTCTACAATTTTATTTTCAAAAAAATGCAAATGTATTTTATAACTAAAGAAAAAACCCCTTAACCTTAACAATAAATTTAAAAACTATATACGTATTTCGAGAACTAAGTTCTCATCATCAGTAGAAACTACAAAGTAAACACAGAGAAGTTAAGATTACTCAGCATGTAAACCATGCCAGAGGTCAAAAGAGCTCTGAGGAATAAGGGAGAGAACACGGGTTATATAGGGTCAAGAGTCAAAGGTGAGTGGATACCTAATTGGGTAACTAAGATTAAATAAAATAACTGTCTTATATTAACTCATATAATTTAGAATTTGGGATGGGACCTAGGTCCGCGTTCATTAATTTATCTTTAAATTTATATATTATCAAACTCTCGTGTGCTTCTAAAAATCTATTATTATCAACTTGTTTCAATAATTTTATATAAGAATTGTCAATTTTATGATTATTAATAAACATATGTTGTGCTACACTAGATTTATCAGGATTACCGCTTTTTAAATGATAGAAATGTTCTTTAAATCGAGTATCAATTTGTCTTTTAGTTTGCCCAATATAAACTTTATTACAATCTTTACAGTCAATTTTATAAACACCGGATTTTTTATTATTATCTATTTTATCTTTAGGGTTACCTAATAATGATTTAATGGTGTTATTTGATTTATAAGTTACCGTTAAATTTTGATTTTTAAAAATTTTATTTAAACCTTTGGTGGCATTATCATATGGTAATGTTATGTATTTATTATTATTTTTATTATTAGTTGGCGTTAAAGTTGTGAAATCTAATACGGATTGACGATTTTTAAATTTATGGACTAGTTTATCTATAATTTTAACCGGGAATCCATTATATTTAGCTATTTCTTTAACATATTTCAATTCATTTTCAAAACGTGTTTTGTTTAATGGAAATTTGGTCAGTCTATTAATTAAAAAGTTAAACGCTGCTAATTTATGTTGCCAAAAATGATTCGAATCAGCTGTTATAAATCGATTAGTATTCGTTGCTTTCCTATATATGTCAAATTCTAATTTAGTTTTGTTTCTAATAACCAGTGTGTCCAAAAATGGTATTTGTTTATTGGTTTCTTTTTCAATCGTAAATTTAATTGATGGAAAAACTGAATTTAATCTGGCTAAAAAGTTATCTAAATCACAAGTTTCAGTATTAATAATAGCAAAAATATCATCAACATATCGAATCCAAACTCTAGGAAAATCTTTATTATTTTTCTTAAATTCAATTTCAAAGTGACTCATGAATAAGTTAGCCAAAAATGGTGATAAACTATTGCCCATAACTGTACCTTCTTTTTGATGATAAAATTTATTGTTTATTTGAAAATAATTTTGGTTCATCCAAAGTTCAGTTAGTTTTAAATACTCATTTATTTTTTCTGAATTTAAATCGTTGTTTTCTAAAAAGATTTTTAAATATTCTAAAGTTTGTGGAATAGGTACACTTGGAAATAAGGAGCTGACATCAAAAGAAACCAATAATTCGTTTTTATCTAAAGTAATATCTTTAATTTTGTCAATAAATTGTAACGAATTTTCAACAGAAAAAGTTTGCGGTTGATTGGGAAGATTACTAAATTCTTTAACTAACCATTTTGAAAGCAAATAAGTGGGAGAATTTATACCCGAAACTATTAATCTTACTGAATTACCGTGTTTATGAATTTTTGGCAAACAATACATTTTTGGAACCGCTGGATTTGAAACATTAATTTTAAAATTCATGTTTTTCGTAATTAAATTTGGACAATCTTTAAGAGTATTTTTAAAGTTCTTAATCATTTTAGGTAGTGGATTTTTATTAATTTGTATATAAGGGCCGTTGTTTAGTAATTTATTTGCTCTGTCAAAATATCTCGAAAGTTCTCGAAATACGTATATAGTTTTTAAATTTATTGTTAAGGTTAAGGGGTTTTTTCTTTAGTTATAACTTTACCTTAAGACTCCATTTTAGTTTTATAAATGTATTTTGAAGGATCAGCATTATTTAAAGATTATTAATACTTTTGGTTAAAACTTTATTTATATATCTATTTTTCACTCTTTTCAGATGAAACTGTATAACAGAAACTTTAGTGTATCGGACCGTATAGAATATATGGGTTGGGTGAATGAAGGAGTTCTGAACAACAACCATCCTTGGCAAAGTTATAAACCAAGATTTTTAGCCCTCAAAGGAACAGATCTCATGTTGTTCGATACGCCACCAGTAAGTTTTTACATTTATTTTACCCAAATTTATCTTATAATATAATACCTATAGTACCTATACTACATCTGTAGATTTTATTTTTTTATTTTATTTAACTTCGGCTTTCCAACAGGACCATGTCCCAATAACAGGAAAGCACATACAACATAAATGCAAAATGAAAAATACGTTAGTAATTAAGTTACATTAGAAATAATAATATAGCAGTATATAATTTCATGATACAAATAACCAACTACAATGAAAACATAATAGAAAAATTAATAACAAATAACTAATTAAAGGACAGTACTACATTTGTCACTTGTTTTTTAAACTGTAATAAACTAAAAAGAAATATATCAATTGAATTATTATAAGACACATATTTATTGTAAAAAATGGTAGACGATTTAGTGCAGAATTGAAAGCAGCATTAGTTCTATTAAATCCTAAACAGAATAAATCCGTTGCTCTAGTCGTATAAATTGGTACGCGAAAGCCCAAACTGTTTAATAGATCAGGACAATCGACTCTATTATTTACTAATTTATATAAAAATATCAAGTCAATTACGATTCGCCGTTTTTCCAGAGGTAAAATATTAATTTCAAAATTATTAAATTTATATCTAATAAATTTACAAAATTTTTCTTGAATACGCTCTATTCTTTTAATATGAATAGCATACTGAGGTGACCAACAAATTGTTGCAAATTCTAATTGACTTCGAACTAAAGAAAAATATAAAACTTTTAAGGTTTTGGGATTTTTAAAGTTCTTTGATGACCTGATAAGAAAACCAAGCATTTTAAATGCTTTCTTTGTTACGCTGTCGACATGTACATCGAAAATAAGTTTTTTATCATAAGGAATTCTTAAATCCCTTACTTCTGAGACAGGATTAATTATTTTACCAGCGAAAGTGTAAGAATAGCAAACATCAGATCTATTTCTATAAAATGTGATAGAATGACATTTGTTAATATTTAAATGCAGACGATTATCTTTAGTATACTGATGGAAACGATTTAGATCAGATTGAATGGATTTACAGTCATTGATGTTATTTACCGAATGATACATCTTTAGGTCATCAGCATATAACAAAAAATTACAAAATTTGAAACATTGGGAGATATCATTGATAAAAATGTTGAATAAGAGCGGTCCTAAATGGGAACACCAGACGGAATATATATATCGTGCGACTGAAATCCATTAATCGTTACTCTTTGACTTCTTCCGGTTAAATAAGAAGTGAACCAGTCAAGGAGGCTTCCACACACACCGAAATCAGCAAGTTTGTTTATTAGTAATGAATGATCGATAGTGTCAAAAGCCTTACTGAAATCGGTATATATTGAATCCACCTGACTGTGTTAGATTGTGTTAGATCCTTTACTAACAAAATTTATTTTTGTTATAGCTTAATATAGCGGATTGGAACAAGTGTCAGCTAGTATTTAAGGTCTACCAAACGATGTTTCGTGTGGTAAAAGAATCAGAAAACGTGGACGAAAGACAACACTGTTTCCTGGTTCAAACTTCTGGGCAAGACTCAAGATACCTTTCTGTAGAAACTAGACAAGAATTGTTGAGAATTGAAAATGCGTGGCATTGTTCTGTTTGCACAGCAGTTATGAAATTAGGGGTAAAATTATTTGAATATATACAAGGGCAATGATAATTTTGTCTTTTCTTTTTTCATAGAACAAAACGTTTACTGTGAGTTGCAACGGCAAGACAGCTGGTTTAACTTTAGATTGGAACACGGGTTTTTCACTCCATGAAGCAGATTCCAAGACACCTGTATGGCAGTACAAGTTTTCGCAGCTTAGAGGATCGTCTGATGACGGCAAATCGAAACTCAAGCTGCACTTCCAAGATTTGGAGTCACGAGCCATTGAAACAAAGGTATGACATGATTATTACAGTACGGTATGATTAAATAATTGGGTGAGAATGAGAATAGGGGATTCCAGCTCAATCAAATTAAAGGAAAATTGTAAAAAAATACGAATGTATATGCTGAATAACGAATATTAATAAAAAAAATGAAATGGTATAATTGAAATATTTCGGAAATAAGGGTTTTTTTTGTTATAGCGCTTCGACACGAATATGAATTCAATATACATATAATATTTTGATTGGCGATCGAAAGAACACCTATACATGCATAACAAATAGCGTGTTAGGAGGTGGGGGTTACTACCAATGGAAGTTAAGAAATTCAAATTCGAAACGAGGGGCTAACATTCCTGTACTGCAGTTGTCAAACAGTTTTTATTTTAACATAAATTTATTGCATTAAACTTAATAATTTAAATACACTTGTAATTATAAAGTATGTAGACTTATACAGTGTTATAATATTCATTTATTTTATGTAAATATAACTTAAAATAGCATATATTTCAAGAACATTTAGGTCCACAATGAAAACAGTTTGATATAAAAACACATATGCGTGGCATCACGTCAATCTTTTCAAAATTCGGGAGATCATAACTCGCTTATTAATAGGAATTATTTCACCGGATTTTCATCAATAGCCTTAATTTTCCTAATATTTTCAAAAAAAAAAAAAAAAATGGTGGAATCCCCCATTGATCAAAAAATATTTTATGTATTATCTTGGAACTTGGCACGTTGACAGAATTTTTTTTTTGTATATGGCAGGACCTTATATTATTAATTTATGATATTTGCTATTGTTTATGACGGAAATCAAGAACGAGGCAAATGACGTCATTACAAAAGGTATTGTGAATATACCAAAGAGGGGCTATTTTCGATAAAGAGGTCTCGCAAAAAGTTAACATTTCTTTTTTTCGAATAAGTAGATACTTTCTATATTATTAAATACGATTTGCTGTTCAAATTTCTGCATATAATAAACTCAGTAGTCATTTAAGCAAGGGTAAAACCAGAGCTGTGCACAAGTACAAGAAAAAAGGATTTAAGTACAAGTACAAGTAGGTACTTTGCTGAAAAATGTACTTAAGTACAATTACTTTCATTTTAAAAGTATTTAAGTACAAGTACATATAAAAAATACGAAAATTAAAAAAAAAACATTTAGTTTATTTTTTTCTGACTTTCTTTATGAAACATAAATAAATGGTTTATTATTTAAATGTTTTCCTTATTGTGCGGAGACTTTTTTTGTCATGAAATTATGAATACTTTCATAAAATAAATAAAATAACTACATTATTTGTATATTTGTTATTTATAATAAAGTAACATGATGCTTTTCATTTTGGATTAAAAGAAAATTTAATATATTGGATTTTAGTATCCAATTTTTCCTAAAATAGATTGAAATTATTGTCGTACAGAGACTTTATGACTGTATATCTAATAATTCATTGCAAAATATTAAGAGCCTATACATTCACCGAAATGAGTATTTTTTCTACGGAACTGCGGGTTTCAAACAAAATACTAACTTTAAACACAAATTGTTAATTAATTTTTCTAGATATTTATAGATAGTACAAGTATATTACACACCACATTTAGTAAAACGTTTTATTTAATTTACGAAGAAAATAAACGGCTAAGAACAACAATATAATAACATTGAATATACCCGCAGTTTGAACTGCAAATGAATTGAACTTATAACTTATAAAATAGAGGACATTGCTTTGTTCGAGAATACGAGACAAACTGGATATATATTTTTTTGCTGCATAATTTTGCAGGTTGAAACGTGCAAAGCAAAAGTACTTGTCCATGTACTTGTGAACACACAAGTACAATTCCAAAAATATTGGACTTAAGTACAAGTACAATTACACATCGAAAAATTGTACTTAAATACAAGTACAAGTACAATAAAAATGTATTTAAGTACAGTTTAAAGTACATGTACTTAAGTACATGCACAGCTCTGGGTAAAACTATACTATTAGTGTTTTCAGCTTAGTAAAATTTAGTGCGCATGGTATGCAGTCGGTGCGATATCACTGATCTCTATACATATCTGGAAAGCGTGTAGAGGCCAGTTTAAATACAGCGTTTTGACTAATTGAACGCCGCCATGTTGGAGGATTTTGGCACAATTTTAACTGGAGATTGAAACCTTCCTAGCTACTTTAAAGTTAAAAGTTACGTGAACTTATAGGAAATTTGATGGTGTTATTCGTAATGTTCTATCTCATTGCGAACATTTGAAAATTCACATTTCTCGAACAAATCATCTTAATTAAATGTCTTCACAATTTTTAACTTTAACTGCTCATATCTTTGTAGTTATTGAAGATATCGTTCTGATTTTTTAAAATTATTATTTATTTATGTTTTGAGAAAGTGCTTATACAGGATGTCTCAATAAGCTTGCTCACTATTGGTAACTTTTTTATTTGAAGAGATACGAGGTTGGTTAAATTAGCAAAATTGTGCCATTTTATATTAGAAAATTGGTCATGTAGTCAAAGTAAAAATTATGTCAGCGGTTCCCAAAATTTGGGACAGAATATATATTTTTTAAATGGAACTATATATTTTTTATTATCTTATTAGAAAGAGTATTTTTTTCTCTTTCCAATAAGGTAATGTTGTTTATGTACAATTTTTTCAAATAAACGAGTTATTTACGTTTAAAAATAAAAATGATCTTTTATTACTTTAGGTCAAGTAAACTATGGAAACAATTGTCTTTTATAAAATTATTATTTTATTAATTTATTTTACAGTAATAACAAAACAAAGAAAATATTCAAATTGAAAGCCATTATTTCTTTCGCACATTTAAACTCTTTTGGAAAGAGAGCCGACCGTTCTACGTAACTGGTGTCTAGATATAACTTTCCATATAGCACGATCATATCTAACTTCTCTTCATTTGTAAAGTTATTAAACATTATTAAACACAGAGAACTTTACGGGAGAAATTATTAAACGTCAAACAAACAAGGAATCAATTGTTTCCATGGCTTACTTGACTAAAAAACTAATAAAATAGTTTACAAAATTTAAATTTTTAACCGTAAATAATTCGTTTGTTTGAAAAAATTGTACATAAACAACATTACCTTATTGGAAAGAGAGAAAAATATTCTTTCCAATAAGATAATAAAAAATATATAGTTCCATTTAAAAAATATATATTCTGTCCCAAATTTTGGGAACTGCTGACATAATTTTTATTTTGACTACATGACCAATTTTCTAATATAAAATGGCACAATTTTGCTAATTTAACCAACCTCGTATCTCTTCAAATAAAAAAGTTACCAATAGTGAGCAAGCTTATTGAGACACCCTGTGTAATAAAAATATCATATTTGTTTCTAAAATGATAAGAAAAATAATAAAAACTAGCATTCGAACAGGTGTGTTTTGGATTTTGCAGTACAAGGAACACTAAGTAGAAACTTTTCGTCCTTACGAGATAGACCCTAATATACAGCGACAAAGTTGTGGTAAATGAATTAAAGAAGTTTTTTATTTGATTTTTTTTCAAAAATCTTCAACGGTTTCGAAGAGAATATTTTCTTTTTTATTTCGATCAAAGCGAAAAAAAAAAATATTGTAGACTTCATTACACATTTTCGAAATGGAATTCTGAGGTTGTTTTTTCATTTCAGGAGCTAGAATGTTCCATTCTCCAGAGTCTACTATTCTGTATGCACGCCTTCTTGACTGCGAAGGTAGCGTCAGTAGATCCAGCGTTTCTATGTTCGATGATTCCGTAAATAGTAAGTCTGTTATTCTTCTTTATATCCTTCGTTCGTCGTTCAACCCCTCGAAATCAGTTACTAACCCATCTAGATAATAATCAAATTGCACATTCGTGGATTTCAATTATTAAAAGTAAGAAGATTTTATAGACAATTGTTGATTCAATTTAGTGGTAGCAGTTAGCAGTTACGTACAATTTTATACTTTTGGTAACAGTATTAGAATTCAGGGCTCTTTATTATAGCAGATATAAGCGCAATTTTCATATCTAGAAGTGATTAGGGAGAATTTTCAAAGCTGTACAATCACGGAATTGATTATAGGAACGTCATGACCATTCTCACATTCTTTCAATCAATTTCGCCACTAACAAACTAAACAGTTTTGAGAATTCTGATATAGAATTTTAATTATTGCTGTAAAAATGCTTGAGTTTTGTTAAGATAATTCACTGCCAAATGAAAGAAAACCTTAAACAGAATTTTGGTATCCTAAATTCTGTGATTTTAAGGTTATGATGAAAATGACAAATAGTAAAGGAAACCATCATTGAAGTTGCATAGATTGGTTGTAGTAATCAGTTAGCATACCAAAGATTAGATTTAAGAATGTTAAAAACTGTATCTTATTGTTATTAATGTAATCACTTCGGTATATGAAAATAATTATTTACAAGTTATTTTCTGATCATTTACAAATATAGTTATGTGTACATCTGTTTCATATATAAGTTTACATTATAATTGTTTGGGAAAAATAGCAAGTTCTAGAAATAAAATTCTTTTAATTGGGCCTTTAATATATTAAAAATATGAACTATATACTCGTATTTTGTATGACAAAAATTACTGTATGGGATAGAATTTTTAAGGATTGGTGTATATCTCTAAAATGCAATGTAGAAAGTACATGCATCGTTTAATAATTATAAAAGTTAGAAATACTAAATAAAAATCTTATATGGCTAACACAAAACCTCCCGCTATTTAATTTTTATTAATTTAAATACATACCTACGTATTTACTAACGCTGCAAACTGTTCTATTGCATAAAACTATTGCTTTATTTACTATTTTCTTTTTAAAATGTCACTATTATTAATTTGAAGTGATTAGTTTGTTGACAGTGACATTTACTGTCAGTTACATTCATTTGAAATATGAACTGTGTAACAAAGGAATTGTGTTTATCTTAGGCTTCGGGACTTATAAATAAATGATTTTTAAATTTATCTGTAAAATATATGGAAAAAGAATTAATGTATTCCTGTACAAAATTCAATAATCTTTAATTTTCATAATGACATAAAACCGACCGAAAAAATAGCATTTAATAGTATTTTTGAGAAAAAACCATTATGAGCTTCTGGTAAAGTGCCATTTCCGGTTATCCGATTTACAGCAAAATCTAATGGCTTGTTTTCATATTAGAATAGGATAGAAATACAAGATTTCAGAATTTTCAGATTGATAGCATTTGATTTAGAGCGAAGACAAACTTCATACACATATACACACACACACACATACACACATACAGACATCATCGTGAAAATGTTTAAAATTGGATTCTAGGGACCTTAAAACGTGGTCATTTACTAAAATCTCGATATGTGATTTTTAGCACGATCCCTATACCTCCCTTACCAAGGATAGCGGGAGGTAAAAATATTAACCGTGTCCAGTAAGGGCAACAAAAAGTGGTGCCTGCGATTTATAACCTTTCTTTTCTACGTCAAATTCAGATTTATGCCCTAAAAGAAGAAAATTGACAGAGAAAACAATAAATTAAATTCCATATTACAGTTGTACCATAGAAACATCAACCGCATTATTTCAGACATAAAGGTCAATTTTATGTATTGTAAAATGCAGAGAAACTTTTATATTTCTACCTGTTTTTTTTTTCTTCTGACTTCCAAATACTATATTAGCAAAAAAAAAAAAAAAAAAATGGGATAATATAGAACCATCAATAGGATATTAATGTTCGTGGGGTACATAAGTCCAAGCAGTAACGAAATGGTTAATTAGAAATGAGTAAAAGTGATTTAAGTAATTTTTGATCAAAATACAGAAGCTACAAAGATTAATAAGTACAGGGTGCTCGGTATATATGCGGCCATCTCTTTAGGAATAGTAAAGGTGACCACCATGAGTCAAAATTTACAGTTAAATTTACCCTGATTGGCCTCTTGTAGGAACTATAGGCCTGCACATTAACCATTCGGACATTTAATGGCTACTAGTTTGATTGATTGATAGCAGTACCGTTCGTTCACTGTGCTTAGTGTGTTTAGAATGCATCTTATCTACGGTGAATTTGGAGGTAACAGCAAAACTGCAGTGAGGTTATACCAACGAGCTATAAGTAAATATAGAGTGGCGCATCGCATGCTGAACGCGTGCTATACCCGTACACAGTTGAATGCTTAGGTCGGCGGCCATTACTATAACCGAGCGCTCAGCTCAGATGCTATACGTTGCGCTACGCAGTAAAGTTTTTCTCAGCGCTCATTGCACTATTTATTAAAAATGCCCGCAAAGTGTGTTGTTACTCAGTGTGGAAACAGACAAATTAGAAATAGTTGCAAGTCGTTTCACAGGTAAATTTTATATTCAAAAATGTTAACTCAAAGTTTTAATCAGTGACGGATTTACAATTTTACCGCCTGTAGTCTGATAATAGTTTGTCGCCTAAATCCAACAACGATTATAATCAATATATTTTTTGGTAATTACTGATATTTATTATTACAATCAAATTTTCTTTATTGAAACAAAAATTTCTGTTGTAATTAAAATAAATACAAGAACAATTATTATAGGTACTCAATTTTTTGTGTGATGGTAGGAGTGTTTCTACAGATATTCAAGGAACTAACGTTCGGCAATTTTTGACCAAAACAATCATATTTAAAGGTCAATAAAAACATTATTTTGTTTATTTTATTTAAAGAATATGTTTTTGTTATTTTATTTTATATATTATATTTTTTATATACGTTATTATTGTCATAATAAAATATATAATTTAATTTTCACTATTTTCGTTTTTATGTATCTTCCTACCTACCTTGCTGCTTTTTCATTATATTGTATTAATGCAGTTACATTTTTCATATTAATTGTTATTTATTATCGTAAAATATTATAACAAAATAAGGATTCACAGTAAAAATTCTTAAATTATATTAATTATCAATAGTTTCACAGCATCCATATTATATATCTGTGAAACTAAATATGTATTAATATATTCATTTATTGCGAAATATGATATATGTCAGAATAAAACTTTTCGCCACAAATTGTGTTATTTACATTCATAATTCCAATATAGAAGTTAAATTATTTCGTTAAAAATAATTGAGAAATATTACTGGTAGGCTGCAACCTGCCAGGCAGGTTATAGTAGACATGGCGTCCAATTGTGTACGGCCAGCAGCGCTCATCCGCCACTCTATATTTACTTACAGCTCGTTGGGTTGTACCAAGGTTTCCAAATCGCCACGTTCCTCATCGCAAAGTGTTTCCAAATCGAGATTGACATCTAACGTCAGATGCGACAGTTTTAGTTTTTTTCCTCAAACAGAATATTTGATATAACGGAACAGGCGATAATAAAATCTGCTCTCTCATTGGTCATTTTCAAATTTTTCTAGTTCTTCATCGGATGATAAAGATAAAAAGATAACTGCAGAATGGGATTTCTTTTGATACTATGAAGTCGCAGTGAAACGATGGCCGCCTATTTGCCATTGTTTTTGCCTTATGAATTTAATAATTGCTGCTTTTGCCGTTTGAAACAAATAAACATACATAGGTAGATAAATTATACATCGTTGAATAAAAATCATCTTTTTAATGGTGTACCTACCTGTCCCTATAAAAAATGTAATTTTTTTTTAGAATAAACAATACACCACTGGAATGGCCTCGTAATGGGGTAACTTTTGCGTTGCCTTAGTTAAGTTAACCAACATAAGTAGAGTGCGTACACGAAAGGACAAGCCAATAGACACTTACAAAATTGACGTCACTGCAAGAGAGAGATAGAAGATCATGCATCCATACAAACCTCCCCTCGTTGTCTTGCGTTCCGTTCCATGTTCCTATCTGTCATTGTGCTCGCATCTGTTATTCAGTGTTAAACCTAATTCTTTATTGTGATTTGTACGTTGTGTTTAATAAAAATGAGTTTAAAACCAGAAGATGTGTCTAGGGCAACTTTTTTGTTTGATAATATTGAAGATCATTCGATTATTCAACTAAAACGATGGCTAGAGTGTAGAGTCTACGGCTGATGACAGGTCTTTGTTTGGACGGGGTAACCATAGCAACCTAGATTTCTATGCTTTGCCGTTAGAGGCGCTAGTGCAAATTTCAATTTTGTAAGTGTCTATTGCGTGATCAATTGTCAGGTACGCGGCAGGGGAAAAGAGAGTGACATTCACTTTTGTGATTGGCTACGGCCCGAATCCATAGGCTAGTCTGTTTTGTTTAAAATTGGGAGTTAATTACCCTCCGTAATGAAGAGTATATTTGTTGTCGTAAATTTAAAAATATTATTTTGTAGGAATTATTATTTTTAATGGTGATGCAATGAAAAGCCCATATTTTAATTAAAAATAATGATTTATATTAACAAAAAAAAAAAAAAATTAATTGAGAAATATGAATATTGTGCACGCCGCTGAACATTTTCTTGGAGGCGTGGTCAGCAGGACCGAGTGATAACGTAGCCGGCTTGTTCTTAACTTGTATACACTCTATCCTCTATCTTATAGTTCTCGACATAGTTTATTTACACACATAAACAATGCGTAAACAAGGAAAAGAATAATATCAAATGTAGACAATACGTAGCAAATGCAAACTTTGTAATTGCACAAGCGCAGTAGAGGTTTAACGAAATGAAAATAATTTCATACTTACTTTGATAGTCAGAAAATAATAATTTTTACAAAATTAAATTCTACTCGGAAGCAAAAAGTTAAAAATAAATGTAGTATACAAAGGCGTAAACAATATATTCACATCCCTGGTTATCCATTTTCAGATAAAAAATGACAACTTTTGTCTAAGTTAACCAACATAGTATCTCTTATAATTGTCGACAACCAAATGTTGGATTCATATTTATGGACAATCATCGACCGAGTTGGCTTGGTGTTAGCGTACTAGCTTTATGTGCCAGCGGTTCTGGGTTCGAATCCTGGGTAAGGTATAGAAGTTTGTGTGCGTCCCTTTCATCACCTCATATTCATCAATATAATATGTACAAATGAAATGTTATAAAATTGCAACGAAATATTGACTCACCGCACCGCCATTATCAATTGTAATAACTTGAACTAAAAAGTTGATATACAATAAAGAATTATTATTATTATTATTTATGGACAATCTGTGTATAGTTTTAACTTTTACAATCAATTGTTTAATACAGATTGCACCAGCTGGAAAATTGTAGAGTCGTAGTATATAATATTGATTTTTTGGTTTAAAAATGCAAATTATAATTTCAAATTTAAAACATTACTGATGTTAGCAAGTATTAGTAGTAGTAATTAATTTCTAAAAACTATTATATTTGTGCACCATAACTTGATCATTCTCTACTACTACATAAGCTAGAATCATATGGTTTTTCTTCTTCTCTCATTGAACTGCTAGCATCTTATTTATGTAATAGGTATCAGTTCGTAAGTGTTAACGGTTTCAGATCTATACAATTTCTGCAAAAATCTGGTGTACCGCAGGGATCTGTACTTGGTCCTTTACTATTTAATTTATTTATTAATGATATTACCAAAAACATCAATGTCAACCATCTACTTTACGCAGATGATCTTAAGATATTTTCCAACATCACATCTGTCTTTGATTGCGTTAATCTACAGAACAATTTGGTCACAATTCAAAACTGGTGCCGTGAAAACAAATTATATTTAAATATTAATAAGTGTAATGTCATGACATACACAAAAAAAATTACGCCAGTTTTATTATTCACTAGATAACTGTATTCTATCAAGACCTGAAACTTTACTCGATCTAGGCGTCATATTTGATCCTAAGTTAACTTTTACTTCACACATTGAAACAAAGGTGTCCACAGCTTTCAGATGTTTAGGATTCTTGGTCAGAAATTCTGAAATGTTCAATGACCCGAATTTATTGAGGCTTCTATATATCTCTCTAGTTAGACCACATTTAGAGTTTTGTTCTATTATATGGAACCCAATGTCATCTTATTTAGTTCTATATATTGAAAAAGTGCAAAGACGATTTCTAAAATCTGCTACGTTCATTCTAGAAGGCACTTATCCCCCCAGAGGTACATCGCAAAGTACATTGCTTCAATCGTTTAGTCTAAATTTTCTACACCAACGACGTGACATATACGCGGCTGTATTACTGTATAAAATCATTAATAACACCATAGATTGTACATCTATTCTAGGAAAAATTAATATCTGTGTTCCAAGATTGTCATCCAGGTGTAGTAACACATTTTATCTTCATACTGCGCGTACAAGCATGTTATTGAGATCACCCATATACCAAATGGTCAGATCTTATCATTTGATAGAGAATCAAGTAGATATATTCTTCAATTTCATCAACGATGTTAAAATCTGTATAAATTCATTGTAATTAATTTAATTTTTTTTTCCTTATCCTATAATTGGGCTCTTGCCTGTAGGATATAGTACGCAATAATAATAATAATAAACAGACCTTGAAAGCTGTGACGTAGTCACCACCGGTTGATACTGAGAGACAAAGAGAGGGATAGCAGTTCAACCAATTCCATTATAACATTGATGAACAGGTGACCACGTCACCAAGAGTCGTAGTATATGTACGAGTATGAAAATACATTTTTATGTACGATTCAAAATAAAGAATATATGGTTTAAAATTGCAAATTGTGGTTGAAAATTATAGGTTTGTTCGAACCATCAATTCGGAACTGTTCCAGAATTAGGAGTTCTGCGCATGACATATAAGAAAGTGAATTCAGAACTGTTCTCTCATGGACAGGTTCGAACAGCTCATATTGGTTATAATTTGACACATACATTTGTTTTAATAAACGAAAATTGATTTAAAATGTGCGATCAAGGAGAAAATATACATATAATTAAATACATTAGGTATACATAATTGTAAATATCATATTTTAAATTTTCAATTGTATCTAATAATAAATGGACATACATAGTCCTCAAAAGGAGTATAAAGCATGGACAACAAAATCGAAGTGAATATATGTATAAAGTAAAAGTTAAAAGTAGAAACAATACAATACGAAGAATGAAAATGTATATTTTAAACGAAATAAATATTATTACAGTGTCGCTGATTGTGAAAAGAATTTTTAATATTTTAATGATATGAATGAACCAAAATAATTATTAATAAAAAAAATCAATAAAATTGGTACGTATATTAATCTATTATTTCTATATAGTCTTCTAAACGTCAAATAGAATCTTAAAACTTCACTGCGCATGGTTAGAATTTGAAATACTTGCTCCGTTGCTCGAACTGGTAGAACCGTTCCACGAGAATTTGAATTCAAAGTTCTAGCCTGTTCGAACGCCGAACTGATAGTTCTCAGAATTTCGAATTTCAGAACTACAAAGTTCGAACGCTTTTAAATGAAACACGCATGCTCACTAGTTCGTGAACTGCTTAGAACTGTAGGTTCGAACAAACCTTATGATATTACTTATGTTAACAAGAGTCAGTGCGCTGGATATAGCACATAGTCTAGAACTTGCAATTTTTCTCACAGCTATTTATTCCAAATAAGTTACCATTGAAGTTATGATTGAAGCTAAACTGCTTAATGATAGTCAATATTTTATACTTAAGAAATTGGTGTTACACTAGTGTTTCTGATATTCCTTCGTAGTCACTTTTAGAAATAATATTCTACATTTAGTTCAGAATGTTAGATATATAGATTAGTAATGCAGGGTGCTAGTGTGCTATTTTAGTGGCGCCCTGTATATGCTAAATTTTAGTGCATTTATTAGCAAGTTATGTGAATTTTGACCAATATAAATTTATTTGAAAGGCCTTATGAAATAAATATCAGTGCGAATCGTTAAAAATCGTTAACAAAATGAGTGTTAATACTGTATAATATTTAAATAGTACACTTATCAGTACTATATTAATAAAAAGGCCATAGTTGAATTTTTGTCCCAAAACTTTGAATAAATTCAGCTTATTTATCGCTTATCTTTAAAGTGATATTGATATTTAAAAAATATATTATAAATTCATTATATTTTCATAATTTTTATGCGAGAATAAATATATTTATTTGGAAAAGGTTTTCTGCTTTATATATGATTTATAAATAAAGCAATAATATGAATTTAGATATATTAAAAGACTGTTATAAAATTATTTATATATATCAATATCACATGCAGAAAATTGCATTGTGTCATTGGCACTAGTAAAATTATATTTATGTAATTTGAATTTTACATTATTCACTTTTAATATTTAAAATATTTTTGTGCATTTTAACAGACAAATTTTAAAACCAAAATAATTATTTATTATCGATGAGTTCTGTATTCAAGCAACTGTGAGCAGGGTTGCTACTGAGGTAGGTTACCGTCTGGGAATATCATGCCCCATAATTTTTGTAATAACATCCAATATTTTCTTAGAATAAACCAAGAGTTCCTTTCTTATCGTAAATATGAATACTTCATCGGGCAGTAACTGAAAATATATTGTCTACCATATCTATGTAATTATAGAATTGTTACCCACAAAAAAAATGTAAAGGTGAGAAGATATATTTATATTTGTCTGTTAAAATCTGTACAATTACTAGTTAAAATGTTATTACTCTAATTAAAATTTGTCATTTTATGAGATCTACAACGATTCATATAATTATGTACAAAATCATTTAAATAACATATAAGAATACGATTAAATATATAAATGTAAATGTAAAATTTTAATTTTACATAAAATCTTTCATATCGTATAATTTGATCTCTACACAGGGATGTTCAAAAACAAATCTTAATAAATATTTAATCCCATATCTATAATCTACTTTACTGGGGAGATAGTTATGACATTAAAACAAACTACCCTATACTATCATACTCTAGATTTATAATTGTAAATTTCAATTATAATAGGGGATTCCCCTCAAATCGAATTTTTATATAAATTATATACATAATTATTTCGTCCTATATAACTTTTATATATGTTTTATCACTTTTTTTATAACTGCTAAAATATATTACACACTTTCAAAACGCGTGGGTTTTTCCGGTCTTGATGACGCAACCGAACCCGGCTCTTTTATTAGTCGACATTGTAAGCAGGCGTTCCCATCATCAAACCAGTGACTGTCAGACTGAGCCACTGGAGTATTTGGTTATGGGTTATGCGGCTACACGATATTATTTTTACAAATACTTAAATACTAATAAACTATAACTACAATATACTACATTTAAGATAAGTAAAAGCAAAGAAGATAAGAATAAAATGAAATTTTCAAATTTAACAGCGAAGACAACAGTTACTGAGAGAGAGAAAAAGCACGATATAATGTCATTGCTCTCCACCACTGGGTTCGCTTACGTCGTAAGGCGGGAAACGCTGTATACCAAATATTTGCCATTTTTTTCCATAAGAAGCCGAATTTTAAAAAAAGAAAAATTAGGGAATTTCTGAATTTAAAAATACTATATCATATAAAAAAATAAAAAAATCGTGGAAACCCCCATTACTATGTAATTATATTGAAAAATACATTGACATCCGAGTTTTTCTGCAAATTCTAAAAATACTATCAGGTTTAATTTAATAGGGACATCCTACATTTTGCAATTATTATTTTTTTCTTAAAGTGTAGTCAAAATTGTTTACATAAATATATATTTTATGTTATTAAATTTCTGGAACTACAGAAATATGTTTTTAAATTTATATAAAATTTCTAAATTATGAATATTATTTTTTATTGTTACCTACAGTATTGATTACTGATCTTTTGTCTTTAATTCCATTATAGTGCAATTATTTCACTGCTAAAAAATATAACTTGTATATATGCTATAGCAGCCCGACTAATTCTATCATAACATATACTCGCTGCATTCTGTATTATAGCAGTATTATCAGAAATTTTATTTGACTATATTATTTTTTTTTTTTTGTAACAAATGTACTTTTGATTGTACGCTGTTTAACATTTCTGATAAAAATTCAGACATTTAAGCTAAAAATAATTTAATGTGAATCTTATTAGAGCTAAACTAAACATTAAAATAATAATGATGGCAGTAAAGTATATAACGCACAAATTCTGCTACACAAATGCTCATAAGATTGCAATAGTTTGTGTTTAAAAAACAACAGGCATGCGTATTCGGTATAGCAATAAACGACATAACGTAGTGGTTTTAAATGCGACGTTTCGCAATGAAAACCTTGGTACGGAAACAAATAAACCTAACGTAAGAAAGATTTTTGTTTCCAAGGTCAGAGACTATCTTCCCAAAGTGAGGTTATAGAATCGATATTTAGACGACGCTTATCTTTTTGATCTCTTGGGATATGTTTTTGAGCATCCCTGCAGATGAATATTGCATGTCATTTCACCAAAGTAAGGTTATCCGTATAGGATGACTTGTATAGTTATATTAGCCCGTGGGTATATAACAAATTCTATGTAAAATATTGATGCTCTCTCGAGAGATTGTTGTTAGTTTGCTGTTCGTTCGGACCATGGTTGTGAACTGCGTATTTTGTATCATATTTGTGAGAGATTTAGTTGGTTAAGTTGTCCACCTCTCATGTTATTGTAGATGCTTACAAAATATTAAATAGTATTCAAGTTGACAATATAGTAAACGTTTGTATTTTTTTAATGTGTTGTATATGTTCTTTATTTTATTTGTGTGTTTTATACTGTATGTATTGACTTTATTTGTACATTTATATGTTTATTTTTCGTATTGTTTTTACAGTGAAATAAAATTCATTAACAAAAATTGTATTATATTCATCTTTCTGCATCCTTTCTGTACAACAGAGTTATAAAGTAATGCGGTACTATACAAAACATCTATCTTAGATAAAAAAAAAGTGAAAATATATATAAATTAAATAGTATTGTTAAATATTAATTCGTTCGCAAATTACAAGCAACTGAAAGTTTGTGTGTCGTTTCACGTTCAGTGCAATTTAATGGGGGATTACGGCTCAATCGAATTAAAGGAAAATAGTACAAAAATACGAATGTATATGCTGAATAACGAATATTAATAAAAAAAATGAAATGGTATAATTGAGATATTTCGGAAATAAAGGGTTTTTTGTTATAGCGCTTCGACACTAATATGAAAATATTTTGATTGGCGACCGAGAAACCGCGTATACATGCATTACAAATAGCGTGTTAGGAGGTGGGGATTACTACCAATGGAAGTTAAGAAATTCAAATTCGAAAGGAGGGGCTAACATTCCTGTACTACAGTTTCCAAACAGTTTTTATTTTAACATAAATTTCTTGCATTAAACATAAAAATTTAAATACATTTGTAATTATAAAGTATGTAGACTTATACAGTGTTATAATATTCATTTATTTTTGTAAATATAACTTAAAATAGCATATATTTCAAGAACATTTAGGTCCATGATGAAAACAGTTTGATATAAAAACACATAAATGTGACGTCACGTCAATCTTTTCAAAATTCGGGAGACTATAACTCGCTTATTAATAGGAATTTTTTTACCGGATTTTCATCAATAGTCTTAGTTTTCCTAATATTTTCAGATGAAATTATAAAAAAAAAAATGGTGTATTTCCGAAATATCTCAATTATACCATTTCTTTTTTTTATTAATATTCGTTATTCAGCATATACATTCGTGTTTTTTTACTATTTTCATTTAATTCGATTGAGCCGTAATCCCCCATTGAACTAGCCTAGGAAATATTCGTATTCTCGGACGAAAGTGATTCTCAGCCCGATCGTGGAGGCGAACAGTCGAACGGAATTTTGATTAATTAAATACATATTTCATATTATTTTGTTTATATATTATTTTTGTGTGTAACATTGTTTTTCCAAATCTTAATTATAATTACTATTTTTTTCTAAAATATTTAATTATTTGTGAAACAACCCCGTCAACCCCTTCCAGAGTCAGCACAGGTCAGCGTAGTGACACAGGTAAGTATAACTTTCATTTATATTCTTACTGTGGCTGTCTGAGCTTTAATTCAGTACGTCAACGGAGGGTAATTTTCACTACACCCTACGCACCCGCCCGTTACAAAAGCATTCTGTAATTAATGAAATTGTTAACAGTGTAAATACTTTAATTCCAAGCGAAATAGGTATCTATAACATGTCAATCCCAGAGCTGGGCAAAGTACCTAACAAATGTACTTGAGTATTGAGTACGAGAACTGATAGTAAAAAATACTCTTGAATATTTGAAAACCGTTTTGCGCTGAGTACAGAGTACAAAAAGTACTCAATACTCTATGAGTATTGAGTACTTATGATGTTATCATAGTAAATGCGAGTAATTTTATTCAAATGTTTATTGTTTATCAATGCAAAACAATAATATATTAAATTATTAGTTACCATTACATATAAATACAAATAGGAAATATGATAAGTACTAAATAAATAACATGTTCGTTGTACTCATACTGTGA
This sequence comes from Ophonus ardosiacus, assembly GCA_943142095.1. Classification (NCBI taxonomy): domain Eukaryota; kingdom Metazoa; phylum Arthropoda; class Insecta; order Coleoptera; family Carabidae; genus Ophonus; species Ophonus ardosiacus. The sequence goes on along the minus strand of OW964833.1, from coordinate 38,864,135 downwards.
AATAAAAAACATAGAGTATAAGTATTTGAAGTACTCACAATTCTAAAAATACTCAAATACTCTGAGTACTTTTAATGTACTTAGAGTACCATTCAGAGTATTGAGTACGAGTACTATAGCAAAAATCTTTAGAGTATGAGTATAAGTATTGATATTTTAAATGTACTCAAGTACGAGTACAGAGTACCAAATTTGTACTTTGAGTACTACTTTTGAGTAATGTACTCGAGTATTGACTCAATCCAAATTTAAAAATGTGTTAAAATGTATATTGAAATAAGATAAGGAATTTCTATAATTATATATGTATATACCACTGAAATATATACTAACTGGAACTCGCATACTCTACCTATCAGCGTACGCTGTACTGAAGCTCATTGAACAATAATGGCTGGTCCTGTTCGGCCACGTTCGTGTCGAACCGAACCTAGCCGAATAACTCGTATCATAGCTGATCGCTTTGTTTCATATTATGCTTCATTTATTTAAACATGCGCCACACGAAATAACTCCAGCAGCAGGCTTCCGTTTACTCACGAACTGTCTCGATGTTTGCCGACTACTCCAGCAGCAGGCTTTCAATATGCTTCACGGTCACGGTTCGTACGCGCATTCCAGTTAGTATATATTTCAGTGGTATATACTTTATTTGTTAAAATAATTTAGTTCACCTGCATGTCTGAAATATGTATTTTGTATTATTTTGCTGTACCATTTGGATTTTTATTCGTAGTGTACCCATGCTAAATAAATAAATAAATAAATAAATAAATAAATAAATTACTATAACCGAGCGCTCAGCTCAGACGCTAGACCTGTTAGACGTTGCGCTACGCAGTAAAGTTTCTCTCCTTAATTGCACTGCGCTCATTGCATTATTTATTAAAAATGCCCGCAAAGTGTGTTGTTACTCAATGTGGAAACAGACAAATTAGAAATAGTTGCAAGTCGTTTCACAGGTAAATTTTATATTCAAAAATTTTAACACAAAGTTTTAATCAGTGACGGATTTACGATTTTACCACCTGTAGTCTGATATTAGTTTGTCGCCTAAATCCAACAACGATTATAATCAATTTATTTTTATGTAATTACTGATATTTATTATTACAATCAAATTTTCTTTATTGAAACAAAAATTTCTGTAGTAATTAAAATAAATACATACAAGAACAATTATTATAGGTACTCAATTTTTTGTGTGACTGGTTATTTTCTTACTTGCAATCACATACTCAATATTATAATCAATTATTTCTTTTTTGCAATTAAAAACCTTTTTTCTTTAAATGCTAAAGGGATATAGGTAAGTAAAGCAACTTTTATATTAATTACATTTTTAGTTTTTGGCATCCTGTACAAATTCATCTTTTTGTATTTGTGAATGTACACGCGGCAATTTTGATTCATTCTTTATTTGTTGAAAATTATTTTCCGGAAATTTGCGGCTGCAAAATGTTGCCGCCGTAGCCTACAATCATATTTAAAGGTCAATAAAAACATTATAACGCAACCCGCAAACCCATTCTTAAATTTCATAACACAGTGCGCATGTGTCAGTTTGTTCAAACTAACGCATGCGTACGGCGTTATAAAATACAGTCTGAAGTTAGCATGGGACAAAGCTCAAGATCGAATCTGAAGTGAGAAAGGGACAAAAGACCAAACATATGATAGGTCACGTGATCTTCCGTCCCATAGGGCACCTGCTCGTGACGTTTCAACATGGCGGCCACCAGCTGATCTTGGTCAACCAAACCTTCAGTTTGCATTGTGTCTTACGGAGAAATATCGTGCCGTAAGCTTTTATTGTGTTTTTACGGCACTTTATGTTTTATTTGGGAAAAACTGATTAGAGTGTGTAAAAGTGAGTATGAGTGTTTTCCGTAAAAAATAAGTCAGGACATTCTTATTATTTAATGAACATTAAATTAAACTAACCCAACCCTATTTTTTTGTGTATACTTTTATTGCATATAAAATAATTTAAACATAATCGGATAGGAACATATTGTATGAATATTTAAATATATGTAATTTTCTTTAATAATATATATAAAAAACATGAAAAAATATTTTTTAAATGACAAAATTACAAATTTTGAATGAACTGTTTTTTAGTAACAGAAAAATATATATATTTGTGTCTGTCTCTCACAAAGGTTTAAAAATTAGATAGGTTATTATTGATTTCATATTGATTTTTAAAAGGCATTTATAATCCTCGTCAAAAAAATGTCAATGTATAAGGATCCACATTATGTATCCACTTAAATTTATCGATTTAACGTACTTTGGCTTCCAAAGATAAATTTTTAGCGTATAAACTCAATAAGCTCATTTATATACAATAAAAATACACAATATGACAAGAAAAATGAACTCGAAGATATATATATCTCAAATTTAATTTTCTTTATAAATTAAAAAAATCTAATAATTCAATTTATTTTAATTTCAATATTCATGTTTTCATTTAAAAATACACATAAAAAAACTTATACAAACTCAAATGAATATAATACAACCTGATGCTACAAGCTACTTATTTGAATTTAATATTTTTAAAAATATATTTATAAATAGGACTGCTTTGTTTTACTAGTAAATAATTCATACACTTATCTTTAATTATGGCTAATTACATTTTAAAATAGCATGTATAAATTTAGGAAAAATTGAATTTCTTGTACAGAAAACACATTCGCTGCATAAGACTCAATGTTAAACTGAAGCTTGGTTGCCCGAGATCAGCTGATCATCCGCCATGTTGTGACGTAGGTGCAGGTGCCCTATTGCTGATGGAATTCAGCGCATGGATAGTTGATGACAGTGGGGGCTTAAGGCGTGAGCCACTTAGGCATTGGCTTAGGGCGCCTGGCTTTTTGGAGCGCCCAAAAAATATAAAAACTAAAGACAAATATATAAATAAACAAAAAAAATCAATGTGTGGAATATATACATACCTGTCCTGTATTATTAAATTTTGGAGCCCCTCAAAGTTAGTTTTGTGTAAATAAATTGTGTAATTTATTGAACATGCCATTGTGAAATGATCAAGTGAGGAAGAAATGATACATAAATTTGCGATAGTGAAGACACGGAAATTTACCATATAATTTAATCATTCTTGGATTCTCGTTAGTTTTAAATTTTGATAGGTTTTTTACCTTCTGTCATCTTTAGGTAAGGAAGGTATTGTTGTTCAAATACTCTAAAAATGCGTACACTTACGTAACATTCTCTTTACAATCAAATAATATTACTATCAAGTTAGATATCTACCAATTTCTGAATTATTGCCCCAAAAGTCAATATACCCCACATTTAGATAAAAACTTCAAAATTTTCAAAAATCTATTTTTTATGTATCTAGATACTTCTCAATGCGCTGATTCCAAATTTTGAAACCGCAGCTAAATATCTCGTTTCGTTCTCGAGATATTTAGATTTAAAATTTTGCTCAAAACTGCCCATTTTTGGGTAATAACCCAAAAATGGGTCGAGATTTGAATTTGGCGACAACACAATTCCATTCTACTGACAAAAATACATAAGAATAGCAATTTTCATAATTTTTATCCAACCGGTTCATTTTTTATTAATAAAAGCTTGAAAACCCCTGAAAATGGCCAAAATCTTAAAAAATCGTAGCTTACTTGAATGTAATAAAAATAAAATAAATTTTATTTTGTTTTATTGATTAATGTTTGCTCAGAATTCTTAGATACAGTAGAAATGGAATACTAACTTTGAATTAATTTTTATAAATTTTTTCGCAAGGGTATGGTATTATTATATCATTGAATTCAAAACAAAATTCTCTATTTAATGAGTTAATAATATATATATATATATATATATATATATATATATATATATATATATATATATATATATATATATATATAATGCCATTTACATACACGAATAAAATGCACTGTTCCATTATGTTGATACAGCCTGTATATATATAGGATGTAAATTTTAAAACGGGTCATAGGGCTATAACATAGAAAAACAGGTTTTTGGACGCTAAAAGTTTCCATATTAATTTATTGAAAAAATAATTAGTGCATATTATAAAGAAAAAAAATTACGAATTTTTGATACCAAACATATTATATATGTTTCATATAAAACTAGAAAATAAATTTAAAAATTTGCGCAATTAAGAAAAAATAACAATAGCCGTAAAACTGACAGAAACAAAACAAAACAATTGTTGACTTTAAACGCTCATTAATAAACGTTTCTTACACTTTATTTGTTAAATTATTATTATTTTCGTTTTATTAAGAAGAAATCATGAGCAATTTGTCTCATGAAGAAAAATTACAAATTATTAATGCTGCGCCTGCGCCACTCGCGCACTTATGACAAATTTTCGCACCTAACCTATGAAAATGTACGACGATGACAACAAAGTTCCTGCAGAAAAGAGCGACGAAATACTAATGGGGTATTCCACTCAATTTTTTTTATTATTTTAAATAAAACTTCATTCAGTTCTGAAGCAATTCATAGTATTAAGAAATCTTAATTGTTCCTAGTTTAACAGTATTTTATTTTTGAAAAATCAGTGTAACGTCACATTTCCCCTATACTTGTTTTTCTCACACACACTGCTCCGAGTACGCTGCGAGAGAAAGATAACAATTGTATGACGTCAATTTTCCCTTTTAGCAAATGTGAAATATCTCGTAAAGTAATTATTTAAAAAATGTTTTCATTGTTTTAACTAATATTTATTGAGCCATACTTTATGTTAAATTGTATTTTTTTAAAATTTTTTGTTATGGTGGAATACCCCATTGGACTTATTCAACAAATTGTTTACATTTATTTTTTTATCTTATTTAAATATAATGTATTGCAATTGCACCTATAAAAGTTAGATTATACGAAATGTCAAACAAAAGTTCTGAATTTTAATTTACTGCATAAACGACGTTATTTTAGTTTAGTTTCTTAATTTAGTAGCTTAATTTAATTTCATAATTTATATGCTGCATAAACCCAGCATAAATGATTTTAATTTGTTCCCTTGTAGTTTGCAGTTTTTCTTGTTTCTTATAACTTAGTTCTTATTACATGTAGATCATCTTTAGTTTGTAAATACCTATTACAATAAATAATAATTGTTTCTGATATAAATATCCTATTTTTTACTTTATTTTGTGTTATTTTGTATTGGTTCATAAATTAATAACTTTAATCTTTAATTGTCCCCTATCATGACAATGTTTTGTTATACTGTCACTTTCATGGCTAATGATATTTTTTCTTAATTGTAAAAATTTTAAATTTAATTTCTGGCTTTATATGAAACAGAAATGTAAGGTGTTTGGTATCAAAAAATTCGTAATTTTTTTCTTTATAATATGCACCAATTATATTTTCAATAAATTAATATGGAAACTTTTGGCGTCTAAAAAACTGTTTTTCTATGTTATAGCCCTATGACCCGTTTTAAAATTTACATCCTGTATATGTCGGGGATGGCATCTTCGCCGTTTCAATATTTACTCTGTTTTGCTCATCACTCATGTTATGTCAACTATCCAAAATACACTAATTAAACACATTAATAATCAAAACTACAAAATATAATATTAACAATTACACTTAACACTGATTATTAATTGATCAAAATTGCAATCGAATGAGAAAATAAGAAACGTAGGTAATCTCGGGGTGAAAATTACTAGTCCAATCTTATTAACTTGGGTAACTTGGAACGTGTCATATGTAACCCCAAAAAAATTTTTTTTTATTAATTAAAAGTATGCAACTGTTTACCAGTAATAAAATAAATTATTTTATTTAATGTGTAACATACTTTCATACTTACCAATCAAAATAAAATAGTGGCATATATTTTTTTAAAGTTTTTGTAATTAGTTGATAATGAGTTTTCACTCACTTGTTTTTTTATGTTCAGTCCTGTCAATATTTACAAACCTGTCATCCGCATAAAAGGCTAAACACTTACAGCCTACATTTGTTATAAAAAACACAGATATCAAAGTATCTAAAGTGCAATTCAGTTTTAATTAACTTCACAAACATAGTGCTCACAATATTAAAAAGAAAATGTTACCAAATTGCCCAAGTTATCCACTGTCCAAAGTATCCCCATTTTACGGTAATTATTCCATTCAAAAAGTCGTTACATGAAAGCATGAAAATATTATATCATTGAAAACAGATTTAAATTCTCTACCGAATAAGCAAATAAAAAATGATTCTATTTGTAATATATATATATTTCTTTGTGCACCAAACAATGTGATAATGAAAAAAAAAAAATTAAGATATAATGTAAAATATGGAATGAAATTATTTTTAATTGAATTTTTTTCTAATGTTAATCATGGACTTTGGATATTAAACCATCCTGTATAGTTAGATTGACAAATAGCTGAAGGGTATTGATAAAGTACGATAAGTAACACATGAACAAATTATATTTTTATTAATTAAAAATGTTAAACAACAACAATTATTATTACAACCATTCAAAGAGGTAATGAATGTTTCCCATTAAAATAACAAACATTAACGACGTTAAATTATTAAGAAGATCTTTCTTCTATGGATTTTTAAATTTTAATTCCTTTACGCGATCTGCATAGCGTAAAGTGTTGAGCGTGTGTTCGCAAGATGCAATTCCGGGAGAAATCATGGCAATCATACATGTTCTGGATTTTTCTCCGATAAATGATTCACGAAGAACCTGAGTAAGTTTGCACGCTCTGAATGGAAGATGCCCGCTGCCTTTACGACCCAAAGCTCTAATACACTCTTTTAAAGCCAACAGCGATTTATTAATTTCTGCTCCTTCCATACGTATTTGTCTGTTCGCTGATGATGTGTCAGCTCCTCTTTCATTACCCGCTAAATCTATCAAGGAAAATTTTCCGTACACTTTTGATATTCCAGGTGTACGAAGACAGATTTGGAAGATTGCGTGTGATCTAGAGGAGTTGGAATTGGCTGTGGTTTGCCCAGAAGTTCTAGCTTGATTACCACGCTGGATCAATTTCAGTACTTCGTCTCTATTCTGCACGACTTTTTCAGTCAAACCCACTACTTGTACCTGTTGTTTAGCGTCCTCCAAGATCCGTAATTTAGCTTTGTTGGCTAATAAATCGAATATATTATTTGCATATATTTCAAAGAAACTTGCAGATACGACGAAGTTCATGGGTTTATATTTAGGGTGTTTAATATATTCGAAGACATCTTTCGTGGCCAGCGCGTAGATGCCTTTCTGGCAATTTTGAGTTTTTCCGTTGAAATCACCGCCCATGGTGTGAGTTTTGCCAGAGCCAGTCTGGCCGTAAGCGAAGCAAGTGGCGAAGCCTCCTTCGAACACAGTTTTCACCAAAGGTTGAGCAGTGAACTTGTAGACTAATTCATTGGTACAATCCTCGTTAAATGCGTAATCAAACCGGAAATACTGATTCTCCAAATATTTAGTCAGATCGAGTTTATTTTTCGGCTCGTGAACAATGACTGTATCACGAGTCGGAATAGCGATAACATCGACCTCTTTTTTGGTTGCTTCTCGTTTATTGAGCGGGCGTTTTCTTACACAAACAGTTATAAGATGGTCGTCAACAGGATGATCGCTTCCTGTCAGAGGATTAAATGTGAGAGTTCTCTGGAAGTCTTGGATCATATTTAACATTTCCCAGTAAGGATTTCCAGGGGCCTGTTTTAAAAACGCTTCTTTTTCTGATTTTTCGGTAGCTTGGCGCAGTCGACGTTCCTCACGATTTTTCTTCAACTTTTCAACCTCTTTGACAACGTTGCTCTTTCGTGCGGTACCAGCTGGTTTTGTTGCTGGTGGGGTACGAACCGGAGCAGGTGCGGGAGCAGGCGTTGATGCAGGTGGAGGTACATTTTCACGTCGATGTTGCTCATTAAGGCTGATAGTAAACCTGGATTTCGCCTGGGCTCTGGGGAGATTCTTATTCGTGTTGGATACGGCGATGCTTTGCCGTGTAGGATTTCTTCTCTGGGGATGGTAAGTTGTATGTTTTTTTACATTATCGTCGCGGAATCCTGACTTTCGTTGCTGCACGTTGTTGGGTTTGATTACAGGGGGTTGCGGTCGGGGTTGTATTATACACTGAAATATATGTAGAAATCAGTATGAAATATGTATTGTTGTACACATTAAAATGTAAAATCAATGAAAAATATATTAATAAATGTTTGTATATAATCTTGTCGTTCGTTATTTGAGGTTCACAGTTCATCGCTTATCAGTATGTGCAGGAGAACTCCAGTATCTAATTTATTAATCGCGAACAAATGTCAATGCTAGTGGTTTAGTGTAAAATAAAATAAAAGATGCGACTATTCAGCCAACTAAAATAAAAACCCCTTTTCCTCAAACTCTGTACTAGTCTCATATATTTAAACAGTATTATGTCAGTTATAAACACGGTATTCTGGTTTGTAACACTGCTCTACATATTATGTACTTGTAGTATACAACATGAAGATCAATGCCACAGGGATGACAACTCCAATAGAAGAGAAAATAAACGAAAAGCTGAAGGTTCGGATTGGGTTGGTGACAGTAAGTGATGGGAAAAGCAGGCCCCAGCCAGTAAGGCTGCACCTTTCTATGGAAGTGCTGCGCCTCCAGAAAGAGGAGCCTGTGCCTGTGCATACGACCCCTAGATCCCTTAACTCCAAGGTAGAGCCTTAGATATTTTTTATTTCGGCTCTGAAGTTTTTAAGTTGCTTGATAGCATGCCCAGAAGATTATAATTTTATATGTGATTATTTTTTATGTGTGATGATATATTGTAAATAAATAAATTTTGAATGTTTGCAAATTTTAATAAATTATTTTTTATGATTTGTTGTTTTTTATTGTAATAATTTCTTTGTTTTTATTTATTCTTGCAATGACTAAGAAAATTTAAATTAAATTTAATAATGTTAAATATTTAACTTTTATAAGGATTAACTTCCATATATACACATCTGCACAAAGCGTTGCATATTCCCACAAACATGTGGTTTCCTAGTAAATCGTTTCTCAAAAAATTTTGTTCTTATTTGTCCCGTAATATATGTCATGTACAGAGTTTTCTGTTAGGTACTTAATTTTTGATCAAAAATTGACGAACCCTTGATTTTATTTTCTAAAATTCTATGATAAAGCACTCCATAAAGTTTTATGGCACAGATTATATTTGAAAAAAAACTATTTAATCATTTTAAATGCCTATATCATGGATTCTCAAATTTATCCTGTATACTTGAGACTAAACAAATAATTTTGAGTCAGGACTCGTTCTATATACGCCCCAATAAAAAAAAAAAAAAAAAAAAAAAACAGATTAGCTGCTATGTGTTTTCTGTTAGGTAGTTAATTTTTGATCGAAAATTGACGAACCCTTGATTTTATTTTCTAAAGTTCTATGATAAAGCACCTAATAAAGATTTATGGCACAGATTATATTTAATCATTCCCATATTTATCCTGTATAACAGAGACTAAACAAATAATTTTGATTACAATAACTCAGGGCTGGTGTTATATGTCCCGACCCAAAAAAACCACTCTTTTTTTTTTAGAAAAACACTAAAAAAAACAATAAAAACCCAGATTAGCTAGTTATGTGTGGTGGTGTTTTTCGCACTACACGTGAAGATGCTACGTGCGAAAAACATGATTTTGCAAGGAATCACGTATCACGTACTTGGTTTTTACTAATTCGGTTTAAATTCAACAAGACGTAAATAATGAATTATCATATATTAGAGGTTAGCTGTTGTTTTTTTACATTAGTGCGAAAAAGTGACAAAACGGACTAATGCGAAAAAAATGTCATTTTGAATGTCAAATTTAATTTTTAATATAGTGTGATTCATCGGTCTGTTATTTTTTAATAACTCGGTTATTTAAATATTATGGAAAAAAATTCAAACGATGTTTATTTTATATTGAAATATCTACAAATCTACAATATAGGTTTTGCTATGGGGAATTCTATTTTTACGGAATGGTATGTAATTTTTTATTTTCAAGCGAAACACGCTCTATATTTATTCATATTTGAAAAGTAGATACATGAAATTTGCTATCCAATAGTAAAAAAATAATCATATGTTATAAGTAAGTGTTATGTAACATTATCAGACAAATCTAATTTAAAAAATACTATTATATAGCCTTTTGCACTTAATAAAAATATAATAGTATCATTCACTATTTTTTAATAGTATTACATATTACTGTTTTATACTATTGGATAGCAAATTTCTTGTACTTTTCAAATTTGTATATATATATATATATATATATATATATATATATATATATATATATATGTGTGTGTGTGTGTCTTCCATTTGAAAATATAAAGATACATACCAAAAAGGAACACTCTGTAGAAAAATCTGTACTGGAAATTTATACATTTTAATATAAAATAAACTTCGTTTGAAATTTATTTCTATAATATTTAAAATAATCGAGTTTTTATCAAAGAACAGACCTATGAATCACCCAATATAATTAACACAAACAAATTCTAATAACATTAAGTTTACAGTAAATAAATAACGATGCCCAAAATACCCAAAAATCCCAATTATGCCAAAAAATAACAATAAAACAAAAAAAAACACTGGGTCAGTTTTTTCAAACCTTGGGCTTTTGCTTTCCCTGCAATAATTAGTTTATACTATTATACAGTATGGCGTCGGTTAGAGGTGAACATAGGGATTTAACATGCGATTTTTGTTTTATGTAATTTCCTGCTCTTCTATTCAATTTACGCCAAAACCTATAGAGTGCAAAGTTGTTCAGAATTAAAAGTTGCATATAAAATTGTTTATACTTTTTTTTATGTTTCAAGTTTCTCCACAATATTAAAAAGAAATTTCAAAATGTCTGTTAGTCCATAGCAATAGCCATGACATTTGTTTTCTTTATATTTCTGGTTTTCAGAAATTATTAAGAAACGTCAAACGTTAAATCTGACTTATGGAAAATAAATCCCGTATTATTGGATATCTAATTTCACTACAATAATTCTTTGTAATAATAACACGTTCCTTATTCGAACAAACATTCATTCATTATTTAATGTACTTTTAGAATTTTTTTTTTTTTTTGACAAAATGTGAATAAAATAATATTGTTTTCTACACTGTCAAAAGGCATGGCTTTTGCTACTAATTATTAACGGTACATTTGAAATTTCTTTTTCAAATTATGAATAAACTAAAACCGTAATAAAAATGTAAGAACAGTTTTGTTGCGTAAAATGTATACAATTTTAATTCTGTACAACTTTGCTTTCTACGGTTTTTGCAGATAATGAACAAAAGAACAGGACATTGCATATAACCAAAATCCTTATGTTCACTCCTAATCGTCACCACACGGTATTTTATCTAATACCTTCCCTCAAAATTTTAAAATACGAATTAAAAATGTACACATGTTTATACAAAAAATCTACGGTCATACTAACTCTTCGCAACATATTTTAAATAATAACGCTAGAGAACTAAAGGTGGATTTATGCAGCTTACATTTTATTTTACTTTTTCTTTTCTTTTTTGCTTTTACTTTTACTTTAAGTTTGGTACTTTATGCAGCTACTTTAAAGCTTTCGGTACACATGCGCAGATGTGATTTTTCAGTTGTCATAAATGTAAAGAGATAATTATAACCTGTAAAAATGAACACAAATGCAATAATCTGTGCATCTGATGTATTACTTGTAGCTTTACCCAGTTTCTAATTTTTGCAATCTTACCTACACAAAAATAAATAAATGCAGCATACGCTGATGTTTGTCACGTGAAGTGGTGCACATGCGCATTTGTGAAATTCTTTTACTTTAACGGTCTTAAGTTGAAAGTTGGTCAACTTTAGTTCTTAAAGTAAAATTAAAAGTGTGCACATAAAGTAGTACATTTATTAACACATCTTTAACTTTTATAAAGTAAAAGAAAAAGAAAAAGTAAAATAAAAAGTAGGCTGCATAAATCCACCTTATTAATACTTGCTTATTGAACAATTAAATGATTTAAAACCAATTCAATTTTCTTTTTTAACACATGAGACGGCCTCCACATAGTTTAATCCGGCATTGGTAACAGGTAGCTGCTTATTGCAACAACAGAATTTACATTGCACGTTCATATAAATGATAAAACGATAAAACTATTATACCCATAAAAGAGGTATGATAGATTTATAATGTGATAAAAATGTCAGGGAGGAACAAATTCGAGTTCCTTATATGAAAAACTTTCTTATTAAGCACGCTACAGAAAATTGATGTAGGTCTTTATGGGCCGAAGTTTTTGAGACCACTTTAAGAGGCGCCACAGGAATTTTGATCGTCTTTTGTTTTTCAGCTACAGGCTAAAACTTGATTTTCGCTTATATTGAAAATACTTCATCACTCGTTTATTATAAAAGATAAAGCAAAAATTTTTAGATAATTTTTATTCTGTTTTTTACGTAGAATAAAGTGATGTAATTAGATTTTTTTCAAAATTTAATATTTCACGAGATATAACACAAACATAATATTTTTTAAATGGGAATATATGTTGAAAATAGTCTCATCTTTTTCCTTGTTTTATAAGCTTTCCAACGATGTATAACAAGTATACATTTTTGAGTTCCAAACATGAGTAAAACCTGAATTATTAATTATTTGGGGCGAAAAAAATTATATTGATTAAGAAACAATTAAAAAAATCAATTACTGATTATCATTTGGTTATTTTTAATGTTATTTTCATTATATCTATTCATTTTTATAATATATAAACTTCAGAAAGAATATTGTACCACATAATATTTCGAATTGTGTCAAAGCCAATTACAGAATCAAAATAAACAAATGATGAGTTGTAATTGATTTTTTCAACTATTTCTTAGTAAATTTAATTTTTTCAAACCAAGAAATTCATAATTTATGTTTTGCTTATGTTTAAAACAAAAAAATGTAGACTTGTATATATCGTTGAAAAGTATATAAAAAAAGGAAAAAGATGAGACTACTTTCAGCATATGCTCCCATTTAAAAAATATTATGTTTCTGTTATTTCTGAAGAATTATTAAGTTTTAAAAAAATCTAATTACATCACGCAATTCTACGTAAAAACAGTATACAAATTAAGGGTAGAAAAAAGAAAAATCCAAGGTTTTTTGGTTGCAGAATGTATTTAAAAAAATATTTATTTAAGTGGCAATCGATTTCGGACTAACAGTCCATCATCAGGCCGATGCTAAAACAATATTACAATATAAATATTACATGTTTATGTGTATGTTGATTGTCAAGTTTTAAAAGATTGTAAAAAAATTTATACATAATTAATGAATTATTGCATTTATGAATTATAAGAATTTTTTTTGAGTAATTATTGCAATTGTTAAGAAAAATCAAATAATTGTAGTAAATGTGAGTACCATATTGAGGTTAAGTGCACACGTCAGCAATAGAGAACGTAAAAAATAAACTTACGGTCAAAATAAGTTAAAATATATAAATTGAAGCGGTAGGAAAGTACATTGTTGTCCTGAGACGTATGAAAATTTAATAGAAAAAATGTTGATTACATCGATAAAAGAATCAACATTTTTTCTATTAAATTTCCATACGTCTCAGGACAACAATGTACTTTCCTACCGCTTCAATTTATATATTTTAAATTTATTTTATTTTTCTTAACATTTGTAATAATTAATCAAATTTTTTTTTTCTTATAATTCATAAATGTAATAATTTATGAATTATGTATAATTTTTTTTTACAATTTTTTAAAACTTGACAATCAACATACACATAAACATGTAATATTTATTTTGTAATATTGTTTTAGCGTCGGCCTGATGATGGACTGTTAGTCCGAAATCGATTGCCACTTAAATAAATAATTTTTTAAATACATTCTGCAGCGAAAAAACCTTGGATTTTTCTTTTTTCTACCCTTATCAACATGCAGAACAGCCTGGAGTCCTTCATCCACTACAGTATAAAAATTATCCAAACATTTTTCTTTATATTTTATAAAAAGCGAGATAGGAGGTATTTTTAAAATAAGCGAAAATCAACTTTTAGCATGCAGCTCAAAAACAAAAGTCGATCGAAAATTCCTATGGTGCCTATTAAAGTTGTCTCAAAAGTTGGCCCATAAAGACCTACATCAATTTTCTGTAGTTTTTCATATAGGGGACTCGAATTCGTTCCAGCCTGTACAATAGTACTGTTTAAAAAAAAAGATGTTTACTTTTTTCAACAAAAATTAATTTTTTAATTCAATAATGGCACATTACCTTTTCAGTGATATCTAACATTGAAAACGCTTCTTTTTTTGCTTTTTCAGTATCTTGGCGCAGTCGACGTTCCTCGCTCGGTTTTATTGCTGGTGGGGGAATATTTTCGCGTCGATCTTGCTCGCCAACAAAGTAGGTCATTCTGGATTTTGACTGATTCGTATTCGACTTTGATTCGGTGATGCTTTTCCGTGTAGTATTTCTGCTCTGGGGATGCACGTTGCTGGGTTTGATTACAGGGGGTTGCGGTCGTGGTTCAGGGTTACGAACAATGTGTGGGTTGAGTTCTATCAAGTCTTTTATATTAAGATCTTTTCCTCTTTTTCTTTCATTTTCGAACCACTCGACGGAAACCATTTTCGTATCCCAGTTTACATTAAAAATTTGAGTCTCTTGAACTCTTCCATCGTTTCGCTCGATTTTAACGTTTGTGCCCTTGTTCAGGTTGAAGTACGGTTCCAATCTATCACACTGAAAAGAAAACCCGTCATAGAGTTTTTTGTTATGATGATAATGACCGTTATATTTATATTATAAGTAATTATATTATAAGTCTCAATAATAACATCAATAACTATGGAATACAAGCACCGTTGTTTGATTTCTGATCGCCAAATTAGTTCGATTTTGTAATAGTGGCTGCAACTCATTTTATGACTAAATAAGGTAAAGATTATAATTTTATTCATTTATATGTGATTATTTTTTATTTGTGATATATTGTAAATAAATAAATTTTGAATGTTTCCAAATTATAATAAATTATTTTTTATGATTTGTTGTTTTTTATTTTAATATTTTGTTTGTTTTTTGTTTATTCTTGCAATGACTAAGAAAATTTTAATTTAATTTAATAATGTTATTAAATATTTAACTTTTATAATGATTAATACTTCCATATATACACATCTGCACAGCGCGTTGCATATTCCCACAAATATGTGATTTCCTAGTAAATCGTTTCTCAAAAACGTTGTTCTTATTTTTTTGTAATATACGTGTCATGTACAGAGTTTTTTGTTAGGTAGTTAATTTTTGATCAAAAATTGACGAACCCTTGATTTTATTTTCTAAAATTCTACGATAAAGCACTCCATAAAGTTTTATGGCACAGATTATATTTGAAAAAAAAACTATTTATAGTCTATTTGAGAATGACTGGCAGTAATAAATCATTCTGTCAAAGACATTCCAGTGGCGGGCCAATAATTGTTTGCACAGGGATAGTCGAAATGACTAAATTCGGTAGAGAACTATAGTTTTAGGTCTAAGTTGTTTCTCAGGGTCAGGTAAAGTCATTTAAATAATTAAGATGAAACTACCTGAATATAATGTATAATATGGTTGTCTTAAGCCACTTAAGACATAATAAAATTATGACTGCCGATAATTGGAAAAACTGTATTCAACATGTCATAAAGGAAGAAGACCAAATGTGCAAACTTGACCATCTGATAGACGAAACGATCGAGCCATTTATAATTTCAGTAGGACAAGATTCAGAATCAGATTCTGATTTTTAATAATTTATGTATAAATATATAAGTATATGTAATGTAATATGTATATTTAATAGAAATATGACAGGTACCAATATCTTGACAACACACATGAAATAAGTATAAATTTTAGTATGTAACAAATAAAATTGTAAATATTGAATGTATGCATGTAAATATTAAATGTATGCAATATAATAATAATGACTGAGAAAGTTATATTTAAATATTAAAAACTTTTATTTTTAGTAAGTGTATAAACAGATCACTCTACAAATCCTATCTACGTCTATGACACAGTCCGACGGGGATTATCGGACTGCATTTCTATTGTTCGACAAGTAAGTTTCGTTCCAGGTACAAAGCGTGCGGCTTATTTTGACCATCCTAGTGTAGTTACAACTGATTTTTCTTGTAGTTTTATTTGCCGCATTGCTGGCAAAAATCCAATACTACTCTTGCAAATAATGATTTATTACTGCCAGTCATTCTCAAATAGACTATAATCATTTTAAATGCCTATATTATGGATTCTCATATTTATCCTATATAACAGAGACTAAACAAATAATTTTGATTACAATAATTCAGGGCTGGTGGTATATGTCCCAACCCAAAAAACTCACTCTTTTTTTTTAGAAAACCCCACTTAAAAAAAATAAAAATAAAACCCAGATTAGCTAGTTATGTGTTTAGTCGAAAATATTGGTGTTTTTCGCACTACACGTGAAAATGCTATATGCGAAAAACATGATTTTGCAAGGAATCACTTACTTGGTTTTTACTAATTCAGTTTAAATTCAACAAAACGTAAATAATGAATTATCATAAATTAGAGGTTAGCTGACATTTTTTGCATTAGTGCGAAAAAGTGACAGAACGGACTAATGCGAAAAAAATGTAATTTTGAATATCAAATTAAATTTTTAATATACAGTGTGATTCATTGGTCTGTTCTTCTTTAATAACTCGATTATTTTAAATATTATGGCAAAAAATTCAAATGAAGTTTATTTTATATTTAAATATTTACAAATCTACAGTATAGGTTTTGCTACAGGCTATTCTATTTTTACGCAATGGTATGTAATTTTGTATTTTGAAGTTAAACACGCTTTATATTTATTCAAATTTGAAAAGTACATGAAATTTTCTATCCAATAGTATAAATACAATCATATGTTATATTATTAAAAAATACAATACCGAATGATTAAAATATAAAATTTCTAAGAAATACAGAAGGCTTTGCATTACATTATTTTAACTTGCACCTTTCAAATTTAAAGAAAATTTATTATTTCATCTATATCAATTCGATATTTCATTATTGTAGGTGTTATGTAATATTATCAGACAAGTCTAATTCAAAATATAGTATTGTAAAGCATTTGCACTTAATAAAAATGTAATAGTAACACTGGGTCAGTTTTTTTTTAAACCCTGGGCTTTGGTTTTCCCTGCAATAATTAGTTTATACTATTATACAGTATGGTGTCGGTTAGAAGTGAACATAGGGATTTAACATGGGATTTTTGTTTTATATAATTTCCTGCTCGTCTATTCAATTTACGTCAAAACCTGTAGAGTGCAAAGTTGTTCAGAATTAAAAGTTGCATATAAAACTGTTTATACTTTTTTATTATGTTTCAAGTTTCTCCACAATATTAAAAAGAAATTTCAAAATGTCTGTTTAGTTCATAGCAATAGCCATGACATTTGTGTTCTTTATATTTCTGGTTTTCAGAAATTATTAAGAAACGTCAAACGTTAAATCTGACTTATGGAAAATAAATCCCGTATTCATGGATAACTAATTTTACTACAATAATTCTTTATAATAATGACACGTTCCTTATTCGAATAAACGTTCATTATTTAATGTACTTTTTAGAATTTTTTTTGACAAAATGTGAATAAAATAATATTGTTTTCTACATTGTCAAAAGGTATGGCTTCTGCTACTAATTAACGGTACATTTGAAATTTCTTTTTCAAATAATGAAGAAACTAAAATCGTAATAAAAATGTAAGAACAGTTTTGTTGCGTAAAATATATACAATTTAAATTCTGTACAACTTTGCTTTCTACGGTTTTTGCCGTAAAATGAACAGGAGAACGGGAAATTACATAAAACAAAAATCCCATGTTAAATCAGTTTGTTCACTCCTAACCGCTACCACCCGTTATTTTACCTAATACCTTCCTTCGAAATTTTAAAATACAATTAAAAATGTAGAATTTACCTACCAATTATGCGAAATTTCCTAATTTGAAAACAAATTTTGACTAATATATGAAGCTAATACATTTTTACATACTTTCTTATGAGTCTTATTCCGTTTTTTGTTTTTATACACAAAATTTACAGTCATGCTAACTTTTCGCAACATATTTTAAATAATAACGCAAGAGAACTAATTAATACTTGCTTATTGAACAATTAAATGATTTGAAACTAATTAAATTTTCTTTTTTTAACTCATGAGACATATAAGTAAAATGTAGAAATTCATGCATCAACCATTTGACGGAGACGTTTCGCACGCTTTCGTTTTAAACAAACAGGTAGCAATAGATAAATAGACAATATGAAATTATATTATAATTTTTATATTTTGTAATGTTGTACTATAAAATAAGTATTTGAATCATGAAAATAAGTAACTTATAGTATAGTGGGTTTCGAATCACTTGGAGACAGCAGTATTTTTTGGTTAATATCTAGCTGTTTATTGCAACAACAGAATTTACAATGTACGTTCATATAAATGATAAAACGATAAAAGTATTATACCCATAAAAGATAAGTGATAAAAACGTCAGGGTGGAAGTTCCACCGTGGAACAAATTCGAGTTCCTTATATGAAAAACTTTCTTATTAAGCTCGCTACAGAAAATTGATGTAGGTCTTTATGGGCCAACTCTTTGAGACCACTTTAATAGGCACCACAGGTATTTTGATTGTCTTTTGTTTTTCAGCTACAGGCTAAAACTTGATTTTCGCTTATTTTGAAAATACTTCATAACTCGTTTATTATAAAAGATAAAAAAAAAAAATAGATAATTAGAGAATTAGAATGACGAGATATAACACAAACATAATATTTTTTAAATGGGAATATATGTTCAAATTGTCTCATCTCTTTTCTTGTTTTATAAGCTTTTCAACGATGTGTAACAAGTATACATTTTTATGTTCTAAACCTGAGTAAAACTTGAATTATTAATTATTTGGGGCGAAAAAAAAATATATTGATTAAGAAACAATTGAAAATATCAATTACTGATCATTATTTGTTTATTTTTAATGCTATTTTCATTATATCTATTAATTTTTCTAATATATAAACTTTAGAAAGAATATTGTACCACATAATATTTCGAATTGTGTCAAAGCCGACTACAACGCAGATAAAAAATTAATTAACTAATCCGAAAATAATTGACTGATAAGAAATTTGAGAATTTAATTAATAGATATAGAATCAAAATAAACAAATGATGAGTTGTAATTGATTTTTTCAATTGTTTCTTAATAAATTTCATTTTTTTCAAACCAAAATATTGATAATTCATGTGTAAAACAAAAGAATGGAGACTTGTTATACATCGTTGAAAAGCATGTAAAATAAGGAAAAAGATGAGACTATTTTCAGCATATGTTCCCATTTAAAAAAATATTATGTTTGTGTTATTTCTCAAGAATCATTAGGTTTTGAAAAAATCTAATTACATCACGCTATTCTACGTAAAAACAGAATAAAAATTATCCATTTTTTTATAAGTTATAATAAGCGAGATATGAGGTATTTTTAAAATAAGTGAAAATCAACTTTTAGCATGCAGCTTAAAAATACATTCTGCAGCGAAAAAACCTTGGATTTTTCTTTTTTCTACCCTTATCAACATGCAGAACAGCCTGGAGTCCGTCATCCACTACAGTATAAAAATTATCCAAACATTTTTCTTTATATTTTATAAAAAGCGAGATAGGAGGTATTTTTAAAATAAGCGAAAATCAACTTTTAGCATGCAGCTCAAAAACAAAAGTCGATCGAAAATTCCTATGGTGCCTATTAAAGTTGTCTCAAAAGTTGGCCCATAAAGACCTACATCAATTTTCTGTAGTTTTTCATATAGGGGACTCGAATTCGTTCCAGCCTGTACAATAGTACTGTTTAAAAAAAAGATGTTTACTTTTTTCAACAAAAATTAATTTTTTAATTCAATAATGGCACATTACCTTTTCAGTGATATCTAACATTGAAAACGCTTCTTTTTCAGTATCTTGGCGCAGTCGACGTTCCTCGCTCGGTTTTATTGCTGGTGGGGGAATATTTTCGCGTCGATCTGGCTCGCCAACAAAGTAGGTCATTCTGGATTTTGACTGATTCGTATTCGACTTTGATTCGGTGATGCTTTTCCGTGTAGTATTTCTGCTCTGGGGATGCACGTTGCTGGGTTTGATTACAGGGGGTTGCGGTCGTGGTTCAGGGTTACGAACAATGTGTGGGTTGAGTTCTATCAAGTCTTTTATATTAAGATCTTTTCCTCTTTTTCGTTCGTTTTCGAACCACTCAACCGACACAATTTTCGTATCCCAGTTTATTTTAAAAATTTGTGTCTGTTGAACTCTTCCATCGTTTCGCTCGATTTTAACGTTCATACCCTTACTTATGTTGTAGTAAGATTCCATCTTATCACACTGAAAAGAAAACCCGTCATAGAGTTTTTTGTTATGATGATAATGACCGTTAAATTTATATTATAAGTAATTATATTATAAGTCTCAATAATAACATCAATAACTATGGAATACAAGCACCGTTGTTTGATTTCTGATCGCCAAATTAGTTCGATTTTGTAATAGTGGCTGCAACTCATTTTATGACTAAATAAGGTAAAGATTATAATTTTATTCATTTATATGTGATTATTTTTTATTTGTGATATATTGTAAATAAATAAATTTTGAATGTTTCCAAATTATAATAAATTATTTTTTATGAATTGTTGTTTTTTATTTTAATATTTTGTTTGTTTTTTGTTTATTCTTGCAATGACTAAGAAAATTTTAATTTAATTTAATAATGTTATTAAATATTTAACTTTTATAATGATTAATACTTCCATATATATACATCTGCACAGCGCGTTGCATATTCCCACAAATATGTGATTTCCTAGTAAATCGTTTCTCAAAAACGTTGTTCTTATTTTTTTGTAATATACGTGTCATGTACAGAGTTTTTTTGTTAGGTATTTAATTTTTGATCAAAAATTGACTAACCCTTGATTTTATTTTCTAAAATTCTATGATAAAGCACTCCATAAAGTTTTATGGCACAGATTATATTTGAAAAAAAACTATTTAATCATTTTAAATGCCTATATCATGGATTATCAAATTTATCCTGTATAATTGAGACTAAACAAATAATTTTGAGTGAGGACTCGTTCTAAATACGCCCCAATAAAAAAAAAAACAAAAAACAGATTAGCTGCTATGTGCGCGTTGCAAGAAATCACATACTAGGTTTTCCTAATTCCGTTAAATTCAACAAGAAGTAAATAGTGAATTATCATAAATTAGAGGCTAGCTGTTGATTTAAATATTATGGAAAAAAATTCAAACGAAGTTTATTTTATATTTAAATATCTATAAATCTACAGTATTAGTTTCGCTGGAGGGAGTGCAGGGTGTTCTGTTTTTAAACTATAGTATGTAATTTTGTATTTTGAAATGCGCATACAAGGTCAGTCTCAATTTAACGCGCGCCAGTTATACATACCGGGTGTCTACTTTTTTTGACCTATAGGAAATACAATGTTAATTTTTTTATTTCGCCCTAAGTTTTAACCTATTGATTTTACAGTGAAAGTGTGAATATAGAAGATGTTCAGAATTAAAAATTGCATCTAATGAGTCATTATTTATTGATATTAAACGTTCTATTCACGCAATAAACGTAAATTAAAATCATTTATAACCTGTTTAAAGAGTGCCATGAGAACTGTTTACTGTTTTTCGAGTGTTTTGTCTACGTTGTTATACTTCAAACTGTCAAGTTTGTGTAATTTAATTATTATATTATTGTTATACTTTGAATCATTGTTAATAAAATGGACAGATTAAAAACAAATGAAAAAGTTCAGTGTGTAAAATGGTATTTTGCTGGTAATTCGATAGCGCAAATAATAAATTTATTCGGTAATAATTTTTCCCACTCCGTCTGTTATGATCATTAAAAGATTAATTTTACTATTTAACGTGTCGTAAAACTATGTAATAAATGCAGAAATATAAACGCAGGACATCAGAAGTGAATTTGGGCCATAATAGTTTTAATGAAAACAAATTGAATATACATACTTTTGTGTTAAACAGAAAATCCAAATTTAAGTGTGCGTCAGATTGCTGTTGAGTTAAATTTACATCCTTCAACAGTGCACAAAGTGTTAAAAAAGGAAAAGTATAAATCACACAAGTACTCGAAACATCAAGAAATATTTGAAGCTGATAAATTTAGAAGCAAGTTTTGTGAAACTATGATTGAAAAATCTAATTTAGAAACTTTTTGAAAAGGATTTGTTTTACCGATGAGAGCACATAATAAAATAAAATATCGTTACAATAATAATCATGTTTTGGTGTTTTCTTTATTCATACAAAAATACATTCTAATTTAAAACTACACTTCTTAATCATTAATCAAAGAATGTATTTTTTTGATCTGTCAAATTTGTTTTACTTCTCATGGCACTCTGTAAACAGAGTAAGAATGTCAATTTTAATTTACGTTTATTTCGAGAACAGAACGTTTAATATTAATAAATAATGGCTCGTTGGATGCAGTATTTAATTCTGAACATCTTTTGTATTTATTTACACTTTCATTGTAAAATCAATAGGTCAAAACTTTGAGCGAAATAAAAAAGTTAACATTGTATATCCTATAGGTCAATAAAAAGTAGACACGCGGTATACCGTGTGCCCCAAGCAAACTTTGACATAGGCGTGTAACACGGGAAAACAGTTTTTTGTAAATAAAAAGTGTCCGGTAGAAATTTAAGCTATGATATTGAACATGATAATAGTACATTACATCGTATATATTATTTAATATTAATTAAAATTAAAAAATATTTGGGTTTAGTTCTGTAGATATTTTATTAAATTAACAACGTTTCGACGGCAAGGTACTGTCTTCTTCAGGTTTTAATAATAATAACATAAATAAATAAATATGTAGTCAAGACTACAAGTATATAAAATCAAAGGTACATTGATAAATGGTAAATATAAAACATACAAAAGAAAAAGAAAATTATAAATGAATAACAGGGTACCATGATTTATTTAGTTCATAGCCTGTGTTAAGATTGATATTATTAGGAGACTTCTGAATTTCTATAGCTTCTCTTATCAATCGTCTAATCCAGTGATTTTCCTTTGCTATAATTTTCGTATTTTCAAAATCAACTCCGTGTAGTTCTTCTATGGCATGTTCAGTTAGAGGTCTCATGAAGATATTGATTTGTATGCGTTGGTTTTCTATATACAGTATGAATTAGTTTACCATCATTTTGTTTTTCTAAAAGAACATCCAAAAATGGTAGGCGATTATTTTCTTCAATTTCAATGGTGAATTGGATGTTCTTGTGTTGCAAATTTATATGATTTAAAAAATCATTCAATTCATCTCTTCCATGAGGCCAAATAGCAAAAACATCGTCAACATAACGAAGCCAATAAACTATAAAAATTTACAAGTAAATCATTATCTGTCAAAATCATCTGTCTGGCTTCGTTATGTTGACGATGTTTTTGCTATTTGGCCTCATGGAAGAGATGAATTGAATGATTTTTTAAATCATATAAATTTGCAACACAAGAACATCCAATTCACCATTGAAATTGAAGAAAATAATCGCCTACCATTTTTGGATGTTCTTTTAGAAAAACAAAATGATGGTAAACTAATTCATACTGTATATAGAAAACCAACGCATACAAATCAATATCTTCATGAGACCTCTAACCACCATCCTGCACAAAAAGCTTGTACTATTAAAACATTATATCAGAGAGCAGCTACTTTATGTCATCCAAGTAAACTTCAAGAAGAAATTAATTTTTTGGATGATGTGTTCCTAAAAAATGGTTACAGTAAAGCTCAAATTAAAAGAGCATTAAAGACCAAGAATAAACCACTACAACAAGCTATTACAGAAAGGAAATTATATGCCACCTTACCATTTGTTGCCAATGTTACAGACAAAATTGGCAGGATTTTAAAGAAATATAATATTCAAACATCTTTTAAATCAAGTATTAAAATCCGAGATCTTCTTGGAAGTAAAGATAAAGTTCCTCTACAATGTTCTGGCATATATAAGATTCCTTGCCATTGTGGAAAAGTGTACATTGGACAAACTGGCCGAACTATAGCTACTAGAATAAAGGAACACCAACGCCATATAAGACTTAATCAGCCTGATAAATCAGCGGTAGCTGAACATGCCATAGAAGAACTACACGGAGTTGATTTTGAAAATACGAAAATTATAGCAAAGGAAAATCACTGGATTAGAAGATTGATAAGAGAAGCTATAGAAATTCAGAAGTCTCCTAATAATATCAATCTTAACACAGGCTATGAACTAAATAAATCATGGTACCCTGTTATTCGTTTATAATTTTCTTTTTCTTTTGTATGTTTTATATTTACCATTTATCAATGTACCTTTGATTTTATATACTTGTAGTCTTGACTACATATTTATTTATTTATGTTATTATTATTAAAACCTGAAGAAGACAGTACCTTGCTGTCGAAACGTTGTTAATTTAATAAAATATCTACAGAACTAAACCCAAATATTGTTTAATTTTATTTATAATGAGTTCTGAAAGCATATTTCAAAATATTAATATTAATTACTTTAATATTATTGTATAAATTGCAATAAACTATAAAAATTTACAAATAAATAATTATTTCTCTTTTGTGTCAACAGATATTCAAATGTAAGCATAAAGCATTGGTTAACACCGCTGCATTTGAATACTCAGATTGAGGTTCGATTCTCCATGAGGGTAATTGTTTTATTTTTTTACACAAAAATTGTTCAACTTTTAAAAATTTGTTTTATATTTCCCATTAGAGTCATTTAAATAATAATAATAATAAAAACATTGTGATAAATATTTAGAAAATAACTAGCAATAATTGATTACAATAATCAAAATATTAATATAATACAATGCATTGAATTTCTTTTGATATTAATAAAAAAATATATACTAAATTTCTGTAGTTATTATGTTTTTAATGCATTTATAAAAAATATTGTTTATTAATATCAAAAGAAAATACAATGATTGTTATATCAATGTTTTGATTATTGTAATCAATTGTCAATTATTTTCTCTTTATTTATTTCAGTGTTATTACTTTTAAATGACTAAAAGGAAATATAAAACGGACTTTTAAAAGGTCAACAATTTTTATGTAAAAAATAAAATAATTACCCTAAAAGGGAATCGAATCCCAATCTAAAAATTCAGAGGCAACTATACTATTTAAATACGCTATTTAAAGGGCTATGCTCATAATCTTTTACTAAATTTTACAACTAAGAGTTACTTACTAAAATTGGTTAGTACAATACTAGTGATACTGGTTCTCATAATTTTACTACTAGCTTGTTTTAACTAGTGGTAAAGTATATATAGAGAAATAAACATGTTAGCATGGAATTAAAGATCTGTTAATACAGGTTAGAGTGCTATTAATAAACATAACCAGTAAAATAACAACAAATTTGACAGTTGTGGTTGTGAAAGCGGTGAAATAATGAAGTTATTGAATAAGAAAAATAAGATTAATAAAAAAAATGGCAAATAAACGGAAAATGGTACATAACTGTCGAGGAGCCATATTGAAATACGAGGCACTTTTGATATAGAATAAAAATAGTTGTTAAAGCAACAAGAGTAAAAAGCATAGTCCGAGGCATAGTCTTATTTCGCGAATAGAAAATTTTTGAGCTAAACGAGACGAGACGAGACATATGCAAGTTCGACAAATCCTATGCATACAATTTTTTTTTTTACATCTGCAACAAAAGTGTGAAAAAAGTAGCATAACGTTTCATTATTTCACCAGTTTGTGTTAAAAAAGACATACTTTATAAATGAAAAAAGTGTACTTTTTTAACATGTAAAAAAATCATTATTTATTACTACTTTTATTTACCTAACATTATTCTAAATCGGTTATTTTTAAAGTTTTGTTTACAGCAAAGAAATACATGGTCACAACAATGAAAAAGACTAATTTCACAAGAAAAAAAAAATATAATAATTATTGTGCGATTTTACTATAACTCGGAATATGTACCATAGTTCTTTTAAAAGATCTTTGATTGCAACATAGAAATAATTAATTACAATATTGAAAATGACTAATTTCATTAATTTTATATCAAATTTTAATTAAAATATGAAGTTAATACATTTTTACATACCCTCTTACGATACACTACAACACAAAAGTTTGACGGAACGGTGTTCACCGTTTCGTCAGTAACGAGCAACTAACGAACCACCGGATAATTTCACGTCCCTTCTACTAACTTTGGCACGAAGGCTGTGATTGGTTGAGGTGGAATAAGCGATAGGCGATATTTAATTTGAAATCAGCGATGACAGCGCCGGATTACAAAAGTTATACGTATTAATTTTAAATACCTATATTTACAAGGCAATGTACGAGTGTAACAACATTGTTCTAATTAAACTAATTAGTTTCATGATGTTGAGGTGATTGTTTCAAAATGTCTCTTTGGTCGTAATTTTTATTTTTGTAAATTTGAACAATATTTTCATCTTATAAGCAACAAAATGTAGGGAAATTTATTAACAGTGTAAAATATTCGAAACCTCTTATACCTTATACCTACAGGTGTATCATTTTCGATATTTTTTTAAGATAGGTATCTTGAGAAATATTAACGATAGAGCAAAATCTTTTGCAATTCGATTTTCGCTCATTTCCAAAATATCTCATTTCTTATTTATTATAGGATATTTAGATAAAAATTAAGAATTAAATGAGGTAATTAAAATTATTGACAAATTTATAGTTCTCGAGCCATAACACAAAGTTATAATTTTTTAAATATATAACAAGTCTACTTTATTTTCATAACTCTTGAAATAAAATAAGTTTTTCGTGGATAAAATTAATATTTTTACCTTTTAATAGTTTGCTATGAAATAAAAAATTGAACGTAAGAAATGCGAAATACTAATGAATGAAATATTTCCATTTCAAATGAATACAAAAATAATAAATTTGATTGAAGAAATCAAATCGTTGATTACAACAATGCATTCATATTACGCGGATTACAAGAATTGGCTATAAAATTTAAATATTGATCGCAACAATAATTTATATTATTATACAAATGAAGTTAAAATTCTTTATCAAACATTTTACAATGAGAATAATAAATTCGACTGTAGAAATCAAAACGTTGATTACAACAATGTATTTATATTACTCGGATTATAAGAATTGGCTGTAAAAATTAAATATTGATCGCAACAATAATTTATATTATTAAACAAATGAAGTTAAAATTCTTTATCAAATATTTCGTAATGAGAACAATAAATTCGATTGTAGAAATCAACACATTGATTACAACAATGTATTCATATAACACTGATTATAAGAAATGTTTGTAACAATTAAATGTTGATTGCCACAATGATTTATATTCTTAAGCATATCAGAAATTAAAATTATTTTTAAATATTTTTAATAGTTCTGAAAAGGGCTGTTGTATTACAAAAATCTCCAGTGATTTTTATAGGAATTGCTCAAATTGTTCCGTTTTTTACTTCCTTGTACGAAGTAAAGGAAGTATTGTAATCGCGAAAAATTTCGGTTTCCAGATTTCAACGGAAATATCCATTTTGACCATCCCTGAATCCATTTTGTATAATTTCGTCGTGACGTCTGTACGTACGTACGTATGTACGTATCTCGCATAACTGAAAAACGGGAAGCCGTAGAAAGTTAAAATTTTGTATTTAGGACTGTTATAACATCTAGTTATGCACCTCCCTTTTTCGTCAGTATATAAGTTTCGGAAGTGGTACTTTACTTGAAGCCTATAATAGATTTTAATGAAAAACTATATTAAAATATAATCCAAACCTTTTCAAATTTGGTATATGATACTTTTATATCAATGGGAATAACATAATATATTTTAGTTAAAATGGTCTACCTAGAAGTGGTACTTTACTTGAAGCCTATAATTGATTTTAATGAAAAACTATATTAAAATATAGTCCGAAACTTTTCAAATTTTGTATATAATACTTTTATATCAATGGGAATAACATAATAGATTTTGATTAAAACAGTCTAACTTGAAGTGATACTTTACTTGAAGTTGTTATCAGTTTTTCTTAAAAAAATGCTGTTATTTTGATTTTAGAAATAAATGCTTCAAATAAAAGTTTTAGAGAATTGAATTCAATTAGCTCTTTGTATAAGCGAGATATGTAAATTTAAAAATTATGTACTTTTTGGTTTCTGTAATTAAGTTTGCTATGAATTAGGACAAAAAATAGCAAAAAAATAAAGAATTTAATGTCAATGTCAAATTATGTCAAATAAGTGCAATTTTATGATTGGGTCTGCTATAATACATATTTTAATTATTAACAAAATATGTATACAGTAAAATTTTTGAAAGAAGTCCGAAGGCCTTCTTCGAATTGTATCTATGAATTAAGATTTTGTGCTGTCAAATTTAGTAGTGTCTTTTACTTAGTTTTTATGAGGGTACATAATATCTTGTGTAAACTAGGTAAACGACACTACTAAATTTGACAGCACAAAATCTTAATTCATAGATACAATTCGTAGATGGCCTTGATCGGACTTCTTTGAAAAATTTTACTGTAGTTTAACAGGCGTACAAGGAAGTCATGTGATCATCAGATATTTTTGAATACATAATCTGCACCACTTTATATCTGCTCTCACAAAATTCATTATTTGATATGGCGTTATTTTCCGGAATGCTGTTCTTACTAATTTTTTAAGATCGTCAATATTGTCAAAATTTTCTTTATAAATCATTCCTTTTAATTGTCCCAAATAAATCTAGTGGTGATAAATCAAAAGATCTTAGAGGCCAATTTTGCAGATCCATGGACCATGGGTTCCTAACCAATTATTTCCTACTAAATTATTTAAATAATTTCTAATGATGTCTGTATTATGTGCTGGAGCTCCATCGTGTTGAAAATAAATTTTTAGAGACCGTTATAATGGAATTTCGTCTAAGTATTCTTCCAAATTCTGTTTTAAGATATCTAAATACTTACAGGGTCTTGTGGCCACGTGTCTGAGCGTTTGGTCGCGAATTTGGGAACCGGGTTCGATCCCGACCGACGCCAGAAAGAAATATTTCAAATTTGACATGGCACAAAAGTGAACCCTGTGGTGCACTTTCCACGCCAGCAATGAGTGCCCGTGGAGTGACGCTTGGTAAGCGCTCGTATGGTACCAATATGTTACTACCATTACCGATATCTGTACAAAGTAGATTGGCACACTCGCGGAAATGAGTAATATGCCGTGAAGATATATTTATTTAAATATTTAACAGAATTTAGGTTTTCATTATAAAAAATATAGTCTTATAATTTTATTTTCTATTCCATATATTAAAGCCATATCGTCCTTTCTATTCCAAAGTAAAAGTTTGGTGATTATTTGTGTCAGAGCAAAAATGCTCCTTATCTCTGTTAAAAATTCCGGCGCTAGCAATGCGGACTTCATCTGACCACATTATATTTAACTGGAAATTTTCATGTTCTTCACACTTGTTTACAAACCATGTTGAAAGCTCCATGCGCTTTTCTAAATCACCGGGACGTAAATTGTGCTTCATTCTAATTTTATATGGTTTATAATTATTCTTTTTTAATATGAGTGAAGCACGACATTTTGAGTTCCAATTTTAATTTCCCGGCATGATACTTTAAGATTTGTATTTACTAGTGCCAGAACATCTTTAGTATCATTTTCTTCACTTGCCTTCTTGTATGATTTTGGTCTAGGATGTTGTAAATTTCTGTGCAACCTCTCAAAAATTGTTGGATGTGGATGTCGTCTTTCCATGAAATAGTAACATATCGTACTTTTTTTCAATTTTGCCATAATTATAATAATGTAAACAAACACAGTCACAGATCAAATAATAATGACAATAAAAATGTGTTTTACTTTACCTTCTTGTATGATCTGGACTTGTTTGGTTTTTCTAGGAATTTTGCATTTATTCGATAAAACTTATGAAAATGAAGAGGGAAATGATGTGTAACAAAGGAAGTTATATTTTTTAACTTTTTATTATTTTGTTTTCCCATACAGAAAGGAGGGGGTGGTGGTCTTATTTGGTTCTTGTAGAATTATAATTTTACACCATTATATTTTTTGTGCTTTGCAACTTCAATAAATGAACTTGTTTGATTTTTATTAGGAACCCCTCAATTGTTTCTATTGTCATCATTTTCATTTATAAATTATTGAAATTATTTTCAAAATTATGCATTATGATAATTAGATTAATTAATAAAACGTGGCTATATATCATATTTTCACTTGGTACTCTAAATATACAGCCCTTCATAAGGGAACTACCTTAATATCGCTAACTAGAATATTAAAATGATTACACTAAGTTGTGGTCATATATTATTTCATCAATTACATTACATTATGATAATTGAAATTTAATTTATAAATAAATAAATAATAAATATATCATCACGGCATATTACCCATTTCTGGGTGTGCCAGTATCTACAACACATGTAGACATCGGTAGTGATGACGATATATTTTACCGTGTGGGCGCTTACCAGGCGTCACCTCACGGGCACTCATAGCTGGCGCGGAGAGTGCACCACAGGGGTCACTTTTGTGCCATTTAAAATTGGAAATATTTGGCGTCTGTCGGGATCGAACCCGGTTCTCCCAGGTTCGCGACCAGACACTCAGGCACGCGGCCACGGGACCCCACAATTTAATTTATAATAATAAAAAGGGAATATTTGATAATTTATATTAATATTAATTACCTTTAATAAAATAATGGTTTCTTAAACCAAGAATAATAATATACCGGATGTCCCATTTTAATGTACCACCTGGAATATCTTCAGGGTCATGTATCATACGAAAAAATGTTTCAAATAAAAGTTGAACTATACATCCAATCCTGTAAATAAATTCAACCCCCACCCCAAGGGGAGGCTGGGGAGGGGGTAGTATTAAAATTTTAAATGGTAACCCCTATTTTTTATAGCAGAATCGGATAGAGCGTGAAAAAATTAGTAGATTTCATCTAAAGATTTTTTTGTTACTTTAGTAGATGGCGCTGCAATCAATAAAATTGTTTTCAATACATAATTTTGCGGAAACAAAGTAGTGTGGGTGTGGGTTGTGTGTGTGTGTGTATGTGTGTGTCGGTGAGGACATCCTGATAACAATTTACCGCTGGCATTAGCATTACCCGAGACGTACCACGAGGAGGTTGCTCGGTCGGATTTACGTCTCGTGTGTATGTTTCGGCAAAAAATTTTTCTAGATAAAATCTACTTATTTTTTATGCTTTATCCGATTTTGCTATAAAAAAATAGGGGTTACCATTTAAAATTTAAAACATCCTCCTTTGGGGGGAGGGGTTGATTTCTTTACAGTATCGGATGTTCCTCTCCATATCGTTAAGCTTTTATTTAAAACATTTTTTAATAGGGTGCTTGACCCTGAATATATTCCAGGTGGTACATTAAAATGGGATATTTGTAGAATAAACACAAATAGGTTAATAGCAGGGACTTAACAGCTAATAGGAATGGGGAAGTTTAGCATGGTAAAAATTCTACATAACATACTATTTCCTACAAATATAACACAAATGACTGCTGAAATTGAAATTAAAAATTAAAATTATTGCTCTATTTATTTATAATTAATAGTTTTTGGGTAAACTTTAAGTACGTCACAAGTCAGTTATGCGCAAACTCAACTCAGACAGAACAGTGAAATCGAACCACTTGAACGTAGGTCGTAACAAAGGGTAAGCTTCACTGGTAACCGCAACCCATATACCTATTAACTAATATATTGCTAATGCTCGTATCTTTCCCATAAGAGTAGGTGAAGGAAACACTGTGAAATGGAAATATCATTTCTGCATAAGTCTATCTCTCACAAACACCCAACCGGCAATTATGCGCATGCTCGGAAATCTTTACTACTATTGACTAACGCTGACAGCGTCGCTGGCTGGGCTGCGTTCCAAAATCCTACTCTTAGAGTACGAAAGTCGTTTCAAAACTAATAACGTTACTCTCAGATTTTACTCAACCTGTTCCAAAACAGCCAGAGTTTACTCCAAAGTGATGTTCTACTTACTCTACTAACGAGGCGGGTATAAAAATTACTCCACAATATTTTCAAACGTAGATGCTCATAGTGATGCACTCGATTTCGAGTTTTGGCCCGGCCCGGCCCGAAGCCCGTCTCGATTTCGAGTCGATCATCGAGCCAAGCCGAAGATTCTTTTTATCGGGCCGAATCGGGCTAATCATTTGCAAAAGTTGAGGCGAGTTGGACTTTTGATTTTGGCCCGCCCCGAAAATTCGAGCTTTTCGGGCCGGCCCGAAAAATCCTACTGTTCAATCAAATGCACAGTTTCCTTAATGTTTTAATGAAAATGTATTGAGTTAAAAAGGATCAAAATGATTTAATAACATCATACTTCACATCTTAACAAATAAAAATGTTATTTTACTTTTCAAGAATTCAACGTTATTCAGTAAGCATAATAATGATATTGTGATGTTGTTATTATTACCATTGTTACTACTCGTAAACTTAAATAAAAGTAATTTTTGTTTCTATCATAATGATTTCTTGTCTTCTTTTTGAGCACAAACAAAGTTAGATAAAAAATAATTATACATGATATTTTTTGTATGATTTGTGAAAAAGTTGTTTCAATTTTGGAACGCCTTTGGTAAACAAAGTGTCAAAAACGGATAGGTCTGTAATTTTTATAACAAACTTACACTAGAAGCGTATTTTTTTAATTACTTCTGTTAGCTAATGTGGAACGTTATAAGGATGTAGAGGTTTTTTTTAAAGTTTGACACGAAAAAAGTTAAACATTTAGTCTCACATAAAAATCAAAATTAGGAATGCCGGATGCACTTAATTTCGAGCTTAGGCCCGGCCCGGCCCGATTTCGGGTCAATTTTCGGACCGGGTCAGCTAATTTTTTATCGAGTCGATCTTCGAATCGGGCCAGCAATTTTTATTTTCGGGCCGAGTCGATCCAACCTCAAAGCCCGGTCCGACCCGGCCCGAATGCATCTCTAGATGCTCACGATTCTCAACATGTGAAAGTAATTTGTCTTCTTGAGGAAGAAAACATGCTTTTGATTGAAAATAAACATAAGTAAAGTAAATACGTTGGCGTGTATTACGAGCATACTTTTATAATAAAAGCGCTTTTATGGAGCGTACTTTCACATTATATTGAGGACAGTGCTCCATAAAAGCGCTTTTATTACGGGCTTGACATTAATGTTGTAGTTATAAGTAGTTTTGTTAGTTTTATAAAATTATTTTTAATTTAGTTTCAATTTGTTACTTCAACAAAACTCTCATTCGTTCCAAAACACAACACATCATACTCTACGCCAAAACTCGGTATTCTTGGTTTTGGAACGCTACCCTGATGATGCAGCGAGCACGTGGTTTGACTTTGACGTTTGATTTCATTTCTGTTTGTAGTTCCACTTCGAAAGCATTTGCTTTGTGTTTCATACAGTAATTTATTGTCACCTAAATAAATTAATCCTGACCAGATTGTATTCCTATTATTTTTACAGTACAACAAAGTAAATTATTTAATTCAAATTTAGCACTAGAATATGTCAATGTTTTTTATTATTACTAATATTTATATTCAAGAATTTACATACAAAATAAATAGTAGGTACATTGTTTAATTTCTCAAATTTAAATTTAAAATTTCTCGCGCTAGACGTTAATAAACAGAACTCTGTGATTCGCAAAAAGTGATCATGATTTCCTCGTTAGCCAATAGTAGTCAAGATTTCCAAGCATGCGCATAATTCGTGATTGTGTGTTTGTGTGAGATAGACTTATGCAGAAATGATATTTCCATTTCACAGTGTTTCCTTCAATATATTAGTTAATAGGTATATGCCGCAACCGCGTGAGTGAGTGTATAAATCGACATACGTTGCGCCAAGCCTCTGCCTCTACCGACGTCATCACAGCTTAAAATAGGATTTTCCGGAAAATCTGGGCATTTTTGAAAAAAATAAAACATGTTACATCATTTTCCAAGTCATTTCCCATTGAATAAAATAATAAAAAAATTCGCTAAACTTCCCCATTCGAATGATTGAAATACTTCTGATTATTGCTCCCTGCCTTATGTAAGAAATAGAAAGATGCGGGTAAGGAAACAACGAATACTTTAATAAAAAATTGTAAATGTAGTCAAATTTAAAATTTCCAAATGTCACTGTCAACAGCGTCAGCGACAGGATATAAATTTATGTATGTTTATTAATATCAAAAGAAAATACAATGATTGTTATTATATCAATGTTTTGATTATTGTAATCAATTGTCAATTATTTTCTCTTTATTTATTACAATGTTATTACTTTTAAATGACTAAAAGGAAATATAAAACGGACTTTTAAAAGGTTAACAATTTTTATGTAAAAAATAAAATAATTACCCTAAAAGGGAATCGAATCCCAATCTAAAAATTTAGAGGCAGCTATACTATTTAAATAAGAATTAAAATTAAAGGGCCATGCTCATAATCTTTTACTAAATTTTACAACTAAGAGTTACTTACTAAAATTGGTTAGTACAATACTAGTGATACTGTTTCTCATAATTTTACTACTAGCTTGTTTTAACTAGTGGTAAAGTATATATGCCAACCCTCTACTATTAATGAAAACATTGAATGAGAGGGATAGATATATAGAGAAATAAACATGTTAGCATGATATTAAAGATCTGTTAATACAGGTTAGAGTGCTATTAATAGACATAACCAGTAAAATAACAACAAATTTGACAGTTGTGGTTGTGAAAGCGGTGAAATAATGAAGTTATTGAATAAGAAAAATAAGATTAATAAAAAAAAATGGCAAATAAACGGAAAATGATACATAACTGTCGAGGAGCCATATTGAAATACGAGGCACTTTTGATATAGAATAAAAATAGTTGTTAAAGCAACAAGAGTAAAAAGCATAGTCCGAGGCATAGTCTTATTTCGCGAATAGAAAATTTTTGAGCTAAACGAGACGAGACGAGACATATGCAAGTTCGTCAAATCCTATGCATACAATTTTTTTTTACATCTGCAACAAAAGTGTGAAAAAAGTGGCATAACGTTTCATTATTTCACCAGTTTGTGTTAAAAAAGACATACTTTATAAATGAAAAAAGTGTACTTTTTTAACATGTAAAAAAATCATTATTTATTACTACTTTTATTTACCTAACATTATTCTAAATCGGTTATTTTTAAAGTTTTGTTTACAGCAAAGAAATACTTGGTCACAACAATGAAAAAGACTAATTTCACAAAAAAAAAAAATAATTATAATAATTATTGTGCGATTTTACTATAACTCGGAATATGTACCATAGTTCTTTTAAAAGATCTTTGATTGCAACATAGAAATAATTAATTACAATATTGAAAATGACTAATTTCATTAATTTTATATCAAATTTTAATTAAAATATGAAGTTAATACATTTTTACATACCATTTTACGATACACTACAACAACACAAAATTTAGTCTTCCGTCTTCACTGGTTCGTCAGTAACGAGCAACTAACGAACCACCGGATAATTTCACGTCCCTTCTACTAACTTTGGCACGAAGGCTGTGATTGGTTGAGGTGGAATAACCGATAGGCGATATTTAATTTGAAATCAGCGATGACAGCGCCGGATTACAAAAGTTATACGTATTAATTTTAAATACCTATATTTACAAGGCAATGTACGAGTGTAATAACATTGTTCTAATTAAACTAATTAGTTTCATGATGTTGAGGTGATTGTTTCAAAATGTCTCTTTGGTCGTAATTTTTATTTTTGTAAATTTGAACAATATTTTCATCTTATAAGCAACAAAATGTAGGGAAATTTATTAACAATGTAAAATATTCGAAACCTCTTATACC
Organism: Ophonus ardosiacus; assembly: GCA_943142095.1. Lineage (NCBI taxonomy): Eukaryota > Metazoa > Arthropoda > Insecta > Coleoptera > Carabidae > Ophonus > Ophonus ardosiacus. The sequence continues at coordinate 38,827,919 of OW964833.1, read as the reverse complement.
TTATACCTACAGGTGTATCATTTTCGATATTTTTTTAAGATAGGTATCTTGAGAAATATTAACGATAGAGCAAAATCTTTTGCAATTCGATTTTCGCTCATTTCCAAAATATCTCATTTCTTATTTATTATAGGATATTTAGATAAAAATTGTTTAGACAAATTTTGTACCGTTTTTTGTGCAGAATTAAATGAGGTAATTAAAATTATTGACAAATTTATAGTTCTCGAGCCATAACACAAAGTTATAATTTTTTAAATGGAAATCTATATTAAAATAGCCTCATCCTTTTGCTTTTTTAAGCATTTCAACGATATATAACAAGTCTACTTTATTTTCATAACTCTTGAAATAAAATAAGTTTTTATCTTTTCGTGGATAAAATTAATATTTTTACCTTTTAAAAGTTTGCTATGAAATAAAAAATTGAACGTAAGAAATGCGAAATACTAATGAATGAAATATTTCCATTTCAAATGAATACAAAAATAATAAATTTGATTGAAGAAATCAAATCGTTGATTACAACAATGCATTCATATTACGCGGATTACAAGAATTGGCTATAAAATTTAAATATTGATCGCAACAATAATTTATATTATTATACAAATGAAGTTAAAATTCTTTATCAAACATTTTACAATGAGAATAATAAATTCGACTGTAGAAATCAAAACGTTGATTACAACAATGTATTTATATTACTCGGATTATAAGAATTGGCTGTAAAAATTAAATATTGATCGCAACAATAATTTATATTATTAAACAAATGAAGTTAAAATTCTTTATCAAATATTTCGTAATGAGAACAATAAATTCGATTGTAGAAATCAACACATTGATTACAACAATGTATTCATATAACACTGATTATAAGAAATGTTTGTAACAATTAAATGTTGATTGCCACAATGATTTATATTCTTAAGCATATCAGAAATTAAAATTCTTTTTAAATATTTTTAATAGTTCTGAAAAGGGCTGTTGTATTACAAAAATCTCCAGTGATTTTTACGAGTATAGGAATTGCTCAAATTGTTCCGTTTTTTACTTCCTTGTACGAAGTAAAGGAAGTATTGTAATCGCGAAAAATTTCGGTTTCCAGATTTCAACGGAAATATCCATTTTGACCATCCCTGAATCCATTTTGACTAATTTCGTCGTGACGTCTGTACGTACGTACGCATGTACGTATCTCGCATAACTGAAAAACGGGAAGCCGTAGAAAGTTAAAATTTTGTATTTAGGACTGTTATAACATCTAGTTATGCACCTCCCTTTTTGGTCAGTACATAAGTTTCGGAAGTGGTACTTTACTTGAAGCCTATAATAGATTTTAATGAAAAACTATATTAAAATATAATCCAAACCTTTTCAAATTTGGTATATGATACTTTTATATCAATGGGAATAACATAATATATTTTAGTTAAAATGGTCTACCTAGAAGTGGTACTTTACTTGAAGCCTATAATAGATTTTAATGAAAAACTATATTAAAATATAATCCAAACCTTTTCAAATTTGATATATGATACTTTTATATCAATGGGAATAACATAATATATTTTAGTTAAAATGGTCTACCTAGAAGTGGTACTTTACTTGAAGCCTATAATAGATTTTAATGAAAAACTATATTAAAATATAGTCCGAAACTTTTCAAATTTTGTATATAATACTTTTATATCAATGGGAATAACATAATAGATTTTGATTAAAGCAGTCTAATTTAAAGTGATACTTTACTTGAAGTTGTTATCAGTTTTTCTTAAAAAAATGCTGTTATTTTGATTTTAGAAATAAATGCTTCAAATAAAAGTTTTAGAGAATTGAATTCTGCGTATAAAACATAAAGTATGATTCAATTAGCTCTTTGTATAAGCGAGATATGTAAATTTAAAAATTATGTACTTTTTGGTTTCTGTAATTAAGTTTGCTATGAATTAGGACAAAAAATAGCAAAAAAATAAAGAATTTAATGTCAATGTCAAATTATGTCAAATAAGTGCAATTTTATGATTGGGTCTGCTATAATACATATTTTAATTATTAACAAAATATGTATACAGTAAAATTTTTGAAAGAAGTCCGAAGGCCTTCTTCGAATTGTATCTATGAATTAAGATTTTGTGCTGTCAAATTTAGTAGTGTCTTTTACTTAGTTTTTATGAGGGTACATAATATCTTGTGTAAACTAGGTAAACGACACTACTAAATTTGACAGCACAAAATCTTAATTCATAGATACAATTCGTAGATGGCCTTGATCGGACTTCTTTGAAAAATTTTACTGTAGTTTAACAGGCGTACAAGGAAGTCATGTGATCATCAGATATTTTTGAATACATAATCTGCACCACTTTATATCTGCTCTCACAAAATTCATTATTTGATATGGCGTTATTTTCCGGAATGCTGTTCTTACTAATTTTTTAAGATCGTCAATATTGTCAAAATTTTCTTTATAAATCATTCCTTTTAATTGTCCCAAATAAATCTAGTGGTGATAAATCAAAAGATCTTAGAGGCCAATTTTGCAGATCCATGGACCATGGGTTCCTAACCAATTATTTCCTACTAAATTATTTAAATAATTTCTAATGATGTCTGTATTATGTGCTGGAGCTCCATCGTGTTGAAAATAAATTTTTAGAGACCGTTATAATGGAATTTCGTGTAAGTATTCTTCCAAATTCTGTTTTAAGATATCTAAATACTTACAGGGTCTTGTGGCCACGTGTCTGAGCGTTTGGTCGCGAATTTGGGAACCGGGTTCGATCCCGACCGACGCCAGAAAGAAATATTTCAAATTTTACATGGCACAAAAGTGAACCCTGTGGTGCACTTTCCACGCCAGCAATGAGTGCCCGTGGAGTGACGCTTGGTAAGCGCTCGTATGGTACCAATATGTTACTACCATTACCGATATCTGTACAAAGCAGATTGGCACACTCGCAGATATGAGTAATATGCCGTGAAGATATATTTATTTAAATATTTAACAGAATTTAGGTTTTCATTATAAAAAATATAGTCTTATAATTTTATTTTCTATTCCATATATTAAAGCCATATCGTCCTTTCTATTCCAAAGTAAAAGTTTGGTGATTATTTGTGTCAGAGCAAAAATGCTCCTTATCTCTGTTAAAAATTCCGGCGCTAGCAATGCGGACTTCATCTGACCACATTATATTTAACTGGAAATTTTCATGTTCTTCACACTTGCTTACAAACCATGTTGAAAGCTCCATGCGCTTTTCTAAATCACCGGGACGTAAATTGTGCTTCATTCTAATTTTATATGGTTTATAATTATTCTTTTTTAATATGAGTGAAGCACGACATTTTGAGTTCCAATTTTAATTTCCCGGCATGATACTTTAAGATTTGTATTTACTAGTGCCAGAACATCTTTAGTATCATTTTCTTCACTTGCCTTCTTGTATGATTTTGGTCTAGGATTTGTTAAGGACCCATAATGTTGTAAATTTCTGTGCAACCTCTCAAAAATTGTTGGATGTGGATGTCGTCTTTCCATGAAATAGTAACATATCGTACTTTTCTTCAATTTTGCCATAATTATAATAATGTAAACAAACACAGTCACAGATCAAATAATAATGACAATAAAAATGTGTTTTACTTTACCTTCTTGTATGATCTGGACTTGTTTGGTTTTTCTAGGAATTTTGCATTTATTCGATAAAACTTATGAAAATGAAGAGGGAAATGATGTGTAACAAAGGAAGTTATATTTTTTAACTTTTTATTATTTTGTTTTCCCATACAGAAAGGAGGGGGTGGTGGTCTTATTTGGTTCTTGTAGAATTATAATTTTACACCATTATATTTTTTGTGCTTTGCAACTTCAATAAATGAACTTGTTTGATTTTTATTAGGAACCCCTCAATTGTTTCTATTGTCATCATTTTCATTTATAAATTATTGAAATTATTTTCAAAATTATGCATTATGATAATTAGATTAATTAATAAAACGTGGCTATATATCATATTTTCACTTGGTACTCTAAATATACAGCCCTTCATAAGGGAACTACCTTAATATCGCTAACTAGAATATTAAAATGATTACACTAAGTTGTGGTCATATATTATTTCATCAATTACATTACATTATGATAATTGAAATTTAATTTATAAATAAATAAATAATAAATATATCATCACGGCATATTACCCATTTCTGGGTGTGCCAGTATCTACAACACATGTAGACATCGGTAGTGATGACGATATATTTTACCGTGTGGGCGCTTACCAGGCGTCACCTCACGGGCACTCATAGCTGGCGCGGAGAGTGCACCACAGGGGTCACTTTTGTGCCATTTAAAATTGGAAATATTTGGCGTCTGTCGGGATCGAACCCGGTTCTCCCAGGTTCGCGACCAGACACTCAGGCACGCGGCCACGGGACCCCACAATTTAATTTATAATAATAAAAAGGGAATATTTGATAATTTATATTAATATTAATTACCTTTAATAAAATAATGGTTTCTTAAACCAAGAATAATAATATACCGGATGTCCCATTTTAATGTACCACCTGGAATATCTTCAGGGTCATGTATCATACGAAAAAATGTTTCAAATAAAAGTTGAACTATACATCCAATCCTGTAAATAAATTCAACCCCCACCCCAAGGGGAGGCTGGGGAGGGGGTAGTCTTAAAATTTTAAATGGTAACCCCTATTTTTTATAGCAGAATCGGATAGAGCGTGAAAAAATTAGTAGATTTTATCTAAAGATTTTTTTGTTAGTTTAGTAGATGGCGCTGCAATCAATAAAATTGTTTTCAATACATAATTTTGCGGAAACAAAGTAGTGTGGGTGTGTGTGTGTATGTGTGTGTCGGTGAGGACATTCTGATAACAATTTACCGCTGGCATTAGCATTAACCGAGACGTACCACGAGGAGGTTGCTCGGTCGGATTTACGTCTCGTGTGTATGTTTCGGCAAAATTTTTTTTTAGATAAAATCTACTTATTTTTTATGCTTTATCCGATTTTGCTATAAAAAAAGAGGGGTTACCATTTAAAATTTTAAAACATCCTCCTTTGGGGGTAGGGGTTGATTTCTTTGCAGTATCGGATGTTCCTCTCCATATCGTTAAACTTTTATTTAAAACATTTTTTAATAGGGTGACCCTGAATATATTCCAGGTGGTACATTAAAATGAGATATTTTTAGAATAAACACAAATAGGTTAATAGCAGCGACTTAACAGCTAATAGGAATGGGGAAGTTTAGCATGGTAAAAATTCTACATAAAATACTATTTCCTACAAATATAACACACAAATGACTGCTGAAATTGAAATTAAAAATTAAAATTATTGCTCTATTTATTTATAATTAATATTTTTTGAGTAAACTTTAAGTACATCACAAGTCAGTTATGAGGAAACTCAGACAGAACAGTGAAATCGAACCACTTGAACGTAGGTCGTAACAAAGCGTAAAAGCGCTTCACTGGTAACCGCAACCCATATACCTATTAACTAATATATTGCTAATGCTCGTATCTTTCCCATAAGAGTAGGTGAAGGAAACACTGTGAAATGGAAATATCATTTCTGCATAAGTCTATCTCTCACAAACACCCAACCGGCAATTATGCGCATGCTCGGAAATCTTTACTACTATTGGCTAACGCTGACAGCGTCGCTGGCTGGGCTGCATTCCAAAATCCTACTCTTAGAGTACGAAATTATTCAAAGTCGTTTCAAAACTAATAACGTTACTCTCAGATTTTACTCAACCTGTTCCAAAACAGCCAGAGTTTACTCCAAAGTGATGTTCTACTTACTCTACTAACGAAGCGGGTATAAAAATTACTCCACAATGTTTTCAAACGTAGATGCTCATAGTGATGCACTCGATTTCGAGCTTTGGCCCGGCCGGACCCGAAGCCCGCGTCGATTTCGAGTCGATCATCGAGCCAAGCCGAAGATTTTTTTTATCGGGCCGAATCGGGCTAATCATTTGCAAAAGTTGAGGCGAGTTGGACTTTTGATTTTGGCCCGCCCCGAAAATTCGAGCTTTTCGGGCCGGCCCGAAAAATCCTACTGTTCAATCAAATGCACAGTTTCCTTAATGTTTTAATGAAAATGTATGGAATTAAAAAGGATCAAAATGATTTAATAACATCATACTTCACCTCTTAACAAATAAAAATGTTATTTTACTTTTCAAGAATTCAACGTTATTCAGTAAGCATAATAATGATATTGTGATGTTGTTATTATTACTATTGTTACTACTCGTAAACTTAAATAAAAGTGATTTTTGTTTCTATCATAATGATTTCTTGTCTTCTTTTTGAGCACAAACAAAGTTAGATAAAAAATAATTATACATGATATCTTTTGTATGATTTGTGAAAAAGTTGTTTCAATTTTGGAACGCCTTTGGTAAACAAAGTGTCAAAAACGGATAGGTCTGTAATTTTTATAACAAACTTACACTAGAAGCGTATTTTTTTAATTACTTCTGTTAGCTAATGTGGAACGTTATAAGGATGTAGAAAAAAGTTAAACATTTAGCCTCACATAATAAATCAAAATTAGGAATGCCGGATGCACTTAATTTCGAGCTTAGGCCCGGCCCGGCCCGATTTCGGGTCAATTTTCGGACCGGGTCAGCTAATTTTTTATCGAGTCGATCTTCGAATCGGGCCGGCAATTTTTATTTTCGGGCCAAGTCGATCCAACCTCAAAGCCCGGTCCGACCCGGCCCGAATGCGTCTCTAGATGCTCACGATTCTCAACATGTGAAAGTAATTTGCCTTCTTGTGGAAGAAAACATGCTTTTGGTTGAAAATAAACATAAGTAAAGTAAATACGTTGGCGTGTATTACGAGCATACTTTTATAATAAAAGCGCTTTTATGGAGCGTACTTTCACATTATATTGAGGAGAGTGCTCCATAAAAGCGCTTTTATTACGGGCTTGACATTAATGTTGTAGTTATAAGTAGTTTTGTTAGTTTTATAAAATTATTTTTAATTTAGTTTCAATTTGTTACTTCAACAAAACTCTCATTCGTTCCAAAACACAACACATCATACTCTACGCCAAAACTCGGTATTCTTGGTTTTGGAACGCTACCCTGATGATGCAGCGAGCACGTGGTTTGACTTTGACGTTTGATTTCATTTCTGTTTGTAGTTCCACTTCGAAAGCATTTGCTTTGTGTTTCATACAGTAATTTATTGTCACCTAAATAAATTAATCCTGACCAGATTGTATTCCTATTATTTTTACAGTACAACAAAGTAAATTATTTAATTCAAATTTAGCACTAGAATATGTCAATGTTTTTTATTATTACTAATATTTATATTCAAGAATTTACATACAAAATAAATAGTAGGTACATTGTTTAATTTCTCAAATTTAAATTTAAAATTTCTCGCGCTAGACGTTAATAAACAGAACTCTGTGATTCGCAAAAAGTGATCATGATTTCCTCGTTAGCCAATAGTAGTCAAGATTTCCAAGCATGCGCATAATTCGTGATTGTGTGTTTGTGTGAGATAGACTTATGCAGAAATGATATTTCCATTTCACAGTGTTTCCTTCAATATATTAGTTAATAGGTATATGCCGCAACCGCGTGAGTGAGTGTATAAATCGACATACGTTGCGCCAAGCCTCTGCCTCTACCGACGTCATCACAGCTTAAAATAGGATTTTCCGGAAAATCTGGGCATTTTTGAAAAAAATAAAACATGTTACATCATTTTCCAAGTCATTTCCCATTGAATAAAATAATAAAAAAATTCGCTAAACTTCCCCATTCGAATGATTGAAATACTTCTGATTATTGCTCCCTGCCTTATGTAAGAAATAGAAAGATGCGGGTAAGGAAACAACGAATACTTTAATAAAAAATTGTAAATGTAGTCAAATTTAAAATTTCCAAATGTCACTGTCAACAGCGTCAGCGACAGGATATAAATTTATGTATGTTTATTAATATCAAAAGAAAATACAATGATTGTTATTATATCAATGTTTTGATTATTGTAATCAATTGTCAATTATTTTCTCTTTATTTATTACAATGTTATTACTTTTAAATGACTAAAAGGAAATATAAAACGGACTTTTAAAAGGTTAACAATTTTTATGTAAAAAATAAAATAATTACCCTAAAAGGGAATCGAATCCCAATCTAAAAATTTAGAGGCAGCTATACTATTTAAATAAGAATTAAAATTAAAGGGCCATGCTCATAATCTTTTACTAAATTTTACAACTAAGAGTTACTTACTAAAATTGGTTAGTACAATACTAGTGATACTGTTTCTCATAATTTTACTACTAGCTTGTTTTAACTAGTGGTAAAGTATATATGCCAACCCTCTACTATTAATGAAAACATTGAATGAGAGGGATAGATATATAGAGAAATAAACATGTTAGCATGATATTAAAGATCTGTTAATACAGGTTAGAGTGCTATTAATAGACATAACCAGTAAAATAACAACAAATTTGACAGTTGTGGTTGTGAAAGCGGTGAAATAATGAAGTTATTGAATAAGAAAAATAAGATTAATAAAAAAAAATGGCAAATAAACGGAAAATGATACATAACTGTCGAGGAGCCATATTGAAATACGAGGCACTTTTGATATAGAATAAAAATAGTTGTTAAAGCAACAAGAGTAAAAAGCATAGTCCGAGGCATAGTCTTATTTCGCGAATAGAAAATTTTTGAGCTAAACGAGACGAGACGAGACATATGCAAGTTCGTCAAATCCTATGCATACAATTTTTTTTTACATCTGCAACAAAAGTGTGAAAAAAGTGGCATAACGTTTCATTATTTCACCAGTTTGTGTTAAAAAAGACATACTTTATAAATGAAAAAAGTGTACTTTTTTAACATGTAAAAAAATCATTATTTATTACTACTTTTATTTACCTAACATTATTCTAAATCGGTTATTTTTAAAGTTTTGTTTACAGCAAAGAAATACTTGGTCACAACAATGAAAAAGACTAATTTCACAAAAAAAAATAATTATAATAATTATTGTGCGATTTTACTATAACTCGGAATATGTACCATAGTTCTTTTAAAAGATCTTTGATTGCAACATAGAAATAATTAATTACAATATTGAAAATGACTAATTTCATTAATTTTATATCAAATTTTAATTAAAATATGAAGTTAATACATTTTTACATACCATTTTACGATACACTACAACAACACAAAATTTAGTCTTCCGTCTTCACTGGTTCGTCAGTAACGAGCAACTAACGAACCACCGGATAATTTCACGTCCCTTCTACTAACTTTGGCACGAAGGCTGTGATTGGTTGAGGTGGAATAACCGATAGGCGATATTTAATTTGAAATCAGCGATGACAGCGCCGGATTACAAAAGTTATACGTATTAATTTTAAATACCTATATTTACAAGGCAATGTACGAGTGTAATAACATTGTTCTAATTAAACTAATTAGTTTCATGATGTTGAGGTGATTGTTTCAAAATGTCTCTTTGGTCGTAATTTTTATTTTTGTAAATTTGAACAATATTTTCATCTTATAAGCAACAAAATGTAGGGAAATTTATTAACAATGTAAAATATTCGAAACCTCTTATACCTTATACCTACAGGTGTATCATTTTCGATATTTTTTTAAGATAGGTATCTTGAGAAATATTAACGATAGAGCAAAATCTTTTGCAATTCGATTTTCGCTCATTTCCAAAATATCTCATTTCTTATTTATTATAGGATATTTAGATAAAAATTGTTTAGACAAATTTTGTACCGTTTTTTGTGCAGAATTAAATGAGGTAATTAAAATTATTGACAAATTTATAGTTCTCGAGCCATAACACAAAGTTATAATTTTTTAAATGGAAATCTATATTAAAATAGCCTCATCCTTTTGCTTTTTTAAGCATTTCAACGATATATAACAAGTCTACTTTATTTTCATAACTCTTGAAATAAAATAAGTTTTTATCTTTTCGTGGATAAAATTAATATTTTTACCTTTTAAAAGTTTGCTATGAAATAAAAAATAGAACGTAAGAAATGCAAAATACCGATGAATGAAATATTTCCATTTCAAATGAATACAAAAATAATAAATTTGATTGAAGAAATCAAATCGTTGATTACAACAATGCATTCATATTACGCGGATTACAAGAATTGGCTATAAAAATTAAATATTGATCGCAACAATAATTTATATTATTATACAAATGAAGTTAAAATTCTTTATCAAACATTTTACAATGAGAATAATAAATTCGACTGTAGAAATCAAAACGTTGATTACAACAATGTATTTATATTACTCGGATTATAAGAATTGGCTGTAAAAATTAAATATTGATCGCAACAATAATTTATATTATTATACAAATGAAGTTAAAATTCTTTATCAAACATTTTACAATGAGAATAATAAATTCGACTGTAGAAATCAAAACGTTGATTACCTACAACAATGTATTTATATTACTCGGATTATAAGAATTGGCTGTAAAAATTAAATATTGATCGCAACAATAATTTATATTATTAAACAAATGAAGTTAAAATTCTTTATCAAATATTTCGTAATGAGAACAATAAATTCGATTGTAGAAATCAACACATTGATTACAACAATGTATTCATATAACACTGATTATAAGAAATGTTTGTAACAATTAAATGTTGATTGCCACAATGATTTATATTCTTAAGCATATCAGAAATTAAAATTCTTTTTAAATATTTTTAATAGTTCTGAAAAGGGCTGTTGTATTACAAAAATCTCCAGTGATTTTTACGAGTATAGGAATTGCTCAAATTGTTCCGTTTTTTACTTCCTTGTACGAAGTAAAGGAAGTATTGTAATCGCGAAAAATTTCGGTTTCCAGATTTCAACGGAAATATCCATTTTGACCATCCCTGAATCCATTTTGACTAATTTCGTCGTGACGTCTGTACGTACGTACGCATGTACGTATCTCGCATAACTGAAAAACGGGAAGCCGTAGAAAGTTAAAATTTTGTATTTAGGACTGTTATAACATCTAGTTATGCACCTCCCTTTTTGGTCAGTACATAAGTTTCGGAAGTGGTACTTTACTTGAAGCCTATAATAGATTTTAATGAAAAACTATATTAAAATATAATCCAAACCTTTTCAAATTTGGTATATGATACTTTTATATCAATGGGAATAACATAATATATTTTAGTTAAAATGGTCTACCTAGAAGTGGTACTTTACTTGAAGCCTATAATAGATTTTAATGAAAAACTATATTAAAATATAGTCCGAAACTTTTCAAATTTTGTATATAATACTTTTATATCAATGGGAATAACATAATAGATTTTGATTAAAACAGTCTAACTTGAAGTGATACTTTACTTGAAGTTGTTATCAGTTTTTCTTAAAAAAATGCTGTTATTTTGATTTTAGAAATAAATGCTTCAAATAAAAGTTTTAGAGAATTGAATTCTGCGTATAAAACATAAAGTATGATTCAATTAGCTCTTTGTATAAGCGAGATATGTAAATTTAAAAATTATGTACTTTTTGGTTTCTGTAATTAAGTTTGCTATGAATTAGGACAAAAAATAGCAAAAAAATAAAGAATTTAATGTCAATGTCAAATTATGTCAAATAAGTGCAATTTTATGATTGGGTCTGCTATAATACATATTTTAATTATTAACAAAATATGTATACAGTAAAATTTTTGAAAGAAGTCCGAAGGCCTTCTTCGAATTGTATCTATGAATTAAGATTTTGTGCTGTCAAATTTAGTAGTGTCTTTTACTTAGTTTTTATGAGGGTACATAATATCTTGTGTAAACTAGGTAAACGACACTACTAAATTTGACAGCACAAAATCTTAATTCATAGATACAATTCGTAGATGGCCTTGATCGGACTTCTTTCAAAAATTTTACTGTAGTTTAACAGACGTACAAGGAAGTCATGTGATCATCAGATATTTTTGAATACATAATCTGCACCACTTTATATCTGCTCTCACAAAATTCATTATTTGATATGGCGTTATTTTCCGGAATGCTGTTCTTACTAATTTTTTAAGATCGTCAATATTGTCAAAATTTTCTTTATAAATCATTCCTTTTAATTGTCCCAAATAAATCTAGTGGTGATAAATCAAAAGATCTTAGAGGCCAATTTTGCAGATCCATGGACCATGGGTTCCTAACCAATTATTTCCTACTAAATTATTTAAATAATTTCTAATGATGTCTGTATTATGTGCTGGAGCTCCATCGTGTTGAAAATAAATTTTTAGAGACCGTTATAATGGATTTTCGTGTAAGTATTCTTCCAAATTCTGTTTTAAGATATCTAAATACTTACAGGGTCTTGTGGCCACGTGTCTGAGCGTTTGGTCGCGAATTTGGGAACCGGGTTCGATCCCGACCGACGCCAGAAAGAAATATTTCAAATTTTACATGGCACAAAAGTGAACCCTGTGGTGCACTTTCCACGCCAGCAATGAGTGCCCGTGGAGTGACGCTTGGTAAGCGCTCGTATGGTACCAATATGTTACTACCATTACCGATATATATTTAACAGAATTTAGGTTTTCATTATAAAAAATATAGTCTTATAATTTTATTTTCTATTCTATATATTAAAGCCATATCGTCCTTTCTATTCCAAAGTAAAAGTTTGGTGATTATTTGTGTCAGAGCAAAAATGCTCCTTATCTCTGTTAAAAATTCCGGCGCTAGCAATGCGGACTTCATCTGACCACATTATATTTAACTGGAAATTTTCATGTTCTTCACACTTGTTTACAAACCATGTTGAAAGCTCCATGCGCTTTTCTAAATCACCGGGACGTAAATTGTGCTTCATTCTAATTTTATATGGTTTATAATTATTCTTTTTTAATATGAGTGAAGCACGACATTTTGAGTTCCAATTTTAATTTCCCGGCATGATACTTTAAGATTTGTATTTACTAGTGCCAGAACATCTTTAGTATCATTTTCTTCACTTGCCTTCTTGTATGATTTTGGTCTAGGATTTGTTAAGGACCCATAATGTTGTAAATTTCTGTGCAACCTCTCAAAAATTGTTGGATGTGGATGTCGTCTTTCCATGAAATAGTAACATATCGTACTTTTCTTCAATTTTGCCATAATTATAATAATGTAAACAAACACAGTCACAGATCAAATAATAATGACAATAAAAATGTGTTTTACTTTACCTTCTTGTATGATCTGGACTTGTTTGGTTTTTCTAGGAATTTTGCATTTATTCGATAAAACTTATGAAAATGAAGAGGGAAATGATGTGTAACAAAGGAAGTTATATTTTTTAACTTTTTATTATTTTGTTTTCCCATACAGAAAGGAGGGGGTGGTGGTCTTATTTGGTTCTTGTAGAATTATAATTTTACACCATTATATTTTTTGTGCTTTGCAACTTCAATAAATGAACTTGTTTGATTTTTATTAGGAACCCCTCAATTGTTTCTATTGTCATCATTTTCATTTATAAATTATTGAAATTATTTTCAAAATTATGCATTATGATAATTAGATTAATTAATAAAACGTGGCTATATATCATATTTTCACTTGGTACTCTAAATATACAGCCCTTCATAAGGGAACTACCTTAATATCGCTAACTAGAATATTAAAATGATTACACTAAGTTGTGGTCATATATTATTTCATCAATTACATTACATTATGATAATTGAAATTTAATTTATAAATAAATAAATAATAAATATATCATCACGGCATATTACCCATTTCTGGGTGTGCCAGTATCTACAACACATGTAGACATCGGTAGTGATGACGATATATTTTACCGTGTGGGCGCTTACCAGGCGTCACCTCACGGGCACTCATAGCTGGCGCGGAGAGTGCACCACAGGGGTCACTTTTGTGCCATTTAAAATTGGAAATATTTGGCGTCTGTCGGGATCGAACCCGGTTCTCCCAGGTTCGCGACCAGACACTCAGGCACGCGGCCACGGGACCCCACAATTTAATTTATAATAATAAAAAGGGAATATTTGATAATTTATATTAATATTAATTACCTTTAATAAAATAATGGTTTCTTAAACCAAGAATAATAATATACCGGATGTCCCATTTTAATGTACCACCTGGAATATCTTCAGGGTCATGTATCATACGAAAAAATGTTTCAAATAAAAGTTGAACTATACATCCAATCCTGTAAATAAATTCAACCCCCACCCCAAGGGGAGGCTGGGGAGGGGGTAGTCTTAAAATTTTAAATGGTAACCCCTATTTTTTATAGCAGAATCGGATAGAGCGTGAAAAAATTAGTAGATTTTATCTAAAGATTTTTTTGTTAGTTTAGTAGATGGCGCTGCAATCAATAAAATTGTTTTCAATACATAATTTTGCGGAAACAAAGTAGGGTGGGTGTGTGTGTGTATGTGTGTGTCGGTGAGGACATTCTGATAACAATTTACCGCTGGCATTAGCATTAACCGAGACGTACCACGAGGAGGTTGCTCGGTCGGATTTACGTCTCGTGTGTATGTTTCGGCAAAATTTTTTTTTAGATAAAATCTACTTATTTTTTATGCTTTATCCGATTTTGCTATAAAAAAAGAGGGGTTACCATTTAAAATTTTAAAACATCCTCCTTTGGGGGTAGGGGTTGATTTCTTTGCAGTATCGGATGTTCCTCTCCATATCGTTAAACTTTTATTTAAAACATTTTTTAATAGGGTGACCCTGAATATATTCCAGGTGGTACATTAAAATGAGATATTTTTAGAATAAACACAAATAGGTTAATAGCAGCGACTTAACAGCTAATAGGAATGGGGAAGTTTAGCATGGTAAAAATTCTACATAAAATACTATTTCCTACAAATATAACACACAAATGACTGCTGAAATTGAAATTAAAAATTAAAATTATTGCTCTATTTATTTATAATTAATATTTTTTGAGTAAACTTTAAGTACATCACAAGTCAGTTATGAGGAAACTCAGACAGAACAGTGAAATCGAACCACTTGAACGTAGGTCGTAACAAAGCGTAAAAGCGCTTCACTGGTAACCGCAACCCATATACCTATTAACTAATATATTGCTAATGCTCGTATCTTTCCCATAAGAGTAGGTGAAGGAAACACTGTGAAATGGAAATATCATTTCTGCATAAGTCTATCTCTCACAAACACCCAACCGGCAATTATGCGCATGCTCGGAAATCTTTACTACTATTGGCTAACGCTGACAGCGTCGCTGGCTGGGCTGCATTCCAAAATCCTACTCTTAGAGTACGAAATTATTCAAAGTCGTTTCAAAACTAATAACGTTACTCTCAGATTTTACTCAACCTGTTCCAAAACAGCCAGAGTTTACTCCAAAGTGATGTTCTACTTACTCTACTAACGAAGCGGGTATAAAAATTACTCCACAATGTTTTCAAACGTAGATGCTCATAGTGATGCACTCGATTTCGAGCTTTGGCCCGGCCGGACCCGAAGCCCGCGTCGATTTCGAGTCGATCATCGAGCCAAGCCGAAGATTTTTTTATCGGGCCGAATCGGGCTAATCATTTGCAAAAGTTGAGGCGAGTTGGACTTTTGATTTTGGCCCGCCCCGAAAATTCGAGCTTTTCGGGCCGGCCCGAAAAATCCTACTGTTCAATCAAATGCACAGTTTCCTTAATGTTTTAATGAAAATGTATGGAATTAAAAAGGATCAAAATGATTTAATAACATCATACTTCACCTCTTAACAAATAAAAATGTTATTTTACTTTTCAAGAATTCAACGTTATTCAGTAAGCATAATAATGATATTGTGATGTTGTTATTATTACTATTGTTACTACTCGTAAACTTAAATAAAAGTGATTTTTGTTTCTATCATAATGATTTCTTGTCTTCTTTTTGAGCACAAACAAAGTTAGATAAAAAATAATTATACATGATATCTTTTGTATGATTTGTGAAAAAGTTGTTTCAATTTTGGAACGCCTTTGGTAAACAAAGTGTCAAAAACGGATAGGTCTGTAATTTTTATAACAAACTTACACTAGAAGCGTATTTTTTTAATTACTTCTGTTAGCTAATGTGGAACGTTATAAGGATGTAGAAAAAAGTTAAACATTTAGCCTCACATAATAAATCAAAATTAGGAATGCCGGATGCACTTAATTTCGAGCTTAGGCCCGGCCCGGCCCGATTTCGGGTCAATTTTCGGACCGGGTCAGCTAATTTTTTATCGAGTCGATCTTCGAATCGGGCCGGCAATTTTTATTTTCGGGCCAAGTCGATCCAACCTCAAAGCCCGGTCCGACCCGGCCCGAATGCGTCTCTAGATGCTCACGATTCTCAACATGTGAAAGTAATTTGCCTTCTTGTGGAAGAAAACATGCTTTTGGTTGAAAATAAACATAAGTAAAGTAAATACGTTGGCGTGTATTACGAGCATACTTTTATAATAAAAGCGCTTTTATGGAGCGTACTTTCACATTATATTGAGGAGAGTGCTCCATAAAAGCGCTTTTATTACGGGCTTGACATTAATGTTGTAGTTATAAGTAGTTTTGTTAGTTTTATAAAATTATTTTTAATTTAGTTTCAATTTGTTACTTCAACAAAACTCTCATTCGTTCCAAAACACAACACATCATACTCTACGCCAAAACTCGGTATTCTTGGTTTTGGAACGCTACCCTGATGATGCAGCGAGCACGTGGTTTGACTTTGACGTTTGATTTCATTTCTGTTTGTAGTTCCACTTCGAAAGCATTTGCTTTGTGTTTCATACAGTAATTTATTGTCACCTAAATAAATTAATCCTGACCAGATTGTATTCCTATTATTTTTACAGTACAACAAAGTAAATTATTTAATTCAAATTTAGCACTAGAATATGTCAATGTTTTTTATTATTACTAATATTTATATTCAAGAATTTACATACAAAATAAATAGTAGGTACATTGTTTAATTTCTCAAATTTAAATTTAAAATTTCTCGCGCTAGACGTTAATAAACAGAACTCTGTGATTCGCAAAAAGTGATCATGATTTCCTCGTTAGCCAATAGTAGTCAAGATTTCCAAGCATGCGCATAATTCGTGATTGTGTGTTTGTGTGAGATAGACTTATGCAGAAATGATATTTCCATTTCACAGTGTTTCCTTCAATATATTAGTTAATAGGTATATGCCGCAACCGCGTGAGTGAGTGTATAAATCGACATACGTTGCGCCAAGCCTCTGCCTCTACCGACGTCATCACAGCTTAAAATAGGATTTTCCGGAAAATCTGGGCATTTTTGAAAAAAATAAAACATGTTACATCATTTTCCAAGTCATTTCCCATTGAATAAAATAATAAAAAAATTCGCTAAACTTCCCCATTCGAATGATTGAAATACTTCTGATTATTGCTCCCTGCCTTATGTAAGAAATAGAAAGATGCGGGTAAGGAAACAACGAATACTTTAATAAAAAATTGTAAATGTAGTCAAATTTA
Organism: Ophonus ardosiacus; assembly: GCA_943142095.1. Classification (NCBI taxonomy): domain Eukaryota; kingdom Metazoa; phylum Arthropoda; class Insecta; order Coleoptera; family Carabidae; genus Ophonus; species Ophonus ardosiacus. Next base: position 38,810,345 of record OW964833.1, on the reverse strand, counting down.
AAATTTCCAAATGTCACTGTCAACAGCGTCAGCGACAGGATATAAATTTATGTATGTTTATTAATATCAAAAGAAAATACAATGATTGTTATTATATCAATGTTTTGATTATTGTAATCAATTGTCAATTATTTTCTCTTTATTTATTACAATGTTATTACTTTTAAATGACTAAAAGGAAATATAAAACGGACTTTTAAAAGGTTAACAATTTTTATGTAAAAAATAAAATAATTACCCTAAAAGGGAATCGAATCCCAATCTAAAAATTTAGAGGCAGCTATACTATTTAAATAAGAATTAAAATTAAAGGGCCATGCTCATAATCTTTTACTAAATTTTACAACTAAGAGTTACTTACTAAAATTGGTTAGTACAATACTAGTGATACTGTTTCTCATAATTTTACTACTAGCTTGTTTTAACTAGTGGTAAAGTATATATGCCAACCCTCTACTATTAATGAAAACATTGAATGAGAGGGATAGATATATAGAGAAATAAACATGTTAGCATGATATTAAAGATCTGTTAATACAGGTTAGAGTGCTATTAATAGACATAACCAGTAAAATAACAACAAATTTGACAGTTGTGGTTGTGAAAGCGGTGAAATAATGAAGTTATTGAATAAGAAAAATAAGATTAATAAAAAAAAATGGCAAATAAACGGAAAATGATACATAACTGTCGAGGAGCCATATTGAAATACGAGGCACTTTTGATATAGAATAAAAATAGTTGTTAAAGCAACAAGAGTAAAAAGCATAGTCCGAGGCATAGTCTTATTTCGCGAATAGAAAATTTTTGAGCTAAACGAGACGAGACGAGACATATGCAAGTTCGTCAAATCCTATGCATACAATTTTTTTTTACATCTGCAACAAAAGTGTGAAAAAAGTGGCATAACGTTTCATTATTTCACCAGTTTGTGTTAAAAAAGACATACTTTATAAATGAAAAAAGTGTACTTTTTTAACATGTAAAAAAATCATTATTTATTACTACTTTTATTTACCTAACATTATTCTAAATCGGTTATTTTTAAAGTTTTGTTTACAGCAAAGAAATACTTGGTCACAACAATGAAAAAGACTAATTTCACAAAAAAAAAAAATAATTATAATAATTATTGTGCGATTTTACTATAACTCGGAATATGTACCATAGTTCTTTTAAAAGATCTTTGATTGCAACATAGAAATAATTAATTACAATATTGAAAATGACTAATTTCATTAATTTTATATCAAATTTTAATTAAAATATGAAGTTAATACATTTTTACATACCATTTTACGATACACTACAACAACACAAAATTTAGTCTTCCGTCTTCACTGGTTCGTCAGTAACGAGCAACTAACGAACCACCGGATAATTTCACGTCCCTTCTACTAACTTTGGCACGAAGGCTGTGATTGGTTGAGGTGGAATAACCGATAGGCGATATTTAATTTGAAATCAGCGATGACAGCGCCGGATTACAAAAGTTATACGTATTAATTTTAAATACCTATATTTACAAGGCAATGTACGAGTGTAATAACATTGTTCTAATTAAACTAATTAGTTTCATGATGTTGAGGTGATTGTTTCAAAATGTCTCTTTGGTCGTAATTTTTATTTTTGTAAATTTGAACAATATTTTCATCTTATAAGCAACAAAATGTAGGGAAATTTATTAACAATGTAAAATATTCGAAACCTCTTATACCTTATACCTACAGGTGTATCATTTTCGATATTTTTTTAAGATAGGTATCTTGAGAAATATTAACGATAGAGCAAAATCTTTTGCAATTCGATTTTCGCTCATTTCCAAAATATCTCATTTCTTATTTATTATAGGATATTTAGATAAAAATTGTTTAGACAAATTTTGTACCGTTTTTTGTGCAGAATTAAATGAGGTAATTAAAATTATTGACAAATTTATAGTTCTCGAGCCATAACACAAAGTTATAATTTTTTAAATGGAAATCTATATTAAAATAGCCTCATCCTTTTGCTTTTTTAAGCATTTCAACGATATATAACAAGTCTACTTTATTTTCATAACTCTTGAAATAAAATAAGTTTTTATCTTTTCGTGGATAAAATTAATATTTTTACCTTTTAAAAGTTTGCTATGAAATAAAAAATAGAACGTAAGAAATGCAAAATACCGATGAATGAAATATTTCCATTTCAAATGAATACAAAAATAATAAATTTGATTGAAGAAATCAAATCGTTGATTACAACAATGCATTCATATTACGCGGATTACAAGAATTGGCTATAAAAATTAAATATTGATCGCAACAATAATTTATATTATTATACAAATGAAGTTAATATTCTTTATCAAACATTTTACAATGAGAATAATAAATTCGACTGTAGAAATCAAAACGTTGATTACAACAATGTATTTATATTACTCGGATTATAAGAATTGGCTGTAAAAATTAAATATTGATCGCAACAATAATTTATATTATTATACAAATGAAGTTAAAATTCTTTATCAAACATTTTACAATGAGAATAATAAATTCGACTGTAGAAATCAAAACGTTGATTACAACAATGTATTTATATTACTCGGATTATAAGAATTGGCTGTAAAAATTAAATATTGATCGCAACAATAATTTATATTATTAAACAAATGAAGTTAAAATTCTTTATCAAATATTTCGTAATGAGAACAATAAATTCGATTGTAGAAATCAACACATTGATTACAACAATGTATTCATATAACACTGATTATAAGAAATGTTTGTAACAATTAAATGTTGATTGCCACAATGATTTATATTCTTAAGCATATCAGAAATTAAAATTCTTTTTAAATATTTTTAATAGTTCTGAAAAGGGCTGTTGTATTACAAAAATCTCCAGTGATTTTTACGAGTATAGGAATTGCTCAAATTGTTCCGTTTTTTACTTCCTTGTACGAAGTAAAGGAAGTATTGTAATCGCGAAAAATTTCGGTTTCCAGATTTCAACGGAAATATCCATTTTGACCATCCCTGAATCCATTTTGACTAATTTCGTCGTGACGTCTGTACGTACGTACGCATGTACGTATCTCGCATAACTGAAAAACGGGAAGCCGTAGAAAGTTAAAATTTTGTATTTAGGACTGTTATAACATCTAGTTATGCACCTCCCTTTTTGGTCAGTACATAAGTTTCGGAAGTGGTACTTTACTTGAAGCCTATAATAGATTTTAATGAAAAACTATATTAAAATATAATCCAAACCTTTTCAAATTTGGTATATGATACTTTTATATCAATGGGAATAACATAATATATTTTAGTTAAAATGGTCTACCTAGAAGTGGTACTTTACTTGAAGCCTATAATAGATTTTAATGAAAAACTATATTAAAATATAGTCCGAAACTTTTCAAATTTTGTATATAATACTTTTATATCAATGGGAATAACATAATAGATTTTGATTAAAACAGTCTAACTTGAAGTGATACTTTACTTGAAGTTGTTATCAGTTTTTCTTAAAAAAATGCTGTTATTTTGATTTTAGAAATAAATGCTTCAAATAAAAGTTTTAGAGAATTGAATTCTGCGTATAAAACATAAAGTATGATTCAATTAGCTCTTTGTATAAGCGAGATATGTAAATTTAAAAATTATGTACTTTTTGGTTTCTGTAATTAAGTTTGCTATGAATTAGGACAAAAAATAGCAAAAAAATAAAGAATTTAATGTCAATGTCAAATTATGTCAAATAAGTGCAATTTTATGATTGGGTCTGCTATAATACATATTTTAATTATTAACAAAATATGTATACAGTAAAATTTTTGAAAGAAGTCCGAAGGCCTTCTTCGAATTGTATCTATGAATTAAGATTTTGTGCTGTCAAATTTAGTAGTGTCTTTTACTTAGTTTTTATGAGGGTACATAATATCTTGTGTAAACTAGGTAAACGACACTACTAAATTTGACAGCACAAAATCTTAATTCATAGATACAATTCGTAGATGGCCTTGATCGGACTTCTTTCAAAAATTTTACTGTAGTTTAACAGACGTACAAGGAAGTCATGTGATCATCAGATATTTTTGAATACATAATCTGCACCACTTTATATCTGCTCTCACAAAATTCATTATTTGATATGGCGTTATTTTCCGGAATGCTGTTCTTACTAATTTTTTAAGATCGTCAATATTGTCAAAATTTTCTTTATAAATCATTCCTTTTAATTGTCCCAAATAAATCTAGTGGTGATAAATCAAAAGATCTTAGAGGCCAATTTTGCAGATCCATGGACCATGGGTTCCTAACCAATTATTTCCTACTAAATTATTTAAATAATTTCTAATGATGTCTGTATTATGTGCTGGAGCTCCATCGTGTTGAAAATAAATTTTTAGAGACCGTTATAATGGATTTTCGTGTAAGTATTCTTCCAAATTCTGTTTTAAGATATCTAAATACTTACAGGGTCTTGTGGCCACGTGTCTGAGCGTTTGGTCGCGAATTTGGGAACCGGGTTCGATCCCGACCGACGCCAGAAAGAAATATTTCAAATTTTACATGGCACAAAAGTGAACCCTGTGGTGCACTTTCCACGCCAGCAATGAGTGCCCGTGGAGTGACGCTTGGTAAGCGCTCGTATGGTACCAATATGTTACTACCATTACCGATATATATTTAACAGAATTTAGGTTTTCATTATAAAAAATATAGTCTTATAATTTTATTTTCTATTCCATATATTAAAGCCATATCGTCCTTTCTATTCCAAAGTAAAAGTTTGGTGATTATTTGTGTCAGAGCAAAAATGCTCCTTATCTCTGTTAAAAATTCCGGCGCTAGCAATGCGGACTTCATCTGACCACATTATATTTAACTGGAAATTTTCATGTTCTTCACACTTGTTTACAAACCATGTTGAAAGCTCCATGCGCTTTTCTAAATCACCGGGACGTAAATTGTGCTTCATTCTAATTTTATATGGTTTATAATTATTCTTTTTTAATATGAGTGAAGCACGACATTTTGAGTTCCAATTTTAATTTCCCGGCATGATACTTTAAGATTTGTATTTACTAGTGCCAGAACATCTTTAGTATCATTTTCTTCACTTGCCTTCTTGTATGATTTTGGTCTAGGATTTGTTAAGGACCCATAATGTTGTAAATTTCTGTGCAACCTCTCAAAAATTGTTGGATGTGGATGTCGTCTTTCCATGAAATAGTAACATATCGTACTTTTCTTCAATTTTGCCATAATTATAATAATGTAAACAAACACAGTCACAGATCAAATAATAATGACAATAAAAATGTGTTTTACTTTACCTTCTTGTATGATCTGGACTTGTTTGGTTTTTCTAGGAATTTTGCATTTATTCGATAAAACTTATGAAAATGAAGAGGGAAATGATGTGTAACAAAGGAAGTTATATTTTTTAACTTTTTATTATTTTGTTTTCCCATACAGAAAGGAGGGGGTGGTGGTCTTATTTGGTTCTTGTAGAATTATAATTTTACACCATTATATTTTTTGTGCTTTGCAACTTCAATAAATGAACTTGTTTGATTTTTATTAGGAACCCCTCAATTGTTTCTATTGTCATCATTTTCATTTATAAATTATTGAAATTATTTTCAAAATTATGCATTATGATAATTAGATTAATTAATAAAACGTGGCTATATATCATATTTTCACTTGGTACTCTAAATATACAGCCCTTCATAAGGGAACTACCTTAATATCGCTAACTAGAATATTAAAATGATTACACTAAGTTGTGGTCATATATTATTTCATCAATTACATTACATTATGATAATTGAAATTTAATTTATAAATAAATAAATAATAAATATATCATCACGGCATATTACCCATTTCTGGGTGTGCCAGTATCTACAACACATGTAGACATCGGTAGTGATGACGATATATTTTACCGTGTGGGCGCTTACCAGGCGTCACCTCACGGGCACTCATAGCTGGCGCGGAGAGTGCACCACAGGGGTCACTTTTGTGCCATTTAAAATTGGAAATATTTGGCGTCTGTCGGGATCGAACCCGGTTCTCCCAGGTTCGCGACCAGACACTCAGGCACGCGGCCACGGGACCCCACAATTTAATTTATAATAATAAAAAGGGAATATTTGATAATTTATATTAATATTAATTACCTTTAATAAAATAATGGTTTCTTAAACCAAGAATAATAATATACCGGATGTCCCATTTTAATGTACCACCTGGAATATCTTCAGGGTCATGTATCATACGAAAAAATGTTTCAAATAAAAGTTGAACTATACATCCAATCCTGTAAATAAATTCAACCCCCACCCCAAGGGGAGGCTGGGGAGGGGGTAGTATTAAAATTTTAAATGGTAACCCCTATTTTTTATAGCAGAATCGGATAGAGCGTGAAAAAATTAGTAGATTTCATCTAAAGATTTTTTTGTTACTTTAGTAGATGGCGCTGCAATCAATAAAATTGTTTTCAATACATAATTTTGCGGAAACAAAGTAGTGTGGGTGTGGGTTGTGTGTGTGTGTGTATGTGTGTGTCGGTGAGGACATCCTGATAACAATTTACCGCTGGCATTAGCATTACCCGAGACGTACCACGAGGAGGTTGCTCGGTCGGATTTACGTCTCGTGTGTATGTTTCGGCAAAAATGTTTTCTAGATAAAATCTACTTATTTTTTATGCTTTATCCGATTTTGCTATAAAAAAATAGGGGTTACCATTTAAAATTTAAAACATCCTCCTTTGGGGGGAGGGGTTGATTTCTTTACAGTATCGGATGTTCCTCTCCATATCGTTAAGCTTTTATTTAAAACATTTTTTAATAGGGTGCTTGACCCTGAATATTCCAGGTGGTACATTAAAATGGGATATTTGTAGAATAAACACAAATAGGTTAATAGCAGGGACTTAACAGCTAATAGGAATGGGGAAGTTTAGCATGGTAAAAATTCTACATAACATACTATTTCCTACAAATATAACACAAATGACTGCTGAAATTGAAATTAAAAATTAAAATTATTGCTCTATTTATTTATAATTAATATTTTTTGGGTAAACTTTAAGTACGTCACAAGTCAGTTATGCGCAAACTCAACTCAGACAGAACAGTGAAATCGAACCACTTGAACTTAGGTCGTAACAAAGGGTAAGCTTCACTGGTAACCGCAACCCATATACCTATTAACTAATATATTGCTAATGCTCGTATCTTTCCCATAAGAGTAGGTGAAGGAAACACTGTGAAATGGAAATATCATTTCTGCATAAGTCTATCTCTCACAAACACCCAACCGGCAATTATGCGCATGCTCGGAAATCTTTACTACTATTGACTAACGCTGACAGCGTCGCTGGCTGGGCTGCGTTCCAAAATCCTACTCTTAGAGTACGAAAGTCGTTTCAAAACTAATAACGTTACTCTCAGATTTTACTCAACCTGTTCCAAAACAGCCAGAGTTTACTCCAAAGTGATGTTCTACTTACTCTACTAACGAGGCGGGTATAAAAATTACTCCACAATATTTTCAAACGTAGATGCTCATAGTGATGCACTCGATTTCGAGTTTTGGCCCGGCCCGGCCCGAAGCCCGCCTCGATTTCGAGTCGATCATCGAGCCAAGCCGAAGATTCTTTTTATCGGGCCGAATCGGGCTAATTCATTTGCAAAAGTTGAGGCGAGTTGGACTTTTGATTTTGGCCCGCCCCGAAAATTCGAGCTTTTCGGGCCGGCCCGAAAAATCCTACTGTTCAATCAAATGCACAGTTTCCTTAATGTTTTAATGAAAATGTATGGAGTTAAAAAGGATCAAAATGATTTAATAACATCATACTTCACATCTTAACAAATAAAAATGTTATTTTACTTTTCAAGAATTCAACGTTATTCAGTAAGCATAATAATGATATTGTGATGTTGTTATTATTACCATTGTTACTACTCGTAAACTTAAATAAAAGTGATTTTTGTTTCTATCATAATGATTTCTTGTCTTCTTTTTGAGCACAAACAAAGTTAGATAAAAAATAATTATACATGATATTTTTTGTATGATTTGTGAAAAAGTTGTTTCAATTTTGGAACGCCTTTGGTAAACAAAGTGTCAAAAACGGATAGGTCTGTAATTTTTATAACAAACTTACACTAGAAGCGTATTTTTTTAATTACTTCTGTTAGCTAATGTGGAACGTTATAAGGATGTAGAGGTTTTTTTTAAAGTTTGACACGAAAAAAGTTAAACATTTAGTCTCACATAAAAATCAAAATTAGGAATGCCGGATGCACTTAATTTCGAGCTTAGGCCCGGCCCGGCCCGATTTCGGGTCAATTTTCGGACCGGGTCAGCTAATTTTTTATCGAGTCGATCTTCGAATCGGGCCAGCAATTTTTATTTTCGGGCCGAGTCGATCCAACCTCAAAGCCCGGTCCGACCCGGCCCGAATGCATCTCTAGATGCTCACGATTCTCAACATGTGAAAGTAATTTGTCTTCTTGAGGAAGAAAACATGCTTTTGGTTGAAAATAAACATAAGTAAAGTAAATACGTTGGCGTGTATTACGAGCATACTTTTATAATAAAAGCGCTTTTATGGAGCGTACTTTCACATTATATTGAGGAGAGTGCTCCTTGCCCCATAAAAGCGCTTTTATTACGGGCTTGACATTAATGTTGTAATTATAAGTAGTTTTGTTAGTTTTATAAAATTATTTTTAATTTAGTTTCAATTTTTTACTTCAACAAAACTCTCATTCGTTCCAAAACACAACACATCATACTCTACGCCAAAACTCGGTATTCTTGGTTTTGGAACGCTACCCTGATGATGCAGCGAGCACGTGGTTTGACTTTGACGTTTGATTTCATTTCTGTTTGTAGTTCCACTTCGAAAGCATTTGCTTTGTGTTTCATACAGTAATTTATTGTCACCTAAATAAATTAATCCTGACCAGATTGTATTCCTATTATTTTTACAGTACAACAAAGTAAATTATTTAATTCAAATTTAGCACTAGAATATGTCAATGTTTTTTATTATTACTAATATTTATATTCAAGAATTTACATACAAAATAAATAGTAGGTACATTGTTTAATTTCTCAAATTTAAATTTAAAATTTCTCGCGCTAGACGTTAATAAACAGAACTCTGTGATTCGCAAAAAGTGATCATGATTTCCTCGTTAGCCAATAGTAGTCAAGATTTCCAAGCATGCGCATAATTCGTGATTGTGTGTTTGTGTGAGATAGACTTATGCAGAAATGATATTTCCATTTCACAGTGTTTCCTTCAATATATTAGTTAATAGGTATATGCCGCAACCGCGTGAGTGAGTGTATAAATCGACATACGTTGCGCCAAGCCTCTGCCTCTACCGACGTCATCACAGCTTAAAATAGGATTTTCCGGAAAATCTGGGCATTTTTGAAAAAAATAAAACATGTTACATCATTTTCCAAGTCATTTCCCATTGAATAAAATAATAAAAAAATTCGCTAAACTTCCCCATTCGAATGATTGAAATACTTCTGATTATTGCTCCCTGCCTTATGTAAGAAATAGAAAGATGCGGGTAAGGAAACAACGAATACTTTAATAAAAAATTGTAAATGTAGTCAAATTTAAAATTTCCAAATGTCACTGTCAACAGCGTCAGCGACAGGATATAAATTTATGTATGTTTATTAATATCAAAAGAAAATACAATGATTGTTATTATATCAATGTTTTGATTATTGTAATCAATTGTCAATTATTTTCTCTTTATTTATTACAATGTTATTACTTTTAAATGACTAAAAGGAAATATAAAACGGACTTTTAAAAGGTTAACAATTTTTATGTAAAAAATAAAATAATTACCCTAAAAGGGAATCGAATCCCAATCTAAAAATTTAGAGGCAGCTATACTATTTAAATAAGAATTAAAATTAAAGGGCCATGCTCATAATCTTTTACTAAATTTTACAACTAAGAGTTACTTACTAAAATTGGTTAGTACAATACTAGTGATACTGTTTCTCATAATTTTACTACTAGCTTGTTTTAACTAGTGGTAAAGTATATATGCCAACCCTCTACTATTAATGAAAACATTGAATGAGAGGGATAGATATATAGAGAAATAAACATGTTAGCATGATATTAAAGATCTGTTAATACAGGTTAGAGTGCTATTAATAGACATAACCAGTAAAATAACAACAAATTTGACAGTTGTGGTTGTGAAAGCGGTGAAATAATGAAGTTATTGAATAAGAAAAATAAGATTAATAAAAAAAAATGGCAAATAAACGGAAAATGATACATAACTGTCGAGGAGCCATATTGAAATACGAGGCACTTTTGATATAGAATAAAAATAGTTGTTAAAGCAACAAGAGTAAAAAGCATAGTCCGAGGCATAGTCTTATTTCGCGAATAGAAAATTTTTGAGCTAAACGAGACGAGACGAGACATATGCAAGTTCGTCAAATCCTATGCATACAATTTTTTTTTACATCTGCAACAAAAGTGTGAAAAAAGTGGCATAACGTTTCATTATTTCACCAGTTTGTGTTAAAAAAGACATACTTTATAAATGAAAAAAGTGTACTTTTTTAACATGTAAAAAAATCATTATTTATTACTACTTTTATTTACCTAACATTATTCTAAATCGGTTATTTTTAAAGTTTGGTTTACAGCAAAGAAATACTTGGTCACAACAATGAAAAAGACTAATTTCACAAAAAAAAAAAATAATTATAATAATTATTGTGCGATTTTACTATAACTCGGAATATGTACCATAGTTCTTTTAAAAGATCTTTGATTGCAACATAGAAATAATTAATTACAATATTGAAAATGACTAATTTCATTAATTTTATATCAAATTTTAATTAAAATATGAAGTTAATACATTTTTACATACCATTTTACGATACACTACAACAACACAAAATTTAGTCTTCCGTCTTCACTGGTTCGTCAGTAACGAGCAACTAACGAACCACCGGATAATTTCACGTCCCTTCTACTAACTTTGGCACGAAGGCTGTGATTGGTTGAGGTGGAATAACCGATAGGCGATATTTAATTTGAAATCAGCGATGACAGCGCCGGATTACAAAAGTTATACGTATTAATTTTAAATACCTATATTTACAAGGCAATGTACGAGTGTAATAACATTGTTCTAATTAAACTAATTAGTTTCATGATGTTGAGGTGATTGTTTCAAAATGTCTCTTTGGTCGTAATTTTTATTTTTGTAAATTTGAACAATATTTTCATCTTATAAGCAACAAAATGTAGGGAAATTTATTAACAATGTAAAATATTCGAAACCTCTTATACCTTATACCTACAGGTGTATCATTTTCGATATTTTTTTAAGATAGGTATCTTGAGAAATATTAACGATAGAGCAAAATCTTTTGCAATTCGATTTTCGCTCATTTCCAAAATATCTCATTTCTTATTTATTATAGGATATTTAGATAAAAATTGTTTAGACAAATTTTGTACCGTTTTTTGTGCAGAATTAAATGAGGTAATTAAAATTATTGACAAATTTATAGTTCTCGAGCCATAACACAAAGTTATAATTTTTTAAATGGAAATCTATATTAAAATAGCCTCATCCTTTTGCTTTTTTAAGCATTTCAACGATATATAACAAGTCTACTTTATTTTCATAACTCTTGAAATAAAATAAGTTTTTATCTTTTCGTGGATAAAATTAATATTTTTACCTTTTAAAAGTTTGCTATGAAATAAAAAATAGAACGTAAGAAATGCAAAATACCGATGAATGAAATATTTCCATTTCAAATGAATACAAAAATAATAAATTTGATTGAAGAAATCAAATCGTTGATTACAACAATGCATTCATATTACGCGGATTACAAGAATTGGCTATAAAAATTAAATATTGATCGCAACAATAATTTATATTATTATACAAATGAAGTTAATATTCTTTATCAAACATTTTACAATGAGAATAATAAATTCGACTGTAGAAATCAAAACGTTGATTACAACAATGTATTTATATTACTCGGATTATAAGAATTGGCTGTAAAAATTAAATATTGATCGCAACAATAATTTATATTATTATACAAATGAAGTTAAAATTCTTTATCAAACATTTTACAATGAGAATAATAAATTCGACTGTAGAAATCAAAACGTTGATTACAACAATGTATTTATATTACTCGGATTATAAGAATTGGCTGTAAAAATTAAATATTGATCGCAACAATAATTTATATTATTAAACAAATGAAGTTAAAATTCTTTATCAAATATTTCGTAATGAGAACAATAAATTCGATTGTAGAAATCAACACATTGATTACAACAATGTATTCATATAACACTGATTATAAGAAATGTTTGTAACAATTAAATGTTGATTGCCACAATGATTTATATTCTTAAGCATATCAGAAATTAAAATTCTTTTTAAATATTTTTAATAGTTCTGAAAAGGGCTGTTGTATTACAAAAATCTCCAGTGATTTTTACGAGTATAGGAATTGCTCAAATTGTTCCGTTTTTTACTTCCTTGTACGAAGTAAAGGAAGTATTGTAATCGCGAAAAATTTCGGTTTCCAGATTTCAACGGAAATATCCATTTTGACCATCCCTGAATCCATTTTGACTAATTTCGTCGTGACGTCTGTACGTACGTACGCATGTACGTATCTCGCATAACTGAAAAACGGGAAGCCGTAGAAAGTTAAAATTTTGTATTTAGGACTGTTATAACATCTAGTTATGCACCTCCCTTTTTGGTCAGTACATAAGTTTCGGAAGTGGTACTTTACTTGAAGCCTATAATAGATTTTAATGAAAAACTATATTAAAATATAATCCAAACCTTTTCAAATTTGGTATATGATACTTTTATATCAATGGGAATAACATAATATATTTTAGTTAAAATGGTCTACCTAGAAGTGGTACTTTACTTGAAGCCTATAATAGATTTTAATGAAAAACTATATTAAAATATAGTCCGAAACTTTTCAAATTTTGTATATAATACTTTTATATCAATGGGAATAACATAATAGATTTTGATTAAAACAGTCTAACTTGAAGTGATACTTTACTTGAAGTTGTTATCAGTTTTTCTTAAAAAAATGCTGTTATTTTGATTTTAGAAATAAATGCTTCAAATAAAAGTTTTAGAGAATTGAATTCTGCGTATAAAACATAAAGTATGATTCAATTAGCTCTTTGTATAAGCGAGATATGTAAATTTAAAAATTATGTACTTTTTGGTTTCTGTAATTAAGTTTGCTATGAATTAGGACAAAAAATAGCAAAAAAATAAAGAATTTAATGTCAATGTCAAATTATGTCAAATAAGTGCAATTTTATGATTGGGTCTGCTATAATACATATTTTAATTATTAACAAAATATGTATACAGTAAAATTTTTGAAAGAAGTCCGAAGGCCTTCTTCGAATTGTATCTATGAATTAAGATTTTGTGCTGTCAAATTTAGTAGTGTCTTTTACTTAGTTTTTATGAGGGTACATAATATCTTGTGTAAACTAGGTAAACGACACTACTAAATTTGACAGCACAAAATCTTAATTCATAGATACAATTCGTAGATGGCCTTGATCGGACTTCTTTCAAAAATTTTACTGTAGTTTAACAGACGTACAAGGAAGTCATGTGATCATCAGATATTTTTGAATACATAATCTGCACCACTTTATATCTGCTCTCACAAAATTCATTATTTGATATGGCGTTATTTTCCGGAATGCTGTTCTTACTAATTTTTTAAGATCGTCAATATTGTCAAAATTTTCTTTATAAATCATTCCTTTTAATTGTCCCAAATAAATCTAGTGGTGATAAATCAAAAGATCTTAGAGGCCAATTTTGCAGATCCATGGACCATGGGTTCCTAACCAATTATTTCCTACTAAATTATTTAAATAATTTCTAATGATGTCTGTATTATGTGCTGGAGCTCCATCGTGTTGAAAATAAATTTTTAGAGACCGTTATAATGGATTTTCGTGTAAGTATTCTTCCAAATTCTGTTTTAAGATATCTAAATACTTACAGGGTCTTGTGGCCACGTGTCTGAGCGTTTGGTCGCGAATTTGGGAACCGGGTTCGATCCCGACCGACGCCAGAAAGAAATATTTCAAATTTTACATGGCACAAAAGTGAACCCTGTGGTGCACTTTCCACGCCAGCAATGAGTGCCCGTGGAGTGACGCTTGGTAAGCGCTCGTATGGTACCAATATGTTACTACCATTACCGATATATATTTAACAGAATTTAGGTTTTCATTATAAAAAATATAGTCTTATAATTTTATTTTCTATTCCATATATTAAAGCCATATCGTCCTTTCTATTCCAAAGTAAAAGTTTGGTGATTATTTGTGTCAGAGCAAAAATGCTCCTTATCTCTGTTAAAAATTCCGGCGCTAGCAATGCGGACTTCATCTGACCACATTATATTTAACTGGAAATTTTCATGTTCTTCACACTTGTTTACAAACCATGTTGAAAGCTCCATGCGCTTTTCTAAATCACCGGGACGTAAATTGTGCTTCATTCTAATTTTATATGGTTTATAATTATTCTTTTTTAATATGAGTGAAGCACGACATTTTGAGTTCCAATTTTAATTTCCCGGCATGATACTTTAAGATTTGTATTTACTAGTGCCAGAACATCTTTAGTATCATTTTCTTCACTTGCCTTCTTGTATGATTTTGGTCTAGGATGTTGTAAATTTCTGTGCAACCTCTCAAAAATTGTTGGATGTGGATGTCGTCTTTCCATGAAATAGTAACATATCGTACTTTTCTTCAATTTTGCCATAATTATAATAATGTAAACAAACACAGTCACAGATCAAATAATAATGACAATAAAAATGTGTTTTACTTTACCTTCTTGTATGATCTGGACTTGTTTGGTTTTTCTAGGAATTTTGCATTTATTCGATAAAACTTATGAAAATGAAGAGGGAAATGATGTGTAACAAAGGAAGTTATATTTTTTAACTTTTTATTATTTTGTTTTCCCATACAGAAAGGAGGGGGTGGTGGTCTTATTTGGTTCTTGTAGAATTATAATTTTACACCATTATATTTTTTGTGCTTTGCAACTTCAATAAATGAACTTGTTTGATTTTTATTAGGAACCCCTCAATTGTTTCTATTGTCATCATTTTCATTTATAAATTATTGAAATTATTTTCAAAATTATGCATTATGATAATTAGATTAATTAATAAAACGTGGCTATATATCATATTTTCACTTGGTACTCTAAATATACAGCCCTTCATAAGGGAACTACCTTAATATCGCTAACTAGAATATTAAAATGATTACACTAAGTTGTGGTCATATATTATTTCATCAATTACATTACATTATGATAATTGAAATTTAATTTATAAATAAATAAATAATAAATATATCATCACGGCATATTACCCATTTCTGGGTGTGCCAGTATCTACAACACATGTAGACATCGGTAGTGATGACGATATATTTTACCGTGTGGGCGCTTACCAGGCGTCACCTCACGGGCACTCATAGCTGGCGCGGAGAGTGCACCACAGGGGTCACTTTTGTGCCATTTAAAATTGGAAATATTTGGCGTCTGTCGGGATCGAACCCGGTTCTCCCAGGTTCGCGACCAGACACTCAGGCACGCGGCCACGGGACCCCACAATTTAATTTATAATAATAAAAAGGGAATATTTGATAATTTATATTAATATTAATTACCTTTAATAAAATAATGGTTTCTTAAACCAAGAATAATAATATACCGGATGTCCCATTTTAATGTACCACCTGGAATATCTTCAGGGTCATGTATCATACGAAAAAATGTTTCAAATAAAAGTTGAACTATACATCCAATCCTGTAAATAAATTCAACCCCCACCCCAAGGGGAGGCTGGGGAGGGGGTAGTATTAAAATTTTAAATGGTAACCCCTATTTTTTATAGCAGAATCGGATAGAGCGTGAAAAAATTAGTAGATTTCATCTAAAGATTTTTTTGTTACTTTAGTAGATGGCGCTGCAATCAATAAAATTGTTTTCAATACATAATTTTGCGGAAACAAAGTAGTGTGGGTGTGGGTTGTGTGTGTGTGTGTATGTGTGTGTCGGTGAGGACATCCTGATAACAATTTACCGCTGGCATTAGCATTACCCGAGACGTACCACGAGGAGGTTGCTCGGTCGGATTTACGTCTCGTGTGTATGTTTCGGCAAAAATTTTTTCTAGATAAAATCTACTTATTTTTTATGCTTTATCCGATTTTGCTATAAAAAAATAGGGGTTACCATTTAAAATTTAAAACATCCTCCTTTGGGGGGAGGGGTTGATTTCTTTACAGTATCGGATGTTCCTCTCCATATCGTTAAGCTTTTATTTAAAACATTTTTTAATAGGGTGCTTGACCCTGAATATATTCCAGGTGGTACATTAAAATGGGATATTTGTAGAATAAACACAAATAGGTTAATAGCAGGGACTTAACAGCTAATAGGAATGGGGAAGTTTAGCATGGTAAAAATTCTACATAACATACTATTTCCTACAAATATAACACAAATGACTGCTGAAATTGAAATTAAAAATTAAAATTATTGCTCTATTTATTTATAATTAATATTTTTTGGGTAAACTTTAAGTACGTCACAAGTCAGTTATGCGCAAACTCAACTCAGACAGAACAGTGAAATCGAACCACTTGAACTTAGGTCGTAACAAAGGGTAAGCTTCACTGGTAACCGCAACCCATATACCTATTAACTAATATATTGCTAATGCTCGTATCTTTCCCATAAGAGTAGGTGAAGGAAACACTGTGAAATGGAAATATCATTTCTGCATAAGTCTATCTCTCACAAACACCCAACCGGCAATTATGCGCATGCTCGGAAATCTTTACTACTATTGACTAACGCTGACAGCGTCGCTGGCTGGGCTGCGTTCCAAAATCCTACTCTTAGAGTACGAAAGTCGTTTCAAAACTAATAACGTTACTCTCAGATTTTACTCAACCTGTTCCAAAACAGCCAGAGTTTACTCCAAAGTGATGTTCTACTTACTCTACTAACGAGGCGGGTATAAAAATTACTCCACAATATTTTCAAACGTAGATGCTCATAGTGATGCACTCGATTTCGAGTTTTGGCCCGGCCCGGCCCGAAGCCCGCCTCGATTTCGAGTCGATCATCGAGCCAAGCCGAAGATTCTTTTTATCGGGCCGAATCGGGCTAATTCATTTGCAAAAGTTGAGGCGAGTTGGACTTTTGATTTTGGCCCGCCCCGAAAATTCGAGCTTTTCGGGCCGGCCCGAAAAATCCTACTGTTCAATCAAATGCACAGTTTCCTTAATGTTTTAATGAAAATGTATAGAGTTAAAAAGGATCAAAATGATTTAATAACATCATACTTCACATCTTAACAAATAAAAATGTTATTTTACTTTTCAAGAATTCAACGTTATTCAGTAAGCATAATAATGATATTGTGATGTTGTTATTATTACCATTGTTACTACTCGTAAACTTAAATAAAAGTGATTTTTGTTTCTATCATAATGATTTCTTGTCTTCTTTTTGAGCACAAACAAAGTTAGATAAAAAATAATTATACATGATATTTTTTGTATGATTTGTGAAAAAGTTGTTTCAATTTTGGAACGCCTTTGGTAAACAAAGTGTCAAAAACGGATAGGTCTGTAATTTTTATAACAAACTTACACTAGAAGCGTATTTTTTTAATTACTTCTGTTAGCTAATGTGGAACGTTATAAGGATGTAGAGGTTTTTTTTAAAGTTTGACACGAAAAAAGTTAAACATTTAGTCTCACATAAAAATCAAAATTAGGAATGCCGGATGCACTTAATTTCGAGCTTAGGCCCGGCCCGGCCTGATTTCGGGTCAATTTTCGGACCGGGTCAGCTAATTTTTTATCGAGTCGATCTTCGAATCGGGCCAGCAATTTTTATTTTCGGGCCGAGTCGATCCAACCTCAAAGCCCGGTCCGACCCGGCCCGAATGCATCTCTAGATGCTCACGATTCTCAACATGTGAAAGTAATTTGTCTTCTTGAGGAAGAAAACATGCTTTTGGTTGAAAATAAACATAAGTAAAGTAAATACGTTGGCGTGTATTACGAGCATACTTTTATAATAAAAGCACTTTTATGGAGCGTACTTTCACATTATATTGAGGACAGTGCTCCATAAAAGCGCTTTTATTACGGGCTTGACATTAATGTTGTAGTTATAAGTAGTTTTGTTAGTTTTATAAAATTATTTTTAATTTAGTTTCAATTTGTTACTTCAACAAAACTCTCATTCGTTCCAAAACACAACACATCATACTCTACGCCAAAACTCGGTATTCTTGGTTTTGGAACGCTACCCTGATGATGCAGCGAGCACGTGGTTTGACTTTGACGTTTGATTTCATTTCTGTTTGTAGTTCCACTTCGAAAGCATTTGCTTTGTGTTTCATACAGTAATTTATTGTCACCTAAATAAATTAATCCTGACCAGATTGTATTCCTATTATTTTTACAGTACAACAAAGTAAATTATTTAATTCAAATTTAGCACTAGAATATGTCAATGTTTTTTATTATTACTAATATTTATATTCAAGAATTTACATACAAAATAAATAGTAGGTACATTGTTTAATTTCTCAAATTTAAATTTAAAATTTCTCGCGCTAGACGTTAATAAACAGAACTCTGTGTTTCGCAAAAAGTGATCATGATTTCCTCGTTAGCCAATAGTAGTCAAGATTTCCAAGCATGCGCATAATTCGTGATTGTGTGTTTGTGTGAGATAGACTTATGCAGAAATGATATTTCCATTTCACAGTGTTTCCTTCAATATATTAGTTAATAGGTATATGCCGCAACCGCGTGAGTGAGTGTATAAATCGACATACGTTGCGCCAAGCCTCTGCCTCTACCGACGTCATCACAGCTTAAAATAGGATTTTCCGGAAAATCTGGGCATTTTTGAAAAAAATAAAACATGTTACATCATTTTCCAAGTCATTTCCCATTGAATAAAATAATAAAAAAATTCGCTAAACTTCCCCATTCGAATGATTGAAATACTTCTGATTATTGCTCCCTGCCTTATGTAAGAAATAGAAAGATGCGGGTAAGGAAACAACGAATACTTTAATAAAAAATTGTAAATGTAGTCAAATTTAAAATTTCCAAATGTCACTGTCAACAGCGTCAGCGACAGGATATAAATTTATGTATGTTTATTAATATCAAAAGAAAATACAATGATTGTTATTATATCAATGTTTTGATTATTGTAATCAATTGTCAATTATTTTCTCTTTATTTATTACAATGTTATTACTTTTAAATGACTAAAAGGAAATATAAAACGGACTTTTAAAAGGTTAACAATTTTTATGTAAAAAATAAAATAATTACCCTAAAAGGGAATCGAATCCCAATCTAAAAATTTAGAGGCAGCTATACTATTTAAATAAGAATTAAAATTAAAGGGCCATGCTCATAATCTTTTACTAAATTTTACAACTAAGAGTTACTTACTAAAATTGGTTAGTACAATACTAGTGATACTGTTTCTCATAATTTTACTACTAGCTTGTTTTAACTAGTGGTAAAGTATATATGCCAACCCTCTACTATTAATGAAAACATTGAATGAGAGGGATAGATATATAGAGAAATAAACATGTTAGCATGATATTAAAGATCTGTTAATACAGGTTAGAGTGCTATTAATAGACATAACCAGTAAAATAACAACAAATTTGACAGTTGTGGTTGTGAAAGCGGTGAAATAATGAAGTTATTGAATAAGAAAAATAAGATTAATAAAAAAAAATGGCAAATAAACGGAAAATGATACATAACTGTCGAGGAGCCATATTGAAATACGAGGCACTTTTGATATAGAATAAAAATAGTTGTTAAAGCAACAAGAGTAAAAAGCATAGTCCGAGGCATAGTCTTATTTCGCGAATAGAAAATTTTTGAGCTAAACGAGACGAGACGAGACATATGCAAGTTCGTCAAATCCTATGCATACAATTTTTTTTTACATCTGCAACAAAAGTGTGAAAAAAGTGGCATAACGTTTCATTATTTCACCAGTTTGTGTTAAAAAAGACATACTTTATAAATGAAAAAAGTGTACTTTTTTAACATGTAAAAAAATCATTATTTATTACTACTTTTATTTACCTAACATTATTCTAAATCGGTTATTTTTAAAGTTTTGTTTACAGCAAAGAAATACTTGGTCACAACAATGAAAAAGACTAATTTCACAAAAAAAAAAAATAATTATAATAATTATTGTGCGATTTTACTATAACTCGGAATATGTACCATAGTTCTTTTAAAAGATCTTTGATTGCAACATAGAAATAATTAATTACAATATTGAAAATGACTAATTTCATTAATTTTATATCAAATTTTAATTAAAATATGAAGTTAATACATTTTTACATACCATTTTACGATACACTACAACAACACAAAATTTAGTCTTCCGTCTTCACTGGTTCGTCAGTAACGAGCAACTAACGAACCACCGGATAATTTCACGTCCCTTCTACTAACTTTGGCACGAAGGCTGTGATTGGTTGAGGTGGAATAACCGATAGGCGATATTTAATTTGAAATCAGCGATGACAGCGCCGGATTACAAAAGTTATACGTATTAATTTTAAATACCTATATTTACAAGGCAATGTACGAGTGTAATAACATTGTTCTAATTAAACTAATTAGTTTCATGATGTTGAGGTGATTGTTTCAAAATGTCTCTTTGGTCGTAATTTTTATTTTTGTAAATTTGAACAATATTTTCATCTTATAAGCAACAAAATGTAGGGAAATTTATTAACAATGTAAAATATTCGAAACCTCTTATACCTTATACCTACAGGTGTATCATTTTCGATATTTTTTTAAGATAGGTATCTTGAGAAATATTAACGATAGAGCAAAATCTTTTGCAATTCGATTTTCGCTCATTTCCAAAATATCTCATTTCTTATTTATTATAGGATATTTAGATAAAAATTGTTTAGACAAATTTTGTACCGTTTTTTGTGCAGAATTAAATGAGGTAATTAAAATTATTGACAAATTTATAGTTCTCGAGCCATAACACAAAGTTATAATTTTTTAAATGGAAATCTATATTAAAATAGCCTCATCCTTTTGCTTTTTTAAGCATTTCAACGATATATAACAAGTCTACTTTATTTTCATAACTCTTGAAATAAAATAAGTTTTTATCTTTTCGTGGATAAAATTAATATTTTTACCTTTTAAAAGTTTGCTATGAAATAAAAAATAGAACGTAAGAAATGCAAAATACCGATGAATGAAATATTTCCATTTCAAATGAATACAAAAATAATAAATTTGATTGAAGAAATCAAATCGTTGATTACAACAATGCATTCATATTACGCGGATTACAAGAATTGGCTATAAAAATTAAATATTGATCGCAACAATAATTTATATTATTATACAAATGAAGTTAATATTCTTTATCAAACATTTTACAATGAGAATAATAAATTCGACTGTAGAAATCAAAACGTTGATTACAACAATGTATTTATATTACTCGGATTATAAGAATTGGCTGTAAAAATTAAATATTGATCGCAACAATAATTTATATTATTATACAAATGAAGTTAAAATTCTTTATCAAACATTTTACAATGAGAATAATAAATTCGACTGTAGAAATCAAAACGTTGATTACAACAATGTATTTATATTACTCGGATTATAAGAATTGGCTGTAAAAATTAAATATTGATCGCAACAATAATTTATATTATTAAACAAATGAAGTTAAAATTCTTTATCAAATATTTCGTAATGAGAACAATAAATTCGATTGTAGAAATCAACACATTGATTACAACAATGTATTCATATAACACTGATTATAAGAAATGTTTGTAACAATTAAATGTTGATTGCCACAATGATTTATATTCTTAAGCATATCAGAAATTAAAATTCTTTTTAAATATTTTTAATAGTTCTGAAAAGGGCTGTTGTATTACAAAAATCTCCAGTGATTTTTACGAGTATAGGAATTGCTCAAATTGTTCCGTTTTTTACTTCCTTGTACGAAGTAAAGGAAGTATTGTAATCGCGAAAAATTTCGGTTTCCAGATTTCAACGGAAATATCCATTTTGACCATCCCTGAATCCATTTTGACTAATTTCGTCGTGACGTCTGTACGTACGTACGCATGTACGTATCTCGCATAACTGAAAAACGGGAAGCCGTAGAAAGTTAAAATTTTGTATTTAGGACTGTTATAACATCTAGTTATGCACCTCCCTTTTTGGTCAGTACATAAGTTTCGGAAGTGGTACTTTACTTGAAGCCTATAATAGATTTTAATGAAAAACTATATTAAAATATAATCCAAACCTTTTCAAATTTGGTATATGATACTTTTATATCAATGGGAATAACATAATATATTTTAGTTAAAATGGTCTACCTAGAAGTGGTACTTTACTTGAAGCCTATAATAGATTTTAATGAAAAACTATATTAAAATATAGTCCGAAACTTTTCAAATTTTGTATATAATACTTTTATATCAATGGGAATAACATAATAGATTTTGATTAAAACAGTCTAACTTGAAGTGATACTTTACTTGAAGTTGTTATCAGTTTTTCTTAAAAAAATGCTGTTATTTTGATTTTAGAAATAAATGCTTCAAATAAAAGTTTTAGAGAATTGAATTCTGCGTATAAAACATAAAGTATGATTCAATTAGCTCTTTGTATAAGCGAGATATGTAAATTTAAAAATTATGTACTTTTTGGTTTCTGTAATTAAGTTTGCTATGAATTAGGACAAAAAATAGCAAAAAAATAAAGAATTTAATGTCAATGTCAAATTATGTCAAATAAGTGCAATTTTATGATTGGGTCTGCTATAATACATATTTTAATTATTAACAAAATATGTATACAGTAAAATTTTTGAAAGAAGTCCGAAGGCCTTCTTCGAATTGTATCTATGAATTAAGATTTTGTGCTGTCAAATTTAGTAGTGTCTTTTACTTAGTTTTTATGAGGGTACATAATATCTTGTGTAAACTAGGTAAACGACACTACTAAATTTGACAGCACAAAATCTTAATTCATAGATACAATTCGTAGATGGCCTTGATCGGACTTCTTTCAAAAATTTTACTGTAGTTTAACAGACGTACAAGGAAGTCATGTGATCATCAGATATTTTTGAATACATAATCTGCACCACTTTATATCTGCTCTCACAAAATTCATTATTTGATATGGCGTTATTTTCCGGAATGCTGTTCTTACTAATTTTTTAAGATCGTCAATATTGTCAAAATTTTCTTTATAAATCATTCCTTTTAATTGTCCCAAATAAATCTAGTGGTGATAAATCAAAAGATCTTAGAGGCCAATTTTGCAGATCCATGGACCATGGGTTCCTAACCAATTATTTCCTACTAAATTATTTAAATAATTTCTAATGATGTCTGTATTATGTGCTGGAGCTCCATCGTGTTGAAAATAAATTTTTAGAGACCGTTATAATGGATTTTCGTGTAAGTATTCTTCCAAATTCTGTTTTAAGATATCTAAATACTTACAGGGTCTTGTGGCCACGTGTCTGAGCGTTTGGTCGCGAATTTGGGAACCGGGTTCGATCCCGACCGACGCCAGAAAGAAATATTTCAAATTTTACATGGCACAAAAGTGAACCCTGTGGTGCACTTTCCACGCCAGCAATGAGTGCCCGTGGAGTGACGCTTGGTAAGCGCTCGTATGGTACCAATATGTTACTACCATTACCGATATATATTTAACAGAATTTAGGTTTTCATTATAAAAAATATAGTCTTATAATTTTATTTTCTATTCCATATATTAAAGCCATATCGTCCTTTCTATTCCAAAGTAAAAGTTTGGTGATTATTTGTGTCAGAGCAAAAATGCTCCTTATCTCTGTTAAAAATTCCGGCGCTAGCAATGCGGACTTCATCTGACCACATTATATTTAACTGGAAATTTTCATGTTCTTCACACTTGTTTACAAACCATGTTGAAAGCTCCATGCGCTTTTCTAAATCACCGGGACGTAAATTGTGCTTCATTCTAATTTTATATGGTTTATAATTATTCTTTTTTAATATGAGTGAAGCACGACATTTTGAGTTCCAATTTTAATTTCCCGGCATGATACTTTAAGATTTGTATTTACTAGTGCCAGAACATCTTTAGTATCATTTTCTTCACTTGCCTTCTTGTATGATTTTGGTCTAGGATTTGTTAAGGACCCATAATGTTGTAAATTTCTGTGCAACCTCTCAAAAATTGTTGGATGTGGATGTCGTCTTTCCATGAAATAGTAACATATCGTACTTTTCTTCAATTTTGCCATAATTATAATAATGTAAACAAACACAGTCACAGATCAAATAATAATGACAATAAAAATGTGTTTTACTTTACCTTCTTGTATGATCTGGACTTGTTTGGTTTTTCTAGGAATTTTGCATTTATTCGATAAAACTTATGAAAATGAAGAGGGAAATGATGTGTAACAAAGGAAGTTATATTTTTTAACTTTTTATTATTTTGTTTTCCCATACAGAAAGGAGGGGGTGGTGGTCTTATTTGGTTCTTGTAGAATTATAATTTTACACCATTATATTTTTTGTGCTTTGCAACTTCAATAAATGAACTTGTTTGATTTTTATTAGGAACCCCTCAATTGTTTCTATTGTCATCATTTTCATTTATAAATTATTGAAATTATTTTCAAAATTATGCATTATGATAATTAGATTAATTAATAAAACGTGGCTATATATCATATTTTCACTTGGTACTCTAAATATACAGCCCTTCATAAGGGAACTACCTTAATATCGCTAACTAGAATATTAAAATGATTACACTAAGTTGTGGTCATATATTATTTCATCAATTACATTACATTATGATAATTGAAATTTAATTTATAAATAAATAAATAATAAATATATCATCACGGCATATTACCCATTTCTGGGTGTGCCAGTATCTACAACACATGTAGACATCGGTAGTGATGACGATATATTTTACCGTGTGGGCGCTTACCAGGCGTCACCTCACGGGCACTCATAGCTGGCGCGGAGAGTGCACCACAGGGGTCACTTTTGTGCCATTTAAAATTGGAAATATTTGGCGTCTGTCGGGATCGAACCCGGTTCTCCCAGGTTCGCGACCAGACACTCAGGCACGCGGCCACGGGACCCCACAATTTAATTTATAATAATAAAAAGGGAATATTTGATAATTTATATTAATATTAATTACCTTTAATAAAATAATGGTTTCTTAAACCAAGAATAATAATATACCGGATGTCCCATTTTAATGTACCACCTGGAATATCTTCAGGGTCATGTATCATACGAAAAAATGTTTCAAATAAAAGTTGAACTATACATCCAATCCTGTAAATAAATTCAACCCCCACCCCAAGGGGAGGCTGGGGAGGGGGTAGTATTAAAATTTTAAATGGTAACCCCTATTTTTTATAGCAGAATCGGATAGAGCGTGAAAAAATTAGTAGATTTCATCTAAAGATTTTTTTGTTACTTTAGTAGATGGCGCTGCAATCAATAAAATTGTTTTCAATACATAATTTTGCGGAAACAAAGTAGTGTGGGTGTGGGTTGTGTGTGTGTGTGTATGTGTGTGTCGGTGAGGACATCCTGATAACAATTTACCGCTGGCATTAGCATTACCCGAGACGTACCACGAGGAGGTTGCTCGGTCGGATTTACGTCTCGTGTGTATGTTTCGGCAAAAATTTTTTCTAGATAAAATCTACTTATTTTTTATGCTTTATCCGATTTTGCTATAAAAAAATAGGGGTTACCATTTAAAATTTAAAACATCCTCCTTTGGGGGGAGGGGTTGATTTCTTTACAGTATCGGATGTTCCTCTCCATATCGTTAAGCTTTTATTTAAAACATTTTTTAATAGGGTGCTTGACCCTGAATATATTCCAGGTGGTACATTAAAATGGGATATTTGTAGAATAAACACAAATAGGTTAATAGCAGGGACTTAACAGCTAATAGGAATGGGGAAGTTTAGCATGGTAAAAATTCTACATAACATACTATTTCCTACAAATATAACACAAATGACTGCTGAAATTGAAATTAAAAATTAAAATTATTGCTCTATTTATTTATAATTAATATTTTTTGGGTAAACTTTAAGTACGTCACAAGTCAGTTATGCGCAAACTCAACTCAGACAGAACAGTGAAATCGAACCACTTGAACTTAGGTCGTAACAAAGGGTAAGCTTCACTGGTAACCGCAACCCATATACCTATTAACTAATATATTGCTAATGCTCGTATCTTTCCCATAAGAGTAGGTGAAGGAAACACTGTGAAATGGAAATATCATTTCTGCATAAGTCTATCTCTCACAAACACCCAACCGGCAATTATGCGCATGCTCGGAAATCTTTACTACTATTGACTAACGCTGACAGCGTCGCTGGCTGGGCTGCGTTCCAAAATCCTACTCTTAGAGTACGAAAGTCGTTTCAAAACTAATAACGTTACTCTCAGATTTTACTCAACCTGTTCCAAAACAGCCAGAGTTTACTCCAAAGTGATGTTCTACTTACTCTACTAACGAGGCGGGTATAAAAATTACTCCACAATATTTTCAAACGTAGATGCTCATAGTGATGCACTCGATTTCGAGTTTTGGCCCGGCCCGGCCCGAAGCCCGCCTCGATTTCGAGTCGATCATCGAGCCAAGCCGAAGATTCTTTTTATCGGGCCGAATCGGGCTAATTCATTTGCAAAAGTTGAGGCGAGTTGGACTTTTGATTTTGGCCCGCCCCGAAAATTCGAGCTTTTCGGGCCGGCCCGAAAAATCCTACTGTTCAATCAAATGCACAGTTTCCTTAATGTTTTAATGAAAATGTATGGAGTTAAAAAGGATCAAAATGATTTAATAACATCATACTTCACATCTTAACAAATAAAAATGTTATTTTACTTTTCAAGAATTCAACGTTATTCAGTAAGCATAATAATGATATTGTGATGTTGTTATTATTACCATTGTTACTACTCGTAAACTTAAATAAAAGTGATTTTTGTTTCTATCATAATGATTTCTTGTCTTCTTTTTGAGCACAAACAAAGTTAGATAAAAAATAATTATACATGATATTTTTTGTATGATTTGTGAAAAAGTTGTTTCAATTTTGGAACGCCTTTGGTAAACAAAGTGTCAAAAACGGATAGGTCTGTAATTTTTATAACAAACTTACACTAGAAGCGTATTTTTTTAATTACTTCTGTTAGCTAATGTGGAACGTTATAAGGATGTAGAGGTTTTTTTTAAAGTTTGACACGAAAAAAGTTAAACATTTAGTCTCACATAAAAATCAAAATTAGGAATGCCGGATGCACTTAATTTCGAGCTTAGGCCCGGCCCGGCCCGATTTCGGGTCAATTTTCGGACCGGGTCAGCTAATTTTTTATCGAGTCGATCTTCGAATCGGGCCAGCAATTTTTATTTTCGGGCCGAGTCGATCCAACCTCAAAGCCCGGTCCGACCCGGCCCGAATGCATCTCTAGATGCTCACGATTCTCAACATGTGAAAGTAATTTGTCTTCTTGAGGAAGAAAACATGCTTTTGGTTGAAAATAAACATAAGTAAAGTAAATACGTTGGCGTGTATTACGAGCATACTTTTATAATAAAAGCGCTTTTATGGAGCGTACTTTCACATTATATTGAGGAGAGTGCTCCTTGCCCCATAAAAGCGCTTTTATTACGGGCTTGACATTAATGTTGTAATTATAAGTAGTTTTGTTAGTTTTATAAAATTATTTTTAATTTAGTTTCAATTTTTTACTTCAACAAAACTCTCATTCGTTCCAAAACACAACACATCATACTCTACGCCAAAACTCGGTATTCTTGGTTTTGGAACGCTACCCTGATGATGCAGCGAGCACGTGGTTTGACTTTGACGTTTGATTTCATTTCTGTTTGTAGTTCCACTTCGAAAGCATTTGCTTTGTGTTTCATACAGTAATTTATTGTCACCTAAATAAATTAATCCTGACCAGATTGTATTCCTATTATTTTTACAGTACAACAAAGTAAATTATTTAATTCAAATTTAGCACTAGAATATGTCAATGTTTTTTATTATTACTAATATTTATATTCAAGAATTTACATACAAAATAAATAGTAGGTACATTGTTTAATTTCTCAAATTTAAATTTAAAATTTCTCGCGCTAGACGTTAATAAACAGAACTCTGTGATTCGCAAAAAGTGATCATGATTTCCTCGTTAGCCAATAGTAGTCAAGGTTTCCAAGCATGCGCATAATTCGTGATTGGGTGTTTGTGTGAGAGAGACTTATGCAGAAATGATATTTCCATTTCACAGTGTTTCCTTCAATATATTGGTTAATAGGTATATGCCGCAACCGCGTGAGTGAGTGTATAAATCGACATACGTTGCGCCAAGCCTCTGCCTCTACCGACGTCATCACAGCTTAAAATAGGATTTTCCGGAAAATCTGGGCATTTTTGAAAAAAATAAAACATGTTACATTATTTTCCAAGTCATTTCCCATGGAATAAAATAATTTAAAAAATCGCTAAACGTCTCCATTCGAATGATTGAAATACTTCTGATTATTGCTCCCTGCCTCATGTAAGAAATAGAAAGATGCGGGTAAGGAAACAACGACTACTTTAATAAAAAATTGTAAATGTAGTCAAATTTAAAATTTCCAAATGTCACTGTCAACAGCGTCAGCGACAGGATATAAATTTATGTATGTTTATTAATATCAAAAGAAAATACAATGATTGTTATTATATCAATGTTTTGATTATTGTAATCAATTGTCAATTATTTTCTCTTTATTTATTACAATGTTATTACTTTTAAATGACTAAAAGGAAATATAAAACGGACTTTTAAAAGGTTAACAATTTTTATGTAAAAAATAAAATAATTACCCTAAAAGGGAATCGAATCCCAATCTAAAAATTTAGAGGCAACTATACTATTTAAATAAGAATTAAAATTAAAGGGCCATGCTCATAATCTTTTACTAAATTTTACAACTAAGAGTTACTTACTAAAATTGGTTAGTACAATACTAGTGATACTGTTTCTCATAATTTTACTACTAGCTTGTTTTAACTAGTGGTAAAGTATATATGCCAACCCTCTACTATTAATGAAAACATTGAATGAGAGGGATAGATATATAGAGAAATAAACATGTTAGCATGATATTAAAGATCTGTTAATACAGGTTAGAGTTCTATTAATAGACATAACCAGTAAAATAACAACAAATTTGACAGTTGTGGTTGTGAAAGCGGTGAAATAATGAAGTTATTGAATAAGAAAAATAAGATTAATAAAAAAAAAATGGCAAATAAACGGAAAATGATACATAACTGTCGAGGAGCCATATTGAAATACGAGGCACTTTTGATATAGAATAAAAATAGTTGTTAAAGCAACAAGAGTAAAAAGCATAGTCCGAGGCATAGTCTTATTTCGCGAATAGAAAATTTTTGAGCTAAACGAGACGAGACGAGACATATGCAAGTTCGTCAAATCCTATGCATACATTTTTTTTTTACATCTGCAACAAAAGTGTGAAAAAAGTGGCATAACGTTTCATTATTTCACCAGGTTGTGTTAAAAAAGACATACTTTATAAATGAAAAAAGTGTACTTTTTTAACATGTAAAAAAATCATTATTTATTACTACTTTTATTTACCTAACATTATTCTAAATCGGTTATTTTTAAAGTTTTGTTTACAGCAAAGAAATACTTGGTCACAACAATGAAAAAGAATAATTTCACAAAAAAAAAATAATTATAATAATTATTGTGCGATTTTACTATAACTCGGAATATGTACCATAGTTCTTTTAAAAGATCTTTGATTGCAACATAGAAATAATTAATTACAATATTGAAAATGACTAATTTCATTAATTTTATATCAAATTTTAATTAAAATATGAAGTTAATACATTTTTACATACCATTTTACGATACACTACAACAACACAAAATTTAGTCTTCCGTCTTCACTGGTTCGTCAGTAACGAGCAACTAACGAACCACCGGATAATTTCACGTCCCTTCTACTAACTTTGGCACGAAGGCTGTGATTGGTTGAGGTGGAATAACCGATAGGCGATATTTAATTTGAAATCAGCGATGACAGCGCCGGATTACAAAAGTTATACGTATTAATTTTAAATACCTATATTTACAAGGCAATGTACGAGTGTAATAACATTGTTCTAATTAAACTAATTAGTTTCATGATGTTGAGGTGATTGTTTCAAAATGTCTCTTTGGTCGTAATTTTTATTTTTGTAAATTTGAACAATATTTTCATCTTATAAGCAACAAAATGTAGGGAAATTTATTAACAATGTAAAATATTCGAAACCTCTTATACCTTATACCTACAGGTGTATCATTTTCGATATTTTTTTAAGATAGGTATCTTGAGAAATATTAACGATAGAGCAAAATCTTTTGCAATTCGATTTTCGCTCATTTCCAAAATATCTCATTTCTTATTTATTATAGGATATTTAGATAAAAATTGTTTAGACAAATTTTGTACCGTTTTTTGTGCAGAATTAAATGAGGTAATTAAAATTATTGACAAATTTATAGTTCTCGAGCCATAACACAAAGTTATAATTTTTTAAATGGAAATCTATATTAAAATAGCCTCATCCTTTTGCTTTTTTAAGCATTTCAACGATATATAACAAGTCTACTTTATTTTCATAACTCTTGAAATAAAATAAGTTTTTATCTTTTCGTGGATAAAATTAATATTTTTACCTTTTAAAAGTTTGCTATGAAATAAAAAATAGAACGTAAGAAATGCAAAATACCGATGAATGAAATATTTCCATTTCAAATGAATACAAAAATAATAAATTTGATTGAAGAAATCAAATCGTTGATTACAACAATGCATTCATATTACGCGGATTACAAGAATTGGCTATAAAAATTAAATATTGATCGCAACAATAATTTATATTATTATACAAATGAAGTTAATATTCTTTATCAAACATTTTACAATGAGAATAATAAATTCGACTGTAGAAATCAAAACGTTGATTACAACAATGTATTTATATTACTCGGATTATAAGAATTGGCTGTAAAAATTAAATATTGATCGCAACAATAATTTATATTATTATACAAATGAAGTTAAAATTCTTTATCAAACATTTTACAATGAGAATAATAAATTCGACTGTAGAAATCAAAACGTTGATTACAACAATGTATTTATATTACTCGGATTATAAGAATTGGCTGTAAAAATTAAATATTGATCGCAACAATAATTTATATTATTATACAAATAAAGTTAAAATTCTTTATCAAACATTTTACAATGAGAATAATAAATTCGACTGTAGAAATCAAAACGTTGATTAGAACAATGTATTTATATTACTCGGATTATAAGAATTGGCTGTAAAAATTAAATATTGATCGCAACAATAATTTATATTATTATACAAATGAAGTTAAAATTCTTTATCAAACATTTTACAATGAGAATAATAAATTCGACTGTAGAAATCAAAACGTTGATTACAACAATGTATTTATATTACTCGGATTATAAGAATTGGCTGTAAAAATTAAATATTGATCGCAACAATAATTTATATTATTAAACAAATGAAGTTAAAATTCTTTATCAAATATTTCGTAATGAGAACAATAAATTCGATTGTAGAAATCAACACATTGATTACAACAATGTATTCATATAACACTGATTATAAGAAATGTTTGTAACAATTAAATGTTGATTGCCACAATGATTTATATTCTTAAGCATATCAGAAATTAAAATTCTTTTTAAATATTTTTAATAGTTCTGAAAAGGGCTGTTGTATTACAAAAATCTCCAGTGATTTTTACGAGTATAGGAATTGCTCAAATTGTTCCGTTTTTTACTTCCTTGTACGAAGTAAAGGAAGTATTGTAATCGCGAAAAATTTCTGTTTCCAGATTTCAACGGAAATATCCATTTTGACCATCCCTGAATCCATTTTGACTAATTTCGTCGTGACGTCTGTACGTACGTACGCATGTACGTATCTCGCATAACTGAAAAACGGGAAGCCGTAGAAAGTTAAAATTTTGTATTTAGAACTGTTATAACATCTAGTTGTGCACCTCCCTTTTTGGTCATTACATAACTTGCGGAAGTGGTACTTTACTTGAAGCCTGTAATAGATTTTAATGAAAAACTATATTAAAATATAATCCAAAACTTTTCAAATTTGGTATATAAGACTTTTATATTAATGGGAATAACATAATAGATTTTAGTTAAAATGGTTTACCCGGAAGTGGTACTTTACTTGAAGCCTATAATAGATTTTAATGAAAAACTATATTAAAATATAATCTAAAACTTTTCAAATTTGATATATAAGACTTTTATGTCAATGGGAATAACATAATAGATTTTAGTTAAATTGGTCTACCCGGAAGTGGTACTTTACTTGAAGCCTATAATAGATTTTAATGAAAACTATATTAAAATATAATCCAAAACTTTTCAAATTTAGTATATAATACTTTTATATCAATGGGAATAACATAATAGATTTTGGTTAAAATGTTTTACCCGGAAGTGGTACTTTACCTGAAGCCTATAATAGATTTTAATGAAAAACTATATTAAAATATAATCCAAAACTTTTCAAATTTGATATATGACTTCTATATCAATGGGAATAACATAATAGATTTTGGTTAAAATAGTCTAACCGGAAGTGATACTTTACCTGAAGATGTTATAAGTTTTTCTTGAAAAATGGTGTTATTTTGATTTTAGTAATAAATACTTCAAATAAAAGTTTTAGAGAATTGAATTCTGAGTCGAAAACATTAATTATGATTAAATTAGCTCTTTTATTCTCTAATTAAGTTTGCTATGGATTAGGACAAAAAATAACAAAAAAATAAAATGTTGATGTCAAATTATGTCAAATACGTGCAATTTTATGATTGGGTCTGATATAATACATATTTTAATTATTAACAAAATATGTTTAGTGTAACAGGCGTACAAGGAAGTCATGTGCTGTCCACATCAGATATTTATTTTTGTAAATTTGAACAATATTTTCATCTTATAAGCAACAAAATGTAGGGAAATTTATTAACAGTGTAAAATATTCGAAACCTCTTATACCTTATACCTACAGGTGTATCATTTTCGATATTTTTTTAAGATAGGTATCTTGAGAAATATTAACGATAGAGCAAAATCTTTTGCAATTCGATTTTCGCTCATTTCCAAAATATCTCATTTCTTATTTATTATAGGATATTTAGATAAAAATTGTTTAGACAAATTTTGTACCGTTTTTTGTGCAGAATTAAATGAGGTAATTAAAATTATTGACAAATTTATAGTTCTCGAGCCATAACACAAAGTTATAATTTTTTAAATGGAAATCTATATTAAAATAGCCTCATCCTTTTGCTTTTTTAAGCATTTAGTTATGCACCTCCCTTTTTGGTCAGTACATAACTTTCGGAAGTGGTACTTTACTTGAAGCCTATAATAGATTTTAATGAAAAACTATATTAAAATATAATCCAAACCTTTTCAAATTTGGTATACGATACTTTTATATCAATGGGAATAACATAATATATTTTAGTTAAAATGGTCTACCTAGAAGTGGTACTTTACTTGAAGCCTATAATAGATTTTAATGAAAAACTATATTAAAATATAGTCCGAAACTTTTCAAATTTTGTATATAATACTTTTATATCAATGGGAATAACATAATAGATTTTGATTAAAACAGTCTAACTTGAAGTGATACTTTACTTGAAGTTGTTATCAGTTTTTCTTAAAAAAATGCTGTTATTTTAATTTTAGAAATAAATGCTTCAAATAAAAGTTTTAGAGAATTGAATTCTGCGTATAAAACATAAAGTATGATTCAATTAGCTCTTTGTATAAGCGAGATATGTAAATTTAAAAATTATGTACTTTTTGGTTTCTGTAATTAAGTTTGCTATGAATTAGGACAAAAAATAGCAAAAAAAATAAAGAATTTAATGTCAATGTCAAATTATGTCAAATAAGTGCAATTTTATGATTGGGTCTGCTATAATACATATTTTAATTATTAACAAAATATGTATACAGTAAAATTTTTGAAAGAAGTCCGAAGGCCTTCTTCGAATTATATCTATGAATTAAGATTTTGTGCTGTCAAATTTAGTAGTGTCTTTTACTTAGTTTTTATGAGGGTACATAATATCTTGTGTAAACTAGGTAAACGACACTACTAAATTTGACAGCACAAATTCTTAATTCATAGATACAATTCGTAGATGGCCTTGATCGGACTTCTTTCAAAAATTTTACTGTAGTTTAACAGACGTACAAGGAAGTCATGTGATCATCAGATATTTTTGAATACATAATCTGCACCACTTTATATCTGCTCTCACAAAATTCATTATTTGATATGGCGTTATTTTCCGGAATGCTGTTCTTACTAATTTTTTAAGATCGTCAATATTGTCAAAATTTTCTTTATAAATCATTCCTTTTAATTGTCCCAAATAAATCTAGTGGTGATAAATCAAAAGATCTTAGAGGCCAATTTTGCAGATCCATGGACCATGGGTTCCTAACCAATTATTTCCTACTAAATTATTTAAATAATTTCTAATGATGTCTGTATTATGTGCTGGAGCTCCATCGTGTTGAAAA
Organism: Ophonus ardosiacus; assembly: GCA_943142095.1. Classification (NCBI taxonomy): domain Eukaryota; kingdom Metazoa; phylum Arthropoda; class Insecta; order Coleoptera; family Carabidae; genus Ophonus; species Ophonus ardosiacus. The sequence continues at coordinate 38,775,338 of OW964833.1, read as the reverse complement.
TAAATTTTTAGAGACCGTTATAATGGAATTTCGTCTAAGTATTCTTCCAAATTCTTTTTTAAGATATCTAAATACTTACAGGGTCTTGTGGCCACGTGTCTGAGCGTTTGGTCGCGAATTTGGGAACCGGGTTCGATCCCGACCGACGCCAGAAAGAAATATTTCAAATTTTACATGGCACAAAAGTGAACCCTGTGGTGCACTTTCCACGCCAGCAATGAGTGCCCGTGGAGTGACGCTTGGTAAGCGCTCGTATGGTACCAATATGTTACTACCATTACCGATATCTGTACAAAGCAGATTGGCACACTCGCAGATATGAGTAATATGCCGTGAAGATATATTTATTTAAATATTTAACAGAATTTAGGTTTTCATTATAAAAAATATAGTCTTATAATTTTATTTTCTATTCCATATATTAAAGCCATATCGTCCTTTCTATTCCAAAGTAAAAGTTTGGTGATTATTTGTGTCAGAGCAAAAATGCTCCTTATCTCTGTTAAAAATTCCGGCGCTAGCAATGCGGACTTCATCTGACCACATTATATTTAACTGGAAATTTTCATGTTCTTCACACTTGTTTACAAACCATGTTGAAAGCTCCATGCGCTTTTCTAAATCACCGGGACGTAAATTGTGCTTCATTCTAATTTTATATGGTTTATAATTATTCTTTTTTAATATGAGTGAAGCACGACATTTTGAGTTCCAATTTTAATTTCCCGGCATGATACTTTAAGATTTGTATTTACTAGTGCCAGAACATCTTTAGTATCATTTTCTTCACTTGCCTTCTTGTATGATTTTGGTCTAGGATTTGTTAAGGACCCATAATGTTGTAAATTTCTGTGCAACCTCTCAAAAATTGTTGGATGTGGATGTCGTCTTTCCATGAAATAGTAACATATCGTACTTTTCTTCAATTTTGCCATAATTATAATAATGTAAACAAACACAGTCACAGATCAAATAATAATGACAATAAAAATGTGTTTTACTTTACCTTCTTGTATGATCTGGACTTGTTTGGTTTTTCTAGGAATTTTGCATTTATTCGATAAAACTTATGAAAATGAAGAGGGAAATGATGTGTAACAAAGGAAGTTATATTTTTTAACTTTTTATTATTTTGTTTTCCCATACAGAAAGGAGGGGGTGGTGGTCTTATTTGGTTCTTGTAGAATTATAATTTTACACCATTATATTTTTTGTGCTTTGCAACTTCAATAAATGAACTTGTTTGATTTTTATTAGGAACCCCTCAATTGTTTCTATTGTCATCATTTTCATTTATAAATTATTGAAATTATTTTCAAAATTATGCATTATGATAATTAGATTAATTAATAAAACGTGGCTATATATCATATTTTCACTTGGTACTCTAAATATACAGCCCTTCATAAGGGAACTACCTTAATATCGCTAACTAGAATATTAAAATGATTACACTAAGTTGTGGTCATATATTATTTCATCAATTACATTACATTATGATAAGGGGAGGAATGAAAGTTTTATTAAAAAGATCAACATTTGGAAAAGTAGGGTAGAAAAAAATTCGTTCGAAATGTTTTCCAGTGTCGACAATTTTATAATCGAGAAAATTCATTGTAAAACTTTTATTGGAAAAATTATTGTGGATCACTTAAAAGCGCTTGAAACACAGTTCCTTACATATTTTATATTTAATATTGATTTCCAAAAAATAGTTTGGATTCAAAAGCCGTTTTGGATTGGCTTAAGTGAGATTGATCACCTGCCACTTAATGCTCAAGAGGAATTTGCTGAGCTTTCGAGTGACTCAAACTTAAAACTACAATTTCAAAAAAAGCCCTTGGCCGAATTCTGGATCGGAACTAGAACTGAATTTCCCACAATCGCTGATATGGCGTTAAATGTAGTTCTGCCATTCAACACCACATATTTATGTGAAGTTACTTTCTCAGCTTTAACACGTATTAAATCCCAGTATCGTTCAGCGTTAAAAAATGTTGAAGAGGTCTTACGTCCAGCAGTGTCAAACATTCCACCAAGATTTAATTTGTTATGCAATAAAAAACAGGCACATCCATCTCATTAATTTTTTTACTTTAATTTTAATTTAATACAAACCACTCAACGACTGCGTTCAAATATATTAGAGCGAACAAAGACGATCAGAATCCCTTTTTATTTATGTTATTGCAAAAAAGGCAATTTCGATATAAAATAAAGCATATAATTTTTGTAACTATAATAAATACAATTTTACAATTTTTCCTACAATTTTTTATTTTAGATTTTTGTGTGTTTCAAAACGAATTCTAAAACTATATATTTTCATATGTATATTGTTACTTAATAAATAAATGATTAAAAAATATTAATTTATCTTTCTTTTATATTTATATGGGGTCGCCAAGAAACTCGCGATCATAAATGGGGTCGTGAATGAAAAAAGTTTAAGAAGCCCTGGTATAGATTGTTAGAAGAAACAAACTGGGATTGGATAAATAACTGTAATGATGTAAATTACGCAGTTGAAAATTTTTATGAAATTATTTATAGTATTTTTCATCAGTCCATACCTCAAATACAAAGACGTAAAAATAAATATCCTACCTGGTTTAATTCTAATTTAATTTATCTTTTAAAAAAAAGGAACATTATCGAAAACTTTATAGAAATACAGGTCTGCTATATTATAAAATCAAGTTTAAAGAATAAAGAACTAATTGTAAGTCTTTGTCCAATTCATTATATAAGAATTACATTAAGAAAGTAGAAGAGGATATCGTATCTAACAATGACGTTAATACATTTTGGAGTTATATTAGAAGCAAAAAAAGTGTAAACAAAATACCATCCATTATGTATCATGGCAAGAATAAATTAGTAGAAGGGGATCAAATTAGTAATGGCTTTACTAATTATTTCAAGAATATCTTTGTAATTGTAAGTGTGTAATTTCTCATCAAAAAATAATGTTTGCATTAAGATCCGATATCTTCGTCAGATGTGTTAAAAGCTATTAAAGCTCAAAGTAACAGTAAAGCTCTGGGTCTCGACAATATTCCAATTTACATTATTAAAGGCTGCTCACAGTTTTTTTCTGAGGCACTATCACTTTTATATAATTTATGTATAAGGCTTCAACAATTTCCTGATAGACTTAAATTAGCGCGAATTTGCCCAATATATAAATCTGGTGAGAAAACACTTATAAAAAATTATAGACCGATCTCATGTTTAAGCCCATTAGCTAAAATTATGGAATATATAATGTTACAGTCTATTAAAACACAAACTCGCCACATTATATCTAATTGTCATCCTGGTTTTATCTATGGGCGATCTACAGTTACTAATCTTATGTGTTTTACGCAGGATGTATTGAATGCCTTTGCTGATCAATCGCAAGTTGATTGTATCTATACTGATTTCGCAAAGGCATTCGATACTGTGCATCATGGAATATTATTAAGTAAACTAAAATCTATAGGCTTTACTGATAACTGGATCACTCTTTTATCATCATACTTATCAAATAGAAATCAGTATGTTTTTATTGATGGTTATAAATCTAATTACTATATCGCTACTTCTGGTGTACCACAAGGCAGTATCTTAGGCCCCATCCTTTTCTCTTTCTTCATCAATGACATCATAGATACATTAACTTTTAGTAAAGCTTTGCTTTATGCTGATGATTTTAAATTATATGGCGTAATTAATGATATTGAAGATTGCATTAACGTACAAAAAGATTTACAACGTATAGTGGAGTAGTCTTATAATAATAAATTATTTTTCAATTCGACTAAATGCGAAATAGTGACTTTCACTAGAAAAACAAATTATATTACATTTAACTATACCATGGGGACTACATATTTATCTTGACAAACATCTAAAGAGGATCTGGGAGTATTATTTGATATGAAACTTACTTTTCAATTACAACAAGATAATGTTATTAATAAAGCCTGTAGAACCTTAGGGTTTCTTCTTAGAATTACATATAATTTTCTAAATGTGGAATCTTCGAAAATTTTGTTTTTATCATTAGTAAGAAGTAAATTAGAGTACGCTAGTCTTATTTGGTTTCCTTTCTACAGTTCTCATGTATTAACCCTTGAAAATTTGCAATTTAAATTCTTAAAGCACTGCCTTTCTCGTATTAATGCGATGTGGCCCAAGTTTGAGTACAACATTTTACTGTCTCTTTTCAATATAGAATCTTTACATGATCGCCATCTTAAACAACAAATTACCTTTCTGTATAAAGTAGTAAATAATTTAATAGAAGTACCAGATATTCTGCAACAATTAAATTTTTATGTTCGGTCATTTAATTCTCGAACCTGCTCAACTTTGCTCTGTCATCCAGCTGAAACAAATTTTTATCTACATTCACCTATTAATTCAATATGTAATACCTACAATAAATATTGTCTGGATCTAGATTTATCTGTTTCGCAGAATCAGCTTAGGACTATTCTAAATACAATTATTTAACTAATTATTATATTCTTCTATTTATTTATTATTTATTATTCTTACTTATATTTGCGATATGCTTTTTATATTGTATTTTATTCTGTAATTGGGGTTTGACCTTGTATAATAAATAAATAATAGAAGGGTAAGAACATAACAGTATACCTACTTTCAAAGCCGGTTCGTAGCCCTGCGGGTCCCTGGACAGAAAGCAAAATAAAATATAGAAATTTCAGAGAGTGAAAATTTTAAGCTGTTTATCGAATCTCTACATTTGCCGAGCAATGTGCACATCACACATCATCCCACTATCTACCTTTACTGTAACATACATGGTGTTTCAAAGAAAGTGTAAAAAAATTTAAGGGCATATAGTACTGACCAAATTAAAAAAAAAGCTTAATCGACATGGGTGTGATATTCAATGATTTCCGAGAAATGAGGCAGTGAAAAATGAGTATTTACGGGGTTTACCTCTTCTATCTTGAAAACTATAAGAGTTACGACTTTAATTAAATAAGACTTTTTGGTTACCTTTCAGAGGTTATCTTAGATGTGCTTTTGTTTGATTTTTAAAAATCAAATAATTGTACTAAGTTAAATGTTGTGGCGACCTTGGCCAATATTTAATTTTCATATAACTTCATAACTATCACAAATTGAGAAAAATGCTTCATATAAAACGTTATTATTTTTTTATAGTCTATTTACTGACAGAGACAAAATTTTCTTCGATCCCTATCATTGTCAGTTTTTCTTCGATTTTTCATTTAAATCGGAAACAGTTGAAGATCAGACCTATGTTGATTTAGTTTTTTTTGACTTATTTTTGTCAGTACTATATACCCTTAAATTTTTTTACACTTTCTTTGAAACAGTCTGTATATAGGTACTATCTATACTGTACATGCAATCCCCGCCCCCTTTCGAACGCTAATAATAAAAATTGACAAGGTTAGGCCGGGCCCGAGAAATATTTTGATACAGAATAAAAAATCATTCATTTATTACTATTATTTAGTCAGCATTGTTCTAACTCGGTACTTTTTAAATAGAGTTTGAGTGCGGGGCCCTCGAAAGAGCGGGCCCTTGGCAACTGATCTGGTCGCCCATTCTTTCAGCCGGCCCTGATTTTTTAAATTCTGAATCTTTCAAACCAAGCGTCCTTTTACAATTTTAAAGATTTGATTCTCTTAGAATGAAATAATTTTGAATTTTGTTGTTTTGACAATACATAACCGCTTGCCCGCACGACGATGCTGTAAATATAATAAGAAATGCGGGCGATATGGTTGTTTTGACTGTTGAACATTATAGAGCTGCTACCCCTGTCATACAAAAACAGAGTAAGTCAAGAATTTTATTATTTTCATTGTTATAATATTGGTGTCAGTATATAAATTGAAAGTTATAAGTGTAAGATTCACTTTTCGGCTGCGTGCCGATGGTTTGAAATGCAGGCAGAAAGCACTTGACTTTCCAAAGTATAAACACATTCCTAGAAAAATAAACAACGCTCGACGCCCCAACCCTTGGAGGCTGGGTGACTGGGTCACTTGTGTTGTGACCAGTGTACTATGTAGATGTGTGTGTGTCAATAAGACGAGCAGTTTGCTGTAATGAAAGGTGAGTGATTAAACTCACGGTCATTCTAATTATTGAACAGGTATGACGATCGAGTGTAAATCAACAGATGCTTGATTGATATGCTTATACACTGTTTGTGTATTTGATATGCATGGTATATGTGAAGTATACATTTGTATTATTTGTTTGTGGCCACAACTCGTAGATATATCCTAATATCCGAAGGGTTGTCTGGGACAACCCTGGGTAGCTAGGGTACATAGTGGAGAAATACCAAGTGGGTCAGGGACCCACAGGCCTTTGGGAGTTCAACATGTCTGGGACATGTGTTGGTGGCTATGGTACCGCTAGTGACACTAAATGAGAGGCTGAGATCCACGAAAACGTCTGTGACGTTAAGGATAAACCTGGGGATTATTATAGGTCTGGGACCTATGTGTGATCGTAAGCTAAACTCTCATGATGGGTCTGGGACCCATGGCCTCTTGGAGGTCAATCTCTGGGAGCTCAACATGTCTGGGACATGCGTGGCGACGGTACCGCTAGTGGCTTAAAGTGACAATTCACAAGAGCCGTATAACAGCAGATTGTCCCTGCACTAGGTGCATACTTTGGCGGATAGGGGTACCGGAACCCACGAGGTGCTAGGCCGCATTTAATATGCGGGGCGCCTGCCCAAGTCTGGGACTTGGAAGTAACCTTATTCCTGTCCCCCTCCTATCTATCTTATTAGATGATAATGCACGCTTGTGATAATTGTTGTAATTAGAATGACAATGTGTATTTATAACACTTAGGGAAACGCGTCCTAGAGGAGCTGTCCGATGATGACGAGCTCGTGTGCGTGTGAAGAAGAGGACGCCGATAACAGGTCAATAGAAATGTGAAATGTATATTATATTAATGCATGTATTATCGCCCATATATTCCTGACAATACATAGTTCAATAGTAATTAGCCCAACTATACATGCAATGAGCTTTAATAGTTCTGACTATCAAGGAAAGAAAAGATTATAGTATAATACAGTATGTTTATATCATATCTCTGTCATATATTCAAGTTAAATACTAATTGAGAAAAATTAATTAATTAAAAACCTACCTTTTTTTTATATCTTTTATAAGGAAATATTTACGAATCAAATACGATAAGTATGTCCATTTATATCCATTTTACACGTAACACAAATAACTTCTTTAGTATATTAATAAATGTAATAGGGGTATTCTAATGTAGTAAAATTTAAAAGAAAAAACATTATAATGTTATTAATTATGCTGAAAAGTGACAAAGTGACCGAGTTCTAATAAATGAACTTAAAATTGTTTTTTTTTTGTGGTTTTTGATATGTTTGTTTGTTGTTTAGAGTTTTTACAAATATTAAATTAAATTTAAGTTAATTATATAAACAATTTATCATTAATGACGTTCGTACGGAGTGAAATATTTTACGGAACGACTGACAGCTGTCGTAGTGTTTTCATACACGACCGCTAGGTACCGTTGATTTTAGTTTTCTATGTCATGACGTCGAGGAAAGAATGGACGTCATAACTTATAATTCAAATTTTTCAGCATAATTCAAAAATTCATTTCTCGCGTAAATAACACAAAAATATCAAAATTTCACATTTGTATTTTAAAGTTCAGAAAAAAATAAGCAGGTGGTTTTTGATATCAACAATGTAATAATGTAGTGAGTAATGGGCTCTTCCACCATAACAAAAAATACTAATATGTACACTTTATACGATTAAGATAAAAAAAAATTCTTTTTACTTCCTTGTACGAAGTAAAGGAAGTATTGTAATCGCGAAAAATTTCGGTTTCCAGATTTCAACGGAAATATCCATTTTTAGCATCCCTGAACCCATTTTGACTAATTTCGTCGTGACGTCTGTACGTACGTATCTCGCATAACTGAAAAACGGGAAGCCGTAGAAAGTTAAAATTTTGTATTTAGAACTGTTATAACATCTAGTTGTGCACCTCCCTTTTTGGTCATTACATAACTTGCGGAAGTGGTACTTTACTTGAAGCCTGTAATAGATTTTAATGAACAACTATATTAAAATATAAACCAAAACTTTTCAAATTTGGTATATAAGACTTTTATATGAATGGGAACAACGTAGTAAATTTTAGTTAAAATGGTCTATCCGTAAGTGGTACTTTACTTGAAGCCTATAATAGATTTTAATGAAAAACTATATTAAAATATAATCCAAACCTTTTCAAATTTGGTATATGATACTTTTATATCAATGGGAATAACATAATATATTTTAGTTAAAATGGTCTACCCAGAAGTGGTACTTTACTTGAAGCCTATAATAGATTTTAATGAAAAACTTTATTAAAATATAATCCAAAACTTTTCAAATTTGGTATATAAGACTTTTATATCAATGGGAATAACATAATAGATTTTAGTTAAAATGGTTTGCCCGGAAGTGATACTTTACTTGAAGCCTATAATAGATTTTAATGAAAAACTATATTAAAATATAATCCAAAACTTTTCAAATTTGATATGTAAGACTATTTTTTCAATGGGAATAACATAATAGATTTTAGTTAAAATGGTCTACCCGGAAGTGGTACTTTACTTGAAGCCTATAATAGATTTTAATGAAAAACTATATTAAAATATAATCAAAAACTTTTCAAATTTGATATATAAGACTTCTATATCAATGGGAATAACATAATAGATTTTAGTTAAAATAGTCTAACCGGAAGTGATACTTTACCTGAAGATGTTATCAGTTTTTCTTGAAAAAAAATTTGTTTTTTGTAATAAATGCTTCAAATAAAAGTTTTAGAGATTTGAATTCTGCGTCGAAAACTTTAGTTATGATTAAATTAGCTCTTTGTATTCTCTAATTAAGTTTGCTATGGATTAGGACAAAAAAGAACAAAAAAAAAAATAAAATGTTGATGTCAAATTATGTTAAATACGTGCAATTTTATGATTGGGTCTGTTATAATACATATTTTAATTATTAACAAAATATGTATAGTGTAACAGGCGTACAAGGAAGTCATGTGCTGTCCACATCAGATATTTTTACGATAGGTATCTTGAGAAATATTAACGATAGAGCAAAATCTTTTGCAATTCGATTTTCGCTCATTTCCAAAATATCTCATTTCTTATTTATTATAGGATATTTAGATAAAAATTGTTTAGACAAATTTTGTACCGTTTTTTGTGCAGAATTAAATGAGGTAATTAAAATTATTGAGAAATTTATAGTTCTCGAGCCATAACACAAAGTTATAATTTTTTAAATGGAAATCTATATTAAAATAGCCTCATCCTTTTGCTTTTTTAAGCTTTTCAACGATATATAACAAGTCTACTTTCTTTTCATAACTCTTGAAATAAAATAAGTTTTTATCTTTTCGTGGATAAAATTAATATTTTTACCTTTTAAAAGTTTGCTATGAAATAAAAAATAGAACGTAAGAAATGCGAAATACTAATGAATGAAATATTTCCATTTCAAATGAATACAAAAATAATAAATTTGATTGAAGAAATCGGATCGTTGATTACAACAATGCATTCATATTACGCGGATTACAAGAATTGGCTATAAAAATTAAATATTGATCGCAACAATAATTTATATTATTATACAAATGAAGTTAAAATTCTTTATCAAACATTTTACAATGAGAATAATAAATTCGACTGTAGAAATCAAAACGTTGATTACAACAATGTATTTATATTACTCGGATTATAAGAATTGGCTGTAAAAATTAAATATTGATCGCAACAATAATTTATATTATTAAACAAATGAAGTTAAAATTCTTTATCAAATATTTCGTAATGAGAACAATAAATTCGATTGTAGAAATCAACACATTGATTACAACAATGTATTCATATAGCACTGATTATAAGAAATGTTTGTAACAATTAAATGTTGATTGCCACAATGATTTATATTCTTAAGCATATGAGAAATTAAAATTCTTTTTAAATATTTTTAATAGCTCTGAAAAGGGCTGTTGTATTACAAAAATCTCCAGTGATTTTTATAGAAATTGCTCAAATTGTACCGTTTTTTACTTCCTTGTACGAAGTAAAGGAAGTATTGTAATCGCGAAAAATTTCGGTTTCCAGATTTCAACGGAAATATCCATTTTGACTAATTTCGTCGTGACGTCTGTACGTACGTACGTATGTACGTATCTCGCATAACTGAAAAACGGGAAGCCGTAGAAAGTTAAAATTTTGTATTTAGGACTGTTATAACATCTAGTTATGCACCTCCCTTTTTGGTCAATACATAACTTTCGGAAGTGGTACTTTACTTGAAGCCTATAATAGATTTTAATGAAAAACTATATTAAAATATAGTCCGAAACTTTTCAAATTTGGTATATAAGACTTTTATATTAATGGGAATAAAATAGTAGATTTTAGTTAAAATGGTCTACCCAGAAGTGGTACTTTACTTGAAGCCTATAATAGATTTTAATGAAAAACTATATTAAAATATAATCCAAACCTTTTCAAATTTGGTATATGATACTTTTATATCAATGGGAATAACATAATATATTTTAGTTAAAATGGTCTATCCAGAAGTGGTACTTTACTTGAAGCCTATAATAGATTTTAATGAAAAACTATATTAAAATATAGTCCGAAACTTTTCAAATTTGGTATATAAGACTTTTATATTAATGGGAATAAAATAGTAGATTTTAGTTAAAATGGTCTACCCAGAAGTGGTACTTTACTTGAAGCCTATAATAGATTTTAATGAAAAACTATATTAAAATATAATCCAAACCTTTTCAAATTTGGTATATGATACTTTTATATCAATGGGAATAACATAATATATTTTAGTTAAAATGGTCTACCCAGAAGTGGTACTTTACTTGAAGCCTATAATAGATTTTAATGAAAAACTATATTAAAATATAGTCCGAAACTTTTCAAATTTTGTATATAATACTTTTATATCAATGGGAATAACATAATAGATTTTGATTAAAACAGTCTAACTTGAAGTGATACTTTACTTGAAGTTGTTATCAGTTTTTCTTAAAAAAATGCTGTTATTTTGATTTTAGAAATAAATGCTTCAAATAAAAGTAATAGTAAATGAAATTTTACACTGTTATTCAAAATATCACAAGTCAGGTTAGAGCCTTCAAAAATGAAATTTTCTCCAAAATCTTCAAATTTTTCGAAATTCCAATTTTTGCATACTTTTATATTTCAATGCGCTGATGTCCGTGTGTATTTCTGTGTATATGGATGTTGTAACCATGGTTTCTCAAATACTATAAGACTTACGACTTGTTTATCTACGGATTCATCAATCGGACAGCGGGCATAAATGGAAAGAGCTGATAAGATTTTGGTAAAAAATGGACAACAGGAAGTAGTAGTGTCTTAGAAAAATGTATGTTATTACAACAGTAAAGAACATTAAATTCTAAATCTGATAAATTTAACTTTCTATTATATCTTATATAGATTAAGAGGTAAAGAATGTAATATGTAGAATAAACTAATGTAATAAATCGTACAGTCCAAATTATACCAAGGAAAACAATTGACAAATTCAAATGATTTTCAAAAAACAACAGTTTTAGTGACATTACTGAAAGGTTTTTCTAGGAAGTACATTTATTTTTTTAATTACTTCACTAATTAAATATTTAATATTATGGGCAAAATGTATATATCCATAAGAAATACCTCTAATCTTGTCAATGAATTGGAATAATCTCTGACATAATAAGAACTTTCTCATAGAAAAAAGAATAGAATTAGATTTTTTTATGTGCAAAAAACAGTTGTTACCTCAAAAGTCATTTATGTGTAAAAAGATCAAAATTTAAAAAAAAAACAATTTAGATACTTTTTATCAATCTGATTTCAAATTTTGATACCGCAGGTCGCTATCTTTTTCTCGTTTCCGAGATATTTGCATGTAAAGTCATGGTCAAAAATACGTATTTTTGGGTAATAACCCCAAAATGGGTGGAAATACAGACTTGGCGATATCACCATCAGATTCTACAGGTAAAATTATATAAGTATACCATGAAAAATGAACTAAATAATTTAGTTCATTTGCCATATTTTCATGAACCACTCATTCACGGTTAAAGATAGAATAACGGACGAAAAGTGTATATTCAGCATGAAATTCTCTTTCTTTTCATGTCAGGCATGATTTTTTTACTTCATTGGATCTCGAGTTACAGACGTTTGAAGTTACATAATTATTCATCAAAATTTTGTGTATTTTCAAAAATATACAATTTCTATGAAAAATCTTGTAACTTCGAACATCTGTAACTCGAGATCCGATGAAGTAAAAAAATCATGCCTGACATGCAATAAAATCAAATTTCGTGCTGAATATAGGCTCTCATCGTTCGCTATTCTATCTTTAACCGTGTATGAGTGATGTATGAAAATATGAGAAATAAACTAAATAATTATGTTCATTTTTCATATTTTCATACACCGCTCATACATGGTTAAACATAGAACAACGGTCGATAAGTCTATATTCAGCATAATATTCTCTTTCTTTTCATGTGAGGCATTTTGTGTATTTTCAAAAACAAATATCTATGAAACGTGGTAAGTGTCTATTGTTCCCATGGAATTCTGGGATCATGTCCAGATATTCCGAGTGGTACAGCCATTGGTTGATTGATTAAAATTTCTTCAAGGTTTGTTTGATTTTATGGGGTATAAGATGTTAGCGAGTCTCCAGAGTTCGATTCTGTATCTGTGTTATTTAACTCTGTATAGCTTTGAAAATCTCTAATTGACATAGGTACTTACAGGAGCAAGAAGATGATGTCCATTGGCCTGTAATCGATATTCGCTCGAAGTCACTTGGTCTGCAACGGCTGCTGGGCTATGTTGTCCATGAAGATGGAGCTCGATGTTCTCTCGGGCACCAAAGTCTTCGTAGCTGATGCGCGACGCGATACCGGACAATCTCCTATGTTCAAATTCTCAGTAAATCGTTCAAACGAACGAAATCAATTTTGTATTTCGCTGAGAATCCTACCGACTGCGTCAGTTATAATATAAATTTATTTATATTATCACAAAAATCAGCAGGAATACGGGAATGCTATGTGCTAACAATATATATATATATATATATATATATATATATATATATATATATATATATATATATACATACATAAAATCACGCGTTTCCCACTTAGTGGGTTAGCAAAAACCCGAAAATAATAAGAAAAGGGATGAAAGTAAGAGCTCCACTGAATCACTTAACTCTTTAAAAACATTCTTCTTTCGCCTTGTTCAAAATCATCATAACATTCATACAAAGAACATATTAATGTGACCGATTTTCGGTAGCGAATAACCGCATCCGGGCCACAATAATATATATATATATATATATATATATATATATATATATATATATATATATATATATATATATATATATATATGTTGTTTATACTGTGGCTGTGTAAGCTGCACATGCACATGTCAATAACGGATACAGTTTGTTCCTGATCACACAGTTTCTGAGGAATATATAGAAGAATTATGGAACGAATTATCAGAATATAATTTCTTCTTTTTTAATGCTGCACGCATCATTAATTTTTAAAGTTCGAGGCGCTTAAACAAATTTTCAACACTCGTTTATAAAGGAATTACAAATATTTCCAAACTACATAAACTAATTTTTGTATTTAACAAATATATAGAAATACCTGATTTATATAGAGTGATCAAAAATGATTGAAGGTCACAAAACGACTTCGTGAAAAAACTGTAAGTAAAGAATAGTGCGACAAATTTCTTCGTGCGAAGTATATTTTCGTTCGGGTGAACGTAAAGAAGACAGTTCTTAGGATTATTTCTATGACAGCTGACAAAATTTGATAGGTACGCCCATGGAAATAGTAAAGCTGTCATATTAAGTAAGCAGCAAATATCAAAATCTTATGGAGCGGCACGCTTCAACCTTTTTTCATCACTCTGTATAATGTATGTACATATTATGATTTGTCATATATTTTTTTTATACGATAATCTTCCTTTTTTATTTTCCATGTTCAATATTTTTCAAATGCATTTTTAACTTTATTAGTTGCTTATATTGCAAAATATTATCATAGGGTTATAAAATTAGCTTCATAAGAGACAATTTTTAATTTAATTCTAAAAAAGTTTTGTATTTACACTTGACAAATGAGAGCTATTTCAATTTGGCACTAGTACGGATCGTTCACAATAAATTCTTTCAAATTGCAGTTGAGAAACTGGAAGCCTACTTTCAACTTTTATAATTCCCGCTTAATTTTGACGTCATCATTTTCGGAGCCTGTTGTCTATATATTTTTAAGAAAATCACCTTGCCATTATAATATGTAAGCTGTTACAAATTGGAAAATTTGATAAAAAAAATTACTTTTATTTATTACTTTTCGGATATTTCCAATCCCTCCATCAACAATACACAAAAAATGTCTAGTCGACCGCCATTAACTAATATACTAAAACAAACTCCAACACAAATCACTCCCTATCACAAAGTATTTTTTATTTTATATGGACAATATCATTGACGGTGCAACAGGTATTCTTCACTATCACTCTTGCTACAAAATTTGTTTCTTTTTACACACAATTGAAATAATCACAGGTAACAGTCTGCGTCTGACTTGATTACTGCTCCAAACTGGGTAGAGAATTCAGAACAGTGATGATGACTAGTCCAAGGATGCAGCGGCCGAAGACAGTTTTTTCACTCTGGGATATAACGTTCGGGGCTGGAGTAGGGCTGCCCAAACGGGAATTTGCTCGGGCTACTTGTGAACGCCATTTTATTTTGTATTGAGGAGGTGTTCTGCTGAGCACCCTTAATCTAAATAGAAACAATTATTGTTAATCAGGTATCTTGTTTTAATACTAGAACATATACCGGATATCTACTTGAAATCAGTCAAAAAAATTATTTTCAAAATACACAAGATTAAGGACATGTATTTAAAAGTGCACATTTCAGTGCTAAAGTCTGTTCGCTCCTAGCTGAAACAAGCCGATATTTTATTACCCCAATAGATATTACCACAAACAAATAGAAAATCCTCAGGTAGTGTGGAACAGGGACGTATTCGAAATCTGCATAAGTAAGGAAAAATGTCATTATTACAAGTATACTCGTCATAAAATAATCAAATAATGGCCGGAAACGTCTTTCCAGGTAATTCTTAATTATACCTATTCAATGATAATACCTAGCTGTAAATACATTTCAAAATAATTTCAAAAAATTCTCTTAAAAATTTACAAACGCATATATCAAAACGAACTGAACACAATCCTTGTTCAACACTCCATTTACAACTGACCGCCGTTTGATGAACAAAGGCTCAAGAAAGTGGTTTATGGTTTGTGGTAATAACTATTGGGGTAATAAATTATCGGCTTGTTTCAGCTAGGAGCGAACAGACTATACTAGCAGGCACGAAATTTTCAATATAAATAATTACGAATTATTTTATTTGTGATTAAATTTTTTATTAAAAATTTTGTCTCAACCGGTGGTGCTAAAAATATACACATTAAGAACTATGACCTTAATTTTGCAAATTTAAAAAAAAAAATGAATGAGAAACAGCTCATTAATGCATCCACCCCTAAAAAAAACCTTTTTAGCAATGTTTTCGCAGTTTTACTTTAGTTACCTATTAATTTTAGAGGAAAGTTAAAAGTACTAAAAATGTTCAATATTAATTAAATGAGAATTTTTATTTACTTTATGAAAAATTATTAAATAAAATTCTCAATAATTTACAGTACATTTCAGGGCGCTATGAGACTATATCTCGTTTGACGGGGGAACGTACCCAGTAACGAAACAAATTTGTATTATTATTTCATTCTTACTATTATTATATTCCCTATTTCTATTTTATTTACAGAACTTTAATTGTACTAATCTAAAAGTGATAATAATACATATGTGGTGTGACTTCCCACGCCCAAATTTTTAACGTTATAGAGCTCAAAGTATGTGCAAAATACGATAGTACCAAAACATTTTTGATTTAAGTTAGTTGTAACTCCAACGTGCAAATGGTGTTACATTTTTAATTTGTTTATAACTTAAGAATGGTTTACGCAAAAAAATGAGCAAAATATTATAGGACCAAAACATTTTTGATTTTAGTTGTAACTCCAACGTGAAGATGGAGTTACATTTTTAATTTGTTTATAACTTAAGAATGGATTAAGCAAAAAAATTCATGCTGTACAGCAAAAAAAAGCAAAAAATGAGCAAAATATTACTATGTGAAGCAAGATATGGCATTGTGATGTAACTCCAACTTCGCGGACACGGTTTTAGAGTTATATTTTTAATATTTTCTATAAAATCAAAGGAATCCTTTATAAAATATTTATCTTCATAATATTTGCTTAAACTATTTGCTAAAAAATTTAACATATCGGTTGTTGGAGAATTTAATGCAGCCGCAATTAGTCAATGAAAACAACAAAGCAACTGGACCTGATGATAGAAGAAGGTGGCAAATAAAACATTTTGTATCAGAGACGTTTAAATGAATCTCAAAACTTATGACTACATGCAGATTTACCAGGCAGATTTCAAAGTTATAGAGGAAAGCTAGAGTGATAGCATTTTTAAAACGTAGCAAAAAAACTTTGATGAAGCTAAGAGTTTTTGACGAATTTCAGTGCTATGTCATCTTTTTAAAGTACTGGAACGAATGGTGCTAAATCGTATATCACACAATATCGATGAAAATAGCATTTTAGGTAGGTATACCAAATCACCAAAGACTATCGCCAGACCAAATTAATTTTTTGCCAGGCATCTGATAGAAATTTCCAATATTGGGATTATTTTCAAACAGTTATTGATCGTATATTCCTTTTGGAAACTCACACACTTCACTCTCACTTGGAACGGCACTTTGCACTTGTTCAGAAAATTAATATTTCACTTATAAAAATGGCGATAAGTCCCGCAAAAACGAAATTTTTATCGGCCACTTATAAAGAACGTCAGTTCAACTCACGGTCTCATGATATATCCGATAATTTTCATAATTAATATAAACAAATATTTGCCAATGTTGAACACTGAATGTTATATATTATATGTAAATCTCTACACGGTATAACTTCGCAGAATAAAGTTAGAGATACGAAATAAAAGATGTACAAAGTAAAGCAAAGTCATTCCTTACCGAACAATAACTGTATTTAGTTTCCAAGGTAGTGAATACAATTTATTCTTGTGTCTCGGACAAAAAGTATATAGCAGTTCACCAAGATGGTTTTGGTCTTCTATATTGGGTGAGTACTCATGCACGCTGATGTTCCAAGCATTGCATGGTCCTAGAAAGAAAACAGATTTTTAAGTAAAATAAAAAGAAAACAGAAAGATACTTACGATTTTGATTAGTAGATAGTTGTATAAAAAGTTGTCGTTCTACATTGGAGTCTAAAATCCATATACAGTTCTGATGATAAAAATAATTCAATTCGTCTATTGCTGGTGTTTCTTTTGATGTTATTTCGCCTAGAAAAAAAAAGTAGTAAGTATATATTTTAATGTTTAGTCGAAATTTTCATTTTCAAATAACTTATAAATAATCTAGATTCGAAGCTACCTAAATAAATTTGTAATATTTGAAAAACATGTGAGACGAACAATAATTAGAACTGATAACAATTAGCTGATTCATATTTATTCTTGAAAATATTTTTTTTAAAATATGCAAACAGATTTTATATATTTTATTTTGTAATACCATATTTATTACCATTTCGGAATTTACTAACGTATACCTGACCAGTGCAAAAATTTTAAAATCCGAGATAAATTGGAACAAATGCGCTTCTATTTTTTAATATATATTAACGATCAAATTCTATACTTCTTATACATATATACAGGGACGGACAGGGCCACCGGGAAATCGGGAAATTCCCGAGAGGCCGCGACTTGCAGGAGGCCGGTGGGCTTAATGCCTATTTTTTTTTCCTAACAAAGTTTTAATTATAAGCTGCTATAATCCTAATACTTTTTATAAAACGACAAACAGCTTACAGGCACATTAACGCACAAAATGTCATTGGGAGAAATATACAAGCTAAGTAGGTACAGTATTCGTTGTTTTACAAAACGCCTAGAGGCCTAGACGTCTAGCCGGATTGTAAAAGATCGCTAAGTCAACGAATTGTTAATCCGGCCTAGTTTTATGAGACGAATTTTACTATGACATATACAAAATGTCGCATAATGTATG
The DNA here is from genome assembly GCA_943142095.1 of Ophonus ardosiacus. NCBI lineage: Eukaryota > Metazoa > Arthropoda > Insecta > Coleoptera > Carabidae > Ophonus > Ophonus ardosiacus. Next base: position 38,756,930 of record OW964833.1, on the reverse strand, counting down.
TATTGCAAGTGGACAGGTTACCTAAATAAAAAAATCTAAGTTAAAATATGGTCAGAACACACTTAAAATCGGCTAACACAGTATAATTTAGAAAAATTTGTAATTAGCGTAGAAAAAAAAAATATTAAAAATTTGTGGTTTATGTTTGTTAAATTATTAAATGTGTTTTTATATTAAGTTTCTTCTAGACGTCTGTGTAGAAAAGTTCAAAATTATTTTATATACGGTGTCTTTAAAATACGTAGACATAGCTTAACCATAGAGCCTAAGGGTCATTATAAACAAAAATAATAAACTTAAGTACTGTAACTAAATTTAAAGTTTATTCCACATGCAATTTTATTTGAAAAGTGTCATAAACATAGGTCTTATATCTTTTAGTTCCCAAAATACAAGAAGTCAAAGTTTTTTAAATATCATTCACTTCGTGTATTTTGGTAACTAAAAGGAATAGGACCTATGTTTATGATGGTTTTTAACCAAAGTGAAATGTGTAATAAACTGTGAAATGTTGTTATACTATGTAGTTCTTTTAGTGTAATTTTTATTAAGCTACCATAACACACCATTCCGTGTCTATTATTATTTTCGTGTAACCAAATTTAACACATTTATTTTGTATTCTTTCTTCCTTTCAAAGTTTTGTAAATATCAGTTAATTTTCCCTTCTCGTATTTTGGTAAATATAATATAATATATGACCGAAGAAACTACAATTTGTTATTTGGAGAACGATACATTTTATCGAATGTTAATCCAATCAGATATTTTTATTAAGAATTTCAAAAAGCGCAAAAAAAAATTCATTAAACTCCGAATTAAAAGAAAATATACATACATGTAGAGTCATGTTCAAGAGGTAGGTATTCCAGAAGGAAACGAAATCGGGCATAATTTTATTAAAGCTTTTTGTTTAAAATAATCCATAGAATCTGTGATTAAGTCCACTTATATTAGAGACACCTGTATACATAGTAATAAAAACATGTATTTTTTGTATATATATAATTTTTTACCAAGGAGGCCGGCACAGGATTTTATTTCCCGGGCCGGTCCAAAGAACCAGTCCGTCTCTGCATATATATACATATATTATCTATTTCTCGAAATGGTATATTTATTTTAAACAGTCCGTAAATTTTATACTACCCTTTCACTTTATTTCGTTAAATATAAGTAGCAAGTATGTTTTTTTTTTTTGTGTAGATGCTGTCACTGGATTAAGATTCACCAGTTTTCTTCTAACCTAGGGTTTAAATTAAAACTTTATTCAGAAGGTATGGGCGACTCAAACAGGTGTATTTATATTTCCGCTTACTCTATTATCAGTGACTTTTTTTATTTTCTAAATTCTTTATATTTTTTAAGGATAAACAATAGAGCTATACTTCGTTCATAGAGAGAGAGTACCTATTAAACGCAGGCAACTAAAAAATAAAATTTGGGTGGGCGAAGTTTTAAGACGGTCATAACCGTGTTTTATTGTTATTGTTTTTAGATTTATGGGGTCCCGTGGCCTCGTGCCTGAGTGTCTGGTCGCGAACCTGGGGGTACCGGGTTCGATCCCGACCGACGCCAAATGTTTCGAATTTTAAATGGCACAAAAGTGACCCCTGTGGTGCACTCTCCACGCCAGCAATGAGTGCCCGTGAGGTGACGCCTGGTAAGCGCCCGCACGGTACAAATATGTCATCATCATTACCGATATCTGCGATAAAGCAGATTGGCACACCCAGGAATGGGTAATATGCCGTGATGATATATTATTATATTATTATTATGTTTTTAGATTTATATAAAAAATGACTATAACAATAGTAAGAATGAAATAATATTTAAATTCATTTTATATACAGGTATTAAAAAAGAGTATTTTTTGGGGATATATAGTATTGACTAAAATGAACAAACAAGGCTTAATTAACATAAGTTTGATATAAAACTGTTTCCGAGAAAGAGGCCTTAATACGTAAGAATATCAACTTCTAAATTTTCATTAATTTCCCTAGGTTCATATTTTCTTATAGATGATAAAGAACCAGTTTACGCAGTATTATTTCCAATTTGAAAAAAAATTAGCAAAATAGGACTGATTTGGTTAAAAAGGATTCGGATATTTTTGCCGATATAATGGCAGAGCCTCTCTTGAATTATTATTTGACGAAAAGTAACATTTTAACATATCAACCTTTTCTCGTTAATTGAATAACCTCACAATTATTAACACAAATTAATAAAGTAATTAGTCAACACAAACATTGTATGAAAGCGAAAACAACGCTAAACAATACACCTGTCATTGTAATAAGTAATTTTTTTTTCATGGCACACTTTATTTTGAGAAAAAATATTTTAATATTTTCTTCAATAACTCAAAAACTATCAAGTTTAGAGACAATTCGGTGTAAAAATATAAATGGTGTTTCATTTAAAAAAGTACAATAATAATATCTACGAAAATTACATTTTTTTCAATCAAATTTATGCAGATTTAGATATCCTATTAGATTATACTAAAAACTTTTTCTGAACATTATTTTTGTAAGACTTAAATATATAGAATTTTATTCTCTAAATCTATATATATATATATATATATATATATATATATATATATATATATATATAAGCACTACATAATGTTGTATGGAACAGATAATATTATTTGTGAAAAATTAATTTCCCACGGTATCTCGCGTTCACTCTGTGTTGTATACTTTGTGATGGGCGGTTAGAGGTAAATGTAGAAATTTAACGTGTGATTTTAGTTTTATGCATTTCCTGCTTTTCTGTTTATTTTAGTGTCAAGTTGTACAGAATTATATTTTACATACAAAACTGTTTTACATTTTTTATTGTTTCTAGTTTCTTTACCAATTTTAAAAAGAAATTTCAAAATTTCTGTTAATTTGTAGCAAAACCAATAATACTATTTTTTTTTCTGGATTTCATAAATTTTTTATAAACGTCAATCTGACATAAAAGTTAATCCCGTGTTCTTTGATGACTATTTCCACCAAAATAATTCTTTATAATAAAGAGACGCTCTTCATTGAAATAACCATTCATTATATAATTCCCTTTATATAAAATGAATATTTTGACAGAATATATAAATATATATATATAACGTCATAAGTCATGGCTATTACTACGAAATAACAGATATTTTGAAACTAGGAGCAAAATAAAACCTGCAAATACAGTTTTGTATGTCACTTTCCGTTCAACTTTTTTTTATAAATGGAACAGAAGAACAGAAAATTGCATAAAACTAAAATTCCATATTAAAACTCGAAGTTCAATATACAGTTGGGCTCCATAGCTTTGTGTTTATTTATACTAATCACCATAAAAAATGCAACACCCATAATTAAACAAAATTTAAATGTAATATTTTTTATACAAGATGATACATTTTTATCGATCAAAAAGACTGATTTATAGATTGCACAGAATAGAATGGAATAGAATAGAATAAAGAATGGAATAGAAATTTTTAAGACAATTTATAGATTGCATAGAATATAAGACTTGGAATAGAATGACGTCACTTTTGTGTCACTTTTGCACTAAATTAACTATATTTATTGGTGATTTGAATAATGTCATTGCTTGTTTTTGCAATAAAATATAGTATTTCTGCAAAATAAATGTTGTCTACAGAAAGTTTTTACGTTAGGGGATGGGCCAAAAGCAACGAAGTTACAACAAGTCTCACGAATATTATCGAAGCATGCCGAATGGAATAGAATAAGAAATAAAATTTGGTTATATTCTATTCCATTCTGTGCAAGTATAAATGGTTCCATGCATTTACATTGGTTTATATTTCTATTCTCTGTGCTATTCTGTTCTATTCTATTCCATTCTGTTCTATGCAATCTATAAATCAGGCTTTATACATTGTTTTAATATCGTGAATGACCGCCGCGGGCCTTTATAACAGCTGCCATTCTGCGGGGCATATATATATTTGAATTCATCACGACGATTGCGAAAATTTTGTTCACCTCTACAGTCTCAACGACTTGAGCGATTTTAATGAAAATTGTAGCAAGTTGTAAAGAATAACTCAACTTGATTACCTGGTAAAAGGTCAGTTTTCTGTACGATGCATAGTTTTTGTGTAAAAAAATATTAAAGAAGAAATTTTGGCTTTTTGAAACAAAATATATTAGTCCTCCTTGAAAATATTAAGACGAAGAACGTTTGTTTGACACGTCAATCAGAACTTTTAAATGAAATTATTTATGGAATGAGGACAATTTGAAAGATGTTAAATTCATAAACATAAATGATGACAATGCGCAATTATTTCACAATAGTTAAAAAGACCTAAAACATATTTAAAAATTATAATTTTTGAAGGTTCATGTCCGGGGTCAGTGAATTCTATTCTACGTACATGGAATGGAAACGTGTATACCTATAACATTGTAAGGGGCAGGTCATGCGAACTGTCACAAATTCCACCAGTTCCACCACTTGACGCATGTGCAGAGCTCATGATTTTCCAGAGGTTTTAATATATTTCTGTATGGGCACTTTTACTAATTATTCACTGAACAGTTGTTGTGAAAACATCGTTCTTTGAACAGTTTGGTTGTACTTTGTGTTTATTTTTAATTTGTTGGAAAAAGCTACTCGTATTGTGGGTTAATTTTAACTAAGTGGACTGTATTTTGCAATAAGCGGGAGCGATATTCTGCCAAACCCATATGCCTTATAGGGGAAGTGATTAAAGGAACATACCTTGGAAAGTCGACTGTTGCCCTTCGAGATGCCGTAATCGAGCCCTTTTAGTTCTTCCAGCTTCGTTCCTTGGCCTGATTTGTACAGAAGTGCAGCACATGCACAGCACTAGTGTTTATGGTTTAAAGCCCTCTTCACTAGCACAAACCATGCGACAAATGTTTATTAAAATTAAAGCGTGATTGTAAGCGAGAGATGCAGAATAATATATATATATATATATATATATATATATATATATATATATATATATATATATATGCGCGATGTGATAGTCCAACTTTTAACTACGGTGAATTCTGACTGACGAAAAACTAATAATAATAATGGCAAGCTCTTGCGCGTACGATTTACTCGCACGCTGTAAAAATTGTACTTCTTGACATCATAGCGACATCTTGCATGCTGTCTGTCAACCAAGGTATGTTTTGGGTTAGGGAACAGAAAGGACACACATGCTTTTGGCGTGAACATCCCTACCGGCTTGGAAATCTTAAGGATTCCAGGAAAAAAGTAAAGAAAGACAAAAAAATAACTAACTAGTTACCAGCCACCCATAATGAAAATTAAACTAAAACTAAAATAAATTGCGAATTGCGAGTTTTATTGCGTTGGAATCGTGCACAATCTTACTACCGGGCGTTTTAAAGTCCCTTTTTGTGTACGAACCAACGCTACGCGAATAGCACCGTCTTTACCCGGGTAAACGCAGTCAATAATACCCGTCGGCCAGTGTAGTGGCGAAGTGTTTTCTTGATGAATTAGAACAACAGTACCGATCTGAATGGGAGTCGCGAGCGTTAAAATCTCTAGATATGGTTCATCAATTAGCAAGCGAATTTAATATATATTCAATTTGGATCAAAACTGTAAGTAATTCCTCATAGCACAAGCTACCTAAGTGTGGAGCACGAAGGGGAATTGTTTTCCAGAGTATTCTCTGGTGGTTGATCTCATTTTGGGAGCATTTCTGGGTATCTTTAGGCAGACGAAAAGATAAATGTATGCCTTTTAGCTTTTGAAGACGCGACGACGAGCTAGCGTAATAGGTATAGGGCCAGGTTTGTCTGTGGTGAAAGCTTTGGCTTCTTGGACGTGGGGTGGGGGCAGATCAGCCATTATGGGTGAAATATTGGTGGAGGCGGTTTTAAAACAAATATTACATAGGCTCATGCGATGACGAATAATATTTCGTGTAGATAATATCCAATACCGTTGTCTGATTAACGATATCAGAAGATGCGAACCTGTAAGACAATTGGTACGGTGATAGTGATCTATAATTAGATTAACAATATGATATCTACGCGATAACAAGACTGGGTGCCGATTTTTATATGGTATATTTGCATTAAACTATCTACTACCAACACGAAGCAATCCGTATTCGTCAAGACATGGATTTAATTTGCGCCGCGGTGCGGGAAGTAAACCTTGGTTTACTATTACTTTAATTTCATTTTGAACATAAACCTTTTGTAGAGTGCGGAGGACAGAAATTTCTGATATTGATAAATCCGAAGAATTAATATTTATGACTCGCGGTATCTTTTAAATAAATCTTAAATTATAGACTACTATGCTAGATGTTTATTGCACGAGGACACCTTAAGGGCGAGATTATAAATAAGTGGGCGTTCATCAATGGTGATATTTGATAACGTGATGGAGTTCCTTACTTCAGGAATATCTTCATCAGATTTGGCGGGTGTAAAGGGCTCAATTGGCCATTCTGACACAGGAGAATAAACCTGTGATGGGCTATGCCAAAATAGCTGATGATCTTCTAACTGTGATGGTAGAAGACCGCGGGATAGACAATCACTAGGGTTTTCCTTTCTCTTTATGTGATAAAAATGTTTAGCGGCTAACTTTGAGTGTATTTTAGTGACGCGGTTTGTCACAATACTTGCCTTTGGTGAGGCGATGAGTGGATCCACGATAGTGCAATCGTAGAATCCGAGAAGGCGTATATATGGTTTATTTTATAGCGCACATTTATTTCATTGTAGACGATGCGAACTAATTGTGAAAGAAGAAATTCTGCACAAAGTTCTAAACGGACGAGTGAAACAATTTTTACGTCGTCTATTATATGCAAATATATCGGCCAACCATAAGCTTTCATGCTAGCGTCACCATAAGCTATAATGTTTACTATGTAGTCGTCAATAATACCAATGTGTCTTTGAATTTTTAAGTTCGATAAACGTGGGAATTCTTCTTTAAATTGCGTAAAGTGTTCAACGATTGGTTGGGGCGGAACGCCATTCCAGCCAACATTTGCAAGCCACAACTCTTGCATTATAAGTTTAGCATCACCCTTCATCGGCTTTAGCGGTTGTAAAACTAAAATGATCTGCGACTGATAGCCGTTTTATGCCAAGAATTTTTAAATTGTCTCCGCCAGAGAACTCAACAGGGGCACGATGCGAATTATGTAGATGACAACGAAAAGAGAGTTTTTTAAAGAGATTTCAACTGAAATTTTTTGTACATTACATACTTGTAAAGACATAAAGACAATAAAAGCATTCAAAACATACAATTACAAGTTTATGAAAATTAAGCTGATATGCATAAGGTGTATTCTTCGTGCAGTGTAGACAGGACCCGCCTTAAGTGAGGACTGTGGGGGCTTTTGCTACACGGTGCGACAATAAAGTCATCAGGATACCTTCTTCCTGTGGGCCTTTGCCTTTGTGTTGATAATTTCTTCTTAGGAACATAAAATACAGACAACAACATATGATAATTAGTAAAATGCAACAATATATTACAATATTGTGGATGTTTATATTGGTTGGGATAGTTACATTCCCAGGACTTCATCCTTAGCTAGGGTGTGTCTGGTGTTGGCGATGCTTGTCCTCGACCAGGGTGTGTGGGCTGGTGTTGGCGATGTTTGTCCTTCACCAAGGTGTGCTAAAATCTTGAACTTCTTCTTGATGTCTCGGTGTTGGATGTTTCGCGGCCAACCGATATACCTTCGATTGCACTCGCGAACCAAAAATAGTTATACCCGATAAATTGTTAAAACAAAAGTTATTCGTGTGATAAGCCTAACTTCGGGTATCCTACCGAGACTGTGCCAATTATGTGGGTGACAACGAAAAGAGGGTTTTTTAAAAAGATTTCAACTGGAATTTGTTGTACATTACAGACATGTAATGACATAAAAACAATAAAAGCATTCAAAACATACAATTGCAAGTTTATAGCCATTGTTCATAACCTTTCCGTTGTGTTGTAATTCCGATAAATAACCCTTATCTAAGTATTCTTGAATAAATGTGTTGTATGCATGACTTAATTCAGGGCTAACTTTAAATTTACGCTCTAAAGTAAGCCACTATTATCGCGTGATACAGTTTTTGTGTACAAATTCTCACACTTGATATCTTCAGCACTGCCTAAACATAGCGACGGAAGTTCTTCTAGCTCCCAAAATTTGTTTAATTGCGTGTTAAGGGCGTCATCAGAAAAAGGCCAAAAGTCCATGATGCGGTGTTTAAGTAGAAGTAGGGATTTCTCCCTTGATAATGTAGCCTAGAGTGGTTTCTAAAGCGGGTGGGACGGAAAAGATAGTGGCACCTACGTATGGAAAGATTTGAGCGCCGAGTAAAGCGTCGATTTCACCGGGAATATTCCAAGTATCGTCAGCCATTGGGATAACTTTTAAATGTGTGAGACCTGATGCGCCGATGTGTTCTGTAGGTATATGTTCTGTTAAACGTTCTACTACAATTAAATATATTTTGTATTTGTCCTCATGAAATCGCGATTTAATTGTAATTAAAACATAGCCGATAGTCGGCATAGAGATTGAGCATACAATTTTAATTACTGAATTATAGAGCGGTAGTATTTCTAAATTGAGTTTTTTACAACAATGTAAACTAATTAAATGGTTTTGCCAGGCGCTGTCTACTAAATATCTAATAAAAGTTTGTTCATTGCCTTTTACGTAGGCGTAAACTTGAACGGTTGATAAAAGAATCGTATTATTTAACTTGTTAGACGGTACAGCATTTCGCATGTATAGTATGAACGATGCCGATGAATTTGGCGGCGAATATTCCCCATCAGATTATAACACTAACAGATGTGGCGCATGCTCAGTTTTGGAATCAGAGAGTGGGACTATGGAATTGGTTCCACCAGCCTTAGACCAGGAATAGAAGGGAGACAGGACATATTCACGCGTATATTTCCAAATCATCTCTGCGATTTTGAGCCTTATTAAATCAGCTGGAACCCCTAGTTGACCAGTTAAATATTGTTATGTTACAGTTGACCAAATCTAAATAAACACTTGATTATCCAAAACTTAAATAAAACAATTTAAAACTAAGAAAACTATGAATCAAACTAAAGATGTATGTATTCAAGAACGTAAGAAGTCAAAATAATAATTGATAATGTTGGGTGACGCTTGTTGATTTTGAAAACTTATTCGTTCGACTGCACACGTATGTAACACATCTGGTCGATTGGGCGACTGCAGTTGACTTTGACATTTCAATAAGGTCGAAAGTCGCTATGATGATTTGGAAAGTCTTCTTACGCCAAAATACATAGCATGCCCTGTCTCCCCTCTATTCCTGGTCTAAGGTCCAGCCTTCAGCGGCAGCGTGGAGGGAGTGCGCGCTGAGCCGGCGTTTCGTTTTTCAAAGTGTCGAAGAGTGTGATGGGTTTGATTGCAAGATCTACAGGGTGTTCTACTTTCTTTACCAATAACCTTTTCTGATTGATCATAAAGTGAAGTAATGAGCGAAAATATTGCTTCACGTTTTGCGGTAACAACTTTAATTTTTTGCTCCATTTTAAATTTACACGACACATTCGTCTTGAGAATGAATTTTGCTGTTAATTGCAATGAACTTAGTACTCTCGTGCACGTGATCTGAAAGTATAAATTAAATCAAAAAATACGGCTCGCGAATGGCTAGACAGCTACTCGAAATTAATTTTAACTAAGTGGACTGTACTTTGTGCTAAGCGGGAGCGATATTCTGCCAAACCCATATGCCTTATAGGGGAAGTGATTAAAGGAACATACCTTGGAAAGTCGACTGTTGCCCTTCGAGATGCTGTGGTTGAAACCTTGTAGTTCCTCCAACTTCGTACCTTGGCCTGATTTGTACAGAAGTGTAGCACATGCACAGCACTAGTATTTATAGTTTAAAACCCTCTTCACTAGAACAAACCATGCGACAAGTGTTTACTAAAAGTAAAGCGTGATTGTGAGAGATGCGGAATAATATACAGGTGTATCAGATCTCGTGTAACAAAAAAAAAAAATAACGAATTCCTGAGCTAATTTTGAGCAAAAAATGCCATATGAAGGTATGTCCGGAAACTTCCCGTTACAGAGTTACAGGGCTTTAAAAGTGCATCTCATCAAGCACATTTTTATTAATAACTCTGATACTAGTTGTACTAAAATTTTCTAACTTGATAAGGATGAGGATATTACTTATTGGATGCATGTTTACACTTTCTTTTGTTTCTGTATCTCAACCAGAGGCGTCTCATATGGGGAAGTCATGAAGGTTTTTATCATTATTTTTTGACCTATTAACATTTTTTCAACTTTACCTATAAAATATTACATACAATACACAAAAAATACTCTCGATAAAATTTGATAAACGCAGTAGTTTTTGAGATATATTAATTTTTAGAAAAAACCAAGTATGAAAATAAATTTAGGTAACAATTAAGAAACAATGAAATTCACACAGATTCATTCTTTGATGTCTACGTCGATATTTTCTGAACGTACGACAACCATTACCTTTACAATATCTATAACTAAACACCATATCTACATATTCACCATCACTAACATTTTATATTTTTTTTTTAATTTACAAAAAAAAAATACTAATATTGAAAATAAGGTAATGAACAATACTTATAAACAGATTTTGTGTCGTTTTTCTATTTTGTTCTATTTTCTATGGTAAATTGATTGATTTTTAAATGTTGACTAAATATTTTGGATATGTGGCATTTTAAAAGTTATAATATCTCAAAAACTACTGCGTTTATCAAGTTTTATCAAAAGAACATTTCTTATGTATTTTTGAATTGTATGCAATATTTTATATGTAAAAATGAAAAAAATGTTAATAGGTAACAAAATAAGGATAAAAAACCTTCGTGACTTCTCCATATGAGATACCTCTGGTTGAGATACAGAAACAAAAGAAAGTGTAAACATGCATCTCAATAAATAGTATCCTCCTGTCAAGTTTCAAAATTTTAGTGCAACTAGTACCAGAGTTATTAAAAAAAAATATGTCAGATGAGGTTCTTTTTAAAGGCTTGTAAGTCTGTGATAAAAGTTTCCGGACATATGTCATTTTTTGCTCAAAATTAGCTCAGGAATACACTATTCTTTTTTGTTACACGAGGTCTGATACAGCCTGTATATGCGATGAGATAATTCAACTCTTACGGTGAATTCTGACTAACGAAAAACTAATAATAATAATGGCGAGCTCTTACGAGTAACTAATTTATATTCGCAAAGATTCTGTAAGGTGCGAGTACAATTTACTCACACGCTGTAAAAATTGTACTTCTTGACATCATAGCGACATCTTGCATGCTGTCTGTCAACCAAGGTATGTTTTGGGTTAGAGGACAAAAAGGATACACATGCTTTTGGCGTGAACAAAGTTGTCAGAATCATGTCAGTAGGGAAAGATGGTATGTTCATCCTCACCCTCCCAGTCTTACAAGAGTACAGCTGAAGGGAGTGGGAGGGTGGTGGCTTGAGCCATAAGTACAACAGGGCTGTATGATAATCAAACAGAGCTGTATGACAATCAAACAGGCCTGTTTTTAGCTGTTTATCAGGAACATGGCTGTATTTTAGCTGTTATATTGGGAACAGGGCTGTATGATTATCATACAGCTCTTTTTGATTATCATACAGCCCTGTTGTACTTATGGCTCAAGCTACTACCTCCCTCAAAAATTTGACACCTCAATCGGCTTTTGTATTTTGCATAAAGTAAGGTGACCAGATTTCGAAGTTAGAAATTCGGGACGATATATTATATATAACAAAATAAATAATTTTTTGTTTTATTTTTGATATATATGATTTTTTTTTAAATAAAGATTAAATCAAAACACGGTTTCATTTTTAAACATAATAATAAATTTGTAACCCTTCTAAATTATTTTGATGAAGTAGCCTTATATTTCTCTGAAGCATGAATATTTCTTAGAACATCTGTTTCTTTTTTGATTTTCTTATAAAAGTCCGCGCAATTTTCATTAAAATTTATTTTAGTGATTAACATACTCTTCAAAGTGTCCACTTTAAGCTGTGTCTTATCACTAGTCCAAAAACTGTTCATAATGCTAAATACTCGCTCATTTGCAGCATTAGGGCCGGGAAGACAAAAGAAAAACTCTGACAATTTTAAAACATTTGAATAAGGAATCTGGTTCATTAAAATATGTATTTATTTCCATCCACCTTTGAACTGGGCACGACTTATTTTTTGACCATTCCTATATTTTTTCTTCCGTGATATATTGTTTAACGTAAACATATTCCTCATATATATCTATTTCCAATAATTTACGATTTGGTATCATTTTATTAATTAACAAAAAGGCTGTTCAATTTGACTCCAAAAGGGATTTCATTTAATATGATACCGCGCCTCTTAACTTAAATAATTGTATTTTCAGTTTGCAATCTACACTACTTAAATAAGTATATGCATTTAAACTTTTACATTCTCACATTGCTGTTTTTTCGGGGCAATTCGGGAAAAATGCTATAAATTCGGGACCAAAAAACGAGTTGTAAAAAATCGGGGCAGGATCTGAAAATTCGGGACTGTCCCGGGAAATTCGGGACGTATGGTCACCTTACATAAAGTTGTCATAATCATGTAGTGTTCAGTATCAAATGAGAGATATCGGCAAGGGCTGCCATGCAGAAATGTCAAAAATTTGAGAGCTCGATCGGTTTTTGTTTTTTACTTAAAGTTGTCAGCACCATGTCGTTTATACTACCAAATGAGAGGTATCGTCATGGACTACCATGCAAAAATATCAAAAATTTGATATGTCGACCGGCCACTGAATACGCAATATATATATATATATATATATATATATATATATATATATATATATATAGTGTGTTAATTAAAAACCTGGCCATAGGCGTTTAACATGGGAAACAGTTTTTCTTTGCGCAAAAGTCCCCAATTCATTTTAGACAAAAATGTTTCAAATAAATGTTGTAGATATTAATATTCTACGCCTAAATCACTAAACAGATTTAAGTTTAGTAACTTGTAAAATCTAACTTGAAATTGTACAAATATTGCTCATTTCTAGCGATACCCATGAAATTGAAACAAAATTACAAAGAAATTCATATCGCTTGAACTGTCAGAAATTTAATTTTATATATTACAAAATGTGGAAAACTAATAATATTAAAAGTAATTTTTAAGTGTTAGATTTTTAAAATAATCCATGTGTAGTAATTTAGGGACAGAATCGAATTATCTGCAACTTTTAATTGAAAATTGAATTTCTGACAGTTCAAACGATACGCATTTCTTTCTAACTTTGTTTCAATATCATGGGTATCGCTGGACATGAGCAATATTTTTATACAATTTCAAATTAGATTTTAAAAGTTACCAAACGTGCAAAATTAAAACTGTTTACTGATTTAGGCGTAGAATATAATTATCTACAACATTTATTTGAAACATTTTGTCTAAAATTAATTGGGGACTTTTGCGCAAAGAAAAACTGTTTTCCCATGTTAAACGCCTATGGCCAGGTTTTCAATTAACACACTGTACATATATATATATATATATATATATATATATATATATATATATATAATGTATTTAGTATTCAGTGGACCGGCTTTGTTTTATGCATCAAGTTGTCAGAACCATGTCGTGTTTGGTATCAAACAAGAGGTATGGTTATGGACTGCCATGCAGAAATGTCAAAAAATTGACTTCTCGATCGGCTATTGTTTTATACATAAAGCTATCAGGACAATTTCGTGTGTGGTATCAAATGAGAGGTATCGTCTAGGGCTACCACGCAAAAATGTCAAAAATTTAATATCTCGATCGGCTTAGGTTTTGCTTAAAGTTGTCAGAACATTTCATGTTTGGTATAAAATAAAATGATTGTTGTAGGACTGCCAAGCAAAAATGTCAAACATATAAAAGTTCGATCAGCTATTGTTTTTTACATAAAATTATTAGGAACATGGCGTATTTATTATCAAATGAGAGGTCTTTTACAATGCTGTCAGGCACCAGTTTTAAAAATATGAGTGAACCAGTGACCTCTATATACAAAATGGACCGGCGACTCGTATCTCTTTACAACGACGCGAGCTGTATCCACTCAACTGTCATGGTGGGGTGGCTATCTCTTTCTAACAGTGAGAAGTACTCATGCGTCAGCTAGTACCAGTACAACGAATTAGCGATGAAAATGAAGAAGAAAGCTTAAATACATTTTCGCATATCTGCTTGGTCCAACTATACACGAAAGTTAGAGAGAGATAGACACCCCACCAGTCAGGCGGGTGGTATTCTCGGTGGATACACGCAAGTTATTCAAGCCGCCGGTCCATTTTATATATAGAGGTCAGTGGAGTGAGCATTTAGAGTCGGCAGGTGGCGTTATTAATGTGGGTGGGCTGATTGCGTGAGCAGTTTGTGTGGGCATGTTGTATATATCGTCAATGAAAGTTCAACACAAAATATATTGATACAGCCTAGGTGTTGTACCTATGAGTCAGTGGCGGATTTAAAGGGGAGCAAAAGGCCGAGCTTTCCCCGAAATATAACTGCGTTATTATACTATTACTATTTTACATTTTTAAAAATACATAAAATCTATAAATGCACTACAATATTTGTTTCTGTTCCATATGTATTTTTTTGTTAAATTTTCAATTAATATTTGAAAACGGGTGACATTTTGTAAATTTATTATTTATGGTATATGCATTAAATAGAATGTTTGAAATTTACAAAAGTTCAAATCTTACCAATTCTGTACCGTACTGTCTGAGAACAAAATTAAAATATAAAAGTGACTATAATAACTGGAAATTGATAACTAATAACTCGTATGCGGTGTTCCAGTGCCTTAGTGCCCTGGGACATTATATTTCCTGCTCGACTGCGATTCGAATTTATAGATTAACGCCCGAAAGCACTGAAATATCAAGTATATTACAAAACTAAAATTTAATGACAGACTATTTATGCTCATAAAACGAATATCTTGGTAAAGTATTCTTGTTGTCGTCTTGATTGCAATTTTAATGAAGTTGTCTTACGGATTAAGAACCGTATTTATAGGAATTATGTATTTAACGAGGATCTATGCTACTTGCAACCTTAGCTCTATGAGGACAGTTATACCATAAAGTTTATGATTTAAAACTGAATAAAACTTTTCATTTTAAATTCATGTAATTTTACCATTATTGTTTCTTTTTAGTCCTTCTTATTATAATAACCTGGCGTGAATTTAATATTCATATTACAATATTAGAGAATGAAAAATTAATATATTCTTGCCTGAATGGAATGTAACTGTATTCATGCCGCACATAGCATCATTGTTAAATGCATATGAAGCTGAATATTCAAATCCTTTTGTATTCCAAGTATAGTGAGCCACATTATAGACAACACGAAGAGGACCCCAGCTTCGAACACTGACTGGCATCCATTTACTCTGAAAAAAAATACAAAATATTAAATTTATACAAATAAAAGTCATCAGTGTTGTAATAAAAATTTATAATAATTAATAGCTTGTAATCATAGGTTGGAACTTTTTCGGGTTTCTGGGCCATGGTCTTTTAGGTATATAATCTTTTTCTTGAAAATGACAGGTATTAATGTCAATATTTGATATATTTATGACAAATTGATCATAGATTGTTTTGGCTGGAAATTTTAATGATCGATATTTTTATTTTTATAAGTCTTGGATTCTTTAGCTGTTGTTAATATCGATCATTAAAATTTCCAGCCAAAACAATCTATGATCAATTTGTCATAAATATATCAAATATTGACATTAATACCTGTCATTTTCAAGAAAAAGATTATTTTTATATGTAAAGACTCAGAAAACCTCTGATGATGCCTAACACATTGTTGGGCGAAACGTTAGGTGTTATACCTAAAAGACCATGGCTCAGAAACGCGAAAAACTTCCAACCTATGATAAATGCCGGCCATGAAAGCCTTAGTAATTATTTAATAACTTGTAATGTATGAAAATTAAATGCAAATTGAGCATTAATGTAAAATAAAAGATATGAACTATAAGACTACCTACTAATTAAAAAATGAAATTTTTATATCAGAATATAAAAATAACAATTTTATAAAAATTATAGAAATTATATAGAGACACTTCTTAACTGCACCACGTTTCATCATCCTTAGATAATAAAATGCTGAATATTATAAATTATGTATAAAAGAGCTGGATAACTCTGTAATCACAATGATTGTAGATTGAAGGCTGTAGCTAGTAACATAGTCTTAGCTATTGTAACTCTTTTGTTTATTCGCTTTACAAAATAAAACTTTTAAAATGGAGTTTTTCAAACCTAAATTATAATTGGCGCAGTCGTACGAATAAAAGCAAAAGGTTACTTTGTCGGAAACATTAAAAAATTGTTAAACCCGTTAAAACAACCTAGTCGTTGGTTTCAACCGTTCCTGTGAAGTAAGTGAGTAAGCAAAGTAAAATGAGGACTAGTGTTATGAAACGATCCAAACCGTCCTTCAGCCATCTAAATCTTCCTGGTGCTACAACGAGACCCATGCCGTCGCCTGAGTCAGAGCCAGAGTCCATCCAACACACCAATAATACTCCAAATGAAAATTGCATCCATGCGCAACTCTTTTCTTACTACGTAAGTCAAACATCTAATTTTTATTGTGTAACTTAAATTTCATACAGATAAATCTAGTTTCTTTCGAAAAAGTGTAGCATATTTAGGACACATAATTACTACAAAAGGAGTTAAAGTGAACCCTGACAAAATTAAGACTATACAAAATTTCCCATTACACAAAACTGTGAAATAAATAAAATCTTTCCTTGGACTATTACTTTAATCTATTTAGAAGGGTCACACTATGATGAAATTATTTCGAAAGTTAATAATGATTTGGAAAATGTGTATTGCTGGATAGTGATGCCGCGAGATCTCGCATTTTCGAGATCTCGTCTCGAATTTCTCGAATTTTCGAGACGAGATTAACCTTATTCTCGTAATACCCTCGAGATTTACTCGAGACGAGAGTAGAAATTCGAGATCTCGAATGAACTATTTCTTTTTATATTACGTAAATATTTCTAATTAAAATATATAAAATAAAATATTTGTCGGTATAAATAAATATTTTAATAACCTCTTCATTTACATTCATATTTATTTATTAATTTTAGATTTATTGCGTTTTAGTAAAAAGAAAATGCACATAAGTGACATCTATAGTATACTCTTTACGCTAACTTAAAGTGCTCGCACTATACGAATATGCAAACATAATTACCAATATTCGCGAACAAAGCAGATTACTACACCCAACAACGGGTAATAAAGGCATAATATTATAGAGTACCTATTTTTTACCTACCATTCAAACACCAGACTAGTAAAATAATGTTTTAGTCAGTGGTACCCGTTTATTAAATTCATGTTGCTTGTAATGTTAATTTATTTACTATTTCTAATTATAAATTCGAGAAATTCGAGACTCTCGAGTCGAGATCGAGAGAAAGCAAGAAAAAATATGACGAGACGAGATGCAGAGAAATCCCGTCTCGAATTTTTGAGACGAGACGAGAGTGGCTTGTTTCTCGCCATATCTCGTCTCGCGGCATCACTACTGCTGGATGAATGCAAATAAATTAAAATTTTATGTATATGGGATCTAACACATAATACCTGAAACTTAAGAATAACAAAACTAATGATGTCTAAATAGAGTAAACAAGAAAAATATCTTGGAGTAATAATTGATAAAAAATTTGAAATATAAATATATATGTCCAATATTTATGTAAAGAAGTAGCAAAAATTGAACTAGATGTACAGAATATCTAAACATTTATCATCTTGGAGTACATTGATTGTTTATAGTATTACCACATTTAACGTATTTTAGTACCATTCTATTTATGTGTAATAAAAACGATTTAAATAAGTTTCAAAAATTGCAATAATTTTAAAATGTAGGTAATAAATTCACCAGAATTAGTGATACCAATGCTTTAATCTTCGTTAGCTAATGTAAGTCAATATGTTGAAGTAAATGTTATAGTATTCATTTATGAAATTGTATAAAGTAAACTTCCAACTTATTTCAAAGGAAAAATTACTTATGTTAATGAGAAACATAATTATTACATTATAAATAAAAAATAAAAAATTTACTATAGACAGGTATAACAAATCTAGTATTAATGATTTTGTTTCATAGAGGATTAGAAATGTGTAATAAACTCCCAAAACTTATTAAATATATTAATTCTACGTATAATATTAAGAAAAAACACAAACAATATAATTAAAAAAAATGGAGAGAAATCGTTTTTTACCTGAAAATCCCCACATAGACAAGTAACAGGATGTCCTAATTCAGATACCACTAGTATATGGTCTGTCTGATCCAAATACGTAGCAAGTGGTACACATACACAGCCTGAATCACCACATTGAGTTTGGCATTGTTGCTCTGAGACCATTTTACCCAAACTTCGAATCTGAAAATGAAATTTAAATCATTATTTTTCAGTATGTTTAACACAAAATATCCTAAACGTATAAGTGCTGGTAGTTAAAAAAAAAACAGTTAAATTTGGTTCCATTGTAAATTTAATAAAATAGAAAAATTCAAATCACTTTCATATTCTTGTGACATTTAAATCACTGATATCAAAAATTCGCTTTGCACTTGTTCATTTAATTAAATTTAATATGGAACTAAACTGGACGTATATAATACCGTTAAAATGGATAAACAATTAATTACCAGTGTCGAATTTTATTTTCCATAATTAAGATTATATTTTATTTATTTTCAAAATGTTGGTTTTATAAGAAAAAACTATTTTTTAAATATATTTTTAAATGCAGGCCTATAAATAAGGTCATTTGGCGCCTGTATTATGTATTTGCTAATTGAGAATACTAAAAGAAAAATGATTACTAGATTGTTTAATAAAAAAAAGAAAAAAAAAACACTTCTCTTTATTTTTGAAGTTTTGCTTATAAATTGAACAAATAAAGTTTAGCCGCTATTATGTAGAAAAGTTGTCTACACTAAGTAAAAAAGTGGCAATTTTCTTTACTATTTTTTATAGAGGAAATACTTTCTTTTTCATTGAGGAGAAAACAATTCATTTTAAAAGTTATACTCAAACTTTTATATAAGCAAATTTTAATTCACATATTTCTTTCGAGACGGATTTTTATTTTCTAAAGGGAATATGTTATTGCATTGTTTTTATAATACGCAGAACATTTGCACATATATACAATAGATATTGTGCATTAAGGTTTTAAAAAATTTGTTACTTTGAACTTTGACCCTGGGACATATAATACCATTAGTCATATGCAATGGGTATATTTATTCCAACAGTATACAGATAGAAATATATAAAAAATAGAAAATTAGAAAAAAACAAAATTTATTCTACATGAACGATATATAGAGTAATACTTTAGGTATATAATTGAAAAAAAAAGTTCGTATGTTACAAATTACATATTTGTTACACGTGGTGCAGACGTAATCTAAAGACTAGAGTAGCTTCTTTTTATTTGTATTTGGGAGCATGTATCCCTATAGTAAATTAATAGACTGTGTTGGGGCATATTATCCTGTTAGTCTCGAAAGGGTTATACTAGTGTTTCCCAACGTGGGGCCTACGCCCCACAGGGGGGCAATTTTATTGTTAAGGGGGGCAATTCGAAAATGTATTCGTCTAGATTTCTAAAGTAAAAATTAAACGCCTACTATGATTTAACTTGTATTAAAAGGAGAATGATTTGTACCTAAACTTGAAATAAGCGTATTTTACTTTATACATAGAAGTGCTTGGAAATTTGGATTAAAATAAAATCAATTATAGTTTACTCGGAGAGTATTGCTTATGTCGTAGTGAGGGTATATACGGAGTGAATAACTCAATTTTTGTATTAAAATTATATATTGTGCTACATGGGGGGGAGGGGGTGTTAACTTAGGTGGGGCATGGCAAAAAAAGGTTGGGAAACACTGGGTTATACAGAATTTCAACTGATACCATTGTGATATCTGAAGAGATACGAAATGAGAAATGTGGTGTACGGACGGCCATCTTAGGTGAGCATTTATTTTGTCGAAAATTCACATAAGCACAGCTTACAGGATAAAAAGATCTGATTTCGGTCAAAAATTAAAAAGTTGACATATTTATTGTATACATATATAGAGGTGTACGAATATTATTTTTTTTTTGTGTATATATATACAGAATGTTCCAGATTTAAACGGCATAACTTGAACTATGGATTACACACGTAAAAATAAGGTGACAAGTTCATTTGAGCAAATGCCCGTAAATGCTTTGTTTCAGAGATATTCATGTTTTTTTTATTGGAGCAGCGCTACCTTAAAAATCAACTTTATAACGAAATATTAAATATTAACTTATTAAGTTGTGACATAATTAAATTAATTAGAGGTAAATGATTTGGCTATTGCCTAATTTTAATACAAAATTTAGTTTGCTTGCACCGAAGTCAGGAAAAAGATAAAATTATCGATGAATTCAAACAAATTTATTATTTATGTACAATAAAATAATAACTATTTTTTATAACATTTGTTCAAAATGTTCACCTGTAGCAAGCAAACAGGCACGACAACGATCTGCCACTGCATTGGTCGCTGCGTCACATTGCTCGGGAGATATGGTTTTGAATCAAAGAAATTCTCATCTTGAACAAATGTTATAAAAAATCGTTATTATTTTATTGTACATAAATAATAAATTTGTTTATCTCCCGAGCAATGTCACGCACCGACCAATGCAGTGGCAGATCGTTGTCGTGCCTGTTTGCTTGCTACAGGTGAACATTTTGAACAAATGTTATAAAAAATAGTTATTATTTTATTGTACATAAATAATAAATTTGTTTGAATTCATCGATAATTTTCATTTTTGCTCAGACCTTAGGCAAGCAAACTAAATTTTGTATCTATACCTATAATCAATTTAATTGTTATGTCATAACTTAATAAGATCATATTTAATATCTTGTTATAAAGCTGATTTTTAAGGTAGCGCTGTTCCAATAAGAAAAATATGAATATCTTTGAAACAAAGCATTTACGGACATTTGCTCAAATGAACTTGTCACCTTATTTTTACGTGTTTAATCCATGGTTCAAGTTATGCCATTTAAATCTGGGACACCCTGTATATATCAAGATATAACAAAATTATGTTTTTTTAAATGGAACAAATATTTAAATTTTCCTTTAAAATATCCCTTATTTAATTTTCATTTTGTTGTAAAAAGGAATGTTTTATATTTATTCATAATCTTAAAATTTACATTATTTTCATGAAGTTTTGAAAGCTGTGGTATTAGCTATTTTATTTATATACTATTTTATTGTAACTAAAAATATTTTAGCCAATAATATCCATTTGTTCCGACATCACTGGCTTGGAAAAATTTATGTAAGTTTAAAAATAGTCGTATGGAATGACAATTAAATTATGAAGCAGAATATATATACACATTCACTTCGGTCCTCATTTAGAGATTCATCTTCTCTGTTTCTACCCCAAAACTTTACAGTGTATTACAATAAAAAAGAGTATCTAGTTTTTTTCTTTTTAGATAAAAAGTACTGTATTCTACTTACCGTAATGAGAATGCTCTGATTAGCACCGGGGATAAATTGTTGTACACATTTCAAAGGTCCTTGAATATTCCAATATAGGTGCTGACCACCTGGGTTACCAATCACACCAACAGAGGGAGAACTCATACCGTAGAAATTCACGTCGCAGATGGTACTTGGTTGTAAAGTACCACTGACTTGTTCTAGAAACAGAATAGGACAATATTACTTGAAACAATTAATACTGGGTCGGCGAACAAATGCAGTAATAAAATTAATGGGCAGGGCCTAACTAGCACAGTGTAAGCAGAAGTCAGTTTTACACGTTACAAATTAAGAAATGTGAGACAATTCTGTTTTTGTTTGATATGAAGTTAATATACGAGGGGAGTTTTTTATGTTATCTACCTAGCTATGAAAACAATATGCTATCGCGACAATTTTCTTATGTCAAGTTACTGTGACATTTTCATGTCTACAAAGACAAAATTAAGAACTTGAAACCGGCTATACGCGAAAGAAAGACCCCACAATTATGCTCAGAAAATGCTGCTTCTGCACAACAACTGCAGGGTGCATAAAGCACGAATTGTTCAAGCAGTAGTCAATGAATGCGGCTTTGACGAATTACAACATCCACCTTACAGTCCTGACCCCGTCCGACTATTATTTCTTTCCAAAATAAAAAACATTTGAGAGAGAGAGTCGCTTTTTATCGAATGATGACTTGGTAAACGCAGTGGAGTCGTATTTTGCAGAATTACCAAAAGATTTTTTTTTGTAGGCGTAGCTTTATTAGAAAAACGTTGGAATAAGTGTGTTAGTGTTAACGGTTCTTACGTTGAAAAATAAAATTTTATTTGTTCTCTAACTCGTTGTTTTCATAGCTAGGTAGATAACATAAAAAACTCCCCTCGTATGAATTAAAGACGAAAATGAAACTAAAACGAAATATAGTTTATATTAAAAGAATTTACAAAAAAAGGTATTGAAATAAACAATTTTCCTCCCTTTGTTGTATCGAGAAATCTCAACTGGAAAATCGTGGATAAAGCGAAAAGGCCTTGGTGATCCAGAATTTCTTTATTAACAACTTTCGGGCGTTTCGAACCTGTAGTGGTTCATCCTCAGCACAATTTACAAAAGATTCTTTTATATAATATAGATATAAATTGTAACGATTTCAAATATCGTTACGCGTTTTTTTTTTTTTCAAAATTTACTGATTTGCTTCTTGACTAGCGATGTATCTATGACCCTCTGACTCACGTAGTCGTTTTCCGGTTTAGTCAGTCGCTGTGTATTTTGCGCGTTGAGGAAGAGTCGAGATCTCATACTTTGAGCAGCGCTGCTGGTTTGTTTTCCAAATTTTTGCAGAAAGTTTTTATCTTCTATCATCGGAGTGGTGATAAGGTTTTTTTTTGTTTTTTATTGCATTATTTGCCTTAGTTAACATCTGTTTAGGTACGTTTCACCAATATTTTTTATTATTTGGTTGACATTTTTGCTGAACCACTACCAGCCAGCACGCTGTTAACAGGTACGAGGTGGGGACATCGATTCCCCGGGATATCGCCTCCTTTTGGCTTCTGGTAAATCCAAATTAAGGTTTTTTTGTTTGTACGAGGCGATATGTCACGTTTACAGTTTAAATTTCCGTGTGATGAACTATTAACCGTTACGGATCATTGATTTGCAGCGCAAAGACGCTTTCAATTTTGTTTAAACCCACTTTTTATCGTAGTATTCTGCTTAATATTTTTGCGCATTGGCAACCTTCCAATAGTACGGTGATTAGCGCAGAGTCGCGCATTTCAATTTTTGCTAGTATACCATTAATCAAGTAATTCTGTTTAACCCTTGTGGGAGTAATTTTTTTATCTTAAAATTTATAACAATTATCTCCTTTGTCCGGATAATTTTTGCAAAATTATCTTTCAAAATTCATCTAAATTATTCATTATCTTATCTAATAATCTTGGCAAAAATGTCCCGTTCAATTTGTTATAAACTCTGTGATATTACAATATTATCTTCTAAGTTTTTAACTGTTATATTTTTTTATTATCTACTATCTACAGTTTTAATTCATATCTTTTATACTATCTACTCTCTCTCCAAATTCTCTTAACTATTGTCTGTAGCGTAGCTTCTACTTTTGTTCGCGTAGCTTGATTTTACAGCCGAGTTGTATGACGTAGCCGCTGGCTGTTTTAACGTCGCAGTAAAAGTTTGTTCTGTTCGTAAGATTTATCTTTGCGAACGTTTTGTGACGTTTTTGTCTTATCTTACGTACTTTATCTTGGTGGTCAATATCTTATCATATCTTCGCGATTGCCCGTTATTGGCTACCTACCGTGCAACCTCTTAGGCTGCATCCCCATGGATCCGTATTCACGTATACGTGATCATTTATAACCAATCACAATAGCAAATTCATACGTCGGTCCGTTGTAAGAACGCAACGGACGAAAGTTGGTTAATTTTAACTTTTCACGGATACGGATTGCTTGACGCATGCGTATAAACGCAGCAACAGCAAGTTTGTTTGAATATTTTGTTGACAACCATTGACAAGCTTGAATTTTGTTGTGGTTCACTTTTTTGTTTAGTTTTTATGTACAATGGAGAACAATTTATTTAAATGTGGATATTGTGGATGGGTTATAAATTCGCAATGTGATAATTTAATGGACCATGACTGTTTCAAGGAGAAAATTGTAGGAATCAACGAAACGTTTGACATTTGTGTCGATGAAAACAAGCCAAACTGAGTACAGTTAATAATAATGTTTCCGAATCCATAATATAAAACACTTCACTACACATCAGCTGAGTTTCAAATTTAATATGGATACCGGATACGGACAACGTAACTATTTGCTTTCATGGGGACGGGCTAAATTTTTACGTGCGTGAATCACGTATCACGGATACGTGAATACGGATGCATGGGGATGCAGCCTTATACTTTAAATTCCGTCGTATGAGCAAGTCTCAAAAAGCTGTCTCTCTACTTCTCTCTCTCTTTACTGTTTGTTTTAGCTTGACTAGCTGCCCTTTTTTACGCAATGTGCACAATTTTTTTTTTAAATCATTTTGTAAATTTTATTATTAAAACTGCAGTTGTATTTAACTTTTTTTTGTAATTTTTTTTTATTACAACATTTTGTCCATTCTCTTGACACAAATTTATGATCTATTTGTTCGTTTATGATTTACTTCGTCCCGGTCCTGGGTTGGTCGAGCCGCTGGTGGTGGGGGACCGTCCCGTCGAAGTCAGCATCGAGACACAGATGCCGCTTTCCGCTCGATCCATTTACTTGCTGCCTACAATTGTGGTACTTAGAGCTACTACTTAGCGACGCCTAAGCCACACTAGCTCCTGGGTACCGCCTACGTCGAAGTTTGACCTTTAACACGCCCCCCTCTGCGTGATATTACGTACAATTACAGGGTGCATCACGGAAAGTGAACACGGGAAAACAGTTCTTCCCTGCGCATTGCATTTTAGACAAAAAGTTTCAAATGGATGTTGTAAAGCAAAAATTTTTACATCCGAATCAATAACAAAAAATCATTTTTCTGTCAAAAAGACATGACATTTATACTTCGTTATGGATACGACAAGTTTTTTTTTTTTTGTACGTGTGAAAAAATAGTAGTGTATTATTGTTTTACGTGTGAAAAAATAAAATATGTATTCTCATATTGACGAGCGATTTGATTGGTAATAAGTTCGAAATTGCAGCATTTGCAGTTTCGTTTACCTCAGGAGGAGTATCTCTATCACTGATCTCGTCTCAATCCATCGTTTTAAAGCAAAAATTGATCATATAGGTAGATCGAAAATACAAATTCGTTTATATTTATTCAACATTTACACGTTCGCTTGATTACAACACACCAAGCCACTTCATATAGCTAGCAAATTAATATTATTTTGAACATTTTCCTATAATTTACTTAAATAAATCTAAAATTATTGAATTCTTGTTTTGACAGTTGAAGAAAAAATATTGTTCGTATTTCGTGGACGAAATTTTGTGTTTTTTTTTGCGCGTTCAAATGACTTTTTTGCCTCGACCTAACAGTCTCGGCTAATAGTGACGTCCTCACGCGCAACAAAAAAAAACAAACTGAATACAAAAATAACTATTTGGCTGTTTCATAACTGCAGAAATAAAATTTGAAAATTCACGGAATTACAATTTAATAGTAGCCATGGAATTAGAAACGAGAGACGAACAAAAGCGTAACGTTTTATACATCAAATTATTGTATTTATTTTGACAAATTGTGATAATAAATCGATATTGGAGTTAATTATTCGAATAAAGAAAAGTTACAAATAATTAAATGGCATTATTCTGGCTATAGTTTACGGCAAATTCGAGATTATATTAGTGCTATTTGGCAATATCATGATATTCCGGGATTGTCTACTATTCAACGATTCATTGCCGAGTTTAAAAGACAGGGACTCTTAATATCAAGAAAGAGGACAAAAATAACGGAAACTACAATGAAAATGAAGAAAATTTAACTTACTGTGTCTTAAACAACTTACCATCATGGAAAAGAAAAGCTCCATCTACAAATTCCACATCCTTTGAGTTAGAACTAGTAGCACTAGGTCGCCTGAGAAGCAGGGTCATAATGTTTCCAGTAGATACGAAACTTTGGTGTTCGATGAAGGAACCTCCGTGGTCCCTTGCATGTTTAGTTTGAGGACTGCAAATCTTTTGTAGGGGTTTTTTCCTGACGGAAGGCATTCCGTCTACTATTTCGATCACAGTGTTGCAAGCCAGAGACCTAGAAAAAGAATAATTAACTTGAATTTCAAAACACATATTTCATGAAAACAACTATTTTCAATCTTTTTTGAGTGTGTCAAATGAAACATTGGCACGGGAAAAGGAAAATAATAATAATAATAATAATAATAATAATAATATAAACTTATAAATGTCTGATAGTTTTTCTTCTGTATACAAGCTGCCCGTTTGTTTCTAGACACCCATCATTGGGATCTCGGTTATATTAAGACATCTAAATCAATTAAACTAGGGCAAAGCTGCCACATGAGTAAGCTATATTAAAGATGTATTTATTATTCCTGAAAAATGCATATGTCACTAGATAAATACAAAAATTAGATATGAAGAAATATTTTGTGAAAAGTTCATGGACTTCACCGGGATTTGAACCCTGCGGCTCGTTCGGTTAAACTCTCCTATTCGTGAAATAAGACTATATTTTTACACTTGTTGCATAAATAACTATTATACTCAAGTATCAAAATAAGCAAGTTCTAACGCGGTACTTACCTAAACTACGTTAGTCGCGCGGTTAACATTTGAAGGGTACAGGGGAAGAAAGCGGTTTGTCACTAAAAAATTGAAATTAGGATTTTCATGCCATCTTGTAGGTAAATACCGAATCTTTTACGTGGAATATTTCTTTTGGGAAAAAACACGGTAGGTCAGAAGTTATTACCAATGGAAAATTTGTCGTACAGAGGAAGAAGGCGGGTATGTGCATGCGGTACCAAGCAAAAAGGTGGATTGTCCACTCTCATATATCAAGAAAGTAGATGAGTACAGGGTAAAAAAGCGGTTTGTCAAAAAATGTAAAATTTGCAGGACACAGTTTTTAAGATTTTAAGATCGTGTCATTTTTTGGATAGTACCTTCAGCTATGCACAATTTTAATGCAAGATTCTTTATTGTTTTCTAAATGAGTACCATAAATTAGAAAACTTGTCTGGCATCCTATTTTGTTGAAAATTTTGACTTTATTTTGGTGTCAAATTAAAAAACCGAAATTTCCACCAAAATAGGATGCCAGACAAGTATTCTAATTTGAGGTACTCATTTACAAAACAGTGAAGAATCCTGCATCAAAGTTGTGCATAGCTGAAGACATTATCCAAAAAATGACACGATCTTAAAATCTTAAAAACTGTCTCCTGCAAAATTTACATTTTTTGACAAACCACCTTCTTCCCCTGTACCCTTAATTTGTAGACAACGCGCCTTTATACTCTAAATTCAAACAATATATTAAGTGCGGCTATGAGTAACTGTTGACTATACGGCCTTCTATAACTTTAGCATGCTAGATACATTTATAGGGGTAGTTCCACTGACCAAATATCTAAAGGGAGACCGGACAATCCAATGTATATAGCACACGTACTAACAGTAAAAAACCATGGCAACGAAGACTACTTTTTATTTTTGCCAAATATATTTCATATATTTTTTAAAAATAAAATAATGCACTTTACATAATATAAAAATCTGATATGGTCAACACAATACCTCCCGCTTTTTAATTTTTATTAATTTAAATACATACCTACATATTTACTAATCCTGTAAACTATATTAAGTTCCTTTGCATATATCTATTGCTTTACATTATCCATTTCGCTAATGTGTAGTTGTAAACTAATATTGGACACTTTGATAACACGTACGTTTTAGTGCTGCAAATATATTAAATTTATAACGGATCATTCTGTACATCTAATATTTATGTATGTTGGAAAATATATTTTTACTAACCTTAATTTCATTAGACTCAATACAATCTTCTTAACACGGTTTTATTATTAATTTTAATGTTATTGCTTCCTGACAGTGACATTTGTTTAAATATGTCAAAATTATTATTAAAATATTATGTTTTTGTTTGACGCATAGGCAAGATGATATACAAAAATAAATTATTTTATAATTTTGTCCCAACTGTAGGTTTATTCTCTAAACAAATAAAATTAAATAGGTCACAATTACTTGAGAAATGTATGTCCTCTAAGGTGCCTCTAAGTAACTTAAGTCATTATCATCAGATGTTTGAGAAGAATAGACAAATTTAAAATACATGGCAAAGGCCTTACAAATATCGTTACTATTATGATAGATTTCGTTCTCATGATACATAGTGATTGGGATACTAGATTGGCTCCCTTTTTTATTTTTTATAAAAGACCAAAATTTTTTGGGATCGTTACTAATATTATTTTCAAGATTGTGTGTATATTCTTGACAAGCATTTTCAGAAAATCTTTTAATTTCACTACGTAAAAATTTATACTGACATATTTATACTTGATCAGCTAAATTTTTAACAATTAATTTATGTAGTGTATTTTTAAATTTGATTTTGTCTATAATGCTTTTTGCAAAGTAAATTGGAGAGCTACTTTTAAAATATTTTTTGTTTGGTATTGATTCATCAAAAATTTGATGTAAAGTTTCACAGAATTTGTCCAAGCAAGAATTGACATCACTAATGCCACTTAAAAAGTCCCAGTTTACACAACTTAGCAAGTGATACATTTTTAAGTAGTCGCTCTTTTTAAAGTTATATTCAGGGTTTTTTTTTTACTTGGGTATTCATATTTTTAATAAATAACAGTTGAAAATTAATATTTAATGCTGTGTGATATTTATCCTCAACTAGTATAGAATGGGTGTTATTTGTAACAGAAATATTGTCTAGATTACAAAAAATTAAATTAAGTAAATTATCATTCTTATTCTGAATATTATTAATTTGTTTTAATTTATACAAATTTATATAATTAACAGTACAAAATTTTCTCCTGCCAATTATATTGTAAGAAACAAAAGTTTCATTATCACTGAACATATTAATATTAAAATCTCCAGCAATTAGCATTTCGTTTGAATCATCGACATCAAAGGACTCAAAAGCATTGAAATAGTCCTCATATAATGATACAGGTGAATTACGGGGTATATAAACAGTTGACACAAAAATAAATTCGAAAACCAATCATAAGTTTCACAAAAAGTGCTTCTACACCCAAGGAGACAGGAACGAACTGCACTGCACTAAATTCCTGCTTAACTGCAATGATTACTCTACTGCTTCTTGATTTTCCTGTATTGATTTAGTTTCTGTCCTTTCTAAAAACAACATACCGCGAATCGAAGAGTTACAAACTAGAAACAGAATCATCCAACCACGTCTTTTTTAATAATATCATGTCAAGTTATTTACTAAATGCTATTATTGTAGAATTGAAGTTTGTACTAGGGTTTCACGAATTTCTTGGTCTTGTCTTGTTCTTGTCTTGTGTCTGCTTAAAAAGCAAGACAAGACAAGACAAGACTAGACTTTGGATAAGCAAGACAAGACAAGAAGTAAGTTAAGCAAGAATAAGAATTCTTGCAAGTTTTTTGCAAGAAATCTTGCATATAAAATATTTTTTTTGCTGTACGAGTAGGGTAATTTTTAATTAAATTTGTAAACAAAAGTAGTATTGTTAAATATTTTAATTAAGAAAAACAATTAGGTATTACAGAAAAAAAAAGTCTTGAATAATATTCGTTACAAGTATAATAAAATACAAAAAAATTATATTGTAGCCTCAGAAACAATAGTTTTATTATTCATCCATGAATTTAAACATAAGAGACACCTAGCAGATTCTGCATTTAAACGATTTCTCTGTTTTGTAATAACTAGGGAGGCTTTAGAAAATAGCCTTTCAGAGGGAACGGATGTAGCCATTGTACTTAAAACATCTCTTGCCATGCGTGCCAAACATGGGTAAGTTGTTTCGTGTTTCTACCACCAATCAAGAATATCAGTGTGATCATATTCCCTTTTTGCGGTAAAGTATTCATTTATTTCTATCTTCCAAGCTTCTTCAGAAGAGGACACTGTATTTGTGTTAAATTTAAATCATATTTATTTTGATTATGAGATTGTGTTGGTGTTGCTGAGCAAACAAACTTCTACATTAATTTCTGTATAATAATTATCTTTATGTAATTCTCCTCTTTTAAGAGTCCTGTTCTCCTTATCATTCAGTTCAAATGCCCATGATTCTAATTTGTCAATTAGAATATTTATGCCTATAACTACAGTTGACAATGTGCAATACTTTTCACCTCCAAGAACATCAGTTAAAGTCTTAAACGGTTTTACATATTTCGTTATCACAGCGCAAACTCATAACATGACACACCCTGGAATCCCTGACAGTAAATAACTCGGGGATTCCCCTAAATAGCAAGACACGCAAGACAAGACAAAACAAGAAATTAGCGAGAATCTAGCAAGACAAGATTTTTTTTAAATTTCTTGCTTTGTAATGGAAGACAAGACAAGAATTTAAGTTTCAACGCAAGATTCTTGTCTTGGTGAAGCCTTAGTTTGTACCATTATATCCAATTTTTATTAGTTAAAAATGGCTAAAAAATTATATTCAATGATTTTTTCACAAGAAAAACTGTTAAAAGCTTATATATTTATGTTTTTCAGCTATTTATTTATGTTTCTTAATATACCCAGTAAATGGTTCACTGTTGGGTAATAAAGCATTATTATTATTATTATTATTATTATTATTATTATTATTATTATAAATGATACTTCCGGTTATCCGATTTACACTAAAAAGTAATGAGCTCTTCTCACATTAGTATAGAATGGGTATACAAAATTTCAATTTTTTCTGATAGATATTATTTGAGTAATCGTGTCCACAGGATCCACACACACACATCCATACATACACATACATACACACACATGCATACCCACAGACAACTTTGTAATAATGTCAAAATTGGATTCTGGGGATATCAAAACGTGCTTATTCACTAAAATTTCTTTATGCGATTTTTAGTACGATCCCTATACCTCTCTTACCTATGTTAGCGGGAGGTAAAAATTGTTTATTTAAATACTACTGAGACATAAATATAACTAAACTTAACATTTTACTATTAAATTTGTTTTCTTTTATTCTACGGTGCCTGCCTTACGTATTAGACTGTCCGGGCCCTGGGTAATATTTTGTATATATATAGAAAAGTATTTTTTAATGTTTAATTTATTTTACTGGAATGCATAAACGGATGTGTACATTGAAATAGTTTAGGGATCACAATTTGGTAATAAATTAGGTAGATATTTTAGAGGCAAATTAAATTATTTAGTAACTAATCATATTTTTTGGTGACAGTAAATGAATAAAAATATGTTCGTATTGAAATAATTTGGTGACCAGAATTTAGTGTTTCCTCTTTTTACTTTTACTTATATAACTTACCTTAGTCGGTAGTTGAATAGCGATATATGCACGACATCTGTAGGTCGACCCTTGAAGACAAGCCGGCAGTTAGGATACCATTCATGGCCCCTGGTGTCAAAATGGCCTGAACGAGAATCATTTCCGGAAATCACGACGTCACAACCTGGGCGAGGAGTCAGTAACTGTGGGGCTATCGTACCATCAACTTGAAAAAAGAAACAAAACAAAATATTTAAGAAAGTTAAATCAATATACTGTGAACAATAGTTTATATAAAAACAAAAATAAGTACCTAATAATAATATTAATCTTTTAGTAGCCATTTTTAGAATATCAGTTGTCGCGCGCGGACTCGAAGTCCGTACTTTTATTTATAAATTTGTGTAACAAAACTTTAATTATTATTATTTATAACATTCAAAATAACATTCTTTAATCGTAATATTTACCATTTATAATCAACATAACGAGTCCAATTGAAACAGAAATTTACAACAAAATTCAAATAAAAACTTTATTTCATATTGAGGTATTAAGGCGAGATATAACTATATTCCGGGGCTTGAAATGATAAATGCCTATGTCCAAAAATTACATTATTCTACAGTCACTATATGAAGTAGCCATTACCGTTCTCTTTTGTCAATGCAAAATGTCATTTTGGCGCTCATGCGCGACAATGAAAAAACGTTCACTGTCCAAATTTCTAACTATACAATATTGAGAAACATCACTTGTCTATATTCTTAAAGGAAACGTTTACTTAGGAATTAATGGCACTGTAGTTACGCATATACCAGCTTCACAAATCAATCTGACATATAACTGCTCCGTCGGTATAGTACATAACCAAACAAAATGCCGCACTGCTGTGAAAATAAAATAGGGCATTTATTTACAAAAACGAAAGTATAAAATGCTTAGATTAGATTGAAGCAATAGCTCGCGAAAAACGGAAAATAATGATAAATTAAAATTAAATATAAAATAAATTGTGTGAACAGTTGTACTACCACCTGCAAAAGTTTGGCGTGAACGCTCCCAATGGACATTCACTTTTTCGCTGCACTAGTTTAACGTACTTGAAACAATTATACTAAATAAAACATATAATATTCATTACATATCATATTTGAATACGTTCCTATCTTCACTGCCAAACTATTTCTCCGTTTTTCACATAGATCAAGAAATCAAACATTCCAAACATTCATTGAACGCTGCGAAGACAACCATTGTCAGTAAATAAATAATTTTATTTTTTTTTATTCTCTACGTTCTTTATGCTGAAAAGTGGTATAAAATTATTATTAATATGGAAATCAGCGACAAAAATATGGATAGTGATTATTCGTGCACACCACCAGATATTGCAGATGCAGCAAAAATTGTTACTCTGAATCTACTTCCCGAAAAATTTAGAGCAAAATATGAAAGCCAGTACGAACTGTTAATTTTTTTTATAGAAAAATTGGAAGATATAGCGAAAACGTAATGGTAGCATACTTTTCTTTATATTAATCGTTATTTATTGAGTAGTACTGTAGGTACAAAGTATAGGTTTTTGTTATGGTGGAGGACCCCAATGTGGCGACTGTACAAAAAATCTTGTGAGTGTTGCGATTGCAAATGGATATTGTATATTTCGAGAGAACAACCTCACAATCGACAATGTCCCATTTCGCACAAATAGATATTTTGTGTATTGCATAACAAAATGCGTAGAGTTTAAATCTTTCCCAAGTATAAAACAGGCTTGAGTCCAAAGTTAAATTTTAATATGAAAAACATTAATAAATCCACTTGCAGAATGTTTACGATTTATTTAATTTAATCATAAAAGAGCCTAAACTGAAGAAATTTTAAAATTAATATTTTATTTGCATGGAATAACGACCTTTATACGGTTAGTATATAGTATATTCGTTGGCCTTAGGTTGTTTGTTTTATTCGGCCTTACTTGGTCGCTATACGGACATAGAACAACTTCGTTGGACTTGATGTTTTATTCTGCCTTATTTAGGTGCTACGGACATAGAACCATATAAACTGTAAAGCTGCTAATAAAGTGCTTGTCATTGTTATTTAATAATTTCTTGATGTATCAAGCTAAATTAAAATAGATTTGTACGCCTAAATTTAGATTAAAATTTAATAACGATTATAGTTCATTCGCTGAAACGAGAGAATGTGAAAATATTTCACAGTAACAAGTCGTTCTATTGGTTGAATTTGGAAAATTTTCAGGCCGAACCAATAGAGTGACTTGTTACTGATCTTACATAAGTTTGTTCCACATTCTCTCGATTTAGCGAATGGCTTATAACTATGCAGATTTTTCTAATTTTTATAATACTATAATAACAGGTGTGTTTTATTATTGCGACTTATTGTAATGTTTTAATCTGTTAGTGAGAATGGCATCCGGGCGTGGCGAGAAAATGTTACGAAGCCTGGAAATTCTTATCGAATCCACGCCTAAGAAAAGAAATCTGCTGCTGAAACTGAAATTAACTTCACTACAGATGATATTGATGAAGATAATAAGAACTACAGGATATTAAATTAAGAAAATTTTGATTTGTTGAGCAACAATCAGCCGGAAAATTATGCTGATGTCTATTTGTCAGCACACAATACTGATACTGGTTTAACATGTATTGAATCAAATTTCGAAATGAATAAGAAACTCGTAGAAGTTGTAGTAAGAGATAACGAGATTTTAAATGAAGAAATTCAAGAATCAAATACACCGAATCATTTATCTTCTTTTAACCCTAATAATGGCGCGTATTTTTGTAACACGGATGCTGGCGCGCGGACTAAAGCTCCGCATACCAAAAATGACGTAATTTTTTGAGCAAAATCAAAGGTACATGGTAACTATAAAAACACCATCCTTTTAACATATTTTAATATATTTACCAATAATTATATACAAAGATAAACTTAAATAATCGTTTTCTTTTTAAACGCGAACCAAAATTAAGATTTTTTAATTAAATGTTTATAACTATATAATAAATATAAATTAATCATCTTTGTTATCATAACAGTTAAGACAAACATGTTCACAATGTTCTCCACAAATACATTTCCCACAGGATTTGCAAATCTTTTATGTAGGCCTATTCTTTTTTCTAGCGCAGAAAGCTAATCTTCCTCTTTTTTCTGTACCTGAAGACGTTTGCACTTCAGCCACAGGTTTTGCGTCTTTTATGTTTAATATTTCCTTTATTCTACTCTTCATATTTGCTGACAAATTAGTTTGATTAAGTCGTTCTCGCAAGTGGTTCTCCAATAAATGGAAAGAGAGCGTTCGTAGAAAAGTTTTGTTACACGAATACTGGCACGCGGATAATTCGTCCGCAAACTACTGTAACACGCCAAAATTTAAATTAATGACTCTGCCACAGTACATGCATATATAAGAGGGGGTAACGAACAGCTACACGGCCAGACACAACCATATATGAAGACTTATTAAGCGGGAAACTAAAAAATATTTTTCTTTGCAGACGATTGTAGGGTTAATACTGGAATAGAACAGGAGACACAACCTTCAGAAGAAAATAAAGCCAAGGAAGTTTTAAACCAAATCCAATAAAATCAGATCCTTCTGATTATGATCATGTTTCAAGTAGTGATACTGAGACGGAAGACAGACCAAAAACATATATACATAAATAATAATCTCCATTGAAAGAAAAATGAAAACGAATGTGCTACTTCTATTAACTCAATAAAACATAAACGAAATACTTCATTGTGCGCTCAAAGCAACGAGCTATAAGTAAATATAGAGTGGCGGATGAGCGCTGCTGGCCGTACACACTTGGACGCCATGTCTACTATAACCTGCCAGGCAGGTTGCAGCCTACCAGTAATATTTCTCAATTATTATTATTATTTTTTTATTTTTACCGATGTCTACATGTGTTGTAGATACTGGCACACCCAGAAATGGGTAATATGCCGTGATGATATATTATTATTTTATTATTATTATTTTTAACGAAATAATTTACCTTTTATGTTAGAATTATAAATATAAATAATGCAATTTGTGGCGAAAAGTTTTATTCTGTCATATATCATATTTCGAAAAAAATAAATAAATTAATACATATTTAGTTTCACAGATATATAATATGGATGATGTGAAACTATTGATAAATTAATATAATTTAAGAATTTTTACTGTCAATCCTTATTTTGTTATAATATTTTACGATAATAAATAACAATTAATATGAAAAATGTAACTGCATTAATACAATATATTGAAAAAGTAGCAAGGTAGGTAGATAGATACATAAAAACGAAAATAGTGAAAATTAAATTATATATTTTATTATGACAATAATAACGTATATAAAAAATATAACATAAAATACAATAACAAAAACATATTCTTTAAATAAAATAAACAAAATTGTGAAAATAATCACTACATATATGAAATAGAAAATAATGTTTTTATTGACCTTTAAATATGATTGTTTTGGTCAAAAATTGTCGAATGTTAGTTCCTCGAATATCTGTAGAAACAGTCCTACTATTTACACAAAAAATTGATTACCTATAATACTTGTTCTTGTATTTATTTTAATTACAACAGAAATTTTTGTTTCAATAAAGAAAATTTGATTGTAATAATAAATATCAGTAATTACATAAAAATAAATTGATTATATTCGTTGTTGAATTTAGGCGAGAAACTATTATCAGACTACAGGCAGTAAAATCGTAAATCCGTCGCTAATTAAAACTTTGAGTTAAAATTTTTGAATATAAAATTTACCTGTGAAACGACTTGCAACTATTTCTAAATTGTCTGTTTCCACACTGAGGAACAACACACTTTGCGGGCATTTTTAATAAATAGTGCAATAAGCGCTGAGAAAAACAACGTATAGCGTCTGAGCTGAGCGCTCAGTTATAGTAATGGCCGCCGACCTAAGCATTCAACTGTGTACGGGTAAAGTACGCGTTCAGCATGCGATGCGCCACTCTATATTTACTTATAGCTCGTTGGCTCAAAGTAAATGGAAAACCCTTAGAAATCAAGGAAAAGAATATATTAATTCAAATGGATGGATTATACCACCAAAAACTATGAAAGAGCCATGCTCATGTAAAAAAAACGTTGCTACCTACTGTTTACCGAAAAACAACGAAAAACAATATTTAATGAATTTTACAACCTGTCTTATGATAACCAAGAGAGAAACCTAAGGAAAGAATTAGAGTAAGATATAAAGATCCAGGTAAGGCAAATTTCAAGGTATTTCCTAGTAATTATTATACGGAAAATGTAAATGGAGAACTAGAAGTTTGCAGAGAAACGCTAATGAATACGCTCTGCATTTCTGCAGAAAGAACAAGAACAATTGCAGAAAAACTAAGGCAAACAGATACAGGCATTTGTTCCACGGACGGTCGCGGAAAACACAAAATCATAAGAAAATTCCAGAATAAAAGTAAAACAAGTTAAATAATTTTCGAGCTATGAGTCATTATAGCAGAGAACAAACTAGTAAAAGATATCTAGATTATGATTTAAGTTTCAAAAAATGTACAAAGAAAATGAAGTTCAATCAACTTACGCGACTTAAATATGAAAAACGCATCCATAAGGTATACATCCCGCAAAATACAGAGCCTGCGCTGCATTTTCTGCTGGCTACACCATTTAAACGGCCGGGTATGGTCCGAGCTGCTCGAATTGATATAAAAATATTATCTTTCGCACAAGGCGCTCAGCGCACTTACGCGTCTTTTTAGAAACTTCCGTGTCGGCGGCCCTCTGATAGCCACAGTCTTGAGAGATAATAGATCGAACTACTGTGCAATAATTAATTAGATTAATTAAATAGCTTCGAAGTAGCGTGAACAAAATTTTAAATTTTTATTTTCACTGACATTCAAATACAAAACATGTCAATCAACACTTTTTCAATTGCTTAGTAACAAACAAATATAACTTGATCCATAATACAGGAACTCAGTTTCTGATTTATTCTTAACACACAGGCATGCCGCTAAGCTTTCTGCCGATAGCTCTATAAACGCGCTGCAACTTTTATTAGGATTTTTGTCCGATATAACGTAGCGTTCTTGAAAATTCGGCCAAGGAAGCCAAAATTTTCACCAAAAAAACACAAAATGTACAAAAGAAACATGAATGCGTTATTCCTATAACCAAACTTGCTATTTTTGTACTACAGCATGAAAGACCCTATCTTTATAAGTAATACAAAAATAAAATCAGCTCTGTAAATATAATGGTTTGCACAACACTGCGACTTTAAGATAAACGCATCAATGAGGTATACAACCCGCAATTCGCAGAACCTGCGCAACATTTTCGGGTGGTTGCACTTCTTAGTTGATAGAGTATCGTCATGTCAACATATAAAGCAAACGGCATGTTCCAATTGCCGTAAGAATGGGCACTCTCGCGCGGAGCGACTAGGCGCACTTCCGCGTTCCTTCTTCTGTGGTGGCTGGCTTCTGATAGCCGCAGACATGCCGCTGAGCTCTCTATAGCTTTTGGAACGCATTACAATTTTTATTCGGGTCATTTTCTGGTATAACGTTGCGATTGTGCCCAATCGGCCAAAGGAGCCAAAATTTTCTTCCAAAAATCACAAAGTGTTCTGTTCAAGAGGAAAATGGATACGTTATATGTAACAGAGCTGGGCAGTAACTAGTTACTTTAGGAACTTAGTTACTAACTAGTTATTTTTACGTAACTTGTAACGTAACTTAGTTACTTTTTAAAATATGGTAACTGTAACTTAACTTGCTGCGGAAAAGTAGTTGGTAACTTTACGGTTTTTAGTTACTAGTTACTTGAGTAACTTAAGTTACTTAAAGTAACTCAGAAATTAGAATGTAACTTAAGTTAGTCAAAGTGGAATGTAACTTAGTCATAAAAAGTAACGGGGGGGATTAAAATTTCTAAGAAATATTTTGTTGAGGCTGATGCCTTTTTTAGAAACACTAACTAAAACTGTTTTGTTTTAAATAAATGTCTATCCAGAGTGGGATATACATACCCTCTGTAATGTGTAACTTTTATTTTAATACATAATTAAATTCAATATTATTGTTGATTGATTTCAAGCCATAATAGATAATAAAATAAGTAATTATATTCATTAATAATAGAGTTTTTGTACGGTAAACAGAAAAACTAAAAATAACACATTATTTTAACTTTTAATTCTAGAATTGAAAAGTCACTAAATGTTAAATTTGACTTACAAAATATATTATTTTCAAATGTTTTCCTCGCTTACAAATTATACGTTTTAATAAATTATAATTAAACTGCCATTAAATCATCAAAATTATTCCAATTTTCAGGTTATACAAAAAATAGAGTATTTTGTTCGTTGTTCCAAGAGTTGCAAGACTTGAATTCGTCTCATTTTTGCAAATTCCCTTCTCACAAGATAAAATGTTACTTTTATTTTTTATATTATATTATAATGTAGGTCCGCAGGGCTTTTTTATCAGATTTTTTATCACAGCAACCGGGCCCTGATGGCCCCTTGTCAAAGCGGGCCCTAGGCCGAGGCCTCGTGGGCCTAGGCGGTAATAAGGCCCTGTAGGTTCGTTAACATTAACAATAATAATCTGATTGGGTGTTGCCAAGCAATAACGTTAAAATTTAGGTTAACGTAGTTAGTGCAAAAACTCCCTGATATGTTTACTACACAATAACTAAGTCAACAGTCTAAGTCTACACTTCACGCCATTAAAAGTAGTTAGAAAGTAACTCAAGGTAACTAAGTTACTTTTAATGAGTAACTAGTAAATAACTTAGTTCTTTCACCAAAGTATCTGGAACTTAAGTAACTTAGTTACTTTTCTTTGGAGGTAACTGTAACTGTAACTAGTTACATTTTAAAAGTAACTTGCCCAGCTCTGATATGTAACCAAACTAATATTGATGTACTGCATCATCAAAGATCTTATCATTACAATTAATATTTGCTAAAAATCAGCCGAGTAGATCCAATGGTATGCGCGCCAGAGCGACTTTATGAACAACATATGAACCAGACGGCTTGCTTGCATCACAAAATGCTGGGTGGAGGCATACTTTCGCCCTTAACATTCGGGCTACAACTTTTATAGTTATGCTCATTATTATAAAATCATTTGTTGATTTGCAATATCTCTTGCACGTTCTAACTACTCAAACTCTTTCACTACTCATGTGCATGTGCAGTGTGTAAAGCTTACAAATGCGATCGACTGTCGCGACGCCCTCGATGGTCTTGGCCGCAAGCGTCACTGACGACTCGGTACTGGACGTTCGTTCGGAGAACTCTAGTGTCGCCAGGAAACCGTTGTAGTCAAATGGAGGTACTTGTGACCCGGAACTAAAACGACAAATATAGAAAGAATTACACATACGAACTTACGATATTATTTGAATATGTGCTATATTATGTAGAATATTGAAAAATGGATGAATTATTGACAATTAAAAACTAAAAATATTGCTGTATATGTACAGGATATTCATTTGAAATAGGCCAGTGGGCCACCAATGCTATCCCGAGAACTATAATAACAGCTACAAAGATCTAATGTAAAAGGTAAAGACAAAAACACTTCCTTTGTTATACAAATTTTAGCAATGTCGTTATTGTAATTTCGGCTACTAGGCCATCATCATAAGACTAATCACTACAGAATTTTTTTTTTTTTGTATACAGAATGTAACAGAAATAAGTACATTAAATATAACCAGTGATGGAACTTGGCAAGAGCAACCATATTTCTTGGTAACTTTTTTAAGAAATTGCAATTTATTTTTTGGAAAAAAATATTTCCAATTTCGATACATATACTGGTGAAACAGAAAAAGGTAAATGCTATTAACAGAACTCGTCGAGAGCAACAATATTTCTTAGTAACATTTTTTTTTCTTGAATTCTCATTTTTTTATTATTTTGGAACGGATAATGAATTTGTTTACAAAACTCTATGGCTTATTTTCATAAGTTTCTAGGAGGGTTAATATCCGGCCATTCCTTTCAAATTGTAAAATTTCCAAATTAGAGTCCGTGCAGATATTATTGTTGTCAAATAAATGTTTAGCTACATTAGAATAATTTTTATTATTCCTGAAACAGGATAAATGTTCTTGAATTCTTATTTTGAAATTGTTTTTTTGTCCTATATACATGTAATTACAACTAGTACAATTTATTCTATACAGGGTATTATTTAAGTAAGCTTACAACGCTTAACCGATGGCAGAGCTAACTCCATAGATAATAAATCTATAAGAACTGGAACCCCTTAAAACTTACCAATAACGTCACATTTCAACCGTTAGTTCAATAATATTTTTTAAGCTAAATATTAGTGAAAAATTTTAATTTTCTGGAATTAATTTACTTAGAGTTATACATAATTCATAGGTAAGAGCTTGTATACAGGAAACTACTGGTCCAATAGGTATACCCTTTTTATGCAATTTTGCACAGAAAAAAAAAAGAATTGATATTTTATCTAATTATAATTAGATATTATTTTATTAGGCAATATGTCTAATAATTTAGTATAATTTACAAATCTTAATTTATCATTTTAACTAACTCGAAAAAGATAATAAATATTTTGTAAAAAATCGTTAATTTAAATATGTGAATAGTTATTTTAATTACTTATTTTATATAATTTTACTGTATTTTGGCTTCATTATTTTTGTCCTACAGTTTTCGGTTATTTATCTAATGAATTAGGTAAGTAAATAGAAAATTTAAATATATATTTAGTTAATTTCTTTATTTATGTTTAGTTCAATACCAAATGTAGTCATTTAATCTAATTTTGTATTTAATTTTACTATAATTTGTTTTTACAAAATTTAACTAAATCAACTTAGATAATTTAATGAAAACATATTAGTAGGCTGAAAATTACATATTTGTTT
Organism: Ophonus ardosiacus; assembly: GCA_943142095.1. Classification (NCBI taxonomy): domain Eukaryota; kingdom Metazoa; phylum Arthropoda; class Insecta; order Coleoptera; family Carabidae; genus Ophonus; species Ophonus ardosiacus. The sequence goes on along the minus strand of OW964833.1, from coordinate 38,715,157 downwards.
AGTTAATTTAACTACAGTTTAGATGGTTATTTTTTCTGTGTGGCAAACCGTAAAGTACAGGGACTGAAGGATTAGACTTTATTAATTTACAATGTTCGTCTTTGGATATTAAAATTGCACAAGTTTTTGATAATTGTTAGTTGGATCTATTAAACATACCGGGTGTCTACTTCAAATCTGCTATACAGAGTATATTAGGACTATAGTGTAAAAAAATGAAATAGGGTATATCTGAGATCATTTTAAGTAAAAAAATGTTATATGAAGGTATGTCCAGAAAATTTTCGTTACAGTGTTACAGCCCTTTAAAGGTGCACCTCATTATGAACATTTTTATTAATACATTTCGTATAAACTGCACTAAAATTTTGCTGCTTGATATGAGGATACTTCTTATTTAAATTCATTTTTGTATTTTTTTTGTGTATGCATCTCAACCAGAAGCGTCTCATATGGCGAAATGATTGTAATACGAAAAAGAAGATAGAAAAATATACCTGACTATACGTAATAAACCGAATATAAATTGTACACTAATGCATAAAACGTTTAACGTCAGTTTTGACAATCAAAATTTTGTCCGGAGAACATATTGATTTGTCTTTTTACCAGGGATGGTAACCGAAACCAGAACCGAAACCATTAACCGAAAAATACCAAAAAAAAATGAGAACCGAAACCGAAACCTGTACCGAAATTCGAAACAGATACAAAACCGGAACCTAAAGCAAAACCCTTTTTTATTTATCGGTTAACCACATTATATATAGGTCTCTTGTTAGTTGTTAAATATTGTAAATTTTTATTATTAAAATACTTATGTATAAAAAAGTATAAACATAGATTTATTTTCTATTTGTTTTTTTTTTTTTGTCGAAAAGTATTTTAATTTTCAACGCAGTACCTGAATCGGGTGGTGCTCGAAATCCATTACATGTTACATTTACAAAGACATTTAACACGGGAAATTAGAATATTTGCTTCCAATTAAAACTGATTGTTATAAAACTTTGTACACGTGTTTGTGGACACTTTTTGCATCATTATAATAATTAATTGTTCAGAATTAATAATATTATTCTCGTAAATTACTTTTGCAAAACCGAAACCCTTTTAGTAAAACCGGTATACCAAAACCGATTGCTGTATAAAAACCGAAACCCAAATCAAAACCGAATTTTTATTTTCACGATGACCGAAACCGTAACTCAAACCGATATTTTTTATGGTTACCATCCCTGCTTTTTACAAAATTTTGAACTATAACGTAATTGGTTAGTTTTAAGGGGCTCCAGTTCTTATAGAAAGCATGTAGAACAAAAACTATTACCAGATTTACTATCTATGGGGTTTGTCCTACCATCGGTTAAGCGTTGTACGATTATTTAAATAATACATTGTAGATGCTGATAATTCTGGGTTCGTAAAAAATCTTTCTAGCCGTATATCCGTCATTGGTTGCTCCGAGTCCGTACTTTACTTGATCTACCATTGACCCCAGCTTAGCTCTAAAATCATTTTGTATCTGTGTCTTTTTATCTTTGTGCACAGTTAACTTTGTGTTCCGTTGCTTGAAATCAAGTCTGTAAGCAATATGTATCAGACATTCAAAGCATCTTATCCAACAATGTAAAGGTGACAAACCAAAACTACAAAACTACAATAGTCATGTTTGATTTCTGTCCTAGCAACTAAACTTAACGCATTTAATGCTTTGGGTAAAGCACCGCAACTATAACACCGCATTGAGCATAGTATCTGTTAAATATTTACAAATTTTACTATCTACTATGGTTAGATTCATTTCATATTTTACAAAAATAGCTCGATCTTGATCATTATAAGATTAAAGAGATTCAATTTCTGATAGTATTGATATGCGACGAAATATAGTGTGCATAATTATTTCTTTTTTAAATCTTTTGTATGGTGTTTCTATATGTACACAAAAACAAAACGCACATGCAAACCTCCTATAAAGCGATTAGAATGGTAAGGAAAATCTTTACAGGCCAGGTCAAGTGTGCAGTAAATTACTTCAGGCGCCGGGTGATAATACAGTATCTGGAGTTGTCATACCGTAAGGAGGTATAACCAGGTTAGGCTTGAGAATAAAGCATGGGAATGTTTGCAGCTCGAGTGAATATAAGAATTTACAATAATATTTAGAATGTTTGATAATTAATAAACAACTAACATGACTGAGTACACGGTAAAAAATTACATTGTTATTCCGGCCAAATTTAGTTAGCTGTATTTTTTTTGTTATTTCAACAATAACTTTTTGCCGTGTATACGAAGAACTTTGTATTTTAAGTTTCCAAAACTAAACAATTTTTGTTGTATATAACAAGTATTATTTGCTGCAAAATATTAGTCATGGTAGCAATTATTATTAGTAGTACTAAGCAGTCATTTTGTTACTTTGTTCCGATTACAAAATCATTTTGCAATTATTAAAAATATTTCATCTGTTACTGGGACAAATTATATTTTTTTTTCCTGTGACATATTACATTTTGTAAAGATTACAAATTATTTCTTTTCCCGCCATATACTTTATAAAGGTAACTAAAACTTTTGTGTAGACAAGGTATTCCCTGGTATACAGCATAATTCACTGTTCGTGTTATCCCTGATCACATAACTAACTAACTAACTAACTAACTAGTTAGTTATGTGATCAAGGGTGTTATACACTACGTCGTGTCGCATTTGTTTGCCCAGTTAAGTTTAGCCTGTCGAAAATTGTGTTTTAAAACTGCTTGTTTCTTGTGCCCGGTAATAAAAATGGATGATTTTGTAAAAGATATTTTAAAGCTATGGCAATTAGAGTGTCTTATTGAGAAATTTGAAGGTATGCATCAAATACTGATAAATCTATATAATTTAAGTTACTATTTTGTGTCATATGTTATTATTTATATAATATTTGTTACATGTATATAGATTATAATTATAAATAAATAAAATTAATATAATACGCATGCATTTAATTTTAACCTTACTACTTCATTAATGCATTTGTATATCTAACAAAATTAATTAGTTTCTATAATAAATTTACAGTTATTAATGGTAACGTATTTTATTTGTTCGCATAACAAATTTATATTTCTTAATGGCAACTTAATTTATTTGTTCGCATAACAAATGTCTTTTGTTATATATAACAAAACTGTATATGTTGCCACAACAATTTTTTACCAGCAAATTTACCTTGGTAACTGTAACAAATATATTTGCTGGTCCTATATTGACAAAAAAAAATTGCTACTGGAACTTATTTTTGGTAATCACAAGAAAGTTTTTATTTACCGTGTAATATTAACTAATTTATTTATCATCATACCAGCACAAGAAACGATGTAAGAGTATATTACAAACTAAACAGCCTAAGTTTTCTTGGAAGCAGGTCCTGGCATAAGAAATTGAAACATCTGAAGTATTAGGTAAAACATCCTCAATAAACAAAGTAATTAAAGAAATGCTTAACAGATTCATAACTGATGTAGATAAACATTCTGTATTTGTTTAAACATTTGTATATTGTTCGAATAACAACAATAGGTAAGCCAAAGGTTAGATGAATATTAAGAGAAATGGGAGTTAAAATCAGCGTTACAGCACTCCAATCTAACTCAGTCTAACTCACCAGGCCGAGGGTTAAAGGCATATCTGTCTAAGTAAAGCCGGATTTATAGTTTACATAACATAACATAGCATAATATAGTGAAAATATGAAAACACATAAGTCCGTATGGCATTTTGTAGTTTTATAACATAGCATAACATAACATAAGAAATGACCATATTTTATTTCGTTATGTTATGTTATGTTATGTTATGGTGTTCGGGAATATTCGGCTCTATTGGAAGAGCAGCGAAATCTTGGAGCGTTGGAGTGCTCGCATCTGCTTGTTTACAAACAAATTGTGAGGTTAGTTTTTGTTTCTGATGAGATATTTACGTTAAATAAATAGTTAAATTATTGTGCAGAGTTCATAATAATAATGCACAAGATACTGCAACAGCTACTATCATAGCATCGTCATCAGCCATTTTTATCTAAACAAATCACGTTTTTGCGAAAAGTTCTAAAATTTAACGTGTACAAAGAATGACAAAATGAAATGTGAAAACAGTAATGAATATAGTAATAATACTACATTATGAACATTTTTCAGAACAATTCTTCTTTTTCTCGTGCTATGTCTTATGCTTATGTTTCGTACTATAAAATCTAAAAAAATTAGCAACTCTATAAACGAAGAGAAAGATGAATGTTTAAATAACGTGTGTGATGAAAACAAGTTTTCTTGCTCAGAAAATAGTGCTTCTAAAAAAGCTGGAAGAAAATTATGAAAATCGCATAAAGGATCTCACCGAAATTAATGATTTACTAAAAAAATAAAATAACGAACAACATAAATGACATAAATAAAACATCAAATCTCACTAATACAGAAAACAACTACAAAAATTGAGAAGTAATGTCCCAGCGTGTTCGATAGCCTGACGAGAAAGAGGTGAACGAAAACAACACGGTATCTACTGGAAAAATAACAACTAATGTTATAAACAAAACTACTGTCAAAAAAAAATTGGCAATAAGAAACTACCATCAGCATCCAAAACCAACGATGATAAGGATGAAGAAGCCAAGAAAGAAAACAAATGGGTCAAAGTTAAATATGCAAACCCAAACGTGTACAAAATACCATCTATGGAACCCTTCAGTCAAATACTTCTCTTAAGAGTGTTGCAAAGTATGTTAACTTCCATGCTTGTAAGTTATCAACAGATATTACTGAAGAAACTTTAACTAACTATCTGAAATCCAAAAATTGCACAAAAATTAGATGTCTGAAACTTCAGTCAAAATATCCAGATGAATATTCCTCATTTAAAATATCTGTAGCTGTTTATGAAGCAGATAAAATAAAAAAAAAAAAAAAACAGACACATGGCCTCAGTATACATGCATTAATCCTTTTTTAGCGAGAATAGACAGAAGCAAAACTTTAGTGGACCACAATAATTTCAAAGTAGTTCATTTTAATATACGGACTCTTCGAAATAAAAGTCATATACTTGAACACTATTTACACTGTTTAAATTTCAGTTGTAGCGTATTGTTTGACAGCGCATTGCACCTAAATTTGTTTGCAATGAAAAAAATAGACAATAATACATTTTGACCTCTAATAAAATAAATTGTATAATTTTTTTAAATTTTTAATAATTTATATTAATGGCGCAAAATAGCGCAAACCTATATCTATATTAACAACAAAGAAAACTTCCTCATTTTCAAAAAGGAAAGGCTAATGTCAATTTATCCCTTCCTAACTTATTATGTCATTTATTTTTCATTTTATTAAAAGGGTTTTAAATTTTGAAATGCAAATATATATTGTTTTGTAATCCTCTTCTTCCCACTTCTCAATGACGTTGTTTAATTACGAGATTAAAGAAGTGTTTATTTGTTTCATTGAGAGAAGAGCTAAAAATATTATTCATGGAGCAAGTGAGGGCAGAACATGGGAAATTTACTAAAGTAATAAATTTTTGTTTTTATTAAAAAGGCGGACCAATTTGACAGAGCCCATATTATGCCTATTAACGCAACCATTACTTTTAAATGTAGCCTCAACCGTAAATAAAATATTAGTTAGTAGGGCCGGATTTCTTCTAATATTTTCCAGCGCCCAATTGCAAAAGCGAATTCTATTACTGAAAACATCACCGTGCAATTCTTGCGTAAGATTGATATGATACGGACGAAATTTATTTTTTCTTAAAATCCTAGACGCAGAACTTTGACTAATATTAACTAATTTGGATAACTTCCTGGTACTCACATGGGGATTATTATAAACAGAAGCCTGTACCTTAATTTCCGTTTCTTCATTCGTTATGAAATCAGATTTATTTCCCTTTGGTTTTTTAACTGAACCCGTTTCTCGAAATCGGGTAAAAATCCTTTTAAGTGTTTTTAAACTCGGTTGCTGACGCCTAGGAAACCGCTCCTGGTAAATTATTTTTTGTCCTCCTGAAGTGCAATGCGAACTTTACAATTGTATACACAGCAAGTGTAACCTACTTTTTATGCTTACTGTGTTTGTAACCTGTCTAACTATGCGGTAAAATAATCAAAAAACGCAAGACGTTTATTGGCATTTATAAAAAAAAAAACACATCTTTACTATAATAAAGTTTATGTAAAAAAATACTATCTACATAAGTTATTTTTTTTATTTTAACATTTTCTATATTAAAACTAATTTATATAAACCAAAATCACGGCAGCGACATCTGTCTTATTGTAAAAATCTGCCGTTACCAACAAAGTCATCGATCGATATACCTGTCAAATACGCGAGGCGAACACTGCTCAAATGTTTGATACAATTCTCGTGCGTGAAGTATTTTACAGCGCTCGAGAAACGAAGCTGTCGCGCTGTAAACTACAACTCGAATGTAAATAACTATTTGCTCTTCTTACGATTCCATTTGATTCACCAAATATTAGAATAATATCAATAAATTCATTCTTTGTAAACACTTTAAAACGTAAAAGTTAAATAAGTAACAAACAAATGTTTACTGTTGATATTAATTTAACTATTTAACGTTATTATATTTTCTTTATTTTTACATAGCCACCTAGAATATTTGAATAAAACCTATTTTTCATATTTTTTTCAAATTTTTTCAAGACATTAATAAAATATAATACATCCTGGAAAAGACAAAAAAACGGCGGTTCATATTTTAGTAACATAATTATAGGTCGTCATTAAACAATAAAAGTTGATAGTCGTACTTTGTAAACCTGATTTTATAAAACTATCTACATCTGCCATCAAATAGTATATTTTTCTCGAAATTTTATTTATTTCAATTAATTTTAATAACTTTATAAAGATATCATGGTGACGACCATATTGAAAAAGAAATTTGTTTTTTTTTGCTGAATAAGTTAAAAGTATTAGTGAAAATGAAGAAAATAAACAAAAATAAATACATGGCAATACCTAATTGATTATTTTATTTGCTTTATTGCAATAACCATGGATTTTAACCTAAAAATGAACATCAATAAATTATACACTGTTGGCTAGCTAAAATAATATTCTTTGAAAGGTGTAACTTTCCAATAAGGCATCGATACAAAAATAATAAATTTGAACTCATACTTCGAAATCTAACATTGTTTGAAAAATGACCATCGTCGTTCGAAAAAAAAAATAAAGTGTCCTAAAAGATACAAACCAAAACTCTATGTTATTTCATATTTAGATATTTGTAAAAATGAAAATTAGTAAAATTAGAATTTTAGCATTTCTTTTCGGGAAAAACAAATATATATTTAAAATGGTCTGGTAATGAAATAACTTTGCCCTAATTTAAGTGAGTTCGTATCTCTTATAGTTTCCAAGATTCCTCCGGTGAGACTTGAAAAACGGCCAGCCTGTAGAATAAGAATATTTTTATACGAATTATTTTTTAAAAAATCCTATGAATACTAATGATAAACTCTAACAACTGTTCAATTTTAAAACAATCCGATGCCCAATACGAAAATATTATTTTCCTCACGTTTGCATTCACTTTACAGAAGTAAACATGTATCCATACAAACATGTTCTCATATTTTTCTAGTGTTTCCATAAACAGAAAACTATTTGTTTATTTATTCTTCATCCTTCCCACCACTAACCAAGCAGTCAGCTACCATTTAGGCTCCGTGCAAATCGTAGTTGTGAAGTCAAAACCTCGTACCTCTGTTTTTGACATTTCTGAGTTGCATGATTACTTCGTTCTGGTAACTCATATTTAAAATACAACAAAAATTTTCTGTCTCTTATAATGCCAAAATACACGTTTGCCGCTTTACTGTGCCCTAGCTCAGCCGAAGACAGAAAATTATTGAAATTGTAATGTTTATATTCTGGCATTATATCATTTGTTTTTTATTTATTTTTTAATAAATACGCTTAAAATATTTATTAATAACAGAATATCGAAATAAAATTTCTTAAAAAATAATGTTAATCGAGATACTCTTCTGTAATTTTTTATTTAATTCATAGAAAACAACAAATTAGACATATTTCAAATTATAGTTTTTTAAATGTTTAAAGTCCAGTCTACATTCTGTCAGAAGCATGATTTTTTTTTTGTTCAATAATTTCTGATTAATTCAGGATAGAATATGTGCTAATGAGGAAAACATGGAAATTTCATGCTCCCAATTTACATTTTATTTATTTATACAAAACTGTGTTCTGTAACACATACTGATTTTTTGATAATAATTACAAAAATATGTTGTATCTTTCGTAAAAAAATTATTTCATTACATTCTGCTCATTATAATGATAGTTATTACATTTCAAACCCAGAGTACTTTACTTTTGAAACCGATAATAGTTCCTCATCGAATGCAAAACTTTGTATCAAGTTTCGAAAAAATGCACAAGCGTAGAGAGTAAATATTAAATACTCCTATCTGAAAATGATTGTAAATCTCATATTCTATGTCTACCGTTTAATTAACTCAACTATACCCCTCATCCTCATCATTAGTTTTATTACCAGTCTGAAGTATGAAGTGTAAATTCAAATAAATGGCTACTGTACGAGAAACAACAACATTTAAAAAAAATCAAGACTATACTATACAGGGTGGTTGATTTTTCATTGTCCAGCTTATATCTTCTGAAATATTAAAGATACAAAAAAAAGTTAAATACAAAAGTTGTTTAATACAACCTGATCTATAATTTAGCATAAACATTTTTTTTCCAAGGCCTACCATTGTTTTGGAAAAATATTTAACTTTAATTTTTTAAATGGAACATCCTGTATATTTTGACAGAATAAGATTCTTAATAAATTTCTCTTTACAATGATGTGTAACAAGTAAGGATTTACCTTTAAATTATTTTCTATAAAGCAAATAGAAATATGATAAAAGTAGGCTATGATATTCTATTGTTTATACCTGTAACTTCTGTCACACATGAAATTTGGATACGTAGGGGTTTTCATTTGAACAAAATTATGTCTAATAAAGCAAGTAATAGAATTACTAGCATTGATGATTTACAAAATTATTAATACTTTTATTTAAAATTCAAGTAGCAAAATTTAATACAACATAATATTATTATAAATTTTGATACATGATAGCAGCCCGACGTTTATTATTATTTGATCTGTGGAAACAGCAAAGCATATCAACTTTTTCGCTATTACTATAACCGACGTTCATTTTTCTTAGTTAAATAAGAATTTTAACACCTTTCTCACTATTATAATCAGTATTATTGAATCTGTGACAGATGTTACTGGTATAAACAATAGAATATCACAGCCTACTTTTATCGTATTTCTATTTGCTTTATTAGACATAATTTAAAGGTAAACCCTTACTTGTTATATATCATTGTAAAGAAAAATTTATTTAGAATTTTATTCCGTAAAAATATACATGGTATTCCATTTAAAAAATCAAAGTTAAATACTTTTCGGGAAAATTAGTAGGCCTTGTAAAAAAATTGTTTATGCTAAATTATAGACCAGGTTGTATCAATTAACTTTTCTATATAACTTTTTCTTGTATCTTTAATACTTCAGAAGATATAAGCTGGACAATGAAAAATCAACCATCCTGTATATTCAGTATTAATATAGCATTCAATAACTACTTTTTTAAAATACAGGTTAATATCGGAAGTATGTATGTATGTATAGTGTTGAATTTTTTAAAATATTAATAGTTCTATTACAGGAACAATTTATTTGAATTTTCGCACAGGATTAACCATTCGTCTTTATGACTAAAAGAGGATATATTACGAACTAGCATTTCTGAATTAAAGACACTTTTTGTGATTTTGCATATTATAGATATGAGGTTTTGACTATACAACGACGAAATACTCGGGCATCCATGTTTACCTGAACTCTAGTAGTAAATTAGGCCCGCTGTATTCAAGCTCGGTACGCTGATTACCACACAAGGTTGTGAGACGTGGACTTGTTGTAGATGAGCCTTGGTAAATTACCACGTAGTCCGTGATGCAGTGGCTGTAACACACAGATTAAACGTCTCAAATGTTTTCTAGACAGTGACAGGGATCTAATACTTTATTATTTATTGGGAACATGATTAAAATTTAAATTTGGTGTTCATCTGGTTAAGTTTTGCTGTCATGAGTTTTCATTTTGTAGCCAACAAGAAATTTTGAAAACCAAAGGTGATTTTTCGCTATGGTGGTTTATTGTAATTAGATGGATAGAGCATTTATTTTTCAACGATATTGATGATGTCAACCAACCAAATTACCTAGTTGTTTCGTTTTGATTAACCAAATATATTTCTGTATTTACATGGGTTTATTATAATAACTAAGATGCGGATTATTAGTCATAAAAAAGATTAAAAATAGGTAGAGTGAATAAGCAAAGTATTATGAAAATAGTCCCACTATTGTGAAATAGTCATAAGCGTGCGCAGAACTTTTTTTGTGGGTGCCGAAATGAAGCTTTATAATTATTATTACCATAAAATAAAGAAATAATAGCAAATGGAAACATTTATTTCATCGTTATCAATTTAAATTTTGTAGAAAAATAGCGTCCACTTGTTGAAATTTAGAAGTTGATAGTCGGATATTGGACAGGGAATTAATAAAGCGAAAACAATTTCTCAATTCCTCAACGTTTCGATTAAAATTTAATCCTTTTCAAGAGCTGTAAAATATATTACAATATAGGATTACATAATAAAAATAGGAATTGTTAACAAAATTTAAATTTTAAAAATGGTTACATGCAAAGAATTATTTAACAATATATATTAATTGAAGAATACAGATTGTATTGAAGTACAACATAAAACAATAATATTACAATTTAGCAAGGCATCGAACCCAAACCTGAACCGAACCAAAACCGGAACCAAACCGTAACATTTTAGGGAACCAGAACCGAGAACCGAACCTCAGATATATTTTTAATTGAACCTGAGTCGAAACCGAACCTAGTATTAAAATTCAGGTTCGGGGTTCATCTCCGGTTCAGGTTAATTTGTAGTTCGAAAAGTAAATACAGCCGATAATCGACGTCTTAGGCGTCTGCGTTGGTGTCTGGGCTGACTTTTCGTGAAAATTGTGTTCGTTTCTTGTTGCGTTTTGCGTAAATTCCGGCTCTCGTTTTACATTATTTCGAACCTGAACCGCGAACAAAACCGCAAATTTTATTAATGCTTGAACCAGAACCGCACCCGAACCCATCTTTCAAGAAACAAATTAACCTGAACCTAAACCGAACCCTGTTTTTGGCGGGTTCGATGCTCTGCAATTTAGTACATAAAATATCAGAATTTAAACTTAATTTACATACCATTGGGTATTGTTGCAAAGTAACATTGTACAGGTGGAAAATGAAATGAATAGAAATTCAAACGTTGACAGTCTGAGGAACAACTAAAGACTGGCAACGTTTCATTTTTAATATGACCATTTTACAGTCATTTTTATAGGTCTGTATACGTTTGCCTAACCAGTTTTTGGCTTGACCTACATACGTCCACTGCAAAGTTTTTTAATTTGAACAAATTTGGTTTTCCATCATTTTCTAATAACCTATGAGAATTTTTGGCAGAACAAAAGTACACCTAAGATGGTCTCCCAAAGGAGCACCACATATTCAATTTAACCGAAGTCTCTTACAGTTTCCGAGATCCCAATGGTGTCCTTTATATGATCCGAGCCCATTTAGATTAACGTTTATGTAAAAGTGGCATTCGTTTGTTTATCGTTTGTTCTTTATTGTTTGAAGAATGGTTCCCTAAAGGCGCATCACAAGTCCCATTTAACCGAAGTCGTATCTCATAGTTTTCGAGATCCCAATGAAGGCCTGCGAAACCCGGACACCTGTAATATCTCGTAGTGTTTCTTACAGAGGGGTCGGGGGGGCCAACCCTCCCGTAGACAAACGAAAACCCCCGAAGAAGATTATATTAAAAATGTCAAATAATATTTGATATGTGTTGAAAGAAAATGTGCAAAACGTATCTATTTCCGTTCTTTTAATTCTTAAAAACTAATGCAATGTAGACATGAATGTAAGGACCCAAACCTAATAACAATGGAATAATGCAGTAATGGCTTAACAACCAAACAAATACTGAAAACGGAACTTTTAAAATCCTTTTTAAATTTTTCACTACTAATAGTAGACAATGAATAAAAAATTTAGATGACAGATAATACATTTGTTCCTACGGGTTACAAATTTTAATACATAAGTGCATATTGCATTCGAACATAAAAATAACCTGTTTGGCCAGGAAAATCAACAATCCGTTAACTATATTCTATTTTCTAAAATGTTCTATAATCTGGCAATTTATTTTTGTACATAAAAGCAAAAAAACATGCCCTTGAAAAAATGTAACTTTTAATTGTTTGCCATTCGTCTAAAAGTCAACTATTACTATAAAAAGAAAATTCTCACAACAATAACATTAGTTTATTATTAAATATTAAAAAGTCACAGTTTTCATCGTTGAATATTGAATATTGTAAAGTGAGACGATGAAATTACAAACCTACGTTTAGGCACAAAAAAACGATATTTAAACAATAGAAATATTTCAAACCATAATAAAATATTGATGACGAAGAATTTTCATCGAAAGTACACATAGTACCAGATACTGCAATGCAGCCTATTTTTGAAAGTTAAAATAAATAAAGAAGGAGTTAAAATTACAAACATTACAAAAAAATGAGAATTATTTAATGCCCATTCATGTGTTTAATGTTAATGAAAAGGACGAAGTACCAGATACCAAGAAGTTGGTAAAGAATTACCAACCAAAGAAGAAGGACACGTAGTACAAATAAGAATAATTTTGACAGATGAAAACTCGATTGCATAAGACCGAGTTCATCGAAATTTACGAGTCCAATTATCCTGGTAAAGAAGTAACGCGGTGAAACAAGAATATGCGTTGATTATATTTACTGCTGTCGAATTGTCTAGTATGGAACTGACCTTATTAAATAAAACATGAATGGTATGTGACTTTTTTTTTGTTTTGTATTAAAACAATAAAAAAATAATTCCTTTTTTAAAAAAAATCGTTGAAATATTAATAATTTTACAATGTTGTGACATAATTTGTTAGAGCTTGGGTCCACGATGCTAGAAATCGATCCGAGTTCTCGGATATAGTCCGCAATTCGTTAACTCGAATCGTGGACACTACCAAATCGGACGCAGATATCGAATAGAAAACTAGAATAGAAAAATGCGTCCTGTCCCATATTTTCGTACAAGTTGCTAACTTCATTTACATGCCACCAACTTCCAATTTTGAAGCTTGACGTTTGCTTGAAAATTATAAGGTTATAAAATATTACCTTTATTATTATTATAATATAAAATATTATCTATTTCTACGCATTTTTTGGTAAGTTATAATAAATAATTACTTATAATTGTAATTTATTAATATTATTTGAAATCTACGATTACTCGTATTATATGCATATGAAAGTGTAAAGTCTGTTCGCTCCTAGCTGAAACAAGCCGATAATTTATTATCCCAATAGTTATTACCACAAACCATAAACCACTTTCTTGAGCCTTTGTTCATCAAACGGCGGTCAGTTGTAAATGGAGTGTTGAACAAGGATTGTATTCAGTTCGTTTTGATATATGCGTTTGTAAATTTTTAAGAGAATTTTTTGAAATTATTTTGAAATGTATTTACAGCTAGGTATTATCATTGAATAGGTATAATTAAGAATTACATGGAAAGACGTTTTCGGCTAATGACATTGTTTTCGGGTTTGGCCATCATCGTAATTTCTAGGAATTATTTAATCTATTCATTTAAGTCACCCTTGATTGAATTTCGTTCCTTTATAATCCCGGTTTTCTTTCGTCTTAACTCAGTTTACATGTAACATTAGTTAGCAGCGGTTGTAAGTGAAATTTTAAATATGGAAATGTGGAGGACCTGGGATGTCGACAATGTTTCTGCCAGTGTTAGTGACGAAGTCAATACCTGTGACACCGATGCCGACGTTGTGCAAAGTGATGAAGACACAAATTGTTTTAAATATTTCATCAACGAAAAAACGCAGCAAGTTATATTAAATGTGTATAATCATTTTGTAGAAGTGGGTGAAACGAATGCTCTGAAAAGAACTTCGATTGCGACAAAAATGTCTTTCGCATCCGTTCGTCGCATTGTAAAACGAGGAGTTCTAGTTAAAAAACGGAAGAGGACTACTTCTGTACTTTCAAAAATTGGTAATTTTGAAAAAGAAGTCATTTATTATTTTATGACGAGTATAACTGTATACTTGTAATAATGACATTTTCCCTTACTTATGCAGACTTCGAATACGTCCCTGTTCCACACTACCTGAGGATTTTCTATTTGTTTGTGGTAATATCTATTGGGGTAATAAAATATCGGCTTGTTTCAGCTAGGAGCGAACAGACTATACCAATTTATTTACTCCTCAAAATTCATCTGTGATAGCCTTTTCCCATTTAAAACTGAGTGCAGTGAAAATTCACAAGTTACCGCTCCCGTTTGTTCGTTTTTCATCCACTGGCGTTCCCAACAGTTTTCATTATTTTTAACAACATTTTTAGCAATTATTTTTACTAATCTACAGGAACATATAATAATTTTTCTTAAAATTCATGCCCACACACTCCATTGTAGTAATTACGAGTTAAATACATTAAACAAAAAATACAGCTTTCAATATGATAAATATGTAACTCAAGCATATTTCAAATTTTATACTTACTTGAAAGGGAGTAGTACCGCGTTGAACGTAATATGCACACGCGTGTGTATGGAGCTGGTGGTGATATGATATCGACACTGACGGTTCGGAGGATACACACCCGGATATCCGGGGCTCGCTAACGTGCACGATCCCGTCCGTCGACACGAGAAGTCCTGGTATAGCCAGTCGCAGTCTACAATACAAACACCAACAAATAGGATCACTATACAAGTTAAATATCAGTCAGTTGTTATAATTGTGTTTAGTTTATTTTCGGAGCATTATATACCGCCTATTCCAAACACTTATCAGATATTCCAATGGGAGTGATTGCCTATTTGTCATATATGACAAGTTTACAGACATAGGGGAACAAAGAAAACTAGAGTTGTGTTGTAACAAACTTGTCCTCAAATACACATATTTATTTATAGATACTTATTCAGTGACATCAATAATTGTGAAGATCATTATTATTTTTTTTTTATTATCACGTTTTTCATACATTTTTAATTCGTGTATATAAGTGGTGATTTGCTGAGGGTGAGAAAGTTTTTCCTTCTATATTTCTATAATTATGTTCTATAATTTGAAATTCTAATAGAAAATTGATGTAAGATGTAAGAGCAATCAATGTGACCATTAATGATTTTATACAAAAATAATAAATCAAAATATATTCGCCTTTTTTCTAGTGACATTATATTTACATTATAATGAGGAGATCTGTAGGATAGATAGTTACAGAATTTTGTTTGAATTTTTTCAATTCTATTAATGCAAATTGAGTAAAATGGAGCCCAACATACTCATGCTAATTCCAGATGACTTCTAACTAATGATTTGTACAATAATAATAATAATAATAATAATAATAATATTTATTTATTCCATCGTTCAATAATACATGATATTGGACAAGTCGGTAAATAGAGTTGTTACATTGTTATTATAATATCTTACTTATATTTTGTTTTTTAACTACTGAGCCACATATTCTTCTAGAGAATAAAAACAATTGTTCATTAAGTACATATTGGTAATGTCGTGAAACACTTGAAATTTTCAGCTGTTCTTATTAAGAAATCTAACATTCTGTATGATTTTTTGATAATAATGTCTATATGTTTATCAAATAAGGGTTTCGGGTCCAGTTACTCCCAGATCCTTTACTTCTTGTACTTTTTTAATAGGTAAGCCAACAAAATTATAATTATTATCGATTATATTTCTATTTCTAGTAAATGTAATCTTTGAGCACTTGTTCAAGAATAAATGATTTTTTAAAGTGTAATTCCAGAAGCGGTTAAGGTCTGATTGTATTTTTTGACAACCATTTCGTGATCCAACTTTTAGGTAAATTTTCAGATAATCAGCGTATAATATAAAGTTACAATATTTAAAACATTTTGATACGCTAATAATAAAAAAATTAAACAGAAGAGGAGCTAAGTGAGAACCTTGAGGGACTCCTGATGGAATTTTTTCAAATCTTGATTGATAACCTATTAACACTACACACTGACTTCTGTTTAATAAATAGGATTCAAACTATTTCAGTAGGTTACCATGGGCACCCACATCGATATATTTTATCTCATTTCTAGTAAATTCCGTAATTTACATTAAATCATATACAAGGTATACATTTTAAAACGGGTCATAGGGCTATAACATAGAAAAACAGTTTTTTCGATGCCAAAAGTTTCTATATTAATTTATTGAAAAAAGAGTTGATGCATATTATAAAGAAAAAAAAATACGAATTTTTTGATACCAAACACATTACATTTCTGTTTCATATAAAGCCAGAAAATAAATTTAAAAATCTGCACAATTAAGAAAAAATATCAATAGCCGTGAAACTGACAGAAACAAAACAACGTTTCATACACATTATTTGTTAAATTATTATTATTTTCGTTTTATTAAGAAGAAATCATGGATAATCTGTGCCATGAAGAAAAATTACAAATTATTAAATGGTTTTAATTGTTCCTTTGTAGTTTGTAGTTTTTCTCGTTTCATGTATATCATCTTTAAATTGTAAATACCTATTACAATAAATAATAATTGTTTCTTAAATATATATCATAGTGTTTACTTTATTTTGTGCTATTTTGTATTAGTTCATAAATTAATAACTTTAATCTTTAATTGTCCCCTATCATGTTAGTAAAAACTGACAATGTTTTGTTACTGTCAGATTCATGGCTAATGATATTTTTTCTTAATTATACAAATTTTCTGGCTTTATATGAAACTGAAATGTAATGTGTTTGGTATCAAAAAAATCGTATTTTTTTTCTTTATAGTATGCATCAATTATTTTAAATAATTTTTTTTAATAAATTAATATAGAAACTTTTGGCGTCTAAAAAACTGTTTTTCTATGTTATAGCCCTATGACCCGTTTTAAAATTTACACCCTGTATAAGTTTCATCATTATTTTCTTATTGCAATGATCTATGGGGTCCCGTGGCCGCGTGCCTGAGTGTCTGGTCGCGAACCTGGGGGAACCGGGTTCGATCCCGACAGACGCCAAATATTTCCAATTTTAAATGGCACAAAAGTGACCCCTGTGGCGCACTCTCCACAACAGCTATGAGTGCCCGTGAGGTGACGCCTGGTAAGCGCCCACACGGTAAAATATATCGTCATCATTACCGATGTCTACATGTGTTGTAGATACTGGCACACCCAGTAATGGGTAATATGCCGTGATGATATATTTATTTATTGCAATGATCTATTGAACTTTTGGTTTCATGTAGAGAAACGAATAAATAAAAATAAGTGCTCTCTCACTCTCTCTTTCTCTTTTTCTACGCCACTGCGGTTACTTTTCCCACTCACCTGTATTCTGTAAACGGGTGCCTCCGCGCTGTTGGCGACCTACGCCTTGCGTATTGTTGACGGAGGTGAAGCTGAAGTAGGCCAGGAACTGAGAGCGCAGCGTCTTTTCCTTAATCCTGAACAAAACATGCATTTAAATTTCATACCTAGAAACTACAACAGATTAAATGTTTACTGAGAGGTGAAACTCATTGCAACTGGGGAACCATTTGTCATTATATCTAAATTACTGAGGGAACTGTACGGAAATTTATTTTAACGAAACTGGTAAACTTCAAAAGGGCGAGGCAAAAAGAAACCGCATTTATATATATATATAGTCATTCAAAAAAGTCTCCGTACGACAGTAGTTTTAATGTATTTTAGGAAAAATGACAGTGTAAAACCCGATGATAGCATTATGTCTAGGGGCTGTATCTTCTCAGCGAGTGTACAAAAATTAGTAATTATTGCAACAATTGATAGCAAAGGTTATTTTAAAAGCAAATTTAAAACAAAGTGCCGAAAGATAGGGCCTTAAGAGACAATTTTAATTTCATGCATCAGAAAAATTCGACAAATAATTCGCGTCTATAAGAGAATGAGTACTATATAATATTAAAAATATGCTTAATCATCCCTGGCAGTCTCCGGACTTTAACCAGATTGAGAAAGTGCGGAAAATTCTTAAAATAACTAAGAATATAAAGCAAAAAAAAGTTAAATTAATTACAAGTAAAATGCCAGAATATAATGCCATAGATAACAAAAAATTTGGTAGATTCAATGACTCATCACTTAGTTACTGGTGGAAGAACCAAAGGAAAACCCTCCAAATATTACATTTCTTTATGAAACATAAATAAATGGTTTATTATTTAAATGTTTTGGTTATCGTACGGAGACTTTTTTGTCATGAAATTATGAATACTTTCAATGTTTACTCCATAATATAAATAAATTAAGTAAATTATTCGTTTATTTTATATTTATAATAACGTAATATACTGCGTTTCATTTTGGATTAAAAGGAAATTAAATATATTGGGTTTTAGACTGCTATTTTTCCTAAAATACATTAAAACTACTGTCATATGGAGACTTTTTTGTATGACTGTATATATATACTTGTACACAAAGACTAGTGATGCGCCGAATAGCATTTTGGACGAATATTCGATTCTAGTTAAAATTACCGCGCAGTGTTTCTCGAAATGTTACATTCAAGTTTGAACTTGTCTAATCGCGCTGTCAGATACGATGTCGCCTGCGTAATATGTTTAAAAAATAAACATTCTACTTATTAACATATTTATTAACAAAGTAGTGAAAAGGAGAGCCTGTACACAAAGCTTTACACCAATTTAAGAAAACCTGTCGAACAGAATAATAAAACACTTACATCTAAATCTAAACTAAAAGTGGAATATATAAAATTGAATGCAGCAACTGTGATAATTCATATATAGGTCTTACAACGATAAATTTAGAAATCAAATTTCAAGAACTCATAAAACACAATCCATCATCTGCAGTTAACACTCACATATTCGGTACAAACCATAATATTACATTTAGCAACAGAAAACTATTACATTAAGGAGCAGACTTTAATAAATTAATTTTACTTAAGAACATATTGAAAATAACAGACCTTTATTGAATGGTCATCGATTTGCCAGAACAACATATTTTCAAAAATCTCGCTCCGTTTAAATAATTTATATATAAAAAAAAACTCCTTAATATAGTAAATAATACTAGTAGAGAAAGATGAGGGATTCAAATGCAGCCTTCCAGGCTTCCGCCTATTTAACAATGAGTAAGAGGGAGATAGCAACACTTTCATTCATAAAATTGCAACTATCCTTGTTTAACGTAGTAAAATTGACCATGAAAAATTATTTTAATTTGATTGGTTATGACTTCACTAGACCACACCGCTAATATAACATAGTAAATTGACTTTTTAAATTGATTGTTTGTGATGTTATTAGACCTACTACGAGTAGGGGTATTTCACGATAATTTTTTAGAATGGGGAATTTTTGGTATCCAGGTTGTCACTAGATTCTAGTGGATTTTGTATATCGGCATAATCACATCATATGAGTGAGATGACGGTAATTTGACGCGAAATTAAAAAACCTACCTATTTTGATTAGATATGCTTGTAATTACATTATTTTATTATTTGTCTCAGAAATGAAATAGATTTATTAGTTTTATGAAATAAACATTGAGTTATGAATTATGAAAATATATTTCTGGTATACGTGGCTGATCGTTTGAGTAAATAGCATAAGGCAAGGCATCATAAACTTCTTTGAACGCAGGTGTCAGTATTTTTAGAGCAAAATGTGAATAACAATTTAGTAGAAAAATAACAACAAAACCTTACAGTTTAAATTAATTGTTGGTTGAAATGATTATTGAACATCTACGAAACATTTTTCTGGTATGTGATTGCAAGAATTGTTTGAATAAAGTATACTGTTGATACATAAACTGGTTTAAATTTTGAGGTGACATAATAAATGCATATTATTTTGATTAAACTATAGTCTTAAATAAATTGTTACGGATTAGAATAAAACTTGCTGAATTAATATAATAAAGTTTATTAAACGAGAACACAAAAAAATAAAATAATACGCCTGAGAAAATTCGCCAAACACGTACTGTTGACGCCTATCGGCCTATCCGTTTAGAAATGTCCTCCAGACTCGTTAGATTTGCTGCAGTGAACCTAATCGTACCTACTGCCATGTACCCATTACTTCGCCGCCGGTAGAACTTTCGATTATAAATTAACTAGTTTACTTCATAAATGCGTATATTTTTATTACCCCTAATTTGTAAACGCTATAAACATATAAGTTAGTTCATTGACTCAGCTATGAGTTTAAGGTTTGAATTAAAAGGTTCGTGTGTTAAATAAATTCAGTAAACAAAATCATTTGTATTTCAATTATAAACTTACAACTGCCTATTAACTACAATTACAATAATGCATTTTACTTACAGTAAGCATTCAATCAACGATCTGTCGAGCAAGGTTATTTTATTTTAGTAGATAAACAAAACAATAAAAATTAAAATAAGGTTTGAGTACCACGTAATAATATGACTACATATTTTATTATATACAAATATACATTTTATAAAGTAATATAATAATATTTAAAATTTCATATTTATTTTATACAAAACTAATAACTATATACAAGTTAACAAGTGATAATTATTAGATATACATATATACAATATTATATACATATTTTTACCTCATGTTACAAATACAAGAAGGTAAGCATACAAAAATTTTGTATAGAATTTACAATGAATAATTATGTTTCAGGATAAAGCATATTTAAAACACATCAGGAATTAATAAAGACCATAGGCTAATGTATTAGTACCATCAGAGCAAATAAATCTCTTATCGTCATTACTACTTAGCACGATTTTATTTTGTTCAATATTATAAATAATATGTTTATGGCTTCTGAAAATTTGCTGTTTTTGATAAATAATATCATTACTAAAGATGCATTGTTTGTAGTGAATTCCAGATAAATTTTTGTCCACTACACATTTTTTTACACCTTTACATTTTTATTCCAATGGGGTCCTATACCATAGTCATATTTTAACTATCTTAAACAAGAAGACGAAAATATACATAAATTAATGAGTATTAGTGAAGAAATTTTCTTTAAATATTAACTAGGTCACAAACTACAAGCGATTGAAGCTGATTACTAATTGGGTATGACGCGTTAGGTACTAAGAATTTGATTGGTCTCCTAATTTTAAAAAGGAGATTCGCGCGTCTGCAGAGGTCACTTTTAGAAGAATATGAAATGTCATGTTGTTCTATAACCTAACAAAACATTTAACAATTTTAATTATAACATCTAGTAATATTAACAATAATAGTATATTTATAATTAAATCAATTTGTAATATTAATTAAAATAATAATAATAATAATATTAATTAAATTAATATTGAAACTTCAAAACAGCCAACACTAGCGTCATCCGTCGTCATACTTTGTGTAATAATATTGTCAAACTGTTTCAATGTTCTACAATTTATTAGGAAAAAAATGCTCATTATTTACGTTATTTATACTTAATAATAATTTCTTCATGAATATAACGTATAAGTTTTTATATACAAACATTTCAGCTATGCAAACATGAAAATAATTGTTCCCTCTATAACTAACAGTTTGTCCCATTGTTTGTCGATCACTTGTTAGTACCTGCTACGTCACGCACAAATTCTTAAACTTTAAAAATTCATATCTCGCTTATTACGTAAAATTTTTAAGTCGCGTTTGCACTAAAATTCTTATTTTATCCTGTTCTTACAGAAAAAATAAAATAAAAGAAAAATGGTATAGGACCCATTATCCTGATCCTCCTCAGTGCAATAAGCATACATTTTGAGGCTTAATGCAATAAATTAATGTATTATTTACCCCTAACTCGTTTTTCGTAAGGCCAAATATAGCCTTATTTTTTAGCGGCAAGTCCAAAACAGAAAAACCTACATAAATAGGTTCATTGTATATAACTTTTAGTTTTTCAAATTGCATTGCAATTAGGTTATCAGTAAATATAAATTAATTTTTCATGTTTGGTTTTGCAAGAAGAGTTTCAACACCAATCTTTCGACCGATATTTCCCCAATGATTTTCAAATGTCATATCGACTCGCTTATTAATATTCTCCATGGTCTTACCAAAAATACTATTATTCATATACTTGAAAAAGTCTTTTTCAAGATCATTCCTTGTAGCTTGTCGCAAAGTTGTATTTAAATCTATATATTGCTTCAGCCAAGCTGATTGTTCAAATTCTATTATTCTATGAATCGTTGGTGACAAAAAAAAATATATAGATTATAAAATGGTATTAATAAAATATAATTATAACACTAAAGGACGATGACAACACGGATAATAATGATAATCTATTATTAATTTTACAATAATATACGTAATTCCTCGTCAAATATTTAACAACGAAATCCATCCTATCCCATTGCTATTGTGCGATAGATCTAAGACAGTTTTCTATTATTTGTCGGTGAAAATAATTTGAAATTTGACATATGAGCGCGAGCTACAGTCAATCATTGAAGGATTTACAGTTTCAAAGCAATATAAAAATATTTGCATATATTTATTTTTATTATTTCAATTTCTAATATAGAGTTAACTGTAAGTAAGTATACAAACTGGCAGATAGGTATCCCGAAGAAAAGCGTAGTAACTCAAAAAATTCTAAAAAAAAAAAAAAATTCTTGGTAAATAAGTAATGAAAACAACAATCTATCTCCGAAGAAAACCGTAATAAATCTAATTACATTATTTTTCAGCAGTGGGCGCGGGGTACTCTTTTCCACGGAAAACGTTTGGCGTTGGCTTCAGGAGAAAATAGTGCTATTTATGAATTGCGGCAGGTTAATTCATGTCGTAGAAAAGTGTAACATTTGTAGTTATTACGATTTCGTTTGAAAGATTAATGAACATAATGTTTACTTTTCCCCGGAATAGTGCAACATTTGTAATTAGAAATCTTTTTCTTGAAAACACCAAAGTGATTGCTGGACTTACTTTCGCGGAAAAGTATAATATTCTTCGTTGTTACAGTTTTACTTGGAACTTTTGCGAAATTATTATATGAGTTTTAAATTTAAGTGTCCTATTTGTAGTAGAATAGTTTTCTCCAAATATCTGATGTACTGTTCATGCTTTGTATTCAGAGCCGTAACTAAGGTCGGTGCCCCGCACCGAGCGCAATCTTCAAGGGGGCTCGAATATTCAAATTTTATTATAAATTGTCATATAAAGTAATACACATGAACACAAAAATGATATAGAGATGTTTTCATCTGAGTATACAACAAGCCGATGCGAAGAATTACCTATCACAAAATCTAAAATCTCTTTTTATTTTTCTGATTCCTCCTCTCAGATAAAAATATATACACAAATAAATAAATAAAAAAAACACATACCATGCATGCATACATAAATGAGTAAATAAATAAACAAACATATCGACTTGTATCAGTGACGACGAGGGCGTAAAACGGTTTATCGGCACCGGGCGTAAAAATGTCTAGTTACGGCGCTATTTGTATTGAATGAACCTTGTATAATCTTGAGTTGATGCGGTCCAAGCCAAGTAACACTTATTTTCAGAGGCAAACTGTAATAACTCAAAATAGCTTACTAAAAAGTACTGAATTTGCGCATGACTTACTCAAATCGGCTTGTTTTAGTAGTATAAATATTACATTTTTACTACATTTTGACTTGCCATAGTTCAAACTCCTTACTCAAAGGTTGAGACAATTTATTTAATTTTCAAATCTACAAAATTTAATTTCGCCAGTATTGTAAAATTTAATTATTTGGACTTATTACAATTTTCTACGGGATATGCATCATATAAATTTATCTAAAGGTTACTATTAACTGTAAGTTTGTTGTCAGGCATTTTAAACCATGCATTCAGCCCTAACTTATTTATTTATTATTAACTGTGTTTTGTGTTCAATAATTAATCAGAGTTCTCCCTATATATTCAAAATAGCAGCGGGGGATAGTTTTAAAATACCAGTGTAGAAGAGAACATAACATTGTAAATACAGAAAATTTATGATTTAATACCACTACGCCATAATATTGTTTATTGCAAATATTTGCAACGGGTACAGCTAATAAACCATAAAAACACAATCAAATTTTATACGAAGTTATTTGAAAATGAAACATTGGCCAAGCTCGCCACAATATTTAATTTAGAACAATTACTTTTGAAAAACAAAAGCACATGTAAGATGACTTCTGAAAGGTAAACAATAAATCTCATTTAATCAAAGTCGTAACTTATAATTTTGGAGATAGTACAGGTAAACCCCGTCAAAACTTATTTTTCACTGCCTTAAATATCAGAAACTATTGAAGATCGGATCCATGTTTATTCAATTTTTTTACCCAATTTGTTCCGTACTACATGCCCTCAAAATTTTTACCCTTTTTAACACCCTGCATATTATAGACATTTTCCGCAAATTATGCATACTTTAGTGCATTTAGTCTATATTTAATTTTTGTTTATATTGTAGCACGAGTAGTACCTTAATTCGAATCAAAACATCTCAGACTCGAGAATGAAATGCAACGTATTTATGCTTCGTCGGAAACGGATATCGTACCAATGAAACAGTTCTAGGAATTTAAGATACTATATGAATTCGAGCCGATTCTTCAGAATAATCTATACAGGGTGTGCAACGAAACGCGGAACATAGGAGTTTAACATAGGATTTAAAAAATTTGCGAATATTGGCTCTCCTGTACATTTTAGAGTAAAAATACAAGAATAAATAGATGTTTAGAATAAATTTTTACTTTCAAAAAGTCTTCATTTAATGCAATAGAATATCTGTAGCACTACATATTTAGAAAATAAAATATGACATTTTCGTCAAAAATCAGATAGCCATGGAAATAAAAGAAATAGAACAAAATCTCATTCTGACAGTTCATTTTAATGTTATTGATGTTAATTGTTATAATCATTGTGTCTACATTGTTATAGTCTATAAATTACTTTACTGTGCTTTTGTGCATTATAAAATGGATTTATTCAGTACCGAAGAATTTGTGATTTTATTTTATTATTAAGTATTTGACTTAAATTTTAGGATAATTCATCATTTTTGATATAAACTGAAATGATAGTTCATTTCGGTATTATTAATCTTATTGTTGTAATCAATATGTTTACAATGTTATAATTCAGCACTAAATATTTAAGTATTATGATCTTAATTGATATCTTGTTTTATTTGTTTTTTATTCCCATAGCTATCTGATATTTGGTGAAAATGTCATATTTTACTTTCTAAATATCTAGTGCTGCAGATATTCTATTGTATTAATTGATGAATTTTGAAGAGTAAAAATTAATTCTAAACAACTTTTCATTCTTGTATTTTTGCTCTAAAATATACAGGAGAGCCAATTTTCGCACATTATTAAAATCCTATGTTAAAGTCCTATGTTCCGCGTTTCGTTGCACACCCTGTATATTAACTATCAGAATGCGGCTATTTGTACTACTATTTGTTTAATTAAATTAGGTTAATGAATAATGAAGTTGGGTTAATTTATATTGGTATTACTTGGAAATACTGAAAAGTACAAAAGAAAAGCATGCTTTTAAAATCCGTTTTTAATTACTTTGCTTACAAATCGCCTCATCCTAAAATAAAATACGTGTAGATAAAAAAAACTTATGAATTAACATCCTTGTTTCTACTCGTACATTATTAAAACTATACTTACTGGAACATCAACATGGCTTCTCCATGATCCGAAAACAGCACCACTGGCGGGCTGTATCTCTCATTGGCTCCGCAGAGTTGGAAATCTACTGAACCTGGTGAGGTCGGGTCCCTCCCAGACATCAGCTGCAGCGAACCTCCCTCACAGCTGAAACATAACAGCAACAGTTACTCCACATCGGGTACGTTCGTCATTGAAATCTACGGGTTGCTCAGAGCTTCTTGAGGCCTATTCTATAACTTTTACCAATATTGATACGCGATCAATCTTGATCTATTTTTCAGCGGATATAGTCGAACACCGGCGGTCATAACCGATATGCGAGACATGACGTCACACTCAACGGAGAATTCGAAACGGGATTCCAAGACCGCATAGGATCTTGGAATATAGTTATCAAGATCGAAGCTGTCAGTTGTTTCAGCGCCATTATTGAATCGTTCGACTTTCAACTTTTTTGTATTGAATTTAAGTGGTTTTTAATTTTAATTTCTTAATGTGAGTTTAAGCTATACTACTATTATTTTATTTTAACATTTAACATGAATTTGTTTATACTTATAGAATATAAATACCTAATATTTGAAATTTATTACTGAAGAAATTATTAAATTCAATTAGCACATATGTATGTACAATTTTAATATATTTGAATCAGTTTTATAATCGTCTAAATTTAAAAAATATACAATTTCAATTCAAATAAATCTCCTTGTGCCAATGACATTCTGTTCATTTCTGGCAAAAAATCGCGTTGCATTCATTCATCATTAAATATACTATGATGGATGTTTAAAAATCCTACCTATATTATATTTTATTGTTGGAAATAATATCTACCGTTACTGTTTTTCAGATAAAATGGCATTACTATATGCTGGTTTAGAAATTTTAGAGGAGGAAGAGTTGGAGCTGGTGCTGGACGATGAGGAATTGGAAGAACAAGAGAGATTGTTTCGAAGGCACATTCGAGATATGCAGGATCCATTCAGCGTGTCCGATGTTGAATTTCTATCAAATTTTAGATTAAATAAGGATACCTGCTGCCATTCTCCACATGCCAATTGCCACAGCTACATCATGTGCCACAGCCACAAAAGGTGGAGCTACACCCAGTACCAGTAGTAAGTACAAATTTTACGAGTCAATTTCGTTTGCAAATTCATTTTAAATCATCAAAGATATAAACAGATGACAAGATAGATAAATACAAAGAGAATGTACATAAATATTAGGTATACATTAATTTTGTTTTTTGTGTTATAGGAAGATCAAGAAATATGCTACGCCATGCAGTGGATTTCAAAGAAGTCGGGATGGGAAATGTGCAAGCTGCGCATGAATTACGAGGTGAATTGGCGAAAACAAATGAATTTTTGGGATGTATAGCTGTCGCCATGGAAACTATTTCTAAAAAATAAAGAATACATTTATATAATTTATTTTTCTTTTATTTTCTTACATTCTCTTTTCACTATTTCAAAGCAAACGATAAATACATACAATAGTTGTACATTATTATTATTATTATTATTATTATTATTATTATTATTATTATTATTAATTATGCAAGAACGCAATTATGTGTATAGCTGAATCATTAATTAGATTCATTAGAAATCAAATATAGTCATCACATTGATTGAAATTGAAAAAAAATCACTTAATAAAAATCCCTTTTTTATTAATATTGTACCCAATATATATATTTACTTTAAATGATATTATTTAATATGAATAATATATTACTGATACATTGAAATCTTTGTTTATTATCTCATCATAACAACTTATATAAGATTAATTTGTAAATGTCAGATTTGATTTAAATGTATTACCAATCCATTCTCAAAACACCAACAATATGGGGACACTAAAATTACTAGTATAACTCACAAATCTATCGTTAGAGAGGGGGAAAATTAAACGATGACGTATACTAAGATCAAGATCTTGGTAAAGTTGAAAAAATTATAGAATAGGTACCCTTATCGGTTACGTGACGGATTTCACAGGTCTTAAGGCTATTCAATCCTAAACAAAAATTTCGTTTCTCGATTTCAAATATTCGCCGAGATCTATACAAGCAGACCAGCACTGTCAACTCACTATAGAATTTTATTGTGCTGGAATTACTCACAGAAGGATCATAAATCATAAAATTTAGACCCAAATTCCTGGCAGGTTAAACCGAAAGTTTCACTATTTTCCAAGCTGACGGCCCTCGATATATAAAGTCTCCCAACTTACGAATATTGAACAAATACTTATACAAATTAATTTGTTGAGTCGAGAAGGATCAACTGGAATATCGTGGATAAAGCGAAAAAAGGCCCTGGTGGTCCAGAATTTCTTTATTTTTAACATTTGGACGTTTCGAACTTGTAATGGTTTATCCTCAGCACTGTACATTTATAATACAAAAAAAAATATATGAAAATATTCTAAAAATAATTGTAATCACTCACCATTTCCAATTTTTTTTCATATTATATAAATATAACAAATTTATTAGATGTGTATTACATCTTGTCAAGAACGTTAGTTCATAAATAAAATAAAGTAAAATGCAATGCAACTTGTCTTGTACCATTATTAAATATGCATTTTCATGTCGAACTTATGATACTTAACTGTCAGTTCGACAAGAACATCCATATTTATTTATTAACTAAAGTTATTGACAAGATGTTATTCATATCTAATATGAATAATAGAAGTATTTCGAACTTTCATTGCCTTTATTTTTTCTCGAGTTACACAACGTTTCGATTGATAAAATCTCCAATCATTATCAAGTGAATACTGAATCTAATATATGTGTGAGTGTCTGCTCGCGAACCTGGGGAACCGGGTTCGTTCCCGGTAAACGCCAAATATTTCCAATTTTAAATGGCACAAAAGTGACCCCTGTGGTGCACTCTTCACACCAGCTATGAGTGCCCGTGAGGTGACGCCTGGTAAGCGCCCACACGGTAAAATATATCGTCATCATTACCGATGTCTACATGTGTTGTAGATACTGGCACACCCAGTAACGGGTAATATGCCGTGATGATATATTTATTTATTTTATTTATATAATAAAAAAAATAGTAATTGATGAGTGATTACAATTATTATTAGAATATTTTTATAATTTTTCATTTCTATTTTTTTTTTTTTATATAAATGTACAGTGTTGAGGATGAACCACTATATCGCACCCCGGCGAGAAAAGTGACACAACTCAAAATCTAGAAATTGTAAGTTCATCAGATAAAATTGGTCAAAAATATGCTTTAATAATCAGGAATATTGACATAAATCAAAAGATTATATTTATCGAGATGTTGAAGCTAATGTCGTTTTGTTTCGAGCTAATGTAAATAACTTTACATTCGACAACAGTTTTCTTTAATTTAAGTTTTACGTAAAACTACTTTTTGGACTTCACTTTTCTCGCCGGGGTGCGAATGTTCAAAACGTCTAAATGGTAAAAATAAAGACATTCTGGATCACCAAGGCCTTTTTTGCTTTATCCACCTTACACAAATTTAAAAAAAATATTTGTATATTTTTTCAATTTAGCGTTCATCCGTTTATTTTTTATAGGTTACATATTTTTAAAACACGTAAAATAATATTCCGTAAAAAGAATCCATTTATCAAATAGAAGAATTTTTATAAATAACTATACTCTTTTGCATCAACACAACCACAAGTAAAAAAAAAATTGTGTTAGAAACCATATAATTTTGTCCTGCTGGGCAAAATAACTGCCAGAATACAACAATTTTAAAATTCAGAAAACTGGTAAGATATTACCTTACAATATTTTGAATTATCATAACTTTTCAAGAAATTACCAAGAAATGAATTAATAGTCAGAAAATTTATTACACGATTTTTTTATGTAATTATAAAATTTAGCAATATTCATAAAAAAAGATGCTTATTGCCGCCTTTTAAAGGCAAAGTAAATTAAAAATTCGATCCCGACAGACGCCAAATATTTCCAATTTTAAATGGCACAAAAGTGACCCCTGTGGTGCACTCTCCACACCAGCTATGAGTGCCCGTGAGGTGACGCCTGGTAAGCGCCCACACGGTAAAATATATCGTCATCATTACCGATGTCTACATGTATTGTAGATAATGGCACACCCAGAAATGGGTAATATGCCGTGATGATATACTTATTTATTTATTTAGTTATTTATATATTCGGACGTTTCGGGTATACTTAAAAAATTCCCATCAGCATTACATTATAACATTGTGGCCAGCATGTGCCGCTTTTTTCTCTCTTATGAGTGAATTTCTCATGTTTTATTAAAAAACCAACTATGTGCTGTACGCGATATATCCTCATGAACAAGTTTAGAGGGCGAGGACCAACATGCACCAAGTTACTGAAAAGAGAGCATTATATGCAAAGACAGCCATCTCGACATTTTAATTTACCTTTGCTCTCGAAGATGGAAATAAGCATCTTTTAAATTACTTCATCACGAGGTACCGAAGCACCACAATCTATTATTTTATAGCTATAGGTACGTATAAATATACAACTGTATTTTCCATATGGTAATTATAAAATTTATAACTATTTTGGCAATGACTAACAATTTCGCACGACAAATACAGTGGCTCATAAAATTATCCGTAGATATTAATTTTACGAGTGAAATGTAAAATAAAAGTTTCCAAAATAGAAAATCATTTCAAAAATAATCATATTCTTGTTTAAATATTTTGAATCATTCATAAATTATCATATTTAAAAAAAAATGTTTAGTTTAGTTTGTTTTCGTTTAACTTTATTTGTTGTATTTTTGAATTAAATTTGTCTGTTAAATGTTTTTCGTTTTTATTATTTGTTCGTTTTGGTTTTTGAGAATCTTTTGGTTATCTCTTAATTGTTCTATAAAGTTGTCATATTTTTCCGCGTCAGTTTGATCTAAGTTGCCTGTAATTGATTTGATTATATTACCTAGTCCATTTGTCAAGGTTAATTTTATTCTTTTGTTAAAGAGTTTTTGAATTAGTTGTGTCAAGTCATCAAGAAAATAAGATAGTGCTGTATTTTGTTTTGATAACTATTCTGAGTTTGTTTTATGGTACTAATTGTAATATTATTTAATTTTGAATGTTCATTATAAAGCGGGGTAATGTTGTAATTGAAATAATGTATTATTTCTCCTTCTTTTAATTTACAATCACCTATTCCAAATAAAAGGAATCCATTGTTATTTGAAATGTCCACTAGGTGTGCAGTAGTTAAGGCCCTGGAATCAAAATTTGATTTTAACTAATTTGAATTTTCGAATTTGTCTTTTATTTTTTATTTCCACTGTTCCTAATATAAGGTTATAATTTTCTACTGTTCTTTTTATATTTTTTGCACAATAACTTCCTAACTTAGGATTTCTTATTGATGCACACTTTCACACGTCACAACTTCAGGAGTTAAACAGGGAAGTGTTTTAAGCCCCTTATTATTTATTTGTGCGATGGATGATGCCATTAGAGAGTGCCAAGCAAAAATGAAAAAATTCTTAGTATGACACAGAAAATGCAACCAATATACTTAGAAACGAGTGCATTTGCAGATGACTTTGTCTTGGTCACTAATTCAAAAAAGAACCTGGGAATAAACCTAAAGATCTGGACTGATATTCTAGCAGCTAAACACCTAACCCTCAACATAGATAAAACAAAAACCATCCTCATCAGTAATAAAGAAAAAGAAATGAAGGTGACAATTGGAAACGAAAGTATCGAACAAGTTGAAGCCTACAGATACCTGGGTAGCACAATCAGTAGCAGAAGAGTTACAGACAAAGAACTAAATTAAAGTTTTCAGTCAGCAAGTAGAATGTATTACGCACTACAAAAGAAATTTTTAGATAATCAAGAAATAACAAGGAGGACAAAAATACCAATTTATAAATCCATGTACTTACCTGTGCTACTATATGGAGGAGAGAACTGGGTATTGTCAGATAGGTAGAAAGACTACAGGCGGCTGAGATGAAATACCTCAGGAGGGCTGTAGGAGCAAGAAGGGTAGATAAAAGAAGAAGTACAGATATAAGAGAAGAATTAGGTGTCAAATCAGTGGAAAAAATTTTAAAAGACAGAAAACTAATGTGGTTCGGACACCTTGTAAGAATGGAAGAGGAGAGGCAAGTGAAACAAATATAGGAAACCAAACTAATAGGAAAGAACAGGACGGGTAGGCCAAGACGTACGTGGAATAATGAAGTAGAAAGTATAATAACAGCGACAGGAGAAAATTGGAACTCGGCCAAGAAGCTAGCAAGAGACCGCAAGAAGTGGAAGAACTTTGTGCAAAAGAGAAGTACAAGAAGCTAGGATAACCTCGACACCCTAGGGTTCAAGAGGACCGGATTATGTATGTAGTATGTAATTTTCTACTGCAACTTTTTTAGATATGGGTTTCTTATGCATGTCTATTACTTTGTTTAACATATACTTTTTCCGGTAATTTTAAGGGTAATTCGTTTTCTTTTGTCCTCTTTGTTTTATCTTTGTCGAATATTTCATTTATTATTTTATTTGTTTCTGATTTATTGATAAAATAGTCATTTATTATTTCTTCTTCGGATTTTTGTTTTTGAAAATATTTGTATTGTTCATTTTGTCCGAAAAGTATTTCGCAAGGAGTCATTTTTGTTATTGGGTGTTTAGTATTATTATATGCAGTTATTGCTTTATTTATATTATATTGTAAGTCTTTATTATTATTTTTAGAATGTAATATCCGAAGATGTTCTATTATTACAGAGTTAAACCTTTCTACAGCATTTGATTTTGGATTTGCTATGCTAATTAAGTGTAATTTTATATCGTGATTATTACAATAATTTTTTACTTAAGCATTATTAAATTTTGGGCCATGATCAGCGATGATAATTGTTTTTTTATAAGTTTTTATGAATTCCTCGATTATTAACATTGTTTCTTTTCATAGTTAATTAAAGGTAAGGTGAATAAATCCAAATTTGCAAATTGATAAATATAGTGATGAAATATTCTTCATTTATTGTGAGAAGACCTGTATTTATAATTCCGAAAGGTGTTTTTACTGTAGGGGTTAGATTATCATTTAGTTTGTATAGGATGTCGATCATATTTATTTTCGTTGCATATTCTGCACTAATTAACACGTTTACTGCCGTCTCGGTCTTATAGACCGAAAATATATTTGTCCATCACGCTGGCTCGGTCTTATAGACCGAGAATTTATTTGTCCGCTGCGCCGTCTCGGTCTTATAGACCGAGTCAGTTATATGAGCGTTGTTGCTGCTACAGACCGAGACGGCGTTGGCAAACACTTTGCCGTCTATGGTTTGTGGCATAGACCGAGCGGCGCCCACGAACAATTCTTAAATTTGTACGTAAAAAGGTATATTCTATTTATTTTAAAGATATAAGACTACGAGTACTTAATTTTTTATTATATTCAGACATTTTTCAACATAATATGTTTCCACCATGCAGTTATGTTACATACTAAATTTACTGCAGCTTATACCGAACCAAAAACGACAGGCACATAACATGCACAGACCTGCTGTAGACCGAGAAATACAGACCGAGATGGCGTGTGCGAGTAAGATTAATTCGTGTACGCCGACTCGGTCTATAGGACCGAGATGAAAATAGTCAAAATTTGGATTTCAGAATCACTTTTTTGAAAAAGTGTGAGCAATTTCTCTACTTAGATTAAATTGCCTTTGTCCTGGCATGAACGGCCTGAGAGGACAAATTACATATTTATATGGCCGGCCTAGGGGGAAATAAGCTAAAATTCCTTACGGCAGTGAACGTGTTAATAATTTCTGTAATATCTTTAAGCATATTGGGCCAAAAGTATTTTTCTTTGAGTTTATGATAGGTTGCCATTATTCCTCTATGATTTAAATAGCCTTTATGATTATCAAAAATTATTTGTGTCTGATTTTCTTCGCTTTCAACATATTTTTCAAATCTATTACAGTTTATTAAATTTATCATATTGGCCTCGAATTATTTGATTCAATGTTTGTTCGTATTGTTTAGGAATTAATATCAGATATTTGATTTTTGGTACTATGTATTTTTTTAGTAATTCTAGTAATTGTTCTTTTTTGTTTATATTCATGTTTATTATGAATCTTTGTTTTTGATGATCAAATAATATTTTTACTTCTATTTCAAATGGTTTATTAGAAAAATGAAATATGATTTGATTTTTTGCTGTATTTATTCTGTTGCCTACGACTTTTAATTCATTAATTGGGTTCTCACTTGAGCTATGAATTGTATTATCTAAATCTGATTTATTTGCAATTAAACTTTGTTGTTCATCTTTGTCATCGTTATAGACGGTATATAATGTTTCGTTTACTATTTGATCTATTTCGTCGGTTTTTAAGCTAAAATTTTGTAGTTGTTCATACAAGTGTATCTGAATTTAGGTGTTATCGAAAATGTTTTCTAAAATTTTTATTAGTTCCGATTTTTCTAATTTATCTAACCCGCATGATAGATAAGGAATATTAATTTCATATATGTCGTTCTTTATTAAATAATCGCATAATTCGGTAAGTGTTTTCTTGAAATATTTCCTGTTTACGTTTTCTAAATAAATATTTTTTGTAAGCAAGTAGAAAATTATTTTATTTTCGATATTCCGAATTATAACGTTCTTATTGTTGATGTTTTTTTCACAATAATTTTTACTATTAAGTTTTAAATATATTTGTCTGGCAAGTTCTTTTGAAAATTTTAAATCTTTTGATATGCAATGCGCGAAAATATCAGTGTTTGTTACGTCGCTTATTTTATAATTTTGAATTTGAAAAATCTGCAATTTTGTTTGTTTTTCCTGGGAAATATTCAATGTCAAAATTATATACACCAAGTTCTATCTTCCATCGCATGAGTTTTTGATTTGCGTTAGGGGTCAGTTCGAATTAAATATGTTCTGAAGTTATTTATAGACCAAATTATTGATTTTAATTCCTTTTCGATTGTACTGTAAATTTGTTCTGCCGAATTAAATGTTTTTGAAGCATATGCGATTGGCTTTCCTTGTCCATTTATAACTTGTGAAATTACTGAACCCATAGCGTAATATGAAGCGTCAGTAGCGAGGATAATTTTTTTTGAGAAATCAGGGAATTCTAAAATTGGTGGGTTACTTATTAATTCTTTGGCGGTTTTAAGCGAGTTCTGGTATTCTTTGTTAGTAATGTCTATTTATTTATTCTTTTCTTAACATTCTATAAAGGTTTGGTGAGTTTCGACAAATTTGGAATAAAGCGTTTGTATCAAGAGAGTTTACCTAGAAAATATTTTATTTCTTTTACTGTGTTGGGATCATTATTTTCTCTATTGCCTCAATTTTGTTTTTATTCGGCGTAAGACCTTTTTGTGATAATATAAATCCTAAATATTCTGTTACAGTTTTTAGAAATTCTGACTTATTTAATTGTATTTTGAGGGTTGCTTCTTGTAATTTTGAAAATATTTTCTCTGTTTTGTAAATGTTCTTTTAATGTGTTTCCGAATACAATTATATCGTCCATGTAAACGAGGCAAATTTTGTTAATATATTCTGAAAGTACTTCATTTATCATTCTTTGAAATGTTGCCGGTGCATTGATTAATCCGAATGGTATGCGGACGTATTCGTAATGTCCAGAGGGTGTAGTAAAAGATGTTTTTTCTCTATCATTTTCGTCCAGTAGTATCTGATAAAAGCCGGAATGCAAATCTAGGGTCGTGAAATATTTTTGTTTACCGATATGGTCTAAAAGTGTGTCGATGTTAGGAAAAGGATATTTATCTTCAATCGTTTTTTGGTTTAATTTTCGAAAGTCTATCACTAGTCTTGTTTTACGTTTTCCTGATGCGTCTGTTTTTTTGGCACTATCCATATAGGAGAATTTTATGGACTTTTTGACTTTTGAATTACTTTAGTTTTTAATAAATTTTGGACATGTTCTTCAATATCTTTCTCGTAAATTTGTGGGAGTCAGTACTCATTGGATATACCGTGAGTATTTTTTAACGTGAAACATTGACTTTAGCATATCCATGGTTACGACTTCATATTTGATTGACAGCAATGTATTTGCCCGTTCCATTTAAAATGAAACATAGGGAACGAATCTGACAGAAGTAGGTATTATATTTAAATATTGTAAGAAATTTAGCTGAGTCAGAAAACCACTCGAGAGTACTAAACATATTTCGGGCACAAGGTGCACACAGTATTTTTTCTACATCTAAATTTAATTTTTAGAAAACAGGTATAATTATTTATTTAATATTAACCTCTAATGACATCTTGTCAATATGACAGATAACTCTTGAATTTCCCTATAAGTTATGATTTGACATTTAATTGACAGCAATGTATTTGTCTGTCTCACTTAAAATGACACATGGGGAATGAATTTGACAGAAGTATTATATTTAAATATTGTAAGAAATTTAGCCGAGTCAGAAAACCACTCGGGCACAAGGTGCACACTATATTTTTTCTACAACTAATTTTAAATAAGAATGCAGGTATAATTATTTAAACGAAATTAACCTCTATTGACGTCTTATCAAATGTCAAATTCATTCCCTATGTTTCATTTTAAATGGAACGGGCAAATACATTGCTGTCAATCAAATGTCAAATAACCATGGATATGACAAGCCCAATGTTTCACGTTAAAAAATACTCACGGTATGTAGTTTTTAATTCTATTTTTTTCAGTATTTATACTTTTAGTCTAATTTAATTATGGAAGCAGCAATCACAATATTATTATTATTATTATTATTATTATTGTTGTTGTTGTTGTTATTATTTATGTTATTATTATTATAATTATTATTATTATTATTTTAATATTATTATAATTATGATTATTTTTATTATTATAATAGACTATTCCACGATATTTTTTTTAAATTTTTTTCTTGAAGTACATAAAAATATAAAACCACATGTGAAAGTCCGAGTTAAAAATTTCTCCAAATAAGCGAGATATTAAGGTCCGAATTTTAAATTACCTTTGTGACGTAGGTAATGTGAATATCCCAGTAGTAAACAAACAGTGGTTCACAAGTCACAAAAAAATGTTAAACAAACTACAAAATAATGTATATTTAAATTGTAATATTATAATTCATTATTAGAGACATAATATAAATTATTATACTTAATTTATTTCATCTTTTTTCTCATTTTATAAAAACAAAGAAATTAGAACGTCACCCGAACAGCAACCGAACAGATCCGACACACCCGAAGAAGTATATTCTTAGTTAGGGCGGGGCTTCTCAAAACCGGAGGTCATACTTGGATCCTATTTGTTGAAACACTCGTACACATGTCCTGTATCATCAAAAGCAAAACTCCCCGTGTCTTCTAGAACAAATAATTTATAATAAAAGAAATGTGGTTTTCCCTATCCTTTAACTATTATCGTTCATATTTTCAATAAACTTTTACTATTTTTGATTACTGTGGAATAGCCTATTATTAGAATTATTATTATTAGTATTATTATTATTTATGTTATTATTATTATTATTATTATTATTATTATTATTATTATTATTGCATCGTATTCTCCATGCTACATATTTAAATTTTACACCCGGTATCTGTGCTAGGGCAGGAATAAAGTGCCAATGATATTCCATGTAAATAATGTGATTGTGCAGTGTATATACCTGGATCCGTTAAAGCGCCCCACACTGACCAGCCTATAAATCTGCAATTCAACTCGCTGGCTATTGTTAGGCAGGAACGTGTACCAACACATGCCCGGTCCCTCGATTGATGGTGACTTTATCTGCCCAAACGTTTTGCCAGACTGTTTGAGCAGCGTTGTTGAATCAATCGTCATGTTGCACACTGCAACAAACACACAATTTCAGGCTGTGGCGGATTCAGGAGGGTGGCCCAGGGGAACCCAAAAATGGTTTATAAATAACTACGAAATTAATTTATGATTAAAATACTATTATAATATTTAACTTATTTCAAAATTTCAACGAATTTTACCAAAATTATAATTTTCCTGATATTAACATTTTAGTAGCGCGTAAACATGAAGCTGATTTGCCATCGCCAGTAGAATCTTTTCGTGGAGAGTTGTAGAAAAAGTTCTGCATGAACAGATCTAACAAACCATGAAGGTACTCCTGTTTTTTCTTATAAATTTGTACTACGGAAGGATCATTTAGTGCTTTATAACGCATAAAAACGTCTTTACGTTCCACAATCGGAGTTCTACTTTGCTAAGTTTTACAGTTAAGATTCACCTGAAATATAATTCTGTTGCACATATAAATTTTAAGTTATAGGTATCTAAGCATAGGATTTGGTAAAAAAAAATCAAAGTGTTTGATGTGACTATACCTATACGCACAGTACTGATTCTTCTGATTCTGATGTCTAATTACATATTTGTTTACATTTTAAATTATTTGTTCTTGTATTACCAATATACACTTTTTCGATATTAATAAATTATATGTATATTAAACGTTATGAGAGATAACATCATCTTTATTTATATATTATGGTAATAATATTAATGCTCGTTTTATTAATGAATTATTGAAATATGGGGCAAAAATTAAAAATAAATTGTGGTGAGTCAGGACATTTGAAAACACCATCATAAGATTACAATATGAGAAAATAAAAATGACATCTAAAATTTTTACAAAACTTGTGGTTATGCTTCAAATAAATCACGATATTGAGGTCGAAGCTAAAGAAGTTTTAAATGTTTTTAGCCAAAAACATGCAAGAAAATTACATGTCAATTTTTTGTAATTTATATTATTACTTTATACTTGAAAACATATATTTCTAATTTTCCTGCACTATTACATATTATATTAAAATGTATATTCCCATTGTTACAAACTAATATTATATACACGTACAAGTATAATGTTTAAATATATGTATTAAAATTTATATTTCAAATTTAGTAGCAAGTAACTGTAGAAGCGATTTAAATAGTGGTGGTACAACCATACACGTATCTAGCAATGTACCTGCTGGAATTTGTCCACTATATCATGAAAATGTAGAACAGGATTTTCAATACTGTTGTACTCAATGTCACTTAGTAAATAACAACTATACTATTGTAAGTATATATTGAGCACCTTCAGGTAATATACATCTTTTTTTTTAACTGCTTGCACACCTATTTTCGAAATATGTACAATCATCTATGTCATTATATGCGGGGACTTCAATATTGGCCCAATAAATAATAGTGCAAATTCAAATATTTTATACAACTTGGATTGCCTCTTTTGGGTTAGACTCATGTGTATCAGGTTTTAGTAGAATAACAACTACATCAAAAACGAAAATTAGAGAGGTTTTATATTCATCTCCTTCTGATCACTTAAGTCAGCTTTTAAAGGTATCTATTGCCGTTTCTGAGCCTAAAAAATTTATGTCTAAAAGATTGTTTAGTAAAACAAACAATAACTATTTCTTGTATTTACTTAGTCTAGATGTTGATAATGAGCTCAGTGCTAACTCTAAATTTAATGTTTTCCATGACCACTTTTTACATTACTTCAATACAGCCTTGCCGCTTATGAAACATAAAATATCTAATAATAATAATAAGAGATCTTGGGTCACTGAAAACATTAAAGAAGAATCTAGAAAACTGTATGACTTATGTATGCTATAATAACATAAAATATCTAATAATAATAAGAGATCTTGGGTCACTGAAAACATTAAAGAATAATCTAGAAAACTGTATGACTTATGTATGCTATCTAGTACTAATAATTCTGAAGATCTCTCTCGATTGTATAACATAAAAAGAAACCAATATCACAATGCCTTAGTAAAGGCCCAGAAAGACTTCAATGATAATACCATACTAAATTCTACAAATAAAATCATATTTAGTTTAATGAAATTCCACATGTGGCGCTTTCGTCGCATGTTAATATACGCTGCCGTGTACTAATAACAAAAAATCACCAACAACTTGGGGTCCATACATTTGACAACGGGCATGTGTACGTATGAACGTATTATACGGAATTCATTTTT
Source organism: Ophonus ardosiacus (assembly GCA_943142095.1). NCBI lineage: Eukaryota > Metazoa > Arthropoda > Insecta > Coleoptera > Carabidae > Ophonus > Ophonus ardosiacus. Next base: position 38,675,003 of record OW964833.1, on the reverse strand, counting down.
CATTTGAATTGCAATGTTGTACCAAAAGATTTAATTTATGTAGTAATGAAATAGGAGTGTCACTTAACAAAACGATATCATCGGCATACTCCAACATTAAAATATCATGATATCCGTCTACATTTACACCTTCTTGATCGTTTTTTCTTAAAAATTTTTCGAGGTCGTTGATATAGATAGCAAACAGAATAAAACTAAGCATTTCTCCCCTGTAACACTCCTTCTTTAAGAGGGATAAGGGCATCTTCATTTTGATTATCTTTGTATTTTATGTAAATATTTGTGTTATTATATAAATTTTGAAGAATTCTTATGAACTTAGAACTAATGCCAATATTACACATTTTATCCCACAATATGGTGCGATTAACTGTATCAAATGCACTTTTAAAGTCAATAAATGCGGCGTACATATTTCCCTTTTTAAGTCATATCTATTGTTCCTCTACCTGATCTAAACCCGGACTGGTTCTCGGATAACAAATTATTAGATTCTAACCATAAACTCAATCTATCATATAAAATCTGCGTAAAGACTTTACTTAAGTTATTAAGTAAAGCAGGGATAATTATAATTTATAGACCGAATGAAGACGATAACAACGTAAATAAAGACAAATTCTGGGACGTCTTACATACCGTAGTGGTAGTGGATAATAACTGCAACAAGCCTTTATACATAATAGGGGACTTTAACGCAAGGGTCGGGCGAAATAATAGCGAAATTGATTTCTGCGTAACAAATGAACTAATAATCACAAACACAATATTCAAACACAAAAAGAGACACAAATACACCAGAAAAGAAAGAAATCGGAAAGAAAAATCATTAATTAACTACGTGCTATGCAGCAAAAACCAGCGGAAAAAATACAGGATACAAGAGTTTTCAGAGGATACGAAATCGATAGTGACCACTACCTAGTATGCACAAAAATAAATACCAACAAACACAAAACAAATAAAGTCACACAAAAAAGTAAACCAATAAATAAAAAAGTAATAAATATATATAAATTAAAAGACGAAAATATACAACAAAAATATCAGGAATACATACATACAACTTTAATTAACACAAAAATAAAAAATAAATAAGATATTGAGGAATTGTGGGAGTTATTCAAGAACACTATCTATTCAACGAAAATTCACTAGATATTGTTATTTCAAACTTAACAAACAATATCCTGGCCGTAATTCTGATTTTAATGTCTTATACCGAGAACTACAACTTGTATCTCTTCATACCCGTCGAAAAATACAATCATGCATTTATTTATATAAAATACTTCACAATGAAATCAATGATCCCATCACCCTTAGTTTAATTCCTTTTGCTATTCCTCGATTCGCTTCACGCAATTTACAAACTTTTCATTGTGATATCCCACGCACGAACTATGAACTAAGATCTCCGGTTAAAATGCTTTGCTCATATTTTAATTCACTTCCCTGTTCCGTTGACATTTTTGGCGACTTGTTTAACAAATTTAAATGTGAATTATATAGGTATTATCAATTTTAAGTATATACATAATCGAGAATACTAATACGAATCAAATTTATTGTTTAGATGTATAATTTGTAATTGTATTTATATGTAACTATTCAGAAAAAATCTTGTCTTTCTTGTGACAATTTATTGTTAAATATGTTAAAATCGACCTGTAATTGGGATTTAATATCCTGTTGGTTCAGATTAATAAATAAATAAATAAATAAAACACACTACAAGAGGCATCCAAGAATACATGCGGTACAAAAAGAGTATCTTGCAACAAAAAACAGAGCCCCCGGTGGAACAAAGAAATACAAGAGGAAGTTGAAGAAACAACTATGGAAGGAATCGCTAGAAGCAAAGAATAACGAAAAATACGAAATATATAAAGAACAAAGAACAACAGTAAAAAGAATTTTAAATGAAGCAAAAACACAAGCATGGGGAGATTTTGGACAAAAGATACAAAACAATTAGAAAGAAAACCGAAAATTATTTTACAGAGCAAACAAAGCCTTTCGGTTTGACAAGAAACCACCGTTAAAACAAATAAAAGATAAAAATGGGAAAATATTGACAGAAGGCAAGGAGATATTGAATAGGTGGAAACAATCCTTTGAAGAACTCTTAGAAGTCAACAAAGAATTGCCACAAGAAAATATGCAGCATAGAGAAGAGTTAACAACACAATCAGGAAAAATAACAATAGAGGAAGTAAAGGAAGCACTAAGAAAAATAAAATAAACAAAACACCCGGACACGACATCATAAAACCAGAACAAATAAAGTACTCAGGAGAGACAGCAATAAACTTACTACACGAGCTGCTTAGTCAATGCTGGAAACAACTTAAAATACCAAAGGACTGGGAAATTGCAGTTATACTACCACTGTACAAAAAAGAAGACAACAGACTATGCACAAATTATAGAGGTATTTCATTATTATGCGTAACCTCGAAAATATATAAAATCATACGGGAAAACAGACTAAGAACGGAAATAGGAGGAAAGCTAGAACCAACGCAAAGCGGATTCCAAAAAGGCCACTGCATACAGGATCACATATTCACACTTAAACAAATAACAGAGAAAACACTCAAGCACAACAACACTGTACATATTTGATTTATAGATTTACAAAAAGCGTTCGACATGATCCCAAGGAATACACTATAGCAAATAATGGAAGATAGAGGAATACCCGCGGAACTAAACAAGGCAAACCCACAACTACGTTAGAACAGGCAACCACACATCCGAGGGGTTGGAGACAACAAAAGGATTAAGACAGGGAGGTTCGCTTAGTCCCCTTTTGTTCATAATATTAATGAACGAAATCATAAAAAGGGTAAAACAACAAACAAAAAAGTACATACAGGATACCTAAATCTGGAAGCAACGTTTGTAACAGAATGCGCATTCGCGGATGACCTAGCTATATTTGGAACAACAGCAAAAAACCTACAAACTAACTAAACAACATTTGAAAAGAGCAATTAGAAAAAATAAACATGAAAATAAACACGGAAAAAACAAAAGTTATGTCAATCTCAAACGACATGAGCGAAATAAACATTCAAATAGACGGAACCAACATTGAACAAATGAAGAGTTACAAATATCTAGAATGCATCTTAGGAAATAAAGGACACTACGAAGAAGACATCAACAACAGGATCCAACAAGCAAGGAAATGCTATTACGCTGTAAACAAAATTCTGAACAACAAACAAATTGAGAAAAATACAAAAGTAGCGAATCATGGGTATTAAATAAGAAACAGCAAAGCAAAATACAAAGCAGTAGAAATGAAGTTCCTTAGAAGAGTCAAAGGGATAACACAATTCGACAAAATCACGATCAAAGAAGAGCTGGAAATCACAGCAGCGGCACAAAAAATAGAAGAAAAACAGCTACAATGGTACGGACATCTAATAAGAATGAAGGAAGAAAAACCAGTGAAAAGAATATGGAAGTAGAACACTTGGAAAGAAAAGGAGAGGAAGAACACCAAAAACTTGGGATGAAGTTATAGAGAAAATACTAGAAAAAAGAAACACCAACAGACAAGAAGCAAGTAAATTGGCACTAAACAGGAAAAAATGGCTCAAATTTACGAGAAACAACTAAACGATAATACACTCGACACCCGTATAAGGGTATAAGAGATAATGATTATATATATATTTATATATATATTAAGTAAAGCAATACCACGATAATTTTCCGGCATATTTGAATCACCTTTTTTAAAAAGCCAATAGAAAAAACATAAAGACGTACATACCAAAAACCAGAATTATTTTGCATTTGAAAGTTATCCACAAAAATAAAAACTAGTAAAATACACATTTTAATTCAAGTGTAATGTATTCATTTTTTTCATATAATGATGCACCACTAAAATGGTATCCTAAGGGGCAACTTTTGTCTAATTTGGCCGACTTTGCATCTTTTAAACTTCTTGAGATTTTCATGCATGACTTGTTTTTTGGGACACCTGTAAGTAGTATTAATATAAGATTTTTAAAGTGACGTACTTTTTATTTAATACGTCAATCATATTTTGAAATCCAACTGTAAGCCTCTGTTCTAATTGAATTGCCCTCGTATAATTATGGTTTGGCGATTTTCAAGATATTATTACGTTTACAGCTTTGCAACTTGACAATATCAATTAGTTGTATATAGTGGCATAATGTGTTGTACTTACTATTGCTACAATGCTCCTCAAGTCCACATTGCATACACCTATGAGGCGACGACATGCCGCAGTGGCAGCCGCCACCCTTTACACAGCATGCACATGCCGTGCTCTCTGAGTCCCACGGACACTGGCATCCTTCCGCCGCCTGCGTCCACAGGTCCACCTGGCCTAGAACAATGCGCAAGATATTCTATTATTTTCGACTCTAAAAGTAGGTACGGGGCGCTTGAGCCTACCCCCACCACTGCACCCTTAGCCCCGCCCCTTGAGATAAGAGAAAGGTCTTACGCCCTTGACTTAACAAAACCTGCAACACACTTCGACGCAGTCCCCCGGGGGCCCCACATTTTTAAATTTTTAAAAAAATATTGGCAGCCATTTTGTATTACGTTACAATATTTTTATATCTGACAAGAACATCTTGAAGAAATCGTAAAAACTAGTGAAAATCTCAAGATTCCATATATACTGTGATTAGTGATGACGTTACAAGGCCACGCCCTTTGAGATAAGAGAAAATTGTTACACCCTTGACTTACCACAACCCGCAACACAACTCGACCTAGTTCCCGGAGGCCTTACCTCAACCCAAACACTGCCCACTCTCATTCCAGGCCTCGGCCCATCCTTGATTTTGATGAGATAAGAGAAAGGTATAATTTAAAAAATTGTAAAAACTTTTATGCACACACTTATTTTGTATAAGGTAGTGTTATGAAACAGCCATCTTATATTACGTCACAAAATCCGTATCTTTTAAAATATCGGCAGGAATTTTGCGTTCGAGTAGCAATTTTCAATTGTTAAATACCGATAATAGTTTGTGACTAGTCATTTTTTATCTAACCGTTGAAAGATACACACATACTTGTTTATCAGGTGTTAAAATGTAATGTATAATAAATTTAAATGGAAAATTTTAATGTAATTAAAGATTTCACAAAAACCGTAAAGAGATTTCATTTACCGGGCAGAACAGTTGAATTTACAATTATTGAACTAGTTCCCCAAAACGAAAATCCTGTTAAATGGATTAAACATGCCGTTAACACTATAACATTGCACGCGACGGCCTCTGTGGCTCCCACAGATCAAGTGGGGTTTACGTTTTGGTTAAAAGATTAAGAAAGGCCAAGAATGAAAACATTTACAGCCTGCAGTCAATGTGACACGTTTTGTTTAGGTGTAACAATAGTGACCATGCCTAAAGGCACGGGAAGACGTTCCAACAAGTACAACACTTTTAACGAGGATTGTGCCATACGTAGGGGCATAATTAGTATACAAAACAAAGACAACTTATGCCTATCCCGCGTACTAGTTCAACTAGTTTAGTTGTGGCTATTGCGTGTGTAGAGAAAGACCCAGATTTTAGTAAGGTGCGAAAGGATGTTGATAAGCTACAATAGAAATGACAAGTTACTTTAATGGAAAAAGCTACTGTAACTATTTTTGAAGAAGGGGCAAATAAATTTCGAATCGCATGGTGAGGTAAGTTTTCCCATTCTTGTAGCCCAGCTTCCTCTAGCTCATCCAGAGTGCATGGGGCGGGTACAAGACCCCTTTCGCTTCTTTTCAGCATATCCCATACGTGCTCTATTGGATTTAATTCTGAACTTCTACGTCGCAATTCCATACGGTTAATTCCTACTGTATTTCAATATTCATCTATGCCCCGAGTCCTATGCGATCTTACATTATCATAGATAAAAATGAAAATACCTCCAATTACCGGCGAGAAAGGAGTAACATGGTCTTATATGACATCCTGCACGTATTTCTGTTCATTCATTGATCTTCCATGAAGCACCGCCAACTCTGCGCGTCCCTTAAAACAATTAGCTCCTCAAATCAGTATTGAATTACCAATACAGGGCTCTCGTGGAATAATTTTTCACTGAGTATATCGCTGCCCAAGCCTCCTCTAGATATGATGTCTTTCGCCTGGTGATTTTAAGCTGACTCATGTCTCATCAGAAAACAAAACTCGCTTCCAAACAACCGAGTTCCAGAGAATATGGTGTCTTACAAATTGTAAGCGAGTTACTCGATAAGTTCTGGTGAGACATGGTCCTGTGTTAGTACATTTACTGGCCAATTTTGCTTCCTTTAGTACATCTTACCATACGGGTACAAATCGACACAGCACGGGCTTCAGGAATGTGATTTTTTTGCATTTTATTTGTAATTTGTCGTCTTCTCAGAGTTTCTAGAGTTAGAAATCTGTCGTCTCGTTCTGTAGATGATTTAGGTTTGTATCTCTTAAAGTTGAATCCAGTTTCTTTAAATCTCCTTAAGGCTCGTCCTATAGTGCTTAGATCTACTCCAATTTCCCAAGCCCCCGTCCAATAGAATTAACGCGCGAAAAACTTCAAATTCGGACAAATATCGACCTCTATTAATTTTCCCAATACAATTTATTGCTAATTTTGTAGTAAAACACAGAACCATGAAATCAAATTTAAATTAAACGGAAAAACACTTTTAAACTTTTCCCTACTTTTTCCTTGTCAACACAGGAAACAATAAAATACCCATATAAACAAGAATTGATCCTTAATTGTTATTATTTTCATATATCTAGAACCCTGTATTTTCAACTGCACCCTAAGAAAATTCCATATATTATTCTTTTTTAAAAATCGAGAAAATATAAGTGGTGCCATAATTTTGTCCAAGAGTTTATATTAGGAATGACGATGGGTACCAGGGTACTCGGAACCTACCCGATAATAATGTACCCGGGTATAAAATTTCTTACCCGATTACCCGAAATATACCCGCTGCTCGTTAATTACTCGATACCCTTTAATTACCCAACATTTTCCAGCTGCCGGAAAAATTGTACCTAACTAAAATATGAGTTTTTTATTACCATAATATAATAATATACATAATTTTTTAATAGAGATACAGTAGGTACATTATTTATTTGTATTACTTTTCATTTAATAAATATATGTAAACAATAAAAATGAATTTCATTAAAAAGTAAACTGCTAATATAAGGGTAACTAGTAATTAACAAATTAAAGAATTATGTATATGTACTTAAAGGATAACGGGTAGTTAAAGGGTATCGGGTAATGAACGGGTAAAGGGTACTACCCGGGTAGTTGTTTCGGGTACTCGGGTACCAAAATTATCGGAATTCGTCATTCCTAGTTTATATACAGGTAAAACAATATATGTGCGCAGGCGGAAAACAACAAGATTTATGTTGGAGGACGAATAATAGATAAAATACTGCAAAAATTATAAATACTTAAGAATGAAATTCAGTAAGACGAAGCAATTAAAGAACGAAACTCCCTAGGACGCAAAGCGATCATAACAATGGATTGTATTTTATAGGACCAAAGTATATCAAAAGAGAACATACAACGAATTTACAAGACAATAATGAAAGGCATAACAACGTATAGCTGCGAAGTATAGCAAATAAAAGAAAGAACAGAAAGAATGCTGAAATCCACGGAAATGGATTTTTGGAGAAGAGTTGCAGGAAGGTCAAGACTAGAAAAAATCAGAAACGTCGAAATCAAAACAAAACAACTACGGTGGTACGCTCATGTACAAAGAATGATAGATGATCGACTCCCGAATCAAATATTAAATTGGACAACACCAGGAAGAAGAAAAGGAGAAAGGCCGAGAAGAATTTGGAGAGAAGGAATCAATAATGAAGTAGAAACAAGGGGTTTAGAACAAGATCTTTGG